>CP131462.1:5012500-10012500 GCA_030664755.1 Microcos paniculata | reverse complement strand
GTGACTTGCCAACCAGGTTAGTTGTCTCGGCCAATAAATATGTTGAGGAGTTTATAGACTTGGTTTCGCATACTAATGGAATTGAAAGGGTAAGGTCGTCTGCTACTTGGCTTCCACCACCGCAAGGGGTGATTAAAATTAATATTGATGCATCATTCGTCCCAAGGAGTGGTATAACAAGTTTTGGGGTGGTATTTCGAGATCATACAGGAGCTGTTGAGTTTAGTGCAGTGATGAAAAAAAGGCTTTATTCATGATTCATTATTTGTGGAAGTACAAGCAATTCTTTTTGGTCTGAAGATTGCTAAGGAAAAGGGATTTGTAAAAATGCATGGTGGAGAGTGATGCTCTTTTGGCCATAATGGAGATTAAAGGCGGGGACCATCTTTATGGGAGGGTAGATATCTACTTGATGAAATTCGGAAGTTGGCTTCTTTTTTCCAAAGCTGTTCTTTTGTTCATGTTAGGAGAGAAGCAAATGTTTTGGCACATAAGTTGGCTAGTTTAGAATGTGACTTAAATACCAGTCATGTGTGGTGTGGAGATCTTCCTCTAGGCACTTGTAACCCTGATATTTCAATTTATTAAATAAAGTTTAGTGATTTTATTTCTAAAGAAAAAAAACAAATACATTAATATGCAATGGTGGATGGTAGTACAATGTTATGGGGGCCTTGGCCCCCCCAAAATTAAAGTATCCCCCCTATTGGTATGTATTTCATGTACATACTTATATTTAAAATGTTTAAATTGGCCCCCCATATTAATTTTATATATTAAAATTTTGGAAACATTAACATGACAATATTATTTTCTAGTAATTTATTACAGCCAGAAATAATCTCTTAAAAACTTTTAAGATAATTGGTTTGTGACGTTAGTCTAGTCGAATATCCAAATTGTCCCCTAAACTATATATATTTGAATATATTGACTTTAAACTTTTATTTAGGATAATAGACTCTTTAAACTATTATTTTTGGATAATTAACCCCTAAACTATTATTTTGGGATAATTAACTCCCTCAAATTATTACTTTTCGACAATATAACCTTTAATTGAAAGAAGTGTTACATTAATCTCTTGAAACTTTTATCCTTTAAGGGTTACACATTATCCCTAAATAAAGTTTGAAGGATTAATTATTCAAAAATAATAATTTGAGGAGTTAATTATCCCAAATAAAAATTTAGAGACTAATTTATCTTTTTGATATAATTTGAGGATAGATTTGGATATTAAACCATAACTTAATTTATTACAACTTTTAAATTAATTGGTTTGTCACAAAGTTTAAAATCACAACATGTAACTTAATAAAGTCTACTTTGACTTTTAGTTTAGCTAGCCTTCATTTTTTTGTTTGGTAAAAAAAAAAAAAAAACAGCTTATACACTATGGGAAAGCAACCCAAATGTCACTTCACTTTTTTTTTATTTGGGGTTAAAAAGTTAATTTTCATCTCAAACGCAATATTAAACAAATTTTATTTGAATGAAATGCTAATTAAGACATCAGAAGCTCACGCAATAGCAAAAACTTATTATTAGGTGCTTTTACATTTGAAAAGTATTTTTATGTACACTTTTTTACTATAATGTCAAACATTAAAAAATTTCGATCATACTTTTTCTTTGTAATTCTTAAAAATACTTTTTAAAAGTAAATTTTTAAAATCGTGCTTTTTCCAACCGAAATCGCAATATCAAACTAGGCCATCATTTTTTATTTCAAACCTGTGTTTGCTCTATTCATTCAACTCTAAACACTAAAGTTCTGTTAAACTCAAAAAATTTTGTAATACAAAAGCTGTTGTGAAATGAAAATTATATTCAAACTGTTAACTTCTAAGTTCCAATACTTCTAGTTTTTTATCATTACCTTCTAGTGGGGTTAATGTCAAGATCCGCCACCGTTAATATGTATGATAAAGTTGCATTAATAATGTTCATGTTTTATATAATATATGAGGAATCGAACAAAAGATCAAACTATGAAATCATGTCAAACACTTTGTGGAATATTATGAAATAAAAAATATATAAACAGGTATCTCTATGTTGTGGTCAACTTTGACAACCTAGAAACCAATTCATCAATGTCCTTGTCCGAACTTCCTCCTTCACAAACCGCCTCAATGGCTAATTCCTTCCATTTCTTAGCATTTTCTTTCATTACTTTCCCTTTCTCCCCTATCATCACTTCTCTAATGCAAGACTCAATTTCTTCTCTCTTCACAATCCCATTCTCCTCAACCTTAACTCTAACGCCAACCTTCCAAATATCCTCTACGAACTTGGCATCGGTGGTTTGGTCTGTCCATTGCGGCATTGCCACCATCGGCACGCCCAAGCACAAGGCCTCGATGGTTGAGTTCCAGCCACAATGCGTGAAAAAGCACCCCACGGCCTCATTCGCTAGCGCTTCCGTTTGGGGAACCCAGTTTGCTATTAGACCCTGGTCTCCTATCTCTTGCACGAAATTGCTTGGGATTTTGGCTTCCTCGGACGATCTCACCACCCAAAAGAAATAGAAACTGCTTTGCTTTAAGCCATAGGCAAGTTCTTCCATTTGTTCGATGCTTAGGTTGGCCATGCTACCAAATGAGACATACACAACGGATCCTGGTGGCTTGGTGCTTAGCCAATTGGTGCTGGTGGAGTCTTGTTTGAAGAGATTGAGGTCATAATCTTTGTCATTCTTGACTCTGTTGTCCAAGTATCCGGATGGAATGGTTGGGCCAATCGTTAACAACGGGCTGACGACCACTTTCGACATCGCATTTACAACCTGTTAGTCAATGAGACAAGACAAAGCAATCAATTGTTTAATGTACATTAATTAATTAAATTAGCTCACCTGCTCTTACAGCCTTGTCCTTTGGAGGTTACCTATTTTCATAAGCTACCAAACTAAAATAATGCGAGTCAAATTAAAGAAAATGTAGTAAAATTTGGCAGCACCGTTCTAGTTGGATATACATGATCTCTTTCATTTTTTGTTTATTATATTCTTCTGGAAATCAAAACAAAGTTGACTAATGATATTTTTTGCATCCTTGATTACCTTAGCTATTTTCTTTCTTTCTTTTTTCTGGCCAAACTCTTTATCCTATCTTTCAATCCAAATATTAAAAAAAAAATTATATTGTGGTACTTTTCTCCAAGAACATTTGCGCCGAAAGAAAATGAAGAATTATTATATGGACTGTAGTAAAACTAACCTCACTTTCCAACTTGTAGAAAGTATTGACAAGAATGAAATCCGCTTTGTCTGCGTTAGAGAACTGACTCAAAACCAGCTGAAAGTAAGCTGGATATGAGCCCGCAACATAAATGAACGACGGCATGTCTCGGAGCTCAAGCAAAGGCAATCCAGGGATCGAGACAGGCACGGAAGTAACCGGAAGGCTCAATAAACCATGGTGAGCATAATAGTATATGTAATCAACAGCACATGCCTGAGTAAAGAAGACCGCTGCGGCTAAGCCAAATTGCTTGGCTACATCAAGAGCCCAGGGACATAACCCATCATAGATTACGCAATCGATAGGATGTGGCGAGTTTTTGTATTTGACTATGAGCTCAGCTAGGGTCTTTGACCCGGCAGCTCGGAGCCGTGTGAGGTAGTCCTGGATGTTCTCCGCTTGGAAGAAGCCGCCTTCGTCACAGCCATCGGAGAAGGTGTCGATTTCAACGGAGCCTAATGATTCAGGCTTCATGGTGTGGAAGATGAAAAGGGTGGTGGCGAAGGTGGCCCTGAGTCCTTTAGAGGCCAAGCGCTTGGAGAATTGTAACATCGGGTTAACGTGACCTTGACTCGGATAAGGAACTGCCAAAACATGGGCTCCATTGCCATCACCCTTCTCCATTTCTTCTTTACCTCACTAATTTCTCTCCAATTTACGATCTTCAAGAGGTTTGGGGGATATAAAACGGTGAGTTAGAGAATATATAGAGAGAAAATCACAATCTCATATGTAAATAGCAATTCAGAAGATCGTGATATCATGATCGAGCACATTTCAACCATCGAAATAATTTAGAGAGTACAATATATTATTGATTTAATATTCTTATAGAAAATACTAGTAATAATTATATATTCTGAACCAAGCCGACAAGGAATCTGAGGAAATTAAAACGTTTAAAATAATTATATGTCATAAATTAATTGAGTTGTCAAATGGTAACCTCACATATACTAGTGGTACTTGTTAGAGATACATTTCGACCATAGAAAACTGTACAATAAATGAATGAAGCATGCATATCAATCACTTTCGAGGGCCACCAACACCATCATAGGATATGTATGATGTATGATACGGCCATTAAATAATTGAAGGAAAATTATTGTACTAGGTATATGTGTATGCGTAGTTCTTCTGCTCTGTGGTCCTGTTGGGTTACTCTGGCGTCTGGCCTAAGATTATGAATACATCCAAAGCCTTAAACGCCATGGCTGACTTCATCATTAAAGTTTTGGGCCATGCCCTTCATGTGTCTTTCTTTTCTAAATTTTAGGCCCAAAGAATCTTTATCACATGTCCTTAGTTTATATAAAATAATTGCCACGTGTCATAACGCAATTAATTACTTTTTTTTGTCAAATTATGAAATTGGTTTCTTTATTGTATGTTAAAAAATAGAGATTTAGTCCATCTATTATAATTTGATTAAATAGGGTCTCTTTATTATTACTATTTATTATCAAATTAAGTTCAATTACTAACGATATTAAATTTATATCGTTAACTATACTGATATGGCATTAACTATAATAATATATACTTTAAATATTTTTTAAAAATTTCACGTAATATTTTTTGGCCATATAGAATACCTTAATATATATACTTTTCAACATGTTTTAAAATTTTCATGTGACTTTTTTTGTCACATGACATTTTTCTTGCAAGTCTTTTTTCATTTTTTTTTCTTTTCTAATTTCATTCTTTTAGTGAAAATTTTCATTATCACAATTAAAAGATATTTCACGAAAAAAATTACAATATTTTCTAAATGTACACGTCATCAAAATCAACGATATGTCAACAGAGTTAACGATTTAAATTTAAGACCGTTAGTAATTAATTTAATTTGATAATAAATGATAATAAAATGATTAATTTAATCCAATTATAGTAGAGGGACTTAGTCCTCATTTTTTCTATGGTACATGGACTAATTATATAATTTAACCTTTTTCTTCTTTTAAAAATTGAAAGATTTGAACCAAACGGCAAACTCTGTTTAAGTTAAAAGTTCAAATATAGTTGCAAGTAATAATCAAAAGAAACTTCTTAATTCTCAATTGAAAATATGAGGTAACTGCTATTTCAAAGCCAGACAATATGTTAAAACAAACTTCTAAGAACATAGAAATTTAGGAAGCACTCGACATATTGCTTCTAAAACCATCATTTTATTTAATTCTAAACACGGCCGTTGTTCCCCACAATTACAGATTGATCCGCAAGTCTAAGCTTTGATATGAATTCATCAATGTTCTTGTCCGAACTTCCTCCTTCGGAAACTGCCTCTAAGGCCAACTCCCTCCATTTTTTAGCATTCTCTTTCATTTCTCTCCCTCTTTGGTCTCCCTTCATTATTTGCCTTATGCATGTCTCTATTTCTTGCCTCTTCACAATCCCATTCTCATAGTCAACCTTAACTCTAACCCCCACCTTCCAGACATCCTCAATGTACTTAGCATTCGTCCTCTGGTCCGTCCATTGCGGCATTGCAATCATCGGCACTCCCAAACTCAAAGCTTCCATCGTAGAATTCCATCCGCAATGAGTGAGAAAACATCCCACGGCTTCATTCGATAGCAGCTCCAACTGAGGACTCCAGTTCACTATTAAGCTCTTGTTATCTCTCGTTATCTCTCCCTTGAATTCCTTGGGGAGCTTTGCTCCCTCCGAGGCTCTAACCACCCATAAGAAATAGAAATTGCTGTCTCTTAGGCCCCAAGCAATTTCCTCCATCTGCTTGTTGCTTAGGCAGGTCACGCTCCCGAAGGATACATAAACCACGGACCTCGAAGGTTTGATGCTTAGCCAGTTGATGCTGGTGGAGGAGTTGAATTTGAAGAGATCAAGACCGTATGCATTGTCATTTTCAACTCGTTTGTCCAAGTAGATTGATGGAACTGTCGGACCTATTGTCAGCAATGGATGCACTACTATAGATATCGAATCGACCGGCTGTTTTTAACATATAAGTACAGTACTAGAGTAAGTAGTGATATCAATCAAACGACATAAGGGGAAAAAATTACTAGCTAATAAACCTAACCTCGTCTTCTAACTTGTAGAAAGTATTGACAAGAATGAAATCAGCTTTGTCAATGTTCTTAAACTGATTCAGCAGATTTCCAAGGTAAGATAAATATGGCCCTTCCGAAGAGCAAATGAAGGATGGCAAATCTCCAGGATGAAGCAATGGCAATCCAGGGATGGAGACAGGTGTTTTAGAAACCGGAAGTTTCAATAATCCACGATGAACATTATAGTAAATGTAATTAACAGCACACATTTGAGTGAAAAAGGCTGCTCCTTGTATTCCAAATTGTTTGGCTACATCTAAGGCCCATGGCAGAGCCGCGTCATATATTATGCAATCTATATAGGGTGCGCAGTGTTCTTATGTTTCATGATGAGCTCGGCTAAGGTCTTTGACCCAGTGGCATCTAGCTGTGGGAGGTAATAATCGATGCCCCCGGAAGCCGCCATGCCACCCGCATCATAGCCGTCAGAGATTGTGTCTATCTGGACAGAGCCTGAAGGTTGAGGGTTCATGGCGTTGGAGATGAAGACCGTGATGGCTAGAGTGGCTTTGAGCCCTTTGGAAGCCAAGCGCTTCGCAAATTGGAACATTGGGCTAATGTGACCTTGGACTGGAAAAGGAAGTACTAGCACATGTGCTTTGTAAGCCTTATTGCTATCCATCTTAATTTCTAGTGCCTCTCCAATAAGGCAGGCTTAATGCTCAGAATCTGTTTGAACATAAGCTATTTATAGGAAATGAAAAAGCTAGCAAGGGAAGAGTCAAGAGAGCATTGGAAAAGTTCAAGTGAGTGATTTCAATTTTAAAATCTACAAATGATTGCAGTGGGGCAGGGTTGAGGATCCGTAGGCTGTACGTTGTTGCTCGGGTTGAGAATTTGGAGCGCAAAAATATCACCATTATGGCGTCGGCTGTATGGTAGGCGTCAATTTCCCCAAAGGTCACAAGTTTTTTTATAGAGGCTTAGCGATGGGTCCTCGCCTACAATGTCGTGGTGGACCACATATTCGGCATGTGTTTTTTTATTGTGAATTTAGCTCTTGGATTGGACAAGCAGTCTGGCGCAACAATCTTTTCACTTAGCAGACTTTTGGGAACAATTTTTCCATCGTATACTATATTGAGGTCAAATAAAGGAGGATTGTTATATTTTGCGGCCATACTTTTGAAGAATCTTAAACGGTGCTAGCTATCGTGATTCAACGGCTGTTCACATACCGCAGCACTATTTTCTCGTGCAAATTCCATGGCTCTTGACCATATACTAACATGGTAGCAGCACGGTCTCGATAGAGTATAACTGGTGGATGATCTTACTAGATGGACTACCCGTATGTTAAAGCTTATGTTGATGGTGGCTTTGATGTTCTTACCAAGACAGCATCTTAATTTGGGGATGGTATAGTTGGGGACCACGATACGGGTGGTGCTGTTAGGTGGTGTTATGAAAAGTAGATTATGCTCAGGTCCCCGGATGTCTTCTGCTAAGGTGCGGGCGCTGCGTTTGGGTTTGGAACGAGCCATCGAAGAGGGCTTTGATGACAACTTTTTGGTAGAATCTAATGCTTTGACAGTATTAATTAATGAGGTGAAGAAAAGGGAGGGATATCTTTGTCTGAACGCGGCAATGTACCTAATATAGCAGGATCAGACCTTGGCCTCCTAGTGTGTTCAATGTGAGTTTCGTTATATATATGTAAGGAGACAGGCTAATACATTTTAAACTTCTTTTAACAATAAGTTAGATCTTTTAATTTTTTTTTTCTAACTTTTCCTAGAAATTCGAACTTAGAAAAGGAAGATAAAAATTCCCTATAAACGAAATCTAAATTCACTTTCTCGAAAGTGGTATAGGTTTCATATTTAGGTTAATTGTTCACTTTAAGATTTAAACTTTCAGGATCTACTCAAATAAGTATTCAAATAAATAATTGACTCAAATTAGGATCTAAACTTTTAAGATCTACCTAAATAATAATCCAAACTAATTGACAAAAATTACAATCCGAACTTTCAAAATCTCCTCAAATAAGGACGTTAAAAAATAATTATATTAAATTATAACTTAAACTTAGCAAATTTATAATAAATTAAATCCTTCTTAGATAAAAAAACAGTACTTATTATGTATGCAAGTTAATTTTGATGGAAAAATAATGTCATCATATTAATTTAAAATTAAACAAAATTAATTAATTTAAAACATCCAATCAATGTTCTTATTTGGTCACGTGCTTAATTGAATTTTTTTTTATATAAATCTTTCAATATCCAATATTCATATTAAATTAATCAAAATACTAACTAATTAAGCATTCGCCCTATTATTAATTAAAATTTTTGCTCCAATCATGTAGTTTGACAGCTTAATTAAAAACAAAAGGAAAGACAAACCTTTGGAAGCCGTGCACCTGGCAATTTGCAACATTGGGCTAATGTGACCTTGGACTGGGAAAGGAAGCACTAGCACGTTGCTTTCTAAGCCTTCTTATCCATCTTTTTAAACAAGGTAGGCTTGATGCTAAGAATCTGTTCGAACATATAAGCTATTTATAGTAAAAAATGAGAAAGCTTGCACGGGAGGAGAGCATTCGAAAAGTCCAAGTAAATGATTTTTTTTTTTTTGCTACAAGCGGGGGATGTGGTAGGGTAACAATTAACAACTTAAGGGGGTGGTTGTAAATTCGAACTTAATTAGTTCCCAAATTATTGGATAGAATGAGTAACCTTATTATTAGTATATAGTGTAACTTAAAACTGGAAGAAAAAAAATCCCTAACAACCAAAGCTAAAACCAATAGTAATCTGTTATGGCTTATGGGGTAAGCGGAAATTTTAGCATTATTTTTATAATAAAAACAATTCAAAAAATAAATTTATTTTATACAATCAATTTTTTTGGCCGAATTTTAAACGATCAATTGAATTTTACAATTTATACAGTGAAAAAATGTGACACATATCTATTTAATAATAATAATAATATATTAATATGTAGATGTATGTGTATGTGTGTGCGTGTGTGAGTTATGCAAAACTTTTAAATAACCTAAAATATCATTTTTTGTCCAACATATTATAAAAATACTATATAAAATTATTGACATTGTTGAGTTAAATTAAAACTTTTTATTTATTTTTAACTGAAAATTAAAATTAAATAAATTTGAATTTTTTTTAAAGGAAAATATTATTAAACAGAACAAATTACAACCATACTGTCAAATTAATATCTCTGTTGACTCCAAGTTTTGCCAAGGAGTCAGCAAAAACATTAACTTCCCTTAAGATATGGGAGAAAGAAATGTGTCCGAAGAGGGAAACAAGATTAAGGAACCCATTAAAAAGATCATTGTACTTCCAAAGACGATTGTACGGGTTAAGAATCCACAAAATGGTTGTTTTGGAATCACTCTTAAGAAATGACCGTTTTGTAATCCATGAAATAAATTTAATATTATTGGATCCCATCATAAGTAACGTGTATAATATATTTGTTAGTATTTATAAATATATACCTAATAATTGACAAAACTACGGCAAGTTAAGAGCTCATTAGACAAGGCAAGATATAATAGGAGTAATGTTGTTGGGGTTCCCCTCCCCGTTTGAGAAAATTATAAATTTTGGAATATATACTTTCTATTGGAAAGAGTAGCAGGCACACATCTAAAAAGTCCATTATATATATAGGGCTATAAACGAATAGAGCATTCAATGAACAGTTCATATTCAAGTTCAGTTAGCACTTGTTTATATCCGTTTAGTAAGATAAACAAACGAGTTTTAACAAGATTTTAGTATTTATTTAATAAATGAACTGAATTTGAATAAGATATGTTCGTTTACTTATATTCATAAATAAGCTCGTATAATATTCATTTATAAGTTCGTTTATTGTTCTTCCAAAAGATTGTCTAAATTCATTTATATTTGTTACGATTACGATAATAAGGAACTATATTTTTATTTTTAATACTTTTTATTTTCTTTTATCTCCTATTTTTTATTTATCATTAATATTTTAATTTTTAACTTATATAAACAAATAAATAATCAAATATAAATCTTCAAAAGAAAATTTATAATTAAAAAATGATAAGTTTAATGATATAAAAAAAGGTTTTTTATTATCAATAAATTAATGTTTGTTCACACAAACATGTTCATTTAGTATTACACATTCATTTATCATTCATGAACAAACTTATTTAACCAAGTCGAATATAATCATCCCATTAATAAACGAACATAAACCCGAACAAATTACATAAACGAACCGAGTTCAAATATACCAAAAATAACGAACACGTATTGTTCGTGTTCGAGTTCGGTTCGTTTATGGTCCTAATATATGTGTAATAATTCTATTATTCTTGCTTAAATACATATCTAGAATCAAATTGCCTTGAAAAAAGATATGGAGTGGATTCATATTCTCAGTTAAGTTCCCAGCTGGATGACTTTCCTATATATAGCTATAGGAATATTTGGGTAGGGGCTAGAAATTAATTGATAGTTTGTAATATCTGAAACTCGATGGGAATGCATCCTTAATTTCGTGTCGTATTATACTATTTAATAAAGTAAAAGAAATACCAAGAAAAACATATGCTTAGTAGAATAATTTTTCCTTCAATTATTGAATGGTCAAGCTAATCTCATTTTCCCTATAGTGGAATGCATGCTTCATATTTTTATTTATTCTTGGGTTGAGAGGCACCACTCGGAAGTTGGAAAGCAGGAACTTGGAATCATTTTTCATTTGTAAAATGCTGAAAGCTGAAATCCCAATTAAAGGTCAAATTTTTTTAAAAAATTTTAATTTGGGATTAAATCTTTTAATTTTATCAATTCAAGACTCAATATTTGTAAATTATCTCAATTTGATCCCTAACCTTTTAATTGGGTCAATTAAAGATTCAACGTTTCTAAATTGGGTCAAATAAGAGTCTAATGGGTATTATATTTTCATAATTAATATTAACCGTCCAAAATCTTTGAATGGGAAATGAGATCTTCTTCAAATCAAACTTTTTTCTTCTTTGCGACTCTTTTTTTTTTTTTTGCTTAATTACATTACTTGAAAACTAAATTTTAGTAGTATTTTCATGATACTTTATTTGACCCAAATTGGAAACATTTGCCCTTATTTGATAAAATTAAAAGGTTTGATTCTGAATTAAGATTTTTGCGAAAGTTTTGCTCTTATTTAAGATCTTAGCCTTTGTAAAAGTGTTAAAATTTATACCTTGTATTTTCAATAACAAATCTTCTTCTAAGGGTGCATTTAATAAGATGGAAAGTGAGTACTTTCCAATGGTCTTTTTATAAGGAATGTTGGTGAATCCAATGAAATTATTTTTTTTAGTTTTATGGAATCACTTTCTAATGGATTGAACTAGGAATCACTTTTTCAAGTGAGATGGAAAGTTGCAAAAAGCATATTTTGTCTAAAATGCCATTATCTTTAACATGTAAAACCAAAATTAATTGCTCTCATATTTTAAATGTTATATTAATAAGAAATACCAATGCGTGATAATATTAAAAAAATATAAATAACTAGTTAATTAACAACTTAACTAGTTAAATAACTAATTAATAAAAGGGTAAATTTGAAAATTAATAAAATATTCATAGGAAGGTGCTACCACACCAAACATTTGAATGTGACCTTCCATAAAATTTAATCAACACTTTCCTTTATATACCAAACATTGGAATCATACTTTTCTAAGGTTCTCTTTGGTAACACTATTGCTTTTGACAGCGGTGATAAGAATGCCCATAGCCCTTCCATTGCAGTTACCTAGTGCAGTTTCCTCTAATCCACATAGAATAATCGTACTTTATACTTAAAGTCATCCAAAATGATTGTACAACCCATAAAAGCACAAAATTTTCCTTACCTCACCAAAGTAGTATTCTCAAAAGGAGCCTAAAATTTTAACTCCAAGGAATCACAGGTGTCTGGTATGATAGAAAGTATTCACTTTTAATGGAATTTAAAAATAAAGAAAGATTTGCAAGAGTTTAGTATGACTCTTCTTCAAAGAAAGCGGTATGTCTATTGGAATCACTCTCCTAACAAGAGAAGGAAAGTGATTCCCATGAAAAGGGATGTTAAAGTTTTTCTTATGATCCATGAAATTACTCTTCTAGTAAAATACATTTAAGCACCAAACGCCACCGATAAATCACTTTCCTAATAAATAACTTTCCAATAGAAAGCAATAAACGCCTCTAAGAGGATACTCCAAACTTGTGACGCGACTAACTAACCTGGCTTATAGGAGCAGGTTGCTTGTGCGAGTACTTGCTCGCTGCCAGCCACGGTTAGAGCTTCTCCTTAGCGCTTATCACCACCAAGCCAAGTAATTAAGAGTACATTGTTTCAATAGAAAGTTTTAACTTTTCATAGATTGTAAAAGGATGTAAATGCTTTTTATGATTTGGTATATTTTAAACCATTGATTTTAAAAAAATAAAAACACTTTCTTTGGTTTGGTATATTTTAAAATCAGATAAAGTGGTGTTTCTATTGGAATCACTCTTCCTAATACGAGGAAAAATGATTCTAGCGAAGGAGGGTGAGAAATTGATTCCCTAGAATCACTTTCTATGGAATCACTCTTCCTAGAATAATTTTACAAGAAAAGCACCAAACCGTCTCTAATTGGCAAATTTTCAAAAGAATTTTGAATACAATCAATAAAACTATCTGTCAATTATCTTTTTTCTTTTTGGATAACTAATCTCTCAATTATCACTTGTCTGTCACCAAAAAGAAAAAAAATTGTCACGGGTCATAATTTAATTGCTAATTACTTACGTTTTTTTTCCTTTTTTGTTCATTTTCAAAATTGAAAGATTTGAGTTTACTCAAAAAAAAAATTCGAATCTAAGATCTAAGAGTCTATTTAACATTGTGCTTTTTTGTGTTAAAAAATTACTTTTCATCTCAAATGCAACGCAAAACGATTTTTGGTTTGTGTCAAAAATTAATTTTAATAGAAAACATACACCTAACTTGGAAATCTGATATTAAGCGGCTTTTACATTTGATGTTAATAGAAAGAATTCGATGTTTCTTAAATAAAATTTTGAGTTTGACTCTTATGAATGAAAAACAAAAAAAAATAAACTTAGTAAGTTTGGACTCATTTAAGGTCTACTAAGACTCAACTCTAAATTATTTGAGAATCAATGTAATTCAGGGTTTATATTTGGAAAAAAAAAAAACTTTGATTTTTATACATGTATATAAGGTAGGACTGTTCAAGAGAATCGAAAAAATCGATAACCGAACCGAATCGACAATTATTTTAGGGTTTTGGATTGTTCATATGAAAACCTAATGAACCAAATGGAACCCGAATAAGTTAAAATTTTAAAAAATACCTGATTTTATTGGCCTAAAATTAAAAGATCTGAAATTTTTATAATCTTATTTGGGATTTTATAAAAGAAAAAAGTCAAAAATTAAATGAATTTCAACTATCCGAAAACCAACAAAAAAATCTGAACCGAACCAGACTGAAACGTTAAGATATTAAAACCTTAATATCCGAATCAAACCGTTTACACCCCTAATATTATGAGGTGAGAATCAGTATTGGTCACCTTACCTTGGGCCTTACCCTCTAAAATATCCTTTTAACGGTAAGGCCCAGAGGCAAGGCCCAGGCCTCTCTCCCATCGCCACCCAGTTAATCGGACCCAAATCCAAGAGCCGAAAGGACTCGTGGAAAAACAAACTCTCGAGCTCTTCTCTCTCTTTCCCTGTAACTTCAATTTTCTCTGCATAATATTGCCTTCCCCCAAATCTCTCTTTTCCTGGGAAGTTTGTCTCTTCAGACGCTTGGAGGGCTCCTACGGCCTTTTTTCGGTAACCTCTCTCTATCCTAGTTTTCACGAAAGGTTTTTCCTAGGAAATTTAAATTAATTTGAACAATTTTTTAGTTCAATTTTTTGTTGTTGATTTTAGGGTTAACTGCAAATTTGTTCATTAATTACCTGTTTGTTCAATCTTCTAGTTAATTCTTAACCCTTTAATCTGATATAGGAAAGCTTGAAAAAGGATAATCGAGAAGAGGGCGATTGGGCATCGAAATCTGAAAAATGGCATTGAAGTTTCTGAACAAGAAAGGATGGCACACGGGAAGCTTGAGGAATATAGAAAACGTGTGGAAGGCGGAGCAGAAGCATGAAGCTGAGCAGAAGAAATTGGAAGAGCTCCGCAAGCAGATCCACGAGGAGAGGGAGCGCTCTGAGTTCCGTCTTCTCCAGGAGCAGGCTGGCCTTGTCCCGTATGTTTTTTCTTTCCTTCCTTCTTCTGGTATGAGAACTTAAGTGTTAAAGACTTTAAAGTTTTAATCTTTAAGTTCCGTTTTCTTCTACTCTGCAGGAAGCAGGAGAGATTGGACTTTCTGTACGATTCTGGACTTGCCGTTGGGAAGGGCGCCAGTAGTTCTGCTGCAGGGGGCAGCGGAGGGGGAGGTTTCAAAGCTCTCGAAGAAGCCCTTCCAACGTCCAAGACTGCTGATGCTTCTGCGAAGCAGTCTCCTTCTGCCCCAGGAGCCTTGTTTGAGGACAAACCCCACTCGGCCAATGATGCATGGCGCAAGCTCCATTCTGACCCTTTGCTTTTGATTCGCCAGCGTGAGCAAGAGGCCCTTGCCCGCATCAAGAACAACCCTGTCCAAATGGCCGTCATTAAAAAATCGGTATGTTATTCATCTTTTCTATTGCTCCACTTTGTTTTGCTGACTAAACAGGCTAATAAATGCCATATTTCTGATGCATTCCTATATGACAAATTTGTATGCTAAATTAGGGGAAGGGGAAGTTATCAATCTCTGCAATTACATAGTGCTTTTGAATCAGTTCTGTGAGTAACTATTGCAATTGCTAATTAGACGGCTGTTTCTATTAATGTTTTAACAGGTTGTAGATAAGAAAGAAAAGAAAGAGAAGAGAAAAAAGGAGAAGTCCAGTGATGACAAGAAACACCACCACACAAGTTCCAAGCATAGGAAACGTTCATCATCCAAGCGTCATTCAGATTCTGAAGATGACACCTCTGAGGATGACAAGAAAATCAGAAATTCCCATCGTAAGAGCTCAGACTATGAGGGTCACTACCAGAGGAAAGAATCTTACTCGGAAGATGAATTAAAGGACAGAGAAAGTCGAGAGAAGAATCGGCACAAGCAGAGATACAGAAATGATGATCAAGGGAGGAATCATGACAAGTCTAGGCACGACAAATATTCGTCTCAAGCTCCAACAAGTACTGATGCACATAAAAATCAAGAAAAAGATAGAAGATTGTATGACTATAAAGCTACTACACCTCGGGATGATAGACGGCGGGATGTTGCCCCTAAACTTTCTGAAGAGGAGCGAGTTGCAAGGCTTCGTGAAATGCAAGAGGATGCTGAGGTGCATGAAGAGCAAAGATGGAAGCGGTTGAAAAAGGCGGAAGAGAATGATGCTAGGGAGGCTAGACTAGCCAGCACAACTGTTGGTAGAAACTTCTTGGATGCAGCTCATAAAAGCATCTACGGTGCTGAGAAGGGAGGAAGCTCGACAATAGAAGAGAGTGTCCGTCGCAGAACACATTATTCGCAAGCCAGGTCTGAATCAGAAGGAAATGCCTTTAGACGTTGAGTTTTTTTTTTTTTTTCCCCTTCTTCTTTACATTGCCAATCCTTATAAATCCAGGCATGTCCTGCACCTCCATCAATGGCATGCTTACTTCATGGTTTTGTAATTACAAGATGTATACTAAGCTGTATCAGATTTACCGTTTTTAATTTTCATTTGTCAGTCGGCTTACTATGAAGCTGGGAGATTTGAATCATACCTGTACCCTTCATCGTTTTGTGTGGAGTAAGAAGATGGTTACGGTCTCACTTTATTAGGACTAATACATGTTAGAATCTTGTTTAGCTGCGTTGAGAAGCTTTTGCTTTCACATTTCGTCTTTGCTAATATAAGGTTTATAGTTCATTTACCAAAGGCAAAAGGCTCAGTTGTTTGTGGAAAATTTGGAAGCTAGCATCTTGGAAACCTGACCTGAAGAACTTGTATTTGTGGAGTCAATTCAAATTAAACAACTCGTGTCATCCTTCCTCCTCGAAGCTCAACACTGTGAGGAGAATGGATTACATTAGTCTCGAATATTTAAAATGTGCTTAAGCACTTTGCGGAAATATATCACTTGTAGTTTTTATTCTCTTTAGCATTTCGAAGGCAACTCTTTTCAGATTAATTATCACCCAAGTTCTTGTCTGTCAACTTTGACAAGAATTTATCAATGTTCTTGTCCGAGCTTCCTCCTTCGCTAACTGCCTCTATGGCAAAATCCCTCCATCTCTTAGCATTTGCTTTCATTTCTGTCCCCTTCTCTCCCTCCATTACTTGCCTTATGCAAAACTCAATCTGTTCTCTACTGACGATCCCTTCTTCATCAGCCTTAGCTCTTACTCCCACCTTCCAAATGTCCTCAACAAACTTAGCATTTGTTGCTTGGTCAGTCCACTGTGGCATTGCCACCATCGGAACTCCCAAGCTTAATGCTTCAGTGGTTGAATTCCATCCCGAATGTGTCAAAAAGCAACCCACGGACTCGTGTGATAACACCTCTAATTGAGGACTCCAGTTGACAATTAAACCCTTATCTGTCGTCTCTTCTATGAATTCCTTTGGGAGTTTTGCTTCCTCCGTGGCCCTTACCACCCATAGGAAGTGGCAATTGCTTTGCCTTAAACCCCAGCCGAGTTCCTCCATTTGCTTCTCACTTGGACAAGTTACGCTACCGAAGGAAACATAGACCACAGACCCTGGTGGCTTACAAGCCAGCCAATTGATGCAGGTGGAAGAGTCTGATGTGAAGATGTTGAGACCATAATTCTTGTCATCTTGGATACGCTTGTCCATGTAGATAGATGGCACTGTCGGGCCAATGGTCAATAATGAACAATCTTTAGACATTGAATCCACCACCTGTGTCAGGTAATAAAACAAGTTGAAGGAAAATCTGTTGTTATCAAAATGTCTCTCTTTTCATGAAGAAGTGTAAGAAGTCATGGAACTAATTAAACAGTAGGCCACTTGCCTGGTCCTCTAAGTTGTAGAAGGTATTGACAAGAACGCAATCAGCATTGTCCAAGTTACGGAACTGATTCAACGCCCTCTCTAGAAAAGCTGCATGTGGCCCCTGATCTGAAGGACAAACGAAAGATGGCAAGTCTCCATGCTCTAGCAGTGGCAGTCCTGGAATGGAAACATGTGTCGAAGAAATGGGGAGGCTAAGCAGCCCAGCATGAACTGTATAGTATATGTAATCAACGGCACACATTTGAGTGAAAAAGGAGGCTCCGAGTAACCCAAATTGCTTGGCTACATCCAGAGCCCAAGGTATTGAAGCATCATACACTACGCAATCAATAGGGTGAGGCGATTGTTTGTGTCTCAAAATGAGTTCGGCTAGGGTCTTTGAACCCACAGTTTCCAAGCGTTTGAAGTAATTTTGGGGAGTACCGGATTGTAGAAAGCTTCCTAAGCCTCCTTCATCACAGCCATCAGATATTGTGTCGATTTGGACCAAGGGTGAGGAAGGTTCAGGGTTTATGGATTTGGAGATGAAGAGGGTAATGGCTAGGGTGGCCTTCACCCCTTTAGAATGCAAGCGCTTGGAGAATTGAAGCATTGGGTTTATGTGACCTTGGCTTGGGAATGGAATCACTAACACATGCCCTCTATAACCCCTGTTTTCCATCTTGTCTTGTCTTTTTTTTTCACTATACTTATATGACTTCCCTTACCTAATTTGCTGTTTCACACATTTGCTTAGAACATTTGGTTAAGCTATATTTATAGGAAAAAGACATAGTAGCATCAAATTCCTTATAATCTTAGATTAAATAAACAGAAGAGGAAAGTAAATTCAATGGTCAAAGTAAAAAGCTAATTGGCTATTGCTCCTCAATAAAATATGCATGCTCCGCACAACTATGAGTTACTAGGAAGCTGCGAGGCAGGAAGGACGTTGATTGTACGAACTAAGAAATTAGTCATAAGAAAAATTATAGATAATAGATTTTGTTGGAAATTCTTGTCGAACACGAAAAAATTTGGGGCCGCTGGGCTTCACAGTCGACGTTCTACACGATTAGCAAAGACCACCCTTTGGGCCTTGGTCTTCGCTTTGCATAAATGGAGGAGGGTTATGAAAATGAGTAATCATTCTCTTTTCAAAAATTAGCGAATTTGTCCACGATTAAATTTAACGGTGATTGGTGTATTCTTTATTTAATTTGTGGTTAAAATTTAAAAAGATTAAGTTATTTGAATCACTTATTTTGTAGATTAATTTGAAGATACATTAATACATTAATCATTTTTAGATTTAATAGTGGAAAAATTAATTCATTGATATTTAGATAATAGAGAGAATCTTGCTAGTTTCTTAATTTATGGTTTAGGCGTAACCTTGTCCAACAAGAAAGCTAAACTTTCTGTCTAAAGGTTCTTTTGGCTTCTCCATCCCACATGTAACGCAACCACACAAAGTCAACATATTGTATTGGCTCTTTGCTTGTTCGAAGCAAAGCAACCTTTTGAATATCTTTCAATATCATTGTCTTAACAATAATATATTTTATTTTAGTCAAAGTTATTTCTGATGTCTCACCAAAAAAAAGGTTATTGTTCATGCATTTTCTTGTTATAGTACTTAACAAGTTGTTAATGATTAAATTAATTATTAATTTAATTTACCCACATGGTGAATGTAAGAAAATTAAACTAATAATAAATTAAGAAAAAAGACATATGATAATATATTTTTTTAAAACATTGTTTTGTATAATTAATCTCATGTAAAATTTCGAAACGTGATGAGCAAAACTACTTGAGTAGCCTATGCCCTATGGTAAGCTCTTGCCTGGCCTCCTAAGTTGTAGAAGGTGTTGACACGAATGCAATCTGCTTGAACAAAGGAAGGATGGCAAGTCTCCATGCTGAAGCAATGGCAATCTTGGAATCGAAAGAGGTGTTGAAGAAATTGGGACGCTAAGCAGTCCATGATGCACATTATAGTATATGTAATCAACGTCACATATTTGAGTGAAAAAGGAGACTCCGAGTAACCCTAATTGCTTGGCGTCATCCATAGCCCAAGGTATTGAACATCATATACTACGCAATCAATAGGGTGGGATGATTCTTTTGTGTCTCAAAATTAGCT
Organism: Microcos paniculata; assembly: GCA_030664755.1. Taxonomy (NCBI): domain Eukaryota; kingdom Viridiplantae; phylum Streptophyta; class Magnoliopsida; order Malvales; family Malvaceae; genus Microcos; species Microcos paniculata. The sequence continues at coordinate 9,992,948 of CP131462.1, read as the reverse complement.
AGGCTAGGGTCTTTGAATTGATAGTTTCTAGCAGTTTGATGTGTTAAGGTGTTCACATATGAGTTGAAATCCCACATCACAAAGGTGATGTGGTGTTAAGGTGACTTATATATATGGAGGACCCATGAAACTAATAGCTTAGGCTTTAGGTTTCAAGTGGTGTCCAATCCATGTATATGGGTCACGGTGTGGTGGGCATTGGAGTCTGGACAAGGCTCAGTTCGCTCCTAACAAGTGATATCAGAGTCCGGTCGAGACTCGATCGGTGCGGCGATGTGCACGGATTGACCTAGCTGAAAGGGTTAATGTGCTTAGTGGTGCGGTTGACAGGGTTAATGTGCTTAGTGGTGCGGTTGACAGGGTTAATGTGCTTAGTGGTGCGTGGTAAGACTTGGTCTGCCCTCGGACCTGGTTTCACCATCTTTCCCAAGGAGGGTAGGTTGGCCGCATAGGGGAGTTCCTTGAACATGGGGGACTTAGCCGTCGTACAAGGAAGCGGGAAGAGAAGTGACTCAATTGTTAAGGTGTTTATATATGAGTTGGGATCCCACATCAGAAAGGTGATATGATGTCAAGGTGACTTATATATATGGAGGACCCATTAAACTAATAGCTTAGGCTTTTGGTTTCAAGTGGTGTCCAGCCCATGTATGTGGATCACGGTGTAGTGGGCTTTGGAGTCTGGATAAGGTCCGGTTCGTTCCCAATAAGTGGTATCAGAACTCGGTTATTGTTAAGGTGTTCACATATGAGTTAGGATCCCACATCACAAAGGTGATGTGATGTTAAGGTGTTCACATATGAGTTAGGATCCCACATCACAAAAGTGATGTGATGTTAAGGTGACTTATATTCATGGAGAAAATTAAATAAGAAAATAAAAACAAGAACACACAAGATTTACGTGGTTTGGTCAATTCGACCTACGTCCACGGGTAGGAGAGTTTTCTTATTTCTTTCTTGAGAGAGTACATTATTTAGTCACCAATACAGGAATTACGGATATTGTGAGAGACGGGCCCACAGAGCCTGCTCCAGTCCAGCCAGCCACCTTGGGCCCCGGTCCACTGGATCTCCACTACTCAAAGTATTGTCCCTTGACCCAGCCAGTTCGCATCACACACGTCTGCAGCGCTACTCGAACCCTGGCCACCAAGGGTTTTGTTGCTCCTATGAGCACGCCTCTCACCAATTGAGCTGCGCCTTTTTTGTGAGAGACGGGCCCACAGAGCCTGCTCCAGTCCAGCCAGCCACCTTGGGCCCCGGTCCACTGGGTCTCCTCAATTGGTGAGAGGCGTGCTCATAGGAGCAACAAAACCCTTGGTGGCCAGGGTTCGAGTAGCGCTGCAAGCGTGTGTGATGCGAACTGGCTGGGCCAAGGGACAATACTTTGAGTAGTGGAGACCCAGTGGACCGGGGCCCAAGGTGGCTGGCTGGACTAGAGCAGGCTCTGTGGGCCCGTCTCTCACAGATATAGCCTAATTTGGGCTAAGCCCCACCTGTTTCGGTTTGGGTCATAATTTAGTGGATTATAAATTCAAAGCATAAAAATAACAAGTCTCCACCTTGACTTGAATTCCGCAAGGCACCAAGAATCAAAAAACCAAAAACAACTCCCTACCAATCTGTCCCTAAGGGCCTTATGCTATGCAAACATTTACCAAGTTCAAGCAGGCAACGGTTTTGTCAACATATATGCTAGATTATGTGCAAGAATAAAATTCAACCTGACAAGCGATAAAATTCAACCTGACAAGCGAAGTGACTCACAAATGAACGGAGAAAAATTGTTAAGGTGTTCAAATGTGAGTTGGAATCCCATATCACAAAAGTGATATGATATTAAGATGACTTATATACATGAATGATCCATGGAACTAATAGCTTAGACTTTTGATTTCAAGTGGTGTCTAACCCATGTATGTGGATCACGGTGTGATGAGCCTTAAAGTCTGGATAAGGTCCGGTTCGTTCCCAACATGATGTAATTTTATTTTTTTTTTCACTTCTTAACCGTGACATTTAAATTTACTATTCATCTAATTTGTCAGGATTCGAAGCCTATATGTGGAGGTGAGCTGTCTTACTATTCAGGTTAAAACGCTGCTTCAATCAAATGTGATTAAGAGAGAGATTTTCATTTCCCACCTACCTTATTTCATTATCTAAACATTTTCCATCACAAATCACTTTCCCAGGTACCCCAAATAATACTGACTATGGTTCGGTTTCGGTTCAATTTCGGTTCCATTTCTTAGTTCTTTGGAATCGAAATCGTAACCTTTATGAGCGGTTCCGGTTTCAATACGATTTCGATTCGGTTCCGGATCCAAACCGAAACCTTAGGCTTTTTTTTTTCAAAATTTTTTTATTACTCTTCTAAATTTAATTAAATTTTGTTTAAATAATATATATTAAAGTAAGTAAATTTAATTTCAAATATATAATAATTAAGTGTTTAAGCATCTAATTTTTTAAAAAAATTATTAAATATAAGTAAATCTTTATAGTTAAACTAACATTATATAGATAATAAATTATAAATAATAATATAATAAATTTATAATGTATTACTTACATGATATTATTATATAAATATACTATAAAATTTATCTTAAGACATATATATTATATCTCATTATTATTAAATAAAACTATATTACAAATATCATTATTTATAAAAAAAATAATAAAACTGGAATCGGAACTGAAATTCCGATTCCGATTCCGATTCCAAAACCTCAAAAAAGGTTCAATTATGATTTTTTTAAGTTAAGGTTTCGGTTCAATTTTACGGTTCAAACCGAACCATGATAATCTCTATCCCCAAACGACTTGTTAGATGTGAAGAGAAGAGCTAGCCTGCTAATTGAGGTTGATTAAGTTATTAAGGTTTTGGATCTCTGCTTGAAAGATTTGAGGTTTGAATCGTACCAATGATTCTTATTAGTGGGTGAGTACCACTGTCAGTCTTCTCTAAAACTTGTAACATGTTCAGATCTTGGATTAAAACAATCTCCCGTCATCTAAGCTTTTTTCGATTAAAAAAAAAATAGAAGAGCTAGCCTAGGCACTAGCACTAGCGGCCTAGCGCTAGCAGTATTGAATTGCGCATGTATGACCAATCCAATAAAAAATACGATTCTTTGATTCTTATTGGACACGAAAATTTTGGGCTGCTCCGCTTTACAGTCCACACTCCACAGACTACACAATTAACAAGACGACCCTTCGGGCTTTGCTTACATAAAGGATCATTTATGAAAATTTTGGCGGAATAGCCTTGTCGAGCAAGAAACCCAAACTTTCTGTCAAAAGCTTCTGTTTGGTTTCCCTGTCCTATATGTGTTGGGCTGTTGGCTGGCTCTTGTTCGAAGTAAAGGAAGGTCAGCACGAGTTGTAGCGCAAATGGCCATTGCTTTTAAACCGACTCTTTAATAGAAAAGTAACGAATATTGAAAGTGCTGAACGAACTCTCATGAATATTCAGAGGGGATCGAAGGAAAGCAAATCGAAAAAAAAAAAACAAAAGGGCCAAAAAAAGGCAAGAGAAAGTGGGACCGGCTGATGAGGTGATAGATTAGATAGACCCACCGTCGTTCGATCAGAATCACAAGATTTTATATCTTTTTCATTACAAAATCCTCAGCTTTCGTAAATGAACTCTTGTTTGCGGTTACCCGCCTGCCTCACGCTGTCTCTATCCTTGTTTTTGTCTTTCAGCCGCCCCATTTTCCCTGTCCCTTTCCTTTTTCACCGCTGCGCTGTTATTCTATCCACATGTGTTTTTAATATTGGTCCGTCGCCTTTGGTAACCGGGTGGCCGTGTGGATGTACGAAGGTGGCCCCCAGTAATCACCACCCACTCCCATTGCCACACGTTCTTCTCGTCCCATCTCATTTCCTCATAACTTCAAAATCGCGTCTCTTTGAATATGGTTAATGGATATTTTCATGCAACCTAAACCCTTTTCTAAAATAATAATAATAGTACTATTAGTATTAATTTTGAAAAAGAAAAGGAAAGTTTAGTTAGTACTATTTTTAGACTTCATAAATAAAATTAAAGAATTGATTTGTGTTCTTGTAAGATAATATTTTTATATATATTTTTAATTAGTTAACTAAATAATGGTAGTATTTGTTATTTTTCGAATCTTATTTGTACAATAAAAATTTATTGACGGTGTATGAAATAATAATTTTAATTATATTTATTAAAATTAAAACTAAAAATTGAAAGTGAAATTACATATATACCCTCAATTTCTCATCAACTTCATAAAAAAGATTTGAGGGTAATTTAAAATTTTGCACTCTTCTTTTTCAAGTGATGAGCCCACTAATAAAAAAAGATTATGGGACCCATCTTATTAATATATTAATATATTATATGTATTTATAATTTATTTATTAATAATGATCTCTTTATTTCTTACTCCCTCTTCTCTTTTTTCCAAATATTCTAAATTTTAACTTTTTTTTGCCTTTTTTGGATGTGAAATGACATAAGTACCTCAACTCTCAACATCTTTCTTCATGGGTGGGGACGTGGGGTGAGCTTTTATGGGCTTCACGTCTATTTGTGGGTTCAAATAGGTTATAGACTTCTTTTGGGTTGAGTTTTTTACTTTGGGCTTCATATTTTGGTGCTTTTACCATGGGCCTCTTCACTCTTCACTCTTTACTTTTGTGTAATTTTTAACACTTTGGAGTTAGATACATATATACTATTTTATTCTATTGTGAATATAATAGATATCAACTTCATTAATTCTATTAACGTTTGGAGAGTATTAATTATGTTTAGTCTCATTTATATGCCAATCCCATGGTGACGCGCGGGCATTTTACTAGTATATAATATAAAATTATAGAAGAAAAATTGGAAGAGAAAGAAATTAAATATAACAAATTAAGGACACGTTTGGCGGGTTAGATAAAAATTTAAGAAACTACCAAACAAAAGATAGATAGTAGCTCAAGGTTTAGGTAAGTTACCTATATTTTTGTTTCATCTCCAATGGGATGGAGAAAAACAGAGAAAGGCAACCAAAGTTGCCATAATTTTTTCAGAAAATTTGCCGACATTTGGCCCAAAATAGACAGTGAGTATGCAACTTGATGTTAATTTATAAATATATAAATATAGGCCCCTTTCGAAACTTAGGTCTAGATTCTTATTCCATTCCAAGCAATGGACAAATTATGGGAAGCCACCACATGAGACAACCAGACAAAATTGCTTTGCATTTTGCATTGATGAAACCGCAGGAAAATTGAGTGGTTATGCTTGAATTCAACATCAACACCGACCAATTGGGGTATGAAGATGGGTAGGTCAAATTATTGCATTAGAGAAAGTATATGAACTTAAGAACATATGCAAAAGGACAAGTATTTAACCATAGTACATCTATATAAATAGAAAGATATCTATAAAACAATTTAATTGAAATTTAATCAACAAACACAAACATATATATATACATATGCACATATATGCTGCCTAGTATATATGGATATCACCTTATCTTAATCTTTTAATAACTTAGATTGGGTGCTAGAGATTTTGATGATCTGATATAATCCTAAAATATGAATATGATATCGGTATATACTTTATTTAGACCGATATATGCTCATTATTGCCTAAATTTGAATTAATCACTTGATATCGGTATCAAGATTTCAATGATCTTATTAAAATCCTCTGAATATGATATTATTATATATTTTATTTAAACTAGCAGAAGATAATCATAATTTTTTTTGTTTAATCAAGTATATTCTCAGATCTTTGACTTAAGATTAATCCCTTTCGAACCAGATTAACCCACTAAAAAATAAAGCTCTCAAAATAATGATTTTATGTATTCATAAGACTCGAATTTGAGATCTTATTTAAAAGAATAAATACAAAATCACTCAAACCAACTAATTGTTAGTTATCGTACCTAATTTGGAACATTACTTTCTAAAGTCTCTCTTCACATTTGATAAATACAGTGTATATACTTACCTACGTGTCTCCCTTATGCTTCATATCTTTTTTCCCTACATTCAAAATTCTCATAATTTCAGTTACATCATATATGTCCTTTGCAAACAAGTCACTTTATTTTTTCTTTACAAAGTATTCAATTTCTCATTTGGGTGATATATTTTGTAAGAGATAAGGTACGTAAGTTAGTCTTCATTTAAATTGCATGTCCACTAGACATCCAACAATGTACGAAGTGTTCCCTCAACAAAAAAAATGTACCAAGTGTTCTAAAATCACATTGCAAATTGATTTGATTCTACTTTTTCCAGTTTAATTAGCTCTTTTAATTTGCGTAGTTCTTTTAGTTTTAAATTAAAAATATGTTTATAGATCTTTAAATTCTTTTCAAACAGAGAGTTTCAAGCTTCCCAAGGCTTTCAATTGGCATATTCGACGCATTTGTGAGAATTTTTATATAAAATAAAACAGTTTTGAGTTTCATTTTCATTTTCATATTTTTATTTTGTGTTTCATGGTTTGGCTAGGACAAAGGAATGGGAAAAAGCCAGAGAAAAGATTTGACGTAAATAGAGAAATACGAGACTGGGGGAAAGAAAAAAAAAAAAAAAGGGAAAGTATCAAAATTTATCGCGAGAGCGCAACGATGTCCAATTGTTCATCTCATGATTTTCGTCTCTTTCCGGTTTGAACTTTGAAGTCCTATGACGTTCGTGATTTTAACAGAAAAACTGAAAAAGAAAGGGAATTAAATAAATTAATTTATATTCATGCGTCGTAGTAGGCACCAATAAATAAGGAGCTCGTGTGCTGCTGCCTAACCCCTCTTCTTCTCTTTCTAACTGCTACTCTCTGACCTCTGCACTCAAACTGCGTCGTTTCGAAGCTCGTACCATGCTTTTCAAGCTCTCTCTTGCAGTTTGTTCCAGAAACTTCTTCGCCCATCTCCATTTTCTTTTAGCGATATGATTCAAGGTACGTATTTCAGCTTTGCTCTTTGTTTCAATACCTTTTTTTCTTTAACTCTTTTAGCTGATAATCTCATTGAATAATCTGAACCAATACCGAATTACTGTCACCTATTATCAAAGCTCATAAAATAAAAAATTTATGATTTTTGCAATAGTCGAAACTTAAAAAAAAAAAAAAAAACTTATTTTGGAGATAGAAGCAAAAAGATACGAGTTTTGATCTAACAGTGAATTTATTTATATAAAGAATTCTATTGTTTATTCCTGGTAATTGATTTTATTTTTATGATTGTTTTTGGTTCAGATTCTTTAGCTTGTGGTGTCTGATTATCAGAAACTCCGAAGAAGATCGAGCAATTTTCCAGTGTTTTTACAAAGGTATGAGTCGATAATTTGCTGGCCTAGAAAATAGAATATATCGACTATTAAAATGAAAAAGAAAAAATAAGACAAAAGTAAAGCTGAGGTTTTTATTCCTTTTTTCTTGGCGGCCAAAATGAAAGTTGTTTATTATTATTATTATTATTAATTTGGAATCGTTAATGAAGTTAGTTCAATTTTTTTTTTCTTTTGGTTTCTCCTTCTTCTTAAAGGTCAGTTTTTGGTGTTTCTTTATTTTAACTCTTAATTATTTATGTGATTTATTTATTTATTTATTTTGTATTTGATTAGATAATTTTAATAACAAGAAAAGATTAGGATTTATTTTTTATTTATATATATTTGGAGTTTTGTTTCTGATGAATAACCTCGTTGATTGTTTTAAGGTTTCCTAGAAGATGGGTAAGGGTTGGTAGCCGTTAAGAAACACTTGCTGTTGATACTTTCCCTTTTTGATTCTATTAAGTTTTGTGCTTTGTTTATTAATTTAAGTTAACATTCCTTCTAGGATGAGATTTTGACATTAGATGGTGCAACCTTTAGATTCCTTTTGGGAAAATGTATATATGTGGATGAATAATTGAATATTTGGAACATATTTTTCATCCACATTCTCATCGCCACATTCATTTATAAAGTTGATTAATTTGCTGCTGTTGGCTTTACATCTTGTTACCTAGCTCATTTACAACGAATTTGCCTTTCATTTTTTAATTGCTCCCCTTTGTCTATTCTCATTTCTTCTTTTTGTTTGAACTTTTATGCAGATACCTGGTAAGAAGTTATATTCGATGGCTTCACCAGCTACTGATTCTGCCTGGCTATCGTCGCCCAGTGAGTCCTTAGGTAGATCTTTTAATGCATGTGTAGAGGAAGCAAATCCGGCCGATGTTTTACCTGCGCTGGAAGCTCCTACGTCTTCTGTGTCTGATAACTGTAACATTCCAAAACCACCTCCTCTCCCTGGTAAAATGTGCCCAAGAACTAAGTTTTCCAGAAGCCCTCTGGAGGGCAATTTTGTCCCGAAGGAAACAAAGGAGACGTGGGACAAACTTTTTAAGGAAGGGTATGGTACAGATGTTTGCATTATAACTGAGGATAAATCATGTGTTATGGCTCATTCTAATGTTTTGGTGAGTTACTTGTACATTTTTTCCATTTTTTGTCTTAAAGTAGAACCATAGAGTTGGCCTGATTTATATCACACTGTTAAGGAACTTTTCTTCTACCTATTAGGGTGAGAATTTTCTTTGTTTGTTTGTTTTAAATGTTTATTCAATGAATTCGAATGAAAACCTGGGTTAGTGTTATTACTGCTTCTTTCAAAAACCAAAATGGCTTTAATGCTCAAGGTTGAATCGATTTGCGTATGAAAGTCTTCATTCATGTGGAAAAATGGAAGCTATAGGACCTATGAAGTCATCATATTCTAATTGCTGATATTACATGGCTGAGGGCTTGTGTGCTAAATTTTCTTCCCTTTTTTCTTCCACAGAGTATTGCATCACCTGTTCTGGGCAACATCCTGTGGCAATCAAAGGTCAAGCATGGCATGAGATACGTCAAAATTCCTGGAGTACCTTGTGATGCTGTCTTTGCATTTGTTCGTTTTTTATATTCATCCTGGTATATTTAAAATCTTCTTCTCAGCCCCTTATTCTATAAGGTTTTCGGCAGTAGTTTGTGGACCTGGTGGAAATCATTATATTTGATAGTTTCCTGTCAGTTTCCACCATTATTTTAGGTGGTATCTTAGTGTTCATACATGATAGCACTGCTTTATTGGCCTAAGTTATTTCACTGTTTCCTCAGTTATCCATGCTATAATTGGACATACTCTACTCAGTGTTATTCTATATGAAAATGCAGCTATGAAGAGGAAGAGCTGCAGAAGTTTGTTCTCCATCTGTTAGTCTTGTCACATTCCTATTCAGTTCCAGCACTGAAAAGAGTTTGTATTTGCTTACTGGAGCAAGGATGGCTTACTAGAGAAAATGTGATTGATGTCCTTCAGTTGGCTAGGCATTGTGATGCGCCAAGGCTTGCCTTCATTTGCATTCGTACGGTTGTAAAGGATTTCAAATCTATATCTTCAACTGAAGGCTGGAAAGTGATGAAGCGTGTCAATCCTGCTCTTGAGCAAGAACTTGTAGAGTCTGTTGTTGAAGCAGATTCTGTAAGTCAAACCCTTCTCTGTTTATATTTTTAATATAATCCTCTTTGATAGATTATTTTTTACCTCTGTTGTTTACCTTATTGCTATACATTGGTTTTAATTTTCATTTTGGATAAACCATATGTTATTAAATTGTCCTGTTTTAAAATCTTTGGTCTTACTTATTGGCCTCTCCTCCTTAGAGAAAGCAAGAGAGGCTGCAAAAAATGGAAGAGAAAAAGGTCTACTTGCAATTATATGAGGCCATGGAGGCCCTCCTTCACATTTGCAAGGATGGTTGTAGGACAATTGGACCTCGTGACAAGGTTTTGAAAGGAAGCCAGGTTCCCTGCAATTTTCCAGCTTGTAAAGGACTTGAAACATTAGTCCGTCATTTCTCCAATTGTAAGACTCGGGTCCCTGGTGGATGTGTTCACTGCAAGCGCATGTGGCAGCTTCTTGAACTTCATTCCCGCATGTGCAATGAGCCTGATTCTTGCAAGGTTCCCCTTTGTAGGTAAGCCTTAAACTTCAGTTAGAACATTACTATATTATCTAAACTGCATCATCTCTAATTTAGCTTCTCTATTGTTTTCCCTGTTAGGTTAGAGAATTACCAAAGATGATATATCACCCACAATCTTGACAATGCTCCAAAATATGATTGATTATCAATGCTAGCTCTTCCTTGTTAACTGGCTTTTTTATTGAAACATGCAATCGATCTTTATGGTGCATGTCAATAATGACAAATGTAGTTAATACATGATCCTCGAGGTTAATAAATTGTCTAACTTTTCCTATTTCGTAGGCATTTTAAGGAGAAAATGCAGCAGCAGAGCAAGAAAGACGAGACGAAGTGGAAGCTGCTGGTCAGCAAAGTTATTGCAGCAAGGAATGCATTAGGGCCATTCTCATCTCGGCGGTCAACATCCTAAATGTGACGAAAAAAAGGGCATTACCAAGTATTTTTAGTGGAATTGGTTAATGCTCTATAGGAACTTGTAGAAGTTGTAAAAATGGGAAAATTTAAAAGAACAGAGTATTGATAATGAGTCGATGACAAAATAACTACTACTCGTAGTTGTTTCTTCTTTGGAAGGACTATTCCCTCTCTCTATCTTGTACTTAAAACCCTTCAATCCCTCATATAATAATAGTTATTCAAAGAAGGAACTGATATAGGATTCAAATGGCATTGTTTCTCGCATTCGATATTTTCCCCTCTTATTCAATTATTTCTTCTAGAGCTTATTTGTCTAGTTGAATCAACGAAGCCTTTTCCTTTCTATTCAGTAGAAGTAAATCTTTATCTCTAGCTCAAAGTAAAAAAACGTTACAAATAAGTTAATAAATACCAACTTGATTAAACGTGTTTTGGGAATTTGATGAGTTGTTAAACCGTGTATAAAATGGGAATAAAGCTTGCAAATTTGGTTTCTAACTTAATCCAGGGTTGGTCCAGACATTAATGGCCAGACAGAAAGATTCAATTGAGAAGTTGCATATATGGCAAGTTTACAGCTGAGTCCATGAATGAGCCATGTAAGCATTTCCACTATAGAATTTATAGACAGCCTAAAGGTTATAATAATTTGGGATGAAATTTTTTCAGACTAGAGTTTAGCCAAATACCCATCTAATAATCAAATAACCACATTCGGAGACATTTATCGTTAAGATTGTCAAATTTTGTATCATAACCTTTTCTTTGGTTTTGTTAAGATTAACATTTTTAATCTTAATTTAAAAAATAAAAATAACCCCAGGGCGGGGCAACTTCTAGTAAGTGGAGTAAACAGCTATAATAAATGAGCCGACCTAAAAGATTCATACTGAAATCTATAAATACGCTCTCTACGGCCTCTCGGGGGTCACTACGAAATTAACAAAGTCATCGTCGAATATCTTGTTTCTTCTCAAATCCTGGTATCAAGCCATAGGAAACCATGGAGCCAATCCCTCTGAAGAAGGGAAATCGGGCTCAAGATGATCCTCTCCGCCAACCAATCTCCAGCCTATCTCAATGGAATGCTTTGAAGGCCAAAGATAACAAAGGTAGATTTCTTCCTGCCAAGATCGGTCGCAGGCAGCATCTCAATCCTCTGTTGAATCCAGTGGCAGGCGTCAATGAATGGAGAGCCTTGATTGCCAAAGATACAGACGCAGAGCCATTGAAACTGAAAGTGAATGAACCTCTGACGAAGGATATGGATTTCAACTTCTGGGAGCTTGATGAACAAGTAGCCGTGGACGTTAGCCTTTCATGTTGGGTGTCTCCTTCTCAAACACCCATGAAGGAAGATTAATCAGTTTACTTCCTGTTGGGCACATAATAAATTCAATAATTGCGTACTTAGTTTTAGATTTTTTTACCTCATTCATTCTATTCAGTAATGGATTACTCTATAGATGTTTAACTAAATTGGACGTATTCCCCAATTTATTTTTCACTATAATACAATATTAAAATTAATCAAATAGGCAGTCCAGCCAAAGATAAAGGATAAACTTTATCACAAGTCCAAATCAAATCCCCCTTTACCCCAAAATAGAAAAAAGACAAATATAAATCATACAACCCTCAATTTCTTTTGTTATTTTATATTTACCATAATAATTTATCTACTATACTATAGCTAGAAATTCCAAGCCCAATATAATTTAGAATATTTCTACTTTAATTTTAAGTGAAAATGTACAATATTTTACGTGAATAAAACTACATCAAATGTAAGGAACCAAGGATTGTTCATGAAGAAATAAAGAAAAGCAAAATCACCCACGGCCACTGCCTAACCGTCCTTTGGTCTTTACTCTTTGGTGAATATTATACCCCCAATAAATAGTATTGGATTTTGCAGTCACGAGTCCCGAAATAATTACCTTGGCCTTTACGCTAACAACATAAATGGATGGCACTTCTTTTAAGTTTGGGTTTCTTATTGACTGTTGCTTCCTAAAGGTAAAGTCTTTTTATTTTCCTCACAAAATACTTCGTCTTTCAGATGGTCAGACCCCAGATATAGCGACAATGGGAGGAGACATCGATGCTGAGGTGATATTCAGAGAAGGCAGAGATGTTGAAGTGAGCTCTGATGAAGAAGGGTTTAAAGGAGTTTGGTTCAGTGCTACCATTCTCAAACTTCCAAAGAACAAATCCAAAGAAGCGGCCTTGGTTCAGTACAAGGACTTACTAGAAGAGGATGGTGGCAAGCCATTGACTGAACATGTCAAACTCTGCTTCATTAGGCCTCCGCCTCCACAACCCAAAGTCTCCGAGAATCAGTGTTTTCAAGTGAACGATGTGGTGGATGCTTTACACCTTGATGGGTGGTGGACTGGCTTTGTTTCTAAAATTTCTGACAACCCAAAGACGTATCTTGTGTCTTTTACAGACCCCTCGGACCAGATGGAGTTTCCTTCTGATAAATTGAGGCCTCACTGGAAATGGGCTGAGGGCAAATGGGTAAAACCCTCCACTATTAAGGTTGCCTTTTCTTTTCCCCCTTTTTAATGCTTTCTGCTCTTTTCTACCTGGATTTGCTTTGTGGATTCCAAATTTCGTTAAAAATTTCAAAACTTGATGAGAATGGATATTTGTTTCCTGATGGTAGTAGTTTTTGCTGCATTTGCTTGTTTATAGCATTCCTGGATGTTTGGCCATTGTTATCTGATGGTAGCAATTTCGTATCTTTTCTAGTTGTTAATATTTGCTTGATCACCGACTGGTTCCTCATGCTTTATGGTAGATCATTTGAACATCATGTACAAGTATGGCTCCATTTACAGTTAAAGAATTATCCTCAACTTATGGTTGGCTGTTAGCGTTTTGTTTCCATTACCTTTTAGATGATTAGTAATAGCAAGGACTTTTTCCTGCTTTGATTTGAATTTGGGCTGCTAATTTGAACTCAATTTAGCTCAACTAACTCATCAACAATCCTACATTAGTTGGAACAGATGAATCAATTATTTCTCTCCAGTTTGCCCACTTTAAGGCAATACTCACATTCATACGTGCTGTTGCAGTGTTGGCTGTATCATGCATCTAAGAACATCAACAAATAATTCTGTATCCATAGTAATACTACATTTCACGAGATTGGACCCGCATTCTAGTGTTTATATACCTTCCCTAATCTTATGAGTACAACATGGACAACGATTCTTTTTCAGTAGTATCACTTCATTTCTCTTCTTATGACCTTTTTCATCCAAAGAGGAATTTGAAGCTTGATTTGAATTGCTTCTTTCCAATTCCCTCTGATCATTTTTCGCTCTTTTTTACCACTTTACTATGAGAGTTCCAAGTACTGTGAAACTTGTATGACTCAATTGTTTATCCTCATTTCATTTCATTTAAAAAACTGTTTTCTTTGGATAAGTTTGATTAAAAAGTACTGTGAAACCTTGATCTATGATACTTGTAAGTGAATTTGGTTAAACAAAATTTGGTAACTTTATAGTTGTCATCTCATTTTTCTATTGCCAATCTTTTGGTCTATGCATAAGGAACATGATCAAGAAAATAGTGACCTGCAAACTTTTGTGTGGTCAAATTGCTTCCTGCTTATTTAATCGGCGGACCTTTGGTTTCAGGATATTTTGGTCTCTTCAGTTTGTGAAGAAGTGATGGAGCTCTCTTGCAGCATCACAAATGATGCTGAGGCAACTATTCAGCCTGAAGGTTCAGCCTCCAAATGCAGCAGCAAAAAGCATGAACTTTGCAGTATAAGCTCATTAAATAATGAGACAGCTCTATCGACTGCATCTAAAGGAACAACAAAGGATAAGCATGTAAAGCGGGGAACAACTGCATCTAAAGGCACAACAAAGGGTAAGCATGTAAAGCGGGGAACACCTGATGCTACACTTTTACATCCTTCCAAGAAGTTCAAAGATGGAAGCTTATCGGAGTCATTAGTGTTGCAAGAATCTAGTATGCCAAGTGAAACACCAAACAAAGCAGTCCAAACAGCAGCTGATTTTGCTGGAAAAATATTGGTGGGTGAGCAACCTCTTGCCAAAACCAAGAAGGCTTGCGTGAGAGAGGAAGTTGTGAGTCAAATCCCTTTTTGGAAGTTTATGTATTTGATTCAATTGATGAACATGGAAACAAGATTGTGATGTAATCTTAGCATATGTGTCTTCAAGTTGACATAATAGGGTGCACCATGCATCTTTATTGGTGTTGTCTTTTTGCTAAGTCAGTTAGATATGCTAAGTAGTTGTGAATTACTCAAGGAAAAAAACACTATTACAATGAATGCACAACAGTCCTCTCAAAATTAGAAGCCAAGGGGCGGGCAGGTAGTCATCATTTCTGCCTGATATTATCCTTCTTTAGGTTTGTTCCTGAATATGCTTGCTTTTCCATTCATGCAGGAGATTAATCTGCCAAACGAACATGGTACGCGCAAAAATCAGACAGAAGATGGTGCAAAAACTGAGATAAACAAGAGAGAACAACCCCGTGTTGTGCTTGAAATTGAGCAACCTAAAATAATACTACAAACCAGCCAATCCCCAACCTCAGGTATAAAATGAAGATGAAGCTAAGTATCATCTAATTTCAAAATAACTAACCTTTTTTCTTCTGTCCAAGGACAAAATCATGCTTCGGGTGTTTGTGAAGAAATGCTTTCTGAAGAATACACAGCCACAGAAGTTGGCTCACCTGAGATGAAGCGAGCAGTTGTAGTTTCCGTGACAGATTGTGAGACAAAGGAACTCCAGGTCATTGGAAAGTCTGGTGGAATTCCTCATGAAAATAAAGAGCAACCTCCATTAATATGCTGCAAAGAACTGCAATCGAACTTTAGAAAGATTCCTTCGGAAGTGATGGAGGAAAACAACTTAGGTAAATTTTGTGACATATTATTGTGTTCCCCTTTTTAGAAAATTTTTTGATTTAGATATTATGTTTCGCAGGACTTGTACCCTGTGGATTTGCAAATCAAAGTAATGATGCAAGGGAGGAATCACTTCAAATTCTGGTGCAGTCTGAGCTACAGGAGGGTGAAAACTTACCTTTTGTGAAGAGCTTACCAATTTGGAAAGCCGTCGATGCAATGGAAATTTTCCAAGTCATGCCTCAAAAGCCACATTTTCAACCACTACTTAAATTTAATGAAATACTCCGTGAAGGATTAGCTGTTGGTCACATGATGAACTTTGTATCCGTGGTGCAGAGGACATCCATGTTGACAGTTTGTGATCCCAGCAACGTTTTTACTAGCATTTTGGATGCTCTTCTTGACTTGGAAATGCTTGGATTTGATGTTAAGGCAGTGAGGGGTCGCACAAGTGAGTTGCTGTTCATGAGAGACAGATATGAACATCTTCAAGACCAATCAAAAGAAGTTGAAGTTCAGGTCGCGAAGCATTCTCATGAATTAACCAAAATCAGTGAAGAGATTGATGTAATCAAGAAGATGGTGACAGAGTTAGAAGAAAAGCAGGCATCACTTATGTCAAAGAAGGAGTCTAACATATCCAAAATTGCCACATTGCAGGTATGTGCAGATGTTGCAACCCAAGACATTCAAAGTGTCGAGTGTGATTTTGAGAGTCTAGCTGGTAGTCCCTGGTAACCGGTCTGGTACTCAGATGTCTTCTTAATCTGTTTTATCCCACTCTTTAACACTTAAATTTTGGGTTCCATCGATGGTAGTAAGTTTTGAAGTTATTCATATTGTTATTCCTCTGAGACCAGACATTTCCAAAATGAAGTGGGGGGAATTTCAATTGTAAATATGGATTTTAATGAAGAATCGTGGTTAAGCGCATTAGCTAGTACCTCTTTTAATGTTTGCGGTTTAAATTCTGGGAAAGTTACATCTTTGTGTTGTATAAAACTTGAATGTATGCTGGACTTGGAGTAAGATATACATATAGCTCCTGGCATTTAGCAGCTTGTATTTTTTGTTAATTTGTTAAATTTGGTTCAGATAAAGCAGCAAATATTACTCGATATATGAGGTAAAACGTAAAAAAGAAAAAGCCTTTCAAGGAAGGGTAAGCAGAATTTGAAAAACATGAATTATTACAAGCGGAGAAATGCGAAGCATTTGCAGTTCAGTTAGCATCATATAAAGACGTAAAAGAGGGCTGGAAAATGTAGCACAAGTTCACTGGGGCCAGAGCCGAAAACACAATTTCAGAGCAAATTCAGCAGCATTTGTTCAGCTGTTGTTTCTGAAAATGGAAACTCGAAATGTTATATCGTCATCATTGATCAATTCAAACCGGCAAACATCCCCTTCTTGCAAAGAATTATCCTTCGCAAATTTTCTCCAGCCAGTGTATAACCTCGCATACTGTGGATAGTTAGACATCTTGACATTCCATGTTTTATCGGAAACCTCAAGTTTTACGTTCTTCCCTCGAGGACTCAATCGACTTGTTCTCATAAAATCCTTTGGCACATTCTGCAAAGAGAAAAATCTTACTGTGTTTCCATAGACAGAAAACAAATGATAACGGTACTTAATAAAATAGGATGTTGAATTAATTGTATTAATTTGAAGGCAAACAACTGAATGATATCTAAGTAACTTACCAGATATGTGGTTTGCACATAAGTGGGTTTCATAATAACTCTAAAACATGGGTAATTGGGGTTGAATTTTTTGTGATCAGGCAAGTTGGCTTCCTTGCTTTCACCTCTCAATTTCCTCTTTTTCCTTTTGTTGACAGAATTCAGTCTCATGTGGCTTTCTGTCTGAACATTTTTCTGCCCCTGCTTCTCCTTATCAGATTGAATTGGTACTGGTGATTCATTTCCTCCTTCGTCTCCAACTCCTTCTGGATCTCTAGCCATAGCTTTGAAAGGCATTTGTTCATGTTTGCCATTCTTGCAGGAAAGAGGTTTGCCTGATTCCTCCCCAGCATCTCGAGCAAACTCTTTTTCAAGGCAGTTTCTTCCAAATCTCTCAAGCTCAAATTCGAAATTGCCCGTGTACTTAAAAACTAGAAGTTCACCGAACTCTAGAGAATTGTCTTCCGCAAATTCCTTCCAACCCCTTCGGAAGTACAAAAACTTGTCGTCAGCCTTCTCCAAACCAACATGCCAAGACCTCCCACCAGTACCAGAGACTTTAAGTATGAAATCTTTAGGTAGTTTCTTCGGGAGAACCTTCTTGAACTTCTTCTTAAAAGAAGGTGGGATTCGCTTTAGAAGAAATTAGACATAAAACAAGTTATTAACAACAAATACACTTGCAGGAAAAGGAAAATCATTCATGCAACGCCATTTATACAAAATATTGTTAAATCAAACAATTCCAGTTACATTATTACATACATACAATAATAGCATAGGAATACTTTATTCTCATACAAGTATTTTTCATTGACGTTCGTTCGTTGCACAAACAAAACAAGATCAATAGAAGCAGCAAGGAACTTGTACGAAATTATCTGTGAAGAAATATTTTAGTCTTAATCACGAAAAAAAGGAACAAAAACCGTATTTATTTTCTTGAGTTTTAAGATTTTTGCTTGAAGAGCAAAACCCTAATTTAGAAAAGTTTATGTACAAAAAAATAGATGGACGTAAGTGGCGGTTGATTACCAGCTGGGTGGAGAAGTCGCAGACCAAAATCTTGAAAAACTTAATAGATGGGTTAGTTGCCATTGGGAATACTTTGGTCTCACTCAGAGATGAAAAACCTTTTGGCCATGGAAGAATGACAGTGTTATTTATGAGTTAGCCAGATATGTGGGCAGCGGTTATTTAGCAACACATGGTGAAGGAGGCGGATTTTGGTGCTTTGAAAATTAGGATAATTGAAATTAAGTTGATTAGGATAATTAGGGATATATATCGACGATGATCAAGGATCGTGATTTTTGTTTCTCTGAAATATATTTATCAATATATATATATATATATATTTATAAGATACTCTTGATATTTAATTATTTATAATTAGAGGCCACAAGGGTTTGGGTTGAGCTTGCATCAATGGGTGGCTTTTGAGGAAAACTTTGTAATTAATTATTTTTTTTGGCTAGTACTTTGTTAATTATTGCTATATTAATTATTTTTGCTCCAATTAAGCTTTAAGGTTTTTTTTGGGTGTAAAGTACAAACCCTTCTCCTAGTATCTAAATCTAATAACCATATTAGATAATAACTAATCAAGAGTCAAACCATTGTGAATTCTAAAGGAAGAAAATTTTTCTAAATTTATTTTTTTTTCATTAACAAAATTTGAATCCTAAGACCTTATTTTAAAGGGTATTGTATTCTTTCCACTTGACTAAATAAGATATTGATATTAAACTTTAAACCTCAATAACTTCAATTAAATACTACAACAAAGCAAAATTATAAGTTGTGAAATATTTCAGTTTTATTCTTTACTTTAATTTCTGAAAAGGAAATATATTTCACTTTTATGGGTCATAATCTTTATTTAGTCCATAGGGTATTTGTATAATTTATTTTCTTTTGGTATAATTTAACGCAAGTTGAATTCCTCCACAAATTTAACACTATGGAAGGTGTATTTAAGTTTAAGTAAAAAATTGATCAGAATTAAAAAAGAGAGATTTTATACCATCTAATAATAATGTGTCACTTCATATTTTTTAAATTTTTATAGAACTTTACAATACACTATAACACATACAATTATTAAATAACAAAACCTCTTTTTACTTCCTTTTTTATATATAAATTCAAAATTTTTTCTACAATTGCTAAAAACATATCCCAATATTGATACCTTAAATTATAAGACTTATCTTCTAAATTTTAAAACTTGGGGGCTAAACTTTGATCAAATATGAGTTTATTAGTATAATAATTGTGTGTAATAAGGTCTATTATATATAAAATTTTATGAAAACTTTAAAAAATTTGATATAACACATTATTATTGAAGGGTGTTTTTTACTGATAATCCTGATCAAATATATTTTTTTTTAAGTGTTGTAATCTTTATTATTAAGAAAAAAAAGTGTTTTTGTCCCTTTTTTTAGATTCTCAATTCTCTAGGAATCTTTAGCTAAGAAACAAAAGTATAGTCAACTTTTTGAGCCAAACAAGCCAAAAGCATTATCGAGAACAATCTTGTCGCCGTGGCCAAACAGTCAGAGTGGCGTCGCTCTGGGATTCTAGGGCTTCAATCCCATGCCCTTTTAAATCAGGAGCACGCCGCTTTTTTCTCTACATTTCTCTCACTCTCTCGTTTTCTGGCTTTGGGTGGTTTTAGTTAGAACTTCCCTTTGTATTATTCTTTTGATTTTGATGATGAAAATGATGAAAGAAATGGACGGGTGATGATCAACTTTTTCATGTGATCAAAAATCTCCTCGCTACGTTCTTTCTGATTCTTTTTTTCCAGCTTGGGTTCCATTTTAATTTGTCTATCGAATCTACTCATCTTTAAAATGACTTTTCTTTCTTGTTTTGTTTCAAAAAATCCCTCAGAGAAATTCTCATCGATTGAGGAACAGAATGGGGTGGAAACTGTAAAGTCTTAACTCTGATATTTACAGTTCCACCCCAAAAGTTTTCCTTTTTTTAATTATGCTTCTATACTTTGCAGATCTATCGTCTACATATGTATATGACTCAAGAATTTGAGTTCCCTCATGGAACTTAAAGCAAAGTTTTCACCAGTTTTTAGACAATTTCATAGACTAATGTTTACATAATTATTATATTGCTACGAATAATCATGTTCAGGTTTCACTTCAAATTAATGTGATATACTACATCGTAAATCACCTCTAACTTCTAACTTTCTAAGCATGAATAATTCTTGGGTAATGGGATCCCTCAAAAAATGAAAACACAATGCAAAAGATTTGACTTGGGTCACGCCCCAAATACCTTTCAGACGGGCTGCTTGATTTGGATTGAATACGGTCTATTAGGCTATGTGGTTTTGGAGTAGGCCTCTCAGGCTTGGTAGAACCGATACTCAAGCCCAAATCATCAATTGGTGACCAGTCCAACATTTGATAGGAATCGTCCACAAATAACAAAAAATTTTACTCTCTGGCTATCAAAGGTTTAAAACATGCTTATTACCATGCTGTACAAGTCAGATACCTTCCCCCATCTCCAGTGGGCACAACTTGAATTCGAATTAATCAAGATTTAGTTAAGTTGAATTAGGATTAATCGGGTTTTAATGTAGTTATTGAATACTGGTAGTTTATTAAAAAAAAGAAGGGTACATGTCTAATAGGGTAATTTAACAAAGTCAAATGGCTCTTATGTAGAAGCACTCTTTAAGATAACATTAGCCCGTCTCACATAAGGTACAAAAATAGTGAGAGAATATAAAACGGGGATTGTGATAATTGTTTCATTATTGACAATTAGGTCGTAACCTCTTTATTTAAAGATGAAACTATGCTTTACAAACCCATATGGTGCTTCACAGCGTTGTAAAATCATCCTTGTGACCGTGACTTGCGGCTTAATCTAAAACCCGGTTGGTTCGTCTTCTTCATCATGGTTCCTAATCCGTCCATCCCCACACAATTGGCGATTGTTGAGTGATGGCAGCACTCTTTTTACATAACTACTCCTGAAGGCTTTGCTCTTATTCCATCGAGACATGAACTTCTCAACCTAATTCCAAAAAAAAGCGTATATATAAGATCATCAATATATAGAAACAGAGCCTATATATTAGATCATAGCTTTGATGTTGAGCAGATGTACACAACCTCAACACGAGAAAGTTCCTCAAGGGCTGCCGCGTCTTTCTTCCTCGCCAGCTCCCTTGCAATGCTCACAATGGAGAGATATTCACAGTAGTGGACATTCTATGTACCAATGGGGAAAAACCATATCAGCCCATATTATGGTTTGTATAATTGTATTGGAGAGAGGAGAGAGTAAATCAATTGGGAAAATTTAATAAGATATGAATGAATTCTAAAGAGAAACCAAAAATATATATATATATATATATATATATATATACCTCCTCTTCATGCCGTTTTCTCAAATTATGGATACATTTCTCTGCTTCCTCCTTTCTCTGCTTGATGTAATTGAGTTGCTGATACAATTCGGCTGCCTCTTTTCTAACAGGCTTCAGCTCTCTCTGTACATGCTCAATTTCTGCAATTAATTCCGCCTCTTCGCTTTTTATCTCTTCAGCTAATTTCCAATTTTTTAGGAGCTACGACAAGATGATAAAAAGGATTTTTTCTTTCATATTAGTATTAATTAGTGAGAAGTACCTAGGAACAAATCCAGAAATCACATTACATTAGTCTATGACTAAAATCAAATTGTTCAAAGAAAGACAAAGTTGGGAGTTTACATTGATTTGGTCTTGTATGATATTTCTTTCAGTCCAAGGGTCCCAGACCCTTCCCTTTGGTAGAGAAGCCATTTTCTCTTCTAAATGTTTCATCTGTTTGAGAAATTTCTTGTAACTAGTTCCATTGTTGTTGTTGCCTTGCCTTTGTCCATAAAACCACCGAATCTGCCTCAAATCAGTTATAGTTCCCATGCATACAACAGAATGTTGGACAGTAATTAGAAATGTCATTAAGTAAAGAAAACAATAAGCAGCTAGCCAAATCCAATAGACTCTTACTTACAAATTCATTAAGCTTTTCCATGAAATAGTAAGTTGAATCACAGTCAAAATCACCATCCTGTTCCTGTTGGCTTCGACTTGCAGGGATCTCTTGTAAGAGTTTCTTCTCCGTAGCCAGATTCGTGTTTTTATGTAGCAATGCCCGAACACGTTGATTACTCTGGATAAATAATATGTTTAGTCCAAGATAATATCACAAGGCGCAAAGAATAGTTTTAGCAATACATGTTAGATTGATTTAAAGCTTATACCCTTAAATTAAAATTATTCGCAACATTCAGCTTGTCCTGCAGAACTGCTTGCAGATGGTCCAATTTCTCTTGCTTCCAACTCGCTGCGTAATCGAGGATCCTTCGACGACGTCGTAGTCTGTCCAGTTGTGAGTGGGCACGAGTTTCATGTGACTGCTCTCCAGACGAAACATATATATGGAGTAGTTATTTTATTTTTTTTCAGGTAACTGGTAATGTAATTAATGCAAATGTTTCTTATTAATCACTTACCCAATTTCTTCTATAACTCTCAAGGACTGGGATGCTTTCTTGATCCATTTTCTTAATAAATTTCTCTGCCCGTTTAATTTTGGATTGTTCCTCTGGGTCATTATAGGGCCAAAATTTGACCAAATAAAATCTCCGAACCTTCCTGGAGACATCATCTTTCTTAAAGACGATCCCTTTAGGCCTTCCAAGATCTTCCTCCCGACCAAAGCTCTTAGTTCCACATTCGTGCTGCAGCCCATTGGCGTTGCCTTTACCTTCAGGTATTGCACGAGTTTCCCTCATATTGGAGTCCAAGTAGTCCGTAGCCGGGGTTTCTGCCTCTCTGGACATACAATTTTCCTAACTACGTTCAACCCAAGGTGCTCCGACACAAGAAAACTATGACAAGAAGATAAAGAAAGATGGCAACAGTCCAAATTTATATAGGCTGATCTTATGAAACAATATGGTCAAGTTCCAAACTCTCCTTGCACCCCACGAGAATGTCCCATTGAGGCATTGACCTTCACCTTCCACAAGATTAATATATTAAGAGGAAGAAATAAATAAATAATTAAGCTCGATCGATCCATTGGAATTTTAAAAAATGAGCACATTACAGCAAATGTAGGATTGTTTTCCTTTCGTAAAGTTTGGATAGGAGAGTTGACCATTTCTTAGTATAAAATTGTTATCCAATATCATATAAGCTCTTCTTGCACCCCACACCAAGCTTCGTATAAATTATCTGTGCGACAACAATTTTTTTAGAAGAAATAATCAATTAATTAGGGAGCCATTTTCAAAGAATTGAATACATGCACATGGGGCCGTTCCTAAAGCAAAAAAAAAAAAATCATCCAATATGGGCAGCACCATTGATTATCCCAAGCATCATCATCATCATATTTATCCGCTACATTATTGAAGCATTTATTTGAATCAAACAATCCCACCGGCCCGGAGAAAGAAAACTTTCCGAAATGTGAAAAATGCCCATGTATAGATAGGATTCTGTTTTCTCAAAGCGCAGTAATTGCTTCTGGCTATGATCTTATGATGTTACCTCTATAATTTTATCAAACAGGTGACTTTGGAGAATGTTTGATGATTGTGTGGGCCAATATAAGAAATCCAAATAAAAAACAAAACCTGATCTGTGATGGGACATGCAAGTTGCATGCCACTACCCGTAGGGACGGCAAGGAGTACTGAAAAATAGGATATCCGCAGATATTCGACCTATAAAATCCAGATATCCTGTATATGGATTCGGGACAAGTTCAGGTAATGACTTTATAATCAGAGTCGGGTTCGGGTATGGTTCGAGTAGCACACTTAGGGTATCTGTTACACGACCCCGATTAGATATGATACTCTACATGTACATAGTAATAAAATTAAGTAAAATGGACGTAATGTGTGTTGAACCCGTGACTAAAGGGTTCATACACAAGTACCTACCATCCCGCCAACACTTACTTTGTGATAAGTACTCCACTTAAATTCTATTTCTAAACCTAAAACGTTTTCACCCAAACCCACCCACCATTACTTCGCAGATCACATCATTCTCTCCACTTTGAACAAAAATTTCTTTCCCTCAAAATACATCAACCCAAATTCTCATTTCATCCGAACTTTAACCCAATTTTTCTTAGATCCATATTCCCTTATTGACCTATACATTTTCCTTTTGGCTTGCTTCTCAGATCTGTTTAGCTATTGTGTTAAAGTAATTTTTTTTTCCTTAGAATAAGTTCTAAATTAAATGCTTTTATAATTTTTCTTAGGCTAGATTTATAAAATCCAATCTTTTTTTTCTCCATATTGATGTGTGAGTTCCTTTAATTTTTTTGGTCTGGCATTGTTTCGTCCAAAAAATTGTTTTATCTTTTTATTTTTTGGGTTGTGAAGCTAATACTTCTATGATAATTATATATTTCACATGTTGTGATTCCTTGTGGAAGGTTAAGTATAATTATCTTCCTGTTAGTATTAATTTTCGTTTCTTTCTTTGACCTGATTAAGGTGCTGTTTGATAAAACTGAAATAATTAAGCACTGAAAATTAAGTGCTGAAAATTTTTTCTGAAAATTTTAAGTACTGAATTTATTATGTAAAAATTGTTTGATAAGTTGTTA
This sequence comes from Microcos paniculata, assembly GCA_030664755.1. Taxonomy (NCBI): domain Eukaryota; kingdom Viridiplantae; phylum Streptophyta; class Magnoliopsida; order Malvales; family Malvaceae; genus Microcos; species Microcos paniculata. The sequence continues at coordinate 9,968,227 of CP131462.1, read as the reverse complement.
TGTTTGAACAAATTTATTTTTGAACTATTATAAGAGAAATGAAAGTTTATGAAAAATAAATGCATTGATAATTAATAAAAAGGAAAGAATAGTGGTTAAAAGGAAAGAATACAACATTAAATGTAATTAATGTGTGATTTTTTCCTTAAATGAAATTATTGAATGAAATAAGTAACCTAAGAGCTACTTATTATTTTCAATGCTTTTTCATTGAAAATTTCCAATCAAGTGGTTCTTTAGCTTTTATTATCAAACACATTGAAAAAATGAAAGCATTGAAAATTTTTATTTTCAATGGTTTGAAATTTTTCAATGGTTAATCAAACAACCCCTAAGTTTCGTGGAAATCCTTAGAATTAGTGTTTTTTTTTAGGCAGACCTTGAGTTCAGCTCCTTGATCGAAATCTAGTGTCTCAAATACTGCTTTACAGACATAAATCTGGCCGAATCCAAAAAATACATAATTCTTAAGTTGCTTTGATCTGCATCTAATTAGTATATCATGCTTCTTTCCATTGTATTTCAAAGCTGTGAATTTGAAGTTAAATTAGAAGCCAGCAGTAAAGAACAGAGATCCATAGATATATCATTTTCAAGTTGGCCTGGTCCGTAGTGTTCCTCCTACGGATTTAAAAAATAAAAACAACTTTTATAATGAATGATGGCCCTGTGGACTCTGTGTTGGTGTTTTTCTTCTTTTCCTTACAAAAGGCCATATAATAATGAATTAGAACTTCCCCACAAAGCCACAACTACAAATATCTTTGACTATTTGTCCGAATGATTGTTTTGTTTTGTTTTTTAGGATCATCTTCATCTACAGAGTCAAGTTACGTCTTTGACCTTGAGGAGGAAGAATGATTTTTGTGGTTCATGAAATGGAAAAAGAAACTATAGGTGTTTTAAATTTCTTCTTGTTTTATGTTTGAGTAACTTACATATTTCTTGTAAGTGATCACTGATCAACTTTCATGTTAGTAATTGTGTTTTTATTATTTTAGTTGGCATAAATTTTATGTTTATGATTATGTAATTTTATTGTTTCTTCAATTGATATTATTTAGAATAAATTAAAATTTTAATTGATGGTTTATTTATAAAACGAGTATTTATAGGGTTCGGATAGTTAACGGATAGTTAGAATTTTAATAGGGTAGGGTTTAGATAGAGGGTTTAGGGTTTTAAGCGGGTAGTTAAAGGGTTTGGTAATCTTAGATCTTTATCGGGTTCGAACTCGGGTTCGGGTTCGGATAGTTGAAATTAAGCGGGTACCCTACCCGCTACCATCCCTAACTGCCCGGTTGGGCCTCGGGTTGTGTTGGTAGATTGCTAGGCCGACGGTGGAACGTGCTGAATTACTAATAGAGGCTATTATTGTAGTACTGACAAATAGATGAGGGCGTTTTGGTGCTTGGCTCTGCCCTCGGGTTGGGTTAATCTCTTATTCCATGCTAATTTGACAGTGATATAAAATATGAGCACAATAATTTGCTCTCTTTCTTAGATAAGCAACCTAAGACAGAAACTTTATATATGTTTGGTTGTGGTTTGTTTCCCTTTACCAATGTTTTTTGACATGTATTCCTCTGTTTTTTGCCTCTGTTTTTCTCCTTTTGGCGTGGACTAGAAGTCTACCCGGTAATCCGGTAATAATATTTTTTATGTTAAGTTTGACTTCAACCCACCTCGTTCTTCCTTTTTGTTTGAACTACACTATCCATCTCAATCTTCATGTTTTACTTAATAGTTTTAAAATGAGAAAATAAAACCTAAATTAATTCTATTTGAAGATAGGCGAAACTTTTCTGTTGTAAACCCCAAGTTACCTTTACCCAAATACCAAAGACAACAGCACATACGGTACTTTGAAAGGAAATTAAAGAAAAAAAAGTTGAAGATTGGTTATGACTTATGAGGATGAAGCTTTCTTTTTTTTGGATAGCACAAAGTCCTCCTCCAGTTCGGGCTTTTTGTCAGCTTCGGAAGACCCGATCTTTTTCCATCTTTGATAGTAATAGATACCATATCTTTTACTTCAAGTTTTTGTCCTCTTTGCTGCTTTGCAGAGTCTAATGGCTTTGTCTACTTTAATATTTTAACCATAGCCACCGGTTTTAACTTTAAAATAGTAGATGACGTGGTGCACTTAAGGCCTGAGTACGTCCTCAAGGCGTCCTCTTCTTGCCTATTGTTCACCCAAAAAAATTTCTTATCTACAACCTTTATCCATTCTGGAGATTCAAGCACCTTAACTTCATACACAATTTCGATTTCTTATATTTTATCCTAACAAGTGTTTGATGAAATGTCCTGCCAAGATTTCATTTAATCGCATGATGAAGTAAAGAGTCCTTATAACTCTCCTTTGGATGCTTGGTTCTGCACCACCACCTGAATTGGTACTTCGCTCACATCTATGGTCGTTGAGAGGGGTAGACTGAGCAACTCTTCTATTTCGAAACATAAGGTACAGTTGTAAGATGTAATTGAACGCAAAATTTTCAATTTTTTGCGTTTCGAAAACATAGATATATAATAATAATATAATAATAATAATAATAATAATACAATTTAGTATTATAATAACAATACAATTTATAGAAAACACAGTGAGGTGGAGGCTGCACGGACTAGAAGGAGTACAAGGAGATCCCATTAACTGCTCTCTTTGTGAAAGCTGGAGGCTTAATATAACAGTTGATTTTTTTTTGTTATGTTTATAGATGTTTGTCTTTGATTTACTAGCAATTGTTAAGTTCTTTGATTGACTGGTGTATTGTAGCAATTTTCACTGCTTTCTTTCTGGATAAATAGTACTAATACAATTTATCCAAAAAAAGAAAAAGAAAACGTAGATATATTTGCAGAAATACCCATTTTTGTTTATATTTGGTTCTGCCACATTAACCAGCTGTTGGTATCTGACTGTTAGGTGCAAATATGGAGATTGCTATTAAGGAATCAACAATGGTGCGTCCATCTCAAGAAACTCCACACCCAGGCCTATGGATGTCTAACTTTGACGAGATAGTAGGAAGATATCATACCCCCACAGTATATTTCTACAAACCAGATGGTTCTTCCAATTTTTTTGATGTCCAAAGTCTTAAGGAGTCCTTAAGCAGAATTCTTGTGCCATTCTACCCAGTAGCCGGCAGATTGGGATATGATCAAAATGGAAAACTTGAGCTTAACAGCAATGCTGAGGGAGTACTGTTTCTTGAAGCTGAAACTTCTTCAGTTATGGATAACTTAGTTGGAGATTTCACCGATGGTTCAGAAGTTTGGCGACTAGTTCCATCAGTGGACTATTCAGAAGGAATATCTGCTTATCCACTTTTCATATGCCAGGTATAGATAAACATTAAATTGAGTTTGTTAACAGTGTTTTTATAGTTTTTGGCATAACCATATGTAGTTTGCATTTAATTGCTAGGTAACTCGTTTTAAATGTGGAGGAGTAAGCGTTGGAGTTGGAGTTGTTCATACTTTAGGAGATGGTTTATCTGCTCTCAGTTTCATCAACAGTTGGTCTAATTTGGCACGAGGCATACCCCTTAGCAGTGAACCATTCTTTGATCGGACCCTTCTCCGAGCTCGAGTGCCACCAACTCCCAAATTTCAGCATATTGAATATGAACCATCTCCTCCTCTTATCAAGTCCGATTCAAACTCGGAATCTGATCAATTGAACCCCAAACCCTCAATCGTATCTTGTTTCAATATCACAGTTGATCAATTAAACATCTTAAAAGCCAAGTCCAGCCAAGAAAATGAAAATAATGCGACAAAATTCAGCACCTTCAATATTCTCGCTGCTCATATATGGCGTTGCGTGACCAAAGCTCGGTCCCTATCGAATGATCAACAAACCAAGTTATATGTGGCAGTTGATGGCCGGTCTCGATTGGATCCTCCTCTTCCGGAAGAGTACTTTGGGAATGTAATCTTCAGTGGTGCGACGATTGCTCTAGCTGGTGATATCCAATCGGAATCAATCACCAAAACGGTACAGAGAATCCAAAAGGCACTCATACAAATAAACAATGAATATGTTAGATCACTTCTTGACTACTTGGAACCGCCTGACATCAAAGCTTTGGTCCGGAAATCGAGGACTTTTCATTGTCCGAATCTTGGGATTTCGACTTGGGTGTGGTTGCCTATTTACGAAGCCGATTTTGGATGGGGTCGTCCTATATATATGGGGCCGGCGAATGTTACTCCTGAAGGATTGGTGTATATAATGCGGACTCCAAATGACGATGGAAGCTTATCAGTTGTGACACGCTTGGAGAAATCTCACATGAAAGTCTTTGAAGAGCTTCTTTACAAGTTCTAAATTAAGCTCAAATGATATTGGCTCGTGCCATAATTATCTTTTATTCCATGCTAATTTGAGTGATAAACCATGAACACAAATAAATTTGCTTTCTTTCTTAGATCAAGCAACCTAAAACTGAAACTTTCTATATACTTGGTTGTAGTTTCTTTCACTCTGCTGGTGTTTTTGAATGTATTCCTCTGCTTTTGGCCTTTGTTTTTCTACTTTGGGAATTGTGTATGGGCTAGATTGCTACTAACTAAAGTTACTACAATTTTATGTTCAATGCAATAATAAACTTGGCCAAACGGTAGAAACTAGAAAGAAATGAATTTCCATAATTATAAGGTTTGCTCGATGTTTACTCACTAGAAATTATACATAAGAATATAATTACAATTTTAAATATTTCAATTTATTAATATTCTCGTTTTTTTTTCTTTTATGTTCTTCAGATTTCATCATCATTCATATAAATATTCATATATTTTTTGATCGGCACAGCAATATTGGTCGGCCCATCCATTGGAAAAATCCCGGCTCCACCCCTGCATGAGCCATTATCACAGCTCTTGATGCGTCCATCCCTACTTAATCCGCGCCTTTCCAGTGACGGTAAGATACTAATTTCGTAACTAATTCTGACGTTTTTATACCAATTCCACTCGGACATAAATTTCTTGACCTATGATTATTAATTAAAAGTTGAAATTAGTATATATGCTACCAACCAAGAAAACACAAATAAATTCAAACATTATCTAGATTAATTTAAGCTAATTATCCAATCAAATTCATGAAAACGTAAATGTTGCTTCAACAAACCTGCCAACGTGAAAGTCTTGTTAGAGAGGCAACATCTTTCTTTCTAGCAAGCTCTCTGGCATGGTTCATGCACATTGAAAGATTTTCCCGATACCTGACGTTCTGAAAATAGAGAAGAATAATTAAAGGAGAAATGTCAACTGTCATTGCTAAAAAAAAAATACTAATAATTCAAGTAATTGGGCATATTAATTTAATGGAAAATCACTAATAAGATATTGTACCATATCTTCAGTCTGCCGCCTCAAAATAAGAAGGTGTTGTTGGGCTTCAAACTTTTTCCGGCGAATCTCCCTTCGCTGCTCTATTAAAAGGCTTGCATCTTTGTGGAATGCTGCAAGAAGCTTCTTCGTACGCTCAATTTCAAGCATCACTTCATAATGGTCCCGCTTTAATTCCAATAACATTTGGTTCACAATCTGCATATATATGTATAATTATGATGACAATTAAGATTATTTTAATTAAAGCATACTTTAAGAGATGCAAAGTTCATAGATTAATTAGTTAATTAAGAACTGAAAATAGCATTAATATTGTCGTACTTTGATTTGCTCCTCTATGGCCCTTTTGGTGCTGGAGGGCTTCCAAGACTCGCCCTTCGCAATGGCATCACCCAAAGCTTTCTCCTTTCTCACTTCAGCTTGTCTGATCTTTTCAATCATCTCTGTATACTTGGCTTTGTCTATATTCCCGTTACTGTACCACCAACTCTCCTCTAGGAGTCCCTGTTTTTACATGAACACGTCGATAAAGAAAGAGACATTATTTAGCGAGATGATTGAGTGTCCAAATTATTATGTCTTACGTATTTATGGATTAATCCAGGCCTTGGGGCAGTAAAATAATCGAGTTTCTCTTGGCTTCGATATTCTATCTCTCTCAAGAGTTGTCTTTCTACAGCTAAATTTCTGCTTCCATGTAGCATTTTGCGTTTAAAGCCCTGCAACCATTTTAGTAGATCTCTATATTGAAACTGAAAACCAGAAAAGAAAAAAGAGAAGGAAGCCATTTTTGCAGGATATCCTTACATGATAAGTCTTTTGTTTGGTTGGGAAGGTGGACTTATTGGCTACTCCTGGCTGATCATTGGCAAAATTTAGCTTATCTAGAGTTTTTTGGAGATGATCCAACATTCTCTTTGCCAACTCCATCCCGCTTGTAATCTTACGTGGACAATTCTGTAGTTCCGTTGATTGTGACCAACCAAACCTCCATACCGGCTGTCCATTTCAGGGTACAAGAATTTTTAACATTGACTTATCTCTCATTGCTCTTCTTTATATCATATGCCCGAAAACAGAAGATGAGGATGTGATGATGATGAGTACATACCCTTAACATCTTGCATTTATCGTTGATTCGAATTGCTTCTTGTTCCAATTGTTGAAGCCGCTTTTCAGCCTCTGAAATTTTGAAAGCTTCATCTGGGTCTTCAAAGGGCCAGAACTTGACAAAATAAAATTGGTGAACCGTTTTGGGCTTTGCAGAATTATGGTTCGCCAATATTGCACTCGAATTTACATCTTCTTCTTCACCTTGAATGATCGGAATTTGCTGCACCGAATTAGCTTCCAAGCAGTTGTCGGTTGCCATGTACTAATCTGTGCATAAAATGAGTTGAAAGGAACCTTAATCAGATATTAGATAAATTCTGAACAGAACAATGAAGTACGGTTAATTAATTATAGGTCCCAGGCCCTTGCACCCCACGCCGAGTCATAAGTCAACGCATCGGCAATGCCACTTGCCAGCACCAGCTTGTCACATTTTTCTTTTATTTTATCAAATTTTTTTATATATTTTAAACATGTAGTACTTTAAAATGATGAAAATTAATAATTATCACATGCTATTGCCTTGCATTAATTTCTTATTTGCCCTTTTGAAAGTAAAAAAGGTAGATAATGCAGGTTCTATAATTATATCTGAACGTATTTGTACCGCGCGCTGTCAAATTTCAAAAAAAGAAGAAGAAATAATTAGCGTAATTTCGGAATAGGAATATACTTGAATTTCAAGGGATCATCTAATTCTTTTACATGATAAATCCTGCTTTCTTAATTAGATATTTGAAGTACTGTTACGAGTTTATGCGGCCGAATGGCCTAGATTAATCTTTTATTTACAAGGAGGGGAGACGGGTTACGACCAACGTTTTTCATGACTTTTGTCTACCTCTCAACCATCAAATTTAACAGAGAAAGAAGATGGTTTTATTTATATAACTGTATCTGTATTTCTACCACAGTCAATTCCCAGATAAAATTTAAAAAATTAGCGTAAATATTTCGGAATAGAAATATACTTAATTTGAAGAGATCATCTATAATTTTTTTCATGATAAATCCTTCTTTTTTAATTAGATCTATGAATAATCCTCTGGCAATGTAAAGGAGTTGAGAGAGAAAGATGGAATCAATATATATAATACCTTGTTTTTGAAAAGCCAGTTAAAAGAGCCCTATATTTAATGGTCGACTGGTTGCTGTGGCCCTGGTGAAAGAATTGGCCAAAACTTCCTTTATCCAAACAGTCAAGATTCAATTGAAGCCAATATATAGCTAGAATTTGGTAATGACTTTGTGATAAGTAAGAAGATTTTTTTTCATTAGTTATCTATGGAGCAGTACGTACCCTGCAGGTTCAGTTGGTTCATATACTTCTGGTCAGTTAGACAATTGGCACCTGAATTGGTCTCAGAGATAGAGAGAAAGTGCATCAAAGTTTTATAATTAGAAACCCATAGGCGGCCTGTTTTAATTAAAACCAAGTAATATAAACTTCTAATTATTAAACCTTAGACAAAAGGTCTTTAGAAAGAAAAAAGAAGTCTGGAGATAAAGAGAGGTGCAAAGGTCGGCTTTGAACAATAAAAAATATTGTTTGGGTGCTTTGAAATTCGAAGTTATTATTAAACTGAAATTCCTGGAATTTTTTCTTAATATTTAACAAATAATTGGTAACAAAAATTAAAATAGGATATGCTTCGCATATCAACCTCTCTCTTCCGAAAGAATGAGCGTACCTATGCATTGATTTTCTCCTTTGAAAGCATGAATTTTTACCAAATATACTTGAAAAGAAATGATTAATGAATCTAGCAAAAACTTTATTGGTATTATTTACATTCCTGTTATACTGAATTTGGTTCACCACCGATTCATGCCTAGAAACACTCTCTTCTTCCTTGAAATTCTTCTCTGGATCGATCGAGCTGAATCACAGTTTTTTTGGTAGGTTAATGTTGGAGCCCTGATATATACGCAAGCGTTTCTTCGTCGCAGCTTTCGATCCGTCCGTCTCTACTCAATTGACGATTTTCAAGTGACTGTGAGACACTAATTTCGTAATTAATTCTGAAGGTTTTAACATACTTTTCATTCCACTCGGACATGAATTCGTTAACCTAATTCACAAGTCGAAATGTTAATTAGTACTTAGTAATTAACAACAAATATTTAAGCTCAATTATCGAATATTAATGAATGCATTAAGATTTTTGCTTTCACAAACCTGCGCTTGGGAGAGTGTTCTCAGAGCATCAACATCTTTCTTTCTAGCAAGCTCTCTGGCATTGCTCAACAATGAAAGATATTCCTTATACCTGCCATTCTGAATAGAGAAGGAGGGGAGAGGAAATTTCAGGACACGACAATTAATATCTTTACAAGGCAAATCATGTATTAAACATTTTTATATGAATTTGGCTCAATATAAGGTAACTTGGATATTGTTTTTTAAGAAAGAATAATGTACATACAAAATGAATAAAAACTGCATAAATTTTAACTAGAAATCCCATGACGTAGTAGAGCAGTTCCTAGTTATATCGTAAATTTAAGTCTAAGATGCAAAAGTTAATGAGATAGAAGCAACTGGTAAAAATATAAAATAGTACCATCTCATCAAAATGCTGCCTCAATCTGGGAATGCAGTTTTGGGCTGCATGCATTTGCTTCGATAATTCCCATTTTCGATCTGTTAGAACATAAAACTCTTCCCTTATAGCCTGAAGATCCTTTTCTAGATGCTCACTTGTTGACATATCTTCACATTTCGCCCGTCTTAATTCCACTGTTATTTTCTTCACAAGCTATAAATAGAAAATAATTATGATAATAATAATACTAGTAAATCTTGGATTGATTAAAAGTGGCCAGGAGAGAATATTGTACTTTGATTTGCTCCTCTATGGCCCTTTTGGTGCTCAAGGGGTTCCAAGGCTCCACTTTGGCAATGGCATCACTCAAAGCCTTCTCCTTTCCCTCTTCAATCTGTCTGATCTTTTCAACCATCTCTCTATACCTGGCTCCGTCTATATCCCCGCTATCGTACCACCAAAGCTGGTTTAAAAGTCCCTATTTATATGAACCCATCATTAAAAAATTCATCTACTCAGTCGAGATCATTAGTGCATGTCCAAATTATTGTCTCTTACATAATATTCTTCTAGTAATGGATCTGGGGAAATAAAATGACCGAGTCTCTCCTGGCTTCGATCTATCTCTTTTAACTGATGTCTCTCTGAGGCCAGATTCCTGCTTCCATGCAACATCTTGCGTTTGAAAGCCTGCAAAGTTGCAACCATTTTCCTTATAAGTTGAAACCCAGAAAAGGAAAATGAAACTATATATATATATTTGCAATCCTTACATGATTAGGATTTTGTTCGGTTGATAAGGTGGACTTATAACTGGCTCCCCCTTTGTGAGGATTGGCGAAATTTAGCTTATCCAAAGCTATTTGGAGATGATCCAACATCCTTTCTACCCACCGCATTCCACTGTAAATGCTGTGTGAACGTTTCTGTATCTGCCCTAGTTGTATCCAACCATCCCTACGGATTGGCTGTTCATTTCAGGTAGAAGAATAATTCTTTAGCAAAGGTGAAAAGGTATTTATATGGGTAATATGGTGCATAGGAAAGAAAAAGAATTGGCAAAACACGTACACTTAGTATCCTGATTCTATCGTTGATTCTTGTTAATTCTTGATCCAGTTTCTCAACCAGGTTTTCCGCCTCTGCAATTTTGGATGCTTCATCTGGGTCTTTAAAGGGCCACAACTTGACATAGTAGATTTGATGAACCTTTTTAGGCTTGTTGAGCTCCGATTTGTTAAGATTCTCTATTGCGCTCGTCTGTAAGTCTGCTTCACCTTCAATCGGAACTTGATACATTGGGTTAGCTTCCAAGCGCAAGCAGTCAGCCTTTGCCATGATTTTCTGCCAGTATTTTGATCCAAATAATACAATAAAATGCTGCACTTCACGTAAAATTGCAAAATATTTTCTCTTGAAGCTATGCAATGACTATGACTACGAGATTAAAACTGTGATTCTCTAAAATGAGCTCAGAATTCTTACCTGGATAGACTTGATATGTCCTTCCCAAACTCCTGAAAATGATTGCTAATTAAGTCCAAAACTGCAGATATATATCAGAAAATAAACAAACTCAATACAATCTTGATCCCGAAATTAAAAAATTGCTGAAAAGAAGATGCAGTCCAGTTTAAGCCCCAAGCCCTTGCACCCCACGCCAAGTACCAAGTCAACGCATTGCCAGCAGCACCTTGTCACATTTTTCTTTGATCACCTCCTTTAATTAAATCATAATCATTATGTTGACCATCTGTTCTCAAATAATGGGAGAGAAAGTATTATGTCTTGCATATTTTATTTTACCTTGAAAGAAGAAAAGACTGAAATCAGATTATGGTTCTGTACTAATACAAATGCTTGAGATTGATTGAGCACCTTAGGCGTTTTACGGATCATGAAAAAAATGGTTCCTCTGAAATTCAGAAGCTGAGAGAGGAAGTTGTGGAATTGCTGCCATACTTGTTTCAATTGAGAGGAAAAAAGAATTGGAACCCCTTCACAATAGTTAAAGCTTAGAAAAAAGGATCAACTTCGTTCCCTAAATAATACCGAGAGACCGTAGCCTTGCCCCCTTGACCTTGTCATTGTTGGCATATGTTAATGAAATTATAGTTGTTTCTGGAACATGTAGAATAATTTCACCGTCGAAAAACTATTAATAGAAAAACAACAAGTTGGCTCAATTCATAATGGATAGTTAACGAGCAATTTGGAAACAGGGAGAGTGGAACACTTCGCTCTTACAATGAAAGCATCTGCCACTTACTTCCACAGACAGGTTGAACAAATGGAAAAGTTTCACAGTTTCACTCAAGTAAGAAGATTTAGTTACTGTCTCATCAATTCCAAAATCCTCATGATCCTACAAACAAATCGATAAGGAAATCAACAACTTAAAGACGGCATTAGGTCTTTGATGTAGTCACAACACTAGGCCCCATCTGCTAATGTCCTCTTTGATGTACTGATATAAAGGACTGCATGAGCAAAATGAAATTTACCATCACTGCCAGAACAAATATATAAGTAAATATAAACGATTTTACAAAACCGTTACAATAAAATAAGTTTATCAGATTATAATTACCATTATTCCCACGGATGAAAGCATCACCATATTTATTTTTTAACTGTCCGTTGACATATTCCTCTGTTTGCTCCATAGCTATATTCATATATCCATCTAGGCAAGCTAGAATTCCTGCAAAGGAGGGAAACCATTAAGGACATGCCGGTTCCCCTTGCTTTCAGAAAAACTTACAAAGAAGAGGAAGGGGCACAAGCTTTACACATTCACCATCACAAATTATACATTCCAGAAAGAAAAGTTCTCAAATATATGTGACGCGCACTCACTATTTCAGGCGTGAATATGCATGTCTCTCAAATATATTTGGAGAAAATTTGCAGAATCAAAATAACAATCAGCATGCAGAAAATAAAACCATACTGTACATGATACCTTTACACATCTTATGGCAGAGAAAAGGAAACGTTTGGTACCGAAATAAACATCAAGAATGATAATAGAAAGAAAGCTCTGATGTAAATGCATCACTGCTATATTCAATTATTCAGTCTGAGTATTTAGACTCTCAATTATCCTATAATTGACAAACAATAGCAACGTGTCTGAAAGGACTGGTCACACGGGAATAACAATGCATAGGAAAAATAAGTATCTAGTAAACGCCAAACATGTTCATTGAACAATACGCAGGAGTTAATTGATAATATCCAGACAAGATATCTAAACTACCCCAATCATCATAGAAACAATAAGTCACTTGAGAAACTAACAAGTAATCATTTCCCATTCCTTGAGTTTAGCTAAACTCCAAAAGTAAATGAAAGAGAAAGAGATGATGTGGTATAAACCAGAGAAAAACAACTCAAACAATCTTTTTCCAACTCAATTCAAGCATGTCAACAATAACAAACCAAACCTAAAAATCTGGAAAATAAGATATTAAATTTAAAAGCAAAATGAAAGAGAAGCAACCATAGATGAAACAATAACAAGTGAAAGGGAGGTTGCAGAGAGACCAACCCCTGTAATCAACACCAGAATTCAGTTTCACAACAACTGGTCGCCCACGAATTGATTTGAGGAAATCTCCGGGTGTTTTTGTAGTTGTTGACCCTTTCTCACCTGCTCCACTCATCTTCCTTTTTGTAACTCCACACCAGAATTTTATTGACGTACAACCCTGCAAACTATAAGATAGTTTAAAATTTATAGTTTAAACTATAAATGTCGCAGCAATATATTCAAGTGAATATTCATGTAGCAGTAATATTGGAATCGGAAGTAGATAAAAGCAAAGCTAGGCTTCCTAGACTAGCACAACGACTAAGTGTAGATAAATGTGCTGCATTTGTATATGTATGTTGAATGTATGCATAAAACCAAGAAGTACGCATATGAAAGGAAATATTAGCACTAATATCCACAAGCACGAATAATAAAAAAGCCCCGCTTTTTGTACTCCTTTTTTCAATAAACTAGTAAGAAATGAGGTAACAAAATGTATGAAGAGAAAACAAAAATAAAACCGTTAATTACCCATTTCTTGCGAAATCTATAAAAACATAAAAGGAATTCCATAATTTAGTTCTTGGATTGGCAAACAAAAAGGAAAAAAAGAAAGAACCCTTAAGCTCTCTTTTCTCCCAAATAAAAAGTAACAATAGATTGCAAACAACAATTCATTTTGAAACTTGGATCAAATGCACTTAATCCACTATATTTCTCCTCCTACTATAACACAGCATGTTATATCAAATTTCCCCATCCTCCTCCTTGAAATCTCATATAGAGAATACCCAATAAATGAATAAAAGCTAACATTTTCGAACAAATAAATACTTCTCTAAATCAGTATAAAGCATCCATAACAAGAAGAAACTAGGGCAACTCTAAAGCAAGCTTCAGCTGAACAGGAAAAACTGCAAACACCTACGACCTTTAAGCTGAAATAGAACAAACATTCAAAGGGTACCCCAAATCTAAATATCAGCCTTAAAAACCAATGCTTGTCGTTCAGAAGGAAAAATCCAATTAAAACCCATAAAAGACCCATCTTATTGCACATAATTATAAAACAAAAGCACAAACAAATCCATGTAGAAATAAATTAGAGAAATACCTAGGTTCTTCCAAATAGGTTTTCAAGACAATTCACGTTCCAAAGATTAAATAAGTCGAAAACACAATAGCTTATTGAATAGATACCCAAACAAAGATAGTATGAAGCTGACTCAATTCATCTAATCCAAATTAAAAGTAAAAAAAAAAAAAAAAAAAACAAATACCCAAAACATAAAGAGAAAATAAAATTTTAATCTGAATCTGAAACAAGAGAACAGTTACAGCAAGCCAGAGAGCTTACCTTCTCGAGTGACTTGATCTGTTGGATTACTAGTTCACAGAGAAATTGCGTTTATATTTCAAGGAAATAGATAGGTAAACCTGAACGGGTCGTTTAAAGGTTTCTTTCCCCGATTGTCTGCGTTTTCTTTCTCAGCCTAGATTTTATGAAATTACATAAAACCCCAACTGAAATCCGTAAATTACCGTTAGCCGCGTTAGCGCATTTGGCCTTTTGAGTTTTGTCCCTATAAATATCCTGAATTGCAAATTTGTTCTTGATTAATTAGTGATTAGAAGTTTTAATCTCAAACACAATGCTAATATGGGTATTTATCAAATATTTGTAGTCGGCTAATCCATTAGATTAAAAACTTTAGCTCTAGTCGTTAGACGATTAAATCCAAGTTTTAAACCTTAATTTGATTCAAATCCTCAATTAAATTGATCGAATCATTTACTCAAGTGACTCATCGAATTTATATGAAACTAATGACTTGTTTGAATCTAAACTTTACAATAACGACATGACGCAATTTGTCAAATAGTATAGGAGAAAATAAACTCTCATTATGCAACTTATAAAATCCTACATTCAAAATAGTGACCCAGTTGACTGCTATATGGCCGCTATGAACCCCAATTAGGCAGGCTTCGGCCACCGCCCACAAGGCCTAGAGCTACAATGTGTTGCGGAAAAATGATCCTGGCCTCTTGCCATAAACCTGTAACCAAGGCATTGCCTACAAAATTTGACCACTGTTCAAAACTTTGCTAGATTGATTTAATGGCGGTCAATATTGAACAAAAAAAATTATTGTGATAGTTTCGCCTTCGCCTGTATCCATTGCATTATTGAGTATTGACATTTGACATTTGACTATGGGAAGCATTGAATGATACAGAGAAAGGTTAAGACCAAAAATATATACTACGTACTATGTATGGGAAACGGCAAGATCCATTTCCAATCACTTTTTGAAACTCCCAAATGTCTTCAGTAGCATTAGCTTTGCTCCTTCTCCTCCTTGGAGCTCTCTATTCTTTCATCTACATCAGACGAGCCACCACTTCCTCAAGACCAAATTCCCCCCAAAATGACCGGAGACTTCCACCCGGACCTCGAGCCCTACCGATCATCGGCAACCTCCACATGCTAGGCAAACTCCCACACCAAAATCTCCACCGGCTAGCCAAAATGTATGGCCCCATAATGTCAATAAGGCTAGGCTATGTGCCAACAGTTGTGGTGTCATCCCCTCGAGCAGCCGAACTAGTCCTCAAGACCCATGACACGACTTTTGCTAGCAGGCCTAGAGTTCAAGCCTCAGAATATTTGTCATACGGCAACAAGGGCATTGGTTTTAGCGAGTATGGGTCATATTGGCGTACAATCCGAAAGTGGTGCACTTTGCAGCTACTTAGTGCATCGAAAGTTGAATATTTCGCCCCCATAAGGAAGGCAGAGTTGGGTTGTTTAGTTGAATCGATAAAGAAGGCAGCGGCAGCTGGTGAGACGGTGAACCTCAGTGAAAAAATAGCTGAGATTGTGGAAGATATAACGTATAAAATGGTTTTGGGACGATGTAAGGATGAGACAATGGACATAAAGCCAGCAATTAAAGAAGCCTTTGGTCTAACAGGGGCTTTCAATCTGTCTGATTATATACCTATTCTTGCTCCATTTGATCTTCAGGTATACTCTTGCTTTTATTATTATTTCCTCATTGAATTGATACTATTTAATTAGTTTGAAACCTACTTTACTCTATTGGAAATTAACTAATTTAACTACTGCTATTACTAGGGGTTGGCACGAAGATTGAAGAAGGTGAGTAAGGATCTTGACAAAGTGTTAGAGAAAATAATCGATGAACATGAACAAGGAGGGACTGAGGAGGAGGAGAGAAAACCAGATAGAGATTTTGTCGATGTGATGCTTTCATTGTTGAATCAACCCATGAATCCCAACAATGAAGAGCAAGGACACATAATCGATCGAACCAACATCAAGGCTCTATTACTGGACATGATTTCGGCTGCATTCGAAACTTCAACAATGGTAGTCGAGTGGGCGTTATCAGAACTTTTAAAACATCCTCGAGTAATGCTAGGCCTGCAGAAAGAGCTAGAAAGTGTAGTAGGAAGGAATAGAATGGTAGAAGAGATTGATCTACCACAATTAACTTACTTGGGTATGATTTTGAAAGAAAGTCTAAGATTGCATCCGGCTGGACCATTCCTAGTTCCTCGTGAATCCATGGCGGATGTTACCATAGATGGATATTTCATACCAAAGAAGTCGCGTATCTTGGTCAATATTTGGGCAATAGGTCGAGATCCAGGTGCATGGTCTGATAATGCTAAAGAGTTCTTCCCAGAGAGATTCGTTGATAGCAACATAGATCTTCGGGGACAAGATTTTCAACTCATCCCATTCGGAGCAGGACGAAGAGGGTGCCCTGGAATGCAATTAGGCCTGGTCACAGTTCGCCTTCTTTTAGCTCAACTAGTACATTGCTTTGACTGGGAATTGCCTAATGACATGTTGCCTGATGAATTGGACATGTCTGAGAAATTTGGCCTTTCATTGCCGAGAGCCAATCATTTGTATGCAAAGCCAACCTATCGCAATTTACTTTGATTCCATAATTATAGTAATAGGTACATATTGATGGGATTCCTTGATAATTAATGGAGCCATTTGATGAAATTCTTCAACTTATATCAATGATTTTATCATATTTAAATTCCGGATGTCTTCTCAATTCTTTGCTAGTAGTATTAGTTAGAATATCCCATCAACTATGGAATCACGTGGATAATATAATCAAGCCCCATCCATTAATAATCAAAAATACCCTCACAAGCCCTTATTAGTAGACAATATATAAGTTCGAAAAATCCCCTCAAGAGATTAGCGGTTTGCTCTACCTGAGAATTGCATTGGTTTCTTTGTGAACCTCTGCCAATTGAGTATTTGGCGAAAATGATTGGGATATATGGCAACTTTTACTGTCTATCCTTGATGAAAAAAAAATATCTTCTTTTTTTTTTTTATGTAATCAATGTATCTCTAGGTCTATGATAAAAGATTAATTTTTTTTTGAATTGGGTTGACCTCTCTTCATAATGATTTTTTTTATTACAAGACTTAAATTCGAGACTTTACTTAAAGAAAATAAGTATTAAATCACTTGAACTAACCAATTATTAATTAAAAAAAATCTTAATAACCTTACCAATCGAGATTCTATCTTAGAATGTGGTTTACTTTTAGCTACACTTGTTTGACTTTGCCATTGATGACATAACTATGGTGATGAGATTAGGACAAATAATGTTTTTAACAATTTCACTGAGGTTTTATTTTCATCCTCTTGCTGGAATTTTAATCCTTTTTTTTTTTATTTACATTACATGTAACTAAGGCTAAGAAATTACTCCAATTCTATTCTCCTTCTGGCATGTCTCTCGGATCTTACTTTCTTCTTACTCCGTATTCATCAACGTGAAACTATCATTCAGTTCAGCTCTTCTGCCTTCTGTAGCTTACAATCAGATGGACTTTGACAGTTAACAGCTCTGATTTCTCCCAGATTCCGTAACTATGAACCAATTGAAGAGACCACTTTCTCACCCCTTATTCAGATTTAATATCTGCAATTCGTCTCTTCGATCCACAACAAAAACATATCAAACCAATGAAACCATTAGGTCCCCAAATCCCATTTTCATTGCCAAGTTTTCTGATCCAACCATGCCATTTTTCACTGTAAATACACCTTCATTGTCAAGGATAAATACCCACTTCTCAAATTTATTGAAACGACCGAAACTAACTTCCAAGACTCAAACTTCTCTGCAATTCAGGACCTTTTGTAACAAAGAAACAAACCCAAATGCGGAACTTTCTGCTTCAAATGATATCCCAGTTCTTTCCGCTGTTAGTCCACCAACTCAGATTTCTCAGCCTATTGATGCAGGGTCTTCAATGAGAAAACCAATCAGTTTATGGCCTGGAATGTACCATTCCCCTGTGACAAATGCTTTATGGGAAGCAAGATCAAGCATGTTCGAGAAAAGTGCTGATGAAAAGCAAGACTCACAGAGTGAATTAGTTGCAAAAACCCCTTCAAGGAGCAGAACTAATATTCTTTATAAGTTTTCTTCTGATTATACACTTAGGGAGCAGTATAGGAATCCTTGGGATGAGATTAGGATGGGGAAATTGCTTGAGGATCTTGATGCTCTTGCTGGAACTATCTCATACAAGGTAAGTCTAAAAATGTTGAAAATTTTTGTGAAATTTAATCATTTAAAGTCTTTTGATGGCATATTTATTTGTCCTTTATATTGAAGCTTGTATGAATTTAGACTGGTGATAAGTGCTTGAAATAGGGTGGAATATATGCAAGCTTTGACTTGATTCTGCTGTGACAGGTTCTTTGTTTTGATATAACTGATAACCAATTTTTAACTTTCTGTAATTCTTTTGTTTGCCTTTGGACCAGCACTGTCGGAATGATGATGGTGCAACGAGGCCTATATTATTGGTTACTGCTTCTGTTGACCGGATGGTTCTGAAGAAACCAATCCATGTTGACTTTGATTTGGAAATATCCGGTGCTGTTACATGGGTTGGGAGGTCATCAATGGAGATTCAGCTGGAAGTAACTCAATCCACACAAGGTAGTGCAGAATGTTATTTTCCTGTTTTATATGGTCTTTGGTTGGCTGCAGATAATTTTCATGAACATATATGGCTCTGTTTTTTTTTTTTTTTTTGCGATTTAAATATCCATCATCCCGTAGCAGCTTTATTTGACAGAAAAATGTGGATATAAATTAATTCTACATTTTGAGTTTTGCTGAATTTAGAAAAGTTGGAGAAGCAATGTTGAGCCGATCATTATTCTGGTACACTGATAGTAGAACGATGTTAAGAGTTAAAAAGCTGCCTTTCACATCACTCCTTTTACTTTTTATTAAATTGTGATGCTGCTGATGCACTTCACACCTGGTCTGGTGATAACGATCTTTCTTCCTAGTTGTAGATGCGTAGGTTTGATTTATTTTAATCCTTCATGTACATGTTATGTAGTTGTTATTCGCAGTTACCGTGAGAATAAACCCAAAGATTAGAAGGAACCTGGGTTAATCTCAGATATTAGGATTCAGGATGTCATAAAAAAGTTTTGGCTTGTTGGGATTAATTATGGTGCAAAGTGAGTGGCTTGTCCCCTTCACCTTTCTTTGGATTGCTTTAGTACCTCCATGAATCAATTTTGATAAATGTTGTCATCTCTTTAGTACTACCTTTCTGTATTATTTCTCCATTCCTTGGGCAGTCGCCACTTTCCTATGGCCATAAGGCTTCCCCTGCATGCTTTCTACTATCAACCATATTTTCATGGTACTGAAGCATATTAAAGACTGCCTAAATCCTCTATTTTGCCTTCTCTATTCTTCCTGCAGACTCAGTTTGCAACACCATCTTGCCTCTGCCAAAAAAAAAAAAAAGAAGGAAAACTCCAGATTGGTGAAACTTTTATCAAATTGTATGAAAATGAGAACAAATCTTGTTCAAGTGAGGAATGAGGTGGACTGATGGGCTCAACAGCTTATTTTGATTGCACTGAACTTTAGCTACTTCTCTAATTTCAATTTTGAGTTGAAAAGTATAGCTATGTGATTTTATTATGCTGGTTGTGGTGTTCAAGCCCAAGCAGTTTCTCATCTTCCAATGACATTTAGCAGCTCAGTTGTATTGCACAATCTTAAAATGTTATATTCTCTTTCAAAGATGTTCTACTCAACTCCAAACCTATTGGGTCTTATAAAAGTTGTTTCTGCTGTCTTGATAATCTTTCTGATTTCTTTGTGGCCCTTAGCATACAAGCTGCTGCTGAGTAAACTAGTTGTAATTTTTTTTTTGTATTTTTTTTTCTTTTTTTAAAAAGCCCCCTGATTTTGGTTTCTCCTTGCAAATTGTTTTTACGTGACTGGGGTTTCTGTATGTGTCTTCATGTGTGCAAGGGATAATTAAAAATGAAGGAAAAATTAGGATGTAAAACCTCCTGAAAATTGCTGGTTCATTATAAATTCTTGTTACGATTTATTCTAGGACTCGATAATGTACTTCATTTAAATAATTTTTTGATAACCTAAGTTTCTTTGGAACCTGAAGTTACATATGTTGTGCTTAGGTACATGCTGATTTACTAATTTGTTTTTATAGATTCTCCAAATCCATCTGATTCAATTGCTCTTGTGGCGAACTTCACCTTTGTGGCTCGTGACTCTAAGACTGGAAAATCAGCTCCTGTTAACCAGATATTGCCTGAAACTGAGCATGAAAATTTGCTATGGAAAGAAGCAGAAGAGAGGAATAAAATGAGAAAGCAGAATAAAACAAAGCAAAAGAAGGATGCTGAAAACAGAGATGAAGAGAGACTTAGCACATTGTTGGCTGAAGGGCGGGTTTTCTGTGACATGCCAGCATTGGCAGACAGAGATAGCATTCTTATAAGAGATACTTGTCACGAGAATTCGTTGATATGCCAACCACAGCAACGGAATATTCATGGTCGGATTTTTGGAGGGTTTTTGATGCGGAAAGCATTTGAACTGGCCTTCACAAATGCTTATGCCTTTGCTGGTGCAGCACCTTGTTTTTTGGAAGTTGATCATGTTGACTTCTTTAAACCTGTAAGTGGCTAGTAGACTAAGTAAGGTTGATAGTTTCAGTAACTAACCTTGACAGCACATAGTGGACCTTTTGTTGGCTGTTTGCAAATGATAATTGATGTAGCGAATATAGGATATATTACTGATGTTGGTGAAGTCCGAGGTAGGACTTTCCTTGGTAAGAGGGGAGGACGTTGTCAAATAAGCTGCTCCTGAAAACTTCCTTTTATAAGTTAAAACTGTTAAAGAAAGAATTAAACTTTCACTAGAAACTCATACAAGCAGTTGCTGAAATGTGCATTTGAGCAACGGCGGAGACAGAGGAGAGTGCTTGAGAGCTTGTCAGTCTGTAGCCTACCAATTGATCCATTTCTTTGACAGCTCTGCTGAAATTTATTCTGAAATTTTCGCGCTTGTTCTTTTATATATTTAAAATGATCAAGGAAACAGTTTTCATGTTTTCTGGTTGGTGCAGGTTGATGTTGGAAATTTCCTTCGTTTCAAGTCTTGTGTTTTGTACACAGAACTTGAGAATCCTGCTAACCCTCTGATAAACGTGGAAGTTGTGGCTCATGTGACAAGGCCTGAGCTGAGATCTAGTGAGGTGAGTACCTCAATTAAATTGTACAAGACTTGTGTACCAAATGTTAGATAGGTTGAGTATGTCATCTTTCATGCTTCAAAGCGATTTCCACTTTTTAGCTGTCCTAGCAGGTCGGGTCTCAAACGTGTTTCTATATATATAGATGTAATAGGAGGGGAAGTAAAGAAAGATTTATTTATAGAAAAAGATTCTACGTTTGACTGCACATAGAGCATCTTAAATGCTCTGGAGGACCATAGAGTGCATCAAAAACTAGTGGCAGTTGCAATAGGACACCAGAATGTTTAATTGTCTCCTTCCAAGTTGGTCCTTTCTGTTGCCAATTCTTTATGCTAAGATTGGGATCCAGTATTTATCTTTGACATGTATGATACAATCTGAATAGGTATCCAACAAATTCTACTTCACATTTACCATCCGTCCTGAGGCCATGAAAGAGGGATTGAGGATTCGCAATGTCGTTCCCGCTACAGAAGAGGAAGCAAGACGGGTGCTTGAACGTATGGATGCTGAGAGCTCCCAACAAGACCAACAATGAAGACTCCCTTCAAAGGAAAAGAAAACAATGGCATAAACCTTTTGTTTCAGAACTCTTTAAAGATTTTCTTGATCTGACCATATAAATCCCGCCGGTGCCGAGATATGTATATGATGTTTTTGCTTATCCATTTGAATATTTATTTGTATCCAAAATCCAAGGTCGACAAGAAGCAAAACCGTCCTCATTGTTAAAGATACAATGACAGAATTATTTCCATCGTAAATCTCAGAAAGGCAGATAACATTAAAGCCTGGAAATGCAAGAACAGTCACTCTGCTCACAAGGGACCATGCCTTTTTGAGTTTTGACCATAACAAGCTCTCTCTCTCTCTCTCTCTCTCTCTCATAAAGGACTGCCAGATCAAAACTATCGTACCCCACCCTCAGCCACAAGAAGAAATGGCACGCTATGTTTGCTTTGATTGGACAAGTCCTTGGTTTAGTAGCTGGTCCGCATGGTAGTCATACCACGATTTATATTTTAATCCGTACAAATATACTAGGCTGGCACGTGTAGAACTCAATAGATCTATTATTCTACTACTATCATCATTGAGCGTAAACTTCAATTATTTACATGATAGATCCAAACTCTTCTATTTAGCTATTCTACATTATTACCTCCTGATATAATTTCCTTCCGTATATTATACATAACAAAACAACTTCCAAAATCCTGTAAGTCAATATATTTAAGTACAAGTTTTAGCCAAAAAAAAGAGGAATTACATTATATTTATATGTTGAAATTTACCCACAAGCCATTTGCATCTACTGCTGCATCCTGAAATGTCACCTGGTTAGATATGCAGATGAGACATTGATCCGGAACTATGATGATGAGGATGAGGAGCTCTCATCGTCAGAGGAACCACAATGTTGCTTTATGTTGAGTCCCGGAAAAACCGGTAGCTGTGTAGGATTTGGCAATGGACGTGCTGAACTATACATTGTTCTCTCATTGATCTTTGCAACTTCCTTGCACACTTGATCAAGAATAGAAAGGAAATCTCTAACCACCAAGAAAATCCTGAATGGATGAGCTTCTTCCTTTGCTGAGTTCCCATGGAAATACTCTGTTATCTCCTTCACCATAGAAAAAGCAACTCTCTCCTGGGCTTGGATCCGCACAATTTCTTCCTCAGCCTTCTTCAGAAACTCATTCATTGACTCAGCAAACTTGCGGCTACTGTCTTTCAGCGCAATCTCTTCATTTAGTTTTATGACTTCCCTGATTTTAGAGATACCAGTAGCAAGTTTTGCAACCTCAATACTGAGAACGTCTGAATCCATAGCAGCAGCCTTCTTTACTTTAGTGAGCTCCCCACTTAGACCAGAAACAACTTGCAGGCCGAGTTTCCTAAATTCAACATCATCCTGAAAATCAGAACGTTGAATTTTCTCAGCTTTCGGATTCTGGTTAGCAACAGAAAGTCGAGAACCTTCTGCTCTAATGATTTCTTGCACAACAAAATGCAAGAGTGTGGTTTTCCCATCAGTGCCCTTTACATCTACAAGCTTTAAGAGAGTGTCAAGTTTGAAGGCATGGGCATCACCACGGTTGGTGCCAACATTCATGCGGTTCCCAGTTTTAAGCACTGCCTCCAAAAGCTTCAGAAACATTCTGCTGTTTCGCAACTCTCCAGAAGCAGCCTACAGAGGAGTAATAAGTTGCAGCAATCAGAAAATTACCACACAACAGTAAACTGAAATATCAAAAACATTCCCTTCAAATAGAACATTCCAAGAACCATGGATATGGAAGACATCATGCTCATGAACACATGCGGCACATAAGCTTTATCTAAAGCAAATAGCTGAAATGGTGCTTGGCCCCAAAGTTTTATTGACTAAGTTTTCATCTCCATGGTTCTTGATTCCCGAAAGCATTTTCACTTGTACTGAGCCACTAGTCATAATCACTTGTACCATAGAAAACATAATAATGAAAGTTTTTCTTCCTGGGCATTTTTCAATATTGTAAATCGAAACAAAGATGTTCAAATGTCAGCAGTTCCCCCAATTCTTACTGAGACTCCTCCTATCTTAAACTTGTCAAGTATTAATATGCAGTAAGCTACTGCAACTGAGTTGCTACAGTCCTGACAGAACGTGTTTGATATTGAATACATCTTGACCATGGTCCCAGAGAAAAAATAAAAGGTATCAAATGAAGAAGAATAATCAGTAGATAAAAGATTCATAACAAACATCTTAGCTGTAAACAAAAGAACCAGAAGCACGAAGAGCAGAAAGACCGGAACTTAAGACTTACCTCTAAAGTTTCAAAAGACCTTTTCAGGTACTCAATTTCAGAGTCAAAATTAGCAATGTAAAGCATTGCATCAACCCTCTTGAAAGCAAAAGGAATGTCAAGCACTGCTTTGAGGAATTTCTCAGCGGGACCTAGCTTAAAAGGTGATTCCTCTTTGAACTCCTTCAGCTTACACTCTTCTTCTTTGGTTGGAGCCATCTTTAATAAGCTTTCCAAGAGCTCTGTCCCAAGTGTGTCTGAATTGCCTGTTTGCAGAAAAGGAAGTTAAAGCAGTTTAAAGGTACAACAAAACGTGAGGAACTGGAGGGAATGAGGAAGAAAAGATGGATGCAAAGGGGGGTAAAAAGAAATGCAGTTAGTTGCGCCATCAAGCACCAAACAAAACTTTTGTAACTATAGTTTGAAGGGCAATGAAGTGTACAGTAATACAGTATTGTTCCAGAAATAGCATTTCTAAACTGAAGATATGAGTGCAACCATTTTCAGCAAAACATTTAAAACAATTATAAGCAGCATGAAATAAATTGTCATATTCCCCATAGCATTGCCATTTTGAAACTATACATGTAGCCCTCATGAAATGGAAATATCATATGAGTGGCACCTCAAAAATCTGTATCAACTCTCAACTGGGCAGATTTTCTAGTAGTCTCGAAGACAAAAGCATTATTGCTCATTTATAGAAATGCCATACAAGGTATGGGTTTAAATGAGATAGATTTTCTTAGTTCAGCAAATTAAATTACCAAGGTCATGGCATAGCTTCCATTGAGGCCCTTCAAAAAGCAAATGAGTTACTGCAGCTTGTCCATTTCTATTGTTTATTTATATATGAGGGTTTGGTTTGAATATTGAACTCAATATTTTATGGTTGTGGCAAAAAAATTCATTTCAAGCCTGGAGTTCTGATGCCCTGGAATGTGGCTCTACACACTGGAAAGTCCCCAGTTTACTTCTTTGCCTTTTCTAGATATCTCGATCATTGTTTACCCAGGTATAATCCTCTAAAGTCCATTGGTCTATCCATGACCACCGGTGTCAAAAAAAAAATATCCCTGCTTTATTGATTATTGTATTAGTAACGAAATGATTACCTTCAATAAGTGCTTCACATACTTCATCAATGGTCACATTTAGAGCCCTCAACAAAATTGCAATATTCTGGGACTTCTTTGGATCGAGCACACGATTTTCTGGATTCACAGAGGGCAGAATCTGCCGACGAACATTATCTTTCGTGGCCATATTTGAATTATTCACCATAAACAATGTCTCAATCATTTCCTCATTCAATCTGCAAGCACCATTGCAACATTCTATAACTCACCGAACAGTCAAAAAGCAGTAACCGTAGACAAAAAGTAATTCAATATCAAAAGAAGGAAAAAAAAAACGTAAACTTGATTTAATATTAAGAGAACACAAGTTCACTCTATGAGAAAAACGAGGTGCAAAAATCTCACTGAAAAGAGCTTGCTTTTATCTGATCCCACACCATAGCCCGATCTGAACTCGCTCTAACTTTATCCCAGTGCAAAGGCTTCAATTTTGGTTTGGGGGTCTCTTCAGTCCTCTCTAAGCACTCATTCTTCTTCAGCGGCTCATTCACAGCCAAGTTCTGCAACGCCACTGGTCTGGAAGGCGCAAGAAGAACCGGGGGTCCCCCTGAATTAGTCTCAGAAACAGACTTCACTGCCAAAGGAACCTCCCAAAAACGCGGTGGAGGAAGTGGAGGAGGTGGTGGAGGCAGCTTCTTAAGTACAACCTTTGATGGAGATTCCTTGTTCTGCCCCAAAAAACTTGAACCTCTATCCGGTGAATCCCTCTCCGAAGACGACGAAGATAACCTTGTAGATGAAGCTGAAGTTGAAGACGGGGATTTGATTCTCACTGTATAGATGGGAACGACAGTATCTGGAGACTTGGATCTCCGACTCAAAGGACTGGAGTTCAAGAATGAATTTGTAGGTGAACAAGAGTTGGAATAAGGGTAAGAAGCAGTTCTCGAGTTAAAGCTTCTACTGCCAAAGGTTTCACCTTGAAACTCCCTCCTTGAACTTGATCCTATTCGTACTGGTGGTGGACTCTCTCTTCTACCTGAAGACCCTCTTGGCGAAAAAAACTCCTCTTCTTCATCTTCAACATTGTTTTCAAAGCTGCTCGTTTGCTCATTTTTGAGAAACTGTTCTCCACTTTGAAAAGTTTGGACTTTCGGCAATGGTGGCAATGGTTTCAGTTCCGGAGAGCCAAGCTTTTGATAAGGCGAAGATGAAACTCCCAGCCTGATACCTCCATTGCTAGAAAGGGTTGTTTTTTCCGGCTCTACTGTAGAGTTCACGAGGGTGCCCAAGTAGAGAAACTCTGAGCTGCGGTTGGTTGAGACATAGCGCGGCGGTTGGAGCGGTGGTTGTGGAGGCGGTTGCTTCTGGGAGGCATCTGAAGGAGAAATGTTGGGAGGGAATAAACGGAGGGAGTCTGAACGTGAAGCTTTGTCGTCAGAGGAGGCATTTTGGTGGGTACGACGGCGGAGGAAGAGAGCGAGAGCGGCCAGAGAGAGGATGATGGCGGCCGCGAGAAGGGAGGAGGAGAGAGTAATGAGGAGGAGGTGGTGACGGTGGGAGGCAGGGGAGTGAGAGTGGGGTATGAGCAGGGAGGAGATGTTGGCGGGAAAAGTTGGGAGTGTGGAGGGTGGAGGAGGGGGTGGAGGGGTAGGGAAGGAAGGAAAGAAAGTGTTTTGAGGGATGGAAGGGGGAGTTGTGGAGAAAGGATATTTGGGCTGCTGTTGGTAGTGATGAGGTTGGGGTTGAGGGGAGGGAAATGGAGAAGAGGATGGAGGATAGGTTGGTGGGGAGGGGGTTTGAGGAAAGAAAGGTTGGTGGAGGAGGTGGCGGTGGTAGTGGAAGGAAGTGACGTTCGTGACGGTGGAGAGGAGGAGAAGGAGAGGAAGGAGGTTGCTACCTGTGGTTGTTGGCATTATTATTGTTTTTGAATGTGAAACCAGAGACCACAGTCGGTCTTGACGGTTTTAGAGTTTAGACTAAAATGGTCAGAGGGAGAGATAGAGACGAAGAGAGAAGAAAAGAGAGTATTAAATTTCTTTGATGATTACTCTGAAGAGAGAAGATGGAAAAGAACTTTGTTGGTGCAGTGGGTGCTTTCACCTTCGTCTAAAGAGATGATTCAAGACTGCAGATGGGGTACTTGAAGAGAGAAGACCAAAAAAAAATGCAGAGGACCAAACCAACCAGACAATGGAGGTCCAACAAGGGAATGTTCCAGGTTCCAACTCAATGAGAAAGAAGTAAATGAGGGACTACATGACTCAGTTGGCGAAGGTAGAGAGAGAAGAAGAAAGAAAAGGAGGGAACAGTAGGAGCAAAGAGAATGGTAGTTTAGCTAGACTTTAAAAACAGGCACAGGTACAACAAGCACACACACTTTTTAAACAACTTTTGTTTTTCACCTCTTCTCTGAGGTGAACTGAACTGAACTTTGAACAAGACACAATCATCAACGTAAAAACAAAGCAATAGCAGTAATAACAAAAATATTTCAATTTTCAATATCCAAGCTGAGGCCCGACGGTGGGCGGATGGAAGATGCAGAGTGATCCAGGTGAGAGAGAGAAAAGAAGAGTGAGGAAGAAGGTAAAGAGAGAGAGTAAAGATGAGAAGAAAAGGTCAAGACATGTTTTTGAAGAAAATACACACAAGAGGTTAAAAATCTCTGACAGACAGACATTGCTCATTATTGGGATTTGCATCATATTTTTGTGTACTGTGTTGGGATTCTTGCAATTATATCAGGGCAAATACTTGCTGGGCTTTGGTTAAAAGATGAGCTGGTTTTACACTGTGAGCCCTGTGACTGTGATGAGATCATTGTGATGAGGAAGTGAAACTTTGAAAGAAACCAAAGGGAATCCAATCCATACCATTCCCCACCCAAAGCCAACAAAGTCTTTCACACACTGGATTTTATGTGTTAGTAAAAAGTATAACTCATTTTGGCCTTGTCCTTGCCTTGCTTCTTAGTAATATTCACTGTACTGAATCACGCTGATTCTTCATATTTATATCGGGCAAGATTATCATGTACATGAGCACACGCTCTCGCGTGTGCGCCTGGTCATTGCAATTTGAAGGGCTTTTTTTTTTTGTGAAATTTGAAGGGTTGAAGACAGCCAAATGCCACAAATGAACACATTTCACTTTACTGACCCAATTTTGTCTCATGAAAATCGAACTTAAGACGTAAGTTCTCTACAGTTTGGTGCTTTGTTTTTTTTTTTTTTTTGGTTCAAAAGAGGAGTTATTTATAGAGAATAAAATCAACCAGAGTACAAAATACTGTCTGGGTTAAGAAACATGGAATTACAGCTAGTAGAACTAGAAGTACTGCTTCTAATATTGCAAGTCCTGGGGAAGGATATTCCCATTTTATCAGCCATTAAGGCTGTCACAATACATGCCGCAGTGTTGTCAAAAATGTTGAAGTTAGATTCCATGTTAAAGCTATCTTTTGCCAGTGGATCAGCACAAGCATTTGCCTCCTTATGTGAATGTTCTAGTCTTCTTATATTCAAGAGGTCCATATGAAACCTGCAATCATTTAAAAAAGCAATAAATTCATGTTTCATATCAAAGCAATACAGTTTGGTGCTTTGTTACGACTTATGTCCCAAGTCCCAACATTTTTAACAGGATAGCTATTACATTTGCAATTCTTCTAGCATTACAGATATGGGTTTTTCTTCACCTTCCCTGCTGAATTTCAAAATCTCATGATGATCTTAGTCATTATGTCCATTAGTTAGTTCAAATAATTCAGACTCCCCTTTTAAACCCCCCCCCCCCCCAACAAAAAAAGGGAAATCTTTTTTTTTCTCAAATATAGGGCATCATTTTCAAACTAATGATCCTTATTTTGAGTAAGGGGGGCCCTCTTACCACATGAGTACTTTGCAAAAAGATCATGGAAAAATAGTAGTACAATCTATTACATGATGATGGGGAGTTGTATTATGGGATTATTAGTTAATTAACTATTTTTGAGTATTTGGTTTAATAATTAATGCATGATTTTATGTACCAAAAAAAAATTAATGCATGATTTTTCATTTCAAAGGTTAGGGTTTAAATTTTTAATTTTTCTAATAAAGGCATGAAGAAAGACTATTGTCATATCAGCTTCAATTTATAGAGCATCTGCCTTGTTTTGTACTTTTTAGTGTTTTTTGGGCTTGGAATATGCTTTCTTTGTTTGGTAAGTGTTAGAATTACTAAATCTTATACATAGAAGTTCTTATAAGAAAGTTGCACATCCTTCATATACAATATGATTGAAGGAAGGCCGTTAAAAAAAAGTGATAGAGAGAAAGAAAATAAAAGAAATAGACCAAAAGAAGTAAATATGGAAGTATCCCATTTATGGAAAAGTAACTTTTTTATATGTTTAGGAATATGAAAATTATCCTTTTATCCTTAACCAAAATGTCCTACAAGAAGAGTGCCCGAACTCAAATACTACTATGTTATAGTAAGTAATGTAATTAAGATTAACAATTTCCTCTTATATATTGTATGGGGACCAGACTTCGGAATAAGGGAATTTGGGGCTAGCCTCATATGAGGCAGAATGATGTAGGACCATATCAAAGGAGTAGGAAAAGGTCGTTATCATTTTAACCAATACGAAAGGAGGATTTCTGTTCCTTTCAAATGAAAACGAAGTTTCTTAAATTTTTTCATTTTTTTCCCCTCACCCACGTACAAAACAATCATTTTTGCATAAACATGTTCCCATCAACACATTAAACTTATTATTTACAAAATAATACTACATGACCTGTCTAAATGTCATGGTATGGTTAGAGGTAATCTTTGGACTTTCGGACTTTAAGTCACACACTCTTCCTCTTCATTAAACATCGATGAGCCGACATCGCTTTCTTTTTCACAAGAAACTGAGTTACAACCATTTTTTCCTTTAATTGGGAGAACATGTATTAAACATACAATATATCTATAATTAAGAATTCACCACTAAAAAACTATAAATGGAATATATACACACATAATGTGAAGTACTCCCTCCATTTCATTATAAGTGTTGTTTTGAAAGAATTTTTTGTTCTAACTACATTGAATGAAATTTATTTATAAGAGAGAGGGAGTTATGTCTTAATAGGAGTTAATAATCCCAATACAAGGGTAAATTTGATATAATAATAAATTTATTTCTAGATTTAAGGATTTCTTAATCTATGCACAAAGTTAAAAAATAACACTTATTTTAAAATAGAGGTAGTACTAAAAACTAAAAAGACAACTACTTACCATCCCATAATTGTGTTTGTGTTTTTAATTTGCAATTAATGCCAATTCCTTTGGAATGTTTGTTGACGTGAACATGTCACCTAATCTTTCCTAATCGTTAAATCAATGCGTATTATAAATCGGACTCGTGGCAATTTCCTTCAATAATTAAAATCCAATTGTCATGTGATATATAGCACAATACTTCTATGTGGTAAATACAGTCATTAATTAATTAATAATACATATTTATTTTTTCTTACACTTTACCGATATTTTATTCAGGTTATATTTGGGACATCGATTGATTTCGGTACAGTACGGTTGGGAATTTAAATGTACCTTCACCTATGTTTATTAAGCACATATTTTTTTATCTATACAGTAATTACTCTTACAACTTTTTCATATGTACAGTAATTTTTTCAAAATTTCAATATTACCGGACCAATGTTACTGCTCTCCTAAACATAATTTCAATCAAAATTATCATGATTCAATGAATTCGGTTATGTAAAAATTATTATAAGATCATAAGATAGCATAATTATAACTGTATATGGTTAAATTAGATTCCACTAAAAAAAAGTCATAAAATTTTAAATTTATACTAAAAAATAACTTTTTTATTTGGGATTAACTTTAATGTCATGTTTGGGGTTTTGAGATTAATTATTTCTCCCATTACAAATAAGCTTGAATTCCTAATATTCTATCAATTTAAAAAAATAAAGAAATAATTGAATTTGTCTTAACTAATTTGAAAGATTTCTAAAAGGAATCATGCAAGTACAACATATATGTTTTATCCTATTCGACGTAATGAGTTTTTTTTATTTTTGTTTTTCACCTGGTATCCAAAGCTTTACTTTGATTAATCTGGGTTCGAACCGTGTTACGTACCTGGATATGGTGATATGGTGGGTGAGTCTATCAACAGGGACAGTTGTGTACGCAAAGTCTCGAACTCGAGATCTACTTAAGCTGAAACAAACCGCTTACCACTTGATCTAATCGTACGTTGGTGACGCAATGAGTTTATTGACATGATTTTAGAAACACTGAAAATTACATTATTGAGATTCAAACGTGAGTCCATATCCAGGACTACTCTCTATATGGGAAATGATTTATTATTTGGATAACAAATAACAATATATACCATAATCATGAGAAATAAAATTGTGTTAATAAATTCCAACACTTTACTTTCTTTTTTCACAAAAAAAAAGAGAGAGATAAATTTATATAATATGATGTAAAGTTTAAAATAAAATCATCAAATTATATATAATTTCTATTTGAATTTGCAACAAGTCGCATACAAATCCCTTTTTTTTTTATGATACGAGCATCCCGAGTTGGTTGATACACCTAACATTCACAATTTTCCTACGAAACCATTTGGTATATCATATATGTACGTACTTACCTCCCAAAAAGGAGGAACAGAAATTACAAAAGAGAAAGAAAGAATTCCATTAAAAAATGCCCCTTTTAGTAATCATTGATTGTATATCTAAGTTGTTCTTTAAATTACATCTTTAGATATATTGATTCATAAATTTTTATTTAGGATAATTGATCTCTTAAACCATTATTTTAAAATAATTAATCACTTAAACTATAATTTTTAAATAATTAACCTTCTAAAATTATTATTTTAAAATAAATAACCCTCTCAAATTATTATTTTAGAATAATATAACTCTTAATTGAATAGAACCCTTCATTTGAAAATGAAAAACTCTATTGAATTAAATATTATATTATTTTAAAATAAAATTTAAAAAGTTAATTATTTTAAAACGATAATTTGAAGAACTAATTGTTTTAAATAAAAATTTATAAATTAATTTATTTTTTAATATAATTTAAAGACCGATTTAAATATTCAATCAATTTTACTGCTTATCCACGAAATTTAAAGAGAAAAAAATGAAAAAAGATACAAGTTGCAAGAAAATTAGGACCCACAAGGGGATCAAAATTTGAATCCAAAGGGAAAAGCTAAAAATCTATCTACCACCACTTGCATTGCATTGCATGGTTAGTGCCCATTTGCCTTTATTTTACCTTTTTTTTTCAATTTTCACGACATTCTAAAATTTTATGGCGAAAAGGCCTACCTTTCGCGTTCTTTTTGGTAACAAAAGCGGTAGTAGTAAAGAAAAAATTTTACTTTTTATTTTATCCAAAAGGACAAAGAGTAGAAGTCTTGCAAAACCCTTTTCCTTTTTTGCGACCCTTTTTCTCTTTATTTTTCTTAAATCTTTTGGATCAAAATGGAATGAATATTCTCTCTTTATGGTCTACCACTAGTCTACTACTATGAATTAACTAATTACAGTAAATTGAAGGGTAATATTAAATTGAAGTATATGGATCGGGCTTGAACTTCGAAAATTGTTCTCATTCTCTTGGTCGTAAGGATGACTGGCGGTAGCCGGTGGGCACGAAGATCTAGAAACTGACGGGTGTCGTTTTCTAAGCGACTGGGGGCTACGCGAATCACGGGTTTGGCGATTGTGCTACTGCTTTGGCGTTCTCGTTTTTCAAAATTGTATTCGTGTATCTGATTGTCTTCAGGTCAGGTGGTCCGACTCCACCGACGACTTTTGTTTTGTCGTTGTTTGTATCCCTTCCCTTCAGCTCAGGTCTACGCTTCTTGTTCTGAAAAAACATTTATCGTAATTTTTTCCCTCTCACCGGTGACAATTAGGAGGATTCTAGATAAAAAGAGCATAGAGCTGATGAGAAGTGAAAATTGCCAACAAGGGATGTCTAGGTTTCGAGTTGCGCCGGTGATCTTTTATTGATGTTATGTCGAATATGATCTGAGAAGATGTACATCTTATCTTGATTTAAGAGATAGGAATTCAGAAGATTTTACGTGCTTTCAAATTTTATTTAAAGACATAAAAAAAAGAAAGAGAATTGAAACCGAACTAAACAAGCAACTAGAAAACTATACCAAAATGGGAGTTTCGTTGACCTCTACCTCTTGGCCTGGTGGCCAAGAGGCTTGGGAGATCATAAGGCAGGGGTTCGACCCCTGCCATCCCCTCTCCCAGGTCCTAGGACCCCCTATTGTACAAAAAAAAAAATGGGAGTTTTCGTTCGTTGGCAAGTGACATCGATCTCTAATCACTTGGCAAAAGGTAAGCTCAAACGATTGGACGACGCTTCGAATTATCACAGTAATCTGCCATTAATCTTTCCTATTGTTGGCATTGTTCAGGTGGCTTTTCTATTATTTGCTTCATCTGTTCATCATTTGACAAATTGACAAGATCTTGAATTGGCATGTGTGAGATCATATTTCAGCTGAGTTTTCCATCACATTTCCTCGGGAGATCGACTTGAATTGAAAGTCTGCTTCCTTCTCATCTTGAAATGACTCGTATGGTAAACAGGGTGCTTGAGTGCAGCAGATATATTTTTTGGTGCCTCCAAAACCGTGACAAAATAACCATTATATCATTTAAAGTTAATTCATAATGGGTACGAAAAGTAGGTGATAATAATAATATTCAATGTAGGCTGCATTATAGTAGTATCGTAGTATTGTATTAATCACAAAAAGTTTGCATTATGAATTCTCAAATATATATGCAAATGATCATTGATAATTTCATATTTCCAAAGTTCCTCACCATCCATCCACTTGTAATTATTCCGAAATCACTTGGAATTCCTTGGGTGCTCTTATCTCTCTTGCCTGTCCCTACGTCCATTGCTTCATGAAATTAAGCTAACATCTACACCACGTAGATTTTCTTTTCTTTTCTTTTGAACATTATTTGACTTAATTTTGTATTAACTCGCGAGAGTGAGTGAAAGATAAGTGGTATATACAGGAATAATCAAATCAGAATGGACTTTTATAAAGAACTTTTGAGAGAGAGAGAGAGAGAGAGAGATAGATTTTGCATTGCAGCTGACATGCAGAGAATAGTATCACTGTGGGGTTGAAGGTTGGCAGGCACTTTCCAAAACCCAATAATCCAATTCAATTAAATAATAATAATAATAATAATAAAAAAATACTAAAAGCTCAATTTGGGGTCTAATCTTTTAAAATTAATTCAATTTAAGGCCTAAAAATACAATTCGAATAAATTGGAACCCATATTTAGTAAATTGTGACAAATTGAACACATTATTAATTAATTCTAGTGTGCAACATACATATAAATTGAAAAGTACATGAAAATTTTATTTTATGCCACATGTATTGAATTTATTTTGATTAATATTGTTTGATTTTTAATTAATTTTATGATTTTTTTTTCAATCAAAATTAATGCATATATATGAGAAGCATTGATTTTCATATAAGGATGGGTTCAATTTGTCACAGTTTATTAAGTATGGATTCTAATTTGTTCGAATTGTATTTTTAGGCCCTAAATTGAGTCAATTTTGAAAGATTAGGCCCCAAATTGAACATATAGCCTAATAATAATAATATTTTAAAGATATATTTGTTATATCATATTAAATTGATAGAATAAAGAAAAAAATTATATATAATTTACAATATTAGTATAAATTAATATAGATCTGTATTATAAAAAATTATTTATAAAATGATTTAATCTTTTAGAAATAAAGAAGATTATTCCATCTTTTTTAATAATCTTATAAATAGTGTAAATTTATATAAATATCATAAAATTGTATTACAAATTACATGTAATTTTTTCACTTATCATATTCAATCAAATTTGATATAATAAACATGTCCTAATTATCTTAATATTTAATTTAACCATTTTAAAATATAAAGTGGTGCGACACACACTTTGCCTTCCAATAACCTAATCAAGCAACAATTGATTAATTAATTATAATACTATAGTATTTGATTATAATTAATTGTGATATGATAAGAATGTTGGCTTGCATTTTAAACCCAGAGCTAGATTCGTATGTGGCCTTCTTTTTGCTTATTATTCTTTGACTTCTAGAAGTAAAATTTCTCAAAATCAAAGCATGCAGGTTGCAGCCTCGACTGATTTCTTTTCTCTTTTATTTATGTAGTACTATAATTAATGTGAACACCATGCATTAATTAATTTATGTGTTACATAGAATTCTTTATATGTTGAAAGTTGGAAATTGTCTCCATTATTCTGGTCTCCTCTACAGATTGCATCCAAACTTGTCATCTGAACAACATCATAGATGCCATTAAGTGTAATTATTTTATCACGAGATTACACAACCAGATCATTGAAGTTTAGGGTAACTGCATATAACTTAGAAGTTCATAGAACCATCTTCTGTTCTCGTGTAACTACATAATTGTTCAAAGAGCTTAAAGTCCTTGGTTCTTGTTATATGTAATGAGAAATTAAATAATTATATTACATAGACTCACATGTATGAGAGAAGATGAAATCAAACAACTTGGGAAAAAACTTAATTACAAGTTGTTTTGCCTTTTTCTTGTCTTGTTGATCAGCTAGGTTAATCTTGCCAAAGGGAAAGACGATCAGACATAGATTTTAAGATGAGTAGACTGATGAACAAAAGATAACTCTTCCAATGTGGGGTTGGATCGAGTGGTAAGCTACTTGTTTCAACTTAAACAGGTATCGGGTTCGAGATATTACGTATACAGCTGCACCTATTTGAAGACTCACCCACCATATCCGGGTGCGCGACGCGGGTCGAACCTGGATTAGTCAGAGCGAAACTTTGGATACGAGATGAGAAAAAAAAAAAAAAGATAGCTCTTCCTCTTCATGATTGCTAAGAATGATGAAATTAAGCCTTTCAGGTCAATTTTTCTTGTCCAATTAAAAAAGAATAAGATGATCATTAGATATAATGGTAAGAAAATTCAAAATAATTAAATAATCAAAGGTGGAATGATTGCCAAAGCTATTGAAATATAGTTGCAAATCGGCAAACAGTAGTAGTTTAACTTTGGTTGGTCACAGCTGGTTTTGGCTAAATCTTTATAAACTACTATTAGAGCTTGGCTTGCCTGGCCCTTTAAAAATGGCTACACTACACACATTTGACATTCCCCATTCCCCCAAAGTATATTTGTCTGAATGAATATTCAAATATTCAAAATTGGTATAGCACTATTTTAATATAAAAAAAAATGAAAAATCTCCTCTCCAAAGCATCATGCAGCAGACAATCTGGGAATCATGCAAGGCAGTCGCATCCTTGTTTGAATTTGAGGACCTCTCCTCTTCACGTTTTTCAATGGGCAGCCGCAGCATGCAAGTTATGCACTTTGATTTTGTTTTTATTAATTTATTAATTTTTCCTACCATTGGAACGAGTGACAGAGTAGTGAGTAGTGAGTTGGGTCTGAGGTGGTGTCGGCTATGGGCCTCTTGTCAGTTCGTATGAGGGAACAAAGAGAGCAAAATATGTAGAGAAAAGGGCCAGGGTGTGGTCACATGCAAAAGAGACAACCCATTAATATAGCTCTAGCCCAAACAAGCCCTAATGCTTGAACTGGGCTTGGCTGCAGTCCGGTCAGCAGTGCTGCCCAAATTAAGTTGGGTTTTCTAAAGTAAAAAAGAAAAAAAACATGTTTTTCTTTTAAATAAATATATTTTGTGAATAGGGAAAAGTGGGGATGATTTTTTTTAATCATTTGATAGGGAAATAACAGTAAGAATGAAATTGCTTTTACAATCTTACAAAAAAAAATTGTTTTTTACAATGATGTGTGAAATTGAAATAATAGTATAATCTTTATATAATAAATAAATAATGATAAAGTTTTATCTTTTGTCCTTCATGCACTAATTCTGTCATTTAATTTGTTGGGTAGCCTAACTAGTACAGGCTTTTGGTCAGCTACTAAGTTAATTTAACATAAGATATTCACTCTGCAGTTGGACCAAAATAAGTATTAACATTTATACATTTATTATTTCAAAATCAAATTCTATTTAATTGGTATCCTACGTAATTTTGAAACGATACCAAAAAAGAAACAAAGTAAAATTTTTTTGCCAGAAAAAAGAAACAAGTAAATTGAATGAGTAAAAGTAAATAAATTATTACTATTGTAAAAAAAAATTACTATATAAGGAATAAAAGAAAATAACAGAAGAAAAAAAAAATAAAAATATGCCTCCGGCCTTTGTTCAGCTTCTCATATGACCTCACACCACCTTTGTTCCTATTTTTCTTGGTATTTTTTTTTGTCCTTTTCTTTTTCGGATAAATAACTAATTTTTCCTTAATTTTTAGCTAGAAAAGGGGCAAAAAAAAAAAAAAACACACACTTGAGAATTGAGATTCTCCTCCCTCCCTCCATCGTTCTACCAAATCTCCCTCTCTCTCTGTGTTGAATACGAATACCTGTGTCTCTTCATTTTTTGTACGAGTTTTTTACCCTTAATAATGCCCTAAGACCAAATTTTCCCCTTTCCTCCTTTGTTTCGATAAAATTTTTGTTCTTTTTAATCTGGGGTTTGTGTAATCTGGGTGTTCCTGAAAATGGGGAAAAACCAAGCCTACAAGGCTATGCAAAGAGCAAGGCTTGGCTCTTCCTCTGCTGGCCCTGAAGAGATCGAGGATGGCATGGTTTGTCCCCTTCCATATTCAAATTTATTTTCCTTTTACTTAATCTTCCTATAATTTATCTAAAGGATAGTTCTTTTGTAGTTACTTGCTGTTGGGTACTTTCTGTTTGTTCATTTTATTCCATTTTATTGATCACAGATTGTATTGATAGATGAATTTCTCGGTGCTTCCAAAGTTGCAATCTTTTGGGGTTCTTTTAAAATTTGTTGACTTCTTTGTGTTCTTTTGTATCAACTTGTTAGTCTTAATATCTGGATATGTCAAATTTGTTAAGTAGTTGATTCAGTGTTGGAAGTCAGAAGTACTTTAGAATCGTTAATGTGAATCTATCTCTGATCGGTTTTAGAATTACTGTGATAGCCTGAGAGTTCGATTTGCCAGTTTGGGTTCTTGTTGATTATGCTTTAATAATGAATTTCTATAAGCACGAATACATCCTACGATAGCATTTGGATATGAACAAAATCAATTCGTGAAAATATGCTGATAAAAGACAGTGTCATTTTGTTTTAGATCAGTACAATCTTGATTTTGTGACGGTCGGTCTATAATGGAAGTTTACAGGTTTTGAGTCATTACTATATTTTCTTAGTTCTAGGTTACAACTCAGTGTAATAAATGCTGTGCTTCTTTAAGTATGCAACTTCTTTAAGTGTGCAATGATTCTAATGACTACAAACTTGTTTATAGTCTATACCTTAGCTGAATCTTAAAGTTTAAACATGTTGAATGAATCTGTAGTTTGACAAGGCATCGAATATTCCTCAAATCTAACTGTTGATATTTGGTGTTTATTTAGGAAATATGTCAGATATTATCCAGAGGTAATAGCATGTATCATAGCTGACACACGTAAGATACTTGATAGGGAAAATTCTCTCTTGGTATAAGTTGCAGAAAACGAATATTTTGCTTTTTTGTATTGTATTGGTTATGAACGTTACAGGTTCAACCATATGGTCGTAAGAGTATTTTGAATACGGTAACAAAGGAAGCCTAATATCTGATAATATTTTGTGCTTTTACATATGTAAATCTTAAAAGAAAGAAGAGAAAAGAGAGAGAGAGAGAGAGAGAGAGAGAGAGAGAGAGAGAGAGAGAGAGAGCGAGAGAGAGAGAGAGAGATTAGGCTCTTCAAAGTGTTCGTTCTTAAGAGTGTTTGGGTTCCTTTGCAAATAGAATCCTGAATTATTCACCTTTTTAATGAAATCATAGAATTTTATGGATTATGAATGTGCTTGTTTTGTTCTAGATAATTTTCTTTTTCCGGAGCTTTTCTGATGAGGACTATCGCAGGTGGATGGTTCTTTTCATTCACCAGAGTGGCATGCTGCTCGTTTGGCCGGCCTTAAAACGTCTCATACGGTTACCTGGGAGGAGTTTAAAAGGAAACAAAGGGTAACATACAGCAATATTTTCCCCTTGTCTTTGTCATCTTGACTTGTTGCAAAAATTGCTAGAGTATTTGCGCATGGGTATTTAATCGTATAAATATGCATTTTAAATTAATCATGTGCTTCTGTTATTGGATAAGCATATACTGATATGCAAATGCGTCGGTATGGTAAATATCAAGAATTGATTGGACGCCTAAAATGTTTTGTATATAAACAAGCTATGTCTACTTAGAGGTTCAGAGGACTAGACATCGAAGGATGATCCAAAAAAGACACCTTTTTCGTTAATTATTAGTTGACTCTAATGATGTTTTTAATTTCAACTATATTAGCACAAGTGAGATAGTTGATCAAAGTAATATAAAAAATCAAGCATTTATCAGTCTATCATAACCATGACATAATAATACTAGTTTCAAGCATTGATAGTTGAGCTGCATTGGACTGAGATGAGGCTCTTAGCTGGTGTTGAGATGCCTTAATATTTGAAGGAGTTGCTGTGTTAAAATTATTCTGTTCTATGCTAAAATATCATGAGCACAGGACTACCGTCTAGACTGGTCTGATTGGTGAATTGCATTGCTAGCCCAGCAGTCTATTGGATAGGATAAACAACGTAATTTCTAAGGTGGGACATAACATCACTTTCTGTATTTTATTTTGATATGCTAGGAAGATGCATTGAAAAAGGGGGAGTTAGAAGCTGATACAGATCGAATGATGAGACAGTATAGAGCTCAGCTAGATGCTGAAAGGGCTCACAAGCTTGCGCATGGCAGCAACCACTCCGGTAAGTCCAAGCACAAAAAGGGTATGTATAAAGGCCTAAAGGAGGCTAATCTTTACCTGTTTGTGCCATGGTTTCTATCTCTTTGTTCTTTTTGGCTCTCTAAGGGTGTTGAATTCATTGCAGATCGAAAAGACAAAGAAGCAAAGAAACGAAGCAGCAGAAAAAGAAAGGTATTATTGTTTCTAATAACTTTATAAATCAAATTTTATGTTAAATATGCAAGTTAGATTTAGCTTTTTTAGAAGCACCCTTAAGCCATGCATCTATATTAGTAACTTGTAATGCAGAAGCTCTGTATTCTGCATGTATTACTCTTCATCTATTTGATGCACCCATACTTTGGGAACTAGTATGAACCAGAACCCACATTGAATTACTCATTGTCATTATGAAAAACTGAAGCGCGCTCATTAAACCTTTGACTTATGCAGCGTTCAAGACGGAGGTCTTCTGACTCTAGCTCCTCCAGTTCATCCTCAGACGATGAAGAGAGAGAATCGAGAAGATCAAAGTCCAAGTCTAAGAGAGATAAGAGAAAGAAGCACAAATCAAGAAGTAAGAACTCAAGCACCGATAATGAAGAAGCTGAAGGTCCTGTACCGCTTTCAAGATTTTTTGAGAGTGTGAAGAGTTAATGGCATGATAAAGATACTGTTTGTGTACTTGATACAGATTTCTTGCAGTAGAAGATTATTTTTCTCCCTTCCATACTGAATTAACTGCTTGTGATGATATTTAATTCCTTTGTTTCTGTACTTGGGTTTATTTTCCGCTTCCGCTTCATTTCTACAATGTAGTGAAATCTTATTATTCACTTACACAAATTGTAAGATAATGGAGTTGTTGAAACCTGTTGAATTTCTTCCATCAGTCTCTCTCTCTCTCTGTCCGTCTACATTGAAATGCATTCCCTGGGTAGGCCCTTTGGCCTTTAGACTCAAAATTAAGAAGCGCTAATTTACAATATGATCGAATTATGTGTTTGTCGGTCAAAAGCCATTGATGAGTTCTAGTGGTGAAAAACTACGTTATTTTGAGTCAGGTTCAATGCTGGTTTAACCTGCCAGCTACTCAGTGGTAACTTTTATGTGCTTGGAAACGTCTGGTTTAAGCACGACTCCCTTCAACTTTGCAGAATCAAAG
This sequence comes from Microcos paniculata, assembly GCA_030664755.1. Lineage (NCBI taxonomy): Eukaryota > Viridiplantae > Streptophyta > Magnoliopsida > Malvales > Malvaceae > Microcos > Microcos paniculata. Next base: position 9,926,996 of record CP131462.1, on the reverse strand, counting down.
TTTAAGTATCTTACAACGAAGATTCTATGATAGCAATAGACAAATTGAAATCAATGCTACTGCATACCATCTTACCAAGGAATGACATCAACGATTCAATGTTACATTATATATCTCAAAAATGAGAGCACCCACAAAGTAAAAGCATTTTAACATACCCAAAACATTGCATTAAGTCAAGAGTCGAGACTTTACAGAGGAAAGAGGGGAGGAAGCTGTACGGTAATGGGAGCTACCCTCCATTATGAAGCAATTTTGAGGAAAAATGAAACAAACATGAGTCAAAAGTTGGTTCGATTCAACAGATAGAACAACAAAAGAAATAAAAAACGCCTGGTACAAACACCAATACAACTGTTTTGTTTTCCTGCATTCTGCCCATAATTAAATATCTCAATTCAAAGAGCCATCCCGTTCTGGATGGAACATATATACACGAAGAAATCAATCACCAAAACATAAAGCATTTTCACCACACTAATCAAAGCCATGATAAATGAATGGCATATGACTCATCACTGCTGCAGATATTCTGGGTTGAATGCAAGTGCCTCCCGATATATTAGCTCCTTCATCTGCTCCTCAGATAATGCATGCTGCTCGAAGTCGAAGCTAAATGGGGTCATGCAGACAGGCTCATCACTAATGTCATGCAGAGATGTTAGGTAGGGATGTGCAAGTGCATCCTCAACTGCAAGAAATGGTAAGTAGCATTGCATTAGTTCCAACAAAGAATAAAAAATAACAAAAAGACTGAAGAAATCGTGCAATGGCATCTACTAAAGAAAATGACAGCTACCTATGTAACCATTTGCATGCACTGGCGTCAGAAAATTATGGAAATGGACACAAATGGTATAACATCTGATGTGCAACAGACATTGCTGCAGCATTGGCATACATAAAGAGTGACAAAGAAAGCTATTCTTTTTGCAACAAACTCACCAGTAATCCTTAGTCTCGGATCAAAGGTCAACATCTTTTCAACGAGATCAATAGCTAAGGGGTGGACATTTGGAAACTTTTCAGTGAAAGATTGTCGGCGATAAACAGGAAGTTGCCGAATGTATCTCTTAGCATTTTCATTCAAAAACCCCAACTCAGCCTCTGATGGGGTGCCAATGAGCTGCAAGGCAGACAAAGCATTATTGATTGTGAAATATGACAGGTGTTATTTAGTTTACAACTTTATTTTCTTTCCCTTTCTAGATAGAAAAAGAACCTTTTTTGCATAGTAAGTTCATTCAGTTATATGCACTGGAATTTACAAACAATGTTTTCAAAGCCTAAAGCTTGATAACAAGTTTCTGTTATCTTTAGTTTTGCATCAATTCCCGGCAGTTGTCATTCTTTAGAACTGATTCACCGGTTAGTGTAGAAAAGTATCCCTAATTCAGAAACAAGAGAAAACAGTTTTTCCTTTTCATACACTACTTATATATGTCATACGGAAATAGAACTAGCAAAAAGAACCCGAAGGTCCAAACATGCCCCAATAATGCAGCTCCTAGTGCACATTTCAAAACATTCAAGAAGAAACTCCCTCAATACAAGAAAGAGCGCAAATAAAAAAAATGCTATCAGTGTTAATAACAGTTCTGTCTTTCCCCTAATGGTACCTCATTTAGCAACTTATTCATTTGCACCTTTAGATAATTTTGTAGTGGCTGGGATATAAAAGAACTAACCTCCATAAGCAGTCGCAGCTGATGCACATGATCTCTTCCAGGAAATAATGGTTTCCGGTCCATCAATTCCATAAAAATGCAACCCACTGACCATACATCAATGGCTGCAGTATAATCTGAAGAGTTTAACAGCAGTTCTGGTGCACGATACCATCTTGTAACAACATATTCTGTCATGAAATCACTTTCAGAGGTGACACGAGCCAATCCAAAATCACATATTTTCAAATCACAATTAGCATTCAGGAGAAGATTGCTAGGTTTTAAGTCTCGGTGCAGAACATTTGCAGAGTGTATATACTTCAGCCCCCTTAAAATTTGATAGAGAAAATACTGCAAAGCAAAAAAGCAAAAGTTGGTTAGTTCAACGTTAATGCTAAAATGTTACCCCTTAAGACAATGGCACTTCAATTAACTTAGGTACTGTCTAGATGTTGCTTTGTTATTTGGTTTTCCTTCTAGAAGCAAAAAAGCAAATGTTCTCCTGAATAAATTGTTAATTACCCATATCGAACCAAGGAAGCTCATTCTGCACAGATAAGTAAAGGCTTGAGGTATACTAGTTAGCTCTCTAAAAGCCTAAGAAACTTCTTGATGCCATATTTGTTAAATGCGAGAGATGGATAATGATTGCAAAAACTGATATTTAGCATTTTAGTGAATTAGAAAGACTGAATGATTAGGAAGAAAAGAAGCCATGTACTGGCTAAGAGATTGGCTTAAAGGGAGCAAAATTAAGAATCTAAATTAACACAGTCAATTATAAATGGCTGTACCACAAAATCCTGAACTGGTACTTTAACAAATATGACCCTATCATAAAAGAAATTATATGTCTTTATTCAAACCTGACAATGCTCTTCAGATAAAGCTTGATTAGAACGGATTATCTGGTGCAGGTCAGTGTCCATCAGCTCATATGCAATATACACATCATTAAAGCTTTCCCTCTGTGGTGGTGGAATAATATCCCTGATTGCAACTACCTGCACAAAACGTGAAGATGAGACTAACTGAAATTGATAACAAAATGATTTTTTCCTTCTATCCCTCCCTCCCACCTTCTATGTTTGTTTTTGTGCATTCAAAACTACAAAAGAGGGTAAATACCAAAAATCCTAAACGAAAAGATATTGCACAAAGAAAGAACAATCGTTATATCCAATTAATTTCAAAGGGTGTATGGTAAGGTAAGGTTTAAACAAAATCAGTAATGATAGCATTAGCCATGCAAACACAAATCTAACAATAGTCAATAGACTTCATCAATCTGAACAACCAAACAACCAAATCAGGCCAGACAGGATTTATTGCATAGATGTTATTTTTATTTAATAGCCATTTTATTGCAAAAGGGTACAGTTTTAGTTCAAAGCCTCAGGATCTTTATCTTGAAACACTGCAAGGGATTAATAACAAAGATTCACTTTTTGTACTTCTCTAAAGGAAGGTTCCTAAATGCTGTATAATGGCATAAACTAATACTTACCATAATGAATCTCTCCTCTTTACTCATAAACAACATAGCATGAGGAACATGCAATGTCTTCGGTATTTATAGGAAAAGTATTTATTATGTCCATGCAAAGCTTGGATATTCCTGGAAAATGGACAGTGCTAGTAAATAAGAATAAGCCACTTTCACACGAAACCCAAGCATAGCTCATGAGTGAATATCTTAATGTTAAACTGTAACCAAGCTATATTCTCAACTTAAAAGTATATCTAAAAGACTGGCGAGTAAATACTCCTATGTTGCTAAGGCTCTTTTTTCTTTTTTCTTCCTTTTCCCCCCTAAATTGCCTATATTGGACACCTATCCAACACCTCAAACCGAAATGGTAAATGGGGTTCTGGTTCTCCAAATATAAGGAAAAACTTTGAAAAAATAGAACAATCCATTTCAGATATAAACTCCCATGACCTACTAACGTAGCCATAGCTGGCAACAATCATTAGAACACCAAAACAGAATAAAACCAAACGCAGAAATATTATTAATAAATGTATTGAACTGAAAGCAAGTTCAAAGGAAACCGAAAGAAAAATAATAACGATAATAAATAGAAGCAAAAAGATTCCACTCACTGACGTTTTCATGATCCATATGACGAAGCAGCTTGATCTCACGAAGAGTTCTCTTTGCATCAATCTTGTTATCGAACGCATTCGCTATCTTCTTTAGTGCCACGTGTTCGTTTGTCTCCGAATTCAATGCCGAACTAAGCCCCCAATGATTGGAAAAACAAAAGAAGAAAATTTAGCTAAATGATTATTCATTATTAATCAAACAAAAATCAATCAATAACTAAAAGAAATTAGATTGATAATCAAGAAGAAGAAGAAGAAGAAGAAGAAGAAAGAGGAGGAAGAGTTACCAAACGATGCCGTAGGCGCCTTTACCGATGGGCATGATAGGGGGTTTATATTTAGCGGTGACCTCAAAAATGTTCCCGAATATGTTATACTGAATAAACCTGCCACCATGGCTGAGAGTGGCCGGAATTTCCATTTGCGGTGGCTGTTGCTGGTGTTGTGGGTCGGCTTGCTGCGGATGCGCATGTGGTTGGGCTGCATCCGCCATCTCGGTGTCCGCCGGCTGCGGTGGACCTCCGCCTTCCATTCTCCCTATTTATTTTTGGTAAAAATCAAGGAAAAGAAACGAGAGTGGGTACGTGGTGGATGCCTCCTATTTTTATTTTACTGGTCAATGGATCTAAAGAACGCTGTGTTTCCCTTTTTCTTTTCTTTTTTTATTTTTTTATTATCTAACAATCTTACGTTTTTTTGCAGAGGCAAACTGGTGCTGCCCTGTTCCGTCCTTTTCCACTTTTTTTCCCTCTGCCTTTATTTTCTTTATTTTTTCCCCCATTTTTCTAAAAAAATTGCTTTTTCCTTAATAATGGCATATATTTTTGGATAATTCTTTTTAAAGACCATAAAATGGAGATAGATTTAAGAGAGTATAAATATAGCTTCAACGATCGACAGTTGAAGATATCTTAAAATGAAGTTTCCCTTTGCCCTATATAAACCTAGTGAATTTTCTCAAAAAAATGATAAAAAGACAAAGTATTTATGCAATGAGGAATCATATAATAATTAAATGTAGAAAGGGCTGAATCAGGCAAAGCAACTCGTGGCGGTTTCTCGCTAAGCCTCAATCATACCTAACTTTTGAAATATGCAGAATAAATGGTAGTCTAGTAATTCAAGTTGCAAATGTACATCTGATTGAAATGGGAATTGGGAAAAGTGGATACTTGCTACATTTTTTTTTTTTGAAGAAAATCAAGGGAGAAAATGAGATTTGAAGAAGAGGGTAAACTTGAATTTGGGTCAACAAGCTGTTCGCATAAATCCAAAGGTAATTTCTTTTTTATATTTTTTGAAGAATCCAAAGGTAATTTCTTTGTGAGAAGCAAAAGGTTGGCATTTTGCATTTGGCATTTAACGTTGATTAATCATTCTTACATGTTAAGCTAATCTGCCTTCGGTACCAAACATATATAACGTGAATGAAAGAATGTAATATCTATTTCTCGGTTTAATATAAAATTTGGCTCTCAAATTTTGATTTTTGGACAATTTGATCCAAATTGGATTGAACTTGATCATATGGATAACGGCTCTATCAGGTTGTTGCGTCAGTGCGAATGTGGTGCCAATGTGACATTGATGAGGCATCAATGTGATGTAGAGGTGGTCAAATTCGGACCACATTGTCCTTTGTCCCCAATAAGTACATCTAAGGGGTCGCATTCCTAAAATTTTAAGCCTAAATGAGATCATAAATGTAAATTAAGTAAAACAGGAAATTTATAATTTAGGTGTCTAAGCTTTTTTTTTTTTGGACCAGAATTTGATATCAAGCTTCCGTGGCCCAATATTTTATTCTTTAATTTTTTTTTCAAAGTATTATTTATACATCTATACATCTATAAATATTTTTAAATTAACAGATATACGGGCAGAGGGTCCTATTGGGATCATTTGGACTAGATCTAATTATTAGGGTGGCATGAAGTATATTCCCTTGGTAGACACTCAACAGAGTATATTTAGTTTGGATATTCTTTGGGATATAATAAGAGCAATTCTCCACAATTATCATACAGGGAGGCCCCGAACAACATAAAGGAGCTACAAGCCTACTTTTCATCATGCTTTTCCGGAGCAACATTTCTTATATAAATGGGGTTCTAATGATTACAGGAAAAACAAATGGTAATTCTTGTTTAGAATTCAGACTGCAAATTGACAAGATTTAATCGTGGCAAGCATTAGAGGGTATGCAACAGAGATAAGATGATGGTAGACAATTCTTTAATAATACACCAAACTTTATCTGATCTTGAACTAGCAGTTGGTGTAATACTATGACATCAACCCATTTGGCTCCTTTCTTTTGTGCTTTCCGCACTGTTAGGCATAGACAGGCGGCCGAGTGATGCACAAATTTAATTGAATCAAAGATACTAGGATTAAACCATATATTATAATTTGTAAACACCACTAGCCAAAGTTTGTAGGATCAAACAGCCCACATAATCTTTGTCTTTAATGTGTGCATCACTGTTGGACAACTATCGCTCTCTTGTTTATTTGCATACAGAGCTTCAAAGCTAATGTTCTTCTTCTTCTCAACATCTGCATCAGTAGTTTAAACCATTTAAGAGGTCTCATTTCCTTAAATTTTATGCCAAAATGAGTACATAAATGTAAATTATGTAAAATGAGACAGAACAAGGAAGAGTGTATACCAGAACTCAACTCTACCATGTAAATGATGGTAGCACGTATGTTGGATATGCATCATATTTGGATGCAAGGGCCTCTACAGATGATAAATCTGCAACTTGTCCAAAAGTATCCAATCCCAGTTCATTTGCATGGATCCCTCCAGTTATAAATGCTGACTGGATTCCAGCAGCATTTGCACCCTTAATGTCGTGATGAAGAGAGTCACCTACAGCAATAGAATCAGAAGCATCCACACTGACCATGCCCATAGCTGATTCATATATTATCTGAACAGTTGAACAGGTGTACATAAAACTAACAGCACCAATAGGGAAAAAGTTAAATCTAAATACAAGATGCAAAAAGACAGCAAAGACATTAAAGACAAATAGTACTACTACTACACCATACATTAATGGTAACATAAAATAGTCATGTTATAAGCTTAATATGTTACTTCTCTGATGCTAAAGTTCAAAACTAGAATATCAGATACAACCATGTGATTGCAATCTCCACTCTGTAAAGACGTTGAATAATTGCATGGAACCAAACTTGTCATACTTCAGATCCCGGGAAACATTATTTGATTGCAGATAACCACTCATCAGGTTGATCTGAAATTATATTTGCTTGGATATTTGATGCACTGGCGTACCAGCCATTCACAGATTTATGGCAAAGATATTAAAAATTTCATAATGTTGTATTCTTTACTAAGACTAATTTAAAACAAACACATTCACTCATATGTATCCAAGCATGTATGTAAACATAAAAATCTTCAAAGATGTTCAATATTTATAGGTATGAATCTTGAAGAGTGAACAATTGTGGCTTTGGTCACCTATTATGTACTAGCAAAAAATATAGTATGATGGGGAAAGGGAGGACAGGGAGTTCAGTTTGGTAGGCTTTGAAATTAGGAAACAGCCCCATGTAATACCTCACAATCTTGACTAATGCCAAACCAAACCTACTGATACAAACTCCCTACTTGTTACAAACACCGGCAACCAATGCCAGTTACCGACTGCTATACTTGATTGAAAGGAGAAAACTATGAATAGACACGATTGATTGATTTCTGATACCTTGAGATAGAATTAGAAAGGTAAAGAATACACAAGATAATATTCTATGACAATCACCAGATAAAACTATTATGTGGATATGTGTATAGTTAACAGAGTTAAGCTTGCATAGCTGTGCCACAGCACAGAGATGGCAAGTAAATATATGTCCCTAGATATTAATAAGTGAAGAAATATATAACAAGTTCAAAGAACAAAGTGATCCTATCACCTTATCTGGCTTCCCCATCCATTTTACTTCACCCCCAAGATTTTCATATTTGGCTGCCAATGTACCTAAGACATAAACCAAAATTGTATTAAAATCTTTCATAAAAAAATAGAGGAAGTACAAAAATAGAGAAAGATGGTCTGCAGCACACAAATGAAAAGAATGGAATACGCTTCGACATGTTAAAAGAAATTGTTTCCGCTTGACAATATATGGTGATAATTCTGCAAGCTACTCAAGAATGGATGAAATCTTTCATGATTCCCAGAGTGCAAATTAACATGATCTAAATTAGACATTAGTACTCTTCAATTCACTTTATCATTGGGTAAATCTTTACCAGGCATGATACTCAAAGCTCTAGCTTCAACAGTCACAAAGTCTGGATTAGCTACCACCATGGGGATCTTTTTGGTTGCACAATGCTCCAATATTTTCTCAAGTCCCTCAAGATTCATAGGCTGTACAGCTCCTGAAGGAAGCCCCAAGGCTTCAGTCCCATGAGCCAAGATAAAATCAGCTTCTTCAACATTCTCCACAATTTGTAAGCCTAAACCCTACAAGAATACATTTGCATGTGATGACATATTAATTTGAGTCTCATGGTGTCAATCAAATTGCCCTGCTATGAAATCAGAATACTATTATTTAGCAGCAATTGAGAGGATAAAGTGTTGGCACATCAATGGATGGGCTACATTTGTAGTTCTCTTTGAAAGCCGACGGCTAAACTCATCGTTCTTCAACAAAAAAAGGTCTTTCAATCCATGGGAACGTGTCCTTGATAGTTAAAAGCTATCAGTAAAGTGAGTTTTAGACCCTGGGAGCATTTTGGCCGTTTTTATTTCAGCTGGAATGGGCCTACTTACAATCCTTTGGGTCATATCTTCATTCTTCTAATTAATGATTAGGACTTTTGTGTGGTCTTTAGTTTATTTAAATTGTGCTACAAGCTTCAAGATATAGAGAGACTGCTAGAGGTTTCCAAAGTAAACAGAGTAGGAGGAAGTAGCTAGTCGTGAAACACCAAAAACAGGTTACATACCTCAAGAGATATAGCACCCCTGTCACTCCATGTCATATGAATGCAAGACCTTCCAAGTGCAGCAAACCAGGCATCGTCTCTCCTAAATGTAATAAAATACAGGGGAAGTCTTGAGATGAATGTTACAATTTACAAAATGTCACAGTTCAAGTAAAAGCAATAGACAACATTGAAGCTGCAATTAAATAATGTAAACCATAAGAAGAAACAAGCTGAAAAGAAATTATTTTAAGGTTAAAAAAAAGTTTCTTATCTACATTTTCTTAAAATAATTGTGTATAACAGGAAAACCTTATTCATATTACAATACTGCATCGAATTGAAAGGATATGCCTCAAACTTATAGAAATGTTTTCCTACCCTACAGATTTGGTTCTACTTATTTAATGCAAGTTGAGAAAACTATGGTGTAAGATAGACTACAAGCACGATTACACTAATCAAACAACAAAATAGATTCACATATAATGACAATTATAGATTTTGGCGATTACTCGGTATGTAAGAATAGGACATAGTATATAATAGTAAACCTTTGCAAGTACTGATGCGTTAATTCCCCACTGGTGACGGCTCCTGCAAAGAGAGAAGGATCAAACCCTAAGCTCTTCATTCTCTCAATTGTCGTGGATGCACGTCTCGAAGAATTACTTATAATCACCATCTTGGCACCAGTGGTAGCCAGCTTTTCCACTGCCAGCCAAAGGGATTTTATCTTTTAGGTAAAAAAGAAAAGCACTAACATGTAAACATTGCACCATATCAGCAAGAAACAAGCTTACCAAAATGCCAAAACTCAAAGATGAAAACCTACATGTTGAAACTGCGCCAGGGTAAGGTTTTTTGCCATCATGAAGGACACCAAACTGATCCAAGAACCATGCCTAGCCATCAAATCAGCCAAAAACAACAAACGTGCATTAGTACTAACAAACACATTTGAGGAGGGAATAGCTACCTAGTACCCACATCTATACACCAGCATTTGTTAATTAAAAACACCTACAATCCTTAATGTTAGTGTAAAATTGAGGTACAGGAAAGTTAAAACGCGCATTAGCAGTTCCAGGGCAATAAATACTGCTCAAGAGATATCCTTAGAGGATATTGCAGAAAAGTTGTTCACAATTAAACTAACCTTGATTGAAAATTTAATCTGAAAGCCTGTTGATGAATGAAAATAGCTGATAGACAGTTAAAGATTCCTGCTGATACAGGGTGACATTCCTGACGGAAATGGTCCTAATGAAGTTATTTGGCTGGCAAAACAGACCAAACCAGCTACATTGCATTCCTCTGAACACTTGGAAGGGTTACTTGGACTTTTGGTTTAAAGCAAAGCATAGTTTCTATACCAAATTTATAGTCTCACACTAAAAAAACCTTCACTTGTTTTGGTTATTTGTTGAAAGTTTAAGTTTTTAATCTTGAAATTCCTAAGAAATCAATTTCTCGCTCATGTATCTTAGGAACTGTTGGTTTTCGTTTCCAGAAGCTGAGGCAATTAGAATAAATAACATGACATTTAAAACGAAAAGCCGAAAGCAAAATGAGGAATCGAAAATCGAAATGCTCTGGAAATGACTATAGTTCAATTATCCAGATTACAGGCTAAAAATGAATGCTTTGATAATACTTCAATTTTTGACAATCCGAAAATTCATATGACAACAACTGAAAAAATGCAGATTTCAGAACACAAAAAAAGGGCGGAAATTTACTAAAATTTGATTACCTTGAAACGACGGGTTTCGGCAAGGTGTTGAAGACCATTCAATGTCTGAAAGAGAGGTTCAGTGGATGAAGCAACAGAGCATTTGGCCATCATTTCTCCCTTTCTCTCTTTCTCCAAAACCCTTTTTTTCTTCTTTTATTATGTTTTATGAAATCTTCAGTCTGGGTCTTCTCTAATCTCTACCACTTGGCATTAACGTCAACAATTTTTCTTTTTGAAAATAATTTTTTTGAAGTATAAAATTATTAATAACGTCTAGAAATTAAAAGCTTCAATCCTTTTTTTTTTTTGGTCAGAAGCTTCAATCCTTTATCAAAGGTTCCTTATTTTTTTTGTTTATTTATTTATTGGGTCATTTGGTTGTCTTGTGCGGTCTGGCCAAAACAAAAACAAAAATAAAAAATAAAAAATCGGTTCACTGGTTTTATTTTTTGAGCAGTAGACACCAGAAAGCTAACAACCGGAGGCAGTCATCTTTGTATTCTTAGACTAGTCACGTTAGTGTAAATGATGATTAAATTATATCAATAAATTTCAAATTAAAGTGTATATATATATATATATATATGAAATTAAAGGATAATTAAATTATTTTTTTAAGAAAATGTAGTAATAAGTTAATTATAATGAAAGTAAATTGGTTAATTATTAACATTATTTAATAAATATATAAAAATATATTTAATAAAAGAAAATAAATAATTTTAATTTAACTTAATAATATCAATAATATTTATAGAATGGTCTCCATTCTAGCTGCTGAAGCTAATATGGCGTATCGCGCGCGCCTGTGGGTGATTTAGTTAATGAATATTGCTACCTTTTCCACCAAAATTTCATATACTCAAGTGGACCAATAATTGTAGTACATATACACAGTGTACATGAAATTTCATACACTAAAGTGGACCAATAATTGTAGTATAGGTAATTATTCTTCTCTTTTTCGAAGACTAATTAGTCTTTACTTTAGAACGTAACATCACTGATGAATGATTGGAGATATTTTTTCTTTCAACTCTGATCTCCTAGATCTATCTGAAAGCGTTTACTCCTTCTCTCATCTACTGAATCACAAATATGGCTGAAGCAATTATCGGAGCTGCCGCAGAGGTGGCACTATCCAAGGCGATTTCAACTGTTGAGGAGCACATCAACCTCGCTTGGGATTTCAATGAGGAGCTGGAAAGACTTCATGACTCGCTCAAAATGACTCGAGCTTTTCGGCGAGATGCGGAGACAAGGCAAGTTGATGAACCTGTCAAAGTTTGGTTGGAGCAGCTTGGAGGTATTGCTTCTAAGGCGGAGGAAGTATTGGACGAGCTTGCTTACGAACGTCTTCGAAGGCAGGTGGAGGAGAATCCAATGAGTAACAAGGTCAGAAATTTCTTTTCTCCCTCCAAAAATCGCATGCTATTTACTCTCAAGGTGGCTAAGAAGGTTAAGAAGATTAACACCTCCCTGGATCATATTAATAAACGGGCCTTGAAATTTGGACTCCAACAAAGAGTTCAAAATATGGCCCTAGTGTTTAGCGGAGCACCGGCCACCCACTCCTTTGGTGACTCGTCAAGAGTTGTTGGAAGAGATGAAGATGTCTTAAAACTAGTTGAATGGCTCACTGCTCCCTTGACCGCCATCCAACAGACTTTTTCCATTGTATCCATTGTAGGTATGGGAGGTCTGGGGAAAACTACTTTAGCACAAGCAGTATGCAACACTAAAGAAATAGCGAGTTGTTTTAATGAAATATTCTGGATCTGTGTGTCTGAAAATTTTGATGTTAATAGGATTTTACAAGAAATGTTTGAATCTCTTACTGGAAAAGCTTGTGAGATGAAAAATAAGAATAATGTACTTAATGAAATAAAAGGAGAGTTGAAAGGGAAAACCTGCCTTCTTGTTCTTGATGATGTGTGGGATGAGGATATTAAAAATTGGCAAGACTTAAGGGAGAGTTTGCTAGGAATAAGTGAAAGCAAACAAAGTACTAGCATTCTTGTCACAAGTCGAAGTGAAAATGTCGCACTGGTGAGGGAAGCTGCCCATAGGCATCGTCTTGAACCACTAAAAGATGACGAGTGTTGGTCCATTATCAAAGAAAGAGCGTTTCAAAACTCTTCAATGTCTCCCGAATTAGTAGATATTGGTAGGGATATTGCTCGAAAATGTGGTGGTATGCCGCTGGTGGCAATGGTTATAGGAGGAACAATGTGTAATGAGAGGAATAAAGAGGAGTGGGAGTCAATCAGAGATAGTTCTCTTTGGGGTTCGCTAGAAAAGAGCGAAGGGATTTTACGTGTATTGAAATTAAGTTTTCATCGCTTGCCTCTCACATCTTTGAAGCAATGTTTTGTGTATTGTTCCATTTTCCCTAAGGATTTTCTCATCGAAAAGGAGCAATTGATTCAGCTTTGGATGGCAGAAGGGATTTGTGTACCAGTTGATGAGGACATTGGTAATGAGTACTTCAATCGCTTATTATTAAATTCCTTATTTCAAGATGTGGAGAGAGATGAATACGGGTGCGTTACAAGTTGCAAGATGCATGATTTAGTTCATGATCTCGCTCAATCCATTTCAGAAGCAAAAAGATCAAGTTCAGAGATCACTAATGCCACCCATGATAATAGTTCTCGTCGTTCTCCCCATCAAACTGTTCCTGATATTGAAGCGAAGCTGTGGCATTCCTTGTTCTTGGAATCACTCGCCCGCGGCATTAATTTAGAGGACTTCAAAGGCTTACGGGTTCTTAAAATTTGTAATGCCGACTTTATTACGGAGTTGCCAGACTCAATTGGTAGACTGAAGTATTTGAGATACTTTGATATCTCCAGAACTGACGTATGTAGACTGCCAAAATCCACTGCCAACCTCTACCATTTGCAGACATTAAGATTGTTGGGTTGTTATTACCTCGAGAAACTTCCCAAAGGAATGGAAAATTTAGTTACCTTGAGGCATTTATGTATCAATGATAGAAGACATATTCCCCACGAGATAGGATGTTTGACTAGTCTTCGTACTTTGCCCATATTTGGAGTGGGTACAAAAAGGGGACGTCGAATTCAAGAATTGGGATGTTTAAGGGAACTTGGTGGAGCATTGGTTGTTTATTGTCTCGATAATGTTAGAAATAAAGAAGAAGCTATGGGAGCTAAACTGTGTGAGAAAAGGAGATTACACAAGTTGGAATACAAATGGAGCTACTGTCGTCGAGAGAACTCTGGGAATGATGAGGAAGTATTGGAAGGGCTGGAACCTCACTCAAATTTGAAAAGCTTAACCATTTGGAATTATGAAGGAGGACGCTATCCATCATGGTTGGAGAGGAGGAGTACTACTGTAAGTGGTTCAGCTGCTTCTTTTGAAGCCGCCAATTTGGTGGAGTTGGTACTATTCAATTGTAAGAATTTACAGAATTTTCCAACTGGTCTTAGACCTTTTCCCAAACTCAAATTTCTTAAAATAGAAGGTTTACCTAATTTGAGGTGCATAGGGAATGAATTTTATAGTACTGATAACAATAGTTGTGATAAGAATGAGACAATGGTGTTATTCCCAGAATTGGAAGTTTTTACCTTGGAGGATATGGAACAACTAGAAGAATGGTTAGAAGTGTTTCCTTCACTAAAGGAGTTGAGAATCAGGAGATGTAACCAGCTAAGAGGAGTTCCAATATTGAGTAGATTTCCTTCTCTTGAGAAAATCTCCATTAGTAGATGCAAGGAGTTGAGTTGGGCGGAAGATGAATTATTTCCATCTGGTCTCAAATTATTATACATAAGGGAGTGTTCAAACTTAAAGTCCCTTCCAAGTGTAAAGAGCGGTAGTATCTCTTTGCTTCAAAACCTTTCCATCGAGAAGTGTGAGGAATTAAGTAAAATAGAAGAGGGACTACTTGCCTCCGCATGTCTGAGGGATGTAGAAATATCTTATTGTCCCAAGTTGACCTCCATTTCTTTCAACGGCAGATCTCCTTCTCTTTTGAAGCTTGTGTTATATAATTGTGGTGAATTACGGGCGATAGAGGGTGGACTCCAATTACAGAAGCTTGAAATATTATCCATTGAATACTGTTCTAATCTGATTTCATTTCCCAGTGTGGATGGCTTTTCCTCTCTTTTAGAATTAAAGATCACTGGAAACGAAAGTTTGACAAGTCTCCCAAGTGCATTCTCTTCCAGAATCAACACTTCTCTTGTGAATTTGTCCATAAGCGGTTTTTGTCGTCTGAAGTCAATCCCTGAAGATGTAGGGCAATTACATTCTCTCACTTCCTTGGAAATCTCCAATTATCAAAATGTGACGAGGTTTCCAGAGGAGATCCTTGGCTATCTCACCTGTTTGAAGACATTGGAATTGGGTCCTTTCTCAGAAGAGCTAGAGGAATTCCCGGGTCTCACTTCCATCCATTCTTCCCTTCAACAATTGACATTGCATGGATGGGAAAAGCTAAACTCTCTACCACAACAACTTCAACACCTCACTTCACTTGAGGAACTAACCGTTCGCAAATTCAAAGGAGTGACAGCTTTGCCAGAGTGGTTGGGAAACCTCTCCTCTCTTCGAGAATTATATATTAGGGATTGTGAGAATCTGATGCATCTACCATCTGAGGAAGCCATGCAACGCCTCTCCAATTTGCAAAGACTTTCTATCCGTAAATGTCCGCTATTTAAGGAATGGAAATCGCCTGCCCCGTTTTAGTGCTGCAGGATGCGCCAAGAGCTGATCTGAGCGGTCCAAGATCTCTCACATTCCAGTAATCTATATTGATGGTGGGTACCTTTAATTTTCTTTAGCATTAATATAGCTCCTCTTCCTCCACCCATATGATTTCTTTTCAACAATTCCAATATATAGTTTTATTCACTATTTGCTTGATTTTAATTTTTATTGTAATTTTTCATGGTTTTTTCCAACAATGATGCTGCAAGATCTAATTTTTAAAACAAACCCATTAAAAGTAAGTTAGCAGTCCTTAAAATATTCACAAAGAGACAAGTAAGAAATTTTGTATTTCGATTTTTTTTTTCAAAAAATGCATAATGATTAACAGAACTGGAGAAAAAGTTTGACCATCTAGAGACTAAAGTGGCCACAACGTTCAAACTGATTTGGTTTTATCTGAGAAATATGTTACCTTTCCATTTCTAGGATTGTTTGAACAAGAAATTAGGGATAATAATAAGCTTCATTCTTTTCTTCATTCACCCATGCATTTTTCTCAAAGGTCATAGAATCACTAACCTTAATTAATAATAATAATATATGCCTACGATTACTAATTTCTGACTTTTCGTTTCTGCTTTCAGTTCTAATTCTTTTTTTTTTTTATCTTGATTCTTGAAGACGAAGGATATTATCCAAACTTGACGCACTTCTAGACCTCAGACGAGATTCCCATGTTGTTGAAAGTAATCCGGAGTCCAGATATATCAGTTTATGTCACCCAAAAGTGTCAGCCAATTAAAATAACGGTAATTTCCTTTCCTCTCAGCTTGGTTTCTATTTTTCAATCGTACCTTTACTTTATATATGTATTTTTTTTAATACTTTATATCTGTACCGAATATGCAATATAAACTGATTTGAAGGCTCAAGAGAGACATGTATGAAGCAATACTTCATGCAGTTTTCTTTTATACTTGCTCCTGCAACTGTTTGCGTTTGTGTGAATTTTTAACCAGGGAATGCTTCTTAGACCTTTATGATTATGAGCATTGTGGCTCGGCATGAAGCAATATCTGCCGTGAACCTGGAATGTTTTCACCTGCTATTTAAGCACAACTTCGCAAGTATTGGTGTTTGATGAAAGGAGCTGATTCATTTCAGCAGGTGATGCAAGTTTGACATAAGAAGCAATTTACAATCAAGCCTCAATTTGTCCTGGAGAAGCTCAATACCATTCTAAATTCAGGGGAAGTCCACCATATTGTTCCTTTATCTGCTCTTATTATCCAGTGTCCAGACCACAAGTTCTCAACTCTCTGCCTGCCTGAACTGAAGAAAAGATTTGAGCATGTGGAGATTGTGGGCAACAACGTTCAAACTGAATTGCATAATCTGATAAAAATTTTACCTTTCCATTTCTCGGATTCGGACATGAAATTAGGTAATAATACATAAACTTCATTCTTTTTTTTTCATCGACCCAGGCATCTTTCTCAAAGGTCATAGAATCACAAAATAGCCTTAATAATGGTAATTATGCCTATATGATTACTAATTTCTGACTCTTTGTTTTTGCTTCAATTCCGATTTGTTTTTTAATCTTGACTCTTGAAGATGACAATATTCCAGATTTCCAAGATTCCCATGTTGTTGAAGGAATCCGCATATATTACTTTATGTCGCACCCAAAAGTGTCGGGTTGGCCCATAAAGCACAAGTACTGGTGTTTTGTTGAAAGGAACTGATTTCAACAACATATCAGCTGGGATCAATGTTTGACATGAGGAACAAATATTTAAGCATCAATTTGTACTGGAAAAGCTCAATCCCATTCTCAAATCAGGGGAAGCCCACCATATTTTCTTTGTTACCTGCTCTTATCCGTTGGCCAGATCACCAAGTTCTCAACTCTCTGCGTAACGTCTTGAGCAGCCAGAGCAGTCCAATATTGGCAGATTTTATAGGAGAATGGCAGTCAGAACCTTCATACAATCTTCTCAAACGTAGCCAACTCAGAGAGGCAGCGTACTGAATGCAGATTGGTGTCCCCTGAAAGGAAACTTGCAACTAGTAACATTTCAGTTTCTGTGCCATCGATTATAATACTAATCTCCATAAACTCGTGAGCTCTCTTTTTTGGTGGCGGTCTTAAATAGTAGTTTCGGATCGAACTTGTTTTTTAGTCACAGCAATAAATACTTTCTTTTCCCTTGTAGTACTTGGTAACGAGTACTTCTTAAATGGTAGTTCCAGTCCTTGTTAGACACTCTAGTATCTAGTTTGAATATATATTCTTTAGGATATACATAAAGACCAATTCTCCATAATAATTATATTGGGAGGCCATAAACAACATAGATTAAAGGTGCTACATGCCTACTTTTCATCATGCTGTTTTGAAGCAACATTTCTTATATAAATGGGCTTCTAGTGGTTACCAAAAAAACCAAATGGTAACAACGGGACACAGAGCAAGTTATTCACTTGTGAAGATCAGAAATTTGTTTTAAGCTCTACATAAGTGTTCACCAGTTTTGTTAAAGGGTGCATTCATGCATTAGATAAGCCACCTCTTTTATGGAATATTCTTATTTTGTATTTTGTGCTCTAATGACAATATGAGTTTCACCAAAAAGAGATGATAAATGTTACTCCCTTTGTCCCATTTTATTTATCAACATTTTTTTTCGAATATCCCAATTTATTTGTCTCTTACCATAAATAAGCAACAAATATACTTAAACTTTCAAATCTATCATTACTTTATGTCACACCATAACTTTCAAATCTATCATTATTTTATGTCACACCATAATACAAAACTCCAAAAAAGTAATACAAACACTAGGAAAATAATGTAAACTAACAAGTTTTTGACTTTTTTTCTAAACAATGTGCAAGTCAATAAAGGATAAAAGTTTTGGGACAGAGGGAGTAATAATTTAGAAAATAATACCATTATGGTTTTTTTTTTTTCATAAAATTATAGTACTAATATTTACTCTTTAATATTTTTATATTAAATTTTAATAAATTAGTTTATATTTATTTCTAAAACCCTACTACAATGGATGTTTCAAATTTTAGAACTTATCCTTAAAATTAATTTTTTTATGAAATTTGGGATTAAACTTTGTCAAAAGTGTTTGGATTTTTTTTTCTAAAACCCTATCACAAAAACTTTTAAATTTAGAAACTCATACTTAAAATAAAAATAATTTTAATGTGGTGCTAAACTTTGTCAAAATATAAATAATTTTACAAATCTAAAATATTAAAATAGTAAATAAAAGATTAAGTGGTTTTTTTAAAGTTAAAAGGGTACATATGTAATTTTAGATTTATCATTTAAAAGTGTATAAATACTATTGTAGTTTTCGAGAATTGACAAACAAAAGACAAATTAATAAATGATGCTTAAAGGATGCACCTGTGCATCATTTAACATTTTCCATTATTGAATGGTTCTAGGCGTGTACATAGAGGCAATCCATTACTTATTTTAGATTCCTCAATTATTCCATTTATTTCAAAATAAGTGTCGTTTTTTAACTTAACATATGAATTAAGAAATCTTAAAATCTAAAAATAAAATTTTTCTTATACCAAGTTTACTTTTATATTGGGATTATTGACTCTCATTAAAATACACATTTCCTCTCTCTTATAAACAAATTTCATTCAATGTAATTAGTTAGGAGAAATAATGATAAAATTGGAAAAGAAACAATTAATAAAGCATATAATTTTAAAAATGATACTTATTGTGAAACAAAAAAAATCTTAAAAAACAACATTTATTTTGAAATGAAGAGAGTATATGAGGTTTGAACTTTTGACTTTTGAATGTGTCATTGGCTTCGGTCATTCATTTTTTCTCTAACTTTTAAGCTCATTATTGCTGTATATAGAGGGAAAATCAAAGTGCACTTTTTCTAGGCTCAATGTTTTTAGTTTGGGGACGGACCAAAGCTTGTGGCGTTAGGTCATAAATGTAAATTACGTAAAAGAGGACATTTATAATTTTGGTATCTAAGCTTTGGCAGCCCAATATTTTATTTTTTAATTTTGTCCATAGAGTATTTCTATACATATTTTTAATTTTACATATATACTGGCAGAAAGTCCTATTTGGATCTTTTGGATTAGATCTAATTATTATGGTGGCATGAAGTACTAATCTCCCTTGGTAGACACTTAACAAAGTATTTAGTTTGGATATCCTTCGGGATATAATAAGGGCAATTCTCCACAGTAATCATACAGAACATGGATTAAAGGAGCTACAAG
Source organism: Microcos paniculata (assembly GCA_030664755.1). Taxonomy (NCBI): domain Eukaryota; kingdom Viridiplantae; phylum Streptophyta; class Magnoliopsida; order Malvales; family Malvaceae; genus Microcos; species Microcos paniculata. The sequence goes on along the minus strand of CP131462.1, from coordinate 9,907,513 downwards.
CCTACTTTTCATCATGCTTCCCTGGAGCAACATTTCTTATATAAATGGGTTTCTAATGATTACAGGAAAAACAAATGGTAGTACTTTAGAATTCAGACTGCAAATAAACAAGATTTAATAGTGGCAAGCATTAGAGAGTATGCAACAGAGATAACATGATGGTAGACAATTCTTTAATAACACAGCAAACTTTGTCTGATCTCGAACTAGCAGTTGGTGTAATACCATGACGTCAACCCATTTGTCTCATTTCTTTCGTGTTTTCTGCGGTGTTAGGCATAGACAAGCAGCCGAGTGATGCAAAAATTTATTTGAATCAAAGATACTAGGATTAAACCATATATTATAATTTATAAACATCACTTGTCAAAGTTTGTAGGATCAAACAGCCCACATAATCTTTTTGTCTTTAATGTGTGCGTCACTGTTAAGCTAATGTTCTTCTTCTTCTCAACATCTGCATCAGCGGTTTAAACCATTTAAGAGGTCTCATTTCCTAAATTTTATGCCAAAATGAGTACATAAATGGAAATTGTGTAACATGAGACAGAACAAGAGTGTATACCAGAACTCAACTCTACCATGTAAATGATGGTAACACGTATGTTGGATATGCATCATATTTGGATGCGAGGGCCTCTACAGATGATAAATCTGCAACTTGTCCAAAAGTATCTAATCCCAGTTCATTTGCATGGATCCCTCCAGTTATAAATGCTGACCGGATTCCAGCAGCATTCACACCCTTAATGTCGTGATGAAGGGAGTCACCCACAGCTACAGAATCAGAAGCATCCACACTGACCATGCCCATGGCAGATTCATATATTATCTAAACAATTGAACCAGTGTAAATAAAACTAACAGCAGCAATAAGAAAAACTTAAATCTAAATACAAGATGCAAAAAGACAGCAAAGACATTACAGACAAATAATACTACACCACACATTAACATTTTAACATAAAATAGTCATGTTATAAGCTTAATAGGTTACTTCGCTGATGCCAAAGTTCAACATTAGAACATTAGACCAAGTGATCACAACCGCCACTCTGTACAGATGTTGAATAATTGCAAGGGAACAAACTTGTCATACTTCAGCTTCTGGGAAACATTATTTGATCGCATATAACCACCCATCAGGTTGATCTGAAATTATATTTGCTTGGATATTTGATGCAGTGCAGTTTTAAATGGGCTGGCGTACCCAGCTATGTACAGATTCATGGCAAAGATATTAGAAATTTCATAATATTTTATTCTTTGCTGAGACTAACTTAAAACAAACCCATTCACTAACATGTATGCAAGTATGTATGTAAACATAAAAATCTTCAAAGCTAACATATATATACGTATGAATCTTGAAGAGTGAACAATTATGGCTTTGTTTACCAAATATTTACCTAGTAAAAAATATGGTATGATTGGGATGGGGGAACAGGGGTTCAGTTCGGTAGGCTTTGAATTAGGAAACAGCCCCATCTAATACCTCAATCTTGACTAAGGCCAAACCAAACCTACTTGATACAAACTCCCTACTTTATTACAAACCCCTGCAACCAATGCCATTTACTGACTGCTATACTTGATTAAAAGGAGAAAACTACGAATGAGACATGATTGATTGATTTCTGATACCTTGAGATAGAATTAGAAAGGTAAAGAATACACAAGATGATATTCTATGACAATCACCGGATAAAACTATTATGTGAATATGTGTACAGTTAACAGAGTTAAGCTTGCATAGCTGTGCTAGAGCACAGACATGGCAAGGACATATATGTCCCTAGATATTAATAAGTGAAGAAATACATAACAAGTAGAAAGAACAAAGTGATTGTATCACCTTATCTGGCTTCCCCATCCATTTTACTTCACCCCCAAGATTTTTGTATTTGGCTGCCAGTGTACCTAATAAAAACCAAAATTGTATTTAAATCTTTCATAAAAATAATAGAGGAAGTACAGAAATAGAGAAAGATCACACAAATGAAAAAGTGGAATATGCTTTGACATGTTGAAAGAAATTGTTTCCACTTGACAATATATGATGATAATTCTGCTAGCTACTCAAGTATGGATGAATTCTTTCATGATACCCAGAGTGCAAGTATTAACATGATCTAAATTAGCTATTAGTACCCTTCAATCCACTTTATCACTGAGTAAATCTTTACCCGGCATGATGCTCAAAGCTCTAGCTTCAACAGTCACAAAGTGTGGATTAGCTACCACTATGGGGATATTTTTGGTTGCACAATGCTCCAATATTTTCTCAAGTCCCTCAAGATTCATAGGCCATACAGCACCTGAAGGAAGCCCCAAGGCTTCAGTCCCATGAGCCAAGATAAAATCAGCTTCTGCAACATTCTCCACAATTTGTAAGCCTAAACCCTACAAGAATACATTTGCATGTGATGACGTGTTAATTTGAGTCTCATGGTGTCAATCAAATTGCCCTGCCATGAAATCAGAATATCATTATTTAGCAGCAATTGAGAGGATAAAGTGTTGGCACATCAATGGATGGACTACGTTTGTAATTCTCTTTGAAAGCCAACAGCTAAACTCATCGTTATTCAACAAAAAAACGTCTTTCAATCCATGGGAAAGTGTCCTTCATAGTTAAAAGGCTATTAGTATTAGTAAAGTGAGTTTTAGTCCCTGGGAGCATTTTGGCAGTTTTTATTTCAGCTGGAATGGGCCTTACTTACAATCCTTTGGGTCATATCTTCATTCTTCTAATTAATGATTAGGGCTTTTGAGTGGACTTTAGTTCATTTAAATTGTGTTACAACCTTCAAGAGAAAGAGAGATGCTAGAGGTTTCCAAAGTAAACAGAATAGGAGGAAGTAGATAGTCATGAAACACCCAAAAACAGGTTACATACCTCAAGAGATATAGCACCCCTGTCACTCCATGTCATATGAATGCAAGACCTTCCAAGTGCAGCAAACCAGGCATCGTCTCCCCTAAATGTAATAAAATACAAGGGAAATCTTGAGATGAATGTTACAATTTACAAAAGTCATAGTTCAAGTGAAAGCAATAGAAAATATTGTAACTGCAATTAAATAATCTAAACCATAAGAAGAAACAACCTGAAAATCCATAGAGAAATTATTTTAAGTTAAAACAAAAAAGTTTCTTATCTACATTTTCTTAAGATAATTATGTGTATAGCAGGAAAACCTTATTCATATTACAATACTGCATAGAATTCAGAGGATATGCCTCAAAATTAGAGAAATGTTTTCTTACACTACAGATTTGGTTCTACTTATCTAATGCCAGTTGAGAAAACTATGGTGTAAGATAGACTACAAACAGGATTACACCAATCAAACAACAAAATAGAATCACACATAATAACAATTATAAATTTTTGGAATTATTCAGTATGTAAGAATAGGATATAGTACATAATAGTAAACCTTTGTAAGTGCTGATGCGTTAATTCTCCACTGGTGATGGCTCCTGCAAAGAGAGAAGGATCAAACCCTAAGCTCTTCATTCTCTCAATTGTCGTTGATGCACGTCTTGAAGAATTACTTATAATCACCATCTTGGCACCAGTGGTAGCCAGCTTTTCCACTGCCAACCAAAAGGATTTTATCTTTTAGGTAAAAAAAGAAAAGCACTAACATGTAAACATTGCACCATATCAGCAAGAAACACGCTTACCAAAATGCCAAAACTCAAAGATGAAAACCTACATGTTGAAACTGCGCCAGGGTAAGGTTTTTTGCCATCATGAAGGACACCGAACTGATCCAAGAACCATGCCTACCCATCAAATCAGCCAAAAATAACAAATGAGCATTAGTACTAACAAACACATTTGAAGAGGGAATAGCTACCTAGTACCCACATCTATACACCAGCATTTGTTAATTAAAAACACCTACTCATGAGATATCCTTGATGTTATTGTAAAATTGAGGTACAGGAAAGTCAAAACGTGCATGGGCAGTTCCAGGACAATAATATCCTATTCATGAGATATCCTTAGAGGATATTGCAGAAAAGTTGTTCATAATTCAACTAACCTTGATAGAAAATTTAATCTTTAAAGCCTGTTGATAAAGGAAAATAGCCGATAGACAGTTAAAGATTCCTGCTGATACAGGGTGACATTCCTGACAGAAAATGGTCCCAATGAAGTTATTTGGCTGGCATAACAAACCAAACCAGCTACATTTCATTCCTCTGAACACTTGGAAGGGTTATCTTGGACTTTTGGTTTAAAGCAAAGCATAGTTTCTATACCAAATTTATAGTCTGACACTAAAGAACCTTCAATTTTTTTGGTTATTTGATGAAAGTTTAACTTTTTAATCTTGAAATTCTATATCTATAAAAAAAAAAAAAAGTCAGTTTCTATGCCAAATTTATTGTCTCACACTAAAAAACCTTCACTTTTTTTGGTTATTTGATGGCTAAATACCCAAATTGACCCCTAAACTATACCTTTTTGGACATATTGGCCCCTAAACTTTTATTTGGAACAATTGACCCCTCAAACTACTATTTTAGGACAATTATCCCCTTAAATTATTATTTTGGGACAAGTAACCCCCAAAACTATTATTTTGGGACAATTAAACCCTCAAAATTATTATTTAGGGACAAAGTAATCCTTAATTCAATAGAAATTTCCTTTGAAAATAAAGTTTGAGGGGTTAATTGTCCCAAAATGAAAGTTTGAGGGGTTATTTGTTCCAAACAAAAGTTTAGGGGCCAATTTGTCCATTTTGGTATAGTTTGAGGGCCAATGTAGGTATTTAGCCGTTATTTGATGAAAGTTTAACTTTTTTTCTTGAAATTCTTAAAAAAAAAATAAGTTTCTCCCTCACGTCTCCAAGGGAACTCTTGATTTTCGTTTCCAGAAGCAAAGGCGATTAGAATAAGTAACATAACATTTAAAACGAAAAGCACAAAGCAAAATGAGGAATCGAAATGCTCTGGAAATAACCATAGTTCAATTATACAGATTACAGGCTAAAAATAAACGCTTTGATGATACTTCAAGTTTCGACAGTCCGAAAATTCCTATGACAAGAACTGAAAATGCAGATTTCATAAGACAAAACTAAATTAGAGTACCTTGAAACGACGGGTTTCGGCAAGCTGTTGAAGGCCATTCAATGTCTGAAAGAGAGGTTCGGTGGATGAAGCAACAAAGCATTTGGCCATCATTTCTCTCTTTTTATCTCTTTCTCCAAAACTTTTTTTTTCCTTGTTAGTTGTTATATGTTTTATGAAATCTTCAGTCTGGGTCTTCTCTACCGCTTGGCATTAACGTCAACAACTTTCCCTTTCGAAAGTAATCTCATTTTGAAGTATAAAATTATAAAATATAAATAACGTCAAGAAATTTCAATCCTTTATCAAACTTTCCCCTTTTTCTTTTTCTTTTGTTTAAATGCCCTTTTGGTGCCAAAAAAGTAAAAAGGTGTTAGTATTTATTTATTTATTTTGGTTACATATTTATTGGTTCATTTCATAGTTACCGATATCCCTCCATCTCTTTGGAATCGCGATCGGGGATCCTCAATCCGAATCGTGGTACTTTTATTTTTTGAGATCCCTAGGTTTTGAATCCAGTTTTATGAAATTGATATTACGAATTTTTCTATATAAAATTTAAAATTTTGAAGACATTAAAAGTAAAAAGAATGAATTTTAAATAAATAAAACAAAAAAGAACTTATTCACTTAATTTTCTTACTAAATTTGATTTTGAATGTTTATTTTTTATAGAAATAGTAGGTGAAATGTAGATGATGAGTACCATGAATAGAGAAAGATAAAACTTACGGGTAAAATATTTGTTACTTGAATAAAGATTAGAATATAAGTTCTCTTCATAAATATTCTAACAATCAACTAATGAGTAAAATTTTTTATTCATATATTTATGTACCAAAGTTTTTTTATGTTTTGGTTTCAATAGTTTTATATACTTTAATTGTTTATGAAGATTGATTTGTATTTATAAAATTCTACATGATATATAATATTAATAATCCAACAAATTTTTTTAAGTATATCACAAAACAAAATATTATACCATTTAAGTTTACCCCTTTCGTACCATAAAATTTATAAATTATGTACCACGATCCTATGTTCGTATCACATACTAAAACGTATCCTATTTCAGATAACTACGATTTCATTTGGTTGTCTCGTCTAGCCAAAGAAAAAAAATGCTTCTTTGGTTTTGGAGCAGTAGACACCCAACCAGCGGAGGCAATCAACTTTTCTCCTTAGATGTGCGTTAGTAATTCGGTAGGCGGTTGCAATGAAGGCCATTTTGAGAATTGGACATTAGTTAAAACTTCTCTCCAATAAGGTTTTTGACTAAATTTAATGAAGTGAAATTAATTTCATTTTATAAGTGAATTAAAATATAAATAGTGTTTGTAAGTAGAAAAACGATTATAGATGTAGCCTCTTTTTTTTTTTTTAATGATAAAAGCGCACACTAAAAATTAATTTTAGAGCCGGTAAAAGTACCCACAAGTCCCTCTACTATAGAAAAATGTTTAATTTAATCCCTGTATTATAATTTTGATCAATTTAGTCCCTCTACTATCAGAAATTGAACAAATTATTCCCTCTTACTAAAAAAATCAACTTTGACTATTTAAATTGATGACGTGGCAGTGCCACATCATCACCAAGACTGAGTGGCAGTGCCACATCATTACCAATGCTGACATGGCATGCCACATCATCAATGTTAATTAATAAAATTTTTAGAGGGACTAATTTGTATAATTACAAATAGTATACGGACTAAATTGAATAAAAATATATAGTGTAAGGACTTATTAGAAACTTTAACATCCATACTTGAAAATTTTTCTAAAATTATATACAAATTTATATAGTATAGAATTATTAATTGAATGTGTTTTTATATAATTAATTATAGAAAATGGAAATAAATTAATAAATCAAAAGTATTAGTTATACTTTTTTATTATAAAAAATTGAACATTGGATATTAATTTATTTATTTCCACTTTCTATCATTAATTATCATTAATTTTTACTTCCACTTTCTATCATTAATTATTATTAATTTTTACTTATTTAAAAATTAATTTTCATACATTTAAAATTTAAAATTATTAAAAATAAAGAAAACTATAGTTAAATTCAAATGTAACTTTATTTAATTTTTAATAGTTTTATATGTAGAATTTATTAAAAAATTGACTACTAGAAAAATAAAATCAAAACAAATATTTTTATAACACGTATCTATTTATATAATATGATATTGAACAATTTTTCTTAAATTATTGTAAGTAGATATAATTATCATTTAAGATATTTTTATGTCATGAATGATAGGAAGAAAGTAAAAATAAATTAATAAACTTTATATATATTCCGAATATGATTATAATAAACAACGATTTTTTCAATTTTTTTATAAAAGTACTCCACATTCTTCTATTAGAAAAATAAAAACTAAATAAATATTTTTAAAACATGTGCATTTTTATATAATACTAAACACTTGAATTTATTTTAATTTATATATATAATACTAAAATTGATTTTATTTTTCCTGTAGTCAATTTTTTAATAAATTCTACATATAAAACTATTAAAAATTAAATAAAGTTACATTTGAATTTAACTATAGTTTTCTTTATTTTTACTAATTTTAAATTTCAAATGTATGAAAATTAATTTTTAAATAAGTCAAAATTAATGATAATTAATGATAGAAAGTGGAAGTAAAAATTAATGATAATTAATGTTCAATTTTTTATAATAAAAAAGTATAACACGGTATAATATTTTTAATTTATTAATTTATTTCCATTTTCTATCATTAATTATATAAAAACATATTCAATTAATAATTCTATACTATATAAATTTGTATATAATTTTAGAAAAAATTTTCAAGTATGAATGTTAAAGTTTCTAATAGGTCTTTATACTATATATTTTTGTTCAATTTAATCCCTATATTATATAAATTTATTCAATTTAGTCCCTATACTATTTGTAATTATACAAATTAGTCCCTTTAAAAATTTTATTAATTAACATTGATGACGAGGCATGCCACGTCAGTATTGGTGATGATGTGGCCCTGCCACTCAGCATTGGTGATGATGTGGCACTGCTATGTCATCAATTTGAATAGTCAAAGTTGATTTTTTTAGTAAGAGGGATTAATTTATTAAATTTCTGATAGTAGAGAGACTAAATTGACCAAAATTACAATACAGGGACTAAATTAAATATTTTACTATAGTAGAGCCACTTGTGGGTACTTTTACCTTTTAGAGCCACCCAAATGTTTCGCCTTGTACCCATTTTTCATTATTAAAATTAAAATATAGATTGACTTGACTTGCTCTGGAGAAAAGAAATGGAAATTTCGTATTTCATATACACAAGTGCCAACAATTGTACTAGTGTTTAGATTTACTTTAGAACATCATCACTGATCAATTATTGGAGATATTTTTTCTTTCAACTCTGATCTCCTACATCTATCTGAAAGCGTTTACTCCCTCTCTCATCTTCTGAATAACAAATATGGCTGAAGCAATCATCGGTGCTGCCGCAGAGGTGGCACTATCCAAGGCGATTTCAACTGTTGAGGAGCACATCAACCTCGCTTGGGATTTCGGTGGGGAGCTGGAAAGGCTTCATGACTCGGTCAAAATGACTCGAGCTTTTCTGCGAGATGTGGAGACAAGGCAGGTTGATGAACCTGTCAAAGCTTGGCTGGAGCAGCTTGGAGGTATTGCTTCTAAGGCGGAGGACTTATTGGACGAGCTTGCTTACGAACATCTTCGAAGGCAGGTGGAGGAGAATCCAATTAGGAAAAAGGTCAGCAACATCTTTTCTCCCTCCAAAAATCACACACTATTTACTCTCAAGATGGCTAAAAAAGTGAAGAAGATTAACACCTCCCTGGATCATATTAATAAACGGGCCTTGGAATTCGGACTCCAGCAAAGAGTTCAAAATATGGCTCCGGTGTTTAGTGGAGCACCAGCCACCCACTCCTTTGGTGACTCATCAAGAGTTGTTGGAAGAGATGAAGATGTCTTAAAACTAGTTGAATGGCTCACTGCTTCCTTAACCACTCAACAGGCTTTCTCCATTGTATCCGTTGTAGGTATGGGAGGTCTGGGGAAAACTGCTTTAGCACAAGCAGCATGCAACACTAAGGAAATAAAGAGTTGTTTTAATAAAATAATCTGGATCTGTGTGTCTGAAAATTTTGATGTCAACAGGATTTTACAAGAAATGTTTGAATCTCTTACTGGAAAAGCTTGTGAGATGAAAAATAAGAATATTGTACTTAATGAAATAAAAGAAGAGTTGAGAGGGAAAACCTACCTTCTTGTTCTTGATGATGTGTGGGATGAAGATATTAAAAATTGGCAAGACTTAAGGGAGAGTTTGGTAGGAATAAGTGAAAGCAAACAAAGTACTAGCAATATTCTTGTCACAAGTCGGAGTGAAAATGTTGCATTGGTGAGAGAAGCTAAATATAGGCATCGTCTTGAACCACTAAATGATGATGAGTGTTGGTCCATTATCAAAGAAAGAGCATTTCAAAACTCTTCAATGTCTCCCGAATTGGTAGATATTGGAAGGGATATTGCTCGGAAATGTGGTGGTTTGCCGCTGGTGGCAATGGTTATAGGAGGAACAATGTGTAATGAGAGGAACAAAGAGGAGTGGGAGTCAATCAGAGACAGTTCTCTTTGGGGTTCGCTAGAAAAGAGCGAAGGGATTTTACGTGTATTGAAATTAAGTTTTCATCGCTTGCCTCTCACATCTTTGAAGCAATGTTTTGTGTATTGTTCCATTTTCCCTAAGGATTTTCGCATCCAAAAGGAGCAATTGATTCGGCTTTGGATGGCTGAAGGGATTTGTGTACCAGTTGATGAGGACATTGGTAATGAGTACTTCAATCGCTTGTTATCATATTCCTTATTTCAAGACGTAGAGAGGGATAAATACGGGTGCATTATGAGTTGCAAGATGCATGATTTAGTTCATGATCTCGCTCAATCCATCTCAGAAGCAAAAAGATCAAGTTCAGAGATCACTAATGCCACCCATCATCATAGTTCTCGTGGTTCTCCAAATCAAACTGTTCCTGATCATATTGAAGCAAAGCTGTGGTATTCCTTGTTCTTGAAATCACTAGCGCGCGGCATTAATTTAGAGGACTTCAAGGGCTTACGGGTTCTTAAAATTGGTAATGTCGCCTTTATTAGAGAGTTGCCAGATTCAATTGGTAGATTGAAGTATTTGAGATACTTTGATATCTCTAGAACCTGCATACATAAACTGCCAAAATCCACTACCCACCTCTACCATTTGCAGACATTAAGATTGTTGGATTGTTCTTCCCTCGAGAAACTTCCCAAAGGAATGAAAAATTTAGTTAGCTTGAGGCATTTATGTATCAATCGTGGAAGACATGTTCCCCACGAGATAGGATGTCTGACTAGTCTTCGTACTTTGCCCATATTTGAAGTGGGTACAAAAATGGGATGTCGAATTCAAGAATTGGGATATTTAAGGGAACTTGGTGGAGCATTGGTTATATATTGTCTTGAGAATGTTAGAAATAAACAAGAAGCTATGGGAGCTAAACTGTGTGAGAAAAGGAGATTGGATATGTTGGACTACAATTGGAGAGACGATAGTCGAGAGAATTCAAGGAATGATGAGGAAGTATTGGAAGGGCTGGAACCTCACTCAAATTTGAAACGCTTAACTATTTGGAGTTATAGTGGAGAGCGCTACCCATCATGGTTGGGGAGGAGGAGCACTGTAAGTGGTTCAACAGCTTCTTTTGAACCCGCCAATTTGGTGGAGTTGGTACTATCCAATTGTAAGAATTTACAGAATTTTCCAACTGGTCTTAGGCCATTTCCCAAACTCAAATTTCTTAAAATAGAAGGCTTGCCTAATTTGAGGTGCATAGGGAATGAGACAATCATGTTATTTCCAGAATTGGAAGTTTTTACCTTGGGGCATATGGAACAACTAGAAGAATGTTAGAAGTGTTTTCTTCACTAAAGGAATTGGGAATCAGGAGATGTAACAAGCTAAGAAGAGTTCCAATAATGAGTAGATTTGCTTCTCTTGAGAAAATCTCCATTAGAAGCTGCAAGGGGTTGAGTTGGACGGAAGATGGATTATTTCCCTCTGGTCTCAAAATCTTAGACATAGAGGGGTGTACAAACTTGAAGTCCCTTCCAAGTGTAGAGGGCGGTATCTCTTTGCTTCAAAACATTTCAGTGAGGCACTGTGACGAATTAAGTAAAATAGAAGAGGGACTACTTGCCTCCGCATGTCTAAGGGATGTAGTAATAGCTTATTGTCCCAAGTTGACCTCCGTTTCTTTCAACAGCGGATATCCTTCTCTTTTGAATCTTGAATTATATGATTGTCGAGAATTATGGGAGATAGAGGGTGGACTTCAATTACAGAAGCTTGAAACATTATCCATTGAAAACTGTGCTAATCTGATTTCATTTCCCAGTACGGATGGCTTTTCCTCTCTTTCAAAATTAAAGATTGTTGGAAACGAAAGGTTGACAAGTCTACCAAGTGCATTCTCTTCCGGAATCAACACTTCTCTTGTGAATTTGTCCATAAGCGGTTTTGCTCATCTGAAGTCAATTCCAGAAGATGCAGGGCAATTACATTCTCTCACTTCTTTGAAGATCTCCAATTGTCGAAATGTGACGAGGTTTCCTGAGGAGATCCTTGGCAATCTCACCCGTTTGAAGACATTGGAATTGGGTCCTTTCTCAGAAGAGCTAGAGGAATTCCCAGGTCTCACTTCCATCCACTCTTCCCTTCAACAATTGACATTGCATGGATGGGAAAAGCTAAACTCTCTACCACATCAACTTCAACACCTCACTTCACTTGAGGAACTAGCCGTTCGCAAATTCAAAGGAGTGACATCTTTGCCAGAGTGGTTGGGAAACCTCTCCTCTCTTCGAGAATTATATATTTGGTATAGCGAGAATCTGAAGCATCTACCATCTGAGGAGGCCATGCAACGCCTCTCCAATTTGCAAAGACTTTCTATCCGTAGACGTCCGCTATTAAAGGCCGCATGCGCCAAGAGCGGATCAGAGCGGTCCAAGATCTCCCACATTCCAAAAATCTATATTGATGGTGGGTAGTTTTAATTTTCTTCAGCATTGTAACTCCTCGTCCTCTACCAATATGATTTCTTTTCAACAATTCTAATAGTTTTAACTGAGCCTTTAGCCTTATTTGCTTGATAACAGAACTGGAGAAAACGTTTGACCATCTAGAGACTAGCGTGGCCGCACCGTTCAAACTGAATTGCTTAATCTGAGAAATATTTTGCCTTTCCATTTCTAGGATTCTCTGGACATGAAATTAGGTAAGAATAAGCTTCATTCTTTTCTTCATTCACCCATGCATTTTTGTTAAAGGTCATAGAATCACTAACCTTAATAATAATACTACTAATAATTATACCTATGATTACTAGTTTCTGATTTTCCCTTTCTGCTTTCATTTATTTATTTTTTATATGTTGACTCCTGAAGGTGGTGATGATGATGATGAAGCAAACTTTACCTTTCCCAGACTTGGAATGAGATTCCCATGTTGTTGAAGTAATCCGGATATATCAGTTTATGTCACCCAGAAGTGTCAGCCAATTAAAATGACGGTAATTTCCTTTCCTCTCAGCATGGTTTCTATTTTCCAGTCATCCTCCACCTTAGATATGTGTTGAATATCTTTTATACTTGCTTCGACATCTGTTTGCCTTTGTGTGATGAATTTCTAACCAGGGACTAATCATTTTGATATGCTTCTTAGATCTTTATGAGCATTATGGCTCGGCATGAAGCAATATCTGCTTGAACCTGAAATGTTTTCACCTGCTAATTAAGCACAACTTCACAAATATTGGTGTTTTGTTGAAAGGAGCCGATTCATTTCAGCAGTTGATGCATGTTTGACTTAAGAAACAAACGATCAAGCCTCAATTTGTCCTGGAGAAGCTCAATACCATCCTCAATTGAAGGGAAGTCCTCCCTATTGTTCCTTTGTTATCTGCTCTTATCCGTTGGCCAGATCACAAGCTCTAAATTCTCTGCGCATGCCAGTTAATGTCAACATCTTGAGCAACAAGAGAAGTCCAATACTGGCAGATTCTAGGAGAATGGCAGTCAGAACCTTCCACACAATCTTCTCAAATGTAGCCAACTCAGAGAGGCTGCATACTGAATACTGATCGGTATCCCCTGAAGGAAACTTGCAACTAGTAACATTTCAGTTTCTGTGCCGTCCATTATAATGTACAAATCTCCATAAGCTCGAGAGCTCCCTTTTTTTTTTTTTTTTTTGTGTGTGGCGTTCTTAAATAGTAGTTCCACATCCAACTTGTTTTTAGTCACACTCACACCAATCTCTTTCATTTTTATTTGTATTAATTTCAATTCAAAGCTCGTAGGGATCTCATTCTCATCTCATCATTCCCCCACCCCAGCTTCAATCCCAGCATTAGTTGTTTCATAAGTCTCGACTCTACACTATACAGCAATAAATACTTTCTTCTCCCTCGTATTTGGTAACGAGTGTTTCTTAAATAGTAGTTCCAGTCGTTGTTAGACACTCCAGTATTTAGTTTGGATATATATTCTTTGGATATACATAAAGACCAATTCTCCCTAATAATCACAGAGGGAGAGGCCCTGAATAACATGGATTAAAGGTGCCATGTGCCTACTTTTCTTCATGCTCTTTTGGAGCAACATTTCTTATATTTACAGGAAAAACAAGTAGTACTTGTTTAGAATTCAGACTTCAAATTGACCAGATTTACTGGGGCAACAATCTCAGCTATTAAGGTTTGCCTCATGTCAGACAGAGTGGTGTCTGTGCGAGCTTCAAATTAAATCAATTAGAGAACAAAAAATTATTGGGGGAGAGCGAACTTCTTATGGTTACTTAAACCTTTTGTCGAAAACAGAGAAGCCAATTAAGATCAAATCCTAAGTTCTCAATTTTCTCTCGATCGGCGATGATGCACGTCATGAAGACTTACTTATAATCACCATTTTGGCACAAGTGGTTGCCTACTTTTCCTTTTCCACTGCCAACGAAGAAGATTTTATCTTTTGGAAAAAAAAAAGGAAAAAGAATTTTGAAGCAATACTTCATGCAGTTTTCTTTTATACTAAAGTTGCCCGGGCTTCGCCCCGGGTCATATTTGTATTTTACATATTAAAAATTGAAAATTTTAAAGACACATTTAAAAAAATTATATATTTTTAGTATTAAATTTAAAAAGAAAATAGCAAAAAAAAGTTAGATCTCAAATTAAATGTTACCTTACTGATATAAAACTCGACAATTTTAATAACAAATATCTGGTAAATATATCAAAAATAACTTTTTTTTCTTGTTCTAAATTATAAATTAATAGACAATTTCTTGTTGCAAAATTAATAGACACATTTTTTAGGGTATAAAAGTGAAATCTTATTACATGAGATAAACCTCATATATGCACATACATATCCTTTTGAGAAATCATGCCAATAAATCTAACAATACTATAACATATAACTAAATCAAATCAATATAAAAATTGGATAAAACCCATATATAGTAGTATTTGAATTTAAGACTTGACAACATAGACCTACCATTTGATCTAAAGATCAAATAAATTAATAGATAATTAATATACTATTTATCAATATTTAAAATTTCATAAAACTTACCATTTCTAATCATGAAAAATTATAAAATTTCTTAATATTACCATAATCTCCCACTTTAATATCTAAGTATATCATAAATTTTCTAATAAAACCTAACAAAAAAATTTGGTGAACATTTTGATTTGCCTAAAAATCTCCATAAAATATACCATACATCTACTAAATCTCCCCAAACAATCAATAAAAAAGAAAAAATAACCTCAAAATCATTTGGATATTGGACATGGGATAGCAAATAAATATCCCTTAATCATATGAAATTATGATATTTCAATAAAAATTTATTATATGTTTTTCAGTTATTAGATCAATGCTTCTTTTATATCTTTATCAATTATCAATAGTTCAATTATCCATTATAAATTAAAAGTTTGTTAATCATAATCATTATTATTGTTATTATTATCATCATAATTGTCAAAAAAAATTAATTACAAAAGTCGATATTTTGTAATAATAAAAAATAATTTAATAAAATAATCTTTTTTTATCAAAGAATATTCTTTAACAATAAAATACAAAATAACCACTTTAATCTACCAAACTAATCCATATCCGATCTTGTAAAATTATTAATCACCTTAACAATCAAATAACGACTTTAATTCATCAAAGTTTCGTCAATATAAATATTAAAATTTATTATTACCTATTAAATTACCTCTTAATAATAATAAAAACCACCTTAATTCATTAAATTTACCCTAATTCTAACCGTATATATTACCATTACCCACAAAATGTCTTTTAATAATCATATAAATTCAAATTAATGTATATGTATTAAATAATTAGGGAGTAAAACAATTAAATTCTTTCAATAACCTAATAAATTAATCGTAAATCCAATCATATATATATATATATATATGGCTAAATACCTACATTGGCCCTCAAACTATACCAAAATGGACAAATTGGCCCCTAAACTTTTATTTGGAACAAATAACCCCTCAAACTTTCATTTTGGGACAATTAACCCCTCAAACTTTATTTTCAAAGGAAATTTCTATTGAATTAAGGATTACTTTATCCCTAAATAATAATTTTGAGGGTTTAATTGTTCGAAAATAATAGTTTTGGGGGGTTACTTGTCCCAAAATAATAATTTAAGGGGATAATTGTCCTAAAATAGTAGTTTGAGGAGTCAATTGTTCCAAATAAAAGTTTAGGGGCCAATATGTCTAAAAAGGTATAGTTTAGGGATCAACTTGAAAGAATTTAAAAGAACCTATTGGTCCCTTTTTTTTTTTTTTGCAACATTAGGTATAAACAGGCGGCCGAGTGATGCGAAAACTTTATTGAATCAAAGATACTAGGATTAAACCTTATATTATAAACACCCGATTAAAGTGTGTAGGATCAAACAGCCTACTAAACTTTGTCTTTAATGTGTGCATCACTTTGTTGGGCAACTATTGCTGTCTTTGTTTATTTGCATAAAGAACTTCAATGCTAATCTTCCTCTTCTTCTACTGTAGTTTAAACCATTTAAGAGATCCCATTTACTAAAAATTTAAACCAACATGCATATATAAATGTAAATTATGTAAAATGTGACAGAACAAGGAAGAGTGAATTATGTGAATGCTGGAAACGGGATATGTTGGGTCTGCGTAATATTTGAATGCAAGCGCCTCTACAGATGATAATCTGCAACTTTTCCAGAAGTCACCAATCCAAAGTTGATCAGTTGCATATATCCCTCCATTTATAAATGCTGACTGGATTCCAGCAGTATCTGAAAACAGAGAAGCTAAAGGCCCCGGTTGCCCATTTCAGCGCATTTAACCCCTCAAATGCGTTGAAACGAGGCTCGAATTGATTCAAACTTCAACTCAACAGGTTGAAAGTTTTGTTGAATCTATTGAAACTTCAACTCAATGTGTTGAAAGCTTCTGACACATATTGCATCGATTGAAATAAAATTCAATCGATTGAGACATTCATAAAATTCATAAAAGTTAGTTTCAATTGGTTGAGCATGATAATAAATCAATTAAACAATTATAAAAACCTAAAAAGACACATTTTTTGAGAAAAAGATACATCTAAATGAAATATAAGACATGTTTATAAGTTGAAGGGATGTTAATGATCTTTCTTGAAATCTATAAATATGTTCATAAATATTCATAATAAAAAATATAACAACACAATTAACCACATCTCTAGCATCTTAAATCTCTCAAGCATTCTTCATTATTTTTTTGGATTTGATTCAAGTGTGTTCAAAAGATTCTTAAAAGTGTAATCTTTGATTCTTTTTTTTCTTTTAGGCATTGTATCCTGAGAATAATGTTTTTAAAAGTCCATTTACACTGTAATAGGGAAACTATTATCCTAAAGAAAGCTTCTTGAAAGTGCCTTATCCAAAATCATTTTTCTTAAATTTTCTTCCTCTCATATTCATCTTTGGTTGCAATAGAAATATCATTTACAACAAATGTAAGAAAGAGTCACATAATTATTGAATAGTTCTAGGCGTGTACATGGAGGCAATCCATAATTTATTTTAGATTCCTCAACGAGTTTTGTAATTTTTTCACTTTTACTTAATTTATTGGCTTTAGTCACCCTTTAACTTAAAATAAAGAGGCCTTCCTCACATGAATTAGACAAAAAATAAAATAAAAAAAGGAAAATCAATGCACAAGTAGGCCCTAATGTGGTTTTCAATAGACTTGATATACAAAATAACCATCTAATTTATACAAAATTATCATTTTGATCTCTCAGCTTTTATTTTGAAAATTTTAACCCTCTAACTTTTGTTTTATAAATAATATAACCCTTGGCGCTGATATGACATAATAAAAAAATTTCATGTGTCAATATTTAGACAAATTACGTCAACACTAAAGATTACATTGTTCACAAAATAAAAGTTCAAGAGCTAAAAATTTCAAAATAAAAGTTGAAGGACCAAACGACAATTTCATGTAAGTTCGATGACTATTTTATGTATTAAACCATTTTCAATATGACAAAATAATATAGACCAAGTAGTTGGCAAGAGCTCTCTCTTCACTAGAGCTATTCAAGGGCCGGGCTACCAGTCCAAGCTCGTAGGTCCGCCTGATATTTGGGAGGATTTGGACAAGATTTTTAATTTCGAGGGTCGGGCTTGAACAAGATTTAAAATCCCGTTTAATAAACAGGCCGGGCTTGGTCATAGGCAAAAAAATTAAGGCCCGACCCGGCCCGAATTACTATTCTTTTAATATAAATATATTTTTATATATTTATTTTATTTATTAATGTGGTGTTTTCTTTTTTTTTTTGTATATGATATTGATATTTTCAAATATTATTAGTATTTAGACTTTGTTAACTTTATAAAAATGATTTTAGATGATTTTTTTTAAATGTGTTGAATTGTTTTTATTTATATTATAAATTAATATAATTTAATTTTTAAAATTAGTGTACAAAAAAATTTAAAAACGAACTTTTGGACAGATCTCGGGCTTATAGAAATATTTTAGGACCGGACTTGAACAAAAGTAGAGGCCCGTTTAGTCGGACCAGGCCGGGCTTAAACAAGAAAATTTCTCACAAATTCTTGCTTGAGCCTGGCCCGAACCCGACCCGGCCCATGGACACCTTTCTCTTCACCAACCGTAACCATAGCGTGTTTTTCCTTTTAATGATCACCAAAATAATATTGGCTTAATATACAAATTTACCCCCAAACTTTGGTCCATCGAGCAGATAAGCCCTCGAACTTTTAATTTGGTCAATTTGATATCTAAACAATCAATTTTGGTCAATTTAACCCTTATTGGATGAAAAATGCTGACTGTGTTAACGGATCCGTCAGTCACCTGCCACGTCATCAGCTTTTGTCCATGTGGATTTTATTTCGCCATGTCATCTTTTTAAAAAATATTTTCACCTCTCTTCCTCCTTTACTCACCTAAGTTTTTATTTTCATTTGTTTCTTATGAAAACCCAGATTTTTTTTTACCAAAAAAAAAAAAAGAAAACCCAGATCTTTTCGCCGGAACCACCGCTCACCACCAGTCTGCGATGTCGGATGGAGCTACAAAACTCCAGAAATACTCTTTTTCTTCTTTCTTTTCAATATTTTGATCTTAATTTCTCTCAAAAACATGTTCTTTCCCTTAGATTCCCTTAGATCTAAGTGAATCGAGTCACATAAATCAAAACCCTTATCGCCTGAAATTCACCGATTCAACCTGATAACAGCCATAGATCTCCCTTTCTTACTATTTCACCATTATAAACATACTAAAACGGCTCAGAATCATCCAAAAACCGAGGAACCCGAATCACATGTGTATTCTACACCAAAAATTGGCTCAAAACTTTACGTTTTTCACAGATTTTGTAAGGTTTTATGGATATTGGGATTTTCCTGGTTTGTTGGTGCCTTTTCCTGGTGTCTTTTTCATAGATTGGCTCAAAACATCCCCTTGGATTTATGTTTTACCATGATGCTTTCTTTGGCTGTGGTTTCTAGTCTTGGTCGGTTCTGAGTTCATTTTGACTGAGAGGATGCTATCAGGCATGGGTAAGGATTGACTCGTTGGTGTTGGTGTTGCGGTCTTGTTTAGTTGTTTTAGCAAGTCGATGGGTGTGATCCCTTCCTTTCTTTGGATGACAAGTGCGCTGGTTGGGTTTGTTTCGCCTAGCCTAGGTGCTGCTTTTTTTTAACTGTCTTTGGATATGGAATAAGCTTCCTTTTTCTGTTAAAAAAAAAAAGATGGTCGGGATTGTCAGAGTGAAAAGAATTTGCAGGAACTCTATTTTTTTACGGGATTTTCATGTTTATTGCTGTCGAATTCAGTTATCAATATACTTACTTGATAGGAAGAGGTTAATTTGTCTCAAAAACACATGCAACTGTCTTACTTTTGAGTGTGTTTATAGAGAAGGCCTGGATTATGGGTTTAAAGGAAGAACATTTTGCAGCCAAACTTTTTGACTTTTGATGATTCATCTTTGTTATTTTTTTAATTTTAATTAATAATTATTTTTACATAAATTAAATATTTTTATGGCCGTAGAATTCAATATTTGTTTATTTATCTTTTATTTTTATAATTCCACGTGGATTTTCCACGTGGCGAAATAAAATCTACATGGACAAAAGCTGATGACGTGCAGGAGGCTGACAAATCCGCTAGTACAGTCAGCGTTTTTCATCTAAGTAGGGGCTAAATTGACCAAAATTGATAGTTTAGGCGTGAAATTGACCAAATTAAAAGTTCGAGGGCTTATCTGCTTAATATTTATGAGCTTTATTACTTATTAAAATGTCGGTTCTCTATCCAACTTTCGTGTGTATTCTAAATTTTGATTAAAATTTTATGCACAAGTTGGCCAATTGATGCATATAAATAAATTTTTTATATATATATATATATATATATATTAAAGCAAATGATTCTTCCTATAACAACTACCAAACTATGATATTATAATTGGCTGGAGCTCCATCGGTCTATCCACCAGACTTACTACCAGACTTTGTATACTCAAATGACTAATTCAAAACATAGGCTTCAAACTCTGTATGTTCTTCAATCTTATAAACATCACTGACATATTTTTTTTCCGTTCAACTTTCATAAAACTCTGAAAGCATTTTTCTTCCGTTTCTCAATTGTTGAAGCACAAATATGGCTGAAGCTGCGATTGTCAGTGCTGCAGCAAGGGTGGCTTTATCCAAGGCGATGTCAATTGTCGAGGACCAGATCAACCTAGCATGGAATTTCAAGGAAGAGCTAAGAAAACTTCGTGCCTCACTCACCGTGACCCAAGCTTTTCTACAAGATGCAGAGACAAGGCCAATTGATGGGCCTCTTAAAGTTTGGCTGGAGCATCTTGAAGATATTGCTTCTGAGGCGGACGACTTGTTGGATGAGCTTGCTTACGAACATCTTCGAAGGAGGGTGGAGGAGAATCAAATGAGTAAAAAGGTCAGCAACTTCTTTACTCCCACCAAATATCACATGCTATTTACTCTCAAGATGGCTAAAAAAGTTAAGAAGATTAACACCTCCTTAGATGATGTTAATGATCGGGCCTCTAGATTTGGACTCCAGCAAAGAGTTCAAAATATGTCTCCGGTGTTTAGTACTGGAGGACAATCCACCCACTCCTTTGGTGACTCATCACGAGTTGTTGGTAGAGATGGTGATGTCTTAAAACTAGTAGAACTGTTGACTGCCCCCTTAACCAATCAACAGACTTTCTCCATCGTATCAGTTGTAGGTATGGCAGGTCTGGGGAAAACTACTCTAGCAAAATCAGTGTGCAACACTGAGCAAATAAAGAGTTGTTTTAATAAAGTAATCTGGGTCTGTGTGTCTGAAAATTTTTGTGTCCGAAGGATTTTACAAGAGATGTTTGAGTCTCTTACCGGAAAAGCTTGTGAGATCAGAAATGAGGACGCTGTACTTAATGGAATACAAAAGGAGTTGAGAGGCAAAACCTACCTTCTTGTTCTTGATGATGTGTGGGATGAGGATATTAAAAACTGGCACGACTTGAAGGACAGTTTGCTAGGAATAAATGAAAGCAAACAAAGTACTAGCATTCTTGTCACTAGTCGGAGTGAAAATGTTGCAGTGTTGAGGGAAACACTTCCTACACATAGGTATCATCTCAAAACACTAAAAGATGAGGAGTGTTGGTCCATCATCAAAGAAAGAGCATTCCAAAACTCTTCAGTGTCTCCTGAATTGGCAGATATTGGAAGGGATATTGCTCTAAAATGTGGAGGTGTGCCATTGGTGGCAACGGTTATAGGAGGAACAATGTGTAATGAGAAGGACAAAGAAGAGTGGGTGTCAATTAGAGATAGTTCTCTCTGGGTTTCACTAGAAAAGAGTGAAGGGATTGTACGTGTATTGAAATTAAGTTTTCATCGCTTGCCTTTCACATCTTTGAAGCAATGCTTCGTGTATTGTTCCATTTTCCCTAAGGATTTCCGCATCCAAAAGGAGCAATTGATTCAGCTTTGGATGGCTGAAGGCTTTCTTCAGCAATCTAAAGGGCTTTCTGTAGCTGTTGATGAGGACATTGGTAATGCCTATTTCAATCACTTGTTATCAAATTCCTTATTGCAAGACGTGGAGAGGGATGAATTTGGGTGTATCATAAGTTGCAAGATGCATGATTTAGTTCATGATCTTGCACAATCGATTTCAGAGGCAAAATTATTGAGTTCAGACACCATTGCCATCCATGATGATAGTTCTCGTCATTTTCCACATGAAACTATTCTTGATATTGAAGTGCAGCTGTGGCATTCCTTGTTCTTGAAATCACTAGCTTTTCGCATTAATGTAGAGGACTTCAAAGACTTACGGGTTCTTAAGCTTTGCGATGCCTCTATTCAGGAGTTGCCAGATTCAATTGGTAGGCTGAAGCATTTGAGATACTTTGATGTCTCCAAAACTTACATACTTAGACTACCAAAACCCATCACCCAACTCTACCATTTGCAGACTTTAAGATTAATGAGTTGTTATCGCCTCAAAAAACTTCCTAAAGGAATGAAAAATTTAGTTAGCTTGAGGCATTTATGTATCAATCACGAAAGTCATGTTCCTGATGGGATAGGATATCTAACTAATCTTCAGACCTTGCCGATATTTGTTGTGGTTACAAAAAGGGGTCGAGGAATTCAGGAATTGGGATGTTTAAGTGAACTTGGTGGGGAATTGTTTGTATATTGTCTCGAGAATGTAAGAAACAAAGAAGAAGCTAGGGGAGCTAAACTGTGGGAGAAAAGGAGATTACACAAGTTGAAATACGAATGGAGTTATCATCATCGAGAGGATTCCAGTAATGATGAGGAAGTATTGGAAGGGCTGGAACCACACTCAAATTTGAAAAGTTTAACTATTCGGAGCTATAAAGGAGGGTGCTATCCATCATGGTTGGGGTGCTATCCAACTGCTTCTTTTGAACTCACCAATTTGGTGGAGTTGATACTATCCAATTGTGAGAATTTAAAGAACCTTCCAAGTGGTCTTGGACAATTTTCGAATCTCAAATTTCTTAAAATAGAAGGTTTATCTAATTTGAGGTGCATAGGGAATGAATTTTACATGAGAGATGAAAATAGTCGTGATGAGAATGAGACAATCGCATTATTTCCAGTGTTGGAAGTCCTTACCTTGTGGAATATGGAAGAACTAGAAGAATGGTTACAAGTGGAGCCAATAATTCCAGTGTTTCCTTCACTAAAACTGTTGGAAATAGGCGCATGTAACAAGCTAAGAAGAGTTCCAATAATGAGTAGATTTTCTTCTCTTCAGAAAATCTCCATTACAAGCTGCAAGGAGTTGAGTTGGTCGGAAGATGGATTATTTCCCTCTTGTCTCAAAATATTATACATACGGCGGTGTCCAAACTTAAAGTCCCTTCCAGGTGTAGAGGGCGATATTTCTATTCTTCAGAAGCTTTTAGTGCAGAGGTGTGAGAAATTAAGTAAAATAGAAGAGGGACTGCTCGCCTCCGCTTGCCTATGGGATGTAGAAATATCTGACTGTCCCCGGTTGACCTCCATTTCTTTCATCGGCGGATCTCCATCTCTTCTGAAGCTTAAATTAGAGTCTTGTTATGGATTATGGGCGATACTGGGTGGACTTCAATTACAGAAGCTTGAAATATTATTCATTGAAAACTGTGCTAATCTGAGTTTACTTCCCAGCATGGACGGCTTCTCCTCTCTTTCAAAACTAACACTAGTTATTGGGAACGAAAGGTTAACAAGTGCACTGTCTTCCATAATCAAAACTTCTCTTCAGCATTTGTCCATAAGCCGTTTTCCTCATCTGAAGTCAATTCCAGAAGATGTAGGGCAATTACATTCTCTCACTCATTTGCTGATCGGCGATTGTCGAAACTTGACGAGGTTCCCGGAGGAGATCCTTGGCAGTCTCACCCGTTTGAAGACATTGGAATTGGGTCCTTTCTCAGAAGAGCTAGAGGAATTCCCAGGTCTTAGTTCCATCCACCTCCACCACTCCCTTCAACAGTTGACATTGAACGGATGGGAAAAGCTAAACTCTGTACCATATCAACTTCAACACCTCACTTCGCTTCTGCTATTAGCCATAAACAGATTCCACGAAGTGAGAGCTTTGCCAGAGTGGTTGGGAAACCTTTCCTCTCTTAGAGACTTGCGCATTTTTTGCTGTAAGAATCTGATGCATCTACCATCTAAGGAAGCAATGCAACGCCTATCCAATTTGCACGATCTTTATATCGAAGGATGTCCACTGTTAGAGGCGGAATGTGCTGATGAGAGCGGCTCTGAGCGGTCCAAGATCTCCCACATTCCGCAAGTCCGTATTATCGGTGGGTGGTGTGGGTACCTTTAATTTTGTTCAACATTATTTATAATTTGCTCCTCTTCCTTTACCATTATTATTATATTATTATTATTTCTTTTGAACAATTCTTTTCTTTTTTTTAAAGAACAATTCAAATTGTTTTAATATTTATTATTTGCAATGTTGTAAAAACCGACATGGTGAATAAACCGTTCAGGTAACTGAGTCAACCGGATAAAATTGAAATGGTCATTTAAGTGTAAGAATATATGAATTTTGATAATTTAAGTTTAATATATGTGATAAAAAATAAATTTTTAATAAGAAATTTAGTTTTTTTTATTTGACAAATAAGAAATTTAATTTAGCATAGTGGTTAATGTGCTTAACTCTCTCATAAGAGATAAAAGGGATCACTTCTTATCACTTTCAACATATTTTTAATATAAAAAACAAAAAAATTTGCTTTTTTTATACTTTTTGCAGGTTTATCCGATTTTTTATCAGTTTTACTCGGTTTTTAATCGGTTTGACCAGGTCAACCTACCCCGGGTCACTCCCTCTACGAACTGGTCAAGCATCCGGGTCCTGATTGAACCGATCTGATCGGCCAGGCCAGTCTGATTTTTACAACATTGATTATTTGATTTTACTAACGGATACACCCATACACCCTTTAAAATTAATTGACTTTTCATTTAATACAATAACTTTTTTTTGAATTAGAAAAATCAAAACATTAATTATATAAAAAATTTTATATTTGGTATTTTAAATTGTGCATGGAGTACATCATTTAATTAGCATTTCCCTTTATTATTTGCTTGATCGAATTTTAAAACGAAACCATCAAAAGCAAATGCTTAAAATATTTAATATAGGTTTTTTTTTTGTTTTTTCAAATGCATAATGATTAATGGAGCTGGACAAAAGAGATTTGAGCATGTGGAGACTAATGTGACAACAATTCAAACTGAATTGCATAATCTGAGAGGAATTTTACCTTTCCAATATTAATTATATTTCAAGAATTCTTCGGACACGAGAAAAAAGAATGTACTTGTTCGTGCTCAAAAGTGTCAGCCAATAAAAATGATGGTAAATTCCTTTCCTCCTAGCTTGGTTTTCATTTTTCTTACAAATCCATTTTATAAATCTCTTGTACATGTTTGTGTGTCAACTTTTAACCAGTGGCTAATCATTTTTCTATGCTTCTAAGATCTTTAATATAAACATTATGGCTCGGCATGAAGCAATATATATCTGCATTGAACCTGAAGTGTTCTCGCCTGCTAATTGAGCACAAGTATTAATTTGTGATTTGTTGAAAAGGAGCTGATTTTAATAACCATATCATCAGCAGGGGATGCATGTTTGACATAACAAACAAAAAATCAAGCATCAATTTGTAAGCTCGATACCATTCTCAATTTTGGGAATAAGTCCACCATATTGTTCCTTTATTATCTGCGCTCTTATCCTCTGGCCAGAATCACAAGTTCTTAACTCTCTGCCTGCCAGTTAATATTTTAACATCTTGAGCAACAAAAGAAGTCTAATATTGGCAGATTTTGGGAGAGTGGTAGTCAGAACCTTCACACTATTGTGATTAGCATCGATTATAATCTACAAATTCCCATATCCCAAACAAATATGGTCAAACAAATTTTATTAACATCGATTAATTTTTTATATATAGTCAAACAAATTTTTTTAATTTTTATTTACATGATGTCCTTTTTTTAATAGGAACTATTTTATTTATTTTTATTTTATTTTATTTTTATAAAAGACCATTTTTTATGCTTAAATTCTTATTTATTTCTATAATTCAAATTTTGTCTTTTATATTTTATTACATGCATTTAATTTTGAAAATCTATATATCAAATACATTTTCACTATTTTCATTTTCAAAAGAAATTTTTCATTTCATATACCAAATGTTTTCTAGAATTTAGAAAATAGAAAATGAAAACTATTTTTAAAAAATATTTTCATATACCAGACATGATATTCAAAGCTCTAGCTTCAATAATCACGAAGCTGGATTAGCTATACCACCATGGGGATCTTTCATGTTGCAGGATGCCCCAATATTTTCTCAAGAGTCAAGACCCTCGAGATTCATAGGCCGTATAGTACCTGCTTCAGTTCCATGAGCCAGGATAAGATCATCTTCTTCAACATTCTCCACAATTTGTAAGCCCAAACCCTACGAGAATACATTTGCATGTAATGACATATTAATTTGAGTCTCATGGTGTCAAACTGCCCTGCCATGAAATCAGAATACTGCTATTATTTAGCAGCAATTGAGAGGGTAAAGTGTTGGTAAATCAATGGACGGACTACGCGTGTAATTCTCATTTGAAAGCCAACAGCTAAAGTCGTCGTTCTTCAGCAAAAATGTCCCTCGATCCATGGGAGAGAGTGTCCTTAGATTGTTATAAGGCTATTATTAGTAAAGTGCGTTTTACTCCCTAGCTAGGAGCATTTTGGCAGTTCTTTCAACTAGAATGGGCTTTACTGATTACAACCATTTTGGTCATATCTTCATTCTTCTGGTCAATGATTAGAGATTTTGTGTGGTCTTTAGCTCATTTAAATTGTGCAAAGCTTCAAGATAGGGGGACTATATACTAGGTTTTCAAAGAAACACGATAGAAGGAAGCAGATTGTCATGAAACACCAAAAGCAGTGGACAATATCGTACGTAGCTGCAATTAAATTAATAATGCAAACCATGAGAAGGAACAAGTTGAAAATCCATATACATAAATTATTTTAACTTTATGCTAATTAGCAAAATTTCTTATCTACATTTCTTATTAAAAGATAAAAAAACTTATTCATGTAAGAATATTGCATGGATTTTGGCATGGAATTTAGAGGATATATGCGTCAAACTTATAGAAATATTTTCCTACCCTACAAATTTGGTTCCACTGATCTAGTATTTAACACTAGTAAACCTCGGCAAGTACTGACGCGTTAATTCTCCACTGGGAAATACTAATCGATTTGCAATATTTTGTCGATTGTTATATTGAATTTCATGGCACAAGTCCAATTATCATCATATGAATGTTTGCAATATATTGTCTATACATTTACAAAATTGATCACCCAAATCTTGTTTCCCAGCCCAGGCAATGACATTACCTCGGGGTAAAATCCAAAATCCCCCCTCAAAGTATGCTATAAAGACACTTTGACTTCTCTTAATTAGAGGTGTTGTCCAAGTCTGGGCTCAGGCTGGGCTTGGATAAGCACTTAACAAGCATTATGCTTGTCCAAGCCTAGCCTAGTCCGGTTATTTGAGCCTAAAGCCTTGATTAAATCGGGTCCTAAAATATAAGTTAAGTCGAGACCCATCAGAAAACCTGTTTAAATTTTTTTTTAATATTAATTTAAAAATAAATTTATATCAATTTATAATATAAATAAAAGTAAACCAATACATGTTCAAAAAATGATCATCCAAAACAATTTTTATAAAGTTTACAAAGTTTAAATACTACTAATATTTGAAAAAACCAATATCATATTAAAAAAAAAAAGAAAACGCCAATATCAATAAATAAAATAAATATATATTTATATTAAAATAATAGAAAACGGGCCAAGCAGACTCGGGGTCGGACTCAGGCTTTTATACCTATGACCAAACCTATGAATTTTTGTCCAAGCTCAATCTTTAAATTTAAAATTCTTATCCAAACACTCCTAAAATATTGGGCGGACTTATAGGCTTGGGAGGGTAGCTCAGCCCTTGGATAGCTCTACTTTTAATTAAAAAGAACATAATATCATCATATTAATTAAAAATCAATGAATATTAATCCAAATAAATTCAATACACGTAATATGGTATAAAATCTTCACGTGCCTTTCAATATATATATATATATATATATATCACAAACTAGCATTAACTAACAACGAGTCTAATTTGTCATAATTTATTAAATATGAATTCTAATTTGTTGTAATTATATTTTAAGGCACTTATTTGAGCTTATCTCAAAAGTTCAGGCATCCTTAATTGAACCTGTAGCCTATAAAAAATACAAAAGGTTATTACCATTTCTAGTAAACTAAAAATTTTGAGATTCTTCATCAAATTTTTCGTTCTTTAATAATCATTATTCACTTGTGTATTTGTAACTATTAAAGGAGTGAAGTAATAATTAATAAATTTCAATCGAATGCATTTTGATTTTGATGAACAAGACCGGATAGATGTTATGTGCGTGTGATATTGTCTCTAAAGGAATTTCTGCTATCTATGAAAACGAATGACTAATTCTACTTAGGGGAAAAATTTGTAAAAGAAGTTTCGCTGAAGGGAAAACTAATTTTGCAAGCTTAACAAGAATGATGAAATAAGATTTCTTGGAATTTGTCAGCGCATTTTAGTCAATCCTTCTTTTTTGATATTGTGCGTTATATATCTTTCTATATCTGATATGGTTTCGTCCAAAATTAAAGTGATCAGTGCTGTGGCGGCGTTGAAAGGTTCTGGACACTTGCCTTGATTTATTTTTGTATTTAGTGACCTTGGTTTTTAGTGGGATTTTGAGATGAAATATTTTCCACAGTCACAAAAGTTCTTCGATTCAATGGGCATTTGCCTGGTGTAGGCCGAAGTATTGCAATTGCAACAAGCAAAGCTGGGAGCGGTCCAAGACTTCCCACATTCCACGAATTATAACTAGTGTGTTGTATAGCTTTAATTTTCTTCAGCAATATTATGACTCCTCTTCCCCTACCATAATTAATTGGTATTTCTTTTCAATATTTCAACTGGTTTTATTCTTTATTAGTTTGCTTGATTTTATTTTATTCTAATTTTTCATGGTTTTAGCAATATCGAAATTTTAAATCAAAACAATAGTACTTAAAATATTCACAAAGAGATTATAAGTACTATTTTTGCTTGATATTTTCCTTGATTGATAATTTATGTGGAGACTAATAGATGGCAACAACGTTCAAATTGATGGATTAATTGCATATAATCTGTCTGCTTAACCAGTGCTTATAGGCATTGGTTAAACTCAATTAATGATGATAAAAGATAGCATTAAATTTTGTAAAGAGTAATAATTATTGTCAGAAAGTATTTGAATGACAAAAATATCTTTAGATTTATTTGGGGCTAAACTTTGACATGTTTATTTTTTTTCTCTAAAACCCTACAATAATATATCTAAAATTTTAAAACTAATCCTTAAAATTAAAATTTTTTATTTGTGGCTAAATTTTATAAATTTGGGGTTAAACTTTATAAATTTGAGGTTAAATTTAATTAAGGATATTCTTGTCTTTAAACAATAATAAAAACATAAAATAAATGTTAAACACCTAAAAACAAGACAATTATTATCAATAATTACTTACTTAACGGGTGCTCATTAGCAATTTCCTTATTGTAATTATATGCCCATGATACTGATTTCTGACTTTTCGTCTGCTTCCAATTCTTATTCTCTATTGATTCTTGAAGCATATGGTGAAATTTTCAACTCTGGACGACTTTCAAATTTCCATGAGATTGATCACATCTCGATGAAGTATTAATCCGAATATATCAGTTTATGGCTCGGCATGACGCAAAATTTGCTACTACAATTCAATTATTTTTGGATGCGCTAATTAAATTATGCAAATTTAGTTCTTCTATTTTGAGTGATGGCTCGTAATTGCATGCCTTGTAAAGTTTTTGTTGCTTTTAAAAAAAAAAAGAAACTGGAGGGAGAAAATGAGATTTGAATTTGAGTCAACGAATTAATAATTTTAAAATAAAAATATGCAATATGAAAAATAAAAAAATAAACACTGATTCATTGGTACCAGAAAAGATAAAAAGGTTGAAATTTCTTGACTATAAAAAAAATATATATATATATATATATTTAAAAAAATTCCTTCCTCGACGTCATTTCTGAAAAACGGAAAAATATTTTCTTGACGTCGTATAGAGAAACCCAGACTGAAGAACTCAAAAACATACTAATAATTAGAAGGAAAAAAATGTTTTCGAAAATGATAGATAGAGAGAAAAGTGATGGCAAACGGGTCTGCTGCTTCATCTAATGAATCTCTTTTCAGACCTTAAATCGTCTTCAACACCTTGCCGAAACGCGTCGTTTCAAGGTACTCGGATTCAGTAAATTCCCACATTTTTTGTCTTCTGAAATCTGCATTATATAATACTCGCTTAATTTTATGACTATGGAAAATTAAAGTAGCTTTAGTTAATCAAAGCATCAATTATAGGTGTAATCTGGGTAATTGAACTACGGATATATAGATTTTTCAACTAATTTAACT
The DNA here is from genome assembly GCA_030664755.1 of Microcos paniculata. Taxonomy (NCBI): domain Eukaryota; kingdom Viridiplantae; phylum Streptophyta; class Magnoliopsida; order Malvales; family Malvaceae; genus Microcos; species Microcos paniculata. Next base: position 9,877,050 of record CP131462.1, on the reverse strand, counting down.
GTAACTTCCAAAATAATTTGATTCCTCATTTTGCTTTACGCTTTTCTTTCAATTTTATTTATGCTTATTGCTCCTTGCTTCTGGAAAAGAAAATCATTAATCCCATTGGAGGCATAAGCAAGAAATTGATTTCTTAAGAATTTTAAATTAAAAGTTTAAACTTTCATTAAATAACCAGCAAATGCGCTCTTTTTTTCTTTTTTTTTTAATGTGAGACCTATGGAATTGGTATAGAAACTCTGCTTTGCTTTAAACCGTAAGTCTAAGATAACCCTGCCTAGTTTCAGAGGAATAAATTGTACTAGCTGGTTGGGTTTGGATGCCAACCAAATAACTTCATTAGGACAATTTTCAATAAGGAATGTGACCCTGTATCTGCAAGATGCTTATATATCCGTGTACTGGCTGTTTCCATTCATCAACATGCTTTAGAGATTAATTTTTCTATCAAGGTATTAGAAAGTTTGAATCATGAACAACTTTTCTGCTATATTCCAATTCGGAACTGCAAATGCACTTATAAACTTGCCTATACCTGGGTTTTACACAACATTGTCAGAGGATTGTTGGCGTTTTTAATTAAAAAATGCAAGTGTATATATAGATGTAGGGGACTATTCCCACCTCATATAGGTTAATTAGTACTAATACACATTGACACACACATTTTTTGTTCTTGGATCAAGTTGGCATCCTTCACGATGGCAAACAACCTTAGCCGGACACAATTAAAGCCTGAATGTTTTCATCCTTGAGTTTTTGCATTCTGGTAAGCTTATTTTGCTGATATAGTGCAGTGTCTAGATTAAGTGTTTTTTCTCGTTTACCCAAATAATAAAATCCTCTTGTGTGTCTGTGGAAAAGCTGGCAACCACTGGTGCCAACATGGTGATTATAAGTAATTCTTCTAGATGAGCATCAAGGACAATCGAGAGAATGAAGCGCTTAGGATTTGATCCTTCTCGGTTTGCAGGAGCCATCACTGCTGGCAAATTTAACGCATCAGTACTTGCAAAGGTTTGCTATTATATATCTTAGCCTACATACTAGTAATCTCCAGCATCTATGTCATTATGTGTGGATCTATTTTGATGTTTGACCAGTGTTCTCCTGCTTGTAGTCCATCTTTCACCCTTGTTTTCTGATTTTCTCAATATGCATTAGATGAGTAGAATCAAATCTCTAAGGTAGGGAACAAATCTATAAGTTTGAGGTTTGCAACCTGTTTTGAGTGTTTTTGAGTGTTTTTGAGTGTTTCATGACTATATTCTTCCTTCTAACTTGTTTTCTTCCTCAAATGAAATCCCCAGTTTTGGAACCCTTTAGTAGTGTCTCCTCTCTCTTGAAGGTTGTAGCATAAGGATCATGTATTCCTAATTCATGTTGTATTAGTATTTGATAAATATCTGTTATGCCCTTAAAGCTAAAATTTTAGCTTTTGAGTGTTTGTAAACTATCATATGCATATCCATTGAATTGGATAGAAAGATGATATGGCAGCCGCTCTCACTGCAGCTCCTAGAAGTATGTTTGTGGGCTAGCGCTACCGGTTGTTTGACTAGCTTCATATGTAACCAAGCCAAAATTCTATGTTGGTTGGAAAATATGTTTGCTTTCAAAGAGAATTAGATACCTTGTCAATCCATTGATGTGCCAACAAAGAGTCTATCTTCTCCATTGCTGCTAAATAGTTATATTCAGATTTTGTGACAGGGCCACTTGATTGACAATATGAGACTCAAGTTAACATGTAATCACGTTTAATGTATTCTTGCAGGGTTTGGGCATACAAGTTGTGGAGAATGTTGAAGAAGCTGTTTTTATTTTGGCTCATGGCGCTAAAGCCTTAGCGGTTCCTTCAGGTGCTATATGTCCTATGAATCTTGAGGATCTTGAGAAAGGATTGGAGCATTGTGCAGTGAAAAGGATCCCCATGGTGGTAGTTAATCCAGACTTTGTGACTGCCAAGGACAGAACTTTGAGTATCATGCTTGGTAACGATTTACTGGACTGTGGAAGTGGACTGAAGGATAGCAAAAGTAAATTTAAATCATGTTAATACTTTCACTCTGGGTATCTTAACAATTCATCCATAATTAAGTAGCATGCAGAATGGTCATTAGATATTGTTAAATGGAAGCAGTTTCTTTCAGCTTGTCAAACACACCTTGTTTTTAATTTGTCCAATGCCGATCGCCTTTTTCTGTTTCTGTTTATATCCTCTCTGTCATTTGTCTGATCCAATTAGTATTGCTATCAGATTGTTGAACCTATTAAATGGTATCGGCTTGTTTATACGTGTCAATCTAACTTATTATTCCTTTCTTTCTTTTTTCTTTTTTCTTTTTTCTTTTTTCTTTTTTCTTTTTTCTTTTTTTCCCATGTACTGAGAAATAGTTCCGGCTCCGAATCTGCTCATTTCCTATTTGTTGTGTTGTATATTTTGGTTGATTCATGCTGGTATTCTGACCTTTCTTCCTGTCTACTTGTTAGTATGGGGGTTTCCTCATTCATATTGAGAGGAAGTTGTGCTTATAAGAATGCCTTATTATTAAAACAGATTACAAAATGGTTTGCTTTCCATTCTTCTTGCAATTGGTTTCATGAGCAATGAGGAAGTGTATTGTCACACACTCTTTTCCTTGACCTTTCTATTAAATTCTTATAGTCATTGTACCTGGAAATGCCATTTCCTCATTTATCGTCTTATACTTAAATAAGTCTTTTAAGATGCTTTCCATTTGTAGTCTCAAATACTTTGGTCAGGTTTGGTTTAGACTAAAAATTTAATGAGTTGAGTTTTGGTGTATAGTCTTCCTTGTTCTGGTTTCATTTACAGGTTTGGTCCTTCACACTATTTGTTGGCAAACTTTTAATGACGACTTCCCTAGATCATTGCTGTACCTATCACTTGAGACCAGTCATGGTTAAATTTTTAAACTTAAAAATTGTCGTTGCCATACCTGTTAGGAATAAATTTGTAGTAACTGTTTTCCTGTCTTAAATTTGATTAGTGATCATAAATAAGGGTAGTAAATGTTAATTTTCTGTGGTGTAGTAAATTACGAGGATGAAAAATCTAACTACATCTATGATGTAATTTAGGGAGAAAGACAAATTGTAGATCACAATCAACATCAATCGAACATACTGATCATTTTTATAACAAAATGGTATTCAAAAGTTGAGATATTCAAGGATAACATCTAAACTGCAATCATGTACTAACATCCAAATTACCCTCTCAATGCATATAAAGTGCAAACTTCCGAAGCATCACACAATAAAAAGATACTAGATGTCATAATAATTAGTAATGGCAAGTAATATCTGAAACCTTTTATTTACAGGTGACATTACATAATTGCCCTAAAGCTTAAAAACTGTACTAACAAAAGTGGAAACTGTAGCCCCATAACACTAGTGCTTCACAAACCCTAGCAATCTTGCATCAATCCTTGACCTTGTCACCTGAAATTTGTACATGTGGTGTAGTTAGAAAAGGCATAAGAAATTAATGTCCGACGCAATCTATTAATAAATCAACTCTATGCCATTCCCTTTTTTCCTTTTTGCTCTGAAAACATACATATTTATAAGATTGAAAGAAACATGGATTCAACAAATATACATGCCAAGAAGATAACAATAAAACAAAAGGATATGGTTTAACTGATTAGTGATTTGAAGTTGCTTTACCTCCTCCTCTCATCGTAGAGTCAATCTCAGCCAATTCGCGAGTGAGCTTTCGGCTAAAATTGAGTAGTTTCTTCTCTTGCTCAGTGAGCTGTTCAGCCATTCCACCAGCCTGATAAGAGAGGTACGCGACCGCACACGTCAAAGTGAGAATCATCTCAAGGTATGCAAATCTTCTGAAAAACCGATAAGCTGTAGAAAACTTCTCATTTGCCTTGCCCTGAAACAATATATTTAGCCTTAGTTCCCAAAAAATAGTTAATAGTATTAGAAAAATAATTAAACTAAACCGTTTATTACCTCACGATAAAAGCGAACAGTAACTTCAGGCTTCTGAAGCACAGAAGTGGCAATATGGTACTGTCCCTTTTCGAAAGACACAGTACTCGAAACTGTTTTCTTAGTCTCGGACTCAATGATCCTCTTTCGAGGAGGAGGATTCACAGGAGGCTTCACAGCAGGCTTCACAACCTTAAGTTTCAGATATTCCTAAACAAAGAAAAGGTCACAAAAAACGTCACTTTAAGTTCAAACAGAGCAGAATCGGCTCTCTAACGAAACCCATGAACGAAAACAAAGAAAATGCAAGTAAAAAACAGGGAATGCAAGTGAATATTGGTGAAAAAATCTCAACTTTACACTTAAACAAAGACGAGGCTAGAAAAGAAACTACTTTATGGTCCTATTATGCTAAAACAGAGAAAATGCAAGTTAAAGATAGAACGCAAGTGAGTATTGGTGAAAAAATATCATCTTTACAGTTAAACAAGGAAGAACGCTAAAAAAGACACAACCTTTATGGTCCTGGGAAATGACCGGGGAAGAAAAGGAAGTCCCATGCTTGATCTTGAGCCGGCAGGAGTTTGCTGTGAGCGAGTGTTTCTCCGTTGGGCTTCCACCTCTCTCTACGTTCTGATGATGTACGAAAATGAAAAAGATGAAATCATATATATTATATATACTTCATGCTGTAATAGTGAGAGGGGGAGGCTCCTCGCATGCAACGTGTCACCATTTGATTGGCTTCCTCTTACATGTATATATTATATTGAGTTGTAACTTGTAAGTGATGTAAACGACGTCGTCCAGCCTTATAAGTGATTAGATATTTAAAAAAGAAAAAAGAGGAGGGAAGTATTCCGAGCGAGAGAAGTTGGAGTCGGTCTAAGAAAGAGCGAGGGGGGAGAAGAGAAAGGGAGAGACGAGGAAGAGAGAAACCAGGAGGGTCTTACCGGGGATAAAGGGAGAAGATTCCAAGGGTAAGCAGGAAAAAAAGTGAGAGGATTTTGAGTTATTTTTAATTTTTTCCCCTTTTTTTCTCTGATTGCGCTATGGTTTTTCTTTTAAATGGAAGATCATACAAAATTTGGGTATTTGATTGTAGGGATTATGGTTTTTTGTAAGAGGAAGTCACACCGTTTCAGGTAATTTTTTACTGAATTTTTTTTTAAAAATTTGTTTGTGGGTTTTCTTTGAAGTGGGAAATTAATTGTTTTTTGTGTTTGATTGTAGGGAGAAGATGCTGAGCTTGCCAGGTAATAGTTTCTATGCCATTTGATGTTTGCTTCTTTAGATAATTGGAATTGATTTTTTACCTTGTTATACTGCTGCTTTAAATGGGTGAAATTCCTGATTCATTGCTTTAAGTCTGATTGAGATATTTTTTATGGTGATTTTAGTTTATTGCAAGAGTCTTATGAATTCTTGGTCGGTGGACGGATGCTTAATTGGCTTAAATTTCCCATGTATTATGAATAGAGGCCAAGACTGCGTGAATAACTGGAATTTTAATTTTTGTCTAACTTAGTTGACATGGTCCTGATCACAACTCATAATAATTAACCAAGGTCACTAACTCAAGCAATCTGGATCCTCTGAAGTTTGTTGACTTCCAGTTCTGTTTATCACTCTTTTTTTGCTTTAGGTGTGTGATTGTCACTTTGTGTGTAAGATACTATTCTTTCTTTTTGTTTGATCGTTTTACCTTTCTTTTTTTTTTAATGTCATTCTCTTAAATAATTAATGCAAAATAGTTTTAAAAGTTTTTAAAGATCAAGACTAACTTGATTGAGTAGGCAAACAATTCATGTCCAAAATAATGCTTTCTATATGGTTTTTATGGCAGATTTCTTTGATGAATCACTATTCTAACTTTTGGACATCTTTTGAGTTGTTCACCTCTGTTTCCTTCTTTTGTAGGTCTACCATTGGGAGCTCCAGCAATGACCATTGATGGCATGATTCCCACCAAAAGCCTACTTGGCTGGAGCTACAGCCATGGTTTAGCCTAGAGATTGGCTATGAAGAAGCTGAGACTTGATTCGTAAATGAGTTTCCATCTGAGTATCTGTCTTTGTTTTTAAGAAATATTTTAATTATTTCCTTTTGGGATCTTACAATAGTTTCTCCAGTGTTGAATCATCTGTTATATTAGATTTTCTTTAATGAATTGTTTCCAATCGGATGCTTGCTTAAATACATTTGGAGACATGGAGGTGGAATCTCATTAATTTATTTGCCCCAACAGAGACATGTTAAATGATCTTATATACCCTTATATGATCTAATCTATTTGTTAATGTTGTCACTGCAGTCAATGTGTTGGCTAAGTTGCTGTACTTGATCTCTTTTCTTTTCTTTCTTTTCCTTTTTCTTGTTTTGGTATAAAGTCCTGTAGGTGATTTTTAATTGGTGCCTGCAAAGAATAATTCATGGTAACTGCAATCCCTTCTTTCACTCGGATGTTATTTTCTAAATTCTTTGTATGAATATCACTCAACCTTTCTCAGATAATATATTTTGCCAACATTTTAATAAATTTTTAGAGTCTATAATAATATGTTACTATTCTTTCTATTTAGCTGTGAATAAATGTGAACTTTGAAAGATGTCAGACGTATAGATGATCCTCAGAAACAACTTTCTAAAAAGGAGGTTTGGATGGCTGCTTCAAATTACTAAGGTGAAGAAGAAAGTCCGTTCTTGGCATCTTGATCTTGCCATTCTAGCAACTGCTACTTTGATCATTATGTTCTACTATGGTTGTCATTTGCATTTTAATTTTCTACAATGAGTTAATTATGTGATAGTATGCTACCATATGATGATATCATAATCATATTGATACAGTTGTTTTGAAAGGTTAGCTTACCGTAGTAAGTTCGTACCAAAAAAAAAAAAAACATAGTAAGTTTATGGATATGCAACTGCTATGGCACTGTCAGAAAGAACGTCAGTCTCTAAGATTAGTCTGTGCTTAGTTGCCTCTCCAGTAGCCATTGGCTTTCATTGAACTTGCATAATTCCTCTACATAACATGTTAGTTAATTTCATATTTACATGGTCAGTTGTTGGATAGTTGTGGCTTCTGTAGTTAACTGATGTAGTGCACAAGTTGGATAGTTAAGTTTTAGGCATCATGCTCATTTTCCAATATTTGCTTTAGTTTATTTGATGAATTATTCCTCTGATTTAATTTTATATTTTTCTTCCATGTTACAACTATTTTTAATGTTCCTTCTTCTTACTGGAAATTTGGTAGTTCTTCAAATAAATGAGGTAACTGTTGAATTCTTTCTTTCTCTACATTCTTTTTTGCACTAATTCTTTTAGGGTTTGGCTTTTGGGATTGGAGGTTCTTAATTTTTTTTAAGTCACTGGCTTTCTCTAATGAATGTACCAATGTTCTCTTAAGATGACAGTGTGATTTGAATTCGTTGCTGGAGCAGAAAGTTTTTGCGCTAGATACTGTTCTTTTAATGGTTCTCTTTCTCTGTTAACTTAAAACTTTTATGAAAAACCAATCATTTGGTTTGTATCATATCAAAATCTGTTTTGGCAAGTTGACAGAATAATTTCTCCCATTAAATGCAGCAGCTGTATTTTAACTTTCAATTCATTCATAATTCATATTTAACATTCTCCGACTGCATTGTAGATGTTTATTTGATGTTTAACAGCTCATAAAAGGAGGATAAAGGCAGAAGAAAACAAAAATGAAAAACACAATGAGAAAAGGAAAGATATCTTATTATAATTTTAAAAAATATTTTTATATTTTCATTTATATTTATTTAAATATTATTAATTTTCCTCTTATTGAAGCAATAATCGATGGAATCAGGAAGCATAGTACGAGGATAAAAGATATCAGGTTTTCCTTAGTGAAGCTTTCTGCGATTGGAGCTGCGGATTGGTTAGCCAAGCAGTTAAGAAATAAGGATGGTCTTCCCTGTCCACATTAGATACTTGTAAATAGTTAGGAGGTGTTAGTCTTTTTTTTATACTCTCAATTCTGAAATTGTATGGAACTCTGTAGTTGGTTTTCGAATGAAATAAAACCAGAAAAAACAAAAAAAAAAAAAGTGGCAAGACAGGATATGGCAAGACAAAAGTATCACAAGACCATTAATGGGCAGGCATCTGTATGTTGCTTTAAGAAATGTGACGAAATACAAGCAATGAGCCTGTTCCTCTATTGTGTTAATATATATACATTCTTGGTCAATGGAACCAACCTACAGTCATTATACGGGCAAGGTCACAGGGATGGGCGGCAGAGATCTTTGTGGCACTCAGACTACTCTGCTAAGACAACGATTTTTTTTTTTTTTTGCTGAATGAATGTGTTATATATCAGCAATATCATGCGTTAATTTATTAAATACAGCCATGTTATTACAAGCATCCACTCTGAAAAGACGTTGAATAATTGCATGGAAACAAATTTGCTGGCGAAGGCGAACATTATTTGATTGCATACAACCACCCATCAGGTTGATCTGAACTCATATTTGCTTAGATTTGATGCAGTTTTAAATGAACTGGTGTACCCAGCCATGCATGGATTCATGGCAAAAATATTAGAAATTTCATAGTATTCTATTCTTTGCTTAGACTAATTTAAAACAAACACATGTTCTCACATGTAAGCAGGTATAGAAAGTCTTCAAAGATACTCAATTAATATGTGTGTAAGCATGTATGAAGAGTGGACAACAGTCAGTGCCTTTGTTTATCTAATACTATAATATAACATATGTACTAGTAAAAGAGAGTATATATAGTATAATGGGGAGAGGGGGGACGAGGGCTCTGTTCGGTTCGGTAGGCTTTGAATTTGGATTTGGAAGCAGCCCCATGTATACCTTACAAATTACAATCATGACTAATGCGAAACCAAACCTACTTGATACAAACTCCCTGCTTTGTTACAAGCGCCTGCTACCCATGCCAGTTACTGACTGCTATACTTGATTAAAAGGAGAAAGCTATGAAAGAGACATGATTGATTGATTGATTTCTGATACCTTGATATAGAATTAGGAAGGTAAAGAATGCGCAAGATGATATTCTATGAAAATCACCAGATAAAGCTACCACCATGGTATTTTTTTTTATTGCACAATGCTCCAATATTTTCTCAAGACCCTCGAGATTCATAGACCGTACAGCGCCTGAAGGAAGCCCGAAGGCTTCAGTTCCATAACCAAAAGCCAAGATAAAATCAGCTTCTTCAACATTTTCAGCCTAAACCCTACAAGAATACATTTGCATGTAATGATATGTTAATTTGAGTCTCATCATGTCAATCAAATTGCCCTGCCCTGAAATCAGAATACTATTATTTAGCAGCAATTGAAAGGATAAAGTGTTGGCACATCGATGGATCACGGATGGACTACGTGTGCAATTCTCTTTGCAAGCCAACAGCTAAAGTCATCGTTCTTCAACAAAAATGTCTTTCAATCCATGGAAAGTGTCCTTGATAGTTAAAAGGCTACTAGTAAAGTGAGTTTTAGTTCCTGGGAGTATTTTGGAAGTTCTTATTTCACCTGGAATGAGCCATACTTACAAACCTTTTGGTCATATCTTCATTAATCATTAGTCATATCTAATTAATGATTAGGGCTTTTGCGCGGTCTTTAGTTCATTTAAATTGTGCTGCAATCTTCAAGAGATAGAGACTACTGTAGGTTTCCAAAGAAAACAGAACAGGAGGAAGTAGATAGTCATGAAACCCCCAAAACACGTCACATACCTCAACAGATGTAGCACCCCTGTCACTCCACGACATATGACTGCAAGACCTTCCAAGCGCACCAAACCAGGCTGTCTCTCCTAAATGTAAAAACATACAGGGAAAGTCTTGAGATTTTGTTACAAGTTACAAAGGTAAAAGTTCAAATAAAAGTGGTAGACAATATTGTAGCTGCAATTAGATAATGTATACCATAAGAAGAAGCAAGCTGAAAATCCGTAGGCATACAATTTTTTAAGATTAAAAATTTCTTATCTAATTTTCTTAAAATAATTGTGTACAACAGGAAAACCTTAATCATACTATTAGAATATTGCATGGAATTCAGAGGATCTTCCTCAAACTTATAGAAAAATCTTTTCCTCCCCTACAAATTTGGTTATACTGATCTAAAGCAAGTTGAGAAAACTATGGTGTAAGATAGATTACAAACAGGATTACACTAAGTCAAACATCAAAATTGATTAACATATAATGACACTTATAGATGTTGGGGATTACTCGGTATGCAAGAATAGGATACATCAGTAGTAAACCTTCGCAAGTACTGATGCGTTAATTCTCCACCGTTGCAGCTCCTGCAAAGAGAGAAGGATCAAACCCTAAAATCTTCATCTCTCAAATATCGTTGATGCACGTCTTGAAGAATTACTTATAATCACCATCTTGGCACCAGTGGTAGCCAGCTTTTCCACTGCCAACCAAAAGGATTTTATCTTTATGTAAAAAAAGAAAAGCACTAATATGTAAACATTGCACCATGTCAGCAAGAAACAAGCTCACCAAAATGCCAAAACTCAAAGATGAAAACATACATTTTGAAATTGCGCCAGAGGAAGGTTTTTTGGCATCATGAAGGACACCAAACTGATCCATGAACCATGCCTGTGCACCAAATTAGCCAAAAACAACAAATGCGTGTGACAATGTGTATTGGTATTAACAAGCACATTTGAGGGATAGCTACCTAGTACCTACATCAATACACCTGCATTTGTTAATTTAACACACCTACAATCCTTGATGTAGGATAAAACGAAAACCCAGGCATAGGCAAGTTTACACGTGCAATAGGAGTTGCTGGACAATAAATCCTACTCATGAGATATCTTTCAGTGATATTGCAGAAGAGTTGTTCATAAATCATAATTAAACTAACCCTGATGGAAAATTTAATCTTTAAAGCATGTTGGTGGATGGAAACACCTGGTAAGCAGGTATAGGATTCCTCCTGATACATGGTCACGTGCATTCCTGACGGAAAATGGTCCTGACCAAGTAATTTTGTTGGCATGCAAACCAAACCTTCATTCCTCTGACACTTGGCGGGGGTTATCTTAGACTTTTGGCTTAAAGCATTGTTGATACAAAATTCGAAGTAAAAAACCTTCATCTTTGTGGTTATTGATGAAAATTTAAACATTTAATCTTAAAATTCTTAAGAAATCATCTCTTGCCTATGCCTCCAAGGGAAATCTTGATTTTCGCTCCCAGAAGCAAAGGCAATTAGAATAAGTAGCATCTAAAACAAAAAGCCTAAAGCAAAATGAAGAATCAAAATGCTCTTGAAAAAAATAAAAACTATAGTTAAATTATACAGATTACAGGCTAAAAATAAATGCTTTGATGATACTTTAATTTTCCACAATCCAAAAATTCATATGATAAGAATTCAAAATGCAGATTTCGAAAGGCAAAATAGGTGGAAATTTACTAAGTTTGAGTACCTTGAAACGACGGGTTTCCTCGAGGTGTTCGTTTCGAAAATGGTCCAAATGAAGTTATTTGGTTGGCATCCAAACCAACTACTTTTCTTTCTCTGAACTTTATGTCTTGGTTGCTAATGAAACTCTGAACTTTTAAATCTCAAAATTCCTGAGAAATCTGTTTCCTGCTAGCGCCTCCAAGAATACTTTTGGTTCAATCTTCGATGCTGCTCTTGAACCCGTCGATCCATTTGCGACTTGAAAGTATTGCTGTAGGACTCTAAAAAGAATCGTCGAACTATTGGGCAATATCCCAGAGTTCTTTAATATAAAGGTCTGAAGAAGGTGAGCTGCATAGGAACAAATTTTTATCTTAAATGACACCTTTTCTTTCTTTCTTCCTTCTACTTTCAACCCTTTTTTTCTAAAGACCTGGAGATTCGGATGTTTTCCACCATTAAGTTAAGCTCGAGTTGGCTAATGCCACCGTTTCCAATATATTTTGCCATGTCAAGACTTTGAGCAAGCCAATCAAGTTTCCCTTGAGTAGCTGAATGTCCTTGCATGAATTGTAGTAATTGCACCCCTTTATGGCAATGATTAGGCATTCACAAAGCATTTTGTTTAGTCATTAAACCATATGCATTCATAGAATTAATAAGAGGTGAAAAAAAACTCTTTCTACTCCACGTGATTTTGTTGGGTAGTAATGCTAACCGTCGAAGCAGCAGTGGTACAGGGAAAAATTTGGATAGAAAAAGCCAAAATCCAACATCTCCTTAGGATAAATTTTGTCATCCTCTGCTCCACATTTGCTAATGGCAAGTCTACCCATCTTTCTCTCTCATTTTTAATGTCTTTCCAGGATGTTTATGCTTGTATATATTTATATGCTCCTTACTAAGTAAGGATTGAGAGTTGAGACTTAACTAATACGGCACTAAGGAAGGCAAAGGCCATGCTTTCCGAACAAAATGAAAACACAACGAACAGCAGATCCTTACCTTATCCAAATTACCTTGATGCATACAAAGTGCAAGCTTCCAGAACATCACAAAATAGAAATTAAGATACCATATGCCATAGTAATCCAAGCAATACTTTAATTAATAGGTCACAATACATAATTGGCCCAAAGCTTTTAAGTACATACATAAATAACAAAACCCCATCCATGTATATATTACTGATACTTGAGAAACCCTTGCATTCCCGCCTGCATCAGCATCAGTTCTTGCTGTAACCTGAGATTCGTACATGTGATGGAGTTAGAAAGTCATAAGAGATGTACAATACAAAGCAATCTATTAAATCAATGTCCGACCTTAAAATCGGGTACTTGCGCTTTCTTTTCCCTTTTGCAAGGGCGCCTCAATTCTGTAAATTGATTGAAGAAACAGGTTAGAATTGAGGCAAGACAACAACAACATGTTTTAACAAATAAAATAATAGAGATATTTTAAAACCTAATTATATGATTTGGCGACCACATAATAACATTACTTTCTTGAGCAAATACTAACCGCTTCTCTTTTGGATTCCGCAGGCGTATGACGTATTTCATAAATTCCAGATTTGACGCTGTAGCCACACTGAAGATCAAATACAAATCACACAACTAGTCATGAGCGTTAAAAATTAAAGAAAAAGAAAAGAAATTTAAGAGCAAATGGAATCCAAGATAATACTATGTATAATATTGCACCTTGGAGGTACATAATCCTTCAGTAGCCAAAAGTAGCTGTTACATTATAAACGAACCAAGGTAATCAGTAGTGTGTTTTAGCATGACAATTAATTCTACCATATATTGGAACCCTAAACAAGAGAATCAAGAAATGTTTATATCAATTGGAGAAGAAACAAGACAGAAACCATACGCGGTCCCTTCAGTGAGAAGACGAAACCCCCAAACGGTTCCATAACCAAAAGCAGCAGCCCCCGCGACCTCCTTCGCCAGCTCCTTCATAGTAAATGGAAGTGCCATCGAGCTTTACCTGCAAAGCGTGCATGAGACAAATTAGGCAAGGGAATTGGACGTCGAAAATCGCATCATATTTAAAAGGGACAAAAAGGAAGTAATAGTTAAAAAAAAAAAATTCACAGCCGATGGGGCCGGAGTGCCGTTGCTGCCTGCTGCCTCACCTCGTCTTTCTCAGGGCAAAGTAAAATAATCAGATCTGAATAGGTAGGCCAGTCAGTTTGTTCCTATATATAAATACCGAGAGTGTGTGGACAGAAGCCCAAGTTCCGGCCCATTATCTACAAGAATATAAACACCCATTAGGCCGTTGCACCTCACATTAACGACAACTTTTTTGGATATCTATCGAGTTAATGTGGCCCAGCGTTGAGCATTTTGATTTTGTTGAGCAGGTCCACTGAGTCTAAACTACGACCGTGACTAATTATATGGAGCCAGCCCAGCGTGTCAAAGTCCACGAGCGTCATCTATACTGTAATCGATCCCTATTCCCCAACGCCCGACGGCTTCAATTATGAATGGTTAGGGTTTCTTCCTCTTCTGTTGCCTGATTTGATTCTATATAGATTCCGATTTTGAGTTTCGCGAGAGAGAGAGAGAGAGGGAGAGAGGCGTAGCGATCGAAAGGGAAGGATGGGCGTAAATTATCATCTTCTTCGGAGTATAGCTGTTAATGTCTCTATGTTCGGGGGCGCCTTTTTGGCTCTTCTACATAGCCAATGCATACCGTAAGTTTTCTTCTTTTCTTCTTTAATTTTCCAAGCACTAACCTGTGTCTAGGCTTTATCTCTCATGGTTACATATACTTTTTTTTTCTCAGGGAAAAATATTATCGGGAACTTGACGAAAGGCATAACTACAGGTTTTGTCTTTTGCTTTTGCTTTTGCTTTTATGTCGTGTTGTTTGTTTTTCTAAAACAATTGTATTGCCAGGGACGAGCTGACGAAACAGGATAAGTACGTGGAATATTTCCGTACCTACAAGCTGAGCCCCGAAGCCTTGAAGGCGTTTGAAGACTATCTTTACTCCGACGACTCTGAGGTATATGATTTTCCCTTTGATTCTTAAAGAACAAAACATAAATACTACTATATGTTTATGTATAATTACTCTTTTTTTTTTCTATTAGTTGGTCCTTATGCAATTGATAATTCAATTTGAAGTCAAATTTGCCATTCTTCATCGAATTTGTCGTTCTTTAATAATCATTATTCACTTGTGTGTTTGTAACTATATGAAAGGAGTGAAGCAATAATTAATAAATTTCAATCTAATGCATTTTGCTTTTGGTGAACAAGACTTATGTGTGTGTGATACTGTCCAAGTCTACACAAATAACTAAACTGCTGCTTTCAATGAAACCGAATGACTATTTCTAGTTGTACTTTGGGGGAAACATTTGTAACAGAAAGTTTGCTCTAGGGAAAATTTGTTTTGCAAGCTTAACAAGAATGATGGAATAAGATTTCTTGGAATTTGAATATGCATTTTTGTTAATCATTCATATTTGATACCAGCATTTTGTGATTAAGTATAGTGCCTTATCTTTATGTATCTCCTAAATTGACCAACTTCTTTGTTTATCTCAGGAAGAGAGTGAAAGGAAAATGCGAGACATGGTGCGGAAGGGTTACATCAAGAAGTGAGTGAAAGGCTACCTCCAGTAGTCAGTGATGTGGCGTTGAAAGGTTCTAGAGAACTAGCCTTGGTTTAGTTTCTTTGGTCAGAAAAGAAACCTTGGTTTAGTTTAGTATAAGCATTTACTAGCTATTACTGACCTTAGTTCTTGGTGGGATTATTGTAAGAATTTGCTAGTACATATCACTTAAGTGTTTAATTTAAAGTGACTGGATTTTCGGCTTTATCTTGATCTAGTTGTATGTAGTTGAGAAGAAATGGTGTGACTGGATTTTCGGCATATCGTAAAGTAGTAATGTAGTTATGTGCCGTTGAGAAGAAATGATGAAACAGAAATTCTCCATGTTTGTAATCATTGATCTCCCAAGACCATGAACTTCTTTGCCAATTCTTATTTTGAGTATATGCACTTTTATCGTTTCTCTGGATCTGTGTATGGAGGGTATCTTCCACCCTGGTGGATTCTACCTGATTGGGTCCTTTTAATCATTAAAAGTTCTTTGATTCAATGGTATTTTGCTTGGGGTAGCTTAGCAATTTGGAGGCGTGACCTGATAGACTTGTGGGCTACTCCTATTCTGCTGGTTGGATTACTAGAATGACTGAATTGGCATTCACGAAGCCAGTCACTGGAAGAGGTTGCACGTTATCCATTGCCTTTATGTTTTAATGGAAAAGGAAACCTATGATAGAGAGATGGGGGCTGAAAGCTCAATAAGAATCTGAAATTTCGCCTAATTCTCATTTTAAGTGTCTAATTTTAAGGTCAAATAAGGGCTCACATCTTACAGTCAAGTCAAGTTTAACAATTGGACACGTGTTAAATCTTTTACATAGCTCTTACGTTCAAGGGTCCACTGATCTCTAAACTTTAAATCAAGGGCTAAAAGAAGCCCACATCACCCTATTAATTTTCCCCTCTCACACCGTTTTCACTACCGTCAACTGCTTCTTGTGTTTCCCGCCATTTTTCTTTTAAATTTTCTTGACTCCATTTCTCCACCAATTTTTTCATCACTCCTGCTTTGCTCTTAATCTTATCCACTTGTTCTGAAACTTCTGCAACAAAAAGGGCAACCAGAGAGTTTTTCTACTACTCATTACTAGCAAACTGCCTATTCTTTAACAATTTATTCATGTTAGTGACTTAGTGCCCTCTTCAGCTACAAATGCAGACAATAAAAACTCATTTCTCTGGATTTTCCCATCATCAAAATTGATTTTGAGGTAAAATTTTCAGGTGAATTTGACTCTGTCCGTAGCTATGAACTTACATGTTTAAGAGCGTTTGGCAGCTGCAATTTCTTTCTTTCTTTCTTTCTTTTCTTGCTCAGACCCTTTTTATTTATATATAAAGAAAGAAAACCTACCATGGGTGATATGTACATGAGAAGCTGTTTAGCAGCAGTTACTTATCAGGAGACAAGGATACATCTCTAGGAGAAGCCTCTGTGCAAAATCTCTATACAAGACCTCCAATAAGAAATCTGGTGGTGAAGAGCAGAGAAGTCAAGTACTCATCTCTCTGGTTATCAACAGCTCTTGTAGCAAGCTTATCCCGGAACTTGGTTAGCTTCTCTGTGGCAAAATAGCCGTAATTCACCTGCTCAAAAAGTGGCAAGTGGCAACAGCTTAGTATGCCCTGGAGGGGCGGCTGCAGCAGAGGATGATCCACCGAGCTCCTAGCAATAGCATAATAAACAACCACAGAACCTGTTTCAATTTCAAGACAGGTGATATGATTCGTATTATCAAGTAATAATTCTCATGTTACAGCCTGCAGCTCAGCCAAGTTATCGGAGCTAATACCACTATAAACAGCAAAAGCAATTTCTTTCTTTTGAAGTTCACCAATACTAACTTAAAGATATTGTTAATCTCTCTTTTCATGAACTTTGTGTGTGATGTTCTGATGATATTTAAGAGTAATAAAAATATCAGAGTTGTAACATGAAAAAAGTGAAAGGGTAAACGAGTGTCAACTGCCAACGAATGAAAAGGTGTGAAAGAGCCGTTGACAAAAGAGAAAATGGTGCGAGGGGGGACCATTTGATGAAACAGTGAGTATTGGGAGAAGGGGTGATGTGGACCTCTTTTTAGCCCTTAATTTAAAATTTAGAGATCCGTGGACATCTCCACTGTTTTTCACCAATGAAGAGGATCCTTGCTAACACATGTCAAATCTTTAAGTATACGTTTGATTCGGATAATCTGAAATAATTTTAGGTTATATGATTAATTTCATCAAAGATAACCTACACATATAACTTGAAAGATTATTAAATTGTATTTGATTCAACATTTTTCAATGTTAGATTAATCTGTTTGGTTTGGGGATATATTTTTTGTCAAAATTGATATTTCTTGTAGTTTATTTCTTTTTTATACTATGTATTCTATATTTTTCAAATCTTTTTATTTCAACAATTATATATAACTAATAAAACAAATTTATCTTCATTGAACTTAACAAAATAATATTTATTTATTTCATTAAATTAAATTATGCCTAATTTACATAAGGAAAAAAATAGATGGTATATACTTGAGCCTTGTGAAAAAATTAATTGGGTAAGTCATATGCAAAAAATATTATATAATTAATAATATTTTAATGATTATATAAGTTAAGTGTAATTATGTTTATGACCAAAAAAATTATGTTTCTAGTTTAATTGAACTAACATATATTTAATAGTTTTTTTAGCCAAAATATATTTAAATAGTTTAATAATTATATAAGTTAAGTTTAATAATATGCTTCTTACAAAAACAAAATGCTTAAAAGAATGTTGTAATTTACCAATTACATTGGATTATTGTGGTCCAAAAGAATAAAATAGTGAGGGCAAACTAGGAAAAATTTTAAGATAACCTGGTTATCTCACATTACCTAAGAATTTGGAGGTCATCAGATAAACTAATTTTGAGGTTATATGCTGACGTGATAGTAATATGATATAATCTTGGTTATCTCGTTACCTCGAACCAAATAAGGGTATATAAGATAACAAATGCCAAATAACCAAAATTATCAACCAAACGACTCCTTTGGTGCTTTTCTTATAAAGTTATTTTAGGGAAATTGATTCCATAGAAAATGATTTTAGGAAATCGCTTTCTCATCCCCTCCCCTAGAATCACTTTCCTTCATATGAGGGAGAGTGAGTCCAATAAAAGCATCACTTTCTCTGATTTTAAAATATACCAAGCCATAGAAAGTGTTTTCATCCTTTTAAAATCGAGGGAAAGTTAAAACTTTTCATCGAAACAAACATGCTCTAAGAGCCCGTTTAGTACTTTTCTTAGAAAGTTATTTTAGGAAGAGTGATTCCATAGAAAGTAATTCTAGAGAATCACTCTCTAGGGAATCACTTTCTCACCCCCGTCCATTGAGGGAAAGTGATTCCAATAGAAGCATCACTTTCTCTAGTTTTAAAATATACCAAACCAAAGAAAGTGTTTTCACCCTTTTAAAATCCATAGTTTAAAATAAACCAAACCATAGAAAGTGATTCCATCACTTTACTTTACAAGAAAAATAAATTAAAATCTCCATACCAAACGAACTCTAAGTGTTAAAAATCTTTCACAAACCATTTATTTTATGGCAGGGAGACTGTTAAATCTTTCACCAACTTTTATTTAACCCGATTTGATAACATTTTACACTTAAATGACTTTTTCTTTTTAAATTTTAAACCCTTAATTGAAATTCAGATCCTTAATTGAAGTTTTAACCTATAGATGGGATAAATGGTTTACAATTCCGCTGGTATAATAAAATCTCAGTTTGTAGACCATTTTCAATCACATAAAGAATAAGAATAATACCATTATTCCCAATCAATTTGAGGTTTTCTACTGTTGGATTGTTATCTTATAAATAAATGCACTGCTCTATACGCAGCAAAATGAGAAGAGAGTAGCATAACAGACCAACTATATAACCCAATGGGAGAACAATGCTTTGAGAAGAACATTATGCAAAACGAACAATATCATCATCATTAGATAAATGACAGCCGACTATTACTTTGGTGGATGGGAGAGAATTGAAGACATCAGCACAGAAGAACATAAGATTAAGATTAAGAAACAAAGCACATTAAACAAGCTGCTATTGTTTGCCAAAAAAAAAAAGATGCTATTAGCAAATGAATGTTTGAAAGAGGACACTCGAGTAGAATGGAAATAAAAGCGCTTATTCATTCGAAACAAAGAAAAACCTCCTTTTACTCTTCGAAATTCTGGGATTGACTGGACTGCGGCAACCATTTTCTCAAATACATCGTCAAAACCTCTTCCAGTTTTGGCTCCCTATACCTCAACGATACTTTTCTGGTTATAGAAAGTTAAGCAATAGTTTAGGTTAACGACATTTTAAAGCCATACCAAATACAAATTTGTACCTTAAGATCTCTGCCCTCATTGGCACGGGCAGCAGTAACACTGAAGTCTTCAAAGTTCAAACTGAGAAGAAACTCCAACCTCCTAATTTCCTTGCCTCCTCCAAAATTTGCTAATGAGACCATTAATTTTTTGACAATAAGAAACAATTCATGGCATAAGTAGGGGAGCTTGTAGCACTGACTTAATAAGTATTCTCCTTACCGACTAGTAATAGCAGCCTATTGCTCCAACCTTCCGTTGAGTATTGTTTTGCTTCATTTCCACTAAGAACTAAACTCCTCTACACCATCCTTTCTTCTTCTTCTTCTTCTTCATTTTTTCTCATATATTTTTCTTCTTCTTTAAAAGTTAAATTGCGCCAAAACAGAGCAAGTGCGGGAACAAAGCAAACATTGAAGTAAGGAAATTCTGCTATCAGAATTTATTGGCCAAGCAATTAGGAAATTATTCATGGCAATATTCAATCTCAAATAATCATCATCCGAAACCTAAATATAACATAGATAATTGTAAAGTGAATCCTAAATCATAATAAAATACAAAGCAAGAAATATAACCTGAAACCCTCGATCAATCACTTGCTTGTTCCCTCCTAACCGATTAATTATCAATAAATCTTCCGTTGACTTTATGGGCAGCAAAACTCAAAATCCTAGTTTAGAAACTTACCCCATACTAATAAACATAAAAAAGGGCGTATTAACCTTGACTTGGCACAGTCAATAGTCACGCTAAAGCAGTGCTAATTAGATGGAGTGTAACAGAAAAAACGGAACGATAACGATGGAGGGCATGACACGATTTTGAGAGGCTTACAACAGCAACTTAAATGTGATTGCAATGCAGCACACGAATATAAAGGGCAGTCAAAACAACCAACAAGTGGCATGGCCAGGGGCCCCGCACCAGCACCATCAACTCTTCACCCCAGCTTTTTTTTTTTAAAATGGTTGGTGGTGGTGGTGGGGGTAATAAGGATCTTATTCCAACCTAGGGTTTGCCTTCTGAAAGCTGCATTTTTTTGCTCCAGCGCCGAACCGGATTACTCATGAATCAGCCAGAAGCAGAAACAGAGATGCCGGAGATGTCGGACGGCTCAAATTTCACAGTCGCAAAAACAGAGGCGAAGCAAAAAAAACACAACTCTTCTTCACGGATATAAAGATATCCTTTTCCTATTATTTTTGGTACTCAGATCATCTTTTCCTCTTATTATTATTACTATTAAATTTATTTTATATATCGCTGCCGGTGCCGGTTAGATAAACTTGTCCGAATAGGAAATAGTTGCGGCAAAATTGGCTTCAAAGGTATTTCTTTTCTTCTTTTTTTTTTTTGGGTTGTAAACCATTCAAAGATATTTCATTCTCTTTTCCCGTTTCCTTTTTTTTTCAATTGTTACAATTAAAATTAAAATGTTATCAAAGTGGATTTCTCTATTTTAGTAGTGTTTTTAAGTATCTATTTTCTGATTTAACTTCACCTATTACCGACCTATCTTTAATTTTCAAATTTTAGAGTTTTTTTTTTGATGGATTGAAATTTTAGGTTTTAATCTAGCATAAATAACTTTTGTTTCTTAGAACCTAAACCATTACTGATTGATTTTCTTTTGGCCAGAACCATTATTGATTGATTAAAATTATAACAAAACTATATAGTATACACATTATAAACTATCTTTGGACATTTACTCGAAAATGGTACTAATACTAGTATCTCGTAGTGATCTTTTGAGAATACTCAAACGTCAAGGGAAAAAAAGATCAGAAAGGTGAAGTAATAAATGTTTTAATATTAAAGAAAAATATTTTTGTGAGATTGAAGATCTACTGAGAATAAAAAAGAATAATTTGCGGCAAATAACCACTTTTAGGTCTAATCCTATATCAAATTTAAATAGTTAATCTTGATTTGATGTAAGCTTACTTCAAAATTTTTTATCTTTCACATTTTCAATCCATTGGATTATCTTTGGATTCACGATGATAAATGCAATAGTGGATTGAAAATTTCTTGTAGAAAATGAAGCAAAACAATAATGAGTACTGGAGGTCTCTTTGAAACATTTAAAGATCAAAATAAAAATTACAAATACAATAATATGATACAACTATATATTTTTTGGTGTTAGACATATATGGACACACATTCTGTAACTCTACCACAAGGAACAACGAAACAAGTAGGCCAAAGAACCAGCAAAATGAAATTGAGAGCTCAATTTTATGACTACATCATGATTCAATATTAAAATTTATCTTATTGAATTTCATCGCTATATTTCTAATTTTGCGGCTTTTTGCTATT
Organism: Microcos paniculata; assembly: GCA_030664755.1. Lineage (NCBI taxonomy): Eukaryota > Viridiplantae > Streptophyta > Magnoliopsida > Malvales > Malvaceae > Microcos > Microcos paniculata. The sequence goes on along the minus strand of CP131462.1, from coordinate 9,855,262 downwards.
GTGTTTTGAGTTTGTGAATTTGCGAATTAAAAAGTACTGAAATTGAAATATTTCTCAATATATTTACTAGTGTAAGTGACAAAAACAAAATATTTTTACATAGTACTATTTTGTTGGTACAACTTTAAACTTCTCAACAATATCGTTACTTTTCGTTGAAATGCCAACAGAATTAAAGAAATTGAATTACATGACAATATTATTCACTAAATTGGAGCCCCGCTCTAATATTAGGGACTTTAAAATTTCATTAATGCTTTTAACATTAAGGATACTTTTACCTTTGAAGGTCTGAAAATCATAGGAGTAGATCAACTTAATTTGGAGATTTGTTGGACTAAAAGGTCAAAACAAAGCAGTATCACCTAATGAAATGCAGCCAATTGTCACCACAGAGGGCACACTTGGCTTGCTAAGAAGCTTGAAAAGGGCCGGGGCGGTTGGTTGGGGGGTTACAATTAATATATAAAAAAATTATTATTACTTATTATAGAATATTTTAAGGTTATACATTATAGATAAAAAATAATGAATACTTATAGAAGATCATAAAGTTTGATAGTTAAAGTAGGTGCATTCTCTTAGACATGAGGTTTCAGATCTAAGTCCTATCATATATAAATTATGTGTGAGTTTTGTCAAAATTGTAAATTGATTTAGTTAGTTTCATTGTTTATGTTGATTTAGTTTCTTTGTTTATCTCGTGCTTTTCATTGTATTATCAAAAAGGTTAGACCACAAGCTAGGCTCTCGTTTACGCTAAGCACCAAAATTAAGCTAGGTCAGTTTGACAAACATTTAAGAGGGACTAGACTTTGGATAGATTTTTTTTATTTAATTAAGGGTATCCTAGGTCTTTGGTTGAAGATCAATCCCTTTTGAGTCAAGTTAGTCTATTATGGGGGTAAAACTCTTATAGCAATGATTTTTTTCATTCACAAGACTTGAACTCGAGACATTCTTTTAGGTCAAAACAAATACCAAATCACTTGAACCTAGAGGTACCCTCTGTATGGTTCCGATTTTGATTTGACAGTTTCGATTCCTATTCCAAATCGGAACTTTAGACTTTTTTTTTTCAATTACTTTTCTAAATTTAATTAAATGTTATTTAAATAATATATATTTAAGTAATTAAAGTAAAAAAATTAATTCCAAATATATAGTAATTAAGCATCAAATTTTTTTTTTAAAAATATTGAATATAATATATATTAGTAAAAGTAATTCTTTATAGTTATAATAATACTATATAAATAATAATTAATAATATATTATTTATATACTATCATAAAATAAAAAATGTTATATGAAAAGGTGAAAAATAATTGAGGTCAGTAGCCGTATAAAATGATTTCGAAGATATATTCATGTATGTTCTAATGTTCTTACAGGAAAATAAAATGTTAATAGTAGTAATAAGTACTAATAAACATACGTACATTTCTCAAGCAAGAAAGTATATACATGCATAACCTCTACAAAGCGTGTCTGGTAAAAAATTTAAAAGAAAAAGGAAAAAAAAAACTTGTAGAGCGTGTGAAACTAAAGTTAGAAACCCTGGTTTTTCCCCCTTCAAAAGTTAAAACCCCACCCCATTTCTCTATTCCCCTAAAATATCCATTTCCTTGCCCACGATTTGCCCCTGTCGTCCAGTGTCGCTGCCTTCATCGCCGCCAGAGCTAACTCGCAGTAAGTTCTCTCTCTCGCTTCTATGTTGTTTTCTAATTTCAAAATTTAGGGATTTATGAACTGTGGAAAGTATGAAAAGTTTATGTTGATTGGGTACATTAGCGATGATACTCTGAGATGATGCTGGTTTCTGAATGTGGTTGCTGCACTTTTTTTTATTAGGTGTAATTGCTATGTGTTTGCTCATCAATTAGATTGTCAATTGGGTGAATCTTGATATTATAAGGTGTTATATGGGTCTATGTGGAGTTTACGCTATCAAAAAATATAGAGTAGAGTCTTAATTTGGTCCATTAAGACCATGGTAACTAAAGACTCAGTATAATGAAAATACATGAATATTACTTGTTCAGTTACTTTACATTTTTGCTTCCTTTCACTGAGAAAGAAATTTATTATGCTAGATTTTGAGCTGATTAGGAGCATAGTTTCTCAATGATTTGTTTGTTACTTATTTGTCTCGTTATCGTTTTTGGTAACAGATTATTCGATGAAACTATTAAACAATCATCTTAGAGTAGGCTGGAGTAGGTAGTTTATAGTTGAGTTTTGTAATATGCATGCTGAAAGTCTTCTCTTATTTCTCTTATTTTTTTCTTCCTTAGTAGATCACACTATTAGACCAGTTATGGTATGTAATTTAAAGTTATTAAATGGTTTTGGTGCTCTTAAGTGTGAGTATTTTTCACTTTGCAGTCATGTCGATCAAGAGAGAAGACCGGCGTTTTGTTGATTTCATCAAAGATGATTCAAGGTTGGTCTTGTACAGCAAGAGGGTGAGTATCCTGTTTTTAGGTGTTAGGTTCTTTACACAGTTCTTTACTGAATTAATTTGGGTTTTTGCAGGTACAAGATAGAATCAGGCGGGATTTGGGTTTTGAGCGTTTTTTCTCACGACTAGGATACATGGTTCTGCCCCTCTCCGTAATTGTTTCTGCATGGTCGCTCTTCTGGACCAAGAACAAGCTGGCTGATTATGAAGAAGAAATTAGGGAGAATAATAAAAATTGCATGAAGTTTGTTGCTAAGATTAAGGATTCTGCGAAGGAGTTCAACAAAAAGAAAGGAGAGTAAAGGAGAGCAGAGGGGAGAATTCTGTTTTAAAGTTCTCATTAACCATTTAAGTTTAAAGGAGGGAAGAAGACTTCTGTTTAAGTTCTCATTAACTATTTAAGTTTATATGGACCTGAGTTTATGGTTTGTTTGGACCGGTTTAGTCTTAATTTAACTACTTTAGACCTATTATTGTATTTACCATTTAGATGGATCTATTTAAGTTTTTAAGTACTGTATATTTAAGTTTCATGCTTTTTACTTGTACCCTTTCCATGCTCTATGCTTTTATGTTGTTATGTTAAATTTGGTTAATGATTTTCATTGGGAAAACGCTGTGCGTTTTACTTTCATACTAGAAAAACGATGCGGATATTTGAGATTTGAACTTAAATTTTGGAGTAAATAAAAATAATTATCTTTTTCAAGATTTCCCCTCTGCTTCATTCTTTTTTTTCCATCTATAGATTCTCTTTTATATTTTCACTGTTGTCTCTGCATCTCTTTTTCTACCTTTCTCCAGAACTCTCTCCTGCCTCTTTCACCATTTTCTCGATTTTTCTCCATCATAAATATTAATTTATCTAATTAATTAATTTCTCAAAAAAATCAAAAATTGAAAAATACCTCAAAACTCCCCTGTAGACTCCATGGCCACCGTCTAACGGGTTTGATTGCCCATAAAAAATGGTAAAAAATTAAAAATGATTAAATGAACACTAGTACAACGACGTCGTTTCAAAAGGAAGGGCTTTTATTGCCTCAAAAACAAATAGCCTTGCTCCAGTCTGAGTATAACCAGTCCGCCGTTTTTCTGTTTCTTTTTCTTCTTCTCCGTTGCTGGCGGGTTTAGTATTATAACTTAAAAAGAGAGGGGGAGATGCAAAGCAATAAAGAGAAAATGGTGGACGACGTCGGTTCAGTGGTTGAAGCTATATCTGTCGATGAAGGAAATATCGCTCCTCTTTGCCAAGTCGAGAGCCTATCCATGCGCTGCAACGAAAACGTAGTCTTTTTTCTTTCAAAATATTAAGTCAATTCTTTTACTTTATTGCTTTTGAGTTCAATTTATAGTGATTTCAATTTTGTTAACAGGGAATGACAAGGTTTTTGATGACCTCAATTCCACACTTTAGACAGGTATTCTTGAAGCTGATATATTTCTCTTTCGCCCCTTTTCGGTTGATTTTTTTTATTGATTTATGTTTTTGGCTGAAGTTCCTGCTCTCAGCATTTGAATGCTCGCGTTGTGGCGAGAGGTAATCTCAACTTTACTACTAGTGCCAAGTTTTAAGTGATGTTCTTTTTCAAAGTTTTGATTTTTGTTTTCACACTTCTATTTGTTTAGTTAGGAACAATGAAGTTCAGTTTGCTGGTGAAATTCAACCCAAGGGATGTCATTGACATTACCGGTTGGAGGTCCCATCAGGGGATCAGAAGGTTGTTGTCCTAACTGATTAGGACAAAATGTTGTTCAAATGACTTATCATGGTTGGGTTTTAATGCTTATATTTGTTTCCCCCTGTTTTATATAGTTTGATTTGTCTTCTATGATTTGAAGAACCATTTTCTTCTAATAAGAGCGGCACAATACTAATAATTAGTCTCTTTAATGTAGATGTTTTGACGGCAAGTTGTGAAATCTGAGGCTGCCACCATAAAGGTATGGACATTCACTTGCAATGTTCATAAACCGATTTTAGATTTCTGTTTTTATGTGCAATTACTTTATATTCTTGCATTGTATTGACTATCGGCTTTTGAGTTCTGTTTTTTATGCGCCTGATATGATTGAAGTAGCAGATGAAACATTGGAAAGTAAACTTTTCTGTCAATGGCTTTTAGGAGATGTTAAGAATTTTCGGCTATATAAATGCTACTATATATTCGTTTTATTTCATTTAGTGATCAACATTATTACTAGCGCAAATGGGTTGTAGCAATTCTATCAGCATTGTTTTTTTCCGTTATATTTGGATAGTCAAACTCCAATCCATACTCACTTTCGAGGAGTCAAGATGTATCCAGCATGTATACTTGGTGAAAAGCTAATATTCAGAGTTTTGTTTGATGAAGAACCTTATTAGCCCATTTGATTGAATCTAGTAATGTTGTTAAAAAACTTCTTGTCTTGCTTCATTTTTCCCAAATAGTTATACCCACTCATTGGACACTTTTAATTCTCCTGCCCTTCAAGTGACACCAGCTCTGAACAATTCTCCATCTCTATATACCAAAACAGCTTCAAATGTTGCAAACAGAAAAGTAGGCTACACAAAATATGAAAAGCTTAGGTCTTTATCCTTATAGACATAAGATGTAGAAGATCATAACATGAGAGGTTTGCCAGTTTGGTTTCCAATGTGGTACTTCATTGTACTGTTTGTGTGTTTGTGGAAGTATTAGCTATAGAAATATGAGTCTATGCATGTATGTATGATAATTTAATCTGTGTACAGATTTTATTTCTTTCATGTTTTGGCTGATGAATATCTGACAGAAGTAAGAATATTTATCTAATTTTTTCATTGCCATGGTGCCTGAGCAACTCAAAGTGGAATATCATTACCCTATCGATCATCTATTTGTCAAGTGAAACACATTATTTGCCTTTTATCTCATCCAATTTGTTTTACATGTAGATCCCTGAACTGGATTTTGAGATCCCTCCTGAGGCTTAACGTGGAAGTCTGTCAATAGTATGTACTTGAACCTTCTTGCCTAACAAGTTTATGCTCTAGTTAGTTTTTGAGTGCTCCTGTTTATCCACTCTATATTTTTTGGATTTCCTTCCTCCTTTTTATGTTTGCTACCTACTCAGATACTGTCTAATGGCTCTAGGTGGAAGGAATATTAGTACAGGCCCTTCAAGAGGAACGCAAGGTTCATTCTGTGATCAATATCCATTCTTGCTTGATGTGGTGTAGTTTTCAGTACTTGAAATTGACTTTCTTTCCTTCGCAGAAGGGCGATCCTCAAACTGCAGATGCAATAGACCAGTTTTTATTGAAGTTGAGAGCTTGTGCTGCAGGAGAGTCGCCCTGCACCTTCATCCTGGATGACCCTGCAGGAAACAGCTTTATACAGAACCAGTAAGAGAAGAAATTTCATTAAGCTCTATATAATGAAGTTTTTATGTTTGTGTAATGGGCTGCTTTATGCTTGATGGGTGGATGAAATGGGAAGTTATTGCTTCCAATATGAGGGATCAAAGTGTTTGTCCTGAGAAAAAGTATTGAAGAATTTGAGTTGCTTTTTTGCTGTTATTTCACGAATATTAAAGACTCAAATTGACCGGCACTTTGGGTTGGTTTTGCATTGGGCTTTAGCTCAAAATGTTTCAAATCTCAAGCTTGCTTTATTTTAGCTTAAATTAAGAAATTGTCATGTCATCAGGTTTGCTCCATCTCCTGATTCGTCGTTGAGCATCAAGTTCTATGATCGAACTCCAGAGCAGCAAGCATTGTTAGGATATCTTGTTGACTCATCTCGAATAGAGCCTGCTTCTGGAGCATCTATGGAAGAAACAAGTAATACTGTTGATCAAATGAGTAGACAAGCACATGGATCAGTAGGAGCAGTAGCTGGTCCAGGGGCCATCGCTCAGAGTAATAGTGCTGAAATTGCGGAGGCTTTATTCCGATACTCTGCACCAGAAGAGGTGAGCCAAATTTAACCGTAACAAAATGATTGGATTCATGGAGGGAAAATAAAAGAACCAAGTTAACAAGAGAGGTGAAGAAATGGGATTTTAAGTACGACACAATTTCCTTGTTTTCCAAGAAAAGAAAAAGATAGGATGGAGGGATGATCGTACATATAATGGAAAATTTCCATCCTTGTCTTATTATGGAAATTAATAATAGAGTTATAAAATCTGCACCAATATTCAAGTGTCTAATTTAGTTTGGCGTCTCATCAACTCAGCTTTTACAAAACTAGTTTGTAGTATTTTATTCAACTCTATCACCTATCTATTTTTGTGTTATCTCTTTCTCTCACTGCCCCCTCTGTTTACACATTTTTAAAAAATGGTTTCTTCCTTTTCGTCCTATTCTCTATGTTGAAAATGAATTCAAAAAGTAGTTTTATGTCAGAAATGAAAAATGAAAACAAAAATATATTCATACACCAAATGGGTCCATAAATCATTGTTGCATAGGACTGCATTAGTTGGTTGCATTGCGCTCTTACAAATCTCGAGTTTTGGGCAAATTAGAAAATGGGTTTGAACTTTGGTGAAAAATTTAAGTAGCACCGGAGGCAATTTGTTCATGTGAGAATCTGCCATTAGCTTCTATGAGGCAAATATACATATTTATAAGTTAATGCTCTGGGATTTTGTTTCAAATAACATTATTTGAAATCCATCATAATTTTAGGACTAATATTTTAACGTAACTGTTGAATTATTGGTTGCTTTAGTAAGAGTAAGAAATTTAAGGAGACGAACATTAGATGACCAATTCATGTATACTTTTTATTTCTTGAAAAATGAAAATGTAAACCTTCTTTTCACAGTTACCTGGGCTTCCTTACTATTTTGCAGATTTTGGGCATGGCAGAGCCTTGGACTTTAATTCTGGTTGATGCATTAGCTAATTCTTTTATTGCACCAGCAATTGACAATATTAAAGACGATCATCAGTTAAAGTGTAAGTTTCTTTCTGCCAATCTTGAGAGAGAACTTTTGGCCTCATTGCTCTTACCTTTTCGTATGTAACTTGTGGTTGGATTGGGTGCACAATGACCTTTTCTTAGCATGGAATTGCCTCATTAGTTTATTTATGGTTCTTCTTCGTCGTCTTGTACAATGAAGAAATGGAAATTTGAGAATGTGGAAAACCGCCTGTTGTTTGTTTGTGGTATATGAGGAACCATATATTGAAGGTTTCAATTTTATTGGCAGTTGACCATATTAGTTTTATACATTGGCTTGTCCTTAATTCTATCACTTTTTAACTTTGGTGGAAACGGATTAGAGGTACCAAAAATAAGATAGTGCAGGCATTGAAGGAAAGAAATAAAATTTGAACGTGGCTATAGATTGGTTCATTATATTTCAGTTCTCTACGAATTTCTTCTCACGTATTGATTGGTGCCATTATACATTTTATCAAACTGGATTCTTTCCGCAGTTGAGGAATATGAGAGGTCATGGGAACAGAATGAGGAATTGGGACTTAATGACGTTGACACCTCTTCGGCTGATGTTGCTTACAACTCAAGGGGGGTGACTTCAAAAGAGAAAGCAGAAGGATGGAACCGGTGATCTGTGTAAAAGTAAATCACACTTTCTTTCGTTATTTAACCATCTTTGAGGCCAATAGCAATGGTGTTGTGCAACTCTTCAGACTGGCTGCTGGAACAATGCGTTCAAAAAGATTGGTGCCGGTTTGCAAATTTGGGGCTTCATAATTATGCTATCATATATATGCATTTGTAAACTATTGTGTAACATATCTAAAGTCACTTGAATTCTAGAACTTTGATTCCACTTCGTGTCATCTATATATTTTTACGGAGTTATGCGATTAAAATTGGAATTATGCAGGCCGAAAGTCCTATTTGAATTTCCTCCAAATCATTGAGATATTTTTTTTGGCAAGGGCTATGGTATTCCTTTACCTTCTCTCATTTGGATTGGATCTAATTATAATGGCGGCATGAAAGTACTCCCTTGTTAGACACTCAACAAGGTATATTCTTTGGGATATAATTAAGACCAATTCTCTACAACATGGATTAAAGGAGCTACATGCCTACTTTTTCATCATGCTTTTTTGGAGCAACATTTCTTATATAAATGGGGTTTTAACGATTAGAGGAAAAACAAACGGTGCTTGTTTAAAATTCAGACTGCAAATTGACAACATTCACAAGGGCAGCAATCTAAGCTATTAAGGTTTGTCAAGCTAGATATACGTCCTGACAGAGTGGTGTCTGTCCGAGCTTCAAAATAAATCAACTGGATGGGATAATGAATAACATTAAGAGAATATGAACTTCTTATGGTTGCTTATTGAATTTTTTGCAGTGGCAAGCATTAAGAGAGTATTGCAACGGAGATAACATGATAATAACACAATTCTAATGATACAACAAAGTTATCTGATCTTGAGCTAGCAGCCGGTGTAATACTATGACATCAACCCATTTGTCACGTTTCTTTTGTGTTTTCCGCAGCTAGCTATGGCATTCCTTGTTCTTGAAATCACTAGCCTTCTGCATTAATGTAGAGGACTTCAAAGGCTTACGGGTTCTTAATTTCTGTGATGCCTTTATTGAGGAGTTGCCTTGCCAGATTTAATTGGTAGGTTGAAGTATTTGAGATACTTTGGTATCTCCGGAACTCACATATATATCTAGACTACCAAAATCCATTACCTAAAACTTCCTAAAGGAATGAAAAATTTAGTTAGCTTGAGGCATCTATACATCGATTTACAAGTCATGTTCTTGATGGGATAGGGTGTCTAACAAGTCTTCGGACTTTGCCCATATTTGAATTTTGGTACAAGAAGGGAACGAGGAATTCAGGAATTGGGATGTTTTAAGTGAACTTGGTGGAGAATTAATTGGTTATAGATGCTCTCGAGAATGTTAGAAATAAAGAAGAAGGTTGTGGAGATAATTAACTGTGGGAGAAAAATAGATTGCACAAGGTGAAATATGGATGGAGGAATCATCGAGAGAATTCGAGTAATGTTGAAGAAGTATTGGCAGCGCTGGAACCTCACTCAAATTTGAAAAGCTTAACTATTTGGTGCTGTCCATCATGGTTGGAGACGAGGAGTACTATTAGTGGTTTGACTATTTAATTGTGAGAATTTAAAGAATCTTCCAGTTGGTCTTGGACAATTTCCCAATCTCAAATTTCTTACCATAGGGAATAAATTTTAATTAGTGATGACAGTAGTTGTGATAAGATCATAAGAATGAGACAATCGCGTTATTGTTTCCAGTATTGAAAGTTTTTAGCTTGCGGGATATGGGAAAACTAGAAGAATGGTTAGAAGTGCAGCCAATAATTCCTGTGTTAAATTTCCTTGACTGGAAGGGTTGAAAATTGACAATTGTTGCAAGCTAAGAAGATAGTTCCAATAATTAGTAGATTTTTTTCTCTCGAATATATCTCCATTACAAGCTGCTTCAAGGAGTTGAGTTGGGTGGAAGATGGATTCTTTCCCCTGGTGTCAAAATATTGGAATTGTTCAAACTTAAAGTCCATTCCTAAAGGGCGGTATCTCTTCGCTTCAAAAGCTTTTCGTGAGGCAGTGTGAAAAATTAAGTAAAATAGAGAAGCGACAACTTGCCTCCGCATGTCTTAAGGGAAGGAAAGTAGAGATATCTGATTGTCCGAAGCTGACCTTCATTTCTTTCAAAGGCGGATCTCCATCTTTTTTGAAGCTTAAAATTGCATCGTTGTCGTGAATTATAGGAGATAGTGGGTGGACTTCAATTTCAGAAGCTTGAAACATTATCCATCGAAAATGTGTGCTAATTATCTGATTTCGCGTCCCAATATGCAGATTAATATAGTTTTCTCACAGATCCATTTTAGATGATTATACTTTAAACCACAATGCTAGTTGTTCATTATTACATAGGTTTAATATTATCCCATTCTATTTATTTCTTGACTTCACTATATAATGTCTTCAAGGGTTTATTGCCCATGAGCTTATAGGGGATCTTATAAAGCGGAATTATCTTTTCTTTTGTTTCAGATTTTGTTGTGTAAACATTTTACCTTTTCTTCATAGTATATATGCGTCTGCATGGTTGCCATTAATTAAGAGAGACATCTAAAAACAAATCTAATTCTTTTTTCCACGAATTGCATGACAATTTCTGTGCTGCCTTCTTCGTGACCCATATAATCATCAAACTCTTTCAATCATCCTTCATTTTATATATGTGTTTGAATATGTATATATATAAACTGATTTGCAGGCTCGAAAGTGAGACATTTGTGAAGCAAAACTTGATGCAGATCTCTTTTATAATTGTTTTGACAACTATTTGCGTCTCGATGAATTTTTAACCGGTGACTAATCAGCTTCTTTGATCTTTATATGCGTATGCATGGCTAGACGTGAAGCAATATCTGCTAATTCAATTATTTTTGCATTTCCTAGTAATTCAATTATGCAAATCTAGTCCTTCTGTTTCGAGGGACAGCTTGGTATCATATGCCTTGTAAAGTTTTCGGTGCATTTCTTTTGAAGAAAATCAAGAGAGAAAATAAGATTTGGAGATGAGGCTAAACTTGAATTTGCTTCAACTACTTCTAGCTAAGTACGCCTGGTGCTCGATTGTTGATTGTCTTTCTTTTTGTTGGTGTACATCAGTAAATTACAACCAATAATGAACGAATTAATAAATTTAAAATAAAACTATGAAAAATGAAAAATGAAAAAATAAACACAGTTTTTTTGGTACTAGAAAAAACTCTGATAAAGGATTGAAATTTCTTGACGTTATATTAAAAAATTATCGTTTCTTGACGTTATTTATGCCATGTCGTAGGAAAAACCCAGACTGAATATCTCAAAAACATAAGAAGGAAAAAATGATTTTCGAAAAGTATAGAGAGAAGAATGATGGCCAAATGACCTGTTGCTTTCGTTAAATGAACCTCTCTTTCAGATATTGGGGGCGTTTGGTATGATTCAAAATAAACATTTTTGCATGTAAATGGTAAGGTTGCAAAGTGTTTATACTATTTGATATAATTTTTTAATGTAAATTGTAGGGTACTTCTTTTAGTCATTTTACACTATATCATGTAAAATATTTTACATGGGGCGGAGGGTGGTGAAATACTTTACACAATGAATGCAAAATTTCTCTAAATGTAAAATCATAAAAAACCCATAATTAAGTGATTTACTTTTTTAATTACAAACTAACAAAGTGGTAGTTTAGTCATTTACTTTTTAAATTGCATGTAAAATTATTTTTTAAATCAAACACTACAAACATTTTGCATGCAATTTAAAAATAGATTAATTACATACCTAACCAAATAATGTAATTGAATTTTACATGCAAAGTGATTGCATCCCTACAATTTGTATGCAATCACTTTGCATGCAAAGTTTTAATATGCAAACTATCAAATGCCTCCATTGTATGGTCTTCAACACCTTGCTAAAACGCGTCGTTTCAAGGTATTCGAATTCAATAAATTTCCCCCCACCCTTTTATTGCCTTCTGAAAATAATGTGAGTATGCTACAATGTGAATTACAACCAACAAGTACAATATTCGAGGCAGGCATACAAAGTTTAACAGAATGCATTGTGCATAGGCAGTTACTACTTCCCGGACAATAAATTCAACTCATAAGATATTGTTTGGGGATATTAATTGCTGAAGAATTGTTCATGATTCAAACTTTCTAACCTACCTAAAACTTTGTTTGGATTCAGGACAAAGGGGTTAAAGCGGTCAGAGAAGAGTGAAGACCTTCCCCTGTTTGGATTTTTCCTAGAACCCTTATTGGGGAACTATAGCCTTCAAGGATTGAGACTTCAATAATGCTGCAGTGAGATAGGCAAAGGCAAAGACCATGCATGCTTCCAATTTGCTAATCCTAATTTATCACTAATTGAATTACATTCGATTTAAACAAAAACAAAACACAATGAATTGTGGATTCAAACTACAAATCTGAACTACTCTTCGATGCAATTTATGGACAAGCAGCAACATCTATTTAACAACCCATCATCCATAATCATAAAATGATATAAATGACTAATCATAATTTTTATATCAAAATGAAATTCAAGACTCTAGATTCAAAGTAAAAGGATAATAATAATCATGTACTTTATCCAATCGACCCAAAGCTTTAGATACATACATACATAAGAAAAGTGGCAATATTACTACTATACTTAAAAAACCCAAGAACTCCTAGCTGCTGCATCATATGCTTTCAGCTTTCATTCTCCTTTTGATAAAGGCGCCTCAGCTCTGAAGAAAAGATTATAAAAGCAATAAGATGTTAACGTACATAACAAAAATTACATGATTTGGCAACCAAACCATATGAAGCAAATACTAACCACTTTGGTTCAAATAGGCCTATTATTGATCCTTCAAGTTGATTGAGAGACCCTCTAAAGTAGAGCGAATCCGAGCTAGTCGTTTGTTGACTAAATGAATAAATGTGATCAATTCAGTCTGCTATTCGTCATACTCCTCGGCCACATATCTACTCTCTTGAACCAAGTACACAATCGCGCACGTCATGGTCAACAGCAACTCGAAATGTGCAAACATTCGAAAAAATAGTAGGCTCATGAAAATGTCTCATCTTCCAATCCAAATGGAACAATATATATTAGTATTAGAAAGTATTAAAAAAATAATACTAAAATTATGTATTAAAAGAAATAAGTAAACTCGTTATAATTACCTCTTATAGAACTGAACAGTAACTGTCTTTAAAGACTTCAAAAGAATTGAAGTTTCAATTTCGTATCACCCACTCATGAAATGCACAAGATTATGAACTCTCTTGTAACCATAAGGATACCTCTTGTTGCGGAGATTCTCTTTAGTTTCAATAATGTTCTTTCGAATCCAATTGACAAAGGACCAATCGATGGAGGGCTGATTAACAAAACCCTTATCCTTAAGGTTCTTGGGCTTGGGTAGCTGTAAGTAATCCTGATCAAATAGGAAAAGTTAGTTACTATATATATAGCATTACGATCAAAGTAATATTTCCTAATCTTGAAATATAAAATTGAAAAGATTCATTTCTTGACAATAAAAGAATAAAAGTTTTTTTATTTTTTTCTAAAGAGCAAAAAAACAAAAGCTCAAAAGCAAGCTTGGCAGAAGACAGTAGCATGCTATTAGTAAGTATCAGCAACAAAACAGTAAAGCACAACAATGCACAATCAACACAACCATGTCACAACCCTAACACAAAGAGCATCCAACCAAAACAAATAGTCGTCCATAACCATAAGCAGGAGCAAGGAACAGCTTAAGGAAACCAGAGAAAAACTAAAAATATATAGATCCCATCTAAAAAAGGAAGAAGTGCCCACCTTTCAGCTAAAACATTGCCAGAACAAAAAAAATTCAAGAAAAACACAAAAAGATATCATTTTTACACTCAAACAAAGAAGAAGGGGAAGAAAATGATACATTTACAATCTTGGGGACGTTGCGAAGAACTCTAGCCATGCTCTTGAGTCTTTTCTGTTTAACGAAAGCAAAGATCAACATCAAATGGACGTAAAAAGTACTGTAAAGGGAATGAGAGCTCTAAGCTTTTGAACTAGGGGTTAGTATATACCTTTGGAAACAATTCTGCTGCGAGACTGATACGAGAACTCTGGAGTTAAGCTCTTACCACCTTCACAGATGACAGGAGAAAGGTCGTCTGCTTCAGACTGGAGAGGAATAATGATGCTAGTGGCTCACTATGCTTCAAAACTCAGATCATGAAAAGCCACATGACTCCATCTTTTGCACTTGAAACTGGTTACCGGTTGTTTAGGTAGCTTCATTTGTTTCTTTTAGCACAAGTAAAATAGACTGACCATATTCCCTGTTATTTTACACGGTATTAATTTTACATGGTAGTAGACCCTGTTATGACTTGAATATGGCATAATAATAATAATCAAGTCATGTGCGTAAAACGTGCGATGCTCGTGCGTATTTATTTTTATTTTTATTTTTATGTTGGGAAAAAGGTGTTAGGTTAATTGGCAAGAGTTTTCCATGTCAAGTGTCCCATGGTAAGAATCTGCCTACATCAGTGAATTCATTACACCATAACAGTGAAGTAATGTTACCTAAAGTGGAGCAGAGGCCATTATATGCCATTCTGTTTACTTGTGCTAGATGTTTATGCTTTGTGACTTCTCCAATTGTTTTGGTAAGTATGAATTTAGATTTAATATAAAATGAGCACCTTCCACAAATAATATGACACGGTCCAGTACGAGAGCTAGAACTGCAACACTTGATGCCACATCTACGCATGCCATCTTGGTTTCAACACTTCTTGGGTGGTGGAATCGCTTGATGATGACAATCCCCACGAGGACAACAAATAGTGCCAAGAGCAAGATGGTTTTAAGAGTAAGAACCACATTTCCATCATCATTTTCTATAGATAGCGTCGACCATATTTTAGTTTCCAACAATCTCTCGGTCGTCAATAGTTTTAGTGGTACGGCCGCTGACAATTTCGTTGGTGCGAACAATTTCTATAAGGTCAACTTTTTTTAGTTAAATTTTAGTTTTTGTTTTTTTGGTGCTATAAATTTTAGTGTTTAAATTTTGATTGGGGGTATCTATGGACATACATACACACACACACACACACACACACTTTTATGAAATTAAGGGGCATTTGATGTGGGATACATTAATTGTGAGGTAAGTGTTAGTTGAGAGAATGAGTTAGAGCGCACATGAAAATTTCTCAGTAGAGAAGAAATAAAATGGCCTTAAACGTGTTGAATGGTGCCTTAGTGCTTTCAATTAGCTTGACCGTCTTGAAAATGTTCAAAGTAAATTTGATGGAGACTTTTGTAACCAAGAAAAAGTTGATGGAGACTTTTACACTATAGTGGTCCAAAAAAATTATAATCCAGGCCCAAGTACCACAAATTATTTAGCTCATCTCCCATTAATTTCAAAATCCCCAATATATTTTGAAGACATATATCTACATTTATGATCATGACTTTAATTTTACATGAAATGATAGATTTGAATTCAAATATGTCTAGTTTTGATTCTTCGAATAGGTTGAGTGACCTTCTAAAGTTGAGCGAATCAGAGTTGCTTGATTATGGACCAAACAAGCAAATGCCATCATATGAGCCTCTTGTTAAGTATATTCCTTGCATAGATGTCAAGTCTCTTGATTTATGTAGAAAACGATGCAAATCAATGTTAATGACAACTTGAGATAGGCAACCCTCTGAAGACTATTGTGGGCAAATGAGAATTTGTCATCCTCCCGTCCCCTGAAACAATATATTAGTAGTATTAGAAAATATTATAAAGATAATACTAATATTATAAATATTAGAATTTCTTATCTTACCCCTGATAGAAGTGAGCAGTAATAGTCTTAGAAGTCTTCAAAACCAAAGTTTCAATCTTGTACTGCCTGTTTCGGAAAATCACGAGATCTCTCCTATATTTCTCAATTTCAATATCATTTGTACTAATCCATTATTTCTCAGTTTCAATCTCATTTCTTCTAATTCACCTAACAGAAGGCTTCTGCTAATTGACACTACCTAGGCTAGTGCTATATGGCCAGAGGCTAAATGATTGTGTCATGGCGGCCGATTCTTTACAGGTTTTTTGTTGAATCCAATTTCTTTTTGGGGTTTTTAATTTATTTTTTAATTTTTGTAGATGAAAGATAAAATTGAAAAGGAATTGGGATATGAGCGTTTCTTTCAAAGATTGGATATATGGTTATTTCTTTTATAGTGGCTACATCTGTTTTCTCACTTTTCTTGACCAAAAGCAAGTGTCACGAGCTCACACATTAGGACATTAGGATTTTGCACCATGTGGTCTTAGGCTACCTTACTGTGCTAGTAAGCCCAAGTCAGCGTTACTCTCTCTTAGGAGAGTGCTCCTAAATTAGTTAAACTTGGTTATGAAGTAAGAAAGAACAAAGGAACCAAGAAAACATGGTTTATGGAAGAATCCTATGGGTGCTCGCATTACTGACTGAAGTGTATATCAAACTTTTATGTACAACACACTTAACACTCTCATGGGTTGCTTATTCATATACAAATGAGGGAGTAGGCCACCTCTATTTATAGGCTTTCCACCATTTCAATGAATGGCCTAGATTACTCCACTTGGCTATATCCTACAATGCCTCTAAAACTCCTATCTCTAGACTCTTCTTAGTCCTTTCTAAATCATGGTTCTGTATAACCTTCTAGAGAGTTCTATGCTACTCTACATAGCTCTACATATTTACATAATGTTTTACAATACATTAGAGCCTCCTAAAGTCTTATAGAGTTATCCAGAGTTTTCTTGCCATGGACCTTCTAAAACCTTTCGCACAATTCTAGAATCTTCCACATGCCGGACCCCTTCAGACTTCTTCATATTCTTCCAAACCCTTCTGAACTCTTCCATACTCTTCCAGACACTTCCATTTATTCTGAACTCTTCTGTACTCTGTTAAAATCTTCCTGTATCTTTCGGACCCTTCCAAAATGTTCTGGACACTCACCATTTCAGAGCATTTCGAACACTCACCCTTTCAAAACCTTCTGCATTTTTCTGCATTTTTATGCATCCCTCTGAAACCTTCCAAAGCCATCTAGCCAACTCTAGGGCTAGTCTGCCCACACTACCTGCACCCTTGACATTATGCCCGTACGCATGATAGCATCCATGCGCTTGCTCCAGTGTGACTGTGCCTATATACTCATCTGTACGCTTGCACCTGTGCCTGCACCTCCATCTATGCCCATACTTCCGCTTGTGCTCTAGCATCTACGCCCACACATGCACCTAGGTTGTCCACACCATTGAAAGGCCTTAATTGGTTCATGACACAAGTTGGAGCACTACGATCAAGAAATTAATAGAGCACCCAAACTTCCAAAGAGAATTTGGCTCATATTAAAGAGTTTGCTAAAAAATCAACCAGTACAAGAAACGAGATTAGAGGAGTCTTGTTTATATTCTTAGTATTGTTTCAATTGTTTAAGTTTCTTAAAGTGCTCCTTTTATGTTTAGATTTTATCAGGTTAAAAAACTTGTTAATGTTATATTTGAATACGGCTGAATTTAGTTTTTATTTGGATAAGAGTGTTAGCATAACTTAGGATGATCTTAAAAAGTGATTTTTTAAGTATCCAATAATAAGTTGACATATCGTAGAATTTAAATGGTATACCATAATTATCTTATTTCCTTTTACACCAAATAAATTCTTATTAATTTACAAATTATTTTTTTCTTTATTTAAACTAAAACCTATCATAAAAAATATCATACATGTTGAAATTTATCCTAAAAAAAAAATTTAATTTAGGGTTAAACTTTTGTTATTAAAGTTTTTTTCTCTCTCTAAAAAAGTTATTTGATGAGAATGAATGTATATTTAACATATTGATATCTTTTAAAATTATGAGGTGTCACACAGTTATTGGATGTTTAAAAAGTCATCTTTTAAAATGATCATAAAATAATTTATTTTCTTATATAAGCATATATAAATATATAAAAATATAACTTAGTGTTTAATTTAAAGTGACTGGATTTTCAACTTGAAATCTTATATACTTTTAAAGTAGTTGTAAAATCTGGCTCCAGCAAACTCCAAATGATAATTTTGATTTTTTTAAATATTTTTTGAATTAAATATTTCTAAAAAAATATTTTTTTACAATTAATATCTTTAGATAAATACTAAAAGGGATAATAATAAATAAAAAAATTATGATAATATCTTTAAGGACTTTTATTTTTTCAAAAAAAAATTAATTAATGGTAATTTTTTTTCTCTCAATATTATGCTTTACTCTTAGGTCATCCAATTTTTTATAGGGATGATAAAGTTTGAAAGATAATTATTTCATCACTTATTTTGTTGATTGTTTGAAGTTTTGCACTTAAATTATAACGATGTTGACATTGAGCGAAAACTTAAACATCTTTTTAATGTAGATGTATTTAGTGCATAAAGAATGGTAAAATGGAAATTATACACTATGTTAACTTGTAATCATTGCACTCCCAAGATTAAGTCACAGCAGCAACACAGAATCTGTAACTAATGCAACTTCTTGCACTGACAATCTCACATCCTTGCATTCCCGAAGACAGATTGAGGAGTGTATGCACGTTTTACATTGGATCTGCCACACTTAGGGATGGCAACAGGGCGGGGTGGGGCGGTTTTTTGGCCGCCCTACCCCGACCCCGACCCGACCATACTTAAATTTTCTCCGAATCCGCCCCATCCCGACCCCGGGTTATCAATTTTAATTCCCGAACCCGACCCCGATATAAAATATAAAACCCGTATCCGATCCGTCCCACCCCCGAATAATATTTTTAATTTTATAATGTTACTTTATTTTATAATTTTACTTTATTTGTTATGAAAATTTTTATTTTTAATATAAATGATATTTTATTAATGTAAATTAAATAATTATTACTTATAAATATATAATATTATTAAGTTAATTTACTTAATTAATGTTAATAACATAATTATTAATTTAATATATACATTTATTACTATAAAATATGATAAAAAATAAAATATATTAATTATATATATATCCTCGGGCGGGTCGGGTCGGGAATAGGTTAAACCCGACCCCAACCCGACCCTGACTTTTGATTTTTAAAACCCACCCCGCCCCGCACCGAAAACCTGATTCGAAAGGAATAATCCGCCCCTATCGGGGGCAGGGCGGGTCGGAACCCGTCGAGGGCAGGTCATTTTACCTTCCCTAGCCATACTGGTTGAACCCACCAGGTTGAGTCTTAACTCTTATTAAGAATTCTTATTAGATTGAGAGTCTTCCACATTGGTTGATCACAATCTGATTGGGTCTTTAATTATTAAAAGTTCTTTGATTCAATGGTATTTGCCTGTACTAGCTTAGCCAATGTTACACCGAATTATAACTAGCGGTTGTAAGGGGTCCAAGATCTCCCACATTCCACGAATTATAACTAGCGTATATGGCTTTTATTTTCTTCAGCATTATGACTCCTCTTCTTCTACCATTATTAATCAGTATTTCTTTTCAACATTTCCAATACTTTTATTCTTTATTTGCTTGATTTTATTTTATTCCAATAGTTTTATCTCTTATATCCGTTGGCCTGATCCCTAAGTTCTCTACTCTATGCCTGCTCCTTAGTTAATGTTGACATCTTGAGCAACCCAAAAAATTCCAATATTGGCAGATTTTGGGTGAGTGGCAGCCAGAACTCAAAACCTTCATCTTCAGTTAGAATGAACTCGGCTTAATACATAAAATAGTTCTCAAATTTGTATAAAATTATCATTTTAATCCTTCAATTTTTATTTTAAAACTTTTGATCCTTAAACTTTTATTTTGTGAACAATGTAGGCATTTAGCGTTACCGTGACATAATAAGAAAATTTCACATGTCAACATTTAAATATGTCATGTCAGTACCAAGAGTCACATTGTTTACAAAATAAAATTCGAGAACTAAAAATTTTAAAATAAAAGTTAAAAGATTAAAACGACAATTTTATACAAATACGAGAGTTATTTTATATATTAAGCCAAACATCTTCTTACCTTTCTTCCTCTCTGCTCGCTAGAATGGGGTTTTCGGTTTTGCTCATTCTTATTTAGGTCAAGTTGGATTTAATTATATCCTAAAACCTTTGACTACCCACTCTCAGGTCATATAAATAACCCAATAAATGGGGGCAAAATGAGTAATACTCTGTATACTCGGCGAAATGTAGAAGTCGTCAGAATACGCAGAATTAATCAATAAAAATATTCAATAATTTTTCAAAAATAGAAAAGTTTGCATTGAAAAAATGATGACGTCTTGCAAGTAGGTATAGATCTTTGGCCCTTTGATTTTTGTTCCTCGAGTCTACTTCTCTCTCTCTCTCTCTCTCTCTCTCTCTTTGTTTTTGGTTAAAGAGTCAGACTTGTCTCTGTCTGTCACCCAAATTGCGTTAGTATTCCTTAGAAGTAACCCTTTAATTTCATATAATATATGGCTCTCAATTCAATTTTTGCTGACCAATGGTATATATATATATATAGTAATTAATAATTAACTAAGAACATAACGAGAAGAAGAATTAGCAGAAATAAAATTTTCAACACGAAATTACTAATCAATTACATATAAAATTCGTTAAGACCTTTTAGTGACCCCTATAAAATGTCATGAACACGTTCAATCAATCACTCAGGTATCAAAACCAAATTCTGAAAGACAAAGGTATGACTAGATTACTACAACTAGAAGTGGCAACAGCTTAGCCATTTTGGCCAACATCTTTTTTGTGTTATTTTTAAGGCAACCGCATGACAGACAAAGACAACGTATGTGGACCTAGTGGTGGCGAGTTGGGTTCACTCATCCCTCCTAGCGGACCCATTGCTTTCTTCCACTGGGCTGGCTGGCTGCCACCCTAAAACCGCTTCAAAAGAAATATAACTGTGCCCAATCGAAGCCCAACATATGACTCGGAAAATATAAAAAGTTTTTTTTTTGTTTCCAACTGAACAACAACTGGTAAGCGGTAAAGCAAAATCACATATCAGAGCAAGAAAGAAGCTGGAAGCCCAAATTCTTTGTCATGGATTTTTGGGTTTCGCTGATTAGAAAGTTAGAAACTAAAAGCATCTCTTACAAACTTTTTTCTTTTTAATTAAAAGAAGAAAACTGGAAACATCAGGATTCAGGACATTCTAGGCTTTTAGCAAGCCAAAAATAAAAACAATAAAACAAACAACCTGTCTCTAGTCTGAGTCTGAGAGGCCGCCGTTTTTCTGTTTCTTCTTCATCTTCTCCTTTGCTGGCGGGTTTATGATCATAAGCTGAACAGAGAGAGGGAGATGGAAAGCAATAAAGATAAAATGGTGGACGACGTCGGTTCAGTGGTTGAAGCTATATCTGTCGATGAAGGACACACCGCTCCTCTTTACCAAGTCGAGAGCCTATGCTTGCGCTGCAACGAGAACGTATTGTTTCTTCTTTCAAAACGTTTAAGTTAATTCTTTTACTTTATTGCCTTTGAGTTCAATTTATAGTGATTTCAATTTTGTTTACAGGGAATCACAAGGTTTTTGATGACCTCAATTCCACACTTCAGACAGGTATTCCTGAAACTCATATATTTCTCTTTCCCCCTTTATTTTGGTTGATTATTTTTATTGATTTATGTTTTGGCTGAAGGTTTTGCTCTCAGCATTTGAATGCCCGCATTGTGGCGAGAGGTAATCTCAACTTTACTACTAGTGCAAAGATTAAATTGATGTTCTTTTTCATAGTTTTGATTTTTGTTTTGTTTTTGTTTTCACGCTTCAATTTGTTTATTTAGGAACAATGAAGTTCAGTTTGCCGGTGAAATTCAACCCAAGGGATGCCATTACCGGTTGGAGGTCCCATCTGAAGATCAGAAGGTTGTTGTTCAAATGACTTACCATGCTTGGATTTTTATGCTTATATTTGTTTCCTCCTTTTTTATATAGTTTGATTGGTCTTCTATGATTTGAAGAACCGTTTTCTTCTATTAAGAGTGGCACCATATTCATAATAAATCTCTTTAATGTAGATGTTTTCTCGGCAAGTTGTGAAATCCGAGTCTGCCACCATAAAGGTATGGACATTCACTGGCAATGTTCATAAACTGATTTTAGATTTCTGTTTTTATGTGCAATTACTTTATATTCTTGTATTATTGACTATCGACTTTTGAGTTTTGTTTCTTATGCGCCTGATATGATTGAAGTAGCAGATGAAACATTGGAAAGTAAACTTTTCTGTCAATGGCTTTTAGGAGATGTTAAGAATTTAAAGCTGTATAAATGCTATATATTTGTTTTATTTCATTTAATGATCAATATTATCGCAAATGGGTTCGATGTAGCAATTTTATCAGCATGGTTGTCTTCCTATTTAATTTTCAACAACTTAGTTTCATTTTTATTTCATTTGTTCTTGTAATTAGTATACTAAGGAGTGAATGTCAGATCAGTATGTGTTTGGCACAGGTGCAATTAAATATGATTTCCCTTGTGTTTGGATAGTCAAACTCCAATCAATACTCGCTTTGGAGGTTTCAAGATGTATCCAGCATGTATACTTGGTGAAAAACTAATATTTAGAGTTTCGTTTGATGAAGAACCTTATTAGCCCACTTGAATGAATCTAGTAATGTTGTTAAAATACTTGTCGTCTTGCTTCATTTTTCCCAAATAGTTATACCCAGTCATTTTAATTCTCCTGTTCTTCAAGTGACATCAGCTCTAAACAATTCTCCATCCCTATTTACCAAAACAGCTTCAAATGTTGCAACTGAAAAGGTAGGCTACACAAAATATGAAAAGCTTAGGTCGTTATCTCTATAAACCTAAGATGTAGAAATCATAACATGAGAGGTTTGCCGGTTTGGATTCCAATGTGGTACTTCATTGTACTGTTTGTGTGTATCTGGAAGTATTAACATTATAAATATGAGTTTATGCATGTGTGTATAATAACTCAATCTGTATACAGATTTTATTTCTTTCCTGTTTTGGCTGATGAATAACTGACAGAAGTAAGAATACTTATGTAAGTTTTGCATTGACATGATGCCTGATCAACTCAAAGTGGAATATCATTCTACTCTATACACCATCTATTTGTCAAGTGAAGCACATTGATTTTTGCATTCTATCTCATCCAATTGGTTTCTACATGTAGATCCCTGAACTGGATTTTGAGATCCCTCCTGAGGCTCAACGTGGAAGTCTGTCAACAGTATGCACTTGAACCTTCTTGCCTAACAAGTTTATGCTGTAGTTAGTTTTTGAGTGGTTCCTGTTTATCCAATCTATATTTTTTGGATTTCCTTCTGCCTCTTTATGTTTGCTACCTACTCAGATTCTGTCTAATGGTTCTAGGTGGAAGGAATATTAGTACGAGCTATAGATGAACTACAGGCCCTTCAAGAAGAACGCAAGGTTCATTCTCTGATCGATATCCGTTCTTGCTTGATGTTGTGTAGTTTTTGGTACTTAAAATTGACTTTCTTTCCTTTACAGAAAGTGGATCCTCAAACCGCAGAAGCAATAGACCAGTTTTTATCAAAGTTGAGAGCTTGTGCAGCAGGAGAGTCGCCCTTCACCTTCATCCTGGATGACCCTGCAGGAAACAGCTTTATAGAGAATCCGTAAGAGAAGAAATTTCATTAAGCTCTATATAATGAGTTTTTTATGTTTGTGTAATGGGCTGATGCTTTATGCTTGATGAGAGGGTGAAATGGCAAGCTATTTCTTCCAATATGAGGGATCAGAATGTTTGTCCTGAGAAAAAGCATTCAAGAATTTGAGTTGCATTTTTTCTGTTACTTTTCAAAGTTAAGACTCAAATTGACTGGCACTTTGGGTTGGTTTTGCATTGGGTTTAACTCAAAATGTTTCAAATCTCAAGCTTGCTTTATTTTAGCTTAAATTAGGAAATTGTCATGTCATCAGGTTTGCTCCATCTCCTGATCCATCGTTGAGCATCAAGTTCTATGATCGAACTCCAGAACAGCAAGCATTGTTAGGATATATTGTAGACTCATCACAAATAGAGCCTGCTTCTGGATCATCTATGGAGGAAACAAGTAATGCTGTTGATCAAATGAGTAGACAAGCACATGGATCAGTAGGAGCAGTAGCTGGTCAAAGGGCCATCGCTCAGAGTAATAGTGCTGAAGTTGCCGAGGCTTTATTCAAGTACTCTGCACCAGAAGAGGTGAGTCAAATTTAACTGTAACAAAATGATTGGATTCATAGAGAGAAAATAAAAGAACCAAATTAACAAGAGGGGTGAAGAAGAGGGATTTTAAGTACGAAACAGTTTCCTTGTTTTTCAAAAAATGGAGAAGATGGAAGAGGGATGATTGTACATATAATAGGAAATCTCCATGCTTGGCTTATCATGAAAATTAATTATACAGTTATAAATTCTGTACCAATATTCAAGTGTCTAATTTAGTTTGGCGTCTCATCAACTCAGTTTTTGTTTTCCGTGAAAATAAAACTAGTTTGTAGTATTTTATTCAGCTCAGTTATTTATCTGCTTCTTTAAATAGGTGATGACTTTCCCATCAACTTGTGGAGCTTGTGCTGCAAGGTGTGAGACTCGAATGTTTGTAACCAGTATCCTTAACATTTTCTATGGTTGTGTATCTACCTTGAGTGTTGATGCTTCTATTGAGTTGCAAAGATAATTGCTTCTCAAATGTCTGATCTACAGCAATAATTAAAAATGCATATTTATATTATGGTTTAAAGGAGCGGATATACTTGAACACCCCCTCCCAACACCCACCCTCCAACATTTTTGTAAAACCCATTTGTCTGTATCATTTATGCCTATACCGTGCTATGTTTTTAAATTATATATACATTTTGTTGAGCTTAACCATATATAGGAATTCCATATTTTCAAGAGGTTATCGTGATGGCATCCACTTGTGATGCTTGTGGATATCGAAATTCTGAGGTTGGTGGTGATTTTTGTTTGTCCTATGTTTTCATTCCTCAAAATGTTGTGGTCATTAACCATACTCACCTTGCAGTTGAAGGCAGGTGGGCCAATACCTGAGAAGGGAAAGAGAGTTACCCTTTGTGTGAAAAACCTCAATGATTTAAGCCGTGATGTTATAAAGGTTTGTTCTGATCTTGAACTCAATGTCATCTTTTTAGGTGTTCCAATCATGAGTACTACTCAATATCATGTTCTTGTTTTGTTTTTATTGGGTGATTGGCTGACAGATCTACAAAAAGTACTCTGTAGACAGTGGTATTAGGGTTACTAGTGACAGTGGTATTAGGGTTACTAGTGACAGTGGTATTAGGGTTACTCTGTAGACAGTGGTATTCGGGTTACTAGTGACAGTGGCAAACATGATTGCCAGTTACTAGTGACAGTGGTATTACAGATCTACAAAAAGTACTCTGTAGACAGTGGTATTAGGGTTACTAGTGACAGTGGCAAACATGATTGCCAGAATTTAGTTTAAGTTGATAAAGAGGACCGAGGATTCTGCTTTAGTGGTTTAGCCTGAATATGACTTAAGGTAAATACTCCCATTTTTGTTGAATACTCAAAGTTTAGAATCTTTTGGTGTAATTTGCAAAGGTATATATACTGCCTAAGTCTTAAGCTAAATATGAATCCTCAGTCCTCTATGGGAAAAGGTTGTAGCCTATAAATTTGGACATCTAGGATTCTGACAGGTTTTGAATGTTGTCCTGAGGGAGAAGTGAATTGAGGAACTTACCATCTCTGCTAACCGGTACTAGTAAAAGAATTGCATTACCAGGCTTAGTTACACTAAATTTTGTAAAGAGATTTCTGTGTTTGCATAATAGAGAAAGAACTAGTGAAACCCAAACTTTCATTAGAAGAAGAAGAAAGACTATCGTCATTCTCTTCCATGAAAATTCATCACTTAAGTAGTCTCGATCATATCATTCTCTTCCATGAAATTTTATCACTTAAGTAGTGTGGATCATATGAAGTTGCATGGGAAGAAGACAACATGTTTCTCCCTTGTGTTGCTAAGTGCTTATGTAAGTGGTCTTGTAACTGGATCAGTCAGATACTGCAAGTGTAAAAGTCCCAGAACTTGACTTGGAGCTAGCCAGTGGCACGCTAGGTGGGATTGTTACAACAGTGGAAGGTTTGATTACAAAAATTAGTGAAAGTGAGTACTGCTTTTATCATTTGTTTTTTGTGTAGATTTCTGTCTGCTTGCTGATTCTGTTATTCATAGTCCTCTTCCGTCCTTGTTTGCTAAGTTTGAGCACCTCACTCTGGAATGGCCCACTTCTCAACCTGATTTATATATGCTCCAGAAAAGAGTGAGGCTGGATTTTCTGTTGCATGCTGATTCTGTTATTTATAGTTCTTGTACACCATGGTTTACTAATTTTCAGCACTTACACCTGCAATGGTTTTGTTTCAAATCCTTTAGATATCTAGAATAGAATGGGGCTAGTATGCTACTCAGTATAGCTTAAACCTCCAGTTTCTTTATGCAGCTAAAACTTTTTGTCTCATGCTGTTGTTTTATTTGAGATATTCTACTAACTTGCCTCTCTTTACTTCAATGATTATGTTTGATGTGCTTGGTCTTGCATCCCCATCTTGAGGATGGGAAGTCATGGAAGACTCATCCTTCTTGTGCATATGAAATTCTAACTTCATGGTCTTTACATGCAGGTCTTGAGAGAGTGCACGGATTTACTTTTGGAGATAGTCTTGATGAAGGTAGAAAAAACAAGTGGCTGGACTTTAAAGCAAGGTTGAACAAGGTACTGTATGACATTGCTGCTGATGCACATTTCATCTAATAGGACTGCATAGAATAGCTATCTATAGTTGGTCTGCCTCAGTCTGTATGCCTTATATTATTTAAATTTCCTCTTAAGTACCTGTATACCTGTGCTTTGTCAATCAATCACCTGGCTTTAAATATAAAATATCATTGTCGTAAAATTTGGATGGTTCATTGTATGTATAATCCTAGGATATATTGCTATGTATAATAAGTGACAACAAATTACTGCCTATGTATCTTCCAGTATCACTTTAACTTAAACAACACATAAACCCACATGTTTGTTCTTGTCTTTTTGTGCCATGTTCGCTGGGTCTGGAAGGGATGCAGAGATATTTAGCATTTATTAGTCCCTGTCACTTCTTGTCCTTGTAACCCATTCCTTTGATGATAGTGCTATCAACCATGGGAAAAGTGCGGGGACTTTTAATCGAAGTTGACTGTAAATAAAATTAATGAATCAATGTTTTTCTTCAACTTTGTGAGGATTGCCTTTGGAGGAAGTGGAAAGGTGCAAGTTCACTCATTTCCTTTTATCTTTCTCCTCGTACCAAATGATGAAAGGATGGAATGAAAAACCATTTTCCTTTCATTGCCTTTCCCTTCCCTTGCCTACTACACTTGGCCTTGGTCATGCTTCCAATTTACTGCCAGCAAGTTGATGAGATATAGCTACTATGAGATATTGGTTTTGGTATGCCGTATGCCTCTGATTTTTTCGACTTTTGTTTGAAAAGTGTGGATGGAATTCGGTTTCATGTGAGAATCTGCCATTAGCTTCTCTGAGACAAATATACTTATATTTATAATTTAATGCCCTGGGAATTTATTTCAAATAACATTATTTGAAATCCATTCTAATTTTAGGACTAATATTTCAGCGTAACTGTTGAGGAATTGCTTTGCTTGAGTAACAGTAAGAAATTTGATGAGACGAACATTAGATGACCAATTCACGTATTCTTTTTATTTCTTGAAAACTGAAAATGTAAATTTTCTTTTTATTTCTTGAAAACTGAAAATTTTCTTCTCACTGTTCCCTGGGCCTCCTTATTATTTTGCAGATTTTGAGCATGGCAGAGCCTTGGACTTTAATTCTGGATGATGCATTAGCTAATTCTTTTATTGCACCAGCGACCGATGATATTAAAGACGATCATCAGTTAATATGTAAGTTTCTTTCTGCCAATCTTGGGAATGAACTTTTGTCTTCATTGCTCTTACATTTTTGTACGTAACTTTTGGTTGGATTGGGTGCACAATGGCCTTTTCTTAGCATGAAATTGCTCCCTTTGTTTATTTATGGTTCTACTCCGATTTGATAGCGCTTTCCATTTTATGTCTCTCAGGAAGAACACTAATTTCTTCTTCTTCTTGCACGATGAAGAAAATGGAAACTTGAGAATATGGAAAACTGCCTGTTGTTCGATTGTGGTATATGAGGAACCGTTGAAGGTTTCTATTTCATTGGCAGTTTGACCATATTAGTTTTAAACATTGGCTTGTCCTTTATTCTGTCACTTTTTTTAGTGTACGCAAAAAAAGATAGCGCAGGCATTGAAAGAACGAACTAAAATTTGAACCTGGTTGTAGATTGGTTCCTTATATTTCAGTTCTGTATGAATTTCATCTCACCTATTGATTGGGCAGTTTTACATTTTATCAAATTGGATTCTTTCTGCAGTTGAGGAATATGAGAGGTCATGGGAACAGAACGAGGAATTGGGACTTAATGACATTGACACCTCTTCAGCCGATGTTGCTTACAACTCAACAGGGATGACTTCAGAAGAAAAAGCAGAAGAATAGAACCGGTGACCTGTGTAAGAGTACTCACTTTTTTTCATTATTTAGCCATCTCTGAGGCCAATGGCAGCAGTCCTGTGCAACCCGTCGGACTGGTTTCTGGAACAATGCGTTCAACAAGCATCGGTGCCAGTTTGCAATTTTGAGGTGTCATAATTATGCAATCATATATTTGGATTTGTGAACTATTCTGTAACATAATCTGGAGTCACTTAAATTGTAGGATTTTGATTTTAATGTGTCATATTCTTCGCTAACATATTCCTACTTGTTTATCCATGGACGAGGAAATTGGACAAACTAAGCACTTAGGAAAGGGCTTTGAACTGGGCATTTCTGTTTGAAATTAGAGGGCAAAAACTTAATTGAGCTTTTCAAATGGCAAACTACGAAGGCCTCAAATGGATATATTAAGATGTTCGAATCTGGATTGTTCTTTCTTGTTTGTTTTTCTTTTCAGTTTTGAACACATTTTTTCTGACAACAATTGAAGTTGTAAGATATTGGAAAGATAAAATTATCTGTAATCAACATATAACGCAACTTTAGTTTTGGTCGAGCTTTCGGTTCCTGTATCATTATCCATTGTCTTGTCCTCTGAAGCTACTCTAATCCGTTGCCAAATCCCTGCCTGGTAAGCCGTTACGTTGAGTAGGTAATCCAGGCATCTCACCTACGAATTTGGCATGTCCCTCTGTAAGGATATTGCAGCTAGGGAAAGTAAAGACTATCACTATGATCGCTTCTGTGCCGTCAGAATTATAATCACGTTCACTTAACTTTAAAACTCCCTTTAATTGACCAAGTCGAGCTTTCCCCTTTTTTTTTTTTTTTTCAAAAATCATACTCTCTCTGTTTCCTCTTTGTATATACTATTATCCAAGCAATTTATTTTTCATGATTTCTTCATAAAAATATAAAGAATATTTTTTTCCCCTCGTACGAAATATTTGGACAAGGAATTCCAGAGATGGATCACAACTCTACTATAAGTTGCTTATTGGAGTAATACAACCTTCCGTACCTGCAAGGAATGTATATTCTCAAGCATCAATAACTTAACGCTTAACCACTATTCAGGAGTTTCAGATGGAGATGGAGAAGGAGATGGAGGTGGGGATGGTGATGGTGATGGTCCATCAACAGCTTTGCCTTCCTCCCTCATCTTAGCAATAGCCTTTTTCATTTCTTCCTTCCTCTTCTTGCTAGCTAGGATTTTTGCCTGCACACCGCTCACATTCGGGTCCTTTTTCTCTGTTGGGGGAGGTGGTGGAGGCCTTTTGGCTGCAATCGCGCTTCGGTCACCAAGATTCAAGCCTAGCACCGCACCTGCCAAGCTCAATGTCACAGTCCTACACCAGAGAGCCCCACGAGTCAATGTTGCAATCTTAGTACTATCAAACTACCCACTTTAAAGATGCAACTCATCGTTTATCTCAATTTTGTGTCGGAAAACTGTAATGTTGTCTGCTTTAACTTCAAAACCAGAAGTTTAACAAGTTTAGCGTCAATTAGAACAAGTTTCACTTCGTAACTCTCCACCTTAATAATTGTAATCATAACAAGAGACTAATTCTGCATAATAATAGCAATCTAGAGAACGCAAGAAATCCCATATTACTTCATGTTCAGACGGGCTTCAACATTACAAACCTGCGGTGAAGGAGTTGATCATTTGAGACATGGTTGGGACTCTGATGGTGGCAGTGGCAAGCCCACACTCTGTGCGGTCGTAGAGAAGGAATGTAAGGTAGAATCTTGTTTGATCTGGCAATGGGTGTGGATGCATTGGCTGGAACGGGAGTTAGTGAATGGGCCATTGTTGACGGTCTCTCTCTATCTCAGGTCTCAACCTTTCGGGGCATTTCTTTGAATCCAAATAAAAATACGAGACTACATGTTTTGGGTTTGTGAAAGTCAAATTGTGATGTAGAATGAGACATTGAGTGGATAGTGTTTGTAGGTTTGGATGCAAACAGAAATGCAAATTCATTGGCTGAGACTCGATAAGGTTCTTTTGTGGACCCTTCTTTTGTGAGCCTTTTCGTATTTTTGTTTAGCTATTAAAAAGAGACACATGCCAGTCTCCGCCCATAAGTTTCATTCAGAATATTACACCTTGATTCTTCACAAAAAAGAAAAAAGCGAATATTACATCTTCAGTATAAGCTAGAAAATATTATTTGCCATTCCATAAGAATTAATTACCAGAGTTCTTGATTAATTTTCATTTTTTAAGACTGAAAATCGATTGCACTTTAAAATCCATAGAATGGATACATTTTCAATTACATTATAGATTATAGATTTATATCACCAACCAGAGACAAAGCAATAGCAGATAAATGAATCTATTGAATAAAAACTGACAATTGCATTTCCCAAGTTGAAAAAAAAAATACAGAAGTCTAATAATTCTGTTGCCCTCAAAAACTGCACTGGGTGCAGAAAACCTAAACAAAAATGAAATGATAAGTAAATTAAGTTCAACCTAATCCAAAAAACAAAACCTTCAGAAAAGTGCTTTAGTTCTTCGAAAAAAACTGATGAGCGCTGACTGTATAATAAAGGAGAGGAATAACTATGGATCAGCACTCTACATTCAATCTTCGTCCTCTGAAGCAGCTGCTGCTGAGTTGAGGGCGTGTAACCTTTCAATCAACTTAGCTTTCCTTTCCTCGTATGTAAGCTTCTTCAAGTTGAACCTGCAACAAAAAGTCATATATACGGTAAGACAAACGTAAAGACACTTAAACGAGCTTAATGGCCTTCAATCAAGTCAGAGCTACCAACCTCTTGTGCTGCTTAGGTGGCTCCTTCTCAGACTTCTTTGTGGTTGGGTCGGCACGGATAGCAGCATGAACTTTCTTGTACAAGGCCTCCATGTTATCAGCCTCAATTCCTTTCTTAATATACTCACTGAAGTGAGATTGATACTTCTCTGGCTCATCTTCCATCAAAGTCTACAGCAAAGATCATAGAAATAAATTAACCAATGGCACAGAATAAGGAGAAATCAACAATTAACAGTTATTATTAAATTCAACAATAAGGGAGGCACTACTGTAGCATTCTTATTTACCCTCATATATGCAGCAACATGACCACCCAAAAGGTACTTGCGGTGAACCTCAGCATCAAGCTGCTTGTTGTCCTTCGAGAAACCAGCAAACCTCTTGTCACTGTGAGGAATATCCAAACCACCATCCAATGCTCCCTGCGAACAAGAAAAGCAAATTATATTAACTAGGTTTAATACTAAAAATCTCTATCAATTACATTTAACTGAAACCTAGGTCACAACCAACAATGAATGCTTGCAACATACACGTTATCAACAACTAGGCATTGTCCAATCCAAACATATACAAAGATAAAATTCTATATAAGTAAAGCTATACTTGGAAATACTACGGAGTTAGGAGTGTAAGCTTACACATTTCAAAACAAAATAGTAGAAAATTTACAACAAAGGATGAAATTCACAAGACAATTCATTTATCTAAAAATAAACACTTTCCAATTAGATTCTTTATGATACCTTAAGGGCGCCAAAAACACGATTGCCAGTGGTGGTCCTGACCAGTCCTACATCAAGGAGAGCACGGAATGGCCTCCTTGTGTCGGTGGGCTCGACTGAGAAATCCTCTCCAGTAGCCTGGTAATAATACAACCTTCAATAAGGAACTATACCAAAATAACAGTATCTATTCTTTTTAACAAAATATGGTATCCGGATCCTATATAGTTACATACCTCCACATTGCCCTGATATTCATCATCCATTTCAAGCTTCTCAAGGACACGACGAGCCAAAAGCAATCCAGTGCAATAAGCTAGCCACATATACAAAAAAGCTTATGAAAAATGTAATTTGATCATGTTAACTAATATTTGAATTCAAGTAAATAAACAATATACCTGCAGCATAGTTAGTAAGGCCCACTTCAAGTCCATAACGAGGAAGCTCATGTGAGTAAGCAGCAGCAAGAACCATATCACCAGCAATATTAGCAGAAACTATTTGTGCAGTGATATCCTTGTTGGTCTAATCATAAAAGATTTAAGGTTTGAAACACTGAAAAAATACATTCACAATCTAGAAGTTGACTCAAATCAACAGCAAAATGTCAACGACGTAATAAAAACACGTCGAAAAAAAAAACACTTAAAGACCACCAAAAATAAGAATAGACAGCATTTTAGGATACAAATCGCACTACAAATCGGTACTTGGGAGTGTTGTACTTGTTCTTGTCCTGATTAATCAGGCGAATCCTAGCCCGGTAGTCGGTCTTTCCCTCTACAGATAAAATTCAGCAAATCATACCATTAGAAACTCACTCAGAAACCAGAAGTGGCATTCAAAAATCGAAAAGTAACGTAACACGACATTACTACAGAAATACTATCAAATACCTCTCCTCCTCTTGTACTGAACCTGATACCGCTTGAAGTAAGCCTTCCCTTTCTGAGCCTTGACATAGACCTACAACGATCAAAGAGAACATCAATTATTTTGGGTCTTATACTCAAGCAACATGACCCTTCAATCCTTGTACGCAAATTAAAGATACCATTTAACCAAAATAAAAATAACCCCATTGAACAGTGACTATCGGATGATTGAAAAAAAGCTAGAGTCGAAAAAACAGATCAAATACCCGAGAAAGTCAAAAGATTTCTTCATAAGCAAATGCTTTGAAGATCTAACGAAATGAGCTTTGCTAAAACACTTAGAAAAAAAAAAAACAGCCTTTTTTTTCAGTTTTAAACAATGAAGCTCATTTTTTTATGCGTGAGAGAGTGTTGAGGTTCGGGAAGGCTTACCATGGTTGAAGCTTTGATCTGAGAAACACACAGAAGAGGGCGGGAGGTAGAGACGACTAATGAAAAAGAGAGACGAGGGAAGCTATAAAGGGCACTTCGGAAATTAAAACCCTAAAGAAGAGAGGCCTTGATGGATGGTATTGGTGCATCAACGGCTCAGATTTGTTCCCTCTTCTAGGGTTTTCTTTTGTTTTGTTTTGGTGTACGTGTATTTTGGTCATTTCCGGAGGCTCCTAAGGGGATTTCTATTTTTGTTTTTCTAGCAAATGATTGTTTGCCACGTAATTTATTTTTTTTAAAAAAATACTTAAGTAGTGAAAAATCAAAATATTGGACTTCTTTAAAAAAAAGACACAAAATATTGGAAATTAAGGCATTGAAATTTTTGTACTTATGAACAAGTTCTACACTTCTACTTGATAATTGAAAATAAATAAAATAGTTAATCCAATTAAAAATGTTATTTTACTTATTTGAGTAAATGATTTTAGCAAAACTCATTTAAGTTTGTAAGGAAATTTAAAATGGAAAGAATAATAATTATTGAAGTATAATCTTTTATATTCTCCATTATTATTATTTCTTTTTCTGTAACCTTAATTTTACTTCAAAAAGGAATAATTAATCTTTTATATCTCAGAAGTTATTGGATCCATTGTGGTGTCTAAGTGGGTTTTTAACCCTTATGAAGTGAGTTGAGCCATAACCCTTGATAAGAACTTTGGGCTTGGTTGGGAATGGAATGGGAGCACAGCAAGTTTAATCAAGCCCAACTTCGAAGAAATTACAAAATAATAATAATAATAAAAGAAAAGAAAAAAAAGAAATAGTAAAATAATTCTTATACTTCCGCACAAACTAAAAAAGCAAATAATGTTTGAATGACATAATTAAGAAGACAGTCAAAATAGAAAGCAGCATGTGGTATTTCACGTGAGATCCTGCTCTCCCTGAAGAAACAAGTTCTTCCAACAAGATAAAAGTTACAAAGTGATGTTGAAACTAGGCTATTCAGATTTTCTCACCGAATTCATCCGGTAAAGACGATGAAGTATTGCATTTAAATTTCTCAGGACCCAAATTATTACATCAATGGATGTTAATGCTGTTCATTTTAATACTATACAACAAAAAATTATATGAATATTGAAACAAGCCGAATGAATCAAAATCAACCTTTGAAGCCATCTTCGTGTTGCGTAAGGAATGTCAAACTGCAGAGAGGCTAGCCCACTTGCCAAGATCGTAAGGATCCGCATAGTAGTACAACTTGATTCTATTGGACAGAGACAAGCCTGCAGCAACAGGTGAAGCTCTTAAACCAGAATCATCCTGCTCCGCTGGCTCATCTGCAAATGCTGCAATATCTCCAAGAAGTTTGAATGAGATTCTGCGAGTTTGTAGTTGTCTAGGGAAATCAAAGTACATAGGAGTTCCTGGTTTGGCCTCTGGCAATCTATATTCCGCAATAGTCACCATGTTGTATCCTTCCTGTAAAATGACCATTAAACTAGGGCTAAGTAGATATAAAATGCCAGAATAGAGATAGGTCTTATTTCTGGGAAATAATTCTAAAAAGTAGCCAAAACTACAGAACACAGACATGAACAAAATTCAGGTAAAGTAGGTAAGGTTTTAGTACCATATGAATGCCTAATCAATTCAATTAGGCTTAACACTGTTTTGTTATGGCACTGCTTAATTGTATTTTCACCACCATAGACGACAATTGTCAAATTTAACACACAGTACCATTAAGGCTGGCCTAACAGATACCTGGACTGTAGATACTTGAATATATAGCACGGCTGGAGAGATATGTCTGTCTTCTAAAAATGTTATTGATGTATCCCACATCTCAACATCTGAAGATGGTGAATGGGTGACTCGAGGCTTTATTGCATTAAAAGCATCCAGTCGGAATCCAGCCAGAAATGGCGAAGAAGGAGGCAGATACTGCTCCAAGACCAGATCGTTGTCCATTAGCCTCTCTACCTCAATTGGAACCTGAAAGTGAACAAAAATTAACATAGGCAACGCACACATGGTATGAACTTAAAGCAAAAAGCTGGTACCAGGCATAATGTGAGTAAAGCGTACCTTGAATCTATTTAATTGTGGAGTTCGGTCCAACCAGTTTCTATAATTCATTTCGTCAGTGCCTTGCGATGATGTACGCTCCATCTCTTTTCTCACAGGGCTTCCAGCAATCAGTATTCGTTTGGCATGAAGGCATGGATCACTTTCAATTGCTCCACCAAAAGAAGCACGGCGAGTTTCCTGTGCAAAGGGATTTTCATCCAGAGACAACAAACTAAAGTCTTTATCAAAATTAACAGAGCTTGAGCCAGGTCGCTGAAGGCGTAGTGTTATCCAAACAATGCGACATCTAACAGGATTCCTGAAAGTAAATTTTATATGCCGAGGCAACTTATTAGCTGACTTTTCAGGTCCATAACATTCTGGTGAAGAGGTAATCAGGGATTGGACATCCCATTTACCTACACAGGACCTTTCTTCCCTGTCTATTTTATTGCTTGCCCAGATTTGCACCTGTTCAATGATAGGAGAAACTGTTCAACAAATGCATAGCCTTACGGGAAGATAACAAGCGTACCATTGATCAGAGAGACAGAGAGAGACAGAGAGGGAAAAAAGCTGAAATGAAATTGCTGTAAAAGAGGAAAAAGGACTCAAGGCCCATAATGAGGAGAGCAATGAAACAACTTGAAGCAGACCCACTGAAACCAAAAAATAAAGAAATGGTAGGGCAAGCACATGACAATCATAACAGCATAAGAACCCTACTTTAATAAGAATTTAAGAATTGAAGCAAAAAAGATTGAGAATTCTAATATTTTGAAGGGAAATAGCTTGGAGAAAGTATATCAATCCATTTCTCTTTTAGAAGTCTTTGGTTCAAACTTTCGGAGGGCAATGGGGATTTAGGGGATGGGAGAGTCTGTCATAGTTATATGTACCAAAACAAAAGGAAAATTCCTTGCTTGTTTATAGACATTGAAATAGTTGAAATAAAGTAGTTGGTATCAAACATCACTAAGTGCAAATGTGCAATCAAGTGCAAAATGTTGGCTCTTGTAACTTAGTAGAGTCTGTCAGAAACATTCCAAATTACTTCTTAAAATGTTTAATTGTCTGAATGAAGAGCACAGAGACCACGGACATAGTGTGGACAGAAGTGGCTGGCTACAAAAGGCAGCCATATCCTACTATGATGATGCCACAAGACATGGCACAATGAACAAATTTCTATTAGCTTATGCCAACCTGTTTTGTGAATAAAAACTAATTCAAGATTGAAACTAAAGCTAAACATTTGTTGTATGATAGGGATACACATACTAATCTAAAATTTGCTTGTAAGAATGATACAGT
Organism: Microcos paniculata; assembly: GCA_030664755.1. Classification (NCBI taxonomy): domain Eukaryota; kingdom Viridiplantae; phylum Streptophyta; class Magnoliopsida; order Malvales; family Malvaceae; genus Microcos; species Microcos paniculata. Next base: position 9,818,379 of record CP131462.1, on the reverse strand, counting down.
CATAATTAGGCCTCACTATAGACACCACTTGACTTTACCAATTTTAAATAAAATAAAAATAAAAATAAAAAATAAAAAATAAAGATAGAAACTAAGCCATAGCAAGAATATGGGTGCACTTACTGTGGGAGCATCGGCTTCAGAATAACCACATGGACTGACAAGCAATACAACACCAGTGACATCCGAAAGAGTGCCAAGAACAATAACAAATTCAGCAGAGGTAGTATTTGGGGGAGCCTTCCAATATGATTGCTGTGATCCAGCATCCGGAGGAGTGAGCAATGACAAGTATGGTGCTGAATCGGTAGCTGTCTCAACCTACAGTTCATCATAAGCGGTTAGACACCAAGATGGGCTAAATTAGAACATCTCATCATGTTTCTTTACGAAATATGAAGCATAAATCTTGTAGCATGAACATGAGGGGACATTACCAAAAGGTACTTATTCCCTAATCCTTCTAAAGTATTTTGAATAATAGAGAGTTACTCTTTGCCTATTGGCCAGCCTGGCTTATAGACATGTCTATTACTAGATTGTACTGCTAGATGAGTTTGACATGGGTAAAATGGAGAAAAGTTTCAGTTTTATCATTTTTTTTTGTTCTTTCAAATTTTCTAAATAGTGGTAGCATTATGTACTTCATTTTAAAAGTTTTTGCTGCAGAACTCAAAACATATTTAAGATGTGCGCCTAGTGTAGTCTTTTTTCTTGTGAAAAATTTTTCCTAATTGATCCACCTAGCAAGAAGAAAGTACCTGCTAGTTATAAACAGAGGTGGCCCCAAACTATTTACCCATGATTGATATAGTACTTAAAGTTTGGAAACATGCAATTAGGTACTAGAACTATGTTTACGTCAAACATATTGTGATTCTCCTAACTCTGTTAAAAGGAAGTCTGGTGTGTCTTTCAACAGTATATCAAATGTGGCAGCTGTTAGGTTTTCATCGGCTAATAGAGACACGACATGCTTTATGCTAACAGAGTTAGTGGCGTGTATGATATTGTTAATGCAAAGTTCGAGCACCTAATAGCACATTTTTAAAACTTTATCTAACAAATCAAAGTTTGACTATAACTCGGGTAACAAATGCATTGTCAACCCCAATCATGAACTCAAATAAGCATAAGTACAAATAGGTTAACATTCTCAATAAGACAGTAGATCGTCAGTAGTAGATGAAAGATAGAATCCTCCATATCCTTTCTTGATTTGAGCTGCAACAAATAATTAGTAGCAAACTCTTGATCATGCCAATACTTAGTAAAAGTGATTGTTTCCAAAGAACCATCCAATTTATCCAGACATTACATCAATAAAAGAATAATGCTATAAACATATAAAAAGAAAAGATTATACCGAGTGTAGAAAGCTGGCAAATGGAAACTCAGCAAGCGATTCCTCCCCAGCAAGCAAATGTTTAAGAACTTTAACTGCTTGCTTATTATCAGAGGACTGACTCCTATCAGAAAGGCAATCCAGAAATGAGGATCCTGTTACCTCATCCAAAGCTTTATAGGCCGCCCTATCAGCACGATTTCTTCTTCTTGAGGTAATCAAGACCCTAACATAGTCCAAGATCAATGCATCAAGAATTATCTCATGGCAGCACTGCTTGCAAATAACACTGTCTAGTGTCACTGAGCGATTTGGAGAGAGGTCAACTTGGCCACCATGACTAGATCCACCCTGACTTGACAAGCCATTGTAACTTGTTGCCTCCCTCGTATAAGTTCTCAAAAGAAGGGCTCCCCTGCCCGCACAACAAACTCTGCAAGCCTTTCTCTGACATTGAGAACACAATAAAACAGATTTTGAGCCTTCCACAGATGACACAATTGAGGCAGCAGATACAGTTGCCTTAGTCTCAGCACGCACTTCACACTTGCCACCAGAACAGCTTTCCCCAATTCTACTAATGTTCCAGAAATCTATAACAGTACCCTCAATCTTCCCAAGACCAATAGCACCATTAATTTTGTCCTCAAGAGCGGCTTGCCCAAGCAGCGCAAGGGTACTTGCAACCCTGCATAATCTTCCCATGTATACTTCATCAAGCAAAAAGTTTGGATTTACAGTAGCAGGATCAGTTCCGATTGACAATAAAGCTCTGTCTCTTTCAGCTGCAGAAAGATTCAGCTGGAGACGTTCAATTTCCAATTTCATTGCTTCAAGGAAGTCAAGCTTTCTTTCCTGCAAACAAATTGAATGGGCAAGTTTTAAATTTCAGCAGTTTACTATTAGCACTTAAAAAGTTATATATCTATCCTGCATAAATGTGATAAGTAGAATATATATATATATATATATATATATATATTCTACAACCCTCAGAAAGTGGAATACATGCACTCAAATCATGCTACCTAGGGGGAAAAATATTGAGAGGCCAATATGGTAAGCATTTTCCCAGAGTAAATCCCAAGAAGGGGAGGTGGCATACCCCTAATATCAGCTCCTTAGTTGAGATGTGATGATGTGATTCAGCTAAACAGGGAACTAAGGCCAATAAATAGGACTGTTTATCATCTTTCACCTAATGTAGCTAAGAATTTATTCTCATATTTGGTATTAGTTGGGTTATGCTAACAATTTGGGAACTTTTAGCTAATTGCAGAAAAATTAAAGGAAAAACACAAAATGATTGTGATAATATATAAATAAATAAAATTAGTATGGAGTTACTCTAGAGACTTTGACTAGAGCATCCACATTGGAGATCAACCTTAGCTTTCTGAATCATTTTCAAGGTTCTACACATTGAACAGTTTATGCTAAAACTTAAGCTTTACATTAGGTTTCAGTAAGATTGTTATTCATAAGCGAAAGAATTTGAGAAATGGGGATAGGGTAGGGTCAGCTAAAAGTGCAAATTGACATTGAATAATGAATGCTTTAAAGATCATTTTGTGTACAAGATGTAAAAGGATCCAGATAACAAAAATCCAAAGCTCTATAATCTCATACCCTCTCATGTGCATACATGCATACAAGATGAGAAAAGTAAAAGAAGAAATAACTCTTCCCTTTTACCCCTACCTTAACCTTTCAGAACTATTATGTTACATTAATATATGCCCAGACTTTATCCATTTACATATCATAACTAAAAACTTGTGATATATTCCTAATGTTCATATTGTAATTGCAAAGACTGATACATATTCACCACAAAGTTATGAGCCACCAATTCAGTACTGATCTCAAATAAATGCTGGTAAATGTTTTCACTGACATCAAATTGTTAGTACCCAACCTCAACCAATAGTATGACAATTGAACTAATAAACCATTAACCATTTGGTGTTCAATTCATATATGAGAACTGCCAGAAAATCATCCCTATATGCTCTACTAGGACCAAACCATCTTTACATTCCGTTTGAAACTTACAATGTAAAAAAAAATGAAGGGGGGGGGGGGGGAGATAGAGAGAGAGAGATATATATGCACCCTTAAACTCATTATAACACAGAACACAAACCTGGTGAAGAACATAAATCATAAATGGAGACAACACGGAATTATAAGTAGCACTTAATTGACTTGTGGAAGAACAAGGTTAGGGTTTCACTATTGTGTGTGTGCGCGAGTGTGTGTTTTCTTCATATTTAGGCTTTTCGTGAGTTTTCGCCAAACATGAGGTCAACGAAACATACAACAAGCAACTAATTGTCACATACCATACGTGGCCCTGCAAGGGATTTTAGACAGTTAATGTACTTCTGCGCACCACTCTCTTGAGGCTTCCTATCCTGTGATGTAGAGGATTTATGATTGGTTTCAGGACCATGATAATTAACATCAGCTTGGTCCAGAAAATCAAGCAAGTCACCTCCGTCATATGCTGCATTTCCTGTCACTGGCTGAGAAACAGATTCAGAAAATGTGTCACCTCCAGTTAAAAGGTCAGCCCAATCATTGGCAGAACCCTTTTCTGCTGATTTTGACAGAGCTTCATTGGATAGAGAAGAGGCAGAAAACGGGTTTGTTTCTGAACCAGACAAAAAAAGATTGGTTTCCTTTTGAAATTTCTTTGCAAGTTCAGTTAGCCTGGCTCCATTCCCTTCATTAGCAAACACTCCATTCCAGGGAAGAGAAACTCCAAGGATTTCTACCTATAAAAGGTTTTGATGCATTCCAAATAGTTCAAAAGCATTAGAAAACGCCACTGCCTTAAACAAATCAAAAGGAGGGTTAGGAAAGAAGTTAGAATTAATACGCAGAAATAGTAAAGTCCAGTGATTTGCAGATGAGAGAGAGATTGTATTTAAGTTCCGAAATGGCACAATAATGGTAACTGCATTGTGCCTACGGTTACAGATGCCATACAGATGCCCCTCCAAAGTCTCTTTCTTGAGTGGTCTACTTGATTGACAGCTCTAATTTCTCTCAAGCCCCCTTTTTATCTCACATGATTTAAAGCAACCACTAATCATAGTCAATCTCTTCTTTGTTTCCTAATACTTCTATTTATTTTTTTCTTTTTGAAGAGTGTTTCTTAATACTTTTATTCATCTACCATTATATCTGTAGTTAGAAAGCCCAATAAATGCACATTACAGTCCAGCAGACTCATGTTAATTTTGCAATCTAGATGCAAATTTAGAATAAAAGACATAACTGTACATCAAGCAAAATAATTCTGAGAACTGCTTTCTACCTCACCAAGTGTCATAGGATTTCCAGAAGCAGCAGGATAAAATGTAAGTGCCACTACACGGGTAAGAAAATCCAATTCTCCCTCTAATTCTTCAAAATCGTACAATAATGATAGAGGAGGTGTAACTTGATCGTGAAGGCGTGCACCTGCTCCAGTGACAGCCATGTCCTCCGCACCAATTGGGCCTGATAAGGGAATCAAAAGATTTGTCCCATTTCCACACTGGGGTATGAAAACCCCCTGTAAAGACAGTCCAAAATAGGTTTAGAACACTATTCAAACTATATGATCAGCAAGGATAGAAAAGCTATGCTTTTGTTTTCTAAGCTAGGACCATTTAAGTACAATTGCATAAGGCAGAGCACACGGGAAAACTTGCAAGGAACAACGATATAAGTGAACGAACCTCGACAACCAATTTAAGCCCATCTAGGTTGCGACCTGTCCTCACATCAACAGTTGAAGGATAAGTTGAATCATCTGCACCATGGGAAACTGTGAGTAGCAGCTGACAGACATGGCACGGTTCATCAAGATAGATAAAAAGTTCAACAACGTCAGCAGCTTGGGGACAAACCTGCAACAAAGTAGATGCATGCATTCTGATGAAGATAAAAAATGCAAAAAAAGAAGGGCAAAGAAAGATATCCCTCCCACATAAAACAATTTCTAAGTTATAAAATACTTTTCCTAAATGATGAAGAGGAAAACTGCAACTACCCAGGTTAGATCCTTTTTCTTGAAACTCAGTAGACTAGCTCCACCATTAGAAGCTGGGAACATGCTGCCAACTGGCTTCAGAAAAAACCCTGATGGTCGAGAAAGTACCTGTGATGAACAGTACAATAAGTGATACAGAGTGGCACATATAAACAGGAAAATTGAGAAAAACTTTGTTTTCAAATTAAATATTGTTTCTACACAAGAAATAAAAAAAATACAAAATTAAAAAAAAAAAAACTTATGAGGAATAAAATGTTAACTTAAAACAAAAGCCAAAATAAATAAGTTAAAATACTTATTTTCCAAGCAATGTGCATGCTAATCCAAATGCTAAACTCACTACTCTCAAGTATATGTTAAAAATTAATACTGAAGCAATCTACAAACTTATTGGCTTATTGTCATCTTCTACTTACTGAGCACTGAAACTACCTCACACAAGATAGCAGTGTGTTTGGTTGAAGCAACGGAGTTTAGTATCCAATAGCTGCAATCAATAGTTTGAGAAAGTATCCTATAACTACATAATGATAAATTGCCAAAAAGAAAGAGGCAAAGAAGAAAGGATTGAAGAAAATAAAAGACAGGTGGACAATCAAACATTTACTAGCAAACCTAGTGACATTAAAGTGCTATCACCAGAGTCAGGTTGCAACAAGTACCCCTGAAATCTAGACAAACGCTAAAATTACATACATGCAAAGGCTGAACCGGAACAGATGGAAGATGCTTGAAAAGCCTTATTCCAAGGAACATCTCCAACTGCTTTTGACGAGAACTGTCCACAATTGCATTTTTATATCTCCTTTGAAGAGTGATTTTCATATTTTGTGCCGCAGAAAACTGCTTGAATTTTCCCGCTTCTTCATTGAATATGCTCAGAATCTGACTATGCATGGCTTTAGAACCTGTATACAGTGTTGCGTGGATATCACCAGCAAGCAGGAAAAGATCTGCTAGCTGAGATACAGGTGATAAAATTGTTGATCTCTTGAACTCCTCAAATGTCATGTCAAATCTCTTCCATGGTTTGTCTGGGCATGGATGATTCCATGTTGTGGTCCTTGTATTGTGATCAATGTAATAAGTTTTCCCTGTTACTGCATCAGTTCGTTGCTCCCAGCCAGGTGGGAGTGGAGCAGTATACCCACCATAGTTATTAATTGTCTGGGAACCATATGCCAAATCACTATCAAGAGATATCCCAAGCCGCCTACACTGCTCAACAAACACTTGGAGTGCCCCAAAGTAACTAGCAGCATTGGTTCTATCCAAAGAATCCGCACAATTGAAACGTAACACACCATTTTGATGGGATCTTAAGCAGAAGGCCCCTTCAAAGTCATCATTATAGATGATTTCACCTTTGCAATCCTTAAGTCGCTGTCGGGAAGGCAAATAATCACCTTCAGAAATGCCTATAACCAGAGTGGGTGCTTTTAGAAGTTTCCACAATTCTTCAATTGTTTGTTGTTCACCTTGTAACTTTACCCGGGCATGCCAGTCATAATTTATTAAATGGATTCGGGTATAAGGAAGCTTTGCAGTGGATCTAACATGGTTTAATGATTCCTCAAAATGATGGACTAAAATGCATTCAGACTTTCCTTCTCCACTTCGAAGCAAGTTGACGCATACAATTGGAACAAAAGGCTTTTTCTTCTGATTTTCCCCAATACCAACATCTAAGTTACGAGTATCATATCGTTTACTTAATCTTTGATAGTACTGTGAGCTTCCTTTATACGGATCCCGATCTGAAACATAAATTTCTGCTTCAGCAGCAGTGATCTTTAGTTCTGCACCCCACCATATTGGTATTGTGCCCCGTCGCCAAACATATGTACTAAAAGGCACACTCTGACCAGCTCTTTTAGGTACCCATACAAGTTGTTCACACTCTACTTCATTCCCTGCGAAAATGAACATTCTTTACAAATTAGAACAAAATTCATTCAATAAAAAAACACACACAAGTGTAATGAAAGTCAGGATAAAATGAAATGAAAAATAAGTTATTTAAATGGGAATAAAGAAACTTACCTCTGCATGACATGACATGCAATAGAAGTATCCTACGTGATATGAAAGATATTATGGGAAGCAAACACTTGGAAAGAAGTTTTATCCATTTATATGAATCCAAAATCAGGTAAGGGTTGCAAGTTTATACACATCTTGAACATTTGCAACTGTTTTCATTCTGGTTGCTCAAAATATAGTAGCACAGATAAGTATAGTTATCGTCATGAAATTGTAAGACCAATTATGCTGCATAAAGTTAAAAACATATACAAAGCAAGACTCTAACAACATGTGCTATGCCACATTCCATATATTCTAATTCTGTGGATAAGTACTCATCATTGTAGCCCAAAGAAACAACATAACCATGCGTTGCAAGACATTGAACCCCTCAAGGCATTAAACTGAAAAACAGAAAATTGAACAAAAACGCAAAATAGAAAAGAGTAATTACAACAAGAAAGGGCCATTAGCAGTCTATAAAAATTTGGCTAAGCAACATGATCAACTCTTCAGCTTAACATATAACTGGGGCACAATTCCAAAAGAAAAGAAACTGGTTTTAAGACACATAGATGTATTATCTTACCCGCAATGGAAAACATTGAGAAAATTATGACATCAAAATATTAAAAAGATTATCTCACCTGTGCTAAAACATGAATTTATACCCCTAGCCAAGTATCGAGTACCAGGATGCAGCCTACTTCGACGAGCTATGAGAGCAACAATCCCTTCTAACTGACCTGAACTACCAAAACTTCGACATTCTGCAAACCCCTACACATTATTAAGTAAGAAAGCAGTATTAAATTATTAATTAAATCTCAGACATTATTTCATAGCGTTCACAACACTGATAAACCACTATTAAAGTAGCTTAGGCAGCAAAAGTAAATAAAGACAAGTTAGACAATCCAAACAGAGGTAAGAGGGACAAGAAAAAAAACATGTAAGCAAGTAGAAACACTTTTATAACGAGGTTAATAGTCATAGGCTTACAACCTTTACGAAAGATAAGATGAGGAGAACAGAATTGATCAATTGGTATGCTATTCTCAATGCTCAAGCTTCATCATATTTATCACATCACAAATTCTTAAAAAACGCAGTTAGCCAGAAACAAAGCTAGGAACCTAGGAGAAAATACATATGTATATATATTAAGATACTTCTCACAATTATTTGAAAGGAACAGAAAATAGCAATGAGAGATGAAAAAGAGAACAACTTTATAGGTTGAGAGTACAAAAAAAAGATGTAGAGAAGATTCTAGATTTAGTGTCGGGGGAACAAGAAATTGTGGTCATTCTATGTATGATTTATTCAGACATAACAAGGGTACGATAGATATCATTAAGTCTAAGTTTTATGCTTCTTTCAAGTCAGGAAGTAGCAAATTCAATTGCATTACTTTATTTAGTTTGAGTTAGTCAGGCAGAAATTTAAGGATATCTGAAGCTTCAATTCATTTAAGTTATTTAGGTTATTATAGCTTTTTATTCGTCATTAGAAATCGCTTTAAGTCAATTTTTGTAGTTTCTACCATGGGGTCCACTTCCTGTAAGATTGGATAAACAAACCCCACCCCACCCCCACCCAAAAAAAAAAAAAAAAACCTGTTTATAGTGCGATTATAATTGCTTGAACATCATGTGTATACAATGGCAATGAGCCATTGGGACCTTAGACACAAAACCAAGGAAATCTAGCCCAAAAGCCGACAACTTATCCACTCAATTTGAACACTGCTGTAACCAAGAATTGAACAAATGCCAATAGACAGAGAACAACCTTGAAGCAGTTATCTATTCTCCAATACAGTCTAAATCAATCCAACCCTAGCTATGAGCCTTTGGGACCCTTAACAGAGACATATTCTTCCCACATTTCCCATTGATTTACCACCCAATAACCCTACAATTAGCCTCATAATCTAACTGGCCTATTTTCCTATCTCATATGATACACATATAATATAAACCACTGAAGCACGAACAGCATTCAATATATTCTCTCTGTAAATAAATCCCATATAAAATGGTCAAAAGGAAACCAAAACATCAGTTTAGGATAAAACAAAAACAAGTCAGCCTCAAAAGGATAGCCCTCAAATAAAAGCTACTTTAAGAATAATTATTCCTAACCAGTTGCTGAGGAACATGTAATGTTGTCAAGCCATTATAACACCAAAATTAGTATCTAACAACACTTCCATAGCATCATGTAAATTGGCATATACAAGCCCAATGCTACAGAGTTTTTCTTATCCATTCCTCCACTCAACAATATGGCATCAATTATCAATATCATACAATGCCCCAACACGCATACAGCATCACATACATACATAAGGAGGATTGTAATGCAAAAAGAGAACATTCTGCTACCACAAAGAGGCAGTAAACTAGAAAATCATATACCTAGAAAGAAACTGACTTATGAAACAAAAATGATCAGATGAGCATTAAATTGAAGATACCAAGTATGAAGCAAAACCTGCAGAAGAATGACACAGTGTTGCGTCAACCCAATGTTCCTAAAAGGCATTGAAAGCCATCCATTCCAAACAAATTCGTCATCAGCGCTAAGCAGGGACATACGACTTGGAAAAGATCGCGTGATGTCTCTTGTCTCACAAAAGTAGTGCTTCCCATCAATCTCTAGCTCAGCCAATTCTTGTACATTCTTCACTTCACCTTTACCCTGGGGTTGAGGATTCTGCAGTGGTATTTTGATCCATTGACTCTCTGTGACTGTAAACACACATCCCCCACCAGGCAAATAGGGAATGCTAGAAGCTAACTTTGTAGCAACAAGAAGTAATCCATAGCTTCCCAGGGCGGCATAACCCAATATTGCCCTGGCGTGAATTTTGCTTCTACACTGCCAGGGTGATCCATTGGTTACATAATCTAAAGCTTCATTCTCAGACCCAAAAACATCAAAACCCAACTTCCCATGATAGCGAAGCGCCCCAGTAGTCGGGTCAACATAAATCACCTGAGTGTTAATACCAGTAGACAAGCTAACAACGATATAAACTTCACCCGTATCCAAAGTAACCACAACAACAGATGTGCTTCTTGAACCACCAACTACAAGCAAAACAGGACATGATCAGCTAAACCCCCTAAACCTAATTTAACCAAAAACAGTAAAAACACGATTAACCCAAAGAAAGAAATCCAAAAATGTGGTCACCTGGTGATTCCATGTGCTCCAAATGAAACTAGCAGCTTACAACTTCTTGAAAACTCGCAATGTTATATCCCTGCTAAAGAAATTGAATAATCCGTTCAAACAAAATGAACCACAAAAAAGTAAATGTAAAATTCACTACTTTTTTTATTATCTACATGAACAAATTGGGGAAATGACCAATAAATCCTTCAAATCTAAAGAGAAATAACCTGCCCACGAAGAACGAATGCATTTGAGCTAATTACATGGAAGCAATAAACAAATGAAATCTGAAAATATATAAATGGACCCCCTAAATCTAGATCATGGGGATTCAGCTTCTCTTGTTCTTGAGATCCAACACAAGCAAAAATGAAATTTGAAAAATATAATTTAGCTGAAAGAAAAAAGACCACCTAAGACAGTCTGTTGTTTTGCTACGATCTCGAATCAAAGCAAGCATCAAAAACATCTCAGATTTACGCAAATTAACTCTAAAAACAGAGTTAGGAGATTAAATGGAAGAAGAGAGAGAGAAATTTTGGAGAATAAAGGAATCGAGAAGTAGAAGAGAAACGGAGATGTTATGAATATGTACTTTGAGTTCAATTTTGAAGAAACTGAAAGAGAAAAGAAAAAGATATAAGTAGGGGAAACTAATTAAACTGACCGGAATGTTGGAACGTCGGAGAGAAGCACAGGGTAGAACCAAAATGCCGGAGACAAAGGAGAAATGTTTAAAAGAACACAGGAAAGGAAAAGCTTAAAGATCCTCTGCGGTTACGTGCAGGAACCGGTATCCAATGTCCATAGCCACCTCGGCGTATTAATCAGAGTCCCCTTTCGTATATTTCTATGTTACGAGACGCTATATTTATCTGCTTTTGCTATAAAAAAAAGTAGTATTGATTAATTCTATTTCACTTGTGTTGTTAAAAGCTTTAAACTAATTAATTAAGTCTTTTTCATACAAGTCAACAGTCATTAATCTTCAATGGTAAAGGAGCAGCAGGCATTGATAAAAGTCAAGCTCTTGAAGGTCTTGTGGAGAGAATTAAGAGACTGAGAGGAAATCATGACATGAAATAAATAAGGTTTATCATGCGACTGGAGATGAAAAAATATGAGAAATTAGAGAAAAGAAAATGGGCAGAGTTACAAGATAGCGTGACTGCACAAACGTAAACTCAGCTTTCTTTCTTTTTTTTTTTTCTGGGGCAACTTTCATCGATTCTAGGTTAAGAAATTACACTTGCACAAAAGTTGAAGTCAAGAAAGAAAAAATTTTACAAATGGCGAAAAGTAGTTCTAAGGTGTGGTTGCATTGGAGGAAACTCCATTCACTAATCCTCATCACTTTTCATAATTTTGACAAAGTGATTGGAGTCCAACGCTAGTTGTGTCAGCAATTTTCTCTTCTTGTTTCTTCTCTTGTGATTTTCCTGGGTTGTTACCAGTGGCAGTTGCTACGGGTTTCTTGACTACAGAGATCAGGACTGAAGACTTGATCGGGTCGGGGCTCGTACTTGAATTTCCTGTTAACACCAAACGATATTAATATATATTCATTATTCAGAGAAGAGCAAGCTAAATTCCAGAAATTCTATACCAATCCAGACAAGCATCAAGAGTACGTAGAAGCAATCACCAATAATCCACAATTCTTGTGTTACAATTATATATGCTCATGGGAAAAATTAAGTTAGATGGGCAGGTCATGAATTATAAAGCTATATATGTTCAAATAGAATCTCAGGCTATCCATTTCTCTTCAAAATCTGATCTCTATTTTCAAAGAAAAACTTTTGACATGCATGGTACTGTCCTAAAACCCTATAAATCATCCTTTTAGATATGTATGAAAGCAGGTTTCACAAGTAAATAAATGGGTATAAAATATCTGTAATTGACCCAAGCCGAAAATAAAGATGGCGGGCAATGAGCAAGAGTGCAGGAAGCACTGATGGGGGCAAGCAAAGCCTCAGTGTTCATATATAGTGATAGTGATCAGTTGGTCAATCTCTGTTTTTGTCAGTTTATATATTCGCAATAGTACAAGAATATATATTGCAGCAAAATTGAAATCAGTGCTGAACAAAAACAATAAATTCCACTCAGGGTTCAGAGCATCTCTAACGTATTGCACCAAATTTTACATTAAATTGGTGTAAAAAAAGAATCTTTGTAGAATATGCTTATACCAAATTTTTTTTCACTCCAATGTATTCTACACCAAATTGGTGTAAACAGTAATAAAATAATTATTTATACAATAGAATTAATTTTTATTTAGATAATGCTTGCAATATTATTTTATTTATTGAAAATAAAAAAATTATTATTAAATAATAATTAATAATATTTTCTAATAAATTAATTACTCACATTAAACATGATTATTTTAACTTAATATTATTACAAAAACAATTCGAACAAAAATTATTTCACATAATTCTACCAATTTTTCATTATAATTAAAATGTTAAATTTAAACATTTATCAAATTATATAAATAAATCAAAAAGTATAAAGGATATAAAAGTAATATAAATAAAAGATAAAGGTTACATTTGAAAAAAAAAAAAACCCGACAAACACCAAATTGGTGTTTGCTATTGGTGTAATATTGTAGCAACACCAATTTGGTGTACATCGGTAGTAATAAAATGATGTCTTCATTGGAGTTACTTTGCATCAAATTTTACACCAAAATGGTGTTTTGGTGTATTCATTGGAGATGGCCATAGTGATATAGGAAAAAAAAAATTTAAACAGCACCAAATCGAGGACAAATGAGCACAATCAATCATGAGATTTTTCTACATGAAAGCCAGTTAAACGTTAAGAGACAAGTACAAATATTTTTACCTTTTCTGCTGTAGTGCGCTGTAAGGCCTCAAGCATTGCGTCGACACTCACGGGAGCATGTCTGGATTGCAATATAAAAGAGACTTCAATTTTTTTTTTTTTGGTTAAAGGGATGTTTATTTCACGAGGATTTAAACATCCAAAAGGTGGGGTATAACCCCTACATCCGACACTTGGGGAGCAACCCCAAAGTTCAAATCCTGCGTTACAGACCCTTCATTAGAGACATCTACAATGCGGAGACCAGTTCCAACACCCGCACGATTAAAAGTACAAGCGGAGTCATTAATATCAATCTTAGAAGATACAAGTCTTTGGTGTTTAACACCGTAAGCATCAGCTAACAACTGCAGTTCAAAAGAGACTTTAATTAGCATCATAGAAAAGAAAATGTTATTGATGGCCATTTTGATAGATAAATAAAACATGCGGATTTCAAGTTTACCCATAAGAGTAGGGCTGACAATTTTGCTGTCCATACTCAATGGCCGCTCAATCCTGCCCATTGTCCTTAACGGCATAAGATCCATTCATCTTTAATCATCATTAATTAAAATTATGTCTATTTATCCTTTACCTCAAACCATTTATACAATTGGCATCCTGAGACCCCTCAACAGTTGACTCCTATTTTTGACAGTTTCACCACCTCATGCACAAAACCTAAGGATTATGAACTGCTCTCTGGATAAGTTTTAAAGATTTGCTTCTAGTTGTTCCACTAGGTAGCATATTGGTGATAAAGTTTGGAAGCTTTTTTCGGTTTTTGCATACAACATAAGTAAGCAAAGCTGTTGCATTGCTAATGTTATTTGGTTCTTGGTTTTTGGATATATGGAAACTTTTTGGGGTTTTTGCATATAACAGAAGTAACCAAAGCTGTTACATTGTTAATGTTATTTGCATCTTTTGTCTTTAGAACTGGTAAAGATAAAACATCTTGGTTTTTCGAATTCAACCTTGAGTAATAGCAAAAACTTAAGGGCATGAAAATGAGACAGTACTTTATTTATTGAAAAGACAATAAATCAGTAATGTAAGTAAAAAAATTTGGGTGATGATAATGCCAGAAGTCTCTAGCAAAATATGCAAAAAGTTGGTTTAAGTTAGTGGTGACCCCGGTTCGGTTCCGGTTCGGTTCCGGTTCCGAACCGGCGGTTCCGGTTTTGGTTCCAAAGGAACCGGAACCGGAACCTTAAAGCTCCGGTTCGGTTCCGGTTTCGGTTCCATCCGGTTCCGGTTCCGGTTATGGTTTAGGTTCTAAAACGGTTCGGTTCCGGTTCGGTTTCGATTTTTTAAAAAAATTACATTTTTTTTACATAAATAAAATAGATTAAATGTGTAAAAGAAATTACTTCCAAATAAGTACTATCAAATAAATTAATTAGTTTTACAACAAAGATTATAAAAATAAACTAAATAAATATTACAAGGATATGTAAATTTTTAAAATTGTTCCACTTATTTTATTTCATTTCGGAAAAAATAAATATTACAAGGAAAGAGCGATAATATAAATTTAAATTTTACAAATTAAAAGAAAAAAATAGCTCATCTCTCCATACAAAAAGAAAATTTGTAAAAAAAAAAAAGAAAAAAAATTGAGCTTGCACTTAACTCTTACCACAATTAAGTTGCCTACGTATCCTCTTTGTTAAGTTTAAGAGGAATCAAAGCTCACGTAGTTCTTTTACCTTTTTTTATTCTAGTCGCTACCATTGGTGCCTTCCGTGGATTGTTCATCGACAAGATCATAACCAAATTCTTGCTCAAATTCTTGTTGTCGTTCCAATTCTTGTTGCCTATATTGTGCTTTAGTCCAATCATCAAGAAGAGTTTGAGCTTCAATTGAGTCAGGACTCATACAAGAACGCCTTTCATCCAATATATTTCCACCGGCACTAAACTCTTGTTCTACGGCAACTGTTGAAACCGGTGTTGCAAGGATTTGTTTGGCTATGATGCTCAAAATAGGAAAATGTTTTTGATGCTCCTTCCACCATTGTAAAATATCAAAGCTACTATCATCAACAAACTCAAAAGAAGTTGTTAGATAACTCTCAAGCTCAGGACTTGAGCTTGTGGATGATGAAGATGAACCTACAAACTTTTTTCTTTTTTGAGCTAATAATTGATATCCCCTAGGAAGAGATAAATTAGGAACTTCACAAGGAGTGTCACTTTGTCTAACATTAATGCCATAAATTTTAGCATAATCTTCATATAATTCAAAAAATAAATCTTTAATACTAGTACATATCATATTAATATCAACATTTAACCTTAAATATAAATAATAGTGTTTTAAACATTCATTCAATCCATCTAATTTACAATGTGGATCAAAAGCTAATGCAAGTAAATAAATAATTGGAATATTTTGATAATATTGTAACCATTTATCTTTCATAGTACTAACACAAGATAATAATTCAACATCATCAGAGTCATGCAATACACCAACTATATTAATAGCCTCAATAACAAATAGATGTGTAGTAGGATAATAAACACCGGATAAAACCCTTGTAGCATCATTAAAAACTTTTAATATTTGACAAATTTTATTACAAATGTTCCAATGATGAGGATAAATAATAATATCACTAACATTATGTAGCATAAAATTACACAATAATTCTTTATAGTCTTCACTTTGACAAAGTAATTTATAGGTAGAGTTCCAACGAGTTGGAACATCACGTGAAAATCTTATGGGACGCTTGCCATTAATTTCACAAAATTTTGTCCATGCTCTCATTTGTCCCGGATGTTTCCATAAATATTGAATTGCCATTTTGATAGGCTTAATAAAATCAGAAAGTTTTTCTAACCCACTTTGAACACATAAATTTAAAACATGGCAAGCACATCTTTGATGAAAAAATCTACCACCAAAAAGAGGTCTACAAAGATTAGTTAAAGATGAAATAGATGCAGTATTATTTGACGCATTATCAAAACCAATTGCAAAAATTTTAGAATCAATTTGATACTCTTCAAAAATAGTTTTAAGCAATCTATAAATATTATCTGCGGTATGAACTTCATCAAAAACTCTAAAAGCAATACATCTTTTTTGTAATATCCAATCATTATCAATATAATGACAAGTTACACCCATGTAAAAATGTGATCGCCAATGATCACTCCATACGTCGGCACAAACAGAAACACGACCTTGAAAATTTTTAAAATATTTAATCAAATTCTTTTTTTCTGATTTATAAATTTTAAAAAGTGTTCGTGTGAGAGTGGTTCTAGGAACACGACATGCGGAAGGATTTAATGCATTATGACAATAATTAATAAAACCAACTTTTTCACCAAAAGAAAATGGTAAGTGCTCAACCGCAACCATTCGTGCTAATTGTTCTCTATTATTTGCATCGGTGTAATTAAATAATTGATTAGTAGAAGTAGGATACCTTGCAAGCTGTGTTTGTATTTGTGATCTTGCAGCTTCGGATTGGGTAGGATGCTTTTGATCTATATGCTTTTGATATGTGCCATACCCTCCAGACTTTGACCAAGCAAATTGTTTGTCGCAATAGTTACATTTGACTTTTATGGTTCCATCAGGATTTTCCACCTTCGTCATGTGCTTTGTGAACATAGCAGATTTGGAACGTCTTCCCGAACCGGTCGTATTTACGGATTCAGGAATTTGAGGAGAACTATGTTGGGATTGATTTTCTATTGGAATTGTAGTATTGGACATGGCTTCGGAAATAGAAGGGGTATAATGAGTATTTTGTGGATATCTATACGCACCAAAATCTTGATAATCATCATCTACATAAGTAGTGGGAGGGATATGACTTTTTCCCTTAGAATGTGAAGAATTTCCACTACCACTTGCCATTAAAAAATTAAAAGAATAAGAATAAGATGAAGATTAAGAAAAGAATAAGAATAAAATAAAAAAGAAAATAAATTAAAAGAATAAGAAAAATTGAAAAAATTTTGATTAACAAAATTAAGAATTTGTGAAAAAAAAAAGATGAAGATTGAAGACTAATGAATAAAATGAAGATTGATGAAAGATGAATATTGAAGAGAAAGGAATTTTAGTAACTTGAGAGTTGAGAGTAAATTGATTGAAGAAGATGAGTTGCTATTGTTGGGATGGAGAAATACTCATGGATACATGTATTTATAGCCCCAATTCCCCCCCCCTCCCCCCCTCCCCCCCCACCCGGCGCTCCCCTCTCTGCAGTTTGCAACGGCTCTTTTGCAACGGCTCAAAGAGCCGTTGCACACTTGCACTTGGTTGGTGCAGCCGTGCAGGCTGCAGAGATGATGACCGTTGGTCATCAATTTAAACTCAGTTTAAATTGATGACCTTTGGTCATCAATGAGGCAATGACATGACTGATGTCAGTCATAAAAAAGATGACTGACATCAGTCATCTCAATTCAATTTTTTTTTAAATATAATAAAAAAAATTTTAATTTATAAATTTAAAAACATATATTATATATATTTTTATATATATAATTAATTTAATAAAATAATAATAAAACCGAAACCGGAACCGCCGGTTCCGGTTTCGGTTTCTTAAAAAATAAAACCGAACCGGAACCGGATTAGATCCGGTTCCGGTTCGGTTCCAAAACCGGAACCTTAAATCCGGTTCCGGTTAAGGTTTTTAAAGTGCGGTTCCGGTTCGGTTCTACGGTTTGAACCGAACCGGAGTCAGCTCTAGTTTAAGTACCTTCATAGACTTATTCCACCGGTTAAAAAAAAAACCCTTAAAATGACACTTTGACCCCTCTCATTTCAAAATGTAACATTTGGCATTGTTAGTGTTAAATAAAATAGGGACATGTTTGGCAAATAATATAATGCCTCCTTTTTTACTACCATAATCAAGGATACCCTCAAATCTTATTGATGACATGCTAAATGTGTGTGTGTGTATATATTCTAAAATCAATGTTTTTATTTTCAAAATTTTCAGAAACAAAAAGATGCAGTAATTAAGATAGGTAATTAATGATTTTCTTTTAATGGATTCATGTAGATAATATTCATGCTCCACCTCTGCTTATAAAATATAAATGTTAGGATATGTCTTTATTTAGGTCATATGTACTCCTTTAGCTTAATTTGTGAGCAATTTTTTATTTGATGCTTGTAATTTAGTCATTTTTTTCTACTTTTATTTTCCTCCCAGTAAAATTTTGTAATTTTAAATTTTGTTTTTCTATATGAACTATATACCTGAATTAATGATCTCAATATTAGATATGGTATTATTAATTTTGTATAAAAAAAGTTATAAAAGATCCACATGATTAAGCATTGAACTTTATATTTGCCAAACATGTCCCTATTTTGTTTTACTTTCACTAACAATGTTAACAGTCAAACAAAAAAAAGTTGTATTTTGAAATAAGAGAAGCCCAATTGTCCTTTTAGGATGTTTTAATGAGGCTTTTTGAATTTTACCCCTTACAAAAAAGGAAAATCAGTCACTATGTAAGGTCAAAGGTGAACGCACGAATGACTTGAACAAGAGGCAAACGTCCCAACAAGTCATCTAGCGAGCAGTGTAGGAGCAGTGTAGCGCACAACCTCTTGTGGCTTTTGTTGAATTCCATTATGCTAATTCAATAACCCATAGGCCATAAACATGAGCAGTGTAGGAGCAGTGTAGCGCATAAACTTGTCTACCTTAACCACACATCCATATCCAGATTGGTTATAGTGTCACTACTTAACATTATGAAACGATGTCTAAGCATGAAGTCAGATGTTAGTGTCGAGACGTTTTACCATTTCGACGATAAATGATATGGCGTGAAAAATGTTTGGGACTAAACAGTCAAAAAAAATAAATGGAGTCGGCACTAACCTTTTATTTTTAATAGGTGTGATTAGTCACCTACTTGTTTAATCCAACGTAAATCTAGAAAGATTACGTCAAGCTAAGGAAAGAAACTGGTCTACGAAAAAGATTTTAAGTTCGGGAGTCGGTTACGTTCGGGGAAGGATTAGCACCCCCGAGACGCCCGAAAATCGGTACCACAAAAGTCTTGAAATATTTTACTTAGAAAATGATAATAAAATGTTTTAAAATCATTTTAAGAAAAACATAATTTTAAATGTCGGAATAAATATTCCTTTTAATGTAGGATAAACATCCCATTATAAAAGCTAAATTCGAAATTTAAAGACTTAATGTCGGAATAAACATTCCTTTTAATGTGAAAATCCATGGTCCAATTTTGAATTTGAAGAAATTTCCTACTTAGAATGGAGATTCAATTTCTAAATAGGAATAAATATTCTTCAAAAATCAAAGTCAAATTTAAAAATGAGGATAAATATCCTTTTATGAAAAACAAAGATTTAATTTTAATTTTAGAAAGTCTCCATTATGAGAATATTAATTGAATCCTTCTAGAAAACATTTTGCAAAAAAAGTTGGGATAAACATCCTCTAATTCATGCTTTGAAATTTACATTAAGAGATTTTAATTATGATTACTTAAATTAAAATCTCTTAGAAAGATTTAATTTTAAAACAATGTCGGAATAAATTTTCCTTTTAATTTGATGAAGAGAATAGTTTGACAAAAATTTAGTTTGATAGGAAAACCTTAGTAAATTTAATAAATCAAGACCTTTCAAAAAATGAATGTCCTTTTTATCAAACAAAACTGATTAAAAAAAGAATTTTAAAGATTTAAAGAATAAACATTCCTTTTATT
Source organism: Microcos paniculata (assembly GCA_030664755.1). Lineage (NCBI taxonomy): Eukaryota > Viridiplantae > Streptophyta > Magnoliopsida > Malvales > Malvaceae > Microcos > Microcos paniculata. The sequence goes on along the minus strand of CP131462.1, from coordinate 9,798,190 downwards.
GGAGTTAAAAATACATTTTGATAAAAATGAAGTTTACTTGAAGGGTCTTAATTAATCAAACATAATAAAGTCCTCCCAAAAAGGTATTTTAAAAAAAAAAGGTCAAAAGTAAATAAATGTTCCCTTTTATTGGAAAAAAATAAAAATAAGCAAAATAAGAAAAGAAATTTTGAAGATGGCTTTTTAATAAAACTTGGATTAATTTGAAAGGTATTAACTATAATTGAGTAGTTAAGATCTCTCAAAAACTTTTAAAATATGTTTTGAAATTAATATTGGAATAAACATTCCTTTTAATTTAATTGGGCCTCTTAAACAAGAGATTTTCTTAAAATAAAAATGAAAATAAAACATAAAAGTAAAAAAGGGAAAATAAAAATAAACGATTTTAGAATTAATATTCCTTTTTGTAAAAAGATATTCTTTGTGGGGTTCATTTGTAAATTTTAAGAAATTAAAGAAATCATAAACATGATACATGTTTTTTATGAAAATTACATGATAAAAACATATTTTTAATTTTGAAGGGATGAAAAATTCCTCCGAGCCCGATCAGACTCCCGATTAGACACTGGAAAAAACTTCCCATCGGAGAAAACCTTCAGAAACCTCGGACTCCCGTGGCATCCTCCGATTCCCCATGCATATGAATTTTTGAAAATCGATGTTCTAAATCTAATTATGCATGAATAGGACAAGAAAACATAGATTAGTACATATAAATACAATTAATTATATAAATAATAATCAAACTTAATTTAAATAAACACATATAAAAGGTCAAAGATACAATTTTATACAAATTTCAATTCACAATTTAACGAACGTATATACGAGTGCAAAAGAGAAATTCTACAATCAAAGTTAAATTTTTAATTAAGACACATACGGATTTAAGGGTAAAAAGGTAATTTAACAAGGTCAAAGTCAAATATTATACTAAATATGTACCTGTTCAAATTTAAAAATACGATTTTTATAATTAAGATTAATTTTTATTTAAATTTTTAACTTAAACAAGTTTGAAGATACAAACTTTACAGTCAAAATTAAGTTTTTAACCTAAACAGGTTTAAAAGTATAAACTTTATAGTCAAAATTAAATTTTTAACCTAAATAGATTTTAAAGATACAAACTTTACAGTTAAAAAACCGAACTTTTAAACTAAATAGATTTGAAGATACAAATTTTACAATCAAAAATTAAATTTTTAACCTAAACAGGTTTAAAGATGTAAACTTTACAGTCAAAATTAAATTTTTAACATATCAAACAACACAGAACACGAATATTTAGCATCAAAAAGCTATAAAGATCATCATAAAACACATGAAGTTGAGACCTGTTTTTACAAGTATGTAAGTTATTAGAGTTAAATACGTGTTAACGTGAACAAGTAGCAAAGATGCACAATATTTAGTGTATTTCCAACATATCCCAAGCTAATATGAACATAAAAGCCTCATAAATCCTGAACACAATTCTTAACACATGAAAAGCAAGTATCTTTTCATACAAATAAGTCATAATCCAACAAAAAGATTAACTAAGCTTTAAACAGACAAGCACAAATAAAAATGTTAGCTTAAGGCAACAGCTTTTACCTTAAAAAAAGGGATTGCTTCTTTGTTTTACAAAAGAACCAAACAACTTTGTATTTTGAATCAAGGAAACAAAAGAAAAGAAACAAAAATGATGTTTGAGAAAGGCTATTCTAAGAATTGCTTGACGTTTTAAAAAAATTAAACCGGTCTTATGCTTTCTCCTCCAGCCAACCTCTCACTCCGTTCTCCCTTCGTTGAAATCCGAATTTTTCTCTACTCTCTCCTTTCAAAGAATGAAGAAAAGAAACTAGAAAAAAAAAAGAAAAAAAGGTAGAAAGAAATAAAAACAATCGGACTCTTTCTCTGTGCTCCAAAAAAAAAAAAGTGACCGATCTCTTCCTTTTTTCCCCCTTTCTCTGCTAAAAAAAATGGTCCTTTTATACTCATTCCCTCCCTTTCATCCGTTGCTTTTCTTCTTTTTGTTTTAATGATGGCTATTAATTTTTTTTTGACCATGCTCTTCCTTTCTTGTCTTCTATTGTCTGTTGGTTATTTTCATCATTGATTTTAAACCTTTTGTCTTTGTAGAAGCATCCGAGGGGTGCATTGACAACACCCGAGGGGATCCTGCTTTTGGATAGCGACAGCCATGGTTTGAGACTGCTACAGTCGGGTATTAACACTGAAGGTTGTAATCATTGTTTGTGGTGACAAAAGCATCATGAATAGCATACAGCACATGGGGATTTTGGTGATGATGCCATATTCCACTCTTTGTCTTAGACATGCATAGACTCAATTTCTTTAGTCAAACTTTTCCACTGCAATTGATGATGGCTGTTGGGAGAGAAATATCAAGACCATTTTATCCATTCGTCAATCACTGCTGCAGCCATAAAAAACAATCTTTTGCAAGATTAAAATATAACTGCTCTATTACACGTGCACCACAAAATCATGCCCCTTTCTTTCTCTTTGTTCTTCTTTTAAAACCCAAGTCTGCTGCCTTTTTCCTCAGAGAAAAAAAAAAGAAAAAAAAAAGATATCCCCGAAAACGGGGAGTCAAAACCGAATAATAATGATGACCCCCCCAAAAATCCCCCGAAATGGCCGACCTGTTCCCCCTTTTTTTTTGCTGGAAAAATGATCTTTTATTTCTCTCCCTCCTCATCCCGCGGCTCTCTTTTCTTCTTTAACTTTAATCTGATGGCTACTGATTTTTTTGGTCCTGTGCTCCCTGTTTTTTGCCTCTATTTCTTGGCTGTGATTGGCTGTCTTGTTGCTAACTTTGGCTCTTCTGTCTTTGCAGGGGCAGTCTAAAGAGAGAAGAAACACAGCTGGCACGTGCTGATGTGGAGATGCAGCCAAAATTGAAATAGGCGTCGTTGTCTCCTTCCTAGCCTCCGGTGCTGAAAGAGAATCTAAGGGAAGGACAGCCTCGCATTTTGAATTTGGCTCACACTCCTTACTGGGTTAAATGTTTGACTACTCCAACTAACGTCTTCCACACTCTTGGAGACTTCACTTCACTTCAAATTGCTTTAAATGATTGCATGCGGGCCCTAGCCAATTCAACAAATTACGCAAGCTAAAGAAAGTAAACCCATGTCTGCAATTAATGGGACATTTGGGATCAATGTTGGAGCATTGGCTTTTGGTATACATACATACATATATATATATATAAAGGTATATACATACACACATATATAAATATATATATATACACACATAAATATACACATATATATGCACATAGAAATATATATATATATATATTTTGCATGTAAACCGAGTTAGTTAGGTTGGTCTTTGGCTTGCTTGGCTTTGCATAGGAGTCGAGTTGGCTTATTTAACTTTTTTTTTATCTTGGTTCAAAATTACCTACAAGGTAATGATATTAAAATTAATTAAAAATAAAGTAATAATAATAATAAACGACCAAAAATAAGCTAAACTTAAAAGGATAAGCAAAATAAAAACTTTGAAAAAGGGCAAATCAATTAATTACTTAATTAACTAAAATTAACTAATTGATTAAAATTAAAAATAAGTGTCTACAGTTAGAACTAAAAATTTGAATCGAAGCTGTTAGTATTTGGTTTATAATATGGTTTGGTTGCCAAATAATAATATTAGATTTTGTTTCGTAGGTTAAAATCTTTGCTTTTATAATCTTTTCTTCATAGTTGAGGCGGCCTTAGCAAAAGGAAAAGGAAAATGAAAGCTGAAAGTATCTGATGCAACCATGAGTGCATAGGTTTCTGAAGTACAGTAGCAGAGTTATCGCTTTTGTTATGTATGTATGTATGTATGTATGTATGTATGTATGTATGTATCTAAAGCTTTGGGTATTGGATTTGATAAGTACATGATTGTTACCCTTGGAATGGTCTCAAGTCTTGAATTTCATTTTGCTATAAAAGTTATGATCAGTCTTTTCTTCTATATCATTTTATGAATATGGATGATCGGTTGTTAGATAGATGTTGTTGTTTTGTCATCTGTAAATGACTTCAAAGAGTAGTTTGGATTTCTCATAGTATTACACTAGTTGACTCCACAATTCCTTGTGTTTTCTTTTTGTTTAGATCGGATTTAATTCAAATAGTAAGCTAACCCAAAGCATGTTTCATAGGCTCACACTTTAGGTTATTACTTCGTGTGGCCTTAGGCTAGCTAACTTGCTTTTTATGTCTAAGACTCTAAGTAAACCTTACTCTTTTACTAGTGTGTTGGAACACTTAGCTAAGTTAGCGGGTGTTTGTAAGAAAATACAAAAGTTGCTAGGATGCTTGGAGAGTAATTGGGAGAATGTAAGCGTGCTTCTATTATTCACAATTGAGCCATACAAGAGTTGGCTACAACTGGTGGGGGAGGCACCCCCTATTTATAGGTGCTCCGCCTCCTCAATGTGTGGTGGTGATCCTAGCTAAGTGGCTAGATCCCACAAGTTATCTACAAGTTTTCATGTCTAGAGCCTTCATAGTTCTCTCCAGACCATGGTTCTCTATAAAGTTCTAGAATGTTCTATAAGTCCATACATATGTACACAAGCCACTAAAGTATTCCATGGCCTTCAAGAATATCTCCAATGTGCTAGGCAACTTTGTGTTGTGCTAGATGTGCCCGGACTCCTCTGGTCCTTCATGAGCTAATCAGACTCTTCCGGAAGTTTCCAAAGTTGTAGAGACTTGTTTGGGCACTAATCTGCCAACGCTTGACCAGTGTGCCTGTCACTATGATGCTGCATGCGCTATATGCCCATATCTGCTCCTGGAGTTGCTCATTCCCCACATGCGTACACTCCAAAAGGCAAAGATGGAGCTAGGGGCCGAAAGGGGGCCATGGCCCCCTCTAACTTTTTACTGTTAATGTATATGGTATACAAAAATTATAACTTATGTTATATTTTCTATTAAAGTCTAAACTTGCCCCCCCTTAACTTTTTTGAAAATTTCTAAATAGCCTAATTTAGGCCACATTAGTCATTAGACCAATAGGCTTTTCACTTTTACCTTTCTTAATTAATGTTTATCGGTAGTTATTACCCAATTTCATATTGTTTTATCACCTCTCACACACACTCTTCACACACTACAAGAGAGAGAAACAATACCCGGAATGGAACCTTGGTGACATTTTGATTGGTCTTCCTTACAAAGTGAGAAGTAGAGCTAGCAAAATGAAATCATATCAAAGAATGGTTGGCTGTCGAATAGCCATTGGTCTCCACACTGAATTTCGGACCTTATTGGACTAAAACCAAAATTCTAAATTCTAAAAGTTGGAAAATCATCAAATAAAACAGCTAAGAGAGAATATATTAACCTGTGCTGTCAGACTACTATTAGCTCCAGAACCTTTTTTCAAAATTTCATTGGTCTAGCAACATATCTTACTCTATGAATCTATGTTTCTGAGCTAGTATTTCAAAAACTTTCAAAAGAAAAAAGAGTCTGAGATTAAAAATGAAGGAATTATAAAACTAGAATATTAGCTAGGGATAGGGTTTCAGCAGCTAATGAACAAAGGGGAGAGAAAAAAAGAAACTAAGATAGAAGAAGAAGGTTAGGGTTCTTAAAGACTAGGTTTTTAGGATTTGGAACGATTATGAAAGAAAGGGGAGGAAAGGAAACGAGCAATAAAATGTCACCATCAAAAGCAAATCTCTCTAGACCAATATCGAACTTCTGAGGTCCAGTCACAAGTTTGGTTCATTCTTCTTCCTTTTTTTTTGAACAGTTTTGGTTCATTCTTTGTTTGTAGCCCAGTTAACGTTTGGGTTTTGGGCATGCTTTCAGCACTTTTTCACTGACTACCTTTATTTTGTTTACCAGGGAATAGCATGGCTAGAGTTATTCATGGCCCCTCAATGACCATAAAGGTATAATTTTTTTTCACCTTTTCTCTAAAAAATGAGATTTTTTTTAAAAAAAAAATTCTTGCATTCCCTTAGCAATGTTGTTTTAGCTTAATGATGCAAATACAATCTTAATTACTCATGTTTTAACTGTGATTCTAAAGCTTACTATGTTACTCACTTGTGTGTTCACTGTGATTCTAAAGCTTACTTGTTTATGTCTATAATTGTTAAATCAAGATACGTATCGTGTATCAAAATCTTATTTTTAAGAATCGAGTATCGTATCGTATCATAAGATACAGTTATATATATTAAAATTTTAATATAAATATTATATATACATATGAATGAATTAAAGAAAATAAGAACTTTATAGTTATTAATAAAATTGACTGATTATTTGATATAAGATTGAAAATACTACTCAAACACTCAGATATACTAAATTATTTGATATCATGCATATCGCGTGCGAATTATGTGCATCATAAGATACGTAATAAAACAGATACATTATATAGATTCATATCGATTATGTTGTGTATCGAATCGTATCGTAAGATATTGATAACTATATTTAAGACTATGCGGATTGTTGATGCTTTTTGCTTCGTTTTGTTTCAGCTCTCGGTCTATTATTGGCTCCCTCAACCCAAAAAAACAAAACAAAACAAAACAAAAGAGAGAGAAAAAAGAAACCTGAAAGCCTTAATAAGCTTTTTTTTATTTTATTGGCAATTCATCATTGAATTTTTTCCCTTACATTCTCATTGATATGGGAAAATTGTCTTGGTGCTGCCAAATTTGATGAATGTGATTGAACTTGCTATACTTGGGTGCAATGTGTGCCGTGTTAATCTAATGGCATGATGAAGCCATGACCTTGGCATCAATTGACCATATTGTGGTGCTTGGTGCTTGCTGAAATGGCATTGGCATACTTGAAAACATGTTTGCATGCTTATAATATATATTTGTCTAACAAATCAGATTGCACTGCCTTGATGAACTAGCTGTGATGATACTGCTTTGCTCCTTTGTGTGTGTGTGTGTATGGAAATCAGCGTGTAAATGTTTGACAATGAAATGTTTGCCAAGATGCAAAAGACATGATAGGGACCTATGAGGATGCTGATGAAAATAATAATGTCTTGCCAGCTCTTCTTTTGTGAATCTCGATGTGATTTTAATGACTTAATGAAGTCTTGATGCAATTCTGTTTTTTTGTTTCATGACTTTAATATTCATGCGAATGCAAAATGCTTAGAACTATTTTTAGCTCATTGTTTAGTTATAGCATTATGTTTTGTTTTCTACTATGAATCAAAATTATCTATCCATGAAGAAAGTCAAGGCTCGTACGAGTGAGCCTAAGAAGAATGGTAAGACTCCTACCGGTTGGATAAGGAAGAATATCATATATTAAAATTACGCTATCAAAAAATATAAGTACCTCCTTACAACCTTATGGCTTTCCAGAAGGGTCGCTATGATATCCCAACTTCGGTGCTTCGGAAGGATTAAAAAAAGGTTAATGTTCGCTTCCATCATGAGGTAATAATTAATAAATAGTTTAATTTATGTTTTCAAATACCATAATTTTAGATTTATATTTCTAATACTAATAGTTGTTCTAACTTTCAGGGGTAGGCTGTGACTTTTTTAGAAGGATCACTATGATATTGCAACTTCGGTGCTTCTGAAGGATTTAAAAGAGGTTAATGTTTGCTTCCATCAAGAGGTAAATAAATAGTTTAATTTATGTTTTTCGAAAACCATAATTTTATATTTATATTTCTAACACTGATAGTTTTTCTACCTACTAGGGGCACGAGGATGAGAAAATCTCTCCAGGGCTTACGAGTTTTTTCGAAAATTTGGCTGTGTGGACATGATACTAAGCCTCACGTATGCTACTTTGTTCTTTCCTTATGATCAGATCAATCTTGTGGTGCAAGAACTAAATTTTCAAGAGTTCGACTTACTTGAATTCAACTGTGACATGACTAAAGAATTGACTGCCATTCGATCAATGCTAAGGGAAGAAAGAAAAGAAAAGGCTTAAGTAAAAGAACAAACGCAGAGAGAAAAGTGGGTAAAGTGAGTCTCCAAAAAATGAAAGAGGAGAGGGAGGGGAGGGGACCCTTAAATACACTATAGTAGTTTCTGTAATAGGATAATATCTATTTTTGTCTTTTGCCTTAAAACATTTTGGATGGGGCAATGTCCTTAGCAATAGGCAGGATTAATGACATTTGTCTATTTTATTATGTCCACTCAAAGCCAGGCTATCTATACAATCTATTATGTTTATCCCCAAAAAAACTTCTCTCAAGCATCCACATCATCATTTCCTCTTTAATTTTTTTTCTTTTTCTTATTTAAGAATATAGATAAATGGAGTGTATTTTTATTTAGTTTTTTTCTCTTTATTTTTTAATGTTAATTTAATAAATATTTTTTAACGTTAATTTAATAAAAGTCCATCAATCATGTTTGTCTTTAAAAAATGAAATGAAAAATAGAAAGGAGATGAATGGTTAACGAGAGAGAGATGAGAAAGTGATACATTATTATATTATTTCTCAAGCTTACAAAAGAGATTGTAAAATATGTCACATGTCACTGAAAATTTGTACGTCTTTTTTACGTTGGAAGTTTTTACCATATTACTATGATGATTTATATTTGTTTTCGCGAAAATAATATTTATCATACAAAATCTGAGTTAGATGATGGTTGTTTAATCGTGAAATATTATGCAAACTAAACACAACAATTTGTTTGCATTTTATAGGGAAGAAGAATAAGTTAATGAATCAGAAGATGTTCCAGACCTATCAACGGACTGATACACCAAGATTATCAATTTTGGAGAACATATTTTACTATGTTTAATATTGTAGGTAACCTTAAAGACTTTTGCTTTGTAGATACTTTAGTTATGATTTCTATAGTTTAATATGACAACCTAATAAAATATGAAAAATTTTCTAAGCTTTTTGCACAATGTATTATTGTCTTGCTAATAAAATTTAGAATAGATTAAAGAAAGAGAAAAAATTGCTTATAAATTACTTTAAAATGGAGTATATATATTATTATTCATACATTTTTAACTGTTTTTGTGTTTCATTTGCTTCTTAAATTCTACACATTGAAAATAAAAAAAACACAAATTATCATTGTATCCGCAGTGTTAGTGCGGGCTGCATTTCTAGTAAATATAATGCCTATTATTATTATTACTAGAAAATGCCTCGGACTTCGCCCCGAGGTTAATTTTTTTTTAAATTAAAATTTTAAAAATTGTATATAAATTTTGTAGAATTAAATTTAAAGAATGATAACAATAAAAAAAATTAAGCCTCAAATTAAATGTCAATAATATAAATTTGTCACTCTTAACAAGAAATTATAAAGTTAATGCTCTCGCAATATATATAAAATATTAACCTGAAAAAATAAAAAATGATGTAACAAAAATTAAGTAAAAGATAAAAAAAATAAAGCCCCTAAATACTTATTTGCCAAAAAAATTATTTTTAAAGAAAAACAAAAATAAAAAAATAGAGAAAAGTTAACAAAAGGGAAAAAAAAAAGGTGTTTGGGCCAAAGGGTAAGGGGGACAATGGAGCAAACTCTAATAGGACTTTGTCCTTCTTCTTTCATCTAAGGCTTGTTTTATATATTTGGTCCAAAACACAAAAAATTATAAAAAAAAAATAAAGGAAAAATAAAGGAGCTAATGGAGAGATGACAATTACATCCTCTCTCCCTTTAATATGCTTGGATTTTCATATAGGGTAATATAGATATAGATAGTATAGATTACTGGCTTGGCTTCTCTTTCACGGTTAGGATTAAGGGTGTGCTTGGTATGGTAGAAAAGTGGAAAGACGGAAATGAGGGAGCGGAAACTGGAAAGAAATTGAATTTTAAGTTGCTTGATAAGAGAGAAAATTAAGATGAAAGAAAATAGGAGAGAAGAGTATTTTCTTTGGTATAGTACAACTTGAAATCTATCCAAACTTGGACAGATAGGAGAAGAGAAAAGAAGGTCCACGTTGCTGAATAATAGAAAAATACTAAAATACCCTCCATAGTCACATTCTGCGCCATCCACTCTTTTCTACCAATACAGTCATCTAAAACTATAGCAAGGTAATGTTATAAAGAGCATTTTCACCTTATTTATTTTATTAATTTAAAATCTAATTAACTTTTTTAGAAAAAAATTAAACTAAAAAAGATAGAACCTTTTTTTTTATTGGACCTAGTATCTACATTAATAAAGTTTGTTTTTAATTTTTGCTAAGTCCATTATATTTTTTGTTTTGGCAAAGAAAGTCTTTTTTTAATAAATAAATCATATATTAATATAATAAATTTCGTTGTAAATTGATCATTTTTATTTTTTTGATGGAAAATTGATCCTTTCTTTTTCATAAATTAAAAAACCTTGTAAAAAGTTAAATATCAACTAAAATTTATAATTGTATAAGGAGGGGTATAATAGTAAGAGTATATTAAATTTATTATCTTTCTTTCTATTTTTCTCATCTATCAATCAATAAGAGGAAAGAAATTTAATTTTTCCTTCTATTTTTTCATCTTTCCCACCAAGCATATTAGAGGAAAAATAATTTTATTTTCCATCTTCTTATTTTTCTCTCCTTTCTATTTTCTTTCTTTCCAATTTTCTATCTCTCCTACCAAGCAAAGCCTAAGTATTAATGGCTTATTAAGATTTCAGCCTTGAAGCCCAAAACATTAATCCAGATTCCATCCCTCCATTGGCTTTTCCTTGCTTTTCATTAAAAAAGGGTCTTTTTTCTGCATAAACCCTTTTGCAAAACACAAAACTGAACTAGTGAAAACAAAAAAAAAAGAACTACTAAAAACTTTTCCTCAAGTCGAAAGAAACAATTCAGAGTGCAAGCCTCGGCAAAAAATTTAACTACTCTATAAATCTTGAATCCCCTGGATATCATCATCATTCAATCCTGATTTAAGTTAATCCCAGAATAAAAATCAAAGTTGAAGGTTTTATGGGAGAGAGAAATTATAGGAAACTCTGACATGAAATAAACAAGTTTTACCATGTGACTGGAGATAAAAAGATGAGAAATTAATTATCTCAAAAAAAAAAAATATGATAAATGAGAGAAAAGGAAATGGGCAGATAAACAAGAAGGTGACTACACAGCCAAAAAAAAAAAAAAAAACCTCAACTTTTTCATCAAAAAAATAAGTTATATGCGTAGGTCATGACCCATACTTCCCAAATTACATATAAAGTTACATGTTTAATTAGAATCTTAAATTATTCCTTTGTCCTTGAAAACTAACCTTTATTCATGTTGGATTTCAAAGAAAACTCGACATCAAAGGCTCAAACACTATAACTTATCCTTTTAGATAAGCACTATTGCTTCTCTTTAGGCTACTCCAACAATTCAGTAATATATCTTAAACTTAATGCTGTATCCTTCTACAAATTTTTTTTTCTTCTTTTTCTTTTTTAAGATAAAGATCCTTATTTTAAGCAGGCAAACATTGATTAAAAATGGTTTAGTCCAACTTCGAGTTTCAATGTTTCTTGCTTTATCAATTTTAAGCAGGCAAATATTCAATGTTTTCAAGTATAGATGGGATACTTAGAGATTGTGAGGGGAAAGTTTGGATCAAATTCTCCAAAGCCGTTGGTCAATGCGATTCTAATGAAGCAGAAGTGCTAGCCATTAAAGAGGCTGTTGTCATCTTCACTGCCTCTAGGTGGGTGACAACTCATGGTCTTGTGGTAGAAAATGACTCTACCAATGCTGTGAAATGGGTCTCGGACTTGGAGAAAGCTCCATAGAAATACAGAAGATGGGTGAAACAGATCATTTGTCTGAAGAAAAGTTTAATGAGGATGCAAATTCAACATATGCCAAGCGAGGCAAATAGCGACGCTGATGTTTTGGCTAAGTCTGGTGTGGATGGGAACATTGCTTGGCTCCAGTATTTTAATTAGTTTTAACTTCTTGCTGTTTTTATCTTCTTGAGGTTTTGGAACTCTTTCGTTTAAATAATATTTGCCTTGCCTTGGGTTTAAAAAAAAAAGAAATTGTTTCTTGCTTTTTTTTTTCAGGTCAAAGAGGGGCAAATTTCATTAAACAGTAGTAATATCAGGGTTACAAACACCGGTAGGTAAGTATATCCTACCCAAACACTACTATGTCCTTCTGCACAATCAAGTTTAGCCAAGGCATAAGCTAAACCATTTGCCTCTCTTCTAACATAATGAAATGAACAATCATCAAATAAAGCAGATAAAGAGCGGATCTCATCAACAAGATGACCACCCTCCCATAGTGAAGGGCCATCCCTGTTGAGTTCAGTCACCAAATTCAAAGCATCAGACTCAACTTGAAACACCATAAAGCCTTTTTTTCCAAGCCACTTCCAGCCCGAATATAATTGCTATAGTGCCTCCGCATGCATCACTGTTGGAACCTCTGACATCCGAGCCACACCATAGAACATTACGTCTCCCATAGCATTCCTCATGACTATTCCCAAGGAAGCTTGCTTTAACTGCAAATTGTAAGCAGCATCAGTGTTCAATTTTAACATACCTGCTCCCGGACGCCGCCATGCAACTGTAGCAGTCTGTACTCTGGATACTAGACGTTCTCCATAAAAAGAACTCATACCTTCCCCAAAGTCATGCAAAAAAGCATCAGCCCGCACCACAATCTGAGACGGTAAATAATACTTTCCATCATGCAAACACCGATTCCGATTATTCCATAAAGACCACAAAACAATGAGGACTCTCTCCAGACAATGAAGTTGATGAGATTGGAGAAGAAAATTAAGCCAGAAATCCGAGGAATCAGACCATTCCAGCAGAAACTCCCTTACCCAATCACCGATCAAAGACCATACAGTCCTAGCAAGAACATATAAAGAATCCCCAGTACTGGCACAAACAGGGCACACATCCTCCACATCAACACCTCGTGCACTTAAAGTACCCATAGAAGGAAGAATTCATTGCAGCATCCTCCATCCAAAATATTTAAATTTTTGGAGCAACTCTCGCCGTCCAAAGTAACCTCCATACCGGATTCCTCAACTGTACCCCGCCACCGTCTCTCTCAAGCACTCTTTGAGCAACATGATACGCTGACTTTACAGTGAATCTCCCCCAAGTCGACTCTATCCAACGAAGATCTTCTCTCGGTTGGGAACTTAACTGAATACCAAGAACCTTTTTGAAGCGTCAAAATGATTGAAAACATGCCTCACAATATATTCCTTCCATTCTCGGTTCTCATGATCAATCAAGTCAGCCACCTTGTTCAAATAACTCACTGTTCTGTTAAAATTGTTTCTTACTTTATGTAGAAACCTAAACTAATTATATAATGAGTTATGGTGTCTATGGTCAATATAAAGCAAGTATTAATCAGAACTCCTTTCGTTTTTTCCTATGTTATATGTATGATCATGATGAGGGATCATTTTACACCAGTTGTTAGAAGTGATCACAGTTGGATTTCGATTCCCAACTGGCGATTCTGCTTCTTGAAACCTTAAACTGTAACCGTTATTTGATGCTTCGGCTCCGATTTTGGTTTGGGTTTTTTAATATATAATTTTTAAAAATATATAAAAAATGGGGAATCAAAACCGGAATTGCCAGTTCCAATTCCAATTTATTGGAATCGAAGTAGAACCTTAAATAGGTCCGATTCCGGTTCGATTGAACCTTTTTAAGGTTCTAGTTACAGTTCCAAAACCACGATTTAGGTTCAGTTCATGGTTCGAGACCGAACCATAGTCACCTCTACCCGCTGTAAAATTGAGAGTTCTACATCATTTAACGTACGATAAAAATTTGATTAATCTAACCGTTAAATTTTATATTCCATTCACGTATATTGTACATGTAAAATTTCAAATTAATTTAAAATATCTACCATATGTCTTACTACGATAGAATTTCACACCGTTAAACATATATTAAAAATACTTGAAAACGTTAGAATTTAAATTGATATTATAAAAATATCGCATTGACTTTAAATTTTATCATATAAAATTTTAAAAATAGTGTAAAACTAAAAGTTTTACAATGAATCTCTCCTGTATGACCATATGTAGTTGCTTTTGCTATCAAAAATATTACTAGTACGCTATTTCACTTTTTATTAAAAGCTTTTTATAAATTAAGTCGTTTTATACTAGTCAATAGTCCTTAATCTTCAACGGTGGAGGAGCAGCAGGCATTGATAAAAATCAGGCTTGAAGGTTTTGTGTGAGAGATAACAAAGACAGTGAGATGAAATCATGACATGACATGAAATAAAAAAAGTTAACCATGTGACCGGAGATAAAACGATGAGAAATTAGTGAAGGGAAGGGGCAGAGGAACAAGATGGAGGCTACACACAGGTGAAATCAACTTTCTTTCCTTTTTTGGGTCAGAAAACTCAACATTCTTTGGATTCTTAGTTCTAGTTTAAGAAATATTACACTAGCAGAAAGGTTTTTAAGTATAGAATAATGAATAGCAAAAGAGAAAGAATCCACATATGGTGAAATAGTTTTAAAGTATGGTTGGAGGAAACTCCATTCATTAATCCTCATCACTTTCATAATTTTGACAAAGTGATTGGAGTCCATTGCTTGATGTGTCAGCAATTTTCTCTTCTTGTTTCTTCTCTTGTGATTTTCCTGGGTTGTTACTGTTGGCAGTTGCCACGGGTTTCCTGGCTACAGAGATCAGGACTGAAGACTTGAAGGGAGCTTTAGCTTCACGAGCCCCCAAAGAACTTGAATTTTCTGTTAACACCAAACATGTTCGTTAGTATGTATTATTCAAATAAGAGGAAGCTCAATTGCAGAAAATCTATACCAGTCCAGACAAAATTATGCATCAAAAGTAAAGGCAATTACCGATCCACTATTCTTGTGCTACAATTACGTTCATGGAAAAAAATAAGTTATATGCACAGCTCATGAGCCGGTTCCTGAATCATATATAAAGTTATATGTTCAAATAGAATCTTAAATTATTCATTTCTCGAAAACTAATCTCTATTCATGTCGCATTTCAAAGAAAAACATTTGACATGGTGTCCTCAAACCCTATAAATCATCCTTTTAGATACGTATGAAAGCAGGTTTCACAAGTATAGGTATAAAATATGTCATTGACCAAAATCAAAAATAAAGATGGTGGATAATAATTAATAAGCAAGAGTGCGAGAAGCACTGATGGGGTAGCAAAGCCCCAGTGCTCATAGTGATAGCGAGCAGTTAGTCAATCTCTTAGAAGACAAATGAAAGGTGATGAAATATATTTGTCTTACTTTTTTCCAGCAAACCATGTATATCTGATTAAA
This sequence comes from Microcos paniculata, assembly GCA_030664755.1. Taxonomy (NCBI): domain Eukaryota; kingdom Viridiplantae; phylum Streptophyta; class Magnoliopsida; order Malvales; family Malvaceae; genus Microcos; species Microcos paniculata. The sequence continues at coordinate 9,782,878 of CP131462.1, read as the reverse complement.
CTTGCTATAAACATTACTGCTTCTCTGTAGGCTACTCCAACTATTCGGTCATATATCTTAAACTTAATGCTGTATCCTTCTAGAATATTCATTTTTAAGGTAATGAACCTTAATTTAAGCAACATTGATAAAAAATGGTTTCGTCCACCTTCGTGTTTGAATGTTTCTTGCTTTATGTGGAATCCTAAACTAATTATATCATGAGTTATGGTGTCTATGGTCAACATAAAGCATATTAACATTTTATGCAAAGTATGATTAAGAATTTAAAGATAAATACAGCAAATACCTTTGCTGTTAGAGCCGTCCGCACTAGCTTTTGTCAAAGCATCCGTAGGATTACTTGAAACATCTTCAGACACCTTTCTCCTCTGCATAGCATACACATGAAAGACTGAGTTCACATATTATTTACCACTTAATAATTTTCAATAATAGGCGTTTTAGCTATCAACAAGTAGTTTACGAGGCTGGGTATATTTGAAAAGAAAAACTAAAATAAATAATCGAATTCACAATTATAAAAACATTCTCAACCCTGCTTATGTACTTTCCATGCTTTAATTAATTTATACACTTCTAAAATATTTAGACACTGTGTGCATGCATGATTTTGTTATCTAAAGTTACACGATATAATACCTTCAAGCCACCATTAGAGGTTTCACCATTGCTACTTGATAAATGGGTCAAATCTCCATCATCGTTAAAAACCTCATCTGAAATTCTTCGAACAACTTCCTTGGGCCTCTGCATTAAAATTAACACTGACGTCAGAAATATGGTCACCAAGAATAAGGAGGAACCGTGACTGGAAGTAAGGAAGAGCAGTAAACAATTCCAACCTGGAAAATTGATTTTATAAGCGCTTCATCTTCTTCTTCTAACTTCTTCTCCTGTTAATAATTAATATCCTGGAGTCAGATTCACAAAAGCATACAGAAATACATGCATCCTTAAGCAATGTGCTTATCATTACAATTTTGGTTCGTTTGCATGAATAGGCATCTCTCTCTTTCAGCGAAGTGCAGGAAATAAGCAATAAACTCAATAGATTTTAATGCTGGAGTTAACAGTTATAAGAGAACTTGCATTCACAACATGAATGAAAAATAATTCAAGAAGTCTATCATAATAAGGCATGATATAATTAACCTAAGCTAACATAATTCAGAAAAAATATCTTCCACGGACAGTAAGCTGGGCTTCTTTTCTGTTTCTATCAGTTCATACACATCTACAAGAATATAGCATCAAAATTGAAATCAATGCTGACCAAAAACAATAAATTCCACTCAGGGTTTAGTGATTGCCAAGCAATCCCGCCAAAAGATGTAGCACCTTTGATTTAGAAGAAATTGAATAGCACCAAATCGAGGACAAACGAGCACAATCGTGAGATTTTTCTACATAAAAGCTACTTGAACAATTAAAAAAAAAAAAGTAAAAATAATTTTACCTTTGCTGCAGCAGTACGTTGCAAGGCCTCAAGCATTGCGTCTACACTCACAGTAGCATGTCTGGACTGCAATAAAAAAGAGGCTTTTATTAGCATCACAGAAAAGAAAATTTTACTGATGGCTATTCTGATAGATAAATAGAGGCTTTTATTAGCATCACAGAAAAGAAAATTTTACTGATGGCTATTTTGATAGATAAATAGAACATCAGGATTTCAAGTTTACCCATAAGAGTAGGGCTGACAATTTTGCTGCCCATAGTCAATAGCCACTCAATCCTTCCCATTGTCCTTAAGGACAAAAGATCCATTCATCATTTATCATTAATTAAAATTATGTAATCTATTTGCCCCATTTGCCTCGAACCATTTATACAATTGGCATCCTGAGACTCCTCAACATTTGACTCCCTATTTTTGACAGTTGCACCACCTCATGCACGAATCTAAGGATTATGAACTGTTCTTGAGACAAATTTTAAGATTTGCTTCTACTTATTCCACTAGGTAGCTTATTGGTGATCAAGTTTGGAGGCCTTTTTTGGTTTTTGCATATATCAAAAGCAAGCAAAGCTGTTGCATTACTTGTGTTGTTTGCATCCTTTGTCTTTAGAACTGGTAAGACAGAATATCTTGGTTTTTCAAATTCAACCTCAAGCAATAGCAAAAACTTAAGGGCATGAAAATACTAGTACTTATTTATTGAAAAAACAAAAATATAAGTCAAAAAAGGTTTTACTTCTTGATGATGATAATGCCGCAAGTCTCAAGCAAAATATGCACAAAGTTGGTTTTAAGTACCTTCATAGACTTCATTTCATCAAGTGCAGCAAGAATGTCCATCTCTCTCTTTGAATCCAACGTTCTGTTCTCCAAAGATTTCATAGCATCCCCCATTTCTTCAGATTCTCTTTTCTGTCTCTCCTTATCTGCTTCCTAACAAAAGAAAAGATGCAAGAATTTATTATAAAAGTCATAACTGCATACCAAGCACTGTTAAAAGAACTATAGCAACATTTGGCTTGATAGACAAAGCTCTCACCTCATCCTCAGCACGCCAAGGTTCAAAATTTCTTGTTGCACCAGATTCAACAATATAATCTGAATTTTGTGGATCAGTCTTCATTGTAATCTCAGCAGAGCACTTGGTGCACTTGAAATAAAACCTGAATATTTGGATCCCCAAATATGTCTGCAAATAAGTGAATATAGAAAAGGTAATTAATTACAGTAAAACACTACATTCTCACTCGCCAAGTAGTAAAAACCTCATAAAATTGAGAGGGTTAGGCAAATGGAGACAATCAATCAATCTTGAAACTTGTATCAGAGTTCTAACTATACAGTATGTCTCATTCAATCTTGAAACTCGTATCAGAATTCTAACTATACCGTATATAATGCCAACAATAATTACATTTGCTATTTGAACAAGCCTGCAAAGACTTAAAATACGGCTCCTTTCTGCTTTTACTACTAGGGTTTCTACAATCAGGAGCAAAAGACATAAGAAAATTTTCTGAAAGATTAAAAACTTAAAAAGCAAGATTCTACTTTCACACAAAACAATTACTATTTTAGTTATTTGAATCAATAATGATTTTGATTTTCCCCTACTATAAATCAAATAAAATTAAAGAGGGAGGTACCTCGCCGATGACATCTTCTTTGCGGGAATTGAACTTGGTACCTTTATAGATGTAATTGCCGCAGGTGTTGCAACGAATACTCATCGGAAGCATCATTCGAACCTTCATCTGCAGGTTCTTAGGTCGCCGGACCCTCGGAAGCTTCGACGGATCGAAGTCCGGCGGGTAATATTTGTTCAACACCTTTCTTTCTCCCATCTTTCAAAGTCCGACGGAAAGGTTTTTGGACGAGGGTTTTTGGGAGAAATTTGATTAACGAGAGAGAGAGAGAGAGAGGGAAACTGTTTCTTACAGACGATGAGAAGTGAGATCGAATTTCCGCACTTGCGAATGCTTTTATACGTAAGTCATCAGTAACCGCTAAGGCGCTGACCAATTGGAGACCTAGATTCTAAAATAAAGTAATTTTTTACACTTATATGCATATATATTTCTATGAAAAAGTATTAACTTATCAAAAATTACAGCATAATAATACCCAAAAAAAAAAAAACAAAATTATGGTTTTCACAATTTACATATTTATTATACTATTTCTTTATTTTCGTTTATTCATTTTTCTATTTTTTATCAAGTTTATTAGTTATTTTGGCACTAATCATAATTAAAAAAAAGAAAAATCCTTTTGGCTACTTAAATTAGTTTACTTCATGAAGCATCTATGATGAACATCAAACTTCGATGAGAATAGAAAACAAGGGCTTTATCATTGAACCAGACATTTTGATTCCAAAGTTATCCTTGCTGTCTTTTGTTGTGCTCAAGATATGTATGTTCCTTTTTTTTTTCCTTTTAAGGAAAAATAGTTCCATTAAATTAACTTGAACGAGAACCGTTTGCAATCACACTTCCAAGCAACCATTAATCTTTCTAAGCAACCATTCTCCCCAGAAAGAATCACTGCCAAGGTTTAGACTGAAATCGGACCAGTCTTCCTTGTTAGGCATGCACAGCCTCCTGAAGTTCATCCTGTTTCCATTGCATTGAGACTGAGTTACCGTCTATCAGAGCTCACAAACAAGAGAATTTTCTTGCTCGTCCACTGCTTGTGATTGACCATTTCAGCAGCTCTCTTCCTTTTACTTCACCATTTAGTGGATTGACCATCACCAATACGCCATCTCAGTCCCATTTGCAACACCTCTTTAGAGCTCCATATGCTCCTCCAAGGTTATGTTCCTAAGTTCGTATGGTTTATTGGTAAATTCCTATTTGATTTGTTAGTCTAATTTTGGTCATGAGTATAAGATATTTGTGACTGAAAAAATAGAAAGATATCACATAATTTATCCAAAAAATAGAAAAATAGGAGAAAAGAATAGCAAATAAGGTCTTTTTTTTTTTGTTACAAAATAAGGGATAATTTGACATAATAAATATCACAGTCACGGTTAGAATTAGATAAATTTGACAATAAGGACAAAGGAACAGCATTTTCATTTTATTTTTTGACCAATAGAAAGAGAATTGAAAATCCAAAATTTGTCCCTACAGACCAAACGAGAGGCAAAGAGTAGCCAAGTCAGCCATTAATAGATGAAGGTACCGGCTTCAACAAGCCACACGATTTTCCACCGTCACCCACTTCTTTCTGTTTTTATATTTCTATTTTTATTCATTTTCATGATCCTCCTTCCTTCTCACCTATCTCCCTTGAGCATTCTGTTCCCCTTTAACCCTTTCCAGTAAGAGCTTCCTTCATGCTCGTTACTTGTCAGCTTGTTGTACTTTTACATGCTTCAGTTTTGGTAGGTTGCATTAGAGAGTGAATTACTTGGTACCAACTTGGATTTTTTTTATCTATATTTAGGTTTTTTTTTTCATAAAGCCCCATGTTAAAGAAACCTTCTTTTCTTGTTTCTGGCATTTGGGTATTATGTAAGGGGCAATGGCTCTAGAGATTAAATTTAAAGAAACTCAATAAAGGAATCAGTTTGTAGAAAACATTGACTTCAATTTTTGATCACGTTGTTCTTAAAAATAAATGGGTTGTCCTCAAAGCTTGCTTTTTTCTTTCCCATTGATACTTTCGATTTAATTGGCTTTGATTAGTCCTGAAAATTTATCCTTTTTGGTCTGTTTCCAGATTTCAGTTTTATGAACTTATACTGTTTCTCATTAGTCAGGTGTTATAGTGGATATTGATGTTTGGTTCTTTTGGTGGAACCTTAGCAGATATGAGAGTTTGGTGAAATTTTCCGCGGTTGGTCTGTGATAGAGAACATTTGAACAATGTTGCCTGTTTGCTCAGCCACCCCTGGCTGTTCTTCACATTCACAGGTGGGGTTTTCCCTTTCTTAAACCGTTAACTTCTTTCTTCTATGTACCATTTTACTTGCTTGTACTGCTTTATCATATCTATGAAAATTTGAATTTTCAAGCTTAAATTGAACTAATGAAGTTTAACCGCTTACGGAACATTCAATCTGTTTGAGCATTGAGAAGTTTGTAGTAATTGGTTAGTGTCGGAGCTGCATTGAAGTGAATGGTGTGTCTGGTAAAGACCATATATCTTCTTCTTTCAAGTCCTTAATACCTCCCGGTTATTGTGGGCATTGCTTTATGTTTATGGGATAAACTAATAGTTGGTCTTTTGTTGCTTCTTTTACTTGCTTATATTGCTAAGGAAATTTTCTTGTGCAACAAAATTTTTTCTTGAACCCTGACATACCTTTAAATGGTAGTGCTTAGTTGTTTCTTAGTAGCAGTTCATTCATGTAAAATGATGCCTCTGGCAGATTTCATTCCATGGAGGTTTGCGACCCTTCTCTCCATTCCAAAAGGATTTTCAGTACAGATTTAATGCTCAAGACAAGTCTGTTTTGGGCATGTCAAATGGAAATCTTCTTCAGAGAATGTCTCTTAAACCACAGGCAACAGAGTCTTTCTACTCTAATTTTGTTGAAAGCACTGAACAACCAGTATCCATGGACCTTCGTAACAGTTATCCTTGCCCAGAAGAGCTAGATGGTGTTGGATGCAATTTTTCTAATGTATGGAGTTCTTCGGTCGAGGCAATAAACAAGTCAACCCCAATCACAGTTGGAGAACTGGAATACAAGGAAACTTCTAGCTTATCTGCTGCAGAAGAGAAACTTGTGGATTTGCCAAACCAGTTAGCTGAAAATACTGACAGTTCTACTGGGATTGTGGGACCTGAAACTGTGACAACTATTGACATGATGCCTGACAATCCTACAGAAGCAGCAAGCTCCTTGAACTTTGATAACGATTCAGTAACCAGTGTGAAAACTGGTCTCGACGATTTTCTCGCAGAGATTAAGGAATCCTTCAACTTTTCTATAAACAAGGGAGAGGAGGCCGTGAAAAGCTTTTTGGATAATGTTACATCATCTATAAATTCTGTTACTACAAGTGCTTCTGAAGCTGTAGACAATGCTCAAGCATCAGCTACCAATAAGGTTTCTAACTTGTCAAATGACTTGAACGAAGCCTTGGGTAGAGCTAATGCTTTTGTGGTTGACTTGTTGAGGCGTACAATTGTTGTTGTGGAGGATTCTTTATCAAGTGGGGCTTCCTCTTTGGTATATTATTATGGTTCTGCCAAGGAGCGCCTTCCACCTGAGATCAATGATGCACTCACTTTGTATGAGGAAAGAACAGGAAAAGCCTTAATGCCTGTTGGGGCTGCTTTTCAACAGGTATTCTTTCATTTGGCATGCTTATCAGTTTCTCAGTCATGGTTTCTATGTTTCTGGATGCTCCACAAGCAGACATATCCTTGTAGTCATTTTTGAAAAATTGGCACCAATTTCAGTTAACTGTAACAAACGAAAGGTACTTGAAGCATATCAAAATTTCTCGACAGCTAATTTTCTTGTTCAAGGATAACAATTTTCATCAAATTCATCAATCAACACTATGCTATTGTAATCCCAAAACTGTTTGAAGATTTTGGGTGGTCAAATCGCTTATGTTTTCAAACAGCATCTGTTCTATTGAGTTGGGAGCTTTTGTTTGAATTACAATTTGCTGTAAGCAGGTATACATTGGTATTGAGGGGTTGGAAAGGAGTCTTGGCTTTGACCCAAATGACCCCATCGTCCCATTTTCCCTTCTTGTTGGCACGTCAGCCACTTTATGGTATGAATGGTCTTTTGTGCTCATCTAATTATACATTTCTCATCTTTTTTGAATGGGGAGTTTATATTTTTTATCAGATCTGTGCAGGGCATTTTACTGGGTATGGGCATACAGCGGTTACTCTGGGGACTTAACCCCTAAAGTAACTTTAGAGCTCTTGAGTGGAAAGGAGAATGCTTTACTTATTGATATCCGGCCTGAGGCAAGAGACCGACTTTTTTTTTTTTTTTTTTGGGCTTTTTCACTCTTTTTCTATTTGAGTAAAGAACTGAGCACCAAGGCTCAAACTTAGGTGGCTATGAAAACCAAAACCCCTAGTCTGAGTGACTTTCTTCTATTTTGTAGTTCAATTACATTACTTTATATTCTGTTCAAACCTACTTAGTCAACCAAGTTCTATTACTGCTTTAATTACTTTATATTCCGTTCAAACCTACTTAGTCAACCAAGGTCTATCAGTGCTCTAATTACTCTATTCTGTTCAAACCTACTTAGTCAACCAAGTTCTATTAGTGCTTTAATGCCACTTTGCTCTGGCATTGTTTTGTTCTTATGGATGGTTAAACTATAATTCTTCTGAGATGAAATTACTTCTACTGTTCTTTTGAACCTCAAGTGGCTAATACTCTTTATTTTTGGGCCTTAACTTTGTCAAGGATTTAAGAGAGAGAGATGGCATTCCTGATCTTCGAAGAGCGGCTCGGTTTCGTTATGCTAGTGTATCATTACCCAAGGTTTGGATAAACATCTCAACAGTACTTGGAATTCAAATTTCCAGTACTTTCCTTCTTTTACAATAGCATTAACCATTGCTTTCCGCAAAATAAATAAGGCATGTTGGCCTTCATTTGTGTTCAGGTTAATGACTCGATGCTGAAACTGTTCAAGAGTGGAAGGGACCTTGATGACTCCTTGATTGCTGTTGTTATTCAGAACTTGAAGACTATTGAGGTCTGTAGCTTCTTGTTATTCATTGTTTACCTCTGGACAGGCTTTAGTAGGTTTAGAGGTAAGCTCTGTGAAAAGACAGAAAAATATCCTGGAATTAGACTGAATCCATGCAGACAAAAGTGAATAATATGACATATGAAAGAGCTATTTCCATTAGTTCAAGGGTTGATTGTGCACTTCCAGACTCCAATATCTTACATAGTATGCCTCTAGCCTTAATTAACTACTGGGAAATGGTCGTTTCTACTGGGAAATAGGACATCATAATAGTTTTTTTTCTGCCACTTGTAGGACAGATCCAAGGTCATAATTTTGGATGCTGATGGTAGTCGTTCCAAAGGAATTGCTAGATCATTGAGAAAACTTGGGGTTAAGGTAAGTGCTTGTTATTTCCAAAGTTCTTCTGTAAGAAAAATAGCTTTTTCATTACTCAAAATTAAAGAGAAATGAGAGAGAGTTGCATTAACCAGGAATTCAAATCACATCTTATTTTGTCTACATCTACAATCATAGCCTAAATTCACGTAATGAGTTTGTTTTCGTTTTTTCCTTTTCTTTTTTTTATTTCTTTTGGTTAATATGGTAAGTTATGGTTTTGGAAATTTATTCAGTCTTGGAGGCTAGTCTCAAAAGCTACTTTAATGAATTAGTTGGCTTTCATTCATTGTGTAGGTTTTCTAATATTGCAAAACAGAATAGATTATTTGTATTTTACATTGCAGAGACCATACTTGGCCCAAGGTGGCTTCAAATCATGGGTGAAACAGGGTCTTCGGATTAAGGAGCTGAAGCCAGAGACAACACTTACGATACTTAATGAGGTATTCATGTCATATTCTCTTTCCTGGAAGTCTTTGTGTAAAGAGTTTTCTATTAGGATCATTGTCATAAGATTCTCATTTAATGTTGTTCTTTCTTGTTTATTTATTTATTTTTGCAATCAGAAGACCATAACCTACTACAGATTCATATTTTATTAACCAAAATTCTAGAAGCAAAAGCAGAATCTATGTTCCAACAGCAAAAGAGGGAGAAAGTAGCATGCTTTAATAGAATATACTCGGTCATGATAAGAATATAACAAACATTCTCTTGATTGAATGTGTTTTATTTTAGATAGTTTTGTCCAACTTATAGGTAGTTGTTTAATCTCCAATCTTAGATTTTACTGCTGCCAAACGTAATAGTTGTTCTATAGCTGATGTTGAAAGAAATTAAAAAGTTAGAAGTCGCCAACCTAGATAACATGCTTGAAAGAAGAGCTTATTGCTTTTTGTTCTCTTTCCCTTTCTTCTCCTAAATGCTGGGGGTAGCTTTATAGATTCTTAAAAGTATTCAAGTATGTTTCTTGTCCGGTTTTCCATACCTACACATTGTCAACTTCCAGGTTACACATTTGAAGACTTTAATTCGGTATGAACAACTTGGACTTCATATCATGCTAAGCATCCAACCAATGAAACTGTCTACGGTTAAAATCGCCCACCTTAATATAAGGACACATTGAAGCCACAGACTAGTGAAGTGTTTCTTAGTAATAAGCTATAGGGAAAATATGTGCCATACTAGAATGATTTGAGATGAAATTTTGCTTTCTAATATTCTTTCTGTCTCTCATTTCTAATGTCTTCAATTTTACATTTTGTACACTTCAGGAAGCTGAGGCAATCTTAGAAGATATCAGACCTTCTCCACTGCAAGTACTTGGCTATGGTGCGGTAAGACTCAAGTTGCTTGTCTCATACATAAGTTCAATGCTTGCTCTTTCAGTGCTTCTACTAGCCTGAGCAAAATAAAATATATATTACATATCTAGAAAGGTGTTCAATTTTTCATCATTATCATGTGCATTATATCGGTTCAAACCCATCAAGTTCTAAATAATTTCTTTGTGGCAGGGTTGTGTAGCAGCAATCTACGCACTAATAGGTACCTTGTCCTTCCTTGAAATATATCCTAGAGGACTTTTATTGTGATTTTTTTTTTGGCCACCTATTTTGTGAAATTTAGCAACATACTAACTGCACTTTCTTAGAACTTTGAAATTGATTATTATAACTGTAAGTTTTGATTTGAAACTGAGATTTTGTATAGAGAGAGGGAGGTCACATGGGGGACGGGTGGTGGTGGGTAGGGAAAGGATATAGAATGGGATGTTTATATGATAATTTTTTTCTTAGTAACCAAAATTGCCAGGTTTTTATCATTATTGTGAAACATTCTTCTTGATAACTATTCACCTTTTTCTTATGGTGTTGCTCGTCTTACCCAGAGTGGGAGACAACATTACAGCTTGTTGGTATTCTTGGCCTTGTCCTGGTACGTACCTTCTTCTGGCTTCAAGTGCTCTGTCAGGATCGTGTTATTTATTTCCTTGTTTGGGAAACTCAGGGTGCTGAACATCCTATGTTCAATTTCTCCTATATTATACTTTGAAGTAAAAGTTTTAGCAGTTCATTTGAGTTTGGACAGACCTTTGATAATGGTGATTCTGAATTTCTGATGCTTTTTCCTTGCTGGTTCATTGTGACACCACCAGACCATTTTCCTGCGGGTCTCGTCTTATGAGAGCTCTGAAGATTTGAAGAAAGACGTCAGGTAAGGCCTTCATAAAGCTTTTATAACTGTGACTTTTGACATTAAGTAGTCTGCTTTGAAATGATAGTCCAACTTATTTCTCTTTCTCCATTTTTGTTATTAAAAGGAAAAGCCAAACCCACTGTAGATCAAGTTGAGATCTGAGAAATCTAATGTCTGTTGCTCTTCACTGTGGAAGTAGGGTTCAGTCTAATGATTGACTTGACTGTATCCTTTGCAGTCAAATTTTTAAACCTTTTTCTTTTATTACTTAAATATTTCATTAAAATAAACTTTTGTTTTAGAGAAATCATATGTGCCAGAGACAAAAGTGTCATTTGATCTTGGCCATTTCATTGGATGACCTTCTGGCATCAATATTCTTGTTCTTCCTGTTCTGCTGTTCTGCTGGAGTCACCTACGAGCTAAATGATAATTGAGTCCTCAAGAATATTTTGTTTGAGTTCTCATTTTTCATTATCTTTCTTGTGGTTAAGTATTGTGATTTTTATTCTTTGTAAGTTTATTCAGATTTCCACTGAAAATTTGTCAAAGTTTGCTTCTTGTTCTAACTTCCATTTAAAATTTTCTTGAAGGCTGTTGCTGACTCCTGTAAGAGTTGGAGCTCAGGCATTTTCGTGGGCTGCTGGGAAGTTAGAAAATAATGGCATTGGACTCCCAACATCACCCTCATCCTCAGATGTTCAAAGTCGAGTGTTGCAGGCTGCTGCAAAGCTTGAATCTCAACCGTCTGATGCAGAAGGAAACCCAAACCCATCTCCTGAAGTGATGACCCCAATAAAGGAGAAGGTTGATCTCTCCGAAGCATAGGCGTTGTGCATTTTTCTCGAAGTACAGTATAGCACTTCATTTGAGCATCGTATTGGTGAATGCAAGTTGACCTCTCTCTCACTCAGATATAGTAGTGAATAAGACTTCATATGAATATCAATGCTGACATGTTCAAAACCCTAAGAATAAGAACGAGTCCTGTACATTTAGTTAGATCTAAAGAGTTCTATAATAATCTTCGAACAGATTGTACCAACCAATAATGAAGTTCACTCGACGCTTCCAAAGTTGCAGGTTGGATTGGTTTGTGGTTTTGATTACCTCCCATTTCGGTGGATTGCATGCATGAAATGTGAACTTGGAAATTGGAATTAACATAGTAGACGAAATATAACAAACTCGTTAAGATAACTAACGGCAAAAAAAAAAAAAAAAAAAAAAAAAACAAGCCGCCTGGTATAACGATCAAGAAAGCCAGAGGAAACGGCCATCGACCCTCCTAGGATGTCAACGGACATGCCACAAATATCAGATCATGTGATTCCCTCGAGAGAGCGATGCTCGGCGGCCTGGTTACACTACTGTCGCGGAGGAGTATGTATCGTGAGGCGTTTTGACACAAGCCGATCAAGCTATCCAAAGTTCATTAAGCCCAAGATATAGTTTTTCTTAAGTTAAAAGGAATACGGCCACAGCAAAACTTAAAAGTTAAACTTGTCAGGTCGTAGTTAAAAAGCACGCTTCTTTACTGGTAAGACTTAAACATTCATTCGTTAAATACAAGTGAGTTCAAGAAAGCCATCTTAAATTAAATAATATTCAGGGGCTTCAGACCCAAGAGAATATATTGGGCATTCTATATATGGTGCTTCATCCTCTATAATCCTAAACCAATTGCTTGTGTTTCTTTTGGAACAAAAATGATAGGAAATTCCATCCCCGACTCCCATACATAGACCCACTAAGACGAATCAGTGTACAGTTCAAAACCTGGCTTTTCACTTGCTGTCAGTGAAATCTGCATCAATCACATCGCCATCAGCTCCCTTGTTAGATGAATCTGAAGGTCCACTTTCACTACCAGGTGCAGGCCCAGCACCACCTGCTGCACCAGGTTGGTTGTAGAGAGACTGTCCGAGCTGCATTACTTCTTGGTTGAGGGCAGCCATCGCATCCTTCATTCCTTGAGTTGAGCCCCCTGAAATTGCATCCCTAAGCTCTTGCAATTTTGCCTCTACCTTTTCTTTGACTGGCCCAGGAACTTTGTCCCCAAGCTCTTTCAGTTGCTTCTCTGTCTGGTAGACAACAGAATCAGCCTGGTTCTTTGTGTCTATTGCATCTCTTCTCTCCTTATCCTCCTTTGCAAATCTCTCAGCTTCCTTTACCATTCTATCAACCTGTATATTACAACACCACAGTTAGGAAGTCATTTATTTACAAGGACATTTCCACCACTTGCATCCAAAGGTAGTACAAAACTTCCTACCACCAAACAAGTACACCTAAGTATTGGAAGGGCTCAAGCATTTCATCTCAGCAACAACAAAAATACATCCCAGAATAGAGTACATACCTCCTCATTAGGCAAGGTACTAGCACCAGTAATAGTGATGTCCTGCTTCTTCCCGGTGCCCTTGTCAACAGCAGTGACAGAAAGGATACCATTGGCATCAATGTCAAATTTGACTTCAATCTGTGGAACCCCACGAGGTGCTGGTGGGATACCATCAAGACGGAAACTGCCAAGAGACTTATTATCCCTAACAAACTCTCTTTCACCTTGTAGTACATTAATCTCAACACTTGTTTGGCCATCAGCAGCTGTTGAAAAGACTTCTGACTTGGATGTTGGCAGTGTAGTGTTTCTAGGGATGATTTTGGTCATTACACCACCAAGCGTTTCTAGACCAAGTGACAAAGGTGTCACGTCCAAAAGCACAATATCACTGACATCTCCAGCTAAAACACCAGCCTACAACCAAAGAGGGAGATACAAAGAAAAACATTAAAATTAAAACTTATAAAGCCTGTAGACTACGGCAAAATTCTAATCCAGAAATAAATGCTGCCAAATACAACTGCAGGTTATGTACTATAGACTACAGCAATCGTTAAGGAGGTACCAAACCTACCTGAACTGCAGCCCCTAGAGCAACAACTTCATCTGGATTGACTGTGACATTGGGTTCCTTGCCAGTCATCTTCCTCACAATTTCCTGGACAGAAGGCATACGTGTTGATCCTCCAACAAGAATCACCTCATCTATGTCTTTAAAAGAGAGTTTCGCATCCCTCAGAGCATTCTCCACTGGAGTCTTCAGCCTACAGAATACAATAAACAGAAAAGAAAAACCCAAAATCTTCAGTGATTAAGCCTAACAGCTTAGGAAAAATATAATCAGACTTTTGTTTTCCTTTGAAATGAACAGAACATGAACAGATTGGACTAGTAAAACCTACCTATCAATCAAGTCCGAGCACAATTCCTCAAACTTAACCCTGGTTAGGGTGGTCTCAATGTGTTTGGGCCCATCTGCAGTGGCAGTAATGAAAGGCAAACTGCAACCAGAAAAGAGAAGGCAGTATTACTAAACACCACAGAGAAAACGCAGAGAATCATGTAAACAAAGAAATGAGGAGGGAGAGTTGCCTTAAGTTTGTCTGAGTCAAAGATGATAACTCCATTTTAGCTTTCTCAGCTGTCTCAGTTAACCGCTGAAGAGCTTGCTTGTCTTTCAAAAGATCTATGCCTTCATCTCTCTTAAAGTTTTCAGCAAGCCAATCAACAATTCTCTGCAAAATATTATACATAGACTTGCTTGTTAACCAGATTACACAACTAATACAAGGGAGACTGCTAGTTCATCCAACTAGTATACCTTATCAAAGTCATCACCACCCAAATGTGTGTCACCAGATGTTGAGAGCACCTCAAAGACTCCATCACCAACCTCAAGCACTGCATCAAATTAGTAAATAGACAATTAAAACCTTCCCATGTATCTTCACCAATTAAAGATCACTACATAGTCACACATATAAGGCATTATAACTACAATTTACAAATACATGCATGTAAATAGGTTTTTATATGGCCAGCATACCTGAGACATCAAAAGTACCACCTCCAAGATCAAAGACAAGGATGGTTTCGTTGTTCTTCTTCTCAAACCCATATGCTAGAGAGGCAGCAGTAGGTTCATTGATAATTCGGAGAACTTCTAAACCAGCAATTCGACCAGCATCCTTAGTTGCTGTCCTTTGGGAATCATTGAAGTAAGCAGGGACAGTAACAACAGCTTTAGTCACTTTATCATTCAAGAATTTTGAAGCATCATCAACGAGCTTTCTCAAAACCTATATCCGAAAGTAAATAAACCATTAGCATTATAAGCATTCTAACTTTCTAACATCAAAAGCACTAAATTAATACACTCACTTTGCTAATAACTTATAATAAATGCCATTATGAAGTAATAAAATGTGAGACCAATTATGCATTTCAGAGGATCGAACTTTTATCCGAACTTTAAAAATCATCAGCTGTAATTCACTGCTAATGAACTGAATATTCCATTAATATTGATACCGGAAACATTTGACATTTCTCGAATTGCAAAGTTAACATAACAGGTAAAACCCAATTCAAGACTGAAAATAAGAGAAAATGTAAGAAAGCAGTAAGCTTAATATACCTGAGCTGAAATTTCCTCAGCCGCAAATCGTTTACCGATGGCAGGACACTCGAGCTTAACATTCCCGTTCTCATCTCTAACAACCCTGTAAGAGACCTGCTTGGATTCCTCATCCACTTCCGACATCTTTCTTCCTATAAACCTCTTCACAGAGAAGAAAGTATTCTCAGGGTTCACAACAGCTTGCCTCTTCGCAATCTGCCCAACCAACCTATCCCCATTCTTGGTATAAGCCACCACAGACGGCGTCGTTCTCTGCCCTTCCGCATTCGTAACTATGGTCGGCTTCCCTCCTTCCATAGCCGCCACGGCCGAGTTAGTGGTCCCCAGATCGATTCCAACCACTTTCTCATTTACCACTCTCACCGGCCCGACGTTGTACCGTTTACCGTTATTACTTTTAGCGAGACGCAAGAAGGCGGCGTTTAACGGCGTGGTTTTCCCCAGTCTTTGACCGAAGAAAACCGTTCTGGGTGAATGGTGGTTGGGTTTTCTAGAAGAAGCGAAACCGATACCTCCAAGGACGTGGATTTGGGCTGTGGAAGAAGCCATCTTTCTAAGTGTATTCTAACAAGAAGAATGAAAATTTGAAAGCAGATAACGAATAGGTCTCTGGGTTTTGAGAGAAACCCTAAACTCAGAGAAGGGGAGAGAGTGAGAGAGAGAGAGAGAGAGAGAGAGAGAGTTTGAGGCAAAGACGAAATGCAGAGAGACTTTTGTTGGCGTTTGGGTTAGGAAGAAGATAAGAGAAAAGGGGAGAAGGGTTTAGACCTTTTTAGAGCAACTGAGGGAGAGAGCGAGTGTGTCTACCTGCGGTGCTTGTGTGAGGGTTAGGTGGTGACACGTGGACTTTTTCTAGAATCATCTGAATCCTTGTGTCGCGGGCCGTTCGATTTGATACTTTGTCGTCGTTGTTGCTGCCGATGGAAAGAAAGATCCAGGTGGTTGGAGAAGTTGGGCCGAAGCTCAGCCCGTTTCTGTTGTTTCACAAAAGAAGAGCTACAAAGCTCAAAACTCAAAAGCCCTTCACTTTTCAGTTTGTTTTTTATTTTTAATTATTTTTTATATATAAAATAAAACTATCAAATTATGAAGAAAAGGTCAAACAAAAACTCAACTCATTTGCATTTCCAATTTTCCAAATTCCATTGTTAATTGTTGGATTGAAAATTACAATATAGACAGCCTGATATAAATCCAAATATCAAATTCATGGCTCTACCTACACAGCAGCAATGACAAGAGTTATATAGCTTCATGGAGTTCAATTGCAGCAGCCAGTAAAGGGATGAGAGATGACATAAACTCACAAAGCTAGCTACCTTTTAATTAGTTTCTGCAGGAAGACAAAAATGAGGGATCTGCTAGAAATTACACTTCTCATCAATATATATAGCAAGGCAGTATATGTGCAAATCAAAAGTAAAACCCTTAACTAGATTATCGTTTTGGCTTTTAAACTTTTATTTTATAATTTTTGGCTCTCAAATTTTTATTTTGTATACAATGTAGCTCTTGATATTGACGTAACGCAATGAGAAAATTTCACGTGTCATATGAAAATTTTACATGTTTTAATATATAATTAGGTCACATTAACATCAAGGACTATATTATATACAAAATAAAAGTTCGAGAGCCAAAAATTCTAAAATAAAAGTTTAAGGGGTCAAAACGATAATTTTATACAAGTTCGAAGGCTATTTTGTATATTAAACCAATTTGGTTCTTAACTTACCTTCGGAGAATTTCATAAGCAAACTCATCCAGGAAATCATCAGCTTCATAAGCAACATCTTTGTCTCTCTCCAACCAAAGCTTCACCGGGCTGTCTCTTGTTTTCCTTTCCTCTGCATCTCGCAAGAAAGCTCCAATCATCTCTAGTGTGTCACCAAGCCTTGCCAGCTAATCCTTGAAACCCCATGCAATGATGATCTGTTCTCTGGCAATTGAAAGCAATTTTGTCACCAGTCCATCAACAACAGCACTAACAAGAGCTTCAGCCATCTTTGCTTCAATACTCTGAAAAAAGAGAAGAACAACTTTGTAACACAGAAGTGGATTGAAAGGCTATACCAATTGCTGAGGAAACGAAATGAAGATAGATTGCTTCTAAGCAAAAGTGAATTCAACTGCTTTTGTTGGCCCTCAAATACTAACAATATACAGGTTAAAACGTTAACAAGTAGTAATATATTAAAATTAAAAGTTAATTAAATTTTAAAAATTAAAAGTTAATTAAATTTTTTTAAAAAATAATATCTATACACAAAATTCGACCAAAACTTTTTTTAAATGATTGGGAAAAAGGAGCTCATTGGGAAAAAATGATTTTGAATGATTACAAATTAACAAAATAAAGAGACAGTTCGTAAAAGTAACGGCCCTCTCAAAAGAAGAAGTAAGCATATCGCCTGTAATTCTTTTTTTTACAATCTTATAATTGTCTAATCACAATCAAGAATTATGTAGAGATCTATCATTTATAAGTGTGGAATCCATGGTGGGTCCTTGTATAATTCTTGATTGTAATTGGACAATTACAGGATTGTAGGAAAAAGAATTGCAGGCGATATGAATCCATGAATAGTGCAAAATTTATTTATTTTTATTGTTACGACCATATTACACCAGAAATACACAAAACAACGGTGGCATTGCATGAAAAGGAAGTCCGGTAAGATTTGATTCATTGTGCATGAGTAACAACAAGTATGTGAGCAATCCATTGCTCAACCTATTTTCAAGTTGAAAAATGTTCTCAACTACATATACAGCAAGCCAAAATGATATACAGCTGCAATGTTAGTTTCTGTTAAAAAAAATGGAATAATAAAATTGTTAGCTGTTTGCAGAGCTGCAGGTTATATGTACATCCGACATCAGTGAACTTAGAGCTGTAAGAAGTTCAATGCTTCGGCGATTTCAAATGGAATCTTGTGAAGACTATCGTATCGAATCTTGATAATGAACAACCATCTCATTCCTTCTCCGTAATCACCACAAACACATCCTTCACTGACCACCTTCTTCTCTCACTCTTGGCTGGGGGATTGATGACAGCTCTCTCAGCATTGGCGTACCGGTAACCTATAACTACCTCTCTCCGCTGGCGAGCTCGTAAGAGTATTTCATAGAAACTCAATTCCTCACCTTCATTCAGGTAAAGATCTGCTTGCCTAATATGCAGCTCATTTCCCTGGTAAGACCCAAGAAAACTCATAAGTAGTTAACCAGGTTCTTGCAATGAGAAGATAGATGATAAGTTCTAAGAGCACACATCAATGACATCATCCTTACAACACACCGATCTAGTGTACGGCTCTCAATTATTATACCTTGTCCTTCCAACTACCTTTGAACTTTGACCTGTATTTTGCATAAATTACACACTCAACAGTAGCATTTGCTAGTCTAGGCCGAATGACCAAGGTTAGAGAAGGATGTTGATGCATATGCAGAGATAGTGATATCTCATACAGAAGAATATTTTGCATGACAGAAGAAACACTGCTTACACAGGGCAAATCTCAATGACACGATTGAGCAGCTCTAGGGTAACTTGCACAGTTATTAAGTTTTACCAAGCTCTTCTAGATTTGCTACCACTGATAAACAAGTTAACATAAGATCAAAATGAAAGCAATAGTACCTCCTCTGCAAAGAGCTCTTCCAGCACATCATTTATTTGCCGATCCTCTGCAACCATGGCCAATGCCATACTAACTAGCTCGTTTGATAAAACATAATCACTAATCTTAGACATGGATAATAAATTTTTAGTCCTTGGATCTAGAATTTCACTGATTATTACTGATCTATCTGAAGCTTGCTGCATCTCCCCAATCCAAGAACCTTGTGAGAAACTTCCACCATGATCTCGGGTTACCATAGCTTCTCTATATGGAAGACGTTTGGCCTGCCAAAAGCAAAATTTTTAAATTGTGAAACTTGTGGATGTGAAAGAGAGAGACACGGAAAATTGAATCTGAAGTACAAGTATCTGATATGCTGTCCAGGATATCCCAATTTAAATTTCACTTAAAGATCAAATCCCAAAGCACCTGAATATCACGAATCAACAGTAAAGTAGCAAGTGATCTGGAATCAGCTTGAATGGCTGAATCTTCCACAGATTCATCAGCCAGAATTAGGATCTGTGCAAACCAAAAAGGTAATATCAAAATTAAACATGGACAAAGATTAGAAACCCTGAATCTCGTCTCTTTATCTATCATAGTTAAAAAAACAAAAACCAACAACAACAACTAAGGATATAATAGACCTGCTGTGTTAAAAGGCATAAAAAGCAATCAAGCTGTGTGTAGAAACTCCTTCGGTAGGATAACAGTCATTCATCTTAAATGTACATTATCCTACCTTGATCAACGTACAATATCATGGGAAATCTGCTAGGTGGTTGCATGCCTTCCAACATAACCATGATTTAACTGACAACTCCTCACTGTATGTTTTTATTTATCATAAATATACCACTGATAACAATACTTACTGAATCAAAAGATTCCAAGGGAAGACTTTCTAGGTGACGTCGTATAACTGCATTCCCTTCACGATGAACCAGTGTTATATTTTCCAATCTACTGAGGTCCAAACCACCAGCAATAAGCTTCTTTTCCCTATCATGCTCAGGAACATCATTGAACATCCAGAGCTCTGACCCAGGAGCTAAGAAGGCATCCAAAACCTAAAGAAACATGAATCATTATGCGTTGCTTATGTGGTAAAGAATTAAATATGTTATCTATTGTGCATCAAAAGTAAGATTATGGAAACAAAGTATGAAATTTGTGAAGATTTATTGCAATTAATAGGAGACAATGAGTGACAATCTTATGGAGAAATTCTGAAACATCAATCGCACAATTTGCACAGTGGGAGCTGCAACAAAGAAGCACTTTGAAGCATCATTGTGGATTCCTACTATTACCAGAATCATGTCTTCTATATCCCGTCGCCAACCACAAAGAAGTATTTTTTCCGTCGACTTTGGGACAAAAAATTCTCTGGGTAAATTTCCTCTCCATACCTGCAGCATTCAGCCGGAGAGAAAGAATTAGGAGCTTCAATTAGAAAGAACGTACCACAATCATATCATCAACGTCTCTCCTCCATCCACAAAGTAGAATCTTCTGGGGATTTCTTGCTGGTCGAGCAATGTGCATGAATGATGCCTCTTTGACCTGAATGACCAAATTGATCATATTTTTGTAAGTTGTTTTAACTATGGTATGCCCCACTTATTAAATTTCATCATGGCCATCATCCTATTGTGGCAAACCAGAACAGCTTCTTTTTCTTGAATCACTACCTAAATAAGGTCCAACCCTTTTGATTCCTACTTAAGTCAGTTTTTACTATTACAGCAATAAATTGTTTATCACATTATCCTGAGAGCGAACAGAGACAAGGAGCAACAACCAATGGGAAATTCTTTCCAATATTTGTCCAACTTATTCACTAGTTTCTCACCCCATCATTGATGGTTTTGACAGCAGCACATAGTGATGGCAAGCATTTTATAGCAATTAATTGAAGGTGGTATTCTTGTGGTATTTTATACCTTCAGCAAATAAATAGTAAATGACAAGAGGATCTAACTCCATGTTTTGCTATGGACAAAAATCAGAGAGCAAATATAGCATAAACCTACAATTGCATTCATAAAAGTGTCCATACCAGTATAGATTATCCGCTCAATGTACAATTCCCACTTCAGATTGAGACAAATTCACAGGACTACCGGAGAACCGACTGAAGAAATGATAACAATAAAACTACCACTACACCATAAATTCTGGCCAAATTGCATGATTGTTTTCTTTCATATATGTATCTATTTGTGTCTTTATTTGTTTATTTATTTTATTGTTCCTCCAACAATGCAGCCTGACTTGAATAAGGCAAGTATCTGATGCCACATTGACCAAATAGAACCATACACACACACAGACACACACCAAGGAAAAGGCTAGAAAGAAAGACCAAGAAATTTATTCCACATTTAGAAAAAGGCAAAAGAAAAGTTAAATCACCATAGGTAATGCAGCTGGAGCATAGGTGTCATCATCTTCTGCTATAACAAGAACTTCATCGCCTTCTTGCAGAACATATGTGTCATCAGGATTCAGGATAATTTTACCCCTCCAAGAAGCAACCTTGACTCCACAAGGAATAGCATCAGGAAAACTGATCAATACATCCTCAAATTGCATACCATCCAACTGTGGCCATCTTTTAATATAAAATTCACAATTTTCAAAGCCAAGGATATCTTCCCATATCTGTGACAACCACTCAACAATTATTAGAGATATAATTAATAAGGAAGCAGTGGTAGAGCTAAATGGCAAAATATAAAAAGAAAGAAAATTTAGTCCCGAGAGATCAATAAGGAACATCAACATCACATTTCCATCAGTACAATATTGCTAAGCAAAGTTCTCACACCAAAAACTGCAGAGCCCAACCTGTGCAAGTCCTGGCTGCCGTGCACATTGAATCATCAAGCGCCCAATAACATCATGAGCTACCACAGTTTCAACAAGTTCTCCACCAACAAGTTTTACAAGAACCTCATTGTCAAGATCACTAAGTTCCACCACAATATGCCCTCTTAGCCCTTCCTTTACTCCTGTCAAACTTAAGACCGTTCTTAAAGCACGAGCATCACTCTGCACCAGACAATGAACAAGAGTGAGCAACTGTCATCCAATATGAAAGATACATCACAAAAACACGTTTTCTTAAGACCTGGTCAGCATTTCCATCTTCAGCAAGGACAATGATTGCACGGGCCTTGGAGACAGATACCTGAAAGAGTTGGCATCTTAACGTGACAATTGTGGTACCAACACATTTAAACCCTTTTACCATTAGATTAGATATCATCAACAAGCAGAAAATATTTCCCTAACGATGTAGCATAATGTATGGATGAAGTTAAAGCAAAGTGAAGGTGCAGCAATCACTCTGAAGCACCAGAATCAATATAGAAAGCTAGCAAGCTGAGCATCGAACTAGAGAAAGGTTGATGACAAAATACTTGATCTACTTTACCTGTCCAAAACTCTCATATTCTGTTATCTATACAGTTAATGAAAGCAAGAAACAAGTAGAACACAGTTCAAAAGGGAAACAGAATATGTAAATCAGTCCATATAGATCCCATTCTTATCAAGAACACAAATATAAAGAAATTTTCAGCTAAGCTTAGCTGGAAAGCTTAAAACATCCTTAGGCTTTTAGCAGTTCCTTCAAATGAATTTCTATTCTGTAACTTAAAATGAGCGATAGAAATTCACTGGCTAAATAATATTGCCTGCCTCATTTCCTCAACTACATTACCTGATTCAGTGTTTTATTTTTAGCTTAATTCTACAGAGTTGATCCTGTTAAATCTGATAGCTCAGCTTTTCAGAGGAGGATAACTTATTTTAATATATGTACAAATAAGAAACAACCGTACTTTTTTCAGGTCAGCCAGAATCAGAGGGCTCCCACTTCTGCATATCACAGATGTCCCTCTGAAATCAAACTCCATTTTAGCAATATCAAGTTCCATCTCTTCCTTGTCCCTTTCGCCCATCACTACAACAATTCCTCCACCCAAACTCTCATTAGCTATAGCAAGTTGATTCAGCAATGAACCCTGCATCACAACAAGAATACTAATCAACAATATAGCACACAACAGGATAAAAAGCTACCACACATACCAATATTGTATCTGAAAAACTTAAAGAGATATTCCAAAGTTATCTAAGTGAAATAGAACAAGTTTTGCCCAAATCTATGAAATGGCCAAACCCTCTTATTGTAAAGTGAGAAGCATAATTAATACTGAAACCAAACACTAAATAAGGCAGTAAACCTTGGGTCTTTCTAGAATACATGCAAATGCAAATTTATATGTAAGTATGATGTAGAACAAGAACAGAGAAAGAGATACAGAATAGAGATCATAGCTAAACCAACATATCTTTTTTCTTCAATCAAATTCTCTTTATCCTGTATCATCACATGAGTGTATGTAACCATAAAATGTATAACGGGTATAACATGGTATAAGTACATATAAATGTTCTAATGCTAGAAAGTTTGGCCTCGGGGTGAAATGTATTACATATAGAGCTCATCCTCATAAGCAAATAAGCACAAACTTAATAAAGAAAACGAAAATGAAGTCATGTAGTGAAAGCAAAAGTTTACCAATTTATCACTCCACCCAAGAATCAAAGTGTGGTTTTGCTCAACAACCTCACTTCTTCCTTTCCTTAACGAATCAAACTTCTCAGAAATTGCATCAGAAACAAGCCCCAGCATCATTGCAAATATAAGCATCCCACCGAAGCTAATAGAAACAGAAACTAATCTGGGACCGATACCTTCAGAGTTGGCATGGTTACCAGAATCGGCAACAAAAGTCCACGATAACCAAAGGCAATCTGCTAAGCTATCATCAGTGACACCAAAGAGTGCCAACCCTCCGAGACAAATAAGCATTAGAGTTGCAACCAATAAAGCAAGTGGCTTAGCATATGGATGAACTGATAAAATGACATCTACCCAATATTCAAGTTGCTTACTAAGGGAAACCTTTTCAGACGAGTTATCTGAGGATCTCAACTTTGAGACATAGTCAATGTACTTGAAAACAAAAATAGGTATGGATAACAGTGTGAGTGAGACAATCAAAGCTAGAATCTTTAAGCCTTTACTGGATACATGATCGCCCTCTTGCAATAGGGAATTAGTATCAAAGGGGTCCAACAAATTGCAAGCTTGTAATCTAATATTCAGATTAGAAATTTGGTCCTGCAAGCAAGAAACAATATTAATTTAACATGTACTAATAAAGAGTGACAAATGATAACCTAATCAAGTCAACTAAAAAGCATGATCATTTAACCAAGCATAGTAGACGATCAGCTTTGTAAGGAAATGCAGCATAGATATTAAATGTACCTGCAATTTGATGACTTGATCATGTAAAGAGAAATTCTTGTGCACCAAAGAACCAAAAGCTGTTATTAAAATCTGTAAAGCAAAAGCGTATATAAACTATCAAAATCTCAACAAAAAAGATAAAAAAGATAACATAATAACTTCTGACAAAGAAAGTAAAAGAAAAAAAAAGCATACAGCCATAGTGAACGCCATTGGCCAACGGACTTTGAGCCGTTGACCTGCAATCCGGATGCCCATTTCTGCGGACGACGTTTTCTCAACCGAAACGGAATTAGAGACGGCCCGTTTCTGTTCCGAAACGGCGCCGTCTTCCTCGCTTTTCGGTGATTTCTCGCTCCTACGAGTGAATTCAATTCTGCGGCGAAGCTTTCCGTACTTGCGGTCGCCATAGGGGGCGGGACCGGAGGACGAAACGCTTAGAAATGAGGGCGTTTTGGGAGGCCTCCAATCAGGAGGAGAAGGGCGGGAGTGCCTGGGGATTGTGGTGAACCTTCGGGTGTAATTCGGGGATCGTGAAGGGTGGGAAGTAGAGTGAATGAAGGATGGTGAAGGGAAGAACCAGTCCCTGCTGGTGGTGGAAGGAGATGATTCAGAATCCAGGGACATGGATGAAATAACTGCAAATGCTTTGGGGTCCTTTTTTGAAAAAAAAGTTGTGGACTTTTCGCTTTTGGTGATTTTAGTTAAGACTTTAGAGGGTTAGAGGGAAGTGATCAACACTAACTAATACTAAATACTAGTAGTTGTTTAGAGGGTTTAGTAATGATTAGTTGTTTGAATTTTAAATAATCAACAAACCCAATACGATGATTTTGAGTGATAGAGAAATGCATAGATTCCTTATACAAGTAAGGAATTTTAAGAGAAAAATAAAGACACAACTACCTACTTTATTTATTTATTTATTTTTGTAAGTTTAAAGTCTTCTTCTTAATTAGTAGCACATTTTAGTTTTATTCCTATTTTAATTGCATTTCTTTTGGATCATAGTAGTAAATATATTTTAAGGATGTAAATTTCACGATTTTATGATCAATTAACCACTTATGTATGTTGTAAAATGGAACCTTTTTTTTTTTGGTCCATGTAATATATTAGTAATATGTAGTAACAATATATTAGTAATACTTAGTAACAAGTATCTTATAAACCTCGCTTTATCTATCCAAAAATTTAAGATCTCCATGAAAATTAAATTTTAAACTCTAATTATTAAAATGTCTTCTTGAATTGGACATATGGAAATGTCTCTAACAATTAATTTTGGATAACATAATCAATTGGTCATATTGGAATAATCATGGTTTTTTTTTTTTTTCATTGAAAAAAGTTAAGAAGTAAGGAAAGTTATCTCAATTTTAAGATCAGGTTATCAACCTATTTGAAAATTATAAAACTTTTTATTTATTGGGATTTATAATTCACCTAGCAATGGGAACCTTTAGAAGCTTAAGTGCCCTTCGCCATTAACCAAAATTCTTGCAAATTACAACTTTAGCCAACCTCTGTTGGCACAATCATATATTTTTAGTAAAGAACCCAACCCCATTTTCTGTTTTTAGGGAAAGGAAAGGAAGGAGCAATCAAACTACCTAACACAAGATTTTATCTAATGCATCTCAGACTCAGTCAACAAATTGCAATCAATGACTCGCCAGTCCCATCCTACTCCTAGAGGGAAAAGTTCGTGAAATGAAAGACAAAAAAAATATACTAGGGAGTTTAAGCAAAAAATACTAGTGGCTTATGGAGTTTGGTTAACATTATCAATCATCAGTCAATAGATATGAACGAGCTTATTATAAGTGGATCAACAAGCTAAAAACTTGCAGACCCAGTATCCGAGCCCAAGCGATTGGGTTTGGGCCTATTAATAAAAGTGAGCTTATGTTTTCCCCAGTGGACTCTCCACTTTCTTCTAAACCCTTGTTCTCCCTCTCCTCGGCAACCGACGGTAGCCTCGCGAGTCGCGACATCAGGGTTGGTGTTCTTCATCTCTCTTCCTTTCTGCTCTTCTCTTCCTCTTCGTCTTCCTCTTTGCTAATTTCTATGTCTCTGGTTAAATACCCTTTCTTCCGTTTTTTTTTTTTTGTTTATGCTGGTTTTGAATTTCTGGAATTCTCTTTACTTGAGTTGAATAAATTGAATGGTTGAATTTTTATGTCTTTTTTTTTTTTGGTTAAGAATTTTTAGCTTGTTGTAGCTAAATTTTCAGATCCTAATAGTTTTAGCTTCTTGAGCTGGACATACATACACTTACAATTGAACCAAAAGCTTAGGTGCAGTTGCAGGATAGTACTTAGATGTGTTTTCTGTTCGAGTGAATTTATTTAATGGGCTGTATTTTGTTACTTTGCTGATAGCATCTTTGTCTTAGGTTAATACTTTGGTAGAGTAACTTGCTAGGTTTCCAATAAAGTTACTTCATGAGTTCAAATTGCTGCCTCGGCTATGTGAATTTGGTTGACTTTAGGTTTCAATTGAACTTAAATGAATTAGTGATTTTACAATATAACATGATTTAGTTTAGGAACCTGATGGACTCTGCATTTGGAATTTCATGCGGGGCTACCCTTTGATTTATCTGCTTGTATTTGGTATATAAGTTAGTCACTTTTCCTATTGTATTTAGCTTTCCTGTTTGGCCTATCTGATTTTCCCCCCACCCCCCCAAAAAAAATCACTAGTATTGCAGGTTTTAATGTGGTTAACACATCGGTATGTGTATATAGGCATTTCGTGTTCTTCCAATTGGTTGGATTGTGTTGGTGGCATGTAGATGTATTAATGCGCTCCGCCGCTTCGTGGAAGTGCAGTTAAGATTATAGTTTAGGCATGTTGGGAAGAAGGACAGGATCTCTTGTCATTAGATTTTATTGCTAACTTTGTGCTTATGTAATGTCTAGGCCCACCTAGGATGTGCCTATGCTATCTAGACATGATCCTCTGTTTTCGTATCTTATTTTTTATTTTTTATTTTCTAAACGTTATGTTTCAGGTTTTTTTCAGAGAAGTATATTTTCTACCTGTTGGGTATTAAGCTGAGGTTAGAAGATGGAAATTGTTCCAAGGGAAGGTGAAAATGCTTTGTCAGGTCCAAGGCCAATGGAGTGGTCTACTGTTCCATATGCTCCTCAAGGACCAGATAGAAATGGAAACAAACGGACATCAAGCCTGGAATCACCAATAATGTTGCTGACTGGACATCAGAGTGCTATATATACAATGAAGTTCAATCCAGCTGGGACTGTTGTTGCATCGGGATCGCATGACAGAGAAATTTTTCTGTGGAATGTCCATGGCGAGTGCAAAAACTTCATGGTTCTTAAAGGGCACAAGAATGCAGTCTTGGATCTTCATTGGACCACTGATGGATCCCAGATAATATCAGCTAGCCCTGACAAAACTCTGAGAGCATGGGATGTTGAAACAGGGAAACAAATTAAAAAGATGGCAGAACACTCTTCTTTTGTCAATTCATGCTGTCCATCTCGAAGAGGGCCACCTCTTGTTGTTAGTGGATCTGATGATGGAACTGCTAAACTTTGGGATATGCGTCAGAGAGGTGCCATCCAAACTTTTCCAGATAAATACCAAATTACAGCGGTTAGTTTCTCCGATGCATCAGATAAGATCTTTACAGGTGGTATTGACAATGATGTTAAGGTTTGGGACTTGCGTAAGGGTGAAGTAACCATGACACTTCAAGGTCATCAAGACATGATAACTGGTATGAGTTTGAGTCCTGATGGTTCCTACCTTCTTACCAATGGAATGGATTGCAAACTCTGCATATGGGATATGCGGCCTTACGCACCACAGAATCGTTGTGTGAAGATTCTGGAAGGGCACCAGCATAATTTTGAAAAGAACTTGTTGAAATGTGGCTGGTCCCTGGATGGAAGCAAGGTCACTGCTGGTAGTTCCGATAGGATGGTGTATATATGGGATACAACTTCTCGACGCATCCTGTATAAGCTTCCTGGCCACACTGGATCCGTCAACGAATGTGTCTTCCATCCTAATGAACCTATCATTGGCTCATGCAGTAGTGATAAACAGATTTATTTGGGGGAGGTCTGAACTTTGCTGGCAATTTGCCACTTGCTCCAAATTGATTGTTAGTCATTGCAATACTAATCTTTAGAGGTTCTTATTGTCGAATGTAGGCCTTTGGAAAGTTGTATTAATTCTCTGTACTTTTAAAGCTGAACTTGACATCTTTATTGACTATGTAATACATTTTGTTCAAAATCCTTTAGATTCGGGTACAAAGTCAGACGGTTGGGAATTGCAGTTATCTGCTTCAACAGGGTTTGCAATCATCCTGCTCCTCTGAGGATTGAATCAGACTATCAGAGAAAGATGTTTGGAAGGTGGCTTGTGTTTCTATCTTGATTGTTTCATGTCCTTAATTAAGTTGCATGCAGCGGTATTACATGGAATTTGGTTCATAGTTGACTGGGAATATTCAGACAAACTTGTCGCCTTCGTTAGATCAAATCTAAAGCCCAAAGCCCAAAACCATGGAAGCGTGTTTTTCAAGTTCAACTCTGAACTCTGCCTTCACAAGTCACGATTCAGGAATGTACATTGACATTTTGTTTTTCAAAGAGGCTCAAATTTGGTCTTCTCATTGATTGGGCGAATTCCACCATGGCCCATGGGTCTCCCCTAGCTTCTTGCGAGCTGGTTTACATTTTTATCCCCAAGTTTTAAATTATTCAATTGAGTCC
This sequence comes from Microcos paniculata, assembly GCA_030664755.1. Taxonomy (NCBI): domain Eukaryota; kingdom Viridiplantae; phylum Streptophyta; class Magnoliopsida; order Malvales; family Malvaceae; genus Microcos; species Microcos paniculata. The sequence continues at coordinate 9,753,924 of CP131462.1, read as the reverse complement.
TCAATTTTGAGATTGACCATTACAACTAATTTATTTTCAAGTTATTTTTACGTAACTTTTCCCCATATTCAAAGGCAAAAAAAGACAACAGACAGGTTGTATGTTTTATAATCGTTGCATTTTCTAATTTGCCAATGATAAAAAACTAGCCGTTACAAGCTTTAAATTTCTTATTCTAAAAACAAAGCGGTCTCCCTCAACGGTCACATTTCCAGCTTTCCCACACAAAAATTCGAACGTTGACCCCAGACCTCTCCCCCTTATATACTCTCTTCCTCTTCTTTCTTTCTACAACAAAGCCTCAAGCTCTTCCCTGGAACATAATTTCAAACCAGGAATTTTTCTCCACAAAAAAATTTTCCTTTTTTCCCCTTGAATTCAATCCAAGTTTCTCTTCTTCTGAAATGGGTCTCTCAGTTGAGAATTCAGTGACACAAACTCACAGCCGCACCCACAAAACCTTCCTCATCAGCAACTACATCCTCTTGGGAGCAGCCTCGAGCTGCATCTTCCTCACTCTCTCCCTCCGCCTCTTCCCTTCCCTCTGCGGCTTCTTCCTCATTCTCCTCCATGTTATCACCATCATCGGCGCCGTCTCCGGCTGCTCAGTCGCCACTACGGGGTCCAACAAATGCTACGCAGCTCACATGGTGGCGATGGTTCTGACATCCATCTTCCAAGGCTCTGTTTCGGTGCTTATCTTGACCAGAACAACTGATTTCTTGGGCTATTTGAAGTCTTACGTGAGGGAAGAAGATGGGGTTATTATCCTGAAGCTGGCTGGTGGTCTCTGCGTGGCTGTTTTCTGCTTGGAATGGCTGGTTTTGGGGCTTGCTTTTGTGTTGAGGTACTATGCTTTTGTGGAAGGTCATGGGGTCGGAAATGGGCAATCGATCCAGAGGAATGGGAAAGTTCAAGATGAGGATTTGAAGAATTGGCCATGGCCTTTCCAAGTTTAAGAGACTTCTGTAAGTCCGAAACAGCAGTAATTTGCTTTTGTTGAGGGACTTCGAATTCCACTTTGAGTATTGTAAAATACTTACTACTATTTAGTATTTCCAATTTTTGTATTGCTTGTTTTCATCAGTTTGTGATGTGATCAGATTGGTTATTCGTTTATATGAAGTTCAATATATGAAATTCTTTGATTTAGTATTTCCTATTTTTGTATTGCTTGTTTTCATCAGTTTGTGATGTGATCAGATTGGTTATTCGTTTTATATGAAGTTCAATATATGAAATTCTTTGGTTATTCACTTTGGTCATTTTTTTTTTGAAGGATTCACTTTGGTCATTTTATTTCTTGATCTAATGAGAAATAGAGCATAGTTTGAGAAATGACTACTTAAATGCAAAAAGAATCAGAGTGATATGATAATTAAAATTTTAAAAGTAAATTAGTCTCCAAAATAAAGGAAACTCCGTTTAAAATGAATTTATTTAATGTACTCCATCCTTACTCTCCCAACTTGCTGTCCTTGGTAACAATGTACCCAAATGCTTTCATATTGATTAATTTGCATATCTCTCAGTAACTCGGAGACCCCCCACCGCCAGGGATATGGGAAAGGTCACCCCAAATTCCCTGAACTTTGGACGCATTACTATTTCATCAACCCTACTTGGCCTTTCACTTCAATCTTTTTGACCTATTTATTGCCCCAAGGTCGACTATGGGGCCCGAAATGAGCAGAGGATGAAAAGTAATTAAATTACTACTTGACAAGTGTAGCTTGTTCTCACTCTCTTTTGCATTTAGTATTTGACGAGCTTGTTTTGGTGGGACTGACGGCATGGGTCGCTTATTCAACCAGGGGCGGTCGACTTGATCCTCCTAAGCATATATAACCAAGTTTGGTTATTATCACGAACTCTCACCCAAACGAGCCTCACATTCTCATCATGGAAGAAAAAGAAGAGTCTAAACCTATCTGGATCTTAGATGTCCATTTGGTTTTGATTAATCTCCCTAGAAACTTCCCAGAGACGATCTATATTTGAAGGATGTGCGTAGAACATCGGGTCTCTTGCTGCTGACTGCTGAGTAAAATTCACCCATGTCTTCATTTGCAGGATTCAAAGGGCTCCCTAGTCCCTACCCACGCGTGCAAAGCGTTGTGAGGGCTGAGGCAAGCTCTGTGGTGCCAGTACATCACAATCCTGACCGCCTATATATGTGCATCCCATGAACAATTCCATCTTTTTGGCACCAGCAGATACCATTTGGTTATACATAAATAAATGCCAAATTTGGTCTCTAATTGCTCTTCGGGACTTAAATCTGTATCAGAAACATATTAAATCCGTGATCTCTCAAGGGAAATGTATGAAACTTCACGCTGCGTATGGAAGAAAGCTGAACTCTTGTTCATTACATGTTCGGGATCACCATAACTTCAGGGGTGTGCCAAGTCCGAACGGGCTAAGCGAACGTGTCATCTCCCATAAGGTTACCAATGATGCGTTCGTTGAAGTAGATAGGAAAAAACAACCATGTTCTGTGGATTTTGAGAGGAGCATTGGAGTTGACTTGCTTGTAGGATCCGGTGCAAAAGAGACAGTGGCCTGAAGGCCTTATTATATTTGGCAATGTAGTTTTCATCCACCAGGTGCCCTTGAGGATCAGGAAACTACTATATATCTATAGAGAGAGAGAAAGAGAGAGAACCATTCAATTCAATTGGCTTAAACTATTATATGGGTGAAACACTTTCTTTAATGGCGATCGAAGACCAAAAAGGAGGAAAATCAATAATGGAGAAGAACCCCACAGCACATGGAGTATTAATTCCTATATATTTTAGTTTGTAGCAATGTTTATTCATCGAGAGGATTTCTCGTTTCAAAACCTGATTAAAAGTTAAAGAGGATGAAACTTAGTGGAATTTTATTTGATCAGTTGTTAGACCAGTTCTGTCAACAACAACGACAAGAACAAAATCCCTTTATGCCAGATTTTGCTGTGATTATATTCAGGTAATTATATTCCTGGAATTCTCTCCAAAGTATAGCAACGATCGATGCTATTGCCGCTTGGCTGAGTTCTCTGTGTGTCCCCAGTCCCACATCATGAGAACTTGAGAAGAGTAAGGGTGAGGCAAATAATAAAAGAAAAGTCGAAACAGAAACCAAAGCATACCTTTCTCGGCCTTTTGGCTAAGATCAAGTGTAGTATCTGTTCTTATCAGTTTAATATCTGATATCTGATACGTGGGTTCCGGCCTACGTCACATTAAGTTAATTTCTTTAGGGGGAAGGTCCATCACAATAGCTTGCTATTGCGGCCTTCGAGCGTCGCCCGAGCGTTGCACTACTGCACGGGTCTGGCGCATCCCACTAGTTCTAGTTCAATATACTTCAATTGGCTCGATCGTTCAATATCTAGCTAGCAAGAAAGACTCGATCGATCAATATCTAGCTAGCAAGAAAGACTCAATTAATAAAAATCCATTAATATTAAGCAAGCATGAGCAAGCATGCATGCATGAGATATTCTAAGGGAAGTAATTTATATCAAAGACGTGATGAAGAAACCAATGCCTTCAAAGACTAGGAAATTTTTTGTACACTGATCTCAAACACTAAGCATATCAGGTAATGCTAGCTATACTGCTCAGAAGACGGGTCTCCTGCTTGATTCTTTTGGTGAGAAGACAATAATTGTTTATTGGTTGAAGCCAGTAGATAGGTTCTATCTTAATTCTTAATATCTATTGCTTTTGGTGATTTGATGAAATCAAATGAAGGAATCAATTTATAATTTATAATTATCAATTGCCAAACATATTTTTCTAAATTTGTGACTAAAAATTTATATTATGTCAAGAGGGACAGAATTAATGAGACAAATTGGTGGGGCAAGTAGCATATATTACTCCAGGTTAAATGCTTCCTCAACGAGTCGATCACTCTCACATCGACCGGCTAACGATTAAAATTGTGGTATTGATTGCGCAAGGTGCAACACCCGGAGTACGACCTTACTTGAACAGGATCTGTTTTATAGGCTCGTACCTTTGTATTCTTGACTGCAAAGGAGACGGTCTGAAGTCTGGATGATGAGCCGCAGCGGTGTGTGATTTTACAGTGAGTAACAGTTTCATGGTCCTTGTGACCATTGAAGCACAGTAGAGGACCGTTCTCGGCTGGCTTCATCTGGCCGAGATGGTCACTCAGCTGTCTGACAGACTTAAGAATTCCCCATTTTATTCCGGATTTGCTTTCTTTTTCCTGTCCCTCTTCGAAGATGCCAGCAGGTCATCGTCTTCAAGGTACTACTTATAACCCCATTGTTGATATATGTTTGGTGAATCTCATCAAGATTTTTTTTGTTAAAATGTATTTACATTTAATGAAAACATGCATACATATATATGTATATATATATATATATAAATGTAATATGCATGCTTAGTTTTTCCTAATTAATCATGCCTAATGATAGAGTCGAATCGATTCGAGTCATGTTACTCTTCCCAAGTTGAGCTTAAGTATGAGAAATGAAGCTCGATCTCAAATTATTATGCCAGCTGTTTCGACCAACTCTATCAGTTACTCTCCTATTATTAATCAACAAGAGCTTTTTTTTTTTTTGCCATTGTGGCAAATTTCTGTAGCAAGGACTTTAATCTATGAGCCTCTAGCATCTTTTGTTCAAAAGAAAAATTTACCTACGAGCAAATACAAAAAATTCACCAAGGCCTGCACAGGAACTGAGGTTACCTGGAAGCAAAGAGGCAGAATGGTGAATTATCCGGCAGCCAAACATGCAGATATATTGTTTCCTTGATGAAAGTGAAATGTCTAGTGGAAGTTCTTTCCCCACATCGCGTAGCAACCCGAAAGATAACATAGAGACAGGCTATAAAAAGGAAGTCGAGACGCAAGACAAAGCATACCTTTCTCGGCCTTTTGGCTAAGATCAAGTGTAGTATCTGTTCTTATCAGTTTAATATCTGTTACGTGGGTTACGACCCACGTCACCTTAAATTAATTTATTGAGGGGGAAGGCCCATCACAATAGCTTGCTATTGGCGCCTTCGAGCGTCGCCCATGCGTTGCACTACTGCACGGGTCTGGCGCACCCCACCAATTCTTAGTTGAAAACGTTTAGAAGTCATTCCAATATACTGTGATAAGAAAGAGCTAATCATCTGGTGAGCCGAAGCCGATGTGCTTGTCTCGTCTCGTCTCATCTAGCTTTTCTGGCTCAATTTTCTCTCTGATTTGCTTTGCTGGGAAAAAGAAAAAACAAAAAAGAAAACCTCAGGATGTTGGTTGATCTTTAGTGTTTACCTCCAATCACTGCTGCTTTATTGGTAGGCGTCGTTTCTGGCGGATACCGAGATCGTTGGAGACCTTCGCAGCAGCAGCAGCCTTGAGAACCTCCAGCAAATGATCAGTTCCGAGTACATTATCAGCAGAGAACTCATTGTTTGTCCTCTTCGTTATTAAGAAAACATGGCAGCCAATGCCGCCGTGCGTGGCCCTTTTTTTTTTGCTTGGAATGGCTGGTTGAGGCTTGCTTTTGTGGCGAGGAACTATGCCTTTGTGGAAGGTCATGGGGTCGGGAATGGGCAATCGAGGCGGAGGAATGGGAAAGTTCAAGATGAGGATTTGAAGAACTGGCCATGGCCTTTCCAAGTTTAAGAGACTTGTTAAGTCTGAAACATCAGAAATTTGCTTTTGTTGGGGGGAATTCGTAATTACACTTTGGGTATTGTGAAATACTTACTACTATTGAGGTCCTATTCTTGTATTGCCTGTTTTCATCAGTTTGTGATGTGATCAGATTGGTTATTCGTTTTATATATGAAGTTCAATATATTTATTCTTTGAAATCCTTTGGCTATTCACTTTGGTCATTTATTTTCTTGATCTAATAATGGGAAAAAGAACATAGTTTCTTTGAGAAATGACTACTTAAATGTTAACATGATTTAATGTACTCCATTCGTTGCTACAAACTTGCTGTCCTTGGTAACAATATGACACCTAGCTTTAGAGTTCTCTCCTTAGTTCTTCCTTTATCTTTTTATTTTTTACACCTAGCTGGAGTAAAATCAATGATGAAGAACCCCACATCACATGGAGTATTAATATTTTACTAAAATTTTTAGTAAGGTTTCATCGAAAGGAAAAAGTGAGAGGAGAAGGACGAGAATCGGGGGAAGAGAAGGGCAGAGAAGATAAAGAGGACGAAGAAGAGAAAGAGGAAAGAGTGAAGCGAAGCATCCTGGACGGAAAGGCAGAGTCGGTCATAAGAAAGAGAAAGAGAGGGGGAGAGAAGATTCTACCATCTCCGGTAATTCAACAGGTAATTCTTGAATCTTTTGGCCAACTCTATTCTCTATTTCTGTTGGTTTGTTTTGGTTGAATTATAACTGGAAAATGAAAAGAAAACAAAAGTGTAAATCTTGTGGTCCCCCTTGAGTGTGGGCTGCCTCCCCACCATTTCTTCCCTCTCTTGCATGCGTTCAACCTGTATGAATTTACTTTACATGCTTCATTTATTTCAATTAGCCTTTCCAAGCAAATCAAGTACACTGCATTCTGGGGAGACCAACAGCTGAGTTAACCAAATTTTATCTGAGGTAACTAATTGAGTACCATTTTTTTTTTGTTTTTGGATTTTCCAGTTTCCCTTTCAAATTATTTCAATGGCTACGGAGAGGAAGAGAAAAGGTCCCATGGAAATGGACCGGCTCAGTGACTTGCCAGACTGTTTACTCCATCACATTCTTTCCTTCCTTGACACCAAAATTGCAGTCCAAACATTATGTGTCTTGTCCAAGAGATGGATTTCTCTCTGGATTTGTCTACCCGTTCTCAACTTCGATAGCAGATCATTCAGGACTTGTGCTTCCTTCGAGACATTTGTGAGCCGTATCTGTTGGATTTAATTCAACATGTGGGCTCACATATTTATATTAATTATATATTATGGGCTATCATAAGATTAAGCCTAATTAAAGTGATCAATAAAGTTTAAAGTTTTGGGCTAGACATCTTATAGAGAATGGACTTTAATGTGTAGAGACCCAAAGGATTAATTTCTATTTTTATGATAGGCTAAAATAGAAGTTAGACTAAAGATATAAATAAGGGTTATGGTCCCCAAGCCATATGCACAACAAAAGGTTTCTCTTTTCTGAAATCCTATCAATCAGAGAAGAAATAACTCTCTTCAGAGAGAGCAAAGTCTGCATATTGGCTTGGAAGGCAATAATCAGAAAATCAAGCTTTCTTCATGGATCCAGGTACGCTTCCGCTCAGATCTAAACATTTAGATCTAACTTTTCTTGATGATTTGACATGAAAAATTGGTTGGTGACATTTCACCAAATTAGAAATAAAGTATTCTAACAATTGGTCTCAGAGCTTCTTCATGTCAAATCATTGGGAATCAATTTGATTCTTTGTCTTCCATAATCATGGATTTGGTTTTTCCATGGATTCAGTTTATTAAGAAATATGGCTTTGGAGTTTGGAGTTTGTTTCAGATTTGATTTTTACGTTTTATGCATCTAGCCAGAATCTTGTTAACAAGAGCTAAGATCCAATTTATTGAGAAACAAATTCAAGTTTTAAGGATTAAAAAAAAAAAGGGATAAAAGTTTTGGTTTTCTGGGCCAATTTTATTAGGCGTTAAGTTTTGTCCAAAATGTGAAAATCATGCAGGATGAATAGGAGAATTTTCCTATTATGACGGCAATAATGGGGCTTGTTAGTGGTGCAAGTTGGCATGGGGCTCACTTGGTTGCTTAAGGAATTTGTTCACATTTTGGTATTATTATTTTATTAATATTATGAGATAAATTGATTGAAACAAACTTTCGGCGCTTAATTATTGTTTTAGTCAATTGTCACTGACTTATTCAAATTTTGGTATTATTATTTTATTAATATTATGAGATAAGTTGATTGAAACAATACGCTACCAAAGTAGCCTCTCTTGTCTAGATTAATTTATTTTATAATATTAAGTTGGTTGTGTATATGTAATTCATGCGGATATTGGCCAGCCCAAAGGAGGGTCAATATTTGGCCGAAATACATGTGCACTTGTGGTAATAAATATGTGACAATTATTCAGTTTGCCATGTGAACAATTAATCGGTCCAAAGAAAGGTTAATTGTTTGACAGGATCTTATTGTCAATATTTGATTACTACACCAAGAGTACCACTTACAGTTAATATTTCTGTCCAAAAACTAGATATTAATGTTGTGCTAGGTATCTTGTGATGGGGTTTACCATTATTTGAATATATGGTTATTATATGGAATTAATGTGAGCATATTCTACTTGTTTCGTTCTCTGTACAGTTGCTAGTTCTACATCTACTATTACTGCCAGCTTGAATTCCATTCCCATGCTTAGTGGCACGAACTTTAAAGCATGGAAAGAGAACGTTATGATTGTTCTCGGTGTTATGGATCTAGACCTTACGTTAAGGACAGAACGACCCACAGACCTTACGGTTGATAGTTCATCTAATGATAAGATGGATATGGAAAGGTGGGAATGTTCTAATCGCATAAGTCTTATGATCATAAAGCGTGCAATTCCGGAAACCTTCAGGGGCACTATGTCCGAAAAGATTACTACTGTTAAAGATTACCTTGAGGAAATTGAAAAGAGGTTTGCCAAAAGCGAAAAGGTTGAAACAAGTACGATTTTGGAAAATCTCATTTCAATGAGGTATAAAGGAAAAGGTAATATAAGGGAGTACATTATGGAGATGTCTCATCTTGCTTCAAAGCTAAAGGCACTAAAGTTGGAGCTGTCTGAGGACTTACTTGTGCATTTAGTTTTGCTCTCTCTTCCTGCACAATTCAGTCAGTTCAAAGTTAGTTATAACTGTCAAAAGGAGAGTTGGACTCTTAATGAGCTCATCTCTCATTGTGTGCAAGAAGAAGAAAGGCTGAAGCAAGAGAAGACAGAAAGTGCTCATTTGGCTAGTACCTTTAAGGACAAGAACTTGAAAAGGAAGAAGGGTAAGGAAGCTGCAAATGTTCCACCAGAAAAGAAACAGAACCAACAGGGTGAGGCATTTACCTGTTATTTCTGTAAAGCTGCTGGATACAGGAAAAAGGATTGTACCAAATATCGCGCATGGCGTGTAAAGAAAGGTACACTTCTCACTCTGGTTTGTTCTGAGGTTAATTTAACTTCGGTACCTATACACACTTGGTGGCTAGATTCTGGTGCTACTACTCACATAAGTGTGTCTATACAGGGTTGCCTGAACTACTGAAAGCCAATTGATGGTGAAAGATACATCTATGTGGGCGATGGTAAATCAGTGGAAGTTAAGGTTATTGGAACTTTTAGGTTATTGTTAAAGACTGGTTATTATTTGGATTTGAATGAGACTTATGTTGTACCGTCATTTAGACGGAATTTGGTTTCTATTTCCGTATTGGACAAATTTGGTTACTCTTGTTCATTTGGAAATAGTCAGTTTAGTCTTTTTCAAAATTCATATGTTATTGGTGCCGGTTTTTTATCTTTTGTTGATAACCTATATTTGCTTGATACAATTGCCTCATATAATGAAACCTTGCATGTGTATCGAGGTATAAAGAGAAAATTAACCAATGAGAATTCTGCTTCATTATGGCACAGACGTTTAGGGCATATCTCTAAACAAAGAATTGAACGTCTTGTGTCTGACAGGATTCTTGATCCCCTTGATTTTACGAACTTTGAAAATTGTGTTGCTTGTATTAAGGGGAAACAGACAAACCTAAGGAGATTAGGTGCCAACAGGGCTATGAATGTCTTAGAACTAATACATACAGACATTTGTGGGCCATTCCCTACAGCTTCTTGGAATGGTCAACAATATTTTATTACGTTCACAGACGACTTTTCACGTTATGGCTACCTATATCTCATTCAAGAAAAGTCTCAGTCTCTGGATGTGTTCAAAAATTTTAAAGTTGAAGTTGAGAATCAACTCAACAAAAGAATTAAAAGCGTCAGATCTGACCGTGGTGGTGAATACTATGGCAGATATGACAGATCAGGTGAACAACGTCCAGGACCGTTTGCTAAGTTTCTCGAAGAGTGTGGTATTGTCCCACAGTACACCATGCCAGGATCTCCTAGCATGAATGGTGTTGCTGAAAGGAGAAATAGGACATTAAAGGACATGGTAAGGAGTATGATTAGTCATTCTACTTTACCAGAATCTCTTTGGGGAGAAGCACTAAAGACTGCAGCTTACATACTCAATAGGGTTCCAACAAAAGCAACTACCAAAACCCCTTATGAGCTTTGGACTGGCAAGAAGCCCAGTTTAAATCACTTGCACATTTGGGGTTGTCCAACTGAGGCAAGGCCAAATAGGCCAAATGAAAGGAAACTGGATTCCAGAACGATTAGTTGCTATATTGTTGGATACTCTGAAAGGTCAAGGGGTTACAAGTTTTATGATCCCACTACTAAGTCAATGTTTGAGACGGGAAATGCTCGATTCTTTGAGGATGTTGAGTTTGCGAGGGGAAAAGGAATTAAGGACTTTGTCTTTGAAGAGGAATGTGTCGAAATTCCTCTAATTGCTTTTGAAAATTATCAGGGTCAGGCTTCAATTCCTGGTATTGTTCAAGAAGTAATTCCAGATCAAGACAATGTTATTGAACCTCTTGCTCAAGTTCAACAACTTGTTCCAGAAGAACAAACTCTACAGCCTCAAGAACCTATGCCATTAAGGAGATCCACTAGAGAGAGGAGAAATGCAATTTCGAACGATTATATTGTATTTCTTCAAGAACATGAGGTTGACATTGGTGTGGTAGAAGATGATCCAATCAACTTTCATCAAGCCATTGAAAGTTTTAACTCTCAACAGTGGATTAATGCCATGAATGAAGAGATGAAGTCCATGAAGGATAATGACGTTTGGGACCTTGTATCATTACCTGAAGGTACGAAACCCATTGGTTGTAAATGGATATTTAAGACCAAAAGGGATTCGAGAGGTAATATAGAAAGGTACAAGGCTCGTCTTGTTGCAAAGGGCTTCACACAGAAAGAAGGTATTGACTATAAAGAGACTTTCTCTCCGGTTTCTTCGAAAGACTCTTTTAGGAAAATAATGGCATTAGTGGCACATTTTGACCTTGAGTTACATCAGATGGATGTTAAGACAGCGTTTCTCAATGGTGACATTGATGAGACGATTTATATGGTGCAGCCAGAAAACTTTGTATCCAGAGATGCAAAGCAAATGGTTTGCAAATTAAAGAAATCCATCTATGGGCTCAAGCAAGCTTCTCGTCAATGGTATTATAAATTTCATCAAGTTGTTATCTCATTTGGTTTTGAGATAAATGCAGTTGATGATTGTATATACCACAAGTTCAGTGGGAGTAAGTGTATTTTTCTGGTTTTATATGTCGATGACATACTGCTTGCCAGCAACGATATAGGCTTATTGCACGAAACCAAGAGCTTTCTGACAAAGAAATTTGAAATGAAAGATCTTGGTGACGCCTCTTTTGTATTAGGCATACAAATACACCGAGATCGTTCTCGGGGTATACTTGGGTTATCACAAAAGAGCTACATCGAAAATGTTCTAAAGAGATTTGGCATGCAGGATTGTAAATCAATTGACACCCCTGTTGCTAAAGGAGACAAGTTTAGTCTCAACCAATGCCCCAAGAATGAGTTTGAAACTAAAGAAATGCAAAAGATTCCTTATGCGTCAACAGTAGGGAGTCTAATGTATGCTCAAGTGTGTACGCGTCCGGATATTGCGTACATAGTTGGAATGCTGGGCAGATACTTAAGCAATCCTGGAATGGATCATTTGAAAGCAGCTAAACGGGTTATGCGGTACTTACAGAGAACAAAGGACTACATGCTCACATACAGAAAATCGGATCAGTTGGAGATCATTGGGTATTCTGATTCTGATTTTGCTGGATGCCAAGACAGTAGGAAATCCACATCAGGCTATATTTACCTGCTGGCTGGAGGAGCTATTTCCTGGAAGAGTGCTAAGCAGACACTCATAGCTTCTTCCACCATGGCAGCGGAATTTATAACATGTCATGAGGCATCTAGTCATGGGATTTGGCTGCGAAATTTTGTCACTAAGCTGCAAATTGTGGATGGTATTGAGAGACCATTAAAGATATTTTGTGACAATAAGTCAGCAGTACTATATTCCAATAACAACAGGAGCTCAACGAAGTCAAAACATATAGACCTCAAGTTCCTGGTTGTTAAAGAAAGAGTTCAAAATGGTCAGGTGTCTATTGAACATATTGGGACAAATTCTATGGTTGCGGATCCGCTAACTAAGGGATTACCACCTAAGGTCTTTCATGAGCATACCGCTCATATGGGTGTTGTATCTTTTGATAACATGCAATTTTAGTGGGAGTTTGTTATTCTGGTTGATTTTCAGTTATAGACACATTTTGTGGTTTGTTTGAACTCTTTATTTGGTTGATCTCACTAAGGAATAAGGTTGGACCAGTTGGAAGTAGACATGTTAAGATCACATTACATGTAACTTCCCATGCTATGCATCCATGCTTGATCTATGTTGTTCAATTATATTGACATATGTGACTATTGATGGTTTCGTTATGATATGTGTATAATGAAAACCGCTTTAATCCTATGTTGATATAATTGATGAACCAGATTGATTTAAGATGTCTATGGTAATGATAGCAAAATTTGAGCTCATAAGGTTATTACATAATATATAATTAAAGGAGTTATACATATATGGCCCAAGTGGGAGATTGTTGGATTTAATTCAACATGTGGGCTCATATATTTATATTAATTATATATTATGGGCTATCATAAGATTAAGCCTAATTAAAGTGATCAATAAAGTTTAAAGTTTTGGGCTAGACATCTAATAGAGAATGGACTTTAATGTGTAGAGACCCAAAGGATTAATTTCTATTTTTATGATAGGCTAAAATAGAAGTTAGACTAAAGATATAAATAAGGGTTATGGTCCCCAAGCCATATGCACAACAAAAGGTTTCTCTTTTCTGAAATCCTATCAACCAGAGAAGAAATAACTCTCTTCAGAGAGAGCAAAGTCTGCATATTGGCTTGGAAGGCAATAATCAGAAAATCAAGCTTTCTTCATGGATCCAGGTACGCTTCCGCTCAGATCTAAACATTTAGATCTAACTTTTCTTGATGATTTGACATGAAAAATTGGTTGGTGACATTTCACCAAATTAGAAATAAAGTATTCTAACAGTATCCTCTCTAGTCGACCTGAACCCTCTAATCTCATTAGCCTCAAGGTACATCCCCCGTGGGATGTTGATAAATCCATGCCAAAACGAGTCATCAGCTATGCGTTGTTGCACTCGGTACAGGAAGTCCACATCAATAGCCCTGACTATTATCGGTATTTGTTTCACCCAGGCTTATCGCTGAGAACTCTCCATCTTGAAAGATGTATAATATGTTGTAATCTCCTCTCGAGATGTGTGAATCTGGAAACTCTGATCCTAAACTATTGTATTACACTTCGAAGGGGAAACAGATTTAAAATTTCTGCCCCTAGACCGGTAACGTTGAACATAAGAAGTTAATATCAGAGCACTTCCTTCAAAAACCTAATAGACAAAGGGTGGTGGTTTCTTGTCCAAGATTGTCCTGTTTTATCTACGAAGGTAGATGTCCTTTTTCATTTTCTATGGATGGATGTCTGGTGCTTGACAGGATCAACATTCGTCTGCAGCAACCAATATCAGAAAAGGAAGCGCTGCAGTTCCCTTCAAGTCTGAAAATTTTGTTGCAGGAGGTCATCTTACATGCTAAATTGCTCGTGCTGTGGAACAAAGAATTGAAGGTAGGCACATAGGCAATCAAAGACTTCATAATCCTACCATACGAAATGCCTCTATCAATCATTGTGAAAAATTTTATACTGCATTAAGTTTATCCACTAATTATAAAACCACATCCATCTTCTTAGAGTACTTTAAGTTTGGTAGATTTTTGGATGAAGATCATGTGACTAAGCTGCCTTTGTTACATCTTAGAGCTACCCGTCAAACACTATAATTCATATAAGTTCTTCACTTGTTTTGCTGTTCTTTTATTGGGTTTCTTGCTGCAGGTTACATAATATAATAAGTAGTCGCATTTCATTTTATAAAATCTTGTCTCATCCTAAGATTCAAACTGACTTGAGACCTCCAAGATTATAGTCTCACAGTTTTATCCGTTGGGGTTACAAGAAAGATAACTATTTTTATACTTTGAAGTGAAGCAGGAATTTCTAATTTTGGGTTAATCGATTACAGGTGAAAACCATATTAAGCAATGATGATGTACATGCCATGATCTACAATGAGGTTACTAAAGAAGGCGGGGAACTGCTTTGGCGCCGTGGAAATAAAGAAGACTTTGAACAATTTTTGGGATCAATATTGCAAAGGTATGTTTTACCAATCCACAATACTCTATATATTGACAACAAATTTGACAAAAATAACTCTCTGATGTGCCAAGATTTCTAGGATGTTTATTTCTTTCTACTTATCACTCGAATTTTCTGTATCGTATGGTTTTAACAAAGAAATATTGGTGGGTATACGTGGATAATAATCTCCTTATTATGTTGTCATAAATACATACTAATTCTTGATATGTGCACTACTGCAGCAGGCTATATCTAAAATTGATCTCAGATGAATGTTAATTACTAGAACTTTTTATTTCTATGGGCATATTAAACCTACAGACTCTGGAGTTCCAGAGTTGCATCAAATTAATTTTGACGTCGTAGATGCAGAAAGCGGGCATTGCATAGTGTTTTTCTCTCTGTTTAACACTTGAAAGTGCCTAACAATAACCGACCAGCAGTATATGTGCATGGCTATTCACGTTTCTTTCACACTAACTTACCAAAAGCGAGTGCCTTTTTATCTAAGGGTTTTTAATTGTCCTAATCATTGTGCAAGACTACTAATAAGATTTTTCTATGGTGGGCCATGCTAATTCATGTAAATTTGGATATGGCATCATATGTATATGTAGCTCATCAGGCTCTTTTCGATCAAATATTGGCATTTATTTTTGTGAAGTCACTATAATTTTCTAATTCCAATAACATTAAATTAAGCTAATAAACTTGCATTGTAATTGAAAATAACTAATGCAGGTTTTAGGATCAAAGGCTGATTGGAGAGGCTTAAGTGATTTCTTGTACCAGCAAATTTTAAGGAAGATAGTGCACTAATCAAGGTTCTGGCAGAGATAGTGTATGCTTTTATATTTCTATATATGTATTTTGGCTTAGTTAAATTAGAAAGTTGGTTTCAAGATCTGACAGAAAAGAAATGGCATGCTGCTTAATTTCTGTTTCCTCTAACTTAATTGTGTAATGCACCTTGGCATTGAAACCTTCCAGTAATTCTGTAGATGGTAGTTTGAAATCTATTTACACCTACGGATTCTTACTTCCACCAACCATGAAAATTTCAACAATTGTGGCTTGTCAACAATTATGGCTTGTCAACAATTGTGGCTTGTCAAATTTTGTAGGCTTAAATTTGCCTATAAAAGGCCTTGCTTCCATCCGCCAAAGATATAACAAGCAAGCAATGCAACACAATTGAAGTTGTTTGCAATTAAGAGGGCTTGCAATTGTGAGAGAGTTTTGGGAGAGAGTGTTAGTGTGAGAGTAAGAGAGTAAGCTAAGTGGATAATATAAATATTCCATGGTTAGCTAGTGTTTGGAGAAAATTAGGTAATTTAATTTTCTCTAGTAATGCTCTCGGGTCTTGAGGTCTTAAGCTTAGCATTTAAGCTTGTATTATCTCCGTGATTATAGTGTAATATTTTCTTGTCATCTTTGCCCGTGGACGTAGGCTTTAAGCTGAACCACGTAAATCCTGTGTTTTTTATTTGTTTTATTCTTTGCACTTTATTTCCTGTGCATTATTTGCCGGCATATTGACTACTTCGGATCCACCTACTCCAACAAATTCAGTATCTAATACCAGCTATACGATTATATATAGAAGGTAGCTTTCTCTGATTTGAAATTTTCTATTCTAGCTGAAGTTTGATATGTGAAGGCACCACTGAAGTTTATGATCTTTTTATGGCGGTTGCAATGATGCAATAGCAACTTACCAAAATCTATGGAAAAGGAAAATTATTGTACCTCCTCTCTGTCCTCTGTGAAATGGGGAAAGTGAAACAACTTTGCTCAAGGGCCTTTTATGTGAGTAGGCAGAATCAGTGTGGTTTGGTGAAGGAATTACATATAAGGTTAGGTTGATTAACAGAAAATCACTACTCTGGATGTGTGGTTGAAATATATTATATTTATGAGCATGGCGAATTTGTCTGGTGAAGGAGGAGGAGGAGGAGAGGGAGGGGGGGGGGGGGGGGGAGGGGGTTGGGGTGGGGGGAGAGAGAGCAGTTTAGGAGTTAGGACTCGTTAAGGTAATTATATTCCTGGAGTTCTCTGCAAGTAGCAATTAGCTTCATAGTGTTTACGGCAAGCGGGCAAGGATGCAATGTCATTGCCGCTTGGCTGAGTTCTGGGTATGTCCCACATCATGAACAGTAGAGAAGGAAAAGTCGACGCTCGACATAAAAGGAAAGTCGAGACAAAAACCAAAGCATGCCTTTCTCGGCCTTTTGGCTAAGATCAAGCGTAGTATCTGTTCTTATCAGTTTAATATCTGATACGTGGGTCATTGGGGCAATGACCCACGAGTTATTAGATTAATTTCTTTAGGGGAAGGGCTCTTAACGGTAGCTTGCTATTGGAGTCCTCAAGCGTCGCCCTTGTGTTGCACTATTGCATGGGCCTGGCGCACCCCAATAATTCTAGTTCAATATACTCCATTAATATTAAGCATTGAATGCTTGATATTCTAATTTCTAAGGGACTTCATTTATATAGAAGAAGTGAAGAAACCATTGAATATTATTTCTTGTGCAATGATCTCAAACACTGAAGCTTATCAGGTAACAAAGATAGCTATACTGTTCAGAAAACGGGTCTCCTTGATTCTTTTGGCGATAACACAATAATTTGCTTATTGGTTAAAACCAAAAGAATGAAGGAATCAATTAAATTTTGAAAGCAAACTAGTCTCCAAAATAAAGGAGTTCGTTTAAAAAAATAGTATTTCTTAACAATAACAGTGAAGAAATGAATTTATTTAATGTACTTCATTTGTTACGTTGCTACAACTTGGTGTCCTTGGTAACAATGTTACCCAAATGCTTTCATCTTGATTTGCTTCCAAATCTTCCAATAACCCAGCCAGATCCCCAGCTTTAGAATATGCTCTTCTTCCTCTTCATTATCTCCCCACCGCCAGGGACAGATAGGCCCCGCAAATTCCTCATACTTTCAAACACATCAAACTTAAGATGTACGTGCTCTTTCACTTCAATTCATATAAAACAGTGACCTCTTTCTCTTGTCTTATCTCCTTCTGGCTCAAATGATTGATCTTTGAGCTATTAACTTTTATTGTCAAGCTAGTGCCCAAAGCTCGACTATGGGGCCCGAAATCAGAGGATGAAAAGTAATTACTACCTTACGGGCTTGCTTTGGTGGAACTGGCGGGATGGGCGGGTCGCTTATTCAACCAGTGGCTAGCTGTCGACCTCCTCATAAGCATAACCAAGTGGTTATATCGAGAACATCACGAACTCACCCCTAACAAGCCTCAGATTCTCATCATAGAAGAAAAAGAAAGAGTCTTAACCAATCTGGATCTTGGATGTCCATTTGGTTTTGATTTATCATCCCCCTCTAAACTTCCCAGAGACGATTTATATTGGAATGATGTGCGTAGAACATCGGGTCTCTTGTTGCTGAGTAAAACTCACATATGTCTTCATTGGCAGGATTCAAATGGCTTCCTACTCGTGTGCAAAACGTTGTGAGGGGCAAGCTCTATGGTGCCAGGTCCATTAATTACAATCCTGATATCGGCTTTAAATATATGTATCTCATGAACAATTCCATCTTTCTGGCACTAGACACCATTTGCTTATACATAAATAAATGCCAAAGTTGGTCTCTAATTGGTCTTCGGGACTTAAATGTCTATCGTATTCTAAATCCACAACCTGTGGAGGGAAATGGGAAACGTCACGCTGTGTATGGAAGAAAGCTGAACTCTTGCTCATGTACATGTCTGGTATCACCATACTTTCAGGGGCGTCCCAGGTCCAAACGGGCAAAGCGAACGTTTCGTCTCCCATAAGGTTACCGATGATGCTTGGGTGGAAGTAGATCATCATAGGGTGGAAGACTGGAAGTAGATCACCATACCATCCGGCAGGCAAACATGCTGATATTGTTCCCTTGATGAGATGTCAAGTGGAAGTTCTTTCCCCACATCGCGTAGCAAACAGAAATATAACATAGAGTGAGAGTAAAAAAAGGAAGTCGAGACTCAAGGCAAAGCATACCTTTCTCGGCCTTTTGGCTAAGATCAAGTGTAGTATCTGTTCTTATCAGTTTAATATCTGATGATACGTGGGTTCCGGCCCACGTCATCTTAAATTAATTTATTGAGGGGGAACGCCCATCACAATAGCTTGCTATTGCGGCCTTCGAGCGTCGCCCGAGCGTTGCACTACGGCACGGGTCTGGCGCACCCCACCAATTCTTAGTTGAAAACGTTTACAAGTCATTCCCATACCTTAATGAGAAAGATCGAATTATCTGGTGAACCAAGCCATAGTTTGGCTCAATTTTCTTTCTGATTTTCTTTGCTGGGCAAATAAAACTTACTCTCTCTCAGTAACATTCAAATCCTGATCTTTGTTGATCTTTACCTTCAATCACTGTTTTATTGCCATGATCATATTCAGGTAATTATATATTCCTGCGGGGAAGATGCAATGTCATTGCCGGTTGGCTGAGTTCTCTGAGTGCCCCACATCATGGAGACTTTGAGAAGGGTAAGGTCGACGCTGGTAATAATAAAAGAAAAGTCCAGACAGGAACAAAAACATACTTTTCTCGGACTTTTGGCTAAGATCAAGTGTAGTATCTGCTCTTATCAGTTTAATATCTGATATGTATTAAATTAATTTCTCTAGGGGGAGGGCTCTTCGCAGGTGCTAGCTACTGGAGTCCTCAAGCGTCGCCCTTGTGTTGCACTATTGCAGGGGTCTGGCGCACCCCACTAATTCTAGTTCAGTACTCTTAATCATATCAGTGAAGAAGAAACCATCGCCGTTGAAGACCAGGAAAATTGAATTTTTGTGCATTGATCTCAAAGCAATCAAAGCGGGTTAGTGAAGGATAGTGTGGCTCGATTTACAAAATGGATTGGTTATGGGCCTAGGCTAGTGGCTTCCATTGCACTTACTTAGAACTAGGATGGCTGCCCGCGCTAACGCTGCGGGTATTTATGAAAGTTTGTTTGATATGTTTTTTCCCAGTATTTATGAAAGTTTGTTTGATATGTTTTTTCCCAAATAATGAATGCAGATGTATGATGATGGTATTTCATTTCACTATAAACATGGACAATAATGGCAACCGGCTTTCAATATCTGTACATAAAAAGTTTTTGTATATAAGCAGGAGTAAGTGCATATGGGTAGAGTCTTTCAACAATATAATATAAGAGGACTTGTATAAAATACTCGTCAATTTAATTCTATTTCTTTTATATGCACGCAAAGTAAGAATGTACAGATATGTAAATTGCATATTGATCATGCAAAATAAAGTAAATTATTGAAATGCAAATTTGAACTGCAAGTTGAATATATATCTATTTTTGAAGTAAACATACAGAAAAATATAAAACATAATATATATATATATATATATATATAAGAAGTAAACTGGAACTATTAATTATAAATCCTAATCTCCTCTCGAAACTCGAAACTTCTGCTTCCTGTAGTTGGATCAAACAGAGCATCCAAGAGAGGTGGAGTAGATGGCTCAAGTAATTTCCTTGTTCGAAGCCCTTAGCAATCTTCGTTCATTCAAATTTTCCTCTATCACTTTCTTCTCGATGTTAATGTCTAAGCCAGAGACACCATTGAGTGTTTCTGCCATGTTGTGTGGGGTTTCTAAGATAAGCATTGATCTTTCCCCCTACACATAAGCTGTAAGAGAAAAAAAATCGTTAATTAGTGAAAAATAGAAGGGGAAGACTTTCCATGACTCCTTACTTTATATCTGTAAATATCATATATGAAATAAAAGATAAACATAGGTGGAAAGGAAGAGAAAATTCGTTTTCAACCTGGGGATACATGAACAAACACTATTAGCTTGGCCCATTTCTTGGCAAAGTTTACAACATATTTAGCTCCCAATGTTTTGAGGCCAAGTGCCATATCATATCTACATTATGGAAAGAAATCTCTAAACTTACATATAATATACTTATCAATTTGTTTTTATCTAAACTATTACTTATTATAGTAGCAAAACTATTTAATTAAGTATATATGACATTCACCTCCCTCCACATTTCTTCTAGCAAATTAAAATCTTTGACACCCAAATCCTCTTAAAAGATGTCTCAAGGTTTCAAGTGTTTAATAGATTTATTCCTTGCAAAAGGAAAAGAAAAGGCAATGATTCAATCCTGAGCAACAGAAGCTTAACTTTTATTATAAAATCAAGTTCTTAAAAAGTCCAAAAATGAACAACATAATTAGACACACCTCATTGTGCAAACGGTGTTTGGCAAAATTATGGTCAACTGCTCTAAAAAAAAGATATAACTTCTTCACATTGGCTTGCTCTCTTAGTATTTACTCCATAAAAACTGCATTAAAAGAGAAAGAAAATTCATTCACTGTGGAAAAACAGAGAGATTAATAGGAACATGAAACATTAACAAAGAAGATGTTGGATATATACGTACTCTTTGCAAGAAAAACCTAGCAGCACCAGATAATTACATAAAAAAAAGTATGGTAACCAAATTTAAAAGGAGAAGACACCATAAGACTCACTCAATAAACTGCTTTAGATCAAGTCAAGTACCTACAGCAAAGAATAAAAGCAAAGCTAATTGCTGCTTAGAGGCCTTAACTTTATTCTCTTTTTTATTTGTTTTAATTAAAAAGAAAAAAACACATGGATAGTTCAAGTTTTAAACCCTTTCTCTCTGCCTTACCAAAGACTTAACATTAAATAGAGAAACAATGTTTTTTGCCATTTTTGAAATCTGAAAAAAAGAAATCAAGTAATTAGTAACCAAGTATTCCTTAAGCATTCATAGTCATTGTTTTAATTTCAGTTAAAAAAATTGAAAATTTACTTCTAAAAAGTTAAAACTTATACCTGGTGTGACAATTTGAAAAAAGTTACTATTTTCCTACATCAGAAAACAAATTGCATTATGTTAACATCTTACCACATTTGATTTTGACCCCTCAAACAGCTAGTCAGAGTTTGCCCAATTAGAAACTTCATTCTCTAAAGGAGAAACAAATAGTGTTAAGACAAAAGTAAATCAAGGGAAAATAGCTATTTTAATTAGTAGAGTAATTCACAAATAGAAATTGAATCTGATTAAAATTGAAGGAAATAGAAAGCAACTCAAAAAGATGGGTATTCAAAGTTAAGCAAAAAGCAACAAATTTATGTATTTAACCATGCACCTTGTTCTTCTACCAACATCTATCAATAAATATTTGCTTAAAAAAATTGTAGTAGCCATTTCAAGTGGACAATGTGTTTGACGAAGGAAAAACTGGTGAAGTAATTATGTAATCAAGTAACTTGAGGATTAGCATAGACAGATTAACAAAGCAAGGGAAAAACATCTCCCTAACTACAATAAACTTCAAAAAAACAAAATAAAAAAAAATTGTAATTACCTGCATTAAATTGTCGATAACATGAGCAAGCAAAAACCCTATGCAATTAAAAAATTGAGGAATGCTTTAGCGTATCAAACTTTGGAAGAAACAACCCATGAAAATGATATATAATCCACTTGCAAGAACAAAGAAAACAGGAAATAGGTAGCACGTGAACAGATCCAAATCAAGTAATTGGTTCCGAAACGAAAATCTAAATTCTCCATTACTACAAACAATATATTTCTATCTCTTTAGTAGACAATTACAAAGGAAGGAAAAGGCATCAAAACTTAGTCAGAGAGCATAGTTAGAGTGAAGCCAAAACCAACAGAGGAAAAGCAAAAAAGTCCAATTTAGGGAAAACATACTAAAAGAAAACCGAAAAACCAACACACCTGCTAATGCCTGCCTCTGTTTTTCCCCTATTTCCTTTCATCGATTGACATGTCCCTTCATCGTTCTTTTTTCTGCTTCTTTATCCCTTAGCCTTTCGATTAGACCTGAAACAAAAAATTAGAAACATTAGAAAGGGAGAAGGGAAAAAAACCAAAAAGGATAGCAGAAACATGAATGGTAAACAAAATTAAATAAAAAGAATGGAAGACTTCCAACAAAATACACCGAACCGACTGAAAAAGGAATCATTTTGGGAAATTAATTAGGGAAAAGAAACGGAGAAGGGAGAGAGTTGTAAATATTAAAAAAAATAAATCATAAAATATAAATATGAACATTTTTGGTGAGGGAAAAAATAATAAAAGAGGTGAACAGCCAGGGAAAAATTATAGGGGAGGGGAGGAGAACAAAATGGCCATGAGTCAATTCGTTAGAAAAAAAAAAAGGGGAAGACAAAATGGCAATGACTTTATGAGTTCCAAAACAGATAAACAATTTTAAACTTGATTTCTTTTAAAAGAAGAAAACATTTATATTTATATCTAACTGTTAAAATACAAAGCTAAGAGAAAGAATTTTCAATTTGTAAAAATTTTAGAACGTCACGTGTCATTCTTTAGAAGCATCAGGGATAGAATTAACGGTATGTATAAATGTATAGATATATAGATTTCTACGGACTTAAGGTCTCCCTAAGTGGGAAAGCCTACGTCATAATTAGAGGTAGCGGGGGCCGTGCTGGCGCAGCCTCTACCCAATTACAAATTAAAGATTTTGTTTACGTTTTCTTTATCATTATCTTAGTTTAGGTAGAGTTGTCATCGACTTACCTTGAATCTCTTCAAATCATACGTCGGCAAATGGTTTTAATTTGAAAGTTTACGTACCATGATAGTATATTTTTGTAAATTTGTGACTAAAACTTTATATTACGTCAAGAGGGACAAAATTATAATGAGAAAGGTGAGGCAAGTAACATAACTCCATGTTGAATGCTTGACCACAAAGGAGACAGGATCTCAAGTCTGGTTGATGAGCCACGGCTCTGTGATCAGAGCGTGATTGACAGTTTCATGGTCCTTGTGACCATTGAAGCAGTAGAGGATCGTTCTCGGGTAGCTTACTTTTTCCTAGTCAAGTCTAACGATTGAGTCGAATCAATTCGAGTCATGTTACCCCTACCATGTTGAACTCAAGTATGAAAAATGATGCTCTATCTCAAATTATTATGCCAGTTTCAACCAACTCTATCAGTTACTCTCCCTCCTATTACTCAATAAGAGCATATTTTTTTTCCAGTTGTTTTTTGTTCAAAAGAAAAATGTACCTATTAGCAAATACAAGAACAGAGCTGTTAACTAAAGGCTCCATCATTCACCTAGGCCTGCAGAGCAACTGAGGTTTTTGGAAGCAAACAATCTCAAGAAGCAGACTGATGAATGAGCCGGCAGCCAAACATGCTGATATTGTTTCCTTGATGAGATGTCGAGGTGGAAGTTCTTTCCCCACATCGTGCAGCAAACCGAAAGATAACATAGAGACAGGCTATAAAAAGGAAGTCGAAACTCACGACAAAGCATACCTTTCTCGGCCTTTTGGCTAAGATCAAGTGTAGTATCTGTTCTTATCAGTTTAATATCTGATACGTGGGTTGCGGCCCACGTCACATTAAATTAATTTATTGAGGGGGAAGGCCCATCACAATAGCTTGCTATTGGGGCCTTCGAGAGTCGCCCATGCGTTGCACTACTGCACGGGTCTGGCGCACCCCACCAAGTCTTAGTTGAAAACGTTTAGAAGTCATTCCAATGTACTGTGATAAGACAGAGCTAATCATCTGGTGAGCGGAAGCCGACGTGCTTGTCTCGTCTCGTCTTATCTAGCTTTTCTGGCTCAATTTTCTCTCTGATTTGCTTTGCTGGGAAAGAAAAAACATAACCTCAGTATCTTTGTCGATCGATCTTCACCTTCAATCACTGTTTTATTGGCAGGCCTCATCTGTGGCGGATACCGACCGAGATCATGGAAGACCTCCGCCGCAGCATCCTCAAGAACCTCCAACAAATGATCAGTTCGGAGTACATTATATCAGCAGAGAAACTCATCGTTTGTCCTCTTCGTTATTAAGAAAAACATGGCAGCCATGCTGCATAGATTAGCCTCCTGCATGTCCCTCCCAACTCATCACTGCCCTCAAAGCCTCCTAAAAATTGGTCCAATATATTAGGCATGTGGAACACTGAAACAAATTATTAATGGAAACATTGCAATCTTTTGAAAATATTGTGACGACCAAAAGAATACCACAAAAAAAAAAAAGGAAAAGAAAAAGTCAAATTAGCCCCAGTATATGCTCTTGGCCTCTTCTTTGGTCGTGGCCCTCGTGGAAATTATTTAAATTAATTTAATGGATGATGTAGAATAGTACTATCATCTTTCCTTTCCATTTACATTTTTGTTTTGTGTGGAAATTTTCTTGGTCATTTTGGCCTCATCTTGAAAGTGGCCGCTGAGTCCTCGAAAGGTTACGGAGGTTTCAAGTTTCAACTTCACTCAGCTAGAATACTGTCTACGTTCATTGAATTTGGACGTATACATAATTTTCCTAACATACACGACAAGTTGAAAAATCATAGATACTATTCCTATATCAAAATTAAAAATACCGACGATTGTACTAAATCATAAAAACCCAGTCTACAAATTTTTTTCCCATAAAATTTTGTCATAAAACATTTGATTCAAATGATTCACGTATAACTTTCTTTATTTATTTAATCCTCTCCAGTCTTCTCCCAAGTAAAAAGGCCCAAAAAAAAAAAAGGAAAATCTTTCAACCAAATGATAAATTAATTAATTAGCTAAATTACAGAAAAGTCAATACCCTACAGTTTAATCCCAGGAGATAGGTGCAGAATAGATCTTTGACAAAAACTCGTTGTGGGACAAAACAACCATTAATCATCAGACGTTATCATTTCGGAACCACTCACCAACATAACAGTAAAATTTTGTGTTGAGTTGTTTTGACTACTGTACTTGTAGTACTAGGCTGTTGCCTGTTGCGTAATTGTGAGGATACAAAAACACGAAGAGTGCAAGACGGAAAGAAACAAAGTACAAATATCTGCGCAGTCCCTCTAACAAACCGAAAGGAGAGAGAAATGGCCGCAGCTGCTGCTTCTTCTTCTCTTCTCTTTAACCCTTTGACTACTTCTGTCTGCAAGTCCAAGAAGAAGTCATCTGCTGACCTTTCTCCCGACACTCTTAAATTGGGTTTGTTCGGACTCGCCAACAATTCTGCCACTGCTTCTCTGGGACTGAAGAAGTTGAATTATGGGAAGGGATCGTCTTCTGGTTTCTCTGTCGTTTGTAAAGCTGTGTCGGTTAAGCCTGAAACAGAGATCGAAGGGCTTAACATTGCTGATGATGTTACTCAGGTCTCATTCTTATACTTTATTTGCTACTTGTTTCTTGAATTTGATTGGATTTTAGATATGGGTTGCTTTTGCTTTTGGCAAATTTTGATTTTAATGTTTTGTTTGCATTCAATTCTAGAGTGGGTTGGATTCGTGTCTTAAAACCTTTTTAAGTTTTGCTTGGTGTGGTTCTTAATTTTGGTAACTATGTAGTTTTTTACTGGTAAATTTGTGTCAATTAAAGTTTGAGAATTTGGTTTGAGTTTTTGGATTTGCCCCTTTTTTGTTGGTGTAAGTACTTTTTGAAGCTATTGCTAATGTAAGTTTCTGGTGGTATTTTTGGAGGCAATGTTACTTAGGTGATAAGAGTTTTTTATGCGAATTCTGGAATTTTCCGTAGTCTTCAACTAAGAATTAATGAAGATAAGAACAAAAAAATTCTAAAGGCATCAACAAATTTGTGTCTACGATGAAGTTAGATTCAGTATCGAGATCAGCTCATTTGAAGTTCTTTGTTCCTTTCATCAGGGTGCCATATATGATATATCTGAATGAGTCAAGACTAATTGTTTTTCATCTACAAAGATTATTTCTTCAATTTATGTTGAGAGACAAATCAAATTAATTAAAATGCATCAGAAACTGACCTCTTTACTGGTTTATTCTGTTATATGAGAGAGTTTAGTTCTATCCATCAATTTGCCTCTCTCAATTCTTTGAAGGTAATAAAGAGGTAATGGACAAGATTATCCTCTGAAATGTGCTTGAGTTGCATTCTGTAACATACCTAATGAAATCATAATATCATATTATTACCGGTCAAGGGGCAGAAGGTTTGCCCTTTTTTACAAACTAGGATGTGCTGGAGTCTCCAACCCAAAAAAAATAAGAATTTTCTGGAGTCTAAATTTGTAGTTTGATTTGTTAATCTGAAAACTTTTGCGCTGCTTTTGCCCTAGTGATGTCTCGTTAATGGTTTTAATTCACTGTTGCCCCATTTCACTTTCCTCCCTGTATTTAATCCTGAATGCAGTTATTTTGTCCATGGCGCTCTCTGGCTCTGTTGTGACTGGTTCGTTCCATCTGATAATGCTACAGAGATTTGAGTCTTGTTTTGTTAATATGAAATCCTTGTGGCATGTATTCTCTAAAATCTAAATGGAGAAAAAAAGCAAAATCGTATAAATATATTAACGGTGCGCCTTTTTCCTTCTTGTGCTTTGAATCATTATTCATTTTTTCTATTTGTTATTTGTAACACAGCTGATTGGGAAAACACCAATGGTGTACTTGAACAATATTGTGAAGGGCTCTGTTGCAAATATTGCTGCCAAACTTGAGATCATGGAACCATGTTCCAGTGTGAAGGACAGGTAGTCAAACTTTTTTTAAGCATCTTATACCTTGTATGCATGCTTAGCGAAGTCGTTGTTGGCTAATAGTTAAAAAACATTATCAAGAGGTTTAGAGGGAACTGTTGTTAGATTTTGTTGGACTGTCCCCTAAAATTCCATAATTATCAAATTGTACTACATCTATATGCCGATGAAAGTTATAATCTTTGCATGTGAGTTCAACCTGGAGCCGGTTTTAAAGATCTTTATGTACATATGGGTTAATATTTTAATTAAACTCCAATAACCTCTTGGGTTGAAGCTTAAATGCTGCTACTCTTTTTTCGCCATTAAAGTTTTTGAATCTGAAGAAAGAAATTAACATCATTTATAATTGGTTTCAGGATAGGGTACAGTATGATAGCTGATGCTGAGCAGAGAGGGCTTATAACACCTGGAAAGGTAATGGAAGTTAAACGGAATTTTTGTACTGATGTCTAAGAACTAAATTTATAGTCCAATTTGCATTCTCATACTGTTTTAAATTTGCCATTCTTGTATAATGGCCTTCTTGAAAAGGCCAGTTAGGGTTCTGTTTTTATATAGGGTCCCATTTTAGACTAAATTGATGCTATTTCAGCAATCTTATGCTCAGTAATGATGCCTAGAACAGCGGTTGTCATTATATATCATCAACCATTTAGATTTTCCTGTCTAATGTCGGGGTCCACCAATTTAGGCTGTCCTAAATCAGAAATAGGGGCCTATGAACATGCCTTAAGGTTACAAATCACATGAAGCATTTCGTACGTGCTTGCATTTTAGCATATTATCACACTAGTTAGCACCTTTTAGCTTTGACCTACTTGTTAGTGTATGGACTAATGCCCTGGCTTTGCATCTCATTTTCTGGTTATTCATCGAATGGCTTCCCTGTCAAATACTGTTATATTTTACAGCTAATGGCTTTCCTAGTTCCCTATTGTTGTCCACTGATAGAATAGGGATTGTGCCCCAATTTGACTTGAAAAATATAATACAGCTTCTTCATCTCTTTTCTATTAATTTATTATTTATCATGTATATGGTTACATCTGTGAGAGGATGATAAAACTTTCAATAACATTTTAACTTCCATTCCTGAAACTCATTTGTGAGTCTTACCTGTTAGATGCTTTTCAACAAATTTGGCACTGATGACATTTTGCTCACCGTTTACTTTTCAATATTTTCAGAGTATTCTTGTGGAACCTACAAGTGGAAACACTGGCATTGGCCTTGCATTCATAGCTGCCTCGAAAGGATATCGACTCATCTTGACAATGCCAGCATCAATGAGTTTGGAAAGAAGAGTTCTTTTGAAAGCATTTGGAGCTGAGCTTGTTTTAACTGATTCAGCAAAAGGCATGAAGGGGGCAGTTCAGAAAGCCGAAGAGATTTTAAAAAGCACACCCAATGCCTACATGCTTCAACAATTTGACAATCCAGCAAATCCTAAAGTTTGTAGTTACAATTCCTTATGAATACCTTGTCTAACTTTGTGGCTTTAGATTAAAATTTATGTTTCCTTCGCAGATACACTATGAGACAACTGGTCCCGAGATCTGGGAAGACACCAGAGGCAAAGTGGACATTTTCATTGGAGGGATTGGAACTGGTGGAACCATATCTGGAGCTGGCCGATTCCTTAAAGAAAAAAATCCTAAAATCAAGGTTTTTTTTTTCCCTGTTTACAAACTCTGGATGGCATTTATCTCATAATCCCTTGTGAACATTATTGCATTCAATTTTAGAGAAATCGTTTTGAAAATTTATCCCCTAATTGAAGTGAACGTGTAGCACCTCCTACTATTTGATTGTCTTGGAAGGAAAGATCTTTTCATTAAGGGCCTTGCCTTGATTTGCATCTGAATTTGACTGTGGGTGTATCAGGTCATTGGTGTAGAACCTACAGAAAGCAACATACTTTCCGGTGGAAAGCCCGGTATTTGGAGATAATTTTTCGAATAATATTATTTTAGTTTGTCATTTTTTAGGAATGGTTATCTTATATATATTGACAACCTGCCTTCTCCCCATAAACAGGCCCTCACAAGATTCAAGGGATTGGAGCTGGTTTTATACCTGGGAATTTGGACCAAGATGTGGTTGATGAAGTTATAGAGGTCTGAGTTTTATTTTCCTTCTTCCAGGTTCATTATTTGTGATTGCTGTAAGTCATCTTTAGCTGGCCTTATTATCAATGAAGCAATAATGCTGAGGTTTTCTTTCTAATATTTTTCTCTGCTGGCTTCAGTCCATGAAGGGTTTGAAGTATAAACTGCATGTTCAATTGAATTTTCTTATTTTATCATGTATACCTTCTTATGGCTTTTGATTTACAGATATCCAGTGATGAAGCTGTTGAAACTGCAAAGCAATTAGCACTTCAGGAAGGATTGCTGGTTAGTTCTTCTTTTTTTTTTAACTTTACAGTGACTTCATTTGCAGTAAGAAAATAGTAATTAAGGTCCTTGAATTCTTCATAAAATCAGCTTTTGCTAGATGTGGTTCTGGAGTTGTTACCAAAAACATGTTATTTGCATTATATTACTTTAGTATGGTAAAATAAATCAAACTTAGGATTCACAAGCTTTACCTAAGTCTAAAGGCTAAAAATGTATAAGGTTGCTTGGACTTTGCTCATTCAAGTAAATAATCATTATCTTAGGCGGGAGTTTGTATAAGACTTTTGAAACCCTAGAAAAATAAGAGAAAAAGAACAGAGCAAAATAAACAGACAGTTGAGTTCTCTTTGTCCCCTCTCTTGTTCTACATGTGCTATGCTATTTTTAAATTTCTAATTTAATTCATTACACTCTTAATATCAGGTTGGTATATCCTCTGGAGCAGCTGCTGCTGCTGCAATGAAGGTTGGGAAAAGACCAGAGAATGCTGGGAAGCTGATTGCGGTGAGTTAAATGAAGGTTCCACATCAATTTAGATAGCTATCTAGAATGAAATTTTTCCTGAACGATTCTGTTAAGCTTTATATTTTGCATGGCGTGTGGGTTTTGCAGAGGGGTGGGTGGTGTGTGTGCTAATTGGGAATTGGGGTCTGTGGGATGGGGTGGAAAAACCAAGTTGTGAGGTCCCGTCTGTCTTTTGGTAGATTAGGAATGGCATGCATTAAATAGTTTTGTCATAATGAATAACGTGGTGATTATAAGAATGACATTATTTAAGATTTGCTAATTTTAAAAATTAAGGGTTAGAAATTGAAGCTTTCAGAAATAGAATAGGTAACTTTGCATTAAAGGTGATGGTGTGAAGCTGGCTGGTGGTCTTCTAGCACATTCCCTAAACTCGGTCTTTTCTTCTGGCATATTGGCAACTATAAAGCTCCAAGATTTATTGTAATTTATCAGCTTTGAACTCGTGTGAACAATTATGGGTTAGAAAAAAGAAAACAAAACAAAAAACAACTCAACATGTCCAACTGAACCCAAGCTGCCCAAACCTTTATGTTATGCTTTGTCACCAACTTGCCTAATTTAGTGGTTATTCAAACCTTAACACCCCCCACCCCCTTCCCCCAGTGGTTTCCCTTTTCTTAATTTTGTTCTTTTCTCGGATGCATGTAAGCATTCATACATGCTTGATGCGTGTGCATACATGCGTGTCTATTTGTGCATGATGAACTAATAATCAAAGCCAAACTGACCAACTGACGGCTAATAGTTTTGCCCATATTCATAATTGGCTGGCTAGTGGTGTCATAGTGGATTCTAAAAGCATAGTTGCCACACTTCACCCATTGTTTTACTTTTTGACATTAACAAACAACAATCGAAAAACATGGTTCCCACTCTTGACACTAGTCTTGCTTTTTGGTACTAGCAACCGGAATCAGTTGCATAGGGCATCACTCACCAAAAAAAAAGTACATGTCTATGAATTTTTATCAAGTAATTGTTTGAACAAGTGTTGTATGCTTATCTTTTTAACGGTAGCTGCACAACCATTTTCAACATGTCTCTTTCGATTGGTGCTGGTCATCCACTTTAGGCAGCTTAAGTTAGATACATGCGTAAAAATATAGTATCTTTTGTTCTTATCTTGCTATGATACAACTCATTAGAGTTTGAATACATTCAGGTTGTCTTTCCAAGCTTTGGCGAGCGATACTTATCCTCAGTGCTTTTCCAGTCTATTCGAGATGAATGTGAGAAAATGCAGCCCGAACCATGAAGCCTCCTGTCTTTCTATTTTTTTTGACGAATAAAGACAGCATTTCGTCCCTGTAGATTTTAGACTTCAATGTTATGAATAAGTAATGACATTGGCAAGGCTTTGTCGTTGACAACTCTTCAGCTATAGTTTATGACAGCAATAACATTTCTTGACTGGGTCTGGATTTCTTGCATTCTCTTGGACAAACATTGTCTATCATACTTGACTGTTAAAAAAGTCGTAAAAGTTTTGCAGAACTCTAGAAATGGAAAACAGAACATTGAAATCTGAAAGCTGCTCTTCTTTTTTTTTTTTTTTTTCTTGAGAGAGAGAGAGAGAGAGCTGCTCGGTTAGTTCTACCTACTAGTGACATTCACGCATTGCAAAATTTTAAATAAAAAGTAAAATCACGTGATGTTTCTGAGTTAATATATGTAGAGGACCAAGAATAATCATCTTTGAACATGATAATGTTTGTTATTTTATGCATTTTGACTCAACTACTAAAAAAATTAAAAAATTGATATTTTAATGAGCTAAACTATTCTCTCTGTCCTTATTTATCTGTCTCCATTAACCGTTGCATACAGGATAAGAAAAGTTTTTAAGACACAAAATTCTATAAATATTTATCTTAATTTTTCTATTTTATCCCTATCTCTCTTTCTCTTTGATTCTCACTCATATTTAAGAAACTATTCATTTAAGAGAGAGATGAAGGAGTTTGAAATGGTAAGTTTGAAAAATTAATAATCAATGTTAGTTAGGTATAGATAAAAAGGAATAAAAAAACCTTTAAAAAAAGACAAATAAATAGATACTGAGGGAGTATTTAATTAATAAGAAGTAGAATTGACGGATGGGGTTAGTGGGGTATGTTGCATATTAACATTGAAATTCCACTATTACTAGTCACGAAATTCAAATCTCACTAATCTCAGTCCTTTTGTTGATAGACGATTCAAATATGAAAATTTCACAGGATCCATAAATCTTAATATGGATGATCGATTTATTATTATGAATTGGGAGATGACATAACCTCTCGGCCTTACTATCCCACTTCTAAACTTTTTATAACAAAAAGGAAAAAAGAAAAGAAAAGAAATTGCCTTGCTTTTCAAACCTTCACGTGGATAGATCCATTACTTATTTAAAACTATTCTCACTTGAGAAATGTCTCGTCTCCTTCATATTTGAGTATAGGAAGAACATTAATAAACCATTAATTAATTTTATGGTTTAATACAAAAAAGAACCATCGAACTTATACAAAATTATCGTTATGATCATTCAATTTTTATTTTGAAATTTTTTGCTCTCGAATTTTTATTTTGTGCATAATATAACCTTTAATGCTGGCGTGACACAATGAAAAAATTCTACATGTCATATGAAAATTTCACGTGTCAATATATGATCAAGCCATGTCAGCATTAAAGGCTATATTATATACAAAATAAAAATTTGATGGTCAAATATTTTAAAATAAACATTAAAGGGCTAAAATAATAATTTTATACAAATTCAATGATTATTTTACGTATTAAACTTTAATTTTATATTAATGCAACTTTTCACCCCCCAAACTAGTTAAAATAAAAAAATTTAGACGGGGGGCACATGTTCATGATCACATATTTAAATAGATGTCCTAATTAACTTTAGAAAAAGAAGAGCTTGTAATAATAAAAAAAACAAAAAGAAAAGTCAAGAGGTCCCCCTGTTCTAGAGTCTTAGGTTATGAAAAAGAGTGGACAAGAAGGAATTTGTGAGTGTTAAGTCCTATTTTAACTCATCTTTTAAGATTAAAAGAATTTTCCAAAAAAGTCTTTTCAGTTTGAGTTGATGTCGTTTTTGTTTTGTCTTTTCCAACGTTGGGTCTGGAATAGACTTTAGAAGCAGGACGGAAACCACTTCGCTGTGTGGATTCCAAGCATGCAAAGCATTAACACTGTTAATTATTGTACGTTTGCAATTTGCAAAATTCTCTACTTACCTAGTCTCTATTATGGTATTCCTGAATTCAAGCTAAAAAGAGGGCAAGAAAGGACTACCTTTTTGCTTCTTTAATCTTTATCTACAAAAAACACCTAGCATGCATGTGTTGAAAAGCAACTCTCTTGTAACTTAAATTATAAATTATTGAAAAGATTAATGGCTTGGATTAAGTTCGATACTCACACTGGATTTAAGATTAATTAAAAGTTGAATTGCACCGAACCCTAAATGAGAGAAAAAAAACCTCTCATTTATCAAATAAAGTCTTAATAAACTTACTGTATAAATACTTAATTTTAAAGATTCTACTCTTCCTCAAGAATATATATAATGGTTTTTTTTAAATTAATGTTTGGGTTATTATTTCTGATGACTATTTATCAAATACAAATTGTTGCCTTCTTTGTCCCTTATCCTTTGTTGCAGCATTTTGTTTGTCTGTTTTTCCACTTATAGTAGCTATATATATTTGTTAACCAAAAGAAAAAGGCTATATATATATATATATATTTGTTTCTTTCTGTAACAAACTCAAATAAACAATCCTTTTCTTCTTTTTTTTTCTTTTGGAAGGAAACAAGCCTTTGTTTGTTTGTTTTTCTTTTTTTTTGTTGGAAGAATATATAAAGGAAAAAGAATAAAAAAGAGTAAGAATAAAAACGTACGCCCGTTACTTTCCGTGGGTGACAACAAAAATTAAGGACCAGGTTGGATGCGCCTGAAACGTGTCTGAAGGTTAAAGGAGGGTTGCACTCACATTTTATCTTGTTCATTCATGTCATGTCATATATGCTCATCCCTCATTGTTTGAGTGAACATTCATAAAAGAAACCACAAGGAAAAATCATTGATGGTCATATCTCTTTTCTATTTTCTAAAAAGAATGTATTTCTATTTATTTTAGTAGTTTATATGTTATTATATTTTAGCAAAAGAGAAATTACAATAAATATTTATATTCTATAGGATAGGTGATCATATATGTATATCATTAAATCAAAAGTTAAGATATATATTTTTTTCAATACGGAAAATGGTTTATTTAAAGAAAAATGAGAATCTCCATCTCCTGACCCGAGTAAATTTCAATCTCTAACTATCTCATCTCAATAAGTGGAGAATTCTTGAATATGTTTCTTGATGTAGATTGTAGTATATATTTATATATGTTTTTGTACATTACTTGGACTAATAACACTGATAGAATAGCAATAGCAATAGCAATAGCCAATACCTGGCAAAACAAAACCTCAAATAATAGGAGAATACATAGCATAGTCAATGGTCAAAATTGGTAGAAAAAAAAAATATCTTGGATGCGTGTTTAGGGTGCATAGAAAACGTAAATTAAAAATCCACACATGACATATATACCGTTAAATGGTGAGTAGGTTTCAAGTTTTTCCACTTTTTTGTTTTTTTTTTTTAATTTCTCATTCCTCATTTCTAATTTAATTAGTCCGCCCGCCCCTCACCTCCCCTGACTTAAAACATTAGTTTAAGATTTCACTAGTTCTCGGCCATTCCCTCAAATCTCAAACATTACTTAATTTGCTTTTTCAAACATCTACCTTATCTTTATATGCATAAACCAGTTAATTATATATTAATACTAATTTTTTTTATAATAATTACATTAAATTTCGACTAATTTAAAATCAATTGATGCATAAACCACTTAATTATATATTAATACTAATTTTTGTGTATAATAATTACATTAAATTTCGGCTAATTTAAAATCAAATGATTATTTTATATATTAGTACTTTTTTTTAAAGTGATACAATAAATTCTCATTACATTATATAAATCTTTTACGCACAAACATCTATAAAAAATAATCAAATAAAAAAATTAAACTACTACAACTTAAGAAACAAATAAACAAAACTGATATTTTAAATTGAACAAAATTCACACATGATTTATAGACCTCAAGTCTCAAGAAGGGTGCTCCTATTACTTCAATTAGAGTTCTGATGCTGTATACATTAAGATATAATAATTAGTACTATACATTAAGATATAATAATATAATAATATTAATGTCCTCTTAATGACGTTCCCCGAAATTTCTCTCTCTATAAATATATGTATATATATGTTAATAAAGTTACATGACAAGTGTCTCGTTGAACCAAATTAGCAAATGGAATCAAAAGAACTTGACTTCTCTCTGTCTTCTCCAGCTCCCATGATCTCCTCCTCAGCTAGGTCGATTTCTCTCCTTATAATCTGAGATATACTTTGAAAATTTTCACTAAATGCATGTTTCTGAGGGTACCTATTTTGATGTTTAACATGCAGCAGATGGTGGAGTAGGGACACAATTGCGGTGGTGACGGGAGCCAACAAGGGGATTGGATTTGCGCTGGTGAAGAGATTTGCAGAGCTGGGTTTAACGGTGGTTTTGACAGCCAGAGATGCAGAAAGAGGGATCAAAGCAGCAGAGTCCCTCTGGGAACAAGGCCTCTGCAATGTACACTTCTTCCCTCTCGATGTCTCAAAGCGTGCTTCCATCCAAACCTTCGCATCATGGCTGCAAACAACATTTGGCGGATTGGATATCCTTGTAAGCCGCTCATTTTGATTTTTTTGGCAATATTTTAGTTTTTATCATAATTCAGATGATCAAAATTTTCTTTTGTTTTTCTTTTATTATAATTCGGATGATCAAAAGAGGAGGTCCAATAATAGATAGACAGATCGGTGACTGTACAATATTGTTTTGTGGTTTGATACCTCACTGTCATCCTAGCTATAGCTAGGGGCCGGTTCTTTTAGCATAGGAGAAGATAGGAAAGAGAGGAAAGACTGCTATAATTAGCGGAATAAAAGATGGAACATTTGCTTCGGTTTCTATCATTCTTTGGTAGAAAAAGCTTTTCTTGACAGAATTACACAATGCCAGGTGGAGATGTCGTGGTCTTTCATTTTCATACATAAATATTGCCCATGTCAAGATATTTGATCGAATTGAAACTTTAGAAAACGAAATCTTAATAATAGGCTTTAAATCACCAGATATGAAAATGTTTCTTTTTTTATACAAAAATCACTTCAATTCAATTTCTTTTTTTATTTTATCATTTCAATTTCGACCTCTAAGTTTGTCGACTGCATGACATGGCCACAGCCCACACTCCACAGCCCCTTTGATTTGAGCAACCCCCTTTTTCAGAAGAAAAGAGTAGCCGTTGAACACAAGAAAACAATTTTCACCGCTTTTGATAATGGTGTAATTGAATATTTTTAACGCATGATTTTGAGATTAATTATAAAATTTGTCTCATAGTAAGCTGCATGTCATCCATGTGTTGTCTTTGGCCTGAGCGATGCTGCTGAACCAGCTTCACACGGGATAATAAAATCCGGGTTCCTGATTCTTTTCCTTTTATATCTTATTTCTTTAATTTTCCCAGACAATTTTTCCTTTATTTAATACTAGTACTATTACTACTATTTTCCCACTATGATTCACATGGGAGATAGTCTCTGATCTGATTTTAATTTCCCGGATTTGTGTTTCCAATTACAGTTACTACTTATTTTTCGGACATCTTCGGCAAAATTTTTTTTTTTTGAGATAAATCTTCGGCAAAAGTTTTGGTTATAATTAATAATATAATTATGATTTTATGAATTTGTAAAATACTCCCTCTGTCCCCATTTTTTTTTGTTCATCTTTCCTTTTTTTAAATGTCTCAATTTATTTATCCCTTACTATAAATAAATAACCACTAAATTTTCATTCTCAATTCTATCCTTCTTTTTCTTTTATTATTATCACATCATTACACAAAACTCCAAAAACACTTACACACATTAAGTAACAAAGTAATTCAATATCATTCAATCACTTTTTTCTTAAAATTTGTGAAAAGCCAAAGGGACAAAAAGTTATGGATATGTATTTATTCTATTTAATTGACTGAAATAGTTCTAAATTAGCAGCCTTTTTAGTTAAGATTTTCACCAATCACATATTAGTTATGTCATTATAATACAAACAGTTGAGTGATTCTCTCTTACTAACTGATAGTATTAATGAAATTTTAAGCGCTAATTAATAGTATTAATTGATAGAGTTGACAACATCCCTAATGATCCCATATATATGCGAATATTTCCCGAGCTTTGAATTCAAGATTATTACTATGTATAATAATAAGCTCATATATATATATATTGTCAAATTTAATTTATTAGCCCTATTCACATCAATTAATATATGAAACCCTAAAACACCTTTTCCACTCTCTATACATAAATTTTAAATCATCAACTTGGAATATGAATGTGGTCAGAATCAATGAAAAGGCCTATCTGAATGCCATCATCATCAAATTCTTAACAATCGTATGTTATCGACATTGATTCCCATGCACCATTGAAAATTGAAATCGTTCAACTTTCTTGCATCACATTTCTCTTTTTTCATCCTTTTTTCCCATTCTCCCACTCTTTATTCTTTCTATATTGCCTGCCTAGCTATTAATCATTCTAATAAATTTTCATGATAAATTTACAGTATCTAATTCTAATATTATCTCAATTTGCAGGTTAACAATGCAGCTGTTTCATTCAATGAGATCCATGAGAACTCGGTGGAGTACGCAGAGACCGTCATCAAAACCAACTTTCATGGACCAAAGCTACTCACTGAGTCCCTCTTGCCCTTGTTTCGCCTCTCAACTTCATTCAGCCGAATACTTAATATTAGCTCCAGGCTTGGCTCCATTAATGTAAGTCGATTACCCTAAACATTAGACTAATTCATCATCAAAATGAATTGGTGGCTTTCTTCTGATTCTGCTTCTTCATGTATGTATGCAGAAAGTGAGAAACCCTGACATAAAAGCAACCCTGCAAAGTGA
This sequence comes from Microcos paniculata, assembly GCA_030664755.1. Classification (NCBI taxonomy): domain Eukaryota; kingdom Viridiplantae; phylum Streptophyta; class Magnoliopsida; order Malvales; family Malvaceae; genus Microcos; species Microcos paniculata. The sequence continues at coordinate 9,715,850 of CP131462.1, read as the reverse complement.
GAGGCTATCAGAGGAACAAATAGAAGAAGTGGTGAAAATGTTTCTGGGAGATGTGAAGAAAGGGACATGGCAAGGCCAAGGGTGGCCAGAAATATGGACGGATTATTCAGTTTCAAAGCTGGCATTGAATGCTTATTCAAGGGTTCTGGCAAAGAAATTTGAAGGAAGCAGATTAATTGTGAATTGCTTTTGCCCTGGCTTTACACAAACATCCATGACGGGTGGGCAGGGCACTCACACCCCGGACGCTGCTGCACAAGTTGCTGCTGGCCTGGCCTTGCTTCCCGCTCAACACTTACCAACTGGAAGATTTTTTCTAGGATTTGGACCTTATAACAAATCTAGACTATAAAATATATAGTCAAATATTATTATGATTTATGAGAATCTATATGTTATCTCTTGATAATTGTTAATTAATGTTAATGATCAAATCTCTTGATAAAATATAACAAGTCAACAACGAGTGGTTTCTTCCTTTTAAATCCATGCACCAAAACTTGTGCCAGCTTCCGGTTGGTCCTGGAAGGAATGGCTCACCGAGACAATACATACATCATTCGTCCAAACAGGGCCTTAGCCTCCATTGCACATCAGTGACTCCATAAAGTTGAAAAAATTGCAGGAAAATTCAAACAGAACTGTTTGGGCCTTAGCCTCCATTGCACATCAGTTACTCCATAAAGTTGAAAAAATTGCAGGAAAATTCAAACAGAACTCTAGGCATACCTTTTAAATTGGTAAAAAATGACAAAAAGGAAATTTAGGCATCTTGAAAGTAATTTTGCCAGGAATTAAAATCATTTTTCTTTTGTTGGTATCAAATGTCATTTAATGGGCAACTACACCGAAAAAAAGTTTTTAATGGGCTCTAAAACTGAGACCCAGGGCCCAGTAATTTGCGTGCCCACCAGGTTCCACAAACCCAGCCGCCGACTATTGCCTTCGGTTTGTCCTCTAAACGCGAACGATTATTTCAGCCTCTGTTTCTCTTTTTCCTCTGAACTCTGGCTAAGCTCAAAACCTCCATTGCTTGAGATTTACAGGTCAGCTTTTTAACTTTCACTTTGTTTTTATCCTTTTAAGAAATTAGTTGGGTTAGTAGAAAACTATTGGAAAGATTATTACTTCATTAGAAAATTAGGAGGCAATTCTTTATTTGTTTTAACATAAAATGCTAGGAGCTGTTTCTTATGAGTATTTTTGTATGTTAATTTTAATTTGTTTGAGAGATATAAGAAATGGGTTTTGATCGTTAGAGAGTGAAATTATCGAATACCAATCCTATGATCAAAATAAAAAGTCAGAACTTGGTTAGTTTCTTGTTTTGATCGTGACCCAAAGCCTGCTTTTGTTGTTAGAAATATTTGCTTGAAATCATCATTCCCAGTTTGTGGTTTTAAATTTGATTCTTGTTAATCTTTTTAAAATAAAGAAAAAAGTTGAATTTATAATCTTTTTGGAGTACCAAATGCATGATTTTGCTTTTATTTAGAACAATTATGCTACATTCAGTATTGGATTTGAATCTGCTCGGTCACTTTTGGTTAATTTGTGAATTTGCTTAGTTTCCTAGCATTTTATTATACTTCCTGCCACTAATTTGGAAGCAATGTAAAAAGTGGGAAAGGCAGGCAACAAAAAATATGAGGAATTGCATTTTTCTGTTCTTTATTTCATTTGCATCACTTGATTTTTATTATTTTTTACATTCCATCTCCTTTACGAAGAACTGAATCGAGCATTGCCATAAACTTTTGGAAAGTGGACTCATTTCTTGTGGTTTTCAGCTTTGAAGGCATAAACATAATTATCTGACTTACTGCTTAGAAGATGGCTGGCCTTCCAGGATATAACAGCCTTGCACCAAAGACGAAGAATCTGCTTGTTGCTGGGGGCTTGTCAGTGTTTGTCGTTGGAGTCTATTTCTACACCATGAGAGCAGTTGGAGGAACGGATGAGCTTCAGGTGGCTATAGATAAGTTTGAGGAGCAGAAAAAGCAAGAGAATCAAGCAAGCATGGCATCAAAGGCTTGATCTCTTGTTCTGTAATAATGTAGTCCAGAACAAAGTAAAAGCTTTTATATAAGAGTCACTTATGATGTAATTGAATCAGTGTTTTGAACTAAATGTCGTTGTTGGTTATACATTATAGTTAGCTGATAGTAATGAAATTAACTTCTCATTATCCTTGGATATATTCTTCGATGTTTCTTGGTTATATGTTATAGTATAGATGAGATAATTGAAAACAAGAGGAGACTAGTTCCTCTTAATTTTATCTATTTGCTGGAAGTTTTTCAAAAGGTTGGTTTGCTTTTGACAATTATTGCTTAGTTTGCTTAGTGAGTTTCAGAAGATAGGATAGGGACTCTGCAATCTCTGCGAGAAGGTACCAGAGAACTGATGGTTATTTGATAAGGATAACAAATAATGTTCATTTTCTTTCTTTTGTGAATCTATGTTGCTCCAACTCTTTAGTTTCCTTGAATTACCCATGTTGACATGTCCAGCATATATCAGGCAGAACTCTCGATATTGCAATTATATGAAAATAATTAGAAAAAAAATTCAAGTGCCCATATAAGAACAAGGACTTTTATCCCAAGTTTAATTAATATAGTTGGCTTTTACTAAGTTCTGGCTCTTTATCTTAATTTTTTGTAATAGAAGGAAGCGTTCCAGATTCCTATGCCAACAGATCAAAGGTCATTATAGACACCATGCATGAAGCAATAACCAAGTGTCAGGTGGTGGTAGCTCAAATATTTTATTGGAAGTGAAATCAACTGATATTCGGTTCATGTGTAACAAATATGTCAATTAATTGCCTAATCCGGGATGGCCATAAAGCCATTGCTGGACAGATCTTAATGCGTTCGATGAAATCTCAAGATTTGACTTATGAACCTCTAAGTAAATAGAAAATGGGTCACAACCACTATCCTAATACTCGTTTTGGTTCAAACACCGATGTTGAAAGCAGCCCTCAATCTTCCAACAAGATGTGGCAATGTCTTCAAGTTATCCTCGATTGACTGGTTGACACATGACTCCAATTCATTGGTGGCATTAGGTTTAACCTGCTGAAGCTTAGCTGATTCAAACTTGTCTTGGCAGACCATCAAAGATCTATTTAACCTTTCCTGCATCCATTAGGACAGGTGTTCATCAATTTAGTACCATGGTGCAATATATGACACGAAAAAGACAATTGCAATATACATTAAGAATCCTCAGTATGCACCAGAACAAATAATGAAGAATGCTTTATTTCAGGTAGAAAAACATTTTTTATTCAAGGACCAATAACATGATTTTTAACTCCAGTCACCAATTCTTCCTGCACAAGACATAGCCATTAGTCACATAGTGACATAAATTCCCTGACTTGTTAATTTAAGATTCCAATTGAATCATTGAAGATACTATCAAAATGACTAGCAAAGCAACAGGGTGGTAATGATTGAGTAGAGCTGTTTCATGATTTCATTTCCTCTTCCTTGTCCCATCCTCTTTCCTTTTTACCACAGAACCCGGTTTTCATTTTCGACCTCCAAGTCTATGATCCTAAGCTGGGTATTGAGTTTAATTCCCCAGCTACCTTGGAATCACTAATCACATTAAATCAGGTCTACACTTAAGAAACAATTTTGCAGTGATAACTTGTTTCCAGTTGCTTATTCTATATGACAAGGATACTTTCCATTCAACTACCTAGATGAAAAATGCATACCAGTAGAGAGAAGAATTCAATAGGGAATGTGTTCAATGTGGCTAACTTTTAAAAACCATTCTAAAATTTTAAAACAAAGTTCCAGAGCAGCTACGATTTAATATGAAAAGATACTGTATAAGGTCCCTAAATTTGTAAAGATAGAAAGCAAGGTAAAGCATCAGATGCAAGAAAGTGAAGTGAAAATAAAAGAAAATTTTAGCCTTCTAGTAAAGTTCAATGAAGAGAAAAGAGACAACTGAAGCATAACACTAAACTATGTTTTTTAAACTTACTTGAAACTTGGCCATCTCATTCTCAAAATGCTGTTGAGCATTAACAACAGGAACACTGCAATGTTCTACACAATTGCTTATCTCCTCCTGTTTTTTGCTTCTGTCAAAGCACTCATAGGCACACTTGAAATATGCTTGCTGCAACCAATTATCAAAAGAATTTTAAACAAAATTAAAAACCAACACAACGAAGAGGTTGAAGCCATTCTCATAACTGGTAAGACAAAATGCCAAAACAATTAAAAACATATAAACAAACTTGATTTCTGAAAAATTTCCCAAGGCTCTGAATATCTAAAGCAATAACCAATCAAATGGCCCAAAGAAATCATTAAAAATTATATCCATTAGAAATTGAGAAAAGAAGAAAAAGGGAAAAAAAAAAGAAAAGCGCCCCACATCCAAAAAAGAGGTAAAGATTTAAACTTTTGAGTAGAAAGAGATGAAGAGACCTGAAGAGTGAAATTGATGTGGTCTTGGACGGGAGCAAGCTGGGCTTGAGCAGCCGAATTCACTTCATTCAGCTTCCTCCTCATTCTTTCCGAAACTAATTGCTGTTCCATTGCTGCTATGTGATCCATTTTCCTTCCTTCTATTCTGCCTTCGTTTTTTGCTTCTTCCTTCTGTCGAAGGTTTAACAGAGTTAGATATTAGGGTTTATAGGGTTTTTGGTTGCTGACTGACTGACTGACTGACTGACTTGCCGTTCAAAGATGAAAAGTGAAAAAGTAATTCGGTTTTTTCTTTTTCTTTTTTCCTTTTATTATAAAACTCAACAAATAAAAAATATATAGTATTGGGTTGGGTTTTTATTGTGTTGAAGAATAGTCAGGTCCAAGTCCAACCATCCAACCCAACCTGTGAATGCCCATCGGACTCAAGTAGTCCGTGTTGGTTGGAACCTCCCTTTCATCACTTTCATCCTCGTGTTTGCTTGCTTGCAAGACTTTCACGGTTTTCAGTCAATAATTTTACATAAACCCCTTCATATCCTCTGCTTTACGGCATTCGCACGCATCAGACCAAAAAGGCAAAATGGAAAACAATAACGCCAACTCCAGACGACAACAAAACCAATCATCAACTCCAACTCCAACATGCGAAAGCCTTCCCTTACTTCTGTCTTCCTTCGTTGACACCTTCGTAGACTTCTCAGTCAGTGGTCTTTTCTTACCCCAACATCCAGAGCCACAGCAACAAGCTCCTCAAAGGCCCCTTCAAACTCATTACCCTTCCCCTGACCGTCTCGTTGCCATCGGCGACCTCCATGGCGATCTCGAGAAATCCAAGCAGTCCTTCCGTCTCGCCGGCCTCATTGATGCTTCCGATAGTTGGTCCGGTGGGTCCACCACCGTTGTTCAGATAGGGGATGTGCTTGACCGTGGTGGGGAGGAGCTCAAGATCCTTTATTTCCTGGAGAAGCTGAAGCGTGAAGCTGTTAAATGCGGTGGGCAGGTGATAACTTTGAATGGCAACCATGAGATAATGAATGTGGAAGGTGATTTCAGGTATGTAACTGAAAAGGCCTTAGAGGAATTTGATGTTTGGGCTTATTGGTATCATGTAGGCAACCAAATGAAGAGTTTGTGTCATCGTTTGGAAAAGCCTAAGGACCCTTTTCATGGGATTCCTTTCTCTTTTCGTGGTGTGCCCGAAAAGTTCTGTCATAGTATCAGGTCGAGAATTGCTGCATTGAGACCTGATGGTCCAATTGCACGTAGATTTTTAGCTGATAATTTGACTGCTTTGGTTGTTGGAGACTCTGTTTTTGTGCACGGAGGGCTTTTGGAGGAGCATGTGAATTATGGGTTAGAGAAGATAAATGATGAGGTGAGGGATTGGATTAATGGGCTAATGGGGAGGCGAGCACCTAGATATTGTAAAGGGAGCAATGCTGTGGTTTGGTTGAGGAAGTTTTCGGATGAGTCAAAGAAATGTGATTGTTCACTTCTAGAGCATGTTCTTGCCACAATTCCTGGAGCAAAAAGGATGATTATGGGTCATACAATTCAAGAGATTGGAATTAATGGTGTTTGTGAGAATAGAGCAATAAGGATCGATGTGGGAATGTCGAAAGGGTGCATCAATGGATTGCCTGAAGTTTTGGAGATTAATAGGAATTCAGGCTTGCGGGTGTTGACTTCCAATCCACTCTATCAGAACCAGAATAAATTTTATGCAGATGCTGGAAGGAAAGAAGGGCTTGGATTGTTGGTACCAGAACGTGGGGAGAAACAAGTTGAAGTGAAAGCCTAGAAGCTTTGAGTGTCTGGTCTGGACTGTTGAAAGCTTTTGCCTCGAAACTACTGCACGTATATTCAATTGCTGATAGCCAGGTAGCATATAGAATTAATCATTGGATGTGTACTTTTTGATGTGCACTTAAATTGCAATCTTAGTTTATACAGTCATTGTTGTAGGAATTTGATGAATATAAAGAATCCTTAGGCAATTTTGGCTGTTAATTAATTTGTTTGACTTTGTATTGTTGCTAGTTTTTAATCGTAGTCTCAGAAAAGTTTCTCTACTTGTAATTTGCAGCAGTTGGCCAGTTGCAAGCCGTACCTTGTATTTAAAAAACTTCTGCAATTAGGTTAAATCTGTTATATCATTCTGCATTTTCATGCTATAAACATTGCAAAGTTCATTTTCTTTCTACAGCCTTGTAAGAATTATGATACATTTTGGGAATACAGTCTCTGATTTAGTTGGGAATCTTATTGGAATATGAGGTTTTGTATACTCACCAATATGATGAATTGATGATGCTATCTTTTATGTAATTTATTTATTTACTTTTATGTTATATGTGGAAACTTATATTATAAAAGTCCGTTCAACCTGATCCGACCATAACCATCCTATCATAATGTGAGAGCTCACTTCTTATCTTGGCATCTTTAAAGAACTATCTTACTATATTTTTGTAGGTTTTTTGTGGTTTTGTTCCTTAGATACCTCCTGTCACAGTAATGATGGTGAAGGTTTCAGCAACAGAGAAGTGAAAAGTTTATTTGCTTTGGGTGGCTGGGGGAGGGGCAAAGGCAAAAATAGCCTGCTTTGCCTATTAAATTAAATTGATAATAACCCGATAGAGGTAAGCAATTAAACATCTTACTTGGATTGTAATAGCAAGAGCTTGTTGACAAGATTCAATACTATTTATGGCTTTCTTATGTTAAGACAAAGAATATAGTTGCTGATGCCTCAGCAAGCATGTGTCAAAAGTTGAAGACCATGTGAAACGTTCTTTTTCCTGTGCATCTATTAAACTATCTCTGATTTACTTGGAACAAAATTCATTTCTCTTTACCATTATATAAAGAAATAAAGATAGAAACAACGTTGTGGATTACTGATGATATAATAGATGTTTCCTAACACAGTATGCATCCTTCAATAATTGGCTTCAAAACAATGCAGATTTAAACTTGTTGAAAGCAGTTATCTGTGCGTGATATGCGATTTGATATTGGATTGTGGGTTTAATATACAATCTGTCATGTTTATCGCAATGAATCGAATGTAAATCAAGAGAACCCGTCATCTGTCTTAGGTTTGTGTTCACTATGTTTAAGTGAACTAGTATTGTTGAATGAACTGATTAAAATGGATGTTGATGATGATATACACATACCAAAAGCATATATACATCTGCCAAGATTTTCAGGAAATATGCTGGACGAAAGGCATGTGGAACTGGACACACAAATCTGTAGTAGATTCAGAGCCAGATAATAGTCCCCAACACCAAACATATGGAGGCAAGCTTTTTATCTATCTTTGCTTCTTCCATGACTGATACGACTTATCCTTGGTGCCTTCACTTTTTAAGGTTTCGGGAACAATTTCTTGGGCTCTTATGTTGGATTGATTAGTTTTTGCCTGTTATCAGGTGCCATTATTCGCAGTCAACAAATACAGAGAACGAAGTTCATGTTGATTGGGATTCTAAGGATAGCTTTAGTCATGGAATTCTCCATATATTCTATAGGGATTGCAGCTGAAACTTGAACCGTTTTTTACTTTTTTCCCCCTTCTCCAAGTAATTATCTTGATAATGGAGGTTGTCCAAACCTGACGCGAATGGAAACTGAAAGAGGAAGAGATGGCATGCAAGTTGAACTTGGGAGTAAATCGTCTTTTACTAAGCGACTTTAGCTCCATCTCTTCCAGGAACTCAATTATTTTGTAATTCTTTCTCCTTTAGATTTGCAATACTAATAATTTATTTAATTAATTGAATTTTTAATTACTTTTGTAATTAGTATTTTTTAGTATAATATTAAAACCTATCAAAATCCCCTCAAATTTTCTTTCTGTGCTAGCTTAGGCCACAAGATCTACCAATTTTAATACTTCTATTTTACAAATTTCTTATCCAATCATTTCACAAGATTAATTAATTTTATAAACAAATATTAGAAAGCAATGATTGAAAATGGAAATATGAAAATATTCGAAATTAACCTGGGCTTAAGATCACAGGCAGAAACAACACAGCATCATCCGGATCCAAGTCCAGCGAAAGCCACCAATTTCAGAGCCCAAATAGAGAATGGCAGTCCCGTCATTTCACGCAAATCATTCAATCTCTGTCGATTAGGGTTAGGGTTTTAGTTCCTCACTTCCCACTCCCAGGTGTATATAAAGGACTCTTTCTCCTCCCCGGTATGCATATGTATTCACGGGCTCCTCTTCTCTCCCTCTCTGCCAAGAAAAATTTTTTAAGGAGTCTAATTTCAATTTTTGTGCTTTGATTTTGATTGTTTTCCATATGTATAGGATTTTTTTTTCCTTTGATTGTCGTCCGTATGATTGAAAGAAGCCAATTTGCAGAGCAAAGGCGTCAAGATTTAAAATGGCGTGATTTGCATTGAAGGTTGGCAATAACATTAAGCGATTCTCCGTGCCCATCAAATTTATCTTTCGTTTTGATTGTGGCCTCGAACAAGTCGCTACATTTTTTCCATTAACCTAACAAAGTTTAAATCTTTTGTTTTAAATGAAGGGGACAATTGATCATTGAATTTCGTCCTAATTTTTATAGGAAAGAAAATAAAATATGCCCCAAAAGTCGTAAAATTTTTGTCTTTTGGTGAGTATTGAGGAAATTTGAATGGGAGTAGTAGAGTTGATTGAATATCTAAGCTGGTGAGAGGGGTCTCTGCAGCTGTGAACTTTGGAGCTTAATCTTTGTATGCTATGGATGACCAGGATAATGGCAGACTCTCATGAGGAATGATTCAAAGAAAATCAGATTAATTGTACAAGTACAAATGAAGAACCAATAACATGGAATGGAATTATATTTATGGTATAAAATAAACTAAAAATTTCAGTTGATTTTGGTTACTGGGTTGTGACTTTTTTAATGGAAACACCCTGACGAACCCAAAGTATCAATTTGTTGAGTTGGATGGGAGCTCAGAAAGAAACAGGAATAAGCCACTGGAAAGGAAAACCCAAAATGTTAAGTTGGTTTTGGTAAATAGTTATATGGTCCATATTCCATTCCAGTCTTCTATGTATTTGCAGAAGTACTATGACCAGAAGTAAGAAACTAGCCATTTTTTAGTTGCAGAGAGCAATTGTACTGTTGGAGGAACATAAATTTTGGATTTCAAATGGAAACCAATATTATCATCTTGTTGTTGCAAGTGGCTAACTAGTTTTCCAGCAGATAACTCTTTTGCTGATGGGAAAAGTTTGTGGAAAGAAAGTAGTAGCAGCAAGCAATTAAATTAAGGTGACAACATTCTTAAACATATAATAGTATTTACAAAAATCTTGAACCAAAGTATTGAAAAGGGATTTCTTATTGCAAACTACCAGGTATTGCCACCACTATCCCCAAAATTGCCATACGAAGATTGTTGATTGCTTAGACTAGGAAAACTGAAGACAGAAGAAAGAGAGAGAGCAACACGGACTCGTACAAGGAAGAAAGAGACTATTCCTAAAAGGAACACAACATCAAAAACTACAGATGCCCTTATCTGCATTATCTAAGACACCACACACCCAGAAACAACCGTATCTACACCCCCCACACTATTCCTCCGCTTATTTATGACACATTAAATAGGGAACTTAAACAGAGAAGTTGCAGTTTGATTATGTTTCTCTGTAGCTCTGTTCTTCCTTGAATGACAAAGGCACTCGCAAGAGAGGAAAATTGATAGTACTTTTTCAAGACCTAGAGCCTCACTTCTCTATCAAAAATCCAACTGAAGGGAATATTGGGTCCTTGTTTGACCCTTCCTTGAGCTCTCTCCTCCAGCCTTCTAATTCTTGGAGGAAGTCCACACACGTAATCTTGAGCGTTACGCCCATCGGCAGAAAGTCCAGTTAGCTCCTTCACCTTCCATCTGTCGACCAGGAACTCTAGAATATCAGCATAGTCCTTGGCAGTGTAAACCCCGAGTCTTTGTGCAACAGCCGAGAAGTGGTCGAAAAGGTTGTCATCCTTGCCATCATACATCAAGTGGGCAGGCATGGAGATTTTCTTCCTCATCATGTCAGCAAAGGCCAGGACAGTTCCGTTAGGATCAATCTCAAACAGCTTTTCCACAATTTTAGTATAGGCTGTCTCGTGGCGCTTTTCGTCTGAGGCAATTATACCGCATATTTGAGCCAAGTTTATGTCCCCGTGCTCCTTGGCAAGCCTGGCTGTATTACCATGGGAAATAAAAGTTGCCCTTTCTTGGAATGATGTGTAGATGAATCCAAGATAGGGGCTATTTTCTGTGCGGGGATCCTATGAAATACAAAAGAAGAGAATTGAGAAAAGATTAATTAGTAGGGGGACAAAGACCAAAGAATGAATAGTTACTATATAAAATAGCATCTAGCCTGTATGTTTGTTTTGAGACCAAAAGCAGTTAAATGACATAATCTTCCTCCTGAACGACACTCCTTCACTTTGGTGCAGAAGAAATAATCTCATTATGGGCCACATTCTTCACAATTTAGTGAAATTCCAGCATCAATAGAGTGCAATCTTAAAATGCATGCACTTTCAGAAGGTGTAAGTTCAAATTAGAAGATGAAGAGAAACAAAAAGGAAGGCATGTATGACTTTGAATGCATGGATTTTGCCACACACTCCGCACTCAAAGAAAACACTACCCAAAGACTAAAGGGAAAATAACTTAATAAATAATGTCCTGGAGACCCCAATACGCAGCCCTTCAAAAAACTGCAGAGGATTCAATAAAGTTGTGGATGCCGAGTCCATCTGAGGTTTCAAAATCAAACTATAAGAAGCAAGAAAATTGAGTTGCAAGCATCTTACCATTCCTGATCCAATCAAATACTGGATTGTCTTCTCAATTTGTCTCATGTCCACTCTTCCAGTTAAGTAGAGATACTTATTAAGTAGATCACCATGCCTGTTTTCTTCAGCTGTCCATGCCCTTGTCCAGATTGCCCAAGAACTGAGGCTAGCACCTGTTTCATCACGAACTCCATCTAAGGTATTAAGCATTGTTTGGTAAGTTGGAAGGGCTTCCTCTGTGATCATATCACCAACCAGAGCAACAAAGTAATCATCCGGAATCTCCTTTGCCCTTTGTCTTAGTTCCTTGACTTGCTCATCAAATCCCTCAGAGGCAGGATCTGGAAGAAAATCCTGGGGTTGCCAAGATTTCTCGACCGGTTTGAGAAGAGTTAAAATGTTCTCCTCAGCCCAGTCCTCCAAAGATTTAAAGATCTCAATCTTTTGTGGTGGCATGGAGTGGGTGACCTGAACATGCACCTCCCGAGGAGGCATAAAAGGCTTTTTGAGATTCTCAACCTCTCTGCATTAAGTAAACAACTTGGGATTACATTCTCACAGTTCAAATCTGTAAGTAAGCATTAACAGGCAATAATAAATTGCATAACCACAAATCCAATGTAACAAGTCTGTTAATTGCGTGTTCCAGAACAACAAGTAAAAAGATTCAGAAGGTGGAAAAAGCTCTAAACAGATGAGCTTTACATAGACAAACTACAAAATTGCTACTAATATAGCATCCAATTAAGGCAAACCCATAGAATGAATTCCTTTAAACAAAAACAGTTCAGAAAGTAATTAATATCGTAACCACCCCCAACACCACCAAACCGAAAGGGACAAACAGAAAAACACTGTAAGCCTTAACATCATATATTGCATTAAAAAAGTGATAACCAATAGTAATTGACAAAATTAAAAAAAAAAAAAAAAAAAGATCTTCAGGACTTGGCAATTTTCAATCTCTTTAATTCCGGTCAAATGATAAGAGACATGAAACTGAAATGCCAAATATTTGACTTTTCCTCAAAGCAAACAAGCTGCCAAAAAGCATAATTGGAAAAAAAAGAAAACGTTTTCTACATCTTTTTGATTTTACATCTTTCATTGAAAACCATCCAAGATACACATTAAACAAATGGAACCTGCCGTTCTCCCACCGCCATGCTTATCTTGCGGTCAAACCAATTTTCAATGAAAACAAGAAATCCACGTATTAAGATTAATACGCTCAAAAATTAAAAAAAAAAGAAGAAAAGAAAGAAGAAAAGAAAACAACATCAAACCTCAACATGGCAGCAACATAAAATTAGAAAACTTCAATATGATACATTAACCTTTCTCTCTCTAAGTCCCTAACAAAATGGTGGTTGTCGTGGATTTCTATGAAGCACATAAGAAAGTCTAATATCAAGTTTTCAAATTCTCAATTCTGATAATGAAAATATAGACCACCAACAACATAAAATCAAATTGGAAAGAGATCAAAAGAAGATGGCGAACATATTCACTCATAAAAAGATTACCCAAATTACTGAAAAAAGAAAAGTGCATTTTTTTAAAAAAAATTATTGAATCTAAATTAGCACAGTTAAATATAGAGAAGCTTGGAAAGATAATAGTACTAACAAAGAGCTAGAAAATACAAACACCTGACACCTTATTTCAATGATTTCTAAATCAAAATTACTAGACCCAAATGAAAAAGAATCACATTAAAGGCCATTAAACATTAAGATCATTAAAAGAGAGCTCTTGAAAGCCATGTTATTTGGCATAAACAAAAAAGCCCCAGATCCAAGATCAGCTAAAACTCAAGCAAAGAAGTCAAGATCCATGATTTAACAAGATCAATATGAGGTTAGAACAATGAATGAAAAGCACAACAAAGAAAATACACTAACTTGGAGCCAGAACGAAGGGTAGAGGCCATGAAAAACTTGGGAGATCTGAGGCTGGCCATTGGTGGAAGAGCAAACGAAGGGAGTTTCTGAGATTGAAAAGTGATGGGATTGAACTTCAGAGCCATTTTTCCTTGTGTTCTCTGCTGTTATTTGGTGGCTTGAGGCTCCTCCTCGGTTTTCTTTTTTCCTCTGGTTAAGTTGTGCTTCGGCAGCTTCACTTTCCTCCACATAAGAGAGAAAAATAGATTCCCAACGGAAGAGACAATTAAATACAGTACAGCCCACTTAGATGATATCGAATTCGTGCCATTTTACCAAATTAGCCCTACCTTTGGCCTTAATTACTGATACCCCCCCCAACCAAAATAAGCTTGCTTTTTTTTTTTTTACTAGATAACAAATTTGATAGGTAATATGAAAATTTACAAAATAAAATTTTGATAACTTGATTTCATAAAATAAAATTTGTAATTAACCCCTTTTTTTCATTTAAAAAAAAAGCTTTTTCTACTTGTCTATTTAAAATTAAGAAATTAAAAAAAAAGAAAAAAAAAGAAAGAAGAAGAAGAAGAGAGAGAAAGAGCAGTTGTTTTTGTTCAGAGATGGTACAAATACAATGCCACAGGCAACCTAGTTTGACAGAGGAGAGGACCAGCAAGGAATAAAAAATCGAACCGAATCGGTCGGTTCAACCGGTTAAACCGAGAATCGGTCATAAATTCGGTCCGATGAGGATCATTAACTCGGGTTTGTGATGAACCATTTTTAAATCAGTTAAACCGGTGAACCGTTTGAATCGGTTTAGTAAAAAAATTAAATTTTTTATTTTTTAAGTTATTTTTAATTAACTAACCCAAATCTAAAAAAATGCCAAATTAATAAAAAGTCTAAATTTTAATTTTTTTTATTATGTTTGAACTTTTGATTTTGAATTTTTGACCTTAAATTTTTTATTTTTTTATTCTAATGTACTCCTATAATAAAAATTTAATTTGTGATACAAAATAATTTGTATTATTTATTTTATATTATGTGATGTACTAATATTTTATACTTTTTCTTATTTTTATGAATTTTTTGAAATTTTTTTAATTGAAAATTTGAAATTTAAATATTTTAAAAAATTAATAAAATTAAAATATGTATATAACCGATCCAAATAATTCAACCAGTTAAACCATTAAACCTTTAACCTCACCCATTCAAACACCGATCCGATTCATTGAGAACCAGTGTTTCATCATTTATGCAGAAGAAGGTTCCATCACGTCAAAAGGTTCAAAGTCTACAAAACATATGCCCGCAATTCCTCAAGGAAAGCATGATGATTTCCACGTATCTAAAATTCTTCTATCCAATCAAAAAAAGGGATTGTCCAGCAATAAATCAATAATATTTAATAAACTGCTAATGTTATTTTCCATATACTCTAATATTTATTAAGTACGTATTTGAGATTTGAAATTTCATGTACAGATGTACTTGTGTATTTTGACTTGTTAGAAGAGCTTTTTTTTTTTTTGGGCAACTGTTAGAAGAGCTTAGAGCTTCACTTTTCTGTCAAAAATCCAACTGAATGGAATGCTGAGTGCTTCATTGGCCTTTGCTTGAGCTCTTTCCTCCAGCTTTCTAATTCTTGCAGGAAGTCCACACACATAATCCTGAGCTTTACGCCCCTCTGAAGAAATTCCTGTTAGCTCCTTCACCTTCCATCTCTCCACCAGGAACTCTACTATCTCAGCATAGTCTTTGGCTGTGTAAACCCCAAGCCTTTGTGCAACAGCTGAGAAGTGGTCGAAAAGGTTGTCGTCTCGGCCATCATACATCAAGTGTGCCGGCATGGTGATTTTCTTCCTCATCATGTCAGCAAAGGCCCGGATGGTTTCATCAGGATCAATCTCAAATAGCTTTTCGATGACTTTGGTGTAGGCTGTTTCATGGCGCTTTTCGTCTGAGGCGATCAGGCCACATATTTGAGCCAAGTTAACGTCCCCATGTTCCTTAGCGATCCTGGCTGTGTTGCCATGGGAGATAAAAGTTGCCCTCTCTTGGAATGATGTGTAGATCAATCCCAGATAAGGACTATTCTCCGTTTGAGGATCCTATAAATATACAGAAGGAGAATTTGAAAGGATTGATCCCTAGGGAGAAGATATAACTTAATTGGGTTCTGTTTTGCAGATGTTCTTAGGCTTAATACACAAAATAGTATAAAACTGTATAAAACTCCCTTCTTGACCCTTCAACTTTTATTTTAGAATTTTTAACTGTCGAACTTATAATACACAAACTTGTATAAAATTGTCGTCTTGACCCTTCAACTTTTATTTTAGAATTTTTAACGGTCGAACTTTTATTTTGTATACAATGTATTCCTTATTACTGACATGGCCTAACCATATATTGATACGTGAAATTTTCATATGGTAGGTGAAATTTTCTAATTACGTCATGTCAGCACCAAGGCTTATATTATGTACAAAATAAAAGTTCGATGGCTAAAAATTTTAAAATAAAAATTAAAGGATCAAAACGATAATTTTGTAGAAGTTCGATGACTCTTTTTTATATTAAGCCGATGTTCTTACTTATACTGAAAAATTAAAAGCAGAAGCATTTATCAAAATGGAGCATCAATAAAAAACTGTGTTTTAGAGGAACCGAATTTGGGGTCTGGCATGTTCAAGACTTCAAGTGCATATGAGGCTGCAGAATTCTTAAAACTATAAATAGTGAGAAAATTAAGCATCTGAATTATACCATTCCTGATCCGATCAAATACTGGATTGTCTTCTCAATCTGTCTCATGTCTACTCTTCCAGACAAGTAGAGATACTTGTTAAGTAGATCACCATGCCTGTTTTCTTCAGCCGTCCAAGCCCTGGTCCAGATTGCCCAAGAACTAGGGCTGGCGCCTGTTTCATCTCGAATTCCATCTGCAGTATTAACCATTGTTTGGTAAGTTGGAAGGGCTTCCTCTGTGATCATATCACCAACCAAAACAACAAAATAATCGTCTGGAATCTCCTTGGCCCTTTCCCTTAGTTCTCTGACTTCTTCACGAAATCCATCAGAAACAGGATTCGGAAGCAAATCCTGGGGTTGCCAACATTTCTCAACTGGTTTCAGGTGAGTTAGCATGTTCTTCTCAGCCCAGCCCTCCAAAGATTTGAAGATCTCAATCTTTTCAGGTGGCAAGGAGTGTGTGACCTGAGCATGCACCATCCGGAACGGCATGAAAGTCTCGTTAAGACTCTCAACCTTTCTGCATTAAGTAAAACCAATTTGGGATTACAGTTCAAAGAAAATACTAAATTGCATAAGCATAATACAATAACAGGGCCAGTAGACAGGAAGCATCAGTGACCAGACCAAAATTATACAACACCAAAAGATTAGAACAGAACATTGAACTGACATATAGAGTAAAACCAATTTGGGATTACAGTTCAAAGAAAATACTAAATTGCATAAGCATAATATAACAACAGGGCCAGTAGACAGGAAGCATCAGTGACCAGACCAAAATTATACAACACCAAAAGATTGGAACAGAACATTGAACTGACATATAGGGATGTTGCAGATCCCAGTGCTGACACAAAGTTTGATTCTGCAAAGTATTTGTCCTAATAAAAACGAGGATTGCAAAGTCTAAGACGTACCAAAAGTAGTTGTACTAGTCTATTTTACAAGCCAGAGATCAATAATCAATTAATCGATCTTAGCTCTTCTCATTCTGTTTAAAACACTAACTCCTTTGTCTTGATTAATTATTTTGCTCCAACAAATATAGTACAATGATTAAATCTAGATTTAGCTCCGATTCTAAAGTCATTGGTCACTCGGTTGAGCTACAGGTTTAGACACTACACATCAATTACCTCCCTTCTTTCAAGTTGACTTGAAGTTTTCACCAATAAAACTAAGGATAACTAAAAAGGGTACATTTGGTTTGCTCAATAAGTTTAGGACTTCTATTTTCGTTCTGAATCTTTACAATTACCCTGTCATGTTCCAACCTTGTTTAAATTTTCCATTTATGTACACTGGCATACGTAGAGACTTGGCAGCTGCAAGATGGAAGAAGGAGAGCGAGTTCAAAAGGTGGAGAACAGAACACGGTGGAGCAACCGTCACTAGATTTGTCTCTGGTTGCTTAAAAACAAGTTTCACCTTTGTATTTTCTCGTTGACATGGGCACAGTTTAATTTTGTCAAGTCAAGAAGCAATGTTGCGTATAGAAAGTAAAAGCAAAAGGTCCCATTTGGTAGGGAAGAGGGAAAAGAGTAAGGTAGGAAAATTTTCCAATCAAAAGAGTAAGGTAGGAAAATTTTCCAATCCAAGTCCAATGGTTGAGTTATAAAGTAACATGCGTGATTATAAATTATAATCATTAAATTGAATAAATTTCTTTCACGACCCATTTTCTTTCTTCTTATCTCCTAAGAACAACATTAATGATTTAAAACACAAATTAAATGTAATAATCAATAAAAACCAAAAGCAAAACGGAAAAGGAAAAGGAAGGGAGCACTAACTTGGAACCAGAACCAAGAGTGGAGGCCATGAAAAATTTGGGAGATCTGAGGCTGGCCCTTGGTTGAAGATCAAACGAAGGTAGTTTCTGACATTGGAAGGTGGTGACTTTCAAAGCCATTTTTTGCCTTGCGTTGCTTTTGCTTGCTATGGGGTTTAAGTAACACTCTGCCCTTTATAGTTTCAAATTTTGGGCTTAGACAGCTTCATTTCCCTCTGCGAAGTGCAAAAGAGGAGAATCGAAAACACTTGCGTGAAGGTGACAATAAATACAGCCGTTGGTGCCTTTAAATTTAAATGGTGATATCTTAAGTGCGTGAATTGAGCTTCCCTTGAGTAGTTTCATTCTTTATTACCACTACCATATAATATTTATCTAACCACTGGACCTGTCACATGCTCATGCATGATGAGAAGAAAAGCAATCTTAAAATAAAATGCAAATCAACTTCGACTTTAATCAAATTGATACCAACTAATTAAGAACTAGAATATTATAATGTGAAAACTCAATCTAAACGGTTCGTTCGGCTTCGTGGGAGTTAGATTTCCACTAAATAAGAGATTCAAATCTCAATTCTTACATTTTCTTCTTCTAAGTATATAGGCTTTCAATGTATAATTTATTTTTGAAAAAAATGTAAGCTAAACTTTGATTTTCTTCCCCTCATCGTGACCTCCTTCACTAAGGCCTGATATCAGCTCGACTTTAAATTAATCAAGCTCTAATATAGTTATCGGATATCGGTAGATTTGTAATGAAAAAAACTTTGATTTTCTCCGAACCTAAAACCAAAAAAGGAGGACAAATAATTGAAATGTCAAATATTTTTCATCTCATCATCAACAGCTAAATTTTGGTTATTATTATTTTTTTTTCCCAAATTGTAAATGGTGTAGGTCTTCTCACAGTCTCGACAACAAAGAAAAATCCCACCTTATCTGGGTTGTTGCCATAATCGAAGTTGTAAGCAATGGCCTAATCCACTAAAGGCAAGCCGAGAACGAGATTAAGAAAATCAATAAAATCGATACGTTAGAGATTAAAGACACATGGGATGGAAATAATTAATTATAATATTAAGACTTAAAAAATGTAAATATTATTTTATACTATATGGAAAGAGAGATGGATGGATCCGACAATCCAAATTACTAGTACTAAATTACGCCATGCCATACCGGTAGGAAGTGTTGACTTGTCGTAAATTACACGTGACTTTCACATATAGCAGTTGGGAGAATTGGTTGGTTAGCGGTTAGACGACGTCAATCTCTATGCTTTGAAACCATTTATGAAATCAATCTAACATTTCGGCCCAATAGTAGGTAGGGCATTTTTACTTGTTTTTCAGGTAGTTGAGTTTGAATTTATTCTACCAAAAAAAAAAGAGTTTGAATTTATACTTTCTAAATCTGAAATAACAACAACAACAACAATAATAATAATAATAATAAAAATAAAGAAATTTTTATCGTAACCAATTATTTATATTATATGCTACAAAACTGATTTTCTATAATTTATATTTATACTAACATATTATACTAGGTACTTAGCTCAATTAGCCGACCCATGCTCCATTTGCTTAAAGAATAAGAATTTGAATCTCTCGTGTCGCCAATTATAAAAAGGAAAACAAAATCAACAAAAAGACATGTAGATATGGTATCAAGTAGTATTAAGTTTGTTTAGCCCTTAAAAGTTAAAAGACATTAACCGATATGGTAGGTATATATATATACCTAACTAAAATTAAAGTACTATTATTTCTGTCACTATAAAATAGTAAGGGTTAAGAAGCATTTATTGTCTTAAAAATTGAGCAATAATGATATAATGTGTCGTTTGCAAGTAAGCTAAAAAGTGAAATGTAATAACTGTGTCAAAAAAAATTTTATATGACATAAATACCCTTAGATATATAGTGAGAAAAAACAATTATTTAGAGCTAAGTTTTGATAAATTTGTTGAATTTTTTTTTTCTAAAATCCTAGTACAATAATATATTTTAAACATTAAAACTTATCATTAAATTAATTTTTTATTTGGGGCTAAATTTTATAAATTTAGGATTAAACTTAGTTAATGGTATTATTGTCTTTAAATCAAATGAAGAGCACAGAAAATAAAGTAATAATAAAGCAATAATCGATTGCTTAACGGGCGCTTATAGACACTCAATAGCAATTTCCATAAAATAATAATGTTAGGTATATGTATGTATATTTACATTAGCAATTTCCATAAAATAATAATGTTAGGTATATGTATGTATATTTACATTATACTGTTTTTTTTAATTAGGTTATAATATGTTTAGTCATTTAATTAAGTTAAAGAACTTTAGGCTTGACATTAAAAATCACTTTTAAACAAAAAATAATACTATTTGCATTATGCCATTTCACTTTCCATATTCTTAGAACTTTTCAAGGGCAATTTTTTTTATATATATTTTGGCTCCCATGCATAAATACAAAACTTAGGGCTTCAAAACTTGAAAACCTGTACTTGCATTGTTCACATGTTTTTGTTTGAGGAAACAAATTAATGTATCAATACATGTTGAGTTGAATGAAAGAAGTATAATACTCTTTAAGTAAGGTTTTTTGTTCGAGTTTTGTGAATGAAAAAAAACATGTTTGAGAGAGCTTCTTTAATTTGAAGTCCGACGTGATTCAAACATGATTAGTTATAAACCGTTAAACGGATACGAATACTTGTGGTTATATAAGATACAACAGCACATGAAGGCCACCGTTTTCACATCAACATTCAAGGGTCAGTTTCAGTGTTGATGTCACAAATGATTTTATTGGGAATTTGAGGGAAGAATAAGAAACGATGATTTTGAACCTAGTCAGTGGGTTTTTGTGCTGTCAAATTTTGCTTGCTATGGGTGGTTTTTAACTATTTTCTATTCAATAGCTCAAACTAACCCTAATCCCCAATAGCTATATTAGTTTAATTTGAACTTTTTGATTCTGGGTTTAATATTGAAGATCTGTTTTGGATTCTGGGCTTATTGTTCCTTCTTGTTCGACTGTTTTCTTCTTCTTATTCTTCTTCTTTTTTAACTTTTCAATTTTTTACCTTATTTCCTTATTTTCATAATTACAAATCTAATTTTATTTTTAACATTAATCCTACTGTTGTGATATATATCAATATGTCTCATGTCAAAATCATATTTATTGTGATATATATATTCTCACGTTTTTTTGTGGTATGTGAATTACACACACTAACCTAACTTGACAGAGGTCTTCATTTGTCACAATTTGTGTAGATTATGTCTTGATTTGTTGTGATAATTAAAGAGGTAGATTCTTAACAAGTAAATCATTAAATGTTTGTTAATCGGGGTTGATCAAAGTGATAAGAGAGGGGGCTAGTGGTGTAAAGCATTCGGTTCAAACTTTCACAGACCTCCTGTGGTAGGTAATTTATAAATTAAAAAAATTCCATAAAATTGAAATTCGTAAATCCTCAAAGAGGTGGACTATTTATCCTAATTTGGGGATAGAGGTGTCCATGGGCCGGGTTCGGGCCGGGCCTGAGTAAAATTTTATAAAATCTTTGCTTGTCCAAGCTCGGCCCGGCCCGGTATTTCGGGCCTACTCTTCTGTCCAAGTCTGGCCCTAAAAATATTTATATAAACCCGAGGTCCGTCCAAAAGTCTGTTTTTAATTTTTTTCAGACACTAATTTAAAAAATTAAATTAAATTAATTTATATTATA
This sequence comes from Microcos paniculata, assembly GCA_030664755.1. Lineage (NCBI taxonomy): Eukaryota > Viridiplantae > Streptophyta > Magnoliopsida > Malvales > Malvaceae > Microcos > Microcos paniculata. The sequence goes on along the minus strand of CP131462.1, from coordinate 9,694,372 downwards.
AATAAAAGTAAATCAATACATGTAAAAAATTATTATCTAAGCAATTTTTACAAAGTTAACAAAGTCTAAATACTAATAATATTTGAAAATATCAATATTATATATAAAAAAATGAGAAAAATAACACATTAACAAATAAAATAAATATATAAAAATATATTTATATTAAATAAATAGTAAAACGGGCCGGACTCGGGCTTTTATATCTATGACCAAGCCTGGCCCGTTTTCTAAACGGACCTAAAAATTTTGTCTAAACCCGACCTTTAAATTTAAAATTCATGTCCAAATCCTCTCAAATATCAAACGAATTTACGGACTCAGACAGATAATCTGACCCTTAGACAACTTTATTTGGATGGGATAACTTAACCTGCTCATCAACTTTTGTTTTAGCAAAAAAAACATTAAATGTTCTTGTCATGATTTGAACATTTAATCTAAAAAACAAATTAATGTCAGTACCATGATACATGTGGTTATAAAAAAGGGCAAAGAAAACAAATTACCAATGATTAAAGCCAGTACAATGATTACGTCGAAGGCGCCCACCAAGCTATTCTTTTAGGGTCGTAATCATCGTGGCCATGTTAGAGTCAGGATCAGTCCGTCATAGAAAAGGGCAAATAAATAAGCTAGCCCGTACGTGGAAAATGGACTGTCAGCTCGTACTATTTACGTGTGTATATGTCCTAAAATATCCTGAAGGCAGATTCATTTGGGACTTCTCGACCCGATCGATTGAGAGGCCTATTTGGTGTCGATATGAGCCTCAAATTAGAGGTGAAGTATGGGTGATTCATGATGGGACTCCACCCCCACCCCCCCCCCCCCCCGCCCGGACGGTTGTCCCTTCTAAATGGAGTCTAACAACACCAAATTACAGTCACTCCCATGGTTGGGTCTGCTGCAATTGATGACTGCACCAGCATATGGCCGGTGGGGGGGTGGGGATGGGATCATGGGATCTAAGCAACGTGACATTTTGCTCTGTAAATGAAATAGCTCTGGCTCTGCTGTTGTTGTCTCATCTTCGGGGGCCCAGCTTGGTAGTATTTGGGAGGGACTGGTTTTTCCTTTTTACGCTGGAGACAGCGATATGTCACTAATGACTAACCCAAGCCATGACAATTTTAGTAGGGGCCACATTACTCACACGAGAAACTCGAGCGATTGAGACTCCGCCCCACATACTATCTGTAGACTGTAACTTCACAGATTTTCTTTTTGTGTAGTGAATTCCATTTTTAACCCCACCAAAAAGGGCAAAAAGAATATACCATCTCTTGCTTTTTTTTTTTTTGAGAGATACAATCTCTAATCTATTGCAGTAAACATCGATTCCTGTGTAATATGTAGATTAAATTGCATTATTATGACTTTTAAAACGCTAATTCTAGTTCACAGCCTCTTAAAAATGTAGTATTAAATTTATTCATTTTGTCAGTTGATGTTCGACAAAATTTATCATACTTGTGTTAGATGGTAAAAATAATTGGTTTAATACTTAAATTAGTCACTGAATAATATAAAAAAAAAAGATAAATTAGTCCCTCAATTTTTATTTGAGACAGATTAGTCTCTGAATTTTTATTTAGGGACAGATTGATCCCTAAATTTTTTATTTTAGGACAGATTGGTCCCGAAACTTGACAGATTGGGACAAATTGATCATTAAAATTTTATTTTGAGATAAATGGATCCCTGAGTTTTCTTTATTTTTTTTATCCAGGATCTATTTGTCCTAAAATAAAAGTTTAATGACCAATTTATCTTAAATAAAAGTTGAGGTACTAATTTGTCATTTTTAGTATAGTTTAAGGACCAATTTGAACATTAAACCAAAAATAATTAAATAGAAGTTGAAGTGAAAAAAAAAAAAGGCTTAACTTTACATTAGGTTTCATGCCATGTGACACTCCATTGAGCTAGAAGTGGAATTTTTCATTAACTTAAATGGTAATCTAACAAAATTAATGAATTTGAAACTTTAATTTTTGAAATATCTCCAGAAACATAAATTACTTTTGAAGAAAATGAAAGATGGAAATTAAAATACGTAAGATCATAGATGCTAATTGATGAAACAATTTTATTTTTTTAAAATCAAAGGTATCCACATATTAATAAGAGACTAATCCTTATAGATGGAGAGCATTAAAGATAAAACTAGGGGCGGAGCTATAGTCATTCCAGTGGGGTCAATTGACCTACTGAAATGGTAAAACCCGTCATAATGTTTATATAAATTAGGAAAAATTTTGGGAAAATTTGCAATTTGACCCCACTGAAATAAATTTTTTTAGATACATACTATTGAAATAAATTAATTAAGGGTCAACTAAAATATTCTAATAGAAATTGTATAAGTTAGAATATAACTATTAATTTTATGAAATATATAGAACCATATACACATATTTTTTTTAGATAATTTACTTTTTTCCTTTGGAGATGATATTATATATACTATTTATAACAGTATTATATATATTTTTTTACACTATAAATGATATTATTATTATTATTATATTAGTATATATGCTGACCCACTGAACAACAATCCTGGCTCCGCCACTGGATAAAACCTCATCAACAAATACACCATCTTCACCCTTATTGCGAGACGGACAGAGCTACGAGTTCGACGAAAAATTATTGATATTGATGAAGCAATTTACTCTCGTCTGGTAGTACTGGTGTTTAATTAATTTAGTCTGGTAGGAGATAACACAGCCTCGGGCCCTAAAGGTGGTAGGAGTTTGGACTTTGAGAGGCGACCCATAATGGGAGTTCTAACTTCTATTCATGAGGGAGAGGCCCTTTAAAAATGCAATATTTATTCCCTGCTTTAATGGGTCCTTAATGATGGGTGAAGTGAATTCGGGAACTTCTTGATACAATGGCCATGCCTAAGAGAAGAGATGGCACGAGGTGGCTCGAACAGTACTAGACACAACCAAAACAGAAGCCAGGCTTTTACGAATAACTTTAACATGGACCAAGATTAATTACATATGAGACGAATGCATGGCTTTCATCCATGAAAAGAAAGTTGTACGTAGACAAAGAACAAAATTGCTTAACAAAAAGTAATATAGCATCCACAAATGAAACCCATAAAATGAATTCCTTCAGACAAAAACAGTTCAGAGAGTAATTAATATCGGAACCAACCCCACACCACCAACAGGAAGTGATAATAAACAGGAAGACACTGTCAGCCTTATATTGCATTGTAAGAACTTGACAACGGTAGTCGTGAATTTCAACGAAGCACATAAGAAAGTCTAATATGAAGTTCTCTTAAGTCTCAATTTTGATAATGAAAATGTAGACCACCCGCGGCATGAAATCAAATTAGAAAACTATCAAAAGAAAGATGGTAATCATATTCACTCGCACAAAGGCGACCAAGAATTACTGAAAGAAAAAAGTGTTCTTGTCATTGCACCTAAATTAACACAACTAGCTATAGAGAAGCTACGAAAAGTACTAGGAATAACAAAGAACTAGAAGGTACTTAATTTAACACCTATAATAAGAAAAGAACCTTATTTATTTAATAATTCATAGTATTCGAGATTTGAAATTTCATGTGCTAGTGTTTTTTTTCATGTTATTGGAGCTTAGAGCTTCACTTCTCTGTCAAAAATCCAACTCAATGGAATGCTGAGTGGTTTCTTGGCCTTAGCTGCTCCCTCCAGCTTTCTAATTCTTGCAGGAAGTCCACACACGTAGTCCTGAGCTTTACGCCCCTCCGCAGAAATGCCTGTTATTAGCTCCTTCACCTTCCATCTCTCAACCAGAAACTCTATAATGTCAGCATAGTCTTTGGCAGTGTAAACCCCAACCCTCTGTGCGACAGCTGAGAAGTGGTTGAAAAGGTTGTGGTTCCGGCCATCATACATCAAGTGTGCTGGCATGTTGATTCTCTTCCTCATCATGTCAGCAAAGGCCCGGATAGTTTCATCAGGATCAATCTCAAATAGCTTTTCAACGATTTTGGTATGGCGCTTTTCGTCTGAAGCCATGAGGCCACATATTTGAGCCAAGTTAATGTCCCCATGTTCCTTAGCGAGCCTGGCTGTGTTCCCATGGGAGATAAAAGTTGCCCTCTCTTGGAATGATGTGTAGATAAATCCCAGATAAGGATTATTCTCCGCTTGAGGATTCTATAAATATAGCAGAAGGAGAATTGGAAAAGATTGATCAGGAAGGTAAAAAATAACTTAGGCTCTGTTTCTTAGATGTTTTAACTTACATTTTACGGAAAATGTAAGAAGCAGAAGCATGCTCAAGTGCATGTGAGGTTCCAGAATTCTTAGAATATAAAAAGTGAGAAAATTAAGCATCTGAATTATACCATTCCTGATCCGATCAAATACTGGATTGTCTTCTCGATCTGTCTCATGTCTACTCTTCCAGACAAGTAGAGATACTTGTTAAGAAGATCACCGTGCCTGTTTTCTTCGGCTGTCCAAGCCCTGGTCCATGTTGCCCAAGAAGTAAGGCTAGCGCCTGTTTCATTTCGAATTCGATCTGCAGTACTAGTAATCATTGTTTGGTAAGTTGGAAGGGCTTCCTCTGTGATCATATGACCAACCAAAACAACGAAATAATCGTCTGGATTCTCCTTTGCCCTTTCCCTTAGTTCTCTGACTTGTTCATCAAATCCATCAGAAACAGGATCTGGAAGAAAATCCTGGGGTTGCCAACATTTCTCAACTGGTTTCATGTGAGTTAGAATGTTCTTCTCAGCCCAGCTATCTAAAGATTTGAAGATCTCAATCTTTTCAGGTGGCATGGACTTGGAGGGTGTGACCTGAACATGCACCTCCCGACGTGGCTGGAAAGTGTCTTTAAGATTCTCAACCTCTCCGCATTAAGTAAAACCAATTTGGGCTTACCTTCTTACAGTTATAAAGAATAAACTGCATAAGCATATATAATAATAATAACCGGGGTACTGGACAGGACGCAGCAGACCAAATTTCATACGACAGGAAAAAGATTAGAACAGAACATTGAACTGAACAAGGATGATGCAATTGTGGGAATTGCATTTCTATTTCAACTCAAAACGAGGTACTAAAACTCGGTCTAATTAATCAGACATGATGAAAATTGGTTACAATTTAATTTTCTAACTTCCCATCAAGAGGGTCATCACTCATCAAGGATCTCCAACATATTGGCTATTTTCAAAACTATCTTGTCACATATTTGCAAGATTCGACCGTTAGTTGAACATATATACTACAGTGACTATATTTGGCTCGTTATAGATCTCAGTTTGTTATGAACAAGTAGAAAGCAACCATATACCGATGACTTGGGCAAGACGTAAGGAAGCTCTTATCTCTGCTTCTGAAGTCGTGGGTCACTTTTAGGTGGAACAACATGTCTGCACATTAATTACCTCCCTTCGTTCCTTTCTTTGAAGTCCATTTCAGATTTTCGTCAAACAAATTAAACTAAGGATATTCAAATGGGTACAGTACTTGGTTTCCTCAATAAGTTTGGAACTTCTATTTCATTCTTAATCTTCACATTAATTAGTACTTCTAGTAATGGAATCCAAATTATTTATGTGCACATAAAAAGGGTACAATTGGTTTCTCGTTGGCATGCGCGCATTGTACTTGTGTCATGAGTAGCTCACATAATGCGAAAAACTCAAGGACAACAAACTATATATAAATGATTTAACAAGATAAATTAATGTCATAAAGTTAGAACAAAATCAACAAAAACCAAAACGGAAAAAGGAAAAAGAAAGAGAGCACTAACTTGGGCCCAGAACCAAGATTGGAGGCCATGAAAAATTTGGGAGATTTGAGGCTTGCCCTTGGTGGAAGGTCAAAAGAAGGGAGAGTCTGAGATTGAAGGGTGATAAATTTCAGAGCCATTTTTTTCTCTTCTTAGCGTTGTATAGTTTCAACTTTCAACTTTTTGGCTTAGATATATCAGCTTCATTTCCATTTGTGAAAGAACAAATTAAAAGAAACTCTTGCGTGAAGGTGACAATAAACACAACTCATTGGGTGCCATCATATGACGATCATGCCTTGTTACTGCCCGAATTGAGTATGCACGAATTAAGCTTGCATGGTGAGTTCTGGTCTCGTACAGCTTCACATGCATGAGAAGAACAACCATTAAATGAAGTGCAAATTAAATCTATTTTGACTTTTTGGGACAGATGAAGAGAGGGAGTGTGACCTAAGCTACTAATGTCTAATAACCAACTAAGACCTAGCTAGACGAAGAATGTTTAACGTAAACTCCAATCCTCTTTTTTTTTTCTTTTCTATCTCAAGCCAAAGCCCAAAGCCACCAATCGAAAGAAGAGGACAAATAATTGAAATGTCAAATGTTCATCTTCTCACAATCTTGACAACTAAGAAAATATCCACTATGGTTGTTGCCATAATCAAGGCAGTACGTAAGCAATGGCTAAATTAATTGATCCACTTAAATCATGCCGACAAACGTGATTAAAAAATCCAATAAAATCTATGGGGAAGAGATTAAGGCACATGGGAATAATTAATTATTATAATATTAAGACTAATATAAAATCAAATTGTACTAGTTATTAGTAGTATTATAATATATAATATATGGAAAAGAGAACTAGCAAGCAAGAGGATGGATCCAAGTGTACCAACGGCTGGTTGGCATTGCTGTTGCACAGTTGGAAAAAACCTGGTTTGGAAAAACAGCATTCAAAATTGATATTAAAAGTGCAGTTGAGATTTTTTTTTCTCCTTTTTTTTCCTCCTTTTGGTTGAGTTTTTAGGCATCGGCAGCTTCACTTTCATCCATGAAGAGAAAAAAACAGAGTCCAAAGGAAGAGACAATAAATACAGCCCACTTTTTTACCAAATTAGCTCTACCTTTTCTCTTGATTACTGATACTTAATAAGTGGAGAGGGAAATTAATGGAGTAATTTGATGGATTTTTATTAGATAAGGATAATTTTGGAAAGTTGAAATAATTTATCATGAATTAAGACTCATTATTCTTAAGAAATCGCATTAAAGCAACATATAAAACGGAGTATTTATTACTAGTATTCCAGATTTGAAATTTCATGTACTTATTTTTTGACATGTTAGAAGAGCTTAGAGCTTCACTTCTTTGTCAAAAATCCAACTGAATGGAACGCTGGGTGTTTTCTTGGCCTTTGCTTTAGCTCTTTCCTCCAGCTTCCTAATTTTTGGAGGAAGTCCACACACATAGTCCTGAGCTTTACGCCCCCCCGCAGAAATGCCTGTTAGCTCCTTCACTTTCCATCTCTCCACCAGGAACTCTACAATGTCAGCATAATCTTTGGCTGTGTAAACCCCAAGCCTTTGTGCAACAGCTGAAAAGTGGTCAAAAAGGTTGTCGTCCCGGCCATCGTACATCATGTGTGCTGGCATGGTGATTTTCTTCCTCATCATGTCGGCAAAGGCCCGGATAGTTTCATCTGGATCAATCTCAAATAGCTTTTCTATGACTTTGCTGTAGGCTGTTTCATGGCGCTTTTCGTCTGAGGCGATCAGGCCACATATTTGAGCCAATTTAATGTCTCCATGTTCCTTAGCTAGCCTGGATGTGTTCGCATGGGAGATAAAAGTTGCCCTCTCTTGGAATGATGTGTAGATAAATCCCAGATAAGGACTGTTCTCCATTTGAGGATCCTATAAATATAGTAGAAGGAGAACTTGAATAGATTGCTCAGGAGGGTGAGAAAATAACTTAGGCTTTCTTTCTGGATCTTGATGTTTTTACTTGCATTTTACCGAAAATTTAAAGAGTAGAAACATGCTCAAGTGCATATGATGTTTCTGAATTCTTAAACTATAAAAAGTGAGAAAAATAGGCGTCTGAATTGTACCATTCCAGATCCGATCAAATACTGGATTGTCTTCTCAGTCTGTCTCATGTCTACTCTTCCAGACAAGTAGAGATACTTGTTAAGTAGATCACCATGCCTGTTTTCTTCGGCCGTCCAAGCCCTGGTCCAGATTGCCCAAGAACTAGGACTAGCGCCTGTTTCATCTCGAATTCCATCTGCAGTATTAAGCATTGTTTGGTAAGTTGGAAGAGCTTCCTCTGTGATCATATCACCAACCAAAACAACGAAATAATCGTCTGGAATCTCCTTTGCCCTTTCCCTTAGTTCTCTGACTTGTTCATCAAATCCATCAGATACAGGATCCGGAAGAAAATCCTGTGGTTGCCAACATTTCTCAACTGGTTTCAGGTAAGTTAGCATGTTCTTCTCAGCCCAGCCCTCCAAAGATTTGAAGATCTCAATCTTCTCAGGTGGCATGGAGTGTGTGACCTGACCATGCACCATCCGACGTGGCTGGAAAGTGTCCTTGAAATTCTTAACCTCTCTGCATAAAGTAAAACCAATTTCGAATTACATAATTCTCACAGTTCAGAGAATAACCGCATCAGCATATATAACACAATACTAATATATAACAGGGCTAATGGACAGGAGACAGCAGATTAAAATTAATACAACAGAAAAAAGATTAGAACAGAACATTAACTGAAAGAGGATGATGCAATTCCCAATTCTATACTAAAACTCAGTCTAATTAATCAGACATGTTGAAAATTGGGTACATTTTTTTCTATTTGCCCATACCAATTTACCAAAAGCTTATTAGAAGGAGAAAAAGTGAGTAGCAGTTGGATCCTTATAAGGTCCCTATTTAACTTCGGCCGGGAATAGATCGAAAGGATTAATGAATTGGCTGTGTATGGCATTCCTTAATGTTTTTGCCTCTTTTTAATATATAGTATATTTGTATTAGGATGCAGCCATATGCAGGGATCAGCATGCATATGCATTAAGAATAAACCTTGAACATTAATTTCCCTTGAGAGTAGCAAATCTGCCACAAGATGCGATCTGATGTCTGAACCCATCATCAAGGTCAGGGTCATCAAGGATCTCCACAAAATATTGGCCGTAAACTACCTAAGTAACCAACAGACGTAACAGCTAGACTGTCATCCATATCACAACACTTTCAGATCGACCTATCTTGTCACAGCTTTGAAAGATCAATTCGACCGTTAGTTTATTATGAACAAGCTGAAAACAACCCTACTCTGATAACTTTTGCAGGATGGATTCGACCTTAAAAACTTTAGTTCTGATCTAAAGTCGTTGGTTACTTTAGGTGGAGCAACATGTCCGCACATTAATTACGATCCCTTCATTCCTTTCTTTCAATTAAATTGAGTTGAAATTTCCATCAATCAAAACTAAGGATAATTATAGTTGGGATTGAAGTAACATAGGGATGTGCAGGGACTTTCAGACTTGGCAGCTGTGTGATAGAGGGAGAGGAAGGAGAGCCAGTTGAAGAGGCGAAGAAGGGAGGAGCAACCGCCACTAGGTTGCTAATCAATCTCACACCATAACCTATTAACAGGTTTGACCTTTATATTTTCTTGTTGACATCTGCACATTGTAATTGTGTCATGAGTAGCTTACAGAAAGCAAAAACTCAGGGACAACAAAGTATAAATTAATGATTTAACAAGAAAACAATGTCATAAAGTTAGAATAAAATCAACAAAAACCAAAAAGGAAAAGGAAAACGAAAAGAAAGAGAGAACTAACTTGGAACCAGAACCAAGAGTGGAGGCCATGAACAATTTGGGAGATCTATGGCTGGCCCTTGGTGGAAGTTCAAAAGAAGGGAGTTTCTGAGAATGAACAGTGATAAACTTCAAAGCCATTTTTTCTCTTCTTGCTTCGTACGTATATTTTCAACCTTCAACCTTTTTGGGGCTTAGATGAGCTTCATTTCCATTTTGCAAATGAACGAATAAATAGAAACACTTGCGTGAAAGTGACCATAATACAGCTCATTGAGTGCCACTGTATGACGATGGTACCGGATCGATTAATGCTCGAATTGACTATGCACGAATTAAGCTTGCAATTTAGTCTTGTATAGCTCCACATGCCTGAGAATAAAACCACCATTAAATATTAAATAAATTTTTCATTTTTGAGAGAGATGAAGAGAGGGAGGATGGAAAAACCTGCTAATCTCTTCTCCAATGAGTATGAAGAGAGAGAGTATGAGAGAGAGAGAGAGAGAGAAACAAAAACATGCTTGTGTAATCATGATGCAAACCTCAAGACCACTTATTCTTCTTCTGAGTATTTTCAGAAAATACTTTCTTCATTTCAAAATAAAAGTTAACTTGACACATGAATTAAGAAATCTTAAAATCTAGAAATAATTTTTTTTCTTATGTCAAATTTATCCTTATATTAGGGTCATTAACTCCTATTAAAAATATATACTCTCTCTTTCTTATAAACAAATTTCATTCAATGCAATTAGAGAGAAAGAAGATGGGTAAAATTAGAAAAACAGTAATTAATGAAGCATAAAATTCTTAAAATGACACTTATTATAAAACAAAAAAAATCTTCAAGATCGACACCTACTTTAGAATGGAGTATGAAAAAGTGTTCTACGTAACGTATGGTGTGGCAAATGGCAAGAGCAGTAGGCAGTAGGCAATTGGCTGGGAGTTTGAATTTGGCCTAGGAGTTTGAGTTCAAATGGGGCATTGAAAAATGCAAGTGGAATTAAGGCTCTAATCTAACATCCTATGACTAACATGGTGTGCTACCGTGAATAAAAAATCAGATCAGATCGATCAGTTTAATCGGTTGAATCGGGGACCGGTGACAAGTTTGGTCCGTTAAAGGTTAGAAAATCGGATACTGTTGAACCGTTTTGAACCGGTTAGACCGGTGAACTAATTAAACCGGTTAGACCAATTTAACTCGAATTTTAATTTTTTAGTTATTTTTAATTGATATTTTTTACTTTTTCTTTTTTTGAATTTTTTTAAATATTTAAAGAAATTATAAAATTAAATTATTTATTTAATCAAACCGATTAAACCGATTGGACCAACTAAACAAGAAACCGGATGACCAACCGATTCAACAATCGGTTCGGTTTTTTATTCATTGGTGTGCTATGGATGTTAACGGAGCGGCGATTATGTAGAGGTACATTTTTTACTCCCAACCCTGAATTAGAATACCGTGTTCATCTCCAACTTCGATCCCAAACTTGGAAAGGGATTTTTTCCCGTCCTCGACTATGTGGGGAATCCCCACTCTCCGAGCTATATATATATAAATATTATATGATTATTACATTATTAAAAATATATTTTATAAGCTTATTAGATAAAAATTTAATAAATACAAGTTTAAAATTAATTAAAAGATTACAACAAAATATACACAACAAGATCAAATATATTTTTCAAAAATTATACTAAATAAAATATATAAGAAGTTCATAAACCATAATTAAAATGAAAAAATATAATATATATTTTATATGTAACTAAATTAAAATAAATTTTTTTTACGAATATTATGAATATAAACAAAGACATGATTTTTAGTCAATTTTTTTTTAATTTCTATAAATAAACATAATAGATAATATATATAATATTAATAATATATTGTTTCGGAGACGTGACCGGGGACAGGGCGGGTATTCCCCATCCCCATCCTCGACCCCGATAGGGAATAAAAACCTTTCCCAATCCCCACCTCCATTCTCCAAAATTGATCCTTGACTCCGTCCCCCTTGGAGCAGGAATTAGGTTTCCCAACAGGACCGAGGTCAATTGACATAATTATGGTGTACCTTCTATTATTTTGTTTGGAATGAGAGAAATAGCAAGCTTGCTCTTTGGAGGACAATAAAGACCAGCTTTAAGTAATTTTCAAATTCATTAGAGACACTGTTAAATTAAGGCTCTATAGATTGAACAAAATAACTAAAGATCTTATCAATCTTCATCTTATTTCTGGCTGGAAACCTTATTATTAACTATACATAGTGATATGCTTTATAGATTCTCTCTTTTATAGTTCTAATTTGTATAGAGTTTTGAACTGATAAAAACTTTACTCATTGAGAGTGTTATGAACTTTGTAATACATGTAGTAGTTTTCCTGCTTTTTGGAATGGAAATTACATTTCATCAAAAAAAAAGAGAGAGGGAGTATGACCTAAGCCACTAATATCCAACTAAGACTTTAACCAACAAAAAAAAAATCCAACTAAGACCAAGCTAGACGAAGAAAGTTTAAGTTAAACTTCAATTTTTTTAAAAAAATTTCTAACCCAAGTCCCAAATTAACCAAAGGCCAAAGCCACCATTCAAGGCAGAGGCAAATAATTGAAATGCCAAGTGTTCATCTTCTCCTCGTCAGCATTTTGGTTATTAATTTCTTCTTCTTCTTTTTTTTTTTAAAAATTGGAAAATGGTGTAGGTGATCTGTTTTCTCACAATCCTGATTCTTGACAACTAAGAAAATATCACCTTCATATTTAGTCGTTGCCATAATGGAAGCAGTATGTTAAGCAACGGCTTAATTAATCCACTTAAATCAAGCCGAGAAACGTGATTAAACAAAAAAAATCCAATAAAATCGGTGGGGAAGAGATTAAGACACATTATTGGTATTGATGAAGCAATTTACTCCAATAGTACTGGTGTCTAGTTAATTCAGTCTGGTAGAAGAAAAACACAGCCTCAGGTCAGGCCCTAAAGCTGGTAGGAGTTTGGACTTTGGGAGGCGACCCATAATGGGAGTTCTAAACTTCTATTCATGAGAAGGACAGGTCCTTTAAAAATGCCCTCTCTCTTCTCTGCCTTGGTGGGTGAATTTTGGATCTTCTTGATACATTAAATGGCCATGCCTAAGAGAAAGTAGGTGGTGGCTCGAACGCTAGACACAACCAAAACAGAAGCCTCCTGGGCTTTTACGAAGTTTAACATGGACCAAGATAAATTAAGAGACGAAAGCACCAGCGTCAATAGGGCGTTCATCATGTGGCAAACGGGATTAAACTTAATACTAATGGCAACTGAGACCAAACTAGTCATGTAGCTGCTGCAGGAGGATTATTCAGAGATGCCCAAGGGATTCAGTTAGCAGGGTTCAGCCTCAATATTGGAGATTGTGAAATTGATCTTGTAGAGTTGTGGGGTATCTATCATGGAGTCAAGTATGCAAGACAACTCAACTTGAATTTTTTGGAGATTGAATCGGATTCCAATAATTCAATTGAGGCCATTACAAAAGGAGTTAACAGAAGCCATCCACATTTTTTGTTGGTGGAAGCCATTCGAGAGATGCGTGATTACCTGGTCTTGTAAGCTGAAACATATTCCCAGAGAAAGGAACATGGCAGCAGACTGGATCGCTAAATGGAGCTAGCAACAATAGAGAGGCTTGACCATTCTTAGCCGTCCCCTTTGGGGCTCAGAAATACTTTGTTGGCCGATGCTGTAGGGATTGGCCACCCTAGACTTATGGCTACTTAATTTGTTGGGCCTTTGACCCCGTTTCCCTACCAAAAAATAGGGCGTTCATCCAATAAAGATAAGTTGTCTTCCGGACAGAGACCAAGGAAAAGCAAAAGAGAGCTGAAATTTGTGTATATGAAGAGCAACATGGTAGAGAGGATTTTCAAATAAAAGGAAAGAATTACTATTATAATATCTCACCAAACCCCAAATCCTGTGACATTCAAACCATGATTTCCTATCGTTTCTGTTTTTATTTTACATCAGTAATTTTGTAACTCAACCATATCACCATACACTCAATTAAGAAAGGAACACCGAAATGAAGTAATCAAGGTTAAAAATAAGGAAAAATAAATCACACAAATCGGTTAAATGGCTTTCTTCCAACCGTGGCAGGCATAGAAACGGTTGAATCCACACTCAAATTGCCTAGAGATTGAAGTGATTGGTTCTTATCTAAACCCCTTTGAGAGCTAGAATCCTTGCCAGAAAACAAAGACCCCTTATTCCACTTGAATGACCCAATCCCTTGTGTCAAAGGGAATGAAAGCCTCCTCTTTGACTCACTTCCCGGGGTCCCTGGATACCGCTCCTTGGGATTACTGGTAGGTCTCACTTTAGCTTTGGCTGAAACTGTAGGAGTCATGTAATTAGGAACCGAGAATGGTGGGCAGCTAGTAAGGCTATCATCATCCTTCAAGGGCAAGTCAAATGGAGAATTGGCTCCACTAGCTCTTGGTCTTGAATATTTCGACAAACCTGAGCTGCTTGCTTGTGGGATTCTACTAGAAGGTGGAGTTCGCATCGGTCTTGTTGCCGGGAATATGGTTGATCTTGTAGATTTTGGTGTGGGAGTGTCCATCGTGTCAAATGTGAACTGATGCTGCTTGCTGCTTGACTGTGCCCTAGGGCTAGGCTTCAACTCAGAAATTGGCCTTGACGGTGTAAGCTGGAAACTCTTCATGCCTTGGCTTTCAGGAGCACTGGCAGGAGGTAGTTGTCGTTCTAACCAATTCCACCACCATGGAAATCCACCAGGGCGTATGTCTGAACCACCTGCTTGTGCTGATTTAGGAGTAGCTTTCCATAGCTGGATGCAGAAAGGTTTTAAATCAAAAATTGAAAGAAAGATAGATAAAAGGTCTATGGTAATCAGAATGTACAAGTTTAAATAAGGAAAGAAGAGATGAAAGCTAAGGTCACCTTAGACTTGAAATTTAACAACTAGAGTATTTCTATCATTTTGCGCCTGTGCACATGCACAGTGAAACCTTGTCAGCTACAGTATATTCAAAGAAACTGACTATTTTGATACTTGTTCCATGTATCAACCTCATCAATGTCAAACATGAAACGTTCAAATAATGTAGTGTTACCAGGAATTGCAAGTAAACGACTACAAGCTTGTAACTTTCAGACAGCCAAGTCTACCTTCAAAGCTTGTAAGATTTGGGAGTAGGAAACAAGTAAATTCTCCATAAAAGGATAAATTATTGGTTTAGTTGTAGCTTATAGGCATCCAGCAAAGGATATGCCCAAAACATGACTTTATAAACCATCGATACAGTTGAAACAGGACTGGACTAGTAAAAGAAAATTAAGTACCTGGTGCGAATATGCATAGGCCATCGCCCTTTCTCTCTTGATGACTGCCTCCACCTTTCTCTGCATCCTTGCCTCCATTTCCTCTTTTGTTAGCACACTGTCATCCCAGTCTTCATTGCCGGCTTCAGACTGATCCAATATTCAACCAAGTTACTCATTTTAATACCAATATAGAGAACAAATATATATGAAATAACAGGAATATAGACCACTATTGATGTAGCTCTGACAAAATTTTCAAATGATTGCGTTTAAGGGGGCATCCTATAGATTTCTCAAGTTGTAGCTACTTGAAAGAAAGAGACTACGATGCAATCACAATTAACCAAAGAAAAAGATTACTACCTGGCTGAACCATTTGCCCAAGGTACTTTCCACTTCCTTATCATTCTTATACTGAGCCTGACGTCGTGCTTGGTTTTCTAACATCTGAATCCTGCGTGACTGAATCTGAGACTGAACTCGCACTAAAAGCTGCATATATTTCATGGCATTCATAGTTTGTCGTTTCACGTTCTGCCCTCTCACCACTCCTTGAAGTCTCACAAGGCCTTTCAAAGCCCTAAAACTTCTCCTTGCCTGTATTAGAAGTTCCAAGAAAATCAAGTTGGGACATGGAATATTAATTCAAAACATATAACACAATGGACTGCACAACATAATAGCAGCAGCCCACATGTGACCCAGAGCAGTGCAAAACTGTTTGCCAAAGTATTCAAAAGCTGCTCATATCCGCATGGCTTTTCACAATTCTGTCAGTAACACTTCCACGAGGAATTATATTCATTTACATTACATCAGCAGGTGGAAAAGTGGAGAGCACATTGACCAAACAGAAATCAGACTTGAAATCTTTAATTCTCTAAACAACCTTATAGGAGTGGTGCTTCCCACAATTAATACTCCCAAATCAGTAGTATTCGTTATAGATCCTTATGTTTTTTGGCCAAAATTTGTTCTAAATCCTTACCAGGTCCAACAGATTAATTCTGCAATTGATACTGGTATTCAGTTGTCTGTCTTTCAAACCAGGTTCCCATGAAATAGCACGGGAAATCTTCTCTTAACAAGAGGAATAAAGAACTTACCATGTAACCTCTATAGGCTGCTTGAATTTTTGTAGCTGAAGCATGATGGTTCCTTAAAGTTGGTTCTGGTCGAGGACGAACAATCCTAGGAGCAGCAGCTCTTGGAGAAGCAGTTCGTGGAAGAGGTGTTGGAGAAGCAGCTCGAGGAGCTGGGGGTGGGGGTGGAGGTGGAGAAACAGCTCGTGGAGGGGAGGCGGCTCTTGGGGAAGCAGCCCTAGGAGAAGCAACTCTAGGAGAGGGAACCCTCTGAGAAGGTACCCGTGGAGAAGCAGGCCTATGAGGCACAAAAGGCGGTGTTCTTGGCTGCTCCGGAGGTGTTGGAGGCCTGAATATTAGTTTATGCTCTCTTTCAGCCTCCCCTAGAATTTTCTCAATACTGCTAGGCTCTCTGAAGAGGGGAATGAAGGAGTTGGATTCGCCATGCCTTAATTTTCCAAGGACTTTCTTCTTCTTTTCTTTACCACTTTTTTTATCTGATTCCTGAAATGATTTCTCAATAAAAAACAGAGTGTATCATCTCAGTAACATTTAGGTAGAAACAACATATGCTTTTTCTAGTCAAGGATGCTAAAACATTTCTTCAAGGGGGGAAAAGATAATCAACAGTGCTGCTTGAGATGCTTAAGATAACATGCAATATTACGGGCTTTGAGGACTTAGCTTGTTCTATCTAACAAATGAACATACAGCTCAATAGCTGTCTATACAACAAAACTGACCACATTTCAGAAATTTAACTCTCCGACCATATGCATGTATAATTCATCCAGATTCTATCCGCTTTCATTTTGATCATTTTTCCAAAATGGCACGTTCTTTGCACTCCTAATCTGTAATTACCTTGTTGTTTTAAAACATAAAAGATTTGCATTCTGGCGCACCTACCACGTGACGAACAAAATTCAAGACCTTTTAACATAGCAATGTCAGCTTACATTATTTAGCTTTTCCTTGGATTGTGGAGTGAAAACTCTTTTGATTGCAGAAAACCAACTCCCTTTCTTTCCCATACTGCCAGCATTACTGTGTCTGCCAAAGCATGGGAAGAAGAAACAGAAGAACTATAAGCCAGCAGACCCAATCTTATACGGAAGAAATGAAATGCCGATCCGTCTATCTGCAGACATAAAACACAAGATTAACCAAGTTATTACGTTATGCAGCAAAAGCATCCACTTTGAATGATGCAGATGAAAATGAAAAAAAATCAGAACATGTTTTAGGCAAAGACCGTTTCATGCAGACTTTAGAATCCAAGTTCTCGACCATGATTCAAAAGGACAAGGTCAAAGAGAAAATCCCCACAAACACAAATGAAAAAAGAATCAAAATTACAGAAAACTATCAATCCATAGTCCCATACTAAGGAAGATACAAGCCTGAAGCTCTATCTAAAGTCATCCACCACCAGGATGAATCAAACACAAGCAAATATAGAAAACTCTGTTCGAACGGAGTATGCAAAAATGAAACAGGGGAATCTTCATATCCGGCTTTTGGAGTTACTTAAACAAATAACAGCCCCTAGTTTCTCTAGTAACGCCATTAAAAAAATGGTCTAATCCTCAAAACTGCTTCTTTAATAAAGGCTCTAAGCTAAGGTCAAAACTAATATATCAGTCCAAATATACAAATCCTTGAAGAAATGTACAAACAGACAGAAAAGTCCAAAAAATTTTGTGTAGTTAAACACCCATGAAAGATAAATTTGTCCTCTTTTTATATAATTAAAAAAATAACATATGAATCCTTGACAATCAGCGTAAACGTCCTCTCTGCAGAAGTTTTCCATCTGGGAAGAAAGTTCTCTTAACAGAGCCAAAAACAAAAAAAATCACAAACTAGTTCAAATACTAGAGGATTTTTCTTTTTCTGAAATTTCTGGTTTTGAGGACATAAAATACTTACCAAAAAGAAATTCTGAGCAGGTTAGAGGTTAAAAGACAACAATTTTCCAAGAAAACAACATCTGACACTTAGAGAAAAGAGATCCAAAGACAGGAAATTTTTAATACAAAAAAACTGACACCTTAAAAACAAAACTCACTTTTTGAGAATTATAGTTACCTACTCCTACCCCAAGAACATAATCAACACACACCAAAAAAAAAAGATTACCTTGATCATCAACAACACAACTGATGACATAAATCCCAGACCTTTATAATAAACAAATAAAAATAAAAATAAAAATAAAAAACACGCACCTTAAATGGAGAGCTTCAAGTTTCCAAATTCTGCAAAGATCCCTTCAAAAAGCTGAGATATAAGAAGCTATAAAAAAGGAGCGAGGTAGCAGCCAGCCAGAGAAGACCCTCTTTATTTTCTCTAGCCTCCTCCTCCTCTTCTATACAACATAGCTCAATTCTCGTTTTTAATTTTCCAACTCCTAGCTTTTTTACTACATGGGGTTTTCTTTATTTTGTTTTGTTGTCAAAGCACTAGCACCACCCCTCTATCTCCTCTTTTTTTTGTTTTTGTTTTAACTATTGTTATGTTGCTACTAACAAAAATTCTTTCTTTTGGGTTGTCTCTCTCTCACTTTCTCTTTCTATCTCTAGAAAACTTTGAACCTGGTTCTTGCTTTTGTTGTTGCTTGTGCTTGGAATGAATTTTACTTTTCTTTCCCTTTTGCCACCTTTCAACTTTTGTTTGGATTTATAATAATTTGAGAGTGTATTCCCCTTTAATTCTTTATTTTAATTTAAAGGGGTTGCTGCTTGCTGATCCGTGATGATGATTATTAGTATATGAGTAAGAGAGAGAGATAGAGAGAGAGAGAGAGAGAGAGAGAGGGGATGGCCACTTTCTCACTCAATGTGCCAAACTTCAACCACCTTTACTTGAATGGGAAGACTATTTGGACAGCAACCTTGCCCACTGATTAAAAACGGTTAGGTTTGGTACTCTTTCCCTTTTCTTAATTATTTGTACTATTACATTACAAATATTAGAGTATATTTAATATTTTCATTATTTTCTTAATTATTATTTTTTTAATCATTAACTATTACCTTAGAAGGATTATGTTGATCCAACATACCACTTAAATTTCACCCCAAAAAACACATTACCACTTAAATAATAAAATTCTCTTGTAAGAAAAAAAATTATGTTCTAAAGGTTATTCTCAGGCGCCCATCTTGGACGTGTAAATCACGCGCCAATAGGAAGAGGTCAAATGTGCTTCATAAATGCATTTGTATTATCCGGTGGTCCCTTTTCGAGTAAGAACGAAGACATTAATTTGGTTATTCGAAAATGCGTTTGTTAATCAGACTATTTTAATACTCTCGTGTTTAATCTGAAAGAGATTAGTCTCGAAGTAAAAAGTCTAAAGATATCCTAATTAAAGAAAAAAAAAGGGGCATTCCCATTCTCTATTATTCATTTGTTTGTTTCCCAGTCCAAACAAGAATAGGAACAAAAAGAAAAAATAGGGGATGAACATTTTGGTTCAGAAAGAAAATGAAATTACAATTTGGAAAAATGATCAGAATTCATAAAATGGAAAAGGACAAAAGGCAGCGTTTGGTGTGGTCGTTATCAGATGGTTTTAATTACATTTTGTGTTAAAAGTAGATTGGGTTTGGCCAACCCTGTTATCAAATTAGGTTGGAACAACAGCCAAAAGCCAAGCTTTTATTTCAAGAATTCCATCATTTCTATTCTTGATCAGAGAGAAGAGGAGAGCAGGTTCTCATAACTTCTGATAAATGTAAAGTGGTCCATTTTGGGAGCCAACAAATCAGTTTCTCTATTTGGCTTTCTTCTGACTGGCCCTCAAATGGTTTCCCCTTCAAAACTTTACATTGCTCTGACCTGGTTAAATTACTGATAAAAAATTGTTTAGGGTCAAAACAAAGACAATGAATTCTTAACCAAATTGCAGGGCTTGCTGGCGGATTTGGATTAACCCTGGGAATTAGTTTTCTTAACCAAATTTCAAGTTTTGGCATGGGTCAAGTTCAAAGTCCAAGGTTTGGGTCAACAACAAGTCAACTTGCCCCCTTTCTTTGCACCCATTCATGTTCTTCAACAATTTTTGCATTAAAGCCAAAAGTTGATTTTGTACCATGTTTCTTCGTTTCTTTTCTGTCAACAATTTTTTCTGTTCATACAAATACTTCCAAAGAACTTTGTTCATCTTATAAGCTAAGACTCAGATATTATCATCAGGTAAACTGAAACGAAACTCTTGTAAGAAAAATAGAGTAGTGTTGTGTCAGACGAACCACTCGACAGAACACAAATGGGACGAGTTTCTTCTTCTAGAGATCTTCCAAGAAAACGTGTGCCGGCTAAGAGATGAAAAGAGACTCTCCTATCAATAGTTGCGTAGTAATATTGATAAAGTATTGAGGATTTCAAGTACCAAAAAGAGAAGAGAAATATTCCTATATATATATATATATTTATATATGTCCCAGCAAGGCAGCAACAAGATGAAAATTTTCGTAAACAAAATGGAAATGATGGGTCGGATTCACCTCGAATTAGAAAAGTCGTAAGACAAGACTACGTACGATGGAGTGGTTAAGCATCCCTTCATGTCGAGATTTCACATTAAATCCCACAGTTCACACGTTTTTCGACCTAAAGGTCGGCCACCATGCTGCTTGACTTGGTCGAGCTCTCCCGACCTATAAAGCACGTACGAAAGACGTCGGCAGAATTTATACGAAGTAAAGATTGGCTTCAACCAATTTGAGTTTACCATATGATCATTAATCTATTCAAAGAATTGAATTCAAATTTCTCTTTTTTCTTCCAAAAATTAGCATACTACCGATATTGTATAAAATTTTATCTGATTGAAGAATGACAAGAAGTGTAAATTTATGACTCATTTTAATAATAGTATCATCAAACAAGTTCGAGGGAAACATAGTAATTAATGAATGTCTGTTTCTCTAAATTGACGTGGAAAACTTTCAAACTTGAGCAACGGTCCTATAAGACAATAGCAGTTAATGGGTATACTGAAATATTATAACTGTTCATCATAATGATGGATATATGCATAAAGATTAAAGAAGCCTCAGCATGGCCACGATGGCATCAATGCAACGTTCACTTTCTCGTCAGCAGCAATGGAGGAGCGTGATCAGCACCTGCAATTTATTGCAGTGGGGCGAACACCAACCATTTATGTTTGGTTTTCTGCCTGTTGGAGAGGATAGAGGAAATGATAATGTGGGGTGAGTTCTTGGATGAGGATGTGGGCCAATTGATCTCAGCCGTTGGATCAGCATAATGATTTGAAAAGTTGTAGGATCAAACATCAAAGTAATGTAGAATGAGTGATTTCTGCAAAACTTATTGGTGTAAAATTTATGTACATCATCATCATTTGGTGCAGCATATCTTTAAACACACTGTTTGAGCACGTGAGAGTTGTTTGCAAGACAATTTATTGGGAGCACAGAGAACCAGAAAATGTCTGCAAATTATGTGTCAGCCATGGCCCCAACATTCCCCAAAATTTTTGGATCAGCAAAGAGAGAAGAGAGGAAAGAATAATAATAACAAGAATATTTGGGTCTCCATTCTGAATTTAATACATTACTATTATACTATCAATTAAGTTGCTATTTAAACTAACCTTGCCTTACATTTTGATTGTTTCTCTTTGTGGAAATTGAGATTGAATCACCTGAGCCTTTGGGTTGTTTACATCACACGACTAACTAATTTGCGTTTAAAGTTTAAACCACTCTTCAATTTAGTTACACAATGAAAGGTTATAGTAGTGATTCATTTCATAACATTTATGTATTTTTTTTATCAGAATTTAAATTAGATTAATGCTTCATCTCCCATATCACTTTTTGAATAAAGAAACACGAATCGATCATTTAAATTAAATGTTCGGATACTCTGAATCTTTTTATTTACACTATTGTAACCTGGAATAAGTTCGTGCGAGACCTTAACTATATAATTTCCCGAGGAGAAGGGATTTGATGGGGGGAGAAGAAAGATTAATGGAGAAAACAAAATCTTCAGAGTTCCACATCTTTTAGAAATGTGCTCGCTATAAGTTCAAAAGTAGTTTTCAGCAGATTGAAAAATCAAAACCATAGACAGTTACATTTAAAATGCTTTGTCTCCCTCTAGGGAGTGAAGCGAAACATGTGCATGTAGGGTAAAGTGTCTTTCATCATTGTGTGAATTGGAATCCCCCACTTAAACATTCTCGTCTATGGTAGATTCCATTACCTCAAAAGAGATTTTCTTTTTCTTTTTCCATTACGCAAATGAGACACCATGATAAGAGAGATATGGTCCTAAACAAATATGGTACAACATACTAACATCAAACCTTTGATTAGTGTATTCCTTACAATGAACTTATAATCTTTTTTTCTCTTAAT
This sequence comes from Microcos paniculata, assembly GCA_030664755.1. Lineage (NCBI taxonomy): Eukaryota > Viridiplantae > Streptophyta > Magnoliopsida > Malvales > Malvaceae > Microcos > Microcos paniculata. Next base: position 9,671,909 of record CP131462.1, on the reverse strand, counting down.
TACCCCATGGGGAAGGTTCTAATCATAACTTCATATTTGGTTTAGTTAAAATCTCAGAATTTTTTTTTTAATTTAAGATTGTTAGAGTTCTATTTCTAGTCATTAAAGGTAAGAGTTCGACACTTTACCAATACATCATGATTATTGAACGATACAGTAAAATCTATGATGACCTAACTAATTCGTGCATATTTTTTCTTCAATACAAATAAGGAACACATTATCTATAGCAAGTTTATGATATTGGGAATTAATTTAATTTCTTTATCAGCTAAGACACAAAAAGTCACAGGTGATCTACTGAATATATTCTACTTTTCTTGCGCATTCTTCCTTATGGATCATATTCGTGAACATTCTTTGTTTATGTGAGAAATACATCCTTTAGGCCCACTTATATATATTTATAGTAGCTAGGTTGCAAATTAACTTTGGAGCTTGAATTGAAGGATATTCATTAGAATCATCATAATTAACTTTAGGAAAAAAGGATTGTTTAGTTAAAATGTAACCCATGCCATCATATCATTCAAAATGAGGCTGGAAATCAAAGGAGAAAATAAACCTTGGGTTGGAATGTTTAGCTAGGTGATCAATGCATGTTCACATGCATAAAGATTACTATATTCCATTTCATAATGATTATGACTGTTTCTTTTTTTTTTTTTTTTTTTGCTTTGGAAAGCAAAAGCAGAACAACCTCTCCAATATTATCACAAAATTCCATAATATATATTGTTCTAATTTTTTCTCGATAAATTAAAAATGAATTTTACCAACGAGTGCTCGTCTTTAAAATATCTTAAAAAAGTGTTCTAGTTAAGACATGGTTAACAAAACCCATTTCCTCCCTTCTCTTAACACAAAAAATCTTATAACAAAATGACATAAAGTAGTAAATAATTCACAAGGGAAGTAAAATTCCTTAAAAGAGAATCGAAGTGTAATCACTATAGCAGCATATTATTTTCAGGTAGAAAAAGACTATGCAAAATGTGAGAGTAAGTGAAGCTACATTTATAATTGGATGAGTAATTACTAGTGACATATGCATAAATTATCACTTGATAATTAATAGAAAGTAATCTTGACGGAAAGAAAAGCCAGGTGCTGGGGGGTTTTAAGACTCATATATATTCTTCTACTCGCCTTTAGTTCACCATCCCCCCTCCATTAAAGTTAAAGCCATGAATTGATAAAAGTGAAGAGATAAAAAGATATGGCAGCGGCCCACAACCACAAAATCTCTCTTGGACATTTCTTCACCAAATGAAACCTTAATTATGCAATTGCAAACAAAAGCTAAGAGTGCAAGGACCACACTATATCATCTAATCTCATCATTACTCTTCCGGGTATAAATTCGATCAAACAGAGAGTTTTAAGTAAACTTGGGTTCGCTTATCTTATTTATAAATATATACTTTTTACCCGATGAAAGTTGACACAAGTGATTAAAGTTTGGATATATCTACGAGCGAAAGTCCAATGGAAGCAAGAAGTTTTGAAAATGTAATTATGTGAATTTTTAGGGAATTTAATGGTTCATTGATTCCACATTTCGAAGTTGTGGAAAAGACAAGCGTTCTCTTCTTCTGTCAAGTCGTTCAGTTTCCTATGTGCTATGGCTTTCTTTTTGAAAAAACTTGTGGTAATAAAAAATGGAACAGGTTTGATCCGGATCAAATTCTAGACAGTTTCTTTTTTCTTTTGGAAAAGGATGAAAAAATGATGAATTCTAGAGGGATGAAGGGAAGTGATTATTATTAAAAGTTAATTAATATTTTATGGGTAAGTTTTATTCCCTCTTCTTTAACTAATTAATATAAGAATTTTTAAACAAAATAAAAATAAATTTCAAATCCTACTTTGCACACTTAGAATATATAGGAGCCCTTTAGAGATAACTATTTTATTTTGGTAAAGATTTTTACAGGAGAGAAAGCATCATGAAGGTACACGACAAAGTGGTTGTTGACAAAGCAAACCGAAAGAAACATTTTTGTGCATTTGAAATGACATTATTACTCACAAAATAACCTAACTTGGTAAGTGTGATATAGATTAAATAACTACTATCCTTGATTTATAAGTCCAGCATGGTTTTGTTTAGAGTGGCGTATAAGCAAGTTGAATTGATTCATAAATACAATTCTTTCAATAATTTTTTTCCATTCAGAAAGAGTGATTCCTCTGTTGTTTTATGTTCCCATATTTGTAGAATTTTCCCACCATCCAAATTGTTTGATTAAAAAGCAAAAGGGTCACATTGAAAGGTACAAACAATTTAGACAATTAAGAAAACTAGAGAGAAATTAATGGGTAAATTTAAAAAAAAATGAAAATTAGAAATAATTTCCTTCCACCTCTTCAGCCCTTACCATTCTACTAAGAGGACTAGGGCCAAGCTTCTTCCTTCTGGTCATACTTCTCCTCCTTATGACTTCCATGTGGTTCCTCCTCCTAACTTGCATCATTGCCTCTTCTTCAACAACAAATCTCCTCATCAAAACATCGTCCGTCAAAGATTTTCCGCGGAAAACCCTTCTTCCTTCGGTGCTAAGTCTTGCACTAGGTAATCTTTCTTGCGACAGGGGAAAGGGCTTTGACCTAGGGTAACTGTTGCTTCTTCTAGGTGGAACATCAGCTCGGAAAACCTCATTGTAGGAAGAAATTGGTGCACATAGACAAACCCTAGTAAATGAAGTGGCAACCCTCAGGGAGGTACATTTCCTTAGCTTCTCTCTGCTGGGATGAGTTGTTGATGGCATCTCAGTGGACTTGGGAATCGCTTTCCATAATGTTGCATTCGCCATGGGAATTTCTGTAGGTCTGGAAATGGTTTTCCACAATGTGGCATTCGTAGTAGGGATTTCTGCGGACTTTGAAATAGTTTTCCACACGGTAGCCCTCTCCATCGCTCTTTGATACCAAGGCTTCCTGTAGAAAAACAAGCGCACATAAAACATGAAATCCTGAACAAGATGCTTTTGTGAATTCATTTTAGAAGAATTGTTATTTATCAAGAACACAATGCCAAGAAAATGAATTGCGCCAATATAGCTAAACCACAAGGAACTATTTAAATACCATTAATAAAGCAGTTTCACAGATTGAACTTCTAATTTTCCATGCCAAATTGCCAATTGTCAAGTTGCCAAATTTAGCTATATATATATATCAGAGAATGGTGAAAATCATATCTCAAAGTTGTCTTTTGAAAAATTCCAAGTTTTAAGTCAAAGAACCAAAAAAGATTTAATTTTAGGACTGACAGCCTGACACAACAGGTCAACTTGTTGCAACTAAACAGCTTGCAAGAACCACAATTATTGACATGCTTATCAGTTATCACCCTCCTGATTGTATACATTTTTCCTTCCACATATTTATAGAATGCAGCTTGGAAAATAGATTAGGTTGAATAATGGTAAATCCAAAGTCCAGCTCAAAAGTGGAAAGTGATGAAGATCACCATATTTTCGACCTATAATTTTCCCATAATTGGTTCCAGCTCAGTGTCAACTCTCAACAGATGATTGTGCTTGACCATGCAAATCAGCCCATGACAGCACTGAGCTGACCACCAACCTCTAAATCATATTGGACTAGGTTTCCTGACCCAAGCCAAAGGCCCAACCACTTCTCGACTTCTGGATGAACTTTGGGCAGTTGGCATTCACTTTGGAAGGAAAAACACATAGGCCCACTAGACTAAGCACTTTGTGGGCTTTTAAGCTAGAGCTGCAGAGGTTTAGAACATTCTTGCTCTAAATAGCCTAAAACTCCATGGAAATCAGAGCGCATTAATAATCACTCTTCTAGGCAACTTGTCAAGCTCATCTCAGCCTGCATTTTTCATGCTTTAAGAGAAACTTGCAGAAATCAATTCAAATTTTGGAGAATTGAATTGGGAATAAAACAACATATCATCTCCTTCATATTTTGACAGACTCACTGTCCTAGTTATAAGATACTGTACATAAAAATGATATAGAAAATTTCTTTTATTACAGTTGCTGCAGCAAAACTGACAAGATGATACTAACAGCAATATTAATAACTTATGGCGGATGACCAAAGTGATTTGAGCAACATTGTAGCATTTGCTAAGCTGTTTACAAGGTGCATGCAGCAAAAACAGAAAGGAGAGATAGGAGTCTTTTTGGAAGGCATACCTTGTTTGAGAGTTCTTTGGATCTTGCATGAACAAAGCAAGCTGAAGAATGATGTAAAAGAGAGCTGATGAGAAAAGATCAGAGAGCAGGGAATTTTCATCTGTGTAGAGAGAGGGAAAAGCCTTTGGCCTTCAAGTTGGGATGACTCAAAGATGAAGTTGGCAATGTGCTGCTTCTTTTCTTTTTCTCCATTCTTTATTAGAGCGCTCTTTCTTTTCCTTTGACAGGCATGATTCCAAGCGATTTTTTTTTTGGGTGAAAGAAAGAGAATTTCAAAATTTAAAGGCAAAGTAAAATTGTTACTTTTTCAATGCAATTACTCTAGTACCCCCTTAGATCACTTTAAATCATTACTTTTTTAAGGCATAGAAAGTATCTAGACCCCTGTAATCATGGTTTCCTCCTAAGTTTATTATTGTTAACAAGTGAGATGGTTTGGGGGCATTAATTTGCTTTAGACATGCTTGGCCTGCCTTTGTGTTACAAGAATCATAGAGGGTTCAAGGTCAAAAACCACCTCCTCTGGTTTGGTTCACACTATTTCACCTCTTACACAAAAATCTTAGCTCATCAAGTTAATTATTTTACCAAGTTTGGGATTATAAAACTATTCTTTTCTTTTGGCATCAATCATGAAGATTCCCTTCAGTTACAGTAGCAATAGAAGATTAGGGTCTGACACAACTCGACTTCGAAATAAATTTAAAAAATGTAATTATAAAGATCAATGTGTGTATAGGTAAGAATATAAAAATGCTTTATAGGCAATGTTTAGCAGACTAAAAAAGTCATGAGTTTGGTTCTGAGTAGCCTTTCCATCATAGTTAAGAGTTGCACTGATTTAACAAAAGATCTAGAGCCTTTGTAATATTGTTAAAGTAGGAGCCTGAAATTGAGATCAATTTTATATGCAGAAAAAATCCACCAAAGTGGTGAGCTTTTCCTTTTCAGCAAGTATTTCCTTCTTTTGTAAGATCTACTCTCTCTCTCTCTCTATCTCTCTCTCTCTCTGTATATATATATATATATATATATTTGTTATAAATAATTTTTCAATGGATGGCATCATGATTCATCTGTGGGTGGTGTTATATCAGAAACTCCAAAAGCTGCTGCAAAGAGACATGATGATTGGGGATGTTGGATTAGAGATTGTCTCAGTACAATTAAATACTTTGTTAATACTACTAATATACTATAATGTCAAAAAATAAAGTCCATTGGGATGTGAAATGAACTAAGATTTCATTCAATTTATCCATGTTATTTTCTTTGTTAATTGCAGCTAATTTCATCAGAGAGTTTCTATATATCCAAGGAATTTACACTACTAAGTGCATGAGATAATGAGTATTTACCTTGATCTCATGATGTTGAAACCTTTAGAGTAGTTTATATTGAAGGAAAAGATTCAAGAAAGGTAGATTTCTCCATAGCCTGACAATTTCTTTCCAGGGTCAAAAGATTCACAAGGGTTTCCAGTCATCTTTTGCTTTTGTACATTGTAGACCATGGAAATCATTTTGTCCACTTTGGATTGGATATTTATGTAATTAAGAGCTCCCCACAAAGGAAGAAAAAATAAAGGGATTTCTTACAAAGTCATATTGGTAACTTCCTAGACTTTGGAAGCTTTACTGAATTCATTATGGTCAAGGCAAAATATCAGCACTTTAAAGATTGCCCATCTCCATTTCAGCTCAGAAAAAATTTTGCAGCCCCTAGAAGCTGTAAAGATACAACTTTCAGCCAAATTTGGTGCAAAATTTTCGTTGAGAAAAATGGGTAGAGAGAGGAGAGGAGAGAAAGAAATGGTATACGGGTGTCCTTTCCTTTTTCTTGGGCCGTATTTGCTTTGACTGAATTGATGAAATATTTTGGGCAGATCACGTGGAAACAAGTATGAAGAACCACATAGGCCCTGAGGTGGCAACACGTGCCGCTGCTGACACTCGTATTCAACGTGTTGCATTCATGTCCCTACCCTTTGAAAGCATGCTCTTCTACAGCTCCTCCATCTTCAAGTCCAAAATTTTGGCTTATTTTATTTCAATATTTGGGTAAAAATGAATGATTATTGGAAACCAATAACTTTTTTAAAAGACTAATCATTTTTAACTAGTCTTAACAGGAATCTTAGTTGGATTTCATCAAATTTAATCAGGCACAACTGCTTTTCCAACAGTAATGGCCGAGAAATTTAACACTATGAGAGATGAGAGATGAGAGAAGTACCTGCTTGCCTACAACTATGGCATAAAAGAAGAGGAGTTTGAATAAAAAAAATCAAATTCATGAATGGATTTTAAGTTCAGAACAATGATTCATTTATGACCACAACCAAGATTTTCCAATGTCGATGAGCCCACTTTCTTTAAGCAACTAAACAGACTGAAGCGGACAAGACCCTCACCATATGGAATTAACTTTCAGTCATTCAACCCATTGAAAGTTGCATTGCAAAATTGGAATGGAGGAGAAGTAGCTCATATGGTGTCAGCAAATCTGAACTGGAAGAACTACATAAAGAAACTAGTTTTAGCTTACAAACGGTCGTCATCATCATGGAAATGCAAATTAATTTTTGATCTCATGAAGACTGCCGCTCGCTGTCAGTTAAGAACTACAACTTACTGGATCTAATTCCAATACCTAGGAGTTCAATTTGAACACATCCAGAGCATCAAGAGCATGGTACTTATTTACACTGCCTAATGAGCGTCTCTATGATGGAATTACTAGAAAAACGTTGGGCCTACTAAGGTTAGTGAACCATCAAAGACGGAAGTCATTGGCTATCAGGCTCACCAGAGTGTTTCTTGCTCCATCCACCAGAAGCAGCTTTACGCTCCCCTCGCTTTCTTTTACTCCTAGGGAAACAGATATCTGAGGCTAGACATGACCTCAGAATTGATTGCTCCTGAGACACGATGCTTTTTGTTGCATGGTTAGGTTCTGATGTTGCAATAGTAGAAGGATTGGTGCTCTCTCCTTCTTCACCTTTCTCTGGTTGATGATTTTGCTTTATTGGTCGACTATTTGTCCTCATTAAAACCTGTCTATCTCCTGCATTTCCTTCATTCTGTATCAGAACATTTTCCACAATCTGCAAATATCAACTAAAAAATGATTAATGGATTCTCAAGCACCATAACATTTAAAAAAAAAATTCAAGTACAAGAAGCAAGAAAAGAAATCAAAATCAAACAGATAGCGGTCTTTATTTATTTATTCATTTTAAAGTGCAAGATTGCATGTAAACAAGCTTAAGATATCTTCCTTCCACTCCAAAGGATAGAATGGAGGGCACTTTCAAAAATCTGATTTCATTATCACACAAAAGATTTCAAGCTTCAGTATTAAAAGCACCAAATCACTTACAAACAATGCTTCCATTATTTTATCTGGCAAAAGATGAGCTACCAATCTACATGAAAGTTTTGTTATGTTAAGAATGCTTACATCTTCACCCGAGTCTCCAATGTGTGCCTGGTGGCAGGTAACATCAGCAGATGACAACAATCCAACAGTGCTTTCAATTATATCAGGAACATGAAAAGCTTCCCCATAATTTTGAATAGCACTTGCAGGCATATCCAGATCCCCAACATCATATTCTGACATTGGCTGAGTTGTATTAAATGCTGCCCCCACAGATATTGTATCTCCATTGCCAGCTGAAAATGTAGGGCTAGGAGCAGAGCTGGTCTGAGCATCACAAGCTGCAAGGAGACTCAAATTCTCCGAGGAAGAAAACTTTGAAGCATTTTTGGACATCACCAGATCAAGCTGACTCCGGAGTTTTTGAACTCTAGAATGCACAATTTCAATTTTCCAAAGGACTTGCTCCAAGGAATTATTACCATCTCTGAACTCCAAAAGCAATTGATCATTATTAACGCCAAATTTATCATTGCAATCGGCATGTTGGTCCGTATTGGCTGCACCAATAACGGCAAATACATACTTCAAAGCCAAAACTAGAAGAAACTAAGATCCAGGGCAAAGTATTATATGTAACAGTGATTGTGTTTGTGTTTCTCAACAAGTCAGCCTATTTCATACACGCCATCAAAGGAGCAACCCATTGTGAAATGAGTATTGATTTCTTAGGATCCATTGGAATCATTTCTTGAAAGATGAGTAGTTATAATTGAAATCAATATACATGAAAAAGAGAAAGTTTAGAGAACCGGAGTATTGCTTTGCAGTTTCAGAATAAGCTTGGTTTCCTCATCAAGAAAGTACTCTGTTTTTTTAGACTCAAAATTTACTGCTACTAAATTGCATGCTTTAGTATGCTGAAGTAAACCAAGATTACAAAGCACAATTAGCTTTCAGCAATGGCGGAGATTAAATTTACATGTTAAGAAGCAAACATAGAATCAAATATTACCTGCATTGGCAAAATCATCGGCAATGTATGTTCCATCTGAAACAGTTTTCTTATTTTCTGCAATATATTATCAAGCAAGTCAAACATGAGCATTGGGGTTGAGGAGAGCAGAGAAAAAATGCCAAAATCACAATGATCAAGAATAAAGGAAAAGCTCATACCAAGATAGGAAAATAAGTTATGGCATGACATATACGATGCTACATCACTTGTTTCTTCAATTCTCTTTCGTCTCCTCCGCTTTATGGCCTTTCTACGGTAACCATGACTAGGAAATGGCAATGACTTTGAACCAAAACCTTCCAATGTAGATTGATCAAATCCTGAAAACTTTCTCTGATCATATGCTGCAAGCTCTCTGGCATATTTTTGTGCTTGAGCCTCAATTTCTTTGATTCTTAGTTCAGTCCATCTGCAGCGCCACATCAGAGGACGTATGAAGCTCCTCCAGTGACTTGTTAACCTCTTCTTCCTAAAGGGAAGCATGAAAAAGTTGTGTATTACTAATTAGAAACATGCATGGAGTATATCAAGAAAAAACTTTTGCTGCACATATATATATATATATATATATATATCCCCAACCTATTGGAAAATAAAGTACAAGAGCTTTTTATAACTTACTCTTTATTTTTCAAAAAATTGTATTAATAAAAACAGTCAAGTTCACAGACAAATCTGACAACAATAATACATGCCAAACTCTTGTTTCTATCCCCCTATATGATCTACATAAACTTCAAATAGACCTGGGAAAACAATTGTTGAAGCATGAGGATGCCAGACAGCACAAGATTACCAACTATCTGATTGCATCATATAATATCCCATTAATAATTTGGATAGAAAGAACAGAAAACTTAAGAACACCAAAAGATACCTCAAAGATTAGCAGACATTCCACATCTTAAAGAAATAAATTCTTGGTAAGGAAATTAATTTTGCATTTAGTCCCCATTTTAGAAAATAGTTTCTGAAGTTTTAAGTTGTAACCACATATTGACTCTATTTTGGCTTTGAAACAAAGATAAGTAGATAAATATGGTTCTTGCACTAGATTTAAAATTTTGCAAGCAAATACATATAACAATTTAAAAAAGCATCAATAAGGGACAAAAGCACACCTCATATGAAACACGCTACTACTAAATGCATCATAAGCAGATGGAAAAGCAGCATCACCAGTGAACTGGGATTCCACTTCAGCATCACTAAATCCAGAACATTTCTCAGTATCAGATGTAGTGTTGGCAAATGAGCTGGAACATTCAGTAGCATCTGGATCCTCAGTTTTAACTGTTGTAGTGCCACTATTATTATTTGTGCATCCAATTATATCAACCTCGATATTCTCAGGACTCCCAGGAGCCTTATTTTGTCTATGCAACAGAACCTCCGTGCTGTTGATTGTCTCCTCGAAATTATTCATGCACCTTGAACTTTTCCCATCTGAGCTGTCCAAGGGAGTAGTCTTCTCCTCGTCAGCCACAGCTTCTGCTATGCAATGTGGTTTAGTATCTGGATTATCCTCCATTAGCAACTGCATGTACAACAGTCATACTACCAAAAAGGCATGTGCTACTGAAAACTCCTCCATTTTCACCTGCAAGTGATTAAACCAGCTTATGTTAAATTTATAGAATTCAAATCTTCCAATAGTAAATATGTTTCAACCACAAAAGGAACACTAGCTTCCGAGTTCAGTCCATATTGCAGGAAAACATATAGTAAGAAAGAAATGAAGTTAGAGAATTCTACAATCAGAAGGTAGAAATATTTGAAAATCAGAGTTCCATCTACAGAGGAAAAGTCTCCAGGACTGTGATCATGTCTCTGGAGAGAGAGGGAGAGAGCGGAAATGAACAAGCAAGGTATATGGTGGTAGAATGTATGCAAGTACAATTTAAATGCACAAACAAAACCGCCAAATGCATACCGTTGTTCATGTCATATGAGCTATGAATATATAAGACAGACATACACGGGGGACAATGTAGATGACAAGTCAAATTGTGTTTATGTACAGAGGGGGATTACAAAAGCCTTCAGCTTTCAATTCATATCACAGTGATTACTTAAACCAGTTTCTTAAAAGAAAAATAAGCTACTACTACTACATCATAAGCCTATAAATAAATCCAACTATCTTCAAAATGCTTTTTATTTTTGAATTATATATAAGAAATTAGAAAAAGAAAAGAAAAAAACTAAAAATCCTCCATAATTGAACTAAAAAACTAAAAGCATAGCAAAACATAAACAACTTTCGAAAATCCAATTTGACCTAAAAACTAATCTTCCACTGTCAATTAAATGTTGATAAAAGTTAAACAATTATCATGTAACTAAAAAACTGATGTCAACAGGCGACATGTAAATATCCACATACATGGCCAGCAAGAGATGGCAAAAGCAGAGAAAAGCAGAGCAGCAGCAGCTAAAAAACATCTTAACAAGCATTCCAAGCTGAATTCAGACAACCCATTAAGCTGAAGAATGAAACTGAACAGTTAAAACAAAGAAAGGAAGCAGAGACAGCACAGTCAGCTTCAATTACCAAGAAAACAGGGAAAAAAAAACAACAAAAAGACAAAGCAAGATGCGTACCCATAATGCATACAAAGAGGTAGCAGCAGCACATGTTTAAACGTATGAAATTCCGAAAATCTAAAGAGAAGACGAGAAAGAGAGAGAGAGGGAGGAACGTACCAGAGAGAGTGAAGGTGCGAAGTGTCAGAAGAAAGAAGGCGGCGAGGAAGAGAAATGAGGGAAGTTTAACGTTATAGTAGTAAACCTAAAGACTAAAGTGGAAGTTTAGTTCGGTCTCTTTAGTACCTCCTTTCCTCGTATTACATCAACAATTACACGACACCTTTACACTTCTGCTTTCCCGCTTTTGCTAACAACTTCACATTCGTGCCATGCTTCCATTGCTTCTTTCACATCTCTGACTTCCTGTTTTTATTAGCCACAAGTTTTTTTAAATTTTATTATTTACACTAATTTTGCTTTCCTTTGAGAAGAAATTCCCATGATTATTATTTTTTTTTTTACTTCTATATATGAGTTTTTATTTTTTTTTTAAGTTAGAAGAGTGGGATTGAAACTTAATTTATTATATTTGGATAAAAAACAAAAATCATTGTTAATTATTATGGAGATTTTATTGTAGATTTTGGATTGTAGATTTTGGAACATTCATAAAAAGAAAACAGAATACTACTGTCGAATATTCCAAAAGTGGAAAGCAATCTAGTCGTACTATTCAATTTCAAGTTGTCACAATAAGAAGTTGATCAATTCTCACCATTTTTAAATAAATTCAAAAATTACATTATATAATAAATTACTTAGGCTTTTAATGTATTTTTTAACCTTTGAATCTGTTAAGAGATTAACAATCATACACCCTAGGGAGTATCTAAAAATGAAAATAAAGAATCCTACCATGATAATTTAAATAAAACATAATATTACCCTCTTTATATATATATATATATATATATATCAATATTTTGAGTCCAATCATGTGGTTTAAAAAATTCTATCGACCATGCCAAGTGTCGACATATTGTTGTCAATCAAAGCAATGGAAAATTTGGATCTTATCTCTAAATTATTGTGTCATGTCAATATTGAAAAATATTTTCATAAACCTGAGTCCAAGAAAAACTAAGGAATTAAATGGGAAAATGAAGATGCTCTAGATGAATTGACCAAGTACAATAACTAGGTACAATTTTTCCAATGTAGTTCCTTTTCAACACCAAACTCCCTCCAACCTACCTTTTCCAATCAATGAAGTGAAAAGCTTATCATGCATTAACTAATTATTCCACGTCCTGTGGGACAAATCACATTAAAAAACAAAATTAGCTTAAGCCAAATTTTGTAGAAAACGCCAAAATCTATTACATATTCCATTATAATTTCTTCAACATTATTGTTGTTTTAGTTCATTCTAGATCCTAGAAATTGTCCACAATTTTGTTATTTTCTTTTCTATTGTAGCAAAGGATAAAACAAACATGGTTCTTGAAATTGTCTACCCTTTTGATTCTCATTTGTATAAGAGCTTCAAACTTAAACTTTTTCAAATTTTGATTCTTTTTCTTGTGATGAATTAGTAATAATAATTTTTTTAAAATGTTTAAATTACCCATACTTTCACCAATTTGTACATGAAATGAACTCGATCGTTCTATCTCAAATTCGAAGAATATGATTGGTAACAATAATGGTGTATATATAATAAAACACGGTTATTTTTTTTTTTATAAATGCATTGGACTCTAAATGAGAAATTTTCTCAAATATATTTTCTCTTTTAAAAAGATTCAATATATCGAGATGTTAATTGTTGAGAGACTTCTTTTATTTAACCTAATAAGTATTGATGGTATTTTAATTATTGCTAAAATTTTAAAATTTACTAATTACCAATAACAATGATGACTTTTGCTAAAACATACATCAAATTATACAAGAAGAAAATTACTCCCAGATTGGATGCAATTTTGTGGATTTGTTTATCTAATCCTTCCATCAAAGTCAAATCCATACTGTCGAACTCTTCCATCACGCGAAAACTACTTTTCCACGCGAAAAAATTTTCAAATTAAGCGAACAAAACTACCCCTCCCACTCCCTCAAAACAGTTAAGTAAGCACTGGGCATTCCTGTAGTTTTGGGAAAATACGAGGGTATTTACGTCATTAAGGTAACTCAATAACGATTTTTTCCAGGTGTTAAATGCCAAATCCTTCAACGCTCCAACGGTCTCCATCTTTGACTCTCTCCCAAATGCCTCTTTCTAACCCTTTTTGTTCTTTTAAAGAAAACAAGATTACTAATCAAAGAACCCTAATATAAAACCCTGTCAAATTTTAACGAAGATGCTGATTAAATTCTTTTAATTTAATTTGATAGAAATAATTACGGAAATAATCCAAGAAGCAAATTTTTATTTATTTTTATAAATATACAGAACTATGATCATTGAAACGGCGGTGGTGATGGAGTATCTGGTGCCGTCGTGGTGGGAGATCGAAGTGGCGCTGGCGGCATCGGTGTTCGTGATCGTTTCTTATTGGTATTTTACATTTCAAGGAGGAGGTACCGGTGGCGGTGGTGGTGATCGATCGCAGTTCCCGGAGGACTCTGCAGATGAAATGGTTGACGATAAAGACAAGGTCAATTTTTTTGACTTTTCTTTTTGAAGAAACCGCTTTTTAGTTTTGTTTAGGTTGGTTTTTATGGTTTCTTTTTTGGTGGATTTTATTTAATTTATGTATCCTTTCTGTAGATGATGACATTGAGTGAGGGCAAATTCGTTCCTTTTGTGTGTGTTTGTGTTTGTGTTTGTGTGTATTTTGGTTGATCTTTTGTGTGTGTGTGTTAGTTTAAGTTAGTGAGAACTGCATCCTTTTCTTTTTATTATTGTGAACTTTTTCTTTTTGCATGTTACTGACAGTAATGGCATTGAGTCAATTTCAATTTATTTATTTCTTAATTTTGTTAGTTTGGGCTTCTGTTTGAAGTATTCTGGATTTTTAATTTCATTATTAAGAATTAGTAAAGCTTTGTTCCTTATCCGCAGGGAGAAGAAATATATATTTTCTGGTTTATATTCTTACTAATAACTGTTGCTCAAAATTTCTTTCAAGTCGATGATAATACAAATTCTTGTCTGGTTGGATAGAGGAATAAAAGTAATGCCATAATAATTAGTCCTGCTTTTTTTCCCCCCAATGCACAGATGGTCATAGTTAGCATTTAATGTAATTTCACTTGGTTTTGGTAGTGATGAATGCATTGCTATAGATATTTAACTCAATGCTACCCCTAAACATGAAGATTTTGAATCGTATTCTATTGTAGTACACAATGCTGTTTGCTGCTCTTTCACGGAGTAATATTCCACTTCTTTGACATGCAGTTGTGCACTTATTTTGTAGATTGTCCGGTTTAAGGGGGATATTCAGACCAATTCTGCTTATCTGATCAAGGTACTTTGGGATTTTGATTTTACTTCATGTAGTGAGTCTTGTTTTAAATTCAGAATGAAACAGTATTTGCTTTGTATTTCAGGTGGAATTGTTGGCGGCTAAGAATCTCATTGGTGCAAACTTGAATGGCACATCAGATCCTTATGCTATCATTACTTGTGGTTCTGAAAAGAGATTCAGGTTAGTTGGTTCTTTTATTTTTTTCAGTGTCTGTTTCTGAAGATTGATTTTCTAGTTTTTTAGCAATATCTGGTTATCATGATTTGGCTTTTAATGAATATAAGTAAGTAATACAAATAGCACAGGGGAGAAGCATTGGCAAGGAAAAGCAACATTTTGCTTGCATTATGAAAACAAATTACCTTTTCGTTGTCCTGATTATTTTGGTTATTATCACATTACTATGGTTTATTTAGGCTTTAGATTCGTTGACTTACCTATTATTCATCCATGAAGTTTTTTCTTAATTTACTTTTCAACTTTACCTTTCAGAATTTTGTCTGTTCAAGATTTTGTGGTACATGGTTGCATATGTTGTTTTTTGAGGGAGGATGTCTGGGTGTAGTTAAGGTTAGAGTTACGAAGGTAAATAGACAGATGATGTTTCGGATATTTTAACCTATGTGTTATATAGACTCATGATTATTCTTTCAAATTATGGTGCTTTTATGTTTGTAATGTTTATTTAGATTTCACGTTTCTGGTGGTTGAGTAGAAAATTTGATGCATAAATTTGATGTGAAACCATAAATTTGATGCATGTATTTGATTTATATATGGTGCCCTTGGGGCTTTCTATTTGATTGTATTGAAAGGTCCAATGAATTGGGATTTCCCTATTGGGCTTGGTCTTGTTGGAGAATTGGAGCAAGCGGATCATTTATGATGAAAAGGATGAGCTTCAAGAGAATGGTTTAGAGTTCTTGCAGAGTGGAACCATGCATTAGTGAAACTATATAGTTGGGCAAAATAATTATTCCTGTTCTTTTCACCATGCTGTATCAAGAGAAGTCATAAATGGCCAGATATACACCTTTTTCTTCATAATTTCTCTATGTTTTTGAAGCATTTGTATAAGAAAAATAGAATTAATGATCTCTATTGTGTCACTTATTCTGAAGATTTACTTGTGTTGCTGTTGCAGTTCAATGGTCCCAGGTTCAAGAAACCCCATGTGGGGAGAGGAGTTCGATTTTTCTGTAGATGAGCTTCCCGTCCAGGTATCTCATCGTAAATTATATTGTTATAGACGGGATTTGGGGCCTTTTTTAGCGTGCTTTCTTGTGAAACTTGGATGGTCTAAATCACACACTAGGTTCAGTTCAACTGTGGGCACCTTTAACTTAAACCAATTTATCACCGGCAGTCAGCATTATGATGGTCTTCTTGCTTTGGATGTACATTTTGTTGCACATAATACATAAAGAATATCAAGCATGCTATTTAAGGAGCTATTTCCTAAAACTTAGGTCCCTGGCTGTAGTATTGATTTTTCATTCACTTGCTTCTGCCAAGTTGCTGCTGCAAATTGTTATTATATCTTTGCTGTTCAAAGCCATGTGTAATGTGCATGTTCATAATGTGATAGCAATACATCTGGCAGTATTCCTCTCCTAATTCTTGGCATTGTGATCATAAGGGAGCTTTATTTTAGTGTAATTTGAGCAGTGGCTTGAATAATTATACAAAAGAAAAAGTGAGATATAGATTACTTCAATGAAGGATGCCTTTGTAAGAGATAAATAGATAAAAACATTGCCATTAACAGTCCTACTTATTTTAAATGCAGCATGGTTTGTCTAACAGAATCTTTTTAACTCCCTAGCAGATAAATGTCACAATATATGACTGGGATATAATTTGGAAAAGTGCAGTTCTCGGTTCAGTGACTATTCCGGTTGAAAGTGAAGGTCAAAGTAATGCAGTTTGGTATACATTGGATAGCACATCTGGACAGGTAACTTTTCTTCTTAAGTGCTGCATTTATCTTCCTTTTTTTGTGGCTTCATTACATTGTTTCTTCTTATAAAGATTAATAAAAGGCTTTACTGCTTTTCAGGTTTGTCTACATATTAGAACAATAAAACTCCCTGTGAACTCCTCCAGGTATAATATCCATGTAAAATGAAGAAAACTGTTCTAAGTTACACTAATTTTTTCTGCATTAATCCTGCTTCACAACAAAGTACGGTGGAATTATGTTCATTATCTCTATATGTCATTGAATAATGAGCTTTTACTGATAGGGGTATAAATGGATTTTCTGGAGCTAATCCTCGAAGAAGGATCACTTTAGATAAACAAGGACCTACGGTGGTTCATCAAAAGCCAGGGCCTTTACAGACAATATTTAGCCTCCTTCCAGATGAGGCAAGTCTCATAAAATGTATTTCCAACTAGAATTATTCATAAATAAATTAGGTATTGTAACGTTTAGGACTTCTTGGCAATCTTTTTCTATCACTTTGAGCTGTTTATTTAACTGAAGTTTTCTTTCAGATTGCGGAGCATAGTTATTCATGTGCACTTGAGAGGTCATTCTTGTACCATGGTCGTATGTATGTCTCTGCATGGCACATCTGTTTCCATTCTAATGTGTTCTCCAAGCAAATGAAGGTTAGCCTTCCATTTTGGTGCTTTACTTATCAAGGTTTAGCTGTAGCCTATTTAATTCTGATAACTTCTTCCTTAGATGTGCTGTAATTTAATAGTGAGTTTGCTTGCTAACACTTCAATGTAGCAGACATGTACACTTTTACACTTAATAATTATCTCTTCCTCCTCCTTGTTCTTCTTCTTCCTTAAAAGGAAAAAAGATTAAAGTAATTGGAGGGATAGCAAGGGACTCTATAGATTTGACACCTTCAATGGTATGATAAGCTGAGAAAATATGTTCAGTGTTTCAAATCTTGACAGTTTTTGTTTTCATAACAGGTGGTAATACCACTAGGGGATATAGATGAGGTATTCTTCATTCTTCTTCTGTTTCAGTACTTCTTGAAGTTAGTTTTGTGACATAACGAAGTATTATTAAATTCTATTATACATTTTCTTGAAAATACATCCTTATAATTGTCATTTGCTTTATGCAGATTCGTAGGAGTCAGCATGCATTCATTAATCCTGCAATAACCATTATTCTTCGGATGGGTGCTGGCGGGCACGGTGTACCTCCCTTAGGGAGTCCTGATGGTTAGTCCTAAATGCTTAGAAGCTTGAGCAATTTATTATACTTTTAAGATTTTGAGCCATAGTACTAATTGGTTTGCATTTTTGGTTTCATTAAATAAAAAATGCACTAGGTACATTTTCTTCTTTATACATACTTCTCTTGAATCCATTTGTACAGATGAATGTCTTACACAGTTTGCTTTTTTCCCCTATTCAGTTATGCATTCAGAGGTTTTTTCCTTTGAAGATCAAATTTAGTTTATTACATTGTTAGGAAGAATCCCACTCTGCTTGTTTTAGTATGAATTGAAGACGGTGTGTTTATGTTGCTGTTATTCTTCTTCTGCTGATTTCAGGTAGAGTCAGGTATAAATTTGCATCATTTTGGAACAGGAACCATGCACTAAGAGCATTACAGCGTGCAGTGAAGAACTACCATGCAATGTTGGAAGCAGAGAAGAAGGTTTTTGGCTTGTGCTCAGTGAATTATTCTTTGATTCTTTTGTTTTACCTTAATATTTTCTGAACTTTATCTTGATTGTCTGATAATTATTTTGAGATGGGAAGATACTTTAGTATCTTCTCTTACTAAGAAACAGCAAAATCTATAGCTGAAAGCTTTCATACTGCCAAAACACTACCGGGGGCATTTTGTAGGTATTTCTGTAATAGGTAACTTGAGTGAACTTTGGGTGAAAACTGAAGAATTTTGCAAGAAATTGATAGGAGTTGGAGAGGAGAACTTTGCAGTGCTACTGCTCTGGAAACTCAAGGAAGGTGATAAACAAGAAGGGGATTGGAAAATGTTAAAAGTAGTAACAAGTTATATGTAGGCTAAGGAGTAGGGAAATGCTGGGTGCTACAGTGACCCTAGGAAATAGGATGACAAATATTAAAAATAAAGAACATGTTAATATGTACTTCTGGCAATATTATGAAAGCTGAATGAGCAATAGAAGTCCAGAACTGAATGATGTGGTATAATGTTTAGGGTGCTGCTGCAGTGTCCCAACCAGTAAGAATGCGAGGGGTGGATCAATAAGAATGTGATGGTTGAATATATTATTGGTTGTGAATGCAAATATAATTAAAGCTCCCACGTTTACTGCTTTTGCTACTTTCTTTCGCGTCCACAAATGCTATTTTGAAGTAAAAGCAAGAAAAATTGAAGAAAAAAATAAGTTAAGGTTTGAAGATTTTGAGCATCAAGGAACTCAAGAGTTGCTGAATTGTCTGGTTTAATTGGTTTATTTTGACTTCAACTTTTTTATGGAGGATCAACGGAGAAAGATCGTTTTCTGGTGTAGGGAATGCCAATGTCTAATGTGGACCCTTCTTAATTTGTTGGCTAACCTCCTTTTTTTTTTTTCTCTTTCCAACTTAATATAGATGTTGGAATGTCTTCTTCAAAGTACTGCATCATTTATGAAATAGAAAATTTTATGTGGATGATTATTGATTGTGTGTATATTGATAGGAGAATAGTAAGAACACCTTTTGATCCACCACAACGCTCTCATTTGTGGTCCATCTTTCTTTGCTTGTATTTAAGTTTTAAGTTTTTCCCCTTCGAACTGATTAATTAAACAGAGCAAATTTTTATTTGATTTATCTTGCTGGTATGTAGGAGAGGGCAGAATCAGCGTTGCGTGCGCACAGTAGCTCTATTAGAGGCAGTAAAAGGCAAGCAGAGGCTCCCTTAGAGAATGCATCAAAAACTGAGAAAATACAAGCTTTTATCAGAGAAGAGGTTCTTACCGGTATCTTCAATGTATGCATTATCACTTTTCGTGCCTTTGTGGGTTTCATTATGTTGTAAGTTCGAATATCAATGATTCAATGTTTCTTGCAGGATGTATTTCCATGCACGGCTGAGCAGTTCTTTAACTTATTATTAAGTGATGACTCTAATTTCACAAATGAATATCGTTTAGCACGGAAGGATACAAATCTTACTGTAAGCCTAAGATCATTTTAGTATTACTTCATGCTCATGTTTTTCTGATATCTTCATTCTTAAATGGTAAATTGATAGGGAAAAAAAATACTAAAAAAGTGTAGGTGAATTTTTGAGATGGTATGAACTTGACCTCTTTGAAGAATTTTTCTTGCTGATTGATTGAATCAAAAGCTTTTATGCACTCTCCTATGCTACTTTCAGATGGGACAGTGGCATGCTGCAGATGAATATGATGGTCAAGTGAGAGAGATAACATTTAGAAGTGTTTGTAACAGTCCCATGTGCCCTCCGGACACTGCCATGACAGAATATCAGCATTCTGTTTTATCATCAGATAAGAAAAAACTTGTATGACCTCTTTTCTCATCCATTCTATCAATTCTTATTTAACAATTAGATTTGTATTTTTTACAATTCTTTTTATTAAACTTAAAGCTTCTCACTTTCTCGGTTAAAAGATTCAGTGGTTGATATATATGCATCTTTATTGTATATTCTTCATTTGTCTCATAATTGAATTTATAGTCAATTTTCTTCTTTGTAGGTTTTCGAAACTGTACAACACGCGCATGATGTTCCATTTGGCTCCTACTTTGAGGTATGTATTGCTGGAAATCTGGCTTCTGGTCTTCACATTTGCTTTTCTAGATCCCCCGGACACATTGGTATGCACAGGCTACCTGCAGTCTATTAGTGGCTTTTGATCGATGTTGTGTCTCTTATTATATTCTGGTTTGAGAGAAACATATCCATGGGAACACATTATATCAATCCTTTTACTGTTATCACTGCTACTACCATATCCATTTTGTACTTGTACCGACAAAGGTCAATGCTGCACTCATAATTAACATTTCCATTATGAATGCTCATCAGCTCAGTTCTCCAAATTGAACAGCCCATAACAAATTATTACCTGGTCCAATCAAGAAAGAAATTGTGCTCACATTCTTGCAAAAGGCACACTCCATTTGAAAACTGCCGCATCAATCTGCTTGCTGGGTTCCGTTTTATCATTTGTTTGTTTACTTACTGCATTCACCCTCACTGCTATTTATTATAATCTGCAAGCGAGATTTATGTAATCTGCTTGGGCAATGTGATGTATATACCATTATTCTATGAACCATTTGTCGTTTTTTGAAAATTTTGTTCAGTTCAAGTAACTGTTCTAAGTTCTAACCCTAGGAAGACTAATTTACGTAGAAGGATGTCTGTGTCCGTTAATACGTCTCATGTTTTGTGCTTTTGTTTATCTTTTGGCCTTTGATTATCAAGTGAGATCATTTTATTTGTGCTGCATCAGGTTCATTGTCGGTGGTGTGCGGAGACCAATGGTGAAAATTCATCTGTTTTAGATATAAAAGTGGGTAAGTTTTGGGTTGGTTTAATTCCTGACAACTTTTCTTCTGGTAGATGTGGAGATTGGTTTGTTCTTGAGCCACTCATGAGAGGTAGTCCTCTCCCATACCATAAATTTCATCCGTCCCATCACAGAATTCAACTTTAGACCTCGTTAAGAGTCTCAAGTTCTAACTGCTGGGATGTCCTCTTAAGGACAGCTCTTGACAACTTTTTCCTGTCTTTAGTTCTGTTCCTAATACAACGTCAATGGTGAAATTGTATCAGTCCCGTCCTTTACCTCAAAAAAAATGAAGGAAGAATTAAAAGAAGAGGAGACTTATGCACCTTGCATGGTTTTAAATTTCTACCGACAGTGTTTAGCTGGTGCCAATACATTGAGTTTTATGCTGCCATGAAAATAGAATAACAAATGTGTATTTTTTGTGCTTTCCTCGTAACATGGATAGGATGTAGATAAAACAATATAACAATGTGGGTCAGGCATCATCACTTCTGTTAGATTGACCTTGAACGGGCAGCCCTGTAGTATTAGTAATAGAAGTGGAAAGTGGGAGGATCAGGCTCTTTCTTGTTTTGTTAGCTTTTAAGGTCAATTTGGGTTGTACTGAGTTAGGTTCAGCTGTGTTCAGGCTTTCTCTTTATCCTCAGTAAAGTGTACTAGTTTAATATATTGAATTTTTGCTTTACCCAGAACATGACGTTAATGGTTTCGATTTATCGTGTGTTTCTATTACTACAGGTGCACATTTTAAGAAATGGTGTGTTATGCAATCGAAAATTAGGGCAGGGGCTATCAACGAGGTTGGTTCTTATGAATTACACTCTTCGAAACCTTATTCCGTTCCATAAAGTATACTCTAGTTTTGAAGGGTTTTGGTTTTTTGCCGAGAAATTTTTTGAAGAGGTTGAATTTAACTTTTACCTTCTTTGGTCTTTCCGTGTAGTACAAGAAAGAGGTGGAGTTGATGTTAGACGTAGCCCGATCATATATCAGGTCACATACTGCCAATGGGGAGGCCAATAATGCTTCATCCTCACCCTCAGTTACTCAAGTCGTCAGCTAGCAGTAGCAGCCGCTTCTTAAAACTGGATAATTATTTTCTTTGATTTATTGTATAACAATTCCATTTTTTTTTTCCAATTTTATGTAATGTATATTTATATGTAGAGGTACGGCTACCAGGGGTTCTAGCAATTTCCTAGGTGTTAAATCTTCTTTGTATACTCTACCCAAAAAAAAAAAAATTTCTTGTATAATGTAAGTTAACTGAGTCATGCCTCATTCAGAGAGGAATTTACAATAAAATCCTTTTTTTTTCTTGGGTAATCTTATATAATTATTTCAAGTTTAAAGAAATATTCTGTCTCTGTTGAAGAATACTGGCCAAAGATTAAAAAAAAAAAAAAAAAAAAGGCATGGAGAGGGAGAGAAGGGAAAAGGTAGCCTTATTTTCGAACAAAGAAATAGCCAAAGAAATCAGAAAAAATGTAGGGTTAAATGTAAACGGCATCGTTTCGATTCGTTTTAGCATTTCTAAAGAGGCAAACTAAAGTCCGTCGTTCCGGAATCCGAGTTACTTAGAACTTCGACCGTGTGGTTCCAATTTCCATCGAGGAGACTTTCAACTTTTGAGAGGAAGACTTGGAGAAGCAAAGAAGTTTTGTTAGAGAGACATGTTGAGGAAAATATCTCATTATTTTGTGTTAATCATTGTTGTTATCTCATCAGCCGCCGTGATTGTATCATCATCAACAGAACAGCTAAGCTCAAAGCAATGCGAGGATCTGGGTTTCACCGGTTTAGCTCTCTGTTCTGATTGCAACACTCTCTCCGAGTATGTCAAGGACAAAGGTAAAGTTCTACCTTCATATCCATTTTTTCACCATGGGTTTTCACTGTTATGCTGCTGTAGCGCCTTGTTTGATTAAAATTTGGAACCTTTTAAGGTTTTGGGTGTTTGGTCAATAGTTTTGTATGGCTTTTGGTGATACTTGTTTGGGTTTCTCTTTTTTCTTTTCTGGGTTTTGATAATTGTAAAATTAGAGGGCTTAGTCTGATCTTTAAATCGGAGCAATAATGCATCATATTTGATACTTTAGCTGGTTGATATTTGTGCAGTTCTCTGTAATAAGGTCAAATTACAAGTGTGAATTTTACATCAGTTTCAGTTTTTGGATCATTTTAGTGTAGATGAATCATTAAGTTATACTGGGAATTGCCATTTTTGGAATAGTACTTCAGGTTTGATCTAGGAAGAAAAATTCTACTCAGACTTCAAAAGATTTAATCATGCACCTTAGTTTATGAATACTGAGTTCAATTCATATAGAGTTTTTGCAATAAAAGAGAAAGGCATAACCTTAGAGAAGGGAGAGAGTCGAGAGGCAAAGGAGCAAATTTAATGATCTTCCTATCCATTGGAATGTACTGCATTCACAAATGCATTTTAGTTTTACCTGGAACTTTGGTCCCCTTAAACCAAATTCAAAGTACTTAATCTTTTAAACAAGCTTGGTTCAAAACTTTAATTTTATAAAATAAAAAAATTGAATGTCTTTCTTCCCTCCTTTTTTCTCCATTTGTCAAAGATATGGGACATAGACGACACATACCAGCTGATTTCATCTATCTGAGCAGTTCATCAGTCTCTCAACTCGAAAATAATGCTCAGACAACTAAATGGGCTAGAAAGGCGATGTGTCAAAAGCTACATTAGTACAATACAAGACCCTAATGCTATACATAATACAACATGTTCAGTAGCAAATAACTCTATTGCTAATCAGAAAAGTACTTGGGTCGTTTAGATAATTTTGGTAATTTTTTTTTGTCAAGCATAATTCTTGTTGGACACAATAGATTGAGTGGTTAAAACAATGAGTTTTTGTTGGTTTAAGATCAATTTTCCTCAAATTTCTCAGGTTTTGCCTCTGCTTCTATTGAAAACTTAAAATTCTTATATAATGACCACATCTGATGTTTCAATTTATGGAAGTCTGGCTTTATGATTTTGTTTCTTTTAGGAAAATCATAGTTAAGCAGAAGCATGTGATCTTACTGTTGTTAAAGATACCCTGCCTCCTTTTATGCAGCCTAAGTCCTCAGAAATAGAACTACACAGTGCCTAAGTGCAAATTAAGCTGCCTCTTTGTTTTATTGCTTTATGTTGTCTTGACGTTGATATGGTAATGTTATCGTGTAAAAGAGAAAGGAGTCTGTCTATCCTTAGTATAATAGTGCTTACAGTATCAAAACTTTTGTGTGCAATGCAGTTAATCCACAAAATATAAGTGGCAATAGAGAATTAAAGGAACATAGCTCTTCTGGCATGTTTAAGTTACAAATCAAACTCAACAGTAAAGACTAGTCAATGAATAAATGCCTTGCATGCAGCAATCTGACTCTAAATATATGTTTTGACTGCAGAGTTGATATCTGACTGCCTGAAATGTTGCACAGAAGACTCCGATGATTCTGTTAGTAAGGTATGGAACATGCTTTGGATTTTCGTGCCGGGGGATTCAACCAAACCACCCATGTCAATTCTTTCTTAATCTTCATCCGTCCCCCTTATATTGTCCTCCTTTTAAATAAATGTTTTTCAGTGCAACCCTTTTTCTATTGAGATGAGAGTTTTGAATGTAGCTGTTAATGGAATTTTCATTGTTATTGAACCTTAGTAATTGCTGTAGTCACGTCTGACATTATCACACTCTTCATTATTACCGTACTAAATATTGAGATTTTTAAATTTCTCAGTGGACTTTGCATGTAAGAACCTGTGACACATAAGTTTTCTCCAAAATACCATTTACCAACAATTATATTGTAGATCCATCAATGTGTGTCATAGAACTACTAATTCCTAACTATATTCAGTAAGTGCATGAATCCCTGTATCCTGACTTGCACTTGATCTTGCATTGCTTGGTCTACTAGCTTGATTTATCTCTTCTCCTTTCTTTCGGTGACGGGAACAGTATTTATCCCAAGGAAGAAAGGGGGAAAGAACACCATATGTTGGGAGTCAGAATAGATAGAATCCCAATTGTAGATAATAATTTTCTTTTATTGTTCTCGATTACCTTTTTAAATTCTTGTTGTAAGTTGTTTCTTCCTTTTGGTATTGCATGCTGTGTTTTTTGTCTAACTTTTAATCTCACATCTCAATTCATGCCATTGCAGATTACATATTCAGGCGCAATACTGGAGGTGTGCATGAGGAAACTGGTTTTCTATCCAGAAATTGTTGGTTTCATTGAAGAAGAGAAGGACAAGTTCCCAACTGTTAAAGTTCAATATCTTTTCAATTCTCCACCCAAGTTGATCATGTTGGATGATGAGGGCCAACAAAAGGAAACTATAAGGTAATCTATTAATGCAGCTAGTTCATGTTGAACTCTTGAGATGAAATATCCACTGCAATCTGCATAAAGAGGAATGTACTTGGACTGATTGGCCGGTTTATTCTTGCTTACATTTTGGTGAAAATAATAAGGCTCTTATTATGTGATTCTTTTGCAGAATTGACAATTGGAAACGTGAACACATGCTACAATTCCTCGGAGAGAAAGTTAAACCTAATTCAGCAAGTTCATAGACTGATGTATATGTTCATGCTCCAGTTCTTGCAAGAAAAATTAAACGTAATTTGGGAAGCTCACCGGGTGTTTATTCTTGATGTGTCATTTTTACATCATTCGCTTAAATATGACTATTATTTTTCCTTTCTTTGGAGAAGACAACAAACTAGAAATGGAGTATACAGTTGAGTAGATACTACTCTAAAGCGAACTGACATGAATTAATGCTGGGCCCTTATAAAGTAAGGGCTCATCTACCTTGCCCCTTAACGACATTTTATTTGGATTGGATTAGCTGTAATTCACCAGATGATGGAAAGTTGATAACATTTCCCGTCCTCTCATGGAGACCACCTTTCCCCAAAACCCCTTTTCTTTGATGCTCAGCTTCACTTTTTAAAGGAATCATTACTTCATCTGGTTATTTGATTGATCTTCCTAGTTTGTTTTTTTGCGTGCTTGTATGATACTAATGTGTCTTCAGGCTGTAACATTTTAACTCAAGAGTTAGAATAAGAATGGAGATCAAGTGGTTCTTTTCTTTTGGCCTGAAATTAGGATGTATGGACAGGAAAAATAAAGCCCCATCACATCTAAAGATGTGTAGCTGTTAAAGGATGCATTTACAGGGTGTTGGTTATGAACATAAAATCTTTTAGACTTTTTGGGCGTTTTAGGTGAGGACTTTGTCACAGGTTTTGTACCCATGTTTGATAAAGGGAGGGCTCCTGCCTGGTGCTAATGTCAGGGGGCACATGAGAATTTTGTCAACCTGAAAGGGCCCCTTAATGGGAGCAGTTATGCCTGAATGCCTGACGATGGTGGTCCAACGTCCTAGGGATTTGTATCATCAAAAATGCTGACTTACGACTGATAAAGGAACGCTTTTGATGAAGACACTCATTCCACAACCGGTAGACTACGTCTGCAACTAAATTTCCAGGGCAGAGCCGAGAAATTTGACTCCGGTTCAGCTGGCCAAACAGTTCCATTAATGCCATTGTTGAAATTTGAAGAAACTGCCAATCCAATGGGTTATAGTTCGTTTTCACTTGTCAGAAAATGTGAATATGTTTCAAAGAGAGCGTTCAGGACTTGAACCCTTTTCTCCAAACATCACGTTCACATTCAGATTTGATTTTTCAGAGGCAGGGCTCAGCACATTAGTTGGCCGGTAAGCAGCACAGAGAACCTTATTCGTCCACACATCTGGTCATTAATTCTTGCAAGTATCAACATCCCTATAGTTATGGAAGACCAGAGACCAAGATGAACGATAAAAAATCTAGAATCTTGTTCCCAAAGTCGATTTGCGACAAGTTAGGTGCCCTTAAGTCACGCATGCAGCTCACAAGAACCCATATAATGATCACTGAACAAGGCAGCTTTACCAACCATGGAATTTCCCTTACTATATTCATAGATACAATTTAAAGTAGTTATTCAATTCATGTTCATCAATATACATTTTACATGAAATGATCAGGAGAGCAAGAAGTTCTTTTTTAATAATTGAATAGCTTAAACGCAGCTTGTTCCCAGCACCGGCATAAAATTAGAAAGGTGCAGGACTGCATTTAGGTACACAATTCTCCCAATCAAAGACTAATAATTTTGCCTACAGCGATCCTATCTTAGTGCATCACGCTATGAGTTTCTGTTACAAAGTTGCATCTGCCTGGGAAAAATTTGTGCCTTCAACAGTAAGTTGGTTACCTTCTAAACCAATTCTAGTGGGGATTTATAAGCCTTCAAGTTGCTGTGAAATAAAATGTCAATTGAATGGTGAGATAGGCTTGTCAAATTTAGGAGATGTGGTCTTGATAGGAGCCCAAATATCGGCACCATTGCTGCGAGCAACTCCAACAGTACATGAGATTGGAACAAGGCATAAACCACGATTTCTCAGGCTATAATGCTCTACATCCTGGAAGAAAAATCAAATCCCTTTAAAATCCAACCATAACTTGTTAACAATCATCACTAACTAATGTCTCCATAGTGTATCAATATGAGAGGTGTTGCGAGAACACACAGAAATGCTCACCTGCATGTTATTTGTTGGTGCAGTTTGGAGATATGGAGCACTCAACACCTGAAGCCACCCAAAAAACATGAAGGCCAAGAAATTTGAAATTAAAATTTCCATTTGTGAAAAACTAAGGGTAAAATTCTATTCATAATATAATATTCAAGAAAAAGAATCTCAAGAAACGTATTTACAAACTAAGGGAACTCAATTCCACAGCCCTGATTCACAACCACAAGCATATCAATGCATACTTAGTCATGGCTATTAATGATATTCCAACCATAATTAATGGAACATCTTAGAATTTGCCAATGCAGATCTTTAGAAGCATCCATCTAAGCTTTGCAATTTGCACCAAGCAATGGGCATGTAATGTTAATTTAAGCAAAAGAGGCAAAAATACCAACCTTGACTTGTTCGTGAAGAAATCTTATGTACTCCATTGCCTCCAGGAGGACAGAAGCTGTATCTGTCTGCAATAAACGAAACAGAGCTTCATGGTTATGGCAAGGTAGCCAAGTTCATTAAAGCCAAATAAACGCTAATATGACAATGAGTTTAGCATCACCATTTTGGTGGACTAAAAGAATTAAAACTTTTTTGACTTTCAACTTGATCTCCTCCACAAATGACTCACAAAAGTCTGGATATTGATGTCCCATACCAGCACCATAGAAAAGTATTGCCACTATAATTAATTGCCAAGTGTACCTTTCCATAAGGCGAAACAAGCTGTTGCAGAGCGACAATGCGTTCACCAATCTTCTCTTTGCGATCCTATTTGCCAGAAAGAGTAAATTGAGATTAATACCAGTAACATACACATCAAATGGTACATAGCACTTACTTTAGGACATACAGTGAACAAATGAAGAGATAGGAGTAGGACTCTTCATCCCTACCAAATGATTCATAGTTCAGGATAAAATGACCCTGAAATAAGTTACAAAAGAATCTATGCTAATAAACTAGGTTGCAAGAAAAGTGTGACCACCATAAAATAAAAGTTTGGATAGGTTTTCAGCACAAGTTAAAAAGAGAATACAAATTCGCAGGAAATTGAAGTGAAAGTAAAAACATGTGAGACTTCACATCTTCACTTGTCGAATTTGAATTGTAACCTCTGCGATCAACCTTGTCAAGTTTTGTTTCATCATTATCTAAAACCATAGCTGTTGCTGGTTCTTACCTAATATGCTTCAATTTTGTTACGGGTTAAACCAGGTTCAAAATCAAACTAAATACATAAGACAATCTACTCAATGGAGTAGATTGCCGAAAAGATATACAAACAGGGATTAAGCTATAGTCAAACTGAACTAAGTTGAGTACCCCATGGCACTTGGCAGAAGAGACTCCTCAGATAGAGCTATGAAATAAATTTGGAAGAAATGTATTCACTGAGGTGAGATTTAAAGACAAGAAAAGAAGGCCAAAAACCTTTGTGGAGATAGAGAGCTCAGCCTTCTGCCGTTTGGATGCCAGAGTGAAGTTGCTATGGTCAACAGAGCAAGGGCTCCGTTTGTTTTCCATCATCTTTCCAATCTCTATCCCTTCTTCACTAGTTGGAAAGTGAAAACAAAAAAATAATCAAACATTGAAAAATAACAGAAGACAAACAAATTGGAAATCTCTATCTGACTTCATTCAGCTAACTGAACAGTCATAAAAATATAATCACAGACCAAGACTGTAAGTTCACTATATTGAAAGACCATGATTCTATATAAAATATTCATTCGACAGTAGAAAATAATCTAATCAACAATTGTCAACCTTGAAAATCATGGGAATGATGATAATGTGACATATCATTCAAACTTTCTTCCATGGTTTCCATAAACTTTAAGCTCCATCAAGTTTTAACAAAAGAAAATGCAAGAACAAACCAATCAATACCCACCCAGGAAGATTCTGGTCAAATGCATTAAAAGCAAGAAGAAAAAAGAATCTAATCTAAGGTAAACTCACATGATCCAGCCAATTCTTAGTTGAACCAGAAGAAACTACAAGGCAACAAATTGCCAAAAAGACTATATATACAGAAAATTGGAAAGCTTGAGGCCTTCTTGAAAAAGGTAATCTTTCCCCTTTGTCTTTGGACATATACAAGTATCCAGACATATATAAGTGGCAAAAGGCCACCCGTGTGGTGAGAGCAAAGAGGAAACTTGATACTGCAGTTGACCATCATTTTGGTCAGATTAGCATCTGAGGTAGAATGCATCCAATTGGAGCAAATAAATGACCCTAATCTTATTCTCAGCACACACCTTCAAAAAAAATCAAATTTTATATGTGAATAAAACAGAAAACATGCACTTTCCTAGGTCAGCGGGTAATCCTCCATTTTATATATCAGTGAACATATAATTTTATCCGGACATATCCATTAATTTGCAATTACGACAACATAATTAAAAACAATATCACCGTTATTATACAACTATAGACTAAGAAACAGACAACAGTTGCAAGAATTAATTAAAAAAACTCTGTAACCTACTTACATTAGAAAAAGAAAAATGAAAACAATACCAAAGAAACAAACAAAAGAGTAATGTATGGAATAAGAATAAGTCTAAAGTCTATAAAGCAGAAATACGTCACAGACAGAAACATACAAAGCAGTACCATCATTTGGTTAATCACGCCAAGCACAATAATCAAATGGACGGTGGAAAAAGCTCCAATCATCAGTAAATTATACTACATTCTAAAATAAATGAATTTCTTTTTTTGAGGTAAAAAAATAAATGAATTTCTGTATGTGGTTAACTGATGAATGATCGTTTGTGGGCCCAGTCGCTGGAAAAATATACCGTATAGAAAAGTCGTGCATTAATGAACGATAAGTACATCCTAATTTGCATTTGTAATCTTCTCATTCCTTCGGTTTAATTCCAGAATATAGTAGTATATAACTTAATGGGGCTACGAATATTTTACTCTACACAACTAGGATTAAACAAATACTATTTCCAAGGTAACATTCAAGTATGCAAATACAAAGAAAACCAAAAGGGTACCTTCTGAAAGGGAGAAAAATGAAAAAGAACAGGAAAAAGGAATAAGAGCAAGAACTCTAATTTCATGGAAAACAGGGCATTCCCTTAAAAGGAAGACAAAGAAAGAATTTAATGGGTACAAAAATATGGAATTAACATCATCAACAATGAATCAAAGCTGATTTAAACCAAAGGATCAGCTCAAGAAACCAAAAGGAAACACATATTATAAGAGTTCAGCAACTCACCAAGAACATAAAGTCTGCATTGCCAGAACAGCTCAAAGAAAAATCTTGAACCTTGCACTATATGCTGAAAATCTTCAAGACCCTACTCAAGCAAACACTGAAATTCAACAAAAACTGTTCTAGGGAAAGCCAAAGTTAAAGGCTTTATGCTTCAGTTTTTCTTTCTATTCTTTTTTTTTTTCCCAACAAAAACTATCAACAGCCCAAAGTCCAAAAGTCAGTTCTGTTCTATTTTTCTTCAGCAAAACATTAGAACACCAAAACCTTTACCGGGGGCTACTAGAAAATGAAACTTTATTGCCAAAACTTGTCAGTTTTTGCGTCTAAAAGTTGAAATTTTAACTCGGAATCAAAATTCTTTTAATCCAAAAACTGCAAAAGTTGGCTTAAAGCGAGTAACCAGCCATGCTGAAGAAGCCTCACAGAAGCTGAGAAAGAGTGTGGGCATGTGGTGTAAGAAAAGAGAAGAGGGGGAAGCAATGGGCATCGGGAAAGAGTTTTTATAATGTTTCTGAAAGCAATAAAATAAAGAGGTTGTGGAAAGAAATTAAACCAAAAAAAGGAAATTTTGAAAAGGGAAATTGTGTGAATAGTTTGCTCTTGTGTTTTCTTATTTGACAGCTAATATCCAACCATGCAAAGAGCCAAAGAGCCAAAGAGAGATAGAGTTGTTGATTTAACCTTAGATTTATTGTCCATTTTTCTAACCATGGTTGAAAGTGACTTATGAAAACTCTCTAACTCTACTTTTTTTTCCTTTCTCTCACTCTCTTTTCAAACTTAGCTGGCTTGGCTTCATTAATTAGTACTACTACTATTTGTTTCATTAAAGAAAATAATAATCTCAATTATTAAAGGTTTAATGATATGAAAGGTGAAAATTACACACATGAACAAAATTGCTTAGTTTCACCAAAAAAAAAGCAAAACAAAAATTGCTTAGTGCTTATAACATCTCTTCCTCTAAACAGAATTAGATCTAAGTTGAGTCGGTGAAAGAATAAAAGAAATTAGTAAAGTGGGTAAAAGAATTAAAGAATATTTTTATGTTTGAATGTCTAAATTAAAAAAGAACCTAAAAAATTATTACATCTCACAAAATTAAATGTGAATATAATTAATAATGACTAACTTTAAAGGGAGAATCAAACTTTTAAAGTAGTTATTGATTATTGATTTTTTATGTTCTTGCAAGTTTCTTAGATAAAAGTATACAAATTTCTTTTTTTTTTTTAGTTTCATGATTCCTTTTGTTTGAAATCAAATTGAAATTCAAAGTCTAAAAAGAGGCATGATTTTATTCTTTACGTAATAATATTAAAATTTACAATTCTTATGTTATGCAACATGAGGTAGATATATAAAGTTCTAAAATTTCTTTTTTTTTAAAAAAAATCTTAAAATTCTTTGAATGTTAGTTTTATTTCCTTTTTCCGGTTCCTTCTTATAGAACTTATGTACTGACCCTCGAATTAGTCATGTGCAACTAAAGAAAATGTAAAGCACTTACCGATCACGACAGGTGAAGGGTCAGTAATATTAGTTTTATTTTCATCATCCTCCAAAGATTAAAAACTCCACATAAGATTTAAAGTAAAGGTGATCATGGATCCGGTTGAGTTTTAGATTAAAAAAAATATAAATTTGGTTTGGCTAGTTCTAGTTTGACCTGACTATTCTATTTAACCATATGTCTAAGGTTCATATAGATTTTAATTTACTTGTCCAAGATCCGTATAAAAATTTATTTAAATTTTTTTACCTCAAACAAAAATTAAAAAATAAGAATTATAATATTATTTTTAAACAAAGAATTATAGAATAATTTTTAAAATTTTTTAGGATTGTATTTTATTACAAATATTTCTAACATGTAATATTTAAAATATTTATCTTACATATATAGTATATAATATTTTGAAAACAAAAATTTAAAAAGTATATTATATGTAAATATGTGTAGGGCTCAAATAAGGATCGGGTTTCAAAGTATAAGGCCAAGACTTTATCTATTTAGAAAACGGACCTCCTTCATTGTCTAAAACTCGATATCCGGGTCTTATTTTTTTATCTAAACTCTATTCATTTTTCGGGTGAGTCTTCGGATTTGAACAAATAACCCGACTCTTGAAAAACTCTAATTTACAGTTGAAACTCATCATTTGGCATATTGAAAGTTATATTTAAAAAAAAAATCAAAAGATAGGCATATGATGCATGTAAACCATAAAACCCGGCTGTGTGGCTGTATAAATTGTGAAGGAATTTTGGATGATTGTAGGGTTTTTGGAGGAATCGGGTGCACGGTTGGTGTGGGGAAAGAAAAGTAGTACCTGC
This sequence comes from Microcos paniculata, assembly GCA_030664755.1. Lineage (NCBI taxonomy): Eukaryota > Viridiplantae > Streptophyta > Magnoliopsida > Malvales > Malvaceae > Microcos > Microcos paniculata. The sequence continues at coordinate 9,638,622 of CP131462.1, read as the reverse complement.
TTTCAAAAATTTAGGAATGCAAACATCCAAAGTACAACGTCAAAAACTAAACTCAATTAGCTTTACTTGATATATATGCTACACTATTCACCACCTTTTTTACACTATGCTTGAATTGGAAATAATTGGATTCAAACTTAACAATGTCGGTCTGATAGAATTTAGTTAGTGAGTGAATTTGACCCCCCCATTAACTTCCCAAATTGATAATCCAGTTAATAATTCATTTTCCATTGTAAGACTGGAATGTCATGAACAAAAATAATATGATAAAAATAGGTGTAATTAGTTAAACTATACATATATATATTTATAGATATATATATATATATATATATATATATATATAGACACACACTCGCAATCAGCATTGCCCAAATCGTAGATTTGATGCATGATCAAGTGGAAAAAAGAGAGAGGGGGAAGAAGGTAAAAGTTCTATATGTTTAAGTATCATTGTTTGTCATGTTGTTCATAATCTTGCACTAATAAGAGATTATACTATATAAATTTTAGTCCATAGGTGAAAAAACTTAATAACAGATTTACTAATTTTTATTATGAGCTGGCGGTTTATTCTGATTTTAAAGTGATTTTACCCATAAGTTTTTTTAATAAAATATGTCATTGTTCTTTAAGTTACATTTTATATATATAGAAATTACTAGTACTAATAGTAAAATCTGTTTAATTTAATAAAATTCAGACATTTATATTTAAATTTTTTTTGGTTTGTTAAAAAAAATATATTACATTATCTTAGGGATCATTTTATTTTATGAAACGAAATGGAAGCATTATTCCGTTTAAGCAGAGTAACATAATTGAGTGATATTTTATTTTCTAATTTGGCGGGAAATCGTTGTCAGAGCAGTTTCCGCATTCAGGTGGGCGGTTTTGTAAGGGCGGGTCCCACAACTCTTGTCTGAAATCACCTTCCTTCCTCTGCCGATTCTCTCTCCCAAATCCATTGTCCCAACGTATAATTCTCTGTCTCTCTCTCTCACTCGCTTCGTTCTCACCCTTTCTCACGTGATTATCCACACGTGGCTGTCAGACAGAGGGAGGTGAGCATCACGGAAAGAAGGGGAAACGTGGGGAAACTGTTCAAGTCGGGCTAATAGATAAGGGGCCCACAAGCAGTGCGACCGTGGGCGAAAAAGTCCACGAGGATTTAGTCTAAAGGGCGGGGTTGGGGACCCACACGGTTTTGATTTTTGTCCGTTAACTCGCTCAACTCTCGAGAGTCGAGAGTTCCATGCCTCTGGCTCTGAATGAATGTTGAATTGAATCTCACCTTCTTTGCTTTGCTGAGTTCGTAGATTTCCAGTACCACTCCCTCAGTACTTCCCTCTTACGTGGCCCTGCTCTTCATAATTGATAATTGTGTTTCTCTTCTCTTTTTCTTTATTCTTTATTTATGTGAAAATTACTCTCTCTTTATTAGTACTACCTTTTTTCTGTAATATATAAAATAAATGTGATTAAGATATTCTTAGGGAGCAAATTTGTGCGATTTGATTATGTTTCCTAAATTTAAATTTTAAAATTTATCTTAAAGGTCTTGAATTTAAATATTAAGGTAAAATAGAGTGAAATATAAGATATGAGAGAAAGTTATCTCTCATTGTGTTTTATGTATCAAAAATAATAAAAAGAAATTAATATCAGAGATAATGTTGTCGATATTTTGTTTAATATGAGCCTTGAATTAAAGATAATGATGTGTGTAAGTTTGTGGAATTAGTCGCAAATCAGCTATTAAATCAGTAAGCTAATACATGTGCAAATGTTTTTTTTCCCCTCCTCTATGAATGTCAGATAAGTGAGGTGTAGGTAGGCCCATAATTTGATAATTGAGATTACATGTAGACAACATGTGATTTTCGTCCAATAAATTTTTTTTTGTGAGATTTTTGGTCCAATAATTTGTCTTATGAAATTCAACCCAAAAGCCATCTCTCTAGCTATCTTAATGACACCTACATGTTACTCTTAGGCTTTAATTTCTAAACTTTTTAGGGTTTTTTTTGGGGGGGGGGGGGGGGGGGGGTGCCAAAACTTCTTAGATAGTTTGAACTTCTTACCCTAACTTGGAAACTCTATTATAAGCTCAAATATACTTATATGAGTTCGATATTTTGGCTTTGCATACCTATAAAAGATCATTTAAGATGGCTCAAATTTAATTTTCTTTAATCTTTTAACAAAGAGACTAATGAATAGATTGATGAAAAATGTGTGAGAAAATATAGTTTTATCATCTATGAAGAAGGGGGAAAAGACATTATGTTGTTTATGAGCAGTAACACTTTTGTAATTTTTCAAAAAGGACAGGTAGGAGAGAGTTGTTGAAACATAGACTAGTAGACTAGTAAAAGATGATTCGATGTTCGTACTGTATTTTTGTGAATTATTTTTCTGCATTTTATGAAGTTATTTGGTCAGTTTCCAAAATGGTCGGCTTGAAATTTATACTTTGCAATTAAGTCCATTCCTACACCCTCTATCCCCAGCTAATAATTTATAACTTTCATAGTCTCTCGTCAAACTATAGGGAATTGAATTCCAACAACTTGGCAACCTTAAAACCTTCATTCTCCAAAGTTTCAATTTAGGGCCCTATATTGTATTTTGTGGGGCACTCTAGCTTCTAAAATTTCAAGTATAAGGTGGCTATGACCCATGGGTAATGTTACATTGAAAACTATGGTAACTACTATACCTGATTGGAATTGTGAAACTTTAACTGTTAATTTTATATGGTACAACATATAGTACTGATAAATAAAGCTTTTGATAATGATATATTAATCTCTAATTGGTTAACAAATCTCACAGTTTATTGATAAAGTATTGGATTCTTAGTTTCAATAATTAAGTTTTGGTCTTTCGCAATCTCGGAACAAGAAAAAGATAAATATTCATTCATTTCTGCTAGGTTAATTAGGGTAGACTATTCCCTAGGCTTGCATGAACCACTAGGACAACCCTAATGGCTCTAGTCATATATATTTGTTCTCATAATCAAATATTAATCAATGACTATAAAGAAGAACTTGATTAGGCCAATTTGATAGGTACATTATAGAGTTCAAAAATCAATGATCGAAAATTTTCACTATTTTGTGATTCGTTTCCTTCTAATTGTTTATGGAGTGAGTGTGACCAAATCATCTTATATATCTAACAAATAAGATAAATTTGCGTTCAAGATCGATGACACTAGAAAGTTACGTATTAGAAGAATTTTAACTTAATTATCATTTGTTTTATTTGTTATTATACTATTTTAGAGATGGGCAAATGCCATGGAAGTTGGTTAATTTCAATGGAATCTAGAAAGAATTGATCCTTTCTCCCTCTATAGTCTATATGATAATCATGTCTCGTTTCTAGTCACCAACCTAGCTATAGCCTATGTTGAATGTTAGATCTTTTGTTCCCTCGTCTAGTCCTCATCATGGTAAGTTTTACTTTCTTGAGAACATACAAGAATAAAAAAGAAATATTAACTTTGGTGACATTCGAATCACAGGTCGTTCTGTTTATTCTTTGTTGTTTAATGGTACTATATATCTATTATAGATATGTCTCGACCTTTCCATGCAAGTCCATTGAGCTTCTCGTTTTGGAACAACTTATAATAAAAAGGTTAATTAATATCTCTTTGTACATTATTATACCCATATATAATTATATCGATCGTATGCCGACTGTTGAATTCTCTAAAATATTCAAAAATTGGTTCCAAATAATTGTTTTCCTCATCCAAATTGTTCATTTTCTAATTTATTGATATATATTATATAAATTAAGGCAGAGATCAACGATCTCTAAGGAAATTCAAGTAGGCTTTCGTAAACTTTTTTAATGAAGACATGAACTCATCAAAAGGTAAATAAATTGTTCAGTATTTGACGCCAGGACGTTATCATGAGTCAAGATAGCTATATATATTCTTGATACTTAATATTGATAAGATTCAACTTGAAGACGTCTATAAGTAAGATCAATTAAATTCAAGAATTTATTGCATTCCCGTATTTTGGTATTGGTTGAAAACCAATTAACCAATTGATGGATTGTGTTTCGATATTTTTTTGGTAATAATTAATATATTATAATATAGCATAAACAGGTGGTCTTCTTTACTTTCTTTGACCTAATTAAAAATTAGGCACAAATGTTTTCCATTTGCCACAGCTTAGAGTCATGTATAGGAGAATGAAACAAACGGAGATTGTGGCATAAAACATGGATCTCTTTGTCCCATGAAGTGTAATGAAAATGACAGCAAATCTTGAAAATTGGTTCAGTTTAAGATCCCATTGTATACGTTTTTATCGACTGACAATGAAACATAAAATTTTCAGGAAAAAGAGTGGCTCTTGCATGAGTTGAACATCCATCTCCTCCCTTTGTCCAAACAAAGCTAACAAAATTAAAGCACCCAATGAAAACGAATTTACGTGCAAAATCATCGACAATTTTTCGGTGAAAAGTGGGGGCAACAATGATTATTTATGACGAGGATCACCAGTGAAAATTACGACTGCAAATTTGATGAGGAATATAAATTACTAGAATTTAAGATTAATCTTATTAGAAGAAAGAAGGAAAAAGTTGAATGCTTTAATTTTTAACTTTTGTAGATAGTCAAGCATATCATTTTCATATTGCAAATGACATTCAATGTTGGCGAAAATGATTTAAAGTTTGTTTAGGTAGCAAATTAAGAATAAACTGAATAAATTAAATTTTAATTTAGTCAATAACGTAGGAGGAGGATCATTGCAGCAACAACACTGTGTTTTAGGGCTTTTGTCCATTGCTTTCGTCCATCTAATAAGTCATTATATCATGGCTAAACAAAACAATAAATAAATTAAGACGGTTTCAACTTTCAAACCTCCATGCATGCTTGCTATTTAATTAATTAATATAGGATAGTCAGCATTAATCTTCTAATTAAAAAAATTAATCCTCTTGTTTTATGGATAACAAGGGTAACTGACTATTAAGAGTAATTAGGAGAAGTAATCAAAATCAAAATCAAAATCAAACGTCTTTCATTTCTTTACAAGAAAAAAAACCAGTATGTTTCCTTTTTCTCAAAAAAAAAAAAGTACATATATTTCTTTCACGTATTAGTTAATTACTAATTACTACTATAAAATAAAAAAAATTCAAACATAATCACAAATTTATGGTTTGACACTTCACACTATATGTGTGTATGTATTTGTATGTAGGTACGAATGTGTTTATGTATGGGTTTCGTCTAATTTTGTAATATTTGTTTATTTAATTTGATTAATAATTATTTTTCATATTTTTGCTATAAATTTTACAAGTAAATGTGATCTTATAAGAAAAGAAAATAACGATTGAACATCCCACCTTTTATTTTATATATATATATATTAATTAGATATGCATATATTATTAATATATACAAAATTATCTCATACATCCTTAATTTAGATATTTAGTATAAATTTTAAAATATACTACTACGCATGCCGCTATCCTCATAATTATACCTAATGATTAAATCTAAAATTTATTTGTGAAGCTTAAGTATTTTTTTAATGAAATTGATCACGGATTGTGCAGGCTGCTAATCAAAGTTTTTTTTTTTTTAAGGGAGGCTGCTAATCAAAGTTAGTTTTCAATTAAATAAGTAATTAAAAAGATCAAGCCAATTACAATATTATATGAATGGTTAATGGTTAATTATTGATGTAGTAGTTGGGTTTAAATAGTTTCAAAGTTAGATAGGGTCAACACCTTCCTTTTGTGAGTTCAAAAAGGCTTCTTGAAGGTTGGAAGATCATTGTCAAGCTTTTTGCTAAGAAAACAAAAACCTGCCTCCTTTGTTTTTTTCCCCTCTATTGTTGATTAAAATAATGGTGATAAGATCATACCTTTAATCAAATAATAATTATTTCTGTGGCAAAATTAAATTATTATTGAATAATAAAAAGCTGAGAACATACCAATCCCCCCTAAAATGTTTTAATTAGCATCATTAATTAAAAAATTATATTAATTAATGGAGTAATAAAAAACTAATTAATGATTAAAAAAAGTAGTAGGAGTGTTATCTCTCTCTTTCTCTCATGACAAGATTAGCTTGATATGCTTTGTTTTGTCGGAGGATCTTTTGATATAATCTTTTTGAAAATACCTCCGTGTAGCTAGGTGGGTGTGGCTTAATCAAAAGGATTACGGCATGAACATTGCTTTATTTTTCTTTTTAAATGAAAGTTCCATGAGCCCGCCTCCTTTGTTTTCTTGTGCTTGATGAATAATATATTATATAATTAATTAATAATCTATTAATTTAATTTTACACTCATTCAAGTTGGTTATTTTTCGCTTAACTTTTTGTTTGTTTATTGTTCCCTGTTTTCTATATATGTATATACAAAATTTGTAGCTAATAAATCACATCGTGTAGGATAATAAGTGTCACACAATTTAATTATTTATTTAGTATTAATATGTGTGTCCAAATGCCGTATGCACAAAGAAAATTCCTCCTCCTTCCCTGCCAAAGATAAATTTCATAGAAAATGAAAACACAGGAAGCCCAAACTTGCTCTTTGGGCTATTTTTGTACCAGTTTTTGAGGAGAGTTGTGCTTAGAAGAGGGCCTATATAGATTAGCGTTATGCTTAATTAAAGCAGGTCCAAATCCAAGCAAGCTGAAAATCTACATCCCAATATCATCTTGTTAGATTAGCAGCTAATCCGGGATGAATTCAAGCAGAAATGAACTATAATAGATTAATAGTGTTAATCAGTGATCTAGGAAAACGTTAACATCAAGTAAATTGTCAAGCTTATATCATTAAAGACAATTTTAAATCATGGGGTTAACAATTCTTAATATAAGGGTGCATGCAGCCTTGCAGGCAAGTCTCAAAATGGTGAACAACAACATATGGCAGAATCGCAAAGAGAGAACTCCATTTCTGGCCTTCATGGTTGTAGAATTTCTCCCTTTAGCCAAATTTTCATAATTCTTTACAGAATTTCTAATGTGTTAGAGAAAACAGAAATCTCATTGCTTTGCCAGTTTTCCCGGTCAAGTGTGTTGAAAACAACATTTCTTTATACACTTATTAATTTTTCTAAAACACCCTTTAAACCAGAATTACGCGAGAGTGCTTAACTTACCTTAAGCATATTCATAGCTTCTCAGGATTATCAGAGGGCTATAATCAAAGAAACATCAAATACTTAAGGAAAGAGACAAAAAAAAAAGTTAAAAACCTAATGAACTCAGTAATCACATTTACATTTGCTTCCGAGTTCTGTGATTGAGATACAAATGATTTCAGCCTTTAGACTGTTGGATAATTTTGGCACCTGCTATTTGGTTGAGATACAACTTTGGGGAGTTGCCATTTACAAAAACCAATTTGCATGCCCTCAGCATGGAAGGAAACAACAGCCTCATTGTGAAAATGCAGATAAAACCAACTTTATCTGCTTTAACCCTGAAAAAAAGAGAGAAAAGATTAAAATCAATTACACTGGCAAAAGAATGAAAATTTAACAACACGGCATTCGTCAATTTCAGATAGACTTGGCATTTTCACACACATATAAGTCAGCTTAAATACATTTTCAACTGTTTCACCAAACTATCAATGGTCTCAGTCTAAAACATGGTTACTAGTTTCACAAAAACTAATAGCAGACAAACCAAGAAAGGTAGTTAAGAACCATAAATTTGGTCATCGACAACATGACATGGATTTTAAAACAAGCTGGTTTTTCATTACATCATTACAAGTTAAAAGAGAGGTGGAAAATATCTTCGATGTCTGTGGATGCACCAAAGAAAAAGAATATAATATCTGTCTGGAGCTACAACTAACCTGTCTCCTCCTTTGACTCTGTATATACCATGTGCGAGCCATCACATAGCATGGTAGAAGGAAACCAGCAAATTGAAGAAGCAAAACCTGAAACTGATGACCGATATCCTGATTCAGTCTTGGTTTAAAAAGAAAAACGATAAAGAATAGATGATGGTATCTCATGCATGCTGCAACATTCATCCACTCAAACAAACCTTTTAAGAAAGAGATTTTTAGTTCAACCCCTACAATCATGTTAGTATTCTTAGCAGCATCTTTTTCAAAGAAAATATTGAACTTCTACACACAAATTGATGCAAGTATACTTGGAACATTTACATCAACGTCCCCGCATTTATGTGTTTACAATATTTTCAATCCATCATGCTAAATGTTCTTAAAATGAAAGCACTTGTATGGCATCCCTGTTAAACATAAACATGCAAATGCTCACTGAGCTGCAACAGTGGTGCAATTAATGTTCCATTATCATGGAACTCAGACTCACATTAATGAATGCTGATGATGACTCCTGCACCATGCCAGCATCTCTTGTCAACATAAGGGCTTGGCGTATCAGCAAAATTATAAGCAACTGCATGCAAACACCGTACATTCCCAAATTTGAGATAAATGATCATTCATGGGTATGGAGCGATGACAAATCAAGAGGTCTGATCTGCTTACAATGAGAGCAACAGAGCGAAGACAGGCAAGGCTACCACTATTTGCAGCAACATAATCTTCATATTCTGACTGGAGCAATTGGCTTTGAGAAGCAGTAAAGACTAGAAGATGTGAATCACGGAGATCCATATGTGGGCTCCATGTTTGCCTGATCAGAAAGTAGGATAAAAATAAGCTTGAAGAATGTTCTTCGGATACATGTAATACTACATGAAGTTCCCCTAGAAGGATTAAGAGAACAGCAAAATAACTATATAATTGCTTTTAGACCAGCAGCCTCACGAATAATGCTCGGCTAATGCCCTAGACCCCGAACAAGGATGTCATAGTACAGCCTTTCCAATGAAGTGATGACGAGCATTTTTCTAGATCCTTCATAATAAGGTCCAGGAACTTGCAACAACCGAGAGTCATACAGGAGTGGCACACGTGGCTGGTCCTAGGAATTTTATTTCAGAAGGTATGGAATGACCAAATCATTTACTCTTAATAATTGTAAGACTTGTTTGAAAACTAAGATATATTTCTTACTTGTAAGATTCTGGCATCAATATTTGTTTTCTTTTTCAATATATGCTGCCGTAAGGACCAAACTAATGCAAGGCTCACTTACTTTAGGACTAAGATTGACATTTCCATATCAATTACAAATTCAATCAAACTAATAGAAAAGGAGAGAAGAAAAAGATAAAAGAAAAGATGCTTACCTTATGTCAATTGCTAAAACATCGGGACTGCTTCGGTTCGGTGGAATAGAATAATTAGGTGAAAAAACCTGACAAAAAGAAAGAGCAATATTATACAAATTATCCATTAATTTCATAATTTTATCTTTTGGCATATGCAAGACTTCATAGTATTTGAAAAAAAAAAAGAAAAAAGAAAAAAGAGAGAGAGCTAAAAGCTCCAACCTGTTTGCATATTTCACAAGTTATGTCACCTTTCTTGTTGCACCATCTCTGAATGCATTTCCTATGAGCAAACTAAAGCAAAAATTGAAGATAGATTTAGAAGATACCTCATAGATTTCAATCTAGAAAGCATCCAAAATCAGATAACCAAATAACCAACATATCAAGAAAAGAAAAAAAAAAAGATTTCGAAACTCAAAACACAGATAAATTCAATCATACATTGATGACCGTTTCCCAAGTTAAACTTGCCGACCTCTACAGCCTACAGATTAAAAAAGCATGGCAGAATAATAAATGAAAACTAACAATTGCAGATATTAAAGAACTTTTTGGTTCAAAAGACTGATTTATCAGGTCACTGAAAGTTTCCTTAAGGAACTGCATATCTACAGCAGCAAGGCACTGTTAAATATACATGTTGCAAATCATTCAGACATCAACTGTATCCATTCCTGATAGACGTTATCGTGATGCAAGAAAGAAAAAAAGAAAAAAAAGATAAGAAATGAAGTAAACAATGTAAACCAACTTGTATGAATTTCAATTAATACTTAAATGAGGTTAGCACTAAAGATTATACTTCAAATCATTTTTAATCCAGGTTAGACATTTCTGCCTATCAATCTCTCTTTCACAGAGAGCAACAAAGGCATTTGAAACTTTACAATTGATAATTGATATTTAGGCATAGGAAATAACGTATGAGGAGAGAGACTCAGTCAAAAAGAGACACACAATAAAAGACATAAAAAAAAGAAGCACACGCCAAGCAATGCTCACTTTCCAAAACCAATAAAACAAAGCCTTCATAAACGCAAAAAACTGAACTTAATTTTCCTAGAAGATGCCAGAATCACCAGCTTCACATAACTGAGCCCAGCTAACCAAAGATTATTTTATTAACGTTACTACACTAGCAATACCCTTTCAAATTTTATAGTTATTAACTGCAATTACTAAGTAAACAATACAGAGCCTTATACACAACAGAAGAGAGAGAAAGTCAAAGGCAAACAAAAAGCATGCCTAAAGGATCAATAACTTTTTAATTTTTACAACCACCACAACCAAATAAACAAAAAAGGCAGATGGTAAGACCCAGAGAACATACAATCAGAATCGTCCAAGCACAAATTTCATATCTTTTCCTTTAAATTATGGAAACCCAGAATTCAGAACTTAAAAAGACAAATCTTTAACCAAAGAAAAGGGGCAACAAGGAGCATCCATCTTCATTTCAACACAAAAGAACCCGGAAATTCAAACTTAAAAGAAAAAGAAGTAACCTTTAACCAAAAAAGGGAAAAAAGGAAGAAAAACTCAGAAAAGGAAAAGACCTTGAGGGTACCATTACAGGCACAAGGAGCTTCCAGAGAGAGCAAATCATCTTCCTCCTGACATATCCTACACTCCACCGTCTCTTTCACTTTCTTTGAATAACACCCTTCTATTGTTTCTTCTTCTTCTTTCCCTTCTCTTTCATCAGCAGTTGTTTTCTTCACAGAAACAACAACGTTAGTGTTCCCAGCAGCTGTTGAGCTTGGTTGTCCTAATTCATTATTATTCACTGAAGATGACTCTAAACAAGCTGATGCTATGATTCTGTCTACACACACCATGAAATCATTCACCATTTTTCCCTTTCTCTTTCTCAAGTGTTATTTTGAGTGTATTTTACTATTTTTGTATGAACAGTTGCTTCTTCTGATTTGAAGAGCAGATGAAATGAGAGAGAAAGTAGGCAAGTGGGGAGTTGGGTTTTAAAAAGGTGAAGGTGGCGGAATTTACGAAAGGGACCAACGTTACTTTCCTTGGACGGAAATGTCCTTCCCTTGTTTTTTTTACGTATTATCGATTGTGTCCCAGCAGAACTAAAATATCTGTCTTTCCCACCTAAAGCGGTTGAACACTTGAACAGTTGAACTAGCTTGCCTTAGTTGCCTATGCTATTATTATTGTAGGTCAACTTCCCAAGGTACTACCGTACTAGTAATTTTTTTCCATCATTTTTTCTCCCTTTTTTTTTTTTTACTAATAATAAGGGGAAAATCAAGGGAGTTGAATTTTAATAAGCATGGAAAAATTGAAAGGAAAATTGCACATCTAAATCTTAAATTGATGATCAGATTAGTCTACATATCTTTCATTAAAATAAGACAGGCATTTTTTTTTGGTTCACCATAAGACAGGCATTTTTTCCCTCCCACAATTTTATTTCTTTATGGCATCCCTTAAGTTACAATTAGGAGAATAATATAATTTCTTATGATCTTATTTATATTTGTTTGAATATAACCACTCTCCTATTAGTCCATTAGGTATGGGTTTGATGAGTTAATTTTGTTTTGAAGAGAAAATCGAAATTGCCAAACTGACTTTTATAATTTCTTTCATATTCAACGAATTAAATGTTAATTATAGAGATTTGAATTTTTAAAACGTTATGATTCAAAAATAGCATATTTGTATATGAATTATGATGTAATATGAAATTGAAATATTGATTACAATATTAATAATGGCTAATTAAATATCTATACAATTCAATTATAGAACTTAATTAAGTTTCTTTGAATCTGGGTGACCATAAGGTTAAACAAATACAAATAGAAAATTCATCATGCATTGATTTATTGAAGGTTTATAATGTCTATATATATGTTCTAGTTTGGTTTGTATATTTCTTTTATTTTGGATTTGTAGGGTGGGATGGAGTGGGGGAAGTGGCGGGATTTGAACGCTTGTCTTTCACAAACTTTTACAAGGTCTTGATTGGTATATTTTATATAGAACCCATTGATGACTTTAAATAAAGCTTCTAACTAGCTAAAACTTTAAATAAAGCTTGATGGGCAACAAAGAGTTGTACATAAAATTAGAATTTGTCAATCTATCCCCAGAGCTAACATATAGCTTAGTCCCGAAGAAAAGAAAAAGGAAAAGGAAAAGGAAAAGGAAAAGAAAAAAAATATTTACCTTAACTAGGTTTATTCAAGTGAAAGGGCAAAAGATGAGGTGTTTGATTAAATTTATAATCTGAATTGACCAGGTTTTCAGTAGTAATAATAAAGAATGCATGCTTGAGGGACGTATAGGGAAATTCAGTGAAGGCAAGTTGGGTGGAGTTTAGGCAAAGAAAAGAAATATTGTCAACTCTTTAAGAGGGAGAGAAAAGGAGTAATTAAGAGATATTGTAGTTGGCATTTGCCAGGATTTTGGGGTTGGAATTGTTTTTGTATTGTTGAGAAGGGAGGGGATTTATCATCATAATGATGGCTAGGAAAATTGTTGGGCAAGGCATGCTCAAAGTGGGGTGTGAAGGGAATAATTGTGTAGGTATTGAGGGACAATTTGGATAAGAAAGGCAAAGAGATATATACTATCTTGGATGAATCATGATTGGAACAATACAAAAATGCATATAGTTGAGTGTGTCACATGAACTGTTTAGGTATGTCTGGTTTCTATCAGCAAAACTTTGTGTATGTAAAATTTGAAGATAAAGACTTTCAAATCCAATTGAATGCTACTTATTGTACGAAGAAAGATCAAGAAAAGAAGATTGAGTATTTTAGATGGATTCTGATCAGTATTTGGATCAATTAACAACAAAAATAGGGTCTCTGGTTGCCAAGTCATGAAAAATCTTCCTTCCTCCTATTACGTACTCCATTACTAGTCAGTACAAATTCAGGCTATACATCCTAATTATTGTGAAAAAAAAAAAACATGTTGAATTAAAAGATATTAAAACTGCATCTTACATGGAACTAAACAATCAAGTTATATCTGAAGAACCAAAATGGCAAATATTGTGAGACTATTAAATAATATAAGTATTTATATACCTAATGATTTTACAAGAAACTCCAGTAATTAAATTCCAAATATAATTAAACTGTTCAAGATACATATCCCAAACCTGTTTTTCATTGATATATAAGTAAATCTTCTTAGATATTCTAAAAAAAGTTAAATTAATATTATATGACTGTTCATGATTACTATTTCATAATCAAAGTTTTTTCATACTATCTAAATATCTAATTTACTCATTTGATCTGTTTATTTTGTAATTAAATAAATATGATAAAAAGCACAAAGAGAAAAAGAGAAAAAAAATGAAAAGAAAAGGTCAAAATCTTTTTTTCATGTCCTAATTTTGTCAAGGCCAATAGGTAATGGGTAATAGCTGCCATCCATAGCCCATTTACAATAACCCAAAATCGGAAAACAATGCATCCATAAGCCCAATGCCAACAGACACCACAGCAAAACCCTCACCCCCGTCACTGATTATTGAATTTGCACTATGTAAATACGAGGAGGAAAAACGAAAAAGGCTACTGATACCCAAAAGACAAAAGCCAAATGCCTCTCCATGAATTAAATTTTCAATGTAAATTGTTAGCCATAGATAAGGATCTTAGCTTGCTCAAAATAATATAAAGAGAATAACGCGGTTTTCTAAAACAAAAGCTTATAGATATGGATAAATCAATTCTGAAATACCATATTGCTTTCCGAAATGAATATGAAAATAATCAAATATTGTATCGCACTAAACTCGAACCATAATTTAAGACAGACATCAACTTCATTAAACACACGATTCAAGCAATAGATAACCCCAGATCGTGATCGATATCAGCATTTGTTGGGCGAAACACATTTCTAGCTTAAATTAAGGACATAATTTAGGGATTTGACAAATTGTTGCAACATCTTTTGAGTCTTCAAATGGACTCGACAGCGGTCATGTTCAGACAGCAGCAGAAATTAAGGAAAAAAAAAAGAAAAAAAAAGGAAAAGTCACCACACTTCTGTTACAAATCCATTCATAGTGGCGATGGAAGAGCTCCGTCGAGGAGAATTTCAGCCTAGATTTAGAGCTCAATTGCCCTATCTATGCAGTAATCTTTCTTGGTCTAGATTCCGTTTACACGGCGAAGAGTTTTGAAACGATCTGCAGTGCCGCCGTTTGGCGGATGTTGGTGTCTCAAATGTTCAGCGCATTGAATGTCTCTCAGCTTGGGAACCATTGCCATGGTATGTGGTAAACTTCTTAGTGCTTGACATGTCTGGATAGTTATTCTCTCCAAAGCGGGGCATTCTGGTTCGATGTCACAAATGGAAGTCAAGCTTTGTAACCTGCAGAGCTGGAAATTCTTCAATTTGCAGAAGGCCGCGGATTCAACTGTTATTTCGGCCGAGGATTCCACTGTTAGTTGGGCCGTGGATTCATCAACTCTTACTTTGGCCGTGGATTCCACTGTTATTTCGGCCGTGGATTCAACTCTTACTTCGGCCGAGGATTCAACTAATTCGGCCGTGGATTCCGCTGTTATTTCGGCCGTGGAATCAACTCTTACTTCAGCCGTGGGTTCAACTGTCATTTTAGCTTCAATAATCTTTTCAATCTTTGAACAGTCCTCAATTTTAAGATTTTCTAAGTGAGAAAGTTGTGCGACCATCTCTGGTGAGAAGAGTACCGTGGCATTCTTTTAATGCCAGGGTAGTCAATGCACGAAAGCTCTCAGATGGAATTGAGCCCTCCCAGATTCGCACCAACTTTGGAAGCCCTTTTAGATGTAGCTTTTCCAGGCGTTTGAATCCTACGCCTCCTGTTGTATCAGTCAGTCCCACCCTTTCCGATACTCTGCATCTCGTTGCATCCCTCAACGATTAAAGCTTCCAAACTCTTGTAATATAATCAGCAGGAAGGTTGTCTGTTATGTTGCCAGCAGTGTGACCAATCAGCTCGAATGATTTTGCCTGTTTAAGTACATTAGAAACAGCCTTGGGAAATTCGGCTCCTGCAGAAAACTTCAAGTGCTTTTCATCTGAGTATTCAATTTCAAAGACATTGAACTCTGATCCGGAACTATTTCTTAGTTGACCAACAAAGAGTCTGAAACTTGTCATAAAGTCGATGGATCTGTCTTTTTTTTTTTTTTGGTG
Organism: Microcos paniculata; assembly: GCA_030664755.1. NCBI lineage: Eukaryota > Viridiplantae > Streptophyta > Magnoliopsida > Malvales > Malvaceae > Microcos > Microcos paniculata. The sequence goes on along the minus strand of CP131462.1, from coordinate 9,623,183 downwards.
GAAGATGGATCTGTCTTTTGCATTCCACGATTTGCTTTCCCCGATGAAAGTATCAAAAGACTCCAATTTGGTGAAGTAGAATTGAAGATGCGTCAATTTGTCCAGCACGATGATTTCCTTTGCAATTGCGTCGACATATTTCTCCCATCTTTTAATATTAGGGCTCACGACTGAGCTCAGTTCTTCAAGATTAGTAAGCCCGGAGATTGTGTTACCAGGAATCATCTATTCACTGCTACTATTGGAGTTGCAGAAACAAAGAATCTTCCTTTCTCCTTGGATATGATTTTGCATGCCAACCGCCTCCATGAATGAAACTCTTAAACATTTAATTTCTTCAACCGTCCAACCTCACTTGGCAAAGAACAAATCCCCGTGATATCAAGGATTTACCGCCTGACTGCAGTTTAGAAATAGCCCTCTGAGATTTCTTCATCCGGAGATGGATGAAGGAAGTCTCCGGATTGCTTTCTCCCGCAAGCCCAGAACTTGAAGGCCATGCATATATTGGAAGAATTGCACTGGAAATTCTTTCAAGCCATTTTCATGAAGTACCAATGTTAACATTCCACGACATCGGGAATTTTTTGGCAGTGGCAAAAGGGCTACCATACGAGCCATTGAGACTCTCCTTGCTTTAATCCATTCACAATATTCACTCTCTTCATTATTTCGAGCAAAAAAGTTTAGATCTCTTTCGAGATTTGCGATCCTTATTGCTGCCCTTTGAAAACAAACAAACATCTTGAAGTGACCCAAATTTTCTCCCTTTTCCAACAGAAACTTCTCCATGAAATCATGTAGTATTCTAAGCCCTCTGTCACGTTTTCTCCGAAGCCCCGAGCGATCCAAAAATTGCTCTGCAGTCCAGCAATCAATTATATAGTCTCGATTAATTTCTTCACCCATAGGAAAAATTGCCCAATATAGGAAGCAATGCTTATTAAAAAACAGAAACTTGTATAGCTAGCTACAAACAAAATATCAGCTATACAGTCTTACAAAATACACTAGCTATTTACAAAAAACAGAAACTTGTATAGCTAGCTACAAACAAAATATCAGCTAGTGTATTTGAAAATTTGCTTAAAAAATTCCCTCCAAAGCATTAGACATCTTAATGGGGCATGCATTGCATCAGAGTCTTCAAAACTTCATCAAACTGCCTCTAAGTCAACTTGTTAGAAATTTGACCTTGCTGCTCCTCAACCATGCTTCAGCAAACTTCAACAACTTCCCTAAGACATTCTGCCGAGAACACTATGAATCCAGGCAGGCACTTGTGTCCAATTATGCATATTGAAGATGCATTTATCTTTTTCTCTCTCTTTTTGGGCAAATTTATGTTGCTGAGAAAGGGCTCTTTTATCCGCCTTGCAAAGAGATAGAATCACCTTCAGCTATACAAGGATCAGCAATTGACACATAGCAGCAATAAAAGGGTTGCATGGTGGTCAATCTGCAACTGCTGGCATTGGAAGGTCTGTAAGACTGCTGCTGTGAACTAAAAGGCCTCATCTGCAGCTAGTTCATATGGCAGACACTGGGCGAGTTTCTTCCGTGCGTTATGTTTTGCCGATCCTTCACAACTGGAATGAAAATGCGATTATGATGATATGGTTTTTGCTGTTGTACACCTTCGAATTGATCTCTTGATTGATGCCTGATGGCATACAAAACTATGAACAGCGCTTTTTTGAGATCTTACTGCATAGCGAAACTAACCTGCTTTAAGTGAAAAGTGGCAGCTTGATTTGATGTAGTTTGTTAGAGCCTTGTGGCAAGTGAACAATTTTGTAGCCTTGAGCTAGTAGCAGGTTCTGCTGCTGCTTTGGATAATAAAAACACAATTATCCAAAAAAAAGAAACTAACGTGCTTTATTTGCCAGGTGCTTTTTAGGTGAAGCTGAGAACTCTCAGATAAGTTTCCTCCAAGCAACAGCAGTGACACACCCCTGCTTGTAGCGGCCTGGTCAGTTGGAACGTTAAAGAAGAAAAAATTGTCGCACTTCAATGTATACTCCATCATCTTGAGCAATTCATTCAGCTCCAAGCAAGCAATCATGGCGAAGAAGTCTCTGTCAATTTTCATGATTAGCTAATCGATATTCATTTTATTGCTGGATGTCTGTCAAGTGTCAAACATAAACACAAGTTGTTTCAGAGTTCAGACCATACCATATTGAGAGCTCGGTACTCCCTGCCTCCTCTTATATAATCTGTTGCTTATTGTCACTTCTATTTTGATTTTGATAGGGTTCTTCTACTTCGCAGTCATGAATTCGAGGAATTACCATCAAGAATTACCTTTCTTTTTGGAAAAAGAATTAATATTTTAAACTTTTCTCAGTTACCATACAATTATAATCGAACAAAACTACAGGACAAAGCATCACTCTTCTGTTACATTTCTTTTTCCTCAAACAAAATAGGCCGCAAAACCATCATTAATTATAAAATTCAACTCAGAAATCAGGAATATATGAATTTCGCCCCTCATGATTTTAGGGCCATAAACGATTTGAAAATTTTTGAGGCATTATAAAATTCTATTTGCTTTTGAATTTTGAGGATATTTTTATTAATTCGTCTTTCGTGGCTCTTTCCTCATATCATAACAAAAAGGAATGCTGATGTGAATTCGTGGCCTCTTATCTGTCTTTGAATGTTCACAATCATTCCTTCTTGACGTTTCTCCATTTCTTTGCAAGAAACTTCTCAAGGACTCCGAGGGAGGGTTGGAAATAACTTTAGTTTCAATCTATTCGATTCGTAATTCACCGTGTCTAACCGTTAAGGTACAGTAACGTCTTACACAACCTTTTACAAGGTATTGGTTGGTATATTTTATACAGAACCCATTGATGACTTTAATTAGAGCTTCTAACTAGCTCAAGATATAAAGCCTCCCTCAAGCAGTCAAGCTTGATTGGTAACAGAGAATTGCATGTAGAATTAGAGTTTGTCGATCTAGCCCCAGAGGCAGAGCTAACATAAAGTTTGGTTCTGAATAAAAGAAAAACAGCCTTTACAACTCATTTGATCTGTTCATTTTGTACATAAATATAATAAAAAGCACAAAAAAAAGACTGCCATCTATAGCCCATTTTCAACAACCCAAGATCGAACAACCATCCATCAACCCAATGCCAACAGACACCACAGCAAATCCCAAAAACCCTATTACATAATCTTGAGTTGGCACCGAGTACCTACAAGGAGGAAAATGAAAAAAACACTGATGAGTACCCAAAAGCCAAATGCTCTTCACTAAATTTTCAATGTAAATTATTTGCCGTAGATAAAGAGCTTAGTTTGCTCAAAATGATATAAAGAGAATAAAATGAGGAGAAGCTATTCCAGCCATACCACCAATAACTTTGATGCAGCACAAAAAAAAAGGCAAAAATGGTTTTCTAGAGTCTGTATAGAGGTAAATCCATCATGATATGAGTTACTGCTGTTATGAATTAGATTGAAATATATCGTCGTTAAAAAGATTGTTTTGTTATTACACCAGATCGTAATATTCTCCGGGAAGGGGGCCTGATGAAAAGAAACGAGCATAACGTTTTTCTAAAACAAAAGCTTATAAATATTGATAAATCAAGTCTGAATTACAATACTGCTTTTCCGAATTTTGAAAATAATCAAATATTGTATTACACTAAACTTGAACCACATTTTAAGAGAGACATCAACTTAATTAATAAACACAAGGGCTAGATGCCCCGGATCGTTTTTTCTTCTATCTATATCAGTATTTGTTGGGCGAAAAACATTTCTAGCCTAAATTAAAGACACAATTTAGAGATTTGACAAATAGTAGCAACATCTCTTCAGTCTTCAAATGGACTAGACAGCGGTCATCATGTTCAGACAGCACGCAGCAGAAAGGGGAAAAAAGAAAAACCCAACTTTATTATTCTGACAAATACAATGACAGCGGCGATGGAAGAGCCCGGTCGAAAAGAACTTCCGCCTAGATTTAGAGCTCAATTGCCCTATGCCGCAATCTTTCTTGGTCTAGATTTCCGTTTCAGTAGGGATTGCTTACACGGAGGAGAGTTCTGAAACGCTCTTCGGTGCCGTTTGGCCAATCTTGTTGGTGCCACCAATCTTCAGCGCATTGTATTCCTCTCAGCCTAGGAGCCCTTTCCAGGATACGTGGTAAACCTCTTAGCGCTTGACATGTCTGGATAACTATTGTCTCCAAAGCGGGCCATTCTAGTACGATGTCACAAATGGAAGTCAAGCTTTCCAACGTGCAGAGTTGGAAATTCTTCAGTTTGCAGAAGGTCCTGGATTCAACTGTTGTTTCAGCTTCAATAATCTTTTTAATCTTTGAACAGTCCTCAATTTGAAGATTGTCTAGCTGAGAGAGTTGTGCGACCATCTCTAGTGAGAAGAGTTCTGTTATACCATCGCATTTCTTTAATGTCAGGGTAGTCAGTGCACGGAAGCTCCCTGATGGAATTGTGCCCTCCCAGATACGCACCAGCTCTGGGAGCCCTTTTAGGTGTAGCTTTTCCAGGTGCTTGAATACTACACCTCTTGTTGTACTTGTACCAGTATCACCCTTCACGATGCTCTGCATCTGACTGCATTCCTCAACGACAAAAGCTTCCAACTCTTCTAATATATCAGCAGAAAGGTTGTCTGTTAAGTTGCCAGCAGTAGTGTGACCAACCAGCTCGAATGATTTTGCCTGTCTAAGTACATTGGAAATAGCCTCGGGAAAGCCGTCTCCTGCAGAAAACTTCAAGTGTTTCTCAGCTGAGCATTCAAAGACATTGAAATCTGAAGCGGAAATTTGTTGACCAACAAAGAGTCTGAAAGTTCTGAAGCCCATAAGTGGGTCTTCTGCATTCCACGATTTGCTTGCCTTGATGAAAGTGTTGAAAGACTCCAACTCATTGAAGTAGAATTGAAGATGTGTCAATTTTTCCAACTTGGTGATTTCCTTTGCAATCGCATCTGCATTTCCTTTCCATCTTCTAAATTCAATATTAGGGCTCACGTCAAGGCTCAGTTCTTCAAGATTAGTAAGCCTGGAGATTGTGTTACCAGGAATCATCTGTTCACTGCTGCTATTGGAGTTGCTGAAACAAAGAAACTCCCTTTCTCCTTGGCCATGGTTTTGGATGCCGCCGGCTTCTATGAATGAAACTCTTAAACATTTTAGTTTTTTCAATCGTCCAACCTCACTTGGCAGAGAACAAATCCCGGTGACATCAAGGATTTCCAGATTTTGGAGATCTCCTATCTGATGAGGAAGCTGTACCACCTGACTGCAGTTGCTTAGAAAGAGCCCTCTGAGGTTTTTTAATCCGGAGATGGATGAAGGAAGTCCCTGTATTGCTTTCTCCCGCAAGCCCAGAACTTGAAGGCCATGCATATATTCGAAGAATTGCACTGGAAATTCTGTCAAGCCATTTTCATGAAGTAACAATGTTAACATTCCACGACATCGGGGACTTTTTGGCAGCGGCAAAAGGCCGAAAATACGAGCCAGTGAGACTCTCGTTGCTCTAATCCATTCACAATATTCAATCTCTTTACCATTTGCAACAAAGAAATTTAGATCTCTTTCGAGATTTGCGATCCTTAATGCTGCCCTTTGAAAACAAACAAACATCTTTAAGTGACCCAAATTTTCACCCTTTTCCAATAGAGACTTCTCCAAGAAACGATCCAGTATAGCAAGCCCTCTGTTACGTTTTCCCCGAAGTCCCGGAGGATCCAGAAATTGCTCCGCAGTCCAGCAATCAATTATATAGTCCCGACTAATTTCTTCACCCATAGGAAAAATTGCCCAATATAATAAGCAATGTTTATACTCAGCATCACGAATCTGCTCGTAGACAAGTTTAAACGACCAGTAATAATCTTCCCACTCTTCCCATAGTTGCTCATTTGGTGATTGCAACTTGTCTTTCATATCCTGCCATACTCCCGGTTCATTATTGGTTGCCAAGTGTTTCCCTATTAATATGAGTACAGGCGGCATTCCACCACAACGACTGACAATTATTTCTGCTATTCGTTTGATTTCACTACTTCTTTGAGGATAGGAGCCCCGTGCGAATTCCCAAAATAACATTGTAGCATCCTCCGGGGACAATGTCTCCACTTTCATATCCTCATCAGTCTGACCAGTATATTTGTCTCTGCATGCAAAAACCACCTTTCCCAGTTCATGATTAGGACGAATTCCTACTTCTTCAAGGCTGATCGATGATGACGAAACGTCATCAAGAAACAAAACATATTTCTTGTCATTTAACATCTCAGAAATCACCGTCGCTCTTTGATCAGGATCGCAGTTTCCGTCCATTGTCATGCCTAAGCCCTTCCAAATCACTTCTTGTACTTTCTGTCTTGTTACATGAGTCACACTAAAAGCGTAGTCAAATTGACGGGCTTGGCGCACTCGGTCATGCACACTTTTCATTATTGTTGTTTTCCCTACTCCCGGAGGTCCATAAATGCAGATTTTCTTAAATCCCTCCTCATTTAGCCATCCGAGCAGTGTTGTCACGTGTTTTATAAATGACGAATACTCAACAACTCTCACATCATTATTCCATCTATTACCGCGAAAAATTGGTGCTGGCTCACGCATTATGGTTGTTCGGCTCAATTTTTCCTTCAGATCAGCTGCCTCTGTTGTCCTGTTCACGATACGTTTACCAAGCTTGTGCAAAGCACGATATGGGCAGAGTCCACATAAGAACGTGTGAGGTTTGTTTCCGTAGTCATATTCCAATTGTCTGATCTCGCTTCTTGTATTTGACACCTGCTCGAGCAAGGTCTGGCATTCCTGTGTGGGTTCCCTTGTTAATCTATTGATTTGCAGCTCCCTTCGGACTTCTGCTTCTTTATCAATTAGACATCGTTTCTCGCGCTGAAGGTCCTCGAAATTTCTGTTGATATGCTTTACGTAAAGATATTTGCGTTTCAACCAGTTGCAGATGCTCTTGCCACAAGGCGCTAACAATTGGCCACAAGTGGTTATAACCGCTGTCTCTGGCCTGCTCATTTGTTCATGGAAACAGCAAACAGTGATGGTGCTGTAGCGGACCGTTACAACTTCCAATTCAAAAATACACATGTGATCGTACTATTAGAACTTAAGGTAAATTTTCATGGAGGTCCTTACGTTTTAAACATAATTTATGTCTTTTAATTTCTAAAATGGATAATTTCTTAACATTGTTAGAGTTACCCTTAACTTGGTAGGTGAAGTTTCTGTTTCTTATTTATTCTAGTATTCAACTTTTCTTATATGGTTTTTGCTTCCAATTTCTATAGTTTTTTTTCTATGTATTTAACATTTTTTTTAAAAAAATTTAGCATTAATGCTTTTCCCTATATTTTCTAAAAAAATTACTAATAATGTATAAAAAATAATACAACTCATATTCAAGTATTATATATATGTATATATATATTTTCCTCCAATTTTTATCATATACCTTTTTATGCATTAATAATGTTTTCTTTAGAGTTAATGCTTTTCATCTATACCATTATATTAAAGGAATGAGTTATGGAGGTCATAGGTAGTGCCATGTAAAATAAGAGGAGAGAAAAAAATAACTATAAATAATTTTAAAATGATTTTTATATTTTAAGTGTATTAAATATTTTGTGTAAGCTATTTATTGTATTTGTGAAATGGAGAGAGAAAAATGATTATATTTAGTTTGAAAATAGATTTTATTGTTTTTTTTCAAAAATTTTCTTTATATTAGTGTGTTATTAATTGGAATGCTTTAAATTATTATAAATATTGAATTTCACAAGAATATAATACATTTAACCTATAATTTTTCATCTTTCACAAATTTTCTTTTTAAAAATTTATTGTTTTTATATTATATTTAAATTTTTTACCTCAAATGTTTATTGAATTTATCATACATACATTTAAATTTCTTATATAAAATAGTCCAATTTCGTATGTTATATTATGTTTATTTTTTAAACCTCCACCAGTTGATATTGTTTGAGTTTTCCTCTTACTATTGTTATTCTATGTATAATAAAAAGGAAATCAATACTATTTCGTTAATTGTATTATATTTATTTTTGTAACTTGAAGTGAGACGAATTTGTACAATAAAAAAACAAATTAGTCCCGAAGCTATACGAGGGGGGTTCTCCTCTAGTTATTTTTTAAGAGTAAATTTCATAATTATTCATTTATAACTTTTAAAGGTTTTCTAATTTGATCAATCAACTACAAAAGTTTATGATTTAGTCATTTATCTTTATAAGCATCAACATACCAAAGGCTAATTGCTCAATTCGGGGCCAAATCTTTTTGAAATGGCCTAATTTATGGTCAAACCTTTTAATTTGGTCGATTTGGGGTCAAATCTTGCAAAATCCGCTCAATTTGGGGCCTACTGTCAATTTAGATGGCCCGTGTCTTACATGCGCCAATTTAGGTGTGTACCGTCCAAAGTTTAGGCCCTTATTTGAAAAACCCGAAAAGGTTTGGTCCTTATTTGAAAAAACAAAAGAAAAAAAAAGGAAAAGCACATATTTTTCTTTGATTTTCGGTTTTGAAGCCTTGATTAGATTTTTCACGATCCCAACGGTGAGAAGAGAGATTTAAGGCCGTAGAACAACAAATCTAAAAATCAACTTCATCCGACGGTAAAAATGGCCATCTCGGAATTCGAAAGCAACGAATTTTTGGAGGATTTTTGAGAAATTGGAAGTTGACTTTGATGAAACTAAAGTCATATTCAGATTTAGCAAGCCCAAAAGAAGCTATTTGCAAAGTTTGAGCTTCATTTGATTACGTTGCCGACGGTCAACGACGGTTAACGACACCGATCAATGGTAGTTGAAGGTGAAAATTTCAGTCGGAATCTGAGTTTTGTTTAGTTGTTGGGTTTTTATGGTAAGAGAGAAAAAAGAGGGTGTAGTATTAGGAGAGAGAGGCAAAATTTTCGGGTTTACCAAAAAAGGGCATAACTTTTTCGTATTTTTCAAATAAGGGTCTAACCTTTTCGTGGGTTGTTAAAATTAACGGTGATTATATCTCACTCGCCGTTTAAATTGACGGTAGACCCCAAATTGAGCCGATTTTGTAAGATTTGGACCCAAATCGACCAAATTAAAAGATTTGGCTCCAAATTAGACTATTTTGAAAAGATTTGGCCCTAAATTGAGCAATTAACCACTACCAAATTCTCAGAAAAAACTAACATATGTACAAATGTAATACAACCAGCAACCACATCACTCAACATGCCACGCGGCATGATCTATTATGATGCTAATTACATTACTGAAAGAAATTTTCTATAAAACAAAATTGTCCCTTTTTTTAACTTCTATTTCATAGGCCTTTTTAAATTTCCCTCACGAGGCAGTTTGTGACTTTTTTTTTTTTTTTAATTCAAGAGATCTCTTTATAACGTTCATCGCCTCCATCTCTAGAGAAAGACAAGCTGATGAATAAACTAATTACTTGAATAAATATTAAAATCTAAGTCCTTCATACTAAGTCTTCTTTATAAGTATTCTAACAATCAACTAATGAGCAAACATTATTGATTCATACATTTATGTATCAATTTTTTTTATATATTTTGATTGCAATTGTTTTATATTCTAGTTATTTATAAATGTTGACTTGTATATATAAAGATTTTACATAATATATACTATTGATGAATCAAATTTTTTTTTAAAATGTATCATGATCCGAAATATCATAACATGTAAATTAACAAATTTTGTATCACAAAATTTATAAATTTATGTACTACGTTCCTGTATTCATATCACATATTAGAATGCATCACATTTCATACGTTCCTGTATTCATATCACATATTAGAATGCATCACATTTCAAATAAATACGGGTTATAGTATTTTTTTTGCTTTAAGTTTAAATAGGGGTGTAAATGAACACCCTGTTCAGTGAACAACTCGTGAACATACTCGGTTAAAAATTGTTTACGTTCGTTTAGTAAGGTAAACGAATGAATTTGAACCAAAATTTAATGTTCATTTAATAAATGAGCTGAATTTGAACAATATGTCTTTAATTCGTTTATATTCACAAACATATTCGTTTAATGTTCGTTTAAAAAATCGTTTGTTTGTTTATTATATTTATTATTTATTAAGATATTAGATATAGTAACATAATATAAATAATAATAATAATAATAATAATATTTATATTTATATTTTAATTAGTTTAATTTTCTTTTACGTATTTAATAATTACAAATATATTTATAATTATATTAGGATAAATTTTATTAAATAATTAAATTTAATAGTTTACTTTTAGTATTTGTTCGTGAATATGTTGCAAAGTCGTTTATGTTTGTTTATTTACACCCCTAATTTAAACAAATCTTTGACTCAAGACAAATCCCTTATGGGTTATACTATTTTTTTTTATTTAAGTTTAAATTAGTCTTTGGCTCAAAACTCATCCCTTCTAAACCAGATTGTCCCATTATGGGGATAAATCACTCCTAACAATGATTTTTTTTGTTTACAAGACTCAAACTCGAGATATTATTTAAAAAAAATGTCAAATCACTTAAACCAACTACTTCTTGGTACTCTGGGTTATACTACAAATTACCAAAAGCAAGAGCCATTAACATGACCTAACAGCTAAGTCAACTTTTGGATAAATTATTAGATAGACAGGGTGTACCACGTCATCTATAGGCCTTATTAATTAAATTGTGACAACTCAAAGATTTTGATATATTTACAAAAGCCCTACCACAATTATAATATAAATTTAAGGACTTACCCTTTAAATTCTTCTTCTTTGTAAGATGGGACTAAACCTTTTGTCAAATTAGTGCTTTAATTTTAGGAAAAATTTTGAGTTGGCATAATTTAATTGATTGGATCTATAGATGACGTCGTACACCCGATCTACCTAATAATTTCTCCAACTTTAGGCCAAGGAATTAATCTAGAATTAATGGCCTAGAAAAACCTTTGGCTAAAAAATAAATAAAAGCCAAGTCAACTTACGGGGACGTGGTCATTGTAATTTTTAACTCGATGATCTGCAACTTTGATCTCCCACAAGTTTGCTGCAAATCCCAATGGAAATAACAAATACCATTCTATAGTGAGACTTGGAACATTTACTGCCAAAGAGCAGTGAAAAAAAAAATCAATAAAATGCAGAAAAAAAAGGAAAAATGATGTTTTCAAACTTGTTCAAACCCTGTAATTTAGTATATAGCAATATAATTATGTCCTTAATTCAATCTATTCCTACCCGAATTTATATTTTCATACGCGAAGAAGTAGACAAAATTAGGAATATAATCAGCTAGTAGGCCCAACTACGGTTCTTAAGTACTCTAGATACTTCCCTATAACATCCTTTCCCTTCATGGATCGATGCAAAACTAGCTAGGTTGGACTTGGAATCCTTCCTTCACAGGGAGGAGCCAAGGGCTACTTAAGAGAGGAATACGGTGGAACTGGAGGGTGGGCACCCAACGGCGAGGAAATTCATGTCTTGAATGGTTGCCAGACTGCCAGGGATAGATCGTAGAAGGATCATTTAGGCCCACATCAGCAGCGGGGAGTTGAATCCGGATGCGAAGCAGACTTAATGCAAAGGAATTAAAACACTCTCATGCAATCTAATATGATCAGTTCGAGGAAAATCTTTGAACGAAACAGTTTACCTCTAAGCCTCTGAGCAAAATTAAAAGTTAATTTTAACAAAGAAAAAGAAAAGTAAAGAGCAAAAAGAAAAAAGCAAAACGCCCCCGAAAGGTGAAAACGATATCTTCTCGTTAAATTTGCCCGGTTCATGATCATCCAAGCAAACATCTAAATTGCAGCACTAGGTTCAAGTAATTAGACGAGCATGGAGCATACCTGCGTTGACGATCCTGGGATCCTCGCTTGGCGGCCGGGGTCGGTTAAAGTACAGTCTCTTGCTAGAAGGGAGACTTGACTATTTAAAGCTCCAAATTACAAAGTCTACAAAATCAACCAACCAATCACACATGACTAAGGAAACGGTCAAAACATGAAGCATTACCCTTTACATAAACAATTTTCAAACATGGTAGAATTATGTGATCAACGTGTTACTACCACAAGGATCAAGATACGAGTGCAATTTGTTTTGTATAATCACAAGAGGGAAACAGCAGGAAAGTTAAAACAAAAGATAGACGTATTGCTCAATAATTGTACTAGCATAAGAAAAATGGTAACCCGAAATCGTAATATACTAATAAAGAGCAAAGACTTTTCTCCATTGACTCAATTATTCTACTAACCTAAGCACCTAACTCATATAAAATTATTGGAGAAATTTCTCGAAAAAAATTAATATTAAAAAAATTATTAGATAGGTCCGTCACATTATGTAATGAGGCCAATCATACATTAAATACTTACCATTTATTTCTTTTTCCATTAAAAATCATCCATTAATATTGAAATTTTTTAAGAATTTAATTTGGCACAAGAAATTTTAAGAATTACACGAGTATTGGTCAAGGCTTTTAAAACCTGCCTCATAAAATTTGAGATGGATTTAACAGTTCCATTTAAACTAACATAAATGATAAATTTTCTTCTTTTTTTTTTTTCACATAAGATGCCATTCAGGCTTAACCCCTTAGATTGGGATTTCCAATCACATCCTTCTTTAATTAAGTGAGAAGACCCACCCATCTTTAATAAAGTGAGAAGATCCAAAACACAACTCAAAACTATAATTACCATCCACCTTACACATCCTTTTTTAATGGGGTTCAATTAATCGGTACTAGTTAAGCTCATTTAATAGGATTAAAAAGTAATTTTGAATTCTAAAATGGTAATAATTATTGTAAAAGTTATATGCTAAAAATATCCTTAGATATAGTGAAAAGAAAAAATTTCTTATTTGGGGCTAAATTTTAACAAATTTATTGAAATTTTTTTTTCTAAAATCCTACAATAATATATTTTAAATATTAAAACTTATCCTTAAAATTTATTTTTTATTTGAGGTTTAATTTTATAAATTTGAGACTAAACTTAATTAAGGGTATCCTTATCTTTAAGCAATAGTAAAAGTATAAAATAAATGTAAAACACATAAAATAAAGCAATTATAAACAATAATTGTTTGCTTAATGGGTGCCTATAATTTCCTTTTGGTCAAATTATATATTTAGTCCTTACTATATGAAAAGTGTGAATTTAGTCCCTTTACTTTAATTTCATCAAATTGAGTCCTTTTACTTTTATTTATTGCCAATTTTAGTGTAATCATTAACGGTGTTAAATTTTCATAATTAATTATACTGATGTGGCATTGACTATGCTAACACGATATTAACTATATTAACGTGGTATTAACTTTGATGATGTTTACTTAAAAAAATTAAAAAATTTTTATGTGGATTTTTTTGTCACATTGAATACATTTTGGTAGTGATTATGAAATTTTTCTTCAAAAAAAATATAAAATTAAACATCCAAAACCAAAATAAAAAATGAGCTATTGAGGCGAAAAATATGTTATGTAGTCAAAAAAAGTCACAATTTTTTTTTAATTTTTTAAGTATATGTCATCATAATCAACATCATGTTAGTATAATTAACGGTGAATATTTAATACTGTTAATGATTAGATTGAAATTGATAATAAATAAAATAGAGGAACTCAATTTGATAATAAATAAAAGTAGATAGACTCAATTTAATCAAATCGAAGTAGAGGGATTAAATTTACAATTTCAAGATAATAGAAAGACTAATTCCCCCCCCCCCCCCCCCCCCCCCCAACTACCCAAAACTATAATTACCATTAACCTTACACATCCTTCTTTCATAAAGTGAGAAGATCCAAAGGTAGATTGATCAAGATAGTTGTCCCATCTCTATAATTTTGCACCATATTAGTTAGAGAGTAGGCATAATGAGAGTATATTCAAAAATTAGTATAAAAATGAAATAAAATTTAATTAGTTATTAAAGTTTTGTAGGGACTAAAATATAAACATCATAAGGTTCACATACACACACACATATATATATATATATATATATATATATATATACACACACACACACAAATAAGTTACAATGGATAAAAATATAAAAGGTTAATTAATAAATGATGCTCCATCAAACTTGAATTCATGCTTTAAAAAACAAAAAATGTTTAATTTTTTACAAAACAACCAGTTACTTAAAATGTCATGAAAGATTAATAAAAAAAAGAAAGAAATCCTCTCCAATGGTGCATTTTTATAAATTTCAGGAAGTTTTTAAGTCTTTCCTAAACAAACATCATCATTAACAAAATGGCCAACAATATCAAAGAATTACTAACACACCAATGGCTTAGACCACCTCCAATGTAGCACCAAAACATTAAAATGATGTTAAAATTTGGTGTAAATCAGTCAAATGAATACGGCATTTCCCATGCCTCGAGAACACCAAATTTGGTGTTGGTTTTTTTCTTTCTTTTTGATAAATATTTAGATTTTAAAGTTAAATTATTATGAGAAATATGTTATTAGAAAGATTTCAGTAAAATCTTTAAATGAGATCAATATTAAATATGTATTTTTATTTTTCAATTATTATTTGTAAATAATTGTTATCAAATATTTCTTTTAATAATCTTAATTAACACCAATTTAGTGTAGAGTACATTGAAATGAAAAAATTCTTAATGTAAGAATATTCTACAAATATTCTTTTTTAGCACCAAAATAGTATATAAAATTTCATGTTATACATTGGAGCTGCCCTTAATGCCAAATTGCACAAAAACCCAATATTAAAAAAAAAGGGAAAAAATTAGTAAGATTTTAAAAAAATTAAAAACTAAAAAAGTAATACCAATGAATTGATGCCACGTGGCACATGAAGCCATCGAGGCTTACGTTAATTGTAAGTAACTACTAGAAAGCGACCCGGGTTACGCCCCGGGAATTTTTTTTTTAATTTTAAGTATTTAAATTTTATTTTTTAAAATTATAAGAGAATAGGGATGAATAATATTTTAGGATCAATCCATATAATCATATATTAATATTATATGTACATCAAAATGTAATATAAATATATATATATATATAATCATTTTAATATACATAGATAATGTTAATTAATTAATAAAAAATTATATATCTAAAATATTATACATAAGTTGAAAATGTTGATTATTAATAATTAAATAAAGATATTTGCTAAAGAAATTAAATAAAAATATATAAATCAAATATTAAGTCTTTGGTAGTAAATAAATTTTAATAATAATATATATATAATATATCAAAATGTAAAAAAATTTTCTTTCAAAAATAAAAGAAAGTACCAAAAAAAAAAAAGAAGGAAAAAACTATGAACTTTAACCTAAAAGATCAAAAAAGGAAAAAGAAAAAAAAAGAGTTAATGAGGGGGTGATAATTATACCCCTGCTCCTCTAATACCCTTAAATTTTAGTCTTAAATTTTAGTATAAGGGAGTATAAATAGATAGATACATAGATACGCTAGTACACATAGATGTGGTCTTGGTTGGACTTTGGAGCACTTGGATTGGAGCTCTTGCCTTTGGATATTTTCTGTTGAAGGCTTACCGTAATTCTTAATAACGCACCATTGATCAAAGAAAGAAAAAGTCAAAAACCAGACGCAAACTTTCGTCACCCTTTTCAAATCCTATGATCTTATTTCTGCGTCCTGAATTTGCTGTTCATTCATTATGGAAATTCAAAAGCCAAAACCCTTTCAAATATTTCACCCTTTGTTGCTCTTGCGGTCTTGCCCACGCCATAACTCCTTATCCTTTTTTTCCCCTCTGTATGTTCTAATTTTGGCTCTTTTGTTTCCTTTTCTCATCTGCTGGTAATTCTGCTCTCCACCTGAAACTCACAATTTCCAGCCAAAAGTCTCTGCTTGATATTAGTTTCTACAGCCTTTAATTTTTTATTTGGCTCTTTTCAATACTAGTATTTTCATTCTTGGATTTGCTCCGCTGTGATCTCTGTTTTGTTCTGTTATTTGCCTTGCTTGTGTGTTGGCCCCCCCACCCCCCTCAAAAAAAAAAAAAAAATAATGGAGACTGTAGGTTCTGGCGATGCATCCAACCTTTATTCAAAAGCTGCGAAAGGCATCTTCAAGGAACCTAAACGGTATATTAGATATGTGAGAATCTACAAGAGAAACGTTGAGAAGTTCAAGAAGAAACTTGATGTGTTGATGGCAAGAAGAGCAACCGTGCAGCAAGAGATTGATGCTGCAAAAAGGGGTGTGGAGAAGATAAAAGCGGACCCGGAGGATTGGTTTGATAGAGTGGACAAGATGATCGAAGAAGATAAAAAGAAAGTGAAGGAACTTGAAGACAAGGCAAAAAAGAAATGCTTTATCGGCTTGTGCCCCAATATCAAGTCACGATATCAGCTTAGCAGGAAAGTAGAAGACGGTGCCAACGCTGTTGATGAACTCCTCCAACAAGGTAATTTTAACAAAGTTTCGTATCGTGATGTTCCAGAAGACATTGTTGATGGACCTCCTAAAGACTTTGAGGCCTTCGAATCAAGAGGGAAAGTTTTCAACGATATCATGGAGACACTGAAAGATTCTAATATCCGCATGATAGGGGTGTACGGGATGGCTGGTGTGGGCAAGACCACGCTGGTCAACGAAGTTGCTAGGCAAGCTAAAAAGGGAAAGTTATTAGATGCAGTGGTTATGGGTGTGGTAAATCAGACTCCTGACATTCAGAGAATTCAAAATCAGATTGCAGAGTCGTTGGGTTTAAAATTTGAGGAGCGGAGTGTAACCGTAAGAGCACGTTGCTTGTGCGAAAGGTTGAAGATAGAGAAGAAAATTCTTGTCGTTCTAGATGATCTTTGGGCGAGACTAGATCTGAAGGAAGTTGGAATCCCTTTTGGAGAAGAAAATAAGGGATGCCGTATACTACTTACTTCAAGAGATAAAAATGTTCTAACAACTGAGATGAATGCTCAGAAAATTTTTCAAATGGGTGTTTTAGAAGAAAAAGAAGCTGGTGACCTTTTTCAGAAGATGGCTGGAAACAATTTTGAAAGTCCTGAATTCCAATCTATAGCAATTGAAGTGGCGGAAAGATGCGCAGGATTGCCTCTAGCCATTGTTACAGTTGGAAGGGCTTTACGAAACAAAGATTTCTCCACATGGAATGAAGCCTTGAGAAGTCTACAAAGGCCTTCCCCAAAAGGGATAACAGAAGAACTATATTCAGCTGTAGAACTCAGTTACAACCATTTAGCAAGCGAAGAACTGAGACAGACACTCTTGCTTTGCAGTCTGCCAGGTCCTCATTATGTTGCCATTCAGGACTTGCTGAAATATAGCATGGGTTTGGGTTTATTTAATTTTGTCAACACAGTAGAAGAAACGCGAGACAGATTGTTGAGTGCATTAAGTAAGCTTAAAGCTTCCTGTTTGTTACATGATAGTCACTCCACTGACTGGGTCCATATGCATGACCTTATTCGTGATGTCGCCTTAGTGATCGCTTCGAAGGACAACAATATGTTTGCATTGAAACATGAGGATGTTCTCCAAGACTGGCCAGATGCAGACAGAATGAAAATGTTCAACATGATTACTCTAAACCAGGCTTCTATTAGCGAGCTTCCTGAAGGGTTGTATTGTCCGCAGCTTACTCTCTTCTATATGTGTGGTAAGAATCCTGATGTGGAAATGCCATCTAATTTTTTTACGGAGATGAAAAATCTTAAAGTGTTAAATTTGACTAAAATGTATTTTTCATGCTTACCTTCATCAATTAGTGTTCTAACAAATCTTCGAACATTGTGCTTAGATAGATGTGTGCTGAAAGATATTGCCCTTATTGGAGAGCTTAAGAATTTAGAGATTCTTAGCCTTTTGAAATCTGATATAAAGATGCTGCCTAAGGAAATTGGGCAATTGATTAAATTAAGGTTGTTAGATCTCAAAGGTTGTACCAAACTCAAAATTATTCCAGCAGGGGTCTTATCGAGTTTGTCCAGATTGGAAGAATTATATATGGGTAACAGTTTTGTTGAATGGGAAGTTGAGAGGCATGCCAAGAAGCAAACCAATGCTACTCTTGCTGAATTGAAATTTTTGACTCGTTTGACCACTTTAGAGATTCATATTCCAGATGCTAAGGTTATGCCAGGGGACTTGTTTTCTGAGAAGTTGGAGAGATATAAGATTTTCATTGGAGAGGCGTGGGATTGGGATGGTAAGCATGAATACTCGAGGATACTGAGACTCGAGTACTTAAATAGACGCATTGATCATTTAGATGATGGAATTAAGATGCTGTCGAAGAAAACTGAAGAGCTATTTATAGATGACATGGAAGGTTCCAAGATTGCACTTCATGGGTTAATAGATGAGAAAAGCTTTGGGCATTTGAAGAATCTCCGTATCCAAAATTGTTGGGACATACAATATATCATTGATGATAATGGTGCGATGGATAGTATTGAATTTCTTCAATTACAATCTTTGGCGCTTCAGAATCTACCACAACTCATTAGTTTTTCATGTGAAAACCAAAGGAGTTCTACATCCGGATCTCAACATGAGTTATCACTTTTTAGTGAAAAGGTAATTTATCTTTTATTCATTCAATTGCAGTCTCATTTCTTGTTTCAGCCTACAATTTTCATATCGAGCATTAATGTTACTAAATGTTTATTAATTGAAAATGGTTCCAATTTAATCTCTAATATTTCTAATTTCGGCTTAATACATAAAATAGCCCTCAAACTTGTATAAAATTATCATTTTGGCCCTTCAACTTTATTTTGAAATTTTTGACCCTCGAACTTTTATTTTGTGCTCAATATAGCCCTTGGTGCTGACATAGTCTAATGAGAAAATTTCACGTGTCATATGAAAATTTCACGTGTCAATATATGATTAGGCCATGTCAGTATCAAGATTTACATTATGCACAAAATATAAGTTCAGGGCGAATTTGTTTGTACATCCTTGTGTATGAAGATATGGATGAGGCAATCATCTGAATTCGGATGCTCTATAGTTTGGGATTAATCCAAAGAGGTCTAATTATTTGGAGATTTAGATAGCTAGCAATCTCAGCTATAAAAGCAAACAAGTCTGTTCATCTTTTGATGATAACCGATGATTTTTTTTTGGCTTCCCCAATGATTGTTTAATATATTCGATAAATCGCTTCGCTTTAGATATCTAATACTTCTAATGATAAATTACATGCATGCAGATGGTTTTCCCTAGCTTGAAGAACCTATTTTTGTCCTCAATCAATGTTGAAAGGATATGGCACCACCAGCTTTCAAATAAATCTTTCTGCAGTCTTGAGAATCTGACAAGCTTGATCGTTGATTGTAGTGACAACCTAAAACACCTATTTTCATCTTCTATGGTTAGAAGCCTCGCGAATCTTGAATGCTTGGAGATAATTGAATGCGAGAGATTAAAAGAGATAATATTCTCAGAGGAAGAGGAGATAAGAGAAGAAGTGCTTTTATTTCCCCAGTTAAACTCCCTAAAGATGAAGGGTCTTTGGTGTCTCACGGGATTTTGTCCCGAAGATTATAAAATTGAATTCCCATCCTTGAAGTTACTGGAGATTGAGTGCTGTCCTGCATTGAAGGGATTCATGTGTAAGTCTACGGTGAAGGAGAACCAACATTTTTCTTCAGAAGCTCTCTTTGACAAGAAGGTAAATTGCGCTCATTCTGAACTTGTTTCCCTTTGTACTTGTATGGCTTTTCACAACCAACTACTTATTCTTTGTAATATTTTCTCTCGTGACATGATTTTTTACATAAAAATATAAAAAATACAATATCGTATGCGTGTGCTTTGTGCATATCGTATTTACAAACAATGTTTATCTCTACAGAATGTTGCGTTCCCCTCCGTGGAGACGTTACAATTGTCCGCACTATTTATCCCGAGAATATGGAACAAACATGCAACCACGACAAATTGCAGTCAATATTTGAGAAACTTGATTATTGAAGGTTGTCATAATTTGAAATGCCTATTCTCACTCTCTGTGGCTGGATGTTTAGTGCAGCTCAGACGTCTTGACGTAATTGATTGTATAGACATGACAGAAATTATAGAAACCGAGGAAACGCTAGAAGAAGTAACAGAAGCTAAGATTGTGTTCCCTCGATTGACCTTCCTAAGGATGAAAAATCTTCGGGAATTTCGAGGATTCTACTTAGGAAATAGTATTATCGAATTCCCATGTTTAAAAGAATTAATCGTGGGGCAATGTCCGAAATTGGAGATCTTCAGTCGTGGAGTCTTGAGCACTCCAATGCTGTGGAATATGGTTATATCTGAAGGAGGAGGATTTAGATGGCTTTGGGCCCCCATCCGACTATTCTTCAAAGAGAAGGTACAAAATGATTCATGATGTTTCCCTTTCATTTCTTGCAGGTCTCTGGTCAATCTACTTTCTGTTCTTAAGAAAATATATTGATCGTCCCTGTTTGTTCCCCTGTTAAAGTTAAAGGAACAGGAAACTGAAGAAGAGCAAGGAAAGGAAACTGTACTGCGTAATGTAATGAAAAAAGAAACAGAAATCGAGACCGTAGTGTCGCCAGCATTTGATATTCCGAGCCCAACAAGAAAACAAGAAAGCTATCAAAGTTCGGTACCAGAAAGAGCTGAGCCGGTTGATGAAGCTCAGGTAATTTTAGCACACAGAGAATTTGACAAGCCATATCCTGCTGATGTTGAACTGACTGAAGAAACAGCGATTTATGGTCAAGTTGAGGAACTTTGGTCAGCAACAGGTGAGGTTACGTACCGCATCTAGCATAGGAACAATGAAAATATACAGTGTCTTCTTTACTACACGTTCCCTAACCCGTTCAATAATCTAAATCAGACCTTGTTGCTTATGAAACAGAAAGGGTGCCATCTTCGACAGCACAAAATCTGAAGATTATTACTCAGGAGGAAAATGTTGAGGCTGCTCATTCTCAAAAGGAAGAAGATCAGAAGGTCCCTGAAGTGACAGAAAATGTCAGTCAATCGATTGAACCTAATTTATCGTTGGCATTATACACGCCAGGTGCTAGAGTTAATATGGAATCTGGGGCTGTAATTCCTTGGGCAAAAGATAATTTTCCAGTCATTGATGAAATGAAGGCTGAGATTCTTTCTCAACCTATAGAAGCTCCAGAGATACAAGAAACAGGAGAAGCTGCAATGACAACTATTGAGCACTATGTGTCTAAGATCTTGGAGTGCTTGGACACAGACACAGTCAGAAGAATTGCTCTTCATGGAGTTTGTGGGCTGGGCAAGACCAGTGTGCTGAGAGCATTGGCCAAACATCCTAAAACAGAACGCTCGTTTGATTTGGTCGTTTGGGTGACCGTCTCAAAATACCGGAGTTTAAAGAAGATACAAGATCAAATTGTACGGCAGTTGCCCCCTGCATCTTCCAGTGCTGACCCGTTCACGATTTTGAAGGGCAAGAAGGTTTTGCTTCTGCTGGATGACGTCTGGGAGCGGATTGATCTGCAGGAAATGGGCATTCCTTATCCCACCCAAGAAAACGGGAGCATGATGATACTTGCAACTAGAGAATTGAAGGTTTGTCATGATATGGAGACGAGAGTTGTCGAGATTGAACCTGTCTCCATGGAAGAAGCTTGGAGACTGTTTCTTGAACAAGTTCGTGGGGTATCTGACTCGCCAAGTATTCAGCGCTTTGCTAAAGGTATAGTTCAGAAGTGTTGCGGTCTACCTTTGTTCATCATTGTTACTGGAAGAGCCCTGGCCGATGAAAAAGATGTCCTCGTCTGGGAGCGTGCATTCAATGAACTTTCGCTGGCTGGTAGAGATATCAAATCTTGCATCGACGACCAAATTCAACTGCTAAGATTCAGTTTTGACCGGCTGAAGTCTCCCAGCTTAAAAAGTTGCTTCCTTTACTGTGCATTGTTTTCAGAAAATCAAGAGATTAATACTGTTAAATTTGTAGATGATTGCATCCAAGAACGTTTAATTGCTGGAACTTGGACTCATTCATATAAGAGGGGACATGATGTAGTTGATGCTCTTCTACATGCTTTACTGGTGGAAACTACTGAAGATGGTCAGTCCATCAGAATGCGTGATGTTATGAGAGAGTTAGCATTTAGGATCTTGTCATCAGAAACAGAAGGCTGCCAATTTCTGTTGATGAATTACCCAAAACCATTGAAGCAAGAAAACAGATCATCATCCATTAGTGCCGATGCTCATCAGTTTGTGTTGAGAATTGCTGGACGTCTAGCTGAGCCACTTACAGAGGAAGAATGGAAGGAATCCAAGACGATCTTTTTGATGGACAACAAGTTGTCGACTCTGCCTGAAAAACCAAGTTGCCCGGACCTCCGGATGTTATTTCTGCAAAGAAACTATCAGCTGAGAGGGGTACCAGATCATTTCTTCGACGACATGCCTTCCCTTGAACTGTTGAACCTATCGAAGACCAGAATCAAGTTTTTGCCAAAGTCAATTTCTAAGCTAGGAAACCTGGAAATCCTTCTTCTTCGTGATTGTGAACGCCTCGTCAAGCTCCCATCTGAAGTTGGGTCGCTGCAACTTCTTCAAGTACTCGATCTCGGGGGCACTGAGATCATTGAACTGGCCAAGGAGATTGGTGAGCTAGCCTCTCTAAGACACTTGGAAGTATCCTTCTATGGGTCTAGCACCAGCAGTGAGAAACTTAAACTGCCACGTGGATTGATTTCCAGACTCCAAGCGTTGGAAACATTAAGCATTAGTGTGTACCCAGGAGACAGTTGGTGGAACAAGAATGTCAAATCTTTCATAGAGGAAGTGAGTAACTTGAGAAAGCTGACTTCTCTTTCCTTTTATTTCCCAGAAGTAAAGTTTCTTGAGCTGTTCCTTCAAAGAAGTGTAGCATGGAATGAAAAAAGCTTAAGAGAGTTCAAATTTGTGGTTGGCCGTGACGTCAAGTTCAACGCATCACGGATACCAAAGTATGTAGAGCTGAATTATGGTCTAATATCGGGTCAATGCTTGAGATTTGTCAATAGTGAGAAGATACCCGATGCAGTTCTTACAGTGTTGGCTAGTTGTACTGCTTTGTATTTAGATCATCACCTCGGCATCCGCAGGCTGTCAGAACTTGGGATTGGCAACGTTAACAAGCTGAGATACTGTATAATAAGTGAATGTCCTTACCTGGAAACTGTTGTGGACTGCACGGATGGAACTGAGATTGAATTTACATCACTGGAGCACCTGAGTATCCATTATTCATGGGGTTTGACATGCATTTGGAGTGTTGTCCGCAATGGAGGCTTTGTAGCTCTGAGAACTTTGTCTCTGCATGCATGCCCCAAGTTAACATATGCTTTCAAAAGCTCAATGCTGAAGTTCCTTTCTAACTTAAAAGAGTTACTGGTTGATGACTGCAAAGCAATTGAGGAAATTGTTTCTACAGATGAGATCAGTGAAGCAACTAAACAAATTGTTTCTACTGAAGAGGTCGATCAATCTGGTCGTATTTCACTCAAAAGCTTAAGACTTCATTATCTTCCTAAATTGCTTCGTATTTGGGAAGGTACTGAGGCTAAGCTCTTGTTTGAATACATTACTATCTACGATTGCCCGCTGTTGAAGCAGAATAATATAGATTCAGAATTACAGAAAACTTTGAAGGGAATTAGAGCCGAGCAGGATTGGTGGGAAGAAAGTCAGATGAGCTCACAGTTTAAAGCCATTTTTACCCCAATTCGCGAGGTTGATGTACATAGTTCCTGAGACTTCCCAAGGCGTTCTGCCGAGAACATTATGAATCCAGGAAGGCAGGTTTGTTCAATTATGCATATTGAAGTTGCATTTATCTTTTCCTTTCTCTTTTTGGCCATTTTTATGTTGCTGAGAAAAGGCTATGGTAAAATCTTCTGTGACATTAAATAAATAAAGCAAGAAGAGACGACTCAGAGAGTTTCAGCGGTGCGGTATGTTTTGCGGGTCCTTCACAACTGGAATGGAAACGAGATTTTGATGATATGGTTCTTGCTGATGTACACCTTCGAATTGATCTCTTTTTGGCATACAAAACTATGAACAGCGCCTTTTCGAGATTTTACTGCATAGCGAAACTAAGCAGCTTTATTGGCCTGGTGTTTTTGAGGTGACGCTGAGAATGGCCAGATAAGTCTCTTCCAAGCAACAGCAGAGACACACCCCTGCTTGCAGCGGCCTGGTCGGTCGTTGGAAAGTTAAAAGAAGGAAACATTGTAGCACTTCAATATTCCATCATCTTAAGCAATTAATTCAGCTCCAAGGAAGCAATCATGGCGAAAATGTGTCAGTCAATTCTCATGATAGCTAATCGATATTCATTTTTATAGCTGGATGTCTGTCAAACGTAAACACAAGTTGTTTCAGTCTGAGTTCAGAGACCATAGCATTGAGAGCTCAGTACTCCCTGCCTCCTCTTATATAATTTGTTGCCTATTGCCATTTCTATATTGATTTTGATAGGGTTCTTCTAATTTGCAGTCATGAAATCGAGGAATTACTATCAAGAATTACTTTTCTTTTTGGAAAGAGAATTAAAATAACAAAACTACAGGACAAAGTATCAGTCTTCTGTGACATTTCTTTTTCCTCTGAAACCGTCTTTAATTATAAAATCCAACCCTAAATTTTAAAGACAAAACTCAGTTATATATGAATTTCGCCTCTTATGATTTTAGGGCCTTTAAAAATTGGAAACTTTTTGAAGCATTATAAAATCCTATTTTCTTTAGAACTTTGAGATTTAAAAAAAAATTAAATTCATCCTTGGTGGCTTTTTCTTCACATCATAAGATAAAGGAATGCTGATATGAATCCATGGCGTCTTATCTGTTTTTGAATGTTCACAATCATTCCATCTCGAGGAGTCTTCATTGCTTTGCAAGGAACTTCTCAAGGACTCAGAGGGTTGGAAATAACTAACCTAGTTTCTGTTGGAAAAAGGGGATAGCAACCTTACATGAGGTTTATTCTTGCAGGGTGTCAAATGTCAAGCTTTTTATCCTCGATTGGAAAACATGGACAATTATTTGAATTGTAGTTGATACATTATTCGCACTAAGACATGTAGCCTATTTAATATGTAGCATGCTCTCAAGATCAAAACATCCGCAGACAGTTTTCAATACATATTTCACGATTCAAAATTGTTGGGCTAGTGCGTAACATTTCATTTACTTCCAAAGGGGGAAACTTTCAACAAGTTGCCATCATGGCTAAATAGAACAAGAAAGGAACATAATGACAACAATTGAACTAATGCTTTTGTGTCTCAAATTTTCACATCAGTTGTCCATGTACCTTGAACACTAGGGTGTTTGGTTACATGCCTTGTCTTCAATTTTACCACCTTTCTTCCCAAAGCATTTCTCAGTCTGCTTGCATGCTGAAGGATGTCTCCTGGTGTCAAATTCTTCACACATATCACCCGCTCGTTTTTGTTCTCTGTGAAATTGGAAAGAGATATGCTTTAAATTGCTGAAGCGCTTTTGGAGAAAAAATGCATGTTCAGTGGCTTGCATTCTGCCAACAATGTGTGTATTTGATGTACATATCTGAAGTACTCATCCAAGAATGAACGAGAAACTTACTGTAAAAGCCCTTTAAATGTGGATGCTGTCCACGAATGAGTTCAGTAACCACCTCCAGCTGAGGGGTTTTCTCTTTAAATGCTGGCAACTTTGACTCCATAAATGCCCTGCCATAATAGTGCAGACTATTAGCATGACAATAAGTGAATTTTAAGAATTTTAGTCATTAAAAGAACTCATAGCCAACATGCGTCTCACAAGTATTGTTGTATTAATCATAAAGCTTTAATTTGAGACGTCTGTCATGAACCTGAGAGTTAGAGTAAACATCCTATAGACTTATCATTTTTGTAACTCAAAAGTTGAGGGAGGCGTTCATAGTTTACACGATAAACATGCTAATTCTTTTACACTGCAAGTTACAACAAGAAATGCTTACAACCATCTAGTTTGTTTCCCATTTGCATGCAACCAGCAATCACTCATCAGTGACAAATCAATGCTCAAAGGAATCTTATAATATGAAACATTATGGATAAACATAACTTGCATAGAGAATTAAGGCAAGATCTGAGATGTCAAATTATGCAATCTTGAGCCTTTTTAGGACTTTTAACATTGAATGGCCTCAAAAAGGAGAGAGTGAAAATTAATAACTCAAAATCTGGGTGGATGGGATTCATTAGCAAACAGTCCCATGATTCACTTGGGTCAAACCTAATGGGCATTCAGTTAAAAGGGAAGAGATAAAGGGGGAAAAAGGATTCCTTTTTTTCAATATTAAAGATTGGTGGGGGGAGCATCGTGACAGAGAGAGACACTGGCAATCCTCGTTTAATCCAAATGACTATTGAGATTTCTTTGGAGGTCAGAACTGTATATGGACACATCGCATCAGCAGCTAGAAAGCTTAAAGAAGGAAAGTCTCTTAGGAAGCAAATCAAACACTGTAATAAGAACTAGCCATCAAAATTGGCAAATGTTTCAGAAATTGGATGAAAGTCAGAAAGAATCAACTGATAAAGAAACAAGCAGAAGAAAGTAAAACATGACGCAAAGAAAGAAACTAACAATTTTGGCTATTTCCTGATAAAAGACCTTTAATATAGAAATAAACTACTGAGAAGAGAAGGCATCTCAGTGTCGCATCTGCAAATGCTTAGAAAACTCATTTGTCTAATAGCAATTCTTTGATAAGTGCGCTGTTTGCTAGCTCTTATAACCCCTATTGTATATGATTGAAAGAACTTCTGAAGCCACTTCCCTCTATAGCAACAAGCAGAGCCTTTTTTGGTCCCAACATACATTTGTGGATAATTATCTTTTAATCTTCAAATTTTCAATTTTTTTCACTTGAAAACAGAGATGACCCATGCACATGGTCATTGTTATGCAGTTCCATTATTTGATCAACAAGACCAATACGACTAGCCTAATGTAATAAAAGTGATAAGGCTGTACTCTGTACCCTTAAAGACACAGCTTGTTTTAAGATGAAATCCAAGAAAATTCCAGCTCCAGAAATGACAGTTTTTCTTTATCTATAAAAATTAAATGCACAGACCAAGAAGCTATCCAATAAAATCGACTAGTGTGACTTGATATACATGGTGATTATATGACTCGGCATCTGACACTATATTTCAGATCATTGATAGCTTCAAGCTTCAACCAATATCTCACATGTAGACAAAAGCGACTATAAACTCAAATAACGACATGAAATAAAGGGGAATAAGCATATTCATTCCATACCTTTGCAAATTAATCAGTCTATGCATACAGAGAGGTTCAATAATTTTATTATAGATGAATAACATCTGTGTCTACAGAAATGTGGAAATGAATGATATATAAACGGTACTACAACTATGTGAAAAGGTTAGGAAGAATCTCAGCAGAAAAATTCTTCAGCAGGAATGTACCAACTTTCCTAATGCTGAAAATAAATTAAAAAGAAAAATAATGCAACATAAAAGCTGAAATGGCTAAAACTATTCCATTCAGAAAATGTCAAACAAATATATACCAAGCATCAGCTAGAACATTAAGGAAATAATACGTAGAGGCCCAATCAAATCCCAATGTTCCTTCTAATTCTTTAGTAAGTGCTAGCTCAAATCATACCTGATGCCCCGACTGCTCCCTCCCCAGTCGCAATAGCTTACAACCAGCTTCTGAAGTTGCCAAACTCCTCGCAAGGCCATCTGCATTTCCAAATACATAAACAAACCATCAAGTAATTGTTAATAAATTTGGAAGAAGATAAAAGGTTTTCTCTTTAAAAAAATTTTCTCGGAAACCAAGCAAGCTTGAGGATAAGAGGAAGGGGCAAACCTGACGATTGTGGATTGAGATTACAGCTTCCTTTTTCTAGGAAGAGAAAACAACCGCTGAAGACTCAAATACTGTGTTAGGGTGCAAGGGTTTAGGCGTTGGGTTTGCGTCAGACTACTCTACAGTCGTCCACATGGACGGGAGGGAGCAGTAAGATTGAGCCACGTTGCGTGTACTAGGATGTAGGGATAATATTTCACCACGTCACTTATTGCGGCATTTCTAGTTTTTTTTTAATCATTTTTCCTTTTTGGCTGGGGCTCATATATATGGTCTTAAATGTTTTTTCTTTTAAGCAAAGTACTCAAAATGAGCACTTCATTTTTTTGAGGAAAGAATGAGCACTTCATTGATAAGTATAAAAATTAGTAATTCATCTCCTTACATATTCTAAAAGAAAGTTTAATTAATATTCTAAAAAAAATAAAAAATATAGTTACTGGTTTTGTTTAGTAGAGCAATGACATTGACTCCAATGACATTGAAATAATAATATTAGATACTATAATGATAAAATTAAAATTTTATTGATGAAAATAAAATTAATGATAAAAAATATATATTTTATAAAGTAATAATGACAGTGAGATGAGATAAGATGAGGGAGAAAAATTATCAAGAAGGATATTAATTAATAAAAAGAACTTTTTCAACAAAAAATTGAAAAAAAAAAAAGTGGTGCTCAAAACGTCGGTAGAGTTTTGGCAGTGCCAAGCCTCTATTTGGGCTCCAAACGTGCCAAAATGGTGTGACAAACGAGACCAGTTATCCACTTCTATGGAAAATAAATGTTATAAATTTTAGAATTTATTTGTTTTGGTGAGAATTTATTTTGAAAATCAAAATTTTCTTATTGCTAGATTTTGTAAAATTTGTAACTGTACTTGATGTGACATCTTATTTTGATAGTAACTCTCATTTAGGATCATTTCAACTGAAATTATAAAAGCAATTAGCACTTATTAATTAGTTAGAACATCTACAAACAAAATTATGTAGAAGCAAATTTAGTAAATGTTTTGCACATTTATGCGATCATGTGATGTGTTTTCCTTTTTCGCCGAAGACGTATATTTTTTTTCTTTTTTTTTATCGACCACAATTTCATTTATATTCATTTTATTTGTTCAATTTCTTTTGAGAAATAGTAAAAAAAAAAAGTGACGTATCTTAGCACATTTTCAAAGACATAAATACACCCCGATAATACCCAAAAACCCAGTCATATATTAACCCTTCAATATTGCACTATATATTTGAAAAAGAATAAAGGAAATTCTGACGAGTACCCAATACCCCAAAGTTACTCCATAAACTTGTGACTTTTCATTGTCAATCATCAGCCATGAATAAAGATTAAAAGCGGAGAGAGTTTGTTTTAAGGCTGTTTAACGAACGCATTTGATATCCAAAAAGAAGAATTTTAAAGACACATCCAGCTGTAACAGTCGGGTGTGGAGCTAGCAAGCATGTATGCAGACACTCAAGGCCAAAGCTTGAGGATCGCGAGTGGGATCAACAATGCTGCAGAAGCCACGCCTAAAGTGACCCACCTGAGTAGGTCACTTGGCAGTAGCAAGAGGACGCCCCCTGCGAGCCCAAGTGCAGTTGCAACGCCTCCCACAATTCCCAAGTTTCGAGTTGCAACTTCAAGGTCACAGCCAAATGGCAAGGTCTTTGGCTTATTGGTACTTAGGAACAGTCCCCCTAAGCTAGAAGAGAACCCACCCACAGCACAAGCTGCAGTGAACGCTTCGAATGCTTCAGTGGAAAGAGATTGGGTGTTGTTGCTGATAGACCTGAAATTCAAGGCAACAATTGTACCATCACAAATTTTAAGTAGTGTTTTGAACCATGTTGGATCATCTCTGGCGAGCTCAAGACGGACCTTGCCCTTGAGGTGAGGAGGTCCAACGTCACTATTGACTTGATCAGCATTGTGTCCATGAGCACTAAGCACTAACGACTGCTACCTACTTGTAATTTTCGTGCAGTTTCCCTAGTAATTTTTTTTACTATTGTTGGCGTACATAATTTTTAATTTTGCAAGGTGACACAGATAGCGTATGACTTGGATCTGAGCTTAATTAATAATGTATGCGTCCTCTACCCAAAAAAAAAAAATGTACCCATCCTCTTCCTTCTCTGCTTAAATTTAATATATGAAAAAAAGAAAAGAAAAAAGAAGGCAATGGAAAAATGTTGGAGCAACAACTCCCCTTCAACCGGTCAAAAAACGCGTTAGAAATGTAGGACATATTTGTTATACTGAATTGAATTGAATAGATAATGAGAAAAATTACATGTAATTTATAATATGATTTTATATTAATGATATAAATTTGTATATTGTATGTATGATTATTTATAGAATGACTTAATCTTCTAAAAATAGAGAGGATTGACTCATCCTATAAATAATCCTACTTACAATGCAAATCTATATTAATCTATATTAATAGTATATATTAATCTATATTAATAGTATAAAACCATACTACAAATTATATGTAATTTTCTCCTCATCATATCCAATTCAATCCGTTGTACCAAACATTTCCTTAATTTGCCAATGAGATTAAATTTAGCCAAACTAAACTAGATGAATTAAAAAAATTGATGACCATTGAGATTTTTTTTTTTAAGATTTCTGAATATATTGACAGAGGTGATATTTGCACTCTCAGGATTCTGGACTTTCAACAACCTACCAATTTGTAAGTTGTAATTCCGCAGTTTCCATAAAGTATAATTATAATGGATTCCAACCAATCAAATAATGGAAAAGTGACATGACTGTCACATAAGAACCACATAATCAGTCATGTCAACCAAAATTCACACACTTTTTCAGTTTTTCTCTTCCCCTCTCCCCTACCCTTATGATTATGAAGAAACCTTACGAATTTAAGCGCGCTCTCTCTCTCTCACTAACACTTGAAAAGAGAACCCTAACTGCAATTACTGTAAAAACAAAGCAGATCTACCGACTAAGCTCCCGAAATCCATAACTTGAGTTGCAGTCAACCAAGACAGAAAAGTGGATGGATAAATAAAATCGTAAACCCTAGTTACTTTTTTATTATATATTGTGAAATAAAAAGGAAAGGGTAAATTACAAATTCAAAAAAGGAGAAATTCTAAACTCGCCCTCATTAGCTCTCATTCCATTATCAGTGCATGCCGCATTTCCAACGTAAATCCTTGGATTCCACTTAAAGCCTTTCTCCCAAACATAAGAATAGTTCTCTAATTCGGAGTCAACAAATGTACAAAGAATTGAAGGGATCTCAAAAATCTTATTAAAACGGAAAAAGGGAATCCAAATTTAGAACATTCAAGCCAAAATGAAGAACCCAACAATTAAACAACCTAAACAAAAACGCCTAAGAAGAATAGAAAAATGTACGAACTTTAACAAAAAAAAGAAATCAAAGGAGGGAAATAGAAAAGGTAATGTGGATTTTGGTTGACATGGTTGATTATGTGGCATCTTACATGTAGCCATGCCCCTTTTCCATCATTTGATTGGATGAAATCCCTTAGAATGACTAGATTTGATGAGAAATTATTATGAGTCCGTCCCATCATGATATTCATGAGAGTAAATAATAGAATTTTGCTAACTCAGAGATTTTTCTACAATTATTAAAACATTACTACATTAATATCATTAATTTGAGGACTTATGTTATAAATTTCACTTTTTCAAACTAAAGGCTAAACTTTTTATTAAATTAACGGCTAAATTTTAGAAATTATATTGAGTTATCAAAATTCTATTGGTTGATTCCATAACTAACGTGATAAGACGGACCCATATAATAATTTTTTAGATTTGATACGCTTGAAAAACTTCGTTAACCTTATTGCGACAAATTAAAGTTCAATGATCAAATTGAAAAATATGTGATAGTTCAATGATCGTTGGTGTAATTTATTCAATATTTGATATGACAAAAATTTAATAAAAATGTATACGTTAACATGCTGTCGCAAGTGGCATGGAACTAATAAATGTGATAAATATATGTTTATATACTATTCTTATTAAAAAGTTACAATCCCTAATTAATTGAGTAATTATACGTGATCCTTGTTCAATGATCAAATTGGAAAATATGTGATAGTTAAGTGACCATGGGTGCAATTTACTCAATATTTGATACAACAAAAATTTAATAAAAATTCATACATCAACATCTTAATTATCGCACATGGCAAGAAACTAATAAAAGTGATAAGTATATGTTTATACACCATTCATATTAAAAAGTTACGATCCCTAATTGAATAATTATACACTATCTCTATTTAAAATTCATAGTTCAAAGAAAGAAAGAAATTTTAAATTTTATATATGATTCTCATTAAAAAATTACGATATCCAATTAAATATTTTTATATAATTCTATTTAAAAGTCATGATCTCCAATAAATAAATAAAATTTAAATCTTGTATACAATTAAAAAGTCACGATCCCAATCTAAAAGTATTAATGTAGTATAAATACAATATAATATAAAAATACCAATTGTATATATATATATTATATAATATACTATAGAGTATTAATATAGATATAGGTGCAGATATGTGTGGTGGGTTTTAGTTTATGCCTTGGAGTTTGAGCTCTTTCTTTGGATATATCTATAATATATATCCTATATCGATCATTATTTATAAAAAGAAAATAACATTTGCTATAATGTCCTTCTTTGTTTTGAGGGTGCATGTGGCTAGAGGTGTCCATGGGTCGGGCCGGGTCAGGTTCAAGCAAGAATTTGTGAGAAATTTTCTTGTCCAAGCCCGGTCCGGCCCGACTAAACGGGCCTCTTCCTTTGTTCAAACCCGGCCCGACTATAATATTTCTATAAGTCCGAGGCCCGTCCAAAAATCCGTTTTTAATTTTTTTCGTACACTAATTTTAAAAATTAAATTATATTAATTTATAATATAAATAAAAATAAATCAACACATTTAAAAAAAATCATCTAAAATCATTTTTATAAAGTTAACAAAGTCTAAATACTAATAATATTTGAAAATATCAATATCATATACAAAAAAGAAAAGAAAACACCACATTAATAAATAAAATAAATATATAAAAATATATTTATATTAAATAAATAGTAATTCGGGCCGGGCCGGGCCTTATTTTTTTTCCTATGACCAAGCCGGCCCGTTTATTAAACGAGCTTTTAAATCTTGTCCAAGCCCGGCCCTCGAAATTAAAAATTTTATCCAAACCCTCCCAAATATCGGGCGGGCCTACGGGCTTGGACAGGTAGCTCGGTCCTTGAACAGCTCTACATGTGGCACCCCTCATTGGTTATTTTTTTTTTGGCTTGCTTCTTTATTTCTTTTTCCTTTTCTATCATTTCTTTAATTTAATTGTTTATTTTTATTTTTATTTTTAATTCTTTTACTTTTATTTATTATTTTAATGGTACATGGAGTGTGATTATTGAAAAAATAATTTTTTTAAACTATAAATAAAGATATAATGTTCTTTCTAAAAAAATTAAGATATGGTATGATAAAATTAACACTTTTGTAAAATTTAAGTAATATAATAATATTTAATTAATAACTAAAATGTATTATGTATAATTTATACCATCTATACCGAATAAAGTTTAATTATTGATAAATTAAATTGAAAGAAAATATAAATTATTGAACTTTAGTGTTTTTTTCTTTACTTATTATTTTATGTATTTGATTTGTATAATATGTATGTGAAGCTTATAATTTTTTTATTTGCAAAGATGAGATTAGATTTAATAATTTTTTAACGTTTTGGTGATTTTTTTTATCTATTTCATATATGTATATGTTTATATGAATTATGAATGAATTATATATATATATATATATTTTTTTTTAAGGGGGTGTATATCAAAATTATAGTTTTTTTATATATATATTTTGTATTTCATCTTTAATCTTAATGTGTTATTTATCCCTATTTAATTCTTTCAATTTTTTTTCAATAACATAATTTTCAATTTTTAATTTTTTTAAAAAAATCCCAAAGCAAAACCTGGGTTCAATTTCTAACCATAGCTGCTCTTTTTAATGTTAATCTTAAAATTACATTGTGTTATAAATTGAAAAGTTGCATAATAATATGCATATATAATAATCTAGCAATGTTCAATATATCTATTAATTATCCAGCTTTGTAATACAAATGCCCGCATGGAATGCGAGGCAAGTAGCTATAGTATATATAAAATGAGAATTCAAGTTTCTCTATTTTGTGAAACATATATATTTATGTTCAGCAACTCTTGTCTCATTGTTAATTAATTATACTAGCATATCTATATACAAGATTCCAAATTAATAAAACAATACTCATTTGAAAAAAAATACTTTTAGAAGATTTTTTTTTGGCAAGCTATTTTTTAAAAGATTAATAAACTTAAAAATGTAATTAAGTTATGCAAGTAGTCAATTGAAAATTAATAAAGACAGATAAGCATGAAAAGTATTTAATCAAACGAAAACAATGTACTAGTTGACAACTTTACCAAGCAAAATTGCCGGGTCCATGT
This sequence comes from Microcos paniculata, assembly GCA_030664755.1. Classification (NCBI taxonomy): domain Eukaryota; kingdom Viridiplantae; phylum Streptophyta; class Magnoliopsida; order Malvales; family Malvaceae; genus Microcos; species Microcos paniculata. The sequence continues at coordinate 9,588,665 of CP131462.1, read as the reverse complement.
GAAATTACTGATAGAAATGTGCTGCCAACAACTCTGTTTGGAATATTATTAGTCCTAGGTTTAGTTTTTGGTAGTCCCAAAGCCTTTTGTCCACTAGCATTTAGTAAAGATTCAAAGTTAACATCTCTCTCCTGGTTTAATCCAGATGTAACTTTGAATACAGAGCAGCTCATGGTCACATGATCATATGAAGATTTCAGCATTTTGTCAATTAGAGGTATAAAATAAAGCACCTGTACCAAGTTGATCCAATGGTTTGGTGCATGTTTCTCGTAGAGTTAAGCTATGTTTGGCATGCCGTTTGGGCACGTTTGGAGCACTTTTTGCCCCAGACGTGCCAAACTGCACACCAAATGCTTCATTCATAATTACTACTCCTCATAATTTCATTTACTCATTCTATCTGTTCACTTTGTGAATATGATAAAAAAAGGTACAGAGAGGAAAAACAAAAAAAGAAAACGAAAGAAAAAGTTCAAACAAAATTTCATGTCCTAATTTTGTCAAGGCCGACAGCTGAATGCCTGCGGCTGCATCTATTAGCCCATTCTCAACAACCCAAAACCGAATAAGCATCCATCAACCCAACATTTATAACAAACACCATTGCACAACCAGAAAAGCCCATTACTGATTCTAGAAGAGGCAAACCAGAAGATAATGGATTTTCGCTTGTTATGCTCCCCTTTTCTGGGAAGACAACAAAACAAACAACCAACCGAAACTGCAAATAATGGTGGGGACCGCGGAGTAGTTTTAGGCCTTTGGGATTGGGACGTGGGGTTTGGATCGGGTTCTTGCTTCTTATCCAATCCTCTACATGGGCTGGAGCCAGGAGGGAGCAGTACGTAATTTCGATTAACCCACGTTGCGTATATTAAAATGGAGGGCTAATATTTCACCACGTCACGAAACTCACCCTTTCGATTTTCGAGTTGTTTGCTGCTAAGTTGAAATGGATGTTGGAAGGAGAATTATCATCCGACAACAGATGTAACGCTAATGAACTATTAATCTTGAAGGGCAATTTTCCTGAATCCCTCCAATTTTGGGTTAAACTTTTGTAATTAAAGGCCCCAAATGACAATCACTTTTATTTATATACATGAGTCATGGATTAATCGGCTTAAAGGATGTAAAGTTAACTGCATTTCAGAATAAATTCCTTAAGCAAAGGCACTTTCATCACTTAACAATGGCTTTGTTTTAAAAATATCAGCGGCAGTTAATGTTGAGGTTCAAACATCTATCATCTATGTAGCATGCTCTCAAAATCAAAACATCCATAGACAGTTCTCAACACATATTTCACGATTCAAAATCGTTGGGCTAGTCCATAACATTTCATTTACCTCCAACGGGGAAAACTTTCAACAAGTTGCCATCATGGGTAAATAGAACAACAGAAGAACATAATGATGACATTTTGAACTAGTGCTTTTGTGTCTCAAAATTTCACATCAGTTGTCCATGTACCTTGAACACTGGGGTGTTTGGTTACATGCCTTGTCTTCAATTTTACCACTTTTCTTCCCAAAGCATTCCTCAGTCTGGTTGCATGCTGAAGGATGTCTTCTGGCGTCAAATTCTTCACACATATCACCCGGTCGTTTTTGTTCTCTGTGAAATAGCCAAGAGATATGTTTTAAATTGCTGAAGTGCATTTGGAGAAAACATGAATGTTCAGTGGCTTGCATTCTGCGAACAATGTGTGTGTTTGATGTACATATATCTGAAGTTCTCATTCAAGAAAGAAAGAGAAACTTACTGTACGAGCCCTTTAAATGTGGATGCTGTCCACGAATGAGTTCAGTAACAACTTCCAGCTGAGGGTTTTTCTCTTTAAATGTCGGTAACTGTGACTTCATAAATGCCCTGCCATAACAATGCCAGACTATTAGCATGCAAGTGAGATTGAATTTGAAAAATCGCAGTACCCCAACAAGCTTCTCATAAGTATTAGTGTATTAATCATAAAGCTTGAACTTACACCTGGCATATGAGATAAAAACACAAAATTAGAGAAACCATCCTATTGCCTTGTCTTTTAAATAACTTGAAAGTTGGAAGAGATGCTTATAGAGTTATAGTTTATGCTATAAACATGCTACTTTGTTACCTCTACAATTTTACAACAAGAATTGATTGTGACCATCTAGTTTGTTTTCTCATTTGCATACAACTAGCAATCACTCACCAGTGACAATTTACAAATCAATACTCAAAAGGAATCTTACATTATGAAACATTATGGGGCATCAAACAGCTCTAACAAGAAGTATCAGGAACTAGTCAATATTGGCAAATGTTTAAGAAATTGGATGAACGTCAGAAAAAAATCGACTGATAAAGAACCACTGAAAGAAGGCAAAACACAACAGACAGAAAAATATAGCAATTTTGGCTACTTTCTCATATAAGATCTTTAACATAGAAAAGATCTTCCAAGAAGAAAAGGCATCCTAGTACAGTAATCACCAAATCCTTAGAACACTCATTCATCTAATAACAATTCTTTGACACAGTACCTTTTTCTAGCTCTATCACCCCATAACATATGATTTAAAGAACTCCTGAAGCCACTTCCTTCAAGCAGAGTATACCTACATAAAGTGGGACGAAAGCCTTCTTTTGGTCCCAACATATTTTTGTGGATAATTATCTATAATATTCAAACTGTCAATAATTTTTCACTTAAAAACACAGACAACATAGTCATTGTTCTGCTGTTCCATTACTAGATCAACAAGGCCAATAGGAATAGCTGAATGTGATACAAGGTGAAAAGGCCTCCATATGTACTGTGTCCAAGAATTAAAGATGTCAGCTTGTTTTAAGATGAAATCCATGAAAATTCCAGCTCCAGCAATGACGTTTACCTTTTACCATATAAGAATTTCCATGCACGGACCAAGAGGCAAGCCAATAAAATTGACTGCGTCTGACACTATATTTCAGATCGTTGATAACTTCAAGTCCCAACCAATATCTCAAATGCAGACAAAAGTGACTATAAAGGATAGACCCAAATAATGACATCAAATTAAGGGAAAGAAGCATGTTCCTTCCATAACTTGCAACTTAATCAGTCTATGCATACACAGAAAAGCTCAATAATTTTATTTATAAATGAATGGGATCTCTGTCTACAGAAATATGAAAATGAATGATATATAAAATTGTACAACAACTTTGGGAAAAGGTTAAGAGGAATCTCAGCAGAAATCTACCAACTTCTCTAATGCTGAAAATGAATTTTGAAAAGAGAAAGAATACCACAACATAAAAAATGAAATGCCTAAAACTATTTCATTCCAAAGATGTTGAGCAAATGCATCCCAAAGCATCAGTGGGAACACTAAGAGACAAGACATAGATTCCCAATTAGATCCCAAAGTTTTATTAAATTCCTAAGTAACTACATGTTTATAATCATACCTGATGCCCATTCCTAAGTAACTACATGTTTATAATCATACCTGATGCCCCTACTACTCCCTCCCCAATCACAATAGCTCACAACCAGCTTTTCAAGTTGCCAAACTCCTCGCAACGCCATCTGCATTTTCAAATACATAAACAAAACATCAACTGATTATTAAGTTAACCTATTTCTTTTTCTAAAGAACATTGCAGATAACCCAAATGAATCACCCCCTTCCTTTACAATGTCAAAAATAACTAAAACCAAGAGAGGTAAAATACAAAATCAATACATTTGACAGCGTCAACTGGGGCTCTATATACTTCTGATTGCGATTGGAATTAAAGTTTCTGTATTAATCAAAATGATTACGTTTTAAGGCAATTCAGAAATTTGTAACTAGGGCTTCGCTAAATTACTAATCCGCACTTTTCTCTAAGTGATACAAAGACAAAAAATTGTGACGGAAGTGAGCCTCAAACTTTTGAAACGAAAACTGGATGAAGATAAAAACTTTTCTCAGACACCAAACAAGTTCAGTTCCCGGGGCAATGCTTGATTCAGTTCTTTGCGAAGGAGATGGAATGTACAAAAGGAGGAAAAATAATGCCATGCAATATATATATATATAGCAGAAAAATGCAATTTATCATATTGTTGGTATGGAATAAGGAAAATTTAGGGAAGAGGTTTTAGGCTCCGTTTGTCTATAGCTTTTTCCTGGCCTCCTTTTCCCATTTTTATTTTGCTTCCAAAGTGATGGCAGGAAGCATAACCAAATGCTAGGAAGTAAGGAAACCAAGCAAATTTACAGATTAATCAAAAGTAAATAAGCAGATAAAAATCCAATACCGAATGTAGCATAATCGTTCAACATAAAGGTAAAATAACGCATTTTGGTACCCTAAAAAGATTATAAATTCAACTTTTCCATTATTTTAAAAACATTAACAAGGAATCAAATTTGAAAACACAAACTGAGACTGACGATTTCAGGCAAAAAGTTCTGACAACGAAATCAGGCATTTGATCATCCTTCAAACAATGATCAAAACAAAGAAACTAGCCAAAGTTCTTACTTTTTACTTCGATTATAGGATTGGTATTTTGATGATTTCACTCTATAACGGTCAAAACCCATTTTTTATATCTCTTAAAGAAATTAAAATCTATACACAAAAATACTCCAGAGGCAACGGCTAGCAATTTATGCTAAAACAAAAAAAGAATTTCCCCCTACTTTTCCAATGAACTGATCATCTTTCTGATATTTTTCTACTAACCCAACTAATTTCTTTAAAAGAAAATAACAAAGCGGAAGTTAAAGCTTACCTGCAAATGTCGAGGCAATGGAGGCTTTGAGCTTGGCCAGAGTTCAGAGGAAAAAGAGAAACACAAAGATAAAAATAAATCGTGCGCGTTTAGAGGACAATGAAGGCAGTAGTCGGCGGGTGGGTTAAGTGGAAATGGTGATGTTCGGGCAAATTACTTGGGCCTGGGTCTGATTTTAGAGCCCATTAAAACTTTTTTGGGTCTAATCATAAGATGCCCCCACTACTCCCTCCCCAGTCACAAATAGCTTAAAACCGGCTTCTGAAGCTGCCAAATTCCTCGCAACGCCATCTGCATTTTCAAATACATAAACAGACCATCAACTGGTTATTAATTTAACCACCCATTTCTTTTTCCCAAGTACATTGCAGATAACAAATGAATCAGCCCCTCCTTTACGATGGGAAACATAAATAAAACCAATAGGGGTCAAATACCAAATAATTAAATCCATACAATTTCCAGAGTAAAGTGGGCCACTACATATTTCAGATTGCAATTGACATTAAAGTTTCTATTTTTGACCAGAATTAATGCCTTTCAAAGGTTCTGATCAAAATGAATACCTTTTAAAGGCGATTCAGAAATCTGTAACTTAGTGTTTGGCTAAATCACTCCTCCTCACTTTTGTCTAAGTGAAACAAAGACAAAAAAAAATTGTGATTGAAGTAAGCCTATTTCTTTTGAAACAAAAATTTGGAAGAAGATAAAAACTTTTTTTGGAAACCAAACAAGTTCGAAGAAAAGTAGAAGAGACAAACCTGAAGATGGTGGATTTCACTTTTCAGGCTCCTTTTTCTGGGAATAGAAACAACCAACCGAAACTGCAAATAATGGCGGGACGACACAAGGGTCTGAGCCTCCTAGGCCTTTGGGATTGGAATTGGGTTTTGAATCGGTATGCACTGGAGGGAGCAGTGCGTTATTGTGATTAAGCCACGTTGCATATATAAAATTGGAGGGATACTGTTACAACACAGGAGAACTGAGCTCTACCAGTCCAAGGATAAGGAGCGAAACCAAAAGCCTGCTTGGCTCAACAACCACATCTAAAGAATTATCGACTTGTGTAAAGGTCCAGCCCATTAGTGGCTTGTAACCTGCTATGCATGAATATATATTGTAAGCAAAGGAATTGAGAAAAAAAAGAAAGAAAAGTGATCCTTCTCCTAATTCTATCTTCTCCTCTCTCTCGAACCTCTCTTTCTCTTCTCTGTTTCTCTATCTCTGTCAATCTCTCCTTCCTTATTCTACTCTAATTTCCCTTTCTCTCTAATCTTACTATCTGATAGAATCGAGTTTCTATCATTGGTGCTTTCGTTGAGAGTCAATGGCTCCCCAGAAAACCACCCTCGAGGAAGCCATCCATCAACTTACTGAATCCATCCATGCATTCCGAGCCTCTCAACAAGAGCTTGCCTCCAAAATTGATTCCTTCGACCAATCTTTTTCCACCTCTATCCGTGATATCCAAATTCGAGTGGTCAAATTGGAGCGGTCCTCAGCCTCTTTTCACTCTCCACTCTCACCACCTTCCGATTCGATCGGTGACAAATTCGACGGCAAATCAGAGGACGCATTTGATCGATGCTTCTCTGGTATAAAACCGGCGTTACAGGAGTTTTCTGAGGCTTATAACGCCATGGAAGAAGAGGAAAATGACGAGACTGAGGATGTAGAACTTCCAGCCGACGATGGGTTTCCTATCACAACGGTAACCAAAGTTAATGCCTCTGTTCTCATTCCTCGCAAGCCTCATTCAACTCTGAATCCTTCAACGTATCCACTAATCGAACCTATAGAAGTCTTCAAATTAGAAGACTCGAAGTTCAAGATCAACTTGACAGTGGACCAATCCTTTCAAATTGATGTAACAATCCAATACCCGAAGCATAGGTGGGCATCGACCGGATATGACGCTTTCATGGGAACGTTTAGTGAGCTGAAGCAGGAGGTCACGTTGGAGCTTCCTCTTGAAGTCTTCATCGGATTCCGACCCGGGGGACTTTTTTTTTCCAAAGAAATTGCTGCCAACAACTGCACGCTCAACGTGTTTGATCAAATTCCTAAGCTAGGTATCATTTCACAAGTGTTGTTGGTTTCGACTTATTTCTTTCTAGTTATGAATACACGAGTTGACGGACAAGGAACCTTCACAACATGTGCTGAAGTTTTGAGACTTTTGATGCCTTGGGTTTGCAACAAAATATTCTATTGAGAATTTATGCCTATGGTTTTGCAAAACATTCTGCCATTAAGCTAGGAATTACTCCCTTAGGCAACGAACACAATGTGTTTCAGAAGGCTGGCTATAGGACAGGAAAGATTGCAATACTTGGTTTTGGAATACTGCCACAGCTTGATTATACTTTATTGGAATACCAAACCTTGGTATTGAAACCCATTCAGGAGCTACCTCAACAGATTGAAACAGCTATACGAACACTGGAAAACTATCCTTTTGTCGAGATTCATGTTTTTCTTGTTGCTGCCCTTGGCAGTACTTTTGGTATGATGTGGAGGCAGTCACTTGGTGTTAACCATCTTAATCTGTTTGGATTCGTTGAGGTTGATGGAATAGTGCCGCAAGGATACAAGAATCACACTTATGGCAATTTTCAGCTTTTATTAACAAAAGTGCAAGCAGGTGGTTCCTCTTCAATAGTGCTACTTGAGAAACTTCAGGCTGGTGTTATTCCCTCTGTTACAATGCCTACTACAGGAACCTCATTCAAGGTTTGTTTTATGGTGTTGACATATGGACTTGGGATGTTCTTGCAATTGTGGTTCGCACAAGGAATGCAGCTTGTCTCTGATTTTGTGGTTTGTAGACCATTAGGTTGCGGTGTAGCTAGAATGACTCAAGGCTGGAAACTTGGGAAGATGTTGAAACCGAAACAGAAACTACACCATGGAAAGAAGCTAAAGCAATGGCTAGTTAAATGGAAGTCTTTGCCTACTGCTGCAGCCACCTGGGAATGAAACCAAGTTTGCAGAACAATTCTCCTACCTACAACCTTGAGGACAAGGTTGTGTCTGAAGGGGTGGGTAATGTTACAACACAGGAGAACTGAGCTCTACCAGTCCAAGGAGAACTGAGCTCTACCAGTCCAAGGATAAGGAGCGAAACCAAAGGCCTGCTTGGCTCAACAACCACATCTAAAGAATTATCGACTTGTGTAAAGGTCCAGCCCATTAGTGGCTTGTAACCTGCTATGCATGAATATATATTGTAAGCAAAGGAATTGAGAAAAAAAAGAAAGAAAAGTGATCCTTCTCCTAATTCTATCTTCTCCTCTCTCTCGAACCTCTCTTTCTCTTCTCTGTTTCTCTATCTCTGTCAATCTCTCCTTCCTTATTCTACTCTAATTTCCCTTTCTCTCTAATCTTACTATCTGATAGAATCGAGTTTCTATCAGATACTATTTTACCACGTCATTAGGAGATAGTTGGAAAACGTAAGTCAACTTGTGTTTGATTTCTCGAGACTCGACTGCCCCCGGAATGAACAAAGAAGTTTCCATAGGATTTTCCTGCAAAGTCTTCAATTATTGGTTTATTTCCATCGTGATTGGCTTTACTTTTCTGTGCCCAACGGCCAAAATTGCTTGTCTGGTATCATCGCTCTTTTCTCTGTTTTCCCATATCAATTTCTCTTCGATCAGATATGGTCACATCAAAACTTTCCCAGTCTTCCTCAGGCAAGCTACATCCTTTTTCGAACTTGTTTTCTTTATGTTGGAAAAGGAAGGAACCAAACGAGAGATTGAGATTGTATCGAAGGTTCACATTTAAAGAGCTTCGGACTGCCACGAACAACTTTCTGTTAACGTCAAGGATTGGTGCCGATGGTTATTATACCATGTTCAAAGGTCGAATTGATTACGACTTGTACCCGGTTGCAATCAAGAGGTTTATCTCAGAGGTACGCTATGAGGAGTACTTTGGGACAGAGATGGAATTGCTATCGAATCTGCGTCATCATCATCCCAATATCATCTCTCCGATCGGTTACTGCCTTGATGGACCAGATAAGTTTGTGGTATATGAGTATATGCCTCGAGGAACCCTCGCTGATCAACTCCATAGCAAAGACTGTTCCCAGCCTTTGCCATGGAAAAGAAGGCTTCAAATCTGCATCGGAGTTGCTCGTGGACTAGAGTGCCTGCATTCAGGTGACCCCTTAATCATCCACAGGAACATCAAAAGCAGTAACATTCTTCTAAACCAGAACTGGGTCGCAAAGATTTCGGATTTTGTGCTCTCGGTATCGGCGCCAACAAGCTTGTTAGGTCCAGATAGTCATATCAGCACTGAGATTGCGGGCACTGTTGGGTATGTGGACCCTGAATATTATCGTTCTGGCGGATTCACAATGAAATCTGACGTTTACAGTTTGGGAGTTGTTTTATTCGAGGTCTTATCTAGTCGCAAACCATTTGATACAACTCGAAGTCAAGTAGACCTAAGCCGATGGGCTCGAGAATGCACGGAAGATGGTAGAGTTGATGAAATCATTGATCCTCGCCTGAAGGGTGAGATTGCACCAGATTGTCTGAAAACATACGTGGATTTAGCATATAATTGCACCAACGAAAGGGGAATTCAAAGACCCCCAATTGCTGCTGTGGTGAAGAGGCTTGAACTTGCATTGCTGTTACAAGAGTGTATTGAAGCTGATATTCCTTTCTCACCGTCTTGGCTAAAATCTATAGTACTACCTCCCAAGAGGAGTTCGCCAGGGGTCGAGTTCCTAGGTTCGAATAATTCTGGGAATTTTGAATCTGATTCCGACATTTTGGATCTTCTTCGCGATTGAAAAGTATAGGTAATTGCCTGGAAGGTTGAGACCTAACACAAGCAAAAATCTCTCACTCAGTAATTCTACGTAAAGGAGACTAATATACAAACAGCTATTTGATTTGCTTGCGAGGTTACTTTGCAAAGATTGGTAGCTTTGAATTTATTTGACAGGGCAAATTACTTGTAATTCAAGCTGGACAATAAAAAAGTATAGTACGTTTTATGCAGTTTGTTATATTACTTTCCAGCATGCTAAATTTCTGGTATATATAATATATGTATCACTCAAAGTGAAAAATGATCAAGAGAGTGAATCAATTTTATGCATATCTTTGTGGACGGAAAGCTAACAATTTAGTTTTGAGGGGCATTTTCCTTTTTTCAAAATGGTGAGTTCCTTCTGACCTCGAGCCAGATATATCGGAGGCCTTGCTTGATATTCTGGCTGCTCTTGATAATGGGGTTATCTATTCTTCTTCTTTAACAAGCATGAAATTGTTATTTGAACTCCTTCCAAGACAGATTCGGTTACCATTGCAATTATGGCGGGATTTGCATCTCTGTGTCTCATCGCTGCATTTAATTATAAATATCATTTGTAGGATCAAAAGCTGGACCATGGTACACAACAGATCTCTCAAAATGATGTTTACTCTATTACAATTGATTCCCTATGCTGTTTATTTTCAGGCATGCAAAACTTCGGGTCTAGTATTTTTTTTCCCCTGCTAGATTAATCCGTGCAACTTTTATGTGCAAATGAAAGCATAAGGCAAAGTTTAGTTTGTATCTTTGAGCTCCCTTCCAGACAGAGGTCTTCAAAAGCTACAGGCAAATGCAAAGAATCAATTAAAAAACAGACCGCAAAAGTAAAGAACAAAAAAGGCAGGGGAAACCTGTTACAAGAGAACAAAGAAACCAGCAAAAATAAAGAATTAGCTACAGCCCCAAAAGTAGGGGATTCAACTAAAGAAGCATCTTTTGTAAATGTACGTATGACTGTCACAAGAGCTCAAGTAAAAGCTGACGGACCAACATGTGAATTGCAGAAACTGTAGTTGATAGTTTGCTTCTTCAGTCTCTAATCTTCTTCATTGACACCCTCTCTTAGTTCTTTATCGCCATCTTGAACCAGTCCTTATAGGCAGTAGCTATTTTAAACCTTTAACTGCCTTCTCTTTTGAGTTCTTTGAAGATTTGCCCTATCCCTCTCTCCGGCAAGGGCATCAATTTTGCTGGCCGCTTCCAGTTGTCTTTGTAAAGCAGGACATCTTTTGATTACCAAACTATGGAGATTGGTCAGAATATGAATGCCCGATGGTATTGAATACAACATTCGGCAACCCTCTATATTTAATTCTTGAAGAGAACCAAGTGACTGCAAAATAGAGATGTCATTCAATTGCCCGCACTCCATAACATCAAGCCTTTGAAGGGACCTTAGCAATGTCAGCCCCCAAGGCAATGACATCAATCTATCACAGTACAGAATACTCAGATATTTTAGAGAAGCAAATGCTTGGTTGCCCTCAAATAGATAATTCAAATTATCACAATCATATAATGTCAGTTTCTGGATAGAGCAGAAGCCTGTAAAATAACCACTTAAAGGCTTGGGCTCTTTTAATTTTTCAATGACCATGACAGAAAGCAATGGCAGATGAACTACTGAGCTTAGAAGCATCTCATTGCTGTCACAAAGGGCTAAGCTTCTAAGATTTGGTATAACTGGCAAGGCAGTCAACCTAGGGCATCCTTCAACCAAAAGTTTGGCAAGGCATGGAAAAGCTTCTTGTGTTAAGGGGCCTGATGAGCCACCAACCACAGTAGATATCTCTATTTTCTCCATTTGTAAACTCTCCCATTGCTCCAACTTAGGCATATCATAAAGTTCAAGCTGTTCCAGGCATGGGAATCCTCTGACAACACCATTCCCATAAAATTCATGACTTATTTTCCGCACTTCAGACAACCCTTTCAGATAGAGAACCTTAAGGAAATGCAGCTGTCCGAGTGGTGGAAGTTCTTGACAACTGCAATTGATTAGTGAAATCTTCAGAAGATTGGGAACGCCCTGGTTCATCCATGATGGAAACCTGAAACCTGTGAAACCTTTTAAACAAATATCCCTTAGGTTAACAGGTGGCATAAGGTACTCTAGTATTTTAGCAGACATTTCAGAGTTCATACGACTATTGAGACCCCAAGATAATGCCAATGAGTGAAGACTTACTTTCTCATATAGCTTCGCATCTCGCGCATCTGCCGCCCTTGCCACATTCTCAAGATTTTTAATCTCTAGTTTCTCTTTCAGGTCCAACCAGCTCAACTCATTCAATTTAGCACAATCAGATCTCTTGCCCAAAACAAATGTTGGCAGCTTCTTAAGAAGCCTTAATTTTCCAATCCCTGATGGAAGATAAGTCAAACAGCAGCATGACCAAATGCCGAGATTTACAAGATTTGTCAACTGGGGGACAGTTTCAGGCAACTCTTCAAGGTTGTAACAATTAGAGAGTTCCAGTGTCTGCAAATATTTCAGGTTACAGATGGATTCTGGTATCTTTCTAATGTATGTGCGGGATAGATCAAGGTACCTCATGTGTTTTAAAGAACCAACAGAAGCAGGCAACTCGCGAATGCCACTTTGGCTAAAGTCCAACACCCGCAAGTGGCTAAGTGTAGAGAAAAAGGTATCACTGATACTGTCAAAATTGCCTGACAATAAAAGCAAAGTCTGCAAGTCTTCTGTTTTACTCAAATATCTCAGAGGTGTTGAAGGCTCAGATTCACATATTAAGGAGCAGTGTCGAAGTTCTGGAGACTTATCTTTGAAATTTCTAATTCCCACAACAGAGCATGTATTTGAACTAACAGTCAATGCAAAATCGTATACCAAATCATGCATTTTGAATGATATGTTCCCAGAATCATCTCTTGCTATGTCGTCAAAAAATGATCGTTGCAACAATTTCACAAAGCAGTCCTCAGCAATGTTATCAAGGCTTTCACTTGAGCCACTTGTTTGCAAAAAACCTTCAGCATTCCACAATTGCATCAATTTCTCCTTGGTGATCCAAAATTCTCTAGGGAATATTGAACAATATGCAAAGCATTGCTTCAGATTGGATGGTAAAAGATCATAACTGAGGCGCAGAACTGGTAAAATATCAGAAGTATAACTATACTTTTGCAGCTCCAGTAAAGCAAGAGCAGCAGCAGATAACCAATCGTCCACTTCTCCATCGTAGGGCAATAAGGCACCAAGTATCTTCACAGCAAGAGGCAATCCCCTACAATTTGCAACCAGAACCTTGCTAGCTTCTGCCAATTCAATGTTTTGTCTTACCTCCATTTCTTCCCTAGGTAACAATGCCACCTTTCCAAACATGTCCAAACAATCTGCATCACGCAAAGGTTGCAAGTTATATGGTGGCAGGGCACCTAAAGAATCCACAGCAGCAGTTGAGCGAGTAGTTACTATAATGGCGGATCCAGGGGAACCCACACCAGACCATTCTCTCAATCTGATACCTAGATCCATCTCCACATAACACAAATTATCAAGCACAACTAAGAATTTCTTCCCCATCAGTTCCTCATTAACACCATTCGCCAAGTCATTCATGCTCAAAAATTTCCTTGAGCAAATTGCTTCCCCAATCTTTTGAAGATCATCATCAAGATTATTGCCTAGAGCAAACCAGTACTTGAGCCTAAAGTTACGAGTCACTCTCTCGTCATGGTAAACCAGACGAGCAAGTGCCGTCTTTCCCACTCCACCAACGCCCAATATAGGAAGAACCTGAAATGCATGCTCGCTTTCACTTAACAGCATATCAATGATCTCATCCCTTTCCCGATCCCTGCCCACAATTTCAGGTTCTAAACCTACAAATCTAGTACTATAATGCGTTCGAGCATAAAGACCTGATCGCCAATTAGTTTCCGAAGGCCAATCGCCTTCGGTGGCGAGTGTAGTCAATTTCCGCACGACATGCTCTATCCGGAGCCGGTTGTCATACTTAATGGAAATTTTGAAACAGCGGCTCATTAATTTTTGATGCCTCACCTGGCGCATTTGTTGCTCATAGTCATCTAGCACAAACTCCAACTCGTAAGCCGTACGTTTGAGTTCCGTCAACCACCGCTTGATTTCCTCCGCCACCTCGAATCGCAGCTCCGCCACCGCAGCTACGTCTTTGACTGCCGCTACAACGCTTCGCAATCTGGTCAGCATCTCATCATCGGCCCCAAATGAAAGGCAAAAGGAATCCAACCTGTCGAGAAGCGATTGCAAGAGGGGAGACACAACTGAATCCGCCATTAGTTCTGCTAAAGTTGGAGTTGAATTCCCCCAAAGAACTAGCCTTTTTTCGCTCCGGATAACTTTTAAAGTCCATCGAACTCCGGCTTCATCTTGAAAATGTCGGGGCGTGTCCGAAATGAAAAATGAGTTTACCAAATTGCACTTCCGTTCTTAGTTAACTAAACATGTGCTTTGGCGTCATTAGTCTCTTCTTCTGGGGTGAAAACCGTCAATCAACATTGAATTAACCTTTAGTCAATGCTTACGTGGATTTACTTAAACAGCCTTCAAGTCCAATAGTTTCAATTGCTGTATTTCAACGATTTTGCAGATTACGGTGGGATGCTTCGGCCGTGACGCTCAAACTTTGCGGTTAGTTCAGCCTTTCCAGATCTATATTTCCAATTTTTTTTAACTTATTTCTGAATAGGTGAAGTTACTTCTTTAGTTGCTTGAAATTTGGCTGTGATTTTGATGTATTTTTTTTTCTATTTTTTTTCCCAAAGGAAGTCTTCCTGGACGGAAATCAGATTTCTTTGAAGCTTTTCTGGTGCTGTGGTTCAAAGAAGATAACTGGGAGGTAAAAATAGTAAAAATTTTCACGTTCATTGAAAAATAAATGGAATTAATTTGCTCTGAGCATTTTCTTCAAGATTCTAAAATGATTGAACATTTTTAAGGTTTTCGTATGTATTAGTGTTAGGTTTCGTGCGATGCTAGAATTGAAGACTTCATTTTGTTGGTTTATTTGCAGGTGCTATGGATTTTAGGCATGATATCCCTCTTTCACATGTGGTTTCCTGGTGCAAGAAAATTGCACATGTGAAAGGCAGTAAAAGGATTTATCCGTCTCTTATACCGAAGACTGAATATTTGTTTGATTTAAGGGATTCTTTGAAGGAAGAAATGATCAAAGAATTAATGCGGGGAACGACGCGAACAAAGGAGTGTCGAGAATGGCTGATGAAGGTGAGAGAGTTTGAAATTCGTGCAAACGAATTACTAAAGTTTCATGAGAAGACTTCAGATAATTTGAGGCTTTTCATGAAACGACCACATCCTGATATGATGAATACGCTTGATGAAATTACCCATCTTTTGGAGAGTTTTCCATTGCGAGGGGCATCCAAAACAATGAGTTGTTTTATAATTGAGGGCAAGAGTTCTAGACCTGCTGAAACAACTGCAAGTGATTACTTGAGGAGTAAAATTGGAGCTAAAGGTAAGGAATCTTTAGAAATTGGAACAGCTCATGCTACAAGGGAAGAGATGCTGCCTGATAGATATGTTGAGAGTGGGACCTTAATGGCATCATCATCTGCTCAATCTGAGCTAGATCAACCATTTCTATCAGTGGAATCTCAGGTGATGACAGAAGCAGAATCAATTACAACAGTTGGATCAATAATCGACATGCTACCTCCTAAATCTGGTAATTCTGGGATGCTTGGTGAAAAAGAATCTGCAGCAGTTGTAAAGTCTTTGTTGCCAACAGATTTGATTACTTCATCTAGCCTAGACCCCATGGCAAAGCAGGAGGTGGCATCTTCTTCACGAGATGACATCTTACCAGCACATGGAGATGAGATTGAGCTTATTTCATTTGATAAAGAAATGAAACCATCTTTGTCACCCAGAGCTTTTGGGACCATGGTTGATGAAATTGAAGAAATTTCCTCTAGTCATGAAACAGAATCAAATACATCAGTTGAACCTAATATTGAAGTGGGAGATCCCACCTCTCGCAAAAGCAATATGGCTACAGAAGAAGGGGTTGCAATAACATCTCCAAGAAAAGATGTAATCCTACATAGTGATGAAGTGAAGACAAAGGATCTTTGGCAAACTGAAGACAGAAAAGGGTTCTCTGAACCAGAAGTAGATGCCAAGACAACTGTTGAGAGGACTGTGTTGAAGATCACGGAACTTTTGAACAATGATACTGTTAGAAAGGTCGGTGTTTATGGTACTGCAGGGGTTGGCAAGACTACAGTGCTGAAAGCCTTGATCAATTATCCCAAGACAAAAGACATTTTTGATTTGATCCTTTGGGTGACAGTATCAAAATATTGGAGTATAAGAAAGATTCAACATGAAGTTTTAAGGCAATTATCAACACAAAATGAAGTTTTAGGGGACTTACCATCATCCCTTTCCAAGGCCGACTCTGAAATTGGAAAACAACTTTTTCAATATTTGGAACGCAAGAAGTTTTTGCTTATTTTGGATGATGTCTGCGAGGGGCTGGATTTAGAGGCGGTTGGCATACCTGATCCTGGTTTGGAAAATGGTTGTGCGCTGATATTGGCAACCAGAAGATTAGAGGTTTGTGATGACATGCTCTTGATTAAGGTGATCAAAGTGGAGACTGTCTCAAAGGGAGAAGCCTGGGAACTGTTTCGTGAACAAGTGGGTGTCGCTGTTGACAGACCAGATATCCAATCCTTTGCTCAAGATATCGTGGAGAGTTGTCGAGGCCTGCCTCTGCTGGTTATTGTCACTGGAAGAGCTCTTTCAAGGGAAGAAGATGTCTCTGCCTGGGAGCAAGCATACAGGCGATTTTCAGGACCTTATAGAGATCTGACAGATTATAATTACATGATCCAAATGTTAAAATTCAGTTTTGACCGATTAAAGTTTCATGATATACAGAGTTGCTTTCTTCATTGTGCTTTATTTGCTGAGGATCAAGAAGTTGATGTTGCTGAATTGGTAAAGTATTATATCCAAGAAGGTTTGATTTATGGGAGTACAGCTTATGCATATAATAGAGGGCATGACATAGTTAATGTTCTTGTACATGCCTTTTTGTTAGAAAGTACTAACAATCATTCCATCAAAATGCATGATATGATGAGAGAACTAGCCTTGCAAATCTTGTCAGGGGAAGAAGGTAGTCAGTTTCTGTTGACAGCATACTCAAAAGCATTGAACCTAGGATATCATTCAGGGCTAGGACTACATGAAAGACAGAGCAATAGATTGTTTATTCCTGATGGTCATCAATTCATATTGAGAGCTGGTTCACGTTTGATTGAGCCGCCTTCGTCAGAGGAATGGGGAAAATCTAAGATGATCTTCTTGATGGACAATAATTTGTCCGCTTTGCCAGAGAGACCAATTTGCCCTGAACTGTTGACATTGTTTCTTCAAAGAAATTTCAGGCTGAGAGTGATACCCATGTCCTTTTTTGACAGCATGCCTCGCTTGAAAGTTCTGAACTTATCCAAGACCAGAATAAAGTCTCTGCCAGAAACAATTTCTAAACTTATAAGCCTTGAGACTCTCATTCTTTGCCATTGTGAACGCCTAGCTACAATTCCCTCTGATATTGGATCCCTTGAACTTCTTCAAGTGCTTGACCTTAGAGGCTCTGAGATCAACATGTTACCTGATGAGATTGGTGAACTAGCTGCTTTGAGATACCTGGATGTATGCTTCTATGGATCTATCAACCGCAGCGAATATGTTAAAATGCCACATGGTTTGATTTCTAGTGGGATTATATCTAGGCTCCATAAATTGGAATCACTGGGGATTAGTGTGTGCCCAGGAGATGAGCGGTGGGACAAGTGTGTCAAATCTATCACTTGTGAGGTCAGTGAGTTGACCAAGTTAACGTCTCTCTCCTTTTATTTCCCTGAAGTAGAGCTTCTCGAACTGTTCCTCCAAATAAGTGAAGCATGGAATGATCAAAGCCTAACTGACTATAAAATTGTGGTTGGCCGCGACATCAAGCGTATTGTGTCACGGGTGCCACATTATGTGGAGCATGATTATAGTCAAAAGGGCCAATGCTTGAGATTTGTTAATGGTGAGAAGACACCTGATGCAATTGTTAAAGTACTAGCACATTCCTCTGCTTTCTATTTAGATCATCACCTTGATGTAAGCAGCATATCAAAATTTGGGATCGACAACTTCAATAAGTTGAAATACTGTATAGTAAGTGAGTGTCCCACAATTAATGCAATTCTGGATAGTGAGGAATTTGTTGAGGTGGTATTTCCATGTCTGGAGCACTTAAGCCTCCATTACTTGTGGAACTTGGAATGCATCTTCGAGGATGATCTCCCCAAAGGAAGCTTTACTATGCTACGAATTTTGTATGTCCATGCATGTCCAAAGTTGAAATATGTCTTCAAAAGCTCCATGCTTCAATTCATTTCTAACTTGGAGGAGTTGATAGTCGATGATTGTTCAGCAATTGAAAAAATTATATTCAATGATAAGACTGCTGAATCAAGTCAGGTTTCTCCCTCCAATATGAAAAGATTAACTCTTCACTACCTTCCTGCATTAGATAACATTAGGGAAGGTGCTTGGCCCTCATTTGAATATATCAATGTATACAATTGCCCTAACTTGAAAAAGATCAATTTAGATTCGAAGTTGAAGCACTCTGTGAAGGAGATTAAAGGAGAGAAGAGCTGGTGGGATGCATTAGATTGGAAGAAACCTGCTCTACGCGTGCATTTTCAAGACCTATTTGTTTCAGTTAATGAGGATGATATGTGAGATTAGGTGGTATCCTAGATGTCTTCTGTCACTCAAGACTTTGGAAGTTTGGTGGTAAAAGTGATATATAAGAGGCAAGAGTGTTTACCCAACAAACTATGAACTGAAGCTGAACAGGTGTTGTCTCGTTTTCCCTTTGTTATCTCTCCTCTTAAATTTATTGTTAATTTTTATATCCAGAGAGAGCATTTTTTCTTAATGTTAAATTCAATTATGCTTGTGCTGGCTGTGGTATCACTTGGTGGCACATCTAATTGTAGGAATTAACTGCTCTGAAATTTGTGAGAACCAAAAAATGTCAACATAGTTGGCGGCACATCTAATTGTAGGAATTAACTGCTCTGAAATTTGTGAGAACCAAAAAATGTCAACATAACTGAATTTCGAAACTATATTAAGATCATCCTGTAAAAAATAGAAATGGTTTAAGAGTAATGCTTATTTTTTTTCGTTTAGATTGGTGTTCTATTATCTATGCTGTTCAGCATATTGTTAATGTCTACTTTGTCTTTTTTGTTCTATTTTTGCCCTCTAGAAAATTTTTTCCTTGGCCAGGTTTTCTAACAGAATGCACTAATCAAAATTAGTGATTGTTATTGTTCTCCTGTTTTAGGTCAATCCTAAGGGCGCAAAATTTTAAATTCTTGCCTGCAAAAGGATTCCAGCCGTAGGCATAGAGAAAGGTGAAAATGGCTGTCAATCCATTACTGATACCATTGGAATGGTGAACAAGACGGTCAGAAATGGCGCTTCCTGGAATACATATCAATCTATATAAGACTGAAACTACCATTGCAGATAAAGAATTGCATCTTCCCTCACTGATGGAATCCCTTAAGTCGTTGCAGAAGTACACAAGGCAACATGCCAAAGCCACTTAATGAGTTGCATCTGATGGATTTACTGTGAAGTGTCTACAGGGAAGAAATGGTTGAAACGACTAAACATCAAATTTACTGGATTTTAGATAGTCCATCTAAAACCAGTGTTTTTTTAGTTGTTCTACCTTGTTGACATGTTGAAGCTTGATCTATGGCTTTAATCACCTCGTAATGGGAACTTAGCTCTGATTATTTGGTTTTCATCTCTAGTTTGTGTAATTCTAAATCATTTCACCTTGAGGAACAACATTTTGGAGTTGTACTGACATCTGCCAATGCAAACATTTTATTCATTAACGCTTCGGCTTTGATATTGATGACAGGCATATAACGATCTTTTGAAGAAAAAGTTTAGGTTCATTTGGGTTACTTCTCTCTCTACTTATTTCTTATTCCTTGGCAAGTGTTAAAGACGATCAGCCTTTTAATGTACCCACATAGCTACACCATGCTGTAATAGTTCCTAATCCAGAAACGGAATTGCAACAAAAACATTCAAAGTAACATTCTCCGAGATTAACTCTTGAAAGTGATTCAAAGGTTGTCATCACTTGGTGGAATAATGATTATAAAAGGCCTTGGAAATAGAATGCTGTGTTTAATAGGTCGCTTAATCTTTTAATGATTTTAGGAGATCTATCTTTTGTCCATGTTTATAGAGAAGCAAACTTTTTAGGGGACTCTCTTGTTAAATTAGGGGTCTCTAAGAATCAAGACTTGATTGCTTGGTTGTAACTCTTCTCTATTGTTTATAATATTTTACTTTTCAAAAAAAAAAATTACAGATTGTAACCATGAAGTAATAACAATAATAACAATCAAATAAGTCTCTACAAAGCATATGGAACCAACTAATAAAATACTTTTACATCATGCATAAGAAACCAACTAATTAAAAAAAATCAAAATGTGACCTGAGAAAATACAACATAAAATATAAGAGGAGTAAAACCACACATGCTACAGCCTAAGCAGGTCTCGGTTTCGAGACCTTGCATACGCAGCTGTCCCGTTGGGAGACTCACCCACCATATCCAGGTGCGTGACGTGGGTTGAATCCAGATTAGTCAAAGCGAAGCTCTCGATACCGGGTGAGAAACAAAAAAAAAAAAAAAAAACCACACATGCTAGGACTTGCCTGAGTTTAAAGGATTGTAAGTTTGTAACCAGCCAAGACAATGCCTCATTGGCACATATTTTCTTCATCTATGAAGTCTTCAATTCGACCAAGCACAATTTTATAACCAGCGAAGACAAAGGAAAAACATTGACATCCACATTCTTCGGCAAAGTGGAGGGGCTAGCCCCTGCTCGAAGAACATCTTCTCTTCAGCAACAAAGAAGATTTTGGTTGGATTGAACTTATTACCCCTTCTTGATTCTCACTAATCCTTCAACTTGCTTGATTGCCTTTGCTGGATGCCCTGCTTCTTGTTGGGGTCCCTCATATGAAACTACGAAACTTCTCAAAATCATCTCTGATAGTGCCAGTTGGCCAATCCTGTTGGTTCCACCAGTCTTCTGTGCACTGGATTATTCTCAGTTTAGATGCATTTTTCATCACAAGTGGAAAATTTCTTATCTTCATGCATGTCCTGATCAATATTGTCTCCAAAGAGGGCCATTGCAAAGAGACATGAGAGATGGAGCATAATTCTGGCAAGTCTCGGAGCTGCAAACACTTCAACTGGAGAAAAACACGGGATTCATCTATAATTCCGTCTTCAATAATCTCTTTCATCTTACAGCAATCCTCCACCTGCAGGTTTTGTAACTTTGAGAGACGTATGATCATCCCTTGTGAAAAAAGCATTCCTATGCTATGACATCCTTTTAATGTGAGAGTCGTGAGGCGACAGAGACTTTTAGATTCAGATTCAATTGACCCCCGCCAAATATTTGTCAATTTCGGGAGATTGTTTATGTGTAGGCTCTTCAGGCATTCAAACTCAAAACCTGTGCCACTGTTTCCAGACACAAAAATTGTTCTGTCTTTGTCTATGATGCTCTCCATCTCATTACATTCCTCAATGATACATGCTTCCAGACCCTGTAAGTCATCAGCACAGAAGATTGATAAACTGGTAGCAGTTTGGTGACCAATCAGTTCAAAAGCTTTGGCTTGCTTGAGTACCTGTGAAATAGCATCAGGAATTTCATTTCCTGAAGAAAACTTAAGGTGCTTTTCAGCTGAGCATTCAAAGACACTAAATTCAGATGCAGAACCGTTTCTCTGGCAACCAACAACAATGCCAAATGATCTGAAGTCAGTTCCTCTCCATGATCTGCTATTCTGGATGAAAGCTTTGAAAGACTCCATCTCAGGGAAAAAGAAATAAAGAGTCGTTAACTCTTCCAACTTAGAAATTTCGAGAGCAATTTCAGCTGCATTTTGATATCTGCTGCTATTGTGGCTCACACCAATGCTCAGTTCTTCTAACTTAGAAAGCTTAGCAATCACATTAGAAGGGATCAATGGCTTCATTTCTTCAACGTTATTGTGGTTGCCGACATCTTCTGCGAATGAAACTCTCAAACATTTTAGATTAGCCAGTTGTCCAACCTCAATGGGCAAAGTATAGATACCAGTTTGACGTATGTCAAGGATTTCAAGGCTGTGGAGATCTCCTATTTGAGAAGGAATTTGTACTAACTGACCACAATTGTTTAAAAAGAGCCCTTTCAGATTTATTAAGCTGGAGATACACGGTGGAAGTGCTGTGATTCTTGTTTCGTTCAAGTTCAGAACTTGAAGACCACACATATAGCCAAAGAATTCCCTCGGAAATTCAGTCAAGCAACTCTCGCGAAGTAACAATGTTAAGATCCCACAACATTGGGGTCTGTTTGGTAGTGTGGATAAGTGAACCCCAATCATTGAGACTCTCCTTGCACGTTCCCACTCTTCCTCTATGACATTTTCATCCTCTGCAACAAAAATGTTGAAATCCTCTTCGAGATTTGCAATCCTTAATGCCACCCGTTGAAAATACTCGTACATCTTGAAATGCCCCCACTTTCTTCCTTTTTCCAGTAATGATTTGCTCACAAGTTCCTTTAAAATAGTATGCCCCCTATCACGTATCCTTGGAAACCTTCTTATTCTTAGGCTTGTAAAGAACTGCTCTGCTCTCCAGCAATCAATTATGTGGTCTTGAAAAATTTCATAACCAGCAGGGAAAACTGCCCAATAAAGCAAACAAAGCTTCGTGTATTCCGGTAGTTTTTCATAGACAAGTTTAAAAGCCTTGTAAACTTCTTCCAGCTGTTCTTGTGGTCCCACAGTCGGCGACCTTAATTGCAACAATGTATCCCGCCATATTGCAGCGTCATCCTCCTTTGCCAACTTATTGCCTATTAACTTGATCATGTACGGCATGCCACCACATTCTTTGATAATGCGTTCTGCTTCTGGCTTGATATCTGGATTACTTCTACGATCAGAACCAACTAGTTTCCAAAAAAAGTTTCCGGCATCCTCCTCAGATAATCCTTGCACGTTCATCTCTTCGTCAGTGTCACCACAGATATTGTCATTTCTATACCTGCATGCAAACACCACCCTCCCATGCTCATGTTCATCATAAATTCCAACTTCTCTAAGATTAATCTCTGAGAAAATGTCATCGAGAAATAACACATACGACTTGTCCTTTAGAACTTGAGATATCATGTTTGCTCTTTGATCAGCACCGTAATCGCCATCCATTTTCAAGTACAAACGCTTCCAAATTTTATCTTGTATGACTCTTATTCCACCTTCTGCTGCTACATTCACCCAAAAGATAATATCAAATTTACAAGAGGCACCCAGCCTATCATGCAAATTTGCCATTATTGTGGTCTTCCCCACCCCTGGAGGCCCCCATATGCAGATTCTTTTCAATTTCTCATCCTCTAGCCACTCTAGCAGTTTTTCTACACGTGAATTAAGTGATGGCACATTATCTATATTCTGAGGATGCTTCTCTATGACGGGAATTGGTGGTGCTGGTGGCTTGTCAACCATTATAGTTATCTGAGCTTTCTGATTCCTCAGCTTAACTACCTCTTCAGTCTTTTTTACAATACGCCTGCCCAGCTTTAGCAAACAAGGAAATGGACATAGTCCACACATGTATGTGCTGGTATTGTGGTAGTCATCTTTGAGTGCCTGAATCTCCCGTAAGATGTTTTCAACCTCCTGGAGCCAGGTTTCACATCTTTTTGTCTTTTCTTTTGTTGATTTATTCCTCTCCAGCTCTGTTTTAACATCTGCATCTTCATTGGACAGATATAATTCCTCCTTCTCAAGCTCGCCAATATACTCTTTTATATTCTTCACATAGCTATATTTCTGCTTCAAGTAGTTAAATATACCCTTCCCTCCTTCCACTGCCGGTGCAACCACTGAACCGGCTGCTTGGCCTGCGGCTTGCACTGCCACTGTTTCCATCCTGGCAATCTCTTTTAGGAAAAGGTATATTATTAGTAAAACTAGTTTGTAATGGAGCAATAACAATATATAACATTAGTTCTCAACATTTAGGCCACAATTGGAAGTTGCAATTGGATATCACAGCAACAATATGATCTAAAACATTATTACTCTGCCAACATTTTTGAATATGGAACAGGCAAATCATTGTTAGTTTAATTATTTGCTTTCGAGATTCAACATCAATTACAGCCAGAAATCAACATTTCTCGATTACTAATGTCTGTTCTGTGTGTTTATTATGTTATGTGTCTGAAGCTACAAAGAAACCATCAGGATCATAAAAAACTTCATCTACCTTTTTAATCATCCCATGATAAATACCAGAGTCAACCCTGATACTTAATTACAAGAGTCAACCTTTCCTATTACCAAACAAGGAGAATAAACTTGAAATGGATAAACTTTTCCAACTTTGTATGTATACAGATAAACTTGGAAGAGTAAAATCTATACAGAAATCTATCAAGCTTGCCAAGAATGAGCTAATAACATGCAATTTTTAAGTTTTCAACTTTCAATCACATCCATCCAAAGATTACCAACAAGATCATGAAATCCATGAAACACCTGAGCTATATACATAAACGCATATGCTTAGAACACATCAAAAACCAAAACAAAAACAAAGACAAGGGCAAAGACATTAACATCCACTTCATAATCCAACTTCCAACTAACAAAAACTATAACATTGTAGCCCTTTGGACCAACTCAAGACAATACAAGTATATGGGAAAGTGGGCATACCTCTAAATTGATAAGCCTGGTTGGTTTAATTAGCAATGTTCTGTCTGGTGTGTCCTTCTTTCTGGGTTTTTGAGTGTTCCTGTTCGTAGTTTCACCGTTCCTATGCCTGTGTCTTCGTAGAAGCTGACCTGAGGCAAGGCCAGCTGTTCAGTGGTTTCAAGCTCAAAGAAGTCAGTCAATGCGCCAGCCCATAGGGAAATTATTTAGTAAAGAGGGGGGCCCCACTCTTCCTTGGCGCCTTCTTCTACTATTTTCTTACGTGCTTTTTTAGTGTAATTTTCTGTCTCCCTTATCTTGCCTGGGTCCAAGCGCACTTTATCAGATCGCTCCATTTTTCCCCTTCCTTTTTGTGAGTAGAGGAGCTCAGTTGACTTCAGTAAAAACATTTTTATTTTTTTGTTATAATTATAAATTTGGAAAGCTACCGTATACCTTTGGTATACCCCTGACTTTGAGTGGCCCTTCTACTTAAAAACTTTTCCCCCCACCGTATAATACACGTATACATACGGAGCCCTAAAATAAAGGGCTAAAGAATCCATTTTTGCATTGGCGGGCAATCGGTAAGAACACTCTCTTCTCTCGACGCTGCAACACTCTCATCTCTACCCCAAGTTATACTCTAACCTTCAAAATTTATTATCAATTTATTCGTCACCTTTCTTCATTTTTATACTCTCTCACCTTCAAAATTTCTATTACCGTTTTATCAAGCTTTTTTTTTTTTTTTAAATTCAAAGTTTTTCTTTATCCATCATTATGTTGCTTATTTGTGTTTTTATGGATTGTTGTTAGGTGAGAAAATCTTGAAGTGAAATGTGAAGATTTTTGTTCGAAAAAAGCGAAAAAAGAATGAAGCTTGAGAAGAGTGTTTAAATTGGTGACTTTCAAGGTTTAAATTTTAATTTTTCTCAATGCCATTGATATAGGTTCAATGCTAAATTTTTTGTTCTTTAGCTTAAATATGTTTTTTTTTTCTATAGAAATTTTGTTGAAAAATAATAAAATTTGGATAAAATTATTTCCATTGCAGGCTGGAAGTTGAGAGTGGTTGGGATTTCTAGTGTAATTCATCTTTGAAGGCTGTTTTTTCAAAGTCATAATCAAAAGGGAATGCTGTTATGTATCTATGGCGTGTTACAAGTCTGTGAATCTTCACGCTCCTTCCTTTTTGAGGAGTCTTCGTTCCTTCGGAAGCTTCTCAAGGACTCAGAGGGTTGGAAATAACTTTCCTAGCTTTAAGAAGTTCTATGTGATTCGTCCTTCGCCCTGTCAAACTGTTGAGGTACTTCTCAACTGTGTCTGTGGGGCAAAATGAATGAAAACCTAAGAGGTTTTTGCTCTTGCTATTGGCTGTATACTGTTTGTTGGTGTCAAGCTTTTTATCCTTGATCGCAATACATTGACAATTATATGAATTACAGGTCATATGTTATCCTCATCAAGACATGCAGCCTATTATTATGTATTCACTTTGACTGTACTGTTGAGCAAATTTTGGCTCTGAGACCAATCAAGACCTGCTTGCTTGTACAAACGTTGTTGCAATTATCGATTGGAATGTTTCCAACTTGGCCTTTGAAACTGCAAAATGTCGTTTCTAAGGACAAAAGAGAATGAATGGATTTTTCTTGTCGATAAAACAGAGACATAATTATTGCACCCATGAGTTTGATGATTGACATACACAAATGGCTGTTTAGTTTTTACACTGCTCTATTTATGTTGGAAGACGTCTGATAGCTTCCTTGTTATATGGTATGGAGATCATGTAACTAAAGCCTGAGATGTTATCTTATGCAATTTTTCTTTGGCAGGGGTACTGTAGTTTATCTTACACCTTGAATTCTACTTTACGTGGTGCTCGTCATGCAACTCCTCATGGGACTGCAGTAGTTTCTTCAAAAAAGGAACAAATATTGCACCGAGAGGCAGGCCTTGACACGGCCAACCTTCAAGAAAGAGTGATGAATGCTAATTCCTCCAATGGTAGAGTAATGCTTATTGATGGTACATCAGTCATATACAGGGCTTACTACAAACTTCTAGGTAAGTCTTCTTGATCTACCTTCTTTTTTTTCCCCTTTCCTCCAAGGAATTCACATCATATTGAAAGTAATGTTCCTCTTGTTTGCTTCTTTTATGCTGCAAATCATATGTTTTACTTTACATTTGACACTTTTCTCTTTTGGCGTTAATTAGTCCAGTATTTCTTAAGGAAAACAGAAGCAAAACAAAAGGCTTAGATATACATTTGTTTCTTAGAAGTGGAATATTCATAATAGCTTGGTCCCAACAAAATTATGCTACTATACCTAAAACTTGCTAGTTCCATTATGCAATTAATTTTAGTTTCTTTTATGTGCTTCAAATTTTACGTACACTGATTGGTTTTCTGTTTTAAT
The DNA here is from genome assembly GCA_030664755.1 of Microcos paniculata. Classification (NCBI taxonomy): domain Eukaryota; kingdom Viridiplantae; phylum Streptophyta; class Magnoliopsida; order Malvales; family Malvaceae; genus Microcos; species Microcos paniculata. Next base: position 9,561,766 of record CP131462.1, on the reverse strand, counting down.
CATGTGTGCATGTGTGGTTGAGAGTAGCGAAACTGCACCATGGATATTTGACAAATGCCGATGGCAACGGAGATTGGGTTTTAACTATATTTACAGCTTTATCTCTTGTAAGTTATATCTTTATGTCATTAGGGAAAGTCCTGTTATTGTTTTTCGGCTGTATGTATGCCAATGATTGATAACAAATTACACAATGGTGTGTGTATATTAACAGGTATTTATTTATTTTTCCTTCTGCCATTGTAGAAAGAGAGCCATTGGGGAAGGAAAATTCTTCCAGATCTCAAAAGAGGAAGACATTTCCATCATTTTTCTATCCTTTTTTTAATGCCTTTTATTGAAAGTTGTTTTCTTGACAAAATTCTTGTGTCTGCGAAACACTGGTAACAATGGAAATTGACTTTAAACTGTGAAACAAATGGAGCTTTGATTCTAGAAGCTGGGTTATTGTGAATTTGATGTGGATTTTGAGACTGAAGTCAGTCCTACTGACATGAGAATAGAGTGCTTTGTATTAGACCATCAACAGGATTATTTGGCAAGTGAGATTATTCTTTTTCAAATTTTAAAATGCTGGATTATATGAGGAATCTGTATAATGGTTAACAAGACCTTTATTTCTCCACTTCTTGTCGATTGTAAATCAAAGTTTTATAGGATTCTTATGGTTTGTACATGGTTTCTTGCTGCATTCTTGTCTTCTATGTCTGGATTTGAATATGTTTCCTTCAATTTGTACATTGGTTTTACTTATCAGGTCATAAAAAATTTAAATTAAACTTTGAACTTTGACACTAATGGTTGTGGTAGCAATGTCTCAAGGTCACTGGCTAAGTCATGATAGACCCCAATAATATATATATTTTTTTTGAAGGAGATAGACCCCAATAATTTCCGTTGCTATTGCAAATATATTTGCATTATAAGCCTTTTTTGGAATAAACATATTTGTGTTTCAAGTTCCACATACAAATGAAATGTCACTCTGTTATTCAACTTCAAGAAACTTTTTTTTTTTTGGTAAATCACTCTGCACGATATAAGTTGAAATGTGACTGGATATGCTCCTAGTTTTTCATTTCCTTGTGTTCTTTTCTCTTAAAAATTCACTTTTCCAGTTTGTACTGGTCTAAGGCATTTCTGATTTTGCTATCTTGCAGATAATTGATGTTCTGGAATTTGTGCCTTCGCATGTGGCGGTAAATATGCTTTATTATTATTTGTTCTTTCTCAATAACATTTTTAGCTGGTATAATTTCCCAAATATATAGTGTTTCTTACGGACTTTTTTTTCCCCTTTCTGATGCAGGTGGTGTTTGACCACGATGGTAAGATTTAAAGTTCATTTATATTTACTTTCCTTATATTAATTGAATTTGCAGATTGCTGTATATGCTTGCTCTGAATTCACCAAATATTTTAATTTTAGTCCTTATATGTGTTGCATACGTACTATTCAAATAAATCTTTATGCTTTATGTAATGGAATTTAAATTAAACTGAATTTCAACCATCTTTGCTCCTGGTTCCCTTGGGACATTTTTACATTATCTGTTTTCGTTTCATATGCATTCCTCCTAGTGCTCGGTGTGTTCATGTTTGTTCATGTTAAGATTTTTGTGCAAAACCTAAAATGGACAAATCAAATTGGACTGTATTAAAAGTCGTAACCTAAAAACCTAACTAAAAGGGTGAAAATGGTTCATTTGCCATTATCTTTTCCAAATTTTAATATTATAACAAAACATTCTTGCTTGTTGTATTTAATAAATTGTGTAAAAGAAAAAAGTTGATGATTTTCTGTTTTGGGTCTAATTCAGGTTGAAGAGTAGAAAAACTCCAATAAATCTGACCTGACCTCGGTACACTTGTATATGCTTGTTTCTGTTTCAGTTGTTCCCTTTTTCCCCTTCATTTAGAAACTGAAAACTAAATAGCCAAGTGTAAGACTGTTGGACAACTGGACAATAGTGTATTCATTTTTATTAGGCTGTCCTAAGATGTGGTCCCAAAGAATCCTGTCGATCATGTTTAATTGTTGAGTGTAAAACTTTTGTGGCAAACATTCTGATATGCACTTATGCCTGCTTTTGTGCTTACCTCCTCTCTTTTTTTTGCTGTGGCATATGCTTGTTTAGTATCACAAATTTTGTTCAAAGGTTGAGGCCCTTCCCTATATTTTATAATCCCTGAGGCATCAAGTGGAGTGAGTACCAAAGAAGTGTTAGCTTTATACTAAATTCCATTTAAATAGATAGACTCTGTTAAGACATTCTCTATTCCTATTTTGTTCTCCATGGAAGATACTTTCCTCTTCCAAGTTGCTATGTATAACCTATACCTGCCACAGGGTTTCTTAGGATAGTGTATTTGTGCGTGGTTAATTTTTCTTTTTGTGCCGTATATGACTTTCTACTATGATGATCCCTATTATAGTCAGTGGCTTGGAGTTCCTTGGTTTGTAAATGTCTTGTTTCAAGCAGTCTTTTTGATAAAAAGACCTCTTCTTTTCAGGAATTCCATTTGGTCATACTTCTAATTCTTCAAAAGAAAATGTCATGGCAAAAGGTATGCTTTATTGATGCAATTTTTGTTCTATTGTGTGGTCAAGTTGCTGAAGTAGACTGATCCATAATAAATCACACTTATGAAATTTGGTATCCTAAGATTTGGTACAACTAGATAATCATGGTGAAAACTTTTTGAAAGCAAACACTCACACACACACCACTCATGATATTTTGTGAAGAACTGCTATTCCATAACACTTGTTTGCAATGTGTTTTTCCGAGCTTTCTTACGGGTTTCTTGCTTAAAAAATTCCATCCATCATTTATGCAAATCACTGATCCTAGAGATAACTGTTTCTCCTGTTAAAGTAGCAGAAAATGTAATTATGGAATGTCTGGACCTTCAGAAAGCACTACCTTCCAGGCAACAAGATATTGTGTTTAACTTCTATCTTTAGGAGATTTTGACACAGCTGGATTTAGGTTTTTAATTTAATATCGCTATGACTATGATTTAGAGACATGCTTTACGAAGTATGAACTTCTTCAATGAGAAATACTTGCTTGGTTTAAAATCTCATTTAATTAATAAGAAAAATTGCATAGCTGCAAGATTCATTTTCGTGAGAAATGCTTATGCTAATTGACTTTATTTATGTCAAGGTGAGGTTAGATTAGTTGTCATCTTAGCCAACCACATGACTGTTGAATAAATGAAGTTTAGGCTGCTATTTACAGTTGTTAAGTTATGATTAGGACTCCTACAATTCTGCTCTAGTATAAAGCGCATGCCTAATGTGTTCCTCTGGGGGATTTCATATTCAAGTTATTTTACTCTTGCGAGGAATTTTGCATCTCTAGAACCAGACATTCTTGATCTGGCATCCTTTTGTCTTCCTCTTGTTTTCTGTTCTTAAATAACTCTTTCTTGCATCTCTGTTCTTAAGTATTTCTTTAGGATAAAGGTTTTGTTCAAGACAAATTAAATTCAAACTGACCAAGATGTTGCTGATCCTTTTCACTGTTCATAATATTAGATATCTTGATCTCTTGCCTGCTATTAGCTTATTCCATATTCTTTAGTACTGTATTGAATATTGATCCTTTTCCTTTTCCCTATCTTTGTTTGTATGGATGATACTGGACTTTATGTAGATATGCCTTTCTAAGCTAGCACCCACTTGGCTGATGACTTTTAGAAGTCAGAAAAGATTTGTACGAGGTTGCAAGCCTTCTTTTCCTTTGAATTCCTAACTTAATACATGGATTGCTTACTTATATGAAAAAGCTATCTTGTCAAATATGCTATATTTGGATGTAGGCTTCACAGTTATTTATCCTTACATGCCTTTCTTAAGGGCCTGCCAATTTTCTTTTTCTTTTGCTTCCCTTAGTGCTTTGATTTTTGTCAAAATATCTTTAGACTAAGTATTAAAGTGAAGCATTTGCAAGTAGGCATTTAGGACTAGGGCACATTTTGGCTGGAAATATTCATTTTTTGGGCTGAACAAATGTCTAATAATGTGTTCTTAATGTTTTGAAGGTTTGAATTTTCGCCATACTCTGTACCCTTCATACAAGAGCAACCGCCCTCCTACACCAGATACCATAGTGCAGGGACTTCAGTATTTGAAGGCATCCATCAAAGCTATGTCCATTAAGGTGATCGAGGTAAACAACTAGACGTGATGCTTATGATTTGGTTGATCTATCTGTTGTATAGCAAGACTTAAGAAATTAATCTAAGGCAGGTACCTGGGGTAGAAGCTGATGACGTGATTGGTACACTGGCGGCAAGGAGTCTTGATGCTGGGTTTAAGGTAAATTTCTTAAGATGTATTTGGGAAACCATGCGGATGCCCTTTGATGTGGTTATAGGATTTTTGGCTTGTTTGGAACATTAAGTTTTTTATCAGTCCAAAAATTATTTCCTTTCTCATATGACAATTTGTTGCTCAAGTTATCGGTTATATGACGTGAAATAATGGAGAAATTACTTGAAATTTTCTTCAGTGATTACCATTTAATAACAACAATAAGAACAAAGAGCTTACCATTTCAAAACTGGCAACTTCTTTAATATTCTTTGCTTCTCTTATACTTAAAAGTTACCTGGTGCTGGAGCTGGATTTTAGAGTTTACTAAAGATTTCGAAAGTGGCTTGAAGTTTTTCTATTCAACTTTCTCTTGGCTTGATAGCCATTTATGTCAGTGTTCCTCAAGTATTCTGCTTATGCCAGATGTATGTTGATTGAAATAATTGGAGATGTTTCGCTCACTTGGGCGAGACCGAAACTTTTGTTTGTCAGAACCAAGACCTAAACTTGTATTTTACTCGAACAATTTCTACATCAATGGTTTTATGGTATTAAAATAAATTTGGTTAAAAAATAGAATCACATTCATGATTTTACATTGAAAAAATCAAGCATTTTAAGCAAATACTTTCAATTTACAATTAATGACAATTAAACTATACTTTATTAAACGAAAAATGGATGAAAGAACTTGTATAATATGAATATCTATGACAGAAGATAAAGATGCTAGTTGTTTGCCATTATCTTTTCTCTTAGTAATTCAAACATGCAGTTCAAGGTCCTCTGTGGACTTAAATTGCCAACTCCCTGGAAGGCCAATGCACTTAAAAGGTCAGTGAAGGAAAGAGGCCTGGGGTGGCTGGCGGTTCGGTCTCATAGGAGTTTGTCAAATGGGAAATTTTGTCTTCTGGACTGAAGTCAAGGGCTTATATTTTTGTAGATAGGTTTGTTCAATTGGATGTAGAAATTCAAATGTCTGATTTATTGTTTATCCTTATGGTCAGAATCAGAATATGGAGTTTTTACTGCTTTGCTCTTCTGATTAGGTGCCTTGGGTTTTACTTCTTTCCTGACAGGTCCGAGTCGTCTCCCCAGACAAAGATTTCTTTCAAATCTTATCCCCTTCATTACGTCTACTACGAATTGCTCCACGTGGCTATGAGTTAGTATAGATTGTTTGCTACATTATTGTTCTTAACCTCTGTTGCAGTGGGTAATGAAGTCCTTTTTAATACAGTAGGGAGCTGGTATATTTTTCTCCGTGCATAATACATGTCTTTCCTTATATGTATGTTTCTTTGTATGGGCTTGTCCATGTACGTGCATTTTAGCCTAAAAGCCAGAATAGATATTGGTCCAGTGTATGGTTCTGGATTTGTCATTTGAGGACACTCTAAGCTGCCTATTAATATTTCTTTTGGGGTCTGTAGGAGTCAATATTTTGGCACTGATTTCCCCTTTATTTTAGCCCTAAGTAAATCTATGTGCGAATGTTCATTTAAAGATTGGAGCTGTAGTTGCATTCGATCAGTCACATGATCAAAAAAGAGGCATTTGACATTGTTACGGGATAACTTTTTCCTTTTCAGCTCTTTCCCTTTCTAACCTAAGAAAGAAAAAGATGTACCATTTTGGCATGCTTAAACAAACAACTTCAAGAATCACTCCCCGGATAACTTCTCTATATCATGTGTTGTGGTTGTTTGTGTCAGTTGTGTAGATTTATAATCTGATGGTTACCATGTAATTAATTGTATTGAATTGAAAAGTGTGAAATGTGTCAAAGTTTACTTAAACTTGTATAAAGGGTGAATACTTTATATGTTAATTATTTTAATTTCTTCTACCTAAAATAACTAGGTTTATTTTGGTTTGCTGTTGGAGATTTTTCGCCTGTTCTTGAGGACCTGAGATTTGATATCTATTACTTTGCTTTCCCAGGATGGTTTCATTCGGACTGGAGGATTTTTCCAAAAGATACGGAGATCTGAAACCTTCTCAGTTTGTTGATATGGTCTCCCTTGTGGGTGACAGATGTGATAATATTCCAGGTCCTTTTATATATTTGTATCATAGACTCAATGAATTAAGAAAGAATTCGTGCACCACCTTTTTGTCCAGCATTCTTTATAAGCCATACAGTTTTTGTATATTCATAATATGTAAGTTTAAAGTAATTTGCAGCATCAACTATTTATTATAGAAGATGTTTGTGAAGTTTTCCATGTTTGCAATGACCATCTGTTGTATGTTCCATGATTCTTGTAATTGGTTCTTTTGGTGTTGAGCCAAGGAAGTATGAAAAAGTGAATAAATGAAATGAGTGGAGTAGTGAGAGGATTGTGGCAGACCTTGATTTTTTTTATGAAGAAAATAGGAATTGCACATGAGGGATGGGTGGTGAAAAAAATGGAGTAGGGAATAGGATGTTAGAATGAGGAAGTAGCTGTTGAGGAGTGAGTTCCTTCCAACTTTAAGATATGCATACATATCATATAATTTAACTTGGATTTTGCTGTGGAGCTTTCCTCATTTATTTTCTTCTGTGGTCAGACTACCTCACATAACTGATTCATTGATGCTCTTTAAGTGCAGGAGTTGATGGTATTGGAAACGTCCATGCTTTGCAATTGATCACTAAATTTGGTATGATATTTGGTTGAGAACTGAAGCTACATTATGTTGTTTGATGTAGGTTTGTGATGTTTACTTCCTTGTACAGGCACATTGGAGAAGTTACTGCAGTGTGTTGATCAAGTTGGAGAGGACCACATCAGGAAGGTAGAATGAGCTTCGGATGACCACAGCATTGAATAGATGCATGATACTAAAACGTTTCTTTTATTTACATTCTCATTGGTCAATTATCTAGGTGAACTGATGAATGTTTTGAGGCTATTTATGCAAGGAACATGCTGAAGACATGGTTGGGGTTTGATTTGGATATATGTTTCCAGCACATCCTGAGTCCCAACAATTACATAACCTGGCCTAAATTAGGTTCATTTGCACCAGATCTCATATGGTTTATAATAATTGAGTCGGTTCATGATTCATGTGTAGTTAGTCAATTGAGGATGATGTCTTTATATGATAGCATGTTGTAGCTATTGCTAGGTTTGCACCTAAATGCATGTAACTATTGCTAGGTTTGAACCTCAATCAGGGTACAACACTGAGGAATTGTGGATCATATGGAGTAAATTTTTTATTCATATTAATAACGTGAAATCACAAGGATCCTAAGTCCTCTTTCCTTTCTCTCCTTTTTTCCTTTTCTTTTTCTATCGTGCTTAGCAAATAACTGACAAACTGAATTTATTTATTGTGTTTTGCAGGCCTTGATAGCAAATGCCGATCAAGCTGTCTTAAGCAAGAACTTGGTAATTTTTTTATCCTTTGCCTGTTAGTGCAAAAACTATATGAAGTGAAAAAAAATTCTTTCATCTTTAACTGAGCCATTGTCAATCTTCCTGACAACTTCCATTCACCTATCTGTCTCCCCTGTATATTTTTAAGAATCTGTTCAAAAGATATATTTTTTATTGGACTTCTGAGTTCTGAATGAATGTTATACCACTGACATGCTCCTTGTTTAGAACTTTCTATAGCTGCGAGTACTATTTTTCACCTATCCAGCCCTTCAGCTACAGTGCATTTTGACAAGAGTAGGAAAGCGGCTCATTGTGATCTATGAACTCTATCCTGATACTTGAAACTTTATGTTATCGTAGGCAATGCTGCGTTGTGATCTTCCATTCTATATGGTTCCATTTGCCACCAGAGATCTCACATTTAAGAAACCCGAGGTTTGTAGAATCTGTTTATCTTAGTTTTTCAAAATCTGCATCTCTGATGCCCAAATCACTGTGATTTACTGAAAGATTGGCCACATTGGTTTCGATGTTCTAAGATATATCTAGTCACCTGGATATTGCATGCTTGGTATGGAAGTAATACCTAACCGTGAAATGAATGCCTCATAACTCAGGGTTATTTGCATGTATTTTCATCTGAAAACGGAGACATCTTAAATCCGTGTTTTGATTGGTACAGGACAACGGTGAGAAATTCACAAGCCTTTTGACTGCCATCGGTGCTTATGCAGAAGGATTCTCAGCTGATCCAATAATCAGAAGAGCTTTCTATTTGTGGAAGAAGCTTGAAGCTTCTTGACTTGCATTTATAAGATAGAAAATTCCAGACACTACTCTTGAAGTACATTTCCAAGGGAAAGAGAATAGCAATTTTCTTTTGGCCCAGCCCCAAAGGTAATCTCATTAGGAACTGACTTTGGAACCGAGTGTACAGATGCAAATGCACAATTTATATTTTAACATGTATAAAATTACCCCGAATTCGTAACATCACTTGTATTGTTTCTTGGAACTTAAAATCTTTTTTTTTTAATGACCCATCTAAATCTGTTCTCGTCGTTCCTGCGTTCTCCGGTCTATATAGATCAACAAAATGGACACGATTGCAAATAATGTGTAAACCCAAATTCCGGGTTGAACCCTTTTATTAGGAGAGGCGGTAATAATGAGATAAGTGGAAAAACCCTTTAGACTAGATAAGGGAAAAACCAAACAATGGTGCGACCAAATTCATGCAAGGAAAGGTAATCGATCGGAGATGGTTGACTTGAAACAGCTAAAATATATATTTTTTGTTCATTTCCCTTTAGACCCACTGTTCAAGGTTGAACGAGCAAAATCAAGAATGAAAATGAAAATGGACATAGAAATGAAAATCTTAAGAAAACAGAAAGTGCATTTTTGTAAGATTCGCATTTCAATATTGAAACGAGTTTAGTTCATAAGAAAAATGCGAAAATACTTTAAATACTTAAATACCATTGAACAGACTAGCGAGTTAAATTAAATCAAAGTTTCACACTCCTAAAGAATGAGGTGACTTGTATCGTATATTATATAAAGATAAACACCTATATATTTTACACCCTAACATAGAGGGTCGAAGACAATTGTAAAACTCTCGGCAGGCAACAATTTCAAAAAATTAACCCCAAAAAAACTGCTCTCACAAAAGATCAAGGCTAAGAGTGTCATGTTCAGCAGGTTGAATCCCTAGGTTCCTGGAGGAGCTGCCAAAACCATTAAACCATCAAGTGTTATGCTACAAGCAAAACATCCAACAAATGAGAAAAAATCAGGCAAATCAACACTAGTAGATAATCAAGAACTGAACCAAGTAGGCGAGCTTTGAAATTTGAATGTGCGTTACTTGTGGAGTAATATATGCTTTTTGTCAAGCCAAAATTGAAATCAAAACAACATTATAGATTTGAACCAGAACTCAGAACAACTAATGAGGGAAAATCTAAAAGGTGCCAAATTAAGATTAAATTAACCACCTTTAGCAGATGGCTCATCTTGAGGTTTCATGGCTGGGAAGAGAAGAACCTCCTGTTCAAATAACATTCAAGAGATTATCAGATCCCTAATAGAGTAAGCATGGGTGAGGGTATAGACACAAAGAGACAAATTGGGCGTGGGGGTTTTTTTTGGGGTTGTGGGTGTGGGAGTATGGAGTGTGGAGTGTGGAGTGTGGAGATAGAAAACCTTGATATTCTGTGAATCTGTTAACAGCATGGCTAGCCGATCAATACCCAATCCCCAACCACCAGTTGGTGGCAATCCATACTCTAGTGCTGTGCAGAATGTTTCATCCAGAGCCATTGCTTCATCATCACCCGATTGCCTATCCTGATATACCAGCAACACATCTCTATGAGAAAAAGTCCCTACATAATATAATAATGTTGCCAATACTGCATAATTGTAACAGTGTCACATACCTTCAGTTGCTCAGCAAATCGTTGACGTTGTACGACAGGATCATTCAACTCAGTGTATGCATTGCAAAGCTGAGCAAATGTAAGGAAACATAAGCCCAGGTAAAATCAGAGAGAAGAAAACTAGATTTATGATGATGAATGGAAGTACCTCATGTTTGTTGACAAATAGTTCAAAACGTTCAGTGAGCCCTGGTTTTAACCTATGCCACTTGGCCAAAGGACTCATTATTTCAGGATGGTTGATGATGAAAGTCGGATTCACACAGGTCTCTTCTAGAAAATGACCCACAAGCTGTGATCAAAAGAAGAAAAAATGAATAGAACTTTTATTGGAAACATGAATAATCATGCATAGGCCCCTGTGTGGAAATTTTTGTTCCCAGTCAAACAAGAGCATAGACAAATTGTACCCAACAAATTCTTTGTTCCCAGAGAAGAGGAGGATAGAAGGCATACTTTATCTAGCAAACGCGCTGTTGTTTGAGGAGGAGGGCATTTAATCTCAAACCTTGCACATGCATCCACCAGATACTTGTTAGCTTCATCACTGGAGAGGTCCTCAGGTATGTTCAGGTTGGCCATCCTCTCTAACTCCTCTACCATGTCAAGCCTCCTGTAAAAGTTAAATTTTATTGAAAAAAAGTCATTTACAGATATGTTTTTATGCTTTGTTGACATTATAAGTAATCAATAAACCTGAAAGGTGGAGTAAAATCAATCTCAATTGGATCATTATCAAGGCCATTTGCATGATATTGAATTATATAGCTGCCCGTAAGTTCCATGACCATCCCTGTTGCAGATAAATCAAGTTAGAAAAGGTCCACCAAATTTAGAAATGACAAAATCAGAAGAAAATCAACAAACAAAGGAATATTCCAACGTCAGGCCATATTTGTCACTTACCACTCAACATTTTTTCAGTTAGCTCCATCAAGTCATTATAGTCAGCGAAAGCCATATAGAACTCACAGGTAGTGAATTCAGGATTATGGGTCAAATCAATGCCCTCATTTCTAAATTGTTTTCCAATTTCATAAACACGGTCCAGTCCACCAACTACTAGCTCTTTTAGATATAACTCGGGTGCAATACGCATGTAGAGCTTCATGTTTAATTCGTTATGATGGGTTACAAATGGACGGGCAGCTGCACCTCCAGCAATCATGTTCATCATGGGAGTTTCAACCTGATGATAAAAATTCAATTTTGACATTAGTGAAACTATCTCTCATGCACACACAGAGAAAGAAGAAGAATGAACAAAAAAAGAAAACTGATAATAAGAACTATCAAAAAGATGACTAACCTCCAAGAAATCAAGGTTGTCAAGAAAGCTCCTTATATAAGAAATTATCTTTGATCTGGTCTTGAATATTTGACGAACCTCCAGGTTTACCATCAGATCAAGATAGCGTTGGCGATATCGAGTTTCCTTCCATGGAAAAAAGAAGCTAATGTAAACCCAATTGAATTAAGAGGAGGAACAGGGATTGGCACTATAAAACAGGATTTAAGCATAACCAGAAAAGTTTCTACAATTAAATATTAAATAGTACCTGATCCTTCAAAATATATGTTTCAGGATTCCTTGTACTTCCTGGGACCCATACATCAGCTTTCTGCATTGAAATTAGATAACAATGTTATCATTGAAAGATCTTAACACGAATCAGATAGTTGCACAAAAGATTTGCTTACCTTCAAACTGGCATCAGGACCAGCTTTTTGCCTTGGCATCATGTGGAGACAATGGGATAAAACAATAAATGACTTTGGGAAAATGCTCAGCTCCCCTCTTTTAGTTTTGCCTAAAGGGGGCAAAGAACAGGATTTGAAAAAAAACAACAAAATTTAAAGGCTAGCTTTATTGTTGTAATTACAACAATTTAATTATGATGGAAAAGGTAAGAAAAACAAAAAGGAGTTTGACAAGGAGACAAAACAAGATCAATAATTGGGAATAAAGGGTGTAATTTATAATTTCCCCAACCTGGAAACCCCGTGACACCAACTACATCACCACGCTTCACACTAGAATGGAATCTTGCAAATTCAGCTTCATCCAAGCCTGACTTGCTGCAGTAACAGAAGAAAAAGATATATAAAGTGATGTATAAGGATGCAGTCCGACAGAGGAAAGAGAGCTAACAGGACAAGGGATAAAAAGGCACATAATCAATCACTGACATTAACTATAATGAGTTCACGGGATGCCAAAGCAATGCCACCAAACTATCTAAGTTTTTATGCATTTAAAATCATTGATATTCGTTTAATCTATGCATATATGCATGCACATGATAATACATTAAGATTTGTAGCAGGTAAATTGTGTTAACCTCAAAACCGAATAGGAACATAGATATAAAAATGGTTATTACCTTGCATCAGCCATTACTTGGACTTTGGCACCATTACCATGCAAGTCGTAAAAGAACAACTTTGAACTTGATGATCTTTTGCTCATAATTCGCCCTACCAAAAGTACAATAGAGCCACTTTAACAATAAACAAATAAAAAGCAACCATGACGCATTGGATGATATACAACAAAAGCAAGAGTGCCTGATTTAAGTACCAGCCAAAGATACTGAGACATCCTCAATATGCTCCCCATTGCCTAAGCTTCCATACATATTAATATATTCAACAATGGACATGGACGTGAAGAACTTATGCGGGTACGGATTTATTCCCTCCACCTTCTGGCCTGCGAGATATCTCAGCCTATTCTCATGGAATTGCTGCCAAGAAAGCAGTTAATTTTAGCATTGTTTCCAAGAAATTCATGGAAACCTTATGAATTTCACAATACGCAAAATTTTACTATAGCAATAGCTAAACCATACCGTTGGATCCATATCTTCATCATCTGCTCCTGCAGGTCCAGCAGGTCTCTGACTTTCCGAGCTTGCCATGGCCGCCTGAATAACAATGTAGTGAGATGTTAACGTAGTGGAAGGGTTTAAACGACTATTATTTGTCACTAAAGCCTATTTATAATAGCTGAATAAACTTAATGAACAAGCAACTAGACTTGATAAACAAGAAATCTAAGTAATTCTAAACTAAAATCAAAGAAGGAAAGCTAAAATAAAACTGATAAAATAAAATAAAATAAATAAAAACAATTAAGGTAAGCCCCTTAATTTAAAAGGCAATCCAAGAAAGCCGACGATCATGGTGCATTCCACTTCTGCATCTATCCTTTAAGAACCCGTCTACAATCTTATTGGTAAAACAGAAGATACATTTTAATTTCTAGCATTCAAACAGACAATTCGCTTTTACATCAAAGTTGGCATTTTTCTTAACAATATACCGTCAATTTTTTTTTTGACCAGGATGAAACAATTAAGTACCAGTTTGGCAGCTCTCTCCTCCTCCTTACGGCGCCGCTCCTCTTCCCTCTGCTTATTCTTAAGTTCCTTCTTACGAGCACTGTCAAAACATTTCATTCAAATAAAACAAAAGATAAATAAAATTGATAATCAAAACATCCGATTGTATCTATTTTGATTTCGAGCTAATTTTCTCAGAAGCCGAACAAGTAAGCAGCAAGAGAGAGGCAGAAAAGGAGATATACTTTTTGCTCATAGTTTCACCGGCACCTGAGGAATCCATTGCTAAATCGGAAACTGCCTTCGCCATTTCGTCAACGGAGCCTTCCATTCTGAGAGAGTGGCTTGCAGATAGAGTGAAAATGTTAAGAAACAGTGCGAGACGGAATACAGAGCTGGCTAGGGTTTTAAATCAAAAACCCACACTGTCCCCGTAGCGTGTAGAGTGATACTGTGCCTGTCACCTATTGTACATGAAGAAAAGCCCAACCGTTCTTGCGGTCTCGACTATCAAATGGAGCCCAAAAGGGACTGTATGGAGTATGGACTGATTTTTGTCAACAAATCACGAAATATTGGGCCAGGTTTGCGAAAATTATGAATTATGGAACTTGACCCAATTCAAAAAGAAGGGGAAATGACAAAAGATCCGATCAAATTATTCCTCTCCAAAACGGAATCTCTAATAATATGAACTTTTCCTTTGAGTTTCAATTAATCTTGACAATAATCAAAGAGTGGAGTCTGTATTAACGTAATTTAAAACTTGTTTAATTGGCATGTTTCACTTTAATCCCAACGATATTATGTAAATACAACTTACCAAGGGGACTTCTGGTTATGGAATGGGTGTATACATCAACTTACGGAGGTTTATTATATATATCTTATGATACTAACCGGGAAAAAAGGCAAAAAGGAAAATCAGTCAACCTCGTGAAAGTATACCGGGAGGTCGACTATTGCAAAGGGCCAGTTTTAGTTTTGGACTCTAGTTCCAAGTAAAAATATATTGGAGAGGACTCCAGCATCTTGCCTAATTATTAGTAACCAAAAGTTTGTAACATCGTGTTAATCGTATCGTACCGTATTATATGTTAATTAAATGGTTCTGTGTACATATTTTATATTTTTAACATGATTAATTAAGCATGTCATATTCGTATTTAAATAAATTACTGTTAATGACACATATTTATACGACACGAACATAACTTAAAAATATGAATTGTCAGGCCTAGCCTCAATCATAAATAGAGTAGTATTATATGACTCACCAATTGGCATATCTAACGTTTTAAAATTTCAACCACTAAAACCCTAAAACAAAATATGCCTAAAATTTATGACTTACCATTTAGTGTAGTTGCTTCTAAAATTTGTTGTTAAACTTGTACTACTTCAAACAAGTTAGTTGATGAGATTAAATTGGGTGGGTTAATAAACTTTTTTTTCTTATAAATAATAAATTATTATGGCTCATTTGACATTGCGTTTAGATGTCAAAAAGTTATTTTTCGCCTCAATCGTAAATGTTAAACAATTTTTTATTTGTGTAAAAAGTTAATTTTGACCTCAAAAACCCACCAAACCTAAAAGTTGATATTTATGTGCTTTTGAATTAAAAACATACATTTTCACAGTAATTTTCAGAAATATTTTTTTTTCAAACTAAGTTTTATTAAACCGCAATTATAATATCAAATTAGCTATGCATACATGTTTCACTCAATTTAATTATTTGTACTATTACTTTTAACACCGAACGTGGAAATTAACTTTGAAGAGTGAAAACCATTATTAGTTTAATTAAAAGTAAACAACTCTTTTCACCGAAAGACAACAAATTATATTATTTTTAATTAGAAAAAATTAAGTTAAATCTTTCTTACTATATTCAAATTCAATAAAGAAAAGTGCGTCTTCTTATTAATCAGTACATCATCCAAAAAAAATTTAATAAAGCGACGACTTTGAAATCAAAACTCCATGTCATGTGATCAATTATCTACTAGTATTTTCTTTTAATATAATAAAGTAATAATTAATCGTAATAATAAAAGTAAGAATGACGTGCTGCTGCTGACGTCGTATGCAATAATTGAGTTCTCTCTCTCTCTATATATATATATAGGTTAGTAATTGAGTATCATCATTCATTTGGTCGATTATGATCAAACGGGAAATCAAATAATTTAATCCGAAATTGTTTCACATTGAACTTTAAATAATAAAAATTCTTTTAAATATATTTTCTTTATTTTACAAGATTCATACCAAAATCTTATTTAAAATACATTAAACTTTTTTCATCCAACTTAACAAATGTGGATAATTCTAACAACTTTTGATATTGAAAAAGTGAAATAGTAAATAAAGGCAAGTGGATGCCAACCAGAACAAGAAATATAATAGTAAATAAAGACCGGTGAATGACAATGTGATATAATACCAATTACCAAAATGTGAATAAAATATAGCAAGCAAAGACAAGTGATACAATACCAACCAAAACGACAGTAAAATGGAGCTTAATAATTAGTTTAATTGAAACATGGGAGTACGGGACAAACATGTGGTTGATTTCATTAAAGAAATTGGATAAGCGTTGATATTGTTTGTATAAATTCCAAATTAGATCTTCTCCTCTTTTCTTCACACCCAAATTAAAGTGATCAAGGATATCCGGTAAATTGTTACGACTCACCAATAATGGAGGTTCCAGTTACAGGCCAACAACGCGATATTGTAGAAACTAAACCCCCATTTCTTTTGGCACCCCCCAAAAAGAAAAATCTCCCATCTCTCATTGCGAATCCCGTTGCTAAGGATAAAAGACAGAGAAATGCCGAAGGTAATATATCTACACTTGATCTATCCATTCATTAATATACTTAATTAGTGTGACTTATCATTGTATTTATGCCTAATCCTAATTTGGCGTCGTGTGTAGCAACAATAAGGCGTCTAATGGAAAACAAGAAGAAGAAAGAGAGGCAAGTGAATCTTGCTCGATACGAGGAGCTTCTGAAGGATGTGAAACGTGAACGCTGGGCTCATGTCAAAAGACAACTGGGGGAGCTTCCTGATGATGATCTTGTTTCTCCAATAACAGAGTTTTACGAGACAATTTTGCATATTTTAGTGAAATGGAAGAAAGCCCATTGGCTTGTAGAGGAAATCGTCAATAAAATTGATGCAGGTTCAGTTGAAAAGACCGACTACCGGGAAGGCATAGCTCAGGACTGATTTTTGTCAATAAAAAGAACTCACAAATGATCTTATTCGCGAAATATTGGGCCAATGTTTCAAAATTTATGAAGTTTGGAACTTGACCCAATTCTGTCCAAGGGGAAATGATTAAAGGTCCGATCAAATTTTTTCTCTCTCGAATAAAATGGAATCTCTAACAATATGAACTTTAATCCCAACAATGTAAATATAACTGAACTCCCATGGGTGTAGATCAACTGGCAGAAGTGATTCGAGTTCGAGTGATTGGATACGCGGCTGTTTTAAAACTTGAGAGCGAGAGTTTTGCCGCCCTTGTGGTCCTATCCGACTCAAATCCGGATTAGTCGGAGCAAAACTCCGGATACCAGATGATGAAAACAAAAAAAATAAATATAAATATAACTGAATATATGAATTTGACATGCGGTGTGTATCTACATGTCCCCATAAAAAATCTAGTTACCGATAAAATGGTAAGGTAGGGGCCGGCCGGACGGAATTTTCAAGTACATAACAAAGTCGTAAAAGAAAGGTAAAAATTAGGGATGACAATGGATAAGAGAAAGGTAAAGACTAAAGATTCCACTACCTTTGATCAATGTTCCATCCAAAATTCTAGCAATACTTGGAAAATGATTTAAATGTAACGTCACAAGGAATTTAGTTCCATGCTATCACCCCAGATCTATGTAAAGTTATAATATGTTAAATATAGTATTTCATATATTTTAAACATAAAATAGATTATAATGAAGTATAAACTCTTCTTATATGTTCATATGTATTCTAATTTACTTAAGAAATTCTCTCTATCTCCCTTATTAAATGGAAAATTATGAGCCTAGAAAAAATTTTTTCTGGAATCCATTATACTTTATAGAAATTATTAGTTATAGATCAATCTTATCTTTATTTATAAAAGTTTACAGTCATAAATTTGTTACTATTTTAAGAAACGTAAAGTCGCATAAATTATGTATGACCAAATAACATAATATATTATAGATATTATAAATAATTTCAATTGTAAAACCATTGACTGATCCAATAATCTGAAAAAAAAAAAATATATATATATATATATATGAAGAGAAAGTCACTATATTTAGAATTTTCTTTTACAAACATATTTATAATAATTAATGTTTTGAGAAAACAAAAAAATGAGAAAACCAGAAAACTATAAATAACTTTATTATTAATTAATTATGAATAACTTTTCAAAAGTATTTACTATATATAGATTTTGAGAAAATTAAAAAATTAAAAATTTTCTTAATACCCTATGTAGGGACCTTAAGAAAACTCCTTTGGATAACCTTAAAAATGAAAATGAGATACATATATGACGATTACTTGTTTTAGCCGGTTTGGACTCCAAGTCTGAACAACAATATAATTTTTGAAAGATAAAATTGACGTGGCCACTCAAGTTTTTATTATTGCTCCACACCCACATGACAATCGTTTTAACTTTACTTTTAACTTGTGACCAGCGTGGAAATTAACTTTTGAAAAGCGAAAATCATTATCATTAGTTTAATTAAAAGTAAACAACTTTTTTCACCGAAAGATAACAACTTGTGTATGCTAAAATATTATTTGTTGAACACTTAAATCAACCCTCAAATTATATTAAAAAAGATAAATTGATCCTTAAATTTTTTTTAAGATAATTAACCCTTTAAATTATTATTTTTGGACAATTAATTCCTTAAATATTATCTTAGGATAATGTAACCCTTAATTGAATAAAATTCTCCATTTGGATCAGCCGCTGCATGATATCGAACCCATCGAAAGAGGAAGTGCGATAAATTTGAAATTTTCGCTCATTAACGAACTCATATTGGGAGAGGAAGAGATGAGCTCCATATTACCTCATAAGATTAAGGCCCATAAAAGAAAGTCAGGATTAGCGCCAAATAGAGGACTCCATCCAATTAAGAGATATATTATCCCAAAATAATAGTTTGAGGGATTAATTATTCTAAAATAATAGTTTTGAGAAGTTAATTATCTCAAAATAATAATTTGAGAAGTTAATTTATCTTTTTTAGTATAGTTTGAGGGTTGATTTAGGTGTTCAACCAAATATTATCTTACTTTCCCTAAAAATAGTGTTTTATGATTTTTGTTGTATGGATTCTTAATCCTGTTGATCAAAATTAGGAGGATTCTATTTTTTTAAAATTGGGTGATGGCTTTTTTTTCAGTTGAATCAACATATCAGATTCAATTTCAAGATCAGCCCACAATTTTTCCACATTGGAACAAGATATAGTCTATGGCTTATCCGAAAAAGATCAAAATATTCATTTGGAGAATATTACATAAATCATTACCTACTGCCAATTTTAAATCAAAGGGAAGCTCATTTCTCGTGCTGTCTGCTTTCGCTGCTCAATGAGAGAAGAATCCGTGTTACATGCTAAAACATTGTGATAAGTCTCGACATACATGGCTGTCCAATTACTTACTCCTTTCGTTCTGGGAAACTTCTGTATTCTTGATATAGATGAACTAATGGATGATAAAAAATTGCAGCACTATTATCACTGACCATCATTTGATTAAAATATCCGTTGGAGCTTTATTTTCAGGTATCCTTATGCGGTTTGGTTAATTAGATTTTGGAGAAACTGTGTACTTCATGATCATAGCACTTTTGCTGGCCAGTAAATGCATGCAATACAGGTTATATTAGGCAAAGCCGAAGAAGCATGGGAAGCAGTGGGGACCTTTGGTGAAAAGGTGAAATTTGAGAATTTAATAAGATGGACAGTACCACATGAGCCTTTTGTAAAAGTTAATGTCCGTTGAGTGCCAAAGGCTGCCCTGGTGTCTCTGCCACGAAAGGTTATTGAGAGACCGTGATGCAAAGCAATGCCAGCATTTGATTGTTGCCATCGGAACGAGATTGAAATGTTGATATTGGATATTAGACATGTCTAAGGGCCGGGTTATCCGTCCGAGCCCGTAAACCCGTCTGATATTTGGGAGGGTTTGGACAAGAATTTTAAAATTAAGGGCCGGGCTTGGACAAAAATTTTAGGCCCGTTTAGAAAACGGACCGGGCTTGGTCATAGGTATAAAAGCCCGAGCCCGGTCCATTTTACTATTCCTTTAATATAAATATATTTTTATATATTTATTTTATTTTTTAATGTGTTATTTTTCTTTTTTTTTGTATATGATATTGATATTTTCAAACATTATTAGTATTTAGATTTTGTTAACTTTGTAAAAATTGCTTAGATAAAAATTTTTTAAATGTATTGATTTATTTTTATTTATAATATAAATTAATATAATATAATTTAATATAATTTAATTTTTAAAATTAGTGTCCGAAAAAAATTAATAACGGGCTTTTGGACGGGCCTCGAGCTTATATAAATATTTTAGGGCCGGGCTTGGACAGAAGAGTAGGCCCGAAATACCAGGCCGGGCCGGGCTTGGACAAGCAAATATTTTGTAAAATTTTACTCAAGCCCGACCCATGGACACCTCTATTGGATATGTATAACGAGAAAAGATATGCATAGATTAGATGGCATCTTACTTTGAATTAAATATTGGTTTTCACATTTTTGAGGAACCTCTCCCAAGCTTTTAGTTTTTATTAAGCCTATTTTTTTTTTGGCAAATTATTAAGCCTATGTTTAGGAGGGAAGGAAATATTAAGGAAATGAATTAGGCAAGAAAATGAAATAAGTAGGGAAAAGAAAGAAATTTTATATTTCTTTCCTCATGTTTGATAATAAAGAAAGAAATAAGAAAGAAAAAAAAATTGATTATTTATATTATTTGGTATAAATATGAAATAGGAAAGTAAGAAAACTTATTTTAATTACTTTAATAATTTCATCCTTATTCACTTTTTAGTTAAAAATTTATTTCTAATATCTTTTATTTGTAATGATAAATTTTATAATTAGAAACAAAATTTAAGGGTGTAATTGTCATTTTAATATGTTATAATCAACTATCACTTTTTTTCCTCCTATTTTCGCTCAATTTAGACAGAAATAATTTCTAAAAAAATGGATCCTCTCATTTTCCTCATATTTCTTTCCTTAGGTGCATTTCTCTTCTATCAAACAAAAGAAAGTTGTAGTTTCTCATCTGTTTTTTTTCTACACCCTTTCTTTCCTTCATATTTCATTTTAACCAAATATGGTGTAATTGATGTTCGGCGTACCACGTTAGTGGTTATCCCAACCGCTAAGATTGTGCCAATTTAAAGGTTCTCTTACAATTACTAAACAATAAACACTACAATAATATCTTAAATCTTATAGAATTTACTCTCCAAATTATACATTTTAAAACTTTGGGGTTAAATTTTTTGTTAAAATTTATGAGTTTTTTGTGTCGTAACACTTTCAATGGTTGGGGCCATTGCCAATGTGGTAGAACGGGCATATATAATAATTTATATTCAATGGGATAATAAATAATTTTCTTTAGATGTCAAATTAGTCACATGCCATAAAAAACACAATTAAAATGAGAACTTATTATATAGCCTCTGGATACCACTTCAGTAGTGACTCTAACCACTAAAATTATACCAACTTAAAGATTTTCCTTAAATTACTAAATTTCTTATCCCAACAATATCATAAGTATAATATATTAAATTTTACTTGTCCTATAAATCATAATTTTTAAAACTTTGGGTTAAACTTTGTACCAAAAAAAAAACTTTGGGTTAAACTTGTGATTAAATTTTTTATTAAAATTTAAGATATATTTTGAATTAATACAATTTTAACGGTTGGGACCACCGCTGAGTAGACCAACTCAATATAATAATTTCCCCAATTAAAATATTTTTAATATATTTTTTATCTCAAATATATATATATTATTGAATTTCTAAAATTCAGTGGGGTCAAATGGCCCTACCGAAGACCATATAGCTCCGCCCCTAGTTATAAGCGCTACTAACAAAAACAGTAATTGCACTAACAGAAAACAAAAACATAATAATCTCTACCTGCTGCCTTAACTACTTAGTAACCTTTTTATCTCTCCATATAAATATATAATGATGCAAAAATCACGACTAAAAAATGAACTTTAAATAAGATAAATTCGACTGTGTTTGGGGATTTACTTTTACGGTTCCCGACCAAAAAGAAACTACTCCAATAAAGCAAATATAGATAATTGACCACATGGGATTTTGATAATTAAAGAGTAGTAAAAAATGACTTTCTTTTTTTTTTCTTTTGTTTTTAGTACAATACGGGATGTTATGATCTGGATGGAGGGGATGGTAGGGGTCAAATCCCTGCCTTGCGACCTCTCAAATCTCTTCGCCATTAGGTCAAGGGGTAGAGATCGTAGTAAAAAATGACTTTGAAATCAAATCAAAACCCATGTGGTCAATTATATATCTATATTTTTATTTACTTTAAATAATGATAATAATATAAAAAGAAGAATGACGTGCAACCGCTGACGTGGTGTGTAATAATTGAGGTCTGTATAGTGATATCCCTTTTATTTTTTGGTGGACTTCATTAAGAAGTTAGTGCATCAAAAGATGGGATCAGCCCCTACGTCAGTAGTAATTTGTCCTAATAGGGT
Organism: Microcos paniculata; assembly: GCA_030664755.1. Taxonomy (NCBI): domain Eukaryota; kingdom Viridiplantae; phylum Streptophyta; class Magnoliopsida; order Malvales; family Malvaceae; genus Microcos; species Microcos paniculata. The sequence goes on along the minus strand of CP131462.1, from coordinate 9,539,436 downwards.
AGAGTAATCAGGCACAGCGTTCCTGCTGGAACTAGCGTTAGAGGTCTGGCCATTATGGCCGTTATTACAATTATCCGAGAACTATAATTACTAGAACTACTGCTGACGCTTCTAGGGTAGGCAACGCCATAGGCATCAGTTAGGAGAGAAGATAACAGCCAGGCAGGGGGAGAGTCAAAAGAACAGAAGTTCTCGGTCTGCAAGTGACTCTTTTTTGCAAGGAGATCAGCGCAATTGTTCTTTTCCCTTGGAATGTGATTCAGCACTCCAACTCCCAGAATTTTCAAGAGCCACCTGCAATCATCAAGAAGGGCACTGTGATTTCTTTAATTACTTGGTACAAGAACACCTCACCTAGCAGTGCAAAATTTGATAAATGGGCCTTATCGGTCTATATAATCAAATGTGAAATCAAACGAATATTCTAACAACTTTTGATATTGAGGAAGTAACAGTAAATAAAGACAAGTGAGTGAAAACCAACCAAAATGACAATAACATAGATAAAGACAAGTTAGACTACCAATCAAAATGATAATAATAAGCCGGAGCTTAATTAATTAATTAATTTAATTGAAACATGGAAAACACATGTTGTTGATTTCATTAAATAAATTGTATAAGCCTGGAAATAGTTTGTATAAATTCCTAACATCTCTCCTCTTTCCTTCGCCCAAGTTCAAGGACTGCCAGTTTATCACAACTGATCACCAATAATGGATATTTTTCATCAAGAACCAGAAAAGGAGCCAGTTACAGGCCAACCATCCGATGGAGAAACTAAACTCCAACCAGGCAATGCAAATCTCCATGGTGAGGAGCCAGGTAATAATGATAAACCGAAGCCAAAAGATCAGTCTTACAGAAAGGGGAATGGAGAAGGTAATATATACTTGATATATCCAATACTACTTAATTACTGTGACTTATCATTACATATATATTTACCTAGTTCAAATTTTGGGGTCGTGTGTAGAAATAATGTGGTATCTAATGAAGAACAAGGAGAAGAAAGAGGGGGAAGTGAATCTTGCTCCATACAAGGATCTTCGGAAGGCTGTGAAAAATGAAGATTGGCAAGATGTCAAAATCCAACTGGACAGGAATCCTGATGCTCTTATATCTCCAATAACAGAGTTTTACGAGACAATTTTGCATATTTTGGTGAAACAGAAGAATGCCCTTTGGCTTGTAAAGGAAATCGTGGAGAAAATTGATGCAAGTTCACTTGAAAAGACCGACTACCAGGAAGACACAGCTCTAAGTGTGGCGGCCTCCGAGGGAAAAGTAGAAGCTGCGGAGACGCTGGCCAAGAAGAACCCAAAATTGGTGAAGAAATCTAACTGGAGAATGGAATGTCCATTTCATATTGCTGCCAAGTTTGGGCACGAGAAAACATTTAAAAGTCTGCTCTCTGTGGCTCAAAAAAGTTTAAACAGTGATGAAATTGAGAGATTCTTCTCCGGCATGAACGGAGCTAAGATTGTTAAACATCTGATATCTGCTAATCTCTATGGTAAGAAAAACTCAACCTTCTTAATTGTGTGTGTCTTTATATATATATATATATATATATATATATATATGAAATTTTTGTTCATAAACAAAACGAAATACGTTTAGCTTAATTCTTGTTGTAACCTGAATAATTAAAAATTAAAATCGATTAATGTAAAATATATAGGTCCTTCTGATCTCTCCTTTTCTCCCACACCGGCATGCATCTTCATCAATTTCTGTTCCCTAACTGCATCTGCATGCACAGGTTTAGCTCTTCATATGCTAGACAGCTACCCGAAAATAGGTCGCAGTCATCGCGGGCATAGGAAGACAATTCTAGAAGAATTGGCCAAAAAACCTCTCTCATTTGAAAGTGGACATAAATTTGGACCTTGGGAACGCTTGATATATAGAGGTTCGTCTCTCATTACACTCCAATTTATATATACATACACTAGCTTTTGAACATTGGTAAAGCCCATATATATAATGAGTAACACGGCTATTGCTTATGTATGGTAAAAGCACTTGGAAATCCTTGTATTATATAGCAATTAATTTGTTCGATGGTAAAGTGTAATGCAATTGTACAAATGCAATGAAATCACAATGGGCATTTTTATTGTTCTTCTGATGACTCTGTTTTTTTTTTCTTGACTTTCTCTCTTATTTTGCAGTGAAAAAGAGCTTTACTATTCCTTGCACTGAAACCAAAAATGATGATTGCTTGTGCATTAATATTTCTAATGTTGATGAAGATCGGGATCCTTCCAGCAAGGATGGGATAAAGGACTCAATAGATCGTTTCTTTCAGAATTGTAGGCGAATTGCCTCCAAAGTTCCCTTAATCTGTAATTCTCTTGCATCAATTATTGACTAAAATTTCTACCAAAAGAAAAATTATTGACCAAAATAAATCTTTTAAAAGTTGAATATATATTCCTCCTGCTTTTCCTTGTTGATAAAACTTTTCTTCCTTACCCTGCAGCCCTTGTCCAAAACGTTAATGAAACCAAGTTGAAGAACGATCAAGCTCGTGAAATCGTCCGATTAATGTGCGATGGAGTTGACTGGACCTTCCGCGATGCCTCATATGCATTAAAAGATGCAGCTTTGGCAGCTGCAAAATTGGGGATTGCAGAGATAGTCGAAGAGATTTTAACAGCATACCCAGCTGCGACGAGGTTCTATGACGATGAGAACCGTACTATACTTCAACTTGCAGTTTTTCATCGCCGAGAATGCGTTTTCAATTTGTTTTGGAAAAGGTATCTATCCCAAAAATGGGTGCCAACTTATCCAATAAAAGACAAAGAAAATATACTGCATTTGGCTGGAAGTTTTGTACCTTCAATATATGTTAATGGTGCTGCTATGCAAATGCAGTTGGAGATGCAATGGTTCACGGTAAAGATCATCCACCATTCTAGATAATTGAGACGATTTTTAAAAAAAATATTTTTATAAACTCTTTTCTCTTAATTTATAGGCAGTGGAAAATATGGTCCATCCATTATTGAAGGAAGAACGAAACGGTGACAACAAAACCCCAAGAGAAGTGTTCGAAGATGCACATAAGGAGCTGATCGAAAAGGGGGAGAAATGGATGAGAGACACTGCTTCATCATGTATGGTTGTAGATGCTCTAATCATTGCAATGGTATTTGCTGCAATAATTGCAGTGCCTGGAAACAACGAAAAAGGAATCCCAAACTTTCGGAACGAAACTCTCTTCAATTTCTTCATCGTGGCAGATGCAGCTGCGCTCTTTTCTTCTTCTTTTTCATTACTGCTATTCGTGCGAATCCTCACTTCACGCTATGCAGAAGAAGATTTTCTCAAGGCATTGCCTAATAGGTTGCTTTTGGGTCTCGTAACTTTAATTTTTTCAGTAGCAGCGATGTTGGTAGCCTCCAGCTCAGCCTTGATCATGCTGATAGATGCAGTCCCTGGCCCTAAAGTGATGATTAGGAGATCGACTGTCATTCCTGTGACTATATTGGCTGCGCTGCCGGTTGTCTTCTTTATTTGGTCACAATCAAGTCTCCTCATCGATGTGATTCTATCCACTTATCGACCCCCTATCCCTACTAGTTCCTTCGTTCAAGAGAATGATGATTAAGCAATCAGTGGCTCTAATATGTATCAGTAATCTATCTACTTATCCATGTCTGGTTTCAATCATGCATGTTATGTTTATTTTTCTTTTATTACAACATAATATATAATATATGTGTTGTACCGAACTTGGAGGGGCGGGTCAACACTAAACCCACTTTGCAATCCATTGCTAAATCGGAAACTGCCTTCGCCGGCCGTTTCGCCGAGGGAGCCTTCCATTCTGAGAGTGTGTGGAGCGAAATGTTAAGAAACAGGGCGTGACGGGAAGCAGAGGCTAGGGTTTTAATGCATAATTTGGAGTTGTGGCTTTGGTCTGAAAGGTGCGATTTGAAAAAAATGTTTTTAGAAAGTATTTTTGTGAAATCGTTGTAGGAAAGTTTGATAAATATATGATATTATTATGAAAAAATGTGATAGAAATGTAAAATATTTAAAAATGATAAAATTTAAGAAGGAGATAAAAATTATTTAATATTTAAAAATACTTTTGAAACACAACAACATCTAAAATCCAAGGCTATGTTTGGTACATAAAAACGTTTTTTGTTTTCATTTTAACAAAATATAAAGAAATTGTCATTTAATATATGTGTAATTTATAGAAATGTATGTATATTTTAGAAAATTAAAATAAAATTGGACCTAAAATTAAAAGTAATTTTTTAATCCCTTTTCTAAATTCATTTTTATTTTTATTTTTTAAAATATATATACATTTCTCCTGACAACACATATTTTAGATAGTAGTTTTTTTTTTATTTTTTAGAAATAAAAACAAAAAATATATTTTCATACCAAATATAGCCTAACTTTTCAAGTTGTATGAGCTACTGTTATCAAAAATAACTTTTGATACAAATTAAAAATTATTTAGAATTACGATTTGAGATAAAAAAAAATTACTTTGTTTTACTTCCAAGTGCATTGTCAAATTAACTTCAAATAAAAAACCCACACTCCCCGAAGGGCAATTGCCCTCACCTGTCAGCTACTGTACCTTAAGCCCAATCGTTTTTGTCGTTTTGAGTATCCGATCGAGCCCAAATGGGACTTTATGGACTGATATTTGCCAACAAAAAGAACTCACAAAATGACCTTGTTGGCGAAATATTGGGCCAAGGTTGCCAAATCTATGAAATTTGGAACTTGACCCAACTCTGTACAAGAGCAAGTGATAAAAAGATCCGATAAATTATTCATCTCTCGAGTCGAGTGGTAAAATGGAATCTCCAATAATATGAACTTTTCAGAGTTTTGCACTTTTCTTTCGCGGTGGGAGTCGTGTGTGCTTGAATTTCAATTATTTAAGTATCCATCTTATATAATTTTAGCAATCTATCCTTCTATCCTTACTTTTATATATAGCCCTAAATATTGACACCTACTTGATGGTGTCAAAATATGATTTAAGGAACTTTTTAGGTCATTATAATTATTAAGTGGATGCGGCCATCGTTATATCTGAAATTTCTGTCCATAAAACAAAGGAAAACACAACAGTCAACACGTATAGTATTTGATAAAAAAATGTGTGTAATATTGACGCATATATATATATATATATAAATGTATATATATAAAATATTTCATTTAAAATCTAAAACCAATTAATCTAATATATATTAGATTATTAGTCTGTCTCTCTCCTTTTCACTCACACGGGCTTTTCATTTAATTTGTTCTCTAACTGCATCTCAATGGACAGGTTTAAGTTTAACTGTTTATATGCTAAAGGAATACCCAAAATTAGGTCGGGATCATCTTATGCATAGGAAAATAATTCTACCACAATTGGCCGAAAAACCTCTTGCATTTGAAAGTGGATATAACTTTGGACCTTGGGGACGCTTGATCTATAAAGGTTCGTCTCTCATCATTATAGTCCAATTTATACACTGGTATATACACATTTTATGCTGTTAAGAAAAATAAAATGAACTTAATAAAGTGCTACAAATCTCAATTCAATTTAGTACTTAAAACAACAAGGCACGGGCCATATCACCAAATGGATTTAATATCAAATTTAGTCCCTGAATTATATAAAAAAAAGATAAATTGGTTCATAAACATTTATTTGAAACAAATTAATCTCTAAACTTTTATTTTAGAACATATTGATCCTTGAATTGTAAAAAATTTGATGGATTGAGAAAGATTAGTTTTTAAATTTTTATTTTAAGACATATTGATCAATTAGTTTTCTTTAGTTTTTTTTTTTCATTCATGACCTATCTGTCTCAATCTGTTTCAAATAAAAATTTAAAGATCAATCTAACATTTTTGTATAATTCAATGATCAAATTGGATATTAAACCTCACCGAATATGTCACATAAATATATTAAGCCCGGCCAAACTTTTCTGAGCCCAATGAATAACAAGGCATGCCACATTGTAATACCAAGTAACTGACTATGTAAGCAATCTTATCAATTTGACCTCGTGACATGTACTATTTAATTATTCGATTTCCAATAAAAACTATAAATTATTGATAAGTCGAACCTAGGACTAATGGACTATGTCAGTCCTCTACTTGGTTAACTAAGTACTTTTAATAAAAATCCCTCTTATTAAATGAATCAAGCTAAATTAATCATAGTTACCACGAATAAAACTCTTAAAAGGTAAAGTTATGCATAACAAATCCAATAAAATCACACATTATCAAGTTATTTCTATTCCTTAATAGCATTTTTATTATTCTTTTTGATCATTCACTTTTCTGATCTTAACTTCTACTCTTAATTTGCAGCATTTCTGGTACAAAGAAAGTTACTATTCCTTCCATTCAAACCAGCAATAATGATTGCTTGTGCATTAATATTTCTAATATTGGTGAAGATCGGAATCCCACCAACAAGGATGGGATACACAGCTCAAAAATTACATAACTTCTTTCAGAATTGTGGGCGAACAGCCTTCACCAAATTTCGTTCAACCTGTAATTCTCTTGCCTTAATTAATTAATGAAGTTATAAATCCTTTGTTCTTAATAGCTATTTTTTTGTTTTCGATTCCTCATCTTGTTGAAATTAACTTTTCTACCTTACCATGCAGTTCCACCACCACTCATCCGAATCATTTATATATGAAACCAAGTTGAAGAACAATCAAGCTCTTGAAATCGTCCAAATAATGTGCGAAGAAGTCGCCTGGACTTTTCACGATGCCATAGATGCATTAAAAGAGCCAGCTTTGAAGGCTGCAAGTTTGGGAATTGCAGAGATAGTCGAAGAGATTTCGAAAGTATACCCAGCTGCGACAATGTTCTATGACGATAAGAACCGTACTATACTTCAACTTGCAGTTTTATATCGTCGAGACAAGGTTTTCAATTTGTTTTTAAAAAGGTATTTATCCCAAAAATGGGTGCCAAGTTATCCAATGAAGGACAATGAAAATGTACTGCATTTAGCTGGAAAGTGTGTACCTTCAAGGCGGATTAATGGTGCTGCTTTGCAAATGCAGTTGGAGATGCAATGGTTCACGGTAAAGACCATTGACCATGCTATCTAATTAAGACGATTTCCTTTAAAACATTTTTATGAACTCTTTTCTGATCTTAATTATTTGTTGCGCCTCACATAGGCAGTGGAAAGTGTGGTCCATCCATTATTGAAGGAAGAACGAAACGATGAGAACAAAACTCCAAGAGAAGTGTTCGAAGATGAACATAAGGAGCTGATCGAAAATGGGGAGAAATGGATGAGAGACACTGCTTCATCATGTATGGTTGTGGATGCCCTAATCATTGCTATGGTATTTGCTGCAATAATTGCTGTGCCAGGAAACAACGAAAAAGGAATCCCAAACTTTCGGAACGAACCTCTCTTCAAAGTCTTCATTGTGGCAGATGCAGCTGCACTCTTTTCATCTTCTTTTTCATTGCTGCTATTCGTGCGAATCCTCACTTCACGCTATGCCGAAGAAGATTTTCTTAAGGCATTGCCGACGAGGTTGCTTTTGGGTCTCATAACTTTAATTTTTTCAATAGCGGCCATGTTGGTAGCCTCCAGCTCAGCCTTGATCATGCTAATGGAAGCAGTCCCTGGCCCTAAGGTGATGATTAGAAGGTCGACTCTCATTCCAGTGACTATACTGGCTGCACTTCCAGTTGTCTTCTTTGTTTGGTCGCAATCTCATCTCCTCATCGATGTGCTTCTATCCACTTATCGACCCCCAATTTCCTTCGTTAGAGAGGATGATGATTAAGCAATAAGTTCAAATATGTTCTACTAATCTATACTTAACAGATCCATCTCTGGTTTCTTCAATCATATATGCATGCATGTTGGTGTTTTGTGTGTGTTTGATTCATCTTTTACTATTATGTTAGTTTATTAATTAAATTTGAAAATTTTCAAGGCACCTATAATTAAATAAATCTTTCTCTTTAATCAAGAGTATCTCAAAACTATTAACTTAAACTAATAATTTTCGAGTCGGAAGCATGAAAGATATATAAATCCCTTATGCTGAATATGTTTATGAGAAACCCAACTTTAATAGGCAGAGTCTTAAAAGGAAGATTCCACTCACTTTGATTGTTTCATCCAAAGGTCTAGTTCGGTGGAAAATAATTTCAACCTGAAGTATTATAGATACTGCGCTTGTTTTTGCCTGTTTGGACCAATGAGTTGTGGAAATTATGTTCGCTTCAAAAAAATTTAAAAATAAGTGTTAAAACTTAAATTTGTTGCAATTATTATTATTATAAAGTAAAAAAAGAGCCTAAGGATTAGAACATTTTCGATAAATAAGTGTTTACAAGAAAAAAATATTGTAAAATCAAGGCAATTAGAAAGTCCTTGAAACTATTCTTGTGGTCTGGAGTATCCAATCGAGCGAAAAAGGGCATTTACAGACTGATTTTTGTCAATGAAAAGAACTCAAAAAGAAATCTCTAACAGTATATGAACTTTTTCCTTTGTGGTGGGAGCCCGTGTTTACTTTTTGAATTTTAATTACTTTATTTATCCATCTTATGACTTTAGCAGTTTGTTCTTCTATAAAGTCATTTTTAATTCTATCCCGTGTTCCCTATGATCAACTCACTTTAATTAGCTATCACTTCTGCAATATGAAAAATATCTGTAACGTAGCTAGACCTTTGGATGGAACAATTTGTTCCATCTTATTGACTTTAGCAATTTATTCTTATATTTCATTGTTCATCTTTGGACACTTAAAATTTTATAATAAAAATATGATTTTAAAAAACAAATGAATAGTTTTTAATCTTAATTATCCATTTTTTAATAATATAAATATTAATTTATAATTTCAATTATTTTGAAAGATATTAAGACTATATAGACATACTTGTCAAGTTAAATAATACATTATCAAGATTTTAACAAACTTTTGCAATAATTTTTTTATTGTTTGAAATATATTGATTTTTTGTAACAACTTTTATTGTTGTTGCAAAAATACGATATTTAATAATGACAAATTTAGTCATTGTAAAAAGTGACAATCTTTCATGGCAACAAACAAATATCGTTGCGAATATAGAAAGCATAAGCAATGACAAAAACGTCGTTGCATAATATGCTTTTGAAATCTAATTTGACAACGACTTTTACAAGTTATTGCAAATATGACAACTTTTCATAACGATAAGTTTTGTCATCATAAAAGATGATAATATTTTTTAATGATTTTTTTGTCATTTCAAATATTAGAAGTATTGACAATGATAAAAAATATAGTTATTTTTAAAATTTAATTTTGTAATGACCTTTACAAATCGTTTCAAACACAACGACTTTTCGCAATGATAATTTTAGTCATTATAAAAGACTAGTATTTCGTAAGGTTTTTTTTTGTCTTTGCAAATATTGTAAGTATTAACAACAACCAAAAAATATTGTTACATAAGTTATTTTTAAAATCTAATTTCGTAATGACTTTTACAAGTCGTTATAAATACGAAGACTTTTTGCAACATTTTTTAAAAATTGTTGTAAATATAAAGATACTTCACAATGACAAATTTAGTAGTTATGAATTTTGATTGTTAAAGGTCACTTTTCTAGTAGCATTAGTCAATTATCTATTATTTTCTTTTAATGATAATTAATAATTAACGACAACAACAACTAGGGGTTAAGTAGTTAACCCTAACTAACATCACAGCCTTGTAGGTCTATGTAAGTTGCAATTTACCCTTCTTATGTAAAACCGTTTACCCATTTATTTAATAATTTAAAAAATTACATATGAATAGAAAAAAAATTAGTATAATGCATTAGTCATACTATATATATATATATTTAATTAACATTCAAAGTAATTACAATATTTTGAGAAAAATAAAAACCATAAATACTTTATTATGAATTACTAATAATTATCATAAATATTCAAAAAGCATTTATTATAAAATTTTGAAAACATAATACTGTATTTAAAAAATAAAAATTCTCTTAAAAAATCCTATGTGAATACCTGCAAGTGTTCCCCACCAAAAAGAAATTAGTATTAAACTAAAAGTCCAGAGATATTCAATAAAGTAAATACAGATAATTGACCACATGGGATTTTGATAATTAAAGACTAAAGAGTAGTAAAAAATGACTTTGAAGTCAGAACCCATGTGGTCAATTATATATCTATATTTATTTACTTTAAGTAATGATAATAATAAAAAGAAGAATGACGTGCAACTGCTGACGTCGTATGTAATAATTGAGGTCTGTATAGTGAATTCTTTTTTTTTGGTACATTTGGGGGAGGGGAAAGATCAGCATAGTTCGAACGCTGGTTACATGAACATGGCTAGCTCCCGGCCATTAGACTGGGACTCCACGTTCATATAGTGAATTCTTTAATTACTTGGTACAAGAACACCTCCCCTAGTAGTGCAATTTGATAAATGGGCCCTATCGGTCGATATAATCAAATGTGAACTCAAATGAATATTCTAACAACTTTTGATATTGAGAAAGTAACAGTAAATAAAGACATGTGAGTAGAGGTGTCAAATTGGGTAGGTCGGGTAGGTTTTGGGTTCGGGTCAATAAAGTCGGGTTAGTTTGGGTCAAAAAAGATTTTCGGGTCATTTCGGTTTCGGATCATTCGGGTTCGGATCTCGGGTCATTCGGGCTCGGGTTTTTCGGGTTTTGTCCTCGGGTTTTCGGATTTTGTCATCAGGTTTGTCGAGTTTCTCGGGTTTTTCGGGACCCTCGGGTCTTTTGGGTTTTAGGATTTCTAGGTTTCATATCATTTGGATTCAGATTTTTTGGATTTAACTATTAAGTTTTCGATTACTTTAAATTAAATTAGAGTTTTGATTGTAGAAATTAATAATCAAGAGAGATTTTATCAAAAACATTATTTATTAATTGTAACTAAATCAATTAAATTTGTAATGTTATAAATGTATTAATTAAATTAGTAATATTTACTTATTATTAATATTTTATTTTAATTATTTTATATAATATTGATAATATATTGTTTGTTTATATAATGAATTATTTATATATGTTTAATGTTAAAAAAATTGTTTAGAAATTGATTAATGAATATAATAAGGTAACCTTAATGTAACATTCATTAATAATTGATTATTTTTATCTATATTATATAAAATAACCTTAAGCAACTATTAACTAATAAACATTTCTAAGAGTGACATCAAACATGCTAAATCTATTTATTAAATTTGAAATTTAAGAGATATATAAAATGATTTCATTAGTCTGTCGGGTTTTTTCGGGTTAGATTCTTGGGTTTATTGGGTTAGACTCTTTGGTTTAGCGGGTTAGACTCTCGGATCAATCGGGTTTCGGATCGGTCGGGTTCGGGTCGTTTACTTTTTTTGGTTAAATCAGATCGGATTAGTTTCGGGTTCGGATCGGTCGGACAAATTTTTCGGGTTCGGATCAGCTTTTGACAGCTCTACATGTGAGTGAAAACCAACCAAAATAACAATAACATAGATAACAAGTTAGACTACCAATCAAAATAATAATAATAAGACGGAGCTTAATTAATTAATTAATTTAATTGAAACACGGAAAAACACATGTTGTTGATTTCATTAAATAAAATGGATAAGCCTTGATTTATTTTGTATAAATTCCAAAGATCTTCTCCTCTTCCTTCACCCACCCACGTTGAAGGATTCCCCAGTTAATTTGTTACAACTCACCAATGGACGTTCATCATGATCACCATCATGAACCACAAAACGAGCGAGTAACAGGCCAACCATCCGATGGAGAAACTAAACTCCAACCTGGAGGCAATGCAAATCTCGATGGCGAGGCGCCAGATAATAATAAACCAAACCCAGAAGATCAGTCAGCAATACCAGCGACCAATAGTTCTGCTGATAAAAAGAAGGAAAATAGTTCTGCTGATAGAAAGAAGGAAAATGGAGAAGGTAACATATATCCTATACTTAGTGTGACTTATCATTATTGTATGTATATATATTTACCTAGTTCAAATTTTGGCGTCGTGTGTAGAAATAATGAGGCGTCTAATGGAGAACAAGAAGAAGAAGGAGGGGGAACTGAATCTTGCTCCATTCAAGGACCTTCGGAAGGCGGTAAAAAAAGAAAACTGGGAAAATGTCAAAAGCCAACTGTCCAAGGACCCTCATGCTCTTACATCTCCCATAACAGAGTTTTACGAGACAATTTTGCATATCTTAGTGAAATGGAAGAATGCCCATTGGCTTGTAAAGGAAATCGTGAAGGACATTGATCCAAGTTCACTTGAAAAGACCGACTACAGGGAAGACACAGCTCTGAGTGTCGCGGCCTCTGTGGGAAACGTAGAAGCTGCGGAGATGATGGCCAAGAAGAACCCAAAATTGCTGAAGAAATTTAACTGCAGGTTGGAATCTCCATTTCATATTGCTGCCAAGTTTGGGCACGAGAAAACATTTTACTGTCTGCTCCATGTGGCTCGAACAAGTTTAAACCCTAATGAAATTGAGAGATTCTTCTCCAACCTCAACGGTGCCAAGATTGTTAAACATCTGCTATCTGCTAATCTCTATGGTAAGAAAAACTCAACCTTCTTGTATATCTGAAATTTTTGTTCATAAACAAAACGAAAAACGTCTAGCTTACTTCTTGTTTTCAACTTAAATTTTTAAAAGTTACAAATCGATTAATGTAAATTTTATTGGTCCTTCTCTCTCCTTTTCACCCAAACCGGCATCTCTGTTCCCTAACTGTATCTGCATGCACAGGTTTAACTCTTGATATACTAAAGAGCTACCCGAAATTATGTCGGGGTCATATCAGGCATAGGAAGAAAGTTCTAGAACAGTTGGCCAAAAAACCTCTCGCATTTAAAAGTGGATGTAAGTTTGGACATTGGGGACGCTTGATCTATAAAGGTTCGTCTCTCATCATACTCCAATTTATACACTAACATTAATGGGGTCCATCAAGCAGATATAATGAGTACAAGGTCTGCTAATTAACTAGCAATTTGTTCAATGGTAAAGTGATGCATTGCAAATGCAATGAAATCACACGTTAAGTTACTATATATTCCTTAATGGGCATTTTTATTATTCTTTTGATAACTCATTTTTTTCTTAACTTCCAATCTTAATTTGCAGTCATTTCTGTGAGAAATAACGGTACTGTTCCTTCCACTGAAACCAAAAATGATGATTGCTTGCGCATCAATATTTATAATGTTGATGAAGATCGAAATCCTACCAACAACAATGGGATAAAGAGCTCAATAGATCATTTCATTCAGAATTGTAGGCAAATTGCCATCTCCAAATTTGGTTTAATCTGTAACTCTCTTGCCTTAATTATTGACAAATAAATCCATTTGCTTAATAGTTGAATATATGATCCTCCTTTTTCTTGTTGATAAAACTTTATTCTTCCTTACCCTGCAGCCTTCGTCCGAATCATTTCTGAAACCAAGTTGAAGAACGTTCAAGCTCGTGAAATCGTCCAATTAATGTGCGATAGAGAAGATGACTGGACTTTCCAGGATGCTTTATATGCACTAAAAGATGCAGCTTTGGAAGCTGCAAAATTGGGGATTGCAGAGGTAGTCAAAGAGATTTTAAAAGTATACCCAGCTGCGACAAGGTTCTATAACGATGAGAACTATACTATACTTCAACTTGCAGTTATAAATCGCCGAGACAAGGTTTTCAATTTGTTTTTCAAAAGGTATCTATCCCAAAAATGGGTGCCAACTTATCCGATGAAGGACAAGGAAAATGTACTGCATTTGGCTGGAAGGTGTGTACCTTCAAGGCATATTAATGGTGCTGCTTTGAAAATGCAGTTGGAGATGCAATGGTTCACGGTAAATATCATCGACCGTTCTAGCTAATTGAGACGATGTATACTTTTTTTTTTTTGAAAGTCAAAAGAGAGGGAAATTCCATTAATCAAAGATATTGTCTGGGCTACAAATATTGTTAGGTAGTTGTCCTACCCAAATTCTATTGTTACCCACAACACAGTCAAATTTAGCCCAAGCGTGAACTAAACCATTCGCTTCTCTTCGAACATAATGAATTGAACAATCATCAAATAAAGCCAAACCAGATCGAATCTCATCAACAAGGTGACCTCCTGCCCATAAAGATGGACCAGTCCTATTAATTTCGGTTACTAAATTCAAAGCAACAGACACAATCTGAAATTCCATGGAAGACTTTTCCCAAGCAACTTCGAGTCCAAAAATTATTGCTAAAGCCTCTGCATGCATAACTGAAGAAACCGCAGATACTCTAGACACTCCACAATATAACACATCACCCATTGCATTTCTCATAGCAAAAGCCAAAGATGCCTGCTCGGACTGCATATTGTAGGCTGCATCAGTATTCATCTTAATCTTACCTACTTGAGGAGGCTGCCACACAATCGCTGTAGTACGAACTATGGGCTCGCTATTCTCTTCATATAAGGACTTCATACCCTCCTCAAACGCATACAAAACAACTTCCACTTTCTCCACCGCTTGTAGAGGCAAATAACACTGGCCATCATGCAGACACCTATTTCGATTGAACCATAAAGTCCAAAAAACAGCAAAGACTTTCTCAAAGCACCGAAGTTGGCTGGACTTAATAAAAAATTAAGCCAAAAATCAGAAGAATCTGACCATGTGAGAATAGAATCCTGGATCCAATCTCCAATCAACAACCAGACAGATCGAGCAAAAACACAATCGAAAAAAACATGAAACAGAGATTCACCAACACTACCACACACAGGACACTCATCGACAGCATCAGTACCCCGAGCACGTAAATATTTTGTTTTCGGAGCAACTCCAGCAGTCCAAAACATCCTCCATACTGGATTTCTCAACTGAACCGATTCCTCATCTAGTTCAAGCACCCTTGTTATACGATATTCTCCTCTGCTATCATATCTCTGAGTTTCTCCAAAACCAAGCTTTCATCACAGTTAAAAGAGATGCCTAGCATTTTCCCAACCTCCCAAGTTTCCCGTGCTTCCTCCAGCAAAATCCGATTCCTGTTTTGAAAGTCGCCATCAGACAAAGAATTGTTGGCTACATACCCCTTTTGCTGCTTTGTTGTCCCCCTTTGATGATTAGATTTCTGGTTCTTGATTTTCTTGCTGGCTTTCTTGCTGCGTTTCTTATTTTTTTCCAACAAATTACTAAACCAATCTTCCTCAATATCCTCCTCAACATCCACCAACTCTCTGACTTTCTTGTTAAAAAATTTCACACTTTGGCTATCAATCTCCTGTGACTCTACAGATTCAATATCGCTAAGGCCATTATCAATATGGCCAATTTTGTCATTCTTGGGCTCATCGTTAGAATAGTCAACCCGATTAGAATGTCTAGAATGGACATTTCCTTCATGAGCTGAAAGCTCCATATCTCCATTTTCAGGTCCCAACAAATCCAAGCTGGCATCTTTTGAGATTACCTCTAGACTCACGTTAGTCTGCATCTTACAAGTGGCTCTGTCACTGGACTCTGAGACCAAACTTTCACCTCCACCTCCATCAACTTTCTGAACGGTAGAGATAATAAATGCGGGATCCGTACTTTTGTTAGTTTGGTCAATATCCTCAGTCTTTTTTTGAAATACAGCAACATCTTCATAATTAGCAGTTGGAGATTCCGCATCATCTTCATCATGCCGCCTATCATCATTGGAAAGATCAACTCCTTGTGTATTAGCACAATTTAAATTTGGATTTGGAACAGCAACTTGAGAAGATGAACCATCAATGGAGATACACCGCTCACCAGAAGGATCCGAACTGCAATTGCCATGGCAAAAATTGGGAGAGAGAGATTCCACATAAACTTTAATGGTGAATACCTCATCTGCAATAGAAACACTTAGTTTATTTGGGAAATGCAAATCCTCTTTCATAAGAACAAGGACTCTGCCCACGCTGAAGTTTTTCTTCTTTGCCGTGGTTTCATCCAGCTTAACGACCTCACCCCATAGACTGCCTACGGAAAAAAAGAAATTGCTGTTTCAAGCATGAAGGGGGATTTCTGTCAAATTCAACCATACTAATTTTGATTGACAAACATCACTTGGCTTCCAAGGATTAACTTCAACAAACCAATTCAGTAACCACTCATGATCCAGATCAAGAACCATTAGCATCTCTTCCTTGCTACCAAAAGTAATAAGAATCATATTTCCTCCCATAATGGTAGCAGAAACTTTAGAAGAAAGCCCACTGGAAAGAAGTTGGCTATCAATGCCATTGATTGTGTCCGGAAATCTAACAATACCAACGGCACTTCTCTGTAGTCTATCAAGATCACACTGATCTGGAGAAAAGCTAAGACCAACAACTTTATTTGCATCCTTTCCTGCATCCCAGACTTTGTGTTTCTGACTATTGGTCTCCAAATGATTCCCAACAGAATCTGCAACATTCGAGCCTTTGTCTCCAGCTCGCCTTCTAGAGTTCTCCTCTGGTAAAATTGAAGCTACTTGCAACTTACCATGTTCTTGCTCCTTATTCGATCCTCCAACATCCACTTCCCCATCATTCCTATTATGAGTAACAGTATTTGTTCCAGTTCGGCTTTTAGCTTTGAAGCATCTAATTTTGTAGCTGCCAATCCAAATTTGATTCAAAAAATACAAAATCCTTTCCGTATCACAACAATTCAGAAATCTCACAAAACCAAACTTATTCCCTTGAGAATTTCTTTTGGTAGGAATAAAAACATCACTGATCTCGCCATAAGGGTTGAAAATATCCCAGAGGTGCCATGCTTTCCAAGAGTCTGGGAAATTTGTGAAGTAGAAGCAAACACAGTTTGCTTCAATCTCACCAGATTGATGACCATAATAAGCATTGCGCCAGGGAGGACATGTCGACCTCCAACGATTCATCGACACACAAGGTTTATGTTCCTTCCACAAAGCTTTTAAATAACTAACTTCTCTTGCTCGGGACTTTTAGCAAATAGGTTGTGTGCGCAGGCTCGCTTAACAACAGTTACGCCCTCTTACAAGCACAGAAAACATAGAGGAGAGAAAAGGGAGAGTGAACAGCAGCGGCATCACCTTCAAACCAACCATTGGTAACCTTCAAAGCTTGTAATCCATGCTTTAATCATCTACAGAAGATCACAAATTCAAGCAAGTTTTCAAAGCTTGAAAACGCAACAACAAACCAACCATTGACTCCTCAGAGAACTTTCGTTGATGAGAAAGATGCTAAGGAAGCAGTGACAAGAAAGAGTCCATCACTGTC
This sequence comes from Microcos paniculata, assembly GCA_030664755.1. Taxonomy (NCBI): domain Eukaryota; kingdom Viridiplantae; phylum Streptophyta; class Magnoliopsida; order Malvales; family Malvaceae; genus Microcos; species Microcos paniculata. The sequence goes on along the minus strand of CP131462.1, from coordinate 9,522,086 downwards.
AGGTAAACGTTCTACTTATGAAGAAAAGCAAGATGCCGATAGGAAAACCTTGAAGACCCAAAGTGAAAAGCAGCAAGATTCTATTCTTTGCTTCCCTGTAATTTTCTCTAATGGTATTTGGGAATTTTAGTTTCCTGTAATAATCGTTGATGCCGGATATATGACACCTTTACACTGTGTTTGGTATGAAGGAAATAGGGAGGAAAGAAAGAGTGTGGAAAGAAAGTGAGTGAGGAAATATAACTTTCCTTTGTTTGGTAGGATAGAAATACACCTAAAGAAAGAAATAGGAAGGAAATAAGAGAGTCAATTTCCTTAGAAATCATTTCCTTCCAAATTGAGAGGAAATAGGAGAGAAAGAAAGTGGTTGTTGAGTCTAACAAATAGAAATGACTATTACACCCTTAAAATTTACTTCTAATTACAAAATTTACAATTACAAGTAAAAGATATTGAAAGTAAATTTTTAATTAAAGAGTAAACAATGATAAAATGGTCATATTAATTAAAATAAATTTTCTTTCTTTCCTATTTCTTAGTTATACCAAACAAAGGAAATAATAAATTTTTTCCTTTCCTTCTTATTTCTTTCCTTACTACCAAACATGATAAAGGAAATATAAATTTATTTCCTTTCCCTACCTATTTCCTTTCCTCACCTATTTCTTTTCCTTACTATTTTCTTCCCTCCTACCAAACATAGGCTTAGTGCAGGAAGTATCAAAATACATTGTGATGGAAAGGACATACTATGAAGGATCTAGTTATCCTGGCAGGTACATGGAAGAATGGGTGAGACGATGTATACTTTTTAGAACATTTTTATTAACTCTTTTCTCTTAATTTTTTGCGCCTCACATATATAGGCAGTGGAAAGTGTGGTCCATCCATTATTGTTGGAAGAACGAAACGGAGAGAACAAAACTCCAAGAGAAGTGTTTGAAGATGAACATAAGAAGTTGATCGAGATGGGGGAGAAATGGATGAGAGACACTGTTTCCTCATGTATGGTTGTGGATGCCCTAATCATTGCCATGGTATTTGCTGCAATAATTGCTGTGCCAGGAAACAACGAGAAAGGAATCCCAAACTTTCGAAATGAAACTCTGTTCAAAGTGTTTGTCGGGGCAGATGCAACTGCACTCTTTTCTTCTTCTTTTTCATTACTGCTATTTGTTGGAATCCTCACTTCACGCTATGCCGAAGAAGATTTTCTTAAGGCATTGCCGACGAGGTTGCTTTTGGGTCTCATAACTTTAATTTTTTCAATAGCGGCCATGTTGGTAGCCTCCAGCTCAGCCTTGATCATGCTAATGGATGCAGTCCCTGGCCCTAAGGTGATGATCAGAAGGTCGACTCTCATTCCAGTGACTATACTGGCTGCACTTCCAGTTGTCTTCTTTGTTTGGTCACAATCTCGTCTCCTCATCGATGTGCTTCTATCCACCTATCGACCCCCAATTTCCTTCGTTAGAGAGGATGATGATTAAGCAATAAGTTCTTATATGTTCTGGCAATCTATACTTAACAGATCCATCTCTGGTTTCAATCATATATGCATGTAATGTTTGTTTTATGTGTGTGTTTGAGTTATCTTTATTATGATGGGTTCATTAATGAATTAGAATTAAATTTATCAAAGTACTTATAATTAAATAAATAAATGCATTTTTGGTTTAATCTAGAGTATCCCCATATTATGTTAACTTAAACTAATCATTTTTTATAAATAGCTGTTTATTTATTTATAAGAAAAAAGTACTCTAAAATCAAGGTATAAGATCAAGGCAATGGGAGTTTTTTAAAGTCTAATAAAACCCACGCTCTCCCCATAGCGTAGACATTAGACTGTTGCTGTCAGCTATTATTCGTTAAGCAATGCCCAACTGTCCTTGTGGTCTCGAGTACCTAATCGAGCCGAAAAGGGACTTTGTGGACTGAATTTTGTCAACAAAAAAAAGTAGGACTCACAAATGACCTTATTCGCGAAATATTGGGCCGAGGTTGCAAAAATCACTATGAATTTTGAAACTTGACCTAATTCTAAAAATTTGAGGATGAAAATGGAATGGAATATAATAAAATGAAGGATGACGTACAAGTGCTGACATAATATCTAATCTAATACCAATTGAGGTCAGAATAGGTTAAGTGGATTCTTTAATTACTTGGTACAACGCCACCTCACTTAGTACAAAAATTTGAAAAATGGGCCTTATCGGTTGATATTATCAAACATATGAAATCAAATAAATATTCTAACAACTCAGCATGTGTATGAAATTTGCGGTTGTTCGGAGGATCGCCCTCAGAAATGGGCCTCTGCAGTATCCGGTCCAGATTAGTCAGGCCGATCGGGCTTGGATACTGAACGGTCATAGACCAAAAAAAAAAATTTTTTTCTAACAACTTTTGATATTGAGAAAGTAACAGTAAATAAAGATAAAGACAAGTGAGAAGAATACCAACTAAAAAGGATAGGAAAACAAGACAGAGCTTAATTAATTAATTTAATTGAAACGTGGAGAAACACATGTCGTTGATTTCATTAAATGTGTGTTTGGATGAGGACTTTAAAAATATTTAAAGACTTTTCAAATGAAGGCTTTTAAAAATTCATCAATTTAAAAGGATTGTATTTATAATTTATTTGTTTGGATGAAGAATTTTTAGAATAGGATTTTTAGTTTTTATAATTTTTAATGAAATTAAAAAAATTAATTATAAACAATAATATTAAGTGTAAAAAATATGCAATATGGGTATTATTAGATTTGTAAAAATATTTAGATATTATTAAAAATATAAAAAAGTGAAAATACATATTTTAAAAATAAGTTTTTTATCATTAAAATTAAAAATATAAAAGTTGTATAAAGAAAGGAAACTCATTAATATGTGATAACTAACTGTTTAGGTAGAGGATTTTACAAAAAGACACCTATTTAGATGGGTTTTGAATGAGTAGTGCTACATGACCCACTTATTTTTGTCTCGTCTTCGATCCTGGCTAATGTGACTTTCATATTTCTGATCCCAATTTAATTTTTTTTAAAACTCTACCACAAAACTTACTCTTAATAATTACTCTTATTAAAAATGTGGCTAAACTTTTAGTAATTAGAAAAGCCATGTCAGAAGGGACAAAGACCGGATGAAATAGACTTGTCAAAAAGCATTTTCTATTTTGAAACATGGATTTAATTAAGGAGCCTCAAATCCTTTATTAAAAAGCCATAAATTTTGTAAAATCTTTTTTAAAAATTATCAAGCAAGGAAATTAATTGTTTAAACTTTTAAAAACCTTGATCTACAAGAAAATATTCTTTAAAAATTCTCATCCAAACACACATTAAACAAATTGCACTATAAGCCTTGATGTAGTTTGTATAAATTCCGAAGTTCTCTCCTCTCAAGCTCAAGGACTGCCAGTTTGTCGCACGGCTGACACCAATAATGAATGTTCATCATCAAGCACCAGAAGCGAAGCCAGTTCCAGGCCAACCATCCGATGGAGAAATTAAACTCCAACCAGAAGATGCAAAACTCGATGATGAAGCGTCAGAATCAGATAATGATAAACCAAAGTCAGATAATAGTTCTACTGATAGAAAGAAGGAAAATGGAAAAGGTAATGTATACTCGATCTATCCAATATATACTTGGGTGATTAATTATCATATATTTATTAGTTTAAATTTTGGCCTCGTGTGTAGAAATAATGAAGAGTCTAATGGAGGAGAAGAAGAAGAAGAAAGAGGGGGAAGTGAATCTGTTGGCTTTAAAAGAATCAAAGAGCTCAAAAGCTCAAGAACAGATTCTGTTCTTGTTTTTCTGTTCTGATCCGAGAGTGAGAAATGTAAATTGAACAAAGAAAAAAATAAAGAGAGAAGATTATACAAAAGGCTTAACAGCCTGCATTTCCATTCATATCAGTTTTTATGGACAATGTACAAGCTTAAAATTCAAAAATTGTTTAGTGGAGTTAGGTAGCTGTTTTGACAAGCTTACCATGCTCTTACATTGCTTAAAAACTGAACTTAACAACAACTTCAATCACATTACATGTCTTCAATCAGAAATACAAAATTCAAACTTAAAACCAACTAAGGATTGGCTCCAAAAAGTGTTCTTCAATCTGTCAAAGTTCCCTCCAGCATGCTCAAACCATTGCATGGCTCATGCAACTTCAACAGCTTCTGTTTTCACCAAAATGCAGCAGGACAGAAGGCTTCCAAGGTTGAGCTTTGCTGTCTGTCAACCACAGCAGACCATACTTCAACAGAATCTTACTCCATACAAGGATCTTTGGAAGGCTGTGAAACGTGAAAATTGGGAAGAGGTCAAAAGCCAACTGGACAAGGATCCTGGTGCTTTTATATCTCCAATAACAGAGTTTTACTAGACAATTTTGCATATTTTAGTGAAATGGAAGAAAGCCCATTGGCTTGTAGAGGAAATCGTCAGTAAAATTGATGCAGGTTCACTTGAAAAGACCGACTACCGGGTAGACACAGCTCTAAGAGAGGCAGCCTTTGTGGGAAACACAGAAGCTGCGGAGATTATGGCCAAGAAGAATTCTAAATTGCTGATGAAATTTAACAGCAGAAAAGAATCTCCCTTTCATGTTGCTGCCAAGTTTGGGCACGAGAAAACATTTAACCGCCTCCTCTCTGTGGCTGGAACAAGTTTAGAAATTGATGACATTAATGAGAAAGTCTTCTCCGGCTTCAACGGTGCTACGATTGTTAATTATCTGCTATCTGCTAATCTCTATGGTAAGAAAATCTGAACCTTCTTAATTTTTTTTCTGGGCACAATTGGTGTACTAAGACCCAGCGGGAGGGGTTGGCAGGGATCGAACCCCTCGAACCCTGTCTTGGTGACCTCTCTAGCCTCTTTGGCCACTAGGCCAAGAGGTAGAGGTCTTCAACCTTCTTAATTGTGTGTTTATCTATATATACATATATGAAATTTTGTTCATAAACAAAACAAATACATTTAACTTAATTCTTGTTTTAGCCTAAATAATTAAAAACTAAAATCGATTAATGTAAAATATAAAGGTCCCTCTGATCTCTCCTTTTCTCCCACACCGGCATGCATCTTCATTAATTTCTGTTCCCTAACTGCATCTGCATGCACAGGTTTAACTCTTGATATGCTAAAGCGCTACCCGAAATTAGGTCGCGATCAACTCGGGCATAGGAAGACAATTCTGAAACAATTGGCCAAAAAAACTCTCGCATTTGAAAGTGGATATAATTTTGGACCTTGGGGACGCTTGATCTATAAAGGTTCGTCTCTCATCATGCTCGGATTTATACACTAGCTCTTGAACATTGGGGTCCATCAACCCCATCTATATAATGAGTAACACGGCTATTGCTTTGTATGGTAAAAGTACTTGGAAAATCCTTGTATATTATATAGCAATTAATTTGTTCGATGGTAAAGTGTAATGAAATCACAATGGGCATTTTTATTATTCTTCTGATAACTCATTTTTTTTCTTGACTTCCAATCTTATTTTACAGTGAAAAGGAGCTTTACTATTCCTTGCACTGAAACCAAAATTAACGATTGCTGCTTGAGCATTAATATTTCTAATGTTGATGAAGATCGGGATCCTAACAACAAGGATGGGATAAAGAACTCAATAGATCATTTCTTTCAGAATTGTAGGCGAATTGCCTCCAAATTTCCCTTAATCTGTAATTCTCTTGATCAATTATTGACTAAAATAAATCCTTTTACTTAATGCTTGAATATATATTCCTCCTGCTTTTTCTTGTTGATAAAACTTTTATTCCTTACGCTGCAGTCTTCGTCCAAAACATCAATAAAACAAAGTTGAAGAATGATCAAGCTCGTGAAATCGTCCAATTAATGTGCGATGGAGTTGACTGGACTTTCCACGATACCTCACATGCATTAAAAGATGCAGCTTTGGAAGCTGCAAAATTGGGGATTGCAGAGATAGTCGAAGAGATTTTAAAAGCATACCCAGCTGCGATAAGGTTCTATGACGACGAGAACCGTACTATACTTCAACTTGCAGTTGTATATCCCAAAAATGGGTGCCAACTTATCCAATAATCGGTGCCAACTTATCCAATAAAGGACAAGGAAAATTTACTGCATTTGGCTGGAAGGCTTGTACCATCAAGACATATTAGTGGTGCGGTTATGCAGATGCAGTTGGAGATGCAATGATTCAAGGTAAAGATCATCCACCATGCTAGCTAATTGAGACGATTTAAACAAAAAAAAAATTATGAACTCTTTTCTCTTAATTTATGGGCAGTGGAAAGTGTGGTCCATCCATTGTCCTTGGAAGAACGAAACGGTGACAACAAAACTCCGAGAGAAGTGTTTGAAGATGAACATAAGAAGTTGATCAAGGATGGGGAGAAATGGATGAGAGACCCTGCTTCATCATGTATGGTTGTGGATGCCCTAATCATTGCTATGGTATTTGCTGCCATAATTGCTGTGCCAGGAAACAACGAAAAAGGGATCCCAAACTTTCGGAACGAAGCTCTCTTCAAAGTCTTCGTCGAGGAAGATGGAACTGCACTCTTTTCTTCTTCTTTTTCATTACTGCTATTTGTGCGAATCCTCACTTCACGCTATGCAGAAGAAGATTTTCTGAAGGCATTACCGAAGAGGTTGCTTCTGGGTCTCATAACTTTAATTTTTTCAATCGCAGCCATGTTGGTAGCCTCCAGCTCAGCCTTGATAATGCTAATAGATGCAGTCCCTGGCCCTAAGGTGATGCTTAGGAGGTCGACTCTGATTCCAGTGACTATATTGGCTGCACTTCCAGTTGTGTTTTTTATTTGGCCACAATCTCGTCTCCTCATTGATGTGTTTCTATCCACTTATCGACCCGCTATTTTTTTTTGTTAAAGAGAATGATGATTAAGTAATCAGTAATTCTAAACGGCTTAATACATAAAATATTTTTCGAATTTGTATAAAACTGTTGTTTTGCCCTTTCAACTTTTATTTTAAAATTTTTGACCCTCGAATTTTTATTTTGTACACAACATAGCCCTTGATATTGATGTGGCTTATCCATATATTGACACGTGTAATTTTCACATGACACGTGAAATTTTCTTATTATGCCACGTCAGCATCAAGGGCTACATTGTGCACAAAATAAAAGTTCAATGGCCAAAAATTTCAAAATAAAAGTTGAAGAGCCAAAAAGATAATTTTGTACAAATTTGAGATCTATTTTGTGTATTAAGCCAATTCTAAACTAATACTAACAAGTTTCGGTAATCTATATATACTTAATAGATCTATCTCTGGTTTCAATCATGTAATGTTTTGTGTGTGTGGGTTATACTATTCAATTAGTCCCTATACTATAGTTTTTTGTTCATTTTAGTCCCTATACTTTAATTTTGTTTAATTTAGTCCTTGTACTATTCTAAAAGTAACAAATTAAGGACAATCACTAACTACATCAATATGTTTTATTAAATTGGATAATATTCGTACTGCACAAAAAGCTTGGAGATTTATATTCGTACTGTATACGTAGACATCATGTATCAACTTTTCACTGGTCACATCTTCAAAATATTGCTACCTAAGAGCTATGTCATCAGATTTAACAGAATAGGTACTAGTTGTCCTTAATTTGTCACTTTTACAAGGGTACATGGACTAAATTGCACAAAATTAGAGTACAGGGACTAAAATGACCAAAACCCTATAGAACAAAAACTAAATAGATAGTTTCACCGTATCTGTGTCTCTTGTTTTATTAATTGACTTTGAAATTTATCAAAATACAAGTTATATATCTACTAACAAATCTTTTTTTTTTTAACTATGTGTATTCCGGGCCTACTGATTTAAACTAATCATTTTTTAATTGAAAACGTGAAAGGTAAAGTCCTACACTATGATTATCTTGATCAACACTTGTCCCTTAAATAAATCTCTTTTATTATCTTGTTATGCTTTTAAATATTCAAATAAATAAGTAATATTTTAAAATATATCCCCTTAATTGCTGGCCTCTCGCAATCTTTCTCTCTTTCACATAGAAAAATCCCGGCTACAAGATCTTGTTTTCTTGATAGCAGACAAAACATGTCTGACCGAATTCTATAAAAGGAAAAAAGATAAAGATCCTCAACAATTAATCTAATTTCCTTCCCCCCATATACATTATTATTCCTTTGTTCTGCGATTCCAACTTTCCTCTCTAAAGTGGAATCTCCAACCTGAACTTTTCTTTAATGGTGGGGAGCCATGTGTTTGAATATAATTCACGCACAATTTGTTCTTACGATAAAATTAATCCAATACATGTTTCACACACCCAATTTTACAAAAGGGAATCCTATTTCATTTTTTGAGGGTAATATAATGTATTCTCGTTACATCATATAAATCTTTTATACACAAACATCTATTAAGAAATCATCAAATAAAAAAACTAAACTACTACAATCTAAGAACAAATTAACTAAATCAATATTTAAATTGGACAAAACCCACACATGATTTACACATGGTGGGTAGTCTCAGAGAGGATGCTCCTACCACTTCAACTAGAGTTTAGATGTAAGGAATCCTATTTCTAATTCTTATGTAAAGGGAAATATTAGTGATTTTGAAATATATATACATTGGAGGGTTAAAAAAAGTAAACTCGATAATCAAAGTGTTTATGGAAGACTCAATTACATATATTTGGCACTTTGTATCATAAATGCAAACGTTAACCAAACTACCTAAAGACGTCCGCTAATCCGGTGTCGTGCATGTGGATATAGTGAAATTCATTGAACCATGCATGAACATCATCATCCAATATATATATATATATATACATATATATATATATTTATATATATACCCCTAGATGTGTTTGTTTTTTTGACTGAGTTGGGGTTTAAGCTTGCTCTGATGCTTGTTCGATTAAAGTGATCAATAAAATTTTTTTGCGGCTCAAAAAAAAAATTCCCCTAGATGTGGAAGGCACTTTGAATGGTCCAAACAAAGCAAAGTGAACAAAGCAAAGTGGCTTGATCCTTGAAACCTTTATCTATATGCCAATTAAGAATAAGAACAAAAACTTCTTTTAATTAGTGAGGCATATTTCCTTGCATTGGCATATTTCATCACTTTAATCCCGACATTACCTTCTGTAAATACAACTAAATGTGAGTGTGACATATGTGCATATGTCCAAACAAAAAAATCTAATCTAATTATCGAGGGTAGAGAACGGAATTTTCAAGTTAAATATCTATATATAAAAGGAAGGTTCCACTCACTTTGATTGTTCCATCCAGAAGTCTAGATTGGTGGAAAATGATTTCCACCTGAAGTATTATATATTCTTCTTGTTTGTTTGAGCCAATGAAGTTGAAAATATGAAAAACGGACTTGTAGCGATTTTTTTTTTATGGCAATAAGTTAATCTTTTTTTATCTAGTTTGTTGTATTCCCATTTACATCACGTTCATGTTTAAATTAAAATAAAAAATAACTAAAACGTAATAGGAAAATTTCCGTTTTATTATGATAAGTAAATCTGTTGATTTGGACTAATTTAGTGTAATTTTCAATTATTTCCACGTTTATAATGAAATAAAAAAAATAACAGAAACCTTAACAATATATATATATATATATATATATAGAAGAGAATTTTTTTTTCTTATATGGCAAGTGAATCTATTAATTGTATTTTTATTTATATAAACTGACTATATATATATATATGGTATATTGAAAACCTTCACAAGACTTTCGTTAATCTATGATCTTGTCAAAATGTGCAGGTAGGCTGCATGCTCCTCTGAGTTTCCTACTTGCTGCTAGTGTTTAATAATTCCAATTATAAAATTTGCTCATATAATTTTATTAATTACGTTTTCATCATCATAATCCCTTTTGATCTTTTATTCAAGTTTTTAGTTTTGAAGGTTTAAAATCTTTTATTCTCAACCATCTTTCATTTCATCTAACTTTAATAAAATTTTCCAATTACCAATTACCAAAATGAGAATAACATATAGCAAGCAAAGACAAGTGACACAATGCCAACCAAAACGACAGTAAAATGGAGCTTAATTAATTTAATTGAATCAACATGTGGTTGATTTCGTTAAAGAAATTGGATAAGCCTTGATATTGTTTCTATAAATTCCAAATTAGATCTTCTCCTCTTTTCTTCGCACCCAAAGTGATCAGGTATATATATCCGGTAATTTGTTACGACTCATCAATAATGGAGGTTCCAGTTAAAGGCCAACAACGCGATATTGTAGAAACTAAACCCCCATCTCTTTTGGCCCCCCAACAAAAGAAAAAACTCCCATCTCTTATAATTGCGAATCCCGTTGCTAAGGATAAAAGACAGAGAAATGCCGAAGGTAATATATCTACACTTGATCAATATACTTAATTAGTGTGACTTATCATTGTATATATACCTAATCCTAATTTGGCGTCGTGTGCAGCAACAATAAGGCGTCTAATGGAGAACAAGAAGAAGAAAGAGGGGCAAGTGAATCTTGCTCCATACGAGGAGCTTCTGAAGGATGTGAAACGTGAACGCTGGTTTCATGTCAAAAGACAACTGGGGGAGCTTCCTGATGATGATCTTGTTTCTCCAATTACAGAGTTTTACGAGACAATGTTGCATATTTTAGTGAAATGGAAGAAAGCCCATTGGCTTGTAGAGGAAATCGTCGATAAAATTGATGCAGTTTCACTTGAAAAGACCGACTACCGGGAAGACACAGCTCTAAGTGTCGCGGCCTCTGTGGGAAACACAGAAGCTGCGGAGATGATGGCCAAGAAGAACCCACAATTGCTGATGAAATTTAACGTCGGAAAAAAATCTCCCTTTCATGTTGCTGCCAAGTTTGGGCACGAGAAAACATTCTACCGTCTGCACTTTGTGGCTCAAACAAAGTTAAACATTGATGATATTAATGAGAAACTCTTCTCCGGCGTCAGTGGTGCTAAGATGGTTAAATATCTGCTATCTGCTAATCTCTATGGTAAGAAAACCTCAAATTTCTTAATTATATCTGAAATTTTTGTTCATAAAACAAAAGAAAACACAACACGTATATTTGATAAAAAAAAATGTGTGTAATATTGACGCATATATAAATATATATATATATATTATTTAAAAACTAAAACCGATTAATCTAAAATATAATAGTCTGTCTCTCTCCTTTTCACTCACATCGGCTTTTCATTTAATTTGTTCCCTAACTGCATCTCTCGATGAACAGGTTTAACTGTTTATATGCTATAGGAATACCCAAAATTAGGTCGGGATCATCTTATGAATAGGAAAAGAATTCTATTACAATTAGCCGAAAAACCTCTTGCATTTGAAAGCGGATGTAACTTTGGACCTTGGGGACGCTTAATCTATAAAGGTTCGTCTTTCATCATTGTAGTCCAATTTATACAATGGCATATACATTATTTTATGCTGTTAAGAAAAATAAAATGAACTTATTGAGTGTTACAAATCTCAATTCAATTTAGTTTGATTTGGTTCTAATGTCAAATTTATAAATTGGTTTTGGTATTCAAAATTTTTTTATTTGGGAGTGAAAGCTAGAGATTTCCATACTTAGATTTATTACCTTTTTTTTAGGTACAATAGTTAGATTTATTACTATTAACATATAAGATAATACTACTAATATACTCCTAAATAGATTCATACTTGAACATATATTATTACTTAAAATAAATGTGTCACATCTATACCTAAATATTAATTCTATCTCCTAATAAATATCCTTTGTGACCCTCTATTCTGATAAGTGGTGTTTTACTTATTGGTCTGTATGGTAATTCCGTACTAATAAGGAGATTTAAATGTGATTATAGTCACGATAAATTAATGTAACTACCATTTACTTATGTAAGATAATTTTTCCTATGATCATTGTCATTATGGTCATTCACAGGATGCTTTTATTTATTTATTTATTTATTTTTGAGTAATAGATGCTTTTAATGCTGAATTAGGTGAAATATAAATAATGACTAATTGAGAATCTCTTTTTTTCTTTTACTTTTTGTTCATTTATTTTCTCTTATATACTAGTTGTTAATTTTTTAATTTTATTTAATTGTTATTAGTTGAGTTATTGATGAATATCATTTTAGTATTTTTTTCTCTCTTCGTTTATTTATTAAATAAGTCAATGTTTGGTAAAAAAAAAGTCAATATTGATAATTTTTGTTTTAATTTAGACTATATATATATATATATATTTTCATGAGTTAATGTAAAATTTCACAATATTGCCCTGTAACTTTAAAGTACTCCCTCTGTTATTATATATCTGTCACTTTCAACCGTTTCATATAGATTAAGAAAATTAGTCGATAATCTTGAATTCTTCAAAAATTGTATTATCTTTCCAAATTTACTCCTAATTTAATACTCCGCCAAAATTAATTCCATTTGATTTCTCTCTCCACCCTTGTATGTCTCTCTCATTCTCTTTCTTTCATTTAATAGAGACAAATAAGTGTAACATTCGAAAAAAATAATTAATACTTTATTAGATTTTTAAAGTGACAGATAAAAAGAAATAAGAAAACCTTCTTGAAGGTGACAGATAAAGAATAATAGAGGGAGTAAAGTATAAATTTTCATAAAATCCGCAGTATTAATGCAGGTATGTATACTATTCCCTCTGTTCCTATTTATTTGTCATTGATAACTAATTCTCTTAGATTAAGAAAGTAGTTAATTTTCAAAAATCAATAAAATTTTTATATGTTCTTCCAAATTATCTTTACTTTTTCTACTTCCATGTATCTCTATATTTAATGTATTTGTCTCTTTTATTTCACTATTTATGTCTCTCTCATATATTTAAAGAATGATGAAATGATAATATAGTCAATAATTACTTTATTGATTTACTAAAATGACAAGTAAAAATAAATATGGATTTGTGACATGTAAATAGGAATAGGAGGAGTAGTAAATTATATTAAGTCCGACCAAACTTTTCGAGCCCAACGAATAAAAAGGCATGCCACAATGTATATTAATTAATTATCTATGTTAGCAATCTTATCTTAATTTGACATCGTGACATGTACTATTTAATTATTATTCGATTTCCAATAAAAACTACCACTTGGTCTTTAAGAACATTGATCAGTGGAACCTAGAACTATGTCAGTCTTGTACTTGGTTAACTAAGTACTTTTTAATAAAGGTCCGATTAATAAGTGCCTGAGCACATTTAATAGGGCTAGAAAGTGATTTTGAATTTTGAAATGATAATAATTATTTTTAGATAAAAATTATATGATAAAAATACCCTTTTATATATATATATAGTGAGAAGAACAAATTTTTTATTTGGGTCTAAACTTTATCAATTTAGGACTAAACTTTAACAAATTTATTAAAATTTTTTTTCAAAAACCTTTAATAATATATTTTAAATATTAAAACTTACCCTTAAAATTTATTTATAAATTTGGGGGCTAAATTTAATTAAGGGTATTTTTATTTTTAAACAATAATAAAAGTATAAAATAAATGTAAAACACAAAAAACAAAGCTATTATGAGACAACTATTACTTACTTAACAGGTGCCTATAGGCACTCGTTAACAATTTCCTTTTAATAAAGGGTTTGCTCAATGTTTATGGGTACTAATTAAGCCAAATTAATGCTACTAAAAAATATCTTTGAATTTTGAAATAATAATTATAGTCAAAATATATTTATATGACAAAAATGTTTTTAGATAGATATTTATTTATATATATATATATATATATATATTAGTAAGGAGAAAACAATTCTTATGATTAATCAAATTTTTATTTTCTAAAAAATATAGTGCTACTTTTATTCTACACTTTGACTAATTTGTTGAGATTTTTTTTCTAAAATCCTACAATAATATAATTTAAATTTTAAAACTTATGCTTAAAATTAAAATTTTTTTATTTGAGGCTAAACATTGACAAATTTGTTGACTTTTTATAAAAAACCTTATAATAATATATTTTAAATTTCAAAACTTACCCTTAAAATTTTAAAATTTTTATTTGGAGCTAAACTTTTTTAAGGGTATTATTGTTTTTAAAAAAAATTATAAAAATTCTAAATAAAATGAAGTGTGCATTAATTAACTTCTTACTTTTCACACAAAAATCAAAATAAAATGAAGTGTGTTTGTTAACGAAATCACACATTATTAAGTTATTAGTATTTCCTTAATGGGCATTTTTATTATTCTTATTTGTTTGTTAACGAAATCACACATTATTAAGTTATTGCTATTTCCTTAATGGGCATTTTTATTATTCTTATTTTTGATCATTCATTTTTCTAATCTTAACTTTTACTCTTAATTTGCAGGCATTTCTGGTACAAAGAAAGTTACTATTCCTTCCATTCAAACCAACAATGATGATTGCTTGTGCATTAATATTTCTAATATTGGTGAAGACCGGAATCCGACCAACAAGGATGGGATAAAGAGATCAAAATTACATAACTTCTTTCAGAATTGGGGGCGAAAAGCCTTCATCAAATTTCGTTCAATCTGTAATTTTCTTGCCTTAATTCATTAATTAAGTTAAATAAATCCTTTGTTCTTAATAGCAATTTTTTTGTTTTCGATTCCTCCTCTTGTTGAAATTAACTTTTCTACCTTACCATGCAGTTCCACCTCCACTCATCCGAATCATTTATGAAACGAAGTTGAAGAACAATCAAGCTCTTGAAATCGTCCAAATAATGTGCGAAGAAGTCGCCTGGACTTTTCACGATGCCATAGATGCATTAAAAGAGCCAGCTTTGAAGGCTGCAAGTTTGGGAATTGCAGAGATAGTCGAAGAGATTTTGAAAGTATATCCAGCTGCGACAATGTTCTATGACGATAAAAACCGTACTATACTTCAACTTGCAGTTTTATATCGTCGAGACAAGGTTTTCAATTTGTTTTTAAAACGGTGTTTATCCCAAAAATGGGTGCCAACTTATCCAATGAGGGACAATGAAAATGTACTGCATTTGGCTGGAAAGTGTGTACCTTCAAGGCAGATTAATGGTGCTGCTTTGCAAATGCAGTTGGAGATGCAATGGTTCACGGTAAAGATCCTCGACCATGCTATCTAATTGAGACGATTTTCTTTAAAACAATTTTATGAACTCTTTTCTAATCTTAATTATTTCTTGCGCCTCACATAGGCAGTGGAAAGTGTGGTCCATCCATTATTCTTGGAAGAACGAAACGGTGAGAACAAAACTCCGAGAGAAGTGTTTGAAGATGAACATAAGGAGTTGATCGAAAATGGGGAGAAATGGATGAGAGACACTGCTTCATCATGTATGGTTGTGGATGCCCTAATCATTGCTATGGTATTTGCTGCAATAATTGCTGTGCCAGGAAACAACGAAAGAGGAATCCCAAACTTTCGGAACGAACCTCTCTTCAAAGTCTTCATTGTGGCAGATGCAGCTGCACTCTTTTCATCTTCTTTTTCATTGCTACTATTCGTGCGAATCCTCACTTCACGCTATGCTGAAGAAGATTTTCTTAAGGCATTGCCGAAGAGGTTGCTTTTGGGTCTCATAACTTTAATTTTTTCAATAGCGGCCATGTTGGTAGCCTCCAGCTCAGCCTTGATCATGCTAATGGATGCAGTCCCTGGCCCTAAGGTGATGATTAGAAAGTCGACTCTCATTCCAGTGACTATACTGGCTGCACTTCCAGTTGTCTTCTTTGTTTGGTCACAATCTCATCTCCTCATCGATGTGCTTCTATCCACTTATCGACCCCCTATTTCCTTCGTTAAAGAGAATGATGAATAAGCAATCAGTTATAATATGTTCCAGTAGTCTATACTTAATAGATCCATCTCTGGTTTCAATCATACGTGCAAGCATGTAATTAACGTTTGTGTTTTTGTGTGTGTTTGGTTCATCTTTTATTTTGTAGTTTATTAATTAAATTTGAAATTTGTCCAGGCACCGATAATTAAATAAATCTCTTTTTGGTTTAAATCAAAAGTATCCCTAAGGTTATTAACTTAAACTAATTATTTCCGAAGCATGAAAGATATATAAATCTCTTGTGATGAATATGTTTATGAGAAATCAAACTTTATATATATATATATATATATATATATAAGAGTCTTAAGGAAGATACTACTCACTTTGATTCTTTCGTCCAAAGGTTTAGCGAGGTGGAAAATATTTTAACCTGTAGTATTATAGATACTGCTTGTTTTGGCCTGTTTAGACCAATGAGTTGTGGAAATTATGTTCGCTTCAAAAATATTTAAAAATATGTGTGTTAAAACGTTAAAACTTAATTAAATTTGTTGCAATTATTATTATTATTATTATTATTATTATTATTATTATTATTATTATTTTATAAAGTGAAAGAAAGAACCTAAGGACACAAAACCTGAGCACTAGAACATTTTCGATAAACAAGTGTTTATAATTTATAAGAGAAAAGTACTTCTAAAATCAAGGCAATGAGAAACTTTTAACTTTTGAAGTCTTATAACCCACACGCTCCCCGTACGTGGCGTAGACATTAGACTGTCAGTGTCAGCTATTGTACCTTAAGCAAAACCCAGACCCAACTGGTCTTGTGGTCTTGAGTTCTACAATCAAGCCCAAAAGGGACTTTACGGACTAATTTTTGTCAATGAAAAGAACTCACAATTGACCTCTACCTTTCGGCCTAGTGACTTAAGGGTAGGGCGTATATGGTTCGGTTAGGTTTGAGTATTAAGATTTTAATATCCGAACGTTTCGATTTCGGTTCAGTTCGGATTTTTTTACAGGTTTTAAAGTTGTTAGAGTTCATCCAATTTTAAACTTTTATTCTTTTATAAAAGCTCAAATAAGATTATAAAAACTTTAATTCATTCAATTTTAAACCAATAAAATCAATTTTAGACTTTTATTCTTTTACAAAAGCTCAAATAAGATTATAAAAACTTTGAATCATTCAATTTTGAGCCAATAAAATCAAATATTTTTTTAAAATTTTAGCTCATTTGGACAATTCGGTTCAATTCGGTTTCCATTCGATTAATTCGGTTTTCGTATGATCAATTCAAAACCCTAATTGAATTATCGATTCGGTTTGGTTATCGAATTTTTCGGTTCGCTTGAACAGCCCTACCCAAGGGGTTAGGGAGATCACCAATGTAGGAATTTGACCCATGTCATCCCCTCCCTTGGGTCTTAGTATCCAATTGTATCCAAAAAAAAAAAATGGGCTCACAAATGGAATCTTTAAGGTTAAAGGCTCAATTAAGGCCCTAAACTTGCAAGATTTTGTCAAATAAGGCCCTAAAAACATAATTTGAACAAATTAAAGCCCATACTTAACAAATTGTGACAAATTAGGTCTTCTTTATATGAAAACCAATGCATGTCATGCATGGACATTAATTTTGAGAGAAAAATGCTGTCAACATATTAATTAAAAATCAAAGAATATTAATCTAAATAAATTTAATATACGTAGCATGATATAAAATTTTTAGGTACTTTTAATTTATATATACCTCACACACTAGAATTAACTAACAACAAGTCCAATTTGTCACAATTTTCTAAGTATGGACTCTAATTTATTGAAATTGTGTTTTCAGGGCCTTCTTTGACAAAATCTTAAAAGTTTAAGGCCTTAATTGAGCCTTTAGCCTCTCTAAGGCTGAAGGCTCAATTAACAATATATGAACTTTTTCCTTTGTGGTGGGGGCCTGTGTATACCTTTTGAATTTCAATTACTTTATGTATCCATCTTATGATTTTAGCAATTTGTTCTTATATAAAGTCATTTTTAATTCAAACCCACGTGTTCCCTATGATCAATTCACTGTAATTAGCAATAACTTCTGCAATATGAAAAATATCTGTCACCCTCACCCACCAATACTGTAAAGGGAAATTTTAATAATTTTGAAATATATATCCTCACAAAAAAAAGGAAATATATATAGTATGTGTTAAAGGTTCAAATTATTAATCTTGATAATAATCAAAGGGTGGATAATTTAGTTTAATTACGTATTTTGGGAAAATATATTGTGGTACCTAAAACAGAAGAATTTGAATTTATTTGAATAATTAAATAAAAACTCTCGTTTTTGATAAATAGCTGTTTATTTATTTATAAGAAAAATTACTCTAAAATCAAGGCATAAGATCAATGCAATGAGAGTTTTTTTTTTTTTTTTTCTGAGGTAAAGGCAATGAGAGTTTTTAAAGTCTAATAAATCCCACGCTCTCCTCGTGGTGTAGACATTATTGGACTGTCGTTGTCAGCTATTATACGTTAAGCTAGAGATGGTAAAATGGGCGGGCAGCACGAAGCCCAGCACGGCCCAATCCAATATGGGTCGTGCTAGCACGACCCATATTATTTTTTTGGTGGACCGTGATTAGTCATGGACGAGCTGGGCAGTCATTTGGTGGCACATGGACTGGCACGGCACTATCCACCAAAATAGCCCAGCACGGCACAACCCACGTGCCAGCACGGCACGACCCATGTACCTATCTAGGCTAGCCCATTTTTAATGTAAATTTAGAATTATATTAATAATATAATAATATAATAATTATTTATTTTTATTTTAAAATAAAAAAAATTAATATTATAGTGGTAAAATTAAATAAAATAGTAGTAATAATTATTAAATTTAATTTTAATTTTTATCAAATTATATTTAAAATTATTATTTTTAATGAAGAAATTAATTTTAAATAATAAAATCATCAAAATGAGATAATATCATAATAATAATAAAGATGAAAATGAATAAATTTGATTTTCTTTTTTTTTTTTCATTTTTTAGGTGATGGATTTTCCTTAGTTTATAATATCAATTAGTATTTGAAAATTTTATTATTTATAGTGAATAATGTTTCTCTTTCCCGTAGACGTAGGCATTGTAAGCCAAACCACGTAATTTTGTGTGAAATTTTTCATTCTTAAAATCTAATTTAATAATCAATATTAAAAAAATCTAGAAAAAATAAAAAATAAAAAATATTAACAAAATTAACATTTAATAAAAATTATTGGCCCATGTGCCAGCCCAGTTTAGCCCATGTGCTGGCACGGCACGATTCATATGGATTACAGGCTGGGCTGGGTTTAACTTTCAAAAGATATGGACTAGCACGACACGGCTCATATTTTTTTTAGGCCAGTACAGCAAGGCCCATATTTATGTGGGCAGCACGGCTTTTTGGGTCGTGTCAGCCCAGCCCGCCCACATTACCATCTCTACGTTAAGCAAAGCGCAACTATTCTTGTTGTCTTGAGTATCCAATAGAGCCCAAAAGGGACTTTATGGACTGTTTTTTGTCAACAAGTGGGACTCACAAATGACCCTATTCGATAAATATTGGGCCCAGGTTGCAAAAATCACTACAAATTTTGGAACTTGGCTTAATCTATACATCTATACATATATATTAATTTTATCCCCTATTAAATTTTCTTTCTAATTCTCTAATATGGTACTTGGTAGTTCCATTGCTAGACTCTTTGGTAATTTATACTTATATATTAATTCTATTCTCTATTAAATTTCCTTTCTGACCCTATAATATGACATTTAGTAGTGCCCTTACTAGACTCTTTGGTAATTTCATGCTAAGGAAATTAATGTTGTATAGAAATACCTTTTTTGGCCCTCTACATTGGCAATTTGGTTTTTTCTAAAGACATTTAAAGGATAAAAAGGTATTTTTATGTCTTTATAGAAAAATATTTTTCTTTTTATAGACTTTTTTTCAACCAAATTAACTGATGGTTTAGTTGTAGTTTTATAATACCTAGGAGATGGAAGTTCTTTTGATATTTTTTCACGGATTTTTATTTTTTCAAAAAGATTTAATTAAAGATAATTAATTGATAAGTATTATGAGAAAAAGAAAAAATATAAGGGAGAGAGCGAAGAAAATAGGAATAAAAAAGTTATGAAAACCCAATTATAAAAAATAGAAAGGGAAGAGGGAGAGTAATGATAGTGATAATAAGATTTTTTTATTTTAATTTGTTACTTTACTCATTTGATCTCTTTAGTCTTCTTTTTTTTCCCTATTTTTATTTTACTTAATTTCTTTATATTTTGTTTCCATAAAACTTTACAAAAATAACTCTCAGAAGTTCAATTAAAATGAAAATTTTACTTTTAATCATCATACATTATATCTTATGATAATAAAAAAAAATCTAAATTTTTTTGCAGCAAAGCGCTGATAATTTTTCTAGTTCTAATAATTTTGAGGATGAAAACGGAATGGAATATAATAAAATGAAGGATGACGTGCAAGTGCTGACATAATATCTAATATCTAATACTAATTGAGGTCAGAATAGGTTAAGTGGATTCTTTAATTACTTGGTACAGCACCACCTCACTCAGTACAAAATTTGATAAATGGGCCTTGTCGGTTGATATTATCAAATATTAGAAAAATTACCCGCGCTTGCGCTGCGGCTTTTCATCAATTTAATCTTATTTATTTTATAAGTAAATGAAGTAAAAGTATAAAGCTTATGTATCAAGATATTCAAAATAAAAGTAAAATTTTGAAATGTAAACTTGAACTAAATATTGTTCATTTATTTATTTTTTGAAGTGAATAAATAGGAAAACATAAGACATAAAAATATATGTAAAAGAAGTAAATTGTAACAACAATTTGTAAATCCTGATCAATGATTAGTTGAATCGATTATGACAAAAAAAATTATAAATCCTAATTTGCTCAAACTTGAAACTTCAACTTCCTCTAGTTGGATCTAACAAAGCATCCAATAAAGGTGGAGTAGGTCTTAAAGCGGGACGAACAATTAGACCTTGAGTCCTTACCCACAGCAAAGGTTGAAAGTAGGATTTGATGTTTACTTCGACTCATCTACCTTTTCATCATACCACATATAATCAAATACCTGCTACTGTCTCTTTTTTTCCCCTATTTTCTTCTTCCATTCCTTGCCCCTTCATCTTTCTTTTTGTTCTATCACTTTTGAAATTTCCTGTTCCATAAACCCTTAATTTCCCAATTAGACCTGAAAATAAAACGCAAAACATTAGAAAGGGAGAAGGGGAAAAAAAATCAAGAAGCGAAGGCTGAGATATGGATCAGAAACAAAGAGAGCTAGAACTTTGGAAAAAAATGAAAATGGAACAGAAAGATCCAGAAGGGAAATATGCAAGAAAAAAAATGATTAAAAGAATGGAAATTTGCAACCACAATACATTGAACCGTGAGTGAAAGATGAATCGTTAGATTTTGGGGATAAGTAAGAAGAAATGGAGACCCAAAGAGAGATGTAAATTTTTATTTTTAATATATCTCAAATTGTATTTAATGAATGGGCTATAAGAATTTTGTTTTTAATTTGTCTTTGATTTATTTAAAAGAATTGTATTTAATTAATATTTTACTAATTATATATTAATGATGAGAGATAAAAAAAATGATGAGGTGGATGGGTTAGGAAGGCTTCTTTGGGGATAAACATAATATAATGTATAGATATGAAATCAAATAGTAGAAAATACTCTTGGTATTGAGAAAGTAACAGTAAATAAAGATAAAGACAAGTGGGAAGAATACCAAGTAAAAGGATGGTAACAAGACAGAGCTTAATTAATTGTTAGCATTAAACCAAGTGTCATTTATGTATTGGTTATTTAGTTATATGTTATGGTGTGAGTGTTTGCGTGTGATTAAGTCTTATATTTAATCTAGATATATAAGCATTATTGTGTGTGTTGTGTCGGCAAGATTTTGTTGTTGATAAAAAAAAAAACAAAGAAAAAAAAAACTATTGTAGCGGTGTGTTTTTTTTTTTTGTGAAAGTCAAAAGTTGCTTTGATGATTTGATTTGATTTGATTTTTTTTTGAATTCCAACATTTGGTATCAAGAGCAAGAAGATCCTGGATGGCTGCAATCACGCAGTACGTGCCGTGTCTCGTCTTCAAATTTGATGGGAAGAATAATTTTCAAGAATGGATGGTCCAGATGCGGTTCTTTCTAAAATCTTTGGGTGTTTGGGAAATTGTTGAGCATGGAGTTATTGAACCTGCAGATGTAGCAAATTTGACAGAGGTGCAAAGGCGAGATCTAACTCGTGCCCACAATAAAGATGATCTGGCTACTCATCATATTTTTCAGAGTGTTGAATTGTCTGTGTTCCAGAAGATTATTAATGCGAAATCATCAAAGGAGGCTTGGGATACTTTGCTTCAATCCTATCAAGGTGCAGAACCAGTTCAAAAGATGCGACTGCAGACGTATCGAAGACAGTTTGAGTTGCTTCAACAGGAAAAGAATGAAAAGATTGCTGATTATTTTATGCGCACCCAGAAACTTGTCAATAGTATGAGAGCAAATGGGGAAACTATTTCTGATGTTCAGATCATGGAGAAAATTCTTCGTACTTTAACGGAGAGATTTGATGTTATTGCTGCTATTGAGGGAGCAAAGGATCTAAAAACTGTAACAATTGATGGTTTGCAGGGATCCTTAGAAGCACATGAACAAAGGTTAGATGAGAGATCAGCACCGGTTGTTGAGCAGGCACTAAAAGCTCAAGCTGATGTGAAGAAAGAAAAAGATGAGTCAACAAACAAAGGTGAATTCAATCAGAGAAGAAGCAGGAATTTCAGGCCTGGTCAAAGGCAAAGTGGAAGAGGGGATCAAAATCGAGGTGATCAAAATCGTGACATGTCCAATGTTCAGTGTTTCAAGTGTAAGAAGTATGGGCATTACCAGTCAGATTGCAAGTCTCATATTCAGTGTCATAATTGCAAGAAGTATGGTCATTTGAGCAGAGATTGTCGTTCCAGGAGATCAGAAAACAGAGATTGTCATGCGAAAGTTGCAGGGAATGGTGGTGATAATACAGAAACTTTATTGATGGCCAGTTCTGATAGTCCAAAAGAGTATGATAGCCGGTGGTTACTGGATACAGGCTGTAGTAATCATCTTAGTGGAGATAAATCTTTATTTTCAGACTTTGATGATTCATTTCACACATCAGTGAAACTTGGAGATGATCGGTATATACCAGTTTATGGGAAAGGTAAGATTGGCATCAGATTGAAGAATGGCACTCTCAATTATATTTCTGAAGTATTTTTCTCTCCAAAAGTCAGCCAAAATCTTTTGAGTGTGGGGCAACTGGCAGAGAAAGATTATGATTTGCACTTCAACAAACATGGCTGTACTATTTATGATGCAGAGCACCGGATGATAGCAAAGGTACAAATGTCCAGAAATCGTTTGTTTCCTTTGCAAATTAATTATGATGCACCTTCTTGCCATGTTTCAATAATTGGGGATGATAATTGGTTGTGGCATATGCGACTTGGGCATTTGAATTTTGGGAGTCTTGATTTTCTTGCCAGAAAGAAGTGGGTGTTTGGTTTACCAACTATTTCTGTTCCTAAACAAGTTTGTGACAGTTGTGTTTTGGGTAAAAAGCATAGAGAAGTTTTTCCCAAAGGAAAATCTTGGAGGGCTAGTAGACCACTTGAACTTGTTCATTCTGATTTATGTTCGGTAGAGGTTCCTTCCAACGGTGGCAGCAGGTATTTTATTACTTTTATTGATGACTTTACTAGGAAGGCCTGGGTTTATTTTTTGAAGCATAAATCTGAAGCATGTGATACTCTTAAGAGTTTTGTGGCTTATGTTGAAAAACAAAGTGGGTGTACTCTTAAAGTTTTGAGAACTGATAGGGGTACTGAATATACTGTTTGTGATGATTTTCTACGGAAACATGGTATTATGCATCAGTTGACTGCTAGATACACTCCTCAACAAAATGGGGTGGCTGAGAGGAAGAATAGAACTGTTATGGATATGGTGAGATGTATGTTGCATAGTAAAAATTTGCCTAAAAGTTTTTGGGCAGAAGCAGTTGCTTGTGCTGTTTATGTTTTGAACAGGTGTCCTACAAGGAGTGTTCGTGACAAAACTCCACAGGAAGCTTGGGCTGGTAAAAAGCCTAATATTGGGCATCTGAAGGTGTTTGGTTGTGTTGCTTTTGCACATGTGCCTGATGAGTTGAGAAAAAAGCTGGATGACAAAGCAGAAAAATGTATCTTTATTGGCTACAGTCATGAGACGAAAGGGTATAAGTTGTACAATCCAAAAACCAGAAAAATTGTTGTTAGCAGGGATGTCACTTTTGATGAAGATGGTGTTTGGGATTGGTCTAGTGAAGAAAAAGGTTCACTACCAAGTCCTGCAGTAGTTGTTAGTGGAGTTGATGATGATCCAGAGGCGGAGCCAGCCCCTACAGAAACTACTAGTCGCCCACAGAGACAACGACGCATGCCAACTCATTTGCAGGATTATGTGGTTGGTGCTGCTTGTGATTCTTTTGATGATAGTGATAATACTGTTCACTATGCTTTGTTTGCAGATTGTGATCCTTTGGGATTTGAGGATGCTGCTAATGATGATCGTTGGGTAAAGGCCATGGATGATGAGATTCATGCCATTGAAAAGAATGACACTTGGGAACTTACTACACTTCCCAAAGAGAAGAAACCAATTGGTGTTAAATGGGTGTACAAGATCAAGTACAAGCCCAATGGAGAGGTGGATCGCTTCAAAGCTCGCTTGGTAGCTAAAGGTTACAAGCAGAAGCCAGGTATTGATTATTTTGAGGTATTTGCTCCAGTAGCTAGACTTGATACAGTGAGAATGGCAATTTCACTTGCTGCTCAGAATAGTTGGAAAATTCTCCAGATGGATGTTAAATCTGCTTTCTTGAATGGTGTGCTTGAGGAGGAGGTGTATGTTGAACAACCTCCAGGTTATGTTATGAAAGGGAAGGAAGACAAGGTTTACAGGCTTAAAAAGGCCTTGTATGGGTTGAAACAAGCGCCTAGGGCCTGGTATACTCGAATTGATTCTTATTTTCTTGATCATGGTTTCCACAGATGTCCTTATGAGCATACTTTGTATGTTAAATCTAATTCTCAGGGTGATCTTATCATTGTATGCTTGTATGTGGATGATTTAATTTTCACTGGCAATAACCCAAATTTGTTAGTGAGTTTCAGGGAGGCCATGATTTCTCAGTTTGAGATGACTGATATGGGTTTGATGTCTTACTTCCTTGGTGTTGAGGTTAATCAGACAGATGCAGGGATTTTCGTTTCCCAGAAAAAGTATGCAAGTGATATTTTGAAGAAATTTAGGATGGAGTCATGCAATCCAATTTTGACTCCTGTTGAAGATAGATTGAAGCTTGTGAAAAATGGTGGTGGTGAATTAGTTGATGCAACTAATTACAAGAGATTAGTTGGGAGTTTGCGATACTTAACAGCTACGAGGCCAGATATTATGTATGGGGTTGGGATAATTAGTAGGTTTATGGAGAATCCTCGCCAATCTCACTTGCAAGCAGCTAAGCGTATCTTGAGATACATCAAAGGTACACTTAGTGATGGTATTTTTTATTCATGTGCTAATGATGTGGAACTTGTTGGATATACAGATAGTGATTGGGCAGGTGATGTTGAGATGCGAAAAAGTACTTCTGGCTTTGTTTTTCATCTTGGGACTGGTGTGTTTTCTTGGTCATCAAAGAAGCAACAGGTGGTTGCTCTATCCACAGCAGAAGCAGAGTATATTGCAGCAGCAGGTTGTGCTACTCAAGCAGTTTGGTTGCGAAGAATGCTTGTTGAGTTGAAGCATGATCAAGTCCAGCCTACAAAGATTTTTTGTGACAACAAGTCGACGATTGCAATGACGAAGAATCCTGTGTTCCATGGTCGCAGCAAACACATTGACATCAAGTATCACTACATTCGAGACTTGGTGAAAGACAATGAGATTGAGGTTGAGTTTTGCTCATCTAAGGAGCAAGTTGCTGACATTTTTACGTAGCCATTAAAGGCGGATGTGTTCTTGAAGCTCAAGAGGATGCTTGGCATGGTGAAATTTGAAGACTTGGTTTAAGGGAGGCTATGTTAGCATTAAACCAAGTGTCATTTATGTATTGGTTATTTAGTTATATGTTATGGTGTGAGTGTTTGCGTGTGATTAAGTCTTATATTTAATCTAGATATATAAGCATTATTGTGTGTGTTGTGTCGGCAAGATTTTGTTGTTGATAAAAAAAAAAACAAAGAAAAAAAAAACTATTGTAGCGGTGTGTTTTTTTTTTGTGAAAGTCAAAAGTTGCTTTGATGATTTGATTTGATTTGATTTTTTTTTGAATTCCAACATTAATTAATTTAATTGAAACATGGAAAAACACATGTTGTTGATTTCATTAAACAAATAGTACTATAAGCCTTGATGTAGTTTGTATAAATTCCGAAGATCTTCTCTCCTCTCAAGCTCAAGGACTGCCAGTTTGTCGCACAGCTGACACCAATAATGGATGTTCATCATCAAGCACCAGAAGCGAAGCCAGTTCCAGGCCAACCATCCCATGGAGAAATTAAACTCCAACCAGACGATGCAAACCTCGATGATGAGGCGTCAGAATCAGATAATGATAAACCAAAGTCAGTACCACCAGCGATCAATAGTTCTGCTGACAGAAAGAAGGAAAATGGAGAAGGTAATATATACTCGACCTTCCAATATATACTTGGGTACGTAATTAATTATCATATATTTAGCTCAAATTTCGGCCTCGTGTGTAGAAAAAATGAAGTATCTAATGGAGAAGAAGAAAAAGAAAGAAGGCGAAGTGAATCTTTCTCCATACAAGGAGCTTTGGAAGGCTGTGAAAAGTGAAAATTGGGAACATGTTAGAAACCAACTGGACAAGGATCCTGGTGCTCTTATGTATCCAGTAACAGAGTTTTACGAGACAATTTTGCATATTTTAGTGAAATGGAAGAAAGCCGTTTGGCTTGCAAAGGAAATCGTCGAGAAAGTTGATTCCAGTTCACTTGAAAAGACCGACTACCTGGGAGACACAGCTCTAAGTGTCGCGGCCTCTGTGGGAAAGACAGAAGCTGCGGAGATGATGGCCAAGAAGAACCCAAAATTGCTGATGAAATTTAACAGCAGAAAAGAATCTCCCTTTCATGTTGCTGTCAAGTTTGGGCACGAGAAAACATTTAACTGCCTCCTCTGTGTGGCTCGAACAAGTTTAGAAATTGATGACATTAATGAGAAAGTCTTCTCCGGCTCCAGCGGTGCTAAGATTGTTGATTATCTGCTCTCTGCTAATCTCTATGGTAAGAAAATCCCGACCTTCTTAATTGTGTGTGTCTATATATATAGATATATATAAATAAAATTTTTGTTCATAAACAAAACGAAATACGTTTAGCTTAATCCTTTGTTTTAACCTAAATAATTAAAAACTAAAATCGATTAGTGTAAAATATATAAGTCCTTCTGATCTCTCCTTTTCTCCCACTCCGGCATGCGTCTTCATCAATTTCTGTTCCCTAACTGCATCTGCATGCACAGGTTTAGCTCTTCATATGCTAGACAGTTACCGGCAATTAGGAGGTGAACTCTGGAATAGGAAGAAAATTCTGGAACACTTGGCCAAAAAACCTCTCTCATTTGAAAGTGGATATAATTTTGGACCTTGGGGACGCTTGATCTATAAAGGTTCGTCTCTCATCATGCTCCAATTTATACACTAGCTCTTGAACATTGGGGTCCATCAACCCCATCTATATAATGAGTAACACGGCTATTGCTTTATGTATGGTAAAAGTACTCGGAAAATCCTTGTATATTATATAGCAATTAATTTGTTTGATGGTAAAGTGGAACGCAATTATACAAATGCAATGAAATCAAAATGGGCATTTTTATTATTCTTCTGATAACTCATTTTTTTTCTTGACTTCCAATCTTATTTTGCAGTGAAAAAGAGCTTTACTATTCCTTGCACTGAAACCAAAATTGATGATTGCTGCCTGCGCATTAATATTTCTAATGTTGATGAAGATCGAGATCCTACCAAGAGGGATGGGATAAAGAACTCAATAGATCATTTCTTTCAGAATTGTAGGCGAATTGCCTCCAAATTTCCCTTAATCTGTAATTCTCTTGATCAATTATTGACAAAAATAAATCCTTTTACTTATAATAGTTGAATATATATCATTCCTCCTGCTTTTTCTTGTTGATAAAACTTTTATTCCTTACCCTGCAGCCTTGATCCAAAACATCAATGAAACCAAGTTGAAGAATGATCAAGCTCGTGAAATCGTCCAATTAATGTGCAATGGAGTTGACTGGACTTTCCACGATGCCTCACAAACATTAAAAGATGCAGCTTTGGAAGCTGCAAAATTGGGGATTGCAGAGATTGTCGAAGAGATTTTAAAAGCATACCCAGCTGCGACAAGGTTCTATGACGGTAAGAACCTTACCATACTTGAACTTGCAGTTGTACATCGCCGATACAAGGTTTTCAATTTGTTTTCAAAAAGGTATCTATCCCAAAAATGGGGGCCAACTTGTTATCCAATAAAGGGCAAGGAAAATTTACTGCATTTGGCTGGAAGGTGTTTACCTTCAAGACATATTAGTGGTGCAGCTATGCAGATGCAGTTGGAGATGCAATGGTTCAAGGTAAAGATCATCCAACATTCTAGCTAATTGAGATGATTTTTTAAAAAATATTTTTAAGAACTCTTTTCTCTTAATTTATAGGCAGTGGAAAATATGGTCCATCCATTATTGAAGGAAGAACGAAACGGTGACAACAAAACTCCGAGGGAAGTGTTTGAAGAAAAACATAAGAAGTTGATGAAGGATGGGGAGAAATGGATGAGAGACACTGCTTCATCATGTATGGTTGTGGATGCCCTAATCATTGCTATGGTATTTGCTGCAATAATTGCTGTGCCAGGAAACAACGAAAAAGGAATCCCAAACTTCCGGAACGAATCTCTCTTCAAAGTCTTCACCGTGGCAGATGCAGCTGCGCTCTTTTCTTCTTCTTTTTCATTACTGCTATTCGTGCGAATACTCACTACACGCTATGACGTAGAAGATTTTCTTAAGGCATTGCCGAGGAGGTTGCTTTTTGGTCTCATAACTTTAATTTTTTCAATAGCAGCGATGTTGGTAGCCTCCAGCTCAGCCTTGATCATGCTAATGGATGCAGTCCCTGGCCCTAAGGTGATGCTTAGGAGGTCGACTGTGATTCCAGTGACTATATTGGCTACACTTCCGGTTGTCTTTTTTATTTGGTCGCAATCTCGTCTCCTCATTGAGGTGTTTCTATCCACTTATCGACCCGCTATTTTCTTCGTTAGAGAGGATGATGATTAAGCAATCAATAATTCTAAACTAATACTAACATGTTTCAGTAATCTATATGTACTTAACAAATCTATCTCTGGTGTCAATCATGTAATGTATTGTGTGAGTGTTTCTCTTATTAGTTTATTAATCGACTTTGAAATTTATCAAGATATATTTCTATTATAATATTAAACATGTGCATATGTCCAAACAAAAAACATCTTAATCTAATTATCGAGGATAGCGAATGGAATTTTAAAGTTAAATGCTCCCTCTATTCCTTTTTTTTGTCCATCCTTTTTTTAGATATATCAATTTAATTGTCCTTTACCATAAATAAACAATCACTAAACTTTCATTCTCAATCCTACCATTTTTTTTTTATTATTATCACATCATTATACAAAACCCTAAAAATACTCACACACATCAAGGATAATAAAGTAATTCAATATAATTTAACCATTTTTTCTTAAATTTTATAAAAGTCAAACATAGACAAAAATTTAAGGACGGAGGGAATATCTATAAAAGAAGATTCCACTCACTTTGACTGTTCAATCGAGAAGTCTGCCTAGGTGAAAAATGATTTCAACCTAAAGTATTATATATTCTCCTTGTTTGTTTGGACCAATGAAGTGGAAAATATGAAAAACCGTGAAGTGGGGATTCCTTTTTATGGCAAGTTAATCTTTTTTTGATCTAGTTTGTTGTATTCCCATTTACGTCACGTTCATGTTTAAACTAGAATAAAAAAATAACTAAAACTTAAAATAGGAAGATTTCCGTTTTATTATTACTGTGTGATTATTTGCTCAATTCCATAACCGGACATGCTATAAACCTTAATTGAAAACTAGGTAGCTACCTAGTAATTATGATATTACCTAGTAAAATTATAGTAGTAGACTTATGATATTATAGCTTTCATGGATGTATTAAATGATAATTAAAAGAAAGGAAGATTTTAAAGTGTTTGGTAAAAGTTGATTGAGAAATAGACGCATGATTGTTGAGATAGTGCATTGAACTCTTAAGTTTTCAAGGTTCAATCCTCTCTTCGATCAAATTTTTCATCTAATTTGATCAACTTCTCCCCAATATTCCCTAATTCTCAACAATTATTTAGTTCGTTGAACACAGATGAGAATCGAGTTTGATTTTGATTTTTGAGCGGCCTATGAGTATGTGAACTTGTGATTTAGCCAAGTTGGATGGAATCTGCTCGTAAGGCCCATTAATTCTTCTTGTAAGCAAACAAGAATGGGCATCCTAATAATTTTATTCTTTTTCTACCTATAAAACTAAATTTAAAATTTGAGGTTAAACTTTGTGATACGTAATAAAATTTATTTTTTAAAACCTTACTACAATATTTAGTTTAAAATTAAAAACTTACCCTTAAATAGTTAATTTGTTTAAAATTTGGGGCTAAACTTTTTGATACATATTTTTCTCATAAAAAGAAAAAATAATAAACAAACAAAAATTATTCTAGAAAAAAAATTTACTTCTAATGGTGTTAGAAGAGTATTAAATAGTTTGTAGTGTAAATGGACACTTGACAAGATTTTAATGGCTACTAACATAAACAGCACCTAAGGAAAATGATATAAGTTCTGTCTTAAAACAATAGGGAGGTTTTCTTTCTATGGCAAGTGAATCATACAGTACTCATTCTTAAATAAAGTAATTAAAAAATATATAAAAGAATAATCAACGAGGTAAAGATTTTGTATTATGACAATATTTAGTAAATAGCATTTTTCAATTATTTCCATTTAAATTGAAATAAAAAATAACAGACACGTAAGCTATAGAAGAAAGTTTTTTGCAAGTCAATCTATTAATTCTATTATTCATTGTATATATTTCCATTTATATATGATGACTATGGTGTATATATATACGGACATACACATATATTGAAAACCTTTACAAGACCTGGAAATCTATGATCTTATAAACATGGTAGCAATTACCAAGTCAATGGCTACCCGTTTGAGTTCCCTACTAGGCTACTACTAGTGGTGACCTCTATTCTAACTTCTCAATTCTCATGAATGTGCGTAATTAATTATTCTAATTACATATATATCCTTGTTCATCATTTTAGTTTTTCATTTTCCATTCTGATCTTCAAAATGCATCTCATGTATCTATATATATTTATACAAAATGGAAAAGATCTTTTCTTAATGATGAATTTGTAGAGGTAGCACTAATAATTAATTGATTCAAATGATTTGACACTTGTTCTCTTTAAATAAAGGTCTTGAATTTAAGGCTCAATTTGGTATAAGGAAAAATATGGAGAAAAGAAAAATAAATTTCTTGGACTCTATTTTTCATGTTTGGTTGGTGTGAAAAATCTTGAGGAAAATTAAATTAAGAAAAATATCAATGAAAACTTAGAACAAAGTTTTTCACTCATTTTCCACTTAAAAGACTGAGGAAAATAGGGGAATTTAGGTGAAAAATTTTTCGAGGCTCGACCTGGGCGGAGCTTCAGCGTTTCTCATTATTCAAAGTTTAAAGGTTTACTTTTGTTTTTTAATTTTGTATGCATTAAGGTATGGGCCCAAGAGTTTTTTATTTTCAAATTTTATTTTTGGTTCGTTGGGCCCAAGAGTGTATTAGGATTAGATACTAGGAAAGTTTTTTTTTTTTTCTTATGCATGTATTAATTGTAAAATATACAATTTTTTTGTGAAGGAGTAAAATATGCAATTATTGAATGTAATAATATACAAAAAAAGGAATATTCTACACAATAAAAACTGAACAATTTAATGCCAAAAACTATCTTTTACCTTTTTTTATGTACATCTTTTGCTATTATTAAGAATAAAAAACTGTGCTTATATATAATATATAAGATGTAGTGTTGAATAAAAAAACAAATATTTTCCTTTTAAGTTTCCTTGATCCATCCAAACAAGATAAGGAAATAAATTTTCCTTCTATCATTATCTTTTCCTTCAACTTTTCCATCGAATTTTACTTTATCTAATATTTCCCTTGAATCAAACTATGTCTAAATATTGTTAATGAAAAAAATCATTGTCAGAAGAGTTTTACGTTATATTGGATTGACCCGCTCAAATAGATTTAGTCATAAACCATTAAACGGATATGGATACCTATTATTTACACCAAAAAAAAATTTGTACAGATAACAGAAGCATCCCTGACAACAAATTCGATTGGGACGTCCAACCAATATTAATTGGTGTCAAACTATCACCATTGGCTGGAGCCTGCAAATACTATGGCCAATGCGAAGGCGCCGAATGTTGGTTCTGCCACAAAACGGGCGAATGGTATGACAATGCAATCGCGTGTGCTCTGCATTGCTGGATTAATTCGATCCATACGGAAGCATAGTGACAGTGCTATATATCTCTGTACCTGTTATATTCTGGTTGTCTTATGAACAATTCTTTTGATCTCAATAATAAGGAATACTAGAGGAGAATCTCTCATATAGTTTCGGGACTAATTTATTTTTTTATTGTACATGAAGTAACAATTATTAAAGTAAATTCGTTTCATTTCGAGTTACAAAAACAAACATAATACAATAGACGAAATAGTATTAATTTTTTTTTACATGCATAGAATAGTAATGGTAAGAGGAAAACTCAAATAATATCGACTGATGGAGGGTTAAAAAATAAACATAATATAACATATGAAATTGAATTATTTTATATAAGAAATTTAAATGTATATATGATAAATTCAATAAACATTTGAGGTAAAAAATTTAAACATAATATAAAAGTAATAAATTTTTAAAAGGAAAATTTGTGAAAAATAAAAAATTATAGGTTAAATGTATTATAATTTCTTGTGAAATTCAATATTTATAATAATTTAAAGCATTCTAATTAATAACACACCAATATAAAGAAAAATTTTGTTAAAAAAATAATAAAATCTATTTTCAAACTAAATATAATCATTTTTCTCTCTCCATTCCACAAATACAATAAATAGCTTACATAAAATATTTAATATACTTAAAATATAAAAATCATTTTAAAATTATTTATAATTATTTTTCTCTCTCCTCTTCTCCTATATGGCATTACCTATGGTCTCTATATCACATTTCTTTAATATAATGGTATAAATAAGAAAGGTGCAAAGGAAAATACTATTATTGATAATAGAGGAGCTGTTGCAATGAAAATCATAACACATTGTAGCATTGCGCGCATAAGTGAGCTGAATAAAGTTGCAGCTATTCACCTTTGGTTCACACCAAAAAGGAATTTGTACAAGTAGCAGAAGCATCCCTGGCAACAAATTCGAATGGGACGTCCAACCGATTGGTATCGAACTATCACCATCGGCTGGAGCCTGCAAACACCATGGCCAATGCGAAGGCGCCGAATGTTGGTTCTCCCGCAAAACGGGCGAATGCTACGACAATGCAATCGCATGTGCTCTCCATTGCTGGATTCCATTACGAAGCATAATGCTATATATCGCTGTACCTGTTATATTCTAGTTGTCCTATGAACAATTCTCTTGATCTCAATAATAAGGAATACGAAAGGTGCAAAGGAAAATACTATATTATTGATAATAAGAGGAGCTGTTGCAATCAAAATCAGATCATATTTTAGCATTGTGCGCATAAGTGAGCTGAATAAAATTGCAGCAATTCATTAATCACTCTGATTATTAAGGAATTCAAGCTCTGTTTTTAGCACTTCGTTTTTCTGTTATTGGCCTTACAAGTTACAAATTCCTTAATTAGTATCTGACTGATCAAAGGGATTAGAAATTACAAAGCCCATTAATTCAAAGCCGGTGTTTTTCTCATTAAGTTGCATTTACCATTTCTATCGTAATGGAGTTCAGCTAACAATAACAATATTAGGAAGGATGAGCTATGGTGACAAGCTTGTAAACAATACTAAGACAGAGGAAAGAGAGCAATAAGGAGAAGCTGATACACTTCAGCTAAGATGTATGAAGCATGGTAGTTTTTGTATACAACAGAACTAATCTTGTCCACATCTGATCCAAAAATTGGAAGA
This sequence comes from Microcos paniculata, assembly GCA_030664755.1. Classification (NCBI taxonomy): domain Eukaryota; kingdom Viridiplantae; phylum Streptophyta; class Magnoliopsida; order Malvales; family Malvaceae; genus Microcos; species Microcos paniculata. Next base: position 9,487,716 of record CP131462.1, on the reverse strand, counting down.
AATGCATCTTCACCGTCTACTAAATAAGCATCAAAGGAGCTAAAAAGGACCCAAATCCAGAGATAACTTATGATCAAGCCATCTGGTCTTGCCATGGAACTGAAGTTATCAATACATTTGGGTAAGCATCCGTAGAGATTGTTGCAAGAAAGATCTAAGTCCATATAAGTTTTGAAGTCTAAAGCCCACACTCTCCCCGTAGGGTACACTGATACCTTAAGAAAAGCCCAACTATGCTTGTGGTCTCGAGTATCCAATCAAGCCCAAGAGGGACTTTATGGACTGATTTTTGTCAGCAAAAAGAACTCACAAATGACCTTATTCGCGAAGTATAAGGCCAAGGTTGCAAAAATCATAAATCATAAATCATAATCATAAATAAAATACATTAAAGATTAGCCCCTGAAGGCTAATGTGGAGTATGCCCCGTCATCTCCCATTTCTTTTCTTCCTTTTTTTTTTTTGAGCCGAAGAGAAAAAAGAAAGGAGGTATAGGTAGAAGAGAGAGAAGATTTGAGAGGAAAAATTGCATGACTTTTTCTTATTGGCTTTGAAGAATCCAGAAGAGTTGTAGGAAAAATTACATGGCTTTTTCTTATTGGCTTTGAAGAATCTAGTTACTATGAATTTTGGAACTTGACCCAATTCGGGAAATGACTAAAGATCTGATCAAATTATTTCTCTCGAGTAAAATGGAATATTGTTTATATGAACTTTTCTTTTCCTTTGTGGTGGGGTCCTGTGTTTGCTTATTGAATTTCGAATACTACTTTATGTATCCCATCTCATCTCATAACTTTAGCAAGTTGTTCTTATATAGTCTTTTTTAATTCTCCCCCACGTGTTCCCTATGATCAACTTACTTTAATTAGCAATCACTTCTTCGATATGAAAAATATCTATTGCCCACCAATATATCGTAAAGAGAAATTTTAATGATTTTGAATTACAGTACATATTAAAGTTTCAACTTAGTTTTGATGATAATCAAATGGTTGAGTATGTACTTTATGAAACACTTAGGTTATATTTAGTATGTGAAAACAATATTTTTTATTTTTATTTTTAAAGAAAATAAAAAATAATAATGAAAATATGTTTAATTACATATTTTGGGGACATATATATATATATGTATGTTGAAAAAAATTATCTCATAGATTGTCAGTGTAAAATATTAATTTCACAAATAAGGTTGAATGACTATGTCTCATTACCTAATTAATTAATTAATTAATTATACAATGATGCTTGTCAATGATCTAATCTTATTCATGAAGTTAAAATTTTACATTGATAGTATATGATATGAGATACTCCTATATATTTAATAATCCAGATATTTGTGGGAGGGATCAAAATTACGTAAAAACTCATGCATTGGCATATTTCATGACCTTAATCCCAACATTATGTGAATACAACTATGAATGTTATATGTCCAAACAAAAATATCTAATCATGGAAACTAGTCAGGTTGGGGATGAAATTTTCAAATATGAAAGGCGTAAAACAAAAGATAAGGATTCCAGTACCTTAGATTAATGTCCCATAAAATGATTTCAACGTAAAGTATTGCTGTATTATATATTGTTATGTTACTTGTTCAGCCTGTGAGTTTGAGTCCAAACAAAAAAATTTAAGACGTGCAATTGCTGACATTGTGTGTAATTGAGGTTTGTATTGGTAATCATCATATCGATCCCCTATTAATTTGAAGTTGAACCACATGGATGAAAATCACCTGCCTCATTTTAGTGCCTCATTTTATGCTCCATTCACCAGAATACGTCACATGTCTTATTCATTTAACTCTAATTATTCCTTGTTTAGGGGTTGTTTGATTAACCTTAAAAATTTTCAAACCATTGAAAATGAAAATTTTCAATGCTTTTATTTTTTCAATGTGTTTGATAATAAAAGCTAAAGAACCACTTAATTGGAAATTTTCAATGAAAAAGCATTGAAAATAATAAGTAGCTCTTAGGTTACTTATTTCATTCAACAATTCCATTTAAGAAAATCATACATTAATTACATTTAATGTTGTATTCTTTCCTTTTAACCACTATTCTTTTCTTTTTATTAATTATCAATGCATTTATTTTTCATAAAATTTCATTTTTCTTATAATAACTCAAAAATAAATTTGTTCAAACATAATAACTTATCAAACATTTTTTACACAATAAATTCAGTACTTAAAATTTTCAGAAAAAATTTTCAGCACTTAATTTTCAATGCTTAATTATTTCAGTTTTATCAAACAGCACCTTAGTTTTAAGTTTTTTAAAATTAATAAAAATTTCTAAAACTATTATAGAGAGAAAAAATGATCCTTTATAACAAAAATTATCTCCAAATTAAAATTTTTTAATTTTGATGGTAAGTTTTTATGTTTTAATGTTTATGATATTATTGGAATATATGGTTTGAGTTTAAATCAAGAAAAAATAATGATTTTTTTATTTATTTTGTTAAAACCAAACAAAGGATAAAATGAATTAAGTAAGTGGGACGTAGCAAGATGTGGCGTATGAGACATAGAGTGAGACACCGAGATGGGACAATAAATTTTTATTCGAATCGCATTGGACTTCAAATAGAAAAGTAACTCTTTTAAATTTATTTTTTCTATTCATAAAACTTAAAAAATTTATATAGGTTAAGTGAATTACTTTATTGCTGGCAAAAAAAAGGCATTACTTTATTATTCGATTATCAAATGTGAAATAAAATAGTAGTATATATTCCAACGACTTTTGTTATTGAGAAAGTAAAATAGTAAATACAGAAGATTGAACTTTTGACCAAAAAAAAAGAAAAGACAGGGGAATAATACCGACAAAAAGAAAAATGACAATAATGGTACTTTTTTTTTTGCCAAGACAATAATGCTACTTAATTATTACTTTGGAACATAGGAAACAGATGTTGGTAATAATTCATTATAAATTGTATATAGGCCCTTGATATAGTTTGTATAAATTCCAAAGATCTTCCTTCCCTTCAATTCTTTCCTCCACCCAAGTTCAAGGATTGCCAGTTGGTCACCAACTGATCACCGATGGATATTCATCATCATCATGCTCCACAAAAGAAGTCAGTTACAGGTCAACCATCCGATGGAGAGACTAAACTCCGACCTGATAATAATTATGCAGATTTCGATGGTGAGACACCAGATAAACCAAAGCCAGAAGAGTCATCGGTAATATCAGCGACCAATACTTCTACTGGCACGATCAAGGAGAAAAATGCAGAAGGTAATAAATATATATATATATATATATACACACACACACACACACACGCATACATACTTGATCCATGCATATATCCAATTACTTCATTATAATTGTGATATAGTATATCATTGTGAACATATTTACCAAGTTATAATTTGGTGTCCTGTGTAGAAAGAATAAGGCGTCTAATGGACAAAAAGGAGAAGAGAGAGGGGAAAGTGAATCTTGCTCGATACGAGGAGCTTCGGAAGGCTGTGAAACATGAAAATTGGGAAGTTGTCAAAATCAAACTGGACGAACATCCTGATGATGCTCTTATGTATCCAATAACAGAGTTTTACGAGACAATTTTGCATATTTTAGTGAAATGGAAGAAAGCCGTTTGGCTTGCAAAGGAAATCGTCGAGAAAGTTGATTCCAGTTCACTTGAAAAGACCGACTACCGGGAAGACACAGCTCTAAGTGTCGCGGCCTCTGTGGGAAACACAGAAGCTGCGGAGATGATGGCCAAGAAGAACCCAAAATTGCTGATGAAATTTAACAATAGAACAGAATCTCCCTTTCATGTTGCTGCCAAGTTTGGGCACGAGAAAACATTCAACTGCCTCCTCTCTGTGGGTCGAACAAGTTTAGAAATTGATGACATTAATGAGAAAGTCTTCTCCGGCTTCGTCGGTGCTATGATTGTTAATTATCTGCTATCTGCTAATCTCTATGGTAAATATAAATGTTAAAATCGATTAGCAATGTAGAATATTGGTCCTTCTGATCTCTCCTTTTCACCTAAACCGGCTTCTTGATAATTTTTGTTCCCTAGCTAACTGCATCTGCATGCACAGGTTTAACTCTTGATATGCTTAAGAGCTACCAGAAATTAGGACGGGATGAACTCGTGTACAGGAAAGAAATTCTACAAAAATTGGCTGAAAAACCTCTGGCATTTGAAAGTGGATGCAAGTTTGGTCACTGGGGACGCTTGATCTATAAAGGTTCGTCTCTCGTCATATTCCAATTTATACACTAGCCGCTGAACATTAGGGTCCATCAAGCACATATAATGAGTAAAAAGGCTTGCTTATATACGGTGAAAGTACTTGGAAAATCCTTGTACTATATAGCAATTAATTTATTCAATGGTAGAGTGATGCATTACAAATGCAATGAAATCACAGGTTAAGTTACTGTTGTTTAAACGGACAATTTTATTATTCCTTTGATAATTAATTTTTCCTTAACTTCTACACTTGATTTGCAGGCATTTCTGTGACAAAGAAAGTTACTATTCCTTCCATTGAAACCAAAAATGATGATTCCTTGCGAATTAATATTTATAATGTTGATGAAGATCGGAATCCTACCAACAAGGATGGGATAAAGAGCTCAAAAGATAGTTTCTTTCAGAATTGTAAACGAAAAGCCTTCGCCAAATTTCGTTTAATCGGTAAATTCTCTTGCCTTAATTAATTAAGTTAAATAACTCCTTTTACTTAATTAATATATAGTTGAATATATTTTTGGCTTCCATTTCCTCCTTTCTCTTGTTGATAAAATTTTTCTTCTCCTTACCCTGCAGCCCGCGTCAGAATCATTTATGAAACCAAGTTGAGGAATGTTCGAGCTCGTGACATCGTCCGATTAATTTGCGATAGAGAAGATGACTGGACTTTCCACGATGCTACGGAGGCATTAAAAGAGCCAGCTTTGAGTGCTGCAAGTTTGGGAATTGCGGAGATAGTCGAAGAGATTTTAAGAGTATACCCAGCTGCCACAATGTTCTATGACGAGAAGAACTATACTATGCTTCAACTTGCAGTTTTAAATCGCCGAGACAAGGTTTTCAATTTGTTTTTTAAAAGGTATCTATCCCCAAAGTGGGTGCCATGTTATCCGATGAAGGACAAGGAAAATGTGCTTCATTTGGCTGGAAGGTGTGTACCTTCAAGGCATATTAATGGTGCCGCTTTGCAAATGCAGTTGGAGATGCAATGGTTCACGGTAAAGATCATCCACCATTATAGCTAATTGGGATGATTCTTTTTTAAACATTTTTACTAACTGTGATTGGCTTAATTTCTTGCGCCTCGTCGTAGGCAGTGGAAAGTGTGGTCCATCCATTGTTCTTGGAAGAACGAAACGGTGACAACAAAACTCCGAGAGAAGTGTTTGAAGATGAACATAAGAAGTTGATCGAGGATGGGGAGAAATGGATGAGAGACACTGCTTCATCATGTATGGTAGTGGATGCCCTAATCATTGCCATGGTATTTGCTGCAATAATTGCTGTGCCAGGAAACAACGAAAAAGGTATCCCAAACTTTCGAAACGAAACTCTGTTTAAAGTGTTCGTTGGGGCAGATGCGGCTGCACTCTTTTCTTCTTCTTTTTCATTACTGTTATTCGTGCGAATCCTCACTTCACGCTATGCAGAAGAAGATTTTCTCAAGGCATTGCCGAAGAGGTTACTTTTGGGTCTCATAACTTTAATCTTTTCAATAGCGGCTATGTTGGTAGCCTCCAGCTCAGCCTTGATCATGCTAATAGATGCAGTCCCTGGCCCTAAGGTGATGCTTAGGAGGTCGACTCTGATTCCAGTGACTATATTGGCTGCACTTCCAGTTGTCTTCTTTATTTGGTCACAATCTCGTCTCCTCATTGATGTGCTTCTATCCACTTATCGACCCCCTATTTTCTTCGTTAAAGAGAATGATGATTAAGTTATCAGTAATTCTAGTCTAATGGTTTCAATCATGTAATGTGTTTTAGTGTGTGTGATTTTGTATTAGAATAAAATATATAATATATAATATGTGGGTTTGGTTTATCTTTACCTTAGTTTATTAATTGACTTTGAAATTTATCAAGATGTCTATAACTAAACAAATCTTTTTTAATTTTTGTGTTTTAAATAATGTATTCCAGGCCTATATTTATTATTTTTTAACTGAAATCATGAAAGGTACGTAATGTCCTACACTGTTATTATAACCCCAAAAGAAAGTCTACGCTGTGATCAACACTTGGAGGTTAAATAAATCTTTTTTTGGCAAAAAATTAAATCTCGTTATTTTGTTATGCTTTTAAATATATTCAAATAAATAAATAATTTAAAATATATTCCCTTTCTGGCCACCTCTCCCAACATCTTTTTCACATAGAAAAATCGCAGCTACAAGATCTTCTTTTTCTTGAGAGCAGACAAAACATGTCTACCCCATTTTATAAAAGAAAAAAAAGATAAAGATCCTCAATATATAATTAGTCTTTCCTTCCCCCATACATTATTTTTCCTTTATAATGCGATTTTAACTTTCCTCTCTAAAATGGAATCTCCAATCTGAACTTTTCTTTTGTGGTGGGAGCCATGTGTTTTAATATAATTCAAGCACTTATCTGTCAATCTTGCTTAGTGTTGTCGATCAAGTTCTACGGTTCTTGATGCACCGAATCTAATTCCGGCCTCGTTTGGTAGCCCAGTGCAGTTCCTTTAGCTACCAAACGGAGCCAGACACACTAAAACGCAGCCTTAAGTAGAACTCCAGTGCAGTGGAGATAGATGACGTGGTAGCGTTTCAACTGCCACAAGTCCAAAGTCCACTGGTGCTAGGAGCACTGTTTGGTCATCAGTGGGGATTTTTCCCCAAAAACTCTACATATTCTTTTATTTGTTAACAAGACTTTTTCTTAATTAATATTCCTTTTTGGTCATTTCTCATTCTCATCTCATTGTCACCATTGTTTTGTCAAACACATATTTTTCAATCGTTGATTTTATTTCACTACAAAAATTTTAATATCTCACCACTACAGTATCTAATCTTACAATTTCAATCTCTCCAAAGCCAATCTCACCGCTTTACCAAATAGAGCCTTTTTTGTTGGATTATGACATTAGTGAATGATAGGTGTGATTAACACCTATATTTCATACCTTATTAGAGCTCAATTGTGCGTATGTTTGTGTAATTTAAGGTAAAATTTGGTTAATTGTTCTTCACTTTAGTTAAATGTTTGTTGTGTAGGGAGAAGATGTGCTTTTGATGCTTAATGAAGTTATTTGGCGACCAAATGAGTGAAAAATTGAAAAAAATGAAGAAAAGTACTCGACCGAGACCCGATGAAGTTCAACTAGGGCCGGTTGGGATGATTTGCAACATGAAACATTTTTCTCACTTCGACCAGGGTTAGGTCGGCACTTAACCAGCCTCCCATTGAGTTCAATGTGTGACGTTGCCAATAGGAATTTTAGCACATTTGGACTCCATGCTTTATTAGTTTCCTTAGCTGATGATATACAAGGGAGTTAGGAGTTAGCAAAAGAGAGGCAACTCAGGAGAAACATGGAGAAGAACGAAAGTGAAGAGAACATTTGATCAAAATTCATTTTGACGGTGTATTCTTGGATTTTCTTCTTTCACTAGTTTTTCTTGATGTTGACTTTGATTGATTGTGCTATGTTTAGTTATATTATGTGTAACTAAACCCTAATCAGGGTTTTGGTGGATTTCAATGAGGATTTCAATTTTAATAAAAGCATGATTCGATTCTTAATTACTGTTCTTATGGTTAGATTTTCCTTCTTTGTACGTAATTGTTGATTGTTAGACTGGCCACCTAATATTCAATATTTGGGATTTTATGAACTATGAGAGGGATAGAATCCGAGCACTAGGAAGGAAAACACCTAGATATTAGATTAGGGATAATCTAATTCTCTGTGGTAGTAATAAATCTTAAGAACTTAAAGTTCTCAATTAATTAGGTTGTAGACTGGGAGGTCATAGTCACTTAATTAGAAAAGGTTAAGTGAGTTTGGGAGAATCCTTAACTAAATTTGCAATTGCTACTCTAACCTGTAATCAATCATGTCTGGTTAAAATTGAATCACCCTATGAAAAAGCTAAGCCTTGATATTTGTTAATATTGTCTGATTTCAATTATTTTCCTGTTAATTAATTTTAGCTTTATTTACTTGAATCCTCGATCAAAACATTTTAAACTGTTACTAGAATTAATTATTAGCGCTGATCAAGTTCCCTTGGATTCGATACGTAGGAATACTCCTAAATTTCTTACTACACTGATTCTGTTCTCTTATAGAATTCTGTTTATCAGTAAACATCCCACAATGAGAATGTAAGTTGTGTACAGTATCTTTCACACCAAAAAGGAAATTTGTTTTGATAAAATTTATTAATCCAATACAAGTTCCACACACGCATTGTTACAAAAGGGAAACAAAAGTAATCCTAAGTGTTTTGTAATTCTTATTCAAAGGGAAATGTTAATGATTTTGAAATATATATTCGTTGAAGGGTTAGAATTAAACTGGACAATCAAAGTGTTTATGGATCAAAACTGGATTACATAAATTTAGCACTTTGTATCATATGCAAACGTTAACCAAACTACTCAAAGACGTCAGCTAATCCGGTGTCGTATGGACAGCGAATTCATTGAACCATATGAACATCATCATCGTCTATACTCCCCTAGATGGAAGGCACTTATACAAATGGTCCGAACAAGCAAAGTGTCTCCTTGAAACCTTTATACATATGCCAATTAAGAAGAAAACTCAGACAAAAACTTCTTTTAAGTAGTGCATGCATATATATTTCCTTGCACTGGCATATTTCATCATTTCAACATTATCTTCTGTAAAAACAATTATGAGCATGACATGGAATGTGCATATATTCAAACCAAAAAAAAAAAATCAAATTGTCAAGGATAGAGACTGGAATTTTCAAGTTAAATAACTATTTGCCTATTTATTCCGCTCACTTTGATTGTTCCATCCAAAAGTCTAGCTACGTGGAAAATGATTTCAACGTGAGTATAATATATTCTCCTTATTTGTTTGGACCAATGAAGTGGAAAATATGAAAAAACCGACGTGTGTGGATTTTTTTTAATGGCAAGTTAATCTTTTTTTGATCTAGTTTGTTGTATTCCCATTTGCTTCACTTTCATATTTAAATAATTAAATTAAAATGAGAAAATAACTAAAACGTAAAGTAGGAAATTACCGTTTTTATTGTGATAAGCAAATCTGTTGATGGACTAATTTAGTGGTAATTTTCAATTATTTCCATGTGTAATTATATTGAAATAAAAAAAAGAAACCTAATGATAATGTCATATTTAATATATATTTAATAGTTGATTTGGATTATATTTTGATATATTTATGGCTAGATTTATATTTAATTTATAATATTTTCTCATGATCGATTTATTTACTTGTGGATGAGGAAATTAAGATCAATTAAAACTTTAAAAGACTAAATTGTAACAATTGAAAATATTGACCAAAAGTAACATGGAAGAGGTCAGCTTTAATTGAGAGCATTTTATGGCACGTTGCTCATGAACGAATATGAGCCAAACATAGTTTCATTTGTGAAGCAATGAAAGAATTCTTGCTAGCCGTATTGCCACGTAATCCTGTGTGCATGTGAATACCAAAGAGGAGCCAGATTGAAGCAAAGCAGGCAAAGGACGACTCAGTCCCGTGTGGGAAACGATTTAGTCCCGCATGGGAGACGTAGTAACTAAGTCGGAACTTCAAGTTATGGTATGCTGAAATTAAAGGGTCAAGAAAACAAATGAAGGGTGCTGGGCTTGTGATGTGGCTTGAAGACTAAGTTCAATTGGGACTTTAATTTATTTTTCAAGTAATCTTATGTAATTTATTAGTATAAATATTCTAGGTTTTTCTTAAAGTGTCTTGAATTTTATATTTTAGACCTTATTTTACTTTAATTAATTTTTTTTATTTTATGAGTAACTAATTCCCTAGTTAGGGTTAAGGATGTAGTTTGTTTGGATTTTTAATTATCTATGTATATTTTGATTGTGTTTTGGTTGAATTTATTCTTCTTGCTATCAATATTGAATTTATACTTGATTACTATAGATTTACTTTTAAGGATTGTATGAAGTACTGAAAGAAGAAGTGTAATCTGTACACTAGAAGAATAAACATTCTAGAGTTAGAAATAGAGATATCCTAAACTAGAGTGATAACCTGTAGATTACTTATATTTAATGAGATTGATTAGGTTGAATTATGCATTGAAATATGGTAGTTACTTAATTGAATATACCTTTATACCTTAAGAGAGGATATAAATACATTAGTGTAATCGTTATTTCAACTGAATAATTGAATTTACATGATAATTAATTATTCCTTGCAAGTGAAACCCAAAGCCCTAATATTTTCTTATTTATTGATTTTCCTTTATTTAATTAGTTGTTTTAATTAGTTAATAATTTAGTTTATTTCTTCTTTAATTTAAATTTAATTGTTTACTTTAACTAGAATTAATTAAATTAGTAAATATTAGTTTTCGTGGGAACGATATCTTGGAATACTCATTATTCTATACTATCTCGATTCTATGCACTTGCAGATTAATGCAACCACCTTAACAATATATATATATAGAAGATTTTTTTTCTTATAGCAAGGCAATCTATTAATTGATTGTATTTCCATTTATATATAACCAGTATCTTTCCATGTGCTACACATGTGAGTATTTATTTTTAATTTTAATATTAAAATTTAATTCCATTTTATTTTATACAATATAATTAATGAAAGTATAATACATAATAAATTTGTAAAATTTCGTATAAAGTAGACATAATAGAATATACTTAATATATTCTCAAAAAAATTTACTTAATCTTTTACTTTTTTTAATCCTTTATAATATAATTTTTATTAAATTCTCCTTATAAGTTTACGCTTACCATTTCTATGTTTACTTTTAACAAATTTTATATTTCATTATTTTATATTTACTCTTATCAATTTTATGTTTACTGTTATTACCTTTATGTTTACAATTTACTTTTACCATATGTAACTATTACCAAATACTATATGCCTAATCAATTTTACGTTTACTCTTATACCTCATTTATGTTTCCTTTAATACAATTTACATTTACTCTTATCATTTCTATATTGAATATTTATAAACGATCCCCAAAAAAGAAAAAAAATTTAAATCTTATGCATAGTTCACATTTAAAAGTCATAATCCTTAGTTGAGAATTTGTGCAAAATACCTATTACGTATCTATACATGATTACCATTTAAAAGTCAAAATCTTCAATTAAATATTTGTACACTGTCCTAATTAAGTACACCGTTTCTATTTAAAAATCATAATTCCCAAGAAAGAAAGGAACAAATTTTAAATTTTATACACGGTCTTCATAAAAAAGTCACTGTCCCCAATTTAATATTTATATATGGTCCCCATTTAAAAATTATGGACATAAAAAAGAAACAAATTTTAAATTTTATACACAGTTCATATTTAAAAGTCACGATCCCCAATTAAATATTGTACATAGTCCTTATTGAGTATCTATACACAATCTCCATTTAAAAATCATAAGCTCAATTGAGAATTTGGATATTGTCCCAATTAAGTATCTGTACATATTTCCTATTTAAAAGTCATAATCTCTATGAGAAAAAAAACACATTTTAAATTGTATACACGGTCCCTATAAAAAAGTCACAATCCCCCCATTAAAATTTATGGACCCAAAAAAATGAATAAATTTTAAATCCTATACATAAGTCTCATTTAAAATGCACAATCCCTAATTGAATATTTATACATTATCCCTATTGAGCATCTATACACGTCCCTATTTAAAAGTCATGATCCCCAATTGAGTATTTATACACTGTCCCAATTGAGCATCTATACACGGTTCTTATTTAAAAGTCATAGTCCCCAAAAAAGAAATGAACAAAATTTAAACTTTATACGTGGTCCCCATCAAATGATCCCCATAAAAAAGCCATAATCCCCATTTTAGAATTTATATATGGTCCCCATTTAAAAGTCACATTCTCTAATTAAGTATTGGTACACAATTCTTATGGAGTATTTGTACACAGTTCATATTTAAAAGACACAATCCCCAAGAAAGAAAGGAACAAATTTTAAATTGTATACACAGTCCTTATCAAAAGGTCACAGTCCCAATTTAGTATTTATATACGGTTCATATTTAAAAGTAACGGACCAAAAAAAAAGTTATGATCCCTAATTGAGTATGTGTATATTGTCCCTGTCACGCCCCGACCCGCAGGCTCGACCACGTGACAACCGCCTTACCACCTCGAGATTTGTCCACCAACTCAGTGGCTGTCCTTGGAGATATCGAGTAACCACATTCACTCGCTCCTCCGAGGTCATACCCATACCCTGTGTATTCTTTGTGACGAAATGTAACCAATCCCACGCTGCATCAACAGACGTGTCAGAAAGTTTTGGGGTGTTTAGTCCCTTCATGATGCTAAGGAACTTCACCATGCCATCCTCTGACGAAATAGCACCAGCAGAAGTGCTCGCTGCACCGCTCGGTTGAAAGTGCGGCGGTATCGGTATCGGCATCGGTGGCGATGGATGAACTGGTGGTGTAATACCAGTAGTAGGTGGTGCACCCGCAGCCATTTGTGACGAAAAGAATTTACTGGCCCAAGTATCAAACATGCGCTCAACATCAACGGATGTAAACTGCACCGGCGTGGCAGTTGTCGGAGGTGGGGGTGGTGGAATTTCAGTACGAACATCCTGATGATGTGTCTCATCAACAGGCGAAGTATGTGGAACAGGCTCATTCGGAATCTCAGTGGTCTCCGGATCTACAGTAGGCTGAATCTCAGGCTGCCTACGTGGTCGACCTCTCCTCCTCGATACAGAGGGATCAGGGGTAGGAACAGAAGGATTCAGAATACTCCTTCTAGGTGGCATGGTGCAACTATACATAAAATCTATGTCAAAAGACGAAGATATTTAACCCCAAAATCATACTCTCTACTTTTACCCCCAAAATCAGAAATCTCAAAATTACTTAAACTACTTGGCTCGGTATAACATAAATATATATATATTTTAAAATTTGCTCTGATACCAATTTAATTGTCAAGCCCCGACCCACAGGCTCGACCACGTGACAACCGCCGTACCACCTCGAGATGCGTGCCTCGTCAGGCGGGCAACCAAGATGATACAAGGCTTAAAAATAAAGGATATTCGAGCAATATATGAAAACATACAAAATCATCATAGATAATACAGTTTCAAAATATTTAAAAATAAATTATCACATCTTATGATGTTCCATGCAGCGGAAAGTATTTTTATAAATACACATATATATATATATGTAAGATGCGATAATATTCCGAGCCAAGATATACCAAGCAAAAGAGGTGGCACCTACAATATAGTCCACAGAGATGAACTGGGATCACTGGCCACCAGAACGTCCGCCGTCCAAAGTCTGATGATCTGACAACAAAAGTGAATGGGGTGAGTACAATAAAATTGTACCCAGTGAGAGACTCGGTTATAAAGACCGATCACCTCAGGCTGGGGATATGAAATAATCCAAATATTAATTTAATAAATCATTTACTGAAATATATGATATCCCAAACCAAATCAAATATCAAATCCATAATCATATATATATAAGGGCTGGCATCTGAAAATAGTCCCAATAAGGTATACCCGTGTACAAGGGTATCCACTGGACCGTCAATGGTTACTTTATACTTTTAAAACATTTTTACTTTACTTTACTCTCTGGCCCATTCCCTTGACGTTTGCCATACTGTGGTGGAACACAGCATCTGAAGTCCTGGCGAGTTTCCCTACGCGCCTCTCGCAACCAGGAGCGACTCACCGTGCCCCTCAATAGGCAGTCCACGGCTGAGTAACATGTATGCTCTCAACTCGGTCCACGCTCCCACATATTGGAGCCCCGAGGACTATGTTAAATTTCTCAACTCTTAGGGATATCGTTCCCCATATAAAAATTTAATAATAATATTAATCTTTCAGGGGTATCATTCCCTATATTATTAACTGCTGGCTGTTGGACCGCAGTCCACCACCACTACTAATTTACCACATATATTTTTCAGGGGTATCATACCCCATATAATAATCAATAATATCAATTTATTGAAGTTCCCACCCTTCAAATCATTTATAAACTCAGTGTGTGAGGGTGGACAATTCATACCCCAAAACATATAAACAATTTAATAAAACATTTATAAATAAATTTGCAAACGGTTAACCCTTAATGGTCAACCAATATAATCCAAGCCACTCACTAGTGAGGAGAGTTGTATACTCCCCGATTACCCACGTATGCCTTGGCTCAAATTGCTACCGGTCCAAATCTCGTACGATCACGTACCTAAATAATCAAATTAAATTCTAATTTGATTAATAAAATATTCAACCAATGTTCAAATCATAAATCAACACCAATTAAAGGTCTCGGACTAAAATTGACAAGTCCAGAAGTCAATTGGAGCTAATTGGAGTCAATTGGGGTCAAATGGGGTCTAGGGTTGCAAAATTACCAAAATGCCCCTGGTGCTACAGTACCCCTTGCCGACAGTTTCTCACTCCCAGGCGGGAGTGAGCCAAATTCGGGATAAATCCCAGATTTTGGCAGTCTCCGGCGCGGGACCTGCCAGGTCCGGCACCGGACCTAGCCCAGAAAATGGCCGGTTTCGGCCTTTCATCCAAAACATGCTCGGTTTGACTTCGATTCAACACCAATCCGCACCAAAATTGAAACACAGCAAGTTAAACACATGATCTATGAATTCACAGCTTCAAGAACTGAATCAAACAACAAATCATGCTCGAATTTTGGATCAAAACATCAAGAGTTGACTTTACTCAGACAAAACAGAAATCTCAACTTCAATCATCAAATTCTCTTAGCACAGACCATGAAATCAAGCGTATAAACTATCAAATTAAAGCTTGATGAGTGTAGAACAACATACCAAATTCTCAGCCAAAACGCACGGTTGAATCAAAAGATATCGGCTGATGAACAAACTTTCGCCAAATTTCCAGATTTCAAGATTTGATGTTTTCCTTAGAAATCTTGATGTTTTGATCTTTGATGAGGCAAAATAAGTTGATATTGATGATTAATGAAGTGTTTGAAGAGGGATTGAGGGTTTGATTCAGAGAGAATTGGCAGAATTCTCGGAGAGAATTGAAGAAGAAGAGAGGAGTGGAAAGCCGAGACCCCTTATAAAATTTACGGGTCCGGTGCCGGACCCGACCAGCTCCGGTGCCGGAGTCACCCAAATCTGAGTTGACTCCGGTCAACTCAGCCCCAAATGCCTCGGGTCTCGATTTCAAGTGGGGCCCACATCCCCGGACTTCAAATTTAGGGTTTTTGAGCTTGAAATTGAGCTAAACGAAGTTTGAAACATCCATGAGAAGTTCAATTTGTTATTTTAACAAGACAACAAATTCATAATTATACAACTTGACACGTGCGGATTAGGTCCGGGCATGTCAGTCCTATTTTAGTATTTGTACACGATTTTTATTTAAAGTCATAATCCCCAAGAAAGAAATTAACAAATTTTAAATTTTATACACAGTCCTCATAAAAAAGTTATAATCCCCAATTGAATATTTATATATGATCCTCATTTAAAATTTACAGACCCATAAAAGGAACAAATTTTAAATTCTATACACAATTCCAGTTAAGTGTTTGTACACAGTCTCTATTCAATAATTATACATGATCTCTGCTTAAAAAGTCGTCATCTTTATTTAAGAATTTGTATACTATCCCAATTGAGTATCTGTACACCCAAAAAATGAACAAATTTCAAATCTTATACATAGTTGTCATTTAAAAGTTACGATTCTCAATTAAATATTTGTATATGATTAAAGTCGCAATCCCTAATTGAGTATTTGTCCACAGTCCCAAGAAATGAATAAATTTTAAATCTTATATATAGTCCATTAAAAAGTCACGATTCTCAATTGAAACTTATATGCGGTTCCTATTTTAAAAGTTACGGTTCTAAAAAATGAATAAATTTTAAATCTTGTAAGCGATTCTCATTTAAAAGTTACAATCCCTAATTAAGTATTTGTACACAGTCAAAGTCATGATATTCAATTGAGTATTTATACATGGTCTATATTTAAAAGTCACATTCCTTAGAAAAGGAACAAATTGAGTATTTGTATATAGTTCCCATTGAATATTTGTATATGGTCTATATTTAAAAATCACAATCCTCAGAAAAGGAACAAATTATAAATCTTATATACGGTCCTAAAAAAGAAACAAATTTTAGATCTTGTACATAATCCCTATTAAAAAGTCATGATTTTCAATTGAGTATTTGTGTATGGTCCCCATTTAAAAGTCATTGTTCCAAGAAAGAAACAGATTTTAAATCTTGTACATAGTCTCATTTTAAAGTTATGATCCCTAATTAAATATTTGTACATGATTCTCATTTAAAGGTTTCGGTCCCCATGGATAATTTTAGTAATCTATGACGAATAATTTTCTAGTTTCTGAGCATCGATTTAAGAAGAAAAGAAATATATAAATTAGAATTTTTACTAATATGAGTTGTAAAGAAATGTTCCCAAAGAGAAATTTTAATTAATAATATTTGATTGCGAGTTATTTTATGGGTTTATGAGTACCTATTTAAGATGAAAATAATTATAATACTTATAAATTACATTTCTTACTAATAGGAGTTGTAAGAAAATGTGGTAAAATATGAAGGTTATGAATGTTTAAATTTATGTATTTATATATAGGCTAATCCAAGTCCTTTTTGAAATAGGAATTACAATTATTAATAATATTTAAAATAGATAAATAAATAATTATTTTTTAATTACCTATGACATCTCTTAAATTAATAATAATTTAAGATAATTTTAAAGGGTATTAAGGTAATTTTAAAATTGTAATTGTTAATAATATTTAAAATAAATAAATAAATAATTATTTGTTAAATACCTATTATACCTCTTAATATGATAAAACCATGAGATAATTTTAAAGGATAAAAATGTTGATCACTATTTCACTAAGAAAGTCTACACTTATAATAGAAGATATATATGGTATATTAAAAACCATTAAAAGACCTTCGTTAATATATGATCTTGTCAACATGTGCAGGTAGCAATGACCAAGTCAATGGCTGCTCGTCTGAGTTTCCTACTGCTAGCTACTTTCTCATGAATGTACATGTATAATTCCAATTATCTAATTTCCTCATCATTTTAATTGCTTTTTCGTTTTCATAATCCCTTTTGTCTTCACACATATATCATGTAACTGAAGAAGTTTTGAATAGAAAAGAAGTTGTTGGATCTCACCAAGTTTAAGGTGAGTCCTCAACACATTACAATTTCTTTATATAGAGAATTTTGTACATGTAAGTTTCCTATAGAAAGGGAAACTTTGACAGAAATTAAATACAGAATATTTTAGCTAATATTACTCTAATCATGTTGCTAGCCGTTGGGTTGCTTCATCTTTGACTAATATGTTGCTTGACCATTGTTGAGTATCCTTATTCAAATTCCTATGTAAGAAGAAACTATCTCTTCCTATAGTAACTCTTTATACAAATATATTGAAAGAATCTTTTCTTAATTAACAACACTTTTAATTATTGTAGGTAACAGAGACATCCCCGGCGGCGACAAGCTCGATTGGGTCGTCGTTGGTACCGGACTAACACTGGGAGGCTGCGTTGAGGAAGAGAACTGAAAAAAGGATTGTTGGTACTGCATCAAAGACAACTCCAAGATTGGGCCGTTTAGCAATGGACTCGACTGTGATGCTTATTGCGCAAATTCCTAACCGCTCATGTCTCTAGAATTGTTCAAATCAACAATTTATTTGTTGTCAATAATTGAGTTTGATTTCGATTCTTGAGCAGCCCATGAGTAATTATTGTTATTTGGCAAAAGGTGGATGGAATCTGCTCGTAAAGCCCATAAATTCTTCCTGTGAGCAAACCAGAATGGGCATCCTAATTTTTTTGTCTTTTTCTCCCCATAAAAGTCAAAACCAAAATATGAGTGCACGATTTCAGTTAATTCTAGCAAATTAGTTCTACAAGATAATTGATCACTCGATTAAGGAAAAAGAAAAGAAAAACAGAAAAGATGGATTGATCACTAGCTATACGTACTTCTTTCACGGTAAGTCAATCTTTTTGATGATTTCGGCCAAAAGTAATATCTTTTTGATTGATCTAATTTATTGTATAATAATTTCCATTATTTTATGATCACCTTCATGTTTAAATTCAAATTTTAAAAAATTAACAAAAACATAAAAAAGGGAAGTTTTCTTTCTATGGCAAGTCAATTTTACAGTACTCATGCTTAAATTAATAAAGTAATTAAAAAATATATAAAAGAAAGAATAATAAAACGAGGGAAAATATTTTGTATTATGATAAGTAAATCTTGATTCGTCTAATTTATAGTAATTTTTAAATTATTTCCATATAAATTGAAATAAAAATAACAGACAAATAAGCAATAGAAGGAATTTTTTTTTCTTATCTACTACTTCTATTATTGATCGTATTTCCATTTACTTATAATAATGATCTAAGATCTTGTAAACATGGTAGCAATTACCAAGTCATCGATGGCTACTCGTTTGAGTTTCCTGCTACTAGTGTTGGCCTCGATTCTAGCTTCCTATGAATGTGCGTAATTATTCTAAATATCTTTGTTCCTCATTT
Source organism: Microcos paniculata (assembly GCA_030664755.1). Taxonomy (NCBI): domain Eukaryota; kingdom Viridiplantae; phylum Streptophyta; class Magnoliopsida; order Malvales; family Malvaceae; genus Microcos; species Microcos paniculata. Next base: position 9,468,839 of record CP131462.1, on the reverse strand, counting down.
TTAGTTTTCAGTTTCCATTCTGATATTGAAAATGCATCACATGTATCTATTTATTTTTATACAATACTAAAATTATCAAGTAAATCTGTTGATTGGTCTAAATTTATAGTAGTTATCAATCATTTCCATTTTAAATCGAGATAATGCTCTTTCTTTTGTTTAGAATTATTTCCATTTACATTGAAATAAAAAATAACTGAAATATAAGCAATAGAAGAAAGGTTTTTTCTTATAGCAAGTCAATCTAGTTTGGTGTAATGGATTGAATTTGATAAAATAAGAAGGAAAATTATATATGTTTTGTAGTGTGGTTTAATAGTATTTATAGAAATATAATTTTCCTTCTTATAATATCCTATTCAATCCGATACACCAAACATGTGATTGTATAATTGATTGTATTTCCATTTATATATAATGGCTGTGGTGTATATATACACAACCCAGGGACCTTGCAATCCATGATCTTGTGAACATGGTAGCAATTACCAAGTCAATGGCTACTCGTTTGAGTTTCCTGCTACTGGTGTTAGCCTCCATTCTACCTTCTCATGAATGTGCGTAGTTAGCTTAATTTGTTCATCTTTTTTAGTTTTCATTTTCCATTCTGATCATCTTCAGATATATCTCATGCATGTATATATTTTTATACAAATATTGAATAGATCTTTTCTTTAATGATGGAACTTTGAATTCGTACAGGTAGCAGAAGTATCCCTGGCAAAAAGCTCGATTGGGTCGAACAGATTGGTAGCAAACTAGTAATACAATGGCCTTGCGAATTTGAGGATCACTGCATAAGGCGCCTATGTTGGCTCTGCCCCAAAACGGGCCAGTATTTTGAGACTGGAGTCGCGTGTCATATCAATTGCTGAATTCCAGTACCGCTGTACTCTATTTCTTCAAATAAACCTTTCACTTGATGTTGATAATACCTAGTAATAATTAATAAGGAATAAGAAAGGTATGAAGGAAAATATAGATTATTGATAATAAAAGGAGACTGTTGATTGCTTTTAGCTATTTCTTTATGATATTTGAAAACTCGATCAATAACTTGTTTATAAGAAAAGTTACTCAAATCAAGGGAAAGAAAGTTTTGAAGCTGTGGTTAATAGACGTGTGATATGTTAGTAAAGTGATAGTCTTCTGGTAAGTTTCTGAGGTTCAATCCTCCATCTTCGATCAGTATTCATCTAATTTGATCAAGTTCGATTTCCATCTAATTTTATCATATTCTATTGATTCCTTAATTCTCGACAATTAAGTAGTTCGTCGAAGATCCACTGAGTTTGAGTTTGATTTTTGTTTAACCAAAAGGGTATCCTCATGCCTTAATATTGACATGAGACTATGAGAGAGCCCTATGAGGTGTGATTTGGCAAAGTTGGATAGAATCTGGTCATACTACAGGCCCATTATTTTTCCTGTGAGCAAACTAGAATTTGCATCGAACATATACGTGGGCTGAATAAAATTGCGGCTACTCAAAATCACTCTGGCCATTTCTAGTTTTGAGCGCTGGATTATTCGGGAATTCTAGCTAAAATCCAAGGTTTTTGTGTTATTCGCCTTACATATTATATGACCAAAGGGATTAGCAAAGGCAAATCTCATGAATTCTAAACAGGTGTTTTTCTCATTAATTTTCATTTCCCATGCATTTTTCAGTAATGGAGTTCAGTTATCAGTAATTTGCTCATCATTTTTCTTCAATTTATATGTACAAAATCACTATATTAATGGCATTTAATGGTTATGTTTTGTGAGCTTAAGAATATAAATAAACATACTGAAAGTAGCAGATATGATTCATATGAAGAAGATATTAACAGCAATAAGAATCTCACATCTAGCCTTTCAGCTTGCTGTTGACAAGATTAGGTGAAGAAGTGAAGACCTGTTACTGTTGATAATGCTTCAGCTTGGACATTCACGTCTAAGATTTTCAGCCACATTTCTAGGTGCATTTGGTGTTTAAGAAAGCATACAATAGCTATCAGCTACTTGGAGGGTAAAAAAAACAATACAGGAACAGAGAAAGCTGGCATAAAGCTTGCAATGAGACAAACTCTGGTGGGGGGAGGTAGTTGCAGACTGATTCTCTTTGGGTGGTTTGGCAAGAGTTCCAGGCCCTCTCAGCATGGGTTTTTGTGTATACTTACTCCATCAGAAATTGCCACTTGTACATTCTCTCTGGGCCCCTATTTCTCTCCTGTAAGGACTAGTAAGAGAGCAAGCCCAAGGTGGGTGGCATCACATCTAAGCCCAAGATCTGCTTTAAGCAAATCCTGCTTTGAAAATCAAAATCTGTTCTCTGTCAGGACCGAAGTCCACATCTAACCTAAGAAGTTCATCTCCATATTTATGTAGCCTTTCATGCTTGCATACCAACAATTGAGTACAAGTTTCAATACTTTATACTAACTTTAATGAAAAGAGAGGTTGCTACTTGCAGCCTTGCTGCCTTTTAGGCTCTTATCTCTTTTTGTGGTTTAATTGAAATCATCTATTGGTATTGAAAAGAGCGAAGAGAAGTGAAAAAAAAAAAAAATGCAAGGGGAGGTTTACTTGAGAATGTTTCTACATCATGATGGCCTAACTTTTAGTACAACCAGAAGTTAATTCCAGTCGTGACAAAAGGAAAAACTTTCTCAGTCTTTCATTTCCCCCAAAAGTGAAAGCAAATTTCATTGAAGAACACATACACACACACGTGTTAAAGTTAACATTAAAAGATTATTAACTGTAATAGTTACTAGTATGGTGCCCCACGCTAACGCTGTGGGTTATATGTATAGTGTTTCTAGTTTCTACATATAATACGTGGTTTTTCTAACACATGCATCTTAAAAAATCAATATAATAAAATTAAAAATATGAATTTAATACAACAGTGTATTTTTAAAACCAATGCCATTTATTGGTTAATAAATTTTCACAAACAAATATTATGTAGAAAATATTGTAGCTAAATATATAACTAAGTACATAAGTAGAAGAGAGGGCTATATTCTTATTCTACACCACCAAAGAATTTTTTTTTTTATTTAAAGGTTACCAAGGAATGTAAGAGATATAATAAGTTATTATAGAAGATAGATAGATAGTCCAAAACAATTAAGGTCTCAATGTATTTTTTTATTTTCTTAAAAGTTTTCTACTTTATTTTTTTCAACAAATAGGAAATCATTTCTATGACTTTTCTTATCAATTCTATCATTGCTTCAATAATGTTTCATTTTGTTACAATAAAAGAACAATAAGCACTTCCTAAAAAAATATGCACCACAAAATTATCAAGTAAAATTATGCATTTTATCGATTGAAAGGGATTTAAAAAGAGTTAATCTCATTTATTTTAAACCACGGAAAATCTAAAAAAAAATAAAGGAAAATAGAAAAAAAAGTAAATGGTAAAATGATGATCCCAACCTAAAAAAAAAAAAAAAGTAAGGTGAGAAGATGTATATAGCATGAAAAAATAATATATTCATGAAATAGTTAAAACTAAACGTATTGTCTATTTATTTTATCAAAAGTCTTTTAATTGTTTTTTTTCATATTTAAAGCAATAATAAATGAAGTATAAATGTAAGAGATATAGAGAAAAATAAAGGTTTAAATTTTTTTATTTAAAACATTAAAGATATTTATATTTAACTCTAAAAACATAAAAAATTCTCAAATACTAAACATAGAGTACGCCACGTGTCACTTATTGAAGCCACAAGGGGATAACTTTAATATATTGTATAGATATGACAAGGTGCAGCTATAACGTGCTTCCAACAATATTAAGACAGTTAAGGAAGCAGTAAGAAGAGAAGCTAATACACTTCCGCTAAAATCTATTAAATCTGGTTGCTTTTGCATACAGCAGAACTAATCTTGTCCACATCTGATCCTAGAACTGGAAGTAAATGCATCCCCACCTCCTGCTAAGCATCAAAGGAACTAAAACAGACCCAAATCCAGTTGTAAATCCTATTGCCATGGCCACATAAAACCAATCCACATGAACTCCATTGCTATCTCTTTGCCCTCCATTCCTCCTGTTAGGAATTTCACCACTTCCATTGCAATTTGGTGTCAGTGGAGGTCCACAGAGTCGGTTGTCAATGAAGCTAATGCTTCAAAGCCCAGTAACTGAGTGCTTGTAGGGATTCTTCCGATCAAATTGTTATGTGACAAGTTTAAGTGACTTAGAAATGTCAAAATTGATATGCTGTCAAGAGAGTTGATTTTCGGAAAAATCCAGAGATTCTAGTGATCTCATTTCCCCGATGCGGCCAGGAATACTTCCATTCAAATGATTGTCTGGCAAATTCAATGACTGCAAACCATGTAGTCTGGTCAGTCCTGGGGGGATCTCTCCAGATAAACCATTACCGGAGAGATTAATGCTTTTTACTAAACCAAGAGTTCTGCCATATTCAACGAGTGCCCCTTTCATAACTAGAAATGCGTTATCAAAAATTTCAGCATTAGTATAGCCAAACAATGTATAATTTATGATCAAACCATCTGGTCTTGCCATGGTAAGCATCCAGAAAGATTGTTGCGAGAAAGATCTAAGACTTGGAGATGGCGAACAGAACACAACTCATTCGGTATGAGGCCATGAAAGTTATTTGAACGAAGATTCAAAATCATCAGATTCGGAAGTCTGAGACCCAGCCATGTTGGGATGCGTCCATTCAATTCATTTTCACTCAAGTCCAAGGACACTAAGTCTGTACAATTTTGAAGCGAGGGGGGTAATACTCCCCCAACCCTGTTTTTCCTAATATGCAATGATCCGAGGAATTTTAAGGTTCCCAAAGAACTTGGAAGAGAACCAGTGAAGCTGTTGCCATCTAATTTAATGACAGGTACATATGGAATCCCTCCATGGATTTGGTTGTGAGAGATATTTAAGAAGTAAAATTGAGAAGACATGTTCCAAAACCATCTAGGAATGCTATCAGAAATTCCTGAGTTGGATATATCTAGATCAAGCAATTGTTTCTGTGAGTGAAGCCATGGAGGAAATTAAGGCCCAAAATGCCAAGATCCTATTTCCAAGTTTTCAAGTTGAAAAGGAGGAATCCAGTTAGGATGAACTTTTAAGGTCAATGAATTCCCAATGCCAAATAAACTTTTCAATCTTGTGAGATTGGCGAAATGAGCTTCGTAAACAACGCCATCTAACATATTATTGGAAATGCAAAATGTTTCTAAATTTTCCAGCTGTCCAAGCAACTCAGGAAGGTTTCCTTTCAATTTGTTATTGCAAATACCTAGTTCACTTAACATAGAAAGTTCTTCCAAGGACTGTGGAATGGAACCAGATATCGAGTTATGATCCAAATGAAGTTCTCTTAAAGTTTTAAAATACCCAAGATTACCAGTTAGTTGACCAAAAATTCGACTACCACTCAAATCCAATGATTCCAGTCCATGGGAAATGCATCCTGACAAAATTTCTAAGATATCAGAAATACTTTGATTCAAGTTGACTTCACTCAAAGAGATTGACTTCAATTTACAAAGATTTCCTATTGCTCTTGGAATTCCTCCTTCAAGTTCATTAATCCCTACGTCAAGATTAATGACAGAAGTCATGTTCCCAATGGCACTTAAAATTTTACCTTCCAAAATATTATGACCAAGGCTAAGAAACTCAAGGGAGCTAAAACTGTACAACCAGTTAGGAATTGAAGAATTAAATTGGTTGAATGAAAGATCAAGGTATCTAAGAGAAGTTAAGTTCTGAAGACCATCAGGGATTGACCGTTCATACTCATTGTTACTTAAATCAAGGGTAACCAAGGTTTTAAGCCTACCTACCCAGCTAATGACTGGTGAGTGATTATCTAAACCATTACTCATGAGATCAAGCAAAGCAAGAGATGAAAAATTAGGATTTGAAAATGAAGAAGGTGGAGGAAGTTCACAAAATGTCACATGCAGCTCTTTCAAAGAAGAAAGCATGTTCACGGTCTGTAGCCAATCGAAGGCATTGCTGAGATCGGCAGAACTCATATCTAGGTACTTCAACTGAGACATACCAGCCAACCATCGAAGATTCTCAACATATTGCTCCTTATAGGCAGGGGTGGATTCAGAAATTTTAAGTAGTGGGGGCAAAACCATAAAATTAATACTAACTACTTCTATCCTATTAAAATTGTCACTTATTGATTTTTTTAGGTCAAATTTTTTGAAATTTGACTTCATTTTATTTTATATTTATAATTGATAAAAATATAAAAATAATGGTCTACAAACTTGGGATTAAATATGTGTATTTTATATAAAAACTAAAATGAGAAAAAAGTCAATAAATAACACTTTCATTGGAAGAGAGTGATGTAAAACCTATAAATATAACATAATCCAAATGCATAATATAAGTCAAGTGTATAATTATAAAACATGTTACAAAAAGATAATGTACTACAAATACAATCGTTTTCTACAGATTCATAGCTTGAAAGCATTGTAAAATCTTTTTATTAGCAATATTACGATATATATATATATAGATATACATATATATATATATATATATATATCTCTTTATATAGATAACCAATCAATCATTCATATAAGAATTCTCTAAAATTGATGACTTCCTCTTCGTAAGATATTTTTCCATAATTATAAATAAGTTTTATAGTTTCCAAAGGAATAAAAAAATTATATTCAAATGGAATTATACGAAAATCACTAGTTACACTTATAAAAATATAATTACATATCCTATATTTTGTATATCAATCTTACTAAATAAATTAATATCATAATGAACAAATAACTAAAAAAATGTTAACTATTTTCTTCAATTTCAAAATAGAGTAAGATATTAGTGTTAAATTTAAATGTTAATTACTATTTATATAAATATAAACAAATTCAATGAATTCTAATTTCTAAATTAAATGATTCCATCATTATAAAAAATTTCATCATATTAAGAAATTATAAAAATAATAATAAATTAATTAAAAAAATCACATTTACTAAATATTTGATGAAAAAATGGTTCACTTTAATTCAACTTTTATTTGAGAAAGAAGTCAAAGGAAAGAGAAATATATAGAGATGGTGACTAATGGGTATGGGGTTGAAAATTTTTTTTTGAAAAATAACGCACAAAATGTAATAGAGAAGAAAAGATAGTGGAACCTAGAAATCAAAGAGAGAGAAAACGTTTGAAAAGAAAGAGAAGATGGTAATAATGGGACCGGAAAGAAAAATAAAATGTAAAAAAAAGTTATCTTTTCTCTCTTTTATCCTTTTTATTATTTGAGTTTAGATCAAATATTATATATTTCTTTTGTAATATGTTAACTCCATGGGGGCAATAATAAAGGACAAGAAATTTTTGAACTAAATTTTATACATATATTAAAGGGATTGTAGGATTTCAGTGGCGGCAGCTGCCCCCACTGCCCCCACTGTAAATCCGCCCCTGCTTATAGGTATAGCCACTACGAACAATGAGATGTTGCAGATTTGAGAGATTGCCAAGTTGATGAGGAATGAGTCCTCCAAATCCAGCATCAGAAAAATAAAGGTATCTCAAACTCCCCATAGAACCAAAGAATTCGGGGATCTGAACTCCCCCAAAATCATTGTTATTTATATCCAAGTAACTCAGATGCGTTAAATTGAGTAAAGAATAGCTTATCTTACCACCAAGCTTAGTTGAGTAATCATCGACAGCAGGATTTCCTAGGTGGAGTTCAAGGACGTGGCCGGTTGCATTGCCACAGACAACTCCAGCCCAAGTACAACAATCTTCGTCATGAACCCAAGAGGCAAGCCGGTTTCCAGGATCAAGGAGATTTTGTTTGAAGATCAAAAGGGCTTGTTTTTTAATCTCAATACAGCGGATGTTGGAGCTTCCATTAGTGAAACAGATGTTTGTAGTTGCTAAAGTGAACATCCCAAAGAGAAGAATAGTTATAGGAGCCATTGATAATTGTTAGATTACTACTAACTAAGGAGGTGGTATATGTGTAAGTTTTTCTTTTGTAATCTGTATATATAGCGTCGGAATCTTGACTAATTAATACTATGAATTAATTAACACGTCAAAAGTTATTTTCTCCCATAATTTGGAAAATTAATCGTGGAAGACCTGGTGGCCCTCCTCCGGATCTTCTTCCCTTGAAGTAGACAGCTCTTGGCTGCTTCTTATACTCTTATGTACCAAAAAGAAAATTGTGGAAGACTTGGAATATTTTCAAATATCTGACTCCTGCCGCGTGTTTAGCAATTTGTGTGAGTGCAAAATGTCACGATAGATGAAGTTCATAATCATACACAAAGTGATCTATAATATGGACCAACCATATGGATGCAACTCCATTAGGAAAATGGCAATTATAGTGACCCTCCCACATTGAGTATCCACCATAGGCTTGAGTTCATATTGAGTGTCTAATTTTTTTCATCTTCCATAGGATAAGCCGAGTTCCAATATCTTATGGCGTACAAATTAATTCACAAGCTCTTTTCCAAACTTCATGATCGTCATCAAGCTTAATTATTCTGTCTACCACGAACCATTCAAAGTCCAGAATCTTCTTGCAAATACATTGTTAGAAATTGACAAGCCAAAAAACCCATAAGCCTAACTAGGATCAGCTTGCGTATTGCATAAAAGGTTCCCACTTGATCTCTTGGCATGAAAAATTGTAGCTTAAAATAAATAATCTCCTACTAAAACTTAGGACTTAGGAGCGATCTATATATCAATATAAATTTTCGCCTTAAACCCAAATTCGTTTCCTAGATTAAATGAAAAAAATTTTGAGCTCTTCCATCGTTTGGTTTGTGCTAGCTAGCTCTCATTCGGATTCATTATCCTGTTTCGCAAAAAGTTGAAGGTAATAAAGGTGCCACAATATGTCTTGTTTACATATGGCCACGGTACTGGAGATGACCATTTCTTGTAAATGCAATTCCACCAACAGCTAATTAAGCAATTAAAGGAACAAAAACAGCCCCAGATAGTAGCAAATCCGTCTTTGTTGTCTTCGTTCCTCCTGTTATGTTAAGAATTTCACCATTAACTAGATAATTGACCCGCACTTCGCTGCGGGCAGCATCAATTTTTCACTTGAAATTGGTATAAATTAAATAGGAACCAAATGAGCTCTAGCCAAATCTTTGATTTATGATGATAGTAACAATTATTAAAGACTTTCAGCTATAGCAAACAAATTGTGTCATAAATCATATGTCAGACCTTATATACATACATGGTCAAAAGGCTTTGAACTGCCTAATATATACACAATCACACATCAAGGATGCAGCTCATCACAATTTTACCCTCCCAAATATCTACATCATCAAAAAAGTAGTGTAGCTATGTAAACTCAGTACTGTCTTCTGCCAAAAAGCAAAAAGGCACCTAAAATTTTGCAGTACCACCCATGTGAAAAAGGCCAGCTGAAATGCATTATGTAGAAGAAATCAGGAATTAACACAAACATTAGCATAGTGAACATAAATGTTGCTAAACGAAAGGAATCTATAATCTATAAATAGAAAGAAAAGAAAGAAAATTACTATGAAGAGAACTACATGAATGAGAGAAAGAACGAAGCAAGGGTGCCCAAAGCAGAAGAGGTCATTGCCTGGTTGAAGCAAAGGTGCACCTTTGACCACTTCCCCCCTATCTTGAATCCTTATCCCCATTCTAGTTATGATCACTGGCAGCTTGGTTCTAACTATTAGAATTACCTGCAAAGTTCGAATTAAGGGTATAAGATTCTAATTCTTCCCGACTTCCTCAATATACAAAATGTACTACTATAGGTTGAATCAAATATGGCATTATGGTCACAATTAAGGGGATAAAGGGTAGCCACAAAAAAGAGTACCATACTGTGGACAAAGAACATAAGTTTTATTACTTAGTAAACACTGCAACAAATACATAACTATGTTCATATATTAGAGTTGATAGATTCTTATTGCAGCAACAAATATTAACAGATAACAGAGTTCAAATCCAACCGTTATGGAAGTTATTTGTGAAGTCTGTAACGGTTCAATTGGTTTGAACTTTAAAATTTTATTCAAAGAAGCATAGTCTTTTAAACAGAAAAAAGAAAAATCTAAAGCTTGAGCAGACTTATGGTTACACATGACTATATTAAACTCAATTTTAAGGTTGGCGAAGTTGATTGTGGCATATTATTTCCTAAGTTCTCCAATCAATTCTTTATCCCAAATTGGAATTCATTATAAAGAATGACTATTGGCTACCATGATAAAGTTCTTACCATGTGTATAGGCGAGCAGGAATAAGACAGCAATAAACCATGTGATTGGACTGCAAAAGTAAGGCAAGACTAAGCCAGTACTGTCATAATGTAACTCATAAACCGAAGAAATGTTAATTTGAATGCTTGAGAGCACTAACCTGATCCCTGCTACCACTTTAAAATCTTCTTCCAGAAATCTCTTGATGTACTTCTAGAAATCAAATTTTGTTTCAGTTCCAGGTGCCAAATATGCCTGAACAAAATAGTAAATGAAGTTTCAATCAGCAGCAGAAATTGAGAAATATCTCTCAATAAGTAGCAATAAATTAGCATATACATGTAACATTAAATGGAAAAATTAGCTTACCATGATAAATGCATGCCTCAGTGTCACGTAATCAACCTTTGTAACCGACCCAAAAAAATGTCTAAAGAAACACACCTGATGAAGGTCAAAGAATTTAAATCAAAATAAAATTTGCTTGGACACATACACAGTAATTTTTACATCCATATTTCCCATCTGAGAACTTACGATCCAAAGGGTTAAGTGGTTAATTTATTCATTAATCGGTGAAAAATTATAAACTGATTCAATTTTTTTACATAGAAATTTTGAGGTCGTCTATATCAATCCGAACAACACTATGAAAAGCTGGAAAAGAAAACAAACAATAAAAAATATATAATTCTGATTACAAAAGCACAGAAGAAAGAACCATTCATGCTTGGTAAATAGCCGGCAGAGGGAATGAGAAAAGAGCGAGAAACATGAAGAACAGATATAGTCATTGAAAAAAAAAAAAAGAAATCTCAAATACTTTTGAGAATCACAGAAATATTGAAACCAATAAAAGAAATCAAGCTACCAAATCACGAACTCAACAAAAATCGCAAAGAAAAAACAAAAAAAAAATTTAATTGAAGAAATAAAAGAGAAAACGAGCTGAAATAAACCATGAGAATAAATAGATGAAGAAAACCAAACAGACGTGTCTTCTTCTCTTCCACCTCTGTTTGAGGATTGCTTGTGGATCCTTCTTTGGTTGGTTCTCTTCTAGCTTTCCTCTGCCATTTCCGCTTTTGTTTATTGCGTTGATATCTTCCAGAAGCCTCTGGCTTCTTCTTCTTTTCCTTTTCTTCTGAGTTTTCTAATTACATTAACCAATAAACACATGACACATTGCGAAAAGGTTGAGTTAGTTGAGTAACAACCTTAACTTTACTATATTTGATAATAATACATAGTATCAAAATAATTGTCATTTTTTTAATTTTTTTGTCAAATAATTTTATCTTTGATTATTATTTTTTATAAAAATATAAAATTAAAAAATATTTAAAAATAATATTTATAAACGTATTATACACTTCTCAAAATATATTTTTTAAAATTTTAATTATATATAATTTTTTCATAAATAATAATCAAAGATAAAATTATTTAACAAAAAAATCATAAAAATAACAATTATTCTCAAAAACAGAAGGAATATATATATTATATTATTATTATACATTTACATAAGAAACTTGGTGAATGTTACATTGGTGCTGAAGTTTTTGCGCCATGTGTCATCTCTTTATTGGCTGGATATTTTTTCACATTCTAAGCCTTCCCGGCAATTTCTTTGCTCTTTTGGTAAGCCCACACCGACGTCGTTTCATACGATTCAAATTAAAAAAAAAATCAACCAATCAGCACATGACATGTGCTGCAAACCGATGATAGTGTTCTTTCCGAGAATTTCAATTTGTTTGCTGGCCAGGTCAATTCCGAAAAATTCCCTTCAAGCTTTGCGGCCACATACCTTGCTTTCCATATAGAATAATTTCTTGGACATCAGAGTGTTTCTAAACCCTTAAATTCTTCTATACGCTGCCTCAGCGTATAACAAAATTCTAAATAATTACGTATTTGACGCTCAACTACGAGTCTAGATTATAGTTGCATTTTGACACATTTGAAAATTCATCGCTATGAGTATAGAAATGTCATGGTGAAATTCATAGGCACATATACCCATGGTCTATAACAATCACTTGCATTTTGAAAACGGCAATCTATTCGCCTCACATTTTTGGTTTATCTTCAAACATTTTTTCGTCATCTTCCATATCTTATGCCGTACCCATTTTTTTTTTTGAAGGGCAAAAATTTATTAATAATAACTGCTTACAAGTAGCTGTATTCAAAGGACAACATAACCAGCCCATAACGCACACATTGTCAGACCTCCAAACAACATAGACAATTGCCCTGCCTGATTAAAACTAGCCATAGGTAGCATGGCCTGACTAGCAGAGGACCACGCAAATTCGGTAATCCAAAGGACACATTACAACAACCATCCTGAAAAGATTAATCATAAAACACAATAAGGTTATTATCTCTTTCAACACCAGCTTTAGCAAGACCATCTGCAATGCTATTAATCTCCCTAGAGATGTAAAAAATGCTCCATGACCTCATCTTTGCTTTTAGTAAATCAATCTGCATTACAAATTTGCGAAATCTCCATGGACAACTTTAAGGATCATTAACCCACTTCACCGCATTTTTGGAGTCACTTTCAATCACTAATCCTTTTGAGTCAAACCATCTAGAAGCACAAAAAATAATAGCAGCTTCTTTGATAGCCGAAAGCTCTGCCATATTAGAGTCAGCTTGACCAATCGATTTAGAGAAAACCAACTTGGTACAGCCAACGTCATCTCTTAACACCCCTCCAATACCTGCTGACCCCGGCTGTCCTTTCGCAGATCCATCTACATTAAATTTCAACAATCCCAAAGCAGGTTTAGTCCAAACCCAACTTGACTTTTTCACAGCAGCAGTTCTACTAATCTCCACCAAATTTGGGAAACGAAAAATATCAACAAAAGGAGGTGACTGATCTGGCCATTTAGCCCTTATCCAAGTGGCCAATTTGATTTTAACAGCGTCAATAAGTTGTATTACATCAACAGATTTTCCGCTAAACACCACCTCATTCCTACTTAACCAAACTGACCAAACAATAGCAAAGAAAGCCATGCGCCAAACAGTATTTTTATCTGATTCATTCCAAGCAATAAAGAAAGAAGACACATCACCTGGCATCACCCAAGGAACGCCCCAAGTAGCACAACAATGTTGCCAGACACTCCATACACACCAGCAACCAAAAAGGAGATGGAAAACTGATTCAACTTCCTTTTTACAGAGAGGACATAAAGCTTCCTCCCAATTGATTAGGCCCCTATAAGCGAGTTCAGCTTTCACTGCAATTTTCTCTTTAAGCACAAGCCATACAAAGGCCTCCACCTTGGGCGGGACACTCCCTATCCAGACCTGCCCCCATTTAGCATCATAACTCCCACCAAAATTATTGACTGTAGTGCAAAAGGATTTGGCAGTATAAGACCCAGAGGTAGTATGTTTCCAAATAAGCTTATCCTTGAAATTAGGACAAATAAAAAAATCATCAACAGTCTGCCTAAACAAGTTCCACTGTTGCACTTCCCAATCAAACAAGCTTCGCCTTAATGTAATATTCCACTCCCATTTGTCACCATTCCATCTACAAAATTCCTTCACCGTACCATTCTTTTTTTCTGCAAGGGCATAAATCCTCGGATAAGCAACTTTCAAAGTAACTCCATTTGCCCAACTGTCATCCCAAAATTTTAAGTTCTCGCCATTTCCCAATGAAAATCCTATACCATTCTTTGTGACAACCCCAAAAAAGTTCTCAGAATGCAAAGAATTCATAATATTCTTCCATAAGGAAGAACAACTTCTAGCATATCCAGCTGCAGGCAGCAAATTTGTAGTCACCATTTTATTTTTCTCCACAATAACCCTACGCCAAAGGCTGGTTTGCTCCTCACTAAATCTCCAAATCCATCTATTAAGTAAAGCTCTATTTTTAAGCTTGAGATCCACCAAACCAAGGCCCCCAAGTATTTTTGGCTTACAAATAGAATCCCAGTCAACCAAATGCATTTTCCTTTTGTCCGAAGAACCTGACCATAACCATCTTCTTTGAATTCTATCAAGTGATTCTTTTACGCTGCAGGGAATTGGAAACAAAGACATGTAATAGACTGGAAGACTAGACAAGACAGAATTGAGTAGAGTAATTCTACCTCCCATTGAGAGATACCTGCCTTTCCAAGAAACCAGCCTAGAATGAAATCGCTCTATAATAGGTTTCCAAATTGCCGTCGAAGATGGTTTAGCTCCGAGAGGCAACCCCAAGTAGTTAGATGGAAGTGACTCAACTTTGCAGCCTAGATAATCAGCCCCCTCATTAAGTAAACTCTGTTCAACACTAACACCATACAGCCGACTCTTTTTAAAATTAATCTTGAGTCCCGACAACAACTGAAAGCAGCGAAGCACCCTTTTAACATTAACCAGCTGTTCCAAAGACGGATTGCAAAAAATAATAGTGTCGTCTGCATATTGCAAGTGATTTACATTAAGACTGCTATCACCAATTTTGACACCATTGAAAAGACCTTTGGAAACAGCATTTGAGATCATCACATTTAAAACCTCACCAACAATGTTAAAAAGGAAAGGAGAAAGGGGACAACCTTGTCTCAACCCTCTACAAATACTAAACTAGCGAGATGGAGATCCATTAACAAGAATAGATAAAGCTGCAGTTGAAACACAGCACATGATCCAATTAATCCATTTTTGTCCAAAGCCCATTTTTATCAAAGCAAATTGGAGGAAATCCCAATCTACACTATCATAAGCCTTCTCAAAGTCAACTTTGAAAACCAAACCACCAATTCTGGTCTTTTTTAATTCATCAATCACTTCATTAGCCACCAAAGAACAATCTAGAATCTGTCTTCCTCTAATAAACGCAAACTGATTTGGGCCTACCACATCTTCAATAACACAGCTTAATCTCCTAGCAAGAACTTTTGCCAAAACCTTATACACACTCCCTACCAAGCTGATTGGCCTGTACTCTGACAACTGCGAAGGATTATTGCATTTTGGAACCAAGACAACAAAAGAGGAATTAATTTTCTTGTCAAAAGTCCCCGTCCTATTAAAAGCTTCAAAGCTTTTCATCACATCAGCTTTAATCAAGTCCCAGTTCTTCTTGAGAAAATTCAGATTAAATCCATCTGGACCAGGCGCTTTGTTTCCGTCGCAGCTGTCTAAAGCTTCAAGAATTTCTTCTTCAGAAAATGGCCTTTGAAGCCATATGTTGCTCTGCTCGCTAATCTTGCTAAACATGCCTCCCACATCAACCACCTTGAAAGCCGTTTTAGTATTATAAAAAGCCTCAAACTGAGCAGCAATCAATTCTTTTAATTCTGCTGGTTTGTCAACTATTCTGTCTTGAAACACCAATTTATCAATATGGTTAACTCTTTTTCTAGCAGACGCTATCATGTGAAAAAACTTAGTATTCCTATCTCCTTCTTGCGTCCATTTCAACCTGGATTTTTGCATCCATGAAAGTTCCACAGATCGGTACATTTTCCATAACTCCCCTTTAAGACTAACAATTTCAGCTCTGAGATTTTCATTTCCAACATTTTGCTGCCAACTAAGCTCCAACTCATGAATATCTTCTTCTAACTTCAATATCTTAGAAGCATCTCCACACACATTCTTTTTATGCCAGTCTTTTTATGCCGTACCCATTTAATTTGCATATATAGCTCGTTTTGAAACTTCATGCATAGCGTAGCACATTTCGTGTTCTGCTAGAACCTGGGTATCCATCAGGCGAATTTGGCATTCAAGAGTCGAAAAATTTTCATACACAAATGGGTCAAAGCATACCAACTGATCGGACCGACTCAGTTTTGTCCAACTTCCATTCACGTTCAACTGAAATTCACAATTCAATGTTGATTTGATTTTGGTTCAGTTCAACTAGCAAACAAATGGACTAGCATGCAAAGAATATGAGATGGAGCATATATACTGTAGAAAAATTTCACCATGGATCCCACTTGATCTCATTGGTCGGTAAAAATTGTAGCCTAAAATATATAATTCCCCGCTAAACTTTGGAGAGAGAGTAGAAGAGACTGAACTTGATCTATCACAGGCTAATTTTCTGATTCCTCTATCTCCAGGACTGCATTAAATCCAAATTCGATTCCAGGAGTGAATGAAATTTTTAGTTCTTCTGTTGTTTGACTTGTGCTAACCTTGTTCTCTTTCACATTCAGATTTTCCTGTTGCAAAAAAGGAACTAAAGTTTATTTTAGCTTTAGATTAAAGTTGAAGGTAAAGATATAGGTTGCACTTGCCATAACTTGCCTTCTTTACATAATCCGCCACACTGGAGGTAACTATCTCTTGTATGACAAACTTGGTGACTCGGTCTTCACCAAGAATTTGTGATAAGAAACCCTTCGGGACCTGCCAATTGCCAATTTATCCATGAGTTGTCTGTACATTAATACAGAAGCAAACATAACTAACAGGGTTAAAGTTCTATGCAATAGGTTCTAAGTGATGATATAACAACATTCTCTTGCATATTTTTCTTGCTATCAAATTCACTGCTTAAATTTAGAAATTTTCCATTGTAGCATGCTTCCCTAGATAGTGAGAACTAATACTATTTTCATTTCAAGATTGAAGGAAACAAACGTATTGGAGATGCACAAATGATGATAAATAACTCACTGACTAATCATGATGACAAAAGCAAGGTCAAATGACAAATCCAGAAAACTTAAATTAGAAATTACTCACCTTTGTTGTTTTCCCTGCATTAGCCCCAAATACAAAATACAATAAAGTTAGAATCAAAAGTTGACAATTGAAATCACATAGATAATCAAAATTTTGAACAAATGGGAAACGGTAAGTACCATCAAAACAATAAGGACTTTCCAATTTCCATTATCCTTGAACCATCGAATCTAAGGGCAACAAATTAAGGCACTCACGTTAATAAAGTAAAAAATACCAATTTATTCATTAAAAATCACAATAATACACTCATTTCTAATACAAAAATTTTAAACAGTTAGTTTTTTGCTTTTACAATGATGCACTTCAAACAACTGATTCCATTTAAGTGCTTAAGATTAGTGAAAAATATCAAGCATTACTAAAGTCATCACTAGACTCTACTTTAAAATAAATGTAAGTTCCAACTCCAACAAGAAGATACTAATAAACACTATAAATGTCTCTTATTCTTGAAAAGACTAATATAAATTAGGCTAATTTAATCAAGACTCTCAATCAGCATGAATAAGAACTTAATCTATGATTGCAATTACCTCCCTTTTCTCTACAAAATCCAGGAATTGGTGGCGCTTGCCGTGCTAAATCTGTCAAAACCTTATCAAATACCTTTTGTGTCTCAATCCCAGTCACATCCACTCTAAGTTGCCAACAGAACATCATGAGAGTTGTCTCAAAAACACTAGATATATACAGACAAACCAGCAAGATCAATTACTGTCAATTATTCAAAAATAACTTTTAGCATGTTCCAGGAATTAATATCACCACATTCTGAAGAACATTTTGCTACAAATAGCATAAGCATGAAGACGTGCAGTTTCCAATTACAATCACCACAGATAAGCCTAATTGAAACAATTGAATTATGAACTCGCATACACACTTTGGTATCGATCATATCACAAACAGCAGCCAACAAGCCACTCCGGAATGTAGTCAGGAAGAGTTGAGTTAGAAGTCACTAACTCATTAGGATAACTATGCTCAACAATATTATAAATAGTTTTAATTCATAGAATTAATGTTTAAATGCAGCCGCCATTCAGGGAGTTTAGCACTGACTTTAGCCACAAAACCAATACATGAAGCTTTTATGGTTACATTGACCCCACTATGTCTTTGACAACAGAAAATTCAATTTTTTCAAGGCTATCACATTGTCATCGGAATCTGAAATCGATGCCTCCAAACCTAGGAGTAACATTAACTCCAGCATTCTCAAATTAATCTAAGTTTTTAACAACAAATTGACATTCATAGGATTTTAAACACTGCAGAAGAAATAAAAAGTTGAAACTTACCCGAAGCAAATGCTGTAATTGGCTTTCTCACATGGGTAACAACTCTAATTCCAAGATTCCATTCAATAAATTTAGAAAACAAAACCTAAAATAAAAACACATTAACCAAAAAAAGGTAAAATCTTACTAACCTATGACTTCGAAGTTTCTGGTTGTTGTGGACTTGATGATACTTCGGTTAAAGTAGCAGCTACTACTAAAAGAGACCTGTTTCAATACAGAAAGCGAAAAGTTAATTACGAAGTAAATAAATTTGAACTAATTAGAGTGAAATTATGATTCTTTTTTCACTCTCTTACTCAAGATCTATGAAAACGCTGGATATTTGAACAAATTGTTGTCAAGCTCGTCGACGCCATTCTTGTCCGAGGATGCTTTCTTTTTGCCAAAAACCAAAATTTTACTTTTAAGAGAACAGGGACAGGACAGGGAAGAGCTGCAGATAGAATGGATCACACTTTGACGAGAAACGCTGTCGTATAACAGAGAAGAAACTTGTCGCTGGAGGGAAGGTCGGTTAGGTATGAGCAGTCAGTTTATAATTTTCCAAAAACAAATGAACCTTCATTATTGGAAGTTATCAATTTAACCAACAATCACCATACTTATAAAGCGAAAAAGAAGAAGAAGAGGATAATGGAAGTAGCTGTTAATACCCTTTCATTGGGTTTAAATTATTTCCCTTTTCTCTATTTTTTTTATCATGATTTACGCATTTCATTACCGAGTTTAATCTTTACTTCGAAATATTTACTTTTTTTTTCTTTTTGAACTAATTTTCAACTTGATTTTCTTATGGGAAACTGATGCTTTATTTCTTTACGTTTTGATAGCTGCAAAGTAATCTGGGTCGATTTTGAAGTTGTTAATGGAGTTAGCAGTTCTTTAAGTTCCACTCTATGTAGTTCTTTTTTCCATTTTTTCCCCTACCACAAGCAGCAAGCCGTGAAATTGCCCATCTTGCTTTCAGATCAATATCACATCGAAGTGTTTCTACGTCTTAGTTGCTTGTAATTCTTTACGCAGAGCTAGCCTTGAAAATATTTTCTTGTATTCCAAAAGACTTGTGCTAACATTGTTCTCTTTCACATTCAGATAATTTTCCTGTTTCAGAAAAGGAACTAAAGTTGGAGTTGAAGATTCGTATACCTCGCGATGACTATTTCTTGTATCACAAACTTGGTGACTCGGTCTTCACCCAGAATTTTTAATGGTAATACGAAACTCTCTGGGACCAGACATTTGCCAATTTGCGTAGAAGAATATTTGCAAACGGCAAAGACTTGAGCCTATGTATTCTAATTTGCTAATGCTTGATCCTAAACTGGTGGTCGACCTCTTGCTTTCATTATCGAGTTGTTTCTCTTAAACATTGAGCTGAATAAAATTGCAACCATTCATAATTATTCTGATTATTTGGGAATTATAGCGCTGTTTTTATACCTCTTTTTTTCTTTTTCTGTTATTCGCCTTACAAATTCCTTAGTATCTGAATGATCAAAGGATTAGAAATCACAAAGCCAGTTAATAGAAAACAGGTGTTTCTTTCCATTTTATGCACTAATGGACTTCAGCTAACAATAATAATATTACAATGAGGAGCTATAACAAGCTTGTAAACAATATTAATTAAGGCAGAGTACGTAAAGATAGCTATACTGATACGCTTCAGCTAAGATGTATGAAGCCTGGTAGCTTTTGCATACAACAAATTAATCTTGTCCACATTCGATCCAAAAACTGGAAGAAAATGTATCTCCACCGCCTGCTAAGCATCAAAGGAACTAAAATAGCCCCAAATCCAATTGTATATCCAATTGCCATGGACACATAAAACCAATCCACTTGAACTCCACTGTTATCTCCTTGGCCTACATTCCTCCTGTTAGGACCATTAACACTGCAATTTGGTGTCAGTGGAGGTCCGCAAAGTCGGTTGCCAATGAAGCTAGATGCATCGAAGCCCAATAACTGAGTGCTTGAAGGGATTCTTCCAACCAAATTGTTATATGACAAGTTTAAGTGACTTAAAAATGTCAATTGGGATATGCTTTCAGGAAGTGATCCAGAGAGTTGATTTTTGGAAAAATCCAGAGATTCTAGTGATCTCATTGCCCCAATGCTATCAGGAATCCTTCCATCCAAATGATTGTGTGACAAATTCAATGACTGCAAACCAATAAGTCTAGTCAGGCCTGGGGGAATCTTTCCAGAAAAGCCATTACTGGAGAGATCAATGCTTTTTACCAAACCAAGAGTTTTGTTGTATTCTAGAACTGCCCCTTTCATCACCAGAAATACATTATCGAGAACTCCAGCACTAGCAAACATTAATGAATTATTTATGATCAAACCATCTGGTCTTGCCATGGCACTGAAGAGATCAATACGTTTGGGTACGTATCCGGAAAGGTGGTTGTGAGAAAGATCTAAGACTTGGAGGTGACGAAGAGAGCACAACTAATGCGGTATGTGGCCATGAAACTGATTTGTCCGAAGACTCAAAATCATCAAATTCGGAACGCTGAGGCCCAGCCACACTCTAAGGTGCCCATTCAATTTATTTCCACTAAAGTCAAGTGACATTAAATTTGTACAATTTTGAAGCGAGGGGGGTATTACTCCCCGAATCCTGTTGTTCCGAAGATACAATGATCCAAGAAACTTTAAGGTTCCTAAAGAATTCGGAAGAGAACCAGTGAAGTTATTTCCATCCAATCTTATGAACTGCAAGTTAGGCCACTTCATCCAACAATCTGGAATCTCCCCAGAAAGATGATTTTCCCCTAGGAGGAGAGCCTGCAGTAGCATTGTCTCATTCATCCTTTGACACAAAGAAAAAGAGAGGGAACCTGACAAAGAATTCTTGGAAAGGTCAAGTCCACCCAATTTAGATGAGATTTGAGGCAACAAACCACCGAAGGCATTTGAGCTGAAATCAAACGAGGCAAATGAGGAAAGAACGGGTATATATGGAATACCGCCATAGATTTGGTTGTGAGAGATATTTAAAAGGTAAAAATGAGAGGACATGTTCCAAAACCAACTAGGAATGCTATCAGAAATTCGTGAGCTGGATATATCTAACTCAAGTAATTCTTTCTGTGAATGAAGCCATGGAGGAAATTGTGGCCCTAAATGCCAAGATCCTAGTTCTAAGTATTGAAGTTGAAAAGGAGGAATCCAGTTAGGGCGGACTTTCAAGATCAATGAGTTCCCATTTGCATAGAAACTTCTCAATTTTGTGAGATTGGCAAAATGAGCTTCATAAACAACGCCATCTAACATATTATTGGCAATCTCTAATGTTTCTAATGCTTCCAGCTGTCCAAGCAACTCAGGAAGATTTCCTTTCAATTTGTTATTTGAAAGAACTAGTACCCTCAACATTGAAAGTTCTCCTAAAGACTGTGGAATGGAACCAGATATTGAGTTTTGATCCAAATAAAGTTTTGCTAAAGTTTTAAAATGCTGAAGATGATCAGTCAATTGACAAAAAAGTCTAGTACCACTCAAATCCAATGACTCCAATCCATGGGAAATGCATCCTGACAAAATTTCTAAGATTTCGGTAAAACTTTGATTCAAGTTGACTTCACTCAAATAGATTGACCTCAAGTTACAAAGATTTCCTATTGATTTAGGAATTCCTCCCTCAAGTTCATGATTAGAAGATAGGTCTAGACTAATGGCAGAAGTCATGTTCCCTACGGCACTTGAAATTTTACCTTCCAAGATGTTACGACTAAGGCCAATAAACTGAAGAGGGCTAAAATCATAGAACCAGTCGGGAATTGAAGAATTAAATAGGTTGATTGCAAGATCAAGGTGCTTTAGAGAAGTTAAGTTTCGAAGTCCATCAAGAATAGGGCCTTCAAAATCATTCTCTGTTAAATCAAGGAAAACTAATTTGTTGAGACTAATTACCCAGCTAATGATTGGCGATTTATGTTGTAGACCATTTGCCATGAGATCAAGGACAGCAAGAGATGAGAAATTAGAATTTAAAATAGCAGAAGGTGGAGGAAGTTTACAAAATGACGCATGCAGCTCTTTCAAAGAAGTGAGCCTGTTTACTGTCTGTAGCCAATCGGAGGCCTTGCTGAGATCTACAGAACTGATATCTAGGTATTTCAACCCAGAAATACTAGCCAACCATCGAAGATTCTCAACATATAGCTCGTCATAGCCACCTTGAAGGATGAGATATTGCATATTTGAGAGATTGCCAAGTTGATGAGGAATGAGTCCTCCAAATCCAGCGTCAGAAAGATTAAGGTATCTCAAGCTCCCCATAGAACCAAAGAAGTCGGGAATCCGAATTCCTCAAAAATCATTGTAATTACTTGATTGAAGTAACTCAAATGCTTCAAATTGAGTAAAGAATGGCTTATCTTACCTCCCAGCATTAATGAGTTATCATCGGCAACAGGATTTCTGAGATGGAGTTCAAGAACGTGGCCTGTTGCATTGCCACACACAACTCCAACCCAGCTACAACAATCTTCGTCATGAACCCAAGAGGCAAGCCGGTTTGCAGGATCAAGGAGATGTTGTTTGAACATCAAAAGGGCTTGTTTTTCACTCTCAATACAGCGGATGTCAGGGCTTCCAATAGTGAAACAGATGTTTGTAGCTGCTAGAGTGAAAATCCCAAGGTGAAGAATAGTAATAGGAGCCATTGATAATTTAATTATGGAAGTGGTATATATGTTAGTTTTTCTTGCCTAATCTCCCTATATATACCATCGGAATCTTGACTAATTAATATACGTCTAAAATTATTTTCTCCCGTAATTTAGACCGTTAATTGTGGAATGTGGAAGACTTGGAAACTTTTGCAAATATCTGACCCCTGCGTGTTTAACAATTGGAGGAGAAATACCTATATTACCTTGTGAGATGAAATATTAGTCATAGTCATACCCAAAGTGATCCATAATATCATTTCAGTTCCTTTAATTACTGTCCCCAAAAAAAGTGATCTATAATATCGGACACCTCCATTAATTTGGAAAATGGCGATTACAGTGATCCTCCCATATTTGGTATATAATTATGTCCATATCGAGTATCCAGTATTTCAATTTGTAAATAATTGCTCATTCATATGCTCAACCAAGAATGAAGCGTGTTTATTGTCTGTAGCCAGTCGAAGGCCTTGTTGGGATTCACAGAACCCATGCATATTTAGGTAGTTCAACTGAGAAACACCAGCCAACCATCGAAGATTCTCAACATATAGCTCAGATCCATGAAGATTGAGATATCGCATATTTGAGAGATATTGCCAAGTTGATGAGGAATCAGTCCTCCAAATCCAGCATTAGAAAAATCAAGGTATCTCAAACTCCCCATAGTACAAGGAAGCCGGGAATCCTAAAAGTAAAACACACACAATTCCTGACACCTTCTCAATGTGAAAATTTGAGAAATTATAAAAACACATATGTTTCGTTAGTTCCAGGAAGAAAGGAGAAACAAAGCACATTTCGAGTTATATTTTTTGAGTTCTTATACTAACCAGCTAGATATAAGTAGGTCACAAATTAAGAGTAAAATCTATTTCTTTTTTATTTACTAAAACTAAATATTTTTTTTGTTAGAATTAAAATATTGTGCATTGATAAATTTTTGTTACAATTAATATACTACTAATTTATTAATTATTTGTTTTGTTTAATGAAGGCTATCATACCGAAAACTTAACTATAATGTCTTTCAAAACAAGTGCGTGTTTTTAGAATTTAAACTTATATGATCTTCACCCCTATCAAGACAAAGGTTACGACTCTAATAAACATTTATTGGTTTGTTAAAATGCATTTTAAATAAGTTACTTGTATCTTTAAATTAACAAATAAATTGTATGCTATTGTAAGACTTAGTACTAATTCATCAATCTATTAACCATATATATGTGTCACAATTAACCTCACGAGTAACAAAATTTAAATTTTATACTTATTTATATTAATCTATTATTATAAATTACACGGACCAAAAACCAAAAGAAAAGAACTTGTATCGTCACATAACATTCAACCCCAAGTAGCACGCCCTGAAATTGCTTATCATCGGTCATGCTTTCAGATGGACATCGAAGTGTTTCTCTAAGTCCTAACTGCTTGTTCTTTACGCTGAGCTTACCAAGACTTGTAAAAATGTACTCGTCATAAATTTACGTTCAACTATAGAACACTTACTGTACGTACTCTGGAAGATTTGGAAAAAAAATTGTAAATAATTGACACGTATGGCTGGTAGCAAATGGAAAATGTCAGGATTAAATTCATAGCCATACCTAAAGTCTAAAAACAACGTCCACTTCCACTTTGAATATTGTGGCAATCATGAAGTACCATACGTTTTGGCTTATCTTCATGCATTGTTCATCTTCCATTTCCATTTAACAAGTTGAGTTACAAAATCTTTCTAAAACTTCATTCATGATGCAGCCGGTAAGGGGAGCCAGGGCCGAGACGGACCATGGCCCCTGGATTTTTACAATTTGGTTAATATGTAATAAAGAAATTATGTTTTCAGGAAAATATTTATAAAATTTTATTACATGGCATTCGTTTTCATAATGATCAGAATTTGTATCCAATGTAGTGCCCAATTTATGCCCAAAGTAGTCGAATATACACAACACGAAATTAGAATACAGAAGTAATTAAGTTAAACAAGGAAAAGAGATAAATATTGTAGCATCAAACTTAAAGTGAGCTGAATAAAATTGCAGTTAAGAGACAATTTAAGTCTTTTTTGTTAGATGTTTTTCATGTCAGTAGCCACTAAAATTTTGTCAAGTGTCCATTTGCACTATAAATTATTTAACACCTTCTAACACTATTAGAAGTAAAAAAAAAAATTTCTAGAAAATTTTTTGTTTGTTTTATTATTCTTTCTTTATATGAAAAAAAATGCGTATCACAAAGTTTAGTATCAAATTTTAAACAAATTAACTATTCAAGATAAGTTTTGAATTTTAAAATAAATATTGTGATAGGATTGTAGGAAAGAAAACTTATTGCGTATCACAATTTTTCCCTTAGTTTTAAACAGTTAGCTATTTAATGGTAAATTTTGAATTTCAAAATAAATATAGTGATAAGATTTTAGAAAAAAAAATTGACTGGAGTTTTCAAAATAAATATATTGAATTAAAGTTTTAGGAAAAAAAAGACAACAAAAAAAATTAATGGTGTTAAAAAGAGGTAAAATAGTTAGTGGTATGAATGGACCTTTGGTAAGGTTTTAGTGGCTACTGATATACAAAGAACCTAAGGGTCATTAAGTTGCATTCCTTAATATCTAAATGATCAAAGGGAATAGAAATTAAAAAGACCATCAATTCCGGATCATTAAGTTGCATTTACCATTTATGCAGTAAAAGAGCTGAGCTAACAATAATAATAGTATTACAAGGAGGGGCTATAACAAGCTTGTAAACAAATTTAAGACGAGTAAAGAGAGCTATAAGAATAAGCTGATGTGCTTCGGCTAAGAAGTGTGAAGCTTGGTAGCTTTTGCATACAACAGAACTAATCTTGTCCACATCTGATTCAAAAACTGGAAGAAAATGTATCTCCACCGCCTACTAAGCATCAAAGAAACTAAAACAGCCCTAAATCCAGTTGCATATCCAATTGCCATGGACACATAAAACCAATCCACTTGAATTCCAGTGCTATCTCGTTGGCTGTCATTCCTTCTATTAGGACCATTAACACTGCATTTTGGTGTCAGTGAAGGTCCGCAAAGTCGGTTGCCAATGAAGCTAGACGCATCAAAGCCTAATAACTGAGTGCTTGAAGGGATTTTTCCAACCAAATTGTTATATGACAAGCTTAAGTGACTTAGAAATGTCAATTTGGATATGTTTTTAGGAATTGATACAGAGAGTTAATTTTCGGGGAAATCCAGAGATTCTAGTGATCTCATTGCCCCGGTGCTGTCAGGAATCCTTCCATCTAAATAATTGTGTGACAAATTCAATGACTGCAAACCCAGAAGTCTAGTCAGTCCTGGGCGAATCTTCCCACATAAGCCATTACTGAAGAGGTCAATACTTTTTACCAAACCAAGAGTTCTGCTAGGAATACATTATCGAAAACTTCAGCACTAGCAAACAATGTATAGTTTATGATCAAACCATCTGGTGTTGCCATGGCACTTAGGATATCAAAACATTTGGGTATATATCCAGAGAAATTGTTGTGAGAAAGATCCAAAACTTGGAGGTGACGAAGAGAGCACAACTCATGCGGTAAGTGGCCATGAAACTGATTTGTCCGAAGGCTCAAAATCATCTGATTCAGAAGGCTGAGGCCCAGCCATGTTGGGATGTGCCCATTCAATGACACTAAATGTGTACAATTTTGAAGCGAGTGGGGTATTACTCCTCGAATCCTGTTGTTCCAAAGATATAATGATCCAAGAAACTCTAAGGTTCCTAAAGAGCTCGGAAGAGAACCAGTTAAGTTGTTGCCATCCAATTTTATGAACTGCAAGTTAGACCACTTCATCCAACAATTTGGCATCTCCCCAGAAAGATGATTTTCGCCTAGGAGGAGAACCATCAGGAGCATCGTCTCATGCTTCCTATCACACGCACAAAAGAAGAAAGGGAACCTGATAGAGAATTATTGGAAAGGTCATTTCCACCCAAATTAAAGGAGATTTGAGGCAATAGACCACCAAAGGAATTTGAACTGAAATCAAACAAGGCATATGTGTAAAGAACCGGTATATATGGAATTCCGCCATCGATTTGGTTGTGAGAAATTTAAAACGTAAAATTGAGAAGACATGATCCAAAAACAAGTAGGAATGCTATCAGAAATTCCTGAGCTGGACATATCTAGACCAAGTAATTCTGCCTATGAATGAAGCCATGGAGGAAATTGTGGCCCTAAATGCCAAGATCCTAGTTGTAAGTCTTGAAGTTGAAAAGGAGGAATCCAGTTAGGATGGACTTTTAATATCAACGAACATACAAACTTCTTAATTTTGTGAGATTGGCGAAATGAGCTCCAGAAACAACGCCATCTAACATATTATAGGAAAAGCCCAATGTTTCTAGATTTTCCAGCTGTCCAAGAAACTCAGGAAGGGTTCCTGTCAATTTGTTACATGAAAGACCTAGTACCCTTAGCATTGAAAGTTTTCCTAAGGACTACGGAATGGAACCAGATATTGAGTTTTGATCCAAAAGAAAGTATTGTTAAAGTTTCAAAATGCCCAAGATGACCAGTCAGTTGACCAAAAAGTCTAGTACCACTCAAACCCAATGATTCCAATCCATGGGAAATACATCCTAACAAATCTCTCAGATATCAGAAATATTTTGATTCAAGTTGACTTCAGTCAAAGAGATTGACCTCAAGTTAATTGAAGAATTAAATTGGTTGTATGGAAGATCAAGGTGCCTAAGAGAAGTTAAGTTTCAAAGTCCATCACGAATAGGGCCTTCAAAATCATTCTCTGTTAAATCAAGGGAAACTAATTTTTTGAGATTAGATACCCAGCTAATGATAGGTGAGTTGTGTTGAAGACCATTTCCAATGAGATCAAGGACGCCAAGAGATGAGAAATTAAAATTTAAAATAGTAAAAGGTGGAGGAAGTTTACAAAATGAAGCATGTAGCTCATTCAAAGAACAGAGCCTGTTTACTGTCTGTAGCCAATAGGAGGCCTTGCTGAGATCCACAGAACTGATATCTAGGTATTTCAACCAAGAAATACCTGCCAACCATCGAAGATTCTCAACATATAGCTCCTTATAGCCACCTTGAAGGATGAGATATTGCATATTTGGTAGATTGCCAAGTTGATGAGGAATTAGTCCTCCAAATACAGCATTAGAAAGATGAAGGTATCTCAAGCTCCCCATAGAACCAAAGAAGTTGGGAATCCGAATTCCTCAAAAATCATTGTAATTACTTGATTGAAGTAACTCAAATGCTTCAAATTGAGTAAATAATGGCTTATCTTACCTGCCAGCATTGTTGAGTAATGATCGGCACCAGGATCTCCGAGGTGGAGTTCAACGACGTGGCTTGTTGCATTGCCACACGCAACTCCAACCCAGCTACAACAATCTTCGTCATGAACCCAAGAGGCAAGCCGGTTTGCAAGATCAAGGAGCTGTTGTTTGAAGATCAAAAGGGCTTGTTTTTCAATCTCAATGCACCAGATGTTGGAGCTTCCATTAGAGCCCGTTTGGTATGAGGATTTTAATCTACTTTCCCTGAAAAGTAAAGTGATGGAATCACTTTATATGGTTTGATACATTTTAAAATTAGGGAAAATTGTGATCCCTTTGGAATTACTTTCCCTCATATTAGAGAAAGTGAGTCTAGGAGAGGGTGGTGGGAAAGTGAATTCTCTAGTATGAGAGAAAGTGTTAAAATAATAAAATTTCAAAAATGACCCTATTTAATCACCTAGCAAAAAATGGTTAAACAATGGCAAGGGTATATTAGACAATAAACAAAATTTTCTATGAAAAGTTTAAACTAACCAAATGTGTCAAACAACTTTCCATGAAATTTAATTATAGCTTTCTATCATCAAAACAAATGTGTCAATTTATTTTCCCATGAAAAGTTATTCCTTGAAAGCACTCTCTATGGAATCACTCTCCCTAAAAAAACTTTCAAGGAAAAGTACCAAACAGATGTTTGTAGATGTTTGTAGCTGCTATAGAGTGAAAATCCCAATAGTAATAGGAGCCATTGATAATTTAATTAATTAAGGAAGTGATATATATGTAAGTTTTTCTTTCATAACCTTTATATATATGCAATCGGAATCTTGGCTAATTAATTACGTATAAAATTATTTTCCCCCGTAATTTAGACAATTAATTGTGGAATGTGGAAGACTTGGAAAATTTTGCAAATATCTGACTCCAGCGTGTTTAGCAATTGGAGGAGAAATATATATATTACCATATGAGATGAAATATTATTCATAGCCATACTCAAAGTGATGTATAATATCGGCCACCTCCATTTGGCAAATGGCAATTACAGTGACCGTTCCGTATTGAGTATCCATTATCGGCTTATTAATTACGTCTATATGGAGTATCCAGTTTTTCAATTTGTAAATAATTGCGCATTCTTATGCTCAACCAAGAATAATTATTGCATTGCAAAAGACTTTGAAAAATTCGCAAGTAATTGATCCATATAAATGCGTGTCTAGCTAGTGGAGGGAAAAACATGCCCATCACCATTAGTACAAAAATGTCACAATAAAATTCATAGGCATATATACCCAAGGTCTAATAGCAATCTCAACCTCACATTTTTGGTTCATCTTTCATATATTATGAAGTACAATTTAATTTACATATATAGCTTGTTCAGAAATTTCATGCGCAGCAGCATAATTTCGTGTTCTGTTGAAACCTGGGTATCCAACTGCGAATTTAGCACTCCGAGTCGAATTTTTCACGCACAGGTTGCATAAGTACAACATTAGAATTGAGAACAAGATCGATTTCAAAAAAAATAATTAATTAAAAAAATAAAAGACAAGATGGATTAGAATATCACTATATACTATTTTATGGCAAGTCAAAATCTTTTTGTTGATTTCAGCCAAAAGTAATAGTATCTTCTTCTTTTTTTTAGAATAATACAATGAATTCTTGTTACATCAAATAAATTTTTTAGGCATAAACATCTATTAAAAAAGTTATTAGACAAAAAAACTAAACCATCACAAATTAATAAATAAACTAACTAAACCAATATTTTTTATTTTGAATTGGATAAAATTTACACATAGTTTATATATGATAAGACTTGAACTTGAGAACTCAAGTCTCATGGTGGGTGCTGTTATCACTCCAACTAGAGTTCAGGTGTAGTAACAGTATCGTTTTTTATTGCTCTCATTTATTGTATTCCATTATTAATTATTATATCACGTACCTTCATATTTAAATTAAAATTAAAAAAAAACATAAAAGTAAAACAATGGGGAACTTAATTTTTTTTCTCTTTTGATTTTTTTTACTTCTATAATTTATATCGTAGTAGTAGTACTCATGCTATAAATAAAGTAATTAAAATATATAGATATATACTATATATATATATTATA
The DNA here is from genome assembly GCA_030664755.1 of Microcos paniculata. Classification (NCBI taxonomy): domain Eukaryota; kingdom Viridiplantae; phylum Streptophyta; class Magnoliopsida; order Malvales; family Malvaceae; genus Microcos; species Microcos paniculata. The sequence continues at coordinate 9,438,411 of CP131462.1, read as the reverse complement.
TATGTCTAGACATAATCAACGAGTGAAACATTTTGTATTAGTGCTGCTAGTTTTGGCCTCTATTAGCTTCTGGTGAATGTTCGTAATTATTCCAATAATTATCTTTGTTCATCTTTTTTAGTTTTTATTTTCTTTTTTTTTTAGGATAATATGATGAATTTTCGTTACATCAGATAAATCTTTTACACACAAATATCTTGAGAAATCATCAGAGAAAGAAACTAAATCACTACGACAAACAAACTAAACAAATATTTTAAATTGGACAAAAACTTACACATAATTTACACATGATGGGACTTGAACTTGAGACTTGAGATCTCAAGGAAGGTACTCCTACCACTTCAACTAGAGTTCAGGTGCTTATTTTTCATTCTGATCTTTACATATATATCTAATGCACATATATATTTTTATATAAATATTAAATTGATCTTTTCTTTAATGATGGAACTTTGAATTTGTACAGGTAGCATAAATATCTCTGGCAAAAGCTTGATTAGGTCGAACCAATTGGTAGCAAACTAGTAATAGCCGGACCCTCAACCCTAGAGTTGTCTTGATGTAATTTTGGATCTTTTTTTTTTTGGATAAGCAAATTTTTCATTCATCCAAAAAAGTAGTAAAACTGCTACAGATCAATACAAAAGCTGTCTAAGAAGACAGTAAATTATATAGGTCACTAAGTAAAAGACCATACACAAAAAAATAGAAGACTATACAATTAAGAATAGTTTCTCCTACTAAGCAAGCTATTCACCAACAAAAAATATATCCAGCCCCCTTTGCATGCGGAGCATTTCATTAACTATATCCCTTTCAATACCTGTCAGTCCAGCTAATCTAAATCGGATAATATCTTTTATACAGCAAAAAAGATCATCAGAGGTACTTCTCCCCCGTCTATAAATTCTCGAATTCCTTTCTGTCTATAAAGTGTAAATGTATGCATTCCAAGCAAGCTTCAAAATGATTGTAATGAGTGTTTTGCCTTTAACTTTCCTGATCGCCCAATTAACTTCAAAAATCCATTCTCTCGCCTCCTTTGTGAGTCCACTTGTCAGAAGAATTTTGTTCCATAATTTCCTAGAGAATATGCAAATAAAGAACATATGATCTCTAGTTTCCTGTTGTTGGCCACATAAAACACAAGTACCATCCTTTAAGTCAATTCCCCAATCTACAATTTGACTTTTAGTTGGCAATCTGTCTAGCAAACACATCCAAGTTATCATTGAGTGCTTTGGAATGTGATGCGGAAACCAGATCAATTTTTGACATTGAACTTTTTCCTTTTTATGCCTAATCTCTTCGTACACCTTCCTAGCATTGTAGGCTACACCTATGTTCTCCAAGTACCATCAATCTGTAAAAATCTTACTGCTATCTCTCTGAGCTTCAATAGATTTTTAAGACACCAGCTAAACCTTGGCAAGAATGGAATTTGCATGCATATTCCATTGAGAATATATTCTTCAACCCAAGCTACCCATAGAGAACTAGCCTGGGTGTAAAGTGACCACAGATTTCGTAAGATACAAGTTGTATTCCAAGCCTTCAAATCTTTGTATCCCAAACCACCTTCTACTTTAGGGTAGCAGATGTTCTCCCAACTTACTCGTGCACCCCTACTATTGGTTTCTCTTCCCTTCCAAAGGTATCTAATACACAATTGTGTAAGCTTTCTAATCACAGCTTACGGTAAAATGAAAGCTTGACACCGAAAGTTCTAAATACTGAAAATCACAGACTATAATAATTGCATCCCTCCAGCATAGGAAAGATGCTTTTTTAGACCAGCAAGTGATCCTCTTTGTGATTTTGTCAATCAATGAGGCATAATCTCTATCATTTAGCCGTTTAGTCACCAGGGGCACCCCCAAGTATCTGACTGGAAGTTTTCCACATTTGAAACCTAATTCAAGCCGAATGGACTGCAATTTGTCTTTAGAAATACTAGTGCAAAACATCTCACTTTTTTCACAATTTAACTGTAGTCCTGATATAGTATAGAAGAAGTGTATGATATTTTTTATGCCTTCAACTGATTCAACTGTACCTTTAGCAAAAATCAAAAGATCATCAGCAAAGCTTAGATGAGTAAGCTTTACTTTCTTACATTTAGGGTGATAAGAGAAAACACCATGCTCTACCCCCAGGTTAAGCAATTTTGACAAGACATTCATGGCCAGGGCAAAGATATAAAGAGAGATAGGATCTCCTTGTCTTACTCCTCTTGCACCAGCAAAATAGCCTACTAAACCCCCATTCAGAGACACAGAGAACTTAGGAGTAGTGTAGCATATTCTAAGCCAATTTACAAAAATATTTGGAAAGTCCAAAGCTGTCAATAACTTGTCGATAAAATCCCAATTCAGAGAGTTAAAAGCTTTCCTCAAATCAATCTTAAGTGCACACCGAGGAGAAAGATTCTTCTTATGATATCCACAAACCAGCTCTGTACTATGAGGACATTATCTGTTAATTTTCTTCCCTCTACAAAGGCACATTGGTTCCTGCTTACTATCTCAGGCAAACATTTTTTGAGTCTATTGGCTAAAATCTTAGTAATGCATTTACAAATGATGGAGCAGCATGAGATTGGCCAAAATTCAGAGCAGTTACTGGGATTATCCACTTTTGGAACTAGAGTTATCACAGTTAAGTTGAAAGCATGAAGCAAGGTATCTATATTGAAGAAAAACAAAATTGCATCTACCACATCATCTGCTATTATACTCCATGCACTTTTAAATAAACCAGCAGTATATTCATCCGGGCCAGGAGATTTATTACTATTAAAAGCAAACATTGTTGCCTTTACCTCATCTTCAGTGACTGGTCCAGCAAGCATTTGATGCTCATTTTTAGGAATTGAGACCTGTAGCATTTCCTTTAGTAAATCTGTTGAGCATCTTGTGACTTTATCATTGACTGCACCTAACAGATTCTGAAAGTACTCAACAATCTCCTTGGATATCTGCTCATAAGTATCCAGTCTCTCCCCATTAGCAGTATTTAAAGCTCTTATAGTATTTCTGTTCTATTGCAAAAATTTCATCTTCTTATGAAAAAACCCTGTATTCATGTCACCTTCCTTGATCCATTGTACTCTGGATTTCTACTTAAAGAAACTTTCTTCAGCTGTCAACAACTCATTTTATTCCCTGGACTTATTGTTTTTGCTGTAGTAACATATCCCCAATGGGTACATTTTAAAGAATCTGCAACTGCATCTTTTCCACTTCAGCTCTTTTCCTAGCAACTCTATTTGATATCTTGCTAAAGTACTTTTGGTTCAGAGATTTAAGAGCTGGTTTTAACCTTTTCAGTTTCCTATGCAGGATCTCCATAAGATTTCCTCGTTTTGGTTTTTTTCAAGACTCTTCTACTGTCTTAAAAAACTCAGGATGTTTGCTTTAGTAGTTAAAAGAAAGGCTTTTGGGGGGGTGGGGGAGGGGGGGGGGGGGGGGGGGGAGAGAAAATTCTCTTCTTCAAGCTTCATAAAGGCAAGGCAATGATCAGATACCTCATGAGCCATGAATTCCACCAAAGACTTTGGGTAAGTCTCTAGCCACATATGATTCACCAACACTCTATCTAATTTCCGAGCCAAAGGCTCTTCAATTCTGTTATTACACCAGGTGAATAGAGGTCCCATGTAAGCATGATCTATAAGATCAATATTACTCAAACATGCCTGAAAATCTTTAATATTTGAGCCTGAAACCTGTGAGCCATCATAGTGTGAGCTTTCCTCTGGTTTACTTATGATATTAAAATCACCCACCAACAATCCACGTAACACCATCAAATCTTCTGTTAAAAATTCCCAATCCACGACTATCTTCTTTTTATATCACTGTTACTACCATAAATGGCTGAGAGATAAAAATGACTATTCCTATGAGAAATTCTAATTGAAATACTTTGATCAGTAGTGCTAACAATATCAACATGCACCTGACTTTTCCATAAAATCCAAACTCTACCATTTACAGCATATTCATAATTACAAACTCTATTCCATCCAACAAAATATTTGTCCATAATTTTCTGAGAGTTTTGTACTTTTACTCTAGTTTCCATTAGACAGATGATATTTATTTCGAATTTCTGAGTCTAACTATTACTTCCTTCTGTTTAAGGGGGTCATTAATGCCCCTCACATTCCAAAAGACAACATTCATTGAGAATGTGGAGAGGAAATACTCAAAGCAATTTTACCTGTTTTACCTTTCTTTCCAGATACTCTGGTCGGACTACGCCTTCGAAGATTCATCTGCTTTATTACTGCTGATACACTAGGTGCAGCAACTCTTGGTTTTCTAGGACAAACCGACTGCTCCTCAACACTTGCAACATAAGAAACTTGGGTAGGCTCAATCTCCTCTGTCTCAGTTTCAAGTATCGAATATATGCTTATTGAGGCTTTCGATGCATTTGAACTGTTGGACATAGCAGCCTTCCCTTTTGACTTTCCACTGTTTGAACCTGACAATCTATCTGGATCAGCCGATGGTGTGCTTTCTCGGGTCAGAACTTGCTGCTTTGGTGCAGCTTCTTCTTGTTGCTGTATATCTTTAACAACTTGTTCTTTCTCTTGCTCAGAAGCCATAACTTGCTCCTCTTTAGGGACCCATTTCCTCACAACTATTTGCTTTGTACAATCTATGTGTCCAAAAGTGTGACATTTTAGACACTCTGCTGCTTTTCATGGTACAACCACTTTAATCTCAGCAACAATGCCGTTTTGCAATTCCACCTCTAAGGTTTTTGGGATTTCCTTTGATACTTCTATCTCAACACAAACTTTAGCAGATGCTAATCGATGTTTCATAGCTGTGGCTCGGTCTATATACAAAAGGTTCCCCAGTCCACTTGCAATAAAACTCAGTCCCAAACTTGTATAAAGCTCTAATGGGACATTTTCAAAGTTCACCCATAAAGGAATCTTTTCCGTTTGGAAATCCATAGCCGTAATACCTTGTTCCCATTTCCTAATTAGAATGGGTATGTTCGTAATATGCCATGGACCCGATTCTAACACCCAATCACGAGTTATTTCATTTGGCAATTGAATGACAAAAAGGCTTTGATCAATCACATTGATTTTCACTAGTCCTTCCCGCCCCCACAGCACGTTGACAATTCGCTGAAAATGGCTAAAGTTTGGAATCTCACCCAAGAATTGCGCCACTATGCAGTTTTGCCATTCCTTGGTTCCAGTTTCATAAACTTCATCTGGAGCTCGCCTTGGCTTTCCATCCAGTTTTACAGATGAAATGAACTTCAGAGTTGGATCCGGAGCTTCAAACAGTGAATTCCAAGCCCTTTTCATCGATGTTTCACCATTTCTATCGATTTGGGCTGCTATGTTTTTCAAACCCTGGGGAGGCTCCATATCAGCTCCCAAATCAACAAAATATGCCATTCTAAATGGCCATAAGCTTTGAAAAAGAAGTAAGATTTCGAAGAAATTAGTAGGAAATAGAATAAATCAACAAGAAAATGGTGAGTTTTGAACAGAAATTAGCAAAAAAACCCCAACTCAGGTCAGCTCGCTAACATGCTCCTAGAGCATTTTGCTGTAATTTTGGATCTTTGACCCTATTTTTCTATTAAAAAAATTGCGTCTACTCAGGAATCATGAACATTCTGTCCATTTCTAGTTTTGACCACTGGACTCGGAATTGTAGCTAAAATCCATGGTTTTATTCGCCTTACAAATTCCTTATCTGTAACATATATAAAAATGTAATCTGGGTAAGTGATTTATGCCTATTAAATATCTCTTATTTTAATATATTTCAGAAATATAATTGGATTTGAGCTTTAGCTTTTATATTGGGTTTTTAAAAATTAAATAATTAAACATTGAGATTTTAAGATTTTTCATTGGTTTAAATTGAATTTTATATAATTAAAAAATATAAAATATCATGAGCCATTGTAATTTAATTTATTATTCTACCTTTTATGTTGGGCTTTTAAAACGTAAATAATTAAACATTAAAATTTTAAAGTTTTCCATTGATTTAAATTGAATTTTGAATAATTAAAAAATAGAAAATATCATTGGTTATTGTAATTTAATTTAATTATCATTCTTATATTCATTGTCTTACAATACTAAAAATAAAATAATTCAATTTAAATATTACTCTTATATAAATTATTATATTATCTTTAATCAAATGTATTTGAAAAATAAATATAATAATAAATAAATTAAATGAGACTCTTAAAAAATATGTATTATTAATACCGTATTCTATTATATGCGATACACATAACACATACATAATATAGTATACATAAAAGTGCAAGTCGGGTAAGAGATTTGTTTCACCTTAAATATATATTTTTCTTTAACATATTTCAATAATACCATTGGATTTTGGTATTACTTTTTACATTAGATTTTTAAAAGATAAATAATTAAACATTAAGATTTTAAAGAACTTTTCCTCATTAGTGTCTAAGAATGTCATTAGTTTAAATTGGGTTTAAACATTAAGATTTTAAAGGGCTTTTACTCATTGGTATTAAAAAATATCGTCGATTTAAATTAGGTTTTACACAATTAAGAATTAGAGATGTAAAATGGACGGGTTAAGTAGGTTACAGGTTCGGGTCAAATTAGCTCAAAGAAATTTTTGGATCATTCAAATTTCGGGTAATTCAGATTCAAGTTTTCAGGTCAATCGATTTTAGATTTTTCTGGTTTGGCTCGCAAGTCTTTCGAGTTTGGCTCTTAATTTTTTGAGTCATTTAGGTTCGAGCTTTTATGTTTTCAGTTATTTAAATTAGCATGTCGAGTTATTTGGATCAATTAGGTTTCGAGTCATTCAGTTCTTAGATTAATTCGGTTTCAGATCAGTCGAGTTTATATTGTTTATTTCTTTCAAAAATCAAATTGGGTTAGATTAATTTAGGGTTCGTGTCGATTGAACGAATTTCTCGAGTTAACATAACGTATTGTATCACGTGTGATGCACGTAACATTGAGACTAGTTAGTGTCTAAATGACCAAAGGAATTACCGAATTAGCAAAGGCAAAACCCATGAATTAAATATGATTGGTTATTAATCGTTAAAACGGATATGTATGGATATCTACGGCTATATTAAAAAAATATAATTTGAAAAAGAGAAATTATTAGATATATAGAACCGTCCCACCACGTTAGTTATAGGATCTACTAGTAGAATTTTGACAACTTAAAAATTTTCTTACAATTAAAATCCTACCACATTAATATCCTTAATTTCAAGATTTACCTTTTAAATCTCACTTTTTAAAACTAGGGGCTAAACCTTTTTCTAAAGTAATGACTAAATTTTAGCAATTATCTTGAGTTGTCAAAATTTTACTGATTGGTCCCATGACTGATGTGATGAGATGATCCTATCTAATAATTTCTTCTTGAAAAGGTTTCTACATCATGATAGCCTAACTTTTGACTGTTAATTCCAGTTATGACGAAGAAAAAAATCGTTCTTTCTCCCTTTGATTGTAACATAGTGTTGTTTAAATTTATATATAATATACTAACTTATTAATTATTCGTTTTGTTTAATCAAGACCATCCGACCAGAAGTCTGAAATGTAACGTCCTTCGAACAAATGCACACTTCTGAAATTGAAATCAAACGTATATATCTTTCACCCTTATCAGGTAGGATAAAAGTCGTTATGGTTTTTTTTTTTGGTGCAAGTCGTTATGGTTTTGTTTATTAATTGGGTTTAACAAATGCGCTTTAAATAAGTTATTACTTGTATAATCTCTTTAAACAAATAAATTGCATGATATTGCGAGTAAGATATTACTAATTCATCAATCTATTAACATATATATATGTCACAATTAACCTCATGAGTATCAAAATTTAAATTTTAAATTAATATTAGTATATATATTATTATCCTTTTTACTTATTTATATTAATTTATTATAAATTACATGAATTGGCGAAAGCCAAAGAGTCATAGTCAACCCCAAGTAGCACGCCGTGAAATTGCTCATCTTGCTTTCATATCCACATCACATCGAAGCGTTTCTACGTCTTAGCTGCTTGCTGCTTTTTCTTTACGCTGAGCTAGCCTTGAAAATATTTTCTTGTATTCCAAAAGACTTGTGCTAACATTGTTCTCTTTCACACAGATAATTTTCCTGTTTCAGGAAAGGAAAACTAAAGTTGGAGTTGAAGATTCGTATAGCTCGCGATATTAACTATTTCTTGTATGACAAACTTGGTGACTTGGTCTTCACCAAGAATTTGTAATGGTAATACGAAACTCTCTGGGACCAGCCAATTGCCAATTTGTGTAGAAGAATATTTGCAAATTGCAAAGACTTGAGCCTATGTATTATAATTTGCTAAAGCTTGATCCTAAGCCGGTGGTTGACCTCTTGCTTTCATTATCGAGTTGTTTCTCTTAGACATTGAGCTGAATAAAATTGCACCCATTCATAATTATTCTGATTATTTGGGAATTCTAGCTCTGTTTTTAGATCTCTATTTTTTTTCTGTTATTCGCCTTATAAATTCCTTAGTATCTGAATGATCAAAGGGATTAGAAATTACAAAGCCCGTTAATAGAAAACAGATGTTTCTCTCCATTTTATGCACTAATGGACTTCAGCTAACAATAATAATATTACAAGGAGGAGCTACAACAAGCTTGTAAACAATATTAATTAATTAAGGCAGAGTACGTAAAGATAGCTATACTGATACGCTTCAGCTAAGATGTATGAAGCCTGGTAGCTTTTGCATACAACAAAATTAATCTTGTCCACATCTGATCCAAAAACTGGAAGAAAATGTATCTCCACCGCCTGCTAAGCATCAAAGGAACTAAAACAGCCCCAAATCCAGTTGTGTATCCAATTGCCATGGACACATAAAACCAATCCACTTGAACTCCATTACTGTCTCGCTGGCCTTCATTCCTCCTGTTAGGACCATTACCACTACAATTTGGTGTCAGTGGAGGCCCACAAAGTCGGTTGCCAATGAAGCTAGACGCATCAAAGCCCAATAACTGAGTGCTTGAAGGGATTCTTCCAACCAAATTGTTATATGACAAGTTTAAGTGACTTAAAAATGTCAATTTGGATATGCTTTCTGGAATTGATCCAGAGAGTTGATTTTTGGAAAAATCCAGAGATTCTAGTGATCTCATTGCCCCAATGCTATAAGGAATCCTTCCAACCAAATGATTGTGTGACAAATTCACTGATTGCAAACCCAGAAGTCTAGTCAGTCCTGGGGGAATCTCTCCAGATAAGCCATTACTGGAGAGATCAATGCTTTTTACCAAACCAAGAGTTTTGCTATATTCTAGAACTGCCCCTTTCATCACCAGAAATACATTATCGAAAACTTTAGCACTAGCAAACAATGTATAATTTATGATCAAACCATCTGGTGTTGCCATGGCACTTAAGTTATCAAAACATTTGGGTATGTATCCAGAGAGATTGTTGTGAGAAAGATCCAACACTTGGAGGTGATGAAGAGAGCACAACTCATGCGGTATGTGGCCATGAAACTGATTTGTCCGAATGCTCAAAATCATCAGATTCGGAAAGCTGAGGCCCACCCATGTTGGGATGTGCCCATTCAATTCATTTTCACTCAGGTCAAGTGAAACTAAATGTGTACAATTTTGAAGCGAGTGGGGTATTACTCCCCGAATCCTGTTGTTCCGAAGATACAATGATCCAAGAAACTCTAAGGTTCCTAAAGAGCTCGGAAGAGAACCAGTTAAGTTGTTCCCATCCAATTTTATGAACTGCAAGTTGGACCACTTCATCCAACAATCTGGTATCTCCCCCGAAAGATGATTTTCACCAAGGAGGAGAACCATCAGTAGCATCGTCTCATTCATCCTTTCACACAAAAATGAAGAAAGGGAACCTGACAAAGAATTGTTGGAAAGGTCAAGTCCACCCAAATTAAAGGAGATTTGAGGCAATAAACCACCGAAGGAATTCGAGCTGAAATCAAACAAGGCAAATGAATAAAGAACCGGTATATATGGAATACCGCCGTGGATTTGGTTGTGAGAGATATTTAAAAGGTAAAATTGAGAAGATATGTTCCAAAACCAAGTAGGAATGCTATCAGAAATTCCTGAGCTGGAAATATCTAGACCAAGTAATTCTGTCTGTGAATGAAGCCATGGAGGAAACTGTGGCCCTAAATGCCAAGATCCTAGTTGTAAGTCATGAAGTTGAAAAGGAGGAATCCAGTTAGCGTGGACTTTTAAGATCAATGAGTTCCCAGTTGCATAAAAACTTCTCAATTTTGTGAGATTGGCAAAATGAGCTTCATAAACAACGCCATCTAACATATTATTGGAAACGCCCAATGTTTCTAAATTTTTCAGCTGTCCAAGCAACTCAGGAAGGGTTCCTGTCAATTTGTTATATGAAAGACCTAGTACCCTTAGCATTGAAAGTTTTCCTAAGGACTGCGGAATGGAACCAGATATTGAGTTTTGATCCAAAGAAAGTTTTGTCAAAGTTTTAAAATGCCAAAGATGACCAGTCAGTTGACCAAAAAGTCTAGTACCACTCAAATCCAATGACTCCAATCCATGGGAAATACATCCTGACAAAATCTCCAAGATATCAGAAATACTTTGATTCAAGTTGACTTCAGTCAAAAAGATTGACCTCAAGTTACAAAGATATCCTATGGATTTAGGAATTCCTCCCTCAAGTTTATGATTGTAAGATAGGTCTAGACTAATGGCAGAAGTCATGTTCCCAAGTGCACTCGAAATTTTACCTTCCAAGATGTTGTGACTAAGGCCAAGAAACTGAAGAGGGCTAAAACCATAGAACCAATCGGGAATTGAAGAATTAAAGTGGTTGTATGTAAGATCAAGGTGCCTAAGAGAAGTTAAGTTTCGAAGTCCATCAGGGATAGGGCCTTCAATATCATTCTCTGTTAAATCAAGCGAAACTAATTTTTTGAGATTGGATACCCAGCTAAGGATAGGTGAGTTACGTTGAAGACCATTTCCAATGAGATCAAGGACAGCAAGAGATGAGAAATTAAAATTTAAAATAGCAGAAGGTGGAGGAAGTTTACAGAATGACGCATGCAGCTCTTTCAAAGAAGAGAGCCTGTTTACTGTCTTTAGCCAATCGGAGGCCTTGCTGAGATCCACAGAACTGATATCTAGGTATTTCAACCCAGAAATACCAGCCAACCATCGAAGATTCTCAACATATAACTCCTTATAGCCACCTTGAAGGGTGAGATATTGCATATTTGAGAGATTGCCAAGTTGATGAGGAATGAGTCCTCCAAATCCAGCTTCAGAAAGATTAAGGTATCTCAAACTCCCCATAGAACCGAAGAAGTCGGGAATCCGAATTCCTCCAAAATCATTATTACTCAGGTCCAAGTAACTCAGATGCTTCAAATTGAGTAAAGAATGGCTTATATTACCTCCCAGCATTGTTGAGTAATCATCGTCACCAGGATTTCCGAGGTGGAGTTCAAGGACGTAGCCTGTTGCATTGCCACACACAACTCCAACCCAGCTACAACAATCTTCGTCACGAACCCAAGAGGCAAGCCGGTTTGCAGGATCAAGGAGATTTTGTTTGAAGATCAAAAGGGCTTGTTTTTCAATCTCAATACACCGGGTGTTGGAGCTTGCATTAGTGAAACAGATGTTTGTAGTTGCTAGAGTGAAAATCTCAAGGAGAAGAATAGTAATAGGAGCCATTGATAATTGTTAGATTATTACTACTAATTAAGGAGGTGGTGTATGTGTAAGTTTTTCTCTTGTAACCAAATATATATATATATATATATATATAGCGTCGGAATCTTGACTAGTTAATGCTATGAACTAATTAATACGTCAAAAGTTTTACTTTCTCCCATAGTTTGGAAAATTAATTGTGGAAGACTTGGTGGCCCTCCACTAAATCTTCTTCCCTTGAAGTAGACAGATCTCGGCGGCTTCTTATACTCTTATGTACCAAAAAGAAAATTGTGGAAGACTTGGAAATTTTTCAAATTCATAGTCATACACAAAGTGATCTATAATATCGGCCAACCATGCATGCACCTCCATTTGGAAAGTGGCAATTACTGTGATCCTCCCACATTGAGTATCCATTATTGTCTTACGTTCATATTGGGTATCCAAGTTTTTTCATCTTCCATAGGATAAGCCGAGTTCCAATATCTTATGGCGTACAAATTAATTTACAAGCTATTTTCCAAACTTCATGATCATCATCAAGTTTAATTAGTCTATCGACCACAAAGCACTCAAGTCCAGAATCTTCTTGCAAATACATTGTTAGAAATGGACAAGCCAAAAGACCCATAAGCCTAACTAGGATCAGCTTGCACATTGCATAAAAGTTTCCCACTTGATCTCTTGGCATGAAAAATTGTAGCTTAAAATAAATAATCTCCCACTAAAACTTAGGACTTAGGAGCGATCTATATATCAATATAAGTTTTTGCGTTAAATCCAAATTTGTTTCCTAGAATAAATGAAAAATTTTGGAGCTCTTCAGTCGCTTGGCTTGTCCTAGCTAGCTCTCATTGGGATTCATTATCCTGTTTCGCAAACAGTTAGAAGGTAATAATTATAAAGATACCACAATATACCTTGTTTAGTTGTTTACATACTCATTTTTTGGTTGAACTAAGGGTATCTCAGGCTTTCTGTCCAAGGTTAATCCCTACGATCCGAGTTGATTCACTATGAGGGTAAAGCTCTCCCAACAATTATTTTTTCCGTCCACAAAATTCGAACTCGAGATCTTACTCAAAGGAAAATAAGTGTTAAACCACTTGAACTAACCAATAATTGTTGGTCCTTGTTTACATATACTCTGCCGCACTAGAGATGACCGTTTCTTGTAAGTGCGATTCCACCAGCTGCTAATTAAGCAATTAAAGGAACTAAATAAAACAGCCCAAAATAGTAGCAAATCCGTCTCTGTCGTCTTCGTTCCTCCTGTTACGTTAAGAATTTCACCATTAATTTTGCAGCTCTGTGAGTGGGGCCTTGGGGTCCACAACCACAAAGTCGGTTGGCAGAACGGCCGTAAAACTTGAAGGGAAATTTTCGGAATTGACCTGGCCAGAAAACAAATTCTCGGAAAAAACAGATGATGGTGATCTCATATATAGTGCCATTATACCTTGCTTCCCTATTGAATACAGTAATTTCTTTGACATCAAAGTGTTTCTAAACTCTTAACTCCTTCTATACGCTGCCTTAGCGTAAAACAAATTTGCAAGTAATTACTTAATTGAAACTCAACTACATCAACAAGTCTAGAATATTGTTGCATAGCCAAAGACTAGGAAAATATTACCACGAGTAATTGGCCCGGGGAATTATGCGTGTCTAGCTAATAGAGGGAAAACATTCCCACCACTATGACTACAGAAATGTCACGATAAAATTCATAGGCATAAAATATATACCCAAAGACTAATAACAATCATTTCCATTTTGAAAATGGCAATCTTGGCCTCACATTATTTGTTTATTTTCATACATTTTTCATCTTCCATATATTATGCCGTACAATTTTCTTTGCGTATATAGCTTGTTTTGAAACTTCATGCACGGTAGCACAAATTTCTTGTTCTGCTAAAACCTGGGTATCCAATGATAAATTTAGCACTCGAGTTGAAAATTTTTCTTACATACAGGTTGCATAAGTATAACATTAGAATTGATGAGTACACAGAAGAGTAAAAGCATACCAACTGAGGACCAACTCGGTTTTGTCCAACTTCCATTCAAGTTCAACTAAATCGCGCAATTCAATTAGGATTTGATTTTGGTTCTGTTCGACTAGGAAACAAACGGATCAGTATGCAAAGAATATGAGATTGAGCATATATATTGTAGAAAAATTTCACTGTGGATCCCGCTTGATCTGGCTAGGCAGTAAAAATTGTAGCCTAACATATATAATCCCCTGCTAAACTTTGGAGAGTAATTAAGAAGAGACTGAACTTGATCTATTACTGGCTAATTTTCTGATTCTTCTAACTCCAGGACCGCGTTAAATCCAGATTAATTTGGAGGAGTAAATGAAATTTTTAGCTCTTCTGTTGTTTGACTTGTGCTAACCTTGTTTTCTTTTCCTTCACATTCAGATTTTCCTGTTGCAATAAAGGAACTAAAGTTTATTTGAGCTTTAGATTAAAGCTGAAGGTAAAGATAAGTTGCACATGCCATCACTTGCCTTCTTTACATAATCAGCCACGCTGGAGGTAACTACTTCTTTACATAAGTTGCACAGCCCTCTTTACATAGTTTTTTTATCTCTTTGTTTCTCTGCTCGGATTAGTTGTACTTGTAGTGGACTTCTTCGCTTTCTCCAATTTCAATAAAACATTCTCGTTTGCCTTCCAAAAAAAAAAAACTATTTCTCGTATGACAAACCTGGTGACTAGGTCTTCACCAAGACTCTGCAAAATGGAATTCTTTGGGACCTGCCAATTGCCAGTTTAGCCAATGAGTTTGTACAATAATGCAGAAGCAAACATACGTAACAGGGGTAAAGTTCTATGCAATAGGTTCAAAGAGATGATATAACAACATTCTCATGCATATCTTTCTAGCTATCAAAATTCACTGCTTTTTTTTTTTTTGCGAACTATCAAAATTCACTGCTTAAGTTTAGAAACTTTCCATTATAGCCGGCTTCTCTAGATAGTACTAATACTTCTTTTTCCATTTCTTTCTTGTATATTAATGCCTTGTTTTAATATTTTATTCACCAAAAACATTTTGACTATCATTTGAACTCATAAAAATACTTTATTGTTTCACACAGATATATAGATTTGCTAGTTGTCATAAAAAGAAGAAAGAATGGAAAAGTCCACCGGGCTATAACATTCAAGTGCCACAGGACGTCCTAAATCCTCCATACTATGAACTAAATTATCTTAGAAGACTTAACAGAAAAAATTCCAATTTCAATCAGGCAAACATGTCATGCCAAGTGCAAATTCAAGATTGAAGGAAACAAACGTATTGGAGATACAAAAATGATCATGTATAACTCACTAACTAATCATGATTGCAAAAAGCATGGTGAAATGACAAATTAATCCGGAAAAACTTAAATTAGAACTAACTCACCTTTGTTGTTTTCCCTGCATTAGCCCCAAATACAAAATACGATAAAGTCAGAATCAAAAGTTGGCTTTTGAAATCACATAGATAAGGAAATCTTGGGAAAAAATAGAAATTATAGGTACTATCAAAATGGTAAAGACTTTTCAGTTATCCTTGAACCATCCAAATTTTAGGCAAATACAATCATGTAAATAAAGTAAAATACCAATCAATTCATTAAAAAATCATAATCCTCCCCTAATTTCTAATACAAATATAACTCTAAACAGCTAATATAAAGAAACTTTAAAGAGTAGAGTCCATTTAAATGCTTAAGATTAGTAAAAAAGACATTAAGCATTACTAAAATCATCACTAGATAAACCTAAGTTCCGACTCCAAGAAGAAACTACAGATAAACACTATTACCATTTCTTATTCTTGAAAAAAGTATATAAATTAGGCTACTTCCATCAAGACTTGAACTCAATCACCATGAATAAGAACTTAATCCATGATTGCATCAGCAAATTACCTCCCTTTTCTCTACGAAATCCTGGAATTGGTGGCGCTTGCCGTGCTAAATCTGTCAAAACCTTATCAAGTACCTTTTGTGTCTCAATCCAGTCACATCCACTCGAAGCTGCCAGTAGAACATCAAGAGAGAAAAGAGAGAGAGAGAGAGAGAGGAGGAAAATGAGGGGGAAGACTCAGCCTCCCTTTTTTATAAAACAGGTTCGGTGCAGGGCTTGCTTGGGTCTTCTAACACCGTAACCTTAAACCTTGATACGGATGTGAAACAGAGAGGATATCAAAAGTTTACTAAGAAGTTAAACTATTGAATTAATTAGTTAATAATATGAATTTTTAGTTTTAAACATGAGGAAACTGAATATCTAAAATAAATTATAAGAAAAGACGGGTACCAATTTCACAATTTAAGGTAAGCTAATTAGGTATAATAAATAAATAGTGAAGAAAATACAAGCTATGAAATATTTTAGCAATTTTGACTACATTGGACAATTGGTGCATTAACAACTTTTAAAGGCTACTTTCAGAATTTTGAAGATTTGATTATAAAAGATTAATATTTTAAATATGTGGGAAAGGGATGTGGGACATTTGCTTTGCCGGCCATAAAATGGTCAAAAATCATCTTGTCTCTCACTCTCGTCATCTCCACCTTTCCTTTATCCTTTTTCTAACCATTTCATTTTCTCTTGACCGAAGCCTTCCAACCTTTCTTCCTCACAAATTCCTCTTTAGATTAACCATTAATCCTCGGCCATTTTTGCACCTAAATACAATATACTCAACTTGCATGGTGTCACGGTCCAAGGGGGAGCTGTGAATCCCACATCAGCTGTGTACTAGAGATTATCTTGATATATAAGTGTTCACCACCTTTAACCTGTGAAGGCACATTTTGTGGGACAAAATCGTGAGACCGATGGGTCAAAGCGGACAATACCTTGCAGGCTGGTGTGGATTGTGACATTTGGTATTAGAGCACAATTGATCGTTACTAGTGTTCAATACAACCATCATCATGAGAGCCGAATTAAATAAGCAAGAGAGCCTTGATGAGCTTGAGGTCGCGGTAGCCGCCATCAAGGCTCAGATGCTCTAACATGATTGATTGAGAACCATCGAGACAACCCAGAGTGAGTTGTCTGAGGTCGTCACCAACCGGGGGGAGGAAACTAGGGAGGTTTCGCAGTTGATACAAGTCGAGCTTGAGGAGCTCAAAGTGAAGTTGAATGTGGTGAACTTGGCCATAGGTAGGTCGGGATCCAGCTCGATGGATAGAGCCAAGAGAGTTAAGGTGCCTGAGCCAAAATGGTTTGAAGGGGCACGAGATGCCAAAGAGTTAGAGAACTTCTTGTTTGATATGGAACAATATTTTCAAGCTATGCACACCGAGTCAAAGGATGACAAGGTGCCTATGGCTACAATGTACCTAGCTAGTTGGAGATGCCAAGTTGTGGTAGCGCTCCAAGTTTGTGAATGAGGTGTGCCCTATCAAGACTTGGGCCAAGCTTAAGCAAGAGCTAAATAGCCAGTCCTTCCCCGAGAATGTGAAGTACATGACTCGTAAAAAGTTACGGGATTGGAGCCAAATTGGATCAGTGTGAGACTATATGCGAGAGTTCTCCACCTTGATGCTAGATATCTGAGACATGTCAGAGACAAGATCTTCTATTTTCTCTAAGGTTTGAAGCCGTGGGCTAGGAATGAACTCAATAGGCAAAAAGTCCAAGATGTGGCCATGGCCATGATGGCTGCAGAGCACTTTAATGACTACAATTATGGTGGCCAAAAATAGAAGAACTCGCCTCTCAATGTTAGTAGCTCTAGTGGTGGTATGGGAAAAATGCCTAGGACAGGCAACCTTTCAAGTAGGGGAGGGGATAGAAGAACTGTAGATACCACATTTTGTCCAAAAAATAGCCTTTTTTCATTCAAAGTTAAAGTTTTAATTTTAGTATTATTTTCAATTTTAAATCTAGTCCAATTTTAATTAGATAAATTTTTAATTTAACTAATTAAGATTCATTGTGGGCTAGACTTTAATTTGAAAATAAAATTAAATTTGGGCTTTAATTTAAAATGAAAATATTTGGGTTTTGGGTCTTTATGAGTGGGCTTTAAAATTTTGGAATATTCTAGAATAAAAATCAATGAGGAAATCTTGGTAAAAAGGAAAAGAAATCATGAATGATTTAACCCTAATACTTAGTCTGCAAGAAAACCTATTAAAACCTTAATTCTTGGAGTAGTATATAAGGAGTACCTAGGGCTAAAAAGAAAAAAAAAAGGGACACACACAGAGAAGAATAGAGAGAATTTGAAAAGAGAGAAAAAAACCCTAAAAACCCTAAAAATATTTTTACTGAATGTAGCAACAATTTTTTTTTTAAAAAAAAAACCTTTTGGAAGTCTTTTTCTTGAGAAAATGGGGTCATAGGTTTCTAGTTTAGCTATTATTGATGAATAACTTGAATTTTCCACAAAAACTAATATGTTTTATATAAGAGGTATTGGAAGAGACCGATTTAAGTAAGAATGAAAAAAATTCGAATTTAAAATCTCTTATATGAATTTTAAAATTTAATCATTGTAGGGGAAGTCTCTTGAATTTGTACTTGTTAGAGAATTAACATTGACGCTTCAAGTGATCTATTATATATATCGATTTTCAATTTTTCAAAACAGAGAAAATATATAAATATATATATATATATATATTTATATATATAATATTGTTTCTTTCGTTTTGGCCGGAAATTCAAATTATAGGTATTTTTCATTACAACTATCTTGTTATTAGAAAAAAAGTTAAATCTTTCTTTGTATGTAGTATTCAAATTCAATAAAGAATATGTCTTCTTTTTAATTAGTTACAAAACGAAATTCATAAAAGATGACTTCATTAAAAAAAAATCAATGACTTCCCCTTAATGATTTGGTGACTAAAAGATTAAAAAAGATTATGTAAGAGTTATAGGTTTGAATCCTACCCCGGGGCGGCTAAAAAAAAAAACTAATAATAATACCTTGCAACCATAAGGTTACTAATAAAGAATGACTTTGAAATCAAAACTCCATGTTCAACTATTTTTTGTAGGAAGCCATGGTCAATTATATATTATTTTCTTTCAATAATAATAATAATAATAATAATGACTAACACCAAAAACTAGGGGTTAACTCTATCGCAAGTCTATGTAAAGTTGTAATTTATTCTTCGTATATAAAATCTTTGACCTATTTATTTAATAATTTGAAAAAATATATGAAAAAAAAATTTATTAGTATAAGGCATTAGTCAAACTATTTATATATATATATATATATATATAACATACATTGTATTTAAAACTATAAATACCTTTATTTATACCATTAATATAAAGGAATATCTTATGAAGATCATAAGGAGTGCCATATAGGATAAGAAGAGAAAGAAAAATAAATATAGTTAATTTAAAAATTATTTTAACTTTTTAAGTGTATTTTTTAAAAATAATTTTTTTAAGTGTATTAAATACTTAGTGTGAGCTATTTATTATATTTGTGACATAGAGAGAGAAAAATGGTTATATTTAATTTAAAAATAATTTTTATTGTTTCTTTTACAAAGATGATTATTTATTTTGATAAAAAAATCAAAATATATGGAGTAATTTTTTTTTTGATATTGGTGTGTTATTAATTGGAATACTCTAAATTATTATAAATATTGAATTTCACAAGAAGTTAGATACATTTAAACTATGATTTTTTATTTTTTCACAAATTTTCTTTTGAAAAATTTCTTGGTTTTATGATTTTTAAATTTTTTTTATCAATGTTTATTGAATATATCATATATATACATTTAAATTTCTTATATAATATAATCTAATTTCATTTATATTACGTTCATTTTTGTAATCCAAAGTGAAGTAAATTTACTATCATAATTACTATGTTCTGTAAAGTGAAAAAAACAAGTCAGCCACAATTTATCTAATATATTATATTTAATTTTATAATCCAAAATGAAGTAAGAAGATTTTCGTCTAGTATCAATTAACTTAAATTAGTAGTTTTCAGGATGTTGTCTGTATTCATCAATTTCAAGGAAGATACAAAAGTGTTCAGAGAAAGAGAAACTTCTTGGGCCATAGGATGTAGATTTTTATGAAGTTGTGACGTTGAAACGCTTGACCACCAGAAGAAGATATCATGTGTCAAGGCTCCCAAAACTGACGAGGCTATGATACTATATGATACCAGCTGTCACAGGCTCACGTTCAAGGCTATTGCACTCGTGCTGTGTAAATAAAGCTAACTTGCTTGTTATGCCTTAATAAGCCTAACTCCCTTGGCTAAAATGTTGGAACAGTTAGCTAGGTTGATGGAATAATGATGGAGAACTTAGAGTTTGGGAGAATGATAAAATATTATTACTCACACAAAGTGTTTTACAAGAGTACTTTGGCTAGAAAAATGATCACTAGTTTAGTGGTCTTACACTAACTTTCCACACTACGCAAAATGATGGTGGATGGCACCACCTATTTGTACATGAGCTCCTCATGGTCTAAAGTCTTCCATTAAATCATGGTTCACTATAAGTCTTTAGAGAAATTCAAATGAATTGCATAAAAGATGACAACATAAGTGGTCATGCAATTGGTAACTTGCACAAGTGAGCTTCATACCAACTTGCACCACTTGCATAACTTGCCAAACTTGGACTAGTTACTAGAACTTTCAAGGTTGTTTAAGAGTGTCCAAATATGCTAGGCTTCTCTAGGTCATTCTTGAACCATCCTGAGGTTTCCAGGGTTGTCTAGGCAAACAAGTCATGTTCCTGCCTGCATCTGGCTCGTTTACCCGTAATTGGCCGAGGTGTGCCCGTCACCCGCTCGCGATGTACCTGTCACCCGCTCGCGTTGTACCTGTCTCCCTCGCACGACATGCCCACACTTGGTCTAGTTGAGCCATATACCCGTGTTCGGACTGAAAATTACCCGTCACCTCGCACATTGTCACTCTGAAAGGTCTTAGTCTATGACACAAAGCATAGGTGCGTCATTGGCACCAACCTCAAAGCCAATTAGAAGGGATCCGACCAAAGCGTGACTTGAGCTTACCGTTAAATGAGGCATAAATGCAAGGTATAAATTAAGAGAATTTTTTATTCCCTTTTTTTATAAAGAGCAAGTGAATTCTTAAATTACTTGGTACAATACCACCTCAACTAGTACAAAATTTGATAAATGGGCCTTATCGGTTAAGGTAATCAAATGTGAAATCAAATAAATATTCAAACTACTTTTGATAGTGTGAATAAAGACATGTGAGTGAATACCAACCAAGATGACAGCTACATATATAAATATCTAAAAACACTATATAAAAGTAAGAAAAAAATGAGCAATATAGGGAGTGTCACATCACTCCTAGAGGTGTCTATGGGCCAGGTTCGGGCCGGACCTGAGCAAAACTTTGTAAAAAATTTATTTGTTTAAACCCGGTCCTAAAATATTTATGAAAGTCTGAGGTCTGTCCAAAAGTCCGTTTTTAATTTTTTTTGTACACTAATTTTAAAAATTAAATTATATTAATTTATATTATAAATAAAAGTAAATCAATACATTTAAAAAATTATTATCTAAGATAATTTTTACAAAGTTAACAAAGTCTAAATACTAATAATATTTAAAAATATCAATATCATATACAAAAAAAAAGGAAAAACAACACATTAACAAATAAAATAAATATATAAAAATATATTTATATTAAATCAATAGTAAAACGGGCTGGGCTCGGGCTTTTACTCCTATGACCAAGCCCGGCCCATTTTCTAAACGGACCTAAGAATTTTGTCCAAGCCCAGCCCTTAAATTTAAAATTATTGTCCAAACCCTCTCAAATATCGGACGGGCTTACGAGCTCGGCAGGTACCCCGGCCCTTGGACAGCTCTAATCACTCCCGTGATATTTTTTTTTAATCTTTCATTTCTTTGTCTTCCTTGATTTTTCTTTTTTTTAAACTTTTTCCCATTATTTTTCTTTTATTTTGTTCTCTTTTTATTTATTTTTTTTTTATTTTTCCTTTTTAAAGTTGAATATTAATTAGATTATTCATTAGTTTTCCTTTTTAAAATTGATGATTGAAAAAGAAAGCCAATAAATCACAAGCTTCTTGGTGCTCAAATTCAATTTTTTGATTGATTATCTTTTTAAGCATTGATGAAATTAAATGTCATCATACGGTAGTACGCATTTTTAACCGGATGACAGTTATATTTTAAGAGGTTATTAGTTCGTTAAAATGCTATTTTTCACCCCTTTATGGTCTATATAAAGGGGAAAGATGCATCACCTCAGACCACAAGCTAAAAGAAAAATAGTAAAGAGATTCCCATAATAGAGAGAAGAAAAATAAAAAAGTTAATGATGGCAAGCTCATGGGCTGGTGTGTTCATTTTGGTGGTGGTGTTAGTGGGTGCTTTTGAGGTTCCTATGGCAAGGGCAGACCTGAGTCCTAGCCAGTGCAAAGAGGAGCAAAGGCTCCTTGTGAATGAATGTAGGCCGGTCATATTCGGGCAGAGCCCCTCCGCCGCCTGCTGCCTACGTATTAGGGTCACCCACATCGAGTGTGTGTGCCCTTTTGTTACCCCTAAGTTGGCTGCCCTCATCCGACTTGAACGCACCATTAAGCAAATTGAAGGCTGTGGAAGGACTGTACCTCACCACTACAAGTGTGGAAGTAAGTGTCTCTGATCTTTTGATCACAAATTTACAAGTTACATAAATATATAGATCAGATTTTGAGACTGGTAGGCTTATTATTTTAGTATCCAAATAATTTGTTTGGCGTATGATCTAACTTGATATTTTGTTTCTGCAGGTATCACCACTCCGTGAAGAAGGAACTAATTAATCAGATTCAGAGGATCATAAATCTATATGAAGTTATAAAAATCTAATAAAGTGTTTGATCTCTTAAACCATGATCTGTCTTATGCAGATACATGCATGGAAGAGACAGATTTATATTGATTTAATACCTAAATCAACCTTCAAACTATATAAAAATTAAAGAGATTTTTTCTGTTTTTTTTTTTTTACGTTAGATTTCAGTTGAAGCATTTCTTTTTGAAGCAGTTATAAAAAAAGAGTTACCAGATAAAAAAAACAATTATCTACCGAAGAAAAATTTTCACCTATAATTTCATGGAGTTGTTTTAGAATTAGAACAATAGAGCGGTTATAATTAAATTCTTCTTTCTAATATAAATATAAATTCTTTTAGTGTAAAAAGCATCCTTGACCAAAACGATGATCCAAGTAACTCAAATGCGTCAAATTGAGTAAAGAATGGCGTATCTTACCTCCAGGCTTTGTTGAGTAATTAATCGACGGCAGGATTTCCTAGGTGGAGTTCAAGGACGTGGCCTGTTGCATTGCCACATATAACTCCAGCCCAACTAGTGCAGCAATCCTCATCATGAACCCGGGATTTCCTCGGTACGCAGGACATGGCTATTGGAACTTCCATTGGTGAAACTAATGTTCACAGTGGTTAGAGTTAAAACCCAAAGGAGAACAACAGTAATATTAGTACCCATGGATATTTTCTCGATTACTATTTACGGAAGTAGTAGTTTTATTCTTTTTTTTTTTGGAAAAAGAACTTCAACAAGATTAAGTAGTTTCGCTTTCTTACCTGTTTATTTGATTTACACTGTTATGCTCCGTCTTGTCTTGATTGTTGACATGGACTGTTGATCTAGGACGAGAGTCGCTAAGATGTAGCTATTCCCAACCCATAAAAAGACAAAAATATAACGCGGAGGAATCTTGACTGATACATAGAAGTCCTTCGTCGTCGAAAGCTTTGACAAATATTAAAGGCGTCTAAAACTAAACGATTAGCTTCAGACCTGTGCACACGATTAATTGTCTAAAATTCTCTGTTCCTCCCATGCTTTAGACAATGAATGGTGGAAGACTTGGAAAAATTTTGCCAAGAATTGACCCGTCGTCTGCGTGTTGATTTAACAAAGGTAAACAGTGATCCTATACTTAGTCTCACCTAGTACCTACTAGACAACTCCCTCATACGGCGGTTTTTTTTTTGCGCTATTTATTGTATTGTTAAATTAATTTACAATTTCATAAAAAAATTCATTCACAAATATATATTTGATATCTTGATTAGTTTTTCCAGTATATTTTTCATATAAAAATGCCATTAAATTTTAAATAATGAATTTAAATAGACTTCCAGAAAACAAAAAAAGTACTAATACTAATATTAGATTCTTAAGTTTAACAAACAAAATTACAAAATAATGTTTACGACAAGAGTAAAATAATTTATGTTCGGATGATTCTAAAAAAATAATTTTTTAAGTATCAAATCCTATTTTGATATCTTATAGATTTTAAAAGGTATAACATAATAATTATCTTATATCATTCTACACCAAATCAACCTTTATTAATTTATAAAATTTTTTCTTTATTTGAACTAAATCCTACCATAATAAATGTAATATGTGTTTGGGGCCAAACTTTTTTATAAAAGACCTTTTTTCTTTCTCTAAAAAAATTATTTGATAAGGATGAATGCATATTTAAAATCGACCTAGTACATAAATTACTCTTAGAGTATACCCTTGCATACTTTGATCTTTAAAGTTTTATTATGGACATTTTTCCCATTATACTTTTATTTTGAACATCTATTACATCCTCCATCAACGAAAAATGGTAATGTCAGGTTGTGTGTGTCAAGCCCCGAACCCGCCTAGCCATGTGGTAACTGTTGCGCCACATTGAAGTACGCGTATTCCTATACCTGCATGCACCCCGAGGCAACGCAGGATATAGAAAAGGTATTATTGCTACTATTGAACCGAATTGAAATTTCCATGACATCAAACGATAGAAAGAGATCTCACCCCTATTTCTTTTGGTAGGAATGGGAATTCTTAACAACCAAAAAGGTAGAGAAAAATCATAAAAAAATATCCTAAGGAAGAAAATAAGAACTCTCATTAACTTAAATGGCTAGAAATTAAAACAACAATTAAACTAAGGTGCAAGAAAAGTAATGTGCAGGGAAAGTAAAACTAAAAGTAAAGAAATTTAATTTTGATTAATTGATTTGGTCAGGGACCTGTTTTACATAATTGAAACTCCTATTTATACTAAAATAAAGAAGTTAATTCTAAGTTTCTAACTACTCATCTTATCATTTTCCTAGAAAATTTCTCCTAGTTAATTGCTTTTGATAACGACGAGGTAACTGTTTTTGGTAACTTTCTCTCTTTCAGAAAATTTCCAAAACTAACTTAAACTTAGAAAAAGAATCTTAGTTATTCTGTCAACAATAGGGTATGACAATTGTCCCCCCCCCCCCTATCTTGGCCAACACACACCCCCAAACATGTTATTGATTGAAAAGCAGTAACATGTTTTACCTTAAGTACTTGATATCTTGAAAGAATCTGGGTCAAAAACTAACACCAGATTGCTTGCCCCCCAACGAATAGCCCTTGAGAAATTCTTACTCTGTGTTATCGAGTTGAATTAATGTTGATGTATGAGCCCTAACTCTAAATCAAAATCAAGAACTGACTTCTTGAACATGTCTTCCCATAGTTGCATAATTCACATCCTTGATGTCCCACCAGGCGTGCCAAATTGTTGAACCAAATTGAAATTTCAATGAAATCAAATGATGGAAAAAGATTCTCACCCTTATTTCTTTCGGCGAGAGTGATGAATTCTTAGCAACCAAAAAGTCAGAGAAAAATCATAGGAAAATATCCCATGGAAGAAAATAAGAAGAATATAGGAACTACTGTTAACTTAAATGGCTAAAAATTAAAACAACATTTAAAACTAATGTGCACGAAAAGTAAACTGGAGGGAAAGTAAAACTGAAAGTAAATAAATTTAAATTTGATCGATTGATTTGGTCAGGGACCTGTTTTATATCGTTGAAACTCCTATTTATACTAGAATAAAGAAGTTAATTCTAAGTTTCTAACTACTCATCTTATCTTTTTCCTAGAAAATTTCTCCTAGGTAACTGCTTTTTGGTAACTACCAGGTAACTGCTTTTGGTAACTTTCTCTCTTTCAGAAAATTTCTGAAACTAACGTAAACTTAGGAAAAAATCTTAATTATCTTGTCAAAAATAAGGTATAACAATTGTCCCATAACATGTTGTTGATTGAAAATCAGTAACATGTTTTACCTTAAGTGTTTGACATCTTGAAAGAATCTGGGTCAAAAACTAATGCCAGCCTACTTGCCCCCCAACGAACAGTCATTAAGAAATTCTTACTCCGTGTTATCGGGTTGAATTACTTTCGAGGTATGCCTTCCAACTCTAAACGAAATCAAGAACTGACTTCTTGAACATGTCTTCCCATGGTTGCATAACTCACATCCCTGATGTCCCACCAGACGTGCCAAATTGTTGAACCGAATTGAAATTTTCATGACATTAGACGATGGAAAAATATTCTCACCCCGATTTCTTTCTGCAAGAATGGGGAATTCTTAGCAACCAAAAAGTCATAGAAAAATCATAGGAAAATATCGCAAGGAAAAAATGAGAAGAAAATAGGAACTACTGTTAACTTAAATGGCTAGAAATTAAAACAACATTTAAACTAAGGTGTAAGAAAAGTAAAGTATAAGGAAAGTAAAACTAAAAGTAAAGAAATTTAACTTTGACCAATTGATTTGGTTAAGGACTTGTTTTACATCATTGAAACTCATATTTATACTAGAATAAAGAAGTTAATTCTAGGTTTCTAACTACTCATTTTATCTTTTTCCTAGAAAATTTCTAACCTACTTTTGGTAACTTTCTCTCTTTCAGAAAATTTTTTGTAACTTTCTCTCTTTCAGAAAATTTTTGAAACTAATGTAAACCTAGAAAAAAATCTTAATTATCCTGTCAAAAATATTGTATAACAACTGCAAAAAAAATAATACTAAAACTCAGTTAATAATTTATAAAAGAATAATTATAGAAAATCATTTATTAAATTAAAGTAGGAATCAAATGACTGTTAGTGGATGTAATCTAAGAATACCCTACACAGCGGATATAAAATAACTCCTAAGCCATCGACTCCTAGTGAGCCTCTGATAAGTGTATTATACACCTAAATTATAAGCTATTTTATAAGCATAATTGGATGATTTTTATTTATATTATAGCTTATTCTTTATCTTTTACTCTCACTTTTATCTTATTATGTGTAGGAGAGGTACATAATGAATTGAGGTCAAATCAAGGAGATTGGGAGCTAAAAAGATTTAAAAGGATGATTGAAGTGAAACTTAGACCAAAAGAAGTTTGAAAAGCCAAGAAAAATAGAAGCAGACATGAAACGACGCTATATCATATCTGAAATGGCACCAGTGTTGAAGAATGATCAAAGTCGGTCCGAGTAATTCGCGACACGAAGCAGCGTCGTAACACATATGAAACGGCACCGATTTTGAGTTGTTTAGTTCAATTCAACTTAATATCCTAATCCTTTGTAATCACTCTAGTATAAATACTTTAGTTTTAGGGTTTCAGAAGAGATAAGACGTTTGAGGAATACTTTTAGAGAGTGGAAGCAACCAAGTCAAGTTTATTCTTCAATTTGGCAAACTTGTTTCTTCTCTTAACTTGTGATATTCTTTTAATTCAATGATGAAGTTTTCTTTTCAAATTATGAGTAGCTAATTTACTTGCTGGGGATTTGGGCATATCTTCGAGGGATTTTATTTCAATGCTTGTATGAATTAATTATCTTGGGGTTAAATCTATTTTCTTTGTTCTTAATGCGTTTTATGTCTGGGCAACATAGAATAGATCTTTGAAATTGTATGATGGATCGAGAGATGAAGTATGATTTGTGCACTAGGAAAATAGAGATACGAGAGTAATTTAGTTTATTGCAATAACCATAATTGAATTAGGGTCCTGGACAAACTGATTTAATTATAATCTAAGGTTCTTAATGTTTTTAATTAATCAGTTTATGCACTGAGAGGTGGTAATCAATTAGTTGAGAAAGCTTAGGAAGATTTAAGAGGGCTTCTAAGCAGATTAGTGGTTGTTATTTTAACCCTGATAGTTAATTTCATACATAACTTGATTAAATACCTAGAAGAGAAGCCTAAACCCTCACATCTATTTTATTAAATTCTCTTATTTGTTTAATTCTTGTTTTCTTAAGTTAATTTTCATTATCATACTCTTTTAATTAATTGCAACACAATTCCATCATATTTCCTCTGAATCTTTATGAACTTTGCTAGATTAGGACTTAGCAATTAATTTATCCTCGTGGGATCGACATCTTGGAATACTCTGAGATCTATATTACTTGATTTCGTACACTTGCAAAAATCGTAATCAGCCTCCAAACATCTAACCTACAAAACAAAAGAAATAACTTAGGGCGAGTACACATTTTGTGTGCTCAATGAGTGACTTCAGTTCAATAAAAAGTCAAAAAATGTTTTGGAATTAGGTATAATCCAAAACAATTTATAAAATATATATTTTGGTTTTTAAAACAATGTCCCCAAAACCATTTTATTTGTACAAAAAATAAATTTAAAGCTAGTTGGCTTGAAAACACTCAAGGTTTGACCCTGCGCAAAGGTCTGACTACCTTGTATTATCGAAGGTTATCACATTTCTAAAATAAATATAATATATGTATACAAATATATATATATACTTATATCATTTCACAAGCTCGTTCCTTCGACGGTGCTATTCGCTATGTGTGGGCACAACTATTTCTGCACCCTGGCCAGTTATCCTCTACACCTCTCAGTCCTAGGAAAAATACTAAATCATCATGCCTCTCTGCTAATCGGTCCACGACTATGGCTTTCCTTTATCAGTCCACTCACTTTCAAAAAGTGCAAATCTTAACCCTCGAAGAGACTACATAACTCGATATAAAAATCTTACCCCAAAGGGCGCTCATCTTATATAGCACACATATACATATATATATATATAACATACATACATACATATAAAACAATTTATTTAAATCATCCCACCTTCTAAAATCGGTGAAGCATAAAATCAAGTGTGTACAGAAGACTAGCCGAATCCCAAAATATATAGAACAATTTATAAAACATTTGATATATAAAACAATAAAATATTTAGCCCTAAATGGCTAAAGAAACAAAGCCACTCACTGCACTAGAAGGTTCATATCTCCTAAAGTGTGAGAGACAACTCAAGTGGTGAGAATTGTGTTCTTGGAAACAAAAAAAAACCCTTAGGTGCCAGGGTTCGAGGAGTGCTACACGCACGCTGGCAGTCGAATTGGCTAGGGTAGGGATAATACCTACTTTGTAGGACACTAGTGGCTAGGCCCAAGATGGGTGGCTGGGCCAGTAGCAGGCCAAGGCCCCGTCTCTCACAAAAAAGGTGTCTTTTTGTAAGAATTGTGCTCCAAGAGCACTCTTCAGGTAATCCTGGGCCTCATCCATGGACTTGTCAACCTGTGGGCTTCATCCACCAGGCTTACAAACGGTGTTAGGCCTAGCTCACCCACCAAGGTATTCTCCCTTTGGCCTACAGAAATTCGAGTACCAACGTGCTTGTAGCACTCCTCAAAATCCAGGCCACTACGGGTTTTGTTGCTTCTATGCAGCTCAAGTGGTGAAAGGCGTGTTCTTGGAAACAACGAAACCCTTAGGTGTCAGGTTCAAGGAATGCTGCACACGTTGGTACCCGAACTGACTCGGTTAGGGGCAATACCTGTTTTGTAGGGACACTGGTGGCCAGGCCCAAGATGGGTGGCTGGGCCAATAGCAGGCCAAAAGCCCGTCTATCACATAAAGAATTTTCAACGATTGATTGCCAGAGTGTCACCGTATTTAATCATCCAAAAACCCTAATACATGTAAAAACACGTTATAAATCTAATTTGAATTCTCCTATGTGATTTTGAGGCTTTAATTTGGTCAAAATTAGGGCTTGGAAATGATTTATGGGTTAGAAAATGGATTGGGGAAGTTTCAAGAAAAAATTAGTGTTTTAATGAAAAATTATGAAAATGCCCCTCGTGGCTCGGGACGGGTCAACCTCGGGATTCATCAGGTCCAATGCTGAACCTGATCGAAGAGGCCATATTGACTCTAAAACTTGACTGCTGTGTGGAAGGTAAGATCAGAAACCCGAAAATGGGCTTCTTCACCTCTTTCTAAATTTGTTTCTCCTCCGATCCTCCTTGAATTGAGTTACAAATCAAGACACACAATGTACACAACATCCACTACAAGATTGTGCAATAAAAACTAAAAATATTGGCTCAAAATTTATAAATTTCTAACCTAAACTTATTTAACACCAAAAAATCAAACTTAAATTTTGAGCTTTAATATCTTTTGATCTTATGCATGGATTAAGGCAAATAAATAGGCGTTTTAAAGCTTGAAGAGTTTAGAATAACTTGCCCAAAATCTAGCTTGATTAATCCGATAGATTGAGAGAAATGGTTTGATCTTCGCGATGGCTTCAATTAATTTGATTTGCTTCTTTTTTGCATTTTCTTTGTTTTCTTTTCAATTTGATGAAGAATAAGGCTTGGGATTTATTTAAAGAGGTTTTTAGATGGTGGTTTGGGTGAAAGATGTGGAGGAGGAAGGAGGAGAAGAAAGAAAAAGAAATGAAGATAAAATATGAGAAAAAAATGATGAGGAAGGCTTGGCCTCCCTCTTTAATTTAAATCATAGATCCCGCATCGAACCACCATTTGTTTCTCAATTTCCTTTGATTTCTCTTTCTTAGTGAAACTCTCCAAGTCCCTATGTTATTAGGCTCTACAATATTGACTATGGCCTGAAAGAAAGTCTAAATAGGCTCACAGTTTACCTTTAATCATCGATGCACTATCAAATACCTAATCTTCCAACTCATATTAATCATATCCTTAATAATACTTTGATTTACTTATTCTTCTTTATAATTAGTACCAAGGTTTAAATTTTCTTTGAAATTTTAATATTATCTGTATCGATCACCAATTCTTATTATTACAAAAGATATGAAAAAAGTTTGGGGTGTGTTAGTGTGTCTAATGGCCTTATCAACTCGTACTCGTGGCATATATGTAGCATACGTGCACAATTATGGGACCACACCGAAAATTTAAAATGTAAAAGATTTTAACTTGAATATATTACAAAATGTTTTCTTTTATTTTTAATTATTTTCCCCTATCTCTCCCTCCCTTATCTCTCGCTTCAGACTCTAACAATTGAAATCACTTCACAACTATCACCATCCAACCCCAGTTTTTGGTTGAGTTCACTGGCTTTGCTGCCATTAGCCTCATTGGATTTTATCTAGACTTTTCAACCACTTATTTTTTACCAAGTAAACACATTTCTAGTGAAAGTTTTCTTCAAAAAAACCTTATTTTTCTCTAAAAACCAAGAAAACCTGAAGCCAATAAATTCTCCGATCTCATTCAAGGAATTAGATATCGATATCAATGTTGCACCCTCAAAATTACAGAAAGATCGAGAAAAATTATCAATATCTTAAAAATATGATAAAATTGATAAAAAAAAATCACGGATATTTATAGTAAACGCTAAAATTTTGAAATTTCTTAAATTTTGAAATGAAATTTCAGCCTATATTTATTTACACATTTTTACATATTTTAAAGTCATAATATTGTAATTAAAATATATTTAGATGTAAGATCAATGTATTGATAAATTTTTTAATCAACAAAATTATATGAAACATAATACTCATTCTATTCCATATAAAATGTCCATTTTACTATTTTAGGATGTTTCAAAACAAGCACTTTTATAGTCTTACCTTTTATTTAAATACCAACCTTCATTGGGAGTCGTTACTTTCTATACTTTCAAAAGATAAAAATGAAAAGTAACTATTAAAATATCACTTTTCCTAAAACTTTGTGTTATTTACCATGTGGATATTTAAATTTGAATAGAGGGAGTAAAAGTAAGATTATCAAGTATATTTGTAAAATATTTATTTCCACCAACATCAAATATCATAAAGTTTTCAACAGCATTTACCTCCTTGAATTTATTGGAGCCTCATAAGTATTTACCTCCTTCCTAGGTTTAATTAAAGTGCAATATTCAAGCCAACTCATAATATCTATATAATGATCACATAATTTTACACATGAGCATAATATTAAATTCTACTAGCTTACAAAAGATATTCAAGACGAGGGAATTGACTATAATCCACCTATTATTGTGCTGATTGATCATCATAAAAAGTCTATTTTTCATGCCCCGACCCACCAAGGTCGGCCACGTGGCAACCATCGCACTGTCTCAAAATACGTGCTGGCCAGTCACGCACCTGAAGTACCGCAAGGCATAGAAATGGATATCATCACTGTAAAACCATATTAAAATTTAATTAGCAATCATTTAATAAAATAATTAACTTTTAAAAGTAATACACCAATTGACTAACTTAAAGGAATACCTACGCAGCGGAAACAACTACGCCTAAGCAACCGACGCCTCCTAGTGAGCCTCTGATCTATCTGCCATCCTCGTATGCAGATCTGCATCTATCCACATTGGATACAGGTGAGTGACTGAGGTTCAATGAATCTCCATTAGGGGCTAGGGTAAACAGGGGAAATTCAAGACATAATAATAAAATAAATATTTTTCTTTTTAAAATCATTTTTCAAATTCTCCAATGAAAATTTGCCTTAAAAATCATTTAAATAAATATATAAGTAAAATGGGCTGGCCTCTATCATACTGAAGGCTGGACCCACTGATCATATACCTCACTGCACTGAGGGTTATCTCTTTTCTTTTCTAAAACATTTTCTTTCTCTAGCTTGTTCCTTCGATGGTGCCAGACGCTGTGGCAAAACACAGCTACATCGAGCCCTAGCAAGTTATCCTACGTGCTTCTTCCAGGGTCTCTGCTCATTGTGCCCCTCGATAGGCGGTCCACGGCTACATCTCATGCATGCCTTTCAAACTCGGTCCACGCTCCCTCAAATCGGAGCCCCGAGGAACCCTCTCAGTCACTCATATCGCATCCCATCCATATCATATATATATATATGTATAAAACATATATATATTTAAAACATACAAACATAAATATAAACACACACATATGTAAATCTTTATATTTTCCTTTTAAAAGCATCCCCACTCTCTAAGGGGGTATATCACTAAGTAGGTGTGTGTGTGTGTGTGTGTGGATTCCCCATATCCCAAAACCTTTGAAAACATTTATGTTTTTAAAACCCTTTTCAAAACCTTTGTTCCCAGTGGCTAAGCAAAGAAATCTAAGCTACTCACAGTGTTGAGAGGTTCGTATACCCCAAAATGATCCAAGTAGACAAGTCTCCGGAGCATCGCAACACTCAATCGTCCAGAAGCCTAACACACAGAAATACGTGTTAGCATTCATAATCACACTATGAATGCACTTATGAGGCTCTAGCATGACCTAGACTGGGCTTGGATGTGATTCGGGCCTTATAAAAGTGTCCGTGAAGGTTCGGGGTCAAAATCGGACACTTTATGAAAAATTACAAAAATGCCCTTAAGGGCCCGTGGACCCTTTGCCCGAACTGGGCCAGGCCCTGCATGGGTTTAGGCCTAAAGGCCAGTCGCGTGGGTTGGGCTGAGCCCAGCGCTGGACTTGGGCCAAATGCCCACTCCCCACCCCACGCGAGAGACCGACTAGGGGCTCGGTCGGTTCTTTCTCGATTTTTGCACCTGTTTCTCCTCCTTTATACATACAAATTTAGAAAGACAATCCTCATGACATCCATGACAGATCACCGAAGTAGAAACGAGAAACACCAGCCTAATATCCGTAGATCTGAGATCTAAACTTAAATTGGGCAAAAAGCTAAACTAAACTTTAAACTCAGATCTACTTTAAACCGATGCATGGAAATACGTGAAAACTTAATATAACATAGATTGAGGTGAGTAGAATGATGTATTAGAAACTCACCTTGTTTCGCCCGTCGTTTAGTCCGAATCTGGCAAAATGCAAAATGCCTCTGTTTAGCTCCAAAGAGCAAAAAAGAGAGAAAAAGAGAAAAAGAAAGAAAAAAGAAAAAGAGAAATGAGGGGAAAGGCTTCGACCTTCTCCTATTTATAGAAGAGCCCGACACCGGGTCTACTTGGGCCTTGGGTCAGACTTTCTCCCCTTTTTATAATTTCTTCAATTCTCTCCCGTTGGTTAAATCCTTTGATTTCTTGTACCAACGAGGCCCATAACTAATTATTATGGACTTAAT
The DNA here is from genome assembly GCA_030664755.1 of Microcos paniculata. Taxonomy (NCBI): domain Eukaryota; kingdom Viridiplantae; phylum Streptophyta; class Magnoliopsida; order Malvales; family Malvaceae; genus Microcos; species Microcos paniculata. The sequence continues at coordinate 9,404,412 of CP131462.1, read as the reverse complement.
AGGAGGTCTTATTGGCATTTACTAATTTCCATGCATTAGTATTACCTTATCCTTTAACTCCGTTTTGTCTTAATTTTCACATGTCTTCTTAATTAGACACATCCGGACCGACGTATTATCCACTTAATACCCAATCTTATACTATTTCGTTTATAGGGAAGAAATGGATTAGGTCCGGGTGTGTCACTATTGCCCATAGAGATAATATGATGAATACTTGCTAGATAAATATGGTGCTCCATAATAAATTTCTTATATCTACCATCATATCAATTTTCAAATTTTGCTTCTATTGATGCACTATAACTGATAGGTGTATTTTATACCTATATTATGAGCTATTTACAAGTTTAATTAGATGATCTTTGCTAATATTATAGCTCATTCTATATCTATTATTCTCACTTTTATCTTATTGTTTGTAGGAAAGCTTTATGGTGAAAATTTAAGAAAACAAAGGAGATTTTGGATGAAAAGACCAAAAAGGATGAATAGATTGAAGTTTGGTTCAAGAGAAGCTCATAGAATGAAGAAACATTGAAGTAGACATGAAAGGGGTGACGTATCATATATGAAACGGCCCTGCTTCATACCTGAAACGGCTGGGGTATCATATATGAAACGGGGCCGTTTCTGAGCCGAAAAGTCCGATAGTGTGCGATATGAAACGGCGCCGGAATTGTATAGAAACGGCGCCGGTTCTATGTTTTTGAGTCCAACTCGATTTAATCTCCTAATTTTATTTAATCTCTCCAATAAAAATACCATAGTTTAGGGTTTTTAGACGGGAAAGAGATCTTTTTCAGAAGAGAGGAGCAGTCAAGTCTTCAATTTGGGAAAAATTGTTCTTTCTCTTTACTTGTGATTTTTCTTTTATTTAATGAATATGTTTATTTTCTTTGATATGAGTAGCTAAATTCTTTGTTGGGGATTTGGGTATATCATCTAGGGATTTTAATTTAATTATTGTATGGATTGATTTTCTGGGTTAAATCTGTTTTCTTTGTTCTTAATGCGTTTTATGTCTGGCCAACATAGAATAGATCTTTGGTATTGTATGAAGGACTGAGAGGTGAAATATAAGTCGTGCTCTAGGAAAATAGACACAATCTAATTGGATACGAGAGTAATTCAGTTTATTGTGATAGCCATAATTGAATTAGGGTTATGGAGAAACTGATTTGATTATAATCCAAGGTTCTTAATGTTCTTAGCTAATTAGTTTATACACTGAGAGGTGGTAATCAATTAGTTAGGAAAGCTTAGGATGATCTGAGAGGGCTTTTAAGTAGATTAGTGATTGTTATTTTAACCCTGATAATTAAATTCATACATAATTGAATTAAATACCTAGGAGAGAAGCCTAAACCCTCACATCCATTCTATTGATTTCTCTTAATTATTTAATCTTTGTTTCCTTAATTAATTTCTACAATCATCTTCTCTTTAATTGTTTGCAATTTGATTTCATTAAATTCAGTTTTCTTTACAAACTTTGCTAGAATTAGGTTATTAGTTTTCTCAAGTCCTCGTGGGATCGATATCTTGGAATACTCCAAGCTTTACTACTTGATTCTGTTCTCTTGCAGAAAAAGCCCGATCAATAACCAACTAAACTTTGTTCTGTCTTTATGCTTATGAAGCCCAAATCATTAGCAAGATTATCCATAGCTCTTTTTCCCTTGTTATCTCTAGCTCTATGGCTCTGTGAGACCCATGGTTCTCATCTTGTGTAGCATGTGTGAAAGTTACCTTATACGTAAAAAGACTCATTAGTCTATAATAATCACCTTCATTTGAAAGATCATACCTTGGAGCATCTTGTTCATTATTCAAGTTTAATCATTAAGTTTTTCCTATTACATAATTACAAGTCAAATATCCAATGCAATAAAAAGATCCCCATTTAGATTTAAGAATAAGAAAAATGTCTAAATTTATTATCATTTTTTTTAGTATTTAGAACATCAACTTTGAATATAACTTAAAACACTTCAGCAATATAGAAAGTGATTGAATTTTATACTTAGACCCACCTGAGCCTTCTACTTCCACCACATGCCAAACAACTTTTCATTTGGGTCAAGATCCCTAGAATTTCAAGTTGGGTTATAATTTGGGTCTTATCACAAAATTAAAGGCACAATAATAAAATTTTTGTAACTTTACATACTATACATTTTAATGGTTATTTCAAATATAGTAATATATCGCGGATAAATGAACATATCAATGGATATCCTATGGTTTGAAAAAACCGTGGATATATCGTAGTACAATATCTATTACAGATATTTAATGACACGCCCGGACCTAGTCCGCACGTGTCAAGTTGAATATTTATGTATTGTTGTCTAGTCAATACACCAAATTTGAATTCCCATAGATGTTTTAAACTTCATTTAGCTCAATTTCAAGCTTAAAAACCCAAAAATTGAAGTTCCGAGTTGTGGGCCCCATTTGGGCACGGATCCCAAGGAAGTTTGACCGAGTTGACCGGAGTCAACCTTGACTCTGTTGATTCCGGCGTCGGAACTGATCAGAATCGGCGCCGGAACTGACCGAATTATATGGGGTCTCGGTCACCCGAGATCCCCATTTTCATCTTCTCTTCTTGTTCTTCATTCTCCTAGTTCTCTCTTCCAAATTCCTTCGAATCAAACCCTCAATCTCCTTTCAAACACTTAATCAAACATCAACACCAACATCTCTTGTATCCTTGAAGATCAAAACATGAAAATTTCCAAGAAAATCACCAAATCTACAAATCTGTAATTTTTGCGACAGATTGTTCATCAGCTCATAACATTCAATTCAACCGTGGGAAGTGGCTGGGAATTTGGTATGTTGTTCTAGACTCATCAAGCTTTAATTTGATAGTTTACATGCTTGATTTCATGGTCTGTGCTAAGAGAAATCGTTGATTGAAGTTGAGATTTCTGTTTTGCTCGAGATATGTTAATCCTTAGTGTTTTGATTCAAAATTCGAGCATGTTTAATGGTTTGATTCCGTTCTTGAAGCTGTGAATCCTTAGATCATGTGTTTAAATTGCTGTGTTTCAATTTTGGTGCGGATTGGTGTTGAATCGAATTTGAATCAAGTTGAAGAAGATTGGAGGCCGAAGCTCGACCTTAAATGCAGAATAGAACCGGGGCCGGTTCTGGTATGAACCGGGGCCGGATCATCACTGTCCAGGGGCAAAATGGTCATTTTGCAACCCTAGATCCCATTTGACCCAATTGACTTTAATTTACTTCAATTGACCTCCGGACTTGCCCAATTTTACTCCGTGACCTTAAATAGGTTTTGTTTTATGATTTAATTGTTGGTTGAATGCTTTTATTAATCAAATTAGATTTTAATTTGATTATTAGGTACGTGATTGTACGAGTTTCGGACCGATAGCAATTTGAGCTAAGGCATTCGTGGGTAATCGGGGAGTATACAACTCTCCTCTCTTGTGAGTGGCTTGGATTATATTGGTTGACCATTAAGGGTCAACCGTTTTCAAATTTCTTTATAAATGCTTTATTAAATTGTTTATATATGTTTTGGGGTATGAATTGTCCACCCTCACACACTAAGTTTGCAAATGATTTAAAGGGTGGGAATTTCAAATATTTAATAAATTGATATTATTTATTATTATTTGGGGAACGATACCCCTGAGAGATGAGAGATTGAGCAGGTTCCTCGGGGCTCCGATTTGCGGGAGCGTGGACCGAGTTTGAGAGCATGCGTGATACTCAGCCGTGGACCGCCTATCGAGGGGCACGGTGAGTCGAGCCTGGTTGCGAGAGGCGCGTAAGGAAACTCGCCAGGCCTCCAGAGTGTTGTGTTCCACCACAGTAAGGCAAACGTCAAGGGAATGGGCCAGAGAGTAAAGTAAAAATGTTTTAAAAGTATAAAGTAACCCTTGACGGTCCAGTGGATACCCCAGTGCACGGGTATACCTTTTTGGGACAATTTCAGATGCCAGCCCATTTGGAAATATTATTATTAATTTAATATTTGATTTGGTTTGGGACTTACTATATTTTAGTAAATGATTAATTAAATTGATTTTTGGATTATTTCATATCCCCAGCCTGAGGTGATCGGTCTTTATAACCGAGTCTCTCACTGGGTACAAGTATATTGTACTCACCCCATTCACTTTTGTTGTCAGATCATCAGGTTTCGGACGGCAGACGTCCTGGTGGCCAGTGATCCCAGTATGACACTGTGGATACGACTTTGTCGGTGCCACCCATTTTGCTCTGTGTATCTTGACTCGGAATATTAGTGCATCTTACATATACATTTATGTATTTATATATAATACTTTCCGCTGCATGGAGTACCGTAAGACGTGTCACTTTCTTTTGAAATACTTTTGAACTATATTATCTTTAATATTTTCGTATGTTTTCATATATTGCTCGAATATCCTTTATTTTTAAGCCTTGTGCCATCTTGGTTGCCCGCCTGACGAGGCACGCATCTCGAGGTGGTACGGCGGTTGTCATGTGGCCTAGCCTGCGGGTCGGGGCGTGACAAGATGATTGATAGTAAATCATTATGACTTATCTATTACTAAGGTCAAATCCACTGGTATAATTTTAAGTTTGTTTTGAAACATGATCTATATAAATCATGGAACTATTGTATAATATGTAAACATCACTTATACTTTCTTTTGTGAAAATTTAATCTATTAGTGTTTCCTATCTTAACATTTTGATGTAAATAAATGTGTGACTTTTTATAAAATGACTGCTATTATTTAAATTTTAAACTATATGTATGCTTTAAAACTGCATGGTGCATCATATCCAAATATTTGCATGTGTTTTACTAATTGGGTTCAAAGTTCTATAAGCCTTGCGAGTTCCGAGTTATAGGCGAAACACACTGTTCACAATTCGTAGCATACAACGGTTGTCACATTCGCAACCTTCAGGTCTGAGTGTGACAGGAAAGCCTTAAAATATTAATGTTTAATTAATTTTTTTTAAAAGTCCAATATAATAAATAGAACCCAAATCTAATAGCATTTGAAATATGTTAAAAAAAACAAACATATTTAATAGATATAAGCCTCTTACCCAAACCCAAAGCCCAATATAATAGATAAAGCCCATATCTAGGGCATTTTTAAAATATGTTAAAGAAAAAGAGATATTTAATAGGTATAAACCTCTTATCCAAGTCACATTTTTAGATATACTAGTCTCAGTATTATGTGCATTGCACATGATACAACGTGTTATGCTAATCCGAAAAATCCATCTAATCGACCCGAATCTGAATCTAATTTAACTTGATTTGATTTTTGAAAGAAATAAATAACTTAAACCTAACTTATTCGAAATCCGATTAATTCGATAATTAAATGACCCAAAACCCAATTGACCCAAGAGTTTAACCCATAAAAGCTGATAAACTAATCGAAAATAATTCAACTTGCTAATTCAAATAACTAAAAATCCAAGATCTCAAACTTAAATGACCCGAAAAACCTAAGGTACAAACTTGAAAGACTTGAGAGCTAAACCAGAAAAATCTAAAAAACTTATTGACTTAAAAATCTGAACTTGAATGACCTGAAATTTGAATGGCCCAAAAATTTATTTGAACCAATCTAACTCGAACCTGTAACCTACCCAATCCGCCCATTTTACACTTTTAGTTCTTAATTTTGTATTTTTTAATTGTGTAAAATCTGATTTAAATCGATGACATTCTTGAACACTAATAAATAAAAGCCCTTTAAAATCCTTATGTTTAAACCCAATTTAAATCAATGGTATTTTTAATTCTTATGTTTAAACCCAATTTAAACCAATGACATTCTTAGACACTAATGAGTAAAAGCCCTTTAAAATCTTAATTTTTAATTTTTTTTTTAAAAGCCTAATGTAATAAGACCCAAATCCATAATTTTTAAACATCCAATATAAAAGATAGAGCACAAATCCAATGGTATTTTTGAAATATATTAATGAAAAATGGATATTTAATAGGTATAAATCACTTATCCAAATCATACTTATATATATATATATATATTATAGATTATAAACTATAGATTAATTAGTATAACATTCCATAATTTAGTAAATTATAATTTATATATTCTTTCAAATCGTTTTTTATCAATAATTAAATTTTATACTTAAATATTACACTAATTGATATAGTATAAATAATATAGATAATAATGCATATGCAAAATGCTGTCATTTAATGTGATCGGCAAATTATAGTAGTAAAATAATAATAACTGATCATCCACGTAAGAGGAAAATTTTATTTCTTAAACTCAAAAGGGAAGAAGTTAATGTTGTAACACACTTCTAAGCTTCCAGCTAAAGACGAAAGTTATGTTTGATGCATGAAAATATTTTCTATTTTTATTTTTTAAAAAATATAAAGAAATTACTATCTAAGATATATATAATTTATAAAAATGTATGCACGTTTTAAAATATGAAAATGAAAATGAACCTAAAATTGAAAATAATTTTTTTTAAAAAATTTCATTTTTAGGTTCATTTTTTTTATTTTCTAAAACATACATATATTTTTCCTCAAAACACATATCTTACATAATAATTCCTTTATACTTTTTAAAAAATAAAAATAAAAAAAAATTTCATACTAAACATAACCTAAAGTTTTCTAAAATCACGTAACTTTTACATACAGAAGAATTACTCTTGTCCACATCCGATCCAAAAACTGAAAGTAAATGCGAGTCCAGCGCCGGCTAAGCATTAAAGGGACTAAAACAGCCCCAAAGCCAGTAGCAAACCCGATTGCCATGGCCACATAGAACCAATCCACTCCATTGTCGTCTCTTTTGCCTTCCTTCCTCCTATTAGGAATTTCACCATTTGGATTACCACAATTCTTTGTCAGAGGAGGTCCACAGAGTCGGTTGCCAGTGAAGCTCGAAGCATCGAAGCCCAATATCTGAGTGCTTGAAGGGATTTTTCCAGTCAAATCGTTATTTGACAAGTTTAAGCGACTTAAAAATGTCAAATTCGATATGCTTTGAGGAATTGACCCGGAAAGTTGATTTTCCGAAAAATCCATAGATTCTAGAGATGTCATGGCACCAATACGTTTGGGAATCCTCCCGATCAAATGGTTATGTGACAAATTCAATGACTGCAAATTTTGAAGTCCAACCACTTCTTCGGGGATTTCTCCAGATAAGTTATTAACAGAGAGGTCGATGCATTTCACCAGACGGAGGTTTGCTCTGTATTCAGAAGGCCGCCCTTTCACCACAACGATTGCATTATCGAAAACATCAATGTAAGTATAATCTCCAGTCACTGCAAAATTTCTATCGGACACATCATCTGGTCTGGCCATGGCAGTGAAGTTACCGATACATTTCGGTAAGTTCCCGGAGAGATTGTTGTGAGAAAGGTCTAAGATATGGAGAGAATGAAGAGCGCACAACTGATATGGTATGTGGCCGTGAAGCTTATTCGAACGAAGATTCAATATCTCCAAATTCTGAAAGCTAGGGCCCAGCCATGTCGGGATGTGGCCATTCATTTCATTTTCACTCAAGTCGAGTAATGCTAAGTGTGTAGAATTCTGAAGCGAGGCGGGCAAATCTCCCGAAATATTGTTATTCTGAAGATGCAATGATAAAAGAGAAGGTAAGAACCCCAAAGAACTTGGTAAAGAACCAGTAAACTTGTTGCCATCTAATTTTATGACCTCCAAGGACCGAAAATTCATCCAACAATCTGGTAACTCTCCAGAGAAAAGGTTTTCACCTAGATCGAGAAACCATAGCCATATTGTCTCATTTGTCCTGTGACACAGAAAGGAAGAAAGGGAGCCTGACAAAGAATTATTGGAAAGGTAAAGTCCACCCAAATTAAACGGAGGCAATGGGCCGCTGAAGCGATTTGAGCTGAAATCAAACGACACAAGCGTTGGATCAACAAGCGGTATATATGGAAGCCGTCCGTAGATTTGGTTGTGAGAAATATTTAAAGCTCCAAATTGAGTAGACAGGTCCCAAAACCATGTGGGAATGCTATCAGCAATTCCCGAGTTGGATATGTCCAGCGAAAACAATTGTTTTTGTGAACGAATCCATGTGGGAAATTTTGGCCCTAAATGCCAAGACTCTATTAATAATTTTGAAAGTCTAAAAGGAGGAATCCAGTTAGGCTGGACTTTTAAGATGAATGAGTTCCCAGTTCCATCTAAATATTTCAATTTTGTCAGATTGGCAAAATGAGCTTCATGAACAATACCATCTAACTTATTATTGGAAATGCTCAATGTTTCTAAATTTCGCAGCTGCCCAAGCGATTCAGGAAGGTTTGCTTTCAATTTGTTATTTGAAACATCTAGTACCCTTAACTCAGAAAGTTCTCCTAAGGACTCTGGGATGGAACCAGAAATTGAGTTACCATCCAAATAGAGTTCTTCTAAATTTTTGAAATATCCGAGATGACTAGTTAGTTGACCATAAAGCTGAGTAAGACTGACATCCAATGACTCCAATCCATGGGAAGTGCACCCTGACAATATTTCTAAGATATCAGAGATGTTTTGACTCAATTTGACACCATTCAAAATGATTGACCTCAACTTGCAAAGATGTCCTGCTGATCTAGGAATTCCTCCTTCAAGTTTCTTATTCGTTGACAGGTCAAGATTTACGACCGAAGTCATGTTTCCAATAGCGCTTGAAATTTTACCTTGGAACTCATTGGAAAAAAGGTAAAGAGACTCGAGAGGGCTAAAACCATACAACCAGTCAGGAATGGAAGAATTAAACTGGTTTTGTGAAAGATCAAGGTACCTAAGAGAAGTTAAGTTCCGAAGCCCATCAGGGATAGGGCCTTCAAAATCATTCAGTTTTAAGTCAAGGTAATCTAAGGTTTTGAGCTTAAATACCCATTTAATGATGGATGAGGTATTTTGTAACGAATTCAACCCAAGATTCAGGATGGCAAGAGATGACAAATTAGGATTTAGGGGCGTAACAGGAGGAAGTTCACAAGATGGCAAGTGCAGCTCTTTCAAAGAGTGAAGCGTGTTTACTGTCTGTAGCCAGTCGAAGGCCTTGCTGAGATTCACAGAACCCATATTTAGGTACGTCAACTGAGAACTACCAGCCAACCATCGAAGATTCTCAACATATAGCCCATATCCCTGAAGATTGAGATATCGCATATTTGAGAGATTGCCAAGTTGATGAGGAATGAGTCCCCTAAATCCAGCATTAGAAAGATCAAGGTATCTCAAACTCCCCATAGAACCAAGGAAGTCGGGAATCCGTATTCCACCAAAATAATTGTTACTTAGATCCAAGTAACTCAAATGCTCCAAATTGAGTAAAGAATGGCTTACCTCCCCTTCCAGCATCGGGCCATCGGTAGCAGGTTTTCCAAGGTGGAGTTCAAGGACGTGGCCCGTTGCATTATCACAGAGAACTCCGAACCAGCTACAGCAATCATCGTGATGAACGTCCCAAGAGGCAAGCCGGTCGTCAGGATAAAGGAGACCTTGTTTGAACAACAAAAGCGCTCGTTTTTCACTCTCAATACATCCAACGTAGGATCTTCCATTACCATTAGTACTGAAACTAATGTTTAGCGTTGCCAGCAGGGTGAAAAACCCAAGGAGAAAATTTTTAATACCCCCAGTAGCCATTGATCTCTAAATTGCTACTATTAGGGAAAGTGGTGTATTAAAATATTGTTAAATGTTAAGTCAAATATTAAAATAAGGTGCTACTTATATAGTGGTAACGAGGAATTCCATTTTTCCCCATTCGGATCCAATGCGTTTGAACATAATTAATTGAAAACTTTTCCCCGTTTGGATTGAATGCTTTTGAACATAATTAATTGAAAACTATTAAAATAGATGCGGATATCTATAATTATAAAAAAAATCAAAGAATTTTATCTTTTAAATAGACACAATTTAGGTCTTTTTCATCTCAATAATTATTAAAATCTTATTAAATATCAATTTACATCACAAACTATTTAACACACTTTTAACACTATTAGAAACAAAAAAAAAATTTCTAGAATATTTTTTTTACTTTATTATTCTTTCTTTTTTGAAAAAAATGTGTATCACAAAGTTTAGTTTTAAATTTTAAATAAATTAACTATATAAGGGTAAATTTTGAATTTAAAATAAATTAATATTACGGTAGGGTTTTAGAAAAAAATTTTATTATGTATTATAAAATTTAGTCTCAAGTTTTAAACAAATTAATTATTGAAGGATAAGTTTTGAATTTCAAAATAAATATTGTGATAAAGTTTTAAAAAAAAATTGATTAGAGTTCTTAAAATAAATATTGTGAAAAAATTTTAGAAAAAATGAGCACAAGAAGAACTAAAAAAAAAGACAACAAAAGAATTAACAATGATAAAAAGAGATTAACTAATTAATGGTGTAAGTAAATACTTAACAAGATTTGAGTGGTTACTAAAATAAAAAAGACATAAAGAGAAGCATTTAAGTTGTGTGGTTTTCAAATTATGGGATTATAGTCCAATTATTGTAGTAATCACGCCGACCAAACTGCTTCTGACTCTTGCCACAAACATTAACTCTCATTGGATAATATATACAAGTTAACAGTTGCTGCACTTATCCTGAGGTCCGTTTGATAAGAAAAAAGAAATAAATAAAAAAGAAAATTTATTTATTTTAATAATTATAATTTGTAATTATACATTTTATTTTAAAACACAATCATTAAATTAAAAAAATTTTCTTCGTTACCTTTTTTCTTTTCTTTTTACCAAATCAAATCAAATCAAACGAACTCTAAGAGAAACACACAATTTCTCACACCTTTTCAATGGAAAAATTTGAGAAATTATAAAAGCACATATGTTTCAGTAATTTGAGGAAAAAGGGAGAAACGAAGCTCATCGAGTTATATTTTTTGAGTTCTTAATTAATAATTGATTAAATAGGACATTAAATCTTTTTCTTTCCCTCAATTATAATATAGATTTCAGAACCAGAAGGAGTAAAATCTATTTCTTTTTTTTGTTTAACTGAAACTATTTTTTTTATTACAACTAAAATATTTCGAATTGAAGTTTTTTTTTTTCCAATAAACAAAGAAGTTTTTTTTATTTCAACCAAAACACGCTTACAAAAAGATAGTGCTTTGCAGTTGTCAAGTCAAACGTACAACAGAAATCTAACACCTATTGCTTTTTACACCTACTTAGTATTGACAGCTATTTGACGTGGACAAGGCAGACCATCCTTGTTCAGCACAAACACAATAAAAGATAGCGGTCTATTGACCCAGTCTACAAGACCCATCTCCTTTCTGAACTACGTTGCCAACCAATCAGCAGCCCCATTCGCAGAACGCCTCACCAAGGGAAATCTTAACTCTTTTATCTTCCCACTATATTTCCAGTTTTCCTTAATCAATGCTTCAATTTTCCAATACCCTTTTCCAGACTTATTAATTATTTATTTTGTTAAATAATACTAACTTATTATTTATTTATTTATTTTGTTTAATTAAGGGTATCAGGCCGGGAAACATGAAAAATAAATAAATACACACTTTGATCACCCTTATCATCATCAAAGTATAAGTGTTATGGCTTTGATCAATATTTATTGGTTTGATGAGCACACTTAAAACTAAATTTAAAGTGTGCATATACAATGTTCCTATATACTTATTTATATTACACGAATTACGAAAAAACCAAAAGAAAAACACTTGCACCTATCGGCGTCACGTTCAACCCCAACCAAGTAGCACGCCATGAAATTGCTATCAGCGTCACATTCAACCCCAAGTCGCACGGCATGAAATTGCTATCTTGCTGTCATGCTTTCATATCAACGTTGAAGTGTTTCTCAGTCTCCTACCTGCTTGTTTTTCACGCTTAGTCTTGAAATCATTTTCTTGTATTAATTATTCTGAAACACTAGTTAGGAAAAATTGCAGGTGGTTACTGTTGGAATTTAATTTCGTAAAAACCTGAATTCGTTCATATCAGATCGTCAAGTATTAAACAAATAAAAACAGAAGTATATCTGAATTTTCTATTTTTGTTAGAATATTGTCGTTTGTTTTCTAAATTAGAACGTAACTCTTAATTTCTCTCTATGATAAAAAGTAAAAAAGAAATGAACGTATGTTTTAATTTGGGACCATAACCATTTAAAAAGAGTGAAACCTTAATGTAATAATTTTTATTTTGGCCTATCATTAAATTAGAAATTATAGCTCGGTTTCTATATATATAAGGCTCACACTTAAATTAGATATATAAAATCCAAAATACCTAAATCACATTAGATCATTTTAATTAATTGGACTCAACCTTAATGATAGTCTTCATGCATAATTATACACATAAGCGTACATGTTCGATTATTGAATTTCTAACAATCTCTCACTTGGGCTATATATGTTACCTTAAAATTGTGTGTTAAACTTATGTGCACTTAGAATTTTGTTATCATTACTGAATGCATCCCTAAACAATCCAGTTCATCAATTATACCATTATAGTATCAAAGCAACTTTCGCTACATTTAATCGTAACTAAGTGCATCAATGATCACATATGCTGATATAACCAAATGACATGAATCGAGCATGGATGTGTAGCATAGAAATTACAAACAGTGTGATCCTAGCATGCTTATTTCTAACTGGTCCTACCTTATGGCTTAGTGAGATCAATTTTAACAAGTTCAGAGACAAAATAAATTAAAAACTTTATAACTAAAAATAACCTCAAATGAATTAATAGAAAATTGTATTCAAAATGATAGTGAAATACATCTAATCTGAGAAGCATCTAAAATACAAATTCCCACTGAAAGTAAATATTCTAAATAAATACAACATCTATATGAGCTGTGTGCTTATGAAAGATCTTAGGTGGCACTCCCTTAGTAAGTAGATCCGCAATCATGAAGTTTGTCCCTTAGTAAGTAAATCTTCATTAGAGTCTTGTGATTTGTCTTCCAAATTAGAAGGTAACCCTTAACTACTCCCTAATGATGGAATGTTAAAAAGAATGAACGTACATTTAATTTGGGGACTATAATCTTTTATAAATGATAAAACCCTGATGTAATAATTTTTAGTTTGGCCCATCATTAAACTATAAATTATAGTATGATTTCTATACATATGAGACTCACACTTAAATTAGGAGCATAAAGCTCAAAATACCTAAACCACATTAGATCACTTTAATTAATTTGGCTCAACCTTAATGATAATCTTTATACACAATTATACACATATAAGCCCACATATTTGATTATTATATTCCCAACAGTTACTTAACCTACATACAAGCCCGGAACCTAAACATTCTTAACTTTGAGTGTTTAGTCCTATTGTATGATATGAATGTTTGTATGTTTGAAACTCACCTAGATTTTGAAACTATTGACATAGGGTGCCAGCTTGTATTTGGGTGGCAGCTTTTACTGCTCATGGATAAATAAAATCTGATTTATCCAGAAAACAAAATTTACGCTCAACTATAGAACTTGGAAAACTTGAGAAAGCTCCTAATCGCCATTGTATTATATATGGAAGACTTGGAAAAAATTGCAAATAATTGACTCGTATGCGTGTTAGCAAATAGAGGAGAACATCTTCGTCACCATGAATGCAAAAACGTCACGATTAAATTCACAGCCATACCCAAAGTCTAAAAACAACGTCCGCTTCCACTTTGAAAATGGCAATTTTGAATTCACATACGTTTGGCTTATCATTGTTGGTTTTCAATTTCCATTTTACAAGTTGAGTTACAATATCTTATTCCGTACAATTTAATTATTACCTCGCTCGCTACAACACAAATGACTTTTAAAGGTATTTACATGTGTTTCTAAACGTCATTTTTTTATCTCAAAATGAATCTGAGGTATTTAAATAATCTGTCCTGAATGTTCCAGTCGCTAATTGTGTTTAGTGGCTTATTAGAGACAAATAAATAAGTGCTTTTGAATGCATAAATTAGAGACAAATTTTTAAGTCTTTAAATGAGCTCTATAACAACTAATTTTTTGTCTCCATTTAATCCTTTAAAAGCAAATTCATTTGCCTTTAATTTTAACTTTAAGAGACAAATAGATATGCCTCTAAGTTGCAAATTAGTGACAATTAAAAAGGTCTTTGAATATAGTCTTTAACAACAATTTATTTGCCTCTATTCAAACCATATAAAAACAACTAATTATGCCTCTAATCACTTTTTTTAGAGACACATGCTTGTGCCTCTATTTTGTATAATTGGAGACTATTATAAATGTCTATTAAAACGGTCTATTATAATGTCTATTAAAACGGTCTATAACAACAATTTATTTGCTCCTATTACCTCCTTATAGAAACACATGTTTGTGCCTCTAATATTACATTTAGTGGCATTTATAATATGAAGTTAGAGGCAAAAATAATTGTCTATTTATGTAAATAGTAACATATACGAAAAATGGGAGGCTTAAATGTATAGAGACCTCTGTAATTGCCCTTAAATTTATTTTTTTAATTTTTTTATCCTATCCATAATATTGTTTCTTTTTAAATATATTGTACATATACCGTATAAAATAAAATGAGATTATATGAAATAATATAATAGAACATAACATAGGATATAAACGATGAGTGAGAATTGATCTAAACTATTATTTATTGCTCAATGTACCCATTAGCCATTACAAAACATTAAATTAACAAAGAACTCAAAAGAGAAAAGAGAAGTTGAAGTAGGAGAACTCAAAAGAATATCATGATACAATCTTATTTGAGTTCTACAAAAAGACTGTCATGATATAATCCAAGGTGATTAAGGCCTCGTTTAGCAAAAAGAGAAATAACAATAATGACAAAACAGACAGCAACAACTACCCATGTTGGTTTACACTCCAAAGAGCTGGACTCTGCCATGAATATATTGATTCAAGTCAAGTCTCCAGTTGCTTTAGCCTCTTAATGAGCCAGACAGAGAATGCAGATTTTGTCTCAAGTCCATTGTACATGAAGCTAGACATGGTTTTCATGAACATATGAAAGAGAAAGAAGTAATTAATGGATGGCAAAGAATAGAGTGCATTCACAAAGTTACAGGAAAAGAATTTAATTAGAAAATCTAAGTAACTCCAAGGAATCCAACTCTCACTGTGCTAAAAATCTCCTATTATCTATTTCCTTCCCCAATGACAAAACATTTACATGATCAGCACAACTTTTAAACCTTCCTTGCAATAATTTTTTCTTTAAAAGAGCAGGAACATTTATATAAACATATGCCTGCTCATCTCCCTCAGTCTGAAACAGAAGAGAAGATGGAAAGAAACATAAAACAGTATCCAAAATTGTAATACCTCCTTAAAGCAACATCACATTGTCATAATCAACCAATAAATATAAGAAAATTAATAACAATGACAACAAACAACAGATATACCCAAGAAAAATGTAGTTGTGATCCAAAAAAAAAATCATGATGATGTTTTCAAAAGGTCATAAACATTAAAAAAAAAAGGATAGGTAATTGAAGAATAGCTCTTCAATGTTTCACTGTTTTAAGGTTGAAGAACTTACTTGAAGCAGCAATATTGTTTCAACAATTTGGCAATAGTGTTTAATGGAAGCTATGAATCTATACAGCTTAGATGGAAACCATGTATTCTTCACCAATCCTAAGCTTTTTAAGTATACAAATAAGTCGGAAACTGGGATAAAAGAAAAAGTACAATCAAGGATCAAACTAAAGCACGCTCAACCTAAAGACATTAAAGTGAACAAAAGAAGAAAAAGGCAAAGAAAGAAGTTACCTGTATGAGAAACTCCATTACAAAAACCCAAGCAGTAAAACCTGATCAAAATAGAACAAATTACATGACCAAAAAAGAAAAGATAGAACAGGTTACATTCATCAAAATGAATTAATTATCATTGCCTCAATAAAATTAGAATCAAAGGACAAAATAAAAATAGAAGGCATTAATTTTGTACATATCACTTTAGTCAGGTACAATAAGTGAACCACCAATAAAGGCTGCTATAATCAAATAATACAGGCAGTGTGAAAAAACCAATCTCTAATGCTTCTTCATGATATGTACTTGGTTTAGGAATGAACTGAAAGGCTGTAAAATGATTCACATTGAATATTAAAATACGAATTCCATGCAATATACAAATAAAGTACCAAAGAGAACCATGCATCAGAACATAAGAGAAAATATTGTTTATTGAGCTACCTAATATAGTAATGAGCAATCATTAGTTGAGATACATAATCTAAAATAACTCAATCAGCTTTTCACAGGATAGTCCATCAAATTAGTTAATAAAGATTAAGAAGTAGAGAGACAAGTAAAGGCCTTGCCTGTGGGCAAGAATGGTTTCTGCCAGAGATTAAGAAAGCATATTAGGCTTGGATGATTATATCCATACGCTGAGCAGTAGGATAACAAAGAGATAATCAATCACAATAGAAATCAATTGGAAACAATAAAAATTTAATCATCTAAGCCATTGAAAAAATCAAATAATATATAGAGTTTAATTTAATTTTATAAAGTATCATTACTGACCTCACTATCTTAATATTATTCACAAACAGAGGAACAAAGCATGGTCTTGGTGTAAAAATGGAGACAATGTACTATTTAACAACGAACTATGTGAAGTATCTACAAAGAGGGGCTAAGTAAAGCATCTGAGTCAGTTAATTGATTGTACCTATTATAAAGGCCGGTTCATCATCAAAGGAAAAGTTCCAAAAATTATTCTACATCTCCTGCAAGCGTCTAACTACAAGTTCATGTGATGTATGCCCCAACTTCTGACCAGTATTACTTCCATGACTATCTTAAAAAGAACTCCTCAAATCAATGAGAAGGAACGAAATGAGCAACAAATATCGTAAAATTAAAATAATGCTTAGGCAGTAATCATCCAAAATCATGACGAATGAGATTCTTTTTTTCAAGTTTTCATTGCAATCAAACAATAAACAATTAATTTCACAATTACAAACAAAACCCACTGGAAAAATTTCAAAAAGAAAACGAAAAATCTCAAAAATTACCTTTTTCCTCCCTCAAATCTTCTCGGATCTGACCTCGCCATCGTTGGAACAGACCTCGATCGGTCGTTCTTTTTTCTCAGACAACCCAACACCTTTCTTTTCTTCTTCCTCCTTCCTTTCATCCCCTGTTCTAGTGTTCCTTTCCATATTTTCCTCCTGTCTCTTTCTCTTTGCATGCAGGAGCTTCTATCTCTCTTCTACCATCCCGATCCTTTAATTCTTTTTTCTTTTTCATAAAAAAAACGACGTCGTTTTACATGGGATGAGCTCAAAAAAAAAATAAAAACCTAAATTATAAAAACCATCCAATGAGGGGATGCCATATTTTCCCCCGCCCTTACCCCCAAAACCTCTCAAGAGGGCTTGTCTATTCCTTTAATTGTTTCTAATAGATAGATAAAAATCAATATATATATATATATAGATTTAGAGAATAAAAATAATAAAAATATAAAGTACATATATATAGTTAATATAGTTAAAGATAGTTATATATATATATAATATATTTCCGACTGTATTTTTCTCTTAAATAAGAATTTCATGCGATTATGCCCAATTCGTCAAAAAGTTTAAATTAGAAAAAGAAAAACAAAAATCTTTTTTCCTCTAAATTAATAAGAACATTTAATTACAAACCTTTTAAAGGGATAATAGACAATAATAACATTTAAATATAAGTCTCTAATATTTTTAAATTTATCTCAACAAGATTTTTACTTAGAGATCTTTAAAGAAGTCTCTAAAAGAATTACTATGAATTAGCTTTAGAAAAGCCTTTAAGAGAGGCATTTAAATAAAAGTCTCTAATATTTTTAAATTTTTCTCTTTAAAGGACATTTAATTAGAGACATTTAAAATGACCTTTAAAAGAATTACAAATTACTCTCTGAAAGGTCTTTGATTAAAGGCATTTAAATAAAGTCACTATTCATATATTAATTTGCCTTAAAAAGACTTTTAATTAGAGACCTTTAAAAAGTCTCTAAAAAAATTATAAAGTAGCCTCAAAAAGATCTTTTAAAAAAGACATTTAAGTAAAAGTCTCTAATATTTTAAAATTTGTCTCTAAAAGACTTTTAATTAGAGACATTTAAAGAGGCATCCAAAACAATTACAAATTAGTCTCTGTAAAGTCTTTGATTATGGGTATTTAAATAAAATCCCTATTCATATATTAATTTGCCTCTAAATATATAAATTCGTGTACTATTACCAACAATATCTTTAGAGGCAATAAAGAACTAAAAAAAAGCCTCTATAAATTTTTCGATTAATTATGATATTTTATTTAAATAAATAAATGGTCATTAGAGGCAAATATTTTTATATTTGGAGACAAATGATTTATTTGTTTGATAAAATCATAATTTAAAGATAAATATGTTAATTGCCTCAATTTGACTGCCACTAAACAAAAGTCATTCATTTGTGTAGTAGTGGCTCTTTCTTTTTTGAGAAATACTATTACCTTGCTCCTAAAACTTCATGATGCAGGTGGCGGAGGCAGGGGCGAAAGGGGCCATGGCCCCTGGTGTAGGAAAGCTCGATTCATCACATAAAACCACAATACAGAGATTTAGCGGAAGTAATAAATCAAATAAGATAGGCTTAAGGTTACCACACTAGTAGAAATCAAGATTTCGTAAGACTGATTGCGTGTTCTAATAAAATTCTTAGGTTCTATTTATATCTTATAAGTTTACTTTCGGAATAACTTGTCTTATGGGTTCAAAAATTAATTAGACCCAATAGCCATTAGACCATTATGGGTGCCAGGTCCAAAATCCAATACACTTGCTTTTTTACAATTTGGTTGATATGAACTAAAGAAATTTTGTTGTGGAAAATATTTAGAAAATTTTATTACCTGGCCTCTTAAATATAAAAGGAATCTGGCCAAACACAAGGAACTTTTTATCTCGCCTAATATATATATAATATTATTATATTAATTTTAACACTTAATGAAATTTCATAAAAATCCTATGCTAATTGTTGTAATATCAAGTTTAATGTCCGTTTACTAATATTAATTATTATTGTGAAATCTCATAAATAGCCTTTTAATTATTCTTATATTTTTAAAGTAGGTATGTGATATTATCTTTTTAAATATCTATTAATTTAATATATTAAAGTTAATATCATTAGAAATTCTATTTAAATTCTTTTAAAAAAAATTCAATACTTATAAGAAAAAAGCCCATTAAACCCATACAATTTTAATTAGAAAAAAGGAAATACACATGAATTAAAAATCCATTGAGATTATACTATTCTTATTCTAAAAATAGATTATACAATCCTTAAAAAAAATGCATGATTTAAAATAAAAAATGAAATAGGCATTAATTGCATATATATATATATATATATATTTTAAAGTACGTGTGTTAATTTACCTTTTTTAATATCTATTAATTAAATTAGGTTTAAGTCCTCGCTCCGTATCGGAATCGTTACAATTTAATTATAAAATTTCAAACAAATCAACAAAATAAGTGACAAAATAATTACCATCAAAATTTATAATCCCTATATAAAAATTGGATGATATAAGAATGAAGCATGACATTGAGACGAAAAAAATAAATTGCCATTAAAATCTTTTTAGGAAAAGCAAAATTCTTTTAAAATATTATCATAATCTTTTTGTTTGTTATTCTTTTAGGTATTTATCTAAAGATATTAATTGTAAAAGAAATTTATAGAATCATTTAATTCAATAAAATATTTAAAAAGTATCAAAATTGCCATTTGAAGCTCTCTGAAATAAGATTTTGCAACTATAAATATATGTAAGATATATTGAAGTTAACACCATTAGAAATTTCATTTAAATTCTCAAAGAAAATTCAATTCTTATAAAAAAAACCACATTAAAACCATACTATTTTAAAAAAAATGAAATACACATGAATTAAAAACCTCATTAAGATTATACTATATTTATTTAAAAAATAGATTAAACAACCCTTAAGATCAAAAGGGCTTGTTTTTCAATCTCAATACACCGAGTGTTGGAGCTTGCATTAGTGAAACAGATATTTGTAGTTGCTAGAGTGAAAATCCCGAGGAGAAGAATAGTAATAGGAGCCATTGATAACTGTTAGATTATTACTACTAATTAAGGAGGTGGTGTATGTGTAAGTTTTTCTTTTGTAACCTCTATATATAGCGTCAGAATCTTGACTAATTAATACTATGAACTAATTAATACGTCAAAAGTTATTTTCTCCCATAGTTTGGAAAATTAATTGTGGAAGACTTGGTGGCCCTCCACCGGATCTTCTTCCCTTGAAGTAGACAGCTCTCGACGGCTTCTTATACTCTTATGTACCAAAAAGAAAATTGTGGAAGACTTGGAAAATTTTCAAAGATCTGACTCATGCTGCATATTTAGCAATTTGTGTGAGTGCAAAATATCACGATAGATGAAATTCATAGTCATACACAAAGTGATCTATAATGTCGGCCAACCATGCATGCACCTCCATTTGGAAAATGGCAATTACAGTGATCCTCCCACATTGAGTATCCATTTTTGGCTTACGTTCATATTGGGTATCCAAGTTTTTTCATCTTCCATAGGATAAGCCGAGTTCCAATATCTTATGGCGTACAAATTAATTTACAAGCTCTTTTCCAAACTTCATGATCATCATCAACAAGTTTAATTAGTCTGTCTACCACAAAGCACTCAAGTACAGAATCTTCTTGCAAATACATTGTTAGAAATTGACAAGCCAAAAGACCCATAAGCCTAACTAGGATCAACTTGCATATTGCATAAAAGTTTCCCACTTTATCTCTTGGCATGAAAAATTGTAGCTTAAAATAAATAATCTCCCACTAAAACTTAGGACGTAGGAGCGATCTATATATCAATATAAGTTTTTGCGTTAAATCCAAATTTGTTTCCTAGATTAAATGAAAAATTTTGGAGCTCTTCAGTCGCTTGGCTTGTCCTAGCTAGCTCTCATTGGGATTCATTATCCTGTTTCGCAAACAGTTAGAAGGTAATAATTATAAAGATACCACAATATACCTTGTTTAGTTGTTTACATACTCATTTTTTTGTTGAACTAAGGGTATCTCAGGCTTTCTGTCCAAGGTTAATCCCTTACGATCTGAGTTGATTCACTATGAGGGTAAAGCTCTCCCAACAATTATTTTCTCCGTTCACAAAAACTCGAACTCGATCGAGACCTTACTTAGAGGAAAATAAGTGCCAAACCACTTGAATCAATCAATTGTTGGTACTTGTTTACATATACTCTGCCACACTGGAGATGACCATTTCTTGTAAATGGAATTCCACCAACTGCTAATTAAGCAATTAAAGGAACTAAATGCTTCCCTATCGAATACAGTAATTTCTTTGACATCAAAGTGTTTCTAAACTCTTAACTCCTTCTATACGCTGCCTCAGCGTAAAACAAATTTGCAAGTAATTACGTAATTGAAACTCAACTACATCTACAACTACAAGTTTAGAATATTGTTGCATAGCCAAAGACTTGGAAAATATTACCACGAGTAATTGGCTGGAAATATGCGTGCCTAGCTAATTGAGGAATTTCTTTCCCACCACTATGACTACAGAAATGTCACGACAAAATTCATAGGCATAAATATATACCCAAAGTCGAATAACAATCATTTCCATTTTGAAAATGGCACTCTTGGCCTCACATTTTTTTGTTTATTTTCAACTTTCATACATTTTTCATCTTTCCATGTATTATGCCGTACAATTTACTTTGCGTATATAGCACCGTTTTGAAACTTCATGCACGGCAGCTCAATTTCGTGTTCTGCTAAAACCTGGGTATCCAATGATAAATTTAGCACTCGAGTCGAAAATTTTTTCATACAGACAGGTTGCATAAGTATAACATTAGAATTGATGAGTACACAGAAGAGTAAAAGCATACCAACTGAGAACCAACACGGTTTTGTCCAACTTCCATTCGAGTTTGACTAAATCGCGCAATTCAATTAGGACTTGATCTTGGTTCTGTTCAACTAGGAAACAAACGGATCAATATGCAAAGAATATGAGATTGAGCATATATATTGTAGAAAAATTTCACTGTGGATCCCACTTGATCTGGCTAGGCAGTAAAAATTGTAGCCTAAAATATATAATCTCCTGATAAACTTTGGAGAGAGAGTAAGAAAGGACTGAACTTGATCTATCACTGGCTAATTTTCTGATTCTTCTAACTCCAGGACTGCATTAAATCCGAATTCATTTCCAGGAGTAAATGAAATTTTTAGCTCTTCTGTTGTTTGACTTGTGCTAACCTTGTTTTCTTTCACATTCAGATTTTCCTGTTGCAAAAAAGAAACTAAAGTTTATTTGAGCTTTAGATTAAAGTTGAAGGTAAAGATAAGTTGCACATGCCATCACTTGCCTTCTTTACATAATCAGCCACGCTGGAGGTAACTATTTCTTGTATGACAAACTTGGTGACTCGGTCTTCACCAAGAATTTGCAATAGGAAAGTCTTTGGGACCTGCCAATTGCCAGTTTAGCCAATGAGTTTGTACAATAATGCAGAAGCAAACATAATTAACAGGGGTAAAGTTCTATGCAACAGGTTCAAAAAGATGATATAACAACATTCTCCTGCATATCTTTCTTGCTATCAAAATTCACTGCTTAAGTTTAGAAACTTTCCATTATAGCAAGCTTCTCTAGATAGCGAGAACTAATACTTCTTTTTTCATTTCTATCTTGTATATTAATGCCCTATTTTAATATTTTATTCACCAAAAACATTTTGATTATCATTTGAACTCATAAATATAATTCATTGTTTCACACAGATATATAGATTTGCTAGTTGTCATAAAAAGAAGAAAGAATGGAAAATTCCACCAGGCTATAACATTCAACTGCTACATGACATCCAAAATCCTCCATACTATGAACTAAAATTATCTTAGAAGACTTAACAGAAAAAATTTCAATTTCAATCAGGCAAACATGTCATGCCAAGTGCAAATTCAAGATTGAAGGAAACAAACGTATTGGAGGTACAAAAATGATCATGTATAACTCACTGACTAATCATGATTGCAAAAAGCAAGGCAAAATGACAAATCCAGAAAAATTTAAATCAGAACTGGCTCACCTTTGTTGTTTTCCCTGCATTAGCCCCAGATACAAAATACAATAAAGTCAGAATCAAAAGTTGGCTATTGAAATCACATAGATGAGCAAATCTTGGGAAAAAATAGAAATGGAAGGTTCTATCAAAATGGTAAGGACTTTTCCATTATCCTTGAACCGTCCAAATTTAAGGCAATTACAATCATGTAAATAAAGTAAAATACCAATCAATTTATTAAAAAATCATAATCCTCCACTAATTTCTAATATAAATATAACTCTAAACAGCTAATATAAAGAAAATTTAAAGAGTTGAGTCCATTTAAATGCTTAAGATTAGTAAAAAATCATTAAGCATTAGTAAAAAATCATTAAGCATTACCAAAATCATCACTAGTTAAACCTAAGTTCCAACTCCAAAAAGAAGTTACAGATAAACATTATTACCATTTCTTATTCTTGAAAACACTATGTAAATTAGGCTAATTCAATCAAGGCTTGAACTCAATCACCATGAATAAGAACTTAATCCGCGATTGCATCAGCAAATTACCTCCCTTTTCTCTACGAAATCCTGGAATTGGCGGCGCTTGCCGTGCTAAATCTGTCAAAACCTTATCAAATACCTTTTGTGTCTCAATCCCAGTCACATCCACTCGAAGCTGCCAGCAGAACATCATCAGAGTTGTCTTGAAAACACCAGGTACATTGTACATGCAGATGAATCAGCAAGACCAATTGCTGTCAATTTATTTTAAAAAGATATGGATTTTCAAAAATAATTTTTAGCATGTTCCAGCCATTAATCTCATTACATTCTGAAGAACATTTTGGTACGAATTGCATGAGCATGAAGATGATGCAGTTTCAGCTTCCAATCACCACATATAGCGTAATTAAAACAATTGAAATATGAAATATGAAATATGAACTCATGTACACACTTTGCTACCAACCATACTGCAAACTACATAAAGAAGAACATGGTCAGGAAAAGCTGAGTTAGACTTAGAACTCACTAACTCATAAGGATAATGGCTTAATACACAAATTGCCTCCTAAAGTATGCCCGTTTTGACACTTTGCCCCTTAAAGTTTTATTGTGGACATTTTGCCCCCTGAACTTTTATTCTGGACACCCGTTGCCCCCTCCATCGATGAAAGATCAACGGCATCGTGACGGTACTGATGTAGCACTGTCTACGTCAGATCGAAGTGCCACATGGCACTATAATCCGACGTGGATCATGCCATGTGGCACTCCGATCTGACATGGACAGTGCCACATCAGCACCGTCATGGTACCATTGATCTTTCATCGATGGAGGGGGCAACGGGTGTCCAGAATAAGAGTTCAGGGGGCAAAACGTCCACAATAAAACTTTAAGGGCCAAAGTGTCAAAACTAGCATACTTAAAGGGGCAATTTGTGTATTAAGCCGAAGGATAATTATGTCGAACATTCTAAATAGTTGGAAGTTCATAGATAAGTGTTTGAACTTTTATTATTAAATGCAGCCATTCAGGGAGTTTACCACATATACGTGAAGCCTCTATACATATAGATATATATATATAGTCACATTGACATGGAAAAATATCATTTTGACAACCAAAGAAAACTCAATGTTTAGGCCATAACCTGTATCTTGTTTTCATCTCTAGACTCCACGACAATCTTCGCATCCTTCAACGCTATCACATTGTCATCTGAATCCAAAATCGATGCCTCCAAACCTAATAGTAACATTAACATTAGCATCCTTAAATTATTCTAACAACAAATTGACATTCATAGGACTTGAAACATTGCAGAAAATTAAAAGTTGAAACTTACCTGAAGCAAATGCAGTAACTGGCTTCCTCTCATAGTTAACAACTCTAATTCCAAGAATACATTTAATAAATTTAGAAAACAAAACCCAAAACAAAATCTTTTTAAAACACATGAACCAAAAAAAAAGGGGGTAAAATGGGACTTACCTATGACTTAGAAGTTTCTGGTTGTTATGGAACTTGATGCTTCGGTTGAAGCAGCAGCAGCAGCTACTAAAAGAAACCTGCTTCCATTCAGAAAGTGAAAAGTTAATTACGAAGTAAGTAAATTTGACCTAATTAGACGGAAATTATGATTCTTTTTTCACTCTCTTACTCCAGGTCTATGAAAATGCTGGATATTTGAACAAATTATTGTGAAGCTCGCCGACGCCATTCTTGTTTTCTTTCTTCTGTTCACTGAATATGGTTTCCTTTTTGCGAAAAACCAAAATTTTACTTTTAAGAGAACAGGGACTGGAGAGGGAGCTGCAGACAGACAGAATGGATCACGCTTTGACAAGAAACGCTGTCGTATGACAGAGGAGAAACTTGTCGCTGGCGGGAAGGTAAAACGCACCGGTTAGGTAGGAGCAGTCTATATTTTCTATAAACAAATGAACCTTCTTTATTTGAAGTTTACTACTTCAACCAACAATCAATCACCATACTTATAAAGCGAAAAAGAAGAAGAAGAGGATAATGGAAGTAGCCGTTAAGACCCTTTCGTTGGGTTTAACCCCCAAGGTTAAGTAAATTCTTTCCCTTTTCTCTATGTCTTTTCTCATGATTTACGCATTTGGTTTCCAAGTTTAATCCTTCGCTTCGAATTATCCACTTATGTTTTCCTTGTTTGAACTAATTTTCCACTTGATTTTCTTATGGGAACTGATGCTTTTATTTCTTCTCGTTTTAATTGCTGGAAAGTAATCTGGGTCAACTTTTAAGTTATTAATGGAGTTAGCAGGCTTTAATTCTTTTAGTTCCACTCTATGCAGTTTTTTTTTCTTTTTTCCCTACTGCTTTTAAGTTGGTTAGAGGATAGTTTCCTTTTGGCACTGCAACTGGAAAAATGGACTTTTTGGTTAAGCATTTTTACATATAATTGGCATGCGCCAGCAAAGAAATCTTTTGAGTTTGGAGGAAAACGATATTGTTAGAGAAAGGGAGAAGCTTCTATTTATAGTTAAAGAAAGGGAGCTAATTGGTGTGGCTGCTCTTGCTAATCTAATCATTTCTTTGTGGGCGACTAGTTGTAAGGATGGACATTTTTAGAAACTTTAGCTCTGTTTTAAGCCCAGGGTTCTGTGTCATTTGCGTTCTGTGAAGAAGCAAAAGAATTTTTAGTTTAAAGTAAGATCCCGAGCATTATTCAGACCCTTGTTTGCATCAATTGCCATTACTGCAGTATTGGAATTCAACTCTAGTATAAATCTCTTATATGTCAGTCAAACATTTCCCTGCTGGGTTGGCCTAAAAACCCTTCTAAATTCTTTTTATTGATGAGTAAACCTTAAGCATGAGCTCATAACAACTTATGGAATTACCTTGTTTTTTGTTTGTGCAGATTATTAGCTATAAACAAGTAGAGAATACCTTTATTCCTGATCTTTCTTGCAACAAAGCATACTTTCCTCCTCGAATAAGATACAGGGCTCTAAAATTTCAGGGAAGGTACTCTCTTTTGAGTTTCCACTGCTTATATTTAACCCAATTTAAACATTATCTACAAGAAATATGTCTTTCTTCTCCTTGGATTAGTTGTGACAATACTCAAAAGACTGCTCCAAGGATGATTAACAAAAATATGTATTTATGTTCTTAGAGACTTTGTGAAATGTAGCACTTAAGATTGTTGATATCAGGCCTGTCTAAGAAACGGCTTATTTAGTTATTTTGATTATTTTTGTCCAAAGCCAACTTCATGTATGGATTTTTTTTTACTCTTAGTGTGCATCATCTGCTCAATGCTTTTATTTATTACATCACATCACATATCTACATATGCTTGCTTTACACATATTGATCTTTCATTAAACCAAACTGGAGATTTGATTCACTTTTGTTGTTCTCAGCAGTTGGTGCATGTAGCTATTAGAACTTTTAATTGATAATTGTATACATCTGACATCTAGAATTTTGAAAGGAGAATATTTAAAAAAAAAAAATTAAAGGAGAAAGCTGTTTGTTTCGCCATTTTTGTTTACAGATTTGTTAAATTTCCAATGTTTAGAAAGGTACAAGGTAAAAAACAAAGTGGACATACTTACTTTTAACCTTTTAAAAACCTTATAGGTTTCACTTCACAAAGCATATTGTTATTTTCATTTATTTTCCTGATTGAGAGTCAAAGGGCTTGTCATTCAACATATTCCATATCATGGTTAAGTCCATTACTTTCTTTAGAATTCTTGCATTTCAACTCCATTTCAAATGAGTATCAGCTAAAACTTGGTGTTATCCTTTTATGAAATTCTAATTTCCTTTTCTTTTAGGGAAAGATGTGTATGTGTTCCTACATGTCGTGCTGTATCGTCAGGTGAAGAAGCTAAGAAATTCTCTTTCTAGTTTTTCTTCTTTTTATGTACTTTCTCATGCAATTTTAGATATTCTGTCACTTATTACTTAACTTGATTAGATGTGGAAGAGGTTGGAGTTTCTTCTCAGTCTGAAGACGTCAGTGTTACTGCTACCCGTGCCAATGAGGCCAGAGATCTTAAGGTACAAGATATTTTGTATTTTGGGATAAGATGTTACATAAATGAAGTTTCAAGCAGGAAATGAAACACAGTAATCATGCAAAGAGATCACCTCTGCTTTTTCCAGATACAGAACTTTTTATGCTGACATATAAAGATAGTTGCATAGTTGGTATGGCCGCGAAATGTTGTTAACCCAAACTATTGTGTAACTATTTTTACCCAGATAAGTATTGAGGTATCAGGAGCCAAAACTCGAGCAATTTTTGATGATGTATTTGACAAAATGGTTGCTGCAGCTCAGCCAATCCCGGGATTTCGAAGAGTGAAAGGAGGTGCTATGTTATTTCTTATGTTCCCTATCAATTTGAGGTTGCTGCAGCACAGATTGTTTACTGTGCTTTGTTTCTTATGTTCTTCTGTGCTTATGTCACCAATTCTCTCCCATCGACCAAAGTAATAGTCAGCTGTCATTACTGCCATGATTTTTTTCATTTTCCCTAATGCTCTTCCCAAAGCATTTTTCTCCCATTGGGTTATAGTTGGTCTTTTACTCTATTTTCTTTTTTTGCTGCAGATAAAGCACTACATTTGTAAGATAGTAATCCACCAGTTGAAAACATCAAATTGATAGGGACAAATGGTATTATTCTTATGAGATTGGAAATAGTTTGCAAATTGAGATTTTATTGTAGGAAATCAAATTGTTAGTAACTAAAAATAAACATATAGTAATTTTCAAAAAGACAAAATAAAAAAAAAGTTAGTACTTATTGAGCTGAAACTTAGAATTTATTGCAATTAGAGTTGCCTTGTTTGCTTGACAGTACCTTTTGAAGAAGCAGCTTTCTTATTTTCATCCTGTTAATAAGTTGCTGACCTTTTCTATGACCACTTTATTGGTTGATTTGTCTCACAACAATTCACTGGGGCCTGGCAGGAAAAACACCAAATGTAAGTTCTAAAGTCTAATGTTTTATTTCTTCAATTCCTTCATTTAAACATGATTATTCATGCAATGCTGCATTTGAAAAAGCTAGTGTTTCGTAAACAAACAGTTAAACTCTCACATCATGCATGTGGATGATATTTTTTGACCCCTGTAACTCTAAAAAGCATAAATACTTTACTTTCTCTCTCTCACTCTTCCTCTGTGTGTCTGTGCACATTGCATGCTTGTTAAATGATTTCTTTCATTGATCAACTCTGAAAGCTATTCCTATTTCCTTTGTTATTGTGTCTGGCAGATACCAAGAGACATTTTGTTAGAAGTCCTTGGAGCTTCAGAAGTTTACAAGCAAGTAATCACAACAATAATCAACTCTACTGTTGCTGAATATGTTGAAAAGGTAAGCCATACTGTTGGATTAGATTTGATCACTTATTGTTCTCATGCATTACCATATAGAAAAGGGTATAAATTAGTTTGAGTTTGTCTTTTAATGGTAACTTAAAACAATACATAACTAAAAATACAGACCTTAGGCTGTGCTTGGTAGCAAAGAAAAGTGGGAGGTTGGAAAGGATAGGCTGAAAAGGTGGACAGAAAATCACCAAGTGTTCAAGGAATGATTGGAGACATAAATACATAATCTTATTCTCGTTCAAATTGTTTAATTTAATAAACTTCACCCTTTTCCACAATAACCACATTTGTTTTAGCAAAATGAAGACATGAGACTCTACGCAATAGATCTACACTTTTCATGCGATTGAGCAATCATAATTGAATATTTTGCGGGTCAGAATATCAAATATTGAGATTTAAATGAGTTAGTGAGTACACCTGCAAACATTTCAGTATCTATCTATATCTCTGTGTCACTAAAATCATACCAGTGGAATTGTAAAGCATGTATGCCATCTATCTATCTATCATAACTTTTCTATTCCTTTTCAGCATTCAACTGTAATTTCTGCCTGTTCACAATGAATCATGGCAACCTCTTCCTATGGCTGCCTCTCCGAGTACCACTTTTCGCTTGAACTTTATGTTCATTAACTTGTTGCAGGAAAATCTAGCAGTTGGAAAAGATTTGAGAGTGGAGCAAAGTTTTGAAGATCTTGAAGAAATGTTTGAACCGGATGAAAAGTTTAAGTTCGATGCAGTCATTCAGCTTCAAGAAACAAATTAAGCAAATATGTACAACACATTAGACAAAGTATTTTCCTAACGTCTAGACTTTTGTTTGAACTTTGAACTCAGTCCTATTCTCTTTGTATCCAAACCCGAGATTGCTGAATACCACCATATTGCAACCAGCACGCAGCATGCATGTCTATGATAGATCTATATATATATATATATATATATATATATAAACACACGGAATTCTATTGTCTTTTTCTCGCCTGCAAGAGTCTATCCTACCATGAAATGTAAAACTGACATACATCCTTTTAAAGTTTTTAAAAAGTTTTAATCTTATAAAAAAATAAAAATGTTATTAGTTTTATATTAAAATTTTCAATTTATATTTTTAAACTAGAGTTAAAATAAAATTAAAAATAAGAAAATAGAGTAAAATTTTTTTTCTTAAAATAAAATAAAAGAATATATATATATATATATAGATACACACAGTATGAAAATTTTTATATTATTACCAGAAATGTTTTATATTATTTTTTCTATTTTTAAATATCTTTTTAAAATACTTATATTCTGCCAAATTTTTAATTTATGATTTATAAAATAAAATTTGATTATTTTTATAAAAATATATTGATATATAATATTTTTATGGTCAAGTTTAAATAAATTCAAATAATTTATACAACTCAATTTTAACAAATTTTTTTTTGCATAGAACATTAAATTTTAAAAAAAATTAAAAAGAAAAGCAAAAAAAAAAAGAGAGTAAATATAAATAAAACAATACAAAAAATCCATATAAAATTTTTAAAAAAAATTGTGAACATGTAAATGTAAAAACTGAAAAGGCTTAAGATCATAGATTCATAGTGATCCAAATATATCAAATTTTCAACTAACCCAAAAACTTAAGTCCAAAGCCTAAAATCATATTCAAACTTAAAAACCTGATGTCAAAGTCAAAACCCAAAATTAAATTCGAATCCAAAGGAAAAAAAAAAAAAAAAAGAGTCAGCTGTTGGCTTCTCATGCATTCTCTGCTGCAGTAGTGCAGTGAACTGATTTACAGAAGTACATTATGGCTTGTATTCCATGTAGATGGGCTGGCAGTTAAGTGCAAAATAAAATTGGAGATTCTGATCAAAGAAGGCTAGGCTGTTTCAGTAATTAAATACTGAAATTAGGTTTCAAATTGCCAACTCCCAAGCTAAACATTAACCATTAAATCAGAGGAAAAATCATTTTTGGTCAATCATCTTGAAACCAACTATACTTTAATTACAAAATATACTAATCACATGCAAATCTGAAAAAAGGGATAAATGAAATTATCTCTGCCAAAAACTTAATTAGTTCACTATGACTTTCCTGCACATCAGTATTTAAGAATTTACTCCTCAGTTCCTGCACATCAGCATCAGCCTTCAATCCAGAAACCTACGTGAGTTATTTCCAATTAGAATGTAAGTTCATGAGCTTTAATCTTATTGGCATTAGAGCCTGAGTTAAATATATTGCCAATTGCCACTCTCAAATTGAGAAATCTGTGTTAGAATACTTTATTTCTAATTTGGTGAAATGTCACCAACCAATTTTCATGTCAAATCATCAAGAAAAGTTAGATCTAAATGTTTAGATTTGAGCGGAAGCTTACCTGGATCCATGAAGAAAGCTTGATTTTTTTGTTATTACCTTCCAAGCCAATATGCA
This sequence comes from Microcos paniculata, assembly GCA_030664755.1. Classification (NCBI taxonomy): domain Eukaryota; kingdom Viridiplantae; phylum Streptophyta; class Magnoliopsida; order Malvales; family Malvaceae; genus Microcos; species Microcos paniculata. Next base: position 9,372,861 of record CP131462.1, on the reverse strand, counting down.
GACTTTGCTCTCTCTGAAGAGATTTTTCTCTTTGGAGGAGAGTTATATCTTTTCTAATTGATAGGATTTCAGAAAAGAGAAAACCTTTTGTTGTGCATATGGTTTGGGGACCATAACCCTTATTTATATCTTTAGTCTAACTTCTATTTTAGCCTATCATAAAAATAAAAATTAATCCTTTAGGTCTCTACACATTAAAGTCCATTTTCTATTAGATGTCTAGCCCAAAACTTTAAACTTTATTGATCACTTTAATTAGGCTTAATCTTATGATAGCCCATAATATATAATTAATATAAATATATGAGTCCACATGTTGAATTAAATCCAACAATCTCCCACTTGGGCCATATATGTATAACTCCTTTAATTATATATTATGTAATAACCTTATGAGCTCAAATTTTACTATCATTACCATAGACATCTTAAATCAATCTGGTTCATCAATCATATCAACATAGGATTAAAGTGGTTTTCATTATACACATATCATAACGAAACCATCAATAGTCACATATGTCAATATAATTGAACAACATAGATCAAGCATGGATGCATAGCATGGGAAGTTACATGTAATGTGATCTTAACATGTCTACTTCCAACTGGTCCAGCCTTATTCCTTAGTGAGATCAACCAAATAAAGAGTTCAAACAAACCACAAAATGTGTCTATAACTGAAAATCAACCAAAATAACAAACTCCCACTAAAATTGCATGTTATCAAAAGATACAACACCCATATGAGCGGTATGCTCATGAAAGACCTTAGGTGGTAATCCCTTAGTTAGCGGATCCGCAACCATAGAGTTTGTCCCAATATGTTCAATAGACACCTAACCATTTTGAACTCTTTCTTTAACAACCAGGAACTTGAGGTCTATATGTTTTTGACTTCGTTGAGCTCCTGTTGTTATTGGAATATAGCACTGCTGACTTATTGTCACAAAATATCTTTAATGGTCTCTCAATACCATCCACAATTTGCAGCTTAGTGACAAAATTTCGCAGCCAAATCCCATGACTAGATGCCTCATGACATGCTATAAATTCCGCTGCCATGGTGGAAGAAGATATGAGTGTCTGCTTAGCACTCTTCCAGGAAATAGCTCCTCCAGCCATCAGGTAAATATAGCCTGATGTGGATCTCCTACTGTCTTGGCATCCAACAAATTCAAAATCAGAATACCCAATGATCTCCAACTGATCCGATTTTCTGTATGTGAGCATGTAGTCCTTTGTTCTCTGTAAGTACCGCATAACCCGTTTAGCTGCTTTCCAATGATCCATTCCAGGATTGCTTAAGTATCTGCCCAGCATTCCAACTATGCACGCAATATCCGGACGCGTACACACTTAAGCATACATTAGACTCCCTACTGCTGACGCATAAGGAATCTTTTGCATTTCTTTAGTTTCAAACTCATTCTTGGGGCATTGGTTGAGACTGAACTTGTCTCCTTTAGCAACAGGGGTGTCACCTGGTTTACAATCCTGCATGCCAAATCTCTTTAGAACATTTTCGATATAGCTCTTTTTGTGATAACCCAAGTATACCCCGAGAACGATCTCGGTGTATTTGTATGCCTAATGCAAAAGAGGCGTCACCAAGATCTTTCATTTCAAATTTCTTTGTCAGAAAGCTCTTGGTTTCGTGCAATAAGCCTATATCGTTGCTGGCAAGCAGTATGTCATCAACATATAAAACCAGAAAAATACACTTACTCCCACTGAACTTGTGGTATATACAATCATCAACTGCATTTATCTCAAAACCAAATGAGATAACAACTTGATGAAATTTATAATACCATTGACGAGAAGCTTGCTTGAGCCCATAGATGGATTTCTTTAATTTGCAAACCATTTGCTTTGCATCTCCGGACACAAAGTTTTCTGGCTGCACCATATAAATCGTCTCATCAATGTCACCATTGAGAAACGCTGTCTTAACATCCATCTAATGTAACTCAAGGTCAAAATGTGCCACTAATGCCATTATTTTCCTAAAAGAGTCTTTCGAAGAAACCGGAGAGAAAGTCTCTTTATAGTCAATACCTTCTTTCTGTGTGAAGCCTTTTGCAACAAGACGAGCCTTGTACCTTTCTATATTACCTCTCGAATCCCTTTTGGTCTTAAATATTCATTTACAACCAATGGGTTTCATACCTTCAGGTAATGATACAAGGTCCCAAACGTCATTGTCCTTCATGGACTTCATCTCTTCATTCATGGCATTAATCCACTGTTGAGAGTTAGAACTTTTAATGGCTTGATGGAAGTTGATTGGATCATCTTCTACCACACCAATGTCAACCTCATGTTCTTGAAGAAATACAATATAATCGTCCGAAATTGCATTTCTCCTCTCTCTAGTGGATCTCCTTAATGGCATAGGTTCTTGAGGCTGTAGAGTTTGTTCTTCTGGAACAAGTTGTTGAACTTGAGCAAGAGGTTCAATAACATTGTCTTGATCTGGAATTGCTTCTTGAATAATACCAGGAATTAAAGCCTGACCCTGATAATTTTCAAAAGCAATTAGAGGAATTTCGACACATTCCTCTTCAAAGACAAAGTCCTTAATTCCTTTTCCCCTCGCAAACTCAACATCCTCAAAGAACCGGGCATTTCCCGTCTCAAACATTGACTTAGTAGTGGGATCATAAAACTTGTAACCCCTTGACCTTTCGGAGTATCCAACAAAATAGCAACTCATCGTTCTGGAATCCAGTTTCTTTTCATTTGGCCTATTTGGCCTTGCCTCAGCTGGACAACCCCAAATGTGCAAGTGATTTAAACTGGGCTTCTTGCCCGTCCAAAGCTCATAAGGGGTTTTGGCAGTTGCTTTTGTTGGAACCCTATTGAGTATGTAAGCAGCAGTCTTTAGTGCTTCTCCCTAAAGAGATTCTGGTAAAGTAGAATGACTAATCATACTCCTTACCATGTCCTTTAATGTCATATTTCTCCTTTCAGCAACACCATTCATGCTAGGAGATCCTGGCATGGTGTACTGTGGGACAATACCACACTCTTTGAGAAACTTAGCAAACGGTCCTGGACGTTGTTCACCTGATCTGTCATATCTGCCATAGTATTCACCACCACGGTCAGATCTGACGCTTTTAATTCTTTTGTTGAGTTGATTCTCAACTTCAGCTTTAAAATTTTTGAACACATCCAGAGACTGAGACTTTTCTTGAATGAGATATAGGTAGCCATAACGTGAAAAGTCGTCTGTGAACGTAATAAAATATTGTTGACCATTCCAAGAAGCTGTAGGGAATGGCCCACAAATGTCTGTATGTATTAGTTCTAAGACGTCCATAGCCCTGTTGGCACCTAATCTCCTTAGGTTTGTCTGTTTCCCCTTAATACAAGCAACACAATTTTCAAAGTTCGTAAAATCAAGGGGATCAAGAATCTTGTCAGACACAAGACATTCAATTCTTTGTTTAGAGATATGCCCTAAACGTTTATGCCATAATGAAGCAGAATTCTCATTGGTTAATTTTCTCTTTATACCTCGATACACATGCAAGGTTTCATTATATGAGGCAATTGTATCAAGCAAATATAGGTTATCAACAAAAGATAAAGAACCGGCACCAATAACATTTGAATTTTGAAAAAGACTAAACTGACTATTTCCAAATGAACAAGAGTAACCAAATTTGTCCAATACGGAAATAGAAACCAAATTTCGTCTAAATGACGGTACAACATAAGTCTCATTCAAATCCAAATAATAACCAGTCTTTAACAATAACCTAAAAGTTCCAATAGCCTCAACTTCCACTGATTGACCATCGCCCACATAGATGTATCTTTCACCATCAATTGGCTTTCGGTAGTTCAGGCAACCCTGTATAGACACATTTATGTGAGTAGTAGCACCAGAATCTAGCCACCAAGTGTGTATAGGTACCGAAGTTAAATTAACCTCAGAACAAACCAGAGTGAGAAGTGTACCTTTCTTTACACGCCATGCGCGATATTTGGTACAATCCTTTTTCCTGTATCCAGCAGCTTTACAGAAATAACAGGTAAATGCCTCACCCTGTTGGTTCTGTTTCTTTTCTGGTGGAACATTTGCAGCTTCCTTACCCTTCTTCCTTTTCAAGTTCTTGTCCTTAAAGGTACTAGCCAAATGAGCACTTTCTGTCTTCTCTTGCTTCAGCCTTTCTTCTTCTTGTACACAATGAGAGATGAGCTCATTAAGAGTCCAACTCTCCTTTTGACAGTTATAACTAACTTTAAACTGACTGAATTGTGTAGGAAGAGAGAGCAAAACTAAATGCACAAGCAAGTCCTCAGACAGCTCCAACTTTAGTGCCTTTAGCTTTGAAGCAAGATGAGACATCTCCATGATGTACTCCCTTATATTACCTTTTCCTTTATACCTCATTGAAATGAGATTTGCCAAAATCGTACTTGTTTCAGCCTTTTCGCTTTTGGCAAACCTCTTTTCAATTTCCTCAAGGTAATCTTTAGCAGTAGTAACCTTTTCGGACATAGTGCCCCTGAAGGTTTATGGAATTGAACGCTTTATGATCATAAGACTTATGCGATTAGAACGTTCCCACCTTTCCATGTCCATCTTATCATTAGATGAACTATCAATCATAAGGTCTGTGGGTCGTTCTGTACTTAACGCAAGGTCTAGATCCATAACACCGAGAACAATCATAACGTTCTCTTTCCATGCTTTAAAGTTCGTGCCACTAAGCATGGGAATGAAATTCAAGCTGGCAGTAATAGTAGATGCAGAACTAGCAACTGTACAGAGAACGAAACAAGTAGAACATGCTCACATTAATTCCATATAATAACCATATATTCAAATAATGGTAAACCCCATCACAAGATACCTAGTACAACATTAATATCTAGCCTTTGGACAGAAATATTAACTGTAAATGGTACTCTTGGTGTAGTAATCAAATATTGACAATAAGATCCTGTCAAACAATTAACCTTTCTTTGGACCAATTAATTGTTCACATGGCAAACCGAATAATTGTCACATATTTATTACCACAAGTGCACATGTATTTCGGCCAAATATTGACCCTCCTTTGGGCTGGCCAATATCCGCATGAATTACATATACACAACCAACTTAATATTATAAAATAAATTAATCTAGACAAGAGAGGCTACTTTGGTAGCGTATTGTTTCAATCAACTTATTTCATAATATTAATAAAATAATAATACCAAAATTTGAATAAGTCAGTGACAATTGACTAAAACAATAATTATGCGCCGAAAGTTTGTTTCAATCAATTTATCTCATAATATTAATAAAATAATAATACCAAAATGTGAACAAATTCCTTAAGCAACCAAGTGGGCCCCACGCCAACTTGCACCACTAACAAGCCCCATTATTGCCGTCATAATAGGAAAATCTCCTATTCATCCTGCATGATTTTCACATCTTGGACAAAACCTATCATCTAATAAAATTGGCCCAGAAAACCGAAACTTTTATCCTTTTTTTTTTAATCCTTAAAACTTGAATCTGTTCTCAATAAATTGGATCTTAGCTCTTGTTAACAAGATTCTAGCTGGATGCATAAAACGTAAAAACCAAATCTGAAACAAACTCCAAACTCCAAAGCCATATTTCTTAATAAACTAAATCCATGGAAAAACCAAATCCATGATTATGGAAGACAAAGAAACAAATTGATTCCCAATGATTTGATATGAAGAAGCTCTGATACCAATTGTTAGAATACTTTATTTCTAATTTGGTGAAATGTCACCAACCAATTTTAATGTCAAATCATCAAGAAAAGTTAGATCTAAATGTTTAGATCTGAGAGAAAGCGTACCTGGATCCATGAAGAAAGCTTGATTTTTTGGTTATTGCCTTCCAAGCCAATATGCAGACTTTGCTCTCTCTGAAGAGATTTTTCTCTTTGGAGGAGAGTTATATCTTTTCTAATTGATAGGATTTCAGAAAAGAGAAAACCTTTTGTTGTGCATATGGTTTGGGGACCATAACCCTTATTTATATCTTTAGTCTAACTTCTATTTTAGCCTATCATAAAAATAAAAATTAATCATTTGGGTCTCTACACATTAAAATCCATTCTCTATTAGATGTCTAGCCCAAAACTTTAAACTTTATTGATCACTTTAATTAGGCTTAATCTTATGATAGCGCATAATATATAATTAATATAAATATATGAACCCACATGTTGAATTAAATCCAACAATATGATGCTCTTACTTAGTGACAATGAGAAAGATGTTACGGAATGTTACAGGAAAAAGCACTCCGCTTTTGGAACACCAGAGTTCCAGAAGAGTTTTGAGTTAATTAGTCTGAAAGAAATGTGAATAAAATGCATGCACATTCATTCTGCAGCTTGAGTTGCTGCTATATATGGTAAATGTACCTCTGCAATATTGATGCCAAGAAAGGTTCCAAGTCTTCAGTTCCACTTCCACGGCCCCAAAGCAGTTCCTCTCCTTCATTGGTTGCCTCATTTTGGATTATGGCACGTACTTCTTCACTGCCAAATATGGTTTTCAGCTGCCAAATTCAATCAACAATGAATTAGAAATTCCTTGTATGACTTCAAAGTTTAAAGAAAGTTATACAAGAAAATTTAGCATAGAGTGGGATTTGGAGTCTTTGCTTGCATATCTATACCATCAATCTGTTCTTCTGCAGCACAAGTACTTTGGCACGCACGATCAACTCTTGCAACAGATTTTTCAGGCATGAAGGAAATTCCAACTTATGCCTTTTTGTATATGGTTGATATAGGTAAATGTTGGCCCTGTCAAGAACAGGACATCCCTCCATGGAAAACATTGAAAGGGAGCTGCCTTCGTAGATGAAGCAGGATAATGTTGGAGAAGAAACCACCACCTCATCATGGTGAACCTTAGTTATGCTTAACATTTCCAGCCGTGGAGCACATATCTTGATTCTTTCCTCTGGAAATATACGACATTGGATTAGGATAAGCTTTTCCAAATTCACACATCTGGAAAATGCATCTGGGGATAGTCTACAGCCTTCAAGCTGGAGAGTTGTCAGCGTTATGCAAGAAACAAGCCCGTGTTCTATCCAGAGTCTACGCTTCAAGTCCATTTCTTGCAAAGAGTGGGACAGCGCATGGTTGATGACTCTGTCTGAAACTGCTTTGTCGTATAACTTGCTATGGAACTTCAGGCTGAGGAGATTGAAGGGTTGCCATTGACCCCGTCGAGACTGGACACCACCCACAAATTTGTTGAAGGAAGTACGGGTCCTGAATGATTGGCTATCGAAATTCAGGACGGGTAGAGTAGTCCAGAGATGTATCCATCTCTTTGAGAGTGTACACGTTTGTACAGCAATGCCAATGTCCACAAAGGAAAGGATGTGGCACATTAAGCTGTCTGGTAATTCACCTAGTCGATCGATCTATCTCATATTCCTTGGCAACCCTGCTCTTCTTCTTTGCAGCCATTGAAGAGGTATTGAAGGGAAAGGCAAAAGGATGGTCACTGACTAGTGACTACTGATATAATCTCTATTCATAAGCCTTCAGATAAACACTTTGACTGTTTTAATTTGCTGGTTACCAAGGTATCAAGTGGAGGAAAGAAGGGAATGTTTAAATTTTGAAGGAGTAGGGGTTCTTTGATCTATCAAGTGTATTAGATTCTGAAAACTAGCTGTTATATTTCCCCATAAATAAGCTTTAATTTTACTCTTATGTGGAAGCCAGTTGATTACATCTTCTCATACTCAGCATTTGATGTTATTGGCATTCATTCCCATCTCATTTTCATTCTTGACTGTTCATTACTAGTTGTTTAGCAGGCTTTGCTTATTGGAATAACAACAGAAATTGCACAATTTTCTAATCAATGAAAAGCAGACAGAATGGCAAGTTCATTGCTTCTATATATCAGTCATCTTGAAGCCTCTCTGCCCAGAACTTGAGAGATTTTGGTTCGTAATTAGCTTTCCCTTAAAACTTTGTCACTTACAAGAAAGTGAAACTGTTTTGAGACCCTGCATTTGCAACCTTTTTAATGCTCACATGCTTGCACTTGTTATCAAGCTTCTCGTTAAGTTGCAACTGCTTGTTTATAATACTATAAAGGCAAATTAAACCAGCAATCTCTTTCTTACTTTAATCTCTTTATAAAATTAAATAAATTTTAAAAGAGGAACTTATAAGACAAATATAAATAATGAAAAAGGAAAATGAATTAATAAAAATGTTCGCTTAGCCCAATCAGGAATTGGGCCCGATAGACCCGAAATAATTGGGCCACGACCGAGCCCATAAGATATGAGCCCTATTAGTTTGATTGAACGGGAAAGAAAAACAAAAAGTGAGAAGGTTAGAAGACCAGACAGGAACCGATAAAGGCTTACATGTGTAAACATAGATTCGCATATAAAAACGCTCGGGTAACTTTCTGGTTTGAGTTTTACATTGAAGGAGGAACTCTAGACGACAGTCAATTCTTCTCTCACTGCTGCTCCTTCTACCTGTTCCTGCCTTTTTAGGGTTTTGTTTTTGGGTGTTTGGATCGCAATCAAAGCCTTAATCATGGTAACTCCTGATCCCTTTTTTCAGTCTTTTTCTTTTATTTACTTTCTATGGTTATTGCTTTGTCAATTCGAAGGGAAAATTCTTGGGCTTTTGCTTAATCACATTTGATTTTTTTGAGTCCAATGTGATTCACTGTAGAATTTTGGTGTAATTTGATTAATATTTGTTAATGTTCGTTTGTTTTTCTCGGGCATTTGATCTTATTTATGTGAATTTTGCTGTGCTGATTTCTGTCTTTGATATCCGTTTTCTTTCTAAGGTTCTTTTACAACCAGACCCGTTTCTTAATGAACTTACAAGCATGTTTGAGCGCAGCACTGAGGCAGGCTCTGTTTGGGTTACTCTTAAACGATGTAAGCGTTTGACAATTCCTTTTTTGTTTACTTCGGGAGGCTTTTTGTATATAAAGTTTTCATTGATGCTTTTAATTGTCCTGTTGCATAGCATCCTTGAAGTCTAAGGTGCAGAGGAACAAAATGAAGACTGCTGGACAGCCCATTGAATACAGATGCCTTATTCGTGCAACTGATGGCAAAAAGACAATTTCTACTTCGGTATTCCCCTTCTTCATTTAATGTTTTGTTATTTCTCATTTGGTTGCATAACACTTATAGTCGTTGATGCTATCAATGGAACTAATGTCTTCAATCAAACATCCCCCCATGGCCCATGTGGGGTGGATGCTTGATACATCGGTTGAGTCTGTAAAATTTTTCTTGAATATGAGTAACTTGTTATATTCTCATATGAGGTATAAACCAAATGTGATACCCATTAAAGAGTAGCGCATATGCATTGGAAATTCCAGATTGAGCTAGTCTTTTGCAGTATGATTAATTATAATATTATATAGCACCCTCCATTGCTTGGGTATGATTTATGCTTGGCACCATACGGTTTTATCTTTATAGGAAGAGAGAAATTTGAATGTTCAAGGGGAAAGCAGCATAGTCAAACTTAAAAGTGGTTTCCTACCAGCTAGGTTGTAATGCAGATGCAGCTAGTTAGATTGTTTTGCCTGTATATAAGAATGCTGATCTTACGAGATGTCTAATAGTTTGGCATTTAACTGAAAAACTGACTCTGTTTTCTTGTATGCATAGTAGAGCAAAGCTAGGTAGACCCTATCTTATTTCAACAAATGGCACTCATTTAGGTGTTGAAAACATGTTGGATAGGAGGTTTTTAGAGTTTCAGTGGATTTTTCATCTCATGGATCAATACGATACTATGAAAACCTACTGCTTATTCAAGTGAATATAAGTGGCAATAGCCTTATAAAGTTTGATATATTTTCTTTTGATGTTGGCGCTGTTAATTTTGCTTTGATAACTGTCGGTAACTATAATTAGTTAACATAACTTATCCCTTTATGCGAATACTTAAAAGTTTGAAAGAATGAAAACGAGGTGTTTCATGTGATTTGACCAAATAAAAACGGGTCTTAGGGAGGAAACTAAGTTGCCTCTAATTTCCTAGCTGCCTTAGGTAGTAACTAGTAACCTGCTGATTTTAAGCATTAAAATTTGTGGCTTAAAAGTGTTCATTATCCTATCAAGGAATGACAGATCATTACAGTAGAGTGATCCTTTATCATATAGTTTTTTCTTCTTTTGTGCCTTGAAACATAAAAGTAGGCAAGAACTGTCATTGTACAAGTTAACCAAAGGTTTCTATATGTGAAAAATAAAATAAATAAGATTGGAAAATACAAAACCAAAATGATTCCTTAACAGCACTTACATGGAAATCCTCCTTGGAATTGCTCTTTTCTTAGGAGGATATTACTAGGAGGCAAAACTAGTCTATTTGTTCAGTGGGAGTCAAGCTATTCTTGTTTAGCAAGACTGACCTATTTTTGCATCAAAGGTTGGAGCGAAGGATCATCAGCGCTTTCAAGCTTCTTATGCCACTATTCTTAAGGCCCACATGACTGCTTTGAAGAAGAGGGAGAGGAAGGACAGAAAAAAGGCTGCAGAGGATAAGAAAGAAGGTGGTTCAAAGAAGCCGAAGAGGGTGTGAAAGATTATTACCATTTCTGTACAAACTCATATACTCTCCATTGCCTTCGAGCTTTCATCCTAGAGGATGCTAGGTTCTTTTTCTTAGAAAATTAAAAAAAAAAACTTCAAATTTTGATCAATTACGGTGATTAAAAGATGTGGGCCTTTGTTTGGATGCCCCGTAGGTTTGATTTCAATGGATGATTTTATTTTATCAGGCTGATAATTATATGAAAGGATTTGCCTAAAGATTCTGTCTGTTGCCTGTTGCATGTTAGTTCTTTACAGCTTCTGCTTCTGAATTTAGCATCCAATTTGGTCTCAAGTTGATAATGATAAATAATGGATAACACCTTAACGAAAAAATATCACTTGATCACTTGATTATCATTTGCAAAGATCATCATATATTTATAATTATATGTATGTTCAAATCATATGGGGAATTAATTAAGGACAAGATTTTTGAGTAACAACACCATGATGGACAATGTGGCTTTGAACTCATTCATAATTTTTCCATGCACTGATTTCCTGAAGATATATCTTCTTTCTTGATATTTATAACGATGATTTTGTATGATTATGTCAAAGTATTTAATACATGTAATTACGTATCCATTATACTGTTTAAGCTTTTGAATCCTCTTATTAACAGATTTTATACATTGAACTTTGAAGCTTATGTTAAAGTCTTACGACTAGTCGGATAACATTGCAGTTCGGTTTCAATCAATTTTTTCATTTCCCGCAGCCAAAACATAAAAGGAACTCCTAACTCAAGACTTCATTTGCTCCCCTCAATTAAGCCTTGATTGACGCTAAGTTATACAGTTTGATCTTAAGCTGGAGTTCCGAGACCAAATTCCTATCCCTCTCTAATTAATCAGAAAAATTGAACTTTTTTAACAAGAACAGGTGCTCCTGAATATGCACATAGTTAGAGAGAGACCCTCAAACACGCCATTGGATTCCTCTACTTGCTACAAAATCAAAGTTTGTGCGCTCGTTACTCCAGGATGAAAGTTGCATTTTTGTTTAAAGCAAATAATTTTGTGAAAGATTATTCCTGCAAAAAGGTTTCATTAACTCCTAATTTATGTCGAGTAGACCTTGTTGCGAGAATTCTTAATTCATGAGCTGTAAGGAGGGACTTATGTGACCACGAACAGAGACTAACGCAAAAGTTGCATCCAAAGCTGGTGGTGATTGAAACGTGTGATGCCTTTGATGTTACACTTCCACCTAATTGATAGACGAGAAAACTGACCCTTGGATAATGTTGAACTGTTCGAAGACTGTCGTGTCTAAGCCGAGTTTGTTAAATCTCCATGATGTTAACTTTAAAGTGTGTTGTTTCCTGGAAAACATGATGCAACGTGGGAGAAAATTTTGGATATGGTTATCACTAATTCATTGAAGAGGAAAAATACGCCGGGAAACGAAGATGATTTTGCCTTATCATCATCATAAAATCTTCTAGACATGACGACTAGTCTTTGTCTTGACAAGTCAAGTTAGATCACATAGATCCGTAGCCCACACGATGTTGGAAACTTCTCAGATTATCTGTCCAAATTTATTACAGAGGATTTCACTATAAATACATGTAGACGTGGTAAGCACCGTCTCAACTCTCAACCTGCCTGGATCACCACAAACTTCCATTCATTGAAAATGGAGTCTCTAGCTATGAGAAAATATCTGCTAACAGTTGTTCTTGTAGGAATTCTGGCTGTGCCCCAAAATGTGTTGGCTCAAAACTGTGGCTGTGCACCGAACATGTGCTGCAGCCAACATGGTTATTGCGGTCTTGGCGACGAGTATTGTGGCACGGGATGCAAAGAGGGACCTTGTTACTCTAAATCTCCCAGTCCTGGCGGCGGCGGTGTTTCAGTTCCCACCATCGTGTCACCTGAATTCTTCAACGGGATAATCAATCAAGCTGGTGCAGATTGTGTTGGGAAGAAATTCTACACACGACAAGCTTTTCTGAGTGCACTCGATTCTTTTCCTGATTTCGGAAAGTTAAGCTCTGATGTTGATTCCAAACGCGAGATTGCAGCTTTCTTTGCACATGCCACCCATGAGACCGAACGTACGTATAAGCTATATTCAATTCAAATCCCATAATCATACTCCCAAATGATCATATTTTTGTAAGCTTTCATTTCGAATCTAATTATACTGTGTTTTCTGCAGACTTCTGCCATACAGAAGAGGGTAACAAGGACCGCTACTGTGATGAAAAAAACAGTCAAGAGTACCCATGTGCACCAGGCAAATCCTACTATGGTCGCGGACCTCTTCAGCTGACATGGAACTATAATTATGGGAAGGCAGGAAAAGCCTTAAACTTGAACTTGTTGAACAATCCAGAACAGGTGGCCACTGATGCCGTTGTCTCATTCAAGACAGCATTGTGGTACTGGATGAATGCTGTCCGCCCTGTCGTCGGCAAAGGGTTCGGAGCAACGATCAATGCCATCAACGGCGCACTTGAATGCGGAGGCAAAGAACCACAAAAGGTTCAGCGTCGTATTGGGTTTTACACAGACTACTGCAAGCAGCTGGGCGTTGATCCGGGAGCCAATCTCTCCTGTTAGAGTGCAACATCGAGTGGGAGTTCTTTTTTCAGCTATTTTTATTGTACCACAATAAGTAATAATATAACTAGGAGGCTACAGATCCTGTTGTACTTTGTATGTAGCTTCTGAATGTCTCAGAAAAACCTTCACTAAGGTTTCTTGTAGGAGACCTGCAATGAAATAAAGGGCAGTTTATCTAATTTGAAACTCTGTCTACTCTGCTAAATTGCTAATGTGGCCTGTCCCTGTAAGACATACTCATAGCATAATACCATATGGTATCATTTGTTCCCAATAAACTCATTTTACAAACATTGTTAACAGATTTTGATGCCAGAGCTCTTTTGTCAATCATATGGTGCTTTTTTTTTCCCCCTTCTTCAATCATATGGTGCTCAAATATAAACTCCCCACATGTTAATACTCACATGGTAGCCCAAGAAGTTGAAAATTTTTTACTAAAAATTCAATTCATCTAACAAAAATATATTAAAAAAAACTATTGATTAGCTATAAATTAACATTATCAAATGTCGACTTTACTCGTAATTTCTTAAAATATAATTATTTATTTTGTTTAACCTAGGGTAGCTATTGAGCTTAATTATTTGTATTTGTCAAAGACTAATCTCTTTTGGGGTCGGAAAACACACACACATATATTTTTTTAATTAAGGGTATTTACAAGACTTTATTAGTTCAGGAGTAATCCTTACAAGTTGGAAACATTAAAGGTAAAGTCCAATTTAATAATATAATCTTTTTTTTTTGTTGGAATATATAATCTTCAATATATAATATAGTGACATATTTCCCATTTGGGCCAAAAACCCAGCTTCAGCCCAATAATAGGTCCAAATGAAGTTGGCCCATTTAGTTTTCTGCCGTTGGGCCCAGTTAAGTTAAGAATCTTAAAAAATTGGCACCCGAAAATTCCCTATATATACCCGATTCCTCAACGTTCCACCTCTTTCTTCTTTACCTGTGTCCTCCGATTTACAGCACCTGAAAGTCCACAAAATTTTCTAAAAGGCCAAATAAAAGATCACTTCTCTTTTATGAAGTCTTCCCTCTTTCATTAACAACCAATCCGAATTTTTCTTTGGATTCTAATATTCCAATTCTTTCCCATTCAATCCAATCCCTAAGGGGCTTAAGAAGCTCCATGCGCTTAGGATAAGTTATAAGTTCTTTTTCTCCGATTTGCAGAGTAAAAGAGAGAGATATGAGTCATTCCAGCTTCCAAGGTCTTCATTCTATCGATTATTTTGTTCTTCTTGACTTAATATCTCCTTTCTTTCATTGAATTGTAAAGCTTTTCCTGTTTTTGTTTTTGTTTTGGTTGAGCAGATGAAGATGGTGAAGAAGAAGAAGAATACGAGGAGGAAGCCAGTGGGGGTAACAGGCTTCTGGGTTTTATGTTTGGGAATGTCGATAATTCTGGTGATCTTGATGTTGATTATCTTGATGAGGTATTTCTTAAATATATTTTTATTAGCTTTTTTCAGCTCGGACTGTTTGTAATTCTATGAGAACCTAAAGCAAAACCTTACTATGTCGGTCTGGCTGTTTATGAAGTTGTTAGAAGCTCGTTCTTGCGTACTTTGTATGTAAAAGAGTATTGGCAGCAATTCAATTCTTCGCGGGTTTTGGAATCTGTAATAGTTAATTTTAGGCTGAGCTGGGTTTGATGGGAGGAAAGGATAGAATTGAGCTGATGCGAGGTTCTGATGAATGGAGAAGATATGCTTCTTCTTTTTCGAGACCCGATTTTGTAGGAGAGGCTTAGCAAAAATTATGTAGTTTTGTTGTGGCTTGTTAAGTTTGGAGGAAATTAGGGTTTTAGGAATTGCAGTTCTGATAGAATCTGGAATTAGGGTTTAAAAGCAATAAGGATATAGAGTTTTTGTTAATTTGGCTTTTAACCAAAGAGTGATAGAACAGAAGCATCTTGATGCTGCAGTGAATTAGTAAAATTGATTTTAGAATATGTACAGGGTGTGTTAAAGTTCATTTGATACGAAGAATTGCTGAATGTACTTCATGCACAGAGCATAACCAATCAATGAAGTACATGTTTTCATACACTTATTTGTTCCTGAAAACTGTTACAAGTTTGAAAAGACTCATTAAATGCAGCTTTTACAAAGTTTTATGAAATCAGCTCTCCAATCCTTAACTAAAAAGTTTCGGCTGTTAGGTCTGATGCTTTGCATGGCATCCCTATAAACCTCTCTCCATTTTGGCCTTCATTTTCATTAATATTAATGCCGTTAGTATGCAAAATTTGTTTTTTCACTTCTTATTGTTGGTTGTTGTCTGTTAAGTATCTTTGTGTTCTTAATATTAACAAAAAATTTATTTATCCAGGATGCAAAGGAGCATCTTGCTGCACTAGCGGACAAGCTGGGTCCTTCGCTTACGGATATCGATGTACGTTAATCTTATATATGTTTTATCTCTAGTCTCCCTCTACCCTCACTCCTACCAAAATGTATAATTTATAATAAATAGATCTAATGGGGACTATCATCTCTCATGTTTTATTATTATTAAGATTTGGGGCTTTGTTATGCTAATAATGCTGTTCAATTTCCAGTTGTCGGAAAAATCCCCACAAACTCCTGCTGATGCTGCTGACCAAGGTGATGTTGTGTGGCCGGAAAATCTATCTCATGCAGTTTTTGATGTTCTGTTAGTATCTAATTCACTAATGCTTTATTTTTGTTGGCTCCATTAGAATAATCTTTAAGAGACAGTTAGTGGTAATTCGATTGGCGTTTTCTTAGTATGGTTGAAGGTAGTGGTTGACAGATCAAAAAGACCACTTGATACTACAGAGCTGTTTTTCTGCTCATGATTCTACAGGATCTCAGAAACTTGATTACTTTCAAGTTAATTAATGATTAATGATCTGTTGGAAAGCATTTGTATTCTGTTGAAAATGATTTCTGATTGAATAATCTTAGTATTATGGATATAGAAAAGGCATTTAATAGAAAAGAGCTTTCTTTTGTTTGATTCATGTTTTTGAATGCTTATGGTTCTGGAGCACACCAAGTTCTAGTTAAAGAGCAAAAGCAAGACTTAGATGCAAATCTGATGTTTCTGGGAAACTTAGTGCTTCTGGAGAAAAAATTTTATTGGGCTAAAATCCATATTTTTGCTTTCCCTGTCAACTACTGGTGAAATTGCTTGTAATATGCTGCTTTGTGATCCAAGCATACAATATCTGCTGCCAAGCTTGCACAAGCTAATTCCTGAGATTGAAAAGCAATAAGTGTTTTAAAAAGCACTAGAAGAGATATTACTATTGTTCTGTCTCTTACCATAGATTTGTGGGCACTCCTTATAGGACTCATGTTTTCTAAGTTTTTGCTTTCATCATGATATATGCCTCTAGCATTGTGTATGTGTCTTCCAATATATTTTTATTGTCTGAAATGGAGTTTATATATTTTAACCTTTCAAGATATGGAGGTTCTATGCTATTGGTTGAAAATATTTCGTTGCTAAAGTTTGTCTGTCTCGTAATTGTTATCTGGTGATTTATATTTGGTCTAATCTTCTTCTGATTATGTGTTCAATGGTGTGTTACTGCTGTAGATTATGATGAAAAGGCTGAAAATGCTGTTGACTATGAAGATATTGATGAGGAGTATGATGGTCCGGAGATTCAAGCTGCCACTGAGGAGGACCATTTGCTTCCTAAAAAGGAATATTTTACCGCAGATGTTTCTTCTGCTTTGGAGGCTAAAACCTCTGTGTTTGACGATGAAAATTATGATGAGGATGAGGAAAGTGAAAAGGAACAAGAGGTGGTTGGTAAACACATTCAGGTTCAAACTGCCTTATCAGGTTCATCATTGAACTCTAGTGGTTATTTTTAATGATTATTGTTCCTTTTTTGGGTGTTACTAAGAATACTATTAATGCATTTATATTGGAAAATTTGGTTTTGTTTAGGGACCTCTTTCCTTTATTCTAGACTATTAAAGTAATAGTATGAGTAGCTTCGTAATGTTATACAATTAATGTAGTTAAACACGCAAGTCTCTTACCTAAGCTCTTAGTCAGGTTAAAGTCTTCTCAGTCATGTTCTAAGTTTTATTGGGTTCTCTATATATATAATTGAAAAAAAAAAAAAAAAAGAACCAATGTATCTGATCAGGTAGTTCTGGTCCCTCAGAAATAAAAAAAATGGTTATCTTTTTTTATTTTGGATGTGCTTTTCTTGGCCATGCCAAGGCAATCCTATGTCAGGTGCTTCTGTGTCATATTTCACCTTTGACTGCATTTTTGTGATAAAATCCATTTTTTTTAACTGAGTTTAGTACCCTTTTTTAGGCGAGCGGGAAGAGCAACTTGCACTAGCATTAGAAGTGGAAAAATCTCCTAAGGAGGATGTACAGTGTGACTCTTCAGATGGTGAAAACCGAGCTGATGGTACTGAAGATTTTGAGGTCAGTATTCCATATAATATTTTGCTTTTACATGTTATAGTGTTCTAAAATTCCAAGTCCAGTCTGTTTTACTGAAGTGAAAGAAATATTCTGACATCCATGCTTAGCTGGGTGAGATGTTCCTTTCAAAATGGCATGTCAAAGAAAATTGGTTATTTCATCCAGATATGAAGTTATTCATGATTTTAAGACTTAAATGTTATCATTGATGGTTTTTAAAACTATATTAACAGTGAAGTTGCGTGTCTTCATTCAGAAACAGCAGTATAACCACAGTGTTGCACAGTTGAAACTGAGTTTAAAACAATTCAGAAATTGTCAGCTTATCCTAAACTTGTCTGTAAACGGCTAACGTGAATCTGTGGATTGTCCTTTCTTTTTAGGCATATTCTGTCTATCTAATGTTTATATTAATCTCCTGAGTGATCGTGATTGATATCTATGGGGTTTATTCGTCGAGTTGTTACTGTTAAAGTCTCAGGCTTAACTTTTTTTTTTTCCCAAAGAAAGAGGAATATTATTGATAAATAAGAACAGTATAGAGAATGTCGGCAAAAAATAGAAAAGACATCAAGAGAACGAGACTAGATCAGGCTTGACTTGATTACACAACTCTAGGCTCGAAGCTTGGCTTGACTTCAACTAAGTTCCATTTTTCAAGTTTTGAGCTGACTTGGAAAAAGAATGGGGCTATTCAACCTTTAGTCAATTAGGCTTAAGCATTGCCAAACAAAAATTAAGCTTGAGTTGGATCAATCAAGAATGTGAGAAGCTAATGGTGGAGGGATAAAATTGAGATTTATTGTTGTTACTTTCTTGATGGACTATATATAGTAGTAGATGTAGGACATATTAGTGTTTTTCTTTATCAACTAGTACATTGTTTATTTTCTATGTATTACGGCATAAGTCTCTTGTTTGGTATTTTTACAATTATGTTATGGTCTAGTTTTAGGTCCAAATACCAAAGTCAAAGGTTTTAATGCACTATAGAATTATTGTCAGAGAGTGTTATTGCTACTGTGATGCAATCAACCTTGCTGGTCAGGTACAGCAAGGGACTAGGGCTTTTAGTTGCTTTATAATTTGAATTATTGAGGTAAATAAAAGAAGTGTCTAAGCTTCACAATTCCTGGACATATTTTATAATGAGTTCGCTGTTTGTTTGTCTTTTAACTGCTCAACCATGAAAACCGTAATAAGAAATTCAACATTTTTTTTTTTAAAACCAGTTACTTGATTTTTTATTGATAAATAGAGTTTTTATTCTATGTGTGCTTTTTCTATGTTCATGTTCCAACAGGAGGTTGCTGATGTTCAGCAGTCACCACCAGATGCTAAAGGTTCCTCACATTTGCCTGTTTTGTGTGTAGAAGATGGTCTGGTAATTTTACGGTTTTCAGAAATATTTGGTATTCATGAACCCTTGAAGAAAGTGAACAAAAGAGAACGTGGCTATTTCACCCATAGAGGTATGTTCTCTACTATAAATTTTCCATCCTGAATTTGTGTGGTTAAATGTAATAGCAGTTGCATGACATATGACATATCTTTTTTGGACTTCATATGCACAACAGAACATATTTAGTCAATATTCTTGGCCATTGGTATTGCATCCTTTTTGCTTATACTTTAGTTTCTAGTTCTCTAGACCCCTCTTTGTTTTATCTTGTTGTAAATTTTGGTTCTCCACTGCATTTGTGCAGAGAAGTACAAATCTATGGATTCATCTGATCTTGTTGAAGAAGATGAAGAGGTATTTCTAAAGGGCACTGGTCAAGGTTTTTCGTTCACTGGATGGGAAAATGCTATCCAACAAAGTATTCCTGAATGTACTGATGAACCAATACTGCAAGGAGTTTTGACCATGGCTAAGTACAGTGAAGGACATATTGAGGATTCTTATTCTAGTCCAGAACCAATGATGCAGGAGGTAGCAGTAAATATTTCTTCTGGATGGCAGTCACCCTCGTATCCACAATTTTATCCCCTCGACCAGCTTGAATGGGAAGAACAGATTCTTTGGGACAATTCTCCTGCAAAAAGTGGCAATTCTTTGGAGAGTCCTGAAATCCCTATCTCTGATTTGGATGTTTTAGTTGCAAGAGAGACCATTGAAGTGACCGGGCAAAATCTACTTTCTGAGCAGTCCAGCAAACCCTGTGAGAAGGATCATGATAGTGGCCTTTGTAGTTCGTCTGTTTTCTTGGAATCATTTGGCTCAAGAAATTCTTCAGGGTCTATGGACCTTTCCTTCTCAGAAAGCAGATTCCATCCGCAACTCTTGAGGTTGGAATCTCAGTTGGGAATTGATTCTTTAAATGATGTCAATACAAGAGAATATGTTGCCATAGAGCCAGATAAAAGTGGTATTGTGAGGTGTTTTAACAAACTTGCATTGCAAAACAGAGATATGATGGAAGGTTCATGGTTGGATGATATTATATGGGAACCACATAGTGTAATTGCAAAGCCTAAGCTAATTCTCGATCTTCAGGATGAGCAGATGCTTTTCGAAATTTTAGATAACAAGGAAAGTAAACATCTTCGGCTCCATGCAGGGGCTATGATCATTACTCAACCTGTAAAACCAAGCAGTTGTGGTTCTTCTGAGGCGTCTGGTCATAAATATCAACCTGGTTGGCAATTTAATATTGCTAATGATAAGTTCTACATGAACCGTAAAGTTTCTCAGCAGTTACAATCAAGTTCCAATAAACGAATGGCTCATGGTGTCAGAGTTCATCATTCGGCACCTGCACTCAAGCTTCAAACAATGAAGTTGAAGTTGAGCAAGTAAGCATCCCTACTAATATCTTTTTATTTTTCATTTCAATTGCATCCCTGTAAATTGGTTTTGGTGGTTCTTGTCCCATGTTTATGTTTGCACATTTTATTCTGTTATTGATTTGTGTACTGTAGTTTACTATTTGAGTTGCATTCCCAGTAAAAAATTCGTACAAAATGCTGCCTTTTCTTTCTTGGGCTTAACATTTTCCGGCAATACATTTGGTTTGCTGGATCCAATAAATGAAGTCAAGTTGCATTTTTGAAGTAGTTTTATCTATATAGTGTAAAGTGAATAGAAAGGAAAACGGTGAAGTCTCTAATATCGGTGACTTTATTCGTATCCTATTCTTAGTAACCATGAGGGAAGGGAAGGAGGGGGAATGGGGGGGGAGAGAAGAGAGAGTAGAGGAGGGAGGGAGGGAGGGTTTGCTGACTTTGTTTTGTTTAAGATTGGAAAGGGAAGGAAATGGTAACTCATAAGTTTTTTTATGTTTAGAAGAATATATATTAAAATATGAGTAGTTTTGTCTTTGCAGCTGCAAATCCTCCTAAAATTTCCCTTTTTTAGTGGTTCTGACTTCTGAGGTGTATGTGCTCCTATACAAAGCCATCCTCTGCATCATCTTAACAAGGGGGATCAGAGTGCTCTCCGATCCTTCCTCTTTATTAAACATTGTCTCGGTTGAGTATGCTGATGCAAACTTGTTTAGCATTTGAATTATGTTTAACAATGAGGAAGATTTTAGAATGGCACAAAATATCTTGCCAGTCATCCGATATAATGAGTATTGTCAACAATGTAGCTTCTGAATGCCATGCTCTCCATTGAAGTCATTGAGCCTGCTTTGAAGATTTATGATTTAATGTACCTATCAGTATTGATGGCGATGCCCTTGGTTGCACAAATATTTTATTTACAACAAAATGGAGACGCCTTTCTGCTGACGTGTCTTGTATAATTTTTTTAGTAGAATAGTGGATAGCTCATTATTGGGCTGATGGCTAATGAGCTAGGGACCATCTAAGCTTTCATTAGTCTGGAACAATTGCTCTTGGGTAGGTTGTTGGTGTTCTTTGGCAATATAAATCCAATTAGTGTTCCATGATCTAACATCTTTTCTCTCAATGTAATTACTTCTAAAGTTCTTTAGAATGTTTCTGTTCTATAATGGTGCATTCATTGTCAATCATTCCGTTATATGTTGCATTTTTCCTGGCTCTTGCTTAGTATCTTACCTGCTATACTGCAATGTTACTACGCTATTGATACATGTCAGATTTCAGCCTTTGACTTTAGTGTACTACTTTGCAGCAAAGATATAGCAAATTTTCACCGGCCAAGAGCAATATGGTATCCCCATGATATTGAGGTGGCTGTCAGGCAACAAGGGAGGCTGCCGACCCAAGGACCCATGAAAATTATACTAAAGAGCTTGGGAGGCAAAGGAAGCAAACTACATGTTGATGCTGAGGAAACTGTTGCTTCTGTTAAAGCAAAGGCTTCTAAGAAGCTAGGTGCAAGCCTCCTTTTCAACATTTTTATATACTGTACCTTAGCTATTAACCCAAAATGCTTGGTTTTCAAGCAATTGCTTCATGAATTTTTATAATGTCTACATCGCTGAAGTATCTTAACTGTTCATTTTGGAATCATTTTCATGCAGATTTCAAGCTGTCAGAAACAGTAAGAATATATTATCTTGGAAAGGAGCTCAAAGATGATAAGTCCCTCACTGCCCAAAATGTTCAACCAAATTCGCTGCTTCATCTTATTCGCACAAGAATACATCTATTGCCAAGGGCCCAAAAACTTCCAAGAGAAAATAAGTCTTTACGGCCTCCTGGGGCGTTTAAGAAGAAATCTGAACTTTCTGCGAAAGATGGTCATGTATTTCTAATGGAGTAAGTACTCTCGAATTCATTTTTCTTCTCTCCCTTTTTTCTTTTTTCCTGTGAGTTATTTTTGAAGATAAAACTGTTTAAAATCTTATGACTTAAGACATTTTCTTGGTGAACTTCTGCATTCTCTGTTTAATCATTATTCTCATCCTCGTAGTTTGCTTTCTTTTTTATGTCATTCATAGAGTTGATATTATCTCATTGCACCACAATCATTAGTTTGGAATTTATATCTGTTTACATGTGAATCATTGATTTGGTACTTTGCTCTTTATGAGGCTATGCTCAGTTTTGCTGCGTGGTTTAATTTCTTGGCCCAGTGCAATCTTTGTTTAGCCTCTGGATTTCATTCATATATGGTGGTTTTAACAGTGGGTAACATGCAAAGAGTGAAGATTTATTCTAAAAGATTTGTTGTTTAAAAGGTTATTAAATATCAATCTTTTTTTTCTTAAAAAATTACAAGTTTTACCGTAAATATCCTGAAGTCAAAAGTTTCTCGTTAAATTGTCTGCCAAGTCAAGAATTGCTATTTATATGGGCTGGAGGAAGTAGCCTTTTCTCAGCAGAATTTTTTGAAGATTTTATATGATTTGTATTTAGTTTCTATACCATCTTTTCCCTGATTAAACAGACAATACGAGGGATTCTTTATGACCATATGAAATAGTTTTGAGTAAATGTGAATAAAGGGTTTTCTTATAAATGGGTATTGTTTGTAATTTTCAAGAGAACTTGATCCTTCTTTGACGGTGCAGGTATTGTGAGGAGAGGCCATTACTTCTGAGCAATGTGGGAATGGGTGCGAACTTGTGCACTTACTATCAAAAAACATCTTTGGGTGATCAAACTGGTGGTTTATTACGCAATGGAAATCAAACGTTGGGAAATGTTCTGCTTTTAGAGCCGGATGATAAATCACCTTTTCTTGGAGATATAAAAGCCGGCTCTAGCCAGTCATCTCTTGTGACAAACATGTACAAGGCTCCCATATTTTCTCACAAGGTGCCATCAACAGACTTCTTATTAATTAGATCAGCAAAGGGAAAGCTCTCCATAAGACGTATTGATAAGATTGCTGTTGTTGGACAACAGGTTTGTTCATCTATAGGTCTTTTGGCTATGGCTTTCTTATATTTCTGCATGTAGCTACTGGTTTCTTATCATATCAAACTTGTGCAACGAATCTCTATGGATCATATTAATTTCTAACCTCTTTTGTTTGATGCAATTTTGTGCTGATAACGTTCTGGTTATTAACTTGTAATGTCATGCCCATGTACTTGTTTTTGTTGGCTGCTTGTTTATACCTGTATTTTGATGGCCCTTGTTAAAATCTGTTGTCCATAATTAAACTGGCTTTGCTAAAGAAACTTTTACTTGTATGGGAGTATATTTCTTGTTATAATGGTTTTGTTTATTTACTTTGCATTTAAAACTATAAACAAGTAAAGAATATTTAGTTAAAAAAAATGCAGAAATGATGTCTGTAGCCATATAATTTTAGGGTCGTCTTCAGGGAAAACTTTTGTCTGGCTGCAGTGGACTGACAATTTATGCCCTTCATGTTAAAACATATGATGTTGAAACTTTATCTGGTCAGTTTTTGGTTGAATCCCTGGCTCAGTGTTAGAGTCTATGTTGTTTGGTGCTCTACTTGTTGTTTAATACTACTTGTTTGCCCCCCCTCTTCTTGTAATTTGCAAGATTAATCCATGTTTCAGTCACTAAGTATGTGCAGGTATATTCTTTTCACTACATATGTTTCTGTGTGAGTTTTATAGATTCATTATGAATCCTTATAATTTTTCTGTTACCTATTTCTTTTTATCAATTTTTCCTTGGCAGGAGCCTCTCATGGAGGTAACCTCTCCTGTATTGAAGAATCTTCAGCCATATCTCATGAATAAGATGTTGGTTTATGTGTATCGGGAGTTTTCTGCGGCTATCAAGCGTGGTTTGACTCCATTCATTGGTACAGATGAGTTGTATACTCATTTTCCTAACCTTTCAGATGCAATTATCCGGAAAAGGCTGAAGGAATGTGCTTATTTGCGGGTAAGGTTCATGTGCTATATTCTTTTGAATTCTTGTTACCTATTAATAAAAAGTTGCTTGCTACTGCTTGAGGATGTCAATGATCCTCGAATTCTACTGATTTTGGCTTTTTCTGTATCATTCTTCTGTTATTGGTTATTCACCTATTTGCTCCACATGCTTATCTTGCATCCCAGAGGGATAAAAATGGACAGCAGATTTGGTCCATGAAACCTGATTTCCACATTCCACCTGAAGGTGTTCTACGAAAGTTGGTGTCTCCAGAGCATGTAAGCTTCACATATCATACGCATTTGTTTCTTTTCTTAGCCTTACATATTTGGGCAATTTGCTGTAACTTGGAAGATGGGTGAAGACGTAGGCAGATTAATTTTCCCATTGAGAATAAGGAAAAAGGTTATTCAAAGATGTAATTGTGGTGAAAAACTGCTTTTGCAGCTTTCTATATGGTTTTCTGGCTGGCAGCCTCAAGTTTTATGTTTGTTGGTCATTAGCTTAGCTATTTATTTTTCAGATATATTTACAGCAAGAAAGGGAGTGTCAGTGACATTATTTTGGTTTGCGTTAATCATGCCAGAGATCAGAGTTGCTAGTCAAACTTTAACAAGATGGAATGGTGTCAACCTAGATGTATAGTGTCAAAAAACCGTAGGAATACTAGATCTTCTTGAACATCAAAACTGTTTCTTGACATATAGAACCTGTTTAGAAGAAGATCCTTTTTTATTGGTGTATGGTGAGATTTAGAGTTCCTGTATAATGTCTAATGTAGTTATCAATCGCTCAGTGTTAAGTGTTAGAACTTTAACTGGTGAGATTATAATAGCTATAATGTTAGTTTTTTCCCTACACTCTTTCCTGTAAGATGACTCGAAAGTGAAATAATTTTTCATCAAGGATCATCATTTTTCTCTCCCTTGTAGTACTTTGCATTCTCTGTATGTGAAGACAATATGCCTTTATTTCCTTCTAAAGGGGAAAAAGCACAACGAAAAACATGATGTGTTGTTATGGATTGCAGTCGTATCATGATTTTTGAAAGGTGTATTCTTTAATGATAAGAAAGGAAGTTATGGAGTGGGGAATTGCTTGTGCTTGTATGTAGTTTGTATTTGATTGTTTCATTTCTCTTTCTTCTTCAGGTGTGTGCCTATGAAAGTATGCAAGCTGGTCTTTACCGGCTCAAACATTTAGGGATCACACGACTAACACATCCTACCAATATTTCATCTGCAATGAGTCAACTCCCTGATGAGGCTGTAGCTCTGGCTGCTGCATCACACATTGAAAGGGAGCTTCAGATAACTCCTTGGAACCTCAGTAGCAATTTTGTTGCATGTACAAGCCAGGTAAAAATATAATATCTTCTGATAATGAGAGAAGCAATCATCAGCTAATGTTTTCTGTTCTTAAAATTGGTAAAAGCAACAAAGTTGCATGCTATGAAGCTGTCCCTTTTGAATTATATTCTTCAAATTTTTTGAAGGAAGTGCCTTTTCTTTTTCAGTAGCAATTGTCGTGATTTTATTTTATATTTCTTTTTTTATTTATCATATTAATTTTTATTCTTCCCTTCCCTTTTCCAGGACAGGGAAAATATTGAGCGCCTCGAAATAACTGGTGTTGGTGATCCTTCTGGTCGTGGCTTGGGATTCAGCTATGTTCGTACTGCTCCAAAGGCTCCAATGTCAAATGCAGTGATGAAGAAGAAAACAGCAGTGGCTCGTGGAGGTTCTAGCGTAACTGGCACAGATGCTGACCTTCGCAGATTAAGCATGGAGGCAGCAAGAGAGGTGAGTTTTTCTTGCAAAAACACTTGACATGAAGTCTGATAAGAAATTTGTTAAAAAATTATGTTTCTTTGGGCAGTCAATGTATTGCCTATGGTTTCGATAGTTTCTAGATAGTGGTGGATGTGCTTTTGTTTAGCATTATCTTCAATTTTCTGGTAACCATATAGGAAGAAACTGGTTCACGTGTTTTATTTAAAGCCCACGAGCATGACATGTTTGATTATCTTATAATCTAGTATTACGGGGATACTTTTTAGAGGCTGAGACAGAATAAATCTATAAAAAATGGTTGTGGCGTTGCTCTTCTTTCACATAATCTTAAAAGTATGCTGCCTACCTTTTTTATTCATGTCTGTTGTCTCTTAACTGTTCTTTCTTTTCCCAGGTTCTTCTGAAATTCAATGTTTCTGATGAAGTAATTGCAAAACAAACAAGGTGGCACCGCATTGCTATGATACGCAAGCTCTCAAGTGAGCAAGCTGCATCAGGAGTCAAGGTTGATCCAACTACCATCAGCAAGTATGCACGGGGACAGCGAATGTCCTTTCTCCAGTTACAACAGCAGACCCGAGAAAAGTGTCAAGAAATATGGGATCGACAAATTCAGTCTCTTTCAGCTGTTGATGGTGAAGAAAATGAAAGTGATTCTGAGGCAAACAGTGATCTTGATTCCTTTGCTGGCGACCTAGAAAATTTACTTGATGCGGAGGAATGTGAAGAAGGGGAAGAGGGTAACAATGATAACAAGATTGACAAAGCAGATGGTGTTAAGGGGCTCAAGATGAGAAGGCGTCCCTCTAAAGCTCAGGCAGAAGAAGAAATTGAAGATGAAGCTGCTGAAGCTGCCGAACTTTGCCGTCTACTCATGGATGGTATGGATTATTTTGTTCTAAAATGCTTCTCAATGTTTCTTTTAGATGACCAAGAAAACTTAGTATTTTGAAGGTCAATATGTTTCCTTTAGTGAAAAAGCTCTCTAGAAAATGTTCTCTGGATTTCTAGTATCTTGATATTTCTCTACTGAATGAGGAAATTGGTTGCAGTGGGTTTTGGTTGTAAGAATCTTGATATTTTATTGAGAATATAAATTTTTAATATTTATGTAACTGACAAGCTACCCTTCATGTTAGATGATGATGAGCAAAAGAAGAAAAAGAAGAAGAAAAACAAAGCTGTTGCAGAAGATGCTGGGTTAACTTTTGGCTTTCAAACACGCAAAGGTGTTGAGAACGTACAACGAGTTAAGAAAGCAAGCATCATGTCCAAGCAAACTGTTGGTGCTGCACAACCTAATGGGTCATATACTATGAATGAGAATATTGTTAAAGACTCAAAGGATATAAAACAGGTTACTCTAATCATCTGGATTTAGCATGGCCCTGTTTTGATGGATTCTGTCTAATTTTTTATCTTTAGGCAACTTTTGCCTATGTTCAAGGTGCATGACGGTGTTAGTGACTGAGGTGTGCTTTATGGCAGATTGAAAGTAGAATTTTCAAAGGAAACTTGTCTGGAAAGGTGAAAGCAATGAAAAAGAATGGTATGTCAAGCACAGGTCCACTAACAAAAGTCAAAATATTAGGAGACAATGTCAAGGTAAGTGGGCCCCTGCCGTCCTCTTCTTCTTATTCTCCTCTGTTTCTTTTTGTTGTTTTATGGTAAGGCAAGTGGGCTTCTTATTATTATTATTATCTTTTATTTGACTCTGGTGTTTACAAACATGCTGTGTATGCATTTCATTCAATTTTCTTTTCATTTATATGTATCAATGACCCGGAAAGTTCTTCAAACATTTTATCTTCTCATGCTTATGTTGGTCAAAATATTAGAGATCTGGATGTAGAATGGAGATATTTTTAAAGGATTGTTTTCTTAGACTTTATCTTGACGCTTTTGCTACTTCTTGTTTGCTTTCACAAGCAAAAAGTATAAATTGTTTTTGGCTCTAGAAGTGTATATAAAGAACAGAAAATGAAAACTTTTAGTTCTATGAATAAAGGAAGCATTGACTTTGCATATATATGAGCCATTATGTTTGAATTGGTTTCCTCGATGTTGGCTCCTTTCCTTTAACCAAATGTGATGATTTTCGAGCAAATAGCAGAATGCAAGTGTAGAAAAGTGACAATCAGATGTACTTGCAGTGATTAGGGTCCCATGTGAAAATATTTGAAAAGCACCAATATAACCATTGGCAGTTTATAATAAAATTTCATGATGGATAAATGCTTACAGGAAGTTAATTATTGGCAGATAACCAGTTTATGCTGTTGAACATATGAAGTCTCCAACTCTTACATGTTGAATATAACTGACTATGTTGTTGCTCAATCTGAATTCTAGGTCCTGAAATTGGGCAATTCTTGCACCATCTCTTATCTCATGATAACTGCCTGTCTTCTCTTTTCATCAGGAGTAAATGTCATCAGTATTATGAGATGCACTTCATTGAAAATTTAGGATGGTGTCAAATCAACATATTTTACACATAAAGTAATCTAATTCATGTTCTTCATACTCGTGCTAGGAGGAATCAGGTGACCTCTTTCTAGCATGGGATTTGTTTTATGCTACCACATTCTCCTTGCACTTCAAAAGTCTATCGCATCCTCTAATTATCCAGCATTGTCATGTTTTCTTTTCTATGTATATGAGCTGTTTTGCAACATTTACATTTTGTGTCCTTATTATTGACTTTTCAGATGAAGATTATTGTACTTCTGTTTGAGACATCTTGCCTTTATTCTAAATCCCTTCAATAACTGTGCTGTCTTTAAACAGATGTTCAAGGAGAAGAAATCATCAAGAGAGACTTTTGTCTGTGGAGCTTGTGGTCAGGTGTGCAACTTATCAAGTTAGTGCGAACTTTCATTCTTGATTTTTTAGGACTATATGATCATTTGTCAATTTTTGATGGACCAGCTTGGACACATGAGGACCAACAAGAACTGCCCCAAGTATGGAGAAGATCCAGAAATACAGGCTGAAGCGACTGATTTGGAAAAGCCTCAGGCAAAATCAACTCCACTGGAACCCTCTGGTCAAGCCCAGTCAAAAACTGCTAAAAAGAAGATCATAACTAAAAGTGCGACAAAGATAGCAGTTGTAGAAGCATCTGAGGGTGAAAAATCCAGTTCAATCGCAAAAGCTGTCCCACTGAAGTTCAAGTGCTCTACTGATAGGCCTCTTGATAAGCTTGCTTCTGTCACTACTCAAACTTCTGACCATCAAGCCACTTCTGATCCAGAAAGTGGAATTAAATCTGTTGCAAAGGTTAGTAAAATAATTATCTCCAACAGGGCAAAGCCTGATGAGTTGCAGGTTGAGTCTCATAAACTGCCTAATGTTAAACGACATCAAGTGGATATGGATAGAGGCCAAGCTGAATCTCATAAGAGATCTATTGTTATAAGGCCGCCAACAAATGTGGAGAGGGATCAAGTTGAACCTCATAAACACTCTGTTGTCATACGTCCACCAGCTGATAAAGATCGAGAGCAACCTCAAAAGAAAATTATAATCAAACGACCAAAGGAGATTGTTGATGTGGATCAGATTAGCCAGGATGGAGGCACTTATCCTGAGCACAGGAAAATAAAAAAAATAGCTGAGTTGTCTAGTTTTGAGACACACCGGAAGCAAGAACAACCAGCAAGGGGGAAAGTTAAAGAGGAGAAAAGATGGTGGGAAGAGGAAAAGAAGAGAAGAAATATGGAGAGACTAAAAGAGGAAAGGGCAAGGAAACTATATGATGAAAAAATGAGAGTGTTAGAAGAGAGAGAAAGATTTGCAGATATCACCAGGTACACGGAAAGCATTCGGAGAGAGAGGGAAGAAGAGGAACGCCAGAAAGCAAAGAAGCAAAAGAAAAAGAAAAAAGCTGTAATCCAAGATGATTATTTAGAAGATTACAGGACAAGAGGAAATGACAGAAGAATGCTAGAGAGAGATCGAGGTGCAAAAAGGAAACCGGTTGAGTTAGGGAGATATGGTGCTGATTATGTCCCTCCAACGAAGCGACGCAGAGGGGGAGAGGTAATTACCTTTTCCATTGTTTCCTTCTCTTTTCCTGGTTTGCCTTTTATTTATTTGTCTCTTTAGAACTGCTAATGGTATGTATAACAATCAGCTGGTATCGTTAAAAACGAATAATAGGTGCGGTTCTTGGTCCTATGGGATTATAAAATTAACCACCCTGGGTAAAGCTGTTTTCTTTATGGCTGCTGTTGCTTACTTGGCTCAAAATTACAATGCCATGATTCTTAACTTCATATGCTTATTTGTGGCCTCATTACAATAATCATTTCAAAAAGATGCTTGATTGATTGTAATTGAGGAATTTTATTTCTGAGCTTGCTTATTTGACTTGGAATACATTTCAAGATGAGTACTGTAGACTCAAGTATGCAACAAAATATAAAATGGAATTGTGTTGTTTTTTATTTCTTTGTTTGTAACAAGATAAGCAAGCATAGCTCCGGCGTAGTTGCCATGGCTTGCAAGCAATTTGTGGAAATTGATGCCCTTTCACACTGACTTAACACTGTGGTCAGACGTGAACTGAGAGAGTTTTTATTCAATTGAGAGGATTGGCAAAACTGAAATAAAAATGAAATGAGAGAACTGGATCATAATAAGGAATGAGAAACTAAGGTTTCATTTGATAAATGCTTTTGCTACTTGCTTTTTGCTATCTCTTCGGTTTTCTATTCATTTTCTATGTTTTGCATTTTCCTCTCCCTTTTTTCCCTGAAAAATAAAAATACAGAGAGTAAAAGCATCTATGAAGGGGAGCCTAAATAATTCTTAGCAAGATTCGTTGCACTTCACATTCACGGTGGTATTAGTAAATTTTTGTATGCCTTCTGTACTTCTGTTTATTCATGTACATCCAGCTTTATGTATTCTTCAATTAATTTCATTGCAGGTTGGTTTGGCCAACATCTTAGAGCGGATTGTAGATACACTTAGAGATCATACCGAGGTGTCCTATCTGTTCCTAAAGCCAGTTTCCAAGAAGGAGGCTCCTGACTACCTGGACATCGTAGAGCGCCCCATGGATTTGTCGACAATAAGGGACAAGGTTAGGAGGATGGAATACAAAGATCGTGAGGAATTCAGACATGATGTCTGGCAGATTGCCTACAATGCTCACGTCTACAATGATGGTCGCAATCCAGGTATTCCTCCTCTTGCTGATCAGCTGTTGGAGGTTTGTGACTACTTGATGCATGAGAATTATAATAGTCTCTGTGAAGCTGAAGCCAGTATAGAATCTAGGGACACTTAATCAGCTGACAGGTTACAGTTATCTACTTATCAGAAAGCCACAAATACATAGAGCAGCTTCTTGTCTAGGTTAGGGGGTCTCCAGGCTTTGCATTGCAAGAGTGATGTCTCTTTGAAAAAGAATTACAGTTGCTTGCCCGTTCTTTCTGTATATGGTAATAGAGCGCTATGTACATTAGTATATATATGGAGACGATTTACAATGGGGGGCAATTGCCCCCAATATGGAAATCGTAAAATTTTTGGGCTAGAATTATGTAAATCAATTCTAATATTATGGTATCAATTATAGTTTTCTTATATATTGTAGTGCTATAGTTCTCTTATATTTATAGTGTCTTCCCTAAGCCTTTGTAGAAAACAAAGAAAATGAAAAGAGAAAAAGGAAAGCGATCAAAGGGGTAGGCAATTATAAGGATACAGTCTGAGACAATCACTACTAAATAAAGTGAAAAGAAGTACAAAATCTGGTGTGAAACTGAAACTTCCAATGATGGATGGACCCACATGGCTACTATATTTTCTATATGGTAGTGAAACTATTCCCATACATTCATGGCTCGATAACTTGGAACCATCAACGATATAATCTAGAGAAGGAGAGAGATTCAGAGAATGGGAATTTCCTTATTGCGAAGGGAATATCCCCTCCTTTGAGTGACTGGACCAGAGATACACAGAACAAGAGAGAATTTTCATTTCAACATTGGACCTGAAAAAGGGAAACTAGTACAGAGAGCAATTACATTTCAACTTGGATTGAATGAGCAATTGCTTCTCATCAACTTTTAATTGTTAGCTTATTGATGGTAACTAAGGGTAACTAACTAGTAGTAGTAACCTATATAGGAAACTTCTAGTTTTATTTAGATGGAGTAATCTTGGCCACCAAGCTCCTCATCATCCTCGTGATTGCCATCACCCTTATCGTCGGGAATCCCAACGGCTGAGCCGAATTCAACATTGACATCCAGGAAATACAGCAGAAAAACAAGGAAAAAGCAGCTCAATATCATAGGGATGGGTCCAAAGATCCACAGAAAAAGAGGCAAAGAGAAGTAGAACCCACGAAGTCCTAAAGACCAGAAATAGCTTCCCCTATTCACGGTCTTGGCCACGTAGTCCGCCGTGAGCCTGCGGCGGCCATCATCAGAAAACATCTTTTTGAAAGGCAAGTTGATGAGGATGCTGGCATGGCTGTAGTACCTTATGGACTGCACGTTGAGCAAGAAAACCGCCATGAAGCAAACCAATATCGCAAAATACTTGATGGAAAATGCTTGCTTGCTTCTGTTACCGAAGTCAAACCAAGCAGATTTTTCGCCACCCTCACTCGTCATCAAGAGTGCAATAAGAGAGCATAACATGATTGCTGTCGACGCCAATACGGTCGAAGCCATGATGTTGTTTCTCAATGTTTGCACTGCGAGAACCCCATTTTTCCCCTCGTCCTGGCAATTTGTATATATTCAATAAGAGATCAAGAAGAAAAAAGATAAGAATAGAAAAACGAAATTAGAGAAAACAGAGACGAATTAAACCTCCATCATAGAATGAGCCCAGAAACGGCGGCTGATTGCATTGACGCCAATTATAGTTTTGGTGGGGTGTTTGATGATCCGATGGAGGAGCCAAAGGTGGTATGCTACCATTGTTAGGATTCCTAAAGGAACCAAAATGTAATCAAGATATTTCATCTCCATCAAGACTTGACGAAGTTTTGCTCTTAAACTCCCTTCTCTTTTTCCAACGTAGGAAACTAAGAAAGATGATTATAAATCAAGAAGAAGATCACTCTTAAGGCTATGCTCTCTGTTGTCTCTGTTCCCTAACTACAGAGTAAGAGCCGTAGTATTAATTTACGCAAGAATCTTGAATCCAGTAACAAAAGATTCCTACGTACTAGTATCTTGAGTGGCAGCAAATTAGTTAACGTAACTGAATTGTTCTTGTCTCACATACTTCTAGTCTAGATATATTTTCATTCTAAATATTAAATAAGAAGATGCAGGTTGTGTGGCCCGTCCTTCTGACCCGTCTCGTGTCGTGACTTTGAGAGCATGCTAGCCGACAGCCTTGTTGTTTTCCATTTAGACGGCGTCAATCCATGATAAAACGACATGTGTTTTCTTTTTCTTAATGGTCTTTTCTGAGACCCGTTTTTGGCGTCTTGTGTTTGTTCGGTTTTCTATTTTATATTTTTATGGTCCTTGTTCTTAAAATCTATATTTATATCGTATTTTTATTTTGTAATAAATCCTCTTTCAATACCTCTAATTTTATATATATATAAAGTATCTTATTTACTTAACTTAATTATAGTTTTATATTAAAGAAAGTAGTACTATGTGAAAATATACTTTTTTAACTCTAAGTTGGTAATCGGTCATTTTTATGTGGATTATTTCGTAATTTTGTCTGAAAATATTTTTGTAATACTTTTTATATTTATTGAAAATGCTTAAATTTAAAAAATTTAACTTTTTTTAATTCAATGTCTTAAAAATTATACTAACATTTATTTTTTCTTTTTTAACTTTCTAATTTCCTTTTATTTTCTCTTATATATAAGTTATTAATTTTCTAAATTTTATTTAATTATTATTTGTGGAGTTATAGATGAATATCATATCAATATATTTTTTTTCTCTCTCAAAAAATAGATTAAATCAAATTTTACATACACCCACAACATTAACGCAGAACAAATTACTAGAAGTACTACTATTTTTCACTTGGAGAAGAAATTAAACACATGAATACTTACAAGATAATTTAATTTAAAACATTCGTTAAAGATTCACTAAACATATAACCGACTTAAAAAATTTTCAAATTAATTGGGTGGATACAGATTCTCTCTAATTACTATCTACTCCAATGTGTCCAACAAATGGAGGCTCAATGTGAAACCAAGGGAGGAAACATCCAAAATTCCTTTTTTTTTTTAACGGAGAAAAAGGAAAGAGAAGATTAATCTCATAGCTTTCTGACAACGTTTTTGTTTCTTAGATCGTGACAGTTTTGTTTGATTGTAAAGGCTATACTGTTTTGATCGTAAAACCTATATTTGTTTTGTACAACTTGTAAAACTATAGCAGTACTTTCAGTGCTTTCGGATAATATAAAAGATAAATTAATGAAAGAAAAAAAAAAAAAAGGAAAAGGCTAACATTTTATCAAAAAAAATTTATGATAGACCTGAACCATATATGTTAAACAATTCCCAAACATTTTCATGGCTCAATAACTTGGAACCGTCAAATATAATCTAGAGAAGGAGAGAGAATCAGAGAATGGGAATTTCCTTACCATGAAGGGAATATCCCCTTCTTTGTGTGGCTGGGCAAGAGATGCAAGGGAGAGAATCAGACAATGAAGAGAAAAGAACTATTCCATTTTTTTTTGGTACATCGAGTGAGAAAAAAAATGAACTAATGCAATGTCCCCTGCTCTTTCATTTTGGTTTAACTTAAACCTATGTATGCAACAGGAGGTAAGATTATAGGTGGGAGAGAGACATTTTGTTCCTCATTAGCTTTTAATTATTAGCATCAATAGCTACCTAAGCATAATTAACTAGTAATCTATATACGAACTTCTAGTTTTATTAGATGGAGTAATCTTCTAGGCCACCAAACTCGGCGTCATCCTCGGGATTGCCATGACCATTATAGTGCGAAATCCCAACGGCTGAGCCGAATTCAACATTGACATCCAGGAAATACAGCATGAAAACAAGGAAAACGCAGCTCAATATCATAGGAATGGGTCCAAAGATCCAAAGAAAAAGAGGTAAAGAGAAATAGAACCCACGAAGTCCTAAAGACCAGAAATAGCTTCCCCTATTCACGGTCGCCGCCACGTAGTCCGCCGTGAGACTGCGGCGGCGATGATCAGAAAACATCTTCTTGAAAGGCAAGTTGATGAGGATGCTGGCATGGCTGTAGTACCTTATGGACTGCACGTTGAGCAAGAACACCGCCATGAAGCAAACCAATATTGCAAAATACTTGATGGAAAATGCTTGCTTGCTTCTGTTACCGAAATCAAACAAAGCAGATCTGTCGCCAAACCCGCTAGTCATCAAGAGTGCAATAAGAGAGCTTAACATGATCGCTGTCGACGCCAATACGGTGGAAGCCATGATGTTATTTCTCAATGTTTGCACTGCGAGAACCCCATTTTTTCCCACATCCTAGCAATTTGTACATATTCAATGACGTAAGAGATTAAAAGGAAAAACAAAAGAGAAAAATGTTGAGAAGGGAAAATGAAAGAGAAAACAGAGACGAAACCTCCATCATAGAATGAACCCAGAAACGGCGGCTCATTGCATTGACACCAATTATAGTTTTGGTGGGGTGTTTGATGATTCGATGGAGGAGCCAGAGATGGTATGCTACCATTGTTAGGATTCCCAATGGAACTAAAATGCAATCAAGATATTTGATCTCCATTGAGATATTTGACGAAGTTTTGCTCTTAATTTCCTTTGTTTTTTCTTAATATTTTCAAAGTAGGAAACTAAGAAAGATGATTATTGATGAAGAAGATCACTCTAGGCTATGCTCTCTGTTTACTCTGTTCTTAAGGGCTAAAGAACAAAAGCCCAAGTAGTGATTTACGCAAGAATATTGGATCCTATAAAGATTCCTAGGTAGAAGCAAATTTGTTAAGGTAAACTGTCTTCGAGTGAAGGTGAATGCCCATCTCACATACTTCCAGATATTTCTAGAAAGTAATGTTCCTTATCCTAAAATAGAACCAAACACACGTATACTTACACACAGGCTAAAAGTTCAAAAACTTCGCAAACAATCACTAAAAATTAGTAATATTTTAAAATTAGATAGAAGCAGATTACCCTCTGATTATCTAGTCCAATGTGTCCTCAAACTTTTTCATTTTTTCTTGACATATGACTTTACTTGTATGATTCGAAGTAAAACATCTTCAAAAGCAAGTTAAAATAAATTAAATACATTAATAGAATCAAAGGTTCCCATTTCTCAACAAATGGGGGCTCAATAAAACCAAGGGAAACATCCAAAAGCCAGCTATGTTAAACGACAACAACCAACAGCAACGCTCTCAAACTCAACCCTTTGCCAAAATAAAACGCAAAATTCCTTTTTCTTTAACAAAAAAGGACAAAATTCCCATAGTCTTGATGAATTTTTTATGGTCAAATTTGTGCCACAGATGAGTAAAAGAGTTTAGGTATTTCTTAAAATTTTAGGGGAAAAAGAAGACAACATGAAACAAATATTTTCTTTACTACCCACTTTCGATTAGGCGGACGAAAGGAAAAGGAGAGTTACATATAGTAGAAGAAATGCATCTGATAAATGTTAGGTCCCAAACCTCAATCAACCAACCATCCAATCAATCATGTAAGTGGAAACAAACTAAACAATAAATCATCTAAAGAAGACACAAGAATTACGTGGTTCGGCACTCAACTTGCTTACATCCACGTATGAGAGAAAAGATCCATTAGTTATAGGAGTTACAATCAAACCGATCAATCAATCTTACAAGCACTCAATCACTCAATCCAATCTAATCAACCAAATAAACCACAAACCCATCCAAACAATCTTGAACATCTTTGCTCAGTTGCTAATAATTATACACACATACACAATCATACATACCCATAAGACCATCCATTTGTCCTATAAGGTGCCTTACCCCCAAAAACCTTATAACTCTACTTACATCTTTTTCTCGTACCAAACCTTAATGAGACTCACTATTTATATCCATCCAAACTTGGCAAACAAGAAATCATATTTCCATTAGATTTCTTGACCCATAAGTCTACTTATCCATCAAGCAATATCCCTAAAAAATCCTCCAATCAAATCTTCTAGGGATTTGATTCACCAACCCTAACAATAAAAAGGTGTAAATATAAAATCAAATAGAAAAAATGGGATCCAAATTTCAAAAATCCTCATTTATAATGATAAGACATCTTATGCTTATCCTTAATCAATATGGTAAGGAGTTTGTCAATCTGAATCGAATTAGGCTCTATCATTTGTTGTTTTCTCTTTTTTCCTTTTGTCCTGTATTATCATAAACTCTTAGCCGTGGAATATGTATCTTTACCTTTATATATTTGGCCTTTTATGAGCAATAATTATTTTCATTTTTCAATTTTGTTTTCTATCCAAAAACCAACTCAAATAATTTCGTATGAATGTGGGTTCGAAATTGTTGCTCACAGACATGCAGAGTATTAATAAACTTTGAGTAACAAGGTGAATGGATCATAAAATTATTATTTCCCTTGATCTCATCATGTCATTTGCAGTAATTTCCATGGAAGTCCCATCGATCGACCCTGAATTTACAGAATTAATATGGAGCTTGTTCCTAAACCAGTTAACCAAATGACTGTAAATGGGGATAAATAACAAGTACAGTTGAATGATTCAAGTAGTAGAAATTTCAATATAATGACAAAAGAAATTTCCTGTTGCCTTCTGAGAGCACATCGGTCCTTTTCATCATCAATACGACCTAGTCAAATTCTTAGATTGCAACTTGCAAGACCCGTAGTCTTCACGCCTTCAGGAAATCAGCTTTTCCCGTGTTCGCACTCAAAAGTACTCAGAACACTTCTTTGATTTTCTTGCTCTCGCCAAAGCTATAAATAAGTCTCGCTATTTCAAGCTAATTTCCGCATCAAACTCTTCAACTTCCAGCAAAAATGGAAACACTCACTATGAAGAATAGCCTTGTAGCTATTATCATAGCAGGAATTCTTGCAGGGGCCGT
Organism: Microcos paniculata; assembly: GCA_030664755.1. Classification (NCBI taxonomy): domain Eukaryota; kingdom Viridiplantae; phylum Streptophyta; class Magnoliopsida; order Malvales; family Malvaceae; genus Microcos; species Microcos paniculata. The sequence goes on along the minus strand of CP131462.1, from coordinate 9,334,604 downwards.
GCCCGGAAAGGTCGAGGCTCAATGTGGGAATACTTGTTCACCAACTGAATGCTGCAGTCGATTCGGGTTCTGCGGAACAACTCAGGATTTCTGCGGCATAAACTGCCGAGGAGGTCCTTGTGTTAACAATGGTGTTTCGATAGCTGGCATTGTAACACCCGAATTCTTCAATGGGATCTTGAACCAGGCAGCCGCAACTTGTCCCGGGAAAAACTTTTACTCGCGAGAAGTATTCCTTGATGCTCTCAATTCTTTCACTCAGTTTGCTAGGATTGGCACCGTTGAGGATTCCAGGCGTGAGATTGCAGCTTTCTTTGCACATGTTAGCCATGAGACTGGAAGTAAGAACTCTCATCATTTAGCAATTTCATATATCTGAAACATTTTTAAACTAATTAAACTTGTAGGCATCCTGATGACTGATTATTAATTCTCCTTTAAAATGGTATTCCAGAAAAGCAAAATTCATGCTTTTGAGTTCTTGTACTCCATTTTTGTCATTAAATTTCCTCCCGTTGTTCTTTCTTTCAGGTTTTTGCTCCATAGAAGAGGATGGTGGTGCCTCTAAGGACTACTGCGATGAGACCAGAACAGAATATCCATGCAACCCAAGCAAAGGTTACTATGGGCGTGGACCACTGCAACTATCATGGAATTACAACTACGGAGCAGCTGGAAAGGACATTGGGTTCGATGGCTTAAACGCACCAGAAACCGTGGCCAATGATCCTCTCATCTCCTTCAAGGCTGCCGTTTGGTTCTGGATGAACAATGCTGCTGGAGTCATGAACCAAGGATTCGGGGCAACTATTCGAGCCATTAATGGTGATCTTGAATGTGATGGTAAAGAACCTACTAAAGTTCAGAATCGTATTAATTTATTCACTAACTTCTGCAGCCAACTTGGTGTTACTCCGGGTGGTAATCTCAGCTGCTAGAAAGTTCATTGTAATGGGACATATATATTTCTGCCCTATAGAATAACTAAAAAGACTAATTCTAGCTAGAGATTTGGATTCAAATCTTAAATGAGAATTAGACTGGTATTTTATTGAATAAGCAAGGGATTATTAACATAATCCCAAAACCATGTATTCGGAGAAAAATAAGAAATGATGAGAGTTTAATTAATGAAGAGCCACATTTCCAAATTATTGTAGTAAGTAGTAATTTTCTATGTTGCATATATATATATATATATATATATATATATTATTTCTTTGGACTCCCACTTTCAATTTTCTATCCCTTTTCAATTGGCAACAAAATATCATTGCCTTATCATATCATATGATTCATGAAGCCAGAAAGATATGAATTTCTATTAATTAATAACAGCTTTATATAAGTTAATAGATAGTTAAATACCCAAGTTAGCGCTTCAACTATACCAAAAGGACAAATTGACTCATAAACTTTTATTTGGGACAATTGACCCCTCAAACTTTCATTTTGGGATAATTAACCCCTCAAACTTTATTTTGGGACAATGTGGTCCATAATTTAATAGGACCCTCTGTTGAAAATGAAGGGTTCCATTGAATTAAGAGCTACATTGTTTCTAAATAATAATTTTGCCAAAATAATAGTTTTGAGGGTAATTATCCCAAAATAATAGTTTAAGGGATCAATTGTCCCAAATAAAAGTCTAAAGGTCAATATGTCAAAAAAAATATAATTTAAGAGGTAATTTGGATATTCAACCATTAATAAGCCATTACTAATATAAGAAAACCAGTAGCCTGGCTCATATATGATTCATGAGGTTGCTAGAAGATTCAAGACTATCAAAACCAAATTGCTAGTATCTTATAGTTTTCATGTTCTATACATTTTGCCTAATAGAATGAAACCCCCATCATAGAATGAACGCAGAAACGGCGGCTCATTGCATTGACACCGATTACAGTTTTGGTGGGGGGTGTGATTCGATGGAAGAGCCAGAGATGGTACGCTACCATTGCTAGGATTTCCAATGGAACCAAAATGCAATCAAGATATTTCATCTCCATTGAGATATTTGACGAAGTTTCGCTCTTAATTTGAATAATTTCCTTTTTTTTTTTGCCTTCGAAGTAGGAAACTAGGAAAGATGATCACTTTCGACTATGCTGTCTGTTTACTCTGTTCTTTAAGGCTAAAGAATAAAACCCAGAATTTATTTACGCAAGAATATTGGATCTTATAAAGATTCCTACGTAGAAGCAAATTTGTTAAGGTAACTGTCTTCGAGTAAAGGTGAATGCTCATCTCACATACTTCTAGAAATTTCTACTGATTTTCCTTATCCTAAAATAGTACTATATTATGTTATTACTCATAGAACAAAACACGTGTATACTTATACACAGGACAAATGTGTTCGAAAATTTCTTAAACAATTCACTAAAAATAAGTATTATTTTCAAATTAGATAGAGGCAGATTACCTCTAATTATCTAGTCCAATTTGTCCTCAAACTTTTCCATTTTTCTTAAGAGGAATGAAAAGGAGAGTTACATGGTAAAAAGAAATGAATATGATAAAAAAATTTTAAAATCAATTAGAAAAATGGGATCCAAATTTCAGAAATCCTCATTGATAATGATAAGATATTATATCCTTATTCTTAGTCAAATATTCGTTAATTAGGAGCTGTCAATATGAACCGAATTAGGTTCTATCATTTTCTTGTTTTGTTTTGTTTTCTTTTTTCCTATATTATCATAAGTCTTACGAGTGGAAGATGTAGTTTGACCTTCATTTATATTACAATTTTATGTGCAACAATTTACGTACTCTTCGTTTTCTGTTTACTATCCAAAAACCAACTCAAATAATTTCGTATGAAAGTGGCTCCAAATTTTTCATAAAATTGTTACTTCTCTCTGTCTCATCAGGTCATCATTTGCAGCAATTTTCATGAAAGTCCCATGGATCGACGCTTTCTTTGCTCTTTTTTCCATGAAAGTTGTTCATGAATTATATGCAGGGTAGTTCTCCTCTGTTCGACTTCTTACAATAATGAATTCTTAACTTAAAAAAAAAATTAATTAACCAAATGAAAAGGGATAACGTGTACAGTTGAATAGTGATTCAAGTAGTAGAAATTTCAACATCGATGACCAAAGAAATTTCGTATCGCCTTCCAAAGCGCATCCGTCGTTTTCATCATCAGTACTAGTCAAATTGTTAGATTGCAAGACACGTAGTCTTCAAGCCTTTCCCCTGTTTGCATCAAAACTCAGAACACTTTCTTTGATTTTCTTGCTCTCTCCAAAGCTACAAATAAATCTCACTTTCCAGCTAATCTCCGCATCGAATTCAACAGCTTCCACCAAAAATGGTAACCCTCACTATGAAGAAAAGCCTTATAGCTATTACCATAGCAGGAATTCTTGCAGGAGCCGTGCCTGGAAAGGTCGATGCTCAATGTGGGAATACTTGTTCACCGACTGAATGTTGCAGTCGATTCGGGTTTTGTGGAACAACTCCGGATCACTGTGGCGTAAACTGCCGAGGAGGTCCTTGTATTAACAATGGTGTTTCAATAGCTGACATTGTAACATCTGAATTCTTCGATGGGATCTTGAATCAGGCAGCCCCAACTTGCCCCGGAAAAAACTTTTATTCTCGAGGAGCATTTCTTGATGCTCTCAATTCTTTTACTCAGTTTGCCAGAACAGGCACCGTTGAGGAAACCAGGCGTGAGATTGCAGCTTTCTTTGCACATGCGAGCCATGAGACCGGACGTAAGATCTCTCTAGCTAGTCACTACGACTGCAATTTCATATCTGAAAAATATATTTAAACTTGGTTTTAAATTCCTTTTTTTTTTCTCAATCAGGGTTTTGCTCCATAGAAGAGGATGGCGGCCCCTCCAAGGACTACTGCAATGAAAGCAGAACAGATTATCCGTGCAACCCAAGCAAAGGTTACTATGGGCGTGGACCACTGCAACTAACATGGAATTACAACTACGGACCAGCTGGTAATGACATCGGGTTCGATGGATTAAACGCACCAGAAACCGTGGCCAATGACCCCCTCATCTCGTTCAAGGCTGCCGTCTGGTACTGGATGAACAATGTTGCACAATTCATGAACCAAGGGTTCGGCGCAACTATTCGAGCCATTAATGGTGCTCTTGAGTGTGACGGTGGAGAGCCAGCTAAAGTTCAGTCTCGGATTGACTTATTCACTAACTATTGCAACCAACTTGGTGTTTCTACGGGTACTGGTGATCTTGGCTGCTAGCTAGAAAGTTGATTGTAATGGAAGATATATATATATATATATATATATATATATATATTTCTGCCCTCTAGAATTGAAAGGCTCTAATTTTTGGATTCAAAATTTAAATGACAATAATGGTATTTATTGAATAAGCCAGGGATTATTATTATTACAATCCCCAAAATCATGTATTCGAAGAAAAATAAAGAAATGATGAAAGTTTAATTAATTGTCAAATAGAAGAGCCACATTTATCAATTAGAATTTCTTTATGTTACAAACACACACATAGTGTACGAATATTATTTCTTTGGACTTCCCACTTCCAGTTCTCTATCTCGTTTCGATTGGCAAACAAATTAAAATTTCTCTGCCTTATCATATAATTCATGAAGCCAGAAATATATGAATTTCTTTTGTATTAATTAAACAGTATCTATTTGTTATAACTTGTATATAAGTAAATAAATAGCTCGCTCATCATCTCATCTTCTTGAGCCTTAGCTAGAAGATCATATTCATTCAAGACTACCGAAACCAAATTAAAACTAGATACTTGTAATTTAACTAATTTTATGAGCTATAACTATATAATTTCTTATAGTTTTCATGTACTATACATTTTGTCAGATAGGATTTTTTTTTAAAAGGCTCGCAGAAGGTCAAGGAGAAACATATAGGTTTCTTGTTTGAGTTCGCTTTTTCTGCTTCTATTTTTCATTGGTAACCCAAAGATACGTGAAGTCGTGAACAACCTACTTGACGTATATGTACTCATTTTGTTAGGCTGTGTTTGCCGTGTATATAATAATCACAGAATGACTTTCTTTTTTTTTTTTCCCACTTCAAAAAGAAATTATGTAAAGCACTGTGACTTTGTTAATTAAAGTAAAAAATTAGGATTCCTTTCTTACCTTGTATTTAAAGGTATTCTTTAAGATCGATATAAGGTGCTAAAGTTCAATACATATAATAATTGTATCAACATTAATTAGGATTACGATGCCCCATTTCATTACGATAGGCCTGGTGCCCGTGGGGCTAAACTAGTCTGGTCTTGCCGTCTTGGCCGTTTACACCTTTGGAGTATTACTATATTCTATATTCTTAATTTAACCTAGGCTGAAATCTAAATTAAAGGTCAAAATTTTCTCGAAATCTCTATTTGGAATCAAATCTTTTAATTTTGTCAATTCGAGGCTCAATGTTTATAAATTATCTCAATTTGATTCCCTAATATTTTAATTTGGTCAATTAAAGATTCAACATTTCTAAATTGAGTCAAATAAAGTTCTAATGGGCATGTTGTGTTTCCATAATTAATATTAATCGTCCAAAATTTTTGAATGAAAATGAAGTTTTCTTGTTCAAATCAAACACTTTTTATTCTTTTTGACTTTTCTTTTTTGCTTAATTATATCACTTAAAAACTAAATCTTAATAGTTTTTCCATGATATCCTTATTTGACCTAAATCGAAAATGTTTGACTTTTTATTTGACAAAATTAAAAGGTTTAGTACTAAATTGAGATTTTAGCACAAGTTTTTACCCTTATTTGATATTTCAGCCTTATATTACTATATCATTATAGAAACTGTGGTGCCCAAATATAAGATGAGATAAAATAAGAAGAAAATTTATATGTATTTATGGCATGGTTTATATTATTTATATAGGATAATTAATTAAATTGTTAGAAGAATTAATCACCTTATATATATTGTTATGGGATGCGGCTCAATCCTCTTAAAAATATAAAGGATTGATTGGATGATTCATCTTACACCAATAAAATGATTAATTATCTCCATTATATAAATAATATATAATACAAACCATATTATTATTATTATTATAATATATATATATATATATATATATATTATACACTTTCAACGAAGGTAATAGGTGTGTTGATCTTTTGGCAAACTTGGCTTAGAAATATTGCCACCTATTGAAGCTCATATTTTCTTTGTTCTACCATGGGATAGTCTTGTTTAAAAGTCAGACTACTTGTTCAAACTCAAAGATTCATCCGAAAAATGAGAGGCTTTTGACAAAAATATTAGGCTCGTTTTTTTTTCTTAGACAAAGAAATCAAATCCATTTAAAAAATGAGTCGAGCCTTACTCTTGATGTTTTAAACTGGGGTGCGATTTGACCTGATCCGAGTTATATAATAAAAAGATAAATAAATATATTACTTATAATTATTTATAATATAGTTAAATCATTTATTTTTAGACCTTAATTTAAATTTATAAAACTCTAATACAATTTAAGTTTTTTTAAAAAAAACTTATTTAAATTTAATATATTATTAGATTATTTGAATTTTAAAATTTAAACTTTAAAAACATTAAACTTTGAATAACAAGGTGAATTGATCATAACATTATCATTTCTCTTCATCTCATCAGGTCATCATTTGCAGTAATTTCCATGAAAGTCCCATCGATTGGAGAAATTATTAGGTAGGCCGGGTGTAACACGTCATCCATAGGTCCGACCAATTAAATTGTGACAACTCAAAAAATTTCTTAAAATTAAGGCACTAATTTGACAAAGGTTTAGCTCCACGTTACAAAGAAGGAAATTTAAAAGGTAAGTCCTTAAATTTATGTTATAATTGTGGTAAGGTTTTAGTAAATGTATCAAAATTTTTGAGTTGTCACAATTTAATTGGTCGAACTTATAGATAAATGTGGTACACTCAGCCTACCTAATAATTTCTCCATCGATTGACCCTAAATTTACAAAATTGATTAGTGGAAGTTATTCCCTAAACTAATTAACCAAATGACTCTAATAAAGGGATGACACAGTTGAGTAATTCAAGTGGTAGAAATTTCAACATCAATGAACAAAGAAATTTGCTATCGCTTCCGAGAGCACGCCCGTTGTTTTCCTCATCAATACTAATCAAATTGTTAGATTGCAAGACCGGGGCCCGTAGTCTTCAAGCCCTTCGGGGGAAATCAAACGTTCTCCCCGGTTCGCACTCAGACTACGGAGAAGCTGGAAATTGTTGGATTGCAAGCAAGACCCGGCCCATAGTCTTCACGCCTCTCGGGAAATCAGACTTTTCCTCCAGTTCGCACTCAAAACAACGAAGCTAGAAATTATTAGATTGCAAGCAAGACCCGGCCCATAGTCTTCACGCCTCTCGGGAAATCAAACTTTTTCCCTGTTCGCACCCTAACTACGAAGAAGCTGGAAAGGATGTTGGGTTCGATGGGTTAAACGCGCCAGAAACCGCGGCCAATGATCCTCTCATCTCGTTCAAGGCTTCCTCTCATAGTACTGGATGAACAATGTCGCAGGATTCATGAACGAAGCTTCGGGCGAACCGTTCGAGCCATTAATGATGATCATGAGTGTAATGGTAAACAATAAACATTTGACACTTTTAGGTTAAATAAATATATAAAAAATAAAAAGAATTTTAAACTATTTTTCACAATTAAAAATTAAATAACATAAATAAAAAAATCAATTTAAATATCTATTTAGAGAGAAAAAGAAAAAAGTTTACGTGTAAACTGCAATCAATCCTTTCTTTTTCCCTGTTTTCATCTAAGCAAAAGCACCCCCAAACATTATTGCTTGTTTAACAAATAAATGAAAAGAAAGTGACAAAGCAAGTCAAGTCAACCAAGTCTATCCTCTAGACTGTCAACATCATCTGGCCAAGAAAAAAAAAGATGCTTAAATATATTTCACACCTTACTTTAAAATTTAAATACGTGAAGACATCGTCAACAACCTACTTCACATTTATATTTATTTTGTTAGGCTGTGTTTGTCAAAATGAGCCAACGTCGATCTGTCGGATTAAGTGAAAGGGTTCAATATACTATTAAGTGTGAACAACTGATGTATTTCTAGCTTAATTTTGTGTTACAAAGGGTATATGTATATAAACAAGACTAGCTAGACAACTATATATGGTAATTACAAATTGATTAAATACCAAATTACTCTATAAACTATACATCTTTGAATATATTGACTCTTAAACTTTTATTTAGAATAATTCACCACTAAAATTATTATTCTAGGACAATTAATCATTCAAATTATTATTTTGAAATAATTAACTTCCAAAACTATTATTTTGAGAAAAATTAAACCCTTAAAATTATCATTTTGAAACAATATAACCCTTAATTTAACGGAACGTTTTGGAAAAAAATAGAGGATTCCATTAAATTAAGGGTTACATTGTCCTAAAATAAATTTTGAGGAGTTAATTGTTTCAAAATAATAATTTAAGAGGTAAATTGTTCCAAATAAAAGTTTAGGAGTCAATTTATTTTTTTTATATCATTTAAGGGCTGATTTGGGTATTCAACAATTATAAATTATAACATCATAGCCTAATTTTACTCATAGTCAATAACATAGTATTAATGAAGATTTTCTAAATCATTCCGCTAAAGTTTAGCCTGGTGATTGATTTGTTTTAACTTGTGACTTTGGCTTGATTGATTTTCCAAACCATTTTGATGAAGTTTAGCCTGGTGATTGATTTGCTCTAACTTGTGACTTTGGCTTGATTGAGATGATGATACTCTTACATATACCACCCTTAAAAGAATATCTGGAGTTTGATTCTTATGAATGAAAAATAAATAAATTTAGGAGAGTTTCCCCTATTTAAAATCTGATGTAATTTGGTTTCACAGTAATAGAGGGCGATATGGCCATTAAATACCTGAAAATTTCTATAAAAAAAAACATAGAATAATTTCTTTTTTTTTTCCTTCAAAAAGAAAAGTAATTAAACCGTTGCGGCTTTTGTTGAAGTCGAGCAGTAATAAGGATTCATTTCCTACCTCGTATTCAAACGTATTCTTTAAGATCGATTATAAGATATAAGATGTTAAAGTTATCAATATATATGTAATAATAATAATAATAATAATAATAATCCAGTTGGACCGACGTCCGCGCACCATTCATATGGTCTACCTTCTTTCATAACGACAGGCTTGACCGGTGGTCGTGGGGCTAAAAAATTCAGGTCTTGCCGTCCACTTGGTGACACCCTTTGGAATATTATCTTTTTTTTTTTACAACCACAAGTATCTATGTCCGTTTAACGATTTTCGATTAATCCTATTTGAACCTCATCAAATCTCAAATGACAAAAAACACTCCCCACATATTTTCTCGATCGACTCACAAAATTCGAGTCCGAGACCTTATTACTTAAGGGATTTTAAATTCCTTCCATTCAACCCAACAGGCATTGGTGAAATATTACTTTATTCTACCCTTTAACCCCGACTGCGCAGCTTGGAACTTAATAATGAAAATTTGAGTTATGAAGGAACCCCCCCAAAAAAAAAGTAGTAGCAATAATTATAAGGAAGAGGCTTATTAAGGATACCATTACTAGCAACAAAAGGAAAAAAGTTAAATTTCTTAGGAAGAGGCTGACTAAGGTAATTGTTGAGCTTGATGCAAGTATGGTAGTTCAATTTCTTAGGAATGGGCTTCCAAATTCGCATCCTTATTCTATTCTAGTTCATGATGCCATTGCCTTAATTAATGAAGGTTGGGTGATTGCAGTGAGGCACATTTATAAGGAGGGAAATAGTTGTGCTGATTTCCTAGCTAATTTGGCTCAAACATCTCGTAGAGGCACTCTGATTCTTGAAGATCCACTTGTGGATTTACTCATTCTTCTAGAGTAAAACATTAATGGTGATTCCATTATGAGAATGTAAGCCTTTTGAGGCATCTTATTCACCAAAAAAAAAAGGAAAAAAGTTAAAGACATGAGACCCAGCCAGTCAAATCTCATTCATATATGTATGTATGTACGTACGAGGAGAGTTGACTCACTAGGTCTTAATTAATTAGGTCATTTCCAACCACGGCAGTAAAACACCATTTTGGTGTAAAAAGTTGGAAAAGAACTCTAATGAAAACACCAATTTTCATTGAGGTTTACACCAATGAATTTCAATTGTAACCTTTCTCTTTTATTCTATTACTTTTATATCTTTTTACATTTTGATTTATTTATATAATTTGATAAATGTTTAAATTTAAAATTTTAATTATAATGAAAAAATATATGATTAAAAAAATCTCATGGAGACCTTTAAAATGAGCTCAATATTAAATATATGTTTAATCTATTTTCAATAATTATTTATAAAAGTAATTTTTTGTTGTTAAAATTCAATAATATAATACACTAAAAGCAATTAAATTAAAAGTTACTTAAATTAAAATCAAAATACAAGCTAAATAGAGTACAAAATAATATAAATTACAACAAAGACTAAAAATAAATAGTTTCACTAAAAATTATGTGACATATTTTTTTTCAAATAATTTCTGAAATAATATTATGTTCAAATAATAAAATTTAATGTGAGTAATTAATTTATTAGAAAATATTATTAATTATTATTTAAGAATGATTTTTTCATTTTCAATAAACAAATTAATATTGCGAGTATTATCTAAATAAAAATTGATTTTATTGTATAATTACTCTTTTTGAAATGCACTATATAAATAATTATTATATACTCTTAACATCAATTTGATGTAGAATACGTTACAGTGAAAGAAAATTTGACGTAAGCATATTCTACAATTCTTTTTCAACACCAACTTGATATAAAATTTGATGCAATACGTTGGAGATACTCTTAAGTCTTTAAAAGTTTTTCCTTTTGTTGGTCAGGTTTATTACAGTCCTTCTTTTAAGAATAAATAATTTTAGAATAATCCTAAAAAGTGATTTTTTATACATATAATAACTCAATGATACCTCATACATTTTTAAAGAGATCAAGATTTTAAATATGCATAAGAAATTTAAATGTATATATATGATAAATTAAATAACATTTGAGTTTAAAAATTTAAATACAATCATAAAACAAAAAAAATTTGAAAAGAAAACTTATGAAAAATGAAAAATCATAATTTTTTTTAGAGAATGAAAATCATAGGTTAAATATATTTAATACAACAAAATTACAATAAATAACCTACAAAGTATTTAATACACTTAAAAATATATAAATTATTTTTAAATTAATTATAATTATTTTTGTCTTTCTTTCTCCTCTTACCTACATGGCACTCTCTATAACCTTCATAAGGCTTTTCTTTAATATAATGATATAGATTAATAAGAATTGATTTAGTGTATAAAGAAATAAAATAATTATGATATATTTTTTAAAATCTATGATATGTTAGCATTTTATTGGATGCCTAAAAATCACTTTTTTTTTTTTTATCATGATGTATATTTTACACTCTTTCTTTTTCTTATGCATTATTATTTACAGTCTTAACTAATGGTACTTAAAGCCTCTTCCTTACAAACCCAAAAATCCAACCTCTTTCGCACGCCTTCTAGGTTTCTAGCTAAGGTCCGGCATTTGTCGCTATCGTTGACACTTCAAAACGCGTCCAGTTTTTAATTTGTTACTCTTCCTCATCATCAGCAAGTACTATAAATAACTCCCACTCTCGATCATATTTGATATTTCCACACATCAAAACTTCATATTCTCATTGTGGAAAAATGCTATTTGTTCCCAATATGAGAAAAGGATTAGCACTTGCGGTTATTGTTCTGGCTGGAATTCTAGCCGGATCGGTGTCCGTAAAGGCTCAATCGGTGGCTGATGTAGTAACGTCAGAGTTCTTTAATGGAATTTTGAGTCAGGCAGGTCCGAGTTGTGCAGGGAAGAACTTTTACTCGAGGGATGCATTTCTTCAGGCTGCCAATTCTTATCCTCAATTTGGTTCAGCTGCTGATATTAGGCTCGAGGTTGCAGCTTTCTTTGCACATGTCACGCATGAGACTGGGCGTAAGATCTCTGCTTAATTTCCTGTATCTTTACATCAATTTATATGCACAAATATAATTCAAGATAAGGGAAAGGACTATAAATATACATATTCTTGCTAGCTTATTTAGTGTCTAATAAAATTCGATTTTTCTTCCTCTAGATTTTTGCTACATTGAAGAGATAAATGGTGCCAACGGGGACTACTGCGATGAGAGCAACACACAGTATCCATGCAACCCAGACAAAAAATACTATGGGCGTGGACCAATCCAATTAACATGGAATTACAACTATGGATCGGCTGGGCAGAGCATAGGCTTCGATGGACTAAACTCTCCTGAAACCGTTGCCACAGACCCTGTGATTTCCTTCAAGACGGCCTTTTGGTTTTGGGTGAACAATGTTGAACCAGTCATAGGCCAAGGGTTCGGTGCAACTATTCGTGCCATTAATGGGGGTGAGTGCAATGGTGGAAACCCTAGTGCCGTTCAGGCTCGGGTCAACTATTATAACGACTATTGTAAGCAGCTTGGTGTTGATCCAGGGTCCAACCTCACCTGCTAGACTTCCTATATCTTTTCTAGCTTACTTTATTTTCCCAAAATAAAAGGTAAAAATTGAAGAAATGAAATAAACATATGACACCGAGCATTTAGCTTAATGGTTGTTGCCACTCTCCTAAGGCTTGAAGTCTTATATTGAAGTCTCACCATACGTGGGCTATTAGTCAATAATATAATGGTTTGGTTGTAGCTTTTGTTAGTATTATTAATTATTGTGTTATTATGCTTTTGGCCAAAAAAAAATTATTGTGTTATTATGCTAGTTTGTGTAATAATTTCTCATTAGAGATGCGTAATTTTATGAGATTTCAGTGTTTACCCTCTGCTTACTACTTTTGTTAGCAAAAACTATGTATTCGTTGAATGAAATCACTAATAGCACTTGTTCTCGAAGCATGTTAGTGGAGCCAAATAATATTTTTTTCTGAAAAAAAAAAGGACAATAATAAAAGATGATCGTGAAGGTTAGCTTCCTTCTTTTTTTTTTGGGTTACAATGAAGGCTAGTTCCTTTTTTTATTTATTTTTTATTTCTTTGAGTATGATTAAGTTACATTCAGATGATCCCAAAAAGTAATTTTTTAAATATCTAATAATGTTTTGACATCTCATAGATTTTAAAAGGTATATATATATATATATATATATAAATATACACACCACAATTATCTTATATTTTTTTACACAAAATCAATTCTTATTAATATTTCATAAATTTTTTTCTTTATATAAACTAAGCCATACAACAATAATTAAATATAATGTGTATCCTAAAAAAAATAATTTGAGGCTAAATTTTTGTTATAAAAAATCATTTTCTCCATTTAAAAAAGTTATTTGATGAGGATAAATATATATTTAAAATCTTAATAATATCTTTTAAAATTTATGAAATGTCATTTTTAGAATGATTTAAATATAAGTTAAACTCTATTTCTTTTGGCAATAAAAATATTTATTCGACGTAAGAATTGATTTTGTTCTGTTGAGTTTGACATTTATAAACAGAATGACTTTGTTAAAGTCAGAATATGTAGGAGGTGGAGGTCGTCGCTTAAATTTCTAGGCGAGAAATACATGAAAGCCAAAGCAAATGATTTTGACTAGAGAAAATATAAGCCAAAATCATTGATTGCGGAGGTAATCTTTAACGCAATTTCATCTTCAATCGAATCTTCTTTGAATTGTGTGGAATGAATACAATGACTTTTCCAAAATAAATAAAAAGGAAAAAGGTTGCTTGGGTTGGGCTTTTCGGTCTCGACCTTACTTCTTCCCGTACAACATAGATCAGTCTTTAATTTGTGCTAACTTTTTTTTAAATTATACATGTAATTTAATTGATGTAAATACATTATATTTATTAATGGAAATTATTACTCTATAAATTAGGATTTGTAGACTTGTCCCTAGTCCATCCGCACTCTAAATAAAAATTTTAAAGTTCAGTTCAAAGTGGATCCATTTATATTTAGGAGTTTTCAGATTATACATAAATGAATTTTGGGAATTAGCAAGTGTCCCTGCATGGTATCTTTTTAAATGTTAGCTAATTAATTTTTTAAATAATAAATTATATGTCATCCTTCTAACATTGCTTATAAAATTTAAAATTCACTGATAGTATATGAAATAATAATATATTATATTTAACTATCGTATAAATCATGCGACACTAGCTGGATAAAATAATGCCATGCACCATTAAAAATGAACTGGATAAAATAATGAGAAAATTTTGGTGGGCTGGATGCGATGCTAGCAAGAAAATTTATTTTGTGGATTGGAACTCCATTTGTAACTTCAAGGATTTCGGAGGGCTTGGAATTATTAATCTTGAATTAAAAAATCGTGCTTTGCTCAACAGATGGTTGTGGAGATTTTGTAAGGAGAAGGACAGTTTTTGGAGAAAGTTATTTGCAAGAAGAATAATATTGAGGAAGCTCCATCATTCCTGCCAGGGGAACTGGAAGAGGGGAAGTAGCATGAAGTGTTCGACATTGTGGGAAACCATATCTCAGCCTTTGCTTCAAGATGGACCGCTATTAACGCTGACACGCAATGGTTTTGGCGTTATCATTGGTAACGGTCGCAATGTGGATTTTTGGAAAGATACCTGGGTTGATGGTTACGCATTAAAAGGTTTGTTCCATCGAATCTTTGCACTTGCTTCTAGGAAGAATGGGAAAGCTTTTAACTTTGGAAGTAGAAGTGGCGATCAATGGGATGGAAAATTGAATTAAGAAGGCCTTTATTTAACTGGGAAAAGCAACAGTGGTCGGATTTAAAGATTTCAATATTGTTGAGAGTCTTGATGACAAGGTTGTGTGGAAACACATTCCAAGTGGGGAGTATTCTCCATCTTCCTTCTGTGGACAATTTGAGTCTTTATTATAGTGAGATGGCTGGCTGGAAACTTGTTTGGGCGGGATTGGCTCCTCCTAAGGTTGAATGTTTTACTTGGCAACTGTGGAGAAATAGATCGACGGTGAAAGAGGAGCTGCTCAAAAGAAATCTCTTACAAACGTTTGTTGCACTGTGCTCTTTTTGCAATAAGGACGTGGAATCTGTGAGTCATTTATTTTTCTCATGCCATTATTCTTGGATTGTGTGGATGACGTGACGTGTTGCAGGACTTGGGGTGTGAATTGGGTGATTTCAAAAGTACCTATGCAATCTTTTATGGCTTGGCAGGGAGTGGTCGTTAGGAAAGGTAACATTAAGGTTTGGAAGATATGGCCTTCTTTGCTATTGTTTGGTATGTATGGACTCACAGCAATGACGTGGTTTTTAATCAAAAGATTTTCGATGCAGTTGAACTTGTCAATATCATTAAGGTGAGACTTTCTTTGTGGGTGAAAGTGAAATGGCCAGGAGTGGATGCCTCGTGGATGGATCTTTTTTAGATTTCCCAATGAAATTATAATTGAGAAGAAGGCTATCGACATAAGAGATCAGGTTTCTTGGGTGGCACCTCAAATGGGAACTATGAAATTTAATGTGGATGGATCATCTGGGGGAAAACCTCGTTCTTCAAGATGAGAATGGAAAATTTTGTGCTGAGTTCTCTAAAGACGCTGAGATATGCAGTTCTAATGAAACAGAGCTGCTTACTATTAAAGAGGCATTTCTTATTTTGTGTGCATCCAATTGGATACTTATTCCTAACTTTGCGCCTGGGAAGATGAGGAAGGTAATTGCTTCTGTTATCTTGTTGAAGAATAATAGGCTTTGACAGATTCCAAATCCAGCATACCTTAAGGGAAGCGAACAGTGAAGCGAATGCGTTGGCTAAGGCTGGAGTCCGAAGGCATTCTCCTCTATTACGGGGGTTTAGTTAGCAAAGTGGAAATTTTCCCTTGGTGGCCGACTGGCCGCTGCTTGGATTCGCTTCGGACTGTAACAGAGCCTTGTCCACGCCTTGATAATGATTGCCGCTGTTCTGCTCTTGTTTTGGTACAGCTTATTGGCTGTTCGTTTGGTTTTTGTTGGCCTTGGTTTGTGATCATGTCTCTATACCTTGAAACTTTGTGTTTTTGCTTTCAGGTCTTTACAATTGAATAAAATTTCACCAGTTTTTCAAAAACAAAAAAGAAAGAAAAAAGAAAACACTGTGATATTTTTAATTTTGATTTTAATATTAAAAAAATTACACATATTAAAATATTATAATAAAACTAATTTTGTATTAGTTTAATATTAAATTTATTAAACAAACCGAATATCGAACCTTGAATAAGAGATTTGGACGATATTCGAAGCTTGGATAAGCGATTTAAGGTAATCAAACCTAAACCCAGACTTTCGCCAACCTATTGGACACCTCTAATAGGTTGTCATTTGTGATGAGGACATTCAAGACAATTTTTCATATTCCCGTACCCAAAATGATGTAATCGCATTCTCTATCCTTCACATTAGCAAAAAGCGCAGACGCGTAATTTTTCTCTTCACTAATAGATAGAGCACCTAAAAAAAAAAAGGTTAAAATCTGACCGCTTGCTCCCCTCTAGAAACTCTGCATGTCAGTGTTCACTTTTAAACACCGTCGCCACACTGTTTTCTTACACCCTCTGTTCAATTAACTACTATATATAAGTCTCTGTTATCCATTTTCCTTGCATCAAACACAATTCCCTCTCATTCCTTAATTCAAAGCCTTCTGCGAATAATGTTATTTTCCAAAATGAGAAAATGTCTGCTGGCCATTTTTCTGGCTGGTGTTATTGCTGGAGCAATGCCTGCAAAGGTTCAAGATCCCTGCTATCTATTCTTCTTGTAAACTTGGTTCTAGCTAAGTATTTACAACTTAATTAATATAGTAACTAACAAGCAAAATCTTTTTGCCAATACAGATTTCTGCTACATTGAAGAGATAAATGGTGCAACGAGAGACCACTGTGATGAGACCAACACACAATACGCATGCAACCCTAACTAAGGTTACTACGGCCGTGGACCAATCCAACTATTATGGAATTTCAACTATGGACCAGCCGGGGAGAGCATTGGGCTTCGATGGACTAAGCTGCCACGAATCCGTTATTTCCTTCAAGACGGCCTTGCGGTACTGGGTGAACAATGTTCAACCCCTCATAGGCCAAGGGTTTGGGGCAACCATTCGTGCCATTAATGGGGCTCTTGAGTGCGATGGAGGAAACCCGGCTACGGTTCAGGCTCGTATCGACTATCAAGTACCATACTGATTATTGTAACCGGCTTGGCGTTGATCCTGGCCCCACTCTAACCTGTTAGAATTCACTTTTTCATAACTAGCTAGCTAGCTAGCGGCAATTTTCTTTTAAACTTTAATAAATTTCACTGTCAATTATATGTTTTTGTTGTTTTGGTTAGCTTTGAGTTGACATGCGGTTAAAATGAAATACTTTAATACAATATTATGGAAAATTCCGACTCTTGCATCAATGCCCTTAGTGTTGAGCAACCTTTTTTCAGATTGCAGTCTCATTTTGATCCATGATCTAGATAATATATAGAGAGAGATCAGATTGCCTCATTTTGATATACGATCTAGATTTTATTGAACTTAGTAGTTAATTAATTGGGTACTGTGACATTTTAACATTCTTGAAATTGTTGCCAAGGAGTCCTTTTTCACGATGATTAAGGGGAAGTCTTCAAATATTTAAATCTCAATCCAAGAATCAATACTGTTCCGCACCTCAACACGAGATCGAAGCGCACTTCTAGATATGTAAGTCTTAGACAATAGAGAACGTTTGGCCCAAAAAAAACAAAAGATAATATTGAACGAGCTAATGTTCAATCCAAACCAATAACATGATCTTGATGTCCAACTGCGAAGACGAACGGGGCTTGACCCTTGCAGCCTCTAGGCCCCTTGGGCCCAAATGCACAAGACGAAGTTGGTCCAATCTTTTGTTTGATTGTATATATTGATTATTGTAATCTCTGAATTTTATTGATTTTTCATTTCTTATATGTAATGCTGAGGTTGAGTTTATACCCAAAAAAAAATTATTTTTTATGGGGAAATTTTTAATTTTTTTTGAATATATACCTACTTAATTAAAGCCTTACCCTTTACTTTCTCATTATTTGTTTTAAGACTAAGAAAGAAGAGATGGAAAATTAGCGAAGCTTGAGAGGGTTTGGGTTTGGGTTTGGGATTGGGAAGAATTTGGGTGTGTCAGGTTTGGCTAAGCTAGTACTATTACTTTAGGGCCAAAGAGTACTCCTAATGATCTCATCCATTATTAATAAATTTTTCACTTTTCAAAAAAATGATCTCATCTATCGTAAGTCAATTCTAATTCTATCGGATAGATATGTAAACAATTTTTTTCTATAGTCTCCTACGCCGCACCCTTTTATACATACACATTATCTATAATAATATATACTACTACTATATGAGTATCTTTATATATGTGCATGCTTTTCATTGAATCAAAATTACGAATTAATATATGCAAATTAAGTTAAAATAGAATTTGGGTTTATAAAGAATCTATATTTGAACAATTTAGACTTGGAGAAAGAGATTAAAAGAATGGAAATTAATCGGCTCATTTTCTGGTCTATATTTGCAACAGAGAATTAGTTGATCCACGTTCAAATTTTGATACTTAATTGGCTAGTTTGCCATTTCGATATTCTTGCATTACTTGCGAGGCAGTCCTTTTGTTTCAGGGATTAAGGGGAAGTCCTGAAATATTTAGATCTTAATCCTAGACTCATAATGTGTGGTACTGTCGTACCTCAATACATGATCAAATCGTTAATTAGATGATATAAAATATATAAGTTTTAGATAATAGAGCATGAGCTATGTTCAATCCAAACCAGTATCCACAATGGAATATATGAACCAAGTACTGCCAATCAGTTGCAAGGAATATCAATGATAAAAAAATGGACGCCAAATACTTTTTTTTTTAAAAGCAAAGAACTTTTATTCCATAGAGAAGAAAAATAAGAGTGCCATCCAAGCCAAGCCACAAAAGGTACACCAAAATCACTACAAGAAAACACAGCCAACACAAGCAGTAAAACAGAAATAAGAAGTCGTCAACGAAAAGTCCATCAGCTCGATAAAATCGTCATGCCCCTCCATCCATATCTCTCTCACAAGCAAAACTTTACCAAAAGAACAGTGACAGCAGCAAGAGGAAGAGCGGAAACCAGAAGAACAAACACTAAGAAGAAACCAACGTCATCCTATTCATAGAAGACAATCAGGTCGTTAGCTCTACCAACACCACTCTTTGCAAGCCCATCAGCAATATTTTTAATCTCCCTCGAAATGTGGATAACATCCAATGAGAGCAGCTTCTTCTTCAATACTTCAATATGCATCAAAATATTCCTCATTCCTCAACCTCCACGGACACGTGGGAGGGTCGAGAGTCTATTTGACAGCGTTTTTAGAATCACTTTCAATTACTAAACCTGTAGAAGCAGACCGTCTAGAGGCACCAAAAATCAAAATAGCTTCTTTAATGGCTAGGATCTCTGCGATACTAGAATCAATTTGGCCAACCGCCTTTGAAAAAGCCAACTTAATACAAGCTGAATCATCCCTTAGAACCCCACCAATACCAGCCGGAGCAGGTTGGCCTTTGGCAGAACCATCCACGTAAATTTCATCATTCCTAATGGGGTTGCATCCAAACCAGATTATGGTTTTTAACAACCTGATAATTCCTAAACTCAATCAAGTTTTGGGATAGCGAAACAGATCAATCAAAGCAGGCGATTGGTCTGGCCCTTTAGCCTGAACCCAAGTAACAGAATCAAGCATCTGGTTCACATCAAAACACTTTCCACCAAACACCACATCATTTCTACTCCACCATAAAGTCCACACAATTGCACAAAAAGACATACGCCGCACTTTGTTGACTTTTGATTCATTCCAAGCACTGAAAATTTAAGGAATATCACCATTCCACATAGCAGAGCTTTTTGCCAAACAATCCAAGATGGCCTGCACATGAAAAAAAGACGCAAAACAGATTCATACTCCACCACAAATGGGACATAGAGCAGAGTCCCGATTAATAAGACCTCTATAAGCAAGTTCAGCCTTCACCGGGCGCCACTCTCTGAGCAATTGCCAAAAAAAAACCCTCAACTTTTGGTGGCGCAAGACCCTTCCAAACCTGTCTCCACTTAACATGGCAATTCACTCCTTCATTATATACCATTTTACAAAAGGAACTAGTGGTATAATCAGGGTTATGCTTCCAAATAAGTTTATCTTTAAAATTTGGACACAGGAAGATACCCTCCAATAATTTCATTAATCTATCTCATTGTTGCTTCTTCCAGTCAAACAGACTTCTTCTCAAAATTATGTTCCAAACCCATTTGTCACCGTGCCAGCTACCAAACCGCTCACTTTTCCAACTTTTTTAACGGCTAGAATATAAATCCTCGGAAAAGCTTGTTTCAAAATCATTCCACATTAACCCATTCACCACTCTAAAAGTCAATGTTTTCCCCATTTCCAGCAGAAAAACCAATATCATTTTTAATCACATCATGACAAAACCCATTATGCTGGAAAGGCAGCAAAATATTCTTCCATAAAGATGTGCATCTTCTATCATATTTATAAATAGGCAACAAAACGTTAGAAGGCAATCTATTTTTTAAACAATGACATTGAAAACATTAGCAGGCAGGACGCCAAATACTTAACAAGTAACATGACCTTGATGTCCAATTTCCCAATGCTAAGCTGAGTGGGGCTTGACCCCTATGGTGTCTGTTTGATTTTATATATTATTTTGTGTATCTCTGATAATTTGATACTGTTCTTTATTTTATTGATTTTTCATATGTGATGCGTGGTTGAATTTATACCCAAAAAAGAATTACTCTTTTCATGAAGAAATTTTTAAATTTGAATAACAAGGTGAATTGATCAACATTGTTATTCCTCTTCATCTCATCAGGTCATCATTTGCAGCAATTTCCATGAAAGTCCCATCGATCGACCCTAAATTTACAAAATTAATTAATGGAATTTACTCCCTAAACTAATTAACCAAATGACTGTAAAGGGATGACACAGTTGAGTGATTGAAGACGTATAGAAATTTCAACATCAATGACATAAGAAATTGCCTATCGCCTTCCGGGAGCCCATCCGTTGTTTTCATCATCAATACTAATCAAATTGTTATTAGATTGCAAGACGCGGCCCGTAGTCTTCACGCCTTCGGGAAATTAAATTTTTTCCTATGTTCGCACTCAGAGGTCGGAACACTTCTTTGATTTTCTTGCTCTCTCCAAAGCTATAAATAAGCCTCATTTTCATGCTACTTTCCGCATCGAATTCATCAACTTTCCAGCAAAAGTGGTAACCCTCACTATGAAGAAAACCCTTGTAGCTATTATCATAGCAGGAATTCTTGCAGGAGCCGTGCCTGGAAAGGTCGAGGCTCAATGTGGGAATACTTGTTCACCAACTCAATGTTGCAGTCGATTCGGGTACTGCGGAACAACTGCGGATTACTGCGGTCTAGACTGCCGAGGAGGTCCTTGTGTTAACAATGGTGTTTCGATAGCTGACATTGTAACACCCGAATTCTTCAATGGGATCTTGAACCAGGCAGCCGCAACTTGCCCCGGGAAAAACTTTTACTCGCGAGGCGTATTTCTTGATGCTGTCAAATCTTTTACTCAGTTTGCCAGGGTTGGCACTGTTGAGGATTCCAGGCGTGAGATTGCAGCTTTCTTTGCACATGCTAGCCATGAGACTGGAAGTAAGATATCTCATATCATTTAGCTACAATTTCATATCTGAAACATTTTTAAACTAATTAAACTTGTAGGAGTCCGGCCGGATGACTGATTATTAATTCTCTCTTTAAAATGGTACTCCAGAACAGCAAATTTCCTGTTTTTGAGTTGTTGCACTCCATCTTTGTCTTTAAATTTTCTCCTGTATTTGTTCTTTCTTTCAGGTTTTTGCGCCATAGAAGAGAATGGTGGCGCCTCTAAGGACTACTGCGATGAGACCAAAACAGAATATCCATGCAACCCAAGCAAAAATTACTATGGGCGTGGACCACTGCAACTAACATGGAATTACAACTACGGAGAAGCTGGAAAGGACGTTGGGTTCGATGGGTTAAACGCACCAGAAATTGTGGCCAATGACCCTCTCATCTCGTTCAAGGCTTCCATCTTGTACTGGATGAACAATGTTGCAAAATACATGAATGAAGGCTTCGGGCGAACTATTCGAGCCATTAATGGTGATCATGAGTGTGATGGTAAAGATTCTGCTAAAGTTGAGTCTCGGGTTAATTTATTCACTAACTTCTGCAGCCAACTTGGTGTTGATCCGGGTGGCAATCTCAGGTGCTAGAAAATTAATGGGACATATATATTTCTGCCCTATATAGAATAACTGAAATACTCTAATTCTAGCTAAAGATTTGGATTCAAATATTAATTAAATGAGATTAGAATGATATTTAAGTGAGAGGGATTATTATTATAATCCCCAAAATCATGTATTTGGAGAAAAATAAGAAATGACGAGAGTTTAATTAATGGAAGAGCCACTGAAAAGAAAAATTAATGAAGCATATTTCCAAATTGTAGTAAGTTGTAGTAATTTTTTATGTTACGTATATATTAAATTTCTTTGGACTCCCACTTTGGCAACAAAATTTCATTGCCTTATCATATCATATATGATTCATGAAGGCCAGAAAGATATGAATTTCTATTAATTAATAGCTAGCTAACTATAAAATTGGTAATCCAAAGATACGTGAAGACGTCGTGAACAACCTAGAGAATGACATATATATTTATTTTGTTAGGCTGTGTTTGCCATAAACAGAATGATTTCTTTTTTTTTTTTTCTGTATCTTCCTTCAAAAAGAAATGTAATTAATGCACTGTGACTTTGTTAAAGTCAGAAATTAGGATTCATTTCCTACCTTGTATTCAAAGGTACTATTCTTTAAGATCGATATTAAGATATATGCTAAAGTTATCGATATATATAATCATCTAAGTGAAGAGAAACGTTGGTGAATGGCAGATTTATCCTGTTCCACGGGTGATCAATCATATACATGATGATCTTGCAGAATCAGGGGTGGGAAGAGCGCATGATTTTTTACAAGTTTTTGACTATCCCTCTATGATGTTTTTGTTTTCGTTGTATCAGTTTTGCATCTTGGATCTGCGAGCATTTGTTTTGTTCTTTTGATTTTTTTTTCCTTTTGGCCAAGTTCTTTTGATTAATAAAATGCTGCATTTTTGGCCTTTCAAAAAATATATATATAATCATCTAAGTGGATCGACGTCGAGGTACCATTTATATGCTCAACCCCGGCCCATTTCATCACGACGGGCTTGACCGGTGGTCGTGTGGCTAAACAAGTCAGGTCTTGCAGTCTTGGTTTTCTCCTTTAACCCCCGACTGGGTGGATTGGAACTTAAAGATGAAAATTTGAGTTATTATATCACCAGTAAGGTAAAGAAGAAATTACTTAATGAACCAAAAAAAAAATATAGCCATATACAAAAAAGGAAGAGGCTTAAGCGTACCATTAATTAACCAACAAAAGGAAAATAGTTAAAGACTTGAGACCAAGTCAGTCAAATCTCCTTATACATATACGTATGTATCTATGAGGAGACTTGACTGACTGGACCGCCGGATTTTACTTAGGTCTTTAGGTTTTTCCTGTTGTTGATTTATTACACTCCTTTTTTCCTTGGGTATTATTAATTGACTTAATATCTAATTTGGTTTCTGAATTATATTAAAAAATAGATTAATTTTTAAACTATTATTTGAGACATACTGATCTCTTAACTTTTAATTTGGAATAGGTTTATCTCTAAATGATAAAAAACTTAACGAATTGAGACAAATTGATCTTTGAATTTTCATTTTGGAATATATTGGTTATTAAATTTTCTTTTTTTTTTCATTCAGGACCTATCTATTTCAAAATAAAAGTTTAAAGATAAATTTATCTCAAATAAAAGTTTAGAGATCAATCTGTCATTCTTTGTATAGTTTAATGATCAAATTGAGTATTAAATCATTATTAATTATTGTCTTAACTCTTGACTAATGGTATGTTTAAGCCTCTTCCTTACGCTTAAATTTTATATTTACACATTGAGTCTCCTCAGGCCGTAGGGTTCTGTGAGAGGAGTTCTAAGTCTTGCTATAGGCAAGGAGTTTAGTCATCTCAGGTTTCATCATGATCTTAGGGTGCCGTTCAATGAAGAGTTTTTTTGTGAGTTCGATCTGTTTGTTTAGTTAGTTAAGCAGTTGTGTGATTTGTGGGATCGAGTCTCGGGCGTGCAATGGCAGAGGATTTAGATGCTTTGGGGCGTAACCTTACTCTGACGGAGGAGGAACAGATTTGTGTGAGTAAAAGCGATGATTTAGATGAACAGTCAGAGATAGAACAACCATGGCTTGTGGGGAAATTGTTAACAACAAGACCCTTTAATAAACAAGCTATGATTAGTACTCTAAAATTGGTGTGGAGATTGGCAAGGGAAGTGCAGATTTTGGTTCTTGAAAAAAATTTATTTTTATTCAAGTTTGCATCAGAGGCTGACAAAAACCGGATTATGGATGGATTGCCTTGGTCATTTGATAAGCACTTGTTGGCACTTGTTTGTTATCGCAGAGATCTCATGCCGGAAGATTACGTTTTCAGGTTAGCAAGTTTCTGGATCAGAGTTTATGACTTACCGTTAGGTAAGAGAAATGCTGAAGTTGTAGAAAATATGAAGACAACTGGGCGATCTGAAAGGGGTTGATCCAGGCTTGGAAGGGGGTGGTGGGCACGGTTTTTACGTATGAGGGTGGAAATTGACATCACAAAACCACTAAGCAGTACTGATAGGAGGAGGGAGAGGACGTGAGGCGATTCGAGGTAGGCTCTGTTATGAAAGAGTTTCTACTTTCTGTTATTTTTGTGGTCTGTTAGGGCATGCTGGTGTGGATTGCGACATAAAAGATGATGTTAGTAAGTCAGCGGAGAAAGTATACAGTAATAAGGGGACTGGATGGTGGCCTCTCCTTTGAAGGGAATAATGGGTGGAGGTGTAGGGGGTTCTTCCTGGAAAAAAAATGATCTGAGACCACCCGGTAAAGAATTATTTCCTCCAACACGGGCCGCAAAACCACAAGTGGTGGAGGACGATGGTGGGGCGGGGAGACATGGCGGAGGAGAAACCGGATCTTTTAATAAAGGTAATCAAGGAGGCAAGAAAATCAGAAATATTACACCGTTAGAAAGAGATTCGGGTATTGATGAGGAGCGAGATATCAAGCATAATATGGTGATTTTAAATGCCCCTAAAAATAAGGGAACAGATATTTACAAGGGAGTATGAGTCAACAGGTCAATGATACAATTAGCAATAATGAGATGGATCCCAAGGAATATATGGGCTAGTGTCATAGTGGGCTTAACTCAGAGTTTGGGTTGGACTCTAGCAATATTGCTGTTGGTTTGGAAGGCACTTTAGCCGAAGTTAACAAGGAGCAAGTAGATATACAGAGGGCACGTGCAGAGCTTCCAATTATGGGTGGCGAGTTAGTCAAAACTACGACCCCATGCAAGGACGGGAAGAAATATTCATGGAAAAGGGTGGCTAAGGAATCTGGGAATACAGGAGTTTCTATTGATTACTCGCTTGGGAAGCGTTAAGTGGAGACAACCCAATATCTTCTGGAGGAAAACGATATGAACCATAAAGAGAAAAGAAGCAAGATAGAGGGAGTACAGGAGGCTATGGATATTCAAATGGTGGAGGCTGTGTTTAAGGGCCAGCCTCGCCGACAGCCATGAAAACCTTAGCTTGGAACTATCACGGGCTTGGGAACCCGAAGGCAGTTCAAGCTCTTAAAGAGCTCATGAGGAATGAAGCACCCAATGTCATTTTTTTAATTGAAACCAAGCTTGTTGCTAGTAGATTAGATAGGATTAGACGTGTTTGTCAGTTACCTTCTTGTTTTGCTGTTAGTTCGGTTGGTAGTAGTGGGGGTCTTGCTATGCTTTGGGATGATAAGGTGGATTTACGTTTGCTTAGTTTCTCGAAAAATCATATTGATATGGAGATTGATGAGAAAAATGGAATGGAGAGATGGCGGTTAACAGGTTTTTATGGTGAATCTGAAACTAGACTTAGACACCAGTCATGGAACTTGCTTAGGAGATTAGCGTCTCAAATGGACAAAAGCTGGCTTTGTCTAGGAGATTTTAATGAGATTGCATGGAATGATGAAAAAGAGGGCGTGAATCTTAGACCGGAGGTCCAGATGCAATCATTTCGTGATGTTATGGATGACTGCTTTTTTTAAGATTTGGGTTACCATAGTAGTAAGTTCACTTGGTGGCGCGGCAACAAAGCTCAAAATCATATCAGGGAACGGTTGGACAGGGGCATCGTTATTCGTTCCTGGTGTGATTTATTTCCAAATGCCATAGTTCGCCATCTGGCTGCACCTGTATCTGATTATATCCCCATTCTTCTTAAACAGAAACAGTGGTCAGACATTACGATTCCCGTCGCAGCAAGAAAAAATCATACTTTGAATCGGGTTGGTGTATGGAGGCTGATTGTGAGGAAACAATAAAGACCACATGGGAAGGAAATTTTGGCTGCAGTGTAGTGGAGAACCTGCAATTAACGTAAGCTTGCCTTAAGGGTAGGTATCATGCAAAGTTCAAAGAAATGCGTGAAGCCATAAATGGGTTAACAACAAAGATGATAAGTAGTGTTGATGTCGCTAGAGATGATGAGACCTTGGAACAAGAACAAAAGGACAGGGAGGAGTTAAATAAATTGTTAGAAAAAGAAGAAGCATACTGGTCACAAAGAGCATGGGTTAGTTGGCTGCGCGATGGAGACGGGAACAGCTCCTTTTTTGTTGGCTTGGTAGCAAGCAAAGACATAAAACAAAAACTTAGTTTCTGCAGAAACAAGAAAGAAGTTGCAGAAAAGCTAAGAAAATTGAGAGAACAATGTGAAAATGAAGTTATGAAAGGCTGAAAATCAACTTCATTATTTTCAATTCAGAACATATATAACCATTGCTTGTTCAAATGACTAAAGGAACATCAATCTTGTCATCATAACATTACAAAATAGAGTTTGGTAGCTGTTGACAAACTAACCCTACTCAATCTTGTCATCACAATAGCTGTTGACAAACTAACCTTACTCAATCTTATCATCACAACATTACAAAATGGAGTTTGGTAGCTGTTACAATCAAATGACTAAAATAAGCTTAAAAAACTATGAGAATTGGCTTTAAAAATATTCAGCAAGTTAACCAATTCACGTCTTCATGGTTCAAGCAAGGTGCCTTCAAGTCTTCCAAAAGGTTCATTAAACTGCAGCAGGTTGGTCTTGACAGAAAAAATGAGAACCTTGCTGCTCCTCAACCATGGTTCCAGCAAGCTTCAACACTCCTCCTTGGTTGAGTAGCAGTAAACTCCAAGTTGTTCTTTCAGAAACTCAAACCTTTGTTTAGGTAGAGCTTTGGTCATAATATCAGCAAGCTGCAGTTCAGATTGACAATAAACAACATGAATGTAACCAAGTTTTTCAGCTTCCCGGATGGCATGAAATTTAACATTGATATGCTTGGTCCTTCCATGCTGAACCGGATTCCTTGTAATGGCTATAGCTGACTTGTTGTCAACTAGGATATCAGTAGCTTCAAGTTGAGGCTGTTCCAAATCAGCCAAGATTTTTCTAAGCCAAATGGCTTGGTTTGCTGCTGCTGCAGCAGAAATATACTCTGCTTCAGCTGAGGACTGAGCCACAACTTCTTGCTTCTTTGAATTCCAGGAGAAAGCTGCACTGCCAAATGAAAAAACATATCCTGAAGTGCTTTTAGAGTCATCCACACTACCAGCCCAGTCACTATCAGAAAATCCAACCAAAGCATCACTCTCAGCCTTCAAATATAGCAAACCATAATCAACTGTACCCCTGATATACCTCAAGACCCTTTTTGCAGCTCCAAAGTGAATCTGAGAGGGTTTTTGCATGAATCTAGAGAGTAAGCTAGCTGAATACATGAGATTAGGCCTAGTAGCACATAAGTACAGCAAACTCCCAATCAAACTTCTGTACATAGAGGCATCAACAGAAGCATCATTATCATTTTTGCTTAACTTTTCATTAACAACCAGTGGAGTGGAAACTGGTTTGCACTTCTCCATGTTGAACTTCTTCAACATCTCCAGAGCATACTTTCTTTGTGAAATGAAGATATCAGAATCAAACTGAGTAATCTCCATCCCGAGAAAATACTTCATCTCACCTAGATCAGACATTTCAAACTCCTCCTGCATACAGACCTTAAAGTGCTTCACAGTGTGCTCATTGCCACCAGTTACAAGCAAATCATCAACATATAAAGACACAATGAGCTGAACCTCATCATCAACTTTTTTTACATACAAGGTAGCTTCACTTTCACTCCTTTTGAAACTTTGTTGCTGCAAAAAAGTATCAATTCGACTATACCAGGCCCTTGGTGCCTGTTTCAAGCCATAAAGTGCTTTGTGAAGCTTAAACACCTTGTCTTTGCTAGCTGCTCTTTCAAAACCTTCAGGCTGCTCGACATAAATGTCCTCTTCAAGCAATCCATTTAGAAAAGCAGATTTTACATCAAGATGAAAAATTTTCCAACCAAGTTTAGCAGCTAAAGCAACAATCAACCTAATTGTGTCATGTCTGGCCACAGGAGCAAAAGTATCAGAATAATCCACTCCTTGTTGTTGAGCATAGCCTTTCACTACAAGTTTGGCTTTAAGCTTATTTATAGAACCATCAGAGTTCAATTTGGTTCTAAACACCCATTTCACACCAATCACTTTAGCATCACTCGGCTTGTCCACTAACTGCCAAGTTTCATTCTTTTCGATCATGTGTAGCTCTTCCTCCATTGCTTTTCTCCAACCTGAAACCTTCACTGCCTCATTGAAGTTTACAGGTTCCAACAAAGCAACATGGCAGGACTGATAAATATCAATAAGTGATCTGGTGCCTCTAACAGGCATGTCATCTACATTGTCAAATTCAAAGCCATTACCAGACTGTTTCAGCTCAATTTGAGCTGACTTTTGGAACTGAACTTCATGTTTTTCCCAATTCCAATCTGCAGATTCATCAAACACCACATCTCTGCTGATAAAAATCTTATTAGAGATAGGATTATAGACCCTATAACCCTTAGAAACAGTGCTATAGCCAATTAGCACTCCTGGTTCACTTTTTCTGTCCAGCTTGTCTCTCTTAACACTTGGGATCAATGAGTAGCAAATACAACCAAATACTTTGATGTGATTCACGGCTGGTTTTGCATCAAACCAGACTTCATATGGTGTTTTGCTTTTGACAGCCTTAGTGACCATTCTGTTTAACAAGTAAACAACTGTGTTAACAGCCTCGGCCCAAAACTTTCTTGGCATGTTTTTTTCAAATAGTAAGCATCTAGCCATCTCCATTACAGTCCTATTTTTCCTCTCACAGACTCCATTCTGTTGAGGGGAGTAAACAACAGTCAACTGGTGCTCGATGCCTACATCAGTACAAAACTTCTCAAACTGAGTTGAAGTATATTCAGTACCATTATCTGTTCTGATAGCCTTCAACTTGCAGTTGCTTTGATTTTCAACCAAAGCCTTAAACTTCCAAAAGATTGCTGCTACCTCTGACTTTTGTTTCATAAAGTAAACCCAAGTCATTCTAGACAGATCATCTATGAACAGAAGAAAATATCTACTGCCATTAAGTGATAGAGTTCTTTGAGGACCACATACATCAGAGTGCACAAGCTGGAGTTTTTCTGAAGCTCTCCAGGCTTGTCCAAAGGGAAAAGGCAATCTACTTTGCTTGCCAAGCTGACACACTTCACAAGTTCTCTGCTTTGTGTTAATAACAGGTAATGTTCTAACCATATCATTTTTCTGTAAGTGATCCAAAGATTGGAAATTTACATGACCAAGCCTCTTATGCCATAAAACTGAACCATCATCATCATGAACATAAGCAAATTCAGTTTTGGGACTTAAATAGAAACCTCTATTCACCATAGGCAAAGTTAAAAGCAATATACCAGCAGGATCATAAATGGTGCATTTCTTATCTTTGAAAACCAAAGCATAATCTTTTTCAAGTAGTTGTCCAACACTAAGAAGATTCTGAGTAACATCAGGTACTAACAACACATCAGAGATACATTTAGTACCTGAAGTAGTTTGGACAGCTACATCACCCTTGCCAAGTGCATCAAGAAACCAACCATTGCCAATTTTGACTCTGGAATAGTGTGACTTGTCAAGGAATCTGAACACACCTTCATCTGAGGTCATGTGGTGTGTACAGCCACTATCAATGAGCCAGTCATGCTTGTTGACATTGGAAATTGCATAGCATGTAGCTACAAAGAGCTGTTCATCTGATTGCTGGTTGTTTTCAGCTACCTGTGCTTGTGTATTTTGAGTATTTTGGTGCTGCTGAGGTTGATTCTTGTTCTTGCAAACCCTTTCAACATGTCCCTTTTGGTTGCAAGCATTGCAATGAGCATCAGGTCTCCACCAGCAAAACTTTTCAGTATGTGTTGTCTTTTTGCAGTGAGTGCAAGGAGAAAACTTCTTTTTACCTCCTGCCTTGTTTGTCTCACCACTTTTCTTTTCTTTTTCCTTTTTATCACCTTGAGCTTTCCTGTTTTTACCTCCAAACTGATTTTTTTGATTGCTTTTAGCCAGCAAAGCACCTTCAACAGCCTGCTGCTGTCTGCTTGCTCTTCTATGTTCAACAGCATACAAGGAATTAGTGAGCTCAGAAAGTGAGATCTCAGTGATATCTTTTGAACTCTCAATTGATGAGATTGTTGGATCATATTTTTCTGGAAGAGTATTCACAATTTTCTCAACAACTCTCTTCTCAGAATAAGTTGTATCACCAAGAATCTTGATTTTGTTTACAACTTCATTGACCCTATCTGAGTACTGCTTCACTGACTCTTCTTCTTTCATCCTCAGGTTCTCAAACTCCCTTCTAAGATTAACAAGCTGTTGTTTTCTTGTCATTTCAGAACCTTGGAACTCTTCCTTGAGTAATTCCCAGGCTGCTTTTGGAGTTTCACAAGTCATAATTCTTGTGAAGATGGCATCCGAGACACTATTTTGAAGAATGGCCATGGCTTTGTATCTTTTTGCCACTTCATCAGCATGTTGTTTCATTTGAGCTATTGTTGGATTAGCTCTGAGAGGTGCAGGTTCTCTACTTGTCTCAACAACCTCCCAAAGGTCATGAGCTTGTAGATGTGTCTTCATCTTCACAGACCATATGTGGTAGTTCTCACCGGTAAAAGTTTGTGGCAGAGGAACTACACTGCTAGAGGATGACATTTTTTGGTTTTTAACAGGTAATGCTTGGTGATTATGAAAGGATTTTGTGCCTCACAAACTCTCTGGTTTTCTCTCTCGGTGACAGGCCCCTTAAAGACCAATGAAAGCTCTTGATACCATTTGTTGGCTTGGTAGCAAGCAAAGACATAAAACAAAAACTTAGTTTCTGCAGAAACAAGAAAGAAGTTGCAGAAAAGCTAAGAAAATTGAGAGAACAATGTGAAAATGAAGTTATGAAAGGCTGAAAATCAACTTCATTATTTTCAATTCAGAACATATACAACCATTGCTTGTTCAAATGACTAAAGGAACATCAATCTTGTCATCATAACATTACAAAATAGAGTTTGGTAGCTGTTGACAAACTAACCCTACTCAATCTTGTCATCACAATAGCTGTTGACAAACTAACCTTACTCAATCTTATCATCACAACATTACAAAATGGAGTTTGGTAGCTGTTACAATCAAATGACTAAAATAAGCTTAAAAAACTATGAGAATTGGCTTTAAAAATATTCAGCAAGTTAACCAATTCACGTCTTCATGGTTCAAGCAAGGTGCCTTCAAGTCTTCCAAAAGGTTCATTAAACTGCAGCAGGTTGGTCTTGACAGAAAAAATGAGAACCTTGCTGCTCCTCAACCATGGTTCCAGCAAGCTTCAACATTTTTCCATTCCCAAACACTAGTCGACAAAAGAAAAATTATATTGAAGGGTTGAATGGAGATGATGGAAGATGGTATGTTAACCAGGAAGATGTACAGGAGATAGCTCTTTCCTATTATAAGAAGCTCTTTATTTCGAATGGCACCCAAGATCATGGCGATATTGTTGAATTGATTCAAGCCTGAGTCAACAGTGAGACAAATGCACTCCTTTTATCAGAGTTCACTGGGGAGGAGATTTTCCTAGCTCTCAAACAAATGCATCCGACCAAAGCACCTGGACCTGATGGTATGCTGGTATGCCTACTCTTTTCTTTCAAAAATTCTGGCAGATCATTAATAGTGATGTTATTAATTTTTGCCTGTCTTTTCTTAATGGCTCTTTAGATTTATCAAAAATAAATCACACCCACATTATTTTAATTCCTAAAGTAAAAAATCCCAAAAATATGACCCAATTCCGCCCCATTAGCCTGTGCAATGTGATTTACAAGATTATCTCCAAGGTTTTAGTGAATAGGCTGAAACACTTGCTACCTTCTATTATTAGTGAAACCCAAAGTGCTTTTGTACCTGGCAGACTGATCACTAATAATATATTGGGGGCTTATGAGTTACTCCACACTTTGAAGAACAAAAAGGTGGGAAACAATGGTTTTTTCGCCTTGAAAATAGACATGAATAAAGCCTATGATAGGGTGGAATGGAATTTTCTAGATGCTATAATGTGTAAATTGGGTTTTGCCAAGAGATTGGTGGATTTGATTATGTCTTGTGTTCGAACTGTTTCTTATTCGATTATTGTTAATGGAACCATTACTGATACTGTTACTCCAGAAAGGGACCTGAGACAAAGAGACCCACTTTCTCCCTATCTTTTTTTGATATGTACAGAAGCCTCATCTGCTCTGCTCACCAATGGATGCCACCGGAAATTATTATCAGGAATGGTTGCTAGTAGAAATGGACCCAGAGTTACTTAATTTTTCTTCGCGAATGACAGCTAGCTATTTGGAAAATCCAATAAAGCTGAAGGTGAAAAGGTGAAAGGCATGCTACAGAGATATGAAGACAGCTCTGGCCAAAGAATTAATTTTGAGAAATCAGCTAATTTATTCAGCCACAATATAGGTACAGATCGGAGAAACGAAATGGCGCAGCTTTTTGGGGTAGCTGAACAAACCAGTATTGATAAATATTTAGGCCTCCCTGCCATGGTGGGACGAAACAAAAAACAGCCTCTCCGAGAAATAAAGGACAGGACTGGCAAGAGGATACAAAACTGGAGTTCTCGTTTGCTTTCAGAGGGGGGACGTGAAGTCATGATTAAGCCTGTACTACATGCGATACCAACCTATGCCATGAATGTTTTTGAGTTTCCAAAAACTCTGTGCAATGACATAAATAGCATGATGGGTAGGTTTTGGTGGGGACATGCGCAAAGCAAAAGGCCGATTCACTGGTTGAGATAGGCAAAACTCTGTACGGAAAAAGACTTTGGAGGTATGGGTTTTCGAGATATGGATAAATTTAATAAGGCTCTGCGTGCCAAGTAGGGATGGAGACTTTTATCTCAGCCTCATAGTTTGGCTACCAGAGTTCTGAAGGCTAGATATTTTCCAAGAACCAGTTTCTTAGATTCCACACTTGGTTGGAATCCTTCCTTTACTTGGCGTAGCATCTGGAACTCCCGAAGCATCTTGGAAGAGGGCACCAGATGGAGAGTGGGAGATGGCACAGGTATTTCAGTATTGAAGCACAGATTGGTACTAGACATCCATAACTTCTATCCTCTGTCAGCCACGGGACGAATAAATGACAACATGTTGGTGGCAGAACTCATTGACAAAGATTTAGGAGTGTGGAATGAAGGTCTGGTTTGTTCGCTGTTCTCACAAGAAGAAGCTCAATCTATCCTTACAATCCCTTTAAGCAAACTAAGGACTATGGACCGTTTAGTTTGGCACTTTGATGGTAAAGGTTTCTACACAGTCAAAAGTGGGTACCGATTCCTCTGTAACTTGATGAATTCTGATGTGGAGCCAGAGGAGGAGGATGATAAAGCCGTGTTACGGGAAAATATGGAATGCTTTGGTCCCGCAGAAAATAAATGTTTTTGGATGGCGGCTGTACCATGAGATACTTCCAGTGATGACAAATCTTGTGTCAAGGAAGGTTGTTGTCGATAGTACATGTTTTCGATGCAAGCAGAATTCAGAAACTATTGCTCATGCTATCCAGGAATGCAAGTTTGCTGCGCAGGTATGGGAATTAGTTTCGGGTGGATTTCAGGATTTTGAGGCAGCTGACCATAATGGTACTTGTGATAAGGAATGCCCACAATGGTTTGATCTATCCTTGGTCACACTTGGGCAATTTGGGGCTCAAGGAACGGAGAATTACATGGTGAAGGCATTAGGACACCTCAGGAGACAACCATCTTTGTTTTTACCTACCTTGCTGAATTCAAAAATGTCAACAAGCTGTCGAGCCAAGGCAGAATGTAAAAGAGACAACATGGAGACAGCCAAACCCAGGTATTGTTAAGATAAACTTTGATGAGGCGTTTAACTCTTCTCACAAAACTAGAGGCATAGGTATTATGGCACGGGATTGTGAAGGACAGCTACTGGGAGCTTTGGCAGGATACATTGCCCATGTATTATGGCACGGGATTGTGAAGGGTTGGCGGCTGTTAGAGCTTTGAAGTGGGCAAAGGAAATGGGGTTCTATCGTATCCAGCTGGAAGGTGATGCTAGGAGTATTACCAAGAGTCTTAGCTGCCCAAACATTGACCTTTCACCTTTTGGCGCACTCATGGAGGAAGCTAAATGCCTATTTGCTAATTTCATCAGTTGCTCTTTATCCCACTGCTTTAGGGAGAGTAATGGGGTTGCACACTTGTTAGCCCAACATGGTTTGATTACACATAGTGAGTCAGTTTGGATTGAGAAAGAACCTGTATGGCTTTCTGAAGCACTATTTTATGATTGTAACCATCAATTGAGTTAATAAAATCCCATTTTTATCCTAAAAAAAAGTTTTACATTTACACAACGCAAAAGTCCAACCTCTTTCGTACACGCCTTCTAGCGGGCTAGCTCCTGCATATGTCACGCTATTGATGACACTTGAAAATTTGAGTTATTATATCACTAGTAAGGTAAAGAAGAAATTACTTAATGAACCAAAAAAAATATAGCAATATACTAATAAGGAAGAGGCTTAAGCGTACCATTAATTAACCAACAAAAGGAAAATAGTTAAAGACTTGAGACCAAGTCAGTCAAATCTCCTTATACATATACGTATGTATCTATGAGGAGACTTGACTGACTGGGCCGACGGATTTTAATTAGGTCTTTAGGTATTTTTTGTTGTTGATTTATTACAGTCCTTTTTTCTTGGGAATTATTAATTGGTTTAATATCTAATTTGATTTTTTAATTATATTAAAAAAATAGATTAGTTTTTAAACTACTATTTGAGACATATTGATATTTAAACTTTTAATTTGAAATAGATTGGTCTCTAAATGATAAAAAACCTAACGAATTAAGATAGATTGATCTCTGAACTTTTATTTTAGAACATATTGATCGTTGAATTTTCTTCTTTTTTTTTTCATTCAGGACCTATCTATTTTAAAATAAAAATATAAGAATAAATATATTTCAAATAAAAATTTAAAAATCAATCTGTTCATTTTGATATAATTTATTAATCAAATTGAGTATTAAATCATTATTAATTATTCTCTTCACTCTAAACTAACGGTATGCTTAAGCGTCTTCCTTACGCTTAAGTTTTATATTTACACAACGCAAAAGTCAAACCTCTTTCGCAGACGCCTTCTAGCCAGCTAGCTCCTGCATATGTCATTATTGATGACACTTGGAAACACGTCCAGAATTTTGTTACTCTTCCTCATCATCAAGTACTACAAAAAATGAGAGGCTTTTGATAAAAATATTAGGTTCGTTTTTTGCCTTAGACAAAGAAAAAAAATCCATTTTAAAAATGAGTCGAGCGTTAGTCTTGATGTTTTAGACTCGGGCGTGGTTTGACCTGGCCATGGTCCAAGTTATATAATAAAAAGATAAATAAATATATTACTTATAATTATTTATAATACAGTTAAATCATTCATTTGTAGGCCTTAATTTAAATTTGTAAAGCTCTAATATAATTTAAGTTTTTTTTTAAAAAAACTCATTTAAATTTAATATATTATTAAATTATTTGTATTTTAAAATTTAACTTTAAAAACATTAAACTTTGAATAACAAGGTGAAATGATCATAATTAACATTATTATTTCTCTTCATCTCATCCGGTCATCATTTGCAGTAATTTCCGTGAAAGTCCCATCGATTGAGCCTAAATTTACAGAATTGATTAATGGAAGTCATTCCCTAAACTAATTAACCAAATGACTCTAACAAAGGCATGACAGTTGATTAATTAAAGTAGTAGAAATTTCAACATCAATGACCAAAGAAATTTGCAATCGCCTCAGAGAGCACGCCCGTTGTTTTCATCAACAATGCTAATCAAATTGTTAGATTGCAAGACCTAGTCTTCAAGCCTTTCGGGAAATCAAACTTTCTACCCTTTTCGCACTCAGACTACGAGAAATCAAACGTCCAGTTCTTAATTTGTTACACTTCCTCATCACCAGCAAGTACTATAAATAACTCCCACTGTAGACCATAGTTCCACACATCAAAACTTCATATTCTCATTGTGGAAAAATGCTATCTATTCCCAATATGAGAAAAGGATTAGCACTTGCGGTTATTGTTCTGGCTGGAATTCTAGCCGGATCGGTGTCCGTAAAGGCTAAATCGGTGGCTGATGTAGTAACGTCAGAGTTCTTTAATGGAATTTTGAGTCAGGCAGGTGCGAGTTGTGCAGGGAAGAACTTTTACTCGAGGGATGCATTTCTTCAGGCTGCCAATTCTTATCCTCAATTTGGTTCAGCTGTTGATATTAGGCTCGAGGTTGCAGCTTTCTTTGCACATGTCACGCATGAGACCGGGCGTAAGATCTCTGCTTAATTTCCTGTATTTTTACATCAATTTATGTGCACAAATATTCTAGCTAGCTTATTTAGTGTCTAATAAAATTCGATTTTTTTTCTTTAGATTTTTGCTACATTGAAGAGATAAATGGCGCCAACCAGAACTACTGCGATAAGAGCAACACACAGTATCCATGCAACCCAAACAAAAAATACTATGGGCGTGGACCACTCCAAATAACATGGAATTACAACTATGGACCGGCTGGGCGGAGCATAGGCTTCGATGGACTAAACTCGCCTGAAACCGTTGCCAAAGACCCTGTGATTTCCTTCAAGACGGCCTTTTGGTTTTGGGTGAACAATGTTGAATCAGTCATAGGGAAAGGGTTCGGTGCAACTATTCGTGCCATTAATGGGGGTGAGTGCAATGGTGGAAACCCTAGTGCCGTTCAGGCTCGGGTCAACTATTATAAGGACTATTGTAAGCAGCTTGGTGTTGACCCAGGGTCCAACCTCACCTGCTAGACTTCCTATATCTTTTCTAGCTTACTTTATTGTCCCAAAATAAAAGCTAAAAATTGAAGAAATGAAATAAACATATGACACCGAGCATTTAGCTTAATAGTTGCTGCTCCTCTCCTGAGGCTTGAAGTATTATAGTGAAGTCTCACCATACGTGGGTTATTAGTCAATAATATAATGGTTTGTTTGTAACTTTTGTTAATTAGTATTATTAACTTATAGTGTGTTAGTATGCTAGTTTGTGTAATAATTTCTCGCTGGAGATGCGTAATTTTATATATGAGATTTCAGTGTTTATCCTCTGCTTACTACTTTTGTTAGCAAAAACTATATATATTAGTTGATGAAATCACTAATAGCACTTGTTCTCGAAGCACATTAATGGAGCCAAATAATTCTTTTTCTAAAAAAAAAAGAAGAAAACTAGACATAATATATATTCCATCTACGAATAAGTTCAGAATTTGTATTGTTGAAATTTAACAATTTCGCAGCTGGATTTTCATGCCTCCTAGAGTGCCAAAAGATTAATTCAAACCCCACCCCACCAAACCCCCACACCCCCCTCTTCCCCCTCCCCCCAAAAGATGATCATGAAAGTTAACTTATTTTTTTTTGTTACAACGAAGACTAGTTCTTTTTTTTATTTGTTTGTTGTTTTTTTTAGTATAACTTACATCCAAATAATCCTAAAAGTGATTTTTTAGAAATCTAATAGTATTTTGACATGTCATAGATTTTAAAAAGTATATCACAATTATCTTATATTTTTCTATACCAAATCAATTCTTATAATTTTTTTTCTTTATCTAAACTAAACTATACAACAATAAATGTAATATAAGTCGAAACTTACCCTAAAAAAAATTTAATTTGAAGCTAAACTTTTGTTGTAAAAGATCATTTTCTCTCTTTAAAAAAGTTATTTGGTGCGGATAAATGTATATTTAAAATCTTAATATTTTTTAGGCTTAAGTATAAAAAAAGCCCTTGATCTTAGTTTAGAGAATCAATTTAACCCTCAAACTTTTGTTGGGATAAAAAAAGCCCTTAAATTTTTATTTAGCACCAATTTAACCCTTGTGTCATAAAAGTGTGCCACGTGGCCATGTGACTGACGCCGTTAAACAACTTCAATCAACTAAGCCACCCAAAATCCCTTCCACGTTCCACGTTCATCTCTCTAAAAATCATAACCCTTTCCTAAAACTCCGATCCCTAAATTCCTAAATTCACAGCATGTCAGAAATTGAAGATCGATCCGATTATGGAAAAATTATGCTATCTCCTTCTCTAGTCCCCCGATCTTTAACCCATGAAATCTAAAGTAATAGACTCATATTTCTTGTTTCCAAATCTACTGATCCAAGATAGATAACTTTAAGAGGAATATTCATTTGCAGTGTGAAAAGGTAAAGTTTTTAATCTTTTCTCTATTTATTACTTCACTGATGACATTATTTTATCAAGAAAGGATTATATATATTTAATTTCTCTACCATATGCATGTGAAAAGGACAAACAGTGGTCCCATTTGTTTTTGGTTGCATGGGTTTTAGAGTTTTGTTATGCGGTTTTGGGTCCCAATATTGATGATCGATGCATTATGAAAGTGCATTTAGTTTTAAAATGATTATAATATGACATGAAAGAATGAATACCAACTTTAGATTCTATTATTTTGCATCTTCTATGGCAAAACTGAGCAAATTATTATTTTCGGCAAAAGAAAAAATTAGTAAACTATTTGAGATGCCTTTAATAGTAGATATGTACTTTTTAATGAACTTTGAAGTAAACCACAATTTTATAGATGATTATAATACTATTTTATTGTAACTATGCAGAATGGATAACAGGAGTGAAGTTATATTTGTATTGAGATACTTTCTTGGTGGCAATTTGACCATAATTGGAAAGGCTCTGGTTTGAAATGGAAAGGAAAAAAAGCTATGACAACAAGGCAACTTCAAGTTGAAAATGATGCTCAAGTGAAAAAAAGAGGCGAACGCCACCAAAGAATTCAAATAATGGGATACAGTCAAATCAAATTAATTGGTCCCTCAAATGCTACGCCATGGAAGTGATTGAGGAATTTGGTCATTTATTTATTTATTTATTTATTTATTTTTTGTATTAGCTATTTGGGGAATTGAGAAATCTAATAACTTAAGTTTGAGAAAGAAGTCTTTTATGGCAGCTAATTTGGGAGAATTGTGATACTTTTTTAGAATGAATTTACAGTGATAGAAAAATCAAATTTTATTGTAATTGATCATACTAGTTTCTCAATCCAAGTGTTCATGACAATTCAATTTTAGTAGTGTTGGAAAAATTTGAAGTTTAAGGAATATTTATTACTAACTACCAACTTTTTTACTATTGTGAGGTTTAGGGAAATATGTGATAGTGAAAGGGAAAAATTTCCCACCCAAAAGCTACTGCAAAGCTTGATTTTTTGGATGCTGTCTGATGTTGTTTAACATCGTTAGAGTCCGTCAGTCACATATGCCAAGTGGCTCATTTTTATAGCACAAGGGGCTAAATTAGTTTTAAATAAAAGTTTAAGGGCTTTTTTTAATCAATAAGGGGGCGTTTGGTTCAAGGTATCTTAGATTGTTAGAGTTATGTGATTACCAGGTTATAACATAACCTAGTGCATATTCCCGGAATGTGCACAATTTTTGTTTGGTTGAGATTTCCTGAATATAAGATTAACCTGTTTGGTTGAAGGATATATGTTCTGTTAAAATGAGTAGTTTACTATAATGCCCTCAATACAACACTTAAGCTTATTTCTTATTTGTTCAATATTTTGTATAATTGTTGTAATTTTGTTAAGTTTGATAACTAAACATGACTAATATAAAAATTATTTAAGTAATAAACTTAGTAAAATATTATATAATTAATTTAATGATTATATAAATTAAGTTTAGTTATGCTTTTAACAAAAAAGAAATTATACTTTTAGTTTAATTGAACTAATATATAATTATTAATTTAGTAATTATATAAGCTAAGTTTAATTATGTTTCTTAATCAAAATAAATTATACTTAAAAGATTATAATTTATCAATTACATAAAGTTATTAGGGTCCAAAAGGGCAAAATATTAAGGGTAAAGTAGGAAAAAATTTTAACATAACTTGGTAATCTCACGTTACCTAAGAATTTGGAGGTTATGAAATTCCTGGTAATGTGCACTAAAAGCTGACATGTCAGTAATCTTACATTATTTCAGTAAAGTAATTACCACAAACCAAACGAAGTAATGTTACATTCCAATGTGCACATTACTGGGATTATGTAAGATAACCCCGAACCAAACGCCCCCTAAAAGTTCAAGGGCTAAATTGATTCTTTAAAATAAGTTTAGGGGATTTTTTTTTATACTTAAGCCTATTTTTAAAAATTTAATGAGATATCATCCAGTTATTAAATACCTAAAAAATTCATTGTAAGGATGATTCAAATATAAGTTAAACTCTATTTCTTTTGGTAATAAAAATATTTATTCGACGTTAAGAATAGATTTTGTTCGGTTGAGTTTGACATTTTTAAACAGAATGACTTTATTAAAGTCAGAATGTCTAGGAGTTGTCACTTTAATTTCTAGACAAGAATATATGAAAGCCAAAGCAAATGGTTTTGACTAGAGAAAATATAAGCCAAAATCATTGATTGTGGAGCTAATTTTTAACGGAATCTCATCTTCAATCTAATCTTCTCTGAAATGAATACAATGACTTTTCCAAAATAAATAAAAAAAGAAAAAGGTGGTTTGGGCTTTTGGGTCTCGACCTCACTTAATTTCTTCCCGTACAACATAGATTTTTTTTTTGAAAGGTAAAGAGAAATTTTTATTAAAAGAACTAATAAGAGTACATCAGAGCTCTACAACGAGAAGCATGCAGGAGATAAAAAACCACGCAGAGAGACCAAGGCAAATCTTTGTCGATCCAAAAATAGAACAACACCAACAATCACAAGAAAGCAAAATGATCAGAGCATCACAAGGCCGAAAAAACAGCAACCAAGAGAGCCTTAATCCAAAAAGAAAGAGGGGGGTGTTTAGAGCTATACCATTTGTCGAAACGTCTAAAAAGCCGTCCGACGGAAAATTTAAAGAAATGAAAAGGATTTTGAAAATAAGAAAAGGAGTCGCCACTAACCATTTGATTTAGGTAGGTTAACCACCTGTTTTGACTCTGTTTGACCTAACATAATCTAGAAAGATTACCTTAGATTAAACAAATGTTGATCCACGAAAATAACTTTTGGGTTCGGGAGTCGGTTACGCTCAAGGAAGGATTAGCACCCCCGAAGTGCCCATAAATCGGTACCATAAAAGCCTTGTGAAAATTCGTTTTAGGGTTAATAACAAAAAAATTTCTTTTAAACTGAAATAAAATAAAATAAAATAAAATAAAGAATCTACAAATGTCGGAGTAGAACTCCTTTTGATATGGGTTAATTCACCCTTTAAGAAAATTCAATTTAATGAGATCCGTGAAAAAGAAAAAAAAAATAAAAGGAAGGACTCAACGTTGAATAACCGAATTGAGAACTTTCCAAAAACAAGCTTTAAAATCAAAAGTTAAAAATCCATAATTTGTTAAAGAAAAATTTGAGTTTTAAACAAAATTAGATTGAATTTGGAAAGACTCCAATTGTTAATGACTGAATTGAAATCTTTCAAAAAATATTTTTGGATTTTTGAAATTAATGTTGGAATTATCAAATTCCTTTTATTGACAGACGGATTTTGATTAAAGGCAAGATTTTAAAAAAAAGGGTTTAATTAGAAAGACTCCAATGTAAAGGTCTAATTGAAATCTTTCAAAACATTTTTTTGTTTTTGAAGATAATGTTGGAATAATTAAATTCCTTTCATTTTTGGATCTCATTTTTAAAACTTTGATTGAAGAAATTAACCAAAGTTTAATTTTTTTAAAAAGAAAACCTCAACTATTGATTAAGTTTGAGATTTTCTTAAAAAGTCATTTTTAGGTTTTAAAATTATGTCGGAATTGAAATTCTTTTTGCTGATAAGGGAGATTTTGAACGAGAACATTTTTTTTTAGGGTTTTTGAAAATTGACTTTAATTAATGAAAACTGTGAATATCTGATGGAAAAATAAACATAATATGCATGTAATTTTGAAGAAATTAAGTGAAGAAAATATATATTTTTTGGTTTTTGAAGGGATAAAAATTTTCTAAATCTCCACCGTACTTACGGTGAGAAACTCAAAGAAATTTCTATCTTGGTAGACCCTTGAGCATCTCGTACTTCCGAGACACCCTCCGGCTTCCCATACACATGAATTTTGTGAAAACGATGACCTAATTTCTAAATGCATGAAATGATGGGACAAAATAAATCAAGAAAATGGATTAGCACAAGAAATATATTAAGTGTACATTAAAAAAATGCATGAGCCCTAATTTTTAAAATATCATAATTGATGTAAATGGGCTTAAGCTAAATGACATATTAAAATGCTAATGGGCTTAAACTAAATAGTACATTAAAATGCTAGTGGACCTAACCTTAAAATATAAATGGGCTTAATCCTAAGATGCAAATGGGCTTAATCCTAAAATGCAAATGGGCCAAAAATTTCTCAAGGACATAAGAATTCAATTGGACCTAAAATTATCAAATGGCATGAAAATGCATGTGAACCTAAATGAATATGAAAATGGACCCAATATCTAAAATTTGAATAGGCCTAAAATAACAAAAATGACCTTAAATATTAAACAAACCTAAAATACTAGAATGGCATGAAATATTAAATGAAATTTAAAATACTAAAATGACATGAACTAGAAAAATGCTGAATATTCTAATTTATTGAATGACGTAAAAATATTAAAAATGACCTAAAGAAAACTAACATGGCATAAAAAGTTGATGCAAATGAAAAAACAATATAATAAAATGCAAATGAAGATTATTGAATGATATAATAAAATACAAAATGGAAATTACTAAATAAAAATTCCTAACGTTAAATGCATTTTTTAGTTTTTTATTTCTTAATTTACCATATTTCACTAATTTGACTTCACCCAATTGAAACTAAGTCCCTTATGGTGCCAAGTTGATTCTCGGGTTACAGCTCAAATCCAAACATAAAAGAAGGAAACCTGATAGCCCAAAACCAACGTAAAAGTAATAGCACAAAATAAGCATACCTGAGCTAGAAGGAAAGGACTAAGTCTTCAACATATCCAAACAACACTTAGCCTATTTCTTATTTTCTTCTCGGTTCTTCTTCACTTTCCTTCGGTTTCAGCTGCTTTTTCCCCCTTTATTCTTGATCCGAGCAGGGAGAAAATCATCTCTACTTACTGACGTTATTTTCACCAAGGTCAAAGGAAACATAGCTTCTCATCTCCTTCCCCAAAATTTCCTTCCCCTTCATTCTCTATTTTGAAAACCCTCTAAACCTTCCTCTTCGTTCCTTATTTTGAAAACCCTCAAAACCTTCCTCTTCTCATCTTTCCAAATTTTCTTTTTAAACCAAACCGAAACCCCCCCCCTTTTCTTTTTTTTTTCTTTTTCTTTTTCTTTCCACTCATTTTGCCTCTCCTTTTTTTTTCTTTTCTTTCCACTCATTTTGCCTTTCCCTTTTTTTTTTCTTTTCTTTCCACTCATTTTGTCTCTCCCCTTTTTTTTTCTTTTTTTTCCACTCATTTTGTCTTTCTCCTTTTTTTCTTTTCTTTCCACTCATTTTGCCTCTCCTTTTTTTTTTCTTTCCATTCATTTTGCCTTTTCCATTTTTTTCTTTTCTTTCCACTCATTTTGCCTCTCCCCTTTTTATTGATGAGTTTTTTGCTCTTTTTTTCTTGCAAGGCATCTTGTAGTGGGAGATGTGGTGGATGAAA
The DNA here is from genome assembly GCA_030664755.1 of Microcos paniculata. Lineage (NCBI taxonomy): Eukaryota > Viridiplantae > Streptophyta > Magnoliopsida > Malvales > Malvaceae > Microcos > Microcos paniculata. The sequence continues at coordinate 9,289,947 of CP131462.1, read as the reverse complement.
TGATGAGTGTATGTGGGTGGATGAAATGATGAGTGTATGTGATTTTTTGGATTTTTTTAATAATAAAAATAATATGGTGTCTACACCATTGCCACCAGTTTCGAGGTTCTAGTAATCCCTATTTTGGTGGAAGAGTCAGCGAAATGGTTTGCCTCCCTAAAAATGTGATGAAAGGATATATGACCAATGATGTTAAGAAGGTTTCTCAGCATGTTAAGAAGGTTTCCCGTACAATTAGATTAGTCTCTAATTTGTGCTAGCTTTTTTTTTTTTTAATTATACATGTAATTTAATTGGTGTAAATATATTATATTTACTAATGTAATTATTACTCCATATATCAGGATTTGTATTGTCCCTAGTCCATCCGCACTCTAAATAAATATTTTAAACTTCAGTTCAAATTTAAGTGGATCCGTTTATATTTAGGAGTTTTTAGACTATACAAATGAATTTTGAGAATTAACAAGTGTTCTTGCATCATATATTTTTAAATGTTAGCTAATTAATTTTTTAAATAATGGATTATGTGTCATTCTTCTAACATTGTTTGTAAAGTCTAAAATTCCGACTAACAGTATATGAAATAATAATATATTATATTTAATTATTGAATAAATCATGCAATGCTAGCTAGCTGGATAAAATGATGCCATGCACCATTAAAAATGAAATGGATAAAATAATGAGAAAATTTTTATAGGCTAGATGCGATGCTAGCAAGAAAATTTATTTTGTGGATTGGAACTTCATTTGAACTTCAAGGATTTCGGAGGACTCGGTATTATTAATTAATCTTGAATTGAAAAATCATGCTTTGCTCTCAACAAATGATTGTGGAGATTTTGTAAGGAGAAGGATAGTTTTTGGAGAAAAGTTGTTTGCAAGAAGAGGGGAAGAGGGGAAGTAGTGTGAAGTGTTCGACATTGTGGAAAACCCCATATCTCAGCCTTTGCTTCAAGATGGACATCTACGCAATGATTTTGGTGTTATCACTGGTAACGGTCGCAATGTGGATTTTGGGAAAGATACCCGGGTTGATGGTTATGCGTTAAAAGGTTTGTTCCCTCGAATCTTTGCACTTGCGTCTAGGAAGAATGGGAAAGCTTTTAACTTTGGAAGTAGAAGTGGCGATCAGTGGGAGTGGAAAATTGAATAGAAGGCCTTTATTTAACTGGGAAAAGCAACGGTGGTCGGATTTGTTCAATACTCTTAAAGATTTCAATATTGTTGAGAGTCTTGATGACAAGGTTGTGTGGAAACACATTCCAAGGGCGGAGCATTCTCCATCTTCCTTCTGTAGACAATTTTTAAGTCTTTCTTATAGTGAGATGGCTGGCTGGAAACTTGTTTGGGTGGGATTGGCTCCTCCTAAGGTTGAATGTTTTACTTGGCAATTGTTGAGAAATAGATTGGCAGTGAAAGAGGAGTTGCTCAAAAGAAATCTCTTACAAGCGGGTGCTGCTCTGTGCTCTTTTTGCAATAAGTGGAATCTGTGAGTCATTTATTTTTCTCATGTCATTATAGTTGGATTGTGTGGATGACGTGTTGTACGATTTGGGGTGTGAATTGGGGTGATTTCAAAAGTACCTATGCAATCTTCTATGGCTTGGCAAGGAGTGGATGCTAGGAAAGGTAATATTATAGGGTTTGGAAGATGGCCTTCTTTGTTATTGTTTGGTCTGTATGGACTCACAGGAATGATGTGGTTTTTAATCAAAAGAGTTTCGATGCAGTTGAACTTGTCAATATCATTAAGGTTAGACTTTCTTGGTGGGTGAAAGCGAAATGACAAAGAGTGGATGGCTCATGGATGGATCTTTTTAGATTTTCCAATGAAATTATAATTGAGAAGTGTAGACACTGATTTTTGTCTACCATTATAATGTCAAGTGAAACTGACCTCGGATGTGTGGTAGGGTCTTAGGTCATCCTCACTCCTGAGATGTGCAAGAGAGTTGGCTTGGTGGCTCAGACTAGGAGGTAGTCAGGAGAAACTTTCTGACCTTTTCTTGGGCGAGAGTGATGTTTCCTACCCCTTTCCTCAAACTTTCCTTTAAACACTCCCTTAATTAAAGAGTCAAGTGTTCTTGATTTGACTCCACACTACCTTAATTATCCGTGATTCAATATTTTATAATAAGTCCGAAAATCACGAGACTGAGATACAATTTCCTTATAAGCATTCCTTTGATGACAAGCATAAAAAGGACACCGAAGGCAATTACAAACCATCTTGAAATCATCCAAGAAACTCTAATCCAACTCACTCTGCTTCACTTGTAAACCTTAAGGCTATTTTCTTTCTCTTTTATCAAAACAACCAATTGCCCGATCATCTCTTCCACGTGCTACCATCACTCTCAGCTCAAGATATGCTCCAGTCTTCTTCTCTGCCGCCTCTTGCACATCCTATTTGTTTGCCTATGATGTTTCCTCACTCCTCGACAAAAGAACCCTCTACAAGAAGGAGGCTATCGACATAAGAGATCAGGTTTCTTGGGCGTCACCTCAAATGGGAACTATGAAATTTAATGTGAATGGATCATCTAGGGGAAAACCAGGTTCTGCAGGTATTGGAGGCCTTCTTCCAGATGAGAATGGAAAATCTTGGGTTGAGCTCTCTAAAGACGCTGAGATATGCAATTCTAATGAAGTAGAGCTGCTTGATATTAAAGAGGCACTTCTTATTTTTTGTGCATCCAATAGGGCGAATTCGGTCGGACTTAACATCGAAAGCAACTCTAGGAATGCCGTGAATTGGATACTTAATCCTAACTTTGCGCCTTGGAAGATGAGGAAGGTAATTGCTTCTATTATCTTGTTGAAGAATAAGCTTGAGAGATTCCAAATCCAGCATACCTTAAGGGAAGCGAACAGTGAAGCAGATGCTTTGGCTAAGGCTGGAGTTCAAAGGCATTCTCCTCTATTACGGGTGTTTAGCTAGCAAAGTGGATTTTTTCCCTTGGTAGCGTTGCTTGGATTCGCTTCGGACTGCAACAGAGCCTTGTCCACACCTTGATAACGATTGCTGTTGTTTTGCTCTTGTTTTGGTATAGCTTCTTGGCTGTTCGTTTGTTTTTGTTGGCCATGATTTGTGACCCTGACTCTGTACCTTGAGACATTGTGTTTTTGCTTTCAGGTATTTACAATTAAAAAAAATTTCACCTGCTTTTCAAAAAAAAAAAAAAAAAACACTATCGTATAAATCAAATTATTTTTTTAATTTTGATTTTAATATTTAAAAAATTACACATATTAAAATATTATAATAAAACTAATTTTGTATTAGTTTAATATTAAATTTATTAAACAAACCGAATCGAACCTTACATAAGAGATATGGACGAGATGCAAACCTTGGATAAGCTAGCGATTTGAGGCAATCAAACCTAAACCCAACTTTGGCCACCCTATTGGACACCTCTAATAGGTTGTCATTGTGGTAGGGACATTCAAGACAATTTTTTCATATTCCCGTACCCAAAATGATATAATCGCATTGCAGAAAGCACAGACGCGTAATTTTTCTGTTCACTAATAGACCACCTACAAAAGTTAAAGGCTGACCGCTTGCTCCCCTCTAGAAACTCTGCATGTCAATGTTGACTTTCAAACACCGTCGCCACACCAATTTGCCTCTGTTTTCTTGCACCCTCTGTTGAATTAACTATATAAGTCTCTCTTATCCATTTTCCTTGCATCAAACACAATTCCCTCTCATTCCTTAATTCAAACCCTTCTGCAAAAAATGATATTCTCCAAAATGAGAAAATGTCTGCTGGCCATTTTTCTGGCTGGTGTTAATGTTATTGCTGGGGCAATGCCTGTAAAGGCTCAAGATCCCTATCTTCTCTTCTTGTAAACTTGGTTCTAGCTAAATACCTACAACTTAATTAATGGTAGTAACTAAGAAGCAAAATCTTTTTGCAAATGCAGATTTCTGCTACATTGAAGAGATAAATGGTGCAACGAGAGACTACTGTGATGAGACCAACACACAATGTCCATGCAATCCTAACAAAGGTTACTACGGCCGTGGACCAATCCAATCACTATCCTGGAATTTCAACTATGGACCAGCCGGGGAGAGCATTGGCTTCGATGGACTAAACCACACCCCGCCCCCCCTCCGAAACCGGCGACGGACCCTGTTATTTCCTTCAAGACGGCCTTGCGGTACTGGGTGAACAATGTTCAACCCGTCATAGGCCAAGGGTTTGGGGCAACTATTCCTGCCTTTAATGGGGCTCTTGAGTGCGATGGAGGAAACCCTGCGACCGCTCAGGCTCGTATCGAGTACTATACTGACTATTGTAACCAGCTTGGCGTTGATCCTGGCCCCAATCTAACCTGTTAGAATGCACTTTTTTATAACTAGCTAGCCAGCAGGTGTTTTTTTTTAACTTTTAATAAATTTCACTTTCAATTATTTTTTTTGTTGTTGTTTTGGTTAGCTTTAACTTGACATGCGGTTAAAATGAAATACTATAATACAATTGGATCGATGCCCTTAGTGTTGAGCAACCTTTTTTCAGATTGCAGTCTCATTTTGATTCATGATCTAGATAATATATATAGAGAGATCAGATTGCCTCATTTTGATAAATGATCTAGATTTTATTGAACTTATAGTTAATTAATTGGATACTTTGACATATTAACGTTTTTGAAATTGTTGCCAAGGAGTCCTTTTTTACGATGATTAAGGTGAAGTCTTGAAATATTTAAATCTCAATCCAAGACTCAATACTGTTCCTCCGTACCTCAAGACGAGATCGAAGCGAACACCTAGATATGTAAGTCTTAGTCTCGTAATAATAGAGAACGAGCTAGGTTCAATCCAAACCAATAACAGGACCTTGATGTCCAAATGCCAAGCCGAACGGGGCTTGACCCTTGCAGCCACTAGGCCTCTTGGTCCCAAAAACACAAGACAAAGTTGGTCCAATCTTTTGTTTGATTGTATATATTGATTATTGTAATTTCTGAATTTTATTGATTTTTCATTTTTTATATGTAATGCTGAGGTTGAGTTTACACCCAAAAAAAAAAAAACTACTTTTTTAACGGGGAAATTTTTAGTTTTTTAATTTACACCTACTTAATTAAGGCCTTACCCCCTTTTTGATCTTTGTTTTTCGGGCAGTGTGACCCATTTTTTTTCCCTGCTTGTTCTGCTTTGTTTTTTACGGCCTGTGTTTTGTACCAGATATCACTTTTCTGGTATTTTTAATAAATTTTCCCATCTGATAAATAAATAAAGCCTTACCCTTTACTTTGCCTTTCCCATTGTTTGTTTTAAGACTAAGGAAGAAGAGATATGGAAAATTAGTGAAGCTTGAGAGGGTTTGGGTTTGGGATTGGGAAGGATTTGGGTGCATGGTAAGGTTTCAGGTTTGGCAAAAGCTAGTACTATTACTTTAGGGCCAAAGAGCACTCCTAATGATCTCATCCATCGTAAGTCAATTCTAATTCTATGGGATAGATATGTAAACAATTTTTTTCTATAAAATCTCCTACGCCGCACCCTTTAACATACACATTATCCATAATTGCGGGATTTACTTTAATTTCCAGCCATCCAAAGCGTAATCTAATTAATAATAATATATTGTGATATTCATCCTAAAAAAAGGTGTACATTTCATCTGATCTCCAGCTTTCTTAAAGGAAAAATGTGAAAAGCTGTATTAAATTGGCCGCATAGTATATATACACTACTAATATATGGGTATCTTTACGAAATGAGGTTGCATTGCATGCTTTTCATTGAATCAAAATTACGAATTAACATATGCAAATTGAGTTAAAATAGAATTCGGGTTTATAAAGAATCTATATGCCAACAATTGGCTTAATACACAAAATAGTTCTTAAACTTGAACAAAACTGTCGTTTTGGTCCTTCAATTTTTATTTTGAAATTTTTTGCCCTCGAACTTTTATTTTGTACACAAATAGCCCTTGAACTTATACAAAACTGTCGTTTTGGTCCTTCAATTTTTATTTTGTGCACAATATAACCCTTGGTGCTGAAGTAACCCAATAAGAAAATTTCACGTGTCAATACATAATTAGGCCATGTCAGCATCAGCACAAGAAAAATGGCCGATTTCCTCAAAAATTCTCAAGGAAAATTTTTTTCCGTGGGTATAATAAGGTGCGTGGGAAAATTTTTTCCGTGGAAAAGAGTGTTTTCTCAATAGAAATTTTATGTGGGAATCGGCTATTTTTCTTGTAGTGCATTAAGGATTATATTGTGCACAAAATAAAACTTCGAGGGCCAAAACAATAATTTTGTACAAGTTCGAGGGTCAAAAATTTCAAAATAAAAGTTAAAAGGTCAAAACGAAAATTTTGTACAAGTTCGAGGGCCAAAAATTTCAAAATAAAAGTTAAAGGGCCAAAACGATAACTTTATACAAGTTCGATGACTATTTTGTGTATTATGCCGTCAACAATTTAGACTTGGGGAAAAAGATTAAAAGGATGGAAATTATTCGGCTCAATTTCTGGTGTATATTTGTAACAGAGAATTAGTTGGTCCACGTTCAAATTTTGATACTTAATGGGCTACTTTGACATTTTGATATTCCTGCATTACTTGCGAGGGAGTCCTCTTATTTCAGTGATTAGGGGGAATTCATGAAATATTTAAATCTTAATCCTAGACTGATAATGTGTGGTACTGTCGTACCTCAATACATGATCAAATCGTTAATTAGATGATATAAAATATATAAGTTTTAGATAATAGAGCATGAGCTATGTTCAATCCAAACCAGTATCCACAATGGAAAATGAATCAAGTACTGCCAATTAGTTGCAAAGATCAATGATAAAAAAATGGACGCCAAATACTTTTGTTTTTTCTTAACAGCAAAGAACTTTTATTCCACAGAGAAGAAAAAAGAAGAATGCCATCCAAGCCAAGTCACAAAAGGTACACCAAAATCACTACAAGAAAACACAGACAGAATCGTCAACGAAAAGTCCATCAGTTCGATAAAATCGTCATGCCCCTCCATCCATATCTCCCCTCACAAGCAAAACTTTACCAAAAGAACAGTGACAGTAGCAAGAGGAAGAGCAGAAACCAGAAGAACAAACACAAAGAAGAAACAAACGTCATCCTATATATTCATAGAAAATCAGGTCGTTCGCTTTATCAACACCACTCTTTGCAAGCCCATCAGCAATATTATTAATCTCCCTCATCTCCCTCGAAATGTGGATAACATCCAATGAGAGCTGCTTCTTCTTCAATACTTCAATATGCATCAAAATATTCCTCATTCCTCAACCTCCATGGACATGAGGGAGGGTAGAAAGTCCATTCGACAGCGTTTTTAGAATCACTTTCAATTACTAAACCTGTAGAAGCAGACCATCTAGAGGCACCAAAAATCAAAATAGCTTCTTTAATGGCTAGGATCTCTGCCATACTAGAATCAGTTTGGCCAACCGCCTTTGAAAAAGCCAACTTAATGCAACCAGAATCATCCCTTAGAACCCCACCAATACCAGCCGGACCAGGTTGGCCTCTAGCAGAACCATCCACGTAAATTTCATCATTCTTGATGGGGTCGTATCCAAACCAGATTATGGTTTTTAACAACCTGATAATTCCTAAACACAATCAAGTTTGGATAGCGAAACAGATCAACAAAAGCAGGCGATTGGTCTGGCCCTTTGGCCTGAACCCAAGTAGCCAATCTAAATTTAACAGAATCAAGAACCTGGTTCACATCAAAACACTTTCCACCAAACACCACATCATTTCTACTCAACCATAAAGTCCACACAATTGCACAAAAAGACACCCAAAAGTCATTCCACATTGCAGAGCTTTTTGCCAAACAATCCAAGATGGCCTGCACATGAAAAAAAAAGACGCAAAACAGATTCATACTCACCACCACAAATGGGACATAGAGCAGAGTCCCAATTAATAAGACCTCTATCAGCAAGTTCAGCCTTCACCGGGCGCCTCTCTCTAAGCAATTGCCAAACAAAAACCTCAACTTTTGGTGGCACAAGACCCTTCCAAACCTGTCTCCACTTAACATGGTAATTCACTTCTTCATTATACACCATTTTACAAAAGGAACTAGTGGTATAATCAGGATTATGCTTCCAAATAAATTTATCTTTAAAATTTGGACACAGGAAGATACCCTCCAATAATTTCGTTAATCTGTCCCATTGTTGCTTCTCCCAGTCAAACAGACTTCTTCTCAAAATTATGTTCCAAACCCATTTGTCACCGTGCCAGCTACCAAACTCCCTCACTTTTCCAACTTTGTTAACGGCTAGAATATAACTCCTCGGAAAAGCTTGTTTCAAAATCATTCCATTAACCCATTCATCACTCTAAAAGTCAATGTTTTCTCCATTTCCAACAGAAAAACCAATATCATTTTTAATCACATCATGACAAAACCCTTTTAATCACATCATGACAAAACCCATTATGCTGGAAAGGCAGAAAAATATTCTTCCATAAAGATGAGCATCTTCTATCATATTTATAAGTAGGCAACAAAACATTAGAAGGCAGTCTATTTTTTAAACAATGACATTGAAAACATTATAAGTAGGCAGGACGCCAAATATTTAACAACTAACATGACCTTGATGTCCAATTTCCTAATGCTAAGCTGAGTGGGGCTCGACCCATATGGAACGTCTCTGTTTGATTTTATATACTGTATTATTTTGTGCATCTCTGATAATTTGATACTGTTCTTTATTTTATTGACTTTTCATATGTCATGCGTGGTTGCATTTACATCCAATAAAAGAATTACTCTTTTCATGGAGAAATTTTTAAATTTGAATAACAAGGTGAATTGATCAACATTGTTATTTCTCTTTATCTCATCAGGTCATCATTTGCAGCAATTTCCATGAAAGTCCCATCGATCGACCCTAAATTTACAAAATTAATTAATGGAAGTTACTCCCTAAACGAATTAACCAAATGACTGTAAAGGGATGACACAGTTGAGTGATTGAAGACGTAGAAATTTCAACATCAATGAAATATATAAGAAATTGCCTATCGCCTTCCGAGAGCCCATCCGTTGTTTTCATCATCAATACTAATCAAATTGTTATTAGATTGCAAGACGCGGCCCGTAGTCTTCACGCCTTCGGGAAATCAAATTTTTTCCCATGTTCGCACTCAAAAGTCGGAACACTTCTTTGATTTTCTTGCTCTCTCCAAAGCTATAAATAAGCCTCACTTTCATGCTACTTTCCGCATCGAATTCATCAACTTCCAGCAAAAATGGTAACCCTCACTATGAAGAAAACCCTTGTAGCTATTATCATAGCAGGAATTCTTGCAGGAGCCGTGCCTGGAAAGGTCGAGGCTCAATGTGGGAATACTTGTTCACCAACTCAATGTTGCAGTCGATTCGGGTACTGCGGAACAACTGCGGAGTACTGCGGTCTAGACTGCCGAGGAGGTCCTTGTGTTAACAATGGTGTTTCGATAGCTGACATTGTAACACCCGAATTCTTCAATGGGATCTTGAACCAGGCAGCCGCAACTTGCCCCGGGAAAAACTTTTACTCGCGAGGCGTATTTCTTGATGCTGTCAAATCTTTTACTCAGTTTGCCAGGGTTGGCACTGTTGAGGATTCCAGGCGTGCGATTGCAGCTTTCTTTGCACATGCTAGCCATGAGACTGGAAGTAAGATATCTCATATCATTTAGCTACAATTTCATATCTGAAACATTTTTAAACTAATTAAACTTGTAGGAGTCCGGCCGGATGACTGATTATTAATTCTCTCTTTAAATGGTACTCCAGAACAGCAAATTTCCTGTTTTTGAGTTGTTGCACTCCATCTTTGTCTTTAAATTTTCTCCTGTATTTGTTCTTTCTTTCAGGTTTTTGCGCCATAGAAGAGGATGGTGGCGCCTCTAAGGACTACTGCGATGAGACCAAAACAGAATATCCATGCAACCCAAGCAAAAATTACTATGGGCGTGGACCACTGCAACTAACATGGAATTACAACTACGGAGAGGCTGGAAAGGACGTTGGGTTCGATGGGTTAAACGCACCAGAAATTGTGGCCAATGACCCTCTCATCTCGTTCAAGGCTTCCATCTTGTACTGGATGAACAATGTTGCAAAATACATGAATGAAGGCTTCGGGCGAACTATTCGAGCCATTAATGGTGATCATGAGTGCGATGGTAAAGATTCTGCTAAAGTTGAGTCTCGGGTTAATTTATTCACTAACTTCTGCAGCCAACTTGGTGTTGATCCGGGTGGCAATCTCAGGTGCTAGAAAGTTAATGGGACATATATATTTCTGCCCTATATAGAATAACTGAAATACTCTAATTCAAGCTAAAGATTTGGATTCAAATCTTAGTAAAATGAGAATTAGAATGATATTTAAGTGAGAGGGATTATTATTATAATCCCCAAAATCATGTATTTGGAGAAAAATAAGAAATGACGAGAGTTTAATTAATGGAAGAGCCACTGAAAAAAAAGAAAAATTAATGAAGCATATTTCCAAATTGTAGTAAGTTGTAGTAATTTTTTATGTTACGTATATATTAAATTTCTTTGGACTCCCACTTTGGCAACAAAATTTCATTGCCTTATCATATCATTCATGAAGGCCAGAAAGATATGAATTTCTATTAATTAATAGCTAGCTAACTATAAAATTGGTAATCCAAAGATACGTGAAGACGTCGTGAACAACCTAGAGAATGACATATATATTTATTTTGTTAGGCTGTGTTTGCCATAAACAGAATGATTTCTTTTTTTTTTTTTCTGTATCTTCCTTCAAAAAGAAATGTAATTAATGCACTGTGACTTTGTTAAAGTCAGAAATTAGGATTCATTTCCTACCTTGTATTCAAAGGTACTATTCTTTAAGATCGATATTAAGATATATGCTAAAGTTATCGATATATATAATCATCTAAGTGAAGAGAAACGTTGGTGAATGGCAGATTTATCCTCTTCCACGGGTGATCAATCATATAGATGATGATCTTGCAAAATCAGGGGTGGGAAGAGCGCATGATTTTTTACAAGTTTTTGACTAGCCCTTTATGATGTTTTTGTTTTCGTTGTATCAGTTTTGCATCTTGGATCTGCGAGCATTTGTTTTGTTCTTTTGATTTTTTTTCTTTTGGCCAAGTTCTTTTGATTAATAAAATGCTCCGTTTTGGGCCTTTCAAAAAATATATATATATAACCATCTAAGTGGACCGAGGTCGAGGTACCATTCATATGCTCAACCCCGGCCCATTTCATCACGACGGGCTTGACCCGTGGTCGTGTAGCTAAACAAGTCGGGTCTTGCGGTCTTGGTTCTCTCCTTCAAGCCCCGACTGGGTGGATTGGAACTTAAAAGATGAAAGTTTGAGTTATTATATCACCAGTATGGTAAAGAAGAAATTACTTAATGAACCAACAAAAAAATAGCCATATACTAAAAAGGAAGAGGCTTAAGCGTACCATTAATTAACCAACAAAAGGAAAATAGTTAAAGACTTGAGTCTCGAGACCAAGTCAGTCAAATCTCCTTACACATATACGTATGTATCTATGAGGAGACTTGACTGACTGGGCCGCCGGATTTTAATTAGGTCTCTAGGTTTTTCCTGTTGTTGATTTATTACAGTCTTTTTTTTTCGGGGTATTATTAATTAGCTTAATATCTAATTTGATCTGTGAATTATATTAAAAAATTAGATTAATTTTTAAACTGTTATTTAAGATATATTGTTCTCTTAACTTTTAATTTGAAATAAATTCGTCTCTAAATGATAAAAAACTTAACGAATTGAGATAAATTGGCCTCTGAATTTTTATTTTAAAACATATTAGTCGCTAAATTTTTTTTTTCATTCAGGATCTATTTATTTCAAAATAAAAGTTTAAGGATTACTTTATCTCAAATAAAAGTTTAGAGATCAATCTATCATTTTTTATATAATTTAGTGATCAAATTGAGTATTAAATCATTATTAATTATTGTCTTATAACTCTTGACTAATGGTATGCTTAAGCCTCTTCCTTACGCTTAAGTTTTATATTTACACAACGCAAAAGTCCAACCTCGTTTGCAGACGTCTTCTAGCAGGCTAGCTCCTGCATATGTCACGCTATTGATGACACTTGGAAATTTGAGTTATTATATCACCAGTATGGTAAAGAAGAAATTACTTAATGAACCAAAAAAAAAATAGAAATATACTAATAAGGAAGAGGTTTAAGCGTACCATTAATTAACCAACAAAAGGAAAATAGTTAAAGACTTGAGACCAAGTCAGTCAAATCTCCTTATACATATACGTATGTATCTATGAGGAGACTTGACTGACTGGGCCGCCGGATTTTATTTTATTTTTTTTGGTCAGAAAAGAGAGAAATCATCGATTGCTCACAAAAGAATCAGGGAACATTCCCTACAATGTCTGGGACGTGATCCCTTAGATTACAATTCCTGGGAAAGGATATTCCCATTTGATCAGCAAGGATGTCCAAATTTATACAGGGAGGAGGATCATCAAAAGGCACAAAAGAAGAGTCCATCATGCAGCTGACTTTAGCAAGCTTGTCTGCGCACTGGTTTCCTTCGCTAAAAGTGTGCTAGAGCATTTGGATTCTTAATAGATCTATAAAGTACCTGCAATCAGAAATAAGGACACTATGAGTATGTTTCTCATGACAGTTATCAATAAGGTTTATCGCAATTTGCGAATCAATTTCCACAACTATGTTTTCGAATCCTTTCTCCATAGCTATCTTAAGACCATCCCTTATTGCCCATAACTCAGCACAAGTACTGGTGGTGATGCCAAGTTTCCTCTGATAACCATATATAAAATTACCCAGGTGATCTCTAAAAATTCCATCCGCCCCTGCTAAACCTGGGTTCCCTTTAGAGGCCCCATCAGTGTTCAGCTTGAAAGTACTGATAGGGGTGGCGGATTTAATTAGGTCTTTAGGTTTTTCGTGTTGTTGATTTATTATAGTCCTTTTTTTCTTGGGTATTATTAATTGATTTAATATCCAATTTGATCTTTTAATTATATTAAAAAAATAAATTAGTTTTTAAACTGTTATTTGAGACATATTTATCCTTGAACTTTTAATTTGGAATAGATTCGTTTCTAAATGATAAAAAACTTAACGAATTAAGATAGATTGATTTCTGAATTTTTATTTTGAAACATATTGATCGCTGAATTTTCTCTTTTTTTTTTAATTCAGAACCTATCTGTTTCAAAATAAAAATATAAGGATAAATATATTTCAAATAAAAGTTTAGAAATCAATCTGTCCATTTTGATATAGTTTAGTGATAAAAAATTGAGTATTACATCATTATTAATTATTGTCTTAACTCTTGACTAATGGTATGCTTAAGCGGTTAAGCCTCTTCCTTACGCTTATGTTTTATATTTACACAACCCAAAAGTCAAACCTCTTTCGCAGACGCCTTCTAGCTAGCTAGCTCCTGCATATGTCACTAATGATGACACTTGGAAACACGTCTAGATTTTTGTTACTCTTCCTCATCATCAAGTACTATAAATAACTCCCGCTCTCGACCATATTTCCACACATCAAAACTTCTTATTCTCATTGTGGAAAAATGCTATTTGTTCCCAATATGAGAAAAGGATTACCATTTGCAGTTATTGCTATGGCTGGAATATTTCTAGCTGGATCAGTGTCCGTAAAGGCTCAATCCGTGGCTGATGTAGTGACACCGGACTTCTTTAATGGGATTTTGAATCAGGCCGCTGCAAGTTGTGCAGGGAAGAACTTTTACTCGAGGGATGCATTTCTTGAGGCTGCCAATTCTTATCCTCAATTTGGTACAGCTGATAATATTAAGCGCGAGGTTGCAGCTTTCTTCGCACATGTCACGCATGAGACTGGACGTAATAAAGATCTACTTAATAATTTCCAGTATTTTTTTTTTACATCAATTTATATGCACTAATTCAAGATCACAAGAAGGACTATTTTTCCAACAATTTTTATATATTTATATATATATTTTCTAGCTTATTTCTAATAATAAAATTCGATTTTGTTTCTCTAGATTTTTGCTACATTGAAGAGATAAATGGTGCCAACCAGAACTACTGCGATGATGTCAACTTCCCACAGTACCCATGCAACCCAGACAAAAAATATTATGGGCGTGGACCACTCCAATTAACATGGAATTACAACTATGGAGCGGCTGGGCAGAGCATAGGCTTCGATGGACTAAACTCGCCCGAAACCGTTGCCACGGACCCTGTGATTTCCTTCAAGACGGCCTTGTGGTTTTGGGTGAACAATGTTGAACCAGTCATAAGCCAAGGGTTCGGTGCAACCATCCGTGCCATTAATGGGGCTGTTGAGTGCAATGGTGGAAACCCCGGTGCCGTTCAGAGTCGGGTCAACTATTATACTGACTATTGTAACCAGCTTGGTGTTGATCCAGGGCCCAACCTCACCTGCTAGACTTCCTTTCCTAGCTTTTCTAGCTTACTTTATTCACCCAAAATTTACACAAAAAAAAAAAAGAAGTAAAAGTTGAACGAAATGAAACAAATATATGCAATATATAAAATAAAACATCAATAAAAAATTACATTAGCCGCTGCTTAATTGCTAGTACCTTTTTGTTGACAAATAAATTGTAGGGCACATTTTTTTGACACTTAATTGATGAGTTAATGTGCCATAAATATATATATATATATATATATTAACAAAAAAAATACTTTTAACATATATATCAGAGTATGGTAATGATGTCTGCGTTATGTTGTCACTTTGACCCTCTTGTACAAAAAATTGACCTAGACTTATTATTTGATGATCTACGCCTTCTTTTTTTTTTTTTGAAAAGTAAAATTTATTAGGGAAGAGAAGTTTACAGCCAAGTAACCAAGTTGGATGCTCTAGAGACTCCAAGCTTGGTTAACGAGTCCACAAAAAATTTTGCTTCTATGAAAATGCGAACAAAAGAGATAGCACCAATTAATGCTAACTAGTAAATTCATCAACCTATTGATAGGTGTATTTTATACCTATATTATGAGTTATTTTATGAGCATAATTGAATGATTTTATCAATATTATAGCTTAATTCTTTATCTTTACTCTCACTCTTGTCTTATTGAATGTAGGAGAGCTATATGGTGAAAATTGAGGAGAAATTGGAGAAATTTGGAGCTGGAAAGATTGAAAAAGATGAGTAAAGTGAAGCTTGGATCGATAGAAGTTCGAAAAGTCAAGAAAAGTGGAAGAAACCAAGAAACGGGTGAGGTTTCATGCAAGAAACGGCGCCTGAAGCAGAAGAATTGAAGACTGGCTTGATCGAACAGAAACGGTGAGGGTTTCTTGACAGAAACGGCGCCGTATGATGTGAAGAAGCTTCAGTTCCTACGCGACTAGAAGCGGCGCCGATTAACACTATAAGCAGCGCCGGTTCTGAGCTTTTGAGTCCAATTCGACTTAGTCTCTTAATCTCCCGATTTTATGTAATCTCTCTAATATAAATACGAACGTTTAGGGCTTTTAGACGGACCTTTTTGATACTTTTCAGAAGAGAGGAGCAGTAAAGTCTTCAATTTGGGGAAAAATTGTTCTATCTCTTTACTTTTCTTTTATTTAATGAATTTGTTTTCTTTTCAAATTATGAGTAGCTAATTCTTTTGTTGGGGATTTGGATAAATCTTCAAGGGGTTTAATTCAATACTTGTATGAGTTGATTATCTTGTGATTAAATCTGTTTTCTTTATTCTTAATGCGTTTTATGTCTGGCCAACATAAAATAGATCTTTGGAATTGTATGAAGGACTGAGAGGTGAAATATAATTCGTGCTATAGGAAAATAGACGCAATCTAATTGGATACGAGAGTAATTCAATTTATTGTGATAACCATAATTGAATTAGGGTCGTGGAGAAACTAATTTGATTATAATCCAAGGTTCTTAATGTTCTTAGCTAATTAGTTTATGCACTGAGAGGTGGTAATCAATTAATTAGGAAAGCTTAGGATGATCTGAGAGGGCTCTTAAGTAGATCAGTGATTGTTATTTTAATCTTGATAATTAGATTCATACATAATTGAATTAAATACCTAGAAGAGAAGCCTAAACCCTCACATCCATTCTATTGATTTCTCTTAATTAATTTATCTTTGCTTTCTTAGTCAATTTTTACAATCATCTTATCTTAATTTATTTGCAATCTGATTTCATTAAATTCAGTTAGTTTCCTTACAAACTCAGCTAGACTTAGGTTGTTAGCTTTCTCAAGTCCTCGTGGGATCGATATCTTGGAATACTCCAAGCTTTACTACTTGATTTCGTACTTTTGCGAAAAATCCTGATCACCCTATTGAAGAGGGAATTGTATTTCCATAGCTTAATGATAGGATTGGAAATCCATGAGATCACTATTTTGGTCACTTTCTAAAATTATAGTTTAAAAGAAGGATTAGCAGCAGCGTCAACAATTAATGGTAGGCAAGGCTTCAATGACAACAAGAAGGTTTCCTCCATAGATCGAGCTTTGTGACCTTATCCGAATTGGGCTTGGCTGGTGGCTCAAGGCCAGGTTTCCAAAAGTTCACTTTGCTATTATTAATTTTTTTTTTGAGTAAATAGTATCAATAGTTCTTAAAGTTTGATCAAAATTCTATTTTGGTTTCTATAATATAAAATATTTTATTTCGGTCCCTAAAGTTTGAAAGCCAAACTATTTTGGTCCCTATAGTTTGAAAAGTTCTATTTTCATCCCTATAGTTTGAAAAATCAAATTATTTTTGTCCCTAAATTTTTATATTTTAATTATTTTTTATAAATTTTTTAATATAATATATATCTTTAAGATATAAATAAATAAAGTTCAATTAAAAATTAGTATCCTAATATTAGAAAATATATAGTAAATCGGCACTTATATATAAAATTAATAAAAATACTAATAGAAGGATCAAAATGATTTAACTTTCAAATTATAGAGATCAAAATAGAACGTTTTAAATTTTAGGGACCAAAATAACATTTGGATTAAACTTTAGGGACCAATGATGCTATTTACTCTTTTTTCCTTAATATCCAAGAGCTTTCCTTTTGTCCCTCTTTGAATCGTACGCCTATACATGGCTGCTGGCGGATGATCGCACTATGGCTTAGTGGCTAGTGCCCGGTTTGACATAGCTTTCGCAGTAGCATATATTCTCCATTCAATAAAGCAAGAGTATATTTCGACCGAATAGGAATAGGAATAATTTTTATCAGAACAATAAAGTATCCACGGTTGAAGCTCCCAAATTAGAGATATAAAAAAATAATAAAAAAAGTTACTATATAACTAACTATATAGTTATACCAAAAAAAAATTCACTGATAGCATTTTTTTCTCGAAGCATTAATGGACCCAAAGAAACCTCTTACTTCTTAGAGTTACTATTATTTTAATGTGTTCAAATTAGGGTTTGGCAAATTGGTTTTAAGATATTAGATACATAGCTCCCAGTACTCTTTAAGTACCTTAAACATATTAATATCATGGGTTTATACCATATATAGGGTTTGGCACAAAACAAAAAGTTTGGCAAATTTTGAATATTGTTGATATGCCACCAATTAATTAATTTAAGAGGCCAAACACGTGTAGAAAATGAAAATTACCTCTTTCTTTTATATATCTATATATATATATATAACCATAAATATTTGTATCTATATTTTAACAATATACGATTAATTCTATTAGAATCATGTCAGACTCCAACTAAAAAAAGTTCTTTCAAGTCTATTTTCTTAGAACAATTCGCTCTTTGATACTTCTGTCAAAGACTAATTTTGAAAAAGTATAATAGAAGAGTTTAAAGAGAGTGTCATGCGTCCATATCTATTTAGTGTGACGAGGGTTACCCTGTGGTAAGTATTTAATTAGTTGGTGTGCAAGTAACCTAGATTTATTAAGAAGGAAATATTTCTAATAATATAATTGTTACATGTATCATAATGTTATTAAAAAAAAAGAAAACTTGACATATAATATATGTAAGAATAAATAAAGAATTTTGCATTGAGAGGCAAAAACATCTAAGTGTGTGTGTATATGTCGTAATCGTTCAATTTAACAATTTTCTAGAGGATTTTAGAACATCTTATATGGAGTTCCAAAAGATTAATTAAAACAAAAAAAAAAGAAAAAGGAAAAAGCGACGAAGATGAAAGATACTATGAGAAATGATGAAGTGTGACTTCTTCTCTTCTTCTTTTTTTTTTTATTTCGTTTGGAAACAAAAAAGAAAAAGATATTATAGTTGTAAATCTTGACATATGGTAGTGGAGAGATCAAGTTACATAAAATTATTTTTAAGGGGCTAATTTGAAAATTTTTGATATAAATATATATGTATAAATATACATAAATAATAAGGGAATTTTCAAACTTTTGGGGGGCACCAAGGCCCCCAACTCCCTTCTACACACTACAATCCAAAAATGTTTTTTACAATATTTAAGAAATGACAATTTTCTCAATCGTCATTATATAGATGAGTATGGATACTTATAATTATTTGATATAAACGGTGTTATATTTAAACTTTTTACGACATTTGTAGCCACATTTCTTATACGTATATGTCTCAATATTATTTTTCGTTGTGATATTTTTATTAATTTTTATAACATTTATAATATACATTTATATTAATATACATAGACAATTCGCCCTTGAGATATATTCTTAGACATATAAGAATTGATTTTGTTGAGTTTGAATTTATAAACAGGACTTTTTTAAAGTAAGAATCTAGGAGGTCAATTTAATATTCTAGAATAAAATATATAAAGCCATTGCCAATGATTTTGACTAGAGGAAAATATAAGCCACAATAATCGATTGTGGAGGTAATTATCTTGGGTGGGGCTGCCATCCGACCATGATGGTCTGGCCGCCCTTTGTATAGACATCATAGCCGGACAATTATATCATTTTTTAAAAATTGATTTAAAATTTCTTTTTTTAATTTTTTTAATTTTAAATGATTTATTTTTTTAACTTTGATTAGTAATGTGAAAAAAAAAATCAAAGTTACTAATCAAATTATAAATTTGAACAATTTATTTTTATCTTTTTTTCTTCAACAATTTTTTTGATGATGTTTAACTATGTGTTAATAGAATTTAATGAAAATATAGACATATGACATATCTAAGATTCTAAGTTCTAGAAATATATTCTTAGAGTTGATTTTTCTTCTTTTCAAAATTTTATTTTGGGATTAAAAACATATGGTTTTGATATGATTAACACTATTTGGGATTGATGAATATATTTTTAGGGAAAAGCCTTCTATTCTTTTTTTTTTTCACAAAATTTTTTTATGATATTGAATTATGGGTTAATGAAATTTAATAAAAACATAATCATATGATATATGTAAGTTCGGAAAGTGGGATATTTTTTTTTTCAAATTCTATTTTGGGATGAAACATTTGGTTTTGAGGATGATTAATACTATTTGGGGATGATGAATATACTTTTTGAGGATAAACTTTTTTTTTCAAAATTTTTTTGATGATATTGAACTATTAATTTATGAAATTTAATGAAAATATAGACGTATGACATATTTAAGTTTGGGAGGTGTATTATTGGTGTTGATTTTTTTTTCCAAAATTCTATTTTGGGGATGAAAAACATTTTGTTTTGGGGATGATTAACATTATTTGAGGGATGATTAATATATTTTGGGTGTGAAACTTTGTTTTTTTTTTTTCAATTTTTTATTTTCTTGTCAAATTCTATTTTTGGATTGAAGAACATATGGTTCTGGAGATGATTAATATTATTTAGGGGATGATGAAAAAAATGAACCTTTATTTTTTTTTTCACAAAACATTTTGATGATATATATATATATATATATATATATATATATTGAGCTATGGATTCATGGAATTTAATGAAAATTAAATATATAAGTTCAAGAAGTGTATCTTAGGGTTGATTTTCTTTTTCAAAATTCTATTTTGGAGATGAAGAACATATGATTTTGAGGATACTTAATATTATTTCGGGAATGATGAATATATTTTTGGAGATGAAACTTTAGTTTTGTTTTCACAAAATTTTTGTATGATAATATGGATTGATAAAATTTAATAAAAATGTGTATTATTGGGGTTGATTTTTTTTTTCAAAATTCTATTTGGGGATAAAGAAAATGAAAAATATTTGGTTTTGGGGATAATTAACACTATTTGAGAATGATGAATATAAGTTTGGGATGAACCCTTTTTTTTTCCAACAATTTTTTTGATGATATTGAACTATAGAATGATGGAATTTAATGAAAATATAGGCATATAACAAATTTAAGTTCAGGAAGTATATTCTTGGGGTTGATTTTTTTTTTGAATTATATGTTGGGGATGAAGAACATATGATTTTGGTGATGATTAATACTATTTGGGTGATGAACCTTTGTTTTTTTTCTCAAAATTTTTGTTGATGATATTGAACTATAAATTGATTAAATTTAATAAAAATATAGGCCTATGGCATATCTATGTTTGGGAAGTATATTATTGGGTTTTTTTTTTTTCAAAATTCTATTTTGAGGATGATGAACATATATTTTTTAATATTATTAATACTATTTGGGGGATGATGAATATAATTTCGGGGATGAACCTTTGTTTTTTATTTTGTAAAATTTTTTGATGATATTGAACTATGTATTGATTTATTAAATTTAATGAAAATATATGCGTATGACATATCTAAATTTTGAAAGTGTGCTCTTGGAGCTGAATTTTTTTCACAATTCTATTTTGGAGATGAAAGAATTTATGGTTTTAGATATGAATATCTCAATTTGGGGACAGTGAATATAATTGTTGGATGAACCTTTAATTTTTACTTTTACAAAAATATACTTTAAATACAATTTTATTTTGGGATGAATAATATTGGGTATGGAACACATTTTGTTTTTTCTTTTTATTTAGCAAACAGTAAAAATAGCTAATAACAAAATCAAAAGAGTTAAGGAATTCTGATTTGTGCAAATATATTAGCTAATGAAATAGAAGGAAAAATGTGAGATGAGGGTGGTTATGGGTCGAGTGTAAAATATATATATATATATATATATAAATATTATATATATACATACACACACTCTAAAATCTAATTACTAGTCTCATTTAAAGAATTAATTAATTTAACCTAAATAAAAAAAAAATTAATTAAAAACTTGACATAAGGAGTATATATAGTGGTTTGACCATTATCATCCGTATGGAAGACCGGACCATATTGACCGGATGACAGCTCTTATAATTTGATTAGTAACTTTGATTTTTTTTTTCACATTACTAATCAAAGTTAAAAAAAGTCATTTAAAACTAAAAAAATTTTAAAAAATAAATTTTAAAATAATTTAAAAAAAAGGTATAATTATCCAGTCATAATATGATAGTCCGTATAAAAAGCCAGACCATCAAAGACCGGATGG
Organism: Microcos paniculata; assembly: GCA_030664755.1. Lineage (NCBI taxonomy): Eukaryota > Viridiplantae > Streptophyta > Magnoliopsida > Malvales > Malvaceae > Microcos > Microcos paniculata. Next base: position 9,268,391 of record CP131462.1, on the reverse strand, counting down.
CAGCCTCCAACTTACCTTGTTAACCAATCTCATGGTCTTTGAATTGTGGAATGAAATGAATGGGATGACTTTTCCAAAATAAAAAAGGAGGTGGTTTGACTTTTGGGCCACCCCTGGTCCTCACTTTCTCTTCGTACAACATATATGGATTAGTCTTTAATTTGTACTGAAAAACACTATAAAATTATACATGCAATTCAATTGATGCAAATACTATATACTAGAAATTGCCTGAGCGTTGTCCGGGACATATTGTTTATTTAAATTAAGATTTTATTTTAAAATAAATTTAATAATTTTAGAACTCTTTTATTTAATATTAAATAAAAAAATAGTATGAACGAAATATTGGATTTTAAAATTAAGTGTTAATGATATAAATTATACCGTTTAGAAAATAAATGTCTTTTAATTCACATATAGAAACTATAATTTTTACTATTATTGATTAAAACTAACCTTATAAATTAATATGTCATTCTATTAATTCTGCTATAAACATTTGAATTTATCAAATATCAATTCAATTATTAAAAAAGTAAAAAATTGACTGTTTTACTTTTTTTTTCAATCCATATATAAATATACGTGTGTATATATATATCCTAAAAGCATCAACTATGATATTCTAACTTTAGTTTTAAGCAATAACTACATACTCTTTGAGATTTGAGGTCTTAGATTCAGATCTTACAATATGTGAGTTTTATGTATTTTATATATTGATTTGTTAGTTTCTTAGTTTATTAGTTGTTGGTATATTAGTTTGTCTAACATGTTCTCAAGAGATATATGCTTGTATGAGATTTATATGATGTAATGAGATTTTATGTATTCTTAAAAAAAATCAATTATTATCATAATTAAGCTAATTAAAGCAAATAATTAAATATTTTAAATTTTAGAGTATTTAATTTTCACTTTAAAATGAATAAATCAAGTTTTAAACAATTTGATTGATATCCTTAGTTTTGTAGGGGCCTAAAAAAGTTTTAAATTTTTAATTGGAATTAGAATTTTTTTAATAAATGTTAACAATTTTTATTAATTATTAATTATCATGGTGATAGTTCTTATATATAATAAATTATAATTTTTTTCAATTTAAGTGTGATTAATACATCTTTAAATCATTCTATGATCATAACCAATTCAAATAATTCAATCTTTTTATTATCCAATTCAATATCCATTAAATTTTCACAGTAGATTGAATAAAAGTGCATTAATCATCCTTAGGTTTTAATAGTGGATAGGTTCATTAATTTTCAAGTAGTGGAGATTATTCTTACTCTATTGACATTCCATTATTACATATAAAATTACTTCTTAATTAAAAAAAGTGACCTTAACTAATCGTACAAATTAACTTTAAAATATTATCATTATTCAACAATTATCTATTAATATCTATATAAGTCCAAATTAATAAACACATATCAAATAATTATGGATTAAATTTGTCAAATCATTCAATTAATCAAATAATACTACTTTCATAGTAGATATTGATAATTGGGGTATAAAAATGGGATACACTGATTTATATAATTATGGGCCTATTTGATTCCAAAATAAAAGAATAAAATAATGAAAAAAAAGAGAAGAAAATAAATTAAAATAAATTAAGTAAAAACAAAAAAAAATGTAACTAAACCTACTTCCAAAGAAAAATAAAGGAAAAAAATAAAGAAAATAAAAATGAATTGAAAAAAAAAAGGTAAAAAAAATGAAGAAAAAGAAATTGAATAGAAAAAAAAAGAAAATAGAAATTAAAAAAAAAAATGGAGGAGCAATTGGGGTGACACGCGGCCACCCCAATTGCTTTGATTGAAAAGCTAACTTTCAATGTTAAGTATAGATTGGTACTGTATTCAATTGATGCAAATACTATATATTGGTACTGTATTAATGATAATTATCATTACTCTCTATTTGTTGATGATAATTAATTTGTAGAGTTATGTACAGATTTGTCCATATTCAAGCTCTTCGTTAAGGTCCGAATTCTAAACACAAGAATTTTAAGTTCAAATGCAAGTCGATCGGTCCATTTTTTCAATTATATCTTATTAATGAAATGGACTAGACTTATATACTTTTTTTTAACTGCTTTTTATGTTAGTAAAATAGTAGTCAATAGAATATTATCAAGTGTTCTTTTAAAGCTCTAAATATTTAATTCTTTTATTTTTTAAAAAAAATTCAAATCATATAAAAATACATATGGTGATATTTTATTAGTTATTGACATGAAAACATTTAAAGAAAAATATCTAAGTTCTGTCCTAATGAAATTATATATTTTAAATTTGATTTTAAGATTAAAATATATTTGTATTAATTTAATATTAAAATTTATTAAGCGGACCGGATCGAACCTTGAATAAGAGAATTGGAAGATTATGGAACCTTGTATAAGAGAGTTGGAAAGTAATTAAACCTAAACCCAGACTTTGGCCACCTATTGGATAGCCCTAATCGGTAGTCATTGTGCTCATCATTCATGAAGGATAAAGTTTGACTCATTCAAGCCAATTTTTCATGTTTATTGCATTCACAAATCACATTAGCAAAAGGCGCAGACGCGTAATTTTTCTCTTCACTAATAAAGCACCCACAAAAGTCCAAGGCTGACCACTTGCCCCTCTAGAAACTATGCATGTCAAAGTTGACTTTCAAACACCGTCGCCACACCGATTTGCATGCCTCTCTGCTTTCTTACTCCCTCTGTTCAATTAAGAATTAACTCTATATATATATCTATCGCTTCTTCATTTTTCTTGCATCAACACACAATTCCCTCTCATTCCTTAATTCAAACCCTTTTGCAAAAAATGTTATTTCCCAATATGAGAAAATGTCTTCTGGCCATTTTTCTGGCCGGAATTATTGCAGGAGCAATGCCTGTAAATGCTCAAAACTGCGGTTGTGCCGAGGGGCTTTGTTGTAGTCGATGGGGTTATTGCGGTACCGGCGATGACTATTGTGGCACTGGGTGCCAAGAGGGTCCCTGTAATCCACCGCCAACTTTGAACAATGTTTCCGTGGCTGAGATTGTGACACCTGAATTCTTTAATGGGATTTTGGATGTGGCAGAAGCAAGTTGTGAAGGGAAGAACTTTTACTCCAGAGCTGTATTTCTTGATGCTCTCAATTCTTATCCTCAGTTTGGAAGGATTGGCTCAATTGATGATTCTAAGCGTGAGATTGCTGCTTTCTTTGGACATGTTACGCATGAGACTGGACGTAAGATCCCTTTCTTTTCTTCTTGTAATCTCGATTCTAGCTAAATACTTACAACTTAATAGTAGCAACTAATTAACAAGTAAAATCTTTTCGGAAATGCAGACTTCTGCTACATTGAAGAGATAAACGGTCCAACAAGAGACTACTGTGATGAGAACAACACACAGTATCCATGCAATCCTGACAAAGGTTACTACGGCCGTGGACCAATCCAACTGTCCTGGAATTTCAACTATGGACCAGCCGGCGAGAGCATTGGCTTCGATGGACTAAACTCCCCCGAAACGGTTGCCACAGACCCTGTTATTTCCTTCAAGACGGCCTTGTGGTACTGGGTGAACAATGTTCAACCCGTCATTGGCCAAGGATTTGGAGCAACCATTCGTGCCATTAATGGGGCTCTTGAGTGCGACGGAGGAAACCCTGCAACCGTTCAGGCTCGTATCGAGTACTATACTAACTATTGTAACCAGCTTGGCGTTGATCCTGGCCCCAATCTAACCTGTTAGAATTCACTTCTTCATAAATAACGGGATGGAAATCCTCTGTCTTATTTTAACGTCCTATTTTATGTCTTATATATTAGAAAATGTCATATTTCACATTTACTTAAGAGAAAAAAAAGACCTTTTATGATAAAAAATTAGCCTCAAATTAAAACTTTTCAATTTTTAGAATAAATTTCAATGTTTATGATATTATTGAGGTAGAGTTTTAGTTTAAATAAAGTAAAAAATAGTTATTTTTTCTTTATTTATTTTGTTAAAACCAAATAAGAGGAATTAATAAGTGAATGAGACACGTGATAAGTTGTAATATATGGGGTACTGAGATGAGACCGATGATTTTTATTCTTCATAATGATATCTTTCAAACTTCAATAAATTTCATTTTCAATTATATTTTGTTGTTTTGGTAAGTTTTAACTTGACATGCAGCTAAAATGAAATACTATAATGGAATATTATAGAAAATTCTGACTCCTGGATCGATGTTCTAACCTTGAGCAATCCTTTTTACACATTAATGCAGTCTCCACAAAATATATAGAGAGATCAGATTGACTCATAATTTTGATACATGATCTAGATTTTATTGCGCTTATACTTAATTAGATACTTGACATTTCAACATTCTTGAATTTGTTGCCAAGGAGTCCTTTTTTTTCAATGATTAAGGGGAAGTCTTGAAATATTTAAATCTTAATCCAAGACTCATAATGCGTAAGTGATAGATAATAGAGCACGAACTAATATCCACAATGGAATATGAATCAAGTACTGCAAAGTATTTGCAAGAATCAATTGAAAAATGAAGACACCAAATACCTAACAAAAAACCTTGATGTCCAAATGCTAGGCCGGGCGGGGCTTGACCCATTTGGCTACTGGGCCTCTTGGGCCCAGAAACACACAAGACGAAGTTGGCTTAATCTTTTAATTGTTTGATTGTATATATTGACTATTGTAATCACTGAATTTTTTTGATTTTTTATATGTAATGCATGGTTGAGTTTACAATAAAAACAAAACAGAAAAAAAAAAACAAAAACTACTTTTTTCATAGAGAAATTTTTTATTTTTTTAATTTACACCTACTTAATTATAGCCTTACCCTTTACTTTCCCATTGTTTTGAAAGCAAATAGATAGAGATGGAAAATTAGTAAATTAACCTTGGGATGTAAACAAATTTTTTTCTATAAAGTCTCCTACGTCGCACCTTATATATGCACATTGTCTATAATAATTGTGGGAGTACTTTAATTTCCAAAAATCAAAAGAGTAATTTAATTATAATACTCTACTGTGATATCACTACAACACAACATGGATTCAAAGACATATATATGTGTCTCCAACTGTTATTTATTTGTCTCAAAATGAATTTGAGGCATTTAAAAAATTTGTCCTTGATGCTCCAATCGCTAATTGTATTTAGCGACTTATTAGAGACAAATAAATAATTGCCTTTGAATACACAAATTAGAGGCAAATTTTTAAGTCCTTAAATGAGTTCTATAGCAACTAATTTGTTGCCTCTATTTAGTCCTTTAAAAACAAATCCATTTGTCTTTAATTACAATTTTAAGAGACAAATATTTCTACTTCTAATTTGTATAAATAGAGGTAATTAGAAAAGTCCTTAAATATCATCTTTAACAACAGTTTATTTGCCTCTGATAACTCCCTATAGAGACACATGTTTTTGCCTCTAATATTACATTTAGTGGCATTTATATAAATAATTTAATTTAGAATTAGAGGCAAAAATAATTGTCTATATAACAAATACAAAGATTAGGATGATTAAATGTGTAGAAGCCTTTATAATTGTCAATAAATAGAAATTTTTTTTAAATTTTTACCCAATCCATATTATTTCTTTTTAAATATATTATATATACATTGTATAAAATAAAATAGGATTTTATAAAATACAATAATAGAATATAACATACCCAAAATAAATTAGAACTAATCCAAAATATTATTTTATACTCAATGTACCCAATTACAAAACATAAACAAATTCAAAACATTAAAGTTGAACATAAAAAAGTTACAACACGATTAAGAACACATTATAGTGTGATATAACCAATTGTGTACAAACTCACGACGCTAACTAAAGCTCAAGCCTCAAGGCCAAAAAGATAAACGAAACCCATTTTTATTGATAATTTGATTTTGCTTGTAGCTAAAACCTGTATACGAAAATATGAAACAAATAAGATCAATAGTATACCATGAATATCAAAATATAAGAATACCAACCAACAATATAAAAAATAAATGAATACCGTAAAAATTAAAATAGAAGCATATAGAATTACAAATGTTAGTTTTTAGTATGGAATGATCAACAGTGCCAAGACTTTTTCTTTTCTTTGTCTCATCATGATCTTTAAAGCTCCATGCTGATTTACCTTGAATTTCTTTCAGCCAAAGATTTTCATGCTTTAAATCCTGCAATTGCTAGAGTGCACAACATTTTCAAGATATGCAACATATATCCCAGTTGATCGGCACATTCAATTTGTGTGCAGGTATGTGTACATGAATGTGAATAAAGATGAAGAAAACATAAAATAAGTTCTGATTGGCTGTTAAGTTGGACATACAAACCTATATAAGGGCAAAAGGATGCTCTACGAATGTGTATTCATGGACTTAATTTAACTGAGCAATGCAGGGTCAGATAATTAAGAGAGACCCATGCATCTCCTTAGAAAATGAGCTGACCAGCATGATGTGGTAACCTCATTGTCAAAGACTGATTTTGTAATAATCCTCCCAGTTCTAAAAGTGAACACCTAGTGTATAGAAAAATGTGCAACCAATCAAATGAAGAGGTGATTGAAGTGGGAAAATATAGGCTGTTTTCATGCAGTGATAAAGTAAAAGTGCTTTAGAATCCCAATTTCTGACAACATAAATTCGAAAACTTAGAAAATTAAAACACACATAAGCATACCTATCTAAGGAGTGAATCAAGCCTAGTATTATCCATGTTTTTCATACTTTCTCGTTTTTCCTTTAATAATCTAATTATACAACAAAAATGAAAATTCAACAGTGACTATAAAACATCCGAGAGGCTATGATGCAAAAATAAAAAATGGTATTTATCTTCTAATTTTGTTAAAAAAACGCAAGCAAGGCATTAAGCACTAACCGTGATCTCTTTATTTGCATTGCCAACTAAAAGAAAGTTGTTAAAACAACTATTTTAGCTATCAATTAACCAAGCAGAATGTACATACGCCTTGCACTTGTAGAACTATTTCAACATATGCCTTATATTTAGATAAAGAAAAAAGAGAGACCGGTTGCAAGCAATTTGCTTTTAGACTATTAGATAATGAGCAAATGTAGAACAAGTATTCATAAATAGTTTTCCAAAGTTTGAAAGTGAATGAAATTACAAACATAAATATGTACTTACATGACGAAAGCGAACATGCATTTGCGAAGATACTCCATATATTACTCGAATGCAAAGGCCTTTTGATAACTCTCATAGCGTGCAGTTTTATCCATTGATGATGATGCGATATATTGATTATTTGATGAGAAGTCAAAATCTGATTATGCAGAGCAACCCACTAACTCCAAAAAAAAAAATATCAATGATACCTGTAACAAAAGGAGAAAAAAAACACTAAAAATATCAATTATTCAAATAATGTGGCTTGGTTATAAATCTCTGCTCATAAGCATGAATTTTTTAATTAGACAAAAGATTTGTTTTAAAAAAAAAGCAATGGTGATGAGACATGTTGTCAACACAACTACGTACATGACTACCCAAAAGATTTGTTTTGTACCCAAACTTATTTGAGATTAATAAGAAAGAAAATCATTCAAGAAGAAACATACCCATAACTTTTTTGTGGAAAGTGCCAAATGAGACTGGCTTTTTCTTTGAAAAAACCACCATGCCAGAAGAAAAATAATGCGAGAGATGAAGTAGTAAAAGGTGGCTAGAAAGTAAGGAGAGAAAGAAGTGATGATTAGGGTTTTTGTCTAATAATCAATTTGATAAACTTCTATAAATATTTTTACATTTTAAAAAGAATCTAATTAAAGTGATAAAGCGTGAGAGGCAAATAACATTAAAATAGAAACATATATTTATTTGTCTCTAAAAGCCTTATAATAGAGGCATTTAAATAGAAGTCTTTAATATTTTTAAATAAGTCTCCAAAAGACTTTTAATTAGAGACCTTTAAAAGGCCTCTAAAAGAATTATGAGTTAGCCATTGAAAGCCTTTTCAATAGAAGCGTTTAAATAAAAGTTTCTAATACTTTTAAATTTGTCTCTAAAAAACTTTTGATTAGATGCTTTTAAAGAGGCCTCTAAAAGAATCACAAATCAGCTTCTATAAGGCCTTGATTAGAGACATTTAAATAAAGTTTCTAATGATATATTAATTTGCCTCTAAAAATATAGACCCTTGTACTATTACCAACAGAATAATTAGAGGCAATTAAGAACTAAAAAATTGCCTCATTAAATTTTTTTGATTAATTATAATATTTTAATTAAAAAATGAATGCCCATTAGAGGCAAATATTTTTACATTTAAAGACAAACAACTTATTTGTTTGATAAAACCATAATTTAAAGTCAAATGTGTTAATTGCCTCAATTTCATTGCCTCTAAAGGCCATTTGTGTTGTAGTGTATTCATCCTAAGAAAATTTTGTGCATTAATTTCATCTCCCCAGCTTTGTTGAAGGAAAAGTGTGAAAAGGTGTATGAAATTGGCCGCATCGTATATGCTCCTATATGAGTATCATTACGATAAGAGGTTGCATTGCATGCTTTTCAATGAATCAAAATTACGAATTGATATATATGCAAATTGAGTTAAAATAGTTTGGGTTTAAAGAATCTATATTTCAACAATTTTGACTTGGGGAAAAAGACTACAAATGGAAATCGGCTTAATTTCTGGTCTATATTTGCGACACAGAAGCTGGTCTACGTTCAAATTTTGCATGGAATAATATGCCGTTTTTGTTCGTTCACTCCCTCCTGCTTAAATTTCCATTTTTATCACTTTTTTTTTCTGATTAACTAGGTAATTAAGTAAAAATAAGTTTGTAATCTTAAACAGATGGTGATTAATTACCAATTAAAGAGAGCTAATTAATTAAATGTTATTCAGCTTATAAAATTAAAAACCTTGCGCCAGAACATATATAAAATAGAATCGAAGAATCATGTTGTTGTGAGGGAATCCTTTATTTCAATGATTAAGGAAAAGTCTTGAAATTCAAATCTTAATTTTGGACTAAATGTGTGGCACTGTTGCATCTCAACACATGATACTCAAAGCCTTAGATAATAGAAAATATACAAGTGTTAGATATAGAGCACTGCCTATATATGTTCAATCCAAACCAATATCACCACAATCGAAAATAATGCAAACTATTTGCAAGAATCAAGAGAGAAAAAAAAAAAAAAAAGACGCCAATTAATACTTTGCAAATAACATGACCTAGATGTCCAAATGCTAAGCCAAGTGGGGATTGACCCATGTTGCCTCTGGGCCACCTGGGCCCAAAAACACAACAAGAAGTTGGTCCAATTTTCTGTTTGATTTGTTTATAGTATTATTTTGTGTATGATAATTTGATATTGTTGTTTATTTTATTGATATTTTATATGTGATGACTGATCTGTGGTTGAATTTATACCCAAAAAAAGAATTACTCTTTTTCACTGAGAAAGCACTAAATTTTTTATTTACACCTACTTAATTTAGAGCCTTACCCCATTTACTTTCCCATTGTATGTTTTAACACTTACAAGAAAGACAAGGGATGGAAAATTAGTAAAGCACTAAGGCTTTGCTTGGTAGAAGAGAAAAGTGGAGAGATGAAGAAGTTAGGAGGAAAAAGTGAAGAGAAAATAAATTTTTGAGTGCTTGGTTGGAGAGAAATTTGAGAGGAAAGAAAATTGGAAGGATAAATGTTTTTTTTCATACTTCATATTCAAAATCTCTCCAAATTTGGAAAGAAAAGTGGAGAGAAAATAAGGTGAGTTTAATTAATTAAGATAAAAGTATTTATACATCCTTCATTACCAAAAACATTCTAACATATTACATATAACACTATTACTCATTAGCATACTAAATAAGAGGTATAATAGTAAATGTATATTAAATTGATTTTCTTTCTTCTCATTTTTCTCTTCTACCAACCAATAAGAGGAAAGAAAATTAATTTTTCCTCTCATTTTTCCATCTTTCCTATCAAGTATATTAGAGGAAAATTAATTTTATTTTCTATCTTCCTACTTTTCTCCTCCTTCTATTTTCTTTCTTTTCAATTTTCCATCTTTCTTACCAAACAAAGCCTAAAGCTGGAGAGGATTTTGGAAGGATTTTGGTGCATGGTAAGGTTTCAGTTGAAAAGAGATTTTATGTTTCATGTTCCTAGCTTTCTTGAAGAGAAAAAGTATGAAAAAGTTTAAGTAGTATCTTATATGAAAAGAGGTTGCATTGCATGCTTCTCAATGATACAGAATTACGAATTAATATATGCAAATTGATGAGTTAAATTTGAATTTAGGCTTTTGTAATTAATCTAATTAATTTCAACAATTTTGACTTGGGGTAAAAGATTAAAAGAATGGAAATTAAATCAGCTCAATTTCTGGTCTATATGACTATATATATTTACAACACAAAAGTTGGCCCATGTTCAAATTTTGCATGGAATATGCCCTTTTTATTGACTCCTTTAACAATAAGTTCCTTAATTTTTCCTCTTTTTTTTTTCATTTTTTTCTGATTAGCTAATAATAACAAAGTTGGTATATCATAACTATAGAAGGCGTGATTAACCAAAAAGAACCAATTAAATATTAAACCTTGTGCGAAAACATAAAATCAAATTAAAAAAATCATGTTTTTAACAAAACGAAAGAATCCTGTTTCTTCATTTACATTCTGTCGTAGAATTCTATACCTAGCAGAGATTTCCAGACATATATATTTTCATCTAAAAGAACTTTTAGAAAGAAATAATTAAAAATTTATTGGGTCTACCCTATACTCTGTTTATCCTCCGTGGGACATGCATGGGCATGAGATGGTGATCAATTAGCCAAAATCTAGTGGCCAGGCCCACTAGGACTAGGTCCAGAACTTAACCGCTCGAGCCAGTATGACATGGTGAACTTAGCCTTCTGATAGATGGCAGACGAGTACGAGTCCAGGTGATTTGATTTTGCAAAATCCTCCGGTAACACTCTGGTAGCTTCAACGCCGGCATGGCTCAGCACTGCCACTGAGATGACCAAAACGATCAAAAGGGTGCTCAGTTTTCTGCTATCCATCTTCAGAGAGACCGGTAATCTAAACGTGGGCAGAGAAGAAGAATAATGCAAATTCTTCGAAGATTATTGTGTGGTAAAAGAATGTGGTGGCTAGCTAGAAGGAGCTTTGGTTTGTTTGTTGTTGAGAATGAGATTGTGATCTGTGAATGAGGAAATTGGAAGCGATATTGGGTATTTATAGGAAAAAGTTTGCGAAGAGCGTAGTTGGAAAAGCTCAAAGATGGTGAACAAAGCAGGGGAAAATATGGTGGGCTTTCTAGGACTGTCGTGTTGACCAAGGATTTGGAGCGAGTCATGTGAAGGAAAAATACAAAAAAAAAGGGGGAAAACTAGGCTCGCAGTGGGGCAGAGTGTTGCTGCTGGGAAGGCTGAAACATAATATGGGTTCGCGATTTTGAACGTCTCAGTCAACGGCTGCTACAGCTACGGCCCATTGAATATTAAATTTACTTGGATAGCCTTTCATTCGGTACCCTGTTTCCATTAGAGGTGAGGGATTTTTCCGTCATTTCGTGGAAGTCAGGGCTGGATTAGTAAGAATTATATACCATGACTATGAGTTTAATCAAGTCCAAAGCACGAAATATTGAATTTTTGACCCTGGGAGGAAGATTAAAAATGCGCCACGCTATGAGCAAAGTATTGAATATTAGAATTTTTGGATATTGAATTTGACTATCACATTTCTTAGCACTAATGGGTAATTAATAATAATTTATGGTTTAGACTTCTAAGACAAACATTAATTAATAAGGATTAATTCAAGCTTAGCTTTTTATATTGGGGTTAAGCAAAAGCTTACACCTTCTGGTATTAAACTATTAATTAGTAGTAGCAACGAATTACCTGAGGAATTTCCTTTTGGTTACACTAAAAATGGTATAAGGGTATGATTTTAGAGGGAATACATATATTGTCGGGATTACTTCTTTAATTTTTCAAATAAAGGCTCATTAATTTGGTTAATTGTTGGTTGGCTGCTCCCAGTATAATCCACCAACTAACTTTCAACTAACCCTATGCCCTTTGATATAAATAATTAATATTAATTCAAAATATGGAAATCAAATGATATATATAGTACTCTCTCTTTTTTTCCTAAATAAGTTGTCACTTATTGACTTTCTATTGAATTTAATGCAGACGGTCCAAATGGGATATTATCTAATGCGGGAAAATTGTACACTACTACATTCTAATTGTTATAGATTATAATTCCTCTATCTCAAAATATATGTCATTTTTAACTATTTCACAAGACAAAAAAATTTTTTTTATTAAATTTTATGTATTTTTCACTTACTTGCCTATCTTATTCTTAATTTAACTTTTCTTCTACTTATGATTAAACGAGAGGATGGAGAGGAGACATGCATTAAATATGGAGTTTTTAATAAAAGTAATTTTAGAAAAACACAATAATAGTATTACGTTGGGTTTGTAAAAGTGAGAAATATTTTAAGACAAAAAAATTTCTCAAAAGTGACATATTTTGGGACGGAAGGAGTGTATGGCATATGGTTCGGCCTTATGGGTAATGTGTTCAAAACTAAGATTGCTCGACCATTGGATGATGATAATTAAGGATCCTCAATATGTATCATGTGCAAAGAGTTGCTAAGAAGGTATTGGATTTGCAAGATCTCACATACACTCACATATAGGGAAGCAAACACTTGTGCCAATTTCATCGCAAATTGGACATTTTAATTAGAAGAGCGGCCCCTAGTTAAGATGGCTGACAATAGGGCAACTTACCCTCACTATTCGAACCCTGACATAGCAGGAGAAAAATATCCGTAAATACCACAAGGTTAAAAGAGCCAAAAAAAAAAATAGAAGAGTTATCATGTTAGCAAATTAATAAGAGGTCAGCGGAAAGAACATTTAAATAATTTCCTCGTCTACAAGAAGACCTATTGGGTGTAGCAAGAATGCAAGACCTTGGGCAACAGTGATTTAAGGCGAATATATATAATCCCCTACTGTTATGTAACCAAAAGGAATGAAATACTCACCAAACCTGCCCAACTAATTTCTTTTTAAAATATTCAATTCATTACGTACCAATTTGGAAATTTCCAACATAAATTTGTCGCTGCTCGCAACTCATCATCATGAAAAAAATTATAGCATTTGAATCCGATGGAAGATAATTAATAATGCTGCAACAATATTCGTAGAAGATAAATTAAGAGTAGTGGTTGGAGGGGCAACCATTGCTTCCAAATAAACGGAAATAATAGGGCCAAAAAAAAAAAAGGAAGAAAAGAAAGAAAGACAATTGTCAATTGTTACGCAGACACATTTCATTGGATGGTTTTAAAACTCCGGCTCCAATATTTTTTGCATGCAACACGCAACATATTTATAAGCCCATTTCCAATATTGTTTCAAATTTCCACCGTTCCGCCTCTTTTACATTTGCAAGTATTATATATTAATCTTCACCTAAAAATTTGGTTCACTAGTTGATCATACTCGTTCACATTTTCATCTAAGACAGTAGATGGAGAGGTTTTAATATTTTAAGAAAAAAGAAAACGAAATATATATCAGGAATATTCATCGGGAATATATAAAATAAAATAAAAACTTTTGTTGAGGACCCTTTACAGGACCTGCAATGGTGGACAGATGGCTCAATGGGACCTCAGGATGATAACCTGTAAGAGAGAACACAGTCAAAGGGGGAATCGGCCTTTGGCCGATTGGTCCCTCTCCGATGGTTAAGTCAGTAGAGATAATGAGCAGGAGAGAAGTAGAGTAGTTCAGTGTTTTTGTTGTCTTACCATGCATGCTTTGAGATGTGCCTTATATAGGTAGCCTGTTGGGCTGTACTGAGTAGGCCGTTGGTTAATCATGGGTCGGCTAAGTGATTTGGGCTTTGGTCAGTCGGCCCATGGCTGTATAGATTGGGCCTTGTTGGGTTACGATTGTGCTCAACAAGTGCCCCCCAGGCGGCAAAGTGATTACAAAGTGATCGGTTTGACGGCTGTAAAGGATGTGGTTAGAAAGAGTGTGGCCGACAGAAGCGGGTACGGTCGGCTGAAGAGAGTTGGTCGACTGAACGAAGGTGGGGTACAGCCGGGTGAAGGGTAAGGGTTGGAAGGGGAGAAATGAGCGGGAAAGGGAAGAGACGTGGGAGAAGTGAGTCCCGAGAAAATTTCAAAGGGATTTATTGCAGAAGGTGTCGGTTGAGTTTTCGAGGTGCCACACGTCAACACCGGGTAAGTGGACGAAGGTGGTATAAATATATTTCTCTCTCCCCATGAATCGCGTTTTGGAAAGATTTTCTGGCTTTTGAAATTTTTGTTGCTAATTTTCTTTGTTGTTCGTCTTCCAGAAGAAGGTCGGTGGTCCATCAGCGGTTTGTCATCGGTTTTTCGGTGGTGAACGACAGACTTCTTGCATTAGTAAGTCTGATTTTGTTTTGTTTAGGTAAAAATGGTTAGTAGCGAGGGTAGTATGAGTGAGTCTAGGGAGGATAGTGGGAGAGCGTTCGCCGGGGAGGAGAGCGCCGAGGAGAGTGCGAGCCATTCGGGAAGAATGGCCGCGGGGGAGGAGAGGGTAGTGTCGGGCAGGGGCGGCGGCAGAGGTACCAGGGCGGGCGCAACGAGCAGGCGTCGGGAAGGTAAGGCACCAGTGGAGGAGGATGTACCGGCCGATGAGGAGGCGTCGCGTCACCGTACAGTGTACTTGAACCGTACGGTCAGGGCGGAAGACGAGGAGAGGGCCGGGGTGGTGATCGAGGAATGCGGGCTCCGCGCATATAAAGTGGCGACAGTAGCGCCAGACCGGCGGCCAGGAACGGTTACACAAGATGGCAATTGTGCCTGCTTTTATGAAGTAGCTTTTAGAGTCGGATTTAGGGTTCCGGCGCCAAGATTTTACAGGGAGGTGCTGCATTATTACGGTATTGCCCCCAGCCAGTTGGTGATTAACTCCTGGCGTATAATAGTGTCCTTCGCAGTCGTCTGTAGGTACAAAGGATGGGTGCCGACTGTAGGAGTGCTAAGGACACTTTTCAAGGTGAAATTCCAAGGGGGGTTTTACATATTGTACAGCCGGCGTAAGAAGCAGCGTAACCCATTCCAAGTACCCGATAGTAACAGAGATTGGAAGAAGCGTTACTTCGGGGTGCTGAAGCCGGCTGAGGAAGAGTGGGGTTTCTCGGTTGAATGGGTGCGCTTGAGCGAGGATGTGTTAGAGGCGCTCAATCGAGGCCCCAGTTTGGCAATGAATGAGGTAAAGCAAGCGCTGTACTTCTTCGAAAAAGATCTGAAAATCAACTGCGACGACTGTGCTCACCCTGCGAGGCTAGTCGATTGCGGTCTAAGTCCACCAGGGACTGGAGGGAGAGCCAAAGAGGGCTATGGCCCACTCGATGTAGGGATAGAAGTGTTGAGCGTGATCCCTCCAATGGGTGAACCAGATGCCGCCGGATCATCTATGCCTCCCTCTGTCGCGCCTGCTCTGCCCGCTGCGCCTCAGTCGCCTGAGGGAAGAGTGTCACCGTCGGCGCCTATGGCAAGGTCGCCTGTAGTCGAGGCGTCGAATGACCCTATATCAGGTAGTCATTGGGTTGGGGAGTATCTAGGTTCTTTGAGTCTGGGAGGTGAGAGTGAGTTTAACTTAACTGCTTTATCGATAGATCCTGAATTAGCTCTGCCGTACTTAGAAACGCCCTTTGGGAGTTTACTCGGTATTGTAGCTTGAACTAGATCTTTGTAGCTTCACAGTAGTTACAGACTGATACTTGTCGTTTATTGCAGGTCCTGAAGAGATGCCGGTTGAAGGTGGAGACGGTAGGAGAGGGTTCAGCGCCCGGGACTTCGCGCGCATTAGTAAAGGAAAACCCTCTTCTCACAGACAAGGGGGAAAGGGCAAGGGAAAGGCTGACGCCGCTGGATCTCAACCCACTGCACCCTCCGTCGGCCAACGAGCTGCAACCGTCGGTCCGAGAGCGAGTGGTGTCGTCATCCGAGAGGCGGCTCCAACGCGAGAACAGGGTAGCTCTGCCGCGGGGCAGAAGAGAGCGGCGTCACCGAACCCGTGGGAAGAGGCTGCCCACAAGCGTGTAGCCGGCGGTAGTGGACAAAGCTCCCATCAAAGCGTCCCCAGCGCCGGTAGGGTTCAAGCGACCGTGGCCTCTAGGGGACTAGGTCAGAGTGCCACGGGCCAAGGAAGGTTAGCCCATCTGGCCAGCCTGGTAGAGCAGGGTAATACTGAAGCCAACACCTCTAGCGCCGGGCTACAGACCGAACTAGGGCCACCCAGTATGTACGGGGGAAGGGTGTGCCCGTTCTTATATGACAACGCGCTGTTCAGGAAGGATAGCGCGCTGACGCAGCTACACGTTGCTACCGCCTACGCGCTGGAGCTAGTAGAGGGCGTCGATCAAGATTACATGCGCGACAAGATGAGCGCCATGGATTGCTTCTTGTCGGCAGCAGCCTTGCACGAGAGGGTAAGTAGGCTTAGTAAATTCAAGATATCCATGAATAAATAGTGACAACACGCGGGTGTTTGCAGAGTCGAATGCTCAATGCCGCCGGTATCTACCACCTGAAGGCCGACAAGGCAAGGGAGAAAGCTGCAGAGCAGGTGCAGGCGGCGCAGGCAGCAGAGATGGAGAAGGCAAAAGATGAGTTGGCCGTCTCCGAACTGAAGAGAAAGGAGTTGCAAGAGGAGGTGAAGAGGGCCAACGAAGATATGGCGGCTGCTGGTCGCCGCCTGTCAGAGCAAGATGAGGAGCTGAGACGAGTGAAGGCAGAGTTGGAGCGCGTCCAGCAAGAGAGGGATAGCCTTCAGACTCTAGCTGCGGAGAGGGAAAAGGCTCTGAAGGTGGCAGTAGAAGAAGAAAAAGCCACAGCCGGCAAACTGAAGGAACAAGAGGTAGAGGCGGCGGCGCTTCAGGTAAGACTTGTGGTAATTCCCTTTAGGATTTGATCGAAGATCGAAGTATAGATATTGGTTGTAGTGACCCTTCTCTGTTTTGTTACGTTGATCACTTGTAGGCTCGGCTCGACGGGTTGGCGGCTGAGCATGAAGAGCAGATTGAGGAGAGGCTGGGGGAACTCGAGGGAAGCATGAAGGACTATGGGGAGTTCATCCAGCAATGGGTGATCAAGAAGATTGTGGAGGCGTTTCCCCAAGTGGACACTAGTGGAATCGACTTCACAATTCCCGACGACGAAGATGCTCCTATGGAGGCTCTCCCTGAGGTGCGTGTGGCTGAGGTAGTCGTAACTGAAATTATTACTCAAACGGCCACAGATGAGGTGGTGGCGGCCGACCCTACACCAACACCTGCTCAGGCGGAGCCCTCTCCCTCAGTAAATCCTGCGACTGAATCAGAGGCGCCAGCCATGGAGGCGACAGCTGCTGAACCGATTCAACCGACTGAAGGGGGTCAGCCGGAGGGGAATGTGGGTAGTTAGGTTGTGTAAATATGTAGCTAATTCAGACTTGTATAGATTCATTTCAAGGAATGAAGTTCTTTTTCTGATGGAGCCTAGCGCCATGGTAGCTATAACTCGGTTTACTTGTTTGTTGATCATCTGTAACCTATAATAATCGTCTATAACAGTCGGTATGACAGTAGTCCGTAGTCGTTACTATTTGCTTACATAGTCCGGTCACAAGTCAAATTGGTGAGTTGGCAACCGTGTATACTTATATGTCGATTGTAAGAATATGTCGATGGTAGAATATTCAACAAGTAGCTTGATAAGTTTAAATAGCTTGACTCATGTCGCCTGAATGAATGTTGATCATAACAAAAACATTGTAGACTGTAACATTGTAGATTGTAGAGTGTACAACAACATTAGGACTTAGCATGTGGCTCATTCTCGAGTGTAGCTTGGCTTAAAAGTAGAATCTCTTCAGATGTATGGCATTCCAAGCTCGCGGCAGTAGTTTACCGGCCGAGTCTTTAAGTCGATAGGCTCCCTTGCCCAATATTTCAGCAATCACGTACGGGCCTTCCCACTTAGGAAATAACTTCTTATGTTCGCTGGCGGGTCGGCTTGCTTCACAGCTTCTAAGAACAAAGTCGCCCACTTGGAATTGTCGGGCGGACACCTTGGAGTTGAAATATTTAACGACTTGCTGGGACCTATTTGCCGCCTGTAATTGAGAGTTCAAACGGGTCTCCTCCACAAGGTCCAAGTTCAAACGAAGTTGACTGTCGTTGACGGAGTCGTCGAAAGTAGACACACGGTAGGTGGGGACCCCAATCTCAACGGGGATGATGGCCTCCGAGCCATACACTAGGTTGAATGGGGTTTCACCTGTAGTAGTGCTGGCTGTGGTCCGAATGGCCCATAGTATCTCAGGTAGTTGTTCGGCCCATTCTCCCTTAGAGTCGCCCAACTTCTTTTCTAAGGCTTTTACGATTTTACCGTTCATGGACTCTACCTGCCCATTGGCTTGTGGGTGTGCTACTGAAGCGGCCTGTAGATAAATAGAAAAATTATTGCATAAGGTTCGGACCCTGTCACCTTGTAGCTGTGTGCCATTGTCGGTAACTATAACATGTGGGATGCCAAAACGACAGATGATGCTCTGCCAAATGAACTTTTCAACTGCCCGCTGAGAAATAGAAGAAAGGGGTTCTGCTTCAACCCACTTTGTAAAATAGTCACAAGCCACTATCACAAATTTCCTGCCGGCGGTTGCTAGAGGGAACGGTCCCAATAAGTCGAGTCCCCATTTGGCGAAGGGCCATGTGGAGGGGATTAAATGTAGCTCTTCAGCTGGCTTCCTCGGGACTTTGGAAAATTTTTGACATGTTTCGCATTTCCTTACAAATGACTGAGCATCTTTCCTAAGTGTCGGCCAATAAAACCCCTGTCGGATGACTTTCTGAGCCAGTGTTCTTCCTCCCTCATGATTACCGCATACACCCTCATGAATCTCACGGAGGATATAGTCGGCTTCTTGTCTGTCGACGCATCGCAGCAAGGGCCAGGAAAAGGATCTTTTGTAGAGCGTATCATTCAAGATAATATATCGGGCTGCCCGACGTTGTAGAGCTGTAGCTTCAGTCCTGGATGTAGGTACTTGGCCTTGGAGGTATCTGAATATGGGAGTCATCCAGCTATCCTCGTCATTTATCTGATGAGTTATCGATTGGAGCGGATTGGAGGGGCTAGTAGCGTGCTCCAGGATAACCTTGCCGCGAATGGTCGGGCAAGACGAGGCTAGCTTTGAGAGTGCGTCTGCCCGATTGTTCTCTTCTCTTGGGATTTGGTGCAGAGATATGCTGGCGAATTTAGACCACAAGTCTTGTACACTTTTATTGTAGCCGACCAAGTTGGGTTCTCGCACTTCATACTCGCCAAGTACTTGCTTTGCTACCAGCTGAGAGTCGGTATTCACTTTTACATCCTGCACACCCATCTTAGCAGCTATACTCAATCCGGCTATCAAAGCCTCGTATTCTGCAGCATTGTTGGACAGTGGAAAGTCAAACGTCAGGCCATATTGATATTCTTCTCCGTCAGGGCCGATTAGAACAAGGCCTGCACCTGCCCCATCTTTGACCGATGAACCGTCGACAAAAAGGGACCAGGGCTTTTGGTTAAGAGTAGCTTGACCAGCGGTGGATGAATTAGGATGTGGGATTACAGGCGGTAGGTTAGTAGGCCCACTGAAAGTACATTCCGCGACAAAATCGGCCAGGGCCTGTGCTTTAATTGCCTTCCGGTGCTCAAACTCAATACCAAATTCGCTCAATTCTACGCTCCACTTAACCAAGCGGCCAGATAAATCGACCCTGGTCAGTATCTCTCGGATTGGTTGGTCGGTCAAAACCGTGATTCGATGAGATTGGAAGTACTGACGTAGACGTCGGGCTGCGGTTACCAACGCATAAGCGAGTTTTTCTGGTCGACTGTAATTGCATTCTCCACCCTGCAGAGCGCGACTGACATAGTAGATAGGAGAGTCAGTCTGATTCTTTCTTTTGACCAACACAGCAGCCACAGTTTCATCGGAAGCTGCTATATATAAAAACAAGTCATCGCCTGGCTCTGGTCGACTTAATAATGGTGGAGAGCTCAAATATTGTTTCAGTTGGTCGAAGGAGTGTTGACACTCATCCGTCCAGGAGAACTGATCCTTTGTCGTTTTAGTCCGAAGAACTTTAAAGAAAGGCAAACACTTGTCCGCCAACTTCGACACAAAGCGGTTTAACGCTGCAACCCGACCAGTCAAGACTTGTACTTCTCTAATGGTTCTTGGAGGTGACATGTCGACAATAGCTTTAATTTTTTCCGGGTTGGCTTCTATCCCTCTTCGGGAGATCATAAAGCCCAAAAATTTACCTGCCTCTACTCCAAAAGTACACTTTGCTGGGTTTAGCTTCATGTTATACTTTCTGAGTGTGTTGAAGGCCTGGTTCAAGTGCTCCAGGTGTCGGTCAAAAGTGATGCTCTTAACCAACATGTCGTCCACATACACCTCTACTGACCTGCCAATTTGCTCTCTAAAGATGCGGTTGACCAGTCTTTGATATGTCGCCCCGGCGTTTTTGAGGCCGAATGCCATTACATCATAGCAATATAGGCCATCTTCTGTGATGAAGGCGGTTTTCTCCCGATCCTCCTTGGCCATGGGGATTTGATGGTAGCCTGAAAAGGCGTCCATGAAAGTGAGATACCTGTTGCCGGAGGACGAATCCACAAGTCTGTCGATAGATGGGAGTGGGAAACTGTCTTTGGGGCAGGCTTTGTTTAAGTCGATAAAGTCGACACACATCCGCCATTTGCCTGTCGGTTTCTTGACCAGTACCACATTGGCCACCCACTCGGGGTAGTGAACCTCTCGGATGAACCCCGCCCTCAGTAGCTTGTCCACCTCTTCTCGTATGGCTGAGAGCCGGTCTGGGGCAAATCGTCGTTTCTTTTGTTTCACCGGCTTTATCTTAGGATCAACATTCAACCGGTGCGAAATAACTGAAGGATGAATACCGGGCATATCAGCGGGTGTCCAGGCGAACACGTCGACATTCTTCTGCAATAATTCAATTAGTAACGACTGTTCCTGAGCTGTAAGTTTTGAGCCTATTTGTGTCACCTTGAACGGCTCGCCCTCCTTCAGAGGCACACTGAGGGTTGCTTCAACCGGCTGCGGCTTGTGCAATGCCTGTTCGTCTCTAGTGTCCAAGACTTCGAGGGATAATTCACCATTGTCGACAACTTGATTCACAGATTCCCCTATAAGCATGTTCAATTCCATTGGTTGGGAGTGTTGCCCCCCGGTCGAGCCTTCTGCCAAGGCTGCCAATTCTTCTGTAGCTTCAGCGGCCTTCTTGGCCATGACAAGTGATAGCAGATGGCACTGACGAGCCATGTATTGGTCGGTCTGCATGTAGCCTACGCCACTTGGGGTAGGGAATTTTACCTTGAGGCAATACACAGCGTCCGCCATCCTCGTGTATTTCATCAACGGGCGACCGATTATTGCATTGTAAGCAGAGGGCTGATCCACGACAACAAAAGTGTTCATAACATTCAACACATGTGCACCATCGCCTATACAAATGGGTAGCTTGATCAATCCTTTGACTGGGATTGGGTTATTGCCGAAACCATAAATGGGCTTAGTCGGCTCCAATTGGTCGTCTTTAAATCCCATACTCTTGTAGGCATTGTACAGGATAGCATCGACGGCACTGCCGCTGTCGACCAAAATTTTGCTAACTTCATAGTTTCCAATGATCGCCTTAACGACGATAGGATCGTTGCCTGAGTCTTGAAACAGCTCGGTTTCATCCCATGAGAATGTGAGAGTCCATCCGTCATCTACCTCTTTCCTTTGGGGAGGGGCCTGCAACCCCAAGTGACATACGCTCCGCAGATGAGCCTTTCTTTTAGATTGAGAGTCGGCCCACTCCTGAGTGGCGCCGACAATAGTGTTTATGACCCCATGTACAGCCGGTCGCTTGTGTTCACGACGCTCGGACCGTTCTGTAGGTTGAATCTCTTTATCTGTTTGTGTAGAGTCTTTCCTGATATAGTTCCGGAGGTACCCCCGTCGAATCATGTCTTCTATAGCATTTTTCAAGTCAAAACATTCCTCAGTAGTATGGCCTCTATCATCGTGGAAGGTGCAGTATTTACCTTCATTTCTCACATTCCGATTGGGTTGCTTCATTCTTCGAGGCCACTGGATTCTGTCGGCCATTTCTCCCCGAGAGATACTGTGCAGGATATCTGCGCGAGTAGCATTGAGTGGGGTATACTCTTCCACTCGGAATGAGACAGGTTGATTCCGTCTGATTTGATCATGCCTGGGAGCCTCCGGTCGAAGGCTCTTTCCATCTTTCTGAGATAAGCCTCTCCCACGCGGTCTGTAGCTCCGATCATCTATATTGGGACGACTGTCATATGTGGGACGAATGTGTTCTCTTCCCCTAATATCCTTGGCCGCCTCTGAGGGCCGTCTGTAGAGCTCATCTGGAACATGTTTGTTTTCCTCCAAGTCTGCGTATTTTTGCGCTCTGTTGAACAAGTCATGAAGTTGTTTCGGTTTGCTATCCGTGAGAGAGTACTTCAAATATTCATGCTTAACCCCTGCAATGAAAGCATCGACTGCGAAGTCAGTAGTCAACTCTTCAATGTCGCCGATTGCCGCCTGGAATCGTTCTATGTAGCTTTTCAGTTGTTCTCCTGTTGCTTGTCGAATTGCCAACAATGAGGCAGCGGTTTTTGTTTTCCTCCTCTGACTGGAGAAGTTGTTCATAAACGCCATACTAAGCTGCATGAAGTTGGTGACTGAGGCCGGCTGTTGCTTGTAGTACCAAGTATGTGCTGCCTCTTCGAGCGTGCAGATAAACGCTCGGCATTTGAGGGCGTCTGAAGCTCCGTATAACCCCATCAGGTTGCTGTATTGTGTAATATGATCCTTGGGATCACCCTTGCCATTGTATCTCAACTTCGGGACCTTGAAGTTAGGTGGCGTTTGCTCTTGGCGAATGCATAATGCGAGCGGATCCTGCTCCTCATTCAGCCATTCCATATGATCCTTTTTGGTGATATTGTTGATTTCCATGGCTTTAAGCTTATTTTCAAATTCAGCCTTCAGCCCATCTAACCGGTCCGAGATAGGCTTCCCGGGAGAGGCTGCTCTTCCTTTGGACGGCTGGGAGGGTTCCGGGTTTTGGTTTTCTTCCTGTTCCCGCGCTCGTCTTGGTGCTTCTACCGTCGCACTATGGGCAGACTCAGTCGGTGCTTGTCGAGTAGAAGCCTGGGTGCGTCTGACCGAGGATTCTCTTCGTGGTCCTGGCGCTTGACCATGATGTCTGCGCCAGTTTGATCTGGGGGCGGTTTGACTAGTTTCAAGACGTAGTCGTTGATGCGACTGCTCCTGATGCAGCTCTTCCTCGTTCGGCCGAGTCGCTTTCAGATCAGCTATCGTCCTTTGTTGCTTTTCCACTAGAGTAGTAAGCTCATCCATACGGGTTTGCATGTGAGCCAAATAGGACGTTACGTCCATTACTTGTGGCATTGTTTGCCCCCCAGGTGTAGTTGTGTTCAACGCGAACACCAAAGGTATCTGTTGGGATGATGAGGGATCACGTTGGACAGTTGGAAAGGAGAAAGAAGGAACGTTGGTGGCCGGACTCTCAGCGTTGCTTCCTTCCCCTGGGAATATACTGCGTCGAACTGGCATTTGAGGTTGCGTTCTCCTTTGGTTAGTATCCCGAAGCTGGCTACTGTCATTGCTCTCCGGTGAAGCCATGGCCACTGTCGTTCCCACAGACGGCGCCAAATGTTGATGACCCTTTACAGGACCTGCAATGGTGGACAGATGGCTCAATGGGACCTCAGGATGATAACCTGTAAGAGAGAACACAGTCAAAGGGGGAATCGGCCTTTGGCCGATTGGTCCCTCTCCGATGGTTAAGTCAGTAGAGATAATGAGCAGGAGAGAAGTAGAGTAGTTCAGTGTTTTTGTTGTCTTACCATGCATGCTTTGAGATGTGCCTTATATAGGTAGCCTGTTGGGCTGTACTGAGTAGGCCGTTGGTTAATCATGGGTCGGCTAAGTGATTTGGGCTTTGGTCAGTCGGCCCATGGCTGTATAGATTGGGCCTTGTTGGGTTACGATTGTGCTCAACAACTTTATTTATCAATTTACATGTTCTCATACATAGTATAAGTTGCAGAAGCTATACGTACACGGTACATATCTTGAACCTATCTTTTTTTTCCCTCGACCTAGCTAGAAAAGAAGAAATTTAGAAAAAATAAATAAATAAATAAAAAATCAAGGACACCGAGTATATATATATACTTTCTTCTAGTTAAATAATTAATTAATTAACTGGATTTTGGCATTTGGATTGTGTCGAGATATTGCTGAACTAGTGACCGGGTCCTCTGGGGCTAGGTCCAGAAGCCAACCGTTCCAACCAGCATGACATTGTGAACTTGGCCCTCTCGTAAACTGACGAGTATGTCTCCAGGTGATTTGCCTTTGCAAAATCCTCCGGTAACACTCTTGTAGCCTCCACTCTAACTTGGCTCAAAATGGCAACCGAGACGACCAAAATGATCAAAAGGGTGCTTAATTTTCTGCTATTCATCTTGGAAAAAGATTGTATTTACGTTGCCTAAGCTGAAGAAATTATATCTCTTTCAAAGCTATGAAACGTTTTTGTGTGTTTGTAGGAACGATATATGGAAGCGACATGGGCCTATGGGGGGTATTTATATAAATATAAAGCAGAGAGGTGGTTGGCTTGTAAGGTGTTACGTGTTGACCAAGGAGTTTTGAATCGGTCATGCAGGCAGAAAAAGGAACGAGCAGTGTAATTGGGGAGGGCTTGGCCTAATTTACTGGTGGAAAGGTGACAAAGTTAGGATTTTGAACTTGTCAATGGCACGAGCTTTCTGAACACTGAATTTATGACAATGCAACGGCGCCCTTTCCTCGACTTTGGGCAAGTTGGGACTTGGAAGAAAGTAGAATTTGTCCATTTTAGATTACTATGTGAAGTAATAGTATGGCATTAGATCAGTTTATAAAGTCATAAGCTTTGAAAATGTGTAATTTGACTCAGAAGGACCGTTTATTAGTTACTTGCATTGAACGGAATGATTTGGGTTAACGTTGGAGCTCTCGTGAGAACGAAAACTGGGGTGATTGCACTTGTTTTTCCGCTACTGACCGCAATATCCTTTGAATTTTAAGTCTCCCTAAACGCTTTGGACACGTTTCTTTCCTTTTTCTTGGTACGCAAACCTCTACAGTGTCCAAGCCCCCCAATTAAACAGTGCCCTGTCGACGTTGAACTGAGGAATTCTCAAGCTACAATCAAACAAATCTGCCTAAGATATTTTAGTCAACTCTTCGATATCCATGCAGTTTAAATTTTGATGATAAATTAATAGGCCTAAACCCTAAGGCCGAAAGCAGGCGAAAAATTGCAAACCATTCTTTATCCTGGCTTTGGTTTTTACCATAAACGAGGGAATGCAGCTACTGGTATAAGTCGTACAGAAGAGACACTGAATCAGTAGCCAACAATATCCAGGGAATCGTGACCCAGTCCTTGGTTGCCGTCTGTGATTGACAGAAGGACATTTAAGACAGCTAGTTGTTAGATATACTCATATATATATATGACAATGTTGTGGCCAATTCTGGTTTTGTCACCGACAGTGTATAATCCTAAGAATGCACAACATATAAAAATGCCGAGGAAGTTGCCAAGAAGACTGATTGTACATTAGCAAGCTATTGAATACATAGTCCAAAACATCGGTCATTGCCGCGGGTGCACATTAGGTTATAAGTGCAACATGACAATGATCATCTAATGTAATAATACACAAGCATGTACACAACCATCCAAAAATTACTATAGTTGATTTGCAAGTTTGGAGTTTGGACTGCAGCTATACAAATGATCTACTTGGACTCTAGCTTGCCATGTTAAGCTGTTGGAATCGTTTGCTCTTGAAATAAAAATTCCGAGTTTTGGGTTTGCAGATCAGAGATTTTAGAAGTCCTTTGCCTTTTGCCTTAATTCGTTAAGCTCCATCTCAATCTCGGAATCTCGATATGGAAATGGCTTGTTTGTGCTGGCAGAAACAGTTCTTCCAGGTGGAAGCTCTCCTTTCTGTTACACCAAAG
Organism: Microcos paniculata; assembly: GCA_030664755.1. Lineage (NCBI taxonomy): Eukaryota > Viridiplantae > Streptophyta > Magnoliopsida > Malvales > Malvaceae > Microcos > Microcos paniculata. Next base: position 9,242,130 of record CP131462.1, on the reverse strand, counting down.
AATGGGAAAATGCAAAATTAAAACTTTTCAGTCAAAAAGTTGAAAATCTACACATATTTTCCTTCCTATAGCCCCTTGGCTGACGGTGGGAAGAATAACTTTGAGGATTGACTAGAGGAAACTTTATTTATCTAAAACTACTGCTACTTCTCTAGTTGCCAAAGCAGACCAGGGACACGAAAAACAAGATGAGCAGAACTTTTCTGAATGTTTACTCACTTCTGATTCTTCACCCAACAACCACTCAGACTGGAACAAATTGTTGACGTAATCTAGTTTTAAAAGCTTAGTCTAGGGAAAGTTTATGACAGAGAAACCTGATTCCATCATACAGAATTCCATATTTCATTTAAAAATAGAGCATACCTGTGAGCTGCCAGCGAGTTCCTTTTTCAAGCTTGCAAGATCATCATCAACCGATGAGCCCTCAAGCAAAGCAAACTGCAAATAGGAGAGATGGTTTTCTTTGAGAATCCAAAGGAAGTCGGTTTTGTACAAAGGGATGTAGAAGTACAAAAGAGCAAAACATAATATCATCACAGCAAAAGGAACCTAAAAATGAGAACTTCAGACTTTTTCTTGACTCGTTTAGAATTTTATCATGGTAAGGCAATATCCAGATAAGAGAAGCAACCTCAAAAAGTTATCCAGAAGGCAATAAATGCAGAATTCTAACTTAAAAGTTTATGTGATGATGAAGACCCAATTACACAATTCTAAACCGAATTGTCTAAAGCAACTTCAAAAACGTAAACGGTAAAGCTGCCATATTGATCACAAGAATGCAGAAGTGGCAAAGGGTAGTACTTTGATACAAAGTAAATCTTGAAACTCAAGAAGAAGAAGAAGAAAAAGAAGAAAAGGTTCGAGTACCAATTCAGCTTTCAACCTTTCAGTAACTGTCCGATGTCTACTCAACATTATTTTATTCATAGATCTAATGATTTCATATCATTGTTTGAAGAGATTTGAAAAGTGATAAAGGTGGAGGGAGGAGTAACAAAATGAGAAATAAAGACAATTTTCAAGGATTGGGTTAAATGCTTTAGTTAAAGGTGTACATGAGTCAGATTTTAATCAGGCATGGGTAAGAATATCAGTATTTGTTATTTTTGCAGCAAAATTGCCATGTAACTTGAAATTGAATTGGTATTTAGATGATAAGAGAACCAGAGGGAAAGTAGACTAATGAAGTAAAGTAAGACCATAACTACATCTTTAAGTTTCTCAAGAAGATAAGATGACATTCATTTTGACAGACTTAAACAATAGACAATAGTTTCTTCCATCCAAAAACTTTGAAACTAAAAGGATAAAATCTAAGCAATAGCTGCATTTTTTCTTTATTAGAAAATAAAATTTGATTCAAAGATCAGCCATATAATTAACTGGCTAGATATAACTTAAATAGGATGTTAAAATGCAAGAATGATAGAACAGTCCCTACCTTCCCTTCAAGATCATCAGTGGTTAACTGCCCAATAGCTTCTGCTTCGGACTCCATTGCCATAACTGTCAAGAGGCAAGCAAAAAATTCATGAAGAGACAAGCGTTCAAATCAAACCTATTTCTTACAGATTGATTAACCACCATGAGAAACCGATCTTGGGTAAACCAAGAACTGCATTTACTTAAGAGGGATCACCTATTATCAGTTGCAACTTGCATGTCAAGTGATAATTTTACATACAATAATTTCATTAATAGCGACACTTCTTAGGCTGCAGCATTTCAAAACCGAGGGTTGATACACCCAAAAAGACACATACCCAGACTTTAAAATCAGCAACATAAATAGTTTTAGACACCTGAAGCTTTTTCACACCTTGAGATACTCAGCTTGAACTGGAGATATTTGGTGTCAGTGTATTGAAGAAATGACCCATTAATTTGATTGGACAAGATTTTTATAAGTAAGATATGTTCCATAGAAGAATATAGTGCATATTACATGTTTAGATGGTTATCACAGGGCTGAAAAGGCTTTACTACGTGCTCTTTCCGTCAGGTCAAAATCACCCCAGCCCTGCACAATGAATTTATGGGAAGCCCAATCACAACAAAAAGCTTCCAACCTCAGATTAACTCACCTTTCTCCTCCATCTTCTCAAAAGCTGATAAAGCACTGCTAGTGTTGACATTTCCCACCATCTCACTCACTTTTGTTGCAGTCCTGAATCAACATCAAATCAATCATGAACAGAAAGTTTGAACTGATAAAACATCAGAGGAAAAAAAGGGAATAGTAGAGACTACCTTGCAGACTGAGCACGAGCTTTCAAAGTGTCTTTCTTTGACCTGGCCTCTTGTATCTTGCTCTCCAAGAGCTACAAAAATTGAATGCAGGAAATGCAACTAATAAATCCATGAATGGGCACATGATAACAACATAAGAAAGAATGATGTCAACAATTTTCTTATTAAATTAATTCTATTATTATCTATTTATGAAGTAGCAAATTTTATTTTCATCAAAATCATCGACGAATGATATCATTACTGAAAGATATTTATTTTTGCCATATTTCTAAAGGCACCCATTACCTGCCTCAGTCTAAGAATATATTTCCATATTTTATTCAGTATTAATCCAAAATTACTCTAATGTACTGCGAGAAGGATGTCAGCACAAAGCAAAGTGTTGAAAGATAGATTTTGCAAAAATAACATTCTAAATATGATTAACTCCTTAATTTGGAGACAGTCCAAAATTAATACTAGTTATTGAGATACTATAAAAAGATTTGAAGAGATGGGCACTGAGGCAGACCAATCCCTCTCCTCTTTCATCTACAGCAAGAGAATAAGTTCCCTATCTAACTTATTCCGGATTCCTATTTAATCTATAGTTCATAACACCGCATTCAAGGAAATAGCCTTTTAATTTATAACAGGTTTTTAACGATTAGATTTCATGTCCATATGCCAAAACATATTAATCATTTATCTCAATTCATGACAAACATTTAAAAATGGTACAGTTCAAAACTAAGGCAATATATGGCATAGGTGAATAAAAATCCCAACCATATATTATCTAAATAAATAGTAATTTGTTGGAATTAGTAGTAATAAAGATAAATGGAAGCATACCCGTGTGTTAGAGACAAGATTCTCAACAACACTTTTCTGTTGATCAAGTTGACCTCTCAAAGAATTAGCATTATCCTGCAACAAAAATGAAAAATGATGGCTCATCAACTCTTCAATCAGAGAAAAGCTATACACTTCAGGAAATAAGAATTAAAGTAAAAGGTTCTAGAAAAACAAAAAAATCAACCATTTTTATGATGTGTTATCTTCAGGATCTGATTTTTTTGTTGCAACCCCAAATTAAACTTTCTCCTTAAATTGTTGAAATAAAACTCTAAAACTCTAAATTTGCTAAGTTTGTTATCTTCAGGATCTGATTTTTATGTTGCAACTATAAATTTGCTAGGTTTGTTATCTTCAGGATCTGATTTTTATGTTGCAACCCCAAATTAAACTTTCTCCTTAAATTGTTGAAATAAAACTCTAAAACTCTAAATTTGCTAAGTTTGTTAGTCAAACTTTTCAATTTCCTGAAGGCTCTTGAAACACAATATAATTCGGGAGAGCTTTGAGAAGGGAAATTTTACGGCTTGTAAACCAAATTCTAGGTGTCCTACCATGTTAATATAATGAAATACTCAGAAGAAAATTGCATGAATGTTCTTTCACAAACTTTCAAGGGGTGAGGAATTGTAATTATGGAATTTTTTTATAATGCATGCTCAGCAAAACTCTACTTTTTAGGAAGATGATGTCTTACAGCATAAGCTTTACGCCTCTTGAGGGCCTCACGTGCAAGATCTTCTTCTCCTTTCTGAAGAGCCAACTGTGCTTTACGGTACCTATATTGAAATCGAAACTTAAGGGAACATTTAAAAGGCAGTATCATCTGCAGACTCAAGAAAATAACTCATTCATGTATTACCAATCTTCAGAAGCTTGTTGTGCAGCTTTATACTTATTTTCCAACCGCTTTTGAGATGCCAATACCTTCAACGAGGAAGACAAGAAATAAGGATAATCCATGCACCATGCATATGTAAATTGGTTAGAAAATTACACTGAAAAGGCAGAATATAAAATTCTAAGACCCATCTAGGCATCTACAGTTGAGCACATAAGCAATGCAATTATGAATAAAAGAGGAAAAAAAAAAGAATAGAAAAAACAATGAAAAGGAAGGTGAGAAAAAGGAAATTACAAAATAGGGAGAGGAGCCAAAAGAGACTTAAGAAAGACACGCTAAGAAACTGGAGAAAAGAAATAGTTATGAGGTGAAGAGAAAAAATAGTTATGAGGCTTACTTGTGCTGTGGCCTGTCTCATCTTTATCAAGTCATCATTCATCTCAATCACAGCCTGATCTAAAATTTTCTCTGGGTCTTCAAAGGAACTTAAGACTGAATTTGCATATGACTGCATTATCATGAATTAAGTTACTAAGATAACACATCAATGATCGAATTATAAGGCCTAATATCATTATTGTATGTATATAAGCAATTCCTGGAATCTGACCTTAATTACTCTAGCAAACCTATCGAAAAGGTTCATGCGTGTGCCAAGGGCACCTCCACCTTGTCTGTGACAATGAGATCTACCAGGAAGGGTACTTATCCTTGAAACTTTTAGGGTAGCCACTGTAAAGTAAAAAACCAAATGTGAAATCTGTTAAAAGGATAACATGTCTTGTTATAACCACAACTTTGAATATTAGTCTTTAGCTCTTTTAGGTGATGTTTGGCAGTCCTATGAACTCAGTATCGTCAAGCACTAGAATGAGACAACATCCATCGTCATGGGAATTTCAATCTTTCATGTTAATCCCTAATCATCACCTATCATACGACTAATATGGTCAAATGACGGAAGGATGGGATGTAAATTAAACTAGAGACAATTGAAATGAAGAAAATGAGTTGATGAGATGGTTGCTCGCATGACAAGCAATTGAAATCTTCATTTTAAAAAATGAAAACCTTATTCAAATTGCACATAATTGCAGGAGAATGAACCAATTCATATCAAACTTTTCTACATCATAGAATCAATTAACTCCATTGACAACTAAACCATTAAATGCTGTGATCACAAAACCACTTATGATTTGACAAGCTAATTAGATCCCATTTGATTCACCCTTTAACCATGCTTTAGAGCTTTAACTAAATCATTACTTATTGAAGAAAGAAATGACAGCATCCATACAACCAGCTGAGATTGAAGAAAGTTTTGTCTTTCATTAAAGTTAATTAACTTTTAACAGCCTAATCAATCTACTTATCAAATTAAATTCCTTGGCAGCCTTATTTCTAATTAATCAAGCTATGAAAGACACAATGGCTCACCATTGACATACGGAAGTAAGTAAAAGAATCATAAAAGTGACATATTCCATCACAAAAATAAAATCTACCTCAAAGTTTTCAACTTTGGTCTACTAATTGTAACATAGAGAATAGCAAACACAATCAACTCAAAGCAAGAACAAAAAAATGAGTCTTAACCACTTGAATTAAATGCCTTAATAATAATAAAAAATCACAGATACCCATTAAAATTGAAAGTGAGAAAAAGCCAAAGGAGGGTACCTCCGCCATTGAAGAATGAAGAAGTAAGCGGTTTCTTAACTAAAGAGAGGCTGCTGCTGCCACTAGTACTGCTACTGGAGCCCGAAGAAGCAGAAGCGGCGGGTTTCCAAGGGACGGTCAATCCTGTAATTATTTGAGATTTGACTGCCATTTTTAGGATTGATGGCTGTCTGCTGTGAGAAATACTTATATTTTTCTGGATAGAAAGCAAAGAGAAGATATGAGATCACTCTTCTCCTCGCGAGTAGGCGTTTAGATTTTTTTATTTTTCTTTTGCTTTTGTTTTTTGTGATCTGTTGTGATTTACCTATGTCCGGTGCTTTCTGCCGAAACAAAGTTAGACCGGACCGGATTGGATGACCGCATCTTTAATAGCATGGCTCAACCGGTTCAGCTTATTTTTAAAATAAGAAAATCAAATTTAGCAATTCAATAATAATTTCAAGAATTAGATTTTTACATATAATAATATAAATAAAAAATTAAGGATTTTTTTCCTAGAACTAGAATGTATGGAATTTCTGTAATGGACCATTAAATAGTAATTTAAATTAATATAAAAAAAATTTAAAAAATTATTACTCTTATTACTTTTTTATAAATTGAAAATCTGTTTATTCAACCCACCCCTTGGAGCCCAAACTAGAAGGAAAGGAAGATTAAAACGAGTGGCGAGCTGATGGGCCCGAAATGGTGGGAGACTGGCAGTAGACATCTTTCTGGGTATCTTGGCTGTGGGCAGAGCCCAATGAAAGTTGTCAATTGCTAGCCCAACCAGACAAGTTGCAACCTGTTGTTAATTTGGGAAATGGGAGTTTTGTTTTGGCACCTTGCTTGCTAGTTGCTACTAACTGCTGAGCAAATTAAACAAAAGTTTGTTTTCCTTTATCTTATGATGATGATTTATTACAGCTCCATGGACATACACACATGGTACATTAAAAGATGGAAGACCAAAATGTATAGTGCCCATATTGTATATCTCCAGGAATGCAATATAATATATTGGTCGAAACAAAAAAAAAAAAAAAAAACTATTTAATGGAATGCTTTTAACCCACCATTTTGTCCGTCTCACGTGACAGAAGTAGTGGATCAAGTAGAATAACTCTAGTCGAAAACACTAATTAAAAGCGGACTACTGTGACGTTTGAAAAATTAGGAGTTTAATTAACCATATACTCACGTAATTACGATAATAATGATGATTGAGGAAATTTGGGGGAGCAAATCTTTGCTCCTTGTGCATTACCAGAATTCAGTTTTAAGATTGAGTTGTAGCTATTGAAGTTACAATTATAAGTTTCCCACAATCAAATTAAAGAAAAATTGAACTTGCTACACGCATGCGTGGTTGGGAACTTGGAGAGAGAAAGAAGTCGATAAGAGAGAATGGATTAAGTTTTTGACACAATTGGGTTGTATATGAAATCAAAGATAATCTCTCAAAAACAGAAAAAAAAAAAAAGATAAAGATAAAGATAAAGATGAAAGGAAGTATATTGAAGCTAATATCAATAATTATCTGATAAATTATCTGAGACTGAATGGATTAAGTATTTAAATGAAAACTAAAATACTTCATTTCATCAGGGATAACTACAGAGCCTAATTCCATTAATTAGAAGACAATTATTTTCCTAATATATCTATTTATTATCCTCTAAACCTAACGTTACTGTCAAGTAATTATGGGCTTCAATTAGGAAAGGATTTCTAAATATAAATGATCTTCAATTCTAGCATTAATGTCACCACCACAAATAAACTTCCATTGATACAAGATTTTCTCTGAAAGTGGGGCCTTTTGCGGGGTGTGACAACATTTGAGAGGTTGTTAACTTGAAGAGCAAGAAAGAATGCTTTTTAAGAAGGAATTTATGGCAGCCTTGCACAAGAAAAAGAGAAGAGAATATCATAAACTTGGTTTAGATTCTGCCATCAATAACTTGGCATCGAAAACCAGTTCGTTCCTCAAAAAGACATGCCGAAGCAGCGAGCTTGATAAGTACTTCGCCTATCAGCGGCTCGCGGAGTCTCATCAGCATGAACAGGAGGAGGATGATGAAGCTCAAACCATTGATAATGATCCAGTAAGCTATTTACCTGTGTGTGTCGGTAAAGAGGCTAAGAGATACGATGTTCCATTGGCGTATCTTTCTCTTCCGCGTTTCAGGCAAATGATGAGACAATCACAAGGAGAAGATGATGATCTCGACACCAACAGACCCGTCATCCTCCATTGCAGCACGGAGGCCTTTGATCTATTGTTGGAGCTTTGCAGCTTCAAATGAGATTGGAGATTCTTTATCTTCTTGGAGAAGTTCAAAAATTTAGAGTGGACTGAACTGATCATGCAATGGAAATGAAGAGGCAAAGAAGTATTTCTCTTTTTAGGCAAAAGAAGTATATGTTCAATTGCAAATCTGATCTGTGTTTCAGATTCCAGTTAAAACTGTCATTCAGACTCAACTTTCAGTATATTCTTCAACTAGACTTTTGTTTGGTTTAACTCTTGTAAAGTATAAAGTAAATAGTACTAGTAATCACAGAAAAAAAGGGGAACTGAACATTTGGAAAAGATGATTCTCATACAAAGAAACCTGGGTTCAATAGCAAGAGCTGGAAGTCAATACCAGTACCAAGCCACAACAAAAGAATTTGTAATATGATACAGGGCAGGATTGACTATTCTTTCTAACAACTTAAAACTGGGGATTACTTCCCTGGGCACATATTGATCCAGTGGCTCTGGACTAATCACTGTTCTTCCACGATTATGGTGATTCTATCAACTTAAAGCTGGGGATGTACTTAGGGTCATCCCAGTGAACATAATGATCCAGTGGCTCCGGACTAGGTGGAGCTGAGTCAAGTTTGCTTGACAGCTTATGTTTCGGAGGAGACGGATCTTCAATCAGCACCTCGGGCATCTCCCCTAGTTCAAAGCACCTTGGAGGACTCATGGGCTGTAACAGAAGTAAACTAGTGTTCATTAAGACATTATTATGCTAAAGCTTGTAACATGCCAACAAGAACACAACTGAAATGAAACTGATTACCTTCATTTTGTTTGACATTGGAGGTTCCTTTTCAGATGCAGGGTGTTTGGAGAAATCTAAAACAGAAACATGCATAAGAAAGCAAGTAACCAGCCAAAAGCTAAATCATAGCAGATATATGTAGAAGTAGAAACTTGTTTACCATCTAATCCAAGTATCCTCAGGAATTCATTCGTGCTCAGCGCTCCTCTCTGAGCTTTGATGCATTCTTCATGATTGTGCAAAAATCCTTCCTCTGCAATATCTTTTGGCTCAGGTGGATCCTCCGCCAAAATGCCTAGCTTTGCAGCTTGATTCTTTTTTGTTGTCTCCTGCAAGTGTGGTTTAGCCGAGTTTGAAATGTCAGATAAGGCTTTCCTCCCACCAGCTTGCAATTTCTCTGAGGCTTTAGAGACACTCTTCTTTTTGCTGGAATCATGAGTGAGTTTAGAGACACCAGGCTCTTTCTCAGTGAACGTAAAAAATTTAGAATTCTCCTTTTTTGATGTCTGGTTTGGGGTCGGGATCAGTGAGTTTGATAAATCACCAAGTGGTTTCCTTGCACCAATACTGCCTTTCCTGGGCGCTTTAGAGATATTTGTCTTGCCTGGAAGAGAAGAACCTGTAAAAACCACTTTCAATTATCAAATTCAGCTTGAAAGAGAAAGTATGAAGTAAAAACAGGAGAAAAAGTGCAAGGATTAGTACCATTATAGTGAACATTTAAATTCTGATCTTGAATCAAACCAGCAGTACGTGATGCCATCTGAGCAATTTGATGATAGAATCCAAACTCTTCTATAGAAGGTTATATCCTATGAGATGTCCAATACATGGAAAAGGATCAGAAGTCATGGTGTAAGAATACAACAGGCATGAAACTGAAACAGCGTCCAGTTCAAGAAAAAGATCAACCAAAATACTGTATGGAGACAGATGGGACCAAAGCAAATCAAACAAGTAATGGAAGAAAAAACATGCTAAATCCAGCAACAATCTAATAGTTTCTCAAAAGGGAATGGATGACGTTAGTGTCAAAGCTTCAAACCTAAAGACACCCAAGATATCTATCAATATAGTCTAAGACTAGATTACAGCACTCATTCTATCAGACTGTCAAATAAACTAAATAGAACCAACTCAAGAACCAGATTAAAAGCTGACGCCAAGAATGCCAAGTACTTGAGTGGCCAATATGTTCTCTCTGTCTTATCGTACAGAACTAACATAAGACTCCAGGTTTTATTATATATCCAGTAGAAATCAGCGCCATTGCCCAAAGTAGACTCTGAAGCACATGAAGAGTCTTTTTTCATCTAACAAGTCCAAAATGAAACACATAAATAACAGCCAAACCTCAAATAAACAAAACCCAAAAATCTGTTAATTTGAAGGGAAACATGTAGCCAATAGAAGAACCAAATCTTTACTTCTTTGATAATCCTAAAGGACAAACATCTAAATCAAACAAGACCAAATGGTTTTATAATAATCATTTTTTCTTGTTGTTTTACATCTAAATGAGAATAGAATCAAAGATTTCTACAATGTAGTATGTCTGTTTCTGTTTTCGTGCTTTTTCCTTTCAATTAATTTGTAAACCCTCGGTCATCAAATCACCAAAAAGAAAACCAAAAACTCAGATAAAAGAAACATAAACCTAGGCTACTGTTAATTAATGGAAAGTCTTGAAATTTCCTTTTCTTTCCCCATCATTTCTCAACAACCAAACAGAATTCTTTGCTTTTATGCTTGTCCATTTTGAAGCAATTCAACATCCCTTTCACTTGAACCCTAAGTTCATAAAAATAGAATTTAAAAATTTTAAATTCTTTAACAAGTCCCCAGAAAATTTACGGAACTGACCTTTCTCTTTCAACCATCAAATTTACACAGAATATTAATCTTGAAAAAACAACTTCATCAAAAAATTGAACCAAAAAAAAACTGCAAAAGGGGTTTAAGAGACGAAACTCACAATGGGCTTTCGATGAATCAATATGTCAACGCTTTTATGTGAGATTTTCTCGCTCTTGATCTGCACTTCGCTTTCTTATTTCTTTGAACGATTTCGAATATCGGTATTGTTTTGAATCTTTTGAAAGTAAAGAAAATTAGTGTCGATTTCTGTTTATGGGGGAAGAGCCAAAAATTGCAACGGTAACTAATTCGGTTTTACAAGATTGCCCCTCTATTGGGTGTATAATTACAGAAGCTCTTAAGTACATCAATTGGGCTAGAATGGGCTCGACAGTTGATAGGTCCATCCAATTTCAAATAAATTAACAAGTCAGTTTTGGAGATGATTAAGGCCTAAATTGTACTTTAGGCTACTACTTGTGATCCATTAAGATTGCATCCTCAAGCTAGGAACAAATCTTGGTCTTTTGTTGTAGAGCATTATTAATTTTCAATTTCATAAAATTCAGAAGGCGGAAGTACATTTCTTTTAGGGTTTTATCTTTCACTTCTTGACATGAAAGAATTAAATTTTTATCATGGTCAGACTTTGAAACATTTTTTATTAAGGAAATTAATTTTTTTTATTTTTTTATTTAACCAAGGATAGCACATGGTTCTGGTTTAATATTAATCCCTTTTTAAGTTCGAAGCGTTAAAAAGTAAGAAATTGAATTCTTACATACATAGAGAAGGCAATTTTACATATATATTTTTATGCAATTTCTTCAAAGTTGCCTTCATATACCTTCATCCCTTCTACTGGCAACTTTGAAAGCCCATTTCTCTCGCAAAGCTAAACACATTCAGACCCGTAAATAAAACAGTAAAAATAGGAACATAATTGCATTTTGAGTTGCGGAAAATATATAAGAAATACTCCTTTTGTCCCATATTAATTATTTGTCGGTAATAACCTTAACTTTGACAATTATTTTCTACAAAAATATAAAGTTAAAAAAATTTTAAAAATAATATTTGTAAACCTCAAAACATATTTTTTAAAATTTTAATCCTACATATTCTTTTATAAATAATAGTCAAAATTAAATTTGGTTGACCCAAAAAATCAATAGAGGACAAAGAAAGTGGGACAAATGGAGTAATTAGTTTCATTTCATATCATTTGGAAGTAATAATTGCTTTCATTTTTCACACTTTGAAAATGACTTAGCTACTTCACTTTTGAAGGTAGAAAGTGGTACAAAGTTCCAAATAATAGTACATCTCTAGTAACTAGTGCTATAAACCTTTATGTAATTGTCAATCCTTATACATTGACTATTGAGATTGTGTGCATCCATGAGGCAGTACGTATTCAAAGCATTTCCTTGTACAATTAACAATGCGAAGGATTGATGAAATAAACAATCCTTGTCTTCTGTCTACCATGGACTTCCCCCTCTTCTCTTTCTTTCCCAGCCCCTTTTGTTCTATCAAATGCATCTGGAGCTTTATTTTTCTTCCTCTCACACTCCCTTTAATTCTTCTATTCTTTCATCTATTTTTTTTTCCCCAGAAAGTATAGTATATGCCATGAGAAATTCCAAAAAAGCCAACCCATCCATCAATAAGAAAGAATGGGATTTCAGAGAATGAGGGGTGTTTATGTAACTTTTTAATGGAAATTTAATTGTTTTATGTAGATGTATAGATTTAGTATACATAATGCCATCTCAGGTTTCATTATATTTAGTTTAGATTAGATATAGCATAGATGTAATTTGTAATTCAATCCACCCGTGACCTTTAACTTCAAATACACACACAAATATATATATATATATATATATATATAAAAGTATAACTTACATTAGGATGATCCTAAAATGTGACTTTTTAGGCATCCAATAGTATTTAGACACCTCATAGATAGATTTTAGAAGACATATCACAATTATTTTATACTCCTCTATACCAAATCAATTTTTATTAATTCATAAAATTTTTTTCTTTATTTAAACTAAACCTTATAACAATAAATATAACATGGGTTGAAACTTACTCTAAAAAAATAAAAAAAATTTAATAAGGGGCTAAACTTAATTATAAGAGACAATTTTTTCAGTTTTTAGAAAAATTATTTGGTGAGAGTGAATGTATATTTAAAATCCTAATATCTTTTAAAATCAATGAAGCGTCAGTTAATTATTTGATGCTTAAAAAGTCACTTTTTAGGATCATCTTAATATAAGTTAAACTTATATATAAGTATATATATATATATATATATATATATATATATATGCAAAAACACACAGAGACACAAGATGACATAAAGGAGACTTTTAGTTGAAAAAATAGTGGTACCGGATAGATCGAAAGGGTTGATTCAGATAATAACTCATTTCCATCTAGCGAATGGATATTGAGTTTTGAGTGATTTGCAAATGAGCTGAATAAAGTGGGTCGGAACTTGAGAGTGATTATAGGAAATGGAGAGGGGTTGAAGCGATGTGAGATTGGTAATTAAGAATAGTGGAGGTAACATTTTCGGTAAATTGATTCCTATATATATCTAAGTAGAGAAGAGATGCCAAGTTGCCCAAAAATAAAACAATTAAACTGGATAAAGCATTTAATAAATTGAGATTCAAGTCTTGAAGATTTTTCAGATGCATGACGCCACCTTGGAAAAAACAGGTTCATGGATAAATTTATGAATAAAAAGTTAAAAGTACATATATATATATATATATATATATCTTGTTGATATAAATATTTGTTTCTTGAATTATTATTGATCTTTTCACTTATATATTGTGTTTAAAGGTGGTCCCTATTTGGTTCCGAGCCGTAGCCTTTGGAATTATAATCGGAACCTTTTTTAGCTTTCTATTCTAGAATTAAATCGGAATCAAATTTGTTAAAGACTCCAATAAATTGGAACTGGAATTGTCGGTTCCAATTTTCATTCTAGTTATATATATATATATTTTAAATTTTTATACATAAATTTATAAAATTTTATACATTTTTTTAAAATTATGAAATCGAATCAAGAATCAAAAATAAACTGAGAAATAACAATTCTGGGCCGAATTTCAAGATTCTAAGAACTGGAACTGTCGATTCGAAATCGGAATCACACCATGATCGCAACTAATTGTGCTACATTTTTATTTTTTAAAATTTTTTCGGTTACATTTGTTTTACATACACGCTTTGCATGGGTGTATATATATACATATAGATACATATATATGTATATACATATATACATACCTACACATGCACATAGTAATTAACCTTAACAAAAAATTTACAAATAATGCAAATCCAAATTTAACCATTTTATTTGTTCTTCATCTTTTCTATTCTTCCATTTTTAAATTATTTTTTTATAATTTTCCAATTTTCCTTAGATTTTAAATTTAAGCTGAAGAATAAAAACCCTTATTCTATTTTTGTATTTTCAAAATACAAATTAAGAATTAATTCTAAAAGCCAAAGTGAGCAAAATCAACCTGGCAGGTTTGCTGCCAGGTGCGGATTGATCATGGAATTGAGCTTACACTCTTGGTGGCAAGAAGACACATGCAAAAAATTAGCAGCCATTTTCAGAAATTTCATTCAAATTATGAAAAAATTACAAGCCATAGATGGAAAGATAGAATGATTGGCAGCCGTAGATTGCCCACAAAGTTGGTGAATATACCCACAAGCCCAAATACAATTGGGTCTTAAACTGCAGGCCCAAATTTCTCTGGAAATTGGACCAAGATGGTTCCAACCAGAAGCAGCTCAGGTCGGGTCGCGAGTCGGAGCACTAGACTACGGGTCGAATTTAGTCAACCCGTTTAGAGGAAACGCCATCGTTTTCCTTTGCCTTTCTTCTTCCCCTCTGTTTCTCTCTTCCTTCCACCTTCAAACGTAGAACCACACTCAAAACCTTTGCCTCGCGCCGTCCACTCCCTTTTCCGGTCACTGTGGCTCAGTCGCTCTTTCCCGAAACGGAGGGTTTGAACTTCCCCAAAACCACCCCTCCAAGCTCTGCTTCCCCCGTCGCGGGCAATGTTGGACTCAACTTTCCCTCTGTCGCACCGAGGAACGTCACCAACGGCGCCGTTCGCTCCCCCGATAGCTCCCCGGGGGTTCATTCGCCCGAGCCTACTCGAAACAGCTTTTTAAATCTCACCAACAACCGAGCTTTTGCCGAGCCTCCATTGAATTTAGGTACTTCCAGCTTGAACTGCCTTGGGAACTGCCTTGGGTAAGGAAACAGGGAAGAACTAAAAGAAGGCCATGGTGGTATGGCTGGTTGAGCAGAAAAAGGAAGGATTTTGATGCAAGGGTGGTGTTGAGGGATTGGTGGATGCGGGGGAATCTGTAGCTGACATGAAGCTTCCTTCAGAAGATAACGCACTCCGAGATGGATTTAATCTCCAGTCCAATCTCAGACCGAATTTCGTTTTTCAGCTCATTTTAGAAGTCATTCCTTAACTCTTCCAACTTGTTGGTTAACCTGGCATCTATAGCGTTTTCAAGTTCTGAGCTTGCGGTCACCATGGTCGTTTGAGGTGAAGAGGTGATAGCAGGTTGTTTGGTAGGTTCTCTGTGTGCCATGGGGGCCAGGAAAGGGGCTCTGATAACGAAGTGTTACGCACAAGCAATCCTAAGGATGAAAATAGAAATCCGTAAGGAGTGAGGAAGAAGAAAAATGCAAGAACAGTAATGCACTTGCCCAGAAAAAGATGAGAGGACAGAGAGAGTACTGAGAGAGAGATACATTGGACAATTCGTTACAACATTCTCACTCCTGCAATATTGCTCTCTCCTTCTCACTTCTGCTACTGACTAACGTCTTTATTTTCCTTTCACTTGCAAGGCTATTTGTAGGACCAACACTATTTGTTTGCTACTGCCAATACAACTTCGGCAGCACAGGGGTCATTTCGTTGAAGGTAAATTCTTTCTCTTACAGCTGCTTTACTATTTTGATTTTCACTTTTATTTTGACATGGATTAAAGTCTTGTTTTCTTTTCCTAGTCCTGTTTGGTCCTATGAGGTTTTGAGCTTGGATGTGGGGATCAATGGCATTTTGACAGCCAAGGTAACTTTGAATTCCTTTTACAGCAGCCTTTGAGTTTTGCTTTTGAGAGCTGTTAATTTGTGAGGTGATCATTTCTGATTTTGAGCTTCCTGGCCATGATCTTGTTTGTGATTATCAAATGCATAGCTGTAATCGACTGTGGTACTTTCATTTTGATCTGATCCTGCTGACTGTGCCAATGCCTTTGTTGATTTACTTTGTGATGAAATTAGTAACCTTGCTGACTCGGTGTGTAATTGGTCTTGTGAGGAAGGTGCCTTATAATTTATATGATTTTGTCAGAATCTGAAAAAGCCACATTTGTTGAGTCTATGTAGGCAGCTTCCAAGAAATTGCGTAGAAAAATATATACAAGTTGCGTTTGAGAAAAGAGAAGACTATTAAAGAGAGTGGTCATCCATCACGATAAGTATTTCTGTTACTAGTAAAAAATTTGACTAAAGTTGCCTTATAATTTGTGTGAGTCAAGATAAGTTTTTCTGTTGCTAGTAAAAAAATTTAATAAAGTTGCCTTATAATTCGTGTGGGTCAAGATAACTCAAGGCGATTCCCACTGCTTACTTTATTTTATCATCATTTAAGTTAGACATTAGTACTATTTTCTTTCTTTCCGTTTCTGTTGGCTATAAGTGCTTGTCCCAACGATTTCATTTTCAACCTAGTCTTTTTTCTGATGAAGCTTTTGACTCCACCAGCTCAATTAACTTTGTGACATGTTATTTTTCTATGCAGTTTCTTGGAAGCTGCCTACATGCTCTACCCCTTCCAAGGGCAACTTTGAAAGTCCATTTTCCTCCCTATGATAAACACGTTCAGACCCATAAAACCGTAAAAATAGGAACAAATTTGCATTTTGAGTTACTAAAAATATATAAGGAATAGATATTTAAAAGTTTCATTTCATTTCACTTAGAGGTATTGCTTTCAATTTTCATGCTTTGAAAATGACTAAGCTTGCTTCACTTATGAAGGTTGACGGTGGAATACAGTTCCAAATAAAAGTACATCTCTGGTAATAAGTGTTATAAACCTTTTAGGTAAATGTCAGTTCCTATGTGTTGACTATTGAGATTGTTTGCTTCCTTAAGGCCGTATATATTGATGGTAGTTCCTTGCCCTATACTCATGAAAGAAACTATACCGATTGGATAATGGTCATAATGTACTTGTAATTTTTTTATTGATGAAAACAATATGCTTGTTTTCTGGCTAAAAATAATACCAAGCAAGATATATGTGGCCTATATAGGTCAGACTCAAGCATCCTGATAATGGTTAAAATGCCAGCCATAGCAAGAATGTTATTAGCATGGGTAACTCTTTACGGAAACCAGAAAAGCCCCCAGAAAACCCTCAGGATGAAGATGATGAATCGAGCTTCACTTGTGAGATATGCATCGAACCAACATCTCCAAGCAAGAAATTCAAGAACACAAGCATTTGCAGACACCCTTTCTGCCAAGATTGCATTGCCAAATACATAGAAATTAAAGTTGAGGACAACACAGCCAAAATAGAATGCCCTGAACCAAACTGCCAAAACCATTTAGATCCTCTGACATGCAGGCCTATGATATCACCAATCCTGTTTTCATCATGGTGTGATCTTTTGTGTGAGAACTGTCTTTTAGGGTCTGAAAGGTGCTATTGCCCCAATAGGAACTGCATGGTTTTGGTGCTGAACGAGTGTAGAGGGAATGTGAAGAAATCTCAGTG
The DNA here is from genome assembly GCA_030664755.1 of Microcos paniculata. Classification (NCBI taxonomy): domain Eukaryota; kingdom Viridiplantae; phylum Streptophyta; class Magnoliopsida; order Malvales; family Malvaceae; genus Microcos; species Microcos paniculata. The sequence continues at coordinate 9,224,737 of CP131462.1, read as the reverse complement.
CCCCAGTTGCAAGCAACTGTTTTGTTTCCAGTGCCAAACCCTGTGGCATGCTGGTTATCAGTGTGAAGAGAGTGAGCAAATGAGGGATAGAAATGATGTTCTTTTTGGACAGCTTGTTGAGAGAAAGAAGTGGACAAGGTGTCCTGGTTGTGGCCAGTGTGTTGAGCGTCTTCTAGGTTGCTCTATTGTTAAATGCAGGTTTGATCTCTCTTTCTTTAATGTTTAATTTCATTGTTTTTAAATTACAGATTGCATGCATTTTGATTCTCAATTAGATATATAGCAATTTAAATCTTTTCCGTTAGCTCTGTTCTGGTCTTGGTGTAGTCTATACATATTGAATTTAACTGAGTTTAGACATCAGAATAGTTGTTAAGGAGTTGAAAATCAAGATTGGAAATTGAGTGATTGGGTTAGCAACTTTGGAATGGCAGGAAACAGAACTTATTGCTATGATTATTTGGGTTTCAATATAATACAATAGAAGTGTTAAGGCTGTGGAGCTACAAATTCTATGCAGAAACTTCCTTCTGCTTTCCAAACCTTTTCAATTAAGGAACCAAAAATTGAAAATTATATCCTAATTAATACTACTATGACCTTTTGAGTTTAAGTGTTAAAAGGAAAGGCTAGCACTTTTTCTTGAATTTGAATATCACGTACATGTTCAGCAAGTTTTTCTTGGGTTGGGACCATTTGGAGGAACTAACATCCGTCCACCATTAACTAACTATCTTGGGTTTTTGTCGGGGAGGGGTAGAAAATGTAAATAGGGAGAAATAGGATACTAGTATTGGTATTAATTTGTTGCTGATGATGGAGTATCATAACCATTGCAATAATGGTGTCATTAATTGTTGAAAATGCAGGTGCAAGACAGAGTTTTGCTACCAGTGTGGGACAAAAGTATCGAGCAATGGATGCAGATGCAAGCAGAGTTTCGGGAATTTGATGATGAATGTCAATTTCTATCCTATCATGTATGTAGTTGTGGTCTTCCTTTTCGTCGTTGTTTGGCTTAGCCTCCACTCTATGTCCACTTAACACAAACTGGAAGATCGGTACATGTACATATATATGGAGTATATGGTATATTACTCTCACAGACTTGCACGGTTGCACTCCTTTTTACACAACATTAATTCAAACATATTTGTATGTGTATGTATGTGTGTGTATATATATAGGTTGTGACGGGATAGTCTTCTTGTAGGAAGATCATGAGATCAGATCCTGACTCATAATAAAGGAAAGCATAAGAGCAGCTTTTCTTGGGCCAATTAAGAGAATTTTTCCCCCAGCGGCTAACATATGTATAAGAGATTAATTTAAAGCTACATTTCGGGCCCTTTAGGACGATGATTGAATATTAATAATGAATAATTCAAGCAAAATTGGTTTACTATTAGCAATTTTCTTCTATTAGCTTTCCAAACGATTCATCCAGTTAATGATTGAGAAGCACATCCAGAGATCTCCCAACGATAGGAAAAAGGGCCAAAGGGCATCTAAACCAACTATTAACTGGACTCTCCATTTGAAAACCCAAATGGGGAGGGAGGAACCAGATCCTAATCTTTATGCTTGGTATTTTTAATTATATATAGTATATTTAAAATTATTATTATTATTAGCATTATATAGTTCGGTTTTTCGGTCGATTCGGTTTTAACATTTTAGAAACCGACAACCGACCGAATTAACCGAACAAACCGAACTTTCAAATCGAATAAAATCGAAACCGTTTTAACCGAACCGTTTCGACCGAATTTCATCGGTTTCGGTCGGTCAAGTCGGTTTCGACCGACTAATGCTCACCCCTAAAATTTATCCCTTTCATCTAATGTCTTGAGTTGGGAACCATCTGACGGCCTTTCACCTCATCGGTGGGAATTTGGGCCCTCGATGACAACTTTCCACAAACGTCTCGGGATGTGGTATATATTACATATATGTATAGGGTAAGGATTCTCTTCATTGTCTATTATTGTTTACTGTTTTTTTTAAGGGTTAGGATTCTTTTCATTATCAAGAGGTGATGTTTTAACCATAGATTAATGATTCAAAAAATCAGTGAACAATAGTGGACAGTGAAGAGGATCCTTACTCATATGTATAACCCTCATACGATTCTTCCAATAATTGTAGTTTGAGCCATCAAATCAAATAATTAAAGTTAGCTCACCAATAATTGATTGTTTCAAGTGATTTGATACTTATTCTTCTTAACAAACGTCTTAAATTCGAGTCTTGTAAATAAAAAAAATTATTGTTGAAAAAATTTTATTCTCATAATAAATTAACAAGATTCAAAAAGGAATTAATGTTAAGTCAAAAGCTTGAGATATCTTAATTCCACAAAAGAAAAAAGCTAGCTCCAAAATTGTACCTAAAAAAAAAAAGTTGGCTACAAAAGAGGTTGGCCACCTGGCCTTGCAGCGGGCTCCTTTAGCTTTCGGTCATCTGTACCATCAAGAGTAAAACAGGTGTTCTTGCTACATCCTACCACCAAATCATACAAAAACATGCTTCTCGTAAAACAGTGAAAGAGACCGGAAACCTAGTGAGTATAAAAGATAAACCTAAACTGTGGTTTTAAAGAAGTGTCGACTTCTGGCCTACTCCCTCCATGTCTTTCATCATGTACGCGTTTGTCTTTTTTTTTTTCTGGTCGAATGTACGCATATGGTTGCCTCTCCAAGAATCCATGTAAAAATTCTTCTTAAACCTTAAAAAAAGTAAAAAAATCGTGGTTCCGATAATATCGTTGCCATTAATTATCATCGTGGTTGTCTCTTCACTTACATTCTAGAAGCATGACCACCTCTTCTGTCTTCCATCTGAATGAATGAGTTTAGTCTATTAGAAAGAGTCTTGTTCAATTAAATGGTCTAACTTTATTAAGAAGAAAAGTCATAGTAATTGATTTTCAATCCATCTCCAGTTTGATTCCACAGAATTATAAGCAACATTTCCGATTTCTCTACCCATGTGAGTTTGCTATGAAAGTAAATCCAAGCCTGGCTGCCATTTTCCTTGAGGAAGCAGGATTTTATACGGCGCACACTTGAAATTAAATTGGAACTTCTCACACGACTGCAGTTAGTCCAAATCGACGCCGAAGGCCAGAAGTCCAGAACAGTTGTTGAGACCAACATTCGAATTTGACGGGGAAACATATTGAATTTAGCTTACGGCACTATGCAAGTGTATTAGCTTCTCCTTTCGCATGTGCAATGAGCAATTGTTGAAATTTGAAGCTAACTCTCTAATATCATAGATCAAATTAACTTCCACCCTCCCATAAAACTGGCCCCGTACGATTAATCTCCAAGATTGCAAGCATGGAATCACTTTCCAATAGAATAGCCCCAACCAATGCTCAAAGCCACTTGAAGCCCAGAAAGAACTTTGCATGGATTTCTGCATGGAGGGAATCTAACACAAAAGCAATTTTACTTACTGCACTATATATTACAGCTCCATCATGATTTCGACAAACCACACCTACTCCCGCTATCCGAGTTTCTGCTATAAAACAAACAAGCATCATTGTTATTGTGGAAGCAGGATTTGTACGGCACGCTTGAAATTGGAACACACTCACACGACCGCAATTAGTCCAAATCGACGCCAAAGACCCGAACAGTCGTTAACACCAACATTCTGGCAGCCGGCATCTTGTCACTGGCTAGCATTTTCAATTTGACCTGGAAAAATATTGAATGTGTTCCCAGAAGATGAAGATTTTCTCGGGAAGTATATGAGCACATCAGCTATTCAAGGCAGGATCCCGCACTTGACACGCACGATATATTAATTTAAAATTATAATGATGAAATAAACAATGTTAATTAACTCAAGATCTTCCATAATCTCTGCTCTGGATTCTCAGCCAGGCAATCGGGTAATTTTCCCCTGCAGTTTCATTATAATATCCGGTAAACCTTTTTGTGGAAAATGTATTCAAAAGACGTACACATTTTTTCTTAGCAAAAGTTGTTTACAATTGTTTACAAACTGGTCCGGTTCAGTGCTCATCCACAATATTCTGGCAAAAAAAAAAAGGTTATCATGTTATTTTCTTCCCATAATTGCTAATATATATACTTGTTATTACTATTAGCAAATAGGATCACATGCTGCCTGGAAAGTTATTGAGATTCATTTGGAATATTGCAAATGTTTAAATATCTATATATCTTAGAAATCAGAAACCAGATTTGAAGTCTAATTTGGAAAGTAGACAGCAAAACAGATTAATTCAGGGCAAATTTACATTATATTACAAGTAATATGACTCATACATCCATTTCTTTTATACCATAAGTGGGCAAAGAATATCTTAAACAAAACTTAAACACCAACAAAGTGGGCAAAAGATACTCTCTAACCTTTTTCCAGAGGATATCTTATAAAAACCAAAAAGAAGCCATAAACTAGGCAAAGGGTACTCAAAACTCCAATCCAGGGGAAAGTCAAAATGCTAATTAATTGAACTTTGATTATCTGAATCGAGCCAAAATGCATGAGACATAGACTCAGACTCAGACTGCCTAACTGCAGAACATTATAATGCTTTGATTTTTGATATTTTCATACATTACCTTTTGACCTTGTTGAGGTAAGTTTCCAAATTGAATGAAGATTCTTCAATCTTCAGTCTTTGCTCTTGACAAATCCTAATCACGTGAATTTGGAGAGAAATAAATAAAAATCCATTCATGGCTCCCTCCTGCATAGCTTATTTAAGGAATGATAAAGATATTTAGGCTGCATGCTTTTATTAGCCCGCGTTTATATCGGTCCGGTAGGAAGAATTATCATATATGGATGTGGAATCATCAAGAATCAAGAACCCGAAATCAATGGATGAGCCAGCCAGCTCAGCCGCCATAGCCCTCAAGCGCAGGCACAAATGCAGAAACATCTGTTTTGGTGTGATGGGTGTTCTGATTTTCATTATCATCCTGATAGTGATCTTAGCTTTCACCGTTTTCAAGGCCAAAGACCCTGTAACGACTATCGATTTTATCTCCTTGACCGACCTGAAATTTTCCCCGGATGTAGCCAGACAGAGAGTGTTGCTGAACGCTAGCCTGGACGTGGATCTTTCAGTAAAGAACCCGAACAAAGTTGGGTTCAAGTACACAGGCTCGTCTGCCCAGTTGAATTACAGAGGCCAGCAGGTAGGCGAGGTTCCGATTCCGGCTGGTAAGATTTCTGCAGATGAAACTGTTCCCATGAACTTGACGGTGATTCTCATGGCGGATCGATTGATCTCGGATTCCAAGTTCTCTTCTGATGTTTCGGGTGGGGAAGTGCCTCTCAACACTTTTGCTAGGATTTCAGGCAAGGTCAATGTGTTGAATCTGTTTAAGATTCATGTTGTTTCGTCCACTACCTGTGACTTCATTGTCTTCTTATCGAACATATCTGTTGGGGACCGAGATTGCAAGTATAAGGCAAAACTCTAATCATTTTTTCGTTTCTTCTCTTTTTGGTTTATATCTACGGTACTTTGTACTTATATCTAGTGTAGCAGAAGTATTGCTATGTAGTCGTATTCTTGCTGTTCTTTTCACATTTTACCCTCTACCTTTTCCAATTTTCTATAAATAGAGACGAATGTTATTTTCTTTGTTGAATTTCCAATAAAATTAATACGAGTGAATACTTAAATTATCCCATAAACTATATTTCTTTGGATATATTGAGTATTGATCCTTAAATTTTTATTTGGGATGATTCACCCCTCAAACTATTATTCTGAGACAATTAACCCTTCAAATTATTATTTTAAGACAATTAACCTCCCAAAACTCTTATTCTACGACAACTAAGCCCTCAAAATTATTATTTTGAGACAATGTAACCCTTAATTCAATTGAACTCTTTGAAAAACAAATGGAGGGTTCTATTGAATTAAGGGCTACATTGTCCCAAAATAAAATTTGAGGGGTTAATTATCCCAAAATAAAAGTTTAAAGGGTCAATTATCTCGAATAAAAATTTAATGACCAATTTGTTATTTGTGATATACATTAAGGGCTTATTTGGATATTTAGCCAAATTAATGTATACGCATCTAAGTTTTGGTTAGTCTGAACTCTAAACCTTGTATGATTCAACAATTCCGGGATTTCTTTATGTAAATTTGTTTCCTGTTTCATTGAATTAAGTCTCAACCTTTACCAAATTTTTGTCCCTTCAAAGTGCAAAATTCCTCCCCCTAATTGGTTCAAAAGTGGTTTCTCGTTTAATTTATTTCTTCATTTCACAAGAAACGAGTTTTGACTTTTGTCATTGATTCAAGGCATGCCTTCATGTTGCTGCTGCTATCAGAGGGCAGTGAGGCATTAGACTGGTGAAAATCATTATTTGGTCGAAACTTTTCTTCCTCCTAAAGCTGTCATATTGATGAATGAACCGCAAACCTTTATGTTTCACATGGTTGCTGACTTGAAGGACCAGTTTGTCCCAATGATTAATTATAGGGTGGAAGAACAAGGGTGTTGTGAACAGGTAATCATCTTAACTTTATCTAGGTTAATGTATTCTTCAAGATCGACGACTCTTCCTACATCAAGGAGAATGAGTTTTTTCATGCTGTAAAAGATGCCTAAAGGAGGTGCTTATCTTTAGCTCTTGATTTGTATTAGAATCCTGTGCTATCTGCTTCTTCATTTCTGAGCTTCAGTTGCTAGAATTGAACATTAATTGAACAGTTGGAACAAAAAAAAAACATTAATTGAACAGTTGGGAATGTTAGAATTTTCTATTTTGTGGGCTACTATTAATTGGTCATTTGTTATTTATTAAAACAGGCTAGTAATTTGGTCTATGTGGGAAACAAGCATGAAGGCCCAATTTTGATAAGTAATCTTTATTGTGTGGGCTTTGCACATCTCTTTTGAATTAGTGTGGTATGGCAGTTGTGTAGGCCTAGCCCAGTAGGCCTTTTATGGGGAGGATTACTACTGGGATAATTAAGGTTAATATAAATAGGTGGCTAAGGTCCCCTCTTCTCTTCATAACGTCAGTTTCTTCCCATTGAGATCTGCCATAAGAAGAAGAAGAAGAAGAGGAAGACCATAGCTTGATCAGAAACACTTGCTTCCGCTAAATAATCATGGCTGCCCAATCAGTTTCTTCCCATTGAGATCTGCCATAAGAAGAAGAAGAAGAAGAGGAAGACCATAGCTTGATCGGAAACACTTGCTTCCGCTAAATAACCATGGCTGCCCAATCAGGTATGTATATTATTGTATTATCATATTGGTGTTCTAATATTTGCTTAAGATTTTGGGTAATTCTTGATTTCATATTTAACATGTGGTATTCAGAGCTAGATCTTAAGTGATATTAGGACCCAAGTCGTATTTAGTTCGAATAATAAGTTTAGATCGTATAAAAGTTGATTTCTTCTTGACTGGTAATCAAGTTTTTATACGGCTTGTGAATTAGCTTAAAACCCATAATACTTCTTGCTTATTATTTCAATTCTTGATGTTTTAATAAGTTTTGATACATGGGTTTTGCATAAATATGTCGAAATTGAGATTACATGAAGTTTCGGTAGTCAAAAATTTATTAAAATTGGTTGAAAATAAAGCTGACCCGAATGGGTCGAAAAACTAGTTTAGCGGGTTGAGCTATACCCGTCTTGAGGTTGAAGACGATTGGCATTTGTTTTATATATTATATTCAAATTATTCATCTATTACTTTTCCATAACCTTTTGTTGGTATTAGTAATCATTGTTAATTATTATGATTATTTAATTATTTAAAACAAGTCTTGTTGTGTCGGCAATTATTTCAAGACTCCTTGTTTACTTTATCATTTAATCTTTTGTGGCATTTTGTCCACTTTCATAACACTTCCCCGACAAATGTCACTATTAAAATTGTTTGATTGTGAAATATTTTGGCATTTATGTATTATTTTAATTTAAGCCAAAATATATATGCATGACTTGTTGACATTTTGGAACTAATCAGTTTGATAAGGATCAAAACATTGAGATTAAATGCAACGTATAACTTTTGAAAGACCATGAGATACATTTGGTATCCGTATCTCATATTGAATGGTCTATTGTATACATTTTGTCAAGTATACAAATTTTGTAATTGGGCAAATTTAATTTTTTCCTGGTTTGAGAAAATCTTTTATTAGTTGATATAAGTGTTTGGCTGCCAAAGTGGCTCACTTATGGATATTAATAAAAATTATCTCATTCGTTGGCTACAGGATTGTACCTTGATTGTTTTATACAATCGCCTGCCCAAAGGGGGTTATTGTGTAAGTCAATTTGGTATGTTACATAAAGCATTATGATTGCGATAAACTGGTTTAGAATTTCTATCTGCCCAAAGGGGATAGCTATTCAAAATTAGAATATCTCATGTTAGCTTTATATGAAGAGTACCTATTAGTATGTTACATTCTCTGCCCAAAGGGGAGTCTGTGATGATACACCAGGGCTCTTGGTTGTTCATTGGCACATTATGAATTGTTGCTTAATATATTTGCCCATTAACTAATAAGTTGCATTATTTTTGTTTTAATCAGTGACTTTTGGTGTGAATAAGAATCAAGCTACTGTTGAGATTCTGAATGGCTCTAATTATAAGAGGTGGTCTAAGGACTTGAACTTTGCTTTTGTTATGAGTGAGATAGACATAGCCTTGTGTGTTGATAAGCCTGCAGCTCTCACTGATCAAAGCACTGCTACTGAAAAGGAGTTGTTTGCTCAATGGGATAGAGCAAACCCTATGTGTGTAGAGGCCATTAGGAGAACCGTTGCTGAACATTTGATGAGTGGTCTAGAAAAGATTGAAAATGCTAAGGAGCTTTATGCTGCTATAGGCAATAGGTATGAACAATCCAATAAGTCTGAGGCTGGGGCTCTTATGAGTGAGCTGACGAGTATGAAATACAACAGTGAAGGATGTGTTAGAGATTTCATTATGAGAATGGTCCACATTCAAACCAAACTAGGTGCCCATCAAATTTCTCTCCCTGACCAATTCCTTGTTCACCATGCCTTGAATGCTTTACCTCATGAGTTCACCCAAATCAAAACTGCCTATAATGCTGTGAATGAAACCTGGAGTGTCAATGACCTTATTGCCAAATGTGTTTCTGAGGAAGAAAAACTCAAGAAAGAAAAAAAATGAGATTGCCTTACTTACCACCCATTCCAAACCTCATTATCGAAAGAACCTTGGAAAACCTGGGAAGATTAGGTTTAATGCTCCTAATAAGGTTAAGGACGATAAGGGACAGGCTAGTGGTCAGACTAAATGGATAAGAGGTCCAAATGCTGCCATTAAGAAAGATGTCAAGTGCTTCTTTTGTAAGAAGAAAGGTCATATCAGGGTCGATTGCCTCAGGTTTAAATCTTGGTTAGAGAAAAAGAATAAACAAGGAGGTAACTCATTAACTCTCAACTCACTAGCTCTCGTTTGTTATGAATCCTATTTTGTTAGTGCCTCACCGAATTCTTGGTGGCTTGATAGTGGTGCAACTGTTCATGTTGCTTGTACATTGCAGGGATTCAAAAGCAAACGGAAGCCAAGTGAGAGTGAGGCCAAACTTAAAGTTGGAAATAATGCTGAAGTAGATGTTAAGCATGTAGGAACCATAGGTTTAAATTTGAGTTCTGGTTTTGAACTTGTTTTGGATTATGTTTTTCACATTCCATCTTTTAGGAGAAATTTGATTTCTGTTTCTGCTTTAGACAAAGTTGGATACTATTTTGGCATTGGAAATGGAAATGTTGATTTGATTTTAAACTCAAATATTGTTGGAAATTTTAAACTTGTTGATTGTCTCTACAAATTGAGTTTATCTCCTAATAATGAGTATAGTTGCATGAATGTTGAAAACATTGTGTCTAAAAGGTCTTTGATTAAAGAGAAGTCTTTTTTGTTGTGGCATAAAAGATTAGATCACATTTCTAATGAAAGAGTTGGAAGACTCATAAAAGACAACATTTTACCTTCTCTTGATTTTGAAAATTTAGACACATGTGTTGATTGTATTAGAGGGAAAATGACTAAGACTAAGAAGAAAGGGGCAACTCGAAGTTCTGACCTTTTGCAAATTGTGCACACTGACATTAGTGGACCTCTTACACCTACTTTGTGTGGTAACAAATATTTTGTTACTTTTATTGACGATTTTTCTCGTTATGGTTATCTTTACTTGATTGATGAAAAATCTAATGCTCTTGAAAAATTCAAAGTTTTTAAAACTGAAGTAGAAAAACAATTAGGGAAAGTCATCAAGATTGTTAGGTCTGATCGTGGTGGTGAGTATTATGGCAAACATGGTATAACTGGGCATCATATGGGTCCATTTGCCAAATACTTGCAAGAATGTGGGATTGTTACCCAATATACTATGCCTGGTAGTCCTGAACAAAATAGTGTGGCTGAAAGGCGTAATCGCACCCTTAAAGATATGATGAGGAGCATGATGAGTAGAACTAACCTTCCTGAGTCTCTTTGGGGTGAAGCCATTAAGACTGCCTTGTATATTCTTAACAGAGTACCTAGTAAATCTGTTCCCAAAACACCTTTTGAATTGTGGACTGGTAGGAAACCTAGTTTGAACCATTTTCGAGTTTGGGGTTGTCCTGCTGAGGTTAGAATCTATAATCCTTTTGAAAAGAAAACTGAACCTAGAACTACTCGCTCATTCTTCATAGGATATCCAGCCCATTCTAAGGGATATAAGTTCTATTGTCCTACACGTGGCACTAAAGTTGTGGAGTCACAAGTGGCGAAATTTCTTGAATGGGATGTGGCAGATGATGTTGTGGTAGATAATGTTGATAGTGAACTTCCTAGACATGTTGATCTTCCTCTGCCTGTTTCACAACGTAGTGTGGTGCCTATGGATGTTGAGAGAGAAGATCCTGGACAACACATTATTGATCCTACTCCTCAAAATATTGATAATGCTCCAATTGAAGTTCCTCATGTTCAAAATAATGAGGTTGATGTTCCCTTGAGAAGATCTTCTAGGCAAAAGAGGTCAGCCATTTATGATGATTATGTTGTTTTTCTTGGAGAAAGTGATTATGATATTAATCATGTTGTGGATCCTGTGAGCTTTAGTGAAGCTGTTAATAGTTCTCAATCTGATATGTGGATGGATGCAATGAAAGATGAGATGAGCTCTATGGCTCAAAATTATGTTTGGGAGCTTGTTGAGCTTCCAAAAGGTTGTAGGCCAATTGGTTGCAAATGGGTCTATAAAACCAAGAAAGATTCCAAAGGGAAAATTGAGAGATTTAAAGCTAGATTGGTGGCAAAAGGATTTACTCAAAGAGAAGGAGTATATTATAATGAGACCTTTTCACCAGTGTCTTCCAAGGATTCTTTTAGAATCATTATGGCCTTAGTAGCACATTTTGACTTAGAGCTTCACCAGATGGACGTGAAGACAGCTTTTCTGAATGGCGATCTTAGTGAGGAGATTTATATGAAGCAACCTGAGGGTTTTGAGGAGCCTAGAGGTGAACACTTGCTGTGTAGACTCAAAAAGTCTATCTATGGGCTTAAGAAAGCTTCTAGACAGTGGTACTTGAAATTTGATGAGGTTGTTACTTCCATGGGTTTTGAGGAGAATAAGGTTGATCAGTGCATATACCTTAAAATCAGTGGGAGTAGATTCATTTTTCTTGTACTGTATGTAGATGACATCTTACTTGCTAGTAGTGATGTTGGATTGTTGCATGAAACTAAGCAAATGTTGACCAAGACTTTCGACATGAAAGATCTTGGTGAAGCCACTTTTGTGCTTGGGATTGAGATTCATAGGGATAGATCTCGGAATTTATTGGGACTTTCTCAGAAGACTTATATTGATCGTGTGCTTAAAAGGTTTAATATGCAGAATTGTAAGCCTGGAGATACACCTATCATTAAAGGTGATAAGCTTAGTCTCAATCAGTGTCCAAAGAATGATTTGGAAAGGAAGTCTATGGAGAGCATTCCCTATTTCAGTGCAGTGGGGAGTCTCATGTATGCTCAGGTTTGCACCAGACCTGACATTGCCTTTGCGGTAAGTGTTCTTGGCAGATATCTTTCTAACCCTGGTTTAGATCATTGGGTTGCTGCTAAAAAAGTAATGAGGTATTTGCAGAAGACTAAAGATTATATGTTAGTGTATAGAAAGGTGGATAATCTTGAGATTATTGGGTATACAGATTCTGATTTTGCTGGATGTCAGGATGATATGAAGTCCACCTCAGGGTACATTTTTATGTTAGCTGGAGGAGCTGTTTCTTGGAAGAGTGTTAAACAAACACTTTTAGCTTCTTCAACTATGCAGGCTGAGTTTGTTGCTTGTTATGGGGCTGCTACGCAAGCTATTTGGCTTAAAAATTTTGTTTCAGGCCTTTGTGTTGTTGATTCTATCTCTAGACTATTGATGATTTACTGTGATAATAGATCTGCAGTGTTGTTTTCTAAGAACAACAAAACTACTAGCGGGTCTAAACATTTAGAGATAAAATACCTCAAGGTGAGGGATTTTGTGAAAAATGGTGACATAGTTGTTGAGCACATTGACACCAATAGTATGCTTGCTAATCCTTTGACTAAAGGGTTGAGACCTATAGTATTTAGTAGACATGTTTAGAGCATGGGTATTATTGAGTCTTCTAATATACTTGGTTAGTGGGAGTTTTGAATTCTCACATTATAGTTTACATTATTTATATTGAGACTCATTTATGTTTTTAAACATCATTATGATGATTGATTGATGATTCTCATTGAGAATAATCCATGCTATCTTCTATTTTCATATGCACATATACTTTGATGAAGATTTGCTTATATATGTTGTAAAATCTTAAGACTTGGTGTCTATCTTAAGTAGGACTGTTTTGTCAATTGGGTATGTCTCATAAATGACACCATATAGTGATCTCAAGGATCAGTGGGAGACATACAGGCATATTGTTGATGCCAAAGAGATTTCTCATATCGTTTAGAGAAATCATAAAGAGGACCGACAATGAAAGTAGCACATTAAGATCACATTTGGTGCTATTTTCTTGCTACACAACCACACTAAGATCCATTGTTGATAAGATCACTTATACTTGTAACCATGGATTGGTCTTGTATCATTAAAGGGTGCAAAGGCTGCCATGATTCAGTATTTGTTGGTTTTAATGGACAGGATCATGAGATGTTGTTTCTATGGATTGAATTATTTTCAAATTGTGGCCACATCAAAAATTAAGTTAACTAGCCTGGTGTCATGTTTTTTGAAAATATTTTCTAAAATTTAAAATAAACACCAATTAATATTGCCCAAGTGGGAGAATGTTAGAATTTTCTATTTTGTGGGCTACTATTAATTGGTCATTTGTTATTTATTAAAACAGGCTAGTAATTTGGTCTATGTGGGAAACAAGCATGAAGGCCCAATTTTGATAAGTAATCTTTATTGTGTGGGCTTTGCACATCTCTTTTGAATTAGTGTGGTATGGCAGTTGTGTAGGCCTAGCCCAGTAGGCCTTTTATGGGGAGGATTACTACTGGGATAATTAAGGTTAATATAAATAGGTGGCTAAGGTCCCCTCTTCTCTTCATAACGTCAGTTTCTTCCCATTGAGATCTGCCATAAGAAGAAGAAGAAGAAGAGGAAGACCATAGCTTGATTGGAAACACTTGCTTTCGCTAAATAATCATGGCTGCCCAATCAGTTTCTTCCCATTGAGATCTGCCATAAGAAGAAGAAGAAGAAGAGGAAGACCATAGCTTGATCGGAAACACTTGCTTCCGCTAAATAATCATGGCTGCCTAATCAGGTATGTATATTATTGTATTATCATATTGGTGTTATAATATTTGCTTAAGATCTTGGGTAATTCTTGATTTCATATTTAACAGGAATCCCTTCCATATGCGAGATATGATTTGGTTTTGCCTTTTACAGTATTTCTTGACCCCCAATAAAAATGGGATTCTGTGGACTTTGAAATATAGATATCCATGATGGTGATGGTATGGCGCAGTAGAACATATTTGATAAAGTTCTTACTGATACACTGTGAGTATGTATTTGATTCAGCTATTGACAACAACCACTTCAGCCTCCAGCGATTTGAGATGTTTAACATCAGGCAGTGTCGGTTATTATATGTCGACTATTCTAGCAAATTTGCATCCGTTCTAGTTTTATATATATATATATATATATATAAATTTTTATACATTTTTTAAAAATTTTGAAATTGAATCAGGAATAAAAAATAAACCAAGAAATAACAACTCTAGACCGTATTCTAAGATTCCAAGAACTGAAACTGTCGATTCGAAATCGGAATCAAACCGTGGTCGTAACTAATTGTGCTACATTTTTTATTTTTTAAAATTTTTTCGGTTACATTTGTTTTACATACACGCTTTGCATGGGTATATATATATACATATATACATACCTACACATGCACATAGTAATTAACCTTAACAAAAAATTTACAAATAATGCAAATCCCAAATTTAACCATTTTATTTGTTCTTCATCTTTGCTATTCTTCCATTTTTATTTTATTTTTTTATAATTTTCCAAATTTCCTTAGATTTTAAATTTAAGCTGAAGAATAAAAACCCTTATTCTATTTTTGTATTTTCAAAATACAAATTAAGAATTAATTCTAAAAGCCAAAGTGAGGAAAATCAACCTGGCAGGTTTGCTGCTAGGTGCGGATTGATCATGGAATTGAGCTTACACTCTTATTGGTGGCAAGAAGACACCTGCAACTAACGTAGGGTTGGATCGAGTGGTAAGCGGCTTATTCCAGATCTTGGGTTCGAGACCTTACGTACTCAGCTGCCCCCGTTGGGAGACTCATCTACCATATTCAGGTGCGCGACGAGAGTCGAACCCGGATTAATCAGAACGAAGCTCTGGATACAAGGTGAGAAACAAAAAAAAAAAAAAAGAAGACACCTGCAAAAAATTAGCAGCCATTTTCAGAAATTTCATTCAAATTATGAAAAAATCACAAGCCATAGATGGAAAGATAGAATGATTGGCAGCCGTAGATTGCCCACAAAGTTGGTGAAAATACCCTCAAGCCCAAATACAATTGGGTCTTAAACTGCAGGCCCAAATTTCTCTGGAAATTGGACCAAGATGGTTCCAAGCAGAAGCCGCTCACGTCGGGTCGCGAGTCGGAGCACTAGACTACGGGTCGAATTTAGTCAACTCGTTTAGAGGAAACGCCATCGTTTTCCTTTGCCTTTTCTTCTTCCTCTCTGTTTCTCTCTTCCTTCCACCTTCAAACGTAGAACCACACTCAAAACCTTTGCCTCGCGCCGTCCACTCCCTTTTCCGGTCACTGTGGCTCAGTCGCTCTTTCCCGAAACCGAGGGTTTGAACTTCCCCAAAACCACGCCTCCAAGCTCTGCTTCCCCCGTCGCCGGCAATGTTGGACTCAACTTTCCCTCTGTCGCACCGAGGAACGTCACCAACGGCGCCGTTCGCTCCCCCGATAGCTCCCCGGGCTTTCATTCGCCCGAGCCTACTCGAAACAGCTTTTGAAATCTCACCAACAACCGAGCTTTTGCCGAGCCTCCATTGAATTTAGGTACTTCCGGCTTGAACTGCCTTGGGTAAGGAAACAGGGAAGAACTAAAAGAAGGCCATGGTGGTATGGCTGGTTGGGCAGAAAAAGGAAGGATTTTGATGCAAGGGTGGTGTTGAGGGATTGGTGGATGCAGGGGAATCTGTAGCTGACATGAAGCTTCCTTCAGAAGATAACGCACTCCGAGATGGATTTAATCTCCAGTCCAATCTCAGACCGAAGTTCGTTTTTCAGCTCATTTTAGAAGTCATTCCTGAACTCTTCCAACTTGTTGGTTAACCTGGCATCTATAGCGTTTTCAAGTTCTGAGCTTGCGGTCACCATGGTCGTTTGAGGTGAAGGGGTGATAGCAGGTTGTTTGGTAGGTTCTCTGTGTGCCATGGGGGCCAGGAAAGGGGCTCTGATAACGAAGTGTTACACACAAGCAATCCTAAGGATGAAAATAGAAATCCGTAAGGATTGAGGAAGAAGAAAAATGCAAGAACAGTAATGCACTTGCCCAGAAAAAGATGAGAGGACAGAGAGAGTACTGAGAGAGAGATACATTGGACAATTCGTTACAACATTCTCACTCCTGCAATATTGCTCTCTCCTTCTCACTTCTGCTACTGACTAACGTCTTTATTTTCCTTTCACTTGCAAGGCTATTTGTAGGACCAACACTATTTGTTTGCTACTGCCAATACAACTTCGGCAGCACGGGGTCATTTCTTTGAAGGTAAATTCTTTCTCTTACAGCTGCTTTACTATTTTGATTTTCACTTTTATTTTGACATGTATTAAAGTCTTGTTTTCTTTTCCTAGTCCTGTTTGGTCCTGTGAGGTTTTGAGCTTGGATGTGGGGATCAATGGCATTTTGACAGCCAAGGTAACTTTGAATCCTTTTACAGCGGCCTTTGAGTTTTGCTTTTGAGAGCTGTTAATTTGTGAGGTGATCATTTCTGATTTTGAACTTCCTGGCCATGATCTTGTTTGTGATTATCAAATGCATAGCTGTAACCGTCTGTGGTACTTCCATTTTGATCTGATCCTGCTGACTGTGCCAATGCCTTTGTTGATTTACTTTGTGATGAAATTAATAACCTTGCTGACTCGGTGTGTAATTGGTATTGTGAGGAAGGTGCCTTATAATTTATATGATTTTGTCAGAATCTGAAAAAGCCACATTTGTTGAGTCTATGTAGGCAGCTTCCAAGAAATTGCATAGAAAAATATATGCAAGTTGCGTTTGAGAAAAGAGAAGACTATTAAAGAGAGTGGTTATCCATCACGATAAGTATTTCTGTTACTAGTAAAAAATTTGACTAAAGTTGCTTATAATTTGTGTGAGTCAAGATAAGTTTTTCTGTTGCTAGTAAAAAAATTTAATAAAGTTGCCTTATAATTCGTGTGAGGTATCTTAATTCGTGTGGGTCAAGATACCTCAAGGCAATTCCCACTGCTTACTTTATTTTATCATCATTTAAGTTAGACATTAGTACTATTTTCTTTCTTTCCTTCTTTCCGTTTCTGTTGGCTATAAGTGCTTGTCCCAACGATTTCATTTTCAACCTAGTCTTTTTTCTAATGAAGCTTTTGACTCCACCAGCTCAATTAACTTTGTTACATGTTATTTTTCTATGCAGTTTCTTGGAAGCTGCCTACATGCTTTACCCCTTCCAAGGGCAACTTTGAAAGTCCATTTTCCTCGCTATGATAAACACGTTCAGACCCATAAAACAGTAAAAATAGGAAGAAATTTGCATTTTGAGTTACTAAAAATATATAAGGAATAGATAGTTAAAAGTTTCATTTCATTTCACTTAGAGGTATTGCTCTCAATTTTCATGCTTTGAAAATGACTAAGCTTGCTTCACTTATGAAGGTTGACAGTCGAATACAGTTCCAAATAAAAGTACATCTCTCGTAATAAGTGTTATAAATCTTTTAGGTAAATGTCAGTTCCTATGTGTTGACTATTGAGATTGTTTGCTTCCTTAAGGCAGTATAGATTGATGGTAGTTCCTTGCCCTATACTCATGAAAGAAACTATACCGATTAGATAATGGTCATAATGTACTTGTAATTTTTTTATTGATGAAAACAATATGCTTGTTTTCTGGCTAAAAATAATACCAAGCAAGATATATGTGGCCTATATAGGTCAGACTCAAGCATCCTGATAATGGTTAAAATGCTAGCCATAGCAAGAATGTTATTAGCATGGGTAACTCTTTACGGAAACCAGAAAAGCCCCCAGAAAACCCTTAGGATGAAGATGATGAATCTAGCTTCACTTGTGAGATATGCATCGAACCAACATCTCCAAGCAAGAAATTCAAGAACACAAGCATTTGCAGACACCCTTTCTGCCAAGATTGCATTGCCAAATACATAGAAATTAAAGTTGAGGACAACACAGCCAAAATAGAATGCTCTGAACCAAACTGCCAAAACCATTTAGATCCTCTGACATGCAGGCCTATGATATCACCAATCATGTTTTCATCATGGTGTGATCTTTTGTGTGAGAACTGTCTTTTAGGGTCTGAAAGGTGCTATTGCCCCAATAGGAACTGCATGGTTTTGGTGCTGAACGAGTGTAGAGGGAATGTGAAGAAATCTCAGTGCCCCAATTGGAAGCAACTGTTTTGTTTCCAGTGCCAAACAGTGTGGCATGCCGGTTATCAGTGTGAAGAGAGTGAGCAAATGAGGGATAGAAATGATGTTCTTTTTGGACAGCTTGTTGAGAGAAAGAAGTGGACAAGGTGTCCTGGTTGTGGCCAGTGTGTTGAGCGTCTTCTAGGTTGCTCTATTGTTAAATGCGGGTTTGATCTCTCTTTCTTTAATGTTTAATTTAACTACAGATTGCGTGCTTTTTGATTCTCAGTTAGATATGTAGCAATTTAAATCCTTTTCCCTCAGCTCTGTTCTGGTCTTGGTGTAGTCTGTACACATTGAATTTAGCTGAGTTTAGACATCAGAATAGTTGTTAAGGAGTTGAAAATCAAGATCGGCAATTGAGTGATTGGGTTAGCAACATTGGAATAGCAGGAAACAGAACTTAGTACTATGATTATTTGGGGTTTCAATATAATACAATAGAAGATGATATGGCAATTGGCCAAGGTTTAAGGCTGTGGAGCTACAAATTCTATGTTGAAACTTCCTTCTGCTTTCCAAACCTTTTCAATTAAGGAACGAAAAATGGAAAATTATATCCTAATTAATACTAGTATGACCTTTTGAGTTTAAGTGTTAGAAGGAAAGGCTAGCAGTTTTTCTTGAATTTGAATATCACATAATTGTTCAGCAAGTTTTTCTTGGGTTGGGACCGTTTGGGGGAACTAACATCCATCCGC
The DNA here is from genome assembly GCA_030664755.1 of Microcos paniculata. NCBI lineage: Eukaryota > Viridiplantae > Streptophyta > Magnoliopsida > Malvales > Malvaceae > Microcos > Microcos paniculata. The sequence goes on along the minus strand of CP131462.1, from coordinate 9,205,771 downwards.
CATTGACTATTTATCTTGGGTTTTTGTCGGGGAGGGGTAGAAAATGTAAAGAGGGAGAAATAGGATACTAGTATTGGTATTAATTTGTTGCTGCTGCTGCTGATGGAGTATCATAACCATTGCAATAATGGTGCCATTAATTGTTGAAAATGCAGATGCAAGACAGAGTTTTGCTACCAGTGTGGGACAAAAGTATCGAGCAATGGATGCGGATGCAAGCAGAGTTTCGGGAACTTGATGATGAATGTCAATTTCTATCCTATCATGTATGTAGTTGTGGTCTTCCTTTTCGTCGTCGTTTGGCTTAGCCTCCGCTCTCTGTCCACTTAACACAAGCTGGAAGATCAGTGTGTCTATATATATTAGAGGTGTCAAATGGGCGGGTTGGGCGGGTTACGGGTTCGGGTCAATCGGATCGGGTTAATTTGACCCAAAGAAAATTTCGGGTCACACGGGTTTCGGGTCATTTGGGTTCGGGTCACACGGGTTTCGGGTTATTTGAGCTCGGGTTTTTCGGGTTTGGACCTCGGGTCATTCGGGTTTCGGGTCGTTCAAACCCGGGTTTTTCGGGTTTGACCCATGGGTCATTTGATTTTGGGTTTTTCAAATTTGTTCATTGATTCATTTTGATATGAGTCATGGGTGTAGTTCGGGTTTTTAAGTTAATTCATAAATTATTTTCATTTGAGTTTCCAATTATTTATTTAAAAAAAATTAAATTTATAAGTTAACTTTTCAATAATATATCAAGTAATCAACTAATCGAAATCAAGCAATTATTTATTGTCATCTGCTAGCACGAGTCTTCATGCACATAAATTACATACCATTAAACTTGTAATTTATAAATCTTAATTATTAAGTAACAAATTAATAAGTAACTCTTCAATCTTCAATTCTTTATGTTTTTTCTTTCCACTCTCCACTTTCTATTTCTAATTCACCAGTAAACTTTAATTTTATTAAGTTGAATCAAAATAAGTAAGTAATCAAAATAAGTAAATAATTAAAACAAATAAAATTATGCATTACTGCTTTTTAATACTATTTATACAACATATTAACACATATATAAATGATAAAATCAAATTAAAGTATGAAATCTATAAATATATTGGGATTATATCAACTTATAATTTATGATAGATGTCTCATGTAACATGTCACACGTTACATATGATAAGAATTAAATAGATTTTTTCAAATATAAACTATCTATCATTCTATCTCTTATTAGAAGTATAATATAATAAGAGATATATTAAAGTATAACTTATAATTTATAAATTGTAGGACAAAGATTAAAATTTAAGAATATGAAATATGTCTTTTATTTCAATTTAATAAGACATTTATTTTTATTTTTATTTTTTAACAAATTTATTAAATAAATTTAATAATATCTAAGAATGAGAAGGTAATATATTACTTAATTAGGTTTTCGGGTTATTTCGGGTTAGCCTCTCGGGTTAAACGGGTTTCGGATCAAACAGGTTTCGGGTTAATCGGGTTTCGGGTCAATCGGGTTTCGGATCGGTCGGGTTCGGGTCGTTTACTTTTTTTGGTCAAATCGGGTTGGGTTAGTTTCGGATTCGGGCGGGTTGGGCGGGTTTCTCGGGTCGGGTCAACTTTTGCCACCTCTAATATATATATATATGGAGTATACAGGATATTACTCTTGCAGACTTGCACTCCTTTTTACCCAACGTTAATTCAAACATATTTGTCTCTGCATTTTTATATAGGTTGTGACGGAATAGTCTCCTTGTAGGAAGATCATGAGATCAGATCCTAACTCATAAAGGAAAGCATAAGATCAGCTTTTCTTGGGCCAATTAATAAACATAAGAGAATTTGTTTCTCGGGTAGCTAACATATGTATATGAGATTAATTTAAAGCTACATTTTTGGCCCTTTGGGAAGATGATTGACGACTACTTCACGTAAACTTGGTTTTTCAGTCCAAGAGGCCCCACTGTCCAATTAAAGGTGGTCTTGTTTGTAGTGGTTGGAAATTGAAAAAGTTTTGGTAAGGTAATTTATCAATCATTAAAATTTAAAATCAATAGACTAAAACCTGCCCCAAGTTGACGCCAAATTAGTTGACTATTGTATTGTAAGGAACTTGGGTTCACCTGAGGAGTATATATAGGCTAATTATCAACATACCATTACCAAACGCAGAGGCATACAAGAAGTTATACAGGAAAGGTATTTGTTATTTTGGGTGTATGGAGATGAGGCCAAAATGGTTATGGGTGGTATTTATCGCAATAGTCTTATTAGAAGCGGGGTGGAGTAAAGGGTGTATAGAGAGAGAGAGAATTGCCCTCTTACAATTAAACTCTTTCTTCGATCGTCTTCCGTTTCCTAGCAATTGGGTGAAGGAAGAGGATTTCGACTGTTGTCAATTGAGAGGAGTTGAGTGCGACAACACCACTAGACAAGTGATCACACTTGATCTATCCAATACCAAGTCCAGATCACAGGGCAGGTTGAGAAACCATTCTTATCTCAATGCTTCTTTGTTTCTTCCGTTTGAGGAATTGAGGAGTCTTTCTCTATATGGCAATCAAATAACAGGTTAATTTTATCGAAATGAAAGTTTCATTACATTTTATCTTTGTGATTCACCCTAATTTCTATATATAAACTATATATTTAACCACGTGCATTGCAGCAGATTTTACATGGCCAGCCGGAATGAGTAGTTGGAGGCTCTTGATTTACGTTTCAACTCTTTGAATAACAGCTTCCTATTGAATTTACACAGTCTTTCGTCCTTAAGAATTCTAAATTTGGGTCGAAATAATTTTAAAGGAACCCTTAATATGGGAGGTAAGGTTCCTTTTTATTACTTGTTGTTATTTTTCATTTATATCTATCATTACATATAGCAATTGGTCTAAAATAAAGCTATTACTCCATTTCCATTAATATTGGGTTTTAATAGGGTTAAGTAGTCTCATCAACCTGAACGAGTTGTATTTATGGGGAAATGAAATTGAAAGCCTCCAATCTTCCCAAGGTATATAATTAGATTTAAACAATAAATTATCCTTGATTTAATTTGGTTTTTAGTTTCAACTTTTAGTTCTGCTAGCATATATTATTCATCCTGAAATTATGTGAATCCTCTCCAGATGTTGGAAGACAAGTGAGGCTGATCAACTTAAAGAAGCTTGATTTGAGTTATAATCTCTTCAATAACACCATATTCGCACAGCTTAGAGGGTTTCCAAATCTAAAGAATTTAGATATCGGTTATAATCAATTCAATGGATCAATAGATATCAAAGGTAAAACTACATTTGGATTTTATTTGGTACAAATGAAAAAGGAAAATAGGAAATATCATTTTCTTTCCTTAATATAAGAAAAATCGACTAAATAGACCATCCATTGTATTCATTCCCATATATCACTCTCTTATTTGTCTTAATTTTTCCTTTCTCTGAATCGTTCTTTCTTCTTCTTATATTATTGTTCCTAACATAACTCTGCAATTCTTGATTACATGTATTATCTATCCAGTTTGATGGACCTTAACATATTAACTTTATTTGAGATTCTCTGCACAGAATTAATTGCTTTGAGCAGTTTAGACGAGCTATCCATGGACGGGAATGAAATAAATGAATTCGTGACTGGTGAAGGTATGGATTAGAAAAAACAATATTTGATTGATTACATGTGTGTGTCTATAACATGATCATAAAGTCTCTGTAGAGAAGTAATTGGAATAGGAGTACTCATTATTACTGCTTTGTGTGTGTTTTGAGTAGCATTTGGAGACAGAAGTTTGAGCAAGTTAAGACTGGTATACCTTGGTCATTGCTTCACTCGAAGCGGAACGAACGTCTCGCTAGGATTGCTAGCAGAGGCCTTCCCATCAATTAAGACTCTGTTTTTAGCAGAGAATGATTTTTTAAACAGAACGCTGGCTGCTAAAGGTGAGCCCTGGTAACTAAACTGAAGAGAGAAAATCCTCCATTAACCATTTTATTTTCAATCCAAATTGTCGTTATATATAAAAATATACCTCCATACAAGATTACAGCTCTTTTTTACTTAATTAGATATGCATATGTTGAGCAATGTGGAGGAACTGAAATTGGATGGGTCTCCCCTGGACATCGACTTTCTTCAAAGCATTGCTGTATTGACTTCTCTTAAAACCTTGTCTTTATCTAACTGCGGATTGACGGGCACTTTACCTACTCGAGGTAATTAAATTACTAATTTCATACTGAATCACAATTTTCAAGTCAAATAATTACTGAGATTTTTTTTTGTGAACAAATTATTGAGATTTACAATTTTAGGGGCTGGTTCCTTAAAAAATTGCTTGCTGTATCTCCGTATGACATTACAATATTTTCCCAAAACTTATACATTTGACAGGACTTTAAAGTCTCCTCATAATATTACTCACCTTATGTAAAACTACAATATTTCATTGGCTTAATACACACTTTCCCCCCTAAAGTATACTCGTTTTGACAATTTGCTTCTTAAAGTTTTATTGTGGACATTCTGTCTCCTTAACTTTTATTTCGGTGACCTGTAAGTCTCTCAGTAAAAAAAAAATGCCACGTGGCTGACGATCTCGTAAATTGAGTGACATGGCATTTTCAGGTCAGATTTTGGGTAACGTGGCATGTTGACTATGAACCTTGGGGCCCACACGCTGAAAGTATATATAACTTAATACACAAATTGCCCCCTAAAGTATACACGTTTTGACATTTTGCCCCTTAAAGTTTTATTGTAGACGTTTTGCCTCTTATACTTTTATTTTGAACACCCGTTATCCCTTCTGTTAACGGAAATTGATAGGTGACCAATGGTGCCTTTAAGTTGCTGACGTGGTTTTTCCATGTCAGATGCCAATCCCACGTGGAAGTGTAACCCATTGGCTGACTTGGATTAAAAGTAAAAAAATTAAAAAAAAATCAGCCATTTCTCTTTCTTTCAAGTTAAACCCACCAAAAAAATATGAACTTCAAGAACACAATGAAGTTTTCGGCAAGATTTCCAACGCAGAGGGCTTTCATCAACTCTAAAAACTCCAGATTGCTTCCTCTAACTGCCCTAAACATGATTTCAGCTTTAGTTTCATCAAAGAAACAACTCCAAGAAACCTTGAACAGCACTGTTAGTCACAAAACTAATTTCCGTTGACGGAAGGACTAACGGGTGACGGAAATAAAAGTTTAGGGGATAGAATGTCCACAATAAAACTTTAAGGAGTAAACTGTTTAAACGGATATACTTTAAGGGGAAAGTGGGTGGCCCCATGGTTCATAGTTAACATGCCACATCATCCAAAATCCGATGTGGAAATGCCACATCACTCAGTTCATGGCGTCGTCAGCCACGCGGCATTGTTCGTTGACTAAGGGGCTTACATGTCACTGAAATAAAAGTTAAGGGGACAGAATGTCCACAATAAACCTTTAAGGAGCAAACTGTCCAAATGGGTATACTTTAGGGGGAAAGTATGTATTAAGCCATATTTAATTTAACCCAAAAAAAATGGTATAGTATTTCGTTCAAATTATTAGCACTTTTATGACTTTTGTTGATTTCCTTACAAAATGGCTACTTTTCTTATGACATTACCACTAGTCTTAGAAAGTTACAAATTCCAACAGATCTTCTTAACAAAATTTCGAAATTTTTTATACAAATTACTCATTTTATGTTGAATGATCACTTCTCAGACTTTTCATTAATTTCCTTATAAAATCGCAAATTTTCTTGTGGAATTATAACTTTTCTTACAAAGTTACACGTATATTTCATAAAAATCTTTTTAAGAAATTTATAAACGCTCGCTAAAGAGTACCATATTTGTTGTTAACTATTATATGAAATGGATATCTAATGTAGTATGTAATTAGTCCACCCTTAGTCTTATATTTTTAACGTAAACAAAAAAAAAATAACTGAATCAAAGAGCGAATATTTTGTAAATATCGGGAAACAAATATATTAACAAGATATGTATTAACTGTTTTTATTCATAAATTTTTCCACGAATCTGTTTCTCTTAGGGTGGTGTCATCTAAAAACTCTTGAAGAGTTGAATCTTGCTCAGAATGATCTATCGGGTGCAATTGCTTCATGCTTGGGCAACTTGACATCTCTTCGTTCCTTGGATATCTCTAGGAATCAGTTTACCGGAAATGTTGCCTCCACTCCTCTCACCAATCTCACATCCCTTCAAGCGCTCTCCATTACATTTAATCACTTTCAAGTTCCGGTTTCATTCAGCTCATTTGCAAACCACTCAAAACTCAAGGTCCTTCTAGTGAGCGGAAACGAGTTATTATATGAATCAACCCTTCAATCTATACGGTCCCCACTAGTATTTCAGCTAAAAGTCTTCTCTATGTCATCCTGTACAACACAAGAACATGTGAACAAACTTCCAAACTTCCTTTATTTTCAAAATGACTTGAGATACATTGACATCTCAGGTTGCAAATTTGGTGGAATAGCTTTCCCCGGTTGGTTGCTAGAGAATAACACAAGATTAGAAAGACTTTGCATGATGGACAGTTCTATTGTGGGTCCTCTATTGTTACCATCACATCCTCATTTGAACCTATTGACTATTGATATGTCTAACAATAAAATAGGTGGTCATATTCCAACAAATATATGCTTGCTTTTCCCACATTTAAATGAGTTATTCTTGTCGGAAGATGCCTTTGATGGTAATATTCCTCAATGTTTTGGTGGTATGAGCTCCTTATCAATTTTAGACTTATCTTTCAACAAATTGTTTGGAGAAATTCCAGCAGAGTTGGCCATGAGTGGATCATTAGAGATTCTTCTACTGTCAAATAATAACTTGAGTGGCAGAATACCTCCTGCAATATTTAGCTCAAATGTATTGATGGGATTACATTTGGACAGTAACAACTTTGATGGAAAGATACCGGATATGCCAGCCAACACGTTTGTATCACTTCAATTTCTAAATTTAAGTGATAACCGTTTGTCTGGAGAGATTCCAAGATGGATGTGGACTATGCAATGGGTGGAGATACTAGATTTGTCCATAAATAATCTCGAGGGTCTCATTCCCATGGAATTGTGTGATGATCTATATAGGCTTGAACTTTTGGACCTTTCTCAAAATAATCTATCGGGCACTATTCCATTTCCATCTTGCTTCAGTCCACCGGTTATAATGCATGTACATTTGAGGCAAAACAGATTAAGCGGATCTATGACACATGCCTTCTCTGAAACCTCTTCCTTGGTGACGTTGGATCTCGGAGAAAATAACATAACTGGCAAAATTCCAGACTGGATTGGCAACCTTTCGACTTTGAGCATTCTTCTTCTAAATGCAAATCAATTAAATGGAGAAATCCCCATTCAGTTATGCCAGTTGAACTCATTAAGCATTCTAGATCTTTCTCAAAATAAGCTTTCCGGTTCTATACCTTCTTGTTTGAGTAATTTTACTCTTGAGCCAAAGACTGTGAAATCTGAGGGAACTTCTACTGGTACTGCATTTTATATCTTTTCACGGTTCAACGATGTGTTGGAAGAATTGGGCATCAAATATAGTAACATGGATGGAGGAAAACATTGGTATCCCACATATTATATGGAAGAACGGATAATATTTTCAACAAAGAGATTTTCCTACCCTTACAAGGGTAACATTCTCAACTACTTTTCTGGTATTGATCTCTCCTGCAACAGATTGACAGGCCCCATCCCATCCGAAATGGGAAACATGAGTCAGATCCGTTCACTAAACTTGTCCTGGAACACTCTAAGTGGATCTATCCCCTCAACGTTTTCAAAACTTGATCAGATTGAGAGTTTGGACCTTTCCCACAACAACCTGAATGGCAGAATCCCCTCACAATTGACAGAGTTGAACACTCTGGCGGTATTCACTGTTGCATGCAACAACTTGTCAGGGCCTCTTCCGGACATGAAAGCTCAGTTTGGGACCTTTGACCAGACCAGTTATGAAGGAAACCCTCTTCTTTGTGGACCTCCATTAAACAATACTTGTATTGAAGGTGATTCGCCAGAAATTCCAAGTGCTTTATTCAATGAAGAAGAAGAAGGTTTTATGGCCACGAGTGTTTTCTACATCAGCTTTGTGGTTTCCTATGCAATAATATTGTTGGCAATTGCCCTTGTCCTCTACATAAACCCGTATTGGAGAGGGGCATGGTTTTATTTTGTTGAACAGGTTAGTACGGCTTGCTATTACTTCATTGTGGATAATCTCCATGGGTTGCCCTGCTTCAGATGAAACATGTAGACTTGTGCATCACCATGTTCCAGAGTCCAGACTTCAAGTTCAAAGGTCACGATATTATATTTAATTCCTTTAGTTCTTTTTGCTCCAAAAGTTTGATTCAGGCATTTTATAAGATTAGTGTATGAGTGTGACAAATCATGTTTGTAGTGTCTATGATTTCTGATCATTGATGCTTGATAAAATATATAGTTATCTGTTTTTTCATTCTTCTTTCTTTATTTTCAAAGTAGTTAATTATGTCTGATTTTATCTTTAGTTACGAGATGTAGTATTACATTTTGGGTCCCATATATACACTCATACTCTAAACCCTATAAGACAACTTTATAACAAAATAAACTTCTAAAAAGGGAAACAGATCCACCGTCTCATCAAGACAAAATTACATTAGAACTTCTAAAGCAATAGTAACAAACAAACCTTCATCTTGGAATAAAACAAGAGTTGATACTTGATACCAAGAATTTACTGCCAAACCACAGTTTTAGAGACACTAAACCCATAACCATATCCTTTAGCAATGTAGATAGAAGAGGAAAAAAAAAACAAAAAAACCAAAAAAAGTCCAGAAAAGGATGGGACACAGCCAAACTTCTCTTCTATACCTACCAAGTTAATTTTCATATTCTTTTCATCATTGCTTTGACCTGGTGCAAACATAAGCCATGAGAGAGCTTATAAGTTTATCCAAGCTAAAGGTATTAAAGTCCATGTTTTCTTGAATTGAATCAACTAATTTGGCCCCCAGTTCCTCCTTGGCAAGGTTAGCCGCACTTTCCACACAAGCTCAACTGTTGGAGTAGCTTCTTCCGAGGCCTTTCATGATGTCTGTGAACCTCACAAACATATCTGAGATGCTTTTATATTTGGTAGCATCTAGAATCATATTCATATTTCTTCTACCTTCCAGGTCATATTCATAGTGCAATTAGGCCAAATCAACGCCAAAGACGTGAACAGTTGTTAACACCAACATTCGAATTTGACCTGGAAACACATTGAATGTGTTTCTAGAAGACGAGGATATTCTCTAGCCAGTATATGATCAGATATATGGCATGGAGTATTCGAGGCAGAATCTCGCATGTGGCACGCACGATCTATTAATTAATTTAAAATTATAATGAAATAATTAACAATGTTAAACTGATCAAGATCTTCCATAATCTCTGGATTCTCAGCCAGGCAATCGGGTAGTTTTCCCCTGCAGATAACAAAAAAAACATTATAGTACCCAGTCAATCTTTTTGTAGAAAATGTATTCAAAAGACACACATTTTTTCTTAGCAAAAATTGTCTACAATTGAAATTTGATTTGATAGCTAGCTAGGCTCAAATTGGTCTGATGCAGTGCTCATCCACAACATTCTGACCGAAAAACACAAGTTCTCATGTTATTTTCTCCCCATAATTTGTAAATACATAATTGTTATGACTATTCGCAAAGAGGATCACATGCTGATGAAAGTTATTGAGATTCATTTGGATTGCAAATGTTTTAATCATCTATCCATCTTAAAAATCAAAATCCAGATTTGAAGTCTAATTTGGAAAGCAGACAGCAAAACAGATTAATTCAGCGCAAATTACATTATTAATTTTATTAGTATGGGTAACTCTCTACGGAAACCAGAAAAGCCCAATGTCAATTCAAACTTGTGTATGTATATGCTTGTTCAATCTTTGATCAAGATCAATTAACTTAATTTCTTTTATTTAAAAAAGTCTGATGACATTTGAGGTTATCTTCTTCTTTTTTAAAATAAAAATAAAAATTTATGTAACAAAATAAAAGGGGTTGCGACGAGATCAGATTCTAACTCATAATTAAGGAGAGCATAAGACTTAAAAGTGGCTTTTCTTGAGCTAACTAATAAACATAAGAGAAGGTAAGGACAGAAAGGAACAAGACTAAAAACTGCAAAACATGAAGTAACTGATGTTTTTCCAATGTCCAAAAAGGCATCCTCCCCCTTGGTCTCTAAGCCCCTCGGTTTGATTCAAAGCATCAACTGCTTCGGGTAGTTATTAGCGGTTACCTTGCATCCCTCTCAATCCTATGTTATGGACAATGGGACATCACCCAAACAGCATTAGACTAAGCCTACACTATTACTCTCATTGGGCTACCGTGCTTCAGTCCCACTAGCCTACACATGAAGACTGATCCTACACCAGTTCCAAGCCCAATGCCAAATACCAAGTGCATGGCCTAATGATTTACTTACACAGACTCATGATAGGGTTTTACCCCGCTCCTGATCCGAGTCCAATCTTGTAGTCCAACAGCTATAGAGAGGGCAACCGAGTAGCCGATCATCTTGCTAGGAGAGCTTGTAAAAACAGAATGTGGCATGAATATTTCTTAGAGCCTCCCAGACTTTATGTTAGAATATCTTTTTGAAGGCTTCTCTGTTACTGCTGTAAATAGGCGAGTTAGAGTTCATCATGCATGCATGGTTGCTTCTTCAAGAATATATAGCTAGAATATACACGTACAAATTCTGCTTAAACCTTTTAAAAAAATATTGGTTCCAACAAAATCGTTGCCATTAATTATCAACAACATCATGGTTGTCTTCACTTCCATTCCAGAAACATGACCCCCTCCTCTCTCTTCTCCATTTGAATGAATGAGTTTAGTCTATCGTAAAGAGTCTATCTAAAACGACGTGATTAACTTTGTTCAATTAAACGGCAACTTGGCATAACTTCGTTGAGATGAAAAGTCATGGTAATTGTTTTTCAACAATCCATCTTCCAGTTTGATTTATTATAGAATCATAAGCAATATTATTTTCCATTGCTTTACCCATGTGAGTTTAGTGGGCAAGTAAATCCAAGTCTGTCTACCATTTTCCTTGAGGAAGCATGATTTTATACGGTACGCTTGAATTTGGAAAATCTCAACGGTCTCACTCGATGGCAAATTAGTCCAAATCAACGCCAAAGACCAGAACAGTTGTTAACACCAGCATTCGAATTTGTCGGAAACATATTGAATGTGTTTCTAGAAGATGAAGATTTTCTTTTCTTTTTTCTTGGATGAAAGATTTTCTCCTTCCAGTATATGATTAGATATACAGCATGATGTATTCAAGGCAGAATCTCATATTTGGCACGCACGATGTATTAATTTGAAATTTATAAAGAAATAGACAACGTTAAACTGATCAAGATCTTCTATAATCTCTGGATTCTCAGCTAGGCAATCGGGTAGTTTTCCCCTGCAGATCACAAAAAAACATTATAGTATCCAATCAACCTTTATGTAGAAAATGTATTCAAAAGACAAGCATATTTTCTCTTAGCAAAAATTGTTTACAATTACCTCCGGGGTCGTAGAAAAGCTGACAGGAGACTGTTATAGCTTAATCAAGTGACTCGAATTCGAGTCATTGGATACATAGCTGCTTTAAAAACCTGGGAGGGAGAGTTTTAATCCTACCCGGCTCGAATTCGAATTAGTTGGAGCAAAGCTCTAGATACCGGATGGTGAAAAAAAAAATTGTTTACAATTTGAAATTTGATTTTTTTATATAGCTGCTAGCCTCAAATTGGTCTGGTTCGTGCTCATTCGCAATATTTTGAGCAAAAAAAAAAAATGTTCTCATGTTTTTCCCTTCCCATAATTGTAAATACATACATATTATTACTATTAGCAAAATTCATTTGGATTGTAAATGTTTAATAATTATCAATTTAATATCCAATTTGATTCCTGAACTATACAAAAAAAATATATTAGTCCATGAACTTTTGTTTTGAGATAGATATATAAATCCTGAATAAAAAAAATTAAAGAAAACTTAAGGATTAATCTATTCCAAAATAAAAGTTTTGGGATCAATTTATCCCAAAATAAAAATTTAGGGACAAATATGTCATTTTTGTATAATTTAGGGATTTAATTAAATATTAAGCCAATAATTATCTATTCATCTTAGAAATCAAAACCCATATTTGAAGTCAAAATGGAAAGTTGACAGCAAAGCGGATTAATTCAAGGCAAATTACATTATATTACAAGTAATTAGACTTATATTACAAGTCTGGCAAAAAAAGAAGAAGAGAGACTTATATTACAAGTAATTAGACTCGTACAGTCATAGGTCCATTTCTTTTGGCCTAAGTGGGCAATGACTTTCTTAAACAAACATAAAACACCAACAAAGTGGGCAAAAGATACACCACACTTTTTGCTCTAAGCAAGCAATGGATATTTAGTTAAAAACCAAAAAGAAGCTTAAAAATTAGGCAAAGGGTACTCAAATTCCAATCCAGGAGAAAGTCAAAATGTTACTCTCTCTGTCCCTATTTAACTGTCTTTTTTTGGTCAACTTATCACAACTTTGACCGTTAATTATAAAAAATATATATAGAATTAAATTTTCAAAAAATATATTTTGAAAAGTTTAATATTTGTACTTTTCAAATTTTATCTTAAAAAATTTTATAACTTTATAATTTTATCACAAATAATGGTCAAAGTTGTGATAAGTTGATCAAAAAGGGACAGTTAAATAGGGACAAAGGGAGTAATTAATTGAACTTTGATTATCTGAATCGACCCAAGAAGAAGGAAACATGGACTCGGACTCAGACCGCCTAACTGCACAATATATATTAATGCCCATTGACCTTATCGAGCTAAGTTTCCGAATTGATGAAGATTCTTCATTCTTCAGGGCCTGGCGCCCTGCTTTTCACAAATCGTAATTACGTGAATTTGGAGAGCAATAAATAAAAGTTCATTCATGTCTCCCTTGTTTAATTAGCTTAGCTTATTTAAGGAATGATAAAGAAATGTGAAATGCTAAATGGTGAATGTTGCATGGTACATGGTGTATGGTGCATCAATTAGCAAAACCAGAAAGAAATTTAGGCTACACGCTTTTATTAACCGGATAGAAAGTGTCCCTTACTTTAGGGATTTGGCTCCTCTGCTGTTGAGATTTCAATTGGATGAACCTGTTAAAGGTGAGATTAGAAGACACCTCATTCTTAAATGGATCTACAAATAAAATTACGCCACATCATCCAATGAAAAATACCGCACATTTTCAAAAGATAAATTTACCCTTCTATGCCTTCTCCTTCCTTGAGAGATGTTGACGGATTTTTTGTTGATGGGTTTTTTTTTAGCATCTTTGGACAGAGTTTAATTTGGTACATAAAAATATTTTTTATTTTCATTCTTTAAAAAATATAAAGAAATCATCATGTAAGATAAATGTAGTTAATAGAAATATATACATGCTTTAGAAAATACAAATGGAAATGAACCTAGAATTGAGAACAATTTTTTTTTTGACTTAATACACACTTTGCCCCTTAAAGTATACCGTTTTGACACTTTGCCTCTTAAAGTTTTTCTTAAACGTTTTGACGTGACGTGATCCATGTCAGCATAGTGCCACGTGCTGATGAATGCTACGTGGCACAATGGTCCTACGCAACTTGTATATGTAACCTCTCTTTACCTTCACTAATTTTCTCAAACGCAACTTGTATATGTTTTTGTCTGCAATTTCTTGAAAGTTTTGGTCTATGACCGTCCAGTATCCAAGCCTGATCGGCCTGACTAATCTGGACCGGGTATTACAGAGGTCCATTTCTGGGGGCGACCCTCCCAACAACCGCAAATTCCATACACATGCTGAGTTCGTGATTCGAACCCAGATCATGCTTAAAGGAAATGGAGCCCTCATCCACTCCACCCAACGGTCGTTGGTGCAATTTCTTGGAAGTTGCCTACATATATAGCTTAATCCCTTCTAGGGGCAACTTTGAAAGCCCATTTTCCTCGCTATGATAAACTCGTTCAGATCCAAAAAACAGTAAAAATAGGAACAAAATTGCATTTTGAGTTACTGAAAATATACAAGAAATAGTTAAAAGTTTCATTTCATTTCATTTAGAAGTATTGCGATTAATTTTCGTGCTTTGAAAATGACTAAGGTTACTTCAATATATATGAAGGTGGACAGTTCCAAATAATACTAGTCCATCTCCAATAATAAGTGCTTGGTTGCCTTAATTTGTAAATACACAGAATCGAGATAGTATAGAAAAAACACTATTCTAAGATATCGTTCCCACGAGAACTAATATTCACTGATTTAATTAATTCTAGTTAAAGTAAATAATTAATTAAAATTAAAGAAGAATTAAACTAACTAAAACAGCTAATTAAATAAAAGAAAATTAATAAATAAGAAAACATTAGGGCTTTGGGGTTCACTTACAAAGAATAATTAATTATCATGCAAATCAAATTATTCTAGTTGAAATAACGATTACACTAATGCATCTATGTCGTTTCTCAAAGTACAAAGGTATATTCAATTAAGCAATTACCATCTCTCAATGCGCAATTCAACTTAATCAAACTCATTAAGTATAAGTAATCAATAAGTTATCACCCTAGTTTAGGATATCTTTATCTCTAACTCTAGAATGTTTATTCTTCTAATGCACGGATCATACTTCTCCTTTCAGTACTTCATACAATCCCTAAGAGTGAATCTATGGTGATCAAGTATAAATTCAGGATTAAGAACAAGAAGAATAAATTCAATCATCAAATAATTAAAATATGCATAGATAATTAAAAATCTAAACAAGCGACATCCTTAACCCTAACTAGGGAACTAACTACTCATAAAATAAAATAAGAACAAAATAAAAATAAAATAAGGTCTAAGATATAAAATCTAAGACATCGTAGGAAAACTCTAAGATGAGTATTTATACTAATAATTTACATAAGATTGTTTAAAAAATAAATTTAGTCCTAATTGAACTTGGACTCTTTAACCACGTCACACAAGCCTAGCCAACTTGATACTCGGCAAGAAATCTACGTCTTCCGCACAGGACTGATGAAAATCCCGCGCGAGAGTCGTCTTTACTTCTTGGTCTTCTTCGCTCCAAACTTCACGTGAAACTCCCACCGCCACAAGCTTACATGGAGTTAGCATATGGTTAATATAATTCCACTTCAAGCTTTGACTACCTTTAAGCTTTTGTTTCTTTCTCAGATTTCCAATTTGCAAAGCTTGTGTTTAGAGTTCCAATTCCATAAATCTCTCAAAATTAAGCTAATTCATCACCTACAAGTAAATAAATCAAATATGAGAGAATAACAAGAATTTCATATCAATTTTGACCATAAAAGTGCTAAAATATATATCAAATTAATTATAAAATATTCACTAAATATGGTCATATTAGTGCTGTAAACCTTTTATGTAAATGCCAATTCCTATGTATTGAACATTTAGATTGTTTGCTTCCTTGAGGCAATATGTATTCATAGCAGTTCCTTTTGCCAAATTAACTATACCAATTAGGTGGTGGTTGTAATGTACTTCTTGTAATGTTTTGATTGATGAAATGAAAATGATTGAATACTTAAGTTACCCCCTAAACTATATCTCCTTGGATATATTGACCTCCAAACTTTTATTTAGGACAATTTATTCCTCAAACTATTATTTTGAGACAATTAACTCCTTAAATTATTATTTTTGAATAATTAAGCCCTCAAAATTATTATATTGGGACAATGTAACCCTTAATATTCATTGGAACCCTTTAAAAAAATGAAGGGTTCCATTGAATTAAGGGTTACATTGTCTCAAAATAAAGTTTGAGAAATTAATTGTTCCAAAATAAAAGTTTGAGGGTTCAATTGTCTCAAATAAAAGTTTAAGGGTCAATTTGTCTTTTTTGATATATTTTGAGGACTGATTTGGATATTCAATCAAATAAAAATCCTTATTTTTTGGCTAAAAATCATGCCTATTAAAACGGGCAAGATATATATGGCCTACATAAAGCAAGTGGCCCCATTGTCCACTTCAAGAGGGCCTTTGTATAATTTTTTGGAAAGTGAAAAAATTATAGGTGCAATTTACATATATATTATAGATTAAGGTGCTGTTTGATAAAACTGAAGTAATTAAGCACTGAAAATTAAGTGCTGAAAATTTCTTCTGAAAATTTTAAGTACTGAATTTATTGTGTAAAAATTGTTTGATAAGTTATTATGTTTGACAAATTTATTTTTGAACTATTATAAGAGAAATGAAAGTTTATGAAAAATAAATGCATTGATAATTAATAAAAAGGAAAGAATAGTGGTTAAAAGGAAAGAATACAACATTAAATGTAATTAATGTGTGATTTTTTCCTTAAATGGAATTGTTGAATGAAATAAGTAACCTAAGAGCTACTTATTATTTTCAATGCTTTTTCATTGAAAATTTCCAATTAAGTGGTTCTTTAGCTTTTATTATCAAACACATTGAAAAAATGAAAGCATTGAAAATTTTCATTTTCAATTGTTTGAAAATTTTCAATGATTAATCAAACAACCCCTAAGTTAGAGTGTTTTTTATTTATTTTATTTATATTTTATGGTTCATATTACATAAATTTTTCTCACTTTAATTTAATTGGTTGTTTTAAAGAAATTGGACTTAACTTTAGAAAATTGATGAAAATTCAAAACTGGAGCTAAAATGTAAGGTTTGTAACTTTGGACTTGACGTGCACGCTAAAGGTCAAGAATTGGAGATTGTGCATGAAAGGGAGCATGTGGAGTCAAGGCATGACGTGGGATCAAAGCGTAATATGGAGCAAACAGCCACGATCCGAGCTTGGAAGATGAAACTTGCAGCGCCGGTGTTGTTCGTTTATCAAGCAAAGCACGCCTATTTTTGGGAGCAATGATGACGTGAAACTCTAGCATATAGAGAAGACAAATTGAAGCCAGAAATACAAAAGCAAATTAGTCATGCTGACTTGGAAACGTGGCACAAAAGGAGAAAAAGGGAGAAAACAAGTAAAAGACGCTGGTCTTGGCTTGTATTCTCTATGTCCCTTATTATTTATCCCTATTAACCGCTTTACACAGGGTAAGAAAATTAGTTAGAACTCAAAATCTTATATATTTTTATCTTTACTTTCCAATTTTACTCCCTCTCTCTCTTCCCATCTTGGCCTATAGAAGGAAAGCAGAAAACTCAATGCATTTAAGAAAGACAGAGAAGTTTGTGTTAGAATACTTTATTTCTAATTTGGTGAAATGTCACCAACCAATTTTCATGTCAAATCATCAAGAAAAGTTAGATCTAAATGTTTAGATCTGAGCGGAAGCGTACCTGGATCCATGAAGAAAGCTTAATTTTCTGGTTATTGCCTTCCAAGCCAATATGCAGACTTTTCTCTCTCTGAAGAGATTTTTCTCTTTGGATGAGAGTTATATCTTTTCTAATTGATAGGATTTTAGAAAAGAGAAAATCTTTTGTTGTGCATATGGCTTGGGGACCATAACCCTTATTTATATATTTAGTCTAACTTCTATTTTAGCCTATCATAAAAATAGAAATTAATCCTTTGGGTCTCTACACATTAAAGTCCATTCTCTATTAGATGTCTAGCCCAAAACTTTAAACTTTATTGATCACTTTAATATATTATGGGCTATCATAAGATTAAGCCTAATTAAAGTGATCAATAAAGTTTAAAGTTTTGGGCTAGACATCTAATAGAGAATGGACTTTAATGTGTAGAGACCCAGAGGATTAATTTCTATTTTTATGATAGGCTAAAATAGAAGTTAGACTAAATATATAAATAAGGGTTATGGTCCCCAAGCCATATGCACAACAAAAGATTTTCTCTTTTCTAAAATCCTATCAATTAGAAAAGATATAACTCTCATCCAAAGAGAAAAATCTCTTCAGAGAGAGAAAAGTCTGCATATTGGCTTGGAAGGCAATAACCAGAAAATCAAGCTTTCTTCATGGATCCAGGTACGCTTCCGCTCAGATCTAAACATTTAGATCTAACTTTTCTTGATGATTTGACATGAAAATTGGTTGGTGACATTTCACCAAATTAGAAATAAAGTATTCTAACAATTGGTCTCAGAGCTTCTTCATGTCAAATCATTGGGAATCAATTTGATTCTTTGTCTTCCATAATCATGGATTTGGTTTTTCCATGGATTCAGTTTATTAAGAAATATGGCTTTGGAGTTTGGAGTTTGTTTCAGATTTGATTTTTACGTTTTATGCATCCAGCCAGAATCTTGTTAACAAGAGCTAAGATCCAATTTATTGAGAAACAGATTCAAGTTTTAAGGATTAAAAAAAAAAAGGATAAAAGTTTCGGTTTTCTGGGCCAATTTTATTAGATGATAGGTTTTGTCCAAGATGTGAAATCATGCAGGATGAATAGGAGAATTTTCCTATTATGACGGCAATAATGGGGCTTGTTAGTGGTGCAAGTTGGCATGGGGCTCACTTGGTTGCTTAAGGAATTTGTTCACATTTTGGTATTATTATTTTATTAATATTATGAGATAAATTGATTGAAACAAACTTTCGGCGCTTAATTATTGTTTTAGTCAATTGTCACTGACTTATTCAAATTTTGGTATTATTATTTTATTAATATTATGAGATAAGTTGATTGAAACAATACGCTACCAAAGTAGCCTCTCTTGTCTAGATTAATTTATTTTATAATATTAAGTTGGTTGTGTATATGTAATTCATGCGGATATTGGCCAGCCCAAAGGAGGGTCAATATTTGGCCGAAATACATGTAAACTTGTGGTAATAAATATGTGACAATTATTCGGTTTGCCATGTGAACAATTAATCAGTCCAAAGAAAGGTTAATTGTTTGACAGGATCTTATTGTCAATATTTGATTACTACACCAAGAGTACCACTTACAGTTAATATTTCTGTCCAAAGACTAGATATTAATGTTGTGCTAGGTATCTTGTGATGGGGTTTACCATTATTTGAATATATGGTTATTATATGGAATTAATGTGAGCATATTCTACTTGTTTCGTTCTCTGTACAGTTGCTAGTTCTACATCTACTATTACTGCCAGCTTGAATTCCATTCCCATGCTTAGTGGCACGAACTTTAAAGCATGGAAAGAGAACGTTATGATTGTTCTCGGTGTTATGGATCTAGACCTTGCGTTAAGGACAGAACGACCCACAGACCTTACGGTTGATAGTTCATCTAATGATAAGATGGATATGGAAAGGTGGGAACGTTCTAATCGCATAAGTCTTATGATTATAAAGCGTGCAATTCCGGAAACCTTCAGGGGCACTATGTCTGAAAAGGTTACTACTGCTAAAAATTACCTTGAGGAAATTGAAAAGAGGTTTGCCAAAAGCGAAAAGGCCGAAACAAGTACGATTTTGGCAAATCTCATTTCAATGAGGTATAAAGGAAAAGGTAATATAAGGGAATACATCATGGAGATGTCTCATCTTGCTTCAAAGCTAAAGGCACTAAAGTTGGAGCTGTCTGAAGACTTGCTTGTGCATTCAGTTTTGCTCTCTCTTCCTGTACAATTCAGTCAGTTCAAAGTTAGTTATAACTGTCAAAAGGAGAGTTGGACTCTTAATGAGCTCATCTCTCATTGTGTGCAAGAAGAAGAAAGGCTGAAGCAAGAGAAGACAGAAAGTGCTCATTTGGTTAGTACCTTTAAGGACAAGAACTTGAAAAGGAAGAAAGGTAAGGAAGCTGCAAATGTTCCACCAGAAAAGAAACAGAACCAACAGGGTGAGGCATTTACCTGTTATTTCTGTAAAGCTGCTGGACACAGAAAAAAGGATTGTACCAAATATCGCGCATGGCGTGTAAAGAAAGGTACACTTCTCACTTTGGTTTGTTCTGAGGTTAATTTAACTTCTGTACCTATACACACTTGGTGGCTAGATTCTAGTGCTACTACTCACATAAGTGTGTCTATACAGGGTTGCCTGAACTACCGAAAGCCAATTGATGGTGAAAGATACATCTATGTGGGCGATGGTAAATCAGTGGAAGTTGAGGCTATTGGAACTTTTAGGTTATTATTTGGATTTGAATGAGACTTATGTTGTACCGTCATTTAGACGGAATTTGGTTTCTATTTCCGTATTGGACAAATTTGGTTACTCTTGTTCATTTGGAAATAATCAGTTTAGTCTTTTTCAAAATTCAAATGTTATTGGTACCGGTTCTTTATCTTTTGTTGATAACCTATATTTGCTTGATACAATTGCCTCATATAATGAAACCTTGCATGTGTATCGAGGTATAAAGAGAAAATTAACCAATGAGAATTCTGCTTCATTATGGCACAAACGTTTAGGGCATATCTCTAAACAAAGAATTGAACGTCTTGTGTCTGACAGGATTCTTGATCCCCTTGATTTTACGAACTTTGAAAATTGTGTTGCTTGTATTAAGGGGAAACAGACAAACCTAAGGAGATTAGGTGCCAACAGGGCTATGGACGTCTTAGAACTAATACATACAGACGTTTGTGGGCCATTCCCTACAGCTTCTTGGAATGGTCAACAATATTTTATTACGTTCACAGACGACTTTTCACGTTATGGCTACCTATATCTCATTCAAGAAAAGTCTCAGTCTCTGGATGTGTTCAAAAATTTTAAAGCTGAAGTTGAGAATCAACTCAACAAAAGAATTAAAAGCGTCAGATCTGACCGTGGTGGTGAATACTATGGCAGATATGACAGATCAGGTGAACAACGTCCAGGACCGTTTGCTAAGTTTCTCGAAGAGTGTGGTATTGTCCCACAGTACACCATGCCAGGATCTCCTAGCATGAATGGTGTTGCTGAAAGGAGAAATAGGACATTAAAGGACATGGTAAGGAGTATGATTAGTCATTCTACTTTACCAGAATCTCTTTGGGGAGAAGCACTAAAGACTGCAGCTTACATACTCAATAGGGTTCCAACAAAAGCAACTACCAAAACCCCTTATGAGCTTTGGACTGGCAAGAAGCCCAGTTTAAATCACTTGCACATTTGGGGTTGTCCAGCTGAGGCAAGGCCAAATAGGCCAAATGAAAAGAAACTGGATTCCAGAACGATTAGTTGCTATTTTGTTGGATACTCTGAAAGGTCAAGGGGTTACAAGTTTTATGATCCCACTACTAAGTCAATGTTTGAGACGGGAAATGCTCGATTCTTTGAGGATGTTGAGTTTGCGAGGGGAAAAGGAATTAAGGACTTTGTCTTTGAAGAGGAATGTGTCGAAATTCCTCTAATTGCTTTTGAAAATTATCAGGGTCAGGCTTCAATTCCTGGTATTGTTCAAGAAGCAATTCCAGATCAAGACAATGTTATTGAACCTCTTGCTCAAGTTCAACAACTTGTTCCAGAAGAACAAACTCTACAGCCTCAAGAACCTATGCCATTAAGGAGATCCACTAGAGAGAGGAGAAATGCAATTTCGGACGATTATATTGTATTTCTTCAAGAACATGAGGTTGACATTGGTGTGGTAGAAGATGATCCAATCAACTTCCATCAAGCCATTGAAAGTTCTAACTCTCAACAGTGGATTAATGCCATGAATGAAGAGATGAAGTCCATGAAGGACAATGACGTTTGGGACCTTGTATCATTACCTGAAGGTATTAAACCCATTGGTTGTAAATGGATATTTAAGACCAAAAGGGATTCGAGAGGTAATATAGAAAGGTACAAGGCTCGTCTTGTTGCAAAGGGCTTCACACAGAAAGAAGGTATTGATTATAAAGAGACTTTCTCTCCGGTTTCTTCCAAAGACTCTTTTAGGACAATAATGGCATTAGTGGCACATTTTGACCTTGAGTTACATCAGATGGATGTTAAGACAGCGTTTCTCAATGGTGACATTGATGAGACGATTTATATGGTGCAGCCAGAAAACTTTGTATCCAGAGATGCAAAGCAAATGGTTTGCAAATTAAAGAAATCCATCTATGGGCTCAAGCAAGCTTCTCGTCAATGGTATTATAAATTTCATCAAGTTGTTATCTCATTTGATTTTGAGATAAATGCAGTTGATGATTGTATATACCACAAGTTCAGTGAGAGTAAGTGTATTTTTCTGGTTTTATATGTCGATGACATACTGCTTGCCAGCAACGATATAGGCTTATTGCACGAAACCAAGAGCTTTCTGACAAAGAAATTTGAAATGAAAGATCTTGGTGACGCCTCTTTTGTATTAGGCATACAAATACACCGAGATCGTTCTCGGGGTATACTTGGGTTATCACAAAAGAGCTATATCGAAAATGTTCTAAAGAGATTTGGCATGCAGGATTGTAAACCAGGTGACACCCCTGTTGCTAAAGGAGACAAGTTTAGTCTCAACCAATGCCCCAAGAATGAGTTTGAAACTAAAGAAATGCAAAAGATTCCTTATGCGTCAGCAGTAGGGAGTCTAATGTATGCTCAAGTGTGTACACGTCCGGATATTGCGTACATAGTTGGAATGCTGGGCAGATACTTAAGCAATCCTGGAATGGATCATTGGAAAGCAGCTAAACGGGTTATGCGGTACTTACAGAGAACAAAGGACTACATGCTCACATACAGAAAATCGGATCAGTTGGAGATCATTGGGTATTCTGATTCTGATTTTGCTGGATGCCAAGACAGTAGGAAATCCACATCATGCTATATTTACCTGCTGGCTGGAGGAGCTATTTCCTGGAAGAGTGCTAAGCAGACACTCATAGCTTCTTCCACCATGGCAGCGGAATTTATAGCATGTCATGAGGCATCTAGTCATGGGATTTGGCTGCGAAATTTTGTCACTAAGCTGCAAATTGTGGATGGTATTGAGAGACCATTAAAGATATTTTGTGACAATAAGTCAGCAGTACTATATTCCAATAACAACAGGAGCTCAACGAAGTCAAAACATATAGATCTCAAGTTCCTGGTTGTTAAAGAAAGAGTTCAAAATGGTCAGGTGTCTATTGAACATATTGGGACAAACTCTATGGTTGCGGATCCGCTAACTAAGGGATTACCACCTAAGGTCTTTCATGAGCATACCGCTCATATGGGTGTTGTATCTTTTGATAACATGCAATTTTAGTGGGAGTTTGTTATTTTGGTTGAATTTCAGTTATAGACACATTTTGTGGTTTGTTTTAACTCTTTATTTGGTTGATCTCACTAAGGAATAAGGTTGGACCAGTTGGAAGTAGACATGTTAAGATCACATTACATGTAACTTCCCATGCTATGCATCCATGCTTGATCTATGTTGCTCAATTATATTGACATATGTGACTATTGATGGTTTCGTTATGATATGTGTATAATGAAAACCGCTTTAATCCTATGTTGATATGATTGATGAACCAGATTGATTTAAGATGTCTATGGTAATGATAGCAAAATTTGAGCTCATAAGGTTATTACATAATATATAATTAAAGGAGTTATACATATATGGCCCAAGTGGGAGATTTATATAATTAATATAAATATATGAGCCCACATGTTGAATTAAATCCAACAGTTTGGAGAGAGAGAGAGAGAGAGTGAAAGGGTAAATTTGGACAACTATCAATTAATACTAAGATATGGACAGATAAAAAGGGACAAAAAAATCCCGAAATGAGACAAATAATAATGGACTGAGGGAGTATATTTTAAGAATTGGTGACGTGGCATAAGAATTTTAAGTTTAATTGGGATTGACCTAACTTATTTTTTAAATAATTATATGTAATCTACTAGTACAAATAGACATTTTAGGATTCTCATAGAGTGTCTTGGATCTATATCTTAGACCTTATTATATTTTAGTCTATTATATTCTTATTCTTGTTTTTATTTTATAAGTAGTTAAATTTTTTGTTGGGAATTTAGATAGATTTTTAAGGGATTTTAATTTAATCATTGTATGAATTAGTTTTTTTAGGGTTAAATTTATTTTCTTTATACTTAATTCCGTTGTATATCTGATCACCACATAATTAATCTTTAATTTGTATGATATATTGAGGGGTGAAGTATAATCCGTACTCTAGAAAAATAAACACAATTGAACTAGGTTTGAGAGAAATTTAGTTAATTGTGATAACCATAATTGAATTTGGGTCAAGAGAAACTGATTTAATTATAATCCTAGATTCTTAATGTTTTTAGTTAATTAATTTACGTACTCAGAGGTGGTTATCACTTAACTAGAAAAATCTTAAGATAATTTGAGAGGACTCCTAAGTGAATTAGCGATTGTTATATTAATCATGTTAATTGAATTAATACATAATTGAATTAAATGCCTAGAAGATAAGCCTAAACCCTAACGTTTTTAATATTGATTTTTTCTTTAATTATTTATAATCATTCTTTTAGTTAATTAGATTATAATTTCTTACTTTATTTAAATAATTCCTTGCTTTTATTAGAATTAGCTTTCCTCTTTTATTAAACTCTACTAGAATTAGGAATTAGCAATTAACTTGTCCTCATGGATTCGACACCTTGGAATACTCTAAGTCCCTATATTATTTGATTCGGTACCCTTGTAGAAAAATCCACATCAAAAAGTTTGGAAAAGATATCTATCAACTATTGAAACCAATAGACTACAACCTGCCCGAAGTTTACGCCAAATTAGTTCAATATTGTATTATAAGGAAGTTAGTTCCCCTGAGACGTATATATATAGACTAATATCGATACAGCATTGCCAAACGCATATGCATACAAGAAGTTATATAGCAAAGTGATCGTCATTTTGGGTGTAAGGAGATGTGGCCAAAATGGTTATGGTTGGTACTTATTATCACGGTAATGGTAATCCTTTTAGAAGCGGGATGGAGTAGAGGGTGTTTGGAGAAAGGGAGAGTTGCCCTCTTACAACTTAACTCTTTCTTCGATCATCTTAAGTTTCCTCGCAATTGGGTGAAGAAAGAAGATTTCAACTGTTGTCAATGGAAAGGAGTTGAGTGCGACAACACAACTGGACGAGTGATCACACTTGATTTATCCAATACCAGGTCCAGATCACAGCAGAGGTTGAAAAACCATTCTTATCTCAATGCTTCTTTGTTTCTTCCATTTGAGGAATTGAGGAGTCTTGATCTATATCAAAATCAAATAACAGGTTAATTTTATCGAGAATGAAGGTTTCATTATTTTATCTCTGTGATTCACCATAAATTCTATATAACCACAACCTATATATATATATATATAACCACTTGCATTGCAGCAGATTTCACATGGCCTTCGGGAATGAATCGTTTGGAGACTCTTGATTTAAGTTCCAACTATTTGAATAACGGCTCTCTATTAAATTTTCAAGGTCTTTCGTCTTTAAGAATTCTATATTTGAGTGACAATGAATTTAAAGCAACCCTTAATATTGGAGGTAAGTTTCCTTTTTATTACCTCTTGTTAATTTTCATTTATTTCTGTTATTTCATATAGCAGTTGGGCTAAAATAAAGCTATTACGCCATTTCCATTAATATAATTGGGTTTCAATAGGCTTCAGTCATTTGATCAACCTGAACGTGTTGTATTTATACGGAAATCAAATTGAAAGCCTCCAGTATTCACAAGGTATATATATAAGATTTAAACAATAAATTATCTTTCAATTTAGTTTGGTTTTTAATTTCAACCCTTTTTTTTTTGAAGAAAATTTCAACTTTTTATGTCTTCTATCATAGACGTGTATATGTATATTATTCGTCCTGAAAATGTAAATCCTCTCCAGATGTTGGAAAACAGGCGAGGTTGATCAACTTAAAGAAGGTTGGTTTGTGGGGCAATCTCTTCAATAACACTATATTCGCACAGCTTAGACGGTTTCCAAATCTAAAGAATTTGGAAATCGGTTATAATCAATTCAATGGATTACTAGATATCAAAGGTAAAACTACAAACATTTTCATACCTATGAGTTTGAGTTATGTTTGGTACAAATTTGAAAAAAAAAAAAGGGAAAACTTAGCCAATGATGATAGAGAATAGTGAAGAACGGAATATCATTTTAATTTCTTTCCTTCGTAAGAAAAATAAAATGGAGTGAAAATGAAAAAGAAGTTGACTACTCTTAGTACAAGTGATTAAAAATTAATTTATTTTCCTATCACTTTTGTTTAACCTAAACCAAAAATTTAGTTTTGAATCGATAAGATGAAAAGACAATAGTAAACAGACCATCTATTTAATTTATTCGCTCGTATCATCGCTGAACCCTTCTTTCTTCTTCTTTTTTTCTTCCTATTATATCATTGTTACTAACGTAACTTTGCAATTCTTGATTACAATTACATGTAACTCACATATTAACTTCATTTGAGATTCTTTGAACAGAATTAAAGGCTTTGAGCAGTTTAGAGGAGCTAGACATAGGTGACAATGAGATAAATGCATTCGTGACTCATGAAGGTATGGATTGAAAAAACAACATTTTTGATTGATTACATATTCATTAATTTGTATTTTGACCATCCATATATATATATACTCTTCTACATATATATGTGTATATTAATTTATAACCTAATTAATCATAATTCTCTATACAGAAGTAAGTATATATATAAGAATTAATAGGAGGACTCATTATTACTTTTGGTGTGTGTTTTGAGTAGCATCCGGAGGGAGAAGTCGGAGCAAGTTAAAAGTGGTAGATTTGGAATATTGCTTCACTGGAAGCGGAACAAACGTTTCGCTAGGATTGCTAGCAGAGGCCTTCCCATCAATTAAGACACTGATTTTAACAGGGAATGATTATTTAAACAGAACATTTATTGCCAAAGGTGAGTCCTGGTAATCTATATTAATATCTATATCTATATCTATATCTATACTAACTATGAAAGTAATCCTATATCAATAGATGTGCAAAATTGAGAATTTGAGACCATGATTTAATGATGACATGTGTCCCTAATTTGGGACAATTAGGGTATTATCAATTTTATAGGTTTTTTGGGAAATAAAAGGTATACTTTGATACTATCTATCTTAAAAACATTTAAAGTAAACACTCCAAGGAGATTCAAGCATTTTGGCAACAATTGTGTTTTTTGGGTTTTTCTTTTTATGAATTATGTTTGATTTTGGGTTGAGCTTAGACTTGGATGATTCTTGGGTTTTTAGGAGGAATGTTATAATTTTCAAATTTTCTTTTTTTTCTTTTGTTTCATTTTCCTTTTTTAATTTACTTTTTATTTACTATTTTAATGATGCATAAAGAAATTGAAAAAATGGGAGGGACATTTGGCACCCTCCCATTTTGTTTTTTTTTTAATTTTCTTTTTTTTTTCAATTTTTCCTTTTATCCTTTAATTTAATTTAATTTTTTTCTTTTTCTAATTATTATACATTTACTTTTATTTATTATTTTGATGACATGGGGTGTGACTATATATGTGAATGAAAAACAAAATTCTATTTTAAATTAGTAATGATATAATTTTTGTCAAAATTCAAGATATTAACACTTTTATAAAATTCAATTGATAAATAAAATATCAATTAGTATAGTACATAATTTTGATTTTCTTGGAATTTGTTTGATTATTTAGAACTCATTAATGATGTTTGATACAAAAATTATATTTAAAAAGGCTATTAAGATAAACATAATTTATTTGGATGTATATTATAAAATTCTTCACATTCTTTATTACTATTTTGATAATTAAGAACCAATGCAACTGTACAATAAATAATAAAAATAAAGAAAAAAAAAATACCCCCGTGTAACGGGGGATCAGTGTCTAGTAACCATGAAAGTATTTCCCATCAATGTAGATGCGTAGAATTGAAAAACTGAAACCATGATCTGATGACATGTGTCCCTAATTGGGACAATTAGGGTATTACTGATCAATTTTATAGGTTTTTTTGCGAAATAAAAGTTATACTTACATTTAAATCATTTTGGGTTTGGGCTTGAGATTTATTTTGGGCTTTTGGAACGTTTATTTTTATATTTTATATTTGTTTTTATATATTTATTTATTTTGTATTGTATACTTTGTTTCAATTTTGGTTTGTTATTATTATTTTATATTTAGATATCAAAGAGAAGGGTAGAGGTAGCATAAAGAAATTAAAATTTTTTTTACTTAATATCTAATTTAGTCCCTGAATTATATTAAAAATGATATACTGATCCCTAAATTTTTATTGAGACAAATTGGTCTCTAAATTTTTATTTTGGAATAGATTAGTATCTGAATGATCAAAAATCTGACGGATTGAGACAGTTTGATTCCAAAACTTTTATTTTGATACAGGTTGTCCTAAGTTTTCTTTATTTTTTTTATTCAGGACCTATCTATATCAAAATAAAAGTTCAAGGATCAATCTGTACTTTTTGATATAGTTTAAGGACTAAATTGAGTATTAAGCCCTTTTTTTCATAATTATAAATAGTAAATTCTATAAAATTTTAAGAATTAGTAAATAATCTATTGATTTATAATTAATAATTTATTATTTAAAATTAAAATAACAAAGAAAAATTGTTCCTATATCGGGAAACGTATCAAGAGTGTTTAAATTTTGTATCATTAATACTTAATTTAAGGTCTATTAATTATTTATTACTATTATTTTTTAACTAATACTAAAAAAAAAAGAGGAGGGATTCACTTACACCCGGTGTAAAACTTTTAGTTTTACACTCTTTTTATAACTAAACATATGATTAATAATTTAATAATCTGACCGTTAGATTTACAGATATATTTGAATCTATCATGCACGTAAAATTTTAAGTCAGTTCGATATTTTGATGATATTGATCTAAACTTTAACATTTTTTAGATGTTTTTAATATATATTTAACAGTGAGAAATTCTATCGCATTAAAATATAAGTTAAACATTTTAAATTAACTTGAAATTTTGTATGCACGATGTATGTAAATAGAGTATGAAATTCAACGGTTAGATTAACTAAATATTAATTGTACATTAAATTATGAACGGATATAAAACTCTTAATCTTATACCAGGTGTCAAATAATCCCTCATCTACTAAAAAACTCTAAAATTTTAAATACGTTTTTTAAATTTTAAACATGTTTTTTAAAAATTTTGATTTAAATTTTAAATACGTTTTTTAAATTTTAAATATATTTTTTAAAAATTTTGATTTTAAGTGAAAATGATGGTCCGGGGCAATTTCTAGTTATTATGAAGAGAGAAAGTCTGCCATTAACCATTTTACTTTCACTCCAAATTGTCCTAATACAAAAATATATACCTCGACGCAAAATTACAGCTTCTTTTTTACTTTTAGATATGCATCTTTTGAGCAATGTGGAGGAACTCATACTGGATAAGTCTACCCTGGACATCAACTTTCTTCAAAGCATTGCTGTTTTGACTTCTCTTAAGACATTGTCTTTGTATAACTGCGGATTGGCGGGCACTTTACCTAATCAAGGTAATTCAATTACTCATTTTACATTATATACTATTAAATTAAAAATTTCAAGTCAAATCATTACTCCTTTGCTAAAGGAGATTTACGATTTTAGGCTGCTTCCTTACAAAAATTGCTTGATGCCTATCGTGTACGACATTACAATTTTTTCACAAAACTGCAAATTTAATTCTCATAATATTACTCACTTTATGTGAAATTAAACTAAAATATTTCGCTTACCCAAAAAAATTACTATAATATTTCGATTCAAATTATTACAACTTTTATGACTCTTTCGCTGATTTGCTTACAAAATGGCTACTTTTCGTATGACATTATGACTAGTCTTAGAAAGTTACAAATTTCAACAGATATACGTAACAAAATTTCAAGTTCTTATATCGAACGAAACTAACTTATATTACGACGTAACTAAAAAGAGGTTTCTCATTTGGCCAGCAAAAAAAAAAAAAAGAGGTTTCTTAGCATCCAATAATATGATGCCATCTAGTAATTTTAAAAGACGTGTGATAAATATCTTATCTTCTATCACACCAAATTAATTCTTATTAGTTCATCTTAACTCACTTTTAACTCAAAGTTAAAATTAAACTAGAAAAACTGCATGCGCTTAGTTGCAGGATAACTTGTATTTTTTCTTTTGTTATCATAAGATATAATGTCTAATGATTAAAAGTAAAATTTTCATTTTAAATTTTTGGAGAACCCTTCTTATAAGATTTTAGGGAGAAAAAAAAATGAAGAAATTAAGTAAAAAATGAATGAAAAAAGTGAAGACTACAGAAATCAAATAAGTAAAGGAATATATATATTGAAATTGAAAACCCTATTACAACTGTTATTACTTTTCCTCTTTCCTTTCTACTCTTTATCTTTGGGTTTCCGTAATCTTTTTATCCTTATTTTCTTTACTCTCCCTTTTATCTTTTCTTTTTCTCGTAACATTTATTAATTTATTATTTTTAATTAAATCTTTTTAGAAAAATAAAAGTCTATGAAAAAAATATCAAAAGAATTTTCGTCTCCTAGGTATTATCAAATTACTATTAAAACATCACTTAATTTGGATGAAAAAAAGTCTATCAAAAGAAAAATCATTTTTCTAAAAAGAATGCATGAAAATACCTTTTTATTTCTTAAATATCTTTAGAAAAAATTAAATTACGAATGTAGAAGGCTAAAAAAGGAATTTTCACAAAACATTAATTTTCTTATCATGAAATTATCAAAAAGTCTAGTAAGAGAATCATCAAATGTTATATTAGAGGGTCAGAAAGGGAATTTAATTAGAGATAGAATTAATATATAGGTATAGATAATAAATTAAACAAAAACAATTATCACTACAAATTAAAAACAAATGATAATTAATTTTTTAAAGAAAGGAAAAGAAAAAAAAAAGATAAAGAATCATTTTGGTTTGGGCTATTTGGTTAGGTAACATTTTTTTAACGTAATTTCACATGGAGGAATCCTTTAATTATCCTCCTAAAACATATCCAGTAATTTCTTCTTCTTTTTTTTTGGATAATTGTGCTTTTATTATCCAAAGCAGCAGGAGAACCTGCTACTAGCTCAAGGCTACAAATTGTTCACTTGTCCCAAGGCTCTAACAAACTACATCAAATCAAGCTGCCACTTTTTACTTAAACCAAGTTAACAGCATCTCCAGCTATATTTTTAGTCCATATAGATTGAGCCTATTACATCACTAATAGACTGAAAAATAACACCAATATCTGTAGAAGGTCCTCCAAAATGTCTTCCAGATAAACAGTAGGCTCCCCAATCAAGCTTCAGAATTAAAGCAATAAGGGATTCTCCTTCTGCTAATAGCCCATTGAACTTCTTGATTCCAGTCACCAACTTGTCTCTCTCAACACCACAAGTATGAAGTATTCTGCTCGACAATTGTTTAGAAAAGTTGCATGTAGTGCAAAGATGGTCTCTAGATTCTCCATACTGGCTGCATAAAAGACACTCTTTTGAGTTTAGAGCTACACCCCAACTTTCCAATCTGTCTCTGGTGGAAAATCTATTCCGAAGCACCATCCAAGCAACAAGAGAATGCTTAGGAATATGCTTCGAAAACCAGATCAATCTATGCCAAGCCACCTTGTCATTCTTGTGCCTAATATGCTCATAAACGTACGAAGTTTTGTAGCATTGCCCAGGCAAATTCCAAGTCCCATCAGGCTGAATTAAGCTAACTGCAGTAATTTCAGTAATTTCAATTTTAACAATAACACTGTATATATATAATCACCTTAGGCAAACATTTAATTCAATATTAATATTAATTAATTGTTCTAGCTTAACCAAGTGACTCGAGTTCGAGTCATTAGGTACACAGTTACTTAAAAACCTGGGAGGGAGAGCTTTGCCGCCCTTCTGTGTTCTATCCGATCCAAATTCGGATTAGTCAGAGCCAAATTTCAAATACCGGATGTTGAAAATAAAGAAAAAAAAGTTGTTATAACTTAACCAAGGTTTAGGTGGATATAAAGGTGAGTTAGAAAGTTAATTTAGTGAGAATGGAGGTAATCTAAAATTTAAATGTCTTTTTAAAATCTATTAGGTAGACATCATGTATATTTGAGAATTTCATAAACTCTAGGTAATTAATGAGTGCCAAATTTGTTATTAATTAGTACTTCATAATATATTTCTTAAAAAAAAAGTAATTCATCATCATCATCATCATCATCATAATCATCATATTAAGTTTATCCCTAAAGAAACCTTCTCAAGGCATCCACATAGCATTTTAGGAAATTTTTTATTTTTTAAATATATTAATATCTTTTTTAAAAATATATAATAAATACTGTTTGAATATTTAAGATAATTGACAGTTATGTTTATTATATTCATAATTAATTCATAATAAAAGTATTCATTTTTTTCTTAAAATATTACTATGTATATATGTTAAATGTATAGTATGACTTATACATTATACTAATAATTTTTTTCTCTCATCATATACCTTTTTTTTTAATTTCAAATCATAATTAAATAGGTCAATGGTTTTATACATGAAAATGAAATTGTAACTTTACATAGAGCTACCATGTTGGCACAAGGGTGTCCACTAGTATTACATAAAATGGATATCCAATACTATGCAATTTAGTCCAGTTTTAGTTTTATAATTTTAACGTAAACGAAAAAAAAATGGAAGTGAATAAAAGAGCAAATATTTTGTAGTTGAAAACAAATATATTAACAAGATATGTGTATTAACTTTTATTTATAAATTTTTCCACGAACATGTGTCTCTCAGGATGGTGTCATTTAAAAACTCTTGAGCAGTTAAATCTCGGTCGGAATGATCTATCGGGTGCAATTGCTTCATGTTTGGGTAACTTGACATCACTTCGCTTATTGGATATCTCTTGGAATCAGCTTATTGGAAATGTTGCCTCCACTCCTCTTACCAATCTCACATCACTTCAAGCCCTCTCCATTTCACATAATCACTTTCAAATTCCGGTTTCATTCAGCTCATTTGCAAACCACTCAAAACTCAAAGTCCTTTTCATGAGCGGAAACAAATTAGTATCTGAGCCAACCCTTCAAAGGTCCCCACAATTTCAGCTAGAAGTCTTCTCCATGTCATTTTGTTCTATAAACGAGCATATGAAGGAACTTCCGTACTTCCTTCATTTCCAAGGTGACTTGAGATATGTTGATATCTCACGTGTCAATTTTAGCGGGATCACTTTCCCAGGTTGGTTGGTGGAGAATAACACAAGATTAGAAAGACTTTACATGATGAACAGTTCTATTGTGGGTTCTCTATTGTTACCATCACATCCTCATTCTAACCTCTTGACTATTGATATATCTAACAATAAAATAGAAGGTCATATTCCGAGAAATATGTGTTTGCTTTTTCCACATTTAATCGAGTTATTCTTGTCGGGAGATGCCTTTGATGGTAACATTCCACCATGTTTCGGTGGTATGAGCTCTTTATCAACTTTAGACCTATCTTTCAACCGGTTGTCTGGAGAAATACCGGTAGAGCTGGCCATGAGTGGATCACTAAAGGTTCTTCAACTGTCAAATAACAACTTGGGCGGCAGAATACCTCCCGCAATATTTAGCTCAAATATTCGGGTGGGAGTACATTTGGGCAGCAACAACTTTGATGGAGAGATACCGGATATACCAACGAACACATCTACACTACTTCGAGGGCTAAATTTAAGTGATAATTGCTTGTTTGGGGAGATCCCAGGATGGATGTGGAAAATGCCAAGGGTGGAGGTACTAGCTTTGTCCCACAATAATCTCCAGGGTCTCATTCCAAAGGAATTGTGTGATGATCTATATAGTCTTGAAGTTTTGGACCTTTCTCAAAATAATTTATCGGGCTCTATTCCATTTCCATCTTGCTTCAGTCCACCCTTAAGGCATGTACATTTGAGCCACAACAGATTGACAGGATCCATGCCACATGCCTTGTCTAAATCCTCTTCCTTTGTGACCTTAGATCTTGGACAAAATAACATAACCGGGGAAATTCCATATTGGATTGGTAGCCTTTCAACTCTGAACGTTCTTCTCCTAAATGCTAATCAATTAAATGGAGATATCCCCATTCAGTTATGCCAATTGAACTCATTAAGTATTTTAGATCTTTCTGAAAATAAGCTTTTTGGTTCTATACCTCCTTGCTTGAGTAATTTAACTCTTGAGCCGAGTTCTGAGAAGTCTAAGGGAAGCCTCAGTGGTAGTATTAGCACTGCTTTGTTATTCGAGGAAGTAATGGGAGACATGGGCATAAACTATTACTGGTATTCTATAGATGATGATGAGGTAAGACATTTGTATCCGGCTGACTATGTGGAAGAACGGATAGCATTTTCAACAAAGAGATTTTCTTACACTTACAAGGGTGACATTCTTAAGTTTTTCTCTGGCATTGATCTCTCTTGCAACAGATTGACAGGCCAAATCCCACCCGGACTGGGAAACATGAGTCAAATCCGTTCACTGAACTTGTCCTGGAACAAACTAAGTGGACCCATCCCTTCAACATTCTCAAAGCTTGATCAGATTGAGAGTTTGGACCTTTCCCACAACCAACTGAATGGTAGAATCCCTCCTCAATTGACTGACTTGAATACTTTGGAGGTATTCACTGTCGCACACAACAACTTGTCAGGGCCTCTTCCAGACATGAAAGCTCAGTTTGCGACCTTCGACCAAAGCAGTTACGAGGGAAACCCTCTTCTTTGTGGACCTCCATTGGAAAACAGTTGTACTGAAGGCAATTCACCAAAAATTCCAAGTCCTTCATCTAGTGAAGAAGAAGAAGGTTTTATGGACATGGATATTTTCTACATCAGCTTTGCGGTTTCCCATGCAATTATATTGTTGGCAATTGCCCTTGTCCTCTACATAAACCCATACTGGAGACGGACATGGTTTTATTTTGTTGAGCAGCTTAGCACCGCTTGCTATTACTTCATTGTGGATAATCTTCACGGGTTGCCCTGCTTCAGATGAAACATGTGGATTTGTGTATCACCATGTTCCGGACTTCAAGTTCAAAGGTCAGCAGATTGTATTCTCCTTCTTTAGTTCTTTTGCTCAAAAGTTTGATTCAGACATTTTAGAAGATGGGTGTATGTATATGAGTATTGAGAAATCATGCTTGTAATGTCTATGATTTCTAATAATTGATGCTTGATAAAATATATACGTTTTTCTTCTTCTTTCTTCTTTTTCGAGTAGTTAATTATGTCTGATTTTATTTTTACTTGCAAGATGTATTACATTTTGGATCCCATATATACATTCATACTCTAAACACCATGAGAAAACCACTATAACAAAATAAACTTCTACAAAAGGAAACAGATGCATCTCATAAAGATAGGGTCTTTTAGAGGTTACAAAGCAATAGTAACAAAGAAACCTTCAGCCTGGAATTAAACAAGAGTTAATATACCAAGAATTTACTGCCAAACCACAATTTTAGAAACACTAAACCCATAGCTATATCCTTCAGCGACGAAGATAGAAAAGAAAAAACCAAAAAGGTCCGCAAAGGAATTAGGGACAAAGCCAAAGTTCTCTTCTACCTACCAAGTTACTTTTCATCGGCATGTATTCTTTTCATCATTGCTTTGAGTACCTGGTGCAAATTCTTAGCTCATAAGCCTTGAGAGAGCTCATGAGTTCATCCAAGCTAAAGGTATTAAAGTCCATGTTTTCTTGGATTGAATTGAATCGACTAATTTGCCCCAATTCCTCCTCGGCAAGGTTAGCAGCACTTTACACACAAGGTCAACTGTTGGAGTAGCTTCTTTCCAAGGTTTGTCAAACCATTAATGATGTCTGTGAACCTCACAAACAAATCTCTGAGATGCTTTCATATTTGATAGCATCCTGTAGGAATCATATTCATATTTGTTCTGCAGTGTCATCAGAACAGATGTTTGATTCGGTGCATGCCTCCATATATAAATTCTCTCCATATTCCCTTTGTACTTTCAAAAGTTGCGATGAGAATGAATTGACTGGCATCCAACGCACAATAAAGCATGTGCATTGCCATGACATTAATAATTTAATCTGGACCAACTTGGTATCATTTTTATTATCCCATTTATCTGCTGATTTTTTATTATCCCATTTATCGAAGGTCTTGGGAACCATTTGGGCCTTTTACCTGATGTTTGGTGGGAATTTTCGACCCCTGACGACTACTTTTCACAACTCTACATCTTCTGTTAGTGTTACTCTCATTGGGCTGCCATGCTTCTGTCCCACTAGCCACACATGCAGACTGATCTGATCCTATACCAGTTCCAAGCCCAATGCTCAATACCTAGTGCATGGCCCAATGATTTACTTGCACGGTCCAACTGGCCCTATAACCTGGTTTTACCCGCTTCTGATCCGAGTCCAATCTTGGAGTCCAACAGCAATAGAGAGGGCAACCTAGCAGCTGATCATCTTCGCTCGGAGAGCCTGCGAAAACAGAATGTGACATGAACATTTCCTGAAGCCCCCCAGACTTTATGTTGGAATACCTTTCCGAAGACTTCTACGATACTGCTGTAAATTGAACATTTCTTTAAAAATACATCATTGTTCCGACAATATCGTTGCCATTAATTATCGACAACATCATGCTTGTCTCTTCACTTCCATTCTAGAAGCATGACCACCTCCTCTGTCTTCTCCATTTGAATGACTGAGTTTAGTCTATCAGAAAGAGTCTACCTAAAACTACGTGATTAAATTGTTCAATGAAACGGCAAACTTGACATAACTTTATTAAGATGAAAAGTCATAGTAATTGTTTTTCAATCCATCTCCAGTTTGGTTCAACAGAATTATAATAAGCAATATTTCCTATTGCTTTACCCATGCAAGTCTACTGTGAAACTGACTCCAAGCCTGGCTACCATTTTCATTGTGGAAGCAGGATTTGTACGGTACGCTTGAAATTGGAACACTCTCACACGACCGCAATTAGTCCAAGTAGACGCCAAAGACCGGAACAGTCGTTAACACCAACATTCTGGCAGCTGGCACCTTGTTACTGGCTAGCCTTTTCAATTTGACCTGGAAAAATATTGAATGTGTTCCTAGAAGATGAAGATTTTTTCCGGCCAGTATATGATCAGTTATTCAAGGCAGGATCCCGCATTTGGCACGCACGATATATTAATTTAAAATCATAATAATGAAATAAAAAATGTTAATTAACTAAAGATCTTCCATAATCTCTGGATTCTCAGTCAGGCAATCGGGTATTTTTCCCCTGCAGTTTCATTATAATATCCGGTCAACCTTTTTTGTAGAGAATGTATTCAAAAGACGTACACGTTTTTCCTTAGCAAAAATTGTTTACAAACTGGTCTGGTTCAGGGCTCATCCACAATATTCTGAGCAGGAAAAAAAAGTTCTTATGTTATTTTCTTCCCATAATTGCAAATATATGAACTTGTTAGTACTATTAGCAACCAGGATCACATGCTGCCTGGAAAGTTATTGAGATTCATTTGGAATATTGCAAATGTTTAAATATCTGTACATCTTAGAAATCAAAAACCAGATTTGAAGTCTAATTTGGAAAGTAGACAGCAAAACAGAATAATTAAGGGCAAATTTACATTATATTACAAGTTATTAGACTCGCACGTCCATTTCTTTTGTAGTAAGTGGGCAATGAATATATTAAACAAACTTAAACACCAACAAAGCGGGCAAAATATGCTCTCCAACCTTTCTCCTTAAGCAAAGGATATACTATCTTATAAAAACCAAAAAAGAAGTCTAAAAATTAGGGAAAGGGTACTCAAAACTCCAATCCAAGGGAAAGTCAAAATGCTAATTAATTGAACTTTGATTATCTGAATCGAGCCAAAAACGAAACATAGACTCGGACTCAGACTGCCTAACTGCACAACATTATTAATTACCATTAATGCTTTGATCTTTGATATTTTCATTTTCATACATTACCCTTTGACTTTGTTGAGGTAAGTTTCCAAATTGAATGAAGATTCTTCAGTCTTTGCTCTTTTCTTTAATCTTTACTCTGGACCTATCGTAATCACGTAGGAGAGAAATAAATAAAAAAATCCAATCATGTCTCTCTCGTTTAGCATAGCTTATTTAAGGAATGATAAAGAAATTTAGGCTACATGCTTTTATTAGCCCGCGGTTATAGTTGTTAGGTGGCTGTACCAGCAGCAGCATGGGCATTTTTATTTGATATTTCCTGTTTGTGACTTTGTGTTCACTTTGAGTGCCTTTTTATTTTTCTCGTTTTCAAGTCAGAAACCAACCCTGAGTGAAAATCTGCAGAATTTTCGGTCCGATAGGAAGAATTATCAAATATGGATGTGGAATCATCAAGAATCAAGAACCCGAAATCAATGGATGAGCCAGCCAGCTCAGCCGCCATAGCCCTCAAGCGCAGGCGTAAATGCAGAAACATCTGCTTTGGTGTGATGGGTGTTCTGATTTTCATTATCATCCTGATAGTGATCTTAGCTTTCACCGTTTTCAAGGCCAAAGACCCTGTAACGAACATCGACTCTGTCTCCTTGGCCGACCTGAAATTTTCCCTGGATGTAGCCAGACTCAGAGTGTTGCTGAACCTTAGCCTGGACGTGGATCTTTCAGTAAAGAACCCGAACAAAGTTGGGTTCAAGTACACCGACTCGTCTGCCCAGTTGAATTACAGAGGCCAGCAGGTAGGCGAGGTTCCGATTCCGGCTGGTAAGATTTCTGCAGATGAAACTGTTCCCATGAACTTGACTCTGATTCTCATGGCGGATCGGTTGATCTCGGATTCCAAGTTCTTTTCTGATGTTTCGGGTGGGGAACTGCCCCTCAGCACTTTTAGTAGGATTTCAGGCAAGGTCAATCTGTTGAATCTGTTTAAGATTCATGTTGTTTCGTCCACTACCTGTGACTTTACTGTCTTCTTATCAAATACATCTGTTGGGGACCGAGAATGCAAGTATAAGACAAAACTCTAATCATTTTTTCCTTCCTTCTCTTTTTGGATTATATCTACGGTACTTGTACTCATCTCTAGTGTAGTAGAAGTATTGGTCTGTAGTCCTATTCTTGCTGTTCTTTTCACATTTTACCCTTTACTTTTACATTTCAATTTTTTTTTTCCAATTTTCTATAAATAGAGATGGAGATGGTATGGAGAGGAATGTTATTTTCTTTGTTGAATTGCCAATAAAATTAATATATACGCATATAAATTTTGTTTAGTCTGAGGTCTAAACCGTTGTACGATTCAACAAATCTGGGATTCTCTATGTAATTGGGTTTCCTGTTTCATTGAATTAAGTCTCAACCTTTACCTAATTTTTGTCCGTTCAAAGTGCAAAATTCCTACCCCTATTTGGTTCACAAGTGGCTTCTCGTTTAATTTATTTCTTCATTTCACAAGAAACGAGTTTTGACTTTTATCATTGTTTCAAGTCACGCCTTCATGGTGCTGGTGCAATCAGTGGCTAGTGAGGCATTAGACTGGTGAAAATCATTATTTCGTTGAACCTTTTCTTCCTCATAAAGCTGTCAAATTGATGAATGACCCGCAAACCTTTATCTTTCACATGGTTGCTGACTTGAAGGACAGGTTTGTCCCAATGATTAATTATATGGTGGAAGAACGAGGGTGTTGTGAACAGGTAATCATCTTAACTTTGTCTTGGTTAATGTATTCTTCAAGATCGATGACTCTTTCTAGATCAGTGAAAATGCGTTTTTTCATGCTGTAAAAGATGCCTAAAGGAGGTGCTTATATTAGAATCCTGTGGTATCTGCTTCTTCATTTCTGAGCTTCAGTTGCTAGAATTAAACATTAATTGAACAGTTGGGAATCCCTTCCATATGTGAGATGTGCTTTGGTTTTGCCATTTACAGTATTTCTTGACCCCCAATAAAAATGAGATTTTGTGGATTTTGAAATATAGATATCCATGGGGGTGATAGTATGGCGCAGTAGAACATATTTGATAAAGTTCTTGCTGATATATACTGTGAGTATGTATTTGATTCAGCCATTGACAACAACCACTTCAGCCTCCTGCGAGTTGAGTTGTTCAACATCATGCAGTATCGGTTATTATTATGTCGACTATTTAAGCAAATATGTATCTGCAAGCAGAGTTATGAGTTGGTGTCTTGGAAGTCAGAGTTTGATGGTTAAGAGCCTTTACTTCACTTGGCACCAGTGTTCTTTGACGTACTAAGTTGGTCATGTCAATCGCCTAAGATCCCTTCACTCGCTTGGTGGTGGTTTGGTGGGAGGACGGAGATGGCTCTGGATGTCCTTGCAATAACCGAATTAGCTGTCCCAATCATATTCTGCTTTCACGGCTGCATAAAATTGCAAATCCAGACTTCAGGGCCAGGTTCTGAGATCACTGATGCTCTGTTTTGCAGCCAGGACTGATGGAAATGTCTAAAGAAAGTGCAGTTTTCTAATCATATAGACCTTCTGCCTTGTTCTGCAAGGACTGATGCTCTGTCCTTGCAATAACAGCCAGGACTATTGTTCAGATTTTCTAATCATATAGACCTTCTGCCTCTAGCTAGCATGCTCTACCGTTCATGCATGTGTGTGTGTAATGGTGTTTGGGATCTTAATATGGAGCATACTGTAGTTTATAAGTTGTCTGTTGTGAAAATACTATACCATCATGCATAAATGTCTGTTATTGGAATGCCATCTTGCAGAGCATATGGTCTATATTGTTGTAACAAGACATCTTGTTCAACACTCTAAGACAACTGTGGCGATGGGAGTTTTAGGAGTTACAGCTACTGCTGGTACTAGCTAACAGAAAAATCATGCACTGATGGAATATTTTGTAGGTGGATTTGATGTGTGTTATTAGTGAAGGTTTTCACGTTTCACCCATATATATAAGCACTTAAAATGAACACCTGGATTACTTATTCATTAGTTTCCATATACCACAGCCTAAGAGAAAGATGTAGCAGAGAAGGACATGATGGGCAGAAAATGCAAAGATTGCTGGAGCCTGGAGTTGTGATGCTGGATGCTGAAGAAACTAGTATAGTATTCTTGTGACGTTAGAGCTGCACATAAAACTGATAAAAGAGGTAGCTGAGTCAATCTTGCATTATTTATTTATCATCATGGCAGAAGAGGTCTAGTTATGACTTCAACTCGAATTTTGCGAATGAGAATTTTCTTATCAGACAACGTTCAGTATTAGGGGACCTACAGAAGCATCTGATAGTCTGCCATCGCTGTCAATCTGTCCTCTAACTGTGAAATTTCAATTTTGGAAGAAAATCAGGTGGGAGATTAGATTTCAGGACATGACAGAAGAAGTAAGCGTTCCTTGAATTTTACTATAAACTCTTGAATGTTTGATCCAAATTTCATGGTCTTACACCATTAGTCAATTTAATAATTACTTTTATCATCAGTATCAAGGATCTCGCCTGAATCTTTTATAACTTTTGGGCCTTGGCTGGGTTATAATTGGGCTAAAATGGGTCGGGTCAGTGTTTTATCCAAATTTAACAAGCCGGAAGCCATCCCTTTTTTCTCCCGATTTATGGAGTAAGGCCCAAATATTTTTCAACAGTGGTTGATGCGTTCGGATGCCACTTTGTGGAGCATTATGAAAGTATAAAAGAGCACGAAATTTGCCCAAATATCAATTCCTTTTATATGCACACAATATAGCCTCCCGCAAGCCAAGCCCTGGGTTGCTAACATGGCAAACGAGCTCCAAAAGCCGGAGCCTGCTTCATACTCCATCTGTAAGATTTGCTTCGAAATCGTCCACGCAAAAACATGTTCAACAACAGTGGCATGTGCGAGCACAATTTTTGCTCCGATTGCATAGCCAAATATGTCGAAGTAAAGGTTGGTGGAATGGAGCACGGCAAATATCGGTTGCCCTGACTTGGACTGCAAGTTTCCTTTGGACCCTCTTTCTTGCAGGCCTATTCTCCCAAAACATCTGTTCGATAAATGGTCTGAACTGCTCTGCGGCGAAACTCTTTTACAGAAGTACGACCTTGGCAAAAGGTGCTACTGTCCGTACCCAGATTGCTCGGCTTTGGTCCTGGACGAGTGCAACGATAAGCCTTCGAAATTTACATGTCCTAATTGCAAGAATAACTTTTGTTTTCAGTGCCAGAGTCCATGGCATGCAGGGTATCTGTGCAGTGAGAAGCACATCGAGAGATCTCCCAATGATGTTCTGTTCGGGAAGCTAGTAGAAGAAAACAAGTGGACTAGATGCCGTAGGTGTGGACATGCTGTCCAACGAATCACTGGCTGTCGGGTGATCCGTTGCAGGTACTCCATCGATTTCTTTGATTGCATATCAATCCACTTTTCTTTATTTAAAATTTTAGTGATGCAAAAGTAGGGTACTATTGATGATTTCAATTCAACTCACATTAAGATAATTATGAGATAAATTCTAACAAAAATTTGGTTATGGCCATGCAGATGTGGGCATCAATTTTGCCATGTCTAAAGAGAAGCAAGCAGCCATTTTTCTCGACCCTGCAAGTGTTTCACTTCCCGTGCTGAAGTTGCTATGCTTGTTTTACTAGGTTTTTTCCCCTTTAGTTCATACATTACAAGAAATCTTTCAAAAATTGAAAGGAATTTGAGGATTTAAAAATCTAACAGTAATTTTCTTTTGGTCAGACAAATTTAACAGTAATTATGTCTTGCTCT
Source organism: Microcos paniculata (assembly GCA_030664755.1). Taxonomy (NCBI): domain Eukaryota; kingdom Viridiplantae; phylum Streptophyta; class Magnoliopsida; order Malvales; family Malvaceae; genus Microcos; species Microcos paniculata. Next base: position 9,162,952 of record CP131462.1, on the reverse strand, counting down.
TTAACAATTTGATATATTAATCTGCTACTCCCTTATTATTATTATAAGACTTTCCTTCTTATGTAGTGCAGTAATCTAAATATCTAATGCACTCATATATGTAGACCAAATCTAATTTGTGGTTGCTTCTTTATTCCATACCTTCTGGCTTGATTTCTGCCTGCGGTAGCTTGATTTCATCCCCACCAATTGTTCGGAAACTTCTGCTTAATTATCTTCAACCCTTCCTTTCAAATAATTATAAGTCTGATAAAAGCAATAATTCCAGCTCATGCTTTAGCTACAGCCAGACAACGAAGAGGGGTTTCCTCTTGAGAGACTAACACTTTTATGAGGCAGGGAAAGGGGCCTAGAGAGGAAGATTTTGAACTCGAGACCTCCTGCATGGCAGAAAAGGGAATTCTAAACAACACTTTTATCATTTTTATGAATTTAATGGTCCAAATATATGGATTTTTTATCCCCATTAAATCCAATTGTCTTTGAGACAAGGGAAAAAATGTACATATTTTTAATTGTAAACTGCAGAAATATAGGTAAGCAAACTGTAGTTTATCAGTTGTCTGTTTTGAAAATCCTATACCATCATATATAAATGTCTGTTATTGGAATGCCATCTTACAGAGCATATGGTCTATATTGTTGTAACAAGACATCTTGTTCAACACCGAAGACAACTGTGGCGATGGGAGTTTTAGGAGTTACAGCTGCTGCTGCTGCTGGATTTATCATGGCAAAAGAGGTCTAATTATGACTTCTAATAGAAATTCTGGGAACGAGAATTATCTTATTCGAGAATGTTCAGTAGGGGAGCTGCAAAAGCATCCGATAGTCTGCTATTGCTGTCATCCAACTGTGAAATTTCAATTTTGGAAGAAATCAGGTGGATGAGATTAGATGTCATGACATGGCAGATACAACCATTAGTGTAGTTACTCGCTGCGCTTCTGATGCTGAATTATTGGAAAAGCAAATACTTACACTGATGTTCCAAAGGGTAATCTTTAAAGTGGTTCATAGGCTCCCCACAGTCAAACCCTTCCCCTTGGGTTAGAACTCAGGATAATGCAAGTGACTTGCAGTTTCACCTTTTAACTCGAATGTTCGATTCTAATTTCATGGTCTCACCCTATTAGTCAGTTAATTACTTTTATAATCGGCATCAAGCATCTCTCCCGAATCTTTTATCAACTTTTGGGCTTTTGCTGGGTTTTAATTGGGCTAAAATGGGTCGGGTCAGTGTTATATCCAAATTTAACAATCCATGAGCCATCCTTCGGTTTTATGGAGCCGGGTCAAGGCCCAAGAAGAGAAAACTGACTTCTGTAAATCCTAGTCCTGACCTGGTGCTAGAAATTAAACTTCAAAAAGTGATTGATGTGTTGGGATGATGCTTTATGGAGCGTAAAGTATAAAAAACACGAAATCTGCTCAAAGATCAATTCCATTTTTATGGATACAATATAGCCTCTCGAAAACCAAACCCTGGGTTGCTGACATGGAGAACGAGCTCGAAAAACCGGCGCCTGCTTCATATTCCATCTGTATGATTTGCTTCGAAATCGTCCACGCAAACAGCATGTTCAACAACAATGGCATGTGCGAGCACAATTTTTGCTCCGATTGCATAGCCAAATATGTCGAAGTAAAGGTGGTGGAACGGAGCATGGCAAACATCGGTTGCCCTGACTTGGACTGCAAATTGCCGTTGGACCCTCTTTCTTGCAGGCCTATTCTCCCAAAACATCTGTTCGATAAATGGTCTGAACTGCTCAGCGGCGAAACTCTTTTACAGAAGTACGACCTTGGCAAACGGTGCTACTGCCCGTACCCAGATTGCTCGGCTTTGGTCCTGGACGAGTGCAACGATAAGCCTACGAAATCTACTTGTCCTAATTGCAAGAAGAACTTTTGTTTTCAGTGCCAGAGTCCATGGCATGCAGGATATCTGTGCAGTGAGAAGCACATCGAGAGATCTCCCAACGATGTTCTGTTCGGGAAGCTAATAGAAGAAAACAAGTGGGCTAGGTGCCGTAGGTGTGGACATGCTGTCCAACGAATCAGTGGCTGCCGGGTGATCAGTTGCAGGTACTCCATCGATCTCTTTGATTGCATATCAATCCAGTATTGATGATTTTAATTCAACCCAAATTAAGATAAGATAGATAGCAAGAGATATATAGGATATGTGAGTTTATGATATAAATTCTGAGAAAAATTTTGGTTATGGCCATGCAGATGTGGGCATAGATTTTGCCATGCCTGCGGAGAAACAATCCACTTTTCTCAACCCTGCAAGTGTTTCAGTATCCGTACTGAATTTGTTATGCTTGTTTTACTAGGTTATTTTGCTTTAGTTATGGTCTTAGTAGCAGCCTTTCTATGTTTGAAAGGAATTTGAGGATATACAGATGTAACAGTAATTATGTCTTGCTCTTTTAATTTGATATATTAATCTACTACTCCATTATTACAACACTTTTCCTTCTTATATGTTGTGCAGTAAGCTACTGCAATCGCATATGTACACCAAATCTAATTTGTGGTTGCTTCTTTATTCCATATCTTTTGGCTTGATTTCTGCCAGCTTTAACTTGATTTCTTCCCCACTAATTGTTTGAAAACTTTTGCTTAATTCTGTTCAATCTTTCCTTTCAAATAGTTATAAGTCTGATGATAGTAATAATTACCCGCTCATATGCGTTTGGTATTATTTCTCTCTTGAGTCTTGAGTACCCAGACGAGGAAAACAGGCTTAGAGTGGAAGATTTCAAACTAGACCTCTTGCATTACAGAAAAGGGAATTCTAAACAAACACTTTTATCTGATGTCAAAAAAAAAAAAGCAACAAACAAACAAACACTTTCATCATTCTTAATTAGTAATGGTACTAATAGATAGATATGAATTTAATGGTACGAATATATGGATCTCTTATCCCCATTTAATCCAATTGTCTTTAAGAAGAGGAAAAAAGAAAAAAAACCCTAAAGCCTGGATAAATAGAAGCTACACAGTCAACATCTGTCTTCCTATGAACTAGTAACTACAGCAGCTCTTGGGAGCTCAGGAGACTCCAATATGATCTCCTGACACCCTCTTCTCTGCATCTCGCACCAAACAATTTTGCTCATGTTTTTTCTTCAAGCATACTTTTTTTTTTTTTTCATAAATAACGAAGACAGAAAACTTTAAAGCCTAAGATAAGCTACATTCCCGGCCAATGATAGAGGCTAATTTTTTTTTGGCTAAATACCCAACTTAGCCCTCAAACTATACAAAAATGGACAAATTAACCCCTAAACTTTTATTTGGGACAAATAACCCCTCAAACTTTCATTTTGGGACAATTAAGCCCTCAAACTTTATTTTCAAATGAAATTTCTATTGAATTAAGGACTACATTGTCCCTAAATAATAATTTTGGGGGCTTAATTGTCACAAAATAATAGTTTTAAGGGGTTAATCGTCCCAAAATAATAGTTTAAGGGGATAATTGTCCCAAAATAATAGTATGAGGGGTCAATTCTCCCAAATAAAAGTTTAGGGGCTAATATGTCTAAAAAGGTATAGTTTAAGGGCCAACTTAGGTATTTAGCCATTTTTTTTTGAAAGGCAAATCTTATTAAAGGGAACAAAAACCGTATCTCATAGTCTGTAGCAGATAGACCATAAGATACAAAAACATTCCAGCAAATACAAAGCCAAAAAGAAACAAGCAGCTACGCAATCAACAAACAGCAAGACGCACCCACTCAACAGGCAACAAGAATCGCGCCAACAAATCAATCATAAGGCAACAAAGGCGTGAAGAAGAAGCTCCCTCCTCAAACCAAACCGAAGGCAGATCACAGCTAACCAAACAAAGACCGAATAAAGGAGCAAAAACGTGCCTCATATTATTTGCTAACTAGCCCTTTATCCTCCAACAACGTGCCTAACAGGATGGCTCTTTTTTCTTTCTTTTAAGGCAAGCTACTACTAGGGCAAAACTAATACAACTATTAAATCAAACATGCATGCTAAGTGTATAGCCTCTCATCACTAGCCAATGCCTCTAGCTAAGCTGCTAACATGGGAAACAAGCTCCAAAAACTGAAGCAAAGCCAAACAAAAGAAACAGAAGAAAAATCGGAACTCAAAGAGCTTGATTCAGACTTTACCTGTGAGATCTGCATCGAACCCGTGGAAGCAAGCAACAAATTCAAAAACAATGGCATGTGCAAGCACAATTTTTGCCCCGATTGCGTAGCCAGATATGTTGAAGCAAAAGTAGTGGAGTTCAACATGGCAATTATCGTCTGCCCTGCCTTGAACTGCACGTTTCCTTTGGACCCTCTTTCTTGCAGGTCTATTCTCCCAAAAAATCTGTTCGATCAATGGTGTGAACTCCTCTGCGTGGAAACTCTTTTACAGAAGTACGGCCTTAGGAAAAGGTGCTACTGCCCGTACCCTAATTGCTCGGCTTTGGTCTTGAACGAGTGTTACGATGAGCCGACGAAATCCACATGTCCTAATTGCAAGAACAACTTTTGTTTTCAGTGCCAAAGTCCATGGCATGCAGGGCATCGGTGCAGCGAGAAGCACATTAAGAGATCTCCCAACGATGTTCTGTTTGGAGAGCTAATAGAGCAAAACAAGTGGACTAGGTGCCCTAAGTGTGGACATGCTGTGCAACGAATCAGTGGCTGCCGAAGAATCTATTGCAGGTACTCTTTCCGTCTGTTTGATTACATATTAATCCACCTTTGTTTAGTTAAAACTTCAGTACTGATGCAAAAGAAGGGTACTGTAGATGATTTCAATTCTTTTACATTAATTTACTTATAAAACAATTTTCTTCTAATCTTCTTTAATCATACTTATAAAACAAATATATAAAAAAATTAAGCTGACTTGAATTATGACTATACTAATTACGTTTTAAGAGATAGGAACATATTTTATACTTAATTAAGTATAGACAATTAGTTCTTACTTATTATTAGCTATTTGCAGATTGTATTTCTGGTGAGGTGTCCCTTGTTCTAAGGGATATATATTGGTGATGAAAACTTTTCTTTAAATCTAATAAGATAGATAGCAAGAGATATGGATATGATGTGAGTTTGTGAGATAAATTCTAACAAAAATTTAGTTATGGCCATGCAGATGTGGGAATACCTTTTGCCATGACTGCGGAGAAACAATTTCTTCATCTCGACGTTGCAAGTGTTCCCCTTCCGCTTTGGCAATTCTATGTGTAATGTTTTTAATTTCACTACTCGTCTTTGTTTGTTTGGGTCTTCCATTTATAGTTTCTTAACAAAAACTAATGCTGTAATGCACATCTAGCTTGTGGTTGCTTCTTTATCCCATACCTTTTTGGCTTGATTTCTGCCTGCTTCAACTTGATTTCTTCCCCAATATATAATTGTTTGGAAACTTCTGCTTAATAAATTCTCTTCAATCTTTCCTTTCAAATAGTTATGATTCTGATAATGGTAATATTAATACTAGTTCATTTTTTGAGCTTTCGAGACCCACATATATAGACTCGAGTACCAGGAGATGAAGAGGGATTTCCACTGTAAAGCTGAAAAAACACTTCTGTCATTCTTAGTAATAAATCATAGATATGAATCCAATGGTACAAATAATTAAATGGAATCATAGGAGATAAGTTTTTTATCCCTTTTAATTCAATTTTCTTTAAGAAGAGGCAAAACAAGACGAAAGCCTTGGATATATAGAAGCTACACAATCTACATCTGCCTTATATTAATTACTAGTAACTACAGAAGCTCTTGGGAAGGAGACTCCAAAAGAAAATTTTGCTATATTTTTCTTCATATATTTGCTAACCATTTTAAGTACGCCAGAACTTTAAAGGAAAAACAAAGTTAATAATTAATGTCTAGCCTTTTATCCTCCAACAGCGTGCCTAACGGATGACCTTGTTCGTCTTTCTTTTAAGGGCAAGCTACTACTACAAGTAGTATAAAACTGAAATTCTTTCTTATAGGGCAAAGTAGTGCAACTACAGCAAACCTACTACGAGTATAAAACTTCGATAGTGATTCTGTCACCACCAAAGGTATATAATAAAACACATTAAATTTACACAAAACAAAACAGGTTTACATAGCCAATTCGATCCTATAAGTTGCTAACATGGGAATTAACAAGCTCCAAAAACTGAAGCAAAGCCAAATAGAAGAAATAGAAGGAAAATCAGAACTCGAAGAGCTTGATTCAGACTTTACCTGTGAGATCTGCATCGAACCCGTTGAAGCAAACAACAAATTCAAAAACAATGGCATGTGCAAGCACAATTTTTGCACCGATTGCATAGCCAAATATGTTGAAGCAAAGGTAGTGGAGTTCAACATGGCAATTGTCGTCTGCCCTGCTTTGAACTGCACGTTTCCCTTGGACCCTCTTTCCTGCAGGCCTATTCTCCCAAAAAATCTGTTCGATCAATGGTGTGAACTCCTCTGCGGGGAAACTCTTTTACAGAAGTACGGCCTTAGGAAAAGGTGCTACTGCCCGTACCCTAATTGCTTGGCTTTGGTCTTGAACGAGTGCTACGATGAGCCGACGAAATCCACATGTCCTAATTGCAAGAACAACTTTTGTTTTCAGTGCCAAAGTCCATGGCATGCAGGGTATCGGTGCAGCGAGAAGCACATCGAGAGATCTCCCAACGATGTTCTGTTTGGAGAGCTAATAGAACAAAACAAGTGGACTAGGTGCCATAAGTGTGGACATGCTGTGCAACGAATCTGTGGCTGCTCAAGAATCCATTGCAGGTACTCTTTCCATCTGTTTGATTACATATTAATCCACCTTAATTTGTTTGGTTAAAACTTCAGTGATGCAAAAGAAGGGTACTGTTGATTATTTCAATTCTTTTACATTAATTTACTCATAAAACAATGTTCTTCTAATCTTCTTTAACCATACTTATAAAACAAATATATACAAATTAAGCTGACTTGAATTATGACTATACTAATTACGTTTTAAGAGATAGGAACATATTTTATATTTAATTAAGTATAGACAATTAATTCTTACTTTTTATAATTAGCTATTTGCAGACTGTATTTCTGGTGAGGTGTCCCTTGTTCTAAGGGATATATATTGGTGATGCAAACTTTTCTTTAAATCTAATAAGACAGATAGCAAGAGATATGGATGTGAGTTTGTGAGATAAATTCTAACAAAAATTTAGTTATGGCCATGCAGATGTGGGAATACCTTTTGCCATGACTGCGGAGAAACAATTTCTTCATCTCGACGTTGCAAGTGTTCCCTTTCCGCTTTGGAAGCTTCATGTGCAATGTTTTTTCTTTTACTAATTGTTTTTGCTTTTCTTGGTCTTCCAATTATATTAGTATTTAATTAGGAAAAACTAATGCTGTAATGCACATCTAGTTTGTGGGTGCTTCTTTATTTGCCTGCTTTAACTTGATTTGTGCCCGCTTTAACTTGATTTCTTCCCCAATAATTGTTTGGAAACTTGTGCTTAATTATCTTCAATCTTCCCTTTCAAATAGTTATGATTCTGATAATGGTAACACTACTAGTAGTTCATTTTTTGTGCTTTCGAGACGCGCATAGACTCCAGTACCCATAGATGAAGAAGGATTTTCACTGGAGAGCTGAAATAACACTTTGCTTAGTAATGGTACAAATAAATGGAATATAGTAGGAGATGAGTTTTTTTTGCCCTTTTAATTCAATTTTCTTTAAGAAGAAGCAAAACAAGACTAAAACCTAGCTTGGATATATGCCCTTTTGCCATGACAGCGGAGAAACAGATTACGAGTGTAACCCCCCTTCCACTTTGGATCGATAATGCTCTATGTGGATAGTGCATTGTGTGTTGTTTTGCAACTAGCTATTATAATCTTATTTATTCTTCTACTTTCTTCGTCGTGCACTAATGCAATTTATATCTATGGGATCAATTTACATCACATCTAATTTATGGTTGCTTCTTTATTCCATACCTTTTGGCTTGATTTCTTCCTCAATAATTGTTTAGAAACTTCTGCTTTGATAACGGTAATAATCCTAGTTCTGTTTTCACGCTTTCGAGACGGGCTTAGACTCTTCAAGGACCCGAAGATGAGGAGGGATTTCCATTGGTGAGCTAAGATAACAATTTTATCACTCTTAGTAATGGATCATATATATGAATTTAATGATACAAATATATGGAATAGCATAAGATAAGTTTTTTATACCCTTTTAATTCAATTTTTCCTTTGAGGCAAAAAAAAAATGTACATATTGTTAATTGAAGCAACTATTGTTCATTTCTATTTCTTTAAGGAGAGGTAAAACTAGGGGTGTAAATGGTTCAGTTCGGTTCGGATAGTAAGGTTTTAATACCTTAACACTTTGGTTCAATTCGGTTGTTCAATTTGGTTCAGATTTTTTTACGGATTCTCAGGTAGTTGAAATCCATTCAATTTTGAACTTTTTTCTTTATAAAAGCTCAAATAAAATTATAAAATTTTAGATCTTTTAATTTTAGGCCAATAAAATCAAGTAGTTTTTAAAATATTAGCTCATTCTATTCATTCGGGTTCTATTCGATTCATTCAGTTTTTATATGAGCAATTCAAAATTCTAATCTAGTTATCTATTTGGTTCGATTATGATTTTTTCGATTTGCTTGAACCGCTCTAGATAAAACGATACTAAGAACCTTGGATAGAAGCTACACAATCAACATCTTCCCGTGTCCAAATTTAATCAGCCATCTCCGTTTCTGTTTTGGTGCTATTGGGCCAGCCCAAGATCCAACTAAAGAAAAACTAACTACAAATTGTAAACTAGTGTTCCCGTAAACAATCAAATAAATTAATGTAGTCAACATATATTGTTGAGATACCAGTGGGATAGAGATTTCATCCGAATCCACAATGCATTTTGCGTATCCGAGTCAGAGTTCCTTATATTGTATACTTCTTAATTTGATTTGAAGTTACATAATTTTAGGTAAATATCTAAATACGGGTAACAACAAACAAATACTGCTACTTTACTAATACCTACAATTGCCTCCGTAGAGCAACCGCTCTCTGAGAAGCCAAATCCTAAACTCGCTGCCATGGGAAACACGCAGCAGATATCAAAGGAAAGCCAGAAGGATGAGAAATCAGAACCACCCAAAGAGCTTGATTCAAACTTCACATGTGAGATCTGCATCGAACCCGTCGAAGCAAACAAGAAATTCAACAACCGTGGCGTCTGCAAGCACGATATCTGTTCGGACTGCATAGCCAAATATATAGAAGCCAAGGTGGTCGATTTCAACATCGCCAATATCGTTTGCCCCGCGCTGGATTGCAAATTTTTATTAGACCCTCTCTCTTGCAGGCCTATCATCTCAAACCATCTCTTGGAGAAATGGTGCGATCTTCTCTGCAGTGCAGCTGTTTTAGAGTGCTACTCTAACAAGAAGTCCGTTTACTGCCCATATCGAGATTGCTCGGCTTTGATTGTGAACGAGTGCAACGATAAGCCGACGAAATCTAATTGCCCGAATTGCAAGAAGAACTTCTGCTTTCGATGCAAGAGCCAATGGCATGCCGGATTTCGATGTGGGGAGAAGAGACAGTTCAGAGACAGGAACGATGTTCTAGCGGGGCAGCTGATAGAAGACAAGAAATGGACCAGGTGCTCTAAATGCGGGCATGCTGTGGAGCGAAACGGTGGCTGTCTAATAATCCGTTGCAGGTAAACTCTTGAACTCCTCTCGCTCTGTCTCTCTGTGTGTTCCACCTCGTAACTCATTTTTGGTCATCTCTCAGATGTGGGCATGAATTTTGCCATTCGTGCGGAAAATCAAGAATGCATGTTGGGCGACCCTGCTGCAAGCGAATGCGTCAAGGCCTACTTCGCTTTTTCATTTTCCTTGTAATTATGGCGTTCCTGATATGTATAATTTTTCACCAAATTTTTCATTATATCAGTGATATATTAGATTAAAGTCTTTATTAAGATATTGTTGTCACAAAAAATCTCCTGGCCGATTTGCGGGCGTACCAGTTGCTTTTGCTCAAAAACAACAAAAGTAAAGAAGGAAAAGACGCGGCTTCTGGTTTAAATTCACAGTCGGACTGTTTAAATCATTAAACCTATTGGGTGATTTTGCTTACAACAATTGCAAAGAACGACATTGAAGAAAAGAACTTTATATTGCAATGAAGAACAAAGAGGCCGATGATGGCTTAATCAACAAAACCGTAAACGAAAGACAAGTTGATTTGAGAGAAAGGAAATGTAAAACAAGAACCAGGAAGATTTACACCAAGTAAAAGGAAAGGGACTTAGAAAAACTTAGAAGAAAAGCTAAAAATTGGAAGCCATCGGGCTAGTCTTCAAGTGTTGAAGAGGTTTTGTGGGTGATTGTTCGTGTCTCTTGTTTCCTTAGGTTCCATCTTTTATAACTGTATTCGAGCTGATATCAAGGTCATGAGATTATGTCTCTTTGAATTCAAATATTCCAGATTAAACACAAGGCTTAATCTTTGGCCGATTCATTGCTGCTGATCCTCCTCCATGATTGTCGCAGCTTTAATTACCATTTAAAGCCTGCTGATCTCGCCACAGCTCATCTCTTCTATCAGGCTGATCACCCTTGAATGATCCTATCTTCATGTTAAGGCCTGCTTGTTTCTCTCTTAGCCCATTGGCCAAAAATTGTAAATTGTGGTACAAACAAATATATGTCAGTAGCTGGTATCTGTATAAGAGATTTCAAGTTTCCTTGCTTCAAAAATGTTATCTTAAATATCTTTCCTGGAGGAGAGTACCATTGAGCCATCCAAGATAATAGTATTCCATACTGATAATATTAATGGGAAATAATACCATTCAATTCCATTCGAAGGCCCCCATTCCATTCAATTCCACATTGGTTTTTTTTTTTTAATTATTTTTTCCGAAGGCACGCCATACGTGATCCGATTATACATCTTTATACGGATGGATATTCTTCTAGACAGTCATGACCAAATTGAGAAGAAGTTTAGAAGAAAGACACTGATGGCAGGCCCTTGTTTTATGAGGGCCACTGCCTGCCACAGACAAATTCAGATTCTAGGCGCAGTTTATTGTTTATGCCGATCGCAGATTTTAACCAGAAATTGGATTATTATAGTCTTCGGAAAGGTAAAAGATATACTAAATTAGGAAAACAATTGATGCATATACTATAAAAGGTAAAATTTGGGGGCAATGAAGCCCAAAATTTTCCGTACGCATTCGGAAATACAACTCGGCAACAAATAGCCGGCAAAATACAACATTTAAAACTTTTTCCTCAACCAAATAATACTTATTCTAAATTGTTGATTCGGTGTTCACCTGGTGCAAATAGTGCAAAAACATAATCTAGGCCATTGTCTCATGCTACCCTAGTTGTCGACTACTTCAATAAGTGTAGTCTCGTAGTCAGCAGGAGCTACAAAACCATGGAGATTCATGACAGTTGCAGCAACGTTGGCAAGTCCACCATTAGGAAAATCCTTGCGGAATCTAACACCAGGTGCCAATCCTGGACCTCCAATTGCAATAGGCACCTGATTGGAAAATCCAAATTTATATATCAGAAATTGAGATATGCACACACACACATATATACACATGCATTAAATGAAACTGCACTAACACCTAGGATCTTCTCCTTTTCCAAGATAGAATTTTGAAACTTACAGGTAGACAAGTGTGGGAGGTTAGTATTTGGAGGCCGCCATTCTTGTGATAAAGAGGTTGCCCAGACTTATTCCTTTTCACCATGTCCTCAGCATTGCCATGGTCTGCAGTCACAACATATATTCCACCAACTTGCTCTATGGCATCAAGGATCATCTGCAAAGAACAATACAATCAGTTACAGTGTTGCTATGCTTCCTAAAATTGGATATTTCCATACAACATAACTATAGAAAGGCTTGAGCATGAACGTCAAAAAAGGGTGATACACCCAATGATATTTCTCCATGTGCAATACTTCAGGAGCAGTTAATAGCAAAAAAATATATTGGTTACCAATAATAGGTTTCCTATTAGCATCATATGAAGGTGAGTTTGGCCCCCTTCAAAGTGCCTAGGACCAGAAACAGGAAGAGTGACAGTCTATGTTTGATGCTTCATCGAGGAGGTCAACATGGATGACCTATTCAACATCATTTTCCCCTAAACATCTAAATTCTATTACATCTTTGTAGTTATCCTTTGTATAATGAGCAAAATCATAATTGATTATGATTTGTTAAGATGATGTCATATCATTAGGAAGATACAAGTAACATTTTTTAAAGAGTGATTTAAAACCATTATACCTTAACGGCATCATCAGCGGCCTTGCATGCCACAACTGTAGCCTGGATATCTCCTGTATGGCCCACCATGTCACCATTTGGTATGTTCACACGAACCTTAACCAAATAATAAAAGAGATAATCAGCATATTTTATCAATTTAAATGCCATTATACTATTAGTGAAATGTTCACCTGGTTAAATTTGCCGCTCAGAATTGCATCCCTAGCCTTTTCACCGATCTCCAATGCCTTCATCTTTGGTTGAACATTGAATGTAATGCCAACATCACTTGGAATTTCCACATATTCTTCCATTTGAGGGTCGAAACAGCCCGAACGATTTCCATTCCAGAAGAAAGTGACATGACCAAATTTGACAGTCTCACTGATGATCCAGGAAGGGAAAAATTAACACAAGGCAAGTTAATAGTCAGACATAGCAATTTAAAAAGCCAAAGTCAAGTAAAAGGATAATTCCAAGATAAAAATAAGCTCTAAAACTCTTTGGCACTATAATAAATGAATATGGTGGAAGACAACTCTCATGAACCTTCCTTTTCTCCTGTTGATACAGCTAAGAGCCTGGATTAACATTTAACCAAGAAAAAACGCATATAAACTAGGAATTTCAAACTGAAAAGTAAAATTAAAGGCACATATAACTTTGGCAGAAACTTGATAACATGTAATGAGAGAATATACCACCGGTTCAAATCATACTCCTGCCACCCAAACAATCATATGAACAACTCATTTTCTTTTAATATTTTGTTCTAAAAAACAAGGCACATTGTAAGATATGGATCTTAACTTGAGCTAAGCTTACCTGCAGGCAAAAGTACGAATACCATTCTTCACCAAATATTCACCAGATGTTCTTTCAATCTCAGGTGGAGAAACAAGATACTTGCTTGGAAGCTTCAACTCGCCGTCATACTGAAGCATTCCAGCATAACGAATCTTAGGGAATCGTACACGATCAAATTTGTCAAAATCTTGATATTCAAGTGCCTTAGCAAGCATAACCATTCGATCAGCTCGGAAGTTAAAAGTAACAACAGCATCACCATCAACTATTGGACCCACAGACTTATTGTTCTCATCAACTATGACAAAGGGGGGTAAGTACTGGTCATTAGCATTTTCCCTCAATTTCTTCACAGCTTCAACAGCACTTGTAAACTTGTGTGGGGCTTCGCCAAGAACTTGAGCATCCCACCCTCGTTTCACAACATCCCAGTCATTCTGCAAAAGATACCACTCACAGAATGAGCTGCTTGATCCATTCAAATAAAGAGAAAATATGTTATTCTAATAAACTGTTTGGACAACTTAGAATCTCTCACTTAAGAGAGATTCGTCAGGTACTTCTGTCCTTTGTTTAAACCATAACCCATGCAGATAAGCTGGTAAGTTGTCGCACTCAGTTCAAAGCCAAGGAGCTAAAAAATCAGTGAACCAAGATGTTTTTCGCCAAAACCATTCATGAGATGCCTGCCTTAAAAGTGGTATAGGAATCATTCAACAGTAGAAATTCATACCTTCACATAATATAAATACCAATAATAGAAAAAAAGAAAATCTTGAAAAAAAAAAGAGTGGAAAGAAAAGTTAACAAAACAAAGACTGATTTAAACAATAATTAAAATTATTCTCTCTTTCAGATCTTACCAAAAAAAATTACTTCTAGAAAATAACATAACCCCTGCAAATACTTCATGCAAAACAATGTAATAATCTTAACTACCCTACTTGTTGTTGGGACTCACCTCATAACGGTCCATTGTGACATACATACGACCTCCACCAGATGCTATCTTGGCATCAACCCCTTTCTCACGTAACTTTGCAAGGTCATTCTCAAGAGTCTCCACAAAGCCTACACTTGAACCATCCAAAACATCACGACCATCAGTGAGAAAGTGAACACGAATTCTTTTAGCACCACGTTCACTTGCGCCCTTCAGCAACAGCTGCAACAAAAAGAAAAATAAATTTATAAACTTACGGATAAAAAATAACTTTCATTTGAAAAAAAAGTGAAAACCTGTCCTCAAGAACCAAAATTACCTGCAATTGATCAAGCCGGGAGTGAACACCACCATCACTAAGTAATCCAATCAGGTGCAAAGTTCCATTCTGAAACGATTCACTTATATACTTAAATCCTTCTCCGTCATAGATTTTCCCAGAGGCAAGAGCAAGATCAACAAGCTTAGCCCTATGAACAAACAAATTAATAGGTTAGAACACTGGCAGCAAAGGTAACTTTGCCAACAAGTCCATCTTGGAAAGGCATTAAATTAAACTGTCAAAATAAAGCATATTGAAAATCAACAAGCTCTCCTGAAGCAAGGAAGAAAAGCTCACCCTTGAGCGTAAATGCGCCCGGCACCTAGAGCATTATGACCAACTTCACTGTTTCCCATGTCATCCTCTGTTGGAAGCCCGACAGCAGGTCCATGAGCTCTCACTAATCTCCACTTTTCCGGGGCACCCTATCAAAAAAGATCATTCGATTCAAATCAAGTATCATTACATAGTTTAAAGGTAACATGAATGATGAATTGCTATTTTTTAAAGGTAACATGAATGATGAATTGCTATTTCTTTATGTAGAAGTAGCCAGGTGCAGAAGAAGAAAATACATTTATATGTATATAACGTGCAAGTTTTTCTCCAGTTTGATGCCCTGAACTATCTCAGTCAACCAAATCACAGAGTTATCTATCATTAGGCATTAATTGAATAGTTCAAATATTCTTTTAAAAAAGAAGGGCATAACTTTCCATAATTAATTATACAAAAACATGAGTAATATACTCTTTAAATACCTTAAAAAGGGAAAGTGGATCTGATCTCAAGCCAGTTATTTGAGGTAAAGATTAACACTTTTTAACATCAGAAGAGATACCGAAATGTTAAAAACATTCAAATCTTTATATAAGTTCTAATAGAAATTAAGCATGACAACATTAGATTCAACTAACAGTATATAGATCTACAAAGGAAAGAGCCCAACACGTAAGCGTCAAAAGGGTAGAGGTTCTCATCAGAATCCATGTTAAATTTTTTAGATTTGAGATCAGACAACAAGTCATGACTGGTAAAAAGGAAAGAAAAGAGGGAACCTGTTTGAGGGAATCCATGGTGGAAGTTTGAGCAACATGGATGCAATTGTACTCATCGGGCTTGTTCTCGCCCCAACCATCGAGAACCACGACGGCGATGGTCTTGCCCTTTGGCAGCTTGGGGTGATCCTCCAGCTTCCACGACGCCTGTCCTGAACTCCCCATTCTTAGATTTGCTCGATGTTACGTTATCCCTTTTTCTCGATTCTTTTCTGGTTATTATAAGGTAAAACTCACAAAGGGTTCTCGCTCGCTACTTGTATGAATATATAGAGGAGCAAAGGCCCCGTAAATGGACGGCGATTAGAGAAAAGGAAATCGAAATCACGAAGAAGAACGTGACGGCGTGAGGCGTGAGGCGTGAGGGCCGTTTGAAGATTGACAATTTATAATAGCGAGAGAGAGAGAGAGAGAGAGAGAGATGGCGTGGAGACAAAGCATAAGAAATATAAACCCGTGTGCGCGGTTGCATCAGCACGTGACCGGCTTTCACCTAACTCAACATGATGTAATGCGCCAGGCCTGAAGCCTAAAAACATGATTTTGGACTGGAAAGTCTAGAACCCGCCCTAGGCCCCCAAATCACTCTCTTTTGTTTTGTAACATCACTTGAGGGTCAACAAATTTTTAAACAAGCATCGATTTCGATATTTTGCATACCCAGTTATCTTTGTTAAGAGACTCATCCATCATATTCAGTTGTGCGATACGAGTCGAATTTGAATTAATCAAAATAAAGCTCTAGATACCAAATAGAAAATCAAAAAAGAAAAAAACAAATTTTTTATTTGGATTTTGTTTCGATGAAATTTAATGGTTGATTTGCTAGTTGTTACTAGTATTTGCTTTTGATCATAGGCAGGGGTTTATTTTCTTTCTTAATAGTAGTAATAATTAATAATAGATCATTATTTATAATACTCGTTGTCCACATATTTTCAATTTTCAATTTTCGAACTTTGGTATAGAATCATACACCGATTTCTAAATTATAAACTTCATCAGATTATTTAGTCAATTGAGCTTATACTTTTAAGTTCATAATACATCAAATATATAGGCATGGGGTGAAGCTACTGAAGCTAGCAATGGGCCAATGGCCTCCCCACTTCCCACCAAACATTTTGAAAAATTTCACCTACACTACGATCCCTCAAGCAATTTTAATTTGTCACATTTATTTGATTTACATAAGGGGAGGGCGAAGGCGAAGATTGAACCACTCCATTACTTGACTTCTTTAATCTCAGCCACCAAGTTATGAGAAGGAAGTCAATTTTTCACCTTGTATAATCTTTATTAATCATTTGATATTTTTCAAATAAATGTTGGTTAGGATTTTTTTTTTCTTTTTTAAATTCTCAATGAGAAGTTAGAGTCCAGCGATTGGAGCAAGTGAGATATGATTTGATAAGTTACATTTGCACCCAATCATGTGTTCGACATAAATGGAGCTCCAACCCATTTTAGGATGGGGACTATTATTCTAAGAAGAATATCCTTCTATCTTATTCTCCCGCTTTTAGCATCTTTGTTTCTTTTCCCGAGGTTTGTGACCAAGGATATTACTTAGAATCTTTTTTTGTACCATTTTCTGTGGGTGACCCAAGAAATAAAATAACCACGGGCAAAACATTGGGTATAGTCAAACGAAAACAAACTTAAACACAGAGAAGTTCTAGAAAGTTGACCTTTCGTGAATAATTAATGAACTCAATTGGTCAGCGCAAGATTGTCTAAAATGCAACTTATTTGTCAAATAATTTGAGATTAATTATTACTTTTAATTAATTATCATTAAGCGCTAATAATTGTTTAATGACTTCAGTGACACAAAACTCATATTATGAGTGGTAGCGGCCAAATATAACGCTCCCCTACCAAGTTATTGATATAAGAAAATTGTAACTTAAATATATATAAGAAAAATATATATATTTTTTGGTTTCCCACCTGGTATCCAGCGTTTCAGTTTAAATAATTTGAGATTAATTATTACTTTTAATTAATTATCATTAAGCGCTAATAATTGTTTAATGACTTCAGTGACACAAAACTCATATTATGAGTGGTAGCGGCCAAATATAACGCTCCCCGACCAAGTTATTGATATAAGAAAATTGTAACTTAAATATATATAAGAAAAATATATATTTTTTGGTTTCCCACATGGTATCAAGCGTTTCAGTCTGATTAATTCGGATTGGACTCGCATCGCATATCTGGATATGGTGGGTGAGTCTCCCAACTGGGGCAGCTGCGTATGCAAGGTCTCGAATCCGAGACCTGTTTAAACTGGAACAAATCGTTTATCACTCGATCTAACACTACGTTGGTAAGAAAAATATATTTTTTGGAGTTACAAAAACGCAGATAAAATAATCATATCAAGTTCCTCAAAAAAAAAAAATAATCATATCAAGTTTTTTCTCTCTTTAGGATTATAAAGCCCAGAAAATGTAAATTAAACAAATTGCCCTTAGAAGACCGAAGGTGCAACGAACGTCCATTACTCACGAATTGGCACAAACGTAAAGTCTTACTAAGACTTGATAACTGCAAAAGAAACACGTGGGATGACTTTAATTTATGATTGATTTCCTTTAGCAGACTGGAAGTGGACTTGCAGGAGCAACTGCAGATAACCCAATTAGAATGTCAGTTCAATGAGGATTAGGACTCAGGATTTTTATTTGAACCTAATGTTGAGATCACTTTGAGACACTATTGAAAGCTGAGTTTGAAAGTGCAGGAGAGCCAGGATGAAAGTGGAATTACCTGAGGTTGCCCCTTGGGCGGATATTGCGAATGATCTTTTGCTTCGCATTGTAGAGAAAGCTCACTCAGCTCTGGAATGTATTCGGCTTGGTGCGGTCTGTCGTTCCTGGCGTGCTTGTCTCAAAGAACAAAAGCCTAAGGTCCCGCTGTGTTTGATGCTTGCTGAGAAAGAAAACAGCGACAAGCGGGGCTTTCACGCCGTCTCTGATGATATGTTCCTGGAGCTTGATTTACCAGAAATTCGGGGAAGGAGGTGCTGGGGCACTCCTTATGGTTGGTTGGTCAGTGGTCACCCTTGGCCTCGATCTAGAAATTCAACCGTTTAATCCCTTGTCCAGAGCCACCATTCCGCTTCCTTCACAGCGCACCTTCGACCATCAATACGATTGTACTCCAGAAGGTTTGCGGTTATGTTTTATATCGAAATTCTTATTATCATCAAGCCCCACATCTTCGGACTGTTTCGTTATGGCAATTTATTCTGTTCAAAACCATTTGGCCTTTGCCAAACCCGGGGATTAATCATGGACTTCGATTGATATTTCCACTCCATTGTATGATGTCAATTGTTTCAATGCCGATTTCTTTGCGGTTCGTGCCACAGGTCAACTCCTTATATGCCAAGACTTAAATGGACCTTGTCCAAATGCTGTAGAATTCGCTACAGCACCCCCAAATTAGCCCTGCTGAAAATAAATATCTTGTCGATATTTTCTTCTGACAATATTTCTCTCTATTGAATGCACTGTGTTATTATTAGGTTCAGCATCTAGGAAGAGTCTGTCTGTCAATCATCTGGCAATGTCAAATGGCAGGGCTTAAGGTCTAATTATGAGGTGTTCAAGTTGTCAGACAAGAACCCAAGGCGCTAAACTGAATTTGGTTATCTCTGGATGGGATGTGATGTGGTTGCTTTTTGGAGTTCCAAGCATCTTGCTCAACGCACGATCAGATGCCTATAGTGCCGGCTTGCCTCCTGAACAAAAAGCAAAACTATGAGATGATACCTGTGAAAAAGAGCTTGAAAATATATGGTGAGATTACATAACCAGATGATTACTTCAGTTCTTTGCTTCAAAAAGGCCGTAAACATTTGAAGCAAAACGGACCTATCCTGTTAATTTCATCTTGACGGTTGCAGTTTCTAATTAGCCAGATCCATTAATTTCTTTTCCAAATGCAATAGTTTCTAGTAATAATACATTTCTTTTTTAACTTTTTTTGGGCTACAATATTGAACGGCATAGGCCCTGAAATTCTAAACACGTCTAGGAAGCCAACTCCAAGCCGTCTTCAAGCATAAACTTGGACAACTCTTATGGAGCTTGAGAGATTGTTCTTGATTCCTCCTGGTTGCTCCAGGCTTCTAAATGCTAGCCAATCAGCAAACTCATTCTCCTGTTTCGGGGGTGACTAAGTTGCCAAGTCTAACTATTATCAAGAAGATTCTGTTGTCTGTACAGTTCTCAAGATTGGGGCTAAAGGATTGATGTAATTTGTCACACATTATGCTTTGTCAGTTTGATTGAGCTTAACTAGTCAGACTCAATTTCCAGCAGCTGGTTGATTCCCGAAGACTTTGGAAGTTTAATCCCATGATAATTAAGGGCGCACAACTATGCAAAAGTCCAAAGAGCAGTCACCAACAGAGCAAACAAAACCTATAGGAAAATTTTCCTTTTTCTCCTCTTATGACCCCTTCAGCTCCTACATTGTTCTCCTGCTGGTACTATCAACATTAAGCTTCAGTCATTCCTATAGCTCAATAGGATTTCCCTTGTCTTGTTTCCAGAATTTTTATTGGGTTTGATCAGTCTTTCCATTCACCCAAACTTCGCCAACAAGTGCCCATTAGCCATTATCAGATACTTAGGTTATATTTGGTATAAGAAAATATTTTCTATTTTCATTTTCTAAAAAATATAAAGAAATTGCCATCTAAGATATATATTATGAGAGGAAATATATACATGTTTTAGAAAATAAAAATAAAAATAAATATAGAAATGAGATTAAAAAAAATTTGTTCTCAATTTTATGTTCATTTTCATTTTTATTTTCTAAAACATGCATATATTTCTATAATTACACACATCATATATGATGATTTCTTTGTTCAGAGAATGAAAACAAAAAATATTTTCATGTACCAAACATAACCTTACGTTTTGATCATTCTTTCTTTCTTTTGCCATTATTTGTTTATTTCTCCATTTCCAAAGCCGCCAAATTATGTCTGAAAAGAGCACTGTCCACTTCCAGTCTCGCCATTATGTTTTTCCACTAGACAAACTCGTATCAAAACACTCTCATATGTGCGGTTTGTGCTATAGAATTTGCTTGCTGATTTCTGTTAGGATTTTGTTCGAAATTTCCTCCGGACAATCCCTCAGGAGCTTGAGAAATTATCTTGATTCCTCATGGTTGTTCCAGCCTTCCAGGCTTCTCCCTGCTTGCCCATCAGCAAACTTTTATATATGAAAAGGCTGAAAGTTCAAATGAAGGTTAAAACTTTCAAGAAAATCTCGATTTAATATCAAACCTTTTAATTTTGTCAAATAAAGGTCAAACGTTTTTTATTTGGACCAAATAAAGATATCATGAAAAAACTACTAAAATTTAGTTTTCAAGTAATGTAATTAAGCGGGAAAAAAAAGTCGAAAAGAAGAAAAAAGTTTGAGTTGAAGAAGAAAACTTAATTTTCATTCAAAGATTTTGAACTACTAATATTAATTATAGAAATATAAAATGTCCATTAGACTCTTATTTGATCCAATTTAAAAAGGTTAAATAATCCTTAATTGACCAAATTAAAAGGTTTGGTATCAAATTGAGACAATTTACAAACATTGAACTCTGAATTGAAAAAATTAAAAGGTTTAATCTTAAATCGATATTTTCTTAAAAGTTTTGAGATTTAGCCATATGAAAAAGGAAAAAGGAAAGGGCAAAAAGGAAAAGACCTTGGGGGTATAGACTATCAGTTATATGGCCAATGCTCTATGCTTCCTAATTAAGGTTCCAAAAAGAATTCTACTTTCCACCAAAAAAAAAAAAGAATTCTACTTATTTATTTACTTTAAGATTTTTTTAATGTAATAATAGTAATTCATAATTGCTTTGAAAGAAATTAATTACTAGAAGTGATTTTTCTAGCATTTAATTTAATAGTACTACCATTTTATTTTCTTTTCGAAACCCTAAAGTCGGTAAAAGTTAAATTAAAATACACTACTATATAGTACAATATTTTTAATTTATGGTTGCACGGCAACGGGCACGGTGAGTAGCCAAAATGTAAATGAATGGACGGGGAGGCCAAGTCACGGGGAGGCCAAGTCAGCAGGCCATGAAAGATTTCGTTATCCACTGAGATAACCGTCCAACAAAATCCCACTTCATTCTAGAAAAACACAGTAACATATCAAACCATGGCTACTTCTCCTTCATCTTTGCTGCTACCTCTTGGTAAGACCAATCCCTAACCCCTTTTTATTTCTTTTCCTTTTCTATGCTTGGCTTTTCTTCGACCTAGTTTCCATTGAGTGCGTTTTTTCTCCATATGTATTACAAACCTCAAAAATAGCTACTGGATTCTACACATTGGAAATTTTTCTGCAAATTATATAATGTTTATCTTTCTGGGTATTTCTTTTTCTTTTTTTCTTTCTCTTTCACTTGATAGTTTATGTTCTGCCTCTGTAGAAAATATTTCTCTGTATTGAATGCACTGTGTTATTGTTAGGTTCTGCATCAAGCAAGGGTCTCTCTGTCAGTCATCTGGCAGTTTCAAATGGCAGGGTTCGAGGTCTAATTGTGAGGTGTTCAAGTTGTAAGGCAAGAAAACAAAGCGACGGACTGGATTTGGTTATTTCTCGAAGGGATGTAATGGGGTTGCTTTTTGGAGTTCCAAGCATCTTGCTCAACTCATCAGATGCCTATAGTGCCGGCTTGCCCCCTGAACAAAAACCAAAACTATGCGATGATGCCTGTGAAAAAGAGCTTGAAAATGTATGGTGAGATTACATAGCCTCCCCTCGTCTTCAATCTTTCCTCTATCCTTAGCCATCTAGTTGAGTCATTTAACTATTTATCCTTGCTCACCATGCAGCAAAACTCACCTGGCCCGAGGATTGCGGTTGATGCTGTTACTATTTTGTTGCCATGCCTTATAATTATACATTATAGGATTAATCTATGCTTAGTGACCGTTGACCCACAACTAATTATAAATGAAGCCAAAAGAAAAATTCATGGTGATGAATGATTTAACTGATGGTTGTTAATAGCTCTACCTAGCTGATTCTAATTCAACTGAGAAGAGCTCAGTTTAATCTCTGATGGTTAGTTTCCACAGATGACTGCTGGTAGCTAATGTTCTAATGCTTCTGTTTTATGAAGGTTCCCATGGTAACCACAGAATCTGGTTTGCAATACAAGGACATTAAAGTTGGCGTAGGCCCCAGTCCTCCAATTGGTTTTCAGGTGTGTTGATTGTTCTTGTCATGTAAATAGGCTTTTCTATTTCTTTTCCCTGCTACCTGAGGAACCTGGAGTCAGATTTTTCCCCATAGAAACTAAACTGTTCAAGTTATGTAATCGAAGGATTTCCATATTACAGTGGTGCTGAAATTTTAAAATTGAACTTGACATGTTACCAAATTGAGCAATCCTTGTTGTAGAACATTACACTAGTTCCATCAGTTTTTAATCATTTGGAAAAGATTTTACTAGCAACCTGCAAGAGGTTGGGTACTGCCCACTGCCTTTACTGGTAAAAACTAGTGAGCCTTTTCAGTTATTTCATCCTTTTGTTAAAACATCTTAATTTCAACCATAAAATCCTTTATAGGTGTTTTCTTTTCTTATTCTTCATTTGTCCAATTCAAAGTTGAGACCATTTTTTAATGAAAGGTTCCCCTGTACCTTATTTTCTGCCCTGCACCCTTCTCCATTTGTTTTACTAGATCTCACTCTTCATTTTACCCTGAACCACTTTGGTTATTGACTTGGTTATGATTTACTGATCTTGGGGGATGGCTGATTAGCTCAACTGATTAGCCAAATATATTAATTTTTGCCTTTTCCAAATAGATTCATAGGTCTGAGTAGAACCTGACCATTTCTAGACTAGCATGAAGAATTGATGTATATTGTCTTCTAGAGTAGTATGGCATAAGTTAGTGAATAAGAAGAACATTATTTCTTCATATTTTCTCAACATTAAGGTGTGTTTTGAACTTTTGATCTTCTCAAATTTCATTTTCTGGTTTAGTACTTTTTACCAGTATTTTGACATAGTTACTGAATTCTCGTGAATTATGAGCTCTCTTGTGATTTTGACATCAATTTTTCTCAGGTGACCGCTAACTATGTTGCCATGATTCCTTCTGGACAAATATTTGACAGGTAAGCAAGTTAATTTTTTAGAACTTATCCAACTTGGTAAGGCATTATAGGTTTTTTGAAGCACATGCAGAATTCTGATACTGGAATCCCACGCAATGATTCTGTAGTTCACTGGAGAAAGGTCAGCCCTACATATTTCGTGTTGGCTCTGGTCAGGTAAGCTTTAGGGAGTGTTCAATCACTGATTCTGATTATGAAGATTCCTGTTCATGTGATTGGAAGAGAAAATAAAGTGCCACTGTCCAATGTCCTTTACTAACTAACTGTTCATCTAATGATTAGAACAGGTGATCAAGGGACTTGATGAAGGCATCCTCACCATGAAAGTAGGAGGGAAACGCAGACTTTATATTCCAGGAGAGGTAAGCCAGTAGTTGATATTCATCAAATTTTAAAGCAGAATTATTTTGTTCCCCGAAAGCAGATTGGTGAAGTTGAGCTATACTAATCCATGATTATAGTACTACTTTTGAGTTTAAAAGTAAGCCCGGATGAAACAGCTGCGGACCTTTGATTTCCTGTGCTAGACATTAACATTAGGCAGATTCAAAGTTATACAAAGGGTCACAAATCATTCATCAGTTAATGATAGAACTTTCCATCATGCTGAAGATCAAATTTTTCTGCATCAATACATTGAATTAATGAGTATTACCCGGCATATATATGTTACTGACTAGTGGAATAATTTCTGCATTTTTGGAAAAAATGCCCTCTCCCTAACAAGTGATCATTCTCATTTCATTTCAAAATGTACATTCAACCAAAGTCAAAGCCACTGCCTTATATCTAGGATACCCTGATCGATGCTTTTTGCTGGTTGGTGGTTTAGCTGGCATTCCCAAAGGGTCTAACTTCAGCTCCAGGAAGACCAAGGGTGGCTCCGAGTAGTCCAGTCATTTTCGACGTGAGTTTGGAATACATACCTGGCCTTGAAGATGAAGAATGACAATTTCATTAATTTCTGTTTTGTATTTACTCCTTTATTTCACACTTTGATGGCCACAAGAGCTATAATAAGAGGTCCCATTGATTCCAGTTATTCATTTTTTAAACTATTTTGTAGCATTGTTTTATATAGAAGAAGCATTATTCTTTTGTTTACAAGATTCATACCTCAGGGATGGAACAGCATTCTTGCATACATTGACTAACGAGAATTTGAACAATAACAGCCTCCAAGAGTTCATATCCGGG
The DNA here is from genome assembly GCA_030664755.1 of Microcos paniculata. Lineage (NCBI taxonomy): Eukaryota > Viridiplantae > Streptophyta > Magnoliopsida > Malvales > Malvaceae > Microcos > Microcos paniculata. Next base: position 9,138,112 of record CP131462.1, on the reverse strand, counting down.
GGGTTGAGGTAGGAGTTTTGAGGGGTTTGATTGATCCACACCTTCAGCCTCACATTTTCTACTTTCCCAATCCAAACAAAAACAAGGAGTTAGATAATTCCACACAATAGACGACGCCATTCTAACTATTAAAAATCTGTGCTTTTTCTAGTCTAAAACAATAACGCTGTAATTCTTTTAGGCTCTGTTTGGTACATGGAAAATTTAAAGGAAAAAAAAATACTTAGGAAAATTTGAAGGAAAGGGAAATAAATGGAGAAAATTCAAAATCCTTACTTTGTTTGGTGTGAAGGAAAATATCAAGAAAAATAGTAAGAAAAATATTTTCTCATGTATGTTTGGTTCATGGAAAATATTGAGGAAAGGAAAATATGAGAAAATGCAACTTTTTTTAATTTTTAACTTTTAGAAGCTATTATAAGAACAAAAAAATCAGAGTGAGCCAACCAATCAACTCAAATTAAAGCTCTCAAACTGGATTCTATATACAAGGACCTACTTTGGTATGAAATCTTTAATCCAACATGCTTGAACTTGGAAACTTCAAAAATTGAAATAGTCACAGCTATTCGGTATAGTTTCTAGCTTAGCTACATCTTGGCTTAGCCAATGCAAAATGCTGCTGAGACCAAGGTTCTTCATCAACTTGAACAAGGAATGCTGCGAAGAGCTGTACCTTAATCGACTGTCCATGTGCAAGTCTTCCAGCATGAAAAAAGCCCCACCTGTTTTAACACAAAGAGGCAATCAGAAACATTTTCAACACTAAGATAATGTTTTAATAGCTTCAAGCAAAAACCGTTCCCTGCATTTTAATAATGTCTAACATGTCAAGCTTGTTAGTCCTCTATATAATCTAGCATCATGAAAGATACAGATATGCAATAAGCATTTCTCCCATAATCTCAGGACCTTCTATTTGAAAGTATATAATACCTGTAATGCACAGCAGACAACCTTCAACCCCGCTATTTCACCACTACAAACTTGCTCCATATATTTGAGTAGAATATATATCCTATTTTCAGACATGGTGAAGCAAAACAGAGATTCAATTATTACGTAGCAACCAATTCTCTAATAAGTACCACCTTGTCATGTGGTCCCCAAAAGGCCAAACCACCCATAACAACAACGTAAAAAGGTTTCTTAAACAAAGAAAGAGAGGTATACAAGGCCAGCCTGATGGTCAACTATCCGGTTGCTTATTCTTAACCATCTTTTAGCATCAATTCTTGGAGAAAATACAGAATTAAACATCAAAGAATGCTCAGTAGTTATAATCAAAACCCACTTACGAAATGATCAAAATTCCAGTTTCAAAACTTGCTATACAAACCCAATTATAAGCTACTCAAACCATAAAAAGCATAGGATTCAGGAGCACTTAAAAGTTCAGCTTTTTGCAATTTCAATAGTGCATTTCTTGACTGCACAACGACCAAAAATTTAGCCTGACAAGCCTCCTTGCTTCTCACACAATGCAACAAAAACCCACACAGTTGCCCAATAAACCTTCTTGGTTAATTTGAATTTTGATTCTTTTTTTGGGTCTTTTACATTTTCTTAGTCCACTATAGATGTCATCACACCGTAATTAGATGAAACTGGTAAAAGTTTTCCATAGAACTGATTTACATAGCATAATGCATCATAATTCGTAGATATTGATCAGAATATATGCTTCAAAAGAACATGTAAACCTGAAGAGCTTCAATCTAAAGCCTAAATATAATTATCAGGAATGAGTCCTATTGAAACTGAGTAAAGTTCGATCAGGTTGAAACCAATCTGTCATACCAATATTGGTGGGGAAGATTCGGTGATGACCTTGGGCTGAGAGCAAGGCTGAAAGGTTGTTGATCGGAGAAGGAAGTGTGGTCACGACGGCCATGGTGGTTGGTTTGCTGCAATTGCAAGTGGACTATTAGTAGCTTTGTCACCGGAGGAAGCCACAGGTCCGATGGGACAGAGAGAAGGAAAAGACGATAAATTTTCCACCCTTTTCTACCGTTTTCCCCAATTTTTTGTAAGGAAATTGGGGAAAAATTTTTTGTTCTATACTTTACCCTTCATTTTCCTTATTTTATTTTTCCCCCACATTTTCCCTACTAACCAAACAACCTAAATTAAAATCCAAGATTTTGCTTTCCTTTCCCTAGTATTTTCCCTAGTACCAAACTAAACCTTAACGAAATCTATAGGTTCTATTCAATTATAGGGCCAAATTAGGTTTTCTATTAAGGGAATTTACTCAATTTAATGATTGTTTTTGTAATAAGCGGCCAACAAAATTAATTTAATGATTGTTCATAATCACATATATTAATTTATAACTTAAACCTTTTAATTGAAAAATTTTCCTTTCTTATCATTTTCTTTCCTCTGTACCAAACAGATAATAAGAAAAAAACCAATAATTTTAATTAATTTAAATTAAATGAAAGTAAAGGTAAAGCAAAATCATGAAGAGAGGTGAATTCCCATCTTATTCTTTATTCTAGGAAGAAAAGCAAGGATATAGGCTTACAAAGTTCTTCCCAGTTCCTCCCCACTAGAGGTGTCCGTGGGCCGGGTTCGGACCGGGCTTGAGTAAAATTTTATAAAATCTTTGCTTGTCCAAGCCCGGCTTGGCCCGGTATTTCGGGCCTACTCTTTTGTCCAAGTCCGGCCCTAAAATATTTATATAAGCCCGAGGTCCGTCTAAAAGTCCGTTTTTAATTTTCTCGGACATTAATTTTAAAAATTAAATTATATTAATTTATATTATAAATAAAAGTAAATCAATACATTTAAGAAATTATTATCTAAGCAATTTTTACAAAGTTAACAAAGTCTAAATATTAATAATATTTAAAAATATCAATATCATATACAAAAAAAATAAGAAAAATAACACATTAACAAATAAAATAAATATATAAAAATATATTTATATTAAATCAATAGTAAATGAGCCGGGCCGGGCCGGGCTCGGGTTTTTATGCCTATGACCAAACCCGGCCCATTTTCTAAACAGGCCTAAAAATTTTGTCCAAGCCCGGCCCTTAAATTTAAAATTCTTGTCCAAACCCTCCCAAAAATCGGGCGGACTTACGGGTTCGAGCGGGTAGCCCGGCCCTTGGACAGCTCTACTCCCCACCCATATAAGATATCTTAATTTTCTTTTTCACCAACTAGCTTATGCCAGGGATCCCATGTATACCTCAATTGATATTCTCTGTGCGGAAAGTTATAAAAATAGACCCCATCGTTTTGTGACATCCATTGGCAAGTGCAACTAGCACAGGCAGCGAGGAATTTGTCATCCGCCAAAAAAGCATCGAGATACTTCTCCCCTTTCGTCAACCAAAGATGGCAATTGATCGTCGATCTCGACGAGATAAAATCTGTGCGAAATGTCCACTGAACCTTTTCATGGACGAGGAGCTTATGGATGCCGAAATCATCTTTTCTTGATTTGCAATGAGTTGCCAAAGTGTCATTCGTGCTAAACCCATTGATAATATGAACGTGACACTTATTCCATAGAGAGTACGTGACAGGTGATTGACTCATGCAAAGTACAAGAACAAGGAGAAAAAACGAATGTTGGGGGCGATTCATTTTTTTTTTCTTTTCTTCTTCGGCTTTTGCTTTGGTATTGAACTGTTTTAGATGATTGTATTATGGTTTTTCCCCTTTTAAATACGTGAAAAATCATGCCTAAATACATTGGAATATTGTTTTAAATATGCAAGCAAATTAATAACTCCAATGGTTATTTAATTAGGTGACCTCACTCACTAGAATAAAGCAATTCCTTTACTTTGTATTTATTAGAGTGACAATCTGGCACATTTATAACTAGTAAAGAAAATAAAATTTTCATATGTACTATTAAGGAAGGATTACCATGGGGCGTAATGGGGGGTTTAATATACCCAAATGGTGTAAATGAAACCAACATTTTTTCATGTCTAGTGTAATTTTAATTAAATTAAATGAAAATAAAGGTGAAGGAAAATCGTGAAGATGATTATACATCGGGGAAGCTTGGGAAATTTCCTTTTAGCATACTTCGAGCGAAGGAAATTTTTGTGCTGATGCCCTAGCCAAAGCTGGATGTGATATGGAACTGGACTTAGAAGTGTTTCGACAACCTCCTGGGTTTCTCTTCCCTCTATTGTTGACCGATATATTGGGTATAGAATTTCTTAGAGGTTCTTCTGGATAGGTTTTTATTTCATATTGTTGCGAAAAAAGGAAAGAGAAGAAAAGAAAATCATGAAGAAAGGTGAATTCTCATCTTATTCTTTATTCTAGGAAGTAAAATTCAAGGCAACGATATAGGCTTACAAAGTCCTTCCTCGTTCCTCCCAACACATATAGGATAATTTAATTTAATTTTCTTTTTCACCAACTACCTTATGCCAAGGATCCCATGTATACTTCAATTGATATTTTCTGTGCGGAAAGTCATAAAAGTAGACTCCTCCGTTTTGCGACATCCATCGGCAATCGCAACCACCACCACAGGTATCGAGGAATTTGTCATCCACCCAAAAAACTTTGAGATACTTTTCCCCTTTCGTCCACCACAGATGGCATTTGATAAGCGTTCTTGAGAAAAAATCTGTACGAAATGTCCACTGAGCCTCTTCATGGACAAGGAGATTACGGATGCCAAAATCATCTGTTTCAGAATGGCAATGAGCTACCAGAGTGTCGTTGGTCCTAAGCCCATTTATAACACGCACGTGACACTTATTACATATGGAGTCCGCAACAGGTGATTGACTCAAGCAAAGCACAAGAACAAGGAGAATCAAAAAATTTTGGGGGCGGTTCATTTTTTCTTTCTTTTTTGCTTTTGCTTTGGTATTAAAACTGTTTGAGATAATTGTATTATGGTTTTTCCCCTTTTAAATAGGTGAAAGCCCATGTCTAAATATTGGATTGTTTTAAATATGGTAAGTAAATAATTCCAATAGTTATTTAATGAGATGCCCCCTAGAAAAATTGTGATTCCTTTACTATGCATTTATTAGAGTGATAATCTGACTAGAGATGACAAACGAACGGACAATAACAAGTCCAGCAGCCAGTACGTTGGATTGTTTTGAATATGACAAGTAAATATAATTAGAAGGGTGTCCCGCGCTAACGCTGCGGGTGTATTTAGAACTTAGTTGAATGTGTTGGTTGTCTCTAATAATAGATGAAGGTCTATTATAATGATGGAGTTAATATTGTCTCAGAAAACAGTCATTTTCACTTTACTACGCTTAAATCTATGCATAATAGGATTCTTTTCCGAAAATTATCATAACAACAATTCATTTCTTGCTTTATGAATTAATTATTACGTGTTACTTTAAACCTTTGGTTTTCCCTTGTAATTGCACAAGAAATAGATTAGTAAACTAAATCAAATCGGAGTCAAAGTTTACAATTTTAGATTTTGAAAAAGTTAGTACATAAATAAACAAGTTCGAATAAAAAAATTTGAAGTTTAGTTCTTCCCAAAATAATTCATGGTCATTTATAGTATTTCACTCATGAATGATTACAACAAATATTAAAAAAATCATATGGGAGAAACATCCCACAACAATCTGAAAGGATTGAAAAAGAGTGATCATTAGAAGTGAAATGAAATCTAAGTTGTAAATCATTATGAAATAATAGGGTGTAAAATTTTTTTTTTCAAAAATATACCTAGTTAGAAGAAAATTCCTCAAAGGAAAATTCAAGATCGAAAAGAAAAGGGAAGAGGTGTAAATGACCATGAGATTATTTGGAAACCAAATGCCAACAAAATCAAATGCCTAAATACAACTATCGAAACTAAAAAGATGATAGAAGGTGAATGGGTTTTCTTTTTTCTTTTTTTCACAAAAAGAATTAGCACCATATTTTTTGGTGTTGTAAAGCTCTATTAGAATGCCACGTATCAGTTTTTGGGAGCACACGGGTTGCTCTAAGTAGAGAATGTCACGTGTCAGTCTTTGGGTGCACTAGGGGATAACTTTAACATATTGTATAGATTTCAATAGCTATTTAATGAGATGCCCTCAAACTCACTCGAACAATGCAAGTAATTCCCTGTGCATTTAGTAGAGTGATAATCTGGCTATTTAATGTTGTAGTGATTCCTTTGGTTCCGAGTTTCATACTTCAAAGTTCTAATGTGGGAAAGCTGGACTCACTCAAAGTTAAGATATGTGCATTAAGAAGGGAAACTCAGTAGCTAGCAATGAGGTACTGAAAAATGGAACTCATTTCAGGGCCAACATGGCTGCATTGAATCTTTGTTTTCGGAACCTTGTAAGCTACTAGATGACCAATTAAATTGGAAAGGAGTTTGTAAATTGTCGAAGAAAAGAAAAGGCAAAAGGAAGGCCGGCGAGGCCAAGGAGAGAGGGTCACAGAGCAACTGGCTCTCTCACGATGATGACAACTTATACCTATATGTATGTATGAATAAGAGATGATGGATCAGTCATGCATGCATGCCAAAGAAGATTCTAGATTCCCACTACTAAGAATTTAATCATTTCATTTTTATGTATCGATATGATGGCCTATCAAGCATCAACCAATAGGAAGCCAGCCATAGAAGATTCTAGAATTTATAGGCATAAATAAACAGAATTAATCAAATTACTTTTTTTATGTTCCTTGGTCCTTACTCTATAGGGACAGATATATGAAGCACATCATGGGTTACTTCATAGACTTCCCAAGTCAAATGAGAAACGGCAGAAGTTGGCACATGCATGAAGACTGAAAACAGAGGAATCAGTACTTATCCAACAAAATAAAAAAAAGTCCTAGGCTACTTTGAACTATTTTTAATTGGGAACGCCGTTACGTGCATTTTGATCATTCAAATGACTGCATGATTTAAGCAAAAGTAAATGGCTTAGGCCAAAAAAAAAAAATGAAAATATTGTCAACTAAAACAAATGGTTATCCGCATCCTACAAAAGTAAAACCTAAAATATAACATGATATTTTAGTATTAAAGTACTAAGACGTACGTGTATTATGATCCAAATGGGTTACTAATTTAAAGAGAGGAGTTCTCTTTATTTATCAACTTAGATCTTGTTAACGAATGCAAATCTTAACTTAGGTGCCGAGAGTTGGCCATATTTCCCGAGCCAGCGAGGGTTCCAGTTCCATCGGTCATTTCCATCTCCCCGCTTAATATGCCAAAAAAAAAAACTTCGATTTTATTAACTTCTAGAGCATTCCAAAAGTAAAATTTCCCATGCATTATAGATCAATATAAGAAACATGTTCAATCATCTATTTTGTTGTCCAGATTCCAGAATAAGTTAATTTAAAATTTTCACCTTTTAGGAGTTTTTTGTCTTTTCAAAACTAATTGTGTAATATTCATTACTAACCAAAAGGAAATTCTAAAGAGAAAATAAGTGGAAAGTGAAAATGGAAACCATTGACGCGAATCAATTATGGGGTCCCAGAGAAAGTTTTCCACACTTCACTTTAGTAGCCCTTTGGAGGGAAGGAGTTATTGCTTCAGTTTTGCAGTTTGTTTTATATTCCTGTGTTATCATCATTTCTCACTCCTCACTCAGTTACTACTATTTCCCTCTCTTTTTCCAGGAAACCAACACGCTGTCGCGCTCCCATCAAAGCACGAACCTCTCTCTTCAGCTGCTATTCTCTTCCTTCTGCTAGAAACCCCATTAGATGAACAGTTTCAACAGGGGTTACGGATTCCGACCAACGGATGAGGAGCTCATCGACCATCTAAGAAACAGAACAACATTAGGCTGTAATTTCTTAGTCCAAGAAATCACTGTCCTTGGAGTCGACTTTTGCCACTGGGAGCCATGGGAATTGTTCGGTATGTATTTAGTTCATGTCTCAGTTTAGCGATACATATTTGACCAAAATTTTGGTTACGTATGTACGTACGTATGTCTATATGTACGTACACGCGTGGTTTTAATTCACAGGGGACACCAATACGGTGACATCGAGTGATGGAGCCAGGTATTTCATCTATCCGAAAACTTACAAGTATTCGGAGTGTAAAACGAAGACGAAGAAGCCCAACGAGGGAGCTAATGGTAAAGGAAAAGTAATGGTCAATAGAGCCACGAAACAGGGGAAGTGGAAACCATCCGGCGACCCCCGTAAGGTCAGGGATAGTGACTCCAACAAGGAGATTGGCCTCAAGAGAGGTCTGTATTTTTATATAGATCAAGTTAATGAGGAAAACAATAAGAAAAGCAAAGCCAACCACGGCCAAACTAGTTACCAAAACAAGTCAAACAACAAGAAAAGCAAAACCAAGCACCAAAATAGCTACCAAAACAAGACCCCCTGGGTATTGTACGAGTATGAACTCGTTGATGTTCCTCCTAGCAAAGTAAGTTCCTTTTGCTGCTATATAAGTAACTTGTTTCAAGCAATTTGGTCCACAACTTTGTCATTTTGTTGTGTTCATATAAACTGCAAACTTTGTTAATTGTAAATAATAATCTCAATTTAGTCGAAGTTGAGATCACTGCTTAATCGATTTCAACGGTCAGAGAAAGATTAACTTGGATGTATGAGTTCAGCTCTGTTTCATGAAAGTTTGAAGACACTAATGGTGTACGTATATTTATTTATTTTTTTCCCATTGATTTGTGTAGAATAAATTTGTTCTTGGTAAATTGATGAAACAATCTAAGCCAACCAACAAATCAAGTAACAATGGTGAAACAAGTCACCAGTTGCCTCCAGATCAGGTTAGATTTCCTCTGCAACATTTTTCGTTCATGTCAATAATGATGAACGATCTACAAATAAGTTTATGCCTATGTATGTTTCAGGTCCAACTAGACATCCATGAGCCATTAGAGGAGATGGAAGTATCTAATGGCACTCAAAATCAATCCAGCATTAGTGAACAAGCTAATGAGATTGTATCTTCATTTCCTATTTATAATTGCACAACCTTCCCTGAAGGATTTGGAAGCAATCAAGAGAATTTTGTCAATGATGTGAATCCTTATGAAGTCTCCAAACTTCCGTTTACTCTCGAAAACTATGTTGCAGATTATGCTATTCCACCAGTAAGAATACTTTTTAGAAACTTTATTAATCAAAATACACTTGTAGATGATTATAAGCATTCTGAACCTCCTTTTTTTTCCTTTTTTGGTATGTCTCAGAATCTGGAAGTGGAATACATGAAGCTGATTACAGCACCGGAACTACCCAATATGTACACTGGGCCTGAAAACCAGCTTAATTCCAATCAATATGACAACTCTTTCCAAAATTTGGTTTCATTGCATAATAATGAAACCTACCCTGTCCAAAGTAGCGATCAACAAAATGTCCTAGTGGAGACTCAGGGCTTCAACTGGCCTTATGATTCCAATAACCATCCTACGGTAGATCTAAGTCAAATGGTGAGAAACTTTGAAGTTATTTATCCATATAGATGGTGTAAACTTATCGAAACCTAATATTTGCTTGTCCATGTATGATGCAGAACTTTTTGGAATTAGATGATTTATATGGGGACCGTATCTACCTTGCTGAGTTATTTGGACCACTAGAAGCACCAAATAACTATGATGGGGTTCAAAATCAATCTAGCATCAACCAGCATGCTGATGAGTTCAGGAATTTAAATTCCGTTAATAATCATATTGCCTTCCCTGATGAAAGAAACGAATCAGCTGCAGCTGAGACTGAAGGCTCAAATTTGCCCTCTTTGGGCATGACTGAATCTTCATATCCCATTATGGAGTCATTCAGGAAAAGATCACGCGTGGAGAATGAAGGATCAAGCATTGAAATAGAAAATGAAGTGGCTCAGGCTCAGGCAAAGATAAGTAGATTTCAACGGTAAATGGAAAAGTCCAAAAGTTGATTCCTATAACATAGCGTAGAGGAGTCCTATATATAAGAGAAACAGCAGTCTATATGGAATGGAAGTGATGAATGCAGCCTCTTTCTTGTTTGATAAGTCTCTATATTATGTAGGACTAGTATTTTAAATATTGCTTGCTATTTCTGTTACATTTAGTTGATTCTCAAAGCTCAGAAACTTTTAACAGTTTTTTTTCCTCTATAAGCTCTTTCTCCCCAGTTTCAAAACTTTGTTCCTTTGATATCATCCAATAATGAGAATAATGATGGAGCACAGCTCTCTGTCTTTACAAAATCCAAATGAGACTAATGCTCAAGAGTAGCTAATCCAAGGAGAGATCATGGAGTTAAAATAAGAGGTCCCATAGATTCTATTAGTCATTTTTCAGACTATTCCGTAGCATTAATTGTTATACATAGAAGAAGCATTATTCTTTTGTTTACAAGGTTCATACCTCTGAGGTGGAGCAGCAATATTCTTGCATACATTAACTAATGAGAATCGAAGTGTTGAACTCATTCACGACCACAATGGCCGCTGTGAATCTTTCTCTCTTTTGGAATCTTCGAAGTTATTACTTTGGAAAGGAACAGCTTCCTAAAGATCCTACCTGGAGGGTTGAGTTAGGAGGAGTTTTGAGGGTTTTGACTTTTGACCCACACCTTCAACTAACAATTTTAATTAAATTAAATGAAGGTAAAGGTAAAGGAAAATCATGAAGAGAGGTGAATTCTCATCTTATTCTTTATTCTAGGAAGAAAATTCAAGGCAACGATATAGGCTTACAGAGTCCTTCCTAGTTCCTCCCTGCACGCATAGAAATAGGATACTTTTAATTTTCTTTTTCACCTACTAGCTTTAGCCAGGGAACCCAAAAATATCTCAGTTGATATTCTCTGTGCGGAAAGTCATAAAAATAGACTCCATCGTTTTGTGACATCCATCGGCAATTGCAACCACCACAGGAGTCAAGGAATTTGTCATCCACCCAAAAGGCAGTGAGATACAATTCCCCGTTCGTCCACCACAGATGGCATTTAATAAGCGTTCTTGAGAAAAAATCCGTACGAAATGTCCACTGAGCCTCTTCATGGACAGGAAGATTACGGATGCCAAAATCATCTGTTGTGGAATTGCAATGAGTTACCAGGGTGTCGTTCGTGCTAAACCCATTGATAACATGAACGTGACACTTCTTACATACGGAGTAGGTGATGGGTGATTGACTCAAGCAAAGCACGAGTACAAGGAGAATCAAAAATTTTTTGGGGCGATTCATTTTTTCGTTTTTTGCTTTTCTTCTTCTGCTTTTGCTTTGGTATTGAAACTGTTTTAGATTTTGTATTAGTATGATTTTTCCCCTTTTAAATAGTGAAAAACCATGTCTCAATACCTGTAGATTGTTTCAAATATGACAACTTGACAAGTAAATATAATTTCAATGGTTATTTAATGAGATTCCCTCAAATTCACAAGAAAAATGTGATTATTATTTACCTTGCATTTATTAGCGTGATCTGGCTAGAAATAATAAGGCGGGTGGACGGCACGGAATTCAACATGACCAAGTAATTGAATTATTTTAAATATAACAATTAAATAATAAGACGTTGGGCATGAACAATTTTAAAGAAGGATAAGTTTGGAAATTAATAATTAATATTTTATTAAAATTATAAAATGACAAATAAAAAGAAACATTAAGTTGGAGTCAGATAATAAGAAACGGAAAAAATAATTCCAATTATTTACCATACGTAGTGTTTAATCTAAGGTAATTTTTATAAATTATGTTAAGCCGTCTGACGCGTAGAATTTTCATTAATTTCAGTTTTTTATCTACTACTTTATTTGACACTTTGATGGCCACAGGAGCTACAATAAGAGGTTCATAGATTCCAATTATTCATTTTTTAGACTATTTTGTACCATTGTTACATATTGTTTCCAAGTTTTATACTTCCAAGTTCTAATGTGGGAAAGCTCGACTCACTCACTCGATCAGGAACTTAACATATACATTTAGAAAGAAAACTTGGTAGCTAGCAATGAGGTGGGACAGCATTCTTGTATACATTGAATAGTGAAAATTGAAGAATTGAACTCGCTTAAGGGCCAACATGGCCGCATTGAATCTTTGTTGTTGGAACCTTGGAAGTTATTAGATGACCAATTAAATTGGAAAGGAGTTTGCACATTGCTGAAGAAAAGAAAAAGGATGGCTGGCAAGGCCAAGGAGACAGGGCAACCGGCTCTCTCATGAGTCATGAAGATGACTCTGTATACCTATATCTATGTTTGAAAAAGAGATGGTGGATCAGTCATGCATGCATGCCTAAGAAGATTCTAGATTCCCAAATCACATAAGAATTAATCATTTTATATTTATGTATAGATCATAGATGTATAAATATGATGGCCTACCAGGCATCAACCAATAGGAAGTCAGCCATAGAAGATTCTAGAATTTATAGGCATAAATCAACATAAATCAAATCAGTTTTTCTATGTTCCCTGTTCTGTAGGGACAAATGCATAGAGCACATCAATCATCATAGGTCACTCAATGGACTTCCCAAGCTAAATGAGAAAAGGCATAAGTTGACACATGCATGAAGACTGAAAACAGGGGAATTAGTACTTTTCCAACAAAATTAAAAATTAAAAATTAAAAATTAAAAAAAGAAGAAAACAGAGGAACTAGTAACAGTTATGCAGTTCAAATGAAATATATGCCACTTACTACTACTGTATAAGTTCACTTGACTAAATTATCCCTCATTCATTTCCTTGAATTTTCTTCATTGTAGTCAATGGGTGGATGGTCATTTTAGATATTTCATGTCTTTCACTGGTCATCCTCATCCACTTCTTTCACCTCTCAAAATAGGGGCGGGCCACCATTAAAGGATTAAAGAATTAAAAAAAAATCAAATGGAATAGGGAAGGCTCGGAGAAGAATGCCCTCTCCCAAACCTCTCTCTCTCTCTCAATCTGAAATTTTCTTACCTTGCTTTGGATTCAACTGTTTCCTCTACTTTTCTTTAACATATGTAAATGTATACAAACTTCTCAATTTATCATATATAGACCAAAAAAAAAAAGATTCCACCTATTATATTGACCATAGATGAAATCTTATTTTTATTAATGCATCAAAGTGTTTATCGACAAGATATAACGCAATCACTCAACCCAAGGCGAAATGTTGGTAATTTGCTAATTTGAACTATTTTTAATTGTGAATGCTATTAGCTTATTACATGCGTTTGATTACTCAAATGAGTACATACTTTAAATAAATGACTAAGGCCAAACAAATAAAAAAATAAAAACAAGTAAATTAAAATAAATGAAAATATTGTCTACCAAAACAAACAGTTATCCACATCCTACATGGTAATACCTAAAAATATAACATGATTTTTTAGGATTAAAGTACCATCTGTATTATGATCCAAATGGATTACTCATTTAAAAAGACGAATTCTCTTTCTTTATCAACTTAGATTTTATAATCCTCGAGAGTATTCTGAAAGTTAAATATCTGATATGCCGATGTAACGAATAAGTTCAATAATCGTAATTTTTTTTTTTGGTCAGATCAATAATAGTACTTTGTTATGTAGAATAAGTTAATTTAAAAACCTTTTATCTTTCAGGAGTTTTTTGTCTTTTCAAAGCTGATGATGTAATACGCAAAGAACTCCCAAAAGAAAAAGGCCAAGTGGAAAGTGAAAATGGAAACTATTGACGCGTATTGGTCCCAGAGAATATTTTCCACACTTCGCTTAGTGGCCCTTGGGAGCGAAGGAGTTACTGCTTCACTTTTGCTTTATGCTTTTGCCTTCGTCACTCCTCAGTTCGCACTCCTCACTCCGTTACTACTATTTTCCTCTGTTGTTCCAGGAAACCAACACACTCCCATCAAAGCACAAACCTCTCTCTTCAGCTGCTATTCTCTTCCTTCCGCTAGAAAACCCATGAGATGTGCAGTTCCAATAGGGGTTACGGATTCCGACCAACCGATGAGGAGCTCATCGACCATCTCAGTAAGAGAACAATGTCCGGCTGTGATTACTCAGTCCAAGAAATCATTGACCTTGAGGCCGATATTTGTAACTGGGAGCCTTGGGATTTATTCGGTACGTATTTAGTTCATGTCTCAGTATTTGGCTATTTGTTTAGCAATACGTATTTGACCAATTTTGGTACGTACGTATATGTGTACGGACATGCCTGGTTGTAATTCACAGGGCTCAACAATATGATAATACCGAGTGATGGAGTCCGATATTTCTTCTATCTAGAAACTTGCAAGTATCCAGAATGTGAAAAGAAGAAGCTTAAAGAAAGAACTAATGGTAGAGGGAAAGTAATGTTCAATAGAACCACAAAACAGGGGAAGTGGAAACGATCCGGTGATCCCCGTAAAATAAAAGCTAGCGACTCAAATAAGGTGATTGGCCTGAAAAGAGGTCTGTATTTTTATATAGATCAAGTTAACAAGGAAAACAACAAGAAAAGTAAAGCCAATCAAGGCCAAAATAACTACCAAAGCAAGTCAGACAATAAGAAAAGTAAAGTCAAGCACCAGAATAGCTACCAAAACAAGACCCATTGGGTATTATATCAGTATGAACTAATAGATGTTCCTCCTAGCAAAGTAAGTTCCTTTTGCTGCTATACACTAGTAACTTGTTTCAAGCAATTTGGTCCACAACTTTGTTATTCTGTTTCTTCATATAAACTGCAAACTTTGTTAATTGTAAATGGCTAAATGCTCAATTTGTAAAAGTTGAGATCACTGCCTAATAGATTTTAGAACGGTCAGAGAAAGATTAACTTGGATGTCTGAGTTCAGCTCTGTTTCATGAAAGGTTGAAAACACTAATGGTATACTTATATTTATTTCTTTTTCCCATTGATTTGTGTAGAATAAATATGTTCTTGGTAAATTGATGAAACAATCTAAGCCAACTAACAAATCAAGGAGCAATGGTGAAACAAGTCACCAGTTGCCTCCAGATCAGGTTAGATTTCCTTTGCAACATTTTTCTTTCTTGTCAATAATGATGAACAATCACGAATAAGTTTGTGCCTATCTATGTTTCAGGTCCAACCAGACTTCCATGAGCCAGTAGAGGAGATGGAAGTATCTAATGACATTCAAAATCAATCCAGCATTAGTGAACAAGTTAATGAGAATGTAACTTCATTTCCTGTTCATAATTGCACAACGTACCCTGAAGGATTTGGAAGCAATTATGTGAATTCTTATGAAGTCTTCAGACTACCGTCTAGTCTTGAAAACTATGTTCCAGATGATGCTATTCCACTAGTAAGAATCCTTGTGGAGATTTTATTAATCAAAATTACTCTTCTAGAGGATTATAAGCATATCTGAACCTATTTTTTTTCTTTGTATGTCCAGGCAGCACTGGAACTACCCAATGTGTACATTGGAACTCAAAATCAGCTTAACAGCAATGAATATGACATCTCTTTCCAAAATTTTGTTTCATTTCATAGTAATGAAACCTACCCTGTCCAAAGTAGTGATCAACAAAATGTCCTACTGGAGACTCAGGGCTTCAACTGTCCTTATGACTCCAATAACCTTAATCCTATAGCAGATTTAAGTCAAATGGTGAGAAACTTTGAAGTTGTTTATCCATATAGAGGGTTTAAACATATTGAAAACTAATATTTGCTTGTCCATGTATGATGCAGAACTTTTTGGACTTGGATGATTTAGACGGAGACGGCATATACTTTGATGAGTTATTCGGAGCACTAGAAGCTCCAAATAACTATGATTGGGTTCAAAACCAATCCAACATCAACCAGCAGCATGCTGATGAGTTCAGGAATTTAAATTCCATTAATAATCAAATTGCCTTCCCTGATGAAAGAAACAAAGCACTTGCTGCTGAGACAGAAGGTTCAAATTTGCCCTCCATGGGCATGAGTGAATCTTCGTATCCCATTATGGAGTCATTCAGGAAAAGATCACGCATGGAGGATGAAGGATCAAGCACTGAGATGGAAAATGAAGTGGCCCAAGCTCAGGCAAAGATGAGTAGATTTCAGTGGTAAATGGAGAAGTTCACAAGTTGATTCCTGTAACATAGGGTAGAGGAGTCCTACTTATGAGAAGCGGCAGTCGATACGGAAAGGAAGTGATAAATGCTGCCTATTTCTCGTTTGATAAGTCTTTATATTATGTAGGACTTGTATCATTGTATGTTAAATATTTCTTGCTATATCTGTTTCATCTAGTTGATTCTCAAAACTCAGAAACTTTAAGTTAACAGTTTCTATTTTTATAAGATCTTTCTCCCCTGTTTCAAAACATTTTTCCTTTGACATCATCCAATAATGAGAATAATGATGGAACAGAGCTGTGTCTTTACAGAATCCAAATAAGACTAATGCTCTCAGAGCTAAATGCAGGAATTTAGTTCTAGTTTTTCAAAAAAAGATTTGTACTATAAGTTTATTAACCAGAATTTTTTAAATTCGACAAAAAATTATTATAAGATTGTCACAGGTCTCATTAAGTTATGTTTTACTAAATTAAGTAATATACTACTAAATGAATTGTTAATATAAAGAGTGATGCCCCATGAACAAAATCAGATATCTGCCATCCATCAAGACTTTAGAATCCAAACGAAAAAATTTCAGAGGTCGATTTTGCGTATCAATGCATAAGATGCCCTGTATTGGAGGATTCTAGAGTCCAAATAAAAGAAAAATAATTTCAAATGTTTGATTTTTCTTCTCTTATCTTGTGGCAGAATTTCATTTCAAATGTTTGGTTTTTAATATCTTATTCCCTATTCTAGTGTCAGAATTTCTTTTCTTGGAGCCAAAGAAAGAGAAAAGAATCTTGTGTAAGAATAAAGAAACCAACCATATTTAGTGGGGAACATAACAAACTCGCAAAAGAAAAGTGGAAAAGGCCGGGAGATGAGTGGCTCAAAAGGAGAAGAATCAAGAAGAATAACCGGGATGGGGTCAAGCTAGGAATAGGCTGGTAATTTCCTGGAAGGAAAATGCAATACAGTTTCCTCATGCTCACATCATTTGATGATCAATGGCTAAGAAACTAGGGAGCCCTCGAGCCCACAGAAGGGTTGGTCGACGTGGCACGGAAACTTTTCTAACTTCTCGAACGGGGGAGCGGAATAAACACACTTTTATTCATCACCCCACTTGACCATGGTTAGAACCTGAATGCATGGACAAGAAATTACCGGGAAAAGGCTCTCCTTTTATCTTTCATGGTTGGAAATTGAAAACATAGACGCGCAAAGATTTCTACGGAACTAATTAGCAATGAAGGAGTTTCAGGCAGCTATGAATATATATAATAATCCTGAAACTCAGACATTTCTTGCAACGTCACATTTTCCTATCAAACTGAACTTAATACTCCTACTATGTGTCTCTTGTTTCCATCGTTTTCTTTCTAGTGATGATCTCTTGATAACAGTTCTACTTCTCTCTTCTTTGCTCTCCTTTTCTCTCTTCCTTTCTTTACTTACTCCCTCTTCTCCTCATCCTTTAGATTTTTATTCAGCAGCCGAATCCAGATTTTTTCCAAGGAAAAAAAGTGAGAGAGCAGATTGAAGCAGCAAGAAAATTCTGCCATCAACATCAACATGTAATTCTTGAATCTTTCTGGCAACATCTCTGTTTCTTTTTGGTTTGTTTTCATTGAACGATAATTGAAAAATGAAAAAAAAAAAAAAAAAGCAAAATCTTGTGGTCTTCCGTGTCCAGAGAGGTGTCATGACCGGGTTTTTTTTTCCCCTGTTTGTGGTGTCGGACACGCGTGCAACCGAGTCCGAGGAGTGTGCGTGTCCGATACGTATAGGACACTGGTACGTGAGGGTTGAAGCCATGTCGGTGCTTCATAGTTCCGATCATCTGATGAGGAACTCATGGGATATCTAGAAGCCGTGACACACGACCGTGATTCTCTGTCCAATATATCACGACACACGATCGTGATTCTCTAGTTCAATATACCCCACGACCGTGATTCTCTGTCCAATATACCACTACACACGACCGTGATTCTCTAGTCCAATATACCACACGACCGTGATTCTCTAGTTCAATACATCACTCAGCTCGAAGATATCTGTAAGTTTGAGTGAGTCTCTTACATCATGTTAGTTTATAGTTGTTTGTTTGTGTGATCATCATACTATATTTTTTATCAGAAAGAAACTAGTTGATAAGAGTTAATTGCAGAACTCTTAGTTACTAATTTATAGCTTAGAGAGCTGCTTTGTAATTAGAGAGTTGTTTTGTAATAAAATGATTGTGTAAAGGTCCAGTCCATTAGAGATTTGTGACCCTGAATGGTTATGCTTTATGTAGTGAGTGATTAAAAGGAGTTGAGAAACTAATGAAAAAGGTTATTCTCCTGCCTAATTCTCTACTCTTCTCCCTCGACTTCTCTGCTCTCTAACTCTTCTCTATTCTGTTTCTCTATCTCTATCCCTTCTCTTCCTCTATCCCTTCTACTCTAATTATATCATTCTCTGTAATCCTTCTATCTTGAAAAATCAGGTCTGTATCATTGGTGCTCTCGTTGAGAGAGTGTAAATGTGATTTGTAGGGCTTTCAGCAATGGAGCCTGGTTGCCGCCAGTAGTATTTCTTCTACTCGTTAAATTAAGTTCCAAAATGTTAAACTGACCAACAGAGCCACCAAGGAAGGATAGCGGAAGCCAACAGGCTTCCAACAGGCAGGCATCATAAAATAATGGCTAGCGACACCAACAAGGTGATTGGCAGCAAGACATCGACCAAGAAGAAGAACAGCAAAATCAAGTCTGACAATGACAAGACCAAGACTAAGCATGAAAACCTCTGAAACAAGACCAACCATGAAAGCAACAAGAGAAACAAGGCTGTCTGGGTTTTGCATGAGTACCACTGCAACGCATGTTTTTATTTGCTTCCCTGTATATTAATAATTTACTACCTCAAGCTCTTTCGTACATAATTCGTTCATGTTTGGGCACCGAGTCCTGAAATTTTATCATAGGTAATGAAGGCAATGTGGGAAAGTGATCAGAAGGCAATCAGTACAACGAGATAACTATATGAAATGACTTTGATTACCAAGTTTTTTGCTTCCCTGAAAGCGTAGCAATGCTACAGCTTTCTTATTTTGTGCAGAAGACATTTTTTCCAGGTAAATTAATGAAACAATCTGAGGCAGCCAACATTTCAAACAATAATAGTGAATCGAGCCACAGTTTACCTACTAATTTAAGAAATCAAGTTGCAAAGAACATAACTACTCCAGAGGTTGGATGCCTTGTAGGAAGTTCTTTCTTCACATTCTATAATGAGTTACTTGTCCAGTTGTCCCAACTAATATTGTCTATTTATGTATGATCCAGGACCAGTAAATGATAAGAATGAAGTCTCCAGCCTAACCTTTAGTTTGGGAAATTATGCTTCGGTTGATCCAATTTCAAGAGTAAGACTACTTAAATCAATGGAAACCTTTTAGTCATATTGTGCAGTGGTTTGTTAAACTATTTTTAATTGGGAACGCTATTACATGGCTTTTCATTATTCAAATGACTGCATACTTTAAGTAAAAGTAAATGACTTAGGCCAAAAAGTAAAAAACAAGAAAATTAAAATAAATGAAAATATTATCAACTAAAACAAATGGTTATCCACATCCTACAAGTAAAACCTAAAATTATATCATGCATTTTTTGCATTAAAGTACTAAGATTTATGTATTATGATTCAAATAGTTACTAATTAATTTAAGGAGAGGATCTCACTTTCTTTATTAACTTTGTGAACCAATTCAATTTAAATAAGATTAGTTGTAGATCATTAAACAAATAAGATTACCTATGAACTGTGATTCATTGGAAAAAAAAAACTTTTACCCTCCAAAAAAGCAATCCAAAAGTAAAATTTCTTTACATTATGTGGCTATAAGAAACACGTTGACTGACCTATTTCGTTATCAAGAATAAGTTAATTTAAATCTTTTTCTTTACATTAGGACTTTTTTGTCTTTTCAAAACGGATGATGTAATACTCAAAGAACTTCGAAAAAAACACAAGTGGAGTGAAAATGGAAACTATTGACGCGCATTATGGGTCCCCTGAGAATATTTTCCACACTTCATAGTAGCCCTTGGGAGCGAAGGAGTTAATGTTATTGCTTCACTTTTGCTTTATAATTTTCCTTTCTCACTCCTCAGTTCACACTTCTCTGAGTTCTCTCAGTTACTACTATTTTCCTCTCTTCTTCCAGGAAACCAACACACTCCATCAAAGCACAAAACCTCTCTCTTCAGCTGCTATTCTCTTTCTTCCTTCTGCTAGAAACCCTATGAGATGAGCAGTTCCAGTAGAGGTTGCGGATTCCGACCAACCAATGAGGAGCTCATCGACCATCTATCAAAGAGAACAATGTTCGGCTGTGATTACTCAGTCCAAGAAATCCCTGACCTTAGGGTCGACATTTGTAAGTGGGAGCCTTGGGATTTATTCGGTATGTATTTAGTCCATGTCTCAGTATTTGTTTAGCTATACGTATTTGATCAAAATTTCGGTTACGTATGTACATAAATGCGTGGTTTTAATTCAGGGATCAACAGTATGGTAACATCCCGGGACGGAGCCAGCTATTTCTTCTATCCGAAAACTTACAAGTATTCGGAATGTAAAAAGAAGAAGCACAACAAGGGAGCTAATGATAAAAGGAAAGTAATGATCAATAGAGCCACGAAACAGGGGAAGTGGAAACCATCGGGCGAACCACGCAAGATAAGGGCTAGTGACTCCTACAAGGAGATTGGCCTCAAGAAAGGTTTGTATTTTTATATGGATCAAGTTAATGAGGAAAACAACAAGAAAAGCAGCCAAAATAGCTACCAAAACAAGTCAGACAACAAGAAAAGTAAAGCCAAGCAACAAAATAGCTATCATAACAAGACCCCCTGGGTATTATATGAGTATGAACTCATTGATGTTCCTCCTAGCGAAGTAAGTTCCTTTTGCAGCAATTTGGTTCACAACTTTGTTATTCTGTTTTTTCGTGTAAACTGCAAACTCTGTTAATTGTAAACAATAATCTCAATTTGTAAAAGTTGAGATCACTGCCTAATAGATTTCAGAACGGTCAGAGAAAAGATTAACTTGGATGTCTGAGTTCAGCTCTGTTTCATGAAAGTCTGAAAACACTAATGGTATACTTATATTTATTTCTTTTTTTCCCATTGATTTGTGTAGAATAAATATGTTCTTGGTAAATTGATGAAACAATCTAAGCCAACTAACAAATCAAGTAGCCATGGTGAAACAAGTCACCAGTTGCCTCTAGATCAGGTTAGATTTCCTCTGCAACTTTTTCTTTCATGTCAATAATGATGAACAATCCACGAATAAGTTTATGCCTATGTATGTTTCAGGTCCAACCAGACTTCCATGAGACAGTGGAGGAGATGGAAGTATCTAATGACATTCAAAATCAATCCTGCATTAGTGAACAAGCTAATGATAATGAGATTGTACCGTCATTTCGTGTTCATAATTGCACAACCTACCCTGAAGGATTTGGAAGCAATTATGTGAATCCTTATGAAGTTCCAGTTGATGCTATTCCACTAGTAAGAATGATTGTTGGAGATTTTATTAATCAAAATTACTCTTCTAGAGGATTATAAGCATATCTGAACCTATTTTTTTTCTTTGTATGTCCAGACAGCACTGGAACTACCCAATGTGTACATTGGAACTCAAAATCAGCTTAACAGCAATCAATATGACATCTCTTTCCAAAATTTTGTTTCATTTCATAATAATGAAACCTACCCTGTCCAAAGTAGTGATCAACAAAATGTCCTACTGGAGACTCAGGGCTTCAACTGTCCTTATGACTTCAATAACCTTAATCCTATAGCAGATTTAAGTCAAATGGTGAGAAACTTTGAAGTTGTTTATCCATATAGAGGGTTTAAACATATTGAAAACTAATATTTGCTTGTCCATATATGTTGCAGAACTTTTCGGACTTGGATGATTTTTTGGACTTGGATGATTTAGACGGGGACGGCATATCCGTTGATGAGTTACCCGGAGCGCCAGAAGCTCCAAATAACTATGATTGGGTTCAAAACCAATCCAATATCAACCAGCAGCAAGCTGATGAGTTCAGGAATTTAAATTCCATTAATAATCAAATTGCCTTCCCTGATGAAAGAAACAAAGCAGCTGCTGCTGAGACAGAAGGTTCAAATTTGCCCTCCATGGGCAGGACTGAATCTTCGTATCCCATTATGGAGTCATTCAGGAAAAGATCACGCATGGAGGATGAAGGATCAAGCATTGAGATAGACAATGAAGTGGCCCAAGCTCAGGCAAAGATGAGTAGATTTCAATGATAAATGGAAAAGTTCACAAGCTGATTGATATATAGTTGAGTCGTCCTGTTTATGAGAAGCAGCAGTCTATATGGAAGTGTAATGAATGCTGTCTATTTCTTGTTTGATGAGTCTTTATATTACATGGACTTGTACGTTAAATATTGCTTGCTATATCTGTTTCATTTAGTTGATTCTCAAAACTCAGGGACTTTTAACAGTTTCTATTTCTATAAGCTCTTTCTCCCCAGTTTCAAAACATTTTTCCTTTGATATCATCCAATAAGGAGAATAATGATGGAACAGAGCTCTCTGTCTTTACAGAATCCAAATGAGACTAATGCTCTCAGAGTAGTTAATCCAAGGAGAGATCATGGAGTTAAATGCAGGAATTTAGTTCTAATTTTTCAAAAAAGATTGGTACTATAAGTTTATTAACCAGAACATTTTAAATTCGAGAAAAAATTATTACAAGATTATCAATTTATCACAAGTCTCATTAAGTTATTTTTTACTAAATTAATTAATATAACAACCAAATGAATTGTTAATATAAGGAGTGACTCTCCATGAACGAAATCAGATATCTGCCGTCCGTCAAGACTTCAGAAGTCAAACGAAATAATCTCAGAGGTCGATTTTGCCTATCAATGCATGAGATGCCCTGCATTGGAGATTCTTGAGTCCAAATAAAAGAAAAATCTTTCAAATGTTCGATTTTTCATCTCTTATCTTGAGTCAGAATTTCATTTCAAATGTTTGATTTTTAATAACTTATCTAGTGTCAGAATTTCTTTCCTTGGAGCCAAAGAAAGGGAAAAAAAATCTGGTGTAAGAATAAAGAAACCAACCATATTCATTAGTGGGAGGCATAACAAACTTGCAAAAGAAAAGTGGAAAAGGCCAGAAGATGAGCGGCCGAAGGCAGTCAAAAGGAGAAGAATCAAGAAGAATAACCGGGATGGGGTCAAGCTAGGAATAGGCTGGTAATTTCCTGGAAATAAAATGCAATACACTTTCCTCATGCTCTCACATCATTTGATGATCAATGGCTGAGAAACTAGGGAGCCTTCGAGCCAACAGGTGGGTTGGTCGACGTGGCATGGAAAATTTTCTAGCTTCTCTCGAACGGGAAGTGAAGTACACTTTTATTAATCACCCTGCTTGACCATGGTTAGAACCTAAATGCATGGACGAGCAATTGCCAGGAAAATGAAAATTAACGTCATCTAAAGCTCTTCTTTATCTTTGATGGCTGGAAATTGAAAATATAGACGCGGTTATTGGGATTTTTACCCAAAAGATTTCTACGGAACTAATTAGCAATGAAGGAGTTTCAGGCAGCTATGAATATATATAATAATCCTGAAACTCGACATTTCTTGCAACGCAACATTTTCCTACCAGACTGAACTTAATACTCTCACTCTGTGTCTCTTCTTTCCCTCGTTTTCTTTCTAGTGTTGATCGTTTGATAACATGAAAAATATAAAGGGGTATGGATTCCGACCATC
Organism: Microcos paniculata; assembly: GCA_030664755.1. Taxonomy (NCBI): domain Eukaryota; kingdom Viridiplantae; phylum Streptophyta; class Magnoliopsida; order Malvales; family Malvaceae; genus Microcos; species Microcos paniculata. Next base: position 9,114,285 of record CP131462.1, on the reverse strand, counting down.
TGATGAGGAACTAATCGGATATCTAGAAGCAATGACACACGATCGTGATTCTCTAGTAGTCCAATACATCACTCAACTCGAAGACATCTGTGAGTTTGAGCCTTGGGAATTACCCGGTGAGTACTTGGATCAAGTTAGTTTATAGTTGTCTGTTGATCATCACAGTATATTCTCATGTTTTGTGAGTGTGTGTAAATGTGGTTTGTAGGGCTTTCAGCAATGGAGCCTGGTTGCCGCCAGTGGTATTTCTTCTACTCGTTAAATTACAAGTACCAAAATGGTAAACTGATCAACAGAGCCACCAAGGATGGATACTGGAAGCCAACAGGCAGCCGTCGTAAAATAAAGGCTAGGGACACCAACACGGTGATTGGCAGCAAGAGGTCTTTAACTTTCCAAAAAGGTCGTCTTGACAGCAAGACCAAGAAAAAGAACAGCAAAACCAAGTCTGACAATGACAAGAATAAGACTGAGCATGAAAACCTCAGAAACAAGACCAACCGAGGACCCAACAAGAGAAACAAGGCTGCCTGGGTCTTGCATGAGTACCAACTCAATACCGCTACTCCCTCTAACCAGGTATATTCTTACATGCTTCCCTATATATTAGTATTTATTTACTACCTCAAGCTCTTTCATTCAGAATTCATTCATGTTTGGCTTGAAATTTTAACATAAGTCATGAACGCAATGTGGGAAAGTGATCAGAGATTATCAGTACAACGAGACAACTATATGGAATTGATGAACTTTGATTTCCTAGTTTTCTGCTTTCCTGAAAGTGTAAGAATGCTACAGCTTTCTTATTTTGTGCAGAAGTCATTTTTTCTAGGTAAATTAATGAAACAATCTGAGGGAGCCAACAGTTCCAACAACAATGGTGAATCTAGCCACAGTTCACCAAATAATTTAAGAAATCAAGTTGCAGAGAACATAACTACTTCAGAGGTTGGATGCCTTGCAGTAATTTCTTCACTTTCTATAATGTCATACTTGTCCAGTCGTCCCAACTAATATTGTCTAATTGTCTATTTATCTATGATTCAGGATGAGTTAGACTCCAGTAAACCATTTCCGGAGTTGGAAATATCTAATGACTTTGGTGGAGCACAATATCAATTTAGCACTGAGAAACAAGATATTAATGTTCAGAATGATAAGGGCTACCCCCAAGAGGGAAGCAATCAACATCATTTTCTTGATAAGAATGAAGTCTCCAGCCTAACCTTTATTTTGGGAAATTATGCTTCAGTTGATCCAATTTCAAGAGTAAAACTACTTAAATGGAAACCTTTTACTCATATTGTGCACTGATTGTTGGAAAAAAAAAAAAAAAACAGAAACTAAGGTTTGTTTATCTGTCATTCAGGATTTGATAGACAGTAATGGGTGGCCAATAACACAGTTGGAAGCACTGAAGGGTAATGCTTTGGTTCAAAATCAATTTAGCACCCATGAACATGGTAATCCTACAGAGGATTTGATTGTTGTCAACAACAACAAAACCTATCCTGAAGAAAGAAGCAATCCAGATAACATAGTTGCTGAGAATGAGGACTCCAACTTGCTAGCAAATTTCAAAAATGCTGATACACAGAATTTCAACTCAATAGTAAGGCTTAAGAGTAACATTCTAATTATTTATCCATATAGATGGTCATAAACATTGGAAGAAAAAACTAACATTTGTCTTTCTATGATTCAGTACCTGCCCAACTATGATCTTTCCAATGTTGATGAGGTATTAACAATGATGGAAACACCTGAAAACTATAGCACGCTTCAGGATAAAAAATGAGGATTAAGCAAATGACATGGACACTAAAGCAGCTCAAGCTCAGGGAAGAGATTAATCCTTTCGCACTAGCAAACAAGCGCGAGTGGAGTAACAGAGGAGTCAATGAATGAGAGTAAGTCTCTATAGAAGTAAAGGGGATGAGCTATTTCCTATTCACTTAATGCTCTTTAGGTCTCAAAGTTCAAGTTTCACCATATTACTTGTTTGTTAAATAATTTCTATAACCGAATGTAATAGTTATGTCAGATATACGTAAAGGATTGTTCAATTATAAGTCTACTCGTTCATGTAATCTCATGTTATTACTTTTTTCAACTAAACTCTACTGTCATGCTCTTTAAGTTCTGGTCTCAAAACAACTTTCTTCAGTTTAAGACATTAGTTGTTGTTGTTGTTGTTGGAGAATACAGAATCCAGTATCCAGACACCACAATCAACATGCTGCTTCAGTAAAATGGCTACAAACTAGCTCAGTAGCCAACATAAATTAGCTCAGTTCCTGATTCTAAACACTCTCTTTTACTTAAAACGGTGAGTTAATTTCAACCAAATAATAAGAGCAAGTTAATATTATCAAAACACCAGAAATTAATCATCTAAAATGTTTTTGCTCTTTCATTAATCAGTATTTATATGGATTAACATTCCAGTTAAACTGATTATGCAATAAATAAATTGTTGCTAAAGAAAAGAAAAAGGCGGGGAAGAAAAGCACAAATACAAGTAACTAACTAACTAACCGGACAGGCTAAGGTAAATTGAAGTGGCGACACCAAGCGCGTAGACCCCAATAGCGGCCCCGACAACTTCCTTCCCAGACTTCGCCGCCGCTCCAATCCCCACAATTCCCAAAACCCCGATCGGCACTCTCTTCAAAACTGCCTTTCCGGCGTTTCCCACCACAGCATCCGCGAATAACACCACTGCCCATTCCTTGAATTGGGGCGGGCCCAGAACGACCTGCTGCACTTCATCGCTCTGGTCCTTCTGCTGGTGGCGAGTCACGAGTCGGAAGGCTGAGTCAACTTGAGAACGAGTGGGAGGAGATGGCACCCAGCGGACAATGAGAGGGTTGGGGTAGATGGAAGTAAGTGTTTGGTGGAGGTCGTTGGCGGCGGTTAACAGCTGGTAAGGGAGGACACCCGGGAAGACTTGCTGGGCTAAGGAGAGGCAGCGAGAATAGGCTGAATCGCAAGCTGAGTTGAACTGTGCTGAGTTGGTGAGCGTGGTGCTCACTCGCTTTGATGCTGATTGCGTTATCCCCATCGAGCTATTATTATTACGTTGTTTCCAATTCTGAATTCTGACTTTATTTTCAATATTTATTAAACAAGAAAATGAGTGGAGGAGAATAACATAAAACAGAGAGAAAAGGCTTAAAATCAGCATACTAGTAGTAAAATTTCGTAAAGTAAGATAATTTCATTTGCAGTAATTTTTTGAATTAATACATTTTACTCTTCTACCTGGGGAAGGAAACCAGGAAAAACTAGAAAAGGAGAAACGACAAGGAAAAGTAAAGAAAGGGCCTTTTTGGTTGAAATGCTTATGTGAGCTTCTGAGCTGCACATGGTTGACTTTGTAATTTGCAGTTCGACATATCAACTGCACAAGGGTGAAGTGGCGAGTTTGCCTTTCCTTTTCCAACTTCCAGCACAGGAAAACCAGAGTCTGTAAACAAATAAACATATTGTAATTACCTGATTCAGAGATTTCCCGCAAGATTCTGCAAGCAGATCTTTGCTTTTCCCAGCTCCCACAGAGTATGGAGAGGAAGGTAGTTGAAGCTGTCCTTAGTGCTGCTGTGGAGCTGACACTATCCAAGGTGATTTCACTTGCTGCTGAACAAATCAGTGTGGCATGTGGTTTCAAGAAGGATCTGCAAAAGCTTAGGGCCCTGCTAACCATGATTCAGGCAGTGTTGCAAGATGCGGAGGAGAGACATGTTAGAGATGGGGCTGTCAGGCTGTGGCTGCAGGAGCTTAGAGATGTTGCTTACGACGTCGATGACGTGCTGGACGAGTTTGCTTACGAAAATCTCGGGATGAAGGTAAAATTTCAGAATCAGATAGTGAGTAGAAAGCTCTGCAATTTCTTTTCACCTTCCATCCCCGCGTCCTATCGTCTTAAAATGGGTAATAAGATAAAAAATATCATTATATCCCTGAGAAACATTAATGAGCAGGCCGGTCAATTTGGACTCCAAAGGAGAGTTGGAGACATGGTTCTTGTTCCCAGAGGCAACCAAGAGACCCATTCCTTAATTGGTGATTCTTTGCATGTTGTAGGAAGGGGAGATGATGTCTCCAAAATTGTTGACTTGTTGATGAACTTCAGTAGTCAACAAACTCTCTCTGTTGTATCTATAGTGGGTATGGCGGGCCTTGGGAAGACAACCTTAGCAAAACTAGTATGCAACACTGAGCTGGTACGAGATCATTTTGGTAAAATCATGTGGGTTTGCGTGTCTGATAATTTTGAAGTTGAAAGAATTTTAGTGGAGATGCTAGAGTCTCTTACCAAAAAGCCTTGTGGCATTAAAAATAAGGATACCGTTCTTAAAAGAATACAAGAAGAACTAGGAGGGGAAAGATATCTTCTCATATTTGATGATGTTTGGAATGAAAATACTGAAAAGTGGGAAGATTTGAAAGGTTGTCTGCTGGGAATAAGTAGGAATAAAGGAAGTAAAACCATTGTGACAACTCGTAGTGATACTGTGGCGATGGTAATGGGAACCATTCCTGAGCATAGTCATCATCCGAAGAAATTAGTGGATGATGAGTGCTGGTCCATAATCAAAGAAAAAGTGTTTGGAAGTGCTTCAGTACCATCAGAATTGGAGGTTATAGGAAAGGATATTGCCAAAAAGTGTAGAGGTGTGCCGTTGGTTGCAAGGGTTATAGGAGGGACGATGAGCCATAAAAGGGAGAAAGAGGAGTGGTTGTCGATTAAACATTGTAATATTTGGGATTCACTTGAAAGGAACAATGGTATTTTGCATGTGCTAAAATTGAGCTTTGATCGCTTGTCTTCACCATCTTTGAAGCAGTGTTTTGCATATTGTTCAAATTTTCCCAAGGATTTTTGCTTGGAACGGGAGCAATTAATTCAGTTTTGGATGGCGGAAGGATTTCTTCATCCCTCTGAACAAGAAGGTCATATGACCATGGAAGATACTGGTAATATGCACTTTAAAGCACTCTTATCGAATTCCCTGTTCCAAGATGTAGAAAGGGATGCCTATGGGAACATTGAAGTTTGTAAAATGCATGATTTGGTGCATGATCTTGCAGTGTTTGTTTCAAAAGAAGAAACCATGGTTTTGGATACTGATACCATGCGTGATACTTCTCATATTCGACATATGAGTGTCATTGTCAATGGGGAAGTGGTGCCAACTATTTTGGGACGTGCAACTCCGAAATTGCACTCTTTGTTTTCAAAGGTTGATGTATTTTCCAGTTTTTCAGGGGATCTCAAAAACTTACGGACTTTAAATTTATCTGGAGTCTACATGGAAAAGTTGCCAGCGTCACTGGGCAAACTAAAACATTTAAGATTCCTCGACATCTCAAGAACTAATATCACAGAGCTACCAAAGTCCTTTACTCGGCTCTATAATCTGCAAACGTTGAGACTTTTGAAGTGTTCTCTTGAGAAGCTTCCCAAAGGAATGAAAAATCTAGTTAGCTTGAGGCATATTTATTTCGATCTTGAAAAGCTGATGCCACTTGATGTTGGATTCTTAACTAGTCTTCAAACAATGCCATTCTTTTTTGTGAACACAGAAAAGGGATGCCGAGTTGAAGAACTTGGATGCTTAAGCCAACTAGGAGGAAAACTGAAGATATGCAACCTTGAAGATGTAAAAGACAACGCAGAAGCCACCAGAGCATACATGGAAGCAAAGGCAAAATTATACAAGCTGAAACTGAAATGGAGCTACAAAAGAAAAGGCTACATCAATGATAAGGAAGTCTTGGAAGGCCTCAAGCCTTGCTCAAATCTGAAAAGTTTAACCATTGTGAATTATTGGGGGGATGATTTACCGTCATGGATGTCAAGGAGTGTCTATGGTTCCATTGACACATTTCCACTCAACAATTTGGTGAAGCTAAAATTAATCAACTGCAAGGAATGCCTAAATGTTCCATGTCTGGGGCAGTTATGCAATCTGAGGGTGCTTGAAATAGATGAAATGAAGAAGGTGAATAGGATAGGCAGTGAATTTTATTTGAATGGAACCGACAATGGTAGTGATGGGACAAGTAGTAGCCATGGTGAGGGTGAGGCAGCCAAATTGTTTCCATCTTTGAGAAGATTTATCTTGGTGGAAATGGAAAGCCTAGAGGAATGGGCAGATTATGGGGATCAATTAACGGTAGAAAGTGAAAGAGTGGTTGTGTTTCCTTGCCTTGAGGAGCTGGTTATTTCTGGCTGTCCCAAGTTGAGAAGTGCTCTGATACAGAGAAAACTTTCTTCTCTCCAAGTGCTCCAGGTTTCGTATTGTGGTGAAATAAGTACTTTAGGGGATGGACTATCTGCCTGCTCCTGTCTTAAGGAATTACATATACAAGCTTGTCCCAATTTAAGATCAATCCCAAATATAGAAGGGCTTGCCATGTGTCTGAGAGAGTTAAGAGTATGGGACTGTCCTATTTTGAGATCCATACCTAGTATGCAAGGCTTCTCCTCTTTAACAGATCTAACAATCAAGGATTGTGAAGGATTGCTATATCTACCCACAGGATTAGAGTCATGTACTTCTCTTGAAAATTTGAACATACATAACTGCCCCAACCTGAGCTCTATTCCACAAGATCTAGGGGAACTGTGTTCTCTTATTTTTTTGTCAATAACATCTTGCCGAAGATTGACTCACCTTCCGGAAGAGATCCTTGGTTGTCTCATCAGCCTGAAGACACTGCACATTGGTGGGTTTTCAGAACAGCTGGAGGAGTTCCCAGGGCTTACTTCACTCCACCATCTCCATGCATCCCTTGAATATCTGGGATTGTATGGATGGAAAAATCTGAAGTCTCTACCAGACCAACTTCAACACCTGGCTGCCCTGAAGTCGTTGGAGATGTGGAACTTCAATGGAGTGGAAGTGTTACCCGACTGGTTGGGAAATTTCTCCTCTCTTCAACGGCTTCAAATTTGGAATTGTAACAATTTGATGCAGATGCCTTCTTTGGAAGCCATGCAACAGCTTTCCAAGCTACAGAGACTTGAAATCTACAAATGTCCCCAGTTAAAGGAAAACTGCGCCAAGGAGAGTGGCCATGAATGGCCCAAAATTTCCCACATTCCACACTTGCGCATAGAGGGTCGCGCCATTCTGTAATGACAGTACCAAATTTCATGTTATTCTGAAAATAAATGGTGAAACCAACACTTTCTGTTATGACCTGCAAAGAGAGATTATATCATATCATATACTATTACCTTCTGTTTCTCTCTAGACTTACATCTATACTTTATTGTTGAATTTCCAAATTTCTCATTCATGTAGAGAGCATAAGGTGATGAGAGTCATCTACCTTCTCTTCTTGACAGTTGACAGTTGACAGTTGACATTAATTATAACAAACTACATGGATAATGATCAAAATGAAACATAATAAAAGCACTTGATTGATGAATGATGATGATGTGTGGTAAAAATAAGAAAAAAAAAAGGCTTCACTCAAAAAAAAAAAGAAGAAAAAGGCCAGTAAAAAGTTAATTATGTTCATTAACCTTGAGTTATGTTTTTGATGCCTGAAAAGGAATGGTAGTATTGGTATAATTTGTAGTATTTTTAATTTTCAATTTATACATGTAAGTCTAAATCTACCATTACTACTATTTAGGGACACTTGACCTAAATGATGAATAATAAAAAGATAATGTAACAAAAAAAAATATACTAAAAAGATAAAAATAATTAATTATTAAAGGAAAAGAATAAAAGCCCTTATTCGAGACTGTGTACCACGTTGGACTATCCGAACACAGAGATTGAGCCGAGATTTGGATTTGGAGACGCGAAAAGTACCTCGAACTAGGGAGCGTTTCGTTAGATTTTGTAAGAAAATCTATTCGAACTCCTCGTCTTCCCATGAAAAATATGAACATAACCCTGAGACTTTCCCGTATCCCTCAATTGGTATTTCTCCAAAACCCCCGAAGTCCGACTCTTGAGCGTCCAAGCACGGTCACATGTGGGCTTAGAGGGGGAAACCGGAAACCCTTGTGGAGGTCGAGGGTGCTTTCCACTGAAGCCATTCAAGCTGTCCATTCCCTCAAGTTAGCCAACTCCAATTCCAGATTACAGCATGTTCTCTCCAATAGACTTTCCAGGTTACTCAAAGCTGACTTGTTGGACACTTTGGCTGAGTTGCAAAGACAAAATGAATTCCACTTAGCCTTCAAGGTACCTTTTTTATTGTTTTTGTTTTTTTTTATTGAATTGGTTTGTGATTTATCTTGCTTTTCAGTTATTGGGTTTAGCTGAAATGAATTCAGGTTTTAGGTCTTTGAATTTGTCAGGGAGGAACTTTGGTACAAACCAGACATGTCGTTATACTGTGACATGATTCAGCTGTTGGGAAAGAACAGAATGACTGAAATGGCTGAACAGCTTTTTACTGAATTAGAAAAAGAAGGCTTGATACCTGATACGAGGGCATTCACCGAGATGATTGGAGCCTATTTACAAATGGGTATGATTGAGAAGGCGATGGAAACATATGAGGCACTGAAGGCATCGGGTTGCTCCCCGGATAAGTTAACCTTTACAATTTTGATTAGGAACCTTGAGAACGCTGGGAAAGAAGAGCTTGTTGCAGTTTTAAAGAAAGATTGTTCTGAATATCTGGAGTATCCTCAGAGATTCCTCGAAGAAGTTCAACAGAAGCATGTGAGCAATCCTATTCACTTTGCTGTTAGTTTTATTAGTTTCGCCTCTATAGTATGCCTATTATATTTTCTCATTGAAAGTTATTAGTCCTTTTTTTGGAACTTTCCTATGCTCATTTCACTGTACAGTATTGCAAGACTCTGGCTTTCTGATAGTCATAGACAGAAAGAAAAATACTTGCGGAAAAAGCATGGAAAAACATCTTCCTTTGTTTCTTATTTGGAGATGAATGATATAATGGGACTTAGAGCCTGCCATCAAATGTCCAGATGGTTAATACTGCAATCTTTGGACAAGTAGTACATTATGTTGTTCAGAGGATACAGAACCATGTGGATTGTAATTGAAATGCAAAAGAGCTTACAACATTTGAAACGTCAAGTACCGTGTACCTAGTGCATTTGCAATATTTGTAATGATTATGTTATTTTCTGCTGCGGGGGTATTTCTGAAGTGTCTGAATTGCTTGCTTTTACTGTTTCAGTCAAACAGGCGGCAGCTGGATCTTGTGTGAAATCTTGCGGCTCCATGTTGGTAAACCTGTAAGTGAATGGTGGTTCCTAATGCATATTCTAGTTTCCAGAGAGCAAGACATCATCAGGCTGTCATATGAGGCACTGTGGGTATTTTATGGATAAGAAGGCTTGTATAGCACTGTTAATGAAGACCAATTTGTCTGAATCAACCCCTCATTATTTTATGCCTCTCTTCAGTGTTTAATATCTAGTCAGGATTCGTGATCTTGATCAAAACCTCTATTAGTTTGTCCCTCCATGAGTTGCTTAGGAAATGTATCCGGAGTAGCAATTTTATATAATGCTAGAATTTTATGTTCTGTTGTAGATTGCCTTAATATGCTTCCTTTCCAAACAAATTACTCTTGTATATGAATGCTATAAACTTCTGTTCTCACATGATACGATACCAGCTATGAAATTTCTTCATATTTGAGGGAAAAACAAAGGCTATTTACTGTTGTTGATCCTGTCCTTCTGAGGTCTTTGTTCAAGTTGGTATGCTCGAAACTCTAGGTGTAAACAAATTGTTAAGTGGGTATCTGCCTTCTTCCTCTGGTTTGATCTTGTAATAGCCAGAAGGATCGAACCTCTTTCAAATTAGTACAATCTAGGGATGTTATTCTAGCTATTATTGCTTTTGGAGAAGGTTGAATGGTGACTGATGTCTCATGCTAATCTGGGAAGAGACAGGTGGAGTGGACGCTGACTGTTTTTGCTGCTGACATGATTATATGTACACTACTTCAAAATCAGAAAGTACATTCAAAATAAGTCTCCTCGTTCCTTCACGTTAAATACAAATACTTTCTCCAGAACTTCGGCCTTTATCTTTCTGATTTAGGAGTCAGTTTGTCGTGTAAAATATGGTCTTTGCACCCAAGAATATGAATGATGGAACTGTTTGTTGACCATAAAGTGACCATCGGATCTCAAAATGAGTTCATGAACGCCATGTAGCAAAGCAAGCACTACTCAATCTGTAACAATGAATAATAGACCTGTTTGAAGGATACCAAAACATAGATTGGGAAAAGAAGTTGTGATCAATAAAAAAGGCAAAATACCGTTCTTTCTTTAGCTTTGTTGATGGAGTTCAAAATTTGTTATACAAGGAAATGTTTTCTTTTATGTTCATGGTAGATGTACAAAGGAATGCTTGGCATTACAAACAATGTGATATTACATGTCACAGTACAGGGAAAAATTCTTGGCCTCTAGAAATCAAAAACACACATTGCTTTCTAAACCACTTCGATCAACAAGCAAATAATATTTTTTTTTGGGGTAAAAGAGGCAACTGGTCAATAAATAGTAAACATAAAATATCGGTTCAGCTAACCAAGTGGCTGGGAGAGCTGTTAAACATACTGTGCCACATGTATGCCCGGGAAAGTACCATTTCGAGCTCTTGATATGTCCAGTTGTGAGTTGGAAGGTGTTGGAGGAACATCACCAACTCTTGAAAATCAAGCTTCTGAAGTTTATCCGACCACTGAAAATATAGAACAAACCGTTTATTGTCTAGCTTTGCAAGATTTGTCAAGATAATAAACAATTGTAAAGAAAAGAAAAGAAAAATTATAACCAGAGGCATCCGACATGGAAATAGCATTAATCATGTAAACAAAAAGATTTTGCAATTCAACGCTTACAAATCCCTGCAAAGCTCATCATCGTAGTCCACAAAGGAGTCGAATAATTTTTCTAAACTGTTACTGGAAAATAGTGGAAACAGTGGAAGGAAAATTGGAGGGAAAGAAAAAAGGAAAAAAAGGAGCATGTTACGCACGAACATGTGTAAAAGTAGGAAGATAACAGTTTTACATAAACAACAAAAGTAAACAGGCAGCCGCAGCAACGCGGAAAACAAGCATCAATTTACTTTAACAAAGTGAATCAGAGAGAATAAAAGCTCTTCTGCTTATGAAAGAAAGCTGTAAGAGATGCTTGCTTTCAATATGAATATCATCCATCCAACAGCTTCAGCCTTGGTAGTCAATTTGTTTCAGATCAAAGAAATAGTCTCTTTTTTGGTTAGAAAAATAGAGTGAAGAAAAAATGATAGAACAAAACAGACACAAGCACATATTTTTTGTTTGAACAATTATAATGATCTATCTCCTTAAGATTGCAGAAGTGCAGTCAAAGATGAGCTTTAATAAATTAAATATTGAAGCTCTCCTCACCGTTAAAAGGAAACTGGCAAATATGTACACAAGGAAGTCAGGCAGTGCATCTCCTTCAGCAAGATATGTGTCCCATAGACGGGTTACTAGATCAAAGGGGATCTGTTACAAAAAAACAAATTAACAATAAAAATTTTGAAATGCAGGATAATTAAAGAAATTCTATCAACAGATGCAGATAGTGGGATAAACCTCACGTATCAGTAGACAGTTGAACCAACGAAAAGCAAATTGAAGAAATTCAAGTCCTTGGTCCTCCATATGTCTAGAAACAGGTTCTGGTACAAAAGAATAATACCGTTAATAAAGAGACTAAATTAGAACATATAAACATAAACAAAATTTTTGACTAAATAAAAAGAATTAAACATAAAGATAATCTGAATTCATAAAATTTTCTTCATAAAGTAAAAGATGGTTGAATTCATGAATAAATAACAATAGTAAAGAGAGAACTGAATGTCCCTAAAGAGTTTACCATCAATACGCCTAACCAATTCTTTTAGCTTAAACACAAGCCTCTGGATTCCTGGTTGAGCAAATGTGTAATGGTCTTGCATGCCATCGAGCAACTTTGACAAGCACCAATAGCAATCAGCTTCTATGTTGGAGATGTTCTCTGAAGATAAATCGGAGATTGACCAGCTATCTATGCTTCCTTCTAAGTACTCTGATAAGAAGACAACTAGAAAGGGTGTGACAAGATCATTTATCCCCTGCACGTATCCACTTGCAGGATGCCTAATTGCCCTGTACAAGAAGGAAAAACATCAATTACCCTCAAGATTTCACAGCATCCTAATCAGCACAAACTTATAGCTTCATTTGAACTTAATAATTGATAGCCACTAACAATGACTCAAAACGTGGAATCTGAAAACAAATTTATTAAAAAAAAAAAAACAACACATAATTGATCACAGCCAGGCAGTAGAGATTACATTAGAGCTGGAGCAGCAAAAGAAACCGCAAACATAGCATGTAGAAGCCATCAATAAGTTTGAATTCGGCAATCGAAATAGTATCTTACCACGTATAAAGAATACGCTCCAAGGATTTTTGAACTTGTGCTTGCTGAAAGAAAGTAACATCAGGTACGGTTCTAGGACAATCAACAGCAATCTAACAAACAGAATAAAGACAACTGTTAGTAATCAAGCATAGAAGGCTGATACTCTAATTTGGGGATTTGATTAGGGCTAAAGTTACCTGGCGAAGCATATTGATCTCATCATCTGAACGTTCAGTGTCTGGAATGTCATAAAATTGAGCAACACAATCAAGATACTCAAGGCGTTTCCTCCTTAGAACTCCCTCCCTTCTATCTGAATTAGGTGGTGCATATCCCTGTTGTCGGTTCATACTTTAATTTCAAAACAAGCAACCAATCTTATTCAATAAGGAAATTCATATCTAACACAATTACTTTAGCCTGGATAAGAAATATCAGACATGTAGATTCTTCCATGCATGCTCTAAAAAGGTGGCCTTAGTAGTTCCATTAATAGAAACCCAGAAAGACCGCACAACAAACAGAAAGACAGCTAACGTTAGTAACAAACTAAAAGCAATACCTCCAAAAAGAGGTGCCCAGTACCTTGGCATCGCTACATAAGCAATTCACCAAATCGGAATAGGGGGATTAACACCTTATAAAGCCTTGAAAATCACAATCCTAAGAATATACAGAACTGTTTATGAGGAGGATCCCCAAAATGGATGAAATTGGAGAGGCAGCAATTGACAGAATATTATTAGTATCTCCCTAATTCTAATGTACACAAAATAAAAGGAAGCAGCCTTTGCAGCAAAGCAAAGTACCCAATTGCTTCTTACAAATTCAGTCAGCCTGATGCCTAAAACTGATAGTTTAGTGTAAGCATCAAGCTTACCAGCAGAAGTCTCCATACATTAGGACGCATGTAAGGTGGAACACCACTCCAAGCCAACTCACGTAATCTCTCTGCAGACAACAATATAATAAAAAATTAAAACTATACCACCATTAAAATAGAAAGATTGCGATTGTGAAACTAGATCTCACAAAAGTAAAAGAATGGCAAAAGTCTACGTTCTCTATCACATCAAGAAAGAGGCAGATTTCTATATGCCAAAGTCTAGGAAAATCTCTGACAGATTCACTTTATTATTGCATCCTATCTTAAGGTAGTCATCGCGAATAAGCAGCATGGTAATATCTATGAAAGGCAAAGTACTATTCGCTCTTTCTGCTGGGCCGTCCGAACTCAAATCTGTAAGGGAAAAGGACAATTTGTTCAGCGCACTAAAATATAGTCAAGGGGTTCCTTATTCATGAAAGCCATGTTTGAATCATGTTATGGAACTAAGACAACCTATCTTACTAATAATAAGAAAAGCTTTCTAAAAGATAGAGTTAAAGGCCTCCAACTCCTATAAGTAAAAGTTTTTTTCAACCTCTATTTGGTAAAGGGAGACAGGACTGAATGTAGAAGTAATAACAATTCAGCAAGAAATACAAACTACAGAAATCAAAATGCTCCAATAAGGGCAAATGATAGGCCTGCTATGGGAGCTTCCGCTTGCTTTTGATCCGAACATAGTAGGAAGAGCAATGCAACAGATCTGGGACTGAATCTATGTGCTCAAGTAAAGAGGTGCGACTTAAAGAATATCAAGAGCTCATGTTGGGGCTCCCATTCACGTGCACCAGAGAGGCTAGAAGAGTCCGTTGAGTCATTCTAGAAGGTTTACCTAAGCAGCATGTTGCAAGGGTTTCTTTGGCTTTGTTTGGTGAAGATCTACTCATATGTTTACTTGAGATAGACTCTTCCTATTATCTACATACTGAGCACATACAAATGCTCCTGTAGCAGCCGTAATATTTGCTCTCACTGGAGCTCTTTCCTGCCCATGGTTTGTATTTCTTACTCAATTATTGAAAGTCTTCCAGTAATATCCATTGCAACTCAAAGTCCTTTTTCTTAATTCTATGTTTGTCCTATCTCCCTTTGCCAAATAGAGATAGTAAAAGGCTTCTATTTACTAGTGTTGCAGGCACAAATCCTTTCTTCTAGAAATCCTTTCTTACTATTAGTAAGATAGTTGTCTTGGTTTTACAACATGGTCCAAACCTGCCTTTCCATGAATATTGAACCATTAGATAGATTTTAGTGCGCTAAAAAATTATCCTTTCCCCATGTGGATTTGAGTACGAAAGCCCTATGAGAAAGAACGAATAACACTTTGCTTTTTGTAGGTATCACCACGCTGCTTAATCCCAATAAAGCAAATCCATCAAAGCATACTCCAGCATGAGCTGCCAAAGCATGCTGAATCAATCATCATGACATCCTTTTGCTCTTGAAAGATGAGCCAAGTCATAAAGTTCTTTCTCAATATTTGAAAAATCTTGTAAAGTACACAAATTGGAATAAATGCCCTACCACGCCATGGCTATGGAACTCATCAAACAGTTCGAGCTACCCAGATTCGGCCACCTATAAAGGAGAAAGGATTAGCGCCTGCAACGCTAAGATAGGATTGGTGAAAATTTTTTCCCTTAACCTCATTTCTGGAAGCAAGAATCTTTCCAGTATAGAACTTTCTCACCCTAGTCACCTACTTACCGTGTTCTACTCTCATTTCCAACTCCTAACTTACATTCTACTTCTGTCTTATTCGTTCCTTTACTACCATCCCATTCAACACTTCAAGGTCTGCCCCAATCCTCCCCTCTACCATCTTACTCATTTCATTCATTCCATTCCACCATTACCTAACCCCAATGCCAGAAAGGGCCCTTTATAGCAACTATATTCATAGAGCCACAAAAGCTTTTGGCTACCAGGATATGGCCCCAATCCCACTATTGCACATCTAGATCTTAATTGCCATTGGACCAAATCAAAGAATGCACCTCTGTAGCACTTCTCCTGGAAGAAAAGGAACAATCCAATGTAAATACATTCAAGGCACACATTCCTCACAATCTATCTTCAAGCTTAATGGTAAGGTTTGCAAAGTCCCATTCCCCTCTAGTGTTCTTCCATAAAACAAAACAATTAAAGACTAATTCACAAATTCCAATATCCAAACTCTTTGCACCACTTCAATACAGAAACACCCTCTTGAAACCATGATGCCATAAACTATTCCCTTATAGCCATGTTAAACGAAGTAAGCTTCCAATGCGCAATCCCAAATTTCAATGAATAACAAACAAATATCCAACCAACTAACTCACATTCACACTCCAGTCATAGTTATTGAGGAAAGCACAAAGAGGTCTCAGAGGCACTCGACAAGCTCAATAAGACAATAGATAAAAGCAACAAGTAGATACATACCTAATATGACCATTTGCCCTGAGAGCTCTTTATTGAACTTCATAAC
Organism: Microcos paniculata; assembly: GCA_030664755.1. Classification (NCBI taxonomy): domain Eukaryota; kingdom Viridiplantae; phylum Streptophyta; class Magnoliopsida; order Malvales; family Malvaceae; genus Microcos; species Microcos paniculata. Next base: position 9,098,502 of record CP131462.1, on the reverse strand, counting down.
CCTAGCCGAATCTGTAGCTCTTGCACCCACTGCAGACTTCTGGACTTCCTTGGCAGCATTCTCTATGTATGAGGTCGAAGATCTTAACTTATTAACAGTTGTATTACCACCTGAGTTATTTGTATTTCTGAGTTTCCCCTGCCATAAAAGGAACACTTTGATTTAATATAACCAAACTATTAATATAATGATTATTAGCCACAATAGATATTCACTTGCATCACCTCATTGGACTTATCCATGTCATCACTTGTGCCAGCGTCGTTCTGTGAGAAGCTTCTTTGATAGCTGGGAGAACGCTCCTGTAAGCCTGAGTCATCTAGTGGATCCGACCTCCTGGTCAATAATACTTTACCAGGAATACTGCGACCCTTAAGCAACCTTAATAACAGGCAAACAAGAAAATTATCATACTTTTCTAGAGCAATAATAGAGAAGCAAGTGCATGAAGCAAGAATATGAATGGCTGAATACTTCATCGACACCATAGTGGGATAATTGCACCATTTATTAACATGTAATTTGAGATAAAAATACTAAATTGACAACACCAACAACAATGACAAGGTATCTGCATTTATATATTCAAAATAAAAGTTGAAACCACCACGAATCTCCTAGTACTCATAAAAGCCATGTGGACAATGTAATAAAGATGATATAAGTCATATAACAAGAAATGGGAACTTTAGAGAAGAGCAAAATTTTTATTTGAGCTCTGTAAACCAAAAGAGAGATTGGAATCAAGAAATCCATCATTGCAACTTAGATAGCATTAAGCTTCAACCAATTTGCATGAGGAAATTTGAGCTAAACCACGTTATCATTCTCACTCGGCATATCCAAATTTTACAACATTTTTGTTCCATAAACTCTACGAACTTCCCACTGTGAATATAACCGTCTATTTCATAACCAGGAAAAACCAAGGTAATCAAAAAGGAATAACCTTTTTCTGAATCCCTTTGATCCTTACATTTACCAGACCATACTGACATAATCAAATTACAGCAAACATGAAGATCAAGAAATCCACATCAATGACATTTTCCAGGAAAAAAGATCTAAATGCTACATAATCAAAGCAAAAGGAATCAACTTTCAAATGAAAGAAAACTGAGATATTGTAATTAAGTAGAACTTGAGAGATCTGACTTCAATTCTCCAAAGGGTCTTTGAATCTAAGTGAAAACCGCAATAATCTACACCCAATAAATAAAAAAGACAGATTTTTTAAAACACAATTTTCCATGCTGAAGGGAAAATTCTTCCACATGACTTGAGAATTGGAAGTCAATTTCGAAAGATCCAATGATGTTTCTCAAATGGGTGTCTAAATCCAATGCCAAACACTACTACCAGAATCCAGATTCAACATTGAGAAATAAGAGAAAGAAAACAGAGGAAAAAAAAGGATAAGTTACGGAAATTCGAAGAGAGAAAAGAGGTACCCTTGGACATTCCTGAGAGTCTGGTTGAATCTGGAATCAAGGCTCTCTTTCTTTCGCTGATCTTCTTCTCCGTGGCTGATGTTGCTGTTGTTGTTGTTCATGGCCATCGATGTTAGGCTCTGCTGTTAAAGAGCATCTCTGTTTCTATTCTTTCTTCGGGGCTTCGGGCTGCTCTTCTCTCTCTTAGTACTCAGTAGTCACTTGTCATCGTCATGCCCCCCTTTGAAAAGAAAAAGAAGCTCAACGAAACATGCAACTGATATTACCTAACCAAAAAAATAAGCATTGTTTTGCTTTATTTGTTGACACTAATTTCTTCAATTTTCTGTTTATTCTTTTATTGAATTATTAAATTAAATGCCATTTTTTTCGTTAGTTATAACAAATAGTAATAACAAATAGCAACTCAAGTAGCTTGATATTTTGGCAAAAAAAAAAGTAGCTTGGTATTAAATTACTTCATACCACCATATATTGTTATTAATAAAATTGGAAATTACTTAAGCATTGAGATTTCATTTTATTTTATTTTATTTTAATTAAAGGTTCAAGTTTAATTATGAAATGAAATAATATGAGAAAAGATTTTAACTATGGAATAAATTGAATAGGTATAGGATTAATAATATGAGGGACCTTAATTGTGTAATTAAAAATTTAAAGTAAAAAGGAAAAGCAAAAAGAAAATTATACTATGCATACAATAATAAATTATAAATTATAAATCTAGATGTAAAGCTACTTCTAAGAATGACAACGAATAGGATACCTGTAAAAATTGCCCACCTCTACCCTAATCCTATGAAATTGTAGGGTATCCGAATCCTATAAATATTCGATTATTTTTCAAATCATTTACCTGAATCGTGCCCAAATAAAATTCTAACTATCATATACCTATCTGAATCCTATAAATACCTATTTAATATATGCATAAAAAATTAAATTTCTAATTTTAAAGAGAATAAAATAAATTTAAGTATATAATAATATGTTTGAACATGACTTGGAATAAAATGGAAAGCAGTCAATATTTGATGTTTTGGGTTAAGGTTCAAATCCTTATAGAAGCATATTCATATATTTTTCATGTAATATATAATTGAGTATCAAGAATAAAGATACTCAAGGTGTACTACTTGAATTTGATACAGATAATAAAATTACTATCTATACTCATCCCGAATCTAATTATAAAATACCAAAAAATAAACGGGTAAGATATACACGAATACCCAATTAAATGATACACGTTGCCATCCCTAATTACTTCTTGATTTTTTTTTTATTTTTACTTTTTTGTGTGCAAATTACAATGAAGGGAAGGAGGGAGGTAAGGATGACTTCCCCACTAAGAAAAATGAGTAACACTTGTGTTAGACACTTAAAATGAAGGCTTAAAGGTCTCAAAAAGGCAAAGGGCCTTGTCAGGCTGGTGGTCCAACACATGGTTACAAGTTGGCTGTTGGCATGGTCCATGAAGGAGAAGACACTAGCCTGCCCTGGCTCAGCCCCATGACACCCATTCAAACAAAACCAAGACCAACCAAACATTTTTAGCTTTTATTCTTTATCGAAGATTTTGATCTTTTAACTACTTTTAGTCCTAAAACACTTTCATAAAATTTTTAATTTGCTATCAATAAATTTTTACAGGATTTTATGTATAAATAAATGAATAAATAAATAAAATTGTTAATTTTTGCAAAAAAAAGGAAAAAATAATTGATAAGGTAGTGGAGTTGGCCTGTTGGGCTTTACCTGGCCGACCCATGCTGTGCTCACGGGTCGTTATGGTCTGGCTTATTCTGCCAACCTGGGCCCCAGTCTGTCCACTTATCTGATAGCCTGGTCTGCTTGGCCCAAGTAAGAGAGCCACTGGAGTGGCCGATCGCCGAGAAACCATTTCAAGTCTGTCGCCTTCTCCCCTGCACTCACTCACTCCGGACCGAATTGCCATGTTTTGAGTTTTCCAGTTTCTTTATTTGGGATCGGCGAGTTTTCCTTTGCTCCTAAACTTACCCCTGCTGACAAATTCGGTGATTCAGGTTTACCTCAAATTCCCTGTTTCTCATTTTCATTTTCTTTTGGCTTCTTCTTTTGGCTTCTGATGATTCTGCCTCAGTTATGCTTTGGATTGTCTAGATTCGGATTCATATTGCAAATTCTCAACCTTTTGAATTTTGGGTTCTTACATAGCTAGGAAATCTTCCAATAGGATAGTAAAAGAGAGACATTTCATGTCAAGATTTGGTGTCAACCGAGATTTATTTGTTTTGGTTTGCAATTACAACAGCAGAGCTTGAAATGGTGAGGTCGATCAACTCTTTGACAACTAAAACAAATTCTTGGTGTAACAATTGTAACAATTGTACACTAGGTATATAGAAACAAAGCTAAAGCAGGGGAATCTGCCTCTTTCTGTTAACATGGGTGGGGATCACGTTTCATTGTCTTCTTAGTGTTGAAAAAAGTTAGGTACTTTTATGTTGATCAAAAGTTTTTATCTCTAGATGGCTAAAGATTTTATGTAAATCTACTTGTAGCTTGTCCATTCAAAATAATGGTAAAGTTTGTTTATATTTGCATACTGGCTATCTAGTTAGTTGTAAAGTGAAGAAAAGAAGGAAGGTTATTTCATGGAGTTTCATGTTACTGTTTCCTGTATGACTACAATGAAATTTCATATGTTTTCAGTTTTGAACAATGATCTACATCTATTTTACGTACTCCTCTCAATTTTTGAAAGTTCTTTAAGATTGGATCTTGGATAAAAATTTTCTTTTACCTCCAAGGATTGGAATTCAATGATGATGAATGTATACAGATAGATTGACTATACTCGAGATGATAGTGATATGAGCTGCTTTAATAATAGGAAGGAGAAATGAGAATCTCTTCCCCCTCATCTATGTTCTCATGCAGATGGACGTGAATGTGCACACTCAGATAAATAGAGAAAAGAATCTTTATGTGGATGACCTTCATTACTTGTAAAAAAGTATTCATACTCCAAATGCTCTATGCTGTTGGCGACATTTTGTAAACTGGCACTCTTTCTTTGAGTACATACATGGATAGGCATTATACTTTCTTCTTCTATGCTATTTTTGACCCAAATTATTGTCTGCATGTATTATGCTTTCTTATGTGCCCTATGACCTTGAATGTTCCTATCTTTCTATGTTAGATTTCCGTAACCAAGAGTTGATCTTGCCACTTCACAAGGATGGCAACAACAGCTTGTTTTATCATTGTGAGCAGGAATGACATCCCAATATATGAAGCTGAAGTTGGGTCTGCTGCCAAAGTAGGATTTCTTCCACATCTTTGTACCTATTTTTTCTTAGAAATGAAATTCTGTTTTATTGCATCCCTTTTTTTCTGGCGAACGTTTTATTGTATCTCTTTGAACTTGGTTACACATGTCTTTGCCTTGCAAGATGTTCTGGTGGTCTAGAATTGTTTCATCTTACTATAAGTTTTGAACTTTTTAGCTTCTAGGAAGATTATTTATTGAGAAGAACCTTCTAAATTAGGACATTTGGTTAATATTACTTAGGATATCCACTTTGAAGTATATAATGCATGAGACCTTCAATTCATGATAAATTGTTTGGGTCAAATTAATTATTGGGAAACTGCATTTCATCATGATATTTTCTATACTTGCTTTGTTGTTCTTCCCCCTCGTATTATTTCTTGGGGTGTGGTTGGATTCATGAGATATAACTGTTTTTACATCATAAAACCCTCTGTAGTCTATATGCTTGTATGTTTTTGGCCCAGTGTCAGAAGTTTTTTTTTTTTTTACTTGTTGTTGTACGTCTTACTGTATTGCTCAATCAGAGAGAAGATGCTGCTCAACTGCATCAGTTCGTATTACATGCTGCTCTGGATATTGTTCAAGATCTTGCATGGACCACCAGTGCAATGTGAGTTCAATTCCAAAGATACTGCAGTTTTAGCATATTCTGGAGAATTATCCATTGTTTTGTTACATTGGTTACATGTGCTTTATTTTATCATCTAATAAGTTTTACAACTTTATGTACTGTTCTATTGCAGGTTCTTGAAGGCAATTGACAGGTTCAATGATTTGGTGGTGTCTGTTTATGTGACTGCTGGTCATATCCTTTATATGTACTGAACTGACTACATATGTGCTAACATATAAACATATAGTTATTATGTTGAACACACGTCATCCAATTGTTTGACAATTATCAAGAATCCAAACTTAGAAGAAAAAAAATGTTTTCTAGCATTTTCCTCAAATTTATATTTCATTGTCGGTGTCACTAGTTCAAATATAATATCTTCTTTGACTTCTATCATACATACACGATTTATGCTTCTTCATGACTCTCGTAATGATGATGGAATCAAGAGCTTTTTCCAAGAGGTTCATGAGCTTTATATTAAGGTAAGTATTGCTCCTTGCTTCTCCTGTTAATCTTTCTCTCAGACTTTTAAAAGTAGATCAGACTTCATTCCAGCAGATAAATTCGACTAGGTCTATATGTCTGGCTGATAACTGGATTGTTATATCTGGTTCCAGTTTGGACTGGTATCTTATGTCTTTGATTTCAAAGTTTCACAGCTTAAGACTTGTGCTTTTGTATCGAAGTAGGTAGATGTTAAAACTATTGATGCCTTCACTGGAATAAACCGTTGACAAGAAGTAATCAGTATACTTATCTGACATTTTGATGTATATTTGGTTCAATTTCGATCCCACGTAGTAATAAAGATTCAAGTTTACTGGACTTGCATTTATGCTTATAAGGATTGTATTGTTTAACAGTTGATGTTTTGCTAGTTTTATTTTGTTTTATGGACAATTATCTCATCCACTGACAATGGAGTTTTTAGACTCCCCAAGTGGGTTAGAGGGTTGACATGTGTCCTTATAGGGTATATTTTTATATTTTTTTAATTCCTTAATTAAGTAGTGGGGTTATGTGTCATTCTTCTAACCCCACTTGTGGAGTCAAAAAACTCCATTGATGGTGTATGAAATAATAATCCTTTAAATTGGTACAGGCATATACCGCCTAACCGATTTAAATCTGTAAATAGGGAACACTATGCATGATATGTTATCATGCTTGGAAACTACTCTCTTGTAACTGTCCATGCATTTTCTGAGGATTTGTAGCAATGGCATGTGATTCTATAGGTTGGGTTCATATCGCTACTCCTTTAATCATGTTAGTGCTTTTCTTCAAATTAGCACTATGATAGGAAAAGTTCTCCAACAGGGATAAAAATAAGATCTTTAGGAATTTTCACCACTAATATTTGATGAAATGTCCTCATTTTTTGTGAAACATCCTCATTTCTTTCCTCTTATGCGATGACATTAATCTTTTAACTGAATTTTTTCATTATATGAAATCTTGGTAATTTGCAGATTCTTCTCAATCCACTCTACTTGCCTGGTTCCCGCATTGCATCATCACATTTTGACACAAAAGTTCGTGCCCTCGCAAGGAAATATCTATAGGGCGGCCATTGAAGATCTTGAGATGCTATGGAACAGAGCTTTGCACGACTACACATCCTTCATCCACTCACGGCGCATTTGAGTCATATATGGTCCAAAAGCAAAGCTTTTTCTGATTTCAATTTGTATTTACCTAACTACTGGCTTTGTCATTTGCTGTTTGGGTTTTTCTTTGTTTATTCATACATCTTGCAAAAAAGTAGTAGAAAACAGCAACATGTTTCAAACATGATTCGTGTGAAGTTGTAACAAATGATTAACAACAGGTAGTATTTAGCAAATTCAGAGGCCATCGACATGATTTCATGTGGTTTGATTCAATCACCTCAGAACATCAATCTCATCTTCCGTATGATCAAATCAATATTACCAATCCTTGTCTCATGGCTTTTTTCTTTCAGTGACAAAGTTTTACTGAATGGCGAGTGGATTTTCTGGCCTCTTCCACGGAAAAGGTCGAAGAATGCTGCTAGCCAAAATGGAAACTGGAAACCAAAATCCTTGAAACAAACGACCAGGAAGCTAAACCATTGAATCATAAGCAACGAGCCGTCCACAGGTTTTATTGCCAATAAGACTTACAGCTGACATGTTGGACAAAACAATGTAATAATTGGGTTTAGGGGCTCAAGCAAACCATTTAGGTTGCTTGACTTGGTGACTCTTCCGCACATCTGTGTTCACCTAATTTGGACTTTAATGGCCTTTCCTTGTCGCAATAACAGCACGAAAACTGGGAAAAAGACGTGGAAAGTAAAAAACTAGTTGACTCAAGAAGGTAACATCTAACATGCCAAAAGCTATAAACAGCAACTTTCAACATCTAAAAGGGTATCCAATGAAGATGAACTACTAGTTTAATTAAATATATATAAAATAATAAAACCCAAAAAGATTAAAAGAAAAGGTCAAATTATGAATTGGTCCCTTTACTATAAAGAAAATGTGTATTTAGTCCCTCAATTATCATTTATTGCCAAATTAAATCTAATCACTAACGATATTAAACTTCAACTGTTAATTATATTGACGTGGTGTTGATTATGATGATATGTATTTTTAAAAAAATTTTAAAAAATTTCACGAGACTTTTTTTTATCACATAGAATTTTTGATATGTGCTTTTTAAAAATTTTAAAAAGTTTCGAGCAATTTTATTTTTCCAATGGCTTTTTTATGAGTAATTTTTCATTGTTTTTTCTTATTTAATGTTTAATTTCATTATTACAATCGAAAGATATTTCATGAAAAATTTATAAAATTTTTATAAAAGTACATGTCACCAAAGATAAACTCCATATCAACATAATAAATGCCATGTCAATATAATTAACAGTGAAAATTTAACACCATTAGTGATTTAGGCTTAATTTGATAATAAATGATAGTAGAGGACTCAATTAATAAAATCATAGTTGATGGATTAAATCCATATTTTCTATATGGCAGAGGGACTAAATGCATAATTGACCAAAAGAAAAAAGATAAAACGCGGCGTTTTGACCAAAGAAGTGGGGAACAAAATGGTAAATCGGGTAAAGAAAGAAAGGAGACCCGAACCCGAAGAGAGGGGAAAAAGGAAGAGTAAAGTTAGCTTTGCTGCTGTTGGTTTTGGTTTGGTCCTCTCCAACTTTATCTCACTCACAAGCAGCAGAAGCAGAAGCTGCAGCAGCTAAGGCTAGGCACAGCAGCAAAGCCAAAGCCAGCGGCCCCATTTACCATCACACACCACTCCCTACCTCCCTCACTCACTCACTCACTCACTAAGGAACAAAGAAAAAGCCTCCCAAATTTTATTACTTTAAAAATTTTTTGTAGTAATTGAAAGCTATCAAACAAAAGCTACCCCATTTTTGTTTACTGTTTATCATTGTTGTTATTAGGGCTTCCTCCAAAATTATTAGTGAAAAGTATTTTGCATTTGGTTCCTTTTCACCCCCTGATCCTGCCCTCCTTATGATTTGATCTTCCCACTTCGGGTTTCACCGGGAAATGTTAGATGTGTTCCACATCTTCAGGTAATTTTTTTTGTGTTTTTTTGGTTTTGGTGTTTGGTAGCTTAGAAAATGCTGGAAAAGGAAGAAATTTTGGAGTTTTTAGTTTGGGTTTTGTTTTTCCTGTGGTTTTGAGCTTACTCTACTTTGTTTGGTAAGAGAAGAGTAAAGTAGAAGCTTGAGCTAAGTTTTTTTTTTTGTTTCCGTTTTTTGGAAGCTTAATTTGGTGGGTTGGGTTTGGTTTAGTTAGATTTTGTTACTTTCTAGAGGTATGGGCTGGGAAAGATTTGAGAAATTTGAGAGTTCGATTCTTGATTTAGTGGTTATTTTTTACGGAAATTTGTTGCTTTTTTAGCTTGATTGTGTTATCTGGTTTAGCTTTGTTGTTTATGGTTAAGATATTACCCTTTGTTGGCTAATCTAAGAAATCCTCCGGAAAAAAGGAAAATGTATTTTTTCCCCTTAGATTTAACTTTCCTTAATAAAATCCTGTAGAAAAAGGGAAAGAAAATTTAATTAGATCGTCACTATCTTGGTTGAACTATTGTTGTACATTTTCCTTCAATTTTTAAATCTTTATCTTAGCAGAGCTAAATTGCTTGCTTGATCGAGTTGGCTATAGTTTCTTTTAAGATGTGCCTAATCCGTTGATTGTCATCAGAAAAGGAATGGGATAAAAAACTTAATGTAATTCACTGTTTTTTCTTTTTCTTTTTTTAGAGTCTAGTTGTGGTGGATTATCTATTTCTATGAAAAGTAAAAGAAAAGGAAAATAGAAAAATCCATAGAAAGTAGGTTTCCAAAATAAGCCAATATGTTTATACCTTGGGTAGTTTAGCGAAGGGCGGGAGAAGTTAGCTGTTTTTACTCACTATTGCTCCTTTGTAAATGTAAATGCTTCCAAGAAAGTCTGAAGCTGAAATGTCTATATGATTGTGTGATATGGGAAAAAAATAGACTTGAGAAACTTGTATCTAGTCCGAGAGAATGCTGTGTGATGGAGCAGTGGTTTTGAAAAAGAAGATATTGGTATTTAAAATTTTCATCATTGTTTTAAGTATGCTTTTGCTTATTGCTATTCCTTCTCACAATTGAAGCATGTTGTGCGCGTTTATTGTATGCAGGAATAAATACTTATGTTTAGTTTTACATCATTTATTCCAGGGGATGGATTTTTCTCTTTCACATGTGCTGTAATTCTTGAAGGTGATAAAGGTTTTACTGCATTGCTGAAAACGTTGTTCGGGTGTGTATTCATCTACAATAGGGTTTTCCTTTTTATGATTCAATGGTGCCAGAAGGCTAGAAGAGCTATGGATTGTTTTCAGACTGTTAGCTGTCTTAAAGGCAAGTTGTTGGAATGTACTACTTTGGCTACTTATCTATAGTTTTAGGCAATGCATGCTGCAGTTAAAAAAGCAGAGGGCTTACAAAAACTTGATTTTGTAAAGGTGTTGAGTTTGGCTTTTTGTTAATTTTAAAACTCCATGTGTTTCCTCTTGCTTTAGCTTAAAACTGACAACCATCCTTGTAGACCTTATGCAGCATAAGTAACAAGACAATTTAGTGCTCATTCTCTCATTTATTCATCTTTTGGATGTTTTTCTAGTTATGACAGAAATATGGCTTGTTTTTGATTGCAGGTTCCTTATGTCAACAGTTATTATTATTCATTCTCTGGTTATCCACCTTCCAAGATGTAGTTGCATTGCAGACATTGCTTGACCCTAGTCATATTTCTTCCACTTCTGGGTTAGCTAATCCACCGAATACTGGATTATTTGAACCTATAGGAATATCCCCTGCTGTCATTCCACACCATCCTTATCCTGATGAATCTTTACCACCTATGTACCCAAGTTTCCCCACTCCATATGAACCAAATTTAACTGGAAGGTGCCCAGTAAATTTTTCTGCTTTGTCGAATATCATGGGTAAAACTGCATCCGATTGTTCTCTACCTTTTGCGGCACTTGTAGGAAATGTAATATGTTGTCCGCAGCTTGGTAGTTTACTGCACATCTTCCAGGGTTACTACAGTATCGACTCTGATAAGTTGGTCTTGCGAAATGCCATTGCTAATGATTGTTTTTCAGATATCATTAGTATCTTAGCTAGCAGAGGGGCCAATAGTACAATACCTACACTTTGTTCGGTAAAATCCTCAAATCTAACAGGTGGATCTTGTCCTGTGAATGATGTTAGCACCTTTGAGAAAATGGTGAATACAAGCAAGTTATTGGAGGCTTGCAGCACTGTTGATCCTCTAAAAGAGTGCTGCAGGCCAGTTTGCCAACCTGCAATTGTGGAAGCTGCTCTACAGATTTCTGGATCACAAATGATGTTAAATGATAATAAGAATGTAGTTGGGGAGACTAATCATATCGATGCCCTCTATGATTGTAAAGCGGTGGTATATTCATATCTTTCAAGGAAACTACCCCCAGATGCTGCAAATACTGCATTCCGAATACTATCTGCCTGCAAAGTCAACAAGGGTACATTTTCGGTCTATCTTACAGGATTGTTGTTCAATATTTACTTTACCTACTATCTGGTTATTTTCTGTTACCTAAGTCTTACTTATGGACTTGCTTGGTTTGGGTGTTTAATTTAGTCGGTAAGTGTCTAGTTGAAGACGATCTCATATTGCATGAACCATCATCTTCTGAAACATTTAAAAGTGGAGGCAGTTTCCAGTCCGTATTGGTATTATATTTATGTTTAGATTTCCTTTCCCTTTGGTTTTTACATGAATATCACTTTTAATATTAGACCAGAGTATCTTGGCCAGGAAGTAACTTGATTTAAAATAAGTTAATTAAGACTCTCAAACTTACCTAATAAGATGAGGTCAAGTAATGTTCTTCATTTTAAGCTTATTAGTTATATCTTTTCCTTTTTCATTCCATCTCTCACTTCACATAGTTATTTGCCATTTGTATTTTGAGATATTGTAGCATTTGTTTCAAATTCTTTTATGTTTATCTACAAAGGGATAACAATCTTTCCATCTGCAGTTTGCCCTTTGGAATTCAACCAGCCCTCTGAAGTAATTAAGGCATGCCGTAATGTTGCTGCTCCCAGTCCTTCATGCTGTAGCTCATTAAATACTTACATTGCGGGAATACAGAAGCAAATGTTAATTACAAACAAGCAAGCCATAATTTGTGCAACTATGTTTGGGTCTGTGTTAAGAAAAGGTGGAGTTATGACAAATATTTATGAGCTTTGTGACGTTGACTTGAAAGATTTTAGTATTCAAGGTATACTATTCTATTTGATGTAGTTCTTCTAATTCTTTGCCCATTTTGCTCTACTGTTTAATCTGATATATGTTTTCTTTTCTTTTTCCTGTCAAATTCTTATGTGTGGCTGCTACAACAGCGTATGGACAACAAGGTTGGTTTTGTTTCCTCATCTCAGTCCTTCCCAAACATTTGCACCTGCAATTGGTTATAAAAGAAAAGATGTCTGTTATTTGTATGCTGGATGCCTAAGTCATCCAATGCATGTCTTTCTATGTACTAGAAAATGTTTAATGTAGTATCCTCTCCATACTTTCTTCCTGATTTCATACATGCACTAAATTAGGTAGATGATTATGCATTAAGGTTAGAATATGTATCATATAGACTGAAATTTTTGGTCTTTTACATATCTAGGATGCCTACTACGAAGCTTGCCCGCAGATGTGGTATTTGATAATTCAACAGGCTACAGCTTTACATGTGACTTGACTGACAACATTGCAGCTCCATGGCCTTCATCATCTTCAATGTCGTCACTGTCCCTTTGTGCTCCAGGTAATTGTTTGAAAAACAGTGACTTCTTATGTTTGGTTATACTTAGAAGAGATGAACAAAATTAAATTGGGGATTCTGCTGGATCATATTTGCCTTGTAACTTCATCTTAATGTCCTAATGGCTGTTGCCTGCTGTTGCAGAGATGTCATTGCCTGCCCTACCAACGTCGGAGACACTGAAAAATCCAGGTGTGTAAACATTTAGATTGTTCTCTTTTATTCTGAAAAATGTCCTGAGAATTTGTTTCTATGTATTGATCCAGGCTGCCGTGGATGCACATTGGAAATCTTGGTACCCATTTTTTCAATTTTTGTTTTCGGTACATTTTTGTACTGAAGAGAGTTGTAGTAGTTGCGGGTTGAGCCGGTCTGAAGTGTAGGGGTTTTGGTGATTGACTTTTGTGTGGGGAATTTACATGTATATTTTTGAGTAAACCCTTCTTCGTGTATAGTGTAGTATCTATTTTCTTTCCTTTTCACTTTTGAAGACTAGTTTTCCATCTCCTTTCTCTGCTCTCTCTCTCTCTCTCTCTCTCTCTCAGTTTTCCTGGAATTCTTGGGCCAATTGCTTTCTTGATTTCTAAGTCCGGTTGCACCTGTAAGCTTTTGCCGTTGCAAGGGAAAAAGACTGTCAGAAGGAAGAAAAATAGATTTGAAAAAGCTAGAAAATGGAATTCTCATATCTCAAGCTAAAGAGGGGAGGAATGCTATAACTCTGACCTTTTATAAGATTCCTAAAGAAGAATGAAAGATCCATAGCCCGGTGGTGTTCGGTTGAGTGTTCTGTGTTTTGAAATCTGGAAATGCAAACATATGAATGGAAAATTATTTCAGGTTGTGCTTAAAATTTGGAAATATGGTAATATATGTGTAAATAATACTTTTCTTTTTGTTGAAAATTTTTAATTAATCAAATTTTATGAAATATATCCTATTTAAAATTACTTCATTTAATTTAAAGTTTTTTTAGAAAATATTTTTGAAATATTTTTTAGTTTTTACTAATTAGAAATGTAATATACTAAAAAATAAAAAGAGCTCAAGTAGTTATTGTATGTTCCCGGGGGCGGAGGCTCAAGGCCTAATGATGGGGCGGGTATGCCTGCCGTATACCCAATGTATATTTATTTTTTAAAATAATTTATAATAATAGTCCTAAAATGTGAACCAGACCGACGGCCATTGGCCCAAAAAAAAAATAGACGGCCAGAGCCACCCATAACATCGGCTCCAAGCGACTCAAGCCGAGCCGAAGCCAAATCAGAGTTCTCCTCCTACCGTCTTAAACCCCCTATCAACTAAACCCTGAAGTCCTGAACCAAATTGTTGTCTCTCTCTTTTCCCTCTCAATTACAGTCAAGAATGGCAAAGTTTCATCAAACAGATTGCACCGAGATTTTATCGGAAATCAAGCATCAAGAGAAGCTGATTAATCTCAAAAGAAGGTTCTTCCTTTTCTATTATATTTTGATCTCTCGCTAATTATGTTCATTCTCTCTGATCTCTACTATGCGGCTCCAACTCCAAGCAATTTTTGAAATTCTTCAAAATTACTATGTTAAACGGGATTTTCAATATAAAGTCTACTCATGGTGTTTTTTTTTCAATTATTATTTGTTAATTTTTGCTGAAACAAGCTAAAGATTGTTCCTTTTTTTTTTCTCTTTTTCAATGCACATTTTGTTGTTGCGGTACTGGTTTTGCTGTCTTGAATGTTGAGTTTGGTGAGATTGTGGGAACTCTGGAATGCCATTTAGACTTATTATTATGGTGATTTACGTTTGTATTGGGACTCGGGGCAGGATTTCTTATTGATGTTCTGTGTAGGTGGTTGATGGGACTTTCGACATCCAGGTCAAAAAAGAAGCAACTCAAGGAACCCAAGTTTTTTAAGTACAAGTAAGTTTGGAATTCTTCACCTCTTAAACAGCAATATATCCGTTTGTATTGCTGTTATTTATGTTGTTTATGTTGCTGTAAAGCCTGTAATGGTTAATTTTAATGCATTTGGGGTTGATTTTGTCTTCCAGGACGTTGCCTGAATCTTTTTTGAGGGATGATGATGTAAGTGAATGCAAACATTATGCAAATATTTGCTTATATTTGTTCTTTTTCTTGCAGTAATAAGCCATAGTATAATATATAATTTTTTTTTCTCATCAATGATTGTTCTCGTCTCACTACCAATGTTTTCCAGATATTCTATGAGACTATTAAAAGTCAGGTTGAAGAAGCCTTTGGAGCAGGTTATCTTGGAAGAGACTGTCATGTTATTCAAGCTACAGTCCAATCATTTGATGCTCCCAAGATAATGGGATTCCTTTCCTCATGCCTCGATGCATTGACTAATAATGGGCTTTACCTCATAGCTATGATACTTACGGGAGGCTCAGGGAAGTTTGAGAAAACTCGGTGCACAATGAAACGAGTTATTAGAGAATCGTTGCCAAGATGTTTGAGCAGTGAAAATCATGATCATGAGCAAAAGGAGACTGTTGTGCAGCTATATAGAGTTCTCAATGATCCTAAAAATTTTCGGAACAATACTATGAAATCAATGACTTCAACATTTCAAATTGATCATGCTGCTGCAATGCATGTGCTGGATGGATTAGAGGATTTGCCTTTCCAGGCCGTGATTGCAATGGACAGGAAGCTTAGATGTCTCAAAAGAGTGCCTCAGTTAAAGGCTAGTGAACGGGGAAAGAAACGCAAACGTTTAATTAAGAAAGTGAGCAAGACAGGTAAAAGAATGCTTAGGGATCTTGATAATGGAGGTGAACTACAGGAGCCATTAGCTGGAGCATTGGCAGTAGCTGACTTATCAATCAAGCTTGGTACGGGCTGCCTAAATACCTCAGCAACATGCTTTTACCAATTCTCACCAGAAATAATAAGCTTGCAGAATGATATTATGAAGGCTATTTCTATTCTTAAAACAAAGGTTAGATTCCCCGAGCTGAAAACCTTAAAGCTACTTTTGGATCCAAAGGTTGACATATCAGATCGTGCTTTAAGAGGAGCAATTACAAATATGTTGACAGAGTTTCTCTTTGAGTGTAGTGATATGGATACAATTCCCAAGTCTTTATTGGAAACTCTTGCTGTCATCAATAAGGATTCCCGATCCATGCCTCGTGTACGCTTCTTAAAGGAGGAAATAGAAGAAGAGGTAGAATGTATACTAAGTGTGAGTGCTCAGATTAAACAAATTATTTGGGACTTGCTTCCTGATCATGATTTAAATGAAGAATTTGCGGATGCATATGAGGAAGAATTAGAAGAAAGTGATGATGGTAGTTGTATTGAGGATAATGGTGGTGGTGGTGATTATAAAGACTCTGAGAGTTGTATGTCATATTCAGTCAATTCAATTGACAGAGATGAGGTTAAACTGAACATAAAAGAGGATCCAGAAAACACATCAAGTAATGAGATAGGTAGTGAAGGTATAAACCAATTAAAGAGCAAGGGCAAATTGCATGCATCCACTAATGGGAGTTGTTTTTCCCCCTTGAGTTTACCAAGTGGAGAGTTAGATGACTATTTAATTGAGAGAGATGAAGTTAAAGGAAGCAGTGTAGCACCAACTGCCACCAATTTCTCTTCCAACATTCAGTCGGGGAATGCAATGTCCATGCGTAGAAATCAATATCTTACCATCCAAGAAGCATGCGATGATGCAAGTCTGGTTGCCTACAATCTAATTGGTCGGTTGCTGGAAAAGTTTACTAACGAGCAGGACATGGATTTAAATCGGAGTGATAGCTTGTATCTCAGAGGCGACTCTTCAATTCAAGAACATACCCAAGGTATCAAACTGCTTTTCTTCCCTGTCTCCTTCTTTCTCCTTAAATGGGCTTTATGAACCATGCAGTCAATCCGCTGGGCTAAAATTATCTGAAAACTTTTGTTGTCTCAATCATATTGAGCTGTTCTTGAAACTGTGATGATATGTATGATAGGGAGGTAGGAGTCAATTATTAGATAATTTAAGTGACAATGAAAACATATATCTTATCATTTTCAGGACATTTATATATGGTATGTAGGAAAATTTAGTGCAAAAACGACATTTTCTTATTGATGGGTTTGATTTTTCATCCTTATTCACCAATATAGGATACTTTAACTTAGCAGAAGGTTAAAGAGAGTGCATACAGAAAATTTCATAACTTTTTGGTATACCTCTTCTACTTCTTCTATTGATAGTTAACAAGTTGTTCATTGGTACGTATTCTAGCAGAAAAGAAGAAGAAATTGTCTGAGGAAGATGCTATAGGTTCTTTTTTCCAAATACTAAAGGAGCTAATGCCTTCTGTTTCAAGGAGGTACTTTCTTATCTCCCTGGAATTTGCTTATATTGTTATCTATCGTGGCATTTGGATTCTTATATCATTCGACTGTTCAATTTAAATTGTTTCTACTGTTATATTAGAGCGACTAGATCATTCATTTTGAGAACTTTCCTTTGCTGCTGCAGTGACATAGTAAAATTGAAGGAGTTAACGGGCACAAATTAGGAACCCTTGGATTTTGCGGGATGATTTTGAGTGGCACAGATTTTTAGGGCATCTGTGCTTATTTATTAACTTGACATATTCAAGTTTCTCTTCAATCTTCCATTCATGTGGCTTAGCTTACAAGGAGCAAAGAACAAGAAGATTATATGGCCTCACTGGTTGTCATTGATAGAGAAAAGTGACTGCCAGTAAAGTTTGGTCTTCTTGCTTGCAGAGTGAAGCAGACATTTTTCAGAGCATCTGCGCTTATTGGTTAACTTGAGTCCAAATTTCACTTCAATTCTTCATTAATTGGCGTGGAGCGTGGCTTACAAGGACCAAAGAAGAAGATTACATGGCCCTGCACTGGTTCAATTTCTCCAGGACAGATGATCTAGGTCGCCATTGAATCATGCAGTTGGTTGAAAATTTGTATGGTGGGGTGCCGCATGGCATCACCATCAGTTTCAGAGAATATTCATTTTGTTACCTGTACTAATATTAGTTAATGAGTCATATATCTACCATTAATAGTAGCAATTCAACTAGTTTGAGGGCCTACAGCTCGGGCTCGAGCATGAATGGCTTAAACATTTTAATGCTCAAGTTAAATGACTCGTAATGGCTCAAATCAATTATTATTTCACATCAAAGTTTAAGTGAGAACACATAATAGAGATTGATCGAAACCAGTAAATGAACAGCTTCGAGCCTTAAAACTTCCATATTGTAGGAATGATGTGATATATAAGTTGCTGTACAGACTTGGATTTGGATAATGCTCTTTGCTACTACTACAACTACGACCCTATTTCTGTCGCTTCCCTCTAATATACACAAACCTATGCAAAGATTATAACTAACTATAATCTATGCTTTGCATCATCTACTCTCTCTTTTCCCCTTCTTCCTTGAACTCAAGCAGCAAGGACTATGCAAGATCACGAAACAACACTAGTGCTCAGCAGCTGGTTATTTTGGATCGACCAAAGTGGAAAGCAAATTGAGTGCTGCGTGAATGAAGAAGAATACGGCCATTTCCTTTATCCCTCTCATCTCATTTGTCATCCTTCTTTTGTAGAATTAGATCTCCCTTAACAAGAATTGAACCCGAATAGAGCTCAAGATGAAACTACCATGAAGGCCGGTGATTACTGGCTGATCATCAGCATACCTACTATGAGCCTCCAGCCAAAAAGCAATTGCTACTGCCAGAGCTGCCCATAGCACAAGGAATGTCACGAACTTGAAATTTCACACTACGTTTTCCAACGTACTCCAATATTTCCAGACACTCCTCTAAATCTGACTCACTAACCAACATCACCCATTCCTCTTCGTCATCTAAATACTTGAGCTGGAATGTACCATTTTGAATTTTGAACCTTTTTGCTACTTCTTCATATAGTTGGAAGCATCCAGCAGACGGCTCAAACTTAAAGCGGACAGTATCCTCCTTGTAAGTGGCTTTCACAGTAATATTTGAGCTGCTATCAACACAAACTGTCTTAGCTTTTGAATTCTTTGCCTCCTCAAAGCTCTGAGAGCTTGATGAGCTTCCGTTCAACATTGAACCACAGCCATTCGAGGACTCTGTCATGCTTGAAGAGGTAGGTCGGTGATTATGTTCAACAATACCATCACAACCGTCCATTTGAGTATCCATCTCGTCAGCAGCTGCCAAGGAGCTTGAGCTCCCAGAGACAAACTGGCAGTCAGAATCCTCTACTTTCAGATTCCCCTTGTTCAGACCCCACCTATCTCCTCCTTCTGGAAAATAAGAACTGATAGTTGCAGTTTCTGGACAAGTCCAAGATGAAGTTCCAACACTAACCGCCTGGAATGATCCTGCATCTAGAGGAACTGAGTCCTCAGTACAATCAATCAGAGGAGTACCACATTTCTTCACTTCTTCACAGGTACTTGCAATCAGCATACTCATTGGAGCCCCTATGTCATTTCCACCAAAGGAACACTCATCTTCCTCCAACTTAACTACTGAATTCTCTCCATCAGGACAAGATGCTAGAGGTGCTGACTTCTCTTGATTGACAGGTTCAGGTACTCTGACAGGAAGGTTTTTGTCAGAGGACATTTGTGTTTTCCGAGTATCAAATTCTTGGATAATGGTACCTCCTGCAACAAATCCTCCTGTGGCTGGATCAAACTTCAATCCTCCTTCCACCCCTTGCACAGAGTCAAGAACAGTTTGTATTTTTCTTAATGATCTATTCACCTTGTTAATCTTGCGAGAGGGCCATCTTGAAATCCCATGTTGTCTGCATATCCTTTTCAGTGTCGTGGGGCAAACTACAAGGAGCAGGAAATTCAAAAGGTCAAATCACAGATTAAGATCCATGCTAAGAGACGGTTTCACTATAGTGCCTGAAAACATTATTCTAATACTTCTATATGTCCATTGTGAGTGATAATAACCGTCTTTCTATAGTACAGCCCTGACCACAAAAAACATACATACTAGTTGCATATGTTTGCAACAATAATTGAGTAATAATTCTCATTACAGACTTGGTTTGAGCCAAAATACATTACAGTCATAATCTCATTCGAAGAATTCTCCATTCCATAAAAATTTTTTAGGTGAATACTTCTTTTATACAGTATCTAGAGAGTCTGAACTTTGCTCAAGGTAGTAAAAAACCTTGAATAATCTCTCTGAATCAAGTGGGAATTGTCCTCATTAACATGCACCACCCCTCGAGCAATCATATTTATTTTTATCTATTTTAAGAAGTAGCCAAGATTGGAAAGTAAATCTTTTAAAAGAATATTACAAAACCATACCATATCAGTCATCTCAGGAAATAGCTCCATACAGAAAATCATTGAGGAAGCTATACGTATTTAAAGATGTTTAGATATGCAAACTCACAGTTTTGGCCAAAAAAAAAAAAAAAGATATGCAAACTCACAGACATGTACTAACTTATTTAATGCTTCTATGTAGACAAAAGAATTATTCTTTTTGAAGTCTTTCTGCAAAAGTCGTATAGGCACAATCAAATAAAGAAAAAAAAGTCAACAACAAACACAAAAACATTTAACTGAAAACTGAAAAGTACCAATACTATAATAACTAGATATGCATACAGATATGTAACATCAAGGCTTACCACCAATGCTTTTTGCAGCATCCTTCAGACTCCCAGAGAAATACTGTTGAAGAACACCCAAGCTCACATTTTTTTCGGCTGTACTTCTCTTCTTTTCAATTGGCCTTCTCGGTCCACTCATTGCCTATACAAATATGCACAAGATATTGCTTAACCACATAAGATTGTCCATACCAGCCAATACGACATCAAAAACACAAAGTAAATAAGCTGTACATACACAAATATATATTTATATATTTATCCATTTCTTTCTTCCAATAGGCATATAGAGTCTCAGGTAATACATCACATAAGAAACGGTTCTGTACGCAACTGGCTTTGTCCAACTAGTATGTCTCTCTCATATTCATACAATTAATAATTGTCATTGACAATCGTGTAGAAACCACATATAAATTATAAATTTTCATTTCTCTAAGAAGAGCTAAAGGTGTTGCTACACGCAAGCTAAACAAGTATGTGGCGAGTTATTCACTGAACAAGGCAAGCTAATGGGAGCTCAGTCCACATATTGGGAGCAGATAATAGAGGAATTCAGCATCTACATTAGGATGATGATTCAATATCAGTCAAATACCCATTCTACTATTCCCAGTAAATATAAGGATCTTGTTACTAGAAAACAATATCTATTTAACTTAACATATATCAGAAAAGTGGATCTAGGAGCATGAAATTCCTGCGATTCCATCACCACTCAAATCAAATTCCCAGATTCTGTAGCTTTTGTACAAATCAGAGATAGATGCGTTTCATGTGTTTTCAGGAGTCAAGTCACCATAAAAAGAGAAAGTATGCTCAACACAGTACCTCTTTAAGTGGACCATCTGACTCCTTTCCTTCACCTCGTAAATTAGATACATTCAAGGGAATTCTCTCGCTGGAGTTCATGTCACTATCAGCAGATAATGCTGTTTCTGAGCTCCTTATAGACATAGACATTGGGGGGAAGTCTGGGACAGTTCCCCTCTGAAACTCAACTTTTGACCCTTCTCCAACAATTTCTACATCTGAAACAGTTCTCAAACTCGTACAAATTCGCTGCATGGTACCTGAGAGGTTGTTCAACAAGAGTTGCTGTTCGGAACTCCCCTTCATGTTAATAGGAAGAAAAAATTCTAGTATATAATCATCATCACCAGTGTTGGTGCTCCTTAGCCTGATTGCAACCGCGGCATTCAGGTTAAACTTACGTGCATGATGAACAAGTGGATAATCACTTATGTCATATGTCTTCACATCAGCAGAGAAGAATGGATGATTGGACTGAAGAGCTTTTCCAGCTATACCTTGCCCTTCTCCAAGATAATGTTCGGCACATGCATGCACAAAATCTAGCATCTCTTTATCATTAACATAGCAGGCTGTATCTTCAATGCATAAGATGCACTTGCCATCACAACCCTTATTACCCTCTCTAACACGTACTTTTATAATTTCATCCACAGCTCCCTCAGTATAATTACAAGGAATCCATGTTAGAGCCAAAGGCAAGCTATGCGCATGACATACAACACGTAAAACATCAGTTATTTCAGCTAAAGCAGCTCTCTGATTCCTTGAGAGGCACTGGGCAAAAAAGTGAAAGGAGACACCTTAGAGAAAAGGCACAGTACCATGGCAATGATTGTTTACTTGACCAGGAAAAAAACACCGGTACTATTTGTTGTTATATTTAATTCACAACAAAAACCCATGTTGTCTAGCAGCAGGAATCAAAATTCAACAAAGGATTAAATGTACCTGGTGAAGAAGTCGAGGAGGAGGAGTGGTCCTTAAATTCACAGCCTGCAGATAATAGAGATCATGACACATTTCATGATATCAGCCATAACATTCTGAATATAGAGTTGAGAACCTTAAAATTCATACATGAATTACTTTACAAGCATATTCGCTGCTTTTATAGTTTATACTAGGGTGGATGCATGCTATATGAAGTTTTTTTTTTTTTTATAATAAAAGTGAAGATATAATAATCGTTAAATAAAATTTAATGCCAACACCTGTCAGACAACAATGGCATAGCACCTATAAATTTTCCTTTTGACATCAGATGTTAGAGTAAATTTGTTTTACATATTTATATTGTTTTTTCCCTTTTTAGCTTAAAACTTATTTAAAATTGTTAGTGCGATTGTCTCAATTTAACTGAGTTCCTAATATTCATGATATTGCAGTTCTAAGAAGGTAAAAATTGCACTGCATGTTACCATCATGTAAATTTTAAGTGAGGCCGACTGGCCTTGAGGATACTATCATCACTTTCATTAGATCTTGCTTGTATTTTACACTTTGACATTCTAGCAATTCATGTTGCAAACAAAATTTTCAGAAGTCACAGATTACTAATAGTTTTCCTTAAAAGCACAGGCTAAAATTTAGCAATATATGAAACAAATTCAACATATGATTTGCTTTCAATTTGATAATAACTTTCAGTATAGTGCATGCAAAATTGTTCCTACTACTTAATAGTTAGCTTAAACAGTGCCCTCGGGGTGCAAGTTAGACAGTATCAGTTATAAGCTACGGCGAAAGCTTAGTTTCCAGAAAGCGTTAAAATATTAGGGGTTTTTTATATTGAATAATATCTACTATAACGAAGGCAATCTTAGTAGAATCCATGTACATGGACATTACCCTATATATGAAGACATTGGTAGGATGATAATTCTGAATTCAAATTCTACCACAACACTCAGGCACAACTTCATAACTCTAAGACATGATTAGAGTTGCAAAAAATCCAAATGTTGCATTCCACCTCCTCAACTCTTGATACAGGTAAGTTCCAATAACAGGTACCTAACTTCTATAACTAAACACAAATCCACTCATGCATAAGAGAAAAAAAGTTTTCTGTCATTAATTACAACTTTTATGGACAAAAAGCTCCTGAGTTTCCATTTACAAGCATGATAGTACATTTGAAAGTAATATGAACTTCCACAAGCGACCCAAGGGTTTTCAGCAGTAAAAGATGTATTTTAAATAATATGTGAACAAATCGATATCTCATTGCAAAGCTGAAAATATAACTTAGCAAGTGATCCAGAATGGAAGAAACAACTCTAGCAAATTATTTTTCAGTATTTTTTGACCTCCTTGATACTCTTCCTCACATTATCCATTAATAAGGTAGCAAGGTCAGTGACAAATTTATTTGGAGAGTTAAAGAGAACAGGAATGGACAATTTATAGGCCAGAAATACAGACTTTAGAACTACAGAAACAGAACTACTAGATACTAACCTGGAGTGCAAGGCAGACATTTTCCATTTCTGAATCAAAATTAGGTTTCTCTTTCATAGTGACAAGTTCCAGCACAGCACAACAAGACATCTCAGGGGGTTCAAAAACTGGTAACGCAATAGAACCACGAACTTTATGATTGACGGCATGCCCAATTCGCAAGTACTCACCCTTACTGTAGTGGATTACATCGGAAGTCCACTCTGGAACTCTAGATATAAAAACACGGCCAGGAAGACCAGGAAAGGAACCCGGTTTCAGTTCTGCAGAGAAGATATATGTCCTCGACACTTCACGATAACCAGAAAGCATCTGGTCCAGCAAATACGGCTGATCAGAAGTGGTCAGCATATGTTTATCTCCATGCTTAACTGGAACCCAAACTTGCGCCAAAATGCCACCTCCAGATGATTCCTTAAACAGGGACAGTGCTCTAAGCATCTTCTCATCAAGTGATAATCCAACTGGCCTAGAAATCAACGAATTAGCCAAATCTGAAGTATTACCACCATTAGTTTGTCTAACACCCAGTTCACCGATATCTGCAGTATCCAATTGATCACCAGAGTGTGCATCTGTTTGCTGAAACACCATTCTATCCACACAATTATAAGAACTACACAGTCCATTTACTGCATGACCAGCTTCAACAGAGGCACCAGAACTTTGTCCTGTAATGTTGAATGAATCAAAAGAGGCATAAGGCAAGGAAGGATAGGAGGATAAACCCAAGGAGGCAAACATCTGATCTGTAGCTACAGGGCTGTTACACCACCCAGCATAAGTATCGAAGTTCATGAGCTCAGAGAAGTTGAAAGGATCCTCCAAAGTCGAGTTCCTGGTATTACCGCCCAACTGTTCCCCACTCTCTATCTGTGCTCTTGGAGGAACCCAATAACCAGTTCCCTTTTCTTTGGATGAAAAGGGGTACTCCATTTTCTTTTTCACAAAAAATAAACCAACCCAACTTCCAACTAAAGTCAGAAAATGCTAGAGTTCTATGAAAAGAGTTGCACTCAGCTCGACGTTTCCCTCCCTGAAATCTTCCTCCATCTGCTTCCCCAACCCGAGGAATCTCCCCAACAAATTCATCTATCTTTCCAACCCTTCAAACACCAAACTTAATTTTGCCAAGGCCAAGAATTAACTTAACCCGGCCTAACCCTGTACACCCCAGAAAGCAAAATCAAACTTCGCTTGTATGCTATATATAATAGTCTACTAATACAAAAACATAATTACAAGGATAAACAGGTTTTCGATAGCCAATTGATACATCGCATCTTAGGTTGATTCTACGGTAATAATAGTTCCTAAAAATAGTACTACTACATAGAAAGCTCAAGAAGAACTGACCTCAGAAGAAAGAAAAAGATGAAAAGCAAAACTTCACAGTCTCCAAAGCCGCCGCAAATCACTGCAAGAAAAGTCCACGGCTCTCAATCAACATTAACTCACAAAAACCCACCTCAGATTCATCAATTTATAAACAAATATCTTAAAATTTCAAACAGAATCCCCAGAAATTTCCACATATCAAAAAGATGAAAATGAATATTTCGGTGAAATGACCCAAAAATAAAACTCAGGACCCTGTGCACTGTTCCCAATTAAAAGGAAAATTCTTTACTAAAAATAAAAATAAATGTAGCAAAGCAAGATAAGAAAGTGCCAAATTTGGCAATTCTTTCTCATTTTTTTTGTATCAAAATTCAAATGAAATTCAAGTGAAATGAAATGAAATTCCCAGAATCCCAAGCCTTCAAGTATGAAAAATCAAACCCCTGCTAAAAAAAGCCAACCTATTCGTCCTGAAGCTCCTCGAAATTCTGCAAATTAAAAAACAAAAACACAGAAATCTAGGAGGAGAGTTACTATAATAGGAAGCCCTGCCAACAAGTATAACGAATTTTTTTAGTAGTGGAGGAGAAAGTTGGTTTTCACTTTTCAGGACTTACTAAATATGGAAAGTTCTTTTTTTCTTTTTCCTTTTTCCTGGAGCAGTTAACCATGAATCTTGTAATTGTATTAAGGTTAAGCTGTTCCGGTTTCAGAATACGTATCTAATGTCTACAGTCTACTAAGTTGTTAGTCTTACAGAGAAACAAAAAGGCTTATATTTAAGTCCCCTCAACTTATTTTAAAAGATCAATTGAATCCTTAAATTTTTAATCGCAGCTAAACGAATCTTTGAACTTTTATTAACAGTCAATTAAACCCTTAATATGATTAAAATTCATAAGATTTTATGTTCAAATTAAATTAACGTTTAATTAAAATTCATGAGATTTCATGTTTAGATTAAATTAACATCTAGTTAGACTTTCAATATGATTAAAATTTATTAGATTTCTCACTTAATAACCGTTAAAAATCTATAAAATAAAAAAATTACTAGATTAAGTTCAATAATATCGAAGGTTTAACTGTTTTAAATCAAAGTTCAAAGGTTTATTTGATTATAACAAAAAATTTAGAGGTTTATTTGATATAAATAAAAATTTAGTAATTTATTTGATCATAATAAAAATTTGAAAATTTGATTGATTTTTTAAAATGAACTCGGGTTTTTTTTATACTTATGCCAAAGAAAAAAGAAAAAGAATTTAGGTTTCGATATGGGCATTTTTTGAGATCCAGCAACATTAGACTAGCAAATTAAAAAATGGTTCAAAATAAGTGTTTGGTAGTTGGAAAATGTCTAAATTAGCCTTTGTTTGATACATAAAGACAATGATACATTGATATTTCTATTCTACTCCACTTTTACTATTAAGAAAATGTTTGACTGGCTTGTTTTACTGTACTCTGTTTGAGACTTTCACTCCAGTTTAATAATTAGAGTTAGAATTGGAGTAAACCATCCCACAAAGTAAGCGAAAACAACTCTCAAAATTCTTATGCTCTTATTTAATTGTCTTTTTTTGATCAACTTATCATAATTTTGAGTATTAATTATAAAAAATATATAATTAAATTTTCAAAAAATATATTTTGAAAAGTTTAATATTTGTACTTTTCCAATTTTATCTTCAAAAAATTTACAAATTTATAATTTTATCACAAATAATATTCAAAATTATGATAAGTTGATTAAAAATAGACAGTTAAATAGAAATAGAAAGAGTAATAATTTTTGGCTACATCCTATATACTATGTAAATCAATTACATGGAATTAATTTTTGTTTCAACCCTTTGAAAAGTATTGTATGCACATAAAACAAGATTTACCCCTAAAAAATCTGCTCTTTTTTTTTTGATTAATTTTTTTTCTCTTGTTAAGATAATATAAATTCAATCCTCAAACCCCCGATCTAAAATCGAAGGATTAATTTTGAGTCAATAAATATGGGATACTCACGATAAAACCAAAAAATAAATTAAAGCTTATGATTGTAATTAATTTCATAATAATAGAAAAAGGTCAAGATGTCTTTCTTTTTTGTTAGGAAAGGGTAAAGATGTCAATTGCCATGTATAGCAAACCAGGGGTGTACTGTTAATCCACAGAGATGAAGGGCTAATTATTGCTAGGGTTAGGGCTTTGGATAGAGTTTGGATGTGGTGGGGGAAGAGATAGCGGAGGAGTGAGTGACACGTGTAATGAAAATGAAAGAGTGGATCCAAAGAATCTCCGAGCCAATCAGGGGCAGAATTGGATTCTAAATAAATGCGGATATAAAGTCAGACGTGTGGGCGGCAACTCAAGACTTGAGAGCTGTATCTTCTTTGTTTTCAGGGGAGCTACTAGCTAGGAGCTAGGACTCGGAGTTGGGGGAGTGTCTAATGCTTCAAGTCAAAGGATTTAGAGGCTTATTTGCCAACGATGGGACACTTTGTCGAGTGATATGTTTAAATTCGAGTCCTTTTGTCGAAACAATTTCAAATTTTTTATTTTTTAACATATAAGCTTTGAATCTAAGTAGAAGGGAGGGGAACGTTTTAAAACTCGAAATTTAATGTATGAATTTCAACCGTTAATCAGATTGGGAGGATAAGTTGTTAAACAAGATTCTAACTGAAGGTGTAAAACGTAAAAGTTAAATCTAAAATAAATAATTTAAATTCTAAAAGATGATTTAAATGCTTAAATGTAAAGTAACTTTTGATCATCATCCAAAACTTGATGGATAAGGTATCATCGAAAACTTGGTGGTTAAGCACACAAAATTTATCATCAAAAACTTGGTGGCTAAGCACACAAAATTTGACAGCATTCAAATTGAAATCTCTTGTTAGAATACTTTATTTCTAACTTGGTGAAAACTATCACCAACCAAATATTCATGTTAAATCATCAAGAATATTTAGATCTGTGCGGAAGCGTACCTGGATCCATGAAGAAAACTTGATTTTGTGGTTATTGTCTTCCAAGCCAATATGCAGTCTTTGCTCTCTTTGAAGAGAGTTATCTCTTTGGAGAAGAGTTATATCTTTTCTAATTGATAGGATGTCAGAAAAGAGAAAACTTTGTGCATATGGCTTGGGGACCATAACCCTTATTTATATCCTTAATCTAACTTCTATTTTAGCCTATCATAAAAAAATAGAAATTAATCATTTGGGTCTCTACACATTAAAGTTCATTCTCTATTAGATGTCTAGCCCAAAACTTTAAACTTTATTAATCACTTTAATTGAGCTTAATCTTATGATAGCCCATAATATATAATTAATATAAATATATGAGCCTACATGTTGAATTAAATCCAACATAAGTATTTCAAGTTTTTTTTTTTTACTATGTTGATTTGTAGAGTTGAAATTAACCATGCATACGTATGGTCGATTAAACTTGATGATCTCCGAAGGTTACAAAATTTCTTCAATGTTGTCTTTATTTACCAGTAATAATAGAAAATAAAGAAATAAAACAAAGTGAGCCACCTTTTGAATTTTTTAACAATTGAAATCTGTCTTTAGAGGCGTAAATGGGAGTGCCACTTAATTAGGGATTAAGATTAAGTTTTCATCAGACATAAAGTAGTTGTTTTAATTTGTGTAGTATATATGTCCTTATGTCCTCGCCAAAGGTTGCCAATAAATTTTTGTCTTCAACAAGATTAGCCCTTATCCTTTGCTCCTAGAAAAAAGCCAATTGAATACGTTTGTCCTTTTTGATTGAGATAGCCCGTTGAAAATGTTAATTATATTTACTTAATTAATTATACTTAATTAAACTAATTGACAAGTATTAACACACTATATGCTTTTCAGCTTCATCACCCATTAATTGTACATATTAACCAAAGCTAACTCCCTGACTAAATTAGTCATTTATTCGTCCTATAAGAAATTTCAAAAGATTCCAACTGTCCCATATATACGTTGAAGATGAACATTTTCTAACACCTCAGATTGAGCTACAAATGAAGCATCTCTTGCCTACTTATGGCTACAGAGTCTTCCGTTGTCAATGTCAAGAAAGGTCCGAAGTCGGAAGTGAGGCATGTCTTGTTGTGTAAAAGGGAAAAAATCACCATGCGTAAGGCAATCAGCATACTTCATCACGAATACCCCACAATCGACCAAGCTGTTAATTGTATCACAAATCAAATAAACGAAAAAGAAATGGCAAGAATATGAAATCAAAGCAAATAAAGGTAGAAGAGAAGGATTATTTACTTCGTCTGCTCAGGGATATCATTAGGCACTAGAAATGGCCATTGGTTTGCATTGTGGTAACCCAGGGCTGGGAGTAGAGATCTTGTGAACCACCGTAAGATTGCTCCTTTTTCGACTATGTAATTGGACTCTGCTCGTGAAGATTTTTTTGGATCCAACCATGAAAGTTTCTGCTCCTTGGTATCGACATAGAAAAGTAGCCAATGTGCAGATAAACACATCGGTAGAAACAACTACAATCACAAAAAAGGCGGTTGTTACTTCCCAAATGAATAGCAAAAATTAAATTACTACTATCACACACGAAGCTTACCTTATGTGCACTTATTAGATTCTGATAATCTGTAAGAAACCAACTCAATACCTCATCATCTGATCTGGATCCTTCTATTAAGAAAGTCTGGCAAGTGCAAAATAGGTAACATATAAAAACGATTTTAATATTGGCTAGATGGTTAATTCAGGGGCAAATGTTTTCAAAATTGTCAAATTTTAGGTCAAATCCTTTAGTTTGGTTAATTGAGGGTCAAAGTTACAAAATCGGGTCAATTTAGGATTTGCCTTCAAATTAGAAGGCATGTGACATATAAACGCTGTTAAAGTTGACGGTGTGCTGATATGGCGGGTCAATTGCTCAATTTATTTTTAATTTTTCATAATTATTATTAAAAATAAGAAAATAATTTCTTTTTTCCGTCTTCATTATGTTTTTATCTCAAACTTCATCTCATTTCTTTTATTCACCGCAACCCAGAAAACTGACCAACCCCATCACCATCGCTGCCCACCACCATCTCTTTAGGAGACATAATATCCCAAAAATTTACACTATACTATTTTTTTAAGTATCAAATGGTATAGATTTTCTTTAAAACCTCAAATTTTCAAGAAAAATTAAACTACCCAACCCAAAAAAAAAATCATAAATCTAGCTTTGGTAACCACAAATAATATCAGTGGTTTTCATGGTTTTTTATTTTTTTGGAACCGCGCGCAAAGAAGGGCTTTATTAAACTTGCAAAACCAATCAGTTCAACAAACCACCAACAACAATAGGCAATAACCCAAGCAAAAACATAACAAACCAGCAAAATAAAATAGAACAAGGAGAAAAACCAGAAA
This sequence comes from Microcos paniculata, assembly GCA_030664755.1. Lineage (NCBI taxonomy): Eukaryota > Viridiplantae > Streptophyta > Magnoliopsida > Malvales > Malvaceae > Microcos > Microcos paniculata. Next base: position 9,068,099 of record CP131462.1, on the reverse strand, counting down.
AGAACAAATAACAACCCTTCAAGCTACCTCCAACCAAAACAAAATACCAAATAAATCAGTTATTAATAATAAAAAAATCAATAGCTCTTTGAAAAAGTTTTTGTTATGTTTTAATTTTAACTTTTTTGTTTTTTATTTTTAACAATAAAATTAATTGATACATCTCTCCACGTGTCACTATTTCATTAGTTCACATGCTATTTATAGCATGTGTAATTCACTTGCCACCTATATATTTTTATGAAAAGCTCTTAATTGAGTCGATTTTGTAACGTTTGACTATTTAGAAAGTTTGACTCCAAATTAGGTAATTTTGAAAACTTTTGACCTCCAAATTGAGCATTTAATTAGCCTTTAATATTCAGAACTCAATGCATTTGTGATCATAAGATAAAGGTCTTACAGTCATATGAGATTCAAATGAAAAGTGGTTGACGTATGCCTTTGGAAATCTATCAGACCTCTTCTTAAGCAATTTGAAGAAGATATTAACAACCTTCACATATCACAACAAAAAGAATTTCGCCACCCTTTTTTGGATTTATGGATATCTTCCAGGGTGGCACAATTTTGCCAAGCAAACATTTTTACCATCAAGTTAATTAACATCATTTAGCTTACGCAATTATGCCTCGGTGTCAAATATAATGTCTTACCGTATCTTCGATATAATACTCTACTCCAATTTCATTACCATGGAGGACCTTGAGTAAAGGAGCTAGCTTGAAATCCACCACACCCAACTCCTTATCTCGTCCGATCATTAGTTTTCTGTGAAACACAAATTTTGATAGTTAGTTGATGCTCACTACATATATATGCCATACGAAAGCTAGTACATACCCACTCATCTCATTATTTTGCCATCTACTTAGTTGTCTCTTCTCATTCTCTGTAAAGTGTGAGCATAAATAAGCTCGAACATCCTGTAAAAGTCAAAATCAAGAAAGGCAAACAATTGATGCAAAGGTACATATGCGCCAACAAATTCATTAGTATATGGATTATTGTCCATGTTATTAACATTGATGAAGTATGAATTACCTCTTGAGTCATCATTAGACTCGTAAGAAGAAGAGCATTCAAACTCTAATAGATTGTCAAACAATGAAATACCATATGGTATTTGGATTGAGCCAGTAATGTCTCTTCCATGATTAGGTTCTGCATTTCAATGGGGTTTAAGTTTGAACTAATGGTATTATAGGCAAATTTTGCTTAACAAGGTATGGAGCCATTTGATTTCAATTGTGAGGTAAAAACCAAAACCATAAGTAGCTTATTTAGATGGAATACCTGATGACGCTAATGGCCTCCCCTCTTGCTGAACATTCTCTAATGAAAGATTTCTCATCTGTTTATTTCAAGTAGAATATAAAATCAAAAATTTTCTTATCCCAAAAAAAAAATTCCTATGCTGAAAAATAATCGTAAAACTCATCATTCAGCTAAACCATTTTATAAGAAGCTTTTGCTTTGCCTCCACCATTAGATAATTCTTCATGATTCCTATTTTTGCAACTTTTCACCGTATGATTCTCTGTCTCCTCCATCTTCCTTTTAGCCTATCAAAGGAAAATGCATAAAGATAGCTTAATTCTCCATATTTCATGGTTATACTATACGGCAAAACATTTAATTAATAACTTATACCATGTGTACCTACCCTGTTTTGAATTGATGCGTGATTTGCTCTGTCATCTGTGAAAGCAATTGAATGTCAAAAACGGCTCTCATAATAATAAAGAGAATGTCAAAAACCGCTATCATAATAACAAGAAGAATTGACCTTACTTGTTTTTGGCATTTCCAGCCAATTCTGGCTACTGACCATAGCTTCCATGCTCTTAAGACTCAAGCTATCATAGGAAGGTTCCGAGATTAGGAAATTGAAATTTGCACATGGAGGAACAACTGAAAAGGGCATAGCTAGGAGATCTTGAGCCATCCTTCCAAGTGTAGGAAACCTTTCAGAATTGACGCGCCACCAACCTAGTATATCAAAGGATGCTCTATCCAAGTTGAGTAAAGGTTCGCCTAAGTAACAATCAAGTTCTGATTTCCATGACGCCACCTCATTTAAGCTGCTTGTAGCATATCTACTGAATGAGTCTAAGATACAATCATCAGCACTTTGCACACTTTGTCGTGATGAAAAACTAAAATCACCAGAGACCGAAGCAAACGTGTTTAGATTTTTAAAATCATTGGCATATTCATAGTAAACATCTGTAAGAACTTTATGAAATCTGTTCAGTTGAACCTTACTGTCATGACCATAAATCTCACTATATGAGAACTCCACAAATTTAAATTTTAACTGCGGATCAAGAACAGATGCTACAGCAAAATTCAGATTATATAAGCTCCAATAGTTGTCGAATTTCCTCTTCATCAGTGTAATGAATGGATAATTGCTCTTTTTTTCCCACAGAAGAAATTTCTTGTACATGTTACAGAGCTTGGGAAAGTATCCATTTGTAGTGAAGGATTGACTTCCACCATTACCACTTGAAATGTCATCAAAATCTTTCAAGCAACTGTGCAGAGCCCATGCCTTATCCCATTCCTCCGTTGACGGGTTCACTCTAAAATTGGCATCAATTTGCTGCAGATGAAAAAATACTTCTCTCCATTCCAAAGCACTATCAAGAATGCCAAAGTCTGAATCCAACCTTAAAGGACGATCGTCATTACATTTCCCACCTTGTAGCTTCACCTGATTTAATGCTTCGCGAAACTTCAATCTTCCTTGTTCTGTTTCATTGACATATTCAATTGATTTTCTTATCTTTAAAAGTATATCATCTATCTCCTGCAACCCCTCCCGAATAAGCGTGCAACCAATGTAAGAATGACCAGAAGGAAGTGAACCTTGGCTGCTAAGACAACTTTCTTTCATCTGTTGAACTATATCATCATCAAAAGAAGAACTGTCCACAGTTATGGAACATACTTTCTTGCCTATATCCCACTCTGAAATTGAGCTCAGAATAATTCCACTTAAGGTTTCTTTGTCAAAATTATGCTCCAAATTTTTGAAGGAAAGAATCTTCATCTTTAATTGCCAGCCATCATCAATAAAGTGTGCTATCAAACAGCAATATGCATTCTTTCCCTGATTGCCCTTCCACAAACTAAGTGTCAAGCTGAAGTTACAAGCAAGCTGATCAAAATATTGCTGAAGTTTCTTCTTCTCTTCCTCATAGATGCGATGTATGTCAGAGATAATAGTCGCTTGTGATTGAAATTCAAACATCGGCTGCAAATTTCTGACAAAACTTCTGAAAAATTCTTGTTCAGCCATATCCAATGGATATTGATGCTTAACAATCATTTTTGCAAATTCCAAGCGGCTCTTTTCTTGATCAAACATTGATTTTTCTCCATTGCTGTCTCGAGTCGTTAAATCATCCGTTTTAGCTGGAAATTTCAACTTCCGTTGCGGACATCTTTGCCAATGATTTTTCAGATGTGTGGTTCCACTCTTGCTTGACCCTGTAAATTGCTTCTTACAATGATTACATACGGCCAGTAGTTTTCCATTTTCTTCAACCTTCTGGAAGTCATCCCAAACTTTAGATTTCAACTTTCTTTGTTTGGTTCGTGGTGGCGAATGGGTCTCCTTGTTTACCTGAGGAAAATTTGAAATGGCTTCTCCCCGGAAACCAACTTCTGTACTGTCGGCAGCTCTTAGCCTTACGAAGATTTTCCTCATATTTTTTAAGTAGTTGAAAATTTTACGTGCAAAAGAATCTGACTTACCCCAAACTGAAAACAGAGGCAAAATAAGTTGTAGTACATAAACATCAATAGTATAACGGTTTTGCAGGCATATTGCAACAGCAGCATATGATGACCCATATGGATTTTGCGCAGCACTAGTATAAGGATAGTTATACTTAAGCTCACTTGGTTTGTAAAGGAAGGGCTCATTTGATTGAAGCGCTTTTCCAGCAATACCTTGCCCTTCTTCAAGAATACAATTTTTATAGATTTCCAACATCATTAGAGAGCTCCATTTACTACTATTGGTTTTCCGACACCGGCACATAGTTTCTTCGGATAGAGCAAGTTGCTTGTGTGGATCTAACACAATTCTATTAGCCCCAGAAACCCATGTTAAAGCCAATGGAAGCTCATATTTAGAACATACATCTTCTGACATGTCATATATCTCAGCAAAAGCAGCCAATCTATTCACTGAGAAACCCTGTTAAGTATAGATACCAATGAATTACCACAAAAACATTAATAAATTTCCAAGTCCTAATTCAAGGTAAAAAGAATTTAAGTAAAATGCATGTGTGTATGTGTGTCTATATATATATATATATATATATATATATATTAATGGCTTAATACCCATTTTGACCCCTGAACTTGTCAGAAATTGACAATGTCCCCCCTGAACCTTAAATTTTTTCAATTGAACCTTGAACTTGACAAATTTGGGACAATCTCAACCTCAGCACAAACGGAGTTGTTATGGTCGCTGACGTGGCCGGTCCATCAATCCATGTCGGATTCTAGTGGGCCCCATTGGTGGTTAAAAGCCACTTGAAATTGAAAAAAATTTAAAGTTCAGGGGGGGCATTATCAATTTCTGCCAAGTTCAAGCGTCAAAATGGGAATTAAGCCATTTTTTTTGGGGGACATTGTCAATTTCTATCAAGTTCAAGGGCTAAAATGGGTATAAGCTCAAGGCCCACTAGAATTCGACGTGGACGAATGGACCAGGCCCCATTGGCGGTCAAAAGCTGCTTGAAATTGAAAAAAATTTTAAAGTTCAGGGGAAACATTATCAATTTCTGTCAAGTTCAAGGGCCAAAATGGGTATTAAGTAATTTTTTACCGAGGACATTGTCAATTTCTGCCAAATTCAAGGGCCAAAATGGGTATAACCTCAAGGGCCACTAGAATCCGATATGGACGGATGAACTGGCTGGAAAAATGCCACGTCAGCAACCGTAACGACTCCCTCTGTGTTGAGGGTGAGATTGTCCTGAATTTATCAAGTTCAAGGTTTAATTGAAAAAATTTAAAGTTCAAGGGAGACATTGTCAATTTCTGACAAGTTTAGGATCCAAAATGGGTATTAAGCCATATTTTAATCCACCACTTTTATCTCATTATATTTTGCAACACGAGTGACACAAATTTAAAAGCATTTTATTTAAATAAATTTTAAGACATTTACTGTAATAAGATTTTAGACTTTTAGTGGTTGTAATTGCCTTCAAAGAATATGCCTTCAGAGAAAATAATGGGATAAAAGTGGGAATACAAGTACCTTGCCTATTACAGTGCCCCATACACTATAGCTTATCATGAGTCGTATTCATTTAACTCTACCTAACTTTTATTTGGTTTTAAGGGTAATAAACAAAGAAAAGTATTAGTATTAAATTTTTTTTCTTTATTTAGATTAAAACCTAACCCAATAATAATGTCATAAATATTTGAACTTACGATAGAAATTCAAAATATTCTAAATTTGGGTTAAACTTTTGGTATAGATGGTCCTTTTCTCTCTAAAAAATAATTTTAGAAATTTTTGTTAAGAAAAAAATTTCGAAACCAAATAAGGAATAAAGTATATATTAAGAATTTGGCAAAGAAAAGTATATATTAAAAATATGAATATGATACATGATAGGCTATGATGAATGAAACACAAAGTATGAAAGTAGGACACCGAGAAGGGGTAATCCATTCTAAAAGTGGTTGAGTCAAGTTTCCTTAAAAAAATTGATAAATAAAGTATATAACTACACGATCAAAACTAAAAGAATGAAAAGTTATACCTCCACAAAAACTTCTAATGGTTGCAATGTGTTCCCAGTAGAAACTGGCTCGAAATCTATAATCAAAGTTTATAAAAATGTTATTATTAGCCAAATTAACTGCTAATTAATTTGAAAATCTAGAAACTAAGATCAAAGATCAAACTTATCATTCTAAAAAAATGCAGTTTTTTTTTAATGAAGCAATTAATTAGAAACAAAAGGGAAAAAATGCATATCAGCTGTAAAATAGTAAAAACCAGGAAACTATTTGCTTAAAACAAAAGGAAACTATTACCTCGTAGAAAGTTATAGCTGATAGGATTGAAGTGGTCCACCGAGTTGAATTTCCAAGCCGAAACGAAAAAGACTGGACGATCCTCCTCAGTGAAAACCAAACACCCATTTTTCTTAAGTAGATCTTTATCGTTTGGGTATTCCTCGAGTGGAAGTGGAAATAAGCCAGCCGTTTCCAAAATGAAACCCCACTGAGCCAAGGTCAGGTGTCGCTCAACTCTGTCCCTGTCTTCACAGCCGACTATGTTTTCTATCTCTCGCCTATAATCACATTCTATCGAGGATGATAAACTATGACAACTTGAAGTGTGGAAGTAATATTGAAATGAGTCCTCCAATCGTTTGATGTCATTGAAGTCATTATGATTAGCATCCTGCTCTACTATAATCAAAATCTCTGGATTTATCAGCCTCAACTTTAACAACTCTCTCTCTATTGCTCCTGCCTCTGCCAACAACTTGTGCAATTTGAAGACATAGATGACGACCACAGCCTCATCCTCTGTTCTTCTCAAGTCCGACATAAACGCATTATCCACTTGACCCAAACCATTGGCGTAAACCACTTTCGAGTCCTCCAAACCAGTGCTTATTTGAGTGGCCTCCGTCATGAGATATGACCGCTCTTGTTGCTGGAAATCTACACCTTTCTGCAGAAACGGTGGTAATACCACACTTACACGGACTGGCGGGATATCGCCGAAAATATCAGTTAGTACACCGAACAAGTATTCGAATTCATATTGTTGAGGCATGATGAAGTCAACGAAGTGCATCCGCTTCTTTCCCAGCAGGGCATCTGGGTCAATTCTATCAAAACAATATCGAAACTTACAGAGTGCAGGAGGAATCCGCAAATTGAAATTGGGAGTGGGAGGATGGATTCCATAAGCTCGGCGAACTAGAGCCTCCGCATAGTATTTCACAACTTCTCTTTGTTGTTTGTTGGTTATATCTGCTGCAAGATTCCAGATCCGCTCCAGGAGTGAATCAATGACTCTTGAATTGTCATCTTCAATAGCACGCGCGCAGGCTACTAAGGCCTCTAAGGCAGGAGAGCCCGTCATCGTACTCAAACAGGTGCACGAGCCTATGCAATGCAAACAGGGTTAAAAGCAGTAGATAGTCTAGTGCCTATAGGCCCGGCAACGTAGCAACTTTGCTAATTCTGAGATGAGATTACAGATAATACTTATTACTGTTCAAAATGAAAAAGGCACAGATCGTATTAAGGAAGAACAAAGTTGGAGCTGCTCCTGCTACTATTGAAGTTTTTTCAGCATATACAGAAAGAAAAGTTAAATCAACCCATTTATTGGGGGAGCGAAAGAAAAAGGCAAGATTCCTCCTTTGCACGCCGATTTTTTTTTTTGGCCAATAAAAAAGTGCTTCACGCGCAATTGACGTACCATATGTTTTTGGGTTCATTTAACGCGAATGGTAACGTGAGATCACATTATAAAAAAAATTATGTACATTAATTTAATTTGTAGTAGGTTCGGAATGAGCTCTTTCAGGAAATATTAAATATAGATCTCTCCTAACTTTGGTTCTTTGCTTCTACGTGTTTTCAATTGGTTTCTTAGGATAAAACTTTATATTGCAACTGGAAGTTACTTTTGTGCTAACGTTGTGATTTGATGTGAAATAATATTTGTATATATAAATATGTTTTAAAAACTTTCAGAAGATATTTATAAATAAATATTAATTTATGAAAAAAATACATTTTTTTTTTCTCACCGTTGTAATTTTTCAACTGTTTTTGATACGATAGCTGAAGTGGCGTGGCACTATCCTGACAACAAACAGGGAGAGAAAAAAAAACAGAGCCCATGAAGTAAGCTTAGGTGCCTACTTCCTTTCTTACTCGAACCATCAAAGTTTCTATTACAATGTGAACATATAGTCATATTTTCACTTTCCCAGACCTTAAGACTCTTCTTCTTTAGCACTCGGATTAAATGGGTCTAAGTTATTTTTACATGATCAAATGGTTCAACGAAGTTTGATATCCAGTTTCCCATGGCATAATTAATAAGCAACCAAGCAGCACCAACATTGTGCCAAACCATAGATAGGAAACAACAAATGTTTATATAAAACCTTCTAGTTTTACCATTACAATCCCATCCACACTCATTTCATGCTGATTAAGTCGAGAATCGAGACTTCTGAATTCCATTTGATCAATTGGTTAAGTATAAGCTGGCATTACAACTCGGTCTCTATCTCTATCTGAATCAAGAAGAGTTGTTATTGACACAAGAATTGAAGTGCCGTGGCACAATTGCAACGACAAACGAGGAGATCAGAAACAGAGTCCATGTAATAAGCTTTAGGTTCAGTGGAAAAGGAATGGCAGTGGCGTGGCAAAACGCAGCAGCAGTTAGGAACACTGCAACTTTTTCCAACACTTGTGAAGTTCCGGCATGGCTTTGCCTGATAAAAAATGCGACCAAGAGAATGCAAAATATCAGCAAGACAACAAAAGACAGCAACACAAAGGAAGCAGGGAGCTCCTTGGATTGATTAGTTTTCGAGAATTGGAGGGAGATTCCAAGAGCAAAACTGAAGCAAAACGTCAAGATTGCACCTAGCCATTGTTGATGCTGCTGGGCAGCAGCTAGTAAATTAAGTAGTTGTGACTCCGCGTTGAAGGAAGGAGACGACAATGATGGCACCCGTGGCAGAGGCTGAGACTGGCCCGATGTTTCCAAGTCGACATTTGGAGAAGGTGGCGATGATGGCTGCTGCTGTGCTGATTTAGGCCATAGTCTGAGGACGAATGAAGTAATGAGATCAAGAAATGCCTCAAATTTTTCTCGAAAGATGGCCATCGGGTGGATTTGTATTTCTTAAATCTTTAGAAAGCTTTGGAAGAAAACCCTGGAGGGAGAAATGAGCAGGAGAACACAAACTTGTTTGAATTGAACCCAATATGCCTTGTTATTATATATACACTGTGGGCCAAATAAGAAGATGAGGGGAAAAGTGAAAGGAAAAAGGGCAGATGAGTGAGTTTAAGTTCCATTCGGAAATACGAACCGTGAAAATATTCGATTAGCATCCGAAATGTTTTGCTGTAATGCCCAAATATCAAAAGTCCCTGCTTGAATGTCACTCTCAAGGTAGAATCGACAAGGGATTGGGCCTCATGCGGTGCTTTTGTTGACTAACTTTTGCTTGGTTTTAATCTGCCACATGAGATGTTGGCTAGGAAGGCAAAGAGAAAGCAAATCCACAAACGATTCGGAGCAGTTGACTTTTGTTTCATCTGCTTAAACTACTCCGAAACAAGACAACTAAATTATGGGATGGGATCAAAGCTTTTGGTCTTTCCACACGAATAGACCTTTAAAAAGAGAACAAATTAAGATAAAGAAAACTTTTTCTTTTTTTGGCCACAATTAAGACAAAGAAGACTAGAAGAGGTAATTTAAAAAGTGCGTTTTCAAGAATCGAACCACAGTTCGGATCTTATTTTAATATTTATTATAAGTAGAGACACGTGGAAACTGACCAAAGTTGGGATCACGCAGCTGCAAACATTGAAGCAGATAAAGTGTTAGGCAAAAAAAAATAAAATCCGAAAAGAGGACCGTCTCTTTCTTACGAAGTTTCCCAGCTTAGACTTGTCATAATAATCTGGAAGAAGATTAGAAAAGCAAATCGCTGATCCAACTAAACAAGGCTAATCCATTGCGAATTACCAGAACACTGCATATAACTAAATTTTTACTTGAAATCTAATCCTAATAAAGAGCTCATGATCTCAACTTAATTTTAGAGATACAAATATTTCATCCTCCAAAATATTAGCATGGTATCGACTCCCAAATAGGAGGAAACTTCTCAAGGATATCTTTCTCATTCACAAGATTTGAATCTAAAATCTTTTCTAAGAAGCATTGAATTTCTTTAGTTCAACCTAATAAGTGTTAGTATTTATGTGTTTAACAATGCTAGAAGAATAAGATAAATTGAAGTTACAAAATAGGACAACTCCTTTTATTTCATTTAATTAATTTGACAATGAAAGATATTATTAGAAGAAACAAATATGTTTTAGGAAAATCGAACTTGTATAATCTTCCTTATAAGGATACATCTATACTCGCAAATTATTTTAGTTGAACTTGCAAAAAAATTCAAATTCGATTCGATTATTGTCGAGCCGAGCTCGAGTTAGAGTTGAACTCAATTGAAAATAGAATTCGATCGAATTTTAACCAAGTATCAAGCTACGATTTTTGAATTGAACTCCAACTGAAGCATCCCACTACTCAGCTCGAACTTAATCGATTGTTGCACTTCTACTTCCTTGCTAATGAAATATTGTTCTATTCTATACCTTAATTTTAAATACAAAAGAATTACCATTGTGTAATGTAGTTTAAATACAAAGTGATTATTATTATCATTGTAATACATTATATATAGTTTAAAAAATTAACTTAATTTTTGAAATAGTTGTTAATTAATTAATTAAAGTTAAACAAATAATTTGTGCCTCTTTAAAAGAAACAGCAAGACAAGACAACAGTTTACTTGAAGAAGGAATACAATAAAAAGGGGAGAAAATAAAGGAAAACTAATAAGGAAAGAAGAAAAATAAAAAATAAATAAACAAAGAGAGAGAAGAAACGGTCCTGCGATTGTCGTTGTAAAAATATACTACTAAAGAATGGCAACGGAGGAGAAGCTCCTCCTTTCCTTGACGCCGATCTCTTTATATTGTTCTCTCTCTTCTTGAATTTCTATAATTGAATGTGAATGCATTTGATTAGATCAACCAACAGCGATCGCCGATCGATTGAACGAAACACTGATTAATTTGATATCTGACAATACACTATTCTGGTTCGAAATATCTTCACTAATTTATAGAAAGAAAGAGGGTGAATGAATGGTGGTTGAAGGAGAGAGAAGGAAGAGGAGGAGGAGGAGGAGGAGGTGGGTGTTGTTCTGAGTGTAATGTCTTGTGGGGGAAAGGAAAAGCAATGGAGTTGTGGAAAAGCTGCCTCCGCTGCAGCCGCCGCCGCCGCCGCCGCTGCCGGGACCGTCAATCTTCAAAGGGTTGGTTCTATGGTTCGCGACATTGGAGATCCTTGCCTTTCTCAATCTCCCATCAAGGTTGTTTTAGCTGTAAGCTTAATCTCTCGGTAACTGAGTTAAATGACAATCACAAGGATTTAATTTCTTATTGAATGGAAATTTGATTTCTTTATTTTTTTTTTTTTAGTTTTATGTATCTATTAGTGTTAATGTTTGATGCCTAAAGATGAGAACTTTTTTCTTAAAACTTAGTCTTTTACAAGCTGCATAAGGTCCTTCATTGCTAACGTTTTGGTTTAAATACGATCCCTCAGGTAGGAGATGGGGTTTTATAGAAAACTGAAACTTTTAATTGGTTGCATTTTTAGTTTCAGTGGTTTAAGGCATTGAGCAACTTCAAAATGAAAAAAGTTAGTTTTAAATGTTTTGTTGCAAGCATTTCTGGTATTCTCTTTCATCGTTGAATTGGTAATTCATGAAGGACAACAGGTTGAATTGCGAGGGAAGGTATATATTTCCCAAAAAATTAAAATGCAAACTAAACATTAATTCTAATGGAGGTTTGTGTGTTTGAATGTTGAATGTTGTGCTCTGTTCAGCGGAGCTATACATTTATAAGTATGATGCCTGCATAAATGGACTGGACTTGAGACCATGCAATGCAAGTTCAAAACCATAGCAGCATGATACTTCTAGCCCTGCATGACTGATGAGTAATGAGTGTTTTCAACCTGTATAAATTTTCCTTTAATCATTGTCTCCCTATTCCAACGATGAGAGAGTTTCAGAGTGGCACAACTTACCTTGCTTTTGGAAATTTGATTTATGTAAAATGTTACTTCATGTCTTCATCTACTTCCATCTTCCACTTTTGGTGTAACTGTGGAACTGTGGCACCCTTTTTTTCCATATTGATGAACTACGTACGTATGATGCAGATTAGTAAGATGCTTAAGCCAGAGAAGTGGCAGTCCATTTTTGATGACACAGGAAAGGTTTCCGGTTTTCAGAAAGTACTCAAGTTGATTGTTTTGGGGGTATGTCTTATTTATTTTTCAACATCTTGTTCCACTGGCAGTGTTTTTGTTGTACCTTTTTATTGCATATACTTTAGGTGAATCTGTTGGTATTCCTTTGTCGATTTCCAGGACCTGGACTTGCAATGTTGGTCCATGGTTAGAGCTAATGTCCCCAGGAATTTGTATTTAAAAAAATCGTACCAAAATTGAAGAGTCTGTCAATCATTATTCTTACTCTCCTGTCAGATTGTTTGTCTAAGTCCTATTCAATGAAACATGCCGATATGCAAATTCGTATCTGGTTATTTAATCAAACCCTCAACTTATGGAAATATCTATAATTAATGCCTGTCTGAACTATATGGCATGGTTCATTTCAGCTGGGTCTTACCGTGGATGAGAATGGGATAGGTTTGGAGGGTACCATGTCGTCCCCACCCTAATAGGACCTATCAATTGATATCGTAGATTACATTCAGACCCAATTATTTTCTCTGTAATGTCTTATATATATGTAATATTGGGTATATTGTATGCGGTTATTATCAAATCTCTAGCTTCTTCAAGTTTTTTAATTTTTTGAAGGCTAAAATGTAAAAAGGCCTAATATATTGTTTGGTGGGTTTCTGGCTTTACCCTGTTCCGTATTTTCTTGGGACTTTGGAACACATATTACTACTTATTTGCAGCTTTGAATAGGGTTAAATACCAAAAGTTTTAATCACATTTGGGTTCCGTTTCTAGACATTGCATGGGTTTCAACCAATTGCGACCACTAGACTTAATGATACTTTTCATCTTGTTTTCTTTAAATTCATGATGCTTGCTGTAAGTACTTCTATGTTTTCATGCATCTTTGATATCATTATATCTTTCCTTTGCCTCATAGCTTGTTGCAATCCTCACTGGTTCCTAGGTAGTTGGATACATTCACCACTGGGCTTCTTTAGTTAGCCACTTATCTCTTGTTTCATCTGCATGATTAGGGGGTGGAAGGTGAAGTGTCTCTTCAATGAACGGCTCATATGCATGACTGAATAAGAGAGGAGAAAATACAAACTGGCCACTTATTTCTATTGTTATGTTTGGCTCCATAATATACTTCTGCCCCTTAGTCTTGACTAGCTTCAATTTTAGATTTTGTGCTGCTGTTTTTCGGTTACTTTCAGTATTCTTCTTGCTTTCCACATCTGACAGTCCAAAACTATAACTGCAATTTATGTCATATGATGTTAGGGGGTTCATCCATCTATAAGGCCAGAAGTTTGGGAATTTCTTCTAGGTTGCTATGCATTGGGAAGTACTGCAGACTACCGAAAGCAATTAAGGACAGCCCGGAGGTCTAGCCTGTTCTTTTTCTTTCTATATTGTACTAAAAGTTTTTGTTTCTTCTCTGTATGTAAATGCCTATTTGTGGGCTGTTTTGCTTGCAAGTCACCAATTGGTTACGCATTTTAGTTAAATATTCCTATCTAACCATACCTCCTTTCAACCATGGTCAGCTTTCTATCATTAGGTTTTCTTTTTATACTGATTGCCAGCATTATCCATCATTTCTCCCTTCTATTTTGTCAGCAGATATACGAATATGATCTTAGTCCTATGTAGGAAATACTACCCATCATACACATCTTTCTGTAAGTCCGTCATTGCTCAGCAAATGACTGAAAGGTGTGAACTGTTGTTAGAAAAGTATTGTTTGGTGATGGTTTGGTTTATACCAACTAAAATACCTTTTTAAGCTTCTTTTTAGAAAGAATTATAGTATTTTTAACAATATTAGCTTTGACTTTAAAAGGATCATGAAGTTTGTAATTTATCCTTATCCACATCACCTCCTGTTTGCAAGCCACAACTGGCTTCGAAACATAATAACTTTATATGAACAGTGTGCTTAGTTTTAAAGCGCTCAGAAAAGAGCTCGAAATGCAAAACATTGAGTGTGCAGCAAGGAGGCAGGAGATCAACAGATAGCAACAAAATTAGGTGCTTTTGCTTGGATAGAGTTCCATTAGGTACATGCTTCCATAATTCACTTTAAAATTCTTTATGGTTAAAACAAGTTTAGGACCTATCCGCAGGTTTGATGGGAACTTTTGGTTCCATGCTCTGGTTGAAAGAATTATTACACTGGCTTTATTTAGGGAAAAAAAAAATTCTTTTCCTTTTTGGGCGAGAGGGGCTCTCTCTTGCTTAAGCATGGGCACAGATGCATGAGCGTCTATGCATCTATTGTTGATGACTTGTTTATTGTAATAGTTGAAAATTGTTTTGAACATTTTTGGATAATGCTGGTAATGCTGTGCATGCCTCCATGCTTTGTTAAGATCATGGTTATGTTATGCTGATTTATGAATATTTAACGGCTTCACGAAATGTGTGCAGGGAACGTTACAAGGACCTCATAAAGCAATGCCAGACAATGCATTCAAGCATAGGAACAGGTTCACTTGCCTATAATGTGGGTTCAAAAGTTATGGATATGAGGACATCCTCCAAAGATGGGGGCAAAGGTGAAGCAAAAGTTGGATGTAAGGAAGCATCTACTGTTGATACTGATAAAGTTGGATGTAAGGAAGTATCTACTGTTGATACTGATAAAACAGAGAAAGATTCTGATTCACGTAATTACTGTACTGATAAATCATATGCTGGTCAAAGAGAGAGTTCTATGGATTCTGCTAACCTTGTCAGTGTGAGGGAAAATACTGGCAATGCTACATATGACTCTTCTTTCTTATCGACTTCTGGTCCGTATGGCCACTGTTCCTCAAAAATAGGGGGAGAATGTCATGGATCGGAATTCATAACTGAATCTGATTTTGATTTTCCTCCTTTACCTGTGACAGATTTGTTTGAGAAGAGTGAAGATGAAAAAGAAATTGATGTAAATGAGAAAGGGTATGGTGCACAATATAGTTTGAAATTTGAGGATGACAATATGCATAGTTTTCAAATAACTAACAATGCTGATTTAATCATGGAATCAAATGTTTCATCCCCACTATCTAACAATACCTCACGAACTTTCAACTCTGAGATTGAATCGGTCCATCCTGATGCCTATCAGCCACTTCTGAGATCCAAGACAGTAAGTTATAAAACAGAAACCATAAGCAGATTAAGAATATCAGATGTCCCAGAAACACCATTGTTAAATGCAAACAGATCTCAACAAGGAGCTTCCAATGATGAAAGAGTATCTGAATGGCTTTGGACTCTGCACCGAATAGGTAACTTGGTTATTTTGTGTTGTTTGCAGTGGAAGATATTTCTCCCTTGTTAGGTTCTGGTTATTGGTTATTCTTCTCAGCTGATAGGATTCTTTCCTTTCTCAGTTGTTGATGTGGTGAGAACAGATAGTCATCTTGAGTTCTATGAGGATACAAGAAACTTAGCTAGAATGTCAGATATTCTTGCTGTTTATGCATGGGTTGATCCGGCAACTGGTTATTGTCAAGGTTTTAGCCTTCTACTCATAACATGTTTTGCTGAATCCCTTCCATATTGAATTGCTATCGATCTGGTGCCAAGCTGTGAGCGATCCAATTTCAGGATTTGAGTTACCAACACCTAATACAAATTGTTTTGGTTGGATTTTGATTGTAGGTATGAGTGATCTGCTGTCTCCTTTCGTTGTTCTCTTTGAGGATAATGCGGATGCATTTTGGTGCTTTGAGATGCTCATTAGGAGAATGGTATTTTAAACTTGGTCAATATGTTGATCTTTATCGTTTATGATTTTTCCTCTTACATATGCTTTTCCACATCTCCAGCGTGAAAATTTTCAGATGGAGGGACCAACTGGAGTGATGAAGCAGCTGCAAGCATTGTGGCACATCTTGGAACTCACAGACAGGGAAATTTTTGCACATCTGTCAAATATAGGTGCAGAAAGCCTTCATTTTGCATTCCCAATGCTGCTGGTTCTGTTTCGCAGAGAGTTATCTTTCAATGAGGCTCTTCGTATGTGGGAGGTCTGTGCTCCTAGTCTCATTTGACGCTGTCAGCTTTGTTGCAATCTGTGGTACTACCATATCATAATTTATTTAGGCAACAAGGATTGTCTTAAAATTTAAACAGGCATGATAATTACCAGATTGAACATAAGGCATGACAGTGACAAGGAAAGCTTATGGTAGTGATTTTTATCCTATTTAGACACTTCCCTCTTGCTAGCATCTTCTTTATTGCGTACTTAACTGAGCCCCCGTACTCGTAGAGTTTTTTTGCCCTGGTTATCTTTTCTTCGCTTTATTTTATTTTAGCATCTATTGTCTTTTGTTTCTTCATTCCAACTTGCAATTTTTAGTACTGCATCCATGAGGCCGCCTTTACAATATACTATAGTTACTAAATAGGACCACGGGAAATTATTCAAAATTTATCACGGATTTAACAGAAGTCACTTCAAAGCTATTTATATGGGGAGTAATAATGTTACTCGTTTGCATTTCAAATGAATCTCAAAATCTCGACTTGCTCCACCTCATTTTCAATGAATGATGGGCTGGTAGTTAGCATGGTTTCTTAAAATGGAATATTAGTCTATTAGGTATGTTAGGATAAGAAATTCTGTGAGATCTGAAGAACTTCTTATGAAAGCATGAAGAGAATTTTACTTTTCATATTATTTCGATTTTATTTTGTTTATTTATTTATTTATTTATTTGTGAGAGTTAGACTAACAATATCAACCTCAATGCAGATGATGTGGGCAGCTGATTTTGATGAATCTTTCACCTACAATTTAGAGGAGATCTGTCTAGAAGCATTGATTGTACAGCTTCCAAGGGATTCTGGGGCAGAAATCAAAGAAGAAAACTCAGAAAATGGAAATGATGGTGTTAAGGGTGGCCTGCAATTAAAACATTCCTTGTCTGAGAATGATGGAATAAGATCAGCGTCAGCTCATCCTTTTTGTGGTTTGGCTCGAACTTTTTGGTCTAGAAGTGATCACCTCCAAATATGCAATGTTGTCTCATCAACTAGGAAAGGAGACGATGATTTGCCTGTCTTTTGTGTGGCTGCTATTCTTATCATAAACCGTCATAAAATCATCAGGGAAACCCGTTCAATAGATGACATGATAAAGGCAAGTCTGAGAATTATTAAGTTATACTGTCTCCTTCTCTGTCTCCAGACATACATGCAAAGCTTTGAGTGCCTATTCTACAAACAGCCCCTCCTAGGTGGGCCTTCTTGTGTTTTTGGTTACAACCTTCTTGCAAGATCTTGGGACGTCCTAGATTTACCTAGAAAAAAAACTTTTTATTTAAGCAAAATTTTTGTTATTATTTTGCCCTTAATCAAAACACAGAAGAGTGTTATTTTTTCCTACTGGATAGAAAGAAACTTGGAAAACATGTTTGATGATGAAAGGATCTTAGCAGTTTTCTTCATGAATGTGAGATTCTGGCTTATCTTGCTGTATGAGTTTCAATTACTATTCTGATGATGAGTCAACAGGCCCCTACTTCTACACTGGCAACTTGACCTAAGTTTGATGCAGTTTTCTAGATGAATTATAGGGGAGCTAAGCTGGCATTGCTAGAATTAACTCTTTAACAGTGATCAAAGTGATGCCTTACTTACCTTTCAAATGGTGTTAGCTTTAGTTTAATGCTGTTTTTTAAGTGAAATGTGGGGGAGTGCCCCCGGAGTGCCTGAGTCAACTCGAAGTTGATTCGGTACAAATATTTGTACTAATTATTTTTGTGCTTAAACAAAATTTAACCTACCCGAGAACTCAGGCTTTGAGTTTAGAGATTGCGTACATCTCCATGTTTTTGGGCTCTTGTATGTCCCTGTATGACTGATATTTTACAAGGCTGTTTTCTTTCACTCTCTTATGAGTATGCCATTAAATTCTGGATGTGTGCTAATGTTCTTGATGGTGGAGATTGAGGGATTGACGCTGTATGACTTTTTTCAAAATGGTAAACGACTGCTGTCAATACTTTTCTTCCACTTTTCTGTTGTGGGAATAACTTAAAAGTGGAAAAAAGAGGGAAGGGGTCTCCTTTTTTTCCCCCCATTTCATAATTAGGGATGCTTATTCTGATTTCAATATAGTTTACTTTATTTTACTTTTGCAGATTTTCAATGATAAACTTCTGAAAATCCACATCAAAAGATGCGTGGGTGCTGCAATCAAACTCAGGAAGAAATATTTTTACAAGGTTTGGTGATACTAGACTTTTCCTCCAGTGGATTTATGGCTGAGAGCCGGCATGTATAAGTACACTCATTTATGCTTTTCTGCAATGAAATCTTGAAACTTGTCTCTCTTGCGCTTTCTGTCTAATTACAAAGGCATTGTCATATTGGAAATTGTAATTCTAATATGGCGTTTGAACATGTAAAATAGATATCCAATTGGCCATGTGACAAGATGTGGGTTGACGCATGATTCCTATAACCTATTTTAAGAGGGATAGAAGACTAAAACGTACAAAATTAGTAGAGCCTTAGTTTTATTTGGTTCAATGACATGTGTCTTAAGTAGGGCACAATATTTTAATATGATCATATAACTGACCCCATACAGTGTGAAAAGACACAGTGTGGCATTGTTCTTGAAAATGGCTTTTCTTGACTATATTTAGGGTTGCCTTGCATCATATAATTTTATGACAGAAAAAACACACTTGTTTTAAGCATAAACTTGTTTAACCGAAGGCCTGCATTGTTGGTGTTGCTAAGTTAAGATTAAGTTAGATGGCATGTAAAATGTTCAAATCCATAGTGTGTCAATGTCCATGCATGGCATGACTGACATCTTTTCTCTATTAAATGTTTCACCTTCATTGTATCCTTTAGTAAATCTAATGTTTTGTTTTAATCAGCTAATCAAGAACAAAGGCCACTCAGCTCGGAATAGTGAGTAGGTGCAGATATTTCCCACCTACTTTTATGGCAAAAAAGACAACTTTGCACCAGTGTTTAGTATCTGGATTACATAGTCTGGACATGGCATGATGGTTTAATTGGGCCGTTTATGATGAAGTAATAGCATAAAGCAGAAGTGCTTTTGCTGTCCGAATATTCATCCTATTTTTTGCACCTCCATTATCCTCAAGTCTGTTCCAAGGTAATTACTGTCTGGTTTATATTCCTATCTACCGTAATAGTAGTATTGATGCAAAAGAAAAGAATGTATAACATTCATGTATAAGAATTGTTAAATTGATCTGACTGAGAATTACATATGGCACACTTTTTTGCCTCATACTTCACAGCAATCTTCTTCGTCAATTATGGTAATAGTAATTTTTTGGTTATGTAAATTAGCATATAGTAATTTTATGCAGTACTATCAAAATTTTGCCGAACATAGACCTAGTATTAATCTAATATGAAACTTGAACTATTGATAATCATATTGATAGTTTCGGGGGGAACTTAAAATCATTTGTTAACATTTTATGTAAAATGGATTGGTTCCTGGCGTGGACTACCATTCAGTGCTCCTTGTGACACTAGAATTATCAAAAGAAGAAAGTTTGTTTGAGGTAATTTGGATAAGCTATTGATAGAGGGAAGAAATAAAGTGCATGACTCAAGTAGCCATTGATGCTAATCTTACATCACTTTATTTTGGTCAAACCTTAAAAAAAAATTCCATGAAATAGCATTTTACTCGAGTTTTTTAAACATGTATATAGATGTGTGTTATTCTCAGATCATTTCCCTTACATGTTCTGTTTGAAGCTAAACATTAACTAGATGGTCTGGTCCATGCTTACCTCTTGCATTCCCCCTTTTCCAGTGACCTTTCATATAGAACTGAGGTTTGAATTGTATGTACTGTCTCGGCTCTGGTCCCAGCCCTGGTTTCTAGTGTAATACCCAAAGGAATATGATGCAATATAAGGTGGGAAAAGTAGAACAGCCCATGATAGAAGCTATATGGATGTAGAATTGAAGTTGGAAAAAGAACTAGGTTTGGGGTTGTAGAACCACTGGTGAATCATATTAAAATGTTTGCCTGCCATGAATCTAGAAGATTCTAAACACTAGGATTACAGCAGCCTTTTATCCTAGCCATTTGTTACATATAAGCCTCATTTACTGCTAGGAAGTACAAATTTGCTATAAGGTTTCATCCGAGTCAAACAACCATTTGAATAAAACTGAAAATGTCGTTACTGTCAAATATAAGAGAACATACCAAGACAATGAATTTAGCAAGTTCTAGAATGCTCCTGCATCAAAAAGGTTGTTACACTGCACAAGTAGAGAGTTTGGGGTTGAATTTATGGTAGATTTCATTAAAATGATCAAGCCACTTTTTTTTAAAGCTCTTAGTCTTTCCTACACATTTTTCTTATTAAGTTTGATGATCTGTTTATCAGATTTCAGAATTTCATGCTTTTATTCCTAGCAGCATGGTGCTTGGTGTATGATTGCTGTAGTGTAGTATGCCATAAGCTTCCATAATAATCCTTTCTTTGGTTACAACTAATGCTTGTGCGGTTCAACAGTCACTTGAACTGGCTGTTTGTCTTCTTAGAGTGCACTTGTCAAGTTACGAAGATGCCCAAGTAGACAGTTTGATTTTAAATTTATGATGATTTTGGGAAATTTATCAAGTTGCTGTTTTCTTCCAGATCTTAATTTTCCACAAAGGGATTACCTTTCTTTTCCTTTTGTTAGATGACTGATCAGGATCTCATAACTCCTTCAATGCTCTTATTCTCAGCTGTTCGGTGCTTGTGATACTCATTACTGTAGTACAATACAATCCAACTTATTATGGAGAACCTTTTGGTTAAGAGATTTGGAAATGCTAGCTTCACCTTGAGTCAATGCTTGTGTGGTTGCATAATTGTTGAACAGGCTTTTGTGTCTGGTTAGAGTGCATTGATGAGAATGTTTGCCTGGCACTGGCAATAATAGGAAAGCACAATTGACGTTGCTCTTATTTGTTTTTGGCATCTTTCACACGGTAGCTTACAAAGTTTTTCTACCTTTTTCGTCCTCATTTTGAAGCCAGGATAAAGACTGGAAAGTGGTACGAACTTGTCCTATCTTTTCGGGTTCATAGAGATGGAAACGTTTAGCTATGGCAGAGAATCTTTCACAGGTTAGGCGAGCCGCGAGCATGATCTGGCCTTAATACCTTTATATTCATTTAAATCATTTTGTAAATCTAAATGTTGAGCTGTGCATTAACAATTTTGTTTCTTATTTTTATGCACGTGAATTTACAGAAAGAAAAATTTTGCCGTGTAGTTATTAGACAATTATTGAACTTTTAGCTTTTCCGTAGGACAGTTTAGTCAGGATTGAACAAGTTATTAAATTTATTTGCGGGGAAAAATGAGTTTTCCATTATGTTGTTTCTTCTTATTGATAGTCTGCTATACTTTAATCCAACACAGTTGCATATCAATGACAATCATCTCTATAATTTAATGATTATAAATCATTCCTCCTCCAGCAGAGTGACTCGCCTAGTTTTTTCTGGGATAGTTTTTATTGGTAAATCTGCAATTTTTGCGTATTTCTCCATCCTTACCAGTTAAAACATTGATAGTTCCCATTCTACTGATCGAAAGAGCAAATGATTTCCTTAAATCTTCAAAGCCAGCAGCAAATTCTTCGGTAATTTGTTTTGTATCATTACCGTAGAGTAGCTGCTGATCAACTCCAAGGACAGCTTCCTTAGTCAAAACTCTGGAGTAGTAGCTGCTACTGAATCTATAGTTGGAGCCAGATGCTGGGTTTAGAAACACCAGTGGGTCGCTCTGACCCTTTTTCAACCGTGGTGGACATTGCTTTCTCATTTCAGCCAAGAAAGATGGCTTCATGCTTGGGTCCGGCTTTCCTGTATTGTTGAAATTGTACAGCCGGTCCTCAATGTAGCTACAGTGTGCCTTTCCCAAGGAGTGTGCTCCTGAAATCAAAGAAAGGTAAGGGCTTGTTTTATCCTCAGAACGTCTTATCATCTGATTAAGTTACTTAGGTTATGGAATTAGCCAACGAAAGAGGTCAAAAGGAAGGATGAGTATTTCATTTGAGCTCCGTCCTGAGGTCTCAACTACTGGTTTAGTGGTTTTACCTAAAAGTGTTACCAAATCCAACACATCTAAGCCTTTCGATTTGAAATAAGCGAGAGCAGCTTCCCATGAGATCGATGGTGAAGGGAGATCGACCGATGCTGCAGTAGATGTCATGCCATCCCTTCGCCCTGTAAACACAGGATATGATGGTGCTCCCGCCTGTTTGATCATCAAACACACCTTTAACTTTGTGACAAACACCTATTTGCCCTTCAAAATCCAGACTACTTTATTTTGATGGAATGTCGCCGTATTAGAACTCAAATTTTACCCGAAATAATGGGATAAGCCATTCATCATACCTCCGATGAGTGTGATTGAGGACTCAAATCAACTCTAAATAATTAACCA
This sequence comes from Microcos paniculata, assembly GCA_030664755.1. NCBI lineage: Eukaryota > Viridiplantae > Streptophyta > Magnoliopsida > Malvales > Malvaceae > Microcos > Microcos paniculata. Next base: position 9,045,521 of record CP131462.1, on the reverse strand, counting down.
GACTACCGAATGCAAGTAAGAAACTACTAAGTTTGATGATGGCCTAAACTAAAAAGAAGAGCAGCGCTTGGAGTTGGAGGCTCCAATGGCAATTTCTTTGACAGAATCATCGAATAGTGAAAAAGTAAATATAAGGTAGCATAATATACCATATGAACGGCATCTCGGGTGGCAAGGTTGAGAATGTCAGCACAAGAGACGACACCAGGGCATCGATCTTCCAGAACTGTTTTGATCTTGTCGATAAAGACGAACCCTCCCAATCCGCTGTTCTGTGGCGCGGTCTTCTCCGACTTCGGACCATCTAGTAGTACTGAACCATCACACCCCTACAATACTCCGTAAACAAGATCTTGAGCTTCAAACAAATATTAACTAATCGTAATAAACCCTTTTTCCATTGTTGTTGAAACGAATAATCCCACTTTATATTTGTACCAACCGATATTTATAAGCTCAATAGTTGACAAATTACTTACGGTAACGAAGCAATCTGAGTATAGTAACCGAAGAAGCTTAGGTGCAATGGTTGGATCCTTTTTGTGGAACAACCCTACCTCGTGCCTCACGTAAACCTCTGCGTCACGGCAGGTATTATGCACCCTGTAGTAATGCCACGTCAGCTTCACCGGTGGCTGCAGCGCATCCGCCGCCTCCACATCCACCGTGCACAAGCTCAGTGCAACAGCTAATAACAGTGGGAATATCTCAAACTTTACTCTCTTCATTTCCTCTCCCACTTCCGAATTAAAACCCTTGAAAAGGTATGCACCAAGCTTGTACATCGTCTCTCTCACAGTAATGGTAAGCTTATATAGAGTCAACTTTTCGACTTGCTGCGTGTCTTGACCGACTTTGCCAAGCCGGATTAATTCAAAAATATGTTAAAATATTGAATTAAATTTCTTAAGTTTAGAGCTTTGATCCCTTTTACAATTAGGCAGCGTACGTAAGGGTGAAGGAGATTGGTAGCTAGCAATCTAGGCTAGCTGTTCACATGCCCCCAAGGTGTTCAACATTCTTCTACGCTATGTAATTAAGCAAGCAAACGTCCGTCGATAGCAAGTAACGTGAATGCATGTGATTTTGGCCTTGGCTTTAGGGTACTTCTATTGATTTTACTACTACGAATGAATTTTGTGATCCAAAAACTTTTAGCATGTCCAAAGTCGATAAAATATATGCTGGGGATGCGAGTAGTACTCGTTAACCAATGCTATACTTCGTGATAATTGATGAAGATTATCAATATTTATGGACCTTGGCTTCTCTAATTAAGTTTCTGATCATTGCTACTTGATGGAGTAGACAAAACCTGCATTATTTCTTCGCTATTAGGTTATCAAGATTCTATTGCAAAATGGAATAGTTAATAAATTATTATATTGAATCCAAGACTTAAACCTAAACGGTTCATTCACCTCTTTCTAAAAATTAAATGTTCACAAGTTAACTTTCTCCGTTCATCTAAGTATATAACTCTCTATATAAATTTTTTAACTCTGACTATATCGGTACTATCGAGACTTCTAGCTCTGTTTTGTTTCTTAACATGTCAAATAGTGCAAGCTGGAAAGCCAAAGCTAAATGAGTGCTTTTTAAACAAGTCTAATTAGCCTTGCTAATAATATAATCAAATCATTCTTAAACGAGTAATAATATATATTTCTAAATCTAATCCAACTTGATTACAAAAGTGATGCAAAAAGGATTGTCTCTGCAGCTTTGTGCAACTTTATTGATCTCTTCATTAATCTACAAATATTGATCCTATATTCAGGTCATAACCTATGTGATCTTGGTCAAACATAATGTACCATTTAATTATTGTCCTACTTTGATTAATCAAATATTAATGCAAACCTCAGATTATTTCAAAGAGTTATACCATATTTTAGGCTAAACAATAAGAAGCAATTTCTCCAACCCCATGATTATTCTCTTAATTACTTCGTCCCGTTATTCATTACATATTGAAGTCATTGAAATGGGTATTCTCAATTCTCCCTAAGAAAAATCATGATAAATCGTTATTGCAGGCTATTTTGATTAATGTATAATTAATTAATGAATATATGAGAATGGAGAGAGGTCGTCGTCCAACTGGGCAACTTGCAACAGCTGCATTACGAAGAAACCTGAAACTGCTGCTTTATCGATGATCGTATGCACTCATCACCAAGAAATTAGTAAGAGAAGCAACACGTTAGCTGCTAAATGACCGACCATCTCCCTTTTTATATGTATTTGCTAGGCTGGTATAAGTTTGAGAGAACTCATTATTTGACCACCAGATTGAACATTATTCAAAAAAGAAATATAGAAAAAATAAGAAAAATCCAATTATTATAGAGTTGAGATTGAAGCTAACCTGGCATTGATTTTTAATTAAGTATATATAAAAGTCCAATCTGTTTTGCTTTATGACTATCTGGTGACCTTGGCTTTCATCTTCTATAATACAAATAGCCAATTTTGCTAGGAAAAACATAAGAAAGTTAAAAGAAAATATACAAAGAAATAATTAACTTCCAAATATTATATTTTGGGTTTAAAAGTTCAAACTAGATAAGAGCTTAATTTTGTTGCACTTCATACCCTGGAACCATTGGAAGAAAGGACCTCTATGGGCCTCCAATGGACCCTTTGGTCTTTTGTTCTTTCTTGATTTTGGGTCCAGACCTGTTTTTGCCCTTTTCCTTTTGGGCTAATATATTTGGTCTCTCATTCTTTGAGATTAGCATTGGTCAGCCCATTTCTCCAGTTTTTTTTTTTTGGCCCACTCTCATTTCCTCCCTTTTTCATTTCCTAATCCTTTTTCTTCTTTCCATTCAAAATTGTCATGATTTGGATTAGTGATCTATCATGACTCTCGTTTAAAAAAGATTAAAAAAAACCCTTCTCTCATTATTATAGAAAAAAGGAGATTCGAATTACATTCATCTTTCAGGCAAAAAGATCACAAACAACCTAATGAAATCTTTCAATACATCAAATTGGTTTTATATCATTAAATCTCTCACTTAGTTCTAAAGATACATGTGAGAATCAATTCCTATATATACCATAATAAGGCATGCAATTGGAACTTGTAAAATGGCCAACGACAAGTTTTGTTTTCCACTTCAACTCAATGTAATAGGCTTTGATACTACATTTTCTTAATGATTTCATTAGAAATGGCAAAACTTAGTCGTTAGAATAATTATTTATTGATCAAAGAAGGGTTGATAATATAAAAAAGGAAAGGGAAAAAGTCCAAATTAGTGTCACCGTCAACTAGCAAACAAAAAGAAAAGGTAAGGACGAATTGGGGTTCAAAAATAGTTTTCAATGAGTCCAATAATTGGAACTGACAAGTATGGGCTGCCCCATCACCAAATGAAGACATTTTTGGAGGCGGATTTCATTCAAGTCAAATTCATTATGGAAGTATTTGTAAACGAACAAATCTGTCTCTGTCATTTTGATTTCAACTACCCGAATTTATGGTTGCATGAATTTTTTATTCCTCTTCAAATCCCATTTTGTGGAGACTCGAAATTGCTCATATCAAACTCAATAATTCCTAGGAAGTTAGTACTAATTGTTTTTTCAGGAAAGAGATCTTGGTCAGATGACTATGGGGTTATTTTTGGAAAATCATAAATATTATCCCATTTGTACAAAATTTTAATTAGTATAATTCCCTTTATCCACTGGGGAAAAATGCAGATCATTTGAAGAATTTGAAAAAAACCAGCCAAATTTGATTTTGTAGGAGTTTATTTTCATCCATCATTTAGAAATTGAAATAGAGATTTTATTTACGTTTAGTCTATTTTAATATTATTCAATTAAGATCTTACAAAAGCATAAAAATGAATTTAGGAGGCCAAGTTTTATGAACTTTTTAATTAAGTTCTAAAAACTAAAATGCCCTATTTATTTAATTTATGGATTTGTGTTTTAATTTATAGTTTTAAGTTTAAAAAATATATACTACCCTGAGGGGCAAAACAGTCATTCAGGAAAATCCTAATTTGCCAGAGCCCAGAGCGGCAGAGTCGGCTATGAAATAAAAAATCAAAGCTGGCAAATAAATACAAATAAAATTCAGTAAAAAAAATAATGATGATAATAATAAAAAAAAGGGCTCATAATGAAAGAACTGTACTTTTGAGCTTTCGAAACTTCAAATCAAAGCCCTCCCGTAGTCCCATTCTCGGATGATGATTTGATTTGGATTTCTGATTCCGTACACATCTCCATCGCTCTTTCTCTCTCCGATTGCCATTTGCCCTTTTGTTCTTTTCTTTTCTTTTCTTCCTTATTTCTTAACTTACAATGATTTAGAATTTAGAATTCAGAGCTCCCTTCAGTCTAATGCTCTCCTCCTGTATTTATCCATCTATATATCTTTGAATTTTGGTTTATGTTCAAAATCTTTGAGATTTCTCTCAATTTCTAATCTGGGTCTTGTCTCTTTTCTGGCGGGAACTCATCAGCTGGCGGGAAGGGTGGAACCGACCTTTCCCTCTGAGAATTTCTTTTCTTTTCTCGTTCTTTCTGGTTTCTGTTGTTTTATTTTGTGAAACCCCAAAGGAAAGGTTAGCCTTTTAAGCTAAATTTGATGGCGAACCCACCTGGGAACCATCAACAAGAAGCGAATCACGCGTCTTCTTCTTTCAATGGAGCTACCTTGACCAACGGTAATCCCGTACCAGAGAGCTCGGCTTCGGGTATGAAGCATAACCCCGGTATTTCCGTGGATTGGACGTTAGATGAGCAAGCCATACTCGAGGACGGTTTGAAAAAGTGAGTTCCTTTTCTTTCCTTTTCTGGTTGCGTAGAATTTTGGGTTTTTGGTTGAAGTTCTATGTATTGAATTTTTGGATTCTTTAATTTGAAGTTTGCGTTTTTAAATTCTGTTTTAATATGCTAGGAATGGGATTTTCCTTGTTGGTATTCTTTGGTTGGATTATGGTATATTTGTTGTTTCTTGGAACTGATTTGGAAATGATTAATAAGGAAATAGTCTGCATATTACGGTGTTTAAAAGGTTTATAAACGGCAGTGGAGCTCAAAAAAGAGAAAATGGGTTTCTAAATGGTATGTAAAATAAAGGAAAGAATTGGTTTAGTAGCCAATAATCTTGGGAACAACGTATTATAGCCATCGGCGTTCCTTCTCAGTTTTTTAATGGGATAAAGTTCTTTTTTTTTCTGAATGTCCCTGATTTTATCTTACGGAATTGCTTTATCATTTTTGTTGTAACCATGCTGTTCTAAATGGCCGAATTTAGTCCTTTTGAAATTTGAGCAGATTAGCTTATTGTTAGCCTAATTTCTTTTATATTTTCCTCTTCCTCTTGGATGGGCAGGAATGCATCAATAGTGGTTATCCTAATTCTGTTTGTATTTTGCATGTACCATTTCACTTCTATGGTTTGAGGTGTTAGCTAAGTTCCCAGTTCATTTATCATAGTTGCACCTTGCACACTGATATGAATTGGATTGTAAATGTGGTCCTTAAGTGCTGTTATGTAAACTTTTTTCATGTTGCGAAATACTATGCATTTTTTACTGAGCTTGCTTAACAAGCATCAATTCAGCATATTCATGTGCGTTGGGAAGCTTGGAGATGGTAGCTGGATTGGCACCTAAGTGAAGCCTTTGACCAATATTATGGGTGGTAAAGTCTGGACGTTGTTTTCACAAAGAACATTTATTGCTTAAATAACCACACTAGGAGGGGTACTATCTGGCTGACTAGGTTTTCTTGTTATTATATATTGTCAAACTCTGACCTGGATGTTCTCTGAGTTGGTGAATCCTGTGCCGTTGCTAGTAGGAATGGTAGCTAGCTTTTGTGCTTTTGAATTGATAAATCTCTTGGACTGCCAAGTACCTTTGGTGATGCAACCGCATTTTACGTTTTCAGCATTTCTTATTTTCCTTTATTCTCCCCAATAAAACTGTCCCCTCCTCCTTTTGAATACGTTAAATTGACGATGCATTGTTCTCAGCACTTGAAAGTTTGTGAGAGACGTGCATGCTTGCCCCTTGTTGAAATCTTAGGGTAATTTAAGAAGGTAATGAGCACACTTGTCTGCACATCCTTGTTTTAAACAGAACATTAGAACATCTTTGACCAAGATCTGTTTCTTCTAATATTTCACTAACATGCATTGGGCCAACTGCTGAATATCTGTAATTAAGTTGGTACAAATGTCCATGCAGTTTGTTTTACGTGTTGAGGGAAGGACTGCAAAGAACTGATCCTCTCCTTCTACCTTTTTTGCATGATAAAGCTCTGAAATTTATTTTTAACCATTTTGTGGTTGTGGTTTCCTCTGTTTCATAGTTAAGAGTCTCAACCTTTTCCCTCATTGGTATGTCTCATATTAGTTACATAGCTGGTTTTCTTTGAGCCTATTAGTCGATGGAAATGGGTTGGTGATGTAATATATTGAAATAGGATTGAATTTATGATCTGTATTCAGTATGATCCAATCTCTCTCCTCTCATGTTCTTTGCCATGAAAACTTGGATTGTTTCTTTATCTGCGGTTAATTTTGTTATCATTATTAATTATAAAGTGCACAGTGTTATAGAGCATAAACTGGTTTTACCTAATCCTCCAAACGAGCAAAGCTGGATGTATTACTCGTCAGATGGGGTATCTAAGTTTCTTGGGAGGAGGCAAACAGATAGAGAGAGAACAATCTCCTTGCTCCATCCATCTTTTATTATTATTATTAACTATTACGAGATATAACTCCTCTTGATGTGCCAGACATGCTAGTTTTTACCAGCACATGATTTTATTTGTTTTTGTATTGGTATTTTATTCTTTATATTCTTTTTATGCCAATTAATCCTGCAACTTGATTTTCAAGGTTTAATGAATGAATGGGAATTTTTATGTTTGCCTTGTATTGAGTTCATGAATTTTGATGGCATGCAGGTATTTAAATTTTGATGCAATTTTTGGTATCTCCTTGCAGATTTGGATCAGAATCGAGCATAATTCGTTACGCGAAGATAGCTTTGCAGTTGCAGAATAAGACAGTCCGAGATGTGGCTTTGCGCTGCAGATGGATGACTGTAAGCCTTACTGTTCTTTCCTGAACCCATTAGTTATTATTTGCTGGAATTAAAGAATGCATGACCATATTGGGAACATATTTCTCATCAAGTGGCTTCAAGCGCTACTGCTAAAAAGAGACATGCTGTGGTATCATCAGATTGCGGTTCATATTTTGATGGTTTAATTCTTAATTCTGCTTCAGATGATCTAGCATTTCTGCTTGGACAAACATTAATTCTTCTGTGTTTTGGAGACGAACTTTGTTTATTACAGATATGTTTGTATTTTTGCGTTTTTAAAAGGAGGACAATCTGATTTATGCTTTATGCAGAAAAAGGAAAATAGCAAGAGAAGGAAGGAAGAGCACAATTTGGCCAGAAAAAGTAAAGACAAGAAGGTATTGTTTACTGATTTTGTTTTCTCTGTGTACATAGTTGTCATAATTTGTGTTTAGTTTGCTCCTGTGTGATAGTTGTCATAATTTGTGTTTAGTTTGCTCCTGAGTGGGGCCTCTATTTGGGGGAATTTGTATTGGAGCAGTCCCCTTTTTGCTGATTAAAAGCTCTCTACCTCAGTTTATATACATATTTGGAATATATCTGATTTAATCATAAAGCTTTTCATCAAATTTACTAACTTGTGATAATAATTTGCTGGTATGATGAGAAATAAGGCATATTTATATTTCATGGCCATTTCTTGGAACAATATATACTTAGGAATATAATTTGTTTTTATTTTTCAGGAAAGAGTTGCTGATCCTTCATTAAAGCCTGCTCAGTTTGCATCTCGACCTAACATTTCTCCATATGCACCACCAATGATTCCTATGGACTATGATGATGGTATTCCGTACAAAGGTTAGATTTTTTATTTTTGAATATATCCATCTCCCAATAACATTTCAGTATCTTGGAACAATAGATACTTAGTAAAATCATGCATTGCCTTCTAAAAAATGCACATTTTTTCTGCATGATCAAAACATATTTTTTGCTTTTTGCATCCAAAAGCAAAAAGCCAATTGCAAAATCCAGCCTGACAAAAGTGTAGTGAATGTCTTTTTTGTTGTTGATTATTGCTTTTGCGACAAATGAAGCCTGAATTTAGATTTATAGTGCCTGAAGTTTGGTAAGCATGAAAATCTTTATCTTGTTATCCTGTTCTTATCGGAAATTTAATAGAAAGCTGCATTATGCTGTTTCACAGTCATTGGTGGTCCAACAGGGGAACTGCTACAGCAGAATATTCAAGCCTTTAATAAAATATCTGAGAATCTTGCTTCTTTCAAGGTGAAGTACTCATGTCGTTGATAGATCCATTTTACTTTATTCTTCTATTTATTTGGTTTGAGTTCCTGTTTTCGATGTCCAGATGATTAGTATCAGATTCAGGTCCCTTAAATCTCTCTGTGGAACATCTTGATTTCTCCCTTTTGTTATATTTGGTATAAAGTATTTCAACAAGCACTTAGACTTTATGACATTATCTACCGTAGGGACATGCATTACCCCAACACCCTCCTTTCGAGTACACACTCATGCCTGTGTATGAAAGCACTCAGAAAGTAGCATGATTGTGTGACCACAAAAATTATTTGGTTCAAGCAGGCCCTGTCTTCATGTCCATTGCTTGATTCAGTAACTGGCTAAGCAAGGAATTGAGATAGGGACTTCTCATTAGGTTTAACTTTTACAAGTGGATAGCATTTCTGGCTGTTCATGTGGATTGACCAAAAATGTCGTTTGCTGCTTTGGTGGCTTTCTGACGGAACTTATTTCTTGCATCTTTTTCAGATACAGGAGAATATTGGTCTCCTCTGCCAAACCCGTGACAACATTCTCAAAATCATGAATGAGTAAGTTGCAATTTTTGCTTAATTTCCCTTTCTGTAATATATAGTAGTAAATCTACATTCTCAGTTAATTATGAGTACCACACACATGTTAATGTTTCTCTCATCTATTTTTTACACTTTATTGTTATGCGATTGGGTAAAATGCAGGTCTGCTTCTGTTTTACGTATGTGTAAATATTCTTAACAACAGTTGAAATATCTTGTTGGGTATAACTATTACTCCGTATCTGCCTCCAGAAATGTCTATCTGTTGTTTATATTCCGATTATAAATATTCTTAATGTTTGTGTTGTCTGTTTTATTTTCTGTTTACTGTTGACTGGGGGGAAATTTATTGTCAATGTTTTCGAGAGGTTATTCTTCAAATAACTCACATTGTGTATGTATTCTCTCTATTTGGGTACAAATACAGTATAGTGCATCCAGTAGTAACTATTATTTCATAAAAATGATTTTTATCTTTTGTATCAATTTCCAACTTGCTAATTGTGTTAAATAGCTATAAATAGCGTGTTGTGAAGAGGCCGACTAATTTTTTTACATTCAACTGAGCCATTTGTACAGTGGTTTCGTGGTTTAGCATTAAGTATTTTGCAAACTTGATTATCATTTCATAGGCTAATACGATTCTTTTATGCTTCTATCAACTTCCGTTCACAGCTTGAATGACATGCCAGATATAATGAGGCAGATGCCACCACTTCCGGTGAAAGTAAATGACGAGCTAGCTGACAGCATCCTCCCTCCTTCAAACCAGCATTATCCTATGCAAATGCAATCATGATCCTGCCTCAAGACTCATCAAGTCTCCCTACCAGTTTCTGATGCACGCTACATGCCTGTGCTGAGCAAGAAAATAACTGCCTGCGATGAGGTCAACCCATGTTTACCATTTGAAATAAGTAATCTGCCTCCCCCTTTCTTGTATGTAGAAATGGTTTAGTATTTTCTTAGTTTCATCCATTTTGCTTTCTGTACCGAAAAATAGTTTGTTTCTTAGGTCATGGTGTAGGTGGTGGTGATTCAGGGCTTGTATAGGGGACATTTATAATAACATAAGAAGTTAAAATATCAATCTCAATTCTTTGAATCGCTTTGGGAGTCTTCTTTTCCCCCCGTTCTGGTCTTTATTTTGCTTTGTTGGGTTTTTTTTCCTTAGTACTTTGATCAGGTGAGGCTGCGGGTTGTGTTTGTGGATGTAGAAAAATTTGTCTAGCGGTTTGAACATTGAATAGTCTTCCCATCTTTGGTAAAATGATTGGTCATACCCATGCATAAATCATGGCATCAATCATCATATGGTATGATGTCAGGAGCGATGCAACTCCAGCCGTTAGATTTGAATAATTTGGAGCAGCATTTTATTGACCGTAAGTAAGTAGTGAAATTTCCTTCAGATTATACGTCTAATTAAGTCCCCACCATTGGTGCCGTAGATTTTGCTCTTATAAAAGTATTTCAATTCAAATCTGACTTGCCTTCTTCGTATACGTTCTAGAATTGGACCTCTCTCTACGCCGTTGATATGTCTACAAGATCGTATTCCTCCTAACCATATATTATTGTGGTCTAAGCAAACGTGGCTCGGAGGCTGACGCCACAAAAGTTACAGATCGAAGGCTGATTAAGCAATAAGCTTCTTGTTAATGAAGAGGAAGAGTGTGAGTTTAAACTTCATGTATGGATATGGAATAGGAAACCCTTTCACGCGATTAGTAGAGTTACCTCTAAGAAGATGTATGAAGTCATTAACATATAATTAATTATTATTTAATTAAACACTCGGTCTAGGATTTAGGACCATTTTTTTGAAAAAAAAAATCTTAATTCGTTTCCCATTTAAACTTCTCCAAAGTGGCTTTATATGTATAGTTTAAAATAAGTTTTCAAGCGTAACAAAACTTGCAAAATCAATAGATGTAATTTCTTAAGACTTTTTCCGAGTCGGCGACACCAAGGAAGTCATATCAGCGGGTTCAAGTAGCGGCTTCCCCCATCCCATCGGACCCACCCCCTCATGTAATTGTAAACAAAAAGTAGGTGCAATTAATTTGCAACTTTGATTAATGCTTAGAATCTATAAAAGAGGAAGCAGTAAGTAATTAATGAGGGTTCACAGTGTGAAAATTGTACAATTTGCATGTATATGCACGGCCTTGAATTGAAAATCTCCCTTTATAAGCACAAGTTGCAGTAATATTAGGCATATGTCTTTTGTCACTTTCCCACATCAATTCTTCATTTTTGTATCAAAATCCAATAACCACACAGAGTTGGGTTTCTTTGTTTTGTATCTTTTTGACTTTGCTTTATTATAGCAACAACATAGAGAAAAATAAAAAAAAAGTGTGTATAATTATTGATTAGTATGTGACAAAAGGAAAAAATGGAAATTAAAGTAAACCCACAAATTTTTTTAAAAAATAGAAATTGATATCTTTTTTTCTACTTTGTAGCCTACCATATTTACTTTTTAAAGGCTAAGGTAAGATACTAAGATTATTAATTTTAGGCCATCAAGTTAGATTCATACTTTGACTTTCTCCTTGGAGACGTTTTATTTTTTTTATGTAAGAAAGAAAAAGGACCATACTCTTGACGGAAAGGCAACCATCAACTTGACCAGAAAATTTGAAAACTTGGGTTGTTTCTTGACTGTTGCAAGGGGGAAAGAAGGCAAGTGTTTTGGTTAGAATCGGATGCATTTCAGACCCCCAACTTGAAACCGATGAGTTACGTACCTATATATTTGGGAAAGCTGAGGAGTTGGTGACTTTGGTGTATTTTTCATATGGTGGATTCAGTTAACTAATATAGGGAACTTCAAAGTTCCCTCCCTTTCTTTCTCTCTCTTCGCAACATATAGCCGCGGCATCTGCTTTGGCTTCTTTTCCTTTGAAACTGAATTTATAATGAAGATCGTTTGATGAAGAGGAAGTGTTTTGGTTGAGGTTTCTTCTTTGACTATTGGTTTTTGGTTTTGAAGTTAATTACCAGCTGCAGAAGCACATTAGTTGGAAGAGTCTAAAGCTGCCAGAGTTGTTTAAAGTCTTAAATTTCTAAGCTATATATAAAACCCTTTTCCGAGTCATATAAGAATTTCCTGTCAGGGAAGGTTTAGGACTTCGGGTTGATGCTTTAAAGCAAAGAAGCTGCACAAAAAGGCAGCCATTGAAGCATTTATTGCAGCTCTTCTTCACTTCTGTAAGTAGTTTCATTGATCGTTAAACCATCTCTCCTTTCCATATTCTCACTTCTCTTCATCTTTCCTCTTCTGATCAACTTCCTTCGTTTAATATTTAATTTTGTCCCTTCAATTCTCTTATTGGCTGCGAGTTGAAGAAGCTAAAGTTATATACCAATCCCTATTGCTATCATCAAGCCACCAGAATAGGACCCTTTAGCTTTTCATCAGATAGCTACAAGTTGCAGTTTCCATCACACTTCATCTTCGATCTTTTTCGGATTCTTTAAACAAAAGAAAACCGTTAATTTTTGTTTTGCTTTATGTTACTTAGGTGCATGTGTAAGGAGTTTATATGATCATGTCGGCTGAAAATGTTCTTTGCTTGCCGAGAAGTCATTCCTCCCAAAGCACCCTGCTTTTACAAAAGTCTTTCAAACCCTTTGATCACCGTGCTATATAAATAATATTAAGGGAAAGTGAAAAATATCTTTCTCCATTCACACTTAAACTTGATGCCTTTTTTTGCCTTTTCTTTTGCCAAAGCTTATTATTATGTGCCCCAAGTTCCCTTGTCTCCAACTGATCATTTTGCCAAAGGAAAATCTCAACAGGAAGTAAACTAAATGCTCAGTGCTCTTTACTGTATAACATCTTTGAAAGGTCATTACTAGACCTTCTTCTTTCCTTCTTCTTGCTACTTTCCATGATTACAATGATTTTTTTTCCTCCCCTTTTACCCTTTTCCTGTTACCAAAATATGTAGAAGATTAAGTTTCTTTATTCTGAAAATGAGGTTGGAATAATTACACGTTAATGCCTCTAATTTGATTAGCTAATTAGGTTTGCTCGTTTAAAAGTTAGTTAATTAGGTTGCTGTTTACAAAGTTTTAGGAACTTGTTTGCTGGGTTTCAGTTGTGTTTCAACTTGTTTATGGGTTAGCTAGTGCCTAGTTGTGTTTGTTCTCAATGGTATGGTTCATGCAGCACTTAGACTTTAATGGGTTAGTTACATTTTGCCACAAAAAATAGTGGCATTATGATAATGATTTTTTCGGGTCAATCTTCAAAGTATTGATCTTGTAATTCAATTCTAAACTCATAAATAATGTCTTTTTCCTTGTTTGACAGGTTTGAAAAATGGGTTGCACAAATGGCACCAGACTGCTTGTGCCCTTGTTCTTCACGTTGGTGATCTTGGCCTTAAATTTCATTGAAACCACTGCCCAATTCGATTCTTCTAGTGCTTCTTTTCCAGGTAAGACCTATAGCATCTCCCCTTCTCCGTCTTTTCCTTTTTCCTTTTTCATTATTATCTCATTTCCCCATATTGAAGCAATTTGAGTCAAATTTAAATGAATATATAATATAATATAATATATGGTTTGAATTGTTGTCAAAATCGTAAAAAATGGTCCAGGGAACTTGGCATTCATTGTCAAAAGTCCACTTGTAATGGAAAATCATGATAATAATAATATAATAAATTCATTTTTCAATTTTGTGTTTTTGGTCCACTCAATAAATGAAATGGGCCAAGCCTAAATAAATACATATAAGATGGACCAAGTCTTGTTTGACAAATTAGTTGGGCTGAGACACAAACACAGTTCAACTTGGTCTTTGTAATGATTCAACCAGTTCAGGGGGCCGACCTGCATCTGCTCCGCATTTCTTTATTGTGCGAGGGAAAAAAAGGAGATAAAAGAGTTCTAAATTTAATACTAAATTAAACTGATACATCTATAATCTTAATTGTTTATGTTGCTTTCTTCTTATCAGATACAGAATCAAACAATGTGTCACAACCAATGAGAGATCAATCAGACAACACAGTGAGGGTTGATCCATTGGACAATTTCAACAAGTATAGAGGAGGATACAACATCACTAACAAGCATTATTGGAGTGTAACTCTCTGGACCTCTCTCATTTACAATTTTGGTTTCATTATTAAACTTAGAAAAAACATTGATTTCCACCTTGCTTCTCTGCAGTCAGTTATATTTACAGGAATCTATGGGTATGCAATTGGACTTGTATGGCTTCTTTGTGGAATAGTCTATGGAGGCTGTCTCTTGGCAAAGGCTTACTATTATAAAAGAAATGGAAAGCCTAAGACAAAATCAGTCTGTCACAAGCAATGTTACTTATGGCCTGTTCTCCTAGCCATAGTATTCACAATCCTGGCAGTGTAAGTTCTGCAACACTTTCTGGTGGAATGATGCCGAAGAATTCTGATTCACATATATATTATTCGTCTGATCCTGATCTGATTGCAGAGCTGCATCTGGTTTAGCCCTTGGGGGAACTGCAAGATTCCATTCTGAAGCAAAATCTGTGGTGGACATTATTATCCACACAGCAAATGAGGCTTCGGTAACCATATATAATACTACGGGGGCAATGAAAGAAATGAGAGATAACTTGGGAGAAACTGATGGAACTGCTGAGGCTTCTAGTTTTCTTACCTCCACATCTGAGAAACTGGATGATGAAGCTGCAGATATAGAAAGACAGGCTAGAAAGAACAGGCGATGGATTGATAAGGGTCTTGAGATAGTGTAAATCTCTCTCTTTCCCTTCTGCAACAAATTCCACTTTTTTTCCTTCTTAGAAGGATACATTTGACCCTTATATTATATATATTTGTTCTTCCAGGTTTATTATAACCACAGTGACCATTTCCTTGAACCTGGTGGCAGTAATTGCCTTGTCAGGTATGTTAAGCGTTGTCTCTGAAATTGTTCATTATCATTAACAAAACAAAATCCATAATTCTTAGCAAGTTGCCTTAATTCTCTGAAAAGGTTGAAATCATAGTTGCCTAGCTATGGTTCTTATTAAAGTTAAAAATTTTCCTTCTGTAGTGACTGGAATTTTGAGAGTGCGACGAGCAATTCATTGGTAAGGAACTTCACCATTCACAAGTCTAACTCATTTATGTTGCCAGTCACTTTCATTGAAGGTGGGAAAACTGACATGGAGAATAATTTTTTTCTTTCTTACTCTTTCAGGCTAATTGCAATATGTTGGATGTTGACAATTCTATGCTGGGTGTTCTTCGGGATTTATTTCTTCCTGGAGAAGTAAGTACAAGTTTTATCTCTTTTCCTCTGACTTTATTGAATGTCAAGGTTTTGCTAGGTTCCTTGAAGTGTTTTGTACCGATAAGTGATGTGCTCAATTTTGCAGGTTCTCAGGTGATACATGTACAGTTCTTGAAAACTTCCAAGAAAATCCCTACAACAACAGCTTGAGTTCAATCCTCCCTTGTGATGAACTGCTCTCTGCAAAACCAGTCCTGCAAGATGTTAGCGTTGGAATCTACAACCTTGTTAATGAGGTAAATCTCATGGCAATATTTTCAAATGGAACAAGTACTTTTAACATTTACACAACTCATTCATGATCCAATTCATCTCGTGTCGATGATTCTTCAGGTGAATGCCAACATATCACTCCTGCAAGCATCAACATATCCCAATCTTGCTTTTGTTTGCAATCCTTTTTCTGCGCCACCAGATTACGAGTACCAGCCTGATAACTGCCCCGCTAATACTATCAGGATTGGCGATATACCAAAGGTATGCTACGTACCAAGAAATTCAATACATTTTACTCACACGGTAACTAGAGACAGCTTGATGTGAAATATCCATGACTAATTGATTCTCTTTCTATCCGCCACTTTGTAGATATTGGCCGTATTCACTTGTTCCGATGCCAACAATGGATCGTGTAAAGAAGGTGAATTTATATCAACAAGTGATTACAAAACGGTGGAGGCATACACAAGTACTATTCAAAAGCTACTAAATGCTTACCCTGGCATGGAAAGTCTAGTAGAATGCCAGTCAGTGAAAGACGCGTTTTCAGAGATCCTTCGCCGACACTGCAAACCATTGAAGAGAGCCGCGCGAATGGCTTGGGGTGCAATGGTTTTTCTCTCAATCATAATGGTATTTTTGGTTCTGATTTGGACAGCACAAGCTCGTCACCAGCAAGAACTTCATTCTTTAGACGGTTCTGTGAAACCTCATCAATCCGCAACTGCAACAACAAATTCATTGCAAGAATTCAAAGCAAATAATGATGCAGTGATCAAAGATCACTCACAACCTAACTCAGTCTAGAAATTTTCAAATTTCAAGATAGTTTACTTCGGAAGAAAATGCGCAAGCGGAAGCTTCCAACAACATACCAGAGATAGCATCATCAACATACCATATTTTGTACAGATTAGAGATTACAAAATTGCAATAAGGACAGGCAGGAAAATTTAGAATACAGGGACCCCTTTTGGTCTCGGCAGCTAGAAAGAAGAATAGATCAAAGCTTACAGTTTGTAAGCCTTACAGATTTTGGCTTCTATGATCTCTAAGATAGTGTCAAATACGGGGATCAACCCCAAATATACGATGTAATATTGAGCTGGCAGATTACTTGCAAAAGAATTATTTAATTATTACTATTCAAATGCAGTTTATGTCAGCCATTTATGAGAAATCAAAAGTATGAAATCAGGATGATTTCCTTTTGACAAATGTAGGCTATCTCTCCCCTTTTCAAATAGATAGACTGGAATATAATTTTCCAACACTTAAAAGTCTATAACTCATCATGCGGCAGAATGCGAACCAAATATCATCATCCACCAGCATATGGAGTTGTTGCTTCGGAGTTAATTTTCAACAAACCTCTGCAATTTTATTCACCCACTTTCTAGAAGCTGCATGTTTTGCCCCACTGGCCACTTGCAAAGAAGAAACCATTGCCGTCCTCTGGAATTTACATCTAATTTCTTTTAACTTAATACCAAATTGTCCTTGAACTATACAATTGATCCCTAAACTTTTATTTGAAACAGATTAGTCCTTTAACTTTTATTTTGGGATAGATTAATCTCTGAACTATACAAAAAAGGACAGATTGGTCCCTCAACTTTTATTTTAAGACAAATTGATCTTTAAACTTTTATTTTGGGACAGATTAATCCCTGAGTTTTCTTTGATTTTTTTCTCATTCAGGATTTATTTGTCTCAAAATAAAAGTTCAGGACTAATCTGTTTCAAATAAAAATTCAAGGACTAATCTATCCTTTTTTGCATAGTTCAGGGACCAATTTGGTTATCAAGCCAATTTCTTTTTCTAAAACTTTCTCTTTTTGGCGTGGTAATATGTAGAATACATGTATTCAAAGCTTGAATTTGGTTAGATGTAGATGGAAACCCATGTATTCAATCTCTGTCATTAAAACTTTTAGACTCAAAATCTAAGAAACAGTTTAATTATCTAGAGAACATGTGAATTTAATATGTTACAAACAGAATTTTTTGTCAAATCTTTACCTAACAAATAGATTAAAAACTCTCCTTATTAAAAGAATATAAGTCAAGTTAGAGCTAAATTATCATTCACATCAATGTCTCCCGCCCTCAATTCCAAGCTGGTATACCTGTCGTTGTGACTATATATGAGCAAAATATATAGCAGAAATTAACAACCCTTACTCTAGTACCTTTAAGATTGCAAACATAGCTTAGCCAAATCTTTTCTAAAATGGCAGTCCTGTCAAGGACTCTCAAATTTCTTGAAGATAGCCATGTATCTTTCCCACCAGGCTCAGTTCCTACAACTTCTCTTCCTCTGACCTTCTTTGATTTACACTGGCTTGGGTCTTCTCCCATGCAACGCCTCTTCTTCTATGATTTCCCATACTCTTCCCTGCATTTCATGCAAAGCATGCTTTCCAATCTCAAAACATCACTCTCACTCACTCTGCAACATTTCTTCCCCCTTGCAGGCAATCTTGTGTTACCTCCACCTCCTCAAAAGCCTTATATTCTATACAAAGAAGGTGATTCTGTTCCGTTTTGCGTCAATGAGTCTATAGCAGATTTCAACCATCTCATAGGTGACCATGCAAGACATGTTCAGCACTTCCAAGGTCTTCTCCCTAAATTGCAACCGGCAAGTATGTGCTCAAACGGCAAGCAGAAGCCACTCATGGCCATCCAGGTCACGGTATTTCCAAAGGCAGGCATAGCCATAGGTTTCACGTTTCTCCATGTTGTAGCTGATGGCAGGGCGTTTACTCATTTTGTGAAATCATGGGCATCTACTCATTTTTCTCAAGGGAATTTGATGAATTCTCTTAATTACAAGTCTCTACCCGACCACAACAGGGATTTGATCAAAGATCCTTTGGACATAGCATCTATATTCATGAAGGATCAGTGGGATTGGGAGGAGTTGGACAACACTCCATCTGACAAGTTTCGGGTGACTTTTGTGTTCAAACGATTCTAGGTTGACTTACTAAAAAATTGGGTTACAAGAAAGTGCATGAAAGAAAATGGATCGGAGACCTTTAGGATGTCAACATTTGTGGTAACATGTGCTTACACGTGGACTTGTTTGGTGAAATTACAAGAAAATGGAACTGATGATCTTTCACCAGGAGATAGATGTAAGGATAACGTGCTTTGCTATTTCATAGTACTAGCAGATTGTAGAGACCGCCTGAAATTGCCTGCAACATATTTTGGCAACTATCTTGAGCCACGTTTTGTAGCAGCTAACAAGAGTGACCTGCTTGGAGAAAACGGAATTCTTGCTGCTTCCAGGGCTATTGGGACAGAAATCATGCAATTGGACAGAGGAGCCTTGAGAAGGGTAGAGAAATGGTTATCAAAAGCGAAGGAAATATTCAAAATGGGACGCCTTGTAACTTCTCTTGCTGCATCACCAAAATTTAAAGTGTACGAGACGGATTTTGGGTGGGGAAGGCCAAGGAAAACAGAGGTTGCTCACATCGGTTCCTTCGGATCTATTTCTATGTCTGAGAGTAGAGAAGAGGAAGGAGGTGTTGAGTTCGGTTTAGCACTTGCTCAAGATGAATTGGACAAATTCAATGCCATTTTTGAGCAAGGCTTAAAACTACGATGAGCTGTTAATTTTATTAGTTTCTATACTATTACATTACAAATACCAAAATTTTCTTTCAAATGTGATAATCGTAATAAACTACGTTGTGGTATTTTTGAAATGTCACTTTAGAAATCCATATGCAATATATTGTTGTGGTATTTTTGAAATGTCACTTTAGAAATCCATATGCAATATATTATAGATGTCTTTTTTTCATTAGCTCTAGCATAACCTTATGGCAATGTTGATGCTGAAATATCAGTTTGTTTTTATCCTGAAAGTTAGGGAAATTAAGGCAGACCAAACTTGATGGAGGCAAAAACAAAGTTTCAGAAAGAATGTGAGAGGGAGAGAGGTTGTGGGAACTCGGGAGGTGGAGATAGATATGTATATATGGGCTAGTTTCAAAACCAATTTACCCTTTTCTTTTTCTTTCTTCATTCTAGATATTTTAAACATATATATATATATATATATAGCACTTCTGGCTTCATTGTAAAGCTTCGTTGCTTATCCAAAATATGGCTCAAAGTTGCTTTATAAAATGTTTTTGAAATTAGCCATGTATCTCCACCGCCGAGCTCAGTTCCCACAACCTTTCTCCCTCTCACTTTCTTCAACACTCTATTTTTCTCTTGTTGTCCCATGGAACACCTTTTGTTCTATGAATTCCCATACCCCACATCCCATTTCATGCAAATGTCACAGGCTCACGCTTTATGATCTCACATCGTGCGGCCTTAGGTAAGCTCTCACGCTTGCATGAGTCAGGCTTACTCCCCTTGCTAGAGTGTGAACCTTTAAGCTAAGGTTATGTTTAGCATGTTTGGTATGTATTTGGATAATGCCTGGGGATATTTTGTATGGATTTGGATAATATCAACATTATTTGAACTATGCTGATAGGTTGATTAAATATTCACTTTTAGGTAATTGGGTTTGAAGTTTCTTATATCAATGCCGATATAGAATTGACTTTGGATGTAATATCTTATGATTCCCAACTGTGAGTTGGCTTTGAGCCGATCCATGTAGTGGGAGTGTGGGACCTGACATGTACATAATATTTACTAATGAGTTTATCTACCTTTTATTCCTTATGTACACAGACACACACACACCCTTCTTGCAGTTCTAAAATTCACTTAAACATGCCCAATAAATGCCATAAAAGAATGTGATTTATGTTACTGTCATCAATTTAAAAACAAAATAAAGAGTCTTTACTTATGGTATCAGCCTCTTTTCCATAAATGTATATTAATAACCAGCTATACATACTGCAACATCAACTTGACACCAATGCATTGGTCTATATCAATTTTCCTAACTTAAAGATAGTTCAATCTACTAATGTTTAATTCCTAAAGGATGTATATTTAAGATTTTGTATGGCCACTACCAGATTGATGTTGACCATCTCAGTTTCTGTTGTTCCAGTTCATTGGATTTCTAGAACTATACATGGATGATGGTCACTTGAAGGGATGGTCGGCTCGAACGAGGAAACATGGAGATGTGGGTCGAATGCGAGATTATTCATAATATTCCAAGCAACCACATTTGTCAAAAGGAAAAATTTGCTACAAAAAGTGGAGTATTGGTTTCTTACCAGCTTGAGCAGCCCCATCATGCCCATGAGCAGCGAGAGGAGCCAGACTTGGCTGAGCACTTTAAGCATCTATGTGAGAGTGGCCAGAATCCTCCAAATCCTAGGAACAACAATCTTCCAAATCTTCCGAATCCTTTGAATCAGGATCCTCCAGATCCTCTGAATCCTACAAATCCTCTGGGAAACAATCCTCTGAATCCTTATAATAAGGAAAACAACCCCCTGAAAACAATCTTCAGAATCCTCAGAATCAGGGTAATAAACTAAAAACTCTAGCTCATGCTTTTTTTTTAGTGACTTGTTTGTGGAAATCGGTTGTATGTTGCAATGAATATGATGTTTGGTAAGAAACAATAAGAACAATGAGGTGGAAAACAATGTTGCTGAGGAGGCGGCTGATGGTAATAAAATAATAACTCTAACTCATGCTTTTCTTTTTAGTGATATGTTTGTGAAAATTGGTTGTATGTTGCAATGAATATGATGTTTGGTAGGAAATAATGAGAACAATAAGGTGGAAAACAATATTGCTGATGAGGTTGTTGATGGAAATAAACTAATAACTCTAACTCATGCTTTTTTTTTTCAGTGACATGTTTGTGGAAACTGGTTGTATGCTGGCATGAATATGATGTTTGGCAGAAAACAATGAGAACAATGAGATGGGAAACAATGTTGCTGATGAGGCTACCGATGGTAATAAACTAATAACTCTACTTTTTTTTTACAGTGACATGTTTGTTGAAATTGACAAAAAAAATCGTATTCATTGTAGCATACAACCAATTTCAACCAATTTCATGCAAATGTCACGGGCTCACGCTTTATGATATCACATCGTGCGGCCTTAGGCAAGCTCTCACGCTTGTATGCCTAAGTTAGCCTCACTCACCCCTCGCTAGAGTGTGAACCTCTAAGGTAGGGTTAGTTGTGAAACATATGAAGCACAAAGGAAAGCCAAGTAGTCTTATGAATTTAGGAAGAATGCTAAAGGTGCTCTTTATGGAACTACTCTTTCATTACCATAAACTTCCATTGTTACAATCCCTTACAACCCATGTTACATATTGGAGAGGGGGAGGTACCCCTATATATAGACATTCCACCTCCCCAATACGTGGTTCATATTGTGTCACTTGTCACAACCCTATGATGACAAGTGTCAACACCACATCATGCCAAGTGGTAAAATCCCCTAGCTACATGCACCTAGACTTATCCTTATCTAGATTCATCCTAACCTATCTAGATAAGGCTTATCTACTCTATCTAAATAATGCCTATCCATGATCATCTAGATATTTCCACACAATGCCACATGTTGTCATGCAAGTTGCCAACTTATCCAACTCGTACATGGCTCCATAACCTTCCACAAGGTTCCAAGGTGTCCTAAAACCATCTAGCCACCTCTTTAGCCAAACTGCCCACATTTGGCTCATGTGCCTGTCACTGTCCGCGATGTGCCTGTCGCTTGCGCCTGTTCTGGTCGAGTCGTGTGCCCTTATTCTCGTGCTTGCCTGCCCGTACTGTCTCGACAGCTCGCCAGCACTCGCACCCGCTCACATCCGTTTGCCCGCCAAAAAATGTGCTCGTACCTTGGCTTTATGCCCACACTTCCTCTCGTGCGTCCGCACTTCGTGCCTCAGTTGCCCGCATCTAGGCTTGGCCGTACCAACAGAAAGCCTTAGTGTGTCACACAAGCCGTTCTCCCCAATCTCAAAAACTCACTATCCCTCACTCTACAACATTTCTTCCCCTTTATAGGCAATCTCATGTTGCCTCAACCTCCTTAAAGACCTTATATTTACTATGCCGATGGCGATTCTCTCCCCTTTGTTGTCACCGAATCCACAGTAGACTTCAAACATTTGATCAATGGTAATCGTCCAAGACATGGTCAAGAATTAGAAGATCTTGTCCAGAAATTGCTACCGTCAAGTGTGTTATCTAATGATGGCAACATCAATTTCTACGTGAAGCAGCCACTGATGACCATCCAAGTCACCATCTTTGCTAATGCAGGGATTTCCATAGGTTTCACCTTTTGTAATGTTGTAGCTGATGGGAGGGCTTTTTCTCATTTCAGCAAGTCATGGGCAACTATTTATAGGTCATAAGGGGTCGAAAATAATATTTCTGTACCTATCCATTGCAGGGATTTGATCCAAGATCCTTAAGGACTTTGGTCTATTTTTCTCAAGGACACAATTGGTGCGAAGATTTCGATAAGTATGACTCTAACAGATGATGTTCAAATTGCACCTATAATTAGCCGATCCAATATTGAGATGTTCAAAAAATGGATCTTAAGAATATGCAATGAAGAGGAAGAGGAGCCACCGATATTGTCAATATTTGTGATGGCCACGGCTTTCTTGTGGGTTTGTTTGATAAAATTTAAACAAAGCACTAATAAAACTCATGATGATCAATTGCTAAAAATCGATGATGGAAAATGCCTCTTGACTTTTGTAACTGACTGCAGAAACTAGCTACAATTGCCCATAAATTATTTCAAAAATTGTCAAAAAGCTTATATTGTAAAAGCAAAAAGAAGGGAGCTAATCAGAGAAAACGGGATAGTTTCGGCTGCAAAGGCTCTTGGAAATGTAATTCTAGAATTCAAGAAAGAACCCATATTGAGTGGGGTAGAAAACTGGATCTCAGGTGTAATGGAAGTATTCAGTGACTGTGTACACTATGTTTCACTTGCTGGATCGCCAAAATTTCGAGTTTACTAGACAGATTTCAGATGACGAAGACTAGCAAAGAGTGAGGTCGTTCACAGTGGTTCTCAAGGATCTATTTCTATTACTGAGAGTAGACATGAGGAAAGTGGAGTTGAATTTGGCATAGTACTTCCTCCAGATGAACTAGACAAATTCAGTGAGATTTTTAAGCAAAAGTTAGGCAAATTGTCTTGATAGATTGTTCTAGGACGTAGGATGGAGCAGTAAATTGTTCTAAATTTTGGTTTTTTATTTTCAATTAGAAGGAACAAATGAGGAAAAGCTTTGTATCTGTTTAAATTGGTGTCCTGAACGAAACATAGCAACAACATTACATTAGGCCTAACAATCCAAACTTTAGAGCAACTCCAACTCTGCATCAAATGAGCTTGGCATCTACTGCTTAGGAAGCGGCAAGGCTTGAAGAAAGGCCCCAAGGGTAGATGCTAAAACAGGTTGCTGCTTGCAATCACCAGCTGAGATCAATTGATCAGCAGAGCTATCACCATTGTTTTCCTCAAGATAAATCATGTTCATTATCTGCAGCAAAATGCACTTACTTGGGAATTACAAGCTCTAAGCTGGGGGTTGCAGCTTGCTTGGGAACAAGGATTCCTTAAAATTGTATGTGAATTGGACGCTAAAGTGGTCTTAGATTTAGTTGATGGTGTAAATGTAGGGATTCATCCACTGGGAGCGATCATCAATGATATAAGAGAGCTCAAGTCAAGAGCATGGATTTGTAACCTAAGCCATAAACTAAGGGAAGAAAACTTTTGTGTGGATTTTTTAGTAGATTAATACCCAAATTGATCATTGAATTATATAAAAAATGATAGATTGATTCTTAAACTTTTATTTGAAACAGATTAGTCCATTAACTTTTATTTTAGGACAGATTGGTCCTTAAACTATACATAAAAGACATATTGGTCCCTCAACTTTTATTTTGGAACAGATTGATCCCTAAACTTTTATTTTGGGACAGATTGATCCTTGAGTTTTTTTTTATTTTATCTTATTCAGGACCTATCTGTCTCAAAATAAAAGTTAAGAGACCAATTTGTCTCTTTTTGTATAGTTTAGGGACCAATTTGGATATTAAGTCATTTTCTAGCTAAAGTAGGTTGTCATATGGATGATGATTTTGAAGTCTTTGAAAGTCAACCAAAAGATTTAAGAGAGTTTTTAGATACAGATATTTGGGATATTGACTTTCTAAAGGGTCATAGAGTAATTTAACTTTTGTATATTTTCCTTTATAAAAAAAAAACATATTATCTTGACATAATATCCTGCGAGCTTCATGTGTATATACACAACAACAGCTTAATCTAATTCTTCTCGTGTAATCAATGCATAGTCGATGACTTTGTTTTTGGAGGATTTTGGGCATGAGATGGACTTAAGACCCAAACAAACTCTTCTTTTCGGCTTTTTAGAGGAAAAATATTAAAATGCATGACAAAAGCCCAGCCAAATGCAATGAGAGGCTAAAAGGAACTCAAGACACGTTTGGGCCCCCATCTAAAAGGAACCATTAACATCCAAGAAATTTTAATTAGGGCTTGTATATATAAAACTTAATTACTGACTTTGTAGATTTAATTTTGATAAAATACATGAAAACGATCATTTTTATTATTTAATTAGGTTCGGGGTTTTCGTAATAGATAGCTGCACAAATTGTAACTAAACAAATGAGTTTGGCCTAAAATTTTATCGGATAAAGTAAAATTATTTTTTTTAATTTGAATACAAAGTATTAATATCAGTTTAACGGTTCACAATAATGTATTTGAATCGGCGTTAGTCTAGTAAAAGATAAAATAAAATCACTTTTGATATTCACGATGATGGGGTTTTTTCTTTGGACCAGTACTAAATGGCAAAAGCAGAACCAAACTCATTGAGGGACTAAGGGCTTCTTCAATGGAGCGGCATAACGATAAAATAGTATGTATTTTGCAGTTTTTGTCGCTCCAAAGGAGCGGCAATTCATCCCACTAAATTTGGTGTGATACTGTTCATCCCACCAAAATGGTGGGATGCTTTTTTCTTTAAAAAATGACCTTAACTTTTATTTGTTATTACATTTATATCATTTTAATTTTTTGTTGTATTTATATATTTTGGATTTTATTTAAATTTAATTTTTGAATTATTAAGAAAAAAATATATCATTAGAAAGATCTCATTGAGACCTTTAAATTGAGACCAATATTAAATATATTTTTATAAATAATTATAAATATAAATTAGATAAACTATGGAAGAATTCAATGAAAACAAAATAAAAGTCATTAAACATCAATTTACTTAAATTATAGTCAAAACACAAGTTAAACAAACATAGAAATAAAATTAGATGTTAAATATAAAACAAAAATGTAATCTTTTTTATTGATTATATTTTAATTTCATAAATTATATGAAATAATATTTTTATTAATTATTTGTGACATAATGTTAACAGTTATTAATAACATATGATTAAATAATTCATAAGAAAAATATTGAATATTATTTAATAATATTATTTTTTTAATTAGTAAAATATATTGTTAGAATTATATATAGATTAATTTAATTGTTTAAATAATTATTTAGATAATTATATTAAGTTAAATAATATATTTTATATTATAATATAATTGATGTGAAAAATGATGTAAAAAATGGTGTAATACATTGGAGTAGAATAAAATTTGGTGTTAGTATATATTTTAAGAATATTCTCTTTTTACACCAAAATAGTGTAAATTTTGGTGTAATGGGTTGGAGATGGTCTAAGACTCAAAGCATGTTTGGGCCTCCAAACACCCAGTAGAAATAAGGGTTTGTATAAATATGAAACATATAGTAAAAACTTTGTAGATTTAATTTTGATCGAAAATGCGTGAAATTGATTTTTTTATTATTTAATTAGGTTCAGG
The DNA here is from genome assembly GCA_030664755.1 of Microcos paniculata. Taxonomy (NCBI): domain Eukaryota; kingdom Viridiplantae; phylum Streptophyta; class Magnoliopsida; order Malvales; family Malvaceae; genus Microcos; species Microcos paniculata. The sequence continues at coordinate 9,019,195 of CP131462.1, read as the reverse complement.
GTTTTGTAGTAGGTAGCTGCACAAATTGTAATTTAAAAAATTATCTTGACCTAAAATTTTATGTAGATAAAATCATTTCTTTTATTACTATATATATATATATATATATATATAGATGAGAAGGAAATAAACAATAGGCGAAATAGATAATCAATCATTTAGTACCATGCCCGTCCCCGTAGCCGTAGCCGTTGCGGCAGAAACCATGCAGAAAAAACTACTAATATCTTCAAAAAATATTGGATTCAGTGTCATCGATTTCCTCGAGATCACAAATTAATGGCTAATGGCTTATTTAAATAAATTAACTTGTCTTATTTATCAGGCTAATTATTTTATTTATTTATTTATTTATTGTATCAGACCAAAATGATGGCCAAAAAGAAAATATTTCTTCCGAATGAGACACAAAAGCTTGCTTATTTGCTTACATAGCACGGCATGCAGCTTCTGAACTTCATCTAACGCCAGCAGGAAGCACTTAGTTTCTTGATAAGCGTTGAGTAGTGTCATATGCTGAAGCTTGTTTCTTGTTTCATTCTAACAAAAATATTAGAAATTGATCTCGATCCTTTGCTCTGCTCTGACTCTGCCTCCATATACAGAAAATATGGCTCAAAGTTGCCACATCAAGGTTCTTGAAGCTAGCCATGTATCCCCACCGCCAGGCTCAGTTCCTACAACCTCTCTTCCTCTCACTTTCTTCGACACTTTATGGATTTCTTGTTTTCCAATGCAACGCCTTTTCTTCTATGAATACCCGTACCCCACCTCCTATTTCAAGCAGAACGCCCTCCCCAATCTAAAACACTCACTTTCCCTCGCTCTACAGCATTTCTTCCCTTTCGCAGGCAATTTCAAGTTGCCTCCACCTCCTCAAAGACCTTATATTCACTATGCCGATGGTGATTCAATCCCCTTTCTTGTCACTGAGTATTCCACGAAGGAAGCAGATCACTTTGAGTATCTGATCAGCGGAAGCCGTCCAAGACGTGCTCAGGATTTACAAGATCTCGTCTCCGGATTGCCACCGCCAAGTATGGTTTCTGACGATGGCAACAATGTTTGCAAGCAGCAGCCTCTCATGGCCATCCAAGTCACCGTCTTTCCTGACGCTGGGATTTCCATAGGTATCACCTTTTCTCATGCTGCAGCTGATGGGAGGGCTTTTGCTCATTTCACCAAGTCATGGGCAGCTATTTGTAGGTCACCAGCTGGGGACTTAACTTTCGACAAAAATATTATGATTTCTCCACCTAACTATAGCAGGGATTTGATCCAAGACCCTCAAGGAATTTGGTCCATTTTTCTCAAGGAAATACTTGATGCAGAGCCTTTCACTAATATGGATCCTAACAACAATGTCCGAATCTCGCGTATAATCAGCCAATCCCACGTTGAGTTGTTGAAAAAATGGATTGCAAGGAAGTATGTGGAAGAGGGTGAGAAGGATCCAGCGCCAAGGTGGTCAACATTTGTGGTCACCACCGCTTTCATTTGGATTTGTTTGATCAAATTAAAACAAAGCAATGACAAAATCCATGATGAATATGATGACCAATTGTCACGACATGATGATGGGATTTGCCTCTTCAGTTTTGTAGCTGATTGCAGAGACCGCCTAAAATTGCCCACAAATTATTTTGGAAACTGTCTCAGAGCGTGTAATGCTACTGCAAAAGGGCGTGAACTAATTGGAGAAAATGGTATTCTTGTGGCTGCAAAGGCCATTGGAAGAGAAATTGTGGAATTCGAGAAAGAGCCATTGAGAGGGATAGAGAATTGGATATCAAAAACAGTGGAAGTATTCAAGGGATGTGAACATGTCATGACAATTGCTGGATCGCCAAAATTGCGAGTTTACGAGACAGATTTTGGGTGGGGAAGGCCAATAAAGAGTGAGGTTGTCCACATCGGTTCTCTAGGATCCTTTTCTATGGCCGAGAGTAGAGATGTAGAAGGCGGTGTTGAATTTGGCATACTGCTCGCTCCAGATGAATTGGATAAATTCAATGCTATTTTTGAGCAAGGATTAGCGAACCTGTGTTACTAATGAAGTATTCTGACGGAATGTTTTCTTTCCTTTCTTTTTTTCTTTTGATAAATCAAATAATGAAGTGCTTGTTCCTTCATTTTTTTTTTTGGGATAACATTTTCTTTTCATTAATGTTTAAAATTTTCCCATCGTAAAGATGTTTTTCCAAGAAAATATATCGACATTAATCGTGTTCAACTAGTCAATTTCGTGGTAGCTGCATAAATATAAAATATTGTAATTGAAAAAAATGAGTTTGACCTAAAATTTATTGGGTAAAATCATTTTTTTTATATTCATGCTAGTGGGTTCTTTCCTTTTTGGGTCCATGTATATGTGAATGTTGAAGACTTGAAGTGAATATTAGTGATTACAAATTCATATCATTTTTAATTATTTTTTCTAATAATTTTACAATTGTCTAATCACAATTAATAATTATATGAAGGTCTATCATAGAACTCAAACTCATAAGTGATTGACCCTTACATAATTCCTAATTATGATTAGATAATTGTAGGATAGTTAAAAAAATATTTACAAAATATACTTCTAATAATTACTATTAGTCTATTACTATAAGTTTGACTGTTAGAGGACGAAATTGTCACTTTCTAAATAGTTTGATGGTGAAAATGAAATATTAAGTCGAAAAAATAACTACTGTACTTTTATTAAACAAATGCAAGTACATTTCGACCCCCCCCAAAAAAAAACTGTAAGTACAGTAAGCTTACACTTATATTCACAATCACAACTATACCTAGCTATATTCTATTAACTCAGTTTGCACTTTCAGACAACTCACCTCATCATACGTCAAATTCATTCACTTTACTACACAGTACACACCTGATTCTCTAGGCTTTGCCTCAACATTGACTCACTCACCCTCACCACACAATTTGCTTGAGCTTGCATCTTTGTTTACAAAAACGACAATGTCTGTTAGAAAATAGAATACTATTCTAAAATGTTTGTGAAACTACGAATCAACTTGTAACCATAAGTCAGACCAAATATCTAACCTACTGGAAACTTTACCATTTATTTTAAAGCTTATATCTCCACACATTTCTGTCGGCAAGCGGTAAAACGTCTAAAGCCAATTAATATATCCAGCCTATAGGTCACTTATTATTAGCACATGCATGCACGGTGCAAAAAGAGAAAGTCTAGAAAGGCATTAGAGGAGGAGAGGAGTCCGTGCTCTCTTTAAAGAGTTGGTTACATTTATTCAAAAAAGAAAAAGGGTTTTGGTTACATAGCATGCAATTTCTGAACTTCATTAATGCTGGGGAGAGCGCAGTTTCTTGATAAAGCCTGAGCAGTTTCATATGCTGACGAAGATTGTTTCTAAACATGGCTCAAAGTTCCCACATCAAGGTTCTTGAAGCTAGCCATGTGTCTCCACCACCAGGCTCAGTTACCACAACCTCTCTCCCTCTTACCTTCTTCGACGCTCTAAATGGGTTCATATATACGCACATGAATATAAGTACGATGCTAGCTTCATTAAATGAAAATCCCCATTCGTACATATAGTCACTGTCGCAAACTAAATTAAATAAATTAGGCTATGTTTGGTATATGAAAATATTTTCTATTTTCATTCTCTAAAAAATACAAAGAAACCACTATATAAGATATGTTAGTTTATAGAAATGTATATATATTTTAGAAAATGAAAATGAAAACGGATCTAACTTTGAAAACAATTTTTTTTAGTTTTACTTCTATATCTATTTTCATTTTCATTTTCTAAAATATATATATATTTTTCCTTATAATACATATCTTACAAGGTAGTTTCTTTGTATTTTTTAAAAAATAAAAATAAAAAATGTTTTCTTATACCAAACTTAACCTTATTTTCCATTACGAAAACAAGCCACAGGTTCCAAAGTCATAAATTATTATACGAGACACATGCATATATATGACTACTTGGATGCCTTCACGTTGATCCAGATTGTCTACAGATTGTCTAAGTAGTAAAATGAACGAATTAGTGGCCTTCTTATTCCCATACACATAACAGCCACACAAAGGAAAATGATGCAAAAGCCATGGAATAGAGAAAACACAAATACATCAACGGATACTGACGATGAGGATACTTGGTGAAATTCTTGATAGCATCGTCTAGCCGCCAGCAGCATATTGCAAACAAGAACAAAGAGCAGCAAGACGCAGCACCAGAAACAGCTACATTGTTTTCGAAATTAGCTTTTATCTTTAGAGCTACATCCTCTGGTAATCTTCGCATCGCCAATATGACTGCACAGTAGACTGACATGCAGCCGATATAAATACTACCACAGAGGATCAAAAGGCAAAATATGATAAAGCTAATAGCACCTCCAATAGGTAGACCGACATCCTTTGGATCTCCAAATAGCAAATTTCTCACGAAATACCATATCAGTAACAGAGAGGACGAAGTGGCAAACGTTACAGCCGCAGAAAGGATAAATAGAAGTAGTGATGGCAGTAATTGTCCCCTCGCCCTTTTATTAGTCGAAGCTACATCTTTGGGTGGGAACGAGAAAGGATCAGTGCCCTTATTCACTCCAACCTGAAAATTGTTTATTTATAGATTATTATATAGTAAACAAAAAAAAATTACAATTTAAAAAGGAGAAGATAGTGAAGAGGCAAACTTCAACCACATAGTAATTTGAAAAATAAAATAAAATTTTAACCTGAGGTTCAAACTTGAGGTTTGAAGGATGTGGCAACGAGCAAACATCTCCTTTATTCTATAAACACAACGCAGAGTACAAATTAAATAAATTTAGTAGTGCTCATGAATTACTATAACGGAAGTTGTTCTAATTAACTGCAAAAATCATGAAATTAATCATGATGTAACTATAAAAAGTTGATGAATTGAACGCGCAGAGAGAAGAGAACAAAGAAATTTATTAAACACCAGAAAGAAAGACTTCAATACCTGTGGATGTGGAGATAACGACGTCGTCATCTTGGCGGCTGTCTTTTCTTCAAAAATCAAACAAAGTTTCACAGTCACACTGCGAGCTAACTTGGTCAGACTTTGAAGTTGGATTCGGGAGGAATTCCGTTTTACGCACCCTTTTCCCTTTATGCAGCGCTTGAGTGTTTTCCTACCGCCTTTGGGATTTGGGTGCCCGTGCGTGGATTGCTGTCACGACTCACGTGTGTATTTATAAGTGTGAGTGTCTCCGCCGCCCCTGCTAACGTTTTTTTTGTTTTTTTGTTTTTTTTTTTTTTTTCACATAAGAATAGGAAAAGAGATTTATATTGGGAGAGTGAGAGACTTTGAATTCGAAAATTCTTATATTAATTTTTTAATCTCTAATTAATTTGGTTAGAAGGGAAATTTTTCTATTAACGTTTTTATTTACACTAGTTAATTGACTAGTGTTGTATCTCAGAAAAAAAAATAACCATGGTTTCAAATGGTTTTTTCTAAAATTTTTAAATATAAAAAATAATTTTAGTTTTTACTCAAAAAAATAATTGTATTTTTAAAAATTTTTAAACATTAATTTTTATTTAAAATCAAAATAAAAAGGAAAAGAATTAAGAGGTAACGCTAAATAACATTCTAAAATTCTTTATAATTAATATTAAATAAATAAAAATATATTATTAATTAATATTAATTTTTATAATATTTTAAAATTTTAAAATTTTTTTAACTATAGGGTTTACTTGCATTGTTCTTCCAAGGATCTACAAGGATTTTTACTAGTAGTCTATAGTCAACTCCTCTTCTTATACTAGTATTGTGGTCTCGGTACATGGTGTGCCACGTAGATAGAGAATCGTTGCGTGGGGGACACTTACAAGGATACAAATACTATAACGTAATGGTAGTCAAATATTTGTCGTTTTAAGACATTGAGAAAAGCGAGCGAAGCTGGACGATGGAGCAACCATCTTCTCCAGGAACAAACCCAATTCACCTGAGGAACTGCATAGAGGAGCTTGTGAGGTTCACTCTACACTCTCACGTCAACGGAACTCTAGAATCGGATATTGGGCTCTCAAAAGAATTCTGCTTTTCTCTCCTCAGTCACCAATCACCCGACCTCAGCTTCCCTGATGATCCCTGTAAGAAATGAAAATATAATTCCTTTTTCCAATTAATGGTACCCATTTGTATTCTATATCCTGTTCTGCTTTTGTTTTTTTCATTGTATTAGAGGTTTGGGTTTGGGGTTCATTCTCTTGTACTTGACCATGTAACAGATTCTCCAGGAGTTCAACAAAATCCTTTATACATACAGTTAGCATCGGTCTTATGTGAAATCATAACATTGGGTTCACTTCAAGGGACATCTGGGGGTAACAAATTGGCATCTTTCAGTGAAGGCGGTGACTTGAAGCAGAGAGAAGAGTGGTTTGACTTTGTTCATAAAAGGGGATCTGAACTAACTGAAGTATGTGCTTCTTATGATGCTTAATTTACCTATTCCAGTTTGTGTTTATAGTGAATTTGTATAGGTAATATTTGCATTCCATCAGATTTTGAAGAGCATCAATTATGAACTTCATGTTCAGGAGCCTTTCTTCACTCAACTAAAAGGTATTATTCTATGCCCCAAATATTATGCTAATTGAATAACTGATTATGCTCTTCAGTTTTCTTCTCGATTTCTTTGGCTTTTATATCAGGATTCAATACATTCTTCATTTCTTTACATTAGTAGTTTTCAATTGGCAAGTTGGTTCATGGGATTTGAATTTGGGACCTGCCTTCTGGATCTAAGGCTCTATCTCTAGTTTCACTGCTTTCTCTTTCTGTTGCTTGTTTTGAAGTAACAATATCTTTCCATCTCGATAGTTTCATTTTCTATTTTATTAAAGTAAAAACTTAGGCATGTCGGTGATTTTTGTAGATGGCCTCAAAACAGTAGAAGGAAGATGTGCTGTGGGTGACTATAACAGGTATGCCTCAGTTTAGTGCATTTGTATATATCCACTGCTTTTTGATCTTTTCCCTTCCCTACTAATTTGCAGTTTATGCCATTTATGATTCATCATAATGTATGTATGTCCTTCAATAGATTCATCCTCTGACGATAACACGCTACGGGGATCCAATTGTCTTAAGAAACTAAGGAATCACTCTGACAAAAGAAAAGGAAAAAAGCAGTGGAAACATTAATCTTTTATAAAATGCAGCTAGTATTAATACTGCATAAGGTTTTTCCTTTTATTTGGTAGGGTAGGGTTCAAGGGCTTAAGAATTTGTCAGAAGGAACTCAACAGGTCTCATCTAAATGAAGACAACAAAGAGATTATCCTACTAACAGATGCTATACTTTTCATTTGAGAATCACCTTATACCAGCCTCCATAGAATATGCTGTTTTATTTGAAGTGGGGAGGGGCAGAGATAGATATTACATCGGAATTGTAAGAGTAACTAAGACAATGGAGGATATGCTGTTATTTTATATTTTATATATTGAAGAGTTGAGTACTTTTATAGGTTTTCCATTATATTTTCTGCTCATTGCTTTGTATTCAGGATTGGATCAGGAGCATTGATTCTCTTCAACAAATGCTTGGCGCTTGAGGTACAGGTAATAGCAGGTGTTTGGAAGTTCATTCATAATTCTTCTTCCTCTTCTTCTTCTTCTCTTGATCCACTTGTATTTTAATAACTAGTTTGTTGGCAGGATGTTCACCATTATGCTTTCTTCTCTGAGATGTTGGAAACAGAGACTCTTGCCAAGGTCCTTCCCGGAGTTAAAACCGTTGATGAAGGTAATGATCTTGTACTTTCTCTGGCGTGAAAGTCGTGACAGGTTAAAATAAACTATGCTTTTTCCCATAGGGTTTAAAACTGCAAAAAGAATTTGGACCACAAGCATCCCTAATATATATTCTGAAGTCCCAGAACAACAGCAAGACGGATACGTAGATCCCTTAGCACTTGTCATGTAAGGTTGAAAGAGTTGTTAGCCTAGTAGTATGTGCACTATTTTATTTGAGCACTACTCCAGGTTCAAACTTTACAAGGAATTATTGAGAATGCCTTGTGATTATGAAATCAATGCAACAAGTTTTTTCCTTCACATGTGTTTACTCTTAATAAATCAACAATGAGAACTTTAACATTTAGATGAATCAGAACCTTTTAAAGTGATATTTCTTCATCATACTCGGCATGTGGAAGATTAATGAAATATTGGTCTTTCAGGTGTTCAAGTCTACAGGAAGTTTTACTCAGAAGAGAAGGAAATGTCCAATGGTGTGGTTGCAATTTGCGTTATAAAAGTGGCAGCTCAACCCTACCTTTCACTGGCAAGAATATTATCCGTCAGTCAGCTAACTCTATACTTGTTTGCTTAGTGCCTATGACTATAAGAATAGATGAAATTCTAACATTTTTAAGTTTAGAGAAAATATTTTCTACCATTATAAAGTGTCTCGACTGGGGAAATCACACACTGAGAGGGATGAGAGGGAGGAAAGTTGAAGCTAAGTAGTAAAATCAAAAGGCTCCTAATGAAAGCAATTCAAAATGAAATCTGTATCTAAAGAGTAAAAATAGTTAAAGTTAGAGTGAGCTTTAAAAATGTGATGCATCTCATTCAGACCATACATACCTGCACCTGCATGACAGACATGCAGCCCTGTTCAGTTGGAAAATGGCCGCTAGCCCTTGCAGTGTCCATCCGGCATCGCAAGTATGTAGATTGTAAGCTGTCTGATGCCGTATGCAGACTAGAAATATAGTAAAAAGTGCTGACATAGCTGTGTTCTCTTTTTTGGTGCCGTGCAGAATCATTCTGCTTATTGTTTAATTTCAGGGGTTGGGAGATGAAGGTGTCCTAATCCTTTTAGGACAGGACCATCTTGCTGGATCTGTTCCATGAGAATTCCCGTTGCTAGGAGTTTTTACTTCTCTGCTACAACAAGAGAAGCATAAGCCAAATGTAAGATGAAGGCATGGGATTGCTTGTTTCTGGTCTTACAGCATGTGGAATGGAATGAAATTGGGATGAACTCATTGAGCACCAGCGCCATGGACTAAGTCATACAGGCTATATAAAGCTCATCGTGAATCCTGAACGAATTCAAACGAACTTTGCGATTCAGTGGGGACCCAATTATGTATTCTGGTCACGTGTCTAAGTAAGGTTGTCAAACAGTCAGCCATTAAGCTCTGGCAAATGGCAATTGAGTCGCGAAATTATTACGTAATTAATTAATTAATCTTGATAAACATTGAGGCCAAAATGTGATTTTTCCAAAAGTATTATTAAATTAAATTAAAATGATTAAATAAGGAATTATTACGTAAAAAAAGTTAATTAATTATTCGGTTCAATTCGATAAAGAAAGGAAATAAAAATTCAGTTTACTGTTGATCTTGGAGCCGTGGAGCTCAGCGAAGCAAAGTGGAAGAACTTAAACTACTACTGATAGAGGGCGAGAAATGGAGAGATTGAGAGAATGTATGGAAGAGCTAATGAAGTTCACTCTTCAATCCCACATTGACAAATCCCTAAATTTCGAATTGGGTCTTTCCCCTGAATTCTGCTCCGACCTCCTCATCTCCGATCCCACCTATCCCAATTCCGACCACCCTGGTAAGGAAATTCCCCATATTTTATTGTTTTTTTTGCCGGAATTCTCAAATCTCCTCTTCGAATGTTCAAAGAAAAGGGCAGAATTAAAAAGAAAACAAGGGAAATGCTAAAACTTGAACCGATAAAGGTTTAAAGATGGTAATTTTATCCATTTGTTAGAAGCTGATTTTCTTTAACGCTCAAATTGTGCAGTTTCTTTGAAAGGAGTTCCCTCGTACCCCTTATACAAGCATCTAGCATTGGCTCTATACCAGTCCATTGTTTCTGGGTCCATATGCAATAGACATGAGAATTTGGGGCTAATGCGTGACGACATTTCTTGGAAACAGAAGGAAGAATGGAATGAGTTGGTTTCAAATAAGGGACTTGAATTGATAAATGTTAGTTTGGCAATTGTAATGCTGTTATTTTATTTTATTTTTCATTCTGGTTTGTGATTAATAATTTGTTTTCTTGTAGCTTATGAAGAAGATAGACTTGGAACTTCATGTCCAGGAGCCCTTCTTTTCACTGTTAAGAGGTATTTTTGGTTGCTTTAGTTTAGACTTATCAATGCACTTGTTCCTTTGTCGGTTTGTCATTATTCCGAGCGATTGAAACTTGTCATTCTTTATAGATGGCTTGAAAACGATTGAAGGAAGATGTGCCGTTGGCAAATTCAATCAGTATGTCTTGGGCTCTCTTTGTTTTTCTTTTTCCCTCTGGCCTCTTGGTCCTTTGCATGACTTCTATCTTTTTATTTAGCTCGTGCTTTTTAAACTTGTTCTGTGCACATTGATTTCTGTCTGATTTAAAGTTTAGCTGATTTTGGCTAAACTGTCTGATTTACAGTTTTGCACTGTCTTGTGAACAATCTATGAACCCGTAACGAGAAGTCAATCGAATTCTTCGTTGATGGTCTACCCTGCTTATGATATTGTTGATTTAAAATTTTAGTTGCAGTTGACCTTCCCCCTTTTTTCTAGTACTTTTTCCAGAGTGGTCTTTAATTTTTTTACCTCTTTCCTTTTGACAGATGAGTCATTTTGACTTATTCATATATTAACTATTTATTTAGTTTAGTATTGAACCAGGTGATACGATCCTCTTTAATAAATGTCTGTTGCTTGAAGTTCAGGTAACTACATGCTTATGCCTTATATCACAAGTTCATGTTCTGAGTTGGGCTTTACTAATTTCATCAATTTGCAGGCTGTTCACCGTTATGCTACATTTTCTAAGTTGTTAGAATCTGAAACTCTTTCTCAAGTCCTTCCTGGTGTTAGATCCGTTGAAGAAGGTAATGGAAGTAGAAGTTAGCCCATGGTTGACCTTGAAATATTTCTCTCTTCAGATGTGGACAACAAGGATTACTTTGAGATAAGTTCTTAGGTACTATTATATGGAATGGGAGATTTTGTCACCAGATCATAAATGGGGATTAATGTCACTATGTTATAATCATTTAAGACAGAATAAATGATGTTGTTAAAAGGTTGGCTTTTTGTTTTCAAAGAGTTGATTGAAAACCATGCGATCTTAAAATCTATTAATATAGCTATTAACAAAATCAGGCAAAAAAAAAAGGGAAAGAAATCTGATTTGATTTAACTGAGAAATCTCAGAAATTCTGGCTTTTTATTTTCGGAAACTCCCTATAATGTATAGACTATGGGGGAATGTGAGGAAAAGTTAACAAATGATTTGAAATAATGCATATAGGAGGTTGCTAAAGTGTAATATCCATAACCAACAGTCATGAATTTCTATGAGTGGTGTATATCTCTATTTTGTTTTATCAATGATTGATCATATGGAAAACTTGTGCATTAGCTATTTTTATGCATTAGATTGAATATTATGGGTATTTAGATTCTTGTTTCTAAGTTATATGCTGATACCTTTTTGGTAATTTGTTCATGCTTTTGCAGGCTTGCAAATATATAGGAAATTTTATACAGAGGAAAAGGAAAGGTGTAATGGTGTCCTTGCAATCTGTGTTTCTAGCTTGGTGGCTCAGCCCTCTGTATTATTGGCCAGCATTCTATCTGTGAGTTGATCCTTAATGCATTTTTTTAGTTTTAGATGATTTTCTTATATTTGACAAATTAATCTGATATCTTTCCAATGGAAATTTTTGTTTGATTGCTATGTGCACGCCTGGTTGGGCATCAATTGATTGAGTTTCAAAACCTTGGATTCTTATGCACTTTCTAATAGATTACTGGGAACTTAACTGTTGTACCGTATTGACAGTCAAGAGAGAGAGAGAAGAGAAAAAAGGAAAAACTAACATTGCTGTAGTCCCCTTTATCAATTCTGTGAATATGAAGAAGGCAATGTTATCCTAAATTTTTTCATAATACACCCTACAACACTGACTATGCGAAAGGAATGGATAACAGGATGGTGTCTAGAGTCCACATTTTGTCAGCATCAGTCATGAGTATAAAAAGAATGCTCTTGTTACATATGAAATATTATGTAGAAATTGTTAAAATTTAACAATTGACATAACTTTTATTTGCTATATTCCATTTCCGTCGAATCTCACATCATGATCTCAAACTACTTTATTTAAGAGTGCATAGTAATAATAATAATAAGAATATAGCTAGAAAGTTATAATACTAATTTTAAGTTCTCAATTATCATTTATTTAGTATTTAGAAATGTAATTCTCATTTCAGTAGAACAACAGACAATTGAGCAGTGGTTAAACATTGATCATGGTTAACTTTCATATGCTTTGGGAACATGAGATTTTCTGGTGAATGATGTGACTAAATTCTCAGATATATGCTCCATCTTAGATCTAAGCGAGATATGACATGTTTGTATAGCTGTATTTTAAAGCATTTGAGAAACTTGATTGAGCTCTTTTATCATCCCATGACTATAGTAAGATTCTGGGCCATATATAGAGAGAAGGCATTTTCAGTAATAAAGATTTATTCTATTATCAATTGAAACATCTTGAAAGGATGGTATATGACTGTGTCTACTTTATTAATAGTTGGCTACATTAACAGATTATTAACATATTTTGCAGTTATATCATTGCTGACAATGAACCAAAAAGATCCACCATGCACTGGTGCTTTTTAGTTTTAATGGTTCTATTACAACAAGCATTCACTTTTTGCTTTTAGCTTTTGGAGGGATTTGCTTTGTTATAAAAGTTAATTCTGGCTGCATATATCAATTTGTGCCTGTTTCAAGTCTTAATCATGTTGGCAGAGGGATCAATTCATTGTCATTAATTTATGATTTTATGGACAGATTACACGTCAATTTACTTCTTATCAGATGTGTACTAGTGATATTACTGTATATCTGCCTATGTATTTTGACTCCCATAGAGCCATTATTAGTAAGTCCAAACTCGTTACTTACCTGGTTGAAGTGCTGTATTTTTTAAGTTTCTCAAGTGGAAGTTTTAGAGTTTGATGTTCTAATCCAGGAACTAAGTTATGAAGGTGTCCAACGCCTTCTGGGTCTAGCACATTCTGCTGGAACAATTTCTGGTGCTCTTCCGCCACCAAAATCAACACTTCTATCATCATTCATGTTGCCATATAATCCAGATGTAAGACAATCACTTTTCACTTTCTTTTATGCTTTCCGTTTGCCAAGAAGGCTCTTCTGCTTGTTTTCCTTCTACCCTAAGGGTTGTTCCTTACATTGGACTTTCTTTTAGTTTCTCAACTGAGCATGTTCCAATTAGTATGGATGACTTTTAGCCTGCATATAGGAAAGGAATTGAAAAATATGTTGATTGAAGAACTAAGCTTTTTCGTATAAAGGAGGTGTTTGTTGTTAAAATGTAAAGAACTAGCAGAGTCTGGGTGGTGCAATGAGAAGAGGGTATTCATATTATTCTCACACCACACCTGAGTAAAACTAGCCAGTTGACATCTTACTGTGGGAACATGTCGCACCAAACAATGGGACCTAAGGGCATTGAAATTATCATTTGGACATTTCCTACTAGATAAATGTATGTTTTGATGCTCCCATTAAAGATCCAACTTTGGCTTTAAACTGGTCAAGAAACATTTTATTCTACTAGGTGTCACTAGCTAGCTTGTTTTGGATGTTATGTTTAGGTACTCTGTCTTTGCAGTGTGCCTCCGTGTGTGTTATCTCTATACAGCATGACATAATTATAGTATTTCTCTTTCTTTCTTTTTTTACTTATCCCCAACATTGTATGACTTGGTTCTAGTTTTTCTTCTTTTTGTGGTATCCAGGTCAAAGGCAGTACTTTGACTCATGGAGCTAGGGCCTTATCAAAGCATGTTTGTCGAAGTGGTAATAAGTTCTGGGGTAATTTAAGTGGAAGTGGTGAGTTCTTTTCTGTATTCAACCTGTCATCATGGTGCTTAAAGAAGTGTGTTCTGTTTTGTTTTTCTCGATTTGATTTGTTTTTGTTATGTGTATGTGTGTATATTTCATTAACATTGACAATAGAAGGTATAATGGTAGATTTTTAGGATTTCTTTGGTTGATAGAGGGGTATAGTTTGGATTCCTCTAGGGTATATTAATCTTAAATCCACTAAACAGTGGGTGATGAAAAATATGACTTATGAAGGGGAAGAGAGGGTGAGAGGCTTATCCATTTGGGGTGTATACTTGTCCTCTAAAGCATTTGCTATACTAAACATAATGGCAATTATTTTTCTTGGTATATAAATCTTAGACTTCTAAAATGATCCTTGAGTTTAATCATGAAGTTTATTGTGTTGACATATGAAGATAGGAACATCTTCTTCGATGTCGGCATCAGTTAATATGGAGAAGAGGATAGTCACATTAGTTAATAGATTTTGACTCTGTAGTGCAAAGTTGGACCTTTCCATTAATAATAAAATAATAATAAGATTGATAGTAGGATAAATAAATAGTTTATTTTTAGTATTACGTATGTGCAGAGATGGACTCTTGATTAGTATTTCTTTATCTTACCATTTATTCAATCCTGACCTGTTTCAATCTCAGCAGATTTAAATAAAAACAATCTTGCAGCGGGTGTAATTACTCATTTGATCTCGAATTGTTGCTGGTTGAATGTATATATTGTTCAACCACATGGTTCTGTCTTTGAGATAAGGGTTGCTGAAGGTTATGGTGCACGTTGGTCTAAGGATGGAACTAAGGTAAAGCATAATTTTGTTACTCATTGCATGAATGGATGTGTGCATTGTAAGGATGCATTTATATTGATTTGAGAATTAACCATTCTTACAATTTTTAGGTTGTTATGTACTTAAGTAGCTCCAATTTTACTAGCTGATTGTTGGAAATAATAATCTATTCATTAATATTAGGCACGTCAAAATTTAAGCTAACACCAATGCATTGGTCTATATCAATTTTCCTAACTTGAAGATATTTCAATCTACTAATATTTAATTCCTAAAGGATATAGATTTAAGATTTTGTATGACCACTACCAGATTGATGTTGACCATCTCAGCTTCTGTTGTTTCAGTTCATTGGATTTCTAGAACCATACATGAATGATGGTCACTTGAAGGGATGGAAGCATTGACTTGACTCAAGAGATGTTTGCTCTGGCTTGCATGATCCACAAGGTATTTACTTCCATCTAATTTCCACCCCACTTTGTGAAGCTTTGGATTGAGAAATAAATTGAATTATTCATTCATCTCATGCACCATTCTTCACTAAAGCACACAAATCACATGCGTTCATGTTTCTTCCCTCTTTTACAACCTTAATTACTTGCATAATACACGGTCTTAAACCTTTTCACCTTTGAAGACCTTTTAATCAAGGCTAAGCTCAGCATTGTCTTTGGGTTGTATAATAGTGACTTGGGCCTCAACACAGCACTGAATGGATTGAAAGCTGAGGTTTGTGGCATTTCACCATGATTTTTGATATCACAGCTTCTGAAAAAATGGTCGCTATACAGTTTTTGTTCCTTGTTCTTTTCACTAGTTTTCATTGTCATTTTCCCTGAACCATATTTGCATTTAACTATATAGAAAATAGAAAGTTCAAAATTTTATTCTCTTTTCTCAGGTTTGAATAAGTTAGTAATGAAACTACGGCTATGGGTATCGTTGATTACCCGCTCTCCTAATTTTATATAGAGGTTATCATTTTACATATCCTATTATTAAACTGTCTCTTTTTTGAATTTTTAAATTTGGGGCACTAGATTCTGAAGAGGGCAATCGTTGTGTGTAAAAGGGTTCTTATTCTAGTGGATTTACGTTTGAGCATATATATGGTTTTGACTTCATTTTGTGGAGCCACTTCGACATATTGAATTCATCTCATAGACTTCAATAGGTTTATCTACAACTTTAGTTTGTATCAGGATGTGTATTTTAATAATGATGCTTCTCTGGTCTTAATATTG
The DNA here is from genome assembly GCA_030664755.1 of Microcos paniculata. Lineage (NCBI taxonomy): Eukaryota > Viridiplantae > Streptophyta > Magnoliopsida > Malvales > Malvaceae > Microcos > Microcos paniculata. Next base: position 9,003,191 of record CP131462.1, on the reverse strand, counting down.
AATAAGATAAAATACAATGCATATATGCTGTTGTGTCTGGCATATTGCCAGAGAGTATTTAAGAGAAACTAGTGACATAAGTTCAAAATAGGTGCATCCGTGGAGTTCTAGTTTTGTTGGTAGACTTCCATGATAAGGTTAGATTGTTGGTGATCGAGATGCTTGGGTGTAGGCTAACATTGATCTAGTTCTCATTGTATTACAGTTTCTTCCTTAAAGAGTTTGTCGGTATGATGGGCAGAAGGTGGTGAAGCTAAACTTGAAAGAGTCATGCTTGTAAGGTTGTAATATTCTTTTATTATGATCTACATTTAGTGGAAGGAATGACAATGCCTTTGAAAGAAAAGAGTTGCTAATACACAAGATTAAGATGGAACTTTGGGCACTTTGGTTTCTTTGCCTTTTCCCTCTTCTTTGGTAATTCTCATTTCTACTAGCATTCCCTAGACCTGTTATTATTTTATTTTTTTGTGTTGACAATTGACTGGTTGAACTTTAGCCATTGAGTTTTGTCGCTTTTTGGTTTCTGCTTCTTGTTTTCTATTTTTGTTGTTTTTATTTGTATGCTCTACATGTACTAGGGCAGTTCTTTGTTGTTGTTTCACTTTTCCCTGCCTCGTTGTTCTTCCCATAAAAAAGATATCAATAATGTTACATATCCTGTTCAAGGGAAGGCATTATCAAGATCCTTTTTTTTTTTTCAGTGGGATGGGAGAGAAACAAGGGGCAAGGAAGATAGACAGTGGAGGAATGGATGATTCTTAAGCTGAGCCACTGTAAGAAAATGGTAACACCATGCAGGCAATAAGTGCAGTGAACAGTGTCCCAGATGAATATATGCTTTGAGTTTGCTTGTGATTCATCATATTAGGCGTTGCAAAAGATATGACCGATAAGTTGAAAGGGAAAGATGATTGTGAAGAGAAAGAACCAACAGACGATAAACTTTGCAGCTGATGCTGACAAATTTGGATCGATGATGGCAATGATGATGACAACCAAGTGTGTATATTTGTCGGCCACTTCAATACGAGAGCTTTCACATGGATTTAGTTGTGACAAGATTGCATCAAACTGGGTGGAGAAGTGCTGACTATGGTAAGCAAGTTGGTTTTTTGGCCCCATACTTCGAAGCAATATCTGAATTGAGTCATCACAATCAATTTCTCTATCATGAACATTTAGTGCATGGAATTATCTCAAGGACAACTGATGTTAAGATTTTAGCATTTTAAGTATGCTTGAACACATGCACGAGCTAGGATACTCTATGCTTCCTTCCTAGTTTTGTTAATTATTGAACCATAAAATATTAAAATTACTTGAACATCCCACCTTCTGGTATTGCTATTTGCATTCATTTCTCTGAAGCTCTTTTACTGATTCTATTTGTCTCACCTCTATTTACATACTAAACTACTATATGATTTGAACTTTTGTTGCTGGTTTAACCATAAAAACATCTGAAATTTATAAGTTTTGGTTCTGATTAGCCCAAACTTTTATGTTCAGCAAATCTAAAGGCTGTTACATTTCACAGGTTTGTCTTCTGGAATCTGGGCTTATCTAATGAGTAATCAAGTTGTGCGTGGCAACATGTTCTGCCACTAAAGCTTTTTCATGGTATGATATGGGTGACGAGTTTTAGCTTACTTTCCTTTCTGTAATCTGGCAGAAGCCAATACCCTTACTTGCATGCCACATGTCCGACTTTATTCATGAATTTTCCGCAAATTATACCTGCAAAGCAGTGGATAACTGACACATCCACAATTAACAAAAAGCTTAGGTTCCTGATTCAAAGTTGGGTCAATACACATCATACATGTAAAAAGTAAGTTGAATCCATCCAAAGACCTTTTCATTTACAAATCCCACTGCCATGTAAATTTGCTCTTTTACTTCACTTACCAGCATATTATTCCAGCCTGCTTACTATTATTTTATTAATTTTTCGACGCTTTCGGTGTACTTAGTTACTTTGAAATCTTTTATTCTGTGAACCCACCAAAAAGAAAGATGAATAGAGGCTAAGCAATTGCCTTGTTCCCTAATTGTATGTATGTGTTATTAGTTTGTGGAGGGATGTAACATCAAGGCCCCTTAAAAAGTTGTACCTCTTTTCCTACTTTTCTTGGAACATGTCATGTGGTGTGGCTCTTTGAGTTTTCCATACCACAACATGAACAAAATTATTACAAATCACCTTCACCCGCTCTCAAGAATTTCACAAGAAAAAATGCTTTGATTGACTATTAAAACCCAATAGACTTTGATCCATTTGCTTGTGGTTCTTTTCTGTTGTTGGTTATCATGATGAGTTGAATGTGACCTTAAGCAGTCCTTTTCTATGAGAAAAATTTTGTATCCCAGGGAAGATAAAGAGATGAGAACCAAGTCCTTCTCTTGAGTCATCAATGTATAATTGTGATGTATCTTTGATTTATTGAAAAATTTTGATTCCCTTTCAAAGGAATTGTCGAAGATCTTCATCAGTACCCAAATCATTCCTTGTAATCCTAATTTATTGAACTGATAAAAGCAGAAATAAAAAGGAAAAATAATTGTATAAAAAAATTAGGATAAAATATAAAAAGGAACACACGTGTAGTTCCCTTGACTTTATTTTCCTCCCAAAATTGTAATTGGACCAATGAAAGCATTTGCTTTATCTCAGGTCTCCTGCTCCTACTAATAAATGACTGTTTATGGTTGGTTCGTTCTGGTAGATGGAATATGAATTCTCTTTATAAAAAGGTGTTGTAATTATTAATTTATTTATGATGGCAAACTTATCGTTGCAGGACCCCATTGCAGAATTTTATATATTTTTCAATAAAGTGATTTTTTTTTTATTTTCCAATTGTAGACTTTCATGCAGAAAAATAGGATGAAAATAACAATTTTATAAATAAATAGTTTGCTAGAAGAAGACCACGGGGACACAAAAATTTTCCTTTATTGGGGCCCTATCTTGCAGCTGCCTCCTAGCTTAGCTAGCTTAAGAATCCTGGAAAACATGAGCTTTTCTGCAACTTTTATAGCCCCTTGATGCATGAATTATACAAGCAGAAAAGCCTTGGTCTAAGCTATATCACTTTTGACCTTCTGATCAAATTTAGGCTTTTTCTTTTGAACCCCAAAAGCATTCGTCAGACTTCCATGCATGATGCATGGACACCCTCATTACCAAGTTTTCAAGGCAATGAAAATGGATCAAATTCATGGAACCTCACACATGACGTTTGCTATCAGACAGTTCAGTCAGAAGAAAATTATTACATATATGAAAGCATGGGTATTATACTTTAATCTCTATAAATAAATAACGACGATTCTGATACGATCACGATATATGTTTCAATGATATTTATGTTGGAGCTCTCGAATTTGACTATTGAGATAAAATGATGTCGTAATGATAAGATTGGTCATTCACGAGATTAAAAAACTACTACTAATCATATGAATAATCGGAAACGAGGACATAATAATTAGCTATAGATAGCAATTCCCAACCAAACAATGAAAATGATTAATCATGGAGAAAGGAAAAATGATGATGATCTACTGTTTAACCGTACAAAGCAGTGGAAAATGGTGTCGAGACATTTAACATTGAAGATGGGAACGGGATGAATTGTTGTTGTTGTTTGTAATGTTAACAAATCAAACAAATTAAAACAATGATGTATGAGATTACACGGAAGCAGACAAACAAGGCTGCAGAACAGAGGACCACATGAATGAGAATCCACATAAAAATCATCATCATCTTACTTATTTTTTTGATCAAAAAGAAAAAGAAATAAACAAAATAATATAATTAAGGAGGCTCTCCGAGGGGCAAAGACGACAGCTGATCTCCAATGATTGGATGGAAAAAAACAGGACCTCTAACGAAGTTTGTCTTTTTGTCTAATCATTTGTTAGGGAATAAGCTTCACTTTGATACCATTTCTTAATTTTGGTTTATTCACCTTCCCCATCCTATATTAATTAATTTTGCTTCTTTAATTAAAAATATATTAATTACAAATTGTTTCAGCCAACCATAACCCAAATTGAATGTTTAAGCTTTGCAGGCCCCAGAAAAGGCATATTATATACTAATTGGGTGTTGTAATTGACTGCTTTTCAAGACTTAGAAGTGCTTAAATAAACTAATAATGCTATAAAGAAGATATTTTGTTGTACTTTCTTTCCTCTTTTCTTACTTCTCAATCATTCCCTCTCAATCTTTTATTTAAGTCAAAACTTGGATGGATGCAATATTTTGGTATGCAAAATTTGATTTCTGTCTCACTGACTAATCCAATTCTTTTGAATGTTGATTCTTTCTTAATTTCATGGTGAGACTTGCATTATACAGTTGCTTGATGAGTGAGATGGTAAGACTTCCCCTTTTTACTTGTGAAAATAGGGTATTAATTAGACAAGTGATTAATCATAGTTTAATCTTTCTAATTAAACCTTTCTTTCTCTCTAATACTTAAATTTTGTTGGCTAATTAGATAGTGGAGTTGTGACAATGAGGTGCCACTTGCAGCTACTAATCGTATCCGATTTTGGACTAAGTCAAGAACTTTTAACAAATCCGATGAGAAAGATTGAATTGACATGAAAATATCAAGAAATCTCATAATAATAGAACATAATGAAAGACAATTTGACATATTGAAGATCGATGATCGATGTTTTAGAAAGGAAAAGTGGTTATTGTAAGATTAAACGTAACCCACCGAGCTAACTCAATAACTGTTAACAATGCACACCACTAAGTATACTTGATGTCCGGGTTTAAAGCCGGATCACAATCATTGAAAATTGAAATTAAAAATCTAAGACTATGTTTGGTAAATGAAAACATTTTCTGTTTTTATTCTCTAAAATATACAAAGAAATCATCATCTAACATATGTGTAATTTATAGAAATATATGCAAGTTTGAGAAAATGAAAATGAAAATGAAAATAAACTTAAAATTGAGAACGATTTTTTTTTAATCTCATTTGTATGTCCATTTTCATTTTTATTTTCTAAATATGTATACATTTCTTCTTAGCTTAGATAGTACGTAGTTCCTTTATATTTTTTGGAGAATGAAAACAAAAATTTTTCTTATACCAAACATATATAGCCTAACTCTATCAACAGATTACACGACCGTTGACTCAAGAACTATATATCTTTTGTAGTTAATGTAAAGAGACTATCTATAAATACGATGCACATTATGGAGATCAAATGAGGAAGAAAATTGTATATGAGACAGTCTTGTGGCAGTAAGTTGAGATAAGCAAATTTAGGTAAAATCTAATCAGATCAATAAAGTGACAATAATATTGTCAACATCGAGTACTATAGCCTTTATCATCATCTATTCGTTGGTATTAGCAAAAGAAAATATGTTGTTTGGTGTCTTTCTTTTAGCATTATGCAGTTCCTATTGGAAATGGGGATTCCATATAGGCATTTTATATTTCTGGGAATATATGTTTTATTCCATACAAACCCCCAAATGTTAATAACTATGATGACATCAAATTGATCAAATACATATGTAAATCCTGCTGGTTGCATCGAAATTCTATCATACTTTGGGTGACAATTATTATGGTATATAGTTAATTAAAGTGGGCAAATTGATTAATTACCAAAGAAATTAAACATCTATATATATATATATATATATATATTCTCTCGACTAATTAATAATTAGTCAATAATCTTAATATATCTGATTATTAATTATTTCAATCAACTTACTAATTATATATTATGCTTGCGTCATGCATAGGAAAATTTAGCCATCTGGGATGCCTAACAAGTAGGCTTTTTCATCCTACGAATATGTATGCATACGTACGTACTTATAATGTACATATTATTTAATTATGTTGAAAATCAAAGTTGATCATCCTGATTAAATCTGTCCAGAATCACCCCATGCCATGGCCTGTTTTATATTTTTATTTCTTCTAAAGGCAATTTTTCATTCTTGAATTAATTATTTACATTTCGCTCCTTTTGGATATTTGAATCCGAACTTTTTTTTTTCTCACCCATGTCCAGAGCTTTATTCTGACTAATTTAGGTTCGATCAGCGTCACATACTTGGATATGGTGGCTGAGTCTTCCAACGGGGGCAGCTGCATACGCAAGATCTCGAACCTGAGACCTGCTTAAGCTGAAACAAGCCGCTTACCACTCGATCCAACTCCACGTTGGTGAATCCGAACTTTGTTGTATGCACACACATCAAGTCTCATACACAACTTAGACACAATAGGCGGTAAGCCTATAAGGGTAAATATATTAATATATATTCTTGTTTTCTGCATCTGAATGCGCCAACATATATCATTTCTACTTTGGATCTTATTATAAAATTAATGTTTTGTTATAAAATTTTCATTTTAGCCATAGATATATATATATACTTTTGAAGAACATTAATTCTTTGCAATTCTCCCATTTCATGCCATGCATATATTGTTTAAATTCAAACAATAAGAAACAAACACTAGAAGCCACAAGAATATTGACATCAATATATTTTTGCCAATATAATTTGGTATATGTTATGTATATATATAGGATTTTCCTTTTTACTAAGTATATCCTCTGACCTTATTGATTTAAGATTATAATAATCTTTATCGAGTTGGGAACGAGAAAGGTAAAGTGTATTTTCTAGCAATCCCTTACCCTTATAGGGATCGAGGCTGCTAACACCTTAATTATTTAATTTTTAAGATGGAGCAAGTTGTATAAAAGAACTACATACTTGCTTATCACAATAGCTTAACTCTAAACTTTATATTTTATATATATCTGCAAAATATTATTTTATAAATATATGATACAGAAGCAAATACAAAAGTGCTAGAAATAAATTAGAACGACAATGACCCTGAATATAATAGTATGGGCATTTCTAAATCATAGCCTTGTACTTGGCCATTTCTGAACTCAAATGAAATTGAGTTCTGCAAAGTTGCCTAAGGAGTCAAAGGGGGCCTCCCCAGCTCATGGACATCATGATTACTCTCTTCATCACTCTTCAAAGAGGAGAAGCAGCGGGCAGCAGCAGCACGCAATTCTTCCCCTCCAACCACCACTAGTAGAGCAATGGTCTTCAGTAGCAGCCGTAGACATGCACAACACCACCAATCACCATCACCACCACCAAGGCCTTCAGCAGCAGCAGCAGCAGCCTCAAAATAGCCACACATCAACCAGCCGTTCATCGGACTCCGGCGCCGAGCCTTGTGCCACGGGTAACAAATGGGCCTCAAGTCTCCTAAGGGAATGCGCCAGAGCCATCTCCGAAAAGGATTCTAACAAAATCCACCACCTTCTTTGGATGTTAAATGAGCTCGCTTCCCCTTATGGGGACTGTGATCAGAAACTAGCATCTTATTTCTTGCAGGCGCTCTTTTGCAAGGCCACAGAGTCAGGGCAACGATGCCACAGAACCCTAACTTCGGTTGCCGAAAGGAGTCACTCCTTTGATTCAGCTAGGAAGTTAATCCTTAAGTTCCAAGAGGTAAGTCCATGGACTACTTTCGGTCACGTAGCCGCGAATGGTGCAATATTGGAGGCCTTGGATGGGGAGACCAAACTTCACATCATCGATATAAGCAATACCCTTTGCACTCAATGGCCTACTTTGCTCGAAGCTTTGGCCACAAGAAACGATGAGACACCACACTTAAAGCTCACTGTCGTGGTTACTGCTAATATCGTAAGATCGGTCATGAGGGAAATAAGCCAGCGAATGGAGAAGTTCGCTAGATTAATGGGTGTGCCTTTCAAGTTCAATGTAATAAGTGGGCTAAATCGCTTAGGCGAACTAACAAAGGAGGCGCTCGGTGTTGTCGAGGATGAAGCCGTCGCAATCAATTGTATCGGGGCCTTACGAAGAGTTGCAGTCGAGGAAAGAGGAGCCGTGATCCAGATGTTCCAATCCCTTGGGCCCAAAGTTGTGACGGTCGTGGAGGAAGAAGCTGATTTCTCGAGTACCCGATATGACTTTGTCAGCTGCTTTGAAGAATGCCTAAGATTTTACACATTGTATTTCGAGACGCTAGACGAGAGCTTTGCCCCAACCAGCAATGAGAAGCTGATGCTGGAGAGGGAGTGCTCGAGGAACATAGTTAGGGTTTTGGCTTGTGACGACGACCCCGAGGATTACAGTGGAGGAGAGTGTGAGAGAAGGGAGAGAGGGAACCAATGGTCAGAAAGGCTCAGGGAGGCCTTTTCATCAGTTGGATTTAGCGACGACGTCGTCGATGATGTCAAGGCATTGCTAAAAAGGTACATGAGCGGATGGGCGTTGGTTCAACCACAGCAGCAAGATGAAACAGGACTTTACTTAACATGGAAAGAGGAAGCAGTAGTATGGGCATCAGCATGGAAACCCTAGGAATTGGGCAGAGGCAACCATGGATTAGTTTGGATGGTCTCTGAAAAAGTGAAGGGCTATAGCTTCTGCATTTATGCACGAGTTTGGAAGCAATGGAAACATGCAGATGGGGAGTTTTTCACTTTTTTCATCATAAAATTTTATTATTATAGAGTGATCTTCTTCTGATTCATATAAGCATGCTTGTATTTTATCTTATGTCCACTTTTCTTCTTCAGCTTTATGCTTTGGAGTTTGTGATGTTTCTTTATCTGCTTTAGATCATTATTCTTGTTTGAAGGTGTTTGCATTTGTGCCTCTGTCAACTCTATGACATTATATCTCCAGTTGTAGTACTCATCCGAATTCCAATTTGGATTGCTTTCCTTCTATCATTTCTCTTCCTCTTCCTCTTTCATCATCCCAATTCTAGTCAGATATTCTGTATAACAATATATATATATATATATGTATGTATATATGTAAGAAAAATATCTACTATCATTCACAAACTTTTCATCAATATATTATTGCACACAAACAGATTCAATATTTGTTTAATATATGCTATATGATCTATTGGGTTTGATTGATATTCATTTTCCTCTTGTTCACATTCCTGTTCATTACCTTTTCTTCCTCTTTTGTTAGAGTGCATATGTTTGTGGGGAGACCTAAAGAAAGGAAAACTACTGGTTTGGGGATTAATAAGGGTAAGCAATTTTTTAATATGGGTATCTTTTTTTTTTTTTTTAATACCGATATGGGTATCAATTTATACCTAGGAATAATTATTGATTAAGTAGATCTTATATATATATATATATATATAAATGGTTGGTTGAGCAATTCTTCAATATTTTAAGTATGAAAATTTTGAGGTTAATATGAGCCTTTGTAGAGGATTTTGTTTTAAAATGAGAAATTTATATGTAAATATAATCGCAATCATCAAAGGATCCCTCAACATATCATCAATTAGCACAAATAAAAGAAGAAAACCAACAATTAGCTATTAACCAAATATAAACATAAAAAGTATAAAGAAGATAAGGTAAATCTCCATGAAAAATGAGAATTCAAAAGCTAATTGTTGAAGAGATTTTGGTTAATGTGTATGGCAGAAATGATGAACATCTTGTTTTTGGATTATTTATTATTCAGTTTTGCGCTTTAGAATATGCCCTCTTTAATTCTACTTTGCCTTAACACTCTTGTCTTCATTTCTTTATCTTACTTTGGGGTGACAAAATTTTATTCAGATCATTATTCAAAGCTGAAATATGGTAATTAAATTTGATCAACCAATAAACTTTTTTCCAGCTATACAACAATATAATAGTGTGTGCATATAAAAAGTTGTGAAAATTTTGTGAAAAAACTCCTAAAATTAAGTTAAATTAAGTCAAGATACTGTTTTAACTATTTAATACTCATTAGAGTGGAAAGTTTGACATCTCCTAGAAATAAAAATCAAGGCCAAAACAAATTTGACCGATCCATCGATAACCTAGCTGGGTCTAGCTATATATATCTTGCAATATCAAATTGAGCTGGGAGGAGCCACACGCGCAAGTAATAGGATTTTAGTCAAATATCGGAGTATATATATACTCATGTTACAATAAAAATTAGAAAATCCTCAAGCTAGCTGATCAAGTTCAATGGCAACTTTACTACTTTTCACACTAGGAAGCTTTCGGATTTCAAGCTCAAATTAATACTTGCTGTTTCGTATATATTTATGTGAATTTCACCCTAAAAACAATATTAAAATTAAATAATAATAATAATAATAATGAAAAAAGGAAAACACTTCACATAGTTCGAGTTGGAATATATATATATATATATATATTAAAAGTTAAAACGGTCAAACTTGACTCATTTAACAATTGCAAAGTATTTAATTATAATTAATGTATATTTTAGCTAGTCAATTCAGCTCAAGTTGAGAATAAACAAGTTGAGTTAATATGGGTTGAATCTAATCAGCTTGTGACTAAGCCTGCAGCAGCCCTGCACTTAATCATCATTAATTTTTTTAATCAATTGATAAGCAATCTCATTCATTTCTTAATCAATTGAAAATTTTGACCTAGCTAGCATTCATGGTATATAATTTATGATGAAATCATGCATATTCTTTTCTATTTTCGATATTGAAATCTTATCCCATAGTGATTTGGTAATTATTGTATACTACAATTAAGAAAGTTTAAAGATGAAAAAGGATGTAACGTAACATTTGATTTAACGGTTCATGTAATTAATTAATTAATCTTTATCTAAATATTAAAATTTTCCTTCTCCAAAATCCGAATTGAAACATCGGATTTAGGGACGGAATTTTTTTTCCGTCCCTAAATCTGTTGAAAATTTAGGAACTGAAAAATCCGTCCTAAGCTCCGTTGCTATTCTGGCTTTTTCTTGCAGTGAAAAGTAAACAAATAAAAAGGTGTGAATATTAATTAAAACCCTCAAACACTCTTCAAAATCGTGACCACTAGCCTCTTTTTTTTTTTTGAACCATTTCAAGAAATTTTTTTAATTAGTGGACGAAGATTTCAAAACCCAACTCTAATATCTGTAAATTGGAAGATATATACTTATGCTAACGATAGCTAAATGCTCGGATACAAACTGTTTCAACTTTCATCTCTGATATATGTATATGAAAATTGGTAAAATTCTCATTCAAACTAACAAGCTTTCACCTTCTCTGTCCCATAAAGAACGACAGTGGGATCGATGTGGGGAGCAAAACTCCCTCTCTCTCTCTATATATATGTATCTCACACATGCATATACAAAATTAGAATGGAACTTAAATTAACTTTGATGTTAAAGATAATTTAACCATCAAATTTTCTTAATATTTAAAGATAATCCAAAGTTAGTTCTTCAATGAATAATAATATTATAAATATAAAACTAATGTAAAACCAGAAGATGAATAAAAGGGAGGAAAATTGACATAAAGAAAAAGAGGGGGAGGAGGGGGGCCAGAGGAAGAGACCTTGGTGGCAAACATAAGAATACCAACCAAATCCCATGCTTGCCTTTGTGTCTAGTGACTTGAATAGCATATTTGCCTTTACTTACCATTCTGGTGTTCTCACTTTACTCCAACATTATGTAGTGGAAAACAACTTTTCTAGACTTAGATAAGACGTAACCCCCTCTGCTCTCTTCGTCCAATTTCTCTCTTACTTTGCTCATCATGTCCCCAATTACATGTGGGATTTTCTTTTTCTTGCAATTTATTGTTATTATTAATTATTTCCTTATTATTCTTCATCTTTAACATATATATATTCTTCCACACAAAAGTGTGCAAATGATTGAAGACTTTGTGAGAGAGGGATAACAAGTCAATGCCAAGGAGATAAGTCTATTTCAAATATGCCCAAAGAGGCCGACACTCCCATATATCTATCAAAGGGAAAAATATGGGAATGAAAAAAATAAAATCATATAAAATTTATCCAACCAAAAGTACAGATCGAGAAGATCGTAAGTATATATAAAATTGATTTATTTATTTATATTTATAATTAATCAACTGCAAAATAGAGTTATTCGTAAGCCTGCGTGCGACCTGCTCGACGAACTCATGTCACTTGCCAAATTTCGTTCAATTCTAATTATTATTTTATTTAATAAAATAATTAAATGAGAAATATGTTTTTATATAAATAATAATTAACATATGTTTGTTAGTTACATGATTTCACTATATATTAATAAAAGTAATTTTATTATTATTATTATTTAAATATTAAAAGTTTGATATCTGCGCCCCTACCCAAATCCAACCCATATGCTCCAAGATGGTTGGGTATTGGCGAACTCAAAAGTATTGTTGCAACAAAATAAACAAAAAATAAATATATAAATATAAAACTGAAACATAAAAACATAAAAAGCTTCTAAGTGATTTTCAAACAATTTTTAAATTCTTGAATTCTTTTTTTAAAAAAAAGGCTAAAAATTTGGTAGCCGACTTTCGTTATGGTAAGGTTCCTATATTATTAGGGTTATATGGTAAGCAACGGTCGGCAGGTGATAATTATGATTGATGTTGTCTAACCATTAACCTCTTCAATCTGAGTACGTATTCCAGAGAGCTGCCACAAAAATCAAGTTGCAAACTCATCTTTTAATTGAGAATTCTTTATTAAACACCCAAAAGAGAGAGAGAGAGAGAGAGAGAGAGAGAGAGAGAGAGAGAGAGAGAGAGAGAGAGAGAGAGAATTCTATAAAGTAAACTTTGGGCTTTATGAATTTGTCATGAAAATTTTTGTTATTTTCCTTTTCAAGAAAGTTTATTTTGAGTGATCCGAGCATTTGCCTTATGCGGTGGTTACATATTTTCTCCTACTCAAAATGTAGGAGTTGGAATCCTCTTTTATCTCCGAATCTTATATATATATATATATAAAAACAATCCTCTTTCAAAAAAAGGAAAGAAAATAAATGCACATAGTCTATTATTCTGACAAGTGGAACACCATTTTCTTGCCACGTGTCCTCTCAATTTCAAAATTTGAAAATTTCAAAATCAATTACCCTATAATTTAGCAAAATTACAGATTTTAAAAAATCAAATCATAAATATTTATTACCCTTTATTTTAGTAAAATCAAATATTTTAAAAATTTTAATCATAAATTTAAGACTCTTTAACCAGTATAAATACTACTCTTCTCACCCTAAATCATGAACTTCTTCATTTTTCAAAACCCTAAAATCATAAACTTTTTTTTGCTACTCTTTCTCTGAAGGTAATTTCGTTTTTGATTTCAACCTCCATTATTTTACTCATCTTCAATTCAACGTTTAGCGTTTGAGTCCAAACAGAATAGGGTTGATTCCAACGTTCTAAGGGTTGGAGTTAGAAAAATAGGAAAAGTCATCTGGACACCATTACTTGGATGTTCAAGAAAGCTGCGTCTCTATTTTAGTTGCTTCACATTGATTTCTAGGTCAATTTCTATGTCTATATATTCCATACGGTAACTTGACCAAGTTGGCCATGAATTAAATTGAGTAGCCAGGTCTCTGTATGGTGACTTCTCTCTCTACTTAAAAGGAGTAATCTTTTACTCGCTAACCTTTTATCCTTCCATCTTAAATTTTACACCCGGGTCAATTTGCTAATAGGAAAATGGTGATGACATTATCCAAGAGATATTTGAAGGTCTCATTGGTCAGATTGTTGTTTTTGAAACTAAACCAACAAAATACAACTTTGACAATGGAAGCAAAAAGCTGACCATGAACAAGATGTACCGCTTTGACCCTAAACTTGAGGCACAACACCTATTGAAACAGGTACATATGTCTTATAATTATCAAAGTGCAAAATGTGATTGTTAAAAGTCAATTGTGAATATTATTTATTCATTATATAAATACTTTTACAGATTACTCTCTTATCCATTAATTCTATTCTATCCTTCGAGTCAAATACCTCATCTACAAAAATAAGTACTGTACAAGAGGAAGGAATTAGTGAAGTGGCAAATTCTTCGAAGGAAAAGGAGTTGTTGAAGAATGTAATGCACATATGTCATCCGAACAGGCTCCCCAAGAAATTCCAATGTCATCAAAACTGGCTCTTGAAGAAACTCCAATTTCATCAGAACAAACTCCTGAACAATCTTCAAAGGGAAAAGGAATTGTTGACGAATCAAATGCACATAGGTCATCCGAACAAACTCCCGAAGAATCTCCAATGAAGAAAATTTGCACAAGAGAGTAAAATTGGAACTTTTGAAATTTTAGAATAATCAGATCCTTTTTATTTATATTGGAACATTTGAAATTTCTATTTAACATTTTTACTTAACATTTTTCAAATACCTTTTCTCAATGTCTTATACTCTATATTATACTTTATTTCTTAATAAGTTATATTTATTAACGAACTCTAGGAATAGCATGTGGATATAGTTGGAAAATTTATATAAATTGCACAAATTGTTGAGACGTAGAAAAATGTGAACTTGGAAATTAACGAAACGTGAACTAAATTTGACGCAGAAAAATGTTTTTTCTTTCTTTCTTTTTTTAAAGAAATAAAAGTGCTTTCGAGCATATAATCTACTTCCTTGACGGCTTAAGTTTGAGTTCTACTCAACAATAGAATTCAGACTTTAATTCTGAATTAATTGTATACCATTGAATTTTTGGCGTGGTCAAAGGATTAAACTTTAATTATAGGCTTAATTTTTGGCCTAATATAAAGTTAAGCTTAATTTTCTCTACTCAACACACATTTTATTATTACAAATTGGTATGCCTTTCGACAAATTGCTTCCTCTTCAGTTAGATGAATGTTCATGCTGTGATATTAAACAAAGAACACAACTTGCTAAACTGATATGCAAAGCGAGCCTTATTATATAGGATGAAGCCCCGATGGCACATCGTAATGCTTTTGAATCACTAGATCGTAGCTTACGAGATATCTTATGCTTCAGAATAAGGGATTCGACAACAAAACCCTTTGGAGGAAAGATAGTTGTATTGGGCGGTGATTTCAGGTAGATATTAGCAGTTGTGCCGCGAGGTGGTAGAGAAGATGTGGTTGCTGCTTCCCTTAGCAAGTGTATTCTTTGGGACCATTGTAAGGCTTATAAGCTTAACATCAACATGAGACTTAGAGAAGCGATGTCTCAATTTAGTAAATGGGTTTTGGACCTTGGAGACGGAAAGCTACCGTGCATGGCATTGGAACTGGTTGATGATCCGGATCTAATTGAAATTCCAAAAGACATTCTTTTACCATTCAATGAAGATGCAATTGACTAGATCATTTCGTGGACTTATCCGGACTTCATCAGAAACTATAGTGATCCTTCTTATTTACGAGATAGGGCGATTTTGTCTCCCACCAATGAAGATGTTAATAAGGTGAATGACTACATCCTATCTAAACTTGAAGGAGAATCTAGAGTCTACTTAAGTCTTGATAAGATATCTCCTTAGTCAGGCTCAGTTGATGATCTTTCCAATTTATTCCCAACAGAATTATTGAACACTCTGAGGTTTTCAGGCATTCCCAATCATGAGTTACGTCTGAAAGTTGGTGCCCCTGTCATTCTTCTTCGGAACATAAATCAGGCAAAAGGGCTTTGCAATGGTACACGCTTGATAATTAGAAGGCTTGGTACGAGGATAATTGAAGCTAAAGTTGTCACTGGCAATCATGTTGGTAAACGGGTTTTTATCCATCGTATTGTAATGTCTCCAACTGATACAAAATGGCCTTTCATTTTGATGCGTAGACAATTCCCATTGAAGATGTGTTTTGCCATGACCATCAACAAAAGTCAAGGACAGACTTTTAACCATGTAGGTGTTTATCTTTCGAGACCTGTGTTTACTCATGGGCAATTGTATGTGGCTGTCTCGAGAGTGACCTCTCGACAAGGTTTGAAGATATTGGTTGAAGGGTCAAAAAATGAACATGAAGGATACACAAGAAACATTGTTTATCGTGAAGTATTGGATAATTTACAATGAAATTGTTGATATTCTTAAATCAATTTATTTTTATCATTGATTTCATTCTTATTATTATCTTTATGAATTGTATTCAACATTTAAAGTATTCGAAATACTAATTCAATAATAGCTTAAATATATATTGCTACAAATATAGGTAAAGTATTCGATTTAAATTTAATTTAAAATCATTTTTAAAAGTACTTAAATTATAATTATATTATTTGCCCCGTGCAACGCACGGGTTCAAAACTAGTGTTAAGAAAAGCAAGAAAATTTAGAAAAGTAGATGAATATTTTTCATGGGTATTTATATATTTTTGGAGGTACCCTTCCCCATGTGTCAATATGTTAACAAAAGGGTCAAGTGACTGATGCAAGGCGAGGCAAAGAATCTTAAACCAACAAAATGCTTGGGACATTCATTGTTATGGTTTCAACTAGAAAATCCAACAAATTTTCCCTATTTATCTTACCCTATATATAGCCATACTCATAGATTGGGGATTCTCCCTTAGGAAAAAGGCCCTTTTAATTTGAAGGGATTTAGACTTATATGAAACTTTTCGGATTTATAAATGACCTACTAAAGAAGGTTTGTAGAGATTCGAATTCGAATACCTTACATCACATCACTGATCTAAACTCTTATCACTTTAATTAACCCCGTTGGCTGAACCGACAGCTATTTACTATTAATTAGCTATCACCTCGATCCATTAACCACGTCCACCAAGTCCCATCACTTGCCAAGTTTTCTAGCTGGTTTGTCAAACAAAGTCTAATGCCCAAATCAAGCTGTCTCATAGACAACTTCCCTAATGTGTTAACAAAGTCGCAGTTCACTGTTCGTCCTTGGAGATCTTTACAAGGTTTTTGACGACGTCTTAGGCTCGCATGTTTCGTATGGTGAGTAAGAATATTTAGAGCTAGCACAGGGATGCAAACGAGTCAAATTGCTCATGAGTTATTCGGACTTAACCCTGATTATTAATACTCGAAAACTCGACTCATTGGCCATCTATGCATATGTGCACAATGTTCAGCGAACCTCTTATATTCATGATTTTGTATGCGGGATTTAAAGAAGTAAACAGTTCGTTTTTGCATCCATCGATAGCAATGGGGGTAGAATTCAAAGTTCAAGCTTGCACCATGCGAAGATGTATAGAAAGACTCCCTGTGCTCTTTGATCTATTCCACCCACTCGAAAACCATGCATTTTCCTTTGGGCCAGGTGCTTTTTGAACGATTCCTCTGTTTGCTCTCCCATGAATTTGATGCGGTTGATGCAAGCTTAATCATGTAATCACTTAATTGCTATATCATCAATTTCATGATATCACACACAGAAGCAAATATATGTTTCATCTCAGTATTCTGGCATCACATTGTCCTTGTGAGTGATTGTAAAAGTTGTTCTCATTAAATTAAGTCCCCTTAATTTGTATTCTTTTCCTTTAAGATCATAACCTTGCTCCTCAAACTTTCACTAATTTCTTATTATAGCTCTTCTTCAGTATATTTCTTTTTCTTTTCGGGCCAATATTAACATAATGTAAAATTAAGGAGGACTACTCCTTCACCAATTGGAATCCAAAACACCACACTTGAAAAAAATAATAAATTAATCACATAACCAACATAATTCCGATATCATTATTAATTTCAATAAATCAAACATGGGAGTATTCTAGCTAATCATAATTATACATAGTTGCTCCATCGACTTGCTTTTGAGTTTCCCTTTCTTTCCTATTCTTCAGTTGTTCTTATTTGGAAGGACCACCACTGAACACTAACAAAGATCACCGCAATATATGCCTAAAGGGTGTCCTTTTTAACATCTCAGACTGCCACACCAGAAGGGACCTTAACCTGGACATTAGAAGTAGGAGTCAGCCAAGGCAAAGTGCAAGAGTAACATTTAACTTAAATTATTTAAGAATGCAGACTTCGATCTTGGAGAAAAGCAATACCTGGAATTGGACAGGCTACAGTGCATAAAGGATTTTTAGCTTCACACATTGTAAAGGTAGCTTTCTCTTCTTTTGCCTTTACTCAGTAGAAGATTATGAACTAGCGAGCACCATATAACTAATAGAGCTTTTCCCGCATAGTCAATGTCCACTGAATAGGTTGATGCCTTTTCAGTGAAAAAGAACATGATCTTTTTCTGGCATCAGTAAATGGTTTCAAATGACTATAGAGAAGTTAAATCACCAGAAATCTTTGCATGAACAGAAGCCAGACCGAAAATGATGGAAGCGTTGACCGTCTCTTACAATAAGGTGCCGTCCTGTGATCTTTGAGGTAAACTTCAAAAAGGAGTGACAATCACCACAAGTTTGGAGGTTCTTTATGATAATAAGAGTTGTTCCCGGATCAGTACTGATAAGTCCCCACGCAACAGCCAATCTCTCACTATGAACTTTCAGAGCCTCCTCTTTTTCTTCATTTTCCAAGTCATGAATCACCATATCTATTTCAGTAACATAACCTGCTTCCTTAAGTTTAATGTTGAGCTCATCCAACTTTTTATAAATATCAGCAGACTGATGGTGTAATCTATCTCCGGCAACAAAAACATGTATATGGCCATTGATCTCAACCTGGCTCCAACCAGGTTCTTTTACAAATCCTCTATTCCTCATCACGCTTCTTGTTTCAGCTGCTTCCTTCCACTTACCTCCAGATGTATATATATTAGCCATCAAAACATAATTACTGGTATTCTCAGGATTTAAATCTAATAACTTCCAGGCTATATATTCTGCAAGCTCAATATTGCGATGTTTCCAGCATGCACTGAGTAAGGGAAACCATACTTGAGCTTGTACTTGCCCAGGAATCTCTTGGATAGTTTTTAGAGCCAAGTCAAAGTGACCAGCTCTACCAAGAAGATCGACCAAGCAAGTGTAATGCTCTATACTGGGTTCTATTCCATAATTTGTTTTCATGCTCTTAAAGTATTTCAGTCCATCCTCTACCAGCCCTGAATGACTGCAAGCCAATAATATGCTTGTGAAAACAACCTGATCTAGCCTGAAAACTTCAGTCATCTGCATCAGATGAAATAGGTTTAGAGCCTCATTTCCCATGCCATGAATTGCATAACCATTTATCATGGAACTCCAAACAGCTAAGTCTTTATGTAACACTCCCACAAATACTTCTTCTGCCTTCTCTATACTTCCACATTTGCAGAACATGTGAATCAATGATGTTTGGATATGCGGTTTCAATGCCAACCCATTTAGTTTCGCATAATGTTCAATATCCTTTCCCACACTTAGTGAACCCAGATCAGCACAAGCAGAGAGTATCGTGGCAAGGGTTGCTTCATTCGGTTTCAGCCCGGTTCTTAGTAAATTCTTGAACAAATCCAATGCTTCAGCAGGATAACCAAACTGACTATATGCAGCAATCATGGATGTCCACAAGAAAATACATTTCTCGTCTACCATTTCGAATACCCTTCGAGCAGATACAATATCTCCGCATTTTGCATACATGTTAAGAACTAAGTTGTCCATCAGATCTTCACTGTCGTATCCACCTTTTAAAACAAGAGAATGAATTGAAGACGCTAATAATAAATTCCCGGCTTGTACACAACCTGAAATAATCTTCACAAAAAGCACCATATCCTGACTAACACCACCTGCTTGCCTCATTCCATTAAAAAGATTGAATGCTTCCCCAACATTCCCAACATTTACATAACCACCGATTATAGTAGTCCATGAAAGTATTGATCTTTCATTCATAGCATCAAAAATGGAACGAGCTCCATTAATTAAACCAAATGTAACGTACATGTTCATAACCGAATTTCCCAAAGGTACGTCACATTGTAGCAATCCGAGTTTAAATATGCCACAGTGCATTGACAAGCCTAGTGGAAGAGTGGTGCAAGTAGCCACAACACTAATAAAACTGGAAGCACTTAGTTCAAAACCAAGAACCCACATTTCTTTCAGCAATTCTACCGCTTCCATCACACGGGAACCACGACAGTAAGCAGTAATCATAGTGTTCCAAGAAATAACACTTCTTGTAACCATTTCATCGAACACGTTACGAGCAGACACCAAATCAGAGCATTTAGAGTACATATCGAGAATAGAAGTTTGCACGAAGATGTCATGTTGGAAACCCAGCTGAAGCACGCGAGCATGGAGCTGTCGGCCGTCACGACGAGAATTAAGGGCTGCGCAGGCTTTGAAGAGCAATGGGAAAGTGAAGCTGTTGCCATGATTATTAGTGTTTCGTAACATTAAAGAGTAGATTTTGAGAGTGTCAGCGAAGTGGCCATTGTTTGTCGAGTTTCTGATTCTTAAGTTGAAGAGATAAAGTGGGCAGTTCTTTGAACTTGTTGAAGTCAAAGCAAGGTGTCGCATTTACAACACGCGTTTCGCTTTAGATTTTCCGACAGCAAAACAAAAGTAAACGGTATGCTTCGAAAGTCACCGCCTGCAAAAATTTCCTACCAAGCGAAGCGAAATCTTTGTTCCTCATTCTTAGCATGAATTGAAGGCCTTCCTAGTTAGGCCCAGTTGTTAAATATATTCTTGCTTCTGCAGCCCAATAAAAAAGGCCGCCCAATAGCAATAGGTCCTGCTCACGAATATAGGATACTTGCGTCATATACCCAATTAACTAAGGCTAAAACGGGGAATGCATGCGAAAACTTTTTTAGGGTTTTGCTGTGCGCCGGTATATAATCCAATATCGAAGAAACTGGGGCTTAGAGCGTGCGTTTATTTGTGTTTCTGCCAAGTGAAGAAGCTCTCCAAAAACTTCAATCGAAAATGGTAAAGCTCATTTCTTTCTCCCAATTTTTTCTTTAGATCCCTGAAACTGGTTTTCCTAGGATGCTCTGTACCTCGTGTTTGTTTTAAATGATTATTGTTAATGCTTCAGATCTTTGTTTTATGTGATTTATTTTCCTGGAATTGTTTTTTGTCATTATGTTTTTGGGTTTTCCTTGTTGTTGCAATGTTTGCATGCTTCTTCTCTCTGAAGTTGGGTTGAAACGTGAAATTCTGCTTATAAGGATGTTTGTGGGTTGGTTACTTGGTTTGGGTTTTAAGTATTTTAAAGGGGGAGTAGAATGCTGGTTGAGTGCCTGGAATTCTGATAAGTAGTGCTTTCAGTAGGTATGTTTTCTTTTTTTGGATCATGGGACTGGTTTTGATTGAATTATTGTTCATTTCTTCAGCTTAATTCTTTAGATGGAGTGAGTTTCAGGAACTAGATTTGTTGATTAAAATGTAGTTGTATTAGAAAACCCTGTTGGTTTGAGATTCTGAATGTTCTTGAATGACAAGTTTATTCATGGTGTTAAGGTTTTTGCCTTTTGCTATTGGTCGCCATTTGTTCGTTCAATGCTTTCTTGTTTTGTCCCCTTGTTAGTTGGTGTAGTTGGTGCAAGTCTTAGGTATCTTGGATGTATATACATAATATGATCAATTGTTTCATGTTAGTAAGTTTTCATTTCTTTGTCAACATAGCACTTGCATAAATAATGATAAGAGCTTTCAGAGGTTGGCCAGGAGGGTGAGTTGGAAGCTTGGACCAAGTTGAGATTATTGGATGTTTTATTACTGAATACCATGATAAATTATGACATGCTCAAAAATATCGTATTGTTAACTTTTTTATTGAACATGTCGAGCATGGCGATCTTTTAGTAGCAATTACTGTTTTCCTTGCTTGTTGAGTTGTTTTTCAAGCATGTATGATTATGGTTTTTGCTTTATGTTCCAAATGTCTATGTTAAATGAATGTTTATGATGTTGTGCGCAGCCTAAGCAAATTCATGAGATCAAGGACTTCCTTCTCACTGCCAGAAGGAAAGATGCACGCTCTGTAAAAATCAAGAAGAGCAAAGATGTTGTCAAGTTCAAGGTCCGCTGCTCCAAGTACTTGTACACCCTCTGTGTGTCTGATGCCGAGAAGGCTGACAAGTTGAAGCAGTCTCTTCCTCCAGGTAAAATTATACATGAGGGCCGAATTTTTTTTCCTTTCTATGATCGATCCAACATCATTATAAGAAATGAATGAATACATTGTAGATCCAGATGTGTAGCAGAAACAAATCGATTATCACACCAGCAGCATTACTATTTATACTAATGTCCTTTCTTATCAATTATCATGTTGCTAATATCTCATTCATTTCATGCCTGCAGGTTTGAGTGTCCAAGACCTGTGAAAGTAGTACCCTTCCAAGTCTGTCATTCGATCACTAGGCGATGAAAGCTAGATTTTAATTTTTGGTTTAATGTATTTCATGCCATTTGGCGACAGTCAAAAATTCGAAATTTTCTGTAATGGATTTTAATTTGGTGTTCTTATGGATATTAGAATGATATGCACTTTTTGACAGTTAATGAATGAATCTGCTTTTGTGTCCCAATTTCTTGTCTCTATGATAGCATGAATGCTCAGCACTGGCCCCATCTGTCTCAAGAATTGGAATGCCTTTAGTCTTGGAGCTGTAGTTTTTACCAAATCTTGAATCTGTTCAAAAAGGGTATGAAAAGAGATTTGGGGAGAAAAGAAGAATGATTTGAATAATCAGATTGAAGAGAAAAAGAAGTTCATAGAATTCCTTTGGATTGATTCATGCAGAAGCAATGAATATGTATGACCTATTTTTGGAATTTGCATAAATTGGACAAGTGGCAGGATAATATCAAATGAAAATGATGTCAGTTTCTTTAAAAAGAAAAGCTAATCATTTTTTTCCTTAAAATTAAACTAATCTTAATTAGCATTGTTTAAATATTTTCTTGATTTTTTCCAATTCTTTTGTATTTTACCACTATATTGGAAAAAAAAAAGGGGAACCAAAAATTGGAAAATTTGCTGCTTCCTCATACCCAAAGGTAGAACCGTGGAATATTAGTGTGTCACATTTTGCATGTGCTTATTATATTATTACGAATTCACCCCCTAAAATTTCATCAAAGCAGCCACGTTAAGGAGTGATTAGTGACATTTCCTTCATTTTTTTTTGCTTGTTTTTAAAAATAAATTAAAATTGTTGAAAATTCTCAGTTTTTCCTTGTCACGCTTTTGTTTCGTACTCTCTCATTTCCAACAAAATGTCGGAGTCGCTGCCTCCGATTGGATCCTCCGATTCGTGAAAGGAAAAGCCCTACCCAGCTTAAGGTACTCACTCGTCTTTCACGAAAGCTTAATCTTTTCTTTAAGCTGCTTGGTTACCGGGAAAATTTTTCAATATGGAAAGAAATCTCAATTCTCAGCTGCGAAGGTCTGAACTTTAACTTTGCTTCTGCTGCTTTCTGTAAAAATCTTAGGTTAGTATCAGTGAACTATAAGTTGATATGATGCCACAGCTATAGTTGCTCGTAAATGGATTGTCGAAGGCAATTGATGATTTTTTGTTTTTCATTTTAGAATTAGAAGTTTTTCCCTTTCGTTGGATTTCTTTATTTTTTTCTCTCTTCCCCCGTACGCCCAAGTTAATTGAATATGTTTAGTTCTTTCTTTCATCTTCAAGCTATGTTTTTGCCTTCTTAATTTCTATTTTTCTTTGCTGGAGTTTACTGCAACTTTTAAGAGTCACTAGCCGGATTTTTTTTTTCCAGCTAAAATTGATGGCCTTTTAGCTATTTGAGTTAAGTGCATTGATTTATTTATTCAAAGAAATTCTTTTCCTTTTACTGATGGAATTTCACTTGTATTGCGTTTTCAGTTAAATGGAAGTCTTGGCCCCTAAAGAATTAGAGAGAACCTGTTTTTCCTCATTCTGAATTTAGCTAAAACATATAGTATTGGTACCATTTTGGAGTGTTTAGAATTCATAGCCATTAGCTTCAATTTTTCTGAAAATGGTTGGAAACACATTAGTCAAGATTTCAACATGCCCATCTGTGTTCTCTTCAACTTTGACCTCCATCCCACATTCTTCATCAAGAACTCTTCCATATCTTCCACCAAAACCTAGAACAAGGCTAGCAACAGTTAGAGCTATGTCTGCTAATACTGAGCATACCCCAACACCTGCTTCTTCAGATCAAAAGAATCCACTTGCAGTTGTTTTAGAAGTTCCTCGGAATATTTGGCGGCAAACATTGCGTCCACTAAGTGATTTTGGGTTTGGTCGTAGAAGCATCTGGGAAGGTGGGGTTGGGTTGTTTCTTGTGTCGGGTACAGTGCTTCTTGCACTTAGTCTGGCTTGGTTGAGGGGGTTTCAGATACGTTCTAAATTCCGGAAGTATCTGGCAGTGTTTGAATTCGCTCAGGCAGCGGGTATTTGCACTGGAACACCTGTAAGGATTAGAGGGGTGACTGTAGGCAATGTTGTTCGTGTCAATCCCTCCTTGAAAAGTATTGAAGCAGTGGTTGAGGTATGTTTCAGTATAATGCTTTTCCTGTAATATTATTTATAGATTTGTTTAGTTTGTGCATGCACCAACATTGTTGCCATCATTCTAGGTTGAAGATGATAAGATTATTATACCACGAAATTCATTGATTGAAGTGAACCAATCTGGTCTTCTGATGGAAACTATGATTGACATAACACCGCGGGATCCAGTTCCGTCACCTTCAGTGGGACCTCTTGACTCAGACTGTCTTAAGGAAGGCCTAATTGTATGTGATAGGCAAAAGATAAAGGGAGAACAAGGGGTAAGTCTGGATGCATTGGTAGGGATAGTGACCCGTCTTGCTCGTCAAATGGAGGAAATTGGTATTGCCAACACCTATTTACTGGCCGAACGAGTTGCTGCTGTAATTCAGGATGCAAAGCCCCTGCTCGCAAAGGTGTGATATGCCTTGTTAGATTTTGTATATTTATTGATAAAAAAAATTTTCCTGAACTGTTAGGAAGGGATCAGAAAGAAGGTAAGCTATGAGCTCAAAGTTGTTATGTTGGCATCAAAATCTAGTAATTTATTTGGTAGAGTTAAAATATAAAGAAACAATTTTTAGTTTTTGCTTTGGCAAGCCACTTTCTTGAAGAAAATACTATATCCAGGTAAAGTTTTGAGATCATATTAGTGATTTCACTTGGATGGCATTGTTTGGAATCTATGATTATCTAGTGTGGAAATTTCCTCCTGATGTAGATCTTGGAAATTGTTTAGTTTCCCTGTATACGTTATATCTGTATGTGTTTTCCAGTTGTCTAATTGACTGGATAGACATTTCATACTGAACTTTTAAAGGATTCTCATGCTCAGAATTTTGAATTTGATGTAGTGATGATGTTTCAGATTGAAGCCATGGCTGAAGATGTTCAACCTTTGTTGGCTGAGGTTCATGATAGTGGTCTGCTTAAGGAGATTGAGCATTTGACTAGAAGCCTAACACAGGCCTCTGAGGATTTAAGGTGAAGTTCATAAGCTTTAGCTGGAATTAGCTGGCCTTTTGTTATGCTTAGTAGCATAATGATGGCTTTACTTTTTGGTTCCCTTAATATTAATGCATGTTAGTGGGTACTTATTATCTCTGTCTTTGTTTTTTCACATCTTATCTTGATTTAGAATAAATAAGTTGTGGATATTTTTCATTTCTATGGCATCAATTCATAAAGTTCCTTTTTTAGATAAAACTTCAAGTGGTGCTTTTTTTTTTCAATTTTTTGGGTAATAGTTGGAAATACTTCAGAAGATGACATGTTGTTAACTGTTTCATTTATAGTCATTTTCTGCCTCCATGTCGCATTATGGACCATTTTTATGATTTTATGTCTATAATCAACAGCTAGCATTAAATTACTGCCACCTTCAGGTTCTTAATAATTACGCAGCCACCACCTTATGTTCTTCAGTCTCTGAAGTCCCTTAACACCTTAGGACCATATGCTTACTCCTATAGTTAAGTGCAGTTGTATATGTTGTGCCTCGAATTCCATACAATATCCCATTTGCTTTTGTTTGAGAAATCCTGGACTTGAGCAGCAGATTTAAAATTGCCAACATTATCTTGAAATGCTATGGTTTAATCAATTAATATTGGCATGGTATGTTCACTGAGTTCTAATTTGTTTTTATAAATTAATATTTTGGAAGCATAGGCATATATGGTTTTGGATATCATTTGAACTAAGATATAATTTTCTAAGTGTGGTATGAGGGAAAGAAAATACCTGCTTCATTTTGGAAACAAGATGTGGCCCCTGATCTTTTGTCTTGGCTGCCCTCTTCCACATTCCAAAGTCATAGCCTTACAACTATAATTCCTTTCTGTGCAGAAAGGTGCATTCTTCGATTATGACCCCTGAGAACACTGAGTTGATCCAAAAATCAATCTATACTCTGATTTTCACGTTGAAGAATATCGAGGTAAGATTTACTTACCAGCTTCAAGCATTCCTTTTAACAGAAAGAATTCAATTGTTTTTATTTAAATCTTAAGTTCCACATCTCTCATGCCTTCTCTCTTTTTTTCACCTTTTGCAGAATATAAGTTCTGATATACTGGGATTCACCGGTGATGAGGCTACAAGAAAGAATTTGAAATCACTTATAAAGTCTCTAAGCAGGATATTGTGAAGATGGGGGAAAGCATAGACTAATTGATTATACAGTCCAAACTCGAAACTGGTTTGTCTTTTCCATCATCATAAGAGGAAAAGGTTCAAGTGAAGCTTCTAGTGTGTTATGTTTCATTGCAATTTTTTAGTAAATCTTGCTGCTGGATGTATATGTTAAATTACCCTTTCTTTCCTGGTGGAAATGCAAGTTAAATTTTGCCCTAATTAGTTGTTGCAATGACTTTTTAGCAACAGTTGCTAATACAGAATTACCTTTTGCTTTTAATTAGAAAAAATTTCAGGGGCATCTGATTAGAGTGGTGAGGGAAGTACATTTCAACGTTCTAGAACTAGAGCAATTTATCTTCTTGTCTTCATTGAACTGCTATCTTCTTATATTGAAAATGAAGTATGACAAATATCTGGCATTGGCTTTATCTGATGACAAGAAGGCTGGAAGGAAAATTTCATTAACATCACCGACATTTTTGTTAAATATGAGCGCTTTCTTGTTGCGGCCAGACATTTGCATCTGATTGTTTGTGCCCTTAGAACACTCCATGGTCCTACAAATGGTTGGGGGACCCTACAGATCTGGAGTCGTTGAGTGGTTGGATCACTCACAGTCACAGAGGCCAGAGTCCACATCTTTAGCATTTTATAGTATGATTTTTAATTTGAAAATGACTTACAAGAACAGTCTCTCTGGGTCCAAAGCCCAATGTATGCATACTCCTTTTGGCCTTTTTTTTTTTTGCCAAAAATTTTATTTCTTCAAAATAATGGCATTAATTAAGCAGGCAGTTGTCAGTTGTATGTTGTACACTGTGAGTTGTGAGTTGTGAGTTGTGAGTTGTGAGTTGTAAGTTGTAACTATATTTTTATTTAAGACCCACCAAAAACTATATTTTTTATTTTTTAACTTGAAATTAATCTTAATCTTGAAGGTGCATGGTTTACTTGGTAAAGAATTGTTAAATCAGCAATGGCCAATCCTATCCATAGAGAGGTAGAACGGTCTATTCCTTGTAAAAATTGAAAAATGACTTCTCCTCTCCTTACACTTTTAGGCTTATCCTATTTATTTACGGCTCAAGCCCATTAAATATTTATTTTGTACTTGAAATAAAAAAGATTAAGGGGTTAGGAGCTCTACTAATATGGCTTCACCACCTATGAACATGGGATGCTCTAAGCATCTGAGAGTGAGAGTTCCAATCCTTTATCCTCAAATAAAAAATACTAAGATTTAGAGAAAAAAAAAAGGGATAAAATAAAGCACGACTTCCTATTTTAGAATTAAGAAAAAGTGGTAAAAAATCAAAATCACAAGGTAGTGGTTTTTTTTTTTAAAAAAAAAAAACATATATACACAGCTGGGACTTGGATTCAAATTGTAGGTAGTGAGCTTTTGGAGAGCAAAATCTGAGCTAAAAGGATAGATGAACAGTGACATACTACCATTTGCGATTGATATAATTCAACCTCAACTTTGATATATATATATATTTATTTATTTATTTATTTATAAGGGAGAAAAACGTTGATGTTAGCCTTTAGCCTTTTATTTTATTATCAAATGAAATAAAATACATTTAATTTGGTCATTTGATAATTATTTTAAACAAGCAAATTTAATATTTGTAGAAAAAAAAATCAAATTGATTAAGTTTATCAAATTAATAAACTAAGTATTGTTGTGTACAATAAAAAGTTGGGTTTTCCAAATCTTTGGCATCCCTAGACGCCCTCGTGCCTTCTTCTTCGATTAATCCCTTTCATGAGGACAAGGAGATGCTCTCTTAATTGCCCTTCACAATGTGACGGATCACATCATTAACCAAAGCCAGCAATTCATCAATTCTATGTGTCCCTTTCACAATTTCCTTTTGGTACCATTTTGTGGGAATAATACTCATAACAACAGAAATTTCAGATTTTATCTGGACCTTGAAATCCTTTTTCAAAGAGACAATTAATTTATTTACTAATTAATTATCAGATTTCAGCTTTTCTGTCTTCTCTTTTCTTGTTAAATATTTCATTAACATTGAATCTTTTGGTTGAAGATTGCTTGCTAAATAATGAATTTGCCAAAGTTTCGTTACTTTATCTTTATTAGCTTTAAGACAACAAAACTAATTACACCTCTTTACTCTTTAGTACTATTATATTCTAGATTTATTTATTTTAATTGAAATTTAAAATGTTTTTGGTATTTTTCACAATGGGGAACAATTTTGCCAAGAAAAAAAAAAACATGATTAGGTAATCAATCCTTAGTAATGCTTGTGTCGGCCAAAGATTAATACTAGTACTACTAGTTGGCATTATTAGAACGGAAATAGAAAATTAAAAGTGGTTTGTAGTGCTTTGTAATTAATTGTGATAGGTCCCAAATCCAAACACTGTCTAAATGAAAACCAATTCCATGGAAGTGAAATCTAATTGGGGAATGAAACAAAAAGGCTCTTCCATCCCAATCATTTAAACTTTTAGATTAGTGCCAACCAACCCTACATTAAGAACACTTTTCTTTTTCTGGAATATATTCTCACCAAAAATGGAATTTAAAATATATATATAAAAAAAAACCCCACAATGATCCTTTGAAATTAAGAAAGCACTTGGGATTCTCTTCTTCCTCACCGTATGGTAATGCTTAGGCAAACAAGTTTAGTTTTTAATAACGTATTAACAGTAGCTAAGTTCAAGTATCCAATGCTTTTCTACGTGTTTTTTTTATTGAACATTTCTCAAATTTCTAATCCTGTTTATGGAATTTAAAAGAACTTCATCGACAATGTATGAAATAATTTTGGCCAAATATCTAAATTGGCCCTCAAATTATATCAGAAATGACTAATTGATCCATAAACTTTTATTTGAGACAATTGACCCATCAAATTATTATTTTTGGACAATTAACCCCCCAAAGGATTATATTGCATGGAATCTCAAGGGTTATATTGTCTCAGACTATTAAGTTTAAGGGGTTAATTATCCCAAAATAATAGTTTTAAGGGGTTAATTATCTCAAAATAATAATTTGAAGGTTTAATTATCCCAAAATAATAATTAGAGAGGTTAATTGTCCCAAATAAAAGTTTAAGGGTTAATATGTCATTTAAGAGTCAACTTGGATGTGTAGTCAAATAATTTTTTATTATATAATTACAATGATTCACCGTACAATTAATAATGTTAAGATGTTTTATTTATTATATGCTTTGAAGGCAATTATAATAATAATGCCAATGGCAATGTATGTAGCATAGAGAATAGGTGTAGCAGCTAGTTTTGTTTTGGTTTTGAGTTTTGACTTGAGAATGTCCATATATAGAGTACTCTGTATGATCTACTCTCATGGAGACTAGAGAGTTGCTGCATGATTGTTTTGGAAGTCATTTTTTTTTTTTTCTGGTGACTTCAGTCTCTCTCTTTCTATGTCCTTTTTATTTTTTTCTTGGTTGACTTAAAAATCTTATCGTTTAGGAGGGTTCAATTATTTTCTGGTTGCTTCCCAGGGAAATGCATGCCTGCATTGGCTGCCGCCTGCCTGGCTTTACAGTGCTTAGGCTTTGGTACAAAGGTCAGAGAATGGGGTTTGCTTGGATTCATCTTCATTTCTTATTACTTATTTACTCCTCACGACCAATAGGAAAGAAAACAGATGGAAAGAAAGCTAGTAATCCTCATGTAGTCATGTTCATGTGTACCATTATTTCTGCCTGCTGTACATTAGCTTTTGACAGTGCATTGTTTCTTCTGTTTTCTTTGAACAACAACAGTTTATAGTTGTAAAATGGTGATTTTATTTTCATTTTCATAACATCATCATTATATTCCCCTTTATGTTTGTAGTAAAAACTTAAAGATCAAATCCACCAACGAGAACGACGGAGCTTAGCGCAGATGGTAATGGTTTGAACTTGTGACGAAAGAGATCCCGTTGAATTTTCACTATTTTTTATTGATGAGTGATTTATAAATCCGAAACGTTCTATAAAAAAGAGTCCGTAAATCTTCAAATGCGTTAATATCTAAATTATCAACTTTAGGGCTAGGACGGACTAAGTCCCATAGAAAAACATAAAAACTAGTAAGGGGCACTTACGCATGTTTGTTATACTAGATTAGATTAGATATGACGAATGAAAAAATTACATATAATTTATGGTATGATTTTATAGTATTTACATAGATTTACGTAAATTTAGATTGGGAGGAAGATTATTCATAAGATGAGATAATCCTCTCAATTTCTATAGGATTACGTCATTCTATGATTAATCATCTGCACAATATAAATTTAAGTCAATATTATAAAATTACACTATAAATTATATGTAATTTTTTTTCTCATTTAATCCATTGTAACAAACATGATCTTATTTTCTAGCCAACATGGCGAGTCTTTAAACAAGTCAAAACAATTTTAAAGGGAGAAGATTGTATACAACTATATACATTGTCAACAGGGAGATTTGGTTGACGGGTACTCCAATCCGATCCAATTTCAACCATTTTCCCAACCGATGGATAAGCCATTGCAATCACATTGCGAAAGCATGAGAATCTTTGGAGCAACAATAATCAAATATTACAAATATTTTATAGTTATAGAAATAAATTTCAGGTGCAATTATATTAATACGTCACCTAAAAGCATCCAAAGTGTATATTGTTTAGTATCCGGGGGTTGAGTTGGTTGAGAGTAGGCCAATGTTTCGTGGGTCGAAAATTAACCAACCACCACTAACTAATCTTATTGGGGAATTTAATTAGATTTTTTCGACCATTGTTAATACCATGTTTCTATGTATCATCATCCTGTCTCATCACATTTACTATCTGTTATGGTACATATGATCACTGATATTAAGAATCTAATACTTTATTAAGAAGTGACTCGGCAATCAACAAATTTTAATGAAAATTGAGAAATTGTCGTGGAGTTGGGTCATTACATTTGAGATGAAAAAAAAAAAATTTTAAAGAACATTAATCCAAATATTCAACGGGATACGAAATTTAATTCCAAATTTGACACAAAATATTTGGAAAAGTAAAGATAAGCTACTAAAAATGTTATAATAGCGTTACAAGAAACTAAATCCAGATATAAAAAAAATAACTAAATTAAAATATATTGCATATCTTTAACATTTTATCCAAAAAAAAAATATTGCATATCACTTTCTTTATTAACCCAAAGTACATGAATTGAATCCTGAAAACAGCAAAGTTTCGTACGATTGTACCTAAGATTTTGATCCCCAAAACTTAATTTTGAGTTGGACTACCATTTTTTTCCAGGAATTGAGCTGTGTCCCAATGGGTCCAACTTGAACATTCTTACCACATGTTTCATCTCCTGGCTACTTTCATCTTGATCATGATACGAAATACCAATCGAAAAAAAAGTGGTGAACATTAAAAGACAAAAACAAAATAAAATAGTGTAGGCTATAAAAGAAAATTTCTTATTATAAAAATTTAAACCGAGAGAGAAAAAACAAGAGCAATTATCTTGGGGATGTGACAACTTTTCAGGTAAACGACAGAAGCCATTTCCTTGTTTCTAACACCCCATTACTCTGCACATGCAAGCACTTGCATTCACAGAATAAAATAAAACAGTTCAAATTATCAGTTCAGTTAAAATAAATAGTATCTTTTTTTAATCAAAGTATCTCAGAATTTTTAGTTTGATTGATTTATTATAGGGTAAAATTTTTTTAATAATAATTTTTTTATTTGTAAGACTCGAATTTAATTTTAATTCAAGAAAAGTGTAAAATCACTTTAATCAATTAATTATTAAAAAAAAAAAATAAATATCTTCACTTTATTGATAAAACTTATAAATGAGTTTATATGAATAACTTATTCTCTCTGCCAAGATTCCTATTTAGTCCTTATAAATGTAGAGAGTCTGAAAATTCTTGCATCTCATGGTCTAATTGGCTGTTGGTATTTTCTTTGTAATTCTCTTGTATTTTGTAAAAGATGTTTGAGAAAAATAAATTGTTCCATTTTGTTGGTCAAATTAAGATATTGTGTGAGGATGGTGCATTTGAGATTACTACAATTAACAGGTGATGATATCCCAGTAAGACTGAAAAACCCAATTTATCTCTTGATTTTGACATAAACAAAGTAAAATATTAAACTAATTTCAAGATGGTTTTTTTTTTGTTTTATTTACAAATTGTTGGAAGAGAAAAAAGAAGCAGATTTAAGCCTAATGGAGAAACTGAAACTAATTAAACAACAAATAACTTTATATTCTCTCTGCCAATATTCCTATTCAGTTTTTGTAAGAATTCTTGCAACCTATTTTGCTTCCTCTGCCAAAAATGAAAATCAAAAACCGTTTTTTTTTTGGTCTGGCAGTTGTTTTTTTGTTTACTTAAGTACTGGAACTCGATCAGAACTCAAAGTGGGTCAGGTTCCAATTTTGTATTCAATTGTGTGTTTGTGCATGTGTTGATAAATGTAAGTGTGTCAGGCTCTGACACATATCTCTCTCTCTCTCTCTCTCTCTCCTTATTTCACTTTTTCCTTCTCTTCTCTCCTCTCTCTCTCTCTCTCTCTCTCGTGTTATGTTAATTCTTAAATATATAAAAGCACGTTGGAATACTTAAACGTTAGATATGCCACGTCAATTTATTTTTCTTCATGAAGCCACGTGGTGCTTTTTTTTCCTGCTTTTTGATACATTTCAATTCAATTATTGTTTACTTTTTTGCTTTTCAAAAATAGTTCCACTTGAAATAATTGCAATTAGCCAAGCCATTGAAGTCTAATGATTGTCATTTTGTGGGGTAAACAATATCGAGATAAAGCCTAACTCGTGACAGTGGAATCAAATATGATTTGATGGTTGTTTTAAATTTACAATAATTCATGATTTTGTGATAACATTCAAACCATCCACTTGAAATTTTGAGATGAGTGGGACCAATCAGCATTGGGTCGGTCTTCTGATTATGCTTCGTTTATAGCGTGTGTTTGCCCACCAAATTTAAATGGTTGGCTGATTAACTTCTTGTACTGTAACTCATGTAATTAATACTACGTTGGAATACTTAAACGTTAGATATGCCACGTTAATTTTTTTTTCTTCATGAAACCACGTGGCGCTTTTTCCCCTGCTTTTTTGATACATTTCAATTGGAATACTTAAACGTTAGATATGCCACGTCAATTTATTTTTCTTCATGAAACCACGTGGTGCTTTTTTTTCCTGCTTTTTGATACATTTCAATTCAATTATTGTTTACTTTTTTGCTTTTCAAAAATAGTTCCACTTGAAATAATTGCAATTAGCCAAGCCATTGAAGTCTAATGACTGTCATTTTGTGGGGTAAACAATATCGAGATAAAGCCTAACCCGTGAAAGTGGAATCAAATATGATTTGATGGTTGTTTTAAATTTACAATAATTCATGATTTTGTGATAACATTCAAACCATCCACTTGAAATTTTGAGATGAGTGGGACCAATCAGCATTGGGTCGGTCTTCTGATTATGCTTCGTTTATAGCGTGTGTTTGCCCACCAAATTTAAATGGTTGGCTGATTAACTTCTTGTACTATTCACATTTGCATATTAGCCAACAATTGTTGACTTAATCACTCACAATATTGGATACCTTCATTTCTCTACCCCTATAAATAACGTTTATTATGGACTACTGCATCTTGCGTCAATTTATTTTTCTTCATGAAGCCACGTGGTGCTTTTTTTTCCTGCTTTTTGATACATTTCAATTCAATTATTGTTTACTTTTTTGCTTTTCAAAAATAGTTCCACTTGAAATAATTGCAATTAGCCAAGCCATTGAAGTCTAATGATTGTCATTTTGTGGGGTAAACAATATCGAGATAAAGCCTAACTCGTGACAGTGGAATCAAATATGATTTGATGGTTGTTTTAAATTTACAATAATTCATGATTTTGTGATAACATTCAAACCATCCACTTGAAATTTTGAGATGAGTGGGACCAATCAGCATTGGGTCGGTCTTCTGATTATGCTTCGTTTATAGCGTGTGTTTGCCCACCAAATTTAAATGGTTGGCTGATTAACTTCTTGTACTGTAACTCATGTAATTAATACTACGTTGGAATACTTAAACGTTAGATATGCCACGTTAATTTATTTTTCTTCATGAAACCACGTGGCGCTTTTTTCCCCTGCTTTTTTGATACATTTCAATTGGAATACTTAAACGTTAGATATGCCACGTCAATTTATTTTTCTTCATGAAACCACGTGGTGCTTTTTTTTCCTGCTTTTTGATACATTTCAATTCAATTATTGTTTACTTTTTTGCTTTTCAAAAATAGTTCCACTTGAAATAATTGCAATTAGCCAAGCCATTGAAGTCTAATGACTGTCATTTTGTGGGGTAAACAATATCGAGATAAAGCCTAACCCGTGAAAGTGGAATCAAATATGATTTGATGGTTGTTTTAAATTTACAATAATTCATGATTTTGTGATAACAATTCAAACCATCCACTTGAAATTTTGAGATGAGTGGGACCAATCAGCATTGGGTCGGTCTTCTGATTATGCTTCGTTTATAGCGTGTGTTTGCCCACCAAATTTAAATGGTTGGCTGATTAACTTCTTGTACTATTCACATTTGCATATTAGCCAACAATTGTTGACTTAATCACTCACAATATTGGATACCTTCATTTCTCTACCCCTATAAATAACGTTTATTATGGACTACTGCATCTTGCATTCTTATTATCTTCTTCTGCGCCTTTATTCTCTGGTAATATTTCCCTCTTATTTTTTTTGCTCACTTGGTCTTATTTCATTTTTTAAAATAAAAAAAAAATTTACTCTTTTGTTCAGTGCAATATAGTTTTTTTTTTTCTCCTTTGTATTTTTCTTATGTTAATTACGCTGCAGCTTCACCCTTGTCTCATCTAAAACTTTGCTCTCTGGTATATTTCGTTCACCTCTGTTTCCATGTGGTTTTCAAATCGCTTTTGACTATGTGGTCTTTTTCAAAGGTTATTGGAGCTGCTGTTTATTTACTTTTTTTAATAGCTGATCTTTGGCTATTTTTTCAAGCACATCGCGTTACGTTGTTTTTTAGAATTTTTTGAAAAAACTATGAAATTATTTTTACATTTTTTTATAAAATCATCTTATTTACACTGATTTATTCTCTTAATCTATCTTTTTTCTTTTTATAATATAGTTATTAAGTTGAGTTTATCGTACTTATGCGAGAAGACTAATTTTATATGATTTTAAATTAGACTAGAAAATAACAGTGTAATCAAGATTTTATTCCATTTACTTGTAGTAATAAACTAATGGGACATGACTTTCAATCCATTATTCCGAACATCTTCACCATGACTTTCAATTCATTATTCCGGACATCTTCATCATGACTTTCAATCCATTATTTCGGACATTTTCATCGTTAACTAATATTCATGAACTTTTTGCAGTTCCCCATTTACTTTATCATGTAATGGGCAGATTGTTTTTGACTTTCACGGACATACCTTATATTTGAGAATACATACCGAATCCTGTGTTGTGATACATGCTATTGGACAATTATTAGTGATTTTTTTGACATGATGTAACCTTCATTCTTTGAGTATTAATCTTAAAACATGGCAATAATATAAAGGAGAATGAAAGCAGTTAATTAATCTTAAAACATTCTAATAATATAAAGGAAAATGAAAGCAGTTGAGAGGTTTATTGTTATTAAATTTTTTCAGGCTAAGTTGTTCGTCCAGGAGTAGCTCCGTTGTGGTGTATTGGCCAGTTAATGCTTCGTTTACCTTCGGCTTTCTTGTTGGTATGTGTTTGTCTTTACGTTATATTTTATAGTTAACTTTGTAAAATTATAATTTATACTTTTGTTTTGAGGAAATCTTTTATGATGTATTTTTTCATATTTTTTAATCAGTTTTCGGTATTTCATTTCTCTAACTTCGATTTTCCTTTTGTTAGAAATTTTCCTTTGTTTTTTTGTTGTTTTTTTTAATTTTTAGTTTTATTTGTCTCTTTCCTCATTTCTCTTATCTTCTCCCATTGTATTTGTTTTGTCTTTTTTTTTAAACTAATCAGGAGAATTTATAAGTCAATAATTGATTTAATGTTTCTTGATTGAATATAATTTTTTTTTACATTACGTCAATTCAAGATTTGAAAATGTTCATTAAATTTTTCAAGATATGGAAATCTCGATTACTTGAATCTCAGCATTTGCAAGTTGATATTTGAGATTAAATAAGTCAATAAATTGAATGAACTTCTAAGTATTGGTAACAAGATATGTTCTTGAATTGCATGGAGAAAATATCCATAAACCATGACCCTTTCATATACCATCCACCCTAGGTGGGAATGAAAGCGTGCTCGTAGCGGCCACACAAGGTCGGCTCGTGAAAGGTGCCATTATAGTGACAAACATCTCATCTACAATAATCATAATGTGACCAATATAGTTCAGTTGTATACCATTTGGCCAACTGGCCTATCATTGAAATCAACTCAATCACAACAATCTCAATCATTGGATTGATATATAGTAAAATTTCTTTTATTAAATTAAAAAACATTAATTCAATTATTGACTTATAAATTCTCCTGCTAATTATTGACACATAAGTAAATGAACCCAAGAGCATTGTTCATGTGCATGCTTGTGTAATGTCAAGCATTTTGTCATCTAATTATATTTTGGTCTTTGGTTATGCGTTTGCCCCTTCCCAGGCCCCTACACTTAACATCTCTAGGTTTTATTCACCAACGCCGAGAATTAGAAGTAAGGAAAAAAAATTAATTACCCAAAGTTTTCATTGGAATGTGCTGACTTAATTGAAAGATTTTTAGACTCATTACATTAAATCTCTACCATTTGATCTTTGTATTTTTTATAAAATAAAAACAAAAAATATTTTTATATATCAAATATAGCCTTAATATATCTCGCAAAAAAAATGGGAAGGTCTTAGGATCATAGCTACATATGGTCATTTTAACCATGAATGGATGATTGATATGCTTCATAATTATTGACAAAACAATAGAGATCACCAAATATTGATGGTAATTTTATTTTAAAAAAAACAAAAAATAATTTTCCATATGAAATATTTCCTAAATTTTTCACTAAAATTGTGATATATCTTGCCTGGGAATAATCATTTTTGTTCTTTTCTAAGGTTCTTAAACTTTTCTATAGTACCAGGTAAGATGTTGATATATTGTCATAACCACTGTTTTTTAAAACAAATATTTTTTTTTCAATGGTCACGACAATCGCAAGTGAAGCCGAATTAATAGTTTTTATTATATATTAACTATATAATATTAATAATAAGAAACAATTAACTAAAAGATTACTGAAAAATCTCTCTTGCACTTTATAAAGGCAATGAATTGAAATTCTTGTGTTGATATATTGTTGTGAAATTCTCTCATTTTCATTTGCTTTTGACCTTGATCAATATATTACGTAATGGAAAAATAATCTTTTAGATTAATATCACAGTATAAAAATAGAAATGTTAACTTTTTTCATGGTTTAATGTTGTTTTATTAATTATCATTCTACAAGACTAACCAAATCCTATATTTTTTAAATTAATTATTAAAGCTTTTATTTTAAAGTTAAAAGAATAATAATTTTTTAAATGCTGCTAGATTAAGTGAATAGAGGAAATTAGCTAATTTCCTATAGAAGGTTCTATTTCTAAACGAACAACTATAGTACTTTTTTTATTAAATCTTTTATTTTAAAGTTAAAAGAATAATAATTTTTTAAATGCTGCTAGATTAAGTGAATAGAGGAAATTAGCTAAATTCCTATAGGAGATGCTATTTATAAACGAACAACTATAGTACTTTTTTTTTTGGAATTATTTATTTTGTAATGAAACTTTTTCTGGATGTGTTGGTGGTTTTTTTTAAATTAAAATTTTTTCTTTTATCATATCTTTATCCTTGTTATGTTAATCTTAAGAATTTTTCCCCGAACAGTTTCTCCATTGTGCTGTTTTCTTATCTTACCAATGGTATGTATTGTGTTTGGAATTTTTTTCTCTTTACTATCAGTGAATTAGATTTTCATTTTCGATGTTGTCTCCACGAGAGGCTCGAGAAAATCGATTAAGACGAAGGCTTATAATGAGGAGAAGACGTTTGCAACGTCTTAGTGTTCAGTTTCCAGATAATTCATCTAAATCATTATATATGGACCAGCTTCATCGTAATTGGTTTGGTTTAGGAGTTAATGGTATGCAAAGAGGTTCCAATACTTCGAGATTTGAAAATGTTTCTCGATCTATTAATATACCTGTTTCAGAGATTTCACGTCAAAATCGGCTTCATCGACGCCTTTTGCTTAGAAAGAAACGGATGCGTCTTGTTAATACTTTTTGTAGAGAAAGTTCTATTGCAAATTCAGACACGGAATGCGGTAATAATTCGCTTAGTGGTTGGTTCTTGGAATGTTAGCTAAGTTTGTTTGAGTGACCTTTTTTTTTTCTCATTGTAGATGAGCTCTCTTTACCTTCATCAATACATACGCTTGGTCCGTTTGGTTTTGTTTGTAGTTATTGTTGCGCTATATTTTGGGAAGGGGAATGCATCAAGCGCGGAAGTAGGCGATGTAATCCTGTTTTCTCTATGTGTTGTCAGTGTGGGAAGGTTAATATCCCATTGTTGTTAGAAACTCCTTTCCCACTTAAACTTTTGATTGATTATCAAGGTGGCAACGAATCTCGAAAATTTCGGGAGAATATTAGGGCTTACAATTCGATGTTCTCCTTTACATCTTTGGGGGCCAATATAGACCATGACATAAACAAAAAACCAGGACCGTATGTTTTTCGCATTAATGGACAAACGCATCATCTTATAGGATCTTTGTTGCCTGTTGATGGAGAAAGGCCAAAATTTGCGCAACTATATGTTTATGATACCGAAAATGAGGTTGACAATAGGCTTTGTGCCTTTAACAAAGGAGATAGTGTGGTTGGGATAGAGAGGCGCATTGTGCAGTCTTTGCTTACAATGTTTGATGACAAAAATCAGATTGTAAAGGCTTTTCGGATGGTTAGGGAACGTTACAAGGAAGGTGACCAATCAGTATTTAAGTTAAAAATTTTGGGAAAACGTACTAGCGATTCTATGCAATATGGAACTCCTGTTTTTCCAGAGATTGCTGGACTTATTGTTGGTGATTTTCAATTAGCTGATGCTCAGCGAGATATTATAGTAGAGCATAAGACAGAAGGTTTAAAAAGAATTAGTGATCTACATCCAAGTTTTATGTCTATGCAATATCCAATTTTGTTTCCTTATGGCGAAGATGGTTATAGTCTTGACATTCCATATGAATTCCGACACAATGATCGTGTTACAAAGCGACGAAAGGTGACCAAACGTGAATATTATGCATTTCGTATTCAGCAAAGAGCTAATGAAGGGAAAACTTTATTGATGGGCGGTCGCTTATTTCAACAGTTTCTTGTTGATGCTTTTTGTTGTGTTGAGCAAAGTAGGCTTCAATATATCCGTTTCAACCAATCAAAGTTGAGATCTGAAATTTACACAGGTGTGCAGGATGCTATTTTTAGGGGGGATACTGATGGATCTGCTATAGGGAAACGTATAATATTGCCCTCAACTTTCACAGGTGGCCCTCGTTATATGGTTCAAAACTATCAAGATGCAATGGCTATTTGCAGATGCTTTGGTCAACCAGATTTGTTCATTACTTTTACTTGTAATGCTCAGTGGCCAGAGATATATGATGCATTACAGATGATCCCTGGGCAAAAACCTGAAGACAGACCAGATTTGATTAGTCGAGTCTTCAAATTGAAAGTTGATGCTTTAATAAATGATATAGCAAAGGGAATTTTTTTTACAAAAAGTCGAGCAGGTATTGTTAATTGTTTTATATTCATTATAAATATTACAACAATTGTGTTTTTTCATTCGATGACATAAGATTAAATGTTTTTGTTTTTTAGTCGTTTACACAATCGAATTCCAAAAAAGAGGGCTTCCTCACGTTCATATTTTAGTTTGGCTTCAGCGTGACCCTGGAGAAGCAACTGTTGGGTACATTAATTCTATTATATCTGCTGAGCTTCCAGATGTTATAAAAGATCCTACTGGTCATGAGGCTGTTTCTAAATTTATGATTCATGGTCCTTGTGGTGTTGCTAATCCCAAATGTCCTTGTATGGTTAATGGAAAGTGTTCAAAATATTTTCCAAAGAGATTCCATACACAAACAAGCATCGATGATCATGGCTCTGTTCAATATATGAGGAGAGATAATAAAAGGTCGACCATTAAGAATAATGTTATGATGGACAATAGATTTGTAGTTCCTCATAATTTATTCTTGGTTGTTAAATATCAAGCTCATATAAATGTCGAGTGGTGTAACAAGATAATGCTCATCAAGTACCTTTTCAAATACATTAATA
Organism: Microcos paniculata; assembly: GCA_030664755.1. Classification (NCBI taxonomy): domain Eukaryota; kingdom Viridiplantae; phylum Streptophyta; class Magnoliopsida; order Malvales; family Malvaceae; genus Microcos; species Microcos paniculata. Next base: position 8,962,241 of record CP131462.1, on the reverse strand, counting down.
AAGGGCCTGATAGAGCTAGGGTGATGATAACCCAAACCTCAAATTCAGAGGATGCATCCATCGATGAGGTTGATGGCATCAGTGGATCTGGAAGATCGGTTGACAGTGATGATGAAATCAAGACTTACTTGGATTGTCGTTATTTGTCCCCTCCTGAGGCTGTTTGGCGATTGCTACAATATCCTATACATTTTCGAAATCCAAGCGTCGAACGTTTATCTATTCATCTTCCAATGATGAATCCAGTGTACTTTCGTGATGATGAAGAGCTTGTGTCAGTTGTAGAACGCCCCGGTTCTTCAAAAACAATGTTTACAGAATGGATGTATGCAAATGCAAGCTTTGAAGATGCGCGTCAATTAACATATTCAGAATTTCCTACAAAATGGGTGTGGAGCAAAAACAAGAAAGAATGGGCGAGAAGACGACGAGGTGGACGTATTGGCCGGATTGTATATGTTCATCCAAGTTCTGGAGAACTTTATTTCTTAAGAATGTTGCTCAACATTGTCAAAGGGCCATGTTCCTATGAAGAAATCAGAACCATTGATGGAATAATCCATGATAGTTATAGATCAGCATGTCATGTCCTTGGTTTGCTCGGTGATGATAAGGAATGGAATGAAGCAATCATTGAAACATCTAATTGGGCAATGCCTTCCCAATTGCGTGAGTTATTTGTGACGATGTTGTTACATTGTGAGGTTGGAAATCCCATTGCATTGTTTGATACTCACTGGCATAAATTTACTGATGACATTCAATACCATATTCGTAATGTCATGGGTATGCCGAGAATGAATGTTCCAGATAGTAGGTTAAGGAATGGTGTCTTACTGGAACTTGAGAAATTGTTGAATCGGAGCGGTTCTTCACTTTCTGAATTCATGCTTCCGATGCCAAACATATCCATGTCAAGCCATTTTGATACTAACAGATTGATACATGAGGAATTAGCCTATGATGTTGATGAATTAATCATGCAGCATTTGAAGTTGCATGGTGGGTTAAATGCTCAACAAGAACAGGTATACAATGCTATTGTTACGGCAGTGCAAGAGAGAACTGGTGGTCTTTTTTTTGTTTATGGCCATGGTGGAACAGGGAAGACTTATCTTTGGAACACAATAATATCAAAGATTCGTTCTGATGGAAAAATTGTTTTAGCTGTCGCTGCTTCAGGAATTGCTTCTGTACTTTTGCCTAATGGTCGCACAGCTCATTCTAGATTTAAAATTCCTATCAATGTTGATGAGAATTCAACATGTGAAATAAAAAAAGGAACTCAATTATCTAGATTGATCAAGGAAGCTAGCTTAATTGTGTGGGATGAGGCTCCGATGAATCATCGAAATTGTTTTGAGGCTCTTGATAGATCTTTAAAAGATATTTTGGATGATGATGGAAAAGGATGCCTGGGAATGCCTTTTGGGGGAAAGACTGTTCTTCTTGGTGGTGATTTTAGGCAAGTACTACCTGTTATTCCTGGAGGTACGAGAACTGACGCTGTGAATGCATCTATAAGTAGCTCGCTATTATGGAAATCTTGTATTATTTTTACTCTTTCGGTTAATATGCGATTGAGTGAGAGTTCCTGTTCTAATGTGATCGATTTTGCAAATTGGATTCTGAATGTAGGTAATGGAATTGAACCAGCCTTGCAATTAGAAGGTGAAGAAGAGCCATGCTGGATAAAAATTCCTGATGATCTTTTAATTACAGAGCAGTCAGATCCACTTTCAGTTCTTATGGCATTTACATATCCTGATTTTTATGATAGGTATCGTGATTTGGGTTATATGAGGGATAGGGCAATTATAACGCCTAGAAATGATACTGTGGATATTGTAAATGATCGATTTTTATCTATGGTTCCGTCTGAAGAGAGAACTTATTTAAGTTGTGATTCCATATCTATGGACTCGAAGAATTTTGCAGAATCTGATGTCCAGTACCCTATGGAGTTTTTGAATTCTTTGAAGTTTAATGGAGTTCCTGATCATGTGCTTAGACTTAAAGTTGATTGTGCAATTATGCTGCTTCGAAATATTAATCAAAACATTGGTCTTTGTAATGGGACGAGACTTGTTGTCAGTCAAATGATGCCGACTATTCTTGAAGCAATAATAATCAATGGTAGCCATGTTGGGGAAAAAGTTTTTATACCAAGGATTTGTTTCCATGTCACAGATAAAAAATGGCCTTTTATCATGAAAAGAAGACAATTTCCTGTTAGGCTTTGTTATTGTATGACTATCAACAAAAGTCAAGGACAGACCCTTGCAAAGGTAGGCCTATATCTTCCAAGACCAGTATTTTCTCATGGTCAGTTATATGTTGCTCTGTCTCGTGTCACTTCTCGAGATGGTCTACGAATATTGATTGAAAGCACAGGGGAGGAGCCTATGGGTTATACGAAGAACATTGTATATAAAGAAGTTTTCGAGACTTTGTTATAAGCCAATTACTCTTTTGCAAATTTGGTATTGACTACTTATCTTTTAAATTAATTATCTCTATTGCTATGTGTATTATATGAATTCAACAATGTCTTTGTTGCATATTCCTCATATATTATGAGCACAGAATTAAATTGATCTTAACATTCCTTTCATCTTTTGCGTCATATTTGTTGTTATGGTAAGTTATATTTCTAGATATGGAATGATTTTCCCTTTTACAAGATTAATAACTATGTTTTCTTACAGGTTATCGTCATGGACTCAACTCCAATTAGATCATTGGCTATTGGTCAAAAGAATGCAAAGATTGTTGGAAGAGTTTTTCGGATTTGGGATGCAGTTAACATGAAAGAGAACAATAGGCTCATGAGTGTTGAGTTTCTAATTGTTGATGAACACGTAAGTTTTTATTAACATCTTAAAAAGTTATAATTTGTTACTTTTGTAATAAATAAATAAAATTGGTTATTATTTTTATTGTCGTATCTGTGAACTTAATAGGCATATGTATGTAGAAACAAGTAGGTCAACAAAAAATTGATGTGCTTAGGCTACAAATTAATGTGATGTATATGTTTCTATTTATAAAAACATTTGACTATACAAGAGAAAATATTCATGGCTAATTTTATTTACTTGTATATATAATTAATTAAACGAACTAAATTGCATGGAAAATGAAATATTTATATGAGTGCTTTGGAACATAGGAAGGTATCCATAAGCTATTAGATACAGTAATGTACAAAAAGCCACCAAAAATTTAAGGTATGGTAAGTTGCTTTTTCCTTCCCAACAAGTACCTCCTTTATTCTTAACAGACTGTGCATTCCTATTTCCACGTTTTTTTTCCCTTCACAATACTTAACACATGAATGAATGGTTGCTCCATCTTTGTTTGTCTTTAATTGGTAATGCAAAATAGAATGAATGCTTACTCCATCTTAGTTTGTCTTTAATTGGTAACCCAAAATAGTATGTGTATTTGCTGTTTACTTTTAATTTTCGAATAATTTTCCACTGATTTGGCTTTTCATTTTTAATAAACAAATGCAGAATCATGTTATACAAAGCAGTATTAAAGATGTTTTTATATCGAAGTTAAAGGATCTGTTATCTGAGGGTGAAATCTATTTGCTTGAGAAATTCAACGTTGGTCGTGCAAAGAGTAATTATAAAGCTTGTCAACATGACTTGATGATTTATGTTAATCCTTGGACAACGATTAAGAAACTTAATGGTTTTGACAAATTTATTCCTAAGTATTCATTTAAGTTTGTGGAGTTTCAAGACCTCGAAGAAAGGATTGACAACAATGCCTATCTCACAGGTAATTCATTTTCTTATAATCTAAAGCATTTTCTGGTTTGTAATGGCTATGTTCTGATTATATTTTGCTTTAATTTGCTACGTCGTTTAGATATTATTGGGAAGTTAATAAGTATCAATGAGATCATGGAGACAGAAATCAACGATAAAATAGTATTTCAGAGGAATATACATATTCAAAATTTACAGTAAGTGTGGAGATGACTATTTTCTTTATATATATATATATAATATTTTTAATGTTCTATTAATGTATAGATGTGATTATATACATACATAATTTTTTCTATAGTGGTGATGTGCGAAGAGTTACTCTTTGGGGTAATTTGGGAGTTGGACTGAATGAAGGAGAACTTGTAGAACTTGGAGCTGAAGAGCATGTCATTGTGATTGTCTGTGGGACTATTGTTAAAGAATTCAAAGGTAAAAATTTCTTGCATCTTTATTTGCTCTTATTGTTAAAGAATTCAAGTTTTTCCTTGCATCTTTATTTGCTTTTATTATTTTCTGTGCATTGATGAGTTGAAAATATAATTGTGTTTCATTATATCAGAAATATACTTGTCTTCAACTGCATCAAGTAGAGTCTATGTGAATCTTGATGTTCCCGAAGTGAACATGTTCCGATCAAGGTGATGTTTTACGTACCACATGTATCGATAAAACATTATGAGATATAAGATTTTATACGAAGTTATATTAATTTGTATATATTTGATTAAATCCTGTAGGGTGACAAATCCACCACATGCTGTTTGCATTCTCTCTAATGCAGATGCTGTTAAAGCAGATCCAAGAGAAGAAATACAAAGAAATAGAATGACCATAGCACAATTGAGAGAGCTGGATCCTTATGATAGCGAGGTATGGATATGTAATGTTATATTTGGTTTTGTTTGTATTGACTAATTTTGATGTCTGATTTTCATATTTGGTAGTCGATTTCAAGATTTGTTTCTTGCCATTTCAGGAAGATAAGTACACTTGCGATGCCACTATCTTGGACATTGATCCGGGAAAAGGTTGGTGGTATAAAGCCTGTAGTAAATGTAAGCAAAGTGTAAAGATTGATGGCCAAAACTTCTGGTGTGATGGATGTCAAAAAACGTTGATTGAACCGCCTGTGCCTTGGTATGTATATTTTTATTTGTTTCAAAATATCGACCACTTTTTCATCCTCCCGTTGGTTAAACAATTATAATGTTAGTTTAGGAACATTAATAACGTAGTGATCTTACCTTGCTGTTAGGTTTGTCTTAACAACAACGGTGAAGGATAATACTGCTGACTGTACGTTTCTATTGTTTGGACGATTGGCTGAAAAATTAATAGGCAAAACTGCTGAAGAATTGGTGTCCGACATAAATTCAGAGAGATATAAATTGCCTAACGAGATAAAAGCAATATGTGGAATGAGGAAGCTTTTTCAAGTTGAAGTTAGCAAACAAACTTTCTTCAGTGGAGTTATCCAATTTAGGGTTATTAAAGTATTTGAAGAGCCTATGCATAAAGATGTTTTTCGCCCTCAGTCTCCAAATGTTACTTCCAAAGAGCCATTAACTATTTCAACTGACTGTGATGTGTCTTTTGATGATGATCGTGAAGAAACTCATAATACCACTGCTCGGAAAAAAACAAGGTAATACATATGACGTCTTGTCCCATTAATCAGAAACAAAGAAGTTTTGCATTACATTTAACTATAGGAAAGTGGACATACACTGCTATTCACTAAATTCATTGTTTATTATAGTGATTCTCTACAGGTGTTCTCCAAGACGAAGAAGGAACCTATGCATGGACAAAGCAGTAAGAGAGTGCGAACGTAAGGGAACAATATTTTTCGCTATATTTAAAGATATGTAGTACATAATTTTTCCTGATCTTTTATCTAATCCAGTTATATATGATTACCTTTCAGGTCTCGTTGATTAATGTTATCGTCTCCATAGCCTTTACTTAATGTATATAATGGTGTTTTTTTCTTAAAAGGCACCGTTCTTGAGGACACATCTGTATGATCTATTGGCTTATCTAAGTTGGGTGTATTCAGTTTCGTTTGTTAGGTACATCTGTATATCATATTGGCTTATCTAAGTTGGGTGTGTTCGGTTTCTGTACTATTGGCTATGGTTTTGTACATTATGAATGGAAATAAATAATGTGAATAGGTTTCTTTGTTCATATATTTTGACGAGTACAAGCATAGAATATTTTTGAATGCGTTAACTGATATTGTAATTTTATTATATTAAATAAATTTAACTTATGATTTTCATTCCTTCAAAAATCATATGATTTTTCATTTTTCACAAGTTTTCTTTTCAAATTTTTTTGTTTTATGATTATATTTAAATTTTTTACCTCGAGAAATTCAATGTAAGTATTGATAGCTTTGAACGCAAAATCTTTTCCGTACAGTTTGAAATAATTGTGCAATAAGCTGTATCGCAACATTGGACTTGGTATATATTTTGAAATATAACGTATGTCCGTGAAAGTTACACACAATTTGCCCATTACATGATAAAGTAAATGGAAAATTGCAAAGAATTCATGAATATTGGTTAACGGTGAAGATCCAACAGAAAACCGCATCCCCTTCAACCTTCCCTCTTCACTATCCACATAGTATAATCCAGGACCCTAGAATCCATGTCACACAGCAAGTTAAACATGCAAGCATATGCACAGAATGCAGCAGAAAAAGGGGGAAAGGGACATACTGTTTCATCCCATTCGGCAATCATCGTCCTGATTGACAGCCCCATTGCTCAGTACGAATAAAGGATGTTTGCCAAAAGTTTTGATGCTCCTGTAATAGAAATTCTCCGCTTATTTGCCAGCTCATGTAAACAGCACTACATCATATGGCAAATGAAGTATGCATTAGCACTTGATATAAGTTTAGGGAAATGTAAGCAGCAAAAATGAAGAGCCTAACAGTGCTATCAATAAATGAAACTCAAGAAGGTTGCCTTCTGTTGTCATATGTAAGAGCTTAAAAGAAACAATAAAAAGAAAGGAAAAGTTCAGTATATGCAAGAGGTTACATCATGTAAAAAAAATCACTAATAATATTTTCATTTTTGATTGCGCATTTGCCATTTCCCAGGCCCCCACACTCAACATCTCTAGGTTTTATTTATTAACACTTAGAATTAGAAGTAAGGAAAAAATTATTAATTTCTCAAAGTTTTGATTGGAAGCTGCCATGTTAATTGAAACATTTTTAGACTCATTACATTAAATCTCTACCATTTGATCTTTGTTTTTTTTAACAGAATAAAAAAAATATTTTCATAAATCAAATATAGCCTTAATATATCTCTCAAAAAAAATGGGAAGGTCTTAAGATCATAGTTACATATGGTCATTTTAACCATGAATGGACGATTGATAACCTTCATAATTATTGACAAAACAATAGAGATCAATATTTTTAATTACCAAGTCACATGTTGATATATTGTCATGATCATTATTTTTTAAAAACAATTTTCTTTCCAATGGCCACGAGAATCGTAATTAAAGCCCAATTAATATTTTTAATTATATATTAACTATATAATAATAATAATAAACAATTGATAAAAGGATTATTGAAAAATCTCTGTTTCACTTTAAATTTAGAGTCTTAAATTATAATGCACTTTATCCTAATAAATACAAGGATACAACTTCGATATTTTGTAAATATATAAAACGGAGAATAAAAACTATATTGCACTGAATAAAATAATAAAAATGTTTGTTTATTTAAAAAATGAAATAAGACCAGGTGAACACACAGAACAAGAGTGAAATATTACCAGAGAATAAAGGTGTCCAAGAAGATAATAAGAAAGCAAGATCCAGTAGTCCATAATGAGCATTATTTATAGGGTAGAGAAATGAATGTGTCCAATATTATGGCTGATTAAGTGAACAATTGTAAAATTTAAGGGATTAAAAAAAAATTAACAATTGTTTCAGTCTCTCCTTTATTCTTCAAATCTTTCTCTGGCTTGCCTTGGTAACTTTACTTACAATGTCCAATTACCTTGTGCTAATTAATAACTCAGATGCAAAACAACATGAATATGTTATATTGCTTCGATCTCATTTTATTTGTAAAAGTTATTACATATGTTTTTTCTCTGAAAAAAAAGGGAGCTTCTTTAAAGCAGCTGTTTGAAACAAATTTTGTTTCATTCAATTTGGCAAAACTTAAGCTGGACATTCGAGAAGTTATCTTTGATAATGCAACCAAATGTGTAAAACCAGAAGTTTAGTTACGGTTGGGAAAATGACAAGACTATGTAAATAAATTGCATACAAACTGGGAATTGGAGCAGAAACAGTTAAGATTACCTTATTGATAGATGATAAAACTGTAAAAGGGAAAAAAAAACTCAGAAAAGTGAGTACCACAAGTCTTCTACATCACCAAAAGGAGGCAAAGAAGGAGAGCAAGTTACACAAGAAGTGGCTTGTGGGATCATGCTGTAGCTAAGATTATTGTTATTGTAGGGATAAGAAGCTTGCATACATCCTTCTTCAACCATCAATGGTGAGTTGTTAATCAGAGGTAAGAGTTCATTGCAGTTCATTTCCCAGGATTGTTGTTCATGACTCCAAAAACCCTGATTCAGTACTTCATCGAAACCGGAAAACTCCATATGATCATTAATCTTGGAAAAGCTTGTTATATCAGATGGCACAGCATAACTATCCCAATCTAAATGGTTTTCGACATAGGAGCTAGAATTTTGGTTGATAGAGCAAAAGTTTGAGATGTTTGAAGGTGTTGAACTAGCTTGAGTACTGGAATGTGTTTTCAAGCAGTTATCAGGAACAATGGAGGCCAAGTAATTCGATTTACTATCATCAGTCAAGAAAAAAAAACTGTTGCTATCATCTACTGACCCGCATGTAGTTTCATCCGCTAAAGATAATGGGTAATTATTATTGTTATTATCAGATTGGATGAGCATTTGACTATGCGAAATGTCAGGCTGATGATAAGTAGTTCCACTATGGGGATTGGTTTCCTTTTTCCCTGAAGTTGGTAAAATGGCTTGGACATTAACAGGAAAAAAAGGAGAATGGATAGTGGTGTTGTTAGGGTATATAAAATTTGTTTTTATCTTTTTCATAGAGAGTGCAGCTTTATCATAAGCAAGAGCTGCTTCTTGAGCTGAATCAAACGTGCCAAGCCAGTACCTTTTTTTTGTAGTTGGGTGTCTGATTTCAGCGGCATATCTACCCCAAGGCCGGAGCCTCACCCCAAGATACTTGTCGGGCTTCAATTTCCTTCTGCCTCTGCTCTCACCAGAATTAGGTTGGAATATGTTTCTTTGAAGAATAAAAAAACCTCGTTTAGTTTGAACTTCTTCATATACAAAGGGATTATCCAAGGTTTTTGGTTCAGACATCTCTATCAAAAGTATATATGAATGGCCTGATAGAGAATTTGGGGAGATATTGTTAATGTTTGCAAGATAATTATAGGAAAATATTGCTAAAGCAAGAGAAAAGGTCTAGGGTAAACAGTGTGAATGTAAACATGGAAGAGCCAGGCAGACAAATAATTGCTTCGAATAAAAAAGTGTGAGGAAAGCGTCTAGGAAAACCTATTAAAGAGATAGATTTGAACAAAGGAAAGGAAAATAAGCACACTTAAGTTTTGTCATTCCCCGAAAGACGACAACCAGGTAACCTTTTTCTACCTAATTTACAAAAATCTTTTCATTTCTTGCTATCTCTATTTAATTTTCCTATCTAATTGTTTTGAGTATAAAATCTAAAGTACTTGCAACTACCTAATGTTTTAATTTGAGCAGGTGACTTTTTAGAAAAATTCATACAAAACCCCAATGCAAAATTAATAATATATATGTTAGTTCAATTTTGTTCTTTGTTGTAAGCCACTTAGTGTGCATAATATCTGGCAAATGGGAAAGACGACAACCAGGTAACCTTTTTCTACCTAATTTACAAAAATCTTTTCATTTCTTGCTATCTCTATTTAATTTTCCTACCTAATTGTTTTGAGTATAAAATTTAAAGTACTTGCAACTACATAATGTTTTAATTTGAGCAGGTGACTTTTTAGAAAAATTCATACAAAACCCCAATGCAAATTTTTTTTTTTTACTGCTCTGTAACCTACTGTTTCCATTCCATTAATCATCATGATTCTCCATTTTTGTGGTTTAGCTTTATGTTGAAACTGCGCTTATATAGTCTAGGACTACTTGGATGAATCTGTAATAATACACAGTCAACGATTTCTCATTATCACCACATCATTATGATGTAACATCAATAGACTAATTACAAATTATACTTATTAATCAGAATAACTGATAATTTTCATATATAAAATCCCTTCTTCATAAAAGTTAATTAAATTGTTGAACATTGCACTAAAGTTCAAAGCTACATAAGAAGAAAAATATGTTGCACAACCCCACATTGGTCAAGGCCTATAAGATTCCCGTAACAACTATCTCACATAGAAGCAAATTCAATACCTGTTTGGAATTATCAATTACATATTACATTTCGCTCCCAATCTCTTCAAAATGTCAAATTCTCTCAGAACAATGTTGAAATAGGTTTGTACTCCTTGCTCTCCGAAGCAGACATCTACAATAAAGACATTAAAGACAGCATCACTATCAGTGCAACAGCTCAAACAATTTTATGAATAAAATTGATGTGGGAAACAAAATAGAGGATTTGGAATTTAGGTCATAATGACTATTCAGGCCAATTAAAATTTTTTTAAAGTTTAGTTTAGGTGATTTCAAAACCAAGCTTATTCATTTTGGTCCTTTTATTACATTGTTGTATTTATTTCTAAGATTTGAATCCGAAACAGCATTCTATTACAATAAACTAATAGTGTTTAGTGTATTTAATTTGGTAAGTGGAATGAAGCAACATTCTATTAGTTTATTAGTCGGTAAGCAGGTACAAAGATAAATAGTAGCAATCCAATCTCTTATCTTTCATAAGAGGATTAAACCAGTTATAAATCATAACATATACTTCTTTATTTCTCATGACAAGAATAAGAAAAATCTATAAACCTAAATCACATCTAAGATAAATTTAATTCTTCAGATAAATAATCTAATTCAATGGTCCAAGTCATGATGAAAAGGACATAACATCCTGATTCTTTAGTCTTTCAAGTGTAGGATATTATAACTGTATATTGAATTAGATCTTTAATATCATATCACTGTATCATAATTACTGAATTCTCTGCAATTTTCCATTTTCTTTATTATGTAATAGGCAAATTCTTTGCGACTTTCAGAGACATATCTTATATATAAGAACATATACCGACTCTCGTTTGCTGCTCAGGCTATTGGAAAATTATTTGTGATTCTTTTGACATGATTTAACCTTGATTCCTTTTTAACATATTTATTATGAACTATTACCAATGTATCATGAAATACGCATGGAGAAATATAGACATTAAATTGATGTTTACCAAATAATGATCGGTAAATTTAGTATTAATCTTAAAACATAGTATATTATAATATAAAGGAGAATGAAGTGTGTAATTATCGCATTCATTGAATGACATAGGGGAAAAGTTGTCGATAATCATCATTTGGATTAAAATTATTGATAGTTAAAGATTCATATAGAAGATCTCAAGTTTAAGACCTTTAACTTCCCTCTTTGTGAGTCTCATGAAAGCCAAATAAAGAATACCCAAAAAAAATACAAAAAATCTTTAAATTTAAATTTAGAGTCTTAAATTATAATACATTCTATCCTAACAAAGTATATAATAATAATAATAATAATAATAAATATTTAATAACAAGATTATTGAAAAATCACTGCTTAACTTTAAATTTAGAGTCTTAAATTATAATGCACTCTATCCTAACAAATACAACAATAGAAATTTGATTTTTTGTAAATATATTTATTGACAGATTTTTATCTTTAATGTTCTTCACTCAACAGAGATTAATTTTAAAAAAAATCCAATACTACTGTCCATTTTAAAAAATATATATTGATAATATTCAGAGTAATAATTCATTACAAAACCTAATGTTATAAATAAAAGAACAAATTTCAAGTAAAATTTAAGGGATTAAATTGACCATGTTAAAATAATAAAACTCACCAACATATTATTATAATAGTAATTGGTATTTTTAGTTATCCAAAAGATTGAACCGATGGTCATCATTGCTTAGTTTATAGAAATGCTATTATCCTATATCTTTGTACTGACGCATAGCAATTACAATAAAATGATATGTTCTGGATTCTAGAGAGACAGAGTAGATCTAAATCACATTACAGATTGAAAAGATTAACACTTGTTTCAGCTTGTCCTTAAATCTTCAGATCTTCCTCTGGGTTGCTCTGGTAACTTTACTTACAAGGCCCAATTCCCTTGTCCTAATTAATAACTCAGCTGCAAAACAATATGAATATATTATACTTCTTCGATCTTATTTTATTTGTAAAAGTTATTACATATGTTTCTTCTCTGAAAATGAAAAAAAAAAGGAGCTTGTTTAAAAGCGCTTTTTCAAACCAATTTTGATAATGCAATCCAAATGTGTAAAACCAAAAGTTTTGTTACAGTTGGGAAAATGACAAGGCTAGATAAATAAATTGCATGCAAACTGGGAATTGAAGCAGAGATAGTTTAGATTCCCTTACTGATAGATGATAAAACTGTAAAAAGAAAAAAAAATTCAGAAAAGTGAGTACCCCAAGTCTACTGCATCGCCAAAAGGAGGCAAGGGAGGAGAGCAAGTTACACAAGAAATGGCTTGTGGGATAATGTTGTAGCTAGGATTATTGTCATTGTAGGGATAACAAGCTTGCATACACCCTTCTTCAATCATCAATGGTGTGTTGTTCATCAGAGGTAAGAGTTCATTGCAGTTTATTTCCCATGGCTGTTGTTCACGACTCCAAAAACCCTGATTCAGTACTTTATTGAAACTGGAAAGCTCCATATGATCATTAATCTTGGAAAAGGTTGTTATATCACATCCCCCAGCATAAATATCCCAATGTGAATGGTTTTCGAGATGGCACCTGGAATTTTGGTTGATGGAGTAAAAGTTTGAGATGTTTGAAGGTGTTGAACTGGTTTGAGTAATGAAATCTGCTTTCAAACAGTTTTCAGGAACAATGGAAGCCAAGTAATTCGATTTACTATCATCAGTCAAGAAAAAGAAACTGTTCCTATCATCTACTGACCCACATGCAGTTTCATCTGCTAAAGATGATGGGTAATTATTATTATTATTATTAGATTGGATGAGCATTTGACTATGAAAAATGCAAGGCTCATGATAAGTACTTGCACTATGGGGATTGGTTTCTTTTTTTGGTTCAGAAGTGGTAAAGAACTGCTCTGAAGTTGGTAAAATGGCTTGGACATCAAGAGGAAAAAAAAGAGAATGGATAGTAGTGTTGTCAGAGTACATAAAATTTGTTTGTACCTTTTTCATGGAGAGTGCAGCTCTATCATAAGCAAAAGCTCCTTCTTGAGCTGAGTCAAACGAGCCAAGCCAGTACTTTTGTTTTGTAGTTGGGTTTTTGATTTCAGCGGTATATTTACCCGAAGGCCGGAGCCTCACCCCAAGATACTTGTCGAGCTTCAATTTCCTTCCGCCTTTCCTCTTACCAGGATTAGGTAGGAATGTGTTTCTTCGAAGAAGAAAAGAACCTCCTTTAGTTTGAACTTTCTCATATACAAAGAGATTATCCAAGGTTTTTGGTTCAGACATCTCTATCAAAAGTATATATGAATGACCTAATGGAGAATTTGGGGAGATATTATTAGTGTTTGCTAGATAATTAGAGGAAAATACTGCTAAATGAAGAGAAGCGTCTAGGGCAAACTGTGTGAATGTAGATATGGAAGAGAAAGGAACACAGATAATTGTTTTGAATACAAAAGTATGAAGAAAGTGTCTAGGAAAGCCTGTTAAAGAGACAGATTTGAACAAAGGAGAGGAACATAAGCACACTTAAGTTTTGTCATTCCCCGAAAGACGACAACCAGCCAACCTTTTTCTACCTTATTTACAAAAATCTTTTCATTCCTTGCTATTTCTATTAAATTTTCCTACTAATTGTCTTGAATATAAAATCTAAAGTACTTGCAACTAGATAATGTTTTTGTCACGCCCCGACCCGCCCGGGTCGGCCACGTGGCAACCGCCGCGCTGCCTCGAAGTACGTGCCGGCCGGTCACGCACCAGAAGCACCGCAAGGCATAGAAATGGATACCATCGCTGCAAAACAACTGAAACTTTAATTAAAAATCTTTTAATAAAATAATAAACTTTACAAGTAATGCCAGTGGACTAATTTAAAGAATACCTACACAGCGGAAACTTCTAAGCCTAAGCCACCGACGCCTTCTAGTGAGCCTCCTTTCTAAAGCTGACTCCGTACGCGAAGCTGCATCCATCCACAAATGGAATACAGGTGAGTGACAGAGATTCAATGGGTCTCCATCAGGGTTAGGGAAAACAGGGATAATCCAAAATATAACAATAAAATAAATTAAATTAAAACTTTGCTTTCAACACTTCCTGTATCAAATCTCCAGGAGTGCTCAAAATAAATTTTGTTTTCAAAACCTTTTTTGAAAATCCTCCCAAGGAGTATAAATTTTAAAACCTTTAAAATAATATATAAACTCATGGGCTGGCACCTAATACACTGAAGGCACGACTGGCCGGTCGTATGCCTTACTGCACCGAGGGCTATTTCTTTTCTCTTCATATTCATTTTCTCTTTATCTCATACACTAGCCCGTTCCCTCGGTGGTGCCTCACTGTGGTGGAACACAGTGAACTGGAGCTCTGGCGAGTTTCCCTACGCGCCTCTCCCAACCAGGCTCGACTCACCGTGCCCCTCGATAGGCGGTCCACGGCTGAGTATCATGCATGCTCTCAAACTCGGTCCACGCTCCCGCAAATTGGAGCCCCGAGGAATCCCACTCAATCACTCCTCTACCAGGGGCATCGTACCCCAGATAATCATAATAATAATAATAAAATTCTTTATAAATATTAAAACATGTAAACACACACAAGCTTTATATTTTTAAAATCAACCCACCCCCATAAGTGGGCATATCACAGAATAAAAAGTGTGTGTCGTGGATTACCCTTATCCCAAAACCTTTGTAAAACCTTTTTAAAACAATTTATGTTTTTAAAACATTTTGCCCTAGTGGCTAAGCACTGAAAACAGAGTCACTCACAGTAGTGGGAGAATCGTATACTCCCAAGCGCTCCATGTAGCTTAACCTCCGGTGCATCGCCGCATTCGATTAACCGGAGCCCTAACACACGGAAATATAAGTTAGCATTCATAATTACAATTTATGAATGCACCTATGAGGCTCTAATATGACCTATGACTATGTTTGGAAGTGATTCGGGGCTTAGAAAAGTGTCCAGGAGGTTCCGGAGTAAAAATTGGACACTTGGTGAAAAATTACGAAAATACCCCTGGGGGTCCATGGGCCACTCGGGCTGGGCCCGACACTTAGAAAAGTGTCCGGGAGGTTTCGGGGCTAAAATCGGACTCTCGGTGAAAAATTACCAAAATGCCCCCCGGGGGCCCGTGGGCCCCACACCCGGACTAGGCTGGGCCCCACACGGGTTGGGCCAAATTCTACTCGAAATCGGGCTCAAAAAGCCCTCCTATGAGATATTTATACATTATAATGATATAATATATAAATATCTAAGATATAATAATATTATATATAAATATCTAAATATATTAATATAATATATAAATATCTTTTAATATAATAATAATATATTGAAAATATCTAAACAGGGACTCGATCGGCCAGTTCTTCGGCCGGTCTCTTCCCCGGTTTTCGCACTCGTTTCTCCTCCTTTCGACGTACAAACTTAGAGAGGCGATCCTCATGGCATCCACAACGGATATGCCGAGGCAGAAACGAGAAACACCGGTCCAATTTTCCCGTAGACCGAGATTTAGCCCGAATTGACTAAATCTCCGATTTACTCACACCCGGTGCACAAAAATGCGTAAAAACGGAATGGGACGTAGAATAAGGTGAATACTATAACCCACTAAAAACTCACCTTATTCCACCGGCCCGAAATCCACTTATTTGAGTTTAAAGCTTTAATCTGGTTAAAAGCTGAAAACTTGGATCTAGGCTAAACCGATGCATGGAAATGCGTGCAAACTTAACAAAACGTAGATCGAGGTGAGAAGAACAACATACTGAAAACTCACCTTGATCCGATAGCCGGGCATGTCCCACTTTGCCAATTGTCCAAAATGCCTCCGGTCGGCTCCAGAGAGAAAAGAAGAAAAAAGAAAGAAAAAGAAAAGAAAATGAAAGAAATGGTTCGGCCCCCTCCCCTATTTATAGGGGAGCCCGACGCCGGGTCCACTCGGGCCCCGGGTCAAACTTTTTCCCCTTTTTCAACTTTCTTCCATTTTTACCCGTTGGCTAAATCCTTTGATTTCTTGTGCCAATGGGGCCCATAATAAATTTCTAGGGACTTATTTGGAGGTCTTTTTGGCATTTACTAATTTCCATGCATGGTTAATTACTTTATCTTCAAACTCCGTCTTATCCTAATTTAACTTCTCTTCTGACTTGACACAGCCGGACCGACCCATTGTTTAATTAATACGTCGTCTTGTACTATTTCATTCGTACAGAAAAGTCGTGCTAGGTCCGGGTGTGTCAGTTTTAATTTAAGGAAGTTATTTTTTAAAAAATTCATACAAAACCCCAATCAAAGTATTTTTTTACTGCTCTATAACCTACTGTTTCCATTCCATTAATCATCATGATTCTCCATTTTTGTAGTTCAACTTTATGTTGAAACTGCGCTTATATAGTCTAAGACTACTTGGATGAATCTGAACTAATACATAGTCAACGATTTCTCGTTATCACCACATTATTATGATGTAACATCAATAGACTAATCAGAAATTATACTTATTAATCAGAATAAATGATAATTTTCATATATAAATCCCTTCTTCATAAAATTTAATTACATTGTTGAACATTGTACTAAAGTCCAAAGCTATACAAGAAGAAAATTACATTGCACAACCCCACATTGGTCAAGTCCTATAAGATTCCCCTAACAACGATTTCACATGGAAGCAAATTCAATAGTTGCTTCGAATTATCAATTACATATCAGATTTCCGTCCCAATCTTTTCAAAATGTCAAATTCTTTCAGAACAATGTTGAAATAGGTTCGTACTCATTGCTTTCCAAAGCAGACATGTAAAGTAAAGACATTAAAGACAGCATCCCTATTAGTACAACAGTTCAAATAACTTTATGCATAAAATTGATGTGGGAAGCAAGATAGAGGATTTGGAATTCAAGTCATATTGACTGTTCAGGCCAGTTAAAATTTTGGTTAAGTTTAGTTTAGATGATTTTAAAATCAAGTTGATTCATTCTGGTCCTTTTATCATATCATTGTATTTATTTCTAAGAATTGAATTCGAAACAACATTCTATTACAATAAACTAATATTGTTTAGTGTATTGAATTTGGTAAGTGGAACGAAGCAACATTCTATTGCTTTATTAGCTGGTGCGTAGGTACAAAGATAAATAGCAGCAACCGAATCTCTTATCTTTTATAAGAGGATTAAGGCTGTAATGAATCATAACATATACTTCTTTATTTCTCACGAAAAGAATAAGAAAAATCTATAAACCTAAATCACATCTAATATAAATTTAATTTTTCAGATAAATTATCTAACTCAATGATCAAAGTCATGATGAGAAGGACTTGACATGCTGATTCTTTAGTCTTTCAAGCGTAGGATATTATAACTGCATATTGAATTAGATCTTTAATATCATATCAGTGTATCATAATTGTTGAACTCTCTGTAATTTTTCATTTACTTTATCATGTAATGGCAAATTGTTTCCGACTTTTAGAGACATATCTTATATATGAGAATATATACCAACTCTTGCTTGCTGCTCAGGCTATTGGGCAATTATTTGTGATTCTTTTGACATGATTTGACCTTGATTCTTTTTTAACATATTTATTATGAACCATTACCAATGTAACATGAAATAAACTTGGAGAAATATAGACATTAAATTGATATTTACCAAATAATGATCGGTAATCTTTACATAGTCTATGGGTTTATTATAAATATGAACGATAAATTTAGTATTAATCTTAAAACATGGTATGTTATAATATAAAGGAGACTGAAGTCTATAATTGTTGCATTTATTGAATGACGTAGGGGAAAAGTTGTCGATAATCATCATTTGTCATTAAAATTAACAGTAGTTAAAGATTCATATAGAAGATTTCAAGTTTAAGACCTTTAACTCCGCTCTTCTAAGTAAATTTTTTTTTCTACGTTTTATGCACAACAAAAAAAAAAGATATGATAAAAGATTAACTGCGTCAATTTAGATTTACAATATTGGATTATAAATAAGTATATCTTATTACATAATAATTAACGTATTAGTTTCGAACTAAATTAAATAATTATTGTATGAAATTACATAATTTTTTTGTTTTGTTTTCAATTGACGTATTGTAAAAAAAATTATTAAATTGAGAAACATTAATACAATTCTTGACTTTTGAATTGGACACGAGGACCCATAAAAGTAAAAGAACACAAGAGCGATGTTCATATGCATGCGTGTGTACTGTCAAGCATGATTATCATTTGATTATATTTTGGTTTTTGGTTATGCGTTTGTCTTTCCCCAGGCCCCCACACTCAACATCTCTAGGTTTTATTCACCAACACCTGGAATTACAAGTAAGGAAAAAAAAATAATTACCCAAAGTTTTTACTGCCTGTTGCTTACTAAATTTTGATGAGAGAAGTAAAGATCAACTAAAAGTAAAAAAAGCTTATCTCATTATTGGGAGGAAATCCACACTCAGAAAATAGAAAGACCCATTTGCTGCAACAAAGCTCATGACAATTTTAGGATATAGTACATTATTCAATTTGATTTTTTTTCTCTTTTCCCAATATCGCTTTCATTCTGCAGCTATCTAATTTATGTTAAATGTTTTCTTTTAAACTATTAGCTCGGATAGATTCTATTGAGTATCCTATAAAAGAATACTTGACCTTTGCTTTCACATCTGAGGATTATTTGTTTATTTTTTCTTTATGTTTAGATCTTAACCCCAAAGATTGCATACATCAGGAGGCAGAACAAAACAAAAAAGAAAGCAATCGCTAGACAATAGGGAAAAAAAGATAACTATTTTCCAAGCAAAGAAAAAAAACATATTTGTCAAGGGAAGCTTGAAGGTAATTTCCATTGGCAAAATGTTTTAACAGAAGGTTAATAGGAATAGAAATTAGCTATATAATATGTACACAATAGAGAAATTCAACTGTTAGAGGATCCTATACAAACCACATCCATGAACCGATTATCATATATGAAATTGTTCTTCTATTGCGGATTTGGCGTATAAATCTTCCAATTTAAGTCGCTTGCTTTCTTTGATTGCAACAGGAGCGAATAATAATAGGCTAATATTTTTCCTTCCGTCTTTGCATGTTTCAATAGTTGATGCAGATTCCGATTTTTTTTTTGCTCCATCTGAACCCAGCTGTTCACCTAAAATTACTATTTTTTTTTCTTTAAATAGTATTCCTTTCATCGTATCCAGACATTTTAAAAGATTATCCTGCCAAAATAATGTTTTATTAATCAAAGATTGACAAAAAATGAACAAAGATAGAAGATTAAATAAACAATCTCAGGCTATTACTTTATTGATATAATCGCAAGACAGAATTGATTCTTCAAAAGATGAATATGTTCTTGGTAAAATCTCAGCACACGCGAGTAAACATGCCGATGCACCAATAATCGATGGCTTGAATTCTAACATTTTGATCTCTGTTTCAATAGAAAGTTTTAATAATGTTGGTTATTGAATTAGTATTTATAAAAATAAATAAATATATATATATATAAATCATGGAATGTTTACCATTGTACCTTTCACCGCTTCAAGAATGATTTTTGTTATTTTATCATTAAATGCTTCTATGATGACAGGATCTTCTTCTTTGAAGAGAGAGATGAAGGAAAAAATGAATGAAAAAGGTGTGATTGACCTCATTAGCCAATTTAGACTGTCAAGAACTACAAATTCCATTTGCTGTAGATTTTGCGCATTGAAAATGAGTTTCCTTTCATTCTGTTCCATTATTAGATAAAGACAAGGTTAAGCAAATTTAACTAACAGAAGACTATAAAGATGAGTATTCCTATCGTGTTATGTACCTGAAAGTTAGATGCAGTAAATCTCATCTCATCCATCTTTGTAGCCAGTGAAATACAAGCAACTGCTATTAGATCTAGGAAATTTGGACAAAGGTCCTGAGTGAAAAAACAAGACTTCTAAAAGTAAGCTATACTCAGCCGCATACTAATATTCATTCAACATAAATGGAGTCAAGGAAAGATTAATAAGAATGTTACATTCATTTAGATCTTTGCTGCATACCTTAAAACGTTGGCTAAATAGAAATCGATCCATGTAATTAATAGCCAGATATACTATGTGGGAGTCAAGAGTGGAAGAGTACTGCTTAAAAAAAATGATGCCATCGAAAAGCAATTTTAGTAAATAACTATTATAGCTTTGCTATACGAATTAGCTTTGCATCATGGATTTAAAGCTTACCTTCAAAATAGAAGAAATTGCTGAATGCCGTAGCGAGAGTCGAAAATTGGCTGTGAATCTGTTGATGTCGCTTGACGAAGGCATGTACCGAGATTCCACCATAAATAGATCTGAGATAGCATCAAATAGGCGTTTATTCCCCAAGCTAAAATGCTCATCAACATCCTGACATTGAAAGCCTTCCATTTTAAAACTTTGAAATGAGTTGCCAAGGACTATAGTTGAATGGCAATGTATAAATAAGATGGTTGCCTATAATACACGACGCTAAAGGCAATAAGAAGATCTATATCAACTCGGTATTGCATGCAGTATAGGTGGTATAAGAATAGCGTATAGGAAAAGTGTCTTTTTTCATAAAAAGGAAAAAAAATAAAAAATACACATGCCTTCTAACAAAAATAGAAATATATTTGGCTTCCCTAAAGCATTTATCAAATCGAAGGCATTAAATGAATTTGACTATATTAGGTGCTATGGTACCTATGTTGTCATGCATCAACTATCTACGTTTATAGCATAAGATTTTCGCAGATTTTCTCTTCCTCGAGTTTTACATTTTGATGGTTCTATTATGCAAAACAATTTAAATAAGGTCATGTGAATACGTGATAATGTACAATGAATATTCCCTTACAGCTAGCAAAATCCTTTTTTTCTTAGGATGCGTTTAGTTCGGGATTATCTTATATAACCCCAGTAATGTGCCCATTGAAATGTAACATTACTTCGTTTGGTTTGTGGTAATCATATAACTTAAGTAATCTAAGATTATTGACACATCAGCTTTTAGTGCACGTTATCAGGATTCTTATAACATCCAAATTCTTAGGAAATGTGAGATTATCAGGTTATGTTAAATTTTTTTCCAACTTTATCCTTAGTATTTCATCCTTTTGGATCTAATAACCTTATGTAATTGATAAATTACATATTTTTTAAGCATAATTTATTTTGATTAAGAAAATAATTAAACTTAGCTTACATAATTATTAAATTAATAATTATATAACTAAAAGCATAACTAAACTTAACTTATATAATCATTAAATTAATTATATAATATTTTAATAAGTTTATTACTTAAATAATTTTTATGTTACTCATGTTTAATTATCAAACTAAAAAAAATTACAACAATTGTACAAAATATTGAATAAATAAGAAATAAGCTTAAGTATTGTCTGAGGGCATTATAGTAAACTATTCATTTAAACAGAAAATAAATCCTCCAACCAAACAGGTTAATTTTAGATTACAGGAATCTTAATCAAACAGAAATTGTGCACATTTTGGGTATATGCACTAGGTTATGTTATAATCCGGTAATCACATAATTCTGATAATCTGAAATACCTTGAACCAAATGTCCCCTTAATGTTTTTGAAACTTTTGATTAAAATTTTTCCCCTGAGGTATGGTACGACTTATCGTATTGATGCATACTCAACATGATAAAAATTATAATTCAAGACACTACTTATTCATATTTGACACATTGGGTTACATGATATGGTTGAAACATGTATTATTTCTAATTAATTTAGTGATGAGACATAAAATAATTTGGTAATAATGATAAATAATTGATTGTGTACCATTAATTATGTCAAAAAAAAATACAAAATACATAAATTCAACTAATCAATTATAGTTATAAAACATGATCCAAAAGTATTTTATTTCTAATTGTAATGCGTAATACTTATTAGTTTTAAATTACTTAGATTTTCGTATCTACTAACAAAACAATAAATATTTTATTTTTGGCAAAAAGAAATTTAGCTTAAATTTGAGCTCAATAATGACTTTGAAAATCCATGTTTTGTAAATCCAAAACTTTGAAAATCCAAAACGTTATTCTAATGCCCTTTATTCGAATAAATATAAGTATACAAATTCCATGTTTTGTAAATATATTTATTAGAAAAATTTTATCTTTAACGTTCTTGACTCAACAGAGATTTTTTTAAAAAAATCCACTACTACTGTTGGTTTAAAAAATTATTTATTGATAATATTGAGAGTAATAATTCATTCCAAAACCCAATGTTATAAATAAAAGAACAAAATTAAATTAAAAATTAAGGGATTAAATTGAACATATTAAAATAACAAAACTACCTACATATTATTATAATAGTTATTGGTATTTTTAATTGTTAAAAAAGCTAGATGAATGGTCATCATTGCTTAGTTAATGGAAATGTTATCAACCTATATCCTTCTAATGACGCATAGCAATTTCAACGAAATGATATTTCTAGATTCTGGAGATAGAAAGAATAGATCAAAATCACATTGCTGATCGAAAAAATTAGCACTTCCTTTAGTTTCTCTTTCAATCTTCAAATCTTCTTCTGGCTTGTCCTGGTAACTTTTCTTACATTGCACAATTCCCTTCTCCTAATTAATAACTCCGCTGCAAAAGAACATGAATATATTATACTTCTTCCATCTCATTTTATTTGTAAATGTTATTACATATACTTCCTCTCTAAAAACTAAAACAAAGGAAGCTTGTTTAAAGCAACTTTTTCAAAAAAAAAATTATTTCATTCGATTTGGCAAAACTTAAAGTGGACATTCGACAAGCTCTATCTCATAATGTAATCCAAAAGTGTAAAACCAAAAGCTGAGTTACAGTATGAAAAACGACAAGACTAGATAAAAAAATTACATGCAAACTGGGAATTGGAGCAGAAACAGTTCGAATTCTCTTAGTGATACATGATAAAACTGTAAATAGAAAAAAAGAAAGCTCAGAAAAGTGAGTACCCTAAGTCTACTACATCGCCAAAAAGAGGTAAAGAAGGAGAGCAAGTTACATAAGAAGTGGTTTGTGGGATCATGCTGTAGCTAGGATTACTCTCATTGTAGGGATAAAAAGCTCGCATGCACCCTTCTTCAATTATCAATGGTGTGTTGTTGATCACAGGTAAGAGTTCATTGCAGTTCATTTCCCATGACTGTTGTTCATGACTCGAGAAACACTGATTCAGTGCTTGTTCGAAACCCGAAAACTCCACAAGATCATTAATCTTGGAAAAGCTTGTTATATCATATGGCACAGCATAACTATCACAATGTGAATCATTTTCGACATGAGACCTGGAATTTTCGTTGATGGAACAAAAGTTTGAGATGTACGAGGGTGAGGAACTGGTTTGAGTAGTGGAAAGTGCTTTCAAGTAGTTATCAGGAACAATGGAGGCCAAGTAATCCGATTTACTATAAT
This sequence comes from Microcos paniculata, assembly GCA_030664755.1. Taxonomy (NCBI): domain Eukaryota; kingdom Viridiplantae; phylum Streptophyta; class Magnoliopsida; order Malvales; family Malvaceae; genus Microcos; species Microcos paniculata. Next base: position 8,938,457 of record CP131462.1, on the reverse strand, counting down.
CAGTCAAGGAAAAGAAACTGTTGCTGTCATCAACTGACCCGTATGCAGTTTCATGTGCTAAAGATAATGGGTAATTATTATTGTTATTATTAGATTGGATGAGAATTTGGCTATGCGAAATGTCAGGCTGATGATAAGTAGTTGTATTGTGGGGATTCGTTTCTTTTTTTGGTTCAGAGGTGCTAAGGAACTGCTCTGAAGTTGGTAAAACTTCTTGGACATCAAAAGGAAAAAAAAGAGAAAGGGAACTGGTGTTATCAGGGTATATAAAATTTGTTTGTCTCCCTTTCATGGAAAGTGCAGCTCTATCATAAGCGATAGCTGCTTTTTGAGCTGAGTCAAACGTCCCAAGCCAGTACCTTTTTTTTTTCGTCGTTGAGTCTCTGATTTCAGCACAATATCTACCATAAGACCGCTGTGACACCCCAACAAACTTGCCGGGCTTCAACTTCCTTTTGCCTTTTCTCTTACCATAATAAGGTAGGGATGGGTTTCTCCGAAGCCAAAAAACACCTCTTTCAGTTTGAAGTTCCTCATATTCAAAGGGATTATTCAAGGTTTTTGGTGTAGACATCTCTGTCAAAAGTATATATGAATAGCCTAATGATGAATGCGGGGAGATATTGTTAGTGTTTGCTAGATAATTAGAGAAAAATACTGCTAAAGAAAGAGAAAGGTCTAGGGCAAATCGTGTGAATGTAGAGATGGAAAAGGAATGCAGATAATTGTTTTGAATAATAGAAGTATGAGAAAAGTATATAGGAAAGCCTGTTAAAGAGACATATTTGAACAAAGGAAATGAACATAAGCACACTTAAGTTTTGTCTTTCCCTAAAAGACGACAACCAGCCAAACTTTTTCTACGTAATTTACAAAAATCTTTTCATTTCTTCCAATTTCTATTAAACTTTCCTACCTAATTGTTTTGAATATAAAATATAAAGTACTTGCAACTAGATAATGTTTCAGTTTCTGGATATGACGTTCGAGAAAAATTCTTACAAAAATCCCAATCCAAAAAACATTTTTACCGTGATATAAACTACTATTTGTAAATTACTGTTTCTACTACATTAATCATCATGATTCTCCTTTTTTTTGCTTCAGCTTTATGTTGAAACTGAACTTATATATATAATCTAGCACTACTTGCATAGATCTGAATTAATACATGGTCAATGATTTCACATTATCATCACATTATTATGATGTAACATCACTAGATTAATCAAAAATTATACTTATTAACCACAATAAATGATAATTTTCATATATAAAATCCCTTTTTTATGAAAGTTAATTACATTGTTGAACATTGCACTAAAGTCCAAAGCTATTTCAAGAAGGAAAATAGGTTGCACAACCCCACATTGGTCAAGCCCTATAGGATTCCCCTAACAACAATCTCACATGGAAGCAAATTCAAGAGCTGCTTGAAATTATCAATTACATGTCAGATTTCCTTCCAAGTCTTTTCAAAATATTAAATCCTCTCAGAGCAATGTTCAAATAACACTGTTCTCGTTGCTGAACACTGTATATAAAGAAGTTTTCGAGAATTTGTTATAAGCCAATTATTCTTTTGCAAATTTCATATTGACTATTTATCTTTTAAATTAATTATCTCTATTGCTATGTGTATTATATGAATTGAACAATGTCTTGGTTGCATATTTCACATATATAATGAGCACAAAATCCTGAAAATTTATCCCAACCCATTTGGAGTTGGGATGGAGCTTCGACAAAATGCTCCACTTCGCCATAAATTCAATAAAATAGCTAAATTTATCAAAGGAAAATCAACAAAAAAATTTTTTAATACTATTTCCCTATTAATAGTTCTTAACAAATTCTATAATTAGGTATACAACTTAATTAACAAATATTAAGTTGTTTCAGTTGAATCCAAAATCATTCTAAACCAAAATGAAAACAAAAAAGCTGATGGTTTTTTTACTTTCTTGTAACTTAGCGATTGCGAAAACAAGATTGCCTATGTAAATATGAGCTTATTTGTGTTGATGCATCCAAAAATATAACTCATTACTTGTTGCTGCATTTATTTTTAAAATTAAGCCTAATACAGCTTCTTTAGCCTATAAAATTTCTCTCCACTATCCTTATGGAAAACTATTCCATGTGAAGAAAGTAGAAAAAAAAGGAGAATATGTTTATATCTTCGGGCTCTAAAATTTGGTTTTGCGTCACAAGAACTACTAGCCTATTCTATTTTAGAGTACTAAGCAATGAAAATTGTCAAAGAAGACTTGACCTTTCCTTTCACATATGAAGATTATTTGCTTGTTTTTTCTTTATGTTTTAGATCAATTATAGTTGCTTCTCTTATATGGTAGGTCCCATTTCCAAAGCCAATATAACAAATCAATGTTGTTAGTTATAGATGTCAAGAAAATATGAAGTTTGCATTTTCCTTCCCCACTTCTCTCTCATTTACCCAAACTTTCCTGAAAATTTGTCCCAACCCATTTGGAGTTGGCATGTAGCTTCGTCAAAAGGCTCCACTTCACCACAAATTCAATATTAATAGCTAAATTTATTAAAGGAAAATCAACAAAAAACTTTTTTAATACTATAATTTGATAAAAATTATGCTTGAATTTAATAATTACATAAAGTTTTTACTAGACTATGCTAGCATAGCGGAACAATTATGGAAGGGCTAGGCTACCTTATGCTAACACCTCGGCTAAGACAATATGGCTCAGAAAATAACATAGCATAACATTATCAACGTATCTATTTAGATCCAGTTATATTTTATGTAAATTTAAAATTATATTAATAAATCAATTATATGAATATCCTTTTCAATACTGTTATTAATATTAAAAATATAAAATAAACATAACAAAATAACAAAATTAATTTTTAAAATAAAAAATTTGATTTATGTGCTTATTCAATGTATCCCATTATGGCTTTACATTTCAACATGGCACGTTCATGTGAATCATGGACTACAAGTTATATCAACCTTATTCTTTAAAATAAATGGAACAACCCAACATGACCTATCATTTTTTGTAAGTCAGCGTAACTACATTCATATTTATGCATGCACTTCTTTTTTGGGCTGTGTCAAGTAAATGCACACATATTGCCACGAGTAAGTTATAGGAAAATAATCAAAATATCAACTTTTAATTATGAAAAAAAATCAAAGATCATATACTACCTTACAAAGCATTTAACAAATTTTAAATAATAAAAATGTTCTCCTAAAATATTTTCTAATTAAATATAATTATTTTTTTACTAATTTTTCTATCCTGCTTGCCACTGTCTATGATTTTTATAACACACTACTTCTCTTTCATGGTATAGATGTATATGAATATATATTATTTATATTATCTATGTAATCATTTAAAACAAATTTCATTATTATTTTATAATCTATGCATTATTTATAAAAAAAAATATTTTTATTAGATTAATGTATTAATTTGCAACACATTGATTTATCTGCATAAAATTTATCTATTTTTATACCGTACTTTGAGTGCATCAAAGAATGTTTTAGCTCAAAACCAAAATCATGAAAAATTGAAAGAATATAAATTTGTTTTGTTTGAGAAAGCAACAAGTTTGTGACTCCATGTTGAAGAAGATATGTTTATGTTTATCTAATTTTGTATGTGAGTGTGCGTGTATGTATGTGTGCATGGTCTGAGAGAGAGAGAGAAAAGGACTTCTCGATGTTCTGTGGATAAGAACTAAAGGAGAGGTGTAGGATAGCATTTATCCCTAAATCCTACTTACCCAATAATATTTATAAAAAAATTATGGAAAATTTTTTTTGAAATGAATATAATTATCTCGAAGATGCTAAATTTATTAATATTGTTGATTGTTAGTTATATTTAAAATATTTTTCACTTTAGTCAACTTTTAATATTTATTTAATATTTCATGTCAAATTTCATTTGATATTTAATATGAAAGTAAGATTTTATATGTATATTAAGTCAATCATCTGTACATTACCTGTTGTCATCATTCCAACCTTAATCCTTTTTTCATCTCAACAAAAAAACGAAGGAAAATGCTCAACGAAATAATGGAAAAAATAAATATCTTTAATAGAAGAGATAAAGCTCTTGTAAACTAAAGCTGGAAAGAAAATAATTTTTTAAAAAGACAAGAAGCATTTCTTTTACATAAATGTTAGAGTGGGCTACTTTTTGTAATGGTACATATGTCTATTAATATATATTATTAATATAATATATTTAATCGCAACCAAAATCATAAAAAATCGAAGAAATATAATGTCGTTTTGTTTGAGAAAGGAACAAGTTCGTGACCCCATATTGAAGATATGTTTATGTTTATATGTTTTTGTATGTGTGTGTATGTGTATGTATCTGTGCCATGGCTCTGAGAAAGAGAAAATAGCTTCTGGATGTTCTCTGGGTAAAAGCTAAAAGAGAGATATAGAAGAGCTTTTGTCCCTAAAACATACTTATCGAATAATATTTGGTAAAAGAATTATGAAAAAAAAATTTGCTGAAATAAATATCATTATCTCGAAAATGATAAATTTATCAATATTGTTGATTGTTAGTTATATTTCAAATATTTTTTAGTTTAATCAAATTTTACAATATTTATTTAGTATTTCATATCAAATTTAATTTGAAATTTAATACGAAAGTAAAATTTTATATGTATATTAGCTCGATCATCTGGGCTTTACCAGTTGTTATCATTCCAACCTTAATTATTTTATCATCTCAACAAAAAAATGAAGGAAAATAGTCAAGCAAAGAAAGGAAAAAATAAATAATTTTAATAGAAGAGATAAAGCTTTTGCAAAGTCAAGCTGGAAGGAAAATAACTTTTGAAAAAGACAACAAACATTTGATTTATATGAATGATTGAGTGGACTACTTTTTTTAATGGTACAGATGTAAATGAATATATATTATTAATATAATATATTTAATAATTTAAAAAAATTGGATTATTATTTTATAATCTACGAATTATTTATAAATATATTTTTCTAAAATTTATTTATTGAATTGCAACAAATTGATTAGTTTCCATCAAATTTATGTATTTTCATGCCATACTGTTAGTGTGTTGAAGAATATTATAGCTCAAAACTAGAACCATGAAAAATCGAAAAAATATAATGTTGTACTCTTTGAGAAAGTAAGTTGGTGACCCCATGTTGAAGATATGTTTATGAATATCTATTTTTGTACGTGTGTCTGTGTATCTGTATATGTATATGAAAGAGAAAAGAGGGTTTCTGCATATTCTGTGGGTAAAAGCTAAAGGAGAGGTATAGGAAAACCCAAGGAATGAAACGCAGAGAAGAATTTAAAGGGAGAAGGTTTGGGCGCTATGGTTAAATAGAGTCACATATACTACCTTTGGTGATTCCTAACAATCTATTACTTTGTATTTATTGTATATGCTTAGCTTTGGTTCTCCATCTGACTTTCCTTTTTAGTTTTCAAAAAAGTTAAAGGACATAAAAAAAGGATTTCGCGTATTAGGAGACGCTTCTCTTACTTTTATTAATGAATATAGTTTCTAAAAATTATAAAGAAAATTGAGAGAAATTCTTTTTGATAAAAATCTTTAGAACAAAAACTGTACCCGACAAAATTAAAAAATAAAATGACCTAGAAGAAAGCCACAAACCATAACTTTTTTTATTAATGCAACATAACTTAGCGGTTGCTTAAACAATTAGTCTCCAAAAAAGTGCCAATCTTGACGTAGTTATATAATCGACTATTCTCACATAATCTCTTTTCTAACCATTAATATCTGAGAATATTTTTCCATAATGTACTGGCTAAAAAAAATTCTTATATTATATAAGAAAAAAAATTGTTGAAATGAATATAATTATTTCAAAAATGATAACTTTATTAATATTATTGATTATTAATTATATTTCAAATGTTTTTTCACTTTAGTCAAATTTTACAATATTTATTTAGTGTTTTATCTCAAGAAAAATGAAGGAAAATGATCAAGCAAAGAAAGGAAAAAATAAATAACTTTTAAATTAGAGATAAACCTCTTGTAAATTCAAGGTAAAAGGCAAATAATTTTTGAAAACACCAGAAATATTTCTTTTTACATTAATGATAGAGTGGAGAGAGATATTTTGTCACTTGATGACGTTGAGAGTCTTAGGTGAGTGACAAAAATCTATATATATTGTCCGTGGCTATTAGAAGAAATCTATACCTGTTGAAATCTCTAAGTCTTAGGTGAGTGACATATATGTATAAATATAATCCCTGCTAAAAGTCTTGGGTTCTTCCACGATCTACAAAAATCTTTTAAAGCTAAAAGTCATGGATTCTTCCACCATTTACAAAAATCTCTAAGTCTGGCTATCTACTTTTCTTAACCCCTTTGAAGACAATACTTTTATCTCAAACTCATCATTCTGCAAAAACTTCTTGCTTCATTGCAGGGACACCAAACAGGCTAATGGATCAACCAGTTAAACTTTCGCTGAAACGAATGCTACGCGAGATCGCTGAGAATGCAAACTTCCCAGACCCAAACTTTGACTTCGACCTTACAAGCGATGGACTTTTTCATGGGTTTGTCGAGATAACTTTTCCCATTCCCTCGAAGATATATGGCCACCCATGTGCGATCATCGAAAATGCATTAGAGTCCGCTGCAGAAACCTGTATTCACATGTTAAAGGAGAGCACCGGCCTCCAAGTTCATGACGCAAACTATAGCGAATTGATGGATAAAAAAAAAGTGGTCCATGAAGTCCAGAAATCTGTAGATATTCTGCAGGATCATACAACTCACTTACTAAAAGGATGGTTGAGTACCCATGAACAACTTATTCAACGATCTGAAGTCCACACTTCCCTACAAGAGCAATCACATATGCTTTTGCAAGAAAACTCAATTATGAAACGGCAGAACGTTGCTCTTTCTAAGGAAAATGCAATGCTAAGGGACCAAATAAAGCATCTAAAGGATCAGCTTTCGTTTTTTGAAGTCGTGCAATCGCAACAAGCAAGTTCACCAAGTTACTAATATTAAGGTATATTCACTTAACCTAATTATAACAGTTAATGAATATTATCTATCCTATGCATGTATTTAGCTATCAACCGTTACCTATAAGTATCGATCTTCCTTCCCTGTCTCATTTATTGTGACTTGGTATCACTATATCACAAAAAACCAAATTTGTGGGTGATTAATTCAACAATTCTTGGCTCTATAGTAATATTTGATCCGAATAGAATCAAAAAACAAAAAACAAAAATTGTGGTTGATGAAGTCAACAATAGAATAGAATCAAAGAAAGACAAGTGTTTCATAAGAGAAAATAGAGCGCCACGTGGCATCATAAGAGAAAAGTAATTGACGTGGCATCTCTAACTTTAAGCATTCTAGCGTTGTTTAATATGCAAAAGTGAAGGGTTAAAGTAGCATAAGACATGTTTGTCAAAACCTATAATTAGCTGCCATAAGTAGAACAAAGTCTATCATTCATGCAACGATGTATTCTAAGTCTGAGTCAGCAAAATGAGGGGACATAACTATTTGAATGATGGAAAACACGATGAAAAAAAATGAAGAATTCAAAAGAAATAAAAACAAGATTACAAAATGATTAAATAGAAACAAAGAACAATAAACCAAATTTGTTGCTGATTAAGTCAATAATTATTAGGTCCACGGCAAAATGGAAAACACGATGAAAAGCAATGAAGAATTTAAAAGAAATAAAAACAAAATAACAAAATGATTGAATAGAAACAAAGAACAATAAACCAAATTTGTGATTGATTAAGTCAACAATTGTTGGCTCCACAGCAAAATTTGATCCGAATAGAATCAAAGAACAACAAACAAAAACCGTGGTTCATGAAGTCAACAACTGTTAGCTTTACAACAAAAATCGTATCATTTTCAAGGATTTACATTTTGATCTTATCCTGTTTCGTTATTCTATATGGATAAGGTAACAATGTTTTTAACACACTGCTTGGTTAATAGTCACAAAAATATCATTTTTACCTTTTCAACTAATATCTCTCTTTTATTGTGAAAACAAAATATTTATATGGTTTTGCTATGGCAAGATGCGCTCGCATTATTAGGGATCATGATAAATTGATTTCTTTCCAATATCGTTCTCTACATCTGTAGATATTTGTATTAATAATCTGGCCAACGTTGAAGCTGTTTAATATTAGTTCCATTTATCAAATTCTGTATCAATTTCTCATTTACTTATTGAAACATATTCTCAAAATAATCCTGCTTCGTTATTTTAAACGGATAAGGTAATCATGTTTTTAGCACACTGCTCCGTTAATAGTCACAAAAATATCATTTTTACCTTATCAACTAATATATCTCTTTTATTGTGAAGACAAAATATTTATATGGTGCTGATATGGCAAGATGCATTCGTATTATTAGGGATCATCATAAATTAATTTCTTTCCAATACCGTTCTCTACATCTGTAGATATTCGCAGTAATAATCTACCCAACGTTGAAGCTGTTAAATATTACTTCCATTTATCAATTTCTGTATCAATTTCTCATTTACTTATTGAAACATATTCTCAAAATGTTTATTATGCTTTTTGTAGGCTGAAGGTTGACAATCTTTTCTTGGCGGTGCTTTTGATGGTTATAGATGAACTCATGGAAGTTAAAATGGCTTTTTGTTATAGATAATGAACCAAAGAGCCAATAGTTGAAGATTATGTACATAGCTCTAAACTATGAGTGGTTCAGGTTTAAACTATGAGTGGTTCCTTGTAATTGTCAACATCCTATATGTTGGATAAGGTCAACTAATTTTCCTTTTTCTTTTTTGAAGTGAACAACCATAGCCTAATCTACAAAATGTTCTACTCTAATAAAAAAGAAAACTCCTATTAACAAAGCCATTTCTAAATTCTACTACTACTACTATTATAATTATTATTTGTAGTATTATTACTATTATTATTATTATTATAGTGCTTTCTACTGGTCTTAAATTGAAGCTTATACATACCATGATTTTTTTGTCTCGCTCTGCAAATTGCCAGCAATTTCCTTATGCATAACGCCTAACATCCATTCTTTTTATTCTTGTTTTTTGAATTCCTTTGAATAATGAAACAGATTTTCTTTTTGTCTAAAGTGAAATAGCCAAGAAAATTATGCCGCAAACAGCCAAATAGGGCTGAAAAATTCATCAAGCAAATATGTTGTAATTTAAGAAGTTCATTGTTATAGGCCTGTACTTTGAAATCAAATTTCCAAGTTGATTGTTATAGGCTATTTAGACACTTATGCTGACCGAACTATAAGAATATAACACTCTACCATTAGTAAAGGTAATTAAGAAACAGAATACGATTATAAATTAGCAAGAGTAGATAGCTTAAGAAATTCTTAACCATAAACAACTCCATATGACAAAGCCATCAACAAGATGGCTGCTTCCTTCTCATCTTGAGCGAAAACCCGGTGAAAAGCTGAATTCTTCATCAAGATTATCCTTAAATCCTCAAAAGGAAGCTTTTTTCTACTTTCATGTGCAGATTTGGAGCTAAGTTTGCACGTTTTATTCTTTAACTGCGAAGCAAACTGATTAGTTCTTGATCTCTTAGCCTTCTCTTGAACCTTACTTTTCATACCACTCGGTGTCGTCTCAGCTGCAAAAATACTACCATCACCCCTCGCTTCCGCTACTGCTACTACCGCCCCATCCATTGCTTTTTTTTCTTTCCTTTGTCCAATCCCGCAAGCGTTGCAAAGGAACTGGACCCAAAAGAAGAAAATTCATGTCAAAATATAGGAATAGTAATTGCCTTTGACATATACTATATATCTTTACTTATATTAGTATATATAAAGAGTATCAATTTAAGAACCTTTGCGCCTCTAGGACAACGCCTCCAACAAGGAGTCTTAGTTGTATTGCAATCAGCATAAACCCTAATTGTATGGCTACTGTTGTTGTTATTGTGAAAAGAATTGCCACAGCTATTATCTAAGGATGATGATAGTTGTTGCTTCTGATCTTCAAATCTCGGCGTCAATGAATTATCTACATGACCTAAGCTCATCGTCTTCCTCTTCATCTTCATCTTTGAGCAGATCAACTCAACAGAACTGTTCTCACTTTGATGACTCTGATTCCTTATTTTCTTCTTCTTTTACGGAGTTTCAAAATACTTTATGGAAGTGTTGGAAATTTAAATTCCAATCAAATGACAATTTTTTACATGTGGGAATATAACTTTTCCAACTGCAATACGTAAGATATAAAACTAAACTAAACATGCTCATTTTAATATTATTTTAAGTAACCTATTTTAAAATTTAAAACAAATTATAAAATTCTACTAATCAAACGCTTCCTAAAGATATTTTCTAATACAAAGTTGGTAACTATTACATATTTGCCATATTTTTTATAGTTTAATTTACACTAAAGAGCATGTCTTTACACTATATATCGAAATATCATTAATGTTAATATATAGGTCAAATGGTATATTTAGTCAATCTATTATATGAAATGTGCGAATTTAGCACTTTTACATTAATTTGATCAAGTTGATTCTCTTTAATTTATTATCAATTTTAGTCTAATAACTAATGGTACGTAGCAAAAATAAAAAGAAATCTATTACCGTGAAAAATATGATACAAAGCAAAAAAAAAATTTTTTTTCTTATTTTTTCAAGAGCATATGTCATTATAGTTAATGACACGTCAACATAATTAACAGTAAATATTTAACACTATTAGTAATTGGATTAAAATTAATAATATATAAAATTAGAGGAACTCAATTTAACAATAAACAAAAATCAATGTACTCAATTTTATTAAATCAAAGTGGATAGATTAAGTTGACACTTTTAATATAGTAGAGAGACTAATTACACAATTTAACCTAATATCTACTTTGAAACCAATACATATATAATCTTAAAGCATATTCCTTTATGATTTTTTGACTTTTTGAATTTTTTTTCAAAAATTAAAAAACAAAGCCTTAATTTTTTTTTTACCTACAAATTCACACATGTTTAACTTTCTAACTTTTTTCCCTTCATGTCTATAATGTTTCTCAAATACTTTCAGACTTGTTTCCTTTCTTGTCTCTGGTCTCAAAGAATAATAATGTCTTTCAAACACTTTCTTTTTTTTAATATCTTAGTCTCCCCATATAATGTCTAATTAATAAATTAATTATTAATAAATGACTTATCACAAATCAACAAAGTCTTAGTAAAAGATTTTTAAAAAAATACAGAATTCGTTGTTTTAAAACAAATTAATGCTTACTAAACGATTTGGCAGAGCAAAGCAAAAAAATAATCCCCAGTTTAAATACAAACTCTTACTAAAAGATTTACATAGCTAAGCAGATAAATAATCCCTTGTTTAAATCAATGAAGCATAGCAGATAAGTCACTTATGGCAGCTAATTAAGAAATGTTAATTCAATTATTGACTTCTGAATTGAAGAGGAGCACTCATAAAAGTGAAACAACCCAAGAGCACTGTTCATATGCATGTGTGTGTATTGTCAAGCATGATCATCATGTGATTATATTTTGCTTTTTGATTGTGCGTTTGCCCCTCCCCAGGCCCCACACTCAACATCTCTAGGTTTTATTCACCAACACCTAGAATTAGAAATAAGGAAAAAAAATAATTACCCAAAGTTTTAATTAGAAACGGCTGACTACATTTTGATGACAGAAGTAAAGAATAACTAAAAGAAAAAAAAAACTTATCTCATTATTGGGAGAAAGGCCACTCTCAGAAAATAGAAAGACCCATTTGCTCCAACAAAGTTCATGGCAATTTTAGGATATAATACGTTATTGAGTCTAATTTTTTTCCCTTTTCCCAATATGGTTTTCATTCTACATGTATCTAATTTATGTTAAATATTTTCTTTTAAACCATAACCCCAGATGGATTCTATTGAGTTGTCTTCAAAGAATCTGTTGAAAAACCTTCTTAAAAAGCTCCTTATGTTTCATTCACATATTTTGAAGACTGCAAGCATAAAATGATTTCGAACGCCTTTATTGATCAATAAGTTTTTCTAACAACAAGTATTAAACGAATTTGACTATATTAGATGCTATGTTATCTACGATGTCATCAATCAACTGTCTACACTTATAGGATAAGATTTTTATAGATTTTCTCTTGCTCGAGTTTTACATTTTGATGCTTTTCTTATCCAAAACAGTTTAAATAAGGTCATGTGAATACGTGGTAATGTACAATGAATATTCACTTACAACCGGCAAAATCCTTTTCTTTTTAATGTGTTTAAAATTATTGATTGAAATTTGTCCCCTGAGGTATGATATAACTTGTCATATTGATGCATACTCAAGATGATAAAAATTACTATAATTCAAGACACTGGTTATTCATATTTGACAAATTCGCTTAGACAATATTGTTCAAAAACGAATTATTTTTAATTAATTTAGTAATAACACATCTAAATAATGTTGTAATAATGTTAAATAAATTTTGTTTTTATAGTATTATCTTATAAATTTCTACTAACCATTAATGTACAATAATTCTATTGTTGATTTTTCATGTCAAATAAAAAAGCCCTTTATTACTGGGGGCTTGCTCTCTCCACCCAACACCAAGTTGGAAGCAAAAGACCCAAGCATTGAAGACAGCAACATTGTTTCGTTACAGTATTCTCTTTCAAGTGATTATCTGTCCAGAAATAGTACGAGTTATGATAATGGAAAGCAATTACAAGTTTATTCTGAGTCTAAGAGGAACTTTGAAGCAGTAGCCGGGAAGAAGATTAAAAGAAGAACTCTTTCTTTCGGACCGAGCCATATTTGCTTAGAATTAGGATTGTCTCCTTCAGGTGGTTCTATAAGCATGTCGACTGAAGAAAACAAGGAGATAAGGTTTTTTGAAGCAGGTCAAGGCGGCGGACCACAGTATCAAAAGGATAATCAACAGCAGATTCTGAATTCCAAGATTGGACATCCTTCTGTGGAATTGAGTTTGGGTTTTAATGATGTTTTTTCCAGCAATAAAAAGAAGACACCAGATAGTGAAAGTAGAGTTTCATTGCGCAAAAACAAGAGAACCAAAGTTGCCACAGAAGAAATCATGACTAAACTGCAGCTTGGCCCCCCGCGTGGTTATGATCCTTGGTACATTAAAAAAACGCTTTGTGAAAGCGATCTTGGCAACTTGTATAGGCTGATGTTGCCTTTAAAGCCCATAGAATCTAATGTTTTCCCTTTGTGGAATACTGATCAAATCGCAAAAATTAGGGACGGCTTACTTGTTTGTGTATGGGATTGTGATACGAAAACAGAACACGAGCTGGTTCTCAAGCGGTGGAAAATGGCCTACGTACTTATCAAGAATTGGGTAGAGGATTTCGTGAAGAGAAGACAACTTAAGAAAGATGATGAAGTTGGCCTTTACTGGGACATATCCACTTCAAGATTCAAATTTACAGTTCTCAATCGATCTGTAGGGCCTCTCTCTTGAAGGAATATTGTTTTTGTTTCTTTCTTAATCTTTATTACGCAATCTGATGATACAGTTAATTATGTGACTTAGTATTAATCAACTATTGTTACTTAAGTAGTTAATAATTAAACTTAGAAATTATTAGAGTTTTTTAGCTTTTTGGTGCATCTCTATCAAAAGTATATATGAATAGCCTGATAGAGAATGCGGGGAGATATTGATATAGTTTGCTAGATAATTAGAGAAAAATACTGCTAAAGAAAGAGAGAGGTCTAGGGCAAACCGTATGAATGTAGAGATAGAAGAGAAACGAAGACAAATAATTGGTTTGATTAATACAAGTGTGAGAGAAGTCTGTAGGAAAACCTGTCAAGGAGACATATTTGAACAAAGAAAAGGAACATAAGCACACTTAACTTTTGTCATTCCTTCAAAGACGACAACCAACCAACCTTTTTCACATAATTTACAAAAATCTTTACACTTCTTGCTATTTCTATTAAACTTTCCTACCTAATTGTTTTGAATATAAAATCTAAAGTACTTGCAAGTAGATGATGTTTTAGTTTCAGGAGAGGACTTTTGAGAAAAATTCCTACAAATATCCCAATCCAAGAAACATTTTTACCATTATGAAAACTACTGTTTATAAAGTACTGTTTCTACTCCAGTCCATTAATCATCATGATTCTCTTTTTGTTTGCTTCAATTTTATGTTAAAACTGGGCTTATATAACCCAGGACTACTTGGATAAATCTAAATTAATACACAGTCAATGATTTCACATTATCACCTCATTATTACGATGTAACATCACTAGATTAATCTGAAACTATACTTATTACTCAAAATAAATGATAATTTTCATATATAAAATCCCTTTTTCATCAAATTTAATTACATTGTTGAACATTGCACTAAAGTCCGAATCTATACAGTACAGAAAATACGTTGCATAGCCCCATATTAGTCAAGGCCTATAGGATTCCCCTAACAACGATCTCACATGGAAGCAAATTCAATAGGTGCTTGGAATAATCAATTACATATCAAATATGCTTCCCAATCTCTTCAAAATGTCAAATCCTATTAGAGCAATGTTCAAATAGCTCTGTCCTTGTAGCTCTCAAAAGCTTTCTGCTTTTTGAAAGAAATAAAATCATCAACAAACAAACAATATATCTAAAGCCAATAACAATTGACTTAATCAACCATAAAATATAAAGCATTTCTCTTGTTCTTTTTCTGGATCAAATTTTGTTGTAAAGCCAACTATTGTTAAATTAATCAATGTATCATTCAATAATTGTAAAGCCAACAATTGTTGACTTAATCATTCAATGTATTATTCAATAAAACTTAGCATCCATTGTTCCCTTCTGTGATTAATTATTTTTCCCCCAAATTCAACAATGTCACTATCAGAGGAAGCATCAATAGTAAACTTAACATTAAATGAAGAGTCATGGCAAGTGCATGCAAGTAAATTCAAAAAAATCACTGTCATTGCTTTCTTGATCAATTTTTACTTTCTTCCCAATTCTATTTTTTTAAGATATCAGGGCCAAAATTTCAGCAGTGGGGTCGTGGCAGGTGGAAAGCATCCATTGTTCCCTTCTGTGATTGATGATTCTTCCCCCAAATTCAACAATGTCACTATCAGAGGAAGCATCAATAGTAAACTTAACATTAAATGAAGAGTCATGGCCAGTGCATAAATTCAAAAAAATCACTGTCATTGCTTTCTTGATCAATTTTCACTTTCTTTCCAATTCTATTTTTTTTTTTAATATATCAGGGCCAAAAATTCAGCAGTGGGGCCGTGGCAGGTGGAAAGGATAAATCTTAGAGAAAAAAAGTGGAACGAAGCAACATTCTATTACTTTATTAGTTGGAAAGTAGATAGAATTACTTTATGACTTTATTAGTTTATGTATATATGTATATGTACGTGGTCTAAGAGATAGAAAAGGGCTTTTGGATGTTCTGTGAGTAAAAGCTAAAGGAGAGGTGTAAGAGAGCGTTTGTCTTTAAAACCTACTTACCAAATAATATTTTGTAAGAAAATTATGCAAAAAATTTGCTGAATTAAATAAAATTATCTCGAAGATGATAAATTTTGTAATATTGTTAATTGTTAATTATATTTCAAATAGTTTTTTTACTTTAGTCAAATTTTACAATATTTATTTAGTATTTGATGTCAAATTTCATTTGATATTTGATATGAAAGTAAGACTTTATATCTTTATTAGGTTGATCATCTGGGCTTTACCAGTTGCCACCATTCCAACCTTATTGGCTTTTTCATATGAACAAAAAAACGAAGGAAAATGATCAAGCAAAGAAAGAAAAAATAAATAAGTCTACTAGAAGAGATAAAGCTCTTGTAATTAAAGTCAAGGAGGAAGGGCAATCATTTTTGAAAAAGACAAGGAACATTTCTTTTACATCAATGATAGAGTGAACTACTTTTTTTAATGGTATAGATGTATATGAATATATATTATTAATATAATATATTTAATCAAAACCAGAATCATGAAAAATCGAAGGAATATAACATCGTTTTGTTTGAAAAAGCAACACGTTGGTAACCCCATATTGAAGATATGTTTATATTTATCTATTTTTGTATGTGTGTATATGTATATATGTATATGTGCGTGGTCTGAAAGAGACAAAAGCGCTTTTAGATATTCTGTGGGTAAAAACTAAAGGAGAGGTGTAGGAAAACCTTTGTCCTTAAAACCTATTTATCAAATAAAATTTGATTAAAAAAAATGGAAAAAATTGCTGAAATAAATATAAATATCTCAAAAAGGCTAATTTTATTAATATTGTTGATTGTTAATCATATTTCAAATTTTTTTTACTTTAGTCAAACTGTACAATATTTATTTAGTATTTCATGTCAAATTGCATTTGATATTAATATGAAGTAAGAATTTATATATATATTAAATCAATCATCAAGGTTTTACCAATCATCATCATTACAACCTTAATCATTTTTCCATCTCAACAAAAAAACGAAGGAAACTTGTCAAGCAACGAAAGGAAAAATAAATAACTTTAATAGCAGAGATAAAGCTCTTCTAAAGTCAAGGTGAAAGAAAAATAATTTTTTAAAAACACAAGGAACATTTCTTTTACATGAATGATTGAATGGATTGCTTTTTTAAAATGGTACAGATGTATATGAATTTATATTTTTAATATAATATATTTAATCATTTTAAAAAAATTCCACTATTATTTTATAATCTACGGATTATTTATAAATAAATTTTTCTAAAATTTATGTATTAATCTATAACAAATTGACTTGTCTGCATAAAATTCGTGTATGTACGTCGAAGAATATTACAGCTCAAAACCAGAATCAAGAAAAATAAAAAAAATATAACGTTGTTCTATTTGAGAAAGGAACAACCTGGTGAACCCAGGTTAAAGATATGTTTATGTATATCTGTTTTTGTATGTATGTCTGTAAGTCTGTATGTGTAAAAGAGAGAGAAAAGGGCTTATGGATGTTCATGATTAAAAGCTAAAGAAGAGATGTAGAAGAGCCCAAGGAAATGAGATGCAGAGGATAATTTAAAAGGAAAAAGTTTAGGCACTTCTTAAATGACAATATATTTGCTTGATGAATTTTTAGCTCAATTTGGCTGCTTGCGGACACAATTTGCTTTGCTATTTCATTTTAGACAAGAAGAAAATGTGCTTGATTATTCTAGGGAATTCAAAAAAGAAGAATAAGAAGAATGGATGTTAGACATTTTGCATAAGAAAATTACTGCCAAATTGCATAGCGAGGCAGAAAAATGAGAGTATATATAAGCTTCAAGTTAAGACCACTGCAAGGCACTATAATAATAATAATAGTAAAATTTAGAAATGGATTTGTTAATAACAATTTTCTTTTTTCTTAGAGTAGAACATTTAGTACATTAGGTTATAGTTGTTCACTTAGAAAAAAAAAAATTACTCAACCTTATGCAAGATATCAGGATACTGACAATTACAAGGAACCACTCATAGTTTAGACCTATGTACATATCTTGAAATATACAGTGAATAAACAGTGAAATATAGCTTTCTCATGTGCTCATGCTTTTCTTGATTTCCCAGTAAAATATTCGATTAAGTAGACATTGCATCTGATCTTTGAACTGAAAGAACTCAGTAATCTTGGGTTGACTCATGGATCAACTACCCCTTCTGACTGGATAGTTCTTTCTTCTTCGTTAAGAGTGAATTCTTTTTCGAAATTAAACAAGAATTTCCTAAGCTTTCGCAATAGGTTATTCTGTCTTCGGATTTCAACTTCTGCGATTTGTTGCAGATGCTGAAAGTGATAAATCTGGCTTTGAATATTTTCAAATACCATATTAGTTCGTTGATAGATTTCTCTTGGGGTGGCTCGGATAAGTCCATGTCGCCATTGTCGTTGGTCTTCATGCTCCACTGCTACAGGTAGATAGACTTCTTGGATGTCGTTCATTTTGATGGATTGCTTGTTGTCGTGGGCTTGTACTTGTTTTGGAGATAGAAAGTGCTTCCTCTCTGACTTCCTCTGATTACTTTCACGATCTGACCTTTCTTCTTCTCAAGGATTCTACTCTTATTCTTCTTCCTTTTTAGTCACGCAGAAGTAATATGTTCCCACTGACTCACCCAGTTCTCAATCCTATGGCCTGCCTCAATCCTATTGCCTACTTTCAACAAGCATTCTTTGTTTGTGTTTTTCTCTTTGCCCACCTACCTACTCTCTAGACGGCTTATCTCAAAAATTTAATATACGAATACCAGGCCCCGGTAGTGCGAACTGACATAAATGAAAGACTTTGGAAGAAAAGATAAAATTTTATTGATAAGATTCCTTCCAACTATATAATCCTGTCACTTCTAAGCTATTTCTACCTTCTTTTTAGAGTTTATAGGCAATAAAACAAGCGATTCATAGCATAAGCTATACTACACAAGCCAACAGGTCAATTTATTTTTCTTCATGAAGCCACGTGGTGCTTTTTTTTCCTGCTTTTTGATACATTTCAATTCAATTATTGTTTACTTTTTTGCTTTTCAAAAATAGTTCCACTTGAAATAATTGCAATTAGCCAAGCCATTGAAGTCTAATGACTGTCATTTTGTGGGGTAAACAATATCGAGATAAAGCCTAACTCGTGACAGTGGAAATCAAATATGATTTGATGGTTGTTTTAAATTTACAATAATTCATGATTTTGTGATAACATTCAAACCATCCACTTGAAATTTTGAGATGAGTGGGACCAATCAGCATTGGGTCGGTCTTCTGATTATGCTTCGTTTATAGCGTGTGTTTGCCCACCAAATTTAAATGGTTGGCTGATTAACTTCTTGTACTGTAACTCATGTAACATTGGCCATAAAAAATATTGATCATACTGTAATTGAGGGAGACTAAGTAGGGAACCTTGTATTTTATAGCAATTACTTACTCAATTATATAGAAATAAAAAGTAATTTTTTAAAAAAAAAAAGTTATGTAAAAGAAAGGTTTTTGACAAAAACATCTAACAACCACGTGACCAGTATGAATCAATATTATGAATGGAACCACTTCCAAGAAAAAAAAATCGACATATGAGTAACGGATATGTTAAAAAGATTATAATTCAAAGAATAGGAAATTGAAATTATAACTAATCCTTTAGTCTAGGCCCAAAACTAATTTTAATTTTGAAGGATATAAATAGAAAATGATTTCATATTGATTGAGTATAAATTTCTCGATAGTCACATTAAATCTTGATTAATTTGAAAGCTAATCCTATTGGACCGGACTTCAAACAGAAAGAAACTCTCCCAAATTTATTTTTTCTGTTCACAAATGTATTGAAAAATAGTAAATAAATTATTGACTACTACATTTAATTTAATATCGACATAATAAGACTATAAATAACCAAATAACTAACCTTAAAAAGTAGCCCTAATATATAATTGGCCGACAAATTTCAAGAGAAAATTTCATGTTAGCTACATTTATTTTTTTGACGATCACGGTATCCAACGCTAAGGCTTATTCAATTATCTGGATAATCTGTCCAATTAAAAATGCTTTATTTTTAATCTTTTGCCAACAAACTTATGTGAGGAACAATTTCACAGAGCAAGTTCTTTCCTCTCCATCAACTACCTTGGCAAATAACCAGTGTGGTAATGGTAATGGCCCATATGCCGTCAAAATCATCACCAATTCCCCTATCAGCAATGCCCATTTCCATCATTGATGAGATTGAGATTTTGCCATATTTATTCTTTATTATTCGTAATTATCTTACAGCCAAAAAAGGGAAAAACTAGAATCAACACGTAAGCAGATTTTTGCTGAGAGAGATTGATTCTGTAGGAAAAAGGAAATGGAAAAGCAATAAAAATAATTCTAAAATACCATGTGGGTTTCACATGTTCCACCATCAAATCTGGGAGATAGATGGATTGGCAAATATGAAATTGAGTCAATGAGTCAGCCAATGAAATATGAATAATAATTAACAAAAAAAAAGGAAAGTACCCCACACGGAGTCAGGTGTGTTGCAGAATTAATTTGCTCTTGTCTTGGTTTACACTATAGGAGTGCATGATGGGGCAACTTGATTTTCACTTTTCTAAAAAAATAGCAATTTCTATGTTTTATAGCTACTTGTTTTTCTTCTGAGTTCTGACCTTTTTCTTCAATCATGTTTTCTTGCAGCTTGTTGGTTAGCTGAAAATGAGCATCCCTCAAAACCCTACTTCACCCTACATAGACATTAGACAGGGTTGTGTTGTGACAGATTTTAACAACCTTGTCTCACGTCAATCAATAATTCAATAATAATAATGGACTGAAGTTCTTGACTGTTCTCTGCCAGTAAAAAAGCTTAATTGTTCAACAATCTTACATCTAATGAAATCTTTCCAAATCTAAATTTGTAGCAAAAATATCTTTTCAAATGATGGGAATTGATCCAAATAAATGAAAACACCCAACAACTATAACTCTCTATCTATATATATTTTAAAAACTCCTTAATTAATTTACTTTAAATTTTTACAAAATTTTATGACAAGTCATCTTTGAAATAAAAAACTTTTAGAAATTTGTTTCCTCCTACCTGTTTCTTTGGTAAAAAGTTGTGTTTCAGTTTTTTTCTTTATGTTTAGATCAATTATTGTTGCTTGTCTTATATAGTTGGTCCCATTACCAAACCCAATATAATAAGTCAATTTTGTCAGTTACAAATGTGCAGATAATATAAAGTTTGTATTTTCCTTTCCCGCTTCTCTCTCGAAAGCCCAAACTGTCTTCAAAATTTTACCCCATCCATTTGCAGTTGGGATGTAGCCTCTTCAAAATGCTCCACTCCACCACAATATCTTCTTATTCTTACTATTGACTAATTAATTAATACAATAATGAAGTATACTAATTTCTCATTCATATAGTACTAGCATTTATTTTATTGTTCAGCTACTTCCCATGTCATGAAAGGACTAAAGCAGACAAAATGTAAAAAAAACTTCTGAACGACAACTAAACATTGGCAAAAGGAATTGATCATAGTGTAATTGAGAGAGAGAAAGTAAGGAACCTTGTATTCTATACCAGTTACTTAGTCAATTATATACAAATAAAAAATAGATTTATTTTGCTCCACTACTACAGGTAGATAGACTTCTTGTATGTCGTTCATTTTGATGGATTGCTTGTTGTCGTGGGCTTGTACTTGTTTTGGGGATAGAAAGTGGTTCCTCTCTGACTTCCTCTGATGGATTACTTTCTCGATCTGACCTTTTTTCTTATCAAGGATTCTACTGTTATTCTTCTTCCTTTTTAGTCACGCAGAAGTAATATGTTCCCACTAACTCACCCAGTTCTCAATCCTATTGCCTGCCTCAATCCTATTGCCTGCCTTCAACAATCATCTTTTGTTTACTTCTTTCTCTTTGCCCACCTACCTACTCTCTAGACGGCTTATCTCAAAAATTTAATATACGAATACCAGGCCCCGGTAGTGCGAACTGACATAAATGGAAGACTTTGGAAGAAAAGATAAAATTTTATTGATAAGATTCCTTCAAACTATATAATCCTGTCACTTCTAAGCGATTTCTACCTTCTTTTTAGAGTTTATAGGCAATAAAACAAGCGATTCATAGCATAAGCTATACTACACAAGCCAACAGAAAAAAAGAACCAAAAGATAGCGATGCATTTATGGAAGAAGAAAAATAGATTGGTTTTCGTTTTCATTGGAATTGAATACGCGAAAAGATGGTTTTTTTTTATATTATTTTGTTATATTACTAACAAAAATTGAAAGCTGACTCCAACCAAACAAAGCAGAAAGTAAAGTCCACATCAGTTCATAAAAGACCAAAAATCTTATATAAACACAGAAAAAGTCCTTTAGCCTATAAAATTTCTCTAATTTCCTTATGGAAAACTACTTCATGTGAAGAAAGTGGAAAAAAAAGGAGAACATGTTTCTATCTTGAGGCTCTAAAATTTAGTTTTTGCATTATAAAGACTACTATGCTATTCTGATTTAGACTATTAGGCAACGAAAATTGTGAAAGAGTACTTGACCTTTACTTTCACATCTCAAGATTATTTGCTTGTTTTTTCTTTATGTTTAGATCAATTATTGTTCCTTGTATTATATGATAGATCCTATTACCAAAACCAATATAATAACTCAATGTTGTCAATTACAAATGTCATGACAATATAAAGTTTACATTTTCCTTCCCCACTTCTCTCTCGAAAACCCAAACTATCCTGAAAATTTGCCACGAACCCATTTGCAGTTGGAATGTAGCCTCCTCAAAATGCTCCACTCTACCACAATATCTTCTTATTTTTACTATTAATTAATTAATTAATACAATAATGAAGAATAGTAATTTCCCATTCATATATATAGTCCTAGGAGTTATTTTATTGATCAGCTACTTCCACGTGTTATGCAAGTACTATAAAAGGGACAAAATGTAAAGAGAACTTCCAAAGGAGAGCTAAACATTGGCCAGAACAAATATTGATCATACTGTAATTGAGGGAGACGAAGTAGGGAACCTTATATTTTATAGCAATTACTTACTCAATTATATAGAAATAAAAAGTAATTTTTTTTAAAAAAAAAGTTATGTAAAAGAAAGGTTTTTGACAAAAACATCTAACAAGCACGTGACCAGTATGAATCAATATTATGAATGGAACCGCTTCCAAGAAAAAAAAATCGACATATGAGTAACGGATATGTTAAAAAGATTATAATTCAAAGAATAGGAAATTGAAATTATACCTAATCCTTTAGTCTAGGCCCAAAACTACTTTTAACTTTGAAGGATATAAATAGAAAATGATTTCATATTGATTGAGTATAAATTTCTCGATAGTCACATTAAATCTTGATTAATTTAAAAGTTAATTTAATATCGACATAATAAGACTATAAATAACCAAATAACTAACCTTAAAAAGTAGCCCTAACATATAATTGGCCGACAAATTTCAAGAGAAAATTTCATGTTAGCGACATTTATTTTTTTGACGATCACGGTATCCAACGCAAAGGCTTATTCAATTATCTGGATAATCTGTCCAATTAAAAATGCTTTATTTTTAATCTTTTGCCAACAAACTTCTGTGAGGAACAATTTCACAGAGCAAGTTCTTTCCTATCCATCAACTACCTTGGCAAATAACCAGTGTCGTAATGGTAATGGCCCATATGCAGTCAACATCATCACCAATTCCCCTATCAGCAGTGCCCATTTCCATCATTGATGAGATTGAGATTTTGCTATATTTATTCTTTATTATTCGTAATAATCTTACAGACAAAAAAGGGAAAAACTAGAATCAACACGTAAGCAGATTTTTGCTAAGAGAGATTGATTCTGTACGAAAAAGGAAATGGAAAAGCAATAAAAATAATTCTAAAATACCGTGTGGGTTTCACATGTTCCACCATCAAATCTGGGAGATAGATGGATTGGCAAATATGAAATTGAGTCAATGAGTCAGCCAATGAAATATGAATAATAATTAACAACAAAAAAAAGGAAAGTACCCCACACGGAGTCATGTGTGTTGCAGACTTTGCTCTTGTCTTGGTTTAGACTATAGGAGTGCATGATGGGGCAACTTGATTTTCACTTTTCTAAAAAAATAGCAATTTCTATGTTTTATAGCTACTTGTTTTTCTTCTGACCTTTTTCTTCACTCATGTTTTCTTGCACCTTGTTGGTTAGCTGAAAATGAGCATCCCTCAAAACCCTACTTCACCCTACATAGACATTAGACAGGGTTGTGTTGTGACAGATTTTAACAACCTTGTCTCACGTCAATCAATAATTCAATAATAATAATGGACTGAAGTTCTTGACTGTTCTCTGTCAGTAAAAAAGCTTAATTGTTCAACAATCTTACATCAAATGAAATCTTTCCAAATCTAAATTTGTAGCAAAAAGATCTTTTCAAATGATGGGAATTGATCCAAATAAATGAAAACACCCAACAACTATAACTCTTTCCAAGGAAGGCATCGTTAATTTCATCAATAGTTGGTCTTTCTGTAAATGTTGATAGTGAAACATACTTCTCCTTCCCATGTGCTTCATCCACCCTCTTTTATAGTTCGTAAGCGGATGGGTATGTCATTCTGAAATGATGAGATGATAATAGTTAATAAGGATTGTTCCACTAAAAAGTTACTAAAATATTTTCTTAAATCAGACTTGGTTTACTTTTTTTTTACCAGATAAAATGAAGGATGGAGGGAGATAATGAAGTTGCCAATTGTTTCCCCAATAATAATATTAGATTTACTAAAAGAAGAATATAAAGCAACTATTGTTAAATTAATCATTAATGTATTATTCAATAATTATAAAGCCAACAATTGTTGACTTAATCATTCAATGTATTATTCAATAAAACTTAGCATCCATTGTTTCCTTCTCTGATTGATGATTCTTCTCCCAAATTCAACAATGTCACTATCAGATGAAGCATCAATAGTAAACTTAACATTAAATGAAGAGTCATGGCCAGTGCATGCAAGAAAATTCAAAAATGTCACTGTCATTGCTTTCTTGATCAATTTTCACTTTCTTCCCAATTCTATTTTTTTTAAGATATCAGGGCCAAAATTTCAGCAGTAGTGCCGTGGCAGGTGAAAAGGATAAATCTTAAAGAAAAAAAGTCTTTAACGTTTCTTTCTTTTTCTTCTATTTCATTTTTCAAATTCAACAATGTCACTATCAGAAGAAGCATCAATAGTAAACTTAATATTAAATAAAGAGTCATGGCCAGTGCATGTAAGTAAATTCAAAAATGTCACTGTCATTGCTATCTTGATCAATTTTCACTTTCTTCCCAATTCTATTTTTTTTAAAGATATCAGGGCCAAAATTTCAGCAGTGGGGCCGTGGCAGGTGGAAAGGATAAATCTTAGAGAAAAAAAAGTCTTTAACGTTTCTTTCTTTTTCTTCTGTTTCATTTTTCATGGTTGTTATAGTCTAACGTTTTCTTCTTTTCTTTCCATTGTTTTCCCCCTTCCATTCTTCCATTAAAGATTTTTCAAGGAATTCTCTTTTAGAAAGAAAAAGTTAATAAAAAGCAAAACCAAGGAGGGATAGTGGTAAGAGAGAAGAAGAAGGAAAGTGGAGAAGTGGGATTGCTCGGGTCCAGCCGTTTCAGGCTTTGGCTTCATCATATTTGTTTGTCCTACATCATTTTTTTTTCAATTTTGTTTTGCAAACATGATTAGAGATTTTGTCGGAAGGAAAAGGAAATAGGAATCGTTTGTTGTTTACTTGATTATTATAATTTTTTAAATCAGACTTGGTTTACTTTTTTTTTACCAGATAAAATGAAGACAATGATTGAGGGAGATAATGAAGTTGCCAATTGTTTCCCCAATAATAATATTAGATCTACTGAAAAAAGAATATAAAGCCAACTATTGTTAAATTAATCATTCAATGTATCATTTAATAATTGTAAAGCCAACAATTGTTGACTTAATCATTCAATGTATTATTCAATAAAACTTAGCATCCATTGTTCCCTTCTCTGATTGATGATTCTTCCCCAAATTCAACAATGTCACTATCAGAGGAAGTAAACTTAACATTAAATGACGAGTCATGGGCAGTGCATGCAAGTAAATTCAAAAATGTCACTATCATTGCTTTCTTGATCAATTTTCACTTTCTTCCCAATTCTATTTTTTGTAAGATATCAGGGCCAAAATTTCAGCAGTGGGGCCGTGGCAGGTGGAAATGATAAATCTTAGAGAAAAAAAAGTCTTTAACGTTTCTTTCTTTTTCTTCTATTTCATTTTTTAAATTCAATAATGTCACTATCAGAGGAAGCATCAATAGTAAACTTAACATTAAATAAAGAGTCATGGCCAGTGCATGCAAGTAAATTCAAAAATGTCACTGTCATTGCTTTCTTGATCAATTTTCACTTTTTTCCCAATTCTATTTTTTTTAAAATATCAGGGCTAAAATTTCAGCAGTGTGGCCGTGACAGGGGGAAAGGATAAATCTTAGATAAAAAAAAGTCTTTAACGTTTCTTTCTTTTTCTTCTGTTTCATTTTTCATGGTTGTTATAGTCTAACGTTTTCTTCTTTTCTTTCCATTGTTTTTCCCCCTTCCATTCTTCCATTAAAGATTTTTCAAGGAATTCTCTTTTAGAAAGAAAAAGTGAATAAAAAGGAAAACCAAGGAGGGATAGTGCTAAGAGAGAAGAATAAGGAAAGTGGAGGAGTGAGATTGCTCGGGTCCAGCCGTTTCAGGCAGTTTAGAACAATAGATTGTTTGGAATGCTTAAATGTTAGACATGCCACGTCAATTACTTTTCTCTTATAATGCCACGTGGCATTCAATTTTTCTTAAATAAATATATAAAAGAACGTTGGAATGTTTAAACGTTAGACATGCCACGTCAATTACTTTTCTCTTATGATGCCACTTGAAATTGAAATTATAACTAATCCTTTAGTCTAGGCCCAAAACTACTTTTAACTTTAAAAGATATAAATAGAAAATGATTTCATATTGATTGAGTACAAATTTCTCGATAGTCACATTAAATCTTGATTAATTTGAAAGCTTATCCTATTGGACCGGACTTCAAACAGAAAGAAACTTTCCCAAATTTATTTTTTCTGTTCACAAAGGTATTGAAAAATAGTAAATAAATTATTGACTACTACATTTAATTTAATATCAACATAATAAGACTATAAATAACCAAATAACTAACCTTAAAAAGTAGCCCTAATATATAATTGGCCGACAAATTTCAAGAGAAAATTTCATGTTAGCTACATTTATTTTTTTGACGATCACGGTATCCAACGCTAAGGCTTATTCAATTATCTGGATAATCTGTCCAATTAAAAATGCTTTATTTTTAATCTTTTGCCAACAAACTTATGTGAGGAACAATTTCACAGAGCAAGTTCTTTCCTATCCATCAACTACCTTGGCAAATAACCAGTGTGGTAATGGTAATGGCCCATATGCCGTCAAAATCATCACCAATTCCCCTATCAGCAGTGCCCATTTCCATCATTGATGAGATTGAGATTTTGCCATATTTATTCTTTATTATTCGTAATTATCTTACAGCCAAAAAAGGGAAAAACTAGAATCAACACGTAAGCAGATTTTTGCTGAGAGAGATTGATTCTGTAGGAAAAAGGAAATGGAAAAGCAATAAAAATAATTCTAAAATACCATGTGGGTTTCACATGTTCCACCATCAAATCTGGGAGATAGATGGATTGGCAAATATGAAATTGAGTCAATGAGTCAGCCAATGAAATATGAATAATAATTAACAAAAAAAAAAGGAAAGTACCCCACACGGAGTCAGGTGTGTTGTAGAATTAATTTGCTCTTGTCTTGGTTTACACTATAGGAGTGCATGATGGGGCAACTTGATTTTCACTTTTCTAAAAAAATAGCAATTTCTATGTTTTATAGCTACTTGTTTTTCTTCTGAGTTCTGACCTTTTTCTTCAATCATGTTTTCTTGCAGCTTGTTGGTTAGCTGAAAATGAGCATCCCTCAAAACCCTACTTCACCCTACATAGACATTAGACAGGGTTGTGTTGTGACAGATTTTAACAACCTTGTCTCACGTCAATCAATAATTCAATAATAATAATGGACTGAAGTTCTTGACTGTTCTCTGCCAGTAAAAAAGCTTAATTGTTCAACAATCTTACATCTAATGAAATCTTTCCAAATCTAAATTTGTAGCAAAAATATCTTTTCAAATGATGGGAATTGATCCAAATAAATGAAAACACCCAACAACTATAACTCTCTATCTATATATATTTTAAAAACTCCTTAATTAATTTACTTTAAATTTTTACAAAATTTTATGACAAGTCATCTTTGAAATAAAAAACTTTTAGAAATTTGTTTCCTCCTACCTGTTTCTTTGGTAAAAAGTTGTGTTTCAGTTTTTTTCTTTATGTTTAGATCAATTATTGTTGCTTGTCTTATATAGTTGGTCCCATTACCAAACCCAATATAATAAGTCAATTTTGTCAATTACAAATGTGCAGATAATATAAAGTTTGTATTTTCCTTTCCCGCTTCTCTCTCGAAAGCCCAAACTGTCTTCAAAATTTTACCCCATCCATTTGCAGTTGGGATGTAGCCTCTTCAAAATGCTCCACTCCACCACAATATCTTCTTATTCTTACTATTGACTAATTAATTAATACAATAATGAAGTATACTAATTTCTCATTCATATAGTACTAGCATTTATTTTATTGTTCAGCTACTTCCCATGTCATGAAAGGACTAAAGCAGACAAAATGTAAAAAAAACTTCTGAACGACAACTAAACATTGGCAAAAGGAATTGATCATAGTGTAATTGAGAGAGAGAAAGTAAGGAACCTTGTATTCTATACCAGTTACTTAGTCAATTATATACAAATAAAAAATAGATTTATTTTGCTCCACTACTACAGGTAGATAGACTTCTTGTATGTCGTTCATTTTGATGGATTGCTTGTTGTCGTGGGCTTGTACTTGTTTTGGGGATAGAAAGTGGTTCCTCTCTGACTTCCTCTGATGGATTACTTTCTCGATCTGACCTTTTTTCTTATCAAGGATTCTACTGTTATTCTTCTTCCTTTTTAGTCACGCAGAAGTAATATGTTCCCACTAACTCACCCAGTTCTCAATCCTATTGCCTGCCTCAATCCTATTGCCTGCCTTCAACAATCATCTTTGTTTACTTCTTTCTCTTTGCCCACCAACCTACTCTCTAGACGGCTTATCTCAAAAATTTAATATACGAATACCAGGCCCCGGTAGTGCGAACTGACATAAATGGAAGACTTTGGAAGAAAAGATAAAATTTTATTGATAAGATTCCTTCAAACTATATAATCCTGTCACTTCTAAGCGATTTCTACCTTCTTTTTAGAGTTTATAGGCAATAAAACAAGCGATTCATAGCATAAGCTATACTACACAAGCCAACAGAAAAAAAGAACCAAAAGATAGCGATGCATTTATGGAAGAAGAAAAATAGATTGGTTTTCGTTTTCATTGGAATTGAATACGCGAAAAGATGGTTTTTTTTTATATTATTTTGTTATATTACTAACAAAAATTGAAAGCTGACTCCAACCAAACAAAGCAGAAAGTAAAGTCCACATCAGTTCATAAAAGACCAAAAATCTTATATAAACACAGAAAAAGTCCTTTAGCCTATAAAATTTCTCTAATTTCCTTATGGAAAACTACTTCATGTGAAGAAAGTGGAAAAAAAAGGAGAACATATTTCTATCTTGAGGCTCTAAAATTTAGTTTTTGCATTATAAAGACTACTATGCTATTCTGATTTAGACTATTAGGCAACGAAAATTGTGAAAGAGTACTTGACCTTTACTTTCACATCTCAAGATTATTTGCTTGTTTTTTCTTTATGTTTAGATCAATTATTGTTCCTTGTATTATATGATAGATCCTATTACCAAAACCAATATAATAACTCAATGTTGTCAATTACAAATGTCATGACAATATAAAGTTTACATTTTCCTTCCCCACTTCTCTCTCGAAAACCCAAACTATCCTGAAAATTTGCCACGAACCCATTTGCAGTTGGAATGTAGCCTCCTCAAAATGCTCCACTCTACCACAATATCTTCTTATTTTTACTATTAATTAATTAATTAATACAATAATGAAGAATAGTAATTTCCCATTCATATATATAGTCCTAGGAGTTATTTTATTGATCAGCTACTTCCACGTGTTATGCAAGTACTATAAAAGGGACAAAATGTAAAGAGAACTTCCAAAGGAGAGCTAAACATTGGCCAGAACAAATATTGATCATACTGTAATTGAGGGAGACGAAGTAGGGAACCTTATATTTTATAGCAATTACTTACTCAATTATATAGAAATAAAAAGTAATTTTTTTTAAAAAAAAAGTTATGTAAAAGAAAGGTTTTTGACAAAAACATCTAACAAGCACGTGACCAGTATGAATCAATATTATGAATGGAACCGCTTCCAAGAAAAAAAAATCGACATATGAGTAACGGATATGTTAAAAAGATTATAATTCAAAGAATAGGAAATTGAAATTATACCTAATCCTTTAGTCTAGGCCCAAAACTACTTTTAACTTTGAAGGATATAAATAGAAAATGATTTCATATTGATTGAGTATAAATTTCTCGATAGTCACATTAAATCTTGATTAATTTAAAAGTTAATTTAATATCGACATAATAAGACTATAAATAACCAAATAACTAACCTTAAAAAGTAGCCCTAACATATAATTGGCCGACAAATTTCAAGAGAAAATTTCATGTTAGCGACATTTATTTTTTTGACGATCACGGTATCCAACGCAAAGGCTTATTCAATTATCTGGATAATCTGTCCAATTAAAAATGCTTTATTTTTAATCTTTTGCCAACAAACTTCTGTGAGGAACAATTTCACAGAGCAAGTTCTTTCCTATCCATCAACTACCTTGGCAAATAACCAGTGTCGTAATGGTAATGGCCCATATGCAGTCAACATCATCACCAATTCCCCTATCAGCAGTGCCCATTTCCATCATTGATGAGATTGAGATTTTGCTATATTTATTCTTTATTATTCGTAATAATCTTACAGACAAAAAAGGGAAAAACTAGAATCAACACGTAAGCAGATTTTTGCTAAGAGAGATTGATTCTGTACGAAAAAGGAAATGGAAAAGCAATAAAAATAATTCTAAAATACCGTGTGGGTTTCACATGTTCCACCATCAAATCTGGGAGATAGATGGATTGGCAAATATGAAATTGAGTCAATGAGTCAGCCAATGAAATATGAATAATAATTAACAACAAAAAAAAGGAAAGTACCCCACACGGAGTCATGTGTGTTGCAGACTTTGCTCTTGTCTTGGTTTAGACTATAGGAGTGCATGATGGGGCAACTTGATTTTCACTTTTCTAAAAAAATAGCAATTTCTATGTTTTATAGCTACTTGTTTTTCTTCTGACCTTTTTCTTCACTCATGTTTTCTTGCACCTTGTTGGTTAGCTGAAAATGAGCATCCCTCAAAACCCTACTTCACCCTACATAGACATTAGACAGGGTTGTGTTGTGACAGATTTTAACAACCTTGTCTCACGTCAATCAATAATTCAATAATAATAATGGACTGAAGTTCTTGACTGTTCTCTGTCAGTAAAAAAGCTTAATTGTTCAACAATCTTACATCAAATGAAATCTTTCCAAATCTAAATTTGTAGCAAAAAGATCTTTTCAAATGATGGGAATTGATCCAAATAAATGAAAACACCCAACAACTATAACTCTTTATTTATATATATTTTAAAAACTCCATAATTAATTTACTTTAAATTTTTACAAAATGTTATGCGAATTCATCTTTGAAATAAAAAACTTTTAGAAATTTGTTTCCTCCTACCTGTTTCTTTGATAAAAAGTTGTGTTTCAGTTTTTTTTCTTTATGTTTAGTTCAATTATTGTTGCTTGTCTTATATAGTAGGTCCCATTACCAAACCCAATATAATAAGTCAATTTTGTCAGTTACAAATGTGAAGATAGTATAAAGTTTGTACTTTCCTTCCCCGCTTCTCTCTCGAAAGCCCAAACTCTCTTGAAAATTTGCCCCCACCCATTTGCAGTTGGGATGTAGCCTCTTCAAAATGCTCCACTCCACCACAATATCTTCTTATTCTTACTAATGACTAAGTAATTAATACAATAATGAAATATACTAATTTCTCATTCATATAGTACTAGCAGTTATTTTATTGTTCAGCTACTTCCCATGTCATGAAAGGACTAAAGGGGACAAAATGTGAAAAGAACTTCCGAACGACAGCTAAACATTTGCAAAAAAAATTGATCATACTGTAATTGAGGGAGAGAAAGTAGGGAACCTTGAATTCTATACCAGTTACTTAGTCAATTGTATACAAATAAAAAATAGGTTTTTTTAAAAAAAAATTTATGTAAAACAAAAGTTTTTGACAAAAATATCTAACAGGCACATGACCAATATTAATCAATATTATGAATGGAACTGCTTGCAAAAAGAAAAAAGGAGATATGAGTAACGAATATGTTAAAAAAATTATAATTCAAAGAATAGAAAATTGAAATTATTCCATCCAAGTTATCATCATTCTTAATTGCTATTAGGAGTTATCTTCAATCTTATCGTAGCTTTTTTCTTTTTCCTTTTTATGATAAGCTTTCATATGATTGCTCAGTATATAAGTTCTCATGGCTAGATGAGCAAGAATTTAAGATCAAATTAATACTCGTACTACTATACTCGGGTCAATATCTGGTACTCTATATTTTTTTTAAATATAAATAATATATGCCTGAAACAAAATCATGTTTAATTACTTTTTTAGTCGAATTTCTTAATTTTTCTCACCGTTATCTAATGAGATTGCAAATTAAATTTCTGATTGTAGCAAAAACGATAAAATACCGCATTAGTCAGGATCTAATTTTACTATAGGATATCATGTGACTTATAAAACAAAATAATAAAGTAAAGTGGACAATGTACTTATAACTTCGAAGACAATAAATTGAGGGCCTTGGTCTGTTTACTACTATGAAACATAGATAATAGCGAAACTACAATAATTAAACTTCTATGATCAGTGGCAATTTACTATTGCCAATTGCCTATCTAAGTAAGTGCTAATTATTACTAACTTTGTTCTTAGTAAATCACAAATCCACGTAACAAATTGCACACGAAAGTAATTTCCAAGTCGCATTCACAGGCTTTACAATTCACATCATCTTCCTCATCGCTTAGCCACCCTTGTCTTATTTTATAACTGTGTTGGTATTGCATTAAACAACGATTAGGCTTTGGTTCCAAGAAATTATTGAGCCATATAAATTTCGTTATGTCCTTCAATTTCCTTCGACTTTCTTTTATACTTTTTTCTGATCTTACATAACTAAGAAGTCGTCTGCCTTCTTGCTCTTGGTCTGGTTCCTCTGCACATAGTAGGATAACACCTAGCACGTAAGAAGCTCCAAGATGTCCTACTTTTCCTGCACTACGTAGAGAGTTGACTCCTTCTTCTACCTTTGAAAAACTAAAGTAGTTAACCTGATTAATAAACAGACATGATAATTTGATTAAGTAGACGTAGGGGAAAAAAGTCATAAAAGGAAAAGAAAAAAAGTTTAAATACACACCACTCCTTCTCTAAATAGGACTTCTGGGTGCATGCTCTTTTTGCACTGCTCCAAGAACACAGCTTGCTTTTGTTTAGCTGATGGACTCCATGAGATAAAAGGAACCTTGTCAAGGGACACATGTTGAAGTACGTACTTATCACTGGCAATATGATAAAATGCCTTGCAACTACAACAATATTATACAAACAAATTAATGAATACACAAAGAGGAACAAAATATTTAAATCATATACATAAACTTGACGAATGAAAGAGATCAAGAGCAAGAAAATAAACCTTAACTTCACATGAAAAAAATTACAAAATGAAGAAGCAGCCACCCGAGCTAAAACATCTGTGAGCAGCTCAATTGGAAGTGAGAAAATATTTCTCTTGCAATTTCTTGCTTTACTCAGTGTAGGAAAATTCTCAGATGATGATCTTTTATCACCTTTCATTCTTTTAATCAACTTAAAGCGATCTGTAAATCTCTTTTTAGTTGTGTTCCTTCTTTCGGCTCTATGAGATTGAGATCCACTCATTAAAGCTGAGAGAGAAAAAAGAAAGAGATGATAAGATGTTAAAGCTTGAAATGAAGGAATTGAAAGAGAAAAATAAAAAGCTCTCTTAATTTTACTAGATTTCAACACGATAAAAAAATACAATATTATGTTATTCTTATTTCCTAAGAAAAGCATTACGTTGTCCGACAAGGACTAGGATAATTACAACTAATACTTACAATTCATTAAGAGCCCGTTTGGTACTTTGCAAGGAATTATTTTACATGCAAAGTAATTCCCTGTAAAGTTTAGGCCTGCAATCACTTTGCATGTAAAATGGGTTTGCACTGTTTGGTTTAATACATGAAAATTGTAATTAAATTGCATGTAAAATATTTTACAATGTTTGATTAG
Source organism: Microcos paniculata (assembly GCA_030664755.1). Taxonomy (NCBI): domain Eukaryota; kingdom Viridiplantae; phylum Streptophyta; class Magnoliopsida; order Malvales; family Malvaceae; genus Microcos; species Microcos paniculata. The sequence goes on along the minus strand of CP131462.1, from coordinate 8,904,206 downwards.
AACACACTTTCTCTGTAAAGTTAAATCAAATCTCAAAATTACCCTTATTTTGTTTCTTGTTTTTTCTTTTCATTTTTCTCCGTTAACTCCTTTTATTAAAAGAACAATTAAACACCATTGAAATTCAATGCACGACTGAAACAATGAAAATTCTGTTGGCTGGGTTTGCTGCAAAATGATTAGTAGCTATACATGCTTTAACTTTGTGGTCCTACCCAATTCATCAATTTTAGTCCTGCAGTGGGGCTCCTTAGCTTTTTCTTCTTCTCGATGATTCATCAAAAAGATTGTTGAAAATACAAAAAACTTTAATTAGTTTTTGATAGTGAAATCTACAACTAAATCCCTTACTTTTCTTCTATTATTATAATCAAATATTTAACCTTATCAAAGATGCCGCCCTCATCAGCATAACTTCTTCATCAATTAATTATTACAAGATCTTATCCTCATCGATGGAGATATAGCAGACTAAAAAGCTGAAGAGGAATGAACAATAAGGGAACCCATGTTGCGTACCTGAAGAAAATCGATTTGTAAAATCTCCGAATCCTGCAATGTTAGAAGAAAACCCATTAGACCGATCATGGAGGAAAAAGGCAAAGGAATCAAAAAGGGAAAATATTACCTGCAAAATGGAAGAAGAAGGAGAAGAAGACTGGAGGCAGTATCAAAGAGCATAGAAAATGAAAACCCCCCAGAAAAATGAAAGAGAAGAAAAAAAAGAAAGAAAGGCGCGAAAGGAGTAGAAAAATTGCTGCCAAGGATGACCAAAGGGTGATAAAGTAATTTAACAACTTCTTCACTTTCACAATTGCATTGCAAAATATTTTCACACCTCCCCCCCTGTGCAAATATTTCCCTGGTCAAAGGTAAAGTAATTGCAGTTGATCAATTACTTTACACTCTTAAAATTAAAACCAAACATTGTAAAATATTTGCAGTCCTTAACTTTGCATGCAAAGTGATTACTTTGCATCAAACCAAACGGACCCTAAAGGTAAATATTTTTAATAGAAGTCAAAAGGGTTTCATTAACTGAACATGCAATTTATATTCATTGTGTCTTTACAATTTGCAAGTTACCTTTCACATCCGGTTGACTCCTACAACACTTGCCACCTCGACAGCCTAATTTCTTGTAGAATGCAACCACAAAGTAAACATCATTGTAAAATTGACACTTATTAAAAGGATGAATCGCACCATTGCAATTATCAAAACCTGTAATCACAGAAAATTTTTTCACTATAAAATCGACCTTGACAAACAATATGTGCCTACTGAAAACATAAACTAAGCAATTGTTACTATAAAGATATAACTGAAGTGAAGATATTTACTAGGATTTTCGGATGTTAGTGTTGCCGTTTGTGAGAAGTAACGATACCATGGATCTTTGCCAGAATTTTGATAGTAAAGGTTCATGGCATAAACACCATGTGATGCTACGATACTTTGTCCGAAACAAGAACCTCCCTGTTGGATTGGACTGTAGCCAATGCCTTGGTCACAACCATAGTCTAGACTTGATTGCAATTGAGCATCAGAAATACCAGCCTTTGGCACACACCAACTGGTTGCATTTGGTTTCTGTTGTTGACTCACTGAAGTTACAAGAATTTTTGCAACTAATGGAGTATGGAACACAGAGGAAATAAGCATAGAAAGTCACTTAACAAACAAATAAATACCATTCAGGAACTCATATAGACTTCTTATAATATTTTGTAAAACTCATAGTAGCTAGGGAGACATTATGAGCATCGAAACAAGCGAATGACTTTGCCCCCACTGTCAGGACACTTTGCCACACTTTATAAATTAGAGTTTTATCACTATTAGAGAGAATTGACATTCAATGAATCAGGCCTTTCAAAATGAGTACCACCAAATTTCAAAATTTTAAGGTAGGGAATGAGCAAATTACAAAACAACACAATTCATAACCCCACTCCATACTATTGATAGTCCCAAAATTTTATGTAATGCTTCCACATACCACCATCTTTAAAGACATCTACAACCTGGATCCTGCCCTTGTTTAGGCAATTTACCAAAAGTGATTGATGTATGCATCAGCAACATCCTTCAACAAGTAATGCCAAAAAAGGAAAGGATCAAGGCATGTTTTGCTTGCCATAATAATTGTTCCTTGCTAAGAAAATATCCTTCCGAAACTTGCGGTTCTTGATCAAATAGTATTCGCAAGGCTTGTGTTAAATACGGAGGAAAAGAGCACAAGACCAAATAAACAAGCCGAATATACGCATGAAAAATTTTGTATATTGCAATTACCGATAAAATCTATGGTAAGTTTTCACCCTACTCAGATTTTTCCCATGTCAAATTTCACCCGATCTTCAACTCTAAGCTAAAACCTACTTTATGTACTATCTATAGCCCTCCCAGGTGGCCTTCTCCTCTTCACCGCAATAACACAGCCAATGTTGCCCCGCTCTCTTTCTATCTCTTTAGTACAATAAACCCCTTCCAATAATTCAGACATGATCGCTATTGTTTATCTACCTTATTAGCCCTTTCAAGAACAGAAATTTCTCAAAGACAACATGCCTAAACCTAGCCTTCCATTGAAAGCTTCGTCCTCTTTGACATTATAACATCTTATCTGTTTCCAGCTCAAAGACAAAACTTTCTCACCAAAATCATCCACCATTAATAAAAGTATGATATAGACAAAGCAACGTATTCAAGCAGTACCCATCTCCAAGGTTATTTCAACTGAGAATGATGAATTAATACTGTAACATTCAAAGAAATGAATTCAATACAAAGTACAAGATATATGGCAACGGTCATTACTTAGTACGAAGTTAAAATCTTTCACCCATGAGATCTACACAATCAGTTGCCAAACTTTCAGAAAATGATTTAAGGTCAATTATTGTTATGAAGAACCATAAATGAGAAAAACCAATAAGAAATAAATAATACTGAAAAGATAAAAAAACATAATTGATAAAGGCTCGCTCCTCATCCAGCCGGTCAATGTTTACACCAAAGCTGTGGAGCAACTCATTAACAGCCCATCACTGCAAAACTGTACACATAAGCACCTGCTCGCTCCTTGACAGGAAGCACATTCCACTCTGACTCAGCCAACTTCCCTTTTTATTTTGGATATGTTAATTTTACTAAGGATCGAAGCAAACTGGATAAAGACTTGAAGTCTTGCATATGGATTTGGGTTCAAATTAATGTGGAAATGAAATTCTGGTATAAGAAAATATATTATAACCTAATAGAATAAAAACATTGTTATAAACTATGAATTTCACAAACTTTAGTCAAACTTTAATATCAAAATTACTAACCCATCTTAATTTATGTCTACGTTAAAACAAATTTATGTCAAAATAATTAGTTTTGGGATTTACGTGCTCACTTTCCAGTTGATCAACAATGACAGGAAGAAGTTAAAGCCAGTCAAGGCTTATACACGAGTCCTAAATAAATAATAGTTGTATAAAGCATTTAATGAAATAGGTAAATAAGAAAATGAATAAGAAGGAAGAAATAATAGTCTTATTCATTTTCCAATTTCCACACATTTAACCAAGTAATAATGTCACATTATTCAAAGCTACGGCCAGAACAGTCAAAGCTGCCATCTTATTTTCTCCTTTTTTTGATTGGCCCTTTTTTTCAAATAAACTTTAAAAAAAAATAGACTGTGTATATTCTTTAGTTTATTCAACGGAAATACCGATAATCTCAAGAGTTGGAAAAAAAAAGGGGAATACAAGAAACACGTTTTCAATTTGATTGATCCAAGAACCAGTATGTATTATACATACAAGTACTTTTTGTCTTTTTTAATGATCCTTTAGCGTTGTCTTGGAGTTGTGCCAGTCGGCTAAGTGGATTCTCTTAGTATTTACTAATATCCACAGAGTTGAAAAGCATAGAGATATGCTTTGAAATCCTTATAAACATTTTCCATAAGATTAAAAATTTGGTATAGCTCGCTAATTGCAGCTTTGATTAAAGATTTTGGTGATATTACTTAATTTTGTCTATGATTTAACTCTCAAATCAATTACTTAATGCTAAGATTCGTTGTTGTGGAATCACTTCCTGATAATGTCTAAAGTATTCAAGTCTTGACCAATCATAAGAATTTACAACCAGGAGGAACGCTGTGAAACAGAAAAGGAAGGGGATTGGATATCTTCTTCTCACAGAAACAAATATAAATTCCAAATTTGAAATTTCAGACTCAATTTAAGGCATCAACTATTTATTTTAATGGTTTAATTAACTTAAAAGTTTTCCCAAAGATTTCATTCCACTTTAAATTACCTATTAGGTGTTTGGATCTTACACAGGTTAACTGGTAAGTTGTTTGGCATCGTATTCTGTGTGCTTATCTTATCCAATATCTATCTCCAGAATTTCCTTATGTGACACGTCTCATCTTCATTGAAACTTTCTAGCACGTTTATTAATTTTGTTAAGGTAGGTGCTCACTCTATAAAAGCAAAAATGTTAGGTTACGATAATTAAAGAGAAAAAATTATGAGATTATTCGAATGTACAAATGGCTATGAAAGTTTCATATGTGGTATTACCTAGAGAGAAAATGATGTTATGGGCAATTAACTAATCATTAATTATAAACCTCTATTACTACAACCAGAGGGTGTAAATGATGGTAATAAAATCCTTCCAATTTATTATGTATAATGTCCCAAGATTTTAGGCGGTGCGGGACACGTGGCAATTGAACAATGCTTGTTTGCTGTTTGATCTGGTCCCATACCTGTAAGTAGTAGAGTTGAGACTAAAAAAAAGTAACAATAATATCTAGGACATAAAGTTTGTAGTATTATTTCAATCATAAAAATAATATAATATAATTAATAACAATAATAATTAGGGGCAAGTTTCACGGTCAAGAATCAAAGACATTGACATATTTATCAATTAATTAATTAATTATAATAAGGTTCCATGCATTGTATATATTTTTTTGCATATCGATTCGTCATGACGACTCCTATAAGGCATAACTTCTCGATGGTAAGAAAAATTAATATTAATACTAATAAATAAATACATGGCCCCTTACCACTTGGAACTTTTGAAACAAACACGCGTCACGTAACGGTTTCATGATCGAACAAGACCAACCCGTCTCTTCTCTTCTCCATCGTCTTGAACGTGTGAACCTTTGAAAAAACAATATTATATAGAAAAAATAGTATATAATATTAAGTAATAGCCTAAAAAAAAGTCATTTTCATTTGAGAAAAAAATTTATTTACTGTATTAATTTATTCCATATATTAACAGTACCTGCATGTCTATCCAATAGTATATTGCCTAATTTGCGTTGCCTGTTGCTAAATGTTGATGTAGTGATGTCATTGTAATAGATAAGGTACCAAAGCCCCCACAAGCATAAGGCAGCTAAAGCCTCCAATGAAAGCAACGCATCAATTTAAGCATGCGACACATGATATGACTTACACTAGATTAGAAAAATATATAGAGCAACAGTGAGCAAAATGAAACCAAACTCAAATTGCTAATGGCCATGGTTGGACATTATTTCTGATATTTTATTCTTTTACTTCATTTCTCCCCCTCTATAAATAACCCTCATTATACACAACTGCAACTTGCCTTCTGATTATCTTCTTCTACACCTTTATTCTCTGGTAAATTTTTTCTCTTATTTTATGTGTTCACTTAATCTTATTTCATTTTTTAAATAAAAAACATTTTCACTCTTTTGTTCAGTGCACTATAATTTTTATGCTCCTTTGTATTTTTTATATTCATTGCACTCAGCTTTATCCTTCTCTTATCTAAAACTTTACTCTTTCCTATGTTCCCCTCACCCCTCTTTTCATGTGATTTTCAAAGTTCTCTTGACTATGTCGTCTTCTTAAAAGGTTATTCAAGCTGTTGCTTCTTTACACTCTTAATAGCTAATCTTTGACTACTTTTGCAAGGACATCGAGTTAAGTTGTTTTTTAAATTCTTGTGAGAATAACTATGAAATTATTTTTTAAGTTTTGTATAAAATTAACTCACTTACACTATTTTATTCTCTTCGTACGTCATTTTTTTTAAATATAGTTATTAAGTTCAGTTTACCATACTTATGCAAGAAAATTAATTTCATATGATTTGAAATTAAACTGAAAAAATAACAGTTTAATCAAGATTTTATTCCATTTACTTGTAATAATAAACTAATGGGACATGACTTTCAATCCATTATTCCGAGCATCTTCACCATGACTTTCAATCCATTATTTCAAACATCTTCACCGTTAATCAATATTCATGAACTCTATGCAGTATTCCATTTACTTTATGATGTAATGGGTAAATTGTTTGTGACTTTCAGAGACATACCAAATATTTGAGAATATATAGCGAGTCCTGCACAAGTTTTTGAACAATTATTTGTAATTTTTTTCACATGATTTAACCTTATTCTTTTTAAACACATTCATTATGAACTATTACCAATGTATCAGAAAATACAATTGGACAAATACAAACATTAAATTGATGTTTACCAAATAATCAGCAGTAATCTTTATAAAATCTACGACTTAATTATAAATATGGACAGTAAATTTAGTATTAATATTAAAACATGGTATATTATAATATAAAGGAAAATGAAGGCAGTTGAAAGGTTTATCGCTATAAAATTTTTTCAGGCTAAGCTGTGCATCAAGGAATAGCTCCGTTGCAGTGTGTTTACCAATTAGTGGTTCGTTTACCTTCGACTTTCTTGTTGGTATGTGTTTGTCTTTATTTCATTTTTTTATACTTTACTTTATATAATTATAATTTATACTTTGGTATTGAGGAAATCTTTTATGAGATATTTTTTTCATATTTTTTTAATTAGTTTTCTTGTACTGTAACTCATGTAATTAATACTTCCTTCATTCTTAAATAAGTGTAGTTTTTTACCTTTCTTAAATATATAAAAGCACGTTGGAATACTTAAACGTTAGATATGCCACGTTAATTTCTTTTTTTTCATAAAGCCACGTGGCTCTTTTTTTTTTCTACTTTTTGATACATTTCAATTCAATTATTGTTTACTTTTTTGCTTTTCAAAAGTAGTTCCACTTGAAATAATTGCAATTAGCCAAGCCATTGAAGTCTAATGACTGTCATTTTGTGGGGTAAACAATGTCGAGATAAAGCGGCCATCCCGTGGAATCGAACAATAATTAGCTACTATGACACGATTGACGTATGTAGTCAGTGCGAAAAGATTTTGATTAATTTTCCCCTGGAACATAGATCAGCTTTATATGTAAGGCCAAAGTAAGGAATTGTTTGATACACTTTATTCTATTTATGGCAGCTAATTATAGTTTTGACAAACATCTCTTGTCACTGTTGGAGAGGTTTTTACTTTAAAATTGCACTTAAAATTCTTTTCTCAGATTAAACAGCGTTTGCAATTAATGTTTTGCCAGAGTCTGTCGGTCCATAAAGCAAAAATCCTATCTACAAGTCTACTTCAAACTCCTGACATCATGCATCATTCCAATATTTCAAAAAAAATTTCCATTATTGTAATCCAAGTAACAAAGTAGATAAGAGCAAAGACTATAGCTGTACTAAACTTACAAGTCATCAAAACTGAACACAATATAAGACATGATTAAGACATTCTAACTATTTTTTATCTATATTTATAATTTAAAATGCTTACCAATCATTTAAATAATTTGGTAAATATTACGGTATAATTATACACTGTTCATCAATGATATAACACATACCATCCATCTAATATAGTCAAATTCATTTAATGCCTGCCATTTGATAAATGTTTCAGAAAAGCCATAGACATTTCTTTTTTCATCAAAACATATGATTTTTTTTTTAATGAGAAGACAATTTTCTTAGACGTTGTTCTTATACCCCATGTCCTTGATGAAATACCAAGTTTATTTCAACCTTGCTACCGACTCTGTCTCTCATGCTCTGTAGAGCATCTTCTTATTTATATATTGATTGATGTTTAATTATAGTACTCGACAACCCACTTAAAAAGGTTAGAATGGAAGGCTCTCAGCATCATGATGTTGATGATCATTTTAGATCGGAAAACAAACAACTGTTTGATGATATCTCCGATCTATTTGTCCTGGAAACTCAATACATGCCTTCGTCAACTGACATCAACAAACTCGCAACGGATATTCGAGTATCGCTACGAAAATCTGCTATTTCTTCTATTTTGAAGGTTAGGTTTAAACCTATGCACCAAGCCAACTCCTATTGCAAAGTTATAGTACTTATTTACTAAATTTGTTCTTCAACGGCTTCATTGTTTTTAAAAAAACAGTATTCTTCCACTCTTCAATCCCACACAGTGTATCTGGCTATTAATTACATGGATCGATTTATATTTAGCCAAAGATTTAAGGTAAGCACTAAACATCTAAATGAATGTAACATCCTTATCCAATTTGCTTGAGTCCATTTATGTAGAATAAACATTAGCATACCGCTCAATTTAACTTACATTTACAACTCTTCTTTTTTTACTCAGGACCTTCCTCCAAATTTGCTAGAGCTAATAACAATTCCTTGTATTTCACTGGCTACAAAGATGAATGAGATGAGATTTAGTCCAACTAACTTTCAGGTACACGATGCGAATACTCATGTTTATAGTCTTCCATTAGCTAATTTCACTTAACCTTGTCTTTATCTAAAAATGGAACAGAATGGAAAAGACATTCTCAATGCGCAAACTCTCCAACGAATGGAATTTCTTATTCTTGATACTCTAAATTGGCTAATGAGGTCAATCACGCCTTTTTCATTCATTTTCTCCTTCATTTCTCTCTTCAAAGAAGAAGATCCAGTCATCAAAAAAGCATTAAACGATAAAATAAGAAATATGATTCTTGAAGCGATGAAAGGTAGAATGGTAAACATTTCATGATTTATATATTTCTTCATAAATGTTAATACAATAACCAACAATATTAAAATCTTCTTTTGAAACAGAGATCAAAATGTTAGAGTTCAAGCCATCGATTATTGCCGCATCAGCATGTTTGCTTGCCTCTCTCGACATTTTACCAACAACATATTCATCTTTTCAACAATCAATTTTCTCTTGTGACCATATCAATAAAGTAATAGCCCGAGATTGTTCATTTAATCTTTTATATTTGTTCATTTCGCCTCAATCTTTGACTAAGAAAACATTATTTTGGCAGAATGGCCTGTTAAAATGTTTGGATACAATGAAAGGAGCATTATCTAAAGAAAATACAACAGTATTGACAGATAAACGATTAGCCTCAGATAAAGCAAAAACCATAGCCGTTTCTACATCAGCTATTAAGACATGCAAAGAGGAAAGGGAACACAACAACCTATTATTATCCACTATCAAAACACCTGTTTTAATCCGAGAAAGCAAGCGGCCAAAATTGGAGGAACTGGACAACAAAAAGCGAACAGAACAATAATTTCATACACAATAATCTCTTCATATATGGGTCTTGTATAGGATTACATCACATTACAATGATTGTGTTGTATAAATTACTATGTACCTAATCTCTGTACCTATTACGCTTGTGCGATAACATATTACAGAGAAAATTCTCGAGATTAAATTTTCGTTACATGAATGTTTTATAAGAACTAAATAGCTATCATATTCATAATAATAGAAATCATTGCTAAAAAAATTAACCATAATTGAATGAATCTTTAAATTTCACTTATAATTCTATTGGAACATATAAAACTTTTTCTTGTTAAAAAATAATATATTACCATCATTCTTTGTGAGTTTTTCGTAGCCTAACAATGTGGGGAAATTTTTTATTTCAAATACTAACACACATACACACAACACACACACACACACACACACACAATGCTAACTAATACCTCATTCAAAATCCTTGCAAATTTTATTAGTTTTTATGGGGTATCTTATACAACTAATTAAATTCAATGGCTGATAAATAGATTTCTATACTTTCCAAATGAATGACAAAGTATATGCAATTAGCATAATACAATATTAACTAATAAATCTCATAAACAAAATCATATATATTAGATTTTAAAACTCAGTTTATTTAAGAAATTTGCATTAAAAAAATAAAAAAGAGATAAATTACAAAAAGTTTTAAAAAATGGTACCATAAAAAATGATTAGAAAGTCGTGTAAATTGATATAAATTTTGTAAATCGATTATATCATTGGACCATCTTCTAATATAGCCACACAAATATTAATGTAAGGGATAATAATTTGTATTTTGTTTGCATTCAATAACGAGTCATATATTTCTTCAAAAAAAAAATAACAAGTCATATATTACACAACCATCATTTAGTATTGGATTGAATATAATGTAGAGAAATTTTTTTAAAATTTTTTTTAAATACATTTATACTAATTTCTAGACAATATAAACAATTGTTTTTAATTAATGCATAACCAAGTCTATACCTTGGTTTTTTTTTTTAATACAATTGTTTCTTCTGACCAGCTAAGTATGGATAATCCTTCGCAATCATCGTCTATCGCAACTGGAAGAACTATTTGGATAGAAAAAATGGAGCGTGCATTGCTATGTAGTATGGAAGCTGTTGTTCATTGTATGGGTTCTGCACGAGGATTGAAGATGACCTCCAAAATAGAGCTTATTTACATTGTATTGTGTCCTAGGCAAAATCCTGGAACCGTGGCTATCAGGGAGAAGATTGACCAATTACACAAAGACTGGAAGATCGTCGCAAAAATGTTGCGGAATGGATTTTGCTACGATTGTGAACTCGGTAAGGTTCTTGGTAATGATGATCAATGGAATGATTGGCTAAAGGTATAACACTTTCTCCAATGTTTATGCACGATATCGCATTAAACAAGTATACGATATTTCTATTGTTATAATAATTATCCTGTTTTAATTTTGAATGTGTAGAAAAACCCGATGGATGCCTGTGTTAAAAATCAAGTTTATCCTCATCATATTTGGGTGGGTTCCATTTGTAGCTACGAAGAAGAAAATAGGTCAAACAAGTCGAATCCATGGGATGGCATTGATTCTGATTCCATCATGAATTTGTCTGATTGATTCATCCGAGGAGAAACTTGGCTTCTGAACTTCAATATTTAATACTTTTTGTAATAGTTAAATTTTATGCTACGCAAAGCCTAGATATTATTGCTAATCAACTGGTTATGTATTGTGATCTTTCCCAAAACTATTTTGTTGTATTCTTAACCAGTTTTATTTTAATGTTAAATAAATTAAATTAATTCATAACTTATAATTAACCCTTTGTTTTTGAGTTCAGTAAACAATCAAAAACTTCATTAGCAGCCTCTTCTTTCAGCTCTTTGCTCTAGCAGTTCATAACCTGTATTTTGATGTACCAAACACGTTTTAAGAAACTGCTTTTGTCAATAGGAGCTGTGAAATCCTAACATAACTTCTTCGGTAGATTTTTTTAACTATTTAAGTTCTTGAGAAAAGTTTTATTGTCCTCATTCAATTCCACCCTATGATCAAGCTTCTGCTTAATTCAAGTTCATGTCTAATTGATTCGTGCGTGTCTGTGTTTTATATATAATTAATTTATTTATTAATATGCTAATGTTAGTCTAATATAACCTCCATTCATAGGTTTTTCTTGAATCCAAGAATTGGAGGGTAACGTCATCTCCCTTACCATTTCCCTTTAAAATTATTAATTCAAACTATTTTGATGAAAATGACGCCATTATGGCCCTTAAAACAGAAAAATTAAAAGGTTGTAAATGGAGACAAATAACCCATCTAGAAGAGTTTGTACGAATAGAACTAGACACAAACGACAGAGATAGAGAGACAAAAAAAAAAGGAAAAAAACAGATAAAGAGGTAGAAGAGGAAAAGAGTAGTAAAGGGACAAAAAGAGAGGAAAACTACATGGTTTATGGGTTTGCAAAGATGAATATAAATGGAAAACAAAATAGCAACTATGGAGTAGAGAGAGGGGTTATGACTTTATCATGTTATAATTTATTAATGTTATGGGTTATGAGTTATGGGTTTATTTGAAACATTAAAGTTTATTAATGTTATCCTAAATCATTAATATACTTTATTCATATGTTTCTCATTTTACTAAGGTTATTAACAATTATTATGATTATAGAAAATTCAAGATATGCAAATCTTGATGAATTGAAATATTGAAGGTAAGAAAATCTTGATTAATTTCTAAATGAGATATGAACCTATCTAATGTTAAATAATATTTATTTTTTAATTTTTAAATGCTAAACAAGGACATGAGCCTCAATTCCTTTCTTCTTATCAAGCAACGTAGCATTCTATTTTCTCTGCATTTTGAAAGAAACAAAATCATTAACAAACAAACAATAAACCTAAAGTTATCAACAAACAAAAGTCACATGCTACCTAAATTTTTTTTTACAACAATATAGATATTAGCCAACGATAGTTGAATAAAGCTTCCTTTTACAACACTACTATGGTGAGATGCAATGAATTTTATGCTTTCATGAATTGTACAATCACTTTGAATGGCCTTAAGTGTAAGCTATGCTAACGTTCGATTGTCCTACATGAATTAAAAAAAAACCGTGGTGGGCTACTGCAGGGGAAGGGCTACGATGACAAATCTCATCGCTACCGTAGGTCATCGCACCGCCATCGCCAAAAGAAGTAATGTTTCCAAAGGGAGCCTAAATAAATTAATATTTGCTATGCAAGAAATTAGACAGCAGATATAGTGCTTGGGGTCTATTTTGTCTATATTTATTAGCTATGCCTTATGACGCTCTATTTTCTCTTATCAAGCACTTGTCTTGTTCTTTGATTCTATTTTATTCAAATCAAATTTTGTTGTAAAGTCAACAATTCTTGACTTCATCAACCACAATTTTTGTTTGTTGTTCTTTGATTCTATTCGAATCAAAATTTGCTGTAGAGCCTACAATTGTTGACTTTATTAGCCACAAATTTGATTTATTGTTCTTTGTTTCTATTCAATAATTTTGTCATTTTGTTTTTATTTCTTTTCAATTCTTCCTTCTTTTTCATCGTGTTTTCCATCATTCAATCAGTTATGTCCCCTCACTTTGCTGACTCAGATTTAGAATGCATCGTTGCATGTTAGATAGACTTTCTTCTACTTATGGTAGCTAATTACAGGTTTTGACAAACATGTATTGTCCTACTTTAACCATTCACTTTTGCATAAGACCAAGTGAACACACAAAATAAGAGCGAAATATTACCAAAGAATAAAGGCATAGAATAAGATAATCAGAAGGCAACATGCAGTAGTCCATAACCACCGTTATTCATATAGGAACAGAAATTTTGTTGTTCTTTGATTCTATTCTATTTGGATCAAATTTTACTGTAAAGCCAACAATTATTGATTTCATCAACCACAATTTTAGTTTTTTTTCTTTGTTTCAATTCAATCATTTTGTCCTTTTGTTTTTATTTCTTTTGATTTCTTCTTTCTTTTTCATCGTGTTTTCCATCATTCAATCAGTTATGTCCCCCCACTTTGCTGACTCACACTTAGAATGCACCATGCCATACATGATAGACTTTTTTCTACTTCTGGCAGCATTTTTGTAAACTTAAGAAACAATTATGTTTTATGCATATAAAAAGTAGCAGCTAATTATAGCTTTTGACAAACATGTACTCTCCTACTTTAATCATTCACTTTTGCATATTAGCCAATAATAGTTGACTTAATCAACCACAATATTTGACACCTTCAAGGCCAGTGCATGCAAGTCTTCAATGATAGAAATCGAATCTTTAGCTTCTATTGGTTTCTGACAAGGTTATTAAATCAAACTTATAAATTATAGATACAGATGTTGATGTGAATATTTAACAGAAAACAATTCAAACTCACTAATGACATTTTTGCCTTTAGTACTATCTGTACAGTGTACAATAAAAACCAACGGTCTCTCGTCATCAATATCTCATTATCCTCTAAGTCAAAAAATACGAGTATAACTTTAGACAAGCCAATAAATAACAAGAATTTTTTCCCATCTTTTTACTATTTATTGCATTATTATAATCACTATTTATTTGCCTTGTCTGCTACATATTGACTTTCTAATACCATTGTCCCTAGCTAAAACCTGCCAGACAAGAAATAAAGAAAAAAGAATGGATACATTTAAAATAACTTTACTCGTATACTCCCTACCTCATCCTATATAATAATTGCAATCCATCATTCCCCATCAAACAAACTTCTCTCCAAACACTCATTCCTTCGTCCTTTCCAATTATTCTTACATTTACCTTGCTTATCTTCAACTTCACGCTACAATCCATCTAAAACCATTTCTATATAAACCTTCTCCTACTTCCATAGTTTTCCACTTTTTTCATTTCATTTTTCATTTATTCTTTTCACTATACTTCGATTCCATCTTCACTACCCTCATCAACCTCGTTTAAGTTTTTTTCTTTTTCTTTCAAAAGAAATCAAATCTAACTTATTAACATATTTCTTTGTAACTATCCATTTTCTTATTTACCTACTTCATAATGTTCTTTATATTTTTTTCCTTTAAACATAAAGATATAGATTTACACAATATTCATTAAAAAAAATCAAAACGTCTTTTTACCTTGTTTTTGAGGTTGTTTCTTTCATTCACTATTATTTTTTTTCATGTCTCTCCTGTACTACTTATAAAGTCCATTCCATTTTCTTTCTTTAAAAAATTATTACAAAATATTATAAATATTATTCTTAGGAATAAACCTACTCCACTTGAACCCAATAAGCTACAAAAACACCAAAATAAATGAAATTAATTTTCTATTCATTTGTAAGTTTTAAACTCTATGGAATATTGACCATTAGCATTATTTACACAACATCAGTTCAAGTAAAGATTTCTTTCAAGACAGCAAAAGTGCATGATAATGTCTTTTCATCTTGTTACGAGACATACAAACTTAAAAAGGTCAAGTCAGTAATTTTTCACACAAATCCACATTTGTTTATACCTTTATTATGCATAGCATAATCATAAGAGATACTATAAATGGCACGAGGCTCATCATAGATTTTGTCTAGATTTCCTGTTGCCATGTAAGTTACAAAGTAAGTCGATTTGGAGCCAGAAGGCCATCCATTGAAAGTGACGATGATGATAATATTCCAATCGGTAAACTCAGGAGAATATGTTGTGAGCAAGTGATTCGTAATCAAACAAACTTTAAATCAATAACTTGCACAGTGTTTGCTACATTCCGCTGGGATTAATGATGTCAAAAGTACTGTAAGTCTTTAAAAGTGGAGATTGGTATCTCTGAGACAATCTGAAGGAAAAACTTCGATAAAGAATTTGTTCTCAAAAAAGACGAGGAATATTCCAATCGGTAAACTCAGGAGAATCATCATAGATTTGGTCTATAAGCCTTTGTATCTGCTCAAACACAACAGCTCCATACAATTCCCAAACGAGAATGGTTACTCCTCTTGGTTTGTATTAATATGCTTGCTATATTCTATTTTTTTGATAGTTGATTATTAATATATTTTTAATAGATGTGCCTTTTGGTCATTTTCCTTTCCATAATTTTTTCATGTAAGATTAGATATATATGATTTTAAAAATAAATTTATTGTATTATTATTTTGTTAAATTTTATCTCTAAATTATTCGTTACAAATAACTAACTTATGAGCAAAATTGCTTCTTTCTTGTCACCAATAAAAACATAATTAACTCAATAACCATACTAATTAAAATAATATTTAAAGAAGTAAACAATACCGTTACAAAATAAAATTTAATAATAAAATGAAAAAAGTTTTCCTTACATTTCACTTTCATTGATCAGAACCTTACCAATCCTATTTTTCTTCTATAAAATAAACTAAAGACTTAAGCTTCCACCATCTAAACTTACTCTCTCGCTCTTTTGACTTCTTTACAACTTTACCCCTTTGAAGACAATACATATATTTCCATTTTTTTCCTATCTACAGGCTAATGGATCAACCAGTTCAAGTTTCATTTAAGCAAACTCTACATGAGTTCGTTGAGAAAGTGAACTTTCCAACTCCAAACTTCGACTTTAACCTTACAACGAGGAAGCTCAGGACAAAAGGTAACAATCAATGTTACAAGAAGTGAAAATAGCTTTGATACTTTTTTCTGGCACTTGACTTCTACTTTGAAGATACAATTACCTATTCCCTATCAGTTGTCAAATGTATTAGATAGCAATTCCGAATGCACTCTTTTCTATTGAATGCTTTTGCCTCTAGCCAGTGCCTCATATAAATGAAAAGTCATCTCATGTTTATTACTCTCTCTATCTCTATATATCTGTCTTATTCTAAAAACTTTTTTTGTCCTTTTTTATCTTTCACTTTTAAATTCAATAGAATATTAAGTAATTTTTTCCTACCTTAACCTTAATAAAATGGAAAAAAGAATTATTAGCGAGAAATTAAACATTACAGCTAAATAGAAAAATTAGCTAAAGTGAATAGAGGTAATATTGAAAAGTTATGATAAATTTTGGTCAAACTCATGTTAACAACTAATTTTAACCACTTTTCTTAATATATGTGAATCGATTATATGATAACATACAGCATCATACAGCCTTCATGCACAGTTCCATATCTTTCCCAAATGCTACAAGCATCGTTAGCCCACTATGATTATTCTGGCTATCAGAACCACCTATCGACTCACTACAATCACTATCACCATCAGCAATAATCTCTACATACTCACTTGTACATATTGTTTTGCAGCATCCAATTTTCCTCGTCTTCTCTGAGGACAAAATCTTTATCGAAGTTTTTCCTTCAGATTGTCTCAGAGATACCAATCTTCACTTTTAAAGACTTACAGTACTTTTGACATCATCAATCCCAGCGGAATGTAGCAAACACTGTGCAAGTTATTGATTTAAAGTTTGTTTGATTACGAATCACTTGCTCACAACATATTCTCCTGAGTTTACCGATTGGAATATTATCATCATCGTCACTTTCAATGGATGGCCTTCTAGCTCCACATCAACTTACTTTGTAACTTACATGGCAACAGGAAATCTAGACAAAATCTATGATGAGTCTCGTGCGATTTACAGTATCTCCTACGATTATGCTATGCAAAATGAAGATAGAAACAAATGAAGATACTTTTATAATCTCGATATCATTTGCCTCATTCTATATAATTGATCGACATTTAGGGATTTCTTTGTCTCTCTATGTTTCATTTTTTTAAAGACAATAATTTTTGTCATATAAAATATTATTTCAAATTATCAATTATTTTTAAATTTAATTATCATTTATTTTTAAATTTAATAGAAACATATTATATAATCAAAACTAAAGAAAACAGTAATTTAACAAACAGATTTGTTTTGAATAGTCAAAACCTCTCAAAATTTAAAAAATAATTTTAGATATCCATTCCGACAATTAATCACATAGATAATATATTAATTTTCATTTATTTTATATAATTTATAATTGAGATGGAAACTCTGTCATTATTTCTCTCTCTCTCTTTAAGAAAAATTATAAATTTAAAAATGATTTCTAATCTTAACAAGAGTAAATGTGTAATAATATTAATGATATTTGGCAAGATTGACGTGAAGATTTTCCACGATTCACATAGTATTAATGGCCAACTTGCAACGTAGGCTTCTTTTCAAGTATAGGAGCAAAATCCTTTGGACAATTGAGATATAGCTTCATAGCTATATGGACAAATTCTGAGGTTAGAAGATAAGATATTTTCACCCATCTCTAAACAGATCTTGGTTCAAGAAATAAATCTTGTATAGGTTTATTTAAGTCTTAGGTGCGTTTGGTTAGGGGTAATGTATCATAACCTCGGTAATGTGACCTTAGGAGTAAAAGATTCATACCTTTGGTTTAAGTAATGTGACCAAAAGAGAATAGTTATTTAACAAACAGATTTGTTTTGAATGGTCAAATCCTCTAAAAATTTAAAAAATAATTTTAGATATCCATTCTGACAATTAACCACATAGATAATATATTAATCTTCATTTATTTTATATAATTTGTAATTGAGATGGAAACTCCATTTAGCAATATAAAATGGCAAAACTGTTAATAACCTATATGTTAATTAACCAAAGAAATTGACTTAGAGGTAGAAGTTTTCAAAAAACAGTGGCTGCTATAAAGTATGTATAAATTAGTACTTCATTCATCTAAAATTCTTTGTATAAAACCCTTTTGCACAAAATTTAAAAAAGTGTATGGATAAGAAATGAATTTTCCCGTCTATCCTTAATGAATTGCCTTTTTGAATTTTGTATAAGATATGATAGTAAAAAAGTTTGAGTATAAATTTAAGGAATTTAAATGTATTCATTATTTGTTTTACGTAAGAAATAAATAAATTGTAGCTTACCAAAAAAGAAAAATGAACAAACAAAATGGAAAGGAGTTGTATAGTTTAGTAGTAACTTTTGGGAATGTAAACTTTTCAAGTATCATATGGCTTTGTTAATGTTTGTTCGAACTTTTTTACACTACCAAGCCTTTTATATTTATGTGAATTGTAATTTGAACTATTCTATTATATGTTATATATTGTTTAAGTATAGTTTAATAATATCCGTGTTGTTTCTTTCTGAACTTTTCCCTTACAAATTTCGCACATGTCACGAATTAAAGATTTGTTCATTGATTGTATATCTCTTACGTATTTGTTAAAGAATTATCTAAGATCTTCTTTCATATCACTTTTTACATGCACACGTATGTTTAAGAAATGGAATTCTGACGAATTGTTAATAATATTATAATCAAATATGATTGTGATACTTACTGACTCTATCACTCTCACTTATGAGCTCGTTTATTATAAATTTTAGATATAAGTTATCCAAGATAATATTGACTTTCATAATTTTTATAGAAGAAAATATTGACTTAAACACTTTTATATTGTGCATGAAATGTGGTTGTTTGGACGATTTGCTGAGAAATTAATAGGCAAAACTTCTAAAGAACTCGTTTCTCACCCAAATTAAGAGCAATACATACTACCTAATGAGATTTAATCAATATGTTCAAACATTACCTTGGATTATTCTTTTTTCCAATCATTGAAACGATCTACAATACCAAATTATTCCATTTTATGATCTTGTAATACCTCTATATAAGAATTGGATCACAATGACTCAATTATAACGAAATAAGAATAAGATTAACTTGGTTTAGCAAAAGTTAATAAACATTCTATATTTAAATGGTTGATCAAAATTTCATAAAATTTTTTTAAAAAAATCATTTTGATAAAAATATATGAGACTGGTAAAACGCTGCTTTCTTTTTTACTTATAATAGCTATGATTTAACGTGGTTGGCAAAGTTACTATAACTATTGATACATGTAAGCACTTCTTCTGACATGATTTAAAAATGTCCATCTAGCCCTCATATTCTATTAAAGATAGGGTTGAAGAAAAATATTTGTAAGTAATCTCAGAAAAAGGGCCAAAATTTAAAAAATAAAAAAATAAAAACTCATTTTCGATGTAATCTATAATAGGAATGTAAAGAAAACAATATCATAATTAACAAATTTACATCGGCTTGGTCAAATCTAATAGAAAATCTAAATGAAGCATTCATGATAACAAACACTGGTTCAAAAGCTTAACACATGTTACTGAATACATGGCTTGGACTGCCCCAAAACTTGCTCTGAGATCTCTTCTCCTCTCTTTATAGCTCACCATAAGACTAGCATTTAAGGAAAGAACTCCAAGCTTTGAATAAGGCTTCGATGCTTTCTCTTAATCAGTAAGGAAGTTAGTGTTTAACAAAATAAGAATTTCTTTTCTTAATCAAGGTGCCTAACACAAATAGTTTTTCAGATAATCCTTCAAATCATATTCAACTACTCACAACGAATATAATAGATTTGAACAGAAACTCCATACATATAAAAGCCTTAACAATACAAAATATAACAAGAATTTACAAAATCAGATCTGCATTAAAGCACTTATAATCCTAAAAACTTACTAAAACCCTACCATCAATTTATACCTATTTAGTTACAGTGACAATGCCAGAACTATCAAAAACAAACTTCACCAACCGTGGGTAAGTTGGAGGTTTCAGTAGCAAAGGTATCACTAATTTCTGGGCTTCCTTCATCCTTTTAGCTTTAGCTCGAGTTATTGGACCTCCACCAATGAATAATGGATCATCATGTTGTGTTGAACCAGATTGCTCCATCCTTTGCATGTCCTTAACTTGGCTTCCATCATTCGCCCTCTCTTGAAAAGGACTGTGCCTCCAAATCCAATTGTTCCCCATTTTCTTTATAATTTTCATTTTGGTTTCGATTCTGATCTTCCTTTTCCTTTCGATGAAAGGCCAAAAATCCATACAATATCACAAGAAGCCATACAAGAAACAATACTAACAGTACAGTACCAAAATACATCTCTAAATTATTCATAAAAAAAAGAAAAATATAACAAAATTAGTAATCAAACAAGGATAGAATTTTAGCTAATAAAGTTGGAAAAATTAATTTTACCTGTTTCGAAAGATAAGAGTATGGAAGATTGGAAGTTGTAGAAAAAAATGGAGGAAAGAAAGAAGAAAATAGAGTTTTTGAAATATAAAAAGAAAAAAAAGAGCAAAGAGTACAAAAGAGTCGACAATATTGGAATTTATACAGTTACACTAAGTTTAGTGGCCAACTTGCAACCTAGGCTTCCTTTCGAGTATAGGAGCAAAATCCTTTGGACAATTGAGATATAGCTTCATAGTTATATGGACAAATTCTGAGGTTAGGAGACAAGATATTTTTAGCCATCTCTAAACAGATCTTGGTTCAATAAATAAATCTTGTACAGGTTTATTTAAGTCTTAGGTGCGTTTGGTTGGGGGTAATGTATCATAACCTCGGTAATGTGACCTTAGGAGTGTAAGATTCATACCTTTAGTTTAAAGGAATTACATAACTTGGGTAATCTCACATTCACGCCACATCAGCTTTTTGGTAAGATTATCAAGAATCCCATAACCTCTAATTTCTTAAGTAATGTGAGATTATCAGGTTATGTTAAAATCTTTTTCCACTTTGTCCTTCATATTTTACCCATTTGACTCTAATAACCTTAAGTAATTTGTAAATTATAATTTTTTTTTGAAGCATACATTTTTTTTGGGTAAGAAACATATAAAATTAAACTTAGTTTATAAAATTATTAAACCATTAATTGTATGTTGGTTCAATTAAACTATTTTACCCTTTTGGACCATAATAACCTTATGTAATTTATAAATTATAATTTTTTAGGCATAATTTATTTTGATTAAGAAACATAATTAAATTTAGCTTATATAATTATTAAATTATTAATTATCTCTTAGTTCAATTAAACTAAAAGCATAATTAAACTAAACTTATATAATCATTAAATGAATTATATAATATTTTACTAAGTTTGTTACTTAAATAATTTTTATATTAGTTATGTTTAATTATCAAACTTAACAAAATTACAACAGTTGTACAAAACATTGAGCAAATAAGAAATAAGCCTAAGTGTTGTAATTAGGGCATTATGGTAAACTATCCATTTTAACAAAAAATATACCCCCCAACCAAACAGGTTAATTTTATATTCCAGAAATCTCAACCAAACAGAAATTGTGTATATTCCGAAAATATGTATTAAGTTATGTTATAACCTGGTAATCACATAACTCTAATAATTTAAGATACCTTAAACCATATGCCCTTTATAACTTTTTTAACATTAACTGTGTTACTATTGCAGAGTAAGGTCTTTCACTCTTTAGAAAAGGTTGGATTATATTTTTAATGAGGAAAAGATATTTACAGGCATCTCTGAACGGATCTTACTCCAAGAATCAAATCTTCTACAGGATTGTTGTCTGACTATTGGAGAGAAAAGTCTTTCAAAAAGGTTGTATTTTGTTTTCAATGAAGATAAGATATTTCCAGTCATCTCTGAGCAGATCTTGTTCCAAGAATCAAATCTTCTGCAGGATTTTTAATAAATTTTTAAACAGTACTTTCAAATATTTAAACATTAAATATAATATTTAAAACTTCAAAAAGATATCAAATCTTCTGTAGCATTGTTAATAATTTTTTTAACAGTACTTTCAAATATTTAAACATTAAATATAATATTTAAAACTTTAAAAACATGTCACAACAATCCTCCTTACTCTACTTGTTTCCCTCTATAAAAGCTTAACTTCTTCTCCTCCGACCCATTACCTCTCAACCTCTCATCCCTCCTACTGCTTTGAATCATTTTTCCTCCTACCGTCCCTCTTTCTTTATTTTTTTAATATACACTTTATAAATTTATAATTCGTTTTTCTTTTTAATTCCAACGTCCATTGATTTCAACTTGGTTTTTTTTAAAAAAAAAAAACAACTTTTATCCTACAGCCTTTGTTTTTCCATCTTAATTCATTAACTTTATTATATAACTTGTTTCTCATGTTTTCAACATCTTCATTTTCAAATGTTTTATACAATCGATAAAAAATTTAAAGTGAGTATAATCTTGGATAAAACGTATCAAAGTGAGCATAATCTTGGATAATCAATATCCATATTGATTATGTTTTTATATATTATTTATAAATTTCAATCCATTTTCTTCCGCTTTCTTATGCATAAATATTAAAATATTTTCAATCATAACATCAACAATTTATAGGTAGATACATATTACTACTCACAAAATTATATTGTTCCATTATACAAGCCAATTACAATGAAAATAGTTACATTATTCCGTCACACAATCCAATTAGTGACGATTATCAGATGCATGAACAACGCATATGAAGATGACCAAATATATGGTGTTAATGTTGGTACTTTAGGATTATTGGATTTAATTGCTGGTCCATTAATCCGATAACAAGAAGTTATAGCAATTTCTCATAAAAATATGATAAAAAGTCAGATTGAAGGAAAAAATCGGAGCTACAAGTTCACATACGAGAGTCGCTAAACTTTTAGTCAAACGAGTTAAACGCTATCAAATAAATAGTGTTTAAATTACGAGTGTAAAACAAAAACAATGTACTTTTATTTTATTCTTATTATTTTGGTAATTTTACTTGAATATACATGTAAAAATAATATTTTATTTAAATGTATTATTGTTTAATTAATTGAGTCACTCTAAATTTGTTACCGTTTCACATTTAATTAAGGTTAAATTGTTTAATTTATCTAAATTTTTTATATTAACTTCATTGCATTAATGAGCAATTCCACCAAAAACACATTCTAACAAATATACATCAATATATTTCTTTCTAATCCCGGGGCGTAGCCCGGGTCATTACCTAGTCATGTATTAAACCAGGCAATCTATTATTCTCCTTTTTTTTCACTTTTTTTTTCTGGGTTTTCTGCAAAATTTCAGCAACCCCTCTTCTCAAAGCTTTGTTTTTTCTTTTATCTTCTTCCTTAAAAGGTCAGCCTTTTCAACTCTTGGTGCTGGGTTGGGTTGTGTAACTTGAAAAGCAGCCCATCAATTTTGCAATTGTTTTCCATTTCCATTTTGGGTTTTGCAGAGCAAATGGTTTGTTGGTTTATATGGTGCAGGGGGGTTTCTCCATAAACTGCCAAAGGCTCTTCATCATTAATTAGTTTAGTCCTTTTCTTATCTGGGTTGGTGGATTTTTTCTGAAGTATACATTTTTACTCCTTTGTTCTTTCCTAGTTTTGCCACCATTATTGTTGTTACTACTAATTATTGAATACATCTCATTTAATTAAAATTTCTTTTTTAAGGGGTCTATGATTAATGTGTTTTTT
The DNA here is from genome assembly GCA_030664755.1 of Microcos paniculata. Classification (NCBI taxonomy): domain Eukaryota; kingdom Viridiplantae; phylum Streptophyta; class Magnoliopsida; order Malvales; family Malvaceae; genus Microcos; species Microcos paniculata. Next base: position 8,880,281 of record CP131462.1, on the reverse strand, counting down.
GTTAATATATCTCTTTTGGGTTGCTGTCTAACCTGTTGTTTCCCTTCTCTTTATATGTTAAACTAATATTTAAGAGCCAAAAAAGCTGCAGCGAAGCAGCCACACTAATCTGTATCTTGTCCAATTTATTTCTCTCTTTGAATCTGAAGCCCTTTTATGGTAACAAATACTCAAAATCCAGTTCTTCCATCTGTGTTTGTTGTCGAATTTATTCCCTTTGATTCTTGATTCCTTGTTTGAAGTTGTTGCTTGTTTTGGGGAAAACAATTTTTTCTCTGAATCTGGCTCGACCAAAATTCTTTATTATTATTCAGTTTCTTTCAATTCAAGGTCTCTTCTATTCTCTCATACAGAATCTGAGTTTCTTGTGGTCTGGGGTTTTTGTTCCAAGAGTAATGCAAATTGGAGGCAACAAAAAATATGGCAAATCTTGTTCCAGGGGTCCTTCTGAAGCTTTTACAACATATGAACACGGATGTGAAGGTTGCTGGTGAGCACAGATCATCTCTGTTGCAAGTAGTCAGCATAGTTCCTGCACTAGCAGGAGGTGAGCTATTCCCAAACCAAGGTTTTTACCTTAAGGTTTCAGATTCATCTCATGCTACTTATGTATCTTTGCCTGATGAACATGATGATTTAATTCTTAGTGATAAGATCCAATTAGGTCAGTTTATTCACGTTGACCGGTTAGAATCTGCTTCACCGGTCCCCATTCTTCGTGGGGTTAGGCCTGTCCCTGGGCGACACCCTTGTGTAGGCAGCCCTGAGGATATTGTTGCAACTCATTCTCTTGGTTTCCTAAATAATGGTGGCAAAAGTGCCTTGGGTTCAAAACCTGGAGAGAAAGTTAAGTCACCATCAAAAGCAGTGTTAGGTAATGGTCACAGTGGGGAGAAAGAGAAATCTGTTGGGAGTAGATCAAATGGTGGTGCAAAGGAGGATCAATTGGATAAAAAAGCCGCTTCTTTGACTAGATCAAAGTCTCAATCTATTAAACAGACATTGAATTTGGATTTGAAGAAGGAATCTTTGGGCAAATTGAAGGCGCTAAGTTCGCGGTCAATTCCTTCTTCCCCAACAAGCTGTTATTCACTGCCAACTTCTTTTGAAAAGTTTGCCACTGGGATTAAGCAGCAGGCGGAAATAAAGGGGCTGAGGAAGGGAAGTCCCAAGGTGGGATCTGTGGAGAAGGTAAGTTCTTTTCAAGGGCTAAGTACTCCAACTGGAAAAAAAGTGCCTGTGATCAAAACTTTGGTTCAAGGGATTGAATTAGGGGCCAAGGCTTTGAGAAAGAGCTGGGAAGGGAATATGGAAGTAAAGGGTAGGGACAATTCGAAACTGAGGGCTACTAAGCATGATACCAAGCGAGAATCTCGGAGCACTTCTGTAAGTTTCCTGTTTTTGAATTTTAATTACTAGAAGCATGTTAATTTAGTCTAATGTACATATGATGGAGACTTGGCTGATCCGTTTATTTAACTCCAAAACATAAGGACATTTATGATATGAGATAAAAGAATGTATTTGGTTCTGTTGTCTTACATCAGTTTTAACTGTTTCAAATTAATCGTTCAATTTGTGGACTGGTATTTCTTGAAAGGATAACTTAAGAGGATTCTCAGACTCTGGTTTAAGTTCAGGATATGGCCTAAATGTCTGACATGGCTCTGTTTGATTTCTTCTTAGTTTTTCTTTTATTTGAAGGTAGATTGTTATCATAGTGATGTCCATTTTGAAGTGTTTTGTATGTGTTAGACATGAGTACATTGGCAAGTGGAAAAGTTGAAGCAATGCATAATAAAATGAACATTTTTTGGAATCTGATTGGAAAGGTTTAATTGTCAAAATGACTTCTCACCATCATTTTCTTTGACATGAAAATGTTTTAGAATTTGGGAAGCATCCATGTATTATTTCCGTGTCCCAAAGTCTTCTTTTTTCAGGCCTTTTTGTCCCTCTTCTTTATAATCGAAATTTGATGCCAGGCTCCTAGAAAGAGCACATCAAGCGAAAAGTTGCCATCCAAGGAGGAGAAAAAGTTGCAGACTTCAACCAGGTCATTAAAAGAGGAGAGTAAATCTCAGCTGTCAACTAAGAAAGTCACTGCAAATGGAACATTGGATGACCAAGACAAACTAAATAAGCCAAAAAGTTATGTTGGGAAGAAATCTGGAGAGCTAACTAATAACGGCGGCCTGGGAAACTTGGTTAAAGTTCCAATTAATAGTAAAAGATTGACAGATGGAAGTGTTTCATGGGGCTCCCTGCCATCTTCTCTTTCAAGGCTTGGAAAGGTAAGAACCTACTACTCTTTGGATCTTGACAACTTTCTAGGCTATTGTATGGAGATTTCTTTTAAAGGGTTATCATGCTTCCACAAAAAGGTTGTGTTTGTTAGCAAATTCATTTTGAGGAAAAGTACAACTGCAAATTTTATTGAAGTTTTAAGATTATATATCATGCACAGAAGTGTTCAAAATCTCCATTTTTCAATTATTTGTGAAAATGTAGTGAGTAGAGTTTCAAATAATTTTATGTCAGACATTGGGTAAATGGCTTGTGCAATTGTGCATCATGGCCATAAAAGGACTGGTATTTAATCCTTAATTCCTCTTTTCTCTTTCTTTTGTTGTACTGGCAAGTGGACTGCTTTTTGTTCTGTCTTTTAAGGTAGTGGAATTTCCTTTCTTTTTTTTTTATTAGAAAGGTAGTGAGTTTTCTTTCCCCTTTGGCATCATCTTTTAGAATGTTGATCTTAAAATGATGCTTATGAATGATATTTACTCTTAGAGTGATAATTTGATTTTCTTGTGCTCACTTGCTTATGTGGTTAACAATCAAATTCTTGCATGGCTACAACATCATTTATTAATGAATTAATGCTCAAGGTCGATAGTTTATCGTCAATAGTTTTTTCTCTTTGCATGGACAGTGTAATTCACATTCTGGCTTTGGGGATATGTACTTCTTTTGCAAATTTCTTATTCAATTTCTTGTTGTTGTTACAGGAAGTCATGAAACACAGGGATGCAGCACAAACGGCAGCAATAGAAGCTTTACAGGAGGCTGCTGCTTCAGAGAGCTTACTTCGATGTTTAAGGTATGGCTATTTAACTATAAATAAATAATATTTGGCAGTAAAAGCAAAGCTTGGGAAGAGTAATTATGTTAAGCATTTTTTAATTCATATTATCATTTGTCAAAAATCTTTTATTATTGCATACAACTTGTAAAACTTTTAAAAGTTTTAGGTCCTGACCCTGATGTACTAACTAACATCCATGGAGGAAGTCCATCGAGTTATAATTACCAGACCAGAAAATTTACAGAGAGCTCAGGATTTACTCAATTCATTCCATGATTAATTATTGTTGTCATCTCTTTAGATTTGGAAGTTTTTGATATAGTCTGTTGGAGCTTAGAATGGTTTGGTAATTGTTTGACTCCTATATTGTTGAATCTTTTTAATGAAAAGCTTATGAGGAATAGAAGATTTCTGGAAAAAAAATGTTGAAAAGCTAAAATTTCTTGAAGTTTGAGCAATTAGAAATGTTTGAACGGTTATGAACGTAGTTCTTTTAACTTGTCTTGACAAGGGAAGAAAGATGAAAGGTGGGTGGGGCAAATACCCCTGCAAATTTCAACAACTGACTGCAGGGAAAAGAACTTGAAAATTAGATCATCTAACATGTCTTGGCCCCCAGCTGGATTTGTCCATGATTCTAGCGAAGTTGTTTTGAGGGATTCTGAAGGGTTATGGAGGATCCGGGGGGTGGCTAGAATTGTGGGATAAAATGTAATGCATGTTAGAAAGTTAAAACATTGTAGATTTTTGGTAATACTAGGTGATATATGTTATGATGTTTCCTAATCTTTTATGGTTCATCATTGATTATGCTTTGCCTTCTTATGTGGCATATTTGGCTTACTACTTTGTCTGGCAGCATATATTCTGATCTTACTAACTCTGCCAAGGAAGACAACCCTCAGCCTGCAGTGGATCAATTCTTGACGCTTCATGCAAGGTTGAATAATGCTCGCATGATTGCAGATTCTTTATCAAAAACTATCCCAACCGGTTCATCTCCCGAATCTGAAGGGAACCCATCAGAAGAGGCAGTAAAAATCACATCAGATAGACGGAAATATGCAGTCTCATGGGTCCAAGCTGCATTGGCTACCAACCTATCATCCTTCTCTGTATATACCAAGGAAACTAATTCAATGTTGAGCCATGCTTCAGCTTCTGCACAAAGCCAGAAGAACATCCCTGCCAATCAGAATGCATTAGTTCTAGAAAATTCTTCTAAGAATGCTTCTGCAAAAGCCCAAGGGAAAACCCGTCCGGCAGTTGGCTCTAAGCTTGTGGCACAGGGTGTTCTTCGCAAAGCAGGGGATGCTTCAGGTCTTGGTCCAAAGGCACAAGTCCAACCACCACCAGAATGGGCAAGGGGTAATGGCCTTGATGAAGCTGTTGACTTGGCTGAAATGTTGCGAATGGAATCCCAGGATTGGTTCCTAGGATTTGTGGAGAAATTCTTGGATGCCGATGTGGACACATCTGCTTTATCTGACAATGGTCAAATAGCTGGGATGTTGACTCAACTCAAGAGTGTTAATGACTGGTTAGACGAAATTAGTTCAACCAAAGATGAAGAAGAAACACCCCCTGTTTCAATGGAGACAATTGATAGGCTAAGGAAGAAAATATACGAGTATCTTCTTACACATGTTGAATCTGCAGCTGCTGCTCTAGGTGGTGGATCACAGTCATCACCAGGCATACGAACAGTTGAAACAAAAGCGAAAAAGTGACCTGGCCTATATGAAATGTTGATATGCAGCAGTTAGGCCCCTCATCGAACAAAGGTGGGAGGAGCTTACTAATTTATCATTATGTATATAAATCCTACATGGGTTTGAGGTATAGATGGCAGTAGTCATGTCAAAAAGAAAGGCGTTTGATGCAAAGTGCAGGTGTTTCCTTTTTCTTTTCTTTTTTTCCTTGGAAGAATATATCACATTGGTATTTATTGCCTGAAATTATACGAATCAAAAAGTCTGAAGAGTTGAGAGGTGAGCTTTTCCTCTGTCCAACTTTCATATGTATCTTTCAAAATCCATTTTAAGAATCCAGAAGTTATTCTTGAACTCTGAGTTCCCTTGACAGTGCAACACCAGTAGTTGCACTATGGGTGATTTTCATTTTCAGTCCGCGCATTGCATTGCATTCCCTTTGTGACTATGGTATAAGATTTATAGATAGGACCCTTCACGTCAGTTACTTCCATAAAGCACTCATTCCAATTGAACATGTTTAATTAGGGCACACTGAGGATTTCTTGGTAGAAACTTGTGTCGTTGGATCAATGTTCATGGATCAAAGCCAACCGTTAATTACCTGGAAGTGACTAATATTCTGCCAGACTACTTTAAAATCATGACTATGCAGATCTTGTAAGCACTTCCAACTTCCAATTCTGATACTTTTGAAAAAGGAAGTGAAAAATTATGATAAAAGTTGAGAAAAAGAAAGTTCATATTACCATTTCCACCAAACTTTAAAGTTTTAACTCATTTTTTTCTCTGTTCCAATCTCAGAGCAAAAAGAAAGTGGAAAGAAAGAAGGAAAGAAAAGGAATGTTGATTGGGAATTGGCCTTTTCTAGTTCTCCCATTTTAAAGTGGTCCATGATTATTTCTTTAACAATTTTTTATGATTCTTCAAGGGGGCCAATACGTAAGTGCCTTCCCTGTGACATCTACTAATTCATAAATAAGTTAAAAAGGCCATGACGCACAAATTTACCTTTTGTGTATAATAATTCAATAATTTCAAAATGGTACCTTAATTTCATCAAAATTTGCTTCATTGCTTAACAGAGATTATGGTTTTACAAAATGATACTAGCAATTATCTTTGTAATTTGCTTCTCTATATATGAAAAGTTTGTAATAGACATTAAAAATGTACCTTAAAGCAAAAAAAAAAAAGAGAGACAAAGAGGTAATACAAGAAAATTGTGGGGGGTTTCCATAAATAGAGGTATAAGTAAGGGCTTAAGTGAAATTGGAGACTTGCTTAGTCTTAGTCAAGCCGTGTAATGTTTGTCTATATTATAAAGAAGAGTTTCAAGACAAACGCAAAAGCGTTGAAGTCAGTCACTGTCTGGTTTCTACTGTTAGGTTCTCTCTTTCTTTAGATTGAAAGTAGGAAAAAGGCCATTTTGATGAGTTGTTAATCCTTTGCCGGAAATGGCAAAGCAAGCCGCCAAACAGTCCCTTCAACTTCTCCTTTTCTTTCTCCTTTTTCTTCACTCTTTCCTCTTCGATTCTGCTCTCTCTGAAATCTTCTTTGAAGAACGCTTCGAAGGTAAAAAAAAATGAAAACTAAATGCTAATGATTACTAATACTTCATTTCTTTTGTTTCTGTAATAATTTCAACCTATTTTATTTTTTAAATTTTTTATAGAAGAAGTTTCTTGAATTTGCTTGGATCAATTTGATTCTTAGCAAATTGACGAAGAATTTTTGTTTTCTTCTTTTGGAATTTATTGTTAGGAAACAAAATTTGTAGTTGCTAGATTTAGCAGAAAGATTTAGATGGTAGTGATAAGAAAAGATGGTTCTGGAATTTTTGGTCAAATACTTTGACTTTAGTTTGTTGCTGAATGAATGCTCAATGCTGTGTTATTCAATTATTCGCTTTGATATCTGATTGCTTATGAATGCAAATGTTTTTCTTGTGTTTCTGATTTTTGTTTTCTTCTTGTTTTTTTTTTGGAATTTGGAGACAGATGGGTGGAAGAGCAGATGGGTGTTGTCAGATTGGAAAAGGAGTGAGGGAAAAGCCGGCACTTTTAAGTACACCGCCGGCAAATGGTCTGGTGATCCTGATGATAAAGGTATTGTCTTCTTATTGTGCAATTATGTTATATACATGTTACTGCTAATTTGGAAAGCTGAACCAATTAGAACCCTTTTGTATCTAACCATAGGTGTGAAAGTAGTGCTGACCGTTGCTGATGTTTATTATGCTTTGGAATCTTGCAGGTATTCAAACATATAATGATGCCAAACATTATGCTATATCTGCTAAGATACCAGAGTTTAGCAACAAGGACAGAACCCTAGTTGTTCAGTATTCTATTAAGTTTGAACAAGACATTGAATGCGGCGGTGGTTACATTAAGCTTCTCTCTGCTTACGTAAACCAGAAAAAATTTGGTGGTGACACTCCTTACAGGTTTGTCAATTTGTTTAATCGTATAACTTTTGCCAGTTACAAATTACGCATCCAGATCTTAAAGTTGAGAGGGTGTTGGTAACGAAATGATGGAGACGGGTGAGGAGTAAGTTTTTTAATTAGAGAAATATGATCACATGTGTATGTATGTGTATATGTATAGACACACGCCGATGACCATATCTAGATGAATATTTTAATTTTGAGATTACATACTGGTTATGATAGTGATTCAGTTTGTGTGAGAACTAATAGACTGGAAGACGAGGTAATGTATGAAGGTTGACTGAGATGCCTGAGATAGTTGGTTACTACAATAGCAAAGAGCAAACGCAGAGTGCTCACCTGCAATTTGGTTTTTAAAAGTATCGCAAAGATAGGTGATGGATATAAAGCAACATAGAAGTTGACTTAGTGAGGAATTATGGTATAAAAAGTAGCTTATGTTCTATATCAAAGTAGTTTCTATTGCTTTTGTCTGTATATCTTGGTATCAGAGATTGTTTTTTGGTTTTAGATTGCATCTTTTACCCGCACTGTGTACACTTTTGCCTTTATTTTGGAGAAGTATGTTCTAGAAAGCTGATACCATTTTAAGACTTGTTTTATATCCTTTTAACAACTGGCTGATTGTCCCATGGTGCAGTTTGATGTTTGGACCAGATATTTGTGGCTCGCAGACCAAAAAGCTCCATCTTATACTATCTTACCAGGGGCAGAATTATCCTATTAAAAAGGATTTACAATGTGAAACAGACAAGCTAACTCACTTTTACACCTTTATTCTAAGGCCTGATGCCTCATATAGCCTCCTAGTTGATAACAGAGAGAGAGACTCAGGAAGCATGTATACTGATTGGGATATCCTTCCTCCTCGGAAAATCAAGGATGTCAAAGCCAAAAAGGTACAATCCGTAGTCAACTTTGGGCGTTCATAGACAGGAATTAATGATATGTATACGATCCATGAATACTCTACCTATATTTCTTAGATTTAATTTAAGAACTTATTTATTCAGAAGACCTTGAAGAAGCCTTCATTTGTATTTAACTTAATATCTGGAACGAACTTATCTCTTTTTTTTTTGTAATTTGTTGGTATGTTTTAGTCTAATTGGCTGCCTCCCCCCGAAAAATATGCGCTCACTTTCATTGTTGCTACAGCCAGCAGACTGGGATGATAGAGAATACATCGAGGATCCTTATGATGCCAAACCAGAGGTAGCATGTTCTACACGTCACTTTAGAACGTGATGTCTGAACTAACTGTGTATTCACTACGAAATAAGCACTTATATTTGCTGCTTATGTACAGGGATATGATTCAGTTCCTGCTGAAATTCCTGATCCTAAGGCAAAAGAGGTTTGCACTTATTATTTAATATTAATGCCCAAAATCTAATTCAGATCCAAAATCAGTTTCATGACAGATATAAGTTGGACCATTTTATATGTTCCTTCTTTTTGTCTAAGCATGATATCTCTGTGATCTGTATTAATCACGTGTCTAGCCTTCTTTTACCCTTGAAGGATGATAAAGCTCTAAGTCTGGTAGTTGATGTGCTTTCAATGATAAGAATTACATGCTTTGACTTTGTTGTTATAGCCTGATGACTGGGATGAAGATGAGGATGGTATCTGGAAGCCACCTAAGATCCCAAATCCAGCATACAAAGGACCATGGAAGCGTAAGGTGCTTTCAAGCCTCTAATTTTGGATAGAAAGCAAAATCTCTGCTGCTGTTCTAACTTTTGCACATTGTCCCTATTGCAGAAAATCAAGAACCCCAACTACAAGGGAAAGTGGAAGACGCCATGGATTGATAACCCAGGTATGTCTTTCCCTACGGATGTCTTTGGCTTGGTGGTAAAATTACTTTGAAACTAGAGTATCTGCGGAGACTTTTAACTTGTAAGAAATCGTTGAACATAGTCCATAAGTAGTTATTGAGTGATGGTCCAACCTACAGTCTGCATATCTAAAAATTGCCTTGTCAAAGATGAGAAGAAATGATATTCAGTTTCCTTTTTAGAGTGGGAGGAAGGGAGGAAAGAAGACCCCTGAGCTTCAGAGCAGACATTTTTGATGTGCTTTTCGATCAAGCTTTTTTATGTATTCATGCATTTCTTATCTACTTCTGTCTTTGATATGTAATGTATCGTTCCATATTTATTGTTGCTTCCTTCTTCTTTCCTTCTCTAGAGTTCGAAGATGATCCAGACCTCTATGTTATGAAGCCAATAAAATATGTGGGTATTGAAGTCTGGCAGGTAAGCACCTTACTCATATTCTCGCTTCATTCATTATTAGGGGCTAACCTTTTCTGCTCTTCAGTAAAACTAGCTTCATAGTGCAATGGTGTTATTTACTGAAGTTTGGATTTGTACTAGGTATATTTGGCCATTATTGGGCCACTTAATTCTATGACACCATATAGGTTAACTTAACTTTAAAACCTACCCAAAAAAAAATCTATTGGGGGAAAAAAGAGATTCACATATATGGCTGAAGTACATGGACTGGATTTCATATTTCAGGTAAAGGCTGGTTCAGTTTTTGACAACATATTAATTTGTGATGACCCACAATATGCAAGAGAAGTTGTAGAAGATATTTGGGCAAAGAATAGGGAGGTGAGCTGTTACCTTCAGACTTTATTCTTATTGTTAATTGAAGTGTCTAAGTAGCTAATTGTTTTGCTTGTAAAATTTCAGGCTGAAAAGGAGGCGTTTGAAGAAGCAGAGAAAGAAAGAAGAGCTCGGGAAGAGGAGGTTGTTAGCCTGATAGTTTAATTTCTCTTGGGAAATTGAATGGAATTTTTTCCAAATATTTACTGAAGCATTTAAACGGCTACCTGTGCAGGAGGGTAAAAGAGCAAGAGAGGAGGGTGAAAAGAAGAGAAGAGAGAGGGACCATCGATATGGAGACAGGAGGCACCGAAGAAGGGTATATTTATCTTTTTTGCTTATTTTTCTAAAAAACTGCTTTTATCTTTAGGGGTCATTAAACAAACATAATGCACATGACCCCATGCATTTTCATTGTTCAAGATGACTTTGGGAAGTTACATAGAGTTTTAGCAGTAATACTGCTTTGGATTATCCTAATTAGCATGTGTTGCTTATCATATGTTGCAAACATTTCCTGTTAGCTTGTAGCTATTAGAAAGATTGATTGCATATATATTATATCCCAATTAATTGGAAGAAAGCTTTCATAGGTTACTGAAAAGATAGTAGTGATAGATGTAATAATGGGTTACTTTGAAAAGTGTGAGATTGCCATTATTGCATCATGTTAGAAAGAGAGGTCTGAAGTGCGTACTGTTGGAATTATTTAGATTATTATAATTTAGTTCTGTTCCTCTTCTCCTGGATGCATTAAAGCATGAGTCAAAGTTTAATTGGGCTTTTTCTTTTGGCAGCATGATCCCCGTGATTATTTGGATGATTACCATGTAAGTGCATTTACCTTTTGCTTCACTTTCAATAGTTTCCTTCTATGCAATAATTTATTCCTTTTGGTTGAGCTTTACTTTAAGTAAATTGATTAATACAGTTGTAGTTAAAGGTGCCATCTAATTAATTCAATGCCGTAAGCATACCACCACTAGGGTCTCGACTGGGGTCTTCCCTTCCTCTAGGATGGATTATTCCTTTGAACTCATCATTATGAAAGTTCTTCTATTTTCTGCGGTATTAGTTGCGTAGTTGATCTATCTGTCTCCGAATTATAGAAAATAATAAGAAATACAAATACCCTTTCCATTTAAGTTTTGGACAGTCAGATTTTTCTTCTTATATAAAGACTTTCTAAGTTCAAACTATGCTTTATATCTTTTGTCTGCTATCTAATTAAAATCTGATTTCCAATCATGATGACATAAGACTATTCTCAAGCATTGGACCACATTAGTTTTAGCTACAAGGGAAAAAGGTTGAAGATAATACCCGGGTCGGCTTTTCGAGACTAAACTTGAGATCCTAATGTTGGCCAGGCTAACTGATTGATCCTCTTCATCTCCCTTTTCATTTCAAACAGTTTCTTAATTGACTAACCGTGAAATTTCCAATGGCATGTATAACTTTAGGCCGCTATTCGCTCTTGCCACGAATTCATTAGCTTTTACCTCGTCGACTGATAGTATCTTCTTGTGCATGAACCTAGCACCAAAGAGATTTGAGCCTAACTCAAGCATTCCCAACCAAACACCTAACTCACTTTGTCATTTCTTCCTTTTAACCCTGCAGGATGAGCTATGAGGTGTCTGCTGCTATTTCACGCATTTTATGATTCACTTCAGCGAGGGAATGGAAGTGGAAAGCCAAAAAACAATGGTGCCGCCTCGAGTTAGGCAGCATTGGTTTCTGTCTGAAGCATGTCTGGTCCCTGTTCTTGTATGATTGTTGTTGTTGAACCATTATTATTACTGCACTAATAGAAAAATCCCAAACCTCTGAAATGCCGATTATGTAACACTACCCACCTGTATGGATGCTAGTTTTGCTGAGAAAAAATCTGCAGCCGGAATCATGCAAGTACACTTCTGAGGCTTTGCATCAGCATTGAAGTTCTAATAAATATAGTTATTTGAATAAGCTTAGGATCCCAAGTATCAATCTTCCCTTTGCATTTGCACTGATAAAACCGCCCTGCCCTGTACCCATCCATAATTCTTACAGTACTTTTTCTAGGCATTTACACCATGGGCCAAACTTAATTGACAAATTGGCAAAGTGGGTGTCTAACCAAGTAAATTGTCAAAAGGTTCAATTCAAATTGATTTCAAAAGGAAGAAAAAAAAGGGCAAGGATTAAGTAGATGAGAAAATTCACCAAGCATAAGGGTTCGTTTTGTATTTTAACCTTGAAAAGGGTTGCAGAAGATAGTAAGTTGGTATGACAAGCACTCAAGAACTTTCAAAATATCTAGAGCTTGACTTCTAAGTAATTTTTCTCTAGCATAATTACACAAGATTAAACCATTTCATGCAACCAATAAGCTTGGTTTTGAAGATAAAAAACAAAAAAATTAAAAGGAAAAAATAAAATGGGTTTTTGTTTTAGTTTCTCACAAAATCTCAATTTCACAATTTTTCTATAATTTGACTTTTTTTACTTTGTTGATTGATTCATTTATATTTCATAGACCAATGTTTACTTGCACATGGCCAAGTGAATTTTGCTTGATTACAATATTTTTTTTTCTATGATTTTCTAAGCAAGTAAATAGCTATTCCCCCAAATTGCTTTTTGTTTTGGAAATTTTCATTTTATATATGATACTAGTAAATATTACAAATTTGTGTAAAAACTATACATAATTCTTATGCAATCATAAGAAGTTAGAGATCAATAATTTGTTACTATCATTTTGGAGAAATTTAGAGCTTAAATGAAACAATGGGCACTAAACTTGCATTAAAAAGTTTTTATTACTCAAAAGAAATTAAATAAAGTAAGAAAAGATCAAAAAGGTTTAATAAATAAATAGAAATAAATAAGATGGGGAGACCATTTCAAAGAGTGGTGGGTGAAGCTAACGATGTCCCACAAAAGGTGACAACAATCATGACACGAACATGGCCCAACCTCATCTCCACGTGTGAGTCCACCAATGGCTCAAGCCCTTTGAAAATTCTCACCGACCCGTAACTTTACCATCATCGGTTTATCACCGCTAAATAATCAAAATTAATTTGAAATAAATAAACGCGTCTCCTAGTACTGTAATCCGCCCTATCAAAAGCGGTGAGAAATAAATAAAGGGAGGGAAAATATAAAATTATAAATGGAAAGAAAAAAAAACATAGATTTATTTTAATTTTCTTTATTTTTTTAAAATTAATCGAGTCAGTATCAATTTTCCATTTTTTTTCTGTCCTCCACAAAAATGAAAATGTTATGTTTCAATTTTCTTTATTCTAATTCACAAAAAAATGCTCTCACATCCTTGTATTTTTCTATGAAAAATGTTCTAATTCATTTTTCTTTCATTTTCTTTGTACTTAAAAGAGAAAGTTTATTTCCTCGGTAAAATTATTTATTTATTTATTTTTTTCCCCACACACACAAAAAGGAAAATACACATTATTGAGTGACAGCCCACAAACACACAAACTTTCTCTCTCTAAAAAGAGAAAGCTTTCTCTAAAAGGAGAGCCCGTTGTAGAGAGAGAAAGTGATATGCAGATGCTCTCTAAGGCTTCATCTGCTATGGCCTCCTTTCCTTGTTCCAGGGTTTGCTTCTAACTTCCATTCCATTTCTTTTATGCTTCTTTTCATCTGTTTTTCTTTTGCAAGTTTGTTTATTTTTTCTTCGCTGAATTTGTTTGCTGAAGGGAAAATGAAAATATAATGGTAAAGATCTGTTTTTTTGCTTCAACCCCATTTGAGGAAAATGACAAAACCTTCTTGTTGAGGCTAATTCAGGAAATGGGTGTTTTTGCTTTGTCATATTTTCCCTTACTTTTCCATTACTCACTCTTCTTCTGGCATAGAGTTAGTCTAGTTTTGCTTGATGGAAAGTCTTAAGTTTTGGCTTTTGTGATATATCATTTGCTTTATATTCCATCTTAACTATTTTTTTTCTTACCTTATTTTCTTGTTTTCTCCAAAATTGGGTCATCTACTTTTCTACAGTTTTGCTTATTAGAACAATTGAAGCTTTACTGAGAAAGATGGCAAATTTCTTTTTTGACCGCATGTTGATATAATCTTCATATGTCATGTTCTATGAGAGGGGATGATTTTAGATATAGTTTTTGTTAGTATTTCTTGTTTGGAGTTTTTCTTTTCTGAATTCCTAACATGAATCATCGCCTACAAGTCATTAAATAAAGTCTTGATGGCATGAACTTGTGGCTTCGTCTCTAATGCTATTGTATCCTATTCCTATTCAGATATCTATGCTCTTACGACTGTTTCATGCTGAAAATTGATATCCATGCTCTTACGATTGTTTCATGCTGAAAATTGCTATGTGTTTATGAAAGATTGGTGGTTTATGATCTTGATTATGGTTCCAAATGTTTTTATGTTCTTTGCTATAGAGCTTCTCAAAGTCTGTTGATTGTTATTGCAGGACTTGAATATATGTGGATTTATGTATGTAAGTTTTTAAACATGCTTTTTCAATGTTATAGGTGAGGAGTGGGCTTTGTGTGTGGCCAGGAATGAGGCAACTTTGCATTAGAAAGGGTCTCGTGTATGGCTTTATGCGCTTATTATCAACACCCTTCAAAACATTGCGTGGAGCTAGTCGGTCTCTGAGGGTTGCAGAGTTTTGCAGTGTTTCCAACATGTCTTCCTCATTACAGATCGAATTGGTGAGGACACCTTTCTTTCGTTGTTTTGAATGCATGGTAATTCTGTTCTCTTTTGATTGACCGTTTATTGGCCTTCTTTTCTCAACTCATAAATTTTATCTTATTTTGTCCCTGGTGGTAAATGTGGTAACGTCATACTTTTATCTTCTGCCCCCTCAGTGGTGTCAATAGTAGCCTGGTTCCTTTAACAAGTTAGATCTATGATTTCTTCAACAGATTTCCTAGGGATCATAATTTCCCTGTTTGAGGAACTAAGATCTTGAATTGTATTACTTTTATAGCTGAAAGAATGATGTTGAATGAGATGCTTGCTTTCGTAGTCTCTGCTATTGGAATAACCTTCTTCAAGTTTGATTTGAAGAAGAAGAAAAGATCTTTGATTCATTGTTGATGAAGGATTTAATAACTGAAAATTCCACATACATTGCTTAAACCTTTCACCAACTGTTTTTGTTTTCAGGTGCCATGTCTCAGAGACAACTATGCATACCTTTTACATGATGTGGACACAGGCACAGTTGGAGTTGTTGATCCTTCAGAAGCTGTGCCAATCATTGATGCTTTAAGTAGGAAAAATCGGAATTTGACTTATATATTGAATACCCACCACCATCATGATCATACTGGTGGGAATGCAGAGTTAAAAGCAAGGTTTGGTGCAAAGGTAACTTTAACCTTTTGAGCTCATATTAGATGGTTAATTGCCTCTCAAATGATCAGCTTATAAGATTATCAATCTGTAGTCCAATGGGGCCTTATCATGTTAAAAAATTTACAGCAAATACTTGATAAAACATTGTGGATATTTGTCAATAATTCATAGCTTTCTGTTTTTCCTCTCTTTTTCCTTTTTTGGTGTGGGTGTGGGTTTGAAAATGGGATATGTTTGAAAGACTAACGGATATATTTGTATTGAAACATTCTTTTTAATAACAAAGGTTTTACATTGTTCTTATTTCCTTGTAGGTGATTGGTTCAGCAATAGACAGGGATAGGATTCCCGGAATTGATATTGTTTTAAATGATGGGGACAAGTGGATGTTTGCTGGTCACGAGGTGCATGTCATCAAAACTCCTGGTCATACCCGAGGTTAGATTTCATTACTCAATTCCTTTGGTGAAATCACATAAATTCTAACCTTGGGTCACTTCGAAATTCAGTAGAAGAATACTTGAATGCTGAAAAGTCATAATTGTGTTCCTGCATTTGGTTACAGCTTGTACTTCAGAACCTGATATTTTCTTTGCCTTATGTTTTGACAATTGAAGTTTGCTGCATGTAGGCCATATTAGCTTCTATTTTCCTGGTTCTGGAGCAGTATTTACAGGAGACACTTTGTTCAGCTTATCATGTGGCAAGCTTTTTGAAGGAACCCCTGAGCAGGTGACTTCTACTTCTATATTTTGTCTTAGTTGATACTGTAATTAAAGATTTAAATATCAACGGATAGTAAATAGGTCAAAGTTTCGGACTCTGGAGAAGAGGCAATGCCACCATCAAAGTGATGAAAATTATTGTTGGGGAT
This sequence comes from Microcos paniculata, assembly GCA_030664755.1. Classification (NCBI taxonomy): domain Eukaryota; kingdom Viridiplantae; phylum Streptophyta; class Magnoliopsida; order Malvales; family Malvaceae; genus Microcos; species Microcos paniculata. The sequence continues at coordinate 8,864,182 of CP131462.1, read as the reverse complement.
AATCAAACTTTTGAAATTCACTTGTTTCACTAGCGTCAGTGTGTCTAGTTTGGAAGTTAAAATTTTAAAATATGCCCCATCATTTTGGTAGAAAAAAGTCGAAGTGGTAGTCCAATCATCTGCAATGAGGTTTTTGCAAATAATTTCTACTGGAAATATGGTGCGTGAATATATATTAACTGAAAGTAGAGATGTTGTTTGGTTGTTATTAGAACCTGTTCCTTGGGGTGTCTTTTTCCATTATTTATTTTTGCTTGTGTTTCTCTTACTATTTTTAAAATTAATTTATACTAATTGAAGGTATGTGAAGTTAAATTCATGCCAAATAAATGTACATTTCTGGTAGTGCATATGATGGTCCTTTATAAGCTGGCAAATCTTTTTGTTGTTCTTGATACTTATTTAACAGCTAATGTCTATCCAACAGATGCTTTCTTCCCTTCAGAAGATCATGTCTCTGCCTGATGATACAAATATATATTGTGGTCATGAATATACTTTGGTAAGTCGTATTTATTCATTCGACACAACCACTTAATTTTCACAGGCTCAGAATTCTGAAAGGCATTAACCATGTGTGTACCTTGTTCGCAGAGTAATTCAAAGTTTGCATTGTCTATAGAACCCAAGAATGAGGCTCTCCAAGCTTATGCAGCCCATGTTGCTCACCTTCGCAACAAGGGATTGCCTACGGTAATTTCTGGGATTATCTTCTTTTGTTAACTAACTCCTAGGATCTTTTTAGAGGTTGAATTCTTCAAATCATGCTTGTGACTCTGAGTTTTTATCATAGTTTCCCCCCCAGCCCACCCTTTGACAACTGAATCAATCATGAAATTTTGTGACTAGCGAGCCTTATTTATTTCACTGAGCCAAGCAGCATTTCTTCACTGTATGCATAGACTTCATGGCTTTTAGACCTTGCTCCATACAATCGCATGCATGTGTTAAGGATAACTCTGTTTTGCATCAATAATCTGCTTGGGTTACCTGTTGATTGATAAAAGTGCTTGAATCATATGGTTTTGTTTTATTTTCTTCCTTTTTATGATGTGGGACTATCTCTTGGCTCAGCACTAACCTTGTTAATAGGTTTTTTGTAATTTTTTTTTTTTGGCCAAGAACCTAGTTAATTGGTTGACTCTCCAATTTTTGACTTAGTATGAGCTAGTTTCCCTTTATCATTTGGCTTGTCTAGCCATTTGCTTTATTTCTTGATTCAACTATTTATGGTACTGCTCTGGACCGTGGGATGACTCAACACCTAACAACTTAGCCGAGCAGGGTGCCCGTCAATTACTTTTGCATGATGTCATTGCATTGGAATCTAAATTTTCCATGATATGTTGACTTGGCTGTCAATTTGCCGGCTCACTTTCAGATTCCAACTACACTGAAGATGGAGAAAGCATGCAATCCATTCCTTCGCACATCTAATACAGAAATCAGGCAGGCATTAAGTATTCCGGACACCGCAAATGAGGCAGAAGCGTTGGGTGTAATCCGCCAAGCAAAGGATAATTTCTAGGAATATTAGTTATACTCAAAACTTCCTGCTATTCTGTATAGGTGATGATGTTAGCTCTCCTTCCATATGTGAAATAAAACGCCACCACCGATGTTTACCATGCCCATATATTCTTTTGGATATGTCAAAACTTCTTTCCAAATTTGAGTATAAGCTAATCTGAACAAATTATTTTGCTTCTTTATCATGGTTCGGATTTTTAACTAATACTCCTTCTGTCCCATAATATAATTCTATTTTTAACTTTTTTCGATCAAATAATTTCATATTTGACCATTATTTTCTATAAAAATATGAAGTAAAAAATTTTTTAAAAATAATATTTGTAAACCTTAAATCATAAATTTTTCAAAATATATTTTTGAAAATTTTACTTCTATATAATTTTTTCATAAATAACAGTTAAAGATAAGTTTGATCAAACGAAAAAAGTCTAAAATGGAATTATATTTTGGTACAAAGAGTAATAACTATTATTAAGACCTAAGTAGTCCTATTATTTTTAACTAATAATAACCATGCCCTTTGTCATTGGCTTGTTTAGCCATTTGCCATATTTCTATATTCAGCAATTTATGGAACTGCTCTGAGCTGTGGCATGACTGAATGCCTGACAAGTTAGCCGAGCAGGGTGCCCGTCTATTACTTTTGCATGATGTCATTGCATTTGAATCTAAGGTGCTGTTTGATAAAACTGAAGTAATTAAGCACTGAAAATTAAGTGCTGAAAATTTCTTCTGAAAAATTTAAGTATTGAATTTATTATGTAAAAATTGTTTGATAAGTTATTATGTTTGAATAAATTTATTTTTGAACTATTATAAGAGAAATGAAAGTTTATGAAAAATAAATGCATTGATAATTAATAAAAAGGAAAGAATAGTGGTTACAAAGAAAGAATACAATATTAAATGTAATTAATGTGTGATTTTTTCCTTAAATGAAATTATTGAATGAAATAAGTAATCTAAGAGCTACTTATTATTTTCAATACTTTTTCATTGAAAATTTCCAATTAAGTGGTTCTTTAGCTTTTATTATCAAACACAATGAAAAAATGAAAGCATTGAAAATTTTCATTTTCAATGGTTTGAAATTTTTTAATGGTTAATCAAACAACCCCTAAATTTTCCATGATATGTTGACTTGACCGTCAATTTACCGTGTCACTTTCAAATTCCAACAACACTACGCCGATGTTTGGTAGGAAGAAAAGAAATAGTAAAAAAATGAAATAGGTAAGGAAAGGAAATAAGAAGGGAAAAGAAAGAAATTTATATTTTTTCTTTAATATTTGGTAGTAAGAAAAGAAATAAGAAGGAAAGAAAAAAATTAATTATTTCTTTTGTTTGGTATAACCAAGAAATAAGAAAGAAAAAAAATTATTTTAATTAATATGACAATTTTACCATTATTTTGTTTTTTAGTTGAAAATTTATTTCAATATCTTTTATTTGTAATGGTAAATTTTGTAATTAGAAAAATTTTTTAAAGGTATAATAATCATTATTATATATTAGACTCAACAACAACTTTTTTTCCTCTTATTTTCGTCCAATTTGGACGGAAATGATTTTTAAGGAAATAGACTTTGTCATTTCCCTCCTATTTCTGTCCTACCAAACAAAAGAAAGTTATATTTCCGGTTAAATGCTCAATTCGAGGCCTAATCTTTCAAAATTGACTCAATTAAGGGCCTAAAAACACAATTCGAACAAATTAAAACCTATATTTAGTAAATTATGACATGGAGGAAATTTGTGGAACAGCAAATATACCTCCTCCATGTTCCATGTCTTGTTGACACCCTAACTCTACGTTATAAAGAGAAAGAATTTAAAGGATAAATCTTAAAGTTTAAGATATAATTTGTAGTAGAGTTTTAATAATTGTATCATAATTTCATAGTTATCATAATTTTATTAGTAGGGCCTACAAAAGACGTGGTAGGCCAATCCTACGTAATAATAATATTAGGTAATAAATAAGTCAACTGGTTTTTCAAGTAGTGGAAATGATATTCTTTTAAACAAATAAATATATACACTCTTTATATATTTATATATGATATAGATAAATAAATAAATATATATATATAAAACATATATTATAAATATAACATAAATACAAATATTATATTATTTTGACCACGTCATAAGTCTGCAATTTCTTTCCATAAATTAAAATAGTAAATCAAATCAATCCTCATTTAATAAAAAAAAAAACTTTTTAACCCATCAAATTTTATCCTACTAATTGACTTGCCTACATACAAAAGGTTTAACCATAAATTTTAAAAAGCAACAGCCATAAAGGGTAAGTTTTAAATTTTAGACATATTTAGTGGTCACAATAGACTGGTCAATTGACAGTATAAAACTTGATAGATCATGTAGCATTATTCCATTTAATATTAATTTAATTTGAATGTTTTCAAATTCGAGACATGGCATTTATTGAAAGAGATAAATATGTTTATGTTTATCAAAGTGAAAAATATGGTTGTGAAAATTTTGTAGTGATTAATCTTTATTCACTGTACTAATACTTTTATAGATTACTCTGTTATCTAATAATTCTATCCAACTATTCGAGTCAATTACCCTAACTATAAAAATACATGCTTCAAAAGAAAAAGAAGTTACTAAAAAGTCAAATTCATAGAGTATTTCAGCACAATCTTCTAAATCTACTACGAAGGGGACAAAATTGGTGAAGAATCAAATGCACATAGGTCATAGAACAAGCTTTTAAAGAATGACCAATGAAGAAAATTGCACAAGAGATTGAAATGGAAACATTTGGAGCATTTGAAATTTTAAAACAATTAGATCTTTTTATTTATGTCGGAACATTTAAAATTTCTATTTGATTACTTTGAAATTTAAAAAATATATCATCATCTCACTTATTTTTTTAAAAAATTTTTTTATACAGAAGTAATATAACATAATACTATTTCAAAAATATATTAAGTAGATAAAGTATTCAATATATCATTTTAATAATAGATTAAGCATTCGATTTACTGTTGATTGAAAAGGTATTGGTGTTAAGTATTAATTTATTTTTTGTTAAATACAAAACATGACATTTAAGAATAATTGATACAACATCATATATTTTAACTTTTGTGATAAACTTTAATTTTGATTTGATTTAAAAATATTTTTTAAAATATTAAAATTACAATTACTTTACGTGTGTCCCATGCAATGCACGGGTTTAAAACTAGTTATCAATAAAAATTGTTTTTTTTTCTTAAAAAAATATTTGAATGTAATTAAGTGAAAAATAAGGACAAATTTCAAACATGTGTTAGGCGAAAAACAATTTTGCATTGTAGCATGCATCGTGCATGGAGATCTTGCATCCAATTTTCCTGTTTCTGCAATAGGAACTCCCTATTGTTTCCGATGTTTCAAAGGGTAGTATCTGCTATCCTCTTGGCACAGCATCCGTGGGAAAGGGTAGTATTTCCTTGCAATGATCGCAGTCGTAGCACAGAGCATCTGGCTGATTACTCCACACCATGCAATCGCCATCTTTTTTAGCCAAGACCCTTTTTGGAGCTGTCCAAACTGTCGCATTCTTGAATTCAAATCCACAGTCCACAACAGTCTTCTGGTGGCTTGCAACAACCATCTTGGAATAACAAAAACCATGAATTAACGCAAGAAATTACTTCAAAAAGGGTTCAATTCAAACTTTTTAATCTGAAACGTTAACTGTATAGAATGTGTCATCGTCTTTTCCTTCTGAAACCCCTCAAAACTCTTAGCTTCACTTAGCATGCTCTGGCAAAGGTTCCCTTACACCAGACAGTTCTTGACACAGCAAGCCAACGTTTTCCAACCAAATAAAAGTTCTGCACCCAATTAAGCTTTTTGCGCCTGCTCCTGTGTTTTTGAACTAGCAACGTAGAACATGAAAACCGACCGACTACAAGCCCAGTAATCCAAATGCTGATAAAAAACATGTAATATTTTACACGCTGTTTATCGGCACATGGATTACTCGGGTCCTGATCGGTGCGATTTTCATGTTCTACACAGGAGCAGGCGCAGAAAGCTTGGCTGCAGATAGAAATAAACTAGACGTTCATCCAATGCATGCACCAATAAACGCTACCAAGGAATAAACCGAGACAACGATTCCAGTGACCACTTGACCGGTAAAAGGCGTAAAGCAGCTTCATGCTCTCTGTTTCCCAATGGTGACGTACACTTAGAACCCAGGCAACTATAATTTGCGATCATTGGGTGGATTCTAACTGTATATCACCACCTAGAATCCCCATAACGATGTTGATACAACGAGCCATTCTTCCTCTGGCTCTCTTCCTTTTCTTCTTCTTCTTTAAATTTATTTTCTTTACTTCTTTGGGATTTTTGTGAGGATTTTGGTGCGGTATTTATCACGCCACAGGTTCTCTTTAACTGCCTTCCCTAGGTTTTGGTTCTCACGGCTGACTAATGCAAATGGTTAGGATAGGATATATAAGATACGAAGAAAATTAAGTATAATTACTTAATTTGTGAGATGATTTGTAGTATAATTTATATAAAATTGAATTATTAGTTGGATTATTCATCAGAGAGGGATTAACTCATTCCATGAATAATTTTTCTTACAATGCAAAGTTATGAAAATAATATAAAAATCATATTATCTTATCTTATTCTATCTGTTGCATCAAACGTAACGTACCCTTAGTTTCCTGGAATTTTGTGATAATAAGTTGATATTTTGGGTTGGAGATGTCCCTGATTCAGTCAAAGCATATTCCCTCTAGCGACCGTAATTTCAACTATTAAGTGCGATGGAAGTTACTGTTTCTCAATTCTCATAAAAAGGAAGCAAAATGAATATTTAACCAAAAGTATACCCTTGGATTCAATAAAACAAGTACAAGGCTTCACTCCTTGAGCATACAAGGCAAGATAGCTGTCTTTATGTTGGCCTCACTGTCTGCACTTCATAAATGGAATGTAATGTAAGCCTCTTAGCTCTTACCAATTCTGGTAGTATTAACTGACTACAACAAAATCAAATAACACCCTACATACATTCCATAATTGTCTCTCCCTTGCCAATAAAATAAAGAACCCATTTGGCAAGTTTTAATTTAAATTCAATACACAAACTCTATCTTGTTCATAATCAAGCATTGCGATTCGTTATCTTATACTAATACCTAAGCAAATTAATCTAATAAAGCTTTCCTCTAGTAGCTAAACTCAAGATTCCTCAAAAGCTTCAGTTTTATCAATCCTTCAGCTTTGGCTTCTTTTAAGCTTGTGTGTGTGTGTATATATATATATATATATATATATATATATGCATATATCTTATTATAAGGCCTCAACAGCCTGCTATAAAAGCAATGGAACCAACCAAAATTGGAGAATTCTAGAAATGATAAACTATACTGGATGATATTATATATCTCATATGAGTCAATCTCCAACTAAAATTAAATATAACTATCTAAAAGAAATGTTATATGGAAACGCCTAAAGAGATGTAAGAGGACAAATGAAAAGAAGAAATCTGTCCTATCTAACAACTGATTCCACCAAGATTTTGAACACTGGCATAGCCCCATCAATACCTGGTCCTACGGACCTCTAACTCCTCAATCCTTCGACGCGGTTGAGCTGACATCTGATGAACCATCTTTCTGGCTGGGGGAAGGCATGGAGCCTCGAACTTTCATCCCCCCAGTTTGCTGTTGCTGTTGCTCCTGTTGCTGCTGCTGCTGCTGCTGCAGTTGTTGCTGCTGAAGCTGATGCAATTGATGCTGCTGGAACTGATGCTGATGCTTCTGCGAATGAATCTGAAGTTGCTGGAACTGTTGTGCTGTTAGAAGAGTATGCATAGCTTGATTATTTGGGTAGTACTGCTGGCTACCCCCAAAAGATGCAAAGTTCATCATTGGTCCACCATTTGGCATAGATTGGCCAGTCAGCACCTTTAGATGCTGGATTTCCTCTTTCAGTGCATCATTCAATGCTATCAGGCAAAAAGGACACAAAGAAAACGGCATTAGTATGAGCAAACAGCTATGAGATGAATGAGGTATTTATAGAGGAACAAGAAGAATTTATATTCCCAAGTGATATGCAAGCAGACAGTTGAAAATATACTTTGAGAGCCATTCACTAACATAGGAATGATAAGAAAAAATACGTACTAACATCTTTTCACACACAGCAGCAGAGATTTTTATATTCCTACGTGATATGCAAGCAGACAGTTGAAAACATACTTTGAGAGCCATTCACTAACATAGGAATAATAAGTAAAAATACCTACCAACATCTTCCACAAGTAAAATGCATATTTACAAGCACTCCACAAAAGGTGTACAGCTTTGACAGCCAATCAGAAGATCATTCATAACATGAAATATCTAAGTTAGTGTAATTGGGATACTTGCAAGCTACTCAGGCCCTCGACTTAAGAAATACTCTTAACCAGTCATTTTAATTGGAATTGTTCGAGCTCAAGTTGAAGTGATTCAAGTCAGAATTAAATCATGAAACTCAGTCAAGCTCAAGCCCAATTTCAAGCCTTGTGTTTAAATTTAAGCTTGAACTGTGCACCGCTTTGAACTCAGCCTACTCAACTATTCGTCCCCAAGTGCAATTAAGAATTCTATCTTGCTCTAAAGTAAGGCCTTCAGGTGAGATTGAATGTGAAACAGAATGAGATCTTATGGTTGAGCCATAAACTAATACATACATAAAGATTTATCTGTTTCCAACTGCAAAAAGCATTCATGTCCCCATGGAGACAAAACATTTAACATAGAATCTCTAATAAAAAGAATGATAATTGGTAGAAAGCTGCATAAAGGATGATTATTTTCTAGACAAGCAGAGAAAAAGAAACGTTATTACTAAATTTGCATAAAACAAGTTAGAATCTTTAAATGATTAGCAGTCAAGTACCACTGTTCTCAACTGCCAGGTTGTACGAACTTCTCCCATTAGACATTTATTCCCTCTTAGTTCTGCTAGATTAATACAATGATTATCTGATGAAATAAAACAAATCAAACAGCAAACAAGCCTTGTTTTAACATTGGTACCATAAAGCTAAACATACCAAATTCAATGCATCTAGGGTCCAGCAACAGTTATAATTAATATTGTCTGCTTAAAGCTTAAGTCCAGCATGAATTACAATCAATGGTCCTAGAAATACTTCCACGTGTATCGTATCTGTTTAAGACTTTAAGTTTGATATATCAAAGTCCTGAAGAAGATCAAATAACTAACCATTAAAATCCATACCCAACTACTATCGGATATTAACGAATTGGTACCTAACAAGGAAAGAAACAAAAAAGGCAATAAACCAAAGACAGTGGCATTTGTAGAAAAGTTTCAAGATGTGTTTACCATCTTGCAAATGAACCTGCTGCTCCATCGTTTGCAAACGCAGTTTCAATTCGCTATTTTCAGCAGTCAGACCATTGGTGTCTCTCTGCTCATCAGTTAGCATCAGAAAGTCAAATGAATCATTACATCTAAATAAACAAATAAAAAGAACAGAAAAGCATAAAAATAAGAATAAAAGAAATGGAAGGCCAGCTGCAATATATATATATGTAATGCAAATGTGCATGGGTGTGCATCCAACTGACAATAACCGTTGAAACTTGACACTGGACACCATTTAGCAGACACTTAAGGAGAATGCGTTGAGCAGACAAAAGTACCTGTAATAGAGCCAGCTGAGCAGAGAGTGATGTCGCTTCCGTTTGCAGCGTCTGTACCTTCCTTTCAAGCTCAGCTATATATCGCATCTTTCTTTCCTTTGACCTTGCGGCTGACTGCCTATTCGCCCAGATTCTATAGCAGGACAAAGACATTGAATAAGTAACGTCAGAAGAAGAAAAACATATCAGGGCAAAAACATGCATTTCCTGTTCTATAAAAGGAAAGAGGAAGACTCCTTAAAGGAGAGGGCAAGAAAACCAGCAAGAGTAAGCTATCAAGAGGCACTAATGTGGGGAGATAAACGATCAACTATAACATAGGCAATTGTACTAGTTTCATAGTCTCTCTGTCATCACATCTTTTATGGAACAGGCCTCAACCTGAGAGCAAAAGGCTTAATGCAGATTTATGCTGACTAACAAAAAACTCGCCACACTACGTGGAGCAAGGTTCCTGCATTACGTGTAACGCATATAACATTAACTCTACAATCAGTTGCCAGTTTGATCACACTTACATTCCAAAATCTAATGATGAAACTCATAGAGAGGTAACTTTTTCGTCATCAAATATCTCTGCTTACTTATCGCCAAAAACCACAAACCTTATAAAATATGAAACTTTTAAATGAATACATAATTAAAAATCCAATGAAAATAGATTCAATTAAGTCTAGTCAGCATATGTAAGAATTTGAAAGGAACAAAGATAACAAAACAATACCTTTTAGCGCGCTTGGGATCCATAAGAGCAAGCTCAGCAAGCTTAGCAGCTGACATAGCTTTCTTAGCATCAGCAGGTGAAACCTCCTCTGAACCAGACATAAGCATCTCCGGCTTAATACTAGTAGACCCGTCCATCGACTGGCTATACTGGTGCCTAACTCTAGGCTTCTCTGAGGACCCAGCACCAACACCCATAGCAGGCACAGCAGCAGCTGCACCGGTCGGCGCAGAAGACTCTCCAACCTGGAACGCTGAGGTGGCAGAAGAAGAATTGAACTTATCCATATCAAGATACATGGACAGTAAATCCTCCTCTGTTTCATCGGAATACGAGGGTCCATCAGCTGCCCCAACGACACCGAGATCACTATCGAAACTAATATCATCAGGAAGAGTAAGGATTTCGGAATGAGCACGGCGGTGACCTAAGTTCTTGGGTGGATTATCAGGCATTTTGCTCACATCATGACTAAAACGATTCGGTTCCGGAGTCTGACCAAAACCACCCGCTTCGGGTTTCACATTGAAAGTGTTTGGAGCGTTACCAGCAGATGAAAACCCTGAAAACCGACCTGACTGTGGCGGTAAGCCCGGAGATTTATCCTTTTCCATCTTTAGGAAAAACAACAAAGCCCGAAAAATGAAAAACGAAAACCCTAAAATTTGAGTCTAATCTTTGAATTCCTTTGCAGTAAAACCTTAGCAGCAACGAAACCCTAGAGACAGCAAAGATCTAATACTAGAAAAGAGGTGACGAGCACGAGAATCACAGAGGAATTATGTAAAAAAGTTCACAAACGGAAGATAATAAAAACAACGGGGAACGAGAAAAAGAATTTACCAGAGAAAAAGAAAGGGTTTTCCAGAGACAAGAAATCCAACACTAGATCTTCAAAACCAAACAGAGACTAATAAAAAAAATGGAACGAAATCACTGAGAAAAGGGAAGAGAAAAGGAAGGAAAAAGAAGGAGAGGAATCGAAGACAGGCTTTTTCACATAAAGGAGAGAAAGGGAATCGAATGAAGGGAAATGAAATCACATGGGGAACACATTTTTCTAGTTTTCTAGAGAATGAGAGATCTGAGACAGGATTCTATAGTTATTACTCTTCGTCCCAGCCATTTTTATAGTATTTCCCTGCTGTCTGAAAATCTGCTTCGACCAGTTGTACGTTTGGGTCAGTAAATAACCCGAACAAATCAATTAATTCCTTGGCTGTCCTACGGTACAAGGCTGTTTGTGCGGGAAAATTGTAACTGTAACTCTGTAGGGTGTTGGCATATTGAAGTAGATAAGCGCGGGCTTGGTTACTATATATGAGCATGACCGTAGGAAGGAATTTGGGAATTTCTTGAGTGTGATCCCAGTGTAGGTATGAGTGTGCGATCTTTTGGGTCCCACTTCTCAAAGATAAAAATAGTTTTTTGGTCTAAGTTTGTTTGTTTGGACTAATTAAATTAGTTTCAATTAAATACGACAACCAAATTTGTCACATACATGCCTTAGAAGAAACAGTAGGGAATTTTTTGGTTTCACATTTGATCTGATTTTATGTTGGGTTTTTGTCTCCAATTTTTCAACTATATTCTAATAAGTAAAGTTGGATTTTCTCTAATTAATTATAATTCTATTTAATTATTCGACATAATATTCATTTGTTAAATTACTAATATACAAATTCCATCCGTTCATTTGATGAATCTTTCGTTTTTAGGTACAAAGTTCATTTGACGAATCTTGTATCAAACAAGTAATTGTCTATGCCTCAATGACATATTTATTTGAGGCATGTTTATGCCTTAACCGGCATAATTTAAGACAACTGACGTGATTATTAAATTATAAGAGATTATATAAGTTAATCATTTTTAACGAATTTAACGGTATAATTGACAATTGAAGTACTTACTAATCTATAAGAGGCTATATAAGTTAAACCTTTTTAACGAATTTAACGGAAAAAACGACCCAACTGACTTAGATTGTTAAACTATAAAAGATTATAAGTTAATCCTCTTTAATGAATTTAAAGGTTAATAATTTCTAACGAATTTAACGGTGTATGTGTTTTTAATGAAATAAATCAACAAATAATCCATATATAGTATTAACGTGTTTAATTAAGCATATGGATTATTATTCTATATATTGTCAGTGAAGTTTTTTAACTTCACAAGTAATATATGGACATTTATCACCGCTTTAGTAGAGTCTAAAAACTATATTAACTGTGTATGAGATAATTTTTCTAAAGTCATATCAATGCCATTAAGAGTTATATAATCCAAGCTAAAAGTCTAAATACAAAGTGTTAAGGGTATGATTGTATAATTCTACTTTAGAGTAATAAAATAAGAGTTTTTTTTTTGTTATAAAACGGGGCCAAGACCTAATTACAACGACATCAACCGAGGGTGGCTAACCCTCATAGCATCAGCCAGAAGAATACAACCAAGGCCCCTGGGGGGTTGACTAAGAAGGGTGAGACCCCTTGACTGATTGCAACTCCACTTGGCGAGCCAGTCAGCAGCCATATTCCTCTCTCTAGGAATATATTTTATTGACCAGCTCCATGTCTCATCAAGCATCTCTCTGATAGACTGTGCAAGAGGATACAAAAGGTGGCACTGATGCACGCCAGCCTCCACTGCAAGCACCGAGTTCTTCAAGTCAGATTCAATCTCCACATAATTAAGGTTAAGTTGCCTGGCATATTTAATACCTTGGTACATGCCCCAAAGTTCAGCAATAAAATAAGAGTTTTCGTGTTGGGTGTGCTCGACTCAGGACTGGTGGCCTAGGCCCATGTGGGTAATTGAGGGGATTAGGCCCATGGCAGTTATGGACTCTCAATTTGGACTCTGGACAAGGCAGCAAAGGTCCAATCAATCAAATTCCCAAAAAAGGGCCAAATTGCGCATCCGGGGAATCGAACCCCGGTCAGTACCGTGGGAGGGTACTATGATACCACTACACCAGATGCGCTCCCTGTGGGTGGACGCCTAACCTACATATTTCAAATTCTAATAAAAGTGTATTTTTCCCCCTTTTTGCGCCTGAACCTTTGACATTTAAACAACTTAAGCTAAATTTTCCAGCTATTGCCTAGTGGTACCATTTATCAAATTTTGGTCTATTTTAGAACTCTTTGTGAATGTAGTACATTTTCGGTTTTATATTATCTTTATGGACAAAAATTGATTAGCAATTAGGGGCATCAAACGGCGTCGTTTCTTTGTCTTTGACTAATGACCTCTACAATTTTAGACTTTGACACTTTGTGGATCTTAATACCACTTTGTGGATCTTAATACCATAAACTATAGTGTATAGTGTATAGGTGACTAAAACTCGATCAACCCTAACTTAGTATAATAATTTGAATAAATTGGATCGATTAAGTTAATTACTTCAATTAAAGAGTACTAGTAAGTCTATAACTTTGTGAAGTACACGTAAAAATTTTTCTCCTTAGTTAACTAAATAAGAAATGCTAAATGATACATTCATACACTATTTAAATTCATACACTATTTAAGATACCAAATATAAAAAGTTTTATATAATTAATACTTCGTTTTTTCTTAAATTTAAAAAAATTTATTGCATTAAATAAAAAATATTTTTCTTGAATAAAAAGTCAATCGATCCTCATGCATCCGTTAGCAAAACCATTTACATTTAAATCTAAACCCATATATTATATTAGCCCAATAAAAACCCAAACATAGTTCAACCCATATATTTATCTTTATCCTTAATACAAAAATTATATAGAGAGCTTTATTTACTGACATGTGTTTAGGGAAAATAAAAAATTTACAAAGGTTATTTCAAGGATTTGAATGGATTATTATTTAACAGATCCTAATTCTTAATTATAAAATGATATATAAAGTGGTTTCACACAATCAAAGAAGCTTTCCATGTTTATCAACAGGCAAACATCTGCCAAACCAAAGGGCCGAGCCCGGCTATTAAGAAAGCAATGCAAGAGACTGTTAAAAAACATAATCTGGCTTCTGCAGGGGGAACCTTGCCACTTGAACCTCAAATGGACTGCCTTTTGGGTCAGTCAACCTGGTCGAAACAAGAGGGGCGAAAGTTCACGTTAGAAAGTTTCTTTCATACCCACCCAATGACGAAGAGGGGAAAGAAGAGAGGTCGTAAAACAAAAGCTACTCTACTAAGCCACATGGTAAAAGAGAACAAAGGTTCATGAACCAGAGCAAGGAAAATGGTTCATAATTCAAAAATGAAACCAATTTTCATCGCTCCATATTAGAAACTAGAGTTGACATGTCAGAAAGCTTACCTAGCAATGAAACTCACTGCTGAAAAATGATAACAGAACAACTAAAGAAAATGCCAGCGTGTGCATCTATAATTATCAAGCACTCTTTCCAATAGCAGAATCATTCATTTTACTATTATCGCACAAAAGTGAACCTATTGTCTTCTCACTTCTGGATGGTCGATACATTACCACCACATTTAGCATGCTACAGGCAATCATTACTGGTGATACAATTCTATCGCAGAGATAACATTTGAATGTAGAGAATGGAGGTCCAGAGCAGATTATGTATAGATGCAAACAGGATTTCCCAGTGTATATCTGATCACATTTATGCAGCATACTATGGCATTGTAGAGGTGAAAAAACAATGTGATGTGAGGGTATATTAGGCTCTGATATTCTGAAAACCAACTACCAACCACCTCTATTCTGCCTATTCCAGGTTTACGTCACTCTTTTTTATTCAAGCAGCAACAGTTTGCTGTTTATGATTTTTCTTTACCAACATACTCTAAGATATAAATAGTTACATCATTCTCGTTCCCTTTCTTCTCAACAGATTTCAAGTATATTGTTACACATAAAGTCTACACTCAGCTGCCAAAAGATTTTGACTCTCTCAATACACTATGCACTTTGTTTGTTTGTCAAAGGTAGTATATTTCATTAATATAGACTTCAACGAAAACTGCTGCTTCAACGTATTAAAAGTTAATGTGGAATACCTGCCAGGGACAAATGTGAAAGAACCTTCAACAGAACCTGAAGAAGTTGGTAAAGGTGTGCAACTCTCGTAAACAAATTCATCCTCACCAGGGTGCAGCAGAGGAAACTGCAAGTATGCATAAATATGACGTTTATAGCTTATGTCAAAGACTCAATTACTCATATCAATAACATATGTACAATAAGACTACAGACGTCTACTGATCATCAATAGAATAAGACAGCCCCGGACAGCGAATTTCTTCAACATTATTCAATGTAAAGCAAAGAAGAGATTTGTTCCTCTCATGTCATGATGGTTACAAATTTTACTCTATAATTCATGCATTTCTTGACAGCTTATTTTTGGATAAGGCTCCTTCATATCAGGAAAATTGAGCAAAGGGAAAGCAAGGGGGAAAATACAACTTTTCCCCCACACTTTCAAGGTGTTCAGTGCTCCTTCAAACAAAGACAACCAAAATATCACATTCTTTTAACTCTCGTAACCTGCAAAGTCTCCTGAAAACAGATTTAGAACTAAGTGATTGTCAAATAGCCTATTAAGGGTCACTGTTGAGTTGCATGGAAAGGAATCACTATATTTGAAAAAGAAAGGTAAGATAATTCTAACTTTTGAAATGACTACATCATGATGAACTGTTCATTTTTTGTGTCACAATGCATTCTGAACCCTTTGACATTTTGCTAGAAATAAAATGAAATGCTTTGGCCAAAGATTAGAGAACTCAAAATGGTGCATAGACATGACAAATGATAAAGCTAAATAACCCTTGACTATATTTTTCCTATGGGATTTGAACTAGACCTGAATAGATGTTTCAGTTCTTTTCAACTGAAAGTAAATTTGTCAACCAGCTAGAGGACATATTAAACCAATAGAAACAGGTGCGTTATTACCATGCCTATGACAGCCTCTCCATTAACATCGGATATGACAGCTTCATTAGCACGAATGATCCAGTGCCTCCAACTCAGTTGGCAAGAGCTGAAGGTCATTCCATTAATGATGCATCCTTCAGGCAACAGGGCCATGCGGATTGAATATGCAAACAAGTACTTCTCAACTTCATCTTGCAGGTTAGAAAATTCCGGAACAAATACAGCAGAAGCACGAACCTGAAGCAGATAATGTTCTGTGTCAGAATCATCATGATAATAATCAAACAACTGATTGCAGTACAGTTACACACAGGGGTAAAAACAAATTTATAACAATTAAAAGAAAGAAAAGGCACCCACAGAGAGGGAAAAAAGCCTTTTAAATTTCAATTCATCTATGTTTAGCTTATAGAACAAGAGAGAACGCGTTTAAATTTTAAAATCCTACAACACTTTTATATGCTTAATAAATTAAAAGCCATATAACCAAGACACAACAAGAATGCATGTTATGGTAGAAACATAATAAGTTCAGTCCGAAAAACAAATTAAATCTTACACAACATATCAAAATGAAAATATTCATTTCCCAAATCTCTTTAGCTGTTTAACACAGAAATTCTGGAGTCCTTAGGTGCGAAAGAGGAACCGATGAATAGCAGAAGGGCTACAGCTTGAGCAAAGTGAATTAAAACCGCTGATATCAAAAAGAAAGGCGACAAAAGGGAGAATTTTTCAGAATGCAACAGTGATTACTATTTGGGAACAATAAGGGTTGTGCTTTTTCAACCTTTGCTTGTTCTTCTCAGATATCAACTTATCTGTCAGGCAGGAAATGAGTTAAATTTTTCAATCCACTTTTAGCAACCAAATGGAGGACAATTTGAAGAGAGCGATGTGCACATACGTTCACTTGAAAGTCAGTCTTGAAGCAACCCCAAGGTGTATGGTCCTATGCTGAGCCCTAAAGGTGAAACTACTTTATAATTTCCAACATGGATAGCAAAATGCAAGAACCAGAAAATTTTTTGCTTTATCAACTACAAACCAGAAACACTGAACTTGCTTAGCCACCCAACATCTAATTGTTAAAGGATTTTATAAAAAGGAACTCAAGAGAACAGAGTGCCATAACAGGTAAACCCATGCAAGTACCCTGCAACAATTACCTGCACACCATTGGTTACAGCAGTGGAACATAAGGGAGGAACCTCAGGGAATAGACTGATACTCCTAGCATTTTCTTCTTCACGAACCTTGATGGTGCCATTTTCTAAGCGGCGGCCGTGCTCCTCTAACCATAGCAGCATTGCATCTTGCTGCCGATCACCACGCACATCATGCACAGAGCGAAGTAGTGCATTTGGGACACACTGAATCATTTCCCCATCTGTAGGAAGGTTCCTGGTACCCACGTAAAGCTGGCCATTGTTACAGTTCAAGAAAAACAACTTCTCACTATAAGTTGAAGAAGCAGCCACCACGATGTACTTAGATCTGGTTGAAAAACCTAGGTGATGAATGACACCTGTTGTTTCCACTATCACCTGATGTATGGGTAACAAGTAGACATTAACCAAATGACCATAGAAAGAGTAGCCACCTATAATTCCCAATGAGCTACCAAAGGATATCCCTGAGTGCTCTTCGCCCGGCAGTTCTTGACCATCATGAAATCGATAAAGAAGCCTAGTGGGAACGGGCAATTTAACTTTCAAAAGTGTCTGTAACTGTTGAATATCGGATTCGGATGCACCCTTTCTAAGTGTAGCCTCAGCCTCTGGAAAATTATCGCTCAACCATTTTTTAAGCTTGTCCCAGCATCTTTTGACCCGTTTAACTAGTGGCCAGGGGTACATAGCAAAAGCTTCTCGCCATAATTGATAAGCTGCCTGTAAAAATCAAGAAGACAAAAGCATCACTAAAAGGAATTCAATCCTCCAGACGCTTTCATTTCTTAGGCAAATCAAACTTTTCTTAATGCTTCTGAATTGATTAGTTCAAATGCTATGTATTCAACCCTATCGAAACATGTTCCTCCTCCGAATAAAGTCTAGTTTTTCTTCTAACAGTTGCCCATTTAGGTCTTGATCCAAGGATAACTTAAAAAATCCAGGAAATGAAGAGATAAAAGAAATGGGTTTCCCAAAGTATTATGTAAGTTTCAAGTACCTTGAAAGAAGGAGCAGGGTTTCCTTGGTGATCTTGAGGGGATGAAAGATGAAGATCTTGGAAGCAAAATTGAGCCCAAAGAGAGTCCTCAGAAGTGGAAAGTCTAAGCCTTCTGCTGACACATGAAACCCTGACATTGTCCTCAGGACCCAATTTTGATAAAATTTCGTGGAGAGCTAAATTTCCTAAGTCATCCAATCCCACCTCTCGATCCATCTAAAACACTAAACCCCACACTCAAAAACCAAAATCAAACAAAAAACTCAAAGCAGATCAATTAAATTTCTTCATCTGTCCGGTTTATGGTGTTGTAAGAACTAAGAAGGAGAGTTGGTTCAGTTTATCAGTTTCAGTTTGAACGTCGAACTTTGACGAAGAAAGGTTGCAAAGAGAGAAAGAAAGAGAGAGAAGAAAGTATATTTATTTATGTGATGTTTGTTGCTCATATTCTGACGTTCGACACGTTGCAGCGCTGTGCATACGCACGTTGTTTTTTCTGGGACTTTCCATACAGAAAAATTAAAAAAAAAAATCGGACATGTTAATCTGGTGGACATAATCATTGAAATGCCAAGTTGCTGTCTCTTCAATGGCTCTTTTCTTTTTCTTTAATTTTATCAATTATGTTTTTAATTTTTATTTGCTTAACCTAACAATATGCACAGGCTTGGATATTCCACCGGTATATTACATTGATGACGAAGGACTGAATTCATCAAACTTACATCTCTTTTCTGGTCTCATGATTCCACTGGCCCCAAACCCTTCAAATATCCTACAATCCTTTTTCTTTTGACAATTTTCATTCGCAGGCATCGTTCTGCGACTGATGGATCAAATTCCCGGAAAATGGAAGTGAGAAATAATAACCTGAGACTTTGCATTTGCCACAAGAGTCAACATCCCATTTCGGTAATATTGTAAATATTTTTGCATAAAGATTTCCGTAAAGTTTGTGCACTTTTCCTCTAAAAGGTAATGAGAGAAAACCTGAGAAAGGGAACTGTCTCGTATCGTATGATGTATAAATTGATTTCACATAAAATGATAAAAATTAATGACCACAAGCAGGAAAAGAGAGAAAATAAAAATAAAACAAAAATGATGTGAATGTGAAATTCAAAAGAAGTCAAGACTAAAGTTGGCGGCTTGGCGCCATAATCTGCCAAAGCTCAATATGGCCATTGATCCCCATTATTTAACGGTGAAGAGAACCTAAAGACCAGAGAAGATAACAAAATGTTAGTTTAATAGAGAAGGGAAAAACATATCCAAAGAAAAGATACAGTTATATTGCTAAAGTCAGGCTCACCTAATAATTTGATGTAGATCTGCAGTACTTCATGAAGCTTTTCAACAAAATCCTCTGTGCAACAATTGGGGCTTAAAGGGGAAAAAGAAAAAAAAGAGGCAAGTTCTACTTTGTTCTTATGTATTGCTAATTTACATGAAAAAGATAGCAGTCTATCGGTCATGACCTTTGAGCAGGGGCACTTTCAGTCAAAGATGAACCTAACTGAAGCATAAGAGGATATACAGGACTGAACTCCTTGTCTCCTCTTGCTCTAACCTTTGCAGCATAATCATCCAGAGTGGCCTTGATTCCTTTCCAGATCTGGTCTTCCCCTTGAGAATCCAACCATAATGAATATTGCAAATGTGTAAGCTTGTTCCTCTGGAGTGGTGATTGCAATTCTTCAGGGCCCCGGGAATAAAGGTGGTGTAGTATGACACTTGGAGGTAAATCTTGAAGAAGAGGGGATGCTCCTAGTTGAGACATTTCCAAGAAGATAAGTGGTCGGAATGCTCGAAGAGCTCGATATGGAGCACCAAGTTGTTCCACTGGGAACAAATTTTGTCCAACAGATAATTCCAACTCAGCCATGTCTCTGGCCATTCTCAGCTTGCCTGATTCTGAAAGGGGTCTAACAAGAGAAGCATGCCTGATAAAGAGTATCAAAACCCGTGAAGCCATGCTCCTAACAAGCCTAGTGCATATGGTTTCTGTTCCTGCAGTTGTGGCACTAGCTGAAGATGGCAACAGCCTAGATAGGAACTCACTACGAAAGTGAAGAATGCACTTCTGCAACTCCTCCATGTATGGAGAAGCATTACCGTCCATAGCAGCATCCATGCCAAGTGCAGCAAAGTTTTGGTCATGAATTTGCAAGATACAAGACTCAAGACGATCAATCATTGCTTGGAACAATGATGTTACAGAGTCACAAGCAACACCATATATTGCACCGAGTGAAGGTGACAATACGTCTGCTGCAATAGTTGGAAGTCCTGTGATCATCGAAGATATGCGTGTATGAATTTCTTGCAAATGCTGACATAATGCAAAATTCTTAACCTGAGCTGGTGTAGCCGGACCAGATACTTGGCGTGCCTCAATACCAGTAGATATCTGCAAGCATAACAAAGTCATGCGTTTATCATGATCTGGCATCATGAACATACATAAATACTCAAGGCTAAGTATGCATTAATTCACTTAGAGCCTAGGGTGTAAGCCTCAACAATGTGAAGAAAAAAAGGTTACAAGCCACAGGAAACATGAAATGCGGCTAGAAAAGCTGAAAAATGAAGAATTTATAGAATGATGTACAGTTTTCCATATATACCAAAACCTAACAATAACATAGTAGAGATCTGCTACTCAAAACAAGTTCTTAGTCAAAACCCATATAAACAATCCAAAGCAGATTCATGAATGGCAACAAGCCCTCATTTGCTCTTGACCTGATCCCAAATCAAACAGCAAGGTTTCCTTTGTTGTGTGGATTACTTCTAAGGATCCATCAAACAGCTAAGGCAATCCTTATTTTCAGGCTCCTTTTGGCAACATTAACAGATTTCCAAGATAACAGATCTTACTAAACTAGTACTAATAGAATAATGAGACAAATTTTAGTATAAATTCATACGAGAGATGATACTCTTAAACACAGCATAAGCCACATTGAATATGTTCAAGCGTATATATTAATGAATTATTCTCACAAAACAAATATTTTATTCACTAAGAACAGGGCACATATTTGCACACTAGACAGGATAAAAGAAAATCAAATACCTGATATTCAGCCCGTTCTGCAATCAGAAGCAAAACCTTATTAATTACACGCAGCACAAGAAGAGTCAGTCGTGCATCTAACTGAACAGCTTCAATCTCTTCCTGAATACGTGACAGAATTCTTGAGATCTGTTCTCTGGAGGGAATGCTACCCCGGCTGGAGACTGGAAAAACAGAATTCACAAGATCTGACAGTCTGCTTAAGCAGCTAGCTAAGAAAGCCATCTGAAATGTTTCTATAGCAGCAACCATTTGATCTTTTCCCTCTGAAGTGATTGCTGGTAAGAACCCCTTGACATCAGTATCATGTGAAATTCTTTCTAGAAGGTTTTCGATCATAGAGTAGAGCTTCGGGTACCCATTTGTGAAAATCTCTTTGACAAAACTTGATGCAGTAAAAGCAGACTTCATTTGCGTGGCAAAAGCCTTAACAAGCGCTTCCCAAACCCGATCTGTTAGCATGGGATCCCCTTCCTGCATCAAGCAGCATCAATTACAGTCAACCAGAGAAACAGCATTTGCACGATAGGCCAATTCAAATATGGATAGATGTTATTACTAAGATAAAAAGAACAACACTAGTAGAAAGAGTGGTGTTACCTTGATGACCTCATCGAGCAGCAAGACATGCGTAAAAGGGTCTCTCTTTTTTGACAAAACCCGCTGCAAATGCCAAATTGCAACCACAATAGAATGCAATTGATCCATACAATTGCCCATCCTCTGCCACAAGGCCTCCCTCGCCTTCCCACTTCCCCCAATCTGCGGTGTTCCACTTCCCCTAATACCTCCAGGGCCAAATCCCCCACCTCCGCCACCAGCTGAAATCGCCTTCATATCCAAAGCCACACTCACGCTCTTCACACCCATTGTCTTATACCTATTGACCAACTGCTCCACCGTCCCTCTCAACTCCCCAAGATTGTAAAATACTTGCAACCCAGTTCCTACTTCAGCTTGATTCAACCCTTCCATTCCCCTTTCCAGAACTTTCATGGCTTCACTTCGTAACTTACCCCCTATCTCCCTAACCGCATTAAGTTCCTCATCAACCATATCTATACCACCAAGATCATATTCCTCACACAAGGTCAAGATATCATTATGAAACTGAGCAGCCTTAGCGAGATCTAACTTATCAGGCTCCGCTTCAGCAGAAGCCATGAGGTCCCGTAACTTTTTTGACAAACGTATAGCACGGATGGAGTGGGAGAGAAGCTCGGAAGTGCGATGCAAATTCGAGAGCTGGACAGTTTTGGAAAGAATTGAATTATGGGGTTCAGAGAGCTCAGATCGGACGCGACGAAGGGAAGACTGAAGGGAAGAAATGGAGGATCTGAGAGTGGAGAGGGAAAGCTCAGCGTTGTTAAGAGAAGACAATTGAGTGAGAAGGAGAGGGTGATTGGAAAGGACATGAGAACGGAGTTGGGAATCGAGTTGGCGGATTGCTTGGAGGAGGTGTTCGGCGGTAGAAGCAGGGGATCCAGAGGAAAGGGCCGCCGAGGAAAAGGAGGTGGAAGAAAAGGAAGGGGACAGGAAAGGGGCAAGAATAGGATCCTTAGCAAAAGAATCAAGGAGAGAAGACGGCGGAGCAGGAGGAGATGCGGCGGTGGAAGAAGAAGAAGAAGGGTTTTTGAAAGTGGAGAGGCGGTGGAGTGGGGAGGAGGAAGTGGAAGTTGGGGATCTTTGCAGTGCAGCTGGAGAGGCCATTTTTGGGTTTATGGATTCGTAGCTCACAAATCAATCAAAAGCAGATACCGAAATGAAGCAAAATTCTTCCACAGATGTATGTTAAGGTGAAAGGGAAATTGCAGAATTAAAGAAAATGCGAGCCGAGACGTACCCTATTTCAGCCCGTCGCCGCTCGCTCCGTCACCAGAAACCTATAGGTGCCGCAAGGAGCCATGGACTATTGGTAACATATAATCCAAATACTAACTAGAATATTTGTATGCAGCAAAATTGACAGTAATAGGAATTGTAAGTGCCGTAACACCGTAACATTGGCTATATTATAAGTAGCAAGATCGATTTCCGGAAATGCAAAGTACTGACATTTAGTAACAAATTTTAATCTTTAAAACATACTTTTTGTTGGGAGGATTTTAATTTTCATATATTTATCTGGGAAAGCACTTGTTGGTTTTAATTTTCATAATTCCCTGTTCGAGAGAAATTAGCTTAGACTAATAAAATCGGAAGATATACTTCATCAAACCCACCACAATACGAGAAAAAAAGAGAGAAAATTGCACATAGATGATTAGTTAATTAATGAAGTAATTAGTAGTATTTGGTACGGATAAATAAAGGAGAAGGTAAGGTTGGTCGACAAGAGCCTTTTCCTGAATAAAACCTTACCAAAAAAAAAAAAAAAAAACAAAGCCAATTTGTACATTTGTACATCCTTCCCGGTCAAACAAAAGCAGCTAATCTAACAGAGGCAGGCCGATTTGCGAGGCAGCGAAGCCCACTCTCCACTCTCGTCATGCAATTGCAAAAGTCCCACCAACTTTTCTTCTCAAATACGAGAATGGCTCATCGCAAAAAAAAAATGGCGCGTTTAGCGGTTGGGAGACGGAGGCTTTCGTTTCATCATTAACATACGCAACGAAAACAGCCCAAAGTTACCTACACAAATTGGAAAGAAAAATGGAAAAAAAAAAAATTAAAGCCGTATATTGCTGAGATTCGAATAAAACCACCCACCAACTTTCGCTTTCATTTGCCAGGAAAATATAAAGCTACACTCAACTACGAGATACGACATTAGCATATTTGCGGCAGTTTGACTCGGGAGTTAGGAACTCCCAATGAACCGTTACGTTGGTTAAGAGATGCCGAGGCTTTTGAATTGCAGGAGTAAAAAGGCCCAGCTGCGCTTGTTTGAGACTATGGCCTTATTATTTGCTTGCAATTGCTCGACACACAACACAAAGGCATTTTTCATGAACGAGTGAAAGAAACCCTAAGGTCGCATTGCAGCGCTCAGCCCAAAAGTAATAGAAACATGAATGCTGCAATTTTGCAAGGCGTGACTTTGACAACAAGGTGGGAATGGGAACTAAACAAATTAGCAGACAAACCTGTGGAGATTTGATTCTTAATCAATTCGATATCGCCATTTGGTTAACCCTTTTGGCCCTTTAGACATGAATAACAATCAAACAGAAATTGAATCATAATGGTATGAGTGTAACTTCATTGAGGTTAATGCAACGCAACCTCACACAAATGACACCAGTTCCAGACCGCAGCCCTTTCTCAGATATCATATCCTAGATCTTTGAGTATCTAAATACAGAGCCTTGATCAAGATTTTAGATTATATGGTATACACATTCACTTCTATAAACAGAGCCATAACTCATCTATGAAGGGTTATATGCAAAAATCGGAAATGATATTCGCTAAATCATTTACAACTTTGTTCCTTTGTTAGCAGCTGTTAGGTAGTTAAATGGCAGATTCAAAACTTAAAATCTCATCACAAAGATGACCACAACTATCTACAGACTAGAAACAAAACTGAGACTGATATAAACCATCTAAGTCATCTATAGATCATGTCAGGTTAAAATGTTGAATAAAAGCTTATAAGAAGCACCCTGTAAAAGCGCAAGAGGGAAATTCTCTCCATTTATTTGGTAGAAGTAGGTTAAATTCAACTTAAGATCTCTTCAAGCAGTTCCATTTGAGTGTCACACAGGATGGAACATTGTCTAGACAATGGCAGAAACCTAGCATGACCAACTTCTGCAATAATAATATTGGATAACATGAAATATTGAATGTTTATATTTAATCAACTGTTTTTATATTTATTAATCAATCTATGTACAGAAACCACCAATCCAACTAATTAATTAATTAATTAAATTGAGTGGTTTTAAAATGTTTGATACATGACGGGTCAACACATTATGTTCCCAGTTATCTGACCAAGTTTGTATAGCTCTTGACCTTTAATACCGCCAAATATATACCATTATCAAAACTCCTACATGATCAACAAAGAATTCTATTCTGCTGAAAATATTGTATAGATTGTCAATTTGGATGGCTGAAGTTTTTGTTTACCAATCTTTTATAGCTTATGAAAACTTTAAAGAAATATACTACAAGGACCGGGAGATTTATTTAAGCTCACATATTTAACCTTCATAAACTTATATTATATACTGCACGCAGTCTCCTCTTGAAATTTGTGAGGTACTGAATTTAGGTCGAATTACAAGGTTTGGACTTTATTTAAGAGTTCTACTCAACACAGCCGGAGAGTTCGTGCACCTAGCTTAAATGGGAAATACTTGAGAGTGAACAGGCATTCTTTTTGCACTTAACATATCTTTAGTAAAACTCAGTTTTATACAAGGTAAATTACATATTTGAATCCCATAATATTTACATTTTAAGAAGTCCAAGAAAGATTCATCCCATTGTCTAGTGATAAATGCAAACCAAGTCAATGAAAAGCTTCGACATCAACGCAATATTAAGATACTAGTATAGACAAAATATATAAATACACTGTGATAATGCTTGCAAACAAAAGGATAACAGAACATATACTA
Organism: Microcos paniculata; assembly: GCA_030664755.1. Taxonomy (NCBI): domain Eukaryota; kingdom Viridiplantae; phylum Streptophyta; class Magnoliopsida; order Malvales; family Malvaceae; genus Microcos; species Microcos paniculata. The sequence goes on along the minus strand of CP131462.1, from coordinate 8,838,464 downwards.
CTTGCAAAGAAAAAACATATATTTATATTAATAACATCTATAAAAGGACAAAACAATGAAGAACCAGAAGAAAAGCCTTAAGGCCGCAAAAAAAGGCATTTGAACGCAAAAAAACAATGAATAGATGCACTGGACAAATGCATCTTGATGCAGATAATCAGACAGAAAAATGAAATTAAACCTCATCAAACATAGCATGTAGAAGGCATGTCAACAGAAAATGTACTCAGATTCAGCAAGGAACATGATTAATTATGGAACCAACTCTAAATATATAATTTTATTTTATATTAAAAAAATTTTCCACCGCTAGTTAATCTCTCATAATCTCAGCAAAGAGAAATTCAAAACATATGATAAATCAGGATCAAGCCCAACTAGACACCGATTATGTTATAACATCCAAAACTTTGATAAGTTACATCAATCTGGAAATCTTAATGGTACCACGAAGCTTCAAACTTAGCCCTTTACAACATGAACAACCAACTTTTTCCAAGGCAATACTTCTAACATACACCCAAGGAATCCAGATCATCACTCTTCTCAATTTGGATAGAAGTCTTTTGACCAACATAAGAAAAGACCAAAAATTCATTCCTACCTCAGAAAAAACCACTCATTCTAGTTTGAACTACTATATAATCACCATCATACCTTATCCAAGAATTAATTAGAAAACCATATCCAATAACGACTGGCACCAAAAAAATAGGCCAATGTCTGACAAAGGAAAGGCTACAAAAAAGTATGATACTGACCCCTTACTTAGGCGCCAAAGTACTTCAAGCATGCAAAGAACCAAATTAACATACCAAAAGCATTGAAAGCCACAAAGGCCTCTATCCAAGCAAAAGAGCCTTAAATGCTAGACTAAAAAGTTCCAACTTTAGGATTCCAGTGTCCCTAAGCACCACCTTAAAAAGGGAATCAGCTTCAAACACCAAATGATGATACCTAGGGTGTCTGGGTGACATAAGTAAGCCACTCTGGGAATAAGCACTCCAAATTCAGAAATCATATTATAAGCTCCCTGATCCTAAACTGCCACAAAATCCCCAAGATTCTACATAATTGCCAAGAAGGATAATAACAGTCAACTAGCAACTATCAAACACATGATACAAGAAAGTCAAGACCATTTCCTAAATTAAACAGTTAAGCATGCATCCATTCAAGAAAATAAACTATGGCAGGAATAATTACCTAGAAGGAGATTTCACAGCTAACTTCCTGTCCCTTGTCCACCTGGGGTATTTGGTTGCTGCTGCTGCTGCTGAATCTGGAGGAGAAGGCTAGCAGCAAATTGCAGTGTTGACTGGTATCGCTGATTCTTATCAACCTCCACATCTGGCGTGCCCTCAGCTCCAGAAAGCACAGATTGCAACTGCTGTACCTGACCAGGGAGCTCCAAGTTTTTTCTGTCAGCTTGTGTAACATTTTGTGCCTGGGCGACATTAGCACCATGAACCTGATTAGACGCATTAAGATTGTTGGGCTGCTGAAAAGGTGGTGCACTGTACAATCCCGAAGCATCTACTCCATGCATCATTCCATATCCTCTCTGTGTGTTCGGAGGAACTTCAGGCTGATACTGCTGGCTGATTGGGGTGGAAACTGGAGCATGTGCGCCGTGAGAAGGGATATTGAAATTAGTCAATGACCTTGATGATGCAGCACCTTGCTGTGGCAGGCTGACTGAAGACTCCTGAAACTGAGCGCTGCCAAAGGCCATTTGAGCAGAATGCATGGGCGTACTTGATATAGATGAGTAATGCTGAACTGGTGGTAGCTGTGCTGCAGGGTTAAATTGTTGGAAAGACGGGGCTGCAGGCTCAGAAGCTTGCTGGTCTAGGTTCCAACTTTGCACAGGGGGACCTTTAGGTGCAATGGTCTGGATAAATGAGGACTGTGTAGGTGGTGTCATCGATGCAGGCTGAACACCCCCTACGGCAGCAGACTGTGAGGTTGTTGGGAGAAAAGAAGCTAGAGTAGCAATAAGATCAGGTGTTAATGTAACACCACTTTGGGAGAGTGCTCCAGCCTCACTAGGCGGTTGACTTTGCATGGTAGATTGCCCAGGTGGTCTTGCAGGAGGTTTGGAGTCCTCGTGTAAAACCCTTCCATACTCCATTTGTATAGCCTGCTCTTCCTTCAAGTGTGAAAGACTATAATCAGGCTGAGAAAGAATAGGCGGATGTGGTTGCACTGTTGTAGTGCTCGGCAACTGTGGAGGCAACTTTAAAACAACACCGTAGAGCCGTTCAGGTCCTACAACTTTCAGAACCTTTGTCAAGAAATCTGATGGAGGCACCAAAAATAATGTTGTCCCATCATCAAACTTAGCAACACCAGCTCTATTCTTTGAACCCAGATACCGGAGGAATTCAGTATATGAAGCAAAATCATCTTCACTGTCTGGTAAGAAGAAAACAATATCAAATCCAATGGCCTCAAGATAGTGTTTCGCTAGCATATCCAATCCTGTTCTGGCTGAACAGTTAACAACTTCAGGACTGAAGAAGCAAACAAAAAAAACTAGTGAGTAACATAACTTCACCCTGACTGGAGAATTCAAATAAATGTAAAAAGACACAATGAAATTGCAACAAAGAAAACTCAAATTTAACATAATTAAACAGAAAGTAAGCCGTGGTAGAAAATCTACACAGACTAAATAAGGGATCAAGCAGTTCATTTATAAAAGCGAAAAGGCAGATGAGAAAAGCAACAAAGAAAAAGAACACTTACAGTTCCGTCTCTATACCCCTTCCAATTGGGACACATCGTGCATGGCAGACAGGTGTTCCACCCTTAGCAATAATGCCACGCCATATGTAATCATTATTAGAACGAGCCATTGCAAGTCCACCAGCGGTGCCCTTCCCAGGCACTGGGCTTAGACGACCCTTCCCGTGGACATTTGCAAACGGCCCCGAAGCAGCCCCACCAAGTACAGGCCCAAGATCATCCATTTTTCTTAAAGGAAAAGAAGCATCATCAACTGGCAATGAAGCCTCTATCCTTGAACGTTTTGCATCTCTCTGAAACTGGTTCACATCATAAACATCCCATGAACCAGATGTTTGTCTCACAGGAGGCCTCAATCCTTGAGAAGAAGGGAGAGGGGGAGAAGATCTCCTCCAATTTGCACCCACAAGATTTTTAGGATCAGCATCCTGCATATTATGATGTGTGGACAAATCGTTGTATTCTTGACCTGAAAGAAGAGGATCATAGCTACCTTGATGACTGAAAGGCCTGATTGGCACATTTGATCCAAGAATACTGCTAGGTGGTAATGGTCCAGATACTGTATTTGTTAGGACTGGGTGATTTTGACCAAACATGTCCATTTGTGAAGTTCTTAATGGATGATCATTGGGAAGCATGTCTGGCCTTGGCCCCTTTATGCTTGAATAATAGCCAGAGTACTCTTTCCCAGGTGCAAGCCCACTACTTGAGAACATAATGGTGATCCTTGGATCATTAAATAAACGACCTTGCAAGCCCTCCTTTGCACGCCGAGCTTCCTCCACACTTCTAAACTCCACAAATGCATAGTGTCTTGAAGGGAAGCTCTTAATTCTCTCAATCTCACCAAACAGTATCATAGCATTATGAAGCATTTGTTCATCAATCTGCACAGAGGGAGGATAACCTACCCACAACACATTGCTAGGCTGACCATCTCCTTTTCGGCCACCCAATTGAAGATGCTGCAAAGATGATACAACAAATCAGAATGCAAGAAGATTCCAGTTAGGCTATAAAAGTACATGCAAGAACAATGAATAACCATTATGCAAAATCTAATTCAATAGAGGCTTTAGGTTCAAAACTCACCTGTCTCTTTGCCATAGAATGGTTGTCAGAAGGCGTCATCCTACCAGAAATAGGCCCATCTCTGAGGTCATGAGAATTAGGCCATTGTTCCTGTCACAAGGATCAAGGAAAAAATTCATTCGATATGACAAATAACAACACGTTAAAGCGTCTAAAATAGGTGTTTCAAGATACATGGAAGGAATGGGAAACTGGTTAAAGATGCATTAAGCAAATGAATATATTAATCAGGGAATGTAGATGTCAATTCTAACCAATGGGCGATTCCAAATATTAAACACAGACCTAATTCTACATTTAAAGTACTTACTCTTCTTGCAGGGTGAGATCTTAGGAAATCAACACGTATCTGTTCACCACCTATTCGCTTCCCATTCATGTTTTTCATGGCCTGGGAGGCATCTTCCATCCTAAAATACTCAACGAATGCAGTATTACGGTCTCTGAGGAACTTGAAATCTTCAATTTTACCAAACTTGCTAAATTCTTCCTCTAATTCTTCCTTTGAAAGAGTCTGGCTAATTCCACCAACCCATAGATTCTTACAAGGTTTCGCCTGAAGAATTTCACAACAAACCACAAAAGGTCCAGAGGTTAGACATGGTTTCTCACATGAGGCCGAAATGTTAGGGGGAAACAGTTAGATGATAAAAGCTAAAGCACATCAAATATCAGAGGAACATAAATCATGTAATTGCAAATTTAAACAACAACCTATTCTTCATCTCTATTTAAGGCAAAATGCTCTAGCAATCATTCTATTGCAACCAAATGTTTAGATCCAGGATCCAACCCTCCTTCAAGTCAAGAACAAAAAACAAGGAAGAAACAAGGAATAATGAAAACAGAAAGCCACTTTCTACATGACCAGTTTCTGCCTTGTGCAATATATACTACTCGCTTTCAAGTACAAGCAAAAACAAGAAAAAGAAACAGAATTCATTTGCTTTTGAATGGAAATTAAAAATAAGGCATATTTAGAATGGCAGAACTGCCTAATGCTGCACAAGAAAATTCCTCCTTGGGTCTCAATGTCTGAGAGTTTAATCAATCATAGTAGAATCAGAGATTATGACACTTAGGTATCTTAATCTACCATGCCATCTAATAAAATATGCAGACAAATGGATTTCTAGATTCTAATTGTCTCAATTAACTATCTAGTGACAACATTCGAGAACAACAATATTTTCTGCGATGTATGAAGTTAGTAAGCAAATGTGATACTCAAGAACATCCCAATTTGAAGATCGTCAGATATTTTAGACCTTTCTATGGCTTTCCTACTTAATTAAGTTAAAGAACACAAGGTGCTAACAATTTTTTTCTGTGGGTTTCTTTTTTCACATTTTTTTCTTGAACGGACACCATCTTTTTGCATATACAAGTTAAAAAGAATAAGTTGCCACAACAATCAACAAACCATCATACAGGAAGAAAAATACAGAATTATTGGCTAAAGCACAGTAGCTCAAAAACCAATTTGATCTCTCCTATCGTACAAACAAGGCTATCAATCTTACAGGTTCATTATTTGATCAATACATTTTGCATGGAACCCTAGTGAAAATAGACCAGTTTTAAAGGCAATTCTAAATTGTCAAATATTTTGATCTTTGTATGTTGGGGAATGATTTCCTTTCACATTTTCAAGAATTCAACAAATAAAAAGGTTTCTAAAGGAACATGTTTTTCTTGAATTGATCTGGAAAGGCCCTTAAAATAGCATAGAAGTAAAATCATAGGGAACACTTCGAGACTATTCATACAAGTTAATAATTTCCTTTCTGGGAGGTTTCCCGTTATTATTGATAAAAGTACAAGGGCTTGAAGTTTGGCTTTACATGTTGGGAAAATACACTATATCTTGTAATTTTTGGTCGTGATTGGTAGTTGCCTCCAAGAATGAATACGGGAATTGAGACATGATATCCATGACATTGACAGCCGCCAAATATTTAAAGGTAGAAGCAACCCTCATAATTTTTTACCACATTAATGGCCAAATAGAATAAGCTAACAAAGAGTAATTTAAGCCTAACTACGGTTGACAGCTTGAACTAACTTCACAAGCATGATGTTTATCACCTTCAAAAAAGCATTCATGCCATTTCCAAAATGCAGATTTGATTCTATTGCACATGTTCCCAACGTAAACGAACCAAAGCACAAGGATGTGGTGCTTTATTTATTTCAACTAACTCTACACAATCGTCCTAAATCACAAGGCCCCCTCTTCATCGTCAGTTGCTAGGTTGATTAACGAGGATACAAAAATGATAGACGCAAAGATGAAAATTAGGGACAAAAAAAAAATCAATCGATTTAGCATGCATTGGCATCCTTCACTAAGATCGGGAACGCTCCATAAATTGCTTCCTTTTATTACTGCTGGAGGGGAAAAAATATTAAGGAACACCCAGAATTGTGTTCCATATCCCCCACCGTTGCCCATGGTTGCAAAGGTTTCTCAATTCCATTATTAAAAAAAAGGGAAAATTTCAAACGAAATTTCAGAGGCCTAAATCGCTTTCAATCCTCTACAACCAGATTGACTCTTCGATCTTTTTGATTTTCGATTGAGATTGCATGCGTTCCCTAAAGTTGTGAATTTGCTTATACTTTGTAGTAATTTTTAAAGTCTTTCAGTTTCATATTTCGGGCTGCATTACTTAAACCTAAGATTTATTCCAAGCGTTCATGTCAATGGCACGCGTGGGATATGAAAGATTGTGCAAATAGAATATTTATATGCGAATTTGGAACGGGTAAAGGTAAAACATCAATCTCTCTTCTGTTTCCTTCAAAATATAAACACGAATAATTACAGAAAAATTGCGAAAATTTTGAAAAACCTGACGAGACGTAAAAGAGAAGAACAATGAAACGAACCGGTCGAGCGAATTCAATTTTGATCTGGTTTCCGTGCAAGGTAGTTCCTTGAAGCGCATCCTTTGCCGCCTTGGCGTCCTCGACGCGCTTAAAGAAGACGAAAGCGTAGCTTCTCGAAGAATACGTCGTGACGCTGTCGAGCGCCCCATACTTGTTGAACAACTCCATCAGATCCGAATCAACCGTCTCGCCAGACAAATTCCCCACCCACAAATTGTTCGACGGCGTTTCGGATTCCTCCGATTCTTTCCCTAGCTTCTGCTGCTTCATCGGCGGCGCCATTGTTAGGGATTCGTAAAGTTATGATTTCAAAGAAATTGCTAGAAAAAGATAGATAGAATAGAAATCTGAACCCTGAACTAGAAAATCTGAACAAAAAGTTTAGAAAGAGAAGCGATGAAAACGAAGGGAGGCTCGAGACGGTTGGGAACGCACAAAAACAGCAAATCCGAAGGAAATAGACAAAAGGATAGGGCTCTGTGAAACGGTGGCTCGCGATAAAGTCATTTAAGTTGTGTAGGCATTTCCGTCAATTATGAAAAACTTTAGGGATAATGCGGGAAAATTAAATTATAAGGTGCGTAACAGATGAGCGGAGTTTCAGTTGGGCTGACGTGGCCGTTTTTGTTTTTTCTATGGTTTACAGCGCGACATTAGTTGGTAAGAGTTTGGTCGGTTTGGGATTGTCGTTGCAAATTACAAATTTTCAACCGCAATCAAACGCCTTCATAAAAAATTATTATATATAGAGAGGCCATATTTTTCGTAAAATTTTTTTATTAAGAGAAAATAACAAATGGTTGCCTATGTTCGCACCACCACAACTGCCGTTCCAGATGGGCGAAAGGAGAAAATGACCAAATACAAAGCGACCGCGGCGCTTTACTCTCGAATCATTAGACATCAGATATCTGGAATCAACTTCTTTGGTTTAAGCAAGGTATCCACAGCTGTATTGACCCAAGATTAATTCCTTTCAAGCTAAACGTGAAAAGTAAAACCCTCCTAACATGTATACTTCCGCGAGATTGAACTTGTGTTCTCATACTTACCGGGATATTTGAAAACATTTGATAACAAGAAGTTCTAGAAGGAACTATTGCTGATCATATGTTGAAGAACCTGTGTTACAGATGCGTTTTTGCATGTATCCCTATAACCTAACTTGCCTTAAAAAGAACAGTTCAGTTAGTATTAATGGAGAAGAGGATTGCACTTGTGCTGTTCAATGAAACTACAGAACTCATCTACTTCTCTATTTCACAAGGAAAACAATTTCCACAAGTCTAACAACGACAGCCGATCGGTGATGAAGACTAGAACACTCCCAAGAGCTTGATCTGGCTAATTCCATTGCTTTACCACGCAGGAGCATTTTCTTGATGCAAAATTTTGTTGTTTCTGGGAGATGATGTGAAGGAATCCGGTAGGAAGCTCATTAATAATCTTTTTGATTCCATGTTTATAACGGACAGAACCTTCCCTAATCCATATATCTCTGATTCATATTGTTCATAAACAAAGAATGCGGTGAAGGCAACAACCAGAGCTGCATTACCAATCATTTTCCAGGGTCAATACCGGGATAAACCAAGAGAACTGCTCATTTGTTGGCAAAAGTAAACTGTTACTCACCGATGCCAACAAGCACAGCCAAGGAATACGAGAGAAACAACTTGAGGAGATAAAGAACCACCACAACCTGATTAAACACATGCATAAGTCAGAAGTTCAATTAATATGGAAGAAAAGCTTGCATAATAAAGCAAAATTTAGCATGGAACTTAATGTTATGCCCTTATTGATGCATTGTAAGGACTTATGTATAGGCTGTACAATATAATGAATCAAAATAATGTTTTTGGATGTCATTCAGCAAGTTCAAGTCAAAGTTCAGAACAAGTTTACACCGAGTTATGGGCAAATTTTATGAATGTAATCTAATCTTCCAGTTACAGGTCCAACCAAAATAAAACCTTTCACAGCAAACTAGAGGCAAAAGTATTTTCCAAGCAGGCATTGAATTGGCTTTGTTATGTCTAGAAACTTATTGTAGTTTTTCATTTCGAGGGGTCAGAGCCTGGAGAAAATAGGATAGCGGAGTCAATTCCAATCAATATTTGTTTTGTAAACTCAAACCATCTTCGCAAGGGATCTAAATATACTGTCAAAAGAGTTGAAAGTAATATTCACAGTAAAACTTTAGAGCTCATATAGTGAAAATTTAAGGTTTGAGATTTCCTATCTAGCATTAGAACAACAAGCCACAACATAAAATAATAAAAGAACTGCCATTAAAATACAAACCTTGAAAAATTTACTCCAATCCTGCCCCTTGGCCAACAATCTGATGTTACGAACTCCTCTATTCCACATATATATTACGGATCTGATTAAATCTTTGATGGCTAATCCCGATATTTGAAAATAAGACGAAGAAATTCTTGGAACAGCAAAACCACCTCTGTTGCAAAGGCAATCACATTTGAGACATAGGCCATATATGCATGTGCTAATGGTTTGCTTGTTTGAAAAAGAATAAAAGATATTTAAAGAAATTCACAAAATTGAACAGGTCACTGAACAAAAAATTGAACTTACAAATTTCCAGAGTTAATAATGGACACATGAGTACTTTAGAGAGAGAGAGAGAGTTCAGGTTTGTCAGGGTGTTCAACATTCTTTAATTTTTAGGGCAAAACAAGTCATGGCATCTAATAAGCTAGGTTTGGCCATATGGTAAGAACGTCTGATTCAATCGTCTTGATAGAAATGGTAAAAGCGAACATATTAACTTCTGAATCAAGGGAAACGCGATAAGAACTTCCGTGAATCTCTTTTAATATTAAAACTTAGGAAAAAACAACCCTCATTCTCAAACCCCTTCCCAATCTGAATCTCTTTTAATATTAAAACTTAAGGAAAAACAACCCTCATTCTCTAATGACCGACCTGAATCTGGAGCATAAGCAAAGCAGAGGAATGAGAAGGATAATAGGTAAGAGCAAGAGGATGTTAATAGAAAGAGTTTGGCAACATGGGCACCGGAAAGAAAACAAGTTGAAAAGGTAAAACCAGAAGGAATGAGGACTGAGCTACCACTTCACTTTCCATATAGAATCAACCAGTGTGAAAAGGGGGCTCAAACAAACTATAGCAAAATGAAGATGCAGGAAGTTGGAAGGCCCAATGAAATTCCACAATACAACCAAGGCAAATAAGTACCAATACTCACATGTTTGATGGTATATAGCCATATCCAAAAAGAACGAGTGTGACTAGCAGCAAAAGCTGGGCTGCAGATGAAGTAAAAGTTCTTCCACCAAGAAAGAACCAGTAAAATACCAGAGCCAGAATAAGGAAGCATGTAAACGTTCTCTTTTCATCTCTCCACAGCAAGACATCCGCAACTGAAGCAAAGTAATTCACAGTCATTATATAGTGAATATTGCATTGTAAAGCCTCATTTAGTTACAGGAGCCTAGTCGATGCATCCTAAGAAAAGATGAAGACTCAGGGGCAACAACTTATGTCTCCCAGTAGTTACAAACTGAGAGATATTGTTGTATACCTATCTGATTGCACAGTTTGCATTAAATGTTGGCTAGGGTCCAGGCTGAAGTCAACATGGACTAAATAGCCCATCGGTTACAATTATGAACCAAAAGCCTTCACCAGCATTTGAAGAAAGCACAAACCAGATTTCAACTATTATATCATTAGCATGCATCAGAAAACATCTAGATTTAAATCAGGTATAAAGGTAGTGACAGAAATAGTAAGCAGAAGAAATAAATATCTCCAAGAATAATATCTGCACATGTGGCTTTTGTACTCAATCATGGAAAGGATACTATTTCAAATACGTTGGCTAAACAAAAACTTCATAAAAAAGCGCCTATTGAATGCCATTATGGAACTCTGCATAAAAAATCACACAAGAAAATACCTATCCCACTGCCAAGCAATTTCTCTGCTTTTGATTGTTCATTAAAATTGCTGTATCTAGCAACAGACGAGTCTTTCGCCAAATGAGAGAATGATTCAATGGTTGACTTGACACCATCCTGTATTATCAGCACACAACAGAAAAGATGTCAAAACATTCAGATAAAAAACTTACAGTCTTTCTACTGGATCTTTGATGAACTCTTTTCCTGTGATTCAAGCAATAGGAAAAGAGGGAAAAAAGAAGCCCTAAAATCAAGCACTTCTATCTGCCAAATGTAATCAGCCATTGCTTAAGTCAAACATTAACTAACTCTCAAGGTAGGACAGAATGTAACATGAATGGCAAAAAGCACGATGGGGGATAATAATTGTCTTTCTGCTTATCAACTCAGGAAGGGAAAGGATAAAGACAAAAAGAACAAAAGCAGTTACTACTAGGTCTACAAGAAAGGCTACTCCCAAGTGCCACTTTCTCTGCTTCAATTTTCTTCCAGCTTATAAATTTAGCAAAGCAACTATGATACCCAGTTCTACCAAATCCTGTTCATCTTATCACTTCCATACAAGGAAATAAGCAGAATCAATCTCACTCTCCTTTCCATCAATCTGTCCCTTGCAGTGACTTTTCTTAGAATTTGAACAAGAATTATTAGCACTATTAACCCACCTACATGACAACTTGCCAGGAGACAAATAAAGTGAACTCAAGAATGTTTATTTGACTGAAATCAACTGATAAGTTAACAATCCAGGTGATGATTTAGAAGAGGAGAATGGAGACATGCTGTAGTGCCAACAGTATAACAAAGATGAGAAGAAAAAATATTCAAAAGCATAAAAAGAAATTGATGTAATAAGTACAATCTTGGCTAGTTAACTGGTAAAAGTTATTCTAATTTCAGAAGAGTCCTAATATAAATCTTGAAAAACTATAGGCTAATAGAAGATGTGGAAAATATTCTATAAAACATTGGAATACCAAAAGGACAGATGAGGGGAATATTATTATATCATCAAAAAGAATAAATTTTGATATGAAGAAAAACAGCAGTAGCAGCAGACATTACCTGTAGGGAAACAACGGGTGAGTATCCAAGATGCTTTTGAGCTGCAGAGCAGTCAAAAGTCCTGGTGCGTGAAGCTAATTGAACAATATACTGGGGTGACACAGAATAATTACACATTCTGAAGCTCAACTTGTCATGTATACTATCACAGAGTGAAAGAATATAGGATAAAATCCAAGGAGGAACTTTTATGAATGGTCTGCAATGCAAGTGACAACTCCAGTTAGGAGAAAAATATTAAAAGCCTGGCAAGATAAAAGGCAAAATGAAAAAAGAACTTTTTTGTCATTGCTTAGACAGCCAACCTGACAGAGAGACAAAATCATATAAACCGTAAACTGAAAAAGTGAGAATCAGATAAGGAAGTCAAACAGGATGGTAAAACAACAAGTATACAGTAGGAAGGAATCCACCGCCAAACAAACAAGAAAATCCTTCCTACATTAATGATCCTTGCTGCTATGGAAAAAATTCAGTAGCATTTTGTGCTGATGAATTAGGAATAAAGAGCCAATTTCAAATTTCAAGACCAAAGCAAAACTTCCAAATAAAGGGTAAGGGTTCACAATATAATGATGGCCTTCTGCCCATCTTTACCTCTTTTGGTTTGGGAGATTATAGGGAATTTAGGGCTATTTTGTGGCAACATTTCAAAGTTTAAATTTACGCTATCCTTATCCCAAAACAGTCTAAGAAATACAAGTATATGTAATTACATGTCACAATTATGTTAGCTTGAAAAACCTACAGCAAATAACCTACTGTGAATCCGTATGACGTAGCAGAATACATATATGAACCAGCAGGCTTTACCTTTGATACCCTAAGCCTTCAAGAATGAGAGAGACAAATTCCCAGAATACTACAGGCTCCAGATTTGTGATAAAAAAGGCCTACAAATTGAGAACATCTCACTTATGCATAGTGCCGATGTGAATTAACTTATCAAAGAACTTTACATAGCTTAAAACAATCTTAAGAAATACCTTTCCTGCCACTGAGACTATCCGAGAATCTAGAGCTTCTGCTGCACATATATGAGCATGAGCAACATTCTCCGCATAGGTAAAGTCAGACATATTTTCACCATTTCCTATAATAAACTGAAATGAGAAACCTTGTTACTGTTGAAATCCATGATAATGTAGAATCAACATTTATTTTTCCAAAATAGTAAAGACAAATAATAGAATTTTACAAACAGATAACCAGCTGATCCCAAAAAGCATGTTACATGAAATAAATCCATACATGGGAGAGTGGGGCTAAAGGTGAAGAGGTTCTTAAAGCTACATCGCTGTATTTTATGTTTCAGTCTGTATTCTGATTATATTGATACTCACTATGATTGATAATATCACGAGTTTCCAAATAAATAAGATACCTGTAAAACTAGAGCTCTACACAAATAAAGGGATGTTGAGACGGTTCACAAACCTTTGCCAATCCAGATTTGGCTAGATTCACTAGCAAAGGCACAAACTGTTTGTCACCTGGTCCAAAGATGTTGCTAGGGCGAAGTACACATGTCAGAAGGCCATCAATATTGTTAGCTAATCTGATCAGTCCTTCCGCTTGAACCTTAAGGTCAATCAGCATATCCTGAAACTGTATTGAAGCACCAATGAATGAAAGGGCAACTAGCAAACAACAGGTGATAACTCGAAATCCAAAATGGTTCATCACACTGCAGTAAAAACAAACATACTTTCCCTGGGCAACTAATGGATTCATCACCATAGAGTATATCCCGTGAACCATCAAAAGCAACATCTGCAGAACTGTTATATACGAGTCGTCTAACTTTACATTCTCGGCAAGCATTAATGACATTTTTCGCCCCTGAACATATTATAGCACAAGATATCATTTTAAAAACATTATGCTATACAATTATAACTCTACAACATAAAAGAGGGGCCCAAAGACCCATTACCTTGAACTACAATCATGTAGCAATTACAGAAATCAAAGGTGTGTAAATCAGATGGCTCCATGTAAAATACAACATCTGCACCTTTAGTTACTGCAAGAGGTAAATTGTAAATGCAGAGTCAATTTTTCGAACATTTTTCAATGATGCAAGAAAATTCTAAAATTGAAAATGAACAAACATGCAAGAAAAAACGAGTTAAATTTCGTTCCTCTCCAGTCTCCATCTCAGTATGCCGTTAAGAACTCTAGCATTTCTAATTTTGAAGTTTTTACCTTTTGTCATGGTTTCTCAAAAACCAAATGGCTGTCATAAACCTTAATATTCCACTCCAGCTAAAAAGCTAAATCTATCCAGTAATACTAATCCTGATTCCTGAAGATAAAATCATTTCAAACCTTTTCTAGTTGACCTTTAATTTCTAAGAAAAAGAAAGTAAATAAACAAAAAGTCACGAAAATTTCTAAACTGGTTATTTGTTGCGTTTGTTACTTATTTTTCATTTCCAAAAAACCAAAGTGTTTGAATTCAGAAGTAAACAACATAGTTAAAAAGGTAATTTATTAGAGAACAACATGTATGATTTTACTTTTGTATAGACTAATGATGTTATAATTGGTATCATTACCTATTAGTCATGTATTGAATTTTTAATCAACTATGGTTTAGCTTTACAGTATTGCAACATTTTAGAAAGCAAAACGCAACAATCGACGAAAACTCTTGCAAAATTGTAGTAAATTCAAAAAAACGCTGCGCAAGCTCGATCCTCAGCAAAACAAACTTAAATCAACCTAAATTTGAACACACAAATAAATCACATCAAGCTTTCTTTTCAGGCATTTCTCCAGTAACCAAGATGCATATATACGAAAAGCTTACAATCATATGAAACAAAGAATATATTCGAATAGTGATCGTACATGTACGTTTATACTTTTTATACATGTGAACAATATCTTTTTACCTTTGACGATTTGAGCTGTATCGCGAACGTCGACGTGGCAAAAGGAAGCTTGACCGGAGCAGAGAGCATCGGAGAGGAGAGAATCGGAAGCGGAGGAAGAATCGAGCTGCAGCGAGTGAGAGGATGAATCAGCGACTCGAACGATCCAGCCTCCGAGTCGCAGCAGCCTGGCGACGAGCGTTCTCCCTAAGAATCCTCGGCCTCCGAGCACCACGCAGGTCCTCGTCTCGCTCCAATCCCCATACGCCGCGTCATTGGCCGTCGCCGTGACCACCATTTTCCTTTTCCTTTTTGCCTTTTAAGACCCTTTTTTCTTTTTTCTTTTTTTTCCTTTTTCAGTTTTGTTTTTCCTTTTCTGCGAGAATCGGGATTGGTGAATGCCTTCGATTAGTGTGCGGGAGATGATTATTATTATGGGCGTTGTAAACTAAGGAGGTGTTTGGCGGGTAAACGTTGCATTAATCTCCTTTATTCCATACTCCTTTCTGTTTACCATATTTTTGGTTGGGGAGGAAAAAAGAAAAAAGGAGAAAAAAAAAAGTGAAGATAAATTGGACCGTGGGGGTGGGGCCCAGGAATCGGTTGAGAGATGGTCCATGGCAGATACTCGGGCGCTTTCAGGTGAAAATTACAACTCCCACTAAACCTTGTTTGTTTCCTAAGATTGGTCTTCCCATTTGACGATATATACCATAATTTGTGCAAAAAGATGAAGATTCATTCTTTTAATTTAATAATAATTAAAACATTCTTATTTATAGGTAAAAGAATATTTTCACTACAAAAGTAGTAGAGGAGACCACGGTTAAGTTCGAACCGGGAAATCCAACTGGAATCGTAATTTAAAAAATCGTAATTAAAATTTTTTTACGGTTTTAGAATTGGAACCGGAAAGGTTTTGGTTCCGATTCGTTTTCTCTTTTGATGGAACCGAAATTGGCAGTTCCAATTCCGATTTTGTTATTTTTTTATTTTTTGTAAATAATGTAATTTGTAATATAGTTTTATTTAATAGTAATGAAATATAATATATATGTCTTAAGATAAATTTTATAGTATATTTATATAATAATATTATGTAAGTAATACATTATAAATTTATTATATTATTATTTATCATTTATTATCTATATAATGTTAGTTTAACTATAAAGATTTACTTATGTTTAATAATTTTTAAAAAATTAGATGCTTAAACACTTAATTATTATATATGTGGAATTAAATTTACTTACTTTAATATATATATATATATATATTATTTAAACAAAATATATTTAAATTAAGTAATTAAAAATTTTGAAAAAAAAAAGCCTAAGGTTCAGGTTTAGAACCGGAACCACTCATAAAGGTTACTGTTACGGTTCCCGTTTCGATTCCGAACAATCAAGAACCGGAACCGACGGTTCGAAACCGAAACCAAACCACTGTCAAGTCTAAAAAATAGTGATTTTTTAAAAAATAAATGCATACATACACAATATAAAATGTACTGCCATATCTATCTTCATCAAAATGTTAATATTTCTTTAACCAAAAACGATTTGCCAATGAATCCTAAATCATTAATGGATTAATTAACATGCAAGTTTTAACTGGCACTAGTATTAAAAAATTTTAATGACTAACGTTTTATTTATGAGTCTAAGTATTTAGTTGGACAATTTAAATAACCAATCTTTTTTCTCATCTTTTTGGATATCTTATTTATTTGCCTTGTTTGTTCTTGGGGAACATTGTTTTGCCTAACCTGATCCAAGTACACGCCTTAATCCCCAAACGAAATAATGTTAGCATGGCATCTTAATTCCCGAATGAAATAATATTAGCGATTCCCAAATATACACGCTTTAATCACAAATAAATTCTTTAATCCCAAATGAAATAATATTAGTGATCCTTAAATGCATGCCTTAATTTCTAAATAAATTCCAAAATCTCCAAATGGAATAATGCTAGTGATTTCGAAATATGCGCCTTAATCTCCAAATCCAAATAAGAAAAATCAAAAATATGTAAGCTTGGTGTTGCATACTTTGAAATAAAATTGTTATTGGAAATACTTCTTACTATAAATTTGTTTTGGGTGGAGGTAGAGTGAAAGAGAACACATGGTACATTTGATGCACCGATAAGATGAGATAAGATAAAGAGAAATTTTATATATAATTTGTAGTATGATTTATTTTATTTATATAGGATTAAGTTGTCAAAACAAAGAGAATTAACCTACCATACACCAATAGAATTATTAATCATCTTCACTATATAAATAATACAAATCATACCATAAAAATATATTAGTTTTTTCTTCATATTATGACTTTGAATCCAATGTATGAAACGTAACTTAACTCTAAGGAATAGTGATGAATATAGAAAATCACAATAAGAAAGAAGTGAGTTGGATTAAAGGTGACAATATAAGAAGCTATGATTAGTTGCTTTAGGGGCAAAATTTACAAAATAATTTACTTCTTAACAATTTTAGAAGGTGGTATTTCTTGTATAACAATTATGAATTTCCATGGTATCAAGGAGTCAATAGTTTATCATGTTAATTGTGCCGAATAGAAAGAATTTAATGCCTGTAAGTAAGATTTCGGATTTGATTTGTAAATTTAAAAAATAGATTTAGGAGAATATTTTTTCTATCTATGATTTGGCACAATTCAACTTCGTATTAGTTATTGCCCAATGTGAAAACCCTAATATAGCTAGTTAACTACTAGATGTTCACCAAATATATATATATATATATACACACACCAGCAATCGACCCGCGTTTTACTCCAAGAATTGATATGTTAATTATGTATAATTATTTATGTATATTTATGCATATTTATATGTATATGTATTTTAATGTGTGTGTATAAAAATTAGAAGTACTAATAAAAATTGATGTATGTACAATGTATATGGTTTAATATTAAAAAACTTCAAAACATACAAAGTCCAAAAATAACCAACAATTGTAAAGTATAAAAAAGCCCATAAACTCCTCAAATAAAAAGCCCATAAATAATCAATACTCATGAAAAATAAAAAGTCCAAAAAAAAGACACAAGCCTATAAATTCTATACCCACCTCTATTAACCCATTAAGAAAAGGTTAAAATGTCAAGTATATCCCTCTTAACCCTTTTGAAAAATAGCCTAAGATAGATGATCTTAAAATTATGAGAATGATGGGTGATGATGTAATTTTCATCTTAACATTCTGTATAGTAGTTATAGATTATAGAAGTTTTAGATAATTATAGATATAACTACTAGATATAATGAATTTACATTTTACACCCAAAAAAAAAAAAAAACGCATTAGTTTCTACCTGTCTAAGGTACTAAAACGGAGTTCCCCTTTCTCTATCTATCCCATCATCCCATGACCATGTATCCTAAAACGCTGCGTCTTGAAGGGAATGTACGAGTAATTTTATGCGAGCGTTGTATACCACAATAGCTCTGTAGATAACCGGAAAAGCAGCCCCAAAACTGGAACTGGAACTCGAACTCGAACTTGAACTACTGCAGATGGGCACTCTCCTAAAGTGCTACAAGCCTCTTTTCTCCATCCGATTTTCTTCTTTTCCCAGCCCGTTACACCGACTTCAACTCGGAACTCACCCTTTCAACAACCCGAAAAGGAGAAATCCAATCCGTCATTGCCTCAGCTCTTTAAGCCCGTCTCGGCCGTTAATCAATGACAAAACTTTGGACAAAACGGACGCCAACCAACGGTCTCCGGCTCCATCAACAGAGCTGTGGCTGCACAACACAATGAGTAAAAAGAAGGAAGTGTTTAAGCCCAAAACGGAAGGCAAAGTAGGGATGTATGTATGTGGTGTCACCGCATACGATCTCAGCCACATTGGGCATGCTCGTGTTTATGTTATTTTTGATGTTCTTTACAGGTTTTCCTTCTTTCTCTTCACAAACTGAGTTTTTTTTTTTGGGAAATTTAATATGATTGGTTTGGTTACTAATTGGAAATTTGATCTTTTTTTTTTTAATGGATTGAAAATGGGGAATTAGGCAGATATCTTAAGCATTTGGGTTATGAAGTTAGTTATGTTCGGAACTTTACGGATGTTGATGACAAGGTAAGTTTAGTCGTTTGTATAATCTGTTTCTTTTAGCTTCATATGTTAGTTTTGGTTTGTGCATGACAAAGTATAAGCTTACTGTCTTTGGAGCTTGAAATTTATGTTTAAGTTATACTATCATTTAGTTGTAATTTATTATTTGAGGGCATTTTTTGGTTGCTGCTTTTATTATTTACTTCTCAAAATGTTTTTATTGGAAAAAAAATGGCTATAGGTTATAGCCAAATAGCCAAAGATAGAGTGGTGATAATTGATTAAAATATGAATAAACGACTAGAATGTAAGACCATCTCTAACATAATTCTTATTATATATACATGTAAAATCTCGCCTTTCATCTTAAAAAACGAAATTGTATTTTGCTTTTGCATCCAAATGTTAAGTCTTTTTCATTCAGAAACAAGAAGCCAGTGTAATAAAAGTTTTTTCAAAGAAGCTAGTGTAAGACACCAATGAGTTGGGATTTTGGTTGTCGTTGCTAGTCTGTTGACAAAATTCATCTTATTTTGCATCTTGAACTTGCTACCGCTTGCAAATTCTCACTTTGTTGTTGTAGCTAGTTTAGAGCCCTTTAGATTTGGATGCCAACTGCTTTCTTTTAAATGATATGACAGGATAGCTGAGTCTGCAATTTTTCACATTCTGTAGATAATTGCTAGAGCAAATGAATTGAGGGAGGATCCGATCAGTTTAAGCAAACGTTATTGTGATGAGTTCAATCAAGATATGGTGCATCTTCATTGTCTGCCTCCTTCTGTTGAACCTCGTGTCTCTGATCACATGCCTCAGATTGTTGACATGATCAAGCAGGTAGATTCTGGAGTGATGTTTGCACCTTTCTTTTGTTTGTTGACTGGCATGTCTTGTTTGGCATGCCATGGTGGTACATTCGTTTCATGCTGCCACTTTATACTTGCTTATTGCCTTGTTACTGGTGTTCTGCTTGTTACAATTTTAAATTCCCTTTCTTTTCTTTTTTTTTAGTTCTGCTATAGCTGATTTTTTGTTTTTCCTTTTTATGTATAATATGCTACCTTGAACAGATTCTTGATAATGGGTATGCATACAGAGTTGAAGGTGATGTTTTCTTCTCGGTGGACAAATTTCCAGAATATGGCCAATTATCTGGGCGGAAATTAGAAGACAATAGAGCTGGTGAACGTGTTGCTGTGGACTCAAGGAAGAGGAATCCAGCTGATTTCGCATTATGGAAGGCAAGCTTTTTCAGAAGTACTAGGACATACCTGAGTCATGCTTGCATAATAAAATATCATCACAAATAGAAAATATGTTCCAAGTGTCACATAATGTTAAAAAAGTTTCATCTTATTGGATGCTAAATAAGTAAATATTACATTAAGATGCGTTTTTATTTTTGTTTTTTTCTTCTTTTAGTTTCAGTTTTGCAAAATGAATGTATCCCTTAAAAACATCCTTAAAGCTCAGTATTAGAAAATTCTCCTTTAGTGCATGTTTTAAGATTATAATCAGCTTATATCAATGGTCTGCAGATTGGTTTAAATAAATTTTCTCTCAATAATTCAGTTTGGCATAGTTATCCTTGTTTATCTTGAATGCATGTCAGCTTTGCCAATTATATATGTTAAGAGACAGTTTTATCAATGTTTCATTTTTTTGGATTGAAAATGGGAAAAGCATATATATTACTTTTTCTTGCAACCATGTTGGGGCTGTTATTGTGTTCCAACATGATCTGTTAACATTTTTATCTAATATTTTGATCATTTTGCAGTCTGCAAAAGAGGGGGAGCCTTTTTGGGAGAGTCCATGGGGGCCTGGAAGACCTGGATGGCATATTGAGTGCAGTGCCATGAGTGCTACTTATTTGGGCCACTCTTTTGATATACATGGTGGAGGGATGGACCTTGTGTTTCCTCACCATGAAAACGAAATTGCTCAAAGTTGTGCTGCATGTAAACAGAGCAATATTAGCTACTGGATACACAATGGCTTTGTCACTGTTGACTCTGAGAAAATGTCCAAATCCCTAGGAAACTTCTTCACAATTAGGCAGGTAAGTTTGCAGTGATCTTCTTTGACACTTTTTACTTTTATTCAACTCTGAGTAATTCATGACTTCAGTAGGATTCTTATGTTGCTAATCTTTTAATTGTTTCTCAGGTTATTGATCTTTATCATCCACTGGCTTTGCGACTTTTCTTAATGGGTACCCACTATCGATCTCCAATCAACTACTCTGATGCACTACTCGAAAGTGCTTCGGAACGTCTTTTCTACATCTATCAGGTAGCACATACTACCTATAAACTGTCTGTTTATGTGTGTGTACTTAAGTGCAAAAAGATACATAGGCAAGTTCCTGGAGTCAATGACATTCCTTTCTAATTCCAGTCGTCCAGACTGGTCTGCTAAAGTTACAGCTGTAGAAAATGCTTTATCTTTGGGTTTCTGGTGTAGGTTTAAGGTTTTCCTTTTCGGTGTAGCAATTTAAATCAATGTTGAATGATTTGCAACAATGGGCATTGTTTACAAACAAATCTATGAATGCTTCAGCACTTTAGCTGCTTTGATATAATACGTTCTTTGATTTCTTTTCGATGAAAGATAGTTCCTGCTATGTGATCTGAATATTTTTCAATTGGCTGCAGACACTGCATGATTGTGAAAATATTTTGAGCCAGCATGATGCCAAGCATCAGGAGTCCATCCCGCCTGACACTTCAAGTGTCATCAACAAGTTCCATAATGAATTTTTGGTTTCCATGTCCGATGATCTCCACACTCCAGTCGTTTTGGCTGCCTTATCTGACCCATTGAAAACCATAAATGATCTGCTACACACTCGTAAGGTATCAGGTTTTCAGATGATGGCTCATTTTTATGCTTTTGTATGTATATTTAACGTCAGAATGTTTCTTTGTGGTTTAACCTTAAACTGTGGATGTTGCCCCACATAAACTTTGATGGTTAAGATTTGACATGAGTTTATGATTAAATTTTGATCGGTGGCCCTGAGCGTATGGAATCCTTTTTAATCAATGTTTCAACATGAACCATTCCAAGGATGAATCAAACCATGGAAGGCTCCATGTATTGTAAACCTATATTACTCATCTTTTTCTAATTTGGATACGGATATAATTTTTTAATATGTTGATTCCCTCTTTCTTGGGGTCCTTTCTATCACTAATAATAATAATATAATGTGTGATTTATTGTTTATGTAATTAATTCAGTGATGTGAATTCTTTCCAGGGGAAGAAGCAAGCAATGCGCACAGAATCGGTGGCTGCTCTAGAAAAGGTAGTTAGGAATGTTCTAACTGTCTTGGGTCTGATGCCCACAAGTTACTCCAAGGTAAAGACTTAATGTCAATAATGCTCTCTCTTGGGCATTGCAGAGTTCTAGTGTAAGGAAATTTTGTTCAATATCAAGTTATTTTATGAGATATGATCTGATTTTCTGGTGCATAATCTACAAAGTTTCTCCTGCTTAACCGTCTTTTTCACACTGAAATTGTTGCCTCAACTCCTTTTTGCTGTTTTATGCTTTTTGGTTCATTACTCCAACTGTGTTTGAATATGCAGGCTCTCCAGCAGCTTAGAGAAGTGGCATTGAAGCGGGCGAAGTTAACAGAAGACCAAATTTTGCAGAAAATTGAGGAAAGAACTGAGGCAAGAAAGAACAAAGACTATGAAAAATCAGATGCAATTAGAAATGATTTAGCTGTTGTAGGGATCGCCCTTATGGACTCTCCAAATGGCACAAGTTGGAGGCCGGCTATTCCTCTCGCACTGCAGGAGCAGCCAACGACTGCAACCTAAAAGACTCCTGGTGTAACATTTTCGCAACTTACACTGTATTTAGAATTTCTCTGAATACTATTACAGTAGTTTAGAAAATGAACAAGAATTCTTTCAATTTTCCAATGAAATTAAGAATTATAATTAATTACATGGAAATGTAAATGCGCAGTTTATCATATGTGAGATCAATCCCTCTCTCAATGTCAAATATGATACGCTGAATTATGTTCAAGTATTTTTTTTTCCTATTTTTATTATTCCTCTAATTTGATTTTGTCAACACAGACTTGGTTATAAACAGGAAGTAATAAGTATTATGATTATATGCATATATGGTGCTCGTTTATTGGTTAAATTCATGATTTATCAGGCTAAATTCATTAAGGTGGTGACATGACATGATCATAAAATCACAATTTACTGTCCAAGATGCCTGATGTTTGAAATTTGTCCTTATCTTTCACCTAATGTGAAGCCTGTGGTTTGTTTTAGTCGCCATATATATATATATATATATATATTGTCTAAGAAAGCATTATAAAAAGGGGGATCCTTTATTGGTTTTTACATATGTTGCCCATGGAAGCCTTGTTTGTTCCAAAGAACCCTCTTTTTGTCTTTGCTATTTTGGAACTCTACTCTTCAGGCAGATAAAATATTTCTATTTGAGGCCAAAATACTTAGAAAATTAACACACTTGGGGCCAAAAAGTATGCTTTAATTACAAAAGAAATTTCCACCCAAAAAAATTACATAAGAAGCAAAAATAAAAAACCTATTTAAGACTGTTTAAACAAACTCAATGCTATCCAAGTATAATTCGGCTCAATCATCATTAACACACTGATTTATGGAAAAATCAGAACCACCAGTAATCTCAGCTTCTCCAACCGTTTCGACGCAGACTTTCTTCGTTACTGACGTAGCTTCAGCTTCACTATCATGATCATCATGAGGGGTTTGACTACTTTTCCGCTTTTTGTTTCTTGTTTCTACGTCGGCCTCTTTATTCCTTATTTGGCATATGACATAATCACCCAATCCATCCTCGCCGCTTAACGAAAACTCATGCATTGTCCAATGGCCGTCGTTGTTGCCTCCGTTGGAGTCTCGACCATCTTTCTTGTAAGTAAAGTATTTATCAAGCCCTAGAAGCTTACCATCTCGGTCCTTAATATCATTGGTGCGTCGATGAAGCCAACATCCGCGGCCGGCAACCCGATCAACTTATGCTCTACTTTTCCTCTTCAACTTCGTAAAAACCCAAACAGAATCTTCGGAGTCTTTGTCGAAGAGCCTCCAAGGTTCTTTGTCTTCACCATAGATTTCTCCTTTGACCACAACATCACAAGGCATTGGTTGCCTATTGACGGCTGGTCGAAGATAAAAGAACAGAATTTCTTTTTTCGACGGACAGAAACGATAGCCAACAGGTATTGAAAGCTTGGAAGAAACGACTGCTGACATTATTGCTAATTCCCTATTGTTTCTCCAATCAACTTAATTAATCCTTACCCTATGTAGTAGTTTGGTATTTATAGAGGTAGCAGGGTTTTTAAGCGTTACTTAGTTATCAAGTAACATACTTAATTACTTAAAAGACGTAATCCTAATTATAATTTAACTATGACAATTGACAATTGCAGTCAAAACGTTTTTTAATAACAGAGAGATCCCATATAAGACTATCTTGGAAATTACACATACGTAGCTCATATGTACGTAGCTTCCACCATCGACACAAGCCTACAGACTACTACCTACTATTTGAACTTGAAGAGCTCATCACGAGCTCATAATTTTTGGGACACTCTGACCCTCAAAGATCATACGGCCGGCTATATATGTTTATGATGATTTTAATGTTTTGAAGAGGCCTTAGAGATGTAACGGTAGAGTTATATTTTGATGGCAACCTATTTCAAAACAAATTAAGTTTGGGTTGGCACTGTTGAAGGTGAGAACTTTTTCTTGCCTTCCAAATTGCATGATGTTTATTATTAGCTTTGAGCTTTTGCGAGGGAAAGAAGAAAACAAAGCTTCCGTGCTGAGTAGGCATCTAGCTAGGGCTTTCATCTGCAGATGATCAGCAGCCTTTGGGGGTCTTCACTATATATTTATGCAAAACCTTCTCTATTGCTTCTTTTGATTTTCGTTGTCATTTCATGCAAACCAAATAAGGGTTCTAGTCTGGTTGATTGCAAATCAAACCTTTTAATATATCTAAGAGGATGGCATATACTTTGTAGACACCATATTTTCACTTGGTTCTTATATTTATATCTATATTTTTTTTATTTTTCATTTATGTTTTTATATTCCTTATTTTTATTTTTATCATCATTAGATCATGGGTTCTTAAGACTTGTTTGGAAAACTTTGGGTTGAATATCAATTAGAACCAAGAGCCCAAATTTCATATTAATTTCATTAAAGAATGGATTTAGAATTACATGGATTTAAGTTTTTGCAATAAGTAAAAGCCCACTTGATTATACTAGTTAACTAAGAGGCTGTTTGATAAACGGTTGAAAATGTTCAAACCGTTGAAAATGAAAATTTTCAACACTTTAAGATTTTCAACTTGTTTGATAATTTTTATTAGCCATTACTTAAAAGATTTTTTTCAACAAAAAGTGTTGAATTTAAAAAGTAGGTAGAGACCTACTTATCATTTAATGGTGAAAAAATTAAGTGGTTTTAATTTGAAAAACTTTCCTTTGATACCAAATTTCCTTTATTTTAGGCATTAATAGTTTTTAAAAATCTTCAGTATTAATGATTATCAAATAATATGTTTATATTCAACATTTATTTATCAAACAGTTTTTACATACAAATTCAGTCCTTATCAAATTCAATACTTAATTTTTCAGTATTTATTTTTCAATACTTAATTTTTTCAGTTTATCAAACAGTACCTAAATTTACAATAGCCCAAAAATATTACAAAAAAAATCTCATCACCAGTTACACATAAAAGCCCGAATGCACTCTAATAAAGATAGAATAGGTCTTAGCAGCGTGAAGTGTGCTTTCCAACTGCTCTTCTCGGCAAAGCCTCAGAGAGCCAGAACCACCACAGATCAATTTTTTCCATTTCCAGCTAAGCATTGTCACAAGGGGTCTAGTGTTAGCTTCCATTAATATTGATGAACCTGCAACAAAGAAAAGAGAAACCAAACTGGGATAAAATTAAAGAGAGCTTTATATTGTAGAACCTGTTAGCCATGAACAAATATGAATTTTGAGGCAAATCCAAGCCCACAAGCAATCAAACCATCAAGCTATTAGAAATCACAGCTAGCCTACATGGGAAATCAAAGATCAAGAAAACCTCAAAAAAAAAAAACAGAGAACCATTCGGACTCACAATCTTTCTCAACATAAGACCATTAGCCATACATAGAAAAACCACGGATACTGCTTGATCCCAGGAACGATCCAAATCCAACTTTTCTGTGAACCGAAAAAAACTTTGCTGAACCATTCTTCGAATCCACTAAAAACAAAAAAGAAAAAAGAAACCGGAACACCTTACTCCCTCCTTTCAAGAACCGACGTTTTCCATTGATATTCCACCAGCTCTTCCCACCGAGAATCCCATGAAACTCCTCACTGCTTTTTCTTCTTAACCTCTTTCAAATTTACAAAACAAAAACAACAAAACGTAACCTTCAACCCCCAAAATTAAAAAAAAAAACAAAAAACAAAAAAGAAGCTTACCATCTTCTTCCTTATATTTTTGGTTAAAAAGTCCCAGTTGTATTTCTTCCAAATCCCAACGGTGAAGATGATGATTAAGGATCGGAGGACAACATACTAAAGTTGTATGGTGATCTAACGGTGGGATTACCAGATCGAAGCTTTGGAAGTTTGGGTTTCGTGAGGAAGATTTGGGAACTTTTCAAGTGTACTTAGCAAATCGGAAGACATGGATACACATTACTTAGCATACACATTCTTTATTGTCATATTATTATTGTCATCCATGTGAGTAATGATATGCAGGGATAGTGAGGGTCCGATCATGGAATGAAGGTGAAAATTCACACACACCTGATCTGGGTTTCCAGGTAAGAGATTCATTTTGAATCGGACTCAAAATTGGGCGAGATTCATGGCGGGTCTTGATAAAATCCTTACTATCCTTATTCTAAAATTAGTAAGATAACATTTCACATGCCATGCATTTAGGCATCTAAATAAATTATGGGTATTAATTTTAAAAAAATAATAAATAATAATCATTTTTAAACTAACAAAGATAATCTAATAATAATCAAGGTCAATGAAATCGGTAAATAATGTTTGAGCAAATATTTGTAAATGTGGTTTAAGCTATGTGGGAGAAATGAGGATGCGATCATGGGATCCGATTTGGGACAGTGAAAATTCACACCTAGTACAGATTCTTAGACAAGTGACTATCTTTAAATTGGACCCAGAATTAGG
The DNA here is from genome assembly GCA_030664755.1 of Microcos paniculata. Classification (NCBI taxonomy): domain Eukaryota; kingdom Viridiplantae; phylum Streptophyta; class Magnoliopsida; order Malvales; family Malvaceae; genus Microcos; species Microcos paniculata. The sequence continues at coordinate 8,811,456 of CP131462.1, read as the reverse complement.
CGAGATTCATAGTGGGCATTAATAAAAGTTGTTCTCACTTTAAGATTAGTAAGTACCCAATAAAGATGATGATTTTCAAAATATAAAAAAATGAAACAAAAATTTTTTTTTTAAATGAAGTGATAAAAAAATGGATTTTTTTTAAGAAGAAAAATTATCCAATGTTTTTAATTAAAATGTCAATTTCCTAAAAGAGGAATAAAAGCTTTCCTTGCATAAATGAACTTAGGAATTTCAAAGAGATCAAAAATTAAAAGAATTACTTGATATATCTTTTTTTAAATATTGATTTGAAATATCGATGATAAACCTTAGATGATTAATATCTTCCGACCCCATTAGAAAAAGAAGTTAAAAAGAAATATTTTGGAACTTGGTGTTCTTTTAATTTTCCGCTAATTCAAAATATTAAAAAAAAAAGAGGTGTTTTGAAATTTGTTTCTTTTCAAATAGTTAAAAAAAAAGAGAAAAAAATTGTTTTGGAAGATGTTTTTTTTAACCCTTACAAACAAAAACAAAAACAAATGTTTTGAAACATAATTTTCTTTTAACTTTTCACTAATGACAAAAAAGAAAATGTTTTTTTTTAAACTTGTTTTTGTTTGCCCGAATAATAGAGGAAACAAAATACAAAAAATAAAAAAATCAATCAAAAGAAAAGAAAAATTATAAAGACATATTTTTAATTAAGACTTAAATATCATTAAATTAATCGGTACCGCCATTTTGATGGACGTTGTGGGGGTGCTCATCCTTCCCTGCACGTAACCGTACTCCCGACTCTAGTTCTCTGTTCCGTAGACCGGCACCTACCCAGCTTACGTACGCCATCTAACGGTCGATGCGAAGTTAGGTAGATTCGTAATAGGTGACTAACTGTACCTAAACAAAAAAAATGGTTAGTGGTTATTCCATAAATATTTTCTTAAGTCCCAAGCTCGTCGTCGTTTAAGTTAAACGTTGTGACATACTTAATAGAAACTTTGGACACTTTAGATACCAAGATTATAATGTCGGATGTTTTATGGCTTAATACCCAAATTGGCCCCTGAACTATACAAAAATGGACAAATTGGTTCCTAAATTTTTATTTGAGATAGATTAGTCCATCAACTTTTATTTTGGGATGGATTGGTCCTGAACTATACAAAATAGGACAGATTAGTCCCTCAAATTTGATTTTGGGACAAACTGATCCCTGAACTTTTATTTTGGAACAAATTAGTTCCTGAATTTTCTTTGATTTTTTTTCATTCAGGATCTATCTGTCTTAAAATAAAAATTCAAGGATTAATGTGTCACAAATAAAAGTTTAGGGACCAATCTGTCCTTTTTTGTATGATTCAGGAACCAATTTGGATATTAAGCCAATATTTTATTGTCTGAGACTCTCCTTCTTTTCTACTGTTTTAAATTTACAGTTCTCACTAGTTGATTTGTGAATTGAATATTCTTTTGTAGCAACATGAGAATTAATAAGATTATTATAGTTCCTACTTTATTCGCGCTTTCTACTGACAACTTAAAAGAAAAAATTGATTAATTTTCAATGTCTAACTGTTGTTTGAACTGGTATTCATACCCACATCTGATTAGAAGCTAAATTTGATAAACTGAATATTTCAATCTGCCAATTCCTGTTGGGAGCTACTGAGCAAGCTTTTTCGTTTAAAATGTGAATGTAAGGCCACCCTTTTGGTTCCCAATAATGTTGCATCTTGATTTTATTATTGATTAGATGGGCTGCATAACAAGATTGGTGCAACAGGAGGTTGTTCATCTAATTAGACATGCCATTTATCGAACATTGGAGATGGGTGGTCAGTTTGTACTTCTTGGTTCAAGTCCAATACCTACCCATATTCAATTTGATATTATTCTTTCAAGTCTCTCATTGAATTCTCATCCTCGATATAAATTTTAATTTAATTTTTATTAATATATATATTGTCACGTCTCGAAACCGTCGGCCCAATCATACAACAATCTTCGTACTACCTTAAAGTACATGTCGGCTGTCCATGCACCCCAAAGTAATACAAGACATGAACAAGAGCTAATTATCTGAGCTTTAAAACCCTTAGCAAGCCTGTTACGTTTCCCAATAATGCCCATTAAGCCTCATAATAGTACTTAAATCGACTATATTGAAACCAAATTTGTTGCTTAGGAAGGCACTTTAAAGGCGTGCTTGGTACAATGGAAAAGTGGAAAGATTGAAATAGGGAAGTGGAAAACTGAAGAGAAATTGAATTTTAAGTTACTTGGTAAGAGAGAAAAATATGAAAGAAAATAGGAGAGGAACATTTTCTTTGGTATGAAATCTGTCCAAACTTGGACAAATGAAAGGAGAGAAAATTACTCTCACGTTACTAAATAATAAGAAAAATACTAAAATAGTAAAATACCCTCTATCAGCCACAGCCCTGCTCTCCTCTTTTGTGTCGTCTTCTCTTTTCTAACAGAGTAAAAGCATATGAAGGGTAATGGTATAAGGAGCATTTTAACCTTATTTATTTTATTAATTAAAATCTATTTGTAGAAATAAAGTTGCCTTGACATGAAACACTGAAATACCAACAAAAGTCTAATGAGACTCTTATTGGTATAAAGCACTAAAATACCAATAAGAGTCTGAGATGGTAGAATGTTTAGGAGCCCCTGTTCTTATTGGCTATTTCCTTCATTTATTTACTTTTCTTATTGGCATCCATTATGTCATTGTAAAAAGGGTTATAATTGTTATAATTGTATTATTTTGACAAGCCTTGTAATTTATCAACAAAGTTATCTTAACTACAATTACCTTATATTTCCAGTTTGCAATTGAAAATGTTATTTGATGTTACAAGTCTTGAAAATTCAGTTCCCCCCCCCCCCCTCCCCCCTCTCTTTTTTTTTTTTAATTTCTATAATAAATCCTTTTTATGCTAGTCCTATCCTATTTTATTATAGCTATAATAATCACAAATCCTTTTCGGCTTTACTAAGCTTTTGTAAACCATTTTTGACAATGATCACTTTACAATTTGTAAATGGCCCATTTTTGACAAATTGAGTTTCACTAATTGATGAACTTTTCTATCAACTTGTTTAGGCATTTCGAGTTCTTTAATCCGCCCATGTTTTGCTTTGGATGGGCAACAAAAATTGAAATTTAAACTTCGAATCTAATTTAATTGGACATTAAATGGATTTTTAAAATTTCATATAGGCCTCCAATTGGTAGTTATATCCAGTATAGCGACTAGTTTCTTTACATAGGCCATGAGAATGGACCTGAATGGGCTATGTATATTTATTTTTTCGTTAATGGACTTATGACAATTTTTAGTAGGGTCGAAAATGAATTCCAAATGGGTTCAAATTTTATTTCAACTCAAATGTAATTTTAGTTGGACCGAGAATGGACTTCCAACAATTTTGTTTGTCCCTTGTCACTAATGTCAAAGCTAAGGACTCGTTTAGCATCATTTTTGTTTTTTGTTTTCTGTTATCATTTTCATGTTTTAAAAACAAAACAGTTGTAAACGTGTTTGGTAAAATATTTCTGTTTTCAAAATTTTGGAAACAGAAAACATGTTTTAGAAAAAAAATGGAAGCAAAAATTTTAGGACTCGTTTGGAATCGTTTTTGTTTTTTGTTTTCTATTGCCATTTTCATGTTTTATAAACAAAACAGCTGAAAACGCGTTTGACAGAATGCTTGTTTTCAAAATTTTGGAAACAAAAAACATATTTCAAAAAAATAGAAGCAGAAATTTTATGTTTTCATATGTTTTCAAAACACTTTGATAACACAAGTGAATAATAACTTTTTAATGACATCCTTAATACTTAACTAATATATGTTTAGGTTTTTTTAATATATTTTTCCTGAGAAAACAAACAATAAAATTATATATCCAGACGTGTTTTTGTTTTTGAAAAATTAATAGCGCAACGAAAATAAAACAAACACAGAAAAAAAAAACAGAAATAATGCCAAATATTTTCATATGTTTTCATAGCACAGATGAATAATAACTTTTTAATGACATCCTTAATACTTAACTAACATATGTTTAAGTTTTTTTAATATATTTTCATGAAAAAACAAACAATAAAATTATATATCCAAACATATTTTTGTTTTTAAAAAATTAACGACGCAACGAAAATGAAACAAAAACAAAAAACAAAAAAACAGAGACGATGCCAAATGACTCCTAAACTAAACAATTTGAAATGGCTTCATTTAGTACCAAAAAATGGAAAAAAGAGACAAAAAAGTTGAATTATATGCTAATCTCTACAAGCTTCTCATTTCTGTTTCTTTGAATTGGGCATTTTTTGTTATATTTTCATAGTCAAATTATCTCTGAAGAGTTATACAGGCAAAACTTAATGACCTAAAAGAGCCTTGTGTGAGCTTTGGTCAGCATACTATTACATGTAGAATCAACTGTAAATTGAAATTCTCTTATCACATGGTATGAAAAAATAAATCAAAACAACTTGATCATCTGTGATTTGATGTCAGGACCACTATCACTTTGACCAACACTCGGTGATGGTTAATTTTGATGCTTTGAAAGTTGATCGGCTAAACTATTTGCTATTAGTGTTATACTAATTAATTTATTATCCATTTTATCCATCCACTTTGGTAAAAAAATTATTCCTAAAAAGCGAGAGAAAAAAAAGACATTGTTATGTTTTGATTTAGGTAATTAAATTAAAGAATAAGAGTAAATATCTACTCCCTCCATTCCTAAATAAGTGTCTTTTTTTGGCTTAGCACATGGATTAAGAAATCTTAAAATTTAGAAACAAATTTTTTCTTATGTCAAGTTTACTCTTGTATTGGAATTCTTAACTCCTATTAAAACACATACTCTCTCTCTTATAAACAAACTTCATTCAATGTAATTAGTTAGGAAGAAGATGAGTAAAATTGAAAAAGAAGTAATTAATAAAGCATAAAATTCTTAAAACGACACTTATTGTGAAACAAAAAAAATCTTCAAAAACGACACTTATTTAGAATTTAGGAATGGAAGTAGTAAGTACTATGTATATAGAAAGAAAAAAGGTCCAAAAAAGAACGTTGACCAAACTAATAAATTATTAATTGGGCTTTAAATGAAAATTAGATCTTCAAATTTCACTTGGATCTTAAATGAACTTAAAAATAAATTCTTTAAATTTTTATGGGCTCATGAATGGGACAAAACTGGACCATTTGATGCCCATCCCATATAGATAAAATAGAGGCCCAATTAAGGCCCATATAAATCAAGTTCAAGGCCCAATTGTACCTAATAATACTTTATAAAAATTCATGAGCCATTTGAGGCCCAAATTATTTAAATCCAAAAGCACAAATCAAGTTCTAAATTCGTATAATAACAGCCCACTTCTAGTTCAACTAAGTTAAAAAATATGACAAAGAGCAAACAAAAAAAGTAGAAAAATTAACCAGTAATCAAATGCCCGAATAAGGTGGCGTTTTAGGCTTCACATTAACGAGAAGAAGAGAGTAATATAAAAATACAGAAGATTAATATTAGTATAAGTCTTCAACCGAAATTTTACTTTGCAACAATAAATAAACACATGTTAAAAAGCTGGTAGGCGGAAATTTACTTTGAGATAGACAACATAAATTAAATAAAATGTGATTATTAACTAAAAGACCTTGATGTATAATCAGTCAACAAATATATTAGGACCAGATTAGATGAGATGACACCAAAAAAGAGAATTCCTTGAAGGATGAAAGATATTAAAGAAATTTAATTATCAAAGCTTACAATAAAGGAAAAACTATCCAAAATGTCAAAAAAAACAACAAATGTTTTACAAAAAATTACAACTTTTTTAAAATTAGTACTGCTTAATTAAGAGCATCAGTATTTTAGCGTAAAATCTAGAATGAAGGTCTAACTGAAAAGTAAGATACATACTAGCATTACTGATTCATACCACAATAAATGGAAAAATCAGGCAAACAACACAGTTATTCATTCATCAAAAGAATACAACAGCATTATCAAATAGCCAAGCAAAGCAATCAAACATCCAAACCCCAATCCACGACAATAATACAAATAAAATTGCAAAGCCCACAAGGCCACAATATTATGCAAAAATAATAATAAATAATTAATAACAGCCTATCATTAATCAAATTAGAGAGCAATCAAATCAAACACATTAGAAAACTAAAATATTCTACCATACCATATCAGCCTACCCTATTCCATATTAGGTTTTGGGCTTATCTTGCCCCAATTCTAAAAGCCAGGACGAGTTTTGAATTACAAATTTACAATAACGCCTTAAAAGGCTAGTTTTGGGCATAAATGGGCTCAATTCCAAGAGGCTAAGGCGAAATTGAAAAACTTCGAACAATAACGACTTAAATCGATCAGTTTTACACCTATTTGATGTCATAATTATTGAGCTGACTCAACCTAATTTATACCTCAATGGGGCTGTTTTGGGCCTAAAAAAGTGAATAAACCAGCTTTCGTGACTAAATTGGAGCTCACTAATTTCAGAAAATCACAAACATAAATCCTTCCCATATATATATATATATAACAAATCCACAATAAATAATGCCATAAAACATACACAATATGCCAAAACATTTGCCAAAAAAGTTGCAGAAAAATATTGACAAAAAACTAATACTCCTTAAACATATTTACATTGAATTATTAAGATATTAATTTCTTATTAAGAGCATAATCATTTGACCCCATATATATCCATAGAATCATATCACTGCCATATAAATCCATAAAGCTATAAGACAGCAAAAAACATAAAGCCACCACAAAAAATTAATTTCAAACACAAAAGAAAAGAAAAATTACATTAATAAAAACAATTTGACAAATAATAAAACAAACTTTACAGCAAACAATTGATCAGAAAAAGCATTGGGGAAAGAAGTGTTAAAGAACAACAAATTGAATTAGGAACATAGATTAATGAAAACTAAATGCCACATAATAAAATGAAACACACAAACATATAATTATACATATACAACAAAAACAAAACTTACCCTTATTACGATATTCAGAGGAGACCAGCCATGCCTTCAATTGTAAGGAACTCTCTTCTTAAGCATTTAGTACAATTTTCACATATTTTGGCTCATCATGGCCGCTTTCACCTATCCACGATATGGATAGTTTAAATCCTCACTGAAAACCCTAAAATTAGAACACCACAGCCACTTAATTATTTCTTTTAATTTTCTGTTATCCTTTTTCTTTCAATGTCGGATTCTCTGTGATTTTACTTGCTACAGATTTTGGCTTCTTGGGCTGAATTTTGTTTTCTCACTTGGGGTCACTATCATCAACCTCACTCAGGTGGGTCACTATCATCAACCTCACTCAAGGGCACTATCATCAACCTCGCTTAGGGTCACTATCATCAACCTCACTCAAGGTCATTTTCCATGGCAAGCAAAATCACAAAGAATTAAGCATCAAAAATGAAAAATGAACACAGAAAAATAGAAGAAACCAGTATGCCGCTGCCATGTTCTAATTTTAGGGCTTTCGGGGAAGATTTGGACAAACCGACAGTGGAGAGATGAAAGCGTCCATAGAGCCAACATATGTGAAAACAAGGCCTTATCAAATGGTGTATGTTGACTTTAAATGCTCAAAAAGAGGTTCTAATAGTAACACCCTCCCTATCATTGCTGAATGCTCCAAGTTCTCAAGGTTTTGAAATAATGATCTACATAACACAAAGCTGAAACTGTGTAAGATCCCATGTTCAAGGTTTGAACAAAGCTGAATGCATCAGAAGAAGTGTAGAACTGACATAGCTAGACAAGACAACATCTGATGAAAACTAAATGACACAATAATAAAATAAAACACACAAACATATAACTATGCATATACAACAAAAACAAAACTTACCCTTATCAGTAGATTCAAAAAAGACCAATCATGCCTTCAATTCTTCAATTGTAAGAAATTTTCTCTTCTTGAGCATTTTGTCCAATTTTCACATATGTTGACTCTTCAGGGCTGCTTTCATCTATCCATGATTTGGATAGTAAATCTTCACCGAAAAACCTAAAATTAGAACATCGCAGCCACCTAATTATTTCTTTTAATTTTCTATGATCTTTTTTCTTTCAATGCTCGATTCTCTGTGATTTTGCTTGCCACAGATTTTGGCTTCTTGGGCTGGATTTTGTTTTCTCACTTGGGGTCACTATCATCAACCTCACTCAGGTGGGTCACTATCATCAACCTCACCGGGTCACTATCATCAACCTCACTCAAGGTCATTTTCCATAGCAAGCAAAATCACAAAGAATTAAGCATAAAAGATAAAAAAAGAACACAGAAAAATAAAAGAATCAAGTATGTTGCTGCCATGTTCTAATTTCAGGGCTTTTGGGGAAGATTTGGACGAACCGAACAATGGAGAGATGAAGGCATCCACAGAGAGCCAACATATGTGAAAACTGGCCTCATCTAATGGCATAAGTTGGCACCAAAATGCTCAAAAAAAAGTCCTAACAGAAGCACCCTATCATTGTTCAATGCACCAGGTTCTCATGGGTTTGAAATAATGATCTCCGCTGCACAAAACACAAACCATATAAAATCCCATGTTCAAGGTCTGAACAAAACTGAATGCATCAGAAGAAATGCAGAACTAACCAGACATAACTAGACAAGAAAATATCTGAATACATCTGTGGTTGCAGTAATCGAACCAAATCTGAATCTGCATACATCTTCAAGAAGTAATTAAAAGAGTCATAAAACGCAAGTGAGATAAGAAGCAACATTTATAGACAGAAATCAAGAAGGCACATACTTGCTTACCTTTATTTAAGCCCTGAAACAGAAGCCGAAAGACAGCTCCAACCAATTTCAATTGCAGATCTTCCAAGAGAAACCCGTCCAGAAAATAGGTTGCTTTAAAGTTATTGAACCAATTCTTGGGTCACAAGCTTGCTAAACTACAATAAATTAGGAAAAAAAATTACCATTACCATCACATATCATAAACTCATAAATCATTAAAAGCAAAGAAAAGACCTACTACAAAACAATACGCATTTTCTAGTCGACACAAGAAAGAGAATTCAATAGAGCTTGAACACAATAACTAGCACAAAGATGCCAGATACAGTTGAATTCACCCCAAAAAAATAGCAGTTTGACAGTAAAGAAAATTTCAGAAAAATTACCAACATCAAAGCACACAATTTAGAAGCAGAAAATTCATAAGGGTTGAGCATTCAACAGCAGCCATCCAACCACCAAAGCAGCATCAAAGGAACACACAACTGCTACAGGAAAGGCAATACACATAGCAGCTGCAAAAGAAATATAACATAAAACACACAGCCACCAGATGCTTAAAAGGAAATCAACAACAACAAGCAATGATCACAATGATAAAATTGAAATGTTTCTCAAATTTTCTCAGAAAAGGCTATCAAAGCAAAGAAAAAGCAACCACCATACATTGAGATCCTAGCCCTAAAAATGAAAACTCAGAAGAAATAGAATGACTAGAACCTAGCATTTTTTAACACTATAACTTGAGGAGTGCTATATTTTATTTTAAAGATATCAAAAACTAAAATTATCTTACTAATTTAGAGATATAGCTGATCTTTTATAACACTAATCCTTTAACATGGAGATAAAATGGACAACCCAAAAAGAATAAGATTGATAAATTTATATATAAAAGAAAGGCGTTACATGTAGCTCACCTTCATCAAGAAAACTTCAACAGAAAGAGAAAATGAAACCCTCGCTCCAAAACTCAGCTCCAATAGAGAGAATACTACAAAAGAGAAGAAGCATAATCGCGCAACCATCAGAAGCAGAAAAAAATTCAGTACCAGGATGCAAATCAATACTTGGCAAGACAATTCACAACAAACATTCAGCACAATCCACAGCAAGCAAATGCACAAAGAAACAAGCATTTAAAAAAAAAAGGGAAAAAAAAGATTAGGTGGCTGCAATGTTCTGGTTTGAGGGCTCCACGGGAATATTTGGACGATCCAAAGGGTGAAAAGGTGACGGAGACCATGAAGAGCAATAGATGTGAAAATTGGCCTCATCCAACTGCATGCATTGCCACTGAATGCTCAAGAAGAGGTCCTAAGACCCTCTCCATTATTGCTGAATGCTCCAAGTTCTCATGGATTTGAAATATTGCATTACACTGCACTAAATTCAAACTGTGTAAGACTCCCATTTTCTACATCTGAATAAAGCTGAATGCATCAGAAAAAATACAGAACTAACCGGGCATACCTAGATAAGACACCATCTCAACACATCTGTGATTGCATTAGTCGAACCAGTTCCGAATCTGCACACAGCTTTAAGAAGAAACCAAAAATCATAAAGCCCAAGCGAGATGTGAAGCAAAATCCATAAACAGAAATCAGTAAGACATATACTTGCTTAGCTCTACTTAATGCTTGAAACAGGAGAGCACTAACCTATTTCAATTGCAAATCCTCCAAGAGGAACAGGTCCAGAGAACAGGTTGCTTTCAATGCTGCTGAAAATTACAGAGCAGTTTACCATAAAAGGTTGACGGAATGAAAGCTAAATAAAGTTTCACTTTAGGGAAAAAAATGACAATAAAAGATAGATTTGAGAAGACAGACAGATTTAGAACATACATATACATGAGGAACAACTACAATACAGAATACAATCTTGTACGGAAAGTTACATAGATGGTTGTCTCTAACTTTAAACTGAACTCCCATCTTAACAAGCACACCTGCACCCTCTATACAAATGATCCCATAAAACCAGATTTAAACTTACAGTCCATGAGGGACACTAATCAGCCCTAGCCTGATCTTATGCGAAACACACTCTCATATTGGCAGGAAAGTAAGCTCTTATAATGCTCATAATACAAATAATTGATTATACTCCCCTAAAATTATAATGACTAATAAAAATACAACCTATTTTCATTGCAACAAATTTTCCTTCTATCATAATCCTAGTTTAGTTTGAATGATATCATGAAACATAAATTTAAAGAACCATTTCAGGGTCCTAGATTCCATAAGTTATCACTGTGTCCTCAGATCACAACCAAGAACAAACAATCATACAGCCAGAAGAGAGACAACTATAGGAAAAGAAAGACTAACCATTCATCGCGAATGTCTATCACAGTGCAAATAAATTTCGCCTCGTCAGGACATACTCATTGTAGATGACCCACCCTGGCTTGTGATCTAAACAATTTGATGGATGCAAGTGCACCACCTAGAAAAAGACAGTGGAACAACCCTTGTCACATCCCAACCATGACATTAAAAATCGGAAAAGACTTTAACAGGAAATAAAGTATGTTAAAAAAACAGAATACAGGATAGTTGTACTGACTTGGTTGTCTTTAACTGTCAAGTAATCCCCGTATGTTCCCGGTAAGCTACTTGCATGAAGTATACAGCCAGCATCACCTTTCTACTGTTGACGTAGTAGTCATGACTGTTGCAATCAGTGCTGCACGACTTGAGGTAACCTGGCCATGATGTGGACCAGCTGCTGTCTAACATTATCAGCTGCCTTTAATACTACATGGTTGACAACATTCTCATAGCACGAAGATGAATCTTCATCTGCAGTTCTTTCTCAGATTGTAAAACTCTTATATCAATTGATGCTAGCAATTAAATTTGACTCACCTTTAAAGAAAGGGGTATAAGTACTCACTGTTTTGTTTGTAAGCATCATACACATTTAAGAAACAGGGCCCACAGTAGGTTAGCCGAGGTATACAGGCGAGACAAAGACGAGTGCAACTATCTGCTTCATGAGAGAATATTGGGAAACGGCAACTGTCTGCATCAATCTTACTAAGAAAGCATATGGTGCATGCCATCCGAGGGCCCAGAACCCAAATAAGGCAGTTTCTGTTGATGACAACCTAAGACACATTACAGCTTTAATTGTATCAATGCATGTAAATGTGTACATGTAAACAATTAAACATCTAGTGATGTGCATAACCCTCTATGCAAACTATTCATATAGGGACGCCATTAAGAAGGATAGAGCCCCATAACAACTACTTCCACTTGACTCAACATAAACATAAAAAAGCATGCCAGGAAACTAATAAATATACCTGAAAGTATGGCAACAATTCAAAGGATCTCATTCGAACAGTTGAATTTAGAATTAACAACGACCATCTTTGACATTTGAGGATCCAAGGGGAACTCACTCATGATCTCTACCAACCTTTCTTAAGTTCCCTTCATCATCCAATGCTCCTAAATAATTCGATACTTCCAAAGCCCATATTAATGTCTCTGAAGCAAGTGGGTCCATTATTAAAATCAAAATGCACAAGATCATCAATTCCCAGTTTCTTAAAGGTGATAACCGTGTTTGCCAGGATTGATCTTAATATTTCAGGACAGGTCTGCAGCTGTAGATCATTATTGGAACTCTTTTCAAGTGTAGAGCCTGAAACATTTTCCAGGTTCAGTTGTTCCAGCACAACCAGATTTTTCGCATGCACTTGCCTTTGATAGTGGAGATACCAGTAAGGACTCAGCATGTACTTTTGGGTTATAAGCTTTTTGTTCTGCAAAGCCTGGGTCAATAACATAAATGGAGCCATCTGTAAAAGGAAGTTTCAGCTATATTTGTTGACACCACAATCTTCATTCCAGGAGGGCCATACTCCTTCAAAGGAGGTGGACCAGATTCAAAAATCTTCTGCTGCATTGCTGTCGGAAGCATTGAATGTAAAGGCACTGCTTTTAACAGGTCCTACTTGATCCCCCATGTTTCCAACTTCCTTTCATTCGTCTTTCTGCTTCTGGCTGCGGTGGCGGTGCTGGCGATCTTTGTGGTCACGATGCTTGTGTAGTTTGCAAGATTTCTCGGTTTCTACGTCGTCAGAGAGAGAATGACAGTGCTTGCCAATCTAAATTGTTCTATAAGGAATTCCATCTTGCTTTAAATGACCCTGAATTAGTAGCTGCCATTGCTTTGTTATGCTTAGCCATTCGCTGAGTTAGTTTCTTCACTGTAGCCCTGGTTAGATCTTCAACAGTACTCAATCTGGATTGCCATGACATTAAAAGGTTAGTATAAATAGTACACGAGAAGCTTTACCAATAATGATTATAACAATTCAGCTGAGGATGATACGTTTGACAATAATATTGAGCATTATAGACTGATTTTTGTACTCAGCTTGCAGCTAACTTGGACATTTACGTTAAAATTAAACAGTGGTGTCATTGGCGACCTTAGAACAATTGCTTGTTTGAAATCAACTTGTGCAAGTTCATTTGGTAGATTGCAACTCGAAATTTTCTTTTTCTACAAATATCTCAATTATTAATTAATTCAATCCATACATACATATATATATATATATATATATATCAGTTTAAGAACATCTCAAAAACTGGGAACAAAATGGGAGAAAAAAGATCATCAGCATATCCCTGTCTAATCTACTTCACCTAAGATACCTAAATAGCTCAGATCAGGTAATTCCTGTACCTCAACTTCTGTTTACTCTCAACCAAAAAAAAATTCTGTTTACTCCAACAGCAATAAACTTTAAGATAAAAAGTAACAAGGAATATGTTGTTTAAAAGATCAACATATTGGTTCTTACTTGCATACTTATATTGATAAACACAAATAAATAATGACAGTTATAAACATCAGCATCATTTTTTATCTTTTAAACACTTATACATAAAGTAGCATAAAGGGGAAGAAAGGCTCGTTACCTCTCAGCGAAGTCCTTATAATACTCTAGAAGTCCACCCCAAGCCTATCAGATGGTTGACCAGTAAAAATTTTGTAACCCCAACCTTTAGTCTCTTTCAAAATGAAAAAGGAAATTATTCTAGGAGTGAAATGAAAATCACATGACAAAATCTAATAATAAAAAATCACTAATTAATATACTTAAATAGAAACTTATTAAAAAAGAGATAATAGAAATTAATTACCATCGGTGATGATAGCGCTGGTTGGGTAGGGACTTTAAACTCCTCCGCTGCGAGTTTGAAGCAAGCCATAAACCGGATCGTTTCAAGGACGCTAGACCTGCAATTTCGGCAATTATATTTTATGATTTATATCAAATCGAGATTAATAACCCAAGAAATGTGAGAATCAAATCAAGACGGCCGTATAACAAATCAAATCAACGACCGAAGAATCACAATCAATTCATCACAAAAGAAACAAGCGCCATTATAATCAATCACAAACACACGAAGGCAATCAAGAGAAAATAATGCAGAAAATGAAGAAAAAAAAGAGGCTAGGGTTTAGAGTTTGATTTTCCACTCAAGGCTTTAGAGGAGGTTTTCAAGCAATCACAACAGTAGCAAGGGATAGCAGATGGTGGAGAAAAACATAACTGAAAATCGAATCTATCTAACGGCGGAGGGCAGCTAGATCTAGGTTTTCTTACCTTCGATATTTTGAATTATTGAGGACAGAGAAAAGGTTTTTGAAGAAAACTAAACAGAGAAGCTGATAGAGGAGGTGAAGAGGAACAGAACTCATGTATTTCCGTGACATTCCGAAGCCGGTGACCGGCGGCTGAGTAAGGCGGGGGTTTGTGTTTTTAGAAAACGTAGAGAGTAAGGAGAGAAAAGTGGGAGTTAGATCTGGGCTTACATGTCCAGTTTTTCAAGAGTTGCGGAAACTTGGGCCTCGCTGTCAGCCTTTACCTTTCTTTGATCCATTTATTTTTGTTTTTGGGCTCATTCGTTGTTTGGTTCGATAGTCCTTTAAGAAGCAATGGAAAGAATTCTTGTACATTTTCTAAATTACTGTAACAGTGAGAGACAAATTCTAAATACGGTGTAAGTTGCGAAAATGTTGACACCACGTCCACGAGTCTTTTAGGTTGCAGCCGTTGGCTGATCCTGCAGTGCGAGAGGAATAACTGGCCTCCAACTTGTGCCATTTGGACATTCCATAAGAGCGATCCCTCTATATTTATGCAAAACCTTTCTTTATTGCTTCTTTTGTTTTTCGTTGTTATTTCATATAACCTAATAAGGGTTCTAGTCAGCTTGATTGCAAATCAAACCTTTTAATATATCTAAGAGGATGGCATATAATTACTAGAAACTTTGGCACTTTAGAAGTTAAATTTGATAAACTGGATATTTCAATTTGTCTCTTCCGGTTGGGAGCTAATGAGCAGGCATTTAAGTTTAAAATGTGGATGTAAGGTCACACTTTTGGTTCCCAATAATGTTGCATCTCGATTTTATTATTGACTAGGTGGGCTGCATAACAAGAATGGTGCAACAGAAGGCTATTCATCTAATTAGACATGCCATTTATCGAACATTGGAGATGAGTGGTCACTATGTACTTCTTGGTTCAGGTCCAGTACTTGCCCACATTCAGGCGAGACTGATCTACTGCTAGCTGTTTAGTCTATGTAAAAGCAACGATGGAAAAGAAAATAAGAATCTCAAATATAACAAAAGAATTTTGTTTATTCTTTTCTGCCCTTAACTTTCTTAGACAGCCTCCTTGAATGCTTTGAAGCCTCTTTATTAGTGTAGTTGGAATCTAAAAGTGAAACGGCAAATTGACAGTCAGTCAACATATCATGGAAAATTTAGATTCAAATGCAATGACATCATGCAAAAGTAATTGACGACCACCCTGCTCGGCTAACTTTCAGTTAATATATATAAACTCATGCACAATATTTCCAGTAGAAATTATATGCAAAAACCTCATTGCAGATGATTGGACTACTGTTAGGAATTTTAAATATTCAATGTGGGCTTATATGTGTATAATTGTGTATAAAGGCTATCATATAAGGTTGAACTCAATTAATTAAAGTGATCTAATATGGTTTAAGGTATTTGGGCTTAATGCATCTAATTTAAGTATGGGCCTCATATGTGTAGAGACCGGACTATAATTTCTAGTTTAATGATGGGCCAAACTAGAAATTATTAACTTAGGGTTTCACCCTATATAAGTGGTTATGGTCCCCAAATTAAACGTACGCTTATTCTTTTGACATCCCATCATCAGAAAGAAAGTTAGGGCTACGTTATAATTTGGAAGACAAACCACAAGACTCCAAAAGAGATTTTCCAATGGAGAATTCAGGTATGCTTCCGCTTCTATTTAATTGATACTTGATGACTTAGTATGAACTGATCCTGGCTTTAAGGGGATTAAAATCCAACAAGTGGTATCAGAGCCTTTGTTCATGATTAGGTCATCAAGAACAGTTAGTTGTTTGTCTTCCATGAAATTGGTTCTTTGGATTTTGTCAAAAATCATTATGGTTTTATTGATTTTACTTTAAGGTTATTATATATATAGATATATATATATTTCAAGAATTTCGGCCTGGAATTAAAAAAAAAAAAGAAAAAAAAAAGAAAAGGTTTCGGTTCAGTAATTGGAAAAGGTTTCAGTTAATCTTATTCATGCTTTAACGTCTAAAGACTTAAAGCTATTTCTTTGGGAAACAAATACTATTTAAATATGCTTATGTTGCAATATAGTGTTTGTATTTACGGTAACCGAATGCTTGCAGTGATAGATACATATATATATATATATATATATATATAGGGAACTTTAATCTTCCTTTAATAATGTAAATTCATGAATTCTTATATTTTTGGTTAATCAAGGTTTCGGTCTTGGTTATTGAAAGCCTCGAATTAAATATTCTAAGGCATAAGGCTTTGGTTTTTTGTGAATTTACATAATCCGAATATTCAATTTGAAAGCTTTGGTTTCTATCTTTTGATTATGTGGTCTCAGCTTTACAAATTAAAGTCGTGGTTGATTGTCTTTTATATTTTAATATTTTATGGCAATATGTATGTTCAGTTCATGTGGTTTGTTTCTATGATTGAGAATTTAGATATGTATTGCCTATGTATGCTAAGGATTAAGGTAATAAGGAAGAGATTTAGGGTTCAATTTACAATTTTTGGTTTGACTTGTAAATTGACCCAACTCTCAATTTGGATGTAAAATTTGAATATTTCAGATTTTGGTAATTTAAGGATATAGCATTTAAAATTAAATTAGTTGAAGCAACATGTTGCCAAAGCAACCTCTATTGTGGAGATTAATTTAATTTAAATGTTAAAAGGTTTTGTGTGTATGCTATTCATGCGGATATTAATCGACCCAAAGGAAGGCTAATGTTTGGCCGGATTGCATATATACCTGTGGTGGTAAACATGTGGCGATTATTTGGTATAACATGTGAACATTAAATCGGTCCAAAGAAAGGTTTAATGTTTGACATGTCTTATTGTCAGTGTTTGATTACTACACCAAGGTGCTACTTACAAGTTAATATTTATGTCCAAAGACTAAATATTAATGTTGTGCTAGGTATCTTGTGATGGGGCCCTACCATTATCTGTGATTAATTAATTTTGCATATTATGGTTTTGGATATGTGAGTAATTTAGTTTATTTGCTTTGTTCTCTGTTCAGTTCCTGGTTCTGCTGCAAATATCTCTGCCAATATTAATTCCATTCCAATGCTTAATGGCACTAATTTCAAGTCATGGAAGGACAATGTTTTGATTGTTCTCGGGGTCATGGACTTGGATCTTGCTTTACGAGTTGACCAACCTGCTCCACTTACGAGTGGGAGTACCTCTGACCAAAAGAGGGAGATGGACAAGTGGGAAAGGTCAAATCATATAAGCTTGATGATCATGAAGCGTGCCATTCCAGAAGCTTTTCGGGGCACTATGTCCGATAAGATTACTACGGCTAAAGGTTTCCTTGAGGATCTTGAGAAAAGATTTGCCAAAAGTGAAAAGTCTGAAACAAGTACACTTTTGGCAAAGCTTGTCTCAATGAGGTATACAGGAAAAGGAAACATAAGGGAGTACATTATGGAAATGTCTCATATTGCTTCAAAACTGAAAGCACTCAAGTTGGATTTATCCGAAGACTTGTTAGTGCATTTGGTTTTGATATCTCTTCCGACACAGTATAGTCAGTTTAAAGTGAGCTATAATTGTCAAAAGGAGACATGGTCTCTTAATGAGCTCATATCACACTGTGTCCAAGAAGAGGAAAGGTTGAAGCATGATAAGACAGAAAGTGCTCACATAGCCATAGCATCTAAGGATAAAAGGAACAAAAGAAAGAAACCTAAGGACACTGCGGTTACGGAACCACAAAAGAAACAGAAAAAGGATGAAAATCCAAATGGCTGCTACTTTTGTGGATCTGGAGGTCATATAAAGAAGCATTGTACCAATTATCACGCATGGCGTGCAAAGAAAGGTATGCTTCTTACTTTAGTTTGTTCTGAGGTTAATTTGACTTCGGTACCTAGACACACATGGTGGTTAGATTCAGCTGCAACAACTCACATCAGTGTGTCTATGCAGGGTTGCCTGAGTTGCCGAAAACCAAGTGATGATGAAAGATACATCTATGTTGGTGATGGCAATCCAGTGGAAGTTGAGGCAATAGGGACTTTTAGATTATTGTTAAGAACTGGATTTTATTTGGATTTGATTGAGACTCATGTTGTACCGTCTCTTAGACGGAATTTGGTTTCTGTTCCTGTTTTGGACAATTCCGGTTATTGTTGTTCATTCGGAAATGGAAAAATAAGTCTTTATCAAAATTCAAATTTGGTTGGTTCTGGTTCTTTATTAAGTTACGATAATCTATATTTACTTGACACTATTGCTTCATTTAATGAATCCTTGCATGTAAGTACACAAGGTATAAAGCGCAAATTAACTGGCGAGAATTCTGCCTCATTATGGCACAAGAGATTAGGTCACATCTCTAAAAGGAGAATTGAGAGACTTGTGTCTGATGGAATTCTCGATCCCCTTGATTTTATGGATTTTGATACTTGTGTTAATTGTATCAAGGGGAAACAAACAAACATTAGGAGATTTGGTGCCAATAGGACTTCAGATGTCTTAGAACTTATACATACGGATATTTGTGGGCCATTCCCTACAGCTTCTTGGAATGGTCAAACGTATTTTATAACGTTCATAGACGATTTCTCACGATATGGCTACCTTTATCTCATTCATGAAAAATCGCAGTCTTTGGATGTGTTCAAAAACTATAAAGCTGAAGTTGAGAACCAACTCAACAAAAGGATCAAAACCGTCAGATCTGACCGTGGTGGTGAATACTATGGTAGATATGATGGATCAGGTGAACAACGTCCGGGACCTTTTGCTAAATTCCTAGAGGAATGCGGTATCGTCCCTCAGTACACTATGCCCGGTTCACCTAGCATGAACGGTGTTGCTGAAAGACGAAACAGAACGCTTAAGGATATGGTAAGGAGTATGATTAGTCATTCTACCTTACCGCAATCACTCTGGGGTGAAGCATTAAAGACCGCAGTGTATATACTCAACAGAGTTCCAACTAAAGCGACTAACAAAACCCCTTATGAGATTTGGACAGGCAAGAAGCCTAGTTTGAAGCACTTGCACATTTGGGGATGTCCAGCTGAGGCAAGGCCTTATAGGCCCAATGAAAAGAAACTGGACGCAAGGACTGTCAGTTGTTACTTTATTGGATATTCTGAAAGATCTAGGGGTTACAAATTTTATGATCCCACTACTAAGGCAATTTTTGAGACGGGAAATGCTCGGTTCTTTGAGGATGTAGAGTTTGCGGGGGGAGAAAGGATTAATGACTTTGTCTTTGAAGAGGAAAATGTTGAATTTCCTCTAATTGCTATTGACAATGATCAGGGTCAGGCTACTATTCCTAACATTGTTCAAGAAGCAATTCCAGATCAAGACAATGTCATAGATACTCCTACTCAAGTTCAACAAGTTGTTTCAGAAGAACAAACTTTACAACCTCAAGAACCTATGCCATTAAGGCGATCCACTAGAGAGAGGAGAAATGCAATTTCGGATGATTATGTTGTATTTCTTCAAGAACATGAGGTTGACATTGGAGTGGTGGAAGATGATCCAATCAACTTCCGTCAAGCCATGGAAAGTTCTAACTCTCAAAAGTGGATTGATGCCATGAATGAAGAGATAAAGTCCATGAAGGACAATGATGTTTGGGATCTTGTACCATTACCTGAAGGTGCGAAACCCATTGGTTGCAAATGGATATTTAAGACCAAGAGGGATTCGAAAGGTAATGTAGAAAGGTACAAGGCTCGTCTTGTCGCAAAGGGCTTTACACAGAAAGAAGGCATTGATTATAAAGAGACTTTCTCTCCGGTTTCTTCAAAAGACTCTTTTAGGATAATCATGGCATTAGTGGCACATTTTGACCTTGAGTTACATCAGATGGATGTTAAGACAGCGTTTCTCAATGGTGACATTGATGAGACGATTTATATGGTGCAACCAGAAAATTTTGTGTCTGGAGATGCAAAGCAAATGGTTTGCAAACTAAAGAAATCCATCTATGGACTCAAGCAA
The DNA here is from genome assembly GCA_030664755.1 of Microcos paniculata. NCBI lineage: Eukaryota > Viridiplantae > Streptophyta > Magnoliopsida > Malvales > Malvaceae > Microcos > Microcos paniculata. Next base: position 8,790,972 of record CP131462.1, on the reverse strand, counting down.
GCATCTCGTCAATGGTATTACAAATTCCACCAAGTTGTCATCTCGTTTGGTTTTGAGATGAACTTGGCGGATGATTGTATATACCATAAGTTTAGTGGGAGTAAGTTCATTTTTCTGGTTTTATATGTCGATGACATACTGCTTGCCACAAATGATATAGGTTTATTGCATGAAACCAAGAGATTTCTAACAAAGAAATTTGAAATGAAAGACCTTGGTGATGCCTCTTTTGTTTTGGGAATTCAGATACACCGAGATCGCTCTCGAGGTATTCTTGGATTATCACAAAAGAGCTATATCGATAAGGTACTTAAAAGGTTTGGCATGCAGGATTGTAAACCAGGTGATACTCCTGTATCTAAAGGAGATAAGTTTAGTTTAAGTCAATGCCCCAAGAATGACTTTGAAACTAAGGAAATGCAGAAGATTCCTTATGCCTCGGCTGTAGGGAGTTTGATGTATGCTCAGGTTTGTACGCGTCCGGATATTGCGTACATTGTTGGAATGTTAGGGAGATACTTAAGTAACCCAGGATTGGATCATTGGAAAGCAGCCAAACGGGTCATGCGGTACTTGCAGAGAACAAAAGATTATATGCTCACATACAAGAAATCAGATCAGTTGGAGATCATTGGTTATTTTGATTCCGATTTTGCCGGATGCCAAGATAGTAGGAGATCCACTTCGGGCTACATTTACCTGCTTGCTGGAGGAGTTATTTCCTGGAAGAGTGCTAAGCAGACACTCATAGCTTCTTCCACCATGGCAGCGGAGTTTGTAGCATGTTTTGAGGCATCCAACCATGGAATATGGCTGCGAAACTTTGTCACGGGGCTGCGCATTGTGGATACTATTGAAAGACCACTTAAGTTATTTTGTGACAATAAATCAGCAGTATTATATTCCAATAACAATAGGAGCTCGATAAAGTCAAAGCATATAGATATCAAGTTCCTAATTGTTAAAGAAAGAGTTCAGAGTGGACAGTTGTCTATTCAGCACATTGGGACAAACTCCATGATCGCGGATCCGCTTACTAAGGGAGTGCCACCCAAGGTCTTTCATGAGCACACTGCTCATATGGGTGTTGCATTTATTCAGGATATTTAGTTTCAGTGGGAGTTTGTATTTTAGATGCTTTTTTGATTAGACATATTTCACTGTCATTTTGGATACAGTTTTTTTTTTGTTAATTCATTTGAGGTTATCTTCAGTTATAAAGTTTTTGGTTTATTTTATCTCTGAACTCGTTTAAAACTGATCTCACTAAGGCTTAAGGTAGGACCAGTTGGAAATAAGCATGCTGAGATCACGCTGCTTGTAATTCCATGCTACACATCCATGCTTGATCCATGTCATTTGGTTATATCAGCATTGTGACCATTGATGGGCTTAGTTACGATTGAATGTAGCGAAAGTCGCTTTGATCCTATGTTGGTATAATTAATGGACCGGATTGTTTGGGGATGCATTCGGTTATGATAGCAAAATTCTAAGTGCACATAAGGTTAACACACAATGGTAAGATAACACATATAGCCCAAGTGGGAGATTGTTAGGAATTTTAAATATTCAATGTGGGCTTATATGTGTATAATTGTGTATAAAGGCTATCATATAAGGTTGAACCCAATTAATTAAAATGATCTAATATGGTTTAAGGTATTTGGGCTTAATGCATCTAATTTAAGTATGGGCCTCATATGTGTAGAGACCGGACTATAATTTCTAGTTTAATGATGGGCCAAACTAGAAATTATTAACTTAGGGTTTCACCCTATATAAGTGGTTATGGTCCTCAAATTAAACGTACGCTTATTCTTTTGACATCCCATCATCAGAAAGAAAGTTAGGGTTACGTTATAATTTGGAAGACAAACCACAAGACTCCAAAAGAGATTTTCCAATGGAGAATTCAGGTATGCTTCCGCTTCTATTTAATTGATACTTGATGACTTAGTATGAACTGATCCTGGCTTTAAGGGGATTAAAATCCAACAACTACCTCTTCACAGAAGAATAACTCTATATATACTGGTTCGACTTTTTTCTTCCAAACACACTTACGCGAGTGAAACAAGTGAATTTCAAAAGTTCGATTATCCCCAGCAATAGTTTTCATCACTTTGATGGCGGCATTATTCCCTCTTCTCCAGAGTCCAAAACCTTGACCTATTTACTCTCTGTTGATATTTAAATCTTTAGTTACAGTATCAACTAAGACACCACAAAATATAGAAGCTCAGGGGTTCCTTCAAAAAGCTTGCCAGATGATGAGCTGAACAAAGTGTCTCCTGTAAATACTGCTCCAGAACCAGGGAAATAGAAAAATGGGGATCCTTATTTTTGTCCTTATTTTTCACCTAATGTGAAGCCTGTGGTATGTTTTAGTCGCCAGATATATTGTCTAAGAAAGCATTAGAAAAAAGGGGATCCTTTATTGGTTTTTACATATGTTGTCCATGGAAGCCTTGTTTAATTTGTTCTAATGAACCCTCTTTTTTGTCTTTGCTATTTTGGAACTCTACTCTTCAGACAGATAAAGTATTTCTACTTGAGGCCAAAATACTTAGAAAATTAACATACTTGGGGCCAACAAGTATGCTTTAATTACAGAAGAAACAAAAAATAAAAAAACTATTCAAGACAGTTTAAACAAACTCAATGCTATCCGAGTATAATTCGTCCCAGACCCAGTCATCATTAACAACACTGATTTATGGAAAAATCAGAACCAACCACCAGTAATCTCAGCTTCTCCAACCGTTTCGACACAGACTTTCTTCGTTACTGACGTAGCTTCAGCTTCACTATCATGATCATCATCAGGGGTTTGACCACTTTTCCGCTTTTTGTTTCTTGTTTCTACGTCGGCCTCTTTATTCCTTATTTGGCATATGACATAATCACCCAATCCATCCTCGCCGCTTAGCGAAAACTCATGCATTGTCCAATGGCCGTCGTTGTTGCCTCCGTTAGAGTCTCGACCATCTTTCTTGTAAGTAAAGTATTTATCAAGCCCTAGAAGCTTACCATCACGGTCCTTAATATCATTGGTGCGTCGATGAAGCCAACATCCGCGGCCGGCAACTCGATCAACTTTTGCCCTGCTTTTCCTCTTCAACTTCGTAAAAACCCAAACAGAATCTTCGGAGTCTTTGTCGAAGAGCCTCCAAGGTTCTTTGTCTTCACCATAGATTTCTCCTTTGACCACAACATCACAAGGCATTGGTTGCCTATTGGTATTGACGGCTGGTCGAAGATAAAAGAACAGAATTTCTTTCTTTTTTCGACGGACAGAAACGATAGCCAACAGGTATTGAAAGCTTGGAAGAAACGACTCCTGACATTATTGCTAATTCCCTATTGTTTCTCCAATCAGCTTAATTAATCCTTACCCTACGTAGTACTTTGGTATTTATAGAGGTAGCAGGGTTTTTAACCGTTACTTAGTTATCAAGTAACCTGCTTAATTGCTTAAAAGACGTGATCCTAGTTATAGTTTAACTATAACACTTGTAGTCAAAACGTTTTGTAATAACAGAGAGATCCCATAAGACTTTCTTGGAAATTACACATACGTAGCTCATATGTAGCTTCCACCATCGACACAAGCCTACAGGCTACTGCTTACCATTTGAACTTGAAGAATTCATCACGAGCTCATAATTTTTGGCGTAGCTGTTGCTTGACTTTGAAGCCTAAAGGCTAAAACTAATTTAGATTTGGCGGACAGAGAGGATGGTCAGCAAGCTCCGATGGTTATCTAATTCTGACACATTTTAATTCAAGAAATCTTTGTTTCAGATATGACTTATTAGTGCACTACAAAATTATTGATGAGAATTAATCAATCACACAAAACGTACATGATACCATTACATGATGATTATACGATACCAATTGGAAACAGAAAGGATTCATCGAAAATGAAAGCAACAAAAGAAGAAACACACAAGAAAAGGGAAACAAAAGTCCAATTTCAATACAATTATTTGAAGTAGTCTTATATAGATATGCCTCGTTGTGGAATTTCCTCGTATTTTGCCTAGAGGGCATTAGCAATTAGCAGGATGAGGAAGCTTGCACTTGGTAGGGAGTTGCATGGCAAGGTTTGGGTCAATGCCAAGGGAGGGCAAGAGCTTGGAGTTCTTGTAGGAGCAAAGGCAACGCAGGTCGGCGTGGGAGAGCGAGGAGCAACAACTAGACGTCGGCGGAGGAGGGTTTGGAGGAGTCACCGCCGGCTTGCATTCCATCAAAGCCGACGCTGGCATGTTGCATATGGTTTGAGCATCTGCTATAGCAATGTAATCATTAGCCACAACCACTAGTAGCAACATTGCTGCAACCGCCAAACTCTTCGCTGATCGCTCCATTTTCTCTCTCAAAATTGATCGATTGAGCTAAGCTAGCTATAGGGAGTATTTTGGAGAAGGCCAGTTGGAGAAGATTGGTATTTATAGGGGAATATATTGAAGTGAAGAAGCTTGGCGTAGCCCGTGAATTTCCACCGTGTTGGCTTGTCAATTGTCGATATCATTTCACACCAAAGTGCTATAACTGTGGAATCACGAGAAGTGAAGTTGTGGCTGAGAGAAGCCTTTCTTTTGGATGCTAATCCAATGTGTGAGCATCTCTTCAAACGAAACATCCATATCAAATCCCAAACAATAGCACTACTATCTGTCTATCATGACAATTTGGCAACATGAACCAATAATAGACAAAAGTTTCTTAACATTTTCTATAATGTTTTGTCGATACATTTAGAAATAATTTTCCCTTTTATATACTCTTGTATAATCAAAATTTGATACTAAATTCAACGGAGGAAACAATTTATCAAGAACTATGAAAATTTATCTTATTCCTTTGTCTTGTACAATACTTTTGGCTAATCAAACGACGTACGAAGTACGAACTCCTAGAGTAGAAGACGTGCGTGGATAAGAGGCCTCGGCCCTTAGTCTATAAGACTTGGTTGGGTTTAGACTTCTTTGTCCACCCCTGCACTGCAGAAGTCTGGGAAACTCACGAAATAACGACGAAAAAGATTTTAACTCGAGCCCAGGGGAAATGCCACGGGGCAAACCAAAACAATTGCGGTCAAATTTTTATGCTCAATGATTCCCCAATATTACTTAACAAGTCAATAAGTAATATAGTGTTTCCTGTTTCATTTGACTATTATTAAGGCATGTGAAAATTTCAGTACATGGAATATTAGTGATTCCCTAGGCTATGTGTGCCTTTCATTTGATAACTTACATTTGTATGGAAAACAGCCAACATTTTCTGGAGGGACTTATTAATTATTTCTAAGATGGTTGTTTTATGTTTAAGCTGAAAAGTAACCTACATTTGTATTTGCAACAACAAAGATGAAGAAAGGGGGTAGCTCTACATCAGTGAATAGCCTGGGCCACCACCTCCTTCTGGCACTGTCCACTCAATGTTTTGCTTTGGATCTTTGATATCACATGCCTGATTAATAACAGTCAAACCAACATTGTTAAATTTTGCATTACGAAACACAGATCAATTTAGCATATAGAGGAGGAGTATACAGTGGGGAAAATGATATTAAACGAAGAAAAAGAGCAAAGAAAGAAGATTCAATATGATGTTGAAACTAAACCTAATTTGTAGAGACAAACTGACAGATGAGGAAAAAGGATTGTTCTGAGTATTACCTTACAGTGCAAGCAATTCTGAGCATTGATCTGCAATTTCAGTTCGTTCTTTTCATCCGGGACATACCTTCAATTAGAACAAAGATGAGAAAATGGTTTTTCACGGACAATATCTACGTACAAGATTAGCTGTAGCAAAATCCATAATAAGAAATTTACTCATATACGCGGGCAGGACAATATCGTGACTCAGGTCCAGCATACTCCGGCAAGTTTATAGTTTCGGGAATATTGGGGTCCCTCAAGCGAAGATGAGCTGGCTGATCATGGTCATGATTTGTGTTGCTCCTGAATGCAAATGGAAATAAACATATCAGAGATGAAGGGGGACAGAAGAATAAGATGCAATTTCCCTAATTAATTTAGTTTCTTCATACTCAGTTTTCCTTTTTATCACCCATGATTTGGATGTATCAAATCTACAAGGAGAATGCCATTTGCTATATTTTGACTCCGTGCAGGTCTGGGGTCACTTTTGATGCAAGGAAGCACAGGCACTGAAACAAACAGTGTATCTCATAACTTTTCCATTAATATATTATGATTTTCCAACCTTTATTCACAAACAAATGACTAGCATGATCACAATTATGCTGAAGCTTATAATTTTGTCCCCTAACTCAAATAGGTGATTCGGACATGAAAACCCAATGTTGAGGTCATGAAGGATAGCAGAATCGTACTTAACATTTTTTTCCTTCTAAATTAACATATCTAATTAATTAAGCTTTTAAAGCAAAAATCTAATTAAGATAAAGATAATTAACATAACGAAGGAGTTCCATTATTCATACCTGTGCAAAGACATTGGCACATCAAAGGACAAAATGCCATCTGGCTTGGGGTATTGAATTGGGGAATGTAACCTTGCAACCTGTGATAGGGAGTGTGCTATCAGTTTCCCAAGCTATGCAACTAAATCACATGATACAATAGTTACAGGATTAACTTTTCTCAATAAGCATCTGCATTTTTGCTTTTGTCATGCATAATTTAGAGTAAGAACCATAATTTATCCTTTGTACAGAAAAATAATCCTTTTATGACTTTGACAGGATTAGCCTCATTCACTGATTGGTATTGAACTAAAAGAGTGCTTTTCCTATATTTCCCCCCACTGACTGGTTTTATCTACAAAACAACTTGGATTTTATTCATTCAAAGAATTCTTAACAGGGTTACTAGCACTGATTCCTTGGTCAAAATAAATCCAAAAATCGAATTGTCACTATGGTGTAACTTAAATTCTTAATCTCTTTAAGAGAAAGTTTCCCTTACATCTGTTGCTTCATGGTCAGGTTTCCCATGCTTAAGTGTAAAAGGAGACTTCCCTTTCAATACATAGCTGCAACAAGAAAATGCAGTTAGAGACTATTAGAGAAAAACAAAGGCAAAAAAATTGCATACAAGAAATCTTCACAAAGCTATGTCCACAAAAGATGAGGTCCTTACTGTTCCAATGCACTTATGGCTAGCCCTGGAAAAAGTCCATACTCGAATGCCTGCAGGAAATAAAACTATGTTTAAAACATAAAATCTCATGAATGTTGTGGCTTTAATTAAACAGTCTCCCATTATATTTCAATCCAAAAGGTCCAAATTGACCAAAATCTGCCACCCATATAAGTCCAGGTAATTAATCAAAAAGACCACACAGTCTTGTAAAATTTTGATCATCAACTTAACACCCAAAAAGCAGTCCTAAAACTGAATAAAAACAAGGTATAAAGAACATAACATGCATTCAGGAAACCAGGGGAAATGCAATCAAGGAAAGCAAATATCCTGGAATGCTTTACTTACAGGTCGGTAGTTCCGAGCTTTGTGGAGTTCTTCCCACACCCATGAGTTCCCTAAAGCTTCCCAGTATGCTTCCATATTGGAACCATCGTGAAGGACACCAAAGGTAGCTTCTGCAGCGAGCATTCCTGATAAAAACATGCCCCTGTAGTTACTTTAACTCAAAAAAGCCTTTCATCTACATAGCTTTTAACATATGTTTGACACTCAAGTCACCACGAAACTGAGAATAGTCATACAAAAAGATTTAGATTTTTAAATCAGCCTGACTATAGGCAATACAAAGAGAGGGAAAGAGTTCATATTTATATAACATAATTAAAATTTAGCAGAATTGAGATAGAAAAATGGCTTTTGAAAGTCTCAATTATGCAAGCAATACTTTCACAAATGCCGGACAACAGGGAACCTTGTTCAGGTACAAAATTAGTTGTGTTTAGCATCTAATCGAACAACTGATGAACCAAGCTAAACCCAACTAATTTTGTACCTGAACTGTCATTTGGACAGTGGACACAGGCAATAATTAGTATCTCCCATTAGCTGGCTTAAAAAGAATTATCAAGAATTCATAAGGTACATTTAAGATAGAACCAATCCTGTTAGTTAGATTAGTTACCTGATTTCATGGCAGTATGTGTTCCCTTTATTTTTGGTACATTTAAAAAACCAGCAGAACATCCAATGATTGCTCCTCCGGGAAAAACTGGATATGGAACAGACTGAAATGTAACTAGCATCATATTCACACATGCATAACATGTAATAACCAAACAGAAATGCAAAATATAAGCAAAATTAAAAGTGTGACCATAGTGGTAAATCAGCAGAAGTATTCCTCAGATTCTTCACCTTCCACAAACCACAATAGTTCATGTAACGGTCACAGCTTTGTCTAACACATTTTCATTTGCCACTTTAAATCTACTAGTTCAATGTGCTAGCCATTTGAGAAGTTCAAAAACAACTTTTAAATTTCTTGTAGCTTATTTTTGAGCAATTCTGGCATGCGTAACTGAGAAATGGAAGTTTGCTCAACTCACCTGAAAACCACCTTCATTTAATGTTCGAGCCCCATACTGAAGCACACTACCCCCTTCCAGAAGAGGTTTGATGGAGGGATGGTGTTTGAGTTTCTACCAGGAAACAAACCAAAGAGAAATACGAGTGAGATTCAAGATTCTTTTGCTTCCAATGCACATGGCAAGCCATACCAATATATGAAGGGCTGATAAATGCTGTAGACAACACAAAAGCCATGCCAATATGCATAATCATGCAAAAAAAACAAAAATAGAAAACGAAAATGATGCAATAGATTCATGTTCCATGCACACAGCTATAAAAGGACCAAAACTGGAAGAAAATTTTCTCAAAGATATTGTGAATGTGAAAGACTTAAATTCTATTATACCTGGAATTCCTCATAAGGATTCAAGAAAGGATTATGATAATTCAAAGCAACCACAAGACCAATTGAAATCTGCATACTCAACCAAAAATGAAAAGAAGAACAAATGAGCTATCCAAGATAGATGATTATGATGAACTATTGTCAATGATAATGCTTTTAAACTTGAAAAACCAACAAAACAGCTGCATCCCCAGCAATTTGAAATCTGGAGATAAGGATGAAATTGTTCCTTTGACTCATCAAGCAGCCGGTGAGGGAATGTCACACAGAATTTACAAACATAACATAGAACTTAGAAAACTTTCCATACCAGCTTTTATCGAAATTTAAGGGGGAAAACAAACAAGAGTCAATACCTAATACTAAGGTTTCATTTAGATTGCATAGGGGCTGAAGATTTGACTGTCTATGACAAAGTCTTAACTGTTCTGAGCAACATGATGGTATGCTTCCTTTTGCCTCAATATGTCCAATTTTCTAAAGGAGATTACTTAGTAACTGAGTAGAACTAATGAGGGGCTTATCGTGCTCTCTTTCTCAAACCATAAAACATGCCTTTGAAGACTTGAATCTAATGCAACAAGATTCCAGTACACTAATATCCTGCAAATTTTGGCAATCTGACACTTTATGTGATAAGATAGAATTCTCCATTTCCTACAGAAGAATAAAGCTTCAATTTTAAACCAAAATAAAAGGGAAAGCATCAAAGAAACTTTATTACCTGTCTGTCTTTCATGTGATACAGAAAAGAACCTCCATAAGTCTTGGAATCCAAGGGCCAACCAAGAGTATGGAGAACTGCACCAGGCTTATGTTTCTTCTCATCAATTTCCCAAACCTAAGTTAATAATATTATCAACAAATATTATTTCCAACATTCAACCATATATTAGCACTGAATCATATCTCAAAATGAAAACACATAAATACCTAGAACATATGTATAATTCAAATATAACACATATTACCTCTTTAATTCCCAGAGCATAAGTCTGATGTTGAGCTTGAACTTTCTCTCTGAGTTTGTACTTTTTCATTATTTTCTGTTCACAGGAAACCAAATAAAAAAAAAAGGCAGCATTAGCATGAATTGACTACTAGTTAAGCTAGCGAACTTAGACCCCTGGAACAGCAACTTCAGCAACAAAATTCTTGCTGCAAACCTGTGATAATGATCCTCGACATCCTTCAGCGAGAAGTGTAATGCGGCCTGCATGTTAACATTATGGCTCAGACCACTAATAGAACGTAATCTCACCAAGCTATAGGAATTAGAGAGCTGAGAGGAGAGAGTTTTGACATTGTAATTCTACTCTATCATTCTAAACAACACATTAACCCCAACACACATAAAAGAAAAATAAAAGGCTAAAATTAAAATGTCCTTGCGGGCCAAGATGGCAATAAGTTTTTAAACATGTGAGTGGTGTGGCACACAAGCAGGTGCACTTTTGTTGCTTTTTCCTTTTTTTTCGGGGGGGTGGGGTGCATAGAGAATAAGGGCAGGCACCGAAACGAAGAGAAAGAGAGAGAAATGCCTTTCAGTGCTACACCACGCTGGAAATTCTCTTTTTTAGAACCATCTTTTGCTATTCCCATGTCATTAGTTCCAATCCCAATAACTCTATTGTCTGCATCATATATTATCTGAACAATGATACACCTTGTCATTCAAAGAGCCCACATAACATTGAAAAGCAATAAGACAGATAAATTAAAAGTACCTCACTAGCAGCGAAACCTGGATAAATTTCTACTCCAAACTCTTCAGCCTTTACCCCCATCCATCGCACCAGTTGACTTAAGCTACATCATAAGGTCCATGATATTAAGCCTTTTATAGTAAAGTTAATTTCTTTAAATGAGGGAAGAAGTATAGCGAAACAAACCAGCCGTAAGATGTGGAACTAATGTCTAAACAAGATGAGCATGTTTAATGAGAATAGGTAAAAGATTCCACCGGTTGGTTAACCAATTATTACATTCTTTTAGAACAAGTAACAGGGGGGTTAAACTCCAGAACTTGGTCAGGGCAGAGGTTTAGGATGGTATATACATAAGGGGTTGATTAAGAATTAGAACTTTACAACCTTTCCTCTTGAACTCCTAAATGATGGTGAAAGCATGACAGCTGTGTATGTACATAAACGCATTTACAGGGTGTATGATGTGCATGTATATGAAAAAGTAAAGCCAAAAGTTTAAGTAAAAAAGAATCATTTTCGGAGTAGAAGTTTTATGGCAATGCATGCCATGATAAGGGGTGCAGTGAATTCTTAAAAATTCAAGTTGATATGATACTGAAGGGGACAAGAAAACGATACTATAAAGCAGAAATTCCAGGCATGGTAAATAAGATTTAGAGAAATACCTAATAATATAGTTTCCTTTGTTATCAAATGGACAAGGAAGTGAGATTGCTCGATCCTTTGTAAGAAACCAAAACTTGTCAGATGAAACAGGGACATTTATTGGCGCCTGCATGCAAAGACATAAACTAAGAGCTTAAAAGTTTCGGAACAGGAATCATTCTATATCATTTTAAATTAAGAGCACTAGAAGTGTATAGGATAATAGGAGTATGAAGGATTCATAAATTAGATGTATGCAACTATAAGTATTTGACATAGAACTCATCCAAGTTTTGCAACTACTTGGCCTAGCAAAATATGAAAAAATGGTTAATGAACAAATTTGTCGGGTTTTTTCTTGTGTCAACTTGACAGAGTGTAGGAATGCAATTCTTTCCTCTGTTATCAACATAAGTGATACAGAAAAGGGATTCTATTTTTTGTCATAAATTATGTAAGTTTCATAGGTATGGTTGAGGTCATGAGAATATGTTACTAGCCAGGTTGTATTATAGGAGCTGCTCCTCTAGAATCACATAGAAATATGTTTATATGTATGATGAATAAATTATGACATTAAAAGAAAAGGCACCTCTTCCTGTTGCCATTGTGGGAGAAGCTCATTCAATGCCCGAGGTTCAAAAACATTCCCAGACAGGATATGAGCACCTAAAGGCATATGGAAATATGTTAAGAAATGTTTATACATGCTCAGATCTAAACTAGTAAATTCTGCAGCATTACAGGCTCGGAGAACAAACATCAAGCCAGCATACCATACATTTCCAAGTTCAATGTCATAGTTAAATGCATTCTAGTATCTGTCACATTGAGTTCTATGTTAAGATAAAATCATTTTCCAGAATTACATTCCAATGGCAACTCACACATGTCTTTTGGCCCCTCCGTAATTTCCAAACACATTGGATGGAAATATGTTACAGCCCAACTGCTACATTCAAGGGAACTCAACTGTAACCTCAACAACTAAGCTATTTTCCTGGTTCATTACTCAACTGATGTAACCTTACCTTATTGCATATGCTTAGATTTAATTGTTATCTTCTTAAACCCCTGCCATCTTCCTGGGCCTGTGTTGATGCAGCAAATGCAACTACTCGGAGATTCTCTCTCTCTTTTCTTCTTTTTTTTTCCGCTTTCTTTTCTTTTTTAAGCTCACTTTCTCAAATCCTCTAAGTGAAGGGTAGTGAGTAGTGACTAGTGACATCATATATATATATATATATATATCTACTTTCTCTTATCTTATCAATTAACGAAACAGAAGGAAGGGGGAAAAACGTGATATCAAAATCTAACAACAGGGGGAAAAGGTACCATTCGGATTAAAAAAAAGAAACAAGCAACAGAGTAAAACACGACCAACTGATTTAAAATGCCATTCACAACTCAAACTACAGACAGGCAACCCATCCAGGGTTAAATACCTACTCAAGATAATTAACCGAAGTATACCAGGCAACTACTAACCTTAAAAGAAAAACAACGCCGGAATGAACCAAATGTCGCAAAGGTGACAGAAACTTACCAACTTCAGCACCTTTTTCCACAACACAAACTGAGAAATCAGCATTCTTTTCCTGACACAATTGCTTAAACCTTATAGCCGCCGACAAGCCAGCGGGGCCAGCCCCAACGATGACAACATCATACTCTATAGACTCTCTATCAGCTTCACTGCTAAAACTCCTCATTTGCCCGACGAACCCCTTCAACCTCGAAAACCCATTTCTTGTTCGTTCATGCCCGCCAATATTAACATGATTCGGAAAGTACCCAGATGAGAAAAACCGATCAAGACCGGTCCTCGAGCCTAAAGAAGCCGACTTTTGATTGGAATAGTGAAAACAGGACTGCCAATTTGAAGTGGCGGAAGAAATTGGAGAAGTGAAGGGAAGGTGAAACTGCTTGTGGTGTTTTAGAGTTGTTGATTTAGACGAGATTGACAGAAACCTGTGCATGTTGATGAATCAAAGATTGAAGAGAAGAAAAGATCTTTCTTTTCTCTTTCTCTGTGATTTAAAGAGGGAAAGAGTCGACCTTTATACGTTACATGTGCAGGCTTCACTGGAACTGTCGTGCCAAACTTATCCTAGTTTTGTCCTAATCTAAGGGGCTGTCTGCTTTTATAATCAACCTATCAACCTATTTAACTTCAGGATAATATAAAATTATTTAGGAGTAGCAAAAAAATATAAAATTATTTAGTTACTCAATTATTGAATTTTTATCATCGAAATTATAAAACCAAATCATTTAATCACGGACATTTATGGAATTAACTTTCAAGTATCCACACCAAAAGTGTGAATGATTAAGTTACAGAGTTCAAACTGAGAACAGTAATGGCAGCAATCATTGTCTCATTGGTCTACTACAGAACAAGCATGAAAAGTTACAAGTCACAGGAAAGACACTTCAATGGAACATATTACCAAGCTAGGCATACATAATATCCAGAAATAATTGAGGTAAAACTAGATCAAGGATAAGGGAGGGTAGCAATGTGATTATGAGCCACAGTTCCAATCCATAATTTCCCTTGAACTTCTCTAACTTCACTCACTAGCTTCATAACCACACCCTTTCGATCCTCGAGGACTTCCAGAATCTCTCCTTTCTCATTGAAGAGCGAGATAACAGTGTACATCCTCATCCCCATTATTCTGGCTAAGATGCTCATTCTAACCGGTAACCTAAAGTATAAGCTCCTTATCCATGGATTGTCGGTCAGGATTTGTTGTGCTGGAGTCCTGCAACAGTCTATGGCAACCCAGAATTGACCTTTGTCATTTATTCTTACATTGTCTGGAAAACCAGGTAGATGAGCAGCAACTTCCACTGTCCCAGTTTTTGGACCTTCTAGCCAGTATTTCATTAGCCTGTCACCATGCCATACATTAGTATGCAAAAACAGAACATATTGCTGAAAATGAAAATTGAAGGGGCAAGTAATGGATCCAATAGAAGTCTATGATTCTGGTGGAAGAGCAGAAAGTTGAGATTGGGATTTACCTGCAATTAGTAGTCTCAGTGAAAAGGAGGAAGGTTTGGTCCATTGAAAGTTGCACTCCATTTGGAAATGCCAAACCATCCAAAACTATGTGAGTTGTCTTGGTAGGAGGATCATATCTGAGAAGCCTACCAGTTGCTTCTCCTTCCAACAATATGAAGAAATGTTTCCTGCAATAATATGCTGTAAGTACCCTAATTATATATCAGAACTCAAACAATAGCAGATTTGTTATGTTCACTTACACTCTGTTGTACTTTTTGCTGGTGTCAGTGAAAAAGATGGAACCGTTCTTATGGATGTCTAGGTCATTTGCAAAGAGGATTCTCTTCCCTTCCACATGAGTTGCCAAAGGTGTCGCAACTCCTCCAGTAGGTCCAACCATGAGTAATCCGTAATAGGCATCAGCAACGTACAAATCTCCACTCTCTTTGTTGAACCTTAGGCCAAGAGGACGTCCACACCATTTCTCATTTTTCCACTGCTTAGCTGTTGTCGAGTCGGCACCTATAGCACATAGCCTCTCTGACCTTTTGAGCACATTCCCAGCACAATAAGCATATAAAACATTTCAATGCAGAACTTATCTGGATTCTATGGTAAAGTACTTAAGTTGTTACATGCATATGACATTGGAGTAAACTGATGAAAAAAAAGCTCACCAGTTTGATGTCACAATGGCAAATGTCTCCCATCCAACATCCTCGCCCATCCATCTGACAATGCGTCCATCAGCTAATCCAGTGTAAGGGCCACGCCCTACGCTGTCAAACTCTAATGACTCGGGGCCAAAAACTTTATCCACAAACTCCAGCTTCCCCTCTCCTAACCGACTTCTGTTGTCTCTAGGCCAACTATCCATAACTTTCTTATACGGTGCAATGTCATGCTTCACTGGCCTGAACTGAAGGCCTCCCACTGGACCTACTTCAAGAGGATCCACCATGAGAAAACCAAAAACCAGAACAATGAGTAGGAAAACTGGGTGCTGCAAAAAGGTCCCATCTTTGTAATTTTGTCCTTTCTTCTCCATGGGAGTGAGGATCTTTGTCAGACACAGGGAGGCAGAGAGAGGCAGAGAAAGAAACAAAGAATTGCTCTGTTATGTCGATACCGTATATCAAATGCTAACAAGGGCTACATAAACTTGGTAGGAATTCATTCGTTAAGAAGTCGAGAACATGAATTTGATGTGGTAGCATTTAAGAATACAATGGGAAATAGGTTGCATATTGTTGGTCATGATTGTTGCATTGCAACATCAAATAATGGGAATTTTTTTTCTATGTCAAATTCATAATCTACCTCCATTATTGTCACACATCATTATACCTACTTCCCATGATTTTCTTACATCAGATTGTAACAGAACTGTCAGCAGAATCAATGCAAGAAAATATTGGCAAAAAGCCCTTGTTACGTGCAGGAATGTGACAGATAAAAGTCATGTGCTTTGCCTTTATGAAAACCCCAGTTCAGTTACAAGCCATTCGAACACTTGATCATGGAGGTTAGAAGCTCTTGATTCCTTTTGAGGTGACAGTGACACCCCAACAAATATTTGGCTATTTATGTTTAAGAAATTAATGAAGAGTTTAGTACCATCTCTGTAAATTGACCAATTGGCTAGAAACATCCAGAGAGTCAGAGATAAAACAAAAATAAAAAAAGATGAATAGAAAAAAAGTAAATGAATAAAAGAATATTCTGTTTTAGGGAAAAAACAGAAAGCAATTAAAAGAATATTAATTTCAAAGTCCAAAAATTATGTACTAAATGTTTAGCAAAAAAAAATATTTAAGTACTAACCACTAATTGAAGTCCAAATATTAAGAAAAAAAATCGATGACGAAGTTTAATGGAAAACGGGGAGAATTGGACTGTTTTACCTATTACCGGTTTAGGAGGTTCACGATTCAGTTAGCATGCCCTTCGCCATGACCGGTTGCCTTCTGAGAAAAACGGATAAAGCAAGCAATTGAATTACGTCAAAAAAGAAAAAAGAAGAAAAATGAAGAAGAAGAACGAAAAAAAGGGAAGAAAACCCCTGCTTGAAGCTTCCGTCTAAATAAATTCACAGAGTAAAACCCTAATTAATTAGCTCTTGATCTCAACTTCTGTTGTGATTAGGGTTTTGTAAACTCTCTCTCTCTTGATTGCTTCAAATTCCTTCCTTCCAACTCAAGGTTAGAACTTTTTTCTTTTCCTCTTCATTATCATCTTCTTCTTCTTGAGCTTAATTATTATAATTCAGGTTTATTTGTGTTTTGCATTGAAATTTTAATTTTTTTCTTTCATGTTGCTGAAATAAATTGTTTTTCTGGGCTAAATTATCAAGCAAAGAAGAATGTAAACAAATTATAATGATTTGTATGTTATCTGCTTTGTAGTATGTTTGAAGTTTTTCATTTTTTAGCCTTTTTTTGTTGGTTTGTTAACTTAGCTGTTTCTTCTTTGTAATAATTCCAGAACTGTAAACTAGCCTTGGAAATAGATATAACTGTTATATTAAGAACCTTGACTGATTTCCCAGAAAAGTTTCCCCACCTTTTCCTTTGAAACAAACTGATGCACAGAATGACAGGAAGGAAATTCATGATTGCCTCGGACTTCTTGGGTTGCTTCTCTGTATTACTTGTTTATTTCTATATTTATCCTTTTTTTTCTCCCATTAATTCAGGCATGGTATTTTTCTTACTTCTCTGTTAAGAGGTTTCCTTTCTGTTATATATTTCTTATGCTAGTCATTGAGACACAAACTGTCATATTTGATTGACCTCTTGAATTTTCAAGGTGAGCTGCTTTTTCTGTTGTTGTTGTTTTGTTGTAAGTCTTCTAAATAAGGTAGAACAAACCATTAATGAGATATTAAGTTGGCAAATAACAGATACCCAGTTTGTCTGGAGACAGGAGATCATATATTTGGCTTTGAGTCATACCTGGAGCTTATAAAGATCTATGGGACTGGGCATTGCTGAAGATATTATGGACGTGGACCATATTAGATAAAATTTTTGGTCCTTGTCACATAAAATAAATTTCAGATTTCAACAGCGGAACTTTTCGAAGGGGAGCTTTTATAATGACATCATAGGTGGAGATTTTTAGGAGTGATTGTAGCTTACGAGGGAGTCATAATTTATCTTATAGGATGTTTGTCCTGTATGTAGACTTTTTATTTGGCTTTGCATATGAGAATTACCATCCTGCTGCATTACCATTATTGGATAGTGCTAGTCTTTTTTATTCTTTTGTTTATATATTTTATTATGTTGCCATTTGCACTAGGTTCATGAGGAGTTGCCTTGTTAGTTTGGTGAATGTGGCAGATTTTGTTGTCTTTCAGATATTGGAATGGTGTTGCAATTAAGTTATCAATTCTATGTGCTGTGTCCTCTTTCTATAACCCGCTGAGATTTCTTATATGCTTATGCCAACAGGACACATGGCTAATGCTGATGGCAGCAGTGAGCCTGAGTGGATAGAGAGAGTAAGATCAGAAGGAGCCATTCCGCTACTTGAACCTGATAACTGTCCAAATGGTTGGGCCTGTCCACCTGGGGATAACTTCATGGTAAGAGGTCCAGAGTACTTGTCGACCAAAGTCAAAATCCCTGGTGGTAAATGTCTTCTAAAGTCTCTTGGCTTTGACTGGGTTAAAACTTCCACAAAGTATGGAGAGGTCTTGAGCCATCATAATAACCGTGTTAGGCAGGTTGTTGATGATGCCTTCGCAACAGGTGATAAGCCTTTCATTTGGGCATTTAATCTTCAGCTCCCAACTAAGGATAATTATAGCGCTGTAGCTTATTTTGTAGCCACAGAGCCTATTCCCGAGGGTTCTTTGATGGACCGGTTTTTGAAAGGTGATGATGCATTTAGAAATTCAAGGCTTAAATTGATTGCTAATGTTGTCAAAGGCCCATGGATTGTAAGAAAAGCGGTTGGAGAGCAGGCAATATGCATCATTGGGCGTGCCGTTTCTTGCAAGTATTGTATATCTGAGAATTTTTTCGAAGTTGATATTGATATTGGATCTTCCATGGTTGCTAGTGCAATTGTTCATCTGGCATTTGGTTACATTACAACTCTGACTGTTGACCTGGCTTTCCTTATTGAGAGTCAAACAGAGTCAGAGCTTCCTGAACAACTCTTAGGAGCTGTACGGTTCTCCGAACTGAGTCCTGATTCAGCTCAATTGATCGAACTATCATCAGCTGACAGCACTGGGAATTTGCAGGCATCGCTGCCAACCCGCTTATGGAAGTCAATAGGACAAGGATTTTCTCATCTTCTTCACCCAGGTGCTCAAGAAAATGGTTCTGTCTCTACTTCTAGTTCAACCCATGTTAATGGCAGTGCCAATCACAATGAAAGTGATGGAGATTTTAAGAAATGGTAAGCTTTCATATCATCTCGTAGTTAAAGATTTCTGAAGTAATATGAGATGAAATTTTGAACTTTGCTTTGTCTGGCTTATATGAGAAACTACACAAAAGAACTCTAAGCTTCCCCCATTGCCAAATTCCTTTTCTTTATCACTTCCTTGAACTCAGTTGAGGCCGTCATCATTGATGCTTGGTAGTTTCAAGACCATTTCCCCAATCAACAATATGAAAAGCCCAATTGGAATCCTGGGTTTGGGTTCCCCTATCTTCTTGTGGGGACTAGCAAGTCTATTGATGTTTGTAATTGATCCTCCTTATGACAGTTTTGAAAAGATATGTGGATTAGAGTCAACAATTCCCTAGATTAATTAGGCCTTCTATCTCTTCTTTCTGTTGGTCAAATATGATTTGTGTAAGTGTGATTTGTGAAGAATTTTGGTGGTATCTTATCATTGAAAATTAAGTCTAGTTTATGCCTTCACACTTTTCATGTTGCGAATCTTTTTTTTAATTCATCGTTTCTAAGAATACATGAACGTGTCACATTACAAATAATTACGCTTGACACTGCACAAATTCCTTGATTAGAGTAATACTAAGTGAAGAAACGATTGAACATTTGCAGATCAATCCAATGCTCGGCAGCTGTGCACATTTCTATTGCAGAAGCTCAATATTCCAATTCTTTTCACACTTATTGGCGTGCAATCATTTGGTGATTCTTGGCTTAGCCATTGACAGAATATCTCATTTATTGGTATCCAGTGATAGATTTTGTAATTTTTTTCCTGTTTATAGTTGATTAACCACATATCATGTGTATTAATATTGCTGTCTATAAACCCATTTTTAGCTGCATGGTGGGCATCCTTTCCACCCCTGTATACTTATTATCCATCTTATTCAAAGAATAGAATTGTGCTCGGTTATCCATACTGATGGGAGCCTGTTACAATTTTTTACCAAGTATATAATTTACGCGAGCATACACACATTACAGGATGTAAAATTTTGAACCAGTGGATGGAGGAGTAGAAAGAGAGAGATTCTGGAAAAATGATTCTCATAGGACTTGCTGGGCCTGGGGTACAGGTTTGCACCAACAAATTGAAGGAAAAGTGCAAATTATCATCATGCATTGTAGCCTCAAGATCGAGTCTTTTCCTTGCACTTTTAACCTCCATAAGAAGAGTTAACTTTCCTTCCAAGTTATTATTACCCGAATCCATAACTTTCTTTTTAAATTATTATCCGAATCCATTTGGGTGAGGCAAGATCAACCTTCTGTTGAAAGTTACAGCCTTTTACACCTTACCCAAGAAATATCAATCTGGAGGCACAAAAAAGCATGATTTCTTCTCATATTACGCTTATCAATTCAATATATCCTAACTCCATTTGTATTAGTTTCTTTTGTTTTTCCTATGCCTTTTCATTTCCACGAGGAGCTGGGGGAAGATTGGTTCAATTGAAAACGCAAAAGTACTTGAAATAAGATCAGGATTAAGAAATAAGATCGAAACTTGAAATGTATAAACAGAATTAAAACAAAGACCGTCTTTTTTACTCCATCAAGTTATTCAATAATTATATAAATTGTCGATGAATATGAATTTCAACATCGTATACAATTTTTTTCACCATTTCGAAGAATGGTTCAAGAACAATCTAGGAACTGTTTAAGATTCAAACTATCAGGAAAAGAACAACAAATGATGCGTAAGTGAGCCATGACAATCAGCAAACTTGCAGGTTACAATCCATGTTGGGCGGTAAAGAAATTGTAACATCTGTATAATCTTAAAATCAGACCAGGAGCTTGTGTGATCACAGCAGAGGAAAGCAATGAATCTCTAACACATCTAACGATCAAGAATATCCCGGTTGTTCCAACTTTCAAGTTACCGTCTAGCCCAACAAAGCAGAGCAACAAAGTATTGTTAAGGGATAACTCCATAGTTCATGTCTACATCGTACATACAAATGCGGGTCCTTCCGAAAGTAACTAGACAAGTTCAACACCATCAACTGGAAGTGTGCTCATCTGCAAGGTTCTACCATTTCCAATAAACCGTACAGAAGGCAATGAAGGATCTGTAACAGATTCAATCTCAAGAAAATTGAAATCATACGCACCAGAACGCTTCAAACTGAATACAAAAACAACCACAATCCATCCCAGCATGGAAACTGCCCAATAATTGGTCATCCCGTGAATCAAACCCCAAGCTATAGCATACCCAACAATTATACCAGATAAATGTCCAAGAAAACTTGCTTGCGGAACAATGATTGAAGTAAAAATCAACGACTCAAAAGGTGCAAAACTAATGGGAAGTGAAAGGAATCCAAAAAGATCCAACTTTGATGAAGGTTGCTTCACAGATAAAATTGTCATCCACCCAAAAACAACACAAGAATACCCAACAGCAGTCACTCGCCGGAAATACTCAATCTTAAACCGTTGAATCAAGAAATGATACATTCCCAACACAAGCAAACCCGATAAAATGACCAAAACAAGTGTGTACTGCAGATAATACGCCACTCCAAGACCCAAATGCCCTAATTGTTCTACAACCCCAAGACTCCAAAGGGCGCTCATATTGAAAACAAGATGAAGAACACTTATATGTGAAAAGGCTGAAGTAATTATTCTCCAATGGTGCCCTTCCAGTGCAGTTTCATAACTTAAACCGACATGCTGATAACCAATGTTTTTCTTCTGTATGTAAAACCATATTGCACTACATATTCCTATTATACAACTTGTTGCTGGTTTTTCCAATATCTCATAAAATAATGGCTTCCCCATTCCTACTAGTGTATGAAATTCCTTCAACTCTCTCTTTTAACTTATTCAATCCACATAAAAGTCATAAGCCGATCAAAAATTCACCAAAAAGATCACTGCTTTTCTAGTGCAAAATATGAAAAAAAGTAATCTTTCACAATGTTTTAAACCAACCCAAATCCAGCACTGACAACGAAATCCCAGATCTAAGATACTCAATACTTTTTAAATATCAATTATTTAAACACAGAAAAAGAGCAGCAATAGGAGAACCGAGTTTTCTCAGAGCCAATCAATTCAATGAACTACTTTCAAGCAGCAGAAATTGAGAAATTTAGGAGTTCACTCCACACAGGGAAATTAAAAAAAAAAACAGAGCGATAGGAGATCTTACTATGGCTGTCAATCGATTCAGGTCTCTGGTTGCTTCCCTTGATTTTGATTCTGGGGTTTTTTTACTTTAGCAACTGAGCAGCAGAGAATAATTCAATTTGATCATAAGCTACGTCTCTGAGACTCACTATTTCTGGACTTTTCTGCAAATTTTAGTTGGTTATTTTAAAATTGCTTTTTGATATTACCAAAGTACCCTTATTTCCTTTTCTTTTTTATCTTCTTCAATAGGAATTTCATTTTCCTTTTTTTTTTAAGGAATTTCATTTTCATCTCCATAATTTACATTCATGAGAGAAAATTTATTTTTAATTATGATATGACAGAGAAATATTTTAATTTTTCATTTGTAAGTGCTCTTGTATTGAGTCAATAGAAGAATACAAGAATTGGTTTTAATAGGCAAGACCTTAAAATTAGTTGGGGGATAGGGATTAGATTACTAAGCTTAATTAATAGTCTTCATTTGAGTTTATGGCATCAGCTTTACCATCAAGTTAAAAAGAGATGGTTAGGTGATTGATCCAAATGTCAAATGAAGGTTCCAAAATTTTATTCCAAATTATAAATTTTAACAAAAAAAAAAGAAAAATAATAAGAAAGGCAATCTTGCATAACATGCATGGGCTAGGCAGTTCACTAGGATTGCAGGCCTTGTCCAATTCAGACCCAGGCCTTGGATAGGATTTCAAGATTGGATCCAACTAATTCCTTATGTAACAGTCTTGGAGTATAGATGGGCTTAACCCAATCAATGAACATCTCTAGACTCTAAACTAATCCCAACAAATCCACGCCATAAAAGTTGTCTAAGACAAGTGAAAAAATCATCATATCTTAAATTTATCTAATCCTATCATAGTCTTATCCATCGCAACAAACACACTTTAAATGTTTGGTTTAAGACTTTTTTTTTAGCTTTCTTTTTTGATACATAAAAATCCAAAAACTCGACTTAAATCATTAGATTAGATCTACCTAACATAGATGTCTCTAATAAAAACGAAGGAGATCTTCCTTTCTTGTATGAACAAAAATGCTTAAATAATCGAGCTGCCATTATCTTTGATATATAGTATAGCATGCTAATGCAATTAATTAAAGGCTTAATGTTTAATTTAGTCCCTGAATTATATCAAAAAAGACAGATTGATCCATGAATTTTTATTTGACATAGATTAATCCTTAAATTCTTATTTTGAGGCAGATAGATCTTGAAAAAGAAAAAGAAAATTTAGGGATCAATTTGCCCAAAATAAAAGTTTATGATCCAATCTATCACAATGTAACAAGTTTTTTACTATTTAGGGACCAATTTATTCCAAAATAAAAGTTCAGATACCAATCTGTTTCAAATAAAAGTTAAAGGATCAATTTATCTTTTTTAATATAATTTAGGAACTAATTTAAGTATTAAGTCATTAATTAAACAATAATAAAAGATCATGGCATGTATGGTCATTGCCTTTCGAATTGTTAAGTAATATTGATGACGATTTAGTGTTAATGGCCTAGTCACGACTCACGAGTGTTGGCGAGGCATTTAAGTCAAAACAAAGTTCAAATATCCGTATCCACCGTTTACTTGAATCCAGCGTTAGTTAAGTCAGTTTTTTTTTTTTTTTTTATTTAGTGACCACAAGTCTTGTTTGGATGCTAGAATTTCCTGTTTGGATGTAACCAAAGCGACCGGATTCTAACATTTGATATTCTTTAATCTTTATAGTTCAACCACCCGACTTTATTCTAATTACTTTAAATCTTCCTATATAAAGGACAAGGACACACTTGCTTCACTCATTTTCTTAACGCAAACTTTCTTTTATATCTTTATAATTTCTCCCTATGCCACCAAACACCAAAGTCATTCCGATCATAATCCGGAACAAGTGGACGTCCGGTATGCACCATCAAAATTCTCTCAAGCTTACCGACAAGTGGGAAGATGACTACGGGAGTGGCGGCAATCGCCATGACCGCGATTACTGGCACGCTAGACGCGCGTTTTTGAACAGTTACCATTTCCGTGAACAAGATGGATTCAAAGATAGGTTGAGGAGATCGATCAAGGAGTTCAACGAGACGGCCATGGGCGTGATTACCAAGTATTATCGAGAATTGTCCAAGAGAAGGCTGGGAGTTAGGGTTTTCAGGGTGAAGTTGGGTCTACCGTCTTTGGACGATCTTGTAAGTATGAGATGTTTCAGTCCCTGGTTGAACAAAAAAGGGTCGAAAACCATTGGAATTTGAACGGACCATATTGTATGGCTAAAGTTTATAGTTGGTCTAGTTTTCAAATTTAAGAGTCTTTCTTTGGTTTATGTGGATATATTTGTGATATATAGGTACAAACATTATCATTATGCTGTCTTGTAATGAAAGATATGTTATAAAAAATAATCTTAATTTCATATGGCATGGAACTAGCTTAATTAACCGTATAGCATGCTTGTGCTCATTAACTAGCTTAATTACTTGTTCAATTTCTCCATTCGTTTGAACAATTTTAATCAAAATAGACCTAACAACGTACCATTCGTTTGAACAATTTTAATTGGCTAAATATCTAAGTTGGCCCTTAAACTATATCTTTTTGGACATATTGGCCTCTAAACTTTTATTTGGGACAATTGACCCCTCAAACTATTATTTTGGAACAATTACCCCCTTAACCTATCATTTTGGGACAATTAACCCTCCAAATTTATTATTTTGGGACAATTAAACCCTTAAAATTATTATTTAGGGACAAAGTAGCCCTTAATTCAATAGAAATTTCCTTTGAAAATAAACTTTGAGGGGTTAATTGTCCCAAAATGAAAGTTTGAGGGGTTAATTGTCCCAAATAAAAGTTTACGGGCCAATTTGTCCATTTTGGTATAGTTTGAGGGCCAATTTGGGTATTTAGCCAATTTTAATTAAAATGGAGCTAAACAACATACATAGCTTAGAAATCATTCCAATATAACTTAATTAATTGGTTTATTATCCAATTTGGTTTCTAAACTATATCAAAAGGGTCATTTAATCCTTAAATTCTTATTTGACATAGATTGGTCCTTGAACTTTTATTTTGAGATAAATTGATCCCTAAATCGTTAAAAAAGGTTAACTGACTGAGATCAATTGATCCTTAAACTTTTATTTTGAGATAGATTGATCCTGAATTTTCTTCAATTTTCTTTCATTCAAGACTTATCTATCTTAAAATAAAAATTCAGTGATCAATCTATCTTAATTAAATAAAGACTTAGAGACTGATCTGTCATTTTTGATATGATTAAGAGACCAAATTAGATATTAAATCCTATATAAATTTTTGAATTTATTATATACCAAAAGGAGGGAGTAGTATTAATCTCAAAACTTTTTAATTTATATCTTACTTTTTGTTAAATAAATTGATATGTAGGCTCCAAATTATCAATTCCTTTCCTAGTGACTCTGTACATCCTATTTCCAACAAGGAAAAATAAATGGTGGATATCCTAATTAGTTAAACAAAAAAAATTAATTATACTGCATATACAAAATCTTTGTTCAACTCCAAATTAAAGTCCAAAGTGGGAAAGGATTCCCCTATATAAATGCCCACACCTGCAATCGTTGCTATTTGCTTCTTTTCCAAAAAATCCCATAATAGCGAGCTTTGAAGTCAATTGAAGAAGAATTCTACGATGTATTCAGATTCGAAAATAAGTTGGTTCATGAAAAAGCTAGCTGGGCGAAGCAAGTCCAAAAATTCTTACCAGAGGGTGGAAAAGGCTGATGATCCTCTGGTAGCTCGAAAAGGTTACTTAGCAATGTACGTGGGGGAAGAGGCTAAGAGGTACGAAGTTCCGATCAAGTATCTTTCTCTTCCAACGTTCAAGGAACTTCTGAGACAATCGCAGGAAGATCATTATCTTGATTCCAAGATCGCTGGACCCATCATGATTTCATGCAACACTGAAATCTTCGATCAACTGCTGAAGAATGCCAATAAGTGACGAATTAAATTAATTAGAATGGACCCATGGATTTATCTTGCAACCCATAAGAATAAGGGGGCCAAAGAAGATTTTTTGTGTTGTTAAACATTAATTTAGCATTTGTCAAATATAATGCTGTAAATTGTAATTCTTATTTCTTAATCATTTTTTTAATTAGTAGATGTTACTATTTATTGACCCAAAAAAGAAATTATTTGTTTTCTATAAAATGAAAATTCAATTTTTCAAATAGTAATTCTAAATAGATTTCAACACTTTTTTTTAATAAACCGTAGTATTAGATAATCACATTGTCCATGATTAATTCAAAGTTGAGGCACATCTAATCCCAAAAGGATAGATATACAAAAATAATAATAATAATAATAATAATAATAATAAAGAACTTTTTTTTCTAGGTTAAAGTTAATTAAATCTGATATTCTCGAGGAACATTTAGGTATTATAATCACACTATGTTTTTTTCATATAATATTATGTTATTATAATATTATTATATAAATGAAGATCCCAACATATCCTCTGTAGGATCCAACCCGGCCAAAGGACAAGGACAATAAAAAAGATTAAAGCATGAAATGACAAAAGGGTAAGTTCCAATAGTCCTCATGTTGTAAGATCCGCCATGTTTAATTAATGATGTACACATATAGAGACAAACTTATTCTTTTTCTTCGGAAAAACCAAGAATTATCATTCGTTAATCACTCAATTTTTTGTTTGCCAAAAAAAAATCACTCAATTTTGTAGAACTCTTCCTCGTAGATAGAAATTTGTAAATTTGTTTCCTCTAGCCGTTCCCCCTCGCTATAAATAGGTTCCTTACTCTCAAAGAAAGGCTATCACAGCAATAGCAACAGAGGGAGATCAGTACTTTGTTCCTGCTAGCTAACTTGGATTAAGAATCATGGCTAGGCTTGACAGCAAAGCAACAATGCTCTTCAACTTTCTGCTGCTGCTATCTTTTTTTCTCATCATCACCATGGCCGAGAGCAAGCTTTTGAGCAGTAACTCCACTAACAATTCATTTGTGGAAATTCTTTTACCAATAGATATATGTTAATGTTTTTCAGCTAACTTAATGGTGTTTATAATGTTATGCAGTTGGGATTGGGAGGGTGAAACTCCAGGAGGTGAAACAACCAAGGATTGCTTGTTCAGGAATCTGGTGCCCTGGAAAGAGACAACATTAATCAACCTTACATCATTCCTCTCTCAAGCATGAAGCCTTAAATGATCTCTCTGAGTATACCATTTTAGATTTTTGTGGGTTAAAATAAGAACTCCGTTGAATGGATGGTTTCTTGAACTGATCCTGAGTTGTTGGTGAAGAATATTTGGTGTTATAGTTGAAGCATGGGAGAATAAATTATCAAATTAATAAAATGTTTCTTTCGCTAAGTATCTTCTTAATTAATTAATTTTGGGTTTGCAGTTTTCTATTTTAAATTCATTTTTAAGTACCCACTCAGCCTGATCAGATCAGGCTGTGCAAGGATATAAAATCAACAGGCTTTACTAAGTATGAAAACAAAACATGGGATGTTTATAAGGAACAAATTTGGATCTTTTAATTGTTTCGTGTAGACAAAACCTTAATCATTCCAGTTATCAGGAAACTCTAAATCTACCTTGCTATATCTTGGTTCATTTCAAAGGAATAACAAGGATCAATGGCTTGCAATAATAATAGTACAAATTAAGAAAACTTGGTGGTAACTAAAGCTGGCATAATTCCCTTTGGAAAGTGAATTTTGAGTTTTAACCGTTCAATTGCCGCAAACCTTGGTGGCTCTCCCTTCAGAATAGTAGACTGAAACAACACCTCTCATTTTGGGCAAGTTATCTTTTTGTTCGTAGCCTCAAAAAAACCCTTCAAGTTCTAAGGCTTCTGCTTGCTTTCACGAATAAGCGCTCAATAACTCAATCTCCTGGTTCCTTTGGACGGTATCCGTATCAGGTTCCTTTCTGCCATCATTTTAATTGCTATTGCTGCTATAAATGATTTTCAGCTGATGATCCCTGACTGTAATAATTTTTAAAAGAATGCTAATGAATGAAGAGGATTAGGAAAGCCATGTGTTTGTTGCTTTCCTTGTATGTGATAAATCTGTGTAAATTTTGTAGCAGATCATGAGAATATGATCATGGAAATCAAAGTATAGTGCTCTTGCGCAGGTTGATCAGTCGTTTTGAGGAAATTTAACTAATTGCAAAGAGAGAAAATGGTATCCGCCGCGTAAACGGCGAACGCCATCCAAAGTCCGTTGCTTCACCAAGGACAGAGGTAGGAGAGATTGATACCAGAGCCCCATTTCAATCTGTCAAGGCTGCTGTTAGTTTATTTGGGGAAGTAGTTGTTTCCAAGGAGAGACGCACTCCCAGAAAATCAAGACTTTCAGCAGAGGTACGCACCCTTCAGGCACCAGGCTCCAGGCTCCAGGCTCCAGCTATTCATTATAATTATAGTTCTGATTAATTCTTCGTCCCATGCAACTGCGCGGCTTATTCTAATCTGCTTCTGACGTTTGTTTGCCAGAATGTGATAGACAGGGAGACGCAGCTTCTCTCGGCGCAGAAAGAATTTAATTGAATAATATTAAGCAATAAATAAAAACTTTACTTATCCAAAAAAAAGAGAAAAATCTGCCTAGTGGGGAAACCACTAAGGCTAAAGCAGAGGGTGATCTTGAAAGCGCAAAGGCAGCATTGAAGATACAGAATGACTGAAAACTTTAATTTTGTGCAAATTGGATGGCTTCCCCTGATGGAATGAAGAGCCTGTGGATTAGTTAAACAGTAGTTGAATTTACTCCTTTGTACCAAATGATTTGAAATCTACCCCTTAGATTTATCGTTAATCTTGCTGATGTTTGTGTGAGTTCATGTTGCTTCTAAAGCTTAAGAGGAAAGAGAGTAAAAAGAAGAAGAGATGAGAACCATTTCCACAAGAAAACATCACAACACAACAGGGTAAACACTTCATATCATTAGACTATATAATTGTATTACCTTAATTTTCTCTGCATTATTCATTTTTTCAGATCAAGTACTGCTTGGCAGCTAAGAAGATCCTAATGCTGCCATTTTACACTCACTAAAATATTACAGCAACATTTATCTTAACACTTAGTGTAAAAAAGGAATAAGCTAAAATATTTCACTTGTCTTTCTTGTTTAACAAAGCTGTACAAAGTGCGTTTAATACAAGCATGGAAAGCAGAGTTAGGTAAGCACAGTGAAGACAAAGCTGGTTACGAGGCTGCATAGGTGGGGAACAAGCTATTCAAGCATAGAAAGCAGAGTTAGGTGAGCACAGCTGGTTACGAGGCTGCACAAGTGGGGAACAAGCTATACAAGCATGGAAAGCGGTTCCCTATACAAGTGGGAAACGATTAAAAATATTAACGTTATTACTCCCCCTCAAGTTGGAGCATGAAGATCCATAATGCCCAACTTGGATAATAAAGCTTGAAAATGATCTCGACCAAGAGCCTTAGTAAAGATGTCTGCTAATTGAGAGTTAGAACCAACATGTGATGCAACGAGTTCCTTGGATTGGATGCGCTCACGAATGAAATGACAATCAATTTCTATGTGTTTTGTGCGTTCATGGAACACCGGATTAGCGGCAATATGGAGGGCAGCTTGATTATCGCAAAAAAGTTTCATTGGCAAGGGATGGGGCACCTGAAGGTCACTAAGAAGGCTTCGCAACCAAATTAACTCACTTGTGGCAGTGGACATTGCACGATATTCCGCTTCAGCAGAAGAGCGAGACACTGTGCTTTGCTTCTTGGATTTCCAAGAAATAGGGGCAGAACCAAGTGAGATAAAAAATCCAGAGGTGGAACGACGAGTCATAGGACAACCAGCCCAATCCGAATCACAATAGGCTTGAAGCTTGAAAGAACTAGAAGAAGGTAGAAATATACCTTGTGCAGGAGAGGATTTTACATAGCGAAGAACACGCATGGCAGCTTCAAGATGTTGTTCTCTAGGATCAAGCATAAATTGACTTAAGATATTGACAGAATAGCATAAATCTGGTCTAGTGATGGTGAGGTATAAAAGACGGCCAACCAAGCGCCTATATTGAGAGGCGTCAGCAACAGGATTACCAGAATCATGGGTAAGCTTGTGATTTTGCTCCATAGGAAAAAGACAAGGACGAGCAGCAAGCATTCCTGCTTCAGATAGAATATCAAGTGCATATTTTCTTTGGCTTAAGACGATACCTGTTGGAGAACGAGCAACTTCAATGCCCAAAAAATATTTTAAGGGACCAAGGTCTTTGATGCTGAATTGCTTGTGCAAAAAAGACTTGATAGAAGAAATTTGTGCAGCATCATTTCCCGTAATTATAACATCGTCAACATAAATCAAAATAGCGATGAAACTTTCACCATGTTGTAAAGTGAAGAGAGAATAATCTGCAGCAGATTGAGAGAAGCCAATAGATTTCAAAGAGATGGTGAATTTTTCATACCAATTACGGGAAGCTTGTTTTAACCCATACAGAGATTTTCGAAGCCGACAAACTCTTGTCTCCCCTTTTCGAGAGAAACCTTGAGGAATTTTCATATATACCTCCTCTTGAAGATCACCATGCAGGAAAGCATTGTTGACATCAAGCTGGTGCAAGTGCCAATGTCGGATAGATGATACCGCAAGAAGGCAACGGACTGTCACCAATTTCGCAACTGGAGCAAAGGTTTCATGATAATCAAGCCCCTCAACTTGCGTAAATCCTTTTGCGACCAGCCGTGCCTTGTACCGTTCTATGGAACCATCTGGTTTATATTTGATGCGATAGACCCATTTGGAGTCAATGGCCTTCTTTCCAGGTGGCAATGTTTCAAGAGTCCAAGTATTGTTCTGTTCAAGAGCATCAATTTCACTTTTCATGGCTTTACACCAATTTTCATCATGGACTGCTTGAGAAAAAGTTTTAGGTTCATCAACAGAGGTGATGGCTGCTAGAAAGGTAGAATGAACAGATGAAAATTTATCATGAGAAATGAAATTAGAGATGGGATAGCTGGTACCTGAGTGAGCTGAAGGAGAGGTAGACTTCAAGGGGTCAATTGAGGAAGGAAGATCATAAATAAAATCTTGAAGCTTGTGAGATGGAACTCAATGACGATGAGGACGAGATGACAAAGTAGAAGAAGTAATAGGTGCGTCAAGACTTGTAGTGGCACTAGGATTCTCATCTTGGTGCATTTCTTGGGTGGAAGGCGTGGGTCCATTATTTTGTAAAGTGGCAAAGTCATAATCATCAAGCAAAGGCAAAGGAACAACTGGGGTAAAAGACAGATTTTCGCTAATGGTAGAATAAGGAAAAATATGCTCATGAAAAATCACATCTCTACTAGTAAAGATTCGTTTGGACTCTAAATCGTAAACACGATAACCTTTTTGTCCATTTGGATATCCAACAAAAACACATTTCATGGCCCGTGCATCAAATTTCTTGCGTGATGGGGAGTGATTGTGGGCATAACAAAGACAACCAAAAATTCTCAAATGGTCATAACTGGGTTTCTTGTTAAAAAGCATTTCATATGGGGTTTGGTTATTTAAAATTGGTGTAGGAAGCAAATTGATAAGGTAAGCCGATGTTAAAACACATTCTCCCCAAAAGGATAAAGGTAAATTGGCTTGAAATCTTAAGGCACGCGCCATTTCAAGAACATGTCGGTGTTTTCGCTCTACAATTCCATTTTGTTGTGGTGTATCGACGCAAGAACTTTGATGCAATATGCCAGTGGAATGATAAAAATTTTTAATAGCACCTGAAAAAAATTCACTACCATTATCACTCCGAATTTGACGCACTTTGGAATTAAACTGTGTTTTGACCATGTTACAAAAAAAAATCAGATAACCAAGAGTTTCAGACTTATGTTTCATCAGATAGACCCAGGTGCAACGGGAATAATCGTCAACAATTGTCAAAAAATAGTGTGCACCAGTATGTGAAGGTGTTGAATAAGCACCCCAAATATCAACATGAATTAATGAGAAACGTTCACTACTTCTATTTTTGCTAACTGGAAAAGGATTTCATGTTTGTTTTGCACGATGACAAACATCACAAACATGCTGAAAATTTGAATGACTAACATTAGACAAACTACAAATTTTAGACAACCGATCAAAAGAGACATGGCCAAGATGCATATGCCAAGTTAAAGAAGAAGAATCCTTGACAGAATGACAAGCTACAAAAGATGATAAAAAAGAACAACGATAAAGACCTCCTTGAAGTTTACCCACTCCAATCAGCGTCTTGGAATGAAGGTCCTGAAAGACACAAAAATCAGGAAAAAATAAGACTACACAATTGAGGTCTCTGGTAAGTTTGCTTATTGAGATAAGGTTGCAAGAGAAATTTGTGACACATAGAACATTGTTAAGGGTGACATCATTGGAGAGGATGGCTTTCCCAATATGAGAAACTGGTAAAGAGATACCATTTGGGAGTTTAACTGGCTGATAAAAATAATTAGGTGATATGTTCTGTAATAAGGATATCGAAGAAGTCATATGATCAGTGGCTCCACTATCAATTATCCAAGAAGTAGAGTCAATGGGTTTACCTGCAAGGTTGGCAGAAGGCATAGAATTACCATTCAAAAATTGAATCAATTGATTATATTGGTCAGTGGTGAGTCCTGCAATTGGAGATTGAATATCCTCATTACTCGAGGTAGTAGTGCTAGTGGCAGCAGCCATTGAAGTACCAGGCGATGGAGAACATTTCTGCAAAAAACCCATGGGATAATGAATTGGAAATTGGATTTCTGCTTGAATCACGACGGTTTCGTGTTTTCCAATCCATAGGGTAACCAATAAGTTCAAAACAATTTGCCTTGGAGTGTCCATTTTTCTTGCAATGATCACATACTTCTCGGACTTTTGATGGAAATTTCTGCCTTGAAAACCTTGATTTAACAGTCAACGCAGTAGCTTCTATAACTGGGACTCTAGAAGAGGCAACGACTTGCTGTTTTTCTTCTTGAGCAACAATTGAATACACTTTGCTCAAACTTGGAAGAGGTTCGGTGCTCAAAACTTGAGTTCTTATGGTGCTGAAATTGTCATTTAACCCCATCAAAAATTGGTGGAGTCTTTCAGTTTCACGAATGGCAATAAACTCCTTGCCTGCTCCACATGAACACTTTGGAATGGCTTCATACAACTGCAATTCATCCCATAATGGTTTAAGTTTGGTGTAATAAGCAGCGATGGAAAGATTACCTTGGTTTGTGATGGCCAAGTCATGCTTCAATTGATGCACTTTAGGAGCATTGCCTTGTGAAAATCGCTCTTCAAGGTCAATCCATACTTCTCGTGCCGAGTCGGTGTAAGCTACACTATCATGAAGGTCACGAGAGAGGGCATTGAAAAGCCAAGAAATAACCATCGAGTTACATTTCATCCAAGAGGCAAAATCAGGAGAGCCAATGTCAGGTTTGGTGAGTGTCCCGTCTACAAAGCATATCTTGTTTTTGGCATAAAGGGCATTTTGCATTGCTCTCCTCCATGTTGGATAATTTTCTCCGGTCAAAAGGCTTGAAACAAAGACGGTACCAGGATTATCTGATGGGTGCAGATAATAAGGAGAGTTATGATCAAAGGGGTTATTTGCTCCCCCAATTGATCCAGTATCATTTTGGGTGGAATTGCTGTCAGAGTTGGTGGACATGATGGCTAGGGTTCATAACCTGCTCTGATACCATGTAAAAAAGGAATAAGCTAAAATATTTCACTTGTCTTTCTTGTTTAACAAAGTTGTACAAAGTGCGTTTAATACAAGCATGGAAAGCAGAGTTAGGTAAGCATAATGAAGACAAAGCTGGTTACGAGGCTGCATAAGTGGGGAACAAGCTATTCAAGCATAGAAAGCAGAGTTAGGTGAGCACAGCTGGTTACGAGGCTGCACAAGTGGGGAACAAGCTATACAAGCATGGAAAGCGGTTCCCTATACAAGTGGGAAACGATTAAAAATATTAACGTTATTACTTAGGATATGCAACTCCGCAAGCGCTAGCGACCTTTTTAGCGTTGGGGTTGTTAACAAACTTCTTCAGAGTTGGGTTCTGAAGATACCCACAAAGGCATGGCTGCTGCTCCCTCAGCTTGGTGCAACAAGCGTTTGATGGAGGCGACGACGACGTGAAGGCCGCCAGGCATGGGGTCAGCTCCGATGGGCTGCATGTCACCTCCTCCGCCGTGCGTGTTTCACCTAGAAACACCACCAGTGCCACCACAAACAGGGCAACAAAGGAAACCCTCTTCATTTTTCTCTTCTTTTGCCTATAAACCAAGGTGCTAATACTTGAGAAAATTTTACAAGCGAAGCCAAAACAAGGTGCTAATACTTGAGAAAATTTGACCAGTAAAGTTAATGCTTTGCTACATGGTGTGTGCATTTGGGCGTAAGCTTTGGGCACAATTTATAGAAGTTGGAAATGGTAACGGTAGAGACCTTTAACCATGGTTTACGGGTGGGTCCTTTTAACTCTTCTTAGTTGGAAAGGGTAACTAAATTTTATGTTTTGTTGAGAGGCGGTTAAGGCCCTAAGCCCCTCACCTCAAGCAAAGTCAGTAGCCAGTAGCCAGTACAGCCTACCAAAAAAAGTTGTAAGGCAAACCAAACTATTTGTGCTTTGCAATAAATGAACGCCGCTCAAGCATCTAATGAACTTTGGTCGGTGAAAGTACATAATTGGTCCCCCTACAATACGAAAATATTCAATTTAGTCCATCTACTTTATTTTTCATCAATTTAGTCCCTCTACTATCAGAATTAAACTTTATTAGTCCCTCTCCGTCAAATTATCGTCAATTTGCTGACATGGACTTAACGTTTGCCACGTTGCTGACGTGGCACCTACGTGTCATTTGCCACGTCAGCTGACACGTGGCCGTCCCTTCATTAATTATCCTTAATAAGTAGAGGGACTAAATTGCCTAAAAAATTAGTGTATGAGGACTAAATTGAATATTTCACTATAGTTAAGGGACCAATTTTAATTATTTTCTTAAAAATTTAATATGAATTATATGAAATAATTTGATTTTTTATATAAACTACATTATCATTATATTTAATTATGAAATTAATGTCTTGAATTAATATATTATGTAATAAATTATCAATATAATAATATATAACTAAAACAATATATTTTTATATACATCTAGGGCAGGACAACTAAAACCTGGCCACACCTGGCCTACCATGCTTTGACCATTCAATAAAAAAACTCTGACCATACTCGACCCGATGCTCGAATCTCAAATAAAAAAATATGCCTCTATCAGTTTGAAGCAAGTCGGAACCCATCTAGGACGGATATTTTTTGCCTTCTCTAGAATCCATTGTAGCATATAAGTAGAGATCTAATGGAAAACTTGCAATGCACCTTTTGCATGGAATAAAACCGTGAGGTCTTCAAGTCAAAGTGGATAATATCTCGTAGGTTAGCCATGTCTCTATAGTTTCACCCATTAAATAAAGCTCAAATATTTATTGTTCAATAAGATTATATGCAAAATAATTTTCTATTTCTAAAATTTTTCCTTTTCTTTTAGTTTCAATTTACTTATTTATTTTTACACTTATTTTATTCATTTATTTTAATTTTTAACTTAAATCAATAAATATAAATTGTAAAAAATATAATTACATATTTATATAATATTATTGTTATACTTATTTTATTCATATATTGTAGAAAAATATAATTACATATCTTTAAAATATAATTACATATCTTTATAATATTATGAAAAATATGATGTTATACTTATTTTTCCAATTGAAAATTCTGTAATATTATTCCAAGGAAGACTACTCCAAGGAAACAGAAGCAATCACTAAACTCACCTTGCTCGAGCGAAGCAATCCCAACCTAACCCACTCCTTCAAACAACATAAAACTCACGTACTACCAAACCCCCAAATCCTCACCATCCAAGCATCAGGTAGGCATGTGCGGCTGTCCTAGGCAACCAGAACGGGGTCTCGGAGTCTCAAACGCCAGTGACTGCACATTAAAATTAAACTTTTATCGCCTATTCAGTAGTTTTAAAGCTTTGAAAAATCCAAAGTGCAAAGGAATGCAGTGATAAAAAGAAAAAATCCCCTATTTAGAAAGGCAAATAGGGGATCACAGCAAAAATCCCCTATTTATCGCCTATTCAGTAGTTTTAAAGCTTTGAAAAATCCAAAGTGCAAAGGAATGCAGTGATAAATAGGTTCATTACTCTCAAATTAGAAAGGCAATCACAGCAATAGCAACAGAGGGAGATCAGTACTTTGTTCCTGCTAGCTAACTTGGATTAAGAATCATGGCTAGGCTTGACAGCAAAGCAACAATGCTCTTCAACTTTCTGCTGCTGCTATCTTTTTTTCTCATCATCACCATGGCCGAGAGCAAGCTTTTGAGCAGTAACTCCACTAACAATTCATTTGTGGAAATTCTTTTACCAATAGATATATGTTAATGTTTTTCAGCTAACTTAATGGTGTTTATAATGTTATGCAGTTGGGATTGGGAGGGTGAAACTCCAGAAGGTGAAACAACCAAGGATTGCTTGTTCAGGAATCTGGTGCCCTTGAAAGAGACAACATTAATCAACCTTACATCATTCCTCTCTCAAGCATGAAGCCTTAAATGATCTCTCTGAGTATACTATTTTAGATTTTTGTGGGTTAAAATAAGAAGAACTCCATTGAATGGATGGTTTCTTGAACTGATCCTGAGTTGTTGGTGAAGAATATTTGGTGTTATAGCTGAAGCATGGGAGAATAAATTATCAAATTAACAAAATGTTTCTTTCAATAAGTATCTTCTTAATTAATTTTGGGTTTGCAGTTTTTATTTTAAATTCATTTTTAAGTACCACTCAGCCTGAGCAGATCAGGTTGTGCAAGGATATAAAATCAACACGCTTTACTAAGTATGAAAACAAAGCAAAACATGGGATGTTTATAAGGAACAAATTTGGAACTTTTAATTGTTTCCGGTAGAGAAAACCGTAATCATTCCAATTATCAGGAAACTCTAAATCTACCTAGCTATATCTAGGTTCATTTCAAAGGAATAACAAGGATCAATGGCTTCCAATAATAATAGTACAAATTAAGAATAGAAAACTTGGTAACTAATTAAAGCTGGCATAATTCCCTTTGGAAAGTGAATTTTGAGTTTTAACCGTTCAAATGCCGCAAACCTTGGTGGCTCACCCTTCAGAATAGTAGACTGAAACAACACCTCTCATTTTGGGCACGTTCTCTTTTTGTTCGTAGCCTCAAAAAAACCCTTCAAAGTTCTAAGGCTTTTGCTTGCTTTCACGAATAAGCGACTTCATTTTCGTCCCAATACCTCAGCCTCCTGGTTCTTTTGGACGGTATCCGTATCAGGTTCCTTTCTGCCATCATTTTAATTGCTTGCTGCTCTAAATGATTTCCAGCTGATGATCCCTGACTGTAATAATTTTTAAAACAATGCTAATGAATGAATAGGATTAGGAAAACCATGTGGTTGTTGTTTTCCTTGTATGTGATAAATCTGTGAAAATTTTGTAGCAGATCATGAGAATATGATCATGGAAATCAAAGTATAGTGCTCTTGCGCAGGTTGATCAGTTGTTTTGAGGAAATTTAACTAATTGCACAGCGAGAAAATGGTGAATATCCGCCGTGTAAACAGCGAACGCCATCCAAAGTCCGTTGGCTCGCCAAGGGCAGAGGTAGGAGAGATTGATACCAGAGCCCCATTTCAATCTGTCAAGGCTGCTGTTAGTTTATTTGGGGAAGTAGTTGTTTCCAAGGAGAGACGCACTCCCAGAAAATCAAGACTCTCTGCAGAGGTACGCACCCTTCAGGCACCCGGCTCCAGGGTCCAGACTCCAGCTATTCATTATAATTATAGTTCTGATTAATTCTTCGTCCCATGTAACTGCGCAGCTTATTCTAATCTGCTTCTGACGTTTGTTTGCCAGAATGTGATAGACAGGGAGACGCAGCTTCTCTTGGCACAGAAAGAATTTAATAATATTAAGCAAAAGCTGGAGAGTACCGAAACCACTAAGGCTAAAGCAGATGGTGAACTTGAAAGTGCAAAGGCAACATTGCAGGATTTGGCCAGCAAACTGAAAGCAGTAACCGAGTCCAAGGAATCCGCAATCGAAGCTAGAGAAGCAGTGAAGGAACAAGAAAGGCAACTTGACCTCCAAAAGTCCAAAACCCATCAGGAAAGCAATGTGCAGAGAGAGGAATTGGACTCTGCGAGAGAGCAATATGCCGATGTTGCTAGCCAACTTGATACCGTAAAGCAGGAGCTCAATAAAGTCAGGCAAGATTTCGATGCAGCCTTGGAAGTAAAATTGGCTGCCTTCCAACAGGCAGCAGAAGCACAACGTGCAGCTAATGCTCATTCTGAAAGGGTTAGTGAGCTTTCAAAAGAAATATCAGCCATGAAGGAAACAATTCAGCAGGTAAAATTTGCCACCCAACAAGCCTACCAAGAACAGGCAAATATCGGGGCAGAGAAAGAGGCCCTGCAAATTTCTTACAAGAACGCTAAGGAGGAAGCCGAAGTGAGACTGGCATCGTTGCGAGAAACATATGATCCTGAGCTGACGAAATATCTGGAGGAGAAGCTCATGGAAACAACGGCGGAGGTTGAAGCCTTGAAAGAAGCGATGAAAAAAGCCCATGCTTTAGAAATGGATTCCGTGAGAGTTGTGACTACAGAGCTTAATGGAGCTACAACCACACTGCAACAAGTTGCAGATGAAGAATGTGCTCTTCGGAATTTAGTCTGCTCCCTTAAGGTGGAACTGGAAGAAGTGAAGAGGGAACAAGAAGCTGAAATAATGAAGGACAAGAAAGCAGAAAGAGATCATTCTATTGGTGCTGAAGAAAATGAGCAAGATTTCAGATTCCAACAGCTACCATCAGAATTTGAGAATGCAACAAGTGAAGCAGAAGAGATGAAGAAAACTACTCACAGGCTTAAGATAGAAGCTGAAACTTCCCAAAAAGCAGCAGGGGAGCTAAAGCAAAAGCTAGAGCGTGCTTTGGGACAGGCTGAAGAAGCAAAAGCAGCAGAGAAAAAGGCTCTTGAAGAAATGCAGCTTTTATCTGCAAAACAGGACATGGGTAATCTTGAATCTACTTCCAGGATTAAAATCTCCATGGAGGAATTTGAATCTTTGAAAACGAAAGTAAGTAAATCTGAAAACATGGCAGAGAAGGAAATAGCTGCTGCTATGGCTGAGCTGGAAGCAATAAATGCAAGGAAACATGACACAGATATAAAGTTGGAAGCCAGTTTGAAAGCAATTGACGAAATCAAGGCTGCAACAGAACTAGCTGAGAAGTCAGCGACATCAGCAGAAGCGGCACATAGCATGATTGAAAGTGAACTTATGAGACGGCGTCAAGAACAACAAATTATTGAACCTTAAGGTTTAAGCTGCTGCTTCCTGGATTCTGTAACTTGAAGAACCAAAATGATATCAATCAAATTGTTTCCCCTTACACAGTGTACTGTACATTTAATTAATGTAGAACATTACAAAGAATGATGATCCCTATTCCTCCTTTTGAATGGAAGAAACAAGAAATATCGTTTCCTAATGATGATCCCTATTCCTCTTATATCTCATCACCATCAGCCTTTTTTGTATTTCGAGAACACCATATTTCTGCCAATGGCCCGCAGGCTGCGGCCTTCCCTTTGATAACATAATATTCCAATAATTTGTCTGCTTTTAAGATGTATAACTCGCAATGTTTTCCACATAATAATTAACTAAACAATAGAATCCCCAAGTACAAGAAAACTGCCTAATTCATTCTTGCATCATAATCTTAGGCTATGTTTGATAGGAAAAAATATTTTTTGTTTATTCCCTAAATTATAGTACAAAGAAATCATCATTTACAATATGTTAAGTCAATGCATACATATGTATACTTTAAAAAATAAAAATGAAAATGATTTTATAGTTGAGAATGATAAAAATCGTTTTTACTTTTAGGTACATTTTTATTTTTATTTTTAATTTCATTTTTCAAAATATGTATACATATGTATTGACTTAATATATAATAGACGATGATTTCTTTATGTTTTTCAAAAAATGAAAACAAAAAATGTTTTTTGATCTCTTATCAAAGATAAGTATATAACCTTATATTTTGGTTTTGTACTTTTGTTGCTAGATTGGATTCTGGCCCAAAAAATGACTAGATTGAAACCATCATTTTGATGGTCTGTAATTACGATGAAGGATATTCTATAAAAATGTACTACAACGCTCCACCTTTTCGAAAGGCAACAAAACTCCATAAATAATTAGGTCATCCGAGTTTTTCTTCGGTGGGAGACGTGAAGGCATCCAAGTAGTGTCGTGGCCAGTAGGAGTAGTGTTACGCGGTACTGGTGAATAGTATGGATGAGACTTTCGGGACATGCATTATGCATGTGTCTTGTGTAATCCTCATTTAAGATCTGGTGACAAAATCTCTCATTCCATATAATAGTACCTAAGAATTTATCTCAAAGTAATCCATGTTGTCCACATCTGAAGAGAGAAATATTTCAAGGTCAACCATGGGCTAACTTCTACTTCCATACCTTCTTCAATGGATCTATCACCAGGAAGGACTTGAGAAAGAGTTTCAGCTTCTAACCAAAAACTTTAGAGAATGGAGCATAACGGTGAAAAACCTGCAAATTGATGAAACTAGTGAAGCCCAACTCAGAATGAACTTGTGATATAAGGCATAAGCATGTAGTCACCTGAACTTCAAGCAGCAGACATTTATTAAAGAGGGTAATATCACCCGGGTCAATACTACAATAAATAAATAGTAGTTAATATATGAATTAAGTCAAAAGGACTCAATTATCAAAAGGAAAAGAGGTAAAAGAATTAAAGGTCACTCAGGTTTCCATGAAGATACCCTGGAAGAAATGCTAGAAAAAAGAGGGAAGGTCAACCGCAACTAAAATTTTAAAGCAACAATGTCATAAGCAGGGTAGACCATCACCGAAGAATTTGATTGACTTCTCGTTGCAGGTTCATAGATTGTTCAGAAAACAGGCAAAACTTTAAATCAGACAGAAATCAATGTGTGCAGAACAAGTTTAAAGAGCATGTACTAAATAAAAAAGATATGTCATGCAAAGGAACAAGAGGGAAAAAGAAAAACAAAGAAAGCCCTGGACATACTGATAGTATTTGCCAACTGCACGCCTTCCTTCAATCGTCTTCAAGCCATCTATAAAGAATGACAAGTTTCAATCGCTTAGAATAACCGACAAAGGAATAAATGCATTGGTAAGAAAACTGAAACAACCCAAAAAACCCCTTAACATTGAGAAGAAGGGCTCCTGAACATGAAGTTCCAAGTCAGTCTTCTTCATAAGCTACAAGAAAACAAATTATTAATCATAAACCAGAATGAAAAATAAAATAAAATAACAGCATGAAAAATGGCTAACCAACATTTATCAGTTCAAGTCCCTTGTTTGAAACCAACTCATTCCATTCTTCCTTCTGTATCCTACAAATGTCCGTTATTTGAAAAATGGCTAACTAACATTAGTGCCCCGAATTGTCATGTCTATCGCATATGGACCCAGAAACAATGGGCTGGTATAAAGCCAATGCTAGATGCTTGTATAAGGGGTACGAGGGAACTCCTTTAAAAATATCCGCAGCATTTCAGCGTTAAAAAGGGAAAAGAAAAAAAAGGCAATTAGCTTCCATCAAATGGAAAAAATTACCATCTTTAAACTTTTATCGGTTCAACTTTTAGCATTTCTCTTGTTTTCTTTTCCATTCAGCCCTTTCCTCTGAGCATCAGAAGAGGAGATTTGATAATTCCGGCAAACAAAACAATAAAATATGGGGAACATCCTTACCAGGAGGGTCGGAATTGGGATGGGTGGGATCGGAGATGAGGAGATTGGAGCAGAATTCAGGGGAAAGACCCAATTCGAAATTTAGGGATTTGTCTAAGTGGAATTGAAGGGTGAACTCCATTAGCTCTTCTATGCATTCTCTTTCCTTGATAATCTCTCCATTTCTCTCCATTTATCAGTAGTAGTTTTAAGTTCTTCCACTTTGTTTCGCTGCGCTCCACTGCTCCAAAATCAACAGTAAACTGAATTTTTATTTCTTTATCGAATTGAACGTTTAATTAAAGAAGAATTAACTAACTTTTTCACCAATAATATATCATGAATTTAATCATTTTAATTTAATTTAATACCATTGAAAAAAAAAATCACATTTTGGTCTTCATATATTTTTTACTATCAAGACAAGATTAATTAATTACGTAATAAGTTAGTGACTCAATTGCTATTTGCCAGAGGTTAATGGCTGACTATTTGACAACCTTAATTAGACTCGTGACCAAAATACATAATTGGGTCTCTCCTGTATCGCAGTTTGTTTCAATTCAATACGTTCAGGATCCTTAATTAGACACGTGACCAAAATACATAATTGGGTCTCTCCTGTGTCGCAGTTTGTTTCAATTCAATACGTTCAGGATTCACACGATGAGCTTCATATAGCTAATAGCCTGTATGCTTGTCTGTAACGAGTTCATCCCGATTTCATTCCGTTTCACATGTTATGAGACCAGGTAGTGCAGTATTCTAGTATAGTAGTGTCACGCTTTAGTGTGTTAAAATTACCTCATCCTTGATTGAAAACTCGTATAATATAGAAAACAGTCCTATAGTAGTATATATGATAAGAAAAGTCTACCTTTTAAAATCTTTATGCCCTTTTCGAAGAACTTTTTCTCTTTTCGGTCAACCTTGGAAAAGTGGTTTTCAATGAAATGTACAAAGCTCGACCTTTTCCAAGGGCAACTAACTTGGAATCTAGTAATGTATAATGATGATCATAATCACTTTTAAGAAGGCAGTGTAGCGAGTAGCAACAATAAAGGTGGCGAGACATGGATTGATAGAATTGACCCAGATTAGTCCATTTCTGTTATATTAGTGGTTGTTTATTTATGAAATTATGAATGCAACTTGAAAAAGTTTAGAGGAATACTATCCATACAAAGGGAGAGATGGTGTTATGTTATGTCATCTCATTATAGTAGCCCACTTAAATGAGATGTAGGATTAATGGATTTGATCTTTGTTCTTTGTTTCAACTTTTCTTTCAAATATTGGAATAGCCTCTTAATTAATCAGCATTTTGTTTAAACATAAAAATAAGGAAAAAGATATCTAAAAAAAAGGAAAATGTAAGGAATGGGTGAGTTGGGCTTTCAAATATGCCATGTCATCTATCCTTGCAACAAAATATGAAACGAATCACAGCCATCAGATTTAAATCAAATCCCAGCCGTAGAATCGAAACTCCTCTCATCTGTATTCTTCTTTTCTGTTTCCACCGTCATCCCAAATCCGACCGGCTAATAGCGTCCATTTCATTTCGTGCTCTTTCTTGTAAACAAGCAAGACCGAAAACAGTACCATACTCACCAATGCCTTGCTCAATGCCTTTGCCACTCCTAATCATAGCGTTCTTGTTGCTCTTGGTCTCCGGCGTAACCACGCAGGTCAGCTCAAACCCGGAAGGGTGGAGCTGCGGGCCCAACTTTCTCATCTGAGTCAAGGCAGAATTCAGACCAGGCCTCATAACCCTTGATGGCCGTAGGGATGAGTGGACAGATATCGGTGACCACAAGTTCTTTTTGAGATCTGCCCTATATCCAGATAAGGACCACCAATATGAAGCTGGAAAAATGACAGTGAAGGTAATGGCCATAGCTTAAAACATTTACAAA
Organism: Microcos paniculata; assembly: GCA_030664755.1. Classification (NCBI taxonomy): domain Eukaryota; kingdom Viridiplantae; phylum Streptophyta; class Magnoliopsida; order Malvales; family Malvaceae; genus Microcos; species Microcos paniculata. The sequence goes on along the minus strand of CP131462.1, from coordinate 8,747,253 downwards.
GAAATTAAAACATTGATGAATTCTGATGAAATGTTTTTGTGCGACTGCCTTAGGTTGTACATGATGGAAATAGTCTCTTATTCTTATTGCAAGTCGACGAGGACTATATATACACCAAAGGGTGAGTTTTTTCTAAGAACTAACTAAATTTTGTGACATTTTTCTGTTGTATTAGGCTAAATGGGTTTGCTTACTTTTTGTGGCATTTTTTCTGATGTATTAGGCTAAATTGGTTTGCTTACTTTGTTTTTGTTTTATATGGTGCTAGTTTCAATTTTCATACGTGACCATGAAGGTACGACTAAAATGGGGATTTGCAAATTATTTCTTGTTTCAAAAAGTTCATGGCCCATTCTTGTTTCAAAATCCATTTTGTCGATTCTGTTGTCATTTTTGTTATGTTCTGTTTGTGCCAAACTTTTTTTTCTCTAAAGAAGAGTAAAAACCTTTGTATGATTATACATATGCATATGCATATACTTCAAATCTCGAGCATCTGCTCGAGCAAGTGGAAGCATTTTCCTCTTTTTTCATTGAGTTATGTTAGCCCTTCAAGTGTTTTTTAAAGGAAATGTCCCTCAATCCTCGTTTGATGGAAAGTATTCATCCATAAGGACAAGCCGATTTAATACAGAATTCAACCATGATCTCTACAATGTTAGGTTGACCTGAGGGTAATTAATTAAGAAAGTGCTTCTTGAACTTGACTGTCATACTGTCTCGTAGGACTTAATGTTCCTTTATATTACACCAATTTTATTCTGTGTGGTGTACTGGTTTGCTTACTTTGCTTTTGTTTTTTAATGCAGGGATAACAGCAAATGCCCATCTGTTGCTCTAATGTTTCAGATTGGCAATGATGCTACCCCCAGGATGGGTGGCTGCAACTCTTGCACTAACTAGTCTTGCAAAGGCCATGAGGTAGACATTATGCAGTTCTCCGTTAGAAATGCTATTCCTGAGAGCTGTACGGCGGCAACAACCCAGTAGATAGGTAAACGTAGTTTATGTAAGAATGAATTCTTGCCGTGAAAATAATTAAGTATCCAACTTATTTTCCAATAGGTTTGTTGCTACTTTGGTTGATGGATATGCTTGGAACCCGCAATGTAGATACCTTGATGGAGAGGGTCCTAGTCTTGGTAAATGAGATTGAGATTGAGATTTAATAATCTTATTAGATTGACTTACTTTTTAGTTTCATCATCATGGTAATTCAATTGGAAAATAAAAATCAATTAATTGGTTTTTTAATTTCTTACTCTTTATTTATCCTCACAAAATAATAAAGTCATATTAAGTTTTTTTTTTGTTAAAAGCAAGGAATAAAAGGAAAAACAATTCATTGAATATTAAAACAAATACAAATTGATTCACTTCATCATCTTCTTTATTTTTTTTTAATGTCCTTTAATTTCCCTTTGTTTTTTTTTGGCCAATTCATTTCCCTTTTTCAATCAACAGAAACAATTCAAAAATTAATTACAAAATACATTGAATAAATTCAATATTAAATGAATTTAATGACCTCAAATAATAATAATGACCATTTATTATCGTGCATATTGCGTGCAACATAAGATACTCAATTATTCAAACACTCATATATACTTAATTATTTGATATCGTACATATTATGTGCGTATTTTGTGCAGCATAAGATATACATCGAATCACTTGTGTATCGATAGATACGTGATAAAATAGATATGTTATATAGATTTGTATTGATTATATTGTGTATCGAATCGTATTGTAAGATATTAATAACTATATATGAAACTTCTTATTTATCTTAGCTATCTTTGATTCCTAGCATCACTTGCTACTATATTATCATCTATTTCACTATTTATAAATCATATAGTCGAAACTCTTTTGACGTTTCTACATAATAGATCCTTATTATATCATTCTTTATAATGCCTAGTCACAACTAATCATATAATGAGTAGAGTCAACCCATGGGTTCCTACCAACTGGATAACAGAATGCAACAGACATCTTGCTTGATCCGTAAATAGTGAATTGAACATCCTTCAATTAAGAAAGGTCCAATGTTATATCTGCCAAAGCTTATTGTTCATAAGAACATTCCAAAGATTATTTAACACTAATAACTAGAAGATAAGTAAGAAATGTCTTCTAACCTGTCAAAGATGATCTAGGGTTCTCAAAGGCCTAGAAAACTCAAAATGATATATTCCCTCCTGAGCTCCTAGTGAATAAGGAATGTCTATCTCCACAAAACCTGTTAGAACTATGCAAGTAATGTTGAGAATGTTTCATAATCCCTGTCGACTTGCAATAAGAAGAATAGACTATTTCCATCATGTGCAACCTAAGGCAGTTGCACAAAATCATTTCATCAGAACTCATCAATGTTTTAAGCTATGGCCATTACCTTCACTGTCATTTTTCCAGCTTCATATTGGTGGTCCTTATCTGGATATAGGGCAGATCTCAAAAAGAACTTGTGGTCACCGATATCTGTCCACTCATCCCTACGGCCATCAAGGGTTATGAGGCCTGGTCTGAATTCTGCCTTGACTCGGATGAGAAAGTTGGGCCCGCAGCTCCACTCTTCCGGGTTTGAGCTGACCTGCGTGGTTACGCCGGAGGCCAAGAGCAACAAGAACGTTATGATTAGGAGTGGCAAAGGCATTGAGCAAGGCAATGGTGAGTATGGTACTTTTTTCGGTCTTGCTTGTTTACAAGAGAGAGCACGAAATGGACGCTATTAGCCGACCGGATTTGGGATGATGTGGAAACAAAAGAGGAGAATACAGATGAGAAGGGTTTCGATTCTATGGTTGGGATTTGATTTAAATCTGACGGCTGTGATTTGTTTCATATTTTGTTACAAGGATAGACGACATGGCAGATTTGAAAGCCCAACTCACCTCATTCCTTACATTTTCCTCCTTTTCTTTCCCCTTTTTTTTAGATATCTTTTTCCCCCATTTTTATGTTTAAACAAAATGCTGATTAGTTAAGAGGCTATTCCAATATTTGAAAGAAAAGTTGAAACAAAGATAAAATCCATTAATCCTACATCTCATTTAAGTGGGCTACTATAATGACATGACATAACATAACACCAGCTCTCCTTTGTGTGGATAGTATTCCTCTAAACTTTTTCAAGTTGCATTCATAATTTCATAAATAAACAACCACTAATATAACAGAAATGGGCTAATCTCAGTCAATTCTATCAATCCATGTCTCGCCACCTTTATTGTTGCTACTGGCTACACTGCCTTCTTAAAAGTGACTATGATCATCATTATACATTGCTAAATTCCAAGTTAGTTGCCCTTGGAAAATATCAAGCTTTGTACATCTTATATATATATATATATATATATATATATATAAAAGGAAAGGATTGTAGGTTCAATGATTGACACATGATAAGTCTATCTTATTACCATGTGTCAATCACTTGATTTTTTTTAAAAAATCTTATATATTATATATATATATATATATATATATATATAAAGGAAAGGATTGCAGGTTCAATGATTGACACATGGTAGGTCTATCTTATTACCATATATAGATAACTTGATTTTAAAAAAAAAATAAAAATAATTTATTTAAGATTTTCTAAATTTAACTTAGTGGATAATATATTAAGATTTTTTATAAATAAATTTTGTTAAAGATAAAAGATCAAATATTAATATATTATCCACTAAGTTAAATTTAGAAAAAAAAATTTTCATTTTTTATCCTTAATTTTTGTTTCCTAATTTAAATTTAAATCATAATCTATCAAAACACACTTATATATATATATATATATATATATATATGTTTTCAACAATATTTAACATTTTTTAACATTTTTATATAAACATGTTTCTAAAATAACAATATTTCCAAATAATATTAACAATTTGAGAAATACTACAATTACGTGAAATAAATTATAGGAGAAAAATAAAATTTTTTGCTCTTTAAAAGAAATTATAAAAGCCGGGCTATGGATATGATACATAAGGTAATTTTATGTAAATATTTGATTTAAAAGAGTTTCTAATTATGACTTTTAAGCTAACGTGGTTTTTTTTTTCTTTTAATATTTGACCATTACGATATTTAGTTATAAATATTTTATAATTTTTTAAGTCATTATATCTCAAATAATTTTAATGTTTGATGAAGATTATTTCATTGAGAATTATTTAAAAATTAATTTTTAAATAGCTAATATATTTATGGGTTTATTTTACTATGATTTTACTTAATTTTTTATCACTATATTTGAAGACTAATGGAATTTTTGAAGAGAATAATCAGTTTATCAAGATTTGTCGAAGATTCAGTGTTTGTCCAACGAATCGATTTTAAAGATACTTTAACTAAACTGGCGTCAAATCTCAAAATGAACCTACTGTGTTATTCCGCCTCTATTAAAGACAACGGAAATTTTAAGTCCAATATTACACTACATAAGTATGAAGGAAATGTAATGGTGTTTGACTGTACTTTTGATGTTCTTATCGATCCCAACAAAAATAAATCCGAATAATATATTACGAAACAAGCTATTCGAGATTTGTGGGAGATGCATCCTTTCAAAATAAATGATGTCAATTTGGAACCTTTTCAACTTTATCAATAAGTTTTTTTGATAGACAATTATATATTCCTGCGAGGGAAAAAAGTGAACATGAGATGTAAAAAACACAATATGAGTTACACAAAGTTAAGGTGGAGGGTGCTCTTCTTGATATGAAAATTATTCTATGGTGTATGGATGATTGAGATGAAAATAATATTAGAATGTTAAATGTGCTTAAAAGTTTAAAATAAAGTAGTCATGATTGAAGAAAATATTGTTATTAAATATTGATTTACTTTCAGCTTTTCTATTGTATGACATTTAAGAATGATTGATATTACATTATATATTTCAATTTTATTTTTAAATTTAGATTTTTATTTAATTTTAAAATATTTTTTAAAATTACTAAAATTATAATTACTTTATGAGAAATGCTAAATGATGCATCCCATGCAGCATTTAAGGTGTCATATATAGATAGTTTTATATAATTAAATGCGTCATTTTTCTTGAATTCAAAAACAATTACTGCATTAAATGAAAAGTGCTTTATTTAAATGAAAAGTCAACCAATCTTAAAGGGTGCATGGTTGCACCCATTAGCAAAACTGTTACTTTATATAAGGGGTGGAGCCAGTATTTTGAGTCAGTGGGGTCATTATATAATAGTTTTTTTTATTTATACTAAAATTTGTATTAGTATATATAACATTAAAAATTATGTCTATATGGAAGAAATACTATTTTTTATTGGTGTCAAAATAACTAAGTTTGACGATAACAAAATAAATAAAAAGATACTAATTTTGTATTGGCACATATATAAAAGATTAACTTTCAAATATTCATTGGGGTCAAATACATTTTTCATTAATTTTAGTGGTGTCAATATAAGAAATATCATCAAAATTTTCATTTACTGTAAGCTTATAATATAAATTTTCATAAGTTGGGTAGGGTTGTTTGACCCAACTGAATGTAATGTGACTCCACCACTGCTTTATATATTCTGTGCAATGCACTGGTTTAAAATTAATTTTCATTGAAAACCATTTTTCCAAGGTGAATCGAAAAAGAGAAACAGTTATTCGAAAAGGGCATCAAGATTTTAAAAGGTAAGACTTTTCTTATCATAAACTACCATACGACTGGTTTCTATATTATAGTTTTCAATCAAGGATGAGATAATTTTAACACACTGAAGCGTGACACTATAGAATACTACACTACTTGGTCTCATAACATGTGGAACGGAATGAAATCGGGATGAACTCGTTACGGTCCCCGTTTGGTAGCCTAGTACAGCGCATTTAGCTACCAAACGGAGCCAAACACACTAAACGCAGCCTTAAGTAGAACTCCAGTGTAGTGGAGATAGATGACGTGGCAGTGTTTCAACTGCCAAAAGTCCACTGGTGCTAGGAGTACCATTTGGCCATCAGTGGAGATTTTTCCCTAAAAACTCTACACATCCTTTTTTTTGTTAAGAAGATCTTTTGTTAATTAATATCGTTTTTTGTCATTTTTCATTCTTATCTTACCACCACCGTTGTTTTGCCAAACACATTTTTTAATCGTTAATTTTATTTTCAGTGTTATAATTTTAATCTCACCATTACTATATCTAATCTTACAATTTCAATCTCAACACTTTACCAAACAGAGCCATAGACAATCATACAGGCTATATGAAGCTCATTGTGAATCCTAAACGTATTGAATTGAAACAAACTGCGATATAGGAGAGACCCAATTATGTATTTTGGTCACATGTCTAATTAAGGTTTTCCAATAACCAGCCATTAACCTCTGGCAAATGGCATTTGAGTCACTAACTTATTACGTAATTAATTAATCTTGTCTTAATAGTAAATATAAGGGTAAAGGTATAAATTAAGCCTAAAAGTTTGTGGGATAATATGATTTAGGCCTAAACGAATAAATTGAAATAATTAATGCCTAAACGTTATCGGTTTTGGTAATTTAGGCTTAAAACGGATGGAAACCTAAATGTGACTTGTAACCATTGTTAAGTAGCTTGTAACAAGAAAAAGTTTGCCACCTGTGTAATTAGAATTTAGAAAAATAATGAAAGAATATTTATTTTTCCAAAAAACAAAATCAAATAGATTTTCGTTTCTTTTTTTTTTCTTCTCTCGGTAATTTCCTGCTCTCCCTTCTTTCTTACAAAGCAAAATAAATCTCATCCAAATCATCACCATTTGCCATCATTCATCACCTGCCAACCTTGAATTTTTTTTTCCTTTTTCTTTCTCCTCTCAACCCATCCTTCCTTAATGGGATCGGGATTTGTGAAAAAAAAACCCTTTTTTTTCTTCAAATCTTCAGTTAGTAGAGATTAAAAAAAGACTAGATTGAACTAGGCCAGACACGTGTGCAAAAAGCCCAACACTCTTAAACAAGGGAAATATACAACTCTTTCCTAGTTTTTTAAGGGGGGAATTTTGTTGGTTTATCGTCCAAGGAAAGTTAAATGGGAAAAAGAACATACGTCTTGAATTAACATTTTCATCACATTAATTTTGTGAAAACCAAAGCAGTTTGAGGGGAGCAACGCATTGTTCCCATTCATGGCTTCTTAACAGGGATGTCAGATTGGAACTCTATCACTCAAAAAACGCGAGACAACCTCCTTTACAATGGAGTTCCAATGATCACCGGCTTCTCTATATAAAGGACACCACAAATTCAAAACAATCACCCAAATTCAATTACTCCTAGTCGAGGGAAGAAATGGAATTGAAGAAGCTCGGTAATGTTCTTTTTGTTGCGTTGGCTTTGGTACTTCTAGTGATCAGTCCAATTGAGTTGGCTACTAGTAACGAGGTTGCTCCGGACGACTCAGCCAACTCCAATGCTATGACGACTAAGGTCGACAACTCTTTGGCCAATGCCTTTGTTTCCGCTGTAGACCAAAACGCCACATGCATTGATTTCGGTGACTTCTGCTGGTTTGGAACCGCCGGTAAGTGCTGCAAAGGTTGTCTGTGCCTGGGAATAATCTGCATTGGCCAGTGCTAATTTGGTTTTGAGCTAGCATATAATATATTGGCAATAAAGGCAATTATTGGTGTTCATTTCGTTGTTGTTGCTAAAGTTGATCGATGGCCAATAACGTGGAATCATCAATAAAATAAAAGCTTATAATGCTTATTGTTATAGCACTAGTAATTTTTTTACATGTCACAAATTTTAGTATCTTCTGTTCCTACACAGAAGACTACATTTGCAAAGACAATTAGTCATCAAACTTTACCATTTGGCATCCAACATGAACTAATGTCCGAGGGTGCAATATGGTAAGTTAAGCAAAGCTGTAATAAGATTTTCCACAGTACCTCCAAATCTCGAGAGCATTCATCATGCTATCCTTTGGAAGCAAATTTTCACCAAAACTAATTAAAGCCGGGATTCATCTATTACAGTACATTATTGTCTTAAAGACATGGTACAAGATTTAGAAAGTACCAAACGAAAAACCTACTTGATGCTTTTAAAAGAGAGAAAAACTAATTATAGGGGCACAAGCAGGTTTCCTCCATGCAACTAACATCATTCCCATGAAAGGGAACCAACTCATTGCCCGGAAAACTGCCACAACTCAGATAAGCCTCCATAAACTGATCATACATACATTATCGAGAAAACATAATGAAACTAATGAAAGTCAATATTGTGTTCTTCCATCACCCTCTGTGATCACATCTTTAAAAGCCCCTCCACTTGGGATCATAGGCAACACATGCTCTTGATGGGGGACAATTACATCTAACAAGTAAGGTCCTGGAGTGTCCAACATTTTCTGAATCGCCGCTCTGAGATCTTCCTTTCTTGTCACACGGGCAGCAGGTATTCCACATGCTTCTGCAAACTTCGACATATTTGGGAATATTTCAGACTCGTGGGAAGGATCACCCAAATACGTATGAGCCCTGTTTGCCTTGTAAAATCGATCCTCCCACTGAACCACCATGCCTAAATGCTGATTATTTAATAACAGTATCTTAATGGGAAGATTTTCCACACGAATGGTTGCCAACTCTTGAACATTCATGATAAAACTTCCATCACCATCAATATCTACAACAACAGCCCCTGGATTCGCAACAGCAGCTCCAATGGCAGCAGGCAATCCAAATCCCATAGCTCCCAGTCCCCCTGATGTCAACCACTGACGAGGCCTCTTATATTTGTAAAACTGAGCAGCCCACATCTGATGCTGACCAACACCAGTACTTATAATTGCATTCCCACTGGTCAATTCATCAAGAACCTGAATTGCATATTGAGGAGGAATAGCTTCTCCAAAGGTCTTGTAAACCAATGGATTTTTCAGCTTCTGCTCATTTAACTCCTGCCTCCAAGCTGAATAATCAAGGTTAAGGTTAGCTCCCTTACTCTCCAATATCCTGTTTATCCCCTTCAATGCCAATTTCACATCAGAACAAACTGACACATGAGGCTGCTTATTCTTCCCAATCTCAGCTGAATCAATATCAATATGCACAATCTTGGCGCGGCTGGCAAAAGCCTCGAGTTTTCCTGTCACTCGATCATCAAACCTCACTCCAAAGGCAAGCAACAAATCACTCTGATCGACAGCATAATTAGCGTATACAGTTCCATGCATCCCGAGCATTTGTAATGACAACTCATCATCAGAAGGAAATGCCCCGAGACCCATCAAAGTACTTGCAACGGGTATCCCTGTAAGCTCAACAAACCTCCTCAACTCTTCACTGGAGTTCAAACACCCACCACCAACATACAACACGGGCTTCTTAGAGTCGAAAACCAACCTCACAATCTGCTCCAAATGAGCCTCGGCAGGAGCCTTAGGCAACCTAGACATATACCCAGGCAATCTAATAGGCTGATTCCAATCAGGAACAGCAAGCTGCTGTTGTATATCCTTAGGAACATCAATCAAAACAGGACCCGGTCTACCCGAGGTAGCTAAAAGGAAAGCCTCACGAACAATCCTAGGAATGTCATCCACATCAAGTACAAGATAATTATGCTTCGTAATAGACCTTGTTACCTCAACAATAGGAGTTTCTTGGAAAGCGTCCGTACCGATCATTCTACGAGGGACTTGACCCGTAATTGCGACGACAGGTATACTATCAAGTAACGAATCAGCAAGACCACTCACCAAGTTGGTTGCCCCAGGGCCAGAAGTCGCAATGCAAACACCTGGAAGACCCGAAGACCGAGCGTACCCCTCAGCTGCAAAGACCCCGCCTTGTTCGTGCCTGGGAAGGACATTTCTGATTATTTTGGACCGGGTTAAAGCCTGGTGGATCTCCAAGGAAGCTCCACCTGGGTAGGCAAACACGTTCTGGACTCCTTCACGTTCCAGGGCCTCCACGAGGATATCAGCTCCTTTCCGGGGCTCATCAGCAGCATAACGGGAAATAAATTCATGGGAAGGGACAGTAGTTGGAGGGACAGTGGTGGCGGCGGATCTGGGATGGGAGCTTGACTGAGAAAGAGAACTAGAAATGTAGAGGGGACGGGAAGAGGTGAGCTTTCGAGGATTTGTAGAGACGGGGAGGATAGATTTGGAACTGGGTGTCGAAGATTTGAAGGAAGAAGACAACGGCGAGGGTTTGGGGTAAGTCGTGTTTGCAGTGGCAGCCGCCATTGTCGATGAGAGGCTTGTGGAAGAGGCTCTCCTTAAGTTCTGTGTTTGTGGTGGCGAGCTAGAGGAGGAAGAAAAATGTGACTAAGACTCCTTTTCAACTTTGATTTTACCTATATTATTACTCTTTTGCCCTCCCTATTGTTTTTATTTTTTGTTTTCCACTTCATTCATATGGTTAAAGGAACAAAAATAGTACAGGATTAGTAATGGTTAAATGTAAAAAACAAGGAGAAAAATTGATTGAATAATAATAACAATTAATTCTTCAAAAAAAATAACAAATATAATAGTAAAATGTGACATAAATAGGCTACTTAATTTATGAAACATTTTGGTATATTTGGTATGAGAAAATATTTTTTATTTTTATTCTCTAAAAAATATAAATAGATTATCATGTAAGATATATATATATATTGTGAGGAAATATATATATATATATATTGTAAAAGATAAAAATGAAAATGAAAATAGATCTAGAAATGAGATTAAAAAAAATTGTTCTTAATGTTAGGTCCATTTTCATTTTCATTTTTTAAATCATACATACATATCTATAAACTACATATATTTTATATGGTGATTTCTTTGTATTTTTTAGAGAATAAAAATAGAAAATATTTTCATGTACCAAACATAATCTTATTATTTCTCTAAAACCTTTTTTTTTGTTATAAAACAGAATCATCCTAACTAGGATATTCTGAAACCTCTAGAAAAAGAAACACCCGGAGAGTCAGCATCTAAGTGTTTACGAATCAAATCAGGCCGCTTAGTATTTTTCTCCAAAACCTTTTGAAACATTATAACTCAATAGAATATATAACATAAGGCCACTTAGTATTTTTCTTTTTTTCTATTTTTATTTTAAGCTGAGTTTGAGATTGATAAACATTGACTAAGAATTCAACATTGTACCAATATGTCATATGGTTTGAGAAAGCCTTTTAGTTTTATCGTAAAAACAACTTATGTATTGAAAATTTATAACCATTTAAGCTTTTTGCATTTGGTATTTAAAATCGTCAAGACTTGAATCTTAATCAATGAAATTATAAGTTATTCTCACATTTTACAAATAGGTTATGAAACTGATGACATAACTTATTCTCACTTTTGTAAAGATTGGAATAAGAAGAGTATATTATTATGTTTTTCTTTAATTTGTTTTGTGGTTTTATGCAAAGACATTATGTGTAAAAATAGTCTGTTACAATATAATAGCAATATGGTAATATTGTACTTCCTCTGTTTTTAATTATCTATTTATTTTTTTCAAAATACTTTAAATTTCATTAATTATTAAAAATTTATAAAGTTGTAATTTTAAAAAAAAATAAAGTTAAACAATTTTAATCTTAAAATTTTCAAAACTTGTTTTTAAAATTTAATCTTATATCATTTTTTATAATTAATAATTAAAATTTAAAATTATTTGTCTAAAAATGAACAAATAAATAAGAACCGAGTTGGCAATATTGTTAACAAGAATCAATGATTATTATGGTTTAAAGAATTGGTGTACATGCCCCTCGCCATGTACAAAAGCAATATTTTAATTGTTGTTTTTTTTTTTTGGTTGAAATATTTTAATTGTTGTTTGTCCTTATCTTTGATGAATTGGCAGCCCCTTGACAACCCTATCTTGGCTTTGGCATTCGCTACCTAGTACCTATCCTACTCTACAATTTAATGTGGTTTACAAAATTACCAAAAATAATTGGAGTATATTTGTTTTGTTTTGCTTTTTCCATAAAATTAGATCATATTTATCCAAAAATAAAATAGAATAAAATTAGATCAAACTTTATATGGCTAGACATGAAGATGAGAGGCAATAAATTTAATTCCATAAATTTCTTGCCATTTGAACAAAATACAATAAACTAAAAATTGGAAAGGTTGGCAAAAGTTACAAATTTAGGGCGATTGTTTACCTGCAATCTCAATAAAGCCAAAAAGAAAAATAAATAAATAAATAGAACCAAAAGACTTGAGATTTGGTCGTTAATCATTTTACTATATGTTTTCTGCCAAAATTACTTATGTAGCCTTGTCTATTTGCTTATTTTCCGGGTTATAATGGGAAAGTGCAAAGAATGGATGGATATTTTGTCTACGACTGTACGGTCTACCTGTCCATCAAGTTTGATTCTTTTTTACTAAATTATTATATACGTGTCTTATAGTATCCATATATTCAATTTTTTTAATGGATAAGATTCCTTCTACTACTTTTTTTGGAGTTCTAAAGTGAATTTTTTCTGATTTCATGTTTATCCCTTTGTCGTCTTGGTAGATTCACGTGGCCATTTTTGTTTTTGTTCTTTTTCGTCAGAAAAGGAGTTGTCATTACTCACAAAAGAGCTTGGGACGAAATCCCTTACAAAACTTGATCAACGGTCATTAAAAGCCGGATCATTGTTAACAAAATTAGAACTTTGGCGGGATGAAATTCCCATATGATCAGCCGAGAGATCTAACATAAGGTAAGGAGGAGGTTCTTCATAATACACAAAAGAAGGTGCCATTGAGCAACTGAATTTTTATTTTTGGCTAAACATTGACCTATTGAATTTAGCAAGCGTATCAGCACAATAATTTTCTTCTCTAAGCTCCGACAATCGTACGCTCAAATGATCTATGAGGTACCTGTAATTCGAAATGAGAGAAATGTGAGGATGTTTCTCATTATTGGGACTCTTGATAAGAGTTATAGCAAGCTAAGAGTCCATTTCAATTATTAAGTTCTGAAATCCTTTTTCTCTAGCAATAAGCAATCCCTTTTTGTTAGTTTTGTTAGTAACAATACTTTTTCTCTAGCAATAATTATAACAATATTTTTTGTTTAAACATTCATTTTTAATGGGACTTATCACTTTCTCTACTCTTAAAGAAAAAAATTGAAAAATAATTATCAAAATAACATTGTTTCTAATTTCTAAAAATTTTATTCCATTAAGCGCATAATTAATTTAAAACAGAATGAGTATTATTATTATAGTTTTTGCTATTTATTTTTTCAAAAAATCTAAAATCTAAAATTTATGTAAATAGATAAATAAGTAATAATAAAAAATAAAACCGATATTAAATTTTTATTATTCACAAGTATCGCTCGAAATGTTTTTTTTTTATACTTAAAACGTGTTTTATGCTTTTATTGAAAAAAAGGAAAAATAAGAAAGGGTTTCAGCATCACGAATATGTTAAACAATGGAAGCATGATTTTTGAGGTCAATAACTTGGAAGCAAAATTTGACAAGAAATATAATTCTTATCAGTATTTAATTTCTTACCTAATTTTAGTGTTTTGTTGTACACTTGTACAGAAATATTTGAGTAAGTGAAAAAGACAGCAAGTATGAAGTATGCAATAATTCTTTTCAAAATTCACGAATTATTATCCAAATGCAATTCATTGAAAAACCCTTTCAATTAATTCACTTTTATTCTCATTAAACTAGAGGGATTGCCCGTGCTTCGCCGGTATTTTATTTAAAGCTTTATATTTGTTTAATTTTTGTAATATTATACTAACAATAACATCAATAATAAATTAATAACTTTAACAATTAAAACAAATCAACAACAACTAGAAAAAAATTATAAATTTTAAAACGAAACAACTGAAAAAGTGAAAAAATAATTACCTTCTAAATCACTTGACAAAAAATTGGATGAGATTAACGTAAAGTAAGGAAATTGAGAGGCAGACAAAAAATTTTACAATTCAATTAACGCAAACAAAAATATTTTAAAAAAGAGGATATTAGCATATGAATAGAAAGAAAAAATTACAAGCAATACTTACTTCTCTTACTGTATTTGAAAATTATAGCAATAAATCACTTCATTATCTATAATATAGAACAAAGAACAAAAAAAAAGATGGAGAAAATGTAAAAAAAAAAGTAAGAAAAGTTGAGACTAAAATGAATTAGAAAAAAGAGGATGAAAAAAACTAAAAAAAATATTTTCAAAAAAAGGATATTAGCATATGAATAGAAAGAAAAAATTGCAAGTAATACTTACCTCTCTTACCGTATTTGAAAATTATGACAATAAATTACTTTATTATCCATAATATAGAACAAAGAACAAAAAAAAGATGGAGAAAATGTCAAAAAAAAGGAAAAAGAAAGAAATGTAGAAACTAAAATGAATTAGAAAAAAGAGGATGAAAAAAAAAAAGATATTTTGTGAGCACGAAAAAAGCTATTTACATTATTAAAATAAGTGTACTATCTACTCAATTTATTCAAAAAAAAAGGGTTAAATTTTTATTTTTTTACGTAAATTAAAGAGTATATTTATTTGTTGATAAAAATTTTCTCTTTTCTATATTTGAGTCCTAATTAAATTAAATTTTCTCAATATAATTCTATTTTTGAAAAAGCAATACTTATCAATTTATTGTTCTTAATTAAATTTATATTTAGGGAAAGATAAAAGTCTTTTAGAAAAAATCACAATATTCTTATTTCTTATCCCATTAGTTTTCTACCTTATTCCTCATTTATTCAGTGTAACACAGAAAAACAATACCAATCATAAAAGAATATTAATGATAATACATGTATCTATATTGTTAATAAAAAAAATCAGGAAAAATTACAAATTATGATTAAATACTATTAATACTTTATCAATTTACACTTATAATTAAAAGGAAAAAACTATAAATAAAAAAATAAATCCTATATGATAACTTTCTTTAGCCTCTATTATCTTATCTTTTAATAGTATGTATGACGGAGGCTAACTCATTCATAAAAAAAAAAAAAGGAAATTCCAAGTGAATTTAGTTTGAGAGCCAAGCCTAAGCCAACAAGTATGTTTATTTGGGGGCTGGTCTCTCTCCATCTAGCCCATTAATACCGGGACACTTAGTCCATTTGATATTTTACATACAAAGTAATTTCTATAAAATTTGGGATTGTGATCACTTCACATGTAAAATGAATTTGTAGTATTTGATTTAACATATAAAAGTTTTAATTAAATTACTTGTAAAGTTTTTTACATTATTTGGTTAACACATACTTTCTTTATAGAGTTTATTTAAATCTTAAATTTATCATTTTATTTTATTTTTTTTAAATAACTAATAATAAAATAATTTAAAATTTTTTAAACTTTTACCATTGCTTCATAGCTCCCATATACAAACACTTTTTCTAGTCGAAGATAAAATAATTACAATTGATCACTTACTTTGATCGTTAAAATTGACATCAAACGTTGTAAAGCTTTTACAACCATTTGTTAGATTTTCATTAAACTGTATGAACAAATTCACACAGAAAAATCTAACATCTTTATTTAGAAAAACTTGATGCGGAAAATTAAGAATTGAAGATCATACCTCCAGCCATTGAAAAACATCTTTCCTTTTGCTTGGATACTTCTAGTCTCTCACAAAAACTTTAGAAAATCTTTAGATGGTGTCAAGAAATTTTGTAAGTCTGTTGAGACTAGGGACCCAAGTGGCTATTTATAGTAGTCCTGCCATCAAGGACTCTTTTTCAAAACCAAAAACTGACGTGACGTGATGAGATCATGGGAAAAGATATGGGACACTTATCAGATAATGGATGGGTAACTACTTATTCTATAAGTTCTTGAATAAAACTACTTATAGAATAAGTAGTTTATTTTATTCAAGACTCCAAAACTTATAGAATAAGTAGTCTTGAATTACTTATAGAATAAGTAGTTTATTTTATTCAAGACTCCAAAACTTATAGAATAAGTAGTCTTGAACTACTTATACAATAAGTAGTTTATTTTATTCAAGACTCCAAATTGAATAAAACTCTACATTCTCCCACTTGGCCTATATATTTTTACAAAATCCATGAATCTTTTAAACTCAAGAAAGAAACAAAATACATGGATCATGGCGACAAGTCCCCTAATAGTGAGTATTATCTTCCATGTATCACTATGCATTTTGTCACTCCAATGTCAGTCAACTTTATGAATAAACCTTATGTTTATTTCAAGGTCCAACCATAATTGTTGTCTTTCAAACCAAATGCGTACACCATAATGAAAAAACAACCGAATAAATGAGTTTCAACATAGAAAATTAGGACTTATTTCATAAAATAGAACCAAGTCCTAATCGCATTATAAGATCCTTAAAACCCATCGGTGGCATGCCTTTTGTTAAAGGATCAGCTAGCATCAATTCAGTGCTAATGTGCTCAATGACCACTTTGTTTTCCTTGATGCGCTCCCTTATGGCTAAATACTTAATGTCGATGTGTTTACTTCGACTACCACTTTTGTTGTTCTTAGCCAAGAAAACAGCAGCTGAATTGTCGCAATACATCTTTAATGGCCTAGAAATAGAATCCACAATTCTAAGCCCAGATATGAAACTCTTTAGCCATACACCATGTGAGATAGCCTCAAAACAAGAAACGAACTCAGCCTCCATGGTAGAAGTGGCAGTCAATGTCTGCTTTGCACTTCTCCAAGAAACGGCTCCGCCAGCAAGCATAAATACATACCCTGATGTTGATTTTCGTGAATCAACACATCTAGCAAAGTCCGAATCTGAGTAACCAACTATCTCCAAATTGTCGGTTCTCCTATACATAAGCATGTAGTCTTTGGACCCTTTAAGGTTCCTTAGCACCTTTTTCGCAGCTCTCCAGTGGTCCAAACCTGGATTACTCTGATATCTTTCCAACATTCCAACAGCAAAAGCAATGTCAGGTCTTGTACAAACCTGAGCATACATTATGCTTCCGACAGCAGAAGCATATGGAATGTTTTTCATTTGTTCCTTTTCAAGCTCATTTTTCGGGCACTGATTCAAATTGAATCTATCACCCTTCACAATAGGTGCTACACTTGGTGAACAATCTTTCATACGAAATCTCTCTAACACTTTATTGATATAGGTTTCTTGAGATAGACCCAAAATGTCTCTAGATCTATCTCTATGGATCTTAATGCCAATGACATAAGATGCTTCACCCATATCTTTCATATCAAAACTCTTAGAGAGAAACTGTTTCACCTCATATAGCAACCCTTTATTATTTGTTGCTAACAAAATGTCATCCACATATAGAATAAGGAAACAGATCTTGCTCCCACTAACCTTTTGGTATATGCATTGATCCATGATGTTTTCTTCAAAACCAAATGAAGAGATTACATCATGAAATTTCAAGTACCACTGACGGGAGGCTTGTTTTAATCCATATATGGATTTCTTGAGCTTGCATACTAAATGCTCACCATTATTAGAGGAGAATCCTTCTGGCTGTTTCATATAAACCTCCTCCTCTAGATTTCCATTGAGGAAAGCCGTTTTCACATCCATTTGTTGCAATTCTAAATCAAAGTGTGCAACTAACGCCAAAATGATACGAAGAGAATCTTTCTTAGATACAGGAGAAAATGTCTCCGTGTAATCAATTCCTTCTTGTTGAGTGAATCCTTTAGCAACAAGTCTAGCTTTATATCTTTCAATGTTGCCTTTTGAGTCTCTTTTTGTCTTAAAGACCCACTTACATCCGATAGCTTTTGCACCATCAGGCAACTTGACAAGATCCCAGACTCTATTAGATGCCATAGAATTAATCTCATCTATCATAGGATTATGCCACAAATCAGATTCTTTGCAACTCATGGCTTGTGAAAATGTTTCAGGATCATTTTCGGCTCCAACATTATAGTCAGCCTCTTGTAGATACACAACATAATCACTAGGGATTGCTGATTTCCTTTCTCTAGTTGATCTTCTTAATGTTGTATCATCTTCCTGCTGAGGTGCAGGTTGTACAACAATTTCAGGTATTTGTTGAACAATTGGATCAACTGGATTATCAACAGTTTGTGGATTTTCAATGGTTGGTTGTTCAACACCCAATTGAACTTGAGGGGTATTATGAACGATAACCAATTTGTCACTTGAAATGGAAGTTTGTGCATCACAATAATCCTTCTCAAAAATGAAGTTTTGAGATTGATTACTCCCACTAATCAAGTCATTTTCAAGAAATTTGCATTTCTTGATTCCATAATCCTAGTGTTGTGAGATGGACAATAAAATCTGTAACCTTTGGACTTTTCAGCATATCCAATGAAATGCCCACTTATAGTCCTTGGGTCCAGTTTCTTTTCTTGTGGATTATAAACTCTCACTTCAGACGGGCATCCCCAAACGCGTATATGCTGCAAACTCGGTTTCCAACCTTTCCATAATTCAAAAGGAGTTTTTGGGACAGCCTTAGTTGGAACCCGGTTTAATATATACACAGCCGTTTTAAGAGCTTCAGTCCACAAGGATTTGGGAAGCTTAGAACTACTAAGCATACTCCGCACCATGTCCATTAATGTTCTATTTCTTCTTTCGGCTACACCATTTTGGTCTGGAGACCCAGGCATGGTGTATTGGGCAACTATCCCATGCTCTTGAAGAAATTTCGCAAATGGACCAAGCGCTTGTCCATCCTCAGTGTATCTACCATAGTATTCTCCACCTCTATCTGATCTCACGATCTTAATCTGCTTTCCGCATTGTTTCTCCACTTCTGCTTTGAACACTTTAAAAGCATCCAATGCTTCATTTTTATTATGAAGCAAGTAGAGATACATGAATCGTGAATAATCATCTATAAAGGAGATGAAGTATTTCTGACCATACGAGTCCATATCTAGACTACAAATGTCTGTATGTATGATTTCTAATATGTCTAAACTCCTCTTGGCACCTTTCTTTGACTTGTTAGTCTGCTTTCCCTTTATGCAGTCTACACAAGTGTCAAAATCAGTGTTGTCTAGAGTACTTAGTACTCCATCATTCACCAATCTTTTAATCCTTTCAATGGATATATGGCATAATCTACGGTGCCACAACATAGAGGATTCCTCATTCATAACACATCTTTTAACACCACTATGAACATGCAACACATTTTGAAAAACATCATTTTGTAATTTAATTTGATAAAGCCCATCAACAATTGTACCAGTTCCAATAAGTTCAGATTTAAAATATAATTTCAAAGAAATATCCATACTAAAAGAATAACCCAAAGGTGTAAGTCTTGCAACTGAAATCAAATTCCTAGAAAAACTTGGTACATAAAATGTTCTTTCCAAATTTAAAGCAAAACCAAAACTTAAAATTAATTGGCATGTTCCCACTGCTTCCACAAGTGATGACATCTTGTTCCCTGAATAGATGTACTGCTCACTTTCCACCGGCTTCCTTTTGTTTAGAAAGCCCTGCAAGGTGTTTGCAACATGGATTGTAGAACAAGAATCAATCCACCAAGTGTTATGACAAACATCAACCAAATTAGATTCATAACAAACAAATGAGATTGGGGTACCTTTCTTCTCAAGCCAAGCTTTATACTTGACACAATCATTCTTCATATGCCCTTTCTTTTTACAGAAAAAGCATTTGAATTCCTTTTTGATGTCAATCTGAGCAGGTATCTTACCTTTTCCATTTTATTTGGCTTGCCCCTTGTTCTTTCCTTGTGTTACCATATGTGCATTTTCTCCCATTTCCATAGTCAACCTTCCTTCCTCTTGTACACACATGGTCAGAAGTTCATTAATTGACCACTTATCCTTATGTGTGTTGTAAGAGATTTTAAAAGGTCCATACTGAGGTGGAAGGGAATTCAATATGAAATGCACAAGGAAAGAATCAGACATCTCAACCTCAAGAGACTTTAATTGAGCCGCAATGTCCCTCATCTGCATGATGTGCTCACGCACACCTCTTACATTGGTGAGCTTCATTGACGATAACTTGGCCATTAGGGTGTTGGCAAGGGACTTATCTGAAGACTCAAATTGTTCATCAATAGCTTTCAGTAAATCTTCGACATTGTTACACTCCTTAATTGAACCACGGATGCTAGCATTAATTTTTGTCTTTATAAACATCATGCTGAGGCGATTAGATCGCTCCCAACGTTCATAAAGAGCAATTTCAGCCGGAGTGCTAGCATCAGTAAGAGCAGGCGGTTCATTTTTCCTTATAGCATAATCAATGTCCATGCACCCTAAATGAAGAAGAATTCTTTCTTTCCATATCTTATAGTTATCGCCATTTAAATCAGGAATATCACATTTTATCTCAGAGATACTCACAGATTGTATAACTGCATAAAATAATAAAACATGCTTATTTCACAAAATTGAGGCAAATAAACAAATCATGCTTTACCAATGTAAAAACATGCATAAATATTTCAAATTTATGAACCATGTAACAAATAAAAACTGCCTGTGGGCTAAGTTAATATTTAAAGATTCATAAGTATTCTTTATGAAGAAACTAACAAATTATATTCCTTTCTTAATTCCTGTGGGTAAATTAAGAAAATAACTTGTCATTTCATCTCTGATTAATCATAAAAATATAATAAAAATTCCTGTGGGATAAGATTTACTATATTTAATATGAATAATCACAATGAATGTCATTTTTCTATATATGTGGTCAAAAACACTTTTCACAACATAATGTGTAATTTAATATAATTAAAGATGCTGTGGCTAATCTTTAACTAATTAAATTTACACTAACCACATGACATTTCTTTCTGTCAATTTTGATTTTGGCCACACTTGCAAAAGTTACATGAAACTTTAACTCTCTCTCGTACAGACGAGAAGAAAACCAAATTCACAGTCAGTTCTTTGCTTTATACAAGTTAAAGAAACCAAATTTTAACTCGATTAAAACTGACAAAAATTATAATTTTAAGATCCCTTTTTTTTATCTCATTAATAGAGAAAAACCAAGAAAGAAAAACCAATCAAGACAGAGGATAAATTGCCCTGATACCAACTGTTAGATTTTCATTAAACTGTATGAACAAATTCACACAGAAAAATCTAACATCTTTATTTAGAAAAACTTGATGCGGAAAATTAAGAATTGAAGATCATACCTCCAGCCATTGAAAAACAGCTTTCCTTTTGCTTGGATACTTCTAGTCTCTCACAAAAACTTTAGAAAATCTTTAGATGGTGTCAAGAAATTTTGTAAATCTGTTGAGACTAGGGACCCAAGTGGCTATTTATAGTAGTCCTGCCATCAAGGACTCTTTTTCAAAACCAAAAACTGACGTGACGTGATGAGATCATGGGAAAAGATATGGGACACTTATCAGATAATGGATGGGTAACTACTTATTCTATAAGTTCTTGAATAAAACTACTTATAGAATAAGTAGTTTATTTTATTCAAGACTCCAAAACTTATAGAATAAGTAGTCTTGAATTACTTATAGAATAAGTAGTTTATTTTATTCAAGACTCCAAAACTTATAGAATAAGTAGTCTTGAATTACTTATAGAATAAGTAGTTTATTTTATTCAAGACTCCAAAACTTATAGAATAAGTAGTCTTGAACTACTTATACAATAAGTAGTTTATTTTATTCAAGACTCCAAATTGAATAAAACTCTACACCATTAACTTTACATGTAAAGTAATTAAATTATATCGAATCAAACGAACTCTTAATTAATTAACTCTCTTTAGACCATCTTTGGACATCAATAATATCTACTTCTAAGTTAAGCTGTAACTAAAATATCTTATTGTTTATTTTTTGGAAGAATTTAACTTTTCACTCTAGGGCAAAAAGGATTAATTTTGAGTTAATAAGACCTCATACACCCTTAATTAAATTAAAATAAAAAAATTGAGAAAAGGATTTTCATTTTTTAAAAGTAAGCATCAATTTTTAAAACACTCTAAACTAATAAAAATGATATTCAATTTACATCAGATTAAAAACAATTTATAGCATTCTCTTTAGTTTTGCATTAAATATCAATTTTGTAAAATAAAATTTCTTTCTTTTTGTTTTTTTTTTTTTTGGGAATGGGCGTAATGAAATTCTTACTTTTGAGCTAAAGTAAATATTCCCCCATCTCACATCGAGTTCGGATGTAAAAAAGAAGATCATTTTTTAATTTTGCTAGAGATAGGTACGAAAAATATTTAAGTTAAATAATTCGATATTCTAGATAAATATTTCATCTAGGCCAAAATATTTAACTCAATTACTCAAACGATTGATATATAATAAATTTTCATGTGGAAAAGAATAAGAATTCGAATTCCCTTCCTCCAATATTATTAAGGATAAAAGAAAAATAAACATGTGTTTGTGTTCCACCCGGAAGCCTATTTCTATTTGTCCTCCAGGACTTGCATGTTATCCACTGGGGAAGACATAACATACCCAAACGAACTAAGGCCAACAAAATTATCAAAAAAAAAAAAAGTTGATTAGGGCTTTGCTTTCTTTATTTACTGCTTTCATCTTTCCCTGTCTTTCTCTCCCTCCAAACATAAACCATACCGTTAGATTTTACATCGATGAACATGATCTGAGGTTGAGAATCACCAATCTTAGCAAAATCCAGTTCAGCAGCAAAAGAGACACAGAATCTAGACTTCCTAAGAAAAATCCAGAATTAATAATAGTGACCACAAAACGTGTTTTTCTTTTTCTTGTTTATTAGTAATATATTATTATTATTAATTAAGACTGGTTGGTAAGTAGCAGCAGCTGAGCTGCAGTGCATTGCAGAGACCACAACCACACAAATGCATGGAGGGAGGACCCCACCAAGTTGCATTGTTGGACGCACGGAATTGCTTGATCTTGATACACCATCTTCCAATGCCTTATCTCCAACTCTCTCACACCCTTTCTCTCTCTTGAATTCTCCTCCAATCACTCCCCCTGTGCTGTAGCTGTATCTTCCACAGATTTTAGCTTACTTCAACTTGTGTTAATTACATCACCTATATTTTCCTCCACTGTTTCTCTCCGTCTTATCTTCTGCTTTTTGTCTATATTTTCCCAGATTTTTTTCTTTTCTTTTTCTTCTCCTTCTTCTCTTCCTCTTTCTATAGCTAAAGTTTTCCTCTTTGAAAGCTCAGGTGTTTTTCTCAGGCGCAAGAAGGAAACTTTTTAAAGACCCAGATCTTGTTCTGGTGTTGTTTTAACTTTTCCCTTGTTTTAACGAGGTTTGAATGGGTTTCTACTGAATTTCTGAAACAAAGGGATATTGGTCAAAAGGGAAATACTTGGTCAGAAATAGTGAATCAAAAGAAATAAAGATGAAAATCCAGTGTGATGTTTGTGAGAGAGCTCCAGCAACTGTGATTTGTTGTGCGGACGAGGCTGCACTTTGTGCAAAATGTGATGTTGAGGTTCATGCAGCTAACAAGCTAGCAAGCAAGCACCAAAGGCTCCTCCTTCAGTGCCTCTCTAACAAGCTTCCTCGTTGTGACATATGCCAGGTATAAAAGCTTGAGCTTTTTAGTTAGTTTAATTTATACTAATGTGTTTTGCTTTAGATTTTTATAGGTCTCTGAGGTCTGATGCTTTTTTTTTCATGGTCTGTAATTTAATCTTATTGATCTAGGTCATCCTGGCTATTGGCTTTGGTTGTTAAACCTATAAAAAGTGCATGGTTGAAACAGGAAAATATGCATGAAAGAGTGGGGGATCTAGATTGTTGCACTTAGTTAGGGTTCAGAAACCATTTCTAGTACATAGATCTTCCTTAATACATGCTTACATGGATCTGAATGGCTCGTTGTTTGGAGTAACATGTGCTTGAATTGGATTATTTGTTCCAACTTCATGTATTTTCGGTGGTTGGGTCTTCTTTCGTGTTCTTAAAAAGTCTGGACCTCTTTTTCTCCACCTTAGTTAACATTAATTAAACTTTAAAATATTCATGTGAGAATAATAGATTAAAGAAAAAGAAGGGTCTGTAGCTTCAGCCGTTGCGTAAAAACGCTCTTTCTTGGGTTTTCAATTGTTTGTCAGTTGATCAGCTTCTTGATGACTTGTTAAAATCTGAAATGTCTAATAAACAGGCTTCTACTGTACGTATGTGAATTCTATGGTAACAAGTATATTAGTCTTATACGCTGTATTGGTTGTTAGCATGGCAAAAAGAGGAGTTAAATGGGGGAAGATATATCAGACAAGAAGTATATTTTTCTACCCTTTGTTGTAAGATTAAATATGAATTTGACAGAATTTTATAAATATTCAAAGTGTTTGCAACCCCACTATGATTAATTAAAAGGCTATTAGCAAGTAATAGAGTTCATCTGATGAAAGCTGCCAAGTCTAGGAGGCTGAGATGAACATGGTCCCGTGCTTCAAAATTTTCTCGTTAAAATTTTAACCGCTGCTATTGGTGGTCTAAGGCTTTTACCAGTTTTGAATGTGGAATCATGCTTCTGTGTAGTATATTCACTCGCTTAATAATGAAGATAACTCTTTTTGCTTTTGGACTTAGGGTGAGAGAGACAGAGTTAAAGCAATAGTCTTCCTAAATATTGCACTAAGTCTTTGTATTCAGTCTCCTATGATTGTTTCATTATCATGAATTCATAAATTTTGTGAAGGATCAAAAACTTCGATCTTCTCCTCACTCTCACATGATGTACAGGAAAAACCGGCTTTCATTTTTTGTGTTGAAGATAGAGCCCTTTTCTGCCAGGATTGCGATGAACCTATCCATTCAGCCAGTAGCCTTACAGCAAATCATCAAAGGTTCCTAGCCACAGGAATCCGTGTTGCCTTAAGTTCTAGTTGCAATAAGAATACTGAAAAGAGTGGCTTGGAGCCACCCAACAAGAGTGCTCTTCAGACTTCAATGAAAATGCCTCCACAGCAGCAGTCAAGCTTTGCAACTTCATGGGCTGTTGATGATCTATTACAACTTTCAGAGATTGAATCTCCTGACAAGGTGAGAATCGATATTAAAGATGTTTGTTTCTTATCTTCGTTTATAAATGATTGAGGTTTAGGATGCTACGATATGAAATTTCAGAAACATGACATGGTATATAGAACTCAAAAATTTCTTGTATTATCCAGACAATCATCCTTAGCTTTGTTCAGATTGGCAGAACATCGAGCTGTAGTCAGTGTTAAAATGGTGTTTTGGTTGTAATATGGATGAAGAATGTGGAAAACATGGTTAAATTAAGAGAGGCTAGTAATTATAAGTTTTGGTAGTTTCCTAGAGGGGAACTGTTGCTTTCAAATTCTTTCAGTTTTTCTAATTTCTATAATATTTTCCCTGGATATGCAGAAGGAGCAACTTGAGCTGGGAGAACTTGAATGGCTAGCAGACATTGGTCTTTTCGGTGAGCAACTGCCTCAGGAACCTTTAGCAGCAGCTGAAGTTCCTCAACTTTCAATACCGCAGTTGAGCAATATCAGTTCCTACAGACCTACCAAATATTCCATGCCTCTTAAGAAGCCTAGGCTTGAAATCCCAGATGAAGATGATGAGTTCTTCACAGTCCCTGATCTAGGCTGAGTTTAGATGTAACTAGACCTTCATGTTTGATAGGTTGATCAGCTACATGTTTATAGTTTAAATTGTATGTATACTTAAAGCATATACACATACATTGCATGAGGTCGTGGTAGGCAAAACCTTCATGAGAATTCTCAAAACTATATTATCATTCACGATGCGTGAAGTACTTGTTTGAAGATGGTTAATCCTTCACCCTTTCATTCTATTCAGTTCAACGCCTTCGTATAATTGTTATACTGCCAAGAAATCGTCTCTCTTTCATTCTATGGACCTTTTGGACGTGATCATTTTTCCCCTATTCCTTTACCCGTTTCGAAAAGTAGATTGTATTTCCTTAAAAAAGTAGGTTGAAATGGTAACCTTCAACTTCCTGCCTACTTAAAAGCCCGTTTACCAGCTTTCAACCAGACTCCAGGAGTCCTATTTTGGCACGATCATGAGAAATATCCACGTATCCTTTAAAAGCACATCTCCTCTTTACAAAGCCTGACGACTGAACTATTTAAAAGTAATCCTCAGCTGCTTACGGTGCCCTTGTTCGTCAAACTAGATGGCGAGAACAAACACATTTCCTTCGCTCTCCCCTCCATGTTCCATGATATTTGTTATAGTTCTAACTTCTTTTCTTGCGCTTGTTCATTCATTAACCTTACAATCCGAAATCGAAGTTCTTAGCACCCTGAAGCGTTCTATTGATCCCAACACGATCCCACCTTCGTCTTACCTCAGTACTTGGGATTTCTCGGTGGATCCATGTGAAAGTACAGGGGCAAGATTTCTTGGAATTTTATGTTCCATCCCTTTAGAAAATTCAACAAGCCGGATAATATCAATTGATCTTGATGCTGCTGGATATGATGGTTTCCTAACACCCTTAATAGGAAACCTTACAGAGCTCACATCTATCGACCTCAGCAGAAACCGGTTTAGAGGACCATTACCTGACACCATATTTGATCTCAAGAAGCTAACACGAATTTCTCTTTCAGGCAATTTTCTCACTGGCAGCATTCCAGAACGGGTCTATCAACTCAAGCAGATGACAACACTTGACCTCTCAAAAAACCTGCTCTCTGGTCGAATCCCCGGCAGAATTTCTGCGCTGCGAAGAATGACGTACTTAAGCCTGGCGAATAATGGGTTCTCAGGGAGAATACCTAATCTGAATGGGTTATGGCAGCTCCAGACATTAGAGCTTAACTCCAATATGTTCTATGGAGACTTGCCACTGCTTCCTACAAGATTGACAACTTTGACTTTGAGCCACAACCTACTTTCGGGGCGTATTTCGTCGTTAGGGACGCTTAAACAGCTAAGATCCTTAGATGTGAGTGACAATAGGTTTTCGGGTTTCATCAGCAAGAGAATTCTTGCATTGCCACAATTGAATCGCGTTAATGTTTCATTCAACCAACTCACAGCAATGGAGGTGAACAACAATCATGAGAATGGCTCCCCTCTTCAAGTTCTTGATGCACAAGGGAACCGTCTGCAAGGTCATTTGCCCGTTAATTTGGTCACCTTTGAGAAATTAACAGAAATTAATCTAGCGCACAATCAATTTACCGGTCCGATCCCGCGGGAATACGGGGTTAGATTGGAGAACCCATGGAGAGCCTTGTTTCTAGATCATAACTTCCTATCAGGTCCACTTCCGACGCAGTTCAATCGTCTAAGGATCAGAGGCAGCCTTGCCAGCAACTGCCTGAGGAGGTGCCTCACAGCCATCCCGTTTTGCCGTGGGGGGCAGAGGCCGGCTTCAGGATGCCTCGGTGAAATGAGAAATAGCTAACAGACGATTCAAGAGAAAGAAAGAAAGCAATGAAAATATTCAAGGTAGGGAGACTTGATTCTATACATTTCCCCAGGAGGGTATCCCTCTCGAAGGTAAACCTCAGACTAGAAACTGGCTCGCCCTTTGATAAATAAAAAGTAAAAATAATGAATTTCTTCAGAAAGAATTTCCCAGTGATCTGTAAAACTCTCTGATTCCAGACCTTATAATTTCTTTATACTCAAGCACCCACAATCATTCAAAGAAGATCTATTCTTTTTAATCTTTGACATCACATGAAAAGGGGTCTTATGAATATGTGGTAAACAAAAATTTAACCCAGAAGAAATTCTCTATGGTAAAATTTGCCTAAAAACACTGTTAAAGCTGATATAAACACAATTGTTTCCTGTAACAACTCAAGAAAATGCTGCAGTTTCAAAAAAGCCAGTTTACAGTAATGTTGCCCAGCCATGTGAAAAGTGGAAATTGAGCCAGGGCAATAAAGAGCAGAAGGTAGTGGTGCCTGCTGGAATCATAAGTTCTAACCTCTGCAAAGAGGACTCTCTTCATCGTCTTCACCAAGAAGACTCCCATGCATAAGCATGTCCATGGTATCAAAAAGTAGTACAAGTATCTCCATATGATCCTTCCAAGAACAGGCAAACACAATCCTGCGAAAGTATACCCAGCATATGCCATTATGTCAAGTAAAGGTGCCTCACCACTACCCAGTGAAAGTAATGTTACTTTCAGCAGCATGACTTGCAAAAACCAACCAAGCAATCCCTTAATAAACAGCCAGTTAAGCGCTTCGGGGCTAAACCTGGTGGAAAACAAAAGAACAGAAACATGTGAGGAAAGATAAACGGAACATTAACATATATGTAGAGAACTAAAAATAATAAAAATCAAGTTCACTGCATTATAATCATAATACTGCATCTAGAACACAAACAGAAATAAGACTAGAAACTAGAGTCTAGCCGCCGGATCTTAGGCATTGAAGTCTAAGATTCTCAGAAGAGACACAACATGGAATATTCCAAGTTCTTTTCCTTCATAAAACTATTAAGCAGCAAATGAAAAGGTACAACAATAACAATAACCACTTTTTCCTTCATAATTTAGATACTATCTAGAAAAAGATTCATCATGCCCATGGCAACAGTTGCATGACTCCTTGACTTGTCTTCATCTCACAGGGATATTCAATTATGAAATACAAAAAGTTAGATGCCAAACGAATTGCCTCAACCATTGGATTTCGTCATTAAGGTCCCAATGGCAAGCAGATTAGGGCATATAGCACAAAAAGAAGTTAGACCATCCCATAGATGACAAGTACCTTTTAGCAATGAACGATAGGAAGTAACCTAATAAAAATTACAACAAAGCAGGAAGACCAGCTAGAATGAGGTTTGAAACCACTAAAATTGGCATTACCGGCATTTGGGAACAGAAGACAGGAATAAAACAGGCTGTTTTGTTGAGGGGAAAAATCACTTACTTTCCTTGGAGACCCAGTGACAATCCAGCAAGAACAACGTAGGTACCAAATGCCATAAATGGGATGTACAAGTCTGGAGCATTTATGTCATAAATTGGGGGTTTATAGGAAAGTCTTCCACCTACTGGCTCAGTTATTCTTGTCCAATGGCCCTAAAGGAAAAGGGAAAAACGAGAAAAGGTAACTTTAAAAAAAAAAAAAAATGTAAGAGGTCACAAAGAGGAGCACATGCTTACCCTATGCAGAAATGGCAGTAAAACAACCTTCAATTTGTTTCTCACATACTGATCATTTACTTGAAAGTAGTATTGGGGATCAGAGAAGTATCTACTTATCTGCTCATTTCAAGATGGAACAACAAATACTGATGAGTCAGGAATCAAATTTGAATGCTGCTTTACTTAAGAGTTCAAACAAATAGACTAAAAATTATTAGAAAATTAAAATCAATTCACTATAAACCCAAGGAATCGAACTCAACCATGAAATTTTTTACTAAGTTCAAGATATTTGCTTTGGTTCAATTTTCCATATAAAAGTGCACATTTCAGTTGTCCAAAGTTCTGTTGATTCTTGGTGGAAAATGATTTGAGATCCTAAAATTTGATTGAAAATTCACATTTGACTTTGGCAGTAACAGCAACATCAATAAGTAGACTTCTATCAGAAATGGCTGAGCATGCTACTTACATTGCTTTGCACATACTCAGAACTTGATCCCAAAATTTTCTCTCCATATGCACCCAGACCACCTCGGATAAGACCAGAACCAGCCCCATAAAATGAATTACCAAATGGATTTGGCTGAGGATTAGTTGGCGGTCTTGGTACCCCAGGTATCCCAGGCTGGGCTCCCAAATTATTATACATTTCTGAAATCAAACAGAAGGCAAGAAAACATAGTGACAAAACTTTCCTTGAGAAAGAATATTTCATCATAGCATAAAAGTGGAAAGTCTTCAATCATCTATATTCTGCCAAGTACAAACAGAAGCCAAAGTTGAACCATCTATATCCTCCTAGTCTAAAAATGTAGAAAATGCTAAGATCCAAAACGCAGGTTGAAGTCTATATCTATCTTTAACTCTCCCAATGAATTGTGCTAACTTGTAAGCACCAAGAACAGAAACAGCTAACTAGAAATTTGGATACGTCCACCCTCACCCTGTCGATAATCATTGGAGTTTAAACTGCCCCATCATCACTTCAGCCCCTTGAGCAAACCAAGTGTTCATGAGTGATGACCTTTATCAGTTTACAATAATTCCAACTCTTTCATACCAAGGAGCCCTTACTTAAATATTCTCTTAACCAGGGTAAAAGAACTCAAGTTTACATACACAAATACATTAAGCTTTAAAATTCCTCAATCCTCCCACACCTCAGTCAATGTCATTCTAAGAAATACCTGAGACTACAATAGCTTTCAGTTAATACCCTCTTTTCTGACAACTTGCAATGCCTTGCCAAAAGATTGTCTATTACCCTGAATGGAATTTGAAACTCCACTCACTCAGACATAGCCCCTTCCTCTCCATCATTTAGAGAATCATTCTATTTGCATCAAATTAGCCATACGCCCTTAAGGAAGAGCAACAAAAAAGCAACCAGGGCGGTAAATATTTAATCTTTACATCCAGATTGAATCCAAACAACTGAAAATCAACTCAATTATAAACGCTTAATTGTTTATCTTCTTTCTACTATGCAAAATCCTTATTCTGAACATGAACTGTTCTGAATAGACGATCAATCAACTTCAAGTTTCAACCATGAAAAAGAAAAGGATAATAAAATAGGAATAAGATAAGAAGCATTTAAGCAAGCCACTAATTCTTTTCAACTTACAAGGAAAGCTTAAACGAGAACACGGAAAGAAGACATCCACATAAAACTATATTATTATTTTATTAATAACAGAGAGATTTGGATCTAAAAAGGAAGAACCTTTTGAATAACGAGAAATCCGAAGAGAATTCCGGCGAAGTAGATCGGCTTCCGGAAGAGTTTCCGGTGAGGGTTTCTACGTGGGGAAAAGAAGGGGCCGAAGGGAAATCTCATACACGAAGCAACGGTGAGAGAGAGAGAAACCAAAAGAGCCCTCTATGATATGCGTAAACAGGGAAAGTCGTGTGAAGCACGTGTCACCCACGTGAGCCACCTTAGTCTCCTGGGCGTCATTGGACCAATCAAATTATAGATAAATCATAGAAATATTTAAAAATTAATAAAACGCATGGACCGACCAAAAGCAATTTTATCAACGTATCAATGATCAATCACCAATGAATGAAAGTACTTCGAGTGGAGACAGTAATTGAGCCCCCGAAAGTGTAAAACTCGTCTCACTTGTCATTTTTCGGCTTAAGCTTTAATTTGGAAATGGAAGCTGCAGAAGCAGAGGAAGCATTGAAGGTGTTGGATGCCTCTCTCTCCGTCATCAAATGGCGTCTTAAATCTTTTGCTAAGCGTCGTCTCCAAATAGGTTCTTTCCTTTGACTTCAAAACATTTCTGGGTTCTTTCCTGTATTTCGCGTTCTTGGTTTATCTGCTTTTGATTCTAACCTGTATGTTTCTGGGTTAATCCTTTTGTTGGCTTCATCAGAAAAGATTGACCCCTTAATGTTTATATGTTTTAAATGAATGAAAATTGAAATAAGCTTATGTCAAAAGTTTTGTATCGCTGCAAGGCATGAATTCTAATTATATGTTTCACATCTTATTTTGACATTGATGCTGCAAAAACTGTGCATGTTCTTACCTGTCTATTATATATCCATGGTGATAGAGTATTGAAACTGGAACAAGTATTGTATTTTCAAAAATTGGCCCTATGTTCTGTGAAATGAAAAAAAAAAAAATTCAATTGTATAACTTGGCACTGATGTTTGTGCAGATGTTCTAGCCTTGTGCACGGGAATGAGACCAGTTGTAATGATTGATTATGGTGGAAAGATGCCTGAATTGCAAGAACATCTATGTGCATTTCTTGAACACTGTCAAAAGGTCTTACTCTGCATTGATTCAGTGGTTTTTGTTATCAATTCTTTTGGCCTCTCTGTTCATTTTGTATTTCTGATATATTAGTATATGTTTTTGGAAATTGAAGTGACTATTCCAAGATATATATGCTCATCTTTTCAATACACTTGTTGAAAAGTTGTCGGTCTTGGGGTTAAATACTATCTCATAATAATATGATTTCATTCAGGAGTCACCCAGTTTTGAACAGCTAAGGGTAATGATTATAGAAGAAATGATATATTTGATACATTTAGAAGAAATGGCCAAGTATGTGAGTTCGAGCTTGAGCTCAGAAGTGGAGCTGCTATTTGTGGATCTAGAACAGGATCCTCCCAAGGTTTCTCCTCCTGCATGCTTTTACCTTTTGTAATTTTTCAGTATCCTCCCTAAAGATGCATCTTTTACCTTCTGAATGAAGAACTCCCCTTTTTTGTCCTAGATGAGAACACTGGAGAACAAAAATTTACTAGGGATGCAGCTTATATCAATTCAGAAGTTGTTTTCTTTATATTTTCCTCTTGAAGGAATGAGAAGTGATCTCTTGCCACCTGACAGGACAGAACTCAGGGCAGATACCGGATCCTTAAGTAAGCCAATCAATTCTCCAGATACTGGATCCTTAAATAAGCCGATAAATTCTCAATCTTCGCTGCTTATGGATCTCAGCAGCTGTATGCATGACACTAAGGTCACTGTGCCAACTTTAAATGGGTAATGATTTATCTCATTATCATGCATGTATCAAGTTTATCAGATCATATGTTCTATGCAAATACATATTGTGGTAAAGACATGCATCTCTCCAAGAAAATTTAGTACCTTGTATGTAATTCCCAAAGTACAAGGTTTTGATCACAAGCTGTCTAAATGTGGTCCAAATTGAGTTTTTCTTGAGAAGTCAGTTGGCCGCACCTCTGGCTGGGGCATATTTCTCTGTTCCAAAGTTCTTAAATGAGCAACTTGCCCGTGTAACTCTACTCAAATATTGACATAAATTCAAGTACCACAAGCTCGTGTATACACTCAAAAAAAAGGGAACAGAAATTTTGATTTGCTTCAGATGGTTCTATATTTATGATACCTTATAAATGTCTTCCATCATGGTTTTTGGAATTCTTTTCTGGCTATGAATGTCTTGTCATTATGGTTCTTGGATTCCTATTTTGGTGCAGATGGCTTCTTGGTTATCCAGTAGTGTACTTGTTTAGCAAGGATCATATCGAAGATGCTATTTATAACCTTTCCACCAAATTCCTTCGTATCTTCAAGATTTTGGTTTGCAGGTTTGCCCTCCTGACTCTTGTCTTCAAGATTTGTTTCTCCAATCATACCAGATTACCAGTGAAGGTCTACCAGTCCCTAGAAAATGTATCCAATGCCGCTAGGGTTGCGTACTACTGGACTTTTTATTGCTTCTCTGTTAAATCTCTTAGCCATGTTTCCTGTAAATTGTATTTTCATCAAGCAGAATAAGAAGGTTGATCTGGTACCAGAAGTTCACAATAAAAAACATACAAAGAAATATGTTCAAGAATCTTATCAAGAGGAAATATGTTCCTCAATATCTTGTAGTTCTTAAAATTTATGGTATAAAGGATCAAGGGTCAGGAAATGAATTTATTCTTTTTTTCAGACTCTATATTGCTATAAGCTGCATAAAGCTAAACTGGCAGTTTGTTTATGTCTATGGATAATATTTGCAGGAATAATACCCCCAATAAAGGATCTCACCCAGAAGAACTTATGAGGTAGGCCATTTTTTATCATAATTCATAAAACAATACATAGTCAGTGGCTTTATCTGAATTGTTTCAGTTGAAAGCTGAAGATATATGACTTAAATTTTACTCCACTGTAGACGTTGATGACTAACTAGTAGGTCTCCAAGAGCAGCACCCCTATACACACACCCTACTATCATAAAGGCATTTCCCTTATGAAATCTGTTTTACAGTTTTTCGGTGCCATATGATTTGAGCATGAGAGGGAGCAATGAGCCATGGGCGGAGATGTTTTTGGCTCGCTTGCAATCACAGTGGGGAAGATGCAAGCAAACTTGGAGCTCCCTGGAAATGGAGGTTAGTGAATGTTACCCGCAAGCAATTGCATTATAGAAAATGTACCCTAATGCAAATAACCCTACTTCCATTGGAAGAGATACCATTTTGATGCTTAAAACCCTTTTTCCTGTTCTGCATTGAAACTACTATAGATGGGCCAACCCAATCTAGTTGGAAGACAATAAGAATCTAATGAATGATAATCTGTAATGATAAAGGATTTTTATCGGTTGACTTTTTATATTGATTTATTAGCACCATGATCAGAACTACGTATATGTGAATATGAATGGTCAATATCCACTGGGATCGGGCTTTCAATTCCATCAGCTCAGTGCACACGATGCAGAACTATGATTTATTTTTGAACCATGAACTCGCCTTGCCATCCCCTTCAACCCATGAAAGCGAGAAAGATACTATAATCATAGAAAAGGACCTCCGGGCTCCACCGACGCCAACCCAACCCCAAACCTCAATGCTTAGTTTGAAAGCACATGATGCAAGGAATAGATATTTGCATCTTTACGTCTTTTCCCGGATATATATACTGCTTAAGATCATGTGCAATGGAGAAAAATATTCAGAAAACTTGACTGGTTTGGAATCAGATTTCGTCTAGAAGAATTAACTAGACCTGAATGACTTGCGGGGAAATGGTCTGAACGAGAAATACCCAACCTGATCCTGTTTGTCTCCTTATTCGATTGCCTCCTGTGTTTAATGCTCTTCGGATAAGCATTTTAATACGAAGAGGGGTCGGAGTCAAAGTAATTTTTTTACGACCAGACGGTGCCAGCTTCAAATTTATTAATCCGAACTAGTACAGGATACATGCAATGATTCAACTAACAAGGCATGTTACTCAGTCCCTGTTAAAGCCATGAAGCATGAAAACGAGCATGAAACGGCTCTGACATTAGGAAAGCCGAGCACGGTACATTCCCGTAAGTAAAACACTTGGTATATTAATAATAATATATTAACTAATGAAATATCTGATCAGCCGGTGGTAAACAGTGGAATAATCGTCGAGTTGGTTGGAATATAATGGAATTTCTCTTCGCTTCGCTTTTATCTTTCTGAACCATCCAACAACACACTACTAACAATAAAATGATGGCAGCATGTTACTATAAGAGAATCGCAAGCAAATTATTCAATGCCCATGTCAAACAAGTTAGAAAAAAAATTTATTCCTACTCCCTAAAAAGGCACAAAGTCATCCTTACACGCAGCAAATGGAAAACGGGGATATGCAAAAATAAAGTGGGGAAAAAAAAAGCAAGAGGGAAGAAAAAATTTTAAAGACCTTTCGACCCTCCGTTAAAATAAAATGTAGAAAAAGAAAAGGAAAACGATGTGCAATTGTTTGAATTTTTCCTAAGCTCCTTTGATCAAGGCAAGGACATCAGCCTCGTTTGGCAGGGCAGGGATTGCTCCCTTTTTGGTTGTTGTGATGGCTCCACATGCATTTGCAAACTTGAGTACTTCCCTCAATTTTGATTCATTCTGCGACCGAAAACACAAGGCAACCACACATTTAGAACATGTAAGATAAATCTGAGTCATATTTTAATAATATCTTGGCCGATTGTAGTTTAAAGGGTAATTGAGACTTGACCTCAAGAATGGTTGGGTCGCCGACAATCTTGCATAGCAATGCACCAACAAAGGCGTCCCCAGCGCCAGTTGTATCCACAGTATTAACATGAAAAGCATCGACTGCCCCACGGAAGTTCTGTATTAACAGGAAACACACATTGTTAGCTTTTCTTCTATTTTGAGGGGAAAGAAACGACAATAAAGCCTAAAACTGGAGTATCAACTCAACCCTGCAACCAATTCAACAAATAATATTAGATCTAAGATGCCAAAAGAAATAAGACCTTGGACCCCATTTCTTTAAACTAGAGAACTAATCAAATGCAAGTTCTTGAGTTCCGGTTCCGGATGAAAAAACCCCACCTACCACCCTGTATGATAATAATAATCAAATTCCAAGTTGCCGAGTCTGGGTCCCAGAGCTGACTAGACTAGTAGCGCACCATGCTCCGCTTTTAAGTTAAATATAACTTTGGGAGGCAAAAGAAACCACGTCTTTTGGCAGCAACCAACGGACATCATTTTCATTTCCAATGGGTTGGTCCAAATACATAAGCAATATCTTTTTGAAAATTCTATTAGTAAAGATATGCTCCCTAGAACTCTAAATAAAGGATTATTTGAAGATTCAAATGAATAAGTATGTAATACAGATTTAGATAATCATGGATTGTATCTAATTCAGCAATATGACTCAAAAACAGCTATGAACATTAAAATCTTAGATCAATGAAAAACACATTTGACAGCTAAAAGTCATTATCAAGCAGCAAAAGAGGACATCACCTACCATGACAGCTAGGAGTCAAAATTACTAAAAGTGAAGAAGCATCAACTGAGAGAACAAAAGAATAAATTTAGAATTACCTTGGTGTAATATCTGCTACCCTTCTCACCAAGAGTGACCAAGAGCAGCGTCATGTTGGGGCGCCAAAGTTTTAAGGCAGTTTCATCATCGATCTTGTTGCTGCCAGTGAGGAACTCCAGCTCAACATCGCTGACCTTGATAATATCGGCCTTATCCCAGATGGACAAAATCTGCTTCCTTGCCTCCTCAGCCGAAGGCCAAAGTGGCAGGCGGAGATTTGGATCGTATGATAGCAAAGCACCAGACTGCATGGCCACTTCCATTGCCTTCAAGTGAGCCGACCTGCATGGCTCCACGATCAAACTAATGGATCCATAGTGAAAAACCTTGGCCTGCACAAAATTATAAACGGAATTCAAATTTCAAATAACCTCAAAAAAATCCACCTAAATACATTCCAAAATACAATAAATAAAAAAGGGGATTCCAAAACACAATCAAATTGTGTTGCTGTGAAAATTGCAACACAAGCAAAATTCCAATAAAAACGGTACATAATGGCAGTTTGTTAGGTAGGCAGATCCATTGGTCCATAAGCCAACAAACAAAGAAAAATCATATGGTTATTGTAACTTCTTACCTAACAAAACTAATGTCCTTTGTCTATGTCATAAGAACAGAAAGTTATTTATAATTTATAATACATTACTGCAGTCCAAATATCACATTAATTTTATCATTATGAAAATTTCTGATGAGACTATCAAAATTTAATTCAAAATACAATTAGGAACAAGGTACAACGAAGCACTACATGTAAAAACTGAATTCCAGATCTACCCTTCAAGAAAACTGAATTGCCAGTTAAAGCGTTGAATGGTGCATACATAGGATAGGATAACAAGAACAAGGACATGATTGTAAATCCAAAAATCATAATATAAACAGGAAAAGAAAAAGACGTGATAAATGGAAAATTAATCAAGATCTATGGGATTCCCTGTGGATTCATCAGTGTACTTGCACCAAACGGGAAGACGTTAACTCACGTGATTTACGCAACCACACGAGTGCTTCGGGGTTTAACGTACGCACGGACACAATCATATCCTGCTACGTGGCCAGACAGTAGAAATTTAACCCGCAAAACACGGTAAATTTACCGATTCTATTTTAAGAGATTAGATTGCGAAGTTCGCAGTTCTCCCGCGAAAGCTGTTAGTCAAACCATAATCATTGTTAAAGTGTATAATTTCAGATTTAGATCTAAAAATATACAACTTTTTCGTACCAAAAAGTTACTACAGTACCGGAAGTAACGATTTTTACTGCAGTAACTGTTACGGCGGCCGTAACGTCACCGGCCGAGCGACGATATCGAAGCCCGGCACGTTTCAAAAAAATAGATCGAGAAAAAAAATGACAAAATTTTCAGCGGTTAGACACTGAGAGTGGGTCCCAAAAAAAGCCCGGTATCTTATATAACGATAGCTGACTGACATGTCAGCGTTCAAATAAAAGCTTACGATCACATTATGGCGCGTGAAATCACGACTCTTCTCCTACAGGCTTCTTGACTAGAAAAAATCGTAAATTTGTTGTTGTTTCTTTAAGTCAATATTGCAGAAAGAATAGAACGAATGAAAATGGCTAGCTTGCACCAAAGAAAGAGAAAGAAGAAACTGAATAGATTTGCCGAGTTCAAGGGAAAATATGATAAGATCACTTACAGATCTGATAACATCAAGATTCAGCTCCGCCGGCTTCAACAGCATATCGGCACTGGGATTCCTGTAAAACATGAACTCACGTTCTCCATCGGCGCGTAGAGTCACGAAGGCAAGAGCGGTCCTAGCGCCTTGGTCAAACAAGATCCCGTCGCCAGAGACTCCGTTTTGCTTGAGAATATCGGCGAGCATATGACCGAACTCGTCTTCTCCGAGTTTACCGACGAAAGCGGCCTTCCCTCCGAGTCTTGCGACGGCGATCGCCACGTTGGCGGGAGCTCCGCCGGGGGCTTTGAGGAAGCCTGGAGCCTCGGCTAAAGAAACGCCGGAGACGGTTGGAACAAAGTCGATGAGCATCTCGCCGAAGCTCACGATGACCTTCTTATCGGAAGCGACTCCGTTTCTTGCCATAGCTTGAGAAAGATATAGAGAAAGAAAAAATAAAAGAGAGTTCTTGATTCAGAAGAAGTGAGAACGGAGATAGAGAGTACAAGAGTAGAGTCTTCGAACGATAAAAGGGGGGTTTATATAGGGAAAATAATAATAGTAGTAGAAGAATTTAAAAAGGAAAATGAATATTATTTTCCTAATTAATACTACTATTGATTTGGAGTAATCAGTAATTTAATCTGATTTGGGAACTGTGTTCTTTGTTGGATATAATTGTTGTAGGTGTGTGGGTCCAGTTGCTGACGTGGATATTTAATTCCTTTTGGATTATGGTTAAATAAATTATAAAAATAAAATATAATTCCATTTACTTTTGAAGATTTTTTTTTTAAATTGTGGAAGTAATTAGTAATAGTAGTAGTATCATTTTCTGATTTCTTTTTTGTCAGAATATCATTTTCTGATTGGAAGCACGTTTTTGTTTTTTCTGACTGTACAATTTTAATACTATTCACAATTGTTTATTCCATTGTATTATATGAATAAAAAAATTATTTTGGTGTTATGAATAAATTATAAATTCATTGGCTAAAAAATATCATTTGTTTAATATTTTAAACTAATATGGTTAATTAATTGTCAATCAAATTAATTAATGATAAACATCCTTTGTTTTAACAATATTTATTTAATTAATTATTCATGAAAAAACAAGATTTAATTTGATTAATTGTTTTGAACCTTAAGGTTCAAGTAAGTCTGAATAAAGGATCCCTTTTAGAGGGACAGTCACACTCGGATTAGGATAGCTTTAATTGAATCCTAATTAATAGTAATTATTCTTTCTAGCTAGTGAAGTTTTAAAACGTGTCTTTAATTTTATCTTAATGATAATTTTTATTTCTTTATTTCTCCATGTCTCAATATTATCCACTCTCTAATTTCACCTCTCTCACTTTTTATTTTGTATCCACTTTGGTTATGAGTAACCGGTAAACAACTTAACTCATAAATCATAATTATGGGTGAGATTGCAATATCGAGATATCACTTTATGTCTGGAATATATTTTTTTAATTATGGAAAATATATATTATTTTGAAAGTGTGTTTTATAAAAAAAATTATCAAATATTACAATTTCTTTCATTTTTTGTTATTATTTTAAATGCGATATCTTTCTTTCTTTTTTCCCCCTAGGGTTCTTAGAGAATCCTATGCAAAACTTTTGTCTCAATACACAAGAATTTAGGAATAAATGAGGGTGGTAAATTGACTAAAAACTAAAAAGGAAAGAGCGAAAAGTGGATGCTGTTGATTTGAGGATTTGCCGATTTGGTTACTGATTTTGTAAACCTTTCCTGTTTTTGAGGGAGAGAATAGCGTTCATGTATACTAATAAATATATATATATATATCCTTTTGGATTTTATGGAATGGCGTTCTTATCTTCTAGTCATTTATTTTTTCTTGGAGATCAAACAAAACAAGTACCATATAATAAGACTGGAATGTGGTAGATATACATTTTACCCTTAGATAGAAGGTACTAATAATTTCATAAATACAAATTTTGCTGCCATTTGAGTATTTGGTTGAGTAATTAGGGCATAATCTCTCCCTTAAAATGGCTCTAAAGTACCTATATATATAATTTTATTTTTGGAATAAACCCCCATATTTTGTAACTACACTAAATCCCATTAATTCAAAGTTGAACTGCATCGGATCCTAAATAAAAAAAAAATTATTCTATTTATTTTTTTCATTCATAAGACTTTAACTCGAATCTTTACCGAAATGGATATCATTCTATTCAATACAACAAGCAGTAATATCTATCCGTATAATTGAGGTTCATCAATAAATCATGTGTGCATTGGTTTTGATTTTATTTAAGTAAATAATTAAGGGTTTTTTTTTTTATAATGAAGTCCAAAAATTGCCTACTCATAGCTGATTGTAAAAATATCTCTTCTACCTCTAAAATTTTGTCGAATAGCTCAAATATTTATAGCTTTTCCCATCTCCCTCTCATTGATAGAATCAGTAGACAAAAGTTTACCAAATATATATATATATATATATAATAGAGTAGCTTGGAACTTCTCAATATCTAGCTCTTGTTCTATAGAATGGAAACATATGCCCAAATCATTTGAGTACTGCCTCATGACAAAATTGATCTCTCACACCAGATAGCCACAATTAAAATAATCCAATGGGTGCCCATTTGGGTCGTTGTTTAGAATTTGGGTTGAATTTTTTGATGGGTAGCCGCCTTGTTACTCATTTAATAAATATAAATAATTTAGTTAATTAATAACACCAAATATAAAACAAAGAATTACAAGATTTTCAGCAAATGGAATTTAAAATGTATTTTCCAATTTGTTGAATGAAAAGGAAGTCAAGTTATCACAATGCATGCGTTCCTTTTTTACTTTATATATATATATATATATATATGTAAATAATTGATTATAAACTACCATATGTAATTTTGAAAACAACTTTGAAACTTCTAAGATTTGTATTCCTCCTCCTCCTTTTTTTTTTAATTTAATATTATTAAAAAAATGATTGAATGAAGGAACCAAACTCGTGCCTTGAGTAGGGTCATGTCGCAAGATCTCATGCGTGGGAGCCAATTATTATTTGATAAAAAAGGGGGAAAAATAATATTAGTAATACTTTTTTTTTTGTACGAATCTATACAAACTTTTATTTCTATCCATAAAGAACTCATCTTAACACATCCACATGTTATTATTTAAGATTTTTTTCTCTATTTTTTATTTTTAATATTTTTAAAAAACAATTATACCAAATTCATTTAATATTCTACTATAATTTTGTTCTCTCTTCATTTATTATTATTTTTTCAATCTTTCATACCTTTTTAACTATCTTTTTTGTCTCATTTATTTATTTTTTCATTCTTTTATGTCTTTCTTTTTTTTTATTACATCATTTTTATACCTTTAAATTCAAATGAATCTTTTCAGATCATCCACATTATTCTATATTTTAAATATGTTCTAAAATTTACATATTTATGAGATAACATGAATATTTTTCCCCTTTAATTTCATGTTATATCATGTTATACTTAGATTCCTCTTAGTAATTTTTAATGTTCTTTTTAACTTTTCTGATTACACTGTGAACATATAAAACATCCTTAATATTTGAATAAATGTATTGGCTTAAGTAAATCTAGCATAGTAACGTTGATCAATATTACATATTTATTAATATATGTTATACATCACATCTTATTAACAAAGTAATAAAAGAATTAATTCATAAAGAAAAAACACAAACAAAATAAAGTGCTTCGCATAGGTTATTGCATCTCATCGATATTTACCAATATTTTACTTTATAAGATTTGGACATATATGTGTTATATTTATCGGTTTATTTGGCACTCTTATTAGTTGCCTATTTTTTAATTGATTGTCATCTCCACCAACAATATTATATATGCAATATACATTTACAATTTTACTTAGAAATTCAATATTATTTTACCCGCAGCGTTAGTGCGGGCATTATTCCTAGTACTAGTAATACTATACTGCTAATATGGTTGATTTTCGTCAAAGCAAAGTATGTACTGTATGATAAGAAATGAATTGGTTTGTATATGTCAATACTGATGCAACCAGGAACATTCACATATTTTTTTATGATAATAAAAAAACTTAATTAGAAACCAAAAGCAACATTATCAAGTTAAATGGAATGAACTCGATAACTCTTAAATAAAGTCTCAAATTTGAGTCTTGTAATTGGAAAAAATAAACCTCAAAGGGTTTTCTCTTTTGTGATAAGTCAAGAAAGAAAGTGAGGAAATATTTAACTACGAACAAAAAGATGGTTTAAGAAATTAAATCACAATTAAACAAAATTCGAATTATGGTTAAATGATAGTCTTATGAGATTATGCAAAATTCTTTTGGTCGGTTTAATGACTCAATTATCAACAATGGATTGATTTAAGTGGTTTGACACTTGTTTTCTTTAAGTAAGGTTTCGAGTTCGAGTCTTGTGAATGGAGAAAGCCATTGTTGAAAAAGCTTTACTCTCATAGTAGGCCAATCCGGTTTGAAAGGGATTAGTCTTAGACCAAAAAGCCTTACCATTGGTTACACCAAAAAAAAAATTTAATGACTCAATTGATGAGTTGTTATAACGTCATATTAGAATAACAATTAATTATAAAATTTGTTATTTAAATTTCAAATTTTAATGATTAATTACATTTGAAAAAAAAAACCGTGATACTTTCTTTGATAATATATGGTTGAAGGTGGATTGTCGAATGTTGTCGTCCTACCTGCAACAACCATCCGTCTGACTTTTCCATCAAAGAAACACAGTGGTAAGTTCAAAATGCTTCAGTTTTGCTAAATGGGTTTGATGAATATTGAAAAATATAATTATGAATAAACTTCATAAGATATATAAGTTGGGATATCGGGAGTTGGGAGTTGGGACTCCACTTACCCTGCCTTTGAAGGGAAGGTATATACACATTAATTCATCCAACTTTGCTCTTTCCGTGGTCCTACCATTTTTTTTTTTGAAAAAAGAATTTATTTTATTTCTTTTAATTATAAAAAAAATAAAATGAAAAATTATAAATTGAGGATTGGGATAATTCATCCAAAAAATTTTAAAGAATATAGGATTGGGATACCCTATTGCATAGGAAATGCTAGAATTGATTGGTCTTAGATCCACAAATGAGGGTTCATACTATTTATTAGTAATAAAAGCTTATGTTATGAGTTTTTGACTTTTAAGATACAAATTTTCGGTTCAAAAAATTAGGTTGAACCAAATTTTAGAATAAGATAAGAAAAGATTTAAAATAATACAAAAGCATAATCAAGGGATATCGATCTTCTTTTATTCGATTCAAGAGGGTTGAAGGCTGATATTAAACACATTTGTGTTTGTGTGTATGTGTTATTTTTTAGACAATCATTTCGATATCCAATAATCACATTAAATCTCAATTAATTTAAAATGTAATTGCGTCGAACTTTAAACAGGAAAAAGTTCTGTGTATGTATGTGGCAATCGCACTTTGTTTGACAGATAATGTGTTGATATTAGCCTTGCAAATTGCGAACGAAAATGATGATTTTTTTGACAACTTATGAAACCTGGCTTAATGAGGCATAATTGAGCTTTGTAGTAATTGCTTTAGTGTGGACAAATTATTTTATGAGTCCATCCCACTACATTAGTCATGGAACAAATCAATAGAATTTTGTTAATTCAGAAATTTATCTATAATTACTAAAATTCTACCACATTAATGTTTTTAATTTCAAGATTTACTTTGTAAATCATTGTTCTTAAAACTATGGGCTAAATCTATTATTAAAAGAGTTTTGTTACATGACCTCTTTAAATCCATCCCTCCAATATCTC
This sequence comes from Microcos paniculata, assembly GCA_030664755.1. Lineage (NCBI taxonomy): Eukaryota > Viridiplantae > Streptophyta > Magnoliopsida > Malvales > Malvaceae > Microcos > Microcos paniculata. The sequence continues at coordinate 8,703,292 of CP131462.1, read as the reverse complement.
TTCTGATGTGGCAGGTCGCATTTATTTTTCTTTCTAAAATCCTACCACTATAATTGTCAAGAAGAATAAACTTACCATATAAATATGACAATTTTTTAATGTGGGGGCTAAACCTTATTAAATGAGGGGTTAAACTTTTGTGATACTTATAAAAGCTTGACAAATCAGAAAAGTCCACATCAAGAGGATTGTTAGGAGGATTAAATATTAAAGGGTCAAAAAGTATTTTTCTTATTAAAATAGGGGCTAAATCTTAGCAATATGATTTTATTGATTAGTTTTATAGATGACGTGATAGAATGGATGCATATAATAATTTCGTCGTTGTGTTTGGATAGAGCTTTTTAATCCAAGTTTTGAAAAATCAAAATAATGAAATCTTTATTTGTGTAATCTAATGGATAGATTTTTCAAAATTCATGGTTTTTTAATATAGGTTTTAAAACCCCTCAAAACCCTTTTTCAAAATCCATCTAAAGAAAGTGTTTTTTTTTCAATTATCCACATTAGTTTAGTTTTCATTTTCACTACAATTTTTATATTTTTAATTTTAATGATAAAAAATTATTTCTAAAATATATTTTTTATTTGTATGTCATTAATGATATTTAAATATTTTGACAAATCCAATGACATTCATATTGCATATTTTTGTAGTTCTAATATTGGTTTTTTATTAATTAAGTTTTAAATTTTATTAAAAAAATAAATACTAAAAATTCTTCTTCCAAACAAAATAATTATACAGTCTACTTTTTAAATTAATGTATTTATAAATATCATCTTTTTAAAAGTCTTAAACATTTTGACAGTTCTTATCCAAATACAAACTTAATTTTCTTGGATATATGCACTTAGAAAATGATATTTCTTTCTTACAAAACAAACGCGACCTTTTTGTTTGAAGCATTTTTGTTGCTATAAAAAGAGATAATCCACTGATGTCAATGTTTCAAAAGACAAAAAGTTTCTGATTGTATTTTTTGGTAAAACAGAAATAGGACGAAAAAGAAGGAAAAAGAAGTTAGGAAGCCAAATATGATTTTCCTAGTATTAAAAACTATTTTAAGTAGTGAAGACATTAATTATTTTACAAAAATTTTTGTCTAAATATTTTATTTAATTCAATTATAAAGAAAAAAAAAAGGCCTGAGAATCCTCTTGAATTTGGACCAATTTGTGATGATTTGATTCTGTAGGTAAAATTGGTATGCTCAGCCCTACCCTGTACCCTCTCATTTTGTCTATTTTTTGGACCATCGCACGGCACTACCCTCCCCACTAAAATTAAACCAATCATAATTTGCCATCTGACAAATAATTTTCCTTTTACAATAATTAATCCAAGAACATCTCCTCATTCCTTTTAATGCTTAAAAAATTATGGGAATCATTCTTCAAAAAAAAAAAAAAATGGGAATCAATACAATCCATCAGTGCTGCCACCGTATGCTTTGAGATAAATTAAATTTTTAGTCTTTTCTAACATTTAAGTTGAATTATCAAAAGCTCTTTCTTAAAGTATATTTGGCCTAATTCGAAATTCGAATACTAATATAAAATGAAGTCCAAAATATAAATTTTTTATAAAATATTACCTCTATTCCACTTTGAATGTACGTTATTACAGGACACAGAAGAGAAGAAATAACTTATCTAATCTTCATAGATTTATGTCTAGAAGGAAAACATGAATGTTGAGAGTAAAGTCAATGAGGAAAGTAGGAAACAGTGGGCAGTAAGAAGAGTGTAGACCGTGGGCTAATAATCTAAGAGCAACTTCATCTTCTACCCAAGTTCATGTGAGATTTCTGGGAAGTGGGAGCCCACTCGACAGACGGAGATGATGTTCCAAACACAAACATACAAGCTCTGTTCTTCCTAATTATTATTGCTGTCTCATAGCTCATTGTTTATATTAAAAAATGCCATTTTTATATCTTGTTTTCCCCCCTTTTTTTTTTTTGGTTCTTTCAATATACACTTTATGATCAGAACAGTATTATACATGTGAAAGTAATTGGCTCGGGTAAGGTATACAGGCCAAGAGAGCCGATTCCATCTTGCATTGCACGTGGCATTTGTTTTACAAGAAATGAAGCCAACCCTTCAAATTATTGAAGACTATAAGGAAAAATATTTAACAAATCCTTTTCTTGAACAAGATTTTGCTTTTTTATTATATTCTCCACCTTTTCTTTGTAATATACAAAGAGATGTTTCAATATGCAGCGCAGCCTATATGTTAAAATTCAGGGAGAAGAAAAAGCTAAAAAGGTGGTTTGAAAGATTTCTTTAAAAGATGAGGCCTGCATTTTAGCTTTACCAAAGAAAAGAGCCAAGGGGGAAGAGACTTTTGGCAATTTGAACTTTATTCATGTTCAACTTTCCCTTGATCTCTTAGAAGCTCTATTTTAGAATCATATCCATTGTCAAATCTAACTGATGAGCCTAATTCCGGGTAGGAACTTCCTTGCGACCTTGAAGAACTTTCTTCACTTTCTTCATCATAATAAGAAATGTTATCTTCAGAATCTGATTCTCCCATGGATAAGTATTTCCCTCCGAAGTCATCTTCAATTTCTGATAGTTCTTCATCTATGGAATCAGCTTCTGTATCTGAAATACCTGCAGACAAGTCCTCACAGGTCAAATCATGACTCTCTCTTTCAAGCATCTTAGGTTTCCTTGATTCTCGGGTGTCTTTCGTTGGACTATCCAAGATTGAAATGGGATTCCGATTATTTGGATCACCGTAGAGTGCAATGTGTCTGTAGTACAACTCCAATTCCTTCTCTGCAATAGCAATGAATCGTCTAACTGACTCAAGTGATTGCTCGTACTTTGATTTTTCAAGCGCCTGCATAAAAAAGATAAAGATGGCTTAATGGAAGACTATTATATAAAACTCAATAAGAATATTCATGAACAAGTAAATCACCATGATCATTAGTAGCAACGGAAAGAAAAATGACAACCGTTCAAAGATTTTTATCTCAATTTAACTAATTATGACCATTTCTAGAAGACGTTTATAATTTTATAGTGTCACATCAAATGTTTCCAATTCTAAGCTGGAATCAATTGCTTTCACAATCACCATTCACCACTCGTCACACACAATGTTACAGGTTATAGGAATTGGGAAAACTAGTGAAAAAAGACATGGTAGTACTTTTTGCTATGTTAACATTTACAAGCGTATGTAACTCAAGAAAAAACCATGTTTTCCTTTAAGGTCTTTTAAAGACTGATTAGATCCTGTATCATGGAATATTCAAAAAGGTATTTCATGCCCCTAAAGGAATAGAGCCATAGGCTTTGTACAGCAAGAAGAAATTTACTGGCAGAGAAACTTTAGCTTCATGACCACCGTGTCAAGAACAAATATGTTGGACCAATTTGGAACAAGGATATCTACCAAAAGGAGACAGTGGCATCTAAACCTATCATTATTAGTGCTCTACAATATAAGTAATCCTTCACCAAGCCATCCACCAGTCCATAACGTATTTTGAACTTGGAAAGGTATTCATGTAGCAAACTTCTAAGACATTAAGAAACCTCCTCCATTCACTTTGAATTGCAAGGGGGAGGGGTGGGGTTGGGGGAGGGAGTGAAGGACTGATGGGGCAGGAGGGGGTGAAGGAGGGAGAGGCAAGTGGCTAAAGGCTTTTTAATTGTTGTCTTTCATAATTTGCTGGAACTACGATAGGATAAAGATCTTACGCAAGAGGATTTTGGGCTGGTGGTAGGGCAAAATTTTCTTACGGTCCTAATCAGTTATCAGGTTAACAGAATTTACTAATTCATAGGTTGTGTATGCATGGGCATTTGCAGAAATGCAGTAGAGAAGTAAACTCACCCTTTTCTTCGACAATGTATCTATCGGAGACATAACTTCTGGCTGCACATAGTTCTTTCCTCTATAGAATATTATGGTGTCATCACCAATTATCTGAATTGGGATTCCACCACTCAGTCTGGCAATTTCATCTGCATACTCATGTACTTGGCCAGGCTTACAAGGCTTGCAGATGACCTCAACAGTTTCATGTTTCTTCCAATGCATATGCATATTAAGAATAACCCCACCAAATATGCCTCTTCTGCCAACCGGCACATAGTTGGACCCTTTCTGGGCCATTTTTCTCAAATAGAATCTTTCTTCACTCGTCAGATCATGTGGTTTCACCTCAGGTCCCTGAACTTTGGGAACTTCATAGCGCTTAAGTCTTTCCAGCAGCAAGGCTTCCTTAATTTTGGCCTTGAGGATGGCACAACAACAGAAAAACATATGTTAAAGGTTATAAGCAAGTGAATTATTGAATACACAAGGATGAACAATATATATACTAAACAAAGTAACTAAAACAATAGATCAAGAAAGAAGCCAATAAGGTCGACTATTTTCAACTCTAGACTAATTAATTAAAGAGTAAAACTGACCAAACCAGTTTTAGCATAACAATTCTAACACAATGCACTAAAATGATACCAAGGAAATTCTTTAAAACAAGAAATATGGTTGAGTTAGTTGTTTATGATTTCCAAATAACCAATCCAAAAAAAATTATACAAGGAAGCAGTAAGTTTACATCAGGAAATGCAGATTTTAATATCAACCATTAAGGAAATGAACTTGGTTTTGAAAATTATCATCAAAGGTGAAAAACTGGAAAACATAATCACTTCAAACTATAACAAAGATGATTCATCACAAGTTAACTAAAACATCTTTAACACCAATATCATTTATATATCTTAACATTCCTTGCAGATATCCAAATGTCAATTACTTGTTCATTTTTCTAATCAAGCATGATTCCACATTCCACCATTTGTTCTCTTATATCTTAAATTTGTATCAAAACGGTAAAAACAAATAGCAAAAGTAACAACCAATTATAGTTACCTTCTCAAGCTTGTACTTAATCCTCTCCTCTGCATTGGCAAACTTCTTCTTGGTCTTCCTAGTGATACCAAGTCTACGTGGGTCTCTTTTATTGGCAGCTTTCCTCTTCTCTTTCTCTCTCTTCCTTTGCAGCTTGAGCCTCTTCTTTGTCTTCCATTTCTCCTTCTTTGGAGGGTCTAATTCATGAGTTTCAAACTTGGGTTTTCCTTCTGATATCACTAGGTTTACTGTACCATGACTGAAGTTCCTCGAGACCCACGAAGAGGTTCTCGGATTTGGTGGAACAAAGATTTTTGATGGGCAAAAATTTGGTACTTCATTTAAGAAAATTGAGCTGAGCTTGAAGGAATTGGGACGAATTGTATTCAATAGTGGAGAAGCTCTTAGTAGGCTACGAAACAGAGCCTTTGCCATTAACCGCAATTACATCAGAATATAAACTCAGAGAAAAAACAAGCGACAAAGATCGAAACTCTTTTTTTATTTGGCAATTCAAAGATCAAAACTTTTTTGATAAACCCAGAGCTTAAACCCCAGAAATCTATTAATTAGCACGTTCATTCGGATGTGGCAAACCGGCTAAAGAACCATTACATAAAAAACGGGTCGGACTTTCGAGTTCAGAGAGACAAGCCCAGTCATTTTGCCCCCAAAGCAAGCGTGAAGCAGCGATCAAGCGAGGCCTAGACCACGCCTTTTGACACGTGTCATAATTATATTAGATCTTCAAAATGTTTGACTTTATTCTGTGTTTAATCCAATCTAGTCTTGCCATGTCACGTGCTTCTGCGTCCCTATATTTGGCAACGCTGAACTCGCACCCAAAAGTCTTCGCCCATTTTTGATACCTAATAATCGATCAGCAAAAATTTCATCTCTGTTTAACGTTAAATTTTCGAGTAAGTTTTCTTATTTGATTTTAATTTTATCGCTTGATAATTACTAAAAGTTTTATTTGATTGGTGTTCTTCTCTTTTTTTTTTGTTTTAAATTTTTTTATTAATTGTTCCATGCAAAGAACCGATTGTTGCAATCTAGTTTTCTGGTTAAATTTTCTTTTGAATTATTATTCATTCTTTGGCTTTTTGCCGAGAAAATGTACCTTAAAGCGAGAAAGTTTAGTGTTTGAACTTTTGTTAGGTTTTATTTCGTTTAGTATTCTGGAAATTTTGATTGTTTCCTTCATCTTTCCCTTTTCGTAAAGAATGTAATTAGCAATTGAAGGATAGTATCTGTGTCTCGAATTGTAGAATTCAGTCAATTTTGTGTTTAGAATCTGTTCGGTGGATGAGAAAATAAAAGGAGAATCAAAGGGGAAAAAGAAAAGGAAGGCAAGGAGCAAACTTTGAATTCCAGAGTTGACTTTAACTTCCTTTTTCCTTTTTCTACTTTTATTAATTTCATTCTTAAGAAGTTTTTAATTTAGACTAAACCATTAGAAGCACAACCAATATATATGTTTCTTTCTTTTTCTTCCTTTTTTGCCTTAGATTTCTTCACAATCAGTCTCATGTAGGTTCTGTTTGAGAGCTATATAGTTTATTTAAATTTTTGTTTTTTTCCCTTAACGTTTTTTTGTATGTTTCTCGAGAAACAAACAACATATAATGCCAATATCAATGCAGTGGTAATTTAGTTCTGTTAATTTGAATGTGTAAGTTCTTTTGAACTCCAATAGGAAATATGAAGTTCAATATGTTTCTCTGCATGCTTTTCTTTTCGGCTTCTCGCAATATTTAATGAAAAGGTTTTTCTTGCAGTGGAATTTGGGGTTCATGGTGATGTTAATGGTGGCTTGGTGCTGAGTTCGGTCGAAGTGGAGGCTAGTAGCATGGATAATGACAATGAAACTGGAGAAATTCCTGTTGAAGGAACTTTTCAACAGGGACTGAATGAAAAAATGGATCGAACTTCTCCAGAAGGGGATGGCATCGCAGAAGGCATTCCAGCTGATGAGCCTTATGTGGGGCAGGAGTTTGAATCTGAGGCAGCGGCTCATGCATTTTATAATGCATATGCCACAAGGGTTGGATTCATCATTCGTGTAAGCAAACTTTCGCGTTCGAGGCGTGACGGATCTGCTATTGGTAGGGCGCTTGTTTGTAACAAAGAAGGTTTTAGAATGCCTGACAAGAGAGAAAAAATTGTTAGGCAAAGGGCAGAGACAAGGGTGGGATGCCGGGCGATGATTTTGGTGAGGAAAGTAAGTTCTGGTAAATGGGTTGTCACAAAGTTCGTAAAGGAGCACACTCATCCTCTAACGCCTGGAAAAGGTCGGAGGGATTGCATTTATGATCAATACCCGGTCAGTTCTCACCCTATTGTCATCAAACATTTCTCCTGTATATTCTTTCATTGTCTCTTTTAGTGAGTTGAAGGCTGTTATTGCACGTGTGAAAATTTCTTTTATAGAATATTGCTCCTCCAGTTTGGAGGTAGGAGTTGTTTGAATTGCAGGCAAATAGATGTTTCCTGGATGTTGTAATTCTATACATGTTCTAGTATTCTACAATCTCCTTGTTAAGAATAAATGATGATGGATTCTAAAGCAATGAAGGTAATAATAGCTCGTAATAGGCTAGACCAGTTCATTCTTGTTACTGGAAATTGAACTCTCTCTTAGTTGGTGATGGAGATGTTTGGCAGATTGTGTGAAGATGGAGTTGTTTAGCCCTTGGCATTCTGATAATCTTTTCTGCTTAGCAGGAGAGGATAAATGTGCCTTGTCTAAATTTTGGTAAGATGTTAAGTGATATTGATCAGGGTGGTGTAAGAAATGATGAATGCACTGATAAACTATTCTAGAAACAAGATGAAAGTTGTTATAACATTTTGGAAATCTGGAAACTGAGCCACTTTAATCAATCAATAGGATATTGGCTTTCTCTGTTAAATTTATGTGGGCAAGTTGGAGGAGGGGATTTGAACAGGACTCAGAATTGGATCTAAGTTTTGGTATTGTACATAGGACTACCTTCCAGTTATTGCCTTGGCTGTAGTATGAGTTTATTATAGTGTGTTAATTTATATGATTTGTTGTTCTCCATGGCATTTTATGTTGGTTCTTATTTAACATGTGTCACTAGTACCCTCTCAATTTCATTTTGTCTAGTCTAGTTTCATAATTTTTTATGACAATTTATATGATTTATGAGTGCTATAATTTCGTTGAAGGCTTTTAGCCTTGGCAACTTTTGTGATTCTGTCTTTCATATTTGCTGTTTTTTAGGCTCCCGATAAGACATTTTGGTTACAAGTAAACATTAGCGCTCTTATTTGGAAGTCATGCGTTTCAATATTGTTAGTCAATCTCTGCATTGAAACTTTCTTAATCTATTTTGTTTTTGCAGAATGAACATAATAAAATCCGAGAACTAACACAGCAGCTGGCCAATGAGAAAAAGAGAGCTGCAACCTATAAAAGGCATCTAGAATTGATTTTTGAGCAAATCGAGGAGCACAATGAGAGTCTGGCAAAGAAGATTCAACACATTGTAGAAAGTGTGCAGGAAATAGAGAAGACAGAACAGCAGAGCCATGTATAGTACATAGCAGCTTAACATTTCATGTTTTTTTGAAAATATAGGATCGAAACCCAGTATAGAGTATGGGTAAAGGCCAGTGTTCTTATGATTTGCTTTGCTTAGAGAAATCACACCCTAGTGATCAATGTTGTTCTAGGCCTTTCATAGATGTGGTCAGTTCTGTTGTGTGGGAATCCTTGGGTCAGTGCCATTCATTGGAATGCTTTGTATAATTATGCTTCCGAAATTGAACCACATGGTTAGGATGAACTAGGTCAGTAAATGTACAGCTTTTTGGGGCGTGGCTTGTGCAGTTGTTTGAAGGGTGCAAAGGTATATTATTGGCATTGGGACATCATTACTTCATTAGGTGGTTGGATTATTCCATTAAGTTGTTTATATTGTTCTTGTTTTTGGTAATTTGGTAAAGGTTTTTCTCACAATTTCATTGAACTTTGTGAGTCTTTGTATAGCATTCAAATGATTTTATTTGTATTCCATAAAATTCAATATGGAGACTTTTGGATATAGCCTGTAATTTGCACTTCTTTTTTCTCCCATGATGATTAACTTTACGATACAAATGCTTTCAAATTACTGGAGACATAAATGTGCCAAATTGCTTCCAAAATGTCTAATGGCAAGTTCAAATGCCGCATGAAAAACAAAGGGGTCAGGGATAACAGATGAATTTTGTTAAAAAGTGATTATAATAAGGGAAAATATATAATCTAGCAGGAAAAAACCTTCAGTCTAGATATGGAAGATGGCCAGAACAATTTAAGCATTCCAAGCCGGACATGATCGTTTAATTTGGCCTAACTTGAAATCAAAAGAATTGATGAAAAGAGGGTGAAATCCAATTCCCATATTCATACTTTCAATATTTATGCAGTTTAAACGTTCTGTCTGTTAAATTTAAATTCATCGTACATGTTGAGCTGAAATGGATATGAAATTCAAATGACTTGTGTCTTCTTGATATTAAGATCTCGACGCAGTGTCCAAGAGGACCAAGACTAAGAGATTTAATGCCTGTGCAGCAAGATGTATATTTGTATATTGGGACAAAGATTTTTATGTGGACGAGATGGGCGGCCACATCAGTTTATGCAAAAACTATGCCTTGAGGCTTCAGCACGTGAACAGATTCTTGGTTGCAACACTTTTCAGGCTGGTTTCCCAGACTCTGCCACTATGGTTCATGGCTTTTCTCTTATCCCCACACTTTTTATATATATTTTATTCAAGGTTTCGATGATGATGATGCCAATCCTAGTAGGTGAATCATAGAGGACTCGTGCTTGCGCTATTGCTATAGCTAGCCCATACCACCCATTTTGTCTATATAAATGGGGTGAAACAACAGCTTTTGAAAGCCAAAGGTTGATTATTAGTAGGTTAATTTCATTGAGAGAAGATTAGATCAGATCACAGAGATGGAGAAGAGATCGCTGGGGCTTTTCTTTCTGCTTCTCATCGTCTTAGCCTCCCGTAAGTAATTCCATACTGACGACACAACTTTTTTATGGCTTTTGGTCTCTGCATCAAAATGGTTAACCGAACAAAATGATAGATTTTCTGAGTCTTCCATCTTATATTATTAACTTAAATACATTGTTTGGTACATGCAGAATGGGCGGTGCAGCCAGCTGAGGGAAGAGTTTGTGAGTCAAAGAGCCATAAGTTCAAGGGTGCTTGCTTGGGTGACCACAACTGTGCTCTGGTTTGCAGAAATGAAGGCTTCTCCGGTGGCAAGTGCCGAGGATTCCGTCACCGCTGCTTCTGCACTAAGCTCTGCTAGGCTGATTCACGATGAAAAGGATTTGAGGAAATTAATTAAAATGCCCCATGCATCTTTCTTTTTCTCTCTGTAGTTTTTGGCTTTGGCTAGGTTTTAATCCAGATCATCAATGTTAAAATAATAACTAGGTACCTCCCAAATTTCCAACGATCTTTGGGAGGTGGCTTTGATCTTCTCTTTTCCAAGATTGCATGAGTTTGGGTCTTCGATGAGTTCCTGTATTCTGTAATCTATGTTTGTAGTGAAACTGCATTTGCAGCTACTTCAATGGCGGCCATGTTCTTCAACACCATGACTAATTCTTCTCATCATGTGTATGAACAAGAACGCTTGGCTCACTGGCAACCAAACTTTTGATTCTATCTTTAAAAATTTGGGTCTGAATCTAAAATAAATTTAAACCTGTTGATCTGTGTATATGTTTGGGGCCAAAACTAAAAATTAAAGAACATATGGGTGGAAATAAAAGTTGGCAAAATAAATTTTCAATTCTCAAAATTCTAAATGTGCATTTTCTCCTTATTATAAATTGAACAATATTCTTAATTATTTTAATTTCTAATTCATTGGATACATAGAAATTATTTTAAAGTCTATTTATGAAATTTGAAAATTTTATTAAAAATAATTTATATTTTTACTGAAAGAAAAATCGGATTTAAATATAAGGATATATTCTTAATTTTTAACTGCAATAAGAGTTAATTTTATCAAAAATTACAAATTTTAAGTAAGAAAAATAGAGTACTTCACTATATAGATAATTGAAAATATATTCTAAGTAATACTAATAATAAAATTTTCATATTGTATATTGTTAAATATTCAAACTATTTAAAAATATATTCACTAAATTTTTTAAAATAAATTGGATATTGGACATTGGACATAAAATTAAATTTCTTCAAAAATATTGAAAAGGAAAAAGAAAAAGAAAATAGAACTATAGAAGTTAGTTAGTTAAACTGTATGGATTTTTTTTTATTAAAAAAAAGGCCGCAAGGATTTTGTTTGCCGACGTGTTGCATTAACATTGGTGATTGAAGCTCCTGAGTCATAATAAGTCAAACTGTAAGAAAAATTAAGGGGACAAAAAACGGAAAATAAAAAACAAAAGAAAAGCGAAAACCCTACTCTGTTTCTCTCTACCTCTCTGTTCCACCGTCAGTAGCCGTTGCATCCCGCGCCGCCGGGCAGCTATTCCAACCCCATTTTCTACGGGTGGTCAGGTTGCCTTTTCAGCTCTCCGAAATCTTTTTTCCACCTTTTGGTAAGCTGAGCTCACTTTCATGTTGCTCCTTTTAATTTGTCTTGCAAATAAATCCTTTCTTTTCGGTCCTTTTGAATGAAGAATCAGAATTGCTATTAAATGAACAATTTAAACCTTCCGAATAGCTTGCTTCGATGGGTTTCGAGAAACAAGAATAGAATATAGAACTAAAGATTAGAAATTTATGATGGGGCTTTGTGTAAACTGTAAAATTGTTGGCTTCAGAAGATGAAGAGCTTTATCAACAGTCAAATCCTTCTCGATTAACCTGCTTTGGATACCCTAGAATATATGTAGGTTAGTGAAGTTTGTATATTTTTGTGCGGTTTTATATTAGCTAACAAACTGACTACGATTTTGTATTTGTTTTTTTTTAACAAGGTTGGAACTTGACACCTAACATTTCTGGGAAAATGAAGAAAATGATAGCCATTGGTTTTGAAGGATCAGCCAACAAGATTGCTGTTGGGGTTGTCACATTAGATGGCACTATCTTGTCAAACCCGCGCCACACCTACATTACCCCACCCGGCCAAGGATTCCTTCCACGAGAAACTGCTCAACATCATCTCCAGCATGTGCTTCCACTGATTAAATCTGCTTTAAGAACAGCCCAAATTACCCCTGATGACATTGACTGCCTTTGTTACACCAAGGGTCCCGGTATGGGTGCGCCGCTACAAGTCTCTGCCATTGTTGTTAGGGTACTTTCACTGCTATGGAAGAAGCCCATTGTTGCAGTTAACCACTGTGTTGCACATATTGAGATGGGAAGGATTGTTACTGGGGCAGATGATCCTGTTGTTTTATATGTTAGTGGTGGGAACACTCAGGTTATAGCATACAGTGAAGGGCGATACAGAATCTTTGGAGAGACTATTGATATTGCTGTTGGGAATTGCTTGGATAGGTTTGCTAGAGTTTTAACGCTATCAAATGATCCAAGCCCTGGATATAACATTGAGCAGGTATGTGAAAGTGGCCATGCTGTATTTGCAGGTTAAAATCATATTATATGCTGTAGTCTAATTGGAGGGAAAACAAAGTAATGCTAATATTTAACCAATTTCGGTTTACTTTTATGCTTTAGATGCTCAAACATTGGAGGTTTTCCTGCTGTTTTATGCTTCAGAGTTTTAACAATATCAACCCCGTTTCAGTCTAATAGAAATACAGCAGAGCTTCCACTTTCCTGTATATGTTTGTTATTCCTTTTAAAAGACAAAGTTTTCTCGACGGCTTCATGTACTAATGCAGGGTTGAAAAGTATTTGCATCCAACTTTCCTAATATGACTTTGCCCTTTCCAGCTTGCAAAGAAAGGAGAAAAGTTTATAGATCTTCCATATGTGGTCAAAGGGATGGATGTTTCATTTAGTGGAATATTGAGCTATATTGAAGCTACTGCCGAAGAGAAGCTCAAAAACAATGAATGCACCCCTGCAGATTTGTGCTACTCCCTTCAGGTGAATTACTTAAGAGGACATTTTGTGGTCTACTTCACAGTATAGCTGGAAAAGTTCTGGAGGCAAAGCATCCTCGTCACCTTGCTAATTTATGTTGTCTGCTACTGTTTTTGTTCTGTATTAGGAAACTCTGTTTGCAATGCTTGTGGAGATTACAGAACGAGCGATGGCTCATTGTGACAAGAAAGATGTTCTTATAGTTGGTGGTGTGGGTTGCAATGAGCGCTTGCAAGAGATGATGAGGATAATGTGTTCTGAACGAGGTGGAAAATTGTTTGCAACTGATGAGAGGTACTGTGTTGACAATGGAGCAATGATAGCATGTACGGGTCTCGTTGCCTTTGCACATGGGTCATCAACACCACTTGAGGAGTCAACATTCACCCAGCGGTTTCGGACAGATGAGGTGCATGCAATCTGGAGGGAGAAACAGGAGTCTGGTGACAAGAATGTTGTGGTGGAGGGAGGAATATAAATCAAATTGGTATCAAGGTATGGTCATCTTGGATTCCCAAATGTTGAATTCACTGCTTGGTTGTTATTGAGAACTTTATAAACTAGTACTTAAAGAGGAAAACATATTATGTATGCTTTGTAAATCTTGCATCCAAGGAAGCAATTTACTTGCACTGATTCTCAGTCTGCTATTATCATTTCGTCATAAAAAATGCTGTTTAACTAATTAACAAATAACAATGTAGTCATGGCACATTTTTGTGTGCCAGTTTCTCGTAATTTGCATTTGACGGAATCATTGTAACCTTTTCCCACCCTTGTCCCTAACCCTGTCTAAGATCATTTGCACATTTTTATCATAACATACTTACTACGTTTTTGGCATTTCTCCAGGTTTCAATGCTCTGTTCGTTCCATCTTCCATGTCCCTGCTCAGGATCTTGAAAGTACACTAAAGATTTATGTATTTTCCTTTTGTAGGCTTACCGTAAATGCTAAAGAAAAAACTTAATCCGTGTTCTGAATACTTTTATTGTCAAATTATGAGCTTTACATGGAGATCTCCCTAGATCCTCTCTCTCTCTCTCTGTTTCTTCCTTTTTCTTTTGTACATCTATGTGTTTGCGTGGCTCTCGAATTTACTTTTTCAATCACATCACCATGTGTATACTCATTTCCTTCAACTTGTCAGGGAAAAGTCAACTGCATTTTTCCTTATGCATAGCTCCTTTTCAGAGGTGTTTCCGGTAGCTAATTAATGATTCTAATCACTCCTTAATCACACCCTATCTATGACAATGAGAGATGGCCAATGCTTGCTCTGGTCAAACCTAGAAATTTTGGTTGTGTTTAATCCACCAATCATTAACGACAGAAAGTTTAAGGTGATATTAAAGAAAAGTTACATACATATAGTATCCATTAATCTTAAATTTGATTACAGTAGCAAGTATATTGGTAAATAACAAGGACAAACCATGTTTAATGTTTTAGAACAACTGTGAAAACCTAGGATGGTTATAACTGGAAACATAAAGTCGTGTTTTTTGTGTAAGAAAATAATCCAAATCAACAAGCTGTTTACAAAATATTGCAAGTGGAAACATAATTAAATAACCCTTTCAACAGGCCTTTCAAAAAAAAGTCTTGCTTCTTGTGTAAGAAAATAACCCAAATCAACAAGCTGTTTACAAAATATTGCAAGTGGAAACATAAATAACAAGGACAAACTATGTTTAATGTTTTAGAGCTACAGTGAACAACCTAGGACGGTTATAACTGGAAACATAAAGTCGTGTTTTTTGTGTAAGAAAACAGCCAAAAACGTACGTATGGTATGATAAAAATGTGTATATAATCTTAGACAGGGTACTTATTGATGAGATAATTAGCAAAGGAAACATAGAACTATTAGGAAATTACTTGTATAATCTTTATAAAATTAATTAATGAAAGTCATGATGAGACCCAACTACTTAACCCACATCGTTTTTGTCTCCATTAGGAGTTAGGACAGTGTTTGAACTTCAAATGAACAAGTAGCAACTATTTTTCAGAAGAGGCTCCAATCATCAAAGCACAGAGAGCATTTGAGAAGCCATGTTTTCAGCAATGGCTCCGCGGCTGGTGTACACATCTTGGTCATCCCATTTCCGGTATGTGGCCACATTCTTCCTCTTATGGACTTAATTCATCAGCCTCTTCTTCGTGGCATAGGGACAGTGACAATCTTGGTCACTCCCAAAAACCTTTGCCACTTAAAACCTCTACTGTCTCTGCGTTCTTCCAATGTTCAACCCCGGCCCTAGTCCTTCCCTTCCCTTCTCACCCTTCCATCCCTGCTGGAGTTGAGAATTTACAATATGTTCCTATATCATTTGTTCCTGACTTTATCATGGCCTTGAGTAAACTCTACGATATCCTTTGCTTAAGTGTTTTCAAAGCCACCCATTTCCTCCAACAGCCATTCTTTCTGATATACTGCTTAGTTCTTAGACCACTAAGCTAGGTTTAGGATCCCATATGAACATTCCTAATATCAGCTTTATGGGATTCAGTGCAAGTGCCATAACTTCATGGTTAGACGTGTCGCAAACCTTGCCACCTGTCATAATAGAGACATTTCTTAGACCTCTACAGAGTCAGGGCTTATCTTTAACTCTTTTCCGGAGTTAGAAGGTCAAAAATTGAAAATCATCAAGGACAAATATTTCACCAAACGTGGCCAGATATGGAATGTGGGGCCTTTACTCCCATGAAAAGCCGGTGACAAGGGCTCGGATAAGGGAGGTGGTTTAAGCTCCATGCCACAAGGTGAAGTAATTGCATGGCTTGATTCCTGCAAAGTAGACAAAGCAGTGGTCTACGTTGGATTCGGACCTTGGATTACCTTGACTAAAATGCAAATGCCGGCTCTGGCCTCATTATTGGAGAAGAGTGGGGTTTGTTTTGTTTGGGTTGTCAAGGATCCACTGAAAGGAGTGCAAAGTGGTGATGATCAAAGTGTCCCCCCGGACGGGTTTGAAGATCGTGTGGCAGGTAAGGGCCTCGTTATCAAAGGGTGGACACCGCAGGTAGCGATCCTCAAGCATCGTGCCGTGGTTCATACTTTGACTCACTGTGGCTGGAACTCAGTCCTTGAGGCAGTCCTGGCTGGAGTATTGTTGCTAGCATGGCCCATGCAAGTTGACCACTTCCCCAATTCCGAGTTGTTGGTTGATGAACTGGGAGTGGCAAGCCGAATTTGTGAAGGTTTAGAGCCTCTCCCTGAAGCGACAAAACTGGGCTCAGATTTTATCCGACTCAGTGAGCATGACACAGGCGGAGAGAGTTCGAGCTATGCAGCTGCGGAAGACTGCATTGAACGCCATTAAGGAGGCTGGAAGTTCCTATAAGGCTCTAGATGGGATTGTAGAAGAATTGTCTTCTCTAATGTAATTAAGAGCACAGAGAAAGTAAACTACTAATGAAGGAAATAAAAGTTGTATATGGAACTTCTATTGTAAGTTGATCCACATTTTCTTTTCCTTTTTCTTAAGGTCAATCGTGAAATAATATTCTTTTTCACCCATTTTGAAAGCAGCTCCAATCAACTAGGAAAGTTATTAGTTGATACTTTCTGCTTGACAGGCAAATACACGTGAGTCATTTGGATTAGATCCCATTTCACACACTGGTACCATAATGCAGTAGGTTGCTTCCACTGAAGCACGGAAAGAGTAAGATAAGAAAAAAAATGAACCTAAATTTTGTATTAACATGACTAATTCTTACAAATACAAATACGGATGCTGAGTGCATTCTGTCTGCAATCCACCATCAGAAAACTTGGAAAGGAGGGGGAAGGATTAACGGCCATCAACAGCAGATTTTCTTTGGGGAAAGTTCCACATCAGAGCCAGACCATTACAAGCAAGGTACTGGCAACAACTTTTTGAGGATGCAGTGCCATCATCTCTCTGAAGAGTAGTTTAGTGACACAAGTAATTGGTCTCCTCTGCAATAACTTCCATTGTGTGGGATCAACTGAACAGGAAAGAAATGAGTTTGCATCAGAAGCCAGCCTTCTAAGCATAAATGTTTAAATGACAAATTTTCTTCAATTAAGAGTAAATTTTGTCTTTTAAAGTATAAGAAACAGTTACATCATGCCATAAACAAGCTGAAAATTTTGTTATTCCTTCGTATATCGTTGCATACAAACAGATTACAGCTTCCTAGCATTGAGTTAACACAACTGTCTCAAAACCCATGGTTGAAAGCTGACCTTATCCAATTTGAATACAGTTGACCTTTAACATTAGAACTTAGAAGAGATGGCCAATGGAGACTTATCTTACAGAAAATTAGCTGTCTTGGTCTTCAGATTCTAGTTCCCTTAGATTTTTGGACACCACATCAACTTTTAATGATAGCCGCTGAGTGTGTTCTTCAATACATTTTAGAACCATCTGAAGCTGTTCCTGGTAAGCAGCCGATTTCCTTTTCTCCCTATGCAGCTCTGTGGCCAGTTCCCGAATTTTAAGATCCTTTTCATCCTGCAAACAGGAGCCAATATATGTAAGGGCATACCTAGGATTAAGTCCATTTAAAAAATTTGGTTAATGAGTGAACAGGCCTGTAGTGTGTCATGAGGGCAAAATTTCTGGAACTCAGAGTTTTTAACAATTCAAAGAACTGGTATGCTAATATTAGCAGGGAAAATGAATAAAAGGAATTATTTAAGAGAAATGCCAGCGTTAAAATACCTCACAAAATGCAATTCTATGTGACCTTCGAGGAGGTATTTTGCTGGGATTCAGTTCATGATTATGTTCTTTAATAAAACCATATATAACCCACTTTCCCCCATCCTTTGCTGCTATTCTCAGCATCGAATTACATCCCTCTCTTGTGGCAGGCCTCGATGGGAAAACTCTGTTTTCTCTCTTTGTATATTTTTGTGCACGGAAACCTTCTTTTGAGCAAACAAACTCCCTGCCAATTATTGAATTATCCTTAAGAGATCGACGCGTGCGATTGTTGCGAATGGTGAAGCCCATGTGCCTGCCATACATCTCATAAAACTCCCTAGCATCCTCTGCTGACTCAAACTCCATGCCTATGTATGGTTCTCTAGGTTCCAAATTCATAGCAAAATTTTGATCCGATGGGTTAATCAAATCACCATTTTCATCCACATTACTATCTGACAACTCATCATCCAACATTTCATGGCCATCAAATGTATCGGCCAGCCATTGTCTATAATTTCTGCTGGAGTTAAGTCCCTGACCAGAGGTGCTAGCCATCACAAACCTATCAGAAACCATGTCAAAATCAGCTCAAAGGAAAACAACAAAACAGAAATCCTAAATTCAAGTAAATGGGGTGGGAGAAAAGTTCCCCTAGCTCTCCAAGATTCAATAATATCCTACAATGATTTGCTCTAAATAAAATGCAAACCTCTACTAACTCGACAAAGATCAAGATTTTTTTAAACCTTCCAATGTGTCGATATAGAAGCTGAGTATTTCCTAAAGAAAAAACGAAAATGGAAAAAAGAAAGAAGAAAATTTGATTCAGTTACTGCGATTACTTGACAAAGAACATCAAGAGACCCAAAATCCCTCATCTTTTGGCTTTACAATGCCACACATTAGATGGGGTCAAACCCTTGTTCAATCATTCTCTAATAACAGGAACCTCAGAAGAGAAGAGAATAATACTGATAAAATGGGAAATCAGAAAAACGCTAAATAAAAGCAGTGACGAGGAAACAAAATAATTTACCTTGTGTTGGTATTATGACAGTTTCAGCTTCAGTAGTTGCAGCAACCATCAACAAAGAGATTGGCGTTCGTTGAATCTCTTCCAAATTCAGAATTAAGAATCGAGATAGAAGACAATAAAATGGCGAGATGGGTATGTAGAAACTAGGGCTGTTCAAGCAACCCGAAAAACCCGATAACCGAACCGAACCGACAACTTGATTAGGGTTTTGGAATGTTCATATAAAAACTGAATGAACCGAATGGAACCCGAATGAACCGAATAAGCTAAAATTTTAAAAAATACTTGATTTTATTAGCCTAAAATTAAAAGATCCAAAATTTTTATAATCTTATTTGAGCTTTTATAAAAGAAAAAAGTTTAAAATTGAATGGATTTCAACTATCCGAAAACCCGCAAAAAAACCCGAACCGAATCGAACCGAAACGTTAAGATATTAAAACCTTAATATCCGAATCGAACCGAACCGTTTACACCCCTAGAAACTGGAGAATGCTACGGGGCAAGAGAAGGGAGGAGAAGGTGAAAATCCGAAAATAGTAAGGATAAAATAGTAATCCGGTAATTCCAAGGAAGGCCAAAACCGGAAAGTACTTACTACCGTAAAAGGGGAATATGCATCCATGGTTTCTGACTTTTATCTTATTTTCATTTTAGTCCCTGATCTTTGAATTGTCCCATTTGGAACCCATTTTAGTTTCATTTTTCTCAGCTCTTATCATATGATGATCACACCTTCTTCTGAGTTTGATTTCATGCGCCCTTCATATACGTTACAGAAAGTCAAAAACCAAAGAAGATGAAGCTACTTTTCAACTTCACTAGTGGACACAAACTGTGCGGTATTAGATTAGACTCTAGTTCCAATTGTGGGGACCATTTGATTATCGATAATTCGATATCCTTGCACACCAAAGTCAATTCTGGGAATCCAACAAGTCATAATGCCGTTTCCTCAGGTTTACAGTCCAATTAGTCGTCGTTGAAGCTTCCATCCTCATCATATTCCAACTATAAAGCGAGAAATTCCCTGAAAGAGACGGTAATGGATCCTTATCAACCCCAAATTGTCAAACAAAGACCGCTGAGAAGGTTGGTATTGGTGGGGATCACCATTAAAGCCATCGTCAAAATTAATGTTTTGCTATTGAGATCGTTATATACAGAGCTTATTAAAACAGCCTCCTAGCTTGCTAGTTTTTCTTAACTAATCAAGCAACCTTTACAATACAAACTTATACTTGTAATTTGTTGACAGTCTCGCCCTCAGACAGACATGCATCGGAATGTGTCTTGGTTGCTTTTACTAATTCATGTTGTCGTTGATCTATTCTTCTACTTTAATCCCAAAAACCCTGGGTTGCTTGGTTTGGCAGCTGCTATAGGTGGAGGAAATGTGACTGATCAGAAAGCTTTGCTTGAGTTCAAGGCCAAGATCACCAGTGATGAACTCAGGGTCATGCAGTCCTGGAACAATACCGTCCACTTCTGCCATTGGTATGGTGTTAGCTGCGATCGGCATGGGAGAGTGGCCGAGTTAAACCTGCAAACGCAACAACTCAAGGGATCTATATCACCATACATTGGAAACTTAAGCTTTCTGAGGGTGTTAAACCTTCAGAATAATAGCTTCATCCATGAAATTCCTCAAAAAATCGGTCGTTTACGCAGATTGAGGATATTACAACTTACTAGGAATTCGCTTGGTGGTGAAATTCCTGCCAATATATCCGGTTGTTCCAAGCTTACAGTTCTTAGCCTTGCGCTCAATCAGCTTGTTAGAGAAATCCCTGGCATGCTTTACAGCTTCGAAAACCTAACTACGTTAAACTTGGAATCCAACAATTTTAGAGGGGCCATCTCGCCCATGTTGGGGAACGTGTCATCTCTGGTAAGGCTTTCTCTACTTTCAAATAGATTGGATGGAGTTATCCCAGAAAGTCTCGGCCAGCTGAAAAATCTTATGTTCTTTTCTGTCGGGCTCAACAAACTTTCGGGCTCCGTTCCTTCCTCTATTTTCAATCTGTCTAATATCATAGTTTTTGATATCGGTGATAATAAACTTCATGGTACTCTTCCTTCCAACCTAGGCATCACTATGCCGTATATTAAACTACTTCTCCTCAGCAATAACTCACTCACCGGGGCATTCCCTTTTTCAATATCCAATGCCTCTAATCTTGTACAACTCGAAGTTGTGGTAAACAAAGTCGTCGGGAGCTTGCCTTCCTTCGAAAGGCTGGCTAAGCTCCAATGGTTTGGCGTCGATGGCAACCTTCTGGGAAGTGGGGGAGCAAATGACTTGAACTTTCTATGTTCTTTGACTAACGCAGCCTACCTGTAGAGATTGAGCATCAATGAAAATAATTTCGGAGGGTCAATACCTGAGTGTATAAGCAATCTCTCAACGAACCTCTTATATTTCCATCTGGACCTCAACAAAATATCAGGGACAATCCCAGCCGGTATTGGAAGCCTTATCAACTTGGAGGCCCTTACGTTAGGAAACAATCAATTCTCAAGCGCCATTCCTTTTTCTATAGGGAGGCTTCAAAATCTAATCCAATTTGAGGCCCAAAACAATTTCCTCTCTGAAGGTATTCCCTCTTCTATTGGCAATCTAAAGAGGTTGCTCAGTCTAAATTTAAGTCAGAACCATCTTCAAGGCAGCATTCCCTCAAGCCTTGGTGATTGCGAAAGTTTGCTAGAATTGGATCTTTCTTCTAACAATCTCAGTGGTTCTATACCCTCCTAGGTAGCTGGACTCTCATCCTTGTCCATTGCTTTGGACTTGTCTTAAAACCATTTGACTGGTATGCTTCCCATTGAAGTAGGAAACTTGAAAAATCTGGCCGTATTGCGTGTTTCTAACAATTTGTTATTAGGTGAGCTACCAGAAAGTCTCGGTAGCAGAACGGTTCTGGAGGAAGTATTCATGGCCGGCAATTACTTCTAAGGGCAGATTCCTTTATCTTTTACTTCATTGAGATCTCTTGTTAAATTAAACATTTCATGCAACAATCTCTCTGGTGAAATCCCAGAATTCTTGGCGAGTTTTAAGTCCTTGCAATACTTGAATCTTTCTCATAATGATTTCCAAGGCATGGTACCAGTTGACGGAGTCTTTGAAAACGCAAGTGCAACATTCCTCCAGGGAAATGATAGGGTTTGTGGAGGCACACCTGGTTTCCACTTGCCAGAATGTAACTTGAAAAGCTCTAGGACGAGATCCATCAATGTACTGAAATTAGTAATTGCTATTGCTTTTGGGCTTATAGGAGTAGCCTTGGCATTCCTCTTTCTCTTTTTCTTTTGGTCTCGAAAGAAAAGAGAGCAGCCTACGTTAATAGACACCAAAAACTTGCCTTTAAACTTATCTTACCAAAGCATCCTAAAGGCTACTGACGGTTTCTCATCAGCAAAACTGTTAGGTGGAGGCGGCTTTAGTTCCGTATATAAGGCGACCTTCCAAAACAATGACGGAAGATGTGTTGCCATCAAGGTGTTTAACCTTGCGCATACAGGAGCTTCTAAGAGTTTCATGGCTGAATGCCAGGCCTTACGGAATGTCAGACATCGAAACCTTGTCAAGGTGTTAACTGCTTGTTCAAGTGTCGATCCTCATGGCAATGATTTCAAGGCTCTAGTTTATGATTTCATGGTCAACGGGAGCTTAGAGCATTGGCTGCACCCATCGGTGTGCATGCTCGAGACTGAAAAGGCAGAAAAGAGCTTAACTCTTTACCAGAGACTGAATGTAGCAGTCGATGTTTCTTGTGCACTGGAGTACCTCCACTGTCATTGTGAAACACCCATTGTTCATTGTGACCTCAAACCGAGCAATGTTCTACTCGATGAGGAAATGGTTGGCCATGTTGGGGACTTCGGTTTAATGAAAGTCATATCAGCAGACGTGCAGAACAGGTCTAACTCTGTTGGATTGAGAGGAACCATAGGTTATGCTCCACCAGGTAATAAGTAGTACAAAACTATATGAACAATGTTTAATTTAAATGATTATAGTTGAAGAAAGTTTGTGAAGGATTTCTTTTGCAATTGTATATTCGTGTTATTTGTGATGAAAATGCAGAATACGGTTTAGGAAGTGACATTTCGATTCAGGGTGATGTGTACAGTTATGGAATCCTTCTATTGGAGGCGTTCACAGGGAAGAGACCCACTGATGAGATGTTTAAAGAGGGTTTGAACCTTCACGAATTTGTTGAGGAGGCTTTGCCAGGGCGAGTTGCTGAAATTACCGATCCCAGTCTTCTTCGAGAAACAATAACGGGAGAAGACCCAATCACAGAGAAGAACAGATCAGTTATTCGATGCTTGAGTTCAATATTTGAAATTGGAGTAGCTTGTTCAACCGAAATCCCAACCAAGCGAATGAAAATGGATGAAGTTTCAGCAAAGCTTATTTCAGCTAGGATCTTTTTTCCAGCATGAGTCCATGATTACCTCAGGATCTTCTTCTTATTTTCAATTTGGTTTTCCCCTTTTTTTTTTCAAAAAGTAAAAAATAAACTAAATAAAAGTTGAGATTAAAAGCTTCTTTATTACATGCAAGTCGACTTTGCATAAAGATCAGAGACAGACACTTACGGAGTGATATAATTCTGTGTCAAAAAACCCTACGCGTCTAGCATATTCATCACAGAAAGCTTTTGCAACTTGTATAGAGATTCAAAATAGCACACCATCACGTGGTTTATGGGTTCAGGTCAAGTTCACATAACCCAAATTTAGATTCATGTCGAAAGGAATATTGCTTTTTCATTGAGGACTAATGAAAAAGAAGGAAAAAAGGAAGTTCAATATTTAAGTTAGAGCTTGAGGTTTGATGGGACGATAGGTTTTATAAAATTAAAAAGATTGAATCATAGAGAAAAACTTTGGTCTTTTCTTAGTTTTCTTTAGGAATGTAAATAAAATTAAACCATCAAACAAAGATTAAAGTCAGAGGACTGTCTTGTAATTAAAAAAAAAAATGAAAGTCGTGGTTTGTCACTCCCTGAACAGAAACAGAATGCTCAAGGATTTGGCCCAAAAAAAAAAAGGAACAGAATGCTTAAGGATCCAATCTTGTTATCCTGTTGCATTGTTCATAAAGATTAGCCTACAACTTATTTACAGAACCTGGGAGAGTCTGTAGCAATCTACAACAAAAACTAATTCTTTCAAAGATGGGCAAGTCAGCACCTATTATCATTTTAAAAGAAAGTACTTACCACATTAAAAGGGGAATATACATACATGGTTTCTGACTTTTATCTCATTTTCATTTTAGTCCCTGATCTTTGAATTGTCCCATTTGGAACTGATTTTAGTTTGATTATTGTTAGTTCTTATGATCACACCTCCTTCTGACAGTTTAATTTCATGCGCCTTTCACACTACTCGTTGACTTCAGTCAGTGGACGAAAACTGTGCGGTATTAGACTTTAGTTCCAAAGGACCATGTGGTCACGGATCCTTCCACTAAAGTCAAGTCCAGGAATCCAACAAGTCAATCAGTCAACAAAGAGAGAAATTCCGTGAAAGAGACAGTAGAATAATGGATCCTCGTCAACCCCAATTCGTCAAAAATATACTGCGGAAAAGGTGGTATTTGATGGTGGGGATCAGGTTTAAAGTCACCGTCAAAATTACTAATGTTCTGCTCATGAGATCGTTGTTTAGCTTATTAGAACAGCCTCCTAGCTTATCTAAAAAAAAAAAAAAAAAGAACAGCCTCCTAGCTAGCACTCTTTGGCAATACAAACTTGTACTTGTAATCGGTTGACAGGCTCCTACTTAGACAGACATGCATCGGAACCTGTCTTGGCCGGTTTTACTGATTCATGTTATCGTTGATCTGTTCTTCTGCTTTAATCCCCAAAACCCTGGGTTGCTTGGTGCAGTAGGTGGAGGAAATGTGACGGATCATGAAGCTTTGCTCCAGTTTAAGGCGAAGATTACCAGTGAACTCAGGGTCATGGAGTCGTGGAACAATACCGTCCACTTCTGCCAATGGTATGGTGTTAGCTGCGACCCTCAACGTGGGAGAGTCACAGGGTTGAACCTGCAATTTCAGCAACTCAGCGGATCTATATCACCATACATTGGAAACTTAAGCTTTCTGAGGGTGTTAAACCTTCAGAACAATAGCTTCATCTATGAAATTCCTCAAGAAATTGGTCGTTTACGCAGATTGAGGATATTAAAACTAGCCATGAACTCGCTTGTTGGTGAAATTCCTGCTAATATATCCGGTTGTTCCTAGCTTACAGATCTTAGCCTCGGGTTCAATCAGCTTGGTGGAGAAATCGCCGGCGCGCTTTACCGCTTCGAAAACCTAACCACGTTAAACTTGGAAAACAACAATTTAAGAGGGACCATCTCGCCTTTATTGGGGAACGTATCATCTCTGGTAAGACTTTCTCTAAGTTCAAATATATTGGATGGTGCTATCCCTGAAACGCTTGGCCAACTGAAGAAGCTCACGCTCTTTTCTGTCGGGCTCAACAACCTTTTGGGTTCGATTCCTTCCTCTATTTTCAATCTGTCTAATATCGTAGTTTTTGATATCAGCTACAACAAACTTCACGGTACTCTTCCTTCGGACCTAGGCATCACTATGCCGCAAATTGAACTACTTTTCCTTAGCGGCAACACTCTCACCAGACCACTCCCTTTTTCAATATCCAATGCCTCAAATCTTGTACTACTTCAAGTAGTGGCAAATGAAGTTGTTGGGAGCTTGCCTTCCTTTGAAAGGCTGGCTAAGCTAGAATGGTTTGGCATCGATGGCAACCTTCTGGGAAATGGGGAAGCAAACGACTTGAACTTTCTCTGTTCTTTGACTAATGCAACCAACCTGCAGAGATTGGGCATCAATGACAACAATTTCGGAGGGTCAATACCTGAGTGCATAAGCAATCTGTCAACAGAGCTTAAATATTTGAATCTCGACCTCAACAAAATATCAGGGACAATCCCAGCCGATGTTGGAAGCCTTGTCAACTTGGAGTCCCTTACGTTAGGGAACAATCAATTGTCCAGTGCCATTCCTTTTTCTATTGGGAGGCTTCAAAATCTAAGGAAATTTAAGGCCCAAAACAATTTCCTCTCCGAAGGTATTCCCTCTTCTATTGGCAATCTAAAGGAGTTGATCAGTCTAAATTTAAGACAGAACAATCTTCAAGGCAGCATCCCCTCAAGCCTTGGCGATTGCGAGAGTTTGCTAGAATTGGATCTTTCTTCTAACAATCTTAGTGGGTCTATACCCTTCCATGTAGCTGGACTCTCATCTTTGTCAATTGCTTTGGACTTGTCTTCGAACCATTTGACTGGTGTGCTTCCCATTGAAGTAGGAAACTTGAAAAATCTGGGCATATTGTGTGTCTCTAATAATATGTTATCAGGTGAGCTACCAGGAAGTCTCAGTAGCTGTATGGTGCTAGAGCAACTATTCATGGATGGCAATTACTTCCAAGGGCAGATTCCTTCATCTTTGATTTCATTGAGATCTCTTGTCAAATTAGACATTTCAAGCAACAATCTCTCTGGTGAAATCCCAAAATTCTTGGTGAGTTTTAAGTCCTTAGAATACTTGAATCTTTCTCACAATGATTTCCAAGGCATGGTACCAGTTGAAGGAGTCTTTAAAAACGCAAGTGCAGCATTCCTCGAGGGAAATTATAGGCTTTGTGGAGGCACGCCTGATTTCCACTTGCCCAAATGTAACTTGAAAAGCTCTAGGAAGAGATCGATCAATGTACTTAAATTTGTAATTTCTATTGCTTTTGGGCTTATAGGAGTAGCCTTAGCATTCCTCTTTCTCTTTTTCTTTTGGTCTCGAAAGAAAGGAGAGCAGCCTACGCAAACAGATACCCAAAACTTGCCTCTAAACTTATCTTACCAAAGCATCCTAAAGGCTACTGACGGTTTCTCATCAGCAAATTTGCTAGGTGAAGGTAGCTTTGGTTCTGTATATAAGGCGACTCTTGAAAACTATGACCGGAGATGTGTTGCCATCAAGGTGTTTAACCTTGCGTGTACAGGAGCTTCTAAGAGTTTCATCGCTGAATTCCAGGCCTTAAGGAAGGTCACACATCCAAACCTTGTCAAGGTTTTAACTGCTTGTTCGAGTGTTGATCCTCACGGCTATGATTTCAAGGCTCTAGTTTATGACTTCATTGTCAACGGAAGCTTAGAACATTGGCTGCACCCATCGGTGTACATGAACGAGACTGAAAAGGCAGAAAAGAACTTAACTCTTTACCAGAGACTGAATATAGCAGTCGATGTTTCTTGTGCATTGGAGTATCTCCATTTTCATTCAGAAACACCAATTGTTCACTGTGACCTCAAACCGAGCAATGTTCTACTTGATGAGGAAATGGTTGGCCATGTTGGGGACTTCGGACTGATGGTCATATCAGCAAACATGCATGACTACTTTAACAACCAGTCTAGCTCTGTTGGATTGAGAGGAACTATAGGTTATGCCCCACCAGGTAATAAGTAGTACAAAACTATATATGAACCATGCTTGATTTAACTGATTATACTAGAAGTTTAGGTACGATTTCTTTCGCAATTATATATTTCTGTTATTTGTGATGAATATGCAGAATATGGGTTAGGAAGTGAGGTTTCAACTCAGGGTGATGTGTACAGCTATGGAATCCTTCTATTGGAGATGTTTACAGGGAAGAGACCCACTGATGAGATGTTCAAAAAGGGTTTGAACCTTCACCAATATGTTAAGGAAGCTTTGCCAGGACGAGTTGCTGAGATTACAGATCCCAGTCTTCTTCGAGAAACAATAATGGGAGAAGAAAAAATGGCAGAGAAAGCTCGCGACAGTAGCAGCATGAAAGACAAGAACAGATAAGTTATTCGATGCTTGAGTTCAGTATTTGAAATTGCTGTAACTTGTTCAACCAAATTCCCAACCAAGCGAATGAAGATGGATGACGTTTCTGCAAAGCTTACTTCTGCTAGGAACGATCTTCTTTCCAGCATGAATCCAAATAGTTATTAGTCAGTTAATCTCTGCAAGCACGCACGCTCACAGTAGGAATCTGCCAAGAATTTAAAATCAGCGCCAGATCAGAGTCTCATGATCACTGCAGCTTTGATCTATATGTAGCTTTCTTTAGAAATATAAATAAAGTTAAATCATCAAATAAAGATTAAAGTCAGAGGACCATCTTGTAATTAAGAAAAAATGGATGTCATGGTTTGTCCCTCCTTGAACAAAATGCTCAAGATCAAATCCTGTTATCCTGTCCCATTGTTCATAAAGATTAGCCTACAACTTATTTACAAAGCCTGGGAGAGTCTTTAGTCTACAACAAAAAAAATAATCCAGTTGTGAGAATTTAAATTTACTGACCCTTTCGAAGATTGGCAAGGGTAGAAATTAGAAAAACCATGAATGCTACAAATGATTACTATGATCTCTGGACTCCATTTCTCTGATACTTTGAACGGCACCTTCCACTGTTTTTGAGAGGCGGTCAGTGTGTTCCTCAATGTAGGTCATAAATGTACGTAATTGTTCTCGACAAGCCACTAGCTCTTCATTTGCATGATCTAACTCGGAAGATAATTCCTGGATTTTCCTATCTTTGTCATCCTGGTGCATCCAAAAAACATGGTTTTTTTGTAATTCCATGCAAAAAATTGAAAATCAATAAATATATCTGAAAATAGCACTAGAGATTTCTGAAAAACACTTAACAGCACCTAGGCATCTTGAGCATAACTTGGTCATTAATACAGTTATTCTCCATGTTGGAAACTCAAACAACAGTCATGTACATAACTTGAAACCATAAAACTTGAATAAAATGTTACATTCAACAAAGAATTTGTTCCAACAACCACTAGTTCTCAATGAAACATCAGAATAATCCACAAGTCAATTATACTGGCTTGATTCCAAAGCCATCAGCCATAGCCGGAGCAAAAAGATAATGACTAGACACCACCATCTCAACCAAAAACAAACAAAACAGAGTAAACTACCCTCATAAGACTCCAAAAGGTGATGCACACTTTTTCTGACTGCAAATGGTTTAAGCTCATTTGGTCCTGTAAGTCTTGAACGAATAGAACCAAAGAGCACTTCTATAAACCTAGGCAAATTAAAAAGGGAAATCACCAATTAGCTGTTTACTTACCTTTTATGTATCACAATAAATCTCTATTCAATGACATGTCACCATTAATTTGACTTGTAAATTTGCATGAAGGTATCCATGAAGGATTTCATGCAATACTTGATTTTCTGTTGGAACACACAGTATAGAGCTAAGTACAGCTGGAGAGTGAAATGTGAGTGCAAGTCTAGAATAGGAGCACGAGCATGGGAATGCAAAACTTTTTCCAACTGAAAGCACCTCCTCAACTTGTGAAAATTTTTTTTCATATAGTATCATTTTCAATACTAAAAGCAGAACAGGACAAAAATATCAGCCTAAATCTTTCAAACCAACATGAAAGAAACTTACAGGATTTGATTGATTGTTTTCTGAAGTAACAAATAAAGGATGACTATGCTCCTTCACAAATTTCGAGATAACCCATTTGCCTGATTTCTCTCTCTTCACGATCAACCTTGCCATGCATCCTTCTCGTTTGCTCTCTCGCTTCCGAACACGTCCACCTTTTTGTCTGTTGAGGTTAAAACCTTCTTTGTTACATGCAAGTCGACGATGGATAATCGATCCATCAATATCAGACTTACGGGACGAAATAATACGTGTCAAAAACCCTACCCGTCTAGCATATTCATCATAGAAAGCTTTTGCTGCTTGTACAGAATCAAATAGCATTCCCTCACTTGGTTCTTGGTTCTGGTCAAGTTCACATAACCCAGATTCATCACCTGTACAACTTTCTGAAATCAAAACTTTTTCTCCTTTGTTTGAGTCAGCTTCACATACATCAGATTCACCCTCAACACAACTTTGTGCTATTAAAACTCTTTCTTCTTTATCTGTCTCAGCTTCACATACATCAGATTCACCTTCAATACCACTTTCTCTAATCAAAACTTTTTCCTCTTTGTTCGCATCAGCTGCATAAACATCACCTTCAATACAACTTTCTGTTCTTACAACTTTATGTTCCTTAACATTCTCCTCTTCCACTGTCAATCCCCAAAAAACAAGTTATCATCGTATGCCAATAATCATGCAAACAAACACAAACAATCATAGACACAGACAAAGGGAAAGGCTGTTCATTGATTAAATTAGCATTGTTATGGCATTCAAGAGATAGTCTTTGATTTCTTAAGCAATCAATACAAGTGAAAAGCACTGTTAATAACCTTTACGTGGGCTAAAAGAAGGGTATAACAGGCACTTGCTTCACATTCGAAACAAAAACTTCAGAAAACGGGCAACAATAACAAGCTAAATTACAAACCAACTAAATGACCACTATGGCACCTTTTTATTATTCTTCTTTTGCCCCATTTCCTCCGCCTATGTTCAATTTGCATAAAAGCTGGAAATTTTCAATTTCCTCCATTTTCCAGAGAACCAAACAGGTACTTACGGACATTCGGCGGGAGACAAGATAAATACAGAAAAAAGAAACAATTATGAAGACCAATCACTCAATTAAACTAATTGAACCAATTCCACTGGTATTGAATAAAAAGTCTGTTTTCTCAAGAATCAAACAATGGAATAGCACACGCATATCAACCATCAACCATTATTAGGAGAAACAAATTCCCAATTTCAAGAACAATTAGGAAAGAAAAATACGAATCACCAAATCGAATTGAAAGAACATAAATTAGAACAGCAAAGACGAAACGAGAAAGGACTTATGAGATAACTTACTCGATATTATTATTTTCTTCTTCTTACTTTCTGCTTCTCAGTTGCTTTAGCGTGGCTCACATTTTGAACAGAAATAAAGCTTTTTTTCCTTTTTTTTTTTTTCTTTTTTCTCATTTGCCCCTTTTAAATTTTAACGCTTTTCTTTTCCTTTTTATTTTTCTTCTTTGACTGAAACTAATTATTCAGTATTATTTTGTTTTTTTAATTATCAAAATAGTGAAGCCTCGAAAAACAATTAAAAAAGTTATTTTTGAAGTTGGATCAGTCAGCCTAGTCTGATGACTACTCCAGTGGCTGCCCAATAGGTCGCTCGCTTTGGGCCAAGACAGTTTACTTTTTGATTATTGTCAAATAAAGAAAATAAAATAAAATAAAATACAATAAAGAACTTTGATTTGACGATAAATAAAGAAAATAAATAAAAGGATATGAAGAATTAGAGAAATCAGTAAAATCACATTTGATTATAAAAGCCAAATAATTATACAATATTTTGACAAAATTAATTATTAAGTACAAAAAAATACAAAGAATTAAATAACTTTGCGGCAATTTTGCTTCACCGCCGGAACCGCAACCGCACCGCTTTCCGCTACCTCACCAATCTGCCAAACATGTAAATAAAAGATTAGATAAAAAAGCCTCCACTATTACGAAACATTTAAGCCCTACTCCTACCCCTTTAATGCCATAATTTTAATTGACCAAATTGTTTCATTTTTTTTTTCATCCCACATTTTTGTTTTTATGATTTTTTTTAATACCATCCACTATAACTTTCGAAAAATATTATTTCAGTAGCAAATGTAAAATGGCCCCACTTGATTTTCATTATTTTTGTATTAAAATGGATGTGTAATTACCCATAATTTAAGTCTATTGAAGAAAACTATTAACAAACTTTAGGTAAATTCTTTTAAAAAGAGCATGTAGAATAGAAGAATAAAAATACGGTAATTTGTGAACTTAATCCCATGCTTATTCTTTTGTGAATAATTGTGGTCGTTGGTTAATATAAAGGTCTAAGATCAAAGGTAGAATAATTTTTTTTGTTTATTAGAAATGATACTTAAATAATAATATTTTATATTTGTTTTCCCCTTTAATTTCATGATTGTTAAGGGTCTAAAACTTTGAAGAAATTAATCCAACACATGGAGATTTGGTGGTGTCTACTCATTTGTGACTCGGACTCACTGGTCAATATAGTCATTCAACCTAACCCAATGAAATTGATGGAATAGATTTAGATTAAGGTCCCAATTTAGAGCCCATTTCTTTGTTACAAAAAGAAAAAATAATTCAAAAAGTGTTAAATGAATATTGCACCATTAATTTTTTTTTAATTGTATGCTCCACTGATTTCAATTAATGATTATATTAAGTAATTTCAAAATTTTAATTACCATCATTAGTAAAAAGATATTATTATTTTTGTTGTATTACCACGAGATGTGCACCTAACCCAGCTTGTGTTTTCTTTTCAAAGAAATAATAAACCATCATTAGAAAATAGAAATTTTTATCCCAAAATAGTAAAATGAAATGCTAAAGAGGCTTTTAAGGAGTATGATAGTTCAATTGAAAAAAGAAAAATCTAGCAGTTTTGAAATTTACATATCAATGGTAAATTTTCCTTCTTTTTTTTTTTTTTCAAAAAGATATTTTAAAAGGCTAAAGACCTTGCTCATGATGAAAACCCAGGAACCCCATCAAAAAATTCAGAGAGCTAATTTGAAAACAAGTAATGATGGAAACACAGAAAGTAGAAGCACCTAGAAAATGATTTCTTACCAAAATTTACTTGTTATCCTGTTTTCCTTACTACATCTTATTAGCTTAAGTGATTGTGACACTTAGAAAATGATACGGA
Organism: Microcos paniculata; assembly: GCA_030664755.1. NCBI lineage: Eukaryota > Viridiplantae > Streptophyta > Magnoliopsida > Malvales > Malvaceae > Microcos > Microcos paniculata. The sequence continues at coordinate 8,670,859 of CP131462.1, read as the reverse complement.
AGTAGAGGTGTCAAATCGGGTTGATCGGGTAGATTTCGGGTTCGGGTCAATCAGGTCGGGTCAGTTTGGGTCAAAAGAGATTTTCGGGTCATTTCGGGTTTCGGGTCATTTCGGGTTCGGGTCATTCGGGTTTCGGGTCATTCGGGTCTCGGGTCATTCGGGTCTCGGGTCATTTGGGTCTCGGGTTTTTCGGGTTTTGCCCTCGGGTTTGTCGGGTTTCGGGTCATTCGGGTTTCGGGTTCGGGTTTTTCGGGTTTGACCATCGGGTCTTTCAGGTTACAGGTTTTTTGGATTTTATATCATTTGGATTCGATTTTTTTTTATTTAACTCTTGAGTCATTCGGGTTATCGATTATTTTAAATTGAATTAAAGTTTTGATTTTACAAATTAATACTTAAGAGAGATTTTATCAAAAATATTATTTATTAGATTTGTTATAAATTGTAATTAAATTAATTAAATTTGTAATGTTATAAATGCATTAATTACATTAGTAACATTTATAACTTTTTTAAAAATTTTCCTATAAATTATCTATAGTTTTAAATAAAATAAATATTTAAATTTTTATTATTTACTAATTCATTTCTAAATTCTAATTGATATATAATAAATTCATGATTCATACAGCTATGGCCACCATGAACCACTAATCTTAGTATCTTATTATCTTAGTGCTAATGACCTTGTTTTGTTCTTTCCTTTCTAAGACTTGTATATAGACTATATTTTATAGTGATTAGTGATTAACATCACATACTTCTGCATAATAGAACAACTTGCACACACACTACATTCGGCATTCTCATTAAATTATTTGTTTTGGCGAGAACTAAATTATAAGGAGAAAATATATGACAACATATTAAAATTTTAATTTCAAATTTTTAATGTTTAGATACTTTTTGTTGGATAGATAATTCACTAATTTGATATGAATATTAGTAATTTATTAATACTACTGTAATTTATAAATTTTCTTAGTTAAAATGGAAAATTGTCATTCACATGAAAAAATTTATTTATTGATTTGATCAGTAATGATGAAATCAACATGGCCTTTTGTAAATTCTCAAATTTTCCTTAATAATGTTCATAATTAATATTATTAAATTTAAGTAATAATATTCTATAAATTCATATAATTCAATCATAAATTCATAATAATAAAATTTAAAAACCATAATTATGAAAAAATATTTTTTTAAGTTCACTTTGATCAAAATTTTATCAAATGTTTATTTTTATTTTCTTTATCAAATTTATTTATTAAATTTGAAGTTTATGAGTTATATAAAAATACTCCATCTGTCCCTATTTGTCTATTACAATTAATCATTTCATACAGGGCAAAAAAAATAGTTATGGTACAAAATTTCATACATATTTACATTGACTTTCTTATTTTATCCTTATCTCTCTTCTTCTTTAATTCTTTCTCCTATTTAGAAAAAATATTTATTTAAGAGAGAAAAAAAGTAGTTTAAAAGGGTAATTTTAAAAAATTAATAATTAATGCTGGGATATAGACAGATAAAAAGGAATAAATAAAGTTTTTAAAAACAAATAAAGCTTCTAGCAGAAGGCAGATAAATAGGGACATAGGGAGTATTTCATTAGTTTGTCGGGTTCTTTCGGGTTAGATTCTCGGGTTTTTCGGGTTAGATTCTCGGGTCAATCGGGTTTCGGGTCAATCGGGTTTCGGGTCAATCGGGTTTCGGGTCAATCGGGTTTCGGGTCAATCGGGTTCCGGGTCAATCGGGTTTCGGGTCAATCGGGTTACGGGTCAATCGGGTTTCAGGTCGGTCGGGTTCGGGTCGTTTACTTTTTTTTAGTCAAACCAGGTCGGGTTAGTTTCGGGTTCGGGTCGGTCGGGTCGGGTTATCGGGTTCGGGTCAACTTTTGACAGCTCTATACGGAAGGATAAGAGTTTAAAACCTGAGAAGAATTTAAAAGGAACATTTGAGAAAAAAGTGATTTAAAAAGAAGAAAATTTTCAAAAACTGCAGGAAACATGCATTTGCCAAGAGACTTGGAGGAAAATTCATAAAACCCTTTCCTTAGAAAAGCCAGTGAAAATTGAAAAGAACCAAAATTAAAAGCCAACAGGCAAAGAAAAGATTGAGATTTGAGTCATTTTGAGACTAAGACCTACAAGCTGGGATACCTTACAGGAGCCTACAATAAAAATAAAGTTAATGGCAACAATATTCATAAACACTAATTGAGTTGTTTTGTCTTCATGGAACAAAAGAAAGGGGCTCCAAATTGCAGCCTTTAACTTAAACCACTCCAGCCTTCTCATGTGAACCAAGCCAAATGAGGTCTATCAACCATAGGTAGAGTCAGAAGTTCACAAATTCATAAAACACCAGATATACTCTTCACATGTAGAATAAATCTCTTAAAGTTAGACCCTTGACAATGATGAAATTAAAAAGTTAAACAAACAAAACATCATTATCTCAATATCAGCTCTAATAAAGAAGAAATTAGTTTACCTTTGACCTTCGACCCCTATATTATCCAAAAGCCATTACCATTCACAGAAAATAAGCAAAAGACTAAACCCAAAATTACTATATTTTTATAGTTCCATTCTATATGATCTTTTTGCAGAATTTACCAAAATCTGTTAATAGTTTGCTTAGACTTAAGCCAGGTAGTAATCAACCATTTTAATCCAATACCGAATCAAGTTGTTGAGCCATTTCATATTTCTACTAGAATAACATTTTTGAAAAGTGGCAGACAATATTAACAGAATCAAAAAACAAAAACATGAAAGGAAAAGATGAGACATGATCAATCAAAGTTTTGGCATTAGTTTCTTCATCAGTGCACAATGATGAATTATAAGTAAAGTCCTTCATTTCCAATACAGCAGGAACATAATTAATAACACAAACACCATGGAGCACTTGATTTCAAGAGGATAACAATAAAGAAGAGCCAAAAGAAAGAAAAACAACTTTGTAAGGATAACAATAAGGAAGAGCCAAAAGAAAGAAAAACAACTTTGTAACTAAAACCATAAGGGCAATTGAACAAGTCACATGGACTTAAAAGATAAAGCAAGTACCATTTACCTGAACTTTGCAACTTAGTCCCTGTTCTTAAACATCCCACAAACACAATGGAGCAATTTATTTCAACTGGAAACCAAATAAAAACCAAATAATAATGTTCATGGGCTCTCTGCTTTTCAAGTTCCTCCCTAGAAACCAAATAGAAAAACAGTATTATGGAAGCATTCGCACAAGAAACAAACCATGACTTAAACAGTATCAAAGCAGAATCTAAAAGGACAAGAAAAGGAACATTTACAAAACCTATCATTTCACGCCTTGAGAGTTGGGTAGTTTTCTAGATTTGTACACGAGGAAACAATGCAAAACATGAAATAAAGCATTAGTTTATAAAACAAATAATTACTGAAAAAGGAAATTGGAGGAATAGGTTGGGATCCTGCCTTGCCCACCTGAGTCCAATCCCTTCTTTGATGGTCGGAGGCCAGCCCCATAGGGTAGAATACTTGCCAGCATTTGTGCTTCCCCTCCTTCATCCCTTCGTTCCAATCCATCCGGACATATATGGCAACCCGTACTAATTGCCCTTGCGATGAGACCACTAAACCCGTGCTTCCCCTCCTTCCCCTCCTGCTCTTATGGCTTTCACCTATCCTTGCACAGAGACTACCCTGGCGGATGTGACCCCTTCGCCCTTTGATGAGTAAGCTCCGTAAGCCAGTTCTTCGTTGGTTGGCCCCACCATTCTTTTAGATTTCAGCCTCTCACCAGTAGCAGAAGAAGGCAGATGGAGACAGTCCATGCAAATGAGCCCCCCGTGGTTACCACCATGACCAATTAGGGTGCTGGTGCGACGATCCCGCCTGTACCGAGCAAGAAGAAGCATAAAATGAGACAGTGCAGTCATGATCCGTAAAGTGGCTAACAGAAAGAAAAAGAAATTCATAGACAAAACTTCATTTACGTTCTTGGGAGAGAAATTGAGATTGGGTTTGTTGATCTCAATTGCATTCCAAAAAAAATGACCGTTATGCAATGTGACGTGAGAGCAAAGTGAGAGAAATTGTGGTTTTGATGAGAGAGTTGGGTCAAACAACTGGATGCCCAATGGGCCGATGAGCAATTATCTTTTAACAGTGTTATCTTTTTACATTCTATCTTTGAAATTATCTAAACTCCAAAGTCCAATCAATTATTAGTCTTTAATTTTTTTTTGAAGGAAATTAGGATAAATTCTTTTCATAATCCCTAATATTTTATTCTAATATCGCTTTAATCCTTGGCTTTTGAAATGTTCCATTTAAATCTTGACTTCTTAAGCTGATTACACTTGCTGCATTTGAACCAGCAGGCATTGCTTGAATTGAGTGGGTACAAAGAAGAAAGGCATAAGCTTCCCCAACCAGAGGCAATAATAATAGGTGATTAAATATACATGGAAACTCTAATTCAACAATTCCTCCACCTTTTCTGCAGTGAAGCTTATGGATTTTCTCTAACTAATACCCTAGCTTGCCAACCAAAAACTAACCATGTCCAAGAAATGAAGCTTCAAGAACTAGTACAGAAACTAAAAAGAGAAACCTAAATGAAGAGGCACAATTACGCCAGAGTTAAAGAATGGCAGTAACTCTGCATGCGAAAGCTATCTGCGGCTTAAAAGCTCTTGTGCCTTAGCATCAAGCTTTTTCAAATTGTCTAAAGTTCTTTGAACTTTCATTGATATGTTGTAATTGTGTTCTTCAACGTCTTTCATAAATGTTAGTAGTTGCTCACGGTATGATGCACTTAACCGCTTCTTAGCCCGCAGTTCTGTAGTTAATTCTTTAATTTTCTTATCCTTCTCCTCATCCTGGAATTCGGAAAAAACAATAATAATAATTAGAAAGAGAACCAGAGTGGATAACATATCAGTAGAAATAATATGGGCAAAATTTTTTCTGATATCAGGAAATCAAAAACCACCAAGTATCATAACCTAATTGATTGAGAAATTAAAGTCAAGTTGCAATTCTGATAGCAGGACCTAAGCATGAATTTATCAAATCATCATAATAATTTGAATCTATTGACAATTAAGAAACATAGATACCTTAAATGGTACAATGTCAAGGTGTAATAGTTGCCTATGCTAGCTCTATCAACAAAAAAGAAAAAATTGTCCATGATAGCACCTGCACTATAAAGCGTTTCACTTTTCAGGAGGAGAAGGAATTGAAAATGAACCAAAACACTCGTTTTGACTTTTAGGAAATATATTTCCAAGCAGATTAGGAAGTTTAACAAAGCTTAAGAAATGGCATCCTACATGATGCTGTCAATTTTCTTCATGACCCTACATGGTGATGTTAATTAATATTTTACTATGCTTTTTCATTTCATGATTTATTAACAAAGGAATGAAAAGCTTACAAGTCTTCTGTGACTTTCTTCCAATTCAATCACCAAAGGATGATTATGGTCCCTGACAAATTTCTTGATCATCCATCTCCCCGTCTTATACCTCCTTAAATGAATCATTGCTGAGCAGTTTTCTCGTTGCTTATCTTGCTTCGTAAGTTGATCGTTTGTCTGATCACCACAGTAACCTTTACATCCAACTCCACGAGAGATGAGCAATCCATCACGCTCAGACTTATGTGAAGATAGGACACGTGTGGTGAATCCTACTTGTCTTGCATAATCATCATAGAAAACTTTGGCAGCTTCTGCCGATTCAAATATCATGCCCACATATGGTTCTTGAATTGAGCCATATTCATGCATATGCGATTCATCCCCAGTAGAAGCTTCTAATCTTCCATCTACATCATCCACTTCTTCCTCCACTGTTGCACAAAGAGAACAGATCAAAATAAAAACTAAAATTCACTAGTACATAATATTATAACTGATTAATTTAAACAAGTAAAAGAAACATATCAGGCAACATGCGTAAGATAACATGAACCAACAGTGACGATAAGGAACCAATGTCTCAACTAACAGACCCCGTCCACTTCCCCTTTTATCGGAAATTTTGCTTCACACAAGTTCAGGTGATTATGTACATTTTTTCACTCAATAAGCCAGAGATATCCTAGTATATTAGTTAAATAGGTCAAACACTATGCATCACTCAATAATACAAATAAACCAACATGACTACCATATACACATAGAGAAAATCTTATTGAACAGTAAATCAGTTACTGCTATTATGATTCGATTCTTTTTGCAGTCCATGAATATTGAGCAAACTGCAACGGTGGACAATCTTCTCCCTGAAAAAGGCGCATAGCAACCTTGACATATGCCAGTTGATCTACCATTTCTCTTACATAATGCAAGAGCAGCTCTAGGTTTTACATTTAGATATTCAACAGCAATATGATAAATATATACATATCACAGGCATTTATCAACAAACTCACCAAGAAGCATTTCCCTAGCTAAATTTGCAATGTAAAAAGATGACCATGATTAGATTCAATGAAAACAACAATCCAAGCTTAAGTAAAGTACTAGCTCCAAACAGTAACATAATTTCTCGATACCAAAGCGGGAAATTGATTATGAATGTGAACAATTGCATCAATAATACTTCCTAAAACTCATCTTCTTAATTTGCTCAATTGTTATAAGTAACAAATAAGACTATAAAATTCGTTAAAAAAGAAAAAAAAAACTCATGATCAAGACAAGAAGAGATACAAAGCTGAGAATGCAAAAGCTGTGAAATTTCTAGGGTTTTTACTTTTAATGGAAGAAAAGCAGCACTTTGAAAGAGCAATTTTTCTCAGTAAACAAAAATGGGAACTTAAACTTACTGGAAATGAGAAGTTTTTTCCTGCTCCGTTCGTTCTGGGAAGATTAGAGAAAACGAACGGTGAGAAATCAGAAAGACGAGCCAAGAAGAGGAGAGAGCAACTGACTGACAGTATGAAATGAAGCATTTGTTAAGGAAAATACACGTGTCAAATTTCTGGGCAAACTGAAAACTGACGTTCTTGCGGCGTTTATACCATAGCCGAGCTGCTACAAAGACGGGCTCCGGCCAGCCCATATAAATGTGGAAACTTGAAAGGCCCAGTTGTTGAGCTCAGGCCCGTTAGGCCCATATCGTCAGTATGTGAGAATTATCTTAAACAAAACAAAGTCTCCTTCTAGTCCCCCTCCCCCTGGGTCTTAGTACCCCCCTTTGTACCCAAAAAAAAAAAAAGTCTCTTTCTAATTGTAATTGAATTGATAATTGTTTGTACAAACAAATAGGTAGGCAGATTTCATAATTGTTTGCAGTAGGTAGGAATGTGATGTATGGATTTGCTTCCTATCACCATATAAAATCATTACAAGATCAGAGGAATGACCAACTCAATCTCAATGGTGGCAATGACCAGACCAACTCCAAGGCTGCCGGTTTGAGTTTCTTACTGCTAGTATTTGCCTCTTTTTCTTGCTTTGCATTAACGTAAATACTTGTTTCCAGTTACTATCTAACTTGCTTTTCATCTTTCCCTTCTCATCATCTTCCCCATTTACTATCTATCATGTTTTCTCAATGGCACTTTTAATTTGAATGTTCAGGCAGCAGAGGCATCCCTGTCCCTGGCAACCACCACCTCCATTGGGTCATACCCCCCAAGTGGTAGCAAAGCAGTAGAACCGGTAAACTGCATTTTTATGAACTGCTTCGTCATCTGTTGGATCTGTGAGGATACCAACCAGGGGTTTCCTGCTGAAAAGGAATGAGTAACTAATTGCAGTTCAAGTTCATCACAATTGGACATGCTTCATACTGCTGTTCCCTAGTTCTAGTCGTCTTCAAATTAACCATCTAAGTACTTCTGTCCATAATAAACGAATTATAAGAAATGGGCAATCGAAGTTTATTCTCTCAATATTCTACTTCTCGTTGAAATCAAAACAATTGAGTTTCTCACTTTTGAAGTTAGTGCAGTTCACGCATTTCAAGAGCAAATGAATATATACACACAAATGATATCAGAAAGATCAATATATTATTCCCAGAAATAAGTTTCTTACATGATTAAACACAATCTCCATGGAGAATCATAATGTACAAAAAGGGCATGGTTTTATATAAAACATTGTGGCTAAAGCATTATTCAAAGCTTAAAAAACAATACCATATGAAGTCAGGATCAAATCATGAGGAAACCGTCAGCAAAAGCACCTCTCTTACTGTCTTCATAATGCTCTTTACTAGGAACACTATAGGTTCTAAAGAATGTTGGTCCCCAACTGCAATGACCCGATTGGGGCACTCTCCTCGGTATCTTTGAATAAGTAGCAGTTCTTCTCATCTGTGTATTTGTACTTGGAAACTCTAACTTTACACAATTCTATTTGACCTACACCCGCAACAGAAAAGGAATAACAGAAAAAAAGGGCAGAGAAAATCTAAAAATTATAAGCAAACAGATTATGAGACATTCTGATCAACTGATCCAGGGGTAACTATGAGATGATAAGTATTGGCTAAGATTTGATCAAGATCTTTAAGTGGAAAAGGGTATTGGCATACCCACAATAGTCCTTGAAGCTATCTATGTTTCAATAGCTCCAGCTCTATAGACTCATATTCCTTCAAGTTGTTGACTACACTTTGAACTTTCTTTGATAGCTGGCCACTATGCTCTTCAACAATTTTCATAAATGCAGTTAGCTGTTCTTGATATGCTGCACATAGCCGTTTCTTATTCCGCAGCTCAGCAGTTAGTTCTTGAATTTTCTTATCCTTCTCATCCTGCAGAGTAGCATACAAAAACCAAATTATACAGAAAACACTCGTGAAAGCAAAAAATTGGTTTCATATGTATTTAGGATCATTTAGCTTGTTCAAAGTTTTGAAATATCATACTCAAGAGCATTAGACCAAAATTAAAAAAGCATAATGTTCCTGCAAACATGTCCATATGCAAACCGGTAAAGACACATGAAAACGAAGCACATACAAACATTAAAAATGCACAACCCTTCAAAACATATTAGGGAAAATAGTGGAAAAGCGAAACCTCTTTATGAGATGAAATATAAATTGCTGTGGGAATAGCATGAATGAGCCATTAATTCATTTGATTGTGAAATAAATGCAGTGGCAAAAGCTTTCAGCTTCTAAATGATGCAACAACCAAATAGGGGAATTTCAATACCAAAAGTTACTTTAGAAATATTCAATTCAACTAATAAGCCTTAATCAGGATTAGCTACATGAATTTGTTCTTCCCCTTCCACTCAGTCAGGGGCAGATCATTCAAAAACTCAAGAAGCCAAATCATCTAAAATGATTTCAACCCAGGCATCCTCTACTTCTTCTTCCTGTTTTATTCTTCCTACTGAAAGATCAATTTACTCTTGCATAATGAAGCATTTCTAAGAGTAAACCATCTAAATCAATGACTCCTAGGTTTATCTTCAAATAGTGTACTGTTGCCTCTGGACTCTCATGAAGAACTTCATTCAATCATGAACTTTATTCAATCAATCACAACTACGTTTGTCCTCTTCCAATCAAAACTTGAAGGCAATTGTAGTTCTTAGATTTTTCTTGGATGCAAGCTTTATGAACATGTCACAATCCCATACTAATACAGTTATCAGCATTGGATGTTGCCATTTCACTAAAGCGGGTATAGTCCGCATAGTGCATACGCAAGCAACTACACCTCTCTTTTGGCTAAAATCTCTAACGAGGTAAGCAAACATACAGACTACTCCCCCCCCCCCCCCCCCTCTCTCTCCTCTCTTCCTCTTCCTCTCCCGCTCCCGTTCCTTCTTAAATCCAGCAGCTTTCATTCTGGAATTCAACCTAGATAAGCCTGTTAAAATAAAATGGACTCTAATCTTCTCGATGTGAAAAAAACTCATTATTAACCCCATCTACTAATCTAAACGCCATTAAGTTTCATGGTAATAACTTATTCCCTACAAACAAAAGCAATCTTAAGTCTAAAGACTGAAGAGACGAAAGTTTTGGACATTGAGCATGGCAACCACACAGCAAATTATAGTTCCAAAGAATGGAAAGAGGAGCAGAATAAAGAAAGCAACTTACCATTGTTTGACGAGCCTCACGTGGCGCAACAACAAGAGGGTGATTATGCTCCTTTATGAATCTCGTTATCACCCACTTTCCAGACTCATCGAACTTAATATGAATCATGGCCTTACAGCTTTCCCTTGTGCTTGGCCGCGGCTTTCTGACAGGGCCAAATTTACCTCGAATACTAACACAATAACCCTCCTTATTACACCCTAGTCGTCGAGCAAGAATCCTCCCATCCCTTTCAGATCAACGACAAGACATCACACGCATAACAAAGCCTACCCGTCGTGCGTATTCATCATAAAATATCTTGGCAGCATCTTCAGATTCAAACTCCATACTTTCATATGGTTCAATAATTGAATCTCCTTCACATGGGACTGCCATTGTCTCTCCTCCTGTGAAGCTCTCTATTGCTTCAGCACCCTCATCCAAATCCACTGCCACACAATAATATCCACAATTATTCATAAAAAATATTTCAAAAAAAAAAAGATACTATAAAATAAAAAATACTATATCTTCTGCAAGAGGAAAACGGGAACTGTTGCTCCTAACTACATTTCAAAGTAGGAAACTAAATAAAAAAAATGCAAGTTAAGAAGTTCAAAATTTTCTTAAACACTACAAGGAACAATAACAAGAAGAAGAAGAGGCTAAACCTTATCCTCCTATGTGCCGTCCACTATAAGAGTGACATTGCACCACTGTTCCAATTTCCAATATCACAAAAGAAAATTAAAAGGAACCAAAACAACTAAAGTAAACACCTTCAACAGTTAGAACATGAACAATCAACTTGAAATTCCAGGTTCTCAATCTACTTAAGGGAGGCTAAGGTTACCTAAATGAACAAAATAAAACAATTTTCTCCTCAATATCATCTCCTCAAATAATTCATCAGAAAATGTAGAACAGAGATTGCTTTTAAGACACTCTTCAATAAACAACAGATTTCCATTAAAACCCAAATAAGAAACTGGAAGCTAAACCGACAAAACAACTGCGATACTTCTATTTAATACCAAGAAACGTTAAACACAAAGCGATGAGAAACGAAAAGAAGCAGCCAAAACAAATCAAACCCATGAACATCAAAGCTGTTCCCAGACTGAATTCACAGTGTTTATATTTGAATGAAAAACAGAGCCAGATTCCAAAAGGGTCAATAAAACATATTGGAAAATTGTTAAAACATCGAAAAGAAGTTCGTTACTTACTTGGTTCAGAGAAGCGAAGTAGGGAAACGTAGATCTTCGGTATCTGTTCTATCCAGAGGAAGGAGAAAGGACGGTGGCTAGACTGCGGGGACTCAAAAAGTAATTTTGGAGAATGTTTGGATTATAAAAGGAATTTCGTAACTCAAGGGATTTTAATTGCTAAGGAGATTGAAGTCGACGTGGAATCAGTTGATGCCACGTGTATTTAATTAAAGGGACAAGAGGCATAAAGGGTAGATCGTTTGTCATTTTCTTTCAATTCATCCTTAACAAATCAAAAGAAGAAAGTTAAATTCATTATGTAAATACAAAAGAAATTGGATTAAACAATAATCCATCAAGAAATTTACTGAAATCTGTATTTTTTGTTCCATTAGAATTGTTATATCTTAGTCTCACCTTAAAAACTACTCATTACATGAATTTGCAGTGATATTTGGGGTGTGTATTGTTGAAGGAACTTTATTAACAAGTGTTAAGATAATAGCGCCCTCTACCGTGACAAAGGTGAGGATACAAATTTAATCTCCAAAAGTGTACTTGTTTGGAGAGTTTTACCTTTCGCGTTATGCTCGAAAGGGATTAATCTCAGCCAATAAGGTCTAAGAAACCCTTGTTTTTTTTTAAAGAGACATTTAATCTTTTATCTATGGTAAAATCATGATTTACAATCTATTCCAAATTTAGAAACATTAACGGTTGTTGTGACTTATGAGACCAGAGTAAATCAACTGCCAAAGGACCTTTTGCTGTACTAAGTCCATGTAAAAGCACATATATAGCCATTCATGGTTCAATCTGAATCCACATTGAACTTATTACAGAGAAAATAAGAGAAACAGGATAAGAGACACGTCTTTTTAACCATTCTTGATTCTTCACAAGAATGTAGTGCTGAAAACAAGTCAACCTAATCTACATACATGTTTCTGGAGTACAATTCACCTCTTTCCTCTTGGTGCTTACCATCTTCTGGCAGAACAGAGGAGCTCTCTACATCACAAGCATACTTCTTTACATGCTCTTTAAATGTGCATTACTTTACAAAAGCCTCTGTAGATGTTAAATTTTGTCGTCATTATAAATTTCATATAACTGATGGTGTTGATCCAAGATGTGTGGCAGGGTCTCAGGATCAACCCCATCATGGGATGTGCTGGAGGGTTTGGCTTGGAGGCTCAGACTAGGAGGTAGTTGGGAACCCCTTCTAACCTTTCCCTGATGAGAGAGTGATGTCACCCTCCTTACAACCCCTCTTAACTATGTCAGTTTATTTATTCTTAAATAAATCATGGGTCCTCATTTGTAGCACATACACTTCCACTATCCCATGATTTACTCACCACTTACCACCCATAGACCCATTATCCCATGATTTTATTTAACATGACTTGAAGTAACTTCCAAATGGTGGTTACTCCTCCTGCCTATAAATAGTTCTCTTCTGACAATGAGAAGGATTGATGAAAATTTAGCCAAAGAAGCTACACATTTGACATTCCAAAAGCTCTGAAATCAAACTACATTACAAATTTCAAATCTCCAGCCTTCAAAGGCTGAAACCACCACCTACCACCACACATTCATCTCTCAGGGTCTGCTCCGATCTTCCTCTCCGCCCCCTCTTGCACCTTCTTACGGTGTCTGTGACGTTTCCTCACCTTTCAATCAAGAACCTGTTCTACATTTTGGCGACTCCACTGGGGAGGAGCGATCACAGAAGCGGTGTTGTAAAGAAACCGTGAGCAACAATGAGTGACGATAACTCTGCAATTCTTTCTTACATTGTTGAAATTATGAGCATGATGAAAGCCAACAATGAAAAGATGGCTGCCATGGAAGAAATAATTATTCAGTTGTCTCAGGCAGCCCATAAGGGAGATACAGGCGACAATGAAAAGGCCCAGACGCTGCCGGAAATTGTAATGTAGGTGGAAACACGTCTGAGGCTAACAATGATAGACCAAATGATGCCCAGAACCAAACCCTTGCCACTAACCCTGGTACTTCCAATGCAGCTAACATAGATACCAACACTTACATTACCCGAGAAGAGCTTCAACAGTTACTGGAACAAAAGAATAAAACCCTCACTTTTTCTGAGTTTGACCTTAAGCTCCCTTATCCAGCCAGAATTGCTGCCAAACCTTACCCTAAAGACTACACCAGCCTAAAATTCAAGCTATTTGATGGAAAGAGTGGGGATGCTAGGGTGCATGTCATGAAATTTGTGGAGACGTTGGGGGTTGCAGGTCTAGATGACGATTTGAAATTAAAGGAATTTTCTAAGTCCTTGACAGGCAAGGCATACACTTGGTATGTGAATTTGATCCCTGAGTCTATAGAGTCCTGGAAAAAGATGTGCATGCAATTTGGAGAGAAGTTATTCTCTATGCAAGAGAAGGTGACATAGAGAAGGTGACACTTATAGACTTGGGAAGGGAATATCAGAAGTCCAGGGAGGACCTTATGGAATACATCCAACAATTCCGGGAGAGGGTGTTGGATATTCAAGATGCGCATGATGAGAAGGAGTTGGTGAATGTGTGCATACAAGGAATGTTTGATGAGTACCGCGTGCACCTGGAGAATTTGTCCCTCCCCACCTTTGCTACTCTGGTGGAAGCAGCCCGCATGACTAATAACACCGTCCAAAGGCTGAGGGAGTCAAACAGGTATAGAAGAAATGCTCTCGCGGTGCATGCTATTCAAGCTGGGGGAAAAGAAAATAGATCTGCGAAGCGTCCTAGGAGGGACTTCCAAAGGAGAGACAATCAAAGAGATGATGCACCACCTTTTCCTGTCCCAGTGGAAAGGGTGCGTGCTCTCTTACAAGAGTGGATAAGAGATGGTCAGATTAATCTTCCTGATGTTCCTCGACCTCTAACCAATCAAGAGAAGTTTGACTCGAAGTATTGTGACTACCATCGTACGGTCAATCACCCTTTCGCTGAATGCAGGAACATGCGAAGATTAGTCCACAGAAGGGTGCAAAGGGGGGAGATAGTTATTAACACTGCAGGAGTCCAAATCAACCCTTTACCTGCTCATAGGGCACAGGTGAATGCAATAATTCATTCCCTTCATGATGAACCACAATTGCCACAAGATGAGGATGCACGTATCGCAGCCCTAGTAACCTCTTCTATAGTTACCTCTTTGCTAAAAAACCTGAACGTTAGATGTTTCTTCGATCAGTTGGGCTTTTCAGAGGATGCAAGAAAGGAAGCTGCTGAGACATTGGTGCAGGTAGCAAATAAATATCATGGAGAATGAGGTTTGGTAGATTCAAAAATGAAGAGGATGGCTAACATATATAAGAATGCTGTTGTGTTCACTGAAGCAGACATGTGTACTTCATATCCTAACCACAACAAGCTTCTCTATGTGGAAAGTGTCATCAATGGGATGCCAATCAGAAGGACATTTATAGATGATGGGTCTGGAGTGAATCTTATGCCATTATCCACTCTCCGTGCTCTTGGCATAGATGAGGCAAGCTTACGCCACCCTATGACCATCAATTCGTTTGACAACACTAGGACATGTACTCTGGGTTACATTATGGTGAATTTCAAAGTAGGAAATATTCAGGAGCAGACATGTTTCCATGTAGTGGATGCAGATGTAGCATACCATGTACTCGTGGGCAGAAAATGGCTGCACTGTCATTATCTTTTACCTTCCACACTTCATCAATGCATTAAGGGCCACCGGAATGGTAAGGAAGTATTCATACCAGCTACAAAGGCACCTTTTGAAAAGAATGAGGTTAGATATGCTGAGGCCTCTTTCTTTGATGAGATGGCTGAAGAAGGAGAATGAGCCCTTTCCATGCCTATAGGGGTGAGACTGCCATGTTGGAAGGAGTACACTGAGGTTGAAGGCTCTCATACTAGTTTCAAGCATACCAGGCGTGGTGGAAAAGGAGACTTGGAAATCATTCTGGAGGAAGTATGACTATTGGAAAAAATAAAGGCATCACATCCAGTGCTAGGTCTGATGGCAAGCTTGTCTGTTATTTATGAAAGTGCGCAGGGTGTGAGGGAACCTGTTCCCTTCACCCCGAGCCACAACCTCCAAATGGAGATTTGAATTGTTTGAAGATAAAGTCCACCACTGAAGAAGTACTTCCAGCCTCGGAGACATTCCAAGACAAGCCTAAACCATAAGGTGATGAGTTAGAGGAGATAAACATGGCCCTTGAAGGAGAAACACCCAAGTTTTTGTTTATTAGCAAAAGTGTTACAGGAGAACAGAGAAATGCACTGCTGGATTTACTTAAAGAGTTTGAGGATGTGTTTGCTTGGTCATATGAGCAAATGCCAGGGTTAGAAGAAAGCTTGGTGACTCATGAAGATGTGTTTGCTTAGTCATATGAGCAAATGCCAGGGTTAGAAGAAAGCTTGGTGACTCATGAGTTACATGTCTCTTCTCTGTGAAACAATCAGCCCGGGTATTCAGGCCTGAGATAGAAGTAAAAATTAAAGAAGAGATTGATAAGTTACTTCGAGCAGGGTTTATCAAACCTATCCACCATCTTACTTGGTTAGCAAATGTAGTACCAGTAAAGAAGAAGAATGGAGCAATCAGGGTGTGTGTAGATTTCAGAGATTTAAACAAAGCATGCCCAAAAAATGATTTCCCCCTTCCTAATATAGATACCCTGGTAGATGCTACAGTAGGTCATGAAATGTTCTCTTTTATGGATGGTTTCAATGGGTATAATTAGATCAAGATGGCCCCAGAGGATGCAGTGAAGACAGTTTTCAAAACCCCCTTTGGTAACTTCTACTATGTTGTGATGCCTTTTGGATTGAAAAACGCAGGTGCAACTTACCAGCGTGCTATGACAACTATATTCCATGACATGATGCATGAGTGTATAGAAGACTATGTTGATGATATAGTAGTGAAGTCTAAAAAGGCGTCTGATCACTTATCTGATTTGAGGAGAGTATTTGAAAGGTGTAGGAAGTATAGGTTGCGCATGAACCCTCTAAAGTGTGCTTTTGGAGTGACATCAGGAAAGTTCTTGGGGTTTATGGTTCACAGTAAGGGGATTGATGTTGACCTAGTGAAAGTGAAAGCTATTCAGGAGATGGTACCTCCAGTTAATCAGAAGCAGCTGATGAGTTTACTTGGGAGAGTGTCATATATTAGGAGGGTTATCCCAGCCCTTGGGGAAATCATAGTTCCTTTTCAAAGTCTCTTGAAGAAAGGGGTTGCTTTTATATAAGGAGAGAGTCAGCAGAAAGCTTTTGAAAGGGTGAAGGAGGTCTTGTCTTCCCCTGCCACTATGACACCCCCTGTCAAAGGTAAGCCTATGATGCTCTATTTAACATCTACTCATTACTCCATAGGTGGTTTACTTATGCAAAAAATAGAAGGGGTAGAAAAGCCGGTGTACTACTTGAGTAGATGTTTGCATGGGAGTGAGCTCAATTACCCACCTATGGAGAAGCATTGCTTGTCACTAGTGTTTGCCATACAAAAACTACGCCATTACCTCCTTGCCCATAAATTAGTAGTGGTGACAAAGTCAGATCCTATTAAATACCTACTTGCAAGGCCTGCTCTATTAGGAACGGTGGCAAAGTGGTTGCTCATGCTATGAGAGTTTGATATTTCTGTTATGCAACCTAAGGCAATCAAGTCTCAAGCATTGTCTGACTTATTAGCATACTTTCCTGCCCAATCTGATGAAGAGCTAATGCTAGACTCCATACCAGGAGAGTTCTATAGTGAAGTATATTATGCTGAGTTATGTAGAGAGTGGAAATTGTATTTTGATGGGTCTGCAACTGCCAACGGAGGAGGTGCTGGGATTGTCTTGATTCCTCCTGAGTTAGAGCGTGCATATGAAGATGTATTGTCTATGGCCTTCAAATTGGATTACCAGTGCACCAACAATCAAGTAGAGTATGAAGCACTAGTATTGGGTCTATACACTGCTAAAATAATTGGGGTGTGTGACTTATGTATCATCGGAGACTCTAATTTGGTAGTGAAGCAAACCAATGGAGAATTCTCATTGAAAGAACCTACGCTGGCCCCTTACCGTGACCTAGTACGATCTTTGATGGATAAGTTTCAATCAGTAAGGTGTGAGCACAGCCCAAGGTCATCTAACAGATATGTAGATGCTCTTGCCACTTTAGCTTCTAAGATTAGCATGCCTGAGAAAGAGCACACAATATCCATCTCGGTGAAAAGATGGTCTGTGCCTGGTCCACTTACTCTGTTGCTACAGCCCCATGAGAATGAGGTAGGAGAGGATTGGCGCACTCCTATCATACAACAACTCAAAGGTGGGAGTTCTGCTGCCCTTCCTTATCTCAAGAGGTATGCTATGATTCAAGGAGTTTTGTACTATGTGGGTACTAATGGGGTGTTAGCGAGATGTATTTCTAAACAAGAGGTACATGAGAGGCTTAAGGCAGTGCACAAACAATGGTGTGGACATGAGGGACCACCATTATACCGTAGAATACAAAGAGCGGGGTATTACTGGCCTACTATGAGTAGGGATGTTGCACATGTGTAAATGGCGTGTACTAAGTGTTCTGAGCCTCCAGATGTAGATGAGTGTCATTTTGTAGGCAGTGTAGGTGATTGGCAGAGACCATACATTGAGTATTTTCAAAATGGAGTTTTACCCACCAATTATCAAGATGCAATAAAGTTGAAGAAGAAAGCTGAGAGATTATTTCTTAAGGGAAGTGAGCTATATAGAACATCATTTGTAGGGTCTCCTCTAAGATGTGTTTCACCAGCTGAAGTTGTTCCTTTGTTAGAGGAGGTACATGGAGGAGCTAGCGGAGAGCATGAAGGGGGTAACAGATTGTATAAAAAGCTGCTAGACCTAGGCTATTATTGGCCTACCATGGAGACAGATGCCTTTAGTCATGCCAAGAAATGCCATTTGTGTCAAGTTTATGGGAATGCCATCCACGCCCTAGTGGTAGAACTTCACAGTATCACTACCCCATGGCCCTTCCATACTTAGGCATTTGATCTGATAGGTCCTATTAACCCACCTTCTAATGGACGTATATGGATTTTGGCTGCAACAGAGTGTTTTACCAAGTGTTTGGTATGATGTAAAGTAAATACTTTGCATGCAAAATATAGGGCTGCAAAGTGTTTACATCGTTTGGTACAGTTTTTTAATGTAAATTGTAGGACATTTTTTTAATCCATTTTACACTGTACCATGTAAAATATTTTACATGGGAAGAGGGTGTTGAAATATTTTGCATAGTAGGTGCAAAATCTGTCTAAATACAAAATTACAAAACTATCCATGATTTATTGAGTTTGGCGGCAAATCCAGTTTTCTCCTCCTTATCCCGCGCAAAGAGTTCTTCCCTCTCCTGAAATTCGATCCCCACGCACCATTACAATCGGATCCCCCTCCAGCAACTTTTCATATCACGATCAAAGGCTGAAAAACTGAACCCAAGTTCCTTTCGTTTTTCCCTTTTTTTTTTAATTTCATCTTTGTAGATAGTTTGTTTCTTATGCTCTGTTTTTGTTTCTGTTTCTAAATAGATTGGTTGTGTCTGCTCTTGTTTAATTGCCTATTCATTGTGACTTTATTTTTAATTTGATCTTTGTAGATGTATGGGTAGTTTATTTTTTGTTTTTGATAGATCGTAAATTTTTAGTTTGGTCCGATATACTGTTTTGCTTTTTGTCGAACCTTCTCAAGCTTTTTCATTGCTACCCGCTTCTTTCAAGCATTTACCTTTGTTCAGGTGGGATAAGTTGGATGATCATATTCGTGGTACTACTTGCTATTGCTGTGTATTTTATGAGGGAAAAAAGAATCATACCATAATGCAGGCTAATAAATATGGAGTCTAGAATATGACAGTTTTAAGTTAGTGTTGTTTTAAACTTTTGAAATTGCTAGAGGAAGATAGTTCGCTACATTACAATGTGATATGGAGTTTTGATTTGGATGGTCTAGTAAGCTGGCCGTTTCTCACTCTGTTTCTGCCTAATTTGTAACTTGGGAATTTGCATTTATATTTGTACAGACAGATCCGAAATTAGCATAAGTATATTCTCATTTCTAAGAATCATTTGTTTCAATCTAGAATTTAAAGTTTCCATTTGATCCTTCAACAAGCTATGTAGAATTTAAGAATTGTGCTGCTTTTAAGAATTTGTGAATGTGCAACTTAGGACAGATGCTCATCAACTCTACCTAGTCTAGTAGAAAATAGATGTATTGAACTGATGCAATTTTTCTGTTTATGGTGACAAGTTTTGGACACTTTCTTTATTTTTCTGTTTATGTTATTATTGTGTAGTTTAGCTTAAATATATGCTCACTCCACGATTTTGCTGTAAGTAAATGCTTGGGTTTATTTGAAAACCAAAATTGTGATGTAGGTCAGGTCCACTAACTAAAAAAATACATAAGGGCCTAGAAAGGAATAAGTTTGATGAATCCCATTCCCTTCCAAGTTCCAACCTACTACTTGTCTGCTCTTTCATTTCCTTTTGTCACCATCTTCATTTCTTGTTTCTTCCCACGGAATTCCATTGCTAATTTCCTTTTGACTCTTTTTTTTTCTTTTTTTTACCAATTATTATATTTTTCACTTGTACAAATTTCTCCAAAATTCTATCACTGTACTTAGAAATAATTTCATAACTAAAACATGCTTTGTTGTAGTTAGTCTACTTTTAATTCATACAACTTAGGACAGATGCAATTTTTCAGCTAGCTTTTGCATTGTTACATTGTGTTTCTTGTAGGCCAACCACAGTATGTGTTTCTTTTACGTTCTTGTCTTCAACATAAAATTAAATTAAATTTCCCAATTTCCCAACACTAACCATGAGCCTAGAATATGGTTGTCTTCCATATAGGCATGGCTGGATTTTCGCAAGCAGAAATGGCAATGTATATGGCTGCTTATTCTGTGGCATTACATTCTAGAAATTTTCTAGCCCTTATACTTGCAATGTTAGAATACTATAGACACAATTTTCTTACTAGGAAGAGGAAGAGATGCCAAAATGGGGATACTTATGAAAGGTACAAAATTAGACAGCTTAATTTTAGAAGAATGATTTGGGATAATGATACAGATTGTTTAAATAGCATCAGGATGGATAGAAGAACATTTTACAAGCTATGTAATATGGTTCAAACCATTGGTATGCTTTCCCCAACAAAGAATATGTCTGTGGATGAAATGCTTGCCTTATTTTTGTACATACTGGCACATCATACTAAAAATAGAGTAGCTAAGAGGGAATTTGTGCAAAGCGGGGAAACCATTAGCAGACAGTTCAATAAAGTCTTACTTGGTATCTTAAGGTTGCATGAGGTGTTGCTTAAGAAGCGTGAACCTGTACCTTAAGATTTTACAAAATACCCATGGAAATGGTTTAAGGTAATGAATTATATATTTCTTAAAGCATAATGAAATGCAATGAATATTTAACTTAGTAAATTACTAACAAACTACTTTGTGTGTGATTCTCAATCTTGTAGAACTGTTTAGGGGCATTAGATGGGACCTATATTAAGTTAAATGTCTTTGAACAAGACAAGGCTAGATACAGGACAAGAAAGGGGGATCTTGCCACGAATGTACTAGGAGTTTGTTCGTAAGATTTACAGTTTATCTACATATTACCTGGTTGGGAAGGTTCGGCTGCTGATTCAAGGGTTCTTAGAAGTGCAATTTCTAGGCCAAATGGTTTTGTAGTCCCTCAAGGTACTATTTTACATAGTTACCAAGTACTGCATTCTGTTTTGATTTAAATATCAAATTAGGATAAAATTCTAAACAAAGTGTATTATTTTAGGTTACTACTACCTCTGTGATGCTGGGTACTGTAATGCGGAAGGTTTTTTAGCTCCTTATAGAGGCCAACGCTACCATTTACAAGAATGGAGCCAAAACAACCAACCTAGAACAAAAGAAGAACTTTTTAATCACAGGCATTCAAGTGCACGTAATGTCATAGAGAGGACTTTTGGATTACTTAAAATGAGATGGGCGATTCTTAGGGACAGATCTTGGTACCCTGTGAAGACTCACTGTAGAATAATAACAGCTTGTGCTTTATTGCACAATCATATTAGAAGAGAGATGCATAGTGATCCACTTGAGGCTACCGTACAAGAGGATTATGTTGATTCTGATCCATTGTTAAATGCTCCAAGCATACAATTCATTGAACCATCCAATGCTTGGTCTGCATTTAGGGAGAATTTAGCACAGGAAATGTGGAATGAGTCTCAGAGTTCTAGAAATCAAACTGAGAATTAGTGAATTCTTTTTTTAAGTTTTTATGCTTTATTATCTATTCACTGTTTTTGAAAATCCTTCCTTGGTATATCCAGTTGTGTTGAGAAATTATTAAGTTTATTTTGGACTAGTGACAGACCTATTTTGGTCTGATAAATAATGTAGAATTTCTACCTTCTCATTTTTAAGCTATTTTCCTGATTCTTCATTGTATGATCATCTGAGTAGCTATTTTGCTTCGGACTTGTGATTTTATTCTCTGTAATCTTCTCCATGATTGAAAACAGGGACAGGGGACTGCAATTCTCCTCTTATGCATGAAAACAGGCTTAATGATGTAAATGACCTTACATGTCATTTATGCATGTATGGTGTGGAGGGGTTCTTTTGTTGCTTAAGAAAATCTTTCATGCATCATATCAGCATGATTACTAGTTAGCAAATTATTATTGCCATACACAATGTTTTGATGATTTCTCAATTTAGGCTCACATGATCACAGTTCTCAAAGATCATGTTTGCTAATAACTGGTAGAAAATTTATTTTAAAAATAGTAACCGTTAGAAAAGGGACTACCCACCTTGGATTGTGATGGCTGGCTCATCCATCCCTTTTTTTCCTTTTTCACTTAAGTTTTATTATTTCCAATAGAAGAAAATTGCCTAGTACTGCTTCCTAGATACTGCTTAATTGCCTTCTTAGCTCACCTTTTTCTTCCCCTCTTTGCTTTTCGTTATATGCCTTTTAAAAACTGTACAGAATTACTATTTGCATGCTGCCTAATTGTTTTATTACTAGTTTGCTAATTCTGCTCAGTTATACTTTTATTCTTCTGGAGTATAGTGCTTGCATGAAAAGACAAGATTGGTAAGTGTTATGGTCAATATTCCTGCTGGATGTCTGTGTTATGATATAAAATTGACTTCATGCATTTTGAGTCAAGATGAAACAGCCTTGCACTGTGATTATTCAACACTCTTAATGTTAAATTCACAATAAAGTACTGAAAAGGCCTGACATGCCTCTGCCCTAAGTGATGCGTAGTTTAAAGAAATAAGTATGTCAAAATTTACATGAGCTAGTAGACAATAGTTTGATAAATAATGTAGAATTTCTGCCTTTTCATTTTTAAGCTATTTTCTTGATTCTACCTTTTCATTTGTATGCTAATGAGATGCTAATTGGAATTATTTGGGGTGAACAAAGTAACTGTAGGCTTAATGATGTAAAACAAAAGGAAGGCTTGTCACTTGTGTTCATTATTTTGCTTCAGACTTGTGATTTTATTCTTTGTAATATTTTACAGGATTGAAAACAGGGACAGGGGACTCAATTCTCCCGCCGCCCTGCTAGTTTCTTTTCCATTTATTTCTTTTGCCTTCCAAGATGTTATTAAATGAAAGATAGTAGTGTAAAAAAAGGAAAAGGCTTAGCTGCTATAGAATATAGTAACCAAAGTTCAGCCCTCAAAACTTTGGCCATTTCCTACTGCCAGAGTTAGTAGAATGCTTTATTTGTTGTCTAGTAGATAATTGGAAGTACAATACCCTCGACTTGAACTTGAGTTATTTTAGAAATCTGACATTTGGTACCTAAATACTTGACTTACTGCAATAGAATCATTGGTTTATCTATTTAAACATTTGCTAGTCGTGATAACATTAGTGATGTTGGAATTCAACGCAGATCAGGATTTTTTCCAGTTAGTTTGAATGAATTTCTCCTTTCTTTTTTTGTCAAAGCTAGTTTAAATTAATAGCATTCTGAGATTTCATTTTTGTTTTGCCAGCTCATGTAAAGTTCTCTTCATAATCAGCTCATGTAAATGTCTGATCATATGCTCATTATACTGACTCTGCTTTTAATTGTTATAGCTCTTTAATTGCAAAAAATCTTGGTAAGATATTGCAGTCATTTCAGGATTTCAGATTTTAATTGTACATTTGATTGAGCTGAGCCAGTATGTAATATTTTGAACTATATGTACAAACTAATAAACAAGACACTAATTAATTTTTGTGTAATAGGTACAAACTCCATGATGGAAGATTGCACAGTTGAATCAAGTTCAAAGGTGAATAAAAGGAACAATCATCAGTGGTCTCCTGACGAGGACAAGATACTTATTCATGTTTGCCTGGAATTGGTCACCCAAGAAAATTGGAAAATCGAAAATGGATTCAAAACAGGTTTCTACACACATGTGCAAAAACGCATGGCTGAAAAAATCCCTGGCTGTCAAATTTTGGGAGATCCACATATCAAAAATAGGATAAGGCACTTAAAGAACCAGCATAAAGAATTTGCTCTGATGAGAGCTGCTTTCTGGTTTTGGATGGAATGAAGAAAGGAAAATGGTGATTTGTGATGATAAAGTCTGGACTTCATGGATCAAGGTAGTGGAAATCTATTCTAAATATTAAATTTTATTATGATATTTTAAATAATTGCTTTGGTTTATTTCGTTGTTACTAATCTTATTATTGTGGAGTCATAAAGGGGCTACTCATCTTAGAAACAAATCGTTCCCTTATTTTGATGAGCTATCAACAATATGTGGGAATGAATGGGCAACTGGAGATAAATGTGAGTCTCCTGCTGAAATGGTGACAGCTTTAGTGAATGAGAATTCACCTACAGAGGTATCTAAAGCATCAGCTACAGTTGACCATCCAAAACCGACTGTCCAAGATGATTTCTTTGGTGTGCACGTGGATCTTGAAATGTTCAATGATAATGTTTTTCTCACACCTGATAGTAACAAAATTAAAAAGAAGAAGGTGGATGTTCCATTCCAGGACCAATTGAATGTGCCTTTGAAAAAAGCCAAGAAGAATGGTTCTCCTTCAGATACAAATGCTGAAAATTTTCAAAAGCAGATGGAAACGGTGTCTCAATTATATGCTGCATCAAACAAGCAAATTGAGAAAATATCAACATTCTTTGATCGTATTAATGCAGCTGATGATAATAAGCCACATGTTTTGTAGATGATAATGAATCTACCAGGTCTAAGCAAGGAGATGGCCATTCGAGCATTTAGAGTCATATCGACTGACAAAGGGAATACTGACTCATTCTTGTTGATGCCAGAGGAAGAGTCCAAGTTGATTTATGTTAATAGTGTACTTAGTGGAGAAATTTAGGTAGTTGTCTCTTGCAAAACATCTGATACATTTTCTGTCAACTTTGAAAAATTGTCTCAGCTTCTTCTCATTATTAGGATCTTTTTATTTACTAGTAATGGAATTTCCGTTTCATCATTAATAGTTTTTCCATTAAGTTAGTTTTGCATCTTCCAAACACTAAAAATAAGAAACATGTTCTTTATTCAGGTATGATCTGAAAGAATGAATAGGAATATTTTTTGTAGCCCTCTTACTTACAGTAGCCATATCTAATCCACCATTCTTAATCTTGTGGATCTAAAGCTAGCTTTAGGATTTGGATTCTTAATCCAATTATGCGCTTTTAATTAATGTGCTCTAAAACTTGATATTTGAACACTTTATAATCTTCAAATAATGATATCAAACTGAAAAACTACCAATTATTGAATTTGGTATGACATTCAAACACAGGATGAGCAGATTTAAGTGAAGAAGCTTTCAATTTTTAAGCCTTTCAGCTATGCTTTATGCTTTCTGTTTTCTTTAAAATATGTGTTTTTAAGCCCTGAAACATACAATCCTGTCTTGGAGTGAGCTAGGCTACATACTGTTTCTTTTTTCTTCTCCGATCCTTTAAGAAACAACAATCCCTTTTTCTAGACAGAAGACATTTGCAATGCCAAAATTTATTAAAAATGTTCTTTCATGCTTTTCTGTTACACGATTAGCTTTATGATCTTCAAAAACAAATTAATCATGGAAAATTGAAAATAAGCAACAAACTAACAAAATGGCAATTTAGTCTTTTAATTTTTAAATTACACGTAAAGTTATTTTTAAAATCAAACACTGCAAACACTTTGCACGTATTTTAAAAACAGGTTACACACTTAACCAAACAATATAATTTTATTTTACATGCAAAGTGATTACATCCTTACAGTTTGCATGCAATCACTTTACATGCAAACTTTTAATGTGCAAACTACCAAACGCCCCCTATAAGATTTTTTCAGGAAAACAAAATTGGTATAATATATAAGTAACATCCTTTTTTAGAGTGGGGACAAATTTTTTGCATTTAAATATATACAAATAATAGGTAGTCAAATTCAGATTAAGCGTAATACTAATTTGATTCGAATTATATGATTAAATCCTAAGACTATAGGTTAGATCTTTAAGAACACCCAAACAATTATTTGGCGGCAATTGCCTTTTGCTTCTAAGTGCATAGAAATTTAACTATTTCTCTTTTCTGTTCCTAAAAGCATTCGATGGTTGTAGTTTATGGGAGTTCTACTTATGACAGGCTGCAATCATTAACTGTGGAACTTGAAAAACTATGGTAAAATTTTTATATCATCTAACTTGATGGCAGTTCTACTTACATACCCATATGGTAGACATTTTTTTGATATCAAAAATTGTTCTCAATAGCCTTGTATATTTACTTCGGTATATATGTTTAGTAGTATCTTATTAAGTATTAAAATAAAAGATGCCAGAGAGAAGGAAAATAATTTAGTATTAATGTTTAGAAAAAATATAGTATATAATAACAACAAAAAAGTAAAGGAAAATTTTAAAAAATAATAGATTTATAAACCCAGAAGCATGGGAATGAAAATATAAGAAAAGTATCTCCCTTGACATGGACAGAACATAATAGAGAACCAAATCCCCAAAAATTGATAGACATAGAAACTGACAAAAAAAAGGAATAAATTGATAGAAATGCATATATAGAACAGAAAAGGAAGAACACTAAGCCTATGTTTGGTTGGAGGGAAGGAAATAGTAAAGAAAAGAAATAGGTGAGGAAAGGAAATAGGTAGGGAAAAGAAATAAATTTATATTTCCTTCGTCATGTTTGGTAGTAAGAAAAGAAATAAGAAGGAAAGAAAAAAATTTATTATTTCCTTTGTTTGGTATAACTAAGAAATAGGAAAGAAAGAAAATTTATTTTAACTAATATGACCATTTTATCATGTTTACTCTTTAGTTAAAAATTCACTTTCAATATCTTTTACTTGTAATTATAAATTTTGTAATTAGGAATAAATTTTAAGGGTGTAATAGTCATTTCT
Source organism: Microcos paniculata (assembly GCA_030664755.1). Taxonomy (NCBI): domain Eukaryota; kingdom Viridiplantae; phylum Streptophyta; class Magnoliopsida; order Malvales; family Malvaceae; genus Microcos; species Microcos paniculata. Next base: position 8,644,080 of record CP131462.1, on the reverse strand, counting down.
ATTTGTTAAACTCAACAACCACTTTCTTTCTCTTCTATTTCCTCTCAATTTGGAAGGAAATGATTTCTAAGGAAATTGACTCTCTCATTTCCTTCCTATTTCTTTCCTTAGGTGTATTTCTATTCTACCAAACAAAGGAAAGTTGTATTTCCTTAGACCAACTCCAATGAGACACTAAAACACCATTTTGGTGTGAAAAATAGTGTGAATGGTGCTCCAATGAAGCATCAATTCATCTCACCAAAATGGTGGGATGAATAGTAACACACCAAATTTGGTGTGTTACTATTCATCCCACCATTTTTAGTGGGATGATTTTTTTTACCATTTTATTCTTACTCTTTTTTATTAATTACTTTTATGTCATTTAGTTTTTATGTTATATTTATATATTTTGAGTTATATTTAAATTTAATTTTTTAATTATTAAGAAAAATATATACCATTAGAAAGATCTCATTGAGATCTTTAAATTGAGACCAATATTGAATATATATTTAAATTATTTTTATAAATAATTATAAATATAGATTTACAAAATTAGGTAAAAATTCAATTAAAACATAATAAAAGCAATTAAACATCATTTTACTTCAATTATAATCAAAATACAAATTAAACAATCATAGAAATTATATGAAATAATATTTTTGTTAATTATTTGTGACATAATATTGATAGTTATTAATAACATATGATTAAATAATTTATAAGAAAAATATTAAATATTATTTAATAATATTATTTTTTAATTAATAAAATATATTGTTAGTATTATCTAAAGATTAATTTAATTGTTTAAATAATTATTTAGATAATTATATTAAGTTAAATAATAGATGTTATATTATAATATAATTGATGTAAAAAATGGTACAAAAAATGGTGTAATACATTGGAGTAGAATAAAATTTGGTGTTAGAATATTCTAAAAATATTTTACACCAAAATAGTGTAGATTTTGGTGGAATGGGTTGGAGATGCCCTTACTCACTTTCTTTCCACACTCTTTCTTTCCTCCATATTTCCTTCATACCAAACACAGTGTAAAGATTCTTTTTTAATATAGCTTGAAACCCACAAAAAGATACCCACCTAGGAGAAAGAGAAAAGAAGATAGAAAAATGTAGAAAGAAAAGAAAACTCCAATTTCTAGTTAAAAATATTTTCAATTTAGAAATCTTAATTTTTGCTCATATATACAGTTAAATATGAACATGTAAAGATGTATGCTAAACAATCAACATTTGTGAGTACTTGGAATCTTATCACAAATATTCAAAATTTTAAAAAGAATTATCTCAAAAGGAAAAAAAAAGAGTTTAAATTTTTGATGGAATCATTTTAAATTTAACTTTAAATTAATTAATTAATTAAGTAAAATGATAAACTATCAACATATAAAAATTCAAAGAAGAGTTTAAATTTTTTATGGAATCAATCAATTCAAATTTAACTTTAAATAAATAATTTAAATAAGATGACAAAATATTAACCTATAAAAATTTAAATACTTCAAATGTTCGATGGAATCAATCAAATTTAACTTGAAATTAATTAAATAATATTTGATTATTAATCTTTGATTTATTGATTAATTAATTTATCCTTTATCCAAATGTTCAATGTGTTTATTTTTTTCCCTTGATATCCACCATTCCGCTAGCCTTGGAAAAAAAATCCAAAGTCAATTATTTACTTTTATATAAAAGATATATACATACATACATACATATTTTAAATTCATATTTATTTTCTTAATAATTAATTATTTAAAATTCTAAACCAAAAGCATTGATTGAACTGATTTATTTTTTTAAATTATCTTAAGAATTAATTTATCTTTAATTAATTTAATTCATTTTTATTTTTTAAATCTAAATTAATTTTAATCTTTTAAAATGAATCAAGTGATTGACCCCCTAAAAAAATCAAGTGATTAACTTATGACAATTAAATATATGATTAAAATTTTCAAATATCAAGTAAAATTTAAATTGTATTGAATCATTTTAATAATCATTTAAATTTAAATTTAAATTTAAATAAAGTAAATGCATGAGATTATTATCTGATTCAAATATTTTATTATTTTAAATGATTTATTTTTAAAATGATTATGATTGTAGACACCACATTTTGTCCGAAAAATAGCCTCTCTTCATTTGAAGTTAAAGTTTTAATTTTAGTATTATTTTTAATTTTAAATCTAGTCTAATTTTAATTAGATAAATTTTTAATTTAACTAATTAAGATTAATTGTGGGCTAGACTTTAATTTGAAATTAAAATTAATTTTGGGCTTTAATTTAAAATGAAAATATTTGGGCTTTGGGTCTTTATGAGTAGGTTTAAAAATTATGGAATGATCTAGAATAAAAATCAAAGAGAAAATCTTGGTAAACAAGGAAAGGAAATAATTGAAGATTTAACACTAATCTTAGACTGCAAGAAAACCTATTGAAACCTTAATTCTTAGAGTAGTATATAAAGAGTACCTAGGTGAGAAGAAAAGAGAAGAAGACGGCTGTTGGAAAAGAAAAATTTTTTGGTGCTTTTTCTTAAAAAAAAAAAAGGAAGAGAAAGCAAACATAGTTGAAAAAGGAACTGATCTGAGAAAGGAAGAGTATGGCAGGACGAACTCTTGACGAACTCTTGAATTTATCTTGACGAACTCTTGAATTTATCGCAACGCAAACCTACATACAACCTCACCGAAGCTCAGCCTTTTTGTTTCTTTCTCTCATCGTTTGGATATGTGCCTTTGGATTCGTATTTGGTAAAATTTCCTCTCTTATAATTTTATACTAGGCAATTGCCCGCGAGGGTGAGTCCCAATTTTTTCCAATTGAATTTGACTGTGTACGTTATAGAATTGTGCCAACACACATTATCATCAGATCAATGTCTTGCTAACAAATTAGGGGACCCATCTCTAGTGAGTCCTCGTGGGCGAAGAAAAAGATATTCTTGCCAAACAATTTAATGGTATTATTATCATTGATTGTAAGAGGTAAATCTACAATACAAAAGATCGTTGATCAAAATTCAAAATTAATAGTTCTGCACATTCAACTAATTGCAACTTTAGGTGTAAAAGAAAGCCATCATCCTGCACAAAAAGAGTACAGTGTATACATGTACCTTCTAAAATATCTAAGACAAAATCGATTGACCCATCGCCAAGCTTTCCATGATTTCCTGTGCCATGCATATGTGTAAAATTAGGATGCTGCATTAGTAACAACTAATATTAGGGAAAATGGCGAGCCTCCCCTCATCTTAGAAATTCAAAGACATGGAGAAAAAGAAAAAGGAACTCTGAGAATTGAGAAACATTGAAAAACATCTTTTCCCCAAAGCTATGACATCAAAGCCTCCTGAGAACTTACCATTTGAGAGCTGTTTTAATAATGCAAAAGCTAGATACAAATTACTACAAAATATCCTCTGCGCAAGCCATAAATTCATAGTAAAGTGCCACACCAAGTTCACAAAATATTTTCACATCATCATCACAAAAATCAGGTACATTAGAAAAGAATGCCCACAGAATGCACTACCAAAAATCAGAAAACATATAGTTAACGTCTGGTACATTATGGAAACCATAATAGCTTACAGAAGGTAGGTAGAGATCGATCCACCTCCCTCTTTAAAAATATAAAATCCCTGCAATCAAACACCAAGAGTTATTAATTTTTCGCCATACTCTAAACCAATAACGAAATAATTATATATAAAAAAAAAAACTAAAGCCCTCCATCTCAGAAAATCTTATCATGCAAATTGAAGGAGATAAAGTACTATATTGTCCACAAAAGCATTCACATATATTCTGCACAAATAACAATTTCATGGGAGCAGGAATATAGAATAAGTTCTATCATCTTTGAGGATCCCCACCTTTCTCAACAGTAAAGCTCCAAATTCCCAATGAATAATTAAGATGATTCAGGCCTAGGGCAAAAATAAGGTCACTTTTTTCAAAGGTATATACGTTATTTACCTTTTTCAAAGGCAAAGACATTATTAACAATCTCTATTTGACTCAGCAAGAATGGTTAATAGAACTTAAGAATAAGACAAAACTACTAATAGCGAAAACAGGAATAAAAGACAGCATAACAAAAATATATAGCAACATTCGATTACCCCTTGAATTCGATGGAGAACTTCTTTTCTCTTGGCAGCTTCCTCTTTGCTCTCTTAAAGCCTAGCTTTCACCAAAAACTGTCAACAAATTTTGACGCAAATAAACACAAGTAATAAAGTAGACAACAATAACCCCCAAAATCTAATCCTATTTCCACAAAGATTTTTTTTTTCGATTCCTATGTGATATATTTTAAACTTTCCTGCAATCTCAAGCTCAATAAATTATCCCCAATTTGTTGATTTTTTTTTTAAAGAAACATATCAAGCAAACTTAATAATGGCAGTTCATCTAACAAAGCCCTTCCGAGGAGAGTAATCGTATTCCTACAACCATAAAAGTAAAAAAAGAAGAGTTAGGTGAGGAGAGCAACATAGACACCGCCCTAGACATTAGGCATTTTTAATATAAATGACTAAAGTCTGTAAAGGAATTGGGATGTAATAGAAAATGCTCATTAGTGTAATGAGTAATATACAGGATATAAACAAATAGCATATATAGATAGGAGTAATAAATAAAATACTAAAAAAGACCAAAAAGAATGAACTAAAAATAATAATTACTTGCAAAATTATGAAAAGAAAATTAGAAAAAGTGGAATATTTAAGAGAAAAATAGAACCGATAGTAGTAATATTTACTCAAATACTATTAGTAATTTGAACTGAAACTTTATCTCAACTTTCCTTTCTTCACCCGTGAATGTTGCTTAAGAAACTCCAAGAACCAAAGCTATTTATCTGAGAGAGAGACAAAGACAAATTATTTTCAGAGGTCATTTTAAAAAAATAAAAGAAGAATTGCATGATACCTTCGTTAGATCTTGGGAGTCCCTTCGGTTTTCAGTAGTCCAGAAAGTTTCACCAAAACAATAACAAACGCAAGAACAACCAAGCAAGGAGGTGAAAATGATGAACCAATCAATGGCAAAATCCACAAAATAAAAGAGAAAATAAACAAATGAAGCAAGGAAGAGATTAAAAGCCCAAAAATCTGATAAACGAAGAACAACAAACCTGACCAATTGATAAAAATGAGAGAGAAATACCGAACCCAACAGATGTTGTTCCTGCAAAGAGAAATAAACAATAAGAAAATTATAAACAGGTAAGAGAGGAAGATGTCAAATCCAAAACCTGGAAGGAAATTTTAAGAGAAAGAAGAAATAGCAAGAAATTTATTAAGAGAAAATGAAGAAAAGTGAACAGATTGAAAAGAGACCTTTGTTGAAATAACGAACAAAGAGGCCGAGATTGATAGCCTAAGGAAAAGAAATTGAGTTAGAATTGCAGCCATAAGAATTAAATTGAAATACTAATCAACATTAGAAGCTAAGTAAAGTCGGAGCAAAAGTTCAACAAAAATATATTTGAAAATAATATAGTACTACAAAAATGGAATAAAGGAAAGAGAAAAGCAAAGGAAAATCGAAGAAAAGAAAAGAGGAAGAAAAAAAAACTCACCGATGAGATGAATAAGGAGAGAAGGGTAGTACCCAACAGCATCTCCATTCTTCTTACCTGAAAATGATAATAACTACAATCACAATTAAAAACAACAAAAATATATTAAATCTTCCAAAACACTAACCGAAACGAAATTGAGTATTGGTTTTTAATAAACCCAAAACCAATACTCAAAGAATCAAATTAATGAGCTGAGCAATTCAAAGGGTTTTAAAAGGAAGAAAGGTAAGAGAGAGAGCAAAAACAAAGAGCGAGAGGAGGAAAGAAAAACTCACCAGGTAGATGCAGAGCACCGAATGAGAAGAGAAGAGGAGAGGGGTACCTACCTACCTTCTCGGTTCTTCTCTTCTCATCTTTTATTTTGTTCCCTTCCTACCACAACGACGTCGTTTTGAACTTCAAAGGTGTAAAAAAAAAAAACACAGCCAATGGAATGTTGACATTTGAACCAAAATTTATTTTTTTCCATCTGATTGCCCAAAACGACGTTGTTTTAGTTCTAAGTGGGAGGGAAAAATAAAACAAAAAGCAACCAAAACGACGTTGTTTTAGTTCTAAGTGGGAGGGAAAAATAAAACAAAAAGCAACCAATCAAGGGTTGACAAATGGGCCAAAAATCCCTTTAATAGTCGGCCTGCACTTCCTTTTATATATATATAATATAATAATAATATATATATATATATATATACAAGTGTCAAAGCTTTAAGAATGGAGGGCTAGGATTGAACCAAAATTTCCCCACCCTTTGGTCTTCAAATCCGGCCATGCATGAAGAAAAGCCTAGAAAATTCAACAAAATTCCATGTTGTCTTCAACCTTGAGAAAAAGGAAGAACAAACTCCATTGATGAAAGCTTGGAAGCTTACCCCATAACACATAAGTCCTAAATTCTCCAAACAAGCCTATTAAAATTACCTATCAAATTAAACCTCTTGATTAGCCCACTAATAATCCCAAACCAATTTTGAAAAATCTAAGCTAGTGTGGGAGAATTTTCACTTTGAAGAATTAGGGTTCTTGGTGGAAATTTTCAATTTAAAGGTAAGCATGCCTAATTTTGATCTTAGATTATAGTTTTTGGCATGCTAAACATGAATATCAAGTTAGTTTAGCTTAAAATTGCTTGTAGACTTATGAATCTAGAAAATTAGAAAAGTTATTGAGAATTTTTGAATTTGAGATTTTTAGGTCAAATTGAATTCATGAAACTTTAGGATTAAAATATGAGGTTCATAGAAGCTTATTAAACTAGGAAATGTCATCAAATTACATTAAAAAAGAAATTTTTGATTTTTCAATATTTATGCCGAAAATTACAAGGAAAATAGCATTTTTGTCATTTTGGAATTTAAATGAAAATGTAGTTGATTTGAAGTAAATTTAATGTGAAAATGTTAAAGAAAAATGTTGGAAAAAGAAAAATGTGGAAATTGGGTGAAATTGGAGTAAAGGCCGAAATTTTTAATGTGCCATAGCTATGGGAAATTTTCAACCTATAATGGAATAAATGTGTATTTTGAAGAAAAATTAGGTAGAAGAATATTAGTGAAAAGTATAATTAGGAGTTAGAATTCTAATTTATTGCATGGCATTGCATTTAGATTAGATTTTAATCAAATTTAGCAATGGCTATAGAAACCAAATGAGTTTATGAAAATTAGGAGTCCGAGATCAATCAAAGAACAAGGAACCAGTCGAGGAAAGTCAAGACTAGCTCGGAGGGCACAGTGAGTGGATAACTAACTTAAATTACTGTTTTAGTGTATTTTTATTAAATACTATTTTTCTGAAATTATTGCTATTTATTTGTGTTAAATGATGGAATAATGGGAAATATATGGCCCATGGAATGTGATGGCTAATTTATGAAATTGGTTTTTGGGAAATATTTTATAAGAATAGTTTTAAAACAAATCCCTATTCTTGTTTTTGAAATAAATGGAAAAAAAAAGGTTTTATATGGTTTTGAAATGTGTCAATTTGTAGAAATGAAAACCAAGGTTTATAAGCCATCATAATTCCAAGATGTTACTATATGGTGGCCTCCAAGGGAGGAATTTTTGTTACTGCAGTAGCTAAGTAGCCACGAACCGTCTTTTGAAAGGCGTGGTGAGTGTGGTATGTACCTTGACGGGAGGCGCGGAGGGAAACCCGCAAGGTAATTTAAGTCCATCTTGTGGTATCCACCGTTCAAGATGGAACTCGCTACTCAGTTGTCGGCCTCGGCCAAGGCGATAACTGGAGTGAGAAATTGACGGATGAAATAGATAATGCATGGGCCAAAGTTTATGAAAATCTTACCTTATTTATGTTTATGTTTATGGTTTTATTATGTTTATGGTTGGACTTTTATTGCCTTGTAATAAATACTGGTTTTTACATTATCGTTTATATAATTATTTTATCCACTCACTGGGTAACTCTGTTACTCACCCGTGTTTTTAATAAAATATTTTTCAAGCTGTAGACATCTACCACGCTAATAGGTACGTTGTGGTGGTGGGAGAACTATTAGGCTTTTGACTCAAGCTTGACTGAGGGTAAAAAGTCAACTTTTGTAATATTTTTCAAGAATTTGTGTAGGACCCACCAAGTAAATGTCAGTCTAAATAGCTATTTCACCACTTTAGTGTGTCTAAAATATTTTGACACTGTTACCGTATTTTTCTGAATTCTGTAGCTTGGTTTAAATATTCACGGAAAAATATGTCGAAAATCTAATGGCATTTTCGTAAATATCTTAAAGTTTTGGCATCTTCTGTTTACATGAATTTTCATGCCGCGACAGTTCGATATTTTATCTGTTTTGATTTGCCTGCATGTTTGTTAATTGTTTTAATTATTGAACTGGATGAAAACTGTATAAGAGAAAAATTAGAAAAATGACCATTTTAGCCTTGCAACCCTTGGAGTGTATTCTAACTTAATAGAATACATTTCGAGAGTTGCGGCGATTGTTACGTGCTCGATCATGGTGTCGGGGAGTGACATAACATGTAGTTTTACTTTATTCATTCAATATATATATATATTAGAAATTGACCCGGGCTACGCCCTGGGATTTTTTAAATTTTAAGTATTTAAATTTTATTTTTTAAAAATATATGAGGATTAATAGGGATAATAATACTTAAAGATAAAAAATGTAATATATAATTATTGATATTACATGTAAATCAAAATGTAATACAAAAATATATAAAAATCATTTTGATATACACACCAAAAATAATGTTAATTAACTAATAAATAAAAATACACATATAAAATATTATATATAAGTTAAACATGTTGATTAACCATTAAATAAAAATATATAAATCAAATATTGAATTCTTCAATGATAAATGAAATTTAATAACATATAAATATCAAATATTGAATTCTTTAATAATAAATGAATTTTAATAATATATAAAATGTGAAAAATTTCCTCAAACCCAAAAAAAATCACCAAACTAAACCTTTTGTTTAGACTTATCAAGGGTAAAAAAAAATCTTACAAAAAATATATTGAAAATTTAATAATATAAGTAAATATCAAAATAAAAAAAAAGAATAAATGGGCCCTTTAGCCCAAAAAACAAAAAAAAAAAAGAAAAGAAAAAATAAGGAGCCAATGAGGGGATGACAATTGCACCCCCTTCTCCTCTAATATGCTTAAACTTTCATATATGAGAGTATAGATATATATATATATATATAAAATAAAATAAAATAATATATATATAATATATATATATAATATAATATATATATATATATATATGAAGGTATAGAAGATAGTCGGCCTGCACTTCCTTTTGTATATGAAGGTATAGATTGGCTACATGAATGTCTGATGTATATTTTTTTATTGTTGATAAGATCCATGTGCTTTTTTATGATGTGATGAAAGGAGAATAAAATAAAAGACTTACCTTGAAAAAGTTAGCACGTGAATTAAGAACAAAACTTGTAGGCCGATACATTTTATTGCATTGTCTTTATGAATTTGTTTGTGTCCAAACTTCATTATCCGTGTCCTATTAGCCATCAGTGTTTATAAATATAATATAAGTAATAAGTCACTTTGTAGTTGTGTCTGCTAGTGCTAAATAAGTGCGATCTTTAAACTTGATTTGTTATTGTTCATTATTACTATATTTGTCATATATTCATTTTCATTGTTATTATTTGTCAACCTTTATTTGGAATATAATTCATAAGTTGGAAAGATCCAGTGAGGGGATTCCCCTTTGAAGTCGTGTAGGCGCTTCTTGGGGTAGTCCTTTAGGGTAAATCTATTTTAAATTCAATAGGGTAAGCTGAAGCGGTTTGGATGAGATCCTAATAATAATATTTTCTTACTAATTAATTTTAATTTAAATTAAATTACTGTACTTGCATATCATATTATATTTGTCATCGCATTTGAGATATAAATTGTTTAATTAAAAGGACCCAGTGAGGGTCATTCCTTGAAGTCGTGTAGGCGCTTTTTGGGATGGTCCCTTAGGGAGAGGTTCTCTTTAAACTCAATCGGGTAAGCCGAAACGGTTTGGAGAGAATTTCTATTAAAATTCTATTCTCGCCTTTAATTAAAAATTAGATAATTTTGCATCACATGCATCATGTATAAACTTAATATTTTAAATTTTTTTTAAATAGAAAAGGTAATAAAAAATGAATAATGAATTGCATAAAAAAAGTTTTTGGTTATGCTTAAAATAAAACACAACTTTACATCAATAAGACCTAGGATTAGATTAGATTTAAAATGGTACCGTCATTTCGACGGGCGTTGTGGGGGTGCTAATCCTTCCCCACGCATAAATGAACTCCCGAACTCAACTATTTTTTGCAGACCAAAGCCTACCTAGCTTAGTGTACCCATAATTACATTAGGATAGGTAGACTCACATAGGTGGCTAATCACACCTAGGAAAAAAGATTAGTGGCGACTCCATAAAATTTTGACAAGTCGGACGATAGGGTTCCCAGACCCGCATATTTCGACAGCTTGGCGACTCCACTGGGGAATAGTTAGAGAGTCAAGCCATTAATTAGTTTAGTTTTATTCTAGGTCTTAATAATTGGTTGTATCATGATTTAATTTTGTGAATAATTTTTCTTAGGGGCATGTTAGTGTGATTTTTTTTTGAATAATTTATGTTTTAATTTACACCCTTGTTTGTTTTTTATTTATTTTGTTGAATTTTTTTTATTTATTACCATATTTTTTTGGTTATAATTACTAATTATTTTTGTGTTTCTCTCATTTGAAGTTTAAATTATGTTTAGTTGTGGTATTGGTAAAAGGTTTGTATGTTCCTTCTCACACACTTCACAAATTGCATTCATGCATGAGCCTTATTGTACCCGGGCTCTTACCTTCTAGGAGGGGGCAAAGTAGCTAACTCTTGTGGGGTAATCGCCTCCAAATGGAGTTTAGTAGTGAAACGCCTCCACTCAAATTGAACCCTCTCCAATTTGTAACCTGTAATGGGTGAAGGAGTTTTGGGGACAATTTGGGAACCTTTGGCCTTTAGAGCATTAAACCCATCATATAGATACCTGTGAGAAGCCTAAACTTAGGTAGAGCCGATCCTAAATTGAGTGAAACCAAAGTTAGGACACATGAAGGAACACTTCTTACCTTTGCCATTATGTTTCATAAGTTCTATTTGGACTGTAGAGTGGGTAAGGGCACCTTATCTGCAATAGGAAGACTACTTGTCCCAAGGGCACTGCTGCCCAATTTAATGACTTTACTCGATTGTGATCGACGCCAATTTTGGAAATTCTTTTATATATCTTGTTTTATTTCATTTTTTCTATGGATCCTAATTTCTCTTCTTTTATTTCCTTGTCATGCATCCTTCATACATCTTTTGTACATCATTTCGCATATAGGATTTTGCCACATCACAATTAAAGGCATAAAGACAATTAGTTATGGCTGGAAACAAAGGGGAGGCACCTCTCACTAACGACATTGAATTTAATCCAACCCATGTTATGACTCAGATTAAAGAAGCTCAACCGTAGATTGAGGTCGGTTTGGCTGTTGAACCTACGCTTCCGGATCAAGTTAACACCACTTTTGAGTGGGGTGACATTGCTCGTTTGGTTAAGATATGGGAAAATTGGGATGGAGCGCGTCAAGAGAGATTCGTAAAGAAGTTTGGGTGTATAGCTTCTTTGTTGAGAGTCGAGATTGACATTCAGTTAATCCGAGCCATGCTGCAATTTTGTGACCCCTCCTATCGCTGGTTTGTCTTGAATGAGATAGACTTGGTTCCAACCCATGAAGAGTATGCCGAATTGATACAAGTGAAACATGACTTTCGGGGCAGAGTCTTTTGGAAAAGTGAGAATAAGAACACTTTTAAGGTATTGGCTAGAATGATGGCGATCACGGTTGAGGAGCTAGGCAAGCATGTTCAAAACCAAGAAACCGGGCGTTATGAGATTAACTTTTTTTAGTCCTTCATGAAAAAGCATTCAAATGACGAAGCAGCATTGGATGTTTTCGCTATCCTTGTCTACGCATTGGTGATCTTCCCAAAGAACCTCAGATTTGTGGATTCAGCTGTGATAGAATTGGTGGATCATGTGACATATAGAGGGGATCCTTCCACAGCAATCTTGGCTGAAACTCTGTTGTCCTTGAATCACTGCTGCCGTAAGAAGAATGTACATTTTATTGGGTGTTCTCAACTGTTTTATATTTGGATGGTTAGTCATCTAAAGTGCCTAAACTGCATGTTCATGTTTAAATATCACATTAGTGATTTTTCTAAGAGGAAGCTGAACCGAAAGTCGAAGCAAGAATGGGTGGACATGTTTAACAACTTCACAAGTGAAGATATCATTTGGAAGGCAAGATGGATGGTAAGAGTAAAAGTGAAGTACCAATCAGAAATGGAGCCTTGGTTGCCATTAATCGGACTGTGGGGAGCAATCAGTTACTTGCCATTTCTGGTTCAAAGGCAGTATGGGTTTGAGCAATTCGTACCTTTAACTCAAGGGTTGGATAGTGTGGAATTTATCTATGAAGAGCAAAATGATAACAAGAAGATTAAAGCATTTGAAGCTGTGTGGAAAAATAAAAAGGAGGTTGAAGAGGGAAATCCTTCAGAGTCTGCAACTGATGAATACCTGAAATGGCATCAACAAAGAGTCAAGGGTATGAAGCTTCCTCAAAAGAAAGACCCTAATTACCCAGTTGGACATAATGGGAGAGATGCTATGGTTGAATTGACAATTGAGAACCAAAGGCTCAAAGACGGCACTGGAATGGAGGAACTTGACAAGAAATATTGAGAAGAAAAGAAAGAATGGGAGAGACAAAAAAGAGCGTATGATGATGAGGTTCAATTCTTAAAGCTAAGCCTAGCTTGGGAAGGTGATATAGTGAAAGCCAAAGATGTTACAATTAAGAGTGTGAATGAGGAGTATGCGAAGCAAAAGGGAGAAGTTTCATCTCTGAAAGATAAGCTGGATAGACAACAAGAAGAGAATGAAAGGCTAAGAAAAAGGCTGAAAGAAGAGAAGCAATGGAATGCAGAATTAGGACATGAAGTTCAAGAGCTCAAGAAAAAGAATGCTCATCCACCTTCACGATCGAGGCAAGAGGATTTGTTGAAGATCCAAAAACTTGAGGAAGCTGTAGCTAGCCTAAACCATCAGTTGAATGTTTTCCAGCAAGTAGTCCAAGCGCATGTGGGAACTATTAATGAACTGGAACAAGCAAAGAAAAGCTTAGAGGATGCTGTCGAAGTCCTTAGAAATGAGCATGGAGAAACAACTGTTATGCGCGATTCATGGAGGCAAGCATATATGATCAAATTCAACCATGTAGAGTATTTGTTGGGGCAGCTCGAAAAAGGAGTCACTCAAGCTCAGTATATGGAAAGGAAGGCACACAAGATTCAATTGAAGCTAGTTGAGGAAAAGCTGAAGCCATCGGGTAGTCAACATCAACGAGTCTCCCACTTCATGGAAGAAGCAATTTATCAATATCGTCAAGTTGTAAAGCTTTTTGATCTTGTCAAAGTTGAAATGAGAAAGATATAGTTTTTTTTAAAGTGATGTAATAAACCTTTGTTTCGAAGCTTTAATTAAATGTTTTTTTCTTTAATTGTTATGTGGAAAAATTAGCATTGCATCCATCATGGCATGATTTTTTTAAGTGCCAAATTACGAAGGAGTTTCATCATTGGTTGTAGGGCGATGATCAAATTCTAGATGAAAAGGAGGTTTATAAAACATTCATCGAGTAGTCGGGATGTCGTATAGGTTTCCTTTTCATGGCACAAAGCTTTAAATAAATGGCCTAATTCATGTTTATGATGGGTTAAGGTTCCAAGATAGCTCAAAAGAGATATTATACTCGCCTCCAAGCCAGAATCATGGAGAATGAACAAATGTCAAGAGTTGAGCAGTTGGAAAAATCAAATGAAGAATTAAAGGAATAGATGCGTGAACTGATGAAAATGATGTCCAATTTGGTCAAAGAGAAGACAACAGTTGAAGTTTCTGGTAGTGGGAAGGATAATGACCAGAATTTACCATCAAGATTTGAGCCCACTAGCATGATTACCCAGGCTTCTGGAAGCATCACGATGCCACCACCTCTTCCGGTAGGAGCATATACCTATCCTGAAGCACCTATGGCACATTTTGTGCCTCAGCCCACGGTCCTGAGTGGACATGAGGCAACAAACCCCATCACTTTTGATGATGATGACAAAGGGAAGCCTAATGAAAATAGCAAGCTATTAAGCATGCTAGATGAAAGGTTGAAGATGGTTGAAGGGTTTAACTATCACAGGGCCATGAATGCCTCTGAAGCCACCTTGGTACCGGGGTTGGTTATTCCTCCTAAGTTTAAAGTGTTAGAATTCGAGAAATACAATGGCACAAAGTGTCCGCAAGACCACCTTTTGAGCTATGTTAGAAAAATGGCAGCTCACACTTCCGATGATAAGCTCATGATTCATTTCTTCCAGGACAGTTTAACTGGAGCAGCCTCTAGGTGGTACAATCAATTGGATAGTACCCGAATTAGAACATGGACCGATCTGGCCAAGGCTTTCATAGCCCAATATAAGCATATGACGGACCTAGCCCCTGGCCGTCTGACCTTACAAACCATGGAAAGAAAGTCTACTGAGACCTTTAAGGAATATGCCCAGAGATGGATGAACTCGGTTGCGTAAGTTAATCCTTCTCTTACAAAAAGAGAAACGAACTTTATGTTTCTGGAAACCTTGAAAGCTCAGTATTATGACAGGTTATTGGCCAGTGTACCTAAGGCATTTTCTAACATGGTGGTAGCTGGTGAGTTAATTGAAAAGGCTATCAAATCTGGCAAGATTGATTCAGGGGATACTGCCAACATAAAGAAAGGTCAAGGCTCCAAGAAGAAGGAAGGGGAAGCCAATGCTATTAGCACTTACCAATCACCACATTACACTCATCCATATAACCCATTATAGCCAACTTATGGTTATCAGTATCCTTACCAGCAATCACCCTATTCTTATCAACAACCTCCCACATCATATCAGCATCTTACCTCAAATTACATTGGCTTTGGACCAACATTCCAACCCATATCCATGACACAAACATTTTCTCCTAGACCAAACATTTCAAGCCCAAAAACTTGAAACAACCAAAGACAGTTCCGACCTTATACTAAAACGCATATTGATCTAATACCTTACACCTACACTGCTTTGCTTCCTCAACTATTACAACAGGGTTTGTTAGAAAAACCTCGCTTCACCAAAACCTACAACTCGCCATATCCTAGTTGGTATAAGGAAAATGCTCACTGTGACTATCATAATGGGACAGCAGGTCACTCAATAGAAGACTGCATGGCTTTGAAAATTAAGGTGCAAGAGCTAGTAAAGGAAGGAAAACTTGGTTTCAATAAGAATCAACAGCCTAATGTGGGACAAAATCCCTTACCCAATCATGGAGAAGCATCTGTGAGTATGGTAGGAATGGAGAATGAAGAACCCAGTGATCTTGACAATCTAATATTTAAGGCAGTTTCAGACACTGAATTGGATAATTGGTCCACCATGGAGATACCGACCATGTTCTCTGATAAAATGTAATGCATTTGAACTTTATTTGACAAGCCAATACTTATGCCCAAGGGTGTTGTTAATCCTTTTATGCAATGTTAGGGCTTTTGTTTATTTATGCATGTTTTGAACAATGATGAATAAAATGCATTCTTGGATTTTGAAGCAATCAAAATTTTTCTTTGCAATCCAATCCTTTTATTTCCTTTTGTCTTCACTCTTTACATCGCATTTCATCTGCAATACATTTTTTGTTCCATCTCTATATATCCTTTCCAATTTGCTTTTCAGGCCTGTGATTAATGAATGCGAAGATAATAAGAGCAACGAACCTGAGTTCAATCTTGAAAATTTAAATGATACTAGCGAAATTGATGGTGAAAGTATTGAGGATCTTGACTTGCCCCAAGAACTATTAAGGATGGTTGAACAAGAAGAAAAGCAGATTTTGCCCTACAAAGAAACCACAGAGTTGATAAACTTGGGTACTGAAGAGGATAAGAAAGAAGTTAAAATAGGCACCACACTGTCAGTCCAAGAAAGGCAACAGCTAGTAGATCTATTGAAAGAATATTCTGATGTTTTTGCATGGTCATACCAAGACATGCCGGGGCTTGATCCAGAGATTGTGGTGCACGAGCTACCTATCAGACCCGAATGCAAGCCAGTCCAGCAGAAGTTGAGGCGTATGAAACCAGAAATGCTTTTGAAAATAAGGGAAGAGATTGTGATCCAATTTGATGCCGGTTTCTTAGAAGTAGCCAAATACCCGGAGTGGGTAGTAAATATTATACCCGTGCCGAAGAAAGATGGAAAGGTGCAAATATGTGTTGATTATCGGGACCTCAATCGAGCTAGCCCCAAAGATAACTTCCCGTTGCCGCATATTGATACCCTTGTTGATAACACAGCCCGATATTTTATGTTCTCTTTCATGGATGGATTCTCTGGGTATAATCAAATCAAAATGGCATCAGAGGACAAGGAGAAAACGACATTCATAACTGTATGGGGAACCTTTAATTACAAGGTTATGTCATTCAGATTGAAGAATGCAGGAGCCATATACCAACGAGCCATGGTGACCTCATTCCATGACATGATGCACAAGGAAATTGAGGTATATGTAGATGACATGATAGCCAAGGCTCGAACAACACATGAGCACATAGTTAATCTGAAGAAATTGTTTGAAAGGCTACGAAAATACAGGCTTCGGTTGAATCCGGTAAAATGTACATTCGGAGCAACTTCAGGCAAGTTGTTGGGGTTTGATGTGAGTGAAAAAGGGATTGAAGTAGACCCTGACAAAATTAAGGCTATTCAAAACCTGCCATCACCGAAAACACCAAAAGAAGTGAGAGGTTTTCTCTGACGATTGAACTATATTGCCAGGTTCATATCACAATTGACTACCAAGTGTGATCCAATTTTCAAGTTACTTTGAAAGCAGAACCCCGGTTAATGGAATGATGACTGCCAGCTTGCTTTTGAGAAAATCAAAGAATATCTCACCAACCCACCAGTGCTGGTACCTCCGGTGCCGATAGGCCTTTGATTTTATATCTGAGGTGTTTGAGAGCTCCATAGGATGTGTACTGGGGCAACAAGATGAAATTGGGAAAAAGGAGCATGCGGTGTATTATTTGAGTATGAAGTTTACAGAATATGAAGCCAAGTACTCCTCTCTTGAGACAATGTGTTGTGCACTAGCTTGGGCTACTCACCGATTAAGACAGTACATGTTGTATCACACAACCTTATTGGTGGCAAAGTTAGACCCCGTCAAGTACATATTTGAGAAACCAGGTTTATCAGGAAAAATTACTCGATGGCAAGTACTATTATCTGAATATGACATACAGTATGTTTCCCAAAAGGCTATCAAAGGAAGTGCGGTAATAGATTTCTTGGCTGAACGTGCTAATGATGATTATGAGCCTATGGAGTTTGATTTCCCAAATGAAGACTTAATGGCAATATTCCATGTGGAAGAGGAATCAGATGATGAAAACAGGGTTTGGAGAATGTTTTTTGATGGAGCCTCGAACGTAATAGGGCATGGCATTGGAGCAGTACTAATGTCTCCAGAAGGCAACCATTTTCCAGCCACTGCAAGGCTAGATTTTAGATGCACTAATAACATGGCTGAATATGAAGCATGTGTTTTGGGCATTCAAATGGCGATAGAAAGAAAGATTCAAGTGTTGGAAGTTTACGGAGATTCAGCACTAGTGATTTATCAGTTGAAAGGAGAGTATGGCAGACGAAAAACCCAAAATTGGTTCAATACCATGAGTACATTAAAGATCTAATGAAACATTTTAAAGAAATATCCTTCCACCATCTATCTAGGGAAGAGAACCAATTGGCTGATGCTTTGGCCACATTGCCCTCCATGTTCAAGGTTGATACAGATACAGAAATTCAACCTATCAGAATAGTTTTGAGAGGTGAACTAGCTCATTGCATGAGTGTTGAGGAGGAATATGACAGAAAGCCCAGGTATTATGACATTCTGCAATTTCTCAAGTATCGAAAACATCCAGAGCATGCCTCAGAAAATGACAAAAAGATCATTCGAAGGATGGCAATGAATTTCTACTTGGATGGGGACATCCTATACAAGAGAAATCGAGATCAAGTGTTGTTAAGATGTGTATCAGCAAAAGAAGCCCGAAAAATCTTAGAAGAAGTACATGAGGGAATTTGTGGGACCCATGCTAGTGGGCACAAATTGGCCAAGCAAATTATGAGATCTGGTTATTATTGGTTAACACTGGAATCAGATTGCATTAACTATACCAGAAAGTGCCATAAATGTCAGATCTATGCAGATCAAATTCATGTTCCTCCAAGTCCGCTACATGTCATGGCACCTTCATGGCCTTTTTCCATGTGGGGCATGGACGTTATTGGACCAATTTCACCAAAAGCATCAAATGGTCACCAATACATTTTTGTCATGATTGATTACTTCACCAAATGGCTTGAGGCAGCTTCATACGCCAGTGTTACGCAATCAGTAGTTGCCAAGTTTCTGAAAAGAAAAATTATTTGTCGGTATGGTCTCCCGAAAAAGATCATTTCGGATAATGCCCAGAACCTAAACAGTGGAATGATAAAAGCACTGTGTTCACAATTTAAGATTACGCATAGCAACTCAACACCGTATCGACCAAAGATGAATGGAGCGGTAGAGGCTGCTAACAAGAATATCAAAAGAATTGTGGCAAAGATGACTGAAACTTATCGAGATTGGCATGAGAAGTTACCTTTCGCGCTTCTCGCATACCGGACTGCTGTAAGGACATCTACTGGGGTAACTCCATTCTCGTTGGTGTATGGAATGGAAGCTGTGGTGCCTATTGAGGTTGAAATACCATCCCTCCGGATACTCAGAGAAGTACAACTAAATGAGGCCTAATGGATCAGAGAACGCTATGAACAGCTGAATTTGATTGAAGAAAAACACCTTGCGGCTCTCTGCCATGGCTAGCTATATCAAAAAAGGATGATGAGGGAATATGATAAGAAAGTTAAACCGAGACAGTTTCGAGAAGGGGAATTAGTTCTGAAAAAGATACTTCCCATCCAACGCGATTCTCGGGGCAAATGGGCACTAAATTGGGAAGGACCATATGTTGTCAAAAAGGCATTTTCTGGAGGAGCCATGATTTTTCAAGAAATGGATGGCAAAGAGCTGCCAAGTCCCATCAATTCTGATGCTGTGAAGAAATACTATGCCTGAAGTAAAAAAGAAAAGGTGCAAAAATGAAAAAAAAAAGGAAAAATGAAAAAGAAAAAAGAAAAAAAAGAAGAAGAATAAGAAAATGAGTGGCTCAAGTTGAAAACCCGAAAGGGCGGCTTGAGTCCGAAAAAGAAAAATGAAAAGGAGAGGTTCAAGTTGAAAACCTGAAAGGGCGACTTGAATTAAGATGGGGGTGACTTAAGTTGAAAACCTCAGCTTAAGCAGGATGGAAGAGATATAAAATTACCTCATAAGTTTAATCAGCCTTGGTACGGGAGTGGGGCAAGTCAGGTTATTCTATACAGAGCTATCAAGGACACTAGTACTGTAAGCCGATCAAGAAAGAACTCAGGTTTCGTCTGCACTTGTTTCTGAGTATTCATTGTCAGAGGGTATCCTCGTTCCTTTGATCTTGAGAAATTTTTGAACAATTTGAATCCTCTTGAATTGTACACTTTCTTTTTCTATCAATCAAAACCTTCATTTATTCTAATTTGTCTCCCACTACTTTTATTCATTCTTATGCAACGAGAATTTCTATTGTTGATAAATCCAGCATTGTATTGAGCTTTTCATAAAATTCAAAATGTGCACAAACAAAAAGAAACAAAAGCATGCATAAAAAGCTTATTCATCATCTGAGGGCATAATTTTGGCTAAGATAGAGCAAATCAGAAAGCCTCTCCAAGAGAATGTGAAAGCCATCCTAGACAAAAAAGTTATCCTAGACAAAAAAGCTTGGGACATTTGAGTGTAATGGAAAAAAGAATCTCAAATCAAGAAAAACACAGATACATGCGAAGGTCATCTGAAAAGAGCAAAGAAAATAAGCATTGAACTGTCAAGGTTGCTTGCTTCACCATAAACATGAATTGGGCTGCTACTAAGATACATCCAAGCTTTGCATCACAAACAAGAACATCTGAGCATCATCACTTGATATGTTGGTTACGAATCTTTATTCTAACCTCATCTCATTTTGGCATATACAAATCAATCATTTTTTGGCATGTAGCAATTTTACACCAGTTAACTCTCTTCAAAGAATTATTACATTTTTATCAAGGTCTTTTCATTTCATCACTTTGCCCTATCAAGATTCTTACATTTCAAAGTTGCCCTATCAAGGTCTTTGCATTGCATCATTTTGCCCTATAAAGGTTCTTACATTTTTTGCCCTATCAAGGTCTTTTCATTTCATCGTTTTGCCCTATCAAGGTTTTTTTTGCGTTTCATAGTTGCCCTATCAAGGTCTTTTCATTGCATCTTTTTACCCTATCAAGGTTATTGCATTTCGAAGTTGCCCTATCAAGGTCTTTGCATTGTATCATTTTGCCCTATCAAGGTTTTTTTTTTGCGTTTCATAGTTGCCCTATCAAGGTCTTTTCATTGCATCTTTTTGCCCTATCAAGGTTATTGCATTTCGAAGTTGCCCTATCAAGGTCTTTGCATTGCATCATTTTGCCCTATCAAGGTCTTTTCATTTCATTATTTTACCCTATCAAGGTCTTTGCATTGCATTATTTTGCCCTATCAAGGTCTTTATATTACATCATTTAACCTATCAAGGTTCTTTCTTTGCATAGTTGCCCTGGCAAGGTCTCTGCATAGCAACATTTACCCTTATTAAAGACATCACATTATATTTACTTGTTTGATAGTTCTTTTTTAAAGGGCTGGTGTCTACCGTCTTTACTCATTTCCTGAGTCTCTAGAAGTATGTACTTCTAAATTCTCAGAAAATACGTAAAGAGGGGCAGCTGTAGACACCACATTTTGTCCGAAAAATAGCCTCTCTTCATTTGAAGTTAAAGTTTTAATTTTAGTATTATTTTCAATTTTAAATCTAGTCTAATTTTAATTAGATAAATTTTTAATTTAACTAATTAAGATTAATTGTGGGCTAGACTTTAATTTGAAATTAAAATTAAATTTGGGCTTTAATTTAAAATGAAAATATTTGGGCTTTGGGTCTTTATGAGTGGGCTTAAAAATTATGGAATGATCTAGAATAAAAATCAATGAGAAAATCTTGGTAAACAAGGAAAGGAAATAATTGAAGATTTAACACTAATCTTAGTCTGCAAGAAAACCTATTAAAATCCTAATTCTTAGAGTAGTATATAAGGAGTACCTAGGTGAGAAGAAAAGAGAATAAGACGGCTGTTGGAAAAGAAAAATTTTTCGATGCTTTTTCTATAAAAAAAAAGTAATAGAAAGCAAACATAATTGAGAAAGGAACTGATATGAGAAAGGAAGAGTATGGCAAGACGAACTCTTGAATTTACCGCAACGCAAACCTACATACAACCTCACCGAAGCTCAGCCTTTTTGTTTCTTTCTCTCATCGTTTGGATCTGTGCCTTTGGATTCGTTTTTGGTAAAATTTCCTCTCTTATAATTTTATATTGGCTACATGAATGTCTGATGTATATTTTTTTATTGTTGATAAGATCCATGTGCTTTTTTATGATGTGATGAAAGGAGAATAAAATAAAAGACTTACCTTGAAAAAGTTAGCACGTGAATTAAGAACAAAACTCTCAGGCCTATACATTTTATTGCATTGTCTTTATGAATTTGTTTGTGTCCAAACTCCATTATCCGTGTCCTATTAGCCATCAGTGTTTATAAATATAATATAAGTAATAAGTCACTTTGTAGTTGCGTCTGCTAGTGCTAAATAAGTGCAATCTTTAAACTTGATTTGTTATTGTTCATTATTACTATATTTGTCATATATTCATTTTCATTGTTATTATTTGTATAATTCACAAGTTGGAAAGATCCGGTGAGGGGATTCCCCTTTGAAGTCGTGTAGGCGCTTCGTGGGATAGTCCTTTAGGGCAAATCTCTTGTAAATTCAATAGGGTAAGCCGAAGCGGTTTAGATGAGATCCTAACAATAATATTTTCTCACTAATTAATTTTAATTTAAATTAAATTATTATAGTTGCATATCATATTATACTTGTCATCGCATTTGAGATATAAATTGTTTAATTAAAAGGACCCGGTGAGGGTCATTCCTTGAAGTCGTGTAGGCACTTTTTGGGATGGTCCCTTAGGGAGAGGTTCTCTTTAAACTCAATCGAGTAAGCCGAAGCGGTTTGGAGAGAATTTCTATTAAAATTCTATTCTCGCCTTTTATTAAAAATTAGATAATTTTGCATCATATGCATCATGTATAAACTTAATATTTTAAAATTTTTTTTAATAGAAAAGGTAATAAAAAATGAATAATGAATTGCATAAAAAAAGTTTTTAGTTATGCTTAAAATAAAACACAACTTTACATCAATAAGACCTAGGATTAGATTAGATTTAAAATGGTACCATCATTTCGACGGGTGTTGTTGGGGTGTTAATCCTTCCCCACGCATAAATGAACTCCCGAACTCAACTATTTTTCGCAGACCAAAGCCTACCTAGCTTAGTGTACCCATAATTACATTAGGATAGGTAGACTCACATAGGTGGCTAATCACACCTAGGAAAAAAGATTAGTGGTGACTCTATAAAATTTTGACAAGTCGAACGATAGGGTTCCCGGACCCACACGTTTCGACAATGATTATGATCGATAAATGATTATTTTTTTTTGAAAAATGATTATGATTGACACATGGCAATAAGATAGATATGTCATATGTCGATCATTGAGCATATAGTTGTTTTCTTATATATATATATATATATATATATAAGATTTTAAAAAATTGCCAAAAAATAAAATTAAATTAGAAAAAGGTAGGTAAATACTTTAAATTAAATTTTCAATTTGTGTTAAGAAATATTAGATAAAGTTATCCAGAATTATAATTTTAGATTTCTTAATGATTTTTCCTGATTTTTTGAAAAATTCAAAAGAAAACCAATTTCTAAATTTAAAATTTGGATAATATTTGAAATATTGTATTTTTAGTTAATATCAAATCAGATAAATATTTTATATGCATATATGATATTATAAAATTCAAATATTTTGATAATTTAAATTAATTTCAATTCTTTTAAATAAATTAAATGATAGACACATGGCAGAAAGATAAACATACCACGTGTCAATCATTGAACCTATTTTCCTTTCCTTATATATAAAAGATTTTGTGTTAAGAAAACTTAGATAAAGTTATCCGGAATTATAATTTTAGATTTCTTAATGATTTTTTAAAACCAATTTCTAAATTTAAAATTTGGATAATATTTGAAATATTGTATTTTAATTTGGTTAATATCAAATCAGATAAATATTTAATATGCATATATGATATTATAAAATTCAAATATTTTAATAATTTAAATTAATTTCAATTCTTTTAAATAAATTAAATGATAGACACATGACAGAAAGGTAAAAATATCATGTGTCAATCATTGAACCTACTTTCCTTTCATTATATATATATATATATATATAATATTTCTCTATTGATCGTCAAAGGGTTTTGTGCCAACTTGAATGACACTAATGCCATTCTGATGCTCTTGAAATTTGTGTCCGGCAAAACCCAATTTCCTTGTACGATAGTATTATTAACTTTCCTGTAGGTTTAATTCTAACGAAATGTTGCAAAACTCATTCACCTATTATGTGGTATACTTTTACCACTTAATATTCTTTGGCAATGCTTTCATCATTTCCACTCTATCCTTTTCAATAGCCTCACTATTGGTTTAAATTCGCCAAGATCTTCTTAACATTAAGAGCTACAATGTAAGCTTCTTGGGTTGTGTATTTGTTCCATTGCATCCAATTCTAATTACATCATTTCATGATTGTTGAATTTACAATACATGATCATATAACATGGATTTCACTTGTTTTGGCTATAACCTTATTAGCAGTTGAATATCAAGTGGCGAACCACTGATCGAAGGCCTCATTTTGTTGCAAGTATAATGGAAATGGGAGCAATTAATGAATGAGACTTGTGCCTAATGAAATATTCAAGGATAGGAGTGGCTTAAAGGAATTAGTGGCTAACTATCAGATTCAACACAGGGAATTTTTTGCCGAAATTCAAGCCTTTGTGAATTTGCTCAATACATTGCTTAACTATTGTATTGACAATGGTGTCAATCCATTACAACTAAAGATCCGAATCTATTCAGATAACAAGACTTAGGTCAACATTTTGAATGGTTCAAATCTACCAAGAAAGCTATCTATGATGAAGGGTGATGTACTGACTATCAAAAGCTTGTTGGTAGAATTCCCTCTAAGCAGCATACAATTTCATCACAGAGAATGTAATAGGGCTGCTGATTATTTGGCAAGCAATGTCCCATTTTAGAGAGAAATTTTCAATAGCATTTTAGTAGATGATATGATGGTTGTTTATCATGTGCTTCCTTGTAGTTTTTTTGTGAAGCGATGCTATAAACAAAGATGCAAACAACGAAGACGCAAACAACAAACCTGAAGTTGGTGTTTTTTTTTTCGTTATATTGTAATGAAAGCTCTTTTTTTTTGTTAAAGAATTTTGTTATATTGTAATGAAGAATCAAAGATGTTATTAATTTGTTAGTGGATTTTTGCTACACAAATAGTTTTCCTCTTTTATTGTCAATCTTCTGTTGTTAGATTATATGATGTCAATTTAGCAAGCCTCCCATTTCCCCATTATATTACTTAAATCTGTCAAAGGTAGGTTTTCTACTGTTAGTTCGTAAATCTTCTGCCATGTTCAAACTTGAAGAGATTTTGACAAGTTCAAGTTCTCGCCATTCTCATCTATACGGTTGAATATGTTTTTAGCTCTTTCATCTTCAAAACGCAGGGAAGCAAGCTTTTAAGAAACTGGAAGGTGGTTCTGTCCACTCTTGGCTTAGCAACTTATAGAGGCTTCCTCGGATACTAATTCCATATGGACAAAGGTATAATATAATTGAAATACAAGACCCTTTCATTCTCTTCCTAGAGCAAGTGCAGAATACATGCACACATAGTATGCTAATTGCTAGTTATGTTTATGAGGAATTTAAATTCCTGGCACGTTGAGCAAGATTTAAAATGCGGTCGCGGATTTAGTCATGGACGTTATGTAACAGCGACGCAGTGTTACGGGAGTGAAATTTCTTAAGAGCTCACATTTGTTCAAAAATAATTTATTTATATATGTTGGCATCATATTTACTTATTTTAACATTAGGCCAGCTCTACCACAAAATCAAATATGTGATTTCAAAAGAATAAAGAGTTTGAATTGAACATTTTTCAATCTAACAAAGATTTTTCCATTCAAGAAAGCATGGTTAATCTTTTACAATTAAAAAAAATCTTTGAATTGTTAAACAGCAGTTCCAAATTTTAGTGTCGCGGCGATGCTACACCGTATTTTATGTCTGTCGCGGCTGTTATGTAACGGCATCGCAACGTGAGGAATACGTCGGCACATCACACAACCGAAGCGGCTAATGGCCGTCGCGGCTTCTAGCAAAACCGTTACGAAGCGGTCGTTATGTCGCGTCGCGGCCTCTTTTTAGTACTATGCATGAACATTTATGCCAAAGTTGACATATATTCTAAGACTGATTTTTTTGGCACCATGATAGAAAAAAACACTGAAGGTTATTAAGTTGCTTGTTGAGAAGACTCTTTGTATTTGTTGGTGGAAACTTTTCATTGTAGAGATGGTGCAATTTGTTTTATTTACTTTGGTGCTCAATTTTTAATACTTTTCTGTGTTTTAGATGTTACTTCCAATAATAATAAGAGCTATCAAACTATTAGATATTGTCCATTTGAAATCACCTCTATAATGGAAGAAGATTCTTACTTTTATTTTGATACTTTGATGTCTCATATACTAATTTCTTCTATTTCTGGTTTCCTTGTTCAGAATAAGAGAAGTCAAAAGGAGACTTCTCACTTCAATTTGAGACAGATTTAATTGAACCAGAACTTAGACGGAATTCTGATATTTTGGGGAATAACCATACCCTTTATCATCTCCAAACGGACTTGCATTCTAAAGTTGTTCTAAGGATAGGCAATCCTCTTCATTCAGGGATTCACCAAAAACAACCATGCAGGATGAAAATGGCATACCAATTAACCTAGCGACATCAGAACATACTGCGAATGAACCCAGCCAAGGATTATAAGGGTTAGGGGCTATGATTGTTGATCATTATGTTTGTTACTTATTTGGTGTAGTATATTGTGAATCTTGTCTTGTTGCTCTAAAGGATGAAATCCGTAGGTGTCAAGTTTGTCAAAGCTTGCGTCCAAATGGATTTTCAAGTGTTTGCTTAATGCTAGACCATTTCTTGGAGGGGCAGTTTCCTGAGGAATATTCAGAAGGAAAATAAAGTTTACTCAAAGAAAAGCAATTGTGAGTATTCTACTATCAGAGTCATATATTTTCTCCACAAGTTATGCTTAGGGTGCTATGACCATTTAAACTATGCTTTAATGTCATATGAAAGACAATCAATTTGAACGATATTTTCTGTTTTCTTGGTTTCTTTGGTAAACCTTACAAAGAGATATTAGGTCATTGGGGATTTTGCATTTAACATATAATCTTGTTGGCCACGATGCAACATAACATCCGCTTTTTAACGGTTTTGGGTGAAGCCGCGACCGTTATTGCCCGTTTAGGTTATGTGATGCGCTGGCACATTAATCATGTTGCGACACCATTACGTAATGGCCGCGACAGACGTAAAATGCAATGTCTTGCCACCTCAACTCCGCGACACTAAAATTTGGAACCGCTTTTGAACAATTCAAAGATTTTTTCGTTGAAAAAGATAAACCATTCTTTCTTGAATGGAAGAAATAATTGTTAGATGAAAACATGTGATCTCTTAAATTATTTTTGAAAAAATGTGATCTCTGAAAAAATTTCACGTCCGCGACACCGCATTCACGTTATGTAACGTTCTCGACACCCGTAACCGCATCCGCGACTAAATCCGCGAACATATTTTAAAACTATGCTTTGAATTTGGTTTCCCCTCACGGGTATCGAAGCGGAGAGTAACCAGAGATATTGCATCTATTTTTCTTGACGTAGGGTTTCCTCTAAAGGAAGAAGACTATAATATAGGCGTCTTTCACGGGTATGAAAATGTACCCTTGTTTAATGGTATCACTATTGGTTCTCTTTCTTCTTATTCCTGCTAGTATTGTGGTTGGTAGTTACGCAAATCTAAATTCAACATGTTCAATGTCTAACCTTTTTGTTTTTGTTTTTCTTTTTTCTTGTTTTTGTTGCATTATCGTTTACCATATCGTTGAAAAAGGAGCCAACATTATGCAAGTAGCAACCATCACTATAAATTTTCAAACCTCTCTTATTTAATTTATCTGTTTTACATTAGCATGGGAGTGAAAATTTAATGAGATAAAATGATGCAGCATGCAAATAGAAACAGTATGAGAAGTGTGTAGAGGGGTGAAATTGGTGTAGAAATGGAAGTTTGAATGAGAAAAATAGGGTTTACGGTTGTAGAACCTTATCTACTAAAAAATAGTTAGGCCTGCTGAAGATGCTTTTCTTAGCTAACATGCTTGGTATTTATTTAAGTCTTTGTTTGCCAACATTCTCATGCGGTACTGTATAATCCAGATAAGCTGCATGATATTTCGCTAAAGACACTGCAGGGAAGTTGAAAACACCAGCAGCAATGCATGGAAAACATGACAGCATGAAGGTTGGAACTTGGAAAGATATTTTATCTGTTATTGCTCTTTACATTTCTAGTTTGTGCTCTCAGGAAGGCAATGAATACCATGAAACTATATATGTTTAGTGATTTGGTAACTTTTATGTTTCTACGTACTTTAATGCAGCAATCATGAATATTTAAAATAATGGAGCCCGATAAAATCCGTTTCACGTTGATTTATATATTATGCCTGCCAGAATTGGTCTGTCTCTATTGAAATTTCTTCTTGATTCTCATGTGTTATGTAAGAAACTTTTTCTGAGGTGTCGCTTGCTTTTGGCTTGTACTTTTGAATAGCAAGGAGAACTGTTGAAGAGTATTAGAACACTGGCACTTGAAAGCAAGGACATCAGGGAATTCAGTTGCCTTTGCTTGAAGGAAGGAAAACTTGTTGAACTGGCTGTTCTACCGATGGTGCCTCATGAAAGGTTAATAGGTAAAACAACCCTGAATGAAAGTGCTCCCCATTTAGAGAATAGCATGGGACTTAATTTTCCAATATTCAAAAAATGAGATGGTGTCTGCAATTTACGAGGAGGTTATATCGATAGGAACATTCCAGAGTACTAATTTGGTTAGGAAATGCAAGGCTAGAACAAAATTAATGTCCTATGCACAACTTCTGGTTGAAGTGTTTGAAAGGAAGGTCGCGCGATGTTGTTGACTGGTATCTTCAATCGGATTTATATCATGTATGCCAAACTTTCCGCTTCCTTTTTTGATTTGCTTTTGGCTTTTAATGTTGTTACGCATTCAGTTGTTATCTGAAGCATTTTACTGCTTACTTTGTTCCTCATACACATTCCTTTTAGTGCTTGAAGTAATTTACAGTTTGAAATGGCCATTTGTTTTAATTTGTTCCTAGTTCCTACCTTTTAAATTTTAACAAAGACATGATTACAAATGGTTGGATTATGTAAACTTTTCTTAACTGTATCGTTGTAATTTGGACTGACCTTTTTAAATCTTACAATCTTTGTGCCAAAGAAAAAACATGTTAGCAGGATGCTAAGCGGACAGTGGATGAGATTCCCCGTGATTGGTTCAGCAGCTCACTTATTTCACACTTGTCGGATCCCCACTAGCAGCCTTGGTTCCATGACTTCTAGGTCAACGAGAACTGAAACTGTGGAAGTAGGAAAGCCACTGATGGTGAATATCCTATCTGGCACTAGCAGGCAGTTGACAATCTTTGCACTTACTTTCAAGAGGGGCATAAAACATAATATTATCTGATTTGCCTTTTCTTCCATGAATGTACAGGGGTATTTATGAAAATGATGTATAATCTTAAGACAAGGTAGTAGCGATTACAATTTATAATGTTTATGTTAAAAAGTTTATAAACGTACAAGGGTATTTAGGAAGGGTATTTACCCGCTTCGGTGTTGCTGCAATCATTACTGGCGACAGCAGCTTTGGTTTCATGACATCACACATGATTTGGCTAACATTCGTTCTCCGTTTTATTGCTGGAATCCCACTTTGCTTGGATCATGGTTTCTTTCTATGACAGGAGGCATTACAAAAACTGGGATTTTACTCGGGTGAGGAGGATATGGAATACTCCAGCTTCTCCAGTGGAACTGAGCGTGCTTTGAAAACTTGGCAAGTAAGCTGTAATTAGGAAAAGCTTCTGATCTTCATCTGATTTCTCATGGTATTCATTGGTAAATTAAATGATCCTCTTGACAGGCAATAGTTGGTGTGCATCAAGATGGAATAATGACTGCGGAACTTCTTCGAAGCTTGTTCAAGGAAGAACTGATCAAGGGTTCTGGCTCCAGCAATATAGCATATCAGGATACTGTTGCAGAGGATGTCTGTTCAGATAATCATAGGGCAAAGTTTCTTGCACATGCTATTAGGGCTTAGGTTACACAACAGAATTCTCATCATGGACTAATCATATCTTATGTTACAGGAGGGAACAAATGGAGCTTATATTGCTTCTTTGACAGAAATCTCAGAATTACAGAGGAAGGCTTCACAGAAACTGAGGTATCTCAACACCGAGTTTTTCTTCTCGGAGAGAATCGGTGGGAAGAACCCTCTAGACTGGGCAGAGATCAACAAGTTAGGGAAAGTAAAAGCAAAGATATCACAACAAAATGCCATGCATGCCGTGGAGAGGGCCGATTGATGTGCACAGGTAATCCCCATATTATTATGTTGAAAGGTTAAATCTCAATCTTTAAAGCAGTGGTTTAGCTATCATCATAATGTAATGATACCCAGAGGGAGTTTGGAAAGTAAATGTAATGATATTCGTTAGTATTATTATTATTTATTTATTTATACAATGAGTAAAAAAATTGAAAAGAGAAGCCATCCACTCACAATTTTTTCCCTTTCTCTTTTTAACTTTTTCCTTTTTTTTGGTTGGCTAATTGAAAGAATTCTAAAATTTCACTTAATGAAAATCTTTTATTAATTTATTTTTAACTTTTTCTTTTTTATAAAATTACTAATTCTGCAACAACGAGAGCCTGGAGAGAATCAATCACCATAATAAAGCAAACCAATATATAAAAAAAGAAAGTTTAAAATGGAAAGCATATATAATAGCTCGATTTTCATAACCTTGTATATTACATGGAAGAAAAAAAGGCAAATCAACATATGTTTCATGCCCCTCTAGAAAGCAAGCGCAAACATGTCAATTGCATGCGAGATAGGAAATTCACTATCAATGGCTTTACTATTTTCATAGCCTAAGTTCCCGTTGGCTGAGAAATCATGAAACCAAAGCTGCTGTTCGGGATCCGACAAGTGTGAAATGAGCGAGTTACATGGCCAAAACGAGTTTTGCCGCGTAATATCTTGTGGTACGTTAGCCTTCCACTCGGCCTAATTGTTTCAAGAGCTCCGACATTTTGGCTGGGAGATTATAAGATTTCACGTCAGTCTAAACATCTATACAGTTTGGAAAATTTCTAAATTACAAAACCAGTTGTAAACATGCAGCTGATAGAATTATGTTGTCTATGATAAAGGATTCAATATCTCACCTCAGAACAGGGAATGATATGGACCGGCAAGCACAATGGCAGGTCTATATGTCTGACAGGAGACCTCTCACGGACCTTTCTAAGATTTTCTAGGGAGAAGCAGTACATGCAAATATGTATAGTCAAAGTTTTGCATATATAAGTATCAAATCCTCAACAACACCACCCCAAACCAAAGAGAAACAAAACACTGCACAATCACACAAACAAGAAAAGGGGAAGACGAAGAACAAAGTTTTCTTCATTTATTAAGCATTAATACAAATTAACTCGTTACCTCCTTGTTCAGGTTCCAATTCCAGTTTGGTTGAGAAACTTGTGATTGCAGTAATTCCATGCAGATGAGGACAAAAAATGTAAAGAACAATTAGTCCCAATAGATTAAGCAACCTCTTTAAACATAACTGGACTGAAAACCCGGAGAGAAGCCGGTAGGAAGCAATGCAAAAAACCATTTCATGTCACTCAAATTAGAGTCTCCTTGGCTCAAAAGGAAACCTTCTCCTGAGAAAAAATGCCACATCTTTGGCGACTTGCATATTTGAAACTATTCCCTAAAAATCAACAAGATTATGAACTTAATTAGGTTAAATTTGGAAAAATATAAGCAAATAAAAGAAAATGGAAATTTTGATTTTAGCAAAACAAAAGGAAAAAAGGAAGAGTTTAGCATACCCGATACAAATCTGATTGAAGAATCCGATCAATACGACAACCAGCCCTCTCAAACACGTCAACCAGCAGATGAGCAGAAGACACTATTTTCTTCCTAGCCTTGCAAATCTCAACCAAATTATCGCTTTGAAATGTTCCTTTTGACATAACCTCCTCATAAATTGCAGACATCATCTCATGTGTCAAACATTGGCGGAGTGTTATGCTATTGTCTAAAAGGGAAGCACCATCATTTTGAGTTTTTTTGCCTAACAACCTTTGACGAGCCACCATCAGCAGAACAGCCACGTCAACAAATTTTCCTTCCTTCAAGCAAAGGCAACTGAATTCCCCAATGTCTTCACTATCAAGTGCGAGCGATCTAATACTCTTCAATAATCCTCCTTGCTATTCATTAGAATAAACCAAAAGTAAGCAACCCCTCAGAAAAACACTCTTAACTCATTCTTGACAATCAAGAAGAAATTTCAGTAGAGGCAAACCAATTCTGGCAGGCATAATATATAAATCAACTTGACAATGGATTTTCTTGGTTCCAGTCCTTTAGATACTCATGATTGCTGCATTAAAGTAGCAACAAAAAAGTTACTTAAAGAAACTGAATCCGCAAGAAACAAGAGTTTGAGGTGCCCATAATAGATAATATGTTTTAGACCCTTGCAAAATAAAAACAAGTAAGATGATGTTTAAACTTTACCGTAGTTTTTCAAGTTCCTCAGTTAGTGATAGTGATCGTGGTCTGTCATAATTAGAATTTTGATCATGTAAGGCCCTTGAAGTAAGAGATCCATGCTTAAAACTTGTGGGAATGAACGCCACTTGCTGAAAAGCAAAATTAATACATCACAGGCTTTGGCTTAAATAAGAATAAGTAAAAGATAATCAACTTAAAGGTTGAAAATATGCATAAAACATAATGGGAATTTTTCATTTGCTTAATGCATCATGTTTTAGAAAACGTAAGAAATAAATTTTGAGTATGAAAAACATTTCTGTGGCCAGAAATTTTCTAAAAATGTCCTGATAAATCTATAGTTAGTGCAAACTCAAATAATACCATATCTACAACATATTGTGTTGCAGTCCTCATTTCTCTTCATTGCCTTTCTAAGAGAAGAAACTAAAAGTGAAAAGAGAAATAACAGATAACATGTCTCACTCCAACCTTCACCTTGTCTGGTTTTCCATGCTCTGGTGTTTTCAACTTTCCGGAGTCCTCTTCACAAGACTCAGAAATTAGGCGATCTGGTTTCATATGGTATTGAGCAAGAATATCTGTCAACATAGGCTTAAATACATATTAACAATATCAAAAAGTAAGCTAAGATCTTGCATTACCCACGAGCACCCTAAAACCTTAATAAATTGATTAGGTTTGTTATGTACTCTAATGTTAGCTGTTTTACTTTATTTGTAGCTGGTAACTATGTTTACTAAGTGGTCATTTGACTAGCATGGTGGTATTTTAATGAGTTCAAACCTCAATCCTGAGCGCTGGGATCAAAAACCACAGCGAACCTGCCATAAATAGTCTTCTAGACTTCTTAAGCAGGCCAAAACTATTAATTAGTGGTTGAGATTCTACAGCCCTAAACCCTAGTGTACTTGTTCCAGCGTCCATTCTACACCAATTTCACCCTCTAGTCACTTCTGTTTTTAATCTTACGATTTCCATACTAAATCATTATATCTCGTAGTAAAATTTAAACTCCCATGTGGACATAAATGAGATATATTGATAAGATAGGTATGAAATTTTACCATGAAGATAGAAATCCCGATAACAGATGCTCCTTTTTCAACCATGATAATAGTGATTCTTTGCAGTTTTCCATTTGGCTACTTAATTTGTCTTTGAGTAAAGGAACTTGTTTTGAAACTTT
Source organism: Microcos paniculata (assembly GCA_030664755.1). NCBI lineage: Eukaryota > Viridiplantae > Streptophyta > Magnoliopsida > Malvales > Malvaceae > Microcos > Microcos paniculata. Next base: position 8,610,365 of record CP131462.1, on the reverse strand, counting down.
CTTTTTCGAAAATTTATTAATGCTTGTTAAGTCTTCTTGATGCATTGGATAGGCCAGCATTGATGATGGGTTGGTGCTGATACTGATGACTATGTTTTTTTGTGCATTTGTAGCTGCTGCCGAAGTTTCCTGGTAAATAGATGATTGCATGGTGCAGTTGAAAGACTGTTTTATGTAGTGCAAGGAGATATTTTGTTCCCAAGTGGGATTTAGAATGTTAACTTATGCTTACCATTTGCAAGGCTAAAGGTGAGGAGTAAGGCAGTTTCTGTTCTTGCACTTTTCATTTCTAGGTTAGCATTTGCAGGGCTAGGAAGAAAATAATGTCTTCTGCATGATTGTTCCTTGAAGTTTTTGTGAGGTATGTCTATCTCATAAATTGGTATCTTCAATCGGATTTTGTTGTGTATGCTAAACTCTTCCCTTTTTCGCTTTGTTTTGCTGTTTGGTTCATTTATTTTGTTATACATTCAGTTGCCAACGGAAGCATTTAGGGCTTACATTGTTCTGCATACTTTATCTTTTAGTGCTTGAAGTAGTTTATGGTAGGAAATGGTCAATTTTTCTTTTATTTGATCTTAATTTCCTAATTTGACGGTCTTGTTGATCTTTTATAGGATAATGCCTTCAAATGTGCAAGTTGCAGAAGATGTGAAATTCTTTCTCATGTGAGAGAAGCTTTTCTTTTGAGGCAAGAAAGCCCAAATTTGAGTGATATTAAATAGTATTTTGCATCAGATCCTGCCTGATTCTCTTTGGTTTTTCAATGCACTTGATTGTTATGTTTAAAGAAGTTGCTTAATACATTGGGAACTAATTTCAGTTCTCTGTGTGTGTGTGTGTTCTTGTATGGGGTTATTGCAATCACTCAATTTTTCCAACTAAACAGGAGCTGAAACCTAAACAAGCATGTAACTACTCATTTTTATATGTGCAAAAGTGAAAAGGATGAAAAAATTTTCTTGGTGGCTCCCTTTCTTGTTCATGTATGCTGTGTTTTCGGGGACATGAGTGTGCTGGTTGTGTGATCTGCAAAATGTTGACAAAACATGTTTACCTGTGCTGCTTGTCCCCGGAAATGCCGACTAAGCTCGATAAGAGGTTTCGAGTAAGAGACATGCCATTGTGCTCTGTAGTTCATATGTTTTCCCTTACACAGGTAGGATATTAAAACCTTCTAAACTTCCTCCATCTTAATTTTATCACTCAGAACATTTTTCTATCAACTGCTATGATTACAAATGGTTAGATCATTGTGAAATTTCCCTAACTTCATGGATGTTTAGACTGATCAGCTATCTTTCAATCTTTATCAAAATGAAAAACATGTTAGTGGTATGCCAAGTGGACAGCAAAGGGCATTCCCAGTATTTGGCTCAGAAGCTTGCTCACTTCACACTAGGATCCCAGACAGCAGCTTTGGTTTCATGACTTCAGACATGAAAATCTTTAATACTTTTGTCTAGTGCATTTGGCTTTTCAGTTCATAAGTTATTAGTATGCTTTGTCGATAAAATCATAAAATCATACCACTCGAAGTTTATGGCAATGGAGATGGGATGCTCTGTTTATAGTAAGTTTATGTTGGCTAATAGAGGCGGTTTTCGGAGCCTCCAAAAATCATGATGGGGTTAAAACCGTCCTTCTACAACCACCTCAATTGTCCAGCTCCTTACTATGTAAACTCTAGTGCTCTCGAGCATGGATGGAAGATGGAACTTCTGCCGTGACAAGTGTGCGAGAGGCAGATCCAAATAAGTTATTTGTTAAAACATGTATACATTTCCTCTCACAATATAAAACATGTATACATTTCCTCTCACAATATAAAACATGTATACATTTTCTCTCACAACACATATCTTACATGATAGTTTTTTTATAATTTTTAGAAAATATTTTCTCATACCAAATATAACCTTAGTCTTTCTGTATTTCTACTTTTACCTTTTTGGACTAATATACATACTGTATATACTCACTATTACATCTGTGATTATCAGGACGGGCTTAGTAGAGCAACGAATTGGCCCAAGTTCAGTGCAACAGCTTGTCTTGGTTTTATTCACAGGGGTGGGGACATCTGCAGTAGGGGAGGCCTCTGATGGATACTTATTTCCCACAAGGTGGGGCCGGTGGTGTTGGGAGTCCATACTATATGCTTTAGGTCTCATTCATGCGAACCATGGCGAGGGCATTAAGCAATCTTTTCGTGATAGCCTATGCGGCATTGATGTTGTGGTATGTGATTATCTTGCCCGATTATAATGTCTCCCGACTCCCAACCTATTGGCCTATTGGCCTTCAAGCAAAGAGATGCAAAAGTGCTGAGTGGCCATTTTTCGGACTAAACAGCGTTACCTTGAACTATATGTAATGTACATATTTTATGCAGGTTATCCAATGTGATGCGTGCTTAGAACTCTTGAACTGAAACCTAAAAAAGCAGGTAACTAGTGATTTCAATATTTGCAAAAGAAATAAAAGACAAGATTAAAACCTTGTTCCTGTGGCTCCATCTTTCTTTTCTTTTCTTTTTTTTTAACATAGGAAGTAAGTAAAAAGTTTACTAACGAGAGATTTCAAATTTAAAATTTCTCGTATGAATTTTATAATCTTTAACCAACTCGATTAGAGAGAGAATTCATTGGCTCTGTTTTTCGAGAGCAAAAGTGTGGTCCGTTGTTGGAGCAGGAGTGTGGATAGTTGTGGATCTGGAAAAGGTTGACAAATATGTTTAACTTTCTTGCTTATCCCCAGAAACTCTTACTAAGCTCAATAGGCATGCCATTGTGCCCCCCGGTCCATATGCTTTCCCTCATAGGGGTAAGATATTGAATCCTTTTAACTTCCTCCATGTTAATTTATCACTGGCAACATTTTTTTTATCAACTGCTATGATTGGAAATGATTGGATCGTTGTGACATTTCCCAAAATTTATGGATGTTTAGACCGACCAGAAATCTTTCTTTATTTCTGCCAAAGAGAAAACATATTAGTGGTATGCCTAGCGGACAGCACAGGACATTCCCAGTATTTGGCTCAGCAGCTTCCTCAATTTACACATGTTGGATCCCTGACAGCAGCTTTGGTTTCATGACTTCACACATGAAGTCTTTAATACTTTTTTTTCTTGTGTTTTTGGAATCCGGGCTCATCCGTTGATAACATCATACCACCCGAAGTTTATGCCTATTGTATATTGTGTATTTGGTTGATTGCTAGCGATGTACTAAAATAATGCATTTCTCCTGGAAAGTCTTCTTTTTTTTTGCCAAATCTCTTTGAAACGTGTAGTTACCGATTGCATTCTAACATGATGAGAGCCGACATTAGGCCGCAGGAGTTTTAAAACTATAAAAATGCCTATTGGCCAAGGCAAGTTATAAAAATAAGCAATTTGTGTGGATTACATCTTGAAACGTGAAGGTTAATTTGCCCCCACCAAAAAAGAAAAAAAATTCCTGAAACGTGAACATTGCATTTGCTAAACCCCTTCCTTCATCTCATTGTCCTTGGACTCATGCCTTTTATTGATGGAAGTCATTATGTAAACCAGAACTTTACTTTCAACAAAAGAAACAAAGACTTACTTTGCTTATTCAGAATGTTGTCTGAGTTCAGTAATAAGCAAAGTGTCGCAAGTGATCATCCCAATAATATTGGTAACCATTAAGAAAAGGATTCAACTTTGCATGATTTGGCTAACATGGGTTCTACGTTTTATCACTGGAATCCCACTTTGCTTGTGGATCATGGATTCTTTCTAGGTAAAAGTACCCCACAAGTCCCTCTACTATAGGAAAATGTTCAATTCAGTCCATGTACTACAATTTGGGTCAATTTAGTCCCTCTACTATCAGAAATTGAACAAATTAGTCCTTATTATTAAAAACGTCAACTTTTACTATTAAAATTGATGACGTGGCAGTGCCACATCATCACAGTGATGACGTGGCAGTGCTAGTGCCACATCATCACAGTGTTGACGTGTCATTGCCACGTCATCACAAATGCTGACGTGGCATGCCACGCCAGAAATGTTAATTTAAAATTTTTTAGAATGTATAATTACAAATAGTATAGGGATTAAATTGAACAAATTTATATAGTATAGGGATTGAATTGAACAAAATATATAGTATAAGGACTTAATAGAAACTTTAACATCATTATTTGAAAATTTTTTCTGAAATTATATACAAATTTATATAGTATAGAATTATTAATTGAATGTGTTTTTACATAATTAACGATAGAAAGTGGAAATAAATTAATAAATTAAAAGTATTATATCGTGTTATATTTTTTTATTATAAAAAATTGAACATTCATTATTAATTATACGAAGAAAAAATGTTTAGTATTACATAAAGAGGCACATGTTTTAAAAATAGTTGTTTAGTTTACATTTTTCTAATAGAAGACATATGGATTACTTTTATAAAAAAAATTGAAAAAAAATCATTGTTTATTATAATCATATCCAAAATATATACATAATCATTTAGGTTTATTAATTTATTTTTACTTTCTTCCTATCATTCGTTACATAAAAATATCTTAAATGATAATTATATCTACTTACAATAATTTGGGAAAAATTGTTCAATATTATATTATATAAATAGATACGTGTTATAAAATATTTGTTTAGATTTTATTTTTCTAGTAGTCAATTTTTTAATAAATTCTACATATAAAACTATTAAAAATTAAATAAAGTTACATTTGAATTTAAATAAAGTTTTCTTTAATTTTAATAATTTTATATTTTAAATGTATGAAAATTAATTTTTAAATAAGTAAAAATTAAACAAAAATCTTTAGAACAAGTGTCAATTTATATAATATTAAATTTTTTTTCATATAATTACTAATCAATGTTTAGCATTTTATAATAAAAAAAAAAGAAAATATGGTATACACTTTTGATTTATTAATTTATTTTCACTTTCTTCCTACCATTAATTATGTAAAAACACATTCAATTAATAATTGTATATACTATATAAATTTGTATATAACTTTAGAAAAAATTTTCAAGTATTGCTGTTAAAGTTTTTAGTAAGTCCCTATACTTTATATTTTTGTTCAATTTATTCCCTGTACTATATAAATTTATTCAATTTAGTCCCTATACTATTTGCAATTAAACAAATTAGTCCTTCTAAAAATTTTATTAATTAACATTTCTGACGTGGCATGCCACGTCAGCATTTGTGATGATGTGGCAATGACACATCGGCATTGTGATGAGGTGGTATTGCCACGTCATCAATTTTAATAGTAAAAGTTGACTTTTTTAATAATAAGGACTAATTTGTTCAATTTCTGATAGTAGAGAGACTAAATTGACCCAGATGACAGTACAAGGACTAAATTGAATATTTTCCTATAATAAAGAGACTTGTGGGATACTTTTACCATTCTTTCTATGACAGGAGGCATTACAAAAACTGGGGATTTTACTCGGGTGAGATGGATATGGAATACTCCAACTTTTGCAGTGGAACCGAGCGTGCTATGAAAACTTGGCAAGTAAGCTGTAATTAGGAAACGCTTCTGATCTTCATCTGATTTCTCACGGTATTCATTAGTAATGATCCTCTTGACAGGCAACAGTTGGTGTGCGTGAAGATGGAATAATGACCGTGGAACTTCTTCAAAGATTGTTCAAGGAATCTAATTTCAATTGAAAGAAATCTAATTTCACTTAATGAAAATGTTTTATTTATTTATTTTTACTTAAACAAAGAAAGCAAACTACATAAATATATTCAATGGTTTATTCAAACAATAGCAACAGAAGGAGTGGATATGGGTCATAAAGTACAGATTGCTTTCAATTGTTGGTACATTTGGAAAGGAAGAAATGAAGTGGTTTTTGAATATAAAGACATACACTGTGAAGAAATCATTTGCAGAATAAAGAGGGCCATGAATGAATATATGGAGGCCCAGATTCAACAATGCAATGAGAAGAGAAGTCGAGAGTCGCCGAAGAATGAGGAACTAATACCACGGGTGGCTCCTGATACGAGATGGCTGAAACTGAACTGTGATGAAGCTTTTAATATGAAGAAAAGGAAAGCTGCAATTGGAGCAATTATTAGAGATTGTCAAGGAAAAGTAGTGGTGGGGAAAGGTGCTGCAGTAAAGGCAAACTCTGTAGAGGCTGCTGAAACTCTTGCGATAAGGGAAGGATTAATGTTAGCGGAGGAAAGAAAGTTTAAGAACATTGTTCCGGAAAGTGATGCTGAAGCAATGATGAAGGATATAGAAAGAAGGCAAACTAAATGCAACTGGAAAATTGACGCTATTTTGAGTGATATCAGAAGATTCTAAACAGTATTAAAGGGATGAAGTTATCAACTATAAAGCAAGAAGCGAATAGAGCTGCTTGTTAGAATTTTCTATTTTGTGGGTTGTTGTTTATTAAAACAGGCTAGTAATTTAGTCTATGTGGGAAACAAGCATGAAGGCCTAATTTTGATAAGTGATCTTTATTGTATAGGCTTTGCACATCTCTTTTGAATTAGTGTGGTATGGCAGTTGTGTAGGCCTGGCCCAGTAGGCCTTTTATGGGGAGGATTACTACTGGGATAATTAAGGTTAATATAAATAGTTGGCTAAGGTCCCCTCTTCTCTTCATAACGTCAGTTTCTTCCCATTGAGATCTGCCATAAGAAGAAGAAGAAGAAGAGGAAGATCATAGCTTGACCGGAGACACTTGCTTCCGCTAAATTGTCATGGCTACCCAATCAGGTATGTACATTGGTGTTCTAATATTTGCTTAAGATCTTGGGTGTTTCAGATCTTATATCTTATATGTGGTATTCAGAGCTTGGTCTTAAGTGATATTAGGACCCAAGTCTTATTTAGTTCGAATAATAAGTTTAGATCATATAAAAGTTGATTTCTTCTTGACTGGTAATCAAGTTTTTATACGGCTTGTGAATTAGCTTAAAACCCATAATACTTCTTGCTTATTATTTCAATTCTTGCTGTTTTAATAAGTTTTGACACATGGGTTTTGTATAAATATGTCGATATTGAGATTACATGAAGTTTCGGTAGTCAAAAATTTATTAAAACTGGTTGAAAATAAAGCTGACCCGAATGGGTCGAAAAATTGGTTTAGCGGGTTGAGCTATACCCGTCTAGAGGTTGAAGACGATTGGCATTTGTTTTATATATTATATTCAAATTATTCATCTATTACTTTTCCATAACCTTTTGTTGGTATTAGTAATCATTGTTAATTATTATGATTATTTAATTATTTAAAACAAGTCTTGCTGTGTCTGCAATTATTTCAAGACTCCTTGTTTACTTTATCATTTAATTTTTTGTGGCGTTTTGTCCACTTTCATAACACTTCCCCGACAAATGTCACTATTAAAATTGTTTGATTGTGAAATATTTTGGCATTTATGTATTATCTTTATTTAAGCCAAAATATATGTCTTTAGACTTAATTTCATGTGCATGACTTGTTGGAATCTCGAAATTGTTATTATTAATTTGTTAAGGATCAAGACATTGTGATTAAATGCAACGTATAATTTTTTGAGAGACCATGAGATACATTTGGTATCCGTATCTCATATTGGATGGTCTATTGTATACATTTAGTAGAGTATACAATTTTGTAATTGGGCAAATTTAATTTTTCCTGGTTTGAGAAAATCTTTTATTAGTTGATATAAGTGTTTGGCTGCCAAAGTGGCTCACTTATGGATATTAATAAAAATTATCTCATTCGTTGGCTACAGGATTGTACCTTGATTGTTTTATACAATCGCCTGCCCAAAGGGGGTTATTGTGTAAGTCAATATGGTATGTTACATAAAGCATTATGATTGCGATAAACTGGTTTAGAATTTCTATTTGCCCAAAGGGGATAGCTATTCAAAATTGGAATATCTCATGTTAGCTTTATATGAAGAGTACCTATTAGTATGTTACATTCTCTGCCCAAATAGGAGTCTGTGATGATACACCAGGGCTCTTGGTTGTTCATTGGCACATTATGAATTGTTGCTTAATATATTTGCCCATTAACTAATAAGTTGCATTGTTTTTTGTTTTAATTAGTGACTTTTGGTGTGAATAAGAATTAAGCTACTGTTGAGATTCTGAATGGCTCTAATTATAAGAGGTGATCTAAGGACTTGAACTTTGCTTTTGTTATGAGTGAGATAGACATAGCCTTGCGTGTTGATAAGCCTGCAGCTCTCACTGATCAAACCACTGCTGCTGAAAAGGAGTTGTTTGCTCAATGGGATAGAGCAAACCGTATGTGTGTAGAGGCCATTAGGAGAACCGTTGCTGAACATCTGATGAGTAGTCTAGAAAAGATTGAAAATGCTAAGGAGCTTTATGCTGCTATAGGCAATAGGTATGAACAATCCAATAAGTCTGAGGCTGGGGCTCTTATGAGTGAGCTGACGAGTATGAAGTACAACAGTGAAGGAGGTGTTAGAGATTTCATTATGAGATTGGTCCACATTCAAACCAAACTAGGTGCCCATCAAATTTCTCTCCCTGACCAATTCCTTGTTCACCATGCCTTGAATGCTTTACCTCATGAGTTCACCCAAATCAAAACTGCCTATAATGCTGTGAATGAAACCTGGAGTGTCAATGACCTTATTGCCAAATGTGTTTATGAGAAAGAAAAACTCAAGAAAGAAAAAAATGAGATTGCCTTACTTACCACCCATTCCAAACCTCATTACCGAAAGAACCTTGGAAAACCTGGGAAAATTAGGTTTAATGCTCCTAATAAGGTTAAGGACGATAAGGGACAGGCTAGTGGTCAGACTAAATGGATAAGAGGTCCAAATGCTGCCATTAAGAAAGATGTCAAGTGCTACTTTTGTAAGAAGAAATGTCATTCCAGGGTCGATTGCCTTAGGTTTAAATCTTGGTTAGAGAAAAAGAATAAACAAGGAGGTAACTCATTAACTTTCAACTCACTAGCTCTCGTTTGTTATGAATCCTATTTTGTTAGTGCCCCACCGAATTCTTGGTGGCTTGATAGTGGTGCAACTGTTCATGTTGCTTGTACATTGCAGGGATTCAAAAGCAAACAGAAGCCAAGTGAGAGTGAGGCCAAGCTTAAAGTTGGAAATAATGCTGAAGTAGATGTTAAGCATGTAGGAACCATAGGTTTAAATTTGAGTTCTGGTTTTGAACTTGTTTTGGATTATGTTTTTCACATTCCATCTTTTAGGAGAAATTTGATTTCTGTTTCTGCTTTAGACAAAGTTGGATACTATTTTGGCATTGGAAATGGAAATGTTGATTTGATTTTAAACTCAAATATTATTGGAAATTTTAAACTTGTTGATTGTCTCTACAAATTGAGTTTATCTCCTAATAATGAGTATAGTTGCATGAATGTTGAAAACATTGTGTCTAAAAGGTCTTTGATTAAAGAGAGGTCTTCCTTGTTGTGGCATAAGAGATTAGGTCACATTTCTAATGAAAGAGTTGGAAGACTCATAAAAGACAACATTTTACCTTCTCTTGATTTTGAAAACTTAGACACATGTGTTGATTGCATTAGAGGGAAAATGACTAAGACTAAGAAGAAAAAGGCAACTCGAAGTTCTGACCTTTTGCAAATTGTGCACACTGACATTAGTGGACCTCTTACACCTACTTTGTGTGGTAACAAATATTTTGTTACTTTTATTCATGATTTTTCTCGTTATGGTTATCTTTACTTGATTGATGAAAAATCTAATGCTCTTGAAAAGTTCAAAGTTTTTAAAACTGAAGTAGAAAAACAATTAGGGAAAGTCATCAAGATTGTTAGGTCTGATCGTGGTGGTGAGTATTATGACAAACATGGTACAACTGGGCAGCATATGGGTCCATTTGCCAAATACTTGCAAGAATGTGGGATTGTTGCCCAATATACTATGCCTGGTAGTCCTGAACAAAATGGTGTGGCTGAAAGGCGTAATCGCACCCTTAAGGATATGATGAGAAGCATGATGAGTAGAACTAAACTTCCTGAGTCTCTTTGGGGTGAAGACATTAAGACTGCCTTGTATATTCTTAACAGAGTACCTAGTAAATCTGTTCCCAAAACACCTTTTGAATTGTGGACTAGTAGGAAACCTAGTTTGAACCATTTTTGAGTTTGGGGTTGTCCTGCTGAGGTTAGAATCTATAATCCTTTTGAAAAGAAAACTGAACCTAGAACTACTCGCTCATTCTTCATTGGATACCCAGCCCATTCTAAGGGATATATGTTCTATTGTCCTACACGTGGCACTAAAGTTGTGGAGTCACAAGTGGCAAAATTTCTTGAATGGGATGTGGCAGATGATGTTGTGGTAGATAATGTTGATAGTGAACCTGCTAGACATGTTGATCTTCCTCTGCCTGTTTCACAAGGTAGTGTGGTGCCTATGGATGTTGAGAGAGAAGATCCTGGGCAACACATTATTGATCCTCCTCCTCAAAATATTGATAATGCTCCAATTGAAGTTCCTCCTATTCAAAATAATGAGGTTGATGTTCCCTTGAGAAGATCTACTAGGCAAAAGAGGTCAGCCATTTCTGATGATTATGTTGTTTTTCTTGGAGAAAGTGATTATGATATCAGTCGTGTTGTGGATCCTGTGAGCTTTAGTGAAGCTGTTAATAGTATCAGTATGATATGTGGATGGATGCAATGAAAGATGAGATGAGCTCTATGGCTCAAAATTATGTTTGGGAGCTTGTTAAGCTTCCAAAAGGTTGTAGGCCAATTGGTTGCAAATGGGTCTATAAAACCAAGAAAGATTCCAAAAGGAAAATTGAGAAATTTAAAGCTAGATTGGTGGAAAAAGGATTTACTCAAAGAGAATGAGTAGATTATAATGAGACTTTTTCACCAGTGTCTTCCAAGGATTCTTTTAGAATCATTATGGCCTTAGTAGCACATTTTGACTTAGAGCTTCACCAGATGGACATGAAGACAGCTTTTCTGAATGGCGATCTTAGTGAGGAGATTTATATGAAGCAACCTGAGGGTTTTGAGGAGCCTAGAGGTGAACACTTGGTGTGTAGACTCAAAAAGTCTATCTATGGGCTTAAGCAAGCTTCTAGACAGTGGTACTTGAAATTTGATGAGGTTGTTACTTCCATGGGTTTTGAGGAGAATAAGGTTGATCAGTGCATATACCTTAAAATTAGTGGGAGTAGATTCATTTTTCTTGTACTGTATGTAGATGACATCTTACTTGCTAGTAATGATGTTGGATTGTTGCATGAAACTAAGCAGATGTTGACCAAGACTTTCGACATGAAAGATCTTGGTGAAGCCTCTTTTGTGCTTGGGATTGAGATTCATAGGGATAGATCTCGGAATTTATTGGGACTTTCTCAGAAGGCTTATATTGATCGTGTGCTTAAAAGGTTTAATATGCAGAATTGTAAACCTGGAGATGCACCTATCATTAAAGGTGATAAGCTTAGTCTCAATCAGTGTCCAAAGAATGATTTGAAAAGGAAGTCTATGGAGAGCATTCCCTATTCCAGTGCAGTGGGGAGTCTCATGTATGCTCAGGTTTGCACCAGACCTGACATTGCCTTTGCGGTAAGTGTTCTTGGCAGATATCTTTCTAACCCTGGTTTAGATCATTGGGTTGCTGCTAAGAAAGTAATGAGGTATTTGCAGAAGACTAAAGATTATATGTTAGTGTATAGAAAGGTGGATAATCTTGAGATTATTGGGTATATAGATTCTGATTTTGCTGGATGTCAGGACGATATGAAGTCCACCTCAGGGTACATTTTTATGTTAGCTGGAGGAGCTGTTTCTTGGAAGAGTGTTAAACAAACACTTTTAGCTTCTTCAACTATGCAGGCTGAGTTTGTTGCTTGTTATGGGGCTGCTACGCAAGCTATTTGGCTTAAAAATTTTGTTTCAGGCCTTTGTGTTGTTGATTCTATCTCTAGACCATTGATGATTTACTGTGATAATAGATCTGCAGTGTTGTTTTCTAAGAACAACAAAACTACTAGCGGGTCTAAACATTTAGAGATAAAATACCTCAAGGTGAGGGATTTTGTGAAAAATGGTGACATAGTTGTTGAGCACATTGACACCGATAGTATGCTTGCTGATCCTTTGACTAAAGGGTTGAGACCTATAGTATTTAGTAGACATGTTGAGAGCATGGGTATTATTGAGTCTTTTAATGTACCTGGTTAGTGAGAGTTATGAATTCTCACATTATAGTTTACATTATTTATATTGAGACTCATTTATGTTTTGAGACATCATTATGATGATTGATTGATGATTCTTATTGAGAATAATCCATGCTATCTTCTAATTACACATGTACATGTACTTTGATGAAGATTTGCTTATATATGTTGTAAAATCTTAAGATTTGGTGTCTATCTTAAGTAGGGCTGTTTTGTCAATTGGGTATGTCTCATAAATGGCACCATATAGTGATCTCAAGGATCAGTGGGAGACATACAGGCATATTGTTGATGCCAAAGAGATTTCTCATATTGTTTAGAGAAATCATAAAGAGGACCGACAATGAAAGTAGCACATTGAGATCACATTTGGTGCTATTTTCTTGCTACACAACCACACTAAGATCCATTGTCGATAAGATCACTTATACTTGTAACCATGGATTGGTCTTGTATCATTAAAGGGTACAAAGGCTGCCATGATTCAGTATTTGTTGGTTTTAATGGACAGGATCATGAGATGTTGTTTCTATGGACTGAATTGTTTTCAAATTGTGGCCACATCAAAAATTAAGTTAACTAGCCTGGTGTCATGTTTTTTGAAAATATTTTCTAAAATTTAAAATAAACACCAATTAATATTGCCCAAGTGGGAGAATGTTAGAATTTTCTATTTTGTGGGCTACTAGTAATTGGTCATTTGTTGTTTATTAAAACAGGCTAGTAATTTAGTCTATGTGGGAAACAAGTATGAAGGCCTAATTTTGATAAGTGATCTTTATTGTATAGGCTTTGCACATCTCTTTTGAATTAGTGTGGTATGGCAGTTGTGTAGGCCTGGCCCAGTAGGCCTTTTATGGGGAGGATTACTACTGGGATAATTAAAGTTAATATAAATAGTTGGCTAAGGTCCCCTCTTCTCTTCATAACGTCAGTTTCTTCCCATTGAGATCTGCCATAAGAAGAAGAAGAAGAAGAGGAAGATCATAGCTTGACCGGAGACACTTGCTTCCGCTAAATTGTCATGGCTACCCAATCAAGTATGTATATTATCTTATTATTCATTGGTGTTCTAATATTTGCTTAAGATCTTGGGTGTTTCAGATCTTATATCTTACACTGCTGACTGGATTGCGAAGCAGTCAAACGAGGGGATGATAGATGGAATATTGCTCAATCGATTGCCATCTTTTCTGGTGTTTATCTTGGATAAGGATGGATTGCCAGCCCCACCTCTTTAGCTGCTTGCTAAAACAATCTGATATGAGTTGCTGTCCTGTATGCTTTCATTAATATTAGGTTGTTAGACTTTGTCAGATTAGAGCCTTATTGAGATATCTGATATGCTGTATCAAGTTTTATTATGTTCAATAAAATGATATTACCTTTTGACACAAAAAAAAAACCTACATAAATATATATGGAAAATGTTAGCAGGTGCCAAAGGGCACCTGTTAAGCATACAATTTTAAAGTGTTTTTTCTTTAGAAAAGGTAAAAATAATAATGATGTAGTATCTTTTTTTTGAAAAGATAAAAGTGTAATAATGGGATGATTTTAACTTTTTATTATGAGTAGAATACCCTTTAACAAAATTTAGTTTCAAATTAAAAAAATATATAGTCCCAAATTACAAAATGTTTAGCCCCAAATAATTTTTTAATTTAATTTTAAAGGTAAATTCTAAAATTTAAAATATATTATTATAGGGTTTTAAGAAAAAAAAAAGCATCCACCAATTTGTCAAAGTTTAGCCCCAAATTAAAAAAATGTTTAGCCTCAAATAATTTTTTAATTTAATTTTAAGGGTAAGTTCTAAAATTTAAAATATATTATTATAGGATTTTAGAAAAAAAAACATCCACTAATTTGTCAAAGTTTAGCCACTAATTAAAAAAGTTAATTTTTGTGGTTAGTCTTAATATTTAAAATATTTATTGTTTGTAAGATTTTAGTTTAAATATATATTATAATTACATCACTTTAATTATATATTTAATTTTTATAAAAATTTTCACCTTCATAAAATTATTTTTATTAAATATATATATATATATATAATGGTGTTTTTATCAAAACAAATTAATACTACTTAACAATTACTTTTTACTTTATTATGCAACTAATCATTTTTGTCATTATTGCACCACTATTTTAAGTATTAATTGTTTCTTATGAGGTGCCTATAGGCACCAAAACCCAATATATATATATATATATATATATGAGGATCAATTTATATCAGTGCAAGATTTTGTTTTTTTTTCACTTAAACAAAGAAAGCAAACTACATATATAAGAGAAATCAACTTACAAATGAGTTTTCCACCATTTCATGACTTAGCATAAGATAAAAATTTAATTAATCTAACCGTTAAATTTGAATTTCATACTTTATTCACATGTAAAATTTCAAGTTTAACATTGCATATATATTAATGCAATAGAATTTGCCATCATTAAACATATATTGAAAATATCCAAAAATGTTAAAAGAGTCTTGATCGATATTATATCTTAGTATATAACAGGTCGATTTTCATAACCTTGTATATTACATGGATAAAAAGGCAAATCAACATATGTTTCATGCCCCTCTAGAAAGCAAGCGCAAACATGTCAATTGCATGCGAGATAGGAAATTCACTATCAATGGCTTAACTATTTTCATAGCCCGAGTTCCCGTTGGCTGAGAAGTCATGAAACCAAAGCTGCTGTCTGGGATCCGATGAGTGTGAAATGAGCGACTGCGACTTACAACAGGGCAAGAGAAAGTTCTGCTGCCATATATCGAGTAGTAACGGTGTATTACCCTGCCACTCGGCCTAATTGTTTGACGAGCTCCGACATTTATTGTCCTTGGCTGGGAAATTATAAGATTTCAAGTCAGCCTAAACATCTATACAGTTCGGAAAATTTGACAATTACAGAACCAGTTGTAACCATGCAGCTGATAGAATAATGTTGTCTATGATAAAGGATTCAATATCTCACCTCAGAAAAGGGAATGATATGGACCGGAGAGAACAATGGCAGGTCTACTTCTCTGATCGGAGACCTCTCACTGCGCTTTCTAAGTTTTTCTAGGGAGAAGCAGTACATGCAAATATGTTTAGTCAAAGTTATGCAGATATAAGTATCAAATCCTCAACAACACCACCCCAAACCAAAGAAAAAAGACACCGCACAAGCACACAAACAAGAAAAGAGGAAGACGAAGAACAAAGTTTCCTTCATTTATTATCAGCATTAATACAAATTAACTGTTACCTGCTTGTTCAGGTTCCAAGTCCAGTTTGGTTAAGAAACTTGTGATTGCAGTAATTCCACGCAGATGAGGACACAAAATTAAAGAACAATTAGTCCCAATAGATTAAGTAACCTCTTTAAACATAACTAGACTGAAAACACAAGAGAATCCTGAAGGAAGCAATGCAAAATACCATTTCATGTCACTCAAATTAGAGTCTCCTTGGCTCAAAAGGAAACCTTCTTCCTCGAGAAAAAAAGCCACATCTTTGGCGACTTGCATATTTGAAGTTATCCCCTAAAAATCACCAAGATTATGAACTTAATTTGGTTAAATTTGGAAAAACATAAGCAAATAAAAGGAAATCTCAATTTGCAGCTTTAAACTACTTCAGGCTCCAACGAGATAAAAGAGCAGTGACAGGGGAGGATGAGGAGGAGTGAGGACCTAACAGCAAAACAAAAAGAGATAAGGAAGAGTTTAGCATACCTGATAGAAAACTGATTGAAGATACTGATCAATACGATAGCCAGCTCTCTCAAACACTTCAACCAGCAGATGTGCAGAAGACAATATTTTCTTTCTAGCCTTGCAAATCTGAACCAAATTATTGCTTTGAAATGTTCCTTTTGACATAAACTCCTCATAAATTGCAGATGTCATCTCATGTGTTAAACATTGGCGGAGTGTTATGCTATTGTCCGAAAACGAAGAACCACCATTTTGAGTTTTTTTGCCCAGCAACCTTTCGCGAGCCACCATCAGCAGAACAGCCAAGTCAACAAGTTTTCCTTCCTTCAAGCAAAGGCAACTGAATTCCCCAATGTCTTCACTATTGAGGGCAAGCGATCTAATACTCTTCAATAATCCTCCTTGCTATTCATTAGAGTAAACCAAAGTAAGCAACCCCTCAAAAAAACACTCTTAACTCATTCGTGACAATCAAGAAGAAATTTCAGTAGAGGCAAACCAATTCTGGCAGGCATAATATATAAATCAACTTGGCAATGGATTTTCTTCCGTTCCAGTCCTTTAGATATTCATGATTGCTGCATTAAAGTAGCAACAAAAAAGTTCTAAAAGAAACTGAATCCACAAGAAACAAGAGTTTGAAGTGCCTAGAATAGATAATATCTTAAAACAAGTAAGATGATATTTAAAGTTTACCGTAGGTTTTCAAGTTCCTCAGTTAATGATTGTGGTCTGTCATAATTACAATTCTGATCAAGTAAGGGCCTTGACGTAAGAGATCCATGCTTAAAACTTGTTGGAATGAATGCCACTTGCTGAAAAGCAAAATTAATACATCACAGGCTTTGGCATAAATAATAATAAGCAAAAGTTAATCAACTTGAAGGTTGAAAATATGCATAAAAACATCATGCGCATTCTTCACTTGCTTAATGCATCATGTTTTAGGAAAAGCAAGAAATAAATTTTGAGTATGAAAAACATTTCTGTAGCCAAAATTTTTTTTAAAATGTCCTGATAAATCTATAGTTAGTGCAAACTTAAATAATTCCATATCTACAACATATTGTGTTGCGGTCTTCATTGCTCTTCGTTGCCTTTCTAAGCGAAGAAACTAAAAATGAAAAGAGCAATAACAGATCACCTTGTCTGGTTCATACTCTGGTGTTTTCAACTTTCCGGAATCCTCTGCACAAGACTCAGAAAGTAGGCGATCTGGGTTCATATGGTATTGAATAAGAATATCTGTCAACATAGACTTAAATACATATTAACAATATCAAAAAGTAAGCTAAGATCTTATATTACCCAGGAGCACCCTAAAACCTTACTAAATTGATTAGGTTTGTTATGTACTCTAGTGTTAGCTGTTTTATTTTATTTGCAGCTGGTAATTATGTTTACTAAGTGGTCATCTGACAAATGTTGTGGTATTTTAATGAGTTCAAACTTCAATTTCGAGGGCTGGGATCAAAAACCACAGCGAACCTACCATAAATAGTCTTCTAGACTTCTTAAGTGAGCCAAAACTATTCATTAGTGGTTGAGATTCCACAGCCCTAAACCCTAGTTTTCTTGTTCCAGGTTCCATTCTACACCAATTTCACCCTCTAGTCACTTCTTTTACTCTTATGATCTCCGTACTGCATCATTATATCTCATAAAATTTAAACTCCCATGTAGACATAAATCAGATATATCGATAAGAGAGGTATGGAAGTTTACCATGAAGTGGGAAATCCCGATAACAGATGTTCCTTTTTCAACCATATGGTACACAAAGTCACCCCAAACCGACAATGCAACAAAGACAAGGAAAAAAAAATCAGTTACTCTTTCAATAAGTTGAGTTTAGACTCAGGTGAAGAGCAACCATGCCAAATTCTATATCTGTAGGAACAGGAGGAAGAGAACCAAAAATGATACCATAAAGAGTTGCATTTCATACCAGTCAAACATGCTTAAATTATACTCATGTTCCTTCAGAGGAAACCCTGCATCAAGAAAGATAGATGCAAGTTCCTTGGCAACATTTTGATCCGATACCTATGAGGGGAAACACGATTTAAGCTGAAAACATGATGAGCTCAATGCCTAATTGAGCATTAACCACATTAAAAAAAGGTTACATCAAATGAAAATAAACTGCAATCTTACTTTTAAACATAACCTAGTATAAATACATAAAATATAGAAGATTATAGAGAAACAGACCAACTGGGCAACATCCATATTATAAAATATTAAGCCAATGAAATCAAAGTTGCTTACTGCATACATTTTTTCGTTCCTCCATGAGATATGTGTGGATTCTATCACCAACCCTTTCAAAAATTCCAAGTAGTTGAAATGCATGCATGATCAAAGCCAGCTGATGCTGACAGCTTCCAGCCCACCTATCGAATCCTTTGGCCAGGTAACTCAATTTCTTATTTTGTAGTGTAATGATCTCTTTCATGAAAAAGGTAACCCAAGTCATGCTTCCCTCTATTTCAGTAGGACAAAAGATTTCAACCACAGAAGGTGACATAACCTTCTCACGAGCAGCAAGCAGTAAAGCAGCTAGCTCAATAATTTTTCCTTCAACAACATAGTCCCAGATTTCTTTCTCTACTCCCTCTGTCCTCTCAACAAGCAGACTAAGAACCTCTAGTTTTTCTCTCTGTCATGAAAGCCAAAAAAAAACCAAGTATAAACCTACTAAAATAATCCCTAAACTTTTGATTACTCAAATTTAAGAAGATATGTTACAAAATATCTGGAAAAGTATGCAATATAAAGAATTCACAAAGCAAAACAAACCATTTCTGGTAGACAGAGTATGATAATCACACGGAAGATATGTTTTGCAGGATTCCAACAGCCATAATTCGAAAACACACCAACCCTTCACGAAAAAACATAGAAATGAGCATGAAATTGCTTTGACTGTGATAAGAAAATGAGCATGAGCATAAGGTGGAAAAAAATCCAAGCTAATACTTTATCCCAGCAAGCAAGGAATTGAGAGGAAACTTGTAGTCGAAGTATCTCTTGGAGGAACTGCTTCTGATGTTGGGTTGAGCTCCATGGTCAAGAAGTAATCTAACGAATGGTAGATCACCTCTTTCGCTAGCAGAATGCAATGGGGTCCAATTTGCATGTTCATTATAGATGGTATCATGAATATCAAAACTATAACCAGTATCTTCTTCAAGTAAGGCTGTGGCACATTTTGTTGCACCCTCGGCACAGACCTTTGATGCAAGGTCACGAGGGAGGTTCCCAGGCACATAGTGGCCTTTTAAAGCAGACAAGAATTTATCCACATTATCCTCTCGCAATATTTCTCGAAGTTGAAGTTCAAAAGTAGGCTCACAATCATGATCCGCCATGTAACCTGCCATAGCAATAATGGTTAAAAGAAGGAAAAGAGATTGAGATAGGAAGATGAAAACTGGTTTGATATATACTTCAATAGTTATTTACAGGTAGGATCTCTGTTTATATACATCAGTTCAATGGTAATTGGCTAAAGAAAGATTCTAACAACTTGTAACTGCTAGTAACAGATTCAGCTGCCAAGATAAAGTCAAAGAGTTTTGACTTTCTAACAAACTTAACAACTTAACTAACTCAGTTCAATTAACTCGTAACAAGCAATAGCATGGAAGTAAATTTCATGATGGCTGAGCAATGCTTATAGTCCAACTTTTCTCAAAATTCAAGTTTTGCTAGTTATGAATATTCCTAATCTATTAAAAGAACAAAAAAAAAGAGAATCTTTTAAGATAAATCGAGTTCTGGGCTATGACCAGAAAAAGAAAAAAAAATCAGTTTTGGTGAATAAAAGTAAAATATTCTCCGGCGAGACACATTTCCAACAGAACTTGCCACAAAATTGATCAAGCGAGAGAGAGATAACGAACCGAAGTCAAATCGTTCGAGAACGTAGCAACACCAAAGCCCTACCCCGCCGATATGCCTTGAAGTTTCGTCTTTGCTCCTTTACTAGCTAATTATCTCACTGTGGGCAAGGGCAGCTCTTCCCGAAGACTCGCCGGAGTCAGTGGGCCGGGTTTCAAGAGTTCCATTAAACTCCACAGTCACATGGCCCATTAGGTTTGGGCTTTTCCAGTTTGAGAACAGGCCAGAGTTCGGTTCTGGGCCTTCTCGTTAGTTTTATAGTTTTATAGTTTTATAGTTTTATAGTTTTATACATATATATATATATATATATTTATTTATAGCCAAAAAAATGTAGTTATATTGAAATGACAACTTATTGCATTACTCCATAAAGCAAACAAATAAACAGAGATCCAAATGGGACCATATCACCTACAATTCTCTTTAATGCAATGTTGTAATTACATGATGTGGATCCATAATTTGGAGATAGTGCATAAGAAATTTTTGGTAAAAGTACCCCACAGATCCGTATACTATATGAAAATGTTTAATTTAATCCATGTACTACAAATTAAGTAAATTTAGTCTCTCTACTATTAGAAATCGAATAAATTAATCCTTATCACTAAAAAAGTCAATTTTTACTATTGAAATGCCTGAGTCGCAATGCCATGTCATCACAATGCTGACATGTTATTGCCATATCATCACAAATAATGATGTGGCTTGCCACGTCTAAAATGTGAATTAATAAATTTTTAGAATGACTAATTTGATTAATTGCTAATAGTATAGGGCTAAATTGAACAAAAATATATAGTATAGAGACTTACTAAAGACTTTAACATCAATACTTGAAACTTTTTTTCTTAAATTATATACAAATTTATATAGTATAGAATTATTAATTGAATGTGTTTTTATATAATTAATTATAGGAAGAAAGTGAAAATAAATTAATAAATCAAAAGTGTATGCCATATTTTCTTTTTTTATTATAAAATGTTAAACATTGATTGCTAATTATATGAAGGAAAAATATTCAATATTATTATATAAATAGACACTTGCTTTAAAGATTTTTATTTGATTTTTGTCACATCCGGACCTAATCAAACTTTTCCATGCTAACGGAATAGTGTAAGTGGCATATTAATTTGAACAATACATCGGTCCAGATGTGTCAGATAAAAAAGAGAAGTGAAAACTAGGATAAGACGGAATTGGAAGATGAGATAAGTAACCATACATGGAAGCACTAATTGGGCATTCTTTAAGTCCATAGCCAATGGGTTGGATATCCATTGGTGTATTGGTCGATGGATTAGGCCAAGGATCGAGAATTGGAGAGGTTTAAAAGAGGGCAAAAAGTTTGGCTTCGGGTCCGAGTAGGCCCGATGGTGGGCTTGCCTATAAATAGGGGGAGTTAAGCTCTCCCCCTCATTTTCTCTTCTCCCTTTCTTCCTCTCATCTCTTTTGCTCCCTCTCTTCCTCTCATCTCTTTTGCTCTCTCGGAGCAATTTTGGACTTTTGGCTGATCCAGATAAACCGACTGATGAATCAAAGTGAGATCTTGGTATGTTATCTTACTCACCTTAATCTACATTTTATTGCATTTTTACGTATTTCCATGCATTGGTCTATGAGAGATCTTAGCTCAAAGTTAGGTTTAGCTTTTTAGCTACATTTTAGTTTAGATTAGAGATCTAAGAACTTTGAGCTTGTGATTCTCATTTTAGCTTCAGTAAACGTGTCGTAGGAGGCATAAGGATTGCTCGTATCGATTTTCGGGCGAAACAATGGAGCAACGGACTCGAAAACCAAGAAAATGGCTCAGTTCCCGAGCCTTGGAAATGTCTTCCACATGGGAGCCAAGTCACGCCCATGCGGGATTGACCTCAAATGGCCATTTTGGCCATCCCGACCAGGTCCAAGCGGGACTGGACCTAAGAGTCAATTTCTACCATAGGGGTATTTTCGTAATTTTACACTAAGTGTCCTATTTTGACCCGAAACCTTCCCGGGCACTTTTCTAATCCCCGAAACACATTCAAACATCGTCTTAGGTCATGTTAGAGCCTTGTAGGTGCATTCATAGTTTGAGTATGAATGCTAACATGTACTTTCGTGTGATTATGATTCCAGGCGATCGAGTGTGGCGATGCTCCGAAAAGTAAATTACGTGGATCTTTTGAGAGTATACGAACCTCCCAACAATGTAAGTGGCTTAGATTTCATTGCTTAGCCACTAGGGTAAAGTGTTTTAAAAATACAAAAATGATTTTGAAATGCTTTATAAATGTTTTGGGATATGAGTAATCCACCACACACACTTACTATGTTAAATACCCACATAGAGGCTGGGATGAATTTCAAAGAAAATATAAAGGTTTTATTTTTGTGTGTTTATGTTTATATGTTTTACATATATATGTATATATATTTTTATGATGATGAAGAGATGCGAGATGAACAATTGAGTGAATCTCGGTGCTCCGATAAGAGGGAGCAAGTGGACCGAGCAAGACATGTATGCGACTAAGTAGCCGTGGACTGCCTTCAGAGGGGTACGATGAGTGGGGAGACCCCGGGTCAGAGAGGCGCGTAGGATACTCGCTGGGGCTATTGTAGTTGTGTTCCACCCACAGCGACTGGCATCACCTAGGGAATGAGTTGGAGATAGAAAAAGTAGGAAAATGAATAAGAGAAAAGAGATAGCCTTCAGTGCAGTAAGGCATACGAAAGGCAGGTCGAGCGTTCAATATGTTTGAGGCCAGCCCATTTTAGGTATAGATTATATTTATTGATTTAAATGGTTTTAAATCAAATTCCCATCTTGAGAATTTGAAAAGAGATTTTGAAAATAAAAATATTTATTTTATTTCATAAAGGTATTTTGGATTACCCCTGTTTTCCCTAACCCCGGTTGGAGATTCAATGAACCTCTACCACTCACCTGTAGCTAACGTTGTTGGATGCAAATCGCCAAATCTACGTACGAGGATAGTAGATAGATCAGAGACCCACTAGCAGTGGCTTAGGAGTAGTAGTTTCCGTGGTGTATGTATTCTTTTAAATTAGTTCATTGGTGTATCCTTTAAAGTTAATTATTAATATTAAATGATTTCTAATAAATTTTATAGTATGGTTTTGCAGCGAAGATACTCAATTCATGCCTTGCGATGCTTCGGAGTGCGTGGCTGTAGACATGTACTGTGAGGTAGCGAGAAGGTTGCCACGTGGTGGACCCTCCGGGTTGGGGCGTGATAATTTTTACTTATTTAAAAATCAATTTTCATACTTTTAAATTGTAAAATTATTAAAATTAAATAGAACTATATTTAAATTCAACTCTAATTTTATTTAATTTTTAATAGTTTTATATGTAGAACTTATTAAAAAATTGACTACTAGTAAAATAAAATTTTAAAAAATATTTTGATAATACGTATCTATTTATATAAAGTAATATTGAACAATTTTTCTTAAATTATTGTAAGTAGATATAATTATCATTTATGATGTTTTTATGTAATGAATGATAGGAAGAAAGTGAAAATATATTAATAAACCTAAATGATTATGTTAGCTATTTTCAATGTGATTATAATAAACAATGATTTGTTCAGTTTTTTTATAAAAGTACTTCACCTGTCTTCTACTAAAAAAAACCAAACAAATATTTTTAAAGCATATGCATTTTTATATAATACTAAGCACTTTTTTTTTCCATACAATTAGTAACCAATGTTCAGTTCTTTATAATAAAAAAATGTAAAACATTGTATAGTACTTTTGATTTATTAATTTATTTTCACTTTCTATTATTAATTATATAAAAACATTTCAATAATAATTCTATTCTATATAAATTTGTATATAATTTAAGAAAATTTGTTCTAAGTATTGATATTAAAGTCTATAGTAAGTCCCTATACTATATAAATTTATTCAATTTAGTCCCAATACTTTTAGCAATTAAACAAATTAGTCCTTTTAAAAATTTTATTAATTCATCTGTCGTGGCATGCCACGTCAGCATTTGTGATGATGTGGCAATAACACGTCAGCATTATGATGACATGGCACGCCACATCAGTAATTTTAATAGTAAAAATTGACTTTTTTAGTAATAAGAACTAATTTGTTAGATTTCTTATAGTAGAGGGATTAGATTGACCAAATTGTAGTACATTGGTTAAATTGAACATTTTCATATAGTTGATGGACCTGTGGGATACTTTTACTAAGGAGCAATATATTTGTATTTTATTATTATAAAGATAAAAGTTTTGCAAGTAATTTGAGTCAATGAATTTTTTTATGTATATGGCCTTATTTTTAGTCAAAATTCACTTCGGACAATTGAAACCCGCAGATGTTGGGCTCTTGGCACCGTCGACGTATGATATAATTTGGGATCCAAATTTTCCAACCTTGTCGATGGATTTGGGGCAAGAAAATTAGATCAACCTTTCTATGCCTTGGGCTTTTCCTCTACCCCACACTCTTCTTCGTCTGTATCCTCCAAGCTCCAAAGCTCAAGCCAAGCCCAACCCAAAATCTGTAGCCTCGTAGGTCAAACTGGAAGAGTTCAAAGTCAACACCCAACGGTAGTTATTATTACTACTAGCATATATAGCTAGATAGAACTTAGAAGTAGCTCCAAACCGCACCGGCATGGGCAACGACTTCCTTCAGGTTCGTTTTGATTTTGAGACACAAGTTCTGCCGGACATAGCTCTTCAATTCCGAGGTTCAAGTAATTCATGGAGACTTTTATTTTTAATCTTAATAATAGAATTTGGATGTTAATTTATTTTTAATAAACATCAATGTGGCCCATGTGATGGGTTGGCTTTATTATTAAAAGGCCCATATGATGGGCATTGGGTTTAAGGAATTAAAGCCCTTTTAAAAATTTTATTAATTCATCTGTCGTGGCATGCCACGTCAGTATTTGTGATGATGTGGCAATAACACGTCAGCATTATGATGACATGGCACGCCACATCAGTAATTTTAATAGTAAAAATTGACTTTTTTTAGTAATAAGAACTAATTTGTTAATAAAATTCATTTTTATTTTTAATTTTTATAATAGATTTGGATGTTAATTTTTTTTTAATAAACATTAATGTGGCCCATGTAATGGGTTGGCTTTACTATTAAAAAGCCCATATGATAGACATTGGGTTTAAAGAATTAAAACCCTAAGGTTTCCTATATAAATAAGGATTAAACCCTCCCTTCTCTCTTCATAACATAACATAAAATAAGATAACTTGATCCCTAAGTTATTAGAAAAGTATGTACTTCTTATCCATCAGAGAAAACCTAAAAAAAGAAGGAAAAAAGGGGAAAATCCAAGAAGATCAAATCCTTTATTCAATTGTGGTTTTATTCAATTAATTACTTAGAGCTATGGATCAAGGTAAGTGCTCTTAATTTTATTGTTAATTGAATTCTTATTTGGTTGATTCTATGGGATAAAAGATCTTATCTAAAGGTTAATTCATATTTTCTATTATGGTGTATTTGAAAATATGTTTACAATTGGTATCAAAGCTTAGGTTATAAACCTATAGAATCACCATTAAAGATTATTATTACTATTATTGGTGTTCTTTGTGTTCTTACAATCTTAGAACACATTAAAGAAATTATTATTTTAATGCTTCCGCTAAAACTTTTTACAAGAATTAAAGTTTATAATTTCTTGTGAATGGATTTTTGTTGTCTTGTAATTGAATTGTATTTTTATTTATTTATTGAAATTTATGATCAATTGAGCAAAAGGTGTAAAACCCATCATAGGCTCCATTGAATAAAAGTATATATATTAAAAAAAAAATTAGTTGGTCATATGAATTTTATATGCGATGTGTGACCATGATAATGGAATTGTAAAGAGAAAATTTCATTGTTATTTTTCCATAATGAATGTTTTATTTTGGGATATTAAGAATAGTTAATTAAATGTCTATTGCATGGAAAGCTTGTTAGTCACCAAAGTGGCCTAGCTTGAAAAGATATTTAGACATTTAATTGTTTGCTTTCAATTATTCATGTATTGATGCCATTAAATGATATAAAGGGAATGGATAATTGAAATTCATTAATTATATTGCTAGGAGGTCACCCAAAGGTGGACCATTGCTTGTGATTAGTGACAATAAAAGAGACTAATTGACATACTTGGTGAATATGTTTGTATATCCAAAGATGACTTGCCTATTTATTTGAATATGTTTTATTATCTATTAAAGTTTATATGAATTGGCATCATTATAGATTATGTATTTTAGATACCACCCAAAGGTGAACTTTAATACATAATGAAAGTTTATTATTTGTTTGAATCAATAAGGTTACTCAAAGCATTAATGTGTGAGCTTCTGTAAAGTTTGCAGTTTTTTTAGTTATTTGTTCACTTTGGGCAATGGGCTAATTAAGCTCAATGGCTGAACTATGGGGATTGGTCTGAACAAATCCAATTACAGCTGGGTGTTATGGATTTGGACCTAACCATAATAACGGATGAAAAGCTTGTAGCCTTTACGGAAGACAGTACGGGTGATGACAAGTCTTTTTATGAGGTTGGGAAAGGTCCAATAGGCTGAGCTTGAACTTGATGCGAATGTCGATGGCTGAAAATGTTAAGCCATCAATGCCCAAAATGGACAATGCACGGGAATTTATGCAGAAAATTAAGGAATACTCTCAATTGGACATAGCTGACAAGTCCATTGTTGGGAGTTTGATGAGTGAGCTGACAACCAAGAAATTTAACTGGTCACAGCCTATTTATGATCATGTGACGGGAATGGCAAATCTAGCGGTTAAGCTGAAGTCGTTGGGAATGGATGTAAGTGAGTCTTTTCTTGTTCAGTTCATTATCAACTCACTTCTTCTAGAGTTTGGCCAGTTCCAAGTGAATTATAATTCACTTAAGGAAAAATGGAACTTTCAAGAAGTTAAGGCCATGTTGGTTCAAGAAGAAGGGAGGTTGAAGAACATAAAGGAACAGACTGTCCATTTCACGATTCATAAGGGAGATAGCAGCAATAAGGTTAAACTGGGTAGCAAGGACAAGAAAAGGGATAAGGCTCCACTGAAAGTTAAGGAGGGCCAAATCCATAGGGAAGTGAGATGCTTCTTCTACAAAAAGATTGGTCATCTCAAAAAGGACTGTCTAAAGAGAAAGGCTTTGTTCGAATAGAAGGTACATATTATGTTTCAGTATGTTTCGAATCAAATCTTATTGAAGTCCCTAGTAATACCTGGTGGTTAGATTCTGGTGCAACTACTCATGTGTCACATGTAATGAGGGATTTCTTTCAATCCAGCCTATAAGCGGGAATGAAAAGTTTTTACATATGGGCAAAATGAAGGCACGTATAGAAGGAATTGGGACTTACAGATTGATCTTTGACACTGGTTGTCACCTAGATCTAGAAAAGTGTCTTTATGTTCCTGAATGTTCTAAGAATTTAGTTTCCATTGGAAAGTTGGATGATTTAGGTTTTAACTTCAAGATTGGAAACGGTACTTTTTCATTATGTAAACAAAAGCACTTTTATGGATTTGGTACTTTGATTGATGGTTTATATCGTTTTCATCTTGATGTTAATTTTGTTGAATCCCTATTTTATGTTGATCACAATATAGGTAGTAAACGTAGTGCACATAATGAATACTTTGCTTTCTTGTGGCATCAAAGATTAGGTCACATATCCAAAGAAAGGATTTTAAGGTTAGTGAAAAGTGATATCTTACCTCACTTGGATTTTGCTGGCTGGGATGTATGTGTGAATTGCATTAAAGGAAAACAAACCAGTCACATATCAAAGAATCCAGCCACAAGAAGTAGTCAACTTTTTGAGCTGATACATACTGACATTTGTGGTCCTTTTGATACTCCATCATGGAATGATGAAAGATACTTTATCAGCTTTATTGATGACTACTCACGGTATAGTTACATATATCTTCTGCATGAAAAGTCTCAATCAATAGATGCCCTTAAGGTATTTATTGATGAAGTGGAAAGGCAGTTAGATAGAAAGGTAAATGTTGTGAGGTCAGATAGATGTGGTGAATATTATGGAAAATATGATGAGAGTGGACAATGTCCAGGTCCATTTGCAAAGTTTCTTGAAAGTAAAGGCATATATGCACAGTATACAATGCCCGGTACACCACAACAAAATGGTGTAGCTAAAAGGTGGAACCGTACTCTTATGGACATGGTTAGGAGTATGATGAGTTACAGTATTGTACCCATATCATTGTGGATGCATACATTAAAGACTGCTACATATCTGTTTAATAGGGTTCCTAGTAAGGCAGTTCCTAAGACTTCTTATGAACTATGGACAGGAAAGAAACCTAGTTTGAGGCACGTGCATGTTTGGGGTTGCTTAACAGAAGTAAGGATATACAATCCACATGAAAAGAAGCTTGATGCAAGAACCATTAGTGGTTATTTTATTGGCTATCTAGAAAAGTCAAAAGGTTACGAATTTTACTGCCCTAACCATAGTACGAGAATAGTTGAGTTTGGAAATACACGGTTTATTGAAAATGGCCTGTTCAGTGGGAGTGGAGAACCACGAAAAGTGGATATTCAAGAAATTCAGGGTGAAAACCCTACATCTAGTACTTCTCCAAAACTTGTTGCTCCATTTGTTGTATCAAAGTCACACAACATATTGAAACAATAAATAAATGTTCTAAACCCACAAAACGAACATGTAGGTGATGATGTTCTGAATCAACAATAGGAACATGTAAATGATGAACCGGTAAATGATACATAAGTCGAAAATGAGCAAACAGTGAATGAATCACATGAAATGGCATTAAGGAGGTCTGTAAGGCAGAAAGGATCAGCTATTTTAAAAGATTATGTAGTTTACTCACTTGAGCATTAATGATGATCCAGTTTCATTCAAACAAACCATGGAATGTGATAATTCTGGAATGTGGTTGAATGCCATGAAAGAAGAGTTGAAATCTATGGATGACAACAAAGTCTGAGAACTAGTTGAGTTACCTGAAGGTTCAAAATGAGTCGGTTGTAAATGGGTCGTTAAAACCAAACATGACTCGAAAGGTAACATTGAAAGGTATAAGGCTAGACTTGCTGCCAAAGGTTACACTCAAAAGGATGGCATTGACTATAAGGAAACCTTCTCTCCAGTTTCAAAGAAGGACTCCTTGAGGATTGTTATGGCTTTGGTGGCTCATTATGATTTAGAGCTCCACCAAATGGACATAAAGATCGCTTTTCTGAATGGTGACTTAAAGGAAGAAGTTTATATGGATCAACCAGAAGGTTTTTTGACCACATGAAAGGAAAACTTGGTGTGTAAGTTAAAGAAGTCAATATATGGATTGAAACAAGCTTCCCGACAGTGGTATCTTAAGTTCAATAATACCATTAAGTTGTATGGTTTTGTAGAAAACACTGTTGATCGATGTATCTATATGAAGGTCAGTGGGAGCAAGTTCATTATATTAGTTGTCACGCCCCGACCCGCAGGCTCGGTCATGTGACAACCGCCGTACCAACTCGAGATGCGTGCCTCGTCAGGCGGGGAACCAAGATGGCACAAGGCTTAAAATAAAGGATATTCGAGCAATATATGAAAACATATGAAATATTATAGATAATATAGTTCAAAAGTATTTAAAAATAAAGTCACACATCTTACAGTGCTCTATGCAGCGGAAAGTATTATTTATAAATACACAAATGTATATGTAAGATGCAATAATATTCCGAGCCAAGATAAACAACGCAAAAAGGGTGGCACCTACATAATCGTGTCCACAGTGCCGTACTGGGATCATAGGCCACCAAGACGTCCGCCGTCCAAAGTCTGATGATCTGACAACAAAAGTGAATGGGGTGAGTACAATATATTTGTACCCAGTGAGAGACTCGATTATAAAGACCGATCACCTCAGACTGGGGATATGAAATAATCCAAATATCAATTTAATAAACCATTTATTGAAATATATGAAATCTCAAACCAAATCAAATATCAAATCAATAATAACATATCCAAATGGGCTGGCATCTGAAATCGTCCCAATAAGGTATACTCGTGCACTGGGTATCCACTGGACCGTCAAGGGTTACTTTATACTTTTAAAACATTTTTTTACTTTACTTTACTTTTTGGCCCATTCCCTTGACGTTTGCCTTGTTGTGGTGGAACACAGCACTCTGGAGTCCTGGCGAGTTTCCCTACGCGCCTCTCGCAAACAGGCCCAACTCACCGTGCCCCTCGATAGGCGGTCCACGGCTGAGTATCACGCATGCTCTCAAACTCGGTCCACGCTCCCACAAATTGGAGCCCCGAGGAAACCGCTCAATATCTCATCTCTCAGGGGTATCATTCCCCAATCAATAATCAATAATATCAATTTATAAAAACATTTGATATTCCCACCCTTTAAATCATTTATAAACATGGTGTGTGAGGATGGACAACTCATATCCCAAAACATATATAAACAATTTAATAAAGCATTAATAAAGAAATTTGAAAACGGTTAGCCCTCAATGGTCAACCCATATAATCCAAGCCACTCACAAGAGAGGAGAGTTGTATACTCCCCGATTACCCACGAATGCCTTAGCTCAACTGCTACCGGTCTGAAACTCGTACGATCACGTACCTAAATAATCAAATTAAAATCTAATTTGATTAATAAAGGCATTCAACCAACAATTAAATCATAAAACAAATCCCATTTAAGATTTCCAAGGTCCAAGAACTAAATTGGACAAGTCCGGAAGTTAATTGAAGCTAATTGAGGTCTAGGGCTACAAAATAACCAAAATGCCCCTAATGCTACAGTACCCATATCAGCTGTCGGCTCACTCTCGGGCGGGAGTGAGCCAAAATGGGAGAAAATCCCAAAATTTGGCAGCTCTGGCGCGGGACACACCAGGTCCGGCGCCGGACCTGACTCCAGAACATGGCCGAGCTCGGCCATGCACCAAATCGAGCTCGTTTCGAGTTCGATTCATCACCAATTCGCACCAAAATTGAAACACAGCAAGTTAAACACATGATCTATGAATTCACAGCTTCAAGAACGGAATCAATCCATTAAACATGTTTGAATTTTGAATCAAAACACTAAGAGTTGACATATTTCGGGCAAAACAGAAATATCAACTTCAATCAACGATTTCTCTTAGCTCAGACCATGAAATCAAGCATGTAAACTATCAAATTAAAGCTTGATGAGTCTAGAACAACATACCAAATTCCCAGCCACAACCCACGATTAAATCAAAAGATATGAGCTGATGAACAATCTGTCGCCAAAATTCCAAATTTCTAGATTTGGTGATTTTCTTGGAAATCTTGGTGTTTTGATCTTCAAGAAGGCAAAAGAAGTTGATATTGATGATTGATGAAGTGTTTGAAGAGGGATTGAGAGTTTGATTTCAAAGAATTTGGAAGAGATCTCGAAGAGAAATGAAGAAGAGAAGAAGTGAAAATGGGGGTCTCGGGTGGCCGAGACCCCTTATAACAACAACGGGTCCGACGCCGGACCCGTCCCTGTCCGGCGTCGGAGTCACCCATTTTCTGAGTTGACTCCGGTCAACTCGGCCCAATTTCTCATTGACACGTGTCTAAGTGGGGCCCACAATCCCGGACTTCAATTTTAGGGTTTTTAAGCTTGAAATCGAGCTAAATGAAGTTTAAAACATCTATGGGAAGTCAAATTTGATAAATTGTCCAGACAACAATACATAAATATTCAACTTGACACGTGCGGATTAGGTCCGGGCGTGTCATTAGTCTTATATGTTGATGACATTCTTCTTGCTGCAAATGATGCTGGTCTGTTACATAATGTAAAAATGTATCTCTCTAACAATTTTGAAATGAAAGATATAGGTGAGGCATCCTATGTGATAGGAATAGAAATATTTCGTAATAGATCACAAGGATTGTTAGGACTGTCTCAGAAAAGTTACATAAATAAGGTGTTAGAGAGATTTAGAATGGAAAAGTGTTCTGCTGGAATAATTCCAATTCAGAAAAAGGACAAGTTTAGTCAAATGCAATGTCCCAAGAATGATTTGGAATGAAAGGCTATGGAATCTATTCCTTATGCATCAGTGGTTGGGAGTTCGATGTATGCTCAGACATGTACTCGGCCGGATATCAGTTTTTCGGTGGGAATGTTAGGCCGATATCAAAGTAATCCCGGAATAGATCACTGAAAAGCTACAAAGAAAGTCCTTAGGTACTTACAAGGCACCAAGGATTATATGCTCACGTACAGGAGATCAGATCACCTTGAAGTGATTGGCTACTTGGATTCAGATTATGCTGGATGTGTGGACTCAAGGAAATCTACATTGGGTTACTTGTTCCTATTGGCTGAAGGGGCAATATCATGGAAGAGTGGTAAGCAGTCTGTCATTGCTACTTCCATTATGGAGGCTGAATTTGTGGCATGCTTTGAGGTCACTATTCATGCATTGTGATTGCTGAACTTTATCTCGGGGCTTTATGTTATTGATAGCATAGCTAGGCCACTGAGAATTTATTGTGATAATTCTGCAGCTGTCTTCTTCTCTAAGAATGACAAATACTCGAAAGGTACTAAACACATGGACTTAAAGTATTTGTCTGTGAAAAAAAAAAGTGCAGAAACATATAGTGTCTATTGAGCATATTGGTACTGACATGATGATAGCGGATCCGTTAACTAAAGGATTGCCGCCCAAAATTTTCACTGGCCATGTTGAGAATATGGGCATCATAGACAAGTCCTTGTTAGCATAATAGTTTGTTATGTATATATACATAAAGAAGACTTGCTTCGTTTGTTATGACACTGGATGAATTCATTTAGAGTTATATTTATGTTTCTGCTTATTACTTCTCATCCACATTAGGTTATGTACATGTATTGCTTGTGTGATGAATAATTGTGTCTTTAAAGACATTAAAGTTGAGGATTACAGTTTTTCTCGATTATGATTACTCTCAATTAAGGCTTTTCTGACTTGAGTTAATTTTGTGATACATGGAAGGAATCAAGTTAATTGTCATATAATTTGTGACCGCCATGATCCAATTAATTCATTTCAGTTAAGGACGATGACTTGATAAATTTCAATGTATGGTGCGCACTTATGGTTGTTGAATCTTCAAGTCATCACATAGGCCAAGTGGAAGATTGTTAATTTATTTTTAATAAATATTAATGTGGCCCATGTAATGGGTTGGCTTTACTATTAACAGGCCCATATGATGGACATTGGGTTTAAAGAATAAAAGCCCTAGGTTTCCTATATAAATAAGGATTAAACCCTCCCCTCTCTCTTCATAACATAACATAAGATAAGATAACTTGATCCCCAAGTTATTAGAAAAGTACGTACTTCTCATCCATCAGAGAAAACCTAAAAGAAGAAGGAAGAAAGGGAAAAATCCAAGAAGATCAAATCCTTTATTCAATTGTGGTTTTATTCAATTAATTACTTAGAGCTATAGATCAAGGTAAATGCTCTTAATTTTATTGTTAATTGAATTCTTATTTGGTTGATTCTATGGGATAAAAGATCTTATCTAAAGGTTAATTCATATTTTCTATCATGGTGTATTTGAAAATATGCTTACATTGGATTTTCACATAAATTTTCAATTTTAAGTTTTTGATGAAATTGGACCTTTTGTTGCAAGATTGAAAAGATTTTATGTATTATATATATGTTGCTCATCAATATTCAAATTTTCTTCCGTACGTTTTATTATACTGTTCAATAATTTTCAAAATACCATGCCATGACATGACAGGTTAATATGATCGATTACATGTCTGATTAAACTGGTGATCAACTTCAAGTTAGGGATATCTATCGGAAGATGACAAGGATACATTTTTCTCCCCTTTTAAAAGACTATTTTTCTTGGCCTTACTCCTTTTTGGAAAAAGGCTCCTGGATCCTTATATTAAATGTACCATCTATGAGAGCGGTGCAATAAAATGTGCCAAAGCCTTGTTGGAAGAAGAAACTGGTTATACATTTGATATTCATCATAGCCTCTATGTTGATGTTGAAAAGTTCACCCCACTACATTACTTAAGTGCTTCAGGTGACATAAAAATGGTGCGTTTACTTCTTCGCCATGGAGCACAACCCAACGCCAGAAGCACTTCCCGGTCTTCCCCTGACCCAAGCAGTTGCGTTCACCCTACTTCCATAATGGGCTTCCTCTCAACTTCTCACTTGACGAGTTAAAGTACTAGTTTGAATTTGTTTCCATTCCACCTCATGCTTATGCACATTTTCTTACACAATTGACCTTTCAGGCAGATCTCAAATTTGTCGTTATTTTAGGTAAAATTTAGGATCAGGAGCGGGTGGCGAAGTTGGCTGGCGCGTAGGTCTCTTAGCTTTTAAGTTCTCTAAAGGTCGAGAGTTCGAGCCTTTCTCATCCCATTTTCCCTTTTATTATTTCACCCCACAATTATTGACAGACTTTATGCTTATTAGAGATTATCTGGCTAAGAACAGATAAATCTACAATGGTAATCAAATCTTACTAATATGAACTTTGCAATATCAATTAAGCTCAAAAGCAAACGAACTTGTTTTCTTATTTGACAATTCGCTGTTTGCATGTTTCCACTTTCCACCATCTTTGTACTGCAAAGGATTGCAATCATGTGGCACAGTAAGAATCTAAAAAATTGTACATGTTTTTAATTTGATGATAAGATTTAAGCTTTTGGAGTAATGAGTATTTACATTCTCAGACGACAAGCCACCCACAACCATTTAAACCCAACAGAAATGCCAGTCTATTATCCCTCCGAATGTTGTAGAGCCCAACCCTTCCCATACTTCACCAGGGCCTACTTCCCCACGGTCAACACCTTCTATGTCACAGTTCCACCAGCCACAACCATTTGTATCTGCCAGCAGAGAGCAAGAAAACAAGAGAGCAAGAGGTCAAGCATATTACAAACAGTTATGGACTTCAAAGGAAGAAAGGGCAATATAAGAGAAGTAAAGCTTCACAGAAACTCACCAGACAATATATTATGATCAATTCTAGAAGAAAAAATAACGCGCTTTAGCGCTTACAATGATTATAATGGGGATTTGGTTTTTTGGTGCTTATAGAACACTCCCCTCTTTCTCTCTTTGGTTTCTTTGGATCATCTCCCAGAACGAGAAAAGGCTTCCGTGTTCTGCACTCTTCATCTAAACCTGAAAATTCACACAAGTGAAGTCAAACTGAAATCCCTTATTGCAAATCATCTAACCAATTGAAGAATGAATTTAAGTCAAAATTTTCAATTTTGGTATTTAGCATTCAGAGGAGTGAACTCATTAAAGGACTTTGATATGAACTTGCAATTGTTATCACTAAATGAATAGGTTGTTGGAAGTTTAATTTATATGTGGTTCAAGAGATAACTGGCTTACCTATTCTTACTGCCTCTGGAAAAATAAAAATCGTGTAAAGAAAATCAAATTTGTTTTCCAATTTTGGTGACCAAAATCATCTTTTGGGCTGGACAGCTGTTCCGTTACTGCACAATTAGTTTTAGGTTAGTGAAGACATGCCTATAACCTTACTGTTAATCTCTTAATATTTTAGTTTTCTTTCAAAAAAATCAGCGACACAATATTTCTGAGGATACTTGGCAACAAGTCTTAGCTTTTAGTTAATGTGTACATTAAAATTTGGAAGGGTATGATCCTGAAGGTATTAAGTTTTCTTTAATCTGCCTTATGAGCTATTTCATGTATTTTTGCCACATTAATATTAGTTCTTTGGTTGTTTTGCAGATGCTTGGCCTATTCTAATTGATGATTTTGTTGAGCATATGTACAGGTTTGGTTTCTATGTCTTCGGCATTTTAATAGTTTAAGTTGACTATGAAAAGTTCTCTCATGGTTATTTTTTATTGCTTTAGTTGATCTTAGCTATGCAAATTCTTATTGTAATACTCTCATATCATCCTTATGCTTATTTTCTTTTCATTTTTGTATTATATTCATGACTCTTGAATATTACAGTGAACTCTTGAATATTATAGTATGGTGTTCTGAATTGAGTTGAAACAATAGCTTTAAGCTTACTTAGGAAATGAATTCAGCTTAGTTAGGAAATGAATTCATTAAAGGACTTTTTAATGGACTTGCCATTATTATCATAGATGAGTAGGTTGTTGAAAGTTTAATTTATATGTGGTCAAGAGATGGCTGGCTTATCATATGCTTATTGCCTCAGGAAAAATGAAAATCGTCTACAGAAAATCGATTTTGTTTTTCAATTTGGGTAATCAAATAATGGGTTTCATTGGTAGCTTTAGTGCAGCATGGCAGCCTTCTCCACTTGGGCAGTTGAAGGTCAACATAGATGCTGCTTATGATTCAAGTTGGATGATGTCTTAGACGGGATGGGTGGTAAGGATTTAAATATAGATTGATTTCCAAAATGTTTAATATCTTCTTTTAACACCATAATAATTCAAAATATATATGTAATAAAAAGCTTTGAAAATCTAATAAATTATGGAATTTGAATTGACTATCTTTCTTTTGTTTATCATTTTATTTCGATTTTAGTAACTCTTGAATTGTATCATTTTCAGGCTAAACATATTCTATTAGATTGGCATCACAAGACTCAAATAACTACTTTTGAAAAGCAGGGCATTATATCTTATTATCTGTTCATCAATTTTAGATCTAGAGTTGTCATAAGTGACCAAATCATTCCAATCACACCGCCTGGCAAAAGAGGTGAAGGGGAAAAGGAAAGAGATGGAAAGGTAGTTAGATTCAAACCGGAATAGATGACTTTGGAGGCATTTTTTTTATGAAAGCTGGGGCGGTTAGAGAAGAGGATGTTAGATAAGCTATTAATCAGGTAGGAGTAGGTGCAGATGTTTATGCAATGGACCCGGTTGTTATCAACAGGGGTGGATATCAGTTTTTGGCTTTTGGAAACAATAGCAACATCGATCATTAGAGTTTAGAGATTGGTAGCCCAGCAGTATGAGGCACGAAAGGAAAATGACGCGCAGTTGAGGAACCTCCTTTGGATAAGGCGACTCAGCAGAAACAGAGAATGATGATCAAGAACAAAGAATCTGCTACTAGGTCTATAGAACGTAATCAGGTGAAACTTTCCTTCAATTCTATTTGTTTGCTGACTGCAATGAAAATGTTGATAGATGGCTGCTTGATGAATTACTAGGGAAGATTATTTTTTCCATTGGATTTCTTGGTCTATGTGAGAAATTCCCGGAACAATATGGACACAGCGACACGTTAATTTTTGAAAATTGAGGACACGGGTACGGCAGGATACGGTGATAAAAAACTATTTTTTATATATTGTTTTACAGGTAAAATTATTCATTGTAAATGAGAAAAAACAGCAACTAAGAGAAACAGAACACTTTTGCCGTCAAAAAGAACTAGAAGATGAAACAGAAGGTTCATCGGAATATTTCTCCCATCTCCACCTTCTTCTGTCTCTAATCTCCCCATCTTCATCCTCTCCTAGGTTCAAAGTTCAATCAGTTAACAAAATAACAGTGAACTTGAATCTCTTTGGGCTTTATAGATCCTAGTTTAGAGGATGGAAAATGAAACAAAAAGCCCTTCAACTATCTTAACCGTGTCTGTAGAGTATCGGACACCTATGCAGCTGTGTCCACAGGTGTCCTGTGTCCGACACGGATATGACACTCGTACGTGGCCATATTTGACGTGCCATGCTTCAGAGCTACCGAGTTTGCATCAAATTTTTAGGTATACATATGAAGTTCACCAATTAGTAATCCAGCTATTTTAAGAAGATAAACACCAGTAGAATAATTTACTTTATTTGGGTGCTTAGGCTTCTTCCTTTTTTTTTTTTCTTTCCTCTAAACTACAAGTTCGATTGATTTTCTGAAGTTTCATCATGTTGCCTTTTGTTGATATAATGGTTTCCACTTATGTAGAACATTCCCTCTTACTTATACTTTCATGGTCTCCGTTTCTTGAATTGTTTCCTCTAATGTCAAATTTCTGCCACAGCTTGCTTTTAGATTCACTAAGCATACCGAAAGTAGTAATTTTAGTTTTAAGCATGGAGTTATAGTCACATGTTAATATAAGAAAGTTTTTTTTGTTTGATAAATTTCCTGGGACAGTACACGAAATCGGTCTAAACAAAAAACATGGCATTATGTACTCATAATTCCTCCTTTGTTACAAGACAACTATTGTTTACATTGTATTTGATAAATTCTTGTAAATTCATTAAATAGTTTTATAGGTCTAATGATGAGAAAAATTGATCCTATTTTATGATAAATACTCCAAAAGTTATGTTGCCAATCAATCATTTTGTAGTTTACTATTAGCAGACATAATGTTTTATTCCTTTAATAAAGTTTGTTTTCAGGTCTGGTGTTACTAAGAGCTATTCAAAGTTCAAGATCCATTTGATTTTGTCACATAAAAGATTCATGATTCTGTGAGCTAAGATATATATATATATATATATATCCTATTTCTACTTCAGTCCTGTTAGAGAAATAGCAATTTTGATTATGTTAATCGTCTTTTCTCCTATAGAAAAGATTAAGAGGTAGAGTACTTGCGTAATGATGACTAATTTCACTACTCTTAACCATTCCAAATATTGCAGGGGCGAGGAGATACTTGGAGAATAGCACATTTGAAACCAAGCATGGAAGTGAAGGCAAAAACCAAGATAGGCCTGGAGAATAACATTTCAAACCAAGCATGGAAGCAAAGCAAGAAACTTAGATAAAATAGGGTTTAATATTATGGCACCTGTCGAAACGTTTTACCGCCGCGACGAGGAGGTTCGGGACCTTTTTAAATTTTTGTAAACACAGGAGTCGCCACTAACCTTTTATTTTCTTAGGTGTGGTTAGCTCACCTATTGTGAGTCTATCTATCTTAACATTGGCCTAAATAGGTTTATTAAGTTAGATAGGTTCTGGTCTACGAAACAAAGAGATCGGATCCGGGAGTACGGTTACGCGTGGGGAAGGATTAGCACCCCCACAGCGCCCATCCAAAGATGGTACCATTTTTTTAGTCTAAGCCTTGTCCTATGTGTATTTTTTGAAAATTTATCTTTTTGAGATTTTTATAAATAACAAATTTTATTGACTCTTAAACAAGAAGTGAGTTTTAGAAATTGGGCCCTTAAATAAGAAATTGATTTACAAAAAAAATTGACTCTTAAACAAGAGTTTTGATTTTAAGGCAATTAATTTATTAAACAAGGATTTGATTTTAAGGGAATTTGAATTCTTGAACAAGGATTTTGATTTTTAAGAGGATTAATTTCTTAAACAAGAAGCGCATTTTGAAATAAATTGGATTTCTTTAGGAAATTAGACTATGATGGAATTGAATTCTTAAACAAGAATTTTGATTTTATTAAAAATTGAATTTCTTAAACAAAGACTTAATTTCTTGCAAAAATTGAATTCTTAAACAAGCATTTGGTTTTAGTAAAATTGAATTTCTTAAACAAGAATTTAATTTGATCTTAAAAAAGGATACATTAAATCTTGGCTTTATTCATTTTAACCTTAATAATTGGAAGCCTCAAGATAATCCCGGGAATAACGTAAACACGATAATTCCTTAGACATAGTTCCATCGTCGGAAGTCCCAATGGCTTAAAGAAACGATCAATTAATTAATTTTATTTTTAAAGAATTTAGAAAATTTGTGACTCAACACTTTTTACAAATCAGATAAAAATTCAAGGATAAGGAGTGGAAATCATAATATCGGTATCCCCTAGGCCCTTGCGAAACTTCGTTA
This sequence comes from Microcos paniculata, assembly GCA_030664755.1. Classification (NCBI taxonomy): domain Eukaryota; kingdom Viridiplantae; phylum Streptophyta; class Magnoliopsida; order Malvales; family Malvaceae; genus Microcos; species Microcos paniculata. The sequence goes on along the minus strand of CP131462.1, from coordinate 8,570,657 downwards.
GGGCGATCTAGGAGAGTCCCTCACCTAAGAGAGCCCTAAGATTACCGTAACCACGGTAACCCTTTGGACCCCCTATCATTGAGGACTTCCAAGTAAAAGCCAATGCAATATGTAAGCATGCTACCAATAATATGAGAATGAGAAATTAATGCCATGAATGTGGACTTTTAGTTATTATCTAAGACTACGTTAAATTATATACAAAGATGATCATGGTCATATTTTTTGAATTTTCTTTTTCTTTTTCTTTTTATTTTTGTTTATTTATTATTATTATTTAATTAAATTAATATTATTTTGGGATTAGATTTGCTTGAATCCTTTTCGAAACCTCGGTTGGAACTTAAGACAAAATCGCACCCAAGAGAATAATAGAATTATTGTAACCACAATAACCCCATTATTCTCTAATTATTGGTCCTTTAATTGATTATCTTAACTTCATGCAAACAAATTAATATGCAAATGGTATGACAACAATGACTAAATTAAATTAACAATATGCAGCATGGCATGTGATATGAAGTTCAATTCTTAATTCAGTTTTATTTACAAAGCTAATACATCTTAACGCATTTAGGCTTCCAAATTGATGAAGAATGGACAAAACGTGACCCCACATTTAAAATGTCATCAATTATTGCAATTGCTGAAGTCAAAGTCAATTAATACATGTGACCCTACGTCTAAAATGCTATCACGTGACTCTTCATCTAACATGCCATCAATCAATAAAAGTGATGAAGTCAAAGTCAATTACCAAATATGGCCCCACATTGCTTCAATGTGAATGAAAATGAAGTAAAAAATTACCTAAAGGACGGAAGGCAGGCTGTAGCAACCCGGATGGAGCAACACGCGGACCTGGCGCGGGTCACCTCTGGACTGGATTTTTTTAAAGTGCAAAAATTCTAAAATGCCCTTGGGCTATAAAAGACACTTTTTTAGCTCCCTTGTCTATCCTTTGCCGAATCCTTCAGCCCCCCCTTTTTTTTTCCTCACGTCCTCCCGTTCGTTCTCTCCAACAAACAGCAAAACTTGAATTTATCCTCCCTTGAGTGGATCAAACGACTCCTTAACCCAGAAAAATCAAGAACATCTGATGAACATGATGAACTGAACCCAGAAATTATCCACCAAAATTTCTTGATTTGCACTTTGCACTACAACCTTTTCTCTTCTTGACTCGAAATTTAAATCTTCAAAACTTCCCCTCTATCACTCAAAGATTTCTGACTTTTCCTTAGCAATAGACCCCAAATGCTACACTTTCCCTCATTTCCGAAGCTACCTTTCTCAGAGGAAATGCCTTTTTCCAGGAAAAAAAAAATCTTACAAAGTCTAGCTCTTTTTTTTATCCGGCTAATTTCCGTTGAAACTTCAACTGGAAATCAATCGTTCTTCTCATTTAACAACTTAGAACTCTAAGCTGTTACCAAATCACCAAAATCCCTTCTCTCCTTTTAAGAACTAGAAACTCAAAAGCTTTCACAGAAAGCAAATCCTCTTGACTCCCCCTTTGGACTCTGCCCTTCAAAATTCCTCAAAATTCAGAAACTTTTAAAAACAAGAAACTCTCTAATTTTCTTTTTTCGGACCCTCTCCTCTCTGAACTCTAAAAAAAAAACCCCCCCTATTTAATTGTTCAGGCTATATATATAGCAAAGGCTGAAGAGAAATCAAGGGCTGAAAATCAATTTCTTTTTGCATCCAAAGGCTAGCATTTTTACCGCCTTTAGCACCCACCGTTTCAGGGCTTTTTTCTGGTTTGTTGGTTTCCAACTCTTGTTGGTTGTAGTGTTCTGCTCTTCTTCTTTTTTGTTTTAGGGAAGTGGTTTAGCAGGGGTTGTCTAGCGTGGCTTTGAGGGTCGATGGCTATTCTTCCTATGTCGTTGGAACCATGCGATTTTTCAACTTGGCACTATGTTGGGTTTCACGATGCATCAGCAGTTTCAAAGGAAGGTGTCGGTCTTCAGTATTGATATTTGTGATGGAGTTCCTTTAATTGTTTCATTGGCTGGTTAATTGCAGAACTCAGCAAGTTGTCCAATTGAAAATGGCAAAGTTGCTGCATAGTTCTTTGTTCGGGGTGCCTTACGAAAAAAAGAAAGAGGAAAGTTGCAGTGATTGCTCCTCTGGCTTGCAGCCATCAGCTTCTTGGATCCCCACTTGATCAATTTGGGCCTACAGAAAGGTCTTGGCCCAAAGTCTTGCACATGGCTTAAATTGGTGATTTAATATTTCGGGCCTCTTGCAAACTAAATGACAATTGGGTTTTATTGTAACTTCAAAATTCTTTGCTTAATGAAATCAGGCCTTAGAATTTCTAATTCATATTCAGCCCATATCTTGGAGCAAATAAGGCAGTGGACTAACATAGAACAAAATAGCAAGAAATAAAATAAAACAAATAAATAAAAGAAAAATCAAAGGAAAAGAAAAATAAGGTGTCTACAGCACCAGATAGCAAGAAGCTACAAATTTAGAGATAGAGCTACACATATTATCTTATATATTATTATTGACTCTCTTAAAGTTTGATAAACATATTGCTAGCTTAACTATATTTGCTATTTTATACAAGTCCTCTTATATTATATTGTTGATAGGCTCCATTCATACGCACTTAACTTAGTTACCCTTCCTTTATGTACAAAGGCATTTTCTATACATATGTTGAAAGCTAGTTGCCAATATTCATGTTTATATGTACATGAAATACCATTGTCATACACCATATTTAAGGAAATACATATCAAACAAACTTTCATATATACCTGCAGTATTAACGCGCGTAGCCACACTAGTTTTTGTTAATTTTGTTTCATTTTTCCTTTTCCTGCGTTTCGACGCCAAAATTTTGAAGTTCTCAACTTCACAAAATGACTTTTAGCCCCGCTGGGAGCTAGCCCACAAAAAGAAGGCCCAATCATGTCGGTGTCCAAGATGGCGGATCTTGGTAATTTTTCATACCTCTATTATCAAATATACCTACATGGGTGTGTAGATTTAATGAGGTAAGAAGTCTAGAAGACTGTTTATGCTAGGTTTGCCGATAGGAAATATATAAGCCCACATGTTAATCACATGAGCACCTGCTGCTAAGATAGAATAAAATATCAAAATTAATCAATTTAGGCTATGTTTGAGAGAGTGGTGTGATTGGTTTTGGTGCGATTGAAATGATAAGATTAGTTACTGTACATGTGAGATTGGAATTGTGATGGTGAGATTAAAACCAGCGGTGAAAAAATAGGTGTTTGACGAAACAACGGTGGCAGTGAGGTGAGGATGTAAAATGACCATTAAGGCTATTAATTAAAATAGGGGGAAAGGATTTGGTGCAAAAAAAATTATAAAAATAGGGTTAAAATGAAAAAATCATTCCCACCGATGGTGGGAATTCCAAACGGTGCTTTTTACACTAGTGGAAAAGGTGCGGTTGGGGACTGCCACATAGGCAAACCCCACCGCACCATAGCATGCACCAAACAGCAAATTTTGCACCAGTACGGTGCAAATTGGCCCAATCGCACCGTACTAGTGCACCAAACATAGGTTATGTTTGGGAGAGCGGTGCGATTGGTTCCGGTGTGATTGAAATGATAAGATTAATTACTGTACATGTGAGATTGAAATTGTGGTGGTGACATTAAAATCAGCCGTGAAAAAATAGGTGTTTGACGAAAACAAAGGTGGCGATGAGGTAAGGATGTAAAATGACCATTAAGGCTATTAATTAATATAGGGGGAAAGGATTTGGTGAAAAAAAATTATAAAAATAGGGTTAAAAATGAAAAAATCATTCCCACCGGTGGTGGGAATTCCAAATGGTGCTTTTTGCATCAATGGAAATGGTGCGGTTGGAGACTGCCATGTAGTAGGCAAACCCCCACCACACCACAGCATGCACCAAACAGCAAATTTTGCACCAATACGGTGCAAATTGGCCCAATCGCATCTTACTGGTGCACCAAACATAGCCATAGCCTTAGTAAGGTTTTAACGTGCTCCAGGGTCATGGAAAAAGGAATATCTGGGCTAACTTACTTTTATACTATAGTAACATGTCTTTAAGTCTCTGTTGACAAAATTTTGTACAATACCAGATTGCCTGCTTGTAGAGTCTCGTGAAGGGGTTGCTGGAGAGATGAAAATACGAGCAATAAGGCGACGAAATTCAGAAATTCCTAAATTGGGAGTAAGGCAGTTTATCTGTTATTGCACTTTTCTTTTCTAGTTTCTTCTTTCGTAAAACAATATATTCTATACTTGGAATAATCTTTAAGATTGCACTAATATTTGTAAAATTAAGTTGCTATAGATTGAGCTGGAAATTTAAAATATTTTGGCCACAGAAACATTTTTCATAATCAAAATTCATTCCTTGTTTGTTTAAAACGTGTAGCAATAAGCTAGTCGACAATGCTCATGATCTTTTTCAACCTAATTGCATGCTTTGGATCTTCAAATTGATTAACTATATATAGCTTATTCTTATTTAAACCAGAGGCCTTGATGAATTTTATTTTACTTGTTTTCCTACTAGAAGTTAATCGGGCTTCACCCCGACTTTAATTTTTGAATTAAAATTTAATAAAATTTGAAGCTATGTTTAAAACTTTATAAGTTTTTTATATTATTTCACCCTATCATATGTACCAAACATATTTTTAATTTATAAAATTTTAAAATATTTCAAAAGAGTAATTATAATTATTTCTAAAATCAAACGACCAAAAATGTTTATGACTCAATTATAAGTTAGAAAAAAATAAAATAAAATAAAATAAATTTAATCAACTAATAAATAAAATATATTATATCAAATATTATATATATATATATAAGTTGAAAATATTAATTAATCAATACATAAAAATATATTTCAAATAGTAGTAAATTTTTTAATAATAATAAATTTTAATATGATATATAATATAAAAAATAGAAAATAAATCTTTTAAAGTATTTTTTAAATCAACCTATTTTTCTAGGCCCATTTAAAAAGAAAAATATTACTTAAAGAATAAACTAAAAATAAAGAAAAGAGAGAAGAAAAGAAAAATCTAAAAGAATTATAAAAGTTAAAAATTATAAAAGAAAACAAAGTAAAAAAAAGAAAAAAATAATAGGGACAACCAATGGGGAGGTGGCATTTGCCCTCCCATGTCAATTTTCCCTTTACTTTTATATATAAAAAAAAATGTTAATGTTAATTAGAGAAGAATCCCCTCGCGTAACTTCGGGACTAATTTATTTTTTTATTGTACATGGAGCAACAATTGTTAAAGTAAATTCGCTTCACTTTGAGTTACAAAAATAAACATAATAAATAGATGAAATAGTATTGATTTCTTTTTTACTATGCATAGAATAGCAATGGTAAGAGGAAAACTCAAACAATGTCGACTAGTGGAAGGTTAAAAAACAAACATAATATAACATATGAAATTGGATTATTTTATATAAGAAATTTAAATGTATGTATGATAAATTCAATAAACAAATAAACATTTGAGGTAAAAAATTTAAACATAATATAAAAGAAATAAATTTTTAAAAGGAAAATTTGTGAAAAATAAAAAAATTATAGGTTAAATGTATTGTAATTTCTTGTGAAATTCAATATTTATAATGATTTAAAACATTCCAATTAATACACCAATATAAAGAAAATTTTTGTAAAAAATAAAATAAAATATATTTTCAAACTAAATATAATTATTTTTCTCTCTTCATTCCACGAATACAATAAATAACTTATACAAAATATTTAATGCACTTAAAATATAAAAATTGTTTTAAAATTATTTATAATTATTTTTCTCTCTCCTCTTATTCTATATGGTACTATCTATGGTTTTTATAACACATTCCTTTAATATAATGGTATAGATAGATATTAATGTTAATGTTAATGTTAATGTTAAAGCGTTAATGTGAATAGACGTTAATAGAAGTATTAATAGAAGTGTTAATAGATTAGATAGATGCTATAATAGAATATAGATAGAAGATTTCAAATGGCGGTACACCATCCGAGTTGTACTCAAGACACGCCGCAATCATTAAGCGTTGAACTTGAAAAGCTAAGGTAAAATTTAAATATCATCTAACCTTGTTTGATTTGCTGGGGCCATTAGATAATATTATCTAATCTAGGTGCTTCAACCTCTTCTTTCTTTAGTAACATTTGTCATTTTTGTTGCTAATTTAATGCAGAAAACATGAATATCTCAATGATTGGAGCCCAAAAAAATCTGTTTTCAAGTTAGTACTAATTCATATGCCTGTCAGAATTGGTTTGTCTCTCTTAAAACTTTTCCATGATTGGTATGCATGAGTTTAAATAACTGTCTCTGAATTTGCTTGCTTTTGGTTTCTTATAATAGGAGGATTATTGAAGCGTATTAGATTGCTTACACTTGAAAGTGAAGACATTGGGAGATTGAGCTGCCTTGGAAATGACGACGTCTCAAAGCGTCATGTCATATGAACTTCTTTCTTGGCCCAAGAACACAAAAAATTACAGTAGGCCCAGTATCAGAGTCATGTGGGCTTTAACGAGACTCATGAAACTCAAGCCCACAAACGAAGCCTTAGGTCCGTTTAACCGTTTAGCGGTGAGGTTGCTACATGGCAGCTCGAGCACTCTGGAGCGCTCTCGGCACGGGTTAGGGTTTCGTTATATGCGATGCGATGTTCTAGAGCGATTTCAGGTAACTCGTTATCTCTTTGTTCTATACAAGAATGTCAGCTGCTTATGTTGGGTTTGATTTTCTGCGAAGTGCTGTTGTAGAGTTGTGCGTCATTTAGATAATCTTTTATGACTATTTACAACACTTAGTTTTTCTTTTTCCGGTCATAGTTTTCTGCTTCAAAAGAAAATCCCAGAACTCTAATAATTCTCTTTAATAGATTTGGAGTACACATAAAGACTTGGGAAAGATTTCTGGCGAAAAGCGTGGGCTGGGAAACTCTCTATTTTTCGGCCAACATACGGAAAGTTTGCCTGATTGAAGCTTGACCCATTGGAAAACTTCTTTCTACTGGCTTCGATTATAGATTCCGCCTTGGACAGAGAAAACGGTAAAATATCCAAACTTGTAAGCTTCTTCATATTCTTCCACCTGAAAGCAATGGCCTTTGGTCATCTCTACTTTATCTTTCAATTGCTTTAATATTTAGGAAGTCTGCCCTGGGTACGGGAACTACGGTGACAGAATTCTCTCTTATCGTCGGGAATTTTGGGGAATATTGAATATAAACATTCCTCTTCTTGTGACATGGGAGAGGAATTAGCTTCTGTACATTTTGTGATGATTATTATATTGCTTAGCAATCCTCGTTATTTTACTTCCATGTTAATGATTTTCTAACTACTGTGACAGATTAATATGGTTGATTATGGCTCTGATGGTTATGAACCTCCTGAATTTCAACTTAGAGATATCTTATCCGAGGATGACAAAGATAAATTTTTCTCCTTTTTGAAATCCTACAAGCGAAAAGGCCCCGTTGATCGTTTAGTTGCACGTACTATCTGTGACTATGGCGCGATAAAATGTGCCAAAGCCTTACTTGAAGAAGAAACTGATTATACATTTGATATTCATGGCACCCTCTGTGATCATACTGAAAATTTTACCCCACTGCATGCCGCAAGTTCTGGTGGTGACATATCAATGGTTCGCTTACTTCTTCGTCATGGAGCTCAACCCAATGTCAGAAGCACTTCCCTCGACCCAAGCAGTCACATTCACCCATACTTCCATAACAAGCTTCCTTTCAATGCCGCACTTGATGAGTTCAAGTATTAGTTTGAATTTGTTTCCTCCTCATGCTTATGCACATTGTCTTATCACAAGCACACCAGTTTTATGCTCATTTCTATGTTTTTCCTGCAGTACAAAGCTCAATTATTTCGATGAGCATGAGTGGAATCCTGCTGCACATCTCTGCCGTGTGATTATCATACACTGTCTACCAGAAATGGTATGTTCTGCTTTTTGAATTGATTATATTGCATATTTTGCTAGGTTTTTTTTATTAAACTTGTTTTTTTGGGTACTAATCATGACAGAGAAGTAGACTCAAGGTTCTTCGTTTGCTTGTTGAGAGGACAGAGAAAGTTGAGAAAGAAATCTCTCACTATGTTATTGAAGGAAAAGTTGTTGAGCTTGCTGCTTTACTTATAGTCGCTCGTGAGAAGGTTATGTCACCTTCTGTGTTTGAAAACTTAGGTTGCGCCGACGAAGGAAGCATGACCTTTGGCAACTTTATCATGCGAGAGATCATGACAATAAATGATCTGGAATTGAGTTCCATGGCCAGTGGAAACCATGAGTTGGCTAGAAAGTGTGAGCATCGGCTGGCTTTGATGGTGGCAATGTTTCAGCTGCTTAAAATATTTGAAAGCGTCGGTGATAGAATCCAAACATATCTCAAGGAGTCTCCACGGAAGGTATGCCAAACAAATTTTATGTCATTGGCTTCATATTTGATACAGATGTTACCCAATTGGTTAATTGGTCTCTATAATCTTCCATGTATTTTTGTCAGTTCATGTTTAAAAATAAAATTGTAGTTTATTTTCATTAGACGTAGCTTTTTTTTTTTTTTTTTTTGTAAAATGCTTTTTATGCTCAATGAAGCGTTGGCCATACATACCATTTGACCGAACTCATCACGGTTTCCTTTCAAGTCATGTCACAGGTATTGGATCAAAAAGTAGCCAAAGAAGTTGCATCTATGTTGGTTGATGCAGGGTTTCCTGTGAAGGAAGAAGATTATAATTTAAGTACGCTTGATAGGTATGAAATTGCAAGTTTTCATGGTATTATTTTTGGTTCTCTTTCTTGTTGTTCATAGAATTTGGATGGTTGCCATTCACTTGAACATAAACTGAACTTATTGAATGAGTAACCGATATTTTTCTTCCTTGTCTTTGTTGCATTGGTGACCATCTGGGTGACTATGTTTATGGTGTGGTTGAAAAGGCATTTCGATGCTACGGAAGATCTTGGTAATTTTTCATACCTCTCTTACCAAATGTATCTGATTGATAGTGGCATGGGAATGTAGATTTAATGAGATATAAGGACTCAGTATGGGAACATAAAGATGAAAAGAACAAATGAATAGAACGCAAAATTTGTGTAGAGGTAAGTTGGAAATGAAGCACTGGTTAGGGTTATGGAACCTGAACCACTAACATATAGTTAAGGCCTGCTTAAGAAGTCTATAAGACTGTTTGTGCCAGGTTTGCTGCAGGAAACATGGAAGGCCACATCAAAAACTTGATTACCTGTTTTAGATATATGGTGCATATCAAAAACTAATCAATTTGGTTTTAAGGTGCTCCTGGGTCATGGAAGATCTGAACTAACTTGTTTTGATACTATTTAACCTGTATTTAAGTCTCTGTTGACAAAACATTTCTTCAATACCGCATGAATCCAGGATACCTGCTTCGTCATGAAGAGGCTGCTAGAAAGATGAAAACGCCAGCAATAAAGCGTGGAAAACCAGAAAGTCTGAAGTTTGGAGTAAGGCAGTTTATCTGTTATTGCAGTTTTTATCTCTTCTTTCTTCTCTTGAAGGCAATGAAGACCGTAAAACAATTATTGTGTATTTGGAATAGTTTTTAAGATTGCGCTAACATTTCACAAAAGAAGTTGCTACTGATTTGTCCGGAAATTTTTAAAATTTCTGGCTACAGAAACATGTTTCATACTCAAAATTAATTCCTTATAGTTTTTTGCTTCATGTTTTGCATTAAGCGAGTGCACAATGCTCATGATTTTCTTTTTTCAACCCAATTTCATGCTTTGGATCTTCAAACTGATTAAGTGTTGCTTGTTGTTAATTAAACCAAAGGCCTTGATGAATGTATTTTCCTTTTCAGCATGTGACACTCACTCGAAGTTTTAAGCATAGCTCTCAAAATCTCGCAGCACAATTTAATCGTTCCCTTGTTTCTATGGCGGCACATGATCGGGGTTGTATTCATGACAGAACGCAATCATTAAGTGTTGAACTTGAGAAACTACGGTAAAATTTATTTATCATCTTACTTGTTTGATTTCCAGTGGCCATATGATAGTATGTACATTAGGCGCTTCAAACTGTTCCTTCTTCTAGTTTCAGTTTTCTTTACTTTTGTGTTACTAATTTAATGCAGGAAACATGAATATCTAAACGACTGGAACCCAAGAAAATCCATTTTCAAGTTAATTTTTATATTATGCCTGCCAGAATTGGTTTGTCTCTCTTAAAACTTCTTCATGATTGTCTTGCGTGTGTTGAAATAACTGTTTATGAAGTTCCTTGCTTTTGGTTTCTCTAATGAATAGCAAGGTGGATTATTGAAGTGTATTAGATTGCTTGCACTTGAAAGCAAAAACATTGGGGAATTCAGTTGCCTTTGCTTGAAGGAAGGGAAACTTGTTGAACTGGCTGTTCTGCTGATGGTGGCTCGTGAAAGGTTGATTGGGAAAACAACTCATAGTGAAGGTGCTTCTTATTCAGACGGTAGTGTGGAGCTTCACAAATGTTTAATGCATGAGTTGTCATCTGCAATTTACGAGGAGACTATATCGATAGCAACATTTCGAAGTAGGGATTTGGTTCAAATTTGCAAGGCTAGGAATAAACTAATGTCCTCTGCACGACTGCTGTTTGAGGTGTTTGAAACGGCTGGTTATCGTATTGACCAGTATCTTCAATCGAATGTGTATCTTGTATGCTAAACTTTTCCCTTTTAACTTTTCGCTTTTGCTATTGGGTTTATTGGGTTTTTTTATGCATTTGGTTGTTACCTGAAGCATTTAGGGCATACCTTTCCTGTTAGTACTTCAAAATTTAACAGTTGCAAATGGCCATCTTGACTTTTGAAATTTAACCAAAACAAGTATGAAGTTGATAGTCTTGTTTATTTTTCTAGACGAGAGTCACAAATCTGCAAGTCGCAAGGGATGTGGCTTACTTGTTCGGGGAGGAAGGTTTTTGTTTGAGGCGACAAGACTCAAATTTGAGTGATATGAAATGGTATTTTGCATTCTGTCCTGCCTGATTTGCTTTTGATTTTCAATCTACTTGATTGTTTATTTTTAAAGAAGTTCCTTACTATTTTGGGAACTATTTCTTATTAATTTTTGTTGTTTTCTTTTTGCATGGTATTGCTGCAATCGCTCAAGTTTCTCAACCAAACTGGAATTGGAACCTGAACAAGCAGGTAAGTAGTCATTTGTATATGTTTAAATTAGACAAGGATGAGCATTTTGTTATTGGTGTCCCCCTTTCTTTTGTCTGTATGGGATAGAGTGGGTGGTTACATGTTACTGAACATTGTTGGCTAAACATGTTTACTTGTGCTTAGAGGTGTCAAATCGGGTTGATCGGGTAGGTTTCGGGTTCGGGTCAATCAGGTCGGGTCAGTTTGGGTCAAAAGAGATTTTCGGGTCATTTCGGGTTTCGGGTCATTCGGGTTCGGGTCATTCGGGTTTCGGGTCATCCGGGTTTCGGGTCATTCGGGTCTCGGGTCATTTGGGTCTCGGGTTTTTCGGGTTTTGTCCTCGGGTTTGTCGGGTTTCGGGTTATTCGGGTTTCGGCTTCGGGTTTTTCGGGTTTGACCATCGGGTCTTTCAAGTTACAGATTTTTTGGATTTTATATCATTTGGATTCGATTTTTTTTTATTTAACTCTCGAGTCATTCGGGTTATCGATTATTTTAAATTGAATTAAAGTTTTGATTTTACAAATTAATACTTAAGAGAGATTTTATCAAAAATATTATTTATTAGATTTGTTATAAATTGTAATTAAATTAATTAAATTTGTAATGTTATAAATGCATTAATTACATTAGTAACATTTATAACTTTTTTAAAAATTTTCCTATAAATTATCTATAGTTTTAAATAAAATAAATATTTAAATTTTTATTATTTACTAATTCATTTCTAAATTCTAATTGATATATAATAAATTCATGATTCATACAGCTATGGCCACCATGAACCACTAATCTTAGTATCTTATTATCTTAGTGCTAATGACCTTGTTTTGTTCTTTCCTTTCTAAGACTTGTATATAGACTATATTTTATAGTGATTAGTGATTAACATCACATACTTCTGCATAATAGAACAACTTGCACACACACTACATTCGGCATTCTCATTAAATTATTTGTTTTGGCTAGAACTAAATTATAAGGAGAAAATATATGACAACATATTAAAATTTTAATTTCAAATTTTTAATGTTTAGATACTTTTTGTTGGATAGATAATTCATTAATTTGATATGAATATTAGTAATTTATTAATACTACTGTAATTTATAAATTTTCTTAGTTAAAATGGAAAATTGTCACTCACATGAAAAAATTTATTTATTGATTTGATCAGTAATGATGAAATCAACATGGCCTTTTGTAAATTCTCAAATTTTCCTTAATAATGTTCATAATTAATATTATTAAATTTAAGTAATAATATTCTATAAATTCATATAATTCAATCATAAATTCATAATAATAAAATTTAAAAATCATAATTATGAAAAAATATTTTTTTAAGTTCACTTTGATCAAAATTTTATCAAATGTTTATTTTTATTTTCTTTATCAAATTTATTTATTAAATTTGAAGTTTATGAGTTATATAAAAATACTCCATCTGTCCCTATTTGTCTATTACAATTAATCATTTCATACAGGGCAAAAAAAATAGTTATGGTACAAAATTTCATACATATTTACATTGACTTTCTTATTTTATCCTTATCTCTCTTCTTCTTTAATTCTCTCTCCTATTTAGAAAAAATATTTATTTAAGAGAGAAAAAAAGTAGTTTAAAAGGGTAATTTTAAAAAATTAATAATTAATGCTGGGATATAGACAGATAAAAAGGAATAAATAAAGTTTTTAAAAACAAATAAAGCTTCTAGCAGAAGGCAGATAAATAGGGACAGAGGGAGTATTTCATTAGTTTGTCGGGTTCTTTCGGGTTAGATTCTCGGGTCAATCGGGTTTCGGGTCAATCGGGTTCCGGGTCAATCGGGTTTCGGGTCAATCGGGTTCCGGGTCAATCGGGTTTCGGGTCAATCGGGTTACGGGTCAATCGGGTTACGGGTCAATCGGGTTTCAGGTCGGTCGGGTTCGGGTCGTTTACTTTTTTTTAGTCAAACCAGGTCGGGTTAGTTTCGGGTTCGGGTCGGTCGGGTCGGGTTATCGGGTTCGGGTCAACTTTTGACAGCTCTACTTGTGCTGCTTGTCCCCAGAAAAGCTTGGTAAGCTCAGTAAGAGATTTCCAGTTAAAGATGTTGCGTTGCGGTTGTGCTTTCCAGCCCATAGGTTTTCCCTTGCAGAGGTGAGTTATTTAAGCCTTGTAACTTCTTCTGTCTTTAATTTATTACAGATAAAATTTTCCTATCAACTGCAATGATTACAATTGGTTGGATATTTTCCAGTCTGTTTGGGTATTTAGACTGACCTTAATCTTACAATCCTTTTTGACATAGAAAAAACATATTGATATTAGCGGTATGCTAAGTGGACAGCAAAGGACATTCCCCATATTTGGCTCAGCAGCTCGCTCCTTTCATACTTGTCGGTCCCCAGTGAGCAGCTTTGGTTTCTTGCCTTCTAAGCCAGTGGGAACTCAAACTTCGAAAATAGTAAAGCCATTGATGGTCAGTTTCCTGTCTGGCGAGCAATTGACAATGTTTGCACTTGCTTTCAAGAGAGGTGTAAAACTTACTATATGACTAGCCTCTTTTTCCATGTATGAAGGTATGAAAACCGACCTACACTAGACATATGCTTTATGTTCTAAGAAGAATACATGCTTTCGGTTTCAAACTTGGTTTGGTTTATGGTTTTTAATTTGCAGTATAATAGTGATTCTTTGCCGGTTTCAATTTTGCTTCTTAATTTGTCTTTTGAGGAAAGGAACTTGTTTTGAACTTCTCTTTTTCGCAAATTTATTAATGCTTGTCAAGTCTTGTTGATGCACTGGATAGGCAGCATTGAAGATAAGTTGGTGCTAGTACTGATGAAATATGCTTTTTGTGTGCATTTCCAGCAGCTGTCCAAGTTTCCTCTCTAAGTAGATGATTGAAAACTGCATCTTCGAAGACTGTCGTCTTCTCTGTAAGGAGATATTGTTATATTCTCACTTGGGATATCAACTTATGCTACCATGGAATGAGATTTTTTTTGTCAAATTATGCTTGTCTATGTATCAAATATCCGAAGACTGGTTCACGAGCATCAACAAGCAGTAATATGAAAGAAATTCAGTGTCCGACTCCGACACAAAGCCCACTGAAGCCAACTATGTTCACTACCATCCACTGAAACTATTGTCACCTTGGCTTTAACGGATGGTTGCAACTTGAAACTAACAAATAGGAACTGGTCCTTAATGACTGATGTTAAATGGCTCATATTTGAAGTGGAGAGGGCAATTCAATCCACAGGCTAATGTGACGTTAGGCTTTTTCCTTTTTTGGGCCTTTCATACGGCCTAATTTCTTTTTCTTGAAACCAAAGCCCGTAGGCAGTGTCGTAGGTCTAATTGGAAGAGTGATTTTCCAAGTGGCGAGTGCGATGTTCGTTCTGATTTTGAGGGTAGTTACTGATATGGCCCTTCAATTTCTGGCGAAAAGAGGTTCAAATCCTAGGGACTTTGTCACTATTTATAGAATCCTGTTAATTTTTCCCTTTTTTTTTTATGGGCTGTATATAGTTTTTCATTCAGGTCCATGCTCTCTAAAGAAAATCATAGAATTTGAATCCCCTTTTAATTAATTTTTTTCCTTTTGAAAAATTAACAGATTCCGAGTGATTCCCTTAACTTTGATGGTTAGGACATAAGCTGCTCATCTACAGATTCTGTTTAAAAATTTATAGATTTGGAATATATATACATAAAATTTCAATCTTGAATTTTGATGAAATTGGATGATAAACATCGCTCTTATGACATGGGAGACAAATTAAAGTTTTGTGCATTTTGTGATGGTTATTATGTTGCTTAGGTTAGCAATCTTTAAATTTACTTTTATATTTTTTTTATTATATTAATTAATACCTATCAATTTTCAAAACACCATTGATAGGTTAATATGGTTGATTATGATTCTGATGATTATGAGCCTGCCCCTCAAGCTCAAAGATGTCTTATTTCAGGATGAAAAGGGAAAAATTTTCTTGTTCTTAAAACGCTACAGTGGAAAAGGCTTTTATCTGCCCCCACCCCACCCCAGCCAAAAAAGAATGCAATGGAAAAGTTCCCCCTCGCTCCTTATATATGTTGCATACTTCATACTTGCACGTTCCATCTATGTCTCGGGTGCGATAAAATGTGCCAAAGCGTTACGTACCTGAAGAAGAAACTGGTTTATACATTTGATATTCATAGTAACCTCCTTCATGATGTTGAAAAAAGTATTAGTTTGAATTGTTCCCACCTTATGCTTGGGAACATTTTCTTATCTCAACGACACCAATTTCATGCATGTTTCTAAGATTTTCTTGCAGTACAATGTTCAAATTATCTCTGTAAGCGTGAGTGGAATCTTGCTGCACATATCTTCCATGTGATTATTATACTCTGTCTAGTGTCTGCCAATATTGTTTTTTTTGTTTTCTGCTTTTTGAATTCATTTTATTGCATAATTGTCTCGATATCTTGTAACGTATCTTCCTAAATTTGAGTAATGTTGAGGGATTATTTTGCTAGTTTTCTTAAACTTGTGTTTTGGTACTCGTGAGTCGTGACAGAGAAATAGACTCAAGGTTCTTAGTTTGCTTGTTGAGAGGAGAGGACAGAGGAAGTTGACAAGAAATCTCTCAGCTGTTTTGCTTAAAGTTGCTCGTCAGAACGCTAGAAATTGTCAGCTTCAGCTGTCTTCAGTGAAGCCGTAGGTTCAACCATTCAACTTTAACAGTGAGGTTGCTACTTGGCAGCTTGAGCACTCTGAAGCGCTCTCGGCGCGGGTTAGGGTTTCGTTATTTGCGATGTTCTAGAGCGATTTCAGGTAACTCGTTATCTCTCTGTTCTATCCAAGAATGCTGCCCATGTTGGGGTTGGTTTTGTGCCAAGTGCTGTTGGTAGAGTTGTGCGTCATTTAGATAATCTTTTATGACCGTGTACAAGACTGATTTTTTCTTTCCGGTCATAGTTCTATGCTTCTAAAGAAAATCCCAGAACTCTAATAATCCTCTTAAATTCTCTCTCTTTAATAGATTTGGAGTATACATAAAGACTTGGAAAATATTTCTGGCTAAAAGCGTGGGCTGGGTAACTCTATTCTTCGGCCAAAATACCGACAGTTTGCCTGATTGACCCTTGACCCATTGGAAAACTGCTTTCTACTGGCATCGATTTAGATACCGCCTCGGACAGAGAAGACGGCAAAATATCAAAATTTCTTCGTATTCTTCCACTTGAAACCTGAAAGCAACGGTCTTGTGACATGGCAGAGGAATTAACCTCTGTAAATTTTGTTCTCGCTTAGCAATCTTCAATTTTACTTCCGTACTTCTATTACATTGGTTAATAATTTTCAAACTACCATGACAGATTAATATGGTTGATTATGACCCTGATGGCTATGAACCTTCTTTCGAAGTTCAAGTTAGCAATATCCTATCCGATGATGATATGGATAAATTTTTCTCCTTTTGGTAAAAGACAACAATGGAAAAGGCCCTCTCGCTTGTTATATTGTATATTCCATCTTTGCCTCGGGTGCAGTAAAATGTGCCAAAGCCTTACTTGAAGAAGAAACTGTTTATACATTTGATATTTATGGTAGTCTCTATGATCGTGTTGAAGATTTTACCCCACTGCATTCCCCAAGTTCTAGTGGTAACATAGAAATGGTGTGCTTACTTATCCACCATGGAGCTGAAGCCAACGTCAGAGTCACTTCCTTTCACCCACGCAATCAGCTTCACAAACTCATCTACAACAAGCTTCCTCTCAACCTTGCACTTGAAGGGTTGAAGTAGTAGTTTGAATTTGTTTCCCCATCATGCTTATGCACATTTTCATATCACAAGGAAACCCGTTTCATGCACATTTCTATGTTTTTTTTCCTGCAGTATGGTGTTCGGTAATATGTGTGGGTATGATTGGAATCCTGCCGCACATATCTTCAGTGTGATTATCATACTCTGTCTACCAACATTTGAATTGATTATATTGCATAATTGTCTAGATATTTTGTAACGTATCTTCCTAAATTTGAGCTATCTAATGTTAAGGGATTATTTTGCTGGGTTTCTTAAACTTGTTTTTTGGTGCTCATGACAGAGAAATAGACTCAAGGTTCTTCATTTGCTTGTAGATAGGACAGAGGAAGTTGAGAAAGAAATCCCCCACTATGTTATTGAAGGAAAAGTTGTTGAGCTAGCCGCTTTACTTTTAGTCGCTCCTGGGAAGGTTATGTCTCCTTCTGTGTTTGAAAACTTAGGTTGTACCAAACTGGAAGGAAGCATGACTTTTGGCAACTTACACATGCAAGAGATCATGACAACAAAAGATCTCAGGTTGAGTTCTGTGGCCAATGGAAACCATAAGTTGGCTAGAAAGTGTGAGCATCAGCTGGCTTCCTTATGCCTATGTTTCAACTGCTTGGAATATTTGAAAGCGTCGGTGATAGAATCCAAACATATCTCAGGGAGGAGCCGCAGGAGGTGTGCAGTTTAAAAATTTTTGTCTTTGGCTTAGTATTCTATACAGATGTTGATGTTAGCTAATTGGTCTATATTTCCTCTATAATCTTCTATGTTTTCTGTATTTATGTCAGTTCGTGTTTAAAAATATATTTGCAGTTTATTTTCATTTGATGTAGCCTTTTTTTTTTTTTTTGAATTTTGAAATGTGGTTTATGCTCATTGAAGCATTGGCCATATATTCGTACTATTTGACTGAACTCGTCATAGTTTCTGCTCTACTCCCATTTTCCTCCACAGGTATTCTATCAAAATATAGCCGCTGGAGTTGCATCTATTTTACTTGACGCAGGGTTTCCTATAAAGGAAGTAGATTATAATTTAAGCATGTTTTAAGTGGTATGACAGGCAACTTGTTTTCGTGGCATTGCTTTTGGTTCTCTTTCTTGTTGTTGCTGCAAAAAATAGAATTTGGCATGGTTGCCATTCATGTGAACCTAAATCAACTTATTGGATGAGTAACTGGTATGTTTCTTCGTTGTCTTTGTTGCTTTGGTGATGATTTGGGGTGACTATCATGTGGTTGAAAAAAGGTGGTCCAATTCTATGGCCGATCTTGGTAATTTTTCATACCTCTCTTATCAAATATATCTGATGGATATCACCAAGGGAGTGTAGATTTAATGAGGTAGAAGTCTAGAAGACTGTTTATGCTAGGTTTGCTGCGGTTAGGAAATATATAGGGCCACATGTTAACCACATGAGCCCCTGCTGTAGGTAGAATAAAATAGCTGACATTAAGGTCCATATCAAAATTAATCAATTTAGTAAGGTTTTAATGCGCTCCTGGGTCATGGAAGATCTGGGCTAACTTGCTTTTGTACTAGTAACATGTATTTAAGTCGCTGTTGGCAAACATTTGTACAATACCATATGAATCTAGATTGCCTGCTTTGGGGAGTCTCATGAAGGGATTGCTGGAGAGATGAAAATACGAGCAATAAGGCAGCAAAAACTAGAAATTCTTAAATTGGAGTAAGGCAGTTTATCTGTTATTGCACATGTCTTTTCTAGTTTCTTCTCTCGTAAAAGAATCTATTGTATACTTGGAATAATTTTTAAGATTGCACTAATATTTATATAAAGAGGTTACTATGGATGGAGCTGGAAATTTAAATTCTTTTGGCTACAGAAGTTCATTCCTTATTTGTTTAAAATGCATCGCATTATGCTAGTGAACAATGCTTATGATGTTTTTTTGACCTAAGTGCATGTTTTGATCTTCAAATTGATTAACTGTCGCTTGTTCTTATTTAAACCAAAGGCCTTGATGAATTTATTCCCCTTTTCAGCAAGTGACAGTTGCTCCAAGTTTTAAGCATATCGCTCAAAATCCCGCAGCACGATCTTTTAGTCATTCTCTTGTTTCAATGGCGGTACATGATCCGAGTTGTAATCAAGACAAGCAGCAATCATTAATTGTTGAACTTGAAAAACTACGGTAACTTGTTTGATTTGCAGGGGCCATTAGATATTATCTAACTTTGGTGCTCCAAACTCTTCTTTCTTCTAATTTTTCTTTATTCTAGTTTCAGTTTGCTTTGGTGACTTTTGTGTTGCTAATTTAGTGCAGAAAACATGAATATCTAAATGACTCGAGCCCAAGAAAATCCATTTTCAAGTTAATTTATACATTATGCCTGCCGGAATTGATTTGTCTTTCTTAAAACTTCTTCATGTTTGTTATGCATGAGTTAAAATAACTGTTGCGGAATTTGCTTGCTTTTGTTCTCTTAGCAAGGAGGATTATTGAAGTGTATTAGATTGTTTGCGCTTGAAAGAGAAGACATTGTGGAATTCTGTTGCCTTTGCTTGAAGGAAGGGAAACTTGTTGAACTGGCTGTTCTGTTGATGGTGTTTCGTGAAAGGTTGATAGGGAAGACAACGCATAGAGAAGGTGTTTAATGCGTGAGATGTCTTCTGCAATTTTTGAAGAGACTATGTCATTAGCTACATTTTGATGTAGTAATTTGGTCAAGAGTTGCAAGTCTAGGATCAAACTAATGTGCTCTGCATGACTGCTGCTTGAAGTGTTTGAAAGGGCTGGTTATTGCGTTGACCTCTATCTTCAATCGGATGTATATCTTTTATGCTAAACTTTTCCTTTTCACTTTTTGCTTTGCTGTTGGGTTTATTGGATATTTTAATGCATTTGGTTGTTCCCTGAAGTACTTGGGGCATACCTTTCCTGTTAGTACTTGTTGAAAGAGAAGGTATGGAAGAAGTAAAACTCACACTTTTTACTCATATATTCTGTAGGTATTTAAATGTACATGACTATGTCTCTAGGTAATAAAGTCAGAATCAAATCTTCCTATTATCTCCTATAATCAAGCCTTACTTAATTCTCCTATAATCAGGTCTCCTATAATCAAGCCTAGACAAATCTCCTATAATCAAGTCTATCTAATTATACAACAATATTTTCTATTCTATAACAGTACTTTAAAATTTTATAGTTGCAAATAGCCAAAACTTTTAGTTGGCTCGACTCTGAAAATTTAGCCAAAACTAGTATGATGTTGATAGTATTGTTTATTCTTTTAGGGGAGAACTTCAAATGCGCAAGTCACAAGAGATGTGGCATACGTGCTCAAGAAAAAAGGTTTTCTTTTGAGGCGTCAAGACTCAAATTTGATTGATATAAAACGGTATTTTGCATCGCATTCTGCCTGATTCGGCTTGGTTTCTCAATCTACTTGGTTGCTTATGTTTAAAGAAGTTTCTTAATATATTGGAAACTACTTGTTCATATTTTTTAGTTTTTTCTGCATGGCATTGCTGCAATCACTCAAGTTTCTCAGCCAAACGGGAATTGGAATTTAAACTAGCAAGTTGGTAGTCACTTATGTATGCTCAAATAAAGGAGGGATGAAAATTTCGTTCTTGGTCCCTTTTCTATTGTGCTTGTGTGTGGGATAGGGTGGATGGTTACGTTTCTGAACATTGCTGGCCAAATATGTTTCCTTCTGCTACTTGTTCCCAGAAAAACTTAGTGAGGTCCGTAAGAGGTTTCCTGTTACTGATGTTGCCACGCGGTGGTGCTCTCCCGCCCATGTGTTTTCCCTTGCAGAGGTGAGATATTTAAGCCTTGTAAACTTGTTATCGCAGATAAGATTTTCCTAGGCGCTGCTATGATTACAAATGATTGGTTATTTTCCAAACTGTTTGGATGTGTAGACTGACCTTAATCGTACAATCTTTGTGCCCTAGGAAAAACATATTGCCGATATGCTAAGTGGACAGCAAAGGACATTCCCCATATTTGGCTCAGCAGCTCGCTCCTTTCACTCTTGTTGTATCCGAACAACAGTTTTGGTTTCATGACTTCTGTGCCAACGGGTACTCAAACTATGAAAATAGTAAAGCCATTGATGGGGAATTTCCTATCTGGTGAGCAATTGACAATGTTTGCACTTGCTTTCAAGAGGGGCATAAAACGTATATATATGACTTGCCTTTTTTTCCAATGTATGAAGGTATGAAAATCCTCCATACTAGATATGTACTTTATTTTCTAAGAATAATACATGGTTGCGGTTTTCAAACGCCGTTTGGTTTATAGTTTGCAATTTGCATGATAATACTGATTCTTTGCAGTTTTCCATTTGGCTACTTAATTTGTATTTGAGTTAGGGAACTTGTTTTGAAACTTTCTTTTTTGAAAATTTATTAATGCTTGTTAAGTCTTCTTGATGCATTGGGTAGGCAAGCATTGATGATGGGTTGGTGCTAATACTGATGAGTATGTTTATTTTGTGTATTTCTCCAGCTGCTGCATGCCGAAGTTTCCTACTAAATAGATGACTGAAAACTATTTTGTTCCCAAGTGGAAGTTAGAACGTCGACTTATGCTTACCATGTAATGAGATATTTTGTGCCAAATTATGTTGTCTATGTATGAGTACTCTTTAAGTCTTTCACTTGAAAGAATGTGAAAGATCTAAAGTTTCTAATATAATCTAACTAAAATTAATTCTGTTGTTCCTGTTCCTAGCTCAAAGATGAGCTACAGTCCTACAGCAATAAATAAATACATCTCGGTGCTCCTATCAGTTTCAAGATGACCAGCTTAATTATCTTCAATGAATCATCATGTCCTGAATCGTTTTTGCTCAAAATTCTAGCTGCTTTTGTCCCTTTAAGCTCTCATATCCGTGACCTCCGGCTCTCGGCAACATCTTAAAAAATTCGGTGTCCACACTAAGGCCCAATGTGAAAAATTCTAGCTTTGTTACAATGATATCTCTCATCAGATGGGTAAGAACTAAAGCTGTCCAAGGGCCGGGTTACGTGTCCGAGCTCGTAAGCCTGTCCGATATTTGGGAGGGTTTGAACAATAATTTTAAATTCAAGGGTTGGGCTTGAACAAAATTCATAGGCCCGTTTAGAAGACGTGCCGGGCTTGGTCATATGTATAAAAGTTCGAATTCGGCCCGGCCAGTTTTTCTATTGATTTAATATAAATATATTTTTATATATTTATTTTATTTGTTAATGTGTTGTTTTTCTTTTTTTTTTATATGATATTGATATTTTTAAATATTATTAGTATTTAGACTTTGTTAACTTTGTAAAAATTGTCTTAGATAATAATTTCTTAAATGTATTGATTTACTTCTATTTATAATATAAATTAATATAACTTAATTTTTAAAATTAGTGTACGAAAAAAATTAAAAATGGGTTTTTAGATGGACCTTAGGATTTCATAAATATTTTAGGGTCGGGTTTAAACAAAAGAATAGTTCGAATTGTCGAGCTGGTCGGGCTTGGACAAGCAAATTTTTTGTAAATTTTTACTCAAACCCGACCCGAACCCGGCCCATGGATACCTCTAAGACTAAGAACTAGGAATTGATTAAATTTCAGGGTATAAGTTTGCAGTTCTCATGTTCTGGGCGTTTCTTTTCACTTTCTTTTTCTTGAAACCAAAGCCCAAACTAAGCC
This sequence comes from Microcos paniculata, assembly GCA_030664755.1. NCBI lineage: Eukaryota > Viridiplantae > Streptophyta > Magnoliopsida > Malvales > Malvaceae > Microcos > Microcos paniculata. The sequence continues at coordinate 8,547,952 of CP131462.1, read as the reverse complement.
CACAGACCACAGGCAAAGGCAAAGTCGTGGGTCTAAGACTGACACTGTAACGGGAAGAGTTCCAGTTCCCCAGTGAAGTGTTCTAGTTTTAGTAACTGCAAGTTTTCTTAATAAATACTACTCTTTTCATCCTATGATAAGTGTCGTTTTTTAAGTTTTTTTTGTTCTACAATAAGTGTCATTTTAAAATTTTTATACTTCATTAATTGTTTTTTTTTCAATTTTGTCTATATTCTTCCTAACTAATTACCTTGAATGAAATTTGTTTATGAGAGAGAGAGAGTTGTATTTTAATAGGAGTTAATAATCCTAATAAAAGGATAAATTTGATCTAACAATAAATTTATTTCTAGATTTTAGGATTTCTTAATCCATGTGCAAAGCTAAAAAATGATACTTATTTTGAAATGGAGGTAGTAACAAATTAGGAAACATAATTTCTTATCGTAGATAGAAGACTAAAAGCTTAATTTGATGCCCAACGTTTGCAAAGTTGCTCGATTTGATGCTCAACCTTTCAAACTGCCTAATTTAATGCCTAACGTTTGCGAATTTGTTCAATTAAGGGTCTGATGGTAATTTTTTTGTGCGTGATGCACCTTGCAAGCTATTTTAACGTTTTTCGTTAACTTTTTATTATTAATATAATTAATTTCTAAAAATCTCTTGTTCTTCTTTTGTTCTTCATTTCCAGAATCCGGCCACCATCTGCTACCACTATTTTTACTGAACTTAGCCCAAAACTCACCTTTCAAATACTTTTAACTTTCTCTTTAAACATATCAAATTAATTTGTTGAAAAATGTGACGCTTAGTCCTAGAATGGCCTAATTTAGAGCGTGAACTTAGGTAATGAGAGTTTACACACTTAAAATAGATGTGGAGGTACTCTTAGTAAGAATAAGAACAAATTTTACCTAGTGAAATTTTTCTCAATTTGAAGAATTTGACCTCCAAACACCTAAAGCAAATTTTGATCTGGGAAGTAAAAGTCGATTTTTTATATTATTTTTTAAAAATTATGTACACCTTACTGAGGGCATAAATGATGTTTCAAACCAACCAGTTACCTTCTTTAGTGTGCCTTAGAATATTTAAAGCTATCACAGTATTTTTCTGGATATCCTTATCAAAGGAAAATATTACGGGAGGAAATGTCGCAACGTCCGATGGCATTTTCATAAATAAATGAAAAGTGATTTTTTAATCGCTGAAAATGATTTGTCCTACAGTATGGGTCCTATGGGAGGACGTCATGTTGTTATACACTGTTATTACTTGATAACTGTCTAGTTGCTGCATGAAGGTTTAAAGTACAAATACCATTTTACCCTTGAGAAGTTCGAACTAATATAACCTATAAATGGTAAGGAGTTTGAAAATTCTGTCGTGCGTGGAATAACTCGACAGGGCTTAAAAAATAATTTGGGACAGTGTATGAGGTTTGGGATTGATCGAGGATATAAGTGGAATTTTTTAAAATTTTTTGAGAGCAAAATGGTAATTTTTCAAAGCAATAATTTGGTTAGCATTTGCAAGGCTAGGAAGTGCCAAAGTTTAATGTGTAAGATGTTGTCTGCAATTTATGGGCAGACATGTCAATAGGAACATTTCAAAGCAATAATTTGGTTGGCATTTGCAAATTGCAAGGCTAGGAAGAAAATAATTCTTCTGCATGACTGTTGCTTGAAGTCTTTGTAAGGTCTGTCTATCTTATTAATTGGTATCTTCAATCGGATTTTTGTCATGTTTCCCTTTTCATTTTGTTCTGCTGTTTGGTTTATTTATTTTGTTATGCATTCAATTGTTACCCGAAGTATTTAGGGCTTACTTTGTTATGCTTACTTACCTTTTAGTGCTTGAAGTAGTTTATGGTAGGAAATGGTCAAATTTTCTTTTATTTGATCTTAATTTCCGAGTTTGACCAAAGTACGTGTTGAGTTTATGGTCTTGTTGATCTTTTATAGAATAATGACTACAAATGTGCAAGTTGCAGAAAATGTGAAATTCTTTCTCATAAGAGATAAGGTATTCCTTTGAGGCGAGAAGGCCCAAATTTGAGTGATATTAAATAGTGTTTTGCTTCAGATCCTGCCTGATTCTCTTTGGTTTTTCAATGCACTTGATTGTTTCTGTTTGAAGAAGTTGCTCAATACATTGGGAACTAATTTTTATTCTTTGTGTGTGTTCGTTCCTGTATGGTGTTATTGCAATCACTCAATTTTTCCAACTAAATTGGAACTGAAACCTAGACAAGCATGTAACTACTCATTTCTATATGTGCAAAAATGAAAAGGATGAAAAACTTTGTTCTTGGTGGCTCCCTTTCTTGTTCATGTGTTGTGTTTTTGGGGACAAGAGTGTGGATGGTTGTGTGATCTGCAAAATGTTGAGAAAACATGTTTGCCTGTGCTGCTTGTTCCTGGAATTCTGGAAATGCTTACTAAGCTCGATAAGAGGTTTCGAGTAAGAGGCATGCCATTGTGCTCCGTAGTTCATATGTTTTCCCTTACATAGGTAAGCTATTAAAACCCTTTTAACTTCCTCCATCTCATTTTATCACTCATAACATTTTTCTATCAACTGCTATGATTACAAATGGTTGGATCATTGTGAAATTTCCCTAACTTCATGGATGTTTAGACTGATCTGATATCATTCAATCTTTATCAAAAGAAAAAACATGTTAGTGGTATGCCAAGTGGACAGCAAAGGAGATTCTCAGTATTTGACTCAGCTGCTTGCTCACTTCACACTCGGATCCCAGACATCAAAAGTGTGATTTTTCGGAGAGTGTTCTCGCTGGTGAAGCTGCTGGCATCAGTATGGGTTTGCTTATGGTTAGAGCTGCACAAGAGATGCTTGTTTATGCACATGAGATACAAATTACGGAAATTCTCAAGTAAATTTGAAACTTTTTTGGTGATCTTGGTATTTTCCCAAGTTTTATCCTCTTAGTGGTCTTTAGTCATTCCTGTTGTTCCTATATGGTTGCTGGGGTTGAGCATTAGGGATAGCTATTACAATTAATGGGTAGGATGGAGAAGCAGATAGATTAACTGAGCAGATGACTCCTATATGACGTTATGGTCGTATGTAGGCATTAGCATTGGCCTACGGGGGCACTGCAAAGGACAAGGCCATTCATCAGCTGCTGCATTGTGCTCTATCAAATGTGAGTGATGAAGTTAGAAGTTAGAAGAACTGTTGTTTTAGCACAGCGGGAGCCAGAGCAGGTAGATGCTTTGTTCTTCATCTTGTGCTTTGGGTTGTGTTCAATGTAAATGATTGTTGCACCTTTTTCCCATTTTTTTAATATGTAATATATGTTTGGGGTCTTGGTCATTTGGCTATGGATTTATGTAGTTCTAAGTGGTCTACACCCCTAATTCGCAAATTGTCTCCTTACTATCTGAATCTTACAACCCACATGTTTGATATGATGCGAACTGCAGCACTTGCACTGGGCATTTCATCTGCTGGGACAGGATCCAGTGAGTCCATGTCATTACTAGAACCCTTAAAAATCTTATGTTGATTTTGTTTGTCAAGGTGCCCTCATTGCGATGGCTATGGTCATAGTCCAGATCAATGAAGCCGCTGATTCTCATGTGGAACTTTTAGGTGTGCTGCATATCATATGCTGACCTTGATCTCGGCGAAAATTAAACAAATTAATACTCGATAAAGATGAAAACCCAATGAGCAAGATGGGAGCAATCTTGTCCTCTGGGATCCTTGATGCTGGTGGGAGGATGTGACTATAAGATTGCTTCCAAGACAGAGCATGACAAAAGTTACTGTAGTTGTCGGTCTTGCCCTTTTTAGCCAGTCTTGGTATTGGTATCCCCTCACCATTTCGCAAGGTTGTTCTTTTCAGCCACAGCTTTAATTGGACTGAACTACAAGCTAGTTCCAAAATTTGAGTTCTTATCACATACAAAACCTTCACTTTTTGAGTATCCAGAACCAGCTATGGGAGCCTACCACTACATCTGCTGTTAAACTTCCAACTGCTGTCTTGCAAGCTTCAGCAAAGGCTAAAGCAAGGGCTAAAAGAGAAACAGAATAAAAGGCAAATGCTGAGAAATTATATGGCGCAGAGTCCTCTTCTGCAGGGACAACTATTGGAAAAGGGAAATTATCGAGTGAGAAGGATTGGGAAGCTATGCCGGTAAGATACATCAAATCGTCCATATTTCATGGCCATTTGCATTTGGACATTATTTCCATCTTTTGTTTTTATTGTTTAAATTGTAAAACTAAAAGCTCTTGTCTGGTGTAGGCTTAGCGAATGGGCATAATTTCAGTAAATTGGCAATCTAAATATATTAAGAAACTTAGAATATAATGTAACTCATTATTTTTCTTTTGGCTTTCGGGGAATAAATGTCATATAACTCTAAACGTAATGGAAGGAGAAAAGTTCTGTTTAAATGCAGTCTGTAATATTTCTAGTGTGTTTGTTGTTTGAGAATAGACCAGGTGACGACCAACAAAAAATGTTATGTTTACTTTCTGTCATTGATTGATTCTATTCGACAGGTTGATAACCCTCCCGAGAGGAAAGTGGAGCCTGAGCCATCATTTGAGATGCTGAACAACCCAGCAAGAGTGGTTCTTGCTCAGGAGAAATTCATCAAGTTCTTGGAAGACAGCAGATATGTACCTGTTGAAATCGTACCGTCTGGGTTTGTACTTGTTAGAGACTTGTGCCCCGGTGAATCTGAGGAGATATCTTTAAACGATGCACCTGCATCCACGATGTCTCCAGCTGCTAGGTCAGCAGAGGACGACAGAGTTCTTCATCAGCTATGACTCTCGATGATGAACCCAAGCTCCCCCACCGACCCTTGAATAAACATCATCCTTCATTTTGATGAGTGTTTGATTTTATGTCTTCAACATGGAGGAATATAGTGCTATGGAGGGGAGATGAGTTGAACTGGAGTGAGACAGTTTCTACTGCTGTCATGGTGTCGGAGGCATCTAAAGATTTCTAAGGTGCTGTGCTGTTGCTGCGGTCCCTTGTCACGTATGGTTGATCTGATAACTTTTACGTATTTAGTTACAAAATTTATGTTTGAAGTTAAAATGTGAACGGCAAAGGTTAGAGCTACATTCTGCCAGCTTCAGTTTGTATCTGCCCGTAAACCGAGATAATGTTTTGCTGGATTCTGGAATAGAACTGGTCCAAGAGATCCTTAGACGCAGCTTCACATTTTTCGTTTACATGATAGCTCCAAAAAAAAAAAAAACAATAGAAGAAAAGAAACCCCTGTGAAGTGAAAAACTAGTTGTAGGAGAAAGTTGGCTACCTCAACTTAGGAGTAAGATTCTTAATCTCCATGAGATCTTATTTATATTTAAGTGTAATCATTATTTTCCTTTTCCTGCATTTTAATTCGATTGTGTCCCCATTATTTCTTTTAACTTTTATTGCGTCTTTTATACTAGTACTAGTATTCTAATTTGTACAGGTAAAAGTTATTAAACTATTATTATTTGAGCCCTGAGGTTAGCTTCAAAACCAATTATCCAAGAACAAGAATAGAGTTGCAATAGGCCAAAATTCATGTTTTCCTCTTTTGAATTTTTATGTTTCTAGACAAATTACTTGAATTACCCTTTAATTCTTCTTTGCAGCGTATCGTGAGTTAAAATTTATCACTTGTATCATGTGAACCCTCACATTTTCTTTAAGTTTGAATTGATGGCCGTCCCAGTCGTAAGGATTATTATTATTGTTATTATATATAATAATGGTCCCCTTTTTTTGTAAACTTAATGGTTCCGATTTTGAGATATGCAAAAACCATTTAAAGATTTCATATACTTATATTGTACAAAATGATGGATTTGAAACAGATTGTAAAGAATTTTGAGATAAAAATAAGATACTTTTTAGGCTGTAGAAGTAGAACGTGGAATGTGGATGGATTAAAATGAAATTTTAAAAAGGTTAAAAGTTTAATTGTGTAATTTACCCTACCGTTCACCAAAAAATTTTTTTAATACATTCAACCAGCCATTGATTTCGGCAAAAAAGGAAAAAAAAACCAACCATTTATTATTCTAACTAAACTTTTCCAGTTATCCCTCACAAAATATATGGAGTTTCACCAAAACAAATATACCAATATACTAATCTATATCTATAATATATATATATATATATATATATAACCAGCTCCTATTTGGAGTAAATAGTGGTAGTTTAGGGTTAAAAAATTAGGTTAAATATATGTAATTTATGATTAAAAAAGTTATATATAAGGTTATACTTTTGTCATAAATATCAAAACTTTAAACAATAAATAATAACATTTTTTAATAACACATTAATTTATTTAAATGACTTTAATATATTATTTTAATAGTATTAGGTAGGTCAAAAGACATCAATTTATTTAAACAATTTTAATATACTATAAAATTCTTATGAATCTTTAATAATAAGGAAAATTAAAAGTCATAAAAAAAACCTTTTGATTACCAAAGTACTTCAAAAAAAAACGTTTAAGCTACTAATCATAATTATGTAATTTGAGGTACTAATCTTAATTTTATAATTAAATTATATAAATCACTTTTACTCAACTAATAATAAGGAAAATCAAAAGTCATTAAAAAAAAGACCTTTGAGTTACCAAAACATTTCAATCATTATAAATAAAGAGCTTACGAGCTAAACACAATTTTGAAAATAGAGTAAGTTTGAAAAATTTTAATTCTCAATGTTAATTTCTTTCATTTTTTATGTAATGATTTTTTTGTGTTTTTTTATTTTCTTTTGTAGGTTTATTACCTTGCGGAGCGTACTATTAGCTATGAGGTTTGTTAGTTGATTTTTTATATTTGAATATTAATATTTTATATATCTCTCTCTTCCTCTCTCGCAACTGAAATATATGAATTGTAGTGTTTATAGCATTTGATGTTTTTTAAAATTATTTCATAGTTCTTTCATGTTAAATAAATAATTAGAATACGTAACAATTTATAAGTTATTTTCTGAAAGGGATGGTTAGAGAACTATGGTTCGTGTTTACGGATTGTGCGATATTTATAATTATAAAACTAAGAAGCATGTTTACGCGGTATTAGTTTTAGTGAATGGAATGATAAATAATATTTTTAGAATTTTATTATTTTGTCTATGTTTTTGTTGTTTTTATTTTTTCTGGCTTAATGTTATTATGTTTTATAGGAATTTTTAACCATGACACTATTACTTCCTCTTTAATTTACCTATTTTTAATTTTGTTTTTAATTTATTTTTTTTACAAAATTTTTTATTTATTTGTTTAACTTCTATTCACATTGGTTTTAGAAGGCAATACTACTGAAGTTTCTCTAACGATTTTTTTTTAATTTTTGGATATTTTTCTTTAAGGTAGCAATGATAAATTTTGTTTATTCTTTGGTTTATCAGTTGATATTATTTGTATCTTTTTGCTATATATTAAGGTGAGATGATTTTTAATCGTGTCATTTGCTTCCTTTTCGATTTTCTTATTTTTGATTTTGTTTACAATTTTATTTGGTAGGGGTTCTAATCACCGAAGGTATTGCTCATTAAGTTTTTCTAAATTAATTCATTATTTTTTCTTACCATTTACTGACTAATTTAATTGAATTACTTTTTAAAATTTCACCATGATAATTTTTATTGAATTTGTTAATATTCATTTTTAGGTAGTAAGAATGAATTTTATTTTTTCTTTGACAAATTCATATAAAAGAGTGAACCTCTTCTTTTAATATTTCTTTAATTTTGAAGTTTTTCTCTCAGTTTTGAATTAAATACTGTTATATCTTTTTTTTTGTCCGAAATATTATTATATCGTCACTTTTTTTTAAAAAAAGATCTTAATTGCAGAATATATTGGTATCAAATTGGTAAGGAAGACATCTTTTTCATATTTCATTTCAAAAATTGTTATTTTCTTTTTCTTTTAATTCAATTAGGTTTATTTTATATTTTTTGCTTTGCATATTATTTTTTTATCGAATTAATTTTTTTCATATCATATTTTCTTTGACATTTTGATTTATTCCTATTTACTTTGTTTTTTAATCCTAATAATAAGTTCTTTTTTTTTCTTTTTAAAATCTAATTATGTTCATATTCTACTTCTTTTTTTTTGTTTTGTTTTTCTTAATCTATATTTTTCTTTTTGATTCTGTTTTTTATGCTTATAATATAATTTATATTATAATATAATTTTTTCTTTTTTCTTTTTTACCCATTAATTATTATTTTATATTATTTAATTAAAACTAATTTTATATCTTCTTAATTATGTTTTTTCACTTATAATATGCTTACTTTTTCTTGATATTATATTAATTTAATACATATTAAATTATAACATTAATTAATATAAAATATAGTTAAAGTATTATAAAGATGAATATAAACAAATGGTTGAGAAACAAACACACCAAATTTATAATGAATGAATTAGTGTTTATAATGCTTATATATGGCCGAAATTTATAATTTTTGAATGTTTGTATATTTTTTCTCTTAAGCTCACTCAATCACTTTTACCTTTATAATCCACTCATTATTATTTATAAAATTATTGAACATCGATGCCTTTAATTCTTACTTTACCTCTTATATCGAGTATATACGTAGTATTATACAATTTCTTTTACATATTATTTAGAGTTGTTACTTATTTTATGAATTGTTCCATTTCTTAATTTAAATTTAACCTTTCATTTGAAATTGGCTTCAAAGTATAATTTATTCTTTTTTCTTTTTTACCCTTTAATTATTATTTTATATTATTTAATTAAACTAATTTTATATCTTCTTAATTATGTCTTTCCACTTATAATATGCTTTCTTAATTATATCTTTTCACTTATATTATGCTTACTTTTTCTTGATATTATATTAATTTAATGCTTATTAAATTATAACATTAATTAATATAAAATATAGTTAAAATATTATAAAGATGAATATAAACAAATGTTTGAGAAACAAACACACAAAATTTCAGAGTTTGTGACAAAACTTCAAGAAAGTATGAAAAAATATGAAGTTCAAAAGAAAATTTTGATGTAAAAAATATAGTCAATCATATATTTAAATTTTAAAATTTCAATAAATTTAATATTTTATGAATCTATTTTTTAACTTAATTTAAAAATAAATAATAACATATAAGTTTCTTATATAATAATAATAACTAATACCATGCTCAACTATGAAGGAATAAAATAGAATCACATTTAAGCTCTTGAAATATAAGTAATTTCTTATAGAAAAAAGATTCAATAAAAATCTATAAATTTTTTATAAAAATTAATTATTACGTTCAATTAAAATTAATTATTTTTTATTACACAATTAAAATAAATTCAAAATAGAATGAAGACAAACCGTGCAACGCTGGTACATTTAATAGTGTAAAAAAAAATCACTCCGTCTCTAATTAACTATTATTTTTAGTTAATATACTTTAAATTTTGATCATTAATTATGAAAAAATTATATAAAATTAAATTAAAAAAATAAGTTTTGAAAAGTTTAATATTTAATTTTTTTAACTTTATTTTTAAAATTTTAAAATTTTTCATAGTTAAAGATTAAAATTTATAGTATTTTAATTAAAGGAGAACAATTAATTAGGGGTTAGAGGGAGCACTTACAAGTTTGAGTGAAAAAGGGAAAAAATATTTGCGGTTATTCTATGGTGGTACTACCAAATAGCACATGCAATGGCCATGTGCAGACTTAAAAACAGGGTGATGAAGCATGCACTAAGCAGCAACAACTTTTATGGTAGGACCGTTGAACATTGAAGTGAGTGAATTAGTCTGTTTGGTAATAAAGGCAGCCCATTAAGCGGTCCCACATGTTACTTAAAGATGAGAGGTCGGTCAGAGAATTTACTTAAATTTCGGAAAATACTGTGCCACTGCTGCTATTGTTTACTACGAGTAGTACTTACTACTCTGTCAAAAAATTACTATATAAATTTATTTAAAACCTAAAAGTAGTAACAGTACGCGAAGGTCGTTGAAAAAAGTAAAAGCTGTTATGAAAGTGGACTTCAAACGCCATAATTGAAGTTTTGAAATTATTGATACAGTATGAATAGTACATATCACTATCGATGAATAGTGCATATTACTATTCATATATTAATTATGTCGGATGAATTATTGATGAATAGTACATATCACTATCGATGAATAATGCATATTACTATTCATGTATAAAATATTCAAACCGTAGGGTCCACGTGCAAAATTTTCAAACTTTGCACAGTAACCTTTTTCGTTTATAAAAAGCGCCGAAGCGCTGATGAAATGTTAAGAGAAAATTTCTTTCTCTTTCGTTTCTTTTTCTCTCTTCCTCTCTCTCTCTTTTTTCTTTTTCTACTATTACTTGCTTCTTGTTCCAATTATTATTAATACACTTCCACAACACGTTATCAGCACGAGGCTCTGTCAGCACGAGCGTTATAAAGTGAAGCAAGTTTAAAGCCTGGTAAGTTCTTAAGGTTTGATTCTATTATTTTATTTAACATTTTTTTTACACTAGTTAATTTAAATTCTTATTGTGTAAAGATTTACTTCTAAATATTTTTGACACCAGAAGTTGTCAACCAAATTTTGACACCAGAAGTTGTCAACCTAATTGAGACCATTTATTTCAGAATTATGGCAAATATTGAACAGCCCAAATTCCAAATTTTGGATGTAAGTGGCAATAACTACTTGTCATGGTGTCACGGCTTGAACTTTGTGGTGTTAAGCTTACTGAGGTTGAGCTTTTAGAGAAAACATTCTCCACCTTTCATGCTTCGAATATTGTATTGCAACAGCAATACCGGCAGCGCCAGTTTAAAACATACTCTGAATTGATCTCAGTCCTGTTGACTGCAGAACAAACAAATGAGTTGCTGCTTAAAAATCATGATTTAAGACCTGCTGGCTCTAAGGCATTTCCTGAAGCAAATGCCGGCTCAAGTAAGAATGTTGGCCGTCCTAGAGGCCGTGAGCGCAGGCATGAGAATTTTTTCCGTAAGGGTAGTGGGAGATTTAACAGTAATATAAATAACTCCCCACACAACCCTAAAGGTAAAAGGCCCATGAAGAAGCATGATGATAGTACCTGTCATCGTTGTGGAATGACTGGTCATTGGTCACGTACCTGTCGTACGGCCAAATATTTGGTTGATCTATACCAAGCATCCCTGAAGGATAAAGGCAAGCACGTTGAGACCCATGCCATTGACCTAACTGTGACTGATGCTGAAGTCAATAAGGTTTTGGTCAATGAAAACTGCCATATTCTTGGCAATGAAAAACCTTTTGAGGTTTCTGATTTCTTTTTATAATGTTGATGAAAATAATAAGTCCCCAGAAATAGATCCTGAGGATTTTCATCTATGTTTTGCCATACCCTTGGATAATTATGTTACCAAGGAAGATATTAAATAAATATGGTCGTTTTACATCCGTGAGGTCCTGAAGTACCAAAGCGGACAGTATCCACAAGCCGTTTATATTTTGCATCATATTATATTTTGCATCATAATTGTTGATTTATATTTTGTTGGTTTATTCCATATTTGTTAAATTTATTGGTTTATATCTTTTATTCCATATTTGTTGGTTTACTTTTTGCATCATATTATTAATTTGTTAAATTTTATGGAACTTGACACCTGAAGTTGTCAAGATAAATGCAAATGGGACATATTGAGAAAAATGAAAATATATGTTTGCTCGATAGTGCTACAACGCATACTATACTTTGTGGCAAACACTTTTTCTCAAATGTGACATTGCGCAAGGCAAATGTTCAGACAATATCTGGTCCTGTTAATATTATAGATGGCTATGGGACTGCCACAGTTATTTTGTCAAATGGCACAACATTGTATCTTGAAGATGCATTGTTGAGCGGTAGATCAAAAAGAAATCTACTTAGCTACAAAGATGTACGCCGTAATGGGTACCATCTAGAAACAATTAATGAGCAAAATAAGGAATTACTTTGCATCACTTCCTACAAGATGGGCCAGAAGACCATCCATGAGAAGCTGGAAGCTTCTAGTATGGGATTATATTATGTCCCAATACGAGCTATAGAATCATATGCTACGATGCCCTGGAAACTAATGAACCCTGATGTGTTCGGACTTTGGCATGATCGCCTTGGTCATCCAGGAGCTACAATGATGCGAAGAATCCTTAAAAATGCTCGTGGACACCCTTTAAAAGATACAAAGGTGTTGTTGTCCAGAGATTACATTTGTGAATCTTGTTCACAAGGAAAGCTCATTACTAAACCTTTCATGACAAAGGTTGATTATGAATCCCCTTCATTCTTGCAAAGAATCCAGGGTGATATCTGTGGGCCGATTCAGCCTGCAAGTGGACCATTTAGATATTTCATGGTACTAGTGGACACATCCTGCAGATGGTCCCATGTTTGCCTATTATCAATGCGCAATGTGAACTTTGCTGATGAGAACAAAGCTCCCATCCTTAGCGTGGGGTCATGCTATTTTACATGCTGCATCTTTAATTAAATTGCACCCTACTACTTCTCATTTGTATCCCCCCCTTCAGTTAGTCTTGGGCCAGAAGCCAGACATTTCATATCTTCGCACCTTTGGTTGCGCGGTACAAGTGCCTGTAGCACCACCGCAAACGACCAAAATGGGTCCCCAACGCCGTTTGGGCATTTATGTTGGGTTTGATTCGCCGTCCATTATTCGGTTCCTTGAACCATTGACGGGTGATTTATTTACCGCTAGCTTTGCTGATTGTCATTTTGATGAGGCAGTATTCCCATCACTTGGAATACCTAATGCTTCCACAAATGGAAAGCAGAAAAATGTCGAGATTTTCTCAGGGAATGAGAAAAGTTTGTCTCATTTAGACCCAAGAACACCTGAATGTGAAAATGAGGTGCAACGATTGATCCATTTACAAGCTATTGCAAATCAAATGCCTGATGCATTTAATGAGACTGCTAAAGTTACAAAGTCTCATATCCCAGCTGCGAATGTTCCAGCTAGGATAGATGTTCCTGTAGAACCACCCGAAATGGATCTAAATGTCCCGCGCCTGAAGCGTGGTAGACCGATGGGATCAAAAGACACTGTTCCTCGAAAAAGAAGGGGGAGGAATTTAGAATCTACTCCAGAAGAGCATAATTCTACTCCAGATGAGTATAATTCTGCTCCAGATGAGCACATTAATCTTTCTCGAGGAAAGCAAATTGCACCTGAAGTGCCACAACATAATATTCAAAGAGAACATATTGCCCCTGAAGTGGCACAAGTTCATGAGCATATTGCCCCTGAAGTGGTACAAACCCATGAAAAGATCACCAACCTTGGAAATACTGAAATTTCCATCAGTTATCATAATGAGATATGGGATCGAAATGAGATAATCATCAATGATGCATTTGCTCTCTCAGTTGCTCATGAGATTATGAATGATGATTATGAACCTCGGTCTATAACCGAATGCCATCATAGGCAAGATTGGCCTAAATGGGAGGAAGCAATCCAAGCTGAATTGACTTCCCTTGCCAAACGTAATGTTTTTGGGCCTATTACTAAAACCCCCGACAATGTAAAACCTGTTGGATATAAATGGGTCTTTGTCCGGAAACGAAATGAGAAAAACGAGATCGTGAGGTATAAAGCCCGACTCGTAGCCCAAGGTTTCCTGCAGAGGCCTGGGATAGATTATGTTGAAACATATTCACCAGTAGTGGATATAGTTACCTTTCGTTTCCTTATAAGTTGGGTTGCCCAAGAAAATTTTGAAATGCGTCTTATGGACGTTGTGACGGCATATTTATATGGTTCATTAGATTCCAATATCTATATGAAAATTCCCGAAGGTTTAAAAATGCCTGAAGCATACACTCCCCGCAACTTATTCTCAATAAAGTTGCAAAGATCTTTATATGGGTTAAAGCAATCCGGCCGCATGTGGTATCAACGTTTGAGTAAATACCTGACAAAGGAAGGGTATATAAATGATCCCATCTGCCCATGCGTGTTTATTAAAAGATCTGAAACCGGATTTGCTATTATAGCAGTTTATGTCGACGACATAAATTTAATTGGGACTCCTGAAGAGTTATCTGAAACTGCTGAATATTTGAAAAAGGAGTTTGAGGTTAAAGATTTGGGTAAAACCAAACTATGCCTTGGTCTAGAGCTTGAGCACAAAAAGAATGGAATACTTGTCCATCAGTCAGCATACATTGAGAGATTGCTTAGACGTTTTAACATGGACAAGGCTCACCCATTGAGCACCCCTATGGTTGTAAGGTCTCTTGACCCCAAAAAGGACCCGTTTCGTCCTAAAAAATCTGATGAGGATATACTTGGTCCTGAAGTACCATACCTCAATGCAATCGGGGCTTTAATGTACTTGGCACAGTGCACGAGACCAGATATCGCTTTTGCGGTAAATTTGTTGGCACGTTTCAGTTCTGAGCCAACCCGGAGACATTGGAATGGGATTAAACATATCTTCCGTTATCTCCGAGGAACCATTGATTTGGGGTTATTCTATTCTAAGAATACTACTAACTCTGGTTTAGTAGGTTATGCTGATGCAGGATATAAATCTGATCCGCACAGAGCTCGCTCCCAAACCGGTTATCTATTTTGCTATAATGATACAGCCATTTCTTGGCGTTCCACTAAGCAAACACTAGTTGCTACATCTTCCAACCACTCTGAAATTATTTCCCTCTATGAGGCCGGAAGAGAGTGTGTTTGGTTAAGATCTATGATATATTGTCCTGAAGACAGTATAATGCTAGTGGATTCAAACCGGTGATAGATTCTCCCACTATAATTTATGAGGATAATGCTGCTTGTGTTGCACAAGTCAGGAGAGGATATATTAAAGGTGATAAGACCAAGCACATCTCGCCGAAATACTCATGAACTCCAGGAAAGTCGACAAGTTGATGTTAAATAGATTCGCTCCGCCGATAATCTTGCAGATTTATTTACCAAATCTTTGCCAACATCAACAATTGAGAAATTAGTTTATGGCATTGGTATGCGGCGAGTCAGTAAAATGCAAGATTGAATTCTCCAGAAGTGGAAATGTTTAGATGCTCCAGAAGTAGCAATTTGTTTTATTTCAGGGGGAGCGATTATGGACATAAGTGCACTGTACTCTTTTTTCCTTCTGTCCGGTTTTTGTCCCACTGGGTTTTTCCGGTTTAAGGTTTTTAATGAGGCAGTAATAGCACGTCCAATTAGGCCACTGAAGTAGGCCTACCTATTTTGTCTTGAAGACAAATAGGTTGTCCTGAAGACATATTAGACGGACTTAATTGTATTGTACTCTTTTTCCCTTATGTTCGGTTTTTTCCCACTGGGTTTTTCCGACTTAAGGTTTTTAACGAGGCAGTACACGTCCAATTTTTTCATAGTGGCATTTTGTCCAAGGGGGAGTGTTATGAAAGTGGACTTCAAACACCACAATTGAAGTTTTGAAATTATTGCTACAGTATGAATAGTACATATCACTATCGATGAATAGTGCATATTACTATTCATATATTAATTATGTCGGATGAATTATTGATGAATAGTACATATCACTATCGATGAATAGTGCATATTACTATTCATGTATAAAATATTCAAACCGTAGGGTCCACGTGCAAAATTTTCAAACTTTGCACAGTAACCTTTTTCCGTTTATAAAAAGCGCCGAAGCGCTGATGAAATGTTAAGAGAAAATTTCTTTCTCTTTCGTTTCTTTTTCTCTCTTCCTCTCTCTCTCTTTTTTCTTTTTCTACTATTACTTGCTTCTTGTTCCAATTATTATTAATACACTTCCACAACAAAAGCAAATTAATCAATAATAGATAGTACTACTGCTACTAGTATTCTTAAGATATTTCCTGTTTTTTCAAATTTTTTTAAAGGAAAAGTTTAAAGAAACAAAAATGATAATACCCGTGCCTCCTGTCAGTGGGCTCGGCTCGGTAGGGGAAAAAGTCACCAGAAAAAGGTTAAGATTCCAATGGCCAGTATGCGTCTTCGTCTTGCATGTTGTTTTTAGCGTTTTACTATTACACTGTCATTATTTAAATTTTAAAACAAGGACGAGGATATCTTTGTATTTTCATACTTATTTACTATACATAACCTATCGAAAACACGCGTTAGCATTTTGGACTTTGGAGGATATCCAACCCTAATGTTACCCTATGCTCATTAAACTATTTCTCTAACCTAAATTAAATTAAATTAAATCTCTTCTTCCAGATGAAGGCGATGCTGTAACCCAAGGCGGCAGCCACCGCACAGCAGAGCACAGCCATGGTCAGACTGGCCGTCTGTGGCGGATTCATCCCCTCCTAGGGACAGCTTCGGCTTTACATGACCTTTCGAACCTTTGTCTTCTGTCCCCCCTCCTTCCTCATCCCATCACTTCCTTCTTTTTATCGTCCTTTCCTACGTACGTTCTCATATCGTTTTCTTCGTTTTGATCATGATATCTATGTATATGTGTATATATATATATATATATATATTTATGTATATATGTATTCTTAATTAGCAATTTTTTTTTTGTTTGTCTTGTTGTTTACCTTCTTACAGATGCTGTGCTTCATTTTTTTTTCCCCTTGCGAATTAGCTTACCCGACTTGGTGGCTCGGTTGTTCACCTTTCTGAGTCCAGTAACTCTTCTCATTAAGAGTTGTGTTCATCCTTGAAAAGGAGATTTTATTCTATTTTCGGTTATTGATACTTGCTTACTTCTAAGATTTGGAGCTGCTAAGACGATTATTATCATTATTACTGATATTGTTATTTCCTTGCGAAGCTGTTGATCCCACCTAGTAGCGTGGTTCTTCACCTTCTCTAAGTCTGGCTGCTTAATTAGCATTGTTTTTTTCTCTTCGTCTCGTTGTTTACCTTCTTTTAGATGCCGTGCTTCAGTTTTTTTCTTTTCCCTTGCGAATCAGCTGACCCGACTTGGTGGCTCGGTTGTTCACCTTTCTAAGGCCAGTCTACAACTCTTCTCATTAAGAGTTGTTTTCATCCTTGAAAAGCAGATTTTATTCTATTTTCGGTTATTGATACTTGCTTACTTCTAAGATTTGGAGCTGCTAAGAAGGATAGTGTCATTATTACTGATATTGTTATTTCCTTGCGAAGCTGTTGATCCCAACCGTAGCGCGGTTCTTCACCTTCTCTAAGTCTGGCTGCTTAATTACCATTTTTTTTTCTGTTTGTCTCGTTGTTTACCTTCTTTCAGATGCCGTGCTTCAGGTTTTTTTTCCTTGCGAATCAGCTGACCGGACTTGGTGGCTCCGTTGTTCACCTTTCTGAGTCTAGTCTACAACTCTTCTCATTAAGAGTAAGAGTTGTGTTCATCCTTCGCTGAGTAAATGAAGGAAAAAAAAAACTGAAAGAGGATTTTATTCTATTTTCGGTTATTGATATTTGCTTACTTCTAAGATTTGGATCTGCTAAGATGATTATTATCATTATTACTGATATTGTTATTTCCTTGCGAAGCTGTTGGTCCCACCTGGTAGCTGGTTCTTCACCTTGTCTATGTGTGGCTGCTGAGTCTGCTTCATGAATCCTCAAAGTCTGGTTGCTGAGTCTGCTTCAGGAATCCTCAAAGTCTGGTTGCTGAGTCTGGCTGGCTGAGCCTGCTTCAGGAATCCTCAAAGTCTGGCTGAGTCTGCTTCAGGAATTGTCAAAAAGACTTGTCTTCATTCCTTTGCTGAGAATAAAGTTTTATCCTAATTTTTGTTAATGATATTTTATCTCAAACAAACTAATTATTTCTTGTATGTTGTTTGACAGGTCATCACCGTGTTTCTTTTTTGATAGTTCATTGCAAGTGCAAGAATGAACCTAAAGCTAAAGTTTTTTTTTTTTTTTGTAGAGAACCTAAAGCTAATACTACTACTAAGTATTTTTGTTTTTAATTTTTGGTGTCAGAATAGTACGGTTAGGATAAAGAAAAAACAGAGGAGAAGTTAATGATTTTTTTGGTCTATAACAATCGTTTCATTGATTTGGCTTACTCTATAATTACCTTACTTCTGTTTTGATGGACAGAGGGTTTGTGCCAACTAATGCCATTTTGATGCCTTAGAACTAGTCTGGTGCACCAGAATGGATTGGATAGAATTATAAGGAGGACAATTATATGTATTTTGTAGTATTGTTTTATGGTAGCTACATAAATTTTTGAAAGATTCAGATTATGAATAGTTGGAAGCAATTATTGGCAATGTGGGTTGTGCTGTCTGCACTTAGATAGCTATAACTTTCGAGACTTTCTAGTGAATAAAAACAATGCTTTGGTGATTTTTTTATTTTCCACTGAATTTTGTTTTATGTTCAATTTAATTGAAACCTTGGTGCGTCTGTTGGGTTGGGCGGTACAGGGGAAAAGCTGGTTTAAGCAAGATAATCCAATTTCAGTTTTTGTTAACTGTATTTGGTGCAATTTTTCCATCTCGGATAGTTCATATGATATCATTTGGACTTTAATGAAGTTATTCTAATTCAAATGTGTACTGCATGGGTTCTGGACGTGAATACTAATACTGCCTTCGTGTTTCAGAGAAAGTTTGTATGAATATGAAGAATTTGGCCAGCATTGGAGACAACTTGCGGCATTGCTTGTCTCAAAGGCAACTCTCTTGCATCTCTTACCCCCTTCACTGTTCTAATTTTTTAAACCAGTGCCTCAGTTTGATTTGAGGAGCATTGTTTCAACCACATTTACAATTTGTAAATGAGAATAAACAGTAATAGAAGTGGATGCCTTCTCTAATTGATATTATATTTAATTTTAAATACGATCGAGAATTTGACTTATTGGGCTATATTGTTCCTTTCAGGTCTTTTATTACTTGGGTGAACTTAACGATTCATTGTCTTATGCTCTCGGAGCTGATCCTCTTTTCGATGTTTTCGGAGGATTCTGATTATGTCCTTACTCTCCTTGGTAAGAAATTTTTTTTATTTGCTATGTATTCTGATCCCTAAAACAGTGTTTTAGTTGAAGTTATTAATCTGGGATCGTGGTTGTATATGCTACATATGAAAGCAGATTCAAGTGAGGTTTAGGAAGGCCTAAACATTCATTTCCTCTAATTATATTGTTTGAAAAGTCGATATTCCAAGCAGTTGGCTGGTTATGCTCTGCATTTCAGCCCTAGGCAGTAGATGAATATGCCAGTCTTCGGTCAAAGGCAGCAGAATCAAGTGATGAAGCAGCAAATGTTGACCCTAGGCTGGAGGCAGTTGTGGAGAAAATGCCGGACAAGTATGTAGAGCTCTCTTTCTTACCTGGTGAAAATATTTTGAGTTAGTCCAGCTATTTCCCATTCCCTGTTTTGGTGTATCATGGATGGAAAATACCAACAAGCTATGGGAATTGCAATTGAGTGCCGTAGACTGGATAATCTTGAGGAAGCAATAACAAGGAGTGATAACGTTCATGGAACATTAGCATATTGCATCAATGTCTCTCTTTCGTTTGTTTATCGCCGAGAATATCAAGAGGTAAGGAGGTTACTTTGGTAGTGCATAGAAGATTCTAGTTGTTCGACATTTATTATTGGAACGATTTTTATCCTTAAAACACTAGTTCCTTTCCTGGGAAGACTCATAATGCTGGTTATTCTTTTGTTCATGCAGGTTCTTCGGCTTCTTGTAAAGTCTACCAACAGCTGCCTTCTCCTGATTACTTGAACATTTGTCTCATGCTCCCAAATTTCTGTCTTCAGAAGCAGCGCAGCCGGTATCCAGGGATCCAGCTCCTCCTGAAAATAAAGACTCTTACCTAGATGGCAGAAGGTTGTGGGGCTGGTACCTAGATGGCAGGGGTTCTACTTGAATCCCTGACCTTGTTGTAACTATTATCTGTAAATACCACCTAGTCTAAGAGCCAAAAAAAAAAAAAGAGAAATGGAGACTCTTACCGCTTCAGAGGATGTTCAGATGGCAGATGGACCTTCTGGCGCTACAGCAAGTGTGCGAGAGGCAGATCCAAAAGAAGTTGTGTATGCTGAGAGGCTGACAAAAATCAAATGGATTTTGTCTGGAGAGACATCTATACAGTTGACTCTACAATTCTTATACAGTCATAATAAGTGAGACATTGTTTTCTTTTGTGCTATCTTTTAGTGGAATTCTAATCTTGTTGTGTTTCTTTCTGATATATACTAGCCATTAACTGATTGAAATTTGTCATGGATTGGATCTCTTAATTTTGAAGACAATAAAGCAGTCTTTTGAAATGAGGAATCAATTTATGCTAGTGCTATAATGCATGCTGGAACGACCGTGGATACATTCCTGAGGGACAATCTGGTAAAACATTTCTCTTGATGTATCTCTACTTTCACTCTTTTGGACTGATGTACATACTGTATATACTTACTATTATGTTTGGGGTTACCAGGACTGGCTGAGTAGAGCAATCAATGGGGCCAAATTCAGTGCAAGAGTCGGTCTTGGTGTTATTCACAGAGGACATTTGCAGCAGGGGAGGTCTCTGATGGCTCCTTATTTGCCCCAAGGTAGGGCTGCTGTTGGTGGGAGTCCATACTCTGAGGGTGGGCCGCCATATGACTTGGGTTCATGCCAACCATGGTGAGGGCATTAAGCAATTCCTTGGTGAAAGCCTTTGCAGCACTAAAGTTGAGGTTTTTCTTGGCCTCTGATAGTGGCTCATTTCTTCCAACCTATAGGCTTCAGCAAAGAGATCTAAAAGTACTGATAGTCCATTTCTCAGACAGAGTAGCATTACCCTTAATGACATGTAAAATAACTATTGCAAATCTTTGTGCAGGTTATCCAACATGGTGCATGCTTGGGTCTTGGTTTGGCAGCTATTGGAACTGCTGATGAAGAAATCTGTGATGACGTCAAAAGTGTGCTTTATAGCGACAGTGCTGTGGCTGGTGAAGCTGTTGGCATCAGTATGGGTTTGCTTATGGTTGGAACTGCTAGTGAGATGGCAAGTGAGATGCTTGCATATGCACACGAGAAAATTATCAGGCAGTGTAGGACCTTTCTTTTATGATCTTGGTATTTACTTTGAGTTTTATCATGGTTTTTACTCATTTCTGTTGTTCCATATGGTTGCAGGGGTTTAGCATCAGGGATGGCTATTACAGTTTATGGGAGCAATTAATGAATGGGATGGTTCCTTTACATTCCTTTTCAGGTGTGGTTCCTTTACCTTCCTTTCAATTCTTGACATTTTTTTTTAGTATAAATTTTTCGATGGAATTTAACGTGGAGTGGAAAAGCCTTTTATTGTAGTTTATTGTAGACCCTAGCTTTTTAATCACGGCCCAAACCAACACCTAGTTTTAATATTCCCTCTCTCGGCTCCCTAGCCTCCACCTTCATCCTCACTTCACAGCTGAGTCGCATGCTCTCTCTCTCATTTTCCTTTTCTTTTCATTCGGATTATCCCCAATATCAAAATCAAAACAAAACCAGAAAAGGAGAAACTAATAGAATGAGTAAAGAAAACTTCCAATAGGGAAAAGTGGATAGCATTATCAATGCTGGCGGGCTCCAATGTCAAAGCTTCCTTTAGGGAAAAGTTGTTTTACTTGCCTTCTGACTTCTATGGAAGTGACCTCCATTATTATTTAGGTATTCTGGCTAATATGCTTTCCCATTTCGATGCTGCATCATTAATTACAGTTAACTTGTATAATAACTAGACTTGAATGGAAGGATTCAATTACACTACAAGAAATTTGGTCTAAGGTGACTGATAGTGATCACGACTCTTATAAGTCGTCATGTAAGCTTCATCAAAGACCACGACAAATGAACATCATGGTTAAATCAAAAGGCTTAAAATGTTTAGTTACAACTTTTTGTTGTCGTTGCCATAGATAATATATTAAGGTATAAAAATGACTAGTAATACATATATTTCTTTACTTTAGTTTATTCCATTTATTTATTTTTGTATGAATAAATAAAAATATTAATTAATTAAGGTAGTATAAATATATAAAATAAATTGTGGTGCTATTAGATCTAGAATAGGAGTTGGCTGTTGGACCATGGTGGACTATTAACATTACGTTTTAGTTTGGGTGGTCAAAAGGTCCAACCTAAACTAATTTTTACAATGTAAAAATTCTTCAGGCCCAACTTAACAATTTAGTGTTGGCTGCTGCTTCAACCTAAATATTTTCTGCTAACGGTAAGTACAATTTCGCTCTCGCTTTCCTCTTCTTCTCTAAACCCATTTTTGCTCTCTTGCTCTCCTTTCATTTTATTCTCTCCTTTCCCCTCGTTTTCTCTCCTGAAACTTCGATAAAAAAGTTCCTCTGATAGGAAAAGAAAAGCCAATAAGCAAGGATTTAAGATTTAGGATTATCTTCGTTTTCTCTATTCCTATTGTCATATTCTTCTGTTCTCTCTCAAATGAAACCGCCCCCCAAAGAAAAACCTAGCTGTTTTTTTATTTTGGATTTAGGATTTCAAGCTTTTGGAGCTTGGAGCCACCATCGCCATTGAAGTTTCTACTGCTCTTGTTTGCCTCTGTGGTAAGATTTTAATTTTTTGTAATTTCTTTTTGAATTTTTTGAAACAATTTTATGAGCTGTTTTCTGTAATTGTTTGTCTCCTTGGTAACGATTTCGATATTTGTTATTGAATTTATTTCTGTAGATCAATATTTTCGGCTCTCTCATTCTAGCGACAAGACCTGAATTAGGTATGAGTACCAAATTAATGAGATTATTATTTCTTTTGGCCATCGATTATTTTTTTTTTATTAGTAAGTCTGATGATCAATTGTAGAACGTGGTCTAGAAGACAAGTTAGTTAAAATATAATTTAATTTGGTGAATTAATTGAGACAATTTTGAAATTATATTGAATTTTCTAGTCCTAAGTGCATCGAAACATGAGCATAGACTAAGCTTGAGCAGAACTTTCAAACTCAAGCATATAATTTATGACTGATTACTAAGTTTCTTCTTAGGCTCTTCATCTTAGTAAGAATTGGAAGAGAGAAATGACTGGTTAGTTATTTATAATTTATGTAGGTCTAGTACAAAACTTAATTAATTACTGTGGCTCTTTTCCTGAGCAAGCTAAATAGAATTACTCTAGCACAGGTTCCATGTCCTTGAATCTGGTTTCTTTTCTCAAGTTGTAAAGCAAAATTTATTAGTTTAATTTATAATAGTTTGGATTGTCTCGTGGGCATTGTACTGTAGAAGCTGGTGTTGGTAGTTCTATGGATTTCTGTTTTGTGGCTCTGCTTTCATTGGCTACAATTCAGTAGTTTGCCCTTGTGGATAATGATGGAGTTAGATGGTGTAATCAGATTTTGGGGAATTGGTTGTTACTAGATGCCTGCGTAGTCATAGTATGAACTATTCACTGACAGATTGTTGTCCACCCACTAGTAGCAATTTCAAAACCTTTTCCAGATATTGTTTAAAAAATGTTTGAAGGAACTTTTTGGTTGTTTATGACATATTAGTCTTTGCGTTTGTTTATGACAGAGCAGCATCTTGGACTCGCTCTCACTCTTTCTCTTGGTTAGTCTTCTACCTCTCTCTCATTCGTTCTCTTGGTTAGTACAACTAAACTGATGAGTCCAGGGAGAAAAATTCATAATTATACTAAGTTTCTTCATAGGAAGTGTGTAATTCTAGTAGCTCGTCTTTCTTTTTACTCCTTTTTTGGATATATATGGTAATGATTTGTAAAACTCATTTTATAATAGGAACATTATAAAGCGTCTAAGCGGAGCTTCTCGGAAGTTGAACTTCGATACTTGGAAGGTAATTTCCTCAAATGATTTCTTTATTTTGGATTTAGGTTCAGTTCATGCTTGGATTAATTTTGCTGCTTTCCTTGTATGATTCTCCTATTTGTTGTTTCTTGTTTTGATTATTTAAACTTAGATTTTGCTGCTTTCCTTATGTGATCAATGCTCTATTCGCCTCTTTAGTAAAGTTTCTTCTTCCTGTATGCCTTGTATAGGAATGGCATTAAACAAAGATTGGATGGAAATTGAGGATAGGTCAAACCTGGAATATGTTAAGAGGAGTTGACTTGTTCTTAGTGTTTGCTTACAATCATTCACTATCAGAAAATACAATCTTGTGTCCTTGTCAAATGTGTCGAAATACAATCTTTAAGAATAGATCTGAAGTTAGGATTGATTTGCTGAAAAATGGGATTACTCGGAGTTACAGAACTTGGTTTTTTCATGGAGAAAAAGAACCTGATTTGATAGAATTAGATTATGAGGACTCACAAGATTTGCCCAAGATGATTTTTTAGGATTGTTAATGTGTTTAGGAGTCAGTGGTCTAATGAACAAAGTGAGCCAGAGGGATATGGTGAGCCACATGAACAGCATGAACCAAAGGAACCTAATCCTGAAACTTTGAAGTCTTTTGCTTTTGTACATTGTAGACCATTGAAATCACTTTGTCCACTTTGTATTTCTTTGTGAGTTAGATATTATTCAAGATTCTTATACAAGGCCATTGAAATCATTATTCT
Source organism: Microcos paniculata (assembly GCA_030664755.1). Classification (NCBI taxonomy): domain Eukaryota; kingdom Viridiplantae; phylum Streptophyta; class Magnoliopsida; order Malvales; family Malvaceae; genus Microcos; species Microcos paniculata. Next base: position 8,523,374 of record CP131462.1, on the reverse strand, counting down.
TGCGTTTATTCTATCTTTTTTGTCTATTTATTTATCTCAAGGTTGAGTACACCAAGCTTAATTTATAGCTGTGTTGGTGTATATTTTTGATTTCTGAGCATTATCTTCCTTGCAGCCATGGTACACCGAAGGGTTGCTGAAGCCATGATACGTACAGTTAAACTTTCAGCTCCACTTGGAAGTGAGTTTGCTATAGCATAGATAAAGTTGCTTGTGTTGGAAAGTAGAACTTGTGAAGTTCTAGTATATGAGTGACTAAATGCTTTGGAAATCTTATTCTTGCCTTAGGCGAGCCTGTCTTGAGACTAAATGCTTGATTGATTAATGGTGATTTTATTTGCAGGTTATATGATGGTGCCTATGAGATCATTAGCTACGGACTCTGAAAGATGTGATCGAGTCAGAAGAGCTACGGACTATAAAAGATACGAAGATGAAATCAGAAGAGCGGTTCAGCTACAGCGTGATCCACCAAAGTATGGTGTAACTGGTGGAGATCTGACTGACTGGTTGGTCAGTTTAAAGGGGAACTTGCGTTTACTCCAGGCAGCTTTTAGAACTCTGACAGAGCAGGGAATTCGGCCATTTAATGGCTTTGATCGCTCGTGCAAGCGGCTGCCTATGCCATGTTGGTGGGACATGCCTAAGAAACATCGATTTAAGATAAATTTTGATGGCAGCTATAGGCCTTCAGCTGCTTGGTGGGCAGCAATCATGAGAGATGACAAGGGATGTTGCATTGGCTCTGTTTGTCGACCGATTTATTTGAGGAAGCACTATGATGAATCAACCCGTAAAAGATTTGGTTATCACTTGGCCGAATTAAGGGGTTTTGATGGGGCGATCTCTCTTGCCAAAAAATACTGTAAGGATTACCAGTTGAATCCACATCAACTTGAGGTCGATTTTGTATCCGACTGTCAACAAGTGATACAAATGGTAAATGGTGAAATTCCTGTACCACCAGAGCTTAAAAGGGATGTAGAGTAAGTCACTTATGCTTGAATTTCCTTATTTGGTTTACTTCAATTATTTAATGAGTGCATGCCAGGTCAGGTTGAGGATTTTTATTGTCCTTGAATGTTACCATGGAAATTTGAATTAGAAAGAATAGTAGAGTATTTGTAACATAATATGTAAAATGTGGTCAACTTACTCTGTTTATCTTGCAGCAACATCCGTCAACGGCTAAAAGAATTCCCAATGCATGCGTGCTATTTCCAGCCGAGGGAAACAAATCGTGCTGCTGATTTTCTCATTCGGAGCAAGCAATCGAAGTCGAAGGAGAAGAAAGCTACCTTGGACAGATTGGAGGAGATTATAAAAGAAGATCAGAAGTCACACGTTATTTACAGGATGTACCCGGGATTCTTACAGCGGTGGTGTCGGGATATGCAGTTGCAGTGTCTAGTTTAGTTTGAGGTCTTTATGTTTCAGAACTACTGACTCTATCCTTTCATAATTTAGGACCAATTATAGACCAAAATATTTGGTTTATCATCATAATATTTCCAGTACATTATTGGGCTTTTCATCCATGTAGTCCATCACTTTGCAAATTGAAAACAAGTTAAATTTTCATTAAGTGATATTATAAGTCGATACCTGTGGCTTATAAGTCGGTGGTTAATTATGTTTTAAAGATGGATCATGCATTTTAGTAATGATCAATGTATCTCATTTAATGAAAGAAGCTTCTATGGACATGAAATGATAGAAAATATGCTTGGGAGAGTTTACTCCCCTTACCTCCAATTTGGACATAACTCGATTCCGTATAATTAGTCGAGACCTAATATATACGTGACTATGGCATATGTGGGATAATATTAAAATAAAGAAAAGAAAGAAATTTTGACATGAAACGGGCAGCCTACTTCTTTTCACCATACATGGAGAGTAAATGTGAATGGGAATCAATGGACTTCAAGCTTTCTTTGAATTTATAAGCTATAAACTGTTTGATTAAAAGAAAAATGAAGTTCTTTCTTTTGATGAAATTCTTTCTATTGCAAGTCAGCTACGAATTGAAATTCTAAAGTTCCATTATTCCATTCCTTGTTTTTTCTTAGTTTTCTTCCTACCAATCATTAACACACCAATGCTTAAGTCAACCTAATTAAGGTGCTGTTTGATAAAACTGAAGTAATTAACACTAAAAATTAAGTGCTGAAAATTTTTTCTGAAAATTTTAAGTACTGAATTTATTGTGTAAAAATTGTTTAATAAGTTATTATGTTTGAACAAATTTATTTTTGAACTATTATAAGAGAAATGAAATTTTATGAAAAATAAATGCATTGATAATTAATAAAAAGGAAAGAATAGTGGTTAAAAGGAAAGAATACAACAATAAATGTAATTAATGTATGATTTTTTCCTTAAATAGAATTGTTGAATGAAATAAGTAACCTAAGAGCTACTTATTATTTTCAATGCTTTTTCATTGAAAATTTCTAATTAAGTGGTTCTTTAGCTTTTATTATTAAACACATTGAAAAAATGAAAGCATTGAAAATTTTCATTTTCAATGGTTTGAAATTTTTCGTTAATCAAACAACCCCTAAGTAACATACTTAACGGGATAAGATGCAAATTTAGACGTACAACACTTCGAAGAACCAAATTTAGACGTACAACACTTCAAAGAACCAATGGAAACGTATTTTGCAGTAGAATATATGCTTTACGTAACCCTTTTCTCCTTTTACGTGTAAGTCTCCTTGGGTTAGAGGACATTGCTGAGAAAAGGATTGGCGGTGGGTCAAAAACAATTTGTCTAATTTTTATATATAAATGGGCCAGCAAGAAGAACAAACCTAATAAGGAATGAATAATCTGCAGGGAAATGGGTAAAAAAAGGGAAACTTTCATTAAACTATGTTTTGAAAAAAAACATTACATTAGGTCGTATAAAAGATGAAATAAGAAATCCATATCATGAAAGCGCCAAAAGTCAAGTGTATGGTTATATCGTAATAAAAGCTAAAGTGGATGCAAAGGAGCTTGGTTCATAACATAAGCAAGTTCATCAACACATATATAGTTGTTCTAGTTGTGAAACACAAACGGTAAAAACCTACCCTGTGATAATCTTGGTAGGTTCCCCAGGAAAAAAAAAATATCAATGGAGATATTGCAACTTGATAAAAATATTCACAGTTGATCTTTCGATTGATGTGAAAATTTAGCAAGCTAATGGAGTCAAATCAAGAATAGTTCAAGCACTCAAATATATGAGCTATCAAGCTATGTTTTGGGTGCATCAAAATCTTTCAAGCCTAGCAATCAATTAACTGGGTGCAAACCCAATGTCTAAAAACTCAAATTAATTCTCTTTTTCGATCAAAAGGAAAAAAAAAATACTCAAATCAATTGAAATCTAGCATCAAACTCCTGAAAACTATTGAGTTACCTATGGTTAATTTTTTTTTTTTTTAACTAAGGATTTTTCTAAAGTTTGAAAGATAAAACTCTTTCAACAATTGCATTTATGAGGGATCAAATTTATATTTTCATATTTATTAGTATAGAAACTATTATCACCTCAATTAATATTTGTTCTTAGCTAATTTAATCAAGTAATAAGGAATTGTACATATCAAAGTGGGAGAAATTGTGGTTTTGATGAGAGAGTTGGGTCAAACTAAGTTTGTTTGGATCTGGTTATGGACTACTGGATGCCCAATGGGCCGATGAGCAATTATCTTTTAACAGTGTTATCTTTTTACATTCTATCTTTGATATTATCTAAACTCCAAAGTCCAATCAATTATTAGTCTTGAATTTTTTTTGAAGGAAATTAGGATAAATTCTTTTCATAATCCCTAATATTTATTCTAATATCGCTTTAATCCTTGACTTTTGAAATGTTCCATTTAAATCTTGACTTCTTAAGGTGATTATACTTGCTGCATTTGAACCAGCAGGCATTGCTTGAATTGAGTGGGTACAAAGAAGAAAGGCATAAGCTTCCCCAACCAGTGGCCATAATAATAGGTGATTAAATATAAATGGAAACTCTAATTCAACAATTCCTCCACCTTTTCTGCAGTGAAGCATATGGATTCTCTCTAACTAGTACCCTAGCTTGCCAACCAAAAACTAACCATGTCCAAGAAGTGAGGCTTCAAGAACTTGTACAGAAACTAAAAAGAGAAACCTAAATGAAGAGGCACAATTACGCCGGAGTTAAAGAATGGCGGTAACTCCGCATGCGAAAGCTATCTGCGGCTTAAAAGCTCTTGTGCCTTAGCATCAAGCTTTTTCAAATTGTCTAAAGTTCTTTGAACTTTCATTGATATGTTGTAATTGTGTTCTTCAACGTCTTTCATAAATGTTAGTAGTTGCTCACGGTATGATGCACTTAACCGCTTCTTAGCCCGCAGTTCTGCAGTTAATTCTTGAATTTTCTTATCCTTCTCCTCATCCTGGAATTCGGAAAAAACAATAATAATAATTAGAAAGAGAACCAGAGTGGATAACATATCAGTAGAAATAATATGGGCAAAATTTTTTCTGATATCAGGAAATCAAAAACCACCAAGTAGCATAACCTAATTGATTGAGAAATTAAAGTCAAGTTGAAATTCCGATAGCAGGACCTAAGCATGAATTTATCAAATCATCATAATAATTTGAATCTATTGACAATTAAGAAACATAGATACCTTAAATGGTACAATGTCAAGGTGTAATAGTTGCCTATGCTAGCTCTATCAACAAAAAATAAAAAATTGTCCATGCTAGCACCTGCACTATAAAGCATTTCACTGTTCAAGATGAAAAGGGAGGAGAAAGGAATTGAAAATGAACCAAAACACTAGTTTTGACTTTTGGGAGATATATTTCCAAGCAGATTAGCAAGTTTAACAAAGCTTAAGAAATGGCATCCTACATGATGCTGTCAATTTTCTTGATGACCCTACATGGTGATGTTAATTAATATTTTACTATGCTTTTTCATTTCATGAGTTATTAACAAAGGAATGAAAAGCTTACAAGTCTTCTGTGACTTTCTTCCAATTCAATCACCAAAGGATGATTATGGTCCCTGACAAATTTCTTGATCATCCATCTCCCCGTCTTATACCTCCTTAAATGAATCATTGCTGAGCAGTTTTCTCGTTGCTTATCTTGCTTCGTAAGTTGATCGTTTGTCTGATCACCACAGTAACCTTTACATCCAACTCCACGAGAGATGAGCAATCCATCACGCTCAGACTTATGTGAAGATAGGACACGCATGGTGAATCCTACTTGTCTTGCATAATCATCATAGAAAACTTTGGCAGCTTTTGCTGATTCAAATATCATGCCCACATATGGTTCTTGAATTGAGCCATATTCATGCATATGCGATTCATCCCCAGTAGAAGCTTCTAATCTTCCATCTACATCATCCACTTCTTCCTCCACTGTTGCACAAAGAGAACAGATCAAAATAAAAACTAAAATTCACTAGTACATAATATTATATCTGATTAATTTAAACAAGCGTAAGATAACATGAACCAACAGTGACGATAAGGAACCAATGTCTCAACTAACAGACCCCGTCCACTTCCCCTTTTTATTGGAAATTTTGCTTCACACAAGTTCAGGTGATTATGTACATTTTTTCACTCAATAAGCCAGAGATATCCTAGTATATTAGTTAAATAGGTCAAACACTATGCATCACTCAATAATACAAATAAACCAACATGACTACCATATACACATAGAGAAAATCTTATTGAACAGCAAATCAGTCACTGCTATTATGATTCGATTCTTTTTGCAGTCCATGAATATTGAGCAAACTGCAACGGTGGACAATATTCTCCCTGCAAAAGGCGCATAGCATCCTTGACATATGCCAGTTGATCTACCATTTCTCTTACATAATGCAAGAGCAGCTCTAGGTTTTACATTTAGATATTCAACAGCAATATGATAAATATATACATATCACAGGCATTTATCAACAAACTCACCAAGAAGCATTTCCCTAGCTAAATTTGCAATGTAAAAAGATGACCATGATTAGATTCAATGAAAACAACAATCCAAGCCTAAGTAAAGTACTAGCTCCAAACAGTAACATAATTTCTCGATACCAAAGCGGGAAATTGATTATGAATGTGAACAATTGCATCAATAATACTTCCTAAAACTCATCTTCTTAATTTGGTCAATTGTTATAAGTAACAAATAAGACTCTAAAATTCGTAAAAAAAGAAAAAAAAAAAAACTCATGATCAAGACAAGAAGAGATACAAAGCTGAGAATGCAAAAGCTGTGAAATTTCTAGGGTTTTTCCTTTTAATGGAAGAAAAGCAGCATTTTGAAAGAGCAATTTTTCTCAGTAAACAAAAATGGGAACTTAAACTTACTGGAAATGAGAAGTTTTTTCCTGCTCCGTTCGTTCTGGGAAGATTAGAGAAAACGAACGGTGAGAAATCAGAAAGACGAGCCAAGAAGAGGAGAGAGCAACTGACTGACAGCATGAAATGAAGCATTTGTTAAGGAAAATACACGTGCCAAATTCTGGGCAAACTGAAAACTAATGTTCTTTTTTTTTTGTGAGAAAATGTTTAAGAGCAGTGAGGTTACCCATCTCCAAGGTCAGGAGCCTCCCTCTCCAAGGTCAGTATAAGCCGCCAACCTTGAGATTTACGTTTATAGAAAACTAATGTTCTTGTGGCGTTTATAGCAGAGCCGAGCTACTACAAAGACGGGCTCCGGCCAGCCCATATAAATGTGGAAACTTGAAAGGCCCAGTTGTTGAGCTCAGGCCTTTAGGCCCATATCGTCAGTATGTGAGAATTATCTTAAACAAAGTCTCCTCCTAATTGTAATTGAATTGATAATTGTTTGTACAAACAAGTAGGTAGGCAGATTTCATAATTGTTTGCAGTAGGTAGGAATGTGATGTATGGATTTGCTTCCTATCACCATATAAAATCATTACAAGATCAGAGGAATGACCAACTCAATCTCAATGGTGGCAATGACCAGACCAACTCCAAGGCCGCCGGTTTGAGTTTCTTACTGCTAGTATTTGCCTCTTTTTCTTGCTTTGCACTAATGGAAGTACTTATTTCCAATTACTGTCTAACTTGCTTTTCATTTTTCCCTTCTCATCATCTTCCCCATTTACTATCTATCATGTTTTCTCAATGGCACATTTAATTTGAATGTTCAGGCAGCAGAGGCATCCCTGTCCCTGGCAACCACCACCTCCATTGGGTCATACCCCCCAAGTGGTAGCAAAGCAGTAGAACCGGTAAACTGCATTTTTATGAACTGCTTCGTCATCTGTTGGATCTGTGAGGATACCAACCAGGGGTTTCCTGCTGAAAAGGAATGAGTAACTAATTGCAGTTCAAGTTCATCACAGTTGGACATGCTTCATACTGCTGTTCCCTAGTTCTAGTCGTCTTCAAATCAACCATCTAAGTACTTCTGTCCATAATAAACGAATTATAAGAAATGGCCAAACGAAGTTTATTCTCTCAATATTCTACTTGTCGTTGAAATCAAAACAATTGAGTTTCTCACTTTTGAAGTTAGTGCAGTTCACGCATTTCAAGAGCAAATGAATATATACACACAAATGATATCAGAAAGATCAATATATTATTCCCAGAAATAAGTTTCTTACATGATTAAACACAATCTGCATGGAGAATCATAATGTACAAAAAGGGCATGGTTTTATATAAAACATTGTGGCTAAAGCATTATTCAAAGTTTAAAAAACAATACCATGTGAAGTCAGGATCAAATCATGAGGAAACCGTCAGCAAAAGCGCCTCTCTTACTGTCTTCATAATGTTCTTTACTAGGAACACTATAGGTTCTAGAGAATGTTGGTCCCCGACCACAGTGACCTGATTGGGGCACTCTCCTCGGTATCTTTGAATAAGTAGCAGCTCTTCTCACCTGTGTATTTGTACTTGGAAACTCTAACTTTACACAATTCTATTTGACCTACACCCGCAAAAGAAAAGGAAGAACAGAAAAAAGGGCAAAAAAAAATCTAAAAATTATAAGCAAACAGATTATGACACATTCTGATCAACTGATCCAGAGGTTACTATGACATGATAAGTATTGGCTAAGATTTGATCAGAGTTCTTTAAGTGGAAAAGGGTATTGGCATACCCACACTAGTCATTGAAGCTATCTATGTTTCAATAGCTCCAGCTCTATGGACTCATATTCCTTCAAGTTGTTGACTACACTTTGAACTTTCTTTGATAGCTGGCCACTATGCTCTTCAACAATTTTCATAAATGCAGTTAGCTGTTCTTGATATGCTGCACATAGCCGTTTCTTATTCCGCAGCTCAGCAGTTAGTTCTTGAATTTTCTTATCCTTCTCATCCTGCAGAGTAGCATACAAAAACCAAATTATACAGAAAACACTCGGGAAAGCAAAAAATTGGTTTCATATGTATTTAGGATCATTTAGCTTGTTCAAAGTTTTGAAATATCATACTCAAGAGCATTAGACCAGAATTAAAAAAGCATAATGTTCCTGCAAACATGTCCATATGCAAACTGGTAAAGACACATGAAAACGAAGCACATACAAACATTAAAAATGCACAACCCTTCAAAACATATTAGGGAAAATAGTGGAAAAGCGAAACCTCTTTATGAGATGAAATATAAATTGCTGTGGGAATAGCATGAATGAGCCATTAATTCATTTGATTGTGAAATAAAGGCAGTGGCAAAAGCTTTCAGCTTCTAAATGATGCAACAACCAAATAGGGGAATTTCAATACCAAAAGTTACTTTAGAAATATTCAATTCAACTAATAAGCCTTAATCAGGATTAGCTACATGAATTTGTTCTTCCCCTTCCACTCAGTCAGGGGCAGATCATTGAAAAACTCAAGAAGCCAAATCATCTAAAATGATTTCAACCCAGGCATCCTCTCCTTCTTCTTCCTGTTTTATTCTTCCTGCCGAAAGATCAATTTACTCTTGCATAATGAATCATTTCTAAGAGTAAACCATCTAAATCAATGACTCCTAGGTTTATCTTCAAATAGTGTACTGTTGCCTCTGGACTCTCATGAAGAACTTCATTCAATCATGAAGAACTTTATTCAATCAATCACAACTACGTTTGTCCTCTTCCAATCAAAACTTGAAGGCAATTGTAGTTCTTAGATTTTTCTTGGATGCAAGCTTTATGAACATAATCCCATACTAATACAGTTATCAGCATTGGATGTTGCCATTTCACTAAAGCGGGTATAGTCCGCATAGTGCATATGCAAGCAACTACACCTCTCTTTTGGCTAAAATCTCTAACGAGGTAAGCAAAAATACAGACTACCCTTTTCCTCTTCCTCTCCCGTTCCTTCTTAAATCCAGCAGCTTTCATTCTGGAATTCAACCTAGATAAGCCTGTTAAAATAAAATGGACTCTAATCTTCTCAATGTGAAATAACCTCATTATTAACCCCATCTACTAATCTAAACGCCATTAAGTTTCATGCCTTCTAAAGGAACATGATACTCTTTTGTTGCTAAAACACCTTATAGAATTACATCGTCATTGATGTCTTTTTCGTTTTTTTTTTTCCCCCCCCTTAAAATGCATTTTATATCATATCTTTCACAGAAATTGGGAAAAAAAACTGTTACAGGGTAATAACTTATTCCCTACAAACAAAAGCAATCTTAAGTCTAAAGACTGAAGAGACGAAAGTTTTGGACATTGAGCATGGCAACCACACAGCAAATTATAGTTCCAAAGAATGGAAAGAGGAGCAGAATAAAGAAAGCAACTTACCATTGTTTGACGAGCCTCACGTGGCGCAACAACCAGAGGGTGATTATGCTCCTTTATGAATCTCGTTATCACCCACTTTCCAGACTTATCGAATTTAATATGAATCATGGCCTTACAGCCTTCCCTTGTGCTTGGCCGCGGCTTTCTGACAGGACCAAATTTACCTCGAATACTAACACAATAACCCTCCTTATTACACCCTAGTCGTCGAGCAAGAATCCTCCCATCCCTTTCAGATCGACGACAAGACATCACACGCATAACAAAGCCTACCCGTCGTGCATATTCATCATAAAATATCTTGGCAGCATCTTCAGATTCAAACTCCATACCTTCATATGGTTCAATAATTGAATCTCCTTCACATGGGACAGCCATTGTCTCTCCTCCTGTGAAGCTCTCTATTGCTTCAGCACCCTCATCCAAATCCACTGCCACACAATAATATCAACAATTATTCATAAAAAATATTTCAAAAAAAAAAGATACTATAAAATAAAAAATACTATATCTTCTGCAAGAGGAAAATGGGAACTGTTGCTCCTAACTACAATTCAAAGTAGGAAACTAAATAACAAAAATGCAATTTAAGAAGTTCAAAATTTTCTTAAACACTACGAGGAACAATAACAAGAAGAAGAAGAGGCTAAACCTTATCCTCCTATGTGCCGTCCACTATAAGAGTGACATTGCACCACTGTTCCAATTTCCAATATCACAAAAGAAAATTAAAAGGAACCAAAACAACTAAAGTAAACACCTTCAACAGTTAGAACATGAACAATCAACTTGAAATTCCAGGTTCTCAATCTACCTAAGGGAGGCTAAGGTTACCTAAATGAACAAAATAAAACAATTTTCTCCTCAATATCATCTCCTCAAATAATTTATCAGAAAATGTAGAACAAAGATTGCTTTTAAGACACTCTTCAATAAACAACAGATTTCCATTAAAACCCAAATAAGAAACTGGAAGCTAAACCGAACAAACAACTGCGATACTTCTATTTAATACCAAGAAACGTTAAACACAAAGCGATGAGAAACGAAAAGAAGCAGCCAAAACAAATCAAACCCATGAATATCAAAGCTGTTCCCAGACTGAATTCACAGTGTTTATATTTGAATGAAAAACAGAGCCAGATTCCAAAAGGGTCAATAAAACATATTGGAAAATTGTTAAAACATCGAAAAGAAGTTCGTTACTTACTTGGTTCAGAGAAGCGAAGTAGGGAGACGTAGATCTTCGGTATCTGTTCTATCCAGGGGAAGGAGAAAGGACGGTGGCTAGACAGCGGGGACTCAAAAAGTAATTTTAGAGAATGTTTGGATTATAAAAGGAATTTCGTAACTCAAGGGATTTTAATTGCTAAGGAGATTGAAGTCGACGTGGAATCAGTTGATGCCACGTGTATTTAATTAAAGGGACAAGAGGCATAAAGGGTCGATCCTTTATCATTTTCTTTCAATTCATCCTTAACAAATCCAAAGAAGACAGTTAAATTCATTATGTAAATACAAAAGAAATTGGATTAAACAATAATCCATCAAGAAATTTACTGAAATCTGCATTTTTTGTTCCATTAGAATTGTTATATCTTAGTCTCACCTTAAAAACTACTCACTACATGAATTTGCAATGATATTTGGGGTGTGTATTGTTGAAGGAACTTTATTAAAAGTGTTAAGATGATAACGCCCTCTGCCATGATAAAAGTGAGGACACAAATTTAATCTCGGAAAATGCATTTGTTTGGAGAGTTTTACCTTTCGCTTTATGCTCGAAAGGGATTAATCTCAGCCAATAAGGTCTAAGAAACCCTTGTTTTTTTTTTTTAAAGAGACATTTAATCTTTTATCTATGGTAAAATCATGATTTACAATCTATTCCAAATTTAGAAACATTAACGGTTGTTGTGACTTATGAGACCAGAGTAAATCAACTGCCAAAGGACCTTTTGCTGTACTAAGTCCATGTAAAAGCACATATACAGCCATTCATGGTTCAATCTGAATCCACATTGAACTTATTACAGAGAAAATAAGAGAAACAGGATAAGAGACACGTCTTTTTAACCATTCTTGATTCTTCACAAGAATGTAGTGCTGAAAACAAGTCAACCTAATCTGCATACATGTTTCTGGAGTACAATTCACCTCTTTCCTCTTGGTGCTTACCATCTTCTGGCAGAACAGAGGAGCTCTCTACATCACAAGCATACTTCTTTACATGCTCTTTAAATGTGCATTACTTTACAAAAGCCTCCTTGAAATCAGACTAGATTGCTAAAATCTGACACCAGGAGATGCAACAATTCTATTTAGATGGAAGCAAAGCAAGAACTGTATGGGTACATATAGATATACATATATACATCCACAGCGAGATGAGGGAATGTTGTAGAGATGTTGTGCCCCTTCCTATATTAAGGATCAGCAGAAACAGCTGCAGTTGGTACTTCTCCCAGGTTACTGACCTTGTCCAATGTTTCAACCTTTGACCGCAGGTACCTTACATTCCTTTTCATTTAACAGCTCTTGCAGTTAGTCTGGTTTAAGATTCAAGATATTTAACTGCCTGAAACAACAATAAACATCTTATAACTTGATTCAACAAAAAGAGAAACAGAAATAAAAATTTGCAACGAGTTTAGTGACTCACTTCTGGAGCTGGATGAGCCGAATTATAAGCTGACACAATATGAGGAACAATCTACATTTATTATACTTAAAGCTAGGATTATAAACCAATTCTCGATCAGTGGCTTTGTCAGCTAAACTAGTTATTGTTCCATAAAAGACTTCATGTTTGTTACATCATCTTTTGACTCTGTGTACTTTGGTGGTTTAAAAAGCTTCCACATCCCAACTGGATGCCGCCTTTGAAGGCCAGCATCATGCACAAACCTCCCAAACATCTTTTCACATCCTGGATAGGGCTTGACATACATGTTATAGAATCTAAGCCTACTTGGCTTTATCAAACTCTTCAACCCCACCTCAAAATCCAGTGCACCTATCGATCTCAAATGCTCTATGACATTGAATCGAGGAACAACCTGTTTGTCAAAATTCACACCCAGATACTCTGGAACCTCAACCAAGCAACCAACACCAAACTTCATCCTGTTCACCAAGAACTCAATCTTCTTCTCAATATCCTCTACCTCATATAAGATCAATCTTGGCTCTTTCCATAGGACCTTAAATGCTTCTCTACGAATCAGCCCATGTTTACACAAGCAATCAACTCTAAGCTTCACTTCCAGTCCAGCTCTAAATTCGCCTTCACCAAAAATCTTGTCCTTAACCGGAACACGACATTTCAAAGTCCTTAACAATGCCAAACACCTTGACATTTCCCCCAATTCCATACCAAAAACTCTTGGCTCCCTTACAATCTCCTTCCTAACCTCATTTTCACTAAAACCCAATTCCAAAAACTCCTCAAGTAATGGCTTCAACCTAGTTTCAATATCAAGTCCTAAAACCTCAGGAAACAAATAAAAAACCCTTTCAATCCCATATCCTGGAATCCCCATTCCTTCCAAAAATCCAATCTTCTCACAAATTTCACTTTCCTTCATCATGATCACCCTAGGAAACCCTTCTAAGACACTAGTCAAAACTCCACCATTAAACCCTAAACCCTTCAAAACACCAACAGTCTTAAAAAACACATCTGGGTCAATCTGAAATCTCCTAGAAAGTGCTAAAACATTGCTAATAACCAATGGAGAAATACCCAAGTTTGAAACTTTAGATATCCCAGTTTGCCATTTCTTCAAAAAGTTGATGTCCAAAATTGCTGGACAGTCAGAGAGTAAAGAAATAAGGGAATTCTGGGGGATTTTGAAAGATACAAGAATGTTTAGAGAGTCCTGGATGTCATGCAAATTGGAATGATTGAATAAAAAATGGTTTCTAGTAACGAAGGGGATAAGTTGAGAAGGTGGGAAACCGTACCTTTGGAGAAGATTGGCAAGAGAAATCCGGTTTCTGTATTGAGAAACTTTGGGAGGAATTGTCGATAAAAAGCGGGTTGATGAGAGACGACATTTGAAAGTGATAGCTTTGGAGAACGAAGCCATTGTTTTTCTTCACTTGAAATTCCTCTGTTCACTTCACACTCTAGCTATATTTTTTTTGAAGTACACTCTAGCTATATTTGAACACTAATCCAACAACAAGAGCAGCTTTTTTTGTCCTCCCTATTGAGACAGTTATTTTCCATAACACAACCAATTAACCATGTTACCATCTTGGGCCTTTTTTTGGGGGGTGGGGGGTGTAAAATACCACTATATATTTTCAATTGATGTATTTTAAAAGAAAAAGAAAAATGAAAAAGGTCCGAACTTGGCTAAAAAATGTGCCGAATCCATGTCTCTAGGACTACACGTTTTAACTACCACTTTTTGTCGTCTTATCTCTCTTTATCTCATTCTCTATCAAAGAAAAATCTATCCCTGTCTGAGAAACAGGAACTCAAAAAGGTACTTTCTGAAGACAAAAGGAAACAGTTCAAAGATAGTAAAAGCAAGCTCCCTGCTTTACCCTTCCCATTTTTGTCAGAATTGTAAGCTTCTTCTTCTCTTCTCTGATTTATACTTTTCATTTATTACAGTGACTAGTTCCTTTAGCATTGAACTCCATCTGTTTTTGCTTTCACATTTTGATGGTTAAGAAATTTAGACAGGATATTTTGAGTAATTGAGGAACTGGGTTTGTTCTGAATTCTTTAGAAAATGAAGCAAAATTTCATTTTTTTTTTAACTTGAAAATGAATGCATTAGCTTATTTAATCGACAACTTGGATTTGATGGTTTGTTTATGTTTTTTGACAATGGCAAACTGAATGAAAGAACGAGGGGTGTGTTCATTGGATTGACTTCTAAGTTTTATTTGGGTAAAAGAGGAAAATTTGAGGCCTTGAACAGGAAGCTTTCATTTTAGTATAAAAAATATTGATGATTTTTGAAACTTTTTTAAACATAATGTTGTGATCATAGCTGGACCTTTTTCCTTTCCCTTCTTTTTCTTCTTTTGGTTATTTGTTTTGTTCGATTCCGAATGTATATTTTGAAACTTATCAGGGAGCATGATCGAATGAAATTATCGATTTCATTTTGCACTTGCTTTTACCCCAACCCTCCAATATAAGAAAAAACTTGAAAAGGATTTGATGAATCAGTCTCCAACCGCAGTTTCCAGGCCCCAAAAATATGTGAGGAATTAATGATAATGTTTCCTGCAGGAAGTAGATATAACTGTTACTATTTTTTGCATTTGTAGGAATAATGGCAGGGACTGCTGCTCCACATGATTTTTCAGACAGTGATAGAAGCTCAGAGGATGAAGCTGCTATTAACATTGCTGAATATGAAGGGATCGAACCAGAACTGTTGCAGGGACATGGTAATGAAATGAATAATGAGTTCATTGCATTAGAAGAATCAGGTGAAGCTTTGAATCTAGGAAATGTGGAACCATACTCTGGGATGACTTTTCAAGCCCTTGATGATGCAAGAAATTTTTATTTTGAATATGCCAAGCGCACTGGCTTCACAATACGTACAAATCGAATCCGGCACTCTCTTAAGAATATGGCTATAATTGGACGGGATTTTGTTTGTTCTAGAGAAGGTTTTCGAGCAGCAAAGCACACGCATAGAAACGATAGGGTTCTTCCTCCAAGGCCAATTACTAGAGAAGGTTGCAAAGCAATGATAAGGTTGGCTGCAAGGGATGGAGGTCAATGGGTTGTTACTAAATTTGTACGAGAGCATAACCACAAGCTAATGACACGTTGCAAATTTCCTGGGGAATTGCCAACTATTAATATGCTCAGTGAGGTAAATCTCAGATACTTTTAAGGGGTCTACTGGGTTGATTAAACTACCGCCATTATTGTCATAATTAGGCTTTAGAACTTGGTGTGGAAATAAATTATAGATTTGTGGAGGTGTCATTTAGTGTATGACATTTTAAAGCATCAGTACTTGTTATCATTAATGTCAATCCCCTGAAGCAGATTCCTGAAGTAGCATCGAATACTAATTGAATTACTTGGTGATTATAGGGCCCCATCATTTTTTTGATTTTGCAGATGCCTGAATCTTCTTTTCTTCAAATCTTTTGTTTTCTTGAAAGCTTATGCAAATGATAATTTTGGATATAAGGGTGCAAACAAATCCTCTGTCTGTTTTGAACCTAAACTCTATCTGAGGAACTCTCTGTGCCTCTCCCAAATTTCATGAAGAACGCTTATAATTTGGTCTGTTTACTAAGGCATTAGCCATTTTGAAGGGTTGCTTTCCAATGTTGGGTTTTTAGCTAGGGTAAGGGCAGATGGGTCTGAGAAGAGCTTGATGACTAGATACCTATACTGTCTGTCTAGAAAAGGTCTTTTATGTTCAAATACGTTTAACAGTTCTGAGGAAGTAAGCTAGGAGAAAGTTTCCCTGAAAGTAACTCTATGCTAGTCTAGTGTTGATTGTTGAATCTCCTTAATTTCCCATTGTTGTTTATGCACACCACCACCATGGTCATGGTGCCACTAAATTAAGCTTTTGCTCACGCCTTGCAGGCTCTTATTGCAGTTGTCATAATACTAGGGGCTTGAGTCAGGTAACAGGATCAATTTAAGAAATTGAGACTTCAAGTTGGTGTAAAGACCAATTTGTTGGCCCTGATATTATGTCATATGAATTTTTTATTATCCAAAGCTGTTCAGACTTTAGAGGCCCGTTCTGACACTTTTATTATGCCATAAACGGCCACTTTCCATGTTATTATACTCATCAGGTTGTCAAACCTATGCATATAATTCCCAATTTCCACGAGTGAACTTAGAAAAACGTAGTGTTGATTCCACAAGTCAACAATCAATTTATCGACATAAATCTTTAATTTTTGTTAATTTATTGTTTTGAATAAGAATGAGGATACCTTCTGCAATTTTATATTTTCCTGTTGAATTTTGAATACTTTTGGAAGTGAAAGTTACTTTAACAGTTTATATGTCTATCACTTGCTGTTATAGGCCTAATATTATTGTTCAAGTAAGTTATTTGACTAAAAAATTTTGGCTGAACAAGAAGAACATCCATTAATTTTGATGAAGCACAATATAAAGTTGGGCTCTTTGAGGAAATTTTCTACTTGTCAGTTATGCATTTGATGCTCCTTAACCATAAAATACCTGGGTCGATGCCTCTTGCAGCTGATTTCATTTTTATGCTTTTGCAGGAAGAGAAGGATAAGAAAATACAGGATCTATACAATGAACTACAGCATGAAAAAGAACGGTCTGCAGCATTTCGACAACAACTACAGATGATTCTTAAAGATCTTGAAGAACATGCTGAATTTATGTCAATAAGAGTTGAAGACATAGTTGACAGCCTGAAAAAGATTGAACTTGATCATGTATAGCTTTCACTAGCCACGGTTGCCCTCAAATTTTCCATAGGATGGGCCATAACTAAATCTAATTTTAATTTTGTAGCACTAGGACACTGCTAATCCTAATCCTTGGGTCTGAGATTCTTAATGTTCTGAGTCTGACATTGTGGTTCAGCATGACATTGCATCTTACACACCACCGTGATAGAAATAGGTGTGCTGGGAATTTCTTTCGTAGTCCCTGCTTAGTGAGTTCAGAGTTCTATTCAAACTAGTGAAGATGATGAGAATGATTGTAACATACAAATTTCCTTAAAGTTCAATGATGAATCCTGTTTATTAGAGCAAAACATCTTCCCCTGTTATTTCTGCATCTGTCTTGCTCCTAATATTTTGGCGTGTGCTTGTAAGCGAACATGAGAAGCATTGACATGATGATTTCTTGAAATTCCTCTGGTTTGTTGTTTGCTCATCTACGCCCTGCGCACCCTTGGTCCCAAATGTACATGTAAAAATTTGCAATATTAAGGCGGCATTCCAACAAATCCGTGGTTCCTTGTGGTGCTGGTTTGCATTAATTGCTCTGAACTGAGGCAGAACCTAAGGGCTAAAGACTTTTTGGCTTTTGATTCGGGTAAGCTGAGATAACTTAGGATATGTGATTAACTCCATCAAAGATAACATAGTGTACATAACCTAAAAGATCACCAAATTGTGTTTGGTTCAACATATATTAATGTTAGATTAATTTGTTTGATCGAGAGTTATATTTTCTGTCAAAATTGTTATTTTACTATGGCACCCTCACTTAAAGACTTATAGTTTTATTTTTTTGTTGTGCTATGTGCATTAAATTTTTCAAGTTTTTTTATTTCAACAATTATACATGACTAACAAAATAAAATTTATTTGTTTCATCAAATTAAATTATACCTAGTTTACATAAGAAAAAAATAGGTACTATATACTTGAGCATTGTAAATAAACTAATTGGGTAAGTCATATGCACAAAATATTAGTATATAATTAATGTCTTAATGATTATATGAGTTAAGTTTAATTACCATCATAACAAAAAAATTATGCTTTTAGTTTAATTGAACTAACATATATTTAATTGTTTAATAATTATATAAATTAAGTTTAATAATATGCTTATTACAAAAAAATGCTTAAAAAGAATGTCGTAATTTACCAATTACATAAGGTTATTGTGATCTGAAGAAGTAAAATAGTGAGGGCAAGTAGAAAAAATTTTAAGATAACCTATCAGTTATCTCACATTACTTAAGAATTTGAAGGTTATCACATAATCTAATTTTAAGGTTATATGCTGACGTAGTAGTAATATAATATAACCTTGGTTATTTTATTATCTCGAATCAAATAAGGACATATAAGATAACAAAGGTCACATTATCGGGGTTATGTAACTTAACCCCTAACCAAACCTCCCCTTGAAGAATTCAAGCTAGCTCCAAGACTGCAACATGAGGAAGGATTTTTCTTTTTAGCGTTTTGCTAACGGGTGCCCACGTTAACAAGCCTTTAATTACCTTATAATTGGCATTAAATTCAAGTTTAGTGAGTAATTATAGCAAAAGTCAACCTTTTTTCATTTATTACTATATAATATTGACAACTTGTTTTTTTAACTTTTTATTAATGTCAAAAATGCCCTTTAGTGATTTTGAATTTATTTTATTTTTTATAAAAAATAAAATAATAAAATTCATTTTACTATAAAAAGTTCAGCCCCAAATAAAAATATTTTGATTTGAGCATAAGTCTTTAATTTAAAAAAATTATTGTGGTAGGGTTTTAGATAAAAATTTAGCCACAAATATATAAAATTTAGCCCCAAATAAAAATATTTTGATTTAAGGGTAAGTCTTTAATTTAAAAAAATTATTGTGGTAGGGTTTTAGAAAAAAATTAACCACAAATATATAAAGTTTAGCCCCAAATAAAAATATTTTAATTTGAGGATAAATCTTTAATTTAAAAAAATTATTGTCATAAGGTTTTAGAAAAAATTAAAAAATTAATAAAATTATTGTATTATTTTATCTAAAAATATTACATAAAGGTAATATTGTTTCAAAATACAATCTTAACTATATTTATTGTAAATTATGTGTAATAATTTTTCGATCTCATTTAAAGTTCATTATTACCTTTTCTTAAACAAAATTTTATAGTATTATGATAAAGTTCATTATTACCTTTTCTTAAACAAAATTTTATAGTATTATGATAAACTAATAACTACTGCTTAACGGGTGCAGGGCATCCGTTAGCAGTACCCTTCTTTTTAATATATTATCCTTCTTGTTGCATATGTTAGAACTGTCTAAAACGCTGCCTTCAGAATAAGAGTACCGATTGGAATTTGGAGCAATTACTTGAGCAGGGTGGAAGACTCTCAGTGGAAGTAAATCAAAGTTGAATCTATCCGCCAGAGGGATTAAATTTCTTCTGGATGGTCATATTAGAAATTTCATTACAGGTCAAAAGTGTGAACACGCAATAAAAATGACTTCTGTTGGAATTTGACCAGCAATTCAGGAAAAAGGGGAAAAACGACTTTTTCGGCTTCATTGACTGTAATACTTTTAGAATCAGAAATGGTTTGAATTCTCAATGTTGTGGTCAAAGTCTTTACGTGGGAAACAGGGCAAAGTTGGCTCTGGCGTCTGGCCCTAGCCATAGTAGCTCTGCAAACAAAACTGGAAAACTAGCAGAGAACTCTTCTCTTAAGATCATTTAAGCAAATCACACATCAATATACACAAGCAGCTATGAAAGAAGAGGGAAAAAAATTGACACACATTAGAAAAATGATGACAATGGGGATATCAGAGACCAAAACAATAACACCACCCTATCCCAAACCAATCTTACATGGATATCAAACAAAATAAAACAACCCAACAAAAGAATACATACTAATTCATCATTGGTGATAAAAATTGTTCCCACCTCCCCATTGCACATCTTTCCCCCCTCCCTTCTCCAAGTTAGTGCGACCATTTGATTCTGGTGCCATGACACACATCTGCAACTTGCTGCAATCCATTGGCTATAACCCTGCACGGCGTGCACAAACACACAGACAAACACAGGTTGAAACCAATGCAATGCAGCCACGAGGTGAAGCCGAGATCCTCTTAATCACCACTCTGGATATTGATTGTCCAAAAATATCTACAAGCCCTTGAGAAAACTTTCTTCCCTTGCAAGTTAAGCCAGGGCACTAAAACCACCTCCTTTCATCATTTGCTTGAATTCCTTAAAGTTAACCCTACCATCACCATCCACATCCACTTTCATTATCATCCTTTTGCAGTCCTCGATGGTTCTCCCTTGTTTGAGCCCAAGAGAAACCAAAACAGACCTCAACTCATCAACAGAGATGTAACCATCTCCATTCTGGTCAAAAACACTGAAAGCATCCTTCATGTCTTCCTCTTCATCCTTACCATCCATAATGGACTGATACAACTCCCCAAACTCATCAATATCAACACAGTTATCGCCATTGACATCGATCTTCTCGATCATTTGGGTTAACTCTCCATCGGGGATAAAGATACCCAAGTTCTCCAAAGACTCATTCAACTCTTTCTTTGTAATCCTCCCATCTCCATTCTTGTCAAACAACTGGAACACCCTTTTCAACTCTGCAGCATCCATCCTTTCGGAGCGACAAGGAGGAGACGCTGCTGCCGGTGTGGGTGCTGCCGGCTCAGGTGAACCAGATGTATAGGCTTTGCCTTCACTACCGGTGGAGAGAAGGGAGTGGGTAGGATTTATCCAGGAGGGGGGCAGGAAGGTTTTGAGTTTCTTAGGGACCAGATAGTCTAAAACAAGATTGTATAGTAAGAAAATCCTCAAGAAAACAGTTGGCATTGAGATAAAAAACGCACCCAAAACAAGGATTTGTTATGGTGGGAGAAAATTTGGGAGTGAAAATTGGAGAAAAAGTTAGTTGCAAAGCTGGAAGCCACAAAACCCTTTTAAGAGGAGAGCAAGATGGGGAGACTCTATCAAATTACGCGTGACATTAATATTATAATAATAAAGTTATAACTACTCTATAAGCCTTTTATAATACGAAGGATTCCAAAAACGCGTTGCTATAATTGTTGCTTTTTTTTAACGGATTAAAGAATTCAACCGTTGATAACGGATCTTTAAAATTTTTTCAGAGACGTTGGGGACTGGACCGCGCCAACAATAAAGGAAACGCGGGGCCGGCTATTGATTTCTGACCGTTGGATCTTTATTTTTTCCCTCAACGGTTGGTTTCGCGTAGTCGGTTGGATATCGACACGTGGTGTCTTTATTTTTCTTTTACCTTTTACTAGTAGTATGGGGGTTTAGGCTTTGGTGGTTTTGGTCCCTTGGACGGCCTTTGAAAGGGACTAGAATTGTTCATTTATGGTGCTGGCAATGTCAATTTGGATTTCCTTCTCTTTTTCTCTTTTGTTTTTGTGGAATTTGGGGTTTGATTATTGAAAAACATGAATCATGTTGCTCATAAAATAAGATCTATAAGCTATTTAGCTTATGATTTTCACGTTTTTTTTTTTTAATTCAATTAAGGTATTCCGAGTTTTCATTGGCTTTAAATTAAATTTTTTAAATTAGAATAATAAAAAATAAAATCCTCTCAATAAATATATTTTTAATGATCTAATTTGTGTTCTTACCTTGTTGAAGTAGAGACAGCTACAAGCTCAGCTAAGATACTTTTTCCATAGTACATTTAATGCCAAAGTGAAAGCTCATAATTGAACATAATGTTAAACATATTTTCCACAATTATGTAATGGATCCCAAGGCACAAAAGAAAGTATAGTTGAAGTTAGGTCGATTCCTTCTATTAAGCTTGGGAATAATTAGAAATTAGTTGCCAGTTGGCTTTCCATAAAAACTTCTCCAGCTAAGGTTCAGGTCCTACATTTTGATCATAATTTTCTGAAAATGTGGTTGCGGCATTCCTAATTTGCTCACCATATTTTCTCTTTATAGGTACCCCAGCCATTTTCCAGGATTTGAATCCAAGGGATATGGTGGTAAGTCATTAAGAGAGCTTAACACTGTGTTTGGTATGAAGGAAATAGGGAGGAAAGAAAGAGTGTGGAAAGAAAGTGAGTGAGGAAATACAACTTTTCTTTGTTTGGTATGATAGAAATACACCTAAGGAAAGAAATAGGAAAGAAATAAGTAAGTCAATTTCCTTAGAAATCATTTCCTTCCAAATTGAGAGGAAATATGAGGGAAAGAAAGTGGTTGTTGAGTCTAACAAATAGAAATGACTATTACACTCTTAAAATTTATTTCTAATTACAAAATTTACAATTACAAGTAAAAGATATTGAAAGTAAATTTTTAACTAAAGAGTAAACAATGGTAAAATGGTCATATTAATTAAAATAAATTTTCTTTCTTTCCTATTTCTTAGTTACACCAAACAAAGAAAATAATAATTTTTTTCTTTCCTTCTTATTTCTTTCCTTACTATCAAACATGATGAAGGAAATATAAATTTATTTCCTTTCCCTACCTATTTCCTTTCCTCACCTATTTATTTTCCTTATTATTTCCTTCCCTCCTACCAAACATAGGCTAAAGGTATACTGAGACTGACCTTTGGTCTATAATTCTTGATGAATGGAAATTATAAAATGTTTTACTTTGTCTATAAAATATATAAATGGGTACCCAGCTACCATTTCCTTTGAAAAATAAATTCAATGTTTGTAATCATTAACTCCTAAGCTGGCTTATTGGTTGTAAACAATTAAAATGAGCAGTGGCCTGTGCCAGTGCCATGATTTCTACCTTCAAGTAATGGAGAACCACCAAGAAGGAAGGGCTGCAAAGTCTGACCTACCCCATAGACAATTGCATTCCCACTCGATGCTCAGCCAAGGTTAAGCCAGCTCATTTGTTTTCGTAATTTACTTCCTTATTCAACTTGATTATGGTTATTTTAGGCCCCTTGAGAGTATAAATCATCCATCGTTTCTTTTCTTTTTCACCCTGTTTTGACAGAAGAGGTCATCTTTTTCTTTATATTCCAAAAATATGTAATGTAATGGTTAAGGCATACATAAAAGAGTAAGAATTTATACAAATAATTTTGAACTATATAATAGGAGATAATTCTCTCTCATGTCATGATCGATGCATCGCTCCTAATTTTCAAAACTCGAGCTTTTGAAGTTGGACTTTTTCCTTGTGACTATATGACTTTAGTAACATGGCAAATGGCCAAACATTAATTACTAAGAAAAGAAGATGGTTTGGAACCAAATGGTGGTCATAGTAAACCTAATACCTTCCACCTAAACGCCTAAATCCTTATATTATTTATAGTTTTATGCTTTAGCTGCTCGAATTTTAGCTCACTGGGTATCGAAAGGTTAAAGGAACTCAAAAAAGAAAATGTCATAACCCCAGTCCATTTGTTTATAGATTGTCATTGTCGAGTGCGTGAGGAATTTTGCCCAGTTCAGTAGGAAGAAAAAGAGTTTACTTGCATTATTATTGACCTGGCTGGGACTAGGTACTGTTAGTCAAACAGTAGTAGATTTATAAATACTGTTGGGAAAATGGAGTCATCTTGTTGCAAGTTTGGGTTACTTGATTGGAAAAATGGGAGATTCTGATTAAATGATTGATTATGTTAAGTGAAGAGTTGACTAAGCTACTGAAATGCTCCGCCCAAATGGGACAAGTAAACTTACTTTAAGCCAATTTAATCACAACTAGTCATTTCTTTAGGGAACACTTAGTTCCTGCAACTCTCTTATCTGTCCATGAGCTGGTGTCCCTCTGCTTGCCTGTTTGTAGTTGAGAAAATAAAATAAAAAACACTGCATCAGATCTAGATAGCCAACCCCTTCAATCATGCCTTTGCACACGCTGCAATTACTGAGAGAAGTCAATGGCCAGCTTTCATTTATTTCCTTTCTTGTGTTTACTTTTTTGGCAAGCTATGGGGTTGCCAATATTAACACACACGCTGTCATGTTGCTTGTGAGGAATTGGCTTGATTCGGAGTATCAGGAAGCCGGGGACTGGGGCCTTGAGGAAAAGTTCCGAAGTCCAAACTTCTGTTCGACAAAATGTCTGCATAATTAGGACACTCGTCGACAAAACCTTTATGTAAAAGGTCGAAAATGAGAGTAACGTGCAACTTCGTAAATGCAACTGCAGTTAATTGGAAAAAATGGAAACTTCGGAGTTCTTTGTATATCAGGCCTTCATTTCTTTTTGGGGCTACAGCTATTGGAAACTTGCTACTTGCACGAGAGTTGTTTCATTAAGGTTATTAAAACTCTCATTAATTAATTCATGCCAGATTAGGGATAATTACCATACAAATTTAGTCTGGTGTTCTGATAATCTCTTTGAAAAGCTTCCCCTGCTGCAGTTCTTCAGAATTTACCTATTCTTTGGATGGAAAAGTACTGTTAATTACTTCAAGTGTTACAATTAAAAAGATTGAAGCAGTAAAGTTTCTTTTTATGGTATACATCTCCCTATAACCAGTAATCACATTGGACTCCGAGTAATCCGAAATCAAACCGCATTGGACTTCAAACGGGGGGACAAGAGGCAGCACGGTTTCACCAACCATAATAAGTCACTCATACATGTGTCACGTAAGTAGAATTTCAAGTATAGTTACTAATACTAATCAGAATGATCAAATCATCATGGATGACGCGTTTTGTTCTGATTTTTGGCCAACCATTGGATCTTGGTTTGATCCATATGATTCAATATCCATCACTCTATTATCAACTTGTTCAAATGTATATGTCAAAGAGGATGGACTGACCTGAGAAAACTACACAGTGAGCCATCTGCTGAGGCCTGGTTTAGTTGCAACAAAGGGATCATATTCCATGGAAATTGATTATATACTCTCTTTATTTTGTATTTGCTATCAGATTTAAGAAATGAAGCTAGAAGCTGCAGAGAAAGCTAGCCGACGAAGCAGGCTATACAGTCCCGTAGAAGGATATGACATCCAAGTTCAATCACACTATTCTCCAGGAAAGGCTATGTTGTAAATTAATGACATGAGAGGTTTAAAAATACACATTCTAAGTTTCCAACTATGAACTACTGAGAATACTCCCCCGGCCACCAAACAACTAGTAAACCTGAATTTCTTTGTTAGTCCAAGTTTAACTACCGAAGAATTGATTACTTGAGAAACACGTGAAAATGGGTGAAACTATACATTCATTTGGATAGGAACATGTGATCCATGATGATTTGATCATAGTGATCAGCATCAATGTCAATATCCTACATAAGCAAAACACTACCTAACACGAAACCGTGTTTCTGTTACCAATGGATTTCCCAACAACTTATGCCATAACTCATAAATTAGTTTGTAAAGTATCCATTAAACTTTCAGTTGCCTTACGTCCAAACCATTTGCATCCTAAGGTTATTTCAACATTTCAACTGAGAAGATTCTTGGAAGAAGATTGAGAGATGCCATTATGTGATAAATTGCATCTCTTGATCAACGAAATTTTGTAGTTGCTTGTAGGTGTAAGGTCATGCTTCAGTCTAAGTTCTAGTTTCAATGAAAATTTAGGAAAATTATAGGAAGAAGTAGGAGGGATCTATATCACCTGCAATTCTTTTTCCAACAATCCTGTAATTGTCCAATTACAATCAAGAATTTTGTGAGGGTCCTCCATGGAGCCCACACTCATAAGTGGTGGATCCCTACATAATTCTTGATTGTGATTGGAGAATTGTAGTTGTTGTCACGAAAAATCTCCTGGCCGATTTGCGGGCGTGCCAGTTGCTTTTTCTCAAAAACAACAAAAGTGAAAGAGAAATATGAGAATGGTTGGGTTCTGGTTTAAAGTCACAGTCGGACTGTTTAATACATTAAACCTACTGGGTAATTTGCTTGATTGCTTGCGAAAGAGAAAGAACAAGATTGAAAGTAGAGAACTTTGTATTGCAACGAGAAAAGAAAGCCGATGAAGGCTTAATCGATGAAATAATAAACGAAAACAAACAAGTCAACCAGAGTGATAGGAAGATGAAAGACAGGGACAAGGAAAAAGGGCTTTGAAAAAGCTTTGAAGAAACACTAAAGATTGAAAGTCATCGGGCAGTACTCCATGTGTTGGGAGGTTTTGTGTAGATCATTGTTCGTCCTCTCAGTCGTTCTAGGATGAGGCTTATATAGCCCTCATAGCTCCCAATCAACTCCTCTGAATCAGCTCATTTTGATTTTCAAATCTCAGTCTTTAAGACTAAATCCCTTTGATTTCGCTTGGCTTTGAATTGGTCTTTCCAATCTTTCAAGATTTGGTGCGGCCTTAATTTGGATTTAGGCCGCTGACCTTAAACTAATAACCCATCCTGCTAGGCCGATTTATACGCCGATCAGCCTACATAAGCTAATTATTTCTTTTTCCTAAAAAATGTAAATTGTGGTACAAACATTGCCCCCCCAAGTGCGAAATTTCGGTCGAAATTGAAGCACTTGTTTAAGCTTTATTTTGCCGCCTATAGTTGAATACTTAAATTAAGGGGCCATCAGTCAAAACCAAGGTTGTCCAGATTGGACAATCCAAGGTTGCAGCTGAACGAGCCAACTAAAAGACAAGAAATAAAATTGTTGCCAGACCGACTGAATTAGAACAGGCCACCAACAGAATAAACTGCTAGCAGGATAGGTTGATGGCCAAGCAGAACAGGCTGATGGAGCATGATAGGCCGATGGACTAGCAGAGTAATAAGGAAAGTGTGCCATCGGCCAAGCAGTGTAAGCCGCCGGCCAAACATAGTAGGCCAATGGCCAAGTAGAGTAGGCCGATGGAGCACGATAAGCTGTCGGCCAAGCAGATTTAACTTTCGGCCGAGCAGAATTTTTTGTCGGCCAAACATTGTAAGCCGTCGGCCAAATATTCTGAGCCGTCGGCCAAATATTGTAAGCCGATGGCCAAGTAGAATAGGCTGTTTGCCTAGCAGGATAAGCTGTTGGCCAAACAGATTTAACTGTTGGCCAAGCAGATTTGACTTTCGGCCAGGCAGAATAGGCTATTGGCCATGCAAGATATGCTATCGGCCAAGCAGAATTAACTGTCGGCCAAGCAGAATATGCTATCGGCCCAGCCGAATTTTCTGTTGGCCAACCAGTCTTATGAGCAGGTTGTGCAGAAACAGGAGCGGACTGTGCAGAAACAGGAGCGGACTGCGCAGAAACAAGAGCGGATTGCGCAGAAACAGGAGCGGACTGCGCAGAAATAGGAGCGGACTGCGCAGAAACAAGAGCGGACTGCGCAGAAACAAGAGCGGACTGCGCAGAAACAAGAGCGGACTGCGCAGAAACAGGAGCGGACTGCGCAGAAACAGGAGCGAATTGCGCAGAAACAAGAGCGGACTGCGCAGAAACAGGAGCGGACTGCGCAGAAACAAGATTAGACTGCGCAAAAATAGGAGCAGAAATGTAAGCAGTAGGCCGATGACCAGAATATGAACCTGAACCGGTTGGTTCAAGGCCGACAACAGGCCGATTTGCCTGGTGGCCATCTCCATTGCCATTAAGGACTGCAAGTGGTACATCTTCCTCTCGTCTAGCTTGGTTTTCTTGCTGTGGAGGAAGGATACATGGTTGATCTTTGTTGTCAGCCATCTTTTCAAGGAGGTCTTGGCTGTCCTGGCCTATTGGCGAGCCAACATTGTGTACCATTGGAGGATTCTGCCCCCCGAGCCTTTCCAACATCGCCACTAATTTTGCTTGCCTCTGATCAAATTGTTGATTAATTTGACGATTCTGCTGACGAATCTGCTGGCGAATCTGTTGATCGATCTGTTGGCCAACATGCTGGTGTGAATCAAGCAACCTTACCAAATTATCATTCATTCTAGTCATTGCTTCGATCCAATTTTGTAAACTTCCAAAAGCATGACTCCAGTCCGGGCTACTTGATGAGCTTCGATCACGGGATCGTAGCGTCATAGGATGCTGGGATCCTTCAGATTGTTTTCCTATGTCCTTATTTAGGGCCATGTCCATTAAAAAAAAAAGTTAATATTCAAAAATCAAAGTGACGAAAATAAAGCAAAATACCCAGATCGGTCCCACCGGGCGTGCCAAAAAGATGTTGTCACGAAAAATCTCCTGGCCGATTTGCGGGCGTGCCAGTTGCTTTTTCTCAAAAACAACAAAAGTGAAAAAGAAATATGAGAATGGTTGGGTTCTGGTTTAAAGTCACAGTCGGACTGTTTAATACATTAAACCTACTGGGTAATTTGCTTGATTGCTTGCGAAAGAGAAAGAACAAGATTGAAAGTAGAGAACTTTGTATTGCAACGAGAAAAGAAAGCCGATGAAGGCTTAATCGATGAAATAATAAACGAAAACAAACAAGTCAACCAGAGTGATAGGAAGATGAAAGACAGGGACAAGGAAAAAGGGCTTTGAAAAAGCTTTGAAGAAACACTAAAGATTGAAAGTCATCGGGCAGTACTCCATGTGTTGGGAGGTTTTGTGTAGATCATTGTTCGTCCTCTCAGTCGTTCTAGGATGAGGCTTATATAGCCCTCATAGCTCCCAATCAACTCCTCTGAATCAGCTCATTTTGATTTTCAAATCTCAGTCTTTAAGACTGAATCCCTTTGATTTCGCTTGGCTTTGAATTGGTCTTTCCAATCTTTCAAGATTTGGTGCGGCCTTAATTTGGATTTAGGCCGCTGACCTTAAACTAATAACCCATCCTGCTAGGCCGATTTATACGCCGATCAGCCTACATAAGCTAATTATTTCTTTTTCCTAAAAAATGTAAATTGTGGTACAAACAGTAGTATTGTAGGAAAAAGAATTGCAGGTGATATGCTTCCTTATCATGGAGAAGGAAAATAACAATCAAATAGCAAAATGAAAGGATTAGGTATGGGCTGAGGCTTACCCTATATACATTCTAACAGATGCTTCTGGTCAAGTCTGTCTTACTGTATATCTTGAGATAATATAAAGTCTAAAAAATTGCAGGAAGTCAAATTTGGCCAATAAAATAAAAATTGTGTTCTGATATCTTTTTCCACAAGATTAACGGTAAGTTCACTACGAATCAAAACTGTAAAAGGGGCATTCCGAGAATCGAACTCGGGACCTCTCGCACCCAAAGCGAGAATCATACCACTAGACCAAATGCCCATTACAGCCTAATATTAGCATTGTTACATTATCTCTCTAATTAGCTCGTGTTAATAAAAGTAGTGTTAATCACTTTTAATAGCTAGAGATGCTCTGTAGGCTTTTGCTTTAACATGACAGATAAGGCATCAAACCTGTACTTAGCCTTATCAACATTTATGTTCTCAGGCGCAAAGCTCATTAGTTAACATCACTTCATATTTCTCATACTGGCATTTTTGGACATTCTTCTGTCATGCAGTAAAAGCCTGCAGCCTGACATCTGTTAGGCTTTAGATTTGACATGGAACTATCTTTCAGAAAATCTATTCCAGCTAGACCCTTTCTCTAAATCAGTTAATGTTAATGTCCCCAAACCTTGGTAGTGGTGGGGGAAAACTATTTCTATGGTATACCCAAGAGGGTACTGATGGACGAAAACTAGTTAAAGATCACTGGGCTGTGCTCTGGAGTACTCCTTCGTAACTCTAGCATTTCTATTTTCAAACATAGATTCACATAGAAAGTTCTAATAAGTCCACAACAAAAGATCATGTCTAATTAAAGAGGGAAACCACAATAAACATTGATTGTAAAAGTAGATGCAATAGGGAAAGTTGGGAAACTTGAGAAAGAAAAGAAACCCAATAACAAGCTACAGGGTACCAGAAGTTGCACCCATTTTCTGTAGAATGCTAAGGAAAAGGAATGGAAAAAGGTCTGGTCAAAGAGCTTCAGCTAATGTCAATCTCATATCATGCTATCTGTTCTTGCAGGCAACCTCCTGAAGAAGTTTTGGGCTACTGAGGGAAGGCTTATGCGAAATCTTGGATGCCTCATAGCGAAAAAGCCCACTCCAATTGCAAATAAGCGAAAAGGAATGAAATAGAAAGCTACACTAGCCAACAGGCAAAATGCTAGAAAAATAGGCGTAGCTCTGGGATCCCGCCAGCTTACCATAGAACTAAACCTTTCTGTTTGGGTTGCCAGGTCTCCAACTATTGTCATCATCCTCCCTGCAATGCTTCTCAAGCGATCATATCTCTTTTTAAGAACTTCACCGTTTCTAGAAGATGGAAATGTATCAAACTCTTCATCTAAATCATCAGGGTGAGCTGAATCAATTAGAGACAATTTAGTGTCCATGTGAGGGGGATGTCTTGGCCTTTTCCTGTACTGGGAAGCTCCATTTACAATACACATGAGAAAAGCTAGGGGTAAAAGCAGCCGAGGGAAAAGAACCAAGATCAAATACGCAAAGTGAACCACCATTGTAGAAATAGGATTCTTCCATTTGCATATTTGATCAAACCACTTCCAAGCCTCGACAAGTACATTAAAAGTAGCCAGGAGTCTTTCAAGATTAGCTCTTCCTCTTCTCAAGCTCCATACATTGGAGCCCACATCCAGCATGTACTCCACAACTTCTCTCCTTAATGGTGGTTCAGCGCGGCTCAACCTCATAGAGAGAGTATGAGTAGCTTGGTGTCTTAAACTCTCAATTTGATACACTGATAGTGGCAGAAGATAATGCATTTGGGGGAACAAAGGCTGTATATAAGATTGAAACAAATTCCATGTAGACGAGCAAGTAAATCTCACTGCCAATTGGATTTCTCCCATCTTTTTCACTCCATTTGGTTGTAAGACTATAAGTGGATAAGAATGTGTATAAATCTTATCCGCATTAAGTGTAGACAGTCGAATCCTTACCTTCCCAATTCTTGGATCCTTTGAACCTCCAGCGCCAATGCCTCCTTGTAAGTGACAGTTATCGAAAACTCCAATTGTTATTACTGTATAGGGATCATAAACTTCCCAAGTATATTGTTCATTCCACTTCGGAGCAAAACTGTCAACAATCGTCCTTGTCCTTACCCACTTAGGTCCATATTTGGCCACACAATAAGCATCAGTAGTCCCGCGTCCATCTTTGGACTTCATTGGCAGCAAACCAGACGCATTCAAGATTCCCAACTCCAAGACACCAATGGTGGGAGGCCACAACAGTTTGGAAGTCGCCCTAAAGTCACTACTGTAGTAAATGGACTCATCAAGAACATGATATCCCCCGTCCAAACTGATCCTCAAATGGAGCCTGCTAGCAAACTTTACTTCTCGCTTATTTTCACTTTCCTGCGTAACCCTTTCAAGATTATACCAGTTAGCATCTAGAGGTACAGGCAGTACCCTCTTCTCCACTTTTGACAAGTGAACCATGCACCTGCCAAGAACATCCTCCTTATTATGACCTAACCTATCCACCACACTCAAGATCAAAGGATCATCAAATGGTTCTGCTACAACAAACATCAAATCCTCGTTCCAGGTCGGGTTGATGCTCTTATCAGGAGAAAACCTGCTCCTCAAAACCATATTTCCAAGCAGAGCCTTGACATATACCTCCGGGTGCCTTGTCCCATTTATAGGCACCAAGTCCTGCGCCTGGATGATATTAACTCGAAGATACCAAAGTCTTGGTGAAATATAAACCTTCGAACGAGTATTTGCAATGCTTTCACCACTAACGGTTGCTGCATCCGAGTGCCAAGCTTCAGGAAACACCTCATCAGCTTGAGTCCCCATCCACATAGCCAACATCAATTCTCCTCTACCACCCTTCCTTCCATCTTGATCCTCCAAACTATACCACTGCGGAGCTAGGGGACTGTCAGGGGGAACACGGCTAGGAATATCCGGTATATCAAAAGCAAGTTTTCCAATAACTTCATCATTCTCAATCTCCTTGTTCCTCACAGTTACATCCACAGTCACAGCCTGAATTCGATCTTTTGCGAAACAAAAAACTTGGTTCCATTCGGGGTCAAGTTTCTTCTCAAAGTACTTTGTTGTGCCTTTATAGTTACCAATCTTTACTTCAACAAAAGGACTGGTGAGCCCTGGCAAATCTCTAGCTCTCACCAATCTTACAAACAGAAAATGCATTTGTTCAACAAGGTCGAAGGATGATGTAAGCTTTTCACTACCGGAGACTCTCCCTCCACCAATATTTGGTGAAGTCTCCTTCAATGAAAAGTCTACATTTGCTTGTTGCATTGTGCAGAACTATCTGCATTGAACGTTGGATACCATAAAAAATGTTGAAAATTGCAACAAAAATTGCATGCAAATCAAAATTCCACTACCCATTGACATTCATTCATGGATATATAAAAACCTTGCTCCAAAAATATGCTAAAAACTGATCTAATATACATAATTATATAAGTAAAAAGATGAGAATATTGCTTGCCTGATTGAGACTTGAAGAATGAGACCAAAACTGAAGATGGTATGAACAGAGTTGCTATGGTTTCAGTGGAGAAGTAGGGAAAACAGAAGGTGATGAGACAGGGAAAGCCAAAGGAGTAACAACTAGAAATTCCCTTTAATTATCCAATTTAATGCCTCAATTTGGTAAAAAATCTTGATTACATTATTGCTTGATTCTGAATTTGAATGATTATAACGTAATATGAATATTAATTATTACTACCATTTATGTTACATTTTTGTTTGAAGTACCGCTAAATAATATTACAAAAAAGGGGGTCAAATATAAGTCAAAGCAGAACAAAAAGAGACAAAAATAATCCGTTATTTACGAGACTGCCAATGACAAGCGGAGCCAATACAATCTGCTTGAAAGAGCGAAACGAATTCAGATTTTCAAACCCGTTTACTGACTATAGCCGTCTCTCTGTCAGTTTCTCTCTCCTTAGATAGCTCCTGACTAGCGCTTTGTTTTTTTTTCCTTCATTTTCCACCACTTTCTAGGCCGCTTTCCGGGAAAACTATCTGGATCAGGTACAGAATTTGCCTTTCGTTTTTTCCGTATCGGTTTCTTCTTTCTTCTCATGTAGAATGGAAAATCGACCAAAAAATAAAAGGCAATATTGAGCTTTTCTTTCATCTGTTTTCTTACTCCGAAAATGTAGGAAAACGAAAATAGAAAAATAAAAAAGGTCAAGCTTTGTTTTTCTGAGCTGTCTCTTTTTTTCTTTTTGATATTAATAAAGATTTCAACCTTGTTAGGTGAAACCTCTACGCTTCAGCTGATATTTTCGTTTTTATTCTTTTAAATTTTGGAGATTTTGCTTTCTTTCTCTTCCCACTGTTTCTAGTCAACCAAATAGGGTTCATGAGAAAACGAAACTCTATTTCTATGTATTTTTTGTTCTGAAACAATTTCTATGCTGTTTTTGTGGTTCCTAAAGTGAGGTAAGAGGATACTGAGTTTGATGATTTAAGAATTTATCGTTAGTTGTTTTGTGTTCGTACTGTATATATACTTCTATTTGTTGTTATTGCTGTTCGAAATTTAAATTTATGTAACTAGTTAGAGCAAGAACTTTCATTTGTTATGGGACTTGAATGTTACACTATTAACTTGTAGGATGTTTCGCTTTATAGATTAAATTGGTCGAATACCGATGGCAAATAAGGAAGATGAGGGTTTCAATCATAGCCTTTCAAGGAAAGAGCTTCAGAGTCTGTGTAAGAAATATGGTTTACCTGCCAATAGGTCGAGTTCCGATATGGCTAAGTCGCTGGCCTCTTTCCTAGAGGTAACTTGTTGAGCTATCGTAATTTAAGAGTTACCAGTCTGAAGCATGTTGTACAGTTTATTCGATTTTGTGGAGCTGGTAGATATGGAAACTTATATTACTTTTTTTTTCATTCTGTTAATTTTGTACCTTGCTATCATTATATTTGAGCTTATAATTGTAGACTGGCACGATTTATTTATGATCGATTAGCTATAGGTTTAGAACTTCCTTAAAACATTACCTACTATAGTAGCGGGGAAAAAATGAATGTTCGGAGTTTCAAAGTAGAAAGCAAGTAAATGAATCCCAAGAAATTGCGATATATTTTGTATTGACTGTGTACTTACTTTTGTTTATCGACACTCATTAGCGCTGCTAGAAAGGGATCCAAATGGAAAACATAAGAATAGGGAAAAGGAATATGTAAGAATTCAGAATGGATATATGCCAAGGAGGGCATTTTAAATGGCACACTTGTTATTTTATTTTATTTTTAAAATTCTGTTCTGTTTTCATGTTTTAGAAATGCAAGAGAAATTGTGGGACTAGCGTGCTCAGAATTTTTGAAAAAGCTCAACTAAGATTAATTATGCTAGTTAGAAAAGTACAGGAGGAATCTAGCAAATGTGCAATGTAATTTGCTAGGAAGGGGTGTCTATGCAGCTTAACTTGGCATCGTCATTATTGGTTGAGAAAGTATTTTATGAATCAATTGCTCAATCTGATGTGGTATCACATTCCATTTATAATTGGACATATCATACATGATAAGTGACAGTTATATCTGGAATTTTGGGAAGCGGAGATCAGGTGGAGAAAAGAAAAGTTATGGTGATGAAATAACATGCCATTTCTTGGAGAATTAGTCTAAGTTGTTTCATGTATCAAAATGAAAATATTTCAAGATTATGTTAAACTGATACCTCTGGTTGTATTGCTTCATTATTTCAAATGAACGAAAACACTGATGAGTAACGTAGGGTGTGTTTAATGATTTCGAATGTATTTTAAGCATAGTGGACCCTAACAAATTACTATTTCCTGTTAGAGTCAGAGTAAATGGTATTAGTCTTATGTCATCTTATTTGTGGGTGATCGTTTTCTTTATATTAGGATAATAAAGTCCAAGTAAATGGTTTTTGTCTTGTGTCGTCTTATTTTTGGATGATCGGGGTCTTTATTATAGCCTATCTAACTTGATTCGTGGCCATTATGTTGTATTATTGTTATTATTCGTTGAAAAGTTTTTGGCTTGTGATGCAACCATTCATCTCTGCTAATAGATGCCTTTCTTAGCTTGTTTGTCAAAAACTTGTTCCTTGTTTACAGAAATTTTAAGATCTTGTTTATCCCTTCATAATATATCTTGGGAAAAAATGTGCAGAACCAGAGATTAGGTTCAATAACCTCAGGAGAAAGATTATATGGAATTCAACAGGCTGGATGTCCCTTGCCTCTGCAACTGCAGCAGCAACCTGGAGCATCATTAAACTCTTTCAGGGATGCTGGAAAAGGTGTACAGTACTTCCTGCTTAC
Source organism: Microcos paniculata (assembly GCA_030664755.1). Classification (NCBI taxonomy): domain Eukaryota; kingdom Viridiplantae; phylum Streptophyta; class Magnoliopsida; order Malvales; family Malvaceae; genus Microcos; species Microcos paniculata. The sequence goes on along the minus strand of CP131462.1, from coordinate 8,487,884 downwards.
CAAATAAGTTTGTGCATAGTTTTTGAACTAGTTTAATATTATGATTTCCTTCATATAAATGATGCTTCATGTTTTGAATAACATTGGGCTGCTTATGCAGATTGCTACGGGGTCATATCTTGTCCCATGGATAGGTGTAATGGCGGGAATTATTCTCAAACTCTTAAATGTAATGCATTGGGTTGCTGTGCGGGGAATAAATGTTATGAAAAGGTTAGTTTCTCTCCATGGATGTGTATGTTTTTGCTTGGATATTTTTTGACTTTTGATAAGATGCAAAATTTTAATTTGAGCAGCTGGTAAGTAGATGTATGCTGGTAGAAAGATGTGGATGTTTTATCCTTCTATGCTTTATTTTTTGCAGGATGGTTATGGTGACTCTATTTATTTCCAGCAAACACCACAGTCGCAATTTATTTCTCAATATGGTGACGGTGGTTTTAATAATAGAGAGTTCCCAACAGTGTGCTTCAATAGGAATTGTTTGAGTCTCACAAGAGATGGAAGGACGAATAATGTGCCGCCTCAAATTGAACACAGAGACAAAAATGTTGGTGCATGTTCTAATGAGACTATCTTCTCTTCCTCCATAAAACCTCCTACAACAACTTCTCCCTCTTTTCAGTTTCATGTCAGTTCAGAAGAGGGGATTAACCTTTATGTTGATTTAAGTTCAAACCCATCAGAGTGGGTTGAGAAATTGAAAAGTGAGGTTTCTATATGCCCGAATATGTCCAACAGCAAGACTCAAACTTTTCATAAGGAGCTTGGACGCTTTGGAGAGAGTAGTAAACAGATGAAAAGTTCTGTTCAGTTGAATTTAGATGCTGAAAAAATAAAGGATGGCCATGAACACACTGGAGTACCCCCAAGTTTGATCATAAAAGAAAGTAATCAATTGCCGCTTGATCTTCCAGATGGAGGTAATGGATACCTGGGATCAACTGCAAGGATACCATGTGCCAGAGCTGTAGAAGTGTCAGAGCATTTAGAAGAAGATCAAGGACTGACCTTAAATAAAGCTCATCCTGACTCTCAGCACCAAATAATTTCTGGTGGTGCATCCTTTGCGAAAGATGGGTGTTTGATAACTCTAGATTCAAATGGTGATTCTCCAAGTGAGATTTTAGCCAGTGATGCTTTATTAAATATATTGGATGGCCCAGCAAACCTTCTCGCAATGGAGTATCAGAATTCTAAGCTTGAAAACAAAGTACGTGAGAATTCTACCCTGCAAAATGCTTGTAATCTTGTAAGAGCTAGTGGAAGAATTCCTGGATGCCAGCCAGATGGTTCATTGAGGATACAGATGCCAAAGGATGTGCTTCACCACAAAGAAGCACTACAGTCACCCTGTGAAAATGGTGTGGATCCAGTTGATTCCGAGCACAATACCTTTGCAGAACGAGGCGGACATGCAGTCTCAACTGAGCTTGATCAAGAGACATGTAGGGACCGGCTGCCTACATTAGTTGAGGAGCAGGTAAGGATTCACCTCCCCTAGCTTCCAACTTCAGTAGTATTGTAACCAAAATGGCCATATTTGTTTGATGTTTTACCTCTGTTCTCAAATCGTTCTTGATAATCCGAAAAATGTGAACCCTATTTTCTGAGTTGCGACTCAAATTTGAGTCTTGCCAAATATGGAACTAGGGCTTATAAATCTAATTATGGGAATCCCTAACAGCAAGTTTGTCCTTGTATACTGAAGTCGAGAAATATTGTTTTAGGTATTGTTTGTGACATTTAAATTTGTGGATTGATAGTCATTTGACCATTCTTTAGTTACTATGGTATGTCTAGTGGGTTCATTTTGGGGGTAGAAAAATCCTCTCTTGTCATCCTTCTTCTTGCGGTTAAATTTTCTTTCTTCTGTCTGTGCTCCCAGCAACACCTCAGCATGACCAATATATTTCCTAAAAAAGAAAAAAGGAAAAAGGAAAATTATCAAGTTTGCCAGGTCCTATAGATGAAGTCTGAACAATTGAAGATCTAAATGCGATCTAAATGCATATCTGTCTCCTCTCAGTGTACTCAAAGAAACAACTAAAATTTTACTGTATGAAACTGTTTGTGCAGGGTAGGAGCAAAATTATTAATGGGGGAGAGATTTCGGAGTAACTATCCTTCTTAATTAAATTATGTGATGTAAAATATTTATTTTAGGTGTTGATTTGGGTGCATAATTGCCCTTTTCAGATGCTCCGAAGATGAGTTACATGAAATGATTTGCAGACAGAATGTTGAATCCAGTGGGCTTGGCAGAAAGAGGGCATATGTAGGTGGTGATCCAAATGACTGTAGCATACATGATGCAAAGATTTTAAGAAGCACAGAGCGTCTGACTGGAAAGGCCCATCCAAGAAGATCCATGCGGCTAGTTTCCAAGGTTCTATTTTTTATGCTTTCCTCTGTCTGTGCAATTGGATATGGCATTTTCCATCTGCCCACCCCTTGAAATGAAATCACATTATATTGATTTAAAATACACCCATGCGCCCTCCATTCAGAGCAGCCAAACTATTCATTTGTTTAATAGGATATTCTTATACCCGGGCAGAAGTATGTGATTCTAGATGCACTGCTTTGACAAAGAGTATCATTTTAGTATTTGATAAAATGTTAGATTGTAAATGGTGAATTGATTGCCATATTTATTTGATTGCTCACCATACATGGTTGATTGCATCTTTAAAAAAGATTTACTGAATTTGAATCTTGAATCATAAGTAAGTTTAAAGCTAATTTGAGAACTTCGACATTTTGGAATTCTAGAATAGAATGATAGTTTGACAGTGAGCTCTTTATGATTTATTTCCAGCTTAAGTCTTTTGCGGGTACTGGGATAGTTTATTTTCCAAATCAAACTCCACTAGTTTCAGAAGTTATTATATTTTTGTTGCTATACACAATCAAAAAAATTTTCTTAGGCACTTGGAAGATACCGCTTCTTTATTTGGCAGCTTTTTAGACTTTGCTCTGGTGAACATTGAAGTTGGGAGATTTGGATATCTTGTGTGGTTTAACCTTTCTTCGAAATTTGTCTAAATATATTCCAATTATTGTTTTTCCTCAGTGACTTTATGAAGTCTGTGCGGGGCAAAACCAAAGTATTGGTTTCGGTATACACTAGAAGTCATTGTTGCAAAGCCAAGTACTGTTTATAGTAAGTGTGAAGTGCTCTCCTCTCTTTTCTAAACCATGATGGAAACAAAACCAAAATCGTGTGTAATCTTGTGTAATAATTTTATTTGAGCCTATGTTTCGCTTTGATTGAATTCATATCTAATTAAATAAGAAAATGTTGGGTTAAGTGAATAATTTATGCAACAGGTATGAATTTCTTCCCACACATCACCTGTGTGTAGGGGGAATGAAAGCATGCTCCGTACACAAGATGTTTTCCTTACGTGAACTAGATCATGATTGTCTATTTGGAGTTGAGATGATGATGTTTATAACTAGTCAAAGTGAATCATCCTCTTATCCATGATGTGAATTTTTTGCAGGTTGCTTCATTCTTTGGAGATCAATTTTATTCACAGACAATAATAAGGCGACAAGGTATCATTCATGTTGTCTGGCGCCATCTGATTTGGTTCTCTTTCAACAATATCAAAGCAAATCATAGTTTTTAAAACTCCTTACCAAGTACATAGATGGAGTTTGTTTCTTGCTCTTACTGCCAAAATTGTCATAGTTAAATTTATTCTCTATATTCCTTTTTGAACCTTTTTAAATGTGCATTTATCAGGGGTTTGATCCTTCCGATCTTCCGACCCCCAAACAAGTAGGTTGCTTCACAATCAAGTCTCAGATTTGTTCAATACATTTGCAGTGACAGTACTTTTTGTTAGCTTCAGTGTAAATTGACTTCAGTTTTAAGATCGAACGAAATCTTCTGCCAAAGCCACAGTATCATGTTTTTTACAGTCGGAGGTCTAAAAGTATTCATTTCCTTTTAAGTTCATTTGCATAAAGGGATTTGTAGAACTTATAATCTTTTCTCCCAGATTCTTCTCCAAAGCGGGCAAAGAGAAGGGAAGAACTGATCTGCACATTTTTGTTTGCAACTCTTCGTTTTCGAGTGCATTGCATGAATTCACATACTAGCTAGAAGGGAAGGGGCTGACCTTTGTTGGGTCCAAATCAGAAAGATAAAGGATCATCGGAAAGTAGTTGGAATTCGGTGTCTGATTGGGCCTCACAAAAGATTAAAGTCTCACTATTTGAGCTTGAATTACCCAATTATAGAATCCATAAGGCGTCTTTTAAATTTCCAGGAAATCTTTTTCCGAGGCAAACATCTGCCTTCTGCCATCCTTTTCTTCCGAGTTGGACCTGCAATTTTCTTCTGCCCCTTTTGCTTTCAATTGGAGACAAAAATGGTTGGAAACATTTTCTTTGTGATTTTAATTTTTTGGAGGAAATATGCGGTTAGCATGAACTTAGGCCTTCTCTTTTTGGTGTAGACAATGAATTTATCTCTGGATAGATGGATTTAACTCAACTAGCAATTTAGTTAATGCTTTTCATTTACATTTTAATTTTTTCCTATTGCTTTTTTTTTTTTCATGTTAAACCTTCTTTGGTTTTGGTCAGAGGCGGAGTTAGGCTATTTTAGTGGGATCAATTGACCCCACTCAAATGGCAAATTCCTTTATACTCTTTATATTAATTAAGTTAAAATTTTAGGAAAAACTCTAAATTGGTCCAGCTGAAATAAATTAATTGAGGTGCAACTAAAAACATATTAGTAAAAATTATATAACTTATGTATGAGTAGTTGAGTACTAAATTTATGAAATATATGGGACTCATATGTACATAACACTCTTGTTTGTTTTTCACATTTTATGATGATATTGCATATATTATGTATATGATATTATATGATTTACATAATTTTTCCTTTTGCATTATATATAGTAGTATAATTATATTAATATGGACATAGGCACCCGTTAACCAGCATTAAATAGTACACAAACAAAAAAGTCAACAACAACAGTAATCATTATCCTCAATTAATTAAGAATTAGTTCTTCTAAGGACAATATTGCCCTTAAACAAAATTTTTAGATTTCTTTTCTTTTTTTATTTTATTTTCGTATAAAATAAAAATTATTTTTCACAATTAACATTTTTTACAATTTTTTAAGATAATAGTACTCATTGACAAAGTTTAACCCTAAATTTAACAAAAAATTTTCATTTTTAGGGTAAGTCTTAAATTTAATATTTATTGTTAAAGTTTAGCCCCAGATTTTATGTAAAAAGTAATTGCAAGGGTAAATTTTTAAATTTAACATTTATTATAGTAGGGTTTTAGAAAAAAAAATCAAACACTATTGATAAAGTTTAGCCCCAAAGTTTATTAAAAAAAATTAATTTTAAGGGTAAGTTTTTAAATTTAAAATTTATTATAGTAGAATGTCATACATTTTTGATAAAGTTTAGCCCCACAAGGATATTTTTGTCACACAAATTTTATTTTAATAATATTTTATAGATTCATTATTAACACCAAAATTAAAGCAACTTTTGTGAGTAATTAATAACTTTTTTAAAGCATTTAATTGCTATTAACGGGTGACTATGCAAAATCCTATTAATATTTTGACCCATGACTGAAAATCTTGGCTCCACTATTGGTTTTGGTAATTTTTACTTGAGAAATGCTAAAGTATTGAGTCTGGGTTTTATTTTTCCTTGACTTTTGTTACTCCAGAAAACTATGTATGCAAAGAAATATACATGATTCCAAAGTAGAAGGAAAATTGCTTAGGATATTATGAACAAGAGAAACCCAAATCGATGCGTAATGGAGGGGCTCAAGGTTTTTGTTTCCTTTTCCGTCTTGCATTTATAAAATATTTCGCAAACTTCCATGTCTAATCACCATATTACTATTAAAAAAATAATGTTACAACTTAGATATATGGTCGGCAAGATAGATATTCCGGCCTAAATAGAATGATTCCCAGTTTTACCATTTAATTAACAATGTGATTAGCTGTCATTAAACAAAGAAACAGCTTCTGGGGATATATTTGAGTTTTCAAGATATTTTTGGTATAAACCCTCCAATATCACCGTAATCATATTGTATCCCAATTAATCTGTCCAAGTACAAAATGGAAAAACTCTACAAATTAAATCTATCTTTTTCTTTCATAAAATTCAAATCCGAAACTTTATTTAAGAAGTATGAGCTCCTTTTACTTGGTCCAAGAGACATTGTATTTATTTACAAGATTGACGATGTAAACTTTGTGCTTATATTAGAAGATAGATAACCATAAAATTATCAATAGAGCCAGGTTACATCTTATGGTCCTTGTCCTAAGTCACAATTCCTTATAAATGTGGCACATGGTTGGTTTGGTTTCTGGCCATTAATATAAAGTATCTTTTCGGCTCTGATTTAGCCCAATATTAGGTCACTACAAGTGACAAATCTTGTGCGGGCAAATAATATACGAAAGTTTCTACCCAAAAAAGAAAATACGAAAATTAATTAAAAGTATATGTGACAAATTAAAAACTAAAAAGTAGGGATTTATAAGAAAGCAAATTAAATAGACTACAAGTCTGAAAGACGAAACCTACCCGACTGACTCTTATATCAACACGAAAATGACCCAAATTTACTACTTTTCTCAGAATATAGATAATGGAATTAAAGAATGTGGTCTTTAATATATCCTAGCTACACCTACATATATGCAAAATGTTGAAATGCTTCAGTTCCCTCCAAGGCAATCTGAAAATGAAAACTCATCAGAGGATCATCTGAAGCTGTCTTCCCCAGTCAAAATTTGTCTTTTTTTCCCCCTCCTCCTAGTCTTTCACAATTTGAATATTGGGGTATTATTATGAAAAAAAATATTATTAGTATAGCTGGAAATATCTTATATATAACCAACGTAAGTAGGGTCTAGTGGAAGGAATTTAATATCCTTTAGGTAAAGTTTCGAATTCGAATATTATAAATATAGAATATAAGTTTGGGAGAATTTCTCTTTATTTGAGATCCGACGGGACTCAGATTCCAGATTACTTATAACTCAATATAGTTACCAGATCTCGAAAAATTTATTAAAAAAAATCTATATTATGTAAGAATAATCAGTTAATTAACTATATTACTATAAAGCACGTTAAGTGATTCCATATTTATATATATAAAACCTAAAGCTCTAAAGGCCTATATATGATTTCAGTCTTTATTATAAGTTAAGTAATTAATAATATCCTGGTTAGCATTAATAAAAATAAAAGAAGACATTAACTCTATGAAAAGGACAAGCTTGGCTGATTCAAATTTAATGAAAATTTCTTATTTAAAAGCTAATTTGGAGGATGCTTTCTTTAACATTGTTTTCGGAGAAATTATGTTACTACGTCTGTATGTCATCCAACATGATTTTTTTTATAATGGAAAAAGTAGATAAATAAATATAAATTAACACCCTCATTTTTTTTATTAAAAAAAAAACAGCAAAGAATTAGGCAACAAATATGGTGATTTGCATCACTCAACACGAGGGAGGACCAAAGAGAATGTGGTCTGACTAGAACATGGTGAATTTTCTCTCCTGCTAAATTAAGAGAAAATAATTGGATTACAAAGACTTTCTCTTTTAATTCCAAACCTATTAACCCTTTTTAACTGAAGCGTGAAAGATAAAATCCTCCATACTTTTTTGAGATCTAATATTTTCCAAAAAAAAAGAAAAGTCTAATTATGACAACGTATAAAATATAATTCATGCATACACCTTATAATAACAAGAAGCTTTATATTTTTGCACAAAAAAAGAGAGGAAAGAAATGGAAAAGCTTCTATTGAGGTGTATGGAAGTAAGCCTTGATTATTATTGTATAAAATAAAATCTCAAGGATTTTAGACATATGTGGTCCTAAAAGTCCTAATCAAGTTATTGTTGTAATTTAATGGTGGGAGCATTATATAAAATCCCAAGAAGCCATAGATCACAGCATACAAATATAGGTGTAGAGATAGTGAAATACTATAATAATACTAATATTAATTAATACATTAATTAATTAAAACAAGACCACAATTTTGAACAAAGATATGAATTAATTAATGTGAAAGGTCAGTACAATATACATGTCGTGTGTGACCATTTAAATAATTTCAACTTAATTAAAACAATACTTAATTTGATAACATTTGTCTAGATTTGGTAATATGTAAAATTTCTAACAAGTATATAGTAAAATGGGCAACATAATTTTTCTTCTTTGGCATTTGAAAACTGCATCTAGCTATCACTAATCCAGTGTTAAAATATAGTAGGAAATTATATTTTTATTATGAATAAATTATGAAATGACGGTCCAAGTTAATTTAAATTAATCCTGAGTACTAAAAATTAAAATATTAACGCTTTCCGAGCATTGAACTCAAGCGATGGATGAAAGGATGACCTAAGTTTGATAGAGAAATGCATGTGAAGTTGTTATAATAAGAATATCAAATGGAATGCTTGTGTAAAGTTGGAAATCGAAACTGAATTGAAGCTATAACAAGGAAACGTGAAATGATGAGAAAATAAAAAGGCAAAAGGAAGAAATTCTAGGTGAAGGAGTAAGTAGTGAACCAGACATGAAAAAGATCAAATGGCATTTACTTCTCATTTAATGCATTCACCAACACTTGCCCATATTGAGAAGTTGCGGTTTCATCCACATTTAATGCTTCTTTCTCTCTCTCTCTCTCTCTCTCTTTCTCACTACATTCTTGGCTTTGGTTGCAGCACCAACAGCAGCAGCAACCATCATCAACAATCCTTCTTCTCTGGATTTCTTGTCAAAGAATTTTCATCTTTCTTTTTCTTCCACTGTACACTTTTTTATAAACTTACAATTTACTGCATGCAAAGCTAAATGTATGAACTCGTAAGTAGGGTTTTCTCAGCCAGAAATGTTTACTGAGAAACAGCTTCAGAGCTGCTATGCTAGTTTGAGGCTCCAAATGTGATCTGGTGAAAGTTTTTATATCAAAGTTGCTGAAGCTTTTTCCCTTTCAGGAGGGTAAGTCTTTCATGACAGAAAACGAGAAAGGAACACAAAGTTACCTGATGTTTATGCTCTTGAGAAGAACAGTGAAAGTGGTTTGACATATCCAAGACTTGCATAACTAATAAGGAGTATCTTGATCCGGGTTTTTGGTAAGGAGCTTCTGAAATTTGGTTTTGGTCACATTTTCAACTCCATTGCTGTTTCTTGACGGAAATCATGTTTTAGACACTGCTCTTAATTTTTGGTCTCTTGAAGCTTAGATGCAAATGGGGCAGTATGAGATTTAAATGTAGAATTTAGCTTTTGCAAAGGCATTTTTTTAAATGTTCCAGACTGTTCTTTATCATATGCATTCCGAGTCTAAAAGAGAAGCATGCAACTTGAAAGCATTGAAGTCTAATTCAAATTCCTGGTGGCCATTTATCTAAGTATAGTGTTGATGTGGCTATAGACTCCATTATCTTTGAATAACCAGGTTCAAAATCTTCTTCAATGGAAGTTGTCAGCTTCTTGCTGAGAGATTCCTCTCTCTGGGTCTTGAAGAGCACATGGAAAGTTGAATTTCTTGTACAACTTGTGGCTTTATTAAGCTTGTGGGGGGAAGTTTCAGGTTTAGGTTCAATGTCTACCATTGCCATTTCTTATGGTGAGAATGGTCCTGTTTTCTGTGGTTTAAAATCTGATGGTTCCCATCTTGTGACTTGCTATGGATCGAACTCTGCAATAATCTATGGGACCCCTTCTCATTTCCCATTTGTGGGTCTAACTGCCGGTGATGGCTTTGTTTGTGGGCTGTTGATGGATTCCAACCAACCTTATTGCTGGGGAAGCAGTGGCTATATCCAGATGGGAGTTCCTCAGCCAATGATCAAGGGAGCTGAGTACTTAGAAATCAGTGCAGGTGATTATCATTTATGTGGTTTGAGAAAGCCTTTAACAGGAAAGCGTAGAAATTATGCTTTTGTTGATTGTTGGGGTTATAATATGACCAAGAACTATGTATTTGACGGGCAGATCCAATCAATCTCTGCAGGCTCCGAGTTTAACTGTGGATTGTTTTCTCAGAACAGGACTGTTTTCTGTTGGGGAGATGAGACCAGTAGCCGTGTCATTAGCATGATTCCAAAAGACATGAGATTTCAAAAGGTTGCAGCTGGTGGTTATCATGTCTGTGGAATTTTGGAGGGTTTGAATTCTAAAGCCTTTTGCTGGGGAAGGAGCTTGAACAATATTGAACAAGAACTACTCCCAGCGGGATATTCTCGTCAAGGAAATGTTGATTTACCACCAAATGATCCGATGCTCACTGTTGTTGGAGGAAAGTTCCATGCTTGTGGAATCAAGAGCTACGATCATGAAGTGGTTTGCTGGGGTTTTATTGTCAAACCGAGCACCCCAGCTCCTAAAGGGGTTAAGGTCTATGGAATTGCAGCTGGAAATTACTTCACTTGTGGTGTTATAGCTGAGAAATCCTTTCTCCCAGTTTGTTGGGGTGTTGGGTTCCCTACCTCACTCCCTCTGGCCGTTTCACCCGGACTTTGCAAAGACACTCCTTGTGCTCCTGGTTCCTATGAAATTAGTCGTCAGAATGCACCTTGCAAGTCTCCTAACTTTCATGTTTGTATGCCTTGCAGCAATGGCTGCCCTGCTGAAATGTACCAGAAGTCTGGATGTTCTTTGAAATCTGATCGACTGTGTGATTTTAATTGTTCTAGTTGTAATTCAGTGGAGTGCTTCTCAAATTGTTCTTCATACTCTGATGCTGCTAATGGAAGAAAGAATGAAAGGTTCTGGTCACTGCAATTGCCTATCATCATTGCGGAGATTGCCTTTGCTGTGTTATTGGTGACTATTGTGTCCTTGACTGCAGTTTTATATGTTCGTTACAGATTGCAGAACTGTCACTGCTCATCAAAAGGGTCAAAGTCTAAGAAAGGTAATGGGAGTGCTTCTTACCACAAAGATAATGGGAAAATCCGTCCCGACTTGGATGAGCTTAGGATTAGGAGAGCTCAAATGTTCACTTACGAAGAACTTGAGAGGGCCACAAGCGGGTTCAAAGAAGAATCTGTGGTTGGAAAGGGAAGTTTCTCGTGTGTTTATAAGGGGGTATTGAAGAATGGAACTGTTGTTGCAGTCAAGAAGGCCATAATGTCTTCTGATAAGCAAAAGAATTCAAAAGAGTTCCACACGGAGCTAGACCTACTGTCAAGACTGAACCATGCACATCTATTGAATCTGCTCGGTTATTGTGAAGAAGGTGGAGAACGGCTTCTTGTTTACGAGTTCATGGCTCATGGATCTTTGCATCAGCACCTTCACGGACAGAACAAAGCCTTGAAAGAGCAACTGGATTGGGTCCGAAGGGTTACGATAGCAGTCCAAGCGGCTCGAGGAATTGAATACTTGCATGGTTATGCTTGCCCACCAGTGATTCATAGGGACATCAAGTCCTCAAATATTCTGATCGATGAAGAACACAATGCTCGAGTGGCTGATTTTGGTCTCTCTTTGCTAGGACCAGCCAATAGCAGCTGCCCCTTGGCTGAGCTACCTGCTGGAACACTTGGTTATCTTGATCCAGAGTACTATAGGCTTCACTACCTCACAACCAAATCAGATGTCTATAGCTTCGGAGTTCTACTTTTGGAAATTTTAAGTGGCCGGAAAGCTATTGATATGCAGTACGAAGAAGGGAATATAGTGGAGTGGGCAGTTCCGCTGATCAAATCAGGAGACATCGCTGCAGTTCTTGACCAGGTCCTAAAACCTCCAGCTGACCTTGAAGCCTTGAAAAGGATTGCAAATGTAGCTTGCAAATGTGTGAGAATGAGAGGAAAGGAGAGGCTATCAATGGATAAAGTGACCACAGCTTTAGAGAGGGCTCTAGCACAGTTGATGGGCAGTCCATGTAGCGAACAACCGATTTTGCCAACTGAGGTGATCTTGGGAAGTAACAGATTGCACAAGAAGTCCTCTCAAAGATCTTCGAATAGATCAGTCTCGGAAACTGAGGTAGCAGAAGCTGAGGATCAAAGGTTTGAGTTTAGAGCTCCTTCATGGATAACCTTCCCCAGTGTAACTTCTTCTCAGAGGAGGAAATCCTCGGTATCAGATGCAGATGTTGAGGGAAAGAACTTGGAAGGAAGAAACATAGGCACGGTGGGGAGCGTTGGGGATGCTTTGAGAAGCTTGGAGGAAGAGATAGGGCCTGCTTCTCCTCAAGAAAGCTTGTTCTTGCAGCATAATTTCTAAAATGACCCAAGAAAATGTTTTTAAGCTGTTGTCTGTCTTAGATGGTTCAGATTGAGATTAGCTTGTTGAAGGAAATGAAAATGTAAAAATGGAGATCGGGAGGATGTAACTTCTCTAGATTTTCTAGGACCACCTCTACAACTACCATGACTGCCACATCTTTGTCTTGTAGTAACTTGCAGCTGCTTAATTTTGTGTGATTCGATTCAATTCTGACGACTTGGTGCTCTCTTCCTTTATTTTTGCTAGGAAAACTACATTTTAGCTCTTAATATTGTTAGCTCGCATTCTTTCATTCTACTGATTGTATAACTTCTTTGCTTGTTATCTCTTTCATGGCTAATGGATAATCAAAGTCCTGTTTGCTGTTCCGCTACTCAAACATAAGTAGCTGACAAGTTCTCTTATCAAGCAAATTAACTACCCATTTTGGAGTCAACATCAATGACAAGTTGCCTTGTGTTTTTTCATTTTGCTCTACTTTTTCCTCTTTTTTACTATCATAATCCAAATCCAATGTGGTCTTCAAACTTCAAGCCATGCAAAACTTCATGTTCAAAGGGGAAAAAGAAGCCGATGGATTTGTCTTGGAGGCCAAGGCACGAAACTCGAAGACATTTATAAGTCATCCAAGGAAAACAAAGATCTTATTGCTAGGTAGCATTCCATTTATATAGTCATCCACAAACAATTTGGATCAACTTCAATGAACTTTCTAATGGAAAGATTCATTTGTGAAGATATTTATTTGAAACAAATAGATCAATGAGGGAAACTCAGTTGAAATGCTAAAGAACAAATGCCTTTTACCCTGTTACTCAAGAAAAATCAATAAAAAGAGGAAAAATCACCACCAAAGAATCACTACAAAAAGGGCAGATGAAAAACTAGAAAATTACATGATTGTTGCAATTGAATTCAAAGAAAGAACATTAAACATCAATGTAGCATAACAGACTACACAACAAAATCAACCAGCTCCTTAGTTTAAGCTTTTACACAAGGATCCTAATCTTTCAGGAGCGGTATCATACTAACAAGTGTAAACAGAGCAATAGATTTTGAACATTACAAGCATTTAATCAAACTGAACAGAATCAAATCAGAGGTGTTAACTGTCACCAAACAGGACTACTGGACATAAATTAATTCCTTCAATCCATTTGCAACAGCTTTTTGAAATAGAAAGAGAACTAAGGAAGTCACTGGTCAGCAGTGTCGGATTTTCTTATTGGAATCCACTTAATCGGCATCGTATGTGTTCACACGCAGGAGAGAGATCCGAGTGTACAAGTTTTTGCCCAGGCAAGAAACTATGATGTATTATTGTGATTTTCCTTGTTCACAACTATATCACTGATTACTTGTTTTTCCTTTTTCTTATTCCATATGAATACATAGACCTGTGAGTGTTCACATATTTACACTAGTTTTGACTAAATTGTAACATTTAATGTAATTTCAATCATAGGACGCAAAAACCTAAAGCTGCAAAAACCTTCTCAGTAGCAGATTCAGGCAAAATCCTGTACAAGATTTGCTTCATCTGGATTCTGGGACCAGAGGAGACAGCAAAGAAGAATTCTGTGTCATGCACCTATTGTTAAAAGAGTGAAGATGCATTCAATTCACAGTAAAAAGAAAAAGAGTACTATCTCCTAACAGCAAAACCACAACTAAAGCATCATAATTATATTCTGAGAATCATAAGACGTAAAGATGGATCATAATTGGCTTAGGGCCACTAAGAACCTGATGTGGATGAAGACAGAACTAACTCCACACTGATGGGTTTCTAAACTGTGTCCCCATTGCATTCAACAGAAATTTGACAAGACCCTCTCTTTGAACCTCTTTCTCCTTCTTAAGGTCAAGATGACGAACCTGAAGAATGAAGATGTTATCACTTTAAGATCCAGTCGCACATGCCAGTAAAGTTTGGCTAAAAAAATTCATGGATATGAGACAAATTTTGATTTAATTGAAAAACTATTAATGTCCTAGCAAGCAGCATCATAAAATTAATTAAAATAAATTTCAGAAATAGCCTACTAGATCATAATTACCTTAACAAAGCCAGTTTGAGATACACCCATGTCTGTTATGATAACAAGACATTTTATCTCGTGTTCACTTGCATATTCATATTGCTCCATGAAGCTTGGATCGGGTATAGGGACAAGCTCAGCCTGATACATAGAAATGACAAATTAATATGAAGAAACAAAAAGAATTCAATTGTTTCAAAACAACTGCATCATAAGGTTCTATCTCCCAACCTTGATATTCTCCTTCCAAAGTTCAGCAACAAGTTCCATGCGTTCAATTAACAGACCTCCACCTCCTCTTGAACAAACAAGAATGCTAGTAGTGGTGTCATTTCTGCAGCAGAAAAGACAAAGGTAATTTGGCCAAAAAGTAAAAATAAACAAAAAGGTGATGACTCAAGAGTACAGTCAAAGAATAAAGAAAATAAGGCAGAAAGGACAGAGATAAGCAATACGAAGAAACTGCACCTAGCAGGCTTGAAATCCACAGGAGAATGCTGAATCATGGTCTCCAGTGCAAGGCTGGTGCCAACAGCACCTGGAGGATTTGTTTTCTGGACGGCGCAAAAAAGAGAATATATCACTGACTAAATATACAAGCTATACTTTTTTGTTTGAAATTATGCAACTATATTAGGGTATAGCATATGAATGCTAGCAAAATCTAAGCTACCCTAGTAATCTGATCTATGAATTCCAAATGCAGTTAAGACTGGAAGGGCTTATGATGAATACTAATTGAGATTGCTGGATACTGACCCACCAGTCATAGTGGGTATTTAATGAAGGACAAATGGAAATAAATGGATATACGACTTTCACTAGGCAGTTCCTTAGATTAGATAGCATTTCATAAATTGACTTTTATTAGGTACTGAAACGGTGAAACCGCATCTTTTGCATGGATAAGTAACTGTTTATGTCCATTACACATTGCAAATTTATATTTATGGCAAGTGCTTACAGATATACATAAAATAAGGGAGAAGCAGGAAAGGATCAAAGCTGCATAACCTACATATTCATGATCCCACATTTGATGAAGCAGAGAGTCATAGCGACCACCAACAGCAAGCAATGCTCCTTCAGTAAGAGTTCCAGGATGGTTCTCCTTTCCTACATATATCTGGGCAACAAATTAGAAAAATTAGTTACCTTCCTATTGGTGATAGCAAGTTACAAATGGTGAATACACGCTTTTAGTTAGTTAAAATGGGCACGTCAGGTTAGCTGTTTCTCCTATAAAATCAAATATTATATGACTGCACATACAATAACTGTCAGTGTTTCTTGTACAATAAATGGGTGTCAGACAATTAAAAGTCAAAATAATTGTCCAAACTTTACGTAATTGTACAAGCCCCTGCCTGGGCTATTTGGAATGCAATCCAAGCAATTCAAATCCAGAATCATAGGTATGGCTTTAATAACGTATTGTGAATAAAAAATTAGGGCACATTCCATGAGCATGTAAGTGCAAGAGAATGGGTTCAAGTGTCCATGAAAATCCACTTTAAGAATGGGGAAAAAACAAAAAAAAAAAAAAAAAAGGAAGGGGGAAAGAACAAGAGAGTATCATCATTATATGAATCATCAGAATGTTAGCAAGTACTGTCTCAGTGATAGATGCCTATGGCAACTATGATCAACACAAACGCTTGTACAGTAACAGAATGGTATGGTAAAGGTTATATGAACATATGCATATGCCTTCACATCATACCTGCCTGAGACATAGAAACACACAATAGTGGATTCTTATACCTGGAAAAACAAATCCCTATGGTAATTCTCAGTTGGTGGCATAAGAGCATCTATGTAAACGTGTTTTTGAATCCCCCAGACCCTCAAGTAACTAAAGAGGTCTGACAACTCATCCAGTGCTTTACGGGTAAGTTTATCTGCATGGACAGTGGAGCTTATAATAAGTATACTTCCAATCAGAAAGGTATCACAGATGAATAAAGACCATACCAGCTGGCAAAGCTCCCCTCAATCGAGGGAGAGCCTGGTCTGCAGCTCCACAGAATCTTAATCCAACAGTCTGCAATCTATTTACAGTAGCTTCTGCTAAATTGAGTTCCTGGAAAAGAATGAAGTTTATAAGGGTAACATCCAAACCAGTAAGTTCAATGACACAGGATTTTCCTATGATTCGCTGCACCCATTCTTTATGATAGCATATAGCAATGATCATGCTCTAGTGGCCGGAAACACAAGAACTACAAGGCTGCTTTCAGTTAGAATTTGTTCACTGGGAATCCAATTTGTAAGTCCTATATGGTACAATCTTTCAAAAAGATCAAGCCCTAGTAATCTGCTAAATGAGGTTTCACATCCAAAATTCTTTAGACATGTAAAAGATGCATCCTCAACCCTCAGCTGTGTTATATCATGACCCCAAAATTGTCAAGTCCAAGTGGCAGGGCTCTCTACCTCTGGACAGTAAGCACAAACCTTCAAAGTTTAAGGACTTTCGCCAGATAAAATCATGACTTTAAATAAGACCTGATAATTTTTGGAAACGGAGGCTTTATCATAGAAGACTACTAACTGCATGAAAATCTGCTTGTCTCAATTTTAATCATCTCAGCAAAAACTCAATGGACACAAAATGACAACACTAACTGCAACTTCACGAGACTTAAGTACAAAATAGGTAAAAACCAATATCCCAATGGCAACTTTTACAGCTACTCAAGGAAAGGCTAAGCACATGCATTTAGTGTGTTTCATGGTTTCATCAAACCTGCAAAAGCTGACGCCTTATTACAACCCACTTTAACTTCCGTTCAGATGATTGAGGACGCAAAGAAGCCATCAAAGACAGAAGCTTCAATCCATTAAGAAAGCAATTGTCAGAGCAAAACTTTACGCTGTCAATATAACGCATCTCATAAATCAGCAGCATACCTCAGCTACTTTGTGTCGGTGCTCTCCAGTGATTCCTGCCCAAGACCATATTGCCTCAAGCAGGTCCCCATGGTTAAGATGAATATCACAGGACTCTGAATTAAAAAATTGAGTTAATATGTCCATTGTCACCTGCAAATGAGTGAAAAATGAGTCTGAAGTATCTATAAAGGGTTTCATACTAGAATGTGGCAGCACATAGCTGCTTGCATGTAAAGTGAACCTTAATTACATAACAAATTACTCAAGCTAAGTGCACAGGCATGACATAGTAATAAAGATTCTAAAATCCAAGAATGAGATTTATAATGAATGTAAAAGCAGAAAAATATCAATTTTGACCCTTTTTAGGTTAAAATAAAGGTGCATTGTTTTCTCTGTAAGAAGTGAATAACAAATATTTTTACAATGAAGCCCAAAAACTGCCTCATTTACATGATATCAATTCCCAATTGTAAAAGGAAAACACACAGGCACGCACACGACAATACCTTGAGAGCAAGAATCTACATTACAGAGAAACATAAATAGATATATAGAGAATAAAGAAAACAAGATGACAGATGGTACCTTGAGAAAGATAATCTACATTATAGAGAAAAATAGATAGATACAGTACCTTGAGAATGAACATCTAGATTACAGAGAAACATAGGCAGGTATCTAGAGAATAAAGAAAACAAAGATGACAGTACCTTGAGAACCTCTGCCTCTGTCAAAGATGATGCCCCTCCAATAATGTCAAAATCACCCTGACAATCAGCAGTCATAGTTGAAGAAAATTATCATAAGTTTCGACAAGAAAGAGCTACAAATGATCTTAACTCAAAACGTTGTAGGAAAAAATCCACACCAAAACATAAGTTTTACAATTTTATACCTGAAGATAGCGATTTGGAGGTGAATGACCAATTGCTTTTCTGTAAACGGATGTTATCTCATATCGCTTGAATGAAAATTTCTAAGACAGATAAAATAGAATCAAATCTCATTCAAATATCTAACGGAAAAAAGCAGATCAGACACAAGCTCTTAAAGTCTACGGCTGATTTGGTATTAGAAATTTGACAACCCTATCTTCAATTTAATGTTGTATAAGACAAATATGGCATCAAAATTCAATTAAAATAGTATTTTGCAATGGAGAAACTGGAATGCCCACAATGTCCCAACAAAGGAACAAAATCTAAAGGAAGATAAGATGAAAAACATATATCTAACTTTTGAGAGAAGTTTTTGTAATCACTACCTGGTTTACTACTATCCAACTGACAAATGGTAGACGCAGCTCATGACAAAGTTCTAGCATATCTCCTCCATGAGTCAGAAGTTTGACAGTGTTCCTTCTCATGCAAAACCAAATATAATTATGCAGTGGTAACTTTTAATGCAGAAAGAGAGAGAGGGAGAAAATTTTGACTATGAAAGGCACCTATAGAAATGTGGACAATCATCCAGCAGATGCATGGGTATTATTTCAAGATGCTTTGCACAATGCTGTTTAAACACTTCCCTGGAGACCTCAGTCACATAATCACGAAGTTCTGTGTCTAAATCTGCAAACTGCACAGAAGACGTATCATGTTGAACCATTCTCACTCTACCAGCATTCTGGTGATGGTTTTTCACTCCTAACATTTCTTCATCAAAAACGGCATTCACAACTTTGTCATATACGCTTGTGTCCTCAGAAGTCTGCATCGTACGTAGAATATCTGAATATAGGAGAGAAAGAAATTAGGCAAACCAGTGGTTGAGTCAAGTTGTTAGCTGATCTTTCTGAACTTTATTTACACCAAACTACAACCCAATTCATTAAATAATAACATGTTGAGAATTCTAACTGAGCTTAAACAGCCAAAAATCGGAGAGCACCTGGCAGTTCATCTTCATATTTTGACCATACTACAACCTAATTACTTAGCAATTTTACATTAAAGTTCATTTAAACTAAATAGAGCTCTTACAATTGTTATTTCAGATTTAGTTAAAATCGTAAACACCCTCTTTACCCTCTCCTTTCAAACTGAGAGAGATTCTGTTTTCACTCTCCAAACAAGAGATGTTATGTTACAGATGCTCACAAAATTCCCACTAGTAAAACTTGAGTCATAACTTGGATAAAAATTTTATGTAAGAGGTTTCTATGAGTTTAGGTAAAAAATGAATGTTCTTCTGGTTGTATGCATGTAACAGTTATTCCTCAGATAAAAGATACATGATGAATCACAGCAAAAGGGGTGTCTCCCTTCTGTGCCGGAAGGGTGCAAGACAGGCACTGAAAAAAGATCAACATTATTAAATTCCTCCTTTACGCACCGAAGGGCTTTCACATTAACACTATCTCCCCTTTAATCAGCTTTAAACACAATATTCCCTAAAAAAGCTCTAATAATTTGTAATACCTTCTATGGCTGAAACCGAAGAAAAAGGTATTATGCGTAAAGTTCAATTTTGGATGGTCTATCTACAATCTTCGAAGTACTTTACTTTATACTTTCACTTCCTACTTAGTATAAAACCCATGTAAAACTTTTTCGTGTTTAAACTACATACACAATATTCCTCAAAGATTCATCGAAAGATTTTCATCTCTAACAGGATGTTGGAAATAAGAAAAGCTATCAAGTCATTGGTGGTAAATTTCTCTTCCCTTCTCCCCCTTCTAATCGTTTGAAAATTAATATACTAAGCACTCAAAAAGTCAACCTTCAACAAGTAGTAGTGAAAAAACAAATCATGTGAAGATATTAGAAAGCATTTTGCCAAGGACTTAGTGACTTACTATCCAACAGCTCGTATTCCATTCTTGGAGGAAATGCATTTTGCAAAAGTTCTGTGGCAGAGGGGCGATCAGAAGGACTTTGAGACATTAAGCATCGAAGTAATGATGCCTGTTCAGGAAATTCAGATACCCAAGAAGAAGGAAGTTCTCCTTTCTGTTTCAAATCAGATAAAACAATGTGTCTCTCCATAGACGTCCCAAATGGGAGCCAAAGCTCAAAGAACACAACTCCTAAACTGTACATGTCAACCTGGAAGACGAAAACAACTAATCGCATTTGTATCATAAGCTATAAACTATAACTCTGAAATATTCTAATAACAAAACCCCATAAGAATACCGCTCAGCAATCGAGCATCTGGCTCAATGCATTCGTGCTCACAAAGCTGGATTCATATCCCCCTTCTCCCAATCCAAAATGAAAAAAAAGGGAAAAGGCATATAGCTTAGGACTAAGTGATAAAACCAAAGAAGGTAATATCATTCACCTTCTCATCAATTTTTGGCCATCCCTGCTCAATTTCAGGCGCAGTGTAGAAATAGGTACCAACTTGACCAGTACCATCAACTGAAATTCCAGCACTATCTGTTGGGAAGCCACCATCTTGGTCCACCTGCTCGAACTTCAAGAATTTTGCTGAAGCCAGAGGAATAAAAATTACAAACTCGATATGTGATTTCAACTTTGAGCTCCTAATATCTAACTAACACGGACATCAAATGATCCCAATTTCTTAAGGAGAAACACTAATTTTCTTCGCTGACAAGTCATGCTAACTAGTAGAACATGCATAAAAGTAAAACTGCCTATTTCAAAAATGTAACAATAAGTTGAAACAAAAGAACAATGTCCTCTTCAACACAGATTATTTGGTGATTCACATAATTTTTATCAAAGATCAAACATTAATTTATATTTTGTGCACATGCTACCACTTACCTTTTGAACATGATACAGGGTTTAATCACCTCATTAAGTGGAATAAACCATTACCATAAACATTATATTCACATGTAAATGAAATCTTATAAGCATTCAGTTCAAACGAAACGAGTTCCACTTTCATTTGTTTCCATAACTAACATTTAAAATAGCAACAAAAATTCTCTTTAAAGTACAAAGATGCAAAAAGCTGATTTCATAATAGAAAATACAAATCTTACCAAGACCAAAATCCCCAATTTTAATATCATTGCGGGCATCAAAAAAGATATTGTTTGGAGTTAAGTCCCGATGGATGATTCCTTGTCCATGTATGTGTGCCAAGCCTTCCACGATTTGGCGAAACAAGTGCCATGCTAATTCTTTGTCAAAATGATTATATGATTCAAAGACTTGGCGAAGAGTCCTTCAGACCATAAAGGGCACAGATAAATGCAAATTTACATACATTTATATGGATATCAAATCAAGAAATAACACGAAATGGAACGATTACATTGTTTTCTGTAAAAATGAAAATGAAAAAGTTTGTTGAGCCAAAACACCATAGTCAAGAAGACAAATTCAAGAAAATCCCATTCAAATAATTTCTGAATGAGTTTCTTTTAACTGTCCTTTGTCAGAACACATATTGCAAGCATTCTTGCATTACTTCACAAGGATGACTATGAAAGAAAAATTAATTACCAATCAAGAGTAGTAGAATCCACCATGTAGCAACATTTAAAAAGGAAATAACAACAGTATCAAAAATGATATTCAATGGTTCTCCACAGCTTCACCTTAGTTCACTATTCTTATTCTTATTTAAAACAAGAAAAGATAAAAATACATAGTAGGAAGTAGATCATTCACAATAAGAATGCAGGACCAACCAAATAAATAAATTAAAAGCGAAATAAGTGTGATACCTAGGGCAATATTCCATCTGGATATATAGATATGTTGACTCGAGTTTGTTATCCTGTCCAGAAACATCAGTCAAGCCTGCACCCTTACTGAATGTGGAGCTTGTTGCACTTTCTGAACCCCATGCAGTGTCACCAGAAGAACTAGCAACTCCTGTTTCCAACCATGCCTGGAGTTTACCAATATTTAAAATTTGAAAGAGTTTAAAATGGGTGCAATACGTTTCCTATTTTGAAACAAAATTATTTCTTTTCTTTATTTTGCAAATATCTTTTCCATTAATGATGGAAATTAGGTAGTCAAGTTTATTACCTGCCGACAAGACCTAGGTAAGAAAGATGGTTTAAGGACTATAGGCATAAACATCAACAATTTCAAAAGATGCAGACAGAAACAAAATGGCAAAGAGCTTGCAGCATTACCTGATAGTAACGAACAACATGCTGATGCTGTAAACGGGAAAGTGTAGTTACCTCCCTAAGCACCTCGACAGTCAACATTATTGACGAATCAGAGAACAAATTAAATGTTATTAAGCATAGTAAAAAGGTGGATGGCATAGCATTTACAGAAAATAATAATACGGACTAAAGCAAAAATTCAGATATTAGAAAATAACCAAAATAAGGTTTCCAAGTAAAGCATTAAACAATTCTACCAAATTTGACGATATAAAGCAATGTCTTAATGACAAAGGTGATTAACTATAAATATAATGTTGGAACAGCAAACGAACAAGATCGGAACAGTATAGAAAGCAAGAAGGCCTACCAAAAGAAAGGCAGAATGCAAAGCATGCAAAATCCTGCTGATTACATTTTCTTACAACGGAAGAAGAGAAAAGGTAAAGGCTAAACAAGAGAGATCTATAACAGTCCATGATTCATTCATCTTCAATAGAGGCAACACAATTTGACCTAATCTTAAATCTGAAACTGACAACAATTATGGGAGTTAACAAGACTTTAATACTCCTATGCACCAAATTGCACTGACATGCCAGCACCAACATTCTATTGCTACTTTATAGTGAGCACCACAGCAGCATTAAAAAACAGCAAAATACAGCAGATAAAGATATAAAAGACAAAATCCAACAGATAAATAACCAAAGCATAAACTAGTTTGCTAGAATCATAAATAACAGCAATTTGAAAGCACCTTAATGAGACTATTTATTAGGAGATGACTACTATAGTTAGCAATTATCATCTTCATAAGTAAATAACTGTAAATTTCTATTTAGATTGACAGTATAAGAAACAAAGTTACCTCAATATTCGGTCATTAACAGGTATGTTTTTGTCCTTGAGGTGAATTTTCTTCACTGCATATTGTCTTCCATCTAACTTATTTTTGCACAATACGACATGGCCAAAACCACCATGACCTATTACCATAAAAGAGACGTAGTCTAAGTATTCCTAAAGTTCAAAAAAATCCAAGAGAATTTTGTAAATGAAATGGTATACAGCTTTTGGAAAATAAAAGGAAAACAAAGAAGTCAATAAGCAAGTAAGCATCATATAAGTTGAGATTGGTAAAACTAAAAATGTGAACATGGAGAACTAGAAATATTGAATCACACAACAAAGTCAACTGCCACTTCAACTTTACTCAAGTGGTAAGGTAAATGGGGCTTTTTGGAGATCCTCTGTTCAAGATGTCGAACAAAAGATACAGAAAGAAAAGATTAGAAAGATGGATAGAGAAAGAGCATCCACAATCCAGAATTTTGACAAGAATTCCAAGCAAGTTAAGGACTTAAGGTCCTCTATTTGTGGAGGCCTTTTTTGATAGGGTACAAGTATAATATTAATGTTGTTCCTGTCCAGTAGATGTCAAAATTTCAAGAAATTTATAACTTTAAAAAATGAATATGTTAGCCTGATCAACTATCCAATATCCAAATGAAAGCTATTACACCTCATTAGTTAGTTCTAAAATCAAACCAGGATCACCAACTAACTTCTTCAACTGGAGATATGCAGATGAATTACATAAATTGGACGAAGTGTAATACCAAGAGATTGTAGCTCCTCAAAATCATTGAGATATCGAGAGTTTGGAAGAGATACACTCGGCCCTCCCAAATCAGAAGCAGGCTTCCAAAATTCAGAAACTTTGGATAAAACCTGACAAAATTATATAAATTTATAATGAGAATCATAATTAGGACTTCATTGCCAGAAAAGAAGGAAAATAAGAAATAAAAAGTAAGAATAAGAGACAACCATATGCTGATGGAAAGCATGATCAAAGGTTTTATTGAATGTCGAAGATGGTTTAAAAGCTAAATCCCGCACTCGTTCTGAAAACATCTGAATTCAATCATCAAAGAATCATCATTTAATCAAGCAAGCAGCATTTCAAATCTTTTTAATAAGATAGTCGTACTTTTTTTTTCTTTTTCCAAAGCAGAATGGTATTATTGACATACACCTAGGTTATACAGCTCTGTTATTATCTGGGGCAATGCATCAGTTAATGGTCCTTTAGAAGCACAAGCAAGGCGTAGCAGATGAACCTATGTACAAAAGCATATTAGACAAAGTTAATATAATACCCATATACATGCTGAACATAATAGAAATTGAGAAAATATGGAAATGTTACCATCATTAGATCTTTTTCAATGGCTTCTGATGCTTGATCGTTATTGAAGGAAGTAGAAGATAATGACTCCCAAGGCTCGCTTTCAAGGTCATCAATATCATCTGTTTCCTCAAGAACAGTTTCCTGCAAAATCATCTAATGCCTAAGTAATATTCCATAAAGAACTAAACCATGAAATAGAACTTTCCATTCTTTCAGAATTTAGAGTAAAACCATGCCCATTCTTTAATGTTATCAATTTCGGATAACATGAAATGACAAATTTAAGACCTTGCATTGCACCTAAAATTAATCTTGTTTTACAGTGTATCATCATCCTTGTTCCATCTTGTTTTATAAACAACCTCTCTTGAGGCCTTCATACTTTGCCTATTTATTTTAAAGTAAGAAGCTCTAGAATTCTCGAAGTTATCTTGTATCTTCAGACTAACCAGGTTCAAATTTAATTTCACTTTTAATCAAAAACAATAGCATAAGAAGGGCAAGAACTGAGATTCTATGGAATGATGCTATTGAACCAAGATGGGCTTTGGCAAGCTATAAAGATATTATTCAAGCTCCAGCATTTTCATATGAAATATCTAACACTTTACAAAGCCCATACAGTCATTTCACCAGGGATACACAGCTACATGCTTATTAGACATGGATCCCCGTGACTTTGCCACAGCCATCTACCTCTACTGCATATAAAATTTGCTATGATTGGAGCTTCTCTTCCATTTCTTGATCTATGCTTTCTTTACTGGATATTTATCCCCCATCATACTTGTCTCAAACATAATTTTTGCTTCTCATATTCTCATGAGTCATAACACGGACTTTCAATAGTAAAAAAGGACTGGATGAAACAACACCCAGGCTATGACACAAGAAAAATTATATATTGACAGAATACGTGTCATTATCAGCATTAGACAAACTGTGACATTCTTAAACAAGAAAGCACTTACAAGATTAAAGAATTATTCTATGCGCAAATTTTCAAACGTAATTGAATTTGAAGGAGACAGAGAAACGGAAAAGGAAAAACTTCCGCAAGACTTGCAATTCATTCCTTCAGTTTAAAGCAACAGTATGCACTCTCCACTCATATTCGAACGTTTCACTTTTCTTCCTTCTAATTATAACAGGAGGCAAGAAAGACCAGAAGAGAGATAACAATTTTTAATTTTTAATTTGACAAGTATGGTCTTATCTCCCCCACCTGTTTACTAGGATTTTAAATATCATATTGTAAGCAAATCATTTAAACTGAGGAGCAAATAGCAGTGACATCAAACAAAAAGTATCTCTGCAATCTAATTTTAGCAAATAGTTATAAGAAATTATATGTTTGCCAGCATGTAAAAAGTTTTAGCAAGATTTTCTGCTGTGCCAGTGTTAGAGTAGCAAAAAGAGAACTTAACTAAGAATGATCAAGATAAAGATACTTCAAACTACCAAGCACTAATTCAGTATGACTTACCTCCTTCTCACGTTCCATGCCATTTCTGACCACGTCCTCCGTCAAAAAGTTGCTGGAATCAGCAGTAGATATGCTGTTACTATCATCTTCACTTTCTTCTTTAAGAGTACTCAGTTTTGCAACAGGTAAAGGTGACAGAACTTGCTTTTTTTCTTCCATTGTCAATGGCTTTAAATTCTTCTCAAGTTTCTTTTCCTGATCATTATATGCCAGTTTCAAACCATCTGATACATGTGATTCTACAGCAGAAACTATACCTCTGTTTTTGTCCATATCCATAGGCCAATTCCATGACTCTCCAGATCCACTAAAAAGATCTACAAAACCATACACAAATGGCCCCCTAGCAAAGCAACTCTTCTTACTTGAAGTTGCAATATCCTTCTGAGGCAATTGGCCACTGCCTCCAGTGATTGAATATAAAAGCTTCAAGAAGAAAAGAAAATTCATGACAGGATAACCAAATAAAAAAGCGAAGGAAAAGGAAATCACCGGATAGATAACAGGGTTTATAACAGAATGAACATAAAACTCAACTATGTCTTAATTCCAAACTAGGTGAACTTCACTTCATTAAACCAGCCCGATCTAGTCAATCCAGATGTTACAATCTTGAAGGAACAAAGGAGGCTAAATCTTCAATTTTTTTCCTTCTAATGACCTCAAACCATGTTATTTTCAGTCTTTCTCTACCTCTTTTCATTTATCCCGCTTGGCTCAAATCATTCTCACATTAAGAGCATCCTTAGGTCTAAGTTGCATACGATCCGGGTCAGCTTTCCATTTAATCCTAAATTGGTACTACCTCTACTTTCTTATGAATAGCACCTTATTTTAGTTGGTTTAGGCTATCAATTCATCTTAACATCCTCATTTCAACATAGATTTATGGAGATGTCATTTAACCACCCAACATTCAGTATCTAGTACAAAAGCTGAATCTTATGACTATTTCACAAATTCTCTTCAACCTAGGCAATCACTGACATTCGGATGATATCCATGCAGCACTTCTCGGATTTACCAATTTGCTCTAATCCAATCCCAAAACATTGCCTTCAAGTTCTTTCTAATGGTTAAAGGGTCATCAAAACTAAATATTGAAAACAATCAATTTCAGGTACTTTCAAGTTATTAAATTTAACTCTATCTTCCTCTCGTTTAATTTTAAAAAACTTATACTTGTACATTCAGATTTGGTCCTCCTTAACCCAAAATTTTTAGATTCTAAAATCTAAAGTAGTCCTCCAAAGCTCTAAATTTTGCGATTATCTCCCACCTTACTCTCATTTACTAAAACTATATCATATGAAAATAGTATGTTTTAAAAATATCATCTTGAAAATTCCATTTAAGTTCATACATGAATAAGGGTAGGAGATGTAATTGTATTTACTAGGCAATCTACTACAATCACCTCACGAGTTGTTACCGTGGAAACTACTTTCGCATACAAATCTTTATCTTCACTCATACTCCATGTTTCTCAAGCCAATGGTATAGGTATTAATTTCAGAGAATGATCCCCATCTCCCTCCTAACAACAAGAAATATATAGAGATCCCAATGAACAACTACTAATATATGAGTTGAACATCATTCCAGACAACAAATAAACGTATAAAATGACCAATTCATGGTCCATAAAGGCAATGACATGTCAATTTAGAGCAATCCTCAAAAATAAATAATAAATGAATAAAAACTACAGAAATCAAAGGTCAGTATGTTAAAAGAGACAAATTTAAAGAAAACTAGAGTATGGAAGACATCACTACACATTATATGGATAATAAATAATAACAATCACAACTTAAGCATGGAATAAAAGTAAACGCCAAACCAAGCAAAACAACAATAAACTTGGATCGATAAACATAAATGGTAACAAGAAAAAATTTAAACACATTATAGAGGTAAGGGCATACAGATTCATGTGATTGAGCCACTGGAACAATTTCTGAGAGGAACTCTTGAGCAGCTTCCACCAAATTAAAAATCATAACTCGTCCTTCCCTAGTATTTGAATTTGCCTGCAAAAACAAAGTTAAAGGAAATGGTAGTCATTAAGTATAAGATGCTAGAAGCAAAAGCCAACTAAACTGAATACCAAGTAACACATGCCAAGCAAAGAGCAAAGCATAACGGTTATTCTTATATAACATAAATTCTGAATTTCTATTTTTTATTAGTATGCAACAGGATCATAAGGGGGAAATAATCTTCACTAACTCAAGTTTCTAGAATGATGAAGACAAAGTGGTTCCATTCATTCTCACAGATGATCAGCTTCACTTTTTAGTGCCACCAGAGGTTTAATGAAATAGAATAAAAGAATACAAGCCAATTCATACCACATCATTAAGTAGAGACAAAAGGTTATCAGCCTCGCTTTTTGTCAGGCCTTCCTCGGGAGTGATCTGCAACTTCGGGCATTTGTATGGATATCCCGGCAAGCACCTGATAAAAAATGTAAAAGGAAAAATTAAAGAAATATCCATGCTGATGTGAACTGAAATATAAAACAACATTCATCAGATTTAACTCACCTAACTAAGAGGATAGCAGAAACATCAAGATCCTCATAACCCATATCTTTTGAGTAAGGCCTGTTCAAATTTCATATAAATAGCAAAACTGAGATCAGATCAAGTAAGAGCTGGACTGACATGTTTTACTTAAAAAAAAAAAAAAGAAGAAGCAAAAACCTGAGCTTAATAACGATTTGTGGAGGTGAACCAGAGACAACTTTGCAGTCTTCTTGAAATATTGCACACCTAAAGATACAGAAAGTTGTAAAACGAAAAAAAGTATACAATTGTTAAAAATTAGGTCTTGAATTTGATTTCATATACAAAAGGACCCATACTAGATACTCCTAAGTTCCATAAACAAAGAAAAGACTCAAACAAGCTAAACAGCTAAAGTAAGATAAACTGAATTTCAAAAGAACCCCTAAAGAAATAATGTAGGCAAATGCCAATAGATGTGAATTATTCTCTTGATGAAAATACTAAGAATTCAAGATTAATGCAGAGTTCCATGGATAAATATACATATAAAAGAGATCAGAATAAAAAATCAATACTAGGTTTAAGTATAAACCTACTTTAACCACAATCGTATCCAAATTTCTTAAGTTCTACCATCTATGCATGAATTTATAGTGGGTTTCAACTCTAGAATTGATTGGCAAGTGGCGCCAGAGCTTTCTTGTATTTATAAACCAGAACATACCTAAATATAACCACTTAACACTTCCAACAGCATAAGTTTAGTAGAATTCTCAACCTTTGGCTAAACATTCCCAAATTCTACCAAAATCTCTTCACAAATTCAACATTACCAAATCAAGCAATTACTAGTCACAGACAAACTAAGCCGTTCCCCCTTTATCTGGGGTGGGATATTATATATGAATCATATGGCACCCTCTGCGCCATTTAAAGACAATATTCTTAGTAAGTTCAGAAGAAAAAAGGAAGTCTTTTATTCATACCCCCGGCATTCAAAGATTAAAAGGCCTCAAAAAGCGATAAGAAAATGGATTTAACATACAGAGCAGTGATCTCTTCAGAAAGAAGCTCATTATCATCTCCATCATGAGAACTATGATCTTTCAAAGATGCCCTTCCTTTACTCCTCCTCCCTCCTCCTCCGCCTCCTTTCTTCTTCTTTTTCGAACCCATTTCTCAATTCTAATCATCCGAATGCCAAACCAAGGCCTTAATTCATAAATCGATCCTTGCTAAAACCCTGGATCATTAAAGGGTTTTATTTTATTTATTGGACTTTTTTATGAAAAGGGCAAAAAAAAACAAAAGACGGTGGCGAAAGTGGGCCGGGCGCTGAAGGTTCGGTTTTGAACAGAGAGACATAAAATAGAAAGACGACAGCTCATTAAGTCTCTAAAAAAAATGTTTTATTTAAAAATAATAAACGCTATTTAATAATCCCATACGATTACGGCCATACTATATTTACTTACTTGTATTACAAAGGGGACGTTGCATCTCGGTAACCGCGAAAGAACTTGTCGTTCAGCTCGGCGGCCGACGGTGACTTTCCCGCGCTCTTCTCTCGTCTCCCTCCTCAGTCCTCATTCCACAGTTTCCATAGCCACCAACTCAGGTATCTTTTTCACTGTTTCTTCTCTTGATATTTCACAAATACGTTTCTCTTCGCTTCTTTTTTTGTTTTTTCTTTTCAACTTTTTAGCAGTCTCTTCAATTTTTGTTCGTTTCTAATTTTTCCAGCTTGGGTTCCAATTCGATCCAAAAGTTTCCTTGTTTTCTGTTGGGTTAATTTTATGACATTTGCGTTCAGACAACGAATTTCTATCAATATTCTTAAAAGGAAGTTGGATTAAGAAGAATTGGCGAAAATCTGGGTTTGCATTAAACCTCCCTTTCTGTTTCAATCAAAGTTCTCATGTTTGGGTTGTTTAGGTTTATATATGAAACAGAATATGTTAAAGAAGTTAAATTTGTTTGGCTAACTTTGGAGTTTTCAAAATGTCAGGTTTATAATTTCTGATTCTGAATGGGTTCCACTGAGAATGATGAGTATGCCACCTTTGAAGAGAAGGTGAGGCGGACGGTTTACCTGGATAACATGTCACCTCATGTGACTGAGTCTGTGGTGAGAAGTGCTCTTGATCAGTTTGGAACTGTGAAGAGTGTTCACTTCATTCCCAATTATCTTGAGCCACATAACCTCCCCCAATGCGCTTTGGTGGAGATGGAGCAACGAAAGCAAGCTGAAGTTGTCATCTCCACCTTCGCTCAATTCCCTTTCATGATGGCTGGAATGCCAAGGCCTGTAAGGGCACGTGCCGCTAAACCGGAGATGTTCTCTGATCGTCCTAAACGGACTGGTAGAAGGATAGAATTTCGTTGGTTGGATCCGGCTGATCCTGATTTTGAGGTAGCAAACAAGCTGAAGCGCCTTGCTAAAAGACATGCCGATGAAACTGCAGTCATGCTCAAGGTAGCAATCTTGGATAATAGCCTTTTCAGTTTTGACGTATAAATCCCGTTTCTCTTAGTTAATATGTAAACTTGTTGCTTTCTAGGAACAATTGGAGAAAGAGGAGAAGCTTGCAAAGCAGCAATCAGAGTCTCTGAAAGCTAATTACAAGAAGTATGAAATGATAGACAGCTTGATGGCAGATGCAACTGCTCAACGTTTGGCAAGGCGTTATGATTTGAGAATTTTAGATGATGCAGGGCCATCTACCTATCACTGACAAGTAACACGTTCGTGCACTAATGTGAGTAGCTATGCTTTTAAACATGTGAATATCTTTCTGTTCCCCTAATTTTTAGTGCAATTAGATTTTGTTCATGTGATCTTTTCATGTCATCTGATTGGTGAATTCTTAAAAAATCTTTATGCTAGACAATCAGAAAAAGAATATACTCAGGAGTATGTCCTCCTATAGGTGATACTGTCATCAAACCAATGCATTGTAAAACTCCATTACACCTTGATTGGTGATTTCTGATTTGCAAGAATCTGGACGTAATATGCTCCCTCTCATCATGGAGAGGCAGTGCAGTGTGAAACTCGATTCATTTACCTTTCCCCCTCTTACTTGTATCCTTATTCCTTGAAAACATTGAATAAGGACTCTTTCATATTGCCAAAAGTTTGATTAGGGAAAGCAGGTGTTCAGTTCCAAATTAACCTTACCAATTCATTACCATATGTTTTTGGCATTTATTATCATGATTCGTTAAATTCTCAAAAAACAACTCCACTATTAGTTAATGCATGCATTGACCAAGTATTTGAGCTTCCTTGAATAGCTTCTCTTGGAAAGAATTTTATTGCATGCCATCAGAGATTCTGATGAAAAGTTAAGCAAGAGAAGCACTTATCTTTGTTTTGGAATGGGGTTTTGCCATGCAATTAATGTTAGACATCGATGAAGGTTGCTAACCTTTGTTTACTCCAAATTAAATTCTGTTGCTTGGCTGTAATTATTCCCTTTGTTTTGTGTAATTTGTTCATGAGTATGATTGAACCATGTACAATTTGGCCACTTTAATGCTTGTCTTTTTCTTGGTGAATTTGTTGTACTTTTAAACACTACTTATAAGCATAATCTATCTTTACTAATTATTATAATTTACCCATGTATCTACTGCAGAGGAGATTACTAGGCTTGACATAGTAGAGACATAGAGAGCATTTGCAGTGAAGACAACAAAATCAAAGATATGCAGGAAGGGAAGGCTGGTGGAGTTTGGCGTAAAGTTTTCTCCCCACACCTCCTTAGCTCATTTATTGTACTGAAATTTTCAGAAAAAACTTTAAACCTTATCCTCCCCTAACGAGCAACAACTGTTGAGGCAACTGTTATTTGTTGGCACTTGTATCTAGATAATCTCTATTGCATTTGACATTTTAGCTCTTCACGCTTGCGCCAAGGTTATTTGACACTATACAGTGGGAGCTCCTCATGTCAATTTTACAGATATTTTTGTCCTAAGCTATAAAGCCTCTCTAGCATTTCAGTTTACCATCCATAAATGAATCTTAAGTTGGGTCGAGGGACACGATGAGCATTTGACCCCGTGATAAGGTTTCTTTTATAATGAATCCACTTTTTAATTACTTTGTGTTGCTTTGAAAAAAATAAGAGATATTGGGGAAGGGGATGAAAATTGGGTCCTCAAAGAAGAGAATATGTGTACTTTCCGTGGAATCAAACGATCTAAGACATGAGATGTTTAATGTTGAGCCTGTCATAAGCCAATCTGCCCCAAGCCCAATTGCTTTATACCCAAATGGCTACCTGGCTTGAAGCCTTCAATGGGACAGTTCGAAATGTTAATTTGGGGTTGTCAGCTTCCATGTTAAGAGTTCCAACATTCTAAATTTATGCTAAAATTGGCACTTGGTATAATTATAAAGTAGTGACGTTGGCATAGAATTAAGCTAAAGATTTTAAGTTCTGAATGTCATACTCTTTGCGACATAAATATTATGGCATTAAAATCAATTTAACGTGGATAACTAGTTTACTAGATTTTGATCAAATAAACAACGTGAGCTTAGTGCTTTTAAGAAAGGTATTCGGTTGAAGCGTGATGAATGAAAAAAAAAAAAAACTTAGGACAACTCTTATGTTTGAGTCCAACGTGTGATTCAAATCTAAATTAATCGAATAATTATTCGATATTGGTAGGTTTATATAAAAAAAATTTTGATCAAATAAATACATATTCTTAGATTAATTAATTACTGAAATAATGAAAAAGAAAAAAGAAACCTAAATTTTGGACTATTTCTTTCAATAAACAATAAGATGAAGAATGGGTTCTTTTTTTTTTTTTTTGGTTCTGTTTTTACACACACGAGACATAGCATGACGTCTTCCGGCTTTATATATTTTCATTCATTTCCATCACCTATGAAAGAGAGTATGGTCATTTTGAAGGAAAGAGAGAGAGAAAGAGAGAAGATATAACCTCACCCAGACCTGGCCAATCAGGAGCGTGCATTGTAATACTCTTCTATTTTCTCTTATCTTCCATCCAAAAGAGCCCCACCTCTCCTCACCATATCTAAGCCACCACATTCCTCTTCCAATGGCTTAAAATGACAATCCCCCCACGCTCTTAAATTTCCCCTGTTTTCCAGTTTTTTCTCCCTCCCCATCCATCCATATCAAACCACTAAATATGACCACTAACTCTTTAAGATCTCTCCATCACCACCACCACCACTACTCTTTCCTCAGGCGCCTTTCCTGCTCAGAATCCACCCCTCCTCCTTCCTCCCTCTTCCTCAAACCTTCCTCCTCCTCCTCCACCAACACTCTCTCCTCCTCTACCACCACCTTCTCTCTTTCTTCTTCTGCCACCTCTTCCACTTCTTCTACTAGCTCAAGTACTTCCCAACCTATCTCCTTTGACACCCTCCAGCAACACCTTTCCACTCAAAACTTCCGCCAGGCTGATGAAGAAACACGCCGTCTCCTCATAGTTCTAGCAGGTGAAGCAGCTCAGAAACGTGGTTATGTCTTCTTCTCGGAGGTCCAGTTCATCTCGGAAGCTGACCTCAAAGCCATCGATGACCTCTGGAAACAGTACAGCAACAACAAGTTCGGGTACAGCTTGCAGAAACGATTGTGGCAGAAAGTTAACAAGGACTTCACCAAGTTCTTTCTCAAAGTTGGGTGGATGAAGAAGCTCGACACTGAAATCGAGCAATACAACTACAGGGCGTTTCCTAATGAGTTCATCTGGGAACTCAACGATGAAACGCCCGAGGGTCACTTGCCATTGACAAATGCTCTAAGAGGAACTCAGCTGCTTAACAGTATTCTTAGCCATCCAGCTTTTGAAGGTCAGGAGGAACCTGAAGTAGAAGGTAAAGTTGTTGTAGAGAACGGGGCAGCTAAAAGTTTGAGAGACGGACAGAAGTCTCTCAGCAACAGATTCTTCAAACCAGACTATAGCATTTGATCAGCTTTTTCCTTTTTTCCCAATGCTTTTGGCAAAATACACTGTAAAAACTGGGTTTTAAGTAATCAAATCCAATGTCTTGTATTAATGATAAATCATTATAAGTGGTTGAACTATTGCTTCTTTTTACGGGGATGATTTTATTTTTATCTTTCTTTTTCATATATACTGTGTTTTTTTCTTCCTTGAAAGGCTTTACTTACATAATTTCCCAAGTGGCGTCATTGGCTTTAGTGCTTTTTTCTATTTCAGAATATTAATTAAATGTTGGCAGTTGGTGTTGGGCCAGTCATTACTCATTAGTGATCTGGAAGGAAGGACAATGAGTCAATGACAAAGACAAAGAAATGCCCGAATTCTTTTGTTATTTCGCTTGTTTTTCGTTCTGACATTTGTTCTGGTGTTGGAGTAACCGGCAAAGTACTAATGCTACTTAGTCTCTGAAAAAGAAACTGCCCCACTTATTTTTATTGTATAAATATATAAATAAATAGACTCTTAATCACATCTGGTTAATTTGGAATCAGTCACGAAGAATCTCTCTATCTTATTTTCTCCATTCATAATATTTAAATCAAATAATTACTGAATACAAATTATCGTTTGTGTTGTACCCTTTTCATAGGAAAAATATGCAAATTCATGGAAGCCACAATGTATAAGAGGAAATCTGTTTTCGTGGCAATGCAACAATCCTTGGGCTCTGGTGGTACTCTTCCCAAAACTAATGCAAAAACATCCACCACATCTTCTTTTCGTGGTCACTGGTCAGACTTCAGACCAAACAGAGAGACAAAAATCTACAAAGATTTTTGCTTTTGTTTGACATGTTTTTTTGGGCAGACGCAGAACTGCAGTGGTCCACATGGTTATTATTCGTGGAAACTTGAGATGGCAGAAGAGCCAAGTCCAAGTTTTAGGCCCATTTTTTTCTTTGTATCAGAGGATTGCCACGTCCCTATCATTTCAGGGCTAACTTTCTCCACAATTTTTTTTTTTGGTACAAAACTTTCTCCACAATTTGACATGACCGGGTTTCTTTCATGAACTAGAAATGTTACCAGATTGACCGTAGAAGTGCTCATCAAAAAGAATAACAATTCATTCTGTAAAACATTAGCATATGCTGTCAGCTTACTTGGAAGCAAAGTCAGAATTTACTGCTTTGCTTGGAAGTGAGAACTCTTTCCTTCGTTTTCACCCCCAGAATTAACCAACTCAAAATTACAAGAACCCATCTCCACAATCCGACTTTCTCGCATGAATGCGTCAATGTAAAATAGAATAATGGTATTTTGCTTTCTAATTTATACAACAATGTTACAATATGCAACTCTGTACATCTCTGCTCTAATGGGTACATAGGAGAACACCAATAGATAGGCGTATGGCTCCTCTGAAAAAATTCATCTTCTGAAAGTCGGAAGCCTTCAACAAGTGCTTGCCAACATACATCCGAAAACAGAATGAAACATGCTCCACCCCTAAAAATTGTTGCAAAAAATTCCTTCAATATAACAATATAATTAAAAAATTATCTAGGTAATTAAAGTTCTGCTTATATAAAATTTTTGCAACTGCATTTAGAGGTGTACCTAAACTAGTTTCATTTCAAGCAAAAATCGGGTCCAATGGCTTCAAAGTATCTGCTTCCTTAGTCCACAACTTGCTTTAACCAATTTTCGTTATGTTACTACTTGTTTTAACTTAGACAAGTACATGATGTCTTAGTTTCTTTTCTCTTTCTCAAAAGAACGAGAATAAACAATGAATGCATGAACTGTGTAGCAAAGTATCACATAAGACCACGCCATTATTCTATAAGATCACACAAATATTTACGTTTACTTATGATGTAGAAACTTTGTTCCTGGTAGTCAATACATGAGGGAATCAAACTCACCAAAATGATGCACTATGCACAGGGGCAGAGTCTCCTGGTATGACGATGTGAGCCATCGCATGACAGAACTGATTGTGTTCGAGTATACAAGCATGCCCCTGGATTCTGAAAGACAGAAATATGGAGTCATTCTCAGGTTTTAGCATTAAATTTTTACATTATTGACAGGGTTTCCTTTTCTATGACATGACTTGCATGTTCATAAAAATAGAAAGCTAAAAAGAATGTTAATCTTATGATTTATGAGCATGAACAATCACTTTGCCACATACAGTTTAATTTTACTTCCAAGGCGAGGTGAAAAACTGAGCATGAAGGTTAGAATAGAATTGTTCAAGCACTTCCGAGTAATCAAGAAGTTATCTGGTAATGCAGAATTCTGCAGATATAAAGCTTTATAAACCGAACAGAACTATACCCAATGTTTGGGAGCATCATCAGCGACTACTGCAGGCTGATCTGCCCCAACGCTTGCCAAGCATGAGCCTTTGCAGCTTATATATTTCTGGATACTGCATAGGGAGAATAGCTCAAATGAAATCATGGAAAACAAGTTATTGAAAGTGCAGTAAGTTAATTTATAAAATAACTTCAACCGCAAGTTGCAAGCCACTGGCTGTTTGATGCTAAACCTAAGATAACATAATACACATGGAAGATGGTAATTAACAAAATATGCATCAACTAGGGTATGTGCATGCATGCGTGTTTTTCTTTGCGGTATGTTCTTCTTGTTGCAGGTAGACCAATGAAAACACTCCAAAAAATCTTTAGCAATGTCTCAAGCAACTAACGAACAAGAAAATCAAATACAAGAACAAGGAAAAGGAAGAAAGACGATGAAGAACTTACATATCACACTGATTAAGTACCAAAAGCTTATTAAGTACACATGATTGCCCATTTGACTTGCAAACAGAATCACAAGACTCTCCTTGCCTATGTATTATGGAAAAAGAGAAAAAGTATTAGCTCAATGAAGTAAGGATTATTAGAATAAAAAAACAGAACCAATCAGTATGGAGATTCACCTTCCAACAATAACATTAATTCCATTAAGTCTGGCTTCAACAGGTGTAGCAGTGGTTCCTGTTGGAAGGAAATTTCAACCCATAAGATTTAATATATATATATATATATATATAAATATAAAGTTGGCGATCATCTGAACTCAATCAGAAAGACAATTGTTGATTTCAAACAGCATAGCTATACAAGTTTAAAAAATACCAATAGAATGGGTGCCACCATCTTACAGAAGATACAAGAGCTTCTGTTATTGTTTTGTTATTTTATGGCAATTTTAAGATATCTGAGTTTATTTAACTAATTTATCTTGCTTATTCAGCAAGTATTATGAAGTAGCTTACAAACAGTTTTATTATTTCACCTTCCCCAAGCTTTTGGATTATTGAGATTCCCTCTATTTCCTTTCCATCATTCATCTCACAATTCTCTATTTCTTTCCTTTATGATTTCTCTCTCTTTCCCTTTCTTGTTCAACATCTGAACCGCAAAATTTAAGAAGATGAGGTATGAAAATGCAAAGAAACTATGCCAGATGAGTCCAATCCAAGACATAACAATAATAAAAAGAATTAAATGTCTAAACATACCTGAAGAATTTGATGGCAGAGAAAAGCAGTGATGAAAATCGCTAACGTAGGCATTTTCATGAACCTGAAACATAATTTAACTAACCTGTATCATAGTTTTAAAAGATAAAAGTGCTCTTGCTGGCATCACATAGATTGCCAAAAGAAATGTCACTGGTGAAGAAAATGACACAGGCCATTCAAATGAACAAACCCTATTGTGGTTTATCGTTTATAACATTTGCATAAAGATCTTCACCAATGATTTCCAGGAAATCTTATCTTGATTCCTTTTTCTGTGAACGGGGAAATGATCAAGTTCACCATAAATAAATTCCTATAGTAATAGAATACTACTTACCACACTTTCAGAATTGTGACGACACCTCCCAGCACAAAAATCAAAGACACTCAGATAAGTCCCTGCCAAAGAGGCCAAACAGAAAAGAGAGAGCGTGTAAAAATTTATACCTTCAGTGGGACAAACTACCACACCAAGAACCGAATGCCATAAAAACATATTTACACATGCTAGCAGAAGTGGGAGGCTTCATCCTGTTGCCCCTCTTCAGAAGGAAATGCACAATTGTGGCTAGCTACCAATACTATAATCTTACCTGCTGTAGCTGGCTTAGCCACTTTCAGTTTCAGTACTTGTTCCTTCTGTGTCTGCAAAGCAAACCTTGGGGTAAATTTACTGTGCCTATCATATGGTATATGACAATTAGCCACAAAAGGAGTGCTTTAAAAAGACACCTGTGCAGGGTGCAGGCAGCATGAAACACAAAACTCATAGGAGTTACAACACTGTGAAAGAACATTGCATCCACTGCAAAATAGAATAGAAAGTGTTACAAGCTACCATAAAGTTGTGTGTAAAGTCAGCATTGTCGAGACCTTGGAAAAATAAACTCACTGACAAGAGAATTTGTCTCCTTTTTCAGGACAGCAACGAGACTGTGGATCCAATGAGAGAGCATCACACACATACCCTACAAAGTAAATACCGGTGTGAACCTAATGAAACTAAAAGATAGGCTGAAATGCCAGACTTAGTAGATGCAATATGTAACACAACAACCAAATTTAGAATTACAGAAATGGTTATGCAGACTCTCAAATAGTGACAGTCTGCACTCTGCCCTAGCAGGTGATTAGAAAGTTTAATGCAAATTAAAGAAATGACCATGAAAATTAAGATGTAAAGGACACTAAACCAACAGCTGTTTGTCAGACTCTGACCAACCTAGGGATATAGCAAAAGCTGAAAGTGTAAAAAAACTAAAGGTTTATAACTTCAAAGCATCACTATTCAACTTCAAAGTTTCTTGATTTGCTGATACTTGTTTAACCAAAGATGAGTTCTTCATATATTTCGTAAATAAAAAAATTTCAAACCAGTGCCATATATAAGAAACATTTGCTTCAAGGATTACGAGGAAGAAACCGTGTACAACCCTGGAATTGCAAGTGCTAAAGGAAAGGTGACAGATTTAAGCTTTATATTCTTCTCATTCAGGTTTTAATACTTATTTTCCTATATTCATCGAAAATTTAATTCCATTGACAACTAAAAACTCCTGAATTTTCAAAATTTACAAAGTCTAAAGCTCGAACACGGTAGTAAAAAAGAAAAGTTAAAAAGATGAACAGAGTAACTCACCATTATCATCAGATGATAAATATCTTCCTTGAACTGTAGTTCTACAAATGCGCCTTTCTAGAAATCCAACCTCCTTCCTACAATTCCATAGAATAAAAAATCCCCAGAAATTAATCCCATCAAAAGTTTCTTCTTTTTATATCAAAGGACAGAAACAACACGACTTCCACATTAGAATTCCCAAAATACACTTTCTCTGAGATTGTAAATTTGAAATATACCTGGTAGCTGGAAAAGCCCATGAGAATTGAAAAAGGAGTTGGACAAGGAAAATCCAGTATAATCTTAACCTGGATTTCGATTCCGACATTTCTATAATGGATTTTAGCACCGATCAACGATTTCCTCTAATTTCCGAGCTCCGACCCTCGAAAGTGAAGTTATCGGTTGAAAAATGCCCGGGCAGCCCAACCGCCCAACCGCCCAAGCCCATCAAAATATAAAAATATTTTAACCAATGCGCATTTTCTTTTTTTCCCCTTTTACTAATATAAGCAGATAAAAAAAAATGAGTTTATTTTATTTTATTTTATTTTTTATTTTGGTTCCTCGAGCGTGAAACGCAGCGAACTTCTCGAAGTGAAACACTGATCGCCGGAAAGCGCAAATGTCTGCAGCTCAGCGTCAGCACGTGCTCCGGTTGGTGCTCTCATGCCGAAACATAACGGCGCACGTGACTCAGCCAGGGACTTCTTACATCGTCGCCATGGCCTCCTCCACCGAGCAAGAGTTCCTCATCCAATACCGGTCCAAGCTCGACCAATTCCCCCGCTCCCGCCGTTTCTGGGACGCCAAAGTCGCTTCAAGAGTCGGCGAGAAACTCGGATTCCGCTTGAAGGAGATCGGCGTCAGCAACATCGCTATCGATGTCAATGAAGAGATCTCTAGACCCTTCCAGAGCCGTAGATTGGTTTCGCCGCTCTTTGATTCGTTGCGCCGCGTTGGTGTCGAGATTGACGGCGCCGAGAGGTTGAAGGAAATCGGACCTAGCTAGTTTAATCCTTTCATTCCGAAATTCAACAAACGCGAAGACACATTTTCTCAATAATAATATTCGCCCAAGTTTCTGTAGTAAAAGATTTGTGTTTTGGTGCTCTTATTTACAGAGATTGGGATTCTGATTCAAATTTTTTCCATTTTAGATTACTTATTACTTTTCTTTCAGTTGTACCACAGAATTTTGTGTAGTTGAGATTTCTCATTAGTAGTATTATAAATTTTTATACTAATAAAAATCTGTTCTTATGAAAGCTGAAATGGGCCAT
This sequence comes from Microcos paniculata, assembly GCA_030664755.1. Classification (NCBI taxonomy): domain Eukaryota; kingdom Viridiplantae; phylum Streptophyta; class Magnoliopsida; order Malvales; family Malvaceae; genus Microcos; species Microcos paniculata. The sequence goes on along the minus strand of CP131462.1, from coordinate 8,446,990 downwards.
TGGTGGAGGATCTCGGTGCTTGTAAAATTGTGAAATTGTTAAAAACCCGGACTTTTGGTTGGCAAAATTTGAACCAATGTTGAATAGCAAGTTCCACAGGATCTTAGTTCATGGGAATTGGAGAAGCCTGAGGATCTCTTGTTTCTGTTGAAACAAAAATTTGTCAACTCTAGTTTGCAGTGGAGTTTATATTACAAGACAAGACTGCAAGTCCAAACTATCATTATTTTGGAAAAAAGAAGATTAAAGATTGAATTACAATGTTGAAAAGACAGAAAGTACAGAAGTTTCAACAATTGTCCATTGATGACTTCTTCTCTTACTCCATATCACAACTCAGATTAAAACCAGAATGTTTGATTTCAGGTAAGCAGGGTGAGAAAGTTGCCGATAAATGATCAACTGGATAAGTATTTCAATGGGAAAAATGGGATATAGTGGAAATTCTAAGTCAAAAAGTTGGAAATGAAGATATAGTGGGTTCGGCTTGGCAGCAGAAGTTAGGCCAGCTTGAAGAATGAAGATGAATCTGTGTAACCAAGATAATCAAGAAAGTTGGAGGATTTCCACAATGTTGAAATTAATCAATAAAAGGCAACTTTGATGCTTTAATTTGCAGCTTGCTAGTTTTGATATGAATCCAAAGGGAATCAGTGGACCTTGAAGAAACGATTTTGACTTTAATGTCTTTGATTATACTGGTTTCAATATATTAAATTCATCCAGCCAATCACAGGAATGGATTATGTTTTATGAAGAGCTGGAACATAAACTAAAAAAGGATATGAATTTATGAAAATTTTTGGATTTCCAAATCCCACATGTTGACTACATGCCAACTATCAATGGACAATGATCACATTTGAGGTATAAAAATGAAAGTCAGGCATGGCTTTGCCCTCAAGAAAACATGGGGAACTCCTTTGTTTGCTGATCCTACTTCGTATACTTGTTTCATTTTAGGAAAGAATCTAAATCTACATAGTAATGGCCTCAAGCAGCTGCTTTTCTGTAGCATTTTCTATGTTTGTCATGCTTTCAAGCATTGAAATAAACCTGGCAGCTCGCCATCTTCTGGACAGAACGCTGGCCCCAGGTCCATCTTTTTTGTCTGTGTCTGCTCCACAATCATCAGAGCCTTCGTCTAGATCAACATCAAGTTTGATAGCACCTGCAGAGCCTCCTTTGGCTAGCTCTCAGCCATCAGCCCCTAGTTCAATGCCAAGTTCAATAAAAACAACTACACCACCCTTGGCTTCGGACAAACCATCTCCGCCTAATTCCACACCAAGCTTGATGCAGCCTGCAATCGCACCTAAAGCTTCTACTCAGCCATCTTTGTCTGATACAATCACAAGCTCCACACAACCTGCAGCTAGTCCACTTACAGGCTCAACAGAGTCTACACTGGCCCCAGTGACCTCTTCTCAGCCATCCTTGTCTAATTCAGATCCAACCTTGATGGAACCTGCAATGTCACCTTTAGCTAATACCCAACCATCTTCGCCTACCAATAATCCAGCTTTGCCTAATTCAACAAACAGCTTAGCACAACCTGCCATGGCACCAGTGGCTTCTACTCACCAGTCTTCCCCAGACAAGGTAGCAAGCTTGACACCACCTGCAACATCGCCTTCAGCAACTAACAATCCGTCCTCGTCCAATTCAATGCCTAGCTTGGCACAACCTGCTATGGCGCCTATGGCTTCTACTCCATCCTCACCAAATAAAGCACCAAGCTTGACTCAATCTACAACATCTCCTTCTAGTACAGCCCAACCGCCTTTGCCTACTGGCAATCCATCATTGTCCAACACAACTTCAGGCTTGACACAACAAGGAATGGCACCTATGTCTTCCTCTCAACCATCTTCACCTGATAAAATGCCAAGCTTGATGGAACCTGCAATTTCACCGTTAGCTAATACCCAACCATCTTCTCCTACCAATAAACCAGCTTTGCCTAATTCAACAAACAGCTTAGCACAACCTGCCATGGCACCAATGGCTTCTACTCACCAGTCTTCCCCAGACAAGGTAGCGAGCTTGACACCACCTGCAACATCGCCTTCAGCAACTAACAATCCATCCTCGTCCAACTCAATGCCTAGCTTGGCACAACCTGCTATGGCGCCTATGGCTTCTACTCCATCCTCACCAAATAAAGCACCAAGCTTGACTCAACCTGCAACATCTCCTTCTAGTACAGCCCAACCGCCTTTGCCTACTGGCAATCCATCATTGTCCAACTCAACTTCAGGCTTGACACAACAAGGAATGGCACCTATGTCTTCCTCTCAACCATCTTCACCTGATAAAATGCCAAGCTTGATGGAACCTGCAATGTCACCTTTAGCTACCACCCAACCATCTTCGCCTACCAATAATCCAGCTTTGCCTAATTCAACAAACAGCTTAGCACAACCTGCCATGGCACCAATGGCTTCTACTCACCAGTCTTCCCCAGACAAGGTAGCAAGCTTGACACCACCTGCAACATCGCCTTCAGCAACTAACAATCCATCATCATCCAATTCAATGCGAAGGTTGGCACAACCTGCTATGGCACCTATGGCTTCTACTTCTTCCTCACCAAATAAAGCACCAAGCTTGACTCAACCTACATCGTCTCCTTCCAGTACAGCCCAACCACCTTTGCCTACTGGCAATCCATCATTGTCCAACTCAACTTCAGGCTTGACACAACAAGGAATGGCACCTATGTCTTCCTCTCAACCATCTTCACCTGATAAAATGCCAAGCTTGACATTGCCTGCAACATCACCTTCTACTACCACCCAACCATCCTTGCCTACAAATGGTCCATCATTCTCCAACTCAACTCCAAGCTTGAGACAACCCGGAATGGCACCTATGGCTTCCTCTCAACCATCACTGCCAAACTCAACTCCAAACTTGACATTGCCTGCAACATCGCCTTCAGGTACCACACAACCATCTCTGCCTACAAATGGTTCATCATTCCTCAACTCAACGTCAGGCTTAGCACAACCTGGAATCGCACCTATGGCTTCCTCTCAACCATCACTGCCAAACTCAACTCCAAACTTGACATTGCCTGCAACATCGCCTTCAGGTACAACACAACCATCTCTGCCTACAAATGGTTCATCATTCCCCAACTCAACATCAGGCTTAACACAACCTGGAATAGCACCTATTGCTTCCTCTCTACCATCATTGTCGAACTCAACGCCAAGCTTGACATTGCCTGCAACATCGCCTTCAGGTACCACACAACTGTCTCTGCCTGTAAATGGTTCATCATTTCCCAACTCAACGTCAGGCTTAACACAACCTGGAATCGCACCTATTGCTTCCTCTTTACCATCATTGGCGAACTCAACATCAAGCTTGAAACTGCCTTCAACACTCCCTTCAGGTACCAACCAACCATCTTTGCCAACTAATAGTACTTCATTGTCCAACTCAACGTCAGGCTTGACACTGCCTGAAATGGCACCTATGACTTCCTCTCAACCATCTTCACCCAATAAAATTCCAAGCTTGACATTACCTATAAATTTACCCTCCAATACCTCCCAACCTTCTTTGCCTATCAATAATCCATCAACATCCAACTCTACCCCAAGCTTCACACAACCAGCAATATTACCTTCCAACCAATCCTCAGAGCCACCTAAGCCTTCAAGTCACTCGCCTCCATCCAATATTCCACCTAAAGCTTCCGCTCAACCATCTTTACCAAACACAACTCCGAGCTCAAATCAATCTGCAGTTCCACCTTCTCCTACAGCTCATCCATCTTCGTCCAATACAAAGTCAGGGTCAAAACAACCCGCAATGGCACCGCCGACTACATCTCAGCCGTCTTCGCAGGGAGCATCCTCGCCTCCACTTTTTGGCATGAATCCCACCAAGCCAACAAATGCAACGACAACACTTCCTTCAATCCCAACGAAAATCTTTTTCCCCTTCCTTTCATCACCATCTACCAAAACCAGGCCTTGAAATACTAATTTTTCAATTGCCTAGCATATTCAAAGATAAGTAGTATTTCAATTTATGTCAATAAAATGGTGGATCCTTTCACCAAGATATTTTAATGAAATAAGCTGAGTGACTAGGAACATAATTAGCTATTTGTTTGGCTGAATTTCTCTGGGAAACAGAAAGAAACATTAAATCTCCTTGAAGGCAGTCACCCTTTTGCTTTTAACAAGTTGAGATTAGCTGAAGGTTTCTAGGAAGTTGGAAAATTTTCTGCTGATGATGACTTGATGTATAATTTTCTTTCTCATCATACATAGAATAATTCCTGACAATTCACATTCATGTTGCTGGTTTTATGTCCTTAATCTGTATTCTTTTACTTATTTGAGAAATTTAAAAAAGATGAATTCATTAACTGATTCGAACGTCAGATTGTCGGGTCAAGTAGACATGTTATTGTCATTTTTCTTCTTATATTTTCTGTCAAAAAATTGTTGTCGTACTTTTTTTGGACCAACCAATAAAGCCATGCACTCCATCATTAATCTTCAACTTTACGTGACAAAAGGAAACAGCAAGGAATCTTCCCTATTTATCTTCAAAAAATAGTAAAGAGAGCTCATGAAAAAAGTTGCCTTCTAGGCGAGAAACCCATTTGAGAGTTGAAGCATTTTTATTATCCACAAGGAGAGACAAACTTTTACGTTTATGTTCCTATAAATCAAATTAACTTTATTTCTATAAAAATATACCTTTTATTGAATAAAATTTTATTTCTTAAATTCAACCAAACGACAAAAAAAAAAGTATTGACATAGATTTTTAACACTCCCTTTTACCTTTATATTTCGAAAGGGTCTCGACAAAAGAATTTGAAAACAAAGTCCCCCCTAAGCCAATTCAAATTAGCATCTTTATTTATTTATTTGTACACAAAGTTTTTGTCTACATAAAATGGGTGGATAATGGATAATGAACCAACTTTGCTGGCTTGGCCTTTGTAGCTGTAGGCCATGGATCCAAGTGCTTTTGGGCGATGATTCTGTCAATTTATAAATAAAGCTAACAAATTGAAAAAAAAAAAAAAGAAGAAGAAAAGATCAATGAAAGCATATGCCTTCTGCTTTCTCGATCCCCAGTTTCTTGGTTGCTTGCTTTATATAAAGCCAACCTGTTTTTTTGCATCACATTTTATTTTTCGTCAAAACCAAAGAGTTGGGCATTCATTAGAGCTGAACAGCTCGGCAAGACGATACACGTTTTCTAGTTCTAGATGATGGACTAAATCATATGGAGGATAAGTTTGGGCATGTCTTTTTCTCAATAACCGGCTGCCTCCTTATATTAATTAATTAATATTAATAAATATTTTTGCATCAATTTACTGTAAAAATGTTTGCGATTAAATGTACTTAATTTAATAATTGTGATTCATAATTACATGTATTACTTTGTAGTTCAACAATCGAATGAGCAAATTTTTCTTCTTTTATTATCAAATAGATCTTTCTGAATTTCTGTTTAATTTTATCATGATTTCACCTTAAACTTTTTGACTTGTTTAAGTTTTTGGCTCTTTGGTAAAATTTGATTGATTTGCTTGGCAGCCTAACTCTTACTTTATTGAGATTAGGGTTGTGTCATTATTATTAATACATCAAATCATCTTCTTAATAATAATCAGAATCCACATGATCGATCTTATGGAGTACTAATTTGTTCAAAGTACAATTAAATTACCATTATTATTAACATGTCAAACCAACAACATAGTATACAATTAAATCTAACAAAACCCATAGATTTCTTTATGAACTGATACTTTTTTTTTAATCAATTGATGTGTCAAATTTCATACTTGAACGGTTGAACATTTGGTTCATGTAAAATAGTTATAGTACTTAACAGATTAAATGAAGGAAAAAAAAGTTAAATTTATTGTGATTGGGTCCATTGGATTTATTGTCGTTTAATCATTATTTTAAAGTTATGACATACACATGTGTGCATGAATAGACAAAAGCACGAGTATATTATTAGGGTGAGAAAGTAAGAAAATTGAGTATTTTGAATATTCCATATGGAGAGTAAAGAAAAGTATAGAATATTTGGTGTTTGATTTTTTTTTTTTTATGGAAAACACTTTGTTAGTAGAATGATTACATGGGATATAGTAAAAACTTTGATGGGAATCATTTCCTTTCATTTTAGAAGAGTGATTCTAATAGAGCCGTTACTTTTTTTTTTTAAATAGTCATGTCAAATTCTTGAAAATTTTTTATTATTTTTAAATTGTATGAAAAATAGATTCTTTTTATCATATCAAATGCTAAGGTAAGATGATAAATTATATATCTATACCAATTTGTTTATGTTTTTATTTTTTTTATCAAGGATATTCTCGGATTTTATTTATTCGAAATTAATCTATCTTTCAGGTCATTTTAATTAATTTATTCATTGACTCATTGAAATATAGATGTATTAAAAATATACAATTAAATACTATCCTTTTGTTTAAATCTCTTAGTATCTAGTAAAAACATTGAATCTCGATTAATATAAAATGGAATTATGTCGAACCAAGAAGAACTCTCTAAAACGACTCTTTCAAACCTATATACAATTAAATACATACATATAGGATTAATATTAACTTTCTTGATAATTTTTTAGAATATATATGGTATTTATCTATTTTTATTAAGTAAAATTTAAAAGGGCTATTCGGTTATAATCAATGAATAAAAAATCGAACCGGTTGGTCATCCGATCACCGGTTCAACTAGTCAAAACGGTTCAATATGTTCGATTAAATAAATAATTTAATTTTATATATTCAAAAAAATTGAAAAAAAAGAAAAAATTCAAAATATTCCTTAAAAAATAAGAAAAAGTAAAAATATCAATTAAAAAAACTAAAAAAATAAAATTCGGATTGAACCGATCCAACCGATTTTTCGATTCAACCGGTTCAAAAACGGTTCAACAGTAATCCGGTTTTGTGACCCCAAAAGGACCGGATTTGTGATCGGTTTCTTGTTTAACCGGTTGAACCGGTCAGTCCGGTCCGATTTTTTATTCCATGGTTATAATAACGGAAAAAAAGGAAAGAAAAAAAAGCAAAACATGTGATAAATCATAAAAGTAACAATTACCTTTTTTTTTTTTTTTTTGGTGAGAAAGTAACGATTACTATTACCTTATTGTTACATCCCTTAATTATCGGAACCGCTGGGGGTTGGGGGTTTTGTCATCATATGGCTGGGTATTTTATATTTTTGTTTTTGTTTTCTTTTTTTCAGTTTATAATTGTTCACGAGGAGGCGCTAGAGTTACAACGAAAAGATTCAAAATCCTCGAACTTACGGCACAAAATAAATGGGGTCCACACACACGTGGGCCATCCTTTCTTTTCAAAAAATCTAACAGCGCTGTAACTTTATCCTCAAATTTTTTCTAATAAAAGTTGTGAAAAGAGGGTAAGTATTTAAACGAATTTATTTTCTAAGACATTTGATGCCTGGAAAAAGAAAAATTCACAGTTTGGAGGGAGATGTGAGGAGCCTCTTCTCCTCCCCCGACTGGCAGTCTCCTTTTATTTATGTTTTTTGGCCGAACCAACTGGCAGTTTCTTGAGGTAAATTATTTAATTAAAATGAATTACAACCCAAAATTTAATCCATTTGTAATTAGTATTAATTAATATAATAATAATTATTGAATGAATTAGAGATTTTATTTTCTGAAGCTATATTCGTTGAACCGTTTTTCTTTTAATTCATTTCCAGCTTTCAGGGCTGAACCAGATCAGGGATCTGATGAGCTATTTTTTTTTTTCGGTAGATTAAGAGTTTCGAGCAATTGAATTGGTGGATTTTTCTTAATCTTTGATAATTCTGCTCTTTTTCTTCCAATTAATCTCTAAATTTCTTTTTAGATATAAGAGGCTTTTTGTAAAGTTTGATGAACCTTAATTCTACCTTGATATGAGAAGGACATTATAATAGAAATTTAGTTAAGATTTTTGTTTGAGTTGTTTTAAGTTTGACCATTATGATCAAAGAATGAATTGGCAAATTTTATTCATGTTTTTATAATTTTTATAGTGTGTATAGCTTATTTATTTGTTTTTCTTGTGTTTGAATTTGGATTTTCAGACGAGTGTTTGTTTGAAACTTTGAATTCCCATTGAAAAAGATGGGGGTGATGTCAAGACGGGTCGTGCCCGTCTGCGGTAACCTCTGTTTCTTCTGCCCTTCGTTGCGTGCAAGGTCAAGGCAGCCTGTTAAAAGATACAAGAAGTTACTGGCTGACATTTTCCCCCGTAATCAGGTACTTTTACCTCATCTTTAATCACTCGTTATTTGAATTTCTGGGGTTTCCAAGTAGATTTTTCTTCTGTCAATGTTTAGTTTTCTAGTATACGTTGTGTTAAATAAATGGAATATGGAGATTAATCTAGTTTGTTCATTGTTTTGTACTGATTGGTGGATGATTATTAGTAGTAAATTCAATAAAGTGTAGATTGGCCATGATATGTTTTATTTGTATGTAGTGATGACTCCAAAATCAGTAATTGATAGTATTTGATTGTGAAAGTACACAAGTATTATTTGCTTGTAAGATCTATCAAATTTACTGCTGCTAGTTTGGGTATTGCTGGATTCTTTCGGATGTTCATGATAGGAATTTCGATTTCAATTTTGAATGAGACCATCATTGGGGAAGAAAAGGTCGTATTGGTTTAGTATCCTCTGATATTTAGGAAATAAGCCTTTTATTCTGCTTGCATGGTATTAATGCTGTTGAAGGCTACTGTATCTCCTCCTCTCCCATCATGGGAAAAAGGAAAAACAGCTAAGAAAGAAAAAGGATGATTTATATACTTACCATTTTTCCAATTAAATTTGGCAGGAACCAAATGATAGGAAAATTGGAAAGCTTTGTGAATATGCTTCAAGGAACCCATTACGGATACCAAAGGTATGGCTTTGTATTAGTTCATTTCCCATCAATCTGCAGCTGAGGTTGATTTTAAGTTAGGATTTCTAATATTTTTATTTTGTTTTTCTGTTTTCAATGATGGGTCCTACAAATCTGTTGGCAAGTTCCTTTTTCTGTTAATTTTGATGAAGATAATAAACTTTTAAGTGTGAGAATGTGGTAACTCTTTTGCATTATGTTGGTATCTATTTTATTAAAGTTAGTTACATTTGATAATTTCTAGTATTTTAAAACTTAAATCTTACTTCTAAAATTATTATTATAGTAGTTAAAAGTTGGTAATTTACAGATTCTGTTTTTCTGAAGTGTTGCTGTATTTGTCAAAAAAGGTTCACATCTGATTGAAAATTTTAAATTGATATTATTCTTGCACAATTCAAGTTAACATAAGAATCTTTTAGATCGTCGAAACTACTTTTGGAAATTTCATATATCCTACAAGTGTTGCTATATTTGTCAAAAAAAGTTCACATCTGATGGAAAATTTTAAATTGATCTTATTCTTGCACAATTCAAGTTAACGTGAGAATCTTTTAGATCGTCGAAACTAGTTTTAAAATTTTCATATATCCTACAATATATATATATATATATATATACACACACACACACACACATATATATATATATATATATACTGAACTGACTGTTGATTTTTTCCTCACTTCTCTAAATAATTTGTTTGCACAGATTACAAATCAGCTAGAGCAAAGATGTTACAAGGATTTACGGAATGAGAACTTTGGATGTGTAGAAGTTGTGTTGTGCATTTATAGGAAACTACTATCGTCATGTAAGGAGCAGATGTAAGTTTGATGTATTAAAATTTTAACATTTAATTGTTATAAAAATTTTATAGCTTTTTCTTTTTGAGCCAAGTTTCATTTTGGGGTGTGCTGCGAAGGGGTTTCTAAGAATGAATCACTATGACTGAATTTAGATAACAAAATGCCCAAGTCGATAACTGGCTTGCTATTTTCGCATCATTTCTAAGGTGGCTTGTGTGGGGGGGACCAAATCATAGCAGGGGTTAAAAATTAGAAGATAGCTGCTAAGTAATTTATAATCTATACAAATTAACTTTCTTTTGTTATTATTTGAAGTTTCACCTTGCTTTTAGTAGCATGGTCAAAACACCTAATTAGTTAAGAATGATTTTTTCACTAGTAAATGCCATAATATTGGTATAATCTTTTGGTAATGTAAAGATTGTCTAGAATTGTTCTTATAGCCTTTTTTTTCCCCGTTGGTTTAATAATCAATGAGCTACATCAATTCAATAAATAATACTGACCTACATGCTTGTTATGATTTTGTTGTGTGATTATGGTGCTGATATGAAGATGTCCCTAGAAGAAGTTCTTTGTTTGATATATTGACTAAACTTTTTGAGGGTTTTGTACTCTTGAAAGTTAACAATATGTTTGCATAAAAAGTAACCCGAGTTTATGATGGGAGACAAGATCATGCTTATTGAAGAATTAAATTGTTTAGAAAATTGTTTGAGTAATTTTATCTTCTTTATGGGTTTGATTTTGAATTTTAGTATGTTAAGGACTTAATAGGGCATTAGGGTTATGTTTATTGTTTTTGCATTTATGTTAGTCTAGGAGCCTTTAAGTATAAATGTGATTTATTACACTTTCCATATGTGACATTCATAGCAGCACTTTGTTCTTGCAGGCCACTTTTTTCTAGTAGTTTATTAGGGATTGTTCGGACTCTTTTGGAGCAAACCCGACAGGATGAAATGCGAATTTTGGGTTGCGATGTTCTTGTGGAGTTCATAAATAGTCAGGTGTGTTTGATTTAAACAAATGATCTTTGGTTCTATTAGTTGTATGAATAACAGTTGCTCATTTGTCCTTTTAACTTTGAACTTGTTGATCACTGGGCTTTTAAATTTTCAAAGTACACAACTTCTGATGAGGGAGCTCTTACCGATCTGATGACTGGATAGGGGCCTGCAGAATGATTATACATCAATTCAATTGTAGGCTTTAGATTGCAAACAGACTATAGACTGTATACTTTACATATTAGCTCTATCTAGCTAAGATATTCTAATTTCATGGGATTTAAAATTAGATGGATGGTACGTATATGTTCAACTTAGAAGGCCTTATTCCTAAACTTTGTCAACTGGCTCAAGAAGATGGAGATGATGATAGAGCTTTGCATTTACGTTCTGCAGGATTACAAGTGCTCGCTTCTATGGTAGGATTCTCTCTTGTATCTTGACTTTTCACTTTATGAAACTCTTTTGCGCAGAACCATGCATGCACTTACATGCGTTCAAACTAATTTGTATAAGTAGCCATAGCTTTTCTTGGGACACATACATGTATAAGCAAACCAATACTTGTTGTTTTCTTTTACCTATTATATTTATCAGTTTGAGTACTTGTCGAAGTTGTGTGTGCAAGCCTTTCCTATCTTTTCCTGCTTTGCAATTACTCTACTCTGCCGATTTAGACTTTACTGGTTTAGTTATTGGCAATGACTACTTTCTTCCAGTATTTAAAGTATGGTCTTAGTAAGATCATGATGCAGCAGGTTGATATAAATATTTTCATCTAGCTTCTGTACTCTTCTACCACTGTGCACAATCCAAATCCTCTGATATATACATTCTTGAAGTTGAGAGGCTGACTTTCTGTAATATATTTATTGGGCTGGGGCTGTAATTTTGTGGGTTCTTGTTCCACATGGGTTAAAGTTGAAGGTTTAAGGACTGTTTAACATCTGAATTGATTGAAATTTTAGATTGATCTTTTTAGATTTGAATGAAAATGCTGCTATAATTTTGTGGACTGAAGGGAAGATTGAGGTTTTAGAGCTCAATTGATGGAGATTCTCTAGAAATTTATTAACAAAGGTTTAAGTTCATTGCGTGCGTTGGGTTGAACTTACCGCTTAAATTAGTCTATGGATAGCTCTATGTTGGGATATGTTGATTTATAGGTCCTTATAAGCCAGAATAAATAGTGCATGAACTTTTTTCTTTTATAATCATTTTATTCGGAGATTGTATTCATTTTCTTTTTTCATTTCAGCTGTACTTCTTTTCTCATTTAGTACTCATTGTACTTGTATCTTGTTTCCTTTCACTTCCATTTCTGGACACTTACTACCTTCTCCTTTACCATTTTTTGTGCCTAGGTCTGCTTCATGGGCGAGCACTCTCATATATCAATGGACTTCGATAGCGTAAGTTACCATTTCTTGTGGACTTTATCCTCATGTATGTATTATATTCAAATTGATGCATTCCTGATCTAATGCAATTAAACTGTGCAAATGTGGAACTTGTTATTGTAGTTGGATTCTCTTTGGCCTAGCTTTAGGCTCATTAAGAACACTATTAACTTGATTACAAATAACTAAGTGTACTTTTGTCTATCCAAAATTTTGACTAATTTCTTCATCAGCTTCTCAGTTCAGCCTCTCTCAGCAGCTCCATCCGCTTTTAGCCTCTTCAATCTCCTTCTTAATAGTAAAAATGAAGCACGCACTACACATACACAAACATGTTTGTGGTAGGTATCCATCTTCTTTGTCACCTCAAATTCTTTTTCCATCTTATGTAGATCATATCAGTGACCTTGGAGAACTACATCGACATCCAGTTGACCCCAGTCAATGCCAGTAAAGTGGAAGAAAATGACTCGTCCTTCCCAGATAACAATCAGAAGACTTCCTCTTCACCAGATCTTGTGATTAACTCTGACTTCAATCCTACCATGTAAGGCTTTACTTTAGTATTTCTCTTGCTGCATCCAATGCGTTATGAAACAGGTCGAATAGAAATATTACCCTTTCCTTCATATGGCTCTTTAACAGGGATACTTCCAAGAGCCCCTCTTACTGGTCAAGGGTCATCTTACGTAATATTGCCAGATTGGCAAAAGAAGCTACAACTGTTCGGCGTGTGCTGGAACCTCTTTTTCATAATTTTGATGCTGAAAATCACTGGTCAGAAGAGAAGGGTGTTGCTTCTTCTGTTCTTATGTCCTTGCAGTTGCTTTTAGAAGAAACAGGTACTTTGGGAGTTTTAATATGCATCGTCATTAATTTGTTTTTCTTTTAACTATTTTATCGATGTAATAATACTTTTTGTAATGCCAGGAGAGAAGTCCCACCTATTATTGGCTATGCTGGTGAAGCACATGGAGCATAAAAATATAGCCAAGCAACCTCATATACAAGTTAACATTGTCAATGTCATCACACAGCTTGCACAAAATGCAAAGCCTCAGTCCTCAGTAGCAATTGTTGGTGCAATAAGTGACTTGATAAAGCATCTACGAAAATGCCTGCAAAATTCAGCTGAATCATCAAGTTCTGGGAATGATATTGATAAGTATAACACAGATCTTCGCTTGGGCTTGGAAAAGTGCATCTCACAACTCGCTAATAAGGTTGGGATATGTTCTTGTGAAAATCCAAATTTTGACTTGAATCTGAGTATTGTAAGATACTTACTGAAGCTAGTTTTTTTCTTGTTGTTCAAATGTTTTTACCATTTCGTTGAAAGTTATTATCTGTATGTATTTAACAGGTAGGAGATGTGGGACCCATTCTTGATATGATGGCTATGGTACTTGAGAATATTTCGACCAACAGCATTGTTGCCAAAACAACTATCGCTGCTGTTCATAGAACTGCACAGATTATCTCTTCTATCCCAAACATATCGTATCACAAGAAGGCAGGTGTTCTTGTACAATATATTGTTATTATTTTCTGACTGCGTATGTGCATCGAAGTTTTGACAATGGAATCTGTTCCAGGCTTTCCCAGATGCTCTATTTCACCAGTTGCTTCTTGCAATGGCCCACCCAGATCATGAAACTCGGGTCGGGGCAAATAGCATTTTCTCCATTGTGCTTATGCCATCCTTGTTTTCGCCTTGGTCAGATCAAAATAAAATGACTACTGCAGCTGTTTTTTGTGACTCGCTATTTTGTTCATCTGAGAATGTTAGGGTTCAAAGCTTCTCTCTGAATGAAGGTAAAGACCAAGCAGAACTTATTGATGGAAGAGTAAAAGAAAATAGAAATCAAGCTTCAAATTTGGCTGTGAAAAATTCAGTGATGTCTCAGTCCCACAGGCACTTATATAGCTTTAAGCATGCAATGGGTGATGGAAAAACGGTGTGAAACTGCTTCTCTCTGTTGCTTAGTGTCAATACCAGCTCAGCTACTACTATTTAGTTTTCTTACATATGCGAAATTTTTAACAGCTCACTTCCCTTCGATTAAGTAGCCATCAAGTGAGTCTTCTGCTGTCATCAATATGGGTCCAGGCGACTTTCACGGAAAATATGGCTGCAAATTTTGAAGCAATGGCCCATACCTACAACATTGCAGTGTTGTTTACCCGATACAAGGTAAGTCATAATATCATACTGCCTTTGTTCCAAAATGTAAGTCTCTTTTATCAATGCACCAGGTTCGAGAACTGTGATTGATGTTTATTGTGTTATCTTACTCTGGATTGATTTATTTTGTTTTCGTGGTTATGTATGATATAGTAAAGGGTATAATAGTAAATTGAAAACAAATGATTGTTACTTTTGGTAATCAACTAACATTTGGAACAACCCAAACCTGTTTATTTTGCCTTTTTACGGAGAGTATTTTCTTTATCTAGTTGTGTATAGTTTTATTTTGTGAATGTCCTTTTCATATTCTTATTATTATTATACAAGTTCTTAGTTCTCACCATGGATACCTTTTACGAACATTATATTGAAAAAATTTGACTCTCCTTTCATTGTCGCTTTGTGGTCATCAGTACCTTGTTACTGTATGATTACTGAATTTACAATTACAAGTACAACTAAAAAACTCAAAAGTGTGATAGTAATGGTCAACCTTGTCAGGTTTATAAAGTGATATTCAACTTCTTAATGCTATGAGGTGTGGCATGGGCAATCAGGTGGTCATAGAACTTTGCTATTACCTTGAGATTCTGAGAGAGATGTCCCAGATCTTCTTTGAAAGAAGATTATCTGTTTTTGCATTTTGTCTAGGGAAATTTGTGAATATTAGAATTTTTCTCTTCCCATTGTGATAGCTATTTCTGAATTTCTTTTGTTGATAAATTTCGCTGATGACAGACATCCAGTCACATGGCCCTGGTTAGGAGTTTTCAGCTAGCATTCTCCCTTAGGAGCATATCTTTGGATCAAGAAGGTTTGGTGCTTCTATTGTTATTGCTATTTGTATCTTTTATGGAGCTAATAAGCAGTGTTATACATATGGTAGGATTATGCTGTTTTTCCGTTTTGTTAGGAAGCTTCAGACTGGATTATTCCATAATCTTGTTGTTTTTGTATTAGATGAGGGGCTGAGATGCTGAAGTTCTGTAGGTTTGTTAAATTTGGTGAAAATTTCTCTGACATCTGTGTCTTGCATGAATGTTGAAGGAGTTTTGCAACCGTCTCGCCGAAGGTCTCTCTTTACTTTGGCATCCTACATGCTTATTTTCTCAGCCTGGGCAGGGGATCTTCCAGAGTTAATTCCTATTGTTAAAGCTTCTCTGACAGACAAAACAGTTAGTTTCTTATCCTTGATGAAAACTCCAAAGGAGAAGGCCAATGCTATTGTTACAACCACTGGCTTCTTTTGTGTGTAGAGACTGATACTTGAGTTTATTATCATTTTCACAGGTTGATCCTTATCTCAAGCTAGTGGAAGATATCAGACTTCAGGCTGTTTGTGTAAAATCTGATGTTGACAGCATGGTATATGGATCAAAGGAAGATGATCTTGCTGCATCAAAATCCCTTTTGGATATAGAGCTAGATGATGTTCATATGAAGGAGACTGTCATATCTTATTTCATGACAAAATTTGATAAATTGTCGGAGGTATGTCATTTATTTTTGTTTTTACTTTTATTTTGAGGTTCATAGTGTTCCAGCTTCCTGCTCTAATGACGACAAGAAGTATTCAAAGTTGGAGATGATAAACAGTTTCACAGTCTGAGGGGAGCGAGGGTTTTTTTTTTTTTTTTTTTTGGGTGGGGGGTGGTTCCTTATTTTGAGTGCATTGTGAATTACTTTGACGTGGAAGGTTTTATTTTTTGTTGAAGCAAACAATCATACCGTTGAAAAAAGCTGGGTAATTTAGGATTCTTCATTTGATAAACATTTTATACTAAAGATTTTGGCTGAGCAGCTACTGTTGTTAACTTATGGGAAATAATATCATAAAACAGAAAGTATAGTTAGGAGTAATGTTAGTTTTAATTCTGGTAGCTATTGTATTCAATGAAACATAAGAAGAAAGGATCTGAAGAGAAGGAAATAAGGGAATCTCATCTAGACTGGCAAATTGCTTGTCATCATTTCTTAATTATTGTCCCCCTCCGCCCCTTCAGATGTGTGGTTCGTAAAGGGTAATAGGTTGATTTAGTGTTCCATGATTTGTAGTTTTGTGTTATTAAGTTTGCAACAACATTCATATTATCCCTTCTGTGCTTTCTCCAGGATGAATTGTCAAGTATAAAGAAACAACTTCTGGAGGGCTTTTCACCTGATGATGCATATCCATTAGGTGCTCCATTATTTATGGAGACACCACGACCATGTTCTCCTTGTTTGCAGATGGGGTTTCAGGCATTTGAAGAGGTAGATCATGATCTTGTTGAGATTGCATTCACCCACAACATCATGGCATAGATTGGTTGACTTGATGGTTTTCTTTCAGATTATGCCTCTAGCTGCACTGACAGATGAAGAAGCCTTCCCTGAAGCCAATGGAAGCCAGTCAGATCGCAAAACATCATTATCCATCAGTACACTAGATGTTTTAAGTGTTAATGAGCTTTTGGATTCGGTAAGATGAACAGTTCTGTAAATTTAATATTTTGGTTATAATTTCTGAATGGATTTGGAAACAATATAAGCTACAAAAGGGATGGTATGGCGTGAGTCAATTCCATCACTTGCCATCGGGATTTTGGTGCTGCTTATACTTTTGATCCTTCACCTTGGTTTTCAAGAGGGTTACATGAATCATATTGGACATTTTGGAACTAAATTTGGGAGGAGACAAATTTTTCATTCAGTTTAAATAAGAGCCAAACTATTTAAAATGCATTTATTTAAGAACCTTTTAATCCATTTCTGGCTATTTGTTGGAGAACTGGTTTTCATTAACATTCTTCCCATTTTAATCCTCACTATGTTTCTGGCGATTTATCTTTCATTTTTTGACAAATTATTTCGGTTACACAAATAGGTTCTGGAAACAGCCCGACAAGTAGCAAGCTTTTCAGTTTCCCCTACACCCATTCCTTATGACCAAATGAAGAGTCAGTGTGAAGCTCTCGTCATGGGTAAACAGCAGAAAATGTCAGTACTTCATAGCTTCAAGCATCAACAGGAGGCCAAGGCAACCTTGGAGGAGAGTGAAAAGGAAATACTCTATTTACCAATTGTGGTGAGTTCCATGCACATGTGACAAAGATCTGCATGAATGTCTTGATTAATCAAATGGAATCTTCAATTATGCTTTATCCTTTCTCTTTGTTCTCTTAGCAAAAACATAACCTGCAATCAACGCTTTAGTACCATTCATATTGTTAACATATAAAAAAACGTGTACAATTGGTGATAGTTAATATTTAATAGTGCTAATCAGAACGAAATGAAAACATTAATGACAACAATTTTTTCTGTTTTATTTTTTCTTTCAATTTATAATGATTTAGAGCAATTTGATATTCTTTCCTATTTTAGAAAGCGGAGTCTTTAGAAGATGTGAAGTTGATTAGCAAGGAGCAAGGTCATGTAAGGGGCCAGCTTGCCCTCTGTTCACAAGAATATGGGCAACATTCTTTTAGATTACCACCATCAAGCCCTTATGACAAGTTCTTGAAAGCAGCTGGATGCTAATTAAAGAGGTCGGATGTATTTTATACATATATATTTATCTATACATATATCTATACATAATTCTATCTCTATCTGTTTTCCATTCTAGATACTTTGTCAATTATTCTTTTCATTTTTTTTTTCATACCATGGAAGTCATTCTAGGCATTCTGCCCTGTCATGCAAAATGATAAAACAGATCAGGGGATCGAGGGGTAGGATGGGCGTGATATGGTGTTGTTTGATCAAATTTCTCTGTTTCTTCTTCTACTGTGAAAAAAAAAAATATGTAAAATAATATTGTTAATGTATTGTAGGACTTAGATTCATTGTATGACATTTCTATGATAATGTAATCTTAACACTTTGCAATTTTGTGATTTACTCCTTCCTCCTTTGTGGTGTGACTTGAAACATGTACCGGTACTTGATGAGAATCAAAGAGAGATGTGTACATTTGAGGTAGCGTGTTTCACAATTATCTTCTCCTTCTCCATTAAATCCGTTTTATCCCCAAAAGCTAATCAAATCCTACTTTTTGAATTAGAGGATTTTTTAATGTAATGCGATTGCAGCCCATGCTTGTCTTATGATAACGGTGGGTCGACCCATTTATGGATTGGAAATATATCAATGCATAGCAGGTAGGATTTGCAGTGCAGCATATTTGAAGTACACAGCAGACAGATTATATAAAAAGCATGAGGCAGCTTCAAAAGCAAAATCTAGGGCAGATTGCGGAGCATCTGCTTTGGCAAAAGTGATTGTAGGACAGGACTCGTTTCATGAGAGTTACTATGGGATGATCATCAGTCGTGGCCTTAGGGTTTTTATCTTTGGCAACGACTTAGCTAGTTGTGGTCTTAGGCTATTTGCCTAAGGCCACGACTCTAGTTTCGTGGTCTATAGCTAAGACCACAAGGCCTATAGTGACAAACTAGCAACGATTTTGAAGTCGTGACCATAGGTTAATGTGAGTTAAGATGACGATAAATGGAGTTAAATGGAGTTTAGGTCACGACTTTTGTCATGGTCTAAGCTTTGATTTCTTGTAGTGTGATCATAAGGTGGCATAATTATAATCATAGATTTAAACTAAAATTTAAAGATCAAATGTCATTAATTTTTTAACTCATTCTAAAATTTTTTTTTTCTAATTTGGCTAAGCCTAGATGCCGTTGATAAACTGAAGTAATTTGAACATTTATTTTCAGAATTTTAAGTATTGAATTTATGGTGCAAAAACAGTTTGATAAGCCATTAAAAATTAAATGTCAAACAGATTTATTTTTGAATTCTTTTAAGAAAAATATGATTTTGTGGAAAAAAATGTAATGATAATGCATAAATAGGAAAGAATTAATATACTAACATTAACGCGTAATTAAATAAGATATTTTCCTTTTGAATAAAATAAATAATTAAAGGCAATATTTTTTCGTTGAAAAATTTTAATTAAGTGGTTTCTAAACTTTTATTATTAAACACACTGCAAATTTTTTATTTTCAATGGTTTAAAATTTTTAAATGATTTATCAAACAACCATTAATATAAATTATTAATGGTTAAATTTAATGTCTCATCTTAATTTCATGATAAATTCTATAGAACCAAATTCATGAAATCATTTCTATTTAACATAGCGTAAAGTAATCATATACTTGTAAAGTCCCACACAACTTTGTTTAAAGCTATTATATTATATATATATATATATATATATATATATATATATATGCCTTGTGATAGAAAGAAAAGAGGAAAAAAAAATAAAACAAAACCTTTTTGATGAAAAAGACAATGCCGACAAATCATTTTCTAGTTTTTTCCCCAAGTATTATTCTATTCCAGTGTAAAATTGCCTTGAGTTGTAAGTAAGTCACTAATGAATACCTTTTGGGCTCCTTCCCTTAAGGCCTTAACTCGAGATTAATCTTTTATTTGAGACAGATATTTTTTTAAACTTTTATTTTATATGCCTCTCGCTGTATTGACAGATGAAGAAGCCTCCCTTGAAGCCAATAGAAGCCAGTCAGATCGCAAAACATCATTATCCATCAGTACACTATATGTTTTATGGATTCGGTAAGATGAGCAGTTCTGCATATTTAATACTTTGGTTATAATTTCTGAATGAATTTAGAAACAAACAATATAAACTACAAAAAGGATGGTATGACATGAGTCAACTCGATCACTTTCCATCGGGATTTTGGTGCTGCTTATACTTTTGATCCTGCACCCTGGTTTTCAAGAGGGTTTCATGAATCATATTGGACATTTTGGTAAATGTGGGAGATCCAGACAATAATTTTTCATGCAGTTTAAATAAGAGCCAAACTATTTAAAATGCATTTATTTAAGAACCTTTTAATCTATTTCTCGCTATATATGTGTCGGAGAACTGGTTTTCATTAACATTCTTTCCATTTTAATCCCCACTATGTTTTTGGAGATTTATATTTCATTTTTTTACAAATTATTTTGTTTACACAAATAGGTTCTGGAAACAGCCCGACAAGCAGCAAGCTTTTCAGTTTCCCCTACACCCATTCCTTGTGACCAAATGAAGAGTCAGTGTGAAGCTCTTGTCATCGGTAAACAGCAGAAGATGTCAATGCGCTTCATAGCTTCAAGCATCAACAGGGGGCCAAGGCAACTTTGGAGGAGAGTGAAAAAGAAATTCTCTATTTACTTGGTCTATACACACGAGACAAAGATCTGTATGAATGTATTGATTTATCAAATGGAATCTTTAATTATGCTTATCCTTTCCTCTTTGTTCTCTTAGCAAAATCATAACCTGCAGTCAACACTTCAGTGCCATTCATATTGTTAACACCAAAAAAAAAAAAAGTACTAGTACAATTGGTGATAGTTAATATTTAATAGTACTAATCAGAACAAAATGAAAACATTAACGACAGCAATTTTTTCTGTTTTATTTTTTCTTTCAATATTTTATAATAATTTAGAGTAATTTTGATATTCTTTTCTATTTTAGAAAGTGGAGTCGTCTTTAGAAGAATTGAAGTTGATTAGCAAGGAGCAAGGTCATTTGAGGGGATAGCTTGCCCTCTGTTCACAAGAATATGGGCAACGCTCTTTACTTCTTTTAGATTACCGCCATCTAACCCCTACGATAAGTTCTTGAAAGCAGCTGGATGCTAGTTAATTCAAGAGGTTGGATGTATTATATATATATATATATATATATTTATATTTATCTATACATATATCTTTACGTAATTCTATTTCTCCCTGTTTTCTATTCTAGATAATTTGTCAATTATTCTTTTCATTTTTTTTTTTGACACCGTGGAAGTCATTCTAGGCATTCTGCCCTGTCATGCAAAAATGGAAAAACAGATCAGGGGATCGAGGGGTAGGATGGGCATGATATATGGTGTTGTTTGATCAAATTTGTCTGTTTATTCTTCTTCTTCTTTGAAAAAAAAAATATATATTGTTACCGGTACTTGATGAGAATCAAAGAAAGGTGTGTACATTTGAAGTAGTGTGTTTAACAATTTTCCTTTATTTCCCAAAAGCTAATCAAATCCCACTTTTTGAGTTATAGAGGAGTTTATAATGTAATCAAACCCTGAACTTTTAATTTATTTTGAGATAGATAGATCCTAAATGAAAAAAAATTAAAAAAAACTCAAGGATCAATCTGCCTCAATCCGTCAAGTTTTTGACCATTCAGGGATTAAACTGTCCTAAAATAAAAGTTTAAGAATCAATCTGTCTTAAATAAAAGTTCAGTGACTAATCTATCTTTTTTTGTATAATTCAGGGACTAAATTGTGTATTAAGCCAAATTTTTATTATCAAACCCATCAATGGTTTGGAATTTTTTAATAGTTTATCAAACAACCTCTTAGTAAATTATCAATGATTAAATTTAATACCTCATCTTGATTCTATGATAAATTTTATAAAATCAAATTCGTGGGATCATATCTCTTTAGCATAGCGTAAAGTAACTCTATAAGTATCAGATGATGGCTAGTAAAAATTAAAATCCCACATGACCTTGTTTAAAGGTATAATATATATGCCTTGTAATAAGAAATAAAAAAGAAAAAAAAAACCTTTTTGATTAAAAAGAGAATGTAGACAAACCCTTTTTTTAGTTTTTTTCCTAAGTATTATCCTATTCAAGCATAAAATTGGCTTGAGTTGTAAGTAAGTAACAAAGGAAGTTTATTTTTAAGTTTAAATTGCCAAAAAACAAGAGTTTAAAGGAAACATTTCCTTAGCTGCGGCCAAATTGCAGAAGCATCCTAAAAGATATGAGTCAAATGGATTTGTCATATCAGCCCCCAAATATTCCCTCTGAATTGCCTGGGCAAATAGAGATCACTATGGTCACTTACATGGACCGTCGATTGTTTAAAGCTGCAGAAAAAGGTGATATGGAACCATTGAACGCGTACCAAGATCACCTTGATCGGCTTGTGGACGCGAATCAGAACACGGCACTTCATATTTACTCTTCCGCCAGTGGAGGGAATGCCCTCTAC
The DNA here is from genome assembly GCA_030664755.1 of Microcos paniculata. Lineage (NCBI taxonomy): Eukaryota > Viridiplantae > Streptophyta > Magnoliopsida > Malvales > Malvaceae > Microcos > Microcos paniculata. The sequence goes on along the minus strand of CP131462.1, from coordinate 8,424,591 downwards.
TTTTATAAACGTGAGTTTCCCATCAACTATGTCTATCTCCTGCAACTTTTGGAGAAATGCCCCTCCCTTCTTCTGCAGGCCAATGCCAGAGGGGAAATCCCGTTGCACGTTGCAGCCAGGCATGGGCTTCTAGCTATAGTTGAGTTCCTTATACAGCGCAGCAAGGAGCAGCGTGGTGGAGACCTAGAGCAGATGATGCGAATGAGGGATAAGGAGCAAAATACGGCCTTGCATAAGGCGGCTCTATATGGTCACCTGAATGTAGTGCAAGCGTTGCTCATAGAGGACCCTGACCTTTCATCCTCTGTTAATTCAAGAGGCGAGACTCCACTGTACGTAGCTGCCAGGGGAGGCGGCAGAACGTATCACCATTTGGTGGCTAAGATTTTAGATGGTAATTGCGAACCAATGGCTCTTGTCGGCCCCCGCGGTAGAACAATTTTACATGCAGCAGCCCTGGCCAACAATGCAAGTAAGTCCTAGCTACCAGCTAATAAGCTCATTAAAAAATTTTTCGGTTGATTATTTTAACTTAGATCGTTTTAATTTAACTTTCAATCAATATTTAGTATAATTAAAATAAAAACTTTACTCTTCATATATAATATTAAATTTTGTAAAAAATATAAAAAGAAGAAAAAATATACTGTATATGCACTATTTAATTTTTTACCTTTTGATTTGTATTTTGCTTTTGTGTAGAGACGGTACAAATAATATTAGAGCGAAAAAAGTATCATTTTCTAGCAAAAGAAATGGATGAAGATGGGTGGACACCACTTCACTATGCTGCGCATTTCGGTCACTTATCTGTTGCGAAAGCGTTGTTAGTGTGTGACGGCTCTACTGCTTATATAACTGATGATAAAGAGAGAGGGATGTCGCCTCTTCACGTGGCAGCTTGGCAAGGCGACAAAAAAATGATGGCACTCATTATCTCCTATTGTCCAGGTTGTTTAGGGATTTTGGACAAAAGAGGCTGGAATTTCCTTCACTTTGCACTTGTTACTCTACCTCCCAAAGTATTTTACCATAGCTTTTTTGAGGCTGCTGTTTTAAGTTCTGTTTATTTTCAACGTGGATGGACTGAGGTACCATATAGTGGATGGACTGAGGTACCATATAGTGAATGGACTGTGGAATCAAAAACTAGAAACCTTTTAGATGAGAAGGATGCGAATGGGATCACGCCTTTCCATATCTTGCTTTACGGACCTGCTCGTCACTGCGATGGCTATGATGATGTTGTTTCAGATCTTAAACGAAAGGGACTTGGGGCACAAATACCGCATTGGGACGAGTACTCACAAGATTCACAAAACAAGGTAACTAATTTATGTACAGATAAGATTTTAAAATACTTTATATACGTCTAATGGAGTTATATATTAATTAGGATAATACTGTTATTTTTGTCTCCTAACCTCAAAATCTTGCAATTTGTACCGTGTGGTTTTGACATTAATTTGGTTCTCTTGCTATGTTTTCTTATTAGTGCATTGATAATGTTCTAATTTTTAGTTTTTTTTCTTTATTTTGGAGAGAGAGAGAGAGAGAGAATAATTCAATGTTGTATGAATAAAAGGGGGAAAAAAGAGAGTAAAACTTTGGTTTTGCTATATTGATTGGATATATAGCCACTCCTTGTAGACATTAATTATTACATTAGTCTGGCCTACCACGTTGATGATGATCTTAACCATTAAAATAATATCATCAATTCAAAATAACCATGAAACTTTAGCCCCATATTTTAAAATTTAGTTACAAGTTTAACCCTAAGTTTTTTTAAAAAATATTATTCATAGGATAAATTCTAAAATTCAGGATATTATTAGAGTATAATTTTAATAATTGTAGGAAAATTTATGAGTTAGCATAATTTAGTGGTTGGGACTTGGGATTAGATTACCATTAATGTAATGAACCGGAGTTTATGTAATCATTTCTCCACTCCTCTCATAAGAGAAATTAGTTACACGTACGGGACTATTCCACCATATTATCCATGAAACCAACAAATAAAATTGTGTCAACTTAAAAGTTCTCATACAATTACTAAAATCCTATCTCAGTAATGTCTTAAATTTTAAAACTTATCATATAAGTCCTATTTTTTAAGACTTATGGCTAAATCTATTGCTAAATATTTTGAGTTGACATAATTTTTTTGGTTGGTCCTATTGATGATGAGGTAGAGCAGTCCCATATAATAATATCTCCTCTAATCATATTCGTTTAATTTCTCTTTCACCCCTATTTTCCTTTTTAAAAAATGGAAATTTGGGAGCCATTTTTACTATTTGTGAGGAGGATTTTATAATCTTCCTTAAATGTATGGCAAAAAAAAAAAACCTAAATAATAATAAAAAATGGAGATTACAACCATGCCATATGAATCATTATTCTTGAAGCTCTCCTAATTTGGTTAAGGAGTCAGCCATAAAATTATCTAGTTAATAGTTACAGACTACTATTACATTTTCCATATAATGTAATTGTATATATGGATAAATCTAATTAATCATTCCTCATTGTTGAGGACCTTTTATAGGGCCTGCAATGATGGACAGGTGGCTCAGAGGGGTCTTAGAATGATAACCTGCAAGAGAGAACACAATCAAAGGGAATCGGCCTTAGGCCGGTTGATCCCTCTCCGATGCTTAAGTCAATAGAGGTAATGAGTTAGAGAGAAGTATGGTAGTTCTGTGTTTTTGTTATCTTACCATGCATGCTTGGAGGTTCGCTTTATATAGACAGCTTATTGGGCTGTGCCGAGCGGGCCGTTAGTTAATCATGGGTCGGCTAAGCGATTTGGGCTTTGGTCAGTCGGCCCAGGGTCGTAGAGTTGTAGAGATTAGGCCTTATTGGGTTACAGATTGTGCTTAACACTCATCATCAAATCGATGAATAGTTATTACGCACCTGTTTGTTGTTTTCTTTTCTTTAAACTAGAAAATTGGCCTAGGTTTTAGTTTTTCAAAAACTTTTAAATATAAATAATTTTATTTTTTATTTAAAACCAAAACATTAATTTTTATTTTATTTAAAAATTAATTTTATTTTAATTTCTTTTAAAAATATAAACTTTAATTTTTATTTAAAATCAAAACAAGGAAGGAGAGAAATCAATAAAACAATGTTAAATGATATTCTAAAATTCTCTATAATTAACTTTAAATAAATATAAATATAATTATAATTAATTTTTTTGATATTTAAAAAAATTTTAACTTTTATTTTAGAGAAAATTCAAGAAAGAAATGGGAGGACCAATGAAGAATTTTCAAATGGTATATTAAAATTGTTTCTTACCTAACTTCAAATAATAATTTGGACTCCATTTTTATAATAACCTAAATTACCTATGAAATTACTTATTAAAACTTATTAAAACTACAATTATTAAAGCCTATGACATTAACCTAAATTAACCCAAACGTACCTTACCCACCAAAAGAGTCATCACTCTCCATATTTCATCTAAAAAATAAATAAAAGAAAAAGTTTTATAAATAAAATTGAAAATATTGAGGTGATTGACTAAATAAATAAAATTGTATATATTAAATATTAAATTCACTAAAATAAATATTTTAGTTGCACGTATATGATAATTAGTTAGATTAAACAACAATAATAATAATAATAATAATAATAATAATAATAATAATAATAATAATAATAATCAAGTCCAAATTTAAATATTTTTGGTCGTATTTAAGCCCAAATGCCTTCCAAATCAAAACCCACACCCCAAAAAAGAAAAGAATTAAGAAAACCATTAAAAAAACAAAAATTAAAGAAAAAATTAACCAATGCAAGATGTTATATTGGTCCCCACCCTTGTCTCAAAACTTCTTAAGAGGCTTTATATCCTCCTTTAATATTATAATACCCTTGTGATGTTTTTTGATAACAAAAATAAAAATAATGTAATACATAAAATTGAATTAATTTATTTTTTTAATCGTACATAGAATAGCATATAAAAACAAACTGATTTCACTCCAGGTTACAAAAATAAGGATAATATAATAGATGAAATTGTACTTTTTTTTTTCATTATACATTGAATATAATAACAATTAAAAGAGAAAAACTCTCAAAAGAAAAATGGTGATCTGGTGGAAGGTAAGGTAAAAATTTATGGGAATATTGATTGAAGGAGAATGACCATAAACTCATAAGCTTTTTAGCTACTAGGAAAATAAAATGTCATACCACACAAAACATTTAACATATTTAAATAATCAAACTTTTTCTTCAAAAATATTTTCTGATTAAATATAATTATTTTTCCCCATTTTTTAATCCTATTTGATACTCTTTATGATTACCATAAAATATTCCTTTATTTAATGGTATAGATACGAAATTAGACTATATTATATAAGAAATTTAAATATATATATATATATGATAAATTAAATAATATTTGAGGTAAAAAATTTAAATATAATCATAAATAAAAAAAATTTGAAAAGAAAAACTTATGAAAAATGAGAAATCATAGTTTTTTTTAGGAAATAAAAAATCATAGATTAAATGTATTTAATACAATAAAATTACAATAAATAACCTACACAGTATTTAATACACTTAAAAATATAAAAATTAATTTTAAATTAATTATAATGATTTTTGTCTCTCTCCTCTTATATACATATGGCACTCTCTATAACCTCTATAGAACTTTCGTATAATATAATGTTATGGAGGTATAGATGGTATAGATGGTATATTTGTTAGTAGATTAATAGATTCTTTTTCTTTTTTAATGGATAATCCCATAAATATATATTATTTTGCAGAAAAAGATTGAGGAAGTGTTAAAAGATATAGGTAATATAAATGTAGCCGGCAAGCCCGTTCACCAGGCTTTCCGTGAGAATATGGAGGGCAAGGAGTCCGATACCAAAACCGCCAAGGAAAGAATCGAGAAGGCAATGGAGACTCATTTACTGGTGGCAACATTGGTGGCAACCGTAACTTTTGCCGCAGCATTGACCGTGCCCGGTGGTTACAAGAGTGACAAAGGCAGTGCAATCTTGAGTCGTAACTCAGCCTTTAAAGCCTTTGTTATAACAGACTCCCTCTCATTCATTTGCTCTCTTTCAGCGGTCTTCATCCACTTTTCCACGGTAATCTTTAAGCAAAGGCAGCCTAAGTTCACTTTCGCGGCTTTTTTATTAACGTTCTTTGCAATGATGACGATGGTGATTGCTTTCAGCACAGGCTTATATGCAGTGTTAGAATCTTCCGCGATTGCTCTTGCTGTAGCCGCTTGTTCCATTACAATCACCGTCTCTCTCGCTTCTTCTTACTTTACGGCTTTTGTTGTTGTATATTATGTATGACGAATTAGTTATTATTGTTGTGGCATTGAAATGGTTTACTAATAAGTCTCTACATGGGCAGCTTGGCAATCGTGATAGAAAATTTCTTTTACAATCTTTGCTAATGAAATCTGTATTACAACTGAGTTCAACAATTGAGCTTGCAGTGCTTTTGTTTTGTTACAATTAGTTTATCTTATGTTAACAAACAAGAGATAAGTGAGGGAGATTGCCCATAAGTTCAGCATCAGGCTCAACAGTAGTATTATTATCACCATCAATCACAATCATCGGCACGATTTAAACCCCAACCATTAGCATCGTACTAATTCTAATTGAACCAATTTGCCTTGGCTGTAATTCTACTTTTACCCCCTTTTTATAGAAGGAAATTACAAAACTCTAGATTTTTGACAAATCCAACCATTAACTGGACCATTCTTTTGAAACCCAATGGGCTTTAGTCGTTTATTAGCTCCTTAGCGTCCATACGGAGCTTTGGGTTAACCCTAAGTTGGATTTCGGTCTTGTTTAGTGGTGGATAGATACTCATGACATATGGGCTTTCGGTCTTGTTTACATGCAAAATGACAAAAGCATAAATAAGGTACCAAGAAGCAAGAACTTTGTTCTACCAAAAAAAAAAAAAAAGAAAAAAGCAAGAACTTTGTTTTTGTTTTTTTTTTTTTTTGCTCCATAAGAACTTTGTTAATTGTTAACGTAGGAGAGTATGTAAGCGCCCGACAACCAAGTCTTATTCCATTGTTACCCCCTATAAAAAATGGTATTCCATTTTTGTCCCACCACCGAGATTTCGCTTCACTTACAGCCGGAACGTGTTTTCCGCCAACGTGGTCTGAAAGGAAGAGAGAGAGGGAAACCCAATCAAACTAACAGAAAAAGTTTCTTAATTTACCCTGTCCTTTCTCATCTGACTTTTCTTTTTTTTCTCATCTGACTTTTCTTCGAGAAAGAAAGAGAGAAAAAAAAAATTTAATTTAACTTTTCTTTCTCTTTCGCTCCAATCAAAAACTGCCACCCCGCCATGTCGGTTCCTCAGGGAATGCGACGCCGCATTTCGGCACCTCTTCCTTTAGTGTTTCTCATGGCCCTGTCATTTTCCGTTGCCGCCACCGCCGACGGTGCCTCCCAAGACGATGGCCCCAATCTACTTTCCGGTAACAATCCCTTATAAATTGGTAATTTCAAATCGCTTCCGTTTTGTTTATTATAATTTACGACATTGCTAAATGCTTTGGGCGTTTTGTATATTTTAATTGGTTTATTTTCGATCTGAATTCTGAAATGTTTTGGAATAGTTCCAAATTGTGTTAGCTATATTTTGAAGGGTTGTGAGGGAAAGAGATAGAGATAGAGAGGGAGGTGTAGGTAAAGAAAAAACAAAGTTGTTGCCTTGGTTTCTTTAATTGGGAAAATAATTGGGAGAAATGTCGGTGCGGATAGGTTGAGTTTGGTTTCTTTAGGCTTTTTAAACGCCAATGTAAATTGTAGGGGGATTTTGGTTGCTGCTAACTTCGCCCGCAGGTCGCAAATGCCGTTGGCAGATTATAAAAAAACATGATTTTGGAAAGTAGAAATTGAATAATCTGCTTGAATGTGGTTTTATTGAGATAGGGGCTTGAAATTTGGGATCGTGTATGGAATTGCATTTGTATAAAAGCGGGTTCAAGTCATTCTAGGCATTCTGCCCTGTCATGCAAAAATGGAAAAGCATATCAGGGGATCGAGGGGTAGGCTGGGGGCATGATATGGTGTTGTTTGATCAAATCTCTCTGTTCTTCTTCTACTGTGAAAAACAAAATAAAATAATATTATTAATGTATTGTAGGACTTATTAGATTCATTGTATGACATTTCTATGATAATGTAATCTTAACGCTTAGCAATTTTGCGATTTACTCCTCCCTCTATGGTGTGAATTGAAACATGTACCGGTACTTGATGAGAATCAAAGAAAGGTGTGTACATTTGAAGTGGTGTGTCTCACAATTATCTTCTCTTTCTTCTCCATTAAATCCTTTTTATCCCCAAAAGCTAATCAAATCATACTTTTTGAATTAGAGGAGTTTATAATGTAATGCGATTGCAGCCCATGCTTGTCTTATGATAATGGTGGATCAATGCATAGCAGGTGAGATTTGCAGTGCAGCATATTGGAAGTACACAGCAGACAGATTATATAAAAAGCATGAGGCAGCTTCAAAAGCAAAATCTATGGCAGATTGCAGAGCTTCTGCTTTAGCAAGAGTGATTATAGGACAGGACTCGTTTCGTGAGAGTTACTATGGGATGATCATAAGGTGGCATAATTATAATCATAGATTTAAACTAAAATCTGCGGATCAAATGTCATTAATTTTTGAACTTATTCTAAAAATTAATTTTTTTTTCTAATTTGGCTATGCCTAGATGCTGTTGATATATTGAAGTAATTTCAACATTTATTTTCAAAATTTTAAGTATTGAATTTATGGTGCAAAAACAGTTTGATAAGCCATTAAAAATAAAACGTCAAACAGGTTTATTTTTGAATTCTTTTAAGACAAATATGATTTTGTGGAAAAAAATGTAATGATAATGCATAAATAGGAAAGAATTAATATACTAACATTAACGCGCAATTAAATAAGATTTTTCCTTTTGAATAAAATAAATAATTAAAAGCAATAGCTTTTCGTTGAAAAATTTAATTAAGTGGTTTCTAAACTTTTATTATTAAATACATTGAAAATTTTTTATTTTCAATGGTTTAAAATTTTTAAATAATTTATCAAACAGCCCTTAATATAAATTATTAATGGTTAAATTTAATATCTTATCTTAATTTCATGATAAATTCTATAGAACCAAATTCATGAAATCATTTCTATTTCGTAAAGTAATCATATACTTGTAAAGTCCCACACAACTTTGTTTAAAGCTATTATATTATATATGTGCCTTGTGATAGAAAAAAAAAAGGAAAAAAAATAAAACAAAACCTTTTTGATGAAAAAGACAATGCCAACAAACCATTTTCTAGTTTTTTCCCCCAAGTATTATTCTATTCCAGTGTGAAATTGCCTTGAGTTGTAAGTAAGTCACTAATGAATACCTTCCGGGCTTAACTCAAGATTAACCTTTTGTTTGAGACAGATTTATTTCTAAACTTTTATTTTATATGCCTCTCGCTGTATTGATAGATGAAGAAGCCTTCCTTGAAGCCAATAGAAGCCAGTCAGATCGCAAAACATCATTATCCATCAGTACACTCTATGTTTTAAGTGTTAATGAGCTTTTGGATTCGGTAAGATGAGCAGTTCAGCATATTTAATACTTTGGTTATAATTTCTGAATGAATTTAGAAACAAACAATATGGCAACTTTGGAGGAGAGTGAAAAGGAAATTCTCTATTTACTTGGTCTATACACACGAGACAAAGATCTGTATGAATGTCTTGATTTATCAAATGGAATCTTTAATTGTGCTTTATCCTTTCCTCTTTGTTCTCTTTGCAAAAACATAACCCGCAGTCAACACTTCAGTGCCATTCATATTGTTAACACGAAAAAAAAAAAAAAGTACTAGTACAATTGGTGATGGTTAATATTTAATAGTACTAATCTGAACAAAATGAAAACATTAACGACAGCAATTTTTTCTGTATTATTTTTTCTTTCAATATTTTATAATAATTTAGAGTAATTTTGATATTCTTTTCTATTTTAGAAAGCGGAGTCTTTAGAAGATGTGAAGTTGATTAGCAAGGAGCAAGGTCATGTAAGGGGACAGCTTGCCCTCTGTTCACAAGAATATGGGCAACATTCTTTTAGATTACAGCCATCAAGCCCTCACGATAATTAGTTCTTGAAAGCAGCTGGGTGCTGATTAAAGAGGTTGGATGTATTTTATACATATATCTATACGTAATTCTAATTCTTTCTGTTTTCCATTCTGGATCATTTGTCAATTATTCTTTTCATTTTTTTTTCCTTTTTTGGGCTACCATGGAAGTCGTACTAGGCATTTCTACCCTGTCATGCAAAAATGGAAAAACAGATCAGGGGAGGGGTAGGATGGGCATGATATGGCGTTGTATATATATATATATATAGATATATATATATATATATATAATATTTTTAATGTATTGTAGGACTCAGATTCTTTGTGCGGCATTTCCATGATAATGTAATCTGACGCTCGGCAATTTTGTGTTTTACTCCTCCCCCTTTAGTGTAAAATTGAAACATGCACCAGTACCTTGATGAGACACAAAGAAAGGAGTGTACATTTGAAGTAGCGTGTCATGATTATCTCTCTTTCTTCTCCCTTGAATCCTTTTTATCCCCCAAAGCTAATCAAACCCTACTTTTTAAATTAGAGGAGTTTATTATGTAATGCAATTGCAGCCAATAATTGTCTTATGACAATGGTGAAGGTTAAAGCATGGTGGGTCGACCCATATGGTTTGGAAATATGACTATATCAATGCCAGAGCAGGTTAGAAAGATTTGCAGTGCAAGCATATTGGAAGTACAGAGCAGACAGATTATATAAAAAGCATGTGGTAGCAGTAAAAGCAAAATCTATGGCAGAGGGTAGAGCATCTGCTTTAGCAAAACTGATGATACGACTTGTGAGAGTTACTATGGAATTATAAGGTAGCATAATTACAATTACATATTTTAAATTAAAACCTAGCATAATAAAGTTATTAATTTTAGAACTTATCCTAAAAGTTTAATTTTTTTTATTTGGGGCTAAATTTAGGTGTTGTGTGATAAATTGAAGTAATTTGAAAATTTATTCTAAAAATTTCAAGTATTGAATTTATGGTGCAAAGATAGTTTGATAAGAGGTTAAAATTAAATGTTGAACATATTTATTTTTTAATTATTTTAAGAAAAAATGATTTTGTGAAAAAACTGTAGTGATAATGCATAAAAAGGGAAAAATAATGGTTGAATTCCTCGTCCAGCCAATTTGATTAGAAATTGAGGAAATCATGGAAGAGGTATCGGGTTCAAAACCTCTCATTCTCTATGTAGGCCAAATTCTCTATTTCTTATATATAAAAAAGAAAAGAAAAAATAATGGTTAAAAGGAAAGAACATTACATTAATATATAATTAAATACGATTTTTTCCTTCAAAATAAAATAACTAATTAAAAACTATTTATTATTTTCAATATTTTTTCATTAAAAATTTTTCGTTAAGTGGTTTCTAAACATTTATTATCAAATGCATTGAAAATTTTTAAATAATTTATCAAACAGCCCCCTTAATATAAATTATTAGTGATTAAATTTAATATCTCATCTTAATTCCATAATAAATCCTATAGAACCAAATTTGCTCTTTAGCATAGCGTAAAGTAATTATCTAAGTATAAGATGATGACTTGTAAGGTCCCATACAATCTTGTTTAAAGGTATTATATTATATACGCCCTTGTGATTTGTGATAAAAAAAAAAAGAAAAAGATAAAACCTTTTTGACGAACAAGACAATGTAGACAAACCCTTTTTTAGTTTTTTTCCTAGGTATTATTCTATTGGTGCATAAAATTAACTTGAGTTGTAAGTAACTCACTAATGAATTTAATTTTTAAGTTAAATTGCGAAAAAGCCAGACTATTTAAAGGAAACATTTCCTTGCGGCCAAATTGCAGAAGCGTCCTAAAAGATTGAGTCAAATGGATTTGTCATCAGGCCCCAACATTACCTCCGAATCGCCAGAGCAAATAGAGTTCACTATGGTCACTTACATAAACGATCAATTGTTCAAAGCTGCAGAAGATGGTCATATAGAACCATTGAACGCGTATCAAGATCACCTTGATCGGCTAGTGGACGGGATCAGAACACGGCACTTCATATTTACTCTTCCAACGGCGGATACAAGGTGGTCAAAAAAGGTCATCGCTTTCCCTGGTTCCATAGTTATGCCAAACGTGAGTTATCCATCAACTACGTCTATCTCCAGCAACTTTTGGACAAATGCCCCTCCCTTCTCCTTCAAGCCAACAACAGAGGGGAAATGCCGTTACACGTAGCAGCCAGGGGTGGGCATTGTGCTATAGTTGGGTTCCTTATCCAACGCAGCAAGGAGCAGCATGGTGGAGACCTAGAGCAGATGCTGCGAATGAGGGATAAGGAGCAAGATACGGCCTTGCATAAGGCGGCTCGATATGGTCACCTCGATGTGGTGCGAGTGTTGCTCAAAGAGGACCCTGACCTTTTATCGTTTGTTAATACAAACGGTGAGACTCCACTCTACATGGCTGCACTGACACCGAATCATGCAGTAACAGTAAGACGGAATCGTCATCGTTTGGTGGATGAGATGTTAGAATACTGCAAATCAATGCCTGATCCTATGCCTTGTCTTATCGGCCCTTGCGGTCGAACCATTCTGCATGCGGCGGTCATGGACCCCAACGAAGGTAAGCTGTTAATTGTTAACCTCATCACCAAAAAATTTTGGTTCGCAAACAAATAAGATCATTGTTTTTATTGGGAATAATTAAAAATGGAGTACTGCACTATAAATATTTATTAATTAGTACGATGGGAAAGAAATAATTACTATTAAGAACAAAATAATATCTTATGAAATTTGTAATAAGAAAATTGTATTAACCTTTTCTAACTTAAGAAAGTAAAGAGGAAAAACCTGATTTTTTTTTCTCCAAATTGTATACTATAAAAACCTAGTAATAATTTTATTTGCGCACCTTTAACAAACACTGCTAGAAAAAAGACATATAGGAGCGGAAACAGGAGCGGAAAAAAAACAAAAATCCGCTCCTATTGCATTTTGGAGCGGAAATTGGACCGCAAAAAAAAGCGCGCCTATAAGCTCGTCCCAAACTCTTTAGGAGCGGATTTTAAAATCCGCGCCTAAAATATAGGCGCAGACATGATTCCGCTCCTAAATCCGCGGAGACGCAACTCACGCTGACACGTTTTCAGGAGCAGATTTAGGAGCGGAACTATATTTTAGGAGCGGAATTCGTAGCGGATTTAGAAGCGGAATTTTGATTTATTTTGGAGCAGATTTTGGAGCGGTTTTAGGAGTGGTTTTAGGAGCGAAATTTGGAACGATTTTTAAATAATTAGAAAATAATAATAAATTTTAAAAATTCTAAAAAGAATTAGTATTATTATAAATATATTATTATTATTATTATTATTATTATACTTGAAATTAAAGGAAATTGATAAAGAATTTGAATAATAAATGTATAAAATTGTAATAAAGATAGTACAAATAATTATTAAGAAAGAAAATATCTCTAAGGGTCCCCTAAACTATCTGGAGTGAAATCATCTCCGGCCTCACCCTGATCGGCTAAAGCGTCATGGCGTTGCTGAGCTTGAGAAACAGACTCGCCAGTGCAAACTTGATCATCGAGGAAGCACTCTACCATCAGTCGTCATAGGTGGTGCTAGCGATTGATGCAACTGATGCGATGCAGACCCAACCTATTGCAACGAAATACCAATTTTATTAAAATTTAAACCTTAATAACTTTTGACTAAAAAGTTAAAATTTAATAGAAAAATATGAAAAACCTATGATGTCGGTGCACTCACACGACTCGGATCCCCATGTATCGAGCTGTGTAGCTGGCCACTAGACTCCAGTGGCATACAGGGAGGCGGGGGGTAGGGGGGGCGGTAATCCCTCCGTTCGTGCAACGGAGCGGGCAGATGAATGACGAGAATGCGACTGACTCACATTCTGTGCATGAGGGCCTAATGCATGTTGCAATTGCGATCGCTGACGCTAGCGCTACTGGTCTCGCTCTCGCTGTGAAAGCTGCAATTTTAGAGCGAAGAGAAAAATTAATTAAAATTGTTCCAATTTAATCAAAGTAATAATCTAATTTTGATAATTAAATAAGGGAATTAATAAGCAATTATATTAATTTTATTTAATATAAATTTTAGTTAAATAAATATCAATAATAATTTAGTCTAATTGATTAATCAAATTTATTTAATTTAATCCAATTAACTTAATTCATTAATTTAAAGTTTTTAGTTTATTACAATTAATTTAACTAATTTTTTATATTTATTTTAAACAACTTAAATTGGATCCAACTAAAAATTGGCTTAATTTATGTAAATTGGCTTAATTGATATATTTACATTAATCGATTAAATTACATCCAATAAATATATATTATTAGACAAAAGTAATCATCTAATTGCTAAGTTAAATAACATTAACCAAATTAATCAAGTAATTTAACCAAATTTTACACAAAATTTAACATTAATTTAATTTAATTAAACCCAATATTACACACAATTTAAATTACACAATATCACAACACAATTTAAATTAAACTAATAGTATTATAAATTATTACAACAATATTACACAAAATTACATACAATATTACACAATATTACTAACAATTTTACAATATTACATTCAATTTAAATTATTACACAATTTGAATTATTACAACAATATTACACAATATTACACACAATTTAAATTAAACCCAACAATATTACACAATATTGCACACAATTTAACATATAATTTACACAATTCATACAATTTAACAAAAAATAATTCATCACAATCAATTAAATGAATTAAAGATTTGAAACGGAAAAAACCGTCATGGGCTGCGAAACGGCGCCGAAAAACGAAACGGAAAAGGAAGCCGTGCGGAGGGAAGCCCATTGGCTCACGGTGGGAGGCCGGATTTGCTGCGGGCTGGACGGCGACGGAAAGGGCGGCGCAAAGGATGTCGGACAAGGGCGGAAACAGTGGTCACGGGTCTGGGAAAAGGGCGGACGGCGTGGACGCCGAAGAAGATAAAGGGGCGGGGAGGAAAAGTGTAGCAGAAAAATGAGGGGAAAGGATTCTGGTGCGAATTTTAATTAAAATTAGGAGCGGATACAGGAGCAGAAAATACCGCTCCTAAATTCAAATTCCACTCCTAAAACCGCACCTAATCTTAATAATTAGGCGTGGAAATAGGAGCGGGTCACAATTCCGCTCCTAAATCCGCTCCTTAGTTAATTAAAGCGGGAATTTTTGCTGCTCAAAATTAATTCGCTTAGGAACGGATTTAGGAGCGAAAAACCATTTCCGCTCCTAAATCCGCTGCTAAATTAGTTACAGCAAGATAATATTATTTTCGAAGGTAATTAGTTTAGGAACGGTTTTAGGAGTGGAAAAGCCTTTCCGCTCCTAAAACCGGTTCTATTTAGGTGTGGTTTGAATTTTTAGGAGCGGAATTATCCGCTCCTATTCTAATAATATACATATTTCTCTCATATATATATTTCCCAATAAATATTACACAATTTTTTTAATTCACAAGCCACTTTCACGTCAAGTAAGGTGTATAAACTATCATTTAAATTTAATATTTATGAAAGCAACAAATTAAATATGTTATATTAATGAGAAAGTTAAATATCATATATAATTTACTAACAAACATCTAACACAACTTAATTTGTTTAACTAGCTTAAAATAAGTGTTTAATCCATAAATATAGTCCTAGAATCTTTCCCCAATGTTCATATTAATGAATTTTGGTGATATATGTATGATTGAGTATGAAATGAGCCCATTTTATAACCGTTTTAGTGTAGTTATAGATTTTGGTATTTGGAACGGTACTGGGAGTGGAAACAGCTTCAGGTGCGGATTTGGGAGCGGAAAGTAAAGATTAGGAGCGGATTTAGATTTCAACGTAGGGTTTCTTTGATCATAGGAGTGCCTTTAGGAGCGGTTTACAGTTTAGGAGCGTCTTTAGGAGCGTCTTTAGGAGCGGAACGTATATACATGTAAAATGTCTCTAAACCCTAACTTTTATTTTTAGGTGCAATATTAGAAGGGGATATAGGAGCGGATTTAGTGAAATGTTGCTCCAAAATCCGCTCCTAAATCTAGACTAAATTAAGGAGAGGAAATTGGAGCGGAAAATGAATCCGCTCCAATATCCGCTCTTAAATAGACACAGTATTAGGACCGAAAAATTAATCATGCCTCGATTTTTGAGCTTTCCCATTTGGAGCGGATTTTGGTGCGGTTAGGAGCGGATTTTGTTTCCGCACCAATTTCCGCTCCAAATTTTGGAGCGGTATTTTTCCGTTCCTATTTTCCGTGCCTATAACGCGTTTTTCTAGTAGTGAAATTATTTTCCTATTGAGTTTTTTTTAAGACATTTATAACTTTTTTTTTAATTATAGCAATTTAATTTTTTCACTAAATTTACTTACAAATTTTTAAAATTTTCCTATATTATTATTAATTACTAAATATTTCTAGTAGATTGCCCCTTTTTGAAAATTTTCCTTATCTATATCTATACTTTTATACTTATACATGAATTTTGTCCCAGAACAAATTCTCTCTCTAACCCTCTAATTTAGTATATAATGGCTTACCTATTGGATTGTAAATTAATTTTATGCTAAAGAAATTAGTATTGTGCATAAATGTCCTTTTTACCTTAATTACCAGTTGGAAATTGATTATTTTAAATATGGATTATTTCATAATTTTATCCACAAATTTTTTTTACAATAATTTTTATATTTTTTGAAAATAATTAAATATGACTTATTCAATGCCTTAAAAATTTTGCTGAAATTTATCTTTTTTATTTTATAATTTCCTTTTATTTTCTCTTGTATATAACATTAATTTTTTAATTTTACTTAATTGTTATTTGTGGAGTTATTTCCTTTTATCACTATTTTTCTCTCTTTTTGTTTAGTTTTTTTTTCCAATTTATTAAATGAGTCAATGGTTTGGAGAAAAAAAATCAATATCGGCAAATGTTGTATTGATAATTAATAAGTGAAGAATATATGATAAAGTTTCATATAAATCACAGCGATTGATAGTGCGGGCATACTATCTAATAAACAAATATATTAAAGTTAACAATCTATGCAATTTCATATATAATCTTGTTCTGATTCCTGTAGTATCAAGTCTAATTTTTTTTAGTCTTTTTTATCATGATTTAAATGACTTTGTAAAATTTCATAAATAACCTTTTGGTTATTCATATAATTTGACGTTAAGTGTGTTTATTTGTCTTTTCTAATAATAATTTAAATTCTCACAATATTTCTTTTGAGAAAAAAAAGCCCCACTCTTACTTGACCAAAACAAAAAAGCACCAATTAAGGACTTTAAATTAAAAAAAATCAATTATACATTATTTGGGAAAAAAAAAAAAGCTCCTCATCCATAGAGAATAAAACGAAAAATCCATATATATATATATATATATGTATTAATTTTAACCCTATATATGAAATTCCATAAAAAAACTCTTTGATTTTTTTTATGATGCATGTAGACACCATTTTTTGTATAAAAAAAAATAAAAAAAATTAAAAATTAAAAATAAAAATTAAAAAAAATTAAAAATAAATAAAAAATAAAAAATAAAAGATAAAAACTAAAAAAATAAAAAATAAAAGAAATAAAAAATATATATAAAGCCATCCCAATCGTTGATTTTAGGTTTACAACATCTACCATTGGATTAAGTCCCTGGCTCTTATAAATATCTCACTGCTTCAACAGTAAAAGGGGGGGCATGATTTTTGAGATTTTCTAGGGTTCTGAATTTGGAGGCTTGGGGGTTTTTGTCTCAAAAAAAAAAAAAGGGCAGAGAATAGAAAACAACTCGGGATTCCGAGGTTGTTAGGCTAGAAACCGGTGGATTTTTGGCTGGGATTCCGCCTAAGATTCACTGGAATAGGAAGAAAAAGGCTTGGATTTAAAGTTTTTTGGGATTTTGGGTTTTATTTTTTTCAAAAATTTGAAAGCTAGATCTAGGGTTTTTGGTTTGGAGTTTGGCAAATCTGAGTTTGGATTTGTGTTTAAGGGATTGAGGAGAATCGTTTGGGGAGATTGTGTTTATTTTCATGGTTTAGGAGACAAAATCCGGAAAAATGTTCTTGGTGTTCTTCAGTGTTCTTGGTGTTCATCAAAAGTTCATGTGAAATAGTTGATTTTGATCCTTTTGGGGTTGATTTTCTGGGTTTAATTGTGTTTGTGGAGAAAAATTGTTCTTGGTGTTCTTCAGAAGTTCATGTAAAAAGAGGGGTTTAGATCTGTTTTAGGGGATTTTCTGGGTTTGTTTGTGTTTGTAGAGAGAGAGAGGAGAAAAATTTCGGTAGAGAGAGAGTGAAATCTGAAAAAATGAAAAAAAAAGGTTGAAAACAGTTTCTGAACGTGTTTTTTATACTGCTGGGGGCAATCCTGTCAATTCACCCTCATTAAAACATCCAGGCCCGCGTGTTTCCGCCTCAGGCCCGCGTGTCCCCGCGCCTCAGCCCGCGCACCGCTACAGTACCCGCTACAGTGCCTCGCTGCAGTGCCTCGCTACAGTGACCCGCTGCAGTGCCTCGCTGCAGTGACCCCGCTATAGTGCCGCTACAATGACCAGCTGCTGACCCGCGTGTTGACCCGGACCCGCTACAGTGACCCGCGTGTTGACCCGCGCACTGACCCGACCCGATCGCAGTGATTTGCTTTCCATTTTTCTGGTATTTTCCGAAATTAATTTTTTTTTTCTCTCTTTTTACATGCTTAATTTAGATCCATTTCAATTTAACTTCATGAATGTTTAATTTCATATCGTTTTAATTTTAATCTATCCGTATTTAATTTATGTCATTTTAATGTAATAATAATCAAGGTCAATTAAATCAGTAAATAATCTTTGGGCAAATATTTGTAAATATGGTTTAAGCTATGTAAGAGAAATGAGGATGCTATCGCGGGATCCGATTTGGGACGGTGAAAATTCACACCTAATACGGATTCCTAGACAAGTGACTATTTTTGAATTGGACCCAGAATTGGGCGAGATTCATAGAAAGTTTTGACAAAAGTCGTTCTCATTTTAAAATTAGTAAGTATCCAATAAAGATAACGGCTTTCAAAAAAATTAAAAAATGAAACAAAATTTGTTTTAAGAATGGAGTAATAAAAATAAATTTTGAAAAGGAGAAATTATTCAATGATTTTATTCTACATGTCAGTACAAATGTTTTAGCAAAAATAAAAAATGAAAGAATTTTGTTTTTTTTTTAAATAATAAAAAGAAAAGAGAATATTTTGAAATTTGTTTTCATTTTAAATTTGCTCTAATAATAGAAATAATTAATACAAAAATAAAAAAAAAACCAAAAGAAAAAGGAAAATTATAAAATACATGTTTTTAAGGCCTAAGTATTATTAAATTAATCGGTACCGTCATCTTGATGGGCGTTGTGGGGGTGCTCATCCTTCCCCGCACGTAACCGTACTCCCGACTCCAGTTCTCCGTTCCGCAGACCAGGACCTACCCAGCTTAAGTACGCCATCTAACGGCCAATGCTAAGTTAGGTAGATTTTAATAGGTGACTAACCGCACCTAAACAAAAATGGTTAGTGGCGACTCCATAAAATTCTTTTAAGTCCCAAATCCGTCGTCGTCTCGGGTAACGTTGCGACAGTTTGGCGACTCCACTGGGGATATGGTTAGAGAGTCAATCCGGGAATTAATTTAATAATTATTTAGGCCTTAATTTTTTTTATTATTTATTTTTCTTATTTCGACATTTCGATTGCATGATTTTGCATCTCATTTATATAAATATAAGATAATAAAGTGAATCCTAGTTTGTATGTTAGGAATTTGATGCTTTATTTGCTCATGAATGTACATGTTTTCTTGTTGTTGCTAATCTCTTTGCCTTTTGTTGTGAATAGAAGTTTATTGCTTGTTGATTAATGTGGCATTTTGGGTATATTGGTAAATTGGAAAGGTTTGTATGTTCCTTCACACACACTCACATTTGCATTACACGCATAAGTCCAGAATTGGATATCACCTATTTAGGATGGGGCAAAGTAGCTTACTCGCGTGGGGCAACTCCTCATAGTGAGTTTCTAAGCGAAAAACCCCCACTCAGATTGAATCCTTTCCAATAAGCCTATAATGGGCTAAGATTGGGAGCCTTATTAGCCTATGATAGATGGCCAAATAAGGACAGTCTGGGCACCTTCAGATGGCATGACCATAACCATCATATAGGTCACCTGCAAGTAGCCAAATTTAAGTAGGGCCAAACCCTTAATGAGCGCAACCTTGAAATAGGACACATGAAGGAACGACTCCTATCCCTTTTACTACTCGTGCTTTTGTAATGAGGGCTGTAGAGTGGTCGAGCATTTTTAGCCATATTAGGATGACTACCTGCCCCAGGGCATATTTGCTTAACCTTTTTTTTTTTTAAATTAATTAGAATGGGGCATTCGTGCAAAGTCTATTTATTATCTATCCTTAATCATTACTCATGGTTTTGTTACTAATTTAAATATCTCTCTGTCATCTGTATTCTTTACATCTTCATGCATCACTAAGTTTTTTCCAAATTACATTTTGCACCTTACATTTGTACCATTAAACTTTTTCCAAATTGCATTTTGCACCCCAAATTGCATCAATAAAACTTTTCAAAATTTTACTTTGCATCTTAAATTACATCAATAAAACTTTTCAAATTTACATTCTCGACCTCATATTATTTGATTCATTGCTTTATATTATATTTATATTATATCAGCATGATCTTGCTTTCCTTGTACATATTTGTATATCCTTTGTTTGATTTTCAATTTTCCTATGTTTATGTCTGGCATGATTATTCTCTATTCTTTGTTCATGTATATATTGTGTACATCTTGTATGCCAATCTTTGCTTTTAATTACCTGTATCTTGTATATACTTCTTGCCTGTTTCCCTGCCCTTTATTTCTTGTATGTATTCCATGTCTATTTTCTATTCTTTATTTTGTTTATATATTTATTCCTTTGAATTGGACTAACCGTTTATTTGATTTGTTGATAATATTTTCCTCTCTATCTTCCTATTCTGTTGAGCATCATGTGGTGAAAAGTGGTTGGTAAAGGAAACCAGTCATGGCAGAAGATGGAAAGGTAGTACCTGTGGAAGTGATAGAGGACCCTGATTTTAATTGGAAGAAAACTTTGAGTTTGCTTGAGTTGCCAGAGTTGAAAGATTGTCACCACCACGATGAGCACGATCCAAAGCGAATGGATTTAAATGCTCATCTTGCCCAGGCTTTAACCGTTCACCATGCAAGCTGAATGTTGATGTGGAACGAGGGCCAGAGAACCTAGGATCTAGCTGTCTATTATCAGCATGATAGTTCACCATGTTTGCAGAATGCTGCTGAAGCAAATGACCCTCAGGTGCATGTGATGGTGCACCATGTGATTCAAAAGCAGCAGGAGGCGGGGTACCAAATGGTGGGCCAGCAAGAGGTTCACCTTGAGATATCCTAGGAGCACCAGAAAGAGGAGGAGGACCCTGACTATAAGGCCCTTGAGCACCATAGTTACTTGGGCCTCTCACAAAGGAACCAGTCGGTAAATTTTCAGGTGGAACTAAGGCCTGTCCTTGACGGGCTAAATGTCCTGGGCCCTGAGGCCTAAATTGATTGGGAGGCCATCCTGTTTGCTACAACGTGTATGGAGAATTCATGAACAGGAATTTACTGTTGCTGATGCTGTCACCGAGGTAACAATCAAGCCAGCCAGCAAGCACACCGTTGAATTCTCATTAACCGAGAAGGGCCAGCTGGTTTGGGATCTGCGAGTTGTGGGGTAGGACTGGTCAAGGCTTTCCAAAAATCATTCTACAATATGAATGGAGGTGGAGCCAACACTCTTTCAGATGGCTACAACAAGGGAACTGCTTTGAGTGCTGAGATGGTTAGCACTTTCGTGCTTGTCTACATCGTGTCTTTGGCCACTGACCCTAAGAGAGCACCCGTGACCACGCCAGCTACACTTATTGGATGCTGCGCCCCTCGGATACTTTTACAAAGACAAAAAGCAAGGGAAGACAAGAAAAGGAGAGCCTGGTTAAAAAAATTAAAATTAATTAACAGCTATCATTAAAAAAAAAAAGAAGAAAGCCAACGGGTAAAAAGAAGAAAAAAAAGGGACTGGTTTGAATAAGAGGCTTCAGCCATTCTTTCAAAAGAAAACAGAAAAAAGAAAAGGGAGAGCACAGCGAGAAGGCTTCAGCATTTTCTCTTCAAGAAACAGAGGGAGAGCACAAAGGTAAAGGTTGGAGCATTTTTCCTCAAAAAATAAAAAAAAGAAAGGAGAGAGCACAACGAAGAAAAGGAGAGAGCTTCAGCCTTCCTTCAAACAGAGAAAAAAGAAGAGAACAGAGCAGAGAGACGACCAATCCCTCATTCAGAGATTCCACACCAGATTGCAGTCTAGAAAAATGGCTAAACAGAACTCAGAAATAGAAAATCTCCGACGCATGAATGAAGACTTAGCCAAGCAGTTAAGGGATGCCACCGGGGAGTTAAAGCAGTTAAGGGATGCCATGGATAAAATCAGGGAGTTAAGCCAAATAGTCAAGGAAAAGAATGCCAGTGCTTCTAATCTTCAATCTCCAGTTTACCCAATAAATTCTGGATCAAGTACAGTCCCCTCAGCTGCACAAAATCCTCCAATCCTCAACATGCCTATTCCACCATCTGCATCAGATACCCAAAATCAAAAACCACCCCCACCACCACTTGGAACATACTCTTTCGCATCTCTGTTGCCTACTACTAGTAGGGGATCTCCATCTACAACTCAACAAATTCCTCCTCCCATATACACCGTGGCACCTCCTGTTCCTAGATTTGCCCCAACCAATCCTGTAATTGTGCCTGATGAACAGTTTGAAAGAGAGATTGGCGGAGCTGAAAGCCAGAAAATATTGAATCAGATAGAAGAGCGGCTTAACGCCATGGAGGACACTCATACTTATGGCACTACTGATGCATATGAGTTGAGTTTAGTTGATGGATTGGCGATCCCAAAGAAGTTCAAAGTGCCTGAATTTGAAAAGTACAAAGGGACTACATGCCCTAAAGACCACGTTGCCATGTACTGCCGAAAGATGGCCGTTTATTCCCGAAATGATGAACTATTGATTCATTGTTTCCAACACAGCCTCACCGGGTCAGCAATACGGTGGTATAACAAGTTGGATAGGAGGGGTATTCATTCTTGGAATGATTTGGCTCGGGCTTTCATCGATCAGTACAAGCACATGACAGATTTAGTGCCCGATAGACTGACTTTACAGAATATGGAGAAAAAGTCTTCTGAGTCATTCACTGAATATGCCCAAAGATGGAGGGACATGGCAACTCAGATTCAGCCTCCTTTAACTGAGAAAGAGATGTCATGGCTATTCATTAACACCTTAAAAGCTCCATATTATTTCCGTATGCTAGCTGGCGGCATCATGAGTTTCAATGACACGGTCTTAATTGGAGAAATGGTGGAGAATTCGCTCAGGACCGGTAAGTTAGATGATGGGGAGTCCAGTGCAGCCAAGGAGAGTTCCAAAGAGAAAAAAGGCGAAGCGAGCACTAGCAGATGTGGAGGATACCAACAACACCAACAACCCCAATGCCAACAATGCCAACCCCAATACCATTCCGCCGATTTCACACCACCTCAGAACACTTATCAGTATCCTCCTCCCAACTATACACAACCTCAAAATGCTTGCCAATACCCAGTGTCCAGCACCATTTCCACTGCTCTAAGACCAAACACCAAAAACCGGAATCCAAGACCACCAAAGAAAAGGAAACAGTTTACTCCCATCCCCATGACTTACACAGAGTTATACACCGAGCTATTGAATAGCAAGATGATTGAACCGGTTCAGTACTCGACCCTTTTACAGCCTCCATATCCTACATGGTTTGATGAGAATGCAACATGCGCCTATCACTCAGGAGCCAAAGGGCATAGTACTGAAAACTGCACGAGATTGAAAGAAGTGGTACTTGAGATGATCAAGGAAGGTCATTTGACTTTTGATACCGGTGTGCAGTCCAAGCAAAACATGGGTCTGGCAATTAGCACCAGAGACCAATCTGAACAATTTGGAGGCTTTTAGGATGCCGATAACAGAATTTGACATGTGTTGAGCCTCGATTTCGTCTTTTATTCCACACTTCTGCCTAAGAGTGTTGGTGGTTGATCTCCATGTGTTGTGGGCTTAATTTCTCTGTTTGCTTATCATTTATGATTTAAATGTCATGCATTTTTGCAAAACGGCACTCAAAGCACATATGTATCAGAGAATGGGTTTAAGAAGCAATTACAAGAAATGTTTCACAGGTCTTAAGTCAGATTGAGCTTGGATGCTATCTTGAACCTTAAGAAAGAAAGAGACTGAGCATGTATTGAACACTCTCCAGCATTATCATCCTATCATGACATTGTCATTATCATCATTCCATTATCACATTGTCATTACTTTGTCATTAACTCATCATCGTTGTCATCTCATCAGTGCTATCATATTATCATAATCTTGTCATTTTATCATTCACTCTATCTAGGGTCATCAAATTTGTCATTTTTGCCCTAATCTTGGGTCATCATCATCATCTTGCCCTAATTTGGGGTCATCAGTATCATTTCTGCCCTAATCTTGGGTCATCATCAACATTCTGCCCTAATTTGGGGTCATCAGTATCATCATACCATAATCCTGGGTATCATCATCACATCATTCAAAAAAATTTCATTAAATGCATTTCATAGCATTTATATCTTACGCATATTAGTAATTTACATGTCCATACATTCATCCAACCATTCATACATGACATTTCATGCATACAAGTATGCAAGAGTTTTTGATAATAAAGGAAAAGATTGACATCTTTGCCAATAGGTGTCATCATGTCGTGATAACTCTTCATGGATCGTGGAACTCTGTAAATAGTATGCCAAGCAGGGGCAATTTCTAATCCATTTCACTCTTGTACATAATGTTACTTTTTCTTAGCCTTGTACATAGTGTCACTTGAAAGCAATAAGTTTTAGATATTTGAATTTTAAAGGGTAAACTTTAGATTTCGAAAATCATGTCATAGTGTTTTAACTTGGATTTTCATTGTAAATATTGACATCTTTTGGATTACATGCCTTTTGGAATAAATGATTTGTGTTATCCATTTTCCATTGTCACATTTAAAAAAAAAAAAGAAGAGAAGAAGTGAAACCTTTTTTTTTTTTCTTTTGAAAAATAAAAAAGGATTTCATGAAAAGTTGGTGATTGCTTTTAGAAATAATTCTTAACAAGTCCTTCAAACCATCTTTCTTGCCATTCATTGTCACTTGAATAAAATCTCATAAATTGAGACTCGAAGTAAAAATAAGGCATAAACCTTGGAAACCATTTGAGAGAGTCAATATTCTTCATCTGGGTAATAAACAAAAATGATTGTTTAACAAGATGCTTGCTTAACTCTAAAAAGTGACATTTTGATATGTGTCAAAACTGCACTAGAATTTTGAATTCATTGCTTCCGTGTCTTGAAATCAACCATGTTCTTTGAATCCATAATGCCCATATGCTTCCCAATTTCCTTGAAACTCAAAAGTGACTGAAATGAATGACTTTTGAACACATTACCTTCCTGTTTCAAAATGAGCTCACCTTGATTTTCTTGAAAATAAGTAACCTTTGCTGCCATGGTGTTCATTCACCCACCCTTGGGGACAAAATGATCAGAAAGACCAAAGTCACTTTGTAAGGTCCCGATACCTCTTTGCTATCGAGACAAATTGCTCAGATTGATTGCCTTAGGGTGGAAATGTCATCTTCTGTGAAATTCTCATGACAAAACAAAAAAAGAGAGAAAAAGAATAAAAAGAAGAAATTTGATTGCATCATCATGCACGTGATGTTTTAGGATTTTGAACAAAGTTTTCAAAAGCTTTCAAAAAAATTATTGTTACGTTTTTCTAAGGTATTGCTTTTCGATGAAGATAGCCGTACTTGAGAAGACAAATGGCCATTTTTCATATCCCCTTCACTTTGAGAAAATTATCCATTGCTGTCCCCTTTGAGCCTAAATGAATTTTCTTTCTAATGAACCCAATCAAGGATCACCCCTCACATTGGGGGCAAATGCAAAAAAAGAGTTTGTTTAAGCAAAAACAAGAAAAGCCTTGTATGTAGGCGAAGGAAATGATGCTCCAAATTAATGAAGAAGTGCTTGGTAAGTCAAATACGGAGAAAAGCCTTGAACCCATTTTGTTAAAAAAAAACAGAAGAAGAAGAAGAAAAGAAAAGAGACAGAGAAAAAAAAATGGCAAATTGAAATAAAAAGACTAATGGGATAGAGGCAAATGAGAAATCAAGCATAAAAAAATGAATTCTTCATATGGCCGAAAAGTGATCCTTGATTCAGTTACCTTGAAATACTTTTTGGGCCTGTTTATCCTTTCTTTCTGAACCCTCAACCATGGCCTACATTACGTGCCTTGAAAAGTCCATTTTGATCAAGTGTGGATACTTTAATTGAAGAGCATTTCTTTAGAAGAATGGATCTTTTACACTGAACCATTTTTTTTAAAAAAGACTATTTAAATGAATTTTGAATCTTCATGTGCATGATGAGGCAGTCATTGAGAAAAAAAAAAGAAAAAAAGAGAAGAAAAAAAGAAGAAAAAGAAATGAAATGATGTGGCTCTAGGGTGAAAACTCGAAAGGGCAGTCTAGAGCAGAAATGAGAATTCATGAGATCACCCGAGATTTGACTAAGACAGCAAAGTGAGTTTTAGAAATGAGCAATACCACTTGGGGCATCCAAAATGATAAACCCCATAAGATGAGATATCTTTTTGAACTCTAAATATGGAAAGTTGGGTCACACCTCTCTTTGATACCAATCTCACAAAATCTCAAGCCTTTCATGTCCAAATTTTGACTCATATCAAGATTGTCAACTTAAGAGATTAAGCAAGCATCAACTTGATCTTGTTTTTCAAGACAGATTTTAATAAAAAATTCTGATTTTAAAAAAAAAAAGGGTTAATTGTAAGCCTAGATGAAGAGATATTGAAATTCTCTCTTTCATGAGACAATAAATAGCCTCTTTGGAACCCATTGCTGTTGAAACCCATTTAGGAATTTAAAATAGCCTGTTCACCCACAAGGATATTCTGAAAAGCAATCACCAACTTTCAAGAGATCTGAATTTCAAAAGATGAATAATAGATATTTGAATGGTTTGCAATTTGATGTTTTCTTAAATAAAGAGTGCTTAAGTGTAAAGTAACTTTTGATCATTATCAAGTTCATTTATTTAGATGTGAAATTGAAATTTGACTTGATGCACATATGAATTTTGAACCTTTATTGATGTCTATGTCAGGAAAAATTTAAGATGTGAATGGGGCAAAGGGAATGCCAAAGAAAGTCACGATCAGGACCAAAGATAGACTGAAGCTCTACTGACTGAACAAAAGGACTGAGTGTTGGGGCAAACGGCAAAAACAGGGAAGTCCAATGAGAATCACTCTACTTTTAAATTCAACTTTGAATCAAGCATACATGCATCCATGCATCCATGCACGTGACATCTTACATGCATTAGAAGTTCATGATGTTTTTCTTAGAAAGAAATTAATGAAAAATGATGATTATGGCATGAGGAGAATGAATGGAAATGACAAGCCTTTGAAAAGGAAATTCAATCATTTGAGATCACGACAATTGTTTCATTTAGAGACCAAATCATGGCTCTTGATTCATTCTGAGACCCATTGTAGGATCTCGAGATTCATTTTGTTCTTTGGGAGACCGAGTCACGGCTCTCGTTTCATTTGGTGACCGAATCACGGCACTTATTTCATTGAAGAGACCAAATCATGGCTCTTGTTTCATTTTGAGACCTAATTTAGGTTCTCTCAGTTCAATTTCTCAGTGGGAGACCGAGTCACGGCTCTCGTTTCATTTGGTGACCGAATCACGGCACTTATTTCATTGAAGAGACCAAATCATGGCTCTTGTTTCATTTTGAGACCTAATTTAGGTTCTCTCAGTTCAATTTCTCAGTGGGAGACCGAGTCACGGCTCTCGTTTCATTTGGTGACCGAATCACGGCACTTATTTCATTGAAGAGACCAAATCATGGCTCTTGTTTCATTTTGAGACCTAATTTAGGTTCTCTCAGTTCAATTTCTCAGTGGGAGACCGAGTCACAGCTCTCGTTTCATTTGGTGACCGAATCACGGCACTTATTTCATTGAAGAGACCAAATTATGGCTCTTGTTTTATTTTGAGACCTAATTTAGGTTCTCTCAGTTCAATTTCTCAGTGGGAGACCGAGTCACGGCTCTCGTTTCATTTGGTGACCGAATCACGGCACTTATTTCATTGAAGAGACCAAATCATGGCTCTTGTTTCATTTTGAGACCTAATTTAGGTTCTCTCAGTTTAATTTCTCAGTGGGAGACCGAGTCACGGCTCTCGTTTCATTTGGTGACCGAATCACGGCACTTATTTCATTGAAGAGACCAAATTATGGCTCTTGTTTCATTTTGAGACCTAATTTAGGTTCTCTCAGTTTAATTTCTCAGTGGGAGACCGAGTCACGGCTCTCGTTTCATTTGGTGACCGAATCACGGCACTTATTTCATTAAAGAGACCAAATCATGGCTCTTGTTTTATTTTGAGACCTAATTTAGGTTCTCTCAGTTTAATTTCTCAGTGGGAGACCGAGTCACGGCTCTCGTTTCATTTGGTGACCGAATCACGGCATTTATTTCATTGAAGAGGCCAAATCATGGCTCTTGTTTCATTTTGAGACCTAGTCTAGGTTTTCATAGTTTATTTATTTCATTGGGAGACTGAATCACAGATCTCATTGCAGTTAGTGACCGAATCACAGTATTTATTTCATTTTAAGACCAAATCATGGCTTTTAATTCAATTGGAGACTTAGTTTAGGTTCTAAAGATTCATTTAGTTTATTGAGAGACCGAGTCACGGCTTTCGTTTCATTTAAAGGCCAATTTATGGCATTTGATTTGTTTGAAGACCAAAGTTTTGGCTTTTGAAAAGTTCAAAAAGACATGGTGTCTACGTCTTGGACCATTTCCTAATTATCTAGAAGCAAGCTTCATGATCATTAGCAAACGCTCCAAGAGGGGCAGCTGTAGACACCATTTTTTGTATAAAAAAAAATAAAAAAAATTAAAAATTAAAATTAAAAATTAAAAAAAATTAAAAATAAATAAAAAATAAAAAATAAAAGATAAAAACTAAAAAAATAAAAAATAAAAGAAATAAAAAATATATATAAAGCCATCCCAATCGTTGATTTTAGGTTTACAACATCTACCATTGGATTAAGTCCCTGGCTCTTATAAATATCTCACTGCTTCAACAGTAAAAGGGGGGGCATGATTTTTGAGATTTTCTAGGGTTCTGAATTTGGAGGCTTGGGGGTTTTTGTCTCAAAAAAAAAAAAAAAAGGGCAGAGAATAGAAAACAACTCGGGATTCCGAGGTTGTTAGGCTAGAAACCGGTGGATTTTTGGCTGGGATTCCGCCTAAGATTCACTGGAATAGGAAGAAAAAGGCTTGGATTTAAAGTTTTTTGGGATTTTGGGTTTTATTTTTTTCAAAAATTTGAAAGCTAGATCTAGGGTTTTTGGTTTGGAGTTTGGCAAATCTGAGTTTGGATTTGTGTTTAAGGGATTGAGGAGAATCGTTTGGGGAGATTGTGTTTATTTTCATGGTTTAGGAGACAAAATCCGGAAAAATGTTCTTGGTGTTCTTCAGTGTTCTTGGTGTTCATCAAAAGTTCATGTGAAATAGTTGATTTTGATCCTTTTGGGGTTGATTTTCTGGGTTTAATTGTGTTTGTGGAGAAAAATTGTTCTTGGTGTTCTTCAGAAGTTCATGTAAAAAGAGGGGTTTAGATCTGTTTTAGGGGATTTTCTGGGTTTGTTTGTGTTTGTAGAGAGAGAGAGGAGAAAAATTTCGGTAGAGAGAGAGTGAAATCTGAAAAAATGAAAAAAAAAGGTTGAAAACAGTTTCTGAACGTGTTTTTTATACTGCTGGGGGCAATCCTGTCAATTCACCCTCATTAAAACATCCAGGCCCGCGTGTTTCCGCCTCAGGCCCGCGTGTCCCCGCGCCTCAGCCCGCGCACCGCTACAGTACCCGCTACAGTGCCTCGCTGCAGTGCCTCGCTACAGTGACCCGCTGCAGTGCCTCGCTGCAGTGACCCCGCTATAGTGCCGCTACAATGACCAGCTGCTGACCCGCGTGTTGACCCGGACCCGCTACAGTGACCCGCGTGTTGACCCGCGCACTGACCCGACCCGATCGCAGTGATTTGCTTTCCATTTTTCTGGTATTTTCCGAAATTAATTTTTTTTTTCTCTCTTTTTACATGCTTAATTTAGATCCATTTCAATTTAACTTCATGAATGTTTAATTTCATATCGTTTTAATTTTAATCTATCCGTATTTAATTTATGTCATTTTAATGTAATAATAATCAAGGTCAATTAAATCAGTAAATAATCTTTGGGCAAATATTTGTAAATATGGTTTAAGCTATGTAAGAGAAATGAGGATGCTATCGCGGGATCCGATTTGGGACGGTGAAAATTCACACCTAATACGGATTCCTAGACAAGTGACTATTTTTGAATTGGACCCAGAATTGGGCGAGATTCATAGAAAGTTTTGACAAAAGTCGTTCTCATTTTAAAATTAGTAAGTATCCAATAAAGATAACGGCTTTCAAAAAAATTAAAAAATGAAACAAAATTTGTTTTAAGAATGGAGTAATAAAAATAAATTTTGAAAAGGAGAAATTATTCAATGATTTTATTCTACATGTCAGTACAAATGTTTTAGCAAAAATAAAAAATGAAAGAATTTTGTTTTTTTTTTTAAATAATAAAAAGAAAAGAGAATATTTTGAAATTTGTTTTCATTTTAAATTTGCTCTAATAATAGAAATAATTAATACAAAAATAAAAAAAAAACCAAAAGAAAAAGGAAAATTATAAAATACATGTTTTTAAGGCCTAAGTATTATTAAATTAATCGGTACCGTCATCTTGATGGGCGTTGTGGGGGTGCTCATCCTTCCCCGCACGTAACCGTACTCCCGACTCCAGTTCTCCGTTCCGCAGACCAGGACCTACCCAGCTTAAGTACGCCATCTAACGGCCAATGCTAAGTTAGGTAGATTTTAATAGGTGACTAACCGCACCTAAACAAAAATGGTTAGTGGCGACTCCATAAAATTCTTTTAAGTCCCAAATCCGTCGTCGTCTCGGGTAACGTTGCGACAGTTTGGCGACTCCACTGGGGATATGGTTAGAGAGTCAATCCGGGAATTAATTTAATAATTATTTAGGCCTTAATTTTTTTTATTATTTATTTTTCTTATTTCGACATTTCGATTGCATGATTTTGCATCTCATTTATATAAATATAAGATAATAAAGTGAATCCTAGTTTGTATGTTAGGAATTTGATGCTTTATTTGCTCATGAATGTACATGTTTTCTTGTTGTTGCTAATCTCTTTGCCTTTTGTTGTGAATAGAAGTTTATTGCTTGTTGATTAATGTGGCATTTTGGGTATATTGGTAAATTGGAAAGGTTTGTATGTTCCTTCACACACACTCACATTTGCATTACACGCATAAGTCCAGAATTGGATATCACCTATTTAGGATGGGGCAAAGTAGCTTACTCGCGTGGGGCAACTCCTCATAGTGAGTTTCTAAGCGAAAAACCCCCACTCAGATTGAATCCTTTCCAATAAGCCTATAATGGGCTAAGATTGGGAGCCTTATTAGCCTATGATAGATGGCCAAATAAGGACAGTCTGGGCACCTTCAGATGGCATGACCATAACCATCATATAGGTCACCTGCAAGTAGCCAAATTTAAGTAGGGCCAAACCCTTAATGAGCGCAACCTTGAAATAGGACACATGAAGGAACGACTCCTATCCCTTTTACTACTCGTGCTTTTGTAATGAGGGCTGTAGAGTGGTCGAGCATTTTTAGCCATATTAGGATGACTACCTGCCCCAGGGCATATTTGCTTAACCTTTTTTTTTTTTAAATTAATTAGAATGGGGCATTCGTGCAAAGTCTATTTATTATCTATCCTTAATCATTACTCATGGTTTTGTTACTAATTTAAATATCTCTCTGTCATCTGTATTCTTTACATCTTCATGCATCACTAAGTTTTTTCCAAATTACATTTTGCACCTTACATTTGTACCATTAAACTTTTTCCAAATTGCATTTTGCACCCCAAATTGCATCAATAAAACTTTTCAAAATTTTACTTTGCATCTTAAATTACATCAATAAAACTTTTCAAATTTACATTCTCGACCTCATATTATTTGATTCATTGCTTTATATTATATTTATATTATATCAGCATGATCTTGCTTTCCTTGTACATATTTGTATATCCTTTGTTTGATTTTCAATTTTCCTATGTTTATGTCTGGCATGATTATTCTCTATTCTTTGTTCATGTATATATTGTGTACATCTTGTATGCCAATCTTTGCTTTTAATTACCTGTATCTTGTATATACTTCTTGCCTGTTTCCCTGCCCTTTATTTCTTGTATGTATTCCATGTCTATTTTCTATTCTTTATTTTGTTTATATATTTATTCCTTTGAATTGGACTAACCGTTTATTTGATTTGTTGATAATATTTTCCTCTCTATCTTCCTATTCTGTTGAGCATCATGTGGTGAAAAGTGGTTGGTAAAGGAAACCAGTCATGGCAGAAGATGGAAAGGTAGTACCTGTGGAAGTGATAGAGGACCCTGATTTTAATTGGAAGAAAACTTTGAGTTTGCTTGAGTTGCCAGAGTTGAAAGATTGTCACCACCACGATGAGCACGATCCAAAGCGAATGGATTTAAATGCTCATCTTGCCCAGGCTTTAACCGTTCACCATGCAAGCTGAATGTTGATGTGGAACGAGGGCCAGAGAACCTAGGATCTAGCTGTCTATTATCAGCATGATAGTTCACCATGTTTGCAGAATGCTGCTGAAGCAAATGACCCTCAGGTGCATGTGATGGTGCACCATGTGATTCAAAAGCAGCAGGAGGCGGGGTACCAAATGGTGGGCCAGCAAGAGGTTCACCTTGAGATATCCTAGGAGCACCAGAAAGAGGAGGAGGACCCTGACTATAAGGCCCTTGAGCACCATAGTTACTTGGGCCTCTCACAAAGGAACCAGTCGGTAAATTTTCAGGTGGAACTAAGGCCTGTCCTTGACGGGCTAAATGTCCTGGGCCCTGAGGCCTAAATTGATTGGGAGGCCATCCTGTTTGCTACAACGTGTATGGAGAATTCATGAACAGGAATTTACTGTTGCTGATGCTGTCACCGAGGTAACAATCAAGCCAGCCAGCAAGCACACCGTTGAATTCTCATTAACCGAGAAGGGCCAGCTGGTTTGGGATCTGCGAGTTGTGGGGTAGGACTGGTCAAGGCTTTCCAAAAATCATTCTACAATATGAATGGAGGTGGAGCCAACACTCTTTCAGATGGCTACAACAAGGGAACTGCTTTGAGTGCTGAGATGGTTAGCACTTTCGTGCTTGTCTACATCGTGTCTTTGGCCACTGACCCTAAGAGAGCACCCGTGACCACGCCAGCTACACTTATTGGATGCTGCGCCCCTCGGATACTTTTACAAAGACAAAAAGCAAGGGAAGACAAGAAAAGGAGAGCCTGGTTAAAAAAATTAAAATTAATTAACAGCTATCATTAAAAAAAAAAAGAAGAAAGCCAACGGGTAAAAAGAAGAAAAAAAAGGGACTGGTTTGAATAAGAGGCTTCAGCCATTCTTTCAAAAGAAAACAGAAAAAAGAAAAGGGAGAGCACAGCGAGAAGGCTTCAGCATTTTCTCTTCAAGAAACAGAGGGAGAGCACAAAGGTAAAGGTTGGAGCATTTTTCCTCAAAAAATAAAAAAAAGAAAGGAGAGAGCACAACGAAGAAAAGGAGAGAGCTTCAGCCTTCCTTCAAACAGAGAAAAAAGAAGAGAACAGAGCAGAGAGACGACCAATCCCTCATTCAGAGATTCCACACCAGATTGCAGTCTAGAAAAATGGCTAAACAGAACTCAGAAATAGAAAATCTCCGACGCATGAATGAAGACTTAGCCAAGCAGTTAAGGGATGCCACCGGGGAGTTAAAGCAGTTAAGGGATGCCATGGATAAAATCAGGGAGTTAAGCCAAATAGTCAAGGAAAAGAATGCCAGTGCTTCTAATCTTCAATCTCCAGTTTACCCAATAAATTCTGGATCAAGTACAGTCCCCTCAGCTGCACAAAATCCTCCAATCCTCAACATGCCTATTCCACCATCTGCATCAGATACCCAAAATCAAAAACCACCCCCACCACCACTTGGAACATACTCTTTCGCATCTCTGTTGCCTACTACTAGTAGGGGATCTCCATCTACAACTCAACAAATTCCTCCTCCCATATACACCGTGGCACCTCCTGTTCCTAGATTTGCCCCAACCAATCCTGTAATTGTGCCTGATGAACAGTTTGAAAGAGAGATTGGCGGAGCTGAAAGCCAGAAAATATTGAATCAGATAGAAGAGCGGCTTAACGCCATGGAGGACACTCATACTTATGGCACTACTGATGCATATGAGTTGAGTTTAGTTGATGGATTGGCGATCCCAAAGAAGTTCAAAGTGCCTGAATTTGAAAAGTACAAAGGGACTACATGCCCTAAAGACCACGTTGCCATGTACTGCCGAAAGATGGCCGTTTATTCCCGAAATGATGAACTATTGATTCATTGTTTCCAACACAGCCTCACCGGGTCAGCAATACGGTGGTATAACAAGTTGGATAGGAGGGGTATTCATTCTTGGAATGATTTGGCTCGGGCTTTCATCGATCAGTACAAGCACATGACAGATTTAGTGCCCGATAGACTGACTTTACAGAATATGGAGAAAAAGTCTTCTGAGTCATTCACTGAATATGCCCAAAGATGGAGGGACATGGCAACTCAGATTCAGCCTCCTTTAACTGAGAAAGAGATGTCATGGCTATTCATTAACACCTTAAAAGCTCCATATTATTTCCGTATGCTAGCTGGCGGCATCATGAGTTTCAATGACACGGTCTTAATTGGAGAAATGGTGGAGAATTCGCTCAGGACCGGTAAGTTAGATGATGGGGAGTCCAGTGCAGCCAAGGAGAGTTCCAAAGAGAAAAAAGGCGAAGCGAGCACTAGCAGATGTGGAGGATACCAACAACACCAACAACCCCAATGCCAACAATGCCAACCCCAATACCATTCCGCCGATTTCACACCACCTCAGAACACTTATCAGTATCCTCCTCCCAACTATACACAACCTCAAAATGCTTGCCAATACCCAGTGTCCAGCACCATTTCCACTGCTCTAAGACCAAACACCAAAAACCGGAATCCAAGACCACCAAAGAAAAGGAAACAGTTTACTCCCATCCCCATGACTTACACAGAGTTATACACCGAGCTATTGAATAGCAAGATGATTGAACCGGTTCAGTACTCGACCCTTTTACAGCCTCCATATCCTACATGGTTTGATGAGAATGCAACATGCGCCTATCACTCAGGAGCCAAAGGGCATAGTACTGAAAACTGCACGAGATTGAAAGAAGTGGTACTTGAGATGATCAAGGAAGGTCATTTGACTTTTGATACCGGTGTGCAGTCCAAGCAAAACATGGGTCTGGCAATTAGCACCAGAGACCAATCTGAACAATTTGGAGGCTTTTAGGATGCCGATAACAGAATTTGACATGTGTTGAGCCTCGATTTCGTCTTTTATTCCACACTTCTGCCTAAGAGTGTTGGTGGTTGATCTCCATGTGTTGTGGGCTTAATTTCTCTGTTTGCTTATCATTTATGATTTAAATGTCATGCATTTTTGCAAAACGGCACTCAAAGCACATATGTATCAGAGAATGGGTTTAAGAAGCAATTACAAGAAATGTTTCACAGGTCTTAAGTCAGATTGAGCTTGGATGCTATCTTGAACCTTAAGAAAGAAAGAGACTGAGCATGTATTGAACACTCTCCAGCATTATCATCCTATCATGACATTGTCATTATCATCATTCCATTATCACATTGTCATTACTTTGTCATTAACTCATCATCGTTGTCATCTCATCAGTGCTATCATATTATCATAATCTTGTCATTTTATCATTCACTCTATCTAGGGTCATCAAATTTGTCATTTTTGCCCTAATCTTGGGTCATCATCATCATCTTGCCCTAATTTGGGGTCATCAGTATCATTTCTGCCCTAATCTTGGGTCATCATCAACATTCTGCCCTAATTTGGGGTCATCAGTATCATCATACCATAATCCTGGGTATCATCATCACATCATTCAAAAAAATTTCATTAAATGCATTTCATAGCATTTATATCTTACGCATATTAGTAATTTACATGTCCATACATTCATCCAACCATTCATACATGACATTTCATGCATACAAGTATGCAAGAGTTTTTGATAATAAAGGAAAAGATTGACATCTTTGCCAATAGGTGTCATCATGTCGTGATAACTCTTCATGGATCGTGGAACTCTGTAAATAGTATGCCAAGCAGGGGCAATTTCTAATCCATTTCACTCTTGTACATAATGTTACTTTTTCTTAGCCTTGTACATAGTGTCACTTGAAAGCAATAAGTTTTAGATATTTGAATTTTAAAGGGTAAACTTTAGATTTCGAAAATCATGTCATAGTGTTTTAACTTGGATTTTCATTGTAAATATTGACATCTTTTGGATTACATGCCTTTTGGAATAAATGATTTGTGTTATCCATTTTCCATTGTCACATTTAAAAAAAAAAAAGAAGAGAAGAAGTGAAACCTTTTTTTTTTTCTTTTGAAAAATAAAAAAGGATTTCATGAAAAGTTGGTGATTGCTTTTAGAAATAATTCTTAACAAGTCCTTCAAACCATCTTTCTTGCCATTCATTGTCACTTGAATAAAATCTCATAAATTGAGACTCGAAGTAAAAATAAGGCATAAACCTTGGAAACCATTTGAGAGAGTCAATATTCTTCATCTGGGTAATAAACAAAAATGATTGTTTAACAAGATGCTTGCTTAACTCTAAAAAGTGACATTTTGATATGTGTCAAAACTGCACTAGAATTTTGAATTCATTGCTTCCGTGTCTTGAAATCAACCATGTTCTTTGAATCCATAATGCCCATATGCTTCCCAATTTCCTTGAAACTCAAAAGTGACTGAAATGAATGACTTTTGAACACATTACCTTCCTGTTTCAAAATGAGCTCACCTTGATTTTCTTGAAAATAAGTAACCTTTGCTGCCATGGTGTTCATTCACCCACCCTTGGGGACAAAATGATCAGAAAGACCAAAGTCACTTTGTAAGGTCCCGATACCTCTTTGCTATCGAGACAAATTGCTCAGATTGATTGCCTTAGGGTGGAAATGTCATCTTCTGTGAAATTCTCATGACAAAACAAAAAAAGAGAGAAAAAGAATAAAAAGAAGAAATTTGATTGCATCATCATGCACGTGATGTTTTAGGATTTTGAACAAAGTTTTCAAAAGCTTTCAAAAAAATTATTGTTACGTTTTTCTAAGGTATTGCTTTTCGATGAAGATAGCCGTACTTGAGAAGACAAATGGCCATTTTTCATATCCCCTTCACTTTGAGAAAATTATCCATTGCTGTCCCCTTTGAGCCTAAATGAATTTTCTTTCTAATGAACCCAATCAAGGATCACCCCTCACATTGGGGGCAAATGCAAAAAAAGAGTTTGTTTAAGCAAAAACAAGAAAAGCCTTGTATGTAGGCGAAGGAAATGATGCTCCAAATTAATGAAGAAGTGCTTGGTAAGTCAAATACGGAGAAAAGCCTTGAACCCATTTTGTTAAAAAAAAACAGAAGAAGAAGAAGAAAAGAAAAGAGACAGAGAAAAAAAAATGGCAAATTGAAATAAAAAGACTAATGGGATAGAGGCAAATGAGAAATCAAGCATAAAAAAATGAATTCTTCATATGGCCGAAAAGTGATCCTTGATTCAGTTACCTTGAAATACTTTTTGGGCCTGTTTATCCTTTCTTTCTGAACCCTCAACCATGGCCTACATTACGTGCCTTGAAAAGTCCATTTTGATCAAGTGTGGATACTTTAATTGAAGAGCATTTCTTTAGAAGAATGGATCTTTTACACTGAACCATTTTTTTTAAAAAAGACTATTTAAATGAATTTTGAATCTTCATGTGCATGATGAGGCAGTCATTGAGAAAAAAAAAAGAAAAAAAGAGAAGAAAAAAAGAAGAAAAAGAAATGAAATGATGTGGCTCTAGGGTGAAAACTCGAAAGGGCAGTCTAGAGCAGAAATGAGAATTCATGAGATCACCCGAGATTTGACTAAGACAGCAAAGTGAGTTTTAGAAATGAGCAATACCACTTGGGGCATCCAAAATGATAAACCCCATAAGATGAGATATCTTTTTGAACTCTAAATATGGAAAGTTGGGTCACACCTCTCTTTGATACCAATCTCACAAAATCTCAAGCCTTTCATGTCCAAATTTTGACTCATATCAAGATTGTCAACTTAAGAGATTAAGCAAGCATCAACTTGATCTTGTTTTTCAAGACAGATTTTAATAAAAAATTCTGATTTTAAAAAAAAAAAGGGTTAATTGTAAGCCTAGATGAAGAGATATTGAAATTCTCTCTTTCATGAGACAATAAATAGCCTCTTTGGAACCCATTGCTGTTGAAACCCATTTAGGAATTTAAAATAGCCTGTTCACCCACAAGGATATTCTGAAAAGCAATCACCAACTTTCAAGAGATCTGAATTTCAAAAGATGAATAATAGATATTTGAATGGTTTGCAATTTGATGTTTTCTTAAATAAAGAGTGCTTAAGTGTAAAGTAACTTTTGATCATTATCAAGTTCATTTATTTAGATGTGAAATTGAAATTTGACTTGATGCACATATGAATTTTGAACCTTTATTGATGTCTATGTCAGGAAAAATTTAAGATGTGAATGGGGCAAAGGGAATGCCAAAGAAAGTCACGATCAGGACCAAAGATAGACTGAAGCTCTACTGACTGAACAAAAGGACTGAGTGTTGGGGCAAACGGCAAAAACAGGGAAGTCCAATGAGAATCACTCTACTTTTAAATTCAACTTTGAATCAAGCATACATGCATCCATGCATCCATGCACGTGACATCTTACATGCATTAGAAGTTCATGATGTTTTTCTTAGAAAGAAATTAATGAAAAATGATGATTATGGCATGAGGAGAATGAATGGAAATGACAAGCCTTTGAAAAGGAAATTCAATCATTTGAGATCACGACAATTGTTTCATTTAGAGACCAAATCATGGCTCTTGATTCATTCTGAGACCCATTGTAGGATCTCGAGATTCATTTTGTTCTTTGGGAGACCGAGTCACGGCTCTCGTTTCATTTGGTGACCGAATCACGGCACTTATTTCATTGAAGAGACCAAATCATGGCTCTTGTTTCATTTTGAGACCTAATTTAGGTTCTCTCAGTTCAATTTCTCAGTGGGAGACCGAGTCACGGCTCTCGTTTCATTTGGTGACCGAATCACGGCACTTATTTCATTGAAGAGACCAAATCATGGCTCTTGTTTCATTTTGAGACCTAATTTAGGTTCTCTCAGTTCAATTTCTCAGTGGGAGACCGAGTCACGGCTCTCGTTTCATTTGGTGACCGAATCACGGCACTTATTTCATTGAAGAGACCAAATCATGGCTCTTGTTTCATTTTGAGACCTAATTTAGGTTCTCTCAGTTCAATTTCTCAGTGGGAGACCGAGTCACGGCTCTCGTTTCATTTGGTGACCGAATCACGGCACTTATTTCATTGAAGAGACCAAATCATGGCTCTTGTTTCATTTTGAGACCTAATTTAGGTTCTCTCAGTTTAATTTCTCAGTGGGAGACCGAGTCACGGCTCTCGTTTCATTTGGTGACCGAATCACGGCACTTATTTCATTGAAGAGACCAAATTATGGCTCTTGTTTCATTTTGAGACCTAATTTAGGTTCTCTCAGTTTAATTTCTCAGTGGGAGACCGAGTCACGGCTCTCGTTTCATTTGGTGACCGAATCACGGCACTTATTTCATTAAAGAGACCAAATCATGGCTCTTGTTTTATTTTGAGACCTAATTTAGGTTCTCTCAGTTTAATTTCTCAGTGGGAGACCGAGTCACGGCTCTCGTTTCATTTGGTGACCGAATCACGGCATTTATTTCATTGAAGAGGCCAAATCATGGCTCTTGTTTCATTTTGAGACCTAGTCTAGGTTTTCATAGTTTATTTATTTCATTGGGAGACTGAATCACAGATCTCATTGCAGTTAGTGACCGAATCACAGTATTTATTTCATTTTAAGACCAAATCATGGCTTTTAATTCAATTGGAGACTTAGTTTAGGTTCTAAAGATTCATTTAGTTTATTGAGAGACCGAGTCACGGCTTTCGTTTCATTTAAAGGCCAATTTATGGCATTTGATTTGTTTGAAGACCAAAGTTTTGGCTTTTGAAAAGTTCAAAAAGACATGGTGTCTACGTCTTGGACCATTTCCTAATTATCTAGAAGCAAGCTTCATGATCATTAGCAAACGCTCCAAGAGGGGCAGCTGTAGACACCATTTTTTGTATAAAAAAAAATAAAAAAAATTAAAAATTAAAATTAAAAATTAAAAAAAATTAAAAATAAATAAAAAATAAAAAATAAAAGATAAAAACTAAAAAAATAAAAAATAAAAGAAATAAAAAATATATATAAAGCCATCCCAATCGTTGATTTTAGGTTTACAACATCTACCATTGGATTAAGTCCCTGGCTCTTATAAATATCTCACTGCTTCAACAGTAAAAGGGGGGGCATGATTTTTGAGATTTTCTAGGGTTCTGAATTTGGAGGCTTGGGGGTTTTTGTCTCAAAAAAAAAAAAAAAAGGGCAGAGAATAGAAAACAACTCGGGATTCCGAGGTTGTTAGGCTAGAAACCGGTGGATTTTTGGCTGGGATTCCGCCTAAGATTCACTGGAATAGGAAGAAAAAGGCTTGGATTTAAAGTTTTTTGGGATTTTGGGTTTTATTTTTTTCAAAAATTTGAAAGCTAGATCTAGGGTTTTTGGTTTGGAGTTTGGCAAATCTGAGTTTGGATTTGTGTTTAAGGGATTGAGGAGAATCGTTTGGGGAGATTGTGTTTATTTTCATGGTTTAGGAGACAAAATCCGGAAAAATGTTCTTGGTGTTCTTCAGTGTTCTTGGTGTTCATCAAAAGTTCATGTGAAATAGTTGATTTTGATCCTTTTGGGGTTGATTTTCTGGGTTTAATTGTGTTTGTGGAGAAAAATTGTTCTTGGTGTTCTTCAGAAGTTCATGTAAAAAGAGGGGTTTAGATCTGTTTTAGGGGATTTTCTGGGTTTGTTTGTGTTTGTAGAGAGAGAGAGGAGAAAAATTTCGGTAGAGAGAGAGTGAAATCTGAAAAAATGAAAAAAAAAGGTTGAAAACAGTTTCTGAACGTGTTTTTTATACTGCTGGGGGCAATCCTGTCAATTCACCCTCATTAAAACATCCAGGCCCGCGTGTTTCCGCCTCAGGCCCGCGTGTCCCCGCGCCTCAGCCCGCGCACCGCTACAGTACCCGCTACAGTGCCTCGCTGCAGTGCCTCGCTACAGTGACCCGCTGCAGTGCCTCGCTGCAGTGACCCCGCTATAGTGCCGCTACAATGACCAGCTGCTGACCCGCGTGTTGACCCGGACCCGCTACAGTGACCCGCGTGTTGACCCGCGCACTGACCCGACCCGATCGCAGTGATTTGCTTTCCATTTTTCTGGTATTTTCCGAAATTAATTTTTTTTTTCTCTCTTTTTACATGCTTAATTTAGATCCATTTCAATTTAACTTCATGAATGTTTAATTTCATATCGTTTTAATTTTAATCTATCCGTATTTAATTTATGTCATTTTAATGTAATAATAATCAAGGTCAATTAAATCAGTAAATAATCTTTGGGCAAATATTTGTAAATATGGTTTAAGCTATGTAAGAGAAATGAGGATGCTATCGCGGGATCCGATTTGGGACGGTGAAAATTCACACCTAATACGGATTCCTAGACAAGTGACTATTTT
The DNA here is from genome assembly GCA_030664755.1 of Microcos paniculata. NCBI lineage: Eukaryota > Viridiplantae > Streptophyta > Magnoliopsida > Malvales > Malvaceae > Microcos > Microcos paniculata. The sequence continues at coordinate 8,383,081 of CP131462.1, read as the reverse complement.
TGAATTGGACCCAGAATTGGGCGAGATTCATAGAAAGTTTTGACAAAAGTCGTTCTCATTTTAAAATTAGTAAGTATCCAATAAAGATAACGGCTTTCAAAAAAATTAAAAAATGAAACAAAATTTGTTTTAAGAATGGAGTAATAAAAATAAATTTTGAAAAGGAGAAATTATTCAATGATTTTATTCTACATGTCAGTACAAATGTTTTAGCAAAAATAAAAAATGAAAGAATTTTGTTTTTTTTTTTAAATAATAAAAAGAAAAGAGAATATTTTGAAATTTGTTTTCATTTTAAATTTGCTCTAATAATAGAAATAATTAATACAAAAATAAAAAAAAAACCAAAAGAAAAAGGAAAATTATAAAATACATGTTTTTAAGGCCTAAGTATTATTAAATTAATCGGTACCGTCATCTTGATGGGCGTTGTGGGGGTGCTCATCCTTCCCCGCACGTAACCGTACTCCCGACTCCAGTTCTCCGTTCCGCAGACCAGGACCTACCCAGCTTAAGTACGCCATCTAACGGCCAATGCTAAGTTAGGTAGATTTTAATAGGTGACTAACCGCACCTAAACAAAAATGGTTAGTGGCGACTCCATAAAATTCTTTTAAGTCCCAAATCCGTCGTCGTCTCGGGTAACGTTGCGACAATGCAAGTTTTGAATGTCCTTTTTTTTATCATTTTCTAACCATATATGAAATTCTTAATGCATCACTTTGGTAATTTATTTACTCTCAATATAAATATACTTCTTGTCATTTTCTAATAAATATTTGATTATTATTTATTTTTTACAATTATTTTTTCCATAACATAAGAAAATAGGTATTATTAATTGATTTGATACAATTTTTTAAAAAGAAAATTTCAGAGAAGATATATGGAATTGTCTCTATATTTTAATTTTTAATTTAAAGCCTAATGCAAACGATTAATTTTTCCACATTATTCACATCTTCAAATATAAAATATTAATTTTATTATTAAAAAAATAACACAAAACTTGCAACCCTATTAAATATTATTTTTTAACATCTCATAAAAAGACTAAGTAATACATTGTTACTTTGAATCGATAATTAATTATATCTAAATCTAAAATCTAATTTAAAATCTATAATCTAAATCTAAAATCTAACTCTAAAAATCTAAAATCTAAAATCTAAAATCTAAAATCTAAGATCTAAGATCTAAAATCTAAAATCTAAAATCAAAAATCAAAAATCAAAAATCAAAAATCAAAAATCAAAAATCAAAAATCAAAAATAAAAAAATTTAAAAATCTAAAATCTAAAAATAAAAAAAACTAAAAATCTAAATAAAAAATCTAAAATTTGAAAATCTAAAAATCTAACCTAAAATTCTAAAATCTAAAATCTAAAAATCTAAATCTAAAAATCTAAAAATCTAAAATCTAAAATCTAAAATCTAAAACCTAAAAATATAAAAATCTAAAATCTAAAAATATAAAAATCTAAAAATCTAAAAATAAAAAAACCTAAAAATCTAAATCTAAAAATCTAAAATTTAAAAATCTAAAAATCTAACCTAAAAGTCTAAAATCTAAAATCTAAAAACCTAAAAATCTAAAATCTAAAATCTAAAATCTAAAATCTAAAAATATAAAAATCTAAAAATCTAAAAATAAAAAAACCTAAAAATCTAAATCTAAAAATCTAACCTAAAAGTCTAAAATCTAAAATCTAAAAATCTAAAAATCTAAAATCTAAAATCTAAAATCTAAAATCTAAAAATGTAAAATCTAAATATCTAAAATCTAAAATCTAAAATCTAAAATCTAAAAACCTAAAAATCTAAATCTAAAATATAAAATCTAAATCTAAAATCTAAAATCTAAAAATCTAAATTTAAAATCTAAAAATCTAATCTAAATCTAAAAATCTAAAATCTAAAAATCTAAAAATTTAAAAATCTAAAAAGCTATCTAAAAGTAAAGGGCTTCTACTCTAGGGGATGTGTATTTGTCATCTCTCCGTTGGCTCCCATTATTTCTTTTTTCCTTTTCTTTATTTTTTTAATTTTAATTTTTTAATTTATTTTTGAATTTTTCTAATTTTTGACTTTTTTCTTTTCTTTCTTTTTCATTTTAATTTATTAATTTATTTTTGAATTTTTGAATTTTTGACTTTTTTTCTCTTCTTTCTTTTTCATTTTAATTTATTTAAAATTTTCCATATTTTTAATTTATTTTTTATCTTACTATATATAATATATATCTTATTACTATATATTACTTTACTATATTTAATTATATTATATTACTATATATATATATATATTATATTATATTGTATCTAAAATCTAAATCTAAAATCTAAAACCATATACAAAAGTAGGGCATATCTTTATTAGAGAGAGATAGGGGGTAAATGGCATCCCCCCATTGGCTCTATTTTTTTTTTCAATTTTTTTCTTCTTCATTTACAAAATGTATTCATTTTCTCTTTTTGGCATTCAACTTTTTTTTTTTGTTTCCTTTTTTATTTAGAATTTTTTTTTGACAAATAGTTATATAAGGGTTATAACTTATTTAAAAGTTAAGGTTGTTCATCTAAACCAATTGGTTGAATATAAATAGGTTTGCAAATTTTAACCTTTTTATTTAATATTAATTTAACAACATATTAAATAAAAAATATAAATAATTTTATGTATAAAATTAAAAATATATAGTGGAACCAAAACCGACACCTTACATAGATCTGGTTCCATATTATTATTATTATTATTCTTCAATTTTTAGAAAATCAATTTATTGAAATAATATCTTTACTTTTTGCTTCTATATAAAAGGACATTATAAAATCCAAATGTATTTATATGTTTGGTCACGAAATTAAACCCACATTTTCCTTTTGAGAACATAATATTGATGAAGAGTATGCTATTATATCATCTTAATTAGTTATATAAATTAAATTCAAAAGTAGCATTGTGTTGCTGACCTTTTACTTAATATATTTTGCTTCATATTGTGTAGAAATGGTAAGAATAATATTAAAGCGAACAAAGGATGATTTAACAGAAAAAAGGGATGAAGATGGGCATACTCCACTGCACTATGCTGCGCATTTCGGTGCCGTTTCAATTGCGAGAATGCTGTTAGAAATTAATGAACGTGCAGCTTATATAACTGATAAGGAGAGAGGGATGACGCCTCTTCACGTGGCAGCTTGGAAAGGCAAGACAGAAATGATGAAACTCATCATCTCCCTTTGTCCAGGTTGTTCAGGAGTTGTGGACAAAAGAGGCTGGAATTTCCTTCACTTTGCCCTCCTTACTTTACCACGTTTCCAGTATTACTTTAAGAGGTTCAGGTATCTTTATGAGATTACGGATTCAACAAGAATTGGTTATCTTTTAGATCAAAAGGATGCCAATGGGATTACGCCTTCCCATGTCCTCGATTATGGAGATGATATAAGCCTTGAGGATACTGAAGAGATAGTTTTTCCAACTTATAACCGGATTTGGTGGAAGCTTAATCAGAATCCAATGTTTGAAATGACAGATTGCTACAAAGATTCTTCGGAAGTAAAGGTAACTGTGTGTGTGTGTGATTTTGCAGCACTTCATTTCATATCATTTTTAGAATAAAAAACTTATGCTCCATCTCAGTGTCCCACTCTGTATCCTATACACCACAGTCTATCACGTGTCCCATTTACTTAACTCCTCTTATTCCCTATTTGGTTTTAACAAAATAAACAAAGAAAAAATTATTTTTTTCTTGATTTAAACTAAAACCCTATCCTAATAATATTATAAACATAGAAACTTATCCTTAAAATTAAAAAAATTTAATTTGGGGCTAAACTTTTGTTATAGAGGATCTTTTTTTCTCTCTAGAATAGTTTTAGGAATTTTTGTTTAAAAAATCCCTAAAACCAAATAAGGAATAATTAAAATTAAATGAATGGGACGCGTGATGCGTTCTGATGAAACGGGCACTAAAATAGGACAGGTGATTTCCATCCTCATTTTTATTAGGAAAAATTTTTAAAAAGGGCGGTCTATTAAAATTATTTATCCGTTAGTAGATCATGATAAAAAAATATTTATTAATAAGTCAGTTATATTTTGTAAAATTTATAACAAGGAGATTGCATTTACTTTTTTATTAACAAGAAAGAAAAATCCTAATATAATTGTGTTGTTTCCCCCCTAATTCAACTATTAAAAAACCAAAATCTCTGAAAAATTTTGTCGATTGCCATATCATAGAATTTTTTTTCCTTTTATTGGAGTATAGACTTCGAAAAATAGAAAAACCCAATAAAAAAAGCAACATACAAGAAACTACCGTGAAAATCTTGGCATTGTTTAAAGGACAGGTTAGGAACTTAGGAGACTCATATTAATACGTTAACACAGATCTAAGATTAAAACCTTGATTTTCTCTATTTCACGTTTCAGACTCTCTCTAATTTCATCCCACTCGGTGAATAAAAGTACACTTGATCCAGCAAAGTAGAAATATGTTGTCCCATTGTTCATCTAGTTATAAGATCACTCCCTTTGGATTAGAAAGATACGATGTGTTCTTTAGCTTCAGAGGTGAGGATACTCGTGATAATATTTCCAACCATCTCTATGATGCTTTATGCCGCAAGAATATTTTTGTTCATTTTACCTTTTACTGTAAGTGGCTCAGAATTTTTCTGAAATTGTGAGTTTTCTTTTTTTATCATATAAGAGAGTGTGGATTTCAATAGTTGAATTGAAGGGAAAAAAAAAATAATTATATTAGTTTTACTTTTTAAAGAGGTTTAAAAAGTAAATGCAATCTCCTGGTTATAAATTTTACAAAATATAATTGATTTAATCATAATTATTTTTTATCATGATATTAACAGATAAATATTTTTAATAGACTACCCTTTTTAAAAATTTTCCCTTTTTATTAAGTGATTATTATCTCTCTCTCCCTCACACACATACATACTCTAGAGTAAATGTCCGCGTTAACACCGTGGATATATAAAAGTTATATATATGTACATTGTAGCGATTATTTCAAATGGGACAACTCTGTTATATCATGTGTCGTGTCCATAATAATTACAACTTAATAGTAAATTGTCTCCGGTACCACCAAGCATATATATTGCATTTTTTTAATGCAAAACTACGTAATACAAATGTCTTTTCATTAAATATTATCATATGAATTTTTTATTGTATGAATCTACATGAAATATATAACAATTCACACTGTTTAATAGTTTATTTTGTATTTATTCTCAAAGCTTGTTGCAATTAATGAAAGAAATAAATCCCATATCTCTTACAATATCCCATAGAAGATTTATTCTTGTTAAATAAAAAAAAAGAATTATATTAATTTTTTTAGGAAGAGAAGTATTTTTCAAGGAAAGTAAAGAAAAGTCAAAAACATAAAATATAAAGATTTAAAAAGAAAAAGAAAAGAAATAAAATGAAGGTATGGATAACCTAAATGATTTCTTTAGGGATAAACCAAAAGCTTTCCTATTAATTCTTTCCTCATATTAATTCGATTATGATTAGAATCAATGTATACATTCATTGGAAGAAGAATTACATTATTTTTGTTAAAAAAAAAAGAGTTACATTAATATTTAGGAAAACAGTATTTTTCAAGGAAAATGAAAAGTGAAGAGTCAAAACATAAAATATAAAGATTAAAAAAAAAAGAAAAGAAATGATTATATAGATAGCTTAAATGAGTTCTTTTAGGGATAGTTTTAGTAGGAGTTTTATTTTACACGTTTTTCATAACTTAATGTATGATAAAAATTTGCTTTATCCAACAGCTAAATTTCATGCTCTATTAACATATATTGTGTGTGCAAAATTTCAAGTTAATTTAAAATATCTAACATATATTTTAATGCGATTGAATTTTTCAACGCTAAATATATATTAAAAATATAAAAAAAATTAGAGTGTAGATCGATATTATAAGAAAATTGGATTCACTTAAAATTTTATGTACATGATATATTCGAATATATAGTTAAATCCAATAATTGGATTGTTAAAATATTAATCCTATGTCGAGTGATAAAAATGATTTAAAAATTTTTAGTTTTACATTGAATGTAAATGGATCTCTTCTCTATATGTGAAATAGGAGTTAGAGTAAATTATTTTACAAAAGTATACACACATTGACATGGTACCTATGTTTGGTGTGTGTACGATAGAAAGATATATAAGGAGAAAAATTATTAATATTTTTATAACATGGTTTGTGTTATTTACATATATTTTGAATTATGGCTAGAGGATTATAAGTCATAATATATATATAGTATTGATCAATTCTCTCCATTTATAGTGAATTAAATCATCCTTCAAAAAAGTAGAATTACTTTTTTTACAATTTAATTTTACATGTTTAAATAATACAAATTTGACCATATACTACAATTTAATAAGTTAATTATAAATAATTTTTCTTTTTATCCTAACTAATTATCATGATTTGTCCAATGCACCAAAGGAGCCGATGAAGAATTATATACATGCTACTTAGTTATGATGAGTTAATTAAAGGAAAATTACAATATTTTTCATATTATTATTATGATATAATAATAATGTAACCGTATGGATAATTGTTTAAATCATTATTCCTCCTGATCAATTAATTGATAAGTAATTATGTGCGTGTTAATTAATTTTCCTTTCTTTTGTTTTTAATTTAATTTAATGAGGAAGGTTATGATAATAGTACTATATTGTGTTGCAGAAAAAGATTGAGGAAGCGATGAAAGAGATAAGTAGTATAAAAGTGGCTGGTAAACCCACTTATAACGTTTTCGCGAGGGATGTGAAATCCAAGACCTACAAGGAAAAATGGGAAAAACATTTTGAGAAATTAACAGACGCTCATTTACTGGTGGCAGCACTGGTAGCAACCGTAACCTTCGCCGCAGCACTTACCGTACCCGGTGGTTACAAGAGTGACGAAGGCAGTGCAATCTTGAGGCGTAACTCAGCCTTTAAAGCCTTTGTTATAACAGATTCCCTCTCATTCATTTTCTCTCTTTCAGCGGTCTTCTTCCACTTTTACGCGGTAGTCTTCGAGCACATTGAGATAATTGAGCTTATCTTGTCAAATGGGACTCATTTATTAACGCAGGCTTCATTCTTCACGATGGTGATTGCTTTCGGCACAGGCTTATATGCAGTGTTAGAACCGACTCTTGCTATAACCACTTGTTCCCTTACCATCATCATCTTCATCGTTTCTTTTTGCTTAATGGTTTTGATTGTAATAAAATGTGGATATTATCAGTAATTACGTATTTGTTGTTTTCTTTTCTTTAAATTTCTTTCTTGTTTAATAGAATTTACATCGACAGACTGGAAACCGTGATAGAAATTTTCTTTTACATTATTCTTGCCAGTGATATCTGTATTAGAACTGAATTAAGTTACATTGACTTTTAAAATAATTGAGCTTGCAATGTTTTTATTTTAATGTTACATTTCTTATCTTAATCACAAAATAGAGTTCTATACAAGTGAGGACTGCCCATTAGTTGAGGGTTAGGCTCAAAGATTACTTACAATGTTGTATATAAATCAGTACCCGTCAATGAAAATCATCGGCAAGATTTAAACCCCAAACATTAAATGTAGAGCTCTTTTTTTTTTTTTTTGGGTACAAATTAAATGTAGAGCTCTAGCATCTCACTATAAGTCTATAACTGAACCAGTTTGCGTTGGCTGTAAGCCTGTAATTCTATTTTTTCCCACGTTTTATGGAAGGAAAATTATAAAACTCCAGCTGTAAAAGGTTTGACAAAATCTAATCATTAACTGGATTATTCTTTTGAAAGCCCAATGGGCTTTAGTCGTTTCTTAGCTCCTTTGCGTCCATGCGGAGATTTGGGTTACCTTTGAGTTGGATTTCGGTCATGGGCAGTTCTTGTTTAGTGGTGGATGCATTTTGCTTATGGCCTATGGGCAATGGACCCATAAATAATGTACCACACCAAGAACTTTGTTATCCTTTGGTAAGGTAGCAAAGTAAGCGCCCTGCAAACAAGTGTTATTCCACTTTTACCGCCGCTGAAAAATATTATTCCATTTTTATCCCGACCTCCAGCCTTTCGCTTCACTTTCAAACGGAACTTGTTTTCCGCCAGCGTGGTCCGAGAGGGAGAGAAAGAGAAACCCAATCCAACTAACAGAAAAGTTTATTAATGTCCTCTCTTCTTTCTCACTGACTTTTCTTCAGGAAAGAGAAAGAAAAAAAAATTTTAATTTCATTTTTCTTTCTTTTTCGCTCCAATCAATAACTGCCACGCCACCGTGTCGGTTTCGCCGGGTTAAGTTCATTTCATTGGCTGTGTTGAGTTGAACTTACAGCTTTCGTCCGTCTATGAAAAGCTCTATGTTGTGATCTGTTGATTTGTAAGTCATATAAGTCAGGATAAATGGTTCCTGAACTTTTTTCTTTTATAATAATCATTTTATTCGGATATTGTCTTCTTTTTTTTCTTTTTTTTTTCATTTCCTGTACTTCTTTTCTCATTTAGTACTGACTCTACTTCTATCTTGTTTAATTTCGCTTCCATTTCTGGACACTTACTACCTTCTCCTTTTTTACCATTTTTAGTGCCTAGGTGTCACGGACAAGCCTTTCCCTCAATATCTGGTTCAACCGTGCGGCACTTGACTCGGGTTATAGGCAAGCCTTTCCTTCGATATTTGGCTAAACTATGCGGCACTTTACTTGGCCCCCGATCAAGTCAGCCTAGAGTTGCTTGGTTCTGCTCAAGCACACCACACGTGGTTAGCTTTCCTAGCCACAAGGATCGCCCACAAGGCAAGCACAAACTAGCACCAAGACACCCTCGTCTAGAATCGAGAAGATGTTGGTGTCACTCGTGGTTTCACTCGGACCATCGAGGCAACAAGCCAACTGGCTCGAAGCGTCTAGCACACATTCGCACGATATCGTGGCAATAAACAAGCCACATGATAGCAACACGAAGCCATAAGGCAACAAGGGTACGAGGCCACTCTGCCCCTAGTCCACACGGCCACTCGGCCAACACAGCCACAACGCCAAGGAGCTACACGCCCACAAGGCTCAAACCCACAAGCCTCCGGCCACAAGGGCTTTTGGCTAACATGCTACAAAAGCACAAAGCTACACGGCCATACGGCCATCAAGTCACAACGTCCCAATTCCACGAGCCAGCACGAGCTCAAGGCTACAACGCCACACAGCTACGAGGCTATAAGCCTCACGGCACAATCTCAAGGTCACGAGCCACAATGGCTCCAAACTATCACGCCACCAAGCTAGCCCGCAGGGCATGGGGAAACTAGCAAGGAGACCCCCTCCTATCCATGAGGGTTACTCGGATTCCCTTTTATAATAATAGCATTATGAAATGCATCAAAGCAACATGGCCATCGGGCCAACACACAACCAACACAATCGGGCAACAGCAATCACCATCGTAGCCACATCGGCAAACCGAACCTTCCCACACGTAGCACCACTTGAGGGCTAGGAGGGCAGCCCTAGATGAACCGTGGTGCTTTTCCAAGCCAAGGAGCCGACCTACCATCGGGGTCTCCGGACTCCTCCCCCCTAAAGAGCTAACGGGATTTTATAGCTCACACACGAACAATCGTTCATATGTTCGAAACGGGGACCGGTTTTCCCCAATGCAACGATGTGCCCATCATTTAGCCTCAATCCCACCATGGCTCAACAACGTTGGCCAAGACATTGCCTCATCCTATCATGGCTCAACAACGTTGGCCATGACACTAGGCCTGCTTCATGGGCGAGCACTCTCATATATCAATGGACTTCGATAGTATAAGTTACCATTTGTAGCGGACTTTTTTTCTTCCTGTATATATTACATTCAAATTGATGCATTCCTGATCTAATGCAATTTAACCGTGCAAATGTGGAACTTGTTATTGTAGTTGGACTCTCTTTGGCCTAGCTTTAGGTTCATTATAAGAACGCTACTAACTTGATTACGAATAATTAAGTGTATTTTTTCCCATCCAAGATTTCGACTAATTTCTTCATCAGTCTGAGTTCAGCTTCTCTCTGCAGCTCCATTTTGGAACATAGCTTTTAGCCTCTTCGATCTCCTTCTTAATAGTTAAAAATGAAATACACACTACGTACGCATACACAAAGATGTTTGCAGTAGGTATTCATCTTCTTTTCATCTCATATTCTTTTCCATCTTATGTTGATCATATCAGTGACCTTGGAGAACTACATTGACATCCAGAAGACCCCAGTCAATGCCAGTAAAGTGGAAGAAAATGGCTCGTACGTAGCTTCCCAGATAACGATGAGAAGGCTTCCTCTTCACCAAACCTTGTGGTTAACTCTGACTTCAATCCTACCATGTAAGGCTTTATTTCAGCATTTCTCTTGCTGCAACCTATGCATTATGAAGCATTTCAAGTAGAGATGTTAACCATTCCTTCATGTGGCTCTTTAACAGGGATACTTCTAACTGGTCAAGGGTCATCTCACATAAAATTGCCAGATTGGCAAAAGAAGCTGCAACTGTTCGGCGTGTGCTCGAACCTCTTTTTCATTATCTGGGACCCATTCTTGATATGTGCTCGGGTTATCTGTATGTTTTTGACAGTTTGGATATGTGGGACCCATTCTTGATATGATGGCTGTGGTACTAGAGAATATTTCGACCAACAGGTATTGTTGCCAAAACAACCATCGCTGCTGTTCATAGAACAGCACAGATTATCTCTCCTATCCCCAACATATCATATCACAAGAAGGCAGGTGTTCTTGTGCAATATATTGTTGTTATTTTCTGACTGCATATGTGCATCGAAGTTTTGACAATGGAATCTGTTCCAGGCTTTCCCAGATGCTCTATTTCAGCAGTTGCTTCTTGCAATGGTCCACCCAGATCATGAAACTCGAGTTGGGGCAAATAGCATTTCTCCATTGTGCTTATGCCATCCTTGTTTTCGCTTTGGTCAGATCAAAATAAAATAATTACTACTGCAGCTGTTTTTTGTGACTCGCTATTTTGTTCACCTGAGAATGTTAGGGTTCAAAGCTTCTCTCTGAATGAAGGTAAAGACCAAGAACAACTTATTGATGGAAGAGTAAAAGGAAATAGAAATCAAGCTTCAAATATGGCTGTGAAAAATTCAGTGATGTCTTAGTTCCATGGGCACTTATATAGCTTTAAGCATGCAATGGGTGATGGAAAAACGGTGTGAAACTGCTTCTCTCTGTTGCTTAGTGTCAATACCAGCTCAGCTACTACTATTTAGTTTTCTTACATATGCGAAATTTTTAACGGCTCACTTCCCTTCGATTAAGTAGCCATCAAGTGAGTCTTCTACTTTCGTCAATATGGGTCCAGGCGACTTCAACGGAAAGTATGCGTGCAAATATTTGAAGCAATGGCCCATGCCTACAACGTTCCAGTGTTGTTTACCCGATACAAGTAAGTCATAATTCCATACTGCCTTTGTTCCAAAATTTAGGTCTCTTTTATCAATGCACGAGGTTCGAGAAATGTGGTTGATTCTTATTGTGTTATCTTACTCTGGATTGATTTATTTTGTTTTCGTGGTGATGATTGTTACTTTTGGTCATCAACAAACATTTGGAACAACCCAAACCTGTTTATTTTGCCTTTTTACAGGGAGAGTATTTTCTTTCTCTAGTTGTGTATAGTTTTATTTTGTGAATGTCCTTTTCATATATTCTTATTATTATTATACAAGTTCTTAGTTCTCACCATGGATGCCTTTTTTACGAACATTACATTGAAAAAAATTTGACTCTCCCTTCATTGTCGCTTTGTGGTCATCAGCACCTTGTTACAAATGTTGCAATATCCGGCCCGGTCCATGACCCGTTGAGATCTTTGGGTCATGGGTCAACTGGGTTGACCGGATGGATCAGACCAGTCAATTATGTTGCATTAGTATATATAATAATAGTTTAAAATATTATTAATGTTGTGAAAAGTATATTAATAATAATTGGAACAAGAAGCAAGTAATAGTAGAAAAAGAAAAAAGAGAGAGAGAGAGAGAAAACAAGACGAAAGAAAGAAAAGAAGCTCTTTGATTGATATGAATAATTGAAGTTGCGCATCAGCGCTTTTATAAATGAAAAAGTTACTGTGCAAATTTTGAAAATTTTGCATGTGTGCCACGCGGTTTGAATATTTTATACATGAATAGTAATATGCACTATTCATCGATAGTGATATGTATTATTCATCCTGCAGATTTGTCCAGATCTCATAACACTCCCCCTTGGATAAATGTCACTATTAAAAATTTGGACGTGTACTGCCTCGTTAAAAACCTTAAGTCGGAAAAACCCAGTGGGAAAAAACCGAACATAAGGGAAAAAGAGTACAATACAATTAAGTCCATCTAATATGTCTTCAGGACAATATGTGCTTGTCTTTAGGACAATCTATTTGTCTTTAGGACAATATAGGTAGGCCTACTTCAGTGGCCTAATTGGAAGTGCTATTACTGCCTCATTAAAAACCTTAAGTTGGAAAAACCCAATGGGACAAAAACCGGACAGAAGGAAAAAAGAGTACAGTGCACTTATGTCCATAATCGCTCCCCCTGAAATAAAACAAATTGCTACTTCTGGAGCATCTAAACATCTCCACTTCTGGGGAATTCAATCTTACATTTTACTGACTCGCCGCATACCAATGCCATAAACTAATTTCTCAAATGTTGATGTTGGCAAAGTTTTGGTAAATAAATCTGCAAGATTATCGACGGAGCGAATCTGTTTAACATCAACTTGTCGACTTTCTTGGAGTTCATAAGTATAGAAAAATTTCAGCGAGATGTGCTTGGTCTTATCACCTTTAATATATCCTCCCCTGACTTGTGCAATACAAGCAGCATTATCCTCATAAATTATAGTGGGAGAATCTATCACCGATTTGAATCCACTAGCATTATGAATGTGTGATATCATAGATCTTAACCAAACACACTCTCTTCCGGCCTCATAGAGGGAAATAATTTCAGAGTGGTTGGAAGATGTAGCAACTAGTGTTTGCTTAGTGGAACGCCAAGAAATGGCTGTATCATTATAGCAAAATAGATAACCGGTTTGAGAGCGAGCTCTGTGCGGACCAGATTTATATCCTGCATCAGCATAACCTACTAAACCAGAGTTAGTAGTATTTTTAGAATAGAATAACCCCAAATCAATGGTTCCTCGGAGATAACGGAAGATATGTTTAATCCCATTCCAATGTCTCCGGGTTGGCTCAGAACTGAAACGTACCAACAAATTTATCGCAAAAGCGATATCTGGTCTCGTGCACTGTGCCAAGTACATTAAAGCCCCGATTGCATTGAGGTATGGTACTTCAGGACCAAGTATATCCTCACCAGATTCTTTAGGACGAAACGGGTCCTTTTGAGGTTCAAGAGACCTTACAACCATAGGGGTACTCAATGGGTGAGCCTTGTCCATGTTAAAACGTCTAAGCAATCTTTCAGTGTATGCTGACTGATGGACAAGTATTCCATTCTTTTTGTGCTCAAGCTCTAGACCAAGGCATAGTTTGGTTTTACCCAAATCTTTAACCTCAAACTCCTTTTTCAAATATTCAGCAGTTTCAGATAACTCTTCAGGAGTCCCAATTAAATTCATGTCGTCGACATAAACTGCTATAATAGCAAATCCGGTTTCAGATCTTTTAATAAACACGCATGGGCAGATGGGATCATTTATGTACCCTTCCTTTGTCAGGTATTCACTTAATCGTTGGTACCACATGCGGCCGGATTGCTTTAACCCATATAAAGATCTTTGCAACTTTATTAAGAATAAGTTGCGGGGAGTGTATGCTTCAGGCATTTTGAAACCTTCGGGAATTTTCATATAGATATTGGAATCTAATGAACCATATAAATATGCCGTCACAACGTCCATAAGACGCATTTCAAAATTTTCTTGGGCAACCCAACTTATAAGGAAACGAACGGTAACTATATCCACTACTGGTGAATATGTTTCATCATAATCTATCCCAGGCCTCTGCAGGAAACCTTGGGCTACGAGTCGGGCTTTATACCTCACGATTTCGTTTTTCTCATTTCGTTTCAGGACAAAGACCCATTTATATCCAACAGGTTTTACATTGTCGGGGGTTTTAGTAATAGGCCCAAAAACATTACGTTTGGCAAGGGAAGTCAATTCAGCTTGGATTGCTTCCTCCCATTTAGGCCAATCTTGCCTATGACGACATTCGGTTATAGATCGAGGTTCATAATCATCATTCATAATCTCATGAGCAACTGAGAGAGCAAATGCATCATTGATGATTATCTCATTTCGATCCCATATCTCATTATGATAACTGATGGAAATTTCAGTATTCCCAAGGTTGGTGATCTTTTCATGGCTTTGTACCACTTTAGGGGCAATATGCTCATAAGCTTGTGCCACTTCAGGGGTAATATGCTCTCTTTGAATATTATGTTGTGGCACTTCAGGTGCAATTTGCTTTCCTCGAGAAAGATTAATGTGCTCATCTGGAGCAGAATTATACTCATCTGGAGCAGAATTATGCTCATCTGGAGCAGATTCTAAATTCCTCCCCCTTCTTTTTCGAGGAACAGTGTCTTTTGATCCCATTGGTCTACCACGCTTCAGGCGCGGGACATTTAGATCCATTTCAGGTGGTTCTACAGGAACATCTATCCTAGTTGGAATATTCGCAGCTGGGATATGAGACTTTATAACTTTAGCAGTCTCATTAAATGCATCAGGCATTTGATTTGCAATAGCTTGTAAATGGATCAATCGTTGCACCTCATTTTCACATTCAGGTGTTCTTGGGTCTAAATGAGACAAACTTTTCTCATTCCATGAGAAAATCTCGACATTTTTCTGCTTTCCATTTGTGGAAGCTTTTGGTATCCCAAGTGATGGGAATACTATCTCATCAAAATGACAATCCGCAAATCTAGCGGTAAATAAATCACCCGTCAATGGTTCAAGGAACCGAATAATAGACGGTGAATCAAACCCAACATAAATGCCCAAACGGCGTTGGGGACCCATTTTGGTCTTTTGCGGTGGTGCTACAGGCACTTGTACCGCACAACCAAAGGTGCGAAGATATGAAATGTCTGGCTCCTGGCCCAAGACTAATTGAAGGGGGGAATATAAATGTGAAGTAGTGGGGCGCAATCTAATTAAAGATGCAGCATGTAAAACAGTATGACCCCACACTAAGGATGTGAGCTTTGTCCTCATCAATAAAGTTCGAGCAATAATCTGAATGCGCTTAATCATGGATTCTGCTAATCCATTTTGAGTATGAACATGTGGGACAGGATGTTCAACTTCAATTCCTAATGAAGCGCAATAAGCATCAAAATTCTTTGATGTAAACTCACCAGCATTATCCATTCTTATGCTTTTAATATGATAATCTGGGAAATGAGCTCGAAGCTTTATTATCTGTGCAAGCAAACGTGCAAAAGCGACGTTGCGCGTTGATAATAGGCAAACATGGGACCATCTGCAGGATGCGTCCACTAGTACCATGAAATATCTAAATGGTCCACTTGCAGGCTGAATCGGCCCACAGATATCACCCTAGATTCTTTGTAAGAATGAAGGGGATTCATAATCAACCTTTGTCATGAAAGGTTTAGTAATGAGCTTTCCTTGTGAACAAGATTCACAAATGTAATCTCTGGACAACAACACCTTTGTATCTTTTAAAGGGTGTCCACGAGTATTTTTAAGGATTCTTCGCATTATTGTAGCTCCTGGATGACCAAGGCGATCATGCCAAAGTCCGAACACATCAGGGTTCATTAGTTTCCAGGGCATCGTAGCATATGATTCTATAGCTCGTATTGGGACAAAATATAATCCCATACTAGAAGCTTCCAACTTCTCATGGATGGTCTTCTGGCCCATCTTGTAGGAAGTGATGCAAAGAAATTCCTTATTGTGCTAATCAATTGTTTCAAGATGATACCCATTACGGCGTACATCTTTGTAGCTAAGTAGATTTCTTTTTGATCTACCGCTCAACAATGCATCTTCAAGATACAATGTTGTGCCATTTGGAAAAATAATTGTGGCAGTCCCATAGCCATCTATAATATTAACAGGACCAGATATTGTCTGAACATTTGCCTTGCGCAATGTCACATTTGAGAAAAAGTGTTTGCCACAAAGTATAGTATGCGTTGTAGCACTATCAAGCAAACATATATCTTCCTTTTTCTCAATGTGTCCCATTTGCATTTATCTTGACAACTTCAGGTGTCAAGTTTCATAAAATTTAACAAATTAATAATATGATGCAAAATATAAACCAACAAATATGGAATAAAAGATATAAACCAACAAATTTAACAAATATGGAATAAACCAACAAATATGTTATAAACAGCTTGTGGTTATTGTCCGCTTTGGTACTTCAGGACCTCACGGATTTTGACGACCATATTTATTTAATATTTTCCTTGGTAATATAATTATCCAAGGGTATGGCAAATCATAGATGAAAACCCTCAGGATCTATTTCTGGGGACTTATTATTTTCATCAACATTATAAAAAGAAATCAGAAACCTCAAAAGGTTTTTCATTGCCAAGAATATGACAATTTTCATTGACCAAAACCTTATTGACTTCAGCATCAGTCGCAGTTAGGTCAATGGAATGGGTCTCAACATGCTTGCCTTTATCCTTCTTGGATGCTTGGTATAGATCAACCAAATGTCTGGCTGTACGACATGTACGTGACTAATGACCAGTCATTCCACAACGATGACAGGTACTATCATCATGCTTCTTCATAGGCTTTTTACCTTTAGGGTTGTGTGGGGAGTTATTTATGTTACGGTTAAATCTCCCACTACCCTTACGAAAAAAATTCCCATGCCTGCGCTTACGGCCTCTAGGACGGCCAACATTCTTACTTGAGCCGGCATTTGCTTCAGGAAATGCCTTAGAGCCAGCAGGTCTTAAATCATGATTTTTAAGCAGCAACTCATTTGTTTGTTCTGCAGTCAACAGGACTGAGATCAATTCAGAGTATGTTTTAAACTGGTGCTGCCGGTATTGCTGTTGCAATACAATATTCGAAGTATGAAAGGTGGAGAATGTTTTCTCTAAAAGCTCAGCCTCAGTAAGCTTAACACCACAAAGTTGAAGCCGTGATACAATATCATATAATGCCGAATTATAATCGGACACGAACTTGAAATCCTGCAACCTCAGATGTAGCCAATCATATTGTGCTTGAGGGAGGATGACAGTTTTGGTATGATCATACCGCTCTTTCAATCTTGTCCACAAGGTCAAGGGATCTCGGACAGATAGATATTGAACTTTTAGGCTATCACTTAGATGCCGACGGATAAAAATCAAAGCATTTGCCTTATCTTTATCATTAGCATTTCCACTTGCACCAATGGTAGTTGCAAGACCTTGGCCTTGGAGATGCAGTTCAATATCGAGACACCATGACAAATAGTTATTGCCACTTACATCCAAAATTTGGAATTTGGGCTTTTCAATATTTGCCATAATTCTGAAAAATAATGGTCTCAATTAGGTTGACAACTTCTGGTGTCAAAATTATTTAGAAGTAAATCTTTACACAATAAAAATTTAAATTATCTAGTGTAAAGAAAAAGGTTAAATAAAATAATGGAATCAAACCTTAAGAACTTACCAGGCTTTAAACTTGCTTCACTTTAGATAGCTCGTGCTGATAACGTGTTGTGAAAAGTATATTAATAATAATTGGAACAAGAAGCAAGTAATAGTAGAAAAAGAAAAAGAGAGAGAGAGAGAGAAATTATCACAGAAGAGAGAGAGAGAGAGAGAGAGAGAGAGAGAGAGAGAGAGAGAGAAAACAAGACGAAAGAAAGAAAAGAAGCTCTCTGATTGATATGAATAATTGAAGCTGCGCATCAGCGCTTTTATAAACGAAAAAGTTACTGTGCAAATTTTGAAAATTTTGCGTGTGGGCCCCACGGTTTGAATATTTTATACATAAATAGTAATATGCACTATTCATCGATAGTGATATATACTATTCATCCTGCAGATTTGTCCAGATCTCATAACAATTAATCAATTTTAATTACCAAAAAAATTATAAATATACTTTGGAATGAATGACAAACTGTCCCACCCCGCACTAATCAAATCTTACCACGTGGGAAAGACTTTTGAATGGCCTAAAGAATTGTACAAATTATTACGTCCCACACTTATAAGTCTTATTACTTTCCATACTCCCCTTTTCAACTGAAGTTAATTGCATTCATGTGAAGGCACATTATCCCTCTCTTCTTTCACTTGATCTCCTTTTACTTTTGAGTTTGCCCCATTAAAGATCCAAAAAAACTCTCAACACAGCTGGGTGATTAGGATTTTAACAAGTGTACGAAATTAAATAATATAGATATCGGAGTATCCAAGATGTCGATCTCACGAGAATAGATTAATTGTTAAACCTTAATTCTAGCAAAGTTTATAAAAGAAACAAGAGAAATATGATGAAATTATGTTGCAAATAATTAAAAAGAATATGATGATGAATTTTATACATATATCTATACGTAATTCTATTTCTTTCTGTTTTCCATTCTAGATCATTTGTCAATTATTCTTTTCATTTTTTTTCTTTTTTGGGTTACCATGGAAGTCGTACTAGGCATTTCTACCCTGTCATGCAAAAATGGAAAAACAGATCAGGGGAGGGGTAGGATGGGCATGATATGGCGTTATATATATATATATATGTATGTATGTATGTATGTAGAGGGGAGATGAAACGCCAGCAAGGGGAGACGCATCGAAGAAGAAACACTTTGGAGTATCGTCGTAGATTTGTCAATGGAAGGGATCATGCAAGAGGCTTCTTTGACTGGAGATCAAAACTTTTCTCGATGTTTGTTGATAACCTGAGTCGGAATGTGACCAGAAAGGCACTTTGGGATGCCTTTTCCGACTTCGGCAGAGTGGCGGATTTTTATATCCATTCCAATAACTACGAAGGAAGACATGGTCTGCTAACTTTCGGCTTTGTTCGGTATTGGAAAGAATATGATTTTGAGGTGGCCATTAGGAAAGGAAACAAGCGGTTCCTAGAAGGAAGAAGGATTAGAGTTGCAGCAGCTCAACCTACAAAACAAAGAATTGTCAAGGGGGATTCAAAAAAGGGAGGTTTTACCTTTCAAGAACAAAAGAGAGTGGGAACAGTTAAGGCAGTGGTGGATGGACGGTCCTATAAAGAAGTGCTTTTAGCTAATGGCGGTGGGGAGGTTAATACCCAGTTCTTGATGATCGAAAGAACTCCATATGATGGTCATCAAAACAATGCCGTAAAAGATGCTTCGAAAGGGGTGGAGATGTTTTCAACCAGGGACATTTCCAAAAAGGTCTCGGTTGATAGAGGTTGTGAGTCCGATAAGGTGGAGTCTGAAGCATCTTCCTCTTCCCCAAGTTCCAAGTCAGATGCCAGCTCGTCTTATTTATCTATAGAAGAGGTCCATATTAACCTTCACATCCCGGACGAAGAGATGAATTGGTTAGAGAGGAGTGTGGTATGCAGATTGAAATTCGATGTTACGGTGGATGAAGTTCGTGAGAATATGGTGGCATTAGGAATCAAGGCAATGATGTCCCCATTAAGTAATGTCAAAATTCTGCTTACTTTTGATAATGAGGGTGAGAAGTTATCTTTTATGGAGAATCCGGGGGAGCTATCAGAGAAATGCTTTATTAATTTCTTTCCATGGGAAGTTTCCATTGATAGTAGAGTATGTCGTGTGTGGCTGAAATTGGAGGAAATTCCTCTTTTGCTATGGCATCAGAATTTCTTTTTGACTTTAGGCAACAAATGGGGTCAGGTTATCAAAGTGGCTAATTGCACAGAATCAAGAGAATGCCTTAAAGCGGCATGGATCTTGGTTGAAGTTGAAAGTAGAGTTAAAATACCTTCAACGGTGATGGGGAAATTGAATGGGAAAGATTCATTATCAAAGTCTTAGTTGCCGATAGTTTTGATGATCATCAACGGTGGTCGACGAGAAGCTCCGATCTTGATAACTTACAGGTTGAAGATTTTTCAGCTTTTTCAGACAGGGATGCAAGAGCGGGGCTTGCATTGGGAAATAACAATTTTCTTAATGATGCTTCAGTCGAGATAATGGCAGAATCCATGCAGAGAAAGGATGATAATCTCTCTCCACGCACTGATGGAACATCTTTATTGGAGAAAGAGCATGATGGCGGCGGAGAAAAACATATAATTATAACTACTGATGGGCTGAAGGATGATGTAAGCCCAAGAGAGTATTCTGAGCATTTGGCTGATTCGGGCCTTATCTACGAGAAGAGTGGGGAGGGCTTAGACTCTCCATCAGTTGATGAGCCTATTGAAAGTGGGCCAATTATGAATCTTCAGATTGTTGAATACAGAAAGAGGAATGAGGATTTATCTTATGGGTTGGATATAAATCCTAAAGCCCAACTTAAAGAAAATAAGAGGAGAAAGAAAAAGAAAGGCATCGATGAAATTCTCAATCGAGTACCAGACCAAGAATCCTAGTCATCAGAAAATTCAGTATCTGACAGCGATATTGAGAATAGGAATAAAGTGATTTTAAGAGAGGCAGAAGCAGTGTGGGGAAGTGGGTTCGGCTTGAGGGATTATTTATGAAAAAAGCAAGGAAGAAGTTATTCAAGCTTTGGCTGAACGTGATGAGGAGTTTGTGGCTGTTAATTAAAATGGGTGTGTGGGTGTTATGGTTTTGTTCAAAGATTTCATGATGAGAATCATAACATGGAATGTAAGGGGTTTGGGTAGGAAGGAAAGGAAATGTGCAGTGAGAAGTCTAGTTTGTAGAGAAAAGCTTGATATGATTATGATTTAAGAATCGAAGATTAGTAATGGTGATTCCAGATTGTTGAAACGCATTTGGGGTAAGGGATCTTGCAGAGGTGAGTTTGCTCAAGCGAATGGGGCCTTGGGTGGTCTAATTACAGTATGGAAAGAAGAATTTTTTCAATTCGAGCAGGCTGTCTCTGCAAATAGATATATTCTGGTGATTGGAGTGATAAAGGAAAAAGGTTTGAGATGTGGATTTGGAAATGTGTATGCCTCTAACGATGATTCTGACAGAGGTATGTTTTTTGATGAACTTATGCAAGTTTTAGAGGGTTTTGAGGTCCCTTGGGTGTTGGGAGGTGATTTCAATATTATCAAAAACTTTGAAAAGAAAATCGGAGTGGTTTTCAACCAAAGGGCTATGCAGATTTTTGTTGATTTTATTGAGAATCTGGGGTTGATTGATCTTCCACTTGCGGGAGACAAATTTACTTGGGGTAGTAACAGAGCTAGTCATTCATTTAGTAGATTGGATAGATTTCTTATTGCCCCAGATTTTATTTTACACTTTCCTAATCTAATTCAGAAAGTATTGCCTCGCTCTCTATCTGATCATAATCCTGTTCTTATTAGTGTTGATGGGAAAGATTGGGGTCCAAAGCCTTTTCAGAATATTGTAAGGGGTTGTTGGCAAACAGAGGGCAAAAGTCTTGACGATGATTGGAATATTTGGCAAAAACTAAGGAGATTGAAACCGGCTATCAAAGACTGGCATAAAAAGAATGAGTGTGGAGATGCTTCTAAAATATTGAAGTTAGAGGAAGATATTCATGAGTTGGAGCTTAGCTGGCAGCAAAATGTTGGAAATGAAAATCTCAGAGCTGAAATTGTTAGTCTTAAAGGGGAGTTATGGAAAATGTACTGGTCTGAGGAACTTTCATGGATGCAAAAATCGAGGTTGAAATGGACACAAGAAGGAGATAGGAATACTAAGTTTTTTCACATGATAGCGTCTACTAGAAAAAGAGTTAACCATATTCATAAATTGGTGTTTCAAGACAGAATAGTTGACAAACCAGCTGAATTAAAAGAATTGATTGCTGCTCAGTTTGAGGCTTTTTATAATTCTAACACTGCTTTCAAGGTGGTTGATGTGGGAGGCATGTTTAGTAAGATTAGCGAGCAGAGCAACATATGGCTTCAAAGGCCATTTTCTGAAGAAGAAATTCTTGAAGCTTTAGATAGCTGCGACGGAAACAAAGCGCCTGGTCCAGATGGATTTAATCTGAATTTTCTCAAGAAGAACTGGGACTTGATTAAAGCTGATGTGATGAAAAGCTTTGAAGCTTTTTATAGGACGGGGACATTTGACAAGAAAATTAATTCCTCTTTTGTTGTCTTGGTTCCAAAATGCAATAATCCTTCGCAGCTATCAGAGTACAGGCCAATCAGCTTGATAGGGAGTGTGTATAAGGTTTTGGCAAAAGTTCTTGCTAGGAGATTAAGCTGTGTTATTGAAGATGTGGTAGGGCCAAATCAGTTTACGTTTATTAGAGGAAGACAGATTCTAGATTGTTCTTTGGTGGCAAATGAAGTGATTGATGAATTAAAAAAGAACAGAATTGGTGGTTTGGTTTTCAAAGTTGACTTTGAGAAGGCTTATGATAGTGTTGATTAGGATTTCCTCCAATTTGCTTTGATAAAAATGGGCTTCGGAGAAAAATGGATTAATTGGACCATGTGCTGTGTTTCAACTGCAGTTTTATCTATTCTTGTTAATGGATCTCCATCTCGCTAGTTTAGTATTTGTAGAGGGTTGAGACAAGGTTGTCCCCTTTCTCCTTTCCTTTTTAACATTGTTGGTGAGGTTTTAAATGTGATGATCTCAAATGCTGTTTCCAAAGGTCTTTTCAATGGTGTCAAAATTGGTGACAGTCTTAATGTAAGTCACTTGCAATATTCAGACGACACTATTATTTTTTGCAATCCATCTTTGGAACAGCTGGTTAATGTTAAAAGGGTGCTTCGCTGCTTTCAGTTGTTGTCGAGACTCAAGATTAATTTTAAAAAGAGTCGGCTATATGGTGTTGGTGTTGAACAGAGTTTACTTAATGAGTGGGCTGATTATCTATGCTGCAAAGTTGAGTCACTTCCATCTAACTACTTGGGGCTGCCTCTCGGAGCTAAGCCATCTTCGATTGCAATTTGGAAACCTGTTATAGAGCGATTCCATTCTAGGCTAGCTTCTTGGAAAGGTAGGTATCTCTCAGTGGGAGGTAGAATTACTCTACTCAATTCTGTCCTGTCTAGTCTTCCAGTCTATTACATGTCTTTGTTTCCAATTCCCTGCGGCATAAAGGAATCACTTGATAGAATTCAAAGAAGATGGTTATGATCAGGTTCTGCGGACAAAAGGAAAATGCATTTGGTTGATTGGGATTCTATTTGTAAGCCAAAAATACTTGGGGGCCTTGGTTTGGTGGATTTCAAGCTTAAAAATAAAGCTTTACTTAATAGATGGATTTGGAGATTTAGTGAGGAGCAAACCAGCCTTTGGCATAGGGTTATTGTGGAGAGAAATAAAATGGTGTCTACGAACTTGCTGCCTGCAATTGGATATGCTAGAAGCTGTTCTTCCTTATGGAAGAATATTATGAATTCTTTGCATTCTGAGAACTTTTTTGGGGTTGTCACAAAGAATGGTATAGGATTTTCATTGGGAAATAGTGAGAACTTAAAATTCTGGGATGACAGTTGGGTAAATGGATGTACTTTGAAATATGCTTATCCGAGGATTTATGCCCTTGCAAAAAAAAAGAGTGGTACGGTGAAGGAATTCTGTAGATGGAATGGCGACAAATGGGAATGGAATATTACATTAAGGCGAAGCTTGTTTGATTGGGAAGTGCAACAGTGGAACTCGTTTAGGCAGACTGTTGATGATTTTTTTATTTGTCCCAATTTCAAGGACAAAGCTTATTTGGAAACATACTAGCTTAGGATCTTATACTGCCAAATCCTTTTGCACTACAGTCAATAATATTGGTGGGAGTAATGATGCTAAATGGGGGCAGGTCTGGATAGGGAGTGTCCCGCCCAAGGTGGAGGCCTTTGTATGGCTTGTGCTTAAAGAAAAAATTGCAGTGAAAGCTGAACTCGCTTGTAGGGGCCTAATCAATTAGGAGGAAGCTTTATGTCCTTTCTGTAAAAAGGATGTTGAATCAGTTTTTCATCTCCTTTTTGGTTGCTGGTGTGTATGGAGTGTTTGGCAACATTGTTGTGCTACTTGGGACGTTGCTTGGGTAATGCCAGGTGATGTGTCTTCTTTCTTTATTGCTTGGAATGAATCAAATAAAAATATTGTTTGGCGCATGGCTTTCTTTGCTATTGTTTGGTCAGTTTGGTTAAGTAGGAATGAGGTGGTGTTTAGTGGAAAATCTGTTGATGTAATACAACTTATTGATGCTGTTAAAATCAGATTGGCCACTTGGATAAGGGCTAAATGGCCGGATCAGCCATATTCTTTTGTTGATATTTTTCGTTTCCTAAATTTGGTGGAGATTAGTAGAACTGCTGTTGTGAAAAAGCCAAGTTGGGTTTGGACTAAACTTGCTTTGGGATTGTTGAAATTTAATGTAGATGGATCTGCGAAAGGACAGCCGGGGTCAGTAGGTATTGGAAGTGTGTTAAGAGATGATGTTGGCTGTACCAAGTTGGTTTTCTCTAAATCTATCGGTCAAGCTGACTCTAATATGGCTGAGTTTTTGGCTATCAAAGAAGCTGCTCTTATTTTTTGTGCTTCTAGATGGTTTGACTCAAAAGGGTTAGTGATTGAAAGTGTCTCCAAAAATGCTGTGAAGTGGGTTAACGATCCTCAAAGTTGTCCATGGAGATTTTGCAAATTTGTAATGCAAATTGATTTGCTAAAAGCAAAGATGAGGTCATGGAGCATTAATTATATCTCTAGGGAGATTAATACCATTGCAGATGGTCTTGCTAAAGCTGGGGTTGAAAGAGAAAATAATCTGATTGTGTTTTATGATTAATCTTTTCATGATGGCTGTTGTATTGTGTCCTTTGGATTACTAAATTTGCGTGGTCCTCTGCTAGTCAGGCCATGCTACCTATGGCTAGTTTTAATCGGGTAAGGCAATCGCCGTTGTTGTTTGGAGGTCTGACAATTGTATGCGTTTTGGGCTGTTTGTAGTCCTTTGACTACAACTACTTGTAAGTAGCTATTCTTAATAAATTTTTGCCCTTCAAAATATATATATATATATATATGTATGTATATAAATATATAAAATATTGTTAATGTATTGTAGGACTCAGATTCTTTGTATGGCATCTCTATGATAATGTAATCTAACACTCGGCAATTTTGCGTTTTACTCATCCCCCTTTAGGGTCTGCTTGGTAGAGTAGAAAAACGGAAGGATGGAAAGAGATGGAAAGAAAACTGGACAGAAAATTAAATTTGAAGAGTTTGGTAAGAAGGAAAATTGAGGAGACAGAAAATAAGAAAGAAATATGTTTTCTTCCCACTCTTCATTATTGAAATCCATCCAATTTTGGACGGATGATTGGAAAGAAAACAAGGACCTATTTTTAAATAGTCTGAAAATACTAAAATGACCCTTTATCAAATTTGTTATTACAAATTTTTGAGAGAAAATCCCTAATCCTCTCTTGTTGGACAAAAGCTGAAAAATATCCTTTTTTGTCCTACGAAAGCTGAAAAATATCATGTGGCCTCTCCTTTTCCCATCATATAATTATTAATCCATTAATTAATCAATCTAAATGCTAAATATTAGCTGTTAAAGATAAAATGTAATTTTTATTTAATTATTATTGGATACAGCCTTTTATACTAATAAAGATTTTTTTGGGTAAGTCCTTTTTTTATTAAAAAAAACTTGTTTGTAAATAAATCAATTATTAATCTAATTTATTTGAGAAATTAAAAAACCTTGAAAAAGTTAATAAATAATATCTGAATATTAAATATATATCAACCAATATTTACTAGTTATATGAGAAGGGCATAATAGTAAAGTACATTAAATTTATCTTCCTTCCTTTCATTTTTCTTTTCTTTTTTTTTTGAAAAGCAAGAAATATTATTGATGAGAGTGATCAAAAATCACCTCGAAGAAGGACACAAAAAGGATCAACATTAAAGTCCAACACAAACAAATCACCAACAACTAGAGACCAAAGAGAACACAACCAACCATAACTAAGGCTATAAACAAAATAGCACCAAAGCATTAGCCTGAAGTTTCGCAAAAAAAGAAACACCAGCAGCAAAAACATTAACAACCAAAACCTCATAATCTTTCCCAGTTAAATAATGCAATGCAACCAAGGAATTTGTATGTCCACACGACTCTTGGCTAATTTATCTGCCTCATTGTTTGCTTCCCTCAAAGTATGTGTAATTATAAAATCTTTCAATCCTTTCTTCCATACTATTATTTGCGCCAACCATTTCCTCATCTTCCAAGGACAATCCCTAGGATTAGCAATCCAACTCACAGCATTCATGGAATCACTCTCCACCAATAAACCGTGACTATCCACCCATCTTGATGCACAGAAAACCATGATTGCTTCTCTTATGGCCAAAATCTCAGCTTCATTAGAATCACAAATCCCCACCACTTTGGAGAACTCGAACCATACCTTGCCTTTGTCGTCTCTCAACAAACCTCCAATGCCCCTTAGTCCCGGCTTGCCTCTAGATGCTCCATCAACATTGAACTTCATGTAACCAGAGTTAGGAGGTATCCAACCAGTATTATATCTACTTCTTCGCGTAACTTCCGTACTTTTCATTCCAGCAGGATTGATGAACATGTCAACAAAAGAAGAGTCAATTTTAGGCCATTTGGCTTTCATCCACCAAGACAATCTAAGTTTAATATAGAACAACAACTCCTCAGCATCAAAAATTTTCCCATTAAATGCAATATTATTCCTGTGCAACCAAACAGACCAGACGATGACAAAAAAGATCATTTTCCATGCTTCCTTATTCCCTTTGATCCCATTAGCAGACTGCCAATTAAGGAAGAAAGAATATGGCTCCTTTGGAATCACCCATACAATCTCCCAAAAACTACAGCAAGCCATTCAAATTTTCCAAGTGTAACTACAAGTGAAAAAACGATGGGAGACAGATTCAATTTCGTTTTTGCAAAAGGAACAAAGAGCTGAAGTTGCTTGAAGTAATCCCCTTTTGACTAGTTCCTCCTTAACTGCCATTTTCTTCCTTAAAACTTGCCAAACAAGGACTTCAACTTTTGGAGGAGCGAGACCTGCCCATACTTGTTTCCAAACCTCTGTATTACTATTATTCATCGTTAATACTGTCCTGCAAAAAGAAATAGATGAATATTCACCACTTGGATTATTTTTCCATATCAATTTATCATCCAAATCAGGTGAAAGAGAGAACTCATTCAACACTTCATTGATGGCACTCCATTGTTGTTGTTCCCAATTAAAAGGTGGTCTTCTCAATTTGATGCTCCAAACCCACAAGTTGCCTTGAAGTCTACCAAAGTCCACGGCTTTCCCTTTCTTAGCTACTGCAAGGGCATAAATTCTTGGGAATAAATCCTTTAAAACCATTCCATCCACCCAACCATCATGCCAAAAATCCACATTGTTACCATTGCCGATGGGCACTCCCATATTACTCATAATCACCTCTTTGTAAGGCCCATGTTGGTAGAGTGGTCTGGTAATATTTCTCCAAATCCAAAAGCATTTGTTTTGGTGACCGCTGGCTGGATACATTTGATTGGCTTCCAAAGCATTCTTCTTAACGATTACCTTTCGCCATAAGCTCATCCTTTCATTACCAAAACGCCACAACCATTTATTAAAGAGATCTCTGTTCTTAAGATCAAGGTTAATGAGACCCAAACCTCCGAACTCCTTTAGATTGCATATAGAAACCCAATCAACATAGTGAATTTTCCTAGTTGCATTCGAACCAGACCAAAAGAACCTCTTCATAATTTTCTCTAACTCATTCTTGATCATAATAGGCATTTGAAAAAGAGACATAAAAAAGACAGGTAAGCTTACTAATATTGATTTAATCAGAGTCAGTCTACCTCCCATCGAGAGATGTCTAACTTTCCAAACTGCCAACTTTGTTCTGAACTTTTCGACAATAGGCTGCCAGATATGAGTTGAATTCATCCTAGCTCCCAACGGCAATCCTAAATACGTACAAGGCAGATTCCCTACGTTACAAGCAATGGAGTCCGCCCAGGATTGAAGAACCTGGTTGTTTGCTTTTATCCCCATCAAACTACCCTTCTTAAAGTTTATCTTCAAACCTGAGATGATTTGGAAAACCCTGAGGACTCTTTTAGCATTTAATAACTGCTCCCTGTCATTATCACAGAAGATTAACGTATCGTCAGCATACTGAAGGTGAGAGATGCACAGATCTCCAATTTTGACTCATTCATATAACTTTTTGTATACAGCTTGCTTCAATAACAAACTTAAAGCTTCCCCAACCAAATTAAAAAGAAAAGGGGAAAGAGGACATCCTTGTCTTAACCCCCTTGCTAAACGAAACTGCCTTGTGGCTGAGCCATTAACCATGATTGAAACTGAAGCTGTAGAAACACACGTCATGATCCATTTAGTCCACTTTTCTCCAAATCCCATTATTCTCAGAACAAATTCCAGAAAACTCCAATCAACACTGTCATAAGCTTTCTCAAAGTCAACTTTAAAACATAATCCTCCACCATTCCTTCTCCTCATCCAATCAATAATCTCATTTGCAACTAAAGCACAGTCTAGAATCTGCCTCCCTCCTATAAAAGCAATTTGGTTAACACCAATCACCTCAGACATCACATCTTTAATCCTATTAGCAAGGACCTTAGCAATAATTTTGTAAATACTGCCCACCAGGCTTATAGGTCGATACTGTTTCAAACTATCAGCTCCATCACATTTAGGGATCAGCGTGATGAAAGAGGTATTAATGCTCTTGTGGAAAGTGCCTTTTTCATAGAAATCTTGCATCAATTCCATGATCAATCCTTTGAGGGAATCCCACTGCCTTTTGATGAAAACAAAATTAAAACCATCTGGTCCAGGAGCTCTATTACCATTGCAACTCTCAACAGCATCAAACACTTCCTTTCTTCAAATGGCTTTTGAAGTTTCTCTAAACTGCCAAGTTCAACTCTTTTAAAATCACAGTCCATATTAATAACTTCTGTAGCCATCTTCAAGCTATAAAAATTCTCAAAGTATTTAGCAATTTCATCTTTAAGTTCCTTCCGATCGTCGCCCTTTCTCCCTTTGAACTCTAGATTACAAATAAAATTTCTCCTTCCCCTGTTAGCAGCAGCCAATAGGAAAAATTTAGTATTCCAATCACCTTCTTGTAGCCATTGAGCTCTAGATTTTTGTTGCCACTTCCTTGCTTCATCTCTGTACAACTTCCAAAGCTCTCATTTGTATCTGACTAATTCTCTCTTCAAATCTTTAGTAAAATGCCCACTTTGAATGTTCTCTTCCAAGCAACTGATCTTTTCTTCCAAAGCTCCAATTTTCTTTGAATCATCCTCTTGCATGGCTTGCCAATTTTTTATTTCCATCTTCAATTTTCTTAACAGATGTTGCATTCCTTCCCCTTTTTTTTATTAGTAGTGATAGATTCCCATGCCTCTTTTAACATCTTTTGAAAATTATCACTATCTAACCAATGATTAAAGAACCTAAAGGGCTTAGGTCCCCAGTTCTTCTTGAAAGCTTCAATGACAATGGGATTATGATCAGATAAAGATCTAGGAAAAGCAGATTGATGAAGATCCGGCAATTTGATGAGAATATCTGAGTTGATGAGGAATCTATCCAATCTACTGAAGGAGACACACTCTTGAACTCTCCCCTATGTAAATTTGGCTCCCACAAGAGGTAAATCAACCAGCTCCATATCTTCACTGAAATCAGAGAAGTTCTTCATACCAACGACATTCAGAAAAACTCCAATCCTCTCCTCTTGGCTTTTAATAACCTTAAAATCCCCTGCAAGAATCCAAGGTAGATCAAATTGGTTTCTGATACGCTTTAACTCCTCCCACAAACTTAACCTGTCATCATCGTTATTGGGAGCATAGACGTTCCCAACGATACAGCGCAATCCAATCTCTTTTAAAGAACCAATACAAAGAATATATCTTGGAGCCACAATAGTCGAATCCAAAATAAAAAACTCCTCATTCCATAAGGAAATCAACCCATCTGCAGTGCCATTAGAGACCGAGAACTCACCTTTAAATCTCCCTTTTCCCCAAATTGTCTTCAACAATCTTCCATCCACCGAGCTTAACTTAGATTCTTGTATTAAAATCATATCAAGGTTCGACTTTGACACGAACCTTCTAACAGCCCTCCTCTTCTCTTTGTGTCCTAAACCTCTCACATTCCATGTAGCAATCTTCATTAAGATTTGTGCATCACATGAACCCCACCCTTACCTACTCAGCTTCTGTCTTTTGCCTCCAAGGCCTCCAACCTTCTTATAATTTGCCCTCTGTCCTTCATGAATTCTATCCCCAGTATCTCAGCCACCTTCCATGTTTCCTCGGCTTCGCTTCTAATGATTTGGTTTCGATTTTCAATATCCTCATCGGACATCGAAATTCTGACACCATCTTATCTTTAATTTTGTCACCGTACACTAACTGAATCGTTCCTTTACGTAATCTTCTCTTCTTGCATCTCTCTACTCCTCTGTTTTTTGCCAGATAATACTCGGGGCAGACCGTATCATGAATAGCAATTCTATCATTAATAGTGTTAATCGCTATATTTCCACTATTAGGCCTTAAGCCTTCTTCATACCTCAAATAAGGCCTCGAAGAAATATCATCATCTTCTCTTGACCCAACCTTCTTCTTGCTAAACGTAGGCCCATCTTCCAATGAGTTACTAGCTTGGCCCAAAGCATGTTCATTTCTTTGATCAACATCCAAACGCACCAAAGCCTGTTGTAAATTGCCTGAGCCGTTCACTTCCTCTAGCTCCTTGTATCTCTCGCTGAGAATCACTATCTCCTCATCCATTATTTGAACTCCAACATCATCATTAATGAAGCCGTCATCGATATTTTCCCAAGGGCCCCTAACCAATGAGAGGGAGACACATTATGTTCTCCAGATGAGGAGATTGTCTCCTGTATCATGCTGTCAGAAGAAAACGAAACGTCTCCAGTGTTCTCCTCTAATTGGATTTGCACCTCCATTCTCTTTTCTTCTTCAGCAGCAGCATGCGCCCCCTAGTCATTAAATGCTTCCCTCGAATAATGAGAATTTGTCCCCCTGTCGAGAGAGAGAGAATGAACCGGGAGGTTCGACGGAGAGTTCATCAGAGAATCGTCAGTAGATGAGGAATAGCCTTTTTTCGGGTAAGCAACAATCTTAGGCACCACTTCCTTATTGACAATGGAGACAGAAATGAGGAACTTGAAGCCATTCGCCTTTCCCAAGATGAAAGGTGGAATCTTAGATTTGTTAACAACCTCAATTTGAATCCAAGCTGATTCCAAGGAACTTTTAGAACTAGTTACATCCGCAATGTGTAGAACAGTACCCCAGCATTCACCAATTCTCTTGAAGAAATTTACGTGCCACAAGTTCAAGGAAACATCATCAAGTTTGATCCACACACAATGCTTCCTTTCATAACTTGACTCCAACCAAGGAGTTATAGAGTCAAACCAGGTCACAAACAGATCAGGGTAATCTTTAAGAAAGGTGGTCATCTCCACCTTGGAAAGGAAAGTAAGAAGAATGTCAAGGTTGCCAAGAGGTCTAAGAATCACACCTACACCTTGCTGAACCAAAAAGTCATGAATAACCTTATAATTAACCATGCTCCTAAGCCTCCCAATAGCACTGCGAGTTAACCATTCAAAGTCTTCATGGGGAAAATGGACTTCGAAGTTAACCTCATCAACATAGGGGGCAGAAACAGAGGGGGAAGCAGGTTCAAAAACTCCATTGTCAAAACCAGTGCCAGTGTCGCCATTATGTAGACTTGGGTCTAAAGAGTGCCTTGCTTTTGTTTTAACAACATTTAACAAGTCTTTTTCGGCAGGGGGAAGTGAACCACGAACCGTTTGAGAGTAGGAAAAACCTTTCCTCACTAAGTTCCCAGCTGGCCTCTTGATAAGGGACTGACCAGCTTGGCCAGTAGGAACAGTACTCACCTTATTAGAATAGGTAGCTTGTCGGACCCTAATGCATTGATTTAGGATTTTCCGCCCATTACCTTGCTCAATGGCTTTGAGAGCTTCTTCTTCTCTTCGAAATCTGACAAAGGCATATTTGGAAAAACGCCAAGATATTTTCGAAAATGAATCTTGGGGATATAAGCATCCACAACCACACCAAACTCACTAAAACTTTTCCATAGCATTCCCAATGAAACCTCTTGATGAAGTTACCAACAAAAACAGAAAAGAACCGGGACCTCCAATCAAGATTAGAAGGGGACCTAGCTCTCCTATCATTGGAAAGCGAAGCAGGTTGATGGACTCTGGCAGATCTTCTTCTCCATTCATGCGTAAATCCTCTCTGTGCTTTCTGAGAATTCTGGAAGTTGAAACGTCTACGTCGCTCCATGAAACTTATCTTTATATGCAAATTAACTTTAATAATTTGGCTTGAGAAAAACACCTTTTTTTTCCTTCTGTGTATAGGAGATAGGGAAAAACACCTTCATTTTTCTTTTCTACCAACCAATGAGAGGAAAGAAAATTGATTTTTCCATCCAATTTTTCATCTTTCCTACCAAGCACATCAAAAAGAAAAAAAATACATATTTTCCATCTTCTTACTTTTCTCTCTTTTCTATTTTCTTTCTTTCCATTTTTCTTTCCTTGCTACCAAGCAAGGCCTTAGTGTAAAACTGAAACATGAACCAGTACTTTGATGAGAAACAAAGAAAGGAGTGTACATTTGAAGTACCGTGTCACGATTATTTCTCTTTCTTATCCCTTGAATCCTTTTTATCCCCTAAAGCTAATCAAACCCTACTTTTTTAATGGCTTAATACACACTTTCCCCCCTAAAGTATACCCAGTTAGAGAGTTTGGTCTTTAAAGTTTTATTGTGGATAGATTACCCCCTAAACTTTTATTTCGGTGACCCGTTAGCCCTTCCGTTAACAGAAAATGGTTAAGTCCCAGATAGCTTCGTTAACTTCAAAGATTAGGTTGCCAATCCCTCAATATGGGCCCCACACCACCAATGCAACCAAAATTTATCAGAAGATCTACCAATTTCAGAACATAATGGATAAGACTTCGAGACTAGCAAGCACCAAAAAAAAAAAAAAGAAGTAGAATCCAACCGCATTACTTTCAATCCATGATCTGACTTTGGCCATGTAAAACACTAAAGGCAGAGAGAAGAATCTAAAGCAGAAAATGTGGTGCCTACTAGCAATCTTGGCAGGAACCCAGTAAACAAAACCATTACCTTCACCGTTCATCTCCAAAATCATCCTCAGTATTGCTTCAATCTTTCAAATAAACCACATTAAAAATAGAGAAGACAATTAGGAATCTGAGAACTGAGAATTGAGAGAAGCAATTTTGAGAAGAGAATTCTTACTATTTGCAAAAGAAATCAGACTTGGAAGAGGGTAGTGTTTCAGCAATTAAATTTCTAGGGTTCATAACTTGAATTTGGGGTTTTTCATTGAAGGATTCTAATTGAAAATCCGAAGGGTGGAGTTATGTGTTATGAGAAGGAAAGTGACATAATGAAAGGAGAAGGCAATCTAACGGTGGCTAAGGTTGAATCGCTGGTTTGAAGTTGCGAAAAGGCTTTGTTCCTTGTGAGAACTTTGGGTTTTTCAAACCCATTCATTCAAAGAGATTGGAATAAGAGAGTCTAGTAAAGTGAAGCGCAGTAATTAAGGTCTTGGATGGAAACAGCGGGTGCCTATGGCTGTCAATGGTGGCAGAGCCGACGAAGCCTACTGGAAACTGGGTTTGGACGGTGAAGCTTTTACAAAGAATGATGAAGGCTGAAGAAAAATCGACGGAGAAAGAGAGATAATGGAAACAATTATTAAAATATAAAAAACATTCAGCGTGTGGGGCCCAAATTAAGGGATTAGCAACCCAATTTCTGAAGTTATCGGTGTCGTCTTGGACTTAACCATTTTCTGTTAACGGAGAGGCTAATGGGTCATCGAAATAAAAGTTTAAGGGGCAATATGTCCACAATAAAACTTTAAGGATCAAACTGTCCAACCGGGTATACTTTAGGGGGGAAAGTGTGTATTAAAGCCGTTTTTTAATTAGAGGAGTTTATAAAAATGTAATGCAATTTTAACCAATAATTGTCTTATGATAATGGTGAAGGTTAAAGCATGGTGGCCTGACCCGTATGGTTTGGAAATATAACTATATCAATGCAGAGCAGGATAGAAAGATTTGCAGTGCAAGCATATTGGAAGTACAGAGTAGACAGATTATATAAAAGGCATGTGGCAGCTATAAAAGCAAAACCTATGGCAGAGGGCAGAGCATCTGCTTTAGCGAAAATGATGATACGACTTGTGAGAGTTACTATGGAATTATAAGGTAGTATAATTACAATTACATATTTTAAATTAAAACCTAGCATAATAAAGTTATTAATTTTAGAACTTATCCTAAAATTTTAAATTTTTTTAATTGTGGCTAAACTTAATTAGGTGTTGTATATATGATAAATTGAAGTAATTTGAAAATTTATTTTAAAAATTTTAAGTATTGAATTTATTGTGCAAAGATAGTTTGATAAGATGTTAAAATTAAATGTTGAACATATTTATTTTTGAATTATTTTAAGAAAAATATGATTTTATGAAAAAACTGTAGTGATAATACATAATAAGGGAAAAATAATGGTTGAATTCCTCGTCCAGCCAATTTGATTAGAAATTGAAGAAATCATGGAAGAGGTATCGAGTTCAAAACCTCTCATTCTCTAAGTAGGTCAATTTCAAAAAAGAAAAATTAGTGGTTAAAAGGAAAGAATATTACATTAATATATAATTAAATATGATTTTGTCCTTCAAAAAATTGTTTATCATTTTTATTATTATATAATTTATATAAATAATATAATATAATAGTTAACATGTAAAAAGTAATATTTTTTTTCAAATATTTATACAAAAAGAAAAAAAAATCTTTTTTCGTAATTTTAATATTTTACAACAGTTTTACAATATCACTATCAAACAGCTTTTTACGTTTTACCGTACTTATATGTTGAACTTACCAAACGTTACTTTAACTTCTTTAAACAACAATTATGAAACAACTTTACTGAAATAGCACTTTTTTTATAAACTCTAGTGGGACCAAACAGATCCTAAGTAACTCACTAGTGAATTTTATTTTTAAGTTTAAATTACGAAAAAGTAATTTTCTTTGGC
Source organism: Microcos paniculata (assembly GCA_030664755.1). Classification (NCBI taxonomy): domain Eukaryota; kingdom Viridiplantae; phylum Streptophyta; class Magnoliopsida; order Malvales; family Malvaceae; genus Microcos; species Microcos paniculata. Next base: position 8,347,665 of record CP131462.1, on the reverse strand, counting down.
GTCAAATAAAAAGGAATTTTATTACTAGAGGATTAAAACTTTACATCAGTTTCATTTACTAGCTAAGAAAATGAGTATAAAGTCTCTACTCCATTTCCTGCTACCACTCAACTATTACTAGCTAGTAGCTACTAACTTCATGTGAGGCCAAAAGACGTCGTTATTCAAAATCCCCACCAATGAGAATGGTTGATGTCTCGTGATGTTGAGTAAGCACATTCCCATTATTATCTGCTTTGCCAACTAGTCTGCAGCATTATTGGCCTGTCTTTTGATAATGGATAAGATTGAACTTTATCTGCTGTGTATGTTTGGCAAGGTTTTTAGCAAAACCATCAATACCTCACCTTGTTATTTCTCACAGCCACTCTAATTCCTGCGTTCTTTGTCTTTGAACAATCGTGCTGCCAAGTACACCGACCACTTCTTGCGGCACGAATAGAAGAAAAATGCAGCCCCACCGCACTTGTCACCGAACACATGCACCCCTAAAAGATATGAGTCAAATGGATTTGTCATCAGCCCCCAATATTCCCTCTGAATTGCCTGGGCAAATAGAGAGCACTATGGTCACTTACATGGACCGTCAATTGTTCAAAGCTGCAGAAAAAGGTGATATGGAACCATTGAACGCGTACCAAGATCACCTTGATCGGCTTGTGGACGCGGATCAGAACACGGCACTTCATATTTACTCCTCCGCCAGCGGAGAGAAGACTGGTAATAAAGATCATCGCTTTCTCTACTTTCATAAACGTGAGTTATCCATCAACCATATGGCTCCCTTTGGGAGACCAGTATAGCATGTTTAGAGGCTAAACGTGCCGCACTAGCCCAAAAGGGTCCTTAAGTGTATAAATTAATGGTGATGTGGGGATTGCTTAGCAACCCCTAAACGCACCATCCCAAACACAATTTTGTGCTGCAGTGGGAATTCTCCATTCCCACCGCGACACTCTTTCCAAAAATAACCTATTGGCATTAAATCAAGCTAGGTAAATTTATTTAGGTTTCACTTAATTACTAGAATTATTATTTTATTATTAGTGAGTTATTTATTAGTGGTCTCTTAAAGTTTTAGTATTCCTAGTATAAATAACTAGGTGATTATGTTTAGGGTTTTGACTGCGGCTCAAAGGCTCAGCGTTTGTTAAACTAAGAGATATTTAATTGAGTGTTTGAGTGTGTAAGGCTTGAGCGTTACTTAAAGTATGTTTGGAGAATCCATTTGGGTTGTTTAAAAAAATCATTGTGATTGTTGTGTGGAGCCTCCAGTTCAAATTAATAAAATTGTTATTGTATGGTGGTTTTTGAGAGTCAATTAAAAGTTTGTTCTTCTGCTGTGTGTTTAGAAGGAATTGTATCAAATTTTCTCAATTTCAACACAACCTCATGTCTTTTTTTTTGTTATATCATTTAAAATTTTTTTAATTAATATCTGTTATGATCATTTTTCATTCTCATCTCACCGTCACTGTTGCATATTTTTTCACCGCTGGTTTTATTCTCACAATTATAATTCTAATCTTATCACTATAGTAACTAATCTTAGCATTTTAATCTCACTGAGAGTCAATCTTATAGCTCTGTCGAAGGGAGCCTATGTCTATCTCCGGCAACTTTTGGAGAAATGCCCCTCCCTTCTTATGCAAGCCAATGCTAGAGGCGAAATCCCATTACACGTTGCAGCGAGGTATGGGCAACATGCTATCGTTGATTTCTTTATCAATCGCAGCAAGGAGCAGCATGGAGGAGACCTAGAGCAGATGCTGCGAATGAGGGATAAGGAGCAAAATACGGCCTTGCATAAGGCGGCTCAATATGGTCGCCTGAATGTGGTGCAAGCGTTGCTCATAGAGGACCCTGACCTTTCATCCTCTGTTAATTCAAGAGGCGAGACTCCACTGTACGTAGCTGCCAGGGGAGGGGGCAGAACGTATCACCATTTGGTGGCTAAGATTTTAGATGGTAATTGCGAACCAATGGCTCTTGTCGGCCCCCGCGGTAGAACAATTTTACATGCAGCAGCCCTGGCCAACAATGCAAGTAAGTCCTAGCTACCAGCTAGTAGTAAGCTCATTAAAAAATTTTTCGGTTGATAATTTTAACTTAGATCGTTTTAATTTAATTCTCAATCAATATTTAGTATAATTAAAAGAAAAACTTTACTCTTTATATATAATATTAAATTTTGTAAGAAATATAAAAAGAAGAAAAAATATACTGTATATGCACTATTTAATTTTTCACCTTTTGATTTGTATTTTGCTTTTGTGTGTAGAGATTGTAAAAATAATATTAGAGCGAAAAAATCATCTAGCAAAAGAAATGGATGAAGATGGGTGGACACCACTTCACTATGCTGCGCATTTCGGTCACTTATCTGTTGCGAAGGCGTTGTTAGTATGTGACAGCTCTACTGCTTATATAACTAATGATAAAGAGAGAGGGATGTCGCCTCTTCACATGGCAGCTTGGCAAGGCGACAAAAAAATGATGGCACTCATTATCTCCAATTGTCCAGGTTGTTTAGGAATTTTGGACAAAGGAGGCTGGAATTTCCTTCACTTTGCACTTGTTACTCTACCTCCCAGATTATTTTACAATAGCTTTTTTTTGGGTGCTGCTTTAATTTCTATTATTTTTCAACGTGGATGGACTGAGGAACCATATAGTGAATGGACTGTGGAATCAAAAACTAGAAACCTTTTAGATGAGAAGGATGCGAATGGGATCACGCCTTTCCATATCTTGCTTTACGGCCCTGCTCGTCACTGCGATGGCTATGATGATGTTGTTTCAGCTCTTAAACGAAAGGGACTTGGGGCACAAATACCGCATTGGGACGAGTACTCACAAGATTCACAAAACAAGGTAACTAATTTATGTACAGATAAGATTTTAAAATATTTTATATACGTCTAATGGAGTTATATATTAATTAGGATAATACTGTTATTTTTTGTCTCCTAACCCCAAATCTTGCAATTTGTACCATGTGGTTTTGACATATTAATTTGGTTCTCTTGCTATGTTTTCTTATTAGTGCATTGATAGTGTTTTCTAATTTTAGTTTTCGTTTCTTTATTTTGAAGAGAGAGAATAATTCAATGTTGTATTAAAGGGAAAAAAAAGTAAAACATTGGTTTTGCTATATTGATTGGATATATAACCACTCCCTCTAGAGATTAATTATTACATAGGTCTAGCTTACCACATTAATGTTGGTCCAAACCATTAAAATAATATCATCAATTCAAAATAACCATTAAATTTTAGCCCCATATTTTAAAATTTAGATACAAGTTTAGCCCTAAGTTTTTTTAAAAAAATTATTCATAGGATAGATTCTAAAATTTAGGATATTACTAGAGTATAATTTTAATAATTGTAGGAAAATTATGAGTTAGCATAATTTTAGTGGTTGGGATTACCATTGATGTAGTAAACCAGAGTTTATATAATCATTTCTCCATTCCTTTCATAAGAGAAATTAGTTATACGTACGGGACTATTCCACCATATTATTCATGAAGCCAACAAATAAAATTGTGTCAATTTATAAGTTCTCATATGATTACTAAAATCCTATCTCCATAATGTCTTAAATTTTAAAACTTATTCTATAAGTCCTATTTTTTAAGACTTATATAGCTAAATCTATTGCTAAATATTTTGAGTTGATATAATTTTTTTGGTTGGTCCTATTGATGATGAGGTAGAGTGGTCCCATATAATAATATCTCATCTAATCATATTCTTTTAATTTCTCTTTCACCCCTATTTTCCTTTTTAAAAAATGGAAATTTGGGAGCCATTTTTGCTATTTGTGAGGAGGATTTTATAATCTTCCTTAAATGTACGGTAAAAAAATAAAATACTAAAATAAAGCATGCATGGAATCTAATATAGAGAGATTAATCGAATTTAAATCGAAGGGAAAAGAAGGCCGTTGCCTGTTGGGTTGCCGGTAGAGCTGTCAAAAGCTGACCCGAACCCAATAACCAGACCCGAAACTAACTCGACCTGGTTTGACTAAAAAAAGTAAACGATTCGAATCCGACCGACCTGAAACCCGATTGACCCGAAACCCGATTAACCCGAAACCCGATTGACCCAAGAATCTAACCCGAAAAACACGAGAATCTAACCCGAAAGAACCCGACAAACTAATGAAATACTCCCTCTGTCCCTATTTATCTGCCTCCTGCTAGAAGCTTTATTTGTATCTAGAAGCTTTATTTATCCCATTTTATCTGTCTATGTCCCAGCATTAATTATTAATTTTTCAAAATTACCCTTTTAAACTACTTTCTTTCTCTCTTAAATAAATATTTTTCTTAAATAGGAGAGATAATTAAAGAAGAAGAGAGATAAGGATAAAATAAGAAAGTCAATTTAAATATGTATGAAATTTTGTACCATAATTACTTTTTTTTCTCGTATGAAACGATTAATTGTAACAGACAAATACAGACAGATGGAGTATTTTTATATACCTCATAAACTTCAAATTTAATAAATAAATTTGATAAAGAAAATAAAAATAAATATTTGATAAAATTTTGATCAAAGTGAACTTAAAAAAATATTTTTTTCATAATTATGTTTTTTAAATTTTATTATTATGATTGAATTATATGAATTTATAGAATATTATTAGTTAAATTTAATAATATTAATTATGAACATTATTAAGGAAAATTTGAGAATTTACAAAAGGCCATGTTGATTTCATCATTACTGATCAAATCAATAAATAAATTTTTTCATGTGAATGACAATTTTCCATTCTGACTAAGAAAATTTATAAATTATAGTAGTATTAATAAATTACTAATATTCATATCAAATTAGTGAATTATCTATCCAACAAAAAACATCTAAACATTAAAAATTTGAAATTAAAATTTCAATATGTTGTTATATATTTTCTCCTTATAATTTAGTTCTCGCCAAAACAAATAATTTAATGAGAATGTCAAATTAGTGTGTGTGCAAGTTGTTCTATTATGCAGAAGTAGGTGATGTTAATCACTAATCACTATAAAAGTATAGTCTATATACAAGTCTTAGAAAGGAAAGAACAAAACAAAATCATTAGCACTAAGATAATAAGATACTAAGATTAGTGGTTCATGGTGGTCATAGCTGTATGACAGTTCGGATAGCCTATTAGCTATTGGCTATTCCTTTTCAGCTATCCTATTCATCGACCAAATAAAAGCTTTTAAATTTTCAATTTAATAAGAAGAAACTGGTAAATTTTATAGTTGTATGCCAAAATTTTGACTCCTTAGTTTGTAATTATATATCAAAATTCTGGTTCCTTAGTTTGTAATTGTACTACGGATAATTCATGATTATATATTAATGATATTATGAATCATGAATTTATTATATATCAATTAGAATTTAGAAATGAATTATTAAATAATAAAAATTTAAATATTTATTTTATTTAAAACTATAGATAATTTATAGGAAAATTTTTAAAAAAGTTATAAATATTACTAATGTAATTAATATATTTATAACATTACAAATTTAATTAATTTAATTACAATTTATAACAAGTAGAGCTGCTCAAGGGCCAGGCTACCCGCCCGAACCCGAAAGCCCGCCCGAAAAATGGGACGGTTTGGACAAAATTATAGGGCCCGAATTTCGGGCCTTGGACAAAAGATAAAGCCCGTTTTTAAAATGGGCCGGGCCTTGGACACAACTTTGAAGCCCGAGCCCGGCCCGTTTTTCATATAATATAGTTTTTATATTTTTTATTTTTAGAAATATTAAATAAGTATATAAGGTTATTATTTTAAATATTACACTTTAGATATATTTTTAATAAAAATATAATCCTAAATAATTATAAAGATTATTCTATAATTTTTATTTATTTTTAAAGAAAATAATGTTATATTTTTATTTTTTTAAGTTTTATTTAAGGCAAAAAAAATTTTGAACGGGCTTTTGTGCGGGCCTTGGACAAACATATTAAAATCTGTGCGGGTCTTGGACATAATGTCAAGCCCATATTTCGGGCCGGGCCGGGCCTGGGCAAGGCAACTTCTTGTTTTTCTTAAGCTAAAGCCCGGCCCGGCCCGGCCCATGAGCACCTCTAATAACAAGTCTAATAAATAATATTTTTGATAAAATCTCTCTTAAGTATTAATTTGTAAAATCAAAACTTTAATTCAATTTAAAATAATCGACAACCCGAATGACTCGAGAGTTAAATCTAAAAAAATCGAATCCAAATGACATAAAACCCAAAAAGCCTGTAACCTGAAAGACCCGATGGTCAAACCCGAAAAACCCGAACCTGAAACCTGAATGACCCGAGACCCGAAAGACCCGAAAACCAAAAGACCTGACACACCCGGACCTAGCACGACTTTTCGTACGAACGGAGTAGTGCAAGATAACGTATAAATTAAACAATATGTCGGTCCGGCTGTGTCAAGTTTGAAGAGAAGATAAGCTTAAGACAAGATGGAGTTAGAAGATGAGATTGGTGACCATGCATGGAAACACTAAAGTGGACTTCTTTAAGTCCATAGCCAATGGATTGGACATCCATTGGTGAATTGGTTGGTGGATTGGGCCAATGATCGAAATTATGAAAGGTTTCAATGAGGGGAAAAAGTCTGGCCCCGGGCCCGAGTAGACCCGGTGACGGGCCTTACTATAAATAGGGGGAGATGAGCTCTCCCCCTCTCATTTTCTCTTCTCCCTCTCTTCTCTCTTTTCCTTTGCTCTCTCGGAGCAATTTTGGACTTTTGGCCGATCCGGACAAACCGACCGCAAGTTCGAGGCGAGATCTTGGTGAGCTATTCTTAACTCATCGAACTACGTTTATTTAAGTTTTCACGCTTATCCATGCATCGGTCTAGGAGAGATCCAAGTTCAAAGTTAGTTTCAGCTTTTTGTCAGCTTTTAAGTTTAGATTTGAAATCTAGGAACTTTGAGCTTGTAATTCTCGTTTCTGCTTCGGTAAACGCGTCGAGGGAGGTGTGAGGAACCTCCATCTCGAATTTTACTCGAAACGGTGGACCGAGGGGCTCGGGATCCGAGGAAATACCTCGGACCCCGAGAGGGGCCGAGCGGCTCCCGCACCCGCATCTCTCCCGCGCGGGAGAGACCGCCTGGCCGAGTCCTGCGCGGGTGGCCTTCCACGGGCCCAACTCGTGGCTGGGCTTGGCCCAGCCACGCGGGAGGGGCCTGCTTGGCCCAGAATTCGGGCCGGGCTGGGCCCAAGGGGGCCCAGCCCGAGTGTGGGGCCCACGGGTCCCCAGGGGCAGTTTCGTAATTTTTCTTCAAGTGTCCAATTTTTACCCTGGAACCTCCCGAACACTTTTCCAAGCCCCGAATCACTCCCAAACATCGTCATAGGTCATATTAGAGCCTCATAGGTGCATTCATAAATTTATTTATGAATGCTAACATGTATTTCCGTGTACTAGGGCTCCGGTTGGATCGAGTGCGGCGATGCCCCGGAGGTTAAAGCTACATGGAGCGCTTGGGAGTATACGATTCTCCCATCACTGTGATTGACTTAGACTTCTCTGTCTAGCCACTGAGGAAAAAGGGTTTTAAAAATGTTTAAAAAATATAAATGTTTTTCAAAAGGTTTTGGAATACGAGAAATCCACACACACACAACTGTCTGCGATATACCCACATAGAGAGTGGGATGTTTTCAAAAGAAAATATAAATACTTTTGTGTGTGTTTTTATATATTTTAAATAGGTATGATTTATGTATATATTTTCAAAAATATTATTGTTATGATTATTGAGGGTACGATGCCCTTGGGAGATGAGCGATTGAGTGGGTTCCTCGGGGCTCTAATTGCGGGAGCGTGGATCGAGTTGAGAGCATGCATGATACTCAGCCGTGGACCGCCTATCGAAGGGCACGGTGAGTCGAGCCTGGTTGGGAGAGGCGCGTAGGAAAACTCGCCAGAGCTCCAGTTCGCTGTGTTCCACCACAGCGAGGCACCACCGAGGGAATGGGCTAGAGAGATAGAAAAGAGAAAATATTTATAAATGAGAAAAGAGATAGCACTCGGTGCAGTGAGGCGTAAGGCGGCCGACGGGTCGTGCCTCCAGTATGATAGAGATGCCAGCCCATTTGAGGTTTATATATGTATTTTTATTAAAGAATTTTTAAAAGAATTTTCAAAGAAAAATATTTATTATTATTTTATTTTATTTTGGATTTCCCTTATTCCCCCAACCCAGATGGAGATTCTTAGAATCTCTGTCACTCACCTGTATCCAATGTGGATGGATGCAGTTTGGCACGGAGTCAGCAATAGAAGAGAGGCTCACTAGGAGACGTCGGTGGCCTAGGTTTAGTGGTTTCCGCTGTGTAGTTATTCTTTTAAATTAATCCACTGGTATTGTTTATAAATTAATTATTTTATTAAATGTTTTCTAATAAAAATTTTAGTTGTTTTGCAGCGATGGTATCCATTTCAATGCCTTGCGGTGCTTCTGGTGCGTGACCGGTCAGCACGTACTTCGAGGCAGCTCGGCTGTTGCCACGTGGCCGACCCGGGCGGGTTGGGGCGTGACAAGACCCGATACCTGAAAGACCCGAACCCGAATGACCCGAAAATCTCTTTTGACCCAAACTGACCCGACCTGATTGACCCGAACCCGAAACCTACCCGATCAACCCGATTTGACACCTCTAGTTGCCGGACAAAAGGAAGGGCACACGTACACTCTAGTTCCATTTTTTTTTCTTTAATATTAAAAAATGGAGATTACAACCATGACATAAGATCATTATTCTTGAAGCTCTCCTAGTTTTTGGTTAAGGAGTCAGCCATAAAATTATCTAGTTAATAGTTACTGACTACTATTACATTTTCCATATAATGTAATTGTATATATGGATAAATCTAATTAATCATTCCTCATCATCAAATCCATGAATAGTTATTACGCACCTGTTTGTTGTTTTCTTTTCTTTAAACTAGAAAATTGGCCTAGGTTTTAGTTTTTCAAAAACTTTTAAATATAAGTAATTTTATTTTTATTTAAAATCAAAACATTAATTTTTATTTTATTTTAAAGGTAATTTTATTTCATTTTGTTTAAAATACAAAGTAATTTTATTTTAATTTCTTTTAAAAATATAAAAATTAATTTTTATTTAAAATCAAAAAAAGGAAGGAGAGAAATCAATAAAAAATGTTAAATGATATTCTAAAATTCTCTATAATTAAATTTAAATAAATATAAATATAATTGTTGTCACGCCCCAACCAGCCCGGGGTCGGCCACATGGCAACCGCCGTGCTGCCTCGAAGTATGTACCGGTCGGTCACGCACCAGAAGCACCGCAAGGCATTGAAATGGATATCATCGCTGCAAAACAACTAAAACCTTAGTTAAAAAAATCATTTAATAAAATATGAATTTTAAAGTAGTACCAGTGGATCAAATTTAAGGAAAACCTATGCAGCGGAAACTGCTAAGTCTAAGCCACCGACATCTCCTAGTGAGCCTCCTTGCTAAAGCTGACCTCATACGCGAAGCTGCATCCATCCACATTGGATACAGGTGAGTGACAGAGGTTCAATGAATCTCTATTAGGGTTAGGGAAAACAAGGATAATCCAAAATAAAATAAAATAGAAATAAAATAAATAAATCTTTTTTCAAAATCTCTTTTATAATTCTCCAAGGGAGAATTGACTTTAAAACCTTTAAAATAAATATATACTAAATGGGCTGGCACCTAATACACTGAAGGCACGACTGGCCGGTCGTATGCCTTACTGCACCGAGGGCTATCTCTTTTCTCTTTATAAAAATTTTCTCTTTATCTCTTACTCTAGCCCGTTCCCTCGGTGGTGCCTCACTGTGGTGGAACACAGTGAATTGGAGCTCTGGCTATTTTTCCTACGCACCTCTCCCAACCAGGCTCGACTCACCGTGCCCCTCGATAGGCGATCCACGGCTGAGTATCTTGCATGCTCTCAGACTCGGTCCACGCTCCCGCAAATTGGAGCCCCGAGGAATCCCACTCAATCACTCATCTTTCAAAGGCATCGTACCCCAATAACCATAATAATAATAATAATAATATTTCTTATATAAATATTTAAAACATGTAAACACACACAAGCTTTTATATTTTTAAAATCATCCCACCCTCTAAATGGGTGTATCACAAAAATAAAAAAGTGTGTGTCGTGGATTACCCTTATCCCAAAACAGTTGAAAAACCTTTTTAAAACAATTTATGTTTTTAAAACATTTTAGAAATATTTATCCCTAGTGGCTAAGCACTGAAAACAAAGCCACTCACAGTGATGGGAGATTCGTATACTCCCAAGCGCTCCATGTAACTTTAACCTTCCGGTGCATCATCGCATTCGATTATCCGGAGCCCTAATACATGAAAATATACGTTAGCATTCATAATCAAATTTATGAATGCACCTACGAGGCTCTAACATGACCTAAGACTGGGCCTGTATGTGATTCGGGGCTTAGAAAAGTGTTCGGGAGGTTCTGGGGTAAATATCGGACACCTGGTGAAAAATTACGAAAATACCCCTGAGGTTGGGTCAGGCCAAGCCTGAAATTTGGGCCGGAGGGCCCATTCCCATGCGAGTTGGGCCTAGCCCAACTCGGCTTGGGCCCAACAAGGCCCAAGCGCACGGAGTGGGCCAAAAGGCCCAGTCCTGCGCCAGACAGCCAAGGTCCCGCGCGGGACCTGGCCTGCTAGTCTCTCCCGCGCAAGAGCTGGTCGGCAGCCTCGGGATCCGAGGCTTTTCCTCGGTTCCCGAGCCCCTCGGTCCACCGTTCGACGTGAAATTCAAGATGGAGGTTCCTTGTACCTCCCACAACACGTTTACCGGAGCAGAAATGAGAATTACAAGCTCAAAGTTCCTAGATCTCAAATCTAAACTTAAAATCTAACTAAAAGATAAACCTAACTTTGAGCTTGGATTTCTCCTAGACCGATGCATGGAGATGCGTGAAAACTTAGAAAAACGTAGATCAAGGAGTTAGGAATAACATACCAGGAACTCGCCTTGATCCACCAGTCGGTTTGTCCAGATCGGCCAAAAGTCCAAAATTGCTCCAAAGGAGCAGTTGAGAGAAAAGAGAAGGAGAGGAGAGACGAAAAAGAGAAAATGAGGGGGAGAGCTCATCTCCCCCCTATTTATAGCAAGGCCCAGCATCGGGTGTACTCGGGTCCCGGGCCAGACTTTTTTCCCTCCTTGAAACCTCTCATAATTTCGATCCTTGGCCCGATCCATCGACCAATTCACCAATGGACGTCCAATCCATTGGCTATGAACTTAAAGGAGTCCACTTTAGTGATTCCATGCATGGTCACCAATCTCATCTTCCAACTCCGTCTTAACTTAAGCTTATCTTCTCTTCTAACTTGACACAGCCGGACCGGCCTATTGTCTAATTAATACATTATCTTGAGCTATCCCGTTCGTACGAAAAATTCGTACTAGGTCCGGGTGTGTCAATTGTAATTAATTTTTTTATATTTAAAAAAAATTAAATTTTATTTTAGAGAAAATTCAAGAAAGAAAGGGGAGGACCAATGAAGAATTGTCAAATGGTATATTAAAATTGTTTGTTACCTAACTTCAAATAATAATTTGGACACCATTTTTATAAAACCTAAATTACCTATGAAATTACTTATTAAAATTCATTAAAACTACAACTTATTAAAACCTATGACATTAACCTAAATTAACCTAAACGTACGTTACCCACCAAAAGAGTCATCACTCTCCATATTCCATCTAAAAAATAAATAAAAGAAAAAATTTTATAAATAAAATTGAAAATATTGAGGTGATTGACTAAATAAATAAAATTTTATACATTAAATATTAAATTCACTAAAATAAAATTTTTAGTTGCACGTATATGATAATTAGTTAGATAAATAATAATAATAATAATAATAATAATAATAATAATAATAATAATAAAGTCCAAATTTAAATATTTTCGGTCCTATTTAAGCCCAAATGCCTTCCAAATCAAAATGCAAACCCAAAAAAAAAAAAATAAAGAACTAAAAAAAACCATTAAAAAAAATTAAAGAAAAAAGTAACCAATGCAGTATGTTATATTGGTCCCCACCCTTGTCTCAAAACTTCTTAAGAGGGTTTATATCCTCTAATATTATAATAGAAGAGAACTTCATCCCGATGCTTCAGATTACAAAAATAAAAATAATGTAATATGTAAAATTGAATTAATTTATTTTTTTAACCATACATAGAATAGCATGTAAAAACAAACTCATTTCAATTCAGGTTACAAAAATAAGAATAATATAATATATGAAATTGCACCCTTTTTTTTTCATTATACATTGAATATAATAGCAATTAAAAGAGAAAAAATCTTAAAAGAAAAATAGTGATTTGGTGGAAGATGAGGTAAAAATTTATGGAAACATTGATTGAAGAAGAATGACTATCAACCTTTTAGTTACCAAGAAAATAAAACAACCATAAACTTTTTGGCTACTAGGAAAATAAAGTATTATACCACACAAAACATTTAACATATTTAAGTAATCAAAATTTTTCCTCAAAAATATTTTTTGATTAAATATAATTATTTTTTCTCCATTTTTTATCCTATTTGATACTTTTTATGACTACCATAAAATATTTATTTCTTTAATGGTATAAATACGAAATTAGACTATATTATATAAGAAATTTAATTGTATATATATGATAAATTAAATAACATTTGAGGTAAAAAATTTAAATATAATCATAAAACAAAAAATTTTTTAAACGAAAACTTGTGAAAAAAGAGAAATTATAGTTTTTTTAGGGAATAAAAAATCATAAGTTAAATATATTTAATACAATAAAATTACAATAAATAACCTACAATAAGTATTTAATATATTTAAAAATATAAAAATTATTTTTAAATTAATTGTAATGATTTTTTTCTCTCTCCTCTTACCTACATGGCACTCTATATAACCTTCATAAGGCTTTCATTTAATTTAAAAATATATTTGTTAATAGATTAATAGATTCTTTTTCTTTTTTAATGGAATAATTCCATAAATATATTATTTTGCAGAAAAAGATTGAGGAAGTGTTAAAAGATATAGGTAATATAAATATAGCCGGCAAGCCCGTTCACCACGCTTTCCGTGAGAATATGGAGGGCAAGGACTCCGATACCAAAACCGCCAAGGAAAGAATCGAGAAGGCAATGGAGACTCATTTACTAGTGGCAACATTGGTGGCAACCGTAACTTTTGCCGCAGCATTGACCGTACCCGGTGGTTACAAGAGTGACAAAGGCAGTGCAATCTTGAGTCGTAACTCAGCCTTTAAAGCCTTTGTTATAACAGACTCCCTCTCATTCATTTGCTCTCTTTCAGCGGTCTTCATCCACTTTTCCACGGTAATCTTTAAGCAAAGGCAGCCTAAGTTGACTCTAGCGGCTTTTTTATTAACGTTCTTTGCAATGTTCACGATGGTGATTGCTTTCAGCACAGGCTTATATGCAGTGTTAGAATCTTCCGCGATTGCTCTTGCTATAGCCGCTTGTTCCATTACCGTCGTCATGTTTTTCGCTTCTTATATGTTTATAGCTTTTGTTATTTGATATTATGCATGACGAATTAGTTATTATTGTTGTGGCATACAAATGGCTTACTAATAAGTCTCTACATGGGCAGCTTGGAAATCGTGATAGAAAATTTCTTTTACAATCTTGCTAATTAATGAAATCTGTATTACAACTGAGGTTACATTGAGAATTCAACAATTGAGCTTGCAGTGCTTTTGTTTTGTTACAATTAGTTTATCTTATGTTAACAAAAAAGAGATAAGTGAGGGAGATTGCCCATAAGTTCAGCGTCAGGCTCAACAGTGGTATTATTATCACCATCAATCACAATCATCGGCACGATTTAAACCCCAAACATTAGCATCGTACTAATTCTAATTGAATCAATTTGCCTTGGCTGTAATTCTATTTTTACCCCCTTTTTATAGAAGGAAATTACAAAACTCTAGATTTTTGACAAATCCAACCATTAACTGGACCATTCTTTTGAAAACCCAATGGACTTTAGTGGTTTATGAGCTCCTTAGCGTCCATACGGAGCTTTGAGTTAACCCTGAGTTGGATTTCGGTCTTGTTTAGTGGTGCATAGATACTCATGACATATGGGCTTTCGTCTTGTTTAGATGCAAAATGACAAAAGCATAAATAAGGCACCAAGAAGCAAGAACTTTGTTCTACCAAAAAAAAAGAAAAAAGCAAGAACTTTTGTCCTTTTTTTTTTTGCTCCATAAGAACTTTGTTAATTGTTAACGAAGGAGAGTAATGTAAGCGCCCGACAACCAAGTCTTATTCCATTGTTACCCCCTATAAAAAATGGTATTCCATTTTTGTCCCAACACCGAGCCTTTCGCTTCACTTACAAACGGAACATGTTTTCCGCCAACGTGGTCTGAAAGGGAGAGAGAATAACCCAATCCAACTAACAAAAAAGTTTATTAATTTCCCCTCTCCTTTCTCATCTGACTTTTCTTCAAGAAAGAAAGAGAGAAAAAAAACAATTTTCATTTCATTTTTCTTCCTCTTTCGCAGTTCGCTCCAATCAAAAACTGCCATCCCGCCATGTCGGTTCCGCAGGGAATGCAACGCCGCATTTCGGCGTCTCTTCCTTTAGAGTTTCTCGTGGCCCTGTCATTTTCCGCTGCCGCCACTGCCGACGGTGCCTCCCAAGACGATGGCCCCAATCTACCTTCCGGTAACAATCCTTATAAATTGGTAATTTCAAATCGCTTCCGTTTTGTTTATTATAATTTACGACATTGCTAAATGCTTTGGGCGTTTTGTATATTTTAATTGGTTTATTTTCGATCTGAATTCTGAAATGTTTTGGAATAGTTCCAAATTGTGTTAGCTATATTTTGAAGGGTTGTGAGGGAAAGAGATAGAGATAGAGAGGGAGGTGTAGGTAAAGAAAAAACAAAGTTGTTTCCTTGGTTTCTTTAATTGGGAAAATAATTGGGAGAAATGTCGGTGTGGATAGGTTGAGTTTGGTTTCTTTAGGCTTTTTAACCGCCAATGTAAATTGTAGGGGGATTTTGGTTGCTGCTAACTTCGCCTGGAGGTCGCAAATGCCGTTGGCAAATTATAAAAAAACATGATTTTGGAAAGTAGAAATTGAATAATCTGCTTGAATGTGGTTTTGTTGAGATAGGGGCTTGAAATTTGGGATCGTGTATGGAATTGCATTTGTATAAAAGCGGGTTCAAGTCATTCTAGGCATTCTGCCCTGTCATGCAAAAATGGAAAAGCAGATCAGGGGATCGAGGGGTAGGCTGGGGGCATGATATGGTGTTGTTTGATGATCAAATCTCTCTGTTCTTCTTCTACTGTGAAAAACAAAATAAAATAATATTGTTCATGTATTGTAGGTGTAGGACTTAGATTCTTTGTATGACATTTCTATGATAATGTAATCTTAACACTTGGCAATTTTGTGATTTACTCCTCCCTCTATGGTGTGAATTGAGACATGTACCGGTACTTGATGAGAATCAAAGAAAGGTGTGTACATTTGAAGTAGTGTGTTTCACAATTATCTTCTCCTTCTTCTCCATTAAATCCTTTTTATCCCCAAAAGCTAATCAAATCCTACTTTTTGAATTAGAGGAGTTTATAATGTAATGCGATTGCAGCCCATGATTGTCTTATGATAACGGTGGGTCGACCCATTTATGGATTGGAAATATATCAATATATGCATAGCAGGTAGGATTTGCAGTGCAGCATACTGGAAGTACACAGCAGACAGATTATATAAAAAGCATGAGGCAGCTTCAAAAGCAAAATCTATGGCAGATTGCGGAGCATCTGCTTTAGCAAAAGTGATTATATGACAGGACTCGTTTCGTGAGAGTTACTATGGGTTGATCATAAGGTGGCATAATTATAATCATAGATTTAAACTAAAATCTACGGATCAAATGTCATTAATTTTTTAACTCGTTCTAAAAATTTAATTTTTTTTTTCTGATTTGGCTAAGCCTAGATGCCGTTGATAAACTGAAGTAATTTGAACATTTATTTTCGAAATTTTAAGTGTTGAATTTATGGTGCAAAAACAGTTTGATAAGCCATTAAAAATTAAATGTCAAACAGATTTATTTTTGAATTCTTTTAAGAAAAATATGATGTTATGGGAAAAAATGTAATGATAATGCATAAATAGGAAAGAATATACTAACATTAACGCGTAATTAAATAAGATTTTTTCCTTTTTAATAAAATAAATAATTAAAAGCAATATTTTTTCGTTGAAAATTTTTAATTAAGAGGTTTCTAAACTTTTATTATTAAACACATTGAAAAATTTTTATTTTCAATGATTTAAAATTTTTAAATGATTTATCAAACAACCCTTAATATAAATTATTAATGGTTAAATTCAATGTCTCATCTTAATTTCATAATAAATTCTATAGAACCAAATTGATGAAATCATTTCTCTTTAACATAGGGTAAAGTAATCATATGAGTACATAGAGGTGTCAAATCGGGTTGATCGGGTAGGTTTCGGGTTCGAGTCAATCAGGTCGGGTCAGTTTGGGTCAAAAGAGATTTTCGGGTCATTTCGGGTTTCGAGTCATTTGGGTTCGGGTCATTCGGGTTTCGGGTCATTCAGGTCTCGGGTCATTCGGGTCTCGGGTTTTTCGGGTTTCGGGTTTTTCGGGTCTCGGGTTTTGTCCTCGGGTTTGTCAGGTTTCGGGTCATTCGGGTTTCGGGTTCGGGTTTTTCGGGTTTGACCATCGGGTCTTTCAGGTTACAGGTTTTTTGGGTTTTATATCATTTGGATTCGATTTTTTTTTATTTAACTCTCGAGTCATTCGGATTGTCGATTTTTTTAAATTGAATTAAAGTTTTGATTTTACAAATTAATACTTAAGAGATATTTTATCAAAAATATTATTTATTAGATTTGTTATAAATTGTAATTAAATTAATTAAATTTGTAATATTATAAATGCATTAATTACATTAGTAATATTTATAACTTTTTTAAAAATTTTCCTATAAATTATCTATAGTTTTAAATAAAATAAATATTTAAATTTTTATCATTTACTAATTTATTTCTAAATTCTAATTTATATATAATAAATTCATGATTCATACAGCTATGGCCACCATGAACCACTAATCTTAGTATCTTATTATCTTAGTGCTAATGACTTTGTTTTGTTCTTTCCTTTCTAAGACTTATATATAGACTATACTTTATAGTGATTAGTGATTAACATCACCTACTTCTGCATAATAGAACAACTTGCACACACACTACATTCGGCATTCTCATTAAATTATTTGTTTTGGCGAGAACTAAATTATAAGGAGAAAATATATGACAACATATTGAAATTTTAATTTCAAATTTTTAATGTCACGCCCCGACCCGCCCGGGTCGGCCACGTGGCAACCGCCGCGCTGCCTCGAAGTACGTGCCGGTCGGTCACGCACCAGAAGCACCGCAAGGCATTGAAATGGATATCTTCGCTGCAAAACAAAACTAAAATTTTAATTAGAAAATATTTAATAAAATATTAATTTATAAACAATACCCGTGGACTAATTTAAAAGAATACCTACACAGCGGAAACCATTAAACCTAAGCCACCGACGTCTTCTAGTGAGCCTCTCTTCTATTGCTGACTCCGTGTGCCAATCTGTATCCATCCACATTGGATACAGGTGAGTGACAGAGGTTCTAAGAATCTCCATCTGGGTTGAGGGAAATAAGGGAAAATCCAAAATAAAATAAAATAATACTAAATAAAATAATAATAAATATTTTTCTTTGAAAACTCTTTTAAAAATTCTTTAATAACAATATATATATATAAACCTCAAATGGGCTGGCATCTCTATCATACTGGAGGCACGACCCGTCGGCCGCCTTACGCCTCACTGCACCGAGGGCTATCTCTTTTCTCATTTATAAATATTTTCTCTTTTCTATCTCTCTAGCCCTATCCCTCGGTGGTGCCTCGCTGTGGTGGAACACAGCGAACTGGAGCTCTGGCGAGTTTCCCTACGCGCCTCTCCCAACCAGGCTCGACTCACCGTGCCCCTCGATAGGCGGTCCACGGCTGAGTATCATGCATGCTCTCAAACTCGGTCCACGCTCCCGTAAATTGGAGCCCCGAGGAACCCACTCAATCGCTCATCTCCCAAGGGCATCGTACCCTCAATAATCATAACAATAATATTTTTAAAATATATATATATATATATATAAATCATACATTTTTAAAATATATAAAGGCACACACACAAAAGTATTTATATTTTCTTTTGAAAACATCCCACTCTCTATGTGGGTATATCGCAGACAATTGTGTGTGTGTGGATTTCCCGTATCCCAAAACCTTTTGAAAAACATTTATATTTTTAAAACATTTTTAAAACCCTTTTTCCCCAGTGGCTAGACAAAGAAGTCTAAGTCACTCACAGTGATGGGAGAATCGTATACTCCCAAGCGCTCCTTGTAGCTCAACCTCCGGAGCATCGCCGCACTCGATCCAACCGGAGCCCTAATACACGAAAATATACGTTAGCATTCATAAATAAGTTTGTGAATGCACCTACGAGGCTCTAATATGATCTAAGACGATGTTTGGAAGTGATTCGGGGCTTGGAAAAGCGTCCGGGAGGTTCCGGGGTAAAAATTGGACATTTGGTGAAAAATTACGAAAATGCCCAGCCACGGATTGGGCCGGCAAAGGCCCACCCGCGCGGGTGGCCAAAACTGGCCAAGTCCCGCACGGGATTGGCCTGAGTCTCGCGCGGGAGAGTCGCGGCTCCCGCGCGGGAGCCGCTCGGGATCCGAGCATTTCCTCGGATCTCGAGCCCCTCAGTCCATGGTTTTGCGTGAAATTCGAGATGGAGGTTCCTCACACCTCCCACGACACGTTTACCGGAGCAGAAACGAGAATCACAAGCTCAAAGTTCCTAAATCTTAAATCTAAGCTAGAAATCTAACAAAAAGCTGAACCTAAGTTTGAACTTGGATCTCTCCTAAACCGATGCATGGAAATGCGTGCAAAGTTAGCAATACGTAGATCGAGGAGTTAGGAATAACTCACCAAGATCTTGCCTCGAACTTGCGGTCGGTTTGTCCGGATCGGCCAAAAGTCCAAAATTGCTCCGAGAGAGCAAAGGAAAGGAGAGAAGAGAGGGAGAAGAGAAAATGAGAGGGGGAGAGCTCATCTCCCCCTATTTATAGCAAGGCCCGGCACCGGGTCTACTCGGGCTCCGGGCCAGACTTTTTCCCCTCTTTGAAACCTTTCATAATTTCGATCCTTGGCCCGATCCACCAACCAATTCACCAATGGATGTCCAATCCATTGGCTATGGACTTAAAGAAGTCCACATTAGTGTTTCCATGCATGGTCACCAATCTCATCTTCTATCTCCATCTTGGCTTAAGCTTATCCTCTCTTCTAACTTGACACAACCGGACCGACTTATTATTTAATTATCGCGTCATCTTGTACTATTCCGTTTGTACGAAAAGGTCGTGCTAGGTCCGGGTGTGTCATTTAATGTTTAGATACTTTTTGTTGGATAGATAATTCACTAATTTGATATGAATATTAGTAATTTATTAATACTACTATAATTTATAAATTTTATTAGTTAGAATGGAAAATTGTCATTCACATGAAAAAATTTATTTATTGATTTGATCAGTAATGATGAAATCAACATGGCCTTTTGTAAATTCTCAAAATTTCCTTAATAATGTTCATAATTAATATTATTAAATTTAAGTAATAATATTCTATAAATTCATATAATTCAATCATAAATTCATAATAATAAATTTTAAAAACCATAATTATGAAAAAATATTTTTTTAAGTTCACTTTGATCAAAATTTTATCAAATATTTATTTTTATTTTCTTTATCAAATTTATTTATTAAATTTGAAGTTTATGTGGTATATAAAAATACTCCATCTGTCCCTATTTGTCTATTACAATTAATCATTTCATACAGGGCAAAAAAAGTAATTATGGTATAAAATTTCATACATATTTACATTGACTTTCTTATTTTATCCTTATCTCTCTTCTTCTTTAATTCTCTCTCCTATTTAGAAAAAATATTTATTTAAGAGAGAAAAAAGTAGTTTAAAAAGGTAATTTTAAAAAATTAATAATTAATGCTGGGATATAGACAGATAAAAAGTAATAAATAAAGTTTTTAGAAACAAATAAAGCTTCTAGCAGGAGGCAGATAAATAGGGACAGAGGAAGTATTTCATTAGTTTGTCGGGTTCTTTCGGGTTAGATTCTCAGGTTTTTTGGGTTAGATTCTCGGGTCAATCGGGTTTCGGGTCAATCGGGTTACGGGTCAATCGGGTTACAGGTCAATCGGGTTTCGGGTCAATCGGGTTCGGGTCAATCGGGTTTCGGGTCAATCGGGTTTCTGGTCGGTCGGGTTCGGGTCGTTTACTTTTTTAGTCAACCCAGGTCGGGTTAGTTTCGGGGTCGGGTCGGGTCAGGTCGGGTTATCGGGTTCGGGTCAGCTTTTGACAGCTCTATGAGTACAAGATGATGACTTGTAAAGTCCCACACAACTTTGTTTAAAGCTATTATATTTTTGATGAAAGACAATGCAGACAAATCATTTTTTTGGTCTTTTTCCCAAGTATTATTCTATCCCAGTGTAAAATTGCCTTGAGTTGTAAGTAAGTCACTAATGAATATATACCTTCTAGACTCCTACCCTTAAGAGCCAAACTTATTCAGTTTAAATAAGAGCCAAACCATTTAAAGTGCTATTTATTTGAGAACCTTTTAATCTATTTCTGGCTATATATGTGTCGGAGAACTAATTTCCATTAACATTCTTTCCATTTTAATCCCCACTATGTTTCTGGTGTTGTGAAAAATATACTGTGACCATTTAGCAGTATAGTGCTAGGCAAATTGACATAAGGATGAAGAGAGAATGGCGAGAGAAAGAGAGAGAGAGAAAATGAAGAGAGAGAAAAGAAAGAAAAGAAGAAGCTAATTCTTATTATCATCAGCGATTAGCGCTTCAATTTATAGACGAAAGTTTACTATGCAAACTTTGAAAATTTTGCATGTGGACCCCACGGTTTGAATATTTTATACATGAATAGTAATATGCACTATTCATCGATAGTGATATGTACTATTCATCAATAATTCATCCGACATAATTAATATATGAATAGTAATATGCACTATTCATCGATAGTAATATGTACTATTCCGTCGGCAGATTTGTCCAGATCTCATAACACTCCCCCTTGGACAAATGCCACTATTAAAATTTGGACGTGTACTGCCTCGTTAAAAACCTTAAGTCGGAAAAACCCAGTGGGAAAAAAAACCGAACATAAGGGAAAAAGAGTACAATACAATTAAGTCCATCTAATATGTCTTCAAGACAATATGTGCTTGTCTTCAGGACAATCTATTTGTCTTCAGGACAATCTATTTGTCTTCAGGACAATATAGGTAGGCCTACACCAATGGCCTGATTGGACGTGCTATTACTGCCTCATTAAAAACCTTAGGCTGGAAAAACCCAGTGGGACAAAAACCGGACAGAAGGAAAAAAGAGTACAGTGCACTTATGTCCATAATCGCTCCCCCTGAAATAAAACAAATTGCTACTTCTGGATCATCTAAACTTTTCCACTTCTGGGGAATTCAATCTTGCATTTTACTGACTCGCTGCATACCAATGCCATAAACTAATTTCTCAAATGTTGATGTTGGCAAAGATTTGGTAAATAAATCTACAAGATTATCAACGGAGCGAATCTGTTTAACATCAACTTGTCGACTTTCCTGGAGTTCATGAGTATAGAAAAATTTCGGCGAGATGTGCTTGGTCTTATCACCTTTAATATATCCTCCCCTGACTTGTGCAACACAAGCAGCATTATCCTCATAAATTATAGTGGGAGAATTTATCACCGGTTTGAATCCACTAGCATTATACTGTCTTCGGGACAATATATCATAGATCTTAACCAAACACACTCTCTTCCGGCCTCATAGAGGGAAAGAATTTCAGAGTGGTTGGAAGATGTTGCAACAAGTGTTTGCTTAGTGGAACGCCAAGAAATGGCTGTATCATTATAGCAAAATAGATAACCGGTTTGGGAGCGAGCTCTGTGCGGATCAGATTTATATCCTACATCAGCATAACCTACTAAACCAGAGTTAGTAGTATTCTTAGAATAGAATAACCCCAAATCAATGGTTCCTCGGAGATAACGGAAGATATGTTTAATCCCATTCCAATGTCTCCGGGTTGGCTCAGAACGTGCCAACAAATTTACCGCAAAAGCGATATCTGGTCTTGTGTACTGTACCAAGTACATTAAAGCCCCGATTGCATTGAGGTATGGTACTTCAGGACCAAGTATATCCTCACCAGATTCTTTAGGACGAAACGGGTCCTTTTGGGGGTCAAGAGACCTTACAACCATAGGGGTGCTCAATGGGTGAGCCTTGTCCATGTTAAAACGTCTAAGCAATCTTTCAGTGTATGCTGACTGATGGACAAGTATTCCATTCTTTTTGTGCTCAAGCTCTAGACCAAGGCATAATTTGGTTTTACCCAAATCTTTAACCTCAAACTCCTTTTTCAAATATTCAGCAGTTTCAGATAACTCTTCAGGAGTCCCAATTAAATTCATGTCGTCGACATAAACTGCTATAATAGCAAATCCGGTTTTAGATCTTTTAATAAACACGCATGGGCAGATGGGATCATTTATGTACCCTTCCTTAGTCAGGTATTCACTTAAACGTTGGTACCACATGCGGCCGGATTGCTTTAACCCATATAAAGATCTTTGCAACTTTATTGAGAATAAGTTGCGGGGAGTGTATGCTTCAGGCATTTTTAAACCTTCGGGAATTTTCATATAGATATTGGAATCTAATGAACCATATAAATATGCCGTCACATCGTCCATAAGATGCATTTCAAAATTTTCTTGGGCAACCCAACTTATAAGGAAACGAAAGATAACTATATCCACTACTGGTGAATATGTTCCATCATAATCTATCCCAGGCCTCTGCAGGAAACCTTGGGCTACGAGTCGGGCTTTATACCTCACGATCTCGTTTTTCTCATTTCGTTTCCGGACAAAGACCCATTTATATCCAACAGGTTTTACATTGTCGGGGGTTTTAGTAATAGGCCCAAAAATATTACGTTTGGCAAGGGAAGTCAATTCAACATGGATTGCTTCCTCCCATTTAGGCCAATCTTGCCTATGACGGCATTCGGTTATAGACCGAAGTTCATAATCATCATTCATAATCTCATGAGCAACTGAGAGAGCAAATGCATCATTGATGATTATCTCATTTCGATCCCATATCTCATTATGATAACTGATGGAAATTTCAGTATTCCCAAGGTTGGTGTTCTTTTCATGGGTTTGTACCACTTCAGGGGCAATATGCTCATGAACTTGTGCCACTTCAGGGGCAATATGCTCTCTTTGAATATTATGTTGTGGCACTTCAGGTGCAATTTGCTTTCCTCGAGAAAGATTAATATGCTCATCTGGAGCAGAATTATACTCATCTGGAGCAGATTCTAAATTCCTCCCCCTTCTTTTTCGAGGAACAATGTCTTTTGATCCCATCGGTCTACCACGCTTCAGGCGCAGGACATTTAGATCCATTTCGAGTGGTTCTCCAGGAACATCTATCCTAGCTGGAACATTCTCAGCTTAGATATGAGACTTTGTAACTTTAGCAGTCTCATTAAATGCATCAGGCATTTGATTTGCAATAGCTTGTAAATGGATCAATCGTTGCACCTCATTTTCACATTCAGGTGTTCTTGGGTCTAGATGAGACAAACTTTTCTCATTCCCTGAGAAAATCTCGACCTTTTTCTGCTTTCCATTTGTGGAAGCATTAGGTATTCCAAGTGATGGGAATACTGTCTCATCAAAATAACAATCCGCAAATCTAGCGGTAAATAAATCACCCGTCAATGGTTCAAGGAACTGAATAATAGACGGTGAATCAAACCCAACATAAATGCCCAAACGGCGTTGGGGACCCATTTTGGTCCTTTGCGGTGGTGCTACAGGCACTTGTACCGCGCAACCAAAGGTGCGAAGATATGAAATGTCTGGCTTCTGGCTCAAGACTAACTGAAGGGGGGGAATACAAATAAGAAGTAGTAGGGTGCAATTTAATTAAATATGCAGCATGTAAAATAGCATGACCCCACGCTAAGAATGGGAGCTTTGTCATCATCAGCAAAGTTCACATTGCGCATTGATAATAGGCAAACATGGGACCATCTGCAGGATGTGTCCACTAGTACCATGAAATATCTAAATGGTCCACTTGCAGGCTGAATCGGCCCACAGATATCACCCTGGATTCTTTGCAAGAATGAAGGGGATTCATAATCAACCTTTGTCATGAAAGGTTTAGTAATGAGCTTTCCTTGTGAACAAGATTCACAAATGTAATCTCTGGACAACAACACCTTTGTATCTTTTAAAGGGTGTCCACGAGTATTTTTAAGGATTCTTCGCATCATTGTAGCTCCTGGATGACCAAGGCGATCATGCCAAAGTCCGAACACATCAGGGTTCATTAGTTTCCAGGGCATCGTAGCATATGATTCTATAGCTCGTATTGGGACAAAATATAATCCCATACTAGAAGCTTCCAGCTTCTCATGGATGGTCTTCTGGCCCATCTTGTAGGAAGTGATGCAAAGTAATTCCTTATTTTGCTCATTAATTGTTTATAGATGGTACCAATTACGGCGTATATCTTTGAAGCTAAGTAGATTTCTTTTTTATCTACCGCTCAACAATGCATCTTCAAGATACAATGTTGTGCCTTTTGACAAAATAATTGTGGCAGTCCCATAGCCATTTATAATATTAACAGGACCAGATATTGTCTGAACATTTGCCTTACGCAATGTCACATTTGAGAAAAAGTGTTTGCCACAAAGTATAGTATGCGTTGTAGCACTATCAAGCATATATCTTCCTTTTTCTCAATGTGTCCCATTTGCATTTATCTTGACAACTTCAGGTGTCAAGTTCCATAAAATTTAACAAATTAATAATATGATGCAAAATATAAATCAACAAGTATGGAATAAAACACAAATAACGTGTTATAAACAGCTTATGGATATTGTCCGCTTTGGTACTTCAAGACCTCACGGCTTTAAAACGTCCACAAGTAAAGGCTTCAGGCCCTGTTTATAAGCACGCACACAATCCCGTGTGCGAGTGATGTAGGAACTTCAGGTTCACAACAATGATTTTATTGAAGACCATATTTATTTAATATCTTCCTTGGTAACATAATTATCCAAGGGTATGGCAAAACATAGATGAAAACCCTCAGGATCTATTTCTGAGGACTTATTATTTTCATCAACATTATCAAATGAAATCAAAAACCTCAAAAGGTTTTTCATTGCCAAGAATATGACAGTTTTCATTGACCAAAACCTTATTGACTTCAGCATCAGTCACAGTTAGGTCAATGGCATGGGTCTCAATGTGCTTGCCTTTATCCTTCTGGGATGCTTGGTATAGATCAACCAAATGTCTGGCCGTACGACAGGTACGTGACCAATGACCAGTCATTCCACAACGATGACAGGTACTATCATCATGCTTCTTCATAGGCTTTTTACCTTTAGGGTTATGTGGGGAGTTATTTATATTACTGTTAAATCTCCCACTACCCTTACGGAAAAAATTCTCATGCCTGCGCTCACGGCCTCTAGGACGGCCAACATTCTTACTTGAACCAGCATTTGCTTCAGGAAATGCCTTAGAGCCAGCAGGTTTTAAATCATGATTTTTAAGCAGCAACTCATTTGTTTGTTCTGCAGTCAACAGGACTGAGATCAATTTAGAATATGTTTTAAACTGGTGCTGCCGGTATTGCTGTTGCAATACAATATTCGAAGCATGAAAGGTGGAGAATGTTTTCTCTAAAAGCTCAACCTCAGTAAGCTTAACACCACAAAGTTCAAGCCGTGACACCATGACAAGTAGTTATTACCACTTATATCCAAAATTTGGAATTTGGGCTTTTCAATATTTGCCATAATTCTGAAAAAATGGTCTCAATTAAGTTGACAACTTCTGGTGTCAAAATTTGGTTGACAACTTCTAGTGTCAAAAATATTTAGAAGTAAATCTTTACACAATAAAAATTTAAATTAACTAGTGTAAAGAAAATGTTAAATAAAATAATAGAATCAAACCTTAAGAACTTACCAGGCTTTAAACTTGCTTCACTTTATAACGCTCGTGCTGACAGAGCCTCGTGCTGATAACGTGTTGTGAAAAATATACTGTGACCATTTAGCAGTATAGTGCTAGGCAAATTGACATAAGGATGAAGAGAGAATGACGAGAGAAAGAGAGAGAGAGAAAATGAAGAGAGAGAAAAGAAAGAAAAGAAGAAGCTAATTCTTATTATCATCAGCGATTAGCGCTTCAATTTATAGACGAAAGTTTACTATGCAAACTTTGAAAATTTTGCATGTGGATCCTACGGTTTGAATATTTTATACATGAATAGTAATATGCACTATTCATCGATAGTGATATGTACTATTCATCAATAATTCATCCGACATAATTAATATATGAATAGTAATATGCACTATTCATCTATAGTGATATGTACTATTCCGTCGGCAGATTTGTCCAGATCTCATAACATCTGGAGATTTATCTTTCTTTTTTTGACAAATTATTTTGGTTACGCAAATAGGTTCTGGAAACAGCCTGACAAGTAGCGAGCTTTTCAGTTTCCCCTACACCCATATTCCTTGTGACCAAATGAAGAGTCAGTGTGAAGCTCTTGTCATGGGTAAACAGCAGAAGATGTCAATGCGCTTCATAGCTTCAAGCATCGACAGGGGGCCAAGGCAACCTTGGAGGAGAGTGAAAAGGAAATTCTCTATTTACTTGGTCTATACACACGAGACAAAGATCCGTATGAATGTATTGATTTATCAAATGGAATCTTTGATTATGCTTATCCTCTTCTCTTTGTTCTCTTAGCAAAAACATAACCCGCAGTCAACACTTCAGTGCCATTCATATTGTTAACACGAAAAAAAAAAATACTAGTCCAATTGGTGATAGTTAATTAATATTTAATAGAACTTATCAGAACAAAATGAAAACGTTTAACGCGGTAATTTTTTCTGTTTTATTTTTTCTTTCAATATTTTATAATAATTTAGAGTAACTTTGATATTCTTGTCTATTTTCAAATCTTTTTATCCCCCAAAGCTAATAAAACCCTACTTTTTAAATCAGAGGAGTTTATAATGTGTAATGCAATCGCAGCCAATAATTGTCTTATGACAATGGTGAAGGTTAAAGCATGGTGGGCCGACCCATATGGTTTGGAAATATTACTATATCAATCCAGAGCAGGTTAGAAAGATTTGCAGTGCAACCATGCAGGAAGTCAGAGCAGACAGATTATTTAAAAAGCATGTGGCAGCTATAAAAGCAAAATCTATGGCAGAGGGCAGAGCATCAGCTTTAGCAAAACTGATGATACGACATGTGAGAGTTAGAATTATAAGATAGCATAATTACAATTACATATTTTAAATTAAAACATAGCATAATAAAATTATTAATTTTGGAACTTATCCTAAAAGTTTTAAACTATTTTTTATTTTGGGCTAAACTTAGGTGTTGTATGATAAATTGAAGTAATTTGAAAATCTATTCTAAAAATTTTAAGTATTGAATTTATGGTTCAAAGATAGTTTGATAAGAGGTTAAAATTAAATGTTCAACATATTTATTTTTGAATTATTTTAAGAAAAATATGACTTTATGAAAAAACTGCAGTGATAATGCATAAAAAGGGAAAAATAATGGTTGAATTCCTCGTCCAGCTAATTTGATTAGAAATTGAGGAAATCATGAAAGAAGTATCGGGTTCAAAACCTCTCATATTCTCTAAGTAGCCCAATTTCCATGTTTCTTATATATAAAAAAGAAAAGAAAAAAATAATGGTTACAAGGAAAGAATATTACATTAATATATAATTAAATATGATTTTTCCTTCAAAATAAAATAACTAATTAAAAACTATTTATTATTTTCAATATTTTTTCATTAAAAATTTCTAGTTAAGTAGTTTCTAAACTTTTATTATCAAATGCATTGAAAACTTTTAAATAATTTATCAAACACCCCTCTTACTATAAATTATTAGTGGTTAAATTTAATGTCTCATCTTAATTCCATGATAAATTCTATAGAACCAAATTCGTTTTTTAGCATAGCGTAAAGTAATTATATAAGATGATGACTTGTAAAGTCCCACATAATCTTGTTTAAAGGTATTACATTATATATGCTTTGGTAAGTTGTGATCAAGAAAAAGAAAAAGACAAAACCTTTTTGACGAATAAGACAATATAGACAAACCCTTTTTTAGTTTTTTTCCTAAGTATTATTCTATTGGTGCATAAAATTACCTTGAGTTGTAAGTAACTCACTAATGAATTTTATTTTTAAGTTAAATTGCGAAAAAGCCAGACTATTTAAAGGAAACATTTCCTTACTTGCGGCCAAATTGCAGAAGCGTACGTCCAAAAAGATTGAGTCAAATGGACTTGTCATCAGGCCCCAACATTCCCTCTGAATCGCCAGAGCGAATAGAGATCACTATGGTCACTTACATGGACGATCAATTGTTCAAAGCTGCAGAAGATGGTGATATAGAACCATTGAACGCGTATCAAGATCACCTTGATCGGCTTGTGGACGGGAATCAGAACACTGCACTTCATATTTACTCTTCCACCGGCGGATACAAGGTGGTCAAAAAAGACCATCGCTTTCTCTGCTTTCATAGTGATACCAAACGTGAGTTATCCATCAACTACGTCTATCTCCAGCAACTTTTGGAGAAATGCCCCTCCCTTCTCCTTCAAGCCAACGACAGAGGGGAAATCCCGTTGCACGTAGCAGCCGGAGGTGGGCATTGTGCTATAGTTGGGTTCCTTATCCAACGCAGCAAGGAGCAGCATGGTGGAGACCTAGAGCAGATGCTGCGAATGAGGGATAAGGAGCAAGAAACGGCCTTGCATAAGGCGGCTCGATATGGTCACCTCGATGTGATGCGAGTGTTGCTCAAAGAGGACCCTGACCTTTTATCGTTTGTTAATACAAACGGTGAGACTCCACTCTACATGGTTGCACTAACACGGAATCGTGCAGGAAGACGGAATCGTCATTCTTTGGTGGATGAGATGTTAGAATATTGCAAATCAATGCCTGATCTCATGCCTTGTCTAATAGGCCCTTGCGGTAGAACCATTTTGCATGCAGCGGTTTTTGATAACAATAGAGGTAAGCTGTTAATTAAGTTCATCACCAAAAAATTTTGGTCGGCAAATAAGTCGTTATTTTTATTGGGAATAATTAAAAAATGAGTACTCCACTATAAATATTTATTAATTTAGTACGATGGGAAAGAAATAATTACTATTAAGAACAAAATAATATATTATAAAATTTGTAATAAGAAAATTGTATTAACCTTTTCTACGTTAAGAAAGTAAAGAGGAAAAACCTGATTTTTTTATTTTTTTCTCCAAATTGCAAACGATAAAAATCTAGTGATAGTTTTATTTTCGCAACTAATTTAACAAATTATTTACCTATTGAGCTTTTTTTTAAAAGAGATTTATAATTTTTCTTTTTAATTATATATAGCAATTTAATTATTTCACTAAATTTACTTAAAATTTTCCTATATTGTTATTAATTAATAAATATTTCTAGTAGATTGCCCCTTTTTAAAAATTTTCCTTATCTATATCTATACTTTTATTTTTTTTTTAGGGAACTATATTTATACTTCTATACTTATACATTAATTTTGTCCCAGAACAAATTCTCTCTAACCCTCTAATCTAGTATATAGTAGAGGTGTCCATGGGTCGGGTTCGGGCCGGGCCGGGCTTGAGTAAAATTTTACAAAATCTTTGCTTGTCCAAGCCCGGCCCGGCCCGGTATTTCGGGCCTACTCTTTTGTCCAAGCCCGGTTCTAAAATATTTATATAAGCCCGAGGCCCGTCCAAAAGCCAGTTTTTAATTTTTTTTCGAACACTAATTTTAAAAATTAAATTATATTAATTTATATTATAAATAAAAGTAAATCAATACATTTAAAAAATTATTATCTAAGCAATTTTTACAAAGTTAACAAAATCTAAATACTAATAATATTTGAAAATATCGATATCATATACAAAAAAAAAGAAAAATAACACATTAACAAATAAAATAAATATATAAAAATATATTTATATTAAAGCAATAGTAAAACGGGCCGGGCTCGGGCTTTTATACCTATGACCAAGCCCGGCCCGTTTTCTAAACGGGCCTAAAAATTTTATCCAAGCCCGGCCCTTAAATTTAAAATTCTTGTCCAAACCCTCCCAAATATCGGGCGGGCTTACGGGCTCGGGCGGGTAGCCCGGCCCTTGGACAGGTCTAGTATATAGGCTTACCTATTGGATTGTATATTAATTTTATGCTAAAGAAATTAATATTGTGTATAAATATCTTTTTTACTTTCTCAGTTGGAAATTGATGATTTTAGAGGTGGATTATTTCATAATTTTATCCACAAAATTTTTTATAATAATTTTTATATTTTTTGAAAATGATTAAATATGACTAATTCAATGCCTTAAAATTTTTGCTGAAATTTATATTTTTTTATTTTATAATTTCCTTTTATTTTTTTCTCTTATATATAACTTGTTAATTTTTTAATTTTTATTAATTTGTCGAGTTATTTCCTTTTATCACTATTTTTTCTCTCTCTTTGTTTAGTTTTTTTTTTTCTAATTTATTAAATGAGTCAATGGTTTGGAGAGAAAAAAGTCAATATAGACAGTTGTTGTATTGATAATTAAATAAATAAAGAATACATGATAAAGTTTTATATAAACCATGGCGATAGCATGCGACTTGCTATTTAATAAATAAATATATTAAAGTTAAAAATCTATGCAATTTCATATATATCCTTGTTCTAATTCCTATAATATCAAGTCTAATTTTTTTTAGTCTTTTTATAATGATTTAAATGACTTTGTAAAATTTCATAAATAAACTTTTGGTTATTCATATAATTTGAAGTTAAGAATGTTTATTTGTCTTTTTTAATAATGATTGAAATTGCCACAATATTTCTTTTGAGAAAAAAAAAAAGAAAGCCCCACTATTACTTGACCAAAACAAAAGAAAAAGACCAATTAAGGACTTTAAATTAAAAAAAGCAATTGTACGTTATTTGGGAAAAAAAAAAAGCTCCTCATCCATAGAGAATAAAAAAGAAAATCCATATATATATATATATATTAACTTTAACCCTATATATGAAACTCCATAAAAAAACTCTTTGATTTTTCTTATGATGCAAGTTTTCAATGTCCTTTTTTATCATTTTCTAACCACATATATATGAAATTCTTACTGCATCACTTTGCATTGGTAATTTATTTACTCTCAATATAAATATACTTCTTTTCATTTTCTAATAAATATTTTATATATTATTATTATTTATTTATTTTTACAATTATTTTTCCATAACATAAGAAAATAGGTATTATTAATTGATTTGTTACAATTTTTTAAAAAGAAAATTTAGATAAGATATATGGAATTGTCTCTATAACTTAATTTTTAATTTAAGGTATAATGCAAACAATTAATTTTTTCCACATTATTCACATCTTTAAATATAAAATATTAATTTTATTATTAAAAAATAACACAAAACTTGCAACCTAATTAAATAATATTTTTAACATCTCATAAAAAGACTAAGTAACACATTTTTACTTTGAATTGAAAAATAATTATATCTAAATCTAAAATCTAAATCAAAATTTAAATCTAAAATATAAAATTTAAAATCTACAATCTATCTAAAATCTAAAATCTAAAACACTATATAAAAAAGTAAGAGGCGCTTACTCAAGGGAAGGTGCATTTGTCACCTCCCCATTGGCTACCATTATTCTTCTTTTCTTTTTCTTTATTTTTTGTTTTTCTTTTTTTATTTTAATTTATTAATTTTTTGAATTTATTAATTTATTTTTGAATTTTTTCACTTTGTTCATTTCTTTCTTTTTCTTTTTAATTTATTTTTAAATTTTCCATATTTTTAATTTATTTTTTATCTTACTATAATATATATATATATATATCTTATTACTATATATTACTTTACTATATTTAGTTATATTATATTACGATATATATTATATTATATCTAAAATCTAAATTTAAAACCCTATATAAAAGTAGGGCATGGTCCTTATTGGAGGGAGATGGGGGTAAATGGAAGCCCCCCATTGGCTCTATTTTTTTTTTTTCAATTTTTTCTTCTTCCTTTACAAAATGTATTCATTTTTTCTCTTTTTTTCATTTAACTTTTTTTTATTTAGAAAAATATTTTTTTGACAAATAGTTATATAAGGGTTTGACTTATTTAAAAATTAAGGTTGTTCATCTAAACCAGTTGGTTGAATATGAATAGGTTAATTTTAATACAAATTTTAATGTTTTTATTTAATTTTACTTTAACAACATATTAAAATACTATTAATTTTTAAATTAAATACTAAAATACTTATAAAAATTTTAAACATGTCTTAAAATTTTTTAATTTAGTTAAGAATAAAAAATTGACTCCGGGGTGAAGCCTGAGGCAATTTCTAGTGAAATAAAACACTAATGATCAATAAAATTTTTATAACATACTTTGATGATTAATGTTTTTATAAAATTCAATTAATAATTCTTTACTTAAAGAATATTTTATCATTTTCATTCACATTTTGATCCTTTTTTCTAAAACAAAAGTTAAATGCTTAAAATTTAAAAAAATTTAAAAAAAATATTATTTTATTTCTTAAAAGTTAGCTATAAATAATTTTAAAGTACCATTTAATATTTCTTATTGATTCTTCCATTTTCTAATTTAAATAAAAATTAATATTTAAAATTTTAACCCCAGGTTCATCTTCTAGTTAGTATTATACCACTATACTGTAGTTAGTATTATACCACTATACTGTAGTCATGGTCACGGTTCAATTCAATTCCAATTCTAAAATGGAACATTGTCAATTTCTGATAAGTTCAGGGGCCAAAATAGGTATTAAGCCATTCTAAAATGGTTCCAATTTCGGTTCGATTCTAAATTTTTTAAAAATATAAATAATTTTATGTTTAAAATCAGAAGTATATAGTGGAACCAAAACCGACACCTTGCATATATAGATCTGGTTCCATACTATTATTATTATTATTCAATTTTTAGAAAATCAATTTATTGAAATAATAGCTTTACTTTTTGCTTCTTAAAGGTCATTATAAAATCCAAAATGTATTTATCTGTTTGGTCACGAAATTAAACCAACATTTTCCTTTTGAGAACATAATATTGATGATGAAGAGTATACTATTATATCATCTTAATTAGTTATATAATTAAATTCAAAAGTAGCATTGTGTTGCTGACCTTTTACTTAATATATATTTTACTTCATATTGTGTAGAAATGGTAAGAACAATATTAGAGCGAACAAAGGATGATTTAACAGAAAAAAGGGATGAAGATGGGCGTACTCCACTTCATTATGCTGCGTGTTTTGGTCGCGTTTCAATTGTGAGAATGTTGTTAGAATGTAATGGGCGTACAGCTTATATAACTGATAAGGAGAGAGGGATGACGCCTCTTCACATGGCAGCTTGGAAAGGCAAGATAGAAACGATGACACTCATCATCTCCCATTATCCAGGTTGTTCAGGAGTTGTGGACCAAAAAGGATGGAATTTCCTTCACTTTGCCCTCTTTACTTTACCACGTTCACGGTTTGACACTTATAAGTTCAGTTCTATGTGTGAGAATATGAATTCAACAAGAATTGGTTATCTTTTAGATCAAAAGGATGCCGATGGGATTACGCCTTCCCATGTCCTCGATTATGGAAAAGATATAAGCCTTACCGAAAAGCTAGATATAAAAACTTATTTCCTGATTTGTAGGAAGCTTCAGTTGAATCCAATGTTTGCAATGACGGATTGCTACAAAGATTCTCGGGAAGTAAAGGTAACTCTGCGTGTGTGATTTTGCAGTACTTGATCATTTCATATCATTTTATTAAGTGGTTATTATATATATATATAGACACACCCATACACATTAGATTAAATGTTCGCGCTAATGCCGTGGATATACAAAAATCATATATACATTGTAGCAATTATTTTAAATTGGACAACTTTGTTATATCATAATAATTATAATTTAATAGTAAATTATCTCCTGTACCATCAAGCATATTGCATTTTTTATGCAAAACTACTTAATATATACAAATATCTTTTCATTAAATATTATCATATGAATTTTTTATTGAATGAATCTACAGGAAATATATAACAATTCACACTGTTTAATAGTGTATTTTGTATTTATTCACAAAGCTTGTTGTAATGAAAGAAATAAATCCCATGTCTCTTCCAATCCCATAGAAGATTTATTCTTGTTAAATAACAAAAAAGAAGTATATTAATTTTATTTAGGAAGAGGAGAAGTATTTTTCAAGGAAAGTAAAGAGTGAAAAGTAAAAAATGTAAAATAGAAAGATTTAAAAAGAAAAAGAAAAGAAATAAAATGATGATATAGATAACCTAAATGAGTTCCTTTAGGGATAAACTAAAAGCTTTCCTATTAATTCTTTCCTCATATTAATTCGATTATGATTAGAATCAATATATACATTCACTGGGAGAAGAATTGCATTAATTTTATTTAAAAAAAGAATTACATTAATTTTTAGGAAAAAGTATTTTTCAAGGACAATGAAAAGTGAAGAATCAAAACATAAAATATATAAAGATTAAAAGAAAAGAAAAAGAAATGATAATGTGGATAGCTTAAATGAGTTTTTTTAGGGATAGTTTTAATAGGAGTTTTACACGTTTTCATAACTTAATGTATGATAAAAATTTTGTTAATCCAACCATTAAATTCCATGCTCTATTAATATATATTGTGTGTGTTCACTTAATTTAAAATATATGGCATATGTTTTAATGCGATCGAATTTTTCAATGCTAAATATATATTAAAAATATAAAAAAAATTAAAGTCTAGATCGATATTATAAAAAAATTGGATTCACTTAAAATTTTATGTGCATGATATATTCGAATATATAGTTAAATCCAATAATTGGATTGTTAAAATATGAATCCTATGTCGAGTGAAAAAAATGATTTAAAAATTTTTAGTTTTACATTGAATGTAAATGGATCTCTTCTTGATGTGAAATGGGGTTAGAGAAAATTATTTTACAAAAGTATACATACATTGACATGGTACCTATATAAGGAGAAAAATTATTAATATTTTGTGTTATTTACATATATTTTGAATTAGGGAGAGGATTATAAGTCATACTATATATATATATATATATATAGTATAGATCAATTCTCTCCATTTATAGTGAATTAAATCATCCTTCAAAAGTAAAATTACTTTTTTTACAATTTAATTTTACATGTATAAATAATACAAATTTGACCATATACTACAATTTAGTAAGTTAATTATACATAATTTTTCTTTTTATCCTAACTAATTATCATGATTTGTCCTATGCACCATAGGAGCCGATGAAGAATTATATATGCTACTAATTAATTATGACTAGTTAATTAAAGGAAATTTACAATAATTTTCGTATTATTATGATATAATAATAATGTAACCGTATGGGTAATTATTTTTAAATCATTATTCCTCCTGATCAATTAATTTTCCTTTCTTTTGTTTGTAATTTAATTTAATGAGGAAGGTTATGATAATAGGACGTACTATATTGTGTTGCAGGAAAAGATTAAGGAAGCGATAAAAGAGATTAGTAGTATAAAACTGGCTGATAAACCCACTTATAGCATTGACTGGGCGATTGTGCATTCCGAGACCTACAAGGAAAGAAGGAGAAAACTAATTGAGAAAGTAAGCGGGAATCATTTACTGGTGTCAACATTGGTAGCAACCGTAACTTTTGCAGCAGCATTCACAGTACCAGGTGGTTACAAGAGTGAGGAAGGCACTGCAATCTTGAGTCGTAACTCAGCCTTTCAAGCCTTTGTTATAACAGATTCCCTTTCATTCATTTTCTCTCTTTCAGCGATCCTCTTCCACTTTTTCATGGTACCACCATTCTTCCGGGAAGCTAAGCCATTTAAGACTCATAATTTGCTTGTTGGGGCTTATTATTTAACGCTGGCTTCATTCTTCACGATGGTGATTGCTTTCAGCACAGGCGTATATGCAGTGTTAGAATCTTCCGCCGGTCTTGCTATATCCGCTTGTTCCCTTACGGTCATCATCTTTTGCGCTTCTCTGGGCTATTGGAGTTCTGGTTATTTTATATTTAGGGTCATATCATAAGCAGAGACAGATAAACAGGAATAATGATGCAATCAAATGGAGATAAGTGATTACGTATGTTTGTTGTTTTCTTTTCTTTGTTAATGAAATCTACATCGGCAGATTGGAAACCAATAGAAATTTTCTTTTTACATTATTCTTGCCAATGAAATCTGTATTAGAACTGAATTTAAATTGACTTAAATAATTGGGCTTGCAATGTTTTTATTTTAATGTTACATTCTTATCTTAATTACAAAAT
Source organism: Microcos paniculata (assembly GCA_030664755.1). Taxonomy (NCBI): domain Eukaryota; kingdom Viridiplantae; phylum Streptophyta; class Magnoliopsida; order Malvales; family Malvaceae; genus Microcos; species Microcos paniculata. The sequence goes on along the minus strand of CP131462.1, from coordinate 8,310,767 downwards.
AGATCATTAGTTCAACTGAGGACTGCCCATTAGTTGAGGGTCAGGCTCAAAGATTGCTTACAATGGTGTATATATAAATCAGTACCCACCAACGAAAATCATCGGCAAGATTTAAACCCCAAACATTAAATGTAGAGCTCTAGCATCTTACTATAACTGAACCAGTTGCGTTGGCCGTAATTCTATTTTTTCCCACTTTTTATAGAAGGAAAATTATAAAACTCTAGCTCTGAAATGTTTGACAAAAACCAATCATAAACTGGATTATCCTTTTGAAAGCCCAACGGGCTTTAGTCGTTTCTTAGCTCCTTTGCTTCCATACGGAGCTATGGGTTACCTTTGAGTTGGATTTCGGTTATGGGCAGTTCTTGTTTAGTGGTGGAAACATTTTACTTATGCGTATGGGCTAGGGACCATAAATAAGGTACCATACCAAGAACTTTGTTGTCCTTTCGGTGAGGGAGTAAGGAAAACGCCCTACAAACAAGTGTTACTTCACTTTTACACCCACTGAAAATGTTATTCCATTTTTATCCCAACCCCGAGCCTTTCCTTTTACTTACAAACGGAACGTGTTTTACGCCAACGTGGTCCAAGAGGGTGAGAAAGAGAAATCTAATTCAACTAATAGAAAAAGGTTTAGACTATGTTTGGTATATAAAAATATTTTCTATTTTCATTCTCTAAAAATACAAAGAAAAGTTATATTTGATACATAAAAATATTTTCTGTTTTTTTTCTTTAAAAATATAAAGTAATCACTATTTAAGATATCTATAATTTATAAAAATGTATAAAAAAATCACTATTTAAGATATTTATAATTTATAAAAATATATACATATTTTAGAAAATAAAAATGAAAATAAATATATACTTGAGAATAATTTTTTTAATTTTATTTCTAAATCTATTTTTATTTTTAATTATCTAAAGCTTGTATATATTTCATCTCACAACTTATATCTCAGATGATAATTTCTTTATACTTTTTAGAGAATGAACAAAAAATGTTTCTCGTACAAAACATAGAATTTCCTCTCTCCTTTCTCATCTGACTTTTCTGCAGGAAAGAGAAAGAAATTTTTTTTTTAATGTCATTTTTCTTTCTCTTTCGCTCCAATCAACAACTGCCACGCCACCATGTCTGTTACGCCGGGTTAAGTTCATTGGGTGTGTTGGGTTGAACTTACAGCCTTCATCAGTCTATGAATAGCTCTATGTTGTGATAAGTTGATTTATAAGTCATATAAGTCAGGATAAATAGTTCCTGAACTCTTTTCTTTTACAATCATTTTATTCGGATATTGTATTCTTTTTTTTTTTCCTTTTCATTTCCTGTGCTTCTTTTCTCATTTAGTACTCATTGTACTTCTATCTTGTTTCCTTTCACTTCCATTTCTGGACACTTACTACCTTCTCCTTTACCCTTTTTTGTGCCTAGGTCTGCTTCTTGGGCAAGCACTCTCATGTATCAATGGACTTCGATAGTGTAAGTTACCATTTCTTGTGGACTTTTTCCTCATGCATATATTATGTATATTCAAATTGATGCATTCCTGATCTAATGCAATTTAACCGTGCAAATGTGGAACTAGTTATTGTACTTGGACTCTCTTTGGCCTAGCTTTAGGTTCATTAAGAGCACTATTAACTTGATTACAAATAACTAAGTGTATTTTTATCCATCCAAGATTTCGACTAATTTCTTCATCAGCTTCTCAGTTCAGCTCAATTTTGGAACATTGGCTTTTAGCCTCTTCAATCTCCTTCTCAATAGTTAAAAATGAAGCATACACTACGCGTATACAAACATGTTTGTAGTAGGTATTTATCTTCTTTTTCATCTCATATTCTTTTTCCATCTTATGTAGATCATATCAGTGACTTGGAGAACTACGTCGACATCTAGATGACCCCAGTCAATGCCAGTAAAGTGGAAGAAAATGGCTCGTCCTTCCCAGATAACAATTAGAAGACTTCCTTTTCACCAAAACTTGTGATTAACTCTGACTTCAATCCTACCATGTAAGGCTTTATTTCAGTATTTCTCTTGCTGCATCCTATGCATTATGAAGCATTTCAAGTAGAAATATTACCCTTTCCTTCATATGGCTCTTTAACAGGGATTCTTCTAAGAGCCCCTCTTACTGGTCAAGGGTTATCTCACATACTATTGCCAGATTGAAAAAAGAAGCTACAACTGTTCGGCGTGTGCTCGAACCTTTTTTTCATAATTTTGATGCTGAAAATCACTAGTCAGAAGAGAAAGGTGCTGCTTCTTCTGTTCTTGTGTCCTTGCAGTTGCTTTTAGAAGAAACAGGTACTTTGGGAGTTTTAATATATGCATCCTCATTAATTTGTTTTTCTGGTAACTCTTTTATCGATGTAATAATACTTTTTGTAATGCTAGGAGAGAAGTCCCACCTATTATTGGCTATGCTGGTGAAGCACATGGAGCATAAAAACATAGCCAAGCGACTCGTATACAAGTCAACATTGTCAATGTCATCACACAACTTGCACAAAATGCAAAAAGCCTCAGTCCTCAGTAGCAAATAGTAGGTGCAATAAGTGACTTGATAAAGCATCTACGAAAATGCCTACAAAATTCAGTTGAATCGTCAAGTTCTGGGAATGTTATTGATAAGTATAACACAGACCTCCGCTTGGGCTTGGAAAAGTGCATCTCACAGCTCGCTAATAAGGCTGGGACTATGTTCTTGTAAAAATCCAAATTTGACTTGAATCTGAGTATTGTAAGATTACTTACTGAGGCTAGTGTTTTCTTGTAAGTCAAATGTTTTTACCATTTAGTTGAAAGTTATTACCTGTATGTATTTGACAGGTTGGAGATGTGGGACCCATTCTTGATATGATGGCTGTGGTACTAGAGAATATTTCGACCAACAGTATTGTTGCCAAAACAACTATCGCTGCTGTTCATAGAACAGCGCAGATTATCTCTTCTATCCCAAACATATCATATCACAAGAAGGCAGGTGTTCTTGTGCAATATATTGTTATTATTTTCTGACTGCATATGTGCATCAAAGTTTTGACAATGGAATCCGTTCCAGGCTTTCCCAGATGCTCTACATTTCACCAGTTGCTTCTTGCAATGGCCCACCCAGATCATGAAACTCGAGTTGGGGCAAATAGCCTTTCTCCATTGTGCTTATGCCATCCGTGTTTTCGCCTTGGTCAGATCAAAATAAAATAATTACTACTGCAGCTGTTTTCTGTAACTCGCTATTTTGTTCATCTGAGAATGTTAGGGTTCAAAACTTCTCTCTGAATGAAGGTAAAGACCAAGCACAACTTATTGATGGAAGAGTAAAAGAAAATAGAAATCAAGCTTCAAATATGGCTGTGAAAAATTCAGTGATGTCTCAGTTCCATGGGCACTTATATAGCTTTAAGCATGCAATGGGTGATGGAAAAACGATGTGAAACTGCTTCTCTCTGTTGCTTAGTGTCAATACCAGCTTAGCTACTACTATTTAGTTTTCTTACATATGCGAAATTTTTAACAGCTCACTTCCCTTCGATTAAGTAGCCATCAAGTGAGTCTTCTACTTTCGTCACTATGGGTCCAGGCGACTTCCACTGAAAGTATGCCTGCAACTTTTGAAGCAATGGCCCATACCTACAAGGTTACAGTGTTGTTTACCCGATCAGTGGCGGAGCCAGGATTTCAAAATTGGGGAGGCCAAATTAAAATTAAAATGTGCCACATAAAAATCCTTTTACTATGACTTGTTTTTTGTATATTAATTATCCTATAAAAAGTTATATAAAATTTTGTTACAATTCACATTTTATAAAATAAATAAAGACAAGATGCATACAAATTAAAAGAGAACTATTAAAAGAAGTAACGTACCTTTATTTAAAATTGTGCACGACGTTCTTTCAAAGAAATAAAATCATCAAGTACAAAATTAGAGTCAAAAGTTTCAGCAATATCTCTCTCTATGTAAACAAAAAGATTATCGGCAAGAAACTCATCCCCCATTTTGTTGCGAAGCCTTGTTTTGACAATCTTCATTGTTGAAAATGCTCTTTCAGTAGTTGCAGTTAAAACAGGAAGGGTCAAAAGAAGACGAATCAATCTATCAACCAGAAAATATGCCTTTGACATCTGCGTCTCTACTAAACCTTGACAAAGATCCGAAAGTGTGGATAGATTCTGCAATTTTGGATGATTTGGGACATTGAGCTTATAATGTTGCAACTGGAACTTCAAGTTTATTTTCTCTTGCTCAGTGAAATCATGAGGATAATATTTTTCCACAAGACAGCAAATATCATCCATATTAAACGATTTATAAGCATCCTTAGGATCCAAAGCTGAGCTAAGAGTAAGAAGATCCATTGCTTGTTCATTAAACCTGCTATTTAGCTCAAAAAGTTGAGAATCTATAGTAGCATTGAATATTTCAACTCGATAATGGTGCTGCATATTGAAACCATCATCTTGTTGGCGACCACGTTTTACCACATATGGAGAATTCATATCAGGAACATCAATGATGTGCTTTTCACAAAATGCTTTCACAACTTCTAACAAATTGTCCCAACCATCATCTCTCAACTTTTGTATCAATGTTTTGGTACTTGATACTAAATACATAGCATTTACTATATCTTGAGATTTCTGTTGTAGACACTGACAAAGAATATCTGTGATGCCCATAATCTCTTTCACTAGATGTAAGATGAAAACAAAATCAAATGATGTAATCTTTTTATAAGCTGCAGCTGCATCCCCACGCATAGAGTAATTAGAACCACTGTCAATAACATTTTCTATAACAGAACAAGTAGCACCAAACATCCTTATCAAGCTACAAACAGAACTAAAATGAGAGCCCCAACGAGTGTGTCCTGCTCGTTTGACAGTGCCAATCTGGTTAGGTCCTCTACCAGTTTCAAGTTCATCAATAGCCAACAAATTTGCAATTTCAATTGCTTGGGCAGCTTGTAACTCATCATGACGTTTGCAAGAGGCACCAATGATGTTAACAACAAATGTCAAATCTGAGAAAAAGTTATGAATAGAAATGACCTCTCGAGAAGTAGCAACTAGTGCCAATTGGAGGCGATGAGCCATGCAATGAACATAATATGCATAGGGACAATCATTTAAAAACAATACTTGCAAACCATTCCATTCACCTCGCATATTACTAGCACCATCATAACCTTGGCCACGAATATTTTGAATATCAAGACAATGCCGAGAAAGAGTAGAGCATATTTCTTTTTTAAGAGTTATTGCTGCAGTATCCTTAACATGTACAAGATCAAGGAAGTGCTCTCTTATAAACCCTTTATTATCAACATATCTCAAAACAATAGCCATTTGCTATCTTTTAGATTCATCACGTGCCTCATCAATGATGATACAAAATTTAGAATCTCCAATATTATCTCGAATTTTCTTGCGCACTTTATTTGCGAGAATATGTAAAATCTCATTTTGAATCATATGAGAAGTATATTTAGCATTTCTTGGAGCATTTTCCATAACAACACTTGCAACTTTATCATTATATGAAGCTAAAAGTGCAATCAATTCAAGAAAATTACCTCGATTGCTCGAACTTGAGGTTTCATCATGACCTCTAAAAGCACATCCTTACAAAGTTAGCCACTGAACAATATCAATTGAAGTCTTGACTTGCAAGCGGTTAGCTTCTTTTTGCTCTAAACTTTGTGCATTCATGACTTTGTCAACATGCCGAGATTGATTCACCAAATCTTGACAACATTTTTCGGCATTATTATGTGGAGAACATGGATCTTCACCAACATGATTCAAGAAAGCACACATCTTCCCGGCATTAACTTTTCTCCAATTATTAAAACCTTTGACAGTGAATGCATCTGTTCCATGACGAACAACTGGTTTAGAACTGAAAAGATAACATGGGAAACAAAATGCGGCATCTCGAGTAGGCGAATACTCCAACCAAGGAAATATTTTAAACCAAGAAGACTGAAATCTTTGAGGGTGCTTTTCATTAGAAAATGGGTAATTGGACAAATGCATTTGATATGGCCCCAATTCTAAATATGCTTGTCTAACTTCATCTCTTTGGTTAACAGAATATTCCCATATTTGAGGACGTAGTGCCGGATCTCGTTCTAATTTATTAATATCAAAATCCTTGGCAACTACCTTTTCGGAATTACTTGGATGATCTTTAGATTCAAGTCTTGGAGATTTAGAAGTATGAATTTCAGTATTTGGAGAATCTTCATTTTCCGAAAGATAACTTTCACAAGTATCACTACTCTTTCTCTTAAAAAAAGTATCAATTCTCTTAAACTTAGTCATCATTCACAATGAACCTGAAAATTGATTTAAACATATGAAAATTTAAAACTTAACTTAGATATTTGAATTGAAACTTGAAACCATCTTAGTATAATTATTTCTTTAAATTTAAATAATATCTTATTTTAATATGTAACAACAATTCAATAAAGTTTCAAGACAAATATTTCTATAACAACCAAACAAGTACTAAATTAATTTGTTAACACTATAATAAATATTAATGCATATATATTGTAATGCATAATTTAAAAATTCAAATCAATAACATATTAACATAAACAACATAATTTCAAGCGGCAAATAATATAAAAAAACACAATATATCACAATATGATTTCTATATTCAACTTATTTAAAGGAAGACAAGTCACTTTTATTCTTTATACATATATTCACATTAAAATTTACAAAATTTTGTCTAAAAATATAAATAAAAATTCGAAACAGAAAAAAAAAACCCTTAAGTGATAAGTTCATAATTTACCATTAATAAAATAAGATAAAATGAGATGATGTGGTTCTAGCTTCCTTGTCTTGATACAATAATGAAGAGAGAAGAGAATCTTGTAAAGCAATTCTTAAAAAGGAGAGGAACTGATGAGGAACAGAGGAAGAGTCGTCGGGAAAATAATAAGGAGTTAAAAGTGTTTTTGGTTGTTTGAAAAACCTTTTAACTCTTCTAATATTGGTGGAAGCTTTTTAGTTTTAACTCACCAAACTTCTTCAATAAGTTTTTGATTTACTTAGATAAGTTATCTTGAAATCTTGATTTTTTAACTTCTTGGGTCATTTTAAAATTAATTTGAAGGCATTTCATTTATGTTCTTTTTATATTGACGGGCCACTTAAATTTTTACTTGAGACCTCAATTTCATATTTTGAGGGGGCCATATATAGAAATACAACATAGTAATATTTAATTTTACAAAATCTTGGGGGGGCCATGGCCCCTTGCTCCTATGTGGCTCCGCCACTGTACCCGATACAAGTAAGTCATAATTCCATACTGTCTTTGTTCCAAAAATGTAAGTCTCTTTTATCAATGCACCAGGTTCGAGAAATGTGGTTGATTTTTGTTGTGTTATCTTACTCTGGATTGATTTATTTTGTTTTCGTGGTGATGCATGATATAGTAAAGGGTAGAATAGTTAATTGACAACAAATGATTGTTACTTTTGGTCATCAACAAACATTTGGAACAACCCAAACCTGTTTATTTTGCCTTTTTACAGGGAAAGTATTTTCTTTCTCAAGTTGTGTATAGTTTTATTTTGTGAATGTCCTTTTCATATATTCTTATAATTATTATACAAGTTCTTAGTTCTCAGTTCTCACCATGGATGCCTTTTACGAACATTATATTGAAAAAATTTGACTCTCCCTTCATTGTCGCTTTGTGGTCATCAGCACCCTGTTACAAATGTTGAAATACCTGGCCCGGTCCATGACCTGTTGGGATCTCTGGGTCACGGGTTAACTAGGTTGACCGGATGGATCGGGTGGGTCAATTATGTTGACATCAATTAGAGTATAAAATAGGAAATCTGTCAAAGTACGTTGAGTGACTAATAATAACCTTTACTCATGAAAAAGATAATGTAGATAAACTGATAATGTAGATAAAACCCCTTTTTAAGTTTTTTTCGTAAGTATTATTCTATTTGAGTATAAAATTGCCTTGAGTTATAACTTACTAGCAATTTGTCCTGAACTAACACTACAGATATATATGAAATTTGATTTGATCAATTTGTTTGATATTGAAACAAAAAAATTCTGGTATAATGTTCATCTATAACTTTACAAATAACAATTAAATAAAATTTAAAAAATTAATAAACTTATATATGAGAGAAAATAAAAGGAAATTAGAAAGTAAAAAAAAAGTATAAATGTCAGCACACTTTTTAAGATATTGAATTAGAAAAAAAGTTAAATTATCATATTTAAGTATTTTCAATAAATGTAAAAAAATTTAAAAAAAGAAGTTTTTTTTAAAAAATTACGAAATAATCCACCTCTAAAGCTATCAATTTTCAATTTAGAGGTCAAAAAGAAAATTTTCACACAACATTAATTTCTTTAGCACAAAATTATAATTCAACCAAGCAAATAAGTTACTTTATGTAAGATTAGGAGGGTTGAAAAGGGATTTACTGTGGGACAAAAATAAAATATAAGTATAGAAGTATAGATGACCATTTTATTTTAAAAAAATATTCACATTTAAGAAATACCCTAAAATAAAAAATTGACATATGGCACTATACCTAGAGTTCAATTAATGGTATAGATTTTCTTTTTCAAATTAATATGAGTAGTTACATCAAAAAGTAAAGAGGGAAAAAAAAAACCCAAAAAAGTAAACATAAAATTATAAGAAAAAGTTTATACTGACTTAATTTTTAATTTCATAACTTTAATTTTTAATTCAAAAATAAAAATTAAATTAACTAGTTTTTTAATTTCTTACCTTTCATTTATCTTCACAAAATGATAAATTCATATTAAAGTTTTTTTTATAAGAAAAAAAAGGAATGAAAAAAGAAAAAGTCATTGAATATTAAAAAAAAATATAAATTATCCACTTCATTATCTTCTTCTTTTTTTAAAAAAAATATCATTTCATTTTTCTTTTTTAAAAAATAAAAATAATTCAGAAATTACTTATAAAATACATTGAATGAATTTAATAACTTCAAATAATAATAATTACCATTTTATTTTAAAAAAGTACCAAAAATTAAAAATTGATATGTTTTAAAAAAATATAAAAAAATTATCAATTAACATGCCACACTCTCCTTAAAGCTTCATTAAGCACAACTTTAATTTAATGGTATAGATAAATAATAACGAATTTTATTTTTAAGTTTAAATTGTGAAAAAGCAATATTTTTTTTGGCATCAAATCAAAAGGAATTTTATTACAAGAAGGATTAAAAGCTTTACATCAATTTTATTTAAATAGCCAAGAAAATGAGTATAGAATCTCTAGTCCATTTCCTACTACAACTCAACTATTACTAGCTACCATGTGAGGCCAGAAGACGTCGTTATTGTGACCAAAAAAAGGAAAAAAGACGTCGTTATTCAAAACCCCCCTATTGGGAATATATATAGTTGATGTCTCGTGATGTTGACTAAGCAAGTTCCCATCCGTGACTGCTTTGTTAGCCAGTCTGCAGCATTATTGGATAAGATTGAACTTTATCTACTGCGTATGTTTAGTAAGGTTTCACTAACTATCAACCATTATTGTTTTGATCTCCCAATTCCTATCCATTTCTTTATTGCAAATGTTTTTGTACAGTAATTCAGAATCCATCTCCACAGCCGGCTTTTCATTTTTCAATACCTGTTTTCCTTATCAACCTTGCCCCTTCTGTCACGCCCCGACCCGCCCGGGTCGGCCACGTGGCAACCGCCGCGCTGCCTCGAAGTACGTGCCGGCCGGTCACGCACCAGAAGCACCGCAAGGCATAGAAATGGATATCATCGCTGCAAAACAACTGAAACTTTAATTAAAATCTTTTAATAAAATATTAAACTTAAAGTAGTAGCAGTGGATTAATTTAAAGGAATACCTATGCAGCGGAAACTACTAAGCCTAAGCCACCGACGCCTTCTAGTGAGCCTCCTTTCTAAAGCTGACTCCGTACGCGAAGCTGCATCCATCCACAATGGAATACAGGTGAGTGACAGAGATTCAATGGGTCTCCATCAGGGTTAGGGAAAATAGGGGTAATCCAAGATATAACAATAAAATAAATTAAATTAAATTAAAACTTTGTTTTCAACACTTCCCGTATCAAATTCTCCGGGAGTGAATAAAGTAAAATCTTTATTTTCAAAACCTCTTTTGAAATTCTCCTCAAGGAGTATTAAATTTAAAATCTTTTAAAATAATTATTTACTCATGGGCTGGCACCTAATACACTGAAGGCACGACTGGCCGGTCGTATTGCCTTACTGCACCGAGGGCTATATCTTTTCTCTTCATATTCATTTTCTCTTTATCTCATACACTAGCCCGTTCCCTCGGTGGTGCCTCACTGTGGTGGAACACAGTGAACTGGAGCTCTGGCGAGTTTCCCTACGCGCCTCTCCCAACCAGGCTCGACTCACCGTGCCCCTCGATAGGCGGTCCACGGCTGAGTATCATGCATGCTCTCAAACTCGGTCCACGCTCCCGCAAATTGGAGCCCCGAGGAATCCCACTCAATCACTCCTCTTCCAGGGGCATCGTACCCCAATAATCATAATAATAATAATAATAATATTTCTTTACAAAATATTAAAACATATAAACACACACAAACTTTATATTTTTAAAATCAACCCACCCCCATAAGTGGGCATATCACAAAATAAAAAGTGTGTGTCGTGGATTACCCTTATCCCAAAACCTTTGTAAAACCTTTTTAAAACAATTTATGTTTTCTTTTTAAAACATTTTTCCCTAGTGGCTAAGCACTGAAAACTAAGCCACTCACAGTAGTGGGAGAATCGTATACTCCCAAGCGCTCCATGTAGCTTTAACCTCCGGTGCATCGCCGCATTCGATTATCCGGAGCCCTAATACATGGAAATATACATTAGCATTCATAATTACAATTTATGAATGCACCTATGAGGCTCTAATATGACCTATGACTGGGTTTGGATGTGATTCGGGGCTTAGAAAAGTGTCCAGGAGGTTCCGGGGTAAAAATTGGACACTTGGTGAAAAATTACGAAAATACCCCTGGGGGTCCATGGGCCACTCGGGCCGGGCCCGACACTTAGAAAAGTGTCCGGGAGGTTTCGGGGCTAAAATCGGACTCTCGGTGAAAAATTACCAAAATGCCCCCCGGGGGCCCGTGGGCCCCACACCCGGACTAGGCTGGGCCCCACACGGGTTGGGCCAAATTCTACTCGAAATCGGGCTCAAAAAGCCCACCTATGAGATATTTATACATTATAATGATATAATATATAAATATTTAAGATATAATAATATTATATATAAATATCTAAATATATTAATATAATATATAAATATCTTTTAATATAATAATAATATATTGAAAATATCTAAACAGGGACTCGATCGGCCAGTTCTTCGGCCGGTCTCTTCCCCGGTTTTCGCACTCGTTTCTCCTCCTTTCGACGTACAAACTTAGAGAGGCGATCCTCATGGCATCCACAACGGATATGCCGAAGCAGAAACGAGAAACACCGGTCCAATTTTCCCGTAGACCGAGATTTAGCCCAAATTGACTAAATCTCCGATTTACTCACACCCGGTGCACAGAAATGCGTAAAAACGGAATGGGACGTAGAATAAGGTGAATACTATAACCCACTAAAAACTCACCTTATTCCACCGGCCCGAAATCCACTTATTTGAGTTTAAAGTTTTAATCCGGTCAAAAGCTGAAAACTTGGATCTAGGCTAAACCGATGCATGGAAATGCGTGCAAACTTAACAAAACGTAGATCGAGGTGAGAAGAACAACATACTGGAAACTCACCTTGATCTGATAGCCGGGCATGTCCCACTTTGCCAATTGTCCAAAATGCCTCTGGTCGGCTCCAGAGAGAAAAGAAGAAAAAAGAAAGAAAAAGAAAAGAAAAATGAAAGAAAGGTTCGGCTCCCTCCCCTATTTATAGGGGAGCCCGACGCCGGGTCCACTCGGGCCCCGGGTCAAACTTTTTCCCTTTTTTCAACTTTCTTCCATTTTTACCCATTGGCTAAATCCTTTGATTTCTTGTGCCAATGGGGCCCATAATAAATTTCTAGGGACTTATTTGGAGGTGTTTTTGGTATTTTACAAATTTCCATGCATGGTTAATTATTTTATCTTCCAACTTCGTCTTGTCTTAAGCTTATCTTCTCTTCAAACTTGACACAGCCGGACCGACATATTGTTTAATTATTGTGTCATCTTGTACTACTCCGTTCGTACGAAAAGTCGTGCTAGGTCCGGGTGTGTCAACTCTCCCCTCCTTCTAAAATTTCGTCCTCGAAATTAAACAAAGTAGCTTGGGGAGATTGGGCTTCCATTCGAAGCTCTCTTCCCGTTTTCGAATAGTGTTCGCATCACTATTCGCGGCTGAAGTTCACGCTTTCGCTGCACACTCTAATCATTCTCTTCCTCAAGAGTGGTTTTATCACTCTTCCACTCTTGAGTTTGAACCTCATCTTTTCCTTAACATAGCCTACCCTTACCTATTCATGGGTTAGGCTTTCTTCACTCCATTCGTGTTTGCTCGATCTTCTTGCTTTGTTCTTATCTCATCCTCCAAGTCTCTCTTGACGAGACTATCCTTTTGTTTCTTTTGAGGTTTCACACCTCTTACTCTTCTCAGGAGTTATTCTCATTTTTCATTGCCACTGCCTCTCACTTCGAGGCTATCTTCTGACGCGTTTCTTGTCGTTTCGTGGTCTTGTACTCATCCTTGTAGCGAAGTTATGGGGAAAGACCTTCGCTTAACTCCCTCGCCTCCACGGCGAGGATGCGGTGAGTTAATTGTCTTTCCGCCCTACCTTGGTCTTGCTTCTTTGTTTCGTTTCTTACTTCCATTCTCTCTCTTAATGGCGCATGAGTCGAGCTCTAGTACACGCTGGCCCACACTGGCCACATCATAACTGAGGAATCAGAGATCATGCCCTCTCGGCTCTCACATCTGACCCACTCCCTGATCGCCCATCACAATCACAAATAGGGCCCTCGGCCCATCACATCACATATAGGGCCCATGGCCCATCACATCTCATCTCTCATCCTCACTGGGATGGAGAACTCTGGGTGGCCTCACGCACACCCCAAATCACACACTGGGCCGATCCTCTCGAGTGGTCATCACAGAGATCCTCAAGATCTCGATCTCTGATCCTTTCTCTCATAGGGACGCCTCACATGGCTCCCAGATCATCACACTTGAGCCTCGACCTCATACCCATCCATATCATTTCTCTTGCCTCATCGGCATTCCTTAAATTTTATTTTCTTGAGGTATCCAATTCAGGTGGTGTCGCGTGTTTCTCTTCCTTCCGTCTTCATTTCTTCACATTAGCTTCCTTGCTAATGGTCGATCTCTTTTCCTTTATTCTCGTCAATAATATTTTCTGGGATCTCCATATCCCCGTCTCTTTCCTTTTCTTCTTTTCCATTCACCCATGATTCATTGTGGGGTCCACATTTCTCTTGCCTTCTCGTCACTACGAGACTAGGCCAATCACACATGTTGAACTCTTACGGTATCCTTTGTAGCTTCATTATCTTCGCATTCTTCTCTCTTGAGGTATCTCGTTATTCATTTAACTTGGCCTTCTCTTTGGTCCATTGCCTTCCTTAGGCATCACTTGCAACCCTTGTCACTTTCGTACCCTTCTCCCTTAGGGTCATCTCTGTATCCTTTCTCTTACATAACCTTGTACCTCGATTTACGTGACCTCCCACGTCTTATCCGAGGTTTACTTTACCTTGACTTCATTATTCCCTTTCTTTGCTTTCTTTATCATTCTTATCCTTATTCCTCTTTTCTTCTAACACCTTTGATTTTTCTTGGGTGTTAGAATTTCCTTTCTGCTCTTCATACTGGCTGTGCTCATAGAAGTTTATGAGCTTAATCAATTCTTCTCCTTACTCCCGTTCTCCTTCCATTGAATACTCGGGGTTGTCTCTTATCACCGTTTCTGTTTCAGTTCCCTCATCTCTTGCTTTCCATGTGTAGGTTTCTTTTATCTTATCCTTCTTGGCTTTTGCTGCCTTTGATTTCCCGCTATATCTCCTTTGTCTTTCAATGCCCTGGTTTACTTATCGTGGGCAACACCTTTCTCTATCTTTTATTACCTCACTATCTTGCCCACGCCAAGTTAACTCCATCTTAGCTTGGTTTAACTTTATCTTCCACATCCTTTCTTCACTTATCATTCTTCGGGGAGGTTATCCTCAAATTAGCTTACTCCCCTCCTTCTAAAAGATTGAACTTATCCTCCATATTCTTCAACCTTTTACTTTTAATTCCTTCTATCTCACTCTACCTTTTTGGTTCTCCACCTTTCATCTCTTTCGGTTCCAATCATTATTCTGATATATCCTTAATCACCTTTTTGTCTTCTCCAGTTTCAATTATCACCATATTCATCCTTGTGTTTGTCCTCACTTCCTTTACTTATCATTTTCTTTCATTCATCCTTTGCTTGTATCATCCACTATCACCCCTTATCCATTGGGATGTGATCATCTTCCGTCACTCGTTTCCTACGAGTGCTCATTCTCTTATGGTTTCTCCAATTTTTCTTTCTATCCAACCTCTTTATCTCTTCTTTTATCATCTAACTAATCAGGGTTTTCCTTTCCCTTCTTTTCACCATTCCCATTCTTAATCCTTCTGTCATCTTCTTCCCAAAATCAAATAGTTGGGGGTTTCTTCTTCCTTTCACCAATTTATATCCTTTACCCCGTTTTTCTCTTTCTTAGTTCTGGCCTCCGATAATCCTTGTTCATTCTTTCTTTTCCTTGATTTATTCATTTTATGATGTAGTGCCTTGACTTGACTCGAGTTCGGGGTTCATTATGCACGACTTTCTTTAACTAACATCCGTTTCTAAATCTTTTATTCATTTTCTTTCACTAGATCTTTCTTATTCCTCTTTCTAAGTCTCTTTTATTCTCCTTCTCATGTTCTTCTTTAATCTAACTCTAAGTTACTCGCCTAGGTTTTGTCTCTAGCCCTAGTTTCTTAGTCTTATTCTTATACTAATCCTGGTCAGTCATTTGGAGTTATTAACCTACGGTTCATTATGACATTATCGCCAATTAAAGTTATAGTTTTCTAGTGATGTGTTATACTTTTCTTCTTTTAAGGCTCTATTCCTAATTAACCAAAACTTAGTTCATCAACTGAACTAAGTCTCTCTTTCTTTTAGGCCTTGTTATTCTTTTATTAACCTAGGATCTTCTTTTACCTAGGGTTTTCATACTTTCTTTCTTCATTAAGAAAGCCTCCGCACTACATCACGACATTTCTTAATCCTTTATTTAAGGGTTCGTTTTCTTCTCCTTTCCTCTTCTTCTTTATCACCAGTTCCATTTGGTGATATCTTCACGATACTGGAGGAAATTCTCTTCGTGCCTTCCATTAACACGTACGCAGGCATTCCCATCATTGCCGTGCGTTACACTCTCTCTTCGCTTGTTTTCTTCTCATTCGCCTTGTTCAAAATCATTTCTTATTATCCTTTGGGGGTCTTCTCCTCCCTACTTTCTTTATTCCACTTCCTCCATCTTCATTTCCTTTCTCCTCTTCCTCCGATATCCTTTTTTTTTTCGTTGGTATCCAATGGTCAAACAAGTAGTAACAGATGTACTACTCGTAGACCACTTGGATGTAATCTCCTTTCATTCTTTCATTCTCCATCGTGTCATCCTTGCCTTATTCCTCCTCATCGTTTCCCAAGAATAGCTTCTCTCTTATTCTCTTTCCTTACTCTTCCTTTTTGCCATCCTTGAATCCTTTGGGGTTTCCTCTTATCAATCCTTTCCTTATCCTCAAATGGTTCTCCACGTCTCATATCTTGTGATCTTGGGCTCACTTGTTCTCTTCCAACTTCCTTGAATGTCTCTTCTCGATTGATCTTCAGACGAACTCTCTTTCGTCTACCGTTACCCCATTTTCTTTCACCACTTACACACCACAGTGTAAGAATAAATGAAGTTAGCTAGCCCTTACTGCCACTTCTCTCACATCATGCTCACTCCTCGGAGCATCATTCAGGCAATATGTGGGCTTATTCCACCAGACTTGTCAACTTGTAGGCTTTTCGGCAATCGCTTGTCTTTATCTCCATTTGATGCTCTGTGAACTCCTTCTCGATCCTTCATCTGGTTGTGCGGGTGCTTCATCTCACGTCTTGAAACTTTAGGTCAACCACATCTTCCGTGATTGACTTCTTTGATTTCAGTCATCTTAACCATATTCTCTCTTCAAAGCTACACACCGATGGTGTAGAAAACGAGAGAAGTGAGGTTAGCGTTCACGCACGTTATACCCACCTTGGCCTCGTTCTAGTTGTATCATTTCCTCCCAAGTCTTACACGTCACTAGTGTAAAGAATTGGGGCAACGCATCTAATTTACGCTTGACACTCGCTGCTTTACTAGCGAGTCTCAATGTTCACAACTTCAAAATCAAACATTGAAGGTTGTGGGCATCGAACCAGTTTCCACTGGTAAGCCTTTAACTAGGCTTCGTCGAAATTCGGACGAAACATTATCTATCTCGTCGTCTCAAGGGAAATACCATCCCTTGCACAGTTCGGCTATCGAGTAGAAGGAACATTGAAAGTTGAAAATGTGAGTTTGGGGGGTTTCTTGGAAAGCGTGCCCTACTTGCACGAATCTCGAGGAAGAAGGTGGTCGTGATGTCTTCTCACTTAAGACCACACTCGAGAACACTATCTGGTGGCTTGCTGCTAAAGAAAGTATTCTAAGAGTAAGCTTGATTATTCATGACGCTTTCGAGTAGCTACATACTCGAACTCTTGAATTTTAAACCTATTTAATCCGCTGGCTTCAAAAACACTTGAAAACGTTTGAAAACTCTTTAAAAATATTTTATAGCTTTTGAAAACTATCAGAATCTTTTAATCGCTCTGATACCAATCAAATTGTCACGCCCCGACCCGCCCGGGTCGGCCACGTGGCAACCGCCGCGCTGCCTCGAAGTACGTGCCGGCCGGTCACGCACCAGAAGCACCGCAAGGCATAGAAATGGATATCATCGCTGCAAAACAACTGAAACTTTAATTAAAATCTTTTAATAAAATATTAAACTTAAAGTAGTAGCAGTGGATTAATTTAAAGGAATACCTATGCAGCGGAAACTACTAAGCCTAAGCCACCGACGCCTTCTAGTGAGCCTCCTTTCTAAAGCTGACTCCGTACGCGAAGCTGCATCCATCCACAATGGAATACAGGTGAGTGACAGAGATTCAATGGGTCTCCATCAGGGTTAGGGAAAATAGGGGTAATCCAAGATATAACAATAAAATAAATTAAATTAAATTAAAACTTTGTTTTCAACACTTCCCGTATCAAATTCTCCGGGAGTGAATAAAGTAAAATCTTTATTTTCAAAACCTCTTTTGAAATTCTCCTCAAGGAGTATTAAATTTAAAATCTTTTAAAATAATTATTTACTCATGGGCTGGCACCTAATACACTGAAGGCACGACTGGCCGGTCGTATTGCCTTACTGCACCGAGGGCTATATCTTTTCTCTTCATATTCATTTTCTCTTTATCTCATACACTAGCCCGTTCCCTCGGTGGTGCCTCACTGTGGTGGAACACAGTGAACTGGAGCTCTGGCGAGTTTCCCTACGCGCCTCTCCCAACCAGGCTCGACTCACCGTGCCCCTCGATAGGCGGTCCACGGCTGAGTATCATGCATGCTCTCAAACTCGGTCCACGCTCCCGCAAATTGGAGCCCCGAGGAATCCCACTCAATCACTCCTCTTCCAGGGGCATCGTACCCCAATAATCATAATAATAATAATAATAATATTTCTTTACAAAATATTAAAACATATAAACACACACAAACTTTATATTTTTAAAATCAACCCACCCCCATAAGTGGGCATATCACAAAATAAAAAGTGTGTGTCGTGGATTACCCTTATCCCAAAACCTTTGTAAAACCTTTTTAAAACAATTTATGTTTTCTTTTTAAAACATTTTTCCCTAGTGGCTAAGCACTGAAAACTAAGCCACTCACAGTAGTGGGAGAATCGTATACTCCCAAGCGCTCCATGTAGCTTTAACCTCCGGTGCATCGCCGCATTCGATTATCCGGAGCCCTAATACATGGAAATATACATTAGCATTCATAATTACAATTTATGAATGCACCTATGAGGCTCTAATATGACCTATGACTGGGTTTGGATGTGATTCGGGGCTTAGAAAAGTGTCCAGGAGGTTCCGGGGTAAAAATTGGACACTTGGTGAAAAATTACGAAAATACCCCTGGGGGTCCATGGGCCACTCGGGCCGGGCCCGACACTTAGAAAAGTGTCCGGGAGGTTTCGGGGCTAAAATCGGACTCTCGGTGAAAAATTACCAAAATGCCCCCCGGGGGCCCGTGGGCCCCACACCCGGACTAGGCTGGGCCCCACACGGGTTGGGCCAAATTCTACTCGAAATCGGGCTCAAAAAGCCCACCTATGAGATATTTATACATTATAATGATATAATATATAAATATTTAAGATATAATAATATTATATATAAATATCTAAATATATTAATATAATATATAAATATCTTTTAATATAATAATAATATATTGAAAATATCTAAACAGGGACTCGATCGGCCAGTTCTTCGGCCGGTCTCTTCCCCGGTTTTCGCACTCGTTTCTCCTCCTTTCGACGTACAAACTTAGAGAGGCGATCCTCATGGCATCCACAACGGATATGCCGAAGCAGAAACGAGAAACACCGGTCCAATTTTTCCGTAGACCGAGATTTAGCCCAAATTGACTAAATCTCCGATTTACTCACACCCGGTGCACAGAAATGCGTAAAAACGGAATGGGACGTAGAATAAGGTGAATACTATAACCCACTAAAAACTCACCTTATTCCACCGGCCCGAAATCCACTTATTTGAGTTTAAAGTTTTAATCCGGTCAAAAGCTGAAAACTTGGATCTAGGCTAAACCGATGCATGGAAATGCGTGCAAACTTAACAAAACGTAGATCGAGGTGAGAAGAACAACATACTGGAAACTCACCTTGATCTGATAGCCGGGCATGTCCCACTTTGCCAATTGTCCAAAATGCCTCTGGTCGGCTCCA
Organism: Microcos paniculata; assembly: GCA_030664755.1. Taxonomy (NCBI): domain Eukaryota; kingdom Viridiplantae; phylum Streptophyta; class Magnoliopsida; order Malvales; family Malvaceae; genus Microcos; species Microcos paniculata. The sequence continues at coordinate 8,291,563 of CP131462.1, read as the reverse complement.
GAGAGAAAAGAAGAAAAAAGAAAGAAAAAGAAAAGAAAAATGAAAGAAAGGTTCGGCTCCCTCCCCTATTTATAGGGGAGCCCGACGCCGGGTCCACTCGGGCCCCGGGTCAAACTTTTTCCCTTTTTTCAACTTTCTTCCATTTTTACCCATTGGCTAAATCCTTTGATTTCTTGTGCCAATGGGGCCCATAATAAATTTCTAGGGACTTATTTGGAGGTGTTTTTGGTATTTTACAAATTTCCATGCATGGTTAATTATTTTATCTTCCAACTTCGTCTTGTCTTAAGCTTATCTTCTCTTCAAACTTGACACAGCCGGACCGACATATTGTTTAATTATTGTGTCATCTTGTACTACTCCGTTCGTACGAAAAGTCGTGCTAGGTCCGGGTGTGTCACCTTCGCTAACAGCTAGAGCTTCTATCATTAAAACAGAGCTGCCCTTTACCCTTTTTTTGGCAAAACCATCAACTACCTCACCTTTGCTATTCCTCACAACCAGTGTAATTCCTGCGTTATTTGTCTTTGAACAATAATATGGCCTGCTGCAACTCAACTATTACTAGCTACTAACTTCATGTGAGTCCAAAAAAGACGTCGTTATTCAAAATCCCCACCAAAGAGAATGGTTGATGTCTCGTGATGTTGACTAAGCACGTTCCCATCCTTGGCTGTTTTGCTAACCACTCTGCAGCATTATTGCTTTTTTTTTTCGCCTTTTTAGCAAAACCATCAACTACGTCACCTCTCCTATTCCTCACAATTATGGTCACCCATGGAAGTAAACTTAGCTTGTAAGTTAGATTACTTATATTATTTGTAAAGGGATTCTCTAGTATAAATAGGAAGTCTCTCTATCCTTTGCATCTTCTCATCTCATATAGAAATATTTCTCAATAATATTTTCTCTATTCTCTTCTTCTCTTGTTTCTTGTTCTTTATTGTTCTTTAATATTTCATAATAGAAAGAATAATATGATTAAAAGGAAAGAATATAAGATTAATACATAATCGAAATAAAAAATTATCTCATCCAAATTATCTCATCCACTGACAATAGAGGTTTTAAACTTCACAAGCAGGGTTAGAGGGTTGACATGTATCCTTATAGGGTACATTTTTATATTTTTATATTTTTTAATTAGTTAATTAAATAGGAGGGTCATGTATGTGTCATTTTCCTAACAGTACTTGCGGGAGTTAAAAAAACTCTAACTGTGTATGAAATAATAATCCAATTCAAATCTTGATAAGGAATTGTTTGAATAAAATAAGTAACTAAAAGTTACAATTGTTTTCAATACTTTTTTCATTATAAATTCTAATTGAGTTGTTTCTAAATATCAAACCCCCCATTGAAAATTTTCATTTTCAATAGTTTAAAAATTTTTAATAATAGCCCCTTAATAAATTGTTAATGCTTAAATTTAGTGTTTCGTCTTGATTCCATAATAAATTCTATAGAACCAAATTCGTGTGATCATTTCTTTGTAGCATAGCGTAAAATAATTATATAAGTATAAGATTATGACTTGTAAAGTCCCACACAACCTTGTTTTAAGGTATTATATTATAGGATTATTATTTTATATATTATCAGTAGAGTTTTTTAACTCCATAAGTAGTGTTAGAAGGATTACACATACATCCACTACTTAATTACTTATAAAAATATAATCCATAAGAACATATGTCAATCGTCTAATCCTGTTTGTAAAGTTAACAAACTCTACTATTAGTGTATGAGATAATTTTTCTATATTATATTATATATGCCTTGTGATTGTTTGATTGAGAGCAGAGGTGTCAAATCGGGTAAATCGGGTAGGTTTCAAGTTCAGGTCAATCAGGTCGGGTCAGTTTTGGTCAAAAGAGATTTTCGGGTCATTCGGGTTCTGGACTTTCTGGTCTTAGGTCATTTGGGTCTCGGGTCATTCGGATCTCGGGTCATTTGGGTTCGAGTTTTTCGGGTTTTGTCCTCGGGTTTGTCTGGTTTTGGGTTCGGGTTTTTCGGGTTTGACTATCTGGTCTTTCGGGTTACAGGTTTTTTGAGTTTTATGTTATTTGGATTCTATTTTTTCGGATTTAACTCTCGAGTCATTCGGATTCCCGATTATTTTAAATTGAATTAAAGTTTTGATTTTATAAATTAATACTTAAGAGAGATTTTATCAAAAATGTTATTTATTAGATTTTTTATAAATTGTAATTAAATTAATTAAATTTGTAATATTATAAATGTATTACAAATTATAAATGTATTAATTAAATTAGTAATATTTATAATTTTTTTAAAAATTTTCCTATAAATTACCTATAGTTTTAAATAAAATAAATATTTAAGTTTTTATTATTTACTAATTCATTTCAAAATTCTAATTGATATATAATAAATTCATGGTTAATAATATCATTAATATATAATTATGAATTGTCCGTCGTACAATTACAAACTAAGGAATCAGAATTTTGATATACAATTACAAACTAAGGAGTTAAAATTTTCGCATATAATTACAAAATTTACCAGTTTCCTCTTATTGAATTGAAAATTTAAAAGCTTTTATTTGGTCGATGAATAGGATAGCCAAAAAGGAATCACCAATAGCCAATAGGCTATCCAGACTGTCATACAACTATGGCCACCATGAACCACTAATCTTAGTATCTTATTATCTTAGTGCTAATGACTTTGTTTTGTTCTTTCCTTTCTAAGACTTGTATATAGACTATACTTTATAGTGATTAGTGATTACCATCACCTACTTCTGTATAATAGAACAACTTGCACACACACTACATTCGGCATTCTTATTAAATTATTTGTTTTGGCGAGAACTAAATTATAAGGAGAAAATATATGACAATATATTGAAATTTTAATTTCAAATTTTCAATGTTTAGATGCTTTTTGTTGGATAGATAATTCACTAATTTGATATGAACATTAGTAATTTATTAATACTGCTATACTTTATAAATTTTCTTAGTTAAAATAGAAAATTGTCATTCACATGAAAAAGTTTATTTCTTAATTTGATCAGTAATGATAAAATCAACATGGCCTTTTGTAAATTCTCAAATTTTCCTTAATAATTTTCATAATTAATATTATTAAATTTAAATAATAATATTCTATAAATTCGTATAATTCAATCATAATGATAAAATTTAAAAATTTAATTATGAAAAAATTGACACACCCGGACCTAGCACGACTTTTTCGTACGAACGGAATAGTACCAGATGACGTCTTAATTAAACAATAGGTCGGTCCGGCTGTGTCAAGTCAGAAGAGAAGGTAAGCTTAAGACAAGACGTAGTTGGAAGATGAGAGTGGTGACCATGCATGGAAACACTAAAGTGGACTTCTTTAAGTCCATAGCCAATGGATTGGACGTCCATTGGTGAATTGGTCGGTGGATTGGGCCAATGATTAAAGTTTTAAGAGATCTAGAAAAGAGAAGAGAAAGTCTGGCCCGGGTCAGAGTAGACCCGGTCCTGGGCTCCCCTATAAATAGGGGGGAGATGAGCTCTCTCCCTCATTTTCTCTCTTCTCTCCTTTCTCTTTTCTCTCAACTGCTCTCTAGGAGCAATTTTGGACTTTTGGCCGATTCGGACAAACCGACCGCAAGTTCAAGGCGAGATCTTGGTGAGTTGTTCTTAACTCCTTGATCTTCGTTTTTCTAAGTTTTCACGCATCTCCATGCATTGGTCTAGGAGAGATCCAAGTTCAAAGTTAGTTTCAGCTTTTTAGTTAGATTTCTAGCCTAGATTTGAGATCTAGGAACTTTGAGCTTGTATTTTTCGTTTCTGCTCCGGTAATTGTGTCGTGGGAGGTACGAGGAACCTCCATCTCGAATTTTACGTCAAACGACGATCCCGAGAAGGCCGGACAGCTCCCGCGCGGGAGCCGAGTCTCTCTCACACGGGAGAGACCTGCAGGCTAGGTCCCGCTCAGGACCTGGGCTGTCCGGTGCCAGACTGGGCCTTGTTGGGCCCAATTCGAGTTGGGCTCGACCCAACTCGCATTGGATGGGCCTTCCGGCCCAAATTTCAGGCCAGGCTCAACCCAACTACAAGGGGAGGCTTGCCTGGCCTAGATCCGGGCCGGGCTGGGCCAGTAGTGTGGCGCCCACGGGTCCCTAGGGGCATTTTCGAAATTTTTCACCAAGTGTCCGATTTTTACCCCGGAACCTCCCGGACACTTTTCTAAGCCTCGAATCACATCCAAGCCCAATCTTAGGTCATGTTAGAGCTTCGTAGGTGCATTCATAAATTTAATTATGAATGCTAACGTATTTCCGTGTACTAGGGCTCCGGGTGAATCGAATGTGGCGATGCTCGGGAGGTTGAGTTACATGGAGCGCTTGAGAGTATACGATTCTCCCATCACTGTGAGTAGCCTAAACTTCTTTGTGTAGCCACTGGGGGAAAAGATTTTAAAAATGATTTTAAAACATAAGTGTTTTTCAAAAAGGTTTTGGGATATGGGAAATCCACACACACACACTTGTTTGTGATATACCCACACAGTGAGTGAGATGTTTTAAAAAGAAATATAGAGACTTATGTGTGTATGTGTTCATAGATTTTAAAAATGTATGGGTTATATATAGATATATATATATATATATATACAATTATGAAATATTATTATTATGAGTTTTAAGTGTATGATACCCTTGCGAGATGAGTGATTGAGTGGGCTAGTGGTGGGGGTCCAACAGCCAACAGCTAGCAAAGGCTCCTCGGGGCTCCAATATACACGGGAGCATGGACCGAGTTGGAGGAGGCATGCATGATTCTCAGCCGTGGACCGCCTATTGAGGGGCACGGTGAGACGAGACCCTGCGAGAGGCGCGTAGGGAAGCTCGCCAGGGCTCCAGATCGCTGTGTTCCACCACAACGAGGCACCACCGAGGGAAAGGGCTAGAGAAACAGAAAAGAGAATATATTTTTGAATGAGAAAAGAGATAGCCCTCGGTGCAGTGAGGCATAAGACGACCGACGGGTCGCACCTCCAGTATGATAAAGATGCCAGCCCATTTTATATATATATGTATTTATTTATTTAAAGTGTTGTAAAAATAAGGTTCTCAGCAGGAGCACCGGAAAAGATTTTTAAAAGAAAAATATTTATTATTACTCTATTTTATTTTATTTTATTTTGGATTTCCCTTATTTCCCCTAACCCAGATGGAGATTTTTAGAACCTCTGTCACTCACTTGTATCCAATGTGGATGGATGCAGATTCGCGTACGGAGTCGGTTTTAGAAAGGAGGCTCACTAGAAGACGTCGGTGGCTTAGGCTTAGTAGTTTTCCGCTGCATAGGTAATCCTTTTAAATTAATCCACTGGTGCACTATTTAAATTTTATTATTTTATTTAATGATTTTAATCAAAGTTTTAAAGGTTTTGTAGCGATGGTATCCATTTATTTGCCTTACAGTGCTTCAGGTGCGTGAGCGGCAGGCACGTATTTCGAGGCAGCGCGGCGGTTGCCACGTGGCCGACCCGGGCGGGTCGGGGCGTGACAACAATATTTTTTTAAGTTCACTTTGATCAAAATTTTATCAAATATTTATTTTTATTTTCTTTATCAAATTGATTTATTAAATTTGAAGTTTAGGAGATATATAAAGATACTCCGTCTGTCCCTATTTGTTTGTCATAATTAATTGTTTCATACTAGACAAAAAAAATAGTTATGGTACAAAATTTCATACATATTTACATTGACTTTCTTATTTTATCACTATCTCTCTTCTTCTTTAATTCTCTCTCCTATTTAAGAAAAATATTCATTTAAGAAAGAAAGAAAGAAAGTAGTTTTAAAGGGTAATTTTGGAAAATTAATAATTAATGCTGAGATATAGACAAATAAGAAGGGATAAATAAAGCTTCTGGAAACAAATAAAGCTTCTAGCAGGGGCAGATAAATAGAGACAGAGGGAGTATTTCATTAGTTTGTCGAGTTCTCTCAGGTTAGATTCTCGGGTCAATCGGGTTTCGGGTCGGACGGGTTTCTGGTCGTTTACTTTTTTTTTGTCAAATCAGGTCGGGTAGGATTTGGGTCGGTCGGATCGGGTTTTCGGATTCGTGTCAGCTTTTGACAGCTCTAATTGAGAGCTAAAAAATAAAACCCCTTTTTGATGAAAAAGACAATGTAGACGAAACCTTTTTTCAGTTTTTTTCCCAAGTATTGTTCTATTCAAGCATAAAATTGCCTTGACTTATAAGTAACTCACTAATGAATTTATTTTGAAGTTTAATTAAAACATTTCCTTAACAGCCAAATTGCAGAAGCGTTCTTAAAGATTGAGACAAATGGATTGGTCATCAAGCCCCAATATTCCCTCTGAATCACCAGAGCAAATAGAGTTCACTATGGTCACTTACATGGACCATGATTTGTTCAGAGCTGCAGGAGATGGTGATATCGAACCATTCAAGGTGTACGGAGAACAACTTGATCGGCTGGTGATGCGGATCAGAACACTGCACTTCATATTTACTCTTCCACCGGCGGATACAAGGTGGTTAAAAAAGATCGTCGCTTTCTCTGCTTTCATACCGTGAGATTTGAAAGTGAGCTATCTATCACCTATCTCTATCTTCAGCAACTTTTGGACAACTGCCCCTCCCTTCTTCGGCAAGCCAATGCCAGAGGGGAAATTCCGTTGCACGTTGCAGCCAGGCATGGGCATCCAGCTATAGTTGAGTTCCTCATACAGTGCAGCAAGGAGCAGCATGGCGAAGACATGGAGCAGATGCTGCGAATGAGGGATAAGGAGCAAAATACGGCCTTGCATAAGGCGGCTCAATATGGTTACCTCGATGTAGTGCAAGCGTTTGCTCAAAGAGGACCCTGACCTTTCATCCTCTGTTAATGCAAGCGGCGAGACCCCACTCTACTTAGCTGCCCGGGGAAATGATCCTCAACATCATATGTTGGTGGCTAAGATATTAGATACTAATTGCAATCCAAGGGCTCTTGTCGGCCCCCACGGCAGAACAATTTTTCATGCAGCAGTCCTTGCCGACAATTATAGTAAGTCCTACTTAAGCAAGCTCATTAAAAAATCAATGAAAGTAAGCTCTAAAATTTTGTTGGATTAGACATCATTGTCATGTTATTATTATTATTATCTTAATTATGAGAGAAGAGATCCATTTATACAGTCTAGAACAAAACTTGTACACCTTTTTTGACCCTTGATCAAACTAAAATCAATGACTCAGATCAAAACAATTTTTAATCTATTATTATTATTATTATGCCGAGATATAGTTAGCATGTAGATGGGATGTTGGGTACTTATTAATTCGGTGATTGACAATGTCAAGTATTAAAAAAATGATTTAATAATATCAATTTTCGTCCTCAACTATTTATAAAGTGGAAATTTGGTCATTCAGATTCTATTTTGGATAATTTTATCCTCGTATTTTGACTTTGTATTTTGGACAACATAGCCCTTGATGTTAATATGATCATGTACTTAGATATTAACGTGTAAACTTTTCATGTTACACCACGTTAGCCTTGAGGATTAGGATTGTATTGTCCAAAAATATCAAAGTATGGGTGTGAAATGATCCAAAATAAAATTTGAAGAGTTAAATTGTCATTTTGTGTAAGTACGTATATATTAATACTGAAATTATAAGTGACTGCATTAGGATTTCCTAGCATGTTGATGATCTGTGTTAAAAGAATAGTCAGATACCTTCACCTCATTCTTCTAGATATAGAAGCAATAAAAGGTACTATCACTACAAAAAATTTAAGTATTAACGGCGTAATTATTCTAGGGGTTCATGTAACCCCCGGTACTTCTTGTCAGTATTAAAAGATCTTCATTCATTTTGGTGGCGGCTATTTAGACCCCGAAAAGAATGAGTTAATCCTCCGTCTATTCCCTCGTCAGTCCTCTCCCATCCCCTCCGTGATTTGTTAAACATAGCAAATACTCAGACTTCCACGATTATTCATTCTCTCTTTCCACAAAGGAAAATTTAATAGAGAGAAAATCCGTTCAAAAGCACACGTCTTCTTGCCTTTCTCCTCCCATGGCCGCGCCAACACCTATGTTGGAACACCTTTCCGTGACTCGGTCGGGAGCTTCCTCTCCTCCGATCCGACTCCCGCCTCACCACGGCATTCTCACCTCTGGTTCTTCCTTCCCAGGTTATGTGGCAAGTCCTAAGCTCTTAATTTATCTCAGATTCTCTGTTTCGTGATTTTCCAATTTCTAGCACTCCAAACGTCAAATTTGATTTATATTTCATTGTCCTTGTTAACGATTTTATATCCGTTAATGTCCTTTGTTAGTTTTCCATCTAATTTCTGTTTATTAGTTGTTTAAATTGATTGTTTGGTTGTTTTCAAGCCCTAAAATTTGGCGATTTTGAAGCTTTGAATTGATAAAGTTAGTTCGTATTGCAAAGTATTTGAAGTGACAAATTGTTAGAATATATTTGTTTTTATTGATGAATGTGAATGCATTATTTCAGTATTGATGGTGTTGGGGTTGATTATTCTGGTGCTTTTGGACTAATAGGTATGAATTTGGCTACAGACATGACTGATCCAACTTTACCCCCAAATCCTAGGAAGGCCATCCTGTATCGACCATCTATGACGCATTTGATAGCAATGAGTTATAAAGCCCTGCTTCTTGAACTGTACTATTTACATTTTCCTGTTATTAAGAGATAGTTAGATCATTACTATTTCAGAAAGATTTTTCTTCTCTATAAGATAATTTAAATTTTTTTCTTCTTGCTAACTTACTGACATTGATGAAAATGCGAGAAAGCCTGCCATATTATTGCGTCTCAGGTAGAAACTTCAAGAGGATCTAGGCGAGTCCCTATTTTGCAGAGCATTAAGTAAGCTTTTGTACTATTGTTATACAGAAATGTTCTATCCTAAGCTTGTGAAGTTCCTTGGAAAATTGATTATATCTTAATGATAAAATGACTATTGGTTTCCAGGACAAAAGTAAATTGTTATTGCTTAATTGGTTAGGCTATGTCATTAAACCATCAACTTTCCATTGAATCTCTCACACTATGAGCTATATCGGAACCTGTTTGTACAAGTTCATGAGGCTATAATTTGCTGAAATGCTTCTGTTTCCGTGGAATATGGCAGGGGAAGGGTGCTCACACAGCTGCTTTGCTGCAAATAGAAGCTAGCAATAAAAGAGCATAACAAAGTGGAGAATTTGACATACTCATGGAGAAAATAATTCAATGGCTGATCAATTTGCTAAGGAGGGAGTTGGAACTTGGAAGAGAGATGGACTGGTTTTAAGTTTATTACTAACTCTTGGTTCCTTCTTTTTGGTGTCTAAATGTTCTGCTTTGTTGCTGACTTTGGTGTTTGCTTTCTTCTTAAAACTGTTGTATTTAAAGCCTATATCATCAATATATCTCCTTTGCTTTTATTTTTTAAAACAAATCGAATTGAATTTATTTATGTGCCGTTCTTTATTTTATTGATTTTGTTGCTTTAATTTTAATTATAAAAAAAAAAAGTTGCATTCCGCATGTAACTTTTTTATCACTGGCGACAATGTAGAATACTCTTAAAATAGCGGTGGCGACAATGCTATTTTATCATTCCAAAATTATATCTTCCAGGGGTGATTAACTGATTATACATTTACCAGGGGTTATACAACGCCGATAATTCTAATCTTTACCGGGTGTTAATAAAGACCCGTTGACTCTTTTACCGACTGTCGATTAGACGGCTCTCGAGCGGCGGTAACGCGACCCCTGGTAAATCATAGATACGGGGGTTACAGCCCCCACTAAAAGATCATTTTAACCCCCTCTAAATTAATGTCATTTCTCTTGTAGTGTATAATTTAAACAATAATTTATACCTCCATTATAGTAACACAAATTCAATATAATATTGTTCTATTCATTGGCTTCACCTTACCTTCTACATGCAATTAATGCATAAATTAATGTATTTGTAGCATATTCTAAAACTTTAATTATTGATGCCTTTTTTACAAAAAAGAAAAAGAAAAAGAATGGAATGATTATTTGTAGAATTGCCTCTAAAAGTCATTTATGTTGTAGTGAGATACGATAAGATAAGATAGATAAAGAGAAAATTTATGTATAATTTATAATATGGTCTGTATTATTTATATATATAGGATTAAATTGTTAAAAGGATTAATCATCTTATTGGTATAGGATGATTCTAAAAATATGGAGGATTAACTGCACACCAATAGTACAATTTATTCTTTCCACGATTTATATTATAAAATATATATGATTTTTCTTCTTATCCTATCTCATCTTTTTCGGTGCACTAATCAATTGATTCATTTTTAATTTTAGTCCATTACTATAATTTAAGCTTTTTACAATATCCTTTTATGATACATTTTTGTAAGAATTATATAAAAGGAAGAAAATTTCAAATCAATTCATGTGTACATATATACCATTAGTCGCTGACCTTGTAATTTGTAATTCAATTTTGTGTAGCGAAAAGAACATTTAACAAAAGAAAGGGATGAAGATGGGTGGACTCCACTTCATTATACGGCACATTTCGAATCCAATTCCGTGGTGGAAGCGTTGTTAGAATATGATGCAACTGCTCCTTATATAACTGATAAAGAGAGAGGGGTGTCGCCTCTTCACATGGCAGCTTGGGGAGGCCACATAGGCATCATGAAATGCATTATCTCCCATTGTCCGGGTTGTTTAGGAATTGTGGACAAAAGAGGCTGGAATTTTCTTCACTTTGCCCTTCTTTCAAAACCTGTAATTATTCTAGAAAAACTTGATTTCCTTTTTGATGATCCCTATATATGTCAAGTTTCGGCGTGGATATGTATTATCAATGACTAGAAATCTTTTAGATAAGAAGGATGCGAATGGGATCACACCTCTCCATGTCCTTCGTTATAGACCAGCTCGTGGCGACCACGCTGCTGTAAGTGTATTACTTCTTCGCCGGCTGGGATGTGGGGCACGAGTACCGATTTGGGATGAGCACTCACAAGATTCAGAATTTATGAAGGTAACTACGTATAGATACACCAATTAGGACTATATATCTTTATAGTTTCATTTTTAAGTGGATTAGGTAAGTTGATTTATAAAACTTATATTCACCGATATGGACAATTATTTTACTTATACTATACTAACTTAGAAGAGTTAATTATTATTAATTACATTTTTTATGATCATGACTTAATCATTCTTCATCAAATCGATGAGTAATGGAATATCTGATGAGTAATATTGCATTGCAGAAAAATGTTGAGCAAGTGTTAAAAGATATCCGTAGTGTACGAGTAGTCGGGTTACCGGCGAATAACTCCTCCAGTGATATGAGGGAGGATAAGGAAGAGGACAAGGACTCCACCGTTGAAGAGAAAGAACTAGGAAAAGTAAGACAAACTCATTTAGGGAAGGATGAGGACGAGGACGAGAAGCAACCCGTCGTCTATATATTTGGGAAGGGGTACTACTTCAGATATAAGAAAGGACAATTAGGGAAAATAATAGAAACTCATTTTTTTTTTGAAAAGCAAAGAACTTTTATTCCATAGAGAAAAATAAGAGCACCATCCAGATCAAGTCACAAGAGATACACCTAAATCACAACAAGAAAACACAGCCAACAACAGGCAGTAGAACAGAAAAATGAAAGCGTCAAAAAACAACAGTCCATCAGCTCAAAACAATGTCATGCCCCTTCAATCACCTCTCCCTCAAAAGCAAACCTTTACCAAACGAACAGTGACAGCAGCAAGAGGAAGAGCAGAAATCAGAAGAACAAACGCAAAGAAGGAACCAATGTCATCCTATTCATAGAAGACAATCAGGTCGTTAGGTCTACCAACACCACTCTTAGCAAGCCCATCAGCAATATTATTAATCTCCCTCGAAATGTGGATAACATCCAATGAGAGCAGCTTCTTCTTCAACACTTGTATTTGCATCAAAATATTCCTCATCCTCCACGGACAAGTGGGAGGGTCGAGAGTCCATTTGACAGCATTTTTAGCATCACTTTCAATTACTAAACCTGTGGAAGCAGACCATCTAGACTCACCAAAAATCAAAATAGCTTCTTTAATAGCTAGGAGCTCAACCATACTAGGGTCAGTTTGGCCAACTGCCTTTGAAAAAGCCAGCTTAATGCAACCAGAATCATCCCTTAGAACCCCACCAATACCAGTCGGACCAGGTTGGCCTTTAGCAGAACCATCCACGTTAAATTTCATCATTCCTGAAGGGGGTCGCATCCAAACCAGATTATGATTTTTAACAGTTTGATAATTCCTAAAGTGAATCATGTTTGGATAATAGAAACTCATTTAGTGGTTGTAACACTGATAGCAACTGTAAGTTTCACCGCAGCATTAACAGTACCTGGCGGTTTCAAGGGTGATAAAGGCACTGCAATCTTGAGTCGTAACTCAGCTTTCAAAGCCTTCGTTATAACAGATGCCTTTGCATTTGTTTCCTCCCTTTCGGCCGTCCTCATGCACTTTTTCATGGTATACCTCTTGGATAAGGATCTTCAATTTCTGCTCATTGGAGTAGCCGATTTTTTTAACTTTTTTGCAATGGTGATGATGGTGATCGCTTTCAGCACAGGCTTGTATGCAGTGTTAGAACCTTCCCTGGGGATTGCCATGGCCGCTTGTGTCATTGCCAACACTTTCTCACTAATTCATATATTTTTATTCTGATTGCTATAATAGGTCTTGCATTCTTTTCCCAGGTCCGTCGCAAAAAGTTGTTTAACATACTCTTCCCATTTTAGGAAAGGATGATTAAATTATTTAGTTATCCTTGATAGTTTTAATCTTTTTTAGCCTTTTTTAGTGTTTTGCGTGTAATGGTGTGATCACAGGAAAAGAAGATGAATAATAAATTTGAGAATTCAATTATATATTTATTGTAAAAGATAAATAAATTGAGACTCCAAAAAAGAAAATAGCCAAATATATAAAATGAGATACCAGTGACTAATGTTTAATGTTACAGTATTAACTGTTTTAACTTAGTTTTACGGTAACATTTTTCTCTTTCTTTTCCCTTCTTACAATGAAATCAATATATATATATATATATATATATAATTCTACTCTTGCATTAAATCACATAACTCAATTAGTTTTATATATGGTAACATTATTTCTATTCTAATACTTATAATAGTAGTTAATTAATTAGTTTGGTTTCAAGAATTTGTCATAAGGACTTGATGGTGGTAATCTAAGAATTAATATTGGCCATTTTCTTGGGAACAGAGGGCAAGCTCCCCTTACATGCACCTTAATATCTATTTCGCTCCTTGCTAATCCGAGAATATTGCTCATTTTCTTGGAGTTTTTTCCCCTACTAAGGTAAATTACAATCTTTATTCCCAATTAGGAGTACGTTTAATCTTATTTCCTAGTATAAGATAATTCAATCCTTGTAAATACCACATCATATCTGTATGGCCCACACACCAAAGTTTTCTATTTTTCTTTCCTTTTCCTTCTCACTGATTCCATCATCTAACCATCAATTTGTATTTTTTTCCCTTTCTTTCTGGTTTTCATCTCCCTTCTCTTCTATCTGTTTCTCCTGTAACTCTTGCGTCTATCTTGCATCTTAATTTTTCTGTTGTCATCCCCTAAACTAATGTAATGGGAAAGAAAAGAAAATAAAACAGAAATAAGAATATCAAGTTTCTCTTGATAGTTGTGAAATATATTGTCCTCCTAAGAAATTCACCCACTCTACAATAATGATGATTCTCCTTCAAATTAAATAAGAGATACATCAAGAAATTGCTTGACCCCCTTCCAATAGTATTCAAGTCATCCTCCTTCAAAAGACCTTTTAGACAGTCCAAACCCCTCAAAGTCTTCTCCTCCACTATCCAATCAATCAACAAACTTAACATGAGTCGTCCTCATAATCCTTTTGCAAAGACAAATCGGAATGAATTATAAAGTGGGTATATATAACTGTATGGAAGCCTAGATATCCATTAGAATACTTGTTCTGTTGCAAGGATGATCTTGCATTTACAGGCCATTTCTTCTTTAAGCAATTGTCTATTGTTAAACAAAATTTTGAGAATTTTCACTTTAGAAAATTGTTTTCTAGATTTGAATTCTTTTAATGAGTGATTCTCTTTTGGGGTTGTTTTAATTGGTACTAATCTGTCAATTGATTTTTCAATTAAGTAATTAATTTACCTGGTTTTTGGCTTCTCGCTCCTGTGCAAATTCCTAGGTGGTCTTGTGTGAAATTTGAAAATATTATTGTATTGATTTTTTACTGTTTGAAAGATAAACCCTTTGCTCTTCTTTTCAATTATTTCTTTTATGTTGGTTTTTCTTGATTTGCATTTGTCATCGTATTTGTTAATTACCAAAATTTTAAGTAATTGAGCTTTATACTACTGGCTTTTGGGTACATGCTTGAGTTTATCGTGTTCTTTGTACGTCGATGTTTGTATATAAAAGAAATTGATAGTTAGATGACGGAATTAGTGAGAAGGAGATGGGAAAAAAATAGAAAACTTGGTGTGTGTGGGTCTCATATAGATATGATGTGGCGTTTATAAGGACTGAATTATCTTATATTGGGAAATAAAATTAAAAGTACACCTAATTGAGAATAAAGATTTTAATTTACCTTAGTATGGAAAAAAAAAACTCCATTTTCTTGCCCCTTGCTAATCAACTTCGCGTCTTCTGAAAACTTCGCTATCTGAAATATAGAAAAGAATACAAAATTGTTTTCAGGTTGTTCTGATTAGTACTACTATAAGTATGTGGACGGGATCACGCCTTTCCATGTCTTGCTTCACGGACCAGCTAAATACCATGCCTATTATACATATGTTGTTTATTCGTCTCTTTACAGGCGGGCCGGGGGTTTTTGGCACAAGTACCATTTTGGGAGGAGTATTTCACAAGATTCGGAAAAGAAGGTAAACTAGCCATATATATGATGAGACAAGATAAAGAGAAAAAAAATCTAATATATATATATATATATATATATATATGTTATGAGATCTGGACAAATCTGCCGACGGAATAGTACATATCACTATCGATGAATAGTGCATATTATTATTCATATATTAATTATGTCGGATGAATTATTGATGAATAGTACATATCACTATCGATGAATAGTGCATATTACTATTCATGTATAAAATATTCAAACCGTGGGGTCCACATGCAAAATTTTCAAAGTTTGCATAGTAAACTTTCGTCTATAAATTGAAGCGTTAATCGCTGATGATAATAAGAATTAGCTTCTTCTTTTCTTTCTTTTCTCTCTCTTCATTTTCTCTCTCTCTCTTTCTCTCGCCATTCTCTCTTCATCTTTATGTCAATTTGCCTAGCACTATACTGCTAAATGGTCACAGTATATTTTTCACAATACGTTATCAGCACGAGGCTCTGTCAGCACGAGCGTTATAAAGTGAAGCAAGTTTAAAGCCTGGTAAGTTCTTAAGGTTTGATTCTATTATTTTATTTAACATTTTCTTTACACTAGTTAATTTAAATTTTTATTGTGTAAAGATTTACTTCTAAATATTTTTGACACCAGAAGTTGTCAACCAAATTTTGACACCAGAAGTTGTCAACTTAATTGAGACCATTTTTTCAGAATTATGGCAAATATTGAAAAGCCCAAATTCCAAATTTTGGATGTAAGTGGCAATAACTATTTGTCATGGTGTCACGGCTTGAACTTTGTGGTGTTAAGCTTACTGAGGTTGAGCTTTTAGAGAAAATATTCTCCACCTTTCATGCTTCGAATATTGTATTGCAACAGCAATATAGGCAGCGCCAGTTTAAAACATACTCTGAATTGATCTCAGTCCTGTTGACTGCAGAACAAACAAATGAGTTGCTGCTTAAAAATCATGATTTAAGACCTGCTGGCTCTAAGGCATTTCCTGAAGCAAATGCCGGCTCAAGTAAGAATGTTGGCCGTCCTAGAGGCCGTGAGCGCAGGCATGGGAATTTTTTTTCCGTAAGGGTAGTGGGAGATTTAACAGTAATATAAATAACTCCCCACACAACCCTAAAGGTAAAAGGCCCATGAAGAAGCATGATGATAGTACCTGTCATCGTTGTGGAATGACTGGTCATTGGTCACGTACCTGTCGTACGGCCAAATATTTGGTTGATCTATACCAAGCATCCCTGAAGGATAAAGGCAAGCACGTTGAGACCCATGCCATTGACCTAACTGTGACTGATGCTGAAGTCAATAAGGTTTTGGTCAATGAAAACTGTCATATTCTTGGCAATGAAAAACCTTTTGAGGTTTTTGATTTCATTTGATAATGTTGATGAAAATAATAAGTCCTCAGAAATAGATCCTGAGGGTTTTCATCTATGTTTTGCCATACCCTTGGATAATTATGTTACCAAGGAAGATATTAAATAAATATGGTCTTCAATAAAATCATTGTTGTGAACCTGAAGTTCCTACATCACTTGCACATGGGATTGTGTGCGTGCTTATAAACAGGGCCTGAAGCCTTTACTTGTGGACGTTTTAAAGCCGTGAGGTCTTGAAGTACCAAAGCGGACAATATCCATAAGCTGTTTATAACACGTTATCTTGTGTTTTATTCATACTTGTTGGTTTATATTTTGCATCATATTATTGATTTGTGTTTTATTCCATACTTGTTGATTTATATTTTGCATCATACTATTAATTTGTTAAATTTTATGGAACTTGACACCTGAAGTTGTCAAGATAAATGCAAATGGGACACATTGAGAAAAAGGAAGATATATGTTTGCTTGATAGTGCTACAACGCATACTATACTTTGTGGCAAACACTTTTTCTCAAATGTGACATTACGCAAGGTAAATGTTCAGACAATATTTGGTCCTGTTAATATTATAAATGGCTATGGGACTGCCACAGTTATTTTGCCAAAAGGCACAACATTGTATCTTGAAGATGCATTGTTGAGCGGTAGATCAAAAAGAAATCTACTTAGCTTCAAAGATGTACGCCGTAATGGGTACCATTTAGAAACAATTAATGAGCAAAATAAGGAATTACATTGCATCACTTCCTACAAGATGGGCCAGAAGACCATCCATGAGAAGCTGAAAGCTTCTAGTATGGGATTATATTTTGTCCCAATACGAGTTATAGAATCATATGCTACGATGCCCTGGAAATTAATGAACCCTGATGTGTTCGGACTTTGGCATGATCGCCTTGGTCATCCAGGAGCTACAATGATGCGAAGAATCCTTAAAAATACTCGTGGACACCCTTTAAAAGATACAAAGGTGTTGTTGTCCAGATATTATATTTGTGAATCTTGTTCACAAGGAAAGCTCATTACTAAACCTTTCATGACAAAGGTTGATTATGAATCCCCTTCATTCTTGCATAGAATCCAGGGTGATATCTGTGGGCCGATTCAGCCTGCAAGTGGACCATTTAGATATTTCATGGTACTAGTGGACACATCCTGCAGATGGTCCCATGTTTGCCTATTATCAATGCGCAATGTGAACTTTGCTGATGAGAACAAAGCTCCCATCCTTAGCGTGGGGTCATACTATTTTACATGCTGCATCTTTAATTAAATTGCACCCTACTACTTCTCATTTGTATCCCCCCTTCAGTTAGACTTGGGCCAGAAGCCAGACATTTCATATCTTCGCACCTTTGGTTGCGCGGTACAAGTGCCTGTAGCACCACCGCAAAGGACCAAAATGGGTCCCCAACGCCGTTTGGGCATTTATGTTGGGTTTTGATTCACCGTCCATTATTCGGTTCCTTGAACCATTGACGGGTGATTTATTTACCGCTAGATTTGCGGATTGTCATTTTGATGAGACAGTATTCCCATCACTTGGAATACCTAATGCTTCCACAAATGGAAAGCAGAAAAAGGTCGAGATTTTCTCAGGGAATGAGAAAAGTTTGTCTCATTTAGAACCAAGAACACCTGAATGTGAAAATGAGGTGCAACGATTGATCCATTTACAAGCTATTGCAAATCAAATGCCTGATGCATTTAATGAGACTGCTAAAGTTACAAAGTCTCATATCCAAGCTGAGAATGTTCTAGCTAGGATAGATGTTCCTGAAGAACCACTCGAAATGGATCTAAATGTCCCGCGCCTGAAGCGTGGTAGACCGATGGGATCAAAAGACATTGTTCCTCGAAAAAGAAGGGGGAGGAATTTAAAATCTGCTCCAGATGAGCATAATTCTGCTCCAAATGAGTATAATTCTGCTCCAGATGAGCACATTAATCTTTCTCGAGGAAAGCAAATTGCACCTGAAGTGCCACAACATAATATTCAAAGAGAGCATATTGCCCCTGAAGTGGCACAAGTTCATGAGCATATTGCCCCTGAAGTGGTACAAACCCATGAAAAGATCACCAACCTTGGGAATATTGAAATTTCCATCAGTTATCATAATGAGATATGGGATCGAAATGAGACAATCATCAATGATGCATTTGCTCTCTCAGTTGCTCATGAGATTATGAATGATGATTATGAACCTCGGTCTATAACCGAATGCCATCATAGGCAAGATTGGCCTAAATGGGAGGAAGCAATCCAAGCTGAATTGATTTCCCTTGCCAAACGTAATGTTTTTGGGCCTATTATTAAAACCCCGACAATGTAAAACCTGTTGGATACAAATGGGTCTTTGTCCGGAAACGAAATGAGAAAAACGAGATCGTGAGGTATAAAGCCCGACTCGTAGCCCAAGGTTTCCTGCAGAGGCCTGGGATAGATTATGATGAAACATATTCACCAGTAGTGGATATAGTTACTTTTCGTTTCCTTATAAGTTGGGTTGCCCAAGAAAATTTTGAAATGCGTCTTATGGACGTTGTGACGGCATATTTATATGGTTCATTAGATTCCAATATCTATATGAAAATTCCCGAGGTTTAAAAATGCCTGAAGCATACACTCCCCGCAACTTATTCTCAATAAAGTTGCAAAGATCTTTATATGGGTTAAAGCAATCCGGCCGCATGTGGTATCAACGTTTGAGTGAATACCTGACAAAGGAAGGGTATATAAATGATCCCATCTGCCCATGCGTGTTTATTAAAAGATTTGAAACCGGATTTGCTATTATAGCAGTTTATGTCGACGACATGAATTTAATTGGGACTCCTGAAGAGTTATCTGAAACTGCTGAATATTTGAAAAAGGAGTTTGAGGTTAAAGATTTGGGTAAAACCAAACTATGCCTTGGTCTAGAGCTTGAGCACAAAAAGAATGGAATACTTGTCCATCAGTTAGCATACATTGAGAGATTGCTTAGACGTTTTAACATGGACAAGGCTCACCCATTGAGCACCCCTATGGTTGTAAGGTCTCTTGACCCCCAAAAGGACCCGTTTCGTCCTAAAGAATCTGATGAGGATATACTTGGTCCTGAAGTACCATACCTCAATGCAATCGGGGCTTTAATGTACTTGGCACAGTGCACGAGACCAGATATCGCTTTTTGCGGTAAATTTGTTGGCACGTTTTAGTTCTGTGCCAACCCGGAGACATTGGAATGGGATTAAACATATCTTCCGTTATCTCCGAGGAACCATTGATTTGGGGTTATTCTATTCTAAGAATACTACTAACTCTGGTTTAGTAGGTTATGCTGATGCAGGATATAAATCTGATCCGCACAGAGCTCGCTCACAAACCGGTTATCTATTTTGCTATAATGATACAGCCATTTCTTGGCGTTCCACTAAGCAAACACTAGTTGCTACATCTTCCAACCACTCTGAAATTATTTCCCTCTATGAGGCCGGAAGAGAGTGTGTTTGGTCAAGATCTATGATATATTGTCCTGAAGACAGTATAATGCTAGTGGATTCAAACCGGTGATAGATTCTCCCACTATAATTTATGAGGATAATGCTGCTTGTGTTGCACAAGTCAGGGGAGGATATATTAAAGGTGATAAGACCAAGCACATCTCGCCGAAATACTCATGAACTCCAGGAAAGTCGACAAGTTGATGTTAAATAGATTCGCTCCGCCGATAATCTTGCAGATTTATTTACCAAATCTTTGCCAACATCAACAATTGAGAAATTAGTTTATGGCATTGGTATGCGGCGAGTCAGTAAAATGCAAGATTGAATTCCCCAGAAGTGGAAATATTTAGATGCTCCAGAAGTAGCAATTTGTTTTATTTCAGGGGGAGCGATTATGGACATAAGTGCACTGTACTCTTTTTTCCTTCTGTCCGGTTTTTTGTCCCACTGGGTTTTTCCGGCTTAAGGTTTTTAATGAGGCAGTAATAGCACGTCCAATTAGGTCACTGAAGTAGGCCTACCTATATTGTCCTGAAGACAAATAGATTGTCCTGAAGACAAGCACATATTGTCCTGAAGACATATTAGATGGACTTAATTGTATTGTACTCTTTTTCCCTTATGTTCGGTTTTTTCCCACTGGGTTTTTCCGACTTAAGGTTTTTAACGAGGCAGTACACGTCCAAATTTTAATAGTGGCATTTGTCCAAGGGGGAGTGTTATGAGATCTGGACAAATCTGCCGACGGAATAGTACATATCACTATCGATGAATAGTGCATATTATTATTCATATATTAATTATGTCGGATGAATTATTGATGAATAGTACATATCACTATCGATGAATAGTGCATATTACTATTCATGTATAAAATATTCAAACCGTGGGGTCCACATGCAAAAGTTTCAAAGTTTGCATAGTAAACTTTGGTCTATAAATTGAAGCGTTAATCGCTGATGATAATAAGAATTAGCTTCTTCTTTTCTTTCTTTTCTCTCTCTTCATTTTCTCTCTCTCTCTTTCTCTCGCCATTCTCTCTTCATCCTTATGTCAATTTGCCTAGTACTATACTGCTAAATGGTCACAGTATATTTTTCACAATAATATATATTTTATAGTATAGTTTGTATTATTTATGTAGTAGGATTAGTCTATTCTCTTTATTTTTAGAAGATTGAGTATCATATAGGATGATAATTAATATTGTTAATAATTTAATTGTATTTATAAATAATAAAAAAACTATACTCCAAATTACACATGAATTCTCTCGTTTTCTTATTCTATATCCATTGTACCAACTACCAAATGTACCCAAACTAGTCAATGCCAATTTTATGCTACTTAATCAATGTTCATATTTTATTGTAGTTTTCTTTACCTTTTACTTGAATAAGTCCTAGATCTTTTGATCTGAGTATTTGAGTCTCAGTTTTATCTGAGTTAGTTAATCAGTTTGTTGAGTTAATTTGGTTTCAGTTTGTCTTTGAATCGATTTTACAGTGAATCTAAGACTGTTAACCTTAGATTATGATATGATTTTGTTTTATGTCTTATGGGTCAATGAAGAAGGATTTCGAATCAGTTACTTCTTTGTCACTGATGAAAGTCTTCGGTTGAGAAAAACATGAAGTAAAAGCGAGATAGTGATGGACGTGTTAGAGACTCATGAAGAAGGTTCGATATTCAACATAGTAGGCAACATGACTCGATTTATGAAACAAGTTTTAGATTTACAGGATAACAAGTTTAAATCTATTATAATTTTCAGTTTTTTTAATATTGATATAATTTCATTTGAATAAATAAAGTTACATTTTATTCAAAAAAAATTAATGTTAATTAATTACATTTTTTCATATGATAATGTAACTGTATATATGGATAATTATTTAAATCATTCCTCTCAAATCGACGTGTTATTATTTGAGTGTTTTCCTTTATGTTCTTTTTATTTAATTGTGGGAATCTGATGAGTAATATATTAATATTGTGTTGCAGAAAAAGATTGAGGAAGCGTTAAAAGAGATTGGTAATATAAAAGTGGCTGGTATACCCCTTCATCACGCTTTCATTGAGAATAAAGAGGGCAAGGAATATTCCAAGACGACCGACAGGGAAAGCAGGAAATTAAAAATGGAAAAAATAAGAGACATGTGCTTGTATCAACATTGGTAGCAACCGTGTCCGTAACAGCATTGACATGCAGTATCCGGTGGACTGTGGCTACAAGAGTGAGGAAGGCACTGCAGTCTCGATTCGTAACGCAGTCTTTAAAGCCTTTGTTATAACAGATTCCCTTTCATTCATTTCCTCTCTTTCGGCCGTCCTCATTAACCTTTTCCTGGTATACTTTAGGGAATTTGGAGATTTATGGATTTATTTGGCTGGTCTTGTAACTCTTTTTGCAATGTGGATGATGGTGATTGCTTTAGGTACAAACTTATACGCAGTGTTAGAATTAGAGTTGTTCAAGGACCGGGCGACCTGCCCAAATCTATAAGTCCGTCTGATATTTGGGAGGGTTTAGATAAGAATTTTAATTAAATTTAAGGATCGGGTTTAGATAAAATTCATAACCAGTTTAAAAATGGACCGGATTTGGTCATAAATATAAAAGCTCGAACCCGGCCAAATCGGCATGTTTTCTATTATTTAATATAAATATACATTTTATTTACTAATTTTTGGTGTTTTTTTTTTAACATGATGATATTGATTTTTTCAAATATTAGTAATTTTTTAGACTTTGTAAACTTTATAAAAATTATCTTGAATGATAATTTTTTGAATATATCCTGATTTACTTTTATTTATATTATAAATTAATTTTTAAAATTAATATTTAAAAAATATTAAGTAGACTTTTGGATGGGTTTCGGATTTAATTTTATATTTTATGATAGAACTTGATCAAAGTTTCAGATCCGAACAACCGGACCTGGACAAACATAATAGTACTTGTTAAGTGTTTGTCCAAGCCCAGCCTGAGCCTGATCTTGGACACCTTTAGTTAGAATCTTCCTTGGCGTTTGCAATAGCGGCTTGTTCCATTGCCAACACTTCTAGTCTTCCGGTGAATGTTTGTAACGCTTTTAATAGACAAAATTATTATCCAATTTGTGTACTCAGTACTAGGTGAAATCTCCTTGGGTGTAAATAATCTTGCTGTTCAAAATATTGAAATGGCAATTCCAAATTTTTGAAATTTGAGGTGTTATTTTTCTCTTTTGAATCACAAAATGGATTGGAAGAGACAATAACAATATATATATCCAAATTGACAATAAAATGGCAAATTCTCTTGAATCAAGAGTTTCACTTCTCGAGGGCTTTGGACCAGATGATGCATATCCATTAGGTTAGGTGGTCCATATTATTATTAATTTATGGAGACACCAAGACCGTGTTATCTCCTTTTGCAGATGGGGTTTCAGGCATTTGATGAAGAGGTAGATATTCTTGATCTTGTTCAGATTATATTCACTCCTACAATCATCATGAAGATCATGGCATAGTTTGGTTGATGACTTTATGGTTTTCTTTCAAATCATGCCTCTCGCTGCAATGTCAGATGAAGAAGCCTTCCGCGAAGCCAATGGAAGCCAGTCACTCAGATCGCAAAACAAAATTATCCATCAGTACACTCGGTATTTTAAGTTTTACTGTTAATGAGCATCTCCACTTCGGACAATATGGTCAGTTCCTTTTTTCCCCTTGTTGGTTGCCATGGAAGGCATTATTCTAGGCACTTCTTTCTACCCCGTCACTTGAGTAAGGAAAAACAAATTAGGGTGGGTAGGATGGAGCATGATATATAGTGTTTGATCAAGTTCATCTGTTTTCTTTTTTTCTTAAAGAAAATTGTCAATGTTTATAGCATGTATATATGTATTTTATTTTTTTCTTTACTATAAATCCTTCAAAATACCGATATATTATATCTTAGTAAAAAAATAAAATAAAATAAGATAAAGAATTATAGAATGGAAGCCGGCCATCTAGATCTAATGTGCCATCCTGTTTGGCTCCCTAAATAGAATATCTTTGTACAGCAATACGGCAGTAGCTCAAGGCCTCAAACTGACAGGTAAAAAAGATCAGTAAAGTTCCTACAAAGGTACCATCTTATGTAATAAGAGAAGTAGCTACTTAATAACAATTGTAAGTAGTAATGGCCAGTGAAAGACCATAAAAATATCCCAAGACGCTGTATCAAATGCACAACCTGCAAACAAAGAGCAAATCTGCTACACGTTCTTTTTATAAATCTCTCTCCAAACCACAACCTGTGTATATCAAAATAAAAGGAAAACACCAATCAAAGAAAAATAGGGAATTCCAAGATAGCTCTAACGTAATTGCAGAGAATGATCAACAAAAATCATGTCTTCCTCATACTCTGGCTTAATTTGTGTTTTGTTATGTGTATTTAGGATATGGGTAAATATGTTAATTTTATCTGTTATAAACTTCCGTAGTTTTTTTTTATCCTCTTCTAATAAAAATTCAAAAAGACTCACTAATATCTACATGAAGGAGCCTATAGGCTTGGCTGGCATGAAACATGCTCCGTTCTCTCGATAGGCAGCAACGATTGTTAATTAATTATTCTCTTCTAGATTGACTTCAGTCACTTGACCAAGCTAATTAACTGCTATATTTTAATTTCTTACATTCTCTTGCTTTTAAGTAAAAGAGGTTAACATACATAATACCTACTGAAAAAAAAGAACATTATATCTATATATAAAAAACAGTCATATATTTAGCTTGTATATACACATAAAATAGTAGCAGTCATTCTGATCCTATAAGACCATCATAGCAACGAAGGATAAGAGAAAGCTCTTTTGGCTGGACTAATTCTTGATGTGAATATTTTAAAGACAGAATTGACCATTAATAAAAACTGAAAAGCGAAAGCTATTTAAATCATTCTTGTATCGGCTATTCCCTTTAAACCAATAAAAAGATAATAATTGGAGTAATAACTTAGAATATTGAAGGCATGAATCATAGGTCTTAACTCTCAAGTCATAACTCTTAACCCAAAAGATTATCATGTCATCAGAATTGATTATTCATCTTTATTTAACCAAGATTTGTTCTACAATATATACACTAACTATACATGCATCACTTTCAACTCTTTACATTAACCAAGATTGTCATAATGATGGTCATTATGATCAAAGGCTCTGACAGCAGGAGAAATCAATCAATCCAAACACTTGCAGAATAATTAAGTGGAATTCTTAACTAATTAGATAATAATGCAATAACACTTATTAGACTAAAATAAATCTAGTTATTTGACAAATGAAAAAATTAATGCATCGATGCTTATAATATTCACACAAAAATAAATTTAAATCCAAATGAAAGTTGCCATTACCTCTTACGCAGCACAATATATATATAAATTGTACCTTTATATATATATAGCAAAAGTTACAATAACTCAAATCATCAAAAAGCTTGATCACAGTACGATTAAAATTTACCTCAAGGCAATGTTTCCTTCTTCAGATCTACAAATCCAGTCTTGCAAATCAAAACTATTTTCTTGCAAATCAAAAGTTACGAGAACTAGCTGAAGACACTCCGAACAAATCTAATCTTACAACAGGATGGTTCCATTGTCTCTCGAGTTCATCTCTACAAAATATCTGACAACCTTCTAGATGGAAAAAACGTAGAACCCCCAACTCTCGATGGTAGCAATTCCATTAAACTACCTCACCTGCGGCCCCCCGGAATACTAATTCAAAGGAAATCAGTTGACAGCAACAAGACTGACACTCAACCCAGGAGTCAAGCTCCTTAGTGTCTGTGTAACATCCTTGCTTCAGCATGGCGACGAGCAGCTGATGCACCAGGTAAAATTTCGAACCCTGAGATTCCTATCAAATAGGAATTGGTCCCAAAGCCAAGATCTTCTATGGCTCAGGCCAAGCTCCCCTCTACCACCACCGATATCAATGTCAATCTTGATATGGAACTGCAAAGGTGCTACGCACCCAGACTTCATACCCACTACTAGAGACCTTATCAGGCTGCACAAGCCAAAAATTATGGCCATCACCGAAACCAATGTTAGAGTCCAAGATGCTCTGCATATTGTGAGAAGGTTGAGCTTCGACAAATGCATCGACACTGAGACTATAGGATACAAAGATGGCATCTGGCTTTTGTAGAACTCCAATGCTGTAACAATTGAAGAAGTTGGATCCACGGAATAGAAGATCCATGCAACAGTCAAGGTACATGCTCTTAACCATTCTTGGTTAATTTCCACTATTTATGCCAGCCTTAGATTTAATGAAAGGAAACTCTTATGGAATCACTTAGTCAATGTCACTGGAAGCCACAACTTACCTTGGCTTCTTTGTGGGGATGTTAATGAAGTTCTAGACTCCAAGGATAAGAGGGGAGGCAAGCCTTATCACTTACTAGAACTAGAACTTTCCAGGAATGCATTGATAGATGTAACCTCTCCGACCTTGGTTTCAATGGCCTTAGATTCACGTGGTCGAACAGTAGGAACATTAGGAACCTTATCCAAGAAAGAATTAATTTAGATTAGACCTCGCCAACCCCAATTGGAAACTGCTCTACCCTGAAGCTTTGTCGAACACCTCCCTCGAATTCATTCGAACCACTGTCCAATCATCATTAAACACTCTTCGCAAGTTGGACAAGGGCTTAACAAACCCTTTAGACTCCAAAAGATGTGGTTTAATCACCCTAACTTCTCCAACTTAATTGAGTATAATTGGGCAAAGTCTAGCTTAGGATTACCACAATCTATCGACACGCTCAAAAAAGATATGATATCTTGGAACAAGAATTGTTTTGGAAATATTTTCACAAGAAAAAGAAGATTTTATCAAGGCTTGCTGGAATTGAGAGATCAATCGCTTTACAACCTTTTCAATTCCTTCTTGATCTCCAACAAATGTTAATGGCTGACTACAAAGCAATCTTCAAGGATGAGGAAGACTATTGGGCCATGAAGTCTAGAGTTAATTGGCTTTCACATGGTGAAAGAAACACATGGTTATTTCCTACATCCACAATCATAAGAAGGTCTGTAAACAAAATTCTCGGCCTATTAAATGATTCTAATGTTTAGATTAATGATCAGAGGTCATGTCCCTGATTTAGCGGCACTTTACCCACCTTTATACTTCTTCTCATTCTTATTCTGACATCAACTTCCCTTCTGGACCATCCAATATTGCCCCTATTTTCGACTTAGAGAAATCCTCAAGGATGTTCATTTCCGACTTGATCTCCAACAAATGTTAATGGCTGACTACAAAGCAATCCTCAAGGATGAGGAAGACTATTGGGCCATGAAGTCTAGAGTTAATTGGCTTTCACATGGTGAAAGAAACACATGGTTCTTTCCTACATCCATAATCATAAGAAGGTCTGTAAACAAAATCCTCGGCCTATTAAATGATTCTAACGTTTGGATTAATGATCAGAGGTCATGTCCCTGATTTAGCGGCACTTTACCCACCTTTATACTTCTTCTCATTCTTATTCTGACATCAACTTCTCTTCTGGACCATCCAATATTGCCCCATTTCCGACTTAGAGAAATCTGCCTTGCTTTTACCAATCTCTGATTTGGAAACCCAAAAAACTATCGGTCTTTCAAACCTTTTAAAGCGCCTAAAGCTGACGGCCTTCATCCTTACTTTTTTCAACTATGTTGGAACACTATTAAGGATAAATTTTATTCAGAGATGCAGTCCATTTTTTATTCCGGTACAATGGCTCATCAATTGAGTGAAACTTTAATTCCCTTGATCCCCAAGACTAAGAATCCATCAAAGATAAAGCAATACAAGCCAATGAGTTTATGTAGCTTCCCATATAAGGTTGTTACTAAAATATTGGTTCAAAGATTAAGGCCACTTCTTGGTAAAGTCATCTCAGTTTTCAATAAAGTTTCATCCCGAAAGAAATGGAATGGATAATTCTATCATTGTCCAAGAAATCATTGATTCTTTCAATTGAAAAGAAGGGGAAAACAGATGCTATGGCGATCAAGTTGGACCTTGAAAAGGCCTTTGATAGAATGGAATGGAGCTTCATTAGGAAAGTTCTCCTTTTCTTTAACTTTCCTAACAAGTGGATAGACCTAATCCTCTCTTGTATCTCTCAATCCTCCATTCCCATTTTGCTAAATAGCAGCATGTTGGAACAGTTTTCGCCTTCAAGAGGAATATGTTAAGGTGATCCACTATCACCATACATCTTCATCCTTTGTATGGAATTTTTAAGCTTACATATCATGGACAAATGTAATCAAAAGGCTTGGTCCCCTGTGAAAGTCTCAAGAAAGGGACCGAAATTCTCTCATGTCCTTTTTGCTGATGAAATCTACCTTGTTGGAGAAGCAAATGCGAAAACAGCAGAAACAATGAAGTTGGTTGTCTCTGATTTTTGTCGAGACTCTAGGCAGAAAATCAATCTCCAAAAATCTAAAGTTTACTTCTCCAAGAATACCAATCTCAAGCAAAGGCAGATTCTGCTTAACACTTTGGAAATTGAAGAAACTTAAGACTTAGGCAAATATCTTGGAATTCCAATCTTCAATGGAAGAGCAAAAAAGGAAAATTACCTCTTCATCATTGAAAAAATGAGATCCAAATTGGCGGGTTGGAAAGCCAAGTTGCTGTCTACTGCTGGAAGATTAGTGCTGGGCAAAGCAACTCTTAAATCAATTCCCTCATATGTAATGCAATGTAGATCCCTTCCCACAAGCATTTGCAATGAAATCGACAAAATTTGTAGAGATTTTGTTTGGGGAGACTCTGATCAAGGAAAGAAGTTGCACATTCTCAACTGGCAAGAAATTACAAAACTTTTCAAAGATGGAGGACTTGGATTAAAAGATGCAAAATTGCAAAACAAAGCCCCACTAGGAAAACTTGCTTGGAATTTCATGCACAATAAGCAAGCACTTTGGGTACATACTCTTGCTGTCAAGTATGGCTCTGACATGTCACAAACTAAGAAAAGATGCTCGACCACTTAGAAGGGTTTGTAGGGTGTTTTCCCACTGATCTCTAAAGGCACTGGAATTACCATTAGAAGCAAAAGAAATTCTAGCTTTTGGACTAGCAATTGGACGGGGAAAGGTTGCACTAGGGAGCTTATTCAAGGTCCTTTTATGTGTGATGAAGTCAACATCTCTGTCAAGACCTTCATTGAAAACCATTCGACAATCTCCTTTTCCCTGCCACAAGATAACTGGAACTCTATTTTTTGCTATCCTAACACAATTGTTTGACACAAAAGACGACTCTCCTTTCTGGCTTCCCTCCAAAGATGGCTCCTTCTCGGTCAAATCAGCTTATGAATTTGCAAAGCTTAACTCTATCCGTACCGACAACGGGCAATGGAACTGGATTCAGAAGCTAAGTATTCTGCCCAAGCTAAGATTCTTCATCTGGCAATGCATACGTGAAATCCTAACAACAAGATCTTTCCTTCTTTCAAGAGATCTTCACATCCAAACCAGCTGCCCGCTATGCAACCAGGACCAGGAAGATATAAATCAATTGTTTAGAAATTGTCCGGTGACAACTAGTATCTGGACAGACTTTGGGATCATGGTAGACCACTCTCACTCTCTACCTTTTTTTATTAAAAAGCTTGTCTTAGATAAATCTTTCTGGCCAAGTCATAGAATCCCAAAAGGAATTATCCATGCTTACATATTATGGGAAATATGGCTCATTAGAAACAACGAAGTCTTCAACAACAGACTGTAAATTCAGGCCGCAAAGTCATTGACAATGAGCAAAGCTGCAGAGTTCTTTGCTATCAATGGAAAACTTTGCAAAGTTCCCTTCCCTTCTTTCATCCCCATCAGTTGGAAAGGATGGTTCAAGCTCAACACAGATGGTTCCTCCTTTGGCAATCCAGGAAACTCGGGTGCTGGTGCTATTATCAGGAATGATTCGGGTAAATGGGTGATAGGATCCTCAAGATTCCTAGGCCAAACAACTAACTTTGTAGTAGAGTGCTAGGCACTTAGAGAGGGTCTCAAACTAGCCATCCAATTAGGCATCACTAAGCTAGAAATAGAATTGGATAGTATTTCTGCAATCTCTGCAATTACTAGATATCTAAACAGCTTCTCTTCTGATAACAAAATTCAACTTCTTTTGGCTGATTGCAGGTGCTTGTTGAATGAGATTCAAGACAAGCAATTCATGCATATTTTTAAGGAAGCGAACTCTTGCATAGACCTGCTACTAAACATGGAAACCGTGTATTTTGTGTAGGAACTTTAGCGAGGCTTATAACTGTTTGTAGAGCCTCCTGTTTTATTTTGGAACAACTTCATTATGATGAAGCTGAACTTGTAACCTTTAGATCCTATTAATATTATTGCACTATTTTCCTACAAAAAAAAAAAACTATTTTATGATTATAACATCTAGCACATGATCTTAAGCTACTTGGTGCCAACGCCAAACCTCTCTTACAATAAACTGTTATACTCCTGAAAGTTCCAAAAAACATCTTCAAAGAATAGTTCTAGACTTCTATGCACCATAAAAGATACAATGCATACAGCAGCCATCAAGTAAGATCATTCTAATTATTTCACCTAGAATAGAGAGTTAAAATCAAGTAATATGCAAATTAAAACAGGACATGGGCAACCAAAAATTATGACCTCATCAAATCAAAATTGGCTTGGAAAGACAGAAGACAATCGGAAGATCGGCATGAAAATTTATTTTGAGGAAACATGTCATGTAAAATCCTTTTTTTTTTTGTTGAAACTCTACCTTCAACAGGCACCACAAAAAATAGAAATACCAACGGTTTACCTGCTCCAAACACATTGAAACTAAGAAGCAGTCAAGAGTGAAGGATAAAATGTCAGATAGCAGAAAACTTCTTGAAATTGTTCCCTTACTGGATCTGCTGCAAAGAAGTTTTTAAATATCAGTTTCAATATGATTTGAGCAAAAAAATGCACAAAAGCTGGGCGGACCCATACTGGCTCTCCTATTTCTCAACTTTTAAAAAATGACGTAAAATGTGAAAAGGAAAGAAGAAACTTAAGGAAAAAAAAAAAACTGCTCAAAGGAAGAAATCTAAGAAAAAATGCATCGAGAGATCTTCAATCGAAGAATGTAAGAGAACAAAAAAATAGAAATATGGAAACAAACGATAAAACGTAACAGACATGGTAAAAATGAAAAAGATGAAAAGAAAGACACACTCATGCATCCCTCCCTCTCTTCTAGATTCTTTCAACCCAATAAGAAAAAGTCATGGAAATCTTCTTCTCAGAATCTTCTTCCCTCCTCTCTCTTCTACCTACCATCCTTTTCCTTTTTCTTTTTTCTTTTTTCACTTTTTGAGCACTAAAAGTGCCAAGACGATGTCGTTTTGGTCATGATATTTTAAAAAAAAAACCCAAAAAGAAGAAGAAAATTAAACAGCCGACACGTTGTATAACTCCCAAAACCAATTTCAGGGGTTCCTCTTTATTGTATTGTATGATGTATGATCATATGATGTATGATGTATGATTTCCTAAAAAAACTAATTCATATCTCCAACATATCTACTTTGGGCCAAATATGGATGGCCCAAGCTCATCTATTTCCCTTCCACCGCCTCAGCGGATAGAGACTATGGTCACTTACATGGACCTCCATTTCTTCCGAGCTGCAGAAAATGGTAACATGAAGCCATTCAACGATACCAAGATCCTCTTGATCAGCTAGTTGACGTGAATCAGAACACGGCTCTTCATATTTACTCAGTAACCGGCGGCGATCAGGATTCTTCCGTGATTTCAACCAACAATTTTCTGCAACAACTTGTAGACAAGTGCCCGCGGCTGCTACATGCAGGGCAATGCCAGAGGCGAAATCCCATTACACGTTGCAGCGAGGCATGGGCATTATGCTATAGCAAGAAGCAGCATGTTGACCTAGAGCAGATGCTGCGAATAAAGGATAAGGAGCAGAACACAGCCTTGCATAAGGCGTTCAATATTTTCACCTCGATGTGGTGCGGTAGTTCCTAAAAGAGGACCCTGACCTTTCATCCGCTGTCAATACAAGCAACGAGACTCCACTCTGCCAGGGAAAATGGCTGGCTACATGATGCGTTGGTGACTATGATTTTAGATAGTAATTGCAAGCCAATGGCTCTTGTCGACAGGTCAAGACACCACCTATACCCGCAGGTCCTGGTTTTCCTTTAGAAGCTCCATCAACATTGAATTTCAGCGATCCTTGAGCTGGCTTGGTCAAAGTGTTCTACTTTCTCTGCTCTTTTTTTCCTTAACAAGCTGAACAAGATTAGGATTTCTAACAAGATCAATAAAAGATAATGAGATATCAGGCCATTTGGCCTTTACCCATCAAGCAAGTCTTACTTTGACATTCATCAGAAGTTGAATCCCATCTGAAATCTTGCCATTGAAAACCACATCGTTTCTAAAAAGCCAAATAGACCATAGAACGGCAAAGAAAGCCATAAGCCACACATCCTTGTTTTTGGTGACATGTCCAACCTCTTTCCAAGCATACAGAAAGGCCATAGGATTACCTGGACATACCCAATCATATTAATTCTGAATCTCTCTTTCTCCTATTTCTTGTAGAAAGAATTTTGGGGGCCATTTTACTATTTTTGGGGAGAATTTACTAATCTCCCTTTGATGTCCGGAAGAAAACATAAAACATGGATTACAAATAGGGAGAGATTAATATAGTTTATGCTTAATTAGGAAATAGAAGGGAAACGAAGGCGGTTGGGTTACCGGACCAATGAAAAGACAACCTTGAAGCGAAGCTAGGGCACGTACGCTCTAGTTAGTAGTTTTTTTTTTGAAGAGCGAGAGAATTTTATTAATAAAATCCAGCAAATAGAACAAAGGAGTAGTAGAAACAGAGAGGGAAAGGACTAGTTAGTAGTTACTGGTTCCTATTACGGTTTTCATATATATAATGTAATTATGTAATTGTATGGATAAATCTAATCATTCCTCACAATCAAATTGATGAATAATTACGTTATTATTGTTTTGTTTTATAATGGGAACTTATTGTTTTGCAGAAAAAGATTGAGGAAGTGTTAAAAGATATTATAAGTAAATATAAAAGTGGCTCATGAGCCTTTTTGCCGTCAGAACCATGACTCTTCGCGTGAGACTATAGAGGCGGGCAAGGACTCCAATACCGTTCACGACTCGTCCCGTAATTAAGAATATGGAGGACAAGGAGTCTGACATGGAAATAATGGAGAAAGTAATTAAGAGGAACTCATTTTACTAGCGGCAACACTGGTAGCAACCGTAACTTCTGCCGCAGCATCACCGTACCTGGCGGTTACAAGAGTGAGGAAGGCAGTGCAGTCTTGAGTCGTAACTCAGCCTTTAAAGCATTTTTGTTATAACAGATTGCCTCTCATTCGTTTTCTCTCTTTCAGCAGTCCTCATCCACTTTGACGAATAGTCTTTGTGCAAATTATATGTACAGAACTGGCATGTACTAAATCAACTAAATGATATCCATCAACCGATGACAACATTAATTTTAGTGGGTTTAGTTGTTCTACTTCGGAAAATACGTAGCTAGAGTTTGGAAGATGTGAATTAGCAAGGAGAAAGGAGCAAGGCCATGTAAGGGGAGAGCTTGCCCTCTGTTCACAAGAATACTGGCAACATTAATTGGATTGCCGCCATCAAGCCGTTACGACAAGCCTTGAAAGCAGCTGGATGCTGACTAAAGAGGTTGGATGTATTTTATACATATATATTTATCTAGCTATACATGTATCTATACATAAATCAACTTTCGTTGGTGAACGAAGCAACTCAAATTCCACGTCCAAGGAGCAAGCCTCCTTTGTCAAGAAATCAGCCACAAAGTTTTCCTCCTTTTTTTGGTGGAAAAAATTGGCGGCCAAAGTGGGGCAACCATTTCGGAGTTGTCACAGGTTAAAACTCACGGCTTCCCCCAGCAATACTTCCACGATTTAAACCCCCATCCTAATTATGTGTATAAAATTCACCAGGTGTTGCATGTTTAACCAATAAACCAACTCTTGTTGGTAAGTTTCCCTTCCCTTAGGGCTTGTTTGGTTCAAATGGGGGGAAGGGAGGGGAGGGGAGGGGAGGTGAGGATTTTAAGGGAGGATGGTCCTTTTTTCCTATTTGGTTGGAAGATGAGTTAGGAGGAGTTTAATGCATATTTTTACCAAATTATCCTCATATGTAAAATCTTTATTACTATCATTATTAATATTAATATATTTTTTCTATATTGTCCTGTCATGTAAAAAATAATCTTGTCAAATAATCTTTATTAATTATTATTATTCTTGGTTTAAAAAATATAAAATATAAAATATAAAATATAAATCAAATATAAATTAAAATAAATAAAATTTTAAAAAATGTAGGTTGTGAAGACTAAGAAAAAGAGGAAACAAAAAACTAATAAAAATTTACAGACCATAAATAAATAAATAATTAAATTAAACAATCAAAATTAAAACATAAAAATGAAAAAAAAATAAATAAAAAGAAAAATTAAAAAAACATTAGGAAATTATTTGGTAAAATATATAATTTTAAAAAAATAAAAAAAGGAATGAAACAAAAAGGGGAATTTGAGAGAGATAAAAAAAAGAGAGATAAATTATATAATTAATATATGTTGAAATTGTCATGCCCCGACCCGCAGGCTCGGCCACGTGACAACCGCCGTACCACCTCGAGATGCGTGCCTCTGCGCTCGCTGTAAAAGTCGATCATGCTGCCGTCAGGTCGTGGAATCCTCACCAAATGGTGCTCGCAGTAGATCTGAGCATGATGTCTCTCAAGCCAATCCATTTCCAAGATGGCATCGAAGCCAGACATTTGAAGTGGAATTAAGTCTACTTCGAAAGTCAGGTTTTCCAGCTTCACTGCACATCCTTTGTACACCGTATTTCGAACCATTCTCTCACCCAACGGTGTATTCACCAATAGCTCGTACCCTAAGGGCGATAACGATCGATCCGCATGCACAGCAAACTTGGTATTAACGTAGGACAAGGCAGCTCCAGTGTCCAAAATCACATAAGCCAGTTGATCGAAAATAACTACCACGCCTAACGTTTAAAAATTTTCTAAAGCGGTTACTTTTGCTCGACAAGCAGTTACGAGTACGATGATATCTTTATTCGCGAAAAATGACTGTCCATGAATATTTAAATATATACTTATCGGTGATTACATCAAGACGTGCGTCGGCGTCCTCCTGCGACATGGCGTAAACCTAAGTATGTTGTCGCTGCTGCTGCTACTGTGGGGGTCGTCTCGGGGTTGCTGAACTACTACCAATACCCGAATGCTGCTGAGAGGTAGAGGGTGCGGCGAAAGAATGTCGCGCGGGTTGAAACGGACGGAAACCTCCATAGCTGCTCGGTCTGACTGGGGGTTGACTAAAACTCTGCCTGGGTGGTACAGAAGTAGTAGATGGACATGCACGTGCTACGTGGCCCATGCCTCCGCACCAAAAACATCGAGGTCCAGCCCTACACTGGCCAGAATGAAAACGCCTACAGTTTGGGCATCGCGGCCTAGACTCCATTCTCTTCTTCCCAAACCTTCCTTTGCCCATGGACCCAAACCCAAACTTCTCTTTTCCTCGACCACCTGATAGAGGCGGTGGCAGAGAAAGCGACATCTGTGGTACTGGGGACTTGACTGAACCGCCCCGAGATATTCCTCCATGGGAATATAAACTCTGAGTCTGTTTCGGCTCCAGGTTCATCGGTACGTCGGAAGATCGTTGACCACTCGAACTCGATCCTCCTGGTCGACATTGAGCAATCATAGCTTTGGCCCA
Organism: Microcos paniculata; assembly: GCA_030664755.1. Taxonomy (NCBI): domain Eukaryota; kingdom Viridiplantae; phylum Streptophyta; class Magnoliopsida; order Malvales; family Malvaceae; genus Microcos; species Microcos paniculata. The sequence goes on along the minus strand of CP131462.1, from coordinate 8,255,783 downwards.
CAACGCATCCTGTCGACACTGCTCGAAGGTGGCTTTAGAAGTAGGCTTCATCATCTGTACAATCTCCCACCGAAGACTGTTAACAAACTGAAGACAAAGGGCGTCCTCGGTGATGGATAGAAGGTGGTGTGAAAGTCTCCGTAACTCTGTCTCAAACTGCTCAACCGATCTGTTGCCTTGCTGCAGTCGGAGAAACTCACCATATCGTCTCATCCCCATCTCTTCCGATATGAACCTCTCTCGGAACTCAGTAACAAATGTCTCCCACGTCACTGGTCTAGTGGCTCGGCTCTCGAGATTGGTCCACCAACTCAGTGGCTGTCCTTGGAGATATCAAGTAACCACGCTAACTCGCTCCTCTGAGGTCATACCCAAACCCTGTGTGTTCTTCGTGACGAAATGTAGCCAATCCCACGCTGCATCAGCGGACGTGTTGGAGAGCTTTGGGGTGTCTAGTCCCTTCATGATGCTAAGGAACCTCACCAAGCGATCCTTCGAAGAAATGGCACCAGCAGAAGTACTCGCTGCACCGCTCGGCTGAAAGTGCGGCGGCATCGGTGTCGGCATCGGTGGCGATGGATGAACTGGTGGTGTAATACTGGTAGGCGGATATGCGCCAGTGGCCATCTGTGATGAAAAGAATCTACTGGCCCAAGTGTCAAACATCCGCTCAAAATCAACGTGCGTAAACTGCACCGACGTGGCAGTCGTCGGAGGTGGGAGTGGTGGAATATCAGCATGAGCATCCTGATGATGTGTCCCATCAACAGGCGGAATAGGTGAAACAGGATCGTCCGGAATCGCAGTGGTCTCCGGGTCTACACTAGGCTGAATCTCAGGCTGCCTACGTGGTCGACCTCTTCTTCTAGGTACAGAGGGATCAGGGGTAGGAACAGAAGGATCCAGAATATTCCTCCTTCTAGGTGGCATGGTGTAACTCTACATAAAATCTAGGTCAGAAGACGAAAAATATATCTATACCAATCATACCCTCTAATTCTAACCCCAAAATCAGAAATCTCAAAATTATGTGAACTCCTCGGCTCGGTATAATATAGATATACTATATATATTAAAATTTGCTCTGATACCAATACAAATTGTCACGCCCCGACCTATAGGCTTGGCCACGTGGCAACCGCCGTACCACCTCGAGATGCGTGCCTCGTCAGGCGGGCAACCAAGATGGCACAAGGCTTAGAAATAAAGGATATTCGAGCAATATATGAAAACATACGAAAATATTGTAGATAATATAGTTCAAAAGTATTTAAAAATAAAGTGACACATCTTACGGTGCTCCATGCAGCGGAAAGTATTATATATAAATACATAAATGTATATGTAAGATGCACTAATATTCTGAGCCAAGATACACAAAGCAAAAGGGGTGGCACCTACAAAGTCGTGTCCACAGTGACGTACTGGGATCACGGACCACCGGGACGTCCGCCGTCCAAAGCCTGATGATCTGACAACAAATGACACGCCTGGACCTAGTCCGCACGTGTCAAGTTGAGTATTTATGTATTGTTGTCTAGTCAATATACCAAATTTGACTTCCCATGAATGTTTTAAACTTCATTTAGCTCAATTTCAAGCTTAAAAACCCTAAAATTGAAGTCCGGGGATGTGGGCCCCACTTGGACACGAGCCCCAAGAAAATTGGGCCGAGTTGACCGGAGTCAACTCAGAAAATGTTGACTCCGGCGCCGGACCCGTAACTTATATACGGGGTCTCGGCTGCCCGAGACCCCCATTTTCTCTTCTCTTCTTGATCTTCATCTTCTCCGAGCTCTCTCTTTGATCTACTTCAAATCAAACTTGTAATCTCCTTTCAAACACTTAATCAAACATCAATACCAACTTCTCTTGTCTCATTGAAGATCAAAACACCAAAGTTTTCAAGAAAATCACCAAATCTACAAATCTGTAATTTCAGCGACAGTTTGTTCTTCGAGCTATATCTTTTGATTCAACTGTGGGAAGTGGCTGGGAATTTGGTATGTTGTTCTAGACTCATCCAGCTTTAATTTGATAGTTTACATGCTTGATTTCATGGTCTGTGTTAAGAGAAATCGTTGATTGAAGTTGTGATTGCTGTTTTGCCCGAGATATGTTAACCCTTAGTGTTTTGATTCAAAAGTCGAGCATGTTTAATGGTTTGATTCTGTTCTTGAAGCTGTGAATCCTTAGATCATGTGTTTAACTTACTGTGTTTCAATTTTGGTGCGGATTGGTTGTGAATCGAACTCAAACCGAGCTCGATTTGGTGCATGGCCGGTCACGGCCATGCACTGGGAATGACTCCCGCGCCAGACACAGTGTGTCCCACGTGGGAGTTGCTGAATTGTGGGATTTTCTCCCACTTTGGCTCACTCACGCCCGGGAGTGAGCCACCAGTTGACTTTGGCACTGTAGCTTAGGGGCTTTTTGGTAATTTTGCAGCCTTAGACCTCAATTAACTTCAATTAACTTCCGGACTTATCCAATTTAGTTCTTGGACCTTGGAGACCTTAAATAGGTTTTGTTTTATGATTTAATTGTTGGTTGAATATCTTTATTAATCGAATTAGATTTTAATTTGATTATTTAGGTACGTGATTGTACGAGTTTCGGACCGGTAGCAGTTTGAGCTAAGGCATTCGTGGGTAATCAGGGAGTATACAACTTTCCTCTCTTGTGAGTGGCTTGGATTATATTGGTTGACCATTAAGGGTTAACCGTTTTCAAATTTCTTTATAAATGCTTTATTAAATTGTTTATATATGTTTTGGGGTATGAAATGTCCACCCTCACACACAAGTTTACAAATGATTTAAAGGGTGAGAAATTCAAATATTTTTATAAATTGATATTATTGATAATTGTTTGGGGTACGAAGCCCCTGAGAGATGAGAGATTGAGCGGTTTCCTCGGGGCTCCGATTTGCGGGAGCGTGGACCGAGTTTGAGAGCATGCATGATACTCAGCCGTGGACCGCCTATCGAGGGACACGGTGAGTCGAGCCTGGTTGGGAGAGGCGAGTAGGGAAACTCGCCAGGGGTCCAGATTGTTGTGTTCCACCACAGTAAGGCAAACGTCAAGGGAATGGGCCAGAGAGTAAAGAAAAGTGTTTTAAAGGTATAAAGTAACCCTTGATGGTCCAGTGGATACCCCAGTGCACGGGTATACCTTTTTGGGACAATTTCAGATGCGAACCCATTTGGAAATATTATTATTGATTTAATATTTGTTTTGGTATGGGACTTCCTATATTTCAGTAAATGGTTTATTAAATTGATTTTTGGATTATTTCATATTCCCAGCCTGAGATGATCGGTCATTATAACCGAGTCCCTCACTGGGTACAAGTATATTGTACTCATTCCATTCACTTTTGTTATTAGATCATCAGGCTTTGGACGGCGGACGTCCCGGTGGTCAGTGATCCCAGTACGACACTGTGGACACGACTTTGTAGGTGCCACCCTTTTTGCTTTGTGTATCTTGGCTCGGAATATTAGTACATTTGACATATATATTTATGTATATTCATATTATTTTCCGCTGCATGGAGCACCGTAAAACGTGTCAATTTCTTTTGAAATATTTTTGAACTATATTATCTTTAATATTTTCGTATGTTTTCATATATTGCTCGAATATCCTTTATTTTTAAGCCTTGTGCCATCTTGGTTGCCCGCCTGACGAGGCACGCATCTCGAGGTGGTACGGCGGTTGTCACGTGGCCGAGCTTGCGGGTCGGGGCGTGACAACAAAAGTGAATGGGGTGAGTACAATATACTTGTACCCAGTGAGAGACTCGGTTATAAAGACCGATCACCTCAGGCTGGGGATATGAAATAATCCAAAAATCAATTTAATAAACCATTTACTGAAATATAGGAAGTCCCAAACCAAATCAAATATTAAATCAATAATAATATTTCCAAATGGGCTGGCATCTGAAATTGTCCCAATAAGGTATACCCGTGCACTGGGTATCCACTGGACCATCAAGGGTTACTTTATACTTTTAAAACATTTTTCTTTACTCACTGGCCCATTCCCTTGACGTTTGCCTTGCTGTGGTGGAACACAGCATCTGGAGCTCTGGCGAGTTTCCCTACGCGCCTCTCCCAACCAGGCTCGACTCACTGTGCCCCTCGATAGACGATCCACGGCTGAGTATCACGTATGCTCTCAAACTCGGTCCACGCTCCTGCAAATCGGAGCCCCGAGAAACCAGCTCAATCTCTCATCTCTTAGGGGTATCGTTCCCCAAACAATAATCAATAATATCAATTTATAAAATATTTGACATTCCCACCCTTTAAATCATTTGTAAACTTGGTGTGTGAGGGTGGACAATTCATACCCCAAAACATATAAAACAATTTAATAAAGCATGTATAAATAAATTTGAAAACGGTTAACCCTTAATGGTCAACCAATATAATCCAAGCCACTCACAAGAGAGGAGAGTTGTATACTCCTCGATTACCCACGAATGCCTTAGCTCAAACTACTACCGGTCTGAAACTCGTACAATCACGTACCTAAATAATCAAATTAAAATCTAATTTGATTAATAAAGACATTCAACCAACAATTAAATCATAAAACAAAACCTATTTAAGGTCTCGAAGGTCCAAGAACTAAATTGGACAAGTCCGGAAGTTAATTGAAGCTAATTGGGGTCTAGGGCTGTAAAATTACCAAAATGCCCCTAATGTTACAGTGCCCAAGTCGGCCGATGGCTCACTCCCGGGCGTGAGTGAGCCAAAGTGGGAAAAATCCCACAATTTCAGCAGCTCCCGCGCGGGACACACTGTGTCTGGCGCGGGAGTCATTCCCAGTGCATGGCCGTGACCGGTGTAGACACTTTATTTTTCATCATATGGTATGTTTGCATTTTGATTTATGTCCTTGTTCATTTATGTTCCAATGTCCATTTTAATTTTAATTTCAATTTTTATTTAAATTATAGGTTTATATCCTTTTGGGTCATGGTGCCAATTTTACTGGGCCAGTGGCCCAAATCTACTGAACAAAAAAAAAACCATTTGGACTGGCCATCCCTCTCTACCATAAGACCATTTGTCCATTAGCCACCGTCAGGGTCTTAGTATCCACTCCATTCCTCTCTACCATAAGATCATTTGTTCATTAGCCACCGTCAGGGTCTCATCCTCCAGTCATCCACTCCATCAACTCGGCCTGGTCCCAGGAACAATAAAAAAATCCAACTTTTCTGTGAACTAAAAAAAACTTTGCTGAACCATTCTTTCGAAACCATAGACTATTTTTTCCCATTTTCGGCTAAGCATCATCATAAGGGGGGCCAAGCAAAGAAAAAAATGTAAAGAGGGGGGCCAAGCAAAGAAAAAAATGTAAAGAGGGGGACCAAGCAAAGAAAAAACGTAAAGAAGGGGATGGCTGAAGAAAAGAAAGGGGTCAGGGGTGTTTGAAACGCATAACTCTACATCATTTGGGAGGAGAAGACAAGAGTGGTTGGAAAAAAAAAGTAGAGAAAGAGACCATTCGGAGGATGAAAACAAGAGTGGTTGAAAAAAAAGTTGAGAAAGAGACCATTCGGAGGATGAAGACAAGAGTGGTTGAAAAAAAAATGTAGAGAAAGAGACCATTCGGAGGATGAAGACAAGAGTGGTTGAAAAAAAAAAGTAGAGAAAGAAAGACAAGAGTGGTTAAAGAAAAAAGTAGAGAAAGAAACCATTCGGAAGAGAAGACAAGGGTGGTTGGAAAAAAAAAAGTAGAAGAGGAGACCATTCGGAGGCTGCTAAGGATGGGAGGAAGGTAGCCAAACAAAAAAAAATGGAGAGAAGTAAGAAAAAGAAATAAGCTCTCCTCCATCTTCACACCTATTCAAGTATCCAAAAAATCAAAAGACACAAGAGCTAGAGGTCATTAGAGTTTAATCCGAACGGTGAAGATGAAGCTAGAGTAGAAGAGGAAGGGAAGTAGTGTTCGAGCAAGAGGACGGCGGTATTCCCTGCTTTCTGAGGACGATCTGCTCATGAGAGAAAGAGTGATCGGCAGAGTGGAAAGTGACGGCTACAACAAACAAGAGTGAATAGGAGTTGAAGAAAGAAAACGTAAAAGGAAGTCAAAACGTAGGCATCCCTGCGTTTTAGGTAACAATTCTTCAATATTATGTAATTTTTAAAATAATATATGGGTTGCGTATATCATGGAGCATCGCTCACATGATAGTTTTGGTTTATAATTTTTTATTGGATTTTTCAAACCCATATTTTGCTTGTTATAATGGTCTGTTGCATGTACAAGTGTTCAACTTTGATATGGAGCTTTTGTTCTCTACTTTGTTTGCGTTAAAATCTCCCTTGAGTTCCACTTATTTCCTTAATTGATCTAATATCTTGCTTAGCTTCAGATTCCCATTTGTTTTGAGATCGGATTGTCTTTTAGTTTAAGCTCGGATTGCTAATATTTGCCTATTTTGCTCCACTATGTATTACAATTTTGGGCCAACAAGGCCATCCATTATGCTTTGTTTGAATTACTGACGACCCAGATAGTATATAGGCTATGATCCATGATATTCTTGGTTTATTGTTTGGACTAATAGTTCCTAATTCTTGGTTTAATAATATATATATATATATATATATGCATATGTATGTTAGTTTAATTTCGTTTAGGTCAATATCATAGAGGTGTGTTTTTATTAATATATTTACGTATACTTACTTTTTTAATTTGACCCTACCGCTTTGATATATCTATGCATTTATCATGCTCATGCCATTTGAATAAATAATCATAAAAACATAAAAAAAATCATGCATTTAGATTTTAGGTTCATTTAATATTTTTATATCATTTAGTAATTAAGTCCATTTATATTTTTAGTCTAGGTCCATCTCATTTAATTTATGCTATTTTAGTCTAGACTCATTTACATTTTTAGTAATTAGGCCCGTTTACATTTTTTTTAGTCTAAGCTCATATCATTTTATTATGTCACTTAGCAAGTTAGGTCCATTTACATTTTAGTGCTAGGTCCATTTCATTATATCATGTCATTTAGTTTAGGCCCATTTATATCATTTTGTGCCATTTTAGAAATTAAGTTCATGCATCATTAATTATTTGTTTAATATGTACTTAATATATTTCTTGTGCTAACCCATTTTATTGGTTTATTTTGTCCCATCATTTCATACATTTAGTAATTAAATCATTGATTTCAAAATTTGCATGTGCATGGAAATCCCGATAATGGGGAGTCCGAGGGGATTACGTAATTACGAGGTTCTCAAAGGCTTCCTTAGGGTGAGGAGGCTTTCTAGTTCACCTTTTCGGAATTCCGATTGGGCATTGGAAGTTTCCAATAAACCAATTTCCACCCCAATTTCAAAAATAAAAAATGATTTTTGTCACGCCCCGACCCGCAGGCTCAGCCACGTGACAACCACCGTACCACCTCGAGATGCGTGCCTCATCAGGCGGGCAACCAAGATGATACAAGGCTTAAAAATAAAGGATACTCGTGCAATATATGAAAACATATAAAATATCATAGATAACATAGTTCAAAATATTTTAAAAATAAGTAACACGTTTTACGGTGCTCCATGCAGCAGAAAATACTATGTAAAAATACATAAACGTGTATGTCAAATGCAATAATATCCCGAGCCAAGATACACAAAGCAAAAGGGTGGCACCTACATAATAGTGTCCACAGAAACGAACTGGGATCACTGGCCACCGGGACGTCCGCCGTCCAAAGTCTGATGATCTGAGAACAAAAGTGAATGGGGTGAGTACGTAAACTTGTACCCAGTGAAAGACTCGGTTATAAAGACCGATCACCTCAGGCTGGGGATATGAAATAATCCAAAAATTCAATTTAATAAAACATTTACTGAAACATAGTAAATCCATACCAAATCAAATATCAATTCAATAATAATATTTACATATGGGCTGGCATCTCAAATTGTCCCAGTAAAGTATACCCGTGCGCTGGGGTATCCACTGGACCGTCAAGGGTTACTTATACTTTTAAATCATTTTTATTTTATTCTATGTCCCACTTCCTTGACGTTTGCCTTGCTGTGGTGGAACACAGCACTCTGGAGTCCTGGCGAGTTTCCCTATGCGCCTCTCGCAAACAGGCCCGACTCACCATGCCCCTCGATAGGCGGTCCACGGCTGAGTAATCACGCATGCTCTCAAACTCGGTCCACGCTCCCATATATTGAAGCCCCGAGTATAATACTCAATCTCTCAGGGGTATCATTCCCCATACAATAATCAATAATAATATTAATTTCTCAGGGGTATCATTCCCCATATAATAATCAATAATAATTTCAATATATAATATTTATTGAAATTCCCACCCTTTAAATCATTTGTAAACTCAGTGTGTGAGGGTGGACAATTCATATCCCAAATCATATATAAACAATTTATTAAAGCATTTATAAATAAATTTAAAAACGGTTAACCCTCAATGGTCAACCAATATAATCCAAGCCACTCACAAGTGAGGAGAGTTGTATACTCCCCGATTACCCACGAATGCCTTGGCTCAATTTGCTACCGGTCCAAAACTCGTACGATCACGTACCTAAATAATCAAATTAAAATCTAATTTGATTAATAAAAAATATTCAACCAATGATCAAATCATAAAACAACACCAATTAAAGGTCTCGGACTAAAATTGACAAGTCTGGCAGTCAATTGAAGCTAATTGGAGTTAATTGGGGTCAAATGGGGTCTAGGGTTGCAAAATTACCAAAATGCCCCTGGAGCTAAAATGCCATTGTTGGCAGATGGGAGAAAGTCCCGATTTTAGGCAGCTCCGGCGCGGGACCTGCCAGGTCCGGCGCCGGACCTGTCCCCAGATTTTGGCCGATTTCGGCCTTCAACCAAATTATGCTCGGTTTGAGTTCGATTCAACACCAATCCGCACCAAAATTGAAACACATCAAGTTAAACACATGATCTATGAATTCACAGCTTCAAGAACTGAATCAAACAATAAATCATGCTCGAATTTTGGATCAAAACATCAAGAGTTGACTTTACTCGGACAAAACAGAAATCTCAACTTCAATCATCAAATTCTCTTAGCACAGACCATGAAATCAAGCGTGTAAACTATCAAATTAAAGCTTGATGAGTCTAGAACAACATACCAAATTCTCAGCCAAAACGCACGGTTGAATCAAAAGATATCGGCTGATGAACAAACTGTCGCCAAAATTCCAGATTTCTAGATTTGGAAATTTTCTTAGAAATCTTGATGTTTTGATCTTCAAGAAGGCAAAATAAGTTGATATTGATGATTGATGAAGTGTTTGAAGAGGGATAGAAGTTTTGATTCAGAGAGAATTGGCAGAATTCTCGGAGAGAATTGAAGAAGAAGATAAAATGTGAGGAATGAGGGTCTCGGCTGCCGAGACCCCTTAATATTTCAACGAGTCCGGCGCCGGACCCGACCAGGTCCGGCGTCGGAGTCAACATTTTTATTGTTGACTCCGGTCAACTCGGCCCAATTTTCCCCGGTTCTCGATTTCAAGTGGGGCCCACATCCCCGGACTTCAATTTTAGGATTTTTAAGCTTGAAATTGAGCTAAACGAAGTTTGAAACATCCATGAGAAGTCTAATTTGATTTATTGATAATACATCAATACATACTTATACAACTTGACACGTGCGGATTAGGTCCGGGCGTGTCAACTCTCCCCCCCTTACAAAAATTTCGTCCCCGAAATTTAAACAACTAATCAACAAACAGATGGGGGAAGTCACGTCTCATGTCATTTTCGGGCTCCCAAGTCTGCTCCTCAATTTGCGAACTTTTCCATAAAACTCGCACTAAAGGTACCGATTTATTCCTCAAGGATCGAACCTCTCGATCCAAAATGGCTACAGGTCGAACTCTGAAGCCCAAACTTTTCTTCAGCTTCACAGGTGGTGCTTGAAGAACATGTGATGGATCAGGTACATATTTTCGGAGCATAGATATATGAAAGACATCATGTATCCGAGCCATGTCAGGTGGCAACTCCAAACGATACGCCACCTGTCCAATTCGTTCAGTGATGAGAAATGGACCAATGTACCTCGGATTTAGCTTTCCCGCCTTGCGGAAACGAATAACACCTTTCCAAGGTGAGACCTTCAAAAACACTTGATCTCCCACTTGGAACTCCAAAGGTGTCGTCCTTCGCTGAGCATATTTTCTATCTCGATCTTGAGCTGCCTGTAATCGTTCTCGAATAAACTTCACCTTCTTAGTGGTGAGTTCAATCTCTGCCTTGTCAAAGATTCGGTTCTCACCCACTTCATCCCAATACAATGGTGTTCTACACTTCTTTCCATACAGAGCTTCACATTGAGCCATACCAATACTAGATTGGTAGCTGTTGTTGTAAGCAAACTCCGCTGCTGCAAGATACGTGTCCCATCCACTAGAAAATTCAAGTGCACATGCTCGCAACATGTCTTCCAATATTTGAATAGTACGCTCTGACTGACCATCAGTCTGTGGATGAAAAGCAGTACTAAAGCGAAGTTGAGTTCCCATCGCTTGCTGAAAGCTATCCCAGAACTATGAGGTAAACCTCGGATCACGATCAGAAACTATAGAAGCTAGGACTCCGTGAAGTCGAACTACTTCATTCATGTAGAGTTGGGCTAACTGATTCACACTCCATTTCATGTTTACAGGGAGAAAATGTGCTGACTTGGTAAGTCGGTCAACAATCACCCATACTGCATCAATTCCACGTCTAACACGCGGAAAGCCGGTTACAAAATCCATGGTGATATGCTCCCATTTCCATTCAGGAATCTGAAGAGGTTGAAGTGTCCCGAAAGGCTTTCTACGTTCAGCTTTCACTTGCTGACACGTCAAGCATCTCGCTACAAATTCAGCAACTTCTCTTTTCATTCCAGGCCACCAATAATGATCTTTGATGGTTCGATACATCTTGGTGCTACCTGGGTGCATAGCAAACGGAGAAGAATGAGCTTGTTGAAGAATAGTGCCTTTAAGATCAAGATCGTGTGGCACACAGATCCGATTTCGGAATAACAAAATTCCATCACTACGAACTGAAAACTCTGATGGTTCTCCCAACTGTAACTTCTGAAGTTCATGCTGCAGCCTCAGATCAGACTTTTGGAGATCATGAATCCGATCATCTAGCACTGGCTTAGCTAGAATCTGGGCAATTAATGCACCATCATGAAAATCATAAGCCAATCTGGCTCCAGTTGATCTCAACTCCACCAACTCTGGTAAATGAACATCTCTAACCGTCGCCAAGGACGTAACTGTATTTCGGCTCAAAGCATCAGCAACTACATTCGCTTTGCCGGGATGATAGTCAATTACTAGATCATAATCCTTGATGAGATCTAACCATCTCCTTTGCCGCATATTCAATTCACGCTGAGTCATAAAGTGCTTGAGACTCTTGTGATCGGTGTAGATACGACAAGTTTCTCCATATAAATGATGACGCCAAATCTTCAAAGCGAAGACAATGGCAGCAAGCTCCAAATCATGTATTGGATAATTGACCTCATTTGGCTTCAACTGACGAGAAGCATAAGCAATTACTCGCTCGTCTTGCATCAACACACATCCAAGTCCGTTGCCCGATGCATCGGTATACACAGTGAACTCCTTGCCGCTCACAGGTAAGGCAAGTACCAGTGCGGTCGTCAATTTATCCTTCAGCTTCTGGAAACTTTCTTCACATTCATCTGACCAAACAAACTTAGCGTTCTTGCGGGTCAGCTTGGTCAATGGTGTAGCTATCATGGAGAATCCATCCACAAATCTCCGATAATATCCAGCTAATCCCAAGAAACTTCGAATCTCCGTAGGAGTTGTGGGACGTTTCCAGTTGGTGATTGCCTCAATCTTGCTGGAATCCACATATATGCCATCCCTAGACACAACATGTCCAAGGAATCCAACTTGCTGCAACCAAAACTGACATTTAGAGAGCTTAGCATAAAGCTGATGATCTCGAAGAGTTTGCAACACAATGCGAAGATGATTTGCATGTTCCCTCTGGTTCCTTGAATAAACCAATATGTCATCAATGAAGACGATGACAAATCGGTCTAAATACTAATGAAATATGCGATTCATCAAATCCATAAATGCTGCTGGAGCGTTGGTAAGTCCGAACGACATCACACAGAACTCGTAATGTCCGTATCTGGTACGAAAGGAGGACTTATGGATATCTTCTTCTCGGATTTTCAACTGATGATAGCCAGATCGCAGGTCAATCTTAGAAAACACTCCGGCTCCTCGAAGTTGATCGAACAAATCATCGATGCGAGGAAGTGGGTATTTATCTTTACAGTCACTGCATTCAGCTTGCGGTAGTCAATACAGAGTCGCATGGAACCGTCTTTCTTTTTCACAAACAAAAGTGGGGCTCCCCAAGGTGAAGTACTCAGTCGAATGAATCCTTTATCCAGCAATTCGGCGAGTTGTTTCTTCAGCTCAATCAATTCAGTAGGTGCCATTCGGTATGGAGCCATAGAAATTGGGTCCGTACCAGGATAAACTTCGATCGGAAAGTCAAAGTCTCTCTCTAGTGGCAAGCCAAGTAATTCATCAGGAAAGACATCCGGAAATTCATTAACTACTGGGATATCTTCAATATTAGGCTCTTCCACTGACTTATCTACTACATGGGCTAACACAGCTTTACACCCTTTGAGTAGTAGCTTACTTGCTTTGATGGCAGAAATGACATTCGGTGTGCCTCTGCGCTCTCTATAAAATTCAATCATGCTGCCGTCAGGTCGTGGAATTCTCACCAAATGGTGCTCGCAAAAGATCTGAGCACGATGTCTCCCAAGCCAATCCATTCCCAAGATGGCATCAAAGTCAGACATTTGAAGTGGAATTAAGTCTGCTTCGAAAATCAGGTTTTCCAGTTTCACTTCACACCCTTTGTACACCGTATTTCGAACCATTCTCTCACCCAACTGTGTATTCACCAATAGCTCATACTCCAAGAGCGATAACTCTCGATCCGCATGCACGGCAAACTTTGTATTAACATAGGACAAAGCAGCTCCAGTGTCCATAATCACGTATGCCAGTTGATCGAAAATAATTACCACGCCTAACGTTCAAAAATTTTCTAAAGCGGTTACTTTTGTTCAACAAGCAGTTACTAGTACCATGATATCTTTGTTGGCGAAAAATAACTGTTCATGAATATTTAAATATTTACTTACCGGTGACTACATCAGGACGTGCATCAGCGTCCTCCTGCGACATAGCATAAACTTGAGTATGTTGTCGCTGCTGCTGCTGCTGTGGGGGTCGTCTCGGGGTTGCAGAACTACTACCAATACCCGAATGCTGCTGAGATGTAGAAGGTGCGGCGAAAGAATGTCGCGCAAGTCGAAACGGACGGTAACCTCCATAGTTGCTCGGTCGGACCGGAGGCTGACTAAAACTCCGTCTGGGTGGTAAAGAAACAGTAGATGAACATGCACGTGCTACGTGACCCATGCCTCCACACCGAAAACATCGAGGTCCAACCCTGCACTGACCAGAATGAAAACGCCTACAGTGTGGACATCGAGGTCCAGATTCCATTCTCTTCTTCCCAAATCTTCCTTTGCCCATGGAACCAAATCCAGACTTTTCTTTTCCTCGACCACCTGATGGAAGCGGTGGCAAAGAAAGCGATATCTGTGGTACTGGGGACTCAACTGAACCGCCCCGAGATATTCCTCCATGGGAATATAAACTCTGAGTCTGTTTCGACTCCAGGTTCATCGGTGTGTCAGAAAATCGCTGACCACTCAAACTCAATCCGTCTGGTCGACGCTGAGCAATCATTTCTTTTTGGGCCTGTTTATCCTTTCTTTCTGAACCCTCAACCATGGCCTACATTACGTGCCTTGAAAAGTCCATTTTGATCAAGTGTGGGTACTTTAATTGAAGAGCATTTCTTTAGAAGAATTGATCTTTTACACTGAACCATTTTTTCAAAAGACTGTTTGAATGAATTTTGAATTTTCATGTGCATGATGAGACAGTCATTGAAAAGAAGAGAGAATAAAAAGAAAAAGAAATGAAATAATGTGACTCTAGGGTGAAAACTCGAAAGGGCAGTCTAGAGCCAAAATGAGAATTCATGACACTACTCCAAATTTAGCTAAGGCAATAAAGTGAGCTTCAGAAATGAGCAATAAAAATCTTTTTGGGGCATCCAGCACTGACGAGCCATTAAAATGTCACATCTCTTGATGTGAGGAAATTCTCTTTGAAACCCAAACTTCCAAAATCCTAAGCCTTTCATAGCTAGTTTTGACCCATATCAGACTGTCATGTCAAGAGACTAAGTGAGCATTAACTTGATTTTTGTTTCCAAATCAATTTTTGAAAAAGAAAAGATTTGATTTCAAAAAAAATAAAATAGAAAAAAAAAGAAAAAAAAATTGAAAACCCAGATGAAGAGACATTGATGTCCTCTCCATCTATGAGACAATGATGATCATTTCTGAACTTGCTAGAAGTTGCCAAATTGTTGAAAATCCTATCGAAACCCATTCGAAAGAAATAAGGTGCCATCTTCTTTGAAAGGACATTCTAAGTAGTAACTACCAACTTTTCAAGAGATCCAAGTTTCATGAGATTTTTTTTAAAGTTGAATAAAAGATGTTTACCAAATTTGAATACCAAGGAATTCGATGTCTTTTTGAATATAATGAATGCTTAAGTATGAAGCAACTTTTGATATTCATTATCAAATTCATGGATTCAAATATATAATTGGAGTTGAACTTTACACACAGATGAAATTTAATCCTTCAATTGGTCTTTGCTACAGGAAAAAAGACAAGGAAAGCAAATGTAGAATGTGAATGAGGGAATGAAGATGCCAAAAGGAAATCAATATCACCACTACAAGCAGATTTCAGAAAACTAATGTTGGGGCAAGCACCAAGATCAGGGAAGTTCAATGAGTATCATTCTCTTTTTTTATTTCAAAATTAAACTGGACATACATGCATCCATATACATCGTATCATGCTTGCATACATTGACAATTCATGATGTTTTCCTAGGAAAGAGGATTGATGAAAACAAGATAATTTGGGGCATGAGAAGAATGAATTAGGAATGATACACTCTTGAAGGAGTTGAAATTGCAATCACCATAAGTAAGCCCAATCAGGATGGCACGGCATGTGTTTAAGCCCAATAAAGCTGGCAATAAGTAAGCCCAGTCAAATTGGCACCATATCATCGCAGTGTGGTCTATTCATCATCATTCAGCCATCCTTCTTTCATTTAATCATTTTATCCTTGTTCGTAGATCACTCTTGATTTTACCCTAATCGTGGGTCGTTGTTAATTTACCCCAATCCTGGATCGTTTTTGTTAAATCCTAATCGTGGGTCATTGTTTGTTAAACCTTAATCGTGAGTCGTTATTTAATGTTTTGCCCTGTCCTGGGCCTTCATTTAATCATTTGCCCTGTCCTGGGCTTTCATTTAATCATTTGCCCTGTCCTGGGCTTTCATTTTAATCATTTGCCCTGTCTTGGGCATTCATTTAATCATTTGCCCTGTCCTGGGCATTCATTTAATCATTTGCCCTGTCCTGGGCCTTCATTTAAATCATTTGCCCGGTCCTGGGCTTTCATTTAATCATTTGCCCTGTCCTGGGCATTCATTTAATCATTTGCCCTGTCCTGGGCTTTCATTTTAATCATTTGCCTTATCTTGGGCCTTCATTTAATCATTTGCCCTGTCATGGGCCTTTATTTAAATCATTTGCCCTGTCCTGGGCTTTCATTTAATCATTTGCCCTGTCCTGGACATTCATTTAATCATTTGCCCTGTCCTAGGCCTTCATTTAATCATTTGCCCTGTCCTGGGCATTCATTTAATCATTTGCCCTGTCCTGGGCTTTCATTTAATCATTTGCCCTGTCCTGGGCTTTCATTTAATCATTTGCCCTGTCCTGGGCTTTCATTTTAATCATTTGCCCTGTCCTGGGCCTTCATTTAAATCATTTGCCCTGTCCTGGGCCTTCATTTAAATCATTTGCCCTGTCCTGAGCCTTCATTTAAATCATTTGCCTAGTCCTGAGACTTCATTTAATCATTTGCCCTGTCCTGGGCCTTCATTTTAATCATATGCCCTGTCCTGGGCCTTCATTTTAATCGTTTGCCCTGTCTTGGGCCTTCATTTAATCGTTTGCCCTATCTTGGGTCGTTATTTAAGGTTTTGCCCTGTCTTGGTCGTTATTTCACCTTTTGCCCTGTCCTGGGCTGTTATTTGATGTTTTGCCCTGTCCTGGGCTGTTATTTATCCTTTTACCCTGTCCTGGGCTGTTATTTGATGTTTTGCCCTGTCCTGGGCCGTTATTTAACCTTTTGCCCTGTCCTGGGTTGTTATTTGATGTTTTGCCCTGTCCTGGGTCGTTATTTAACCTTTTGCCCTGTCCTGGGTTGTTATTTGACGTTTTGCCCTGTCCTGGGCCGTTATTTAACCTTTTGCCCTGTCCTGGGCTGTTATTTGATGTTTTACCCTGTCCTGGGTCGTTATTTAACCTTTTGCCCTGTCCTGGTCTGTTATTTGATGTTTTGCCCTATCCTGGGTCGTTATTTAAGATTTTGCCCTGTCTTGGGCCGTTATTTGATGTTTTACCCTGTCCTGTGTCATTATTTAAGGTTTTGCCCTATCCTGAGCCGTTATTTAATCATTTGCCCTGTCCTGGACCATTATTCAATCTTTTACCCAGTCCTGGGCTGTCTTTTAATTATTCACCCTGTCCTGGGTTGTTTTTTAATCGTTTACCCTGTCCTGGGATATCTTTTAATTATTTACCCTATCATAAGTTTCCATTTCGTCATTTTACCTTATCTTGGTTATCATCAGGTAAGTTCTTCTTATTCTAGATAGTTGTTCCATGATTGTTTATGTCCACGTTCATTGTTTTATTTCAAATAGCTTAGTTTTGTCTAATGCTAACAAAGTGTGTCTACGTCTTGGCTCATTCCTTGATTATTGAGAAGTATACACTTCTGGATAATCAAGAAATGCCCCAAGAGGGGCAGCTGTAGACACTTTATTTTTCATTATATGGTATGTTTGCATTTTGATTTATGTCCTTGTTCATTTATGTTCCAATGTCCATTTTAATTTTAATTTTAATTTTAATTTCAATTTTTATTTAAATTATAGGTTTATATCCTTTTGGGTCATGGTGCCAATTGTTACTGGGCCAGTGGCCCAAATCCACTGAAAGAAAGAAAAAACCATTTGGACTGGCCATCCCTCTCTACCATAAGACCATTTGTCCATTAGCCACCGTCAGGGTCTCAGTATCCACTCCATTCCTCTCTACCATAAGGCCATTTGTCCATTAGCCACCGTCAGGGTCTCATCCTCCAGTCATCCACTCCATCAACTCGGCCTGGTCCCAGGAACAATAAAAAAATCCAACTTTTCTGTGAACTAAAAAAAACTTTGCTGAACCATTCTTTCAAAATCACAGACTAACTTTTCCCATTTTCGGCTAAGCATCATCATAAGGGGGGCCAAGCAAAGAAAAAAAATGTAAAGAGGGGGGCCAAGCAAAGAAAAAAATGTAAAGAGGGGGACCAAGCAAAGAAAAAACGTAAAGAAGGGGACGGCTGAAGAAAAGAAAGGGGTCAGGGGTGTTTGAAACGCATAACTCTACATCATTTGGGAGGATGAAGACAAGAGTGGTTGGAAAAAAAAAGTAGAGAAAGAGACCATTCGGAGGATGAAAACAAGAGTGGTTGAAAAAAAAAATTGAGAAAGAGACCATTCGGAGGATGAAGACAAGAGTGGTTGAAAAAAAAATGTAGAGAAAGAGACCATTCGGAGGATGCAGACAAGAGTGGTTGAAAAAAAAAAGTAGAGAAAGAAAGACAAGAGTGGTTAAAGAAAAAAGTAGAGAAAGAGACCATTCGGAAGAGAAGACAAGGGTGGTTGGAAAAAAAAAAGTAGAAGAGGAGACCATTCGGAGGCTGCTAAGGATGGGAGGAAGGTAGCCAAACAAAAAAAAATGGAGAGAAGTAAGAAAAAGAAATAAGCTCTCCTCCATCTTCACACCTATTCAAGTATCCAAAAAATCAAAAGACACAAGAGCTAGAGGTCATTAGAGTTTAATCCGAACGGTGAAGATGAAGCTAGAGTAGAAGAGGAAGGGAAGTAGTGTTCGAGCAAGAGGACGGCGGTATTCCCTGCTTTCTGAGGACGATCTGCTCATGAGAGAAAGAGTGATCGGCAGAGTGGAAAGTGACGGCTACAACAAACAAGAGTGAATAGGAGTTGAAGAAAGAAAACGTAAAAGGAAGTCAAAACGTAGGCATCCCTGCGTTTTAGGTAACAATTCTTCAATATTATGTAAGTTTTAGAATCATATATGGGTTGCGTATATCATGGAGCATCGCTTACATGATAGTTTTGGTTTATAATTTTTTATTGGATTTTTCAAACCCATATTTTGCTTTTTATAATGGTCTGTTGCATGTACAAGTGTTCAACTTTGATATGGAGCTTTTGTTCTCTGCTTTGTTTGCGTTAAAATCTCCCTTGAGTTCCACTTATTTCCTTAATTGATCTAATATCTTGCTTAGCTTCAGATTCCCATTTGTTTTGAGATCGGATTGTCTTTTAGTTTAAGCTCGGATTGCTAATATTTGCCTATTTTGCTCCACTATGTATTACAATTTTGGGCCAACAAGGCCATCCATTATGCTTTGTTTGAATTACTGACGACCCAGATAGTATATAGGCCATGATCCATGATATTCTTGGTTTATTGTTTGGACTAATAGTTCCTAATTCTTGGTTTAGTAATATATATATATATATATATATATATGCATATGTATGTTAGTTTAATTTCGTTTAGGTCAATATCATTGATGTGTGTTTTTATTAATATATTTACGTATACTTACTTTTTTAATTTGACCCTACCGCTTTGATATATCTATGCATTTATCATGCTCATGCCATTTGAATAAATAATCATAAAAACATAAAAAAAATCATGCATTTAGATTTTAGGTTCATTTAATATTTTTATATCATTTAGTAATTAAGTCCATTTATATTTTTAGTCTAGGTTTATCTCATTTAATTTATGCTATTTTAGTCTAGACTCATTTACATTTTTAGTAATTAGGCCCGTTTACATTTTTTTTAGTCTAAGCCCATATCATTTTATTATGTCACTTAGCAAGTTAGGTCCATTTACATTTTAGTGCTATGTCCATTTCATTATATCATGTCATTTAGTTTAGGTCCATTTATATCATTTTGTGCCATTTTAGAAATTAAGTTCATGCATCATTAGTTATTTGTTTAATATGTACTTAATATATTTCTTGTGCTAACCCATTTTATTGGTTTATTTTGTCCCATCATTTCATACATTTAGTAATTAAATCATTGTTTTCAAAATTTGCATGTGCATGGAAATCCCGATAATGGGGAATCCGAGGGGATCACGTAATTACGAGGTTCTCAAAGGCTTCCTTAGGGTGAGGAGGCTTTCTAGTTCACCTTTTCGGAATTCCGATTGGGTCTTGGAAGTTTCCAATAAACCAATTTCCACCCCAATTTCAAAAATAAAAAATGATTTTATTCATATTTTATTTCAAAAATGGCATTAGCATACCATGTTCATAATTTTCTCCAAATTTTCAAAAGTTTTTGCTACAAATTTTAGTTTCTTTTTTAGGAAAAACCCAAAAATAAAAGTTTTCTTTCAAAATTCCCCTTATCAGCAAAAGGAATTTCAATTCCGACATAATTTTATTATCTAAAAATTTTTTTTTTTAGGAAAATCTCAAACTTAATCAATAGTTGAGGTTTTCTTACAAAATCAAACTTTGGTTAATTTCTTTAATCAAGGTTTTAAAAATGAGTTCCAAAAATGAGAGGAATTTAATTATTCCAACATTATTTTCAAAAACAAAAAAAATGTTTTGAAAGGTTTCAATTAGACCTTTATATTGGAGTCTTTCTAATTAATTTTTTTTCCTTTAATCAAAATCCGTTTATCAATAAAAGGAATTTAATAATTCCAAAATTAATTTCAAAAATCTAAAAATATTTTTTTTTGAAAGATTTCAATTCAGTTATTAACAATTGGAGTCTTTCCAAATTCAATCCAATTTTGTTTAAAACTCAAATTTTTCTTTAACAAGTTATGAATTTTCAACCTTTGATTTTAAAGTTTGTTTTTGGAAAGTTCTCAATTCAGTTATTCAACGTTGGGACCTTTTTTTTAATTTTGTTTTTTTTACGGATCTCATTAAATTGAATTTTCTTAAAGGGTGAACTAACCCATATCAAAAGGAGTTCTACTCTGACATTTGTAGATTCTTTATTTTAGTTTATTTTATTTTATTTTATTTCAGTTAAAAAAGAAACATTTTTGTTATTAACCCTAAAACGAATTATCACAAGGCTGTATGGTACCGATATCCGGGCGCTTCGGGGGTGCTAATCTTTCCTCGAGCGTAACCGACTCCCGAACCCAAAACTCATTTTCGTGGACCAACATTTGTTTAACCTAAGGTAATCTTTCTAGATTATGTTAGGTCAAACGGAGTCAAAATAGGTGGCTAACCTACCTAAACTAAATGGTTAGTGGCGACTCCTTTTCTTGCCTTTCAAATCCTTTTATTTCTTTAAAATTTCCGTCGGACGGCTTTTTAGACGTTTCGACAACCGGCCATGAACCAAATCAACTCGGTTTGAGTTCGATTCACAACCAATCCGCACCAAAATTGAAACACAATAAGTTAAACACATGATCTAAGGATTCACAGCTTCAAGAATGGAATCAAACCATTAAACATGCTAGAATTTTGAATCAAAACACTAAGGGTAGCATATCTCGGGCAAAACAGAAATCTCAACTTCAATCAACGAATTCTCTTAGCACAGACCATGAAATTAAGCATGTAAACTATCAAATTAAAGCTTGATGAGTTTAGAACAACATACCAAATTCCTAGCCAATTCCCACGGTTGAATCAAAAGATATAAGCTGATGAACAATCTGTCGCCAAAATTACAGATTTGTAGATTTGGTGATTTTCTTGGAAACTTTGGTGTTTTGATCTTCAAGGAAGCAAAAGAAGTTGGTATTGATGTTTGATTGAGTGTTTGAAGAGGGATTCAAGGTTTGATTTCAAGAAAATTGGAAGAGAGAGCTCGGAGAATGAAGAACAAAAATGAGAAGTGAAAATGGGGGTCTCGGGCAGCCGAGACCCCTTATAAAAATTACGGGTCCGGCGTCGGACCCGTCCCTGTCCGTCGCCGGAGTCAACATTTTCTGAGTTGACTCCGGTCAACACGGCCCAATTTCTTTGGGACTCGAATCCAGGTGGGGCCCACAACTCCAGACTTCAATTTTAGAGTTTTTAAGCTTGAAATTGAGCTAAATGAAGTTTAAAACATCCATGGGAAGTCAAATTTGGTATATTGACTAGACAACAATACATAATTATTCAACTTGACATGTGCGGACTAGGTCCGGGCGTGTCAGAAATTATCAATAATAGTAAAGTGGTAAATTTGTTAAAAAATTACCTCTCCCAAAAGACCACAATTTGGGGGAGTGGAATATGAGGGGTTAAGAGGAGTTTTATCCTCTCCTCACCCCTCCTTCTCCATCCTCCCAAACAAATAAAACATACTCCTCCTAATTCCTCCTAACTCCCTCTAAATACCCCAACTAAACAAGGGGTTAGTGTATAGCGTAAAGACAACTATAAAAAAGTATAAGATGACATGTAAAGTCCACACACATGACACAACCTTGTTTAAAGAAATTATATTATATATGCCCTGTGATTAAAAAAACTTTTTGAAATAAAAGAAAAGAAAATGTACACAAACCCCCCTTTTTTCTTTTTTTTCCTAAGTATTATTCTATTCAAGCATAAAATTCCCTTGAATTGTTAGCTACTCACTAATGAATTTTATTTTTTAAGTTTAAATTGCGAAAAGGCAGGAGCAGTTAAAGGAAACATTTACTTAGCGGCCAAATTGCAGAAGCGTCAAGAGATTGAGACAAATGCATCTGTCATCAGGCCCCAATATTCCCCCAGAATCGCCAGGTTAAATATAGAGAGATCACTATGGTCACTCACAAAGTGATCACAATCTTATATGGACCGTCAATTGTTCACAGCTGCAGAAAATGGTAATATCGAACCATTAAATGCGTACCAAGATCGCCTTGATCGGCTAGTGGATGCAGATCAGAACACGGCGCTTCATATTTACTCCTCCACCGGTGGACACAAGGTGGTTAAAAAATATGATCACTTTCTCTGGTTTGATATCACGAGTATTGTTTTTTCTGGTTACGATATCACGAGATCTAAATGTGCGTCATCCATCAACTATGTCTTTCTCCGGCAACTTTTGGACAAATGCCCTTCCCTTCTTCTGCAAGCCAATGCCAGAGGGGAAATCCCGTTGCACGTTGCAGCCAGGCATGGGCATCTTGCTATAGTTGAGTTCCTTATCCGGCACAGCAAGGAGCAGCATGGTGGAGACCTGGGGCAGATGCTGCGGATGAGGGATAAGGAGCAAAATACGGCCTTGCATAAGGCGGCTCGATATGGTTGCTCCGATGTGGTGCGAGTGTTATTCAAAGAGGACCTTAACCTTCTATCGTCTGTTAATAAAAGTGGTGAGACTCCACTCTACATGGTTGCCAGAGGACAATCGCATTATCATCATCATTTGGTGGATGAGATGTTAGATTATTGCAAATCAATGCCTGATCCTATGCTTTGTCTTATCGGCCCATGCGGTAGAACGATTTTGCATGCGGCGGTCTTGGCCAACGATACTGGTAAGCTTTTATTAAGCTCACTAAAAACAAAAAAAAAATTAAATAAGACGTGGAAAAATTTTTTAGAAAAAAGAGAAGTTCACTAGAGATATTTATTCACTAGTACTATGGGAAATAAATTACTATTAGGAACGGAATAATATTTATAAAATTTGTAATAAGAAAACTGTAATAAACTTTTTCTACCTTATAATTAAAGAGGAAGAGCGAAAAACCTTTTTTTTTATTTTTATTTTTTCCAAATTACATACTATGAAGCTCTAGTAATAATTTGACAAGTTATTTTACTTATTGAGTTTTTTTTTTGAAGAGATTTATAATTTTTTATAGCAATTTGATCAGTTATTTCACCAAATTTACTTCAAAGAAAATTTGATTTTCTCCTATATATATTATTAATTAATAAATATTAGATTGGCCCCTTTTGTCGAAAAATTGCCCTATTATTATTATTATTGTACTGTAGTGATAACCATGGTTTGGTTCAAGTATTGATTCCAAAAGAGTTTTAATTTTGGTACGGTTCTAAATTTTAAAAAAATATATCATTTTATGTATAACAATTTAAAAATATACAGTGGAATGAATTGGAACCTTACATAGATTTGGTTTTAAAATTGAACCATTTTTTCTAATGATCATTGTTCAGTTCAGAACTGAACCGTTTACTTAATTATTAATATATAATAATTATTATTACTACTGCTACTATTACTAGATGGCTACTTACTTAATAGAATAAACACTTTTAGTTATGATATGTAAGACTGGTCCCAAGCAAAACATTAATCTTCATTTATTATTGTTATTATTATTATTATTATTATTATTATTATTATTATTATTATTATTATTATTATTATTATTATTATTATAGTTATATATTATCCAATTTTTAGAAAATCAATTTTTGGTATAGTATATATATTGAAATAATGTCACCAATGCCTGCATGGGTTGAATGAAATGAGTTTAATATCACATTCAAGTCTTATAAATTGAGCAAATAGAGTTGAGAGAGTTTCCTCCTATTTGGGGTCCATGGCTTAATTTTGAATTAGTCTGAGTCTAATGTGATTATCAAGGTGGTTTATATGAAATATATATATATATATATTGATATATATATATATATATGTTGAAATAATCCTTTACTTTTTGCTTCTAAAATGTCATAAAATCCAAAATGTATATTTATGTGTTTGGTCACAAAATTAAACCAACATTTTCAGTTCCAAGAATATTATTGATAAAGAATATATACTATTATATCATCTTAATAAGTTTTATAAAGGCTTATATATATATATATATATAAACCCTGGAACTTATTTGAGAAAACAATTAAGCCCCTAAGCATTTTTTCTAATCAAGTAAGCCCTTGAACTTTTATTAACACTCAATATTAGACCCTTGACATGATTAAAATTTATAAGATTTTATTTTAGCTTAATTAACATCTAATTAGGCTCTCGATATGATTAAAACTTGTTAAATTTTGAACTTAACAATGGTTAAAGTCCATAAATCCATAGATCACATAACTAATTTTAGTTATACAAGAGGCTTAATCAAGTGTAAATCAAAGTTTAGATGCTTATTTGACTATCATCAATATAAAAGTTAATGGGCTTAATTGATTGTTTTAAACTTGTTAAATCTTGAATTTAATATAAACTAAATTCAGTAGTAGCATAATTGTGTTGCTGACCTTTTATAATATATTTTACTACATGGAATCATATTGTGTAGAAAAAGTAAGAGCAATATTAGCGCGGGGAAAAGATTTAACAGAAAAAGGAGATGAAGATGGGCGTACTCCACTTCACTATGCTGCGCATTTCGGTTTTGTTTCAATTGCGAGAATTTTGTTAGAAAGTGATGGATATGCCGCTTATATAACTGATAAAAAGGGAGAGATGTCTCCTCTTCACATGGCAGCTAGCCGAGGCAACGTACGAACGATGGAACTCATCATCTCCCAATGTCCAGGTTGTATAGGAATTTTGGACAAAAGAGGCTGGAATTTCCTTCACTTTGCCCTCCTTACTTTACCTCATATACCATTTTACCATAGGAGACATATGTATGAGATAATGGTTTCACTGAGAACTAGATATCTTTTAGATCAAAAGGATGTGGATGGGATTACGCCCGTCCATGTCTTCGCTTATGGACTAGCTCAAAGCTCAGCCTTGGCATATGTTGAACTTGCACTTTATCGGATTATACGGATAACTTGGCATCAGGTAATCTGGCGGGAGGAGTACTTCTCAGAACATTCAGAAAAGGAGGTATAATATACACACACACATATGCCACCTAATTATGAAGAGTTAATTAATAATTACAATATTTTTCATATTATAATAATAATGTAACCGTAAATCATTATTATTAGTCGGGATAAAATCGATGAGTAATTTATGTGCATGTTAATTTTCCCGTTTCTTTTCTTTTTAATTTAATTTAATGGGAATTATACGTGAGGAAGGTGATGATGATCAGTAATAGTACTAATTGTGTTACAGAAAAGGATTGAGGAAGCACTAAATGAGATAGGTAGTATGCAAGTGGCTGGTTATTCCCACGTTCATCAAGCTTTTAGGAGTGACAAATTCAAGACCAACCGGGAAAGAATGAAATCAACAATGGAGAAACTAAAAGAAATTCATTTACTGGTGGCAACATTGGTAGCAACCGTAACTTTTGCAGCAGCATTCACAGTACCAGGTGGTTACAAGAGTGAGCAAGGCACTGCAATCTTGAGTCGTAACTCAGCCTTTCAAGCCTTTGTTATAACAGATTCCCTTTCATTCATTTCCTCTCTTTCGGCTGTCCTCGTTCACTTTTTCCTATACTACTGCTGGCCAGCTGGAAATATATGGGTTTTTTTGGCTGATGGTCTAATTCTTTTTGCAATGGGGATGATGGTAATTGCTTTCGGCACAGGCTTATATGCAGTGTTAGAATCTTCCTTGGCCTTTGCAATAGCGGCTTGTTCCATTGCCAACACCATTTTCCTCCTTGTTTTATGTTTGGTCATTTTATGTCTGTATTTATTTTCTTACTAAGGGATAACATGATCATTGACATTGTAGGTCAATGCTCAGCCAAATATTCCAGCAGTTTCGGATCAATGTGCTGATGACCATATATATCTTGCTAATTTTGGTTGTAATACTCGGTAACTTCTTGTGTTTTTTGACAGTCCTCCTACGGGACTTATTAGTTTGCTATTATATGTAAGGGTGTGTAACCCCTAGTTAATGCTAACTATAATTCGCTTATTCACCACCAAAAAAAATGCCATTTCTAAACTTTTTGAGATACTGTAACTTATTATTTATTATACTCCCTCTGTCCCTTATTATCTGTCCCTGTTAACCGCTTCACATAGGGCAAGAAAATTAATTAGGGTTCAAAATCTTATATATTTTTGCCTTTACTTTCCAATTTTACCTCCTCTCTCTCTTCCCATCTTGGCCTATGGAAGGAAAGCAGAAAACTCAATGCATTTAAGAAAGACAGAGAAGTTTGGAGAGAGAGAGTGTGTGAAAGGGTAAATTTGAAAAACTATCAATTAATACTAAGACATAGACAGATAAAAAGGGACAAAAAAATCTCAAAATGAGACAGATAATAAGGGACTGAGGGAGTATAAGTTACTTTGCTCTTTTGAACCGCAAAATTGATTGCAAGAGACAATAACAACGTATATCAAAATTCATAAATACCCTCTTTATGATTTCAGTATTATCATGTCCCCACCGACTGATAATATCAAATAGAGAGCTTTTGATGAAGTTTTCAGTAATTGGATTGCGACTGCAAAAGATGAAACCTTTTGCTTTTTCGATAAGCTCAAACTGGAGATGACTAGTTTTCCTATATGTGAATCGGGTCCAGGAAGAAAGAAAGAAAGCAGCAGCAGCAGCAGCAGCAGCAGGATGGAAATGTGTTGGAAGATTTGCAACATCGTGCTAAGGATGAGACTTTAGCAGCAGGGAAGAATGCTTATGCTAAGAGAGGAGTTATTACGTCTAAAGAATCAACTCTGACAGTCATTTCAACTACCCAAGGAGCGGCGTCTTACAAAGATAGTCTTTTGTCTAACGGAGGCGGGGTAAGTGCTTATGAACCTACCTGTATTTATGAGGTGTTTAGTGATGGAAAGTTGGTACAGAACTCTGAAATTGAGGAGGAAATTTCTGTTTCCTTATCAAACGAAGATAAAGAAAGGATTTAGAGTAAGTGGAATTTCTCCTTGATCACTAAAGTATACGGTGAAACTGTGGGGTTCAAGTTTCTGGTTTCTAAGCTTAATCAATTGTGGAAGATACATAAACAACCCTTTGTTATAGATTTGGGAGACGATTTCTTCCTGTTAAAATTTCACAATCAGGAGGATTATGACTTTGTCCTTAGAGAAGGACCATGGTTCATCAGTGGACATTTTCTTACTCTAAGGAAGTGTGAACCAAACTTCAAAGCTTCGGAAGATAGCTTTTCGTCGGTGGCAATTTGGATAAGGCTATCAGAACTCCCCGTAGAATATTTTGATATAGAAATATTACAAAAAATAGGTAGAAGTCTAGGGAGACTCGTCAAAATTGATAGTCAAACTCTCGCGGGGGATAGAGGTAGGTACGCCAGAATTTGTGTCCAAATTAACTTGGGTAAACTTCTGGTGACCTATATTAAGGTTGATGGCAGAAAACAACCACTACAATATGAAGGGATTGGTGCTTTGTGTTTTAGTTGTGGTGTATTAGGACATAGGAGAGATAATTGTCCTAATACAATGCCTGTTGCTAAACCTTGTGAAGCCGTAAAGGTGAAAAAAACCACTACAGATGAAGACGGCTTTGGTCCTTGGTTGGTCGTTAAAAAAAAAAAGACGAAGCAAGCATGGAAGAGTTTTAGGAGGGAAACAGGAATCTCAAATTCGAAATCGACTGTCACATGTGTCAATGACTAGTCAAAATAGTCAACTAATCGATAACGTGACAAATATTAAAGGGAAAAGGATAGACTCCTTTTTTGTAGATACGACTCTTCCAGATCCCAAATTAAGCTCTTTTTTAAACAAAAAAAAGGAAAGAGGGGAAAGCGAGCTGAAGTTTCAAGGAAAAAGTCGCTGGAAACCAAAGAATTTAGAAAGAAGAGAGTCATTGATTAACCCAGTTGTAGGGGATTTGCGAGTCACTCTCGTTTTAAGCTCTCCTCAGAGATCTCACCTTGCCTTGGAAGAAGAAGCTACCAGAAAAATAATAACTGAAAGCATAGTTGTGGATCAAGGTCTGTAAAAGGGGTTGGATTTTCAAAATCAGCTTTTATTGATTTCTCCTAAGTCAAAAAAGGTTCAAGGGACCTACTAATAAAGCTTTGCATCAAGAAATTACCGAGATCCAGCCTGAACCACCCATTAGTTTTTGACAAGATGAATTCTCACTAGAGGAACCAGAGAAATGGAGCTCAGTATTAGAGAATATGTTAGTTCAGCAAGTTTATGTAAAACGAAACGGTGTAGTTTTTTACATTTCAAGAATCGGTTAGAGTTAGTTAGTTTCCATTTTTCAGTTTTTTTGCAGATACGAGGTTAAAAGTGAATTCTGGAACATATAAGACATCAGATAGAAAAAGTGACTGAGTTAAATAAATTGTGCCAATGTGTGTGACTTGTACTTTAACTTTATTAGGTAAATGAACATAAACATTATGAACAACTTTGTATGAAGTAAAGTTAGTAAGTGAACATGTAATATGGTCAGTGGCACCTGTATCTAAAATCCAATCATTAGAATGAGTGTCTTGACTAGTGAAAACATTAAGAGAGATATGTGGATCAATATTATAAGTTGAAGAGATTAAACCTGAGAGAGATGAGCCTGCTGATGTGCTGGGAAGAGTCACTGCATTAACATGATGTGAATTTTGGTTCATTCCCTGCAACATCTGCATTATTTGATCATATTGATCTTTGGTAAACTGGAAGTTAGAACTGGAATTGACAACTTGAACATGTGAAGACTCTGATTGTTGAGATGGAGCATTGTGTGAGGAGCTATAGCCATCAATGACTTCAACAGCATTAGCAAATCCCTGATGTGTATTCTTCTTGCTGTTCTTGAAGTTAACAGGATATCCATGCTTTTTGTAGCATTTGTCTACGGTGTGGCCTTGAAGACCACAATGGGTGCAAAAAGGTCTTACTTTGGCATTATTATTGAACTTTCTTGATGCAAGAGCAAGGTTACCTTTGACTGCAAGAGCATTCATCTCAGGAACAGTGGATATAGAGGTTGTTGGTCTTTCTTGTTGTAAGACCAAGGAAAAAGCTTTGTTCAATGAAGGCAAAGGATCCATTAACAGGATTTGAGACTTTACATTTGAATAAGATTCATTTAGGCTTTTGATGAATACCATAACTTGATCACTTTCATGATATTCTCTAATCCTTTTGGCAAGTCCACATGAACATTGAGGGACACAAGAATAGGATGGAAAGGGACGCAAGATTTGTAATTCATCCCACAAGATTTTTAGCTTGGTAAAGTATTCATGAATAGATAAAGAAGCTTGTTGACAGGTGTAAATCTCAAGTTGCAGATCACAGATTCGAAAAGAGTTGCTTTGAGAGAATCTAGCCTTAAGATCATTCCAAATCTCTAAAGCAGAATCCAACCAAATAATAGATTGAGCAATAGATGGGGAAACAGAGTGAATAAGCCAAGATATTACCATATTGTTGCATCTTTCCCAAGCAATATATAGGGAATCAGTTTTGGATGGAGGAAGAATCGAGCCATCCACAAACTTCAGCTTGTTCTTGTATAAGAGGGACATTTTCATGGCTCTCTGCCATTGATGGAAATTCAGTCCTGTGAGGACTGATGAGACCAAAACAAGAGTAGGATTCTCATTAGCATGTAAGTAATAAGGACTTGAAGGATTATCTTCTGGTCTTGAACCAGAAACAAGATTGGAGTTCCAGGCATTAGAATTAGCCATTGGAAACAGAAACAGAAGAAAGAAATTTTGGAAAAAAACTTGGAACAGAAAGAAAGAAAGAAAGGAAAAATTGGAACAGAAAACCAGAGAATTCAGCGAAAGAAGAGAGAACCTCCTGATACCATGATAGAAACTGAAACCTTAACTTTATTGATGAATTACAAAGTGTATTTATACACTTGAACAGAATCTTGAAATAATAGAAAAACTGAAAAATGGAAACTAACTAACTCTAACCGATTCTTGAAATGTACAAAACTACACCGTTTCGTTTTACATAAACTTGCTGAACTAACATATTCTCTAATACTCAAGCAAGCTGATGGTCTCAACAACAACGAGTAGAGAGATGCAGGTGAAGGGAGGAGTGGATGAATCAACAAGAGGTGAACCAACTAAGCCAACAGTTAAGAAGGTTGTCTGTGTCCCCGACACGACTCCAACAAATGAGGCTCTTATCACTGGCGAACTTTTCAAACCAACCTTTTGTCTTTTGAGCCTAACGAAGGAACCGAATGGAAGAGATACCAAGAAGGGAAAGGGAAAGGGAGAGGAGCGGAAGGGAACGAAGATCTAGCAACATTATGTCTTATCTTTCCCCAACCAGTGCCGCTTTCATTAGAGATAGGCTCCATACAATTTCTAAGAGGAATCTGGAGAGAGGAAAATTGGAATCCACCACTGTGGACAATAGGAATGGTGAAGAATTATCTGACAAGCAAACCAGTGGAATACAAGATCAAAAGAGACAACATGGCAGCAGCCTATCTGTCAGTAAACCTGTTCGTGTACCAGTTCAATGTTACGCAAGGTCCTTACTTCTGCACGAAGAGGAGGCCATGATCCATAGGGTAGAAATCTTTCCTCAAGTAAGGTTGGTGAACTGGAGATGGAACCAGCATAACGACAGGCTCACCAACAACTCGATGTTGACAAGCTCCCACTACTTCCAGTTGCAATGTCAGTCCTCCTTTGGAACTGTATGGGTTCTCGACATCCTGATTTCATTCGCACAGTGAATGACCATGTACGGCTACATAATCCTGATTTGATGATCATCACTGAAATAGGGGTGCAGATTAGGGAAGTGAGGCATATAGTTAGCAGACTGAGTTTCGATGACTAGAAAAATACTGTTACTATTGGGTTTAAAGGCGGTATTTGGATGCTGTGGCGTTCAAATGCAATGGAGGTGGAAGAGATAAGAGCCACAGAGCAAGAAATTCATGCCATTGTTAAAGTAAAGTCTCCTAATTATGGTTGGTTATGTTCTGCAATTTATGCTAGCCCTAGGCTCTCTGAAAGAAAACTTCTTTGGGATAATTTAATTACTGTTGCTAAGAGCCATAATCTTCCCTGGCTTTTTGCGAGGGACTTTAATGAAGTCCTCAACTTTTGCGATAAATGGGGTAGGGCACCGGTGTCTTTGTAGAGCGGTAGAAACTTTCAAAATTGTTTGAATGAATGTGACCTTGTGGAATTAGGATTTACCGGACCTAGGTTCACCTGGTCTAACAAAAGGTGCATTAGCCAATTAATCCAAGAAAGAATTGATTTGGTTTTGCCAACACCAGTTGGAGGATAGATTACCCTGATGCTTTTGTGAGGCATCTGCCTAAAGTGCATTCGGATCATTGTCCTTTGTTAATTTCTCTAGAGAATAAAATGCCTATAGTAGGGCTTAAACCTTTTAGATTCCAAAAAATTTGGGTTGAGCACCCGTAATTCCTTCCAATTGTGAATCATTTTTAGACCACGCAGAATAGTACCTTTGTTGAATGCTTAGAAAATTTTAAAGGGTATTTATATAGGTGGAACAGGGATAGTTTTAGGAATGTTTCTAAAAGAAAAAAAGTTGTCCTAGCTAGATTAGCGGGTGTAGAAAAAGCTATGGAAATTTCCCCAAACCAATTTCTTTTAGATCTACTTGATTTCTTCTCTGTTGAGTATAACAGAATTTTAAAAGAAGAGGAAGATATCTGGTTATTGAAGTCAAGAGTTGAGTGGATCATGGATGGAGATAGGAACACAAAATTCTATCATCTTTCAACCATTGTGAAAAGAAACCATAATAAAATCTTAGGGTTACAGGATGATAATGGTGATTGGAAAACTGACATTGATTCTATCAAATCCATTGTCTATTCTTTTTCTATGGAATTGTTTTCGTCCTCTCATTTGTATGGACAAAGGTTGTTTGATGGTGGCCTTCATAAAGTGGCATAAATGACTGTAGATGAGAAAAAAGTCTTTTGCAACCTATCTCAGATTTTGAAATTCAAAAAATGATATGGTCCTTTAAACCCTTCAAAGCTCCAAGGGTTGATGGTCTTCACACTTTCTTTTTCCAAAAATATTGGAATTTCGTTAGTGCCAAATTTTCCTCAACGGTTAAGGACATCTTTAGTTTTGCTTCTATGCCTGGCTCTTTTAATGAAACTTTGATCTCACTCACTCCTAAGCTGTCAGAGCCTATTAAAATCCAACAATTTAGACTATTAGTCTTTGTAATATGCTTTATAAGGTGCTCACCAAAATTATTGTTCATAGACTTAGACCTATGCTTAGTAGGATCATATCCCACTTTCAAGCCAGTTTCATTCCTAGAAGATTAGGCATTGGCAACGTGGTGATAGTCCAAGAGATTATTCATTCTTTTAAAAGGAAAAGAGGGACTATTAGTCATATGGCCATTAAGCTAGACTTAGAGAAAACATATGATCGACTAGAATGGGGGTTTATCAGGAAAGTTAACTTTTTTTATTTCCCTAAACAATGGTTTGATCTCATTCTAAGTTGTGTTTTGAATTCCTCCATTTTTGTCCTGGTTAATGGCACCATGCTTGATCCTTTCAAACCTTCAAGAGAAATTAGACAAGAGGACCCTATGTCACCTTTTTTTTTATTCTCTGCATAGAATTCTTGCCTTTAAAAATCCAGGAGGTGTGCGAAGGTGAGAAGTGGCAACAAATTAAAGTAGCTAGAAATAGCCTCACTTTCTCCTACTTGATGTTTGTAGATGATATCTTTTTATTTGGAAGATCAAATAGGAAAACTGTTTAGTCGATCAAAAATGTTTTGAGAGACTTTTGTGAAGAGTCCGAACAGAAAATTAACCTAGATAAATAAAAAATTTTCTTCTCTCCAAATACCCTAGATGAGCAGAGATACCTAGTTACTGAGATTTTAGGTGTGGGGAAAACTAAGAACCTTGGAAAATATCTTGGGTTCCCACTCTAACATGGTAGAGCCCACAAAGAGGATTACTTTTTTATTGTTGGAAAGATGAGGTGTAAACTAACTGGGTGGAAAGCTCGACTATTATCACCTGTTGGTAGATTGATCTTGGCTAAGTCAATGCTAGTCACTCCCAAATTATGTGATACAGTGTAGGATGCTACCAAAAAGCATTATCAATGAGAGAAATGATCCCACAGACTCGGGGCCATGGGAGTTATGACGGAACCAAGATGTGGCATCACTACATCCACAAATTCTCCATTTACAATAAATGCTTCAGATTTGGCCTAAAATATTTAATAAGGGTAATCTAGACATTTTCTTTTTAAAGTTAATTAGTGTTGACTCAATTAAACCCTACTATTTATTACCTCTATACGATGCATGTGCCGTCCACTACTCTCTAGCTAAAGACAAAGAATATGAAACGTTATTTTCTCTTCTTGGAAAAAAGAATCATCAACTGAGAAGAGATGACCGGAGGAGATGAGGATTCTTCGAAGATTTCTACCACCGGTTTTCTGCAACAACTTGTAGACAAGTGCCCACGGATGCTACTGCAGGGCAATGCCAGAGGCGAAATCCCATTACAAGTTGCAGCGAGGTATGGGCAGCTTGCTATCGTTGAGTTTTTTATCGATTGCAGCAAGGAGTAGCATGGTGGAGACCTAGAGCAGATGCCGCGAATGAGGGATAAGGAGGAAAATACGGCCTTGCATAAGGCGGCTCAATATGGTCGCCTGAATGTGGTGCAAGCGTTGCTAGCGGACCCTGACCTTTCATCCTCTGTTAATACAAGCGGCAAGACTCCACTGTACGTAGCTGCCAGGGGAGGCGGCAGAACGCATCACCATTTGGTGGCTAAGATATTATCTACTAATTGCAATCCAAGTGCTTGGCCCCCGTGGTAGAACAATTTTACATGCAGCAGCCTTGGCCAACAATCCAGGTAAGTCCTACTTTTGCGTGTACTGGTGTGATAATAGGAAAAGAAAATGAATAATAAATTTGAGAATTCAATTATATAGTTATTGTAAAAGATAAATAAATTGAGACTCCAAAAAAGAAAAGTAGCCAAATATATAAAATGAGATACCAGTGACTAATGTTTAATGTTACAGTATTAACTGTTTTAAATTAGTTTTACGGTAACATTTTTCTCTTTCTCTTTCTTTTCCCTTCTTACAATGAAATCAATATATATATATATATATATATATATAATTCTACTCTTGCATTAAATCATATAACTCAATTAATTGGTAACATTATTTCAATTCTAATACTCCTTCTATCCCTATTTTATTATCTGTCTCCACACAGGGCAAGAAAAGTAATTAAGATACAAAATTCCATAAATATTTATCTTAACTTTCTTATTTTATCCCTATCTCTCTCCCTCTTTGATTCTTACTCATATTTAAGAAACTATTCATTTAAAAGAGAGATGAAGGAGTTTGAAACGATAAGTTTAGAAAATTAATAATCAATGTTAGTTAGGAACAGATAAAAAGGGATAAAAAAAACCCCAAAAAAGAAACAGATAAATAGGAATGGAGGGAGTACTTATAGTAGTAGTTAATTAGTTTGGTTTCAAGAATTTGTCATAAGGACTTGATGATGGCGTTAATCTGAGAATTAATATTGCCCATTTTCTTGGGAACAGAGGGCAAGCTGTCCCCTTACATGCACCTTAACATCTATTTCGCTCCTTCGCTAATCTGAGAATATTGCTCATTTTCTTGCTCCTTATTGCTAATCAACTTCATATCTTCAGAAAACGTCACTTTCCGAAATATGGAAAAGAATACCAAAATTGCTTTCAGGTTGTTCTGATTAGTACTACTAAGTATGTGGACGGGATCACGCCTTTCCGTGTCTTGCTCCATGGACCAGCTAAATACCATGCCTATTATACATATGTTGTTGATTGTTGATTCGTCTCTTTACACGCGGGGGTTTTTGGCACAAGTACCATTTTGGGAGGAATATTCACAAGATTCGGAAAAGAAGGTAAAGTAGCCATATATATCATGAGACAAGATAAAGAGGAAAATATAATATATATATATATATAGTAGTATATAGTTTATATTATTTTTATTGTACGAAGGATTAAAAATTCTGTTAGTGTACAATTAGTCTATTCTATTTAATTATTTTTAGAAGATTGAGTATCAGATAGAATGATAATTAATCTTGTTAATAATTTAGTTGTATTTAATAAACAATACAAACTATGCTCCAAATTACACATGAATTCTCTCCTTTTCTTATTCTATATCCATTGTACCAAATGTACCCAAACTAGTCAATGCCAATTATATATGCTACTTAATTTTTTTTTTTTAAAAGGTAAAGAGAAAATTTTATTAAAAGAACCAAAAGGGTACATCAGAGCTCTACAAAGAGAAGCATTCAGGAGACCAGGCAGGGAAATATACAAATGCTACTTAATTAATAATGTTAATTAATTGCATTTTTTTCATTTGATAATGTAACTGTATATATGGATAATTATTTAAAATATTCCTCTCCAAATCGATGATTTATTATTTGAGTGTTTTCCTTTATGTTCTTTTTAATTTAATTATGGGAATAGATCTGATGAGTAATATATTAATATTGTGTTGCAGAAAAAGATTAAGCCTTAAAAGAGATGGGTAACATAAGAGTGGCTGGTATACCCGCTCATAACGCTTTCATTGAGAATAAAGAGGGCAAGGAATATTTCCAAGTCGACCGACAAGGAAAGCAGGAAACTAAAAATGGAGAAAATAAGAGACACTCAGGTACTTGTATTGTATCAACATTGGTAGCAACCGTAACTTTTGCGGCAGAATTGACAGTACCCGGTGGCTACAAGAGTGAGGAAGGCACTACAATCTCGATTCGTAATGCAGCCTTTAAAGCCTTTGTTATAACAGATTCCCTTTCATTCATTTCCTCTCTTTCGGCGGTCCTCATTAACTTTTTTCTAGTATACTTTAGGGAAGTTGGAGATTTATGGGTTTGTTTGGCTGATCTTGTAACTCTCTTTGCAATGGGGATGCTGGTGATTGCTTTAGGCACAAGCTTATACGCAATGTTATAATTAAAGCTATCCAAGGATCGGGCTACCTGTCCAAGCCTGTAAGTTCGTCAGATATTTGCGAGAGTTTAGACAAGAATTTTAAATTTAAGGGCCGGACAACCTGTCCAAGCTTGATCTTGTAACTCTTTTTGCAATGGATATGATGGTGATTGCTTTAGGCAGAAGCTTATACGCAATGTTAGAATTAGAGCTGTTCGAGGACTTAGTTATTTGCCCAAGTCAATAAGCCCACCCAATATTTATAAGGGTTTGGACAAAAATTTTAAATTTAAAAGCCGAATTTGGACAAAATTCATAGGCCTGTTTAAAAATGAATCAGGTTTGGTCACATGCATAAAAGCTCGAGCCTGGTCCGACTTGTCCCGTTTTCTATTATTTAATATAAATATATATTTTATATATTTATTTTAATTATTGTTATTGGTGGTTTCTTTTTTTAATATGATATTAGTTTTTTAAAATATTAGTAATATTTAGACTTTATAAACTTTATAAAAATTGTCTTGGATGATAATTTTTTGAATATGTGTTGATTTACTTTTACTTATATATATATATTATAAATTGATATAAATTACTTTTTAAAGTTAATATTTAAAAAAAAAAGTTAAACGGACTTTAAACGGATCTTAGGCTTTATTTTATATTTTATGACCGAACTTGATCAAAGTTTTCAAACCCAAAAAATCGGGCCGGGCTTGAACAAGCATAATGCTTATGTTAAATATGTCCAAGCCTGGTCTTGGATACCCCTAGTTAGATTCTTCCTTGGCATTTGCAGTAGCGGCTTGTTCCATATTGCCAACATCATTTTCCTCCTCGTTCTATGTTTGGCTTTATATATTTATTTTCATCTTAGTTGTTGAAGGTTCTAAATTTTCGGTGAGGGTTACACTACAGTCCAGTCATTGTGGTCTGTTTCATATGCGGTTAGATTTTCAATCTATACTTATATCTTAATTTTGTCCATAGCAAATTTCCTTATTATCCCTCTTATCTGATATAATGTGACTTACTTGTTCAGCTGTATGGTAATTTCATACTAAGAAAGTTAATGTTAGATGAAAATACCTTTTTTGTTATCTTAATTGACAATTGATAATCTTAGTTGTGGATTAATTCGTAATTTTACCTAACAATTAATGTGGATTAGTTGATAATTTTATCTAACAATTAATGTGGCTCACAAACTTCAATATTAAAAAAATAATTAAAAGACTTAATTTTTTTAACCTATTATCTTTTCACATCATATTTAACTCATCATCTTACTTTTTTGTTTCTATTATTAAATGAGAAATTTTCTTTGTTCTTCATTTAATTTATTTAAGTATTTCTCTATAGAAAATTAATTCCTTTTTCATTGTAAATATCTTTTTTGGCAAAAAAAGAAGAAGGTAATATGTGTTCATAATTATTGTTTTAGTTTAGTCAATGTTTTGAAAGAAAACTTCTATTTCAATACAAGTATATTATATATATTTTGTTCTAAATTACAATAGTCTAATGCAAAATTTTACAATATTATTATTTCAATGTAAGTATATTATATATATTTTCTCTAAATTACAAATAGTCTAACAATATTATTCGGCGACTTTAAAATAAAGTATAAATTTGTATAAAATCCGCAGTGTTAGCACGGGCGTTCATGCTAGTAATTAATTAATGTCAACCGTTGAATGTTTGTATTGCTTTTAATAGAAGAAATTATTATCTAATTTGTGTACTAAGTACTGTGTTAAATCTCCTTGGGTTTAAATAATCTTGTGGTTCAAAATATTGAAATGGCATTTCTAAACCTTTGAAATTTGAGGTGTATACTTTTCTCTTTTGAATCACAAAATTGATTGAAAGAGACAATATATAACAACATATCCAAATTGACAATAAAATAGCATATTCTCTTGAATCAAGATAGAGTTTCACTTCTTGAGGACTTTTGACTAGATGATGCATACCTAATAGGTTAGGTGCTCTAAAAATTTATGGAGACACCAAGACTGACACGCCCGGACCTAGTCTGCACGTGTCAAGTTGAATATTTATGTATGATTGTCTAAACAAGATACCAAATTTGACTTCCCATGAATGTTTTAAACTTCATTCAGCTCAATTTCAAGCTTAAAAACCCTAAATTTGAAGTCCGAGGATGTGGGCCCCACTTGGACAGGGATCCCAAAGAAATTGAGCTGAGTTGACTGGAGTCAACTCGGAAATGGTTGACTCCGGCGCCGGACAGGGATGGGTCCGGCGCTGGACCCGTTGTTTTTATATGCAGCCGAGACCCCCATTTTCACTCCTTCTCTTGTTCTTCATCCTCCAAGCTCTCTCTTCCAAATTCTTTGAAATCAAACTTTGAACCCCTCTTCAAACACTTAATCAAACATCAATATCAACTTATTTTGCCTCCTTGAAGATCAAAACACCACAGTTTCTAAGAAAATCACCAAATCTAGAAATCTGGAATTTTGGCGACAGATTGTGCATCAGCTCATATCTTTTGATTCAACCGTGGGTTGTGGCTGGGAATTTGTTATGTTGTTCTAGACTCATCAAGCTTTAATTTGGTAGTTTACATGCTTGATTTCATGGTCTGTGCTTAGAGAATTCGTTGATTGAAGTTGAGATTTCTGTTTTGCCCGAGATATGTTAACCCTTAGTGTTTTGATTCAAAATTCGA
This sequence comes from Microcos paniculata, assembly GCA_030664755.1. Taxonomy (NCBI): domain Eukaryota; kingdom Viridiplantae; phylum Streptophyta; class Magnoliopsida; order Malvales; family Malvaceae; genus Microcos; species Microcos paniculata. Next base: position 8,216,842 of record CP131462.1, on the reverse strand, counting down.
GCATGTTTAATGGATTGATTCCATTCTTGAAGCTGTCAATCCTTAGATCATGTGTTTAACTTGCTGTGTTTCAATTTTGGTGCGGATTGGTTGTGAATCGAACTCAAACCGAGCTCGATTTGGGGCATGGCCGGTCACGGCCATGCGCTGGGAACAGCTCCGGCGCCGGACTCAACGAGTCCCGCGCGGGAGCTGCTGATTTGTGGGATTTTCTCCCACTTTGGCTCACTCACGCCCGGGAGTGAGCCACCAGCCGGCATGGGTACTGTAGCTTAGGGGCATTTTGGTAATTTTGCAGCCCTAAACCCCAATTAGCTTCAATTAACTTCCGGACATATCCAATTTAGTTCTTGGACCTTAGAAACCTTAAATAGGTTTTGATTTATGATTTAATTATTGGTTGAATGTCTTTATTAATCAAATTAGATTTTAATTTGATTAGTTAGGTACGTGATTGTACGAGTTTTGGACCGGTAGCAGTTTGAACTAAGGCATTCGTGGGTAATCGGGGAGTATATAACTCTCCTCTCTTGTGAGTGGCTTGGATTATATTGGTTGACCATTGAGGGTTAACCGTTTTCAAATTTCTTTATAAATGCTTTATTAAATTGTTTAAATATGTTTTGGGTATGAATTGTCCACCCTCACACACCATGTTTATAAATGATTTAAAGGGTGGGAATATCAAATATTTTATAAATTGATATTATTGAATATTGTTGGGGAACGATACCCCTGAGAGATGAGAGATTGAGCGGGATTCCTCGGGGCTCCGATTTGCGGGAGCGTGGACCGAATTTGAGAGCATGCGTGATACTCAGCCGTGGACTGCCTATCAAGGGGCACGGTGAGTCGAGCCTGGTTGCGAGAGGCGCGTAGGGAAACTCGCCAGGACTCCAGAGTGCTGTGTTCCACCACAGCAAGGCAAACGTCAAGGGAATGGGCCAGAGAGTAAAGAAAAATGTTTTAAAAGTATAAAGTAACCCTTGACGGTCCAGTGGATACCCAGTGCACGGGTATACCTTATTGGGACAATTTCAGATGCCAGCCCATTTGGAAATATTATTATTGATTTAATATTTGATTTGGTTTGGGATTTCCTATATTTCAGTAAATGGTTTATTAAATTGATATTTGGATTATTTCATATCCCCAGCCTGAGATGATCGGTCTTTATAACCGAGTCTCTCACTGGGTACAAGTATATTGTACTCACCCCATTCACTTTTGTTGTCAGATCATCAGACTTTGGACGGCGGACGTCCTGGTGGCCAATGATCCCAGTACGGCACTGTGGACACGATTATGTAGGTGCCACCCCTTTTGCTTTGTGTATCTTGGCTCGGAATATTATTGCATTTACATATACATTTGTGTATTTATAAATAATACTTTCCGCTGCATGGAGCACCGTAAGATGTGTCACTTTATTTTAAATATTTTGAACTATATTATCTATGATATTTCATATGTTTTCATATATTGCTCGAATATCCTTTATTTTTAAGCCTTGTGCCATCTTGGTTGCCAGCCTGACGAGACACGCATCTCGAGGTGGTACTGCGGTTGTCACGTGGCCGAGCCTGCGGGTCGGGACGTGACAAAGACCGTGTTATCTCCTTTTGCATATGGGTTTTCAGGCATTTGATGAAGAGGTAGATATTCTTGATCTTGTTCAGATTATATTCACTCCTATAATCATCATGAATGTCATGGCATAGTTTGGTTGACTTGATGGTTTTCTTTCAGATCATGCCTCTCGCTGCAATACACTCGATATTTTAAGTGTTAGTGAGCCTCTTCTCTTCGGACAATATGGTTAATTCCTTTTTTTATATATCCTTGTTGGTTGCCATGGAAGGCATTATTCTAGGCACTTCTTCTACCCTGTCACATGAGGAAGGAAAAACAAATTAGGGGTGGGTTGGATGGGGCATGATGTAGTGTTTGATCAAATTCATCTGTTTTCTTTTTTTCTTTAAAAAAAAATTTCAACGTTTATAGCATATGTATATATGTATTTTTTTTTTCCCTAAGATCAAACTATGACCATTATATTATATCTTAGTAAATAATAAAATAAGATAAAGAATTATAAAATGGAAACCGGCCATCTAGATATAGTACTAATAATAATACAAGTACCTGAAATGTGTTACACATTTTCAATTGGCCAATAATAACGGTCATTGAGAAAAATGATACTTAATAGTCACAGATCAAATTTTTACTAGCTAGGGTTGTTGGACCGTATTTGTAATTTACACTAATAATAAAATCCATATGCTATGGCCGCCAGTTGGCTACCATCATCAATTGGAACATTACATTTAACATATGGAGCTGTAAGTCATTATTAATTATAGTTATTATATATTATACATAAAAAAATTGACCATATCGACATATGGACTTATGGACTTTTGGTTTAAAAGGTCATTTTTTAAAGTTTTCGGATGAAGTTAGTATTATTTATTAATTGATTATTTTAAAAAAAAGACGTGGGAGTAGATATATGCTTTAATTTCTTTACTAATTATGAGCCAGAAGAAAACAACGACTTTTTTGGAATTACATGTAAATTAACTAACATACATTGGTTCCCGAATGAAATAGATAGGATAAATGGAATAAAAATTAATTAGCTATTATATAGTTTAGTTCATGTCCTATCGAATTAATTATCAATAATGCAAATGTTTTAGTATAATTATGCCCAGAAAAAACGCCCAAAGAAAAATCTGAGAAAAGGTCATTCAATATTCTAAAGAGGCCTTCATAAATCAGGATCCTACAAAATTTATAACATGGTACCCTGAGTAACTATATGTATAGTTTAGTTCATGTCCTCGAATGATCAATACGCCTAAAGCCGTTTGTTCCATTCCCATCACTTGTTTCTCGCTTCTGCATACTATTTTCTTGGTCGATTTGCCTGCTGGTGAATACATAAATTGTCCTCTCTTTAGTGTAAATTGAAACATGTACTGGTACTTGATCATGAGAAACAAAGAAATATGTGTACATTTGCAGTGTACGTGTGTCACAATTATCTCTCTCTTAGTTCTTCTTCATTAAATCCTTTTTATTCCCCAGAGCTAATCAAAATATCAAATCCTACCTTTAAATTAGAGGAGTTTATAATTTAATGCGATGCATTGCAGCCCATAATTCTCTAATTAATGATAACTAAAAAAAAATTGTCAATGCTTGCGCCATGAATTTTTGCAAGGTAATTATATTTATTTATCTTACATACAAATACAGGAAAAATATAAAGTTATAAGAAATTGAGAATTTAGCTATATATTCTAATCACTATTAAAAATGATTTGTGATACATAATTAAGAGGAACAGTAGCCATTTCTATATCTATATATGAAAGTCATAATAATATAAACTATTAATTGATAGTGTAGAGCTTATAAACATTTTAAAATTATTAAAAGGTTCATGAAATTTTTTTTAAAAAAAATCATAATGCTCTATAATTCCACCGAAAATGAATAAATAAGAAAAGGTAAGAGAAGAAGAGTTGGTGGAAAAAAGTTTTTCTTTTGATAAAGAAAAACCAAATATTGATAAAATTTTAATTTTTTTCCCCCAAAACAGGAAAAAAAAAAGAAAAAAAATGAAAATACTTAGGTTATATATAAGAATAAACTCAAAACAACCATTATCAACTTATTTATTTTTTTTCGATTAATCATTTAATAAATTGAAAAAAAAAAACTAAACAAAGAGAGAGAGAGAGAGAGAGAGAGAGAGAGAGAGAGATAAAGAAAGGAAAGTATAAAGTAAAAAAAAAGTTTAAATATTAGCAAAATTTTTAAGACATTAAATTAATAAAATGTATTAAACTCTCATATTCAATGAATTTCAATAAATATTCTAAAAAATTAAAACAAATATATAACATTTATTACTATAAAAAAAGAAAATATTTTTAGATAAAATTATACAAAATAATCCTTCCTAATTAAAACTATCAATTTCCAATTAAGAGGGTAAAAAATATTTTTTCCACAATATTAATTTCTTTAACAATAATCTAACAGGTAAATCATTACATGTCAAATTAAAGGATTAGAAAAGAGATTTATTAGATGAGAGAATTAATATATGCTATATAGGTATATATATATATATATATATATAGATGATGAAGGTTGTTAATTAAAGGCAAGCATGGTGGGACGTCGACCCATATGGATTGGAAATATTACTCTATCAATTTATAGCATATCAAAAAGATTATATATATTAAAAAAAAAAAAAAAACAAGAGGCAGCGGCAAAAGCAAAACCATTGGCAGAGGTGTAAAGCATCTGCTTCGCCTTATGATCAAGTTTATGAGTATAAGATGATGGTTAACTCCCTGTTACGTCCACACACCGCCTTGTTTAAGGTATTTTATATATAGTGCCTTGTGAATTGTGATCAAAGAATTTATATATATATATATATATATATATATATATATCACAAATTAGTCCATTGTTCTAAAATTGAATGCAAAAGATAAATACTAAAATCAAAAAAAAAATTTTTATGTCCACCAAAAAGAGAATACTTATTCCCCACGAACTAAACATGAAAATTTATCAGAGGATTTTTTTTTCTTTTTTTTTAGAAAAGAAAACCCAAACTATCAAAGTAATTAAATTAATTTAAATCACCAAATCTCTTTCCTTGAAAACCTATTAGGCTTTATGCTATTGCATCATTCTCACAAACTAACTCCTATTATTATATTATTATATTATAGTATATGTTAAAACCCAAGTGGCCCTGCTGGTAGATTACTAAATTCTTAGTTTCAATTTCTTAGAATTCAAAAGTCAACAGAGACATTAATTTGACAGCATGGTTGTAATTTGTTTTGCTTAATAATATTTTCTTTTCAAAAAAAAAAAGGCTAGAGTTCAAATCTGATCAATCACAAACACCGACGGCTAACTACCACTACTATTATCATTAGTATCATCACTAATTTACACGATGGAGCCTCCAAGCAACGGTCCAACATATGAAAAAACTAAATTAAAGGATGTGTTTTCTTTCTTAGAATAAATAAATCCTGTTTGTTTCAGTTGATTTAAAGTGGCAGACAACATTTCGTCGCTTTTATTTATAAAACTAACACTTGATGTGAACCACCATTGGACTTAAATTGTCAACTATTATTGCCCCTTATAAATATACTTTTTGTCTTAAAGGCTTAAACATTACTCTCTCTGTATCATATTAATATATAAGTCATTTTTAATTGTTTTACAAAATCAACAAAAATATTTTATATGTTAAGTTTGATATACTTATCTATTTTACCTCAATTTCACTTTTTTTATTTATCTTACTTATGATTATATCTGTCATTATTTCTCTCTCTCTTTTCTAAACCAACTTATTTCAGATAATATTTTCTCTCTTTTGTCAAAGAGAGAAATAGATATAAGATATGTATTAAAGAGAGGGTTTCTAATGTGATAAAGGTAAATTTGAAAAAATATAAAAATATTATCTTGGTTTTGTAAAAAATGACAAATATTTTAAAATAAAATTTTTTTTCAAAAGTGACTTATATTTTGGGACAGAGGGAGTACTACTTTATACTCTAGTGTTCATATTATGGAATGACTTCTACTAACCACTTTCATCGTTGATATAATAATTATTTGGTTTAATACTTAAATTGATTCCTGAATTATATAAAAAATAATAGATTGATATCTGAATGGTTAAAAACTTGATGAATTGAGATAGATTGGTCTATGAACTTTTATTTTGAGATAAATTCATCATTGAGTTTTCTTTAATTATTTTATTTAGGATCTATCTGTATTGAAATAAAAATTTAAGAATCAATCTCTTAAATTTAAGAACTAATTTATCATTTTTTATATAATCCAAAGAGACAGAGACTAAATTAGATATTAAATCATAATTATTTTATTGTTTATCTCTCATCATTAATTTACAAGATTACTATTAATTAATCTCTCAGCGTGTGGACCTGGTTAAAGTATAGTCAACTTAATTTATCGGGCCGGGGAAGGCTGCACTCCGGACCTCATGGTCTGGACTACAGTCCAACCTCTTATAATTTGGCATTTTTAACCTTTTTATTTGGTGAGGGCTACAGTCCAGTCATTGTGGTCTGTTCCGTATGCGGTCCTTTCGTTGTATGCCGTTAGATTTTCAATTAATCAATGTCAACCGTTGAATGTTTGTACCGCTTTTAATAGAAGAAATTATTATCCAATTTGTGTACTCAGTACTGTGTTAAATCTCCTCGGGTTTAAATAATCTTGTGGTTCAAAATATTGAAATGGCATTTCTAAACTTTTGAAATTTGAAGTGTTCCTTTTCTCTTCTGCTTAACAAAATTGATTGAAAGAGACAATAACAACAGTCCAAATTGACAATAAAATGGCAAATTCTCTTGAATCAAGAGTTTCACTTCTCGAGGGCTTTTGACCAGATGATGCATATGCATTAGGTTAGGGGCTCCATATTATATTATTAATTTATGGAGACACCAAGACCATGTTATCTCCTTTTGCAGATGGGGTTTCAGGCATTTGCTGAAGAGGTAGATATTCTTGATCTTGTACAGATTATATTCACTCCCTCAATCATCATCAATATCATGGCATAGTTTGGTTGACTTGATGGTTTTCTTTCAGATCATGTCTCTCGCTGCAATGTCAGATGAAGAAGCCTTCCCTGAACAGTCACTCAGATCGCAAAACATCATTATCCATCAATACACTCGATATTTTAAGTGTTAATTAGTTTTTCCTTTTCGCACAATATTCTCAATTCCTTTTTTTTTCCTTGTTGGTTGCCATGGAAGGCATTCTAGGCACTTCTTCTACCCTGTCAGGCTGTCACATGAAGAAGGAAAAACAAATTAGGGGTGGGTAGGATGGGGCATGAATGATGTAGTGTCTGATCAAATTCATTGTTTTCTTTTTTTGTTTAGTTGTCATTGTTTATAGCATGTATATATGTATTTTATTATTGTTTACTAAGATAAATCCTTCAAACTACCATTATATTATAACTTAGTGAAAAAAAAAATAAGATAAAGAATTATAAAATGGTAGCTGGCCATCTAGATCTAGTTCTTGTAAAAGTCTTTGCTGACTTGATTTGGATTAAGTAAGGGTCTTATTTTATACAAGTTTCTCCATAGAAAATAAAGAATATGAACTAATGCTTAAATTATAGCCTAACTTTGTTTGGTGATACAATATAACAACAGCAGGATTGAAGCCAAATATATATATTATGTAAGGTTCTTATTTTATACAAGTTTCTACAGAGAAAATAAAGAATATGAGCTAATGCCTAAACTATAGCCTAACTTTGTGCCAGAATATTGATGATACAATATAACAACAAGTGCAGGATTGAAGTCAAGATATCTTATATATTTAATATCAAATATCGTCTAATACTCTCCTTCAGGTTAGAGCATGAATATTTGAAATGCCTAACTTGCTACGTAGTTTGTGAAATTGATCTCGTCCCTGCACCTTTGTTAGGATGTCGGCCAACTGGAGGGTGTGTGGGAGTGTAACTTGTGATAACCGCTCCAGATTGAATGTGCTCATGGATGAAGAAGCAGTCTATTTCGATGTGCTTTGTCCTTTCACGGAAAACTAGATTGGCAGCTATATAAAGAGCTGCTTGGTTGTCTCATTGAAGTTGCATTAGGTGTGTATGAGAGATGCCAAGATCATTTAACAAGCTGCGTAACCAAAGTAGTTCACTAACTGTTGCTGTCATGGATCTATACTCAACTTCAGTAGAAGAACGTGAAATAGTGACTTGCTTCTTGGTTTTCTAGGACAAAGGTGAAGAACCTAACATGGTGATGAAACTAGTTGTAGAATGACGAGTAATTGGACAGCTAGCCCAATCAGAATCAGAAACAGCCTAAAGAGTAAGATCATTTGAGGCAAAGAAAAATATTCCTTAACCAGGAGAGGACTTATGGAGTCTGTGGCTAGATGCCTAACTTGAGCCAATTTTACAAGATTTGACCCTCAATCGATCAAATGAAAAGATTTGATCACAATTTTGAAAAGATTTAGCCCTCAATCGATCAAATGAAAAGATTTGGACACAAATTAGGTCATTTTGAAAAGATTTGATCCCAAATTGGACCATTTCTAAAGGATTTGACCCCAAATGAAAGACATGAAATTCAATTAATCTGAAATTGAAAAATCCGAGGGTTAATTCAAAAAGCCCAAACCTAAAAGACCTGAAAACCCGAAAGGCTCAAAACTCAAAAAATTCAAACTCAAATTAATTTAAATCCAAAATAACCCAAAAATATATGTTAACTACACCGACCCAATCCGACTCACCCGTATCCAAAACTCATCTTACTCATCCGATTTGTCATATCTCTACCTAATGGGTTTATGTCGTTACTTAGGTCCCTAGCATCGACCATATTGAGCTTTGGGTTACCTTGGGTCTGGCTCCCCTCCAATTAATGCACTGGACACTCCGGTTGACCTGGGAGGATGACACATGACCCTGGGGTCCACTGAAGGCAAATGGACGTAGAAAGGGAGCCCCAGCCGATAACCTTTGATTAGGTCTTAGCTTTCGTATTTTCATATACACTTAATTAATACACTATGTAATTAATAATATGAGCTGACTTCTACCAACCATTTTAACTGGTGATATTTATTACTCAATTTTAAAATAAATGTCGTTTTTCAAGAATTTTTATATTTCATAATAAATATCAATTTAATAATTATGTGTTTCATTAATTACATCTTTTTAAATTTTATCATTCTTTTTCTTAATTAATTACATTAAATAAAATTTATTTATAAAAAGAGGAAGTGTACATTTTAATAAGAGTCATTAATCTTAATACAAATATAAATTTAGCTAAACTTGATATAAGAAAAAATTTATTTCTAAATTTTAAGATTTCTTAATCAAAACTAAAAAAGACATTTACTTTAAAATGGATAAAGCATCTCTCAATATTTATTAATCTTTTTTTTAATTCCTCATTTTTTCAGTAGGCCCGCTTATTGTACGTTAGATCCAGGTGACATTGTCAATTCGATCCAAAAAGACCAAGACTTTACACACACATACACTGGAAAAAAAAAGGACCAATACTAGTCAACGGAAACGTTTCAATTAGCAACCAAAATGCTGAAATATCTATCTATATATTCCTAACAAAACTAATTCATATCTCCAGCATACTTTGAGCCAAAAATATTGATTGCTCATCGCCTCAACAAATAGAAACTATGGTCACTTACATGGAACGTCAATTGGTCAGAGCTGCAGAAGATGGTGATATGGAACCATTCAAAGCGCACCTAGATCAACTTGATCAGCTAGTAGACGCGGGTCAAAACACCGCACTTCATATTTACTCTTCCACCGGCGGATACAAGGATGCTCGCTTTCTTTGCTTTCATACCACGAGATCTAAACGTGAGTTATCCATCAACTATCTCCAGCAACTTTTGGAGAAATGCCCCTCCCTTCTTCGGCAAGCCAATGCCAAAGGGGAAATCCCGTTGCACGTTGCAGCTAGGCATGGGCATCCTGCTATAGTTGAGTTCCTTATCCAGCGCAGCAAGGAGCAGCATGGTGAAGACCTGGAGCAGATGCTGCGAATGAGGGATAAGGAGCAAAATACGGCCTTGCATAAGGCTGCTCAATATGGTCACCTGGATGTGGTGCAAGCGTTGCTCAAAGAGGACCCTGACCTTTCATCCTCTGTTAATGCAAGCGGCGAGACTCCACTCTACTTAGCTGCCCGGGGAAATGATCCTCATCATCATGATGTGTTGGTGGCTAAGATATTAGATACTAATTTCAATCCAAGTGCTCTTGTCGGCCCCTGCGGTAGAACAATTTTACATGCAGCAGTCCTTGCCGACAATGAAAGTAAGTCCCTAAGTAAACTCATTCAAATAACAATGAAAGTAAGCTCCAAAATTTTTTTAGAAAAGAAATCATCATCATATTATTATTATCTTATATAAGAGATTGCACAGTCTAAAACAAAACTTTTACACCTCCTTTTTTATCAATATATATATATATATATAAGTATCCTTCAGACAACGGTGAGAATTTAATGCGAACATCTTCAATGAAAAAATTAAACTACTTCCCCCATAAGTTAAAATTTTGAACAAACTAGTTGTCAAACATTCAATTTCTCCTTATAGAATAAATAAGTTATTTAATAATTTCTCCTTAATTATAGAGTAAAGAAGTTGTTTAATAAGTTGGACCAAACACCCACTTAACTAGGCTAATTGATATTTGAGAATTTTAATTCTATTTTGAGTTAGATAGCCACTTTTTTCAAACAATAAAATGTTATACTAAAACATAGTGTTATTGAATTCTACTTTCGTGTCTATACTGTGGACTTTTGAGTAGTTGGACGTTATATTTCATAGGTGCGTACTGTGGTATCGGTATTTTTAAAGTTAACTTGCTTAGATGTGTTTGAATAATATATTTATATAAGATTAATCATCCTATATTGGTATAAGATGATTCTAATTAAAAATAGAGAGGATTAACTCTACACCAATAGGATGATTGATTTTTTCCATTAAAAATCTATGTGAGCAATACAAATCATATATTATAAAATATATGTGATATTTCTTCTTACCCTATCTCATCTTATTTGGCGCACTATGTACCATATGTGATTTGTTCATTTTTAAATTTATTCCATTACTATAATTTAAGCCATTTAAAATATCCTTTATAAATTATAATTAATACATTTTTGTAATAAATATATAAAAGGAAGAAAAATTTAAATTCACGTAGTACAAATATCCCATTTGTCGCTGACCTTTTAGTAATTTGATTTTTTTTCTGTAGGGACGGTAAGAATAATATTAGAGCAAAAAAAGTACCATCTAACAAAAGAAAGGGACGACGATGGGTGGACTCCACTTCATTATGCGGTGCATTTCGGATCCGGTTCCCTGGCGAAAGCGTTGTTAGAGTATGATGCAACTGCTGCTTATACAACCGACAAAGCGAGAGGGGTATCGCCTCTTCACATGGCAGCTTGGGGAGGCCACATAGACATCGTGAAATACATTATCTCCCATTGCCCGGGTTGTTTAGGAATTGTGGACAAAAGAGGCTGGAATTTTCTTCACTTTGCCCTTCTTTCAAAACCTGCTATTCTAGAAAAACTTGATTTCCATTTTGATGAACTCTATGGTACCAAGTTTAGGCGTGAATATGTTTTATCAATGATTAGAAATCTTTTAGATAAGAAGGATGTGAATGGGATCACACCTTTCCATGTCTTTCGTCATGGACTAGTTCATGGCGACCGCGCTGCTGTAAGTGCACTACTTCTTCACCGGCTGGGATGTGGGGCACGAGTACCGATTTGGGATGAGCACTTACAATATTCAGAATCAATGAAGGTAACTATATATAGATATACTAATTAAGATTATATATCATATATATATATATATTCACTTTTAAGTGGATTAGGTAAATTGTTTTATAAATCTTATATTCATTGATATGGACAATTAATTATTCTACTTATACTATAACTAACTTAATTAGAAGATTTAATTATTAATTACAATTTTTATGATCATGACTTAATCATCCTTCATCAAATCGATGAGCAATGGAATATCTGATGAATAATATTGCATTACAGGAAAATATTGAGCAAGTGTTAACAGATATTAGTAATGTACGAGTAGTCGGGTTACCGGCTAGTAAGTCCTCCAGTGACATGGAGGACGAGGACTCCATCATCAATGAGAAAGAGTCAGAGAAAGCAAGAGAAAATCATTCAGTGGTGGCAACTCTGGTAGCAACTGTAACTTTCGCCGCAGCATTAACTGTACCTGGTGGTTACAAGGGTGATTCAGGCACTGCAATCTTGAGTCATAACTCAGCTTTCAAAGCCTTCGTTATAACAGATGCCCTTGCATTTGTTTCCTCTCTTTCAGCCGTCCTTGTCCACTTTTACATGGTATACTTCAGGTGGAGTAAGGAACTTCAATATGTGTTCATTAATCTGGCCGATCTGTTAACTTCTTTTGCAATGGGGATGATGCTGATTGCTTTTACCACAGGCTTATATGCAGTATTAGAAGCTTTCTTGGGGCTTGCTATAGCCACGTGTTTCATTGCCAACACCTTCTTTCTCACCAATGCATTTTTTTTAATTGATTTGCTAAAAGGAGGTGTTCAGTTCTTCGACAATGCCCCTCCCAAAAATTTGTTTCGATTTTTTCTCTTAACCTATTCTAAGAAAAAATTTAATAAATTACATTATTATCTTTGATGTTTTAAGTTTTTTGGCATTTTGTATAATGATGTAACAATAAGAAAAGAAAATTAATAATAAATTTGAGAATTCAAGTATATATTTATTGTTTATTTATTGTAAATGACAAATAATTAAATTGAGATTTAAAAAGACAAAGATAGAACAAATAAAATGAGACAGAAGTAATTGTTTATTATTACAGTATTAATTGTTTTAAATTAGTTTTACTGTAAGATTTTTCTCTTTCTCTTTCTCTTTCTCTTTCTCTTTCTCTTTCCCTTATGATGAAATTTGTATAACAATGTTAATTAACGTTAAACATAAAGCTGCACTAAGTTAATAATAGATGAAGTTAAATTAAACGTGTTTGTATTTAATCTTAATGTGTTTCGTGTTTTAATCATGTTAATACGATTAAGATTAATGTATTTTGTGTCTTAAATATGTCAAATACGATTAAAACGCATAAATATGTTAAACATAAAATATGTTAAACACAATTAATTAATCGGGTTTTCTGTTACACGTTAACTGTTTACACGACACATTAACATGATAAATTAACTACTAAAATACCTTTTTAACCTTTAATATAAGTAAAAATATATTGAATTTTAAGTAATTCTTTATATATTATAGGGATAATATAGTAATTTTATGTAATCCTAATTCTAAATCAATTTTAGAAATAATATCAAATCGTATAATCATGTCGTGTCATATTGTAACATGTTAATCGTGCTAATTTTTTTTTGAAAGGCCAACAAGTTATATTAATACCTTCAATCTCAAAGATCATTACAAAATGCAAGTGAGTTCAAACTTCCATCGCTAGACACAAAGAAAGACAAAACAACACAGAACAAAAGTCAAGTAGCAGACAGCCAATAATTCGACACCCTATTAATGCCAGATTTGGCAAGTTGGTCCGCCATTGAATTAATTTCCCGAGGAATGTGATAGATTCTCCAACCACCCAAGTTCCTCTTGATAGTTTCCATCTGCATCAGGATAGAATGTAGGTTCCATGGAGCAGATTTTGGATCTTGAGTCCATTTTACTGCATTTGTAGAGTCACTTTCAATAAGCAAGTTATGAGTAGAGCACCATCTAGAAGCAGAAAAAATGAACATTGCTTCCTTAAATGCAAGTAACTCCGCTTTATTAGAGTCAGCAACACCAATGGGATTTGAGAAGGAGATCTTAACATTACCACCATCATCCCTTAGAGTTCCTCCAATACCCGCAGGACCTGGCTTTCCTCTAGTAGCGCCATCAACATTAAACTTCATATAACCAAGCGGTGATTTTGTCCAGACCCTCTCAGCAATACTTCGTATTTTCTTTCTCTTAATTCCAACCAAATTCGGATCTTTGACCAGATCAATTAAAGGCACCTCTAAGTCATGCCACTTAGCTTTTATCCACCAAGAAAGTCTGAGTTTAAAATTCATTATGAGCTGATTAGTGTCCATGATTTTTCCTTGGAAGAAAATCTTGTTTCTGAAAAGCCATACAGACCACAAGACCGCAAAGAAAGCCATGATCCAAACCTCTTTTTCCTTTGTAACATCACCAGCAGAAAGCCATGCATGGAAAAAAGCCATAGGACATCCAGGACTCACCCATGTAATCCCCCAATGATTCAAACAGTAGCTCCAAACTTCCCAGGAGAACCTGCAACTAAAAAGGAGATGAAAAACAGATTCTCATTCTTTATTACAAACCGGGCAAACAACATTATGTTCATTAAGCAGTCCCCTCTTAACAAGCTCCATCTTGACAGCCACCTTACCATGAAGAACCTACCAAGCAAAAACTTCAACTTTAGGTGGAGCCAATCCACTCCACACAAACCTCCATATCTTATCGGCGCCCCATTTCTTTTCGTAACCAACCTATAGAAAGAAGAAGTAGTATAGTCACCTCTAGTATTAAACTTCCAAATAAGCCTGTCTTTAAACTCCTCACAAGGCATATGCTCATTCAATAGCCCCATCAATGGTTTTCTCCATTTATAAAACTTGAACTCGAGACCTTACTTAAGGGGAGTAAGTGCCGAATCACTTAACATCATATGTTTACACAACATGAAAGCATGAATTATCAAGTCTAATTAATAACTCACGAGCTTACAATATCTTATCTTAAAAATCTAACTCTTTCCTTGCACCACCATTTTTCGAAAATTTTCCTAAATGCTTTAAAATAATAGTATTTATTACCATCAATTATCGTATTTGATAAAAAAAAAAACCTTGTAGTAAGCAGTATTTTTTTTGACAAAAAGGTAGTAATTAATCTTATGATAATAAAGCACATGATCTTTCAATTAGTATTATTCACAAAAGATCAATACATGAACTTCCCACTCATGGTCTGGTGGCAAGAAATTACATGGATTCAATCCCCGTTTTTCCACTATCCCCATTGTAACCCACCAAAAAAAAATTAAAAGGAAAGATCAATACATGATTCTTTGAAATTATATATAATTAAAATACAAAACAACATTGGCAGATATATCGACTGATAAGTTAATGCATATTGAATCTAGGGATTATATGTGGTGTAATCAAGCTGCAAAAACAAGGAGCATATATATTGTTGGGATTTTAATCCCTTTAAAGCCAGAATTTGTTCATACTAAGTCATCATCATGAATCAAAATAAATAGAAGCGGAAGTATATCTGAATTCTCTATGGTAAAATCTTTATTGGAGTCTTGTTTTTTGTCTTCCAAATTAGAATGTATCCCTAAATTTCTCTCTGATGATAGGATGTCAAAAGAATGAGCGTACGTTTAATTTGGAGATCATAACCATTTATATAGGATGAAATCCTAATGTAATAATTTCTAATTTGGTCCATCATTAAACTAGAGATTAAAATCTGATCTCTAAACATATATATGAAGCACACACTTCAATTAGATGTATAAAGCCCAAATACCTTAAATCATATTAATTAGACCATTTTAATTAATTAGGCTCAACTTATATGATAGCCTTTATACATAATTATACACATATAAATCCACATGTTTGATTATTAAATCCCAACACATATATCTTTTTTACTTGTGTTCAATATTCAAAGGAGCTATGGAGGAAGTGTGGAAAGCTACTGGTTCTAACCGAGACGTTGGAGATCTTTGAATTCAATTGGGCCAGCAGAGGATGCAAAGGAAAGGCACTTCTTTCAATTATCTTAAGAATTGCTTGGTGAGCTTATTGCTATTTTGTTTGGAATGAAAGAAATAGAAGATACTTTGGTGGTCAACACCGATCAACTCAGAAAGTATTCAAGTTTATTGAAGATACCATGAAATCCAAACAATACGGCCTAGAGAAAGTACTTGGAGACTCAATTATGGACTTAAATTGACAATAAATGATATTCCTTCCGGTCTAACTTCATTGTCACTTTTTGGTTAATCAATTTTAACTTTGACTATTATTTGTAATAAAATTATAAAGTCATAAATTTTTTAAAAATAAAATTTTAAAAAATACAAATCTTAAACCTTTCAAAATAATTTTTTAAAAAAATTTAATTATATGTATTTTATAATTAATAGTCAAGTTAGAATGGTTGAATCAAAAGATGACAGTTAAATAAGACCAGTGGAATAGTAGAGTGATTCAAGTTTATTGAATCGTTCTAAAGGACTAAATTAAATTACATTTTCTATATAACTAGGACCAATTGCATAATTTAACAAAAAAATAAAATAAAATATATTCTTACATATCAAGAGTAGTCAAGGGAAACATTTTTCTTTTTTTTCTGAAAGGCAGTCAAGGGAAACATTAATTCCATTAGAACAACCAAAATGCTGAACCATGTTTATATATCCTAATAAAACTAATTTATATTTCCAACATATTTACTTTGAGCCAAGTATGGATTGTTCAGGCTCATCTATTTCCCCTAAATCGCCTCAGCAGATAGAGACTACGGTCACTACGCATGGACCTTCATTTCTTCCGAGCTGCAGAAAATTAAATGGTAATATGGAGCCATTCAACGCATACCAAGATCCTCTTGATCAGCTAGTTGACGCGAATCAGAACACGGCTCTTCATATTTACTCAATGACCGGCGGCTATCAGGATTCTTCTGTGATTTCAACCAACAAATTTCTGCAACAACTTGTAGACAAGTGCCCACGACTGCTACTGCAGGGCAATGCCAGGGGCAAAATCCCATTACACGTTGCAGCGAGGCATGGGCATTATGCTATAGTTGAGTTTTTTTAATCAATCGCAGCAAGGAGCAGCATGTTGACCTAGAGCAGAGGCGCATGAGGGATAAGGAGCAGAACACAGCCTTGCATAATTAAGGCGGTTCAATATTGTTACCCCGATGTGGTGCGGCAGTACGTTGCTGAAAGAGAACCCTGACCTTTCATCCGCTGTTAATAAAAGCAGCGAGACTCCACCCTACATAACTGCCAGGGAAAATGGTTGGCTATATGATACGTTGGTGGCTATGGTTTTAGATAGTAATTGCAAACCAATGGCTCTTGTCGGTCCCCGTGGTAGAACAATTTTACATGCAGCAGCCCTGGCCAACAATAAAAGTAAGTCCTAATACGTAAGCTCATCAAAAAACTTTTGGTTGATAAGACTTTATCTTTTATTTTGTAATTTGATTTTGTGTGAAGACGATAAGAACAATATTAGAGCGGTAAAAATATCTAGCAAAGGAAAGGGATGAAGATGGGTGGAGTACTCCACTTCACTATGCCGCGCATTTGGGTCACCATTCAGTTACGGAATTGTTGTTAAAATGTGTCGGTTCTACTGCTTATATAAGTGATGCAGAGAGAGGAATATCACCTCTTCACATGGCAGCTTGGCAAGGCAACACACCAATGATGGAACTCATATCTCCCTCTGTCCAGGTTGCTTAGGAATTTTGGACAAAAGAGGCTGGAATTTCCTTCACTTTGCCCTTGTTACTTTACCCCCCCCCCCCCCCCCCCCCCCCCAAAGTTATAGTATATGTTAAAATCCAAGTGGCCTGCTCGTAGATTACTAAATTCTTAGTTTCAATTACTAGAATTCAAAAGTCAACAGAGACATTAATTTGAGAGCATGGTTGTAATTTGTTTTGCTTAATAATATTTCCCTTTAAAAAAAAAATGGCTAGAGTTCAAATTTGATCAATCACAAACACCAACAGCTAACTACCACTACTATTATCATTAGTGTGAGAGCCGTGTCCCTCGGGACCACGCTCGCCACATGGGTAGCCCAGGACCACCAGCCTAATACACTACCCGGGTATTGTCCCACTTGGCCCAGCAATTCAAGTCTTGGTGCTGCAGCACCACTCGAACCCTGGCTACCAAGGGGTTTTGTTGTCCCTAAGGACACGCCTCTCACCATCTAAGCTGTAGCTTAGTGTATTAGGCTGGTGGTCCTGGGCTACCCATGTGGCGAGCGTGGTCCCGAGGGACACGGCTCTCACAGCGTGCCTCGTCAGGCGGGCAACCAAGATGGCACAAGACTTAAAAATAAAGGATATTCGAGCAATATATGAAAACATACGAAATTATCATAGATAATATGGTTTAGAAATATTTCAAAATAAAGTATCACATCTTACGGTGTTCCATGCAGCGGAAGGTATTATTTATAAATACACAAATATATATGTAAGATGCAATAATATTCCGAGCCAAGATATACCAAGTAAAATGAGGTGGCACCTACAATATAGTGTCCAAAGAGACGAACTGGGATCACTGGCCACCAGGACGTCCGCCGTCCAAATACTGATGATCTGAGAACAAAAGTGAATGGGGTGAGTACATAAACTTGTACCCAGTGAGAGACTCGGTTATAAAGACCGATCACCTCAGGCTGGGGATATGAAATAATCCAAATATCAATTTAATAAACCATTTACTGAAATATATGAAATCCCAAACCAAATCAAATATCAAATCCATAATAATATTTACATAAGGGCTGGCATCTGAAATCGTCCCAATAAGGTATACTCGTGCACTGGGTATCCACTGGACCGTCAAGGGTTTCTTTATACATTTAAAACATTTTTAATTTTACTCTCTGGCCCATTCCCTTGACGTTTGCCTTGCTGTGGTGGAACACAGCTATCTCTGACCTGGCGAGCTTTTCTCCGCGCCTCTCTACTCCAGGCCAGTATATTCTCCGTGCCCTTTCAAAAAGAAACGATCCACGAGAACCTCATATATATTCACCGTGCCCCTTCAAAAAGGCGGTCCACGGGAACCTCATAAGTATGCCTCTCCCTCGTTCCACGCTCCCGCATATTGGAGCTCCGAGGAAATAGCTCAAACTCTCATCTCTCAAAGGTACCGTTTTCCCAAACAATTTTTCCTCAAACTCTCATCTCTCAGGGGTACCATTCCCCATACAATAATTAATAATAATATCAATAAATATAATTTATTGAAATTCCCACCCTTTAAATCATCTATAAACTCAGTGTGTGAGGGTGGACAATTCATATCCCAAAACATATATAAATAATTTAATAAAGCATTTTAAATAAATTTGAAAACGGTTAACCCTCAATGGTCAACCAATATAAACCAAGCCACTCACAAGTGAGGAGAGTTGTATACTCCCCGATTACCCACGAATGCCTTAGTTCAAACTGCTACCGGTTCCAACCTCGTACAATCACGTACCTAATAATCAAATTAAGTCTAATTTGATTAATAAAGGCATTCGACCAATTATTAAATCACAAAACAAAACCAATTAAAGGTCATGGAGTAAAATTGGGCAAGTCCGGAGGTCAATTGAAGTAAATTAAAGTCAATTGGGTCAAATGGGATCTAGGATTGCAAAATGACCATTTTGCCCCTGGACTGTGATGATCCGGCGCCGGAACTAGTCAGAACCGGCGCCGGTTTTGTTCTGGAAATAAGGCCGAGTTTCGGCCTCAATCTTCTTCAGCCCGATTCAAGTTCGATTCACAACCAATCCGCATCAAAATTGAAACACAGTAAGATAATCACATGATCTAAGGATTTACAGCTTCAAGAACGGAATCAAACAACCAATCATGCTCGAAATTTGAATCAAATCACTAAGAGTTGACTTGATTCGGGCAAAACAGAAATCAGAACTTCAATCATCAAATTCTCTTAGCACAGACCATAAAATCAAGCGTATAAGCTATCAAATTAAAGCTTGATGAGTCTAGAACAACATACCAAATTCTCAGCCTCAACGCACGGTTGAATCAAAAGATATGAGCTGATGAACAATCTGTCGCCAAATTTCCATATTTCTAGATTTGAAGAATTTCTTAGAAATCTTGATGTTTTGATCTTCAAGGAGGAAAAAGAAGTTGATATTGATGTTTGATTGAGTGTTTGAAAGGAGATTACAGAGTTGATTTGAAGTAAATCGAGAGAGAGCTCGGAGAAGAATTGAAGAACAGGGAGAAAAATGAAATTGGGGGTTCTCGGCCAGCCGAGAACCCAATTTAATCGGTCAGTTCCGGAGTCGGTTCTTACCAGTTCCGGCGCCGGAATCAACTGAGTCAAAGTTGACTCCGGTCAACTCGGTCAAACTTCCTTGGGATCCGTGCCCAAGTGGGACCCACATCTCGAAACTTCAATTTTATGGTTTTTAAGCTTGAAATCGAGCTAAATGAAGTTTAAAACATTCATGTGAAGTCACATTAGATAGATTGACAAGACAACAATACAAATTGTACAACTTGACACGTGTGGACAAGGTCCGGGCGTGTCAACAAATTTCTGCAACAACTTGTAGACAAGTGCCCACGACTGCTACTGCAGGGCAATGCCAGGGGCAAAATCCCATTACACGCTGCAGCGAGGCATGGGCATTATGCTATAGTTGAGTTTTTTAATCAATCGCAGCAAGGAGCAGCATGTTGACCTAGAGCAGAGGCGAATGAGGGATAAGGAGCAGAACACAGCCTTGCATAATTAAGGCGGTTCAATATTGTCACCCCGATGTGGTGCGGCAGTACGTTGCTGAAAGAGGACCCTGACCTTTCATCCGCTGTTAATAAAAGCAGCGAGACTCCACCCTACATAACTGCCAGGGAAAATGGTTGGCTATATGATACGTTGGTGGCTATGGTTTTAGATAGTAATTGCAAACCAATGGCTCTTGTCGGTCCCGTGGTAGAACAATTTTACATGCAGCAGCCCTGGCGAACAATAAAAGTAAGTCCTAATACGTAAGCTCATCAAAAAACTTTTGGTTGATAAGACTGTTTTTTTTTTTTAAAAGTAAATTTATTGATGGGAGAATATTACAACCATGCAATAAAATCTTCATTTCTAGAGACTCCAAGCTTTGCAAGAGAGTCTGCGAAATGATTAGCTTCCCCAAAAATGTGAACAAAAGAAATATGGCCAAGAATACAAAGGAAGTTAAGCAATTTGTTAAAAAATGTGTTGTATTTCCAAGGCCTACAATCCGGCTTAGTCAACCAAGAGATAACCACTTTAGAATCACTTTCAAGAATGAGCTTAGGGGTTGGGAAAGCTGCAGCTTCAATGATCATAGACAAAACTTCAATTACCGCAAGCAATTCAGCAAAGTTTGAATCAGCCACTCCAATACTTTTTGAAAAAAGCATAATCACCTCACCTGAAGAGTTACGAATCACTCCTCCTATTCCGGCTGGGCCAGGTTTACCAAAAATAGAACCATCTACGTTTTGGTTGATAAGACTATATCTTTTATTTTGTAATTTGATTTTGTGTGAAGACGATAAGAACAATATTAGAGCGGTAAAAATATCTAGCAAAGGAAAGGGATGAAGATGGGTGGAGTACTCCACTTCACTATGCCGCGCATTTGGGTCACCATTCAGTTGCGGAATTGTTGTTAAAATGTGTCGGTTCTACTGCTTATATAAGTGATGCAGAGAGAGGAATATCACCTCTTCACATGGCAGCTTGGCAAGGCAACACACCAATGATGGAACTCATATCTCCCTCTGTCCAGGTTGCTTAGGAATTTTGGACAAAAGAGGCTGGAATTTCCTTCACTTTGCCCTTGTTACTTTACCCCCCCAAAGTAAAGTATAGTATATGTTAAAATCCAAGTGGCCTGCTCGTAGATTACTAAATTCTTAGTTTCAATTACTAGAATTCAAAAGTCAACAGAGACATTAATTTTACAGCATGGTTGTAATTTGTTTTGCTTAATAATATTTATCTTTAAAAAAAATGGCTAGAGTTCAAATCTGATCAATCACAAACACCAACAGCTAACTACCACTACTATTATCATTAGTATCATCACTAATTTACACGATGGAGCCTCCAAGCGACGGTCCAACATATGAAAAAACTAAATTAAAGGATGTGTTTTCTTTCTTAGAATAAATAAATCCTGTTTGTTTCAGTTGATTTAAAGTGGCAAACAACATTTCGTCGCTATGTCAATGCCAACAAACCAACGAGCAACACATCTAAATACTTCTTAAAGGACAAAAATATAATTATCATAAAGTAACAAATAGGTAATCAAAATTCTCAAAAAAGCAACGAACGACACATAAATTTTAATAGGGGATAACTTTTAGATATTGGCGTGGCATAGGTAACAGGCGATAACTTATAGGTATCCTGATAGATATTAAGGGATAAATAGATTATTAGACATATTTTTTCTAACTATTCGTTCTTTTGGATAATGGAGTCTAGCACAGGGCTTTTCATGGTAGGAATCCAGACCAGCTGCAACGAATTCTTGTGCTTGTCGCTCCGAGTGTGATGACACCCCTACAATAATGCTACGAATCCCTATTTCACGAAGTTTCCTCGTCGCCTGTCAACATTTTAATATGTTTTAAAATCAAACAGAGCATTGAATTATAGTTTGAGGTGGCAAATTCTTATGTAAAACATTTTTCTTACCACAATGCCATCCATGACGGGCATATCCATGTCCATTACAATCAGGTCAAATCTTTTCCCAGAAGAATGGACATCAACAGCTTCTTTCCCATTGCCAACGACTTCAGTTTCTATGCTACGATTTCCCAACAACCTTCGGTGATAGGTTTGGATGACCCTATCATCGTCCACAACAAGTGCTGTTTTGATTTTGCAGTTGGATCGCTCTTGTTCCACACCTTGTTCGCCCTGCGCCATGTTCCTAATCTTCAGCCTCCGGCAACTGATAAACTGATCAACAAGTTGTTTTTGAGTTGTGAGTTTCATTTTATTTTAATTTTACATTCAATATTATTGGACTATATATGTTTCACAAAGAAATTAAAGAAGCAATTTAAAAAAAAAAATTTTAACACGCATAATCTTGTATGAATAAGAACATGAAATTCAAATATATATATATTATAACGAAATAGAAATCACAAGAAAAAAATTATGAACGAGCGTCTAAACTATAAAAACGAATGTCTGAACTATATGAAAAGTGTCTAAACTAAAAAGATTACTCGTAAGTTATACTCTATACATGTATATGACCATGAAAAACAAGCTATAAACAAAGTATATGAAGAAGGTTGAAGATGGTACTAACCAGAACAAAATATTAGAGAGTGGGACTTGGAGAACTAATACTATTATAGAACTAATTTCGTGTGAAATTTAGGTTTTGAAGGGGCCAATATATAGTGAGCCACATTGAAAGATAGGGCTACAGGATTGTGTTGTAAAATCACAAAAATCTGAAAAAGCGATATTTTCCCATAATTGAGAGATATCATATATATTATGACGAAAGAAGCATTAGGGCATCTCTTATAATAAAAATAAATTTTAAAAAAATTGCTGTAACAAAAAAATTTTAAAAAATAAAAAGACTACTGAAGAGATTAATAAAAGTACAACTTTATAATTGTATGGACCAAATATGCAGCTTGCTTATTAATTAGTTTCTTTACTATTTCCCTTTTTTATTATTCTTAATTATTATATAGTAATTGAATTTTTCGTAAGTGTTCAAATTTCAACCCTTGGACAAATAACCTAACAGGAATAACAATCTAACCCTAAACCCTAAAACAACCTAATTAGGAATAACAATCTAACCCTAAACCCTAGAACAACCTAATTAGGAATAACAATCTAGGGTTTAGGGTTAGGTTATTTGTTCGAAAAGATTAATAAAACTACAACTTTATAATTGTACGGACCAAATATGTAGCTTGCTTAATTATTAATTGGTTTCTTTATTATTTCCCTTTTTTATTATTCTTAATTATTATATAGTAATTGAATTTTTCGTAAGTGTTCAAATTTCAACCATCGAACAAATAACCTAACCCTCAACCCTAAAACAAGTAATTTAATACTTTATCAATAGATCTTGGAATTATATATTAATTTAATAATAATTTAATAGAATCTGTTCCAGGCTTTCCCAGATGCTCTATTTCACCAGTTGCTTCTTGCAATGGCCCACCCGGATCATGAAACTCAAGTTGGGGCAAATAGCATTTCTCCATTGTGCTTATGCCATCCTTGTTTTCGCCTTGGTCAAATCAAAATAAAATAAAGGCACTGCAATCTTGAGTCATAACTCAGCTTTCAAAGCCTTCGTTATAACAGATGCCCTTGCATTTGTTTCCTCTCTTTCAGCCGTCCTTGTCCACTTTTACATGGTATACTTCAGGTGGAGTAAGGAACTTCAATATGTGTTCATTAATCTGGCCGATATGTTAACTTCTTTTGCAATGGGGATGATGATAATTGCTTTTACCACAGGCTTATATGCAGTGTTAGAAGCTTTCTTGGGGCTTGCTATAGCCACGTGTTTCCTTGCCAACACTTTCTTTCTCACTAATGCATTTTTTTTAATTGATTTGCTAAAAGGAGGTGTTTAGTTCTTCGACAATGCCCCTCCCAAAAACTTGTTTCGATTTTTCCTCTTAACCTATTCTAAGAAAAAATTTAGTAAATTACATTATTATCTTTGATGTTTTAAGTTTTTTTGGTATTTTGTATAATGATGTAACAATAAGAAAAGAAGATTAATAATAAATTTGAAAATTCAACTATATATTTATTGTTTATTTATAAATGACAAATAATTAAATTGAGACTTAGAAAGAAAAAGATAGAACAAATAAAATGAGACAGAAGTATAATTGTTTATTGTTACGGTTTTAATTGTTTTAAATTAGTTTTACTGTAACATTTTTCTATTTCTCTTTATTTTACCTCCTTATGATGAAATTTGTATAACAATTTTAATTAATGTTAAACATAAAGTTGCACTAAGTTAATAATAGATTTGGTAATTTTAGACATGACGCATTTACGTTGACACACCCGGACCTAGCACGACTTTTTCGTACACACGGAATAGTGTAAGATGGCGTTTTAGTTAAACAATATGTCGGTCCGAATGTGTCTAATTAGGAAGAGAAGTTTAAATTAGGATAAGACGGAGTTTGAAGATAAAGTAATTAACCGTGCATGGAAATTAGTAAATGCCAAAAAGACCTCCAAATAAGTCCCTAAAAATTTATTATGGACCCCGTTGGCACAAGAAATCAAAGGATTTAGCCAACGGGTGAAAATAAAAGAAAGTTGAAAAAGGGGAAAAAGTTTGACCCGGGGCCGGAGTGGACCCGGCGTCGGGCTCCCCTCTAAATAGGGGAGGGGGGTGCCGAACCTTTCTTCATTTTTTTTCTTTCTTTCTTTTCTTTTTCTTTCTTTTTTCTTCTTTTCTCTTTTGGAGCCGACCAGAGGCATTTTGGACAATTGGCAAATCGGGACATGCCCGGCTATCAAATCAAGGTGAGTTTCCAGTATGTTGTTCTTCTCACCTCGATCTACGTTATGTTAAGTTTGTACGCACAACCATGCATCGGTTTAGGCTAGATCCAAGTTTTTAACTTTTAACCGGATTAAAACTTTAAACTCAAATAAGTGGATTTCGGGCCGGTGGAATAAGGTGAGTTTTTAGTGTGTTATAGTATTCACCTTATTCTACATCCCATTCCGTTTTTACGCATTTTTGTGCACCGGGTGTCAGTAAATCGGAGATTTAGTCAATTTGGGCTAAATCTCGGTCTACGGGAAAATTGGACCGGTGTTTCTCGTTTCTGCCTCGGCATATCCGTTGTGGATGCCATAAGGATCGCCTCTCTAAGTTTGTACGTCGAAAGGAGGAGAAACGAGTGCGAAAACTGGGGGAGAGACCGACCGAAGAACTGGCGGATCGAGTCCCTATTTAGATATTTTTAATATAATATTATTATATTAAAAGATATTTATATATTATATTAATATATTTTAGATATTTATATATAATATTATTATATCTTAGATATTTATATATTATGTCATTATAATGTATAAATATCTCATAGGTGGGCTTTTTGAACCCGATTTCGAGTAGAATTTGGCCCAACCCGTGTGGGGCCCAGCCTAGTCCGGGTGTGGGGCCCCCGGGCCCCCGGGGCATTTTGGTAATTTTTCATCTAGAGTCCGATTTTAGCCCCAAAACCTCCCGGACACTTTTCTAAGTGTCGGGCCTAGCCCGAGTGGGCCGTCCATGGGCCCAGGGGTATTTTTGTAATTTTTCACCAAGTGTCTAATTTTTACCCCGGAACCTTCTGGACACTTTTCTAAGCCCCGAATCATATTCAAGCCCAGTCATAGGTCATGTTAGAGCCTCATAGGTGCATTCATAAATGTAATTATGAATGCTAACGTATATTTGTATGTATTAGGGCTCCGGATAATCGAATGCGGCGATGCACCGGAGGTTAAAGCTACATGGAGCGCTTGGGAGTATACGATTCTCCCAATACTATGAGTGGCTTAGTTTTCAGTGCTTAGCCACTAGGGCAAAATGTTTTAAAAACATAAATTGTTTTTAAAAAGGTTTACAACGGTTTTGGGATAAGGGTAATCCACGACACACACTTTTACTTTGTGATACGCCCACTTATGGAGATGGGATGATTTTAATGATACAAAAGTTTGTGTGTGTTTACATGTTTTTAATATTTATATAAGAAATAATATTATTATTATTATTATGATTATTGGGGAACGATACCCCTAAGAGATTAGAGATTGAGTGGAATTCCTCGGGGCTCCGATTTACGGGAGCGTGGACCGAGTTTGAGAGCATGCGTGATACTCAACCGTGGACCGCTTATCGAGGGGCACGGTGAGTTGGGCCTGATTGCGAGAGGCGCGTAGGGAAACTCGCCAGGACTCCAGAGTGCTGTGTTCCACCACAACAAGGCAAACGTCAAGGGAATGGGCCAAAGAGTAA
This sequence comes from Microcos paniculata, assembly GCA_030664755.1. Lineage (NCBI taxonomy): Eukaryota > Viridiplantae > Streptophyta > Magnoliopsida > Malvales > Malvaceae > Microcos > Microcos paniculata. The sequence continues at coordinate 8,190,225 of CP131462.1, read as the reverse complement.
AGTAAAAAATGTTTTAAAAGTATAAAGTAACCCTTGACGGTCCAGTGGATACCCCAGTGCACGGGTATACCTTATTGGGACAATTTCAGATGCCAGCCCATGAGTATTTAATTAATTATTAAAGATGTTAAATTTAATACTCCTTGGAAGGATTTCAAAAGAGGTTTAGAAAACAAAATTTATTTTATTCACTCCTGGAGATTTGATACAGGAAATAATGAAAACAAAATTGTTTAAATTTTAAATTATTTTATTGGTATTAATATATTTTGGATTACCCCTGTTTTCTCTAACCCTGATGGAGACCCATTGAATCTCTGTCACTCACTTGTATCCTGTGTGGATGGATGCAGATACGCGTACGAGGACAGCCAATAGAATGGAGGCTCACTAGAAGATGTCTGTGGCTTAGGTTTAGTGGTTTCCGCTGTGTAGGTATTCTTTTAAATTAATCTACTGGTGTTTCTTATAAATTAAATATTTTATTAAATGATTTTTAATTAAAGTTTTAGTTGTTTTGCAGCGATGATATTCATTTTTATGCCTTGCGGTGCTTCTGGTGCGTGACCGGCTGACACGTACTTCGAGGTAGCGCGGCGGTTGCCACGTGGCCGACCCCGGGCGGGTCGGGGCGTGACAATTTTAATGGTATCAGAGTATTTAAAAGATTCTGATAGTTTTCAAAAGCTATAAAGTATTTTTAAAGAGTTTTCAAACGTTTTTAAGTGTTTTGAAGCCAGTGGATTAAATAGGTTTAGAACTTCAGAGTTCAAGTATGTAGTTACTCGAAAGCGTCATAAATGATCAAACCTACTCTTAGAATACCTTCTTTAGCAGCAAGCCACCATATAGAGTTCTCGAGTGTGGTTGTAAGTGAGAAGACCACATTCTTTCTCGAGAATCGTGCAAGTAAGGCACGCTTTCCAAGAAAACCCTCGAACTTAAATTTTTAATTTCCAATGTTCTTTCTACTCGATAGCCGATTTGTGCAAGGGATGGTATTTCCCTTGAGATGACGAGATAGATGATATTTCGTCCAGTTTTTCGACGAAGCCTAGTTAGAGGCTTACTAGTGGAAACTGGTTCGATGCCCACAATCTTCGATGTTCAATCTTTAAGTTGTGAACATCGAGACTCGCTAGTAAAGCAGCGAGTGTCAAACGTAAATAGATGCGTTGCCCCAATCCTTTACACTTGTGACGTGTAAATTATGGGAAGAAATGATGCGACTAGAACGAGGCTAAGATGGGTATAACGTGCGTGAACGCTAACCCCACTTCTCTTGTTTTCTACACCATTGGTGTGTAGCCTTGGAGAGAAAGTTCGGTTAGAATGAAGGAAATTGAATGAGTTGATCACGGAAGACGTGGTTGACCAAAAACCTCAGGATGTGAGAAGAAGCATCCGAGCAACCAGATGAAGGATTGAGGAGGACATCACAAAGCATCAGATGAAGATGAGGAGAAGTTTGCCAAAGAACCCACCGGTTGGCAAGTCTGGCGGGATAAGCCCACAGATTTCTGGGGTGATGCTCCGAGGACTGAGCATAAAGTGAGAGAAATGGCAGCGAGGGTTGGTTAACTTCTTATACTTACACAGTGGTGTATAAGTGGCGAAAGAAAGGGGAGTATTGGCGAACGAAAGAGAATTCGTCTGAAGTTAATCGAGGAAAAGCATCCAAGAAGATTAGAAGAGAAAGAGTGAACCCAAGATCCCAAGATGTAAGATATGGGAAGATCACTTGGGAATGTCAAATGATTGATAAGAGAAAACCTTTAAAGGATCCATGGATGACAAAAAGGAAGAGTAAGGAAAAAGGGACAAGAGAAAAGCTATTCTTGGAAAGCGATGAGGAGGAATAAGGCAAGAGTGATAAGATGGAAAATGAGGAAAGAAGGAAAAAGGAGATCATATTCAAGTGGTCAACGAGCAGTACATCTGCTTCTACTTGTTTGACCATTGGATACCAATGTTAAGAAGGATAATGGCCAAAAGAGAAAGGAAATGAAAGATGGAGGAAATGAATTAAGGAAACCGACAAGTTGTAAAACCTCCACTCTTAAGGGGATTAAAGGTGATGAACCTTTCATTAATTGGTGGCTAATGAGAGTAAGGAGGAGGAGACCTCCAAAGTATAATAAGAAATGATTTTGAACAAAGTGAATGGGAAGAAAGCAAGCAAAGAAAGAGTGTAACGCATGGCAATGATGGAATGTCTGCATTCATGATAATGGAAGGCACGAAGGGAATTTCCTTCGATATTGTGAAGTCGTCATCAGATGGAACTGGTGAGAATGAAGAAGAGGAAAAGAGAAGAAAGCGAAAGTCGAGCATAATGAACCCCAAACTCGAGTCAAGTCAAGGCACTACATTCTAAAGCGAGTAAGTCAAGGAAAGAATAAACAAGAACTACGGGAAGCCAGAACCGAGAGACAGAAAAAGGGGTCAAGGATATAAATTGGTTAAAGGAAGAGGAAACCCTTGATTACTTGAAAACGGAAGAAGAGAACAAAAAGGGATTAAATTGTGAATTGGTAGAAAGGAAAGGAAAGGAAAATCCCTGATTTGTTAGATGAATGAATGAGAAATAAAGAGGTTGGATAGAAAGAAAAATTGGAGAAAATATAAGAGAAGGAGCGCTCGTAGGAAACGAATGAAGGAAGAAGATCGCATCCCTATGGATAATGGGTGATAGTGGATGATACAAGTAAAGAGTGAATGGAAGAGATTGGAAAGGAAGCGAAAGAATAAAGATGTAAGTTAAGAGAGGAAGAAAGAAGAAAAGGGCAAGCAAAATAAAAGTTTAAGGGTTTATCTGTCTCAAAATAAAAATTTAAGGACCAATCTGTCTCAAATAAGAGTTCATGGACTAATTTATTTTTTTGTATAGTTCAAGGATCAAATTAGATATTAAGTCCTTTATATTTTATATATACTAGTACTAACTATCACGTGCGACAAATGTGATACAGCACGTTATTAATAACTACATTTTTAATAATCTCAACTAATATTATGTTTGTTTTCCTTAGATATATTATGCTTACAATTTTTTGAATAAATATATTTAACTTATTAGTATAGTTTGTTTTTCAAAACACACATTTTGTTAAACACATTTGTTGACCCATTAGTTATGGGCGAGCTGGACAACATTTTGGTGAAACGTGGGCTGGTATGGTTCAACACATCAAAATGACCCAGCATGACACGTCCCACGTGGCAGCATGGCACCATCCGCTTGCTTATTTGAGCTGATTCATTTTTAATATAAATTTAGGATTATATTAATATATCAATTATATGATTATCCATTTTTATTTTAATTAAATGAACAAAATTAAAGTTATAGTGGTAAACTTAAATAAAATAGCAGTACAAATTATCAAATTATATTATAATATTATTATTTGTGTTAAATTTTTGCATTCTTATTTCAATTTAGTAATTAGTCTTAAAACATAAAATGGAGTAAAATAAAAAAGACTAAAAAAATTAAAATTTTTAATAAAAAGAATTGGCCCGTATGCTAGTTCGATCCCCATTATTGACCCATGTGTTCGCATGACATGATCCATATGGATTATGGACTACGGACTGTACTGGACTTAACCTTTAAAAATTAAGAATCGGCACCACACAACCTATATTTTTTATGGGTTAGCACGACCCAACCCACATGTATACAGGCAACCCTTTTTTGGGCTGTGTTGGCCTAGCATGTCCATATTGTCATCACTATTTATGCATTTAAATAAAGTTTAACCCCCAAATTTTTTTTTAAAAAATGATTATTTAAGAATAAGTTTTGAATTTTAAAACAATTATTATGATAGGATTTTAGGTTTTTTTTAAGAAGTGAGTGAGGGGATAACTGAGACTTAAAAAGATTTTGGTCCATGAATATTTACAACTTTTACCTTTTTCCAACGCCCCACTTCATTTATTTGGTGTAATATACAAAACTCTGTGTATAAAGTCAAAATAAATCCATTTTTCGAACAAAGGAATCATTTTTTAAGAAAGAAAATAAGACTACTTTTTCAGGAAAAAATTGACTTCGCTGCTGCCCCGGTGCACAATTTAATTAGCAAAACACATAGTGTAATTGTTGTATGAATAGATCTAATCATTCCCCAATCCTCATCATCAAATCAATGAGTAATTACGTGTTTGTTGGTATCTTTTCTTAATTTCTTTTCTTTTTAATTTAATGGAATCGGATAAATACTATAATGTTTTGCAGAAAGAGATTGAGGAAGTGTTAAAAGATATGGGTAAGATACAAGTGGCTGGTAAACCCGTTCATAACTCTTTCCGTGAGGATATGGGAGGCAACAACTCCGATACCGAGGCCGCGCGCGTAGCCAGGAGGGAAAAATGGGACAAAGAATTGGAGAAAAAATTGGAGAATCTAAGAGAAACTCATTTACTGGTGGCAGCACTGGTAGTAACCGTAACTTTCACCGCAACACTTACGGTACCTGGTGGTTACAAGAATGAGATTGCTTTCAGCTCAGGCTATAGATACCGGCTTTTCTATTAACTTACTTTTCAATGTTCACGATGGTGATTGCTTTCAGCTCAGGCTCACGTGCAGTGTTAGAACCGACTCTTGCTAAAACCTCTCATTACCTTACCATGATCATCTTTATTATCGCTTCTTTTTGGTCAGCGGTTTTTACTTTTTAGTATGACTGAAATTTGGATCAAACTTTTTAAGTAATCAAATATGGATGGCTATATATGTGCTTAATACGTAAAATAATCATTGAATTTGTATAAAATTATCGTTTTAATCTTTCAACTTTTATTTTGAAATTTTTAGGCCATCAAAATTTTATTTTATGAAAAATATAACCTTTGACACTGGGGTTGTTTGATTAACCATTGAAAATTTTCAAACCATTGAAAATGAAAACTTTCAATGCTTTCATTTTTTCAATGTGTTTGATAATAAAAGTTAAAGAACCACTTAATTGGAAATTTTCAATGAAAAAGCATTGAAAATAATAAGTAGCTCTTAGGTTACTTATTTCATTCAACAATTCCATTTAAGGAAAAAATCATACATTAATTACATTTATTATTGTATTCTTTCCTTTTAACCACTATTCTTTCCTTTTTATTAATTATCAATGCATTTATTTTTCATAAAATTTCATTTCTCTTATAATAGTTCAAAAATAAATTTGTTCAAACATAATAACTTATCAAACAATTTTTACACAAAAAATTCAGTACTTAAAATTTTCAGAAAAAATTTTCAGCACTTAATTTTCAGTGCTTAATTACTTCAGTTTTATCAAACAGCACCTAACATGACATAAAAAGAAAATTACACGTGTCACTTGAAAATTTCACTTGAAAATAATTTTTTTAATTTTATAAAACAACAACTAATTTAAAATAATACAATTTGTTAAACGACTATTATTCATGAAATGATTGCACAATAAATTTTACAAAACAAAGTTTGCAAAGAAATTATTAAAATAGGACCATCCCACCATGTCTTAATGGACCAATCAATAAAATCGTGCCTACTCAAAATAATTCCTAAAATCTAATCACAAATTTAGCAACATGTTCAACTACAAGTTTTTATAAATAGAATTTAGAGGATAAGTTCTTAAATTTAGTACATTAATGGGGTAGGATTTTAATAATTATAGGAGATTTTTAGTTGACACAATTTTATTGGTTAGTCTTATAAATAACGTGATGATACGAATCTATATAATAATTTATTTGTGAGATCATTTCTCTTTAGCATTGCATAGTGTAAAGCAACTATACAAGTATAAGATGACCTGTAAAGTCCACACATAACCTTATTTAAAGGTAGTATATTATACATGCCTTGTGATCAAAGAAAAGAACAAACTTTTTGATGAAAAAGACAGTGCACATAAACCCTTTTTAGTTTTCTTCCTAAGTATTATTCTATTCAAGTGTAAAATTCCTTTAAAGTTGTAAGTAACTCACCAATGAGTTTTAATTTTAAGTTGTTAAAATTGCAAAGCTTGAATCTAGATTTCACAGACCAAAGGATTTGTCAACGAAGTTTGATTAGAGATTGAGGAATTTATGTAAGAGATTTCGGATTCGAAATTTCTTATTCTTTAAATAGATCTCTTTTCCTACTTCTTATATATCAAAAAAATTACAAAGCTTATAACTTACCATGACGTTTAGAAAAGACGTCAATGATTTTAACAACAAAGGTGAAGTCTATGAAAAATTATGAATATGATAAAATGGAATGGTGTGGTCCTACCCTTCCTTCTCCTCGAGCTTGAAAAATGGTGATAAGAGCTTGAAAAATGATGATAACGAATAAAGAAAAGAGTTTTGTGAATTGACCTCTACCTCTTGGCCTGGTGGCTAAGAGGCTTGAGAGGTCACCAAAGTAGGGATTCGACCCCTACCATCCCCATCGCCATCCCCCTGTTCCGAATCTTATTACCCCGTAATTTACCAAAAAAAAAGAGTTTTGTGAATTAACAATTCTACAAAAAAAAAAGGAGTTTTTGAGACGAGGATTGGAGGCTAGAAGCATTCTGGATGTGTATAGGCTTTTTGAGACGAGGATTGGATGTTGTGTAGTTTGATAAATGAACACAATCCCACATTGGTTTGTGAAAGAGTTGAAAAGTAATTTATAAAGACTTGGGTTCATTAAAGGATATCTTGTGACATATGGGCTTAGTAAATTGAAATATGCAAGCCCATATAATTTTGACTAATTTAATAGTCAAAGATGAGGCACTTGGGCACTTTGGGCGCTTGGGCCTTGGGCTTGTTAGAAAATGACTTAGAATTTTTCTAAGTCTTATTAATTTTTCTAACACACAAGAAAACTTCAGAAAACCATTTTACAGTTTTATTTTTAAAACACATGTCTGTTCAATTAAGGATTTGATTGAACAGTTATATTCAATAACTGATGCCTCTTCAATTATTATAAATAGAATGGATTACATGTTTTAATTAATTAACAACTCTGCTTTCATTGAGTATTATTCTTAAGAGGTTTTGTTGTATCCTGATACAAATTGCTTAAATAAGTCAAGCAATATTATATTCAAGAAAGTCTTACGCCTCAAAGCCTTCAATTTCAATTTCTGTTTCTCAAATTTTTCTAACATTGGAGGCTAGGAGCATTCTGGATGTGTATGGGCTCTAAACATTTTATTCTTCTTATGTTTTTACTTTTGACTTGTAATTGATTTCAAACTTATCCGCCAACTTGCAATTGACTTTCGTAAGAAGCTAGTTGGCTTTTTTCATCCGAACCACTTCATTAGAGGTCGTCCAACTCCAAGTTGATATTTTGTGGGAGCCATATATATTATACTTTAATCATACAAATATAATTTAGTTTGGAATATCTGGATATTTTGTGGGGCCATACTAATACTGTAATTGTCACGCCCCGACCCGCCCGGGGTCGGCCACGTGGCAACCGCCGCGCTACCTCGAAGTACGTACCTGCCGGTCACGCACCAGAAACACCGCAAGGCATAGAAATGAATATCATCGCTGCAAAACAACTAAAACTTTAATTAAAAATCATTTAATAAAATATTTAATTTATAAGCAACACCAGTAGATTAATTTAAAAGAATACCTACACAGCGGAAACCATTAAACCTAAGCCACCGACATCTTCTAGTGAGCCTCTATTCTATTGGCTGACCTCGTACGCAGATCTGCATCCATCCACACAGGATACAGGTGAGTGACAGAGTTTCAATGGGTCTCCATCAGGGTTAGAGAAAACAGGGGTAATCCAAAATATATTAATACCAATAAAATAATTTAAAATTTAAACAACTTTGTTTTCATTATTTCCTATATCAATTCTCCAGGAGTGAATAAAATAAACTTTGTTTTCTAAACCTCTTTTGAATTCCTTCCAAGGAGTATTAAATTTAAAATCTTTAATAAATAATTAAATACTCATGGGCTGGCATCTGAAATTGTCCCAATAAGATATACCCGTACACTGGGGTATCCACTGGACCGTCAAGGGTTACTTTATACTTTTAAAACATTTTATTTTACTCTCTGGCCCATTCCCTTGACGTTTGCCTTGCTGTGGTGGAACACAGCATTCTGGAGTCCTGGCGAGTTTCCCTACGCGCCTCTCCCAACCAGGCTCTACTCACTGTGCCCCTCGATAGGCAGTCCACGGCTGAGTAACACGCATGCTCACAACTCGGTCCACGCTCCCACATATTGGAGCCCCGAGGGAAACTACTCAATATCTCATCTCTCAGGGGTATCGTTCCCCAATAATCACAATAATAATAATAATATTATTTCTCAGGGGTATCGTTCCCCAATAATCATAATAATAATAATAATATCATTTCTTATATAAATATTAAAAACATGTAAACACACACAAGCTTTTGTATCTTTAAAATCATCCCATCTCCATAAGTGGGCGTATCACAAAGTAAAAGTATGTGTCGTGGATTACCCTTATTCCAAAATCGTTGTAAAACCTTTTTAAGACAATTTATATTTTTAAAACATCTTTGCCCTAGTGGCTAAGCACTGAAATCTAAGCCACTCACAGTGATGGGAGAATCGTATACTCCCAAGCGCTCCATGTAGTTCAACTTCCTGAGCATCGCCGCATTCAATTCAACCGGAGCCTTAGTACACAGAAATATAAGTTAGCATTCATAATTAAATTTATGAATGCACCTACGAGGCTCTAATATGACCTAAGACGATGTTTGAACATGGTTTGGAAGACTCGAAAGTGTTCCGAATCGATTTGGGGTCAATTTAGGGTTCGGGAGGTAAAATGACCATTTTACCCCTGGACAGTGATGTTCCGGCGCCTGAACTAGTCAGAACCGGTGCCGGTTCTGTTCTGGAAATAAGGCCGACTTTCGGCCTCAATCTTCTTCAGCTCGATTCAAGTTCGATTCACAACCAATCCGCACCAAAATTGAAACACAGTAAGTTAAACACATGATCTAAGGATTCACAGCTTCAAGAACAGAATTAAACAACCAATCATGCTCGAATTATGAATCAAATCACTAAGGATTAACATATCACGGGCAAAACAGAGGTCTCAACTTCAATCATCAAATTCTCTTAGCATAGACCATGAAATCAAGTATGTAAACTATCAAATTAAAGCTTGACGAGTCTAGAACAACATACCAAAAACCCAATCACTTCTCACGGTTGAATTCAGAGATATAGCTCGAAGAACAATCTGTCGCCAAAATTTCAGATTTCTAGATTTGATGATTTTCTTGGAAACTTTGTTGTTTTGATCTTCAAGGATACAAAAGAAGTTGATATTGATGTTTGATTGAGTATTTGAAAGGAGATTACAGAGTTGATTTTGAAGTAGATAGAAGAGAGAACTCGGAGAATTCAAGAAGAAGAGAAGAAATGAAAATGGGGTTCTCGGGTGACCGAGACCCAATTTAATCGGTCAGTTCCGGCGCCGGTTCTGACCAATTCCGGCGCCGGAATCAACAGAGTCAAAGTTGACTCCGGTCAACCCGGTCAAACTTCCTTGAAATCTGTGCCCAAGCGGGGCCCATAACTCAGAACTTCAATTTTAGGGTTTTTAAGCTTGAAATCGAGCTAAATGAAGTTTAAAACATTCATGAGAAGTCGAATTTGGTATATTGACTAGGCAACAATACATAAATATTCAACTTGACACGTGCGGACTAGGTCCGGGCGTGTCAGTAATCATCATATATTATATTATTATATATATAAATGGGTCTGCGACCCTCTATCCCAATAAATCCAATTCATTTCTGCAACATATTTACTTTGAGCCAACTATGGAATGCTCAAGCTCATGTATTTCCCCTCAAATGCCTCAGCAGATAAAGATAGAGACTATGGTCACTTACATGGACGATCAGTTGTTCCGAGCTGCAGAAAATGGTAACATGGAGCCATTCAACGAATACCGAGATCCTCTTGATTAGCTGGTGGCTGCGAACCAGAGCACAGCGCTTCATATTTACCCCATGACCGGTGGAGATGAGGATTCTTTGGAGATTTCTACCCCCAATTTTCTACAACAACTTGTAGACAAGTGCCCACGGATGCTACTGCAAGGCAATGCCAAAGGTGAAATCTCATTACACATTGCAGCTATGCATGGGCATCGTGCTATAGTTGAGTTCTTTATCAATCGCAGGAAGGAGCAGTATTGTGACTTGGAGCAGATGCTGCGAATGAGGGATAAGGAGCAAAATACGGTCTTGCATAAGGCTGCTCGACATCCCTTTCGAGTGTGTAAATAAACTTTTGTATACTACTATTGAGGATCCACCGGCTTTGTCTTTCTTCAAGTTTTCTTTTTGGTGTTTTGTAAATTTTATGGAATATTTTCCATATATGAGATAATGTGAAAAAGTCTTGAACTATTAAAATTATTAGTACAAGTATTGATGCCCGCAGCGTGAGCGCTGCGGGTAATCTTATAGAGATAATTTTCTTATGTTAAAAAATAAATATTTCATAAACTTATAAAATAATAGATAATTCTATGGGTCTTAATATTGTACAGATTCTTTGAAAGAAAATTTTTATGAAGCTATGAGTAATTAGTTTCAGAGAAATTAGAATTGATAATATTCCCATCCAACTTTTCATATCTTATAATAGAATTGAAATTTAATAAAATGAAATTTAAGAACATTTTTTATAATAAAGATAAGAGTTTTGAATTCCACATAATATATAATATATAATATTATATCGTTCGAAAACATTATCCTTGTAAAAATGAAAATATATAATATTATATTATATTAATTCTGTCATCTTCTTTGGCTTGTCCCTTTTCGATGGCTTGTCCCTTTTCGAGATCCTTGATTCCCATTTCGAGATCCTTGATTCCGGTTATCAAAAGACTCTGATGTGCGAATCGATCAACACCATACATGAAAAGAGCAACAGGGTGGTTCAGTTGATAATATGTAGCTAAAATGGCCTTCTGCTTTGCCGTTTAGACATCCATCTTGACGATGTAATTTTTCAGATTGACTGTTGGAACTATCTTCGCAATCTCAGAATGATTTAGGAAGCTTTTAGAACTGTGACAGCAAACCGATTTGAGATTATATCAATTTTCGTAGCACATACAACAGCTTATAGGGAAAAAAATTGAAAGTAGAAATCAGTTAAATAGCTCAAACCATAATAGAAATTTTGCTAATTCTTCAGGTCCCCCAGCCGCTATCTTCTTGATTATCTCCAGATGCAAATCCAAAGGAAGTTCCAGAAGAGGGAATTTTAGGCTTACCATGTTTATCGTGGGGAAAATAACTTTTTGGTATAGCTAGGAGTAATCTGGAGTAGAGCACATACATATATATAGATGCTTTTACATTGATAACTGTTAGATTGCTTCCCCTTCCATAATCATTAAACATCCTTTAATCTTTTAAAACCCCCACTTTAAATAGCAGATTGAAGAAGATAAAGAGTTGGAGAATTTAAATAGTGATGAGGAAATTCTAATTAAAGCTCAAAATTGAATTTTTAATACATATAAAATATACTTATTTTAAATTGAGTATATTATTTAAAAAAATTAATAGAAGCTGTAACCACAAATTAGTGTTAATATTTTAAATTGTTAAAATCTCATATTTTTAAGTGATTTATTTTTTGTAAAAAGGAGTCAGACACAATGAGCAAGGAAAAAAGAATATATATGTATATTTAAGTCTTTTTAGTTTGAAACTCATCAATGATTCGTGTTATTGATGTTTTATATTTTTTATTCCTCGCATGAATATTTTAGAGAATGAAATTAAATAAGATGTTGAGATAACATACCATTCTAGGAATGAGAAATAGAGAACTTGTTCCAGAAACTTAGAGAGAAAGACATGACAATTGCAGCAAATCTGTTGCCCTGAAATTAATGCAATGACCATCATACCATAATCAAAAATCATTCTCTGACAGGATTCTACGAAGAAAAAGGATATACCCAGCAAATAGATTTCTAAAACTATAGAGCTTTGAGTACAGCTTTGACGGAATCAAATGGTTATTGAGCTTTGAGGAGAGCTTAGAAGCATGATGATTAAAATGAAAGCACTGTGATAGGAAAGCCATGACCTTAAGTCCCTACTAATAGAAGGAAAGCATATAAAAACTATTTCAAATCCTACATATATGAAAAAGATCAGAATGGATGACAAACTTAACATAGCATTAAAAGAATTACCGTGTTAAACTTTGTAGCAATTCATCACAATTCTGAAAAAGAAGAAAACAGAACTTTTAAAAAGAAGAAACCACCTGCCTGCCCAATATTGTAAGCATTCAGAGATGGAAGCAAGAGACTGAGAGAAGGCCGATTGCCAGAGAATGTCTATGGAAAGAAACAGGACTTTTAGGCTTTTAGTCTTAGTATGAACTACAGCTGACACCTAATTAATTTCAGAATTAATTAGTCTTAGTATTAGTTTTTCCTCTATTCAATATAAACCATATGAAATCCTTTGCTGAGATTACTCACATGAAAAGCCATAACTCATTACCTCTGCAAAAATTTTTAAAAAATAAAAGAGCAAATTTATCCAAAGACTCTAGCAAATTCATCTAAATTTGAATAAAAGAGCAAAAATTAAGTTAATCAAACATCAAGTAGTCCGAGGCATACTAAAAATTGAAATAACTAATCTAACCAATAATTGATGCAAGAGAGATTGCTGTGAAACTAAACTCAGAAAAAAAAATTCGATCATACCAACTATTAAAAAAAAAAGCTTCCTAGGATTCTCATATGTAACCATACCACAAAAGATGTTGTTTAAGGTGAAAACCTTTTTAACAGATTAGACTTTGAACCAAAGAAAGTTTCCTGCAAAAAGAGTCAAAAAAAATCCTAAATTCCCATTAAATAAAACCATAAAAAGATATAATTTATAAACAACAAAATTAAAATATAGAATTTAAAGTTTAAATATAATATATATATATATATATATATATACATGTAAAAGGTCCTAGAACTCTGGCAGACATCATGTTACGCCACACAAAAGATTATGGATGATCAATTTAAGAAAGGATTAATACACACGGCACCTTAACCATAACAGGCACCGTATTCTTAAAATAACATTTCAATTTATAACATGTTCTTTCATAAAAAAAATTAAATAATAATCCTATCTAAAAAAAAGAAATTAAATAACAATAATCACTTACATCCACATAAGCACAGAGTTACCATGGAATCCTTGGAATTCTACCCTAAAGCTCAGGCAGGCATGGTTATGCAGATGAGATTAATATGCACGTATGGTAGGTTTAGAAGGCATGACGCAAATCACCAAGAAGTCTTCCAGGAATAAATAATCTTTAGTACCAATGGAATTCAAATGCCAACGCAATTTCCAATTTCATATTTAAAGCGGGGCCATCGATAGCAACTACTAAGGATTATGTAGCAGCTATGAAACCCCAGAATAGATCTCATAAGAATCCAGAAGAAACACTTGTTAAAAGAGAAGGAAAAAGGCGTATACACCTACCTTCTAAAGTGTCTGAGATAAAATCAACTGACCAAAAGCCAAGCTTTCCATGATTTCATATGATAAGCAGATGGGTAAAATAAGGATGAGGGAAAAAAATTTACTTCAAGGAATCAAGGCTATGGCGGATGGAATGGAATGAAACGTCGATGTCACGCCCCGACCCGCAGGCTCGGCCACGCGACAACCACCGTACCACCTCGAGATATGAGCCTCGTCAGGCGGGTAACCAAGATGGCACAAGGCTTAAAAATAAAGGATATTCGAGTAATATATGAAAACATACGAAATTATCATAGATAATATAGTTCAGGAATATTTAAAAATAAAGTGTCGCATCTTACGGTGCTCCATGCAGCGGAAAGTATTATATAAATACAAAAATATATATGTAAGATGCAATAATATTCCGAGCCAAGATACACAAAGCAAAAGGGGTGGCACCTACAAAGTCGTGTCCACAGTGACGTACTGGGATCACTGGCCACCAGGACGTCCGCCGTCCAAAGACTGATGATTTGACAACAAAAGTGAATGGGGTGAGTACAATATACTTGTACCCAGTGAGGGACTCGGTTATAAAGACCGATCACCTCAGGCTGGGGATATGAAATAATCCAAAAATCAATTTAATAAACCATTTACTGAAATATATTAAATCCCAAACCAAATCAAATATTAAATCAATAATAATATTTCCATATGGGCTGGCATTTGAAATTGTCCCAATAAGGTATACCCGTGCGCTGGGTATCCACTGGACCGTCAAGGGTTACTTTATACTTTTAAAACATTTTTACTTTACTCTCTCTGGCCCACTTCCTTGACGTTTGCCTTGCTGTGGTGGAACACAGCACTCTGGAGTCCTGGCGAGTTTCCCTACGCGCCTCTCGCAATCAAGCCCGACTCACCGTGCCCCTCGATAGGCGGTCCACGGCTGAGTATCATGCACACTCTCAAACTCGGTCCACGCTCCCACATATTGGAGCCCCGAGTAAAACGCTCAATCTCTCATCTCTCAGGGGTATCGTTCCCCATACAATAATCAATAGTATCAATATATATAATTTATTGAAATTCCCACCCTTCAAATCATTTATAAACTTAGTGTGTGAGGGTGGACAATTCATACCCCAAAACATATATAAACGATTTAATAAAGCATTTATAAATAAATTTGAAAACGGTTAACCCTCAATGGTCAACCAATATAATCCAAGCCACTCACAAGTGAGGAGAGTTGTATACTCCCCGATTACCCACGAATGCCTTAGCTCAAACTGCTACCGGTCTGAAACTCGTACAATCACGTACCTAGATAATCAAATTAAAATCTAATTTGATTAATAAAGGCATTCAACCAATAATTAAATCACAAATCAAAATCCATTTAAGGTCTCTGAATAAAATTGGGCAAGTCCGAAATTCAATTGAAGCAAATTTGAGTCAATTGGGGTCAAATGGGGTCTAGGGCTGCAAAATTACCAAAATGCCCCTAATACTACAGTGCCAAGTCGGCTGGTTGCTCACTCCCGGGCGGGAGTGAGCCAAAATGGGAGATAACTCCCAAATTTCATCAGCTCCGGCGCGGGACACGCCAGGTCCGGCGCCGGACCTGATTCCTGAACATGGCCGAGATCGGCCATGCACCAAATCGAGCTCGGTTCGAGTTCGATTCATCACCAATCCGCACCAAAATTGAAACACAGTAAGTTAAACACATGATCTATGAATTCACAGCTTCAAGAACGGAATCAATCCATTAAACATGCTCGAATTTTGAATCAAAACACTAAGAGTTGACATATCTCGGGCAAAACAGAAATATCAACTTCAATCAACGAATTCTCTTAGCTCAGACCATGAAATCAAGCATGTAAACTATCAAATTAAAGCTTGATGAGTCTAGAACAACATACCAAATTCTCAGCCACAACCCACGGTTGAATCAAAAGATATAGCTCGAAGAACAATCTGTCGCCAAAATTCCAGATTTCTAGATTTGATGATTTTCTTGAAAACTTTAGTGTTTTGATCTTCAAGGAAGCAAAAGAAGTTGATATTGATGATTGATGAAGTGTTTGAAGAGGATTCAAGGTTTGATTTCAAGAGAATCAAGAGAGATCTCGGAGAGAAATGAAGAATTTGGGAGAGGAATGAAAATGGGGGGTCTCGGTCAGCCGAGACCCCTTATAGAATTAACGGGTCCGGCGCCGGACCCGCCCCTGTCCGGCGCCGGAGTCAACCTTTCTCCGAGTTGACTCCGGTCAACTCAGCCCAATTTCCTCGGGTCTCGATTTCAAATGGGGCCCACATCCCCGGACTTCAATTTTAGGATTTTTAAGCTTGGAATTGAGCTAAATGAAGTTTAAAACATCCATGGAAAGTCAAATTTGGTATATTGACAAGACAACAATACATAAATATTCAACTTGACACGTGCGGACTAGGTCCGGGCGTGTCAGTCGAGAGAGAGAGGGGGGGTAGGGGTGGGGAGGGGAGGGGTTGGGGCAGATCCTTCTTTTTTCTTCGGTGGTTTTTGTTTTTTCCTAATAGGTGGGTTGACATGGTATAATTAATGTGTCTTAATGTCTTAAAGGCTAATTTACAAATAAAATTTAAAATTAAAACAATGATGACGTGGATAGCTTCAAAAAAAGCTTTTTGGGGATAGAAATAATATTATGTATAGATTTTAACAAATCATGAAATTCCTATTTTAATGTGAAGGACCAATTTTAATGTAAATAAAGTTGTGTTTCATATGTTTATCAATTGTATTCTATGTTCATTGGCTCGAATATCATAAGCCTTATGTGTTCTAAGTTTTGGGCGAAGCGCGCCGTCCAAAATCTATAACACGTGGCGATTGTCGCATTTTGACCCATTTGGATCAGGATGTGATATAATATCACATCAATATAGTTAATGGTAAAAATTTAATACCATTTCTAATTAGATTTAATTGACAATAATAATAAATGATAGTAGAGATATCAATTTGATTAAATCGCTCTAAACCTGTATTTTTTGTACAAAGCCAATGGAATACTTTCACAAAAAATAATAAAATAAAATAAAGTATAAAATGGAAGCCGGCCATTCTAATTCTAGTTCTGGTTCTAGTTTGTAGTATATCTATGATAATAATAATAATAATTCAATATTATTGCCAACGAAGTCTGCTATGATAAGAACGAGGTCAAACTTCGTTCCCAAGATTTGTATACTTGGTATTTTATTGGGTCAAACATTTAAAATTATTAATATACTGGCGGACGGTGCAATGAAGAAGGGAAACATTAATTCCATTAGCAACCAAAATGCCGAACCATATATATACGTATACCTAATAAAACTAATTCATATCTCCAACATATTTACATTGAGCCAAATATGGATTGCCCAAGCTCATCTATTCCCCCTCCATCGCCTCAGCAGATAGAGACTATGGTCACTTACATGAACCTTCATTTCTTCCGAGCTGCGGAAAATGGTAACATGGAGCCATTCGACGCTTACCAAGATCCTCTTGATCAGCTGGTTGACGCGAATCAGAACACGGCTCTTCATATTTACTCAATGACCGGAGGCGATCAGGATTCTTCCGTGATTTCAACCAACAATTTTCTGCAACAACTTGTAGACAAGTGCCCACGGCTGCTACTGCAGGGCAATGCCAGAGGCGAAATCCCATTACACGTTGCAGCGAGGCATGGGCATTATGCTATAGTTGAGTTCTTTATCAATCGCAGCAAGGAGCAGCATGTTGACCTAGAGCAGATGCTGCGAATGAGGGATAAGGAGCAGAACACAGCCTTGCACAAGGCTGTCCAATATTGTCACCCCGATGTGGTGCGGCAGTTGCTAAAAGAGGACCCTGACATTTCATCCGCTGTTAATACAAGCAGCGAGACTCCACTCTACATAGCTGCCAGGGAAAATCGTTGGCGATATAATAAGTTGGTGGCTATGATTTTAGATAGTAATTGCAGACCAATGGCTCTTGTCGGCCCCCGCGGTAGAACAATTTTACATGCAGCAGCCTTGGCCAACAATGAAGGTTTGTCCTAATACGTAAGCTCATCAAAAAAATTTTGGTTGATAAGACCTTATCTTTTATTTTGTAATTTGATTTTGTGTAGACACAGTAAGAACAATATTAGAGCGGAAAAAACATCTAGCAAAGGAAAGGGATGAAGATGGGTGGACTCCACTTCACTATACCGCGCATTTCGGTCTCCATTCAGTTGCCGAATTGTTGTTAAAATGTGACGGTTCTACTGCTTATATAAGTGATGAAGAGAGAGGAATATCGCCTCTTCACATGGCAGCTTGGCAAGGCAACACACGAATGATGGAACTCATCATCTTCCTCTGTCCAGGTTGTTTAGGAATTTTGGACAAAAAAGGCTGGAATTTTCTTCACTTTGCCCTTGTTACTTTACCTCCCAAACTATTTTACGATCGCTTTTTTTATTACAAGAGGACATTTACTAGGGTATCAGCAGGAACCATGAACCTTTTTGATGATGATCACCAGAGATTATTTATTAAGGAATCAGAAACCATAAGCCTTTTAGATGAGAAGGATGAGAATGGGATTACGCCTTTCCATATCTTACTTTATGGACCTGCTCGTCACTGCGATGGCTATGATTCTGTTGTCTCAGCTCTTAAAAGTCGACTTGGGCCACAAATACCGGATTGGGACGAGTATTCACAAGATTCACAGAAGAAGGTAACCGATTATATGTATAGAATTATTGATAAGATTCATTTTACAATACTTTATTTTATATTTATAGCATACGTGTGTGTCTAATGGAGTTAATTAGGACAATTACACTGTTAATTGACTACTTTTTTAGATTATCTTGGTGTAAGTTATACTATATATATATATATATATATCTACTGCTAGTATTATTTTTGTCTCCTAACCTCAAATCTTGCCATTTGTACAATGTGGTTTTTACATTAATTTGGTTCTCTTTGATCGGGGATAATTTTTCTGATTATATATATATATATATATATATAACAGTGCATTCATAAATGGTTTCTAATCTTAGTCTTTTTTTTTTAATTTGGAGAGAGAATGATTCAATGTTGTATGAATAAAAGGAAAAATGTAAAACATTGAATTTGAAAGTGAATTGGGCTTATAGCTAGCATTGATTGGGTGTGTGTGTGTGTGTATATATATATATATATATATATATATCCACTCCCTCTAACCATATATTAATTATGAATTTCTCTTTCTCCTATTTCTTAATTATAGAAAGAATTTTGGGAGCCGTTTTACTATTTTTGGGAGAATTTAATAATCTACCTTGGATGTCTGGAAGAAAACATAAAACATGGATTAAATAGAGAGAGATTAATATAATTTATGCTTAATTAGGAAATAGAAGGGAAACGAAGGAGGTTGGGTTGGTGGATAAATATTGAAAAGACAATCTTGAAGCAAAGCTAGGTTACGTACGCTCTAGTTAGTGGTACTGATTACTATTGCGCTTTTGATATATATAATGTAATTATGTAATTGTATGGATAAATCTATTTATTCCTCATCATCATATTGATGAATAATCACGTTATTATTTTTTTTTTTTTATAATGGGAACTTATTGTTTTGCAGAAAAAGATTGAGGAAGTGTTAAAAGAGATAAGTAATATAGAAGTGGCCGGAAAACCCGTTCATGACCCTTTTTTCCGTCAGAATCATAACTCTTCCCGTGAGAATATGGAGGCGGGCAAGGACTCCAATACCGTTCACGAATCTCCCCGTGAGAATATGGAGGAAAAGGACTCCGACATGGTAATAATGGAGAAAGTAAGAGAAACTCATTTACTAGTGGCAACATTGGTAGCAACCGTAACTTTTGCCGCAGCATTTACCGTACCTGGTGGTTACAAGAGTGAGGAAGGCACTGCAGTCTTGAGTCGTAACTCAGCCTTTAAAGCATTTGTTATAACAGATTGCCTCTCATTCGTTTTCTCTCTTTCGGCAGTCCTCATCCACTTCGACGTGGTACTTTCCAACAGCAATCATCAGTATGAGTTGATTCGTGTGGCTGATGAATTCACGTCCGCTGGAATGATGATGATGGTGATTGCTTTCAGCACAGGTTTATATTCAGTGTTAGAATCTTCCCCGAGTCTTGCTAAAGCCGCTTGTTCCATTCCAATCACTTTGTTTCTCGCTTCTGCATACTATTTTCTTGGTCGATTTGCCTGCTGGTGAATATATAAATTATCCTCTCAATTATACCATTTGGGACAAATGTTGCTCCCTTAACTTTCCTTTTTTTTTTTTAAGACATACCTACATAAAAACTTTTTATTTCGAGACAATGTTAGAATGCCAAGGCGCCAACGTGGTGGATTAATTTCCACGTCAGATTTTATTGATGATCTGACATATCCACATTAGCGCGGGATGCATATGGTAAGGTGAAAAAAAAAATTCAATAATTATTTTGAATCAATAATTTAAAAAATGTTTTAAGTTCAATCCGAGTAATAAAAATTTTTTTTCCTCTTACCTGAAGCTAAACATCTTACTATTTGTTTAGGATCCTTTTCTCTTCATCTCGCCAAGGCTCTAACTTAGCTGGAGAAAATATATTCCCCTTCAACCTTTACTTTTCTTTTTTGAAATAAAAGGTGGATTTTTTTGCCAAAAGAATTAAACTTCGATTCCATTCAATTATGGTATACAATAGGAGGCCAGGGCAACTCAACGATTAGCAAAAACATAATTAACCTGCGATCATCACTTCAGTACCATTCATAGTGTTAACACGAAAAAGAATAGGCTGAATACCCAAATTAGTCTTTAAAGTATACCAAAAAAGATAAATTGCCTCCTAAATTTTTATTTGAAACAATTGACCCCTCAAACTTTTATTTTGGGACATTTAACCCCTCAAACTTTATTTTGGGAGAATGTAACCCTTAATTCAATGGAACTCTTTGATTCCATTGAATTAAGGGTTACACTCTTTGATTCCATTGAATTAAGGGTTACACTGTCCCAAAATGATGATTTCGAGGGTTTAATTGTCCCAAAATAATATTTTTGGGGGGGTTTAATTATCCCAAAATAATAGTTTGAGGGATTAATTGTCCCAAAATAATAATTTTAAGGGTTTAATTATTCTAAATAAAAGTTTAAGAGTCTATATATCCTAAGAAGTGTAGTTTAGGAAGTAATTTGGATATTCAGCCAAAAAGAATAGTACTAGCGTATAATTGGTGATTGGTTAGTACTCCTACTTAATAATAATTGGTGATTAATATTAATCAGAACAAAGTAATTTTTTCGGCTGTTTTAAATTTGTAGTAGTTTCTATTTAAGGCTAAGTTCTTGAAAACTCTTTCAGTTTTCATGAAATTTTTTTATTTAGTTTTAAAACAGGGATATCTTTTCTGTGCAGCAACTCGGAAAATAGAGAATTGTAGGACTCAGATTCTTTGTATGACATTTCTATGATAATATAATCTTACACTTAACAATTTTGTGATTTACTATTCCCTCTCTTTAGTGTAAATTGAAACATGTGCCGGTAATTGATAAGAAACAAAGAAAGATATGTGTACATTTGTAGTGTGTGTCACAATTATCTCTCTCTTATTTCTTCTTCATTAAATCCTTTTTATACCCGAAAGCTAATCAAATCCTACTTTAAATTAGAGGAGTTTATAATTTAATGCGATGTATTGCAGCCCATAATCCTCTAATTAATGATAATGGTGAAGGTAAAGGCAAGCGTGGTGGGTCGACCCATATGGATTGGAAATATTACTCTATCAATGTATAGCATATTTGAAAGATTATATAAAAAAACAAGAGGCAGCAGGAAAGGCAAAACCATTGGCAGAGGGGTAAAGCTTCTGCTTTGCCTTATGATCAAGTTTATGAGCATAAGATGATGGTTAACTCCCTGTAACGTCCACATACCGCCTTGTTTAAGGTATTTTATATATAGTGTCCTGTGATCATAGTTACCGGGTCACCCTCTTGAAACCTCAATCCAGAATCCTCGATTTGAATTTTGGCTGAAAGTCCAATTTGGGACTATTGTTATACCGGTTTGCTCACTTCAGGACTATAGCTCTTGCCGTTAGCAAATCAGGCCTATAACTTTTCGAGTTTGCTCAATTTAGGCCTAATTTGAACGGAATGATGGAAGTGTCTTGCACGCGCCGTCAGCTCTCTTTTCTTGCTGACATGGCTAATCTGACGTCGCTTTTCTGGCTGAAATGGACCGAGTTAATGTTATTTGTATTTTTAATGTTTTCCTTTTTACCTTTTAACCATCTTCTTCCTCTCTCCCCCTGTTCATCCGTCTTGTTCCTTTCTCCACCTCCATCTTTCTCATCTTTGCAAGCTCAATCTGCAATTTGGGATTTTGGTTCTTCCATTTTTCGAGCATGATGAGCTCAAGCGGTAGTTGTTCAAGGCTTGGGTTCTCTGACATTCTTTTTTTTTTTTCAGATTATACGAGACTTTTTTATGGTTTAGGGTATGAAAATAAGTTTCTGTTTGAAACCCTAAAATGATGTGGGTTTTTTTTGTTGTTGTAAATAGTCGAAGAAGAAGTCCTTTTTCATCATCTTTGAGGTCATATAAGTTGATATCTTCATCATATCCTATGGAATTTGATTACGAGGGTGAAGATGTCTTCTGCTATTGCAACATGAAAGCACCCAGATGGACTTCTTGGACAGACGAAAATCCTGGTAGAAGATTTTATGGTTGTCAACAATATCCTGTAAGCTATCTTCAAAATTGAATTGTTATATTGGATTTCATACAAATACAAATGATTTTATGGTAGCTGTTTGTTTAATGCAATTGTAGGGCGAAAAAGTCTGTGGCTTTCACTCATGGCATGATGCAAAATTCCCTTCAAGGGCAAGAGAAATTATAATAAACTTGAAAAATAGGGAAAGGTTTCTATTAAATGAAACTAAATTGTTGAAGAGTGAAGTTACAGAGTTGAGAGAGAGAGCTTTGGATGAAGTGGAAGAAGGAATTCTTGAAGAAAATTTGAAGCTGAAGAATGAGCTATCTACACTGAAAGGAACACTTAACCGCAGATCTAATGGAAAACGTTGGAAAATTACAACTTTTGTGTTTCTTTGTGTAATTTTGTTCCTGGTTTTCTTTAGGCCAAAAAATCAATGCAATAGTTGTTTGATTAAAGCTTTACCAAAATGATGTACCTGTATGGTTCACTATTCAGTTATGTTCAATATCATTATGTATTATTTACTACTATTCAGTTTTCAATTAAACCATTCCCTGTTCAGTTATGTTCATTTAAAACATTTTATCACTTGATAGTGATGTAGCCTAAAATTCCAAGGTCATATAGCTGACAGAGAATAATATATATTTATATTGCAGTCATAAATTGCTAACAGCCAAACACTATTATCCATGAAATATAGACATAATACCATACATCCATCCAAAGTACATATAGATAAGTAAAATGAGATGTGACATTGTTTAATGTTCTTAACAAGCATAAACCCTAATTTCATTAGTCATTAAACAAGAGTCAAACAACATAGTAGCAATTAGATCTTTTCTTTCCCTTTAAAAGTTGCACTTTGACTCCTCTGAGTAGCTGGAGTAGCTTGCATCTGGTCAACGGATTCATTTTGGGCCTTCTTCTTTTTGTTTCCAGTGGAAATCAGCCTCTGACTTGGCATTCCTGGCTGTGATAAAGAAAAAACAGTGTCAATTTGATAACTAACTTAAATGTATTAATTAATCTAGAATTTTAAATATATTAATTACTCACATTTAAAATTTGCAGACCAGTGTTTGGATTAGTGTAAAGTCCCAACCCTTGCATTTTCGTTTTGAACTTCTTATTAGCCTGGCTCTGAAGACTCGCTGATGTTACTGGTCTTTTTCCTGCAAACTTGCTCTGTGACAGTGGGCTTGATCTTTCACCAGTAACATTGTACATTCTCCCATCCAGATCTGCAACACAATATCGAGGGCCTCTATTTGAACTTCTTGCAGGTTTTGATTTCTTCAAATGAGTACCAGATTGGGCCTTTGAAGATGCACGTGCAATGGTTGGAGGAGTCACTCCAGTTGGAAAAGTCAAAGGTGCAGCTGTAAGAGGAGCAACACCCGGTGCAGGTGTAAGAGGTGCAACACCCGAGGCAGATGCATCTGCATACCCTCCCACAGATGCGGTTGTAGATGTATTTGCAATGACATTAGCATCAGATCCAGAAAATGAAATAGAAACAGAGGCAGAGGCAGAAGCATGAGAATTTTTCTTCTTTTTCTTTGTTGTAGCAGCAACCCTTGTTGACATAGCTGGTTGCCTGGTTGACTTAGTAGGTTTCTGTGTTGAATCAGAATGTCCCTTGCTTGACTGAGCTGCTTCGCTTGTCAAGTCAGCTTGGTCCCTTATTGATTCAGAATATGGTGTTTCTCCAGTAGTAGATGTTGTGGCAGTAAAAGTGTTTTGCTCCATCTGGGATTGGCTTTCTTGGTTCGACAGTGGCTGAAAGACAAAACAAGAGTGAGGTTGTCCAATATACAAGGTTAAGTGCCATTATATAAGAGACAAGAAAACACAATAAGAAGGAAATTACCTTTGTAGCACTAAAAGGACAGCCTCTTTTATTATGCCCTTTCTTGTGACAATTGGAGCATCTAATAGTCATGCCCTCCTTTGACATTTTACTTGGGTCCTGATTGTCAACTTTTTTGGTCTTCTTAGGCTCATTGGGGTCCTTCCTTCTACTAGTTTTAGGCCTTCCAAGCCCATGTTTGTTGAACTCTGGAGGCTTAAGTGTTTTCTCTAGATCAGTAGGCCAATCTCTCATTCCAGGCACCGGTTGAATGGCCTTCCCATAGGCTTTCTTGTAAATTTCTTGGTTAAACCAGCTAGATACATAATTAGCCACATCATCCCTCCTTTCTCTAATGGCACATATGGCATGTGCACAGGGAATTCCTGAGAGAGTGTATTTTCTGCAACTACATGTTTTCTCTTCCAACCTAACCACATATCTATCTTCACCATGATCAATCTCAAACCCAGCTTCACCATTATGAAACACCACACAGTGTTGAGCAATGTCAGCATTCCTTCTCAATAACTTTCCAAATATTTGGACCCAACCGAGATTTCCACTTTTCACATTCTTTTCTCTTTCTCACTATTCTTTTCATCATCTGTCTTCTAATGTGCTCAAATAGAGACACAATTGCCATTTTCCTAGCCTTCAGCAATGTCTTATTAAAAGCCTCACACAGATTATTGTCAATCAACTCAACCATAGAGTCAGCTTTTATGAATGCCCTACAATATTGCTCTACTGGTGCATATCCAGTAATATCTGCAGCTACCTGTGACCTCTTAGATTCTAGCTGTTGCAAGTTCTGTCTGAATTCTCTAACAGTAGAGGATTTAGCAATCTTCCAGAATGACTGTTTCATTTCATCTCCTCTATGCCCTCTACCATGCCAGTTAACATATACATGACGTGCACAAAATCGATGCTCAGCATCGGGCAATAACTCAGCAATTGCTTTATCAAGTCCCTAGAGCAGAATTTTATAATGAAAATTCACATTTTTTTTATAACAGTTAACAAATACAGATATGCATGCCATTCAATTATTAAAAAACTAAATATATGCATTAAACAATTAAAAACTTAACATGTGAAAATAACATAAAGATAATTAAAGGAGGTTACCTTTTGTTGGTCTGTCATTATTGTCCAACCATGTCCAGACCCTAAATGCTCCAAATCATCCTTCAGTTTACAAATAAACCACCTCCAAGTGATAGTTGTCTCATCTTCAACCAATGCCCAAGCAAAGGGAAACATCTGGTTGTTTCCATCCCTACCCACAGCACATAAAAGTTCACCTTTAGTGAGTGTTTTTAGGAAACACCCATCTAACCCAATGAAATGTCTGCAACCATGTCTAAATCCATACTTCAAAGCTTCAAGGCAAACATATATTCTTTCAAAAATAGGTTCAGATTCTGGATTAGGGCGCTGCACACATATATCAACTGTGCTACCTGGATTGGTCTCTCGAATAATATCAGCATAAGCCCAAAGATGACCAAACTCCTCACTGTAATTGATGACTACACTATCAACTATCTCCTTCTTTGCTCTTCTGACCATACTAAAACTGACCTCCAACCCAAATTCTACCTTAACTGCAGCTTGTAGATCATGACAATTAACTTCAGGATCGTTCTTCACTTTGTCCTTCAGTAACTCAGCCAAAATTGATTGACTGCACCTAGGATTGGAGAACACCCTATTACAGTCATGATTGTTGTTAAAAATCCTCACCTGAAAACACTGTATACTTTCCACCCAAGCCCCATATATACCCCAAGGACAGTTCTGAGCAGCACACTTACCCCTCACATATAGTTTGTGATTTTTGGCCCACCTAATATGCCTTTTACTCTTAATAGCCAGCAAGCTTACTGCATGCTTAAATTGTTCACTATTATGAAACAGCATCCCTTTCTCAATGTAAGGCTCTTTCGCATTTGGGTCATAGCTTGGGTATTTTGACTTTCTAAGAGTGGCATCATCCACCACATCCTCTACATCACTCACTGGATCACCATATTCATCAGACTCAGCATATTCAGTTTCATAACCTTCAGACTCATCATCTTCATTAATTATTGAACCTACACCTACACCGTTACTAGATGGCCCTACATTTACATCTTCTCTTTGGAAACCTTTGCATGTTTCTGCACCTTTGCATGTTTCTGCCCTTGCACTGATGACTTCCTCTGTCTCTCTTATACCAGTATTTCTCTCCATAGTAACATCAAAATCCACATCAACAGCATGCTCAGTATGTATATTTGCATTAACGTTATCCTCAACAAGAATTTCATTCTCATTACCAACATTAACATCATTCCAATTCTCAGCATTAATATTAAAAGTAGTTGCAGCATTCGGGTTAATAGCATTCTCAACATCAACATCAAAAGCATTCTCAGCATTTTCAGCATTGTTACCTATATCTACATTATTTGGATTATTCCCATCATTCCCATCATTCCCATTATTAGCATTAACAACTCCCTCAATCAGACCAACTATAAGCTCAGGTTCATCTATTTCATGGTCAATATATAAGTCAACTAAACCATGTTCCATCAATAACTTAGCCAAATCTAAAACACTATCATCACTGTCAATAACTCTCAAACCATCAACAAGTGATTTACCAGGCACTAAATAGTAAATTGATTTAATTCTTTCATAGCCACCAGTTTTGCACACATCCAGTAACTCAAAGAAGCTAAGTAAATCAGGGTCAAACTCTATGTCGTCTACAAAACCACCCTCATAATTCACACTATCACCCTCCCCAACAAATTTTCCTTCATAATGAAATCTTAAAGTGCCAATGTCAAATGCCATGATATCAATCAACTACATACAAAACACATCAAACAAAAGCAGATCATTATATTATACAATACAAAACTACAAACAACAGACAAACAATAATAACAAACACTTCACTTTGTTCATTGTACCACATTCGCATGGCAGAATTCACCAATAAAACATCAAGGAATTGAAAACAAAATGGCAGAATACTAACCTGACACAATGGGTGAAACGTAGTTCTTCCTTTGATAGCTGAATTTTTCTAATTATCAACCTTCAGTGACTCAGCCTTCAGCTATGAATCATAACCCAATCAAAATCCCTAAATTATTGACTGTAACAAACCCCCAATTTGAAACAAAAACAAAGCAACCTCTGCCAAAATCCCAGAAACAATTCGAACCCACTTTTTGAAATAGCAGAATCGAAATCGCAGAACCGAACCCAATTTTCGAAATCGCAGAACCAAAATCAAAAGGCAATCTGGGGTTTTTCTCAATATTGCATGGTTTAGGTTTGGTAAAAATCAGGAAGCCAAAAAGAACTGATCGATTAGGGTTAAGGTTTCGTAAAAAATCATGTTTTTACTTTTTTTATTTTTATATTTATAATTTTGAAAATCCACGTGGATTTTCTGGCATATTTTGTTGGCTAAATAAATTCCAACTTAGCAGCAAAAAACCTACAGACAGGCTTTGACGGCGCGTGCAAGACACTTCCATCATTCCGTCCAAATTAGGCCTAAATTGAGCAAACCCGAAAAGTTATAGGCCTGATTTGCTAACGGCAAGAGCTATAGTCCTGAAGTGAGCAAACCGGTATAACAATAGTCCCAAACTGGGCTTTCAACCTTTGAATTTTGGTACTTTTACGTTCTCGAATCTCTAGGATCCTGATCCAGTTCCATGAAAAATGATGTTCCAGATTTTTTATATAAAACTTTAAAATTTAAAGAAATTAAGACTAAAAAGGATGAATTTGAAATAAATAAACAAAAAAAAACTTATTCACCTAATTTTCTAGCTAAATTTAATTTTGAATGTTAATTTTTTTTAATAGAATTGATGGGTGAGATGGAGATTATGAGTATTATGAGAAGAGAGACAAAGCTTGCCGATAAAGTGATTACTTGAATAAAGATTAGAACCTAAGCCCTTTTCATAAGTATTCTAACAATCAATTAATGAGTAACATTCTTAATTCATATATTTATGTGCCAAAGTTCGTTGTATGTTTTGGCTACAATTGTTTTATATATTCTAATCAATATATATATATATATATAATCTTACTTTTGTAATAAATCACATAACTAAATTTATTCCAACTAATAATGACCATAACTTTTGAGTTATCAATTCATAAATTTGTAATTAAAAAAAAACCTTTAGACTACCAATCATAATTAAAAATCTTAATTTTGACATAATGAGGAAAATGAAAAGTCATTTTAAATGTTAAAGTGGGAAAATCTCACATCGGTTATGTTAAACATCCAACCTAAAACCAATTGGCTATAGGTGGAGAGGCCCAACTTGAATATAAGGGTCTCAGGCCTGTCAAACATAACCGATGTGGGATTTAAGTTGGATGTTTAACATGGTATCAGAGCTCAGGCCCGTTTCTGTTGTCCCCTTTCTGGTTATCCACGTGTAGGCTCGTCTGTTTCCGTTGTTTATCCCGGGCTACACGTGAGGGGGAGTGTTAAAGTGGGAAAATCCCACATCGGTTATGTTTGACAGGCCTGAGACCCTTATATTCAAGTTGGGCCTCTCCACCTATAGCCAATTGGTTTTAGGTTGGATGTTTAACATTAAAAAAAAAACCTTTGAGTTACCAAGTTCCTAATCTTAATTTTCTAATAATGAGTAAAATGAAAAGTCATTTTAAAAAAACTTATGAGTTATCAAAGTATTTCCATATCACTATAAATAGAGAGGTTCTGAACTAAAAAAAATTTCACAAAAGAGTAAGTTTTAAAGCATTTCAATATCATTATAAGTAGAGGTTTCCGAATTAAAAAAAAAATTGTAAAAGAGTAAGTAATTTGGAAATTCTTAATTTTCAATTTTAATTTTTTTTATTTTTAATGTGATATGATGGTGCTTTTTTATACTTTTGATTTTCTTTTGTAGGTTTTTCTTCCAGTTTGGTATAATATTAGTCATGAGGTTTATTAGTTAATTTTTTATATTTGAATATCTAAATATTGATGTCTTTTAATTTCTCTCCTATGTAGCTTTTAATTTTTTATTTTAAAATTATATTATAGTTCGATCATGTCAAATAAGAATTAGATTACCTAACAATTGATGATTTATCTTCTAAAAGAGATGATCTATTACGTGCGATACATTATGAATAAAGGAAATTTTTGAACCATTCAAATTTTTTGTTATTCAGGTTCGAGTTTTTGAGTCATTCATGTTCAAGTTTACAATTTAATCGATTTTGGATATCTTTTGTTTGGTTCATGGGTTTTTCAAGTCGTTTGGGTTTGAGTTTTTAGGTTTCCAATTATTTAAATTAGCATATCGATTATTTCGGATTAATTTATCGAGTTTTATGGGTTAAACACTTTGATCAATTGGGTTTCGGGTCATTCAATTCTCGAATTAATCTGGTTTCATATAAGTCGAGTTTAGGTTATTTATTTCTTTCAAAAATCAAATCGAGTTAGATTAGTTTCTGGTTCAAATCAATTAGACAAATTTCTCAGGTTAGCATAATTTATTATACGTGCTATGCACGTAACACATCGACAATATTTAAACCCCAAACGTTAAATATAGAGCTCTAGCATCTTACTAACTGAGCCAATTTGCCAAATGCGTTGGCTTTAATTCTATTTTTTTCCCCCTTTGTATAGAAGAACAATTCTAGTAAAATTCTACCTCGAAGATCTAAAGCGTTGATAAATTTGACAAAATCCAACTATTAACTGGATTATCCTCTTGAAAACCCGATGGGCTTTAGTCGTTTATTTAGTCCTTAAGTCCATACGGAGCTTTGGGTTACCAATGGGCTGTGGGCCATTAATAAGGTACCAAGAACTTTGTTTTCCTTTGGTAAGAGAGTAAGGTAAACGCCCGACAAACAAGTGTTATTCCATTTTTACCCCCTGTAAAAAATGCTATTCCATTTTATCCTTGCACGCCGAACCTTTCGCGTTACTTACAAACGGAACGTGTTTTCCGCCAGCGTGGTCTGAAAGAGAGAGAGAGAGAGAGAAAGAGAAACCCCAATCCAACCAACAGAAAAGGTTTATTATTTCCCCTCTCCTTTCTTATCTGACTTTTCTTCAGGAAAGAGAAAGAAAAAAAAAATTTTAATTTCATTTTTCTTTCTCTTTCGCTCCAATCACCAACTGCCACCCCATCATGTCGGTTCCGCCGGGAATACGACGCCGCGTTTCGGCGTCACTTCCTTTAGTGTTTCTCGTGGCCCTGTCATTTTCCATTGCCGCCACCGCCGACGGTGCCTCCCAAGATGATGGCCCCAATCTACCTTCCTGTAACAATCCTTTTAAATTGGTAATTTGGAATCGGTTCCGTTTTGTTTATTAATTTACGACATTGCCAAATGCTTTGGGCGTTTTCTATATTTTAATTGGTTAATTTTCGATCTGAATTCCGAAATGACTTGTAATAGTTCCAAATTGTATTAGCTATATTTTGAGAATCTTATTCTCATTTTTAGGGTTGTGAGGGAAAGAGATAGAGATAGAGAGGGAGATGTAGGTAAAGAAAAACGAAGTTGTTTCCTCTGTTTCTTTAATTGGAAAAATAATTGGAAGAAATGTCGGTCTGAATAGGTTGAGTTTGGTTTCTTTAGGATTTTTAACTGCCAATGGAAATTGAAGTAGGGGATTTTGGTTGCAGCTAACTTTGCCTGCAGGTCGCAGATGCCATTGGCAAATTATAAACAAACATGATTTTTGAAAGTAGAAATCGAATAATCTGCGTGAATGTGGTTTTATTTAATCAGATAGGGGTTTGAAATTTGGGATCATGTATCGATTTACATTTGTATAAGAGGGGGCTTCAAGTATTGTTATAAAGTGGAGCAATGGTTGGTAGCTGAATGTGTTTTCCTACCTTAGAGAGGAAGAGGTAAGCTGGTTGTTAATTAGGTGAAACAAGGGAGTCTTGAAGAGTGCGAATTGATTGTGGAGGTTTTATCTGGAAACTAGTGCTGTTTTAGGACAATAATAATACAGTAAATTTACTGAAATGTAATTGTTGCCAAGGACCTAACTTTGGAAATTCCAGTTCCTGGGATGCAGGAAATTAGTGTGGTTGTTGATGGATAATTAGATATATGTGGTAATGAAAGATTTTTTTGTAATTAAAATATATGGTATACCTATTAATTTTAGTGATTCAGAAAGTTTTGAGTTTTTGTTTGGTATATGAAGGTTTTTGCTAAATTTTTAAGCAATACTGTGATAAAAGTTGATAGATAAAAGAGTAGAAGTGTATGAGATCTTTGATATGGTAGGCTCGTTCAATTTCATATAATAGAGTGCAAAAGAGTGTTTACCCTGATTGTTTAGTGATTGAGTTCAAGCCTTCCAGGTCAAGGTGAAGATGTGGGTTGACAGCATCGAAAGTGACGATTTAACAGGGTTAACTGCGAGCTTTGGAGCATCATTGCCTGAGGAAGCCAGCAAAAGTCCCAAATTGAATGCTGTTTTCTCAAATCCCCTGAATGGCTGTTCTACTTCTTCTTCAAAGGTTCTGTTTCAATTTATCATGTTATCACAAATATTTTGGGAGGCTGTCTTTTATCCTTTTTATTATGAGTTGGAGCACAGTTTTTTTAGATTAAGCAAGTATAGTTCACCTTATCAATCATGCCCTCTAAGCTTCTGTAAATTAGGAGAACCATGAGAACCTTATCAAGTTTGGGGAAACTGTTTTAAGTTTTGAGTTAATAGGTTGGTAAATGTTAAATAAAGGGTGCTGTGTAAACACTATTTCATCTGATTTAAGCCAAATGAAAATTTTTTAAGCATCACAGTTAGAATTTTCTGTTTGCAGCTATCTGGGGTTGTAGCCTTGTCTACACGGGGTGATTGTGACTTCACAACTAAGGCTAAAGTTGCACAGTCAGGAGGTGCTGCAGCCTTGTTGGTGATAAATGACAAAGAAGGTTATAATTTTTTGTTTGCTGGCTTATGCTATTTGTTTTCTAAATTTTGTTCCCATGCAGTTTGGAAAGAATGTAAGGTTTATCAGTCTTTAGCTAAGCTTCCTTTTTTCATAATTTGCCAGAGCTTTACAAGATGGTTTGCTCTGAGAATGATACTTCTTTAAATATTTCAATACCTGTTGTGATGATTCCAAAATCAGCGGGAGAGGTAGTCAACAGATCTATGGCAGAAAAAGATGGTGAGCACTTGATCTCATATGACATGTCTTTTATGTCTTTCTTCTGCAGATGTAAATCCCGTATTTCCAAGATGTTAGAAACCCGGATCCTATTCCAAAAAAGTTGTTTATTGTTATAAAACAACAGTTTATTTTATCTTAAAATTTATAGAATAATGGCTTATTTTATCGTCTATAACATATTTTCTTCACATGCTTGTTAGTCTAAGCTTTGGGTATATATTATATGTACATTCCTGTGTACATTCTTTGTAATCCTTTAAGTTTATTATCATATAATGATTCATATATGCCAAATCATGTTAATTGCAATTGCAGTGGAATTTTTATTGTATGCACCAACTCGTCCTGTTGTGGACTTCACGGTGATATTTTTGTGGGCAATGGCTGTTGGGACAATTATTACTGCTTCACTTTGGCAAGAGTTTGGCACTTCTGAGCATACTGACGAACGCTATAATGAATTATCACCAAAGGTTTACCACATTCTATTATCTATTCATTATTATGTAGTTTACAAGCAGACTTTTTATTGATGCGTGTCTTAGAGATATTTGTTTACACCTGTTATGGGAGTAATTATTTGTGTGTGAATTAGATATCCCTAAAACCTTGGTTATTTTTGAAAATTTCAGCACCTAATAGTGTTCCCATTTTGGTTTTGATGGCAACCGTACCTTTTTTGAAATTTGATCGGTGCTTATAATCAGCGCATGCTATTTTAAAGTTTATAACAAATTTTGTCTGAAAGTATGGGTATGGCAGTCCTTAATGACTGTTCTCTAATTGGTGGGTCGGCCTCATAGGTGGTACAGTAAAATTGCAAGTTTCTTTCTAAGCATTTCTCTATACATTATGAGTTCTAGTAGATGGTTCACATCTCTAAATGCCAATATGATGGGTAGTATTATTTTTGGTGTACATTCCATGCAATAAAGATTATGAAATGTTTCATCACCTTGCAAATGGGATATCTCATATCTCCAGTTTGGGTGTGAATGGAATTAGGAAAATGCAGATGCAATTAATATAGCATCATCAATACTTAATGCATATAATGCTTTCTTTCAAAGTTGTCCTGCATATCAACTGATGGAGTCACAGTTTTTCTGTAATATATATTGAGAAACTGTATTAGAGTTTCACAACAAACATTCTTTATGGTGACAAACTTATTCTCTTCGATCAGTGATCTCTCTCTCTCCCTCTCTCTCCGACTTTAGTGGAAGTAGGGCTTTTATAAGTTCGTGACTCCATCATGGTTAATTTTATATGACTATTAACTCTCTCTTCCTTTCATTAGTGCATCCGGATTCTCATTTTTCTTTCTGATTTTATTATTATAGCATGCTGTGCCTGATCACTGAAAGGAAACTCAAGTGATACTCTTTTTCTTCTTTTAGGAATCATCCAATTCTGGTGCAGGTGATGATGATAAGGAAATCCTTGATATTAGTGCAAAGGGTGCTGTTGTTTTTGTGATAACAGCATCCACTTTTCTGGTGCTGCTTTACTTTTTCATGTCCTCTTGGTTTGTCTGGTTGCTTATTGTGCTCTTCTGCCTCGGTGGTGTTCAGGTAACATATATTTTTTTCATGTAATGTGTTATTTATCATTTATATATGTAGCCGGTTAGCCATGATTAGAGATGCAATAGGGGATTGCTGTTCAAAGGTGTATTTCTACATATTTTACATCGGCAAATACCATCTTGTGAATAGTATTGAAGCAGCTAAATACTCACTTTTTTTTTTCCAATTTTCTATGTTCTTCCTATTTGGAGAGTGACATATTCTCTTATCATTTGTCAGTCCCTGTGTTGGATATCTGTTGAGGCAGTCCTTTTTTTTCCTTTTCAGGGGATGCATAATTGCATTATGACACCTATATTAAGGTATGCTTGAAATTTGCCCATCTTTGCTTCTAAACTTGTCAAAAGGCTGTGTTTTACAAGATTTAGTTTCTTTTAGTTCCCGTTCCTAATATAAGTGTACAAGCAGAAAATGCAGCAATTGTCCACAGAAAACACTAAATTTGCCACTCTTTGGGGAGGTTTCAATTCTCTCACTTGTGGTTGCACTATTCTGCTTGATATTTGCTGTTGTGTGGGCTGTCAATCGGCGAGCATCATATTCGTGGGTGGGCCAAGATATTCTTGTTAGTCTTCCATACCACCCCTTGAATTCCTGGCTGAGTGTTGTTATTATTATTGTTATTTTGGAATTGGTCATACTTCATAAGATGCAAATCTTTAGCACTCTGTAATGATAATGTCTTGACTTGATATGTCAAAATTTAATTGCAGGGCAGGACAGACTCTTGTAAATTAGGAATAAGTTGATTCTATTGCTTGGAAGCTAGTAGATTTTGAGATTAAATTTTAGGGTAAATTAAGCTTAAGAAGATTGGTATTTGCAAGAATATTAAAAGGGTTGGAGTGGATTAAAATCTAGGTCAGGGAATCTGAGAATTAGTAAAGTTGTTTGGAAGCTATTATTGTAGGATGAAAGGTACTAGTGCTTAATAGGGGTTTGAAGGAAATTTTATTTATGATCTTATGGAGTTCCAGTTGCCATTTCAGTTGATCTTTTAATTGAATTCCTCATAATATCAATTATTCCTTTTTCATTTATTCCCATAACTTGAGGTTGGTATTCAATTTTATTTCTTTGTTTTTGTGTAGTTGTTTTCAACATTGTTGAATGCCTTCTGCTTTGCATTTATTTACTAACTGAAAACTGATTTTCGTTTTTTTCTTTGAAAGGGTATCTGCTTGATGATAACAGTCTTACAGATGGCTCGGCTACCAAATATTAAGGTACCATGGTTTAGTTTCCTATGTATTTGTCACTTATGTTTTACTGCTTGCCCTGATTGTTCTTCACGTCTCAGGTTGCTACAGTGCTTCTCTGTTGTGCATTTGTTTATGACATCTTTTGGGTCTTCCTATCACCGTTTATATTCCATGACAGTGTCATGATTGCGGTAGGTGCTTGTGCTTTTAGTTGTTTAATTTAAATTACTTTGCTTCATGTTAATTATCATTAAAGTATTTGCAGTGTTTGAAAGTATTGAGTATTTGTGTCTAATGGAGCAGTATTGTGTCGTCTCATAACTTTATTCGGTGTCCTCAAAGCGTCAATCATGGCAGTTTGTTAATTTGGGAAAGTCATGATGTAATGACCTCCTTGTGAGTAGCCAGTGTAGTAGTGCTTATGGACATATAAACAATCAAATACAGTAGTTGTTTTATAACCTGCCTGGATGTCAATGTGTTTGAGGGGTTAGTTCCCAAGTCAAATGGTTCAATTGCTAGCTCAAATCCAGCTTCATAATATTTTACTTCAAAAATACTTCAAATATGCTGGAACTTGAAAAATATCGTGTACGTAATGGAAAAGTAGATCCTGCTCCTTGTCCACAAATTTCTGCTTTAGTAAAGTAGTATTGACTCATGACACATGACAGGTTCCTGCTTCAATGAAATAAATCCTAACCGGACCCCCTTTTTTTGGATTTGTTTTGTTTTAAACATATTTAATAACACTGAGAAGCAGTCAACTTAAAAACTTAAAACATAAAGTGACTGTCCAAGGGATAAGCTTTTTTGTCCAACATTTTTCTCTGTTGATAGGTTGCTCGAGGTGACAATAGTGGTGGAGAATCAATTCCCATGCTCTTGAGAGTTCCCAGAGCTTTTGATCCGTGGGGTGGTTATGATATGATTGGATTTGGAGACATTCTCTTTCCTGGTTTGCTTGTTGCATTTGCTTTCAGGTACTGCTATTCTTTTAGCCTCCATCATCTGATATCAAAATGCAAATTTTTTGGTAATCTACTTTTGTTCTTGTTTGGCATGTTAAATGCTTTCTCCTCCTCCTCCTCCTCTTTTTCTTCTTCCTCTCTGTTTTGTTTGGATAATGCATTGTTCTTTTTTTTTATTTTCCCTTATGTACTTCTTGAATCATCTTGGGTGATGTAACGAGTCCAACAAGAGCAAGTAGTTTAGCTAACTCAAGCCAAAAAGAGGTCCTGGTGCGGCAATCTTTCACTTTCTAAAGTTATAAGAATGTAATTATCCCAGTTATTGTATAAGTAATTTCCCATACGCTATGCTGAAGGCAACCAGAAGAGGTTCAGTGCAAAACTTTTAAATTCTGAGTTTGAAATTTTTTTTTTATATACAGAATAAGCTTCAAAGCAGCTGGCGGTAATTTGTTGAACCACAAAACAATTGTTTTATCCTGTAAAATCACATCAGGAGTTAACTGCATTTTAAATTGAAATAACAAGCCATGCTTGTTCCATTGTGCAAGCTTGCTTTCTTTGAATAAGCTAGCTAATTTTAGTAGCAACTTAGAGCTAGCTGTTAGAAAGCATTAACTGTTTTTGTTTTCTTTGCACTTGGGAAATTTGAACTTAAAGTCAATTACTTTAAATAAGTAAACCTTTTAACAACTTCCATTTTCCACATGGCATGGATTAATCCCCTAAAGAGACATCAAAGCTAAAGGGTGGCTCATTATTTTACTCTAAAACCTGTGGAAAAGCAGTTGCATCCGTTGGGTTGGGTTACATTAAGTTTGAATCATTCATTTTTTGAGTCAATTATGTTGGACATACGAGTTTCAAGCAGGTCAAGCAATGTCAACTTTTGCCCTTTATCTCTCTACCATGCTAAGCAATTGGACAGGTAGTGTAGCTTGGTTTTAGACTCCTACTCACATCATTTGTTGAGTTTTGATGTTAAGGTGGGTCGAGATGTTCTCTTTTAGGATTTGTTAATTTTTGCCACCTCTAAAACTACATGAGACACATGGTATATCGGCTGGAGCCCTTTGAAGGTTGAAACTTGAAACATTTTGTATGTAATCATGGGTGTAAAAATGGTTTAATAAAAGCAGAATGAAAGGGTAGATGTCTCAATTCTTCTTACCTTCTAAGATGAACTAAGAAAGAATTCACAGATCTAACAAGTTTGGTATTTGATGTTTATTTTTTATTCTCAGATCTTCAGGTTGCCTTTTTATGCCCTTGTTTTAAGGGCTTTCATCTTTGAGTTATATTGGTTTGTGATTGTATTCTCTGTTTGGTTGTCTCAGATATGATAAAGAAAACAAAAAGAATCTTGCCAATGGATATTTTCTCTGGTTGATAATTGGCTATGGATTTGGTGAGTCTACATTCAATTGTTGTTTTTGCTATTCTTTTTCTTTCATTCTCTATTATGTCTTTAAGACCTTTTTCCCACCATTAGAATAATTTATTCTGTCTGTAAAATATGATAGTTTGGCTGATTGATCTTTCTATCTATGTCCTAGTTTCTTAAAGATGTTTATTTAACTTGGGAATGATTTCAATGATGATTTACCTTGCATGTATATTCTGTGGTTTCAAATTGTATCAATTTTTGGCAAGTGCAAATACAAGTTTTGAAATTAGCATCTGCTTAGTTAGAGTGTACTTGTATTGAAGTAAAGTCATCATTACTGGATTAATTTAGCTTCAAAGAGGAATTTTGTGATTCACTGGCATGGAAGAATCAAAAAAGCATCAGGTAGACCTTTCTATGTTTCAAAGTGGCCCAAACTAAACCTGGATATTGATGGCTTGTGGAAATTCTTCATTCTATCAAGTCGATTTCTAATGTATTAAACATAGATATGTGCTCTTCAGATTTTTTCTTGGGGGGAAAACAAGCTATGTGATTGACACATACACATATACACAAGTACTACTGCCTTAGGGTTCTAGTTTTTCAATTGCAGGTGTTAATCTTGGGGAGATGTTCTATCTTATTTTAATATCATGTAGGTTGCAGTGCATAGTATTGAGTTAAGTTGAATCTCCCTAATAATTGTGATGTTTGATTTGCGAAAATGAATGAACTTCTACGGTGTATTGTATTTAGTTTGTTGAGAACTATCAAAAAAGAGGTGGGATAACAACAAGATCACTATGGTGAAGCGATAACAATACTTAATTTGTCTTCAATGTCACATGTCACACAAATTGCAGGTCTCTTCTTTACATACCTGGGGTTATATCTAATGAATGGGCACGGTCAACCCGCACTCCTCTATCTTGTTCCGTGTACACTAGGTAACAAAGCTTACAGTACTGGCTTGTCAAAAAGATATGCTTTGTTTAACTCTTTTTCTCCCTTTTCCGCTCCTTTCTGATATATATATTTTTTCTTCTAGGAGTTACTGTGATATTAGGTTTGGTGAGAGGAGAACTGAAAGGGCTTTGGAATTACAGCCCCGAGTCGTCTTCCGTGACAAATCCCTCTGGTGAAGCTTGATTCTTTCCCTTGATCTATACCCGTTGTATATTCTTTGCGAATACCTGAAACACTAAATTTGTCAATAGTCCACGAGATAAATTCTCTCTGCTTAGCAAAATTTAATGTAGGGTTGCAGAAAACGACTGATTGACAAGTTCTGTTTGTCTAAAATGATTCTCCGTTCAAATCGAACTTCAAAAGTCAGTAATAAAATTTTGATGCAACTAGAGCTTCATTCTGCAAACAGAGGTTTGAACCCTCATCTTACACGACCTTTTACAAGAAGGAAATTCTAATAATTAGAAGCAGTGCTGACTGCTGAGGCTAATGATCTGTTATCTTATCAGAATACAAACTATATATTTGTTGGTTACAAAACTACGAACATTTCCTAGTAATATCAACTGAACTTTCTAGCTCTTGATTCCTAGATATAATGGCCGAAACAAAATCATCCAATGCTTTAATGGAGGACCTTTACTTCCTCTCTCACAGCTGCCCGAATATGTTGTGCAATCTCTTCAGTTTTCTTCATCCATCCCCTTCTTTCCCTTCCTTGTCTATTACCAACTGTACGACTTTCCTAACCTTTTCCTTCGTAATCGTACTCCGCATTCCTCTTGTCAACTCCACTGAGACACCCATTTCCTCCACCAGCATTTTGGAATTATAAGCCTACTCTGCTCCCATTGGCCACCCTATCATCTTCACTCACTGGCATAAGCTTTCCAACATCGAATTCCACCCACAATGGGTTAAAAATGCTCCTCTAGGTTTGTGTGATAAGGTCTCCAATAGTGGTGCCTCGTTTTTAACCAGCAGGCCCTGTTTGCTGTTGGTCATTCTCTCTTCAAATCATTCTGGTAACCATTCTGGTCGAATTCAGCTTTTAAGTCGAAACCAAGGGGAGGCCTTCTAACCCAAATGAATGGCTTTCCACTTTCTTCCAAACCAATAGCTAATTCCATCATCTGTGATGGACCAACAATATTTTGGGAACCAAAACAATTGTAGAGAACTGAGCCAACACCATGCATATCAAGCCATTGGAGGCGTTTTTCAGGAGAAATTCCGGACTCTTTCGCTGCATGCTGTCTGTATAAATCACAACTACGACTTGAAGACATGGACTTATTTAACAAGGCTTTAGGTAGAAGAGGCCCTTGATATATTTTCACGGCTGCTCCAATCCACGAGGCTCAATCTCTTGAACAGTGTTACACAACCACCCAAAAGAGTTCAAAGAACCCGTAATTTGAGCCTGAATAAACCTGGACCATGGATCAGTACCATCAACGTTTATCTCATAAACGCATGCAGTTGAGAAGCATGGAAACGACAGCGTTTAGGGAATCCTGGCAAACTAAACTCCTCAGAGACTGTTTAACGACGGGGAAGATTCAACCACACGGTAGCATAAGCCAAGGTGCCGTAAGCCCCAACGGTAACAAATGAAATGTCTAGCGTGCCCATATTCTTTGCAACATCCGTAACCCATCCGAAGAAAGGATCTGATATTATACAAAGAGGGGGCGCTTGCCAGCTTGCTTCTCTATGATATCTGGTAACAAGCGATGAAATGGGGTTCGGACAGAGGGAGATGGAGTGAGGAGTTTACCAATCTGATCCAAGGGCAAGTTCTCAGTATTCTCTACGTTGTGGGGCAAGATGGTCTGCGCTATTGAAAGGAAGCTCGGCCAAATGGATCCCGGTTACATATAATTACCGGGTCAAATTGTATATTCAGTCTTTCTATTATACGAAGTGTGAATTTAGTCCTCTTATTTCAATTTGATTAAATTGAGTCTTTTACTTTTTTTTATTATCAATTTTAATCCAATCAATAATGACGTTAAATTTTTACTGCCATTTTATATTGACGTGATAATGACTATATTAACATGATATTAACTTTGATGATGTGTATTTATAAAAAAAATATTAAAAAAAAATTTATGTGACTTTTTTTTGTCACATTGAATACTTTTTTATTGTAATTATGAAATCTCTCAAAAAAAATATAAAATTCAATATTTCAAAAGAAAATAAAAAGTATCTATCCAAAACAAAAAATATATGATGTGGTAAAAAAAATCACGTGAAAATTTTTAAATATTTTTAAAAGCATTTATCATCATAATCAATACGATTCAATGCCACATCAATATAGTTAATAGTAAAAATTTAACACTGTTAGTAATTGAATTAAAATTGATAATAACTAAAAATAGAAGAATTTAATTTGATCAAATCCAAGTAGATAGATTAAATTCATACTTTTCAAAAAATAGAGGGACTAATTGTAAATTTGACAAAAAAAAAGTTAATCCTAACATGGTTACGTACATTTGTTTTTGGCGTTGCCGATTGTCTTTGTACTTCCTCGTATCTGAAGCCTAAGTTCATCCACCAGTTCGCTCTGTGTGCGTGATTACCTAATAGTCCATTCATTTATTATTATTTTTATTAGCCAATTAACGGTCCATTTACAGCTTTATTAATTTGTTTATTACCTTGTCTTTAATTTGTTTAGCTTGTGCTTTGATCAAGTTTTGACTATGGCCGGCTGTACTTTTAATTTTCTTCATACATCTTTGCCCTTTTCTCTTGGTTTTGGCTCTTTCCAATCTCCATTAAAAAAATTTTCCTGCCAGCATGGGACAATTCCTGCAGGTCTTCTTCACGGGATCAAAATAAAACAACCTTGGTTAGAGTTAACCTTGGCAAAGTTTTGTGGTAATAATTAACTAATTATCGAGATTAATAAGAAAAAAAGAATAACTTGAAGCTCAAATGTAATGTAGCTTGACCTAGCATCAGTATTCATACGTAGGCAATATATCCTTGGGTCAAATTACCAACTGTTTTCTGTAAGTGTTAGCCATGTCACAATATCAATCTTGAGACATTTTTTCTAACAAATAATTTCATGAAATAATCATTAACCTGTCAGCAAATTTGAATGCTTGTATATGAGATAAAGCAGCGGAAGAAATGCTTAATGCCCCGACATTTCAAATTGATAAAGAGCTACATTAATTTCGACGACATAATTGACCATATGACTCACTACTGGCGCTATATGACTATATCTCATAACCACTAATCTCCAATATTGTTACTTCTCGGAAAATTAATATGGTTGAGACAAGACCCACAAATTGAATATGCTAATACAGAGTTAAATGTCTTCTTCTTCAACAT
This sequence comes from Microcos paniculata, assembly GCA_030664755.1. Taxonomy (NCBI): domain Eukaryota; kingdom Viridiplantae; phylum Streptophyta; class Magnoliopsida; order Malvales; family Malvaceae; genus Microcos; species Microcos paniculata. The sequence goes on along the minus strand of CP131462.1, from coordinate 8,148,331 downwards.
GTTTTGATTCGAAGTAATTAAGGAAATCCTTGATCAGTTTTCTACTTTGCAGAAAACTACTTTTTGTTTTCATTGCAAGCTGAAACAACAGATAGCTCTTCTTTCTTTGTTTTAATGGCTGACACAAAATCATCTAATGCTTGAACGGAAGACCCCTTTTCCTTTCCTTCATCTCTCACACCTGCCCTTATATGTTGTGCAATCTCTTCAGCTTTCTTCTTCATATCCCCTCCTTTCCCTTCCTTGTCCATCACCAATCGTATCACTCTCTTAACCTCTTCCCCTGTGATAGTACTCTGAAAACCTCTTGTCAACTCCACACAAACTTCCATTTCCTCCACCAGCATTTTGGAATTGTAAGCCTGCTCTGCTGCCATTGGCCACCCTATCATTTTCACTCCCTGGCTTAAACTCTCCAACGTTGAATTCCATCCGCAATGGCTTAAGAATGCCCCTGTCGATTTGTGTGACAATATCTCCAACTGCGGTGCCCAGTTTTTCACCAACAGGCCTTGTCTACTCTTGCTCATTCTCTCTTCAAATCCTTCAGGTAACCATTCTGTTCTGAATTCAGCTTTTATGTCGAAACCAAGGGGAGGCCTTATAACCCAAATGAATGGGTTTCCACTTTCTTCCAAACCAATAGCTAATTCCATCATCTGTGATGGACTAACAGTATTTTGGGAACCAAAAGAAATGTAGAGAACTGAATCGACACCATGCATATCGAGCCACTGGAGGCATTTTTCAGGAGAAATTCCGGGCTTTTTTGCTGCATGTTGTCTGTACAAACTACTACTCCGACTTGAAGACATGGACTTATTTAACAAGGCTTTAGGTAGAAGCGGCCCAATTGCCCAAATAGAGAAATTGGTAAATTTTCTCAGCGACTCCAATCCAAGAGGCTCAATCTCTTCAACAGTATTACACAACCACCCAAAAGAGTTCAAAGAACCTGTAATTTGAGCCTGCATAAACCTGGTCCATGGATCACTACCAGCAGCGTTTCTCATAAACGGATGCAGTTGAGAAACATGGAAACGACACCTTTCAGTGAATCCTGGCAAACTAAACTCTTCAGAGTCTGTATGACGATGGGGAAGATTCAACCAAAAGGAAACATAAGCCAAGGTACCGTAAGCTCCACCGGTGACGAATGAAATGTCTACAGTGCCTGTACTCTTTGCAACATCCGCAACCCATCCGAAGAAAGGATCTGATATTATACAAAGAGGGGGCTTGCCAGCTTGTTTCTCTATGATATCTAGTAACAAGCGATGGAATGGGGTTTGGAGAGAGGGAGAAGAAGTGAGGAGTTTACCAACCTGATCCAAGGGCAAGTTCTCGGTATTCTCTACGTTGGGGGGCAAGCCATGGTCAGCGCTGTTGAAAGGGAGCTCGGCCAAGCTGATCCCAGCTGCATAACTGTCTTCGTCCTGGTGAAGAGTGGAGCGGAGATATTGGATGTTGAGAGGGGTGTTGGCGATAGTTATGGTGAAGCCAGTGCGAAGGTGGATTTGTCTTGCAAGAGCCAGAAAGGGAATAAGATGGCCATGAGCCATAAAAGGGAGCATGACGATATCTATGTGCTCGTTTCCAGAACCCATCCTTCGTGCTTGGGTATTGATCATCGGCTCCTTCTCTGTTTTTCTCCTCCTCCTGTGTTGCTATATATTGACTATAAGTTGTCAAATGTTATCTCCAAACATTTCTACATTGTTTTTGGCGTGGCCGATTGTGATTTGTCTTTGTAGTACTTTGTAGAAATAAGTAAGTGGGTCCCTTGAAGTGTTGGTATGCATGAAGCCATTAACCTATTATTTAAACCCATCCACCAGCTTCCTCTGTGTGAAATTAATAGCGCATTCATTATGATTTTATTATAAGATGAATGTTGAATAAATGTTTTGTTAGTATATACTATAGTTCTGTTGTTGTACCCACATGAATTTCTGATGGTGTTTTTAGTTTTTTACTAATCTACTAGTGACGGATCTTGACATAAAATATTGAAGGAGCCAATTTAAAATAAGTTAATTTTAGAGGTTAAGTTGGAAATTTTGATATATTTATGTACACATATATATTAAATACATTTAAATAATAATGAAATTTTAAAAATTTTGGGGGCACATATGTTTGGGGCACAAGATCCACCACTGCAACCTACTCTCACTAAAATAATCGACCCAGACATACAGCTACTTGATCTTGATTTTTGCCACTGTACCCTTTTAACTTTCAAGCTCTTTACCTTGTCTTTGACTAGTTTACCTTGTACTTTGATCAAGTTTTTATTCTAACAGGCGATTACTTTTAATTTTCTTCATATTTCTTTGTCCCAGTTTTGGCTCTCTCTCCAATCTCCATTTAAACAATTTCCTGCCAGCATAAGACAATTCCTTCACGTCTTCTTCATGGGGATCAAATAGAACAAACTTGGTTAGAGTTAGCTTTGGCAAAGACTGTAGTAATAATTATTTATTTATTTATTCAAATTAACATAAGGGAAAAAAAAACCTTGAAGCTCAGATGTAATGTAGTTTGATGCATTAGTATTCATCTCTAAACAATATCCTTGGTATTTTGTAACAAGTGTTGGCCATTTAGCACTGTTTCTTCTAACTTAATTTTCTCTATCAAATAATTCATAAAATAGTCATTAATCTGTCAACAAATTTGAATACGTGTAAACAATAATGCAACTGAAAGTGTTTAATGCGCGGACGTCTCAAATTGATATGGTTGGAAATAATCTGCATTTCGACATAATTGACCATATGACTGATTGTATATCTCATAACCAGTAATCCCCAATATGATTATTTCTCTGAAAACTTAATGATTGAGACAAGATCCACTATGCTGATACAGAGTTAAACCCTTGAACAATGTCTACTTCTTCAACATGTTTTGATTCCAAGTAAGGAAATCTTTGGTCTTTTTTTTACCATGCAGAAAACTACTTTTTGTTTTCATTACAAGCTGAAACAACAGATAGCTCTTCATTCTTAGATTTGATGGCTGAAACAAAATCATCCAATGCTTGAATGGAAGACCCCTTTTCCTTTCCTTCATCTCTCACACCTGCCCTTATATGTTGTGCAATCTCTTCAGCTTTCTTCTTCATATCCCCTCCTTTCCCTTCCTTGTCCATCACCAATCGTATCACTCTCTTAACCTCTTCCCCTGTGATAGTACTCTGAACACCTCTTGTCAACTCCACACAAACTTCCATTTCCTCCACCAGCATTTTGGAATTGTAAGCCTGCTCTGCCGCCATTGGCCACCCTATCATTTTCACTCCCTGGCTTAAGCTCTCCAACGTTGAGTTCCATCCGCAATGGGTTAAGAATGCCCCTGTCGATTTGTGTGACAATATCTCCAACTGCGGTGCCCAGTTTTTCACCAACAGGCCTTGTTTACTCCTACTCATTCTCTCTTCAAATCCTTCAGGTAACCATTCTCCTCTAAATTCAGCTTTTAATTCGAAACCAATTGGAGGCCTTATAACCCAAATAAATGGATTCCCACTCAGCTCCAAACCAATGGCTAATTGCATCATCTGACATGGACTAATTGTATTTTGGGAACCAAAAGAAATGTATAGAACCGAGTCAGGACTTTGTTGATCAAGCCACCGCAGGCACTTTTCAGGAGAAATTCCGGGCTGTTTTCCTGCATGTTGTCTGTATAAACCATTAGGATTTGAAGACGATGTTGATGACTTATTTAACAAGGACCTAGGCAGAAGAGGCCCAATTGTCCAAACGGGAGACTTGATATATTTTCTCAGCAACTCTAAACCGAAAGGCTCAATCTCTTCAACTGTGTTACTCAGCCAACCAAAGGACTGCAAAGAACCTGAAATCTGTGGCTGGAAAAACCTGGACCATATATCAGTACCATCAGCATTTCTCAAAAATCTATGGAGTTGAGAAACATGGAACCGACACCTTTCAGGGAACCCTGGCAAAGTGAATTCTTCAGAAGTGGTTTGACGATGTGGAAGATTCAGCCACATGGAAATATAAGCGATGGTACCGTAAGCACCACCTGTAGTAAATGTAATGTCCAAAGTGCCTGTACTCTTTGCAACATCCGCAGTCCAACCGAAGAAAACATCTGATATTATACAAAGAGGAGGCTTGCCTTGTTTCTGTATCATATCTAACACCAAGCTATGAAACGGAGTTTTGAGGGATACAGATGAGTAGAAGAATTTACCGATTAGATCCAAAGGCAAGTTCTCTGTGTTCTCTATGTTGGGCGGCAAGCCATGTTCAGCACTGTTGTATGGGAGCTCGACCAAGCTGATTCCGGAAGTGGGATCTTGTTGGAGAGTTGAACGGAGGTACTGGATGTTGAGAGGGGTGTTGGCAATGGCGATGTTGAAGCCTGTGCGGTGATGGATCTCTCTTGCAAGAGCTAGAAATGGTATGAGATGGCCATGAGCCATCATAGGAAGCATTACTATGTCAATGTGCTGATCGGAACCCATTGTACTTTTGGTTTGTCTTTTGGCTGTGTATTGGCTGTTTCTACTTGCAAAAAGTAGTTTCTGATAGCTAGGCAGTGAATAGTTGTTTGTTTGCGGCATAAGCTCGTTTTCACTGGGGTACTTCCCTTGAAAATGTTGGAGAAAGTGACAGGGTGGTTGGGGAATGTAATTCTTGGTTCAATGATCAATCTGAGCCCCAAAAAGGCCAAAGCACGCCGTCCTACTCCCGTCACACCAGCTTCCTGAGTTGCGCGGATGAGTTTAAGTCCCCGTCTCTGACATGAAACTGGTTTACGTGGACTTTGAACATCCACTACTTTGAAACTAAAACGGTTCTTTATTGCCTCGTTACTCCTTTTGGTTGTTCGGTTAATAATAGAATTTCGGGTCCCTACTTTGTCATGAAGCAATTTAGAAAGGGAGACGAGAAAAGAAAAGGAGACGAAATTAGGGGAAAAGATACATGTATTAACTTGGTAATATAGTCTTATACACAGGTGGATGTCATGTGCACAAGCCTTTTTCTTTTACTAATGAAACAGATGTGTACAAGAGCCTTTGTTTTTTTGGCAAAAAAGATATTTCACCAGCTCTGTGGGGCCTCGAACAACCGAAGCTTATTTGTGCTACAAGCCTACAAAGTTGAGGAATTAAACACTAAATAGAAGTATTTATGGGCCGAGTGGCCAGCTTAGGCTTACAAAGCTCGATCCTGATCCATCGATCACAGACTATGTTAAGTTCGAGCTTGATTCGGTTTGTTGAAAATTTATTCGTAGAATTAAATTTCTGAATATATGAAAGCCTACTGGGCTGTACCCTTCCGAACCCAGACCATATTAGACCACACTCATTCTGGTGAAGCCCATGGAAACTCTAGCCCGGGGCTACATAGATTTATATGTGGGCTGGGCAGCTGGTTAACCAATCAATCCCGAGTCAAATGAAACCCCAGTAGAGGGCAACCACTGATTTCCAGAAATAAAGCCAGCAACAGTGAAAGTTTGGGCCTCCAGGGTCGTGAGTGAAGCATGGTACCCAGGCCATCCAACCCTGCCCGATGTTGAGGCTCCTGGCCCAGAATTCATGTATTCCCCATAGTAGAGTGTTTTCAAAGCCTGACTACCAGACCAAGGAGACCATCCTGAAGGATGTATAGAGTCATCAAGGAAAGATTGCATGATAACCGTACGAGAAAATGGCTTCCACGGCCTCCCAAGAAACGTTTTCACTTTTGACTTGTAAGGAACCAGGTCTGATGCAGCTCCTATTTTGCAGTTGTGAATGGAGATGCCCGTGTTTTGGTACTGGCTGGAACGACCTTGTGCAGTGATGAAGTTGTCCTGAAACGACGATGATTTCCTGACAAAAATGTTGCAGTTTTGAAGCACAACAGCCGAGTTTCCGAAGATGAAATCTATAGTTCCATAAATGTCAGATTCCCTATAGAATTGGCGCTTGGAAAGGGTGTAGAGAGTGTCTTGGTAACCAACTACAGAACATCTGAAAATAACTGATTTATCAGCTCCAACTCGTAGAGCTACGGCTTGGTGCTTGGCAGGACCAGCATTGTTCACGAATGTCATGTCTCTGGCAATAAATCCATCACCCATTGCAGCTGAAAGAGACAGTCGTATATATGTTATGACAGAGCTTTTTGTTTTTTTTGAGGAAATGTTATCACAGAGTTAAATGGGCCATATTGACTCATAATATGTAACATTAATATAATTACTAGAGTAGAATCCCCTCGCGTAGTTTCGGGACTAATTTATTCTTTTATTGTACATAGAGCAATAATTATTAAAATAAATTTGCTTCATTTCTAATTACAAAAATAAACATGTATAATATAATAAACAAAATAGTATTGATTTCTTTTTTACTATACATAGAATAACAATGGTAAGAGGAAAACTCAAATAATGTCGATTGGTTGAGGGTTAAAAAATAAACATAATATAACATACGAAATTGGACTATTTTATATAAAAAATTTAAATGTATGAATGATAAATTCAATAAACATTTGAGGTAAAAAAATTTGAACATTATATAAAAGTAATAAATTTTTAAAAATAAAATTTGCGAAAAAGGAAAAATTATAGGTTAAACGTATTGTAATTTTTTGTGAAATTCAATATTTATAATAATTTAAAACATTCCAATTAATAACACACCAATATAAAGAAAATTTTTGAAAAAAAAACAATAAAATATATTTTCAAACTAAATATAATCATTTTTCTCTTTCCCCATTCCACAAATATAATAAATAGCTTATACAAAATATTTAATACACTTAAAATATAAAAATCATTTTAAAATTATTTATAATTATTTTTCTCTCTCCTCTTATCCTACATAACGCTACCTATGGCTTCCATAACACATTTCTTTAATATAATAGTATAGATTATCCTGCTAAATTATTATTTATTAGAAGGGTAATTGAAAGACTGACCAAATTAAAAAACTATACTATATCATATAATTATTAAGCCATTATTAAAGTATAAATAGAAGATTAATTCTTACCGACAGTGGCAGACTGGAAGGTAGACCAGCCTTCTTCAGAGTTCCTATCGCCCACGATAATGGTTTTACCTTTCCCATCACCAATTAACATTACGTTCTTTTGCTTCGTTGAAAACTTGAGATTCTCATGGTAAATCCCTGCTTTTACATGAATTACAGTCCTACCCTTTCCCTCCATTAATACTAATCCATATACTGCCTCACCTATTGTCTTATGTGTTCCACTCCCGTCCTTAGCCACCACAGCCAGCTTAATATTATCGTTATTCTTCAGCCCTCCCATAATTTCCTCCACTGAAGCTTCTAGAAGCTTCCTCTCTGACATGGAAAACCATGTCGGAAAATTATTATCCGACAACAGTGATCTCCGGGGGCTTCCTCTAGGATTTATATTAGCTTTTTTGGGTTTTATGCTGGACACATAAAGTGCTAGTGAGTTACTTATGTAAGGAAACAGATTTTCAGCCAATGAACCTAATATACTATTTTCTGAATAGATCATCAGCTCATGGTTTTGAAGGCTTTCCATGCAAGTTTCTTGATTGGTCACGGCAGCACTGAGCCAGGTTTGGATATCATCAAAGCTGTGGCTTGGGTTAGTATTTGAGCTATTGATGACATTAGAGAGCAGCTCTATGGTATCATCAAGCAACTCCATGCAGTCTTTCATGGCGCCAGCAACCAAGTTGTTCTTGAGCTGAACCTCTTGGTAACTAAGGCCAAGGCTATAGACATGAGCTCGGGCCATTTCAGCTTGGTGTAGAGAAAATTGAAGTGTAGAGTCAAAGAGTTGCTTTGGGGAAGCATTTTTATTGGTTTTAAGTGAAAGGAGGACAGTTTCACAGGCAGCTCTGTAAGGGGCATCTTTGCAAGAAGGAAATAAATAGGAAGGGAAACCATTAGGAAGTGATCTAGAGAATTTTGTGAAATGAGATTGTAAAGGTTTTGCGGTCGCCTGCCCTGCTAAAGACAGTGTTCCAAGTATGAGAATGAACAGGGGAGGGAGAAGCCTTCTGTTCCAAGGCATTGCTAATTCTTCTAAGTGGTGGTTTTGGACGGTGCGATAGTGACTGTGTTAGAGAAAGGAGCTCATCATATTGGGAACCGACCACCTTCCTCCTATATATAGAAGGAAAATTAATAATTGATTAAAGAGTATCATTCATGTCTACGAATCACAAATGGTAAGGTGGTTGGGACGTGGGAGGTGAAAGTGCAAACTTCGTATCAATCATAATGCATATATATATATATATATATATATTCACCACTTATTTTCCTAAATCTAAAGCAAAAATTTATTAAGGGCGCAGGGGTAAAAAAGAACCCCAATCCTCTTTTATTCGTTTGTCTTGATATTTAACTTTGATTAGAAAGTGTAACTAACGGTTTTGGCTCAACCGATATTGGTCGACCAAAAGTCTCACGTGTCTGCTTTGAGATTAGAACTTTATGGGTGGAAATAATAATCTCATGATAATAATTGGCCATATAATTGACTTATTTATCTTAATCACTGATCTTATCTTGCTTTCTAAAAGGACAAATTTCATTTTTCTTTTCTAATTGTGATCTTCACCACTGGGGCGTTTTGTATTAAAGTAGCACTGAATTCAGTTACATCGTTTGACAAGATATTAATCAGCAAGCTAGTTATCTTAGTGGTTCTATGAAGTAATTTCAAGGGGAAAAGAAAAGAAAAGAAGAGAAGAACTCAAAAAAGTACATGAAGTGGAAAAGTAGCTCAATTATTAACAAGGCTAAGCCAAAGGAGTGGAGGATAATCCTCCGGTGGTCTGTCGGTGTTGATTAGGCCTCAAGACTGGAGACTGAAGAGACAAAGGAACAACTGCAGGAAACCCATACGCTAAATCCAGGTGACTCGGTCAATTCAGAAACTTAATGACTTCATGTCACAAGTCTATTATTATCGTGTATATTAATCCATGCATTACCCATTTTGGATTTGAGTTGAGTACACTCTTAACCATAATTACATAAAATGAGATATGTTTCAGTATGTGATACCAATATGGGATCATGGTAATTTATAAATTTTATGGTACGAAAAGGATAAACTTAGATGGTATGATATTTCAAGTTGTGATAAGTTTAAAAAAATTTGTTGGGTCGTTAATAGTATATATCATGTAAAATTTTTATAAATATAAATCAATCTTCATAAACAATTAAAGTATATAAAACAATTGCAACCAAAACATAAAAAAACTTTGATAAAATAAATATATGAATTAAAAATTTTACTCATTAGTTGATTGCTAGAATATTTATGAAGAGGACATGTTTTAATATTTATTCAAGTAATAAACAATTTACCTGCAAATTTTATCTCTCTCCATTCATGATACTCATCATCTCCATTTCACTCACTGTTTCTACAAAAAAAAATTAAACATTTAAAATCAAATTTAGTAAGAAAATTAAATGAATAAATTATTTTTTATTTTATTTATTTAAAATTCATCCTTTTTAATCTTAATTTCTTCAAAATTTTAAATTTTATATAAAAAATTCAGAACATCGATTTCGTAAAATTAAATCGGAAACCCAAGAAACCTGTAATGTAAAAGTACTACAATTCTGGATCGGGAACCAGGAAACCCGGAATGCAAAAGTACTACTACTCAAATTGAAAATCCTGGATCACAGTTCCAAGAGAGGTGGACGAATCCTGATAACTATGCTCTCAACATTGATTACATTTTCCATCCAAAGATGGCTTGACTTGAGTCTACGTATCAATCCCTTTCGTACGGTTCACAGGTAAAAGAGGGTTTTATACGAAGGTATACGTACAATACAGAAGGTTTTTGAGTTTGGGAGGTTTGAAGAATGAAGAGTAAGGTTACTGGCAGAGATCCCAAGAAATAATTTCTTTCATTAATCCACATTATATAAAGAATAATTGTCATGACATGTTTCTTACAAATCATGGGGCAACCGAGTTACCTCCCAAGGACCCTCTGGAACCAAAAATCTCCATAACCCAAACAAAAATAAACAATATTCCGTGACATTGGTACACTATACCTGACTGACAATGGGTAATGGGACAGGAAAATTTTGTAGACTACCACTTCACTAAAATCATCAAATACAATCCCTATATATATTAGCCATCTCATTAACATGGCAAGCCATCTCATAGGCTCTGTATGCAGTGGACCTTTCCTGGTCACCGCCGTGACCAGGAGATAAGATCGAAACTCCTAGTCAACCAATACAGTGACCTACCATATGAAGACCCAAAAAGAAATTATGAAAAAAGGAGGGCTAGAGAAGACAAAAAGGAGGAAGTTGAGGTAGAAGAAAAAGAAGAAAAGATGCAAATGGGAAAGGACTATAAGGAAACAACACCGGTTGAGACAGGCATCTTCTGCCAAGAATGGGGCCAGCCTCACCAGATTAACCAAAATCACAACCCGACAAAGTAGCAAACTGTGAGTTCCCTAAATCCTGCGCTCTGCTTATGATCGAGAACTTGTACACACAATGCTCCACGCACTTGAACCTCAAAACCTTTTGAGGCTCAATCACCTTCATGACCACATGAACCAACGAATGCTTTGAATGGACTAGAAACAACTCTTGGTTTCAGGAAACCATTTGCAAATGAATGGAATTACCAATGAACTCAGTATCGCAAACCCAAAAATTCAATCCAAAACTGAACTCATGATGGGGCAGCAGCAGCAGATGCCTTCTCCATTTTCTCCTTCTCAATCTCTGCTCTCCTCTGTTCAGCATGCTGAGCAACACCGTTTGCAAGAGCTTGATAATGGAAATCAAGTGTCTGCGTAAGGTTCTGGAACCTCATAGGATCTGATGCTTGTAAAGCTAGATTTAAAATCGGGGAAGCATAGAAAAAAATCCTCATTTTAGACAATGCCATGGAAAATCAACAAAAATAGAAGATGAATATCAACAAACTTAAAATCTGAGCTTAACAAACATGTATACCTTTGACAGTATCCACAAAGAAAACAAAAGGGTCTACTTCATCAATTGGTGACTGCAACTCTTCATCATCACTGAAGTCATCATCCGAGTCATCATCGTCATCATCATTTGAACGGAAAGCCTTTGCCTATAGAAAAGGAAAAAAGGGGTCAGGCATGCCACCATGCTCATTAACATATAACAGCAGTATGATAGATTTGAGTTCTCTGTTCAGGTCATCAGTACCTATATTTTTATTCAGCATACCAACAGCAATTTATAAAATCACACTAAGGAAATGACCGAGAATTTCCTCAACTTGAGGTGCTTTCCTTTTTTTCTTGGTGGTGGTGGTGGTGGGTGTGTGGGTGGGGTGGGGTTGGGTTTGTTGGGGTGTTGGGGTTGGGTGGGTGGTGTTATCAGCAAGGTTATCTAAACAGCTTACAGGAATAAGGTGAGGAAGTCTTCATCCCAGCTAAATAGTGGATAGAGATTCCCCCGTGGGTATATGATGGGTTATCAATACTTTCTCACTGCTAGAGGTTCCCCCATGGGTATATGATGCGTTATCAATACTTTCTCACATACTCTACACATAAATTATGCAGTCACAAAATTGCTACACTCCTCTTTAGATTATTCCAAATCAGAGGGAGCTTGCCTTTTACGCCAAACTCTGATATCTAACACACCGAATTCACATACCTGGGCAGCTAATTTTTGAAGCCTGATGCTATCAGCTTCATCCCCGTCCTCTGCATCAACCCCCATATCCTTGTCAGAACCATCACCATCATCGTCGTCATCATCAGTCTGGAAACCATCCATATCATCATCATCTTCAACATCTTCCTCCTTTGCGGCTTCTGCTCACACATAAATTTACATGGATTAATTCCAGGTATCAGATAAATGATGTACCAATAAAAAACCTTGAAAAGACAGCAAGTCAAAGCCAAACGAAGAACGAAATGGTTGCAACATCACATGCACACACATGAGAGAGAGAGAGAGAGAGAGACCTGCAACTTGATCCTTGTATGCAACTAGGAGATCAAGGGTGGCCCTAAACACACGCCCAAGAGCCTCCCCAGCTAACTGCTCACCAGGAAGGGCAAGTAGTGATGCAAGGCCCAAGCAGCACACTTTCTTGTCATGTTCCCTGCGGCACCCATATCACTAATAATGTCACAGCCGCACAATACCCAAGTGAAATTATAAAACAAATGATACTACACTTAATGCTCATATGGAGAGAAAGATATCTACAAATTACGACTTACCGCTTAAAATTAACCCGCACACCACTCTTTCTAACTTGTTGCAACAACTGGAACCAAAGGTTGAACACTTCTGTAGTAACACCAAGCTTATTCAAAATGCTGAGTGTCAAAGCAGCATTGTAATAGACCGCATTGGCAATCTGGGTTAAAACAAAACCAGCATTGTGTTAGAAAATCATTGGCCCACACTGTCTTCAGGAATGAAAAGTACTTCTGAAAGTAAAACCAATGCAACTTGCAAAAAAAATTGCAGTGTTTATGCCCTGGAGTCAATTACATTTAAATCAGCAATAGCTCTTAGAAGTAATAGCTACTTCAAACCATATTTAAACATATAAAGAACAAATCTAGATTTTAAAGAGAACATTCCAAACAAAATGGACCATTAGCTTCAAACTTTAAACAGAATCGGACAAAGAAAATTAACAGATAAAAAGTTATAAACTAACATAAATAGACCATTAACTTCAAACTTGTAACAGGAATCGGACAAAGAAACTTAACGGATAAAAAGTTATAAACTAAGTTAAATTGGCAATAAATAAATGTTCAACTACTGCTTTCTGATTGTGCTGTATAGAGATAAGATTCTGCAGTAGCCTTTGAGTTGGTGCATAATTGAGGAACATAGAACATGGATATTAATAAGACACATGAAGCGTGACGTCATATAGTAGAAAACTACAGCTAGGTCCAGGACCTTACCACTTGCACAAGAAGACATTTCAAGCGTGATTTCTCTGTTCGACGCAATCGATCAATTGTGATTCTCAGATAAGGTTCAGCCCAATGATCCACCTGTCCTCTACAGTTTTGAAACACTACCTCTATCAGCTTTGGAGCTGGTTCAATATCATTGTCCTCTAAATTCTTATCTGCCATAATCTGCCAAAGAAAGAAAACAATCCTTGTAAACCAAAGAGATGCATAAAGGAGGTAGAGAATGGCAAAATAAAAAACTCAAGATATATTTCATTTTCTTTCCCATGGCAGTTGACCATCTAGGAGCTACTTAATCACTCACAGATGAAACCATAGTCCAAAGACTTTGCTGGTAGTCTGGTTCCTTGCAAGTAATAAAATGTGCAGTTCCCCTGGATATATAGTTGTCCAAAGGAACCAAAATATCTGCATGAAAATAGCTACTACTTAGAAACATCACCAAAATACAGATGAATTCTAATATACATAACAATAAACTGAAACCGCAAGACAAATAACGTATCGAACTCCCCACTTTTAGCTGTTATGATGTAATGTATCCATATGTACCCAGTAGAAACCAACAGATATGAATTGTCGATGTAATATCATAAGCAAATCTGGACATCCGCATTGAAAGTGGCAATATGACCCATAACTTAGAGACGGTTGCCTAGAAAACTGTTTCAGACACCAGACTTGAACCAATGGGGATTGTGCGAACATGTTAACTCTAGAATTTGTAAGAAGGAATATTGTTCAACAAGTGGTTAACAACACAATAAGTTCTCCGAAAAAATTTGACAAAAAAGTATTTGCAGTTTTTTTCCCAAGCGTGGATCTCACATACACATGCATGACACAAGTTTCAGATCAGTAATGTTAGGCATAATGTTTTTCAAGGAGCAAAATAGTATCACTAAGTAGTTTACCTTAATATGTTAACCTACAATTTAGTTATTAACAAGGAAGAAAATGTTTAAACCGTGAATGGTGTAAAAGAAACATATCTGGTTAAGAATTCAACATTCAGATATGGAAATGATAAAGGAACTAAGTCAAGCGGAAAATGTAGATAGAATCATACTTGGAAAGAAGTCTATAGCCCAATCAGCCAATGCTTCAATCATCAAAGGCCAAAGGCTCCACATATCCAAGGATATAGTTGGAGAAAAGAAGGTCATATACGAAACAATCTCCAAGACTTCTTCAAAAACCTCTGCAGAAGAATGCAAAAAATTGATTAAAATCGACGCTATTGGGCTACACAATGATAAAGACCAAATAACATCCTACAAATCAAATTTGGCATGATAGATATATCACAGCCAATGAACTATTACAAACATTTCATCCGTCAGATTGAAAGCCAAGTCCATTTTAACCTGTACATACCTTGTCCATCAGTCGTCAACATTCTTCGCATGATTGGGAGCAAAGTTGGCTCAATCTGAACAAAAAGGTGTGGAAGCCTGCTAACTGATTCAAGTATTGTGCTTATGGCACGCAAACAACCAACTGCCGCCAGAGCACCAGGATCATCAGCTTCATCATCAGCTTCTGCCGTGTTCATACATCTCCAAAATGCAGCTGCCTGACAGCCACGAAACAATGATTATATAAGGATATAGATTAACTGACACATAATACTTTAAAAAAAAAAATTATGGAAACATGCATTACCAGATTCTGACATAATCCAAGAGCATAAGGTGCCATCTCCTCCCCAAATTTGTCAACTATAGTCTCCAGAGTAAACACAAGATCCTCATTCTCAACTTCATTCATGAGTTTAAAAATCTCTGGAATAGAAAAAAAGGCACATTGCAATTTAGTGACTAGCATGCTTAAATAATGAAAGGCAAGAGTATTGTACAAAGGTCCAATAGAATAATTTACGTGATCTACAAGTGAAAAGACGAAGAAAAAAACAACAGTAATGTTCCCAAGAGCCAAGTTAATTTTGAGACAACCATCATGTAAGCATAAGCTGTTAATATGACACAACCAAGTTTCAAATACCACTTACCATCAAGTAGTTGAGGAAGAATTGGACGAATCTCATTTAAATCTGCAAATAAAACAATTTATTTTCTGTTAGGCACCCAAATATCGTATTAAGCAAAGGGACAAAAAGAGATGTGAATAGAAATAGGCAGCAACAGTGATGGCAACAATTATAAATGCAAATTTTGCTACAAGCTAGCTAAATCCACGAACAGGAACAGGAACGATCTCAATGCATACCTCTGCAAGCTTCAACAAATGATCTCAACGCAAAAACTGAATCAACACGAACAGGAAGCTCCGGATCACGCAACCCAGACACAACACTATGCAGTGCTTGACGGAAATTATTCTGGTCAGAGAAGTTTATGTGGGCATACTGTCCCGCTACCCAAGCGGCCTAATATCCAGACCACAAAAGTATAAATGAGAAGGCATTCCAAAGTTTGATCAATAGTAGATATAATGGAAAGTTATATATAGAAAAGCATTGGGAAGAAAATTTATTGGAAACATACCTTGGCTCTAAGATGACCGACAGGACTGCGGAACTCTGGGAAAACATGTTGCATTAACATATGTTCCAGTTCAGACTTATAAGGCTCAGTTTGTTTCAGTTTATCACAAAGTGCTCCAACAGCAAGGAGGGCACCATCCTTCTGTCGGTAGGGCTTATATTCTAATGGTGCTTCATCATACCTAAACATGAAAGATTTTCCATGAAAGATTTTCTAAAGAAAAGAAACTTAAGCCAAAGAGAAAGATTCCTATTATGCCAGTCTTAAAAAGTAAAAGAATACCTCTTGAAAATTTCCACAATGAATTGAATAAACTTTTGAAGGTTCTCTTTTCCACGTTTTCTGACTAACTCACTGACAAAGTCCATGGAAGCAGTCCTTGGACTATATAAATCTTCAATTATATCTACAGCACAATAGTAAAGTGTATGGTCAGTATGGGTCATCCAAGGTATCCAACAAGTAAATCAGATTTCGTTACTCACCGTAACCCTTCCTCACATACTCATGTGGATCTTCCTCCCAAAGCTTTTGATCATTGTCATTGAAACACATGAGAGGAAAGACTATCTCAAAAAGAAGAACGTCAAGCTTTGGCTGCAACAAAGTATACATGCTAGTTTTTGAGATGCTGCATATAGATAAACAAGTTTTTGGTCAGAATCCATCATTAACACTTCTAAATTGAGATAAAATTTGAAATGTGAAAAAATAGAACAAGAGAACAATGCATCAGTGGAAAGAATGTCATCAGTAGTCTTAAGACAACAGTAAAGGCCACCAAAATCAATACAAAAATCATGATTCCTATCAAGAAATGACCAGATCTCTCTTAACCATTGAAAATTAATGGGTTTTTGTTTGCTAAGACGAAGAGATAAAGTTACACATTATACAGAGAGAAAAAAATTCTAATCGACATTGCTGCGCAAAAGTTCCTTAATTTTCAGGTTAACATAACATGGTAAGAACTTCCTGGGTAGCCATAAATAATCAAGAAACAGAATCTAACAAGCAACCCTTGAAAGAACCAATTGAAGATGATCCAATTCTTTCAGTTAAGTGCAGGGCAACCTTTAGCCTCAAGTAAAGGATCATCCCAACATTAATTCTGAAAGAATGGTCAGGTCTAACAAAATCATAACAAAACATCTTACACTGACTAATAAAGACTAAAAGCAACAGTATATGACAATTTTTGTAGAACCATATTACAAACCTGCTGCTTAGATATTGAAGAATAAGATTGGTAACTCTGTCAGGAAGATAGCCACCAACACGAATCACACCCAATAAGTTTAAGTGGCATTCCAAAATTTTCCCTGCATAATTTTTCTGAAACATCTGGGCAAAAGCCCTGTTCTCTGGATTGCGAAGCTTCAAATCTCCAAACCTATAAAATAGCCACCAAAACCACAAGTAAGCTTGGTAACTTGATGCTAGTGCACATCACTTAATACATGTAGCAATTTTTAAAACTTTACCTTGTATATAGCCTATTTAAAATATGAACAGTCCATTTTTTCACCTTCCACCAACCCCATGATTTCCTGAGTTCAGGATCCACAGGTTGGCCTTCCACAGGTACAGGCCTCTCCAAAACATTCAAGAAAAGAATCATCCAAGCATTGAATACATTTGGATCAAGTAACTGCTTTGGAATCTCCAACTGAGAGGTAGAGACAATAACCCAAAGAGCATGTGAATCATAAAATCTCATGAAAACAGACCACAGGAGTCTAGTTGCACTAAACATTAAAACAAAATACTGTAGTACAACAAATTCTGGTCAAGATATTTTCCACATGATTCTTCCCCAAGCTCAAAAAATATTAAAAATGGACTAAAATGGTTCACATTCTAGAACATCTAGAACAAAAACTGAAAAAAAAAAGCACAAACACAAAGCTTAAAATAAAAAAGACTAGAATGAAGCTACCCTTTAGCACCCCAGAAAGAGATCAGGCAAAATAGTCAATGAAGATGCACTATAAAACTAGAATATTAAGACTTACATAGATAGATGACCAGAAAATTTTACAAATAAGCTTGATTAGGTCAGCTACTTCCAGTGCTGGTTTGACAATTTGAACAAGCCCATTGAATATATTGAGAAGATGAGGAAATGTTTCCTCAACGATGTGGTGAACTGGAGTTCTCTCCTCCTCCGACTTGAACCTAGAGTGACAAAGAAAACTGTGAAATTAGGAGAAAAATTGAAGAGGAGTAGACATTCTATCTTCCATGAACAAGAAGAGAAAATGGAACAAAACTGATTAGATAGTTGAATCAATTAAAGTTTTGAGAATGGATTAGCAACTTCCTGACATGATACAAACAAAGCGAGTATGCACCAAACTAATAGAAACAATAAATCCTTATTTAAATTAAAACAGCACAACGCTTCGAATCAAAATGACTGCTTGCCAGCATGTATGGCAAACAAGCATTGAGGCCTCAGAAAGATGCTATTTAAACTAAACAAGTGCTTTAATCTCCTCCAGTAAATAACTTACATAAACAATGAATATTGCACTGATACAAATATAATAATTAAGAACAGGAATACTCACTCATATTTTCGAGCAAGAATCCTCAACACAAACAAAGCCCCATAAACCTGCTGATCTTGTAGGTTGTGCTTCACCCAGTCCAGAAGCCTTGGCCACTGCTCAGGATAATCAGCATGGATAATGGTCTTGAGACACTCACCCAATTGTACCCTGCAACATAATGAACAAGATGCTCAGAGCAACTTAAGCATATAACTTTCCGCCTATTACCAATCAAACAGTAAAAGGATTCTAAAGAAACAATCAGAAATACAGAGACAAGAACAAAGAGCTTCACCTCAACAAAGGAGGAACTTGAGCTACAAATACAAGAATATGATCGCGAACCATATCTTTATCACTGGGGGAAATTTTCTGTTGCTCATCTACGTTAATTAAAACAAACAAATACAATATTCATATCCATAAAAACATAAACATTTAGACAAAACAATCGAAAACATTAGAAAGAAAAGGAAGAGAGAAAGAGAGCTTACTCGGATCAAGAGGAGCCCAATTCTTAGCAATGAAGTTCTTAAAATGAATAGAAGCAACTTGACGAACAGCCATATCGCAATTATTATCCACGATAATCTGTAACAGTCTCACCAGATGCTGGGGCGTATACTGAAACTGCAACCAATCATAAAAATCCAAAATTCAATATTTTGATCTAAAAATAAAAATCAAACAAATCAAAGCCAATCAATAATAACAAAAATAAACATAAAGAAACCTGATTGAGACTTTGTTCGGCAGCTTTGCGCTCAGCTGGATTGGGACTGAGAGCAGCTTGAAGCACAACTGCGAGACTTGGAAGATCCATTTCTTTTGCTATCGGATGATGAAAAATAGAAAACTAAAAAATGGTTTTAAATGGAAAAATCTAAACCCTAGACACTCAAAATTCAGGTGGGAGATGAGATTCTAGGGTTTAGAGAAGGAAATAAATAACAAAGAAAAAGAAAATAAAATGACAAAGAGAGAGAGTAGTTTGCGGAGGGAGACAGCTAGAGAGCTAAGAGAAAAGAGCAGAGGGTATTTAAATGATTAGGGTTTACGGTTGTTTAACTAAAAACTCCACTTTACTTACTTACACGCGCGGTCAACTCCAGCTTCCACCCCGTTTCCACCATTTTTTGACACAGAAAATTAAAAGTTTGCCGTTAATGACAAACAAACGGCGTCGTATGTTCTGTTTATTGGGAGAGGATCATGACAGCGGACAGCAGCCAGCAGCCAGCAGCCGCACGTGCATGCTTACGGGCGTGCAATTCACGTAAGAAAATTATCACAATTAATATCAATATTAATATTAATATATTATTACTATTATCAACAAAAACTAAAAATACTACTGGTAGTAATGACTTGTTTTTTATGAACAATAATAAAACATTTTTGAAGAGTTAAGTTACTTTTAATTATTAATTATTAATTATTAGTTCAATCCAGTTAAATTATGGTTTTGATCCATTGAGTGGTTGGATTAGCTGAACAAAAGAGGTAAAGCCGTAAAGGCCGAATGCTTTTTTTCACTTTAGATGTACCCCTTTGCTTTATTCGATTTAGTAAAACCTTAGAAGCTTCTTTTTTAAAATTTTTTATTATGAACTTTTTTAAATAGGAGTAATTTATTTTTTTACCATAAATAAATATGAATTTCACTGCTCATGAATTGGTCTTTACCAATGGGAAATAACTAAAACGAGTGTAGCTTAGCAAAAATAAGTACTGGATATTAATGGTTAAAAAAATTTAAAAAACAAAAAAAAACCAAAGTGTTACTGTGTGAGCTAATGACAAGTGAGTAGGAGGCTTTCAAAGCCCTAATAAATGTTCCATCGTTCTTCTTATAGGAACACAATATTTGCGCCGCCTGCTCTTCGTGGTAATGGTTGCACCAAACATAGTAATGGGAATTCCATTCACTTGAATGAAGGCTTTGCCTTGATTGGGAGAAAAGTGATTCCATGGTGGGAGATGAGATCAGATTCCTCAGATGCAGGAATTACAGGAGGGAGATTGGGAAACTTGACATTTAAGGAATTTGGTTTCCCTCTTCCTCTGTAAATGAGTAATTGGTTTCTTACGTTTGGCAGACGTGAGGATTTGGTTTCCCACGGCCGCTGAAATGCTCTGTTTTCAGACAATGACAATGATATCTCGTTTGAAGCGGTAAGATATAGGAGTTAAGGATCAATGGATTGAAGGGAAATAATTGCACTAATGGGTTTTATTGTCAAATCTTTTCTTGCAAAACAAGCCTCTCCAACGAGAAAGCTTGCTGGGGTCTAAGCTTTGTTACAGAGAAGGACCCCCACAAGACTTCTTTCAACTAATCTTAGGGATCTTGTCTTCAATCCCACATGATCTATATCGATAGGAAAATCAGTAAAAGCAGAATTACCATCATTAACTTCTCAATCCAATGAGCAAGAATCATTGCTTCAAGAACCATAACCATGGAACTCAATAATCATTTAGAAGAATGTCCCATCAAATGCAGTGTATGAACAGGAAAGAAAATTTCACAGAATCACAGTTTAAATCGAAAATGTACAGGATACAACAATCATGCAAAAACAGAGTACCGACAATCTAACTACTTAAGTTAAGTAAGTGCTTAATTCAAAGCCTTGTTATTGGCCTTTTATTAATCATGGCAATGCATCAAAAGATGAAAAAAAAGAGAGGACATTCTGCATTCTTGAGAAATGGTATTTGGTGGGCACATATAAAGAATGTCCCAAGATACAATTGAAACTCACTTTCATTATAATACTGATTGTTTATGTCTTTGTTTGTTTCTTCTTTTTTTCTTTTTTTTTACAAATGGTTAATTGACTACGTACATGTGTACCTAGAATACAATGTTACATACGGTACGAAAAATGAGCTAAAGTTTGCTTAGCCGAAGTGTCTACCTCTTTTTCAACTTGAAGCTCAATGAATTTAGATTACACCTTTCTGAATTAGTAAATTTGATCCAAGAAGAACCAGCTTGAAGAAGAAAAACAATAAGCTGAACCACTTGGCTTTGTGTGGTAAGGATATGGTAGGCAAGGAAACTTCGAAGGTACAAGCTGAGATGAGAACCAGAGTTCTATCCACAAAAAAGGGCATCTCAAGTTGAATCTGAAAGATGTCACTGGCCAAGAAACTTCTGCAAGCACGAAAGAAGAAACATCAATCAGAAAAGCAAAAATCCCACGTAAACAAATTCTTGACAAGAACAATAATAGAAAGAGAATAGAAGCACTAGTCAAGCAAATATATTTGAAGTGGGGCTCCCAATAATCAAGGGAAAAACTGTGAAATGATAAGCAGAAGAAAATTAATGTTCGTAGTAAAATACTGCAGTATATGATATGATGCATGACCAGGAATGCTGGACTACCATAAATGGTTCATTGGCAGATAAAACCAGAATCATTTAAGTCACTTCTTGCATTTAAGATTTAACCTTCTTATATTCATTATATATCAGTATATATTGCTCATTTAACTTGTTTTTGCATGTCATGACATATAGATGCTCTTGTTGCATCTGGTTAGTGCAAGGATACAAATGTATTGCCTTCCTGTTTCATCAGTATTGTTAACATGATTTCACGGACTATACATTAAAATAGAGTTGGTTTTAGTTTCTGATTTTTGAGAGCTAGTTACGTAGTTCTTCGTTCCAAACAGGGTGCGGTATGATTCACCTTCTTTAAGTGTCAAGCAATAACAAGCCAATCAGAATCCAAAAATCAAAAACAAATTTGAGGGCAGAATAGATCTGTGCATTATTACCTATCTTATTCTCCTGTCCATTCTATTAATTCACTGCGGTGTACAAACATCTTTGATGCTTGTTCCTCTGCCTCGGTATCATTAACAACACCCCGACATCTTGGAAAGCCACAATAGCATGCCAAGCGCTCGTCAATGGAAAAGAACCTATAAAGACAAAAGGAAGTCAGCGTCTAAGATAACAAAGGAACAAATGTACACAGCAGACTAAAGGGGCACCTATAATCATATGTCAGCTCTTCCCATCGTTTAATATCTCTCTTCGCAAATATAATGATATGTTCATCACCATGAACAGTAATAACCCTTGAGTAGCAATTTGGCTGCATTGAAAGATAGAGAAAAGAAAATTATGGAACATTTCGTGCCCTTGCACCAGAAGGCAATTAGGTCACAATACCACAAAGATCATTCTCCTACAAGTACTTTTGACAACTTAAGAAACCTACAAGCCTGGTGTTATACTAGAAAACCTTATTTATGTCAAAGGAACATTTCTACTCCCCCTGTCCCATCTTTGGCCCTTTTTCCCTTAAGAAAATCTCAAATTTATTCCATGCTGAGAGGCAAACGCCATTCTTTGGTAACCTTCTAAAGAAAATATCGACTTTTCATAAATATACATCTAATACACTATTTAATGGGACTCATAAAGAATTAAGCGTAAATGTGGAATGGACATAAACATTGTACGGCAAGCCTTGTACAGTAGAATGAACATTAACATCTATGGCGAGAATTATGACTTGACAAATATCAGATATTGCCAAACAAAGCAAATCAAAATAACAAAGGCAAGGATGAAAAGCACCTACTTCACATGAGTGATTGATCAGATGTGCTATGCTGCCTGCCCTAGTGGCATCGATCACCCGTTCATTATCAATTCGAAACATGTAAGTCCCAGCACCCTGTGTGATAAAGTACTTAGCAACTTTCTTAATTGACTATGCCTGCTCTCTGAGATAGCCATAGGACAATAATGCAAATATGCAAATAAACAAATAAATGACATAATGAACAGAGAACATACCACTAATGAATTGTATATGAAATGTTCCCTCCTATCAGCTATAGAAGGTCTAACAAGCTCGCCAGTATATTCAATCACCTAGGGAAAATAGAAGTTAATTGTCATGTACTCCAAAAATCCCAAGAATACTATACTGTTAAGAGCAACTTATTACCATGTCTCCTGCTTTATGTGGATGCTTTGCAAATATTCCAAAACCATGTATTCCGGATTTCCCTAGAGCCAAATACAATGAAATTATGGAGAAAGAAAAATTGGGGAAAAACCAAATATAAAACAAAAACAAAGAAGGTGACTATTTTAAACTTCTATATTGTTCCTTAGAGTGAAAAACAACTAGACATAGATTGTAATGGTCAACTATGCGATCAAGCAAAAGAAAACAAAAAAAAAAAAGAAATAAAAAGTAAGAAGATACTTGGAAGCAAGCATTGGAACTAAATGCATATGCACAATTCCTTGAAGAACTGACAATTAAAAATAATTATAGAAACACCAACCAGCTAATAGAACTATATATGGCCGCATCTTACCTCCCACATATCCAAAACCAATAATAGAAAAGACAAGGAAGTTTAAATACAGCTTTATTAAAAAGATGTCATTCAATTTCAATTCAATGGAACAGCCCATGTCCCCTGCCAAACCATCTTAATTATGCCTTCTCCACACAAACATCTTATATGAAATTCTGTCATTTTCCTAATTATGCATCTAGATATGTAAGGCCCCATGAAGTAAGTTGAAGGAAAAATATACTAGATAACTGGATCATAATCTCATAATGACCATAGGTTTCATCAGCAAACCTAATGGATCATAATTTTCCTACAATAAGAAAGAAATATATGTTGGCTAGTATTTCATAATGTTATTAGCACTTTGTCAGAACATATCATTTAAAACTTAAAACACTTTTCCAGGCTAAACACACGCAAAACGCAAGGTAATTACTTACCAAATGCCAGTCTCTTTCTAAATGTCTGCCTCATATAATTATACTTCTCAGCCACGGAAAGAATATTGTTAGGAGAATCAAGCTGGGGGCCTTTAGGCTTGTTAAGACTAAAAGAGAATTTGACACCATTTACTCTATTGTTAGGTAATGTGCTGCCTGACAGCCCATGTTGGCAGCAGCCACCAACCAAATAGGGTTGATTCTCAACAAACAAGCGCTTTAAGGATGCAGCAGCAAGGGCTTCAGGTTCTTTGCGGCCTCTTCTTCCAAAATGATTGTAAGGCTCTGCACCAAACAAAAAGAAACGTTGAAGCCAAAACAACATTCGGCTTTGACCTAATGTAACTGTTTCAATAACCAGACAGCTGAAAGTACAATTATATCTTGACACCATAATTGCTGTGAGGATAGAACAACTTTTAACACGGTGCTATATTTGTCATTTCTTCTAGACATTCAGGACAAGGCTAGAAAACTTCACTGGAGTAAAACTCCTATGTTGAAGAAATTATGCAATCCTATCGAGTGGAGTAGGATTGTATCAGTCTATATTGATAAGCTTAAGTACAAGCTAAGAACATTTCACTCACAAATGTACCAGAAGTAAGATAAAATAAAGGAAACTTTAGCATCAGCCCAATTAAATCCTATCTATAAGCAACCTAAAAGGCTAAAACTGCTGCCTACCATAGCCGGTAAAACTCCTCTAGTTTCTGTATATCTAAGAAACGATGCCAAGGGCGTCTAAAGAAAGAAGATTAATATCATCATATCACTCATAGAGCCAACATATACACAAACCATGAGAAAAAGTAAACAGGCAGGATATCAAAGAAATATAACTATATAATAAATATCAAAAGCAATACTCATGGATCATTTAGTAGAAATAGTTCAGGTAGAAGCAGCCAGCCAATAACTTATAAAAATTCTAGCACATTTGAGAGCAAGGTACATAAGAAGAATCAAATTGCAAGGTACCAAGAATGTCAGAACCATAACTGACAAAGAAAATGCAACAATCGATAACATACCAGTACGAGCACAACCAGCTGGATTAAGAGGTGGGGTGTAGTCAGAACATTGACGCACTGTTCTGCCAACTCGTTCATCAGACGCTAATCGATCATCAGATGGCTGCCTATGCTTCTTGCAGAAGGAAAGCAGACGAATACACTGATTTTCATCATCTTCATCTACAGAGAGGAGAAAGAGTCTGTCCTCATCCTCAAGCTATGCAAACATAAAAAAGAAGGCAAATTGGAAGTATATGATCCATGTTATCCATCAGTGACAACAGTTACAACTGAAATATATAATGTGACAAACAAATCTGTAAAAGATTTCCACACTATGTCAGGAAAAGATTGACATTACCTCAACACAAAGACCTGCAGCACGTGCACAGAGTGGATGGTATGCTACCCGACATGAAGTGTTTGAACACTGAAGTCAATAGTAGGCATTACCAACAAAAATTCTATCAGCATAACTAGGTGGAGAAAAGCTATGCATGGCAATTAACAAATTAAAGATGGCAGTTCTGACATACTATCATTGGTTAAAACAAATATCGAGCAGAATTAAACAGTCCAATTGATGTAGAAATTGAACATACAGCATGTTGCTTGGACTCAGGTATGGGTTAAGTGTTGGTAATTATCCGAGTGTCAGACTTCCAACTACATTGTCTCAAACTAAAGGACCATAATAGGACGTAGGATACTAAGGATTCATTTCACTATTTTGATGGTTATAAGTAATGCACATGTTGATTCGCTTATCCACTGAGACTAACAGAGAATCAGCCTAATTTTTAAAGCTTGGAATTTCATGGTTCTTTGCCAGGGAACAAATTAAAAAGCTAGATTTGTTAAGCAGAATCAGGTCAAATCTATATATTTAATGCTCATCGAACTGTTAAAAGATGAAATTAAAGAGTACTAACTATTTCCGCTTGGAGGTAAAGAAGAGCCATAATATTAAAGGGTACATAGAAGAAAAAGAAAACCCAAATAACCAAATTTCTGGATCAACCTTATGCCATCATGTCAATCATATTTCTTTTCTACACTCCCCTTCATTGACACCATTAATCAAGCCTCTTTTCCTTTCTTTCTCCTTATTTGTCTTGGCATTTCTTTTGTTTTTCTTTGATTTGACATATTTCTCCCTTTTCCCTCCAAAGTTTTCGCATGATACCAACAACTTTCTCTCCTTACCCTCAAGGACATCATCGTTATGAGATCTTGCTTGCTGCCAAAGAGGTTATTCTGCCATGAAAAACACGCCCTTGGTATTCTACTGTGTCAGGCAGACTCAGTCAAGTACAACATTCATCCGATGTCAATATAGTCCTTCTCAATTGATCAACAGTTCAATAAACATAGACAAATCTACACATGCTTAATCACTTTTGTAGTCTCAAACACATGAAAGGCCATTTATCCTTTTTTTCAAAGGAAATTGAATTCTCAGATAGCCACCTACAGTTGCTTCCAGAGCAGAAATTGGTAACAAAAACCAAAAGTTACGTTTTCAATAAACACCCTCAATGCGCTCATACTTTTACAGAACTTCATTAAACAATAGTATCAAATAGTAACTAACATAATGAGGATGGATAAGCTACAGATATACAATAACAAACTACAGCAGAGAAACAAATCATTACATCATCACATTAAATATAAAATAGACTGAATCAGAAAAACCTCAGGTTACTAGAATAAGCTTACCTGAATGCAAGCGCCATAAGACACGCCACAGATGCTACATAAAAGTTTCCAACGATCCTGTCATATATACAATAAAAGATCAGAAATAAAATTGCTTAATTTTTACAAGCCTAGCGTACATGGAAATCAAAGGTTTATGGAATTTAGATTCTAACAGTGGCCCCATAATCCTCAATAGATTATTAAAAAGCACAGCATAAGTATGTCCTGGGAAGAGAAAATATATGCAGATTGACAATAAGAGAAGTACCTTGCTGATCCTATTTAGCCCATCAATGGGTTCCATTCTCTTGACATCAGATAAACAGGTTTCTGGAGCATAAATGTCTACTCAATCGATTATGTTTTTAAAAATAAGAAAGTAGTAAATTATACAGTTACAAACCAGGTATCCATATGGCACATGCCAGATGAGCCCAACGGCCATCAGTTGTAGGCTTCATGGCACCCCCTGAAAAAGATCAATTCACAGATTCAATGATGCATAGTTCTGGATTTCAACAACAATTTAGTAAGTCAATATACCTATAACAGGGCAAAGACAGCAAGGTGGAGGAGACTCGGGTGCCCCTGGGCGGCATAAGTTGCACAACCACAGAACACCATCGACAGGTTCAAGTACACCATAGCATCTAGCATGAACCTGGGCAATCATTCATGAAGAAGGAATAACTAGAAAACTCAAAAATAAAATGTGGCAACATACACAATATATGCATACCTACATGGCATATGAAGAAGTGTAATACAGAATAAGCAGTCAATTTCAACTGAGATTTGATAGCATTAAATTTTACATATAGACCAAGATCCAGTTGCATGTTCAACGACAACATAAGTGACATGTTACTGACTTGAAGAAAACTTGTAAAGGAGATTTTACCATCATTCTGCATTTGTCACACTGGAGGAACAAATTGTTCTCATACTCCTAAAAGCAAAGCAAACTCAGTCAGCAAAATCCAGTCAAGCACCAAATCATAAGAGGATCAATGGGATTCAACTGGTAACAAGGGGAAAAGTGGAAAGACAGATGCCTAGAAACACAGAATCACTAAGCTCAGGGTGTTCCAGGGAAAACTCTCAAGCAAAGAATGTTAGGATGCAAATAGATCTTACCTGCCTGTGCTGATCATGAAAACCAAGATCCCTTTTGATAGTTTAAAAGAAAAATACACATAATACCTAATTACAAAATTTTCCTGAAAAACTGACTCTAAGCACCTACTCTAAAAAAACTGAACTGATGACAAATAAAATAGAATGGACTGGGAAAAACAATAGTGCCACTATAGCAGAATAGGGACTAAATTGCCATACCTCATCCATGTGGCAGACACTACACTTATCTAGGTCTTTCCAGTCAACACGAACAGGTCTATAACCAGCAGGCAGGTCTCTATATCTTCCAGAGGTTAACTTGAATGCTGAGAACTTCGAAGAAAGTCTGGACTTTGACAACCCCTGTCAGTACAAGGGGAACCCATTACGGCCTTAGAATAACAACAGACATTAACACATGCAATCATAAACATCACATATTTGATGGTGCCAACACTTTCATTCACACAACCACAAAGAGAACAACATAAGAAATACCATAAGACATGTGCCTATCAAACAACAAAGAGATTACAAAATGCCATAAGACTCCGCCCATTAAACTACAGAGAGGTTATAAACCTGATTCAAAGACATAAGCACTTGCTGCTTGGGGGAAAAACATAAATTCTAAGTCTTGAAAATTTTAACCATACATAGATCCTAGCTCAGTCATGACTAGCAACTTATCCAATAAGATAACAAAATTTATGCTATGAACACACAGCCTGGTCATAGGGCAGAACAGAAGGGATCATTGTCATATGAAAGACTTCAACATGATGTTGACAACAGTTAGTAAATTTAGCTGATAGAAAGGCCTTCCCCTGCACTCCATTTCTTGAAAATCATAATCAAAGAACGAAGAACATAAGCAAACATTCATTTATATCACCCCATAATGGACATCTCTGAGGCCAAAACCATGTTCTACTTTTTGGACTTTGGCAAATGTAAATATCTACTCAGAATAGATCTGTAACCTGGTACTTGTGAAAAGAAACCTGTAAGACACTGGTGCAAGTTCAACATTCAAGGGAAAGAAGTTATTGTAATACCTGTATTAGCTTTATAACTTCAGGATTGGAGAAACCAAACAGGTCAGAGCCAGATTCAACGGCTTTCTCTATCCCAACCTTGGAATCATAAGAAGAATCACTTTGTCTCTTTCTGATCCTTTTATATATCTTATTCCAACAAGTAGACAGATCAGGTCCTTCGAACTGAACAAATGTTCAACATAAATTAGGAATGCATCCAAAATAATTTTGATGGTAAGTTCTAATTTGAACAAAAGCAGATATACTTAAAATATCAATTACCAGTCCAACAAGGAAAGGAATGTATACTACATAGAAGCAAATAAACTGATGAAATATCCACTTGAATAAGGATGGAGAGATTAAAAAAATAAGGAATGCAAATTACATTTTGAAATTATAAAGTATCTATAACTTCCTAACTTTTTTAATTCAAAAATTCAATATTCACTTCCATCCCTTGTTAATATCTGATTCCACATGCTTGAAGGTGCAGGCAGAACAACACAATATGCGCTGTTTCCCATTCTACAAGAATAAGCAGGGCAGCATGGCCAGCAAATTTAAGATTAGCTTATCACATTATACAACTAACCTTCTCTCCATCAATTGCGACTCTAAATAAAGGATGATTCTTTGACTGAGGATCTCTTAGGACTTCCATCCTATACAATGTACAAACACTTGGATCTAACAACCAGAGAGTAGAAACACAGACATTATACATAGTGTCACAGAATGCAAATAAAATAGGATTATCACAAGAAATTGATTAAACACCAATTGACATGTAAAAGGGGATATAACTTACCTCTTACTGAAGCAAATTTCCTCAGAGCAGTGTACCCCTCAGGCCAGATAATCCCACCATCTCTAAAATACTCTGAGTCCTTGACAACTTTCCCTGTAAGAGTCCAACAACCCATAAATAAGAATTGAAGTTTCCATCTTTTTTGACAAACAGTACTGATTAATCAGTAATAAAACATAATGGGACACAAAGTTCGACCCACTAAGCTTAATCCAGGTCCAACTAGATTGACATTTACTCTCGGAAAAAATGTTTTGGAATAAATTCTTTATTAACTACATCATCATAGTTTAAAAAATAAAAAAATCCTACATCAAGTCATCAACTAGCATGGTTTCCTGCTTTTTTCTTACCCACAAATAGAACAAGCATCTAATTCAGCAGTACTTAACAGTTTGGCAAAAGATCAAAGTCAAAAGCAGAAAGAAGAATGAAAGAGTGTGAAAGGTCAAAGATGCCTAATCAATTAGACAACCAGATACAAAATTGAACGACATTATATTAGTAAACGGCAATTCAAGGCCACTAGACGTTACCGAGGCTAATTATTTGCAAATCTCCAATTACAAATGGAGAATCTCCAAGTCCACCAGGAGTTATCTGAATCCCCTGATCTTTTATGTGATCTTCGATTGAATCTACACTTCCTTCATCCTCACTACTTGCACATTCACCATCGCCCACGTCA
Organism: Microcos paniculata; assembly: GCA_030664755.1. Taxonomy (NCBI): domain Eukaryota; kingdom Viridiplantae; phylum Streptophyta; class Magnoliopsida; order Malvales; family Malvaceae; genus Microcos; species Microcos paniculata. The sequence continues at coordinate 8,118,103 of CP131462.1, read as the reverse complement.
ATTCCATTTTGCAGCTGTAACATTCTTCTTGGAAGCTTCTGTTCACTAAGATACCTGTTTTGAAGCAAAACATAGAAACACAGACATCATTAGCTCTTGTATGCAATTGCATGAGTGAAACCAACAGGCCATTATAGATTCCAGCCACCATGAAAGGCATTTTCACCGAAACTAAAGTTTTAAGAGAAAATTAAAACCTATTGGACAGGGTGGGCTTACAAAGATTGATTTCCAAACAGCAAACTTATGTAACTTAAAGTATGAATGCCGAGGACCCTAATTATTTTAACAAAGATGCAATTGCATAGAGTAAATAGGATAACAGTCCCCAGGGTCCATGCAAAAGCATAAAAGCTAAGAAAAGGGAGAAAGGATGATTAGGATGTGCAACAACCATTGAAATGGACATGTTACCTTGGTCTACAGTTACAAATGGAGAATGCAAGAGCAGATGAAAGAAACAAAAGAAATTAACATGTTAATCTTATTGTAAATATGATAATGGATAGATTCAAAGAAGTTTTTCTTACTCTATTCTTTTGTAACTTGTGCCAAATTAAGTTTTTAAAAAGAGGACCTAAAAAGAAAAATAACTTACAGTTTCGCTTCTTCTAAGCCCCTTGTAAAACGAGGTTTCTTGCACTTTCGGTGGAATGAAGAAAGAAGTCCTTTAAGAAATGAGATCACTTGTTTCATTTTTATTCTGACAATCACAAAAGAAACTAAAAATATCAGCCTGCAAGAGATATAAGCATAGCATCAATGCAATCAAGAACATTATATGCCCAGAAACTTAAATCACGAAAACCTTGCAAAATCATGGGTGCCAAAAAATTGAACTGGAACTGATCTTCCCCCAGAAATGTTGCTTAAACCTTTACGATCCCCAACAAGTGATTCATCTACCACAATTGCAGGCCACATTGCATGACCTGCACTACAAAAATCAATAAGATGGTTGAAAGGCAGGGTAACTATAGCACAAACCAGTAAGTAGATATCTTATGTCATGACATTTAAAAGCTTTCCATGGTAAGTTGTAACCATCTCCAGCAAGTAACAGATGAAGCAGATAGATATAGCACAAACCAGTAAGTTTTGCCCATATAATATCTCCAGGTTCTAATTCTTGACAATCATCTAGACTGGCAGCCAATGCAACCATCTCATCATAATCATAACCATCATCATCTGTACTATTAACACTGAAACTCAGATTCAACCGCTCCATCTCATCATGAGAAACATGAAACTTCAGTTTCTCATTAGAAAGAATCAACTCTTCCTCATCTCCATCCTCATATTCAACCTGCATTTAACTTATCAAGAATGAATATAGTGACCTATGAAATTGGCCAATGAAGTAAAGTACCTTTTACAAGACTAAATGCCCAAACAGTTTGCACTAAAAATGAACAAAAAAAGATATGATTGAGAGCCATACATGATGTCTACTAGTCTCTGCATTGTATCTAACCACTCGACCTGAATACCAATCAGCATCCAATGGCCAAAAGACCTGTACTCAACAAGATTGATGTCAAGAAGTATGTAATACCAATGTTTATAAATGGCAACTTCAAAGAGTCGTCAAAATGCTTGCCTTGCATTGCAATCCAATGAATGCTTTTGGATCAACACCATCAAAACTCAACCTATTCAAATTACAAACTTAAACTGTTAAAATCGCCATAATATAAGTACACCATAAATATATTAAAAGATTAGAAAAGAAAAAAAAAAACAGCACAACACAAAAAAAACAAAAAAGGCTTTTTACATGAAGAATGCAACCATCCGAACCCAATTAACTATAACACCTTCTAGTTGCTGCTTTGGCTACTTACTTTTTTCTTTAAAGCGGGAAAAAAATGCGAGAAAGCAATCGTGGTTGATTAAAAAAACAACATAAAGGCAACAACTCTAGATCAACCTTTTCATATCAAATTAAAAATCATGCATTTCTTATAGCCCAAAAAAAAAAGTATTTGCCTTGTACCCAAATGCAATTTTTATTTCTCCATGTGGAAGCAAAATTCAGTGGCAAATGTAATAACCAATGAAGCATTAGGAAATGTATAAATCAAAATCTAAATCAAGGCAGAATCTGCAACATTTACTTAGAAACATAAAAATTGTACAAATTTAGTAAAACATAAGAAAAACTGACCTGACCCATTTCTTAGCAGTAGCAGAACCAGTAAAACCCCGCTGCGAATTTGGAGTAGAATTATGCTTCCTTTTCTTAACAGAATCACTATGAACATTAATATTATTATTATTATTTCTACAATCCCTCAATCGTGGTCGATCCAACTCAGATAAAACCCTGGAATCAACCCCTAATTTCGCCAACTCACTACTCCCAATCCTCCTCTTTTTCCTTGAACTCTCATCTACGTCACTTTTGACGGCCGTTTCACTCTCGGATTCGAGCAAGGAGTCGTAGAAGGAGACACATTGGTGAGACCTTTTAGGGCGGCGAGAGTAGACATGCAAGAGCGGGGGATTGTGGGGTTTGAGATGGTTATGGTGGTGGTTGTGGTTGCGGTTGTGGTGGTCGTTATCGAGGATGAGTTTACGAGCTTTAACCTTTTTGGACATAACGTTGGAGGAGTTGCTGGCGCTGACGCAAAGAGAAGCAGCGGAGTAGACGCGGTCCAAGGAAACGTAGCGAATCGGAGAGTCGCCGTCGTCCTCATCCCCTACGCCTCCTTTCTCGAGAAATGCCATCGCTAAGAGACCGTTGGGTTGGGAAAGGGAGCGTTTTATGGGGGGTGGTGGTAGAGAGAGAAGGAGGGAGCTTTGATTAGGGTTTAATGTGGGGATTTGGGGGAAAATGGAGGTTTTGGAGGGAGCGGAGGGAAGTGGGGGCTTTCCCTTTTTCTCCCCCAAAATTATCGCTTTCCCGCCGAGAAAGTACGATTGGTGTTTGGGCAGCTTTTCTACTACTACTACTTCTTGTGTCTTGTTAAGCTGCTGCTATGTTTGCGTTTTACCATTTAATCGACCATGTGAAAGAAAATCAAAGACAAGGAAAACTGAAAAATAAATCTCATTTAAGTTATTTCTGGCTGTGACTTACGAATGGTTTTTCCTTAATCATCTTTTAATTTTCGTTCATCATTTCCAAAATTTATAAATAATAAAGTATTTTTGGGGATGAAAGACTTTGCTTTTGGAGATAAATACATAACATAATTTGATTGTAGTGAGTCTGAAAGATATAATTAACCTTATTTGGCGTCTTATATGTCGAAATAAAATAAACTTAAAAAAGAAAAACTGACCGTTATTTTCATGAAGAAGACTTCCAAACGGTTTTTTAAATTATGTGGTTAATATACCGTTTTGGCCGTTTTCTCTAAAGGTAAGTAATATTTAAAAAGAAGAGTATAAATTATGCAGATGATGAAAACTCGTAAAGAAGTCTAAACCATGTAATCACAACATTAAAATTTTTTAAATATAATTCCATCTTTCTGTTATGATCATGTTTGAAATCAAGAAAATCAAAAAATAGCACAACCTTTCTAACAATAAGGAAATTTCAATGAAAATAATTTTGAAATATAAAAAGAGTAGCTTACATGACCATATATTTTATGTGAATTCCCAACTGTTTTTCTGTTTTAAAACAAATTCGGTAAGGAAAATGATCATCAAAGTGCTACACATAGAGATTAGGGAACAATGAAAGCAGAATGACAGTCCCAAATTTAGAGATGAAGTGATAATAAAGTCCAATATTCAGAAGACAAGTTAATAAACAATAGATTGTTATAGTATAGAAATAAAACTCCAGCAAGGGACTAATTGAAATAAACACGCACAGACACACACATAAATCGATCAGAATCTTTTGTTATGACAAGCATGAACAACTTTGGTCTTGCATGGCTTGCCACAGACACAACAGCTCCTCTTGTTGCTGTTCCCTTGAAACACCATGTCCTAGAGCTCAGTTTAAAACACAACGTTAGCCAGTTTAATTTTCTCTTTTCTTTGTCATCTCCTTAGCTTCTTGACAAATGCCTGAAAGTTGAAATCTGATAATAATGAACAACTTCGGCAAACATCAAGCAAGTTTCAAGAGCTAGGTCTTAGAAAAAATTTGTAAAACTCTGCTTGGGTTTTTTTTTTTTTTTGGGTGCTATTCTTTGATAATGAGTATGTAGTATTTAAAGCAAAATCATGGTTGATCATGAATGGAGAAATAATTATTTCGCATAATTGATCACCCAAAAGCAAGGGAATTGGATTAGATGAGTATTGAACTATGAAGATCAGAGGAAGAAGAAAGAAGAAATTAGAAAGAAGTTATTTAGAGATCGGTGGAGAAAGTACCATTCATCAGGCTGATCCTGTAGTGGCTCGAGGAGGACGATATGCCAGAGATCAGCGGGAGGTCTCCAACTCAATGGTAAGGTTGGGAGGTGGGTTTAGGGCTTCAAGGAGTTCTCCTGCTGCCACAAGGAAAGGCTCATAATATATAGTCAAAACCTTGAGATGTTTCTTGTTGACAAGTTTTGCTCTCTTGGCCTCTTCCGTGTCTAAAGTACCGCCGATCAGCTCCATATAATGTTCTTCGCGAAGGCAGTCCAAGTTTTCCAAATCTCCAATGCTGAATCTTTTAGGGTCCTTGTCTGCTTTAGCAATGACAGGATGTAATTTCCGAAGAGAAGTTAATTTGGCAACCCCTTTGGGATAGTATCGCAGGGAACGGCATACCGATGTATCAAGATGCCTCAATTGGATCAGTTTCCCTATACCATCGGGTAGCTTTTCCAAACGTCCATTATGAGACACACTCAACAGTTGTAAATTATACAATTCACAAACTTCTTCAGGCAATCTACGAAAATTATTGTTAGAAAGGTTAAGGTATCTCAAATGAATCAGCTTTCCTATTTCTTTTGGAACCACTGTAAGTGCAGCAGCAACAAGTCTTAGGATCCCCGAGGACCTCAACCTCTCAGCCTCCAGTAATCTTAGACATTTTGCACCCTTCACCAAGTTCTGCAACTCTTCAAGAAAAAGGAAATGTCGATTGACAACAAAGCTCTGCAACTTTTCCACACCATCAATAGAGGGAAGATGGGTTCCACCGATCACATTCAGATGACGGACCTTCAACGCTGATAAACGAAGCATCTTGAAATCAACCTCTACTGAAATTTCATCTTTAACCAAAAATTTGACAAAGTCATGCACAATGTCATGCATTTTACAATTGATTACGCAACCATTACCATCTCGCTTGAAATCTTGAAAAAAAGAGCGAGATGCTAAGTAGTTAAAGTACTCTTCACCAAGTATTTCCATCTCAACGTTTTCATCATCAGAGTTTAAGTAGCCTTGAGCCATCCAATGTGTGACTAATTCATATTTTCCCATCACATAATCCTTGGGAAAGATCACACAATACAATAAACATGGTCTTATTGTTGAAGGCAAATCATAATAACTCAGCAATAGAGGCGTGAAGATGTATTCTTGTGCAAAATTTTGTTTCCACAGCTCACTATTTAATACATTTTCCCACTCACTTTTACTTCTTTTCCCTCTTAACAAACCTCCTAAAGTCTTTGCAGCAAGCGGCAAGCCTTTGCACTTCTTTGCGATTTCCTTTCCAACATCCTCCAAGCTGTTCTCACACAAGTCCTTATCCTTTCCCATAAATGCAACTCGGCTAATTATCGACCAACAGACTTCATCAGATAATTTTTCCAAATTAAACACCTGAAACGACTCCATCCCTACTGCAACTGATTCTTTACGAGTTGTCACCAAAACCCTACTTCCCTTCATGCCTCGTCAAAAATAACTTTGAATGGTTCCCAATCTTCATCATGATCAGTCCACACATCATCTAGAACAAGAAAGAACTTTTCATTTTCGATCTTTTCACAAATTTCGTCCAAAACACTTTGTAATGACGTTGGATTTGGCAACGGTGTTGAGCTTTGGCCAAGACTTTGAAGAATTGCTCCAGCGATTTTGTATTGATCAAAAAAGTCAGAAACACACACCCAAATTACTTTGGAGAAGTGCTTCTGAAATTTTATATCATTGTAAATCAATTGAGCAAGAGCTGTTTTTCCTATCCCTCCCATCCCTACAATGGAGATTGTTTGGGTTTGCATGCTATTCTCACCCAACAAAGTGCTTACTATCTCATTCTTAACAGAATCTCGACCATGTAACTTTGTCACATCAACAAAAGATGTGCTCTCAGGTCGTCTAGGTTGTTTACTTTCCCTTCTCTGGAACTGATATTTATCTTTTTCTTTAGCAATCTTTTCTAGCTCTTCATTCACTTTTTTTATTCTGACAGCAATATTATGACGCCTCCTAAGTTGAGGAAAGCAATCGGAAGAGATCAAGGAAAGTACCTTTCTCTTTAGAGTTACAAAAATATGAACTCTATCTGTTGTAGATTTCAAGAATGTAGTGTTCCACTCGTCCAATATGTCATCCAAGTCATAAGATGCTTCTTTGACATGGTTAAGCCAAAGTTTGACGCTCTCTTCCTTGATTTGTCTTTCCTCGGCATCTTCCAGCAAAGCATGGATGTTCTCGAGGTTTAGAAAGAGAGATTCGAAGCTAATTCAGATTTATGATATGAATCTTGCTCGTAGCTAAGAGTAAATCCGCCAAGCTCAGATGAAAGAGAGCTTTAACTCAATCACATTAACTAAAACTTGCATTTTGCTCCATTTCTGTCAAACACATCAAATCCTTCTGTATTTCGCCAGAAGGAAAATTGCTCTGTAGTCTGTACATTACATGGCAACGATGGAACTTCCGTGCAGTTTACCAAAAATGCTCCATCTGTTTATTTACAGCAATTCTTAAGGGATCATCATAATATAAGAATTATACAGTTACAGACTTGTAGTTCTTAATTACATGATCGGTACACGCTTTCAAGAAAGGACAAAGACTAACCCATCTACAATCTACAACATCTACAACATTCAATAAAAGTATCGATTGGTGTTTGGGCAGCTTTTCTAGTACTACCGCTACTACTTGTGTCTTGTTATGCTGCTATGTTTGCTTTTTACCATTTAATTGACCATGTGAAAGAAAAATCAAAGACGAGGAAAAGTGAAAAGTAAATCTCATTTAGGTTATTTTTTGCTGTGACTTCCAAATGGTTTTTCCATAAACATCTTATGAGTTTCTTTCATCATTTCCAAAATTTATACTCCCTCCATTCCTAAATAAGTGTCGCTTTTGAAAATTTTTTTTGTTTCACAATAAATGTCGTTTTAAGAATTCTATGCTTCATTAATTGCTTCTTTTCCAATTTTACCCATCTTCTTCCTAACTAATTACATTGAATTAAATTTGTTTATAAGAGAGAGAGTATGTGTTTTAATAGGAGTTAAGAATCCCAATACAAGGGTAAACTTGACATAAGAAGAAATTTGTTTCTGATGTGAAAAGTATTTTAATTAAAATTGAGGAAGCAAGAACAAGAAGTAATTATATCAGAATTAAAATGAACAAGAGAGAGAGAGAGATTTGAGAGAAGAAAGAAAAGATCAAAAGAGATTGTTGTTTCTTCATTATGTGAACACCCTATTTATAAGGCTATGGTACTCGGCATGTGAGTACACTTTTTCTTTGTCGGCCATTAAAGCCTTTAAGTCATTTTCAACCGAAAGTAGAAAAAGTAATAATTGGATGATGGGGTCATGTTGTATCTACAATTATTTCAAGACTCCTTGTTTAATCTTTTGTGGCGTTTTGTCCACTTTCATAACACTCCCGCTTGGACAAATGCCACTATTAAAATTGGACGTGTACTGCCTCGTTAAAAACCTTAAGTCGGAAAAACCCAGTGGGAACAAAAACCGAACATAAGGAAAAAAGAGTACAGTACAATTAAGTCCGTTTAATATGTCTTCAGGACAATATGTGCTTGTCTTCAGGACAATGTATTTATCTTCAGGACAATATAAGTGGGCTTACTTCAGTGGCTTGATTGGACGTGCTATTACTGCCTCATTAAAAACCTTAAGCCGGAAAAACCCAGTGGGATAAAAACCGGACAAAAGGAAAAAAGAGTACAGTGCACTTATGTCCATAATCGCTCCCCCTGAAATAAAACAAATTGCTACTTCTGGAGCATCTAAACATTTCTACTTCTGGGGAATTTAATCTTGCATTTTACTGACTCGCCGCATACCAATGCCATAAACTAATTTCTCAAATGTTGATGTTGGTAAAGATTTGGTAAATAAATCTGCAAGATTATCGACGGAGCGAATTTGTTTAACATCAACTTGTCGACTTTCTTGGAGTTCATGAGTATAGAAAAATTTCGGCGAGATGTGTTTGGTCCTATCACCTTTAATATATCCTCCCCTGACTTGTGCAACACAAGCAACATTATCCTCATAAATTATAGTGGGAGAATCTGTCACCGGTTTGAATCCACTAGCATTATGAATGTGTGATATCATTGATCTTAACCAGACACACTCTCTTCCGGCCTCATAGAGGGAAATAATTTCAGAGTGGTTGGAAGATGTTGCAACAAGTGTTTGCTTAGTGGAACGCCAAGAAATGGCCGTATCATTATAGCAAAATAGATAACCGGTTTGGGAGCGAGCTCTGTGCGGATCAGATTTATATCCTGCATCAGCATAACCTACTAAACCAGAGTTAGTAGTATTCTTAGAATAGAATAACCCCAAATCAATGGTTCCTCGGAGATAACGGAAGATATGTTTAATCTCATTCCAATGTCTCCGGGTTGGCTCAGAACTAAAACGTGCCAACAAATTTACCGCAAAAGCGATATCTGGTCTCGTGCACTGTGCCAAGTACATCAAAGCCCCAATTGCATTGAGGTATGGTACTTCAGGACCAAGTATATCCTTACCAGATTCTTTAGGACAAAACGGGTCCTTTTGGGGGTCAAAAGACCTTACAACCATAGGGGTGCTCAATGGGTGAGCCTTGTCCATGTTAAAACGTCTAAGCAATCTCTCAGTGTATGCTGACTGATGGACAAGTATTCCATTCTCTTTGTGCTCAAGCTCTAGACCAAGGCATAGTTTGGTTTTACCCAAATCTTTAACCTCAAACTCCTTTTTCAAATATTCAGCAGTTTCAAATAACTCTTCAGGAGTCCCAATTAAATTCATGTCGTCGACATAAACTGCTATAATAGCAAATCCGTTCAGATCTTTTAATAAACACGCATGGGCAGATGGGATCATTTATGTACCCTTCCTTAGTCAGATATTCACTTAAACGTTGGTACCACATGCGGCCGGATTGCTTTAACCCATATAAAGATCTTTGCAACTTTATTGAGAATAGGTTGCGGGGAGTACATGCTTCAGGCATTTTGAAACCTTCGGGAATTTTCATATAGATATTGGAATCTAATGAACCATATAAGTATGCCGTCACAACGTCCATAAGACACATTTCAAAATTTTCTTGGGCAACCCAACTTATAAGGAAACGAAAGGTAAACTATATCCACTACTGGTGAATATGTTTCATCATAATCTATCCCAGGCCTCTGCAGGAAACCTTGGGCTACGAGTCGGGCTTTATACCTCACGATCTCGTTTTTCTCATTTCGTTTCCGGACAAAGACCCATTTGTATCCAACAGGTTTTACATTGTCAGGGGTTTTAGTAATAGGCCCAAAAACATTACGTTTGGCAAGGGAAGTCAATTCAGCTTGGATTGCTTCCTCCCATTTAGGCCAATCTTGCCTATGACGGCATTCAGTTATGGACCGAGGTTCATAATCATCATTCATAATCTCATGAGCAACTGAGAGAGCAAATGCATCATCGATGATTATCTCATTTCGATCCCATATCTCATTACAATAACTTATGGAAATTTCAGTATTCCCAAGGTTGGTGATCTTTTCATGGGTTTGTACCACTTCAGGGGCAATATGCTCATGAACTTGTGCCACTTCAGGTGCAATTTGCTTTCCTCGAGAAAGATTAATGTGCTCATCTGGAGCAGAATTATACTCATCTGGAGCAGAATTATGCTCATCTGGAGCAGATTCTAAATTCCTCCCCCTTCTTTTTCGAGGAACAGTGTCTTTTGATCCCATCGGTCTACCACGCTTCAGGCGCGGGCCATTTAGATCCATTTCGGGTGGCTCTACAGGAACATCTATCATAACTAGAACATTCGCAACTGGGATATGAGACTTTGTAACTTTAGCAGTCTCATTAAATGCATCAGGCATTTGATTTGCAATAGCTTGTAAATGGATCAATCGTTGCACCTCATTTTCACATTCAGGTGTTCTTGGGTCTAAATGAGACAAACTTTTCTCATTCCATGAGAAAATCTCGACATTTTTCTGCTTTCCATTTGTGGAAGCTTTTGGTATCCCAAGTGATGGGAATATTGTCTCATCAAAATGACAATCCGCAAATCTAGCGGTAAATAAATCACTCGTCAATGGCTCAAGGAACCGAATAATAGACGGTGAATCAAACCCAACATAAATGCCCAAACGGCGTTGGGGACCCATTTTAGTCCTTTGCGGTGGTGCTACAGGCACTTATACCACGCAACCAAAGGTGCGAAGATATGAAATGTCTGGCTCCTGGCCCAAGATTAACTGAAGAGGGGAATATAAATGAAAAGTAGTGGGGCGCAATCTAATTAAAGATGCAGCATGTAAAACAGCATAACCCCACGCTGAGGATGGGAGCTTTGTCCTCATCAATAAAGTTCGAGCAATAATCTGAATGCGCTTAATCATGGATTCTGCTAATCCATTTTGAGTATGAACATGTGGGATCGGATGTTCAACTTCAATTCCTAATGAAGCGCAATAAGCATCAAAACTCTTTGATGTGAACTCACCAGCATTATCCATTCTTATGCTTTTAATTTGATAATCTGGGAAATGAGCTCAAAGCTTTATTATCTGTGCAAGCAAACGTGCAAAGGCGACGTTGCGCTTTGATAATAGGCAAACATGGGACCATCTGCAGGATGCGTCCACTAGTACCATGAAATATCTAAATGGTCCACTTGCAGGCTGAATCGGCCAACAGATATCACCCTGGATTCTCTGCAAGAATGAAGGGGATTCATAATCAACCTTTGTCATGAAAGGTTTAGTAATGAGCTTTCCTTGTGAACAAGATTCACAATTATAATCTTTGGACAACAACACCTTTGTATCTTTTAAAGGGTGTCAACGAGTATTTTTAAGGATTCTTCGCATCATTGTAGCTCCTGGATGACCAAGGCTATCATGCTAAAGTCCGAACACATCAGGGTTCACTAGTTTCCAGGGCATCATAGCATATGATTCTATAGCTCGTATTGGGACATAATATAATCCCATACTAGAAGCTTCTAGCTTCTCATGGATGGTCTTCTGGCCCATCTTGTAGGAAGTGATGCAAAGAAATTCCTTATTTTACTCATTAATTATTTCTAGATGGTACCCTTTACAGCGTACATCTTTGTAGCTAAGTAGATTCTTTTTGATCTACCGCTCAACAATGCATCTTCAAGATACAATGTTGTGTCATTTGACAAAATAACTGTGGCAGTCCCATAGCCATCTATAATATTAACAGGACCAGATATTGTCTGAACATTTACCTTGCGCAATGTCACATTTGAGAAAAAGTGTTTGCCACAAAGTATAGTATGCGTTGTAGCACTATCAAGCAAACATATATCTTCCTTTTTCTCAATGTGTCCCATTTGCATTTATCTTGACAACTTCAGGTGTCAAGTTCCATAAAATTTAACAAATTAATAATATGATGCAAAATATAAACCAACAAATATTGAATAAAACTCATGATTTTATTGATGACCATATTTATTTAATATCTTCCTTGGTAACATAATTATCCAACGGTATGGCAAAACATAGATGAAAACCCTCAGGATCTATTTCTGGGGACTTATTATTTTTATCAACATTATAAAAAGAAATCAGAAACCTCAAAAGGTTTTTCATTGACCAAAACCTTATTGACTTCAGCATCAGTCTCAGTTAGGTCAATGGCATGGGTCTCAACATGCTTGCTTTTCTCCTTCTGGGATGCTTGGCATAGATCAACCAAATGTTTGGCCGTACGACAGGTACGTGACCAATAACAGTCATTCCACAACGATGACATGTACTATCATCATGCTTCTTCATGGGCTTTTTACCTTTAGGGTTGTGTGGGGAGTTATTTATATTACGGTTAAATCTCCCACCACCCTTACGGAAAAAATTCCCATACCTGCGCTCACGGCCTCTAAGACGGCCAACATTCTTACTTGAGCCGGCATTTGCTTCAGAAAATGCCTTAGAGCCAGCAGGTCTTAAATCATGATTTTTAAGCAGCAACTCATTTGTTTGTTCTGCAGTTAACAGGACTGAGATCAATTCAGAATATGTTTTAAACTGGCACTGCCGATATTGCTGTTGCAATACAATATTCGAAGCATGAAAGGTGGAGAATGTTTTCTCTAAAAGCTCAACCTCAGTAAGCTTAACACCACAAAGTTCAAGCCGTGACACAATATCATACAATGCCGAATTATAATCGGACACGGACTTGAAATCCTGCAACCTCAGATGTTGCCAATCATATTGTGCTTGAGGGAGGATGACAGTTTTGGTGTGATCATACTGCTCTTTCAATCTTGTCCACAAGATCAAGGGATCTCGAACATATAGATATTGAACTTTTAGGCTATCACTTAGATGCCGACGAATAAAAATCAAAGCATTTGCCTTATCTTTATCATTAGCATTTCCATTTTCACCAATGGTAGCTGCAAGACCTTAGCCTTGGAGATGTAGTTCAATATCGAGACACTATGACAAATAGTTATTGCCACTTACATCCAAAATTTGGAATTTGGGCTTTTCAATATTTGCCATAATTCTGAAAAGAATGGTCTCAACAATATTTAGAAGTAAATCTTTATACAATAAAAATTTAAATTATCTAGTGTAAAGAAAAAAAAAGGTTAAATAAAATAATGGAATCAAACCTTAAGAACTTACCAAGCTTTAAATTTGCTTTACTTTAGAACACTCGTGCAAACTTCAAAATTGCTTCTTTTTAGAATACTCGTGCTGATAACGTGATGTGAAAAGTATGTTAATTAAAATTGAGGAAACAAGAACAAGAAGTAATTATATTAGAATTAAAATGAACAAGAGAGAGAGAGAGAGATTTGAGAGAAGAAAGAAAAGATCAGAAGAGATTGTTATTTCTTCATTATGTGAACACCCTATTTATAAGGCTATGGTACTCGGCATGCGAGTACACTTTTTCTTTGTCGGCCATTAAAGCCTTTAAGTCGTTTTCAGCCGAAAGTAGAAAAAGTAATAATTGGATGATGGGGTCATGTTGTATCTACAATTATTTCAAGACTCCTTGTTTAATCTTTTGTGACGTTTTGTCCACTTTCATAACAGTTTCTAAATTTTAGGATTTCTTAATCCATATGCCAAGCCAAAAAACGACTCTTATTTAGGAATGGAGGGAGTAAATAATAAAGTATTTTGACGTCTTATGTACGGAAATAAGACAAACTTAAGCAATGAGAAATTAATTGTTATTTTCAAGGCAAAAGAGTTACAAACGGTCTTTTTAATTTGTGTGGTTATGGCTATTATCCCTAAAATATCTAATATATGAAAATGAAGAGTCTAAATTTTGCTGATGATGAAAACTCGTGAAGAAGTCTAAATCATATAACCATATGTTTATTAACACTGTTGTGATCATGGTTGAAATAAAGAAAATCAAATTAAGGAAAAATGAACATAAAAATAGCGCAGCCTTTCTAATAATAAGTAAATTTCAATAAAAATAATTTTGAAATATACAAAGATTAGCTTAGATGGCCATATATTTCATGTAAATTCCCAACTGTTTTTTGTATTTTAAAACAAATTCAGTAAGGAAAATGATCATCAAAGTGCTACACATACTGATTAGGGGACAATGAAGTTCCAAATTTTAGAGATGAAGTGATAATAAAGCCCAATATTCAGAAGACAAGTTAATAAACAATAGATTATTACAGTATAGTTAGAACAGGGGTTGAAGGTAGAGTGGCGATAAACAAAAAACGAGAGAGAGAGAGAGAGAGAGAGAGAGAGAGAGTTAATTGACGTTAGAAGAAAACGGAAGACGAGGGGGGGCTAACATGAGTGAACGGTGGAGAAAAAGGGGTTAAGTAATAGATGACGTCATGGACACTTGGCAAATTCTTAGCGAGTACTAAGATGTAATGGACCTGAGGAACTGCATTTAAGTTTCATCATTATTACCTCAGAATCCAGATTAAAAGAAATCATCCTGATGATATCCTTGAGAAATTTTCCCTTTCTAAAGCCTCCCAAAGGTAAGGATCATTGTGCTCATTGAATGTTGGTTCTGTTATTATTCATGTTCATCACATCATTTAATTTTTTAATTACATGAAAGAAAGGCTTGTCAGTTTCTTTTCTTTCTTCCTCTCTGTGCTCTGCAGCAGCTAACGATGATTTTACATCTATTCTCAAACATAAAATAATATGAACTGTACCAAATATTACAATTTCTGGAAGAATATAAAAATACCAAGAGTTCACCTGGTGTTTTCCTATACAAATCTAATTGATTGTATATGTATTAATTGAACAATATCCTATTCGTTTCAACACAGAAAAGTGACAATAATCCATTGACCAAAATTTGTTAGATATATCCGGTGAAACTGATGAACAGGGTTTATAATTATAGGTTTGATCACAAAGTATACTGAATTAATTATCAAATTATCCAAGCACTTTACCAAGTAATACTCAAGTTAATTAAGTGAGTACCTGAAAAGAGAACAGGGTGATTGTGATCGCAGATCTTTCGGTCCAAATCTAGTAGCAATATCACAACCATCAATCAAGACTCTTCCTTTTTCCAGTTCTACAACACGAGATGATGCATTCAGCACGCTGGATATTCCGGCACCAGTTCTTCCAACCATCCCTACCTTCTAATTAACATTGAGAAGCAGTGAAGGACAATCCAGACAAGACTGGGGGAAGTTCAGGGTTGTAACGTATCCTCAAACTGAATTGGCCCTGATGAAGGCCAACTAAATGGAGGATGGTGGCGTGGCTCTCAATTACATCTGGAGCCTCTGTCGGCAAATCGATATATGTTAATCCATAAGTTTTTTACGTTTAGTTTTAATTTCTGGTTAATTTTTGTTTTACGTTTACTGAGACCTTCCTTACGTTTGATGTTACTTGGTTAGTTTCACTTTCAAGTGGTTTATTTACGTTAGATGTCCTGCAGTCTCATCCTATGATAATAAGCGACGTCGTTTTAACGGCACTTTTGACCTTCCTTTCACCGCCCCTTTTCTGATCTCTCTGCCTCTCTAAGCCTAAGCATGGAGGATTTCGGTTTTCGAAGCCAAGCCAATATGCTGAAGCAACATAGTAAGGAACCAACAATTGGTTGGTTCAAGTGGTTTGATACTTGTTCCCTTTAAATAAGGTTTTGAGTTCGAGTATTATGAATGGAGAAAACCATTGTTGGGAGAGTTTTATCTCCATAGTGAGCCAACTTTACTCCAAAGGGATTAGTCTTGGGCCAAAGACTTAGGGATACCATTGGTTACACCAAAAAAAATAATTGATCACCAAAAGCAAGGGAATTAGATTAGACGAGAATTGAACCTTTGAAGATGAATGATCAGATGAAGAAAGAATGGGTTGGTTTAAGGCTTCGACGAGTTCACTTGCTGCTACAATGCCACGCTCACAACGTATAGTCAAGACCTTGAGATGTTTCTTGTTGACAAGTTTTGCTCTCTTGGCCTCTTCCCTGTCCAAAGAACTGTCGGTCACTAGAATCGCATGTTCTTCGCGAAGGCCGTCCAATTTTTCCAAATCTCCAATGCTGAATCTTTCAGGTTCTTTGTTTGCTGTAACGATGGCAGGATGCAATGTCCGAAGAGAAGTTAATTTGGCAACCCCTATCGGATAGCTTTTCAGGAAATGGCATTCCCATGGATGAAGATGCCTCAAATGGATCAGTTTCCCTATACCATCAGGTAGCTTTTCCAAATTGTCACAACGACACACATGCAAATATTGCAAATTATGTAATTCACACACTTCCTCGGGCAATCTTGTCATAAGACTTGAAGAAAGGTTAAGGTATCTCAAATGAATCAACTTTCCTAATTCTTTTGGAACTTTCCAGTTCCGATCAACCTCCAATAATCTTAGACGTTTTGCACTCGTTTACCAGGCTCCACAACGTTGTATCAGCAAGCCACGACCTTTCCGTACATACAAAGCTCCGCAACTTTTCCAGACCTAATTTGACACACCTAGTAGGAGGGGAGGAGATCAGATTCAGATGACGGACCTTCAATTCTAAATCAAACATCTTATAACCAACCTCCTTTCCTGAAATTTCATCTTTAACCAAAAATTTGACAAAGTCATGCACAATGTCATGCATCTTACAGTAGATTATGCTACCATTAACATCTCGCTGGAAATCTTGGAATAAAGATCGGGATGCCAAGTGGTTAAAGTACTCTTAACCAAGTAATTCCATATCGATGTTTTCATCATCAGAGTTTAAGTAGCCTTGAGCCATCCAATGTGTGATTAGTTTATATTTTCTCATCACATAATCTTTGGGAAAGATCACACGATACAATAAACATGGTCTTATTGCTGAAGGCAAATCATAATAGCTCAGCAATAGAGGCGTAAAGATGTATTCTTGTGCAAAATTTAGTTTCCACAGCTCACTATTCAATACATTTTCCCACTCACTTTTACTTCTTTTCCCTCTTAACAAACCTCCTAAAGTCCTTGCAGCAAGCGGCAAACCTTTGCACTTTTTTGCGATTTCCTTTCCAACATTCTCCAAGCCGTTCTTGCACAAGTCCTTCTCCCTTCCCATGAATGCATTTTGTCTAAGTATTGACCAACAGACTTCATCAGACAAATTTTCCAAATTAAACACCCGAAACGACTCCAGCCCAACTGCAACTGATTCTTTACAAGTTGTCACTAAAACCCTACTTCCCGTCTTGCCTCTTCGAAAAATAACTTTGAATGGTTCCCAATCCTCATCACGATCAGTCCACACATCATCTAGAACAAGAAAGAGCTTTTCATTTTCGATCTTTTCACAAATTTCGCCCAAAACACTTTGTAATGACGTTGGATTTGGCAAGGGTGTTGAGCTTTGGCCAAGACTTTGAAGAATTGCTCCAGCGATTTTGTATTGATCAAAAAAGTCAGAAACACACACCCAAATTACTTTGGAAAAGTGCTTCTGAACTTCATAATTATTGTAAATCAACTGAGCAAGAGCTGTTTTTCCTTTCCCTCCCATTCCTACATGGAGATGGTTTGCATGCTATTCTCACCCAACAAAGTGCTTACTATCTCATTCTTAACATGATCTCGACCATGTAACTTTGATACATCAACAAACGATGTGCTTTCAAGTCGACTAGGTTGTTTAATTTCCCTCCTTTCCAATTGATGCCTATCTTTTTCTTTAACAATCTCTTCTAACTCAATCATTAGCTTTTTTTTTACTTGGACAGCAAGATTATGAAGCCTCCTAAGTTGAGGAAAACAATCTGACGAGACCAAGGAAAGTGCCTTTCTCTGTAGAGCTACAAAAATATTAACTCTATCTGCTGTAGTTGTAGGTTTCAAGAATGTAGTGTTCCACTCATCCAATAAGTCCTCCAAGTCATAAGATTCTTCTTTGACATTGTTGAGCCAAAGTTTGACACTCTCGTCCTTGATTTGCTTTTCCTCGGCATCATCAAGCAAAGCATGGATGTTCCTGAGGTTTCTTTCTACCTGTTTAATGGCTCCCTCAACACCTATCAGCAAGCTCCACTCTTCTTGTGCATTTTTTATGGCGCTTGATGCTGATTGCGCAGAACTGCGGAAACAAGTGCAGTCGCCATTTTTCTTTGGCAGTCGGGAATTGGGATGGCTAGAAGGGGAAATTGGTTTTGCAAAATAGAGTGTAATGGAAGGGTTTTCTGTTCTTTTGTTGTTGTTAGTAATATGCTATTATCTCCTTTAACACATATATGAAGCGAATCTTTCCTCGTATTACATCGGCCATGTTGAGAAGAAAGAGAGCCCTGACTCAATTATCACATCAACTAAGACTTGCATTTGTCAATTTCTGTCATACACATCAAATCCTACTTGTGTTTCGATAAAAGGAAAATTGCTCCATACATTAAACACCAACAATGGTAATTTCGTGCGGTTTACCAGAAAAGCTAAACGTGAGTCAATTTTACATTCAAGGAAGCCAGAATATATACAACATTGAGATATCAATTAAAACTTGACCTAACGCTTGCTATTCCCTCCCAAAATAATATGGTAAATAGAAAGCAATAAAGATATGAGACCCTGCAGATTTTAACCTTACAAATACTGAGTTGAAGAGATGAGGAAAGGGAGGTGAGTGAAGCACTTACCTTGTTCCCAAATACAGGGAAGATATAAAAAGGAAGAAGAGACAAAGCATGGTGCAAAGCTTTGGTCTTTCACTAACATCTACTGGTTAATATACATAAGCCTCAAAAGCCTAAGAAACTAGGAGTACATTAAGAACTGTACTAATTTCGCATTTCCAAAGACTCGGTAGCTTTCCAGCTGAACACACAATACGCAGGTAAATTTAAGCAACCGTGTTCTTGTGTTGTTCTTAAACACTGAAGATATGCCACAGCTTGAAATTTCGTTTTATTTGCAAGTGTGCAATGCTTCACATGCATGTTTCATTTCCTTCTTATGATCACTCCAGATGTGATATCTCTGAACGTGTCCGCAAAAGTGTATGTTTATAAATTTTCCAAGAATGGATTGGACGCTAACCATAAGACTTACCAAGATTTCCTTGTGGTTCAGAGTTCTCAGGAAAACATGACCAAACTACTAGTAAACCATAGTGGACTACTGGTTTGGTCTTAAAACCACAGAGTCAAAATATAATGTTGCAGCCCAAATTAGGCAGGTATGGGAGAAGCATCTAGACCTTGTGTATATACTCAAAATAAACCATGCCACGATTTTATCAAACATTCACCACCACCTAAATTATGTCATGAATAAAAAATGTAAAGGAACCTGCTTAGTTTTCCTGAATTCCCACACATTCACCATGGGAAACAAAAAGGTTCCATTAGTGAGTCTTACTACAAAGAGGTCTTTCTTCTAGTTTGATGCTGTGCTTGGTATGGAGCTATATGTACAAGTAACATTAATCATTCAACAAACTATATCAAGATGATTCTCTTGATTTCAATTTTATATTGGATTTCTTTACCTTGAATTAACTGTTAGTATTTTGTATTGTCTATGGAAATATCAGTAGCCTGGATAGTATAGTAACGTAGCTAAAAAAATCCAAATTATAATAAACCGGGCATTGAAATGGCAAGCAGAATTAATATAGTGGGAACCTACTAAATGCACTGTTCCAGTCCGTTCGTCCAGCACTTGTATGCTTGAAGAGCCTGAAATCAACCGTAAAGAGTCAACAAAAGCTAAAACAAAGACTTTACATTTCTATTGCAGATCATTTAGTAGCTAGAATTGATACTTCACTGTTCTAACATCCTGCATTTTATTTTTTGACATAGTTATCTTCACTTGAAAGTCAAAAAGAGAAGAACATCTAAAAATATCGCTTCTTAAATGCATCCTAGTAGCTTGAGCATATATTTAGAATCTAGAATGAATAAAAAAGGGGGAAGAATAGTGATAGAAGCCAGGCCAGCTTTGTCCTAGGAATAGGTCATCTAACAATGTTCTATTCAAGGGAAAAATGATTTTTATTCCCCTACCTCCAATCCCCAGCACCGTCTGTTTATATAAAGCTATTCTTCACATGTAATAGTTAGATTATGTACTCAGACAAGATCATCATAAAATAAGAACTATACAGGTATAGTTCTTGTCTACATGATTGATACATCCTTCAAAGAAAGAACAAAGACTAACCCATCCAATATTCAATAAAAGCAATACTCAGAAACCTGATGCAATCAAGTAATAAAAGGAGAGAAGCAACATCTCTTATAAGTCAGATAAAACATCTTCCTTTTTTGCTTTATATAGAACTTGATGGAAGCAAAGAAATGTACTCAGACATAGACATGATAGCCACATCTTTATAGAAAGGACAAGGACTAACCTATACATTCAATAATAGTAGTACATCAGAATCTATATGCAATCAAGTTAGAAATGGAGAGCAGGAACATCTCCTAGAAATCAGACAAAACATGCATTAAAATAGCCAAAGGTTTATGCCTAAATGTTATAAAGTAAACAAATCCATGCTTTAAGGAATGGTAAAGTAATATAATACTCACAATTGTACTCTGTCCAGCCAATGGTCTGATTTTCCAGATCATATAAAACAAGCTTGTTGGAAAGCACTAAATCTGTAAGGAACAAACAAAATTGAGTGGCAAAACTACAAATTATTAATTTCTGCAAGGTTACACAACTTAAGGCGTAAGAAAATAAAATACTAAATACTAATTACTCAAGAATTCTATCTAGTTAGTCACTTGAATTGAAGGCTCATTGTTTTTTAATGAAATTTACTATAAACATCCTATTATTATCCCATAAAATCATGGGAAATTCTATTCGTGGAGAATAAATCTTCAATTCAGAAGTAACAAAAAGCATGGTTGGAAGGCATACCTCCCAAGAGGGTCATATTCTTTCGATCCCTGGGTTGCATTCCACTGTTTTGCCATCCAATGCACCACAAACCATTCTGCAAAAAACAACTTTGTAAATATCAACCAATCCAAACATGACTTATCCATAATACTTTGAACATCCTGTAAGTAAGATACTGTAGACTGAACTGTGTGACCAAAAATTACTAATATGTTAGAAAATAGAAATTGTTAAAATTAGTTCTGCTTCTGCACTCACAAACCTTCACAGCTCTCAAAATAGAACCCTATTTAAAATTCATTCAACCTTATCAAGTACTTACTTACGGTGCCAAATCATGAAAAATCCGACCAAGGCAAATGTTACATAAGGGGCCCATTAAAAATAGCAACAATAATGACAATCACAATAATAAACTCTATTGTAGTTCCTAAAACTAAAATTAGACCAGCCACCTGGAGAAAATCAACTTTCATAAGTGACACAGACAAGCTTACCATGACAAAGATGGGGAAAAGTGCAAAAGGCAGCTAAAAGAATCTTTCAACCAAAATCGATATTAGACCAGATTCGCAATTTGCATTTTCAAACATACTTACAAATGGAAACAGGTATTCATGTGGATAAACCTTCAGAATTACTGAATTTTCAAAATGGAAAGTGACATTTGGAAAGCCGTCATCAAGATAGCTGCAAAAGAAGAAATATATGTAAAAAAAACCATTGCTTGAGACATGAATTGCTTTCAAAATGAGATATAACAAGAACTATACTTCTAGAGTTGCAAATTAAAGCAATAGATGCTCATAAAACATTGGACATGTACTAATGGAGTACAATTCCTATGATGATAGAACTTTAGTTAAAACGCCTAAAAAGAAAGTTTGGCTAGCACAGAAGGAACAAGCTCGAACAAATGTTAATAGAAAAATGAATTCAAAATGGAACCACAATGCAAGGGAGAATTTCAAAGGCAACAGAAGATCTGATAAAAATGATCCCAAGAAAGATATGACACATGACAAAATTGAAATAAATAGAGGAATTTAAGATATGAAGAAATGAACAAAAATCAAATTTAAACAATATAAGCGGTTCCAAGGCATCAACAAGAAGGGAATGCACAGAGGAACTTGAAAGTCAAAACTGGCATATGCCATGCTTCATACCTTTCAGAGTACTGAAAACAAGTATAATCATCATGAACAGTTTGAAGCTTCAAATCAGGCTGCTGTGAAAGTATCTAACCATAGATACAAGAGAGGAAAAAAAATATATATATAACTTGAGCAAACTCAAATAAAAATCTGTGGAAAATGTAAATCAATTTTGTATCAAATACCTGATTTACTAATGGCTCATAAACCATTTCTGGGAGATATGCCAAGGTTGTTCCACTGTCTATTATTGTCCCTTTTCGGTCTCCTCCCACAAAAACATCAGTCGAAAGATTTAGGAAACTATGACCAACTTGAACTGCTGTCATATTGACATTGTAATGTGGCCTGAAAATTTATTATACAAGATTGAGTTGAGTACTAGAATTGCATATCTATATACCAAATGTGAATAAAAAAATAAACATAGAACATTGAAAATCCAAAATCATGAAATAGTTATTAATAACTTATCATAGAGTAGCTAGTCTCTGAGGCGGTCAGTATTAATGTTGCGGTTAATCATGAGCTAAACACTGGCTGTAAGCCATAAAGAAATTTCGTGGCATGATGACAAAATAAAATGTAGTGACAATCAATCTGTCACCCAGACATTTCGAAAGAGAATGTTTCCAGATTGTGATCACTTCAATCATGTTAGGCATAACAAATTTATTCATTATTTATTCAACTGATCTTTTCAACTTTTGCTAGCCCATTCCTACAATATTTTTTCTTTCTAATCTCTTATCTTGTAATTCTAGAAACCACGAAACAAAATCCAAGACTTTTAATCTTTGCTAACTTGCAAACAAATTCTGGAATGACCGCTCGGAACCACATCCCTCTTGATTATCATACTGAATCATCATGAGTTATAAGCAAAAGGGCTATAACATTAGTTGTTTAATACTTTAATGTTTATTTGTCAGTGATTCACCATATTCAACCACAATATCAGCATGATTAACCATTTTCACCCTGTACAACAAGGAAGTGAAGAAAATCACAAGAAAATTTCACAACAGATTGAAGAAGGCCTCAGACCGATGATCATATAAATGGCTCTTTGCTCACTAGTCACTCC
The DNA here is from genome assembly GCA_030664755.1 of Microcos paniculata. Taxonomy (NCBI): domain Eukaryota; kingdom Viridiplantae; phylum Streptophyta; class Magnoliopsida; order Malvales; family Malvaceae; genus Microcos; species Microcos paniculata. The sequence goes on along the minus strand of CP131462.1, from coordinate 8,095,116 downwards.
TTTTAAATGGCTGTTACTAAGACAATATAACCTTCCTCCATCAAACCACCATAATCTGAGAGATGACAATTGACAACTACTATCAATCATAGTCATCAAATCATTTCAGGCAAGTTACCCATAAAGCCTTCAGCTAGTCCTTCAAAGTTGTGTACCATAGACACAAGCAATCCACGGGCGAAAATGGAAGATGATAATCAACATACTTTTCTCATTCATTCTGTTCAGACTTCAGACAACAACCATATCCCCAAAAGTGTGTTGTTTTCCTCCAAAACTAACTAATATCATAATAACGCTACAGTAAAACCTATCATTAGAAAATAAAATGCGTGCAAGGCAAGTAATAAGGGGAACTTTGATATAAGAAAACAGATAATAATATTCAACAGAGATGCACTTACTGATTTGGTACCAATGGAGTCATGTTAACTTTTGGTTGCACAACGTGCCCAATAGCAAAGATACCACCTCCATTAACCCCATCTAAGCAGTGTGCAAACATCTTTTTCACTTTTCCAGAAGAAGCAAGCTGGGAAATCATTGATGAATTAGATTTTCCAAAACCAAGTATTCCATCAAGTGCTTCTTCATTAGATGAATCTAGATTCCCTGATTGTGTGGCACCACACCTATGAAAAAAGAATGCTAGAATAACCATATAATACCAACAAAAAGAAACACGTGCAAACAACAAATGTACACACATGTTACGAGCACATAATTCACAGACACATATATGCATATATTACATAAAAGCAAACAATCATTAAGCCATATGTGTCTGAAACACAGAGCAATCTCATGACATAAGTCCAAAGAACCAAATGGGTTATTGATGCAACTTTAATGATCACACAAACTTCAACTTACTAAAACATCAGTTGTAAATAATATCTGTGATGTTAAAACTAAACCAAACGAATATTACAAACCCAGGACAGTACCTTCTCAAACGAATATATCATCTCGAATATACCAAATACTTCTTAAAACAATATCAAATAATATCAATTGCCTTTTTACACAACTAAGAAGACATCAGATTATGCACCTTGGTCATAAAATGGCAACCAGATTTTCTATAATGGGGATGGCAGGCTGTAAAACCATATCCAAGGGTGTCTCTTATCAAAAGTGCATGTATCATCTTCAAAACTTTGTCCTATTGAGTATACTTAAGACCCAAATCATAACCAATATGGCAGAGGTACGAAGAGTAGACACTATTGTTTCTTTTGGGATTCACAAACAACAAAACCTAGAAAATTCTGAAGCTTCAGATATATTTTCTGGTGTATCAAAGATTAGCTTTGTATTTCACTCATTACTCATCATGGATCTCATTATAATAGGAAGGAGAAGGGGAAACTAAAGGAAGAGAAAGGTAGGGCCAAAAGATATGCTCGTATGTATCAAAGGATAAGCTAGAGACATCAACCTCAGAATGACATCAGTGCAGAGAAAATCTCATCAAACAAACTAATTACAAGAAGCAATGAAAGAACTTTGGCTGAATTTTTTTAAAAAATCATTTTCCTCATTTGGAAAAACAAGTGCTACCAAGATTAAATTGTAATAACATCAGGAGTAGTTACACATGACAAAATTAAGCAAGAAAGAGCCCCAGGCTAAGACTTGCAAATCCTAATTGTATGATGTCAATAGCTAAGTATATCTTTTATGAATTAAAAAAAACATACATACAGTATCCCAGACACTTATCACTTCAGAATTTAGAAGCTAACATGGTTCTACATACATCACAACTCACAAGCAATAACAGCAGGATTGACAACTCACCCGAATATAACACTTCCATTTGCAGACGAGGTTTCAAGATCATCATATAGAACTATATCTTTCACAAAGTATCCTGCAGTGGAGCTCCCATCTCCATATATCTCAAGATACGGGCACGTCAAATTAGCTGTACAACCACTCAATGGACCTCCATTTATGGCATAACAAAAGTCTTCATTGCATGAAACCAACTTGCCAGTGGCAGAGTCCTTAATATTGTACAAAGTAAGATCTATCTGCAATCCCCAAAAAGGAAGCAAAAGTGTATTACCAACTCCAAAAGCATTGAAAATGTATTTCGGTTAAATTTGATGAATCAATTACAATACTAACCCATGCTATGCTATGATTATTTGTTGATTTTGAAACAATTACTACAATTTTATATTGTATTTATAAATAAATTCTTTTTTTCACAAATCAAAACATCAAATAGTAAAAAACAAGTAGTGAAAGTAACAAGCAAACAGAAAAGGGAAAAAAAAAAGGAACGGAAGGCTTACACCAAGAGAGCTTCTTCTGGGGCATTCTTTACATTGAATACAATTAACCCACATTATATCACTTCCTGTATCAACTTGCACATAGTAGTCCTTGCGAGGAGTGCCTATCCCGATTTTAGCATAATAAAGCCTAACAAAAACAAAAATTCTCAAAAATAAAACAAACTTTCCATATAAAATTGAATTATATAAAATAAAAAACTTAAAAAAGAAGAAGGAAAAGAAGAAACGAACCCAACACCATCGGGACGACCGGAACCACCCAAGGGGAGATCGACGCCGGAGAGAAAGCGAAGCTGACGTTGAGAGTCGTGGTCTTTCAAGTCAAAAAGAGAACGTTGAAGGCCGGCATATTTGTACTTGACGTTAAGAACGCCCCAACTCGAAGCGCTGCTCATAGCTGTCGATACTATGATCAACCAAATCAGCAGCAGACGATAATAATAATAATAACAGGAAGAGTTGATCCCACGAACCATAGCTTTTTATATATAAAAACTACTTAAAAATAATGACTACAAGCAGAAGGAATTCGTAATCTTCTTCTTCTTTTTCCTCTCCTCTTCTACTTTCTCGATTTCTTTCTTTATCTTTCTACTTGTTCTTTTCATATTGGAAAGAACAGAAAAGAAAGGAAGAAGGAAAGAAAAGAAATTGAAATGAATTTGCCTTTTAAACAGAAGAATAATATAAATAAATAAAAGAAAATAAAAAGAAAAATGTCCATTGGCAGGTCTACGAGGGAAAGCTGGGTCGATTTCTGGGGATGGGACCCGCGCTCTTTTTATTTTTTCATTTTATATTTTATTCACTCCAATCTAATTATTATTGGCCCAGAAAAATAATACACTAATACTAACATTAATTTAATTAATTAATTATTTAAGCTGTGTTTTAAGTAGAAAATAATAAGTACTAAGTATCATTTTAAGGATGAGTAACGAGAAAAAGTTAATGATTATCCTTAAAGGGAATTAGATGCCAATAATAATTAGTTTAAGTTTATCCACATGACCTTAAAAATAATGAAAAATAGTTTTTATTTATAGACCGATGAAATTGAAAAAATAAAATAAGATCTGTTCCTTTGGAAACAAATAAAAAGTTTATTCTTAGAATATAAAATTTAATAGTATATTTGATGTTTTTAATTAACTGAAAACGGAAAATCAAAAGAAATTATATATTAAAAAAATTTTCAATATGTTACAAAAAAATAATATTTGTTTTTTGGGTTCAGGCACAGCGTTGAAGGAAGTAGGGGCCTGCCATGTCAATTTCTTGTGCAGTAGGTCATTTTATAAATCAGGTTTGACTTTTAGGAGTCAATGACTTCCCTATCCATTCTCTTTATAATTTATTATGCATTAGACCGAGCCATGTCTAACATATTAGTGGTAGTTTAGGACCCAAGCGTGGGGTATGGGAAAAGAAAATAAGAAAAGAGGTTCATAAGAAAGAAATGGGGAACAACCAATCTAGCCGCAATAGATGGAGACTGTTATACAGTTCCCTACATGGGTTGGTAACGGTAACTTGTCGGAGGGGAAACCGGCAAGGACGGTCGGTGGAATTGGTGAGACTAAAGGAAGCAGTTGGGTCAAATGGGAGAGAGGTACAAGAATATAGTGGCCAAGATGGGTTCCTTCACCTTGTTTGCATCAGATGCCAACGGCTCCTGCATGGCTGATACTCTTATTTCCATACCAATGGCAGAAGAGGCGATCCGGGTAGGGATTACGGAACTAACTAGAATTCAAGGACCAAGAGCTGGCAAGATGGAAATTGATACAACTCATTACAACAATGATTTGTTACAAATGATCCATTCTAGGTCACCATTATGAGTATGATGTCCGAAAACAACATACAGAAACTTGTCTTTAGGTTGGGGATGTGGGTATATCAAGAAGACATCAAAGTACATTCCTAAAAGAGGTGTTAAAAAATTGAGTGATGCGACTACATCGAATTGTTCATGTCTGAGGCTGTACACTACTCTAATATGGTATTTCGATCTTACAAGTGCCAAACTTGATTTATGTATCTAGACAACACTAACTTCCTACTTCTAAGAGTTGAATTATTACTCATTTGTGAGTTTCCAGATATGATGAAGGGTAGCCCCCTATTCATGAATGTATCTAAACGATGGATAAGGATTTGAAATCAGGAAGTAGGTTTTTGCCTCATCCATTTCGTTGCTGACCACTTCTCTCCTGACAAAACTTCACATCCTCCATGTATGCTGTTTGGATCTGATTGTCCATCTAGCCCCTGAGGGAAGCAAGGCAACACAAACAACGAAGATATCTAAATCAGTCCAACCGTGAGGTTTCATACAAGATACCTTCTTTACTTTAGTGCATGGAAACAATTCAAATTTATCAAAAGCAAAGAGACAAACCATGCTCCAGAAAAGCACTGCATCTCCTCTGATCGGTTTTACAGACAGCCCTTTCACAACCTTCCCACCACAGTTGCAATCATCCGTACCAGCCTGAGATTACATCACATGTTTAACAAACCATTGTAATGGAAGATATAACATCGAATAACTGCCAGAGCAAAAGGTTGTTAAAGAAAAACATTTGAGAAAATCAGATAGAAGTATTAATGACAAGTTGATCCTCAAATTGTGTGGCCCACAATCAAATCAAAAGGAAGTCAACCTCAACATCATCACTTTTATTTAAGATAAGTGGAATTACCATAGGAAAATATGTTTCTCCCCCTTCAACATCCTCACTTAGATACATAAGCATTGTTGCTATCCGTTGACCACCACGCTGCAAGTTAAACTGCACCAGTCGCAAAGAAATAGATCAGGATTCCTCCATATAATACAATATATAAAACTGACACCAACAGTAGCTGCACCATGTCAATTTTGAGAAGGGCAGATAACTTACAGTATCAGAGAAGTAATCATGGTGGGGCTTGTAGAACTGATCCTTTTCGTACCTGTGCAGCATCATATGTTAGCCTTGATGACATGCTATATCAGTTTTTCTCTTTTGAGAAAGATTTTAAGAGATTTAAGTCAGACACCCACCTTAAAACTTGTATAAGCTCCCCATTTTCCACTGGTATTTGAGAAAAGACAGAAATCCGCTTTTCAATTGCCTTGGGTTCAAAAGAAAAGGAAATGGAAGGAAAACTCAATATCATGCTTTATTAGACCACTGGAGAAGATAGATCTATCATGCATATCTAAATTCATCCTAAGGTGCTACAAGATCATGTAAATTTAAAATGGCACAAGTTGATCAGAGCCTTTTCTAATATATATACATACATACATATACTCCCAAGAGTTGCAGCCTGAGGAGATATATGTTTCTAAATTCCAATTTCCAAGAATTGCAGCTACCATATCAAGTGCCAATATTTGCAATAACATACTTTTAAGACTGATTGCCAATTATCAACAGAAGAAAGATGGCACAGTATATGTTCCTTTAGGTCAATCAGAACAAGTCCTAGAAGCTATTACTTTGTCTATCAATAGAGTTTACTCAGCTTGTTAACAAGGACAATTATACAGCATCATCAATGATTTGAGCAAGTTAAATAACCAGTGGATCATGGCATTGATCTACCAATCGGGACCAATGCTTGTGATTTTTTTTCCCTAGTTGACAATAGATGCATTACACATCAGTAAAATCTAAAACACCTACAATGGAAATTATTATCAAAGTCATTATTTATTCTTTCTTATGTTACATAGTAGCTCATATGAAAATCGACTGATGATATAGAGACTCACATTGCAGAGAATTAATTTGAAAACTAACCTGTATCATTGGATACTTTCTCTCTGTTGGATTTAGGAACATACCAGAGCTTGTCCTGACATTACTCTTAATTCCCTGGAAAACAGGGGCCACATTAAGATCAATTCTTGCCTTGAAAAAAAGTTACTAGAAGCAAAAGTAACAGGCCAAAGATAGCAAGCACACTTCTCATGTTGTGATAAAACTTATGACCTTACCAATAATCATTCAGCATCATTATCAAAAGCATTAAAAAACTGAACAACATGAGGTGGAATAGTCCTTTTAAGGTTAGGCTTGCAGGAATAAAGGCATTCCATTTAATATTTACTTTGTGTGTGAGGTAGACACAGCTAAAGAAGGTAAACCAAGTCATTCAATGCTGCCTTAACAACTCATAATAGTTACAGTTCTTCATACTTAGGTATCCTTTATGGTGAAGTAATAAGAAATAGGGCCTTTCATCTTTAGGCATACCCTTAAAGCAAAAAAAAGTTTGATCGCTCAGAAAAACACCTAGGTCTAATAACCCACTCAAAGTGACAAAAATGCAATGACGAAAACATATGCAGCAGCCAATTTAAGTTCTCAAGTCAAGCCATTTCAATAAATATGAAATAAGAACTGGTTTGCTTCTCTTATGGACTTCAAAAGCTACATAGAGTGTTAAAGTTAATAGGCTCACAATCAAGAAATCTCAAATAAAATGCAAGACAAAATCTCCAGTCACTAATTTCCACTGAACTTTAAAATTGGATACTTTGCAAACCAAAACGGAGATACTTGACATGGATAGATATGCATATGTATATATATGACCTCATGGAAATATGAATATACTAGATAACCACCAGAAGATCTATAAAGAGAAGACAAATTTTAATTAGAAAGTATTTTAACATGCCAACAAAATTGATAAACAATCAAAAAGTAAGTAAAGGAATAGAAAAAGTGACAGATATACCTTTCCAGTTCTTGCATCCACCACAGTAGACACTTGAAGTCGAGGGCGTGCGACAGCTATAAGGTAGTCACATTCCTGCAGAGATCATAATGCTATAATTTAAAACTTTGTTGAGTTAAATTACTCAAGAATACAGCATTTCAAACCGCTCAACCTAGGACATATTTGGTTGAATTAGAGAACTCTTGATATAAAACGATATTCCAGCACCATAGCAGGTGACGGATGCAGCAGCCATAGGTGGGAGACCACTGTTATATCAAAAGGAGCTATTGATGGTACTAGAAATAGAGATCAATCTTCTATCCCATCACCGTGAGAGTGAATGCAGAAGAAACATACTACCCTATTCTATCCTAGAGAGATAGCCCTTGCTTACTAAAGTTCTTTTCCGGTCTTTAGCACTTTTCTACCTAGCACTCCATCTTAATGAGTTTACCCTCCTTTCCATTTTTTGCCATATAGTTAAATGTATCAACAATTAAAGTCCCAAAACATGAACTTTAGCCACTACCAGATTAGCCTTGGATATATAACTTTGGAAATCTCCTTTGTGCCTTAAGTTGGAAAAGAAACTTTTTGGCGATGAAGTGTACTTTGTGATAATTTCTATTACAACTAGTTCTCAGTAATAGATGATATACATACCTCATTGCTAAGGAAATTATGAAGTACAATAATTCGAGGAGACCAGCTAATTATTTCAGGTTTGACCTACATCACCACAACAAAAGGTAGAGACAAATGTTAAGAGTTTGAAAGATAAGAGGAGGAAGAAGTATCTTCTGGATAGAAACATATAATATGCATATCGAGGCTGTCACCCCTCTTCTCTCCACCCAATTTTCCTTTGCTTCAAAGTCTGCTTTATTATCTTATTCCCATTTTACTTTGTGAGAAATACTTCAGTTAAAAGCCAAAAAAAAAATTGGGTGATGAATTACGAATGAATGGTCATTGTTCTCTATGATTAAGCCACTGAAACCTAAATATGATCTGTGGCTGGTAATAATACAGTTTCACAGAAAAATTCTGGCCAGCTATGCTTTGCACCAACAAGCCAATGGGGCTTGTATGAGAGGCGGCTTGTAAGAGAGAAATAAATCATATCCCTCCACTCAAATTGGAAAAAGAAGTCTTACCCCACCCCCAACCCCCCAAAAAAATAATAATAAAAAATTAACTATTTTCCTTCTTGGAAAAACTACTTCTAGTATATTTTGAACAAGACAAGGCAAAATGCAATGCCACCAGTTGTCAAGGGAAATTTTCTGATTTCAGCTTTCTCTACTCTTTTCATTCTCTCTTTCCTTCTTCCCTTGTAAATTGGAAACTTTATTGATTTTGATTTCATCATAAATTCAGTCTCGTAATTATCATTAGAACATATGAAGGTCAAAATATATAAGATACATACATATCCGAGACGTAAAATTTCTGCTTCTTTGTCTCCGTGCCAATGGCTTATACCTAAAAATAAACAACGTAAAAAGACAAAATACATCAACGAACATACAGCGTAAAATACAGTTGGGCTAAACTTAAACAAAATTCAACTATGTTAACTAAATTTCGGTTACATTATAGTTTAAGAACTAATAAGAACCAGACCAACCTCTTGGCAACTTAAGATAGCCATCATTCTGACTTCTACGCAATTTTGTAGTTGGAAAATCACTATCTATCAAGAATGCAAGGAGAGAGAGTTTTAAAGAAATACAGTAATAATAATAACAATAATAATAACAGAGGAAAGAAAATATTAAATATTGTGCTTGCTATAACATTACAGAGCTGTGCTGCACATAATATCATTGAGAAAATCATACCGTTAAAAAGCAAGAATTTAGATAAACTAACATCGAGAGAAAGCCATACTGATCAAAGAAATTAATTTATGAAAACATACCATATGAATCTTCTAAGCCGCGTATAAAAGCTAGCTGAAATAAAGCACCTGCATTTCCCAATATCATAAGAGTGATTGATGCGGAACAAAAAGGAATCTATGCAAATAAAACAGTACCAAACCGCCCCATTGCTACGTAAATTTCAGTGTTAGTAATAAAATCTCTCTCTCTCTCCAACCATAAAATACATGCCATAATTACAATAAAATTTCACAAGCTGCTCATTCTGGACAAATTATTTGAATCCAATCTCAGAACATTCAAAACCAGATAGGAAAACAAAAAAGAAAACCCCACTTCTCATCATCTCAACCAAAAACATCTATCCAGTCAGCTGAAACTCTCTTTTCATGCTTGCAATTACAGATTCCAAGGAAGGAAGAAAACCCCATTACTTTAAAACCATAAAGGAAGTGGAAAATCAGACGGGATCAATTAAAACGGTAAAGGACAAGAGATACCCATCGAAGTGTTTGAAGTTAAAAGAAAGGAGTGTTTGGATCGAGCGGAAAAGACATACATACCGATAATCATTCCGACAGTGACAAATGTTAACAATCCAAAAACGATCTTCATAGCAGAGGCCATGGTCTAGGACTCTAGGGAAGCTGGTGCCACATAAACCGAGTTTCAACAGTTAAAGCTGAGTTTAATTTTTACCTCTTTGTCGGGACAAAGCACCCCAACAGTCCCCAAGCAACCCGCTCTAAAAGCCCCTTGTATTTTCGTGGCCTGTTTATTCCGTTTCAAACTACCAAGGTCTAAAGTAAACTTTATTAATATTTATTAAATTATTATTAAATATTAGTGCTAATACTGTGCTATATATTTTCCCTTTTATCTTATTTTTTTTCTTTATTTTATTCAATTTTTTATTAACTACTCCTCAACTATTATAAACCTGTTTTCTTCATAAATTAACAATTTAAAAAAAATAATTAATTTTTTTAATCAATGGTATCTAGACTCTGCATGTCCTTTCAATCGAGAGTATAAAAGGTAAAAATTTTCAATAAATACGTTTTAAAAGATCAAATTTACATCTTAAACGGAATAGAGGTCACTATCACCTCAACCAACATTTATTAATAAAGCAATTGATTTATTGACTACTTGTATTAAGCTATCTTTTTAACCTATTAAAGAAAGTAGAAGTTAATCTACTAATAGCATTAATTTTTTTTTTCTTTGTAAGTACCAAGTTTCAAATTGTGTTACATTTTTCTACTTTAAGTTTAGTGACTCATTCAAGCCAATTAATTGATAAGTTGTAATATGATAAATGGATTTCTTTTTTTTTTTAAATTTGGATACAAACACTCTTCCTTGAAGTTTCAATGAAAAGGAAAGTCTATTTAAGTTTAACCTTCATTTAAAAAAAATATTTAAATTGAATATTGACTAGACATTTGGATCATAGGACTTGGTAGTGATGTGAATATAATGCAATAGATGCACAAAGGTCACCAAACCATGTTGACCATCATCAGCTTTTATGGTTTTGATCAGTTGAATCCTTTTGGATGCAATTGAAGTAGCTCTCATCATCTTTCTAACTAGATAGTGAGAAGAAATTCATGAAGCACATTCTACCGAGAAAGTCTACGGGAGTGCAAAACCGAAAGCAATATGAAGAAACGCATCAAAATTACACGATTTAGGTTAAGGATCACACAATCTATATATAGAATGTTAAATTATTAATTTAAACAGTCACTGTCTGATTTCAAAACATAATAATCTCAAATATAAAATTGAAATGGTAAAAAAATTATTTAGAAGTACTTAACATTCACATGATTTGACTTAAGAGAACATCAACTATTTCTAACATACTAGTTCTCTATGTGATTTGGCTCTTGCAAATTATAAAGGAAATTGAAAAGAGATTTAGCAATAAACTTAGGAGGGCTCAATTGACCGAAATGAATTATTAGAGGCTTTTGAAGTAAACATCACAAACGACATTGGACTCAATTGTATAACACGTTGAAAGTTTGGGAAAATTACTACAGTTTTGCAAAAATGAATAACTAAAAACGAAAGTAGCGGTTGCCGTTTTTTAACGTTTGAAAAACCTAGTAACTATTAGCAAAAGCGTGTAGTTAGAGGAAAAGCCGCAGCAGTAATGGGGAGCGGGAAAGCTGAGAGGAAGCCAAAACCTCGCCAGAACCCTAAACCCGACCGCAAAATTCTCGGCCCTAAGTCCAAGAAGAAGAAGAAGACGAAGAACAATCACAACAAAAACGACACCGAGCGAACCACAACCAAAACCAAAAATAAAACGACAACTGTTGCCGGCGACAATAACAGCCTCCCACCAGCATCACCGTCCCTGCAGCTTAGTTATTTTCTTAGTCAGTTTCAATCGGCCAACGGAGTCCAACTCTCCTCTCTCGAGTTGGAATCTATAAAAGGTGAATTTCAATTGTTAATGTAAGGGATTAAAGCTTAAAAAGGGCATTCTTTAATTTATCTTTTGTTTTGTTTTTATGTGTAGATAGTTGTATTTTGGATGTTTCTGAAGAGCTGGGCCAAGAGGTAACTAGGCTAGAGAAACATATAAAGGAAGCTTTTGGGGCTAAATGGAAAGAAGAGCTTTGTGAAGGGAAGCTTATTGGAGGGAAAATTGAAGCTGGAAGTCCTGCTGTTCTTGTTGTTGCTACTTCAGCTTTACGATCTATTGAACTTTTGAGGTTCGTTAGGCTCCTTTTGCTGCTATTCTGTTGCTTTTCATTTTGTTTTGGAACTTGGGGGGAAAAAAAGAAGAAAATGGATTAAAAATTGTAAATAACGGTTATGTTTGATGTAGCATTGCTTAATATTTATTTGCATTGAGAGTTGAACAAAAGAAATTTTAACAATTTCTTTAGTTTAGATAGCAAAATGGGTAGCAATGAAAAGAAGATAAAATTAATTAGCACTTGCAAATTTTGATCTCAAATGATGAGAATTTGAAGAGGTTTTTGTTTCCCCATTTCTAGGAGGACATGTTCATATATATATATATATATATATTTAAATTTGATTTAATTTTAAATTTGTAGCCAGAAGGGAACTGAAAATTTTGTTCTGTTGCTCTAGGGGCATGCGCTCATTGACTAAAGAATGTCATGCTGTTAAGCTATTTTCAAAGCACATGAAGATTGATGAACAGGTAGTTTTTCTATACTTCGAGCCGCAATTTCCAATTGCTAATTGCATGTATTGTGAGGTGGAGTCCTATTTGGACGGTCAGGTAGATTTTTAAAATGTAGGGCTCTTATAATTATAACAAAGAACATCCATGATAGAAGTTATCCTGCAGTTAAGGTTTCACCTAACTGATTCCTAGAAGTGATCATTTGGAATTTTGATACTATCAACTTGTTGCAGATGCTGTTTAGTGGCATCATGTTGTTTACTTATGTTGAATAGAGGAAATGAACATTTTTGGTTATGCAAATTGCTAATGCATAGCCTGTGAATGAGCTGATATAAACTTATTACAAGGTCCCTGTTTAGTTTATATATTTTACATCAAGGCGCTATCTCTTAGGTTATTCTCATGCTTATTTTGCTTCATTTTTGTCGTTGCAGGTGTCATTATTGAAGAACCGAGTTAATATTGCCAGTGGTACACCAAGTAGGTTAGTCATCAACCTTCCCATCAAATTAACTAGTAGGTTAGAGAAGAGAGTTTTGAGAAAATCATCTCATAGTGAAAGTTAAACATTAAAAAGATAACAATATTAATATGACCAGCGATGCTTTATGGCATTGAATCTTGGGCAGCTAAGTATTAACATATGCAAAATATTGGTATGGTAAAATGTGAATATTACGGTGGATGGGGTAATTTAAATTAACATTAGCTACAACTACAAGTGTGTTTATAAAAAGGTCGCTGTAGTGCTGATTGAGAGTGGAATTAAGGTGGTTTGGACATGTGAGACGCATGCCTGCAATTGATCTTGTAAGAAGATGCGAGTTAATGGACAATGAGAATGTCAAAATGGGAGGGGGAGACAAGAAAATGTGGATGGAACTCTCAGGAAAGAACTTTTTAGTGGTCTTACTCAAGATACGATCCTAAATGGCATGAATCATCCTGTAGTTGACTTTGCATAGTGGAAAAGTCATTTGTTGTCTGGGTTTCTTTTTGTTTTCTGTTTTTTTTAGGATTCAATTGAACTTGGCCAAAAATATAAAAGATGATCAGTAACACAGGACATGAAAATGCTAAATATGTCAATATTTTTGTTGGATTGATTTTCTCAGTTTTGAATTCTTTCTAAATTGTCATGTTAGTATATTAACCTTTTAATTTTTTTCCTTAGCTTATTGTTTTGCAAGTTATTACCACTAGGTACTTTCTACCTAGGTTCAGATGACATACACCTCTTCAATAATTTTTTACTCGTTCAATTAATTTCATTATAGAACTTAATTGACTTAGCTCCTAAAACCCCCATTTAAAAAGACTTTCAATTGCATTTAGGCCTTTCATCACATATAAATGAATAAATGAAATCGCTATGGGGTTCATTAAACTTCCATCATGATCATTTCATGATTTGGGTTGTGTGTGATATGACTCTGTTCTCCTGTTTGTTTTTCATCACCAATCTGATTGAATTGTTGTTTTCCTTTCCATTGTAATCTAAATTGCAGAATTAAAAAATTAATTGACATAGAAGCATTGGGGCTTTCTCGTTTATCAGTCATTCTGCTTGACATTCATACAGATGTTAAGGGCTATTCCTTGCTTACACTTCCCCAAGTCAGGTTTGTTGACAAGCTAACTTATGAATTATGTTCCTCAGTTTTTTGTTTCATTTTGATTCGCGTTACGTCTTTTTTATAATTAATGTATGTGAAGGCACGACCTGGTTTTGTTTTCACCTCAATCTTCATTCCACATTTTGATGCCGATTCCATACTTGGACTTGAGAACTTTGTCCGCGCTTAACGCATTTTCATTTTGTTAATATTGCATGCAGAGATGAGTTCTGGGACCTGTATAAGAGCTACTTCCACCAGCGAGTCGTGCAAGGTGATCTTCGCATCTGTCTTTATGGTCCGATACCAAATGTTAATGAACTTAAAGGCAAAAGTTTAGAGTCGGCTGATGGATAAAGAACAGTCGAATTCGGCAAAATTTTTGATCCGTGTTGTGTGCAGTGTATCGTGCCTCAAATCCTTTTTCTCAAGAAGAAAAAATTGTCTGAGTCGCATAATCTTTCATTGCTATCTCCATGGGTGCTCCTTACATTGATTTTGCTTCCTATCTGTTGAATTGTTTTCGTGTTTCTTGCTCGAGCATAGAAGTCTCGTATCATAAATCACAATCCAAGAGGATCTAGATCGAAATTGGGCAGGTGGGTGACAAAGGGCTGTATCATCTGCCTGGTGCCTGTCCAATAATCGAATCTGATCAGTTGAAGAATCCAACAAGGTCCATGAATGAAATAAGGCATACCAGTAGAGAAGTCAATTGCTCCCACTATCATCTTCAGTTCAGTGGAATCACCACCAGAATTCTTCTAGAAGTTGACCTATGTGACCACTGGTTCAGGTCATGCACAAAATATTTTTTTTTTCCTCCAAAATCCACGCCTGGGGGAGCGGGAGATTCATGTCTTCTTTTCCTCAATTGGGGTCTCATAGGATTCAACTTTCAACGACCATTGTATTGGAAGAAGTACCCATACTTCTTGATATAAGCTTAGTGAATTAAAAGCAGATTACCGATTTGCTTATAATTATTACTCCACAAGGTAGATTGAGCAATAAATTGCTCATGTGATTCCCATTAGAAGCCCTTATATAAGAGAAAAATTAAGTCATACACTATTAGTGTAAATTTTTAAATTGTGTTAGATTATTATCAAGTGTTCAATTATCTAGTTAATTATTTGATTAATATTTAGAGTAAATAGCACCATTGGTCCTTAAAGTTTAACCCAAACTCTATTTTGATCCCTAAAGTTTAAAATATTCTATTTTGGTCCCTATAATTTGAAAGTCAAACCATTTTGATCCTTCTACTACTATTTCTATTAATTTTGTGTACAAGTGCCAATTTTTTATGTAGTTTCTAATATTATGCTACTAATTTAATTGAAATTTATTTATTTATATCTTAAAGATATATATTATATTAAAAAAATATTAAAGTATAAAAATATAGGGACAAAAATTATTTGATTTTTAAATTATAGGAATAAAAATAGAACTTTTTGAATTATAGGGACCAAAATAGTTTGACTTTCAAACTTTATGGACTAAAATAGAACATTTCATATTGTATGGACCAAAATAGAATTATGGTCAAATTTTAAGGACTATTGATGCTATTTACTCTAATATTTATAAAAAAACACTTGTCAACCATCTAATGCTGCTTGTAAAGTTAAAAAATATATACCGATGATGATTGAAATGATAATCCAGGAAGAAAATGCTTAATAATTGAGCATAAAGTGACAAATTTATTTTGTTTTAGATATGAGGCAGAGCAGCCATTTCCCTTCCCCAGTCCCCGAACCAAAGACATACATGGGCACGTATATAGACATTGGCCACCGATGTCATCCATTCTCATTTGCTTGCTGACCCACGTATTCCCCATTAATGTTTGAAACAAAAAATCCTTCGACACTTTCATGACCAAATCTATCGAAAGCAGATGATGCCTCTTTTGTTCATTTCTTCCACAAATAATTTGCTTTCGACAAAGAGAGCTGCTGGCCATACCTTAATTAAAAGCAATTACCCTGTTTTTGAACTTTGAAGCATTCAATTGGGAAAAAAAAATTTTTGACAAGCGGGTCAAGAACTTGAACCATTTCCAAACATGTGAAGAGCAGTATGAACCCATTTGAACCGGCATTTTTATAAGTTTGATATTTGCATATATTTCCGAGATAATGACAGATCTGACAGGTTCCCCATGTGCACATGTAAATGCCACATGGCGGACGACCGAGAGAGCCAGCTGGCTATAAAAAGGGGGCTGCTGGCAACGAATCGGAGGACCATAGTGTCCCATACGTGAAAATGTAAGTAATGTCGAACAGAGATAAGCATGGTGATTGGCGAGCGGCTGATGGTGGGTCGGCTTAATACTTTTATAAAATCAAAAAAGAAACAAAGTTTGAGAAAGTCAAAATCAGACTTGGAATCAGAAGAGGCAAACGCAATGCTTTGGTATGAAAGATGTCATCTAACATTATTATTGTTACATTGTTGTTGTCGTTGTTTAAAGTTAGAAAAGAAGGAAGGAACGGTTGATTCTTTTTCGGGATCCCAACATGAAAATTCCAAATGGGATTTTGACCTCTCAATGTTGAATTGGGAGCTTCAAGCGGACGTAATGGATAACAATACAAAGCATGGAAGAAGAACAGAGAAGGCAGCCTGCCTGACTCATCACGCATGACTATCCAAATGCCCCTTTTTTTCCCACTTTGATACAAAATTTTTGCCTGTTGGAATGGGGGATTGGTTCAGTGATCATAATCTGCTCAATCTTGGTATACAGTAAGTGATCTTAATTTCGAATTACCATCCATTAGTAATTACTATTGCATTTTGTTGACGTTATATAACATCATGATTAGAACTATTTAGGGATTAAATTCCATGTCAAGATGTAGAGTTTTAGATTTAATAATGGAAGTATCGATTTTAAAATCTATGACGGTAAGGTAAAAATTACAAAATAAGAGAGGGTTATTATTTTTTTTTGGTACTTAGAAAGTAAAAAAATGAATATACTTAAATAATAAGAGATTTGGAACAAATAATCTTTTCTGTGAATTATTTAAATTCCAATTATATATTGGTTAAAGAGTGAATTCTATCATTTATAATTTAAGATATCATTATGGGTAAATTTATTAGTGGACAAAATTAAAAATTCAATACTCTTTATGTTTTCAAAACTAATACACCCTTCTAAATGGATAAAAACTAAAACGGTGAAAATGATGAAAATCCTTTTGTCTCCCTTAGGTCTTGACCAGGAAAAGATGTACTACTACTCTACCACAAAAACTTGAGAAGGAGAGGCCCCATCATGGTGACAGAAGCTTGACATCATCATGATGATTGGTCCAGGGAAAGGAACAATGGGTCCCATCCCAAATATTTCCCCACACCACCCTTCTCGACCTCACCTCGTTATGTCACAGCCTCCAACCCAACCAACCCCGCCCCCCAAAAGAACTATTCTTCTTCTTCTCTGTTTGATCCTAATTTTTTAACTCATTTATATTGGTCTAATCTTCCAAACTCGGTACTTATATATAAACCCAACGTCAGGATTAAAATCACACACCCAAAAAACAGAAAACAGAAGTCTTATTACAAAGCACAGACACGTAGTGACACCCAAAAAGACTGCTTGCAACAAAGTTGTTGGCATATGAGAGCTGCTGTTACTGCGGCTAGTGCAAGTCATAGGTTGTTGTTGCCAGTTTTACAGTCGTTCCAGACATCAGTTACAACTAACAGAAACAGGATCATTGTCAGGAACATCATGTCTGAAACTGATCCAACCTCTTTCAATCAGCCAAGATTGGTCACCAAGAAGGTTCTTGCCAAGCATCAACGTGAGGGTGATGGTGCTATTGTCAGGAGATGCATTGGAAGGTTTTGTCTTGTTTTAGTTTCTTTCTTTCTTCATTTCCTTGTCTTTGCCTTCCTGGGCTGTTTTCTGTTTTCTCTTTTTCACTCAGTTTGATTCATTGTTTGCTGTCTGTTTGCATTTGATTTCAGGAGTGAATTGAAGTCTCTGGATCCTTTTCTCATGATGGATGATTTTTCAGGTTTGTTTAATTACATAGCCTGTTTTCTCATTATTGGATTTGAATTTTTTTTTCTTTATTTCTATGAAATGATCATTTGACCATTTCTTATAATTTGCAGTGTCTCCACCGGCTGGATTTCCCGATCATCCTCATAGAGGTTCTTGAATTATTACACGTGTTGATAAAAAAAATTTACATGAAAATGACCATTTTTTTAATGTTTTTTTTTTTACTATATTCTTCTGATGCAAAAAGAACTCTGTTTTTCCAGGGTTTGAAACTGTTACATACATGCTACAGGTACAATTTTTTTGCCTCGTTAATTTTGGTTAGAGATACATTCTTGTTCAGAGTTTGATCCCCCGAAACTTGAAAGGTTTAATGGGAATGAAGTAAAATTTGGAGCTTTTCTGGATTTCAGGGGGGCATTACTCATCAAGACTTTGCAGGGCAAAAGGGTACAATTCACACTGGTGATGTACAGGTAAAATTTTTCTTTTTTGACTGAACTAAAATCTACATGATAGATCTGATTCTATTTCTGGGTTTTCATTCTATATTTGGGTTTTGGTTTCCTGGTTTTGAGCAGTGGATGACAGCTGGCAGAGGGATAATCCACTCTGAAATGCCTGCTGGAGAAGGTGTTCACAAAGGTTTGCAGCTTTGGATCAATCTGTCTTCTCAAGACAAAATGTAAGAAACTTTTAATTTACTTTTCTGTTTCTTTTCATACACAATTCTTGATTCTGGGAAGCCAGCTCTGGCAAAAATTCACCATCTTTCAAGCAACAAATTATTCGTTGACTTTGAAAACTTTTGGCCATACTTAATGTGAACTTATTTCAACTATATTTAGCCAAGTAATCTGGTCTGTATTAGTATTTCTTTCTTCTTTTCCTTTCCATAGAGGCTTTGACTCTTTATAGAGTTTTCCTTTATTTTGCCAGTAAGATAATTCTCAAATTAATATAATAATAATATTAGTTGTATTTTTTCCTCATATAGTTTGTGGAAACTTGGATTTTAAAATGCTATAATTTATTGATGGGGTTTTACAAGAGCAGACATAAGAATAATGAGTTTTTGTGTTTTGTTGTTGAAAAAGAAGAAAAAGTTTTGAGATTGCCACTGTTGCTAACCCATAACTTTCTGTCATAATCAAGTAAATTTATGAGATCTTCTAGAATATTTCCTGTTTAGCAAATCTAATCTAATACTAGTAGTTCACAAGAATTTTTTTTTTTTTTGGTGGCCAAAGTTCACAACAAGTTAAGGAAGTAACTTTGATTGCATATTGGACATATCCAATATCCATAGGAAGAGGATAAAGATGTACTTATCCAAAATTCCTGATGCAGGATTGAACCGAGGTACCAAGAGCTTTTGAGTGAGGACATTCCAAGTGCAGAGCAAGATGGGGCAGAAGTCAGAGTCATAGCTGGGGAATCAATGGGAGTTAGGTCTCCAGTTTACACCAGAACCCCAACAATGTATTTAGATTTTAGTTTAAGGCCAAGGGCTGAAGTCCATCAGCACATCCCAGAATCATGGACTGCCTTTGCTTACATAATTGAAGGTGAAGGAGCCTTTGGCTACCAAAACAAAACACCCATATCAGCAAACCATGTAGTTGTCTTGGGTCCTGGAGATGGTGTGAGTGTGTGGAACAAGTCCTCAAGGCCATTAAGATTTGTGCTCATTGCAGGGCAGCCACTGAATGAGCCAGTGGTTCAGTATGGGCCTTTTGTGATGAACACTCAGGCTGAGATTGATCAGACTATTGAAGACTATCACTACTGCAAAAATGGGTTTGAAATGGCTAAGCACTGGAGATCTCATTGAGTGGGGGGGTTGAAAAGGAGGGCAGAAAGTAAAAAATAAAAGGGCACCATCGCTATCTCTATCTCTATCAGTCAAAATCTCCATCCATAGGACAGCAGTCACATAGTAGCTGAAAAGGAAAGATTTCCTACTCATTGGAGCAAAAAGCTTCTAGAAGATTTAAACTGCAGCTGGAGGGGAATATATAATATATATAGTTTAGCACTAAAGTCACCATGATGATTTGATGGGGTCAGCTTATCTTTGGTTTAAGTCTATTTTTCATCAACAAGATTTTTATATACTTTTTCCTTTTGGTAGTTTTGGTGCAAGAGTTTTGTTTTCTTATAACATGGAGTATTATTTTTTTCTAACCCATTTTGTCTATTTCTTATGGTTTCTTTTCTTCTGTTGGTGTGTTTAATTAGTGCTGGAAATTTTGGTAGAGAGGGTGCCCTCAATTCTTTAATTGGGTTCCCAGTAACCATATCTGCTGCACCCACAGTTGACCCTCCACCTACAATCCAATTTCGAGATCCACTTGGCACTTAGCAGCCCTAAGTTGCTTGACAGCAACAAGTGCCCTTAAGCTCCTTCTTTAATGCTGGCCCTTGTGGTCCTATTGCAGCAGTTTAACAATTTAAGCATAACTTTATTTGATTTTAAGACACAACTCTTTAACTGTCGTCCGAAAACCTGTGAGAAACCCACACTATCGATAGCACTTTATTGTTCTCAGAAGAAGACAGCAAAAATTCGCTTCCATTCAAACTTCCAACTTTATTATAAGCACGGGAAAGTCTCACTTTATCGTTTTATTATGGGCACGGACTGTTGCAGCCATGGCAGCTGTGAAGCCGACAAGTTTTTTAACTCCAAGATTGATTACAGATCTTAAGTTCTTACCTGATAAGTTTTTCAAAACGAAAAAGCTCTTACGTTTGGACCACTTTTACTCGTTTTTCGGACAAATCAGTTGTTCACTGATATCAAATAGTAACATTAATGAATATATGAGAAATAATGAATCTGATAACTATATGTGAAACGCTCAAAATAAATAATACAATGTGAAATAAGATGGCCGTCTGCTTCATTTTAAGCAGGTACAGCCTGTTTACAGAAACAAAAACTTTTAAGGTCTTATTTTCTTTGACCAGACAACAATAGCTTAATAACTATATAATATGATATTATTCTGTAAGATAAAGAATCCCTGAATACATTTCCATTGAGAAAACAACCAGACAAACAAATCAACCAACCGAAGTTAATTAACAAACAGTGGGAAGGCCTCATCTTGTACACATTCTGTATGAACGTGATCACCTGGAACAGCAAGAAAAACTTTGGTTCTGCTTTGATCCATCAGTGTCACTTTTAGAAAGGGTCACCCGATTGACAGTTAACTCAGCTTTGTAAGTATCCGAGTTCAGGACCTTCCTGCTGACATTGTTGTAAATCTCTTGTATAACAATCTCGAAAGCCTTCTTAACATTTGTTGCATCTAAAGCAGATGTCTCCATGAAGAACAACCCTTCCGCTTCTGCGAGGCTTTTGCCTTCTTCAACACTAACATCCCTGATGGTTTCCAAGTCGCACTTGTTCCCAACCAACATCCTTGCTATTGTTGTGTCAGAATGAGCTGCACAAACATTTTAGTAAGCAAAAGGCTTGATATCTCTGAGCTTAAAAGCAAATATTTGAAATTGTGGTTGGCAACAAAAGCAAACAGAATACATGTACTGCAAAACCTCGTGAAGCAAATAGATAACCTAAGAAGAAAGATAAAAATTAAAGAAATGTTTTGGCTAAGTACATTAATGTCACATTGAATCTTGGAAAACCTTCAGTGATAAAGGAAAAGGAGGAAGAACATCAAAGGCACCTATGGCCCAACAGTAAACTTCCTTTGGACCATAGGAAGAATTGAGTTCAAGGGTCTCCTAATGCATATGAAGTAACACATAGGCAAGCTTTAAGAGTCTTAAGAGTTTTATCCAGATACTCTTGTAGCTAGTCTCAACCCTTAGAAAGGAAAATTTTTTCTCCCATCTACCAACTTCCAATAAATGCAAGGATTTGCATTTAAAACCGTTATATTATCTATTTTTGTTCCTTATCAACATTCCTTTCCACATTGGAGGCAGGTCTGTATTTAGCAATTTAGCATTATACTGAAAACTTCACAACTCAATCTTTACCATTCACTGGGGCAATCACGAGAAAGCTATGAATTGAAAACACAAATACAGGCATTGAACACTGAAATAGACACAAAGTGTCTGACAGATAAACCTCAAAATAAGAGAACAGGTTCTTCATTCTTCAAGCTTCTTTTCTTTTGCTTCTAGCAATCTCTCTCTCAATGCTTCATTCAAAGTCCATTTTCCATTCCTCAATCTTCCTTTTCTGCCAGCTCTAGTTACGCATCTTCATTCTTTGGTTTATTATTGCTATTTTTGCTTTGGGAAATCAATTATGCAGATAAGAAAACTTTTATAATTGCACAATCTAGCATACTAACTGTGTAGCCATGCTGTGTTATGAGTCTATTTCTATTGAACTTTAGAAGATACATTCCATAACATCAAGGTTTTAAAGAGGTGATATGTAATGATTATTATTGGGTAGGCAAAAAAACCAAGGCTTCGTATATAATGTCAGCAAATTTTGATCCTAAAGCTTAAATTGTTTGGTCATAGACCCATTCCATAAGTATAATAACTTACTTCTTTGTCAAAGCTACCTATTTGACCCTAGTTGACTAGGCTAAATTTGAGATTTTAACAAGATTCCAACAAAAGGAGTATCCTTCCCCTCCTTTTCACTAAACCATCCAAGAGCCACACAAGTTCTTGTTTATGGTGGTTAACCAGTTGGCCACTAATTATTGTTTTACAGAGGTCATTTAGTCAGTAAGATATGTAAGATGATATATGGGAGTTAGTGAAGTTATAACAGTGTTAAAGAATGAAACAAGAGTGCAGGAGACTGGGAAGCATAGGAACTGTCTGGAAGCTTCAGATTTTAGGGAACAACAATGAATAAAGTACTTTTTTGGGCATTGTTACTCAAGTTTCATTTTCAGTGTTATTGTACTCTTACAATTGTTTTTTGATACAAATACAGTAATTAGTCCTCAGTTTGCAAATGGAGCATGCTCCACAAAACTATACCGAAGAATGGCCACTTGTGTTCTTTATTATTATTGTCTGTTCATCTCAGCAAGGATCCGCTCCAATAATCCTAACAATTTAACAATTAAATCCTACTTTTGACAACCTTGGTTCATGTCCTATAGGATAAAAGAATGAATATCACCACAAATGAGGGAAGAAAGAACAAATTAACCTTCTCCGCTTTTACAGAACAGTAAACAGTAAAACAAGTTGAACAACTAAATCCAATCTTAATACCTTTCTATAGATTTACAGAATTTGGAATATACTCCCTCTGTCCCAAAATAATTGTCACTTTTGAGAGTTTTTCTTGTACCAAAATATTTGTCACTTTTACAAAATCAATGTAATAATATTATTGTAGTTATCTAAAGTTACCCTTGTCATTAAATGCATGTCTTCTCTATTTTATTACTTCGATCATAAGTGAGAGAAAAGTTAAACAAGGGGCAATATAGGAAAGTAAATGAAAAATGCATAAAACTTAACAAAAAAACCTACTTTTCTTGGTCTTATGAAACCCTTAAAAGTGACAATTACTTTGGGACAGAGGGAGTGAAATTTTCACCTGAAAAGTGCAGTAACTAGCAATATGCAACACAAGGGAAGATTTTCTAACATGCAAGGCAACAAATATCCTCTATGGACAAGTGCCGCCTTAACAGATAAAATCCACCCTGTTGGGGTTGAAGTAAAAAGCATCAGCAAGCCAATCACTTGGTAACTAACTTTTTTTTTAAAAAAATTTAATTTTCTTCTAGGAAACACATCTAATTGTTGTTTTCAGGTTTCTTCTAGCTTAAGCCTTAAACCATAATCATTAAAGCATCAGATCTAATACTCTAACCAACAATAACCAACCAAATGAACAAATCAACATATAGAATCTTAGAAAAGGAACACAGAAAAAGTAAGACACAATCCGACCAAACAATCAAACTCAAAATATTCCCCGGATCTTCTTACTGCAGTCCTTTAGTGCCAAATCCACCAAAATCATATGTTAAAATCCAAGTCCGATCATACCAATATTACCAACAACTAGAAAGGTAGCCCCAGTTCTCATCAAACCAACAACTAAACAACCACCAAATTCCCATAAATTTCCGTATAAATTCACTTAATCTAGGGATTAGGGAACACAAAAAACCAAGAAAGGAAAAGCAAAACAAAGAAAACAAGTAAAAGCAAAACTTACTCTTGAGTTCATCAAGCCAGCGACCGACACTATCAAAGGTAGTTCTACGGCTAATGTCATAAACAATAAGAGCACCAACAGCACCTCTGTAATAAGCAGAAGTGACAGCACGGAACCTCTCTTGCCCAGCAGTGTCCCAAATCTGGGCTTTAACTTCTTTGCCGTCGATTTCCATGCTCTGTGTCTGGAACTCAACCCCGATGGTGGCTTTGGAATGTGGGTTGAACTCATTCCGAGCATATCGTGAGAGTAGGTTAGATTTGCCAACTGCAGAGTCTCCAATTATAACTATCTTGAAAAGGTACTCCTCTCCTCCACTTTCGTCGTCTGACATGGCTTCCGGCTTTGGCGTTTTGGGTTTCGGATTTTGCGGTGGTGGATTCCGGTGTTCAGACAGAAAGGAAGGCCAAGGGAGAGAGAGAGAGAGAAGTTGGGTCCGATGCTAAGCTGGCATTGGCAAAGACATACCGCGCATGAAGTGGGTTCATCATTCATCATTCATTTTTATTTTTATGGGATTGTTATTATTTCCTTTATTTTATTTTTATTTTTATATATTATTATCATTACTATCTACTACTAGTATATTTTTTCAAAACTTAGATTTAGTATCCTCAAAAAAAAAAAAAACTTAGATTTAGTAATTAATTAATATGATAATAAAAGGAAAATTATATGTTATTCATTAGTATTAAAAATATTAAACTACAATAATAATAGTGGTAGTAATTAAAAATCAAGAAGATCAAAAAAGTAAATATTTTGATGATTCTTCGAGTATGCACCACCGTATATACGTAGAGTACTTCTACATTATATATTATATAGCAGTAGTATAAAAAATAGGTATAATTCTTTGATATTGATAATCTTAGACCAGCACAAAGTTGAACAAGTAGTTTTATCAGAAAAAAAAAACCAAAAAAAGAAAAAGAAAAATGTAGAACCTGTAGTGATTACTCATAATTTTTAGTATGATTTGGAGGCCGAGGGTGATGTGTTTAGTATATGACCGTTAAGGGTAAATTTTAGTGTGTTTGCATGAGTTTATATGTTCGTATGTTTCTTCGGACAAAGAATGCTTCCTAATAATCCCTTAATCATTACATTAATTACAAGATTAGTTGGGAGTTAAGCAAAGAACAGCCATAAGTAGTTAGATTTGGAGACCAATCATTTTGTCCTATTCTCGATGTTGCTTTCATTCAAGACTATGACTTAAGACATTACTATTATGAGAACAAATTCAGACACTTTTCTCTTATTTGAGATATGCAGAGAGAGACCAATGCTTGTTTGATCGCTTAGAAAGAGCTCAATACTCTTTAAGAAAAATCTCCAATTTAAGTCTTATGAATGGAAAAAATAAATTCGTGAGAGCTTCCACTTATTTGGATTTCGAACTTACCTGATTCCGGATTAATCGGACTCAATACAACTATTGAATATGGGAAAGTTTATACACACACAAAAGGAGGAGAGAGGCAGAGAGATATCTGAATGGGAAAAGAAGATGAGAACTGAGAATGTCCCGGTTTTTGGTAACGGTAAAGATTTGCAAAGATTGCAAAGTCAGATTCTAATCAAGAGAGTTCTAAGTTTGTATTAGATGGAGAAAGTGTGAAATTCATCTGACAATGAACATTGATTCAATTCTGCCCACGACTCTACAACAAGTATGAAATGGAGTTATTAAATTACTTATCCATATTGCTATCACAGAGAAGAACCAAATAAAATTCGAAGCAGTAGATACACAGAAAATAGTCAAATCCTATAGTAACAATGATGCATTTGACAAAAGTTGTAGTTGCATAAATGAATAATATCCAAACATCAAACTGAATTCTTCAGTCCCAACTACAGATACAAAAGCCAAAACATATATGTTACAGGATGAGAGACACTGGATCAGACAGAAAAGGGAAACTGAACTACAATCAATCTGCATTTGGCAAATTCCTTCTTTTTTTTTTTCTTCTTTTTGTTTTCCTTTTCCAACTCAAGATCATTTTAACTAGGGAACAATGTCACTCCATTATATACATTTCTGAGTTCTATACCTCTACTTTGCCTTTATTAAGTTAAACTAAGACAACAAAATTAGTCTGGGCCTCACTAACATTCACCCCACGTTCAAAATTCGGAATTCAGACCAGAGAACGTCTCGTTAAACCTGGTTAGCAGTATCATGACCCTTGTTTGCATCCGCATGTACAACTTTCGAGTTCATTGTGCAGTTTCTGCAAGAAAGGAAACACATATATCACAAAAACTAGAAAGAAGTAGGAAAAAATGGAAGGGTTTGCCAAAATGTTGGACTTTCAAAGCCATTTATCACCCATTTTAGAGATCAGCGGACATATGTTTACCCTTTTGCATATGATACAAATAGCAGACTAGTTAATGAATCATGTCAGAGCCAAACCAGATTGTGGGACAAAAAATAATGAATAAGATTAGAACAATCCCTTATATTACGAAAAGGCACTTATTCACACAACTTGGGTTTGGCTCTGTACACTAAATGCACCAAGATTTCATGTCTTTCGGTCCTTGTGCATTGCACACAAGCACACATGGGCATACACACACATATGCCATAGATGGATTCCACATTGTGACCTACTGTAAAAGTACCTATCATATTCAGAATCACAGTAATCTAATTCAAGGGTTTTCAAAGAAACAAACTTATATGCCAAAAAGAGTATAATATGATATTGACGAACCTGAACTTCATTTTGAAGACCTTTAATATGCTGCACAGCCAAGTCCAGCATGTCTGCATAGCTTGTTTGCTACAAGAGATTTAAAGATATATTATATTCATAGAGATTTAGCATATATACATTGAAAAGGGACTTTTTACAGGATGAGTTAATTCATGATGTGGAGCAACCTCAATATAGACTCAATCTGAGGTCCAGTAAAGCAAATATAATTACCTTATCCATGTTAGGAACAAGCTCTTGTAGTTTCTTAAGTTTTCCACTAATTCTTGTTCTTCTTTCCTGTAAAATGCATAAAAAGTTTAATGATGCTCAGGCTTGGTATAATTGACCATTACTAGGGGGGAGAGATACAGTATGGATATGCTGTTATGCTCATCCGTCTTAATAACCAACATTAGCATATAATGCATGTATCTTCTTCAATATGAGAAAATGGCAGTGCACATTATCAATGAATCCAATCATCATATGTATGACTCAAGGGGACAGTAACATACTATCAGACAGCCTATGTACCTTTAATATGAATAAGTAGAACAGATCATATTTTATCACTCATTAGCTGCTGTTTTATACTACAGTACTTGTCACCTACTCCACAAAGGAGCAGAAATTACCATGCTTGTGCGGGTATAAGGGCTTTCATGCTCCAGTCCAGTGGATGAATAAGGGAAGATGGTCTAGACCATGTATGAGACCCTTGCTTGCTATCTTTCTTTCTTGGATACCATTTCACTTCCAGCTTTTCGCTGCATTGATCCTCAAGACCGCAATAATACTTCTCACATGCACACCAAATAGAATTCCAAGCCAAAAGACAAGGAAAAGAGAAAACACGAAAGAGACGATGGATATCTAATTGTGGTTCTCCCATATTGTATTGGGCCTAACAGCATCAAAAGTTTCATTCTGGTAAGCAATGCTAAAAATGACTGACCAATGTGATTCATGGATGTAGTAAGTGCATGACAAACAGCAATACAACTTCAGCATCATAGACTATCGTGAAGAACAATGTTCTAGACGTGAAAGATATATAAAGAAGTTGAACCGCAGAGATAATGCAAAGTCTGATAGAACTGGTCTGCTAACAACTATGGGTAGGTCTTATGAACCTTCATTAACATCACCATATTTTTGTATGAACAAGCAAATTCCATTTCTCATTAGTAATTTTATCTCTTGAATTTTAACTTACTCTTTCAGCAATGCTTCGAGGGTGAGTGGCACAGCCACGCTTGGCTCGGATTTTACAGGGCACAGAATCTTCAGGAATATGTAGTAGCTTTTCCACTGTGGCCATTTCAAGTGTTGTCTGGGGCAGGCTAAACTGAAATAGATCGAAAGGAAGTATGTAAGGCCAATAATCGTTATTAAGGACAGCAATGCACGTTGTCATTCATCATGACGATTACAGACTAATAAAAAGTGCCACTATTAGCTGTAAAATCATGTTCCTACTTAACAGACAAACCCACAGGGAGCATGAGAAATAGAAATATTAAATTCCAAAATATTCATTTTCTCATAAGATTAAGAAACCAAAACCATTAAGTTATTCTTGATTCAGATGTCATATAAAGAGGGGAGAGAAATCTTAGTACCTGAGTTTCCAAGGCATTTAGACAGTGATAAATATCACCATCAATATTTTTAGCCCTCTTGCCTGACGGGGCAGAAAACACAATGGAATTTGTATTCTCCCAAGAATCTATTCCAAAGCCACCATATGAATGTGCAGCATTTTGGTGGTTACTGTTAGAGCTTAAACCATCAACAAGATTCTCACTTACTTCAGAGATCTGAGAAAGAGAATCTTGTCTAGTAAAGCTCAACTGAGACTTCAATCTTGACACTCCAAGGCCACCATTAGGACCGCCTTGAGAGGTATAATTTCGGTTACCCCTTGTAACAGAGAAACCTGCAATAACGGTATGAATTCACTCTGTATGATCCATGGAAAACTTTACATATTTTTATAATGATACAAATGCATTGCAAAGTCAAGGAAAATGAAATTCAACTGTGTTTTGGTTTAGACCAACTCAAATTGGTCATCAATGGAAACAAATACTAGTATTTTTTTCCTTTTTGGAAGTTGAAACCTATAAATTTCCTAAAATATAAGAGTCAAAAGATATATATGAAGAAAGGCAAACTCCAAAAGCAAAGTCCTTCTTATCCCACGGGTGCTGTGTCAATTGGGCAGTAAAGCTCATCTATATTAGTTTATTCCAACTTGTCCAACTAGCACATTATAAATATTCACCCCACCCACAAAAGCACATTCATTTTTATACATCCAAGTAAATATCAAACAGTATCAAATTTGACAAAAGTAAAATAAAAGAATAATATTGGATTCCTAAGGAGCTGGTGGGGTCTTGTGAGGCACGTGACAGATACCCTGTAAGACCTCATCTGCCAGCAGAAAACCATTGTGGGTTCGCGTGGATTTGCTACCTATTACTTTGTCTACCATTAATTTTATTCTATTTTTCCCTCCTCCTCTTTCTATTCATTTAGATAGCATAGCACCAAAAATATATACTGCTACTACACATTTTATGCTGTCATAAAGCGGAACGTGATTGGATGGATGGACGCCTTTGCATAATTCATTTATATTCATAAAGGACTTGTCAGTCGGCACTCTAACCAAACTTGAATTACAGTGTAATCCATATTAACTAAAAGACCTCATATTCAGATACACGTTTTTACTTCAAATGTCACTTTCTTTACTGACATTTTAGCTTTTTCTATACATACAAATAAAAAATAAAATACACATTCCGTGAGGATGAAAGAAGATTTCTAAAGGGTTATTAAGGGATGGTTTAAGAATAATTGTTAGCTTAATGAAAAATGTGATGAAATATTGACGGAATTTGTTCATCCAATCAAAAAGCACTTTGAGACTTGAGAGACTAGAAGTATATATATATATATATATATATATATATATATACACAGTGGAAGCAATCAAACTTTCCTTCAATCATGCACCAAAATGTTTAATCATCCTTAAAAAAATAGGTGGTAAATATGACATTTCAACATTAAAATTTTACTCTAACTTTAAGATAAAAAATAAAGTTCCTAGAACCCATAAAAAGGAAAAAAGGGCAACAGCACCTAATACCCAAAAAATTTTTTTTTTGTATAAATCCCCATCCGATAATCACTCATATTGAACCCTGATTAATCCAGAACCGCGCCGGACCCCATTTGGGAAGCTAATACCTTTTTCTTATGATGATAATATAAAAAAAAACACATGTTTGATTTAACAGGTCATATTCCACCCTTAAAATTCTGAAAAAAATTTGTTGGAATATAAATTTATGAAGACGAGAAATTAAATACTCATGACCAAAGTAACAAAACCACCACATTTATGACAAAACATAAAATAACAACAAATAAATATTGACCATGTGAAAACTGAAAGTAAACCATGGATAATAACACCAAAATAAATAAATAAACTAACATATTTATAGGTGAGATTCATTATTGGCCCCACTAGCTCCTAATGGAAGCTACATAGAAATTCCATGTACCATCCAAATCTCACCAGCCTGTAATTAGTTTTGCAATTAAACTGAAATTTAATAGAATGTGACATTTTGTACCAATGTGAATTTCGGTCAACGCCTATGTTGTCTAGACTCTTGAGTAATATAGACGCCATAATGAGCCAAATGCCGGTGAATTATTCAGGCCAAAGGAAAAAGAGAAAGCTACCAATCAAATGAGATAAAGTGAAAAGGCCGAAATTACCCCTTGGTGGATAATGATTAAGAAAATATAATAAGGACAGAACCATCATTATAAC
The DNA here is from genome assembly GCA_030664755.1 of Microcos paniculata. Lineage (NCBI taxonomy): Eukaryota > Viridiplantae > Streptophyta > Magnoliopsida > Malvales > Malvaceae > Microcos > Microcos paniculata. Next base: position 8,064,585 of record CP131462.1, on the reverse strand, counting down.
TTAGAATGAAAAATGAAAAGGCAAGAAGGAAGTTACCATTTTCGGTTGCGAGGTGATTAAGGAAACCCGCAGGAGAGCTACGTTGTCTGAGCAAAGAGGAAGAAGAAGGTACAGCGTAGGATCCATGGGGAGGTGCAGCAGCAGATGCAGCTGGTTTAGGCGCTTGAGGATCGTTGGATGAGCTGACTTTACAAGTTGACTCGGATGTTAAAGACGAGGCGTCAGCGGAGTAGTAGTGGCCGAGGAGGGTAGGATCAGCTCCGATGACGGAATCGACAGCGGTGGTCAGGAAGGAGCCAGGGGCGGAGCCGTAGCGGGTTAGCCCGGTGTGCCCTATGGGCTTTTGAGACGAAGATGACGAGGACGATGGATTCATGGCTGCTGATGGCTGATAGCTCTCGAAGTCGGAAAAGTAAGAAAAGGAAGAGAGAAACAAAAGTGGAAGCTTTGTTGTTCGAAAAACTTCAAAGGAGAAAGGGGGGTAAAAAAGGAGGGATGCCTTGATGGGGAAATGTCTTATGAGGTTTTCGTCCGTCACGCGTGGGTGATTTTCGTTACGTCACCACTCTAATGCCTTCGGTTTTTGTCTGAGTTGGCATGGTTCACGTGTTTTCCTTCTACCCCTTTATTTTAACCAGAACAAAATCTTGCCCGAGCTTCGTTTCAGCCATCATTTTCATTTTATCAAAATACAAAAATTTATTCTTTTAATAATTGTGATAATATATATTAAAAATATGACAAATATATGTATATATCTTTAGTAAAAGAATTTTTTAAACTAACTTTTTATATAAGTATGAAAAATGAAAAATTCAATTACTAAACATTCAAATAATAAATATAAAGTTAAATTTATAATTCAAAATGAAATAGACTAAGCTCAACAATATAATTTAATGTAATATTAGAACAAATCTTTTTTATTTAAAAAATTAAATTAATTTTCTTGAGAAATTTAAAACGCATACCTATTTAATTAAACTCAACTTTATATGTAATATTTTTTAGAGAACCTTATATGTATGTTAAATTCATGTTATTTATTTTTTTCATAATATTTTATATTTTTATAAATATTATAAAACAAATATAAAATAGAAAAATTCAAAATAGTTAAAATATTTTATAACCTACTAAAAGGCCCAAAAGGTCCAATGTAGCCTATCTTCCTCTTCATAGCCTAAAGTTAAATCCAAAAATAATTTGTAATGACTGAAAAAACGTCATAACATATTGTTATGTCATTAGATACTTATCAAAATATAAAACCACGTATCTAATTTTATGTAGATGATAGATGATAGATTTATTAAACAAGGTGAATTGTCCAATTTTCAATCATTTGTTTTTTTTTTACAAATCGAAACATTGTGGTTCAAATATAAGATCTTCATCCATTTCTCCACCCATCCTTATCATTTGAGCTAAGTTGAAGTGATGTCCAATTTTCAACCATTAGATCTTCATTAAGTTGGAACTATTAATCAATATACTTCTTGTCATTTTCTTTTTTTTTTAAGATAAATTATTATTTTTGTTCATCCAAAATAAGCAATATGAGCTGCTATTTCTATTAACATTATTATTCGGTAAAAGAGAAAAGAAGACAAAAAAAAGAGAAGGAAATTAAGAGAGAATCATTTTTCCTCTCTTATATTTTTCTATATTTTCACTTCTTATCCTCTGTTTCTAATTTCTCTTTCTTCCTATAATTCCCATAGGTATCATGAAATCTCATTCCCACTCTTGTGGTTGGTTTCTACCTTATACCTCGATACAATTGAGAAAATTTGAAGTGACAGAGAGATTTGAATTTTGAACCTTGTCACTTGAAGAAGATAATTAAACATGTAATGAAAGGTCTTAAGTCAAACCACGATTGCGTATGGTTGCCTATATAGAACGGTAGAGTGGAGACCTGGCTATACATTCTTGAAAGTTGATGTCATAGTACCAACATGTAATATGACACAATAAATGTGATGCCAAGTAGGGCTTTAAGGGGTTGATAACTCGTGTATCATGGAAACAAAACTTTACGCAAGGTTCTATTACTAACATTATGGATAGCTTTGGGGATGCAATTCACTAATTTTTCTCTATTATCTACCTATGAATAATTAAGGATCAATTTGAAAGGTTGATCTTGGGGACCTCTAGATCTCTAGGTAAGTTACATATCCTACAACGACCCTAATCCAACATTTGAAAATCTCAATTCAATTTCATTGATATAAGATAAAAGTTTGTCTCTTGACTTACTTTGCACCGCAGTTTTCTTTCAATAAAACTGTTATTTAAAATAATCAGATGTAAAATTTTAAACGAATATTGAGAAATTAAGGTGATAATATTCTTACATTTTCTTTGTTCCATCATGAATGTCGTATATACTCCAAAACGAAATTATAATTATTTTTATATTTTGATAAAGAAAATCAAATTATAATCACTTATACTAATAACTAACTTTTTAAGCATGCTTAGGTTAGGTATCACAATTAGCCATCAAGTGGCATTGCCACTCTAATAATTCATGGGGTTAATAAGAGTAAAATTTGAGAAAAAAAATTGCAAATATGTTTTGAACTTTCATTCACTTAAATAGCAAGATTAGTGTTTTTATGCATTTGTATATAAAAAATGTACAACAATTATAAGTTAAAAAAAAGAACAAAATATCTTGTATTTATGTTGTGGTAATAAATAATTAAAAGGGAAAATTGAGTTCCCAAGGAAGTCAAAACAAACAAAATAGAGAAGGGACCATGGTTGGGTGGAGGGGTCAAGTCATACATTGAATCTTACCAACCTTTAAAAGAGGAAAGTTCAGTTAACCTGGCAATAGGATTGTTCTTTGATTAAGATGGACATCCATTTTATTTTAGTAGCAAGTTGGGGTTCTGCCTTTTGCAATTGGACATGGCCTTGACAATTGACAGATTAGCTTTCTCCCTTAATCACGACAAAAAATATATCTCTTCCTTATACTTAGTTGCAGTACAAGTATATGTCACAGCCTGACAGACCAATCATACGTAAGTGCATGTGGTTGTTATACTTATGGGAGAAAAAGAGGAAAGCCAATTATTTTGTCAAACTTTCAAACCATTCAATACTTCGCATGCCCATTGGAACTCTCCTTCTATACTATAATAAGTTGACCCGGGAGGTTTTTTTTTGAAAAAAAAAATATAATTTAAATATTTAAAATATGAAAAAAAACCCAGGATTTTTTAAAAAATTTTAAATATTAATTTTTTTTTTTAAGAATGTGATAGGATTGTTACACCAATTTTTTTGTGGGCTCACTTTTTAAAATCTACTAAAATAAAACAACTCTTAAGTCCAAATATCAAAGGTAACCTAAAACAAAAAATAAAAGAAAAGAAAAGTAAAAAAAAAATTCTAAGCCAATAGGGGTTGGTAATTGCTCCCTTATGCTTAAAAGTAGTCATAGTAAATTAAAATTTTTAATTTAATTAATATATTTAATTATTTATATTTGTAATTATATATATCAACAATAATAATAATAATAAGTGAGCCCATCATAATAGGATCCACTATATAAAATTAAAAATTAAAAAAAGAAAAGAAAAAAGAAGGAAGAGAAGGGGGTGATGTGCCCCCTCTTTATTTTTTTAGGGTAATACAATAAATTTGTTATGAAAGTGGACTTCAAACGCCACAATTGAAGTTTTGAAATTATTGCTACAGTATGAATAGTACATATCACTATCGATGAATAGTGCATATTACTATTCATATATTAATTATGTCGGATGAATTATTGATGAATAGTACATATCACTATCGATGAATAGTGCATATTACTATTCATGTATAAAATATTCAAACCGTAGGGTCCACGTGCAAAATTTTCAAACTTTGCACAGTTTTCGTTTATAAAAAGCGTCGAAGCGCTGATGAAATGAGATGAGAAAATTTCTTTCTCTTTCGTTTCTTTTTCTCTCTTCCTCTCTCTCTCTTTTTTCTTTTTCTACTATTACTTGCTTCTTGTTCCAATTATTATTAATACACTTCCACAACACGTTATCAGCACGAGGCTCTGTCAGCATGAGCGTTATAAAGTGAAGCAAGTTTAAAGCCTGGTAAGTTCTTAAGGTTTGATTCTATTATTTTATTTAACATTTTCTTTACATATAGTTAATTTAAATTTTTATTGTGTAAAGATTTACTTCTAAATATTTTTGACACCAGAAGTTGTCAACTTAATTGAGACCATTTTTTCAAAATTATGGCAAATATTGAAAAGCCCAAATTCCAAATTTTGGATGTAAGTGGCAATAACTACTTGTCATGGTGTCACGGCTTGAACTTTGTGGTGTTAAGCTTACTGAGGTTGAGCTTTTAGAGAAAACATTCTCCACCTTTCATGCTTCGAATATTGTATTGCAACAGCAATACCGGCAGCACCAGTTTAAAACATATTCTGAATTGATCTCAGTCCTGTTGACTGCAGAACAAACAAATGAGTTGCTGCTTAAAAATCATGATTTAAGACCTGCTGGCTCTAAGGCATTTCCTGAAGCAAATGCCGGTTCAAGTAAGAATGTTGGCCGTCCTAGAGGCCGTGAGCGCAGGCATGAGAATTTTTTCCGTAAGGGTAGTGGGAGATTTAACAGTAATATAAATAACTCCCCACACAACCCTAAAGGTAAAAGGCCCATGAAGAAGCATGATGATAGTACCTGTCATCGTTGTGGAATGACTGGTCATTGGTCACGTACCTGTCGTACGGCCAAATATTTGGTTGATCTATACCAAGCATCCCTGAAGGATAAAGGCAAGCACGTTGAGACCCATGCCATTGACCTAACTGTGACTGATGCTGAAGTCAATAAGGTTTTGGTCAATGAAAACTGTCATATTCTTGGCAATGAAAAACCTTTTGAGGTTTTTGATTTCATTTGATAATGTTGATGAAAATAATAAGTCCTCAGAAATAGATCCTGAGGGTTTTTCATCTATGTTTTGCCATACCCTTGGATAATTATGTTACCAAGGAAGATATTAAATAAATATGGTCTTCAATAAAATCATTGTTGTGAACCTGAAGTTCCTACATCACTCGCACACGGGATTGTGTGCGTGCTTATAAACAGGGCCTGAAGCCTTTACTTGTGGACGTTTTAAAGCCGTGAGGTCTTGAAGTACCAAAGCGGACAATATCCATAAGCTGTTTATAACACGTTATCTTGTGTTTTATTCATACTTGTTGGTTTATATTTTGCATCATATTATTGATTTGTGTTTTATTCCATACTTGTTGATTTATATTTTGCATCATATTATTAATTTGTTAAATTTTATGGAACTTGACACCTGAAGTTGTCAAGATAAATGCAAATGGGACACATTGAGAAAAAGGAAGATATATGTTTGCTTGATAGTGCTACAACGCATACTATACTTTGTGGCAAACACTTTTTCTCAAATGTAACATTGCGTAAGGCAAATGTTCAGACAATATCTGGTCCTGTTAATATTATAAATGGCTATGGGACTGCCACAGTTATTTTGTCAAAAGGCACAACATTGTATCTTGAAGATGCATTGTTGAGCGGTAGATCAAAAAGAAATCTACTTAGCTTCAAAGATGTACGCTGTAATGGGTACCATCTAGAAACAATTAATGAGCAAAATAAGGAATTACTTTGCATCACTTCCTATAAGATGGGCCAGAAGACCATCCATGAGAAGCTGGAAGCTTCTAGTATGGGATTATATTTTGTCCCAATACGAGCTATAGAATCATATGCTACGATGCCCTGAAAATTAATGAACCCTGATGTGTTCGGACTTTGGCATGATCGCCTTGGTCATCCAGGAGCTACAATGATGCGAAGAATCCTTAAAAATACTCGTGGACACCCTTTAAAAGATACAAAGGTGTTGTTGTCCAGAGATTACATTTGTGAATCTTGTTCACAAGGAAAGCTCATTACTAAACCTTTCATGACAAAGGTTGATTATGAATCCCCTTCATTCTTGCAAAGAATCCAGGGTGATATCTGTGGGCCGATTCAGCCTGCAAGTGGACCATTTAGATATTTCATGGTACTAGTGGACACATCCTGCAGATGGTCCCATGTTTGCCTATTATCAATGCGCAATGTGAACTTTGTTGATGAGAACAAAGCTCCCATCCTTAGCGTGGGGTCATGCTATTTTACATGCTGCATCTTTAATTAAATTGCACCCTACTACTTCTCATTTGTATCCCCCCCTTCAGTTAGTCTTGGGCCAGAAGCCAGACATTTCATATCTTCGCACCTTTGGTTGCGCGGTACAAGTGCCTGTAGCACCACCGCAAACGACCAAAATGGGTCCCCAACGCCGTTTGGGCATTTATGTTGGGTTTGATTCACCGTCCATTATTCGGTTCCTTGAACCATTGACGGGTGATTTATTTACCGCTAGATTTGCGGATTGTCATTTTGATGAGACAGTATTCCCATCACTTGGAATACCTAATGCTTCCACAAATGGAAAGCAGAAAAATGTCGAGATTTTCTTAGGGAATGAGAAAAGTTTGTCTCATTTAGACCCAAGAACACCTGAATGTGAAAATGAGGTGCAACGATTGATCCATTTACAAGCTATTGCAAATCAAATGCCTGATGCATTTAATGAGACTGCTAAAGTTACAAAGTCTCATATCCCAGCTGCGAATGTTCCAGCTAGGATAGATGTTCCTGTAGAACCACCCGAAATGGATCTAAATGTCCCGCGCCTGAAGCGTGGTAGACCGATGGGATCAAAAGACACTGTTCCTCGAAAAAGAAGGGGGAGGAATTTAGAATCTGCTCCAGAAGAGCATAATTCTACTCCAGATGAGTATAATTCTGCTCCAGATGAGCACATTAATCTTTCTCGAGGAAAGCAAATTGCACCTGAAGTGCCACAACATAATATTCAAAGAGAGCATATTGCCCCTGAAGTGGCACAAGTTCATGAGCATATTGCCCCTGAAGTGGTACAAACCCATGAAAAGATCACCAACCTTGGGAATACTGAAATTTTCATCAGTTATCATAATGAGATATGGGATCGAAATGAGATAATCATCAATGATGCATTTGCTCTCTCAGTTGCTCATGAGATTATGAATGATGATTATGAACCTCGGTCTATAACCGAATGTCGTCATAGGCAAGATTGGCCTAAATGGGAGGAAGCAATCCATGCTGAATTGACTTCCCTTGCCAAACGTAATGTTTTTGGGCCTATTATTAAAACCCCCGACAATGTAAAACCTGTTGGATACAAATGGGTCTTTGTCCGGAAACGAAATGAGAAAAACGAGATCGTGAGGTATAAAGCCCGACTCGTAGCCCAAGGTTTCCTGCAGAGGCCTGGGATAGATTATGTTGAAACATATTCACCAGTAGTGGATATAGTTATCTTTCGTTTCCTTATAAGTTGGGTTGCCCAAGAAAATTTTGAAATGCGTCTTATGGACGTTGTGACGGCATATTTATATGGTTCATTAGATTCCAATATCTATATGAAAATTCCCGAAGGTTTAAAAATGCCTGAAGCATACACTCCCCGCAACTTATTCTCAATAAAGTTGCAAAGATCTTTATATGGGTTAAAGCAATCCGGCCGCATGTGGTATCAACGTTTGAGTAAATACCTGACAAAGGAAGGGTATATAAATGATCTCATCTGCCCATGCGTGTTTATTAAAAGATCTGAAACCGGATTTGCTATTATAGCAGTTTATGTCGACGACATAAATTTAATTGGGACTCCTGAAGAGTTATCTAAAACTGCTGAATATTTGAAAAAGGAGTTTGAGGTTAAAGATTTGGGTAAAACCAAACTATGCCTTGGTCTAGAGCTTGAGCACAAAAAGAATGGAATACTTGTCCATCAGTCAGCATACACTAAGAGATTGCTGAGACGTTTTAACATGGACAAGGCTCACCCATTGAGCACCCCTATGGTTGTAAGGTCTCTTGACCCCAAAAAGGACCCGTTTCGTCCTAAAGAATCTGATGAGGATATACTTGGTCCTGAAGTACCATACCTCAATGCAATCGGGGCTTTAATGTACTTGGCACAGTGCACGAGACCAGATATCGCTTTTGCGGTAAATTTGTTGGCACGTTTCAGTTCTGAGCCAACCCGGAGACATTAGAATGGGATTAAACATATCTTCCGTTATCTCCGAGGAACCATTGATTTGGGGTTATTCTATTCTAAGAATACTACTAACTCTGGTTTAGTAGGTTATGCTGATGCAGGATATAAATCTGATCCGCACAGAGCTCGCTCCCAAACCGGTTATCTATTTTGCTATAATGATACAGCCATTTCTTGGCGTTCCACTAAGCAAACACTAGTTGCTACATCTTCCAACCACTCTGAAATTATTTCCCTCTATGAGGCCGGAAGAGAGTGTGTTTGGTTAAGATCTATGATATCACATATTCACAATGCTAGTGGATTCAAACCGGTGATAGATTCTCCCACTATAATTTATGAGGATAATGCTGCTTGTGTTGCACAAGTCAGGGGAGGATATATTAAAGGTGATAAGACCAAGCACATCTCGCCGAAATACTCATGAACTCCAGGAAAGTCGACAAGTTGATGTTAAATAGATTCGCTCCGCCGATAATCTTGCAGATTTATTTACCAAATCTTTGCCAACATCAACAATTGAGAAATTAGTTTATGGCATTGGTATGCGGCGAGTCAGTAAAATGCAAGATTGAATTCCCCAGAAGTGGAAATGTTTAGATGCTCCAGAAGTAGCAATTTGTTTTATTTTAGGGGGAGCGATTATGGACATAAGTGCACTGTACTCTTTTTTCCTTCTGTCCGGTTTTTGTCCCACTGGGTTTTTCCGGCTTAAGGTTTTTAATGAGGCAGTAATAGCACGTCCAATTAGGCCACTGAAGTAGGCCTACCTATTTTGTCTTGAAGACAAATAGATTGTCCTGAAGACAAGCACATGTTGTCCTGAAGACATATTTGACGGACTTAATTGTATTGTACTCTTTTTCCCTTATGTTTCGATTTTTTCCCACTGGGTTTTTCCGACTTAAGGTTTTTAACGAGGCAGTACACGTCCAATTTTTTCATAGTGGCATTTTGTCCAAGGGGGAGTGTTATGAAAGTGGACTTCAAACGCCACAATTGAAGTTTTGAAATTATTGCTACAGTATGAATAGTACATATCACTATCGATGAATAGTGCATATTACTATTCATATATTAATTATGTCGGATGAATTATTGATGAATAGTACATATCACTATCGATGAATAGTGCATATTACTATTCATGTATAAAATATTCAAACCGTAGGGTCCACGTGCAAAATTTTCAAACTTTGCACAGTTTTCGTTTATAAAAAGCGTCGAAGCGCTGATGAAATGAGATGAGAAAATTTCTTTCTCTTTCGTTTCTTTTTCTCTCTTCCTCTCTCTCTCTTTTTTCTTTTTCTACTATTACTTGCTTCTTGTTCCAATTATTATTAATACACTTCCACAACAAAATTATGTTTATTATCTTTTTTTTAGAATAATATAATGATTTCTCGTTATATCAAGTAAATTTTTTACATACAAACATCTATTGAAAAATCATCATATAAAGAAATTAAATCACTTCAAACTAACTAAATTAATATTTAAATTGAACAAAACCCACACATAGTGAGACTTGAACTTAAGACCTCAAGTTTTAATGAGGGTACTCATACCACTCCAACTAGAGTTCATGTGCTCTTCTTCATTATCTTAAAATTCTAAAACAATAGTATAAAGGTATAGATTTTTCAAAATAACTTTAAGACAAGAGGAATATCAATTCTAGTAATTAAGAGTTTAACACTCAGTTAACAGATCACGTGATTGTCAACCAATTAATTGATTGTGTGGTCAAAGAAAACTTGGAACATATATATCTCTCCAAATCTATAAGGAAAAGGATATCTTATAACAGTGACTGGGATATAAGGGAAAACTGTGGATAATTCAGTTTTTTTTTTGGAAAGATTCACAACAAATTGGCTTAGATGAAAAGCAAATTAACTTACTAAAAATCCTAATGGTTAGGATATAATTTGACGATAGAAGTCGTTTGACAAATTGGATATGCAAGTTATGGAGGCTTGAGGGTGAGGATGATGTGGGTGGGCTAGGCCTCGAGAAGTCCAACAGGTTGTCAAACAAAGTATATTGGTTCAGGTTCTCATATGTTGCTGTTGAGGTGGGTGACTGAGAAATGACTTGGTGGACTGTTTTAGATTGAGTTTGGGCCCAAAATATTGAAAACCCTGGTGCAACTGATATGGAAAGTTAGGACAGGAGAGTAGTCTTCCAGCCCAAAAGGCCCTGTTATGGTTCAAGAAATTGAAGGGTCGAAGGATGAAGCAACACACCCATCTCTCTAAAACAAAATTCAAGGCTCTTCATCTTAAAAAATTTTGATGTTGGAGTTCGATTACTTTGTAAGTTTATAACAAAGAGAAAGATCAGATGACAATTAATCGAGAAAATGGTATTATATGATCTAAGTAAAACTATTTCTAACTTCATCTCCTAAAGATTCCCACTCATATTGCAAATAAAAATGTGATTTTTTTTATAATCATAGGTGTTCGTATCCGTTTAACGGTCTACGACTAATTCTATTCGAGTGTTGTTGGACCACAAATGGGGGGAAGCTCTCCCAAACCTGTTTTCTATATTCACAAGACTCGAATCCGAGACTTTATTTAAAGGGCATTGAGCTCCTTCCACTCAACCCAACAAGTGTTGATATAAAAGTATAAAAATTTAATAGAACTAAACATGATTAAATCTACTTATAATGTGATATTGAACTTAAGATCTCAAGATTTCAACGCTTTCACATTAGACAAAACATTGACATATATTAAGAGGATGTAGATAAAATAGTACTCAAGAACTTGATAAAGCTTCATCGTTACAATATAGAGGCCCTAATACCTAGCTAGGTGTTCGATTCCAATTACATATATATTAACAAAGGATTAATTAACAACGTTTGCATTCATTAATCAGTTTCAATAATGAATGTGATTGAATTTAATACATACCATAACCTTGTCGTCCACCTTGATCTTATAAAATGCATCATATTTTATGTATATACATGTAATTTTATTCTAACTTGAGATTTTTTTCTGAGTAAGAAAGGTTATCTCATCTTTAATGTCAAAGTAATTAAGTCACCAACTCGTATGAGGATTAACTGTATTTTTATTTGCAAATTTGATAAACTTATAAATCACCTAACAATGAGGGACTTTGAATTTGAATTTCAATGTCGAGTACAAATTGTTCCTAACCTTAATCATTTATGTCAACTCCATCGGCAAGAATTAAACTATATAATCACACACAAGTTTTGTATGCCAAAACTAATAAAAAAGGTAAAAACAACGAATCTCATGGATTTAAAGTATTGATTCTCTCTTCAATGGATATTGCCGAAATGCACTTTATCTGGACGACAGATGCCTCATATGTATCTAGAATTCTGACTAAGTACAACCGAGAAGGATACAACCCAAATCATACGCCATTTCAGAAATCCATCTCGAATCCGCAGCACAGATTGTTTGAAAACAAAAGATTAATACCCAATAGAATATTGTAATATCATATCAAGCTCATAATTGTAGAAATTGATTGACTTATAGAGAGAAACATGAACAATTTCAGTTCAGCATTGGCCTCAGAGCCATTGAACCTAATCATAATCATAAAGCAAATCATTCAATTTCCATAATGCTTTTACCTTTTGTGTGTCTCAATCATATTAGGCGTAAATTATTACTAATAATTAGTCATAATTAGCTGCGATTGATGGAATGATTGGAAACTACTACTAAACAACACTAGTGACTTTTCAAGGCACGAATTAAAGGAAGTGAAAGTTAATTGTCAATGGCAAATGCTAAAGGGTGCACTCATGCACCCTTTAATTTTAAGCATAACTTATTATACATTGTTTATTCTTTGTCTGTTATTAATTAAAAGATACAAAAGTTATTTTTACACTTTAAATGTTAAAGAAAATTTTATAGACATACCCTTCTAAATTTTAAAAAGTCACTAGATTTTTTATTTAATATTTTATTTCAAGTTTGCAAAATTATTTATACTTTGATAAATTTTAAACCCACATTAAAATTTTTTTATTTTAAGGATAAGTTTTTAAATTTAAAATTTATTGTAGTAGGGTTTTAGAAAAAAATCTCAAACACTTTTGATAAAGTTTAGTCGCAAATTTTATTAAAAAAATTATGGGTAAGTTTTTAAATTTAAAATTTATTGTAGTTGGGTTTTAGGAAAAAAAACAAATACTTTTGATAAAGTTTAGCCCTAAATTTTATAAAAAATAATTTTAAGGGTAAATTTTTAAATTAAAAACATTTATTGTAGTGGGCTTTTAGAAATAAATTTAAAATAATTTATTAAAATTTTATATAAAGAATATCTAAAAGTAAATATTATAATTTTGTGAAAATCAAGTTAAAAGGTTATTATTGTCTAAACATATTAACATTGATTAATTTTTTTATAAGACCTACTTAATCATTAAAGCACAAAATATAAAGAAAAAAAAGTTATCTTTCCTTATAAAAAAGGTGACTTAACCAGTGTAGTGATACACCCGCTAGTCGGATTCATTTACAATTAATTACAATAAATTTCATGTTTTTAATTAGTGCAACAAGATATTAAGAAAATTAATAAGGCACATGTTTTTCTTGGCCTATTAACGAGCCCCTAGGGGACTAGGAATTTGCTTTGAAGGTAATAGTAAATAAATAAATATAAATATTAAGCACTACTATTGAAGACAACATTTGCTTAATAGGCATTTTGCCATTTGGTGACAATATTGAGCCCCTTCTTTCACCCACCTTTTTTGGCTTAGGCTTTAGCAGGCAAAGGGTGGCCCTCTAACTGAAAATTAAATTTGGGATATTACTATTATAATACTCACAAAAGAAATGCTTTATGTCCCACTAAACATTAAGTTTAATTCAAATTATTTAATTCGCCTTAACCATTCTAAAATTTATGGCTACGTATAACTCCTCCACCATGCAATATTCTAGCCCTTAGGCTTTGCTTTGCTTTCTTTTCTTCTATATACTTAGTAGATTCATCATGGATAAGGGAAAAAATACAGATACAATACTTTATTTAATTAGTAAACCCTTTATTAATTAGTACATCAAAACAAAAAAAAAATCAATAAATAAAGTAAACACAGCACACGACTGAATAAAGAAAACACCCATTTATTATTGAATCTTAATATAAAATCTAACGATTTGTTTGGTATATTATATGATATATCCTACTATGTAATAATGGAAGGCATGCAAGTATAACTCTTTTCGTTTTTAAGATTTATATTCGAAATCTTTAAGTTAAAATTAAAAAATTAAATCGGTATGATATAATTAAATATAATTATTTAAAAATTATATATCGAACAATTTGGAGGGTCCCTCCCTTATACACGATAACACACATTAACACGAGTCAACAATTAAATCTCAATATTCTAATTATATGAACATTTGGAGCGCCGATTATTATGTCGGTGTGCTTGATTGAAACTGAAAAAGAGAATCTCAAAGAGAATCGAGAGGAGTCACGTTCAAAATGGTATGAAATTTTACTCACCACCACTACTCCTCAGTAAAAAGTCTTAACGCGAAGGTCCCACATCTCGGCTTTGAATGATTCAAATCTATTAATTTATTCTCACAAAGAAAAAATCTGTTAATTTATTAATTCGTTAATACTATAATTTAGTATTAATAATTAATTAAATCATGTTGAATTGTTGATGGTCGGAATCTTTCACAGGAGAACCATATTTTATTGGATTTCATTATCTGATTATAATAGTTTCCGGTAGGTTCAACAGCAGCTAGCCATCACTTAAACAGTGTCATACGAAATTTCTGTTTGTGAAATCATGGGAAAATCTCTACAGTTTCCCACCAGATATTGTACTTTACTGTACAGTTTCTCATTAATCTTTTTGCCCGGGTCAACTCCAGCAAAAGCATATACAAACTAGGTCAAATTTATGAAGTATATAATCTGAAATGGAACCAGACGCAAAAATTTTGATATATTATTAAAAAAGAAAATTATGCCATCATGGTCGTGAGAATAGCTTAATTAATTTATTAATTAAATGAATGAATTGGAAAGTCATAGACAATGGAAAAACTTAGATCCTTCAAGGGCCGAATTAATGTTTGATTTGGTTGTTCGAGAAAATCATCGATCAAGAGGAAAAACTTGGAGAATGACTCAGATATATAGCTCCTTCTTTAGCGTGATAAATTACCATTGTGTATTTTTCTATGGCAGTGAAAACTGAAATTTTGTGTTTACACTGTTTATCTAAAGTCTAAATGAATAAATTTTAGAAGGGAAATGAAAAAAATGGTCAATGGGTTAGTATTTCGTTGATCATGAGATTGTATATATTATATATCAATTTTAGGAATTTACTCAACTTTGTTGGGTTATAATGTCAAAATAATGCAAAATTGAAGCAAAACAAGAAAGGGAGAGGGGCTTCCGGCCAAAAAATGTCGGAAGCCACTTATTTTAGCCGTCGAACAGATTTCATTTTCAATTATATATGGATCTTTGTTCTTTATTATATTTAAATTTAAATTTAAATTTTATCCCGATAATTACATTGTCTCAAAATAATTATTCACTACCCCCCAAAAATAAAACGAAAATGAGGCTGACAAGAAAGACCATCTCTTATAACCTCTATGTATGTCTGGCCTGGCAGCCGAACTAGAGTTTTGGTTAAAATTTAATTAAATTAAAATTTAATTGAGCACCGCAAACACGCCAAGCTGCCACTTTTTCCTGCTAATAATGTAAAGATTTTGACAAGACATTTTAAGCCAATGCTCCCCACAAAGTTATTATTTTATTATAATTATTATAACTTGCTGTTCTAGCCACAATCTTCTAATTCAATATCTGACTTTTGTAAGCATCCAACAAATCCGAGACTTACGGATAGCAAAAGAGGCAATATTATGGGATTGTGTCGTCCCTTTGGGACAGTGAAACCGATTGAATCGATTTTCACGTGTTTCAGTCGTGGTCGGTTATTATCCATAATTTGCATGCACAAGTACTACAATTCTCTGCCTCCATCCGCGTCTATACTCTATATATTGCCATTATTTATAAAACTTTATAATATTAAATTAAAATGAATAATTATATGTGGATTCTTTGGGTATTAATGTTTTTCTCCCTTAATTAATTAACTTGCCACATGTATATTGAATTTTAAGTTGTTCTTGTTTCGTGGGTATTTTTCATTTGATGCATGTTCCAAAATATTTGGTGAGTCCTATATATATACTCTGACTTGTACATATCATGCATGTTGCTTTTCATTTCATTCGAAAAATACTTCTTTGACTCCTATATATACTTAATCCGTTTATAATTCTCCTGACGTAACTTCTCCTGATTTATTAAATTTTTATGATTATCATAAAAGTTTAGCCACATATTTGAAGAGTTTCCTTATTTGTAGAATAAGTTTCTTCTTTTTATCAATTATAGTGGTATGATTTTAGAAAGAAAAAAAAAAGTACGACCTACCACGTCAAGAGATCGAGTTACAAGTGGGGATGAATTATATACAGGTTATGTAACAAAAATCATTTCATTTTATTTAACCAATTAAAATCAAACTATGTTTTCTGAAAATGATTTAATGACGACATATGAAAATCTGAAACTTGTTTTCTTTGTGTATGTTGTGGTCAAGGCTTCAAAGCGGTGACTAGAAGACACTTACCAAACAATGTCATTCGTTATTCCTAGATTATACTATGCATTCTTGGATATCAACAGTTTTGAGAATGAATACACTTGACATTTAGAGGTGACAAATATAAAATTGAAGAGATAATGAATGAAACCGTACGTGTTTGGTAAGCATTTTGAATAAAACCGTCTGAAAGTCTATGCTGTATATATATTCTGTACTTGTGAACATGGAATCTCATTAATTAATTTAATTTGTAAATGAAAAAGACAGTATATATCATTAATCATCTATCACGATCCTACAAGTGTTCACAATCAAATGGAGAGGACGGAAAGAGGGTGAGGCCCGCAAAATAACAAAGTATCAAGATGTCAAAGTTCAAAATATATCAGTTGTGGATATAATTACTTGGAAGCATATTAGCATTTATTATGGTCGATTTGACAAGGTTGAAATCTTAATCTTCTTCATTATATGTTGGATCACTCACGAACATATATATGAAACCCCACAAAAAAATGTTGATGAAGAACTGAGAAGTAATTAATTATCTCTCTTTGTGGTTGAGATGGAAATATGAGGATATTTGAGCTGCAGAGAGAGAAGCAAAATGCTTTTGCAGAAAACCCCCGTGTATAGCTATATTAAATTTAGCCATCCAAGTCAAAGACAGTACGTAATCCATTTGCCATTGAAGTTTAAGGTTTACATTCCTTTACAGCTACGCCACGACTTATAACCTGTTTCGAAATTCTCCAAAGTATCAATCAAGTCAGTCAAAGAAGCAATCGATATCGATCGAGTCAATTAATTAGTATTACATGCGACTATATATATTAATGGGATTGAAACAATGTAATGTGATTCTCGACTGCCCATCGATGACCTAATTAGTTACACGACAGAGATGACCTAGAATAATAATTAAGCAGAATATATGAAATAAAATTTAATTAATTATAGATATATTTCATTATGCTCAAAAACATACAAAAATTATAAAAGCATATAGACAAAGAAGGGATGGCAAAAAGAAGAAATAGAAAAGGAGAGATGTGCTAACAAGAAAAAAAAAACCACCCAATTTGGAAATTAATTCAAACAATGGTCAGACTCACAAGCAACATATGTTACATATATGAACATCATGAAGAAATAACGATAATCAGTCAGCAGAATTTACGCTTCATATCTTTTGGCTCTATGCATGAAATTTTGTTAGAGACAACGACTATAACTTATGCTCCGGCGAGGAAATTGATGTTGGCATATCGAGTAATTTTTTCGAACGTTTAATTTTGACCGATAATAATTTCGAGACAAAATCCCCGTGATCGGTGTGATATCCACAGTATAAGAAAGAAAACAATTATCCATATATGGTATGAGGACGACGATGTTACAGCTGGAGGCTCTGTACAGAAAGTTAGCCAAAATTAAAACAGTAAGTCCTTTTGCCCTTGTTATGGGGTAACGTTTCCCCTGTAACGTATAAATTATTAAGTAACGGATGACGATGATCATGTGATGAGTGAAACCAAGAGGGAAAACGATTTTATTGGGTGATGGGCAGAGAATTCCTTGAGCTAATAAGTCTTCTTACGCGTCTGTTGATGAGCAAGAGTTGTCGGGGTTTAGCCGGATATTGATTTGCGCGCTTTAAAGATAAATTATGCTGGTTATTAGGAATGCCAAAATAAAGTTAAATGTTTTATTCTGGGAAATTAAAACAATCTTTGTTTCCTGAAGATACTTTGCTTTGAAATAATTGAAATTAATTAATAGTACTCCCTATAAATGATTGCATTAAGTTCAACAACTTTAGCTAACTAGGGCCCTGCGGACTGCGGCTACTTGGACTATAAATTTCTTCATGGTAATAATTAACATCCAGACCTTCAAATATTAATCACAATAATTTAGGGTAAAAATAAGGCTATGTTTGGTATGAAAAATCATTTTCTGTTTTCATTCTCTAAAAAATACAAAGAAATTATTATGTAAGATATGTGTTGTGAGGGAAAATGTATGCATGTTTTTTAAAATGAAAATGAAAATGGATCTAAAAATGAGATTAAAAAAAATTGTTCTCAATATTAGATCCATTTTCATTTTCATTTTCTAAAACATACATACATTTCTATAAACTACACCTATCATACATAGTGATTTCTTTATATTTTTTAGAGAATAAAAAAAGAAAATATTTTCATGTACCAAACATAACCTAAGTTTTCTTTTTTCTAAAAACTATTAATAAATTGTGATGAACGGTACCCAGATTTAAGTTACCGTATGCACGGTCTCTATTAATTGGTACTAGACAATTTTTAGTTAGATAATAAGCTCCCAAAAAAATAAGTCCGTAAAATCTTCCATCAAATTGACACTGAACTTGACTTTGGAGTTGGGATGATCTTCCCCTACTCTTATAAACTTGTTGATATAAAAAAAAGATTAATAAATAATTTTAAGAGTCAGAGTGGGAACAGCTGCTCCCACCAAACAAATAGCTAGGGCACTTTTAAATCACTTCCTCTCTCTCTCTCTGTCCACAAGCTATATAATAATTTGTTTATATATCTTGCAAGCAATAAATGAATATATATATATATATATATATATGTATATACACACTTCTCATATCATTAATAATTTTACGTACGAGCTAGCCATTATGCCTAACTCACGATGCCAAATCACTTTTAATCGTAGGTTTTAGAGAATAGAGACCGACCTTGTTTCCTTCTCATCTCTCCAAGTACATTTGTTATGTCTGTATTTGATTTTAGAGTTAGGCAATTTTTGGAGTTTTCAATGTGCAGAGGACAACTTTATTCTCAACTTTTAATAGTTTAATTAATTATATATATTCTAACTTTTTGTACATTTTTTACTTGTTTACACTATCAATATATTAGATAATTTTCCCTTTATCTAATAAATTCTTTCCGACTTAGCCAAAAAAGAAAATCGACATTGCTAGATCAATGTTTCTCTGATGTCCGATCGATCGATGTCCAAACTGTCATATTATCAATCTTATGAGAAAAACTACTAGCTAATGTACATTATTTCATTTATTTAGTGGAATATTTTGATCCTAAAAATGACCAACTACTAGGCGACTACAATCCACAACTCTCATAATTTCTTTGTCTCTAAAACTTTTATTTTGTGCTTCTAGCTAGTAAGTAGGCATGCATCTGTCTTAATTTGTTGTAGAGTAATTAATGGGAAAAAAGCCATAAAACAGGCAAAAGTGCAAACAGCAAGAGAGCGGAACAGATTAATTGCCAAGATCTAAAAAAACAGAATTGATGAAAACAAAATGTATAGAAATTAAAGCTGAAGGTACACACAGGAAACCCCACCACAGATTGAACTATATATCTAATTAAAGCAGAATAATCTGTGGCCAAAGTCATCACTGTAAGCAAGTTATTAACTTCTCTCCCAACCAACCCTTAGTCAATGATCTTTACTTAACAAAATACCATATGTGAAACGAATTAAGAAATTTTCTCTTATTAGGGACAGTTTAATAGTAGGAATATGTATAAGGCTACTAGCTAGCAGGATGCTTTCTCCTTCTCTTTTCCATATATATGTTTTCCATTAATATTGCGATGACGTTAAAACAATTAATTATACCAGAATAATGAACAAAATTCGTAGAATTATGTGCTTTGCATGCACAACATGTCCTCCGAGATGCTTAATTTGTCCAGTGTATGAGAAATTCTTAATTTCTCAAATTAAGTAGTAATTTCTGAAGGTTTTTCCAGGCTATTATATGTATCATCATATCCTTAAACGTCAAGATCTTTGCGTGGAGAAATGAAATTGATAGGGGAAAAGGATCGAGAATAGTCTTTAAAACTTATAACCATTCTACACTTTTGTTTATGCTTGAAATAATCTCTTGATTCAGAGATTACAAAAAATTTTCCCTAAATATACAATTGACTAATTTTTTGCTCTAGTTCTATATATATATATGTCACTCTTCTCCTTCAAAACATCACAAAAAGGGATTTATAGGAGAAAAAGAAAGAAGAAAAGAATTGTAAGGCCAAGGGGGGTTCATCTAACCCTAAAGTCAATCAAAACAATTTATGTTCTTTGATCAGATTGAACCAGGTTTACCATGTTGATTGCAGCATCTTTCCATGGCAAATTTATGTTAAAATTTTGGGCACTCAAGATCATATCCCTTGCCCTATTCAGAAAGTCATCGAGACCAATATCCTTCTGAATCTGCACTCTTTTGGGCCATTTGAGTAAGCTGATGTAGGTTTCAAGATCATGAACGCATGAAGGCTTTTGCATGTTGAAGAAGTCGAGGACTAGTTCAACACCGACATGAGCATAGCAAGAGCAGCTCCATGGGAACTCGTATCTCCCTCCCAAAACCCTAAAATTCTCATTGAATAGAACCCCAGGAAGCTTTGTAATGGGGTCGTTGACATTCACTATTCTTAGCACTTTAATTCCCAATTCCTCACACCTTTCCTTGAAGCCGGAGTTCCCAACTCTAGGCCCCCCAAAGGAGAAGACTGTGACCGGTATTTCTTGGTCTGAATAATCGGTTTTAGTCAAGCCAAGCTCTGCTATGTCGTAAGCAAGAAGAAGAGCCAAAGCACTACCCATACTATGGCCAGCCAAAGTTATGCTCAGCTCCTCGCCTTTGTACTTGTTTAATAGCCTGGAAACCTCAGAGAGAAGCTGTTCCCGACAACTTTCGAGTCCGAATTTGCTATCAGTTTCGTCCGAAGTGTACAAGCTCAAAAACCCAGACTCCACCTTAACATCCGGCCTGGGATTATGGGGGTCGAGGCGTGCGGGCGTGAGCGAGCTCATGAAATTGGCAATCCATTCATGGTTTGTAACCGTCCCTCGAAAAGTGATGAGCACGTCTCTTCTCCCGAGCCTTTTCACAACATCGTCTGAAGACACGGCTACATACCCAATCCAACGCCCGCAAGAAGCGCCATTTTGGATTGGGATGTTGACGTCGGGCGTGGCGTAGATGTATTTGGTTACTTGGTAGCCAGAATTCTCCATCCCAACTTCCTTTAACATACTCTTCTTCCCATACTTGCAATTCAAGTACCTTTTGGAGTTCGAGTCAAGATCAAAGGCCTTGTAACAGGCTGCGACGAACTCCCCATATCGGATGATCTCTTTCCGGAGAAGAGGGTGCAAGGGTTCCACTAGGTTTTCCCAGTTGTTTGAACCTTGAACCTCTCTCCAGAAATGAGCCAAGATAGAACTAGTTTTGGCAACTGCAGAAGAAGCAGCAGACATTACAGCTGCTGGTGTTAATACAGAGTTATTAGCAATAACCGATCGTCTCGATGAAGAAATCCCAGCTTTCTTCGGCAAGCAAACTTGCCCAAAGGAATGCGATTTGGGTTGATTGTCCCCTGGGAATGCAGCATGGTTCATGTTTAAGGTTGGCATCAAGACTTTAGACGCCATTTGAGACAGAAAAGGGAGAGGGAGAGAGACAGAGAACAGAGGCGAAGAGGACAGCAGGCAAAGGCTAATCTCTCTATGTTGTGGAGAAAGAGTGGGAAGGATTTGGATATTTATAAAGGAAGGAGAGAGGAAGGTAGAGAGAGAGAGCTAAAGAACTGAAAATGGTGTTTCTCTCATGGTGAAATTGAGAGAGAGAGAAAGAGAGAGAGAGAAATTGGAACGGAAAAGTTAAGAAAAGAAAGCAAAGCACGTTGGCGAGTATTTGACTGAGATCATCATTCAAAATTGTAAAAGGAATTTTCATATTTTAATTATATATAAGTGGTCGGTTGGAGTTTAATATGTCACTCTCCTTAGAACGCTTAATAGTGTTGCGGCTCCTCCTCTCATTTACCCTTTTTATTTTTACATTTAAATAATAAATAAATTAAGCACTTAACATACACTTCTAATTAATAATACCCGTATAGTATTTTTTTTTATTTTATATATAAATTATAATACATATGATAATCACTACTCTCATTACTCTGACCAGGCGTTACTTTGTTGTCTTTTTTTTTTCTGGTTTGACTTTCCAGGACTAATTAATTAAATTAAACTATATTTCATATTAATCACTATTGCTAGAAGCGTTATAACAAAAATATAATTCCCAAAAAAGAATTATATGAAATTTGGAGCTACATATATAAATATTCACAGTTATGTGATGTTTGTGGAATTTTGCTTTTCTCATAAATTTGCGTTGGTATCATGTCATATCATATTGAAATTAATTAATTCGGAGTCGAGTTGTTGTCGAAACCCAAATGAGAGAGTTCTTTTAAACTTGTTTTATTTTATTTTATTTAAAAAGCTTTAATTTTGAATGTTAGTAATTTGAATCTCATTTGAAATTGATTACCTTTGTCAAAGTTCGACTTGGAATGGTAGAAGTTAGTAAGGGGGAATTGTATATATGTATCAGAATACCAAATGGTTCTTGTTCTCGGCAAGAATTTATTGTTAAAAAGAAATTTTGGAAAGGTTGAACTACAATCGGTAGTCTTACATATTTTCAGTCTATAATAATTTGACTGTAAATGTAAATGTTAATAAGTAATTAATTACAGTCCGACCCAACATTTATATTGATTGATTAAAGACATTCGTATAAAATAATCAGTAACGAAATAATCAAAGAGAAATAATGAAGTACAAAAATTGTTCTAATTGAGTACCCAAAATAGTTAAATAATAATAATAATAATAATAATAATAAAAGAGGAATAAACGTTGGAATGTAGTTATTATAAGGTTTGGAATCCTCGTCAGCATTTGTATGTATATATAAAAATTTTTTAAAAATAGATTAGAAAAATAGTCATAAAATTATTTCGATACATATTAATTAGAGACCAAGTTATTTTCTTGAGGCGTGGGTGAAGAAGATTTAGAAATTATATATGCGAGAAATCTAACTCCTAAATAATTAAGAGGCGAACGGACTGTTTATGTTAAGACTTGATTTTAATTATTTGAAAATTTATTTAAGCACATAATGTAAAATATAATTGAAACATATGTAAAGCTATTTGAAAAGTGTTGTCAGCTTAGCAAATTTATGAAACCGATGGAGACCTAAACATTACTTTTAATTTTTTTACTTTCAGTCAACTCTCAATAAAAAAAATTCCTCAACAAATTGAAGTAAATAAATCTCTAGTTAGGTTTAAACTTTTGAATAGATTATAGTAATTAATTAAGGGGGAAAGAGAGGGCCTATTGCTGACATCCCACTTTGCCATTGTAGGGGCATAAATAAAGGGTATACTAGGATAAATATTCCTTTTCCATTTTTGGCAGCTTACATCTCTATCCTTTATTAATTTCTCAATAAGCCAGGATTTACATAAAGTAGCCTTTACTTATTTAATGAATAAAAGAAGCAAAATGGTCGGAAAAGAGGGAGAAATTAGGAAGAAGACAAAATTAATTTAAGATATCGTATTATAAAAAAAATCGAATTGTTGTAAAAGAATAACTGGGAACACATGATTCAAGAAATATATGGGGGTTACCTGATTTGACGATTAATTTGAGGGATTGTGAGAGATGAGTGTTGAATGAGAGACAGAACATTCAACGCGGTGGTGAGTGACTTTTTTGTTTGCCTTTTATTGCCTTTCTAGCGAAACCCACCTTTTCGATTTTCTTTATTTTGGCTCTTAATCCCCCTCCCTTTTATCACATGCTATAAACCTTTGCAAATAAGATTAGATTAGGTGATTAGTGCTTCACCATCAGCTTCCTTTTGAGAGGCCTCTCCTGTGCTTCCATCCCCCCTTAACGGTCGCCAGTTTTTGACTACTGTCCTCTTCCATGCCTTGCCTTGCCAACAACCTCATTATATATATAATAATATTCCAAATTTTCAATAAAAAAAATTTACAATTTCTTATAATCCCTTATTTGGAATTTGATGTGATTCGATCTCGAATTAGTCGGAGTTTAATATGATTGTGGGTTTATACCAAAAATTTTGTCGTATTTTCCAATAAAAATATCTGAAAATTCTAATGATAATTAACTTACAAACCATAAGACTTTGAACTAAATCTAATACTAGTAATTGGTTTCTTGTAACATCAATCAACTGTCTTATAGTATAGACATGGCGATTCTTAATTTGTGTTTAGTGAAGAAATTAATAATGATGAAAAGGAAACAGTAAAGGCAGGAAATATATCAAATCCCACGACATGTCCCATGCAAATTTCGTGGCCTCCTTCCTCGACCCCTCACGGCCCACAACCGGATATGGAAATTATCTAAATTTTTAAATGAAAACAAAAAGGGACAGTGAAAATTACTCAGATTATATATTATATATTCTTAATTAATTAATTAGCCGTCCAGCATATGAATATCGAATTTTGCACTGTTCTTTTTCAATTCCTTCTATTCAAAACATTTTAAGTTGAATAACAATATGGTAAACTGATGGAAAATATGAAAAGAAATATATATGTTTGACGACATTTTTCTCTTTGTAGGACTTTTATTTTGGTTGATTTCTCCCCATCTACCTATCATGAAATTATCAGTGACGAGAACTGAGAGGAGGATGATCTAACATAAGAAAGGAAAATGTGTGAAAGAGGAATATATATGATATAAACATATATATATGCTACACTAGTTTTGACGATTTTGACATATTTGGGAATTATTAGTGGGAGAGCTAGCTAGCTGGAGGGAAAAATGTGACAAAAATGTTTGAAAATATGTGGTATTACATTTGAACTAAGACTTATATGCAAGTGTTTTCTTGTTTCTTATCCACAAGTTACGACCGGAGAAAATAGTTTTGTATGTATGTAAATAATAAGAGATTAAATATGTCCCCGTCTGGACCTAGTGACCTACCGAGAGATTGGCAAAGTCATGTAATTCAAGTCCCGCCTCTCCTAAATGTTAATAGGAATAATTAGCAATTTGTCTTGCGTTAACGTTGCGGATATATATGAAATTTGATTTGATTAATTTGTTAAGAAAGAAACAAGAAAATACTGATATATTGTTCATCTATAACTCCACAAATAATTCCTCAAAAAAAAAACTCCCCAAATAACAATTAAATAAAATTTTAATTAAAGATTAATAAACTTATATATGAGAGAAAATAAAAGAAATTAGAAAGTAAAAAAAGAACGAATAAATGTAAGCACAAATTTTAAAACATTGAATTACAAGAAAAAAGTTAAATTTTTACATTTAAATATTTTTAAATAAATGTAAAAAAATTTAAAAAATAAGTTTTTTTAAATAAAATTACGAAATAATCCACTTCTAAAATTATCAATTGCCAACTTAGAGGTCAAAAAGGAAATTACTATACTGTATTGATTTCTTCAACACAAATTTATATTAATTCAGTCAAGTAAGTAAGTAACTTTATATAAAATTATAATGGTTGAAAGGGAATTTATTATTGGACAAAAATAAGATATAAGTATAAATTGCCTGTCTTCATTCAACTCAAAACGGTTAAACTCAATGCTCCGATGCACTTTCCTATAACTTAAATCTAAGATCTTTACCGATATCCCATCCCACTTTTACTGCTTGAGCTAATAACTTTAAATGGCGATATTTCTTCTACGACTTAAACACAAAGGCTTTCAGTTCTTTTATTAATCCAAAATATGTTGTCACATCTTTTTCTAATCCAACTAATACAATATATTCCTTGGAAGTTAATTAAACTATTCTTTCTATATACACAAAAAAGAACAACATAGACCGAGAGAATCTGTGCTTTCAATCACATATAGCAACTACCACCTGAATAGCTAGCTGACCCAAACTTTAAATTGCTTTTGGTTTTTCTGTCAACTCATTTGACAAGAATTATTCGCTTAAACCCCACAAATGAAATTAGGTCAGTCAAGAAAACCGAAAGTTAACAAAAGAAAAATAAAAATCAAGGCAGAAAAGTAAGTAATTTATATACGCAGGCATCTTCATCAGAGGATGTTGCATGGAAATTACGCAAAAAATATGATCAGCTAATAATAAAAATGGCTGCCAGTTGATAATTATATATATCTATTCAAGATTGTCCAGCCCTACATGAATCGTTAAACAACAGTTAATTGGCTGCAAAACTAAAGTAGTAATAATAAGATTGTTGAGGATATGCATGCAAAATTTTTCTTTAAAAGTTCTTTTTTAGTCTAATACGTTTCTATATAGTCTCTTTTTCTCTCCTGGATTGATTTTGAATTCTCCCATTTCACCCCAAATAATCAACAAGACATATATAGTCTTCTTCTTCTTCTTCCATTGTATTTGGTCTTTTGCATGCATGGTCACCTTTTATTGTATTAAAAAAACAAAAACCTCAAAACTTTGTTAATACTTAAAAGTATAATATATTAATTTCTTTAAGGGCTTTTTTTTCTGGATGTCTCACACACACACTCGCATCGCATGCTTTACCATTTATTTAAAATTTCTTTAGTTAAGAAAAATGTAGGATATTTTACTTGACTGTTGTGGAAGTGTGGGATTCGATCTTTCCAAATTTGTTTTAATTTTCTTCTACTTTGAATCAAGTTAGGGAGAGATCACAAGCATTTGCCGCCATGGAGTTGTCATTTCTAGAGTGAGTAGAATGTTGAACAGAAAAAAATATATATAACTACGACCATATCAATATGAACTAACTAGTTGAAAGGAATTTGATGATAAGAGGGGTCTAGTGGTCCTCCTTGGGTACTAGTAATATACTTTTTGTTGAATTAATTAAGTTTAAAAATATTGCAACTATACATATTCTTCTGACTACTTTTCTATTAGGGTATGTCTCCAAGAAATCAAATTGAGGAAAGAAAATATGTGCTCATCCACATTAATTAATTTGAAGAAAAAATCTGCCGGATTCCCACTCCAAACTGAGAAGAGGTTGGAATTGATGTAGGAGGTTCCAAGTTTAAGACATTTCACCCCTAAGTAGACCCCTTTTCCTATACCATGGCCTCTATGTTCCCAAAAAAAAAATGTAATTATATATGGCTAGAGGGCAAGGCCAGGGACAAATTAAAGCAAATCGTACCGAGCAAAATCAATAATGTGAACTTTAATATATCATATCGACCTTGTTGGCTTCCTTCAATCTCTCCAATTAAATCCGACATATCCACAGATTCAGTTTGAACCCCTCACAACAACCTGGTTTGGTTTTACCTACATAGGTCAAAGAAGAACTAATTTCAGTCATTATCTACTAGATCATTTTTGCTTGTTAGAAAAGTGGCCTAAAGTTTTAACTTTTAATTGTCGGAAATACACTTGAGAGCTGTGAGGAACACGAAATCTGGAAGTAGCATTGCGGGGTTACAAGAATTAGTAATGTCATGTCCATGTCAAATTTAGGTAGACAAGGATATGTGAAATGTCTGAATAAGTTAGAACAACCGCCGCCTAACACCCAACACACCATGGAAATTCTGGCAAAAGAAAATGAATCTGATAAATGGCTTTATTAGTACCGTTTTAATTATCCTTTTGGTCGGTTTGTAAGGTCTTATTGAAGGGCAGTGAACTCTTCCAGCCACTCATTGTCCCTTCCACATTGGGAAGATTATTACTGTTTCAGCAATCAACTAACACGTCAAAGAGTTGTGGAAGTGTGTAAATTAACAAAGTGGGTTTTGTCTTAATAGCAACAAAGAGGACTACATCAACAGATTTCAGTTGTCCAACTTTATATTTCATTTGTATATATATTTTATGGAAGCTCTGCAATTACGTCGACGTGAAATGGTGAAAATTTGTCCAATTTCAACAAGGCTCGATTCTAGATGAGTCCAAGTCTAATGTGACTATTAAATAATAAAAAATTTATATTGAAAAAAAGAAAAAAGAAAAAGAAAAAATTTATTAATAAATATGTGACCTATTCGTAGAGTACTAGACTTTTAATTTAAGAGCATGTTTGGTTTAAATGCATGAAATAGAACCCGAATTGCATTGGGAAGGAATTGAATAAAGAGGGAATTGAATTCAAAATTCAAGGTCTATTCCATGGTTTGGTTAAACCTGCATAATACTGTAGGAATTGCAATGGTTAAGTGTAAATATATAATTTTACCCTCATTTGTTATTCCATTTTTCCCCTTTATTCTTCCCTTTCTTTCTCCTTTTTCACCACTCATCACCTCCACAATCACTAGAAAAAGCAATAACTACCCAAATCGGCCAAACCCATAAGAAATAAAAGCTCAACTTTGCAAAACAAGAAGCAAATTAAACCAAGAAAACAAAGGCAACAGCAACAATTTGTAACAAATAAGAACAACAGCACAAATGGGTGTGGCTTTCTAAGTTGCTGCTACTCCTGCAACTAGAAATCTTAGTTACCAAAGGAGCCTCATACTCAAATTCTACTACCAAATTGGTGATTATGGTGCTGTATTTGTTAAAAATTTTCTAGGTATTAGATTAACTAATTGTGAATGACCAGAAAAAAGAAAACGGAGAAGCAAATTAAAAAGAAAAGGTGAGATGAGCAAAGATTTCAGTGATTGAATTCAATTGGTTTTGCATAGCTATTCATCGACATCCTGTCTGATCGAAAGAGCAAAGAAGAAAAAGGAGTACGCTGGTAAGAGCCAAGAAGAAAAAAAAAAGCAAAAGGAAATGGGGATGTTTTAGAGAAAAATATTTTAATCAATTCGGTGAGAGGCCGGAATTGTAATTCAGAGGGTATAAGCCTGAATTGCAATTCAGGCTTCTCATGGAATTGGGGTGGGACCGTGTTTCATTTTTGATGGACAAAATGGCTGAAAAAATGGGGACCACGGAATAGGCCCGGAAGGAAAAGGCAATTCAGTCCAACCAAACATAGCATAAGTAATAGGAGTTCAAATCAACTCGGTATTCTCAAGTACCAAAAACGAGAACGGGTGAGAATTTAGGAGGCGTGGGAGAAAATGGTCCTTGACGTGAGGCTTCAATTAGGTGGACGGCAGTGTGTGATACTTATGTTAGTGGAGGGGGGGAAGGAAATTTTTGTTGGTTTGCCTGTCTTGCCACTCGCTTCGGCTACAACATCTACGTCAGCTTTTACAACTATTCATATTGCCTGCCCCAATTAGTCAATTAGCTTAGTTAGTCAATATTCTACAGTCAAATTCACCACTTTTAATTTTGGACTGCCCCAATCCTAGACTATACAGAGTATATTTTCCCAGGTTTAACTTTTTTCCTCTTCACTTTTTTTTCCTTCTTCTTCCAGGTAAGTGATGACATTTAAACTTTGGATTTATTTTTCGTGTTTTTTTAAGAGTTTTGTGCTAAGGGAAATGTTTCCATATTCACCTACCAATAATCTACAACGTATATCAAGAAATGATCTACCTATATGTATCCCTTTAAATTTATATAAAGAATTTGGGTAAATATTACTTCTTCTGTCCATTATTAAATTTTTATTCATAAAAAAATTCTAAACTTTGACCTTATTCTATTTTATATTAATCATTGATAAAAATATTTAAAAAAATTGTTTCTAATAAACTTTGGATAAGGTACTTTTTAGTTACCATAATTTTTGTATTTTTTTTTTGAATCGGACATAATTCGATTTTTAATTAATCAAAATTTAATATGATTATAATATAATAAAAGGGTTATGAAAAAAATAATGAAAGTCAAATTTGAGAAATATACTATCAAAATAAAGTCAACAAGTGACAAATTGATGGAGACAGCGCAAGCGAGTATAGTTTATGTACGGAATGTTCAAATGACAAAAGCAGGACGATTCGTTAGTTCAACCATTTTTAATAGTGTAGAAGTTAGTTCAACAGTTTTTGATAGTGTAAAAAATGTGTGTGATTTGACCTCACTCCTCACCGTGTGCCCAAAACATGGATAATGCGTTACATAGTTAACTCCTTTTTCAACAGAAGAAGCCGAGGAGGACAACTGGACAAGCAAATTTATTTCTGTCTTGAAAATGTGGGGAAATTATGGCAAAAGATAACTGCCGTGGTACCCCCACCAAATCCAATCTCAGCCTTTCACTTTCGGTCAGAGAATCTTCTTTGGACAAGACAAAGATTCATGTACCAATCCCTACAGACCAAATATTCACATGCAATTTACCCACATTTTTTTAAATTAATTTCTTGAAAGAAAAAAGAAATGCTATTTAGATTTTCATGGAGATAAAAGCTTAAATGTTAAGCTTTTCAGCGTAGTGTAAATCTGTGTTTCTGGTTGTTAGTCACTGAATTGTCACTTGTCACACAATGTGAGAAACATCAGTTGCGGCTGCCCTGGCATTTTCAGCTTCCAAAAGTTTTCGCATGGCATAATCACATCTGGAAAGATATCAAATTTATCAAAGTTTGGCTACTTAGGACCAATATGTAAAATGGAAAATAAAATGTTCAAATAAGCGTGAAAGATCTCGGTAGATATACCTCCAAGGTAGATGATCAAAGAACATATTAGGTGAAACCACAATATCTTTGAGGTCTTCTCTGTTTACCAAGAAAGCTTTATACTTGCATGTGTTATCTTGGGTTCTCCAGCTTTTCCACAGTGGGGCATTTGGGTTTTGCTGTTGAGGTATTATATGAATTACAAGGCCAGGTAGAAACATCTCGGTGATATCACTGGATGACCCATTTTCAGATGTAGAGACAGTTTCCATCAACTGAGATACTGGATCATCTGACTGATTTAGATCTGAAGCAAAAGGATTGATGAAATCGCTACCTTCGGTGTCAACAAGATTTTCTCTCCTATCCGTCCCATGACAGAGGGAAAAGTTCTGATCTCCATCCTTGCTATCTGCAGAAGTAGTCAATCTGTTTAGTAAAATTTATGTTCTACCATAGTTTAAGCTGCAAACTTTAAGTACAAACAGGTTCCAGCTTCATGGTTTGGTAGCAAAAGGTTGCCAAGTACCTTGATCACAAATTGGCAATTTCGTGTTCCTTTTATCTCATGCCATTTCTTTGCATAAACAGAAACTTTGTTTACTATCATTCCAACTTCACCTATCCTTGTTTCAGAATGATACTCACCTGGATCCTCTGTCTCAATCTTAAGCCTATGAGATTTGTTTGCATCACGAAATTGGCATGCAAGTCTGAAAATCAAGGCTGTATCAGTTTTGGTATTCTCTGACAGTGCTGTTATTGCAGCTGCTCGAAGCCGTAGGATCGATCCGACTGAAAGGCGGGCAGAAAATTCATTGTCGTGTACAATGCTGCAGAAAGCTCAAATACTTACAATGAAAAAACAAGAAATTTGTAAATAAAATGGGCCATTAAATTACCAGCAGCATGATTGTTTTCAGGATTACCTGGTTATAAAATCAGAACATGCATCTGACACAACTGAATCAACACATGGAAGAGGTCCATAGGCATAAACATGCAAATTTGGGAATTGCCCATGTAACTGCACATAGAAAGCAAAGGACAACTTGAACATTGTATAATAAAAGTGAACAAGCCTTACCAGAGAAAGAAATGATCATTAATTCAATTTTCGTTTTTTCCTCCTTTTCTGTTTGTATTATTTTTGTACTGGTGAATTGTAGATTGACCCTCAGTACCTCACGTTATATATATACACTATGAAAAATAACAATTATGCATGGGTAGCTTCATATTGATCATTAATATTGTAAGGACCGGTTCAAGATAACAAAAAACATGGCAGAATCTATCTCCTTACAAACATTTCCAAAGAGAAAGCAATGCATCGTTTCATATTTTCAGAAGCAATAAAACTGTTTGAAGATGAAATATACCTTTAAGACAGATGATAGAAATTCTGTGGATGCATATCTAGAAAGTATGGCAACAGAAAGGCAGATGAATTGAAATCATGTAAAGCTATCCATTCTTGTAAGTTAGGGCCCAAATTAATAATGTTGTTCAACCAAGTTGTATTAAATTTTAAGCAGTACTAAAAAAATTGAAGTTGAGAGATTCTCTTAGAAACCAGTTATGTCAAATTAATTACTGAAATTCCCCTTCTTTCTACTTTCTCATAGTCAAATATCGATGTGTCTTAATCTCACCAACATGCATGTCAATCTAACAATCTGCACTTTGACGAGAAGAAGCACAAAGAGAGAGAAATTATCATTATCTTTGGTGGGCCTAGAATAGATGTCTACCTAGATCTATTACTATTATTCAAACTGTATATAAAACAAATAGTAGATTATTAAATCAATGGAAGCAGAGGAAAGCATACTCTTATTCCTAGCAGTGCAGCAATAGCACCTCCTAAGGAATGCCCAACTATGGTCAACCTATAACCATCACATTCACATCCAGCTCCTAGCAATGAAGAAAGGAAGCCACCTGACTGGCATTCTGCATCAAAATTTGCATTCCATAAAGATCAGAATATATGAAAGCTAAGTCAGAAGACACCGTAGTCTGTACAGTCTCATAACTGGACAATTTCGCAACAGTCAAGACAAAAAATAGCACTTAGCACAAAACTCGCCACAAGGTAAATGGTATCGAATAATGTTTCATAAGGTAAATTATTAACAACAAGACGAACAAATTACAACAAGAAGAATATGCTTACCATCTGCAGAAGATCCTTCAATCTGTGCGTAAAGATCCCGGGCAGCTTCTACAATACCTGAGTGCCCATAATGTGGGAAAGATGATTCTACATTTTGCTTGACAGAAGGGTGAATATAACTGCTACTGCAAAGATGAAGAGAAAGTCATTCAATGCCACGTTGCCTAGAGACACTAGTGAAAAAACAAAACAGAAAAGCACAATTCAATAGCAATAAGGAGGCTATAAGTTGATTTGGAAGGAAAAAGGAAATATGATGTTCGGCAAAGCCAGAAGAAAGAATGATGCAAAACTAGAGAGAAAAATTTCAGTAGGAAGCATGTAGATGCTGTGAAATTTCATATCTAAAATCGCACTTAAAATGATAAAATTCTATTTGGTGGATATCATTATCAGGGGTGTAAATGAACCAATAAATTCATTGAACAGCTAGCATAGAAGCCTGGTTCAGGTTCATCATATTTGTTTCCTAAGTTGCTAAATAACAGGAAAAATACTAATAGTTATGAAGGTCTCGGTTTGATAAGTTGCTTCCTCTAATACTTGCAATTCAGCTTTGCCATAGACCAAGGTACTAAGTTCAGCGATTCAAATAATCAAAGAACATTAGGGGGGTTGTTGGGTTGGTTTTGGGGGGGGGTGGCTGGCTGGCTGGCTTGCAAGCACCACTTATCACAGATATTTTTGCCACTTGAACCGAGCTCAAGTGCTAGGCAACCTAAGGTTCTAGATAGAGTTACTAAGT
This sequence comes from Microcos paniculata, assembly GCA_030664755.1. Lineage (NCBI taxonomy): Eukaryota > Viridiplantae > Streptophyta > Magnoliopsida > Malvales > Malvaceae > Microcos > Microcos paniculata. Next base: position 8,031,367 of record CP131462.1, on the reverse strand, counting down.
TCAAGTCAAAAGACAATAAAAGAAAAAGAAATACATGCCAAGAAGCCAATTCAGCAAGTCACCACATTCCAGAAACAGACCATAACTATTTGGATTGGATAACACATAGTCATGAGAGCACCAACCATTTGTATATGCTCTTTCGGAAATTCGCGTATTCTGTGGCACTTGCATATACAGCCATGCACATGCACCCATGTGCTTAAGAACAGATGCACACTATACACACTACACACACAGAGACAAAGAGGAGAGGGAGAGAGACTAACTTTATCAGTCCATCCAAATCCATCGCAGACAGGGGACATTCCCGGCCTAAACCGTCAGTTATGAGGTCTTCAGGGGTCTCAGTTCCTCGTACAGCAATCACTACAGATCTTAGATGATGTAAGACCACGACGAAGTATGCAGCTTCACATTTTTTCTAAGACAAAAAGTAGCAAAGAGTTAGAAATTATCACCAAGACTGCAACATTAAGCATTTCTGCATTCTCTTAGGTCACATTTGGCTGAAGCATAAAATTAGAGTAGATAGCATGATTTTTATTCAATGTAATGTTTTTCATTCTCTTTGGCTCTACAGAAGAAGGATAGCAAAGCTGATTGGATTAGTAATCTTATGTAAATGGATAGAATTAGACAACACCATGAAAGGGCTGTATACCCTCTGTGGTTACAGTTGTTAAGAGAAGAAGAAGAAAATTTATGCCAGGCCGCATAAAAAATAAAGGTTTGCTCTTCAATCTTCTTGTATCTGTTTGAGCTATGACTATGTTCACCAAAGGCAATAAATATGGAAAGCATGTACACACTTGGGTGGTTATGCAAAGACCATCCTTCTGGACACTGTTGTCCTACTAACTATTTAATTCAGAAACTAGAACAGACATCAAAACTGGTCACGCTTTTACATGTAGATTAAGACAAAACAGTAAAATAAACTCACTTGACAAACACGGCCTCTTCGAAGTACTTCAGGGGGTAAATTGACAAATTTCAAAAATGCTGCTGCATGACCTCTCCACCAGTTATCACCATCAATGGCAGGACGCCTAACAAGGAAAGCAAAACTTACATAAAGAAAGTGGTATGTAACAAGCCTATAGGAGATATGATTAATATGTACAGAGTAGTGCGGAGCTACTAAATACAAGTTAATCTTTTCTTATGTATAACTATTGTTATTACAGATAAATACCTACACAAGCATGTAAAACATAAGATTGTATAATTTGCACAAACTAAAAATTTGATAAACAACAAGAGCAGCAACAGTGGTTTTAGATCCCAATCTTTAATAACTATATGTGTGTGATCATCATATATGGATAATCATGCACCTCAACATTCGCCTCTATATTGACAACCTGTTACGTGTCCACGGTGTCAAAATCCCTTGCCTATGGAGCCATGCACATGGAAATACAAAAGGATTTCTTCCAAAATCAAGCAAAGGACCCTGCATTTGTAAAGCTTCGCTTGAGTTTACCATGTAAATCAGGGAAAGCAAATTCAAACGATAGGCTCTATCAGATACCGTGTAGGCAGCTTCAGCAAATTTATGAAAAGCAGATGCCAGTTGCAGGTGTTCTACAGGTGCCTCAACTAAACAATCATGGGATATGCAGGATTGGGAATGCTTTTGCAACAATGCTAGACCTGAACAGACAATGCTTCTCAGGCGTAATGCAAAATAAGAGTTGTAAAGGAACAAAACTAAGAAAAATAGCTGCTGACAGGATCTAATGAAAGATTTACAAACCTGTCAAAAGCTCCAAATGTCCAGTGCCTGATGCACGGTAAGCAACAAGATCACCCAGTAATTTTGATACCGTGAATACTTCATCATCTTCCGATACAGTTCTGGACAAAGTAAGGAGATTATTTAGAAATCCTATTGCTTTTATGATTGGTATCTCCATTATATTCTGAATTCCAGTGGTACCTACAAGTATTCAACACGTCCCAGGCAGCACAAAGCCTCACGAATTCCATAATCAAATACCTCTTGATAGTGAGCTTTCCACACAACATCTTGGGTTGCATAAAAAGACCTCCATCTTAAGACATCAGATCCTGTAAAACACTGCACAATTGCAATACAACAAGCCATGATTATAAACAATATCATTGCTTTTCGCTTCCATGCACTACCGCTTGTCGCCAGTCCTGCATTACAAACATTGCCAAGGATGAGTGCAAGCTTCAAATAAAACTGGGAAAGAAAAATCTGTTTCATATTGATTACAATTATGCCAGGTGATCAAGAGATCACAATACTTATGATCCTTCCAACAATAAAAATCTTAACAGCCAACAGCTTGACATGGTATCTTTGAGATTTAATTAGGACATGGAGGAATCAGCAAATAACAAACTATGGAATTAAAAGTTTTAAGTATGGGAAGTATGAAAGATATACAATTTTGGAAAGGCTTCATGAATTCATCAACAAACTGAATCAACTGTTAGATAGTCATGCCAACTATAAGTAGGAATTTAACCCCTCATTTAAATATGGACATTCCTTCTTAAGTTCAATTTTTCAGGAGCATATCTTCACATTTAGAGGGATCCACGGCATACATGTGTATTTTAATGCACATTTTATATATCCCACACAAGAAGTAAAACGAAGGCTAAGAATAATATAGACACATAAAAATCTTAAACTAAAACATCAAAGACCTGTTTTTGGTTGTTGTGTAAATTGCTAATGTACACCCCAATATTAGAGCTCAATAGCAGTCTTAGGAAAAAATGAAATTTAACAAACGAGTATTGTCTTATCATGAAGACTAAATCTAAGATAACAAAGGTTTTTTTTTTTTTTCCCCTTCCTTTTCGTCCAAAACTTCAGGTATTGGGGTAAAATCTATGCAATTTTTGTAAAATAACTGAAGTTTATTACAAGCGACATGATCTTAAACATGTAAAGCAAACGGCAGAGTAATGCTTAGTTGGTAGGACTTGGTTTCTTGTTTATTTATTCACTCAGGAACTCAAAGCCATAAAAGTAGTAACATATAGAACAAGAAACAAGCTGTAAAGAAAAAGACCGAAACCCAAATTTACCTACAAAACACTGACTTGAATTTCCATCCTGAGAAACATATGTAGCCACGTGAAACATAAGATGAAAAGCACCCAAAAATTGCAACACTGTAACCACCATAGAGAACCGGCCGCACCAAATCAATGTTTTGTACTTCAACTATTCAATTAAAAAAAAAAACATCATTTTAGATTCCAATATATATGTTTACAAAAAAAAAAGACCACAAAAAGAGTTAGTAATTAGTTAAGGGGATGGTAGCTACCCGTCTCTCATGGCGAATAACAGCGTCGAGGACGCCAGTTTCAGAAGGAGAATCGATTATGGTTTTGGCAATGGCTTCTTGGGAAATTCCCAGTTTGATCATCGTTCCCATTCTGATAGCAGCTAGCATTGAAACCAAGACGATCGGTAAAATATTGTGGCGGTCGCATGCTGGAAACGAAACGGATACCAGAATTCCACCCAACACCAACACCAGGGTGTTCAATGCTCCTAAAACTACTGACGTTAATCTCAAGCTCTTCACCCACATTCCCCTCGATTTTATTACATTTTTTTTTCAATCAAATTGAATGAGAAATGAAAGGAAAAAAAAAAGCATAGATACCTCTGCATTTTGACTTTTTGGATAGTTAATTTCGATGAAATGGAAATCCAATACAAGGCGTGAAAATTGGGGAATTATTTTTTCAATTCTTTAAGGATATTTTTGGGTTTTTCTTCCCAAAATTTCACGCCCTGAGGATTCCCATTGGAGAGGGATGGTGGGGGGAAACTCTGGTTATGGCATTTCTCAGCTGTCTGTTCTTCGTTTTTACCGCTTTTATTTGACGCTGGGAGCTGTCGAGCTGGCCCGGCCAGAAGTCTATTACTGGTCGCGGGTAATTTTAAGCCCACGGTTTATTCCTTTTCTGGGTCTTTGACTTTTCAGTTTTAACCGCTGCTCAAAAGCCTAGCAAGGAAATGAAAAGGCCCTCCCAGGCAGCCTTGTGAGCCCAAAAGTACTTTGAACCTCGACAGTCTCGAATGAACATCGCCTACCTACCACCATTACTGTGAATTGGGCAAATCCCATTTGTTTCATATTTCGAGCCAGGCCTGGTGTTGCCCCCCTCGTTTGAACTTGCACCCAAGATTGTTTACTCCAAAGAATGGTAAAAATCTTAGTAATATAAACTCGAAATGATACGAACCCTCGAAATGATCAAATTTGAAAGAATTCAAACTCATATTAATTTGACCTAAATCCATAATACCTTGAACTTAAATCCAAAGCTCCTTATTATGTTAATTAATACATGTGATTCTGAATTCTAAAAGTAATTCTTATCACATATAAATCTTAAAATTCTTTAATGTAAATCTATCAATATCTGGTATCCAAACTAGACACTGATTAATCATATTCTAATCCTTGGAGTGTACTTTCTCAAATGGTCATCCCTGATGGAAGAAGCTAAAAATGATAAACTTGACATAGAAGTCACCTGTATCTTATAAACATTATTAATGCACCTTCATGGTAGCAGGTTTGTCAGGTTGAAACTTGGAACTACACTTGGTGGCCAGGCCTTGGCCTGCCCTTCTGCTCCTGAGCCAAGTAGTTTGATATTTACATTTGATTGACAATTCTTTTGATTGAAAGCAAACTTGTTGCTATTGAGAGAAAAAAGTTTTGATCACAGTCGAAATTTCTCCACAAATTTGGCAAATCTCATTTGCTGTAAATTTTAGTACCAGTGAAATCAAATGCAAACTGCAATCACAACAGTAAAACAATTAATAGAAGTAGTAGGTCCTGATGATTAAATGCATGCAGGCCGAAGCCTTACAGCTTGCAGATCTGTATCTAACTGGCTATGCCTTTGGCTCCGTTTCAGCACTTGAGGGGTCACCACACGAGTGCTAGATAGATTGCAAGCTAATGCCAAGCACATTGGAAACTGGAACAACCTTTCTTAATTAATAATGTCAGCCTACTACTTTGATCTTTGAAAGGGGTGACCCAGGACTCCAGAAGGAGGCAAGAAGAGGCCAGAGGGCAGAGAAGGGCAGAATTTTGTGGTTAAATATTCTGAAAATCCGCCCATCATTATATATCTGTGCCATTAGATGTAATTAATCGGAAAGTAACTACATGGATTTGGGAAGGTGGAATCATAACTAAAATTGTACCAGAAAATGGGGACAAGAAATGGGAAAACATTTAAGATTTTTTCATTGAAAGCCATGTACTTATTTTTATTTTTGAGTAGATCAGACTCATTACTTTTCTTGCTGAATGGCCTGAAACATTTGGGCAGACCTTCATTCTTCAAATGTACTAATGCTCCCTCCTTACCAAGAGAGGCCCTCAGAGGCCTAAAGACCAAACAAAATGAGAGAGAATATATAACAAAGTCATCAATTACGTGAGAAACACTTTCCCCGCTTAGATTATATTTACTGCTTTTTTTTTAGTACAGCGTTCAAGCTTAAACATTACTATAACCTTACTAGCTAGTTCTATCAAAAGGGTTGATTAATTTTATACCTAAAAAGCCTTCCCTTACATAATCTTCTTTCTTTCTTTTGCCTTTTTGACATTAATTCAAGAGGCTTAAGGTATTCAGAGACTTGATGGTCGAGACTTTGGGTGGTTGGGCCTGTAGGGTAGGAAGAGAGTGCACATACTTGCAGTTGGGGCAAGCAGGGGAAGATTTGGAGAGGATGACAAGGAGATGGCAATTCAAGCAGGCCAAAGCCACCATGTTACTGCCTGATGAGGAATGTTGCTTGTTAGAGTCTTCGAGTGAGATTGAACCGCTGCATTGCTCGGAACCATTGTTATGCGGCGAGATGTTGAGTTCAAGGTCTAGCTTCTGATCTTTAGGCCAGTTCCAGGTCTTTGTCAAGGTTTTTCTGTTCAAGTAGTACATCTTCCCCGACTGCAACATCAAAACACACACAGAGTTTGAAATCATTAGTTGAGTTAGAAACCAACATATACTTCTGTACTAAAACTCAGGCATGTATATGTGTGAGTATGCCCGCGTGCATGTGAAAATCAGAATCAAGGCAGTGACTAATTTCCAAATAGCAGACAATATTTTGTATATTGGACAAACAAGGACTAGAGTAGAAGTTTAAAAACAAACAGTATCTCTGGATTCATCACAGGAAAACAGTTTGAAACAGAAACTGGAAGTCTGAAAGAGAGGAAAGATATAAGTATATACTTCAAGATCAAGGCATTGCTCCCAGTCTAGTGGCAGAGGATCTTTAACTTGAAGATCAACACTAGTATGAAATTGTGATCCAGCATTGAGCAAATGTTCTGGGTAAAGCTTTCTCTTCTTTGAAGGATTATTATAATCAGCCAGATCAGATGATGAGCTATTGCAGCTTTTGTCAGCAAGACATTGATTTGAAGCCAAAGAGAGCTCTGTAAGTTCCATAATATCCTCTTTTTCTGCTGCTGAACTCTTGCTTTTTCCCCACTAAATAACCTTATATATATATTCAAACTACTATAAAGAAGGGAAAAAGGAGAAAAAGATCGGAACTAGGAAGAACTATGAGAAAAAAAGATGAAGCTAAGTGAGGAAAACTTTGGGATCAAACAGAAAGTTTGTAGAGAAAAGGCATACAAATACAAAAAAAAATTCTGCTCTTCGAAATTGCAGCAGCAGAAGAAGAAGTAAGTCATGCAAGGAGAGTGTGTCTACTTAAGAGGGTTCTTAAATTGGGTTCATCAAACCCCATTAAAAGGAGGACAGGCCAAGCATTAAAAGTGGCAAGTAGATATCACTTTAATGCTCCAAAATCCTGCTCTCTTTACTTGCATAACATTTAAAATGAACTACACATGACAACCTCAAAAGCCAACCTCATACACATTAACTGATCGATTAACGTTACTCTTTACACTCCCCATTTAAATTGTTGAAAATTCTTCCATAATTTCTTCTCCTCTCCAACTGATAACCAAGCTATTAATGAGCCCCCCAGGAGGCAGAAACCCCTGTTTTTGAACTTAAATTTTCATGGTTTCAGCTTTCTGGGGATCAATTATCTGTAGAGGATTTTCAAAATTGATCTCATGGGGGCTAATCATAAAGGCAATAAGGCTATAACTTTATGGCAACAAACAGCGAAATCAACTGTTTTTCTTATTAAAACTGAGGTGACATTAATTATTACCTTTATATATGTATGAAAGATTAGATAAACCTGAAACAACTGATTAATAAATTTATATTGCACCTTTTTTTGAAGACAAATTTTGGAATTCGATCGAAGGGTACTGTAGTTTAGCCAGCTAAACCATAAATACAGGACTGGCAATTCACCTGTTTTTTCCAGTACCCTCTGATTCAAAACTTCAAGCCAACTATTTCATCTCAGCTAACTCACTGGTTTTTCTTTCCTTCTTTCTTCTTTGTCTTTGTTTGCTTTAAAGAGGATGAAGAAGAAGCTGAGGAAAAACAAGACCACATCGGCATATCAGCCATTGTCAAGGTTTAATCACAATGAAAGTTGAAAACTCCATGTCTTTTTTCATGGTTAATAAGGAGGGGATTAAGCATCAACCATTCTTTAAATTTTAAACCCTCTGCATGCATGCTTGGAGTATGATATGATATTAATTCATACATGAATTGCTTCACCAACAAACATCTTACCAGTGGAGGTTTTTTACTCAAAAGAAAATTAATTTTATCATTTAATGTCTTGGAAAACCAAAAACATCACATTAAATGTTGTATTTAACGTTCGAGAGCATCTTAATAAATATCCTTAACATGTCAAGAAGGCCTTTGTTTCAATTGCAAGAATAAGAGACCTAAGAGCCTTCAAAACTCTTAATTGATCAAGTCCCGTCATGAATAAATTTGTTTTAATAATTTTATAGACAATAGCTCTTAATTGCACAAACAATAGCTAAAACCTACTAAAAACAGGAAGAAAAAAAAAAGAAAGAATATCATCATATATACGTAGTTAGCGAAACTTATTTCCCAATTTAGATCAAATCGAGACAACAATATTGAGACAAATCCTCCTATCGGATCTAATTTGATTGATAATGATACTGTAGAATCACTTAATTTACAATTGACTGAATACCCAAATTAGCCCCTAAACTATACATTTTTGGACATATTGACCTCTGAACTTTTATTTGAGACAATTGATCCCTCAAACTATTATTTTGGGACAATTAACCCCTCAAACTATTTTTTTGAGACAATTAACCCCTCAAAACTATTATTTTGGGACAATTAACCCCTCAAATTTAATAGTTTGAGACAATATAACCCTTGAGATTCCATGCAATATAACCCTTTGAGGGGTTAATTGTCCAAAAATAAAAGTTTATGAGCCACTTTGTCATTTTTAATATAGTTTGAAGACCAATTTGGGTATTCGGCCGTTTACAATTGTAAGCCAATTTTTTCCCACATCTTATATTATACCAAAAAGAAGGCAATCAAAGTACATATATACAATTATACATATTATAAAAAATATTTAAGACAAATTAATATTGTACATGATTGACAAACAAACTAAAAGTTTTGGCCTAGGGTTTCTATTCAAAATGTGACCATATATTAGCAATATTCAGCAAAATAGAAAGGTATAATGGAAGAGGAGGCTTGGGAATAATATGGGGCCACCAATGTATAAAGATGAAATTGATTTCGACAACTTATATTAGTAAGCGATGCAGCAATATTTGTTGTGTGTACAAATGTTTGCTTGGTGGATGCATTGATTACGTTTATCCTAACCCCAAAGTTTTGCAGTAAATGAAGGAAGCAGCAGAACCGGGGCTGCATTTGTATATATACACACAATAGGGTATTTTACGTACGTAGTGTTTGGTCTTCAATTACTTTGCCATGCATTTTGGTCTGACATTTGTAGGTGTGTCCCATTTAATGGATCAACAAGTGTGCGAGATATACTACACATCAGCCACATCAATTCTGATCACTTCAATAATTAAAAAACCCTTCATCCATCTAATTTATTTATTAATATTGTACTGCCATTAATTTACTTCTTTTTCCATAGTTTGGTTTTGTTGGCATTATGTAATTTTAAAATTTATTCAGTATAAACTCATCTATATCCGGTAGTCATATTAGATTCTGATTAATTTAAATTAAATTGAATTACATTAAACTCCATTATAAAACTTTATAATTTTAGAACTTTACATTTCATAGACACCCGTCAATCGAAGTATATGTACGTATGGATAAACCTATTTGAACATAGGATCGATATGTGGCATATGAATGGATTGAATAGTTAGAAGAGTATGGTAATTGCCATGAAAATGAGAGGAAACTGAATTGGAATTGAGAAAAAGAAATACTACTACGTTGCATGCTATTGCTCGGAATGCTTGATCCTTAAACTTCATGAGCAAGCAAAGCATGCTTACGTTAACTGATTGCATCGCAAGCAAGAGCAGAAGAGAAGTAGTACGACAACTGAGTTTCTTGAATTTTGCGAGACTAGATTTTGAAGACATTAAAGAGAAGGGAGAACAATTAAGAGGGATAAAAGAAGAAATGAAAAAATGGGCATTCGTATTTTGGGAAGAGCTAGCCATTAGTAGTAGCTTGAGAGGAATAAATGTGGGGGGTTTTGAGAGCTTCACCTGTGCCAACAAACAATAATAAATTGGAAGCGCCTCTCTTCTCTTGGGGTTGTTGTTGGGGCATGAACCCCATTTATTGTTAACTTTTAAATGCCTTTTTTTTTTCCCCATTTTTTTTGCTCACTGATCCATCTTCTATACCGACACCCCATTGCTTTGGCTCATCAAAAGTATTCAATACCTAAACCAAATCAGGATTTATGACCTCGTATTTTGAGGCCCTTGGTTTCGCCTTCTTCTTGCCATTTGCCCTTTCCCTTGCCTTGTCCCATCTAACATGGTCTCCAAAGATGTAATGCAATTGCAACCCACACTTTCTTCTCCACCTAACTCTTTGCTATAAAACTTATATATATCGAATGCATCTAATTTTGCGTGCTATGTATCTCTCCAATCCATTCTATTTTAGTTCTCCTTTTGTCCTTGTGGTACCTTCCCCACCTTCACTCGAATGCCTTGGAAGTTGGAATCATTTCAATTTCTTTCTATTACTTATATATCGCCATTCATATTTATATCTAGGCAATTTAATGGTGAGATCATTCAATAATGAAAATGAAAATATATATATATATATATATTATTAGGTTGTTAGAGAATTTTTGTTTTTCGATACATATTATTTTCAGTTTTGTTTAGACGAAGATTTTTTTGATCACACATGAATATCACTGGAGTAAACAAAAGAATACATTAATAAGCAAACTATATTCTAAGTAATTGGTCTATGGATTTGTGCTCGATGAAGATAACGTTGTACTTAAATGATCATTCCTAACCCCCATTTCATTCTCTTTCTTTCTAAGCTTCTCGAAATTGCCATGAGCCAAGTCATGGCTTCTCAATCTCATCATCTCCTTCCTTGCCTGACCCTCCTGTTCTTGGCTGCTCAACTTTCTTTAACTTCTGCCTCCTAGGTCTCTCTGAAATCATCTGCCATGAATCCTTTTACTTGCTCCAAGAGCATCAAGACATAATGTTACAAATTTATTATTACAATACATTTCCCCCGATGGCGAAAGGACAAATTTTGGGCCTTTTTGACCCAACTTAATCTTTGGCTTCTAAAACTTTTTTATATTTAAGTTATGTAGCCCAAAATAGTTTAGGCATTGCACCTAAGTCCAAAATATTTGGGCCTTTATAAACTAAAATGAAATAAAAATAGTAGTTCCAGGATTTTGTCGGAGACTTTGCTGTCGCAAAACTTGCTTCTTCTTCCATCTCGGCGAGAAAATTTCCTTATTTTCTCGAACCTTCTATTCCCCGGATAAAATTTGTTCCAATCAAAATCGTATTTTTTGGGGTTCTTCTTCCGGTAGAAAAAAGAAAGAGTACATTTTCAACAAAATTGTTGATTAAATCCAGCTACGATCAGCCATGGTACGTTCTCCTTTTACCCCTTTTCTTACTAAGATGAATTTTTAGTTGATACGATGAGTTGCTTAGTTATTGTTGAATTCAAATAGACCTGGGGGATAGTGATAAGGACCCAAATGGACAAAACAATGTGTTTTTTCGATGCTAATTTGAATGTTTAGCTTTGCTCCTGATGTTTTTCAGGCAATTCAGTTTTGTTGTGTCGATATAAATTAATTGGTTATTAGAAATGATATATCGGTTAGTTCTTTCATGACAATTTACTACGTAGAAAGATATTAGATATTGATGTTACTGCCTTAGGAATAAACCTTTCAAGTTTCTAGTTAAAATGATCTATTTCAACTCTTCTATGTCTTCTAGAATCAATTTGCATTTGGGTTTTTAGTTTTGCGAGGAATTGATGTCATTTGAAAGGAAGGGAGGGCTTAAAGTCTAAACCTTTTTCATGTAGCAGGTTTAGGCTGCATCTTGCTTTCATACATCTATCTGTTACTCTTTTCCTTACTTTGATGTTATAGGGTTTAACTCTCTCTGTTACAACAGTTCATCATAGGATTGCCTAGATTTTTTCTTTTTGAACCTTGGCTTCTTTAGCTTTGTTTTTGCTGTGGTAGACTGGTGTAGTAGGGGATGACTCTAAATTAGTGTTTTGAACTTTATGTTCCATATTATTTATCTGCTAGAGTTCAAATGCATCTCAATTCTCACATGAGTCTATTGGCATTAGGTTTTACAGAGGTGGAGTGCTTAGTTTTCGTAACGGAAAAATTGAGCACTAAAGCGAATACTTGCAGGATGGTTATGGTAGTATCATTTTTGCGCAGAGATGTATGGGATCATACTGTAACAGCATATTGCTGGTTAAAGCCATAACATTTCTGAAATTCTAAGCGATGTTAGTGTGATGAGAATATTAGATTCATTCCGCTCCAGGGTTTCTGAGCCTTAGTCCTTCTGATTCGTTGGCCTTATTACACAAATATATGGATTAGTGGTTGAAAGTGGCTTGGTTAAACTTGAAAGTGTTAGATGCATAAAGTAGAGGTGGAAACACCTTAAAACTGAACCACAAAATGCAGCTTCAAGAACCGATTGTAGATTAAGTTCAATTTCATTGGTTGAGCTATCTTATGGTTCTTTGAGTTTTGTTTCTTTTAAGTGATATGGTGGTTTTAGGTTTTAAGAATTTTCAGATATGAAAGACTGTCCTCTTGCCTGATAAGACCATAGATCAAGAAAAGGTTGCTTTGGATGAATATAGCATTATTAAACTTACCTCTTTATTGTTAGACGTTTTTATTTTCGTGGTATTAGCATTCCTTTTCTCTTTTCCATCTATCCTTTTTTGTAGGCTGCGAAGATTCTTGCCAATTTAATTGTAATGGGCTCCGGTATAGTGGCTCGGGCTGTTTTGCAGGCATACCGTCAAGCACTTGCAAGTTAGTTCATTACTACACTATTGCTATTTCATGTTTTCACTTTGCTTGAAACGTGGAGTCTTTTGTTGATGTTATGAAGATATAGTCTTCCAAATAGTAGAATTGTGTGCTATAATTATTGTAGCAAACTCCATGTCTTGGAAAATCATTTTCTATTTTTGTTGTTGCTTGCTTGTTCTTGTGTTTTTTAAACTGCATTGACTTTCTTCAATTATAATGCCCCTTCTATTTGAGGTTACGGCAATTATGGCTCTTGCAAAAGTTGAGTTTCAAGGTCATGTTAGTGAAAAGAGACCACGATCAGCTGGTACAATGTGTAGAAAACAAGCATGGGAAGATAAGAAGCCAATGCTGGGGATTTATAATTGTTTACCCAATGTAGTTTGCATTCAGCTCTTTTTACGGACCAAAATCTGGCTATGAAATATTTCAATCTCAAAGTTATGAAGGCTAAGAGCATTTTGGGGTTATTACAGTTGGAAATGGGTTGAATAAATGTTCTGATTACTTTTCCTGTCAATTTATTCTTTTGTTTAACTCTGTGCCGAACTTCTTGTGAAATTTTGGTTTTAGACCTTATGTTTATGCAATCATGATAATTAAGTAAATTGTGTTTTACTACATTTGTATGACTTTATATCATTCACCAATTTCTTATGTCACTGTGTGCCACTTTATGTATGGAACTCATATTGTCTCTTCTGTGATGTATGCTAATATGCATATTTTTTACTAGTGAGTTTAATATTCTAGATGTTGATTTAATCATGGTGAAATCTTGTTGAATGAAGTCCCATAAGAGAATTGGTTTAGTTCCAGAATCAGCTTCTATTGTTAATGTTGATTTAATCATGGTGAAATCTTGTTTAATGAGGTGCCATGAAGAGAATCAATTTTGTTCCAGAATCAGCGTTCTATTGTTAATTGTAACAAAATAGCTGCTGTGATGTGCCAATTCTTAAATGATCAAAAGACTGCAACTGTATCAGTTGGTATCTGCCACTTTTTTTATTGTTTTTCCCTTTTGCCAGAAAGCATGTTTGGGAGAAATGCTGTTGGATGATTATAACTATCCAGCGGCAGACTAGCTGGTCTTGTGTTCACTTTGTATGTATCATTATCAATGTTCTGAATTTAAGTTCATTACAGATGCTGCAAAATCTGGTGTTGCCCAGGAGACACTACAAAACGCTGCCCGTAGAGCTAGTAAAGTTATGACAGAGCAAGAGGCTAGGCAAATTCTTGGTGTTAGTGAGGAAACAGCATGGGAGGAGATAGTGAAGGCTAGTATCTTTTGTTTATTTTTCTCCCCCAGTTCAGTTAATTTCCATTTTGAGTAAGTTTTGAAACCTTTCTTATTGATTATTGCAGAAGTATGACGCATTATTTGAAAGGAATGCCAAGAACGGTAGCTTCTACCTTCAATCAAAGGTTCATAAGGCTAAGGAGTGCTTAGAGGCTGCCTCTCTAGGCAAAGGGGAGGGCACTCCTCCCAGTTGAGAATTTGTCAAGGTTTTCTCATTGAAAATATAGAGACCCTTCTGTTAGTCTGATGAATGGTCTAGATGATATAATTTGTTGGCATAAGCTGTTCTGCTTGTCCAGTTGCCCATGGGTTCAAACATTTGCTGAAATGTTTCAAAATATATATATATATATATATTCAAAAAAGATTATATGAATCCCAAGTGGTATTAATGGAGAGAAGGGCAAATGGACTTTAATGCAACTGTTCCTCCCCTTTTGTTTGATATATATATATATATATATATATATATATATATACTGGGAATAATCCTGCGCGACGCGCATATTGCCTTAAAAATATAATAATTGGAAAAACAGATATGAGAGTAGGTCTTTATTGCATAAAAAGAAATTTAGTAAATAGTTAATAATATAAAAAGTAATTAATCAAAATTAATTAACATTTTTTGGGCTTTTGACCTTTGAGCTTCAATGAATCTATTCTTCTAATATAACTCTATCTTATGGAAATTACTTGTATGATCCTCTAATCTGGCATGTGATAGTTTGTTTATTAAATTATGTGGTCATTTCACGCTAAAGAAATTAATGTTGTACAAGAAGGTTCTTTTGGCCTTCTTAGTTAGTTGGAAATGTGTAGTTCTAAGAGTGGATTATTTTGTAATTTTTGTTCAAAAAATTCTTTTGTATAATAATTTTTCTAATTTTTGAAAATAATTAAATGTGAATAATTAACTCAATGTCTTAAAAAGTTGAATTACCATAAGAAAGCGCATGATAGACAAAAGAAAAATATGTATTAAGCAATAAAGTGGTGTTGCCCAGGAGACACTACAAAATGCTGCTCGTAGAGCTAGTAAAGTTATGACAGAGCAAGAGGCCAGGCAAATTCTTGGCGTTAGTGAGGAAACTGCATGGGAGGAGATACTGAAGGCTAGTATTTTGTGTTTATTTTTACCCCATTTCTGTTAATTTCCATCTTGAGTAAGTTTTGAAACCTTTCTCATTGCTTATTGCAGAAGTATGACGCTTTATTTGAGAGGAATGCCAAGAACGGGAGCTTCGACCTTCAATCAAAGGTTCATAGGGCTAAGGAGTGCTTAGAGGCTGCCTATCGAAGCAAAGGGGAGGGCACTCCTCCTAGTTGAGAAGTGAGAATTTGTCAAGGTTTTCTCATTGAACATATAGAGAGACCCTTTTGTTATTTCACTTATTTGTATACTCATTTTTTAGACCATTCATCAGACTATAAGACTATGTTTGATATGAGAAAACATTTTCTGTTTTCATTCTCTACAAAATACAAAGAAACTATCATGTTACATATGTGTTATGAGAAGAAATATATATATTTTTTAAAAAATGAAAATGAAAATGGATCGAGAAATGAGATTAAAAAAAATTGTTCTCAATAATAAGTCTATTTTCATTTTCATTTTCTAAAACATATATACATTTCTATAAACTACACATATCTTATATGGTGATTTCTTTGTATTTTGTAGAGAATGAAAACATAAAATATTTTTTATATATCAAACATAACCTAATATTCTGAAAACTTATTTTCCATTCTATAGCATTTTTAAACTTATTATTTCTGAATTTATAACATTTATTCTCTCCCAACCGGCCGGAGAACCGAACCCCAATCCACGATCTTCTAATGATCTCCTGTCATCGAATGCCTGCCTCTCGATAAACTGCTATTTTCTTCATTGAGGATGGGAAAAAGGTTCTAGCGGCTTGATGCTAGAGCTTGGGAGCAGCACAAAGTAGTGGTCTTTTACTTTTTTACAGAAAATTGATGAGCCATTTATAAGGCAGATCATTTATTCATCCTTTTAGTTGGATAACTTTTATAAAAAATAATTAATAATGATCTTTAAATCTTACCGAACAAAAAAAAGAATTTAATGTCTACTCCATTGTGGAAGCAGCAAAATCTATTTCAATAGAAGTATGATAAAACTTTTAATAGGTTGACTTATAAGAAACAACCATGAAATTGAAGTCCATGAAAATCTATGAAATGAAGAAACACTGAAGAATGAAGTGCAGGTGGGCTATTAGAGGGAAGTTGGGGGAAATTGTCAGCGTCTGATTGGCTTTCCTCTTGTTTTTTTCCCAACCAAAGCAGCAAAACGAGTGGCTTTCATCTTTTTTTTTTTCCAACCAAAACAGAAAAACGTCGTCGTTTATTAAGATGAGAGGTAAAAAACAAATAACATATAAGGTGTAATTGATCGAGTTCAAGTCTAAATAGTGGGATGTTTAAACTCAAGCTCGACTCAAAATTCATTATTCAAAACTCACCTTGAACTCGATCAAGTTCTATTTTCATAACTCGAGTTCGACTTGTGAAGCGAGCTACTCGAGCTTGCTCTAGTATAAAAATTTGATATTTGATTTCAATTGTACTCTATTTCACCATTGTGCTCGAGCTCGAATGAGTATTTTCCTCATTTTCATCAATTAAACCTAATAAACAATAATTTTCTAATATCATAAAATCAATAACAATAATCTAAGTGCTTAAGTGCTAATCATGAAAATTCAAATAAATGTCAAGAAATTTTTTTGGGCATCAGTGTCATCAAAATTTGAAAACCTATATAGTTTACTATGCCTTTTATTCCATTGAATTCATGGAGCGTACAAAATCGGTATAGAACTCAAAAATGGAAGCAATATGGACAGCTAGTATATATATCAGAAAAATTAAGGAAAAAAATTTAGAGTGAAATCGGTAGCATGCTAGACACTAACAAAATATAAAAGAGATCTAGAGAGAGAATGAGAAGATGAGAGCAAAGTTTTCCCCAGAAAAGTTAGAGAAAGAGACAGAGCAATATTGGCAGGGGAGATATTATTTCATTACATATCCAAGATAATCACAAGAATCGAGAATACTCTTTACAGCGCTAAAATAAAAATAATCTAAAATGGAAACAAACAGTCTGTTAATGTTTGATCTGCAACATAGAAACTCGTTGAAGCTACATTTATTCCTCCGCCTTCCTTCTTCTCCCAGGTTGTTGCTGCTTTCTCGTAAAAATGCAGAGATTCGTTGAAAGCTAACATCGTGATAATTTAGTTCTTATTGCTCTCTCAACATGGTGATATAGGGTGCAGCGTTGTTTTTGAGATGGAGTAAGGAAGGCCGGGGGGTGGCTGTAGCTTTGAGAAAGGGGGAGCGGCAGGACTAGGGGAGAAAGGGAGAGGAAAGTGGAAATCTTGGGTTTGAAAGTTAGGTTGGTAATTTAAGAGGCGGTAAACAGCAATTTTACAATTACAAATAAAAAATATATAGTACTTCCTCTGTCAGTCATTTTCAATCGTTTTATCAAAATCAATAAAAATAGTTTTATTTGTTAAATTTTATATTTTTATCTATTTTATCCTTATTTAATTGTATTAAAGAGGAGAGAGAAGTAAAGAGGAGATATGTATTAAAAAGAGAGGTTTCTAATATGACAAAATAAGGATAAAATAGAAAAATTATAAAATTATTGTCTTGATTTTATAAAATGAACAAATATTTTGGGACAAATTTTTTTTTCAAAAAGAACTTATATTCTGGGACAAAGGAAGTATAAAACAAAACACTGAATTCGTCTCATGAGTTCAAGTCTAGTATTAAGATATTCGAGTTTGGTTAACTCGATTGTTCAAGTTTGAGTTCGACTTGATCATAACCGAGTCGAATTCGATATTTTTAGTACAATCTGAGTAATTTACGAGTAGAGGTATATTATTTACACCTCTCATCAGAAGAAGGTGATAGGTACACATAACTTCTCTCCTATCCTATCTCATCATTGAATTTTTTTTTTGTATTTCTTTTTCCTACTCCTCATTGTCTTTCCTTCTCTCTTTCTTTTCCCATCTCGCTGAGTTTTTTTATCTCCCTTTTCTCTTTCAGGTCTATGTAGCTTTCTATTTTCCACGATTATCAGAACTGGACCGATGAGTGAATCGATAGAGGAATTGGGTCATTAGGTCAATGGTTTAACCGTCGATCATTGGGTCAATTGCTATTTAATATATATTTATATTTATATATTATATATATTTTTATGTATATAATAACTAGTTATCTAGTTAAAAATATAAATATTTAATACATTAATATGAATAGGCTATTTGACTTAGTGATTAGAGAGTGTTAATCTTCTTTCGGTCTAAGGTTCAAATCTCAATAATTACATTAATTTTATAAATTTAGTTAAATTGATTCAATCATCCGATTTAATGCCAATTTAATGTAAAAAACCGCGAGTTTGACCAGGTTGATTACAACTCTGATTTGATTACAAAATCGGATCGGCTCCATAATTGGTTCATCGGTTCAATTGATCGGACTGGCGGTCCGGTCCGAATATGACAACTATGCTATTTTCTCTTTCCCGTTAGTCCTGCCTTTGGTTTTCTGTCATTGTTGGGCATGTTTCTTTGCAATTTTTCTTTCCTTTTTCATTTTTTTAGTGTTTTAATTTACATATATACTTTCGGTTTTTTTCATTGTTTTTGTTTGGTGTTGCTTTTGTTCACTTTTCAATTTTCTGATGTTTCTAACGTTGTTTTCTCGTGTTCTTTATCCAAGTTTGCTTCTGATTGTTTCAACAAAACACAAGTGGAACAGAAAAATCTTTTATATGTGTGTGTATTAGCCAACAATACAAGGGAAATGTATTCATCATTTTTTCTGTCTCATTTACTCACTCAGACACCACTAGGGTGGACAATAATCCGACAAGAACCTATTTTTTTAATGATTAATATGAATGCTGCTTGAGGTTGGCATAAAGGGGGGGGGGGACCAGGAAAGTATGGGAAGAAGAGTCCTAACTCATAAAGAAGAAAGCTAACAGAGCTCCTTTATTTTTGTTTCTCGGTTTCAGCAAAGCAATTTGTTTACACACCGTTTGATTTTTTTTTTTTTTTGGGTAAGAGGATCTTTTGAAAGAAGAGACAAGAGACACGAGATAAGAGATAGACCATTGCCTTATTTTTCTCACAGCTAACCACCTAACCCTAAGCGCATCACTCTACACTATAAAGTACAATCTTCCGCCGCTGCGAGGGGTCGGAAGCCTTGGATCTTCTGACGCAAGAGAAGTCTTCAGATCTTTTTGGTTTGTTAGTTTTGCTTCATCTAGTGTTTGTTTTGCTTTTTCAGATATCAAAGATGTTACTTGAAACGGAAACCTTTCATTTTTGTCTTCCATTTTCTCTACTATGGTTTCTTCACATATGCAATTTTTGTATTCTTTTTTTTTTTTTTTTTTTGGTGAAAAGCAATTTTTGTATTCATATGTGTATAATCTCATCTTATCCGTGTGGGTGGTACAAAATAAAGTTTTTTCTTGCAAGTTTTCTATTGGTCACAAAATTCTCTTTTTATTTTCTTATTTTTTTTATTATGAAATGGAAAGGCTTCTATATGCTGTAAAAATTTCTCCTTTTACTTTTGGATTTCGAAGATTATGAAGTGGAAAGGGATCATTTTTGCCATATGGATTATGGATTATTCATATTTAAAAGAAAATTTATATGCGTGGAAATTAAACAAGCCTTTATAGTCTTATGTATTTGGCTTTTTTAAGATCTATTTTGATTTCATTTTGGCTCTTTTTTTGAAGATTTCAATTTCAATATTTGCTCTATCATATTATAGATCTAAAAGATTCATGAAGGAAAGTCCTCGATCTATAATATTTTTCTTTATATTTTCAATTTTTGGATTTTAAAAATTATGAAGTTGAAAGGCTTTTATTTGCTTCAAAATTTTCTCTTTTTTATTTTTGAATTTGAAAGATTATGAAATGAAAAAGCTTCATTTTTGCCATATGGATTATGGATTGCAAACTAAACAAATTATGTATCATTTTTGACTTTTTTAATTTCAAACTCCAAATTCAAATCCTTATAATTTCTCTGTGTTATTTGTTCTATTATGTTATAGATATAAAAGATTCATAAAGGAAAGCTCTCCATCTATAATATTTTTTTTTGGTTGAATATAATATTTTTCTTTATATTTTCATCTATTTATTCTAAATTACAAAAAAAAGTTTCTCTATTTCTTTTTTAGAACTATTTGAAGCTTTAGATCTATTTAAATTTGACTTAATATCTAATTTGACATAATTGATATAAAAGATTCATAAAGGAAAGCTCTCCATTTATAATATTTTTTTTGGGTTGAATATAATATTTTTCTTTATATTTTCATCTATTTATTTTAAATTATAAAAAAAAGTTTCTCTATTTTTTTTAGAATTATTTGAAGTTTTAGATCTATTTAAATTTGACTAAATATCTAATTTAGTTCTTAAATTATATTAAAAAAGATAGATTGGTTTTTAAATTTTTATTTGAAACAGATTAGTTTATAAATTTTTATTTTAAAATAAATTACTCTTTAAATGATCAAAAATTTGACTAATCGAAATTGTTTGGACTTTAAATTTTTATTTTGGGATTAATCTCTTTTAAATAAAATTTTAAGAATTAATTTATCATTTTTATTATAATTTAAGGATTAAATTGGATATTAAATCATTTAAATTTCTGTTTGAATATTTCAATACTCGATTATTCATGCCTTCATCTTTACTTTTCTTATGCTTATTTTCAATACTCAATAAAAAGTTCTCATTTTTTAGATCTATTTTGCTTTCTATTTGGCCCTTTTAATTTCAATTTTCAAATTCAAATCCTTATAATTCCTTTGTGTTATTTGTTCTATTATTTTATAGATCTAAAGATTCATAAAAGAAAGCTCTCCGTCTATAATATTTTTCTTTTTTTTCTAGGTTGAATATAATATTTTTCTTTATATTTTCATATATTTATTCTAAATTACAAAAAAAAATTCTCTATTTCCTTTTTAGAACTATTTGAAGTTTTAGATCTATTTAAATTTGACTTAATATTCATTTCAATTCTTAAACTATATTAAAAAAGATAGATTAGTTTTTAAAATTTTATTTGAGACACATTGATCTTAAATTCTTATTTTAAGATAAATTGGTCTTTAAAGAATTAAAAACTTGACGAATTAGAACTAATTAATCATTGAATATTTATTTTGGAACAGATTGACTTATAATTTTTTTTTATTTTTTTTTTCAAGATTTATCTGTCTTAAAATAAAAATTGATGAATTAATCTGTTTCAAATAAATATTTAGGGATTAATTTATAATTTTTATTACAATTTAGGGACTAAATTAGATATTAAATCATTTAAATTTTTGTTTGAATATTTCAATACTCAATGATTCATGCCTTCATCTTTGCTTTTCATATGCTCATTTTTAACTATCCTCACTATAACTTTTTTTTAATTATTTGGACTGAGTTTGGGCTTTATTTGTTTATGTATTTAGGTTCTTATGTGCTATCTATTCTAAAAAATGAAATTAGGCTTTTGTTTGTTTTCTTTCGAGACTTATTTGGCCCATAGAATGACACATTGAAAACCTTATTTGCTTATTCTCTATTTTCGAATTTGGTCTTTCTGCTTTTTTGGGTTTGGGTTTTTTCATCTCTTGTGTATTTTTCTTGGGCCAATCATCTTAAAAATTAGATTTGGGCTCGTTTTTGTTTTGGAACATATTTGACCCATAAATGACACGCTGCAAGTCCTCAACACTCATTCGTTCCTCATTCGTTTGGTTCTTTTTGTGCTAAAATCCATACTCCAAAGCCCTCACACAAAAAACCCTAAAATCTCTGTCTCTGTCCAAAAACCAAAATCCATGCTCTAAAACCCAAAATTCATACTCTAAAACCCTCATACAAAAAACCCTAAAATCTCGTCCTTGTTCCTAAACCATGGTTTTAAATTGCGGTTGTGGTCGCATTTCGGTTGCATCGAGTTTATTCCGTTTGCGGGAATAACGAATATGATTGCGGTCATTGCATCATCGTAGACGTAGTTTTTAAAATTTTGTACAACTTATTATAAATTGTAGTATTTACAATATTAATCATCATAGTTCCTATTTATTATTTTTAAAGCTTCTAATGACACTTACTTTCTTTTATTTATATGAAAAATATGAATTACTCAAGATTTTTTGTGACATTATAATCAAATATTTATTTAAAAAAAATTATTTTCTTTTTATTTTTAAAAAATTCCCAAAATTTTTGGATTTTAACAATTAGATTTTTCTCACTATAATCCAACCCAAATTAAATAAAATATAGTTTGACAGCAAATAAATTTAAAAAATTTTGATGAGAAAAAAAAATAAAATTTTGATTGAATAGTATTAAATCCTAGTGTCCGATCCATTTACCCATGAAAACCAATTAAACCATCAGCCCACCCACCCTCTCTCTCCTCCGTCTATCTTGTTCTCTATCTCTCTCAGTTACCCTCTGTTTCTACATCTCTTCATTTATTCAACTAAAACCTCTATTCCTTTCACAAACCAGGACCCAACTTTAGTATTTAGCAAGAACCACAGCAAATAGCTTTAACAACCGACAAAGAGCTTTTTATTATTTATTATCTAGAACAACTAGACCAGTTCTCTGCTCTGTTTTCTCATCAAATCTCATATGCAGTAGGAGTTTTTAGTCTTTCGTTTCATGCTTTTGTTTTGTATTTGCTGAAGTTTGATTGATTAATGTGAAAAAATGGTTTTTATATTTCAACCTGAATGGAAAACGGTGGTTAGCGACAATCGCGTACCGCTTTCACCATTATTGCCCGTTGCAGCTGCTATTCGCGGCCGCGACGTTTGTGATCCTTGCTCACAACCGATATTTGTTGAATAGTGATTTCAGAAGGTGCCGCTACCGCAAAATAACGACTGTTATTTCGGTAGCGGTCCACTATTTGAAACCCCGCTTGAAACCAAAATCCATAAAACTCATATAGAAAACCCTAAAGTCCCATCTCTGTCCCTAAAATCCTATCTTTGTCTAAAACCAAACTTACAAATGGCTAGGGGTAAAGGTAAGGGTAAAGGTAAGGGTAAAGGTAAGATCAATGCAACTGCACTACCTGTTGTATCAAGAACAACATCGGCATTGACATCATCTACCACTGATGCGCCATCACCTAGATCATCCTCTCCTAGACTACCATTTCCTACTTTTGGGTCTTTTGAGTCGTCTTCTATGATACCATCAACACTTCCTACTTTTGGGTCTTTTGAATTACCTCTTGTTTTTGGGTCTTTCGAATTACCTCTTAGGATACCATCAACATCAGCACCACCTCCTATTGCAACACCATTCAAACCTTTCATTGCTGGACCTTTACCTTTTAGAGCACCTGCACTATTGACTGCATCAAAAGCAACACCTCCTGGGGAACCATCAACACCAGTAACACCCATTACACCACCATCTTCTAGCCTTGCACCGCCTACTATATCAAGAGCAACACCCATTGCACCACTACCTCTTAAAGCACCTACATTGCCTATTGCATCAAGAACAATACCAACAACGCCAGCATTACCTACCATTGCATCATCACCATTACGTATTGCAAGAGCATCTCCACCATATACTAGTACTATTGGAGCATCATCATCTACTAATAGTGGAGCACCTGCTAGTGATTTGGTAATTTAAGTTATGCATCTAACTTCTCTTCCTTGCATTATATTTCTTGATGATTTGCATTGGAGTTAAATGTTGTCATTGTAGTTCTTGTTTTGTTGTTCTACTTGGATTGTCAGAATTTGTTGGGTTTTGGAGGTTTATAGGCTTAGGCTATGTTTGGTATGAGAAAACATTTTCTGTTTTCATTTTCTAAAAAATACAAAGAAACTATCATATAAGATATATGAAGTGAGAGGATATGTATGTATGTTTTAGAAAATGAAAATAAAAATAGATCTAAAAATGAGATTAAAAAAAAATTGTTTTGAATTTTAGGTCCATTTTCATTTTCATTTTCTAAAACATGCATACATTCTTATAAACTATACATATATTTGATGGTGATTTCTTTGTATTTTTAGAGAATGAAAACAAAAAATGTTTTCATATACCAAACATAGCCTTAGTTTCTACTAAAACATGAAGCATAATGCAGAAAACTAAGATAAAATAGGGAGAAAAAGGTGTGCGGAAGTTGTGAAAGGCTATGAGAAAAAAGAAGGAAAACAGAGAATTTGAGAGCATTTGAGGAGCTTTACCAAATGGCCAAAAGCATTTTTTTCTATCTTAGAATGCATATTTATAAGCTTATTATACCTATTCAAAGTTAATTAAAATTCAAACAGCAATCTCATCAAAACTTTTACAAAAGCAACGGTAAAAGAGTTCAAATTTGAATCAATTTCTACCAGTTTCCAACGATTAGGAAGACTTTAAGCTGCTTCAGATAATGGCAGCTGACTTGACAACAACAATGCAACTAATTTCAACATTCTTCCTTAGTTAGATTGTTGTAAGCCTTTATACCAATTCAAAAAAGCATTGTTCTTCATTCTTTTGCATATTTGCAACTTTCAATAAACATTGTTTTTAGTAGAGTCTCAAATAAAATTTGCATTTGGAAATTGATTCAAATCTAACATCAATTTTTTGGGCTTCAAGTCATCATCATTTTTGTTTTTCATCATGTTGAGCTCATCCTTCATTGTTTGCTTCAAATTTATTGGTTTTGCCAACCAGCTTTTTAGTTTTCATCGAAACAAAAAAGTGCAATAAAGTGAGCCTACTCAAACATCTGCAGAAAGAATGCAGAAACATGAACAAGGTTCGAAGATTGCATTTTTCATAAAGTTCAAACTTGACTTCAATTTCTCTAAGTTTAATTGCGTTCTTTCCAACTAGATGTTTAAGCAACTTGGTCAACACCTTACTAGTTTCACAACAGCACTTCTTCAACTTAGGTGCATGTCTGCCATGTAAAATCTAAAAAGCAAATTTCTGTCAAACACTCTTTCGTGTTTTTCCTTCAATGTCATTAATTTTAAATAGTGATTTGTTGGCTCTGAAGCCTTAACTTCAAATCTTTTCCAAGTCATAAAAAAAGCATCATTCATGTCGACTGTCATTGACATATCATCAGGCTTAAAAGAACTCATCAAATTTTTCTCAAAGTTGGTAACAAGTAAAACATGAACAAATACTTTGTTAATTGAAAAAAAAAAAAAACAAGATGTGTGCAGCCACTATCTCCCAAAGAAAATCTCTTATTTTTTGCTTCTGTTGTAGATAAAGAAATGCTCCTACTGTTGTTGTTTCAAATTAACAATCTGAGTGAACTTGTATCATCAAGCTACTGGTCTAACAATCTTGCAAACTTCTCAGCATGTGGTCTTTTGTTTGCAAGTCTTGCACTTATGTGTCAGGCTTACACCAGTAAACTTTTACAAAGGTCAGCAGACAGTGTAAACATGGTGGAAGCTCCTTCTTGCCATCAAATCTTCTGCTGCTACACTCTTTTCATGCATCTGTCCAACAAATCACCAGGTTTCTCCCTACTTAACCACAATTAAGCCTCTTTCTTGGCTTGAAACAATACCCATAATTGCTTCTCTCTATCAGCTTACTTGGATGTCACTGGTTTTGCAAGGAACTCATTGATTTTTTTGACAATTATTGCCCACCTCTCACTCTCTGTTTTTCCTCAAATTCATAAGTCCTTCAAAGATCCAAGATGGCTCCCTTACTATCTTTAAAGTCCTGATGCCATTTGTTGGGTTTTGGAGATTTATAGACTTAGTTTTTGCTAGAACATGAAGCATAATGCATAAAACTAAGATAAAATAGGGAGAAAAAGGTGTGCGGAAGTTGTTGAAGGCTATAAGAAAAAAGAAGGAAAACATAGAATTAGAGAGCATTTGAGGGGCTTTGCCAAACGGCCAAAAACATTTTCTTCGATCTCATAAAGCATATTTATAAGCTTATTACAACTGTTCAAAGTTAATTAAAATTCAAACAGCAATCTAATCAAAACTTTTACAAATACAATGGTAAAAGAATTCAAATTTGAATAAGCTTCTACCAGCTTCCAATGGTTAGGAAGACTTTGAGCTGTTTCAGATAATGATAGCTGACTTGGCTGCAACAATGCAATTAATTTCAACAGAATTACTCCATGCACTTTACTAAAAGTAACAATGTCACTTGTTTTACTTTTCTCCCTAATATTTCTCTTGAAAATGGTTACTATTTTGTAAAAGACCTCTATCAACCTACAATAAATATTTTTGTTTTCTATGTTCGATTATTTTTCTTCTCAGGTTTGTCCACAACCATTTCTTGATGATTTTTGGGAGAGTAAATGTTGTAGTTGTAGTTAGTTCATTCTTGTTTTATGTTTATGCTTGTGTAGTTAGAATTAGTTCCTTAATTAAACATTGCGTTGTGTATCAAGTTTATTAACTTAGGTATGGTTACTCTGTTGTGAAGGTCTCTGACAAGGGATCGTATGATTCTATTCTTCTCAAAACTTCTGTTCCCAAAGGTCCATGCAGAGGTCACTGTTCTGATTGTGAATACAAGACATTGTTCTCCAATTGTTCAAATCAATTGAAAGAGCTATTCGAGAAATATGTTGAAGGGGAACCAGTAATTTTTACTTTGATTTTTTTTAAAGATTTTTTAATTTTTTATTTCTCTTTTTTTCTAATTTTACAGTTTGATTTATATAGATTTTTTTGGCCTTTGAAGCAGACAACTGAAAAGGTCTTCATTATCCCTTTGGAAACATTGTACGAAGACATTATATCTCCACAGAAGGGTATATCTCTTTTTCGAGCAAAATCTACATCTGGTGAAGATGTGTCTGTTCTACGGTTGCCTGTTGGAATAGGTTCAGCTCAATATGATTTGTTGAAGAGATGTGAGAATGGCTTTATACTAAAGCCTGGTCTATTTTGGGAGGGACGAAATTCTTATTTATTATTTGGAAAGAAGTTAATTTCCTTGCAAAAATGGTTGAATGGTAAGAAAAATGATTTTTATAAAAAGGGAGAAAATCTACAAAGTAAATCCGCAAAATGTTCCTGGTGGCAGTTTATCATGCCACAATTTAAACTGATTTTCAGGTATTGTCTTCGGTTCATGTTTTATTTTCTATTAATTAGTTTAATTCTGTCATTAAATAAGTTTTCATTAATTATTTTATTTTTCATGTTAGCAGGGACTTTATCGAAGGGCTTTGGTATGTTCTGCACATTATGCAGCAGGATATAAAGGTAGGAAATATATCAATGTCCCTGTATGTAGAAGAACATGGTGCTGCTAAGGTGTCTGGCTTAGTAATGCCCATGCTGCCATCATTAGCCTCTGGTGTTGCCACAAATCAAGATCATCTCAAAGTCTTTAGAGACAAGATAATTGGTGTTATTTGTGAACCGTTCCCAGGTGTAAAGTAAGTAGTTTTATTAACTTTAGTTTTGTTTTTTCCTTTTTTGTTAATCTTTTAATTTTTCTTTCTTAGTTTGAATACATTCTGGTTTGACTTTCAGGTTTGACTCTGCTGTTTAATAGTGTGATTTAAGATCTAGTTTGACTTTGTAGGTTTGATAATGTGCTTGAAGATTTTGAATTGGGGAAAGAGTTAACTTCTTATTTAAAAGTCCTCCAAAGGGCTAGCGAAGAACCGTGAGTCTTCGTTTTTCTTTGTTATTAAGTTATTTTTAAATTTTTTTGGCTATTTGTTTTTTGGCTTAATACCCAAATTATTCCCTAAACTATATAAAAAAGAACATATTGGTCATTGAACTTTTATTTGAGACAGGTTAATCCCTGAACTTTTATTTTGAGATAGATAGGTCCTGAAGGAGAAAAAATCAAAGAAAACTCAGGGACTAATCTGTTCCAAAATAAAAGTTCAAGGATTAATCTGTCTTAAAATAAAAGTTGAGGGACCAATCTGTTCTTTTTTGTATAGTTCAAGGACTAATCTGTCCCAAAATAAAAGTTAGGGACTAATTTGTCTCAAATAAAAGTTTAGGACCAATCTGTCATTTTTTATATAGTTTAAGGATCAATTTGGATATTAAGCCTTTGTTTTTTCTTTGATTAAATTCTGTTTGACTTAATTCTCTGGTATGACTTTGCAGGCCTGTTACTAGTGCGAAATTTATTTTGGACTCATCTTATTTTTGGGGCGATGGGGAGGGAATACCATTTTCAAAGAATTTATTTGATGTCACGCAGCTGAATATTGTACGTCACTTTCATTTCACCCGTGGTTTTGAGTATTTGAATGGTTGGGAAGATAAAATGCTACCCGAAGATAACAATGACAATATTTTTTCTGAGGTATTCCATCGTTATTCTGAATCATATGTTGTCGAGCAAAAGGGCGTTGTCACTTCCAATGGGGTGAAGATGATCAGGTTCATTAACAACTGCTACAAGCATATTAACAGCCCGGATTATGATCATTATCGCATGGTCGATAATGAGGTAGAGGTATGTTTTTAATATTATATCTGTAGTTATTTTGTTTTGGAATCTATTTGATTTTTGTTTTTTTGGTTTTGATTATAGCGGTGGGAGGAAACAAAAATAGAAGAGGAGATTAGGGTAATTTGGCCAAATCTTTATTGGATGTGGATTGAAGCTGTTATTGAGACAGCTAGACGTGCTGGTGATTACAAGTTGGGGTATGTATTTTTTTTTCTTTAATTTTTTGGATTTTCAACCTTGGTATTTCCTCTTTTGTATCAATTATTCTGTTTTTTATTTGGTAATTACAGTTGTAGAATAGCTGAGAAGTTGATGGGAAAGAAAGGCAGAGATACGAGATATATGAAAAAGTAATTGTTGCATGAAGCTAAAAATTGTAGGGAGAAATTCGAACTTAAATGTTCGTGTTTTGACTTTTTTGTTGGTAGCAAAGGTTGCCTTTATTCAACAAAAACTATAGAGAGATTCAAATCTAAATGCTGATGTTTTGACCTTTTTGTTCTTTTTTTTTTTGTGGTAAAATGGGAAATAGTCTTGTTAATTGTTTTGTGGCCACCTTCAAAGAGTAGATGCAATGTTACTGCAAAGCTTGGTGATGTGTGCTCGCATATATGGATTTTCCTGTTCATTGGATAACTCTACTGGGTGATACTTTAGTGGGAGAGAGTGTGTGTGTCGTACCTCAAGAATCCAGCAGCCAAAGCTTCTTTCTCTTTTGGCACTATAATAATTTTCTACCTGATGTGAAATTGAATGTGCAGAAGCCACCCATAAATCTGTCTGGGGTGGTATTAGTATCTGGACGGTATACCAAAGTTTCTGTGATATTGAATGTTCATCAGCACGCTCAGGTGTTCTTTTCATTTCCATGGCATATTACCTCACAGATATTTGAGAAGTACATTAAAGTGGATATTTCTAGCATGAATGCAGATGGATTATGTATACCTGCGAGAAGAATGCGGTGTATATTTCAAGTAGTGTAGTTTTGTTGATTTTAAACACCCCCACCACCCCAACCAAAAAAAAAGGGAAAAAGAGAATTGCCTGTAGTTTGATTACTTTTGGAGAACACTTGCTATGCTGAGGATTCAGTGGTTTTGTATCATCGAGGATTTGAAACTCCCCTGAAAATTTTGTTCTAAACGTTTAAAAAGTAAGCAAATGCCACAACCACAAGCACGTTTAGGCAGGCAAAGGGATGATTAAATTGATCAGGAAACGGGTAATTTTGAAAAATTTTAAACTGGCCGGTCCATGTTTTTCATGCCATTACAAGAATAAATCATTTTTAATTGGCTGAATATCTATTTTAGCCCCTAAACTATACCAAAAGAGACAAATTGCCCCTTAAACTTTTATTTGAGACACTCTTAAATTTTTATTTTGGGACATTTTAGCCCTGAATTGGATGGAAAGTTACACAGTGCCAGATGGCTCTGTTTGATCAATATGCTGACGTTGATGTGGCATTTTGGACTTACACGTGGCATTTTCACGTCACAGTGAGACCCACAAGCTGTAAAACTTTTTTAAAAAATATTTGTAAGCACATTTAGGCTTTAGGTAAGTTTTGGGGTTAATCGGATTTAGGGTTGCAATAATTTATACGATGGAAAAATATTATAGACATTAGAGACCATAACTGAGATGAATTTTGCGACGGCCAATATATCTGAGATGAAGTTTGGGGCCAGGTGCGACGACTATATCATGAAGTCGTCGTAAATTTTGTGACGACAATTGTGATGCCAACACTAAATTCGCAAAAGTCGTCTTGCTTGCCGTCACAAAAACCAAATAAAATCCACATTTTTCACTCATTTTCGAATTGCTCTAGTGAAGTTGCAGTTGGTCACAAATGTCTGACGGCTTTTGAGACCACTCTTATTTAGTTCCAAAATATGCGACGACATGTAACATTTTGTGACGTCCACCACATGCTCCTAATATTTTAGACGAATTTTGGGATTACTTTGTGATGGTTAGCATTTGGTGACGATGTTTGCAACATTCGTCAGCTTTTTCGTCATTTTTCATCGTAAATGCCGTCGCAATTTTGTGATGACCCTAACATCGCAAATCTGTTGGTCGCTGTTCCGCTTTTTTCTGGTAGTGTTAATTTAGTCCCTAAATTATACCAAAAAGGATAGATTGATCTCTAAACTTTTATTTGGGACAGATTGGTTCCTGAGCTTTTATTTTAAAACAGATAGGTCCTGAATGAAAAAAAAAACTAAAGAAAACTCAATGACCAATTTATCTCAAAATAAAAGTTTAGGATTAATCTATCACAATTCGTCAAGTTTTTAGTCATTCATGGACCAATTTATCTCAAAAGAAAAGTTTAAAGATTAACATGTTCTTTTTAGTATAATTCGGGGACCAAATTGATATTAAGCCAATTTTATTTATTAGTTGCAATGTCATAATCTAAAACCTAATAAAACTTTGTTTCACTTTTCTCCCTCAGCCGCATGACTTCACCTAACTTCACCCTTTTTTTCCTCTTTAGCTCGACTGAACCTAAAATTCTTTTTACTCAAAATACTTCAACTCAAATTATCATTCTCAAATCCCAAATTTATAAACCCTAACTCAAAATTTCTCTCAAACCCATATTCCCTAATTGACCCATGCCTTTTTTTTTTGCTTTCAGCTCAGATCTATTCAGCTCACTCTTAGACTTTGAGTTTTGATGACGATTGAGTCATTGACAAAACAGCTATTGTGTTAGAGTAAGTTCTTTTTTTTTTTGGCCAAGTTAGGGTAAGTTCTTAGTCTTACGTTTTTATAATATTTTCTTAGGCTAAATTTATAAAATCTAATCCTTTTGCTTTAAGAACAGCTTTCTAAAAATAATAATATAGCTTGCTGGAGGTTTATTCATTTTTCACTTGATGGAAACCAAGCTAGCTAGCTAGCTAAGTTATTGAACAGCACGTAATGTAAGTTTCTTCACAATCTAAGATTCTTGTTTTGTACTGCTTAAATAACTTGGATGTTTCTTGTATGTGATTAATTCTCATGTCAGTAATTGTGATTTTATTATTTTTTTAATTGGCATGAATTTTATGTTTATAACTATGTGATTTTATTATTTCTTCATAATTAATATTATTCGGACTAAATTAAATTTTTAATTAATGGTCTCTTTATTGAATGGATATTTATAAGATTCGGGTAAAGGATTTAGGGTTTTAATCAGGTAATTATAAGGTTCGGATATCTTAGAGCTTTATAGGGTTTGGGTTCGGATAGTGCATATTAAACAAGTATCCTACCCGCTGCCATTCCTATAACAAATATAGAAAATTATCCTGGAAAATGAAAAATTTTAATTTGAGGCCAAACTTTAGTAATAGAATTTTTTTTTCTCTCTAAAATAGTTTTAGAAACTTCAAAAGAAAATCCTAAAATCAAATAAGAAGTAAAGTATATTTTAAAATTAAAACACGTCTTAAAACCAAATAAGGACTAAAGTATATATTAAAATTATGATGCGTCATATGTTTTAATGTATGGGACAAAGAGTGTGGCACTGAGATAGAGTAGAAGATTTCCATCCATGGTTTTATATTGTCTTCTACCTAAAATTAACCTGCCATTTTTCAGTTCAATTAACATCGTGAATTGGAGTTCGAACAAATTAAATATCAACACTTAAGATATGACAATAAATTATCCGTTAATCCTTTCTTTCTTTCTTTCTTTTTTTTTTTTTCTAAATTTCCATATATATAGTTTCAAAATTCTCAAATACCTCAAATAATGGAATATCCGAAACTATATATAAAAGATTCCGCTTCTAATTAATTAAGTCTAATTAGTGTCACTTGTAAGCTTGTAATACATTAACAATTTATTTATTTTGTACATCGTTAGAGATAGAATTTATAATGGGTGTAAGTTGAAAATTTATAATAGCTTCAAATATATTGAAAATTTTTAATCAATGCATATTTTTAGTTAAACTAAAAATTTTATTTATTTTTCTTCAATTGCAAGAAATTAAAATTGGTATACCTCGAAAATTATAAAAAAAATAAAAATTTAAGACTAATTAATTTCTATACATAAACTTCATCCTTTAATAAAATAAAAAAATATCTTGCACCACAATTCATCGTAAAATGAATCTGAATATATTACATAACTTTAACTATTGGTGCCTACAAATTTAACATGCTAACATTATGTGCATCTTAGTTTTTTTTTTCCCCCCAATTGAGTTAGCTCATTGGGAAACTAAGAAGTGGTGAGAATGACTAAACGTATTTTTTCTTTAAAATAATTGATTTTTTATTTAAAAATGTAAACTAGATTACACCAATGAAAAGCCAAACATTTTCGCTCATACATGACCAAGATTGAGTATCTACAATGGTACGTGTCGTCAGTCAAAACGCAATTATATATCTCAGGCTTAAGTATCTACAATGGTAAGTGTCCTAAGATATTCAATCTTACCTTACTTCCTAAACTGTGACCGTCAGTTCTTCACTGCTGGTAAAATTTAAGATAGAACTTCATTTAACCAAGATCCCAGAAATGCTCATTAAGTCCATGTCAATGAAATGTGCTTATTGCTAAAGTGTTGTTCATTAGCAGATTTTACAGATTAAAACCATCATGAACTTCTGATTCATATAACAAAATCACCATTAATGACTTTTAACAACTTTAACGGCTTCACTGCAACCACTTCACAATCTCTCAAAATTATTCCCTGTGCAAAAGACACCAAAATCACTTTCTGTAAAGAAATTCAGTTCTAAAGACAAATTTTATGAACCAACCGAGCAATTTTATTAGCACAGAATATCTCTTCCTTAGATATCAAGCTCTTCTCTCTCTTCCCTAATAACCAATTTTGCATTAGTAGATAGAAAGAGAATTAGGTCTCTTTAATTAAAACAGTAGAACAAGGCTTATTCATTCATTAAAAGCTCTCAATTGTTCATATTGCACAAATAGTATTTCCCCGTCTTCCTCAAATATGGAAATAGCATCCATCAAATAGCATTGTCATTAGAAAATAAACAAAGTTCCAGACACAGAACTAATTCAAGATCATCAAATCCGGTAAGATTTAGGAGCTGAGTTTTAAGGAGTTAGGAAACTCAGGAACGAACCTTGGCCATACACCATGCAAAAACGGGAGCACATCGTCCAAAGCTGACAACCATCATCTGATTTTCACTTTAAGCACCATTCAATCTAAAAAAGAAGAATCAATTCATATTAATTTAATCATAGAATCAATTTATATTAATTTAATCATAATTTAGTAAAAAAGGAACCGAAAAGTAATTGTCAGGTAATTTTTAAATAAAAATTCGGTAGTTAAAATAGCACCAAAACTAAATTGATTGAACCAAAGTAAACTTTACGAGTGAAAAAGTGAAAATAAATTCAACAGCACAGATTACGAATCAAGATTGAATATATTTCCTGTATGACTGATTAAAAGTTTCAACGGAAATTGAAATTCACTAATTTAGTTTCAATTTCCAGGAAAGAAAGACAAAAGGTAAATTTAACCCATCAAATTTATATATTCTAAGATGAAAAATGGAAGAAATGTGCATCATATTTGACTCCAAAGGGCAAATTTTCCTCAACATTCAAAATTGTAAATTTATACATAATTCAAATCTATTAAACAAAGAAAGAATGGAATGACAAACTTGTCTACTGATATGAACTGTAAAGCTGGACAGATCATTGCCAAAAAGCGAAGGGAAAAAGTGAAAACCAAATCTCTCTCTAGTTGTCTTCCAAACACCAGATTTGCCAAAAAAAAAAATGCTGAATCCAGTAAGTGGACACGGGTCCGATCTTACCATTGCCTAAAGCAGCCTCAAGCCCTCAACCAATCCCTCTAATGCATGGATATAAGAAATAAATAAAATTGAGAAACCTATGAAAAAAACCAATAAATAATAGATTGAACTAAAACATTGAGAAAAGAAGAGGAAAGGAAAGACAAAGTTAAAATCAAATTTGCTCACAAATGAACTTATCAATCAAAAAGCATCAACTACAAAACCACAAACACCATGAAGGCTCTTTCTTTAAATAAATACCAAAGATAAAGAAAAGGAAAGGGAAACAAATAACACGCCAAAAGAAGCTACAAAGGTTATTGCACTGAATTGTTGTCCTGTCAATATAGAAATACTTTAAAATCTATGGAAAAAATGGTTAAGAGTTCAATGCAAAATGCAAGAGAAAAAAATCATTTTGAAAGCTCTTTGATTGTCTTCTCCAATAAGGAATCAAAAGCAACCAAACATAATGCTCAAATCTAAACGCATTCAACTCGCATATCAATCTAGTGAAAAGGGAAAAGAAATCAAGTCTGAGAACATTTCTCAAGATATATCGGCAACAAAACATACTACATCATACATACAAATATAAACAGGTATAGTTTAGAGAAAAAAAGAAGGAAAGAAAGGGCCAAATTTGATTAGGCCTAACAACTCAAATCAAACTCAAAGAAAAATGTCTTGTGAAAATGCAAGATAGTAAAAATTAGTGGAAATAAAACAATTAAACCGCACATCCACACACTCATAACTCATCTTGAAAAACTTAGCTGCAAAATGATTACAATCAAACAAGAATCAATAGGAAGTAAAAAGTTAAGAGTAAAGTTAACCTTGCCTAGCTCCAAAATGTTTAAGAGGAAGGAAGTTAAAAATCAACTACCTTAAGATGTTGGAAAGAAATATATGCTCTCCCCAGTCAATGACCTATAAAATATCTTGACTAAAATGTTAATCAAAAAGGTCAATTGAAACATTTAAGATGAAGAGGGAGTAAACCAAAAGACATTTACCTTTAGAAACATCAAAATTGTAATGGGGCAACTTGATAGGAACTATATGAATTAAGATCAATAACAAGACAAAAATATCTTGGTTTCAAGAAATATATTCAACAATTGGAGAACAACATATATATCTTGCCATAAGAAAAAGGCAACAATCACCATCAAATAGTAATATAGTAATTTGACTAGAAATCATATCAAAACATTGACCATAAAGCACAAACAAAGCTAATAGTTTATAAGAAAAAAGACAATCCCTAGCTAAAAGAGGAGTCCTAGTAAAACATATTCCATGTGTTTTCCATCCCTTGAACAAGGCTGCAGGGACAAAAGCTTCATATTTAAATATAACAAATTCTTCCCACTTGTATCTCCATGAAGATTTTAAACTGAAGACAAATTTTAGTCCCTTTAAAATTCTTTTTTAATTGCCTCCAAAATTGTTTAGGAAACAGCAAAACCATCCATTAAAAATTTCTCATAGTTAAAGACAACAATGCCTATAATAACTTCTCTTTTTGGAAACATTGATATTGTATATAACTTAGATTTAAAACTAACAAAGTCTAAACTTAAGAGTATCTTAAAAAGGACAAAAAATCAATAGGTCATATGGAAAAGAATATCTTCATTCATTTAAAGCCGAGACCATATAAATAATGCTATTTAATTAGGCTATCATTAAAGGCACTCATATCAAACACAAAATCAAGCTAATACATTAGAATAGAAAATAGACTATGCTAGATTCTTGAGAAGTGAAAAGGAAAAAAAAAATGAAATAATTGAACTTATACAGCTCAGTCCCATCAAAATCGAAATTGTAAATCTTCAAAAGGTCTAAAACACAAACCAATCATAAAATTATTTTTATGCAAGGAATTGAGAGAATATACAAAATAAAAATTTTAATCAATAAGAATAAACAAAAAGGTTAATGTAGGTATACAAGGTTATCGAATTCAAGTTTGGCAGATGATAATAAAACTAAAACAATTGGGATAAGCTAATTTTTTAATAAATTGAAGAGAAAATTTTAGGTGAATCACCAAAAAAAAAAGAAAAAAAAACAGCTGTTAATAACGAAGGAACAA
This sequence comes from Microcos paniculata, assembly GCA_030664755.1. NCBI lineage: Eukaryota > Viridiplantae > Streptophyta > Magnoliopsida > Malvales > Malvaceae > Microcos > Microcos paniculata. Next base: position 7,994,995 of record CP131462.1, on the reverse strand, counting down.
CACTTAATAAGAAAGTAAAAGGCCTGCAACAAAGAGAACTGGGTCAACACTATAATAAGATCCATTTCAACAACCGATTTTGCCAAAATCCACTTAAAAAGAAGCAAAACTATACAAGATACAAAAGCAAGATTAGTACTAACAGCCCGTGAACAATAAAGTTTGAGAAAAATCATAGAAGAATATATCATCACTTACTAACATGAAATAATGCTGTATGAACCTGCAATAAAGAAAACCAAAAAGTGTTAAAGATCAACATCATATTTAAAAATAATTATCTCTACTAAAAACATTTGAACTAATATCAAAAGAAGAATCACAAAATTAGAGCACTGTCACCGGATTTATGCATGACAACATCATATGCAACAATTAACAAAAACTCAGCATCTTAGCTAACAATAAAATTAATCAAGGATATACAAATCTAAGTAAAACATTATTTACCATAATTAGATGAAGTAACTCTATTACTTCACTGAAAAGATATTATTTTGCAAAAAACAAACAAAAAAAAACAAAAAAATATATGAAAAATTGATCAAGAGGTTTTGGAGGAAGTTCCATAACAAAATTTTAATCGTTTTAAATAATAGTAATAATAATGAATTAAAAGAATTTATTATTGAGAACATGAAAGATAATAATATTGGAAAAATCGACTTACAAGGAAGTTGAGAAATACAATCCAAATTAGTTTGAATGAACTGGAAATAATACAGGCAATCATTAAAACATCAAGTTAGCTCCTCAAATACTACAAACAATCATTAAAACATCAGTAAAACAATAATTATTTACACTAACAACAATCTAAGAAAATGAAATAACCGAAATCCCCCACAACAGATCCAAAAATGAACATTATCCACATACAAATCAACAAAAAAAAAATGAAATGAAAATATCCATATTCCCCCTCTTTGTTACAAATGGAGATTGGCAAGGTTGATGAGACCCATAGACCTAATGGATTGATAACTTATCTTAGGATAGGGTGTAACGGGTGACGGGAAAGAAAATAAATTAAGAGTAGTTCTATAGAGTCTAAGTAAAAGGAACCATCCAATGAGCTTGGAACGAGCATGAAGAAATTAACGATACGTCTTTATCTTTTGAGCTGTTCTGCCAGATCGGTGGCTCAAGACCTTTGGTCTCTACCCGAACCTAATGAAAAAAAGGGATCAATTCTTATGGGTTCATTGAGAATGATCTAGTTCATGGCCTATTAGAAGTAGAAGGTGCTCTGATGGGAACCTCATGGATGGAAAAAGATTCTTGTCAGTTTGATAATGATCGAGTGACATTGCTTCTTCGGTCTGAACAGAGAAATTCCTTATATATGATGCAAAATTGATCTTGTTCTATCGTTTATAGAGATTTCTCTATGAAAAATATGAATTGGAGTTTGAAGAAGGGGAAGGAGTATATGATGCAAAATTGATCTTGTTCTATCGTTTATCAGAGATTTCTCTATGAAAAATATGAATTGGAGTTTGAAGAAGGAAAATTACTTATATATGATGCAAAATTAATCTTGTTCTATCGTTTATCAGAGATTTCTCTATAAAAACTATAAATTAGAATTTATCAGAGATTTCTATATGAAAAATATGAATTGGAGTTTGAAGGAGGGGAAGGAGGAATATTGGCTGGTTACTTTTACTAAGACTCTATAGAACTACTCCTAATTTATTTTCTTTCCTATCACGCATTACACCATATCCCAAGATTAGTCATCAGTGTCTATGGGTTTCATCAACCTTGCCAACCTCCATTTTTTTAACACGCTGTCTCCTCATTATCCCTTTCTCCTTTTCTTTTGTTCACCTTTGTTTTTTCATTTTTTTGCCGTCTTGATTCAAGAACTGCAAAAAAAGTAATATAATGGCCATGATTTTCACTCTCCTAATCTTCACAGTTCTTCTCTGTCCCTTTCTCTCATTATGAAAAAAGCAAAAGCCAACAAAAAAGAGAGAATCAACGGCGAAGGTTGCCGGTTCGTCAACTTTCCCCTACTTTCTAATCATTTTATTTTTACTAAATCATGTTGATAAATTAATGTGGGGCCCGCCACTTTGAGAGGAGAAAAAGTTGAAAAGCTTTTGAGGGGAAATGTCTAAAAGGCTGACCCACTCTTCAGCCATGGTAGAGGAATGAAGGCTATTTCAATAAATTTGTAATGAAGCATAGATTTTGGGCTCAGAACGACATCGTTTTTTTGCCAGTTGAAAAGCCAAAACAAACCAGGTTAGTACTAGTTAAAAGGGCAATGGGAAAGAGGAAGCTGATTCCGCGAAGTGCCCCCATAGATTGTGCACCTCATAATGGTGTTATAGATTTAAGATAAGATAGACACTCTTCTTGTCCTTTATATTTGTTTTATTTTAGGAGTTTTTTTGTCTTATTCTATCTTAAATATTAAAAAATTTAGATAATATTAAATATTTATTTTTCAGTTTATCCTTTCTCTGCATCTAAGAAATCTATATATACTTCTTATAGGAAAATTTAAGTGTATTAGAGGAGAAGAGGATGCAATTATCACATCCTCATTGGCTCTTTTTTTTTTTTTAAATTTTGGGGCTAAAGCCCATTAGCTATTTCTCTTCTTTTTTTAAAAATTTTTGTGCTTTCTTTTCTTTTTGAAAAATTTTAATATATTTTTTGTAGGTATTTTTTCACACTTAATAAGTCTAAAAAAAGATTTAGCTGGATGATTTTTGTTGAGTTTAAAATATTTTTTCACATTTTTGTATATTATATATGTTATTAAAATTTATTTATCATCAAAGAGTTAATATTTGATTTATATATTTTTATTTAATTTTTCCAGCAAATATTTTTATTTAAATTATTAATCAATATTTTCAACTTACGTATAATATTTTAGATATGTAATTTTATTATTAATTAATTAATATTATCTATGTATATCAAAATGATTATATATTTTATATTACATTTTGGTTTACATATAATATTAATATATGATTATATGAATTGATCTTAAAATATTATTAATCTCTATCCTCTTATATTTTTAAAAAATAAAATTTAAATCTTTAAAATTAAAAAAAAAATCCCGAAGTGTAGTCGGGGTCACTTTCTAGTAGCATATTAAATACTTACAATTAACATTATATTAACAAGTGCATACTTGCATTTTAATGGTATTTGACTTTCTATTTATAGTTTTTATTAACGAGTGTATCCATGCACCTTTTAAGGTTGATTGACTTTTTATTTAAAGAAATTACTTCTTATTTAATATAGTAATTGTTTTAGTTCAAGAAATATGAAGCATTAATTACATCAAATCTTTTATATTTAGTACCTTAAATGGTATATGAGTGCATCATTTAGTATTTCTCTTTTATCTTAGAAAAGTACTTTTCATTTAATGCAGTAATTTTTCTTAATTAAAAAATAAAGTATTAATCATATAAAATTTTCTATATTTAATACCTTAAATGATGCATCTATGCATTACTTAGCATTTCCTTTCAATTAATAAAGAATTTATTAGTTGATTTTTAAATTGGGATAATTTGAAAAACTTGAGCTAACTTTAATACAATTAATAACTATTTTTAATTAATTTTCTTATGAGGTATGAAGTAGTTAAATTTGATAGATATAAAGCGATGAGAGATAGAGGTGTCAAAAATTAACCTGATTCGAGAAATCCAACCAATCCGTCTGAATCCTAAACTAATCTAACCTGATTTGACCAAAAAAAGTAAACGATCCGAGCCCAATCGATCCGAATCCGATTGACTCGAAACCCATTTAACCCAAGAAATTAACTCGAAATAACCCGAAAACCTAGCTAAGTAACACTTTACCTTATCATTTTTAAACATTATCAAATTTATTAAATAAATTTGATAAAAATAAAAATAAAAATCTTATGAAATTTAAATTTTTATTAAATTGAAATAAAAAATATTTCATATTCTTAAATTTTAATCTTTATCTTATAATTTATAAATTATAAGTTATACTTTAATATATCCCCCATTATATTATGCTTTTAATAAGATATAGAATAATAAATAGTGTATATTTGAAGAAATATCTTAAATTTTTATCACATCATATGAGACATGTCACATGTCCCATAAATTATAAATTGATATATTTTTATTATATTTATAAATTTAATATTTTAATTTGATGTATCATTTACATATGTGTTAAGGTGTTGTATAAATAATATTAAAATATAGGCATGCATAATTTTATATATTTTTAATTACTTACTTACTTTAATCTAACTTAACAAAATTAAAATTTACTATTGAATTAGAAATATGAAATAAAAAATGGAAAGAATAAACATAAAAAATAAAAGATTAAAAGCCACTTGTTAGTTTGTTACTTAAGAATTAAGGTTTAAATTTAATGGTATGAAATGTATATGCATGGAGACTCATTAGACATATAATAATAAAAAATTACTTGACTTGATTAGTTCATTACTTGATTTGAATATTTAACTTATAAATTTAATTTTTTTAAAATAAATAATTCGAAAGCTAAATGAAAATGATCCATAGATTAACCTAACAACCCGAATCGAACTTATGATTTATGTCAAAATAATTTGATGGACATTCGAGATCGAATGACTCAGGGTTAAACTCAAAAAATCTAAGTCAGAATGACCCGAGTGCCAAATCTGACAAACCCTAACTTAGATGATTCGAAATCTGATTAACGTGAAATCATGTGACTCAAATTCGAATGGTCCGAAATTCAATTGACCTAAAACTTTTATTGAGTTAAATTAATCTAATCCGATTGATTCCGAACCCGCTCAACATTTTTATTGAATCAAATTAATTTAATCTAATTGACCCTGCTCAACATTTTTATTGAATCAAATTAATCTAATCTGATTGATCCGAACCCGCCTAACTTGTCTATTTAACACCTTTAAATGATAGATATAGATATATACGCGCGTGTGTGTATATATATATACATATATTTATATATACACCTGGTTTTCTGTTGCCAAAAAAAACACCAAACCCTAAATCTGAATTTTTTTTCCAGAAAACCCATCTGATGGCCAAGCGCGGAAAGGGAAGAAACCGACACTCTAATCGCGAGCGCGGTGAAAACCGACACTCTAATCGCGAGCGAGATGAAAACCGACACTCTAATAGCGAGCGAGATGAAAAGAGGACTCCGGAGGCTGCGGCGACTGCTCTCGTGGTTTCTGAGATTCCGGCGCCTGTGACGACTGCTCTAAAGGTTTCCGAGATCCCGACGGCTGCTTTCAAGGTGTCCGAGCCCCCGACGGCTGCTTTCAAGGTGATTTCTAAGATCCTAGTATGCTTGAATAATCTGGATCATCATGAGGAGGAGAAGCGTGTTTTCTTTCTCATATTGGCAAAGAACGAAAACAAACAAAGTTTTTACGCCCTGTACGAGGTGCCTAGGCAAGATATGGACGACCAGTCAAGAGATAGTTTCCGCCGTGTGGATCTCCCCCGGTGTTTTGAGATCTTACCATCTTCATGTTATTTTGGCGCACGAGCCATCGCCCTGGGTTCCGTAATCTACGTCCTTGGAGGTTACTGTCCGGACGCTTCTGCATGCCTCAATCAAGATGCATTGCGGCGGCACTTTCATTCAGATGTGTATTGTTTGGATACCGTCCGGCCTCAAGATGGGTGGAAAACTTGCGCTCCCATGCGTAGACCCCGCCAGTGCCCGCTTGTTTCGGCTGTTGATGGCAAGATCTATGTGTTTGGAGGAACGTTCTCGCGCCGGTTTTCCGCTGAGGTTTTTGACCCGAAAAAGAACAAGTGGGAATTTTTGCCCGAATTGCCCTATTTTGGTGGTAAACGCTTCGATGTAGCGCCTATCAATGCCGTCATTGCGAATGGCGATGGCAGCAACAAGCGGATTCTGCTTCATCTTTATGATACCAAACCCCTGTTCGCGTTCTTTGTGGATAACAGCTCATGGTGCTGTTTGGATCCACATTTTTGTGTTGATCCTCACGCCTTTGATATATGCGAAACTAGTGTTGTGGTGGATGATATTCTCTACTGTTACTCTTACTCTTCGGGAAAATTTCGTGGCTACGATTTGATTAAGAAAATATGGTACCCAGTTGAGATCAGACTTGCATATGACAAGTACAACGATGGCTTAGCCTATATGTTTAGTTTGGGAGGTAACACCTTCTGCTTCGTCTACGGTGCTCAATACTATCGTGAACCTCCAAGCACTGTGGCTGTTGGATGCGTGAAACTCAAAACCGAAAGGGAAAAGGGGAATTTGCGTTTTGGAAGTTTGCCCCCGTCTATGTCAGGGCCGCCGAGGGTCACTGAAGAGTTTCATAGGTACTTTAATGTTGAAGGCTTTTTGTTTGAGTGTTGTGTCATATTCTAAGGTACTTCCATTTCACTCTCATATCTCTTTTTTTTATGGTTTTATTTTTCAATATCAAAAACAAATTCCTTTGGGTTGCGTTTCTTCAAAATATTAGTTTGAAATTTCATAGTTTTAAATTGTCGTGGAAAACCTGCTTTGGTTTAAATAATAAAATTTCTTGTGTTAGTTCTAGTCTTATAGACGCTTTCTCGGATAATTTTTTTGGTTGAATTACAGTTTCTTTTTTTATTAATTATCCAAGCAGCCAGCTCAGTTTAGTTAAGACTTAACACTTAGTTCCACCTCTCGCTAAGGCCTAAGTTAGTAGTTTACAGAATCTTTTTCACCATTGAGTCTGAAAGTAATTACATTAAGAGCTAGAATGCTGCCTGCGGAATGCTACCCGTGCTTCGCCGCGGGAAGCCTTTTGAGTATTCTTTGATAATATGTAACAAATATGTTAAAAAATAATAAATAAATCAAGATCCTCTAACAAAAAATGTAGGAAGAAAATATGTAGGCATGGAAGTGAATCCTTCATAGATAAGATATACATTCATTAATTTCCTAAACAATCTGTAGCTTAAAGCCCAATGTGGATGTATATACATAAATGAAATATCAAATTGTTTCTTAGTAAGAACAATATCGTCAAGGTTTAAAACATTAAACCTAAGATGTAGGCTGGGCTAGATGAATAAAGTTGAAACACCTACTATTGCCTGACCGAAGTGTTCCCCATCCATAACCTGCATTTTTCATAAATTCAATTGATTTCTCATAGTGTTCAATAATAAAATTGTTGCTTAGGTAAAGCTATGTAGATTTCATGTTCCTTAAGTACCTGTTCAAATAAAAACAAATATCTGTACAAAACTTCAAGAAATCTTTGACATGAAGAAATACTATACAGAATGTGAATACATCCTTCGTTCTGCAAATAGAAGTTAAAATTCTCATACTTATTATGCATTAATAAAGATATACTTAATATCAGGCAATCACCGCCTCAATACTAAAAAAGAAAGCAAAGAAAAGACAATAAGGAAACAGATTTCATGATGGAAAGGTAACTTACAATCATTTTACACTAAATGTGTTTCAGTTCGTTCACATACTCTGTCTATGATGAAGTATCAAATATATATAAAATAAGAAATATTATTTTGACATCATTCCTAAAAGATTGGTGATTTGAGATATTAGAATTTACCTTACCTTTAGCATTGCAACATTCAAATATATCGACAGATTAAAGTTTAGACCATATTTATGAATGGTAGTATGGGAAGGCAGATCTGTCATCAAAGAGTGCATTGTGATTTTCCATGCCTAGTCTTCTGCTAATTTGGCAGTAGTATTTTAAAAGTTAGTTGCTTTAATATATTTCCCTAACTTAGGATAATCATCAGTACTTGAGCTGTTAATTAGTTTTTGGATGAATTTCCTTTTACTTTCCATCTGCATGTTTTTGGATCATCACTATAACTTTTTAACATTGCATGGTTACTAAAAGAAAAGTTAACCCTGGTCGTAAATGTTCAGGCTATGCAAACTGAAATCAAGAACTAATTGAGTGATCATTTCTCTTCCTTTTATTGATAAAGTATTTTAAATTCCCAAATGTTATATTTCTGAAGAAATTTAAATAAAAACATTAAAAAATTTATGGAATGATAATACCAATTATGAGATAAAACACATTCGATTGCTGGTGGCCAGAAGAGGTGCATTCCATATGGGTTGAGAAATTTTGCGAAGCTGGTAACTTAATAAGACTCTATTTGTCCAAAATCACAAATTCACAATTTGAGGCAAAAGAAAAATGGACAAAAGGAGAATAAAATGATTATTTGCAAGAACATAAGGGAAAAAATTGATGTAAACAGGCAAATTAGTTCAAAATAAGAACAAACCTGAAAGAAAGTTGGTAGAGTCTGGACATTACGAGATTCCTTTGCAAGGTATGGAGGACCAGTCAAGCGATAGTTTCAGCCGTGTGGATCTCCCCCGCAGTTTTGAGATCTTACCATCCACATGTTATTTTTGCGCACCAGCCATCGCCCTGGGTTCTGTAATCTACGTCCTTGGAGGTTACTGTCCAGATGCTTCTTTTGCTTGCAACTATCAAGGTGCATCAGGGCGGCACTTCCATTCAGATGTATCTTGTTTTGGATACCCTACGGCCTCAAGATGGGTGGAAAACTTGCCCTCCCATGCATAGACGCCGCTGGTGTCCGCTTGTTTCGACTGTTGATGGGCAAGATCTGTGTTTGGAGGAATGTCTTCGGGCAGGTTTTCTGCTGAGGTTTTTGACCCGGAAAAAAACAGAGTGGCAATATTTGCCTAGACTGCCTGTTTTTGATGGTGAATGCTTCTCTGTAGCGCCTAACAATGCTGTCATGGCTGATTGCGATGGTTGCATCAAGCGGAGTCTGCTTCATACATCCTTTATCACTCCTCTGTTTGCCTACTGTGTGGATAGCAACTCATGGTGCTGATTCAATCTGAAGTTTGGTGTTGCTTCTCGTTCCTTTGATATCTGCGAAACTAGTGTCGTGGTGGATAATATTCTATTTTGTGTATTTCGGGGAGGACTACCAAAAAGCCTTGCATTTCTTTCTCTCCAAATGGTGTAGCAGTAAGCTCCCTAGGCATGCCTAAGGTTAGTGCTATAAAGTGAGCAGAATTCTTGGTTCCAATCCCTCTGAATGATCCACAAGCAAGTATATTCTGCTCCAAAGAAGCTTAGAGTAGGCTACAAGTGAAAACAGACGATCTCTGTTGGCTGTAAAACAGACAATTTGTTGAGTTCATTGCCTGTCTCTAGTTGGAAATCTATTTTTGTGAATAACAATCCAAGGCAGGAAAACCGTTTAAATCTATGCCATGCTACCTTCCAACTTTTTTGCCTCATAATAATTTCACAAACATAGGATACCTCGTGGGTTTGTACAGAGGTTCTCCACGATCCATCCAAATTTCTCAAATTTAGCCGACACTGAAGACCTTGGAACAATTTTTTTTAAATATGTTTGTAATGAAGTGGAAGAAAAAGGTTGCGGAGTTTTAAGGGAGAGAGGGGAAGGTGGATGTTTAGATAGTAATGATAGAGTTGAGTATGGGATGAGTTGCGGGGCCTCAATAGGATGGTGTGGGACTGTTCCATATATCCTTGTGGAAATGGACACACAAGTTGGTCCTTTATTTTATTAATTAATTTTGGTTTGCAGGTGTCTGCCTCGGTGTCTCTACTCTTTGGAGGATGCAGCGAGGACAACAATGTTCATCCAAACACATCCGCCTTTTGTTCTGCCAAGATGCAGAGTAGAAGGCATATATCCATGTCCATAACAACTAAAAGCGAATGTGTAAGTTGTTGGTTATGCTTTTGGGGCTTTGAAATTGGTCTTTCAATGTTTGGGCTTTTCCGGTTCGTCTGCGCCACTACTGAACCCAATTATTGTAATAGATTTTCACTTTGGAGCCTGTAGGTCCTGAAAATCTTTGATCTGGGCTCTCCTCTTTAAGCTTAATTCATGGGCTGTAAAAGTGTTCGAGTGCTGCCCACCTATTATATGGCCTTGCACACAATGTTTTTCTGTTTATTTTTCAATATTTCATAGTAATTTTGTGTCCTCAATGTAGGATTAGTTATATTTAACTTGTTAATTGTTATGTTGTCTTCTTATGCTTTGGCACCGTCTCTTTTATGGTTTTTTCAATCCCTACAAATAAAAAAGAACAATGCCAGGTTAAAAAATATTTCCATATTTCTTCGAGGCAGAATAATCTGAAAAAAAAGGAGAAAATTAAGAAAATTTCCATTTTATCAGTAAATCATGTCGATCCCTATATTTACATGTTTTATGATAAAAAAAAGAAGGGAAAAACATCTCATGTCATTTGTGATAGTTTGATTGTGGAATGGTGTATGGAAAGATTGTCTTAGTTGTCAAATATTCGAAAGACATAAGATTAAAAAATCTTCAGCCTCTTCCGAAACTATAATTAAATTGATAAAAATCCCCTCAGATGGAACTGGAAGGATTAATTAAGATAATTCCGGTTGACAGAGTCCTGTCCAAGAAAAAGAAAAATGACAGAGAAGTAGATTGACCGGTAATCTGTTTTCCTTCCTTTTCTTCCCCCTACGATGACCATTGAAAATTGGTCATAGGACGGTAGGAAATAAAATAGACTAGAATTTGCGAAACCTTCTACCTACTTATCTCTAGCAGCTTCAAAATTTTGTACTAACAAATCCTAAATTGCAAACCGAAATTAGTCAAACACCAATCAAGTCATCATTAGAAGCTCTCCATTCAAAATGGAGAAGATGGTTGGCCAGGCATTGACGAGGAAAAAAGTGAGTACATAGGCTTCAGCCTCACATTAATTCAAGTAATCTCAGCCTTAGAAAGGTTCAAAGAACTTCTACATCAAGAGAAGAGTAGGGTGACTAGTACTAATGGAGGTGTCTTTTATTAATTCCTTCATTTAAGACATTTATTTATTATCTTTGGCATCTTAATTAGACAAATTAAACATGTTTTTCAACTATTTATCTGCCTTCTCTTCTAAATATGCTTACGAAGGAAAAAGAGTGAACAATCTCTATCATTCCAAGCTCATCCATACATCATATGAATTTACTTATAATTAAGAGTGCAAAGGGGAGGGCACTCCTCCTAGTTTAGAATTTGTCAAGGTTTTCTCATTGAACATATAGAGACCCTTTTGTTATTTGTATACTAATTTTCGAGACCATTCGTCAGACTATAATATTCTGAAAACTTGATTCCCATTTTATGGCAGCTTTAAACTTATTTCTCAAATTATAATATTTATTTATTGCCACCTTATCTCCATGTCTTATTTTTCTTTTCTTTTTTTTAAACAAATAAAAGAAAAAGGATTAAGAAGGCAACAAAGTCTACTCTCTCCTAACCAGAGAAGGGAACCCCAATCCATGATCTTCTAACGATCTCCTATCATCAAATGCCTCTTTGCTTTGGATGGCTAGCTCGATAATTCGTTGTCAGTCCTGCTATGCCTAAAACTGCTATCTTCTTTATTGAGGATGGGAAAAAGGTTCCAGTGGCTTGATGCTAGAGCTTTGGGAGAAGTACAAAGTACTGGGATTTTACAGAAAATTGATGAGCCAATTTCAAGGCAGATCATCTATTCATCCTTTTAGTCAGATAACTTTTATAAAATTGATGATCATTAAATCTTACCGAACAAAAAATTTTAATGTCTACTCCATTTATGGACGCAGCAAAATCTATTTGAATAGAAGTATGACGTTTCTTGATAGGTTGGCTTAAAAGAAACATGGATGATAAAGAAATAGCAGGGTCCCATTATGTTGAAACCTGCATAAAAATTCCATTTTTCTTTTAACCTCAAAGAGAAGTTGGCTTCTTTAATACTATCTCCGTCCTTATTTAATTGTCATCTTTTTTTTTTGTATAACCAAAGGTATCATAGGCCTTTAACCCAAGATTAGTCTCTTTTGAGCCGGATTGACCCACTATGGATGTAAAGATCTCTCAATAATGATTTTCTCCATTTACAAGACTCGAACTCAAGACCTTACTTATGTGATTTTATCCTTCCAGACAATTAAAATAAATGGGAATTGAATTATTTTTTAGGGGGGAATTACTATTAAGTGTATTTAGTTGTATTGGTGGGTTAAAAATGCCTTAATGGTGTAATTATCTTTTGAGATTCTTATTTGAATAGATTTTGAAAGTTTGATTCATAATTTGAGTCAATTATTTGTTTGAGTCCTATTTGAGCATATCTTGAATGTTTGGGTTCTAAATTGAGCAATTAGCATTTTGATTTCTATTTGGCTTTTCTTTTTAGATTTCAAATTTAAATCCTTATAATTTCTCTGTATTTGTTCTATTATATTATAGAGTAAAAGATTCATGAAGGAAAGCCCTCGATCTATAATATTTTCTTTATATTTTCATTTATTTATTCCAAATTATAAAAAAACAAATTCTCTATTTCTTTTTCAAAACTTTTTTGAATTTTCAGATCTATTTGAATTTCTATTTGGGTATTTCAGACTCAATGATTCATGCCTTTATCTTCTATCTTTATATGAAAAAAGCATGCAAACCATATGATAGAAACAGAGCAAAATTGCGAGATAGAATAATAAGGTGCTTTATAGTGCCAATGAAAGGAAGTTAAAGGTCAATCATCATATCTCTCCTCGATCGAGACTTTGTGTCTTTGGATCTTCTGATTAGGTACCGCTGCTATATATGCTTATCAACACCACTATTTCCTCCTTCCCTGGGATACACGATACAGCAGTCATCCTATGAACATGACAAGAATTATTTATGAAGGCAGGAATATAAAAAGCATTCTTCATATCAATATACCTTGAATTTTCAGTTTAATCAATGTCCCGTCAATGGGATATGCATCCACCAAACTTAATCTATAGCAGACTTAATATTTTTGCATTTTGGAAGGCGGGGGGTAAAAACCAACAACAAACAAATGAGATGAGCCTGATGTAAAATTAAGTCATATTACATAAAATTCATCAGATTCTTGTCATTAGAGGATAAACCATATGTTCATAAAGGCCAAGAGGCCATTACAGAAGATCAGGCCTTAGCCCCAACATCCGCAATAAACCATAAGTTTCAATAGGATATTATAATTAACGTTAACGTAAAAAGTTTATAGTATAAACAGCACGCCTGATCCTCGCGTAGCAAAGCATAATCCCGGCTGAATCCTGATACCAGTAGCTATAGACACCAAGGCAATCACCTGCAATCATAACACTAGAAATGTAAACACACAATTATGCAAACCAAAATTTAGAAAATAAAGGACCAACTTAGGAATCAATGTCCAAACGGATGTGGAGCAGTTGAGGACAACCCTTAAGCGCCCATAACTCATCTCATACCGCAAGACAATTATAAGCCCAACTTCCTGCAGTACTTTTTTTTTTTTGGTCAGAACTTCCTGCAGTACTTACTATCTACTATCTAAATATCCACCTCCTCACTCCACAAACCGCTTCTTCTACTTCATTCCAACATATTTAGTCTAGAGCAATCTTTGAATTAAGACTTGAATACTAAAATGGCCCTTGAACTATTCAGCCTAACCCAAATAAACCCTTTGTTTTAATTTACATTGAAGCCTAGAAATAAAGAGTTACATACACAAAATTATGCATTCTAATTAGGGCAGTTTTCTTATAAAGTACATGAGGCAGGTAGTGACTCTGAGACACATGACTGAAAAAGCAGTTTCTAGTTGTAACAGAAATTCAGGCCTATGAAGTAAAGTTCATTTCGCTTCCAGATGGCTAATTTTCTTATGAAACAAAATGTCCAATGTACCATTCCAAGAAGTTAAACATATATTATTAAAAAAGTGCAGCTGGTCGACCACTTTGGCACTCAAAGCAATTACAACAGTAGATATTTACAAAATCAATAAACTGGTATAACAGACAACAGACACATGATCTTGTTACCCCACAGCATATGTTAGATTTTTTCATCATTTGTGCTCACTATTTCTTAAAAAGTGTTACAATGAGAGATTATTTCATGTTTAACAGTTAAATGAATCGAAGCAAAAAGCGAAGCCTCTAGAACTAACCCAAGAAATTTTATTCAAAGGCAGAGAGAGCAGCTATTTGCCATATTGTCTCCCAAATTGAACAGGAAACGAATAAAGGCAGTCCATATCTCACAACAAGACAATCACGAGTAATACCAAAAAAAGAGCAGGTTTCCTCAAAAACATAACCAAGAAATTTGAGACTATTCTTTCAGGAACGCAACCCAAAGTGTTCAATATTGAAATCACCGTGCGTGCGTGTGTGTGTGTGTGTCTGCGAGTGAAATGGTAGTACCTACAATATGACGAAACATTCAGGCGAGACACCTCCGACCACAAAAGTCCTGGTATCCTCAATAGTCACCGATGACTTTGGCAGAGGAAACCTTCCCTTAATTTTGCAACTTCCGCATTCAATAAGAAGCTCATTAGTTCCGAAAGCTGTCGTCGGACCAGAACAGAGAAAGCATAAGGTGTCACCACCCACAAGAAACATAGAGGGCCAGCAGTAAACAGTGCCATCAAGTCCAAATATGTCCTCAACCGGGTACCACCTTTTGAGAATCAAATCGTAGGAGTGGATTTGGCCGTCATATTCAGAATAACAGTAGAGAATATTATCCAGCACAGCACTTGTTGGAGACAATTGAGAAATATAAGGATGATCATAAAATTTCGGATCGAAACAGCTCCATGACCTGGTATCCACATGAAAGGCGTAAAGGCGTTTGTTTAAATAAATATGAAGCAAAATCCGCTTGTTGCTACCATCGGGATCAGCCACAACGGCATTGATAGGCGTTAGGTATGAACCACCTCTTTTATTACGAATCTTACGGGGCAATCTAGGCAAAAGTTCCCACTCGTTCTTTTCCGGGTCATAAACCTCAGCAGAAAAACCCCCCGCAAATGCTCCTCCAAACACATAGATCTTGCCATCAACAACCGAAACAACCGGAAGCCAGCGCGGACGAAGCATGGAAGGACAAGTTTTCCACCCATCTCTGGGGTGGAGGGTATCCAGACAATACACTGCTGAAAGAAAATGCTCACCGGATTCACCTGGATGGATGCAATCGTAATCGCCTGCACAGGAACCTCCAAGGACATAGATTTTGGAACCCACGGCGATAGCTTTTGAGCCTGACTTGCTTCCGGATAGTAAGATCTGAAATTCCTGTAGGCGATGCACCTCGCCGTAATCATCGCTTGAATGGTCCTGAATACCTTGCAGAGGAAACTCGTACAGGGCGTACCCCTTACCCTTGCCTCGTCTTTCCCTTTCAATTTCAATCGACACGAGACCAAAAACACGATTAGAAGTCCTGGGGTAAGCCATGAGAGCTTCACTCGAGGCATCTAGCCTAGCCATCTCTTCATGTAGCATAAGCAGATGGCTGCGTTGCGGAGGAGGCTCGTACAGGGTAGGCAAGCCTTCGATGTCGAGAGATAAGCCTTCGATCCCTTCAACACTCCTGAGACTTAAAACACGCATAGAAGTCGTGCGGGGCGCCAAAGCCTTGAGAGCAACGGTCGAGGGCTCCGAATCCTGGGGAGCAGCCACCGAAGCCATCTTTTCACCTCGCACACGATTAGATTTACGGTTTCTTTTCTCTTATAGGCTTTGGAGACCAGATTTAGGGTTTCAGACTTCCCTAACCTCCTTAGGAACGCGTATATATAGTCCATGGTGTGGTATATCTATCCCCTACTTAAGGAAACAACGTCGGAAGATTTGTCATTTAATTAGTTCTTGTGTCTACTTTTCCGGACAATATTAATTGCTGGCTTGAAATTGGATATATAAATCTAGAGATCTCATCTCGCATTACGGTTTACAAGTAGCAAGGGGCTAGAGCTAGCACTAGCAAGATCTCTATTAGAGTACAACGACCTTCTTAATTAGCTCTCCTCTCACAAATTCAATTCAATATTTCAAGAATTTTCTTGTATGTTTTCTGGCGGATATACGAATGACGGGTGAAAAAACAGCTGTTTTATATGGTATGAATATTTTCATGCATTCAAGAAGGATTGTTTTCTTGCATACGATGCAAACAAGGATAGCTTAGCAGGATCGGCTAGCGAGGGATATGCTTAATTTGCTCCACCAGGATTATGCCTGTTAGTATATATATCGTGTTAATAATGTCATAGAAATAATTAATACTCAACTTATGGTTATTGACTTATTGTGGATGCTGTCGGGAACTGTAATAGCCTTTGGGTTTTTATGCATTATTACATGAATTTATCCTTTTGATTGTGCTACATGATGATGCACCCTTTTCCTTCTTTAGTAGTAGAGTTTATTATTGGAAATCCTGGCTTTTAGGAAATTGCATAAAGCTGGATCAGCCATATGAAAATTAAGCAGGTTCTTCATACAATTAGGTGGCCGGCGGATGCACCACAAGGTGAATATATATTTATATAAATGATTTTATGTGGTATGCGTATCTTCTAAATCTCAACCATCCGACAGAGTGTGACAGAGAAGGAGGTGGATATGCACTTCCAAAGAATTGTAGTTGTAGATTTTGCCAAAAGCAATTAAAATTGGAATGTTTGAAGCAGTATAAGAATTAAAGAATGGCACTGCTGGTTAGGAAGCTGGAGCACTCATTTTTCTCTTTTTAGCTTTGTGATGCTCCTGGCTCCAACTTTGTTTTCTTGGTGGCAAATGTTTATGGCCATTGCTTGATTCAAACTTACTGGACATCCCAAGACTGTCCAGATTTATTTTCCTTACCAATCACCATTTTTAAAATATCAAACATCATTTCATCATCTTTTTGCTACCTGAAGAAGACTTGTTCTTCTTTGCTGTATCCTCTCCGCTCCTTTAGATTTTAATTGCTCTAAATCAATCATTTGTCTGATCAGGCTTTTCATTTAATTCCATCTACATATTTCACAGTCTTTGAGAGCGTCATCCTCATTAGTCTCCATATGAACCTAGTGCTGGATTGGTGCTCCTCATCAGCCACAATTAGTTGAAAGGATGAGTTAGTTTAGTAGCTCGCTACGTTTTTTTTTTTTTTTCCCACTTGCTTTTCTTTGGTTGAATTTTCACCTACTTTTATATTATGTTATTTTAACTTTTAATTTAGATGTGCATGGTTTCTTTCCTAGAAATTAGAATGTAATGATCAAATCTATTATCAGAGTAATTAAATTAATCATGAATTTACAAGGCTACCATGTCCAAATTTGCTTTCGGGGGTACTCTAGTATGTTTGGAGTTTGGACAGACGGTGGATTTGATGTCTAATATAGAGTGTATCCATTGATTACGTACGATGGGTCCAAAGTCCAAACAGTTCCATCAATCTATATTAATGGATATGTTACCAAAATGACTTCCCCTTTACCCCTCAAAGAACAGCTGTCTAGTCGAAAGAATTAGTAGCATGATTGGCTGGGAACCCCCTCAAGTTTCATGTTTTAAGCTCAACACTGATGGATCAGCTTTGAACAACCCGGGAACTACTGCTACAGGAGGTCTCATCAGAAACCATGAGGGAATTTTGATTTCTGCTTTCAGCAGAAAACTCGGAATTACCACTAACCTCTCTGCTAAAATCTGGGCACTTAGAGATGGCCTCCAACTAGCTCTGTCACTTAATTTTCATAATAAAATCACTGTTGAATGTGGCTCTCAGGTGGCAATCCACCTCATAGAGTCCAATATACCTAAAACTCATACTTTTTTCTCCATTATTGCTGATTGCAGATGGCTCATGCAAATGCTGGGAGTGCAAGCCATTCACCACATTCACAGGGAAAGGAACCATGCAGCGGACCTGATAGCTAAATCAAGCTACTTGCAGGAGGACAGCTTTTGTATTTTCTCTACTGTGCCGGAATGGCTGGAACTCCAATTACTAGCTGATGCCTATGGTGTTAAACACCAAAGACTTGTTTGTATTAGGCCTCAGCATAATGAGCCCAGATCTGTTAATTCTGTTAATATTAGTAGGACTATTGCCCACTCTTCGGTTAATGGGGCTATACCCCAGAACTCTGATGTAGGAGCTAGGCTCCATTTCTAAGTTGCCCATCTATTGAATGCTATCCTGTTTAACCAAAAAAAAAAAATGACTTCCGGAATTTTTTCCGGAATTAGAATGAAAACAGTTTTTTTCCTTCACTTCCGGAATCACCTTTTGCATGCGCCACGTTCCTGAAAGATATGTTTGATATGTTACCAAAATGACTTATTATTCACCCTTCAATGAAAAAAATTATAAAATAAAATATGTACATAAGACAAATAAACTTGTAAGAAAACATATAGTGATCCCATCTACAATTCTACATGGTTCAAAAATTTATAGAGAATTCATGTATATGTACAAATTTTAAAAGAAAAAGGATTTAGAAGAATTTATTCTCCTTTGAGATTAATTCAAACAACATTAATCATAAATCATTAAATAGAAATAAATATATATGATTATATATATATATATATATTCCCATCCTCGTTAACTATACATATAAATTGTTTGCATGCTTTTTTCCTTAAATAAACAATTTAGCTGTTTATTCAATCCATCACAATTAAAGTGGTAAATTCAATGAACACTTTATTCACTTTTCCACATAATCACCATCCATTTATTTGTTGGTACTAATTGAATTGTATTTGATTGATTGCAACCGACTCAGACGTGTGTGACTGTGTGAGTAACCATACTCAACATTCCCTCTTGGCGATAACACAATCTGGCCAAAGTCGTCGTCTCACTCGCGTATAGCCATGACAAAATCCACTTAATTTAATCCCAGCTCGTTCTTCTCCTCCCTCGCCAGGCCCCACCAACCATGACCGCTATAACGGACCTCTCCCTTTTCCGCGCCTCGCCGTCCGTTTCCTTCTCCTTTTCCAAACGAAACCACCCAATTTCGCCCCGCATTCACAAACCTTTCAAGCTCCGATGCTTCATCGCCGAGGGACCCACAATTTCCTCCTCGAAGATCGACGGAGAATCTTCCATTGCGGATTGCGTGGTTGTAGGAGGCGGCATCAGCGGGCTATGCGTTGCCCAAGCTCTCGCCACCAAGTACCGTGACGTCGCTTCCAATGTGATCGTGACGGAAGCCAGAGACCGAGTCGGTGGCAACATTACAACCGTTGAGCGGGATGGTTATCTGTGGGAAGAAGGGCCCAATAGTTTCCAGCCGTCCGATCCTATTCTCACCATGGCGGGAAGTTCATATTAATCGACATTGTTCATCAATTACACTTTTGTAACCATTAGTTTAATTAATTAATTATGCACTTTTGTAACCATTAGTTTAATTAATTAATTATGCACTTTTGTAACCATTAGTTTAATTAATTAATTATGTGATTTATCTTATAAACTGTGCTTGATTGGACTAGGTGGATAGTGTGTTGAAGGATGATTTGGTTTTAGGTGATCCTAATGCTCCACAGTTTGTGCTATGGGAGGGGAAATTGAGGCCTGTACCCTCCAGGCCAACCGACTTGCCGCTATTTGACTTGATGAGCATTGGTGGAAAACTCAGGGCTGGATTTGGCGCTCTCGGCGTTCGGCCTCCTCCTCCGGTTTGTGCTCTTCACTCTCTTATATGATATTGAAATTCGTGTAATCATGTTGTAGTTGTGCTTGAGTAAATTTTTTGCCAAAGAAGTTTCTCATATAGCTGAGTTTGACAAAGGTGACAGGGTCACGAAGAATCAGTGGAGGAGTTTGTGCGCTGTAATCTTGGTGGTGAGGTTTTTGAGCGCTTGATTGAACCATTTTGTTCAGGTGATGCTTGGTGATCTTTATTGTCATTTATCTTCTGTTTTGTTTCTGTATTTTATGTGTGCACGAAACATTGGTTTTTTAATCATTCTTTGTGAATGGCCAAAAAGAAACCACTGTCTCTGAAGAATGTTAATGTCATTGGTACCTTTCTCTTCAAACTAAATCCTTCGGCCAAAATGACTTGATAATTGTCCTTAATATCTCAAGTTATGCATACGGGGAGCGGTGCCTTTGCTACATACATGGTAACTGCTATGATGGTAGTTTGAAAAGTTGAAATAATAGCATTTGCTTGAAAGTTTCCTCTTAGTAGTTTGAAAAGTTGAAATAATAGCATTTGCTTGAAAGTTTCCTCTAATCTGATACTATTACACTACTTTTGGTGATGGTTCCTGTCTTTATTGCATACCACTTATCTCCGAGGATGTACTTTAATAGTCAATGCTTTGTTTGTCTCGAGCTGTTCATTTTCAATCAGCAAGTCATTTCACAATTTATATACTAGTGCACTGAGATACCAGCCGGTTCCTTCGATTTTTTAGCTAGGTCAGAATTCTATACTTGAATCTGTTGTTGCAGGCGTTTATGCTGGGGATCCTTCAAAAATTAAGCATGAATGCAGCATTTGGAAGAGTATGGAAGCTTGAGCAGATTGGTGGTAGCATAATTGGTGGCACTTTCAAGACAATCCAGGAGAGAAATAGCACACCTAAGCCCCCCCGCGACTCGTAATTTACACATATTGAGACCTTTGAGGTGGTTCTTTTATGATATTCATTTTCATCCTGCTGAATATGGTTATCTTGCAGGCGTCTGCCAAAACCCAAGGGCCAAACAGGTGGATCTTTTAGGAAGGGACTTGCCATGCTGCCTGAGGCAATTGCTACTAGGTAGCCCAGTCACCATGTCAGCTGTAATTTAAGCCTTTGTAATGGTTTGAAAGTGCTGCACCCTTCTTCAGGTTTCAGGATCGTAATTAGTTGTTTACTTGGCAGCTTGGGTACTAATGTTAAATTATCATGGAAGCTCTCCAGCATTTCTAAATTGGACAATGGTAGGTATAGTTTCACTTATGAAACACCAGAAGGAAAGGTCTCTCTTCAGAGTAGAAGTGTTGTCATGACCATTCCATCCTATGTTGCTAGTATCCTGTTGAATCCTCTCTCGGTATGTTTCCATTTCCACCTTTTCCTCACTAGATAATCCTTTTATGCTGTGCTGGTAATATCTGGCATAGGAGGTTCCCTCCATTATCTTGCTTTGTCTAGGATTCTAAGGTATCAATTTGGTTGGTCAACAGGCGATTAGGTTTATGTGCATAGGGCCTGTTTTTGTATGCTTATATTTGTGAACCTCTATGTGTGTTTTAAATACTGGAATGCTAGCGGAAGTATATATTTATTCTTCCAAGTTTGATAGAGTACACTGTTGGCCTAGTTTTGGACTCCTATTTTGGACATCTGTTATGTCTCGCATTAACTCTTGAGTCACTCAAGTCATTCAACTGGATATTAGTCAAACTTTAGTTTCTTGAGAAATTTTCATTCATGATTTGTGGTTTATGCATTTGTAAGATATACCTGGTACGCTAATAATGTACACAGATTCATAAAAGACCTTTTATTAACAAGGAAAGGTTTATGAAGAAAATGACTGTTTAATGGACTAATAAAGGCCATGCTATAGTTGTTTACTAATTTAAATTAAAATTCTAGTATAATTCTTTGACTTAGTTCTACATTCTCTACACAGGCTGCTGCAGCAGATGAGCTATCCCAATTTTATTACCCACCAGTTGCGTCTGTCTCAATCTCATACCCAAAAGAAGTTATTCGAAGAGAATGTTTGATCGATGATGAATTGAAGGGTTTTGGCCAATTGTACCCTCGCAGCCAAGGCATTGAAACTCTAGGTAACTCTAGTCTTCCTGAAATATCATATCCTGGTCTCATGCTGAATGTTTTTGCATTGAGAAGGTACTTCGAGAATTTTGATTGATTAAACACAAATTTGCAGGTACCATATACAGTTCGTCACTTTTCCCTAATCGAGCTCCATCTGGCAGAGTTTTGCTCTTGAACTACATTGGAGGAGCTACCAATCCTGGAATTTTATCCAAGGTATACACTATGAATCTTTAAAAAAATAGCGTTTTCTTGCTAGCAATGCAACTACATCCAAGGCATTATGTGATGGATCTAAAATTTTATCTATACTCTATATGGGGAAGACCAATGATATTTGTTTTAATCTATCTAGAAGATACTAAGAACCTGTCATATGTATTGACTGGTTACTGAGCTGCCCAACAATCTTTAGATATCAGATGGTTAATTTCAACTTTTATCACAACTATGGTTAGTCTCATGAATTATAAGTATGTCCATAACTAGGAATTCATTTGATCAGATGAATTGGCTTGTCTTGTGCAACAAACTTATTGTTGGTTTGTCACAACAGATGTTATTGACCCAGGCTTTGCGAAACAAAAAGGTTATAACCCAAGAATACATGTTGAGTCCTTACTGGTATCTCCGATATCAAAAGCAAGTGCACACAAAAGGTCTGGTTGTGCTGGAAGAATTGAACCTGGAAAATGTTTCACGCTCTACACTTGTAAAGAGTTTCAATAATGATCTACAGCTGCAGACCTGTCCTGAAATATTAAGATCAATCCTGGCAAATGCAGTTCCCTTCTTTAAGAAACTGGGAATTAATGATCTGGTGCATTTTGATTTTATGGACTCACCTGCTTCAGAGACATTAATGCAGGCTTTGGAAGTATTGAACTATTTGGGAGCATTTGATGATGAAGGGAACTTAAGAAAAGTTGGTAGAGATCATAAGTGAGTTCCCCTTGGATCCTCAAATGTCAAAGACACTCATTGTTAGTCAAATGAGATTCTTTTAACTGTTGCCATGCTTTCAGGTATATTTATTAGTTTCCTAGCATGCTTTTGTATGTTTATGTTGAGTCAGGTGGAAGTAGTTGTTATGGGGCTCTATCCTTCTTAATGGTGTCCCTATATGAATAGTTTGCATAGAGACTTGTGCACAACACCAGATGTTTAATTGTTTCCATGCCTACATTTGCATGCATTGATACAGTTAAAGCTGTAATATGTCTTAGGTTGTCATCAGAAACTTTCTTGTTTGGGTCCCATGCCCCAGGGTGGATGCACCATAGGCTTTCTAAATAAGTCCTGATGTGGATTGTTGCAGTTTCTCAGTTTATCTTGTGAAACAGATAGCTGCACTTGTCTTTGCCTCACCTGTATGCCTCTACCAACCTACTGTGGCATCTTCTGTGATAACCAAATTCTTTCTTTAACACCCAGTTGCTTTGTACTGCCTAGGGAGGCACAAAAAGCTGCAGATAAAGTGAAAGCTAGGTTTGGGCACATCGATGGAGATCACCTTATGCCTTTGAACGTGTACAATGCTTACAAAAAAAAAGTGAGTACTTATATCCCTTTCTTTAAAGGTGAGTCAAATTTAATTACTAGCATCAATTGATCTAAGAGTTTTATAATCTGTGAAAGAACCGCAGATGAAGATTCATCTTGGTGCTATGAGAATTTTATCAACCTGAGTATCTGAAGGCAGATGATAATGTTAGACAGTAGGGCACACCGTGGCCTGGTTTAACCTCAAGTTGTGCAGCACTGATTGCAACAGTTGTGACTGCTACGTCAACAGGAGAAAGGCAATGCTTGTTGGATACTTCGTGCAGGTAGCTCTCCGGGAGCGTGTGCAGGGCATTAATTTACTGTTGAAGACAACCAAGTCAGTACCACTATCCTGTATTCTGTTTTTTTTTTTTTTAACATGCTTTATTTCCTGTGAAAGTCTTTTCTAATTTTTAACAACATGGTTGGGATGTGACAAGGTTTCTTCCACTGTCTTTTTGCAGGTGGTGCACTTGTGTCCACCAAATTGTTTAGATCACAAGCCAGAGTGGGTCATCTACAGTGAGTGTGTCCTGACAAGTTGAAATTTTGTTCGCATTGTGATTGACATTTGTGATGAATGGTTAGTCTCTCTTTTCCTATAGCTGTCACTCTTGGCCGTTTGATTGTTTCTTCTTGGTTGTGATCTGTGGACAGAGCGTTAACTTATGGAATCTAGGACCTTGAACTGGTTCTTTAAATTTTTGTTTTACCAATGGTTAATTGATATCATTCTAACTAAACTAGGATCGTGAAAGAATGCAAAATTGTTTCGTTGACAGTAGGTTGTATTTTTAATTAGTCGTTATTATATTAGGGGACTTTAATCAATTATTTGTAATATGAGCATTATAAATGCGTACTATCCTATCCATATGAGAGTGTATTTTGCATAAGATCAACTTATTATCGCAAATTTAGTGAATTCTTATAAAGTTTAAATATTAGTATAAAAATACTATCCTGCCCATATGAGTCTGTTTTGCATAAGATCAGGCTAGACTGATTTGTCACCCTCATGAACTGTAAATTTGATATGGTTGTATGGAATCATTTGTATTGGGGGTGAGGGTGTGCTTGTTAGGATGGGGGTTCAGTTTAAATTTAGAGACAACCATCTATGTAACTGTCCATGCGAGGTTGTATCCTGTACTGTAGTTGTACCTCATATATGTATGTTTTAAATCTGTCTCTCTGTCTTCTAAAATCTATCTCTTGTTGTCATTTTGTCCCTTTATTTGATTTAGCTTTCCTTTTGTCATCCTTCTGTGATAATTGCTCTGCAATGTTTAGGAGCATTAAAAGCAACCTGTTATCTGGACCTATTCCTCTTGGAGGATCTGCAATTGAAATAAGTTGGAGCTGTCTCCTTCTTCAAGGCATAAGTAGAGCTAAGCAAGTATGTGTCTTACTGATTTCTGTTTATAGTTATTGCTTCTCTTGTGGCTTGTGCTTTACAACTCTTTTGGTTACTTCTTGAAGCTGTGTGCAGATTAACTTCGATTATTGCAGTCACAGATGTGTTTGAGTTATGTGCCTTCTCTAGGCATGCCCGGTTAGTTCTATATTTCTTCTGATGCATTAAGCTTTGTTCAGACTTGGAACATGCGATCTTACAAATTTTGAATTTAGTGCAGTGTGAAGCATTATTTCAAACCCGAGAGAACTTTGACCATTCAGCAATGATGGAGAGAGTTTTAGGACCTCTTCTTGAGCATTTAACGGCGACGTATGCAGTTGATCAGGCCAATTTTCACATATGTTGCTCTCTGTGGTCTCCTTCACCTTTTACCCATGGATCTTGCAAATCTTCCCCTGAAGTCCTCAAAGCAGAACATCGCAACGGCCTAATCTTTTTTTTTTTGTGATGCTGGATTCTTTGTGGTTTTACTTGTCATGGATTTTGTTGATTGCATGTTGTGAATTGTGTTACCATTGAGTTGATTTGTGTCCTGCTACTGATTCTCTTTTCTGCTTCTGATGCTGATTATGTTTCTTCTCTTTTGTAGTATTTTCTCTATTGGAGCTGAGCTTAAGAGCAACGGTTAAATTTATCTTTTCGTTGAAGCTTTTCTGATGAAGATGAAGGTGAGCTATTGCCATGCTTCAATTTTTGTTTTTAAAATTCATTCTTAATTCTTTTTGGGTTGTCCATTGTATTTCCATGTTAAGAATTAGTGTTATAAAAAAATCAGTTATATCTTTAAATTAATAAGATAAGCTTAGTTTTTTATATATTAAAAATTTACAACACTCAAGTTATAGAGTTTTAAAACTTCTTAGTTCAAGTCGTTTTATGTCTTCTGCTTTTGATTTTTGGGGTTAGATCTTCTGTGTATGGCAGTTGCTCTTTATTTACATTGTTAGCCATTTCCGAGAAAATTTGAGGAATTTTTCAATTCTACCATTATGATGATTGTTTGCTGTTGCTAATTTTCTCTCAACTTCTGGTGGCTGTGTGTTTATGTTTTCTCTTTTGCAATTACTGTGTGCGCCCCCTTTTGTGTGGCAGTTGTGTTTTCCCTTGGCACTGCTTTGGTGGTTTGATGGCTGCTATTGAGTTGTGGTTTAACCCTTATGAATTTTCTTCTACCAGTTTGCTTGCTGTGATGTTGGTAATTTTTCTATAAATTTTCCTTGATGTCAAACTGCCTTTTTTTGCAGTGAATTCAACTGTCTCATAGTCTATTTCGTATGAAAAAAAATAGAAATGCTTCTCTTTTAACTGAGTTTTTCTTAATTACTACCTTTATTGTATCTTCTTTCTTTTTTTCGTCTTTCTTCCTTCCTCTCTTTCCAGCTTTTTTTCCCTAGTCTGAGCTTTGATGATATTTTAGTACTGACCCAAGATAATGTATTTTTCCCCACACAGGTTTTTCTTTAACCGGTTTAAGCTTATGGTTTTTGGCTTATAACTGCAATATCTTTTTGAATGTTCTTCATTAGTTTGTCTTTGAGGTTGATTTAAAGTTCATTGCAGCATTCCCATTTTCTTTGATGTACTAACACAAACACATTTTCTGTTTCGTTTCAGCATATCCATGCGGCAACAGGAGCGCGTAGCAAAGCTGCTACAGTAGGGTTCCCCAACCAAATAAAAACGTGCTTTATTTTCTTGACCAATATGTTGATGTTCTATTGTAATGAACTTGGAACAGGATCTCTCAAGGAGTTTCAGATACTGGAAAGTTTGCTTGAGTAAGAGGCTTGGCAGGTCTCCTCATTTGCATGTCCAATGCATGAAGCTAGTAATAAGGGTATGTTTTTGTTTTATATAGGTATAGTTATGTTTGTCTCTGTTCATTACGGTATATAAGGCGCGATTTAGTTTTTGTCATTTGGTTTTCTGATGTTCTTCCATTTATTTATGTTTGTGATGAAATTAGTCATTCTGCGGTAGTATGTACAGCTGTTGAAACCTTCTTTGTGGACAGCCATGAATCAAGGTAAATAACTGCAATATCTTATATTGAATGTTCTTCATTAGTTTTTTCTTTAAGGTTGATTTAAAGTGCGTTGCAGCATTCCCCTTGATGTACTAACACAAACACATTTTCTTTTTCATTTTAGCATATCATCCCTGGAGAAGCTGTGACAGTAGGGTGTCCTCCCCCCTTCCCCTTTTCTCCCCCTCCCCCTCGTGTGCATGGGTTGGGTTGCATTTGCATTATTACATCACGGCGAGCATGCGGGTTTTGGGAAGCGAGGTTGCATTAGTTATAGGTAGTATCCCTTGGGTTGAGTCTCATCTACATCACGGCGTGCATGCATAAGGGTAGTGACCGTGTCGTGGGACAACCTGAAGTGTTCGACTGAATATTGAAGTTGTAAGTTATCAATCTTGACTTTCAACATTTGCAATTGATTTAAAAATGTGCTTTATTTTCTTGACCAATATGTTGATGTTCTATTGTAATGAACTTGGAACAGGATCTTTCAAGGAATTTCAGATCCTGGAAAGTTTGCTTAGAGTAAGAGGCTTGGCAGGTCTCCTCATTTGCATGTCCAACGCATGAAGCTAGTAATCAGGGTATGTTTTGGTTTTATATATGTATAATTATGTTTGTCTCTGTTCATTACGGTATATAAGGCGCGATTTAGTTTTTGTCATTTGGTTTTCTGATGTTCTTCCATTTATTTATGTTTGTAATGAAATTAGTCATTCTGCAGTAGTAGGTACAGCTGTTGAAAACCTTCTTTGTGGACAGCCGTGCATCAAGGTAAATAACTGCAATATCTTATATTGAATGTTCTTCATTAGTTTTTTCTTTAAGGTTGATTTAAAGTGCGTTGCAGCATTCCCCTTGATGTACTAACACAAACACATTTTCTTTTTCATTTTAGCATATCATCAGCGCCTGGAGAAGCTGTGACAGTAGGGTGTCCTCCCCCCTTCCCCTTTTCTTTTCTCCCCCTCCCCCTCGTGTGCATGGGTTGGGTTGCATTTGCATTATTACATCACGGCGAGCATGCGGGTTTTGGGAAGCGAGGTTGCATTAGTTATAGGTTGTATCCCTTGGGTTGAGTCTCATCTACATCACGGCGTGCATGCATAAGGGTAGTGACCGTGTCGTGGGACAACCTGAAGTGTTCGACTGAATATTGAAGTTGTAAGTTATCAATCTTGACTTTCAACATTTGCAATTGATTTAAAAATGTGCTTTATTTTCTTGACCAATATGTTGATGTTCTATTGTAATGAACTTGGAACAGGATCTTTCAAGGAATTTCAGATCCTGGAAAGTTTGCTTAGAGTAAGAGGCTTGGCAGGTCTCCTCATTTGCATGTCCAACGCATGAAGCTAGTAATCAGGGTATGTTTTGGTTTTATATATGTATAATTATGTTTGTCTCTGTTCATTACGGTATATAAGGCGCGATTTAGTTTTTGTCATTTGGTTTTCTGATGTTCTTCCATTTATTTATGTTTGTAATGAAATTAGTCATTCTGCAGTAGTAGGTACAGCTGTTGAAAACCTTCTTTGTGGACAGCCGTGCATCAAGGTAAATAACTGCAATATCTTATATTGAATGTTTTTCATTAGTTTTTTCTTTTAGGTTGATTTAAAGTGCGTTGCAGCATTCCCCTTGATGTACTAACACAAACACATTTTTTGTTCATTTCAGCATATCATCAGCGCCTGGAGAAGTTGCTATAGTAGGGTGTCCTCCCCCGTTCCCCTTTTCTCTCCCTCCCCCTCGTGTGCATGGGTTGGGTTGCATTTGCATTATCACATCACGGCGAGCATGCGGGTTTTGGGAAGCGAGGTTGCATTAGTTATAGGTTGTATCCCTTGGGTTGAGTCTCATCTACATCACGGCGTGCATGCATAAGGGTAGTGACCGTGTCGTGGGACAACCTGAAGTGTTCGGCTGAATATTGAAGTTGTAAGTTATCAATCTTGACTTTCAACATTTGCAATTGATTTAAAAATGTGCTTTATTTTCTTGACCAATATGTTGATGTTCTATTGTAATGAACTTGGAACAGGATCTCTCAAGGAGTTTCAGATCCTAAAAAGTTTGCTTTGTGCGCTTCATTGCATGAAGCCAGTAATAAAGGTATGTTTTGGTTTTATACATCTATTTGTTATGTTTCTCTCTCTGCATTTCATTAATATAAGGTGCATTTAGATTGTGTGATTTGTTTTTTTGATGTGCTTTAATTAATTGTCATAGCAAATTGCATGGCATTTGTGATTTGATTGAATGTAGTTTGTGATTGGATGGATATGTTTTTGTTGGTGTGCTTTCTTTGTTTATTTTATAGTGTTAATTGTTTCAAGGTAATTTAATGAATACAATAGTGGTGCGGCATTCCTATTTAGTTTTAGGTTAATGTTTATTTAGGTGCTTTATGTATTGAGAATTATTTGATGTAAAACAGTAAAAAGAAGGGCGTTGTAATTGTTAGAATGTATTATTTCAAAAGCCTTGTAAAGGAATGTGTTTTTGCACCACTATTGTAAACATGAAGTTACCTTGGCCATTTATTTCCTTCCTTATAAATTTACTGGCACTTTTACCCTTTTTTTCAACTGCTTTATGAGCTTTCGCCTCTTTTACAACTATATTTTTTAAATCAAAGTTTGAACATGCATAAATATAAATGGATAGTGTGGAGCTGTAAGTAGAAGCACTCATTTTGGTCTATTAAATATGTCGAATTCACCAAAATTTCTATCAACATGTCGACCATCGTAATCCTATTTTGGCTCTTAATTAGGGGCCTAGATTTGTCTAATATATTCCTTGTACTATTTACTAAGACTAAATTTGGTAAAAATTAGCCTTAATATCGATTTTTCTGTGCGGGAAATTGGCTTATTTCGGAGATGAAAGACGAAGAGTTTGCTACGGTAGTTGTCTAAATTTTGTACCCTCGTCCTAAATGGGCCAATGTGGGCAATTTATCTTTTAAACAGGCCTAATTTTGGTATGTGGGCCAATTTATTTTAAAAATTACTATTTCTTTCCTTGGCCTCGTTCTGGGTTAGGGTTGTTGGGCTTTAATCTGAAGATTGGGGATCAAAGTTTTAGCTTGGGACCAGTCATGCGCTATTGGCAGAGGAATTGGGCTTTTTTTGGGTTGTGGGACGAGAATAACATCTAGCCTTATAAGTAGAGATTAGGCCTAATTGGAATGAGTGGGAGTGAGCATCACCCTTTGGACCCAAATGGGGCTTGGTTGGACTAAGTCGTAATATTTGTCAGCTCCAATGTATACCGAACTTCCAAAAAAGTTTAACGTGACATGTTGGGCAAGATTTAGCTTAATTTTAATTTATAGGGCCGTGTAAGTCCCAATTTTGGGTATATTGGACAATGAATAAAAAATCAGAATGGATCTATTGGTTCAACCGGTTGAATTAGAATTTGGTTACAAGTTTAGTCCGTTAAAGGTTATAAAATCGGGTTTATGTTGGATCATTTTTGAACCATGGAACCGGATGAATCTATTCAATTGAAAATTTAGTAGTTTTTTTATTTTTAAGTTTTTTTTAATTTATTAACCTAAGCTCAAAAGAAATTCAAATTAATGAGAAGTTCAAAATTAATTTTCTTATTATGTTTGGATTTTGAATTTTGAAATTTGTAACTTAAAATTCTGAACTTTTTTTATTTTAAAATACCCTCATAATAAAAATTTAATTTGTGATATAAAATAATTTGTAATATTTATTTACATTATGTGATGCACTAATAGTTTTTACTTTTTCTTATTTTTTCAAATTTTCAATATTTGGAGAAATTAATAAATTAAATTGTTTATCTAATTGAATCAACCAATTAAATTATAAATCGAATGGTCAACCAGTTTAAGGATCGATTTGGTTTTTTATTCATTGATATGGGATTGAATTTACATTGATTTACTATAAAATTGAACCAAATTTACATTGATTTTTTAAATAAGATCTCAGATTCAAATCTTGTGAATGAAAAAATCATTGTTAGAAGAGTCTTACTACTATAGTGGATTAATCTATCGAAAGGGATTAATCTTGAATTAAAAGCCGAATATACCCTGATTACATAAAAAAAAAAAAGGTTAGTAAGCTTATAGGCCTTTAAGTGTTGCAGTTGGGTTTGAATGGATCTCATTTTACTATTTTAGTGTTAGGGTCAGTTTACACGTGTCAATAATCTGATACTGGAGTCAGTAGATGTTTACCTTAGTTTCTGACTGGCTTCCTACTAGAAGATTGTCCAGAACTTCTTTTCAATTTTATACGAAGGTAGAAAAATGTAACAACATAAAGAAAAGTGATATTGAAGTTGAAGAATTGTTTAAAAAGAAAATTGTTAAAACTCTTCTCAAAATAATATTAAAAAAAGGTGCATCGCGTAAAAAGGTCAGGAGATGCAAAGCCTTATGTTGTTAAGAACAAGAACAGAGAAAGGAAAAAATAGATGAAATTAACGACCATAAATACAATTAGGAGAGTTGGTTTATTTTAACTTTTAATTGATCGGTAGAAGAGAAAAAAAAAAATGAAAAGAGTCCTAATTTACAAACCATTCATCTACTATTTATTACATGAACTTTTAAGTTTTAACCAAGCCCCACATTTGCCATTTTGGGTCACATCTAGGAACCCATGGTAGATGGTTTTGGCAAAAGAAAACCAGTGCTTTTACCTCTTATTCCTTGAAACTTTAACTTAACCAAGTTATCAGCATCTACTCATTTCCTGACAAAAGAAACCCCCTTTTGAATGCTATCTGCTAGTTCTTTCTTAGCCTTCTCCCAGCCAACCCTGTTGATCATGGTAAGAATATTCTATGTTAAAATATCAAACATCATTTCATCATCTTTTTGCTACCTGAAGAAGACTTGTTCTTCTTTGCTGTATCCTCTCCGCTCCTTTAGATTTTAATTGCTCTAAATCAATCATTTGTTTGATCAGGCATTTCATTTAATTCCATCTACATATTTTCCTGCCTTTGAGAGCGTCATCCTCATTAGTCTCCATATGAACCTAGAGCCACAATTAGTTGAAAGGATGAGTTAGTTTAGTGGCTAGCTTGGTTTTTTTTTTTCCCACTTGCTTTTCTTTGGTGGAATTTTCACCTACTTTTATATTATGTTATTTTAACTTTTAATTTAGATGTGCATGGTTTCTTTCCTAGAAATTAGAATGTAATGATAAAATATATTATCAGAGTAATTAAATTAATCATGAATTTAAAAGGCTACCATGTCCAAATTTGCTTTCGGGGGTACTCTAGTATGTTTGGAGTTTGGACAGACGGTGGATTTGATGTCTAATATAGAGTGTATCCATTGATTACGTACGATGGGTCCAACGTCCAAACAGTTCCATCAATCTGCTTGGAACAAACGAGTTGAAAATGACAAAGCGTATACGGTTTTGATCTCTCAAATTCAACTCCTCCACCGGCCCCAACTGGACCAAGCACCCCTCCCACGTGGTCCGTGGTTTATATGTATCCTTCGGGAGCGTGACCAACTGACCAGCCTAAGCAACAAGCTGACGGAGGAAATTGCCCGAGGCTGAGGCCTAAAAAAATCAATTTATATTTCTTATATGGGTGGTTAGACTTAGAGAATCAAAGAAGGCAAAGTTCCTCAAGGAATTCAATCAAGAGATAACGAGTGATTGAGTCTGAGACTCCTACACCTGAGTTCATCACATATACCCAATCAGAAATAAGCAAGAAAAATATTGGGGAGGGGAGTTATAACTTATAAGTAAATTTCATAGAATATCTATACCTATATATTAATTATATCTCCTAATAAATCTTCTTTTTAACTCTCTAAGTTGACATGTAGTAGTGGTAATTTCATGCTAAAGAAATTAATATTGTATAAAAATATCATTTTTACCCTCTCAATTAGAAATTGCTAGTTGTAGAGATGGATTATTTCGTAATTTTACCCAAAAATATTTTCTTTTTTATAGTAATAAGTGTTATATATTTGTTGAAAATAATTTTTTTGAGAATATTTATTGAAACATTAAATGTGAGTTTAATATATTTTACTAATTTATTGTCTTAAAAATTATGCTAACATTTTAAACTTTTTTTTATTTTTTACTTTCATTTTATTTAAGTTTTTATTTATGTTGACAAGTATTTTTTTGCTCCCTCTTCGTTTAGGTTTTTTTTTTTTTTTCAATTCATTAAATATGTTAATGTAAAAAAAAAAATTAGTTGATTGGTTGTTTTGGGTTTATCCTCATATAACCTAAGTATTTCTTCTTCCTTTTTTTCTGTTTTGGGGAAAAACATAAATTAAAGGTCTATCAATATTTGCTTTTTCTTTATCAAAATGAAAACCTTTTCTTACCGATTCTCTATCTCTTGCTATTTTTTATTCCTTTTCGATGGAAGTCAAAAACCATTATGATTTTTTTTTCCTTTTCATGAACCTTATAATGATTTTATGATGTTCATATGCTCTAAGCTATAAGTTTATAGTGTGTATTATTATGATTTTCATATATAGATATAGAAATGGTTACAACTGATTCAGATAATCCTCTTTTTTTTTTTAAATTATGTACCACAAAGCATATTCGATAATGTTTAGTATATATAACCAAATGTTCAATTTCTTATTGCTTTATATTTTTACTATGCTTGCATATTATGAGATAAATAAATATATTTAAATTACGAAAATGTGAGGCGTGAGAGCGGACAATTTTTCTAATACTTATTAATGTTAATTCGTCCAAAAATCAATATGGAAATACGAGAGATAGAGAGAAGATTATATATGGAAGTTTGCTGAGACTTGAGAGTTAAGGAAATTGACAAGAAAGCCACAAACTCTACTTCCATTCCAATCCCCGCTATTTTAATTGAGACTTTATAATTAATTTGTGATACCGTAACGTCCTTGGACCCTCTGTACCACTGTTTCTCTGTTGCACGAAAAGTTCCACGCACATTCAGAAGTTTATCGTTAGGATACCCTTCGGCCTGAAGATGGCCAAAGGCAGAGGGAGAAGAAGAAATCCTAACTCTAATCCTGAGCGAGGTGAAAAGATGGCTCCCACGGCTGCTCTCAAGGCTTCCGACCCCCTACGGCTGCTACCAAGGTTTCTGAGCCCCCGACGACTTCTAAGAACCTTATATGTTCGAATAATTTGGATCATCATGAGGAGGAGAAGCGTGTTCTCTGTCTCATAGCAAAGAACGAAGAGAAACAGAGTTTGAACGCCGTGTCCGAGATGCCTATGCAAGATATGGAGGACCAGTCAAGCGATTGTTTCCACCGTGTGGATCTCCTCCGGAGTTTTGAGATCTTACCATTCACATGCTATTTTTGCGCACAAGCCATCGCCCTGGGTTCCGTAATCTACGTCCTTGGAGGTTACTGTCCGGACGCTTCTTCTGCTTGCAACAATCAAGATGCATCGGGGCGTAAAACTTCCATTCAGATGTATATTGTTTGGAAACCCTGCGGCCTCAAGATGGGTGGAAAACTTGCCCCCAATGCGTAGAAGACGCCGGTGTCCGCTTGTTTCGGCTGTTGATAGCAAGATCTATGTGTTTTTGAACCGAAAAAGAACGAGTGGCAATATTTCAATGTGTTGGCTGCAAAACACATAATCTGTCTGTTGAGTTCATTGCCATTCCCCAACTCTCCAGCATGTCTATAGTTGGAAGCCTATTATGAATAACCATCCAAGCCACCAGTGCTTTGAAATGTGATAGGAAAACCATATCAATCTGTGCAATAGCTACCTGCCCACCTTTTTTTCAGGACGCCTTGTTGGTTTGTGCAGAGGTTCTCCACGATCCATCCAAATTTCTCAAATTTAGTAGCTTCTTCATATTCCGACACTACCTTTGCACGCAGGCAGGGGAGATCCATGATGCTTCTCTCAATTTCTAGATAATTATAGACGCTTTGCTTTGTTTTTCTAAGCATTTAAATTTCAAACATGGAATAGGATTGTAGCATCTTTTACGGAAATATTGAGCACAAATTATGAAGGGCAATAAGATGTTTTGTTTGTTTTGTGTTTTGTCAATTCATTGATTTGGCTGGGGGATGTAAATTAATCTCTATTGTTGTAAGTTGTAACTGCTATGAGTGCCAATTTAACTGTTCGGCCTGCACTACTATTAATTCTCTAAATAAGGAATTCATCACATATGTCTATGATTGAGTTGCTCATTAAGTCCGTGAGATCGAGTCTAATTATATGATTTTTTTTAAGTTTGAAATCTTATGACGTTGATAAAAGAATATTTATATCTAATCATAATTAATAATTCTAAGATTTTTTTAAGCATTAAACCACATATTGTTGGGATTGGAACCAAATTAATAAAATGAAGGACCAACTTAATTACCATGGAAGTGTGCTGAATCAGTTTAAGAACATTTACTAAGCCGGTTTCATTCTTTTGGAATACTTCCACAAGTTGGAAGGATGAGGTTAGTTTACTGGCAAGTTATTTTTCCCCTGCTTTTATATTGTGTTATTTTAATTTTAATTTTACGCATGCATGATTTCGTTCCTATAATTTAAAAATGTATTGAGATCTATTATCATCAGAGTAATTAATTAATTAATCGTGAGACCTTGCGTATGTAGTTATTTCGTTGGTAGACTTATCCATTATTTTTAGGTGCATGACGCAGGTTAGATCCGAATTAATCAGAATGAAACTCTGGATATTGAATAAGAAAAAAAAAAAAATTTTAATCGTGAGTTTTACAAGGTTACCATGTCCAAATTTGCTTTTGTGGGTACGTACTCTACTACGTACTAATAGTAGTACATGTTTGGACTGGGGTGGATTTGATGTCTAATGCAAAGTTTATCAATTTATTACAATCGGTCCAAAGTCCAAACAGTTCCATCAATCTAGCTACCTGAACAAACGACAACGAGTTGAAAATGACAAAACGTACGGTGTTGATCTCTTCAAATTCAACTCCTCCCCTCCACCAGCAACACAGCTGGGCCAAGCACCAAATTACCTTAATGGTCCGTACGTGGTTTATAGTTTATGTATCCTTCGAGAGCGTGACCAACTGACCAGTCTAAGCAACGAGCTGATGACAGAGGAAATTGCTTAGGCCTAAAAAACATCAATTTCTATTTCTTATATGGGTGGTTAGAGCCTCGGAGGAGGCAAAGCAAAGCTCCTCAACCCCAAGGAATATTTCAACCAAGGGATAACGAGTGATAACAAGGGCCCAGTAGCGAACTAGAGTCCTCAATTGGAGCCGCTGTCAAATGAAGCCGTAGGTATTTTTTCACTCATTGCGGATGAAATTCGACTATGGAAGCTTAGATTTTGGTAGTGCCGATGGTCGCAATGCCACACAATGGACTCAATCTTACTTTCTACTTGGTTGAGTCTGGGACGCTTACACCTGAGTTCATCACATATAGAAACACCCTATTAGAAATAATTAAGAAATTAAAATAGTTGGGAGGAGAGATATAACTAAATTTCAAAGAATATACCTTATTAATGTTAATTCGTCTAAAAATTAGAATCGAAACATGAGAGGAATAATTGTATGTGTTGTTGTTCTCACAAAAAATCCTTGGCCGATGAAACAGATGTGCCAGTTGCTTTTACTCAAAAACAATAAAAGTAAAGGGAAAAATAAACGTGTGTTCTAGATTAAAGTCACAGACAGACTATTTAAATCATTAAATATATTGGGTAATTTTGCTTAAGTGCTTGCAAAAGTAAAGAACGAAGATCGATCAAAGAAAAACTTGTATTAAAATATGATTGAAAGCAAGGCCAATCTGAGATATCGGTCAAAAATAGTACAAGATAAGTAGAAGAAAAAGCTAGAAGAAAAGTTGGCAAAACAAAGAGGAGGCTTAAATTTGAAAATCGACTATCATTGTGCAGTTGTTTTGTTGAGGGTGAGTGTCCGTGTCCTGTAGTCGTTTTAGGATGAAACTTATATAGCTTTCATAGCTCCCAGCCAACTCTTTTTGAATCTGCTGAATTTCAGGCCACTTATCATAAACCATAAACAAAAATTGCAAGTCAAAAGGGATCCATTGGCCTACAATTTCAAAAAGTGTAAATTGTGGTATAAACAGTTGCAATTTATTATAAAGTTTTGTAAAAATTTAAAAAATTGAATATGCAACATGTTGCTATTGGAGGATATAAAACATTGGTTTACACTAGAGCTGTCTGAAGGTTGAGCTATCCACCCAGGCCTGTAAGCTGCCCCATATTTGGAAGGGCTTGAACAAGACTTTTAAATTCAAGTTAACTGAAAAACAGGGTATGAAAGTAGAATGACGGTAAACAATAAATCAAAGAGAGAGAGAGAGAGTTAATTGACGTTAGAAGAAGACAAAAGAGGAAAGGGTAAATCAAAGAGAGAGAGAGAGAGAGAGAGAGAGAGTTAATTGACGTTAGAAGAAGACGCAAGAGGAGAGGGGTTAATGTGAGTTAACGACATCCTTTAACTGAAGAGACATCCTTTAATTGGAGAAAAAGTGGTTAAGTAATTGGTGATATCATGGATACTTGATGAAAATTTAGTGGATATTGATATAAAATGAACCTAAAAGAAAACCTAAGTTGTGTCTTTTTAATTTTTAATTTAGATATGTATGGCTCCTTTTCTATAAATTAAAATGTAACGAGGTAAATTGTCTGTGCTTACGCTGCGGGTTTTCATCCATTTAATTCTATTTCTCTTATATGCAAGCAAAGAATATTAAGCTATTTAATGCTCTAAGTCAATATCAAAATCTAAAGTAAAACTTTGAAATGCACGCCAAATTGTTCTCTTTTTTTGTGAAGTAAATAAACAGAAAAATATAAGACATAATAATAAATATAAAAAACGTAAATTGGAGCAACAAATTATAAATCCTAATATGTTCTCAAAACTTGGAACTTCTATTTCTTCTAATTGGATCAAACAAAGCATCCAAGAACGATGGCCTGAAGTAATTTCCTTTGTATGAAGCTCCTAGCAATCTTAGTTCATTTAATTTTTCCTCCACCACTTTCTTCTCGGTGTTAATGTCTAAGCCAGAGACACCATTGAAGGTTTCTCCCATGTTGATCCTTATCCTGAGACGTAAGCTATAAGAAAGAAAAAAATATTATTTTATTTGTAATCATTAATTATTGAAAAATAGAAGGGGAAGAGTTTTCAATTTTCATGACTTCCTAGTTTGTATATGTAAATATTTTTTAAAAAATAAAAGATAAACATTTATTAGATAGAAAAAAGAAAAGAAAATTGGTTGTCTTCACCAACCTCTGGATACATGAACCAACACTTTTAGTTTGGCACACTACTTGGCAAAGTTTACAATATATTTAGCTCCTAATGTGTCGAGGCCAAGTGCCACATCATATCTACATTACGGAAAGAAAGCTCAAAACGTGGATATATAATATGACACGTCCGGACCTAATCCGCACGTATCAAGTTGTATATTTACGTATTGTTGTTTTGTCAATATACCAAATTTGACTTTTTATGGATGTTTTAAACTTCGTTCAGCTCGATTTCAAGCTTAAAAACCCTAAAATTGAATTCCGAGATGTGGGCCCCACTTTGGCACGGATTCCAAGGGAGTTTGACCGAGTTGACCGGAGTCAACTTGACTCTGTTGATTCCGGCGCCGGAACTGACCAATACCGGCGCCGGAATTGATCGATTTTATTAGGGGTCTCGGCCACCCGAGATCCCCATTTTCATTTCACTTCTCTTCTTCTTCATTTTCCGAGCTCTCTCCTCAAATCTCTTCAAGATCAACTCTATAATCTCCTTTCTAACACTCAATCAAACATCAATATCAACTTCTTTTGCTTCCTTGAAGATCAAAACACCAAGATTTACAAGAAAATCATCAAATCTAGAAATCTGAAAATTTGGCGACAGATTGTTCATCAGCTCATATCTTTTGATTCAACTGTGTGTTGAAGCTGAGAATTTGGTATGTTGTTCTAGACTCATCAAGCTTTAATTTGATAGTTTACATGCTTGATTTCATGGTCTGAGCTAAGAGAATTCGTTGATTGAAGTTGATATTTCTGTTTTGCCTGAGTAAAGTCAACTCTTGATGTTTTGATCTAAAATTCGAGCATGATTTATTGTTTGATTCCGTTCTTGAAGCTGTAAATCCATAGATCATGTGTTAAACTTGCTGTGTTTCATTTTTGATGCGGATTGGTTGTGAATCAAACTTTAATCGGGCTAAAGAAGATTGAGGCCGAAACTCGGCCTCATTTCCAGAGCAGAACCGGTGCCGGTTCTGGTATGAACCGGGGCTGGATCTGGCTCAGCACTGTTGGGCAATTTTTGCCCCAATTAGGGTCCAGGGGTAAAATGGTCATTTTGCAGCCCTAGACCCCATTTGACCCCAATTGACTCCAATTAGCTTCAATTGACTTCCGGACTTGCCAATTTTATTCCGAGACCTTTAATTGGTTTTGTTTTATGATTTAATTATTGGTTGAATGCCTTTATTAATCAAATTAGATTTAATTTGATTATTTAGGTACGTGATTGTACGAGGTTGGAACCGGTTGCAGTTTGAGCTAAGGCATTCGTGGGTAATCGGGGAGTATACAACTCTCCTTACTTGTGAGTGGCTTGGATTATATTGGTTGACCATTGAGGGTTAACCGTTTTTAAATTTATTTATAAATGCTTATTTAAATTGTTTATATACGTTTTGGGGTATGAATTATCCACCCACACACACCTAGTTTATAAATGATTTGAAGGGTGGGAATTTCAATAAATTATATATATATTGATATTATTATTGATTATTGTTTGGGAAAAACGATACCCCTGAGAGATGAGAGTTTGAGAAATTTCCTCGGAGCTCCAATATGCGGGAGTGTGGACCGAGAGAGAGGCATGCATATGAGGTTCCCGTGGACTGCCTTTTTGAAGGGGCACGGTGAATATATATGAGGTTCCCGTGGACCGCCTTTTTGAAGGGGCACGGTGAATATATGTGAGGTTCCCGTGGACCGCTTTCTTTTTGAAAGGGCACGGAGAATTTACTGGCCTTGAGTAGAGAGGCGCGGAGAAAAGCTCGCCAGGTCAGAGGTAGTTGTGTTCCACTACAACAAGGCAAACGTCAAGGGAATGGGCCAAAGAGTAAAGAAAAATGTTTTAAAAGTATAAGTAACCCTTGACGGTCCAGTGGATACCCCAGCGCACGGGTATACCTTATTGGTACAATTTCAGATGCCAGCCCATTTAGAGATATTGTTATTGATTTGATATTTGTTTTGGTTTGGGATTTCATATATATTTCAGTAAATGATTTATTAAATTGATATTTGGATTATTTCATATCCCCAGCCTGAGGTGATCGGTCTTTATAACCGAGTCTCTCACTGGGTACAAGTTTATGTACTCACCCCATTCACTTTTGTTCTCAAATCATCAGACTTTGGACGGCGGACGTCCTGGTGGCCAGTGATCCCAGTTTGTCTCTGTGGACACGATTATGTAGGTGCCACCTCATTTTACTTTATGTATCTTGGCTCGGAATATTATTACATCTTATATATACATTTGTGTATTTATAAATAATACTTTCCGCTGCATTGAAGTACCGTAAGATGTAATATTTTATTTTAAATATTTTGAACTATATTATCTATGATATTATTGCATGATTTCATATATTGCTCGAATATCCTTTATTTTTAAGCCTTGTGCCATCTTGGTTGCCCGCCTGACGAGGTACGCATCTCGAGGTGGTACGGCGGTTGTCACGTGACCGAGCCTGCAGGTCGGGGCGTGACATAATATATCAATTTGTTTTATCTAAACTATTACTTATTATAGTAGCAAAATTATTTAATCAAGTAAATACCTTTCATCCAAGTTGGTTGTTGCAGCAAGATTTACCACATCATCCACTTCCTTCCACATTTCTTCTAGCAAATTAGACACCCAAAGAGAGAGAATTGAAGGAGTTTCTAGTTGTGTAATACATGTATTAAATTCCCAAGAATGTGGATTATTCAGATTAGTTGGGATTGGAAGCAAGAATTTTGCTCACTTTATGGCACTGCTTTTTGATAGTCCTACCCGCGCGCATTAATACAGAAGATTTATTTTGCTATATTCGTCTCAATGGCCTTAATAATGGAGCGAGAGATTCTATAAACTTAATATTAAGTCTTAACTAAACAAATTAATCTGCTAACACAAGAATTTTTATTGAGATTCTATAAACTTAGTATTAAGTCTTAACTAAACAAATTAATCTGCTAAAACAAGAATTTTTATTATTTAGAGGAACGTCGAAAGTAGGTCTTCCTCAACCATTTATAACAGTGAAATTTCAGACTCTAACCCTAAGGAATTTATTTCGAATATTGAAAGTCATAACCATAATAATAAAGATTGTGTAAGAGTGCGATGGAAGTACCTAGAATACGACACAACACTCCACTGTGACACCTTTTTAACGGTAAAACACCTAAAAAGCTCTTTAGTGACCCTCGGCCCTGAAGCTGTGACCCTCTGCCTTGACAGCGGAAACTTTTCAAAACATAACTACCCCTTTTCCCTTTCGATTTTGAACTTTATGTATCTAATACCCCTTGTGTACGGGGGGTTGTCATAGTATTCAGTAGAGTGGAGGAAGCAGAAGGTGTTACCTCCCAAAGAAAGCATGAAGGCATCGCCTTCACAAAAAATAAAAGGTGCAAGTATGTCGTCAACTGGGAACCAAGTTTTATCAATCAAATCGTAACCAAAAAATGAGCTGGTATAGTAAGAGAAACAGTATGGAATATCATCCACAACAACACTGGTTTCGCAGATATCCATGCTTCGAGGATCAATACCGAACTGCGGATCCAAACAGCACCAAGAGTTGCTATCCACACAGTAAGCAAACAGGGGTTTGGTAGAGTTAAAATGAATCAGAATCCGCTTGTTGCTGCCATCGCCATCAGCCATGACGACATTGATAGGCGATATAGGGTTTTCTTTTTCATCAAAATCCAACTCGCGCCAATATTACCATTCATTCTTTTTCGGGTCAAAAACCTCAGCAGAAAATCGGCACATGTACCGACGCGTGTAGGATCCTCCAAACACATAGATCTTGCCATCGACAACCACAACATGTGGACACCGGCGGCGACTAAGCATGCGAGGGCAAGTTTTCCAACCCTCTTGGGGCCAGAGGGTATCCAAGCAATACACATCTGAATGACAGTGCGGCCGCTGTGCAACTGGACAGCTGGATGGACAAATTACCGGACAGTTACCTCCAAGGAAGTAGATTATGGAACCCAGGGCGATGGTTCGTGAGCCAAAAAAACATGTGGATGGTGAGACCTCAAAACTTCGGGACAGTTCCATGCTGCAGAAACTATTGCTTGAATGGTCCACCATAACTTTCATAGGGATCTTGTACAGGGCGTGCAAACTCCATTTCTCTCCGTTCGGTGCCTGCATGAGATAGAAAACACGCTTCTTTTCCTCATGATGATCCAGATTCTTCCAACACATAAGGTTGTTAGAAGTCGTCGGGGGCTTGGAAACCTCAATCAACTTCTTTTAAAGGGGCGCGGTTGGTGTGTATATCTAGATGTACAGATCAATAGTTTTTTATATACTTTTTTATTGAAGAAATATATTTTTTGTATATTAAAATTTATATACTACTAAAAAGTAAAAAAATCTCACCAAAAAAAATAAAAAGTAAAAAACACATATTCTAATGCAATATACTAAATACTAGTACTAAATCTAATCTATAATTATATAAATAAATAAATAAATAATAAAAAGAAAAAATTTGTTGAGCCATTAATACCCATGATTTCCTCAAATTTGAACCAAAGTTGTAAATACCGTACTGGGCAACGTATCGGTTTTTCATAAAAAAATAATATGCACCGGTTTCGGTTGTTTCGATATACCATTTTGGGTTTTTCAGATCGGTAAAAAAAACTATAATATACATAGATATTTAAAAATATTAGGACTTACAATATGAAAATTAACATTATAATATATTTAAAATTATAATAATTTTAAATACAATAATACAACTTAAAACATTAACAATATATGGTTCTTTAAATAAAGATAGAAAATCACTTATTTTTATCATCTCCCATTCCCATTTAAAAATAAACTTATATAATATAAATGCAAAAGAAAAGAAAGTTACCTTCGATGGCGACACAAAGTCAGAGAAGTGTTATATAAAATATTGAAATTTTGAAAGAACTTAGTTAAATGCTTGAATATGAACTCTAATAGTTGGAAAAACAACAATAAAAAGTAGACAAAATAGGCAATAAAATAAGGTTTTTACTTTTGTACTCATATTATCTCTCATTTATTACTTAATTTATTATTATTTTTAAATAGAAAAAGAAAAAAGAAATTGAAAGAAACGGATTGAGTAAGCTTTGTGCTTGTACCATCTATTTCGTCAAATTTCGTTGAAACATACTAAAATTCATCGAAATAGCCGAAACAGACTCGAAAAGTCCGATACCAAAATTGGAACGAAACATTAACTTTAAATGCACTGAATATTATCCGGCACGGCGCGTATCGGCCAATACGGTATTTACAACCTTGATTTGAACACACCTCACTCCGTTCTCACATGGGTTAAAAAGAACATTATTACTTGACCCGCCACATTTTGTCCCGCACGGTTGCCCGCCTAACGTAACATCTTATTTTGCGGGTCCCACTTTATTTTGTTTAACATCAATTAACTCACTCTTTCGGTCCCTGTTACTTAACGTCTCTCTGTTACTTAATGTCCACTAACATTAGTTACTCTCCGTTACCATTAAATCTAAGAAGTAAGCATATTTGTATAATATTTTCTTATTAGTACATTCTCAAAAGTTGAACCGTCACTTTGTTGTCAACATACCTACTACGGTACTACCTATACGCTGTAGCACAGTTTTTCTGATTTCATCTTTAAC
This sequence comes from Microcos paniculata, assembly GCA_030664755.1. Lineage (NCBI taxonomy): Eukaryota > Viridiplantae > Streptophyta > Magnoliopsida > Malvales > Malvaceae > Microcos > Microcos paniculata. Next base: position 7,951,300 of record CP131462.1, on the reverse strand, counting down.
TTTTTTGTATTTTTTTATGTTTTATTTGATGTTTGGTTTAGGATTTTACATTTTTATTGTTTCTTTAATATTTTAACATGACAAGAGTTAACGTGAGGAGGGGTGTTGTTTAACATGAGACAGAGGAGAGTTAACGTGAGGAAGACCATGTCAGGCGGGCAATCGTGCGAGACAAAATATGGCAGGCCAATAATCATTTTCGCTTTGTTGAAGGCGGCATCGAGCTTGAGTGTCATGTCATATTCTAAGTACTTTCATTTCACTCGTGCATAACTTTCTTATATATGGTTATGATTTTCAATATTCAAGACAAATTCCTTTGCTTAGAGTGTGAAATTTCATAGTTTTAAGTTGTTGAGGAAAACCTACGTTACGTTCCTTTTAAATAATAGTAGAATTTCTCGTGTTAGCGGATTTGTTTGGTTAAGACTTAATAGTGAGTTCCACCTCCCTCTTAAGTTTTTAGAATGTCCAGCCACATCCTTAATTCCATCGAGCCTGAAAGTAATTACATCACGATTATAACAAAATATCTTGTGTATTTCGGGTAGGTCAACCAAAAAGCCTAGCTTTTCTTTCTGTCCAAATGGTGTAGCAGTAAGCTCCCCAGGCATGCTTAAGGGTTAGTGCTAAAGGTGAGCAGAATGCTTCCAATCCCTCTGAATAATCCACTAGCAAGTATATTCTGCTCAAAAGAAGCTAGCTCAGAGTAGCTACAAGTGAAAAACAGACGATCTCTCGATTCAATGTGTTGGCTGTAAAACAGAAAATTTGTTGAGTTCATTGCCATTCCCCAACTTTCCAATCCTGTCTCTAGTTGGAAGTTTATTATTATGAATAACCATCCAAGGCAGGAAAACCGTTTAAATCTGTGCCATACTACCTTCCAACTTTTTTGCCTGATAATTTAATAAACATAGGATGCCTTGTAGGCTTGTCCAGAGGTTCTCCACGATCCATCCAAATTTCTCAAATCTAGCTGCCGACGTTGAAGACCCTAAAACAAATTTTTTAAATATGTTTGTAATCAAGTAGAAGAAAAAGGTTGCAGGGTTTAAGGGAGGGAGAGGAAGGTGGATGTTTAGACAGTAATAATGGAGTTGGAGTATGGGATGAGTTATGGGGCCTCAAAATGGTGTGGGACTGTTCCACATATACATCCTTGTGGAAATTGTTTACAAAAGTTGTTGGTCCTTGATTTTATTTATTAATTTTGGTTTTGCATGATGGCATGTTTACATTGCCAGTATTGCGATTGCAGGTGTCTGCCTTGGTTTCTCTACCCTTAGCAGGATGCACCAAGGACAACAATGTTCATCCAAACACATCCGCCTTTTGTTCTGCCAAGATGAAGAGAAGAAGGCATGTATCGATGTCGATAACATCCAAAAGCGAATTTGTAAAGTTGTTAGTTATGCTTTTTGGGCTTTGAAATTGGTCTTTTTCGGTGTTTCAATGTTTGGCATTTTCCGGCTCGTCTGGTCCACTACTGAGCCCAATTATTGTACTAGATAACTCACTTTTGAGCCTGTAGGTCTTGAAAATATTTGATCTGGGTTCTACTTTTTAAGCTCAATTCATGGGCTTTGTAAGTGTTCAAGAGCTGCCCACCTATTATATGGGCTTCTACCCTGGCCTGCACTTTATGTTTTCTTGTTTATTTTTCAATATTTTCATAGTAAGCTATGGATTTCCAAGAATAGTCCACAGTACCCAAGGGCATAATTGTAATATTCCTAACTTATCCGGTTGTCTCTGATCTGTCCCAATTGCTGGGATTAAAAAATTTGCCGAAATTTTGTGTCCTCAATGGAGGATTACACAATTGGGACAGACCAGAGACAACTAGTTAATGGTTTCGTATGCTTTGGCACCGTCTCTTTTATTGTTTTCAATCCGTACAAATAAAAACGAACCATTCCATGTTAATAAATAGTATTTTCGCATTTTCTTTCAGACAGAATAATCTGAAAAATAAAATGAGAAAATTAAGAAAATTTCCGTTTTATCGGTAAATCATGTCGATCCCTATATTTACATGTTTTATATTACTATATGATAAAAAAAGAAATAAAGAAAAAAAAATCTCATGTCATTTGTGATAGTTTGATTGTGGAATGGTCTATAGAAAGATTATCTTAGTTGTCAAATATTCGAGAGACATAATAAGATTAAAAAATCTTCAATCTCCTTCAAAACTATAATAATTAAATTGATAAATCCCCTCAGATGGAAGGATTAAGATTCCGGTTGACAAAGTCTTGGCCAAGAAAGAAAGAAAAATGACAGAGAAGTAGATTGACCGGTAATTTGTTTTCTGTTCTTTTTCCCCCCATCCCCAACGATGACCATTGAAAATTGGTCATAGGATGGTAGGAAACAAAATAGACTAGAATTAGCGAACTTTCTACCTACTTATCTCTTCCTTGTAGCTTCAAAAATTTGTACCAGCAAATTCTAAATTGCAAATCAAGATTAGTCAAATAATCAAGTCGTCATTAGAAGCTCTCGATTCAAAATGGAAAAGATGGTTGGCGAGGCATTACCGAGGAAAAAAGCCGGGACATAGGCCTCAGCCTCACATTAATTCAAGTAATCTCTGCCTTTGAAAGGTTCAAAGAAATTCTATACGAAGGAAAGAGCAGGGTGACCAGTACTTATGGAGCCGTCTTTTATTAATTCCTTCATTTAAGACATTTATTAATTATCTTTGGCATCTTAATTAGACAAATTAAACATGTTTTTCAATTATTCATTTGTCTTCTTTGTTCTAAATTCTAATTATGTATTCCCTCTTATAAACATGTTTATAAAGAAGGAAAAAGAGTTAACAATCTCTATTGGAACTCATACATCATATGAATTTACTTATAATAAAGAGTTTCAATAATTATAAGAAGTTAGAAAATCTACACGGCTACTATCCTCTCCATAGATCCGTCACACCTCAGTAAATATCTATACATACTTTTAAATCTATCTCCAAAGAAGCTTTCCTAGGTTGTCCACATCAGCCTTTTTTTAAATTATTATTTATTATTTCTATTTTTATTTATTAAATGCATGCATTTTATGTATTAATTCTATCTCTAAGTAAATCTCCTTTTTATCACTTAAATATGGTGTATAGTGACTTATTTGTTCGATTAATTGATAATTTCAAGCCAATGAAGTTAATGTTGTGCAAAGATAACTTTTTTACAGTTTAGTTAGCAATTAGTAATTGTAAGTGTGGATTATTACATAATTTTGTCCAGTGATATTGCTAACAAAGTAAATTTATTTTATAATAATAATTCAGTTTTTTTAATAAAAAAATTATACTTCTATTTCTTTGCGTCTCTCTATTCTTCTTTCCTTTATATATTAATTTTCCAAAACCTAACGATCCTCTTTCCATTGTCAATTCAATGTATTTTGGATGCACCTCTTCCATTCTTTAACGATTTTTTCCTATATCTCTATTATGGATCTTTCTTTTCATTTTGGCATTTTTTTCTACCGTTCTATCCCTCTTTCTTTCCCATCCATGTCTCTGCCTTCACTTCTTCTTGATTTTTCTCCCTTCTCCCTTTCTAATGTTTCTCTTTTTTGGGGGCTTTTTTTGCTAAGGGTTTATATAACAGAAATGATAAATAAATGGATCATATATAACTTAATTTATACCCCTATAATTCGGCATTCCAAAATGTAAAATTTTCACTGAAAATCTATGGTCCCTAAAATTGTGTATTTCATTTATTGAGGTTGGTCTCTATTGTCTGATTTTTTTTTGCAAAGAATACATTATAGTTTATATGACAACCTAAGGAAATATGACAACTTTTTTAAGCCTTTAGCGCAATATATTGTTATCTTATTAATAAAATTTGGAATAGATAAAAGAAAGGTAAAAAAGATAATCCTGAATTACTTTAAAACGGATTATATTATAGTTCATACATCTTTAACTGTTTTTGTATTTCATTTGTTTCTTAAAACTTTACAAATTAAAAATAAAAAAATATAAATTATTGGTATACCCGAGACGTTAGTGCGGGTTGCATTTCTAGTATGAATTAAATTGAATTATATGTATAGCTGTACAAGTAAATAAACACAATCTATATACCCATTTAAAATCTAACACAGTTCCGCTTCAAATTTGTTGGATTTATATATAAAAAATATAATAATAGATATATATATATATATTGTAGGGGTAGATAAGATATTGTCACCACTAATTTTTAATTAAAAATTTAAATGTAGGTGGATTAATGATAATGATGGGTGGGAAAAGAGATTAAAAGTGATAAAAAAGGTAGGCTGGTGGAGTTAAAGGTCATAATATTATTCCTCTAAAGCAACTTCCCACTATAATTACAACTCAAATGTAAAAGAAAAAGTTTTGCATTATTGTGAGATCTCTAATTACAAAAATAAAAATAGAGTAAGTACATTATTAATTAATTAAAAAAAAACAGCTGCTTAATTTTCTGCGTGTAAGTTGCGCTGTCTTTTTATTTATTTATTTATTTTTGTAAGCCCGGAAAATGGAAAAAAGATAGAGAGAGGGGGAAAAATAAACATCGCGAAACCAAACCAAACACAAAATAAACAAAATTCTCTCTCTCTTTCTTTCATTTGTTAGCGTAAAATTTCTTCAAAGCACCAAATTTGGCACCGGTCTTTGTTCGCGCTTTTCCTATACCTTTTTTTTTTGGCCCTTTTTCCCTCTCTTCGATTTTTCTCTCTAACAGTGGCGATCGATTTTTAAAAGAAAACGATCAAAGATAACTTTGTCTTTGCCGTCAGATCTGCGCTCAAAGTTTCGACTCGATCAGGTTGAGGTTTCAGCTTCCAATCTTTTTAATTGTTCTAAAATTCTCTATTTCAATCAGATCTGATACGTTTTATTCTTTTTGATCTGAAATTTTGTTGGATTTTCTCATGTTGCTATAGATCTAATTTCAACTTCTGGAAATTTAGCTCCATTTCTCCTTATTTCGATTGATTTTCACTGGTTTTTTATGTTCATAATTTATGTAAGAATAGTTTCTTTTTGTTGATCGAATGATTGGAAATTTGTTTCTTATTCTCATTAATGACATGTATATTTGTTTATCAATGTTTTTCTTTGCCTACATTCTTGTTTGTACGGTGTGAAGACCCAGGGATCTGTCAAATTATTTCTTTAAATTGTAAAATTTTGATTCGGATTAGCTTCTTTTGTCATTTTATAATTGGAGTTCTATGCCAATCTAATTTCATTATATTGCCGGCAAATAATAGTAAAATTTTCTTTTGAATTCTTTGGCTTTTGCTCGTAATGTCGAATTAATTAATATGTTCGGATGCATTTAATTTTATTCCTTTCTGGTGTATTAAAATGATTCAAGATCTAATCTTTCCCCTTTTTCTTTCTTTGATGTGACAGCGCTGTTTTGTTTTGAAGGCAGGCAACGATGAAGAAGGTTTTCGATCAAACTGTTAGAGACCTGTACGTGTATTATTATTAGATAAAAGTTCCCGTATCATGATAACATCGTTGAATTTGTTTTCGATATTAAATATGAACATGAAACATCTCTTGGTAGCACAATTATTCTAGAAAAGATTGGTGATCTAGATTTTGATTGTGTCAGTGGTTTTGTTCCTTTCCTGCTTCTTGTTGTTTTATATATCCAGAGGCTAAATGTTTTTTTCTTCTTTGTTCTTGCAGCAAGAGAGAGGTTAATAAGAAAGTGCTTAAAGTTCCTGGAATAGAGCAGAAGGTGAGAATATATTTAGAAAGTTAACTGCTCCTTTGGCTATGTATGAGTATATCTTTGTGTAAATGAAATAATCTGTTCGCAGTAGTGGCTAATAGAATCATGTTTGCTTCTGTTGAGGGATGTTATAAACTGTCTACAGTGCACATTATGCTAATTGTTACGATACATGAGATATTAGAGCACCAGTGATTCCAACTTTGATCTGCATTTTAGTTCCAAAAGATGAATGCTTTTTAAGATTATTTGTCAAGGGGTGATTCAATAATGTTCCATAGCCCATTAATTGAATAGAAGTGAAGAGGCCAGCCAAGGAAGACAAGCAGTACTTGGGGAGTCTGACTTCTGTTGAAGGTGAAAGAAATAGGATGATATATAGAATCCAGCTTGTGCACCTTTTTTTGGAAGAGAGTAGTTTTTTCTTTTCTGATAAGTCGCAAAGGGATCATTTTTGTTTGTATGCATTATGAAAAGTGACAATGAAGGCTGAAAACTTCTCTTGGTTTTAAAAAATGGCAAATTGAAGAGGAAAATTGTGAGAACTAAATTAAAGTTATTGAAGTGTTTGGGTTAATGGCTTGATGGGATGGGATATTTATATTTTAAGAGGTGTGGTTTCCTACCAGTCAGAGGCTTCCCTATGACATGTGTCAGCTAAGCACTAGAAGAAATGGAGTTGGACTAAATTCTGACAAGTGGTTAATTTGGTTTGGAGGAAGAGTCTACTAGTCTCAGGCTTTCAGATCTTGAGCATCCTTGTGCACTGTTCTGCCTGATGCAGCCAATGTTTGAGCCTTTGAGTGAATGTTTTGGATTTCTTAATGAAAGTGTACTAAAAGGAATGATTCTTATATTTTATCCATGTAAACATCTTCTCACGTGGAATATAGTGCCTCTTCTGCCGATTGAGCTGAATCTTGATTGAACAAAGTGGTTCTAAGCCCTTTTCTTTTTCTTTTGGTAGGGGAGGGTAGTGCATTATCCTTAAAGTTACTTATGGAAATAGTACTTTGGAACAAAAATCAATGCAACAACGTTACTTGTACTTCAAATTGTAAAATATATGTATCTGCTTGAAATAACATTCCTTTTTTCACTTCTCTTTCAGGTTCTTGATGCCACTAGCAATGAGCCCTGGGGTCCTCATGGATCACTTCTTGCAGATATAGCAATGGCTACTAGAAACTAGTGAGATAGAGAGGTTTTTAGATGATTTTCAGTACTTATTCGTTGCAGGGAATTCATTTTTTCTTTTTGAAATATCCATGCAGTCATGAGTACCAGATGATCATGGCAGTGATCTGGAAACGCATAAATGACACTGGAAAGAATTGGCGTCATGTCTACAAGGTCAGCATTTTGTTGAGGGATTAGTTGCATTAATTGGCATGTTTTCTGAATTGTTTCCTTTGCAACTTAAGAAAATGGTATTTTCTAGAAATTCTGTCTAATTGTTAAAGTTTTATCCTTTCACTAAATCAACATCTTTAATTTTGCAATGGTCCTTGCGTTGTGATGCAGTACATTCTTTATGTACTATATTTTGCTTTTCCAGTTCTTGTGCATTTTATACTTACATAAAATATGCTAATGAACTAACTTATTTTCTTTATTGAGCTGCAGGCTCTGACCGTTTTGGAGTACCTTGTTGCCCATGGATCGGAGCGTGTCATTGATGACATTAGGGAACATGTGTATCAAATATCGGTAATTGTTGCTTCTTGATGCCATTTGACAACATTGCATGAAGCGTTGATGAGACAATTTGCAGCTCATTGTATTTGAGTGTCTTGGTCGAATTAACTATTTCTTCTTATGTTACAGACTTTGTCCGATTTTCAATATATTGATTCCAGTGGAAGGGACCAGGGTAGCAATGTCCGAAAAAAGTCTCAGAGCCTTGTGGTTCTAGTAAATGATAAAGAAAGAATAATTGAAGTAAGACAAAAGGCTGCAGCTAACAGGGACAAGTGAGTTGGCAGTGCTCCTTCATGTTTTAATCTTTATATCTTCAGCTGTCCTCCCTATTAAGCATTCCAAATAATGATTATTGCCATTGGCTAACTTAATAAGTATTTTGATTCTATGTAGTTTTCAACATCTCATGTTCATGAGCATGTCTATTTTCAACATGACATCTCCTTGTTTGTTTTTGACATAGAATTTTGCTTGCAAGAGCATGCACATATATACATGCACTTTCTCTCGAATTTGGATTTCTGTGTTCCATATCTTCTAACTGTTTGTTCTACAGGTTCCGAACCACATCAACAGGTGGAATGTATAGGCCAGGTTCAGGGGGATACGGTGATAGATATGATTATGACCGTAATGGAAGCAGGGATGATGATCAGAATGGTTATGGAAGAGACAGAGAATATGGCTATAGAGATGATGATCGGTATGGCAGATATGGGGATTCATACGGTCGTGATGGAGAACGCTATGGCAGAGATTATGAAGACCGCTACAGCAAAGATGGTTACAGGGATGATGACTACAGAGGTAGAAGTAGAAGTGTTGATGATTATCAATATGGCACAAGAAGTAGGAGCTCTGATAGAGACCGTGCTTTTGATAATGATGGTGCATCATCTCGGTATGCATCCTTGTACTTTTGAGACCTTTATTATTATGTTCTTTTATGACACACACACATATGCATTGTTGATTCAATTATTTTAACCTTGTTATCTCAATCTTCTGTTGAAGCATTGTTCTTTTTTTCAAATTCTTTTGGATATTATGTAGGACTTTACAAAATGAAAGTTGTGAATTTTAATAAATTCATTGCACTAGATTAGGAAACTTAGATGGTGCATTTACTCAGTAATTTTGTAGCTGTCATGTTCTTGCCCTTAGAATTTTAAGTATGGTGCTCATACCTTCTTGGGATGCTTGATGTGGAGAATATAATTTGCATGACCATCTTCTGTGTAGGGGCAGTGGTGCTAGGGCTGATGATCATTCTCAGGATGGAAGGTAATCCAGAGCGGATGTTCTTTGTTCTTTCAGATAAATAAGTGGATGCATTCTCAACTCGTGTTAGTTGATGAATTTTTATTAGACAAGTTTCTTGTTTCTGATTTTATCTGAAAATCATTTTTGAGCAGGCAGCTTGAGCGGAAGTTTTCGGAACAAAATATTGGTGCTCCTCCTAGTTATGAAGAAGCAGTTAGTGAATCTCGTAGTCCTGTCCATGGTGAAAGGTATTCTTTAATACCTTAACTTCTCACTGGCTTGATGCTTATAACTTTCTTTTTCTAGTTGGTGCATACTGAAAAGATCCTTGATGATAGGGATGGAGAAAGCTCAATACCAGCTGCTCCTAGGGCTTCTTCTCCTTCTGCTAGCAATAATCCTAGCCAAGCAACCCCTGATTTTGGTAATTCAGTATCTCATACGAATCAAGAAGTGGAGGCTTTTGATGAATTTGATCCACGTGGTTCAGTTTCAGGTATATTTCTAGATAAACTGTATAAATTTGATGGTGTGGATATCCCATGGCATTGTCTGAATGATCATAGCTGTCTTTCATGAGGGATCATTTGCCCTAATTGCTCATCCAGTATGAACATTAGTTGATGTCCTGGCCTTTTGACTTGAACAATTACTTCACAAAAAGTAAATTTCTGAGTTTACCAGAAGTTTTGAGTTTGATATTCTCTGTTGCTTCACATTCCATTTTTTTCTTTCACATGGTAGCATCTAGCGTATTTTTATATCTGAAAAATATTTCTTGCCAGATGAATTTAATTATTTATATATTTTCATTGTTATTTTCAAGGAGCTAAACTTTATTAGTGGGTTATATACTGGCAACAAATTTAGATTATTGTACATGAGACATGGTCAGGCAGCTTTAAAAATAAGAACAGAAAATTCTTTCAGCAACTTCTCATTTTCAATTTTGACTTCTCTTTGCTCGCTTTGTATTAAATTACTGGAATCATCTTCGATTGTAATTTGGCGTTTCATGTGATTCTGTGGAATAAAACTCGTAGATTTCAGGAGCTTAGATTGGATTCTAGTTGAGGCTATTGTATTGATCCATTATAGCTGGAACTTGTGTTTCATCTTTTGCTCTTCTGTTACAGCTGTCCCTACTAATGCTCCCGCTCCTGCATCCACCCCTGCCACTGCTGCTTCCGCTGCTTCAACAAGTGCTGAAATAGACCTGCTTGGGGCTCTGTCAGATTCATTGGCAATTGTTCCAACTACACCTGCCACCCCTCCTGCCGAGGCTGATGCCCAAGCAAACTCTGATGCTGTACCCACCTTTGCTGCTAATCAATCGGCATCTAACTTTGGCAATCAGGTAGATATGATTTGTTTAATTGTGGGACTTCTTAAATTCCATTTTCCTTGCTTCATGTTCAAGGAGTGTTTTGCACCATTTTACGATATCCCTATTGATTGGGCCATGAATGGTGGATATGCAGTTCTCATGTTGCCTTAGGTGTTTTGATTTATTTAAGGTATTTTGATTTCAAACATTATGGATAGTTAAAAGCGAAGTGACTTTGCGGAACCCCTAAGATCATTTCTGTACTATAGAAAGGCTAACATAGAAGGTTTTAAGGTGAATTCCAAATAATGTAGAAGGTGGAATTTTCTGTAGAATTACATCACTGAATTTTTTCTGGATATTTTTTTCAATGTGTTCTAAATGTTTTGTTGCTGTCGTTCAGTTATGGGATAAGTTACTTTTGTCCTTGGTACAGGGTTTTGATGATCCATTCGGTGACGGTCCTTTTAAAGCTTTTCCTACAACTGATGCTGTGCCAGCTCAGTCACCAACTTCAACTTCCGCACCTAGTTTCCAGTCCACCATGAATCAAAATGCAGAAACTCAGCCACATTCTGTGAACTCTGATACAGTCACTGAATTCAACTTTGGGGACTCATTTTCTCCCAATGCCTACAATGCACCGAGTGTATCCAGTGTTCAACCTCCGACAAATTCACAGTTTTTGCCTCAAGAACTGTCGACTCCAAATCAGGAAAGTGATATACTGGCAGATATCCTGCCACCTGGCGGACATGCAGATGGTGTAGCTTCACAGGCAGCCTTTTCGGCACCAACCAGCCAATCAGCACAGCCAGGTGCTAATATCTATGGTCAACTAGCCCAGCCACCAGCTAATCCATATGGCCAACCTGGGCAGCCAAGTGCTAATTCATATGGTCAGCCTGGACAGCCAAGTGCTAATCCATATGGTCAGCCTGGACAGCCAAGTGCTAATCCTTATGGCCAACCAGCACTACCAAGTGCTAATCCCTACGGCCAACCTGCACAGCCAAATGCTAATCCCTACAGCCAACCTGCACAGCCAAATGCTAATCCCTACGGCCAACCCTCACAGTCAAATGCTAGTCCATATGGCCAACCCGCACAGCCAAATCCTTACGTCCAACCTGCACAGCCAAATGCTAATCCTTATGGCCAACCAGTACAGCCAAATGCTAATCCTTATGGCCAAGCTGCACAGCCAAGTGCCAATCCTTATGGCCAACCTGTACAGCCGAGTGCTAATCCATATGGCCAACCCACACAACCAAATGGTAATTTCAACCAACAGACAGTATCTATGGCACCCCAAATTCCAGGATCTGCTGCACAGAGCAGCAATGGGAGCTTCATCTCTCAGACAGTTTCCCACATTCCTGTCAGTACACACATGGCTGCTCAACCCCAAAACCCTGCCGGACCAAATTCACCGGGTGCACCAAATAACGATGATCTCCTTGGTGGCTTATTTTCACAACCAGGATCAAACACTTCAATGGTGCCACAGACGACTCCTCCCTCCTCAACAGGAGCACTTGCTATAGTTCCACATCCATCAAAGGACAAATTTGAGACTAAGTCAGCAGTTTGGGCTGATACATTGAGTAGAGGACTGGTCAATTTGAATATATCTGGACGTAAGTTCCCTCCTCCCTCCTACTAAATAGTGTTATGAATTATGTCCCTTCTACAAGAATTAACTTCATTTTATTTTCTTTACACAGCTAAAATAAACCCTTTGGCTGATATCGGTATCGACTTTGATGCCATTAATCGGAAGGAAAAGAGGATGGAAAAGCCTGCCCCAACTGCAGTAACGTCTACTGTCACCATGGGTAAAGCTATGGGATCTGGGTCTGGAATGGGTCGTGCTGGTGCAAGCGCTCTCAGAGCTCCACCAAATGCTATGATGGGTTCTGGCATGGGTATGGGCATGGGCATGGGGATGGGAATGGGTGGCGGTCCTGTAGGAGGCATGGGCATGGGAGGCTATGGTGGTATGAATCAACAACCTATGGGGATGGGAATGGGAATGAACAACATGGGCATGAATCCAGGCATGGGAATGAATATGGGAATGGGACAAGGAGTCCACATGCAACCCCAAGGTGGAATGCCTGGCAGTTACAACCCCATGATGGGTTCTGGTGGCTATTCTCAGCAGCCATATGGTGGTGGTTACCGATGAGATTGAGTTGCCTACCGAGACAATTAAGTTACTTAATTCTGTGCCATACGGGAGTAGGAAGAGATTGGAACAGCAAACCCCCGGTGTTGCTGTTGAATCCCTGCGTTAAAGATTGTAATTTTGTAGTCACAATTCTCTTGGCAGTGGCCTCTGATATGATCCATGCTTATTCATTTCTATTATTTCTCATTCTTGCTTAAGCTATCGCACTCTTTGGGCCACGAGAGTCTTTTGGTTCATTGCTGGTTTGAGCTGTTGTGAAATTGTGTAGCAGCGAGGACAACCTCTCTCAGGTTGCCATTTTCTTATTCTTCCATATAATATATAATATATATAGCATTTTTTACCCCCTCCTTTTGAGTATTTTGTAGTATGCTTGGCTACATTGTGGATCAATAAATCTAAATCATGCATTTTTTTTTTCAATTATTTATTTATTTTTCCCTTCAACCAATCGTTGTCATTTCAGCATGTTTTACAAGCAGGCAGAGGTGAATCGGCTTAGATATGAAAAGCAAGTTTGATTATGGATGTTAATCAATCCATGTAATCACCATCAATTAGTATGATTATGCAAAGTTTTCATATAATCTTAGTCTCACTGTGAACTTTTTTTCCCTTAACAGATTCAGGCTTTATTTCCCTTGATACTTTTTAAGTAAAACCAATTAGCAGGAAATTTTTTTTAAAAGAGGAATTATCATCACATGTTAATTAGAGTGATATCTCTGCTTGAATGTTGTTTTCCTCTTTAAACCAAGAATGATCAAGCATTGTAATCAGACCCTTGGTGCATTTTGGCTGAAGATCCAGGCAAATACCATTTGGAGATTAATTTATTAAGTACTAAGGTGTTGTTTGGTAAACTGAAGAAATTAAGTGCTGAAAAATAAATGTTAAAAATTTAAGTACTGAATTTAGTAAGGACTGAATTTGTGTATAAAAACTGTTTGATAATTAAATGTTGAATATAAATAAATTGTTTGATATCCATAAATGTTGAAATTTATTTGAAATCATTAATAGCTAAAATAAAGGTGATTTATTATAAAAAAAAGTTTTTTAAATTTAAAATATTTAATTTTTTCACCATTCAATAATAAGTAGGTCTCTACCTACTTTTTAAATTCAATACTTTTTTATTGAAAAAATTCATTTAAGTTGTGGCCAAATCAAACAGTCCCAAAGTCTAGTTCTGGGTTACAACCCACTCCAGTTTGAAGGCTAGTCCATAATCAAGCTCAACAAATTTGTTCAGAAAACCCCATAGAAATAGGTAACATAAGGAGTTGATTGACCTCCAAATCCCCTTTAGCCACCCGTTTGGAAGTTTGGTGTCTCAAAATTTAGCCAGCGCCTCTCAGCCTCGAAAAGGTATGCACGCTTCATGGCGTGGCCTTTTTGCATCTTACCCGTTTGATAAATTGTCACAGTGGAAATAATTTCCCTTTTTGTCATGTTTATTTACTTTACAAAGCAGTTTATGCAGAATTAGCAAAACTCATAATCTCGGTCTTTTTCCTTTGTCTCTGTAGATGTTGCTAAGGGTGTTTGATTGGTAAAGTTGGGAGCATGTTTATAATTAATTTACAATAATTTTTCCTTTAAATAAGCAAATGGGCTATTGGCTTTTGGGTGGAAAAACTAAAGTTTCTTGCTTTTCACATGGATTAAGGAAGGGATTCAATTACCAGCAGAGTTTCAGTCTAGTTAATATTAAGTTGAAATGGGTCAAAGATAAAGCCTTGGATTCTGTTATTGCTGGTGAAAGAGATTTGAGAGCAGCATGCAATCTTGTTTCCATCCTCTCCTTTGCTTCCAATTGCTGTCTTCCCATTTATCATCTTTCCCAGCATCGTGGTCAACTTGGTCTGCCCCATGATCTTAAGCTATCCACATTTATCAGGAGATACCCTACCATTTTTCACGAGTCTTATGTTTTTGACAGTGGTGGCACTCGGGTTCCTTGTTTTGAGTTGACGCCCGAAGCCTTAAATCTTTACCATGAAGAAGTTGGTGTTATCCAGGATGGCTTGATGGATTTGCTTGACAGGCTCCGCAAACTGCTGATGCTTACCAAGGATAGGACCCTTCCTTTACAAACTATTGACCAGCTGAGATGGGATTTGGGATTGCCTTACTATTATAGTGTTAACTTGATTCCACATTACCCAGATTTATTTTCTTCGGTTCGCCTTCCTGATGATCGCACTGGTTTGAAACTTTTATCTTGGGATGATAAACTTGCTGTGTCCCAATTAGAGAAGAATGCTATTTTGCAAACAGAAGAAGATTTGAAAAATAACTGTTTAGCCTTTCCAATAGGGTTTACAAGGGGATTTGGGTTGAAGAGGAAATGCATGGAGTGGTTGAAAGAGTGGCAGAAACTACCTTATACTTCACCTTATGCAGACGCCTCTCACTTGGATCCACGAACTGATGTGTCAGAGAAGAGAATCGTGGGTGTGTTTCATGAGCTTCTTCACCTTACTGTACAGAAAAAAACTGAACGTCAGAATGTGAGTAATCTACGAAAACCATTGTCACTGCCTCAGAAGTTTACTAAGGTATTTGAGCGCCATCCTGGCATCTTTTATATCTCCAAGGTTTGTGATACTCAAACTGTTGTTCTGAGGGAAGCCTATTATTGTCAACGTCTTATCCAGAGACACCCACTTGTTGATATTAGGGAAAGATTTGCAAGCATGATGAAACAAGGATTTCTGGATAGAAGCAGGGGCTTATACAAGAAAACTGCCAATGTTTGTCCTGAGGACCCATCAAAGATTGCTCATGATGATAAAGCTGGTGGAAATGGTCTTGATTCAGAAGTAGAGTCAGATAATGATTTATTTTCCGAATATGAATCTGATGACTCAATTCATTGCCCTTCCTGAGTTCCTTCTAAAGAAATCATAAGATTCTGCCGTTGAGAAGGTACATGCTGCAAACAGGCTGTGAGCTTTACTATTCAATTGGTGGATGAATTGGTCAACAGTCAAAGTGTACCTGTCACTAGCGATCACATGCATCTAAGAAACGTACATGTTACTGTTACGCCCTCAAAGCTAGATTATATTCTGCACACCTGATATTTAGCTGCTCTCAGTGTCTAACTGTCTATACACAGTGGTTTTAATCTATCCTGACCTACGTTTCTTGTGTTATAAAGGGCTTGGTCAATGATGGTTCCTTCTTCGGTATTAGAAATGTCCATGATTTCCATCCATTAACTCTTACTCGAGCAATTGGCTCCATTATCTCACCACTTTCTCCACCATGAAGATTGCCCAACAATACATGTACTAGTATTGTGATTTTCGAGTCAGAGACTAGATTTTTTCTCGTGGGAAAACTGCAAAAGCCAGATTGTTTAAATTACCAACATGAGATTTCATTTCCTTCTATTGAAATATAATTTTTTTTTTTTAAATCGCCATGTCAATTTTAGAAGTAAAATCTAAGATCCACGTTTTCCTTATTTTATCAGCTTTCAAAGCTTGTTCGATGTAATAAATGCAAATTGCAAAGCACGCACTTAACCTTCGGACAGAAGTGGAGCCAATAAAGTAAGATGTACATAGCAACATTTACTTACTAGCCAATATCCTTGATTTTTAAAATTAAAAGTACAATAATAATATTAATAAAAATCTTCACAAAAATATTAAGGAAATAAAATAGGAATTTTACATATGAAAATAATACTACTATAGCTTGATTTTTAAGTAAAAATGGGAGTTTTACATTTTATTTTATTTTATGTTTTTGGCCTCAAACTATGTGATTATATCATTTTATTTTTTAAATTAAAGTTTTACGTTATATTATATATTATGACAATCATTCTTGAACTTGCAAGTTGCAACCAATCAAACTTTTTGTCATGCATGAATGGCAAATGTAATTTTTTTATTGGACAAAATTTATATACTTTTCTTTAGATTTTTTTATGTTAGTAGCTAATATGATATTATTAAATATCCTTTTAAAACACTAAATATTTAATTTAAAAAAATTAAATTATATAAAAGTACAAATAATTATTTATTATAATAATTACTGATATAAAAAACATATTAAAAAAAATCTAAGTTTTGTCCAACTTCATTTGTTTTCCGTTTGGTTATGTCCTTACAAAACGACTCACACGAGAACTGCTCTTTTCATTGTCTCTGGTTTTTCTTTTTGAAAATTTCTTTTTCTCTTTCTTTAATCAAGGAAAAATTCTTGACAATAGACGACCTTTTCATTATCAAACTTCATTAGTAGGGCCGCCAAAAGAAGCAAAGAGGGAGGGAAACTGAGCTTCAAGCATGAACCCATCAGCAGCAGCAGTAGCTAGCAGAGACCAAGCTCTCTCCTTTTTCAACTACCCTTCCTCACAAGTTCACTCTTTTCCACTTGCAAATGTCAAAAACGGTTCCTTTGTAACGCCCATCAATACCCAAACGAGAAAATCGAAGCCCCACACCGTGTTTACTGCTTCTAAGCGGTTCCAAGCTATCACAGCTTGTTTAGGAGAGAGGAATCCACCTGCAAAGGCACTTCGGCAGATTCTGGAATTGCCGGGGGTTCACCAAGGCCCTGCTTGTTTTGATGGTCTCAGTGCTAAGCTTGTTGAAAGAGCTGGCTTTCAATATTGTTTCACCAGTGGTATCTGCCTTCATTATTTTCGAATTTCTTTTATTGATATAAGAAGAATTCCATGTTATATATGGGTTTTCTTGGGTTGGAATTGCTGGATATAAAAAGTCCCATCTCTTCTTTTATTGATCATTAAACTGCCGGAGTTTTGTGCATCTAGTAAGAAATTTTGGAGTTATTTTAGCTGCAGTTTATTATAATTTTCTGGGTAATCCATTTTTCTAATTCAATCTGGAATGCGCTGGGTGAATTTGCATCTTTTTAGTGCTAACTGATCATGATGGTGATTTTCTTTTTATTCAAGTAGTTTGGGGTTTACTTATTCTTTGTTTACCGTCATTTCTAAAAGGCAGATATCAGTTCCATAGGATTTATGTTGAGGACCATATATGTTTTTTTAATGGAAATTGATAGGGTTCTTAGATTACAAAAAATAGTAATTACTGCAGTTTTGTTGCTTTGTTCTTCCAACATGCGGGTTTGGTTTGCCCAACAATTTTGAATAGTACTTTAATTAGTTATATCGGATTCATTTGAGGTATCAAAACTTGTCACACAAACTTATAGGTTGATGAAATTTCCTCTATCATGTTGCTTAACCTTTTCAAGTAGATGATATGCACTGACACTGCTGACCGCCATTGTTAGGATTTTCCATTTCTGCTGCTCGCCTGGGATTTCCGGACACAGGATTCATTTCCTATGGTGAAATGGTGGATCAGGGGCAGCAAATCACCCAGGCTGTGTCGATTCCTGTTATTGGGGATGGTGATAATGGATATGGAAATGCTATGAATGTCAAAAGAACTGTTAAAGGATATATAAGAGCAGGCTTTGCAGGGATCATTCTTGAAGATCAGGTTCGTATTCTGTAGAAAAAAGTTTCCAAATATAGTTTTGCTGCTAAACCATCACAATCAGTTTCCATCTTTTTCTTTGTTCTCCCCCCTCACCATTCTTTCTGGCTCTCTCTAAGGTGTTTTACCTACTGTGTACCTCCTTTTTTTGTTTAATTGAGTCACGACTCATGCTTATGGCTTCTAAATCTTAGATAGATGGCATATTACCTTCATTTGAAGGACGTTTTTGTGTTTTTATGCTAAATGTCTACGCATGTCAAATGAATAATTAGTGTAGTGGGT
Organism: Microcos paniculata; assembly: GCA_030664755.1. Classification (NCBI taxonomy): domain Eukaryota; kingdom Viridiplantae; phylum Streptophyta; class Magnoliopsida; order Malvales; family Malvaceae; genus Microcos; species Microcos paniculata. Next base: position 7,933,279 of record CP131462.1, on the reverse strand, counting down.
TTTAGGAATAGCCTTGGAGATCACACACCTGAGCATTTTTGTTATTTTCTGCTGATAAGGCTAGTTGTGACATGGTTGTTTGGATCAAAATATAGAAAGTAGGATTTAAGGAAATAAATTATATTCCTTATTTAACTGCAGTAAGTGAATTATAAATTGTAAGAGCAAGTGAGTGGAAAACTTATGAGTGTCCTGTGACACTAATCTTTAAGGTCAATTCTTAGCCTTGAGAATAAATTAACAGAACCACACAATATAGAAAGATACACACCGAAGAAAGACTTGAAAACCTGCTATCATAAATAAGAAACTAGTCACTCGAAAGTTCAAACTGCAGTGCTGTAAGCAACGTTAATGGTGCTCTAAACCGTTTCTTTTATTGTCTACATCTGCCCTTCCGGTTTAGTTTAATAGCCTTTGATTTGCTTATTTCTTTTGTTCCTCTTTTGAGGCTCTGTTTTTTTATTTTAATAAAACTTTGCTCTTAGGTATCTCCAAAAGCTTGTGGTCATACACAAGGCAGGAAGGTGGTGTCCAGAGAGGAAGCTGTGATGAGAATTAAAGCAGCTGTTGATGCACGCAAAGAGTGTGGTTCTGACATTGTTATTGTGGCACGGACAGATTCTCGTCAAGCCCTGTCTTTAGAGGAGTCGCTCCGGAGATCAAGGGCTTTTGCTGATGCTGGAGCAGATGTTCTTTTCATTGATGCACTCACTTCTAAAGAAGAGATGAAAGCCTTTTGTGAAGTTTCTCCATTAGTTCCAAAAATGGTATGGTATGTTCCTTTGAATATGATACCAAATAATAAGCATCTAACACATGATATTGAATGATTGTAGCCCCTCTCACTCCTCCCTCAAAATCATTCAGATACACACACACACACATGCAAAGTTTTTACATAAAAAACAAAATGCTGAAGGAATTTATGTTAATTTATCAGTAGGCCAGTAGTTCTCCCTGTCACCTCGTTACTTTAACATATGTTGATAGGGGATGGCTGCACAACAAGTTTTCCGTGTTTTCTTCTATTTACCAAAATCGGTGTGGCAAGGCTTGTACTGTGCTGCTTTCCCAAATATATTTCTCATTCATCATATATGACTGATGTAGCTTTTATGCTGTGTAGGCTAATATGCTTGAAGGTGGGGGAAAAACACCAATTCTCAATCCACTTGAACTTGAGGAAATCGGATATAAACTTGTGGCATATCCACTTTCCTTGATTGGGGTATCTATCCGAGCAATGCAGGTCAAGTGTTTTCACTTATTTCAGTTGATGCATGCCAAAGCTCGCTTAATCTTATATGCATGAAACAAAATGAATTATGTTTAGCTACCAGAAAGATAATCTCATTGTCTTCTGAATTAAATAGAATAATGTATTCTTGGTGCAAGATTTGACATGTTGGTTTGGTTTTTTCATAATTTTTACCTCGAGTTGAGTCTATAATTGCTAGTTGATATCTGTGGCTGTGTTGCTGGTCAAGCCTGACAATGTGAAATGGGTTGAATTAGTATATGTTAGTTTTAGTTATCACCAATACGATTTCAGCTGCAACATGATTTCATTTAAAGGACTAAGGTTGTGATGCCCTTAAGAGTGATGTTTAAATCATACTTAATGCTTATACAATTTGTTAATACAATGGTTCTCAAATGTTAACCTCTATGGGTTTGCAGGATTCACTAATTGCCCTCAAAGGAGGTCGTATCCCGCCTCCTGGAAGCATGCCATCTTTTGAAGAAATTAAGGACATCTTAGGTTTCAATGATTACTATGAGGAAGAGAAAAAATATGCTACCAGAACCTATCAGCCATATTCAGACAGAGGTTGGTGAGATTCAGTTCTATAGACTGAAATAAAAGTTCTTCTTCGAGCAAAATGTCCATCACTCTTCAATCTCTTCCATCTTTGTGAAGTTTATTTAGTTGAGCTAAAAGTGCAATGACCACAATTGGTTCTATAGCCTAAAAGCTTTCATTTTGAGCTTGTGCTTTTTTATGCTTTTATAAAATTAGACTTTTGTACATGTTCTACTTATTTGTGGCTATGACTTGTAGTTTTACTTAATTTTAACCAAATTATAGGTATTAGATGGGCAACGCTGCCTTCCAAAAGAAGCCCCTCCTCATTTTTGAGAATAACGTGAAAATCATTGTCTTGTCTTTCTAATTTTAAAAACATGGTTTATGTGTCAGTGAGCAGTAATGCATACAGTATACAAAGGGTTCAAGATGACTCAGAACAAAGAGGTCAAAGTCCTCAAGATCCAGTTGTCGAGGTGATAACTCCTGATGTATACAATAACTATGGTGCAGATGGTTCTAGGGATCCTTTCTCGGGGATTTGGTCTCGGACACTGAGAATTAAGATTGCTGGAAGAGATGGCTTTGAGAAACTAGATGTTAGAATTCCTGTAAGTCTTCTGCTTACCATGAAATTAGGTTGCTTGTCTTTCTGTTAAAGTTCAAAAGGCTGGTTAACTATTCTAACTGTCTGATAATGTAAGCAACCACAATCATAGTTTCTAAAAAATTGCTGCTTTTATAGATGTCAAAATCTCTTTGGGTGTATAATATGCAAGAAGGATTAGATAATCCCAGCTGTTGAGTTGGCTTGACCACTTTAGTGAATCTTAAACCACCATACAAAGCTATTCTTCTACAGCTAAATAGTTTGACGATTGAAAAAAATCCTGCAATGCAATGTGTTTAATTGATAAGCATGTTTTGCTTGGATCTTTTACTGAAGAATCTGAAGTAAATACCTTTCAAGCTATGATCTTAACCACACATTTTTGTAGCTTCAGTTAGTATAATGATATGTATGAATATGCTAAAAAGGTTCTAATTTGTGAGTTAAGACTACTGTTGATCCTGATTGATCATACTGCAATATGCTTTTCTTAAGATTAAGTTCTCTCCTTTTCTTGCCCAGTATGCCTGGGTCTATAACCATACGCTTACCAGTTTAATCTTTTGCAAAGACATTTAGAACATATATATTTCAAATATCTTCCTGAAACTTTGAAAAGGCATGATGTTTGAGTACCGATTTTCCTGCATATCCTAATATTTTCGTGCAGGTAAATGTGAATTCATGCAAATAGCATATAATCTCTATTCATTTTGTGGCTGTGCTTGGTATATGATATTTTGACATTGAAATCGACCTTTCTTTGATGAGCTTTGGAACATTTGAAATTTTGTGTCATCTTCATGTCTGATTAAAATATACCATGATATTTAATGGAAATGACTATCGTCTTTCTTTTACCTTTTCCCTTTTCCCGTAGGCTGGGTTTTTGGAAGGAATCACAAATATTGTTCCAGGTATGGTTTTGTTTACATATCCACAATGACTATCTTTTCAGATAGTTCTTGAAAAGATTGCTATAAAGAGTTTGTTCTGTTCTGTTTACAGCTTTGGGGGGTGTAAACATCAAGGAGTTGCTGGATGATGCTGCTGAGGAAGTTGGGGGGAAGATGTTGTTGGATTTTAATGATACAATGGGTGACAGGATTCAAGTCTTTCTCGAGTGATCCCATTATAATTCAACTTCTAAGAGTCTAAAGTTAGAGGTATCTTTTGCCTTTCTTTAGAGAACTTTCTATTCAAAGATGCTCTCTTGTTAAGCATAGAGAGTACTATCTAAACTTTTCTCCATTGTTTGGTTGGTTTGCTGTAGCTGCATGAAGAAGGAACATGTTTGCACACTCGACAAGGCCTCTTAGGATCCCAAAAGTCTGAACTAGTTTTTTCTTTTAGACATTCCTTTGTGAGAACCAGTCCACAGAACTCATTAACTCTCCTAGACATGCTGAGCAATATGAACTGATCAAACCGTAATTGAATTGTACCATCAAATAAGGTACGGAAGTTATGAGAACATTGCACTCTCTCGTGAAATATTACAAAAATCTACAGGCTTTTGCATTTTTGGAACATTCTGCTTTTCTTGTTTAAGCCCCTGTGAAGCTATAGCAGGCTTTCCGTTACTCTTGTAAAGGGAAAATTATGGTTCCAATTTCAATATTTTCAACTTTAGCAGAAAGTATTGTAAAAGTAAGTTAGATGCAAATTAATCTTACTAAAATTTCCAATACTTTTGTTAAGGCTTTGCCCTCCTAAACATTTTGTTTGCCGTGGCTGTGACAAAAACCTAGAGCAGTACCTCCTGACCTGCTTGATTTTTTTTTTTTTTTCATTCGACTTCCTTTCCTGGGTTTCCCAAGTCTACTGGCTAACCTTAGCAAGGAAGGGTTGGGCATGTTTATAGAATAGATGAGCTGTTAATTCTTTGAATTTGATAGAAAAGTAATTCACTTGAATAATTTTTAATTTTATTAATTAATTGTTCCGAACCGAGAGTTATTATTTCATTTATCACAAATTATCTTGCCAAACTCTCCATCGTCTCGCGTTAAGTACATAAATATTCTGCTATTTGCTTATTTTCTAAAAATCCATACTTTTTGAAAATATTTTATTGGGAAAATGATGTAGTAATTGAAATGTGCATGCATATCAGATTCAGCTAAGATAAAATAAATAAATAAATAATAGATAAATAAAAGACCCAGGCTTCACATAAACTTACACTTAACAACAAGACTACAAGAGATACATTGAATTGAAAGAAAGAAAAACAGAGTAACCTTGTGGTCGTCTTCATGGAAACAGAACCACACTGCCCCATTAGAGGGACATTCTTGATCGACTAATCAGAAAGCAATCCAAACACCTCACAAATTACAAGTTCAGAAGACTACGTTACATTTAAACATAAAACTTGAACACCCAAATTACAAGTTAACAAGTAACAACGTAGGGGAACATACTCTGTTTTCCAGCAAGGTGTTTCAAGATTCCTGACCGATAAGTAAGAACAGCTCCGCCGAGTCTTCTCCAGAAGTCAAACTGCTATCACAAAGCTCGTGGTTTAATACATTCCCAGTGGACAATATAATTGCACCCGGACTCGGCACATTCGAGAGCCAAATCTTGACAGGGCTCACCACATTCAATGCATTCAGGGTAGTAATACATCTTCCTGACAAAAGTGAGAGGGTGTGGATGATATTCCTCATCTTTGTGGATGCTCCCGAGTTTGATAAATGGATATTCTCCAAGGACACAATCGACGTGGGCAGAAGTCTTGCAAGTTGTACAATGATAAAACCATTTATTTGGATCTCTGCTTTCCTCACAAATGTCACAATAATGAGTTTCGGAATAATCATTATCCTCATGATAAGTAAGAGCAAGAAGATGTGTATCACATTTGTGTCGAGCTGTAGGTGGTAGTGTAACACACTTAAATTCCAAAGCAAAATTGCAACCCTTACAATAGTATGGGTAAGTACCTGCACCGCCACCACAAGCACAACACGGGCATTCATAACCAATGTAGAAAAAGAGGGGGTGTGGATGTCCTGGATGTTTTAGAGGACCAGGAGTTAGAGTTCGAGTTACACATCTAAAGCATACGTGCTCCTTGCATTCATTACAGTTATAGCCAAAGCCATTAGACAGGTGATCACATACTTCACACTTGAAAATGTAGTCTGAAATAAGGGTGAGGAGTTGTCGCTGGCAATCATGATACCAAACTTCTTTCTTTTTTGGTAATTCAGCACAGGCTTTATGAAGAACGAAATCACATTCTGAACAATGGAAATAAGGAGGCGAGATAAGTAATAGGCATCCGTCACAATATTTATCAAACTCCAACATCTCACCGCTTAACGTCAAGTTGTGTATGTGCTTTAAATGTTTTACTTTTGTAGCTTCTCCAGCTTCATTCCTCTCAATAACACAAGTGATGGAAGACAGGGCCAAACTATCACTAGACTTCTCATCTTCATCTTCTTCTGAAACTACATAATACCAGTCTTCATCCTTCGTTGCACAATTCACATGCGCAATAATTTCGCAATCTGAGCAACAGTAACCACCGTGCTCTTTCTTGACTTCATCAAGACAAATTATGCAATCCCAACTCTGAAAATTTTCATCTTGAAGGAAATAAGTATGAAAGATGCGATGGTGATGCCACCTACTTTTGATAATACCAGGCAAGGAAGCGCATTCTTCATGGACCATAATGTTGCATGCAAGACATAAGTAGGCAACACGATTTCCTTCAGTACCACAAGCATCGCAAATAAATGGGTTTCGTCTCCAAAACAGGGTGAATGGGTGTTGATGACATTTGTCTTCAATGATTGGCGAGGACGAGGGTGATACACATTGAATGTGAACAGCAAACTTGCAAGGCAAACAACAATAAAGGAATCCTCTTCGTCTGGTTTGTTGGCATATCTTGCAGGACAACCGTTCACTATTAAACTGTAGGAAAAGAGGATGTTTGCGGTGCCACATGTGGTTGATTTTGAGAGGTAGCTCAGCACATTTCTTGTGTAGATTAAATCCACAATCAGGGGAAAAGTATACAGAACTGGCTAATGGTTCCCGACACCCAAAGCAATCATCATGATATCCAAGTTGTTTGTCATCATTTTCAGTGGAATTAATGGATGGATCTTCATGAGCAACATGTTCGAGCTCGTTCAAATTATTTTGAGCAATGTTATATGTAAATAAAGCACATTTTATATGAAAGTCCAATCCACAGGAGCAATGATAAACGAACCTGGTACATCCGTTGTCACAGAAATCGCAAACGCAGCCTCCAGAAGCATAAGGTTGATTTTGCAGAAGAAGGAGAGGATGGTTGGGATGAAAAGGGTGATTGATCTCTGAGGGAGCCTCGGCACATTTCTTGTGGAGATAAAACCCACTACACTCCACACACCTAAAACGTGGAGCTGACAGCAAAGCCTCCTCCCCACACCTAGAGCAGTAAGCTACTTCTTCACTTTGATCGCTCTGCTCTCCTTCATTCAACAATATTAGTGGATGCGCATGACCAAAATTTTCCGACTCTTCAGCCATCTCTCCTTTCTATTCCTTTTTTTTGGACTTTCCGGATGTAGGATGTGCAACGTTGAGTAGAAGAAAAACAATGGAAACCCAACAAGACCAAATGAAGGACTAGTTTGATTTCAGTGCAAAAGTCAAGAACAAGAAGGATCCCAATTTGGGAATTGATAGAGAATTGGAAGAGAGGTTCCTGGTCACAGCGACGATTCAAGCAACCAAAGGTCAACGTTCATCTATTCTTGGTATCACTATCATATACTACTGCTTATATTTATATGTATAATATTAAGTAGCTCTTCATCAAACATATACTCAAGAGAGTTAAAGTTACTTTGAAGTTTGAACCGACTTGAATAAAGTAAATGTACCTTTTCTAAACATATTTTTTTGGCCAAATCTCATTGCTTCTGTTTCATTATATAGTAATTTTAAAAAATTAAACTTTCTTTTTACTCTAAGCTTCGATCTAACTTTCGGTTCGACTTTAAGACTTGCAATAATATTTCACCATCTGAGAGACCAACCCCAGATAGTTTTTCTATGCTAGAGTCATACTTTTCACATCTCATCGAAAAAATTCTTACATTTAAAATCTCAACTTCCCACTGGTAGAATGTTCTCTTGCAAAGGCGTCGTTCTTTTTTTCCTTTTGGGGTTGTATTTTTGTTACTTAATTATTTTTTTCCCCAAAATGTATTAATTAAATTATTCTTTGACTTTATAAAAAAGAGCGGATAATCCCTCCTTAGAAAGATTTTTTAAAAAATGGCAATCTAGCGAAAGTATTTATCGGTTAGTACCATGGTGTAAAAATAATTACTAGTAAGTAAAAGGCTTTTTATAAAATCTGAGATAATAAAATTATATTTACCTTTTTAACCTTGTTAAAAATAAAAAGAAACCCCTAATATTTAGTGAATAATTTTTATAAATAATAATTGATTATCTATAATCTATAATCTATAATCTATAATATATACAAAAATACAAATATTGTAAAGCTTTTGAATGACCTAAAATATCCTTTTCTTTTATATATTTCAGAAATGCTATTGATATTATTGAGTTGAATTAAAACTCTTCATTTATTTTTTACTAAATATATTTTATATATTTATTAAATGATGATGGTAATTAATAATTTTATTTTCATCATAATTAATTAACTTATTATTATATTATATTGAAAAAAATAATTTAATTATCATCCAATTTTATACAGTTTAATTTAAAGTTTATTTTATAATTTAATTATCATCCACTTTAATATAGTTTATTTGTCTAATTTTTTTATTTTTTTAATTTTTTGTTGTTATTTATAATGCATTATATCACGTGTAATGCCTGTGACAGGGAAACTAATATATATAAAAGTACGAATATTGTAAAACTTTTGAATCGTCTAAAATATCCTTTATTTTCTTCATATTTCATAAATGTCATTGATATTGTTGAGTCAAATTAAAACTCTTTATTTATCTTTTATTATATATATATATATATTAAATGATGATAGTAATTAACACTTTTACTTTTATCATAATTAACTTATTACTATATTATATTAAAGAAAATAGTTTAATTAATATTATCTAATTTCATGCAATCTAATTTAAAACTTACTTTATAGTTTAATTATCATCCATTTTAATATATTATTTTTCTAAATTTTTTATTTTTTTTATTTTTTGTTATTATTTATAACGGGTTGTATCATGAATGTTGTAAAACTTTTGAATAATCTAAAATACCCTTTATTTTCTTCATATTTTAGAAATGTTATTGATATTGTTGAGTCAAATTAAAACTCTTTATTTATCTTTTATTAAATATTTATATATATTAAATGATGATAGTAATTAACAATTTTACTTTTATCATAACTAACTTATTACTATATTATATTGAAGAAAATAGTTTAATTAATATTATCTAATTTCATGTAGTCTAATTTAAAACTTACTTTATAGTTTAATTATCATCCATTTTAATATAATTTTTTGCTAAATTTTTTTTATTTTTTATTATTATTTATAACGGGTTGTATCACGTGCAAAGCACATGACATAGTAGCTAGTAAAAAACAAATTTAGAAATCTCTTAAAGAAATTTATAACAACTACATTTATGAAATATTTTTTTGAAGTATACTTAGTGGAATAATTAATAATTGACTATAAAAAGGAGAAATTTATAAATTTCTTTACAAAAATTCGAAGGATAACAAAATAAGTTGTTAAAATTATAAAAATGATATTATTAGTTTATTTTTATCGAATGTAATTTAAAGAGGAAAGATATTAATTTTTTTTTTACATTTAATAAAGTAAAAAACGTAAATACAATTTTTTTATCTCAAATTTTATAAAAGATCGATGACTTACTAGTAACTATTTTCTGTCATGATACTAACAGATAAATATTTTCAATTGATTGCCCTTTTTTAAAATTTCTTTTTTTTTATAAATATCTTAATATTTGATAGTCACATTAAACTTTGATTAATTTGAAATTGAGTCATATCTCAAATGAAAGAAAACTCCACCAAATCTGTTAAGAGTGGACAAATTTGTTGGAAAACAAATTATTATTATTATTATTTTGTATAACTATAAATATTCGTATTCGCTTTAACGGATTTTATAATTAATTTTGCTCAAACCGCGTTGAACCTCAAACGGAGGGAAGTTTTTTCAAGTTTGTTTTTTTTCATTTGTAAGATTTGAATCCGAAACCTTACTTAAGAATATTGAACTCTTTCCACTTAACCAATATGCATTGATGGAAAGCAAATTGTTAAAATAATGTGCAATTTGAAATTAATTAATTTTAACTTTCAGAAAGAATTACAAAAAAAAAAAAAATTCTCTCGTCAATTATAAAGAAAGACCTTGGCCCAAAAAAGGGAAAAAAAAACCATAAAAAAGGACTCTGGCTTCTGCCCAAATCCCAATCGAAATAAACAAAGACTTGGTGACTATTATTAGGTCTTCGGCCCAAAAAAGAGATAAGAATAATAAAAGATTAAAAAAAAAAGAAAAAACGTTGCTTATTTAGCTTAACTTAGGGTATAACACACTCCATCAGATTTGAATTAATAATTAATCCGCTTGAGCTTTGTTCGTATTGCTTACAGTTACACCTGCAGCCTTGCTAATTATAATTAATTAATTAACATTTTCTTACATGTTTACTCTTGCCTTCTACCTAAATGAACATTAAAACAGAAAAAAAAAAAAAGGTCTCGATCTAAATTTTTTGTTTGACTTAAAACTTGTAATGCTAATTTCGCAGTTGGTGGTTTCAGACTGCAAATAAAAAATTTCTCTCTCATATGTGAAAAAGTTAAACGTGATCATCCACGAAATTGGTATAATTATTATATACTTTGTAAAATTAAAAAAAAAAATTATGCACGTTTGCACACTCGACAACAACAAGGCTTCTTAGGGTCCCAAAGTCTGATGTAGTTTTTCCATTTAGACATTCCTTTGTGAGAAGCAGGCCACAGAACTCATTTACTCTCCTACACATGCTGAACAATACAAACTGATCAAACTGTAATTGAATTGTACCATCAAAATCAGGTATGGAAGTTATGAGAGCATAGCACTCCCTCAAGGAATATCACAAAATCTAGGCTTATGCATTTTTGGAACATTCTGCTTTTCTTGTTAAGCCCCGTGAGGCTACAGATCAGGGTATTTGCTACTTTGTGAAGGGAAAACTATGGTGCCAATTTGAATATTTTCAACTTTAGCAGAAAGTATTGTACAAGTTAGATACAAATTTTTCTTACTAAAATTCCCAATGCTTTTGTTAAGGCTTTGCCCTCCTAAATCTTTTGTTTTGCTGTGGCTGCGGCAAAAACTTTTAGAGCAGCGACTCCTGACCTGCATAGCTTTCTTTTCATTGGACTTCCTTTCCTTTCCTGGGTGTCCTCGCTTGATAATGCTGCTGGCAAAGCTGGCGCATGTGGTTTCAACTTTCAACTCAAACTACCAAAATGGAAGGGTCGGGCATTCCTTACAGAATTGACGAGCCACTAATTAATTCTTTGAATTTGATAGAAAAGTAATTCACTTGAGTAATTTTTAATTTTATTAATTAATTGTTATCATAAATGACTTTGCTACACTCGCCACTCCTTTCATGTTCAGTACAAATTAAATATTCCGCTATTTGCTTATATTCTAAAAATCCATACTTAACTGAAAATTTTTTATTTAAGCTTTGCGTAACTTCATTTTGAGAGGAAATAGATAAATAGTAAATAAAAGACCCAACTATTACATAAAGCTCACACTTAACAACATATGCATTGAATTGAAAGGCAGAAAAACAGAGCAATCTTATTGTCATCTTCATACCACACTGCCCAATTAGAGGTACATCCTAGACTGAATAATCAGAAAGCAACCCAAACCTCACAAATTACAACTTCAGGTCATCAGGTGGCTACATTATATTTGAACATAAAAGTTGAAGACCCAATTAACAAACAAACAAAGTAGGGGACATACCCTGTTTTCCAGCAAGATGAAGTGGTAGTTTCAGAATTCCTGACCACTAAGTAATAACAACTTTGTCCTAGTTTTATCAAGACAAGAAGTGAAATTACTATCACAAATCTCGTGGATCAATACATTCGCAACAGGCAATGAAGTCGCACCCGGACTCAGCACATTCAAGAGCCAAATCTTGACAGGGCTGACCACATTTAATGCATTCAGGGTAGTAATACATCTTCTTGACAAACGTGAGAGGGTGTGGATGATATTCCTCATCTTTGACGATGCTGCCGAGTTTCAAAAATGGATATTCTCCAAGGACACAATTGACGTGGGCAGAAGTCTTGCAAGTTGCACAATGATAAAACCAGTGATTTGGATCTCTTCTTTCCTCACAAATGTCACAATAATGAGTTTCCGAATAATCATTATCCTCATTATAAGTAAGAGCAAGAAGATGTGTATCGCATTTGTGTCGAGCTGTAGTTGGTAGTGTAATACACTTAACTTCCAAAGCAATATTGCAACCGTTACAATAGTATGGCAATCGCCATTTTGTATCATTACCACAACCACGACATGACCCTTCAGAATGGATGTAGAAACAGACGGGGTGTGGATGCCCTGGATGTTTTAGAGTACCAGGAGTTAGAGTTGCACATCTAAGGCATACGTGTCTCTCGCATTCGTTACATTGATAGCCAAAGCCATTAGACAGGTGTTTACATGCTTCACACCTGAAAATGTAGTCTGAAATAAGGGTGAGGAGTTGTCGTTGGCAAGTATGAAACCAAACTTCTTTCTTTTTAGGTAATTCAGCACAGGCTTTATGAAGAAAGAAATCACATTCTGAACAACTGAAATATGGAGGCGAGATAGGTAATATGCACCCGTTACAATGTTTATAACACTCCTCGATCTCACCATTACTTAACGTCAAGTCGTGTATATGCTTGAAATGTTCTATTTTTGTAGCTTCTCCGGCTTCATTCCACTCAATAACACAAGTGATGGGAGACAGTGCCAAACTATCACTAGACTTCTCATCTTCATTTTCTTCTGAAACTACATAATACCAGTTTTTGTGCTTCGTCGCGCATTTCACATGGGCAATAATTTTGCAATCTGAACAGTGGTAACTACCGTGCTCTGCCTTGACTTCACCAAGACAAATTATGCAATCCCAACTCTTAAAATTTTCATCTTGAAGGAAATAGGTATGAAAAATGCGATGGTGATGCCACCTGCTTTTGATAATACGAGGCAAGGAAGTGCATTTTTCATGGACCATAATGTTGCATGCAAGACATAAGTAGGCAACACCATTAACTCCTTCAGTACCACAAGCATCACAAATAAATGGGGTTCGTCTCCGAAACAGGGTGAATGGGTGTTGATGACCTTTACCTTCAATGATTGGTGAGGGCGAGGGTGATAAACATTGAATGTGAACAGCAATCCCGCAAGGCGAACAACAATAAAGGAATCCTCTTCGTCTGGTTTGTTGGCATATCTTGCAAGACAACAGTTCACTATTAAACTGTAGAAAAAGAGGATGCTTGCGGTGCCACATGTGGTTGATTTTGAGAGGTAGCTCAGCACATTTCTTGTGTAGATTAAATCCACAATCAGGGGAAAAGTATACAGAACTGGCTAATGGTTCCCGACACCCAAAGCAATCATCATGATATCCAAGTTGTTTATCATCATTTTCAGTGGAATTAATGGATGGATCTTCATGAGCAACATGGTCAAGCTCTTTCAAGTTATTTTGAGCAATGTTATATGTAAATAAAGCACATTTTATATGAAAGTCCAATCCACAAGAGCAATGATAAACGAACCTGGTACATTCTCCTTCACAGAAATCGCATATGCTGCCTCCAGAACCATAAGGTTGATTTTGCAGAAGGAGAGGATGGTTGGGATGAAAAGGGTGATTGATCTGCGAAGGCGCCTCGGCACATTTCTTGTGGAGATAAAACCCACTACACTCCACACACCTAAAACGTGAAGCTGACAACAAAACCTCCTCCCCGCACCTAGAGCAGTAAGCTTCTTCTTCACTTTGATTGCTCTGCTCTCCTTCATTCAACAATATCAGTGGATGCTCATGACCAAAATTTTCCGACTCTTCAGCCATCTCCCCTTTCTATTCCCTTTTTTTTGGACTCTCAGGATGTAGGATGTGCAACGTTGAGCAGAACAAAAACAATGGAAACCCAACAAGACCAAATGAGGGAGTAGTTTGATTTCAGTGCAAAAGTCAAGAACAAGAAGGATCCCAGTTTGGGAATTGATAGAGAATTGGAAGAGAGGTTCCTGGTCACAGCGACGATTCAAGGAACCAAAGGTCAATGTTTATCTATTCTTGGTATATGCCGACACTTCACACTAGCTTTTCTTTGCTGGGACACTAATATACTACTTATATGTTTAATATTAAGTAGCTCTTCATCAAACATACGCTCAAGTAAGGCAACGGATTTGAAAAAAGTAAATGTGTCTTTTAAATTTTTTTTTTTAATGTTTCTCATTGCTTCTGTTTAGTTATAGTAGTAACTTTTAAAAATTAAACTTTCTTTTTTCTCTAAGCTTCAATCTAACTTTTTGTTCGACTTTAAGACTCGTAAAAAGTTTTCTCAAGTGTGTTTTATTCGTTCTCAATATTCGAATTCAAAACCTTATTTAAAAAGTATTAAATTCATTCCATTCAACTTAAAATGTATTGGTGGAAAGCAAATTGTTAAAATAATGTGCAATTTGAAATTAATTAATTTTAACCTTCTAAAAGAATTAAAAAAAAAACTCTCTCGTCAATTATAAAAAAACGACCTTGGCCCAAAAAGAAAAAAGAAAAAACCATAAAGACTCCGGCTTCTGCCCAATGGTAAATAAACAAAAACTTGGTGACTATTACCATTAGGTCGTCGCCCCCCCCAAAAAAGAATAAGAATAGTAAAAAATTAAAAAAAAAAGAAGGAAAAAACCTAGCTTATTTAGCTTAAGTTAGAGCATAACACCCTCCACCAAATTTGAATTAATAATTAATCAGCTTGGGCTTGTTTAGAACTTCTTCTTATTTGAGGTCTGACGCGACTCAAACGGGATTAGTGTAAACCAATCTACATTGCAAAATATGAAATTCCATAACCAAAATCAACATTGCACCCTAAATCCACAAACAACAGGAAACAAAAAAGGCAATTAGATTATAGATTTATAATCATCAACCAGACCAAAACAATGCCAGACAGATCCCAGACTTATGGAAATGAATCTATTGAATCAAAACTGAAATTGCATTTCCTGACAATTATGGTACCCACAGAAACTGCAATAAGCGCAGAAAACCAAAACAAAATTGAAATAAAAAGTACATAAGTCTTGTGCTGCTTAGGTGGCTCCTTTCCATACTTCTTCACAGTTGGGTCAGCATGGATAGCAACATGAACATTCTTGTGCAAGGGCTCATCAGCCTCAATTCTGTTTATTTACCACCTACAAAATTGAAACAGGGAAAATGAAAAGATGGGAAACTTCAAAAAACTGTCCAAAGCAACATAGCAAAAAGAGAATGAAAAAGCAGAAAGGCTTCAAATCAAACTTACAGTTGACAGGTGCTAAGTCACCTTTCAAACATTACCCCATTTATTTTGAAATAATGGAAGCAGTACCTCTTTAGTTTAGCATTGTGGATCAAAGTATTCCTATATTCAACACCAAAGACATGCATCCTTTGAAGAATTCCAATCATCAAATGTATTAATAATACACACATCCATCGAGCAGAAATTCCCATGTTTTATAGTCATATAAGTGTAGGTATGCCATAGCAAACATTAGAACTCAAATGGTGACCAACTTACTGAAATTTCTTCTTCATATAAAAGTTAAGCTTGCTCAAATATTCAATATGCCACATGTTCTAAATCAAAGTACATTTTGCAGCTTGATCAATAAGCAAATGCATATCATAAACAATATCAGAAAAATTTTTTAATTATCTATTTTGTGGTCCTAAAAGGGTGTATTAATACCTTGGCCTAAAAAGGTGATGGGTAAAACTTGGCAATAAAAAAGAATCAGGGCCCTCAAAACATATAATTTTGTCCATCATATTTTATTAACATGACCAGCAGTATATATTCATGCTTCAAACCCAACCATATTGGCCATCGTCCACAGCAAACAACTAAGCAGGCAACCTGGATTGGCCAGCAGCCATAATTCTAACATAAAAAGATGACTGACCTGATTTGAAGCTGGAATATTTTCTTTAGAGTGGTCAACTCCTCTCCAAAAGAGTTTTCTTCTAGGCCTCCTAGTTGTTGAACCAACTAGCAAATTGAACACAAAAATTATGGTTAATTTTACTGAAAGGAAAAAAAGAATAAAAAAGGTCAAGAGATACAACAAAATTCTATTGATTGCATTTCATATATTGACTACATTTCATATCCCAAGTCACCTCCCTATCAGTCAACCCAATCTTGACATTGCAAATTTGCAATACAAATGTAAGTTAGCAACAACGAGAGAAAGAAAGAAACATTACTTAGCTCAAGAGGTACTTGATAGCAAGAGTCAAATAATACTTATCAAGATAGTCTCTGACACATTACCATCCCATATATGAACTCCCTTTTCTTGAAGGACCTGTTAATGATGCAAATATCTTAGAACAAAATCCTAATCCCCAACACTGATATATCAGAGGAAATAAATCAAAGTATTTCTCGCTAATGATGACAGTTAAAAATGTATAAAAACTGATTTCAAGACTAGTTGCAGAATCCAACAAAATTTAGTACAAGGATGAAGATACTGTCTCAGAATCATTGGTGTTAACTCAAATAAGGAACATCCAATAATAAAGGGGTAAGGTGTGAGAAATGACTCACTAGAATATACAGAAGTTTAAGGAAAACGTGGGAAGAGATATGCTCTAAGAGAAAAAAAAAAAAAAGACTATTTTGTGTTTTATTGATAAGAACCTGCTTTCATAAAAACCAAATCCATTTCTTAATAAGTACATGTCTATTAACATGAAGATGAGTAAATGCAAGGGGATGCCAAATTAGGAACGTTACCTGAGTGCTTTTTTTAACACTCATCATCAGAACAGAGAGTGGTCCTGTGTTAAATTCCTCCTCATTCTTTGTTGTCTGCAACAAATAATTTCATGTCAATTTTATTTCTCAAATCACAACTTCTCACTTTCTCAGTTAGTAATTGGGCCTATCATATCATGCTTCGTTAATTAAATGGCCACTTAATCATTCCAGATCTCATACCTAAAGTTGCAATTGTGCACAAATACTGTAATATCTCTATCCTCTAACAGCTCATCAAGATTTACAAGTCAAACTAAACCATGATCAACAATAAAATCAAAACAACGAGCAATTTGATAAAATGACAGAAGAATAAAAATGGTGAACTAAAATGAGAGAAGCACTTACCAAATATACATCGGATTGGGATGCGATTACTTCAAATTTGAGCTTGGATCTTCGTTGGTAGTATTATCCAATATTGGAAGTGGAATAGAGAAAGCAAAGCTTATAAGTTCAAGAACTAAAGAAACTTGAGATGAAGAGAGAAAGGATACCTCTCGCAGATTAAAGAGCCTTCAAAATCATCGAAGATTGATCTAAACTGAGAAAACCCAAAAATGGACTGAATTCGAGAGAAATTGTGAAAGAGTTCAAATCTGACAAAATACATCCAAAAATCGATAG
This sequence comes from Microcos paniculata, assembly GCA_030664755.1. Lineage (NCBI taxonomy): Eukaryota > Viridiplantae > Streptophyta > Magnoliopsida > Malvales > Malvaceae > Microcos > Microcos paniculata. The sequence goes on along the minus strand of CP131462.1, from coordinate 7,916,074 downwards.
AAAATAAGGGGAAATTATAAAGAGAAATATAAATGAGAGCAAGAAACCCTAAATCAATTTTGTTTGGCTCGAGAGAATATTGACTATGGAAAATAGAGGAAAACACCATGAAAGGGAAAGATGTTGAGAGAAAATTGATTTTGCGTCTTCCTTTTTGTTTTAAATTTTGTTTTAGGGTTAGGCGCAGGCGCGAAAAAATAACAAAGTTGGAACGGTTGGACTGGGCCTCTTAGCTAGCGGCGGTCCACCAAGCCTTGAAAATGTATGTAAAAACTATAAGAGAATTAAACGAATTAACTGGGGTTACTTTACGCCCTAGGTGAGGGCTGCAGTCCGGTTCTTATGGTCCGGACTGTAATCCGAACCCCGATTATTTGTCCTTTTTGTCCTTTCGAGAAATTTAAGTTTAATTTCTCTTTTGTTTCTAAAAAAATTATTAAGGATAAAGAAAATTAGTTTTTAACTTGTCTTAACCTTCTTTTTTACCCTTATCTAATTGTTACGGCTAATGAACTTGTGGTAATGGGAATTCTTTCACATTTTCAAAGATATTTCAATTTTGCTATTGTGATTAGTCATCCCCAAACATACCTTCTTTGTTTACAAAAGTCATATTCATTATTTCAATAATATATATTTTTAATCAAGAAATGATATTCATCATACTCCAAACATGTAACATTTCATTTTTCTCAAAATAATATTCATCATCTCCAAAAATATTATTTATCCAAAAATAATAATTCTCATCCTTAAAATATATGTCTTTATAAAAAGAATAATATTCATAATCCTTAAAACTAGTGTTCTTTATACTCATAGCCTTTTTTATTATTTAAATTGAAAATTAGCCATCCCCCAAATATGAGTTCTTTGATCCAAAAATCATGCTCATTATCTCAATAATTATTTTTCAACCTAATAAATAATAATTACCATCCCCAAAATAATTTTAATCATCTTCAAAAGTATATGTTCTTCATTCCCAAAAGAGAAATTTGAAAAAAAAAAAAAACCCAAGAATATGCTTCTTGAACTTAGATATGCTACATACATATATTTTCATTAAAGTTCAACAATTTATAGTTCAATATCACCGAAAAATTTTGTGAACAAAAAGTCAAAGGTTCATCCCAAAATTATATTTATCATACCCCAAATAATGTTAATCATTTCCAAAACCATGCGTTACCTAAAATTGGATTTTGAAACAAATTCAACTCCAAGAATACACTTCTTGAATTTATATGTCATATACATATATTTTCATTAAATTTCATCACTACATAGTTCAATATCATCAAGAAAGTTTTTGAAAAAAAAATAAAGATTCATCCCAAAATTATATTTATCATCCCTAAATAGTGTCTATCATTCCCAAAACTATATATTCTTTATCCCCAAAATATAATTTTGAAGGAAAAAATCTCGAACTTAGATATGCCATATTCATTGAAGTTCATCATTCCATTATTAAATCAATATCATAAAAAATTTTGCGAAAAAAAAATTTTCATCCCCAAAATTATATTCATCATCACCCAAATTGAGGTATTCATCCCAAAATGATACAGTCTTCATCCCCAATATAGAATTTAATAAAAAAAAATTAACCCCATGAATACACTTCCTGAACTTAGATATGCTATATGCATATATTTTCATTAAATTTCATCACTCCATAGTCCAATATCATTAAAGAAAGTTTTCATTAAAAGGTTTATCCCCAAAATTATATTTATCATCTCCCAAATAATATTAATCATCCCCAAAACCATATGATCTTCATCCCCAAAATAAAATTTTGAAAAGAAAAAAAATCAAGCTCAATAATAAACTTCCCGAACTTAGATATACCATGTTTGTTATAGTTCATCATTCAATTGTTCAATATCATAAAAAAAGTTTAATTGTGGAAAAAAATAAATAAAAGATTTATCTCCAGAATTATATTCATCACCCCCCAAATTGAGGTATTCATCCCTAAAATAATAGGATCTTCATCCTCAATATGAAAAAGTTCAACCCTAAAAATACACTTTCCGAACTTAGATATATCATATGTGTATATTTTCATTAAATTTTATCACTCTATAGTTCAATATCATTAAGAAAGTTTTTGAAAAATAAAAAATAAAGGTTCATCCCCAAAATTATATGTATCAATATCATCCCTAAATAGTGTTAATAAACCCAAAATCATATGTTCTTCATCCTAAAATAGAATTATAAAAATGAATAAAAAAATCAATCCTAATAATATTCTTCCCGAATCTAGATATGCCATATTTATTAAAGTTCATCATTCCATTATTCAATCAATATCATCAAAAAATTGTGTCAAAAAAAAATAAAATAAAGGTTCTTCCCAAAATTATATTCATTATCTCCTAAAGTGAGATATTTATCTCCATCCTCAATTTATAATTACTTCATTATTGTTGAAAATGAGCGACGCAGAAATAGAATATGGTAGGAAAAATAAAAGATGATGGCGCAGCTGTAAGTCGAGGGTTAAAAAATCTAATTTAAAACTAAAAAAGAAAAAAAGAAAATTTAAATTTATTTTTTTTAAAAAAAGGGATATAACCATCCAGACATTATGGCCCATACAAAAGACCGGACCATCATGGCCGGATGACAGCCCCCTCCCTAAAGTAAAACCGCCCTTAATTCTCAAATTTTTTATAATAACCATTAAAAGGAATATAGATTGTGATTGTTACTGTGATTATACCAAAAAAGAAAAAACCTGGGCTTTGTTCGTATTGCTTACACCAGCCTTACTAATTTTAATTAATTAATTAACATTTTGTTACATGTTTACTCTTACCTTCAATCTAAACGAACATTAAAAAAAAAAAAAAGCTTCGATCTAACTTTTTTGGCTATATGCTCAATTTAGGGCTTAATCTTTCAAAATTGGTTTAATTTAGGGCCTAAAAACACAATTCGAACAAATTGGAACCCATACTTAATAAGTTGTGACAAATTGAAACCATCCCTATATGAAAATTAATGCTTGTTATATATATGCATTAATTTTGATAGAAAAAAAAAGTTGTAAAATTAATTAAAAATCAAACAATATTAATCAAAATAAATTTAATACACGTGGCTTAAAATAAAATTTTCACGTACTTTTCGATTTATATGTATGTTACACACTAGAATTAACTAATAATGTGTTCAATTTATCATAATTTACTAAATATGGGTTCCAATTTGTTCGAATTATGTTTTTAGGCCTTAAATTGAGCCAATTTTAAAAGATTAGGCCCTAAATTGTACATTTAGCCAACTTTTTTGTATGACTTGAACTTGTAATGTGAATTTCGCAGTTGGTGATTTCACACCATGTCAGACAGCAGATAAAAATTTTCTCTTTCATATGTGAAAGAGTTAAACGTGATCGTCCATGCAATTGGTATTACTATATACTTTGTAAAATAATATATATATATATATATATATATATACACACAGTTTATTTTAATTCTTTTTTTGGGGGGTCTAAATGACAAAAAGAGTTGGTAACTTTTTTTTTTTTAGAATAGGACTTCATTGAAGTGAAAAATGGAAATACAATAAGGGGTTAATCCCCTACAAAAGTACAAAGTACCCATGCAGTCGGGTAAAATAGTTTGGAATTGACTCACTACATTAGTAAGTCTGGGGTATTGGATCCCCATAGTATCCGCAAGTAAACTAAAATAAATAGTATCTGGAGCAGTATCAAAACAGCAAAAGTTCTGCTCCTGCGAGACTGCCATCTTTGCTAAAATATCAGCACAACTATTTCCTTCCATGAGGATATGCCTGAGAGTTGGTAACTTTTTTAAACCTTACAATTGATGGCATTGAATAAATTTAATAGCAGATGACTCAGCGTCATAAAAACCCTCTTCCTTATACAAACACAAGTAGGAGGGCCAAAAACTTGCCGTAAAATACTATAATGCATGCCATACGGCCAATACGTATTTTGCTCCAAAACTTTGGATCTCTTCCAAAATCCATCAATTTACCAAGAGCTTACTCTCAATCTCTGTTCATTCCAGTAAACAAGTGACAAATGACAAGCAAGATTAATTGAAATGGGCATATCAGATTGAGCTAAAGATAATCTGAAAAAGGAACTCATCAGGTTTCAGATGTACTTTACACTCGGCAATATAAGTCAAGACTCAAGATAGATAGATATCTTTATATAAATAGAACCACACTGCCAAATTACAAGGCAATATTCTTAAGACTGAACAATCAGACAGCAATCCAAACATCAAAAAGTAACAAGTTACGATGGCTACATTATTTTACATTTAAACTTAAACTGATCAAGAGCCAAAATTACAAGTAATAACAAAGTAGGGATCCAGTCCTGCTTACTCTCCTAGACATGCTGAACAATACAAACTGATCAAACTGTAATTGAATCGTACCATCAAAATAAGGCAAGGAAGCTATGAGAACGTGCAAATCTCTCATGGAATATCACAAAATGTAGGCTTTTGCATTTTTGGAACATTCTGCTATTTTTCTTGTTAAGCTCCCTGTGAGATTGTAGCATGCTTTATGTTACTGTTGTAAAGGGGAAATTATGGTGCCAATTTGGATATTTTCAACTTTAGCAGAAAGTATTGTACAAGTAACTTAGATGCAAATTCTTCTCACCAAAGGCTCCACTACTTTTGTTAAGGCTTTGCCCTCATATTCCTAAACATTTTGTTCGCTGTGGCTGTGGCAAAAACTTTTAGAGCAGCTACTCCTGACCTGCATAACTTCCGTTTCATTGGACTTCCTTTCCTGGGTTTCCTCCCTTTGCAAATTTGCAATGCTGCTGGCAAAGCTGGCGCAGGGGTTTCAAGCTTCAAGTTTCAACTCTACTACCAAAAAGGAAGGGTTGGGCATTGCTTATAGAATCGATGAGTTATTCACTCTTTGAATTTGATAGAAAGGTAATTCACCTGAATAATTTCTAATTTTAGTATTTAATTGTTCTGAGCCAAGAGTTATTGTTTCATTTTTTATAAATAATTTTGCAACACTCTCCACTCTTCTCACGCTATGAACAAAAATATTCTGCTATCTGCTTATTTTCTAAAAATCCATACATTGATTTTTTTTTTCGAAAATGATGTGTGTGTGTGTGTGTGTGTTTTTTTTTTTTCCACCATCCGGTATAATTGAAACGTGATTAAGCTAAGATAAAAAATTAAATAAATAAATAAAAGACCCAGATTTCGCATTAAACTTAAACGACAACAGATACATTAATTTGAAATAATGAAAAACAGAGCAATCTTATTGTCATCTTCATAGAAGTAGGAACCACACTCCCCTATTATTATAGGAACGTTCTAGATTGAGTAATCAGAAAGCAATTCAAACCTCACAAATTACAAGTTCAGATGGCTACACTACATTTAAACATAAATACTGAAGGCCCAAATTACAAGTAACAAAGTAGGGAACATCCCCTATTTTCCAGCAAGATGAAGTGGTAGTTTCAAGATTCCATACTGATAACAGCTCAGTCCTAGTTTACTCAACAAGTAAAGCTGCTATCACAAATGTCGTGGTTAAGGACATTTACAATGGCGAATGTAGTTGCATCCGGACTCAGCACATTCGACAGCCAAATCTTGACAGGGCTTACCACATGCAATGCATTCAGGGTAGTAATACATCTTCTTGACAAAAGTGAGAGGGTGTGGATGATATTCCTCATCTTTGTGGATGCTCCCGAGTTTCAAAAATGGATATTCTCCAAGGACACAATTGACGTGTGGGCAGAAGTCTTGCAACTTGTGCAATGATAAAACCAGTGATTTGGATATCTTCTTTCCTCACAAATGTCACAATAATGAGCTTCCGAATAACCATTATCCTCATTATAAGTAAGAGCGAGAAGATGTCTAACACATCTGTGTCGAGCTGTAGGTGGTAGTGTAATACACTTAACTTCCAAAGCAAAATTGCAACCCTTACAATAGTACGGCGATGATCTCTTTGCATCGTCACCACAACCATGACACAACTCTTCATAATCGATGTAGAAAAAGAGGGGGTGTGGATGTCCTGGATGCTTTAGCGGATCAGGAGTTAGAGTTACACATCTAAGGCATACGTGCTCCTCGCATTTATTACATTTATAGGCAAAGCCATTAGACACGTGATCACATACTCCACACTCGAAAACGTAGTCTGAAATAAGGGTGAGGAATTGTGGTTGGCAAGGATGAAACCAAACTTCTTTCTTTTTTGGTAATTCAGCACAGGCTTTATGAAGAAAGAAATCACATCCTGAACAACTGAAATACGGAGGCGAGATAGGTAATATGCAGCCGTCACAATATTTATCATACTCCGCGATCTCGCCGCTTAATTTCAAGTTGTGTATGTGCTTGAAATGTTTTATTTTTGTAGCTTCTCCAGCTTCATTCCTCTCAATGACACAAGTGATGGGAGACAGTGACAAACTAGACAGTGACAAACTATCACTAGACTTCTCATCTTCATCTTCTTCTGAAACTACATAATACCAATCTTCTTCCCTCGTTGCACAATTCACATGGGCAATAAATTTGCACTCCGAACAAAAGTAACTACCGTGCTCTGCATTAACTTCCTCAAGACAAATTATGCAATCATAACTCTGACAATTTTCATCTTGAAGGAAATAAGTGTGAAAAATGCGATGGCGATGCCACCTGCTTTTGATAATACGAGGCAAGGAAGTGCATTTTTCATGGACCATAATGTTGCATACAAGACATAAATAGGCAACACCATGTCCTTCAGTACCACAAGCGTCACAAATGAATGAGACTTGTCTCAAAAACTTGGTGAATGAGTGTTGATGACTTTTATCTTCAAGAATAGACTCTGGTGATACACATCCAACGTGAACAGCAGACCCGCAAGGCAAACAACAATAAAGGAATCCTCTTCGTCTGGTAGAACAAGAGAGATGGAGGAGTACAAGATGGGGTGAAGCTTCAAGTGGGCCACCTTCTTCCAAAATACCCTAAGGCATTTTGAATTTATTGGGCCACTATATTTAAACAAGCTAGTTTTTGCTTGTTCTTCCTATGTGGGATTGCTCCCACTCTCCACCTTTCAACAGGATGTTTGCGATGGCACATATGGCTGATTTTGAGAGGTAGCTCAGCACATTTCTTATGTAGATTAAATCCACAATCAGGAGAAAAGCATGCAGAATTGGCTAATGGTTCCCAACATCCAAAGCAATTACGACGATCATCATTTTCAGGGGAATTAATGGATGGATCTTCATGAGCAGCATGTTCAAGGTCTTTCAAATTATTTTGAGCAATGTTGTATGTAAATAAAGCACATTTTATATGGAAGTCCAATCCACAAGAGCAATGATAAACGAACCTGGTACATCCTCGGTCACAGAAATCGCTTATGCAGTCTTCTTCTGGATAACGATGTTTTTGCAGAAGAAGGAGAGGATGGTTGGGATGAAAAGGGTGATTGATCTCTGAGGGAGCCTCGGCACATTTCTTGTGGAGATAAAACCCACTACACTCCACACACCTAAAACGTGGAGCTGACAGCAAAGCCTCCTCCCCACACCTAGAGCAGTAAGCTACTTCTTCACTTTGATCGCTCTGCTCTCCTTCATTCAACAATATTATGTTGGTGCCTACAGCAATAACAACAACCAACAACGGAAGTGGAAACTGATAATACCCGCAAACAACCAACCAACAGCGAAACTCAAACCAATGATCAATAGCAGTCAAAATAATCAACTATCCAAGCCAACCAACTAGACAGAAATAACAAGCAATAATCCAAGCAATAATAAGAAAATAAAGAACACCAAGATTTACGTGGAAAACCCTCCAATGTGAAGGGAAAAACCACGGGGCAAAACTGGATAAAAAATCCACTATGAGAAATAAGCAAATTACAAAAATTTATCACACTTAAGCTTTTTGCCCAAAGCTTAAGAACCAACAAATTGGAATCAAATACAAAGATCTACCTCTTTGAGAATCAACGAATCATCTTCAGAGAAAACCCAATTTGTTGCTTGCTTATCGCTCTCCCTTACTCTCTCTATGGAGCGAGAAAACCACAAAGTCTTCCAACTTTGCAACCTTTCACACGGCACAACTTTCCCTTGCAACTTTTCAGCCTTTACCTTGCAAGAAAACAAAAAAACTTTCTGCCCAATTTGTTTGATGCGCCGTTCAACAATAAACAAGACAAGTGATGTCTCGTCTAGCTATTTGTTTCATAGAGAAAAAATGGTCATGGGGTTGGACCCATATGACAAAATAGTCATGAAGTTGAACCCACATGACAAAATAGTCATGAAGTTGAACCCACATAACAATCTCCCCCTCCAACCCCATTAGGAAGAGATCAACCACACAACCTGTTCACTTGAAGTTCACCATGGCCAAGGCATCCATGCCGGCCAAGTTACTGCACAACTCAAGCTTCTCCCTGGGAACCACTTTAGTCAACATGTCCGCAACATTCTCATTAGTGTGAATCTTCTTCAACTGCATCTTTCGATCATCAATTGCCATACGCAACCAATGGTACCAAACATCAATGTGCTAGGTCCTTGCATGGTACATAGTGTTCTTGCTTAAATCCATAGCACTCTGACTATCACAAAACACCATATACTCCTTCTAACTCAACCCCAATTCATAAAGAAATTCTTTCATCCAAAGCATTTCTTTGCATGCTTCGGTTGCTGCAATATATTCAGCCTCTGTTGTAAACAAGGCAACATACTTCTGCAATTTAGACTACCAAGAAACAGCTCCCCCTGCAAAAGTAAATATGTACCCCGAAGTAGATTTTCTACCATCAATATCACCTGCCATGTCTGCATCAGTGAACCCTTCTAGAACTGGCTGTGAAATCCCAAAACCCAAACACATCTTTGAAGTACCTCTCAAGTATCTGAAGATCCACTTCACTGCTTCCCAATGAACCTTTCCTGGATTGGAAAGAAATCTGCTCACTACACCAACTGCATGAGCTATATCAGGTCGTGTGCAAACCATGAGATACATCAATGACCCAACTGCGGAGGAGTAAGGAATAACTGACATCTCATGCTTCTCTTGTTCAGTCACCAGACAAGATTTCTTAGTCAACTTGAAATGATTAGCAAGTGGTGTGCTAACTGACTTAGCATTCTCCATGTTGAACCTTTTGAGCACACATTCAACATACTTCTCCTGTGATAACCACAGCTTTCCAGCTTTCCTGCCTCGGATAATAGTCATACCCAAAATTTGCTTTGCTGGACCTAAATCCTTCATGTCAAAGGACCTAGACAAATCATTTTTCAACCTGCGAATCATCTCAACATCTCGTCCAACAATCAACATATCATCAACATACAACAAGAGAATAATGAAGTCATCACCAAATGATCTAAAATAAACACAAGGATCTGCCACAGTTCTCTTAAAGAAATGACTCACCATAAAGGAATCAAACTTCTTGTACCACTGCCTTGGAGCTTGTTTCAAACCATACAAGCTCTTCTTGAACTTGCAAACCATGTGTTCTTTCCCCTTAACTTCAAATCTCTCCGGTTGGTCCATGTAAATCTCTTCTTGCAAATCACCATGCAAGAATGCAGTCTTGACATCAAGTTGCTCAACCTCAAGATGCAAGCTAGCTGATAAACCAAGTACAACCCGAATGGAACTCATCTTCACCACTGGTGAGAAAATCTCATCAAAATCGATGCCTGGCTTCTGTGCAAAGCCTTTCACCACTAAACGAGCTTTGTACCTCACTAGCTTGTTACCATCTCGCTTCAACTTGAACACCCACTTGTTCTTAAGTGGCTTTTTACCTTTTGGAAGTTCCACTAACTCATAAGTGTTGTTTTTCTACAAAGAATTCATTTCTTCTTGCATTGCTTCCAACCAATATTGCTTATCTGAAGCAGACTGCACATCTTGGTAGCTTTTCGGCTCCCCTTCTTCAGTAAGCAAAATATACTCAGAACTAGGATACCTGGTGGATGGTCTATGCTCTCTAACTGATCTACGAAGTTGAGGCTCTGTGTTCTCAGGCAGAGATGGCTGCTCCCCCCGCTCAATACCCACTGCATCTGGCTGTGCAATGTCATCACCACCATCCAACTCATCATTAACTGTAGCTGGCTCATCTGTACCAAGTTCTATCCCTTGTTCATTTACACCATCTGTGGCTCTCCTTGGTGGAACTGTTGTCAAATCATCATCATCAATAACTCGAGAAGTCTTTTCTTTCTTCTCAAAATCTGCTATGGTCTCATGCTCATGAAAGACAACATCCCTGCTTCTAACAATCTTTTTCTTCTCTGGATCCCACAATCTAAAACCAAACTCCTCACCACCATAGCCAACAAAGATACAAGGAGTGGCTTTACTGTCAAGTTTTGACCTCTGTTCCTTAGGCACGTGCAAGAAAGCCTTGCACCCAAATACCTTCAAGTGTGAATATAAAGGTTCTTTCCCTGACCATACTTTCTCTGGTATGTCAAAGCCTAAAGGAACTGATGGAGACCTGTTCAATAGGTAGCTAGCCATCTTCACTGCTTCACCCCAAAATGCCTTAGGCAATTTAGTTGTCCTTAGCATACATCGGACTCGTTCCATAATGGTGCGATTCATCCTTTCAGCTACACCATTATGCTGGGGTGTTCCAGGTTCTGTTAACTCATGCCTAATCCCATGCTTTGAACAGTATGCATCAAAGTCATTGGACATGTATTCTCCTTCATTATCTGTTCTAATACACTTCAAGGGCAAACTTGTCTCCCTTTCCACCATTGCATGAAATTTCTGAAAAACCTGTAGTACCTGGCTTTTGTATCTCAAACAAAACACCCAAGTTTTCCGTGAAGCATCATCAATAAAAGTAACAAAATATCTATTGCCACCTAATGACTCCACCTCCATGGGACCACATACATCAGAATGTATCAATTCTAATCTATTTTCTTTCCTTTTAGCAGGTATACGGAAAGAAACTCTACGATGCTTATCAAATAAACAATGATCACATGAGTTTAGAGAAATATCTTTATCTTTGGCCGAGGGAGTAGGAATGAGAGACTGTTTTGCCAAAAGCTGTAACCCTTTCTCACTCATGTGTGCCGGCCTATTATGCCACAAGTTTGGTAAAGCATCATCCTCCACTGCATTAACATCGTTTCCACAATGTTTCAACCAAGTCTTGTACATAGTGCAACACAGTTTTCCCTTTGCTACTAGTACAGACCCACTGAGAAGCTTCCACTGCCCATCCTTTTGCCGACTGTCATAACCTTCCTTATCGAAGACATTAACTGCAAGCAAGTTCATCCTTAAATCTGGAATGTGTCTCACATCCTTCAAAGTCAATGTACAACCAGTACTAGTCTAAACCACAATGTCTCCAATTCCCACAATCTACGACACACTCTTTTTCCCATTTTGGTTTCGCCAAAATCACCTGATTGATAAGTTGTAAACAACTCTCTCTTCGGAACATAATGATATGCCGCACCTGTATCAACAATGTAATACCCATACCAAACACCTGTTTCTTTTTGCCAACTAGAGTATGCATCAGTTAGCAAGAGAGTGGTAAAGCCTTACTTAAATGATGAAAAGGACATGGATGAGATTAAGTGATTAGTTAGGAAACAAGAGTTTTTTGCCCAAAGCTTAAGAACCAACAAATTGGAATTAAATACAAAGATTTACCTCTTTGAGAATCAACGAATCATCCTCAGAGAAAACCCAATTTGTTGCTTGCTTATCGCTCTCCCTTACTCTCTCTATGGAGTAAGAAAACCACAAAGTCTTCCAACTTTGCAACCTTTCATACGGCACAACTTTCCCTTGCAACTTTTCAGCCTTTACCTTGCAAGAAAACAAAAAAACTTTCTGCCCAATTTGTTTGATGCGCCGTTCAACAATAAACAAGACAAGTGATGTCTCGTCTAGCTATTTGTTTCATAGAGAAAAAATAGTCATGGGGTTGGACCCATATGACAAAATAATCATGAAGTTGAACCCACATGATAAAATAGTCATGAAGTTGAACCCACATAACATATTAGTGGATGCGCATGACCAAAATTTTCCGGCTTTCAGCCATCTCTCCTTTCTATTCCTTTTTTTTTGGACTTTCCGGATGTAGGATGTGCAACGTTGAGTAGAAGAAAAACAATGGAAACCCAACAAGACCAAATGAAGGACTAGTTTGATTTCAGTGCAAAAGTCAAGAACAAGAAGGATCCCAATTTGGGAATTGATAGAGAATTGGAAGAGAGGTTCCTGGTCACAGCGACGATTCAAGCAACCAAAGGTCAACGTTCATCTATTCTTGGTATCACTATCATATACCCTTTTTTTCTTTGGTGGCACACTATCATATACTACTGCTTATATTTATATGTATAATATTAAGTAGCTCTTCATCAAACATATACTCAAGAGAGTTAAAGTTACTTTAATCCGACTTGAATAAAGTAAATGTATCTTTTTAAATATTTTTTTGCCCAAATCTCATTGCTTCTGTTTAATTATAGTAAATTTTAAAAAACCAACAAGAGGTTGGATCAAGTGGTAAGCGGTTTGTTCCAATTTAAGCAGGTCTCGAATTTGATACCTTGCGTATGCAACAGCCCCTGTTGATAGACTCACCCGCCATTCTAGGTGCGCAACAAGGGTCAGATTCAGATTAGTCGAAGCAAAGCTTCGGATATCGAATGGGAAAAAAAATAGTAATTTTTAAAAATTAAACTTTCTTTTCTCTCTAAGCTTCGATCTAACTTTCGGTTCGACTTTAAGACTTGTAATAATATTTCACCATTTGAGAGACCAACCCCAGATAGTTTTTCTATGCTAGAGTCATACTTTTCACATCTCATCGAAAAAAAATTCTTACATTTAATCTCAACTTCCCACTGGTAGAATGTTCTCTTGCAAAGGTGTCGTTTTTTTTTTTTTTTTTTGGGGGGGGGGGGGTTGTATTTTTGTTACTTAATTATTTTTTTCCCCAAAATGTATTAATTAAATTATTCTTTGACTTTATAAAAAAGAACGGATAATCCCTCTTTGGAAAATTTTTTTAAAAAATGGCAATCTAGCGAAAGTATTTATCGGTTAGTATCATGGTGTAAAAATAATTACTAGTAAGTAAAAGGCTTTTTATAAAATTTGAGATAATAAAATTGTATTTACCTTTTTAACCTTGTTAAAAATAAAAAGAAACCCCTAATTTAGTGAATAATTTTTATAAATAATAATTGATTATCTATAATCTATAATCTATCATATATACAAAAGTACAAATGTTGTAAAACTTTTGAATGACCTAAAATATCTTTTTTTTTCTATATATTTCAGAAATACTATTGATATTGTTGAGTCGAATTAAAACTCTTCATTTATTTTTTATTAAATATATTTTATATATTTATTAAATGATGATAGTAATTAACAATTTTATTTTCATCATAATTAATTAACTTATTACTATATTATATTGAAAAATATAATTTAATTATCATCCAATTTTATGCAGTTTAATTTAAAGTTTACTTTATAATTTAATTATCATCCACTTTAATATAGCTTATTTGTCTAATTTTTTTATTTTTTGTTATTATTTATAATGCGTTGTATCACGTGCAACGCCTGTGACAGGAAAACTAGTATATATAAAGGTACGAATGTTGTAAAACTTTTGAATCGCTTAAAATATCCTTTATTTTCTTCATATTTCATAAATATCATTGATATTGTTGACTCAAATTAAAATTCTTTATTTATCTTTTATTAAATATTTATATATATTAAATAATGATAGTAATTAATACTTTTACTTTTATCATAATTAACTTATTACTATATTATATTAAAGAAAATAGTTTAATTAATATTATCTAATTTCATGCAATCTAATTTAAAACTTACTTTATAGTTTAATTATCATCCATTTTAATATTGTTTTTTTTCTAAATTTTTTATTTTTTATTAGTTTTTGTTATTATTTATAACAGGTTGTATCACGAATGTTGTAAAACTTTTGAATCGTCTAAAATACCCTTTATTTTCTCCATATTTTAGAAATGTTATTGATATTGTTGAGTCAAATTAAAACTCTTTATTTATCTTTTATTAAACATTTATATATATTAAATGATGACAGTAATTAACAATTTTACTTTTATCATAATTAACTTATTACTATATTATATTGAAGAAAATAGTTTAATTAATATTATCTAATTTCATGTAGTCTAATTTATAACTTACTTTATAGTTTAATTATCATCCATTTTAATATAATTTTTTTCTATATTTTTTATTATTTTATTATTTTTTGTTATTATTTATAACGGGTTGTATCACATGCAAAGCACATGACATAATAACTAATAAAAAACAAATTTAGAAATCTCTTAAAGAAATTTATAACAACTACATTTACGAAATATTTTTTTGAAGTATACTTAGTGGAATAATTAATAATTTACTATAAAATGGAGAAATTTATAGATTTCTTTACAAAAATTCAAAGGATAACAAAATTAGTTGTTAAAGTTATAAAAATGATATTATTACTTTACTTTTATCGAATGTAATTTAAAGAGGAAAGATATTAGTTTTTTTTTTTACATTTAATAAAGTCAAAAACGTAAATACAATTTTTTTATCTCAAATTTTATAAAAGATCACTGACTTAATAGTAATTATTTTCTACCATGATACTTAATAGTCATGTTGCCCATGACGTCAATTGTATTTACGTCAATATTTTCAATTGACCGCCCTTTTTTAAAATTTCCCTTTTTTTTATAAATATCTTAATATTTAATAGTCACATTAAACTTCGATTAATTTGAAATTGAATCACATCTCAAATCTCTTAAGAGCAGAAAAATTTGTTGGAAAACAAATTATTATTATTATTATTTTGTATAATTATAAATATTCGCATTCGCTTTAACGGATTCTATAATTAATCTTGTTCAAACCGCGTCGAACCTCAAATGGAGGGAAGTTTTTTCAAGTATGTTTTTCTTCATTTATAAGATTTGAATTCGAAACCTTACTTAAAAATATTAAACTCTTTCCACTCGACCAACATGGATTGATGGAAAGCAAATTGTTAAAATAATGTGCAATTTGAAATTAATTAATTTTAACTTTCAGAAAGAATTAAAAAAAAATTTCTCTCGTCAATTATAAAGAAAGACCTTGGCCCAAAAAAAGGAAAAAAACCATAAAGAACGACTCTGGCTTCTGCCCAAATCCCAATCGAAATAAACAAAGACTTGGTGACTATTATTAGGTCTTCGGCCCAAAAAAGAGATAAGAATAATAAAAGATTAAAAAAAAAAAGAAAAAACGTTGCTTATTTAGCTTAACTTAGGGTATAACACACTCCATCAAATTTGAATTAATAATTAATCAGCTTGGGCTTTGTTCGTATTGCTTACAGTTACACCTGCAGCCTTGCTAATTATAATTAATTAATTAACATTTTCTTACATGTTTACTCTTACCTTCTACCTAAATGAACATTAAAACAGAAAAAAAAAAAGGTTTCGATCTAACTTTTTTGTTTGACTTAAAACTTGTAATGTTAATTTCGCAGTTGGTGGTTTCAGACTGCAAATAAAAAATTTCGCTTTCATATGTGAAAAAGTTAAACGTGATCATCCACGAAATTGGTATAATTAGTATATACTTTGTAAAATTAAAAAAAAAAATTTATACACAATTGATTTTAGTGGTGTATATGCTTGAAATGTTTCACTATTGTGGCTTCTCCAGTATCATTTCTCTCAATAACATCAGTGATGAAGTTAATATCAGGCAAAAGAGCCAAACTATCACTGGACTTTTCTTCTTCGACTTCTGGTGAAACTTTATAATACCATTCCTTATTCTTTGTTGCACAATTCACATGGAATATTATATTGCAATCTGAACAATAGTAGCTGCCTTGCTCTGTATCGAGAATAAAAATCCATTCACATGGAATATAATATTGCAATTTGAAATTAATTAATTTTAACCTTAAAAAAGAATTAAAAAAACTCGTGGCAATCAATTACTATAAAGAAAGACCTTGGCAAAAAAAAATAAAATAAAGATATCGACTTGGGCGTCTGGCCGATCGAAATAAACATTATTATTAGGTCTTCGGCCCAAAAAAGAGAATAACAATAGTGAAAAAATAAATAAATAAATGTGACTGTGCAAATTGCAAAAGAATTTCTCTTTCACGGGTGAAAAAAGTGTACCTTTTAGCCTTTCTTTAGGGAACATTCCATTCAAAGATGCTCTAATTTCCTTGTTAGGCCTAAAATAGAGAGAGTATCATCTCTTAACACAACTTTTCTCCATTGTTTTTTTGATTTGCTGTAGCTGCAGGAAGAAGGAACACGTTTGCACACTAGACAAGGCTTGTTAGGGTCCCATAAGTCTGATCTAGCTTCCTTTTTTTTTTCTTTTTAGACATTCCTTTGTGAGAAGCAGGCCACAGAACTAATTTACTCTCCTGCTCATGTTGAACAATACAAACTGATCAGACTGTAATTGAATTTTACCATCAAAATAAGGTATATATCGAAGTTATGAGAACATTGCACTCTCTCATTGTGCCATCACAATGGAACACTCTGCTTTTCTTTTTAACCCTCATTGAGGTTATAGCAAGATTTATGCTGCTAATGTTGTAAAGGGAAAGTTATGATGCCAGTTTGAATATTTTCAACTTTGGCATAAAATATTGTACAAGTAAGTTGATGCAATTTGTTGAGTACTATCCTCCAAGTGCCTAAGGACGACCATGTTTCCCTCCTGTCGAGAACTACCTCCAAGTGCCTAAGGACGCCCATGTTTCTACTCACCCTACAGACGACTCTAACCTCACCAACCTTGTCAGACCTCGAGACCCGGGCCACACATTATAAAAGGGCCTAGATAGAGACCTAATGGTAAGACTTCTTCCCCATACTCTTCCACTACACTTCCTTGAGCTCTACTGACTTGACCGTTGGAGAGAGAATCGCCGGCCAAACGCCGGCCCTTCCTCTTGTCTTGCAGGCATTGTCCCTGAGGAGGCACTCTCACACTCGTCGACTGTCCTTCCCAAACCACCCGAAGCAAATAGCTTCAACACAATTGTTTCTTACTAAAATTTCCAATACATTTGTTAAGGCTTTACCCTCCTAAACGTTTTGTTTGCTGGGGCTGTGACAAAAACTTTTATAGAGCAGCAACTCCTGACCCGCATAACGTTTCTTTTCATTGGACTTCCTTTCCTGGGTTTCCTCGCTTAGCAATGCTGTGGGCAAGGCTGGCGCATGCAGTTGGTTTCAACTATCAACTGAACTACCAAAAAGGAAGGGTTGGGCATGCTTACAGAATGGATGAGCTATTAATTCTTTGAATTTGATAGAGAAGTAATTCACTTGAATTTTTTTTACTAAACTCTCCACTCTTCTTGCGTTAAGTGTAAAAATATTCTGCTATTTGCTTATTTTCTAAAAATCCATACATTTTGAAAATATTTTATTTGGAAAATGATGCATCAATTGAAATGTGCATGTATATCAGATTGAGCTAAGATAAAATCAATATAAATATAAATTAATAAATAAATTAATAAAAGACCCAGGCTTCACATAAACTTACACTCCACAACAAGAGATGCATTGGATTGAACGAAAGAAAAACAGAGCAACCTTGTTGTCATCTTCATGGAAGCATAACGAAACTGCCCTATTAGAGGAACATTCTAGATTGACTAATCAGAAAGCAATCCAAATACCTCACAAATTACAAGTTCGGAAGACTACATTACATTTAAACATAAAATTTGAACACCCAAATTACAACTCAACAAGTAACAAAGTAGGGAACATTCTCTGTTTTCCAGCAAGAAGCAGTGGTAGTTTCAAGATTCCTGACCAATAAGTAATAACAGCTTCCCCAAGTTTTCTCCAGAAGTGAAACTGCTATCACAAACCTCGTGGTTTATAGCATTCCCAGTGGACAATATAGTTGCACCCGAACTCAGCACATTCAAGAGCCAAATCTCGACAGGGCTTACCACATTCAATGCATTCAAGGTAGTAATAAATCTTCTTGACGAAAGTGAGAGGGTGTGGATTTTCTCCTTCTATATAGATACGAGTCCCGAGTTTGATAAATGGATATTCTCCAAGAACACAATTGACATGAGCAGAAGTGTGACAAGTTGCAAAATGGTAAAACCAGTTATTTGGATCTCTTCTTTCCTCACAAATGTCACAATAATGAGTTTCTGAATAATCATTATCGTCATGATAAGTAAGAGCAAGAAGATGTGCATCGCATTTGTGTCGGGCTGTAGTTGGTAGTGTAATACACTTAACATCCAAAGCAAAATGGCAACTCTTACAATAGTATGGCAATGATCTCCTTGCAACGTCACCACACCCACGGCATGTCCCTTCATAATCTATCTCTAAGTAGAAAAAGAGGGGGTGTGGATGTCCTGGATGTTTTAGAGGACTAGGACTTGGAGTTGCACATCTAAAGCATACGTGCCTCTCACATTCGTTACATTTATAGCCAAAGCCACTAGACGGGTGATTACATTGTCCACACCTGAAAATGTAGTGTGAAGTAAGGGTGAGGAGTTGTCGTTGGCAAGAATGAGACCAAACTTGTTTCTTCTTAGGTAATTCAGCACATGCTTTATGAAGAAAGAAATCACATTCTGAACAACGGAAATATGGAGATGAGATAGAGATAGGTAATATGCACCCGTTACAATGTTTATCACACTCCTCGATCTCACCACTACTTAACGTCAAGTTGTGTATATGCTTGAAATGTTTTATTTTTGTAGCTTCTCCACCTTCATTCCTCTCAATAACACAAGTGATGGGAGACAGTGCCAAACTATCACTAGACTTCTCATCTTCATCATCTTCTTCTTCTGAAACTACATAATACCAGTTTTCATACTTCAACGCACAATACACATGGACAATAAATTTGCAATCTGAACAATAGTAACAACCGTGCTCTCTGTAGGATTCCTCAAGACAAATTATGCAATCCCAACTCTCAAAACTCTCATCTTGAAGGAAATAAGTGTGAAAAATTGGATGGTCATGCAACCTGCTTTTGATAACACGAGGCAAGGAGGTGCATTTTTCATGGACCATAATGTTGCATGCGAGACATAAGTAGGCAACACGGTTTCCTTCAGTACCACAAGCATCACAAATAAATGGGGTTCGTCTCCAAAACAGGGTGAGTGGGTGTTCATGACCTTTATCTTCAATGATTGGTGAGGGCGAGGGTGATATACATTGAATGTGAACAGCAAACCCGCAAGGCAAGCAACAATATAGGAATCCGCTTCGTTTGGTTTGTTGGCATATCTTGCAAGACAACCCTTCAATATTAAACTGTAGAAAAAGAGGATGTTTGCAGTGGCAGATATGATTGATTTTGAGAGGTAACTCAGCACATTTCTTATGTAGATTAAATCCACAATCAGGAGAAAAGTGAACAGAATTGGCTAATGGTTCCCAACACCCTAAGCAATTACCATGATATTCAAGTTGATTTTCAGTGGAATTAATGGATGGATCTTCATGGGCAACATGACCAAACTCTTTCAAATTACTTTGAGCAATGTTATAGGTAAATAAAGCACATTTGATATGAAGGTCCAATCCACAAGAGCGATGATAAACGAACCTGATACATATTTTGTTACAGAAATCGCATATGCAGTCCACTGCTTCTGCCTTATAAGGATGATTTGCCAAAAGAAGAGGATGGTTGGGATGAAAAGGATGATTAATCTCTAAGGGAGCCTCGCCACATTTCTTGTGGAGGTAAAACCCACTACACTCCACACACCTAAAACGTGGAGCCGATAGCAAAACCTCCTCCCCGCACCTATAACAGTAAGCTTCTTCTTCACTTTGATTGCTCTCCTCTCCTTCATTCAACAATATCAGTGGATGCTCATGACAAAAATCTTTCGACTCTTCAACCATCTCCCCTTTGTATTCCATTTTTTTTAACTCCTCGGATTAGTATGTGCAAACAGGCTCGAGTAGAAGAAAAATAATGGAAACCCAACAAGACCAAAATGGAGGAAGCCTTTTTCATCTGTGCAAACTGATTATCACAATCAGTGCTAAGCCTATAATCATTTATCCAACTATTGCTTACACCTGCCTTGTTACTTATCGTTTTAATAATTATATGTTTCATTAATTACATCTTTTTAAATTTTATCATTCTTCCTCTTAATTAATTGCATTGAATGAAATTTATTTACAAAAAGAGGAAGTGTGTATTTTAATAAGAGTCAGTAATCCTAATACAAATATAAATTTGGCTAAACTTGATATAAGAAAAAATTTATTTCTAAATTTTAGAGTTTCTTAATCTATATATGTGCCAAACTAAAAAAGACACTTATTTTGAAATGGATAAAGTATCTCTTAATATTTATTAATTTTTTTTTTAATTCCTCATTTTTTCAGTAGGCCCGCTTATTGTATGTTAGATCCAGGTGACATTGTCAATTCGACCCAAAAAGACCAAGACTTTACACACACATACACTGCAAAAAAAAAAAAGGACCAATACTAGTCAACGGAAACGTTTCAATTAGCAACCAAAATGCTGAAATATCTATCTATATATTCCTAACAAAACTAATTCATATCTCCAGCATACTTTGAGCCAAAAAATATTGATTGCTCATCGCCTCAACAAATAGAAACTATGGTCACTTACATGGAACGTCAATTGGTCCGAGCTGCAGAAGATGGTGATATGGAACCATTCAAAGCGCACCTAGATCAACTTGATCAGCTAGTAGACGCGGGTCAAAACACCGCACTTCATATTTTCTCTTCCACCGGCGGATACAAGGATGCTCGCTTTCTTTGCTTTCATACCACGAGATCTAAACGTGAGTTATCCATCAACTATCTCCAGCAACTTTTGGAGAAATGCCCCTCCCTTCTTCGGCAAGCCAATGCCAAAGGGGAAATCCCGTTGCACGTTGCAGCTAGGCATGGGCATCCTGCTATAGTTGAGTTCCTTATCCAGCGCAGCAAGGAGCAGCATGGTGAAGACCTGGAGCAGATGCTGCGAATGAGGGATAAGGAGCAAAATACGGCCTTGCATAAGGCGGCTCAATATGGTCACCTGGATGTGGTGCAAGCGTTGCTCAAAGAGGACCCTGACCTTTCATCCTCTGTTAATGCAAGCGGCGAGACTCCACTCTACTTAGCTGCCCGGGGAAATGATCCTCATCATCATGATGTGTTGGTGGCTAAGATATTAGATACTAATTTCAATCCAAGTGCTCTTGTCGGCCCCCGCGGTAGAACAATTTTACATGCAGCAGTCCTTGCCGACA
This sequence comes from Microcos paniculata, assembly GCA_030664755.1. Classification (NCBI taxonomy): domain Eukaryota; kingdom Viridiplantae; phylum Streptophyta; class Magnoliopsida; order Malvales; family Malvaceae; genus Microcos; species Microcos paniculata. The sequence goes on along the minus strand of CP131462.1, from coordinate 7,894,618 downwards.
ATGAAAGTAAGCTCCAAAATTTTTTTTAGAAAAGAAATCATCATCATATTATTATTATCTTATATAAGAGATTACACAGTCTAAAACAAAACTTTTACACCTCCTTTTTTGACCTTCATCAAACTAAAATCAATAACTCAGATTAAAACAATTTTTTAATCTACTATTATCTATACATACATCTTAAAGATATATATATATATAAGTATCCTTCAGACAATGGTGAGAATTTAATGCGAACATCTTCAATAAAAAAATTAAACTACTTCCCCCATAAGTTAAAATTTTGAACAAACTAGTTGTCAAACATTCAATTTCTCCTTATAGAGTAAATAAGTTATTTAATAATTTCTCCTTAATTATAGAGTAAAGAAGTTGTTTAATAAGTTGGGCCAAACACCCACTTAACTAGGCTAATTGGTATTTGAGAATTTTAATTCTATCTGGGTGGGCCATTGCAAGAAGCAATTGGTGAAATAGAGCATCTGGGAAAGCCTGGAACAGATTCCATTAAATTATTATTAAATTAATATATAATTCCAAGATCTATTGATAAAGTATTAAATTACTTGTTTTAGGGTTTAGGGTTAGGTTATTTGTCCGAGGGTTGAAATTTGAACACTTACAAAAAATTCAATTACTATATAATAATTAAAAATAATAAAAAAGGGAAATAATAAAGAAACTAATTAATAATTAAGCAAGCTACATATTTGGTCCGCACAATTATAAAGTTGTAGTTTTATTAATCTTTTCGAACAAATAACCTAACCCTAAACCCTAGATTATTATTCCTAATTAGGTTGTTCTAGGGTTTAGGGTTAGATTGTTATTCCTAATTAGGTTGTTCTAGGGTTTAGGGTTAGATTGTTATTCCTGTTAGGTTATTTGTCCAAGGGTTGAAATTTGAACATTTACGAAAAATTCAATTACTATATAATAATTAAGAATAATAAAAAATGGAAATAATAAAGAAACTAATTAATAAGCAAGCTGCATATTTGGTCCGTACAATTATAAAGTTATACTTTTATTAATCTCTTCGGTAGTCTTTTTATTTTTTAAAATTTTTTTGTTACAGTAATTTTTTAAAATTTATTTTTATTATAAGAGATGCCCTAATGCTTCTTTCGTCATAATATATATGATATCTCTCAATTATGAGAAAATATCGAATTTTTGTGATTTTACAACACAATCCTGCAACCCTATCTCTCAATGTGGCTCACTATATATTGGCCTCTTCAAAACCTAAACTTCACACGAAATTAGTTCTATAATAGTATTAGTTCTCCAAGTCCCACTCTCCAATATTTTGTTCTGGTTAGTACCATCTTCATATACTTTGTTTATAGCTTGTTTTTCATAGTCATATACATGTATAGAGTATAACTTACGAGTAATCTTTTTAGTTTAGACACTTTTCATAGTTCAGACATTCATTTTTATAGTTTAGACGCTCGTTCATAATTTTTTTCTTGTGATTTCCATTCCGTTATAATATCTATATATTTGAATTTCATGTTCTTATTCATACAAGATTATGCATGTTAAATTTTTTTTTTGTGAAATTGCTTCTTTAATTTCTTTGTGAAACATATATAGTCCAATAATATTAAATGTAAAATTAAAATAAAATGAAACTCACAACTCAAAAACAACTTGTTGATCAGTTTATCAGTTGCTGGAGGTTGAAGATTAGGAACATGGCGCAGAGTGAACAAGGTGTGGAACAAGAGCGATCCAACTGCAAAATCAAAACAGCACTTGTTGTGGACGATGATAGGGTCATCCAAACCTATCACCGAAGGTTGTTGGAAAATCGTAGCATAGAAACTGAAGTCGTTGGCAATGGAAAAGAAGCTGTTGATGTCCATTCTTCTGGGAAAAGATTTGACCTGATTGTAATGGACATGGATATGCCCGTCATGGATGGCATTGCGGTAAGAAAAATGTTTTACATAAGAATTTGCCACCTCAAACTATAATTCAATGCTCTGTTTGATCTTAAAACATATTAAAATATTGACAGACGACGAGGAAACTTCATGAAATAGGGATTCGTAGCATTATTGTAGGGGTGTCATCACACTCAGAACGAGAAGCACAAGAATTCGTTGCAGCTGGTCTGGATTCCTACCATGAAAAGCCCTTGACACCGTCTGTGCTTGACTCCATTATCCAAAAGAACGAATAGTTAGAAAAAATATATCTAATAATCTATTTATCCCTTAATATCTATCTGGATACCTATAAGTTATCCCCTGTTACCTATGCCACACCAATATCTAAAAGTTATCCCCTATTAGAATTTATGTGTCGTTCGTTGCTTTTTTGAGAATTTTGATTACCTATTTGTATTAGGATTGTTGACTCTTATTAAAATACACACTTCAATGCAATTAATTAAGAGGAAGACTGATAAAATTTAAAAAGATATAATTAATGAAACATATATAATTATTAAAACGATACTAATTCTTTGAATTTGATAGGAAAGTAATTCACTTGAATAATTTTTAATTCTATTAAGTAATTGCTATCATAAATTATTTTGCTACACTTTCCACTCTTCTCATGTTAGTACAAAATAAATATTCCGCTATTTGCTTATTTTCTAATTAAGGATCCATACTTAACTGAAATTTTTTATTTAAGCTTTGCGTAACTGCTTTTTAGAGGAAATAGATAAATAGTAGTAATAAATAAACGACCCAACTATTACATAAACTTACACTAAACAACATATGCATTGAATTGAAAGGGAGAAAAACGGAGCAATCTTATTGTCATCTTCATACCACACTGCCCAATTAGAGGTACATCCTAGACTGAATAATCAGAAAGCAACCCAAACCTCACAAATTACAACTTCAGATGGCTACATTACATTTTATTAACATAAAAGTTGAAGACCCAATTGACAAACAAAGTAGGTAACATACCCTGTTTAATTTCCAGCATGATGAAGTGGTAGTTTCAAGATTCCTGACCACTAAGTAATAACAACTTTGTCCGAGTTTTATCAAGACAAGAAGTGGAACTACTATCACAAAAATATCGTGGGTCAATACATTTGCAACAGGCAATATAGTCGCACCCGGACTCAACACATTCGAGGGCCAAATCTTTACAGGGCTTACCACATTCAATGCATTCAGGGTAGTAATACATCTTCTTGACAAAAGTGAGAGGGTGTGGATGATATTTCTCGTGTTTGACGATGCTCCCGAGTTTGATAAATGGATAATCTCCGAGGACACAATTGACGTGGGCAGAAAAGTCTTGCAAGTTGTACAATGATAAAACCATCTCTTTGGATCTCTTCCTTCCTCACAAATGTCACAATAATGAGTTTCCGAATAATCATTATCGTCATGATATGTAAGAGTAAGAAGATGCGTATCACATTTGTGTCGAGCTGTAGTTGGTAGTGTAATACAGTTATGTTCCAAAGAAAAATCGCAACTCTTGCAATAGTATAGCCCTTCTGCATAGTCATCACAACCATGGCAAAACGCTTCAAATTCCCTGTAGAAACGGAGGAGGTGTGGGTGTCCTGGATGTTTTAGAGGATCATTAGTTATTTTAGTTGCACATTTAAGGCATACGTGTCTCTCGCATTTATTACATTTATAGCCAAAGCCACTCGACAGGTGATCACACTTATTACACTTGAAAATGTCGTCTGAAATAACGGTGAGGAGTTGTCGTTGGCAACGATGAAACCAAACTTCTTTCTTTTTTGGAAATTCAGCACAGGCTTTATGAAGAAAGAAATCACATTCTGAACAACTGAAATATGGAGGCGAGATAGGTAATATGCACGCGTCACAATATTTATCATACTCCACCATCTCGCTGCTTAATTTCAAGTTGGGCATATGCTTGAAATGCTTTATTTTTGTAGCTTCTCCAGCTTCATTCCTCTCAATGAAACAAGTGATGGGAGACAGTGCCAGACTATCACTAGAGTTCTCATCTTCATCTTCTTCTGAAACTACATAATACCAATTTTCCTCCTGTGTTGCACAATTCGCATGGGCAATAAATTTGCAATCCGAACAAAAGTAACTACCGTGCTCTGCATTGACTTCCCGAAGACAAATGCTGCAATCATAACTCTGAAAATTTTCATCTTGAAGGAAATAAGTGTGAAAAATGCGATGACGATGCCACCTGCTTTTGATAATACCAGGTAAGGAAATGCATTTCTCAATGGACTATAATGTTGCATGTACAACATAAATAGGCAACACAATTTCCTTCAGTACCACATGCGTCACAGATGAATGAGACTTGTCTCCAAAGCTTGGTGAATGAGTGTTGATGACTTTTATCTTCAACAATAGACTGAGGTGATACACATTGAATGTGAACAGAAAACCGGCAAGCCAAACAACGATAATCAAATCCTCCTCTTTCTTGGTCTCCTTGGCATATCTTGCAAGGTAACCATGGGCTATTAAACTGTAGAGAAAGAGGATGTTTGCGGTGGCACATATGGTTGATTTTGAGAGGTAGCTCAGCACATTTTCTTATGTAGATTAAATCCACAATCAGGAGAAAAGTATGCAGAATTGGCTAATGGTTCCCGGTATCCAAAGCAATTACCATGATCATCATTTTCAGTGGAATTAATGGATGGATCTTCATGAGCAACATGTTCAAGCTCTTTCAGATTATTTTGAGCAATGTTATAGGTAAATAAAGCACATTTTATATGGAAGTTCAATCCAAAAGAGCAATGATAAATGAACCTGGTACATTCTTGGTCACAGAAATCGCATTTGCTGTACTGACCTTCTGGAGGAGGAGGATTTTGCAGAAGGAGAGGATGGTTGGGATGAAAAGGGTGATTGATCTGCGAAGGAGCCTCGGCACATTTCTTGTGGAGATAAAACCCACTACACTCCACACACCTAAAACGTGGAGCTGACAACAAAACCTCCTCCCCACACCTAGAGCAGTAAGCTTCTTCTTCACTTTGATTGCTCTGCGCTCCTTCATTCAACAATATCAGTGGATGCTCATGACCAAAATTTTCCAACCGTTCAGCCATCTCTCCTTTCTATTACTTTTTTTTTTTGAACTGTTCGAATGTATAGGTGCAACCTCGAGTAGGAGAAAATCAATGGAAACCCAACAAGATGAAGGAGTTTTTTTATATCTGTGCAAACTGATTATATCACAATCAGTTCTAAGTTTTTAATCATTTATCCAACTATTGCTTACACCACCCTTGCCAGGCGCCAATGTAGTTATTAATTAATTAGTATATCATGTTACATGTTTACTCTTAATTTGCAAGCTTCCGATCTAAATGAACATAAAAAAAGATTTAAAAAAAAAATGCTTCGATCAAACTTTTTTGTTTCAATTAATAAAACTTGTAATGTCAATTTGGCAGTCGATCGTGTCACCATGTGAGGCTGTGCAAATAAAAAAATTTCTCTTTTCATATGCAAAGAAGTTGAATGTCATCATCCACGCAATTGGTATTACATATACTTTGTCTAAATAAAAGGAAAAAAAATTTAGACACGTATGACACGATTGATTTTACTTCTTTTTCTTTTTTTTTCTGGTCTAAGCGACAAAAAGAGAATTGGTAACATTGTCAACGTAACAAGTATATTTATTAGGCATGGAACAAATTTAATAGCAGGTGACTCAGCCTAATAAACAGGTGACAAGTAAGATTAATAGTTGAAACGTACATTTCAGATTGAGTTAAAGATAATCTAAGAAAAAGAACTCAGGTTTCAAATAAACTTTATATACTAACAAAAGTCAACCGCCAACGCTCGTCTATTCTTTGTATATTGAAAGTTTTTACAGATAGTATACTCAATAATGCAGTAGTAGTCATTGGATTTTCATTTTGCATCATAATAATATCTATTTTAAGATTCTTATCAGATTTAATCTATAGGTTATGCAAAATCTTTTCTCTCCTTCTTTTTTTTTGGCAAAAAGTTTCATATTTTTTTATAAACTTTTAAAATTGCATAAAAAGTAATATGAATTTTAACAGTACTACAAATTAATCTATCTATCTATGTAACATATATATAAAACAAAAACAATATACAATAAATTTTCATATGTAAAATTTTGTTTCCTTTATTTATTTATATCATTGTGCTTTTAATTTAAAAAAATCAAGGGCAATCTTCATGGTGGGGAAAGCGGTGAGGTTTTTTTTACCCAACCACCAAGCGTAAACCATCAACGGTGTTGGTCAAGTGGTTCCAAGCTTACTCTCATGTGATTTGGCAATACCGAGGTGATGAGATTGAATCTTTACTGGTGCAGTCGGCTTCTGGAATTATACTTGCCCTTGGTGGTGCTACTCCAACGGGGACTACTCAGATCACTTGCTCTGATATGTTTGTTGATAAACAAGCAAACCCGAACATGGGGTAGGAGGGGTGTCTAGGTCGCCACTAGCAACCTCTTTTCTTTGGCCAAAATAAAAAAAATTGCTGGAGTAAAAGTGAATGGGTGAAAATCGTGGACATTTCTATTATCTATACCGAAGAAGGAACAATCACCGACCATGCCTCTATGTATAACACATATGAAACATAGGTCAGGACTTCGTGTTCATAGTAATTTTAAACCTTTGTAACAGAAAAAAAAAATTTAAACTTAACTTTTAAATAATTTAATTTATTAAATCTGACTTTCAACAAATTAGTTATATTTAATTTAGACATCAATATTTTCTTAATTTTTTTCTTCGTAGATAGTAGTATGATGTATGCAGCAACTGATTTATTTGGCACCATGAATCTAGGTGTACCATCTATGTTCCTTAAATGTATGTGAGTACTCTTTAAATATTGATAATCGAATTCGCCAATTGAATCGGAAAGTTTCAAGTGATGTTTGGTATGCGAAAACAAGAGTTTCTGTCTAATATAAAGGAGAGGATATGGAAACAAAGATTGCAGGGTGCTCTTAAATCTCCTTCACCAGCAATAATAGAATCTAAGTAGAAATTATTAGATAGGCCGGGCATACCACGTCATCCGTAGACCCGATCAATGAAATTACATCAACTCAAAAATTATGATACAATTACTAAAACCCTACCACAATTATAGCCTAAATTTAAGGATTTTCCCTTTAAATTCTTTTTTTTTAACGTGAGGCTAAAATTTTGTCAAATTAGTGTCTTAATTTTAAGAATTTTTTTGAGTTGTCAATACTTTATTGATTGGGCCTACGGATGACGTAGTACACCCGGACTACCTAATAATTTATCGAATCTAAGGCTTTATCTTTAACACATTTCAACTGAATATTAACTAGACTGAAATTCTGCGGGTAATTAATGAATCCCATCATTTAACTCACATGAAAAGCAAGAGACTTCAGCCTTTCCACCCAAAAACCATTAGCAAATTTCCTCGTTTTAATGGACAAATGATTACAAACCAAACATAAAAATGCTCCTAACTTCACCAATTAAACAGCCTTAGCAACATAGAAAAAGAAAAAGGCCTATGGTAAGATTTTCGCTAATCCTGCATTAAACTGCATTGCAAAAGTAATTATCAATTCCACACAAAAAATAGTAAAATACCAGCAGAAGCTGAAAGAGTGCCTAGTCTTTTCTAGGAGATGGTTAAGTAAACATAACAAAAAGCAGGGAAAGATCTTCAATTGCCCTCAACAAACTGCCTCCATGCAAGTTGCTCTTCTTTTCCTTCTTCAGCTTGTTAACTAAAACACAAAAAAGTATGAAACAGAGTCAGTTATCATCATAGAAAGCATCAAGAAAGCTTTATGTATTAGGTATTCAAAGCTTGACTCACGATTTTCATCGTTCTTAAAAAGGCTGAAGACATTATAGTCCAAGTCAGGCAAGTTTGGGTTCTCAATTAAGCCCTGAATATACCATGCCAATGATGACATGTGGTGCCACCAATACGAAACACTAAATAACCAACGCCTAAAGAGCTGAGAACAATCAATGACAGAGAGAGATGTGAGTCACAGCCAATAGCAGCACACTACAACAATAACACACAAAGTTTTGGATTCAGATTTGCACTCACAAATTTCATAGAGACAGCTGCTGCGCAGCCGCCAAAGGTAGAGGAAGCAAAATCCATCCAGAGATGCAAGGACAAACCAGATAAAAGCAAGCCACCGAGGTAAAAGTACCCTCTGCGCCTTGGTAACATAAGGGCTCCCAGGAAACATGCAGTTGCCACTGCCGCTACTGAATATTGCGCCACACTAACACTGTCATAATGGAGAAAAAAACACCCTAAGTACCAAATATTGCTTAAATAATGCAGCCAGATGAGATTGATTATAAGTCTAGATAATGGCATGGTTAAGAAATAATACTAGCGATTAAGCATTACATCGCCTTGAAAGAATAAATAGCAAGGCATTAGAATCACATGAAGAGCTAGTCTTTCTTTTTCTTTTTCTTTTTTTAATTATCATAACTGAATATGACGTAATACTAACTTGAAAGGAGGAGGAACTTTTCGTTCCCTAAATCCAAAATAAAAGGAAAATACCTGTTTCAGATGAGACTGGAATGGGAGACATGTGATGAAAATTCTTCAAGAGGATCGTAACGCCTGTACTTTCTCAACAGCGAAGAGAAGGGCTTTATTGTTTTCTTCTTCAAGATCAACGACTTCATTGCCTTTTTCTTCTGAAAGGCTTTCTCCATCGTTTCTTGAGGGAGAAACCGCACAAAAAACTCGCCGAGAACAAATTAGAGTAAAAAAGAAAGCAGGATTTTTCCTTACGATGAAACTATCAGAATTTATCATAAACAATTTTGAGAAATTTGGTACTGCAAAAATAGTGATAATAATTTTTAAAAGAAAAAGAAATTATCCAAGGGTATAATGATAGGCTGATTATACCTCAATTGTATAATGAAACATCTTTTTACCAAGTGTAACATCAACTTAATTCCCCGTAAATGTAATAGAGTATAACTTACATTAGGATGATCCTAAAATGTGACTTTTTAGGCATCCAATAGTATTTAGACACCTCATAGATTTTAGAAGATATATCACAATTATTTTATACCCATCTACACCAAATCAATTTTTATTAATTCATAAAATTTTTTTCTTTATTTAAACTAAACCCTATAACAATAAATATAACATGGGTTGAAACTTACCCTAAAGAAATAAAAAAAATTTAATTAGGGGCTAAACTTTATTATAAGAGACCATTTTTTCAATTTTTAGAAAAATTATTTGTGAGAGTGAATGTAAATTTAAAATCCTAATATCTTTTAAAATCAATGAAGTGTCAATTAATTATTGGATGCCTAAAAAGTCACTTTTTAGGATCATCTTAATATAAGTTAAACTTAATGTAATATATCTTACATGATTTATCACTTTTTAGCCTTTTTAAACTTTTGTTTTTCTCATTTAATAACTATTCATTTCTTTTTTTCAATGGATTTTTGGGTTTTGAGATTTTTTTTACTATTACATTAAATTTCATTTTTAATTAATTTTTGTAATTACTTTATAAATATACTTTTTAATCAATATTTTCAAGGCATAATATCCTTTAAATGTTTTATCAATATTTTTGTAATAATGTTGAATTCTTGAATAATTTTTTATTTTTAAAATTTTCAACGTGTTTGAGTTTTTTCAATTGATGAATTAAAAATAATTTTAATAAATTAAAAGTAAATACCAATTATAATTTCTTGTAATGAAAACAAATAAAAATTACATTTTTAGTTTAAAATACAATATATTTTGAAAATATGTATAAAAAATTCTAATATATTTAAAGTAATTACAAATTATTTTTTAAAATTAATATAATGGGAAAAAAAACTAAAAACTCATTAAAAAATAAATGGATAATTGTTATAAAAGAGAAAAGAAAAAGTTTAAGAAAGGTAATATGCGTAAATCATGTTAATTACATTACACTTATTAAGAATTAAGTTGGACATTAGACTTAGTAGGGAAAAAAGTTCCTTCATTACGCAATTTGGGTATTATTAACCCACCATTACACTCCATGATAATTCTCAAAAAAGAAAAAACTAATTCTCTTTTTGTCGTAGTAGAAGTGATAGGCTTATTTTCTTTTGATCTAAGGACAGGACACACTACTTAACAAAACTATGACAATTTTATTAAGTGTGAAATCCTTATATAAATCATAACACACCCACTCACACTGTCGATGTGGGATCAAGTAATAGGCTTATTTGTTACAACCAAAAAATAGAAAGTCACGGATCGAGGACTTTTGATGCTACAGATGTGCCAAGGTGCAGGCAACCTAGTCACAAAGTGCAGGCACACGATGAGAGGAAGTGCGGGCACAAGCCAAGGTACAGGCACATATGCAAGTGTACAATTGGATGTGCAGACACAATAGTGTGAAAATGGGCGCAAGATCGAGCGAGCAAGCGCGCAAGTGCGAGTGAGCAAGCACGTGAGTGTGGGCATGCCCATGGGCATAGTGCCAAGAGTGCGGGCAATTTTGCCAAAGAGTTTGCTAAAAGGTTCTAGGAAACCTTAGAATATTGTGGATACATGTGAGATTGACCTCCGCTTGAAAGGTTTGAGGTTCGAGTAGTGTTAATGGTCCTCGTTAGTGGGTGATCTGTAAGTACTACTATCAATCATCTCTAAGGTTTATGGCATGCCCTAACCCTAACTTGGGACAACCTCCCATCACCTAAACTTTTTTCTACCAAAAAAAAAATGGATAAGCCTTTTCTAAAAAGGTTATGAAGTATCTAGATATGGTGTAGGTTAGGTGCTTATGGATAGGAGTTAGCCACTTGGGTAAATGGAGTTGCGACATGTGGTGAAATCTTAGCCATACATTGAAGAGGTGGAAATGTGTACATATACAGGGGTAGCCTGCTCCGTTTTGTAACATAAAAGAGCATGGTTATGATGTGTCATATACCATGAAGTTTTGACAAGCACCAAAAAGCATCATCACCATTCTATTATAAACCATATAAACCATAAGACTATTTGTTTCTATTACGTTATTCTTTGTTCCATAATTAACTTTAGCTTGGAGGAAGGAGAGTTTGTTATTTTTTGGGTGGGAAAATTAAAAGAGGCTTAGGAACCTGTAAAGCTGAAAATGTTATGGGGTTTTAGAATTGATTGCCCCTCTTTAATCGTTGTAATGGGTGATGAAAGAATTAAAATGCAGTCACTTAGATTATGCCGTGCATGCAAAAGTGTTTGTTTTAATTCTGAGGGTTATTATTATAAAAACATGTTCAGTGGATTAGCAAAAAACACCCTAAACCCTAAACACTTAATGCTGTTTGAGGCCGTATTTATAATTAGAGTAAGAGTAGGAGCAGTTGTATTAATTGTACTTTAGTTTGTTATTTTGGCGGGGAAATTCATGCGGTTAGGATTCCAACGACCTCTACATTACACTGGATCAAAACCTGGGTCGGGTCTAATCTAATAGGAATTATGAAGTGTCTTTGGACCATAGTCCACGGGCCATAAAATTTTGTGATTGGACTTCAAATGAGCCTTTCAAGTCTGAAAATGCAACCATGTCCCCAGTTACTAGAGGTTACAATCGGGTGGGTTGGGTGGGTTTCGAGTCGGGTCTTTTTAGGTTCAGGTCATTCGGATTTGGGCTTGTAACAGATTCGGATTGTTTCGAATTCAGGTTTTTTCAGATTCAGGCCTAATCGGATTCGAGTTGATTTGAATTTGGATCGTTTCGGGATCGGGTTAACTCGGGTTCGGCGGGTTTCGGGCAGGTTTTGTACTTTTTTTAATTTTATGAAAAAAAAATTTTGATATAAATGAAATTTTTAAAATCTTAAAAATATGAAAGGTCAATATTTTTTATTTATTGTACTTTTGTATTTAATCATGTATATAAACTAGTATAAACTAATTTATATAAAAAAAATTATGAAAAAAAGTAGTATTACTACTAATTAAATGAATTAATTTACATAAAAATTTATGATTCATAACATATATATATATATATATATATATATTAAGATCTATTCACATTGTTATCACTCATTAATAATAAATTATGAATTGGATAAATGATTTAATTAAAAGATGATATATACAACAGAATAAATTAAAAATAAGATCCATACCTATATAATTACATTAGGTTAGTAATAAATTAATAATCAATAAATTGAAAATAATTAAATTTGGAGAAGACATATATATGATTAAGTAAATACCATACATATTACATAAATTAGTATATAATATAGTATCAATAAAAACATATCATACACATTAGACATTGATATTAGTTAAATAAATTATTAGATTCGAAAGCAAAACGTATATCAATAAGACTAAAAAATGATAAGACAATTTATTAATTAAAGGTAAGATAATCTTAGCTCTTAATTCTTGCAAGTTAAAATCAAAATTCGTAGTAGTAATTAAAATGAATATAATATTGTATATTTACAATATGGTAATGACATTGACATAGGTTAGTTGGTTTAATTTTAACTTTTATTAAGTATGATTATTGAATTGATTATCTGAATATTAATTGTGTGTAAGTAAAAATAATATGTATCATAGAAAATTATCTAATTTGTAAAATTAAAATAATTTTTCTACTACCACTACTAATAATAATAATAATAATAATTATTATTATTATTATTATTAATCTTACAAGATTTATTATATTTATTTACATCTAAATTATATACCTTTTGGCTAAACAAAATTATAATTTATTTAAAATTAGTACATCAAAACCATTTTATTTATTTATTTATTTATTATACATTATTATATTTTGATACTATTTGCTATATATTTTTAAAATGTAAACATTTGATTTATGTATTTATTATTTAATTACCATAAAAATTTTTAAAAAAATCAAATTACAAATAGATAATCAATTGTCTACTTAGACTTAGGGGACTTTAGTTTGGCATGATGAATTTTGACTTACTTACCATAATTTGTTGTACCTTTATAATTTGTTTATATCACCTACATAAGTTATTGTTGCTTTGCGTATAGATGAGATGTAAACTATTTTTCTAGAGGCTACAGTCTAACTTAAGTTTATTTTAAGTTTTCTTTCTCCACAAAAAAAAAATATTGATCAAGCTTCTGAATTACAAATTTGTAACGAAGTGGAGATTATTTGTTTACTCAATTGTATAATTAAAATGAATAAATATTGGAAATTTACAATAAATTTTCAACTAAAACTTGTATTAAAAAAATTATTTAATTATATTTAAATTTTTTATATTAAATTCGGGCAATTTCGGGTTTGGGTTTGGATCCAGTTCAGGTTTAGGTAATTTCGGGTTCAGATTATTTCGGATTGGGTTTATTTTTAGATCGGGCTATTTCGGATTTGGGTGGTTGACTTTTTTAGTCAATCGGGCCTAGTTATCAAAATCGGATCGGACTGTCGGTTTGATCTGTTGAACCGATGAACCGGCCATAGAATTGATCCGATTTTGTAATCAGACCAAAGTTGCAATCAACCCAGTCAAACCAGTAGTTTTTTCATTAAATCGGTGGTTGAACCAATTTAACAAAATTAACAAAATTAATGCAATTATTGAGATTTGAACCTTAGACCTAATAAAAACAAATACTCTCTAACCCCTAAGCCAAATAGTCTATTCATGCTATGCATTAAATATTTATATTTTTAACTAGATAATTACTTATTTTATACATAAAAAATAATATATAAATATAAATTAAACCAGTAATTGACCCCTGGATCCAACTGTTGAACCATTAATCCAGTGACCCAGTACATCAACCGGTTCACTCACCAGTCCGGTTCTGATAACTATGCAATCGGGGTTTTGATCCGGTGCAGGTTCGAGTTTTTCGGGCGTTACTCAAATCTGTTTTGCTGATTACAAATGAACAGTCGAACACTAGACACCAACTTTTGTCTCGTTCCGTTGGATGATTTTAGTTGACCTTGCTCTGCTCTAAACAGAGTTTCAACAGAGTTTCTGACTTACATATTTTGATGGACCCATAATTTTCTTCTTGTCTTCTCTGAACCTCTTCAAAACCCCACATTCTCGCTCCTTTCATGGCGATCGCTGCCGCTTCTTCCTTCTCCGTCGGTAATCACATAGTCCACCAGTATCTTTTATTACTATAATAATCTTCTTTTTTATTCATGGATTGATTATTAACAGACTGTTGGACAAAGCAATAAAGTTTTTCTTTTGTTAATTTGTCAAGTACCCTTGGTTTTCATGTTTCAAGCAAACCCTTTGGGGTTATTTCTAATTTTCAGTGCCTAATTTGGTGTGGAAAGGCTAAAAATGAGATGATTTATTAGCTTAAATAGGTCTGCACTGCCCACATGCATGTAATTTTTTTTCGCCCTTCTTTTTATACGGTCAAGTTGATTTTAGTTGATCTGAAGTTGTATAATGAGTACCCTGCTTGTCTGCTGAAAGATGAAGCAAAAGAGTGTTACTTTACTAATTATAGTACTTGCTAACATTAGTTTTTCTCGTTCATGCTCATAATTTGGGATGATGCAATAGGTATGAAGACTTGAAATGGGGCATTATGAAAATGTCAAAGTTTTATGTGTGTGTTTAAGAGGAAGCACATTTTTTGGCTTCTGAATGAACAAAAGGGCTTTGATCCTCACTTTGAAAACCTTATGAGATTCATGTGACCCTTTACATGCCTATATCAGAATACTGACATGCAAAGGGTAAAACTTTAAGTTCTGGGTTTAGTTGATTTTAGGTAATTTGATTGCCAGGAAGTTTCCTCTTTATATTACTTTTAAATCTATGAAAAGAGGGATTGAGAGCAATTGGCTTTATGAAATGGTTTAACCAGTGTAATTTTCATTTCCCCAGGAAGTGAATCTCTAACAAAGTAACTAAGATCTGGTTCTGGGTTCTATGGTTGATTTCCTCGCGAGAGTGCTTAGAAATGTGTAGAAGCAGATACTTTGGTGTCTAATACTAGGTTAAGTACTCATGCTTATATGCATAAAATTATACAAACACATCTCGTGAATATTTGTTTCTAAAGTTTACTTATTATATTTAATGTGGCTATGTTTGATGTTTGCATTGGCATTTTTATATTATGACATCTTTTGGTAACCCTTCTTATGGCATTTGCTATCAGGTCCTTCCCAGTGTCATTTATGTCATGTAGAGGGGGTTTTCTACTCACCGTTACATGGGGTCAACAGCAGTTGGGTCAAAACTAAATTTGATGGTTGCAAAGCTGTGGACCTCTCTGGCATAAGGTGCAAAATAGTTATATATCTAAGCATGTTTGAGGAGGATAAATGTCTTCCTGGATTCTATAAATCAATTTGGTTTAATCTTTAATGATTTGTTCATGATCTTCATAGCAGTATTTTTCCATCTCTTTGGGTGATATGTTTTTGAGAGATTAGATTTTATTGAACAAGCATATTGATTGTTTATTTCCACACTCAAGTTGAATACTATTTGATATTTTGGCTCATTGCTTTGTTGTGTTATGATTGTTTCTCCTGAGAATTTTTTGTATTGTTGTAACGTTGCTTTCAACATGCATCTGGTCTTCTCTGTATTTTTTATATGGTACAACTTTTGCATATGAAACATAGTTTGTCTTTAGATCCCCTGATTAAGATGCAGTTTTTATTTCAGTTTCAGATGCAGGAATCCATTTTTTGGATCAACACAATTTCATTGGTGGTCTGTTGGACATGATCTTTGCCTTTCAAAAGTTCCAGTTGCTGCTGATTATTCTGATTCTGTTCCTGACTCATCTAGTTATGAAAGTAATAGAGGTTATCATCCTCTTGAGGAACTGAAAGTTTGTAAAAGGGTCCGGGAAACTAAACTATCATCAGCTGAAATAGCAAGGACAACCGTTGAGGTGCATCTTTAAAATCTTTGAATTGCAAAACTGGAAAAATAATTTAGATTGTTTGAACTGGGTTGAATATCGTGCCAGCATAAGTGTGTTAGTTATTCCCATGACATACAGATAATTAGTTTTCCTCTTCAACAAGAATTCATGGTGATACTTTTCCAGTTTTGCTTGTCTTAGGCTAACAGCACAGCTTTGCTAGTCTTTCCTGCGACAGTGCATTGTGAACCTCATGAACAGATTTCATGGGCTGAATTTCAATATGTCATTGATGATTATGGAGGTAAGTTGGTGGACCATCTTTCAGCTTTATTTTCTCATTTATATTTTATTTATAAGTTTCCAGCTTTCAATTTATTAATTATAATGTATTTTAGTTGTTGGGATTTCGTATTTCTGTTAAGATTTATATGATTTCTTCCCTATATACATTCTGAGCTATTCTTCTTCTGGGATATTGATTGGTGAAAAGTTAGCAGTTCTCTGCCTCCTTTTCCTGTCTCTGTTTCACCTTTCTATTTTCTTCCCCCTTCTCTTGGTTTCTTAAACACGCCCACCCAACCACATACTTGGTTCTCTTCCTTCAATAATTTGATGGAACATGCTATGGAATACATTAATCTAATTTATTCGTTACCACTTTTATTTTTTAATTCAGATATCTTTTTTGAAATTTTTGATGATGGGAACATCTTACAAGATCGTGGAGCAAGTAACCTTGTGGTGAGGATATGACTGCTTCTCAAATGTTGTTTCCTACCGTACATATTGCTTAAATTAAGTTTGATGCCACTGTATATTTGGTGCAAAGTTGGGTGTCCTTGATTTAACATGTATGAGCTACTAGCTAAACTACTGCTGTGCGTTATACAAATAAAAATAGTTCTAGGAGGGATGATTTTATGAGAATCACATGAGGGCTATACTTTGAATGACAAATACTTTTCGTATTATACCTAATGAGTCTGTCTTAAGTTGGTCAATATGTTACTCATTGTTTATCAAATTTCTTTTTCCCTAAGCGGGCAAAAGGCATTATCCACAGATTCATTCTAATTTCTAATTTGTATAGCTTTCTGATTTTGATATCAAAGGTTCCAAAGCCACTGATAGGTTTTGATAAGCCTTTCAGGAATCTGTAATTACAAAATAAATGGCTTAAGAAATTACTAAAATCAGTAATAAATTGCAAGTGTGAAAAATGTAGACACACTATATTTTATTCTGTGCTTAGTGGTAGTGTGTTTCATCGTCTTCTCGATAGAGCTCATGCTACAAGATAGCATTCACTATTCTACTCGTTAGAGAATATAAGAAACTTTAGTAGTCATTAAGACATCTATTCTTCAAAAGACGCCAATAGAATTGTGATTACTTATGATATTACTACGAGAATTGTTCATAATAAAAAAAGTTGGTGGACTTATGTCTTGCAAGCGCTTCTATATTCTCACTTTGACTTATTGCATTCCTTAAAGAGGTGTACTATTTTCCTGTTATTATGATTTCACTTCTTCAGAATGCTTTAATTGGAATGGACATCCCCATACATGCAAATAAAAGGGTGGTTAGTGAATACAATGTTTCAGACATTGGGAATGAGGATGAAATTCCTTTTGATGATGATTATTTTGAGGTTAGAACCACTGATTCTTGATTTCTAGAGTGAATTTGTGACGTTCTTTTTCATAAGTTTGGCTGCTCAAGTCACATTTACATCAAATAGGTTATGGATTCTGAAGTGCCTGAGGCTCCAGTTGATTGGGGAATGCCTGATACTGCCACTGCTAGCTGGGTTCATCCTATTTATTTTGCCAAGTGCCTGACAAAGGTGATGATAGCTTAATTGGTATGACTACAAGTTGTTACTTAGTTGAAGATGCTAATAAGTAATAACGGCTTCTTGTAGTAAACTTGATTGAGTATATGTGAACTGGTGATTCATAAATGATATCACTATTAACTACTGACCTTCTTATATTCTAAGATTTTATTGTATGCAACTGGTCTTTGTTCCCTATTACTCTACCAAAAGGCTACTAAGAATATAGTTGATCAGTGAATTGGTTCATGAGTTTAATAAATCATAGTTTCCCTTGTATTGGAAGAGCACACATGAGTTATGAGTAGAATATACTTCCATTTTTTTTGTCCTATTTATTTAGATGGGTAGCACAGTTAACACTTAGTTTATGCATTATTGCAGGCTGTTCATATGGAACATGATAGAAAAATGGACCACCCATCAAATGGCGTATCTATTATAGGTTGCCTCAGACCAGCCTTTCCAGATGAAGAATCATATCTAAGAAGGCTATTCCACTTTGAAGATAATGATGGCTACACAGAATGGAAAGGTTTCTTATATTTACATGCTAAATCCTCAGTCATCACTCACCATTTTAGACATTTCTTTTGTTGAGCTAAATTACTGGGAAGACCTCCCTAGCTATCTTCTTCTAATGATCAGCTGGTGGAAGCTGGCAGCCTGACTATCACTACCATTAGGTGTTTCCCTATGTAAATACATAGTGGTGAATTTTGCAACTTGGCTCTAATCCTTCTCATTTTGCACTTGTCTAGATGGAGAAGCTTCTAGATCTAGTTCCAAATATGGTGCATGCAAAAGTGGCTCGATTCTTTATCGATTGGAGATAATGAGAATGGAATTATTCTCTACATATGGTGCTCAGGCATGTAATTTACTCTCTCTCCAGGATAGACTTATGATTTTGGTGAACCAGATGTGTAGTTCAATTGAAGTATGGTAGTGGTAGAAATATTATCATATTGTTTCCTTCATGCAGAGGATTGCCTCAAATATGCGGCAATCCTCAAATATATGCTTACTCAGAAAATAATCAAATTTTCTTTCATTTCTATGGGGGTTTCTTTCTACAAGAAAAGATTGTGTAACTCAAATTGTAATTCTGCATCTCTTTGTATATCTGCAGTCTTTAATTAGCTTGCAAGATTTTCAAGATGCCGAGCCTGATGTCCTTGTACACTCTACTTCAGCAATTATGGATCGTTTTAGTCTGAAGGGAATCCGGTGCAATGTTGCTCTAAAAGCTCTTTGCAAGAAGAAGGGTCTACAAATAGAGGTAATAACTAATAAAATGGTATCTTTATCTTTTTCATCCTTTTTCCTTTTTTTTTTTTCCACTTATCTATCTTAAACTTGTTTTTCATTCTTTGCATCTGTTGGAAGGTACTTATCGTTTTCCATAGTAGCATGTCTTTTACCCCATACATGAACTTAGTATTGTGGCTAGAAATGTCCAAAACAAGGGGTGTGCTTAAGTTATTTTTAATGAAAAGCTGTAAAATATTGTTACTTCCTCTGTAAGCTGCATATAAGGTGCCCCGCAATGTCAGATTTACAAAAATGAAAAATGTATATCAATATGGTCAATCATTTCTACTAAGCCATTGCTCTTTCTGCTTATCAACAATATACTTCTGCCCGTTATGGAGAAGCAAAGGTATTGAAGTCCAATTGGTTGGAAACCTTTCAGGTTATAGCCTTATAAGTCAACATGCTATATATCTGTTTTAATGAAATTAAACTAATGCGGCATTCCTTGATTGAGCATTTTTAGCGGAGGATATCATGTCTAACTCATTTTTCACTTCCAGCATATGCAAACTTATAAAATGATAAGGCACTTCTGCGACAAAGGTTCATAAGCATGCTTCTCAAGGCTTGAGATTCTTTATGTTTGCCACGTTGGTGTTATAAATCTGTTTCAGCAGCAATTTGAAGCCCTGATCATTACTCTTCTGTAGGGAGCTAATTTGATTGGAGTCGATAGTCTTGGCATTGATGTAAGAATTTTCTCCGGGGTAGAAGTACAAACTCATCGTTTTCCATTCAAAGTCCGGGTAAGGAACTTGCAAAACAGTTTAAACTTATTCTATAGAAGGAAATGCCCTTTCATACTGTACGGATTGGTTAATTAGCTGATATATACTATTAATTAGCTGGTTTACTCACTACTCAGTTCTGTTTAAATCCACAGTATTAGTTTCAATATTTTGTATGTAGTGATGCTTAAACCATTAAAAATAAAACTTTCCACGCTCCAAGCTGACAGTCATAGCTGAATTGCAGGCTATGTCTGAAGCAGCGGCTGAAAAGCAGATCCAACAACTGCTGTTCCCCCGGTCTCGCCGAAAGAAATTGAGGACTCATGGAGATGGACTTAGGGAACCAAGCTCCTTTTAGGTTTCCTTTTGTAGTAATCCAGTTACTCTGGTCAAGGATTGTTCAAAACTTTTGAAAGTTCTTTAAACCAGCATTTTGCAACTTTGGTCGAGAAGAGTAGTGAGCTTAGGTTTTCCAAATTCCTTCCACCAAGTGCCAGCTGATTATAGTGCAGTTATGGTCACCATCAAGAATGGAAGGACTCGGTACTCAAAAGATTTACAGTGCTATTTGGTTGAGATTGACCAGATCCTACAACAATAGCTAAGCTGTTTGCTATCTAAGCAGTCTTAGTAGATGAAGCAGAAAAGAAAAACTGTTCTTGGAGGTTGATGAGTGGTCATCTGAAGCTTCTTAATTGTTAGTATGATAGGTAGCTTGAGAAGTAATAAAGTGGGGGCTAAAGGTAGCATCTTGTACATGTTTCTATGTGATGCCTGCCCCAGAGCCTTTTTCAAAGTGGCCATCCAGATCATTGTAACCCACCTTTGTAACTCAAGCACTAAGCAATTGCTGACCACTGCTTGAATGGAGCAATAAACCGGGTATAGATATTTGCAGAAATGATAAATAAAACGTAGCAGAAATTTAGCTTGGTACAAGTGTTCTGATTTCTGTTTACTTATCCAATTATTGCTTCTCATGTTCAATGAATTTACCCAAGACGGGTGTGTTTATCACTTGAGAAATGTCATTAGTTTGCATAAAATTCCAGCTTTCCTCTGAATCAATATAACATAGTTTTCCTTCAATTGGTTTCCAAATACCTCAGTTTCTTTTTTGTTATTTGCACTATGGCAAAGTAAAATTTATAAAGAGATGGTCGGTCAAAATTGAATTTAACTGTAAAAAATTCAAGACTTTTCAAAGGGCAAGGATACTCTTTTGTCATCCGGTCACCGGCATTGCAATCATCCTCTCTTTGGCCTCCAAAGCAATGGTTGCCTTTGCCTTGAAAACGAGAGGAAAACGCTTCTCAAGTCTCAAGTAGCATACTGACTTTTATATAATACTAGCCATTGACCTAAATCTTGAGCTCCAGGAAACAGAGGGATCAAAAGGGTGCAAAAGCACGAAAAATGGAACCAATACAGCAATTACCAATTTTCCAATTTCCTTTTAACTCCCCTAAATATCTATTATTCAATTTCTTGTGATAAACAAATTATCCCAAAATTTGATGTTTCCATTGCCATCTGCATGACCCTTTTACATGTTCACATATTGTTTACTCCAGAGATAGGTTTGTCATCATGATTTCTTCCCTTGCATGTCTTTTCCAATATTTTTGTTCTCAATAGTCTCTCTTCCTCTGGTGCTGGTGGTACAATCATGCTTGCCAGTTTCCCCCGTTTCCGAGCTTCCGGCAATAGATCCTCCGTTGAGGTTGTCAAACCGGCCTCCTCATCAACACGTTTGGTTCTCTCAGCATCTTCGTCCGCAAGGCCAGCTCGGCGTTGATCCTCTTCCATATCACCCCTAAAGTAAGAGGAAAGCAACGGCTACTCAGCTTTCTGTCCGTTACAAAGCTTAAAACAGCTTGAATTGAAAAATCACGTACCCTGAGTAAATAATGAATCCAACAGCTACAGGCACCAAGGCTAAAAAGTACATCTAATCAATCTGAAAAAGGATAACTGTGTATCAGAAAACCGATCCTCAAATCTATCAACTTTAGACTTGAACTCGAATCACAATTTTAAGAAAAGTTTAACTTATATTAGGATGATCCTAAAAAATGACTTTTTAGGCATTTAATAATTAACTGACACTTCATTTATTTTAAAAGATATTAAGATTTTAAATTTACATTCACTCTCACCAAATAATTTTTCTAAAAATTGAAAAAATGGTCTCTTATAATAAAGTTTAGCCCCTAATTAAATTTTTTTTATTTCTTTAGGGTAAGTTTCAACCCATGTTATATTTATTGTTATAGGGTTTAGTTTAAATAAAGAAAAAATTTTATGAATTAATAAAAATTGATTTGGTGTAGAGGGGTATAAAATAATTGTAATATATCTTCTAAAATCTATGAAATGTCTAAATACTATTGGATGCCTAAAAAATCACATTTTAGGATCATCCTAACGTAAGTTATACTCTTTTAAGAATTAGTAAAGTCATGTTTCTCATGACCAGAAATACAACTGAAAGAAGCAGTTTCTAGTTGTGTCAGAATTTCAGGCTAATTTCCTTATGAAACAACGTGTCCAATGTACCATTCCAAGAAGTTAAGCATAAAGCACTGCTGGTCGACCACTTTGGCACTCAAAACAATCGATATTTACAAAATCAATAAACTGGAATAGCAGACAACAAAACACAACAACTTGTTACCCTACCCCATATGCTAGATTTCTTCATCATTTGTGCTCACTATTTCTATAAAAAGTGTTTCAACGGGAGACCATCTCACGTTTAACACTTAAATGAATCTTAAATGAATCGACGCACAAAGCAAAGTGTTGAATATGGCTGAAGAACTACAAGTCAATCAATTATGTTAACAACCAAATCAAATCATATCTTTGAAAGAAGCTAATAGCCGACAGAGCTACATGTTTTAGGCGGTGGAAAAGTCAATCAATTATGTTAATGCTTTGTTTTTTGTGCAGCCACTTTCAACCAATCAGAAGCTAGTATTTTAACAACCAAATCAAATCTAGCAGCTGTATTTTTGGCATGTTTAGTCGGTGGAAACAGCAAGTGGAAGAATCCAACAAAAAGCAGCCATCTTGCTGTATTTTTGGACCAATAAGCAATGAGAGTCTTACCTACTTGTACTGATATTTTATCAGATTGTGAACCAGCTCAAGCAACTTGTAATTTTTTTTTTTGAATCATTGTATTGCTCTCGGAACTTGCAGCAAACAAGTTGCTGCAAACCTTTTGTATAAATTGAACTCATGTTCAATGAATTTTAATTAAGCCGATGAATCATTTTTAACTTCTTAACTTCATCTTTCTGTTTAGCTCTCTGTTTTGAAAAAGTTTATGTTCAAATATTTTTCTGCTTTGAATCCAACAAATGTTTATGTTCAAATATTTTTTTTTGCTTTGAATCCAACACAAAGCCTCCTGAGCTAACCCAATAAATTTTATTAAACACAGAGACAAATTGAACAGGAAACAAAAAACGGCAGTCCATATCTCACACCAGCAAATCACGATACCAGAAAAGAATAGGTTTCCTCGATAACTTAAACCAAGAAATTAGAGACTGGAACACAACCCAAAGTGTTCAATATTGATACAATCATGTATAAACACACATATATGAGTTAAATGGTAGTACCTACAACATGAGAAAACATTCAGGCATGAAACCTCCGACCATAAAAGTCCAGCAATACTCTCTATGACTGATGACTTTGACAGACGAAACCTTCCCGTGCGTCCAGCATGTACATGATTCACGTTAATTTTGCAATTTAAGCGTGCAATAAGAAGCTTCGTTCCGAATTCTGTCTCCAAAGCAGGGCAGATAAAGCATAAGGTGTCACCATCCACGAAAAACACAGAGGCCCCGTCGTAAACAGAAGGCTCATAGTACAAAATTTCGTCAAGTCCAAGTACGTCCTCAACCGGGTACCACCTTTTGTGAATCAAATCGTAGGAGTGCATTTTGCCATCATATTGAGAGTAACAGTGGAGAATATTATCCAGCACAGCACTGGTTATGCACAAATGAAAGGTACGAGGATCACCACAAAAATTCTCATCCAAACAGATCCATGACCTGCTATCGATAAAGTAGGCGTAAAGGGCTTTGGTTGAAGCAATATGAAGCAAAATCCGCTCGTTGCTACCATCAGGATCAGTTACGACAGCATTGATAGGAGTCGTGTAGTAAGCAACTTCTTCGTCACTTGTCAATGGAGGCAAAAATTCCCACTGGTTCTTTTCCGGATCATAAACCTCAGCAGAAAACTCTTCCCTATATGCTCGTCCAAACACATAGATCTTACCATCAACAGCCGAAAGAGCTAGAACCACGCGGGAACGAAGCATTGAACGGCAGAATTTCCACCCATCTTCAGGGTGGAGCGTATCCAAACAATACACATCTGAATGATAATGTTTACGCTTACGGCTTGATTTATGTGCAATGATGCAACCCGAACGGCTTGAACAGTAACCTCCAAGGACGTAGATTTTGGAACCCAGGACTATAGCTTTTGCGCGTGCTTGGCATTCGGGTTTTAAGATGGGAAAATCCGGGCAGAGATTCACATCGCGGCAACCATCGCTTGAATGGTGTTGCAGAGGAACCTCGTACAGGGCATATCTCACATACTTGCCATCTTTCTTCTCTTCAATTTTGTTGAAGCTGTTTGCTCCGGGGTGATAGGGAAGGGCGGTCGACGAGCACGAGAGTGCCTCCTCAGGGACAATGCCTGCAAGACAAAGGGGAGAAGCCGGCATTTGGCCGGCGATTCCCTCTCCGACGGTCAAGTCAGTAGAGTTCAGAGGAGTATAGTGGAAGAGTATGGGGTAGAAGTGCCTTACCGTTGGGTTGCTACCTAGGTCCTTTTATAGTGCAAGGCCCGAGTCTCAAGGTCTGACAAGGTTGGTGATGGTAGAGTCGTCCGTAGGATGAGAAGTGGTCGACCACAGGGCGTGGGATTGACGGTCGACTTTAGGCACTTGGGAGGGCTGTGCTCAACAAGTGCCCCCCAACAGTGAGGGGAGCTATAACGTGGCTCGTCGAACCGTTTTTGTTTTGCTGTTCTTTTTTTTTTTTTGAAACTGGTCGTCTTTTGAGCGGGGAGGGGATCGATCGTTCGTCGAGTTGGATTTGAATTTTGAATTTTGTAGAGGAAGCTGTTTTAGGCGATAGTTGATGGTGCCACGTGTCGACGACGATAAATATCTGGGTCGAGGGCACTCGTCTAACTTTTGACATTCATCCCTTTCGCTCTTCAGTTTTTCGAGGCTCTCTCTCGATTTTCTTCCTCGATTTTCCGGGTTCCCTTCTTCGCCGCCACTGTTGTTGCTGTCGGTGCTGTTGTCCGGTTGAACCATTACTAGTTTCTCCTTCCGGTTAGTTCGCCTTTCTCTTATCTCTTGTTTAGTTTCGGTTTGCGTCAAGTTTGTGAATTCTTCTAGTTTGTCGTTTTCAGTTTGTTGCTCGTATTGTCATCATGAGTGAATCGAGTGAAGCTAGTAGTAATCTAGGTTATAGTGGGGTTAAGGGGAATGATGAGTATGGGGATGAAAGTTCAAGCCCCACCTCAAGTAGTGTTGCTGCGTCTGGTGAGGAAGGTGGTGGGGGTACTGCCGTCGAGGCTAGGGGGTGCCGGTTGCTGATGCAGCTGGCTCCAGTCGTCGGGCTGCTTCGAGCCTTGCTGTTGACGACGAGTAAGAAGCCTTGGTCGTCGTGGGGGGTAGCATTTCTGGGTTAGCCCCGGAAATTGAAGTTAGTGAAGGCACGGGTCGGCATCAAAAGAAAGCACGTGATGTCAGGGCTGTGGCCGACAGCTGCGACACACGATATAGGGATGGTGCATGCTCGGCCGCAGATTACGAGAAGTTGTTGATGTTTTCTCGGGAATGGGGCTTTGAGCATCTCGATTATGTTGTTAGGTTAGCCGGCCAGAAGAGGATATCGAGTGAAGTTGCTAAAGATGGGTGCTCGGTCGTCTTTTATGAAGAGTGCTTCAAAGGTGGCTTGAGGCTACCACTGGGCCCCTTCTTTTGCCGAGTACTCAAGTATTTTGGCTTAGCACCGAGTCAACTTGCTGCGAACGCATGGAGAGTTCTTGCCTCCTACGTCGTCCTCTCGTTCATCCCCGCCGACTGAGGATTTGTGGGATAGGTAAACCGGGGTCCACAGAATATGCACAGTCACCCTGCGGTCCGCTCATGATCGGGAAAAACCTTCACGTGATCGGCGGTGAGGGTGAAGTTAGGAGGAGTAGGAGGAAGGGGAAGGGTGATTCCCATCCCGTGGCTCGTCCAAGGGGCAAAGCTGGCACGTCCGGGGGTGGTGCTGATGCTCTTGTCGATCGTGTTGATGACGAGCCGTTTGGTGGTAGCGATGCTGCCCAAGTCCTCGAGGTTGGCTCGGAGATGGTAGTCTACGGGAGTGACGATCGGGCTGGGATGAGGTCGTCTCTCCAAGAGTTCTTAACAGGTGAAGGGGTGGTCGGCCGTATTTGGTTATACGGGTGCTGGGTTTTAGCCCTTGGGTGTTCTAGGATTGGTAACCTCATATGTTACTTCCTGATGGTTGTTTTTTGTGGCAGGTTCGGAAACTGTGGATATGGCATTCGACGATACTCCGATCTCCCTCTCCCCTGCTGCTTTGGCCAAAATGAGTCGGGGCCAAAATCCCTTGACCGCGGGATCCAAGGGGGCCTCGGTGGCACGTCCAGAGCCCAAGAGGAAGGCTTCCGCTCCCGAAGCCGATCGTCTAAAAAAGAAACCTACGGGGGCGTCGAAGTTGGCCCACAGCACAAGTGGGTCGTCGTTGCCGAGCAGAGCTGCCCAACCTACTACCTCTGTGCCCATGACGATCACTGTCCATCTTCCGGTCGTCCCCGTCTCCTCATCAGTGAGGGCGCCCCAACTGCCGCAAACGTCAAAAAGTCTGGTTCCGGGATCTGCCATATGTCCCTGGGTTGGGGATGAGCGGCTAGTGAGCAACGCCGGGAGTATCCTTGCGAATCCAGCGTGAGCGGCAGATGCCCTGCCGATCGATAATGATGTCGATCGAGATTTCTTGCGTAACCATATGACGCAGAGGGAATGTGCTGGGTCGTCGATAGCCCTTGTGCGCCAGGTAAAATGTTTTAGTAGTGCTTACGAGATGCTTGTGACTGTTTGCTTATGCGATCGTGTTTTGCAGCTGGAGACCGTAATGTATGGCTGGGTGGAGCATATGGCTAATGCGGAGGAGAGCTACCAAAAATCTCAGGACTTCATCAAGTACCTGAGCGAGGGCCACACAGCGGAGAAGAAGAGGCTGGAGGAGCAGCTGGCCACCGTGGGTCGTGAAAAGGAGAGGGAACAAAAAGATACTGACCTGGCGCTGAACAAGGTCGTCGAGCTTACCGACAGGGTGAAGGCCCTGGAGGATAAGCTGATCGTCGAGGTCGGTGCCAAAGACACTGCTGTCCAATCTGCCAAGGAGCTGAAGGAGGACAATCAAAAGTTAAAGGTTTGGTCTAGTCTATATGGAATTCTGTTATCCTCAATCGTCGATCGTCTGATACATAGTGTTTGCAGGATGAATTGGCGGCTATGGAAGCGAGCTTTGAGACGGCTGTGGAGAAGAAATTGGGAGGTCTCTCTGATGCTATGATGACGTATGGCAATATGATGCGTGATAATGCCATCAAAAAGATCCAGGAGGCTTTCCCAAATGTCAAAGTGGACGGCCTGGATTTCACGCTTCCAGACGAGGATGCAGAAGTTGAGCAGAGCCAAATGTCGGGGGTGAATGTTGATAACTTCATTCGGACTCCGGATACGCCTGGTTTTGACAGCCACCCCTCCGAAACGGCCGATCCTCATAATGACGTGGTCATCATTGACGCTCCCGAGGGCCAGCAGACGATCGCTCCCGAACCCCCTGTCGAGAAGTTAATTTTCGTAATAGAATTGATTTACTGAAACAATTTGTTTGTTTTATGACTGTTGATTTATCCCATGTGAGTTTATTCAATAAATGTCGTGTTTTTCATTCTCATGATTTCTATCTTGTAGTGTTATCAAAGCAGTCTTCATTTGTCGCTCGCTATCCTTGGTTGCTATTGTCGTTTTATTCTAGTTGGTATCTCATCGTGGTTTGATTGAGTCGTACGGTTTGTAGAGTTGAACGAAATGTCGATTGTTGAATTCATTCTCAAAATGTACAAAAGTCGATCATGTAGAAGTGTCGAGTAATCATTAAAAGTAGTATCTCTTCAAGTGAATGGCATTCCATGTACGAGGAACTCGTTTGCCGTTCATGTCTTCTAGCCGGTATGCTCCTTTTCCGAGAACCTCAATGGCCCTATACGGGCCTTCCCAATTAGCGGATAGTTTTTTCCTTTCAGAAGTCGGTCGACTGGCCTCACAGCTGCGAAGGACGTAATCGCCGACCTGAAATTGTCGGCCGTTAACTCGCTGATTGAAGTATTTGGCTACCTGTTGTGATCGTGCTGCAGTTTTCAATTGGGCGTCCTCTCGGACTTCCTCCAAAAGGTCAGATTCGAGCGTAGGTCCGCCTCGTTACTGGACTCATCGAAATGGAGAGTCCGGTGTGTCGGGACCCCGATCTCGGCTGGGACGACTGCTTCGCAGTCGTAGACTAGGTTGAAAGGGTATTCTCCAGTCATCGTGCTGGCCGTTGTTCTGATTGCCCAAAGGGTATCGGGAACTTCCTCTACCCACGAGTCCTGTGTGTCGTCTAGCTTTTTCTTGATGCTCCGGAGAATCTTGCCGTTCATGGACTCGACCTGGCTGTTTGCTTGTGGATGTGCAACTAACGTGGACCTCAGCTCGATGCTGAAGTTGTTGCAAAGCTCTCTTACCCGTTCAGCATTCAACTGGGTACCGTTGTCGACCACAATAGTTTTAGAAAGACCAAATCGGCAGATGATGTTTTGCCATAAAAACTTTGTTACGGCTTGCTGGGTGATTGCCGAGAGGGGTTCAGCTTCTACCCACTTTGAGAAGTAATCGCAAGCAACGATAAGGAACTTTTTCCCTTTAGCGACCGGGAATGGCCCAAGCAGATCCAGGCCCCATTTGACGAACGGCCATGGTGATCGAATAGCATTTAATTCTTCAGCTGGCATCCTGGACACCTTTGCAAACTTCTGGCATTTGTCACATTTTTTTACCAACTCAGTCGCATCCTTTCTCATGGTCGGCCAGTAGAAACCCTATCGGACTGCCTTTTGAGCGAGTGTTCTTCCACCCATGTGATTTCCGCACACGCCTTCATGGATTTCTCTCAGGATATATTCGGCCTCTTTGGGGACGACACACCTCGCCAGTGGCTGGTTGAAGGACTTTTTGTAGAGCACGTCGTCGATTATGACATATCTTGAGGCTCTCTTTTGTAGGATCAGCGCTTCGACCTTGTTTTGTGGCTTCTCTCCTTTCAGGTACCGGACGATTGGCGTCAGCCAACAGTCGTCCTGTCTTATGGTTTGAACTTGTAGAGCGTGTGCATTTTTCCAGCTGTTTGGTTGATCGACATATTCCAGGGTCACCTTTCCTCTAATGTTGGAGCTGGATGAGGCCATTTTGGACAGTACATCCGCTCGGCTGTTTTCTTCCCTGGGGATCTGGTGCAAGGAGATCCTGTCGAATTGCTTCCATAACTCCTGGACTGTTTTATGGTAAGCGACGAGGTTGGCCTCTTTTACCTCATACACGCCCAACACTTGTTTGGCCACCAGCTGCGAGTCGACTTGCACCTTCATCTGCCGAACACCGATTTCTAGGGCTAGGCGTAGACCAGCGATTAGTGCCTCGCACTCCGCGGCGTTGTTGGATAACGGGAACCGAAGGTTAGGCCGTACTGGAACTCTTCCCCTTCTGGGCTGGTTAGCAGCAGTCCTGCTTCTGACCCTTCTTTAGTTGCCGACCCATCTGTGAACAACTGCCAATCTGTTGGTGACGGTCGTATTTTGATGGTCGACCCTTGTTTGTTGTTGACTTCTTTGGTCGGTGTAGTAATAGCAGTAGGCACATTCTGAGGGGCCATGAAGGTGCATTCCGCAATGAAATCGGCGAGGGCCTAATTTTTTTATGGCTTTCCTGCCTTGGTACTCGATTCCAAATTCTCTCAACTCAACATTCCACTTCATTAATCGACCTGAGGTGTCGACCTTGCATAGAATTTCTCGAATTGGTTGATCGGTTAGCACGGTTACTTTGTGGGCTTGAAAGTACTGCCTTAGTCGTCTTGCAGCAGTGATTAAGGCGAAGGCCATTTTTTCTAGCCGACTGTAATTGTATTCCCCGTTCTGCAGTGCTCTGCTAACGTAATATATGGGGCGGTCATGCTGACCTGCTTTCTTGACCAACACTGCTGCGACTGCTTCATCAGATGCTGCAACATACAGATATAAATCCTCCCCGGACTCCGGTCGACTGAGTAGCAGCGGATTACACAGATAGCTCTTCAACTGCTCAAATGCCTGTTGGCACTCGTCCGTCCATACGAACCTCGATCGACATCTGAGCAATTTGAAGAATGGTAGACATTTTTCTGCAGACTTTGATACAAACATATTTAACGCCGCCACCCGACCGGTTAGGACCTGTACTTCTTTGACGGATCGAGGTGGTGCCATATCCAGAATGGCTTTGATTTTCTCTGGATTGGCTTCGATCCCTCTTTGGGATATCATGAAACCGAGGAACTTGCCAGCTTCCACAGCGAACGTGCACTTAGCTGGGTTGAGTTTCATACCGTACAGCCTAAGCGTCTGAAATGCTCCCTCAAGGTCTGCCAGATGTCGGTTGAAGTCAGGACTCTTGACGAGCATATCATCTACATACACCTCTATTGAGCGGCCTATCTGCTCCTTAAAGATCCTGTTGACGAGGCGTTGGTAAGTTGCCCCTGCATTTTTTAACCCGAACGCTGTGACGTCATAACAGTACAACCCATCCTCGGTGATAAATGCAGTCTTTTCCTGATCTTCCTTTGCCAGTGGAATTTGATGATAACCGAAGAAGGCGTCCATGAAGCTCAAGTATCTGTGGCCTGAGGACGAGTCTACCAGTCTGTCGATCGACGGGAGTGGGAAGCTGTCCTTTGGGCAGGCCTTGTTCAAGTCGGTGAAGTCGACGCACATCCTCCAACTGCCGTTCGACTTCTTCACCAAGACGACATTCGAAACCCACTCCGGGTAGTAGACCTCTCTGATGAACCCTGCCTTTAGAAGTTTTTCCACTTCTTGTCGTATGGCAGTGACTCGTTCGGGGGCGAACTTTCGCTTCTTTTGGCGGACCGGTTTCGAGCCAGGTTTAACGTTCAGTCTATGAGACATGATTGTCGGGTGAATCCCTGGCATATCCGCTGGCGACCATGCGAAAATATCTGAATTCTTCACCAGAAATTTCACCACCTGTTCCTGCTCGTCGTTTGTGAGCCTTGATCCCATTTGCGTTATTCGCTCAGGTTCGGACAAGCTTAGTGGTACTTCCAATGTTCGTTCAACTGGTTGAGCTTTGCTGAGTGTTTCTTCGTCCTTGGTGTCTAGCATATCTAGTGTGCTGCATGATATTGCGAGCATTTCGCGCTGGTAAAGCTGGTGCCCTTCAAAGCCATGGAACTCTAAAACATTTATCTCCATATCGCATACACCGGTCGGCCTTAGTATAGCTTGCCCCCCAGTTCTTGCTGATTCTAGAGTTTCCAGTTCGTCTCTTGCTTCAGCAGTTTGTCGGGACATGACGAGTGACACCAGATGACACTTTCTGGCCATTGCTTGATCCGTCTGCATATAGCCTATGCCCCCCGGTGTAGGGAACTTGACTTTTAGGCAGTAGATTGCTTCTACCATTCTTGTCCTTTTCATCATTGGTCGTCCAATAATGGCGTTATATGGGGACGGTTGATCCACCACAATGAATGTTGCCATGTGATTGAGCACATGCCGTCCGTCCCCGACGCAAATTGGCAGCTTGATCAGTCCCTTCACTAGGATACGGTTGTTGCCAAACCCGTAGATGGGCTCACATGGAGATAACTGCTCGTCCTTAAACCCCATGGATAGGAATGCTTTGTAGATGATAGCGTCGACTGCGCTTCCGCTATCTACGAGGATCTTGTTTACCTCGTAATTCCTGATAATGGCTTTGACAACAATTAGGTCGTTACCCGTATCGTATACCAAGTCTAATTCGTCGGGTTTGAAAATAATTGCCCACTCACTGTCGTCTCTCCATTCCGTCGGCTGGGTGCTGATGCCGATCAAGTAAACGCTTCTCAGGTGCTCTTTTCTCTTAGACTTAAAGGTGGCCCATTCCTCTATGAATCCCACAATCGTGTTAATTACGCCGTGCACCTGAGGTCGCTTGTGCTCCGTTCTTTCCTGTCGGTCGGCATTGCCACTTCCATTATGTTGATTGGGATTTTTGCAATAGTTTCGAAGGTATCCCCTCGAGATCAAGTCTTCTATTGCTTGCTTGAGATCGTAACATTCTTCCGTTGTGTGGCCACCATCTTGATGAAAATCGCAATGTTTCCCTTCATTCTTCCCCCCCCCTCTTGGGGTTCTTCATAGGTTGCGGCCACTGTATTCTGTTCGACATCTCTCCCTTGGAAATGCTGTGCAATATTTCTGTTCTAGTGGCCATCAGTGGGGTGAAGTCTTCTGGCCGACATCTTGGGACGACCGCCTCCCTCCGTGGTGGCTCCATTCTGGGGTGTGCTTCAATTCTCAATGCTTTCCCTTCCCGTCGTCGACCCCTCGTGTCACGATCACGAGGGCGGGAAGGCCTGTCTTCTGCAGGGGGTCGGCTGCTTTGTTGTCTGTTGTCCGCCCTGCCATCTTCACTTCTTCGGTATGCTTTGTAGTTTGCTACCTCGACCTCTTCAGCCTCGGCGTATCTATGGGATTTTTCGATCAGCTCATGCAACTTAGTAGGTTTATTTTCTGTCAAATCATACCTCAAATGTCGATTGCGGAGGCCGGCTATGAAGGCCTCGACGGCAAAACTTGGTGCTAGTTCGTCTATTTCCAGGACTGCAACATTGAAGCGATCAACGTATGACTTCAGTAGTTCATTTGACTCTTTTCGGACTGTCATTAGCATGGCAGGTGTCCTCTTCGGCTTTCGTCGACTTGAGAAGTGGGACATAAAGGCCACACTGATCTGGGTAAAGTTGACGAAAGAGCCTGCCAGTTGCTTGTAAAACCATGTGCTTGCTATCCCCGTCAGGGTTATGGGGAAGACCCTGCATTTCACTGCATCGGAAGCCCCGTATATGTTGAGTGACTCTTTAAAGCATGAAAGATGATCTTTCGGATCCCCAGTCCCATCATATTTCTCCTTGGGGATCTTAATGTTGGTAGGGATGTGTTCTTTTTGGACGATCGACGATAATGGACTTTCGTCATCGTTTAGCCACTGCATGTAGTCGCCTCTGGCCTTTTCCAAATCCTTTACTTGTGCCTTGAGTTTGTCTACTTCCTCGATCAGCCTCGGGTCGTGTTCCACCCTGGCAGTTTTCTCTCTTGTCGCACTCCTCTGGTCCTCTTTCGGGGTACTCTTTCTTTTGGTGCCCGGCTAACACTGTGCTCGGAACCGGACGACCATTCTTGTTGATCGTCTGGCCCCTGCATGATCGGTGGAGAAGAGCCTGGTCGGCGTGATGCGTTTGCTCTGGTCGACCTAGAATGTACGGTTTGTGCATGTTGAGGCTGAGATGGTTGAGGGGGTTGTGTCCGCTGAGGCTGGTCGGCTTGATGTTTGTACCTGTCGAGCTCGGCAGCCTGGTTATCTATCTTCTTTTTTTGTTCACTGAGCTGTGCCTGTAACATCAGCACTTGCTGTTGCATCATGGCCATGTACCTGAAGAAGTCCGAGCTTGGCATCGTTTGCCCCCCTGCCAACATTGCCAGAGGAGTCGATGCTGGCGTTTGTGTCACCGGAGTGGTGTTATGCCCGGGTGATTGTCTAAATGTGTTGGGGAATGGCGGGTCAGAACTCTGAGCTCCGCTGGGATTTTCAAAGAGATTTGACCGTGCGGAATGGAGGACCTGCGGTGGAATTTGCTTGGAGCATCGGCCCTGGGGGTTATCCTCTCGGACTGAACCAGATTGCTCTGGTGGTGAAGACATGGCTATCGTTCCCACAGACGGCGCCAATGTTGAAGCTGTTTGCTCCGGGGTGATAGGGAAGGGCGGTCGACGAGCACGAGAATGCCTCCTCAGGGACAATGCCTGCAAGACAAAGGGGAGAAGCCGGCGTTTGGCCGACGATTCCCTCTCCGACGGTCAAG
Source organism: Microcos paniculata (assembly GCA_030664755.1). Lineage (NCBI taxonomy): Eukaryota > Viridiplantae > Streptophyta > Magnoliopsida > Malvales > Malvaceae > Microcos > Microcos paniculata. The sequence continues at coordinate 7,860,540 of CP131462.1, read as the reverse complement.
TCAGTAGAGCTCAGAGGAGTATAGTGGAAGAGTATGGGGTAGAAGTGCCTTACCGTTGGGTTGCTACCTAGGTCCTTTTATAGTGCAAGGCCCGAGTCCCAAGGTCTGACAAGGTTGGTGATGGTAGAGTCGTCCGTAGGATGAGAAGTGGTCGACCACAGGGCGTGGGATTGACGGTCGACTTTAGGCACTTGGGAGGGCTGTGCTCAACAAGTTTTAATCGACATGAGACCAAAAACACGATGGGAAGTCCTTGGGCGCTCGGAAACCTTGGGAGTGGCCTTCGAAGCCATCTTTTCGCCTTGAACACGGCTACCTTGCGGAGGCAACTCGTCCAGGGCACGCAAGCCTTCCATCTCTTCCCTAGGCCGCCTGAGACTTAAAACATGCCCAGAATTCGTGCGGGGCGCCGAAGCCTTGTAAACGGCCATGAGGGCTTCGAAATCTGTGGAGCAGCCACCGAAGCCATCTTTTCACCGAAACATGGGGAACACGTATATCAACGAGAAATTATTTTATGAGATTGTCCCACCACGTCCACGTCAGCCATAGGTCCAATCAGTCGAATCTTACCAACAAAGAAATTTTTCCTACATTTACTAAAATTCTACCCTCATTATGTCCTTAATTCAGGACTTATCCATTAACTTCTACTTTTTTAAATTAGGAGTTAAACCTATTGCTAAATTAAGATTAAATTTCAACTAGTATTTTGAGTTGATAAATTTTTACTGATTTATCGCATGACGGACGTGGTGAAACAGTCCTATGATATAATTTTTCATCGATGAAGATGATCTATCTATGTATTTATTTATTTTATTTTCACATATTATTGTATGATAGTACATAGTAGGTTGGGTTGTATTAGAGGAAAGAAAATTGCTAGAAATGGGAGCTTTTTTCTGGTGGGTATTTTGGGCTCGTATTTTGGTGTTTTCTACCGTGGGCCTCTTTAGTCGGTGTACATCATTTGCCCATTTGCACTTATTTTTCATATATTATGTGGGCAATTGGGTGGATTGGGATTTACATTTTGGGATTTTATGGGTTTCTGTTGTGGGGCCACTTGGTTGATTTTACCGAATTTAGGCTTTTTCCGGTCCGGCCCTTGGTTTTGTTTGTAGCTTTAGCATTGTTGTTATTTGTTTTTTATCTCTTAATTCAAAAACCCCCTTCACAGTTCACCCCTTTGTTTCCTGGCCAAAAAGAAGGAAAAAAACACTTTTCCTTAGAATCAAACGACGTAGTTTCCATAACACTTGAGAGAGAATAATACCTTAAGAGGGATTTCCACATCCAAATCATGGATACATACAACTTTCATAATAGTAGCCGATGAGCTCCAGGCACTAGAGGAACCAATACAGCAATTACTAATTTTCAATTTCCTTTATAATTCCCCCAGACACCTATTATTCAATTTCTTGTGATAAACAAATTATCCCAAAATTTGATGCTTCCATTGTCATCTGCATGACCCTTTTTACATGTTCACAAATTGTTTACTCCGTAGATTGGTTTGTCATCATGATTTCTATTCCCTTGCATATCTTTTCCAATATTTTTGTTCTCAACAATTTCTCTTTCCCCGGCGCTGGTGGTACAATCATGCTTGCCAGTTTCCCCCGTTTTCGAGCTTCCGGCAATAGATCCTCGGTTAAGGTTGTCAAAACCGGCCTCCTCGTCAACACGTTTGGTTCTCTCAGCATCTTCATCCGCAATACCAGCTCGGCGTTGATCCTCTTCCTTATCACCCCTACAGCAAGAGGAGAGCAGTGGCTACTCAGCTTTGTCTGTTACAAAGCTTGAAAGAGCTTGAATTGCAAATATCACTTACCCTGAGTAAATAATGAGTCCAACAGCTACAGCCACAAAGGCTAAAAAGTACATCCAATCAACCTGAAAGGGTTAACTGTTATCAGAAAACTATCCTCAAATCTATCAACTTAAGACTTGAACTCAGACTCTCAATCTTAAGAATTAGAAGTTTAATTTAGATTGACAACCTTCTCATGGTAAGCAAAAATGCGGATTAGGACAGCCCACATGTCTGAGGTGAGCAAAGAGAGATTAAGCATTGTAGAACCACTCATCTGCAAGGAAGAAAACAGAAATTCAAAAGAATTGTCAAGAAGCACTATTTTCGATATGTTCATAAGAACAGTGCTGGAGAAGTATCCCATCAACCTACAATTTGATTTAAACATTAACTTGCATCCCTTTATGTCAAGGATAAGTAGAGATAGAGAGTATAATTCTACCACTTGGTCATCTGAATCAAGGATTTTACTGCAATTGAACTTTAAAGATTCTAAAGTTGGATCCCCCAGAGATTTTTGGATCCTAAAATCATGTATTCATACAGCTAGATCCGACTTTAAGAACTATGACAAGGAAAAGCATGCATTTCCACTAAACATTTCTGTTAAATGTTACATCTTTATGCACTCATATCACCAAAATATGACTTTATGAAAGTTATATTACTAATCTGAATCGGTCAGATAAATTGGGTATACCAAATAACACGCCAATACAATTTATAGAACTTTGAGGAAAACGATACACCAAAAGAAGAAATACAAATTTGAGTGATTCCAACTAATCAAAACATAAGATAAGCATTAACTATGACTCAAGGGCAAAGGGTCCAACCAGAATAATAAGTCAAAATGGCGCAGCAAAACCATAAGAGAGCAAAAGATAAACAAAAATGGAAATGCTGCTGTCAACATGGAGCTTTCCTTTTTCTCTTCTTATGTAAAGAAAAGAAACATAATTAACTAGCTAATACAATCAAAGATGACAGTTACAAACCATCCTGATCCAGTTTCTGGTTCTCTGTCCCTTTTTTTTTCTTGGCCACGGTTCTTTGTCCCTTAGTTGAGCATATTTACAGTCATTTAGCATGAAAGGAATCAAAAGACACACATTATCCTACATGAAATCTTAAATTGCCATTTACATACCTTAAGTAACACCGGGACAAAAGAGTAAAACAGAAACATAGCCAACGAAAACCCAAAAAAGGGAAATGCCTGAAAAATCAAAACAAATAATTAAAGTACATTAAGAAAACCAACTCGAGCTTCTAAGCCCTTCGAAGCTCACAGCACAACCACCAGTTTACAAATATTTTTGTTCTTTTATTTTTCTTAAACTCAGATAGCAATTCTAGCATGCAAATTTTGACACCTATAAAAATGGAAATGCCTGAAAAATCAAAACAAATAATTAAAGCACATTAAGAAAACCAACTCGAGCTTCTAAGCCCTCCAAAGCTCATAGCACAACCACCTGTTTACAAATATTTTTGTTCTTTTTATTTTTCTTAAACTCAGATAGCAATTCTAGCATGCAAATTTTGACACCTATATCAGATATCAGGCAATTTGAAACGCATATGAGAATTTTTAAAGCAAGGTTTTATATGCACATCTTCTTGGTTGCACACATGGAGAAAAGGGTGGGAAGATTGGAGGTTTTGGAGGAACTTACAGCACCAGATGTCCAGTGAATAGATTTGAGTTCATTGCGTTCAACTATGCTTCTACAGACATCATTAAGGGTTACATATTGACGATATGTAGATGTGTATCTGAATAGGACTAATATCACAGGATATAATAACTTGTCTAAAATTGTGTAGATCTGTATGCATATTTATGAGAAATCATAAACCTGGAAACAGTAAATTTCATAAAATGAAATATAAACCCATAATAGTCATAAGTAATTCTTTTAAGAGCAATCAAACTTGGAAACCAAGGATACATTTGGATTGCACTAATAATGGCACCAAAGAGGCCTAAAAATGACATGAGTTCAACTCTATCAGCATTCTTCACAAGAAACTCCTGCAAAAGAAACAAAGATTTAATGATGCAGAGACTGCCAGATAACCATTACAATACATGCTCAAACATGGAGAGAGAATAAATACGATAAAAGTAATGCGGTAACAATGATTGTTAAGACAACTTCATTTGCAAATAATGGTCATACTTCAAATCCTAAAACAAATTATTTCACCTTTGAAAATCCAAGTTCACACCAGATTGGTACGAATGTCAGGCAATAATTAGCAGAGAGAGATATCATAGCCCTTGACAGGCTATATCCAGTATGGTAAGAATGATCGACAAACCAACTTAATTACCTCACTGACATTACTGATGGCATAGAGTGTTGCCCCAGCAATAACGAGTAAATCTCCTTTACGTGGATTGCTGCCTCCTACAACCCACAATAGCAGTTCACAAATCAGAATCAACCCATATTCTCGCATCTTAATGCCTTTAAATAAACCAAAATCCATAGTGAAAATATGTGGTTTACAGCGAAAAGTAAAATCAATGAAAACACAGGAAAGGCTGGCCAGATACCAGTGCTTTATTAACTGACAAATTTCATAATTATAAAGATCAGCCAAAAGGTTAATGTCAAACAAGGAGCAACATAAGGATCAGTTCCATAGTTACATCCATAAGATACAGATTAAAAGAATTATACCATGCACAAAAAATGCAGCAAATGTCAAAATTTTACCTGATCGGTCGCCTGCATGAACATCTGAAAAAACAACCATAACAAGACCAGCCACACATACAATCACACCAGCTATCTTTCTGAACCTGTACTTTGTTTTCAGGAAAAGAAAGGTAAGAAGCATGACAGATGGGATACACCAACAATCCAGCAGCATCACACTTGTTATTGTTGTGTACTGATAGGCCTTCACCACTGCACATGCAGAGAAAAGTCAATTAACAAAAGCAAGCATTAATTGATTATCAGTCAACTATTTTCTGAAATGTATAAAAAAAACACCTAAATGGAAACTTTTCCTTGAAATAATAGGTCACACAAACAGCCACAGGGTAATAGACAACCATTTCAGACTACCAGAGGCATCATCAGCTTCTTTACTGAATCAGTAAATTCTAACCATTTCAGACAACGAGAGGCATCATCAGCTTCTTTACTGAATAAGTAAATTCTATTTTAAGTATTATGTTGTACATAAACAAAAATGATTCGCAATTTAAACTGAACTCCAGCTTAAAAGCAGAATATTAAGCACTGAATTAATATTTCAAAAAAACTAACTTATAATTTCACATGTTTAGCTACCCAATTCTTTCAATCATTCATACAAAAAATATAGTAAAAAAACACCATATAAACACCTAAATCTTTCTTAATAGAATACCCCATGGGCACAATGATGCTACTGAATTAACATTCATTCTCAGAATATTCATTCAGCTCATGGGAGGTTAAAGTACAAATTAGATATTGCAGGGACATATCACCGGTTGGCTATACATAAATTACGGGAAAGGAAACTGCAATTAAATTATGGTTGAATTGCAAGAATATCTGTCATGATCAACCATAGCAGATTTTACAAAGCAAAACCAATTAGGGAAGAAGCAAGAAAACATCCACAAACACGTGTTGTATGAATCAACTACGCTCAAAGTCAGGAATTTCTTAGAAACGTCCCACATATCTGTTAGTACTTTTTAAGAAAGAATACAAGTTTAGTCTAAGGCAAATATATTTTAAAAGAACAGAAAAGTAAACACCACATAATATATCAAATCAGCCTAGACCACTGGAAGAACATGATACCTACCAAGATAATTGGCCTCTACATCTACCAGTCCAAGAACAACATAATAATACCATTTTGCCTGCATAAATTCCAAACAAAGAAGCCAAATTTAAGGCATCAATTTCGAAAAAAAATGAAATGGGAAAAGAAATCCATCATAGAGAGCATTAATTATTAAATTAAAAAAAAAAAAACGCATTGCATTCATGACGCCAGCTGTTTGCCTACATATATAAAACCAATTTACAGTATTTTCTCTTTAAATGCTCTTTGAAGCTACAAGCATCACAAAGCCCACTTCCTGATGCTAAAATATTTAACCCAAAAAGGAGACCACAAACTCAAAGTTGAAATGAGAAGAAGAGATATACCTTAAGCGCTTGCCTTCTGTAAAGCATGACACTTCCATAGACAATAGTCAAGAGTACATAATTTAGAAAAGACTGAGATGTTGGCGCATTGATTCCTAAGATACACAATAAAACAGAAATAAAATATCAACGGTTTAAGACGAATAAACACAATGGAAAATTATCTCAACATGAAATCATGCTTAGATGCTTCATGATTCAGAAACCAAATGAATGCACTGTTCTTTCTTTTTCTAACATTTCTTTTGAAAATCTACTGGAACATAGAAGACAGAACAAGCTGTGGCAGCAGAGGACCTGTCACTCGTTACCAGGAGAAAAATGTTGTCAAAAGACAGAATCTCAAACTTAAGGGACAGTGAGTAACAAGTGTAAACAAGGAAAACGTTGACAAGGAAATATTGAAATCAAAACAAGAAAATTCAGCCTTGTTCAGTCAAATATTTTGAACAAGCACTAGCAATAATTCTAAAAAATCTAGACTTTTATGAGAGAAAAAGGCTCCATTTTTAGTTTTTTACAGTTAGTTAGCACAAGAGACACATATACAAGCAAACAACTCTACAATCAATTAAGTTAAGCAAAGAGTTAAAGCTAGAAATCAAATTAATCAAATTGTATTTCATTGCCAAACCAAATATTCATTAAAGGGTACACGTTTCAGTATGATCTCTATTAATAAATCAAAAAAAGAAAATCACCAAAAAGTTATAGACAAACGGAAAAAAAAAAACCTTTTTTAGCGAGTTCAGAAGAAGAGAAGCCAGTAGAAGTGATAAGAACAGACAGAAACTGCCCCAATCCAAGCCCAACCAACGTCTTCTTAGTCCAAAACTGCTTAAACCTCATCATTTTTCCCCACGAACCCCCCACACAATTCTCAATACCAAAAATGCTATCTCGAATACGTTGAAAAAGTAAGAGAAAGATGAAGAAGAAAACAGGTTGCTGCTAAAACCCAGAGTTGAGAAAAGCCACAAAACTCAAAAAACCCGTTTGTAGAAACTCCCTTATAAGCTTCCAAAGCATCCAAATATCAAACATCCACCAATGGTCTTTGTCATTGTAGGTAGTGAAATGACTCAAAAGAGTCAAAAAGTGATAGGCTCTGAGAGTGGAGCAAGGCAGAGCTTTTTTTATTTAACTTGAAATCTAGCAATGAATCAGTGGCTCTCTGAGGTTCCCAAATTCTTCAGGAAAACAAACTCCAGCCGTCAGCTATTGTTAGTATAAACAAAAACAAAAAGATTTATTCCTCTGTTATTAAAGAATAAATACATAAATAGGCTTTTACCAGCCGTTGAATTTGGCCATTTTCCTTTTTTTTTTTCATAAATTTTGTTGGATGAGTAGTGGTAGAAACAATGTAATTACTAGTATATTTATTTTTAATTTGGCCATTTTCCTTTTTTTTTTCATAAATTTTGTTGGATGAGTAGTGGTAGAAACAATGTAATTACTAGTATATTTATTTTTAATTTGGCCATTTTCCTTTTTTTTTTCATAAATTTTGTTGGATGAGTAGTGGTAGAAACAATGTAATTACTAGTATATTATTTTTTGGTACAATTACAAGTATATTATAAGAATACCAACGATGATTTTAAGCTTCGTTATGATTACAGTATATATTACTTCCTCTGTTTCAGAATATAAGTTTATTTGTGGTTTTTTTCAGTCAAATAATTTTATTTTTGATCATTATTTTCTATAAAAATATAAAGTACAAAAATTTTAAAAAATAATATTTGTAAACTTTAAATCATAAACTTTTTAAAATATATTTTTTAAAATTTTAATTCTATATAATTTTTTCATAAATAACAATTAAAGATAAATTTGATTGACCGAAAAAAAGTTAAAAATAGATTTATATTCTAAAAGAGAGGGAATAAAATAAATAAATTTCCTAAGAAGGATCAGCACGTCGGTCCAAAACATACTTTTCTGCCTTATTATTTAATCATCAAAATAGACTATTACATCCAACCGAACAAAAAGAGATAGACCATTAGATACTCTACTCTTAATACAGTCAATGCTGTCCCAATAAAATTGAAAACTTTCTATTTAAAGATATTTGAATTTCTAATCTTAATCTATATATCTAACAAAAATAATAAGGTTTTTTAACCATTTAATTATTTAACTTAAATTGAGAGGAAAATATATTATGGTACAGAAATTGGGATATAGTTCTGCCATAGATGATGAAAGTCAATGTGATCACCACCAAAAAGTCAATGCATCAGGTGATGTAACTTTTTTTTGTAAATCAAGATTACGTAAAATTAAAATAAAATAGATGAAATCAGTACACCCAAAAAAAAAAAGGATGAAATTAAAAGTGACACTATTGCTGGTATCGTATGAGCTGTATGTACAATGTATAGGAGTAGGACCGCGGCCTGTATTGCCGTATTGGACGAAATAGGAAAGTAAAAAGTTTAGAAAAAATACTACTCGCATTTGATAATTACAAATATAACGGTCCAAGAAATTTTATTTTATATAAGGGGACGAAATAGTAGCAATTGTGAATGTAAGCACACATTTGATTTTTATGTATTTTGTTTGAAATATAATATTGTATTTACAATCAAATTTACTACTAACATTTACTTATTTTTATTTATTTATTTATTTATTATTATTATTATTATTATTATTCCTTTTGTCCTATTGGATTCGTCCAATTGTTGTTACTTTTAAAGAAAGTAGGCAAAAAGCATAAGTAAACTACACTTAATTCCACCAAAGGAAGGGACACAATTCCTCTTTTCGTTGCTGAGTTGGTTGTTGGTTGTTGTTGTTAAGCTTCACATTCAATTTTTTCAATTTTTTTTTTCTAACTTTTTGAAAAAGTTGCATCCTTTGATCCTTTTTATCATATTTTTTTTTACTCTGCTAATTGTTAACTAGAAAACAATTGTCACATTAGTGATCACAAATTGATAAATAAAAACAGATAGCATAAACGGGGATTTTTTTGAAAGAATTTTATCTTTTACACTCTCTTCGATCTTTTCTCGGACCAACAAGATCTAGGATACCATTGCTCAAGAGAAAAAAAAGCACACTTTTAACCCAAAATATATGAAATTCTTGCATTATCTTATGTAAAAGGACTTGACCTTGCTGTTGGAATAGTAAGGCTTATGCATTGCTGGCCATGGAATGTGGGTTCCCTTTCTCTTTCGTTTTCAGATTTTTATGCTTTCCTTTGGAATATAATAATAAATAAATTGCCAGGTTCAATTTATAAGTTGATTAAATTTTTGACAGATTCTAATGCTGACTTTGACTCTCTGGAAAAGCAAAGGACCATGAAATGAAATTACTTAAACTTGCTGTTAATGGAATTCTTGTTTTCAGCTTTCACTGAATTCCCCTTTCACACCTGGAGCATCTCATTTTTTTCAACTAGTAGCTTGCAGATTGACACACCATCTTTGGTGAAGGAGAAAAGTAAAAGAAAATGGAGAGCATGCAAAGGAAATTGACAGTTTCTTTGCCTTTTGTTTGGAACCTGAGGATGGAAATTTGGAAGGAAAAGAAAAAGAAAAAGTAGTGGAGCCCTTTCTGTGATGGTAACACATTGATGGAGACACTGTTTGATTTAATAGAGGGTGAACAGAGTTCAAAACTTGTAAATAGTAAATTTACACTACCAGTCTTTGTGTTGGCCAATAAATTTTACAATAGTCGAAGTTCATGTATCTAGCTTCAGGGAACAACGATTGCTTCTTCAATGGAATTATGAGGATAGTTTAGTCTTCACATCATATTCAGAATTGTCAACTAAAAGTATCTTCTCAGAATTGTAAGGACCATTCTCACTGTGTAAAACCTGGCCATTCCATCTCATTTGATCTGTAATGCCTTTTAGTTTCACAATCACATCCACATGATCTCTTATTATGACAGTGCCTTGGGGCCTAAGTATACGATAAATTTCGAGGAGGATATCAATGAAATCACACCTGCATGACACATGATATTTCAACTTAGAAAGATGGCGTATTTCACCCGTATTTATTTGCTATGTTTTCAAATTCTTTGGCCTTACTTTAGCTTTAATTGAAATGCTCAACTGAATAGTTGGAGGAAATACTGAAACAAATAGATGAAAACCAGGAAATAGGGCGTAAAAATGGTTAGGTCCAGGCCCTCCAGGGGTTCATATAATAGGTATGGCTAAACTAGAAAAAGCAGAAAAGTGACACTGCAAAAATGTTCCAGTCGATGTTTTCAAACTTATAAGCACATAGATCTTGCCATCAAGCCATTCGGACTGCATCGTTGGACGTGGATCAAGCCGTAGGCGTAAGCATTATCATTCAGATGTGTATTGTTTGGATACACTCCACCCTGAAGATTGGTGGAAAGTTTGCCGTCCCATGCTTCGTCCCCGCGTGGCTTTTGATATTTCGGCTGTTGATGGCAAGATCTATGTGTTTGGAGGAGCATATAGGGAGGAGTTTTCTGCTGAGGTTTATGACCCGGAAAAGAACGAGTGGGAATTTTTGCCTCCATTGCCCAGTGATGAAGAAGGTGCTTGCTACACGACTCCTATCAATGTCGTCGTGGCTGGTCCCGATGGTAGCAACAAGCGGATTTTGCTTCATGTTGGTTCAACCGAAGCCCTTTACGCCTACCATGTCGATGACAAGTCGTGGAGCTGTTTGGATGAGAATTTTTCTGATAATACTGTCACTTTTCAGATGGGCATAACTAGTGCTGTGCTGGATAATATTCTCTACTGTTTCTCTCTATATGATTGCAAAATGCACTCCTACGATTTGATTCACAAAAGGTGGTACCCGATTGAGGACATACTTGGACTTGTTGGAATTTTGTCCTATGAGCCCCCTGATTACCACGGGGCATCTGTGTTTTTGTTGGATGGTGACACCTTATGCTTTATCTGCCCTACTTGGACGCCAGAGTTCGGAACTGAGCTTATTATATGCAAAATGAAGGCGAATCATGCGCATACTTGACGCATGGGAAGGTTTCCTCTGTCAAAGTCGTCAGTCACTAGAGAGCATTACTGGACTTTTATGGTTCGAGGTTTCAGGCCTGAATGTTTTCTCATGCTGTAGGTAACCATTTCACTCATGTTTTTCAATATTGAACACTTCGGGTTGCGTTTCCAGTCTAAAATTTCTTGGTTTTAAGTTATTGAGGAAACCTATTCTTTTCTGGTATCGTGATTGTCTGCTGGTGTGAGATATGGACTGCCGTTATTTGTTTCCTGTTCAATTTGTGGCTGCACTTAATAAAACTTCTGGGGTTAGCTCAGGAGGCTTTGCTTTGTGCGTCGATTCATTTAAGGTTCATTTAAGTGTTAAACGTGAGATAGTCTCTCACTGAAACACTTTTGATAGAAATAGTGAGCACAAATGATGAAGAAATCTAGCATATGCTGTAGGGTAAAAAGATGTTGGGTTTGTTGTCTGCTATTCCAGTTTATTGATTTTGTAAATATCTACTGTTGTAATTACTTTGAGTGCCAAAGTGGTCGACCAGCAGTACTTTTTATTAAATGATAAATGTTTAACTTATTGGAATGGTACATTGGACACTGTTTCATAAGGAAATTAGTTCTCTGAAAGTGAAATGAACTTATTTGCCTGAATTTCTGACACAACTAGAAACTGCTTTTTCAGTTGTGTTTCTGGTCATGAGAAACATGACTTTTAAGTATAGTCTCTACCTGCCCTATGTACTTTATAAGAAAACAGCAATGCATAATTTTGTTTATGTAACTCTTTATTTCTTGGCTTAAATGTTAAGATGGCTCTTAAACTATTTCCCTATACTCGAATAAACCCCAATGATTGTTGCATCCAAATAAGCCCTTATACTTTAAAATAATTTCTACCCAGATAAACAACTTTGATTGGTATCTAAGTTCCTATGCTTCAATGTAAGCCACTAACATTGATGACCTCAGAACAATTCTTATAATTATATTTTAGGGTTTAGGCTTGTACAAATCAAAGGTTAGTTGCTTATCTTTAGGTAGAATAAGAATATGGGATCTATTTGGGTTAGGTGGAATAGTTTTAAGGGCCCTTTTAGTATCAAGTCTTAATTCGAAGATTGCACTAGAATGTTGTCAAATATGTTGTAATGAAGTAGATGAAAAGGTTTGTGGAGTGAGGAAGAGGGAGGTGGATCTTTAGATAGTAGATACTGCAGGAAGTTGGACTCATAATTCTCTTGCGCTATGAGATGAGTTATGGGCTCTCAAGGATGGTCTTGGACTGCTCAACATCCTTGTCAAAATTGATTCCGAAATTGGTCCTTTGTTATACAAATTTTGGTTTGCATAATTGCGTGTTTTACAGCCCTGTTATTATGATTGCAGGTGACTGCCTCGGTGTCTATACCTAGTAGCAGGATCCAGTGAGGATTATGATTTGCTACACAAGGATCGGGCGTAGTATTTTTATGCTAGTGTTTAACTAATACTCCTGAACTTATGGTTTATTTTGGATGTTGTAGGGGCTAAGCCCGGATCTTGTGTAATGGCCTCTAGGCCTTTATTATGAACATATGGTTTATCCTCTATATGAAAAGCAATGGTGTTTGCCGTACAAATATGGGTTGTTGACAGAGGAGGTCCACTGTTTGTCTCAATGTATTTACCTCTACAAACCTTACTTGTTGCTATAACGGCTACTGTTACCTTGGGAGAAGAATTCTACTTGGGAGGGTAGGTCTCCGACTCCGCATTCATTCTACTCATTAGTTTCTTGCTTCCTGAAATACCTAGTGAAGCATCCAAATTGCCTGCATAGATGCTTGAGTACCTGAGCTCTAGAGTCGCAAATCGCAATTGGTTGGCTACGTACATTAATCTTTATTTGACTGACATCCTCTAGTTTTGTTTTGCTTTGATTTACTGTCTATTGCTAATTGAAATTTGCTGGATACTTGGAGGCGCATTGATTATAGCTGGACTGTATCTAGTTATTATTCTAGGAAAGAGACAAGAGAACAAATTGCTGTCAAGCAGTCAAAATGTCTGAGAACAGTCAAGTAGAAGATCCGGGCAAACCCTCCTTAATCCAACCCTTGCTCTCTGCTTCTTAGAAAAAAAGAAGAGCTTTCAATAATTGAGAGGAGAAAAAACAAAATACAATGTAAAGTTTCACTTGTTATGGTCCTCATTCATCAGAGGTGACATGTTAAGATGCCCTTCAAAGGGAATTTAATCATTAAAGAAACAAAAGAAGGTGCTTCCTAGGAGCTCTGATAGCCATGTTTTTCTGTTTATTTAACCATCAAAATCATTAAAGAACACAAGAAAGTGCTGGGAGATTTGGTGAAACCTCTTATTCCCCTGAAGCCTGAAAGAACCATCCGGAGTCACCACTCTTCTACGTCCTAAAGCCGACCTGGAAAATCAAATTAATATACAAGCCTCAACAATCATGATAAGCGATTGATGTTCTAATCTTGTAATCTTAGCTATTAATAAATTTCAGTGCACAGTTCGTGCCTAATGAAGCTATTAAAAATCAAAATAAATTCATGATATGTGATCTAATATTCAGAATTTTAACTTCCATAAGAATATTACCAAATAAAAGATTAATATGCACAAGCTGACCTTCACGGAAGAGTTCACTTTGCCTCTGAAACTTCAATAGAGTTTCTCCTCCATGTCTACATACAACACCAAACAACCATGGTGCAAGAATTGGTCCCTTTGTTCCTTTCCTCAGTGAAATTAACTTCTCCAAGAGATATTTTCTTTGATGAAGCAAAGTTGCCTGTAGATAACATCCATTCCAACAAATCACCATAATCTATCTGATTACAAAACCTTATATCTAAGCAGGTCAAAGTTTTGATGTTTACAGCTTTAGAGCTTCATAATGAGATACCATCATTTTCACCATTTTCTGCAGCATATAGTACATGTAACATCCTAGTTGAGAGCCTTTCATGTTCTCATAAGGCCAACAAGGCTTTTGAATTATTTGCTGACATGGTAAGGATGGATGGAGTTCCCGAGCTAAGCACATTTCTTCACCATATTAAGGGGCTCATCATGGTCAACAAATGGGAAGAGGCCCCTCCAGCTTTCAGATAGTTTATGTCAGATGGTTTGTCTCTACAACTTACTCTTTTACTTTAAAAATGCAGTTGCAGCGAGTACAACTTTTCTGCCATTGAAGCGCTAAGTACTCGTTTTTGTAAGATAATCCAATTAGTTATAGGAATGTTGCTTCATTTTCCTTCTTTTTTTTTTTTTTCTATTTGTAGAACACTTGTTATAGACTTATATAAAAAATCCTCAAAATTGACAAAAATTGCTCAAACCCAAACTCAACAAGCTGCATATGTCCATTTAGTTCCTGTGATCTGACATGCTTTCTTTGTTATGCTTTTTTTTTTTCTCTCTCCTTTTGCCTTGCATCTTTATGGTTTCAAAATCTTCAATTTGGCAGGATATTCATTGGCTAAACGAAAAAGAGACATCTGATGCTGGTTAGGCTTCTTTCGACATATGTTTTTCTAGTTTGCCTGATCTAATCACTTAAATCATGGTGCCCGAAGTTATGCTCAGTGGTTAACTGTATTGGTTGGGGATTTCTAGAGCAGAAACAAGGCCAAACACGGGAATGCTTAACAAAATGAGTTAACAGCTCACAACGACCTCGATCCTTAGTTTGAAGTCACTCTGAGTTGGAGGCAAGCCATTCCTACATCTTGCTGAACTCTGACAAATATCATCTTTGATTATTCAACCTGATAAAGCCGGTATTATGTTAGTATACTTATTTGCATGACGTGGAATTTTACCCTATGAAAGTGATTCAACAAAGTTTCCCAATGCTTAGCAGTCACTTATTATTCTTCTGGTAATCTATACTAATATGATAAATCTTCCAGGTTTCGTGAAATTTATTCTCGTTGTCAAAGAACTGGTCGCGGTTGCAACACTCTTCGTTGATCACTTTATCAGAGCAGGATTGGTACCTGGTATCATTTTCTCTTTCTTTATCTTTTACACAGGTTCAGTATCTTTGTAAATATAGAGAAGGCAAGATGCACTGTGCACTATCACGATTTCCATACTTGAGACATTGGTTACCACATGGGTCAGGTTTGGTTCTAATGTTTCAGTCTACTGCTGTGCTTTCAAATTGGTTTTTGGGTTTGCAGTTCTTGAAAGCATTTCTTGGAATGGGTAATAAAATCCTTTATCTATCTCAACTGCATTTTACAGGACTTTTCTAACATTTCTGACTCTTTTCTCGTGCTGTTTTGAATCTTTCCTTCAGGGGCTTTTTATGGCTCCTATCTTGAGCTGCTGTTCGTTAGAGTTTGTGCATCCAAATTAGCTCATCCTTTTGCTTTTACCAAAATTTTGGCCCATTGCTAAATTGATGGAAGTTAGTATGGTGTATATATCTTTTCTGCTGTTTTTTATCTCAACAATGCATATTTCAAATCTGTTGAATGACATCTGTCGAATTGAAAACCATAGACTTCCTTGTGCTTATTAATGATTCTCTTCATGCCTTTTTTAAGCAAAGCAATCCAATTGAGCTGCAAGGCAGGCAACCTTACCCTCTAGCAGTGGAGCCATTTCTGTGATGGTAACACATTGATGGAGACACTGTTTGATTTAACACAGAGGTCAACAGAGTTCAGAAGTTGTAAATAGTAAATCTACACTACTAGTCCATTTGTTGGCCAATAAATTTTACAATAGTCTTAAGTTCATGTATCTAGCCACAAGTTGGAACATAGATGGTTTCTTCAATGGAATTATGAGGATAATTAAGTCTTCAAATCAGATTCAGAATTGTCAACTAAAAGTATCTTCTCAGAATTGTAAGGACCATTCTCACTGTGTAAAACCTGGCCGTTCCATCTCATTTGATCTGTAATGCCTTTTAGTTTCACAATCACATCCACATGATCTCTTATTATGACAGTGCCTTGGGGCCTAAGTATACGATAAATTTCAAGGAGGATATCAATGAAATCACACCTGCATGACACATGATATTTCAAGTTAGAAAAATGGTGTATTTCACCTGTATTTCTTTGCTATGTTTTCAAATTATTTGGCCTTACTTTAGCTTTCATTGAAATGCTCAACTGAATAGTTGGAGGAAATACTGAAACAAATAGATGAAAACCAGGAAATAGGGCTTAAAAATGGTTAGGTCCAGGGGTTCATATAATGGGTATGGCTAAACTAGAAAAAGCAGAAAAGTGACACTGCAAAAATGTTCCAGTCGTTGTTGCACTCATCTTCAGCTTCTTTCTGTCATGTTTTCAAACTTAGAATTTCAAGAGAAATAGATTGGACTTTCCCTTGTAACCTACTTGCCATCCATATTTTGCACTTCCTATTGTAAACAAGTTTCAGCATAGACATATATTATGCTTTTGTGGTCAGGCATTTAGCATCTGTAATCTAAGTTGTATCATATGCTTCAATAGGGAACTACGTGCATAGTTGTCCAGGTATAAAACTAATTGCATGAAACTATTAGTGGAAAATGGAGTTAGAACATGAAGGTTTCTTAATAATGTTAAACCTCATATTGCTTAGGAGAATCTGAAAAGAAACTCTGCCAAAATGCTTACTTGTCTATATACATGCTGAATACACCATAGGCATGCACCAGATCGTACGTGCGGGGGTATGTTGAGAAGGCTTCACACCTGCAAGTAGGATTATACAGAAAAATATAAATTACATATACAGATAAATGCACACAGTTTGAAATATATATACCACCTTCTCCATGAATATCAGGAATTATGTAAACATTAGAGACATGGAGAATCCCCAAAATTGAAGTTAAATAGGTAATGCATAGATCAGAGACATCTATATATAGGAAAGTAAGTGATGAATAACTTACTATTAGAAATCATACTCTATAGCGACAGCCAGATTTAATTAGGAGTAAGATGTGCGGTAAAATTAGAAAAGTAGTCCCTATAACACCTTATATTGAATCTCAGCTGCTGTGGACAGGGGCAAAAATATATATAATTAAAAGAACACTTTTACTCCCATCATTTAGAACTTGAGCTTTCAATTAAGAGCTCTCAAGTTTGAATTTGGGGGGTGGGAGTGGAGTTTTTGAACAAAAATGCATTTTCAGCAAGCCTTACCAATTCATATAGGTTCCAATGAGACCACGTTCCAACACAATACCAAGGGTGTTTATTTTGGCATCAGAAGGAACCACATTCATAACCCAAACAGGATACTTCTCCATTGCTGCAGCAAAACCACCCAGTCCAGCATTCATATCCATAATATTTCTGTATTTATTATGAGAAAGAGACTCGAGTATAATCCCATAATATTTTATAATTCTCTTCCATAACTGGTTATCTTCAGTGAATGACCTAATCGAAATGCGTTCTACAGTTGCACTTTTAACTCTGGGAGGAACAGCATTTAATCTTTTAGGCCAATTTTCAAGAGCTCCTCCAGATACTTCATGGATGTCATTTACTTTTGGAAGAGGAGTTATACATGATTCCATCGTTTTGTACCTGTTGTACAAGCAGAAAGAAAGAATATGACAGCAAGATTATCAGCAATAATTAGATCTCTTGCTAAAAGATCAACATACACACAACCAAGCAGAGGGACAAAGACAAATCCATCCGTGATGCATATTGCATATCCCAGAGGAATAGTTAATATACCTATAGAATGCTTCATTTTAAGACAATGAAATTGTCTGATGTTGGAAAACTAGAAACTTATGCAAGCATTGGCTGTGAATAGGCAAAGATGAAATGATAATTCAGTTCATATCACTAGTCGAGGTTTCCTCCTAAGCTTGGAGTTTTACCATCATTTGGTTGGTTTATGTATTCATAAGACTTCACGGTAATCGCTCAATTAATTAGAAGTACTTGGGCTAGGAATATCATTATCATACAAGTTGATTGGTAATAGCCAGATCATATTCCTTCTAGGTTTAACTGTAAAGTGGGATGAAAACAGACTCACCAACCAGCATCAGGGTCAGGCATGGCACAAAATGGGGGTGATTTCCAAGATTTTTTGGTTTGAGTGCAGTGCAAATGATTAGTAGGCTTTTGCCAGATAGCAAATTGTCCCCTCTCTGCAATTTTTTTCCAGCAAAGTCTCCTAGCTAGATCTTCCAATCTCAGTTGCTCATTTTCCAAGTCCTTAGGCTCTCTCTGCCAGCCTTTATAGTTAAACCGCCAATTAATGGGTGGCCCAGAAAGTACCCAGTAGCCACCAGGACGCAAAACCCGATCAATCTCCAGCAGATAAAGTCCATCTATCAATTTGGTTTCGTATAAGAGAAAAAAGGTTATGAAAGGAAAACAGAAAGATAACAGGATCTTGGAAGGTCATATGTGTAGCATGGGCTTCAAACGCTACATATATTGGTATGGATGAATCTAGAACGTTTGTCATGACAGGTTATGTAGATTCATAGAATGTTATGCTGTTTGCTTTTGCTCTCCATCCCATACCACCTTTTATGCATATGATTCTCTTTTTGTTTCTCCTAGGTTTTTGAAATATTTCTCTTTCCCTTGCAGATATAGGATGTATGCATGATTACCATATTCAGTCCATGGAACCAGGCATCTGGAACAGTGAGCCATGTCGAAGGATCTTGATGGAAATGGAAGCCGATAGGTGCTTAGAACTCCAAGCATGGCTGGAATTCCTCTTTCTAAGGCAAATTGCACTTGAGCTTCATGTATATCTCTTGGTGCCATTGACAGTGTCAATATCTTATAGTCCATTAGAAAGGCTCCAAAGCTAGCAACCTGAGGAGAATGGAAAGACTTATGATCATTCACCATGCAAACGTTACAATTCTATTCCCTAAAATTGAATTTGTCATTACATTGAATGTTTGCATATTGCCAAGGTGAGAAAGCTTTAGCTATACCTGAAATGGAACCAAATCCATAAAATGGATCTTGTTGGAAACGTGCCTTAGTTGCTGCAAAGGGTTGAAGATGTGCAGACGTGCAGACATGCAAAACTAGTCTTTAGGAACTTCTGTTTTATGGCTTAGTTTTAGGAGTATGGCTTTATTTTTAGGAATTAGTTGATGTAGTGGTTTATGCTTGGAGGTCATGGGAACATGGTAGTTATGTTCTAGTCCTATAAATTCTGTAATGAAGCAGTAGTTTTGTAAGCTTAAAAAATCATACAAAAGCTGGTCTCTCTGTTTTTCTTTATCTGATACTTTTAGTTATGCTTTCTTTATGTCAAAAAACCAACAGATCTAAACAAGCACTGACATGAACAATTTAACATCGAACAGAACTGACATGAAGACATGAAGGCATATATTTTGAAGATACAAGAAAGGCCAAAACAGAACAACAGTTAACCACTATAACTATAATTACAAAATTTAACTAGGTGTAGTAAGCAGCAGGGGGAAGAGGGGTGTGAGGAACTATGAGAATTAGTAATAATGCGCAAAATATGGGAAAAAAAATTTCTCAAAAGTAGAATTGCTTATGTTTTACTTTTGAGATTCCTATAAACAGGGCAAGTAAAATTCCTTAAATCTTGAAGACGTTAAACACAAACATATGGAAAGAAGAATTTTTGCATTACCCCACATCCAATGTCAAGAGCTGTCCTGATCTTCCCAGATTTCAAGGGCAAAACTTTCTTAATCTCCTCAATATAACCCTTCGCTCCCTTTGGGAAAGAAGTACCACCACCTGGAAACACCACCTTATCACCTACCAATCTAACCCAATTCTGTGATTTCTTATACTGTGCCAGCCGCTTAAAAGGCACATTCTTGAACCAAGCATAGTCTCTACTCTGAGGCCAAGGGAATGGTTTTCTGTAACCTTTAGGCCTGGGTATCAAGCACCTTACTTTTTCATCATTTTCAGGGCAATGCCTTTCCCTGTGAGAGAATCTAAGAACACTGAACCTTCTCTCCCTGTACTGGTCATGGCAGGGTAAGTAGTTGGTGAAGTTAGCTGGGCAAAAGCTAAAGTTTTTGATGGATTCTTGAGGGAGAGGGAGTTTGTGGAGGGGTTCAAAGTTAAGAGGAGGTGAAAAGTGGCTGTGGGTAGTGAAATTTAGCTGTAAACAGGGTGAGTTATGGTCTTGTTGGTTAGGGAGAGTGAAGTTGGAAGAGTTGCTGTAAGAGCCAAAAATGTAGGAGAGTGAGCAGAAAATAGTTACTAAAAGGAGCCTTACCAAGGGTCTTTTAAAGGGATTTGGAGATGGAAGATGTGACTGTGGTTGTTGCTGCTGTGGCTGCGTTGGTGTTGCCATTGTAGCCAAGCTTTGGTGGAGACTGTCAGATTTAGCCTTTTGAAGGTGCTGATATGTTAATGTTGGCAGATTTAACAGAGCTCCAAGAATGACGGTAGAGAATCAATCAAGAAAAAATGTCTTGAAAGTTGAAACTAACTGACATCATAGGACCACCAAGACAACTGATCATGATAACACGCCGTGACCTCTGATCGATGATGTACATTTCTAAGAATTCCATCGTGCATTGTTTTACCCTTTGCCCTTTTTAGTTTTTACTTTCCCCTTTTTTATTAGTCTATCTTGCATTTGACTTCTAGGACGTTTATGTGGTAGAATTTGTTTTGTCTTTGATACTGCTAAAAAATCTTCATGTCGGATGATGAGTCAGCAGTCAAATCTCAGTTGGAGAAATTTTAGGACAGTTAACAGTTGGCAGGAAGGTCCCCGTAGGCCAGTACCTGTTTAGCGTCACTAAAAGTATGGTATATGGTTGTGTTGGTAAAACATAAAACCAAGTTTCAGTTTAACCCAAAAAAATAAAAAAGAAAAACACAAGTTTCAGAGGAGCAAAAGAAATAACCTTTTGCTGAAGCGTTTTCCTAAAACCCCATTCCCATCATCTTAAACGCAACACTTGAACCCTTATTTTCGCAATTCAGAAAAAAAAAAAAAGAGACAAGCCAATGAGAAAAAGATTGATCAACCCTTTTCTCTTCTACACAAAGTCACTTCTTTTTTCCCCTCAAAACCCCAAACTCTCCCGCCAAAACCTCTTGTCTTGGCTTGCCAGATTCATTTCCACCTCTTCTTCTGACAACCTCGATGGCGAAATCTATCTAGATGACCCATTTTCGATACAAAACAACCGGCGGATGGGGCCCGTTTCGGCCCAAGACTTTGCCTTTATAGGGGCCGATTTAGAGCCTTCACAGCAAGAACTTGATGCTGGTAAGTATTCAGACGATGCTGTTTTAATTGCAAATGCCATTTTGAGTGATAATGGAGAGTTTGGGGATAAAACCCAGTGTCTTCTTCGGCAATTTAGAGATAAATTGAAGGAAAAGTTAGTTGTTGAAGTTTTGAACTTGGTGAAATCGAAACCTGAATTGGGTGTAAAGTTTTTTATATGGGCAGGGAGGCAAATTGGTTATATTCATACTTCCCCTGTGTTTAATTCTTTGCTTGATTTATTAGATTCTGGTAGTAGTGATCGTATTCCTGAGAAATTTTTGTGTGAAATTAGGAATGACGATAAGGAAGTGCTAAAAAAGTTGCTTAATTTATTGATTCGAAAATATTGCAAAAACGGGTTGTGGAATGTGGCATTAGAGGAATTGGGTAGGCTTAAGGATTTCGGCTACAAGCCAACTAGAGCCACTTACTGTGCATTGATTCAGGTGTTTTTACAAGCTGATAGGTTAGACACAGCTCATTTGGTTCACAGGGAGATGTCGGATGCAGGGTTTCATATGGAAAGTTATACAGTAAGATGTTATGCTTATTCCCTTTGTAGGGCAGGGCAATGGAGGGAGGCCCTTACATTGATTGAGAAGGAAGAATTCAGACCTGATACTGTCCTTTATACAAAAATGATATCTGGGTTGTGTGAAGCTTCACTATTTGAAGAAGCTATGGACTTTTTGAGTAGAATGCGTGCTAATTCTTGCATCCCTAATGTTGTGACATACAGGGTTTTGCTGTGTGGCTGTCTGAATAATAAACAGCTTGGTAGGTGTAAGAGAATTCTTAACATGATGATTGCAGAAGGTTGTTATCCAAGTTCTAACATATTTAATTCTCTTGTTCATGCTTATTGCAAAGCCGGTGATTACTCTTATGCCTATAAATTGTTTAAAAAAATGGTCAAATGTGGGTGCCAACCAGGGTATGTAATTTATAACATATTAATTGGTGGCATTTGCGGCAATGAGGAGTTACCAAGCTCAGATGTGCTAGAATTGGCTGAGAATGCTTACAGTGAAATGCTTGCTGCAGGAGTTGTGCTGAATAAAATCAATGTCAGCAATTTGGCCAGGTGTCTGTGCAGCATTGGGAAATTTGAGAAAGCGAGTAAAATTATTCATGAAATGATGAGTAAAGGCTTTGTCCCTGATACTAGTACGTACTCCAAAGTGATTGCTTATCTGTGTAATGCCTCGAAAGTTGAAAATGCATTTCTATTGTTTGAAGAAATGAAAAGGAAAGGTGTTGTTCCTGATGTTTATACATACACAATTTTAATTGATAGTTTTTGTAAGGCTGGTCTTATAGAACAGGCTCGTAATTGGTTTGATGAGATGGTAGGGTGTGGTAGTGCCCCTAATGTGGTGACTTACACTGCTCTAATACATGCTTACCTGAAAGCAAGGAAAGTGTCCAAGGCGGATGAACTCTTTGAGATCATGTTATCACAAGGTTGCATTCCTAATGTTGTTACATATACAGCTCTGATAGATGGTCATTGTAAAGCTGGACAAGTTGAAAAAGCCTGTCAGATTTATGCTAGAATGCGTACTAATGTGGAAATCCCAGATGTAGATTTATATTTTAAAGTGGCTGACAGTGATGGCAAAGCACCGAATGTTTTTACATATGGTGCTTTAGTGGATGGTTTATGCAAGGCTCACAAGGTCAAAGAGGCTCGTGGTTTATTAGAAGCCATGTCAACTGTTGGTTGTGAGCCAAACCACATCATATATGATGCTCTTATAGATGGATTTTGCAAGGTTGGGAAGCTAGATGAAGCACAAGAGGTGTTTTCCAAGATGTCTGAGCATGGTTATAATCCAAATATCTATACTTACAGCTCATTAATTGACAGGTTGTTCAAAGATAAACGATTGGATCTGGCTTTAAAGGTCTTGTCCAAAATGCTTGAAAATTCTTGCGCTCCTAATGTTGTTATTTACACAGAAATGATTGATGGCCTCTGTAAGGCTGGTAAAACAGCCGAGGCCTATAAGCTTATGTTGATGATGGAAGAAAAGGGGTGTTATCCCAATGTGGTGACCTATACTGCAATGATAGATGGCTTTGGCAAAGCAGGTAAAATTGACAAAAGCCTTGAGCTTCTAGAACAAATGGGTTCCAAGGGTTGTGCTCCAAATTTCATCACATATGGTGTTTTGATAAACCATTGTTGTGTTGCTGGCCTATTGGACAGGGCTTATGAACTTTTGGAAGAGATGAAACAGACATACTGGCCTAGGCATATGGCAGGCTACCGTAAGGTCATTGAAGGTTTCAACAGAGAATTCATAACATCTCTTGGAATCTTGGATGAGATTGGTAAAAATGAATCTCTGCCTGTTATTCCAGTTTACAGAGTGCTTATTGATAATTTTATAAAGGCAGGGAGACTAGAGGTGGCTTTACAGCTTCATAATGAGATAGCATCATTTTCACCATTTTCTGCAGCATATAACAGTACATGCAACACCCTAATTGAGAGCCTTTCACGCTCTCATAAGGTCAACAAGGCTTTTGAATTATATGCTAACATGGTAAGGATGGGTGGAGT
This sequence comes from Microcos paniculata, assembly GCA_030664755.1. Lineage (NCBI taxonomy): Eukaryota > Viridiplantae > Streptophyta > Magnoliopsida > Malvales > Malvaceae > Microcos > Microcos paniculata. The sequence goes on along the minus strand of CP131462.1, from coordinate 7,836,733 downwards.
TCCCGAGCTAAGCACATTTCTTCACCTTATTAAGGGGCTTATCACGGTCAACAAATGGGAAGAAGCACTTCAGCTTTCAGATAGCTTATGTCAGATGGTTTGTCTCTACAACTCTCTCTTTTACTTTAAAAATGCAGTGGCAGCGAGTACTAATTTTCTGCCACTGAAGAGCTAAGTACTCGTTTTTGTAAGATTATCTGATTAGTTATAGGAACGTTGCTTTATTTTCCTGCTTTTTTCTCTTTGTACAAGAACACTTGTTATAGAATTATATCTACAAACTTCAAAATTGATAAAAATTGCTCAAAGCCCAACTCAACAAGCTGCAGATATCCATCCATTTTTCATGTGATCTGACATGCTTTTCCTTTGTTATGCTGTTGTTTTTTTCTCTCTTTTTGCCTTGGATCTTTATGGTTTCAAAATCTTCAATTCGGCAGGATATTCAATGGCTAAAACAAGAAAAGACATCTTGCTGAGCTCTAACAAATATCATCTTTGATTATTCAACCTGATAAAGCTGGTATGATGTTGCAGTATACTTATTTGCATCACATGGAATTGTACTTACTGAAAGTGATTCAGCAGAGTTGCCCAAAGCTTAGCATTCACTTATTATCCTTTGGTAATCTATTCTAATATGATAAGATTTTCCAGGTCTCGTAAAATTTATTCTCGTTGTCAAAGAACTGGTTGCGGTTGCAACACTCTTTGTTGATCACTTCATGAGAGCAGGATCGGTACCTGGTATTGTTCTTTCTTTCTTTATCTTTTACACAAGTTCGGTATCTTTATCAATATAGATATGGCACGATGCAATGTGCACTATCATGATTTCCATGCTTGAAGACATGGGTTACCACATGGGTCAGGTTTGGTTCTAATTTTTCATTCTAGTTCTGTCTGTGCATTGAAATTGGTTTTTGGGTTTGCAATCCTTGAAATCTTTTCTTGGAATGGGCAACGAAATCCTTTATCTATCTAAACTGCATTTTAGCAGGACTTTTCTAGCATTGCTGATCATTTTCTCCCATGCTGTTTTGAATCTTTCCTTTGAGGACTTTTATGGCTCTTATATTGAGCTGCTGTTCTTTCTCTTCTCCTAAACCCTGTCTCTTCTCTCATTCCCATCTTCTCCACTCTTGACGGTAACAATTTCATTCAATTTCAGGGCCCCGAAAAGAACAAGAACTCTCGGGCCTGTCTTTTTCAACTAAATCACTTTCCCTCCTCTTCTGATTCTAGGGTTTCTCGATGTCCTGGGAGGAGGAGATTGTGATGCACGAAGTCACCAATTCGGGGCTCGTCGTCAGCGACCTCATTGGCCGTGAAGTGGCGGCACAGTTAGACATCAAGGAAGCTCTCGAAGCTTCTAGATATGCCAGCCATCCGTACTCCACTCACCCCGGAGAGGTAAACTTTTAGCTAATTCTGTAAACAGAAGAAAAGAAGTCTTTTAGTTATAGGAATGTTGCTTTGTTTTCCTGCTTTTTCTCTTTGTACAAGAAAGCTTGTTATAGACTTATATCTAGAAACCTCAAAATTAATAAAAATTGCTCAAAGCCCTACTCAAGAAGCTGCAGATGTCCATCCATTTCCTGTGATGTGACATGCTTTCTTTGTTATGCTGCTCTTTTTCTCTCTTTTTGCCTTGGATCTTTATGGTTTCAAAATCTTCAATTTGGCAGGATATTCAATGGGAAAAAGAGACATCCGATGCTGGTTAGGCTTCTTTCAGCATCTGGTTTTCCAGTTTGCCTGATCTAATCACTTAATCATGGTGCCCAAAGTTATGCTCAGTGGTGAACTTTATTGGTTGAGGATTTCCAAAGCAGAAACGAGACCAAAAATGGGAATGCTTAACAAAATGAGTTAACAGCTCACGACGACCTTGGTCCATGGTTCGAAGTCGCTTTGAGTTGGAGGCAAGTCATTCCTACATCTTGCTGAGCTGTAACAAATCTTTTGGTTGGCCAATCAAATGAGGTGACTCAGAAGTTGTACATAGTAAATTTACACTACCAATCTTTTTGTTGGCCAACAAATTTTATAGTAGTCTAAGTTCATGCGTCTAGCTACAAGTTGGAACACAGATTGTTTCTTCAATGAAATCATGAGGATAATTTAGTCTTTGCATCAGATTCAGAATTGTCAACTAAAAGTATCTTCTCAGAATTGTAAGGACCATTCTCACTGTGTAAGAAAACAGCCCTAGTTAGAATGCATAATTTTGTTTATGTAACTCTTTATTTCTTGGCTTAAATGTTAAAGTAGCTCTTAAACTTCTTCACTATACTCAAATAAACCCAATGATTGTTGTATCCAAATAAGCCCTAATACTTTTAAAATAATTTCTACCCAGATAAACAACTTTGATTTGTATCTAAGACCCTCTGCTTCAATGTGCATCTAAATAAGCCACTAATTTTGATGACCTCAGAACAAATCAAAGGTTAGCTGCTTATATTAAGGCAGAATAAGAACTATTTTAGGTGGAATAGTTCAAGGGTATTTTTGTTCAAGTCTTAATTCGAAGATTGCTCTAGAATGTTGTCAAATATGTTGTAATAATGAAGTAGAAGAAAAGGTTTGCGGAGTGAGGAAGAGGGAGGTGGATCTTTAGATATAGTAGATACTGTCCGAAGTTGGGCTCATAATTCTCTTGCGCTATGAGATGAGTTATGGGCCCTCAAGGATGGTCTTGGACTGCTCCACATCCTTGTCGAAATTGATCCCTAGAAGTTGGTCCTTTTATTTTATAAATTTTGGTTTGCATAATTGCGCGTTTACATCCTTGTTGGTTTGCATAATTGCGTGTTTTTTTTTCTTTTTAGTTTCCCACCCGCTATTCAAAGTTTCGTTCTGATTAATCCAAATTCAACCTGCATCGCGCACTTAGATATGGTGGATAAGTCTCTCAACGGGGGCAGTTGCGTACGCAAGGTCTCGAATCTGATACTTACTTAAGTTGGAACAAGGCGCTTACCATTCGATCCAACCCCACGTTGGTCATAATTGCATGTTTACATCCCTGGTATTATGATTGCAGGTGACTGCCTCGGTGTCTATAACCCTAGGCCATTTTATAATGAACATATGGTTTATCCTGTATATAAAAGGAATGTGATGAATTTTAATTAGTATGCAATAAACACTAGTTTTATTTATCAGGCATATCTCATTTGTTGTGTTTTTTTTTTCTTTTCTCATGCCAAAATGCAAAAATATTAGTCTACTATAGATTAATTAATTGGCATTCTTTATAAAATATTTAAACTAATATTCAATATTGGTCAATTTTTGTTCCAATTAAGTGATGAAAATTTATTTTCAATATGTTATAGTGAATATATATGAAAACAGTGGAAAGTTGAATGATTTTTGCGAGTTATGAATGCTTGCATGCATCAACTAATTAGCCTTAATTTCAGGTTGCATCAACTCTTTAAAGTACTGATTTCTCGTCCGTTACACTATATATAATCTGTTCTCACTCCTAGTAGTTTGAAAGGAAATGACATTGACTAACGGTTGTGGGTCAGTAAAGCAAGAATAATGATAATAATTGGGACTTTGCCTCTTTTATAGTACTATCGAATATTTAACAGAAACACCTTTATCAAGGAATTGGCTTTGTGGCAAAAGTTGCCGCCACCCCTAACACATTTGCAGTTCCTTGGTGTTGTTCTTAAGAACTCTGATCGCTTGATCTTATGCAGCCCAACTATCCTATATATAAATAAATAAATAAATAAATTCATAGATAGATTTTTTTTTTGGTCAGAAGGAAGCATAAAATATTATAAAACCATACAAAACAAAATAGGAAAAACAGCACCTAGCTATGGGCGTTTTCCCTGTAGTTACAAAAGTTGGAGCTTAAGCCATTGTTTCCGGGGTTACAGACCCTGGGAAAAGCTATTCCCATTTTGTCAGCCATAATGGCTGAAGTAATAGATAGATATACTACACCGTAGACCAAACACGTTCCTAAAGAAATTAGGAAAAGTCTGAAGCCCTAGATCTGGTCTCCAAAGCCAAAAGGAGAAGAAACCCTAAATCTAATTGTGTGGAGGTGACAAGATGGCTTCGCTGGCTGTTCCCAGGTTTCGGAGCCCTCGATGGCTGCTTTCGAGGCTAGCTTCTACGCATGTTTTAAGTCTCAGGCGGCGTGTGGAAGAGATGGAAGGCTTGCGTGCCCTGGACGAGTTCCTTCCGCAAGGTAGCCGTGTGCGTGTGCAAGTTGAAAAGATGGCTTCGAAGGCCACTCCCGAGGTTTCCGAGCCCCCCAGGACTTCCCATCGTGTTTTTGGTCTCATGTCGATTAAAACTGAAGAGAAGAAAGATGGCAAGTATATATGAGATACGCCCTGTACGAGGTTCCTCTGCAACACCATTCAAGCGATGGCTGCCGCGCTGTGAATCTCTTCCCGGATTTTCCGATGTTAAAATCCGAATGCCAAGCAGGCGCAAAGGCTATCGTACTGGGTTCCAAAATCTACCTCCTTGGAGGTTACTGTTCAAGCCGTTCGCGTTGCATCGTTGCACGTGAATCAGGAAGAGTAAGCATTATCATTCAGATGTGTATTGTTTGGATAGCAGAGGTTTATGACCCGGAAAAGGACGAGTGGGAATATTTGCCTCCGTTGCCCAGTGATGAAGAAACTGCTTGCTTCACGACTCCTATCAATGCCGTCGTGGCTGATGCCGATGGTAGCAACAAGCGGATTTTGCTTCATGTTGGTTTAACCGAATCCCTTTACGCCTACTACGTGGATGACAAGTCATGGAGCTGTTTGGATGAGAATTTTTGTGGTGATCCTGGTACTTTTCAGTTGTGCATAACTAGTGCTGTGCTGGATAATTTTCTCTACTGTTACTCTCAATATGATTGCAAAATGCACTGCTACGATTTGATTCACAAAAGGTGGTACCCGGTGGAGGACATAGTTGGACTTGATGAAATTTTGTCCTATGAGCCCCCTGCTTACAACGGGGCCTCTGTGTTTTCTGTGGATGGTGACACCTTATGCTTTATCTGCCCTACTGGGGAGGCAGAATTTGGAACTGAGCTTCTTATATGCAAAATTAAAGCGAATTATGTGCATACTGGACGCAAGGGAAGGTTTCCTCTGTCAAAGTCATCCACTAGAGAGTATTGCAGGACTTTTATGGTCGGAGGTTTCAGGCCTCAATGTTTTCTGATGCTGTAGGTACTACCATTTCTCGATCTTTTCTCAATGTTTTCTCATGTTTTAGTATCGAACACTTTGGGTTGCGTTCCAATCACAAACTTCTTGGTTTAAGTTATTGAGGAAACCTATTCTTTTCCGGTATCGTGATTGTCTGCTGGTGTGAGATATGGACTGCTTGTTCCCTGTTCAATTTGTCTCAGCTGCGTTTAATAAAATTTCTTGGGTTAGCTCAGGAGGCTTTGCTTTGTGCGTCGATTCATTTAAGATTCATATAATTGCTAAACGTGAGATAGTCTCTCCTTGAAACACTTTTTATAGAAATAGTGAGCACAAATGATGAAGCAGAAGAAACAAGCGGAGACTGGTGAGAACTACGCATGGGAGGGCAAGTTTTCCACCCATCTTGAGGCCGGAGGAATCCGAACAATATAAATCTGAATGGAAATGCCGTCCCGATGCATCTTGATAGTTGCAAGCACAAGAAGCATCCGGACAGTAACTTCCAACTCCAAGGACGTAGATTACGGAACCCAGGGCGATGGCTGGTGCGGAAAAAAATATGTGGATGGTAAGATCTCAAAACTATCGCTTGAGATGCACATGGCGGAAACTATCGCTTGAACGGTCCTCCATATCTTGCAAAGGTAGCTCCTACAGGGTGTGCCAACTGTTTCTCTTCGTTCTCTGATATGAGGCAGAGAACACGCTTCTCCTCCTCATGATGATCCAGATTCTTAGAACATATAATTAACGTTCTTAGAAGTCGCCGAGGGCTCGGACACCTTGAAAGCAGCCATCGGGATCTCGGAAACCTTTCAGCAGTCGTCACAGGCGCTGGAATCTTGGAAACCTGGAGAGCAGTCGACGCAGCCATCTTTTTTTCCACCTTGCTCGCGATTAGAGTTTCGGTTTCCTAATTTCTTTTAACTAGCTGGCCAGCGCTTTTTCCTTTTCTTTTTTTTTTTTTTGGTTTTTTTGGGAAAAGGGGCTAATTTTCATTAATCCGTAATAACGTCCAGATTACAAATTACAAACACCACTTGGTAGTGGTCCTGGCCCAATCAATATCAATACCTACTGTGAATCCCCACGGCTTCTTTGGTTTTAATTGTAAAATTAAGAGCATAATATTCTGACATGTATGATGTATCCATGAATTTTGAGGTTATTTGATAACCAAAAGATGATTTCTGGGTATTAATTTGAGGTGATTAGGGTATTTAAAAGTATTTTAAGGGTAATGCGATGAAATTTAAAAGTTATTTTTAGGGTTAATTTAGTAATTAAGGTGGTTATTTAGTTATTAGGTTGTGTTTAATGAACAATTATGGATTTATGGTATTTTAATGTGTTTTTGAGGTTAATTCGGAGATTTAAGGTGGTTATTTCGTTATTAAGTGGGTATTTCATAAGTAATAATTATGAGATTTCAAGTTACTTTTAGAGTTAACTTCGTAAATTAATATGATAATTATATGGCTATTAAAATTATATAATTATGGGATTTTAGGGTTAGTTTTGGGATTAATTTGGTGAAGTGAAGATGCTTAATTATTTATTAAAGATTATTTGATTAGTAATTTTTTTGTCAAGATTAGTAAAATTATATTGGGCGTAATGATAGATGGAGTGTGACAATTAGTAAAATGATTATTTTAAATTACAAATAAGATTTAGTTTGGTATATGTGGTTACAGTTTGAAAAAATTCGGTTTGTCAAAAATACTTTTAAAAAGTGTTTTGTGAAATTGCTTTGAAAAAATTTAATAAGTATCTAGTATTGCAGTAAAAAAGTGTGATAGAAAGGTATAATGTTTAAAAAGGATAAAATAATAAAAATTATTCAAAAAATTTTTAGTCAATTAATATCGAAAAATACGTACTTTTGAAATGCAAAAACATCAAAATTTCAATTTCTTAAGTAAGTGACTTTTAGCTATCAAAAGAGCTTTTTATACAAACCAAAAATGCTTTGGCATTATTTTAGAGGTGAAAAATAGCTTTTTGACACCTAAACATAATGTCAAACCAGCTCTAAAGTTATAATATTTATTTTTTTGCCAAAAAATAAAATATAATATGATGAAATTAACACTTTTATCAAATTTAATTAATAATTGAAATCTATAATTTATAGTTATACCATCTGTACTACATAAAGTTTAACATTAGATATATAAAATTTAATTATTATTTATAAATCAATTTGAAAGGAAATGTGAATTGAAATTTAGGGGTTTTTTTTTTCTCCTTTACTTATTATTTTATGTGTGTATATATATGCATAATTTATATACATATATATATATATATATATTTATACGTAAAATTTATACTTTGATAGAAGTATATTTGCTCCTTATTTATTTAATTGAGTCACATATAACAAATCATCACTTACAATTTTTCTGTTTGCAAAATTGAGATAGACTTTATAATTTTATAAGGTTTTAGGTATTTGTTTGTGTGTGTAGTATGTTATTTAAGATATGCATTATTAATGGATTATATATGTGTGTGTGTGTGTGTGTGTGTAAGTATTTATTCCATCTTTGATTCATATGCAATATCAATATATTATTTATTTTTTATTCCATCTTTGATTTTAATATGTTATTTGTCTTTATTACACCTCTCAATTTTTTAAAAAAATATACTTTAAAATGTTTTAAAATAAAAAAAATCCAAGGACGAAGCCTACATCAATATCTAGTACGTAAATATATAATGATCCCCATCAAACACAACTTTGGCCATTTTGTGAGCCACCATGTTTGCCTCTCCATTAGAGTAATCTATATTACCTGCTACTATATCCATTTTACCCTTTAATTTTTTTAAATAAAAAAAATCAACTATTTTTAAAGATAAAAATACGTTCACTCAGTCTCACCACTTTTTAATTTCTCACAAACTAACTCCATTGGCTAAATTTTTAGTTACCAATATTTCGTAATGATAGTTAAAAGTTATTTAATATATTCAAACTCATTTTATGATAAATTATGGTGAAGTTTTTTTTTAAAAAGAATTATTAAAAGATGAAGTTTATATATAGAAATTAAACTACTCTTGATTCTTTAATTATATTTTATTTTTATTTTTAATGATTTTCAATGTATATCCATTATAATTTCTTGCAATTGAAGAAAAAATAAAATAAAATAAATATTTAGTTAAAATAAAAATATGAATTGATTTAAAAAGTTTCATTATATTTGAAACTATTATAAATTTTCAACATAAACTCATTGTAAATTCTCTGTCTCTAATGATGCATAAAATAAATAAATTGTTAATGTCTAACAAGCTTATAACAAATATTGAAGTGACACATTAGACTTAGGAAAGGAATCTTTTACATACAGTTACGAATATTCCATTATTTCTAAGTATTTGAGAATTTTGAAATTATATATATGGAAATAAATCAAAAAAGAAAAAGATTAACGAATCATTTAATATCATTTTTCAAGTGTTGAGAGATTTAATTTGTTGGAACTCCAATTCACCATGGTAATTGAATTGAATTACTATTGAACGTGTTCTTGACTACTTCTGCACGGTCTAGAGTCAGGTTGTTAACATACAAATAACAAAAAATTTTGTTTTCAAAAAACATTGAACCTATCATTTGTAATGCAATTGTGGATAACATTGGTTTTGCTCAGGTTGAAAGTATGGTAAGTATTTAGGCTTCTCTATCTCTCACAAGAGACCGACCAAACAGACAATAGAATTATCAGCTCATTGATGGTTTAATATATGATTTAGTCTTTGAATTATATCAAAAATGATAAATTAGTCTCTAAATTTTAATTTAAAGCAGATTGATAATTGGATAATAAAAAAATTGATAGAAACCATTTGATCCCTTATCGGATACTAACGTTACTTTTTACAGCAAGTTTTTAATTTAAAAATAAAAATCATGATTTTTAATTTTTGACTGTTTCAATTAAATTTTTGTTTATCTAGGATTTATCTGTTTTGAAATAAAAGTTTAATGACTAATTTATCTCAAATAAATATTTATGAACTAATTTATCTTTTTGATATAATTTAGAGGGACTAAATTTAATATTACACCGTTCATTTACTAGATTGAAGGCAAATTTTCTTTCAATGGCTGGTAGATCTGTTTTGATTAAATCGTCTCTTGCAGCTATTTCAGCCTACCATGCAAGCTTCTTGTGAGTGGCCGAGCCACATTTCAGTTGGGTCAAATCAACCCACTCAACTTATAAAAATCTATATTATAAGCTTGTAGTAAATGAAATTTTGATGGTATTTTTTATATTGACATCACTAAAATAGTAAAAAATGTATTTGACCCTTAAAAATATTTGAAAATTAATCTTATATATATATATATATATATACATACTAGGAATTGTCCCGGGCTTCGTTATGGGTTTTTTTAATTAAAATTAAAATATTTTAAGACATTTAAAAATTTTATAATTTTTTATTATTAAATTTAAAAATTAAAAATAATAAAATCTCTAGACCTCAAATTTTTCCGGCAGTATTACCATCTAAACCGTATTGATCAGTTTATCTGAGTGAAGCATTATGGATCTCTTCTGCTAGCAAAGGTAGGGTTGGGAAAATGAAAAAGCTGCTAAAATTGAGAAATTTGAGAATATCTATTCAATGAATCATATGGATCGTGGAGAACCTCTAGATAAACCTACAAGGCATCCTATATTTATAAGAATATCAGGAAAAATTAATTTACAATAGTAGAGATTAATTTACACCCCAGCCAAATCAATAAATTGGCAAAATAGAAAACGAACACAACATCTTACTACCCTTCTTCATATGCCAAAATATTTTATTTCTTCATAATTTATGCTCACTATTTCCCTAAAAGATGCTACAATCATATATTTCATGTTTGAAGTTCAAATGCCTAGAAGCACAAGGCAAAGCGTCTATAATAGAAAAGTTGAGTGAAGCAGCACGGACCTCTCCTGCCTGCAAAAGTACAATTGGAAAATGAAGAAGCTACTAAAATTGAGAAATTTGGCTGCTGAGTTTATTTAACGAATCAGATGGATCGTGGAGAGCCTCTACATAAACCTACAAGGCATCCTATGTTTATAAGAATATCAGGAAAAAAAAAAGTGGGAAGGTAGTATGGCTGGCTATTCATAATATATAGACTTCCAACTAGAGACAGATTGGAGAGTTGGGGAATAGCAATGAACTCAACAGATTATCTGTTTTGTAGCCAATGCATTGAATGGAGAGATCATTTGTTATTCGCTTGTAATTCGCTTGTATGGAGAGATCATCTGTTATTCACTTGTACCTACTCTAAGCACTAATCCTAAGAGTTTGGAAAGAAAGAACTACAACGCTTTTTGGTAGTCCTGCTTTGTCATATTCTTAATGTAATTACTTCCAGACTCAGACTCGATGGTGAAAAAGATAGGTGGAACCAAGTGTTAAGTCTTAACTAAACTGAGCTAGCTGCTTGGATGATAAATAAAAAAATTGTCATTCAACCAAAAACAAAATTATCCTAAAAAAAGAGAGAGCGTCTATAAGACTAGAACTAACGCAAGAAATTTTATTATTCAAACCAAAGTAGGTTTTCCTCAACAACTTAGAACTACGACATATAATATTCTTTAAGAAACGCAACCCAGAGGAATTTGTTTTGGATATTGAAAAATAAAACCATAAAAAATTATATAAGAGTGAAATGGAAGTACCTTAGACTATGACACAACACTCCAACGAGTTGCCTTCAACATCAAAACGCCTACGAAACTCTTCAGTGACCTTCGGCGGCCCCGTTGGAGGGGGGAAACTTCCAAAACAGAAATTCTCCTTTTCTCGGAAGGTTTTGAGCTTCAGGCATCTAACAGCCACAGCGTTTGCTGGTTCACGACAGTATAAAGAACCGTAGAGGAAGCAGAAGGTGTTACCTCCCAAACTAAACATATGGGCCAAGCCATTGAACTTGTCATATAGAAGTGTGATCTCAACTGGGTACCATATTTTCTTAATCAAATCGTAGCCACTAACTTTCCCCGAAGAGTAAGAGTAAGAGTAACAGTAGAGAATATTATCCACCACAACACTAGCTTGGCAGATATCAAAGGCATGAGGATTAACACAAAAATGTGGATCCAAACAGCACCATGAGTTGTTATCCACACAGAAGGCGAATAGGGGTTTGGTACGATAAAGATGAAGCAAAATCCGCTTGTTGTTGCCATCGCCATCAGCAATGACGGCATTGAAAGGCGTTACATGGAAAGGTTTACCACCAAAATGGGGCAATTCAGGCAAAACTCCCACTTGTTACTTTCGGGTCAAAAACCTCAACAGAAAACTGGCGTGACAACGTTCCTCTAAACACATAGATCTTGCCAGCAACAGCCAAAACAAGCTGATGCATGCGGGGTCTGCGCATGGGAGGGCAAGTTTTCCACCTGTATTGAGGCCGGAGGGTATCCAAACAATACACATTTGAATGGAAGTGCCGCCGCGATGCATCTTTATTGAGGCAAACAGAAGCCTCCGAACAGTAACCTCCAAAGACTTAGATTACGGAACCCAGGGCGATGGCTCGTGCGTGAAAATAACATGTGGATCTGGATGGTAAGATATCAAAGCACCGAGGGACATCCACACGGTGGAAACTATATCTTGACTGGTTCCCCATATCTCTACCTTGCATAGGCATCTCGTACAGGGCGTAAAAACTTTGTCTCTTTTCATTCTTTGCCAATATGAGAAAGAAAACACGCTTATCCTCACGATGATCCAGATTAATCAAACATATAAGGTTCTTAGAAGTTGTCGATGGCTCAGACACCTTGAAAGCAGCCGTCGGGATCTCGGAAACCTTTAGAACAGTCGTTGCAGGCGCCGGAATCTCGAATACCTTGAAAACAGTCGGCGGAGCCGCCGGAGCCCTCTTTCATCTTACTTATGAATAGGGTTTCGGTTTCCTGCCTTTTCGCGTTTGCCCATCAGATTTAGGGTTTGACGCTGACCCAATTTTAGGGCTATATATATAGCTAGAGTGTGTATATATATCTATCACGGGCCCTTTTTTTTTCAATTATTATTCGGAAAAGGGGCTCATTTTTATTAATCATACAAACAATGAAGATGACAATCTGAATGGCCACCGTTTTACTGCCGAAGTCTCTCACGGAGAACTTAAATAGCTTAAACAGACGGTTTTCATGGGAAGGGAATGAGGAGAAAAGGGGTGTACACCTAGGAAACTGGGATGTTGTCTGTTTGCCTCGTAGTGCAGGTGGGTTGAGCTTACGAAGGCTGGATCTTCATAACCTAGCTCTCTTGCAAAAGCTGCATGGTAATTTCTTTTTGAACCTGAGAGTCTATGGGTTAAGGTATTCAAGGCGAAATATCGATTGGGTTGGAATTAACTTGTGAATTATGCCATGAGTAATGATACTAGGTTGGTGGGTCGTTCATCAACGTGGCGTGGCTTGGTGATTGCTTGCAAAAGCTGGCTGAGGGTTTTAAAATGGAGGGTGGGGTTAGAGACAGGAATCATGTTAGTTTATGGCATGATGCTTGGCTTGATGGACCAATTAGAGATAGAATATCTAATTTGCCAGATTTTTTTTTTGGATAATTAATTTGTTTTATTACCCAAAAAAGAAGCAGAGAGCTGCTTACTCAAACTTTACAAAAGTCTAAAGCCAAACAACAAAAACACAGCCAATGAAATCTAAATCAAAATGCCATTGTCAAGGCCCCATTTCTCACATAAGATTCTATTAACAGGGTCATTAGCAATATTCTCCAACCCTGATAATCTGAATTTTACTGCTTCCACTATAAGTTGTAGCATCTGCTCCCTATTCTGAGTTCTCGTTCCAAATGCCTATTATTCCTTTCGTTCCAAATCACATAAATGTAAGCATTTCAAGCAATTCGTAAGACAATAGAAATTAAAGCCTTGCCCTTCAATCTTTGCTGCCCCCATTGCAATTCACGTTGCCAATCAAATCCTTGCCTATCAAGTCCACTTAGGTGCAGAACATCCTCCCAAATTTCTTTGGTACACTTGCAGGTGAAAAATAAATGGTCCCTGGACTCATCTTCCTGCTTACAAAAGTAACACAAAGCATCCCCTTGGTTAAGAATTCCCCAAGAAAGAAGTCTTTTTTTGGTGGGTAACCTGTCAAGAATTGCCATCCAGGCAATTATAGAATGTCTAGGGATATGGAATTTGAACCACACCAGTCTATGCCAATCCACCTTCTCCTGCCTATCCCTTAGCTCATTCCAAACATTGGCAGTATTGTATTTACCAGCTGATTGTCTCCATGTGTCTCTCCCATTAACATGCTCGACAAATCTAAGGGCTAGCTGTCTTAACTTCAGTAATTTCTTCCAATTCCAACTACTTCCCTGAGTAGCCTCCACCTGCCAAAGGCTTTTGCCTTTTAAGACATATTCCTGCAGCCATGCTATCCATAAAGAACCTGCCTGGATGATAATCGACCATAAATTCCTCAATAAACATACTTTATTCCAGAGTACCATCTCTTTTATACCTAGTCCACCTTCGCATTTAGGATGACACAAGAATTTCCAGCTCACTCTAGCCCCTTTTGCTGTATCAGCTTTCCCTTTCCATAGAAAGCTTGCACATAATTGAGTGGTTTTCTTGATGACTTTCTTTGGAAGCATAAAGATTCTGCACCAAAAATTTTGAACGCTAAACAAAACACAGATTGAATTAATTGCACCCTTCCGGCATAAGAAAGGTGCCTCATTGCCCAACTATTAATCTTTGCTGTTATCTTGTCGATCAAATTACCACAGTCATTATCTCTTAGTTTCCTGGTAACCAAAGGAACACCAAGATATCTTACCGGAAGTGCACCAAGTTTAAACCCTGTAAGCTCCTTAATCTGTTGCAAATCTTCTTGTTGAATGCCAGAACAAAAAATCTCACTCTTTGAACTATTTAGTTGTAATCCAGACATTGAGTAAAAATCCTGCAATATTTTCTGAATGACCAGGATTAAGGATTTGTCCCCCCTGCAGAATATCATCAAGTCATCTGCAAAGCATAAATGAGTTAATTTAACTCTTTTACACTTAGGATGATACTTGAATTTACCTTCTTCACCGGCCTTATTCAGCATACCAGATAGCACATTCATTGTAATGACAAACAGATATGGGGAAATAGGGTCTCCTTGCCTTAAGCCTTTAGCTCCTGGAAAAAAACCAAATAACCCCCCATTTATAGAAACAGAGAATTTTGCAGTGCACACACAACTTGCAATCCATGAAATAAAAATATTTGGGAACTCCATAGCTCTCAAAACTGCAAATAGAAACCTCCAATTTACAAAGTCAAATGCTTTCCTCAAATCAATTTTCAAGGCACTTCTAGGAGACATATTGTTTCTATGATAACCACTCACAAGTTCATGTGCTATTAAAACATTATCTACCAAATTTCGATCTTCAATGAAAGCACTTTGGTTGGGACTGATCAATCCAGGCAAGTATTTCTTGATTCTATTGGCAAGAATCTTAGAAGTGCACTTATAAACTATATTGCAGCAGGCAATAGGTCTAAAATCCCCCATATGACTGGCATTTTGAATTTTAGGAACCAGGGTAAGGATAGTATAATTAAGGGCTGAAGTCATTTTACCTGTGTAAAAGAAAGCCTTAACGGCAGCCACAACATCGTCACCAACAATACTCCAAGTTTTCTTGAAAAATATGGCAGTATAACCATCTGGCCCAGGGCTTTTATCATTAGGAAGTGAGAACATCGTGCTTTTTATTTCTTCTCGTGTAACATTTGCCACCAAGTCTTCTTTGAAAGCATCAGATAAAGTGCTTGGCAAAAAGGTCTTCAAATCTTCCACGTTAATGTCCACAACATTAGCATCTTCTTTGCCTATTAGATTCTGATAAAATTGTATGGCTTCAGCTGAAATTTCCTCAAGAGTTTCAACTCTTTCACCCCTAGAATTGTGCAACACATTAATAGTATTGATGCTCCTTCTAACTCTAACAGCTTTGTGAAAGAAACCTGTATTTTGGTCCCCTTCTTTTACCCACTGTATTCTGGACTTCTGTCTATAAAAGCTTTCTTCTGCCTTGAGCAAACAATTTAAATCTTCTAACAATTTCCTCTCCTGAGCCACCAAAACAGGTGAAGGTTGTGAATACAAAACAGCCTGTATCTCTTCTAACTCTTTCTTTTTCCTGTGAACTCTCTGAGTTATGTCGCCATAATGGTCTTCATTCAACCTTTTCAAATCTTGTTTCAATCTACCCTATCTAGCTTTCTTTCAAGAAATCCATCATCCCTCCTATTACACCATGTAAATTTAGAACCTATAAAGGCATGATCAACAAGCTCATTTTGAGAAAGGCAGCATTGAAATTCCTTAGTAGCACTTGATGCAATTTGACTTCCATCATAATCAGAGCTCTCTGAAGGATGTTTCACTATATTAAAGTCCCCTGCAATCATCCAGGGAAGATCATAAAAGCATAGTTCCTTCGGCAGACATACTCTTCCATAACTCTTTTCTCTCAGTATCATCATTACTACCATACACAAAGGAGAAATAAAATTGCATGGAGCCAGATCTAACATGACAAGTAATTAACTGGGCGGAGACACTAATACATCTCATATCTATCTTCTTTTTGGCAAGAATCCAAACTCTTCCGTTATAGGTATAACTATAATTATGGGTCATATTCCAATCACCAAAATGTCGATCAAGGATAGGCTGCATATTTTGTTGTTTAACTCTAGTTTCGATCAAACAAACAATATCTACTTTTAACCTATGTATTCTACTAACTACACTTTTTTGTTTTAAAGGGTCATTGAAACCCCTGACATTCCAAACAAGAATCATGAAGTGTGAGAAGCCTTACCGCCTCCCAAAGCCCCATCTTGCTTCTTCATGTTTCTTTTCCTGGGCTTAACTTGTTTCAACAAATTTCCAACTCCATCAGCAGCTGCTCTGTGCTTTCTTATGGAATAAGTATGCTCAGTTTCCTCCACCACTTTTGTTTTACCTGCAGCCTTACTTTCAGTCCCTACATGTGCTTCATTTTTCATTTGATTTTTTCCATCAACTGTATCATAATTTTCCATCTCTTCAGTAATTTCCAAAGCAGAGAATCTATTGTTAGCCTTTGGAGTTTCTGCTTTCTTTGATTTAGTTGGAGTAGTTTTCAATTTTGGTTCGGTGCTTCCAACATCAAGTAAGAGTTTATTTACTTCAGCATCTTGCATACTAGCAATTTTTTCTGGCGAATTGGGCTGCTGCATGACAGGATTGACTTGATCTTGAGAACTCATTTTAGGTACCCAACGCTGTGTTCCCATTTGCTGTTTAGCCTGACAATTGTGACCAAACAACTTGCATTTCTGACATCTTGTAGGCATCCACGGCACTTCAACGCTAACATAAATGGTTTTTCCATCTGGCATAATCACAGGAATAGATTTAGGAATCTGATCAGCAGCAGAAATTTCCACACACACCCTAGCAAAAGCAAGGCGCTCCATATTTTCTGTAATTTTATCCATATACAATGGCACCCCTACAGTACTTGCAATGTAACTCAAACCAATATTGGTAAACAATTCTAATGGAACATTGAAGAATTTGATCCAAACAGGCATTTTATCCATTTCAAGCTTCAGCGAAGCAAGCCCTGGTTCCCATTTCCTCAAGATCATGATCTGATTTCTTATATGCCATGGGCCAGATTCCAGGACCCAGTTCATCATTGCCTCATCAGAGAATTTCAATACATACAAGCCATCCTCACTGGTTTTAACTTCCACTGGACCGTTCTTCCCCCAAAGCATATCAGCCATTTTTTGCAAATAACTCAAATTTGGAGCTCTCCCCAAGAACTGAGCTACCAGGCAATTACTCCACTGATTCACTCCAGTCTCTATCACCGCCCTTGTCGGATAAGCTGCCGGAACTCCATCAAATGGCGATGGCGGAATATAAGTCATGTTTCTCTCGTTTCTTTTGAACAAACCCCTCCATTCTTTCACTTTATCATTGGCTCATACAGTTTGATTTTCATTACTACCCAAACCGTTCACTACAGCTGCGTTCGAACTTGAAGCAGAGTTTGATGTGGATCTAGACAAATCCATGATATGCTTAGCCGCCATTGAAGAACCCTTACAAGCTATAGTGTTATGAGAACATTCTTGTAGCGTAACACTATTCATGAACAAACTAGTAAAACTAAATAGAGAACAAGATTTTGTATGAGATCTATGCAATTAAAGGAGAAATAATGAAGAAAACAGGGGGATCAAGGGAAAAAACTGAAGCAAGATCGTAGAAGAACGAGAAAGAGGCATGGCGCAAGTTAGCCAAGCTAACGTGCGCCGAGAGAAAGACAAGCTCTCGCTCGTTTTTGATTGGACCGTCTCCAGCAAATCCTAATTTGCCAGATTTTATCAATGAGAATGTTGCTATTTCGGATTTTATTAGGAATGTGGGTGGAATTCAGGCATGCTTTTTGAACAGTTAAATATAGAACAAGCCTTGAAGTCATGGGATACCCTCTCCCTAAGGTCGGTACTTTGTAGTGCCCCGCGATCGAGCTACCCCTTGGAACAAACTCTGGAAACTGCAAGTGCCCTCATCACGGTGATTGCACTTTATTTGGTTAGTATGTAAGGATCGGGTGCTCACTAATAGTCTACGGTTTTAAAAGAAAAATGTGTATGAGTAGGGCCTGCACATTATGTGGAGCCCTTGAAGAGTCTTTAATTGATGCTGTAAGGGATTGTTTGTTAGCTAGCAAGATATGGAATATATTAGTGCCATCCAATTAAGTTGGGATCCTTTTTTGCTACCCCATTGCGTTCATAGTTGATCGATGGATAATTTGTTTGATGATGCCACCACTACATCTGTTGATGGCCTAGGATGGATTTTTTTTTATTACGGCATTATGGAGACTGTGGACATTTCGGTGTATGAAGATTTTTAACTCACATGAGGAGAGCGGTGATGAAACATCCCTGGTGCAGTTTACATTAAGAGGTGCAGCTGAGTTATTAGCTACCTTTGCTACTAAAGGTGTTGCGAAGCTGAAAAGTCAATTAATAAGTTGGTTGCCACCGACTAATGGTGTAACAGAGATTAACACAGATGGTGCTTCTAAGGGAACCCTGGTATGGCTGGTGCAGGAAGGGTTCTACGGACAGCAAAAAGTCAATGGGTGACAGGGTTTATGGCTCATTTGTGGGTATGTACCAATATGGTAGCTGAACTCCAGTCAGTTAGATATGGCTTACTGATAGCTAGTGTGGCGGGAAGGTTTTAGAAAAGTCATTTGTGAGCTTGATGCTTTGGTGGTAATTCATTTGATCCGATCTGCAGATACTGGTCTTCTTCCTCTTGGTAGTTTGGTTGATGATATTGGAGACCTTCAGTGGAGAGATTGGGATTGCTCCTTACGAAAAACTTTAAGGGAGGGAAATTTTGTTGCTGATTCCCTTGCCAAGGAAGCATGTGAACTAGATGTGGAATTTGAGTTATTAAGGGAGCCACCACCATTTCTAGTGCAAAAGCTAGAAGCTGATGTAAGGGTTGTTTTATTCCCCCGATCGAGGTTTCAAAGTGTCCTGATAAGAATATGATCTATGACTTTTATGACTTCTAGGTTTCAAAGGGCATCTATGACTTCTGCAAAAGACGATGCGACGAGTTTAATCACTGGATTAAGGGGCAAGCATCCTTTGTATATATATGTTTCATATGAGAATTTTGTTGGTGTGGACCCTGAGTGCATGCCTGTGGGAATTACCAAATATTGATTCCTGCTATCTTGGTGCCATGGGCAACGAAGACAATGAAAGCCATCCCTAACTTTGATGCTCATGTGCAGGTGCATCCCATCATAATTGTACGTTCTAGCATTTGGCCTCCTATGCCGTGTTTTATGAGAGATGGTTCAGACTTCGGGTGAATCTTTGTCTGAGAACATGCTGTTCAGATGGTGTGGCCCTATACAAGATGCAACTCACTCGGTTTTGATGTGACATTTTTATGATCATTTGGACAACTTGGCTTGGGCCTTCGTTGGTATTAAAGCTGAGAGAGTTCATATTACCACGGAGAGGTCTCAGATAAATACTGAGTCAAAGGAACGTGACTTCCTCAAAGGACAACTTGCTCAAGTGGAAAACAGAATGCAAGCTTTAGAGGCAAAAAGAAACGTGGTTGGTACGAATAGCCTTAAGATCAACCTTGCTAGCTTTGGGTATAGTTTTTAGGAGCTTTTTGCCCTTGTAATTTCTCCTCTCAATTTCATTCATAGGACTTTGAGTTGTAGCTACTTATTGTACTTGAATGTTTGTACTTGGTACTTTATGATACATTTTTTTCTTTTCTTTTTTTGTTGAAAGCTTAGGCATGCTTTGGCTAGAATTGTATAATATGTTCAAATGCACATGATATGTGCATTCTCATGCTTTTAGCACCTTTTTCTTTTTTTTGAAGTATTGGTGAATGGTGAATACTCTCCTTTTATTTAGATAGTATTGTATACTTTTATTTAGATAGTATTGTATACTGCTACTTATTAATGCTTGTTTTATAGGTTTTTGCCTCTAGTTTTGTCAAATCCCTTTTTAAGTTTCAAGGATTCTACTTGTTTTCTCTCTTATGAAGAGTGCGACCTCCTTATTATGTTTGAGGATGCCTTTTACTCTAGAAGCTCAGCCCTTTTACTAATCTTTTCATTTCTAGATAATAATATGTAGGATCTGCTAATCCTCCATCTTTCATTTCTAGAGAATAAATTTTCTAGAGAATAATCTGTAGGATCTGCGAATCCTCCATACGCAAACATGATATATTATTTAGAACTATTTAGAACTCATTTTTATAGTGTTTATTCGCTCTCTATAATATAATGGATGAATGGATGATGGATGTTTATGCTGCTAAGCAAACATGATATATTATATTTAGAACTCATTTTTATAGTGTTTATTCGCTCTCTATAACGGATGAATGGATGATGGTTCATTCTTCTCTTTTTTTTTAGAGTGATACAATAAATTCTCATTACATCATTTTTATAGTGTTTATTCGCTCTCTATAATGGATGAATGGATAATGGTTCATTCTTTTTTACATCAGATAAATCTTTTACGCACAAACATCTATGAGAAATCATCATATAAAGAAACTAAACTACTACAACCTAAGAAACAAACAAACTAAATCAATATTTTAAATTGAACAAAATCCACACATGATTTACACATAGTGGGACTTGAACCTGACATCTCAAGTCTCAGGGAGGGTGCTCCTACCATTCCAACTAGAGTTCAGGTGCAATGGATGGTTCATTCTAATCATATATATCATATCATATATATATATATATAATTTAAAAGAGACGCACCCAATTAATAATTGAATATTTTAATTAAATGATGAAATAATATAAAAATTATAATAAAAATAAATTTTCAATTTTTTTAAGAATTATTTTATCTCAAAAAATAAAAATTGACCGGTTCAATAAAAAACCACTGATTTTTTTATTAATCCGTCGGTTCAAAGCGATTTTCAGAGGGTCAATTGCATATCTAATTCAATTAAAGAACCAGACCAATTCCTATACCAATTCAACCAATCCGATTGCTGATCCAGTCCAGTCTAATTCTGATAACTATGCTACAGGGATGAGATGGAAATATTGTGGATTGTTCCATCAAAAGGAATATGTTACATTGATATGTTCCATGTTTCTTCCTTCCAATTTTCAAAATGTTAAATTGAAAAGTTCATATCTTATTCTGTTTGTATTGTTTATGCGTATACTTCAGCAGATTTTACAAATGAACGGAAATTCTTGAATTTCCTTTGCATAATATAAAAACTGGAAGAAAAAGGAAATCAGAAAGAAACAGGGAAATTGTAAATTGATTTTCCTTTTCCTGCATCAGCACAGCAGGATTCATTATGAGACCTCATAAAGGCAATGTTGTAAAAATCGGACCGGCCTGGCCAGTCGAACCGGTTCAATCGGGACTCGGAGGGTCATTCGGTCCGGAGAAAGGGGGTGACCCGGGATAAGGTTAACCCGGTCAAAACTCGGTCAAAATCCGAAAAAACCAGGACCGATTGACCCGAAAAACCCGGTTTTAACAAAATTTTGGTTAAAAAAATTAAAAGAATAAAATTAAAATCCTAACTTTCCTAGTTTTCTTTTGATCTTTTCTCACTTCTCGGCGGCTCTCTCTCGCGTCCCTTGCCAGAGCTCTCGCCTCTCACTTTCTGAGTCTCAGTCGCCCATCATGGCTCTCATTCCTTAATCTTTGCTGGAACTCTGTTGGCTTGGCTTTGCTGTGAGAAACCTTTTATTGTATACTTCTTCTTCTTCACCTAACATTCTATGGTTTTGTTAATTTGACTGGTGGGTGCTTGGTTCTTTCCTTATTTTGTTTCTTTTCTTTTTCTCTTTATGCTTTTGGTCAATCGTATCTGTGCTTGGTTCTTTTTCTCTTTCTCTTTCAGCTCTCTTCTTTTGTTTTGTTTTCATTTTTTTCCTTTTCTTATATTTATTTCTGCTGGAAATCGTTTGAAGATATTGATTAATTCCATGGTGGGTTTTGTCTTTTATTGTCTAATTTGGTTTTATTGCCTGTTTTCTTAAATGGGCATACTCTGCTTTATTATTTAGATTGAGAAAGAATGGTGGGAAAATGACGTGATGAAGACTATTTGAATGAACTCTGTTTTCTGATTTGGTTATTTTGTTTATATATGAGTATGAGAATTGAAATATTGTAGTATTGTATTTGACTATTAGTATTTAATATTTATTGTGTCTGACTATTTGAATGAGCTTTATCATATTTGTATGAGAGATAAATGATAAATTGTGTTAAATTTCTTGTTAGAAATTATTTCTATCATATATATTAAGCTAAAATTATCAAAATATATATTCCTATATTTAATTGAAAATTCGATTTTTTAAATCCGATTTTATCTGATTCAATCTATTGACCCGATCGAACCGATGACCCAATGTCCTAACCGATTCAAACACCAGTCCGGTTTTTACAACATTGCATAAAGGTTAATATGTTTGCAATTTCCAATTAAATTTACTATACGCGTAACTCATTTATTTATACTTGTAAAAAAAAAATCATTTATTTGTATTAAGAAAAAGAAAAAAACTTGTTACCCTTTGAACCGAATTTCCCCCTATTTTCTTCTCTCTTAAACCCACTTTATCTTCTCCTAAACCCTTTCTCTCCTAGTTTTCTCTCATTCGCATTTTCTCAACTCTGGCGGTAACAATTTCATTCAATTTCAGGCCCCCGAAAGGAACAAGAACCCTCGAGCCTTTCTTTTTCAACTAAATCACTTTCCCTCCTCTTCTGATTCTAGGGTTTCCCGATGTCGTGGGAGGAGGAGATTGTGATGCGCGATGTCACCAATGCGGGGCTCGTCGTCAGCGACCGTATTGGCCGTGAAGTGGCGGCGCAGTTAGACCTCGAGGAAGCTCTCGAAGCTTCCAGATATGCCAGCCATCCCTACTCCACTCACCCCAGAGAGGTAAACTTTTAGCTAGTTCTGTAAAAAAGAGAGAAGAAGTCTTTAATTTCTTTTTGAGTTAAAAAAAATTAAAATTCAATGAAGGGTCGCTATATTTTAGTTTCATTTACTTGGTCATAAAATCTTGTTTCGTGTTCAAAAATTATTTGAAGTGGTTTTTTCGCTCCCTTTTGTGTTGAAGTTAGTGAAGGTTCAAATATCGATCACTCTTTCACCAAAAAAAAGAAAAAAAAAAAACTATCGTCACTCTTATTGAAGTCTAGGTTGTAGTAAGCATTCATGGGACGCTGAAATGTTTCTTTCTCATTTTATAGTTTTTCCGTGTGATCAAATTTGTTGTCTTAAAATACGAATGCTATCTTTAAGTTTCATTAGTGCGAATAGAATCATGTCGTTCTCTCCCAATACCATGTTTCAGCCATTCCTTATAGTGCTTGTAACGTCCTTCTCTAGTTTATTATTTATAATCCAACATTGCTAGGCATGTTTAAATAGGTTATGGTTTTGAGATATAGTTACCCTCTTACATGAATTAGGGTTCATGTTTCATTGCAGTGGCCTCCTTTGGTTGAAGTGGTGGACACTTGGGAGCTGCCTCCTGTACTCATTGAAAGATATAATGCAGCTGGCGGAGAAGGAACTGCATTTTGTGGAATATTTCCGGAGATACGCCGGGCATGGGCATCTGTTGATAATTCTTTGTTTCTTTGGCGTTTCGACAAATGGTGAGGTTTTTTTTTTCTTTGCTTTCTTTCTTTGCTTTGAGGTAGTGATCTACAGGACTGCCCATTTGATTTTTGTGAGTTTTAGTTAGCTGCTTGTTCAATATGTAAAAACTAAGTATTTTTGAATCTCTTTAGTAATAGAATTGACTTGGTTGAAGGCAGCATTGAAGTTACATAATTTCAGATAGTGGACATAAATTTGGTAGTTTGCTGAGCTATTAATGTTTGAAGAAGTTTGCGGTAAAATATAAAGGAGAAAGAGTTTGAATTTGTCAAAAAAATGAGAAACCAGACAATGAATTATCTGGATAGCGACTAAAAAGTAAGTCTGAGGACTATGAGTGGATGGAATGTGATATATGTAGGCTTTGATTCACCTTGTTTATCTTTTTATATAGAGAAGATTTATTTGTTCCTCTTCTTAACATCTTTTCTTTTGATTAGGGATGGTCAATGTCCTGAATACAATGTGGAGGAACAAGCTATATGTGCTGTTGGCCTCGCCAAATCTAGACCTGGCATTTTTGTTGAAGCTATACAATATCTTTTAATATTGGCAACTCCTGTTGAGGTAACAACTTGGCTTTTTACAATGCCTCCAGAAGATGTTATATTCTGAATATCAGAGTTATGTTTTCAAATTTAGTATTGGCGAGTGCCATGCCGAGTTCTTACCAGCCAAGGGAGATACTTCTAAATGCTGGCAGTTGGTTTTGCCCCAGCCACTGAAAGGAAAAGTAGCTAACTTTCTTGTGGGACATGGTGGGTGATAAGCTTTTTAATTATTATTATTATTATTATTATTATTATTATTATTATTTGTGTTGGGGGGTGGTTTGTAGGGGAAGGCTGGTGTTGAAGTTGCTAATTTCTTGTGCACATCAACTTTTCCTTTTTCAGTTATATCAATTTCATTGCACTTTTAACAGTATCATTTATTTGTGTTGGTTTCTAACTTTCTAATCAGTGTACTTTTTCTTTCTAATTTATCCTAGCCTGTAGTTTGATTACGTTATATTTCTCTTACCAGCTTTTGGTTGTTATCAGTTAATTCTTGTAGGAGTATGCTGCTCTGGAGCAGTTGATGGTACAGATCCTTATGCAGAAGTGTCACTGCAGCCCTTGCCAGAGTATACAATACCTTCTGATGGAGTTACTATGACATGTATTGCTTCTACTGATAAGGGTCGTATTTTCATGGCTGGCCGAGATGGCCACATATATGAGCTGCATTATACGACTGGTTCAGGATGGCATAAACGTTGTCGTAAAGTTTGCCTCACTGCTGGTGTAGGCAGTGTGATTTCAAGGTGTGTTCTGCTATTCCTTCTGGTTTGTGGTAATTTTACTTTTTATCTTACATTTATGTTTAGAAGTTTTAGATTTACATGATATAATCCCCTTCTGAAGTTTTGCTATATAACGTTGCTTGTGAGAACCCTGAAATATTTATGTTTTTAATTTGGTTGACTTTATGTGAATGATTTTAGTTCTGGTTTGTAAGTTTTGAAATGTTGCTTACAAGACGGAAGTTTTTGTTGGTTTCCAGGTGGGTTATTCCCAGTGTGTTTAAGTTTGGAGCTGTAGATCCCATTGTTGAGATGGTTGTTGATAATGAGAGACAGATTTTATATGCTAGAACTGAAGATATGAAAATTCAAGTTTTTGTTATTGGGCCAAATGGAGATGGTCCATTGAAGAAAGTTGCTGAAGAAAGGAATCTGTTAAATCAGAAAGATGCACATTATGGAGGTCGACAAACATCAGCAGCAAGAGCCTCAAGTCGATCAGCAAAGCCATCCATTGTTTCAATCTCCCCGTTATCCATGCTAGAATCCAAGTGGCTGCACCTTGTTGCTATTTTATCAGATGGTAGGAGGATGTACCTTTCCACCTCCTTGTCTAGTGGAAGTAGTGGTGCTGTTGGAGGTTTGGGTGGATTTAACAATAATCGCCACAGGCCAAGCTGTTTAAAAGTTGTAACAACGAGGCCTTCACCTCCTTTAGGGGTCAGTGGTGGACTTACCTTTGGGGCAATGTCTTTGGCTGGTAGGACTCAGACTGAGGATCTCTCACTGAAGGTAGAAACAGCATACTATTCGGCTGGAACTCTTGTTCTTTCTGATTTGTCTCCACCAACCATGTCTTCTATTCTCCTTGTGAGCAGGGACTCAAGCTCACAGTCATCTCAGTCAGGTAGTTTAGGAGCAAGTGGTAGGGGTTCTCGAGCATTACGAGAATCTGTTTCTTCTTTGCCTGTTGAAGGACGAATGCTATTTGTGGCAGATGTTCTTCCTTTGCCAGATACGGCTGCCACTGTGTTATCACTGTATTCTGAGCTTGAATTTTGTGGATTTGAAAGCTCAGCTGAGTCCTGTGAAAAGGCATCAGGAAAGCTGTGGGCTAGAGGTGACCTTTCAACTCAGCATATACTTCCAAGGAGGAGAATTATTGTTTTCAGCACTATGGGCATGATGGAAGTAGTTTTCAATCGGCCTGTTGATATTCTGAGAAGATTGTTGGAGTCAAACTCTCCACGATCAATATTAGAGGATTTCTTTAATCGTTTTGGTGCTGGTGAAGCAGCTGCAATGTGTTTAATGCTGGCTTCAAGGATAGTTTATTCTGAAAATCTTATAAGCAATGTTGTTGCTGAGAAGGCAGCTGAAGCTTTTGAGGACCCAAGAATTGTTGGAGTGCCACAACTTGAAGGTAGTAGTGGATTAGCAAACGCTAGAACAGCAGCTGGGGGTTTCAGCATGGGGCAAGTTGTTCAGGAGGCTGAACCTGTCTTCTCAGGTGCACATGAAGGGCTCTGCCTGTGCTCATCAAGGTTGCTATTTCCTGTTTGGGAGCTCCCAGTTGTGGTTGTGAAAGGTGGTTATGATGCTGCATCAGAAAATGGAGTGATCACATGTAGACTTTCTGTTGGGGCTATGCAAATCCTTGAGAACAAGATTCGCGCTTTAGATAAGTTCTTGAGATCTAGAAGGAACCAAAGGAGGGGGCTCTATGGATGTGTAGCTGGTTTAGGTGACTTGAGTGGTTCCATTCTGTATGGGACTGGTTCAGAATTAGGTCTGGGTGATAGGAGCATGGTTAGAAATTTATTTGGTGCTTACTCCAGGAGTGTGGAGTCTAATGGTGGTGGAGCATCAAATAAAAGACAGAGATTGCCATATAGTCCTGCTGAGTTGGCTGCAATGGAGGTGGGATGGAGTTTCTTGATGTATCCATTTATGATGTACTTATCCTCGTTTCTTTTTTTTTCTTATGAAGTGTTGTGCGCTTGTGCTACAGGTGAGGGCAATGGAATGTATCAGGCAGTTGCTTCTTAGGTCTGCTGAAGCTCTGTTTTTGTTACAGCTTGTTTCTCAGCATCATGTAACACGCTTGGTGCAAGGGTTTGATGCTAATCTCCGGCAAGCATTGGTTCAGTTGACATTTCACCAACTTGTTTGTTCTGAGGAGGGTGATCGTGTTGTTACAAGACTTATATCTGCTCTGATGGAGGTAATTGAATATTATATTGATCTCATAGTTGAAGTTCCTGTAAATGAGCTTTTATTTCAAATTGCAAGATCTTCTGTTCTGCTAGCAATGTTTATTCGAGTTGCTGAATCATATCATTAATAGCTTGTTATATTGCTGCAGTATTATACTGGCCCTGATGGCAGGGGAACAGTTGATGATATTAGTGGGAAATTACGCGAGGGATGTCCAAGTTATTTCAAGGAGTCTGATTACAAGTTCTTCTTAGCGGTGGAATGTCTTGAAAGAGCCGTTATAACTCCTGATCCTGGTCTGAAGGAAAATCTTGCCAGGGAGGCCTTCAATTTCCTAAGTAAAGTTCCAGAAGCTGCTGATTTAAGAACCGTTTGCAAACGGTTTGAGGACTTAAGGTGAGTTTATCATTCAATTAAGAGGTTAGAATAGGCTCTCCTAACGAGAACTTAAAATCAAATTTTTACATCTTTAACTTGAAATATCACTTCAGATTTTATGAGGCTGTGGTTCGATTACCTCTGCAAAAAGCTCAGGCACTTGACCCTGCTGGTGATGCTTTCAATGAGCAAATTGATCCTGCAATCAGAGAATATGCAATTGCTCAGCGTGAACAGTGCTATGAGATCATTGTTAGTGCTTTACGTTCTCTAAAAGGTGATGGCTCGCAGAGGGAATTTGGGTCTCCTGGTAGGCCTGCTGCTGTGCGATCTGCCCTTGGTCAGGCTTCACAGAAAAAATACATATGCCAGATTGTTCAGCTTGGCATTCAATCACCTGACAGATTATTTCATGAGTATTTGTATAGGGCTATGATTGATTTAGGTCTTGATAATGAGCTGTTGGAGTATGGAGGTCCAGATTTGGTGCCTTTTCTGCAGACTGCTGGTCGTGAACGTGTGCAAGAGGTATTGTTTTTGGATAATTTCTTACAATGGTCATTTGAGTCTTATTTCAAAGTCCAAACAATAAAGTTGGGTCATCCTGTATTTTTAAATTTTTTATTTTCATTGCTTGGTTTGAGCACCACATATTTCTTCCAAGCTAAGGCAATGCATTTCTCTAATAACTTAGGCGTTTAATTTTGTCCTTACCTTTTTATTATCTGCGACATAGGTTGGAGCTCTGTCTGCATTGACATCTGCAACCCCTTCAGTGGGTCAGCCTGGAGCACCTATTCATTCTGATCAAGCCAAATATTTTGATCTTCTGGCAAGATATTATGTCTTGAAGCGGCAGCATGTACTTGCAGCTCACGTGTTATTGAGGCTGGCTGAAAGACGTGCTACTGATGGAAGCAATGCTCCTACTCTTGAACAGAGGTTGATAGCTTCTTCCAATTTAACAATTTTTATCCATGATCGTCATTTGGTGATACATCTCTATAAGTATATATACAGATTTTCTTTCTGGTTCTCATATTGCAACTATAAATCAAGTTCTTTAAATTTATTAACCTTTAGTAACAATATTAGGAGGAAGGGCTGCTGTCCTTTGGCTCCCTGGAGTCCTATTAGCAGAAATGAACATGTTGGATTCGGTCAAATTGCATGCAACTTGCTAGTTGTGATTTTGGACAGTAGTTTTATAATTTAGTGCGGAACGAATCTTAGTTGTTTCCTATTAACTGGTTCTTATATATTTCTAGTGTATCAATGGTCAAAACCTACTTAAGAATGGGTTTGGTTGAAAGACAAGAAAAAGAATAAAAAACCCTCTTCCCCTGTCATGGTCATTTGTCTAATTGTTTTTATTCTTTAAATGCCAGGCGTCAATACCTTAGCAATGCTGTTCTTCAGGCCAAGAGTGCAAGTAACAATGATGGTCTGGTAGGTTCTAGCCGGGGTGCTGTTGACAGTGGATTGCTAGATTTACTTGAAGGGAAACTTGCTGTTCTCCAGTTTCAAATAAAAATAAAAGAGGAATTAGAGGCAATTGTTTCCAGGTTAGAAGCTACACCTGGTGCATCTGAATCAGTTCCTAATGGATCTGTTGCTGATAGCAGATATAATGGGGATGTCAATTTAGCAAATGCTGCGCGAGAGAAGGCCAAGGAGTTATCATTAGATTTGAAGAGCATTACTCAGTTGTATAATGAATATGCAGTCCCTTTTGAACTTTGGGAGGTATAATTCCTGTTTCTCATTCTCTTTCCCTCTGTTTTCCTACTTGTTGTAGAAATTTTGTAGTTGAAGGAATGGTGAAAGAACTAATAAACAACAACCTACCACACACCACCCCGACACCCCCCCAACCCCAAAAACACGCACACACACGTGATAGATAATCTGCTTGGACTCTTGAAAGTGGGTTACTATTATTGGATAGCGAAATGAAGGGGGAGGAAGAATTTATATCTTATATAAAGTTTTCTAGAGCTGTATTATTGGATGGTTGAAACTTTCTTAAACTGAATTGTGTTTCCAAATATTTCAGCATTATTTTGGGGATTGTTATACATTATTGGCTTTTTTAGCGTAATAATTTACTTTCTTGAAATAATCTTCGAGAACTGTTTTGATCTGCACAATATTTTAGCATTATTTCCTTTCATATAATTTCATAACATGTATTCCCAATCTTACATTTATTATTATTCTTGTTTCCATTAATGATATTCTTTGCCTTCTCATTTCTGCCTGTAGATATGCCTGGAAATGTTGTACTTTGCAAACTATTCTGGTGATGCTGACAGTAGCATTATAAGAGAAACGTGGGCCAGACTTATTGATCAAGCACTTTTGAGGGGTGGAGTTGCCGAAGCTTGTTCTGTTCTCAAGAGAGTTGGTTCTAGAGTATATCCTGGAGATGGAGCTGTTTTACCTCTGGATACTGTATGCCTTCATCTGGAGAAGGCTGCATTGGTATACCTTTGTCCTTGCTTGTTTCGTTTGAATAATTACATAAAATTCTTTGATTCTTGGTTGAGACTTCGGAACGGATTTCCTACCATATGCCTAGAATACAATTTAGGCCGTTATCCCCAAAAATTCGAGCATTATTATCCCCAAAAGACTTCTTTCTTTTCTTTTTTCCTTTTTTCATTTTTGCATTTGGACATAAAAAGTATAAAACTTTAGGGATGATGAAGGCCACTGTGTGGTAGATAACCGTTTGGAAGTCTTCATGTTTGATTGTCCTGTTCAAAAGAATAAAAAAGAAACAAACACACAAAGAGCCTATCTATAGCTTTCTTGCTAAGTTGGTTATTGTTTTATTGATTACGCCCTTTCCCCTGTATCGTCTTCCATTTGGTAGGAGAGGGTGGAATCTGGGCTTGAAATTGTTGGAGATGAAGACGTGGCAAGGGCTCTTATTGCTGCTTGCAAAGGTGCAGCTGAGCCTGTATTGAACACTTATGATCAGTTATTATCAAATGGGGCTGTTTTGCCATCACCAAACCTCAGATTACGCCTTCTTCGATCAGTGCTAGTGATACTCTGTGAGTGGGCAATGTCAGTATTTGCACAGAGAATGGGAACAAGTGCTACTGGTGCTTCTTTAATATTAGGTGGAACATTCTCAGCGGAGCAGACAACAGTTTTAAATCAAGGGATTCGGGACAAGATCACAAGTGCTGCAAACAGGTGAGTTTCTTCACTTTCTGCTTATTTAACATAAACTATGCTGCATTAGATGTATTCTTTTTATTTTAAATGTGTTTCAACTTACTTTTGATTAAATTGTAAATTAAATAGTTAAGGTAGCCTCTGTTCTGCCCAAATTGATTGCCCAGTTTCATGCCTTAATGGGAATACAATTGGTTCAGCACCCTTTACCATAAGTCTATAACTCTTCTACCCTGGACATTATTTTCTTTAATTCCTTCCTAATCAGTGTGCTAGAGAATTTGAGCAAGTGATGGCCCCTTATACTTTTGCCTTTTCTAAATTATAATGGGAGACAGTTCTACCTGAAATGCTCTGGTTACAGGCTTTTAGCATTATTAAATTTCTACCCTTGCACGTCATACAAAAACCATCGCCATAATGATATAAATCAAACTAGAAAGGATTAGTTTTGGGATGAAGACATAAAGGGCCCTTGAGTATATCTAAAGTTCAATTTGGCCTCCGAACTGAAAATTTGTTACGAGGATTCTCTATTGATCTTTAAATGAAAGAGTGAATGTGATAAGGGTTACATGAGCATTCCGTTCCATCTCTTCTGAGAAAAGTTTTAGGTGTTTTAGGTGTTCTTGGCTACAGAAGAATTTACCATGTTAAGATCTAATTATCCTCCTTGATTTTGATTTGGGATTGCAGGTACATGACCGAGGTGCGGAGGTTGGCCCTCCCACAAAATCGGACTGAGGCTGTTTATAGAGGATTTCGAGAACTTGAAGAGTCTTTGATAAGTCCATTTTCTTTT
Organism: Microcos paniculata; assembly: GCA_030664755.1. NCBI lineage: Eukaryota > Viridiplantae > Streptophyta > Magnoliopsida > Malvales > Malvaceae > Microcos > Microcos paniculata. The sequence continues at coordinate 7,805,311 of CP131462.1, read as the reverse complement.
GATAGATTTTAATGATTTATTCAAAGAGTTGTTGTACAATTAAACATGTAAACAGAATATATTTTGATTCATATTTGCCGTAGAATACTAGCGAATTCTGTGTTTGTATGTACTGTTGGTAGTCTCATTTGTGACATGGTGACATGGAGGGGTTTCGTGAGGGATGGAAGAAAAAATGGTGGAAATGCTGAGTCTGGGTTAAGCGAGCCTCCTCCAACCCAATAGGGAATTCGATTCTATTCATCCATAAATTCATTCGCCCTTTGTTCACTTGAAGTCACTCTTTTAATTCTTTAATTATTCTTTTCATCCATAAATTGTATACAAGTAATATCTAAGCACAGATGGGAATTCCCATTTCTCATGCACAATGAGAGAATAGGTAACTGACAAACATCTGAAGCATGAAAATCATTTTCATTGTCATGAAGAGAGCGGAGAAACTCCACATGGACGAGAGCAAGGGGAATTAACTCACAAGTCACACCTAAGGACCTATTAAAACGAAAATGACAATTCTGTTGTTAAGATTATTGACGTGAGATGAATTTTTGCCTTACTAACATGATAGTGACATGGCCGGTTTAGTCAATAATTATTAATTAACATGTCTGTCATTGATGTCGCTCTGACACATCGATTTAAAATTTAACTTATTACTGTCACGTAATCCACTATTATGATATGCTGATATGTTAGTCCACATTTGTGTCAAATATGTGTTTACGTCTTAATCGGCTATGTTATGTCCAAATCATTGGCATGTCAAAATTTTAATGACAGAAATTGATCATGTGACATATAAGGATTTAATCGTTCGATTTTTAATAGTATAAGGATTAAAAGAGCCTAAATTAGAGTATGGGGATTAAATTGAAGACATTTGTATAGTGCAGGGACTTGGAGGTTATTTTACCGATGTTGTTCTCTAAAAATGACGTGGCCGTCTTTCACGTAGGCAACTCTCAGTTTAGTCTCTCTCTACTCTCTACAGCGTTCCTTTTTCACACTAGTTTTGAACCCGTGCGTTGCACGGCCCGGGAATGTTTTATAAATAAAATAATTATTTTAAAATTTTGATTTTTTTTAAAAATAGTAAATTAAGAAATTTAAATAAAATATTGAAATAAAATTTAGTATGAAATATTCAAAAAAAATAAAAAATTTTGTTGGCTTATTAATAATCTATAATATTCTATTTACCTCTTGATGCAAATTCTTTATCGCTTATTAGATAAAATATATGGACTAAATATTCCATGATTACTTAAAATAACGTACTAATTATTAATTATTTGAAACAATTGATTAAATTTTAGGTATATATCAAATACTTTAAAAAGATCATTATAGCTTGTTCCATAAAAAAAATCATTATAGCTTGTTAAGATAATGATAAAAATAAATAAATAATATAAATAATTTACTTAATAATATCAATAATATCATTACAATTTGTTTAAAATTTCATGATAAATAATGCTTATTATGTATCTTTTATATATGTTTTTAACCGTTTCACCAATATATTCAAAAATTATTTTTCTCTGATTTATTGCCACGACTATTTTCTCTGATTTTGTAGCATAATTTCAATTAATGACTAATTTAATAATGGATTAAATGGAAAGTAATTGAACAAATGATAGATTTTTTTTATATATACATGTTATTTGTAGTTAGTAGGCTGTAATTTTTGGCATTCCTTATATGTATTGGATAAATATCTGGAATCAAAGTCACAACTAATTAACTGATTATAAATATTACAATAAAACTAACTTTTTATATTGTACTAAATTTTTTTAGATTTTTTTGTGTTTACCAATTACAAAAAAGATTGATTTTTTCATTAATTAATCATATGACATCATATATACATTTATTCTTTGAAAGAGTATCATTTCTACTACTTGAAAATTAGTTGACATATACATTATTGGATATTATTGTGTATAAGACTGGTTTACCATGTCATCTATAGGCCCTGCTAATAAAATTGTGCCAACTCTGAAATTATACTACAATTACTAAAATCCTATTATAATTATTAGCTAATTAAATTTTAAAACTTACCCTTTAAATTATTTCTTTCCATAACATGGGGTTAAACTTGTAGTCAAGTTTATGTATTAATTTTAAGAAATGTTTTCAATTGGCACAAATTCATTAATAGAGCCTATGGATGATGGAATAAGTCGATCGTATTTAAAAATTTTGTCAATTCAAGGGTAATCAATGTATATTGAAGTCAATCAATGGTTAAAATTGATTCAAACTGTTTCGTTAAAATTGATTCAAGCCGTTTAACCATTTTATCATCCATAATTAACTCAATGAAATTTTGATTAAAATTATTATTTTCTTTGATTTATTACCATAATTGGTTTCTCTGATTTATTGCCATAATCTCAATAAATGGCCAATTTAATGATAATTTAATACCTTTCTACATCACCTCTTTTGGCTTGCTTTTGTGAGATATGATACATTTCAATATTTGATTAACATATTAGTTTAATGACTGATTGGAGGAGTCACTAATTAAGTAATTATTTATTTAATGGAAATTTAATTGTAAAAACATAATACAACAAATTGGTAAGCTAATTTTGTTTTTTTTTTACTAAAATAAGGCCCTTTTATGTTGAATTTAATGTTATTTTATTAAATTTTCATTATTTTTTTTATCTACTATTTGTAGCAAAACAAAAGCTTTCATTTTTGCAAATATTAATTTTCATCTTAATACAAAATCATCTAATAGTCATATCAGTTCAATGACTAATTTGAAGAAAATGGAGGAAATACTAAGAAAATGAAGAAAATGAAAACAAAATCATCTAATAAAGGAACAAATACTAAGTAATCATTTATTTTATGCAACTTAATTGTGGAATAATACTATATCAAACTGTAATGCTTTTTTTTTCTTTGCATTTTGAAAAAATATGGAACTTTCACGTGTTTGCCCATTAGAAAGTGTTTAAATTAATTTTCATGTGTTAATTAATATATTTTATGGTGTTTTAACAATTTGCTATAATTTGAATTCCTTGATTTCCGAATTTTATCTCTATTATTTTATTGACTTATATTGATTTTTCTATTAGAATAAATTGAATTCCTTAATTTGTAAAATTTGTCCTTAATATAAAGCATGTCAACTTTTTTAATTATGAGTTTTCAATATACAAAGTTGAAAACAACAATCTCCTTAATTTTCTCTAGGAGTTATTCGTTTTGATTTACAATAAATGTATCATACTATATGCATGAAATCAATTAACTTTTTTATGATAAAAAAGGATCTTATAGTATTAATTTGATTTTTTTTTGCTTTTAACCCATTTTTTATGGCAAAAAAAGTTAAAATAAAAAATAGGCATTCATTTTTTCGCTTTTAACCCATTTGGCAGAAAGATAGTCATCTAAAAAAATTAAATTCGAACATAGGCATTCATAAAGATAGGTATCAATAAAAATTAAAATCAAACTTTTAATATTACATTAAAAAATTGCTAGAAAATATTTCAAGAGAATAGTAAATTATTTTAACTTTTCAAATTCTTGAAATATTTTCTTTTTAGATTCATCTCCATCATCTACAAACTCTAAAATGAACTTTATATTTATCATTAGATTTTTATTGTTTATATTCAGCCTTTTCATTTCACAAAAAACATATACATCATTTTCAAAAAATCTTAGCAAATCAATCGTTCTCCTCAAAAATTTCATTGAGCTTATAACACAGAAAATAAAATAAAGTTAAACAATTTCATAAATATATCAACAAAAGAAAAGCATAGAAAACAATACTATTTTTAAAGATATATATTTGGAATGATAATTTAAGAAAAAAGATAAATTAAACAAATAAAAAAACTAATCTCAAATGAATGAAAGATGGAAAATTTAAGATTTGATAGTAATCCAAATCAATTTTCTCCAAATTTATGGTTAACATGTTTTTTATATTTGAAGTTTGGAAAATAGGGGGACATGTGGCGTTCATGACCTAGGACACTTAATAGGATTGGGTGAATTATTTTGAATTTTATCCTTAATTATAGGATAAATTATTTTGAAATTTCTCCTCAATTAAAGGGTAAATTTAAGTTCTGTTATGGTAATTATAGATGACATAATTAATTATTCGGCATTGATTACTTTGAATTTTCTCCTCAATCAAATTTCAAATCATAAATATTAACTCATTAATTGTCAAATTTCAAATTTATCCCAAATTACCCTAATTAATGATATAATAGTAATTAATATCAATTTTCTTCAAATTTAAGATTTGATAGCAATCAGAATCAATTTTCTTTCAATTTATGGTTAATAAATTTCTTATATTTGAAATTTGAAATTTCATATTTGAATTTTGGAAAATAGGGGGACACGTGGCATCCATAGACCTAGGGCACTTGTCAAGATTTTAAACCACCTACATTTAATTTGTTTCCATTTCTCAAAAGGGAATTGTTTATATATATATATATATATATATATATATATATAAGATGTGATATGAACATTTGCATAGAATTTAAATTTTCTAATTACTACTAATCTAGTTCTTTTATTTGGCACTTTTTCATATTGTCAAAAGATCAAAGATTATCAAATTACTTAAATATGTGATATAAATATTTGAATAGAATTTGAATAAATATATCCTTTAATTTAAATTAATTGATATCAATTTTTTTTTAACAAAAATAAACCAAATTCTAGACACATGGCGATTAACCCATGCTTTACATGGGGCTTCTACTTCTATATTAAAAATAATATGTTTTATTTGAATAATTGTATGAAGTTTCTAATTTGAGTTTGTTAAATTTTAAAAAGTTAAAAAAATTAATTGGAATATCCCATCTCATGGTAAGAGCCTAAGAGATAAAATTAAAAGATAAAAAAAAAAGAAAAAAGAAACTTTAAATTTTAGAATTCACTTGAAACAATGGATTATCTAAAATATATTTTCAAAATAATTGATTGCTTTAAGCAAAAGAAAAAACTACTAAACTCAGAACCATTTATCCCGTATCTCATAAAACTTAGCTAATTAACTCATAAATTTTCTAATTAATTGCAATAAATAGGCATTGCTTCAAAATGTCAGATTGTAAATATTGGAAGAAGAATTAAGTCATGAAGTATGAGAAAGAAAAAAAAATGGAAGAAGAATAAAACAAATATACAAAGAAAATAAATAATAAAAAACAAAATTAATATACTAAGATAGGCTTAAATTACAAATCTTGGAATCTTATAGCTTAAGTATTTCACAATAAATCGCATGGATGCTCTCTTTTTCAACAGAATATTTCCTTTAACTTTTCTTTCATATTAATGTACTTTATGTTATAGTTTCCTTTAATTTTTATTTTCAAAACAGTGGAGGCCATTTTCATATTAAATTTGAGAGGTTAACAAACATGAAATTTGATAGGTTTAGCTATCTTTAAAATTATACTTGCAGCCAAAGGATATAAGGAAAAAAGGACTTGTATTTGAGGAATGCAATTGCAATATTTGTTATACTTTGGTAGTTTTGCATTACACATTGAATTTTAAGAATCTCATAAGAATTGGAGCTTTTTACTCCGTTTTGAACTTCTCCTTTAAATAAAATTCACCAACATTTATTTTATCCAAAAAAAAATTCACCAACATTGAAAAAACAAAGAATAAGAATGAAAAAGAATATGAAGATATACTCCATTTAGCCAAACCTATACATAATAAGGACTACAACTTTTGCAAACTCCATATAGCAATAGGAATAATTAACAATCCAATATCGATCAACAAAAGAATATCCACTTCTGGTTGGTCTTCTGATACGACTTTTTGGTGTTGAACTCTTTGGAAAAATCCTTAATATAATGAGTTGCATTCATCACACACTAATTTGTTCCCATCATTGACATGTCACAAAAATAAAATTCTTGGCTTTTGCAAAATGATGAGATAGTCTATGAAAGAATAAAGAAATTGAAGAAAGCCTCAACAAAAATTAAGGAAAAAACACATAAAAATTATAGAATAATTTTGAAATAGGGAACAAACTAATGCAAACCTTTGAGAAAAGATGACAAATAGAACTAAAGAAGATGAACAAACAAATAGAACTGAAGAAGATGAACAAAAGAATTTTACAGTGGAGCTGGGATTGGAGAAGCTTTCCCTTTCTTCTGGATGTAGAAGCAATTATTTCTTCTCTTGTCTTTTCCTTGTCTTCTTCTCTAGCAAGGCTTCTCGATCCTGCTTAATTAACCCAACAGATCTAATTTGAAAATTTATCTTCTTAAAAGGAATATACCAACAAATAAAACAAAAGAATTAAGGAAAAAAAAAGAGAAATTACACAAAATAGAGACCACAAACAAAAAACAATATTACCTTCAAAAGAAAATTCGTCTCAAAAAAATTTATGATTTAGGGTTAAAAGAAGATGAAGAGTCTAAAAAAAAGTTTATAGTTTAGGGTAAGAAGAAGATGTAGTATTTATAATGGTTAATAAGTCAGTATTTATGATTAAAATTTTTAAAATCTTTAATTTATCTAAATTAAAGGGTCATTTATATTTATGATTGGAATTTTTAAAATTAATTTTCCTAAATTAAAGGTAATTAATATTTATGATTAAAGATTTCAAAATCTTTAATTTTCCTAAATTAAAGGCTAATTTATTTTGAAATTTAATAATGCATTATTTTGAAATTTTAAAACTTGAATTTGAAATTTGAATGTACATGTGACAAGTGAATAGATATGCCACTTGTCGAAATTATAAACCATATGTATTTAATTCCTTTCCTTTTATGGAAAGGGGATTGTTTTTATATATATATATATAAGATTCGTCCGCTTTTATTCCGTTCGAAGATTTCTTCGAAATTCGATCACAAGAAAGTAGAAATTTCTTCGAAATTCAGTTTCTTTAAGCAAAGGTACGGCATATTCTATTGATTTTGATTATAATTCATCCTTTAATTCTTTGAATCCTCCCCCGAAAAACATTTACATCTAAGTTTCTAACTTCTGAATTGAATTGTGTAAAGCAGATGGAAAGGTCTGAATCTCTGTCATCGCTTACGTACAAAGGCTCAATAACTGAAGCAATTCTTGAAGCTAAAAACCAGAAGAAGCTTTTTGTGGTTTATATTTCAGGTAAATTTCTCTTCTTTATTTTGATATCCTTTTATTTGTAAGTTTCAATTAAGGTACGATCAACTTTGTGGTTGATAAACACTAACTTTTTGTTTTAGTCTTTTGTAATTATGATTAATTAGTCTTGTTAATTGTTAAATTTTCAGGTGAAGATGCTGAGTCAAAGAATCTGGAGGATTCGACCTGGACTGACCTCAAAGTAATTTTTTTCTTTTTCAGCTTTTAAATTTGAAGTTTTTTGCCTCAACTGAAGGCGTTCGTTTCTTATATTTGTGCTCTATACCTTAACATGGCTAATTCAGGTGAAAGATTCATTGTCAAAGTATTGCATTCTATTGCATATCCAAGGAGGAAGCACTGATGCTGCAAATTTTTCCGCCATATGTATCCTTTGTATAAATTAGATAGTAATTCTGTTATAATTACTCTACATGTCCGTTTTAGTGGTTTGGCCTTTCTCCTATGGATGCTAGGGGGATTTCTGTGATAATTTTGCAAGCTATGTGATATTTATTTGGTGTTAAACTGGTCTTATTATACTTCCTCACATGCATATACCTTGGCTCCTTGAGTAAGGCTTGAAGGTATCTAAAGAGTTGATGAAGTTACCTGCAGCCTTAAGGGTTCTATTAATTGCTGAAGCTAATTTTCTTTTGTTGAACTGTTTTGTGTTAACCGGTGGACTTAGCTAAGGCTTATTTTATTATTTACTTTTGCATCTGTATAGAGAATTAGAATATATGTCCTATGTGAGTAGAAGAAATTGATTGGACGTGCTCAACCTTAATATTCTCTTACTTGAAAGCATACTGCCAGTGATTCCCATTATTGGGTTTTACTGCATATTCTAAAGTTCTATTATCCTTTTTTGCATGATGAGTCAGGAGTATGTTGAGGTTGATAAAGCCTACTTCATCCAATTTTCAAACAATGGCAACAAGGAATACACTCATAGTTATTATGTTGGCTCTTGCATGCTATTGCCATGCTTGGTACAAAGAACAGTTGGAAGATGGAAAGTAGCAGATGGACATAGGGAAAGAGAGCCTTTTTGTCCTTCTGTTTAGTTTTCTGACTGACCTTTCAAACACAACAGTCTGTCTTTCCTTTGATTTCTCCAGCTTTTCAAACTATATATCACTTTATTTTTCCATGATGCTTCATTCTTTTGTATATAGACACTATAGCTGTTATCTGGTATGAGGTTGAGTTCCCATGTCTATTATTTGAATGACCTCTTGTCACGTGCATGGTAAATAACATTTGTTTGAGTAGATATTTCTTGTTTACTATTGTAAGTATCTGCTACCTGTTTCTTTGAGAGAGTGAATCCTTGCATCAACATGATTCAGATCCTCAGAAATCTGTCCCTTGCATTACAGCTATCGGATACAATGGTGTGCAAGTTTGGCAAAGCGGTACTTGAATATGCTTCCTATTGAAAACCTTTTCTGTTTTTATCAACCCTGTAATATGTAAAAAAAAATGTTCTAAATTGTTTGTTGTTTGGTGGAACTCTTCCAGAAGGGTTTGTCAGTGCTGAAGTTCTGGCTTCTAGTTTAGAGAAGGCATGGTTGAGTCTACATATTCAGGTATGTTAGTGATTGAAATTTAGGAGCATTGTCTAGTTAGTGAAGAGAATTGTTGCTCACTTTTTACATTCATTTTATGATTTTGGATTCTTAGCATTCTTAGTTTTCTGATAAAAATGCAGGAAACGACTGCAAGAGTCCTAACTGCTGCACTTGCTTCGAAGAAATATGAACCATCTACTTCTGGGCCTTCTAATGTTAATCTTTCTCAGCAAGAAAGTTCTTCAAGTACTTCTGTTCCATCAGGCATGACTGATGAAACTGTCCGGCCCTTGGAATCTAAACCAGCAGTTAGCTCTGGGGTGATGCAGGAGAACTCTGTTTGTGAAGACACAGTTAAGGTAAACTTGAATGTTGGCTTCCTTGATAAGTGTTTTTCAATTTTTTTCCTTTGACCTTGGAGTTTGGCGGAAGGGGGGGACTGGTCAATTTTTCTTTGACCATCGGCTGTGGTACCAAATAAGGGGGCCTGTTACCACCAGGTCAAAAGACATTTACTTTGGCAGTTTAAAAACTTTGCTGCATAAATACTATCTTTTTCCTCACTTGGCAGGAGAAAAATCCTGAATTGATTGACAAGGGTAGTTCAGAATCATTTCACTCCGATAACTTAGATCGGGCTGTTGTTGAGCAATGTGATACTTCCACCGAAGCATCCAGGAAAGTGGTTAGTTCTGTCACTGCAGGTCCAGCCAATTCTGTATCGGAGAATACATCCTCTCATCCTGAAGATGGTTGTGTCTTGCCAGTAAAGGGCATTATTCATCAGTCAGGTGTTCCCAGTGGAAGTTCCCCGGTGAATTCCACAGGAGTGGACAAAACCAAGCTATATGAAAAGGATAAAGGCATAGATGATAGACAAGATGATGCATCAGAGAATTCTGCAACTGCAAATATACCAACTGACGTTCATTTAAATATCCGTTTACCTGATGGTAATAGCCTACAAGAGAAGTTTCCTGTGGCTCACACTCTAAGAATGGTTAAAGACTATGTTGATAGTCACCAGTCAAGTGGCTTGGGTTCTTATGATCTCGCCATTCCTTATCCTCGCAAGGTATTTAATAATCAAGGTATGACTTTGCTTCCATTGTACATCTGCAATGTGGTTTGTTTAGTTTTCTCTCAGTTTATGCTATTGCATTAATTTGTTAGAATGAGAACACTGTTGGCATGTGCTTATGATATGCTTGGTCTTCCCATTGGTTATGGTTTCTGGGAACACCAATTTTCTAGTTGAATGTTGCTGATCCTCAAACTGTTGTTCACATTGGTGTTATGCATTCTACTGCTATAGTTTATAGGTGCCCATACACAAATATGTACCAATAATTTTTATTATGATTCTGCATCTGAATATTACTTTTTTGTCTTATGGAATAGTATTATGTTTTGAATTTGTCAGTCATTAAATATCTGGGCTAGTTATTGGATGTTGGATGCTACTTGGGTGCTTTCATACAGTCCAAAGACCGTTTTTCTTTTTTGATACTTAAAGGCCAATACTTTTGTTTTCCTTTAATGTGGATATCTGTTTCGAATTCATTTTAGCTTTTAGCTATAGTTGATAAACTTTTCTTAATCTCATGTATCTGAAATGTGTTAAAGTTGACTGTAGTGCTCTTAATTTGCAATGCCTTCACATATGAGTAGTGAGTGTTCCCTATTTTTGCAGTATGCTTATGAAGGAGCATCTGATTTGAAATGTCTGCCATTCACCACTATTGCTTTTCTCTTGAATGCAGATTTAAGTAAATCTTTGTTGGACTTGGGTCTGCTTAACAGACAAGCATTGATAGTGGTTCCACATCAGAAGACCACTGGTTTTCTAGCGCAGAGATCATCCGCTGACCAAATAAATTCTACACGTACTGAAGCGTCTACAGGAAGCAATGGGGGATATTTTGCGTACATCAAAAGCTTTTTGTCCTACGTAAATCCTTTTTCCTATCTTGGTGGAGGTGCCAGCTCATCAAATACAGGACAGGATTCTCAAAGTGGCATTTGGGAATACGGTGAGTCTAAGTGCTGTTAATGTCAATTACTTACTGCTGGTGGGCCTTAAACCTTGGGTTTAAATGGTTATTCTGTGATCACATCTAAAATCTTCCAAGCTTTTCTAAGCAAGTTATACTCATATGTGCATTGAACATAGTTAGACATACTGCATTCATGTGTGTATGTGATAGATGGATAGATTGAACAAGTACCTATGTAGATAGATACGAGAGAACAAGTACTATTTAAATTATGTACTGTTGTAAGGGAAATTCGTTTTGCTAAATCTTTCTGACTCATTTTGGCCTGGTTGGAATTATAGGTCCAAATCCTACACTGCGGAATAACTTGGCTGGAACAAATAGGTCCTATGCTCCTTACCCGCCAAACATAAGCACTCCAACTGCCAGGGATGACAGCACGAACAGACGTCCCACAACCTCCCAATATGGCAGCAATATTCACACACTAAGACGGGATGAAGATGATAGCCGTTTCACTGATAGAAATTCCTTCTGGAATGGAAATTCTACACAGTATGGTGGTAACGATGACAGCAAATAACCTGTGTCAGCTAGGTTTTCTAGGATGCTTTTTCACCTCTAGTTTAAGGCATGGTTATTGTTCTTGTTATTGTATCTGTTTCTGATGCCAAGAATGATCCCTTAACAGAATCGAGTGTATGTGAATAACTACGGATTCATGAATTGTTGTGCATACGTTTGCCATCTGATATCTGGTTCTTTGCCAGTTAATAAGGGGGTATATATTAGACAATAAATTCACACTTGGCAGTTCCTTTTCTACTAACTCCTGCACATATTTTCTTCCTGAGTTTTCTTTGCTGCACCGGAAACTTGTTATCAACCGTAAACGTACTCCTAGTAATGAGGAAAATGTGTTTCGGGTTGATTACTACCCAGAACATGTTGAAACTCTTGTCAATTCTCGTTGCCCTAACGAAGTTTAGTCAACGAGAATCAAGAAAGTAGAACACTGAAGTGGTTAAGTAAGCTCTGGCTTTTGCATTTTTAGTTGGGTCGAAGACATTAAAGAAAACAGTTGATCTTATTCCATGACATGGACGTCACTTGTGAAGATAACTTGGGTGGGGTGGTGGGGGGGGGGGGGGGGGGGGTGGCGGCGGGAAGGGATTTTCATACAGAGTGATCTAAACGGAACAGAAGAGACTTGTTGAAAAAAGGTCAACTTATACCGAAAGCAATATGTCCAATTAATTATGGTTGGAAGAATTAATGAAATACTAACAAATTAATTAAATGAAATTATAACAAAAGTAATAAAATCTTTGGAAAATACTTTTTGACCTATTTATTCTATCTCGTCTCTATCCCTTATTACGTGGTTTTTCTAATTACTAAAAGTTTAACTCTATTTTTAATAAAGATGATTATTAAGGGTAAGTCTTGTAATAGGATTTTAGAAAAAAAATAGAGTAAGATCAGAAATATGAAAACCACGTCAGACAGACAGAATGGGAGATGGGACAAAAATAAATGATCATGTAATATTACTCAAAATCTTTCGGAACCGGATAAGAAAAATAGTAACAGAATTCTTTTATAGCAAAAAATCAATAAATCTCTAGTTTGCGTGTCAAATTTGAGAACAGCCCACTGGGAATTAACCAGCAGAGTCGTACGATCCTTCAAATCAAAGTTGGATATGCATCGACTTTAATCCAATTCCTAGCCACAATGACTACCAACAGATAAGGGAAAATTTTGTTTAAGAAAGCTATACAAGGGCAATGAAAATATCACAATCAAATGACGCTCTATATTTCTGTTCTATACTTAGAGGCTTTCACATTTAATTAATAGAGAAGTCTGGAATGGAGGATGGGAACCGCTTGCTATGATTCGTAATGGTCCTTTTATTTCACATGCATGCTCACCGATGATATCATGTTGTTTGGGCCAGCTTTGGAACAACAACTTAAGAGTAACGATGAGCTGCTTAAATCGATTTTGTCTTGCTTCAGGCGAAAAGGCGAGTTTAAGCAAGTCGGGGATGTTAGTGTGGGTTAATGTCTAGTGATGGAATCGACTTTTAAGCAGAATTTGTTAGATTCCTGATGATAAAAATGGAAGGGTATATTGCCAAATTATTATATCATGCAAACAATTGCTGTACGTAGTATGGATAAATCCACAAAGCGCAAAGCTAGATTCCATCTTTTGGAAGCTTAGCTCGATTGGTGTATCAAGAATGTACAATTTTTTGTTCCATGATGCGCTACCCCACTCAAGAGGTCAGAGCAAGAAGATATAGGTTATATTTGGTACATGAAAATATTTTTTGTTTTTATTTTTTAAAAAATATAAAGAAATGATTATATATGATAGGTGTAATTTATAGAAATGTATGTATATTTTAGAAAATGAAAATGAAAATAGACCTAACATTGAGAATAATTTTTTTTCAATATCATTTCTAAATCCATTTTTATTTTTATTTTAAAAAATGTGTATACATTTTCTCTAACAACACATATCTTATATGATAGTTTCTTTATATTTTTAGAGAATGAAAACAAAAAATATTTTCTTATATCAAACATAATCTTAATTTCCCACGTAACATGTAGTGTAATCGTTGCTCTTTGGATGATGAGACTATCCTTCATCGTGCTTGGAGGGACTGCCCAAATTCAACAAGTATTGGTTGCTTCTAAAACCAGATCTCGATTGTAATTCTTTAACTTTTATAACTGGCCGATTGTTCTTTAACTCTTATAACTGCCTGTTGGTTGCTTTCCTATTGGCATTTCTGATGTAATTGCAGCTGAACTTTGGGATATATATTTCATGGACTTCAATTGTATTTGAATCTTGGTTATAGGAAAGAGGAAATTGAGACAGGATTCTTCAAATCAAAAGGTGGCAATTCCTTCTTAAGATTAGAGCTTGCCATATTATGCTCGCTTCTTTCTGTCACATTATTTCGGTCATTGCAGAGTTCCTCGATCGGCATTGGTTATGTATGTTGAAGCGTGTTCATTCAGGTAGTTAATAGAAAGTGCTGATTTGATTGCAACTCACTTAGTCACTTTGATGATCTGCCGTTGAGAATATACTCTGCTCAACCATCAAATTGTATTATTATGTACTTGATGTCTCATGACCTTATCTTTGTTCAGTCCCCTTATATAGGCTTGGGAGAGTTCCTCCGATTGGGATTTATGTGGTTCAATTCCGGATAAATCGGAGTTCAATATAACTATTAGATATTGGGGATTTATACTGGATCAAAAAAGAAAAACAAAAAAAAAAGAAGAAAATAGTATTACTTCTATAAAACGTTTCAATGTCATAAATCATAATTTGAAATTAGGAGGAATCTATTTATTAGTATTAATCCAGATATGAATTTACCTTGAGAAGCCATGAATGATGAACCTTTTATGAAAAATGAATTGAATGCAAAGTTCCAAATGCCAACTATGGAAGTTGGTTTTGTTTGGCCAAGACATTGAAGTGGTTACCTTACTCGGCTTTTTTGCCTTCTGGCTTAGCTGCATGTTGAGTTCAGTGGGTCCCAATCCCATACTTTAAATCTTATCCTAAATTGGCACTGTGTTGACTGCGCCTCCCCCTCCCCTTCTGGTCCTGGCTTCCCCTACCCTTTCGAATTGCTCCAACCCAAACACAACGAAACAAAAACCCCCCACCAAACATATAAACCCTTCAATCCAAAGTCTTCTGTCTTCACTTTAACTGCCGCTTCTCTCTCCTTTTCTCTCTGGGTTTTACCCTTTATTTTCCTTCCTTACTCCTCCTCCTCCTTCTGCTCCTCTCCATGGCTTCCTCTATCTTAACTTCCCCCAAGTTTTATCCTCTCCCTTCTCCCGCCCTCAAATCTTCCCTTTTCCTTCCCCCTGCTTCTCTCCGCTTCCCTGCTTCTTCTTCTTCTTCTAAGCCACCCACTTTCCCTTCATTTCCTTCCAAACCATTCACCAAGATCACCCTTATTTACTCTTCTTTAAATCCTAATCCTCCATCTCCCCCACGCCGTCCCGCTTACATTCCCAATCATATTTCCGACCCCAACTACGTACGCATCTTCGACACCACTCTCCGCGACGGAGAACAGTCCCCCGGTGCCACCCTCACTTCCAAGGAAAAACTCGACATTGCTCGCCAACTGGCCAGGCTCGGCGTTGATATAATCGAAGCTGGGTTTCCTGCTGCCTCAAAAGACGATTTCCAAGCTGTTACGACAATTGCTAAAGAGGTCGGGAATGCGGTGGACGAGAATGGCTATGTGCCTGTTATTTGTGGGCTTTCTAGGTGTAATGAGAAGGATATTAAGGCGGCTTGGGAGGCAGTTAAATATGCAAAAAGGCCTAGGATTCATACATTCATCGCAACGAGTGGGATTCATTTGGAGCATAAGTTAAAGAAGAGTAAAGCTGAGGTTTTGGATATTGCTAGGAGCATGGTTCGGTTCGCTAGAAGTTTGGGCTGTAATGATGTTGAGTTTAGCCCCGAAGACGCTGGCAGGTTCAAAATTTTGTCTTCCTTTGCTCTTCTCATGATATATTTGTAAATGGGTATTTGTCATTTCTTCTCTTGTTGACTATGTATTCTTGTTTCTCTGTGGTCATATAGATCTGATAGGGAATTCCTTTATGAGATTTTGGGTGAAGTAATCAAGGCGGGAGCTACAACCCTTAACATACCTGATACTGTTGGTATAACTCTGCCCAGTGAGTTTGGGCAATTAATTGCCGATATAAAAGCCAATACCCCTGGAATTGAGAATGTTATTATTTCAACGCACTGCCAAAATGATCTTGGGCTTTCTACTGCCAACACTATAGCGGTAGGCTACTTCTTTACTTTGTTTATTGATGCACAGTGAGAACTAGTTGGATCGCATTTACATCTTAGCTGTTATGAATTCAGGGAGCTTTTGCAGGTGCAAGGCAAGTAGAAGTAACCATCAATGGAATTGGGGAAAGAGCTGGCAATGCTTCATTGGAGGAGGTGAGCATTTTCTTTTTGCAATAATGGAATGATTGCTTTTTTGAAATTTGAGGTTTGCAGAAGTAGATGGAAAAACCCAGTTTTCTAGTGCCATGTGGTATTCTTGAGCATTTTAGTAAAATAAGCCATCATGCAGGAGTCCATACTGCCGAAGACCCCCCTCCTCTTCAATTAGATCTGCTTTAGATGGCAACACAATGAGGCTGCTCATGCATCCTTCTCATAGATTTTCTTACTGCTGTCTTAGACATTTAAATTCTGTTAATAAACGATTTTTAGCTGTCAATTGCTATATTTTAGCATCAATTTGACTTGAGAACAATTAATTTGGTTGTACTACTTGAACTTTTGTCTCTTGACGGTTCTTCTAATATCTTATATTCTTGTAACTGTTTAAAGTCTATTGAGCTTTTACTTTCATTTGTGTAGGTTGTGATGGCCTTAAAGTGTCGTGGTGGTCATGTGTTAGGAGGTCTTTACACGGGAATCAATACCCACCATATTGTGATGGCAAGCAAAATGGTATTCTTTTGTGAACTTCAATTACATTTCAATTGTTTCTAACAGTTGGCTAAACTAGAGCTCGGGTTTTTATTAACTTATAAAATTTTTGTATAGGTAGAGGAGTATACAGGGTTACATGTGCAGCCACATAAGGCTATTGTTGGAGCGAATGCTTTTGCTCATGAAAGTGGTATCCACCAGGTTGGTTTTTCTAGTGATTGATAGCACATACGTAGTGAGCCTCCGAGTTCTTTTCTGTCTATTTTCCTAGTTTGTTTGATTTATGGCTGATTTCTTTGGTTGATGGTGGATGTGTATTTATATTGTATTAGAAAATAGAATGCAGTAACCTGTGTCATGATTTTTCCCTTTTGAGATTCCAATTTATTTACGTAAGTTATCTGTTATTTGGCTGTTTTAGCAGCAGTGTGTCTTAGAGCTGTCAATTTCCTTTCTTGTTTTACCTTTTTCCTAACTTTTATGATACATTTAATGTATCCATATATGGAAATATAGGCAGTATTGTTGACTGCTCCCGCTATTCAATCTTGTGTTAGTATTTTGCCATGTGAAAGTGAAACGATGCTGACAAAGAGAAACTCTTAATTAGGTCTTTTCTACCATGTCTACTTAGGTCTAATAAATAAGGGTGCAATATGTCTTGAAGGCAAATGCGATTGCATAATAAATTGGGCTGCAATTCTATTATTCTAGTCTCGCTTATCATTCTTACATTGTGGTACCATTTACACTAACTTGCAATTTCTAAAGCTGGCCTTCCTAATTTGTTCGACCAATGGACCCTACAACTGAAGCAGTAGGCATGTAATAATTCCCCATTGCTAAGTTCTATTATCTTGAAGGAATACAGCTCTTGTTAAATGCTTTTGCTGTTGCTTGAATTGAATGTGCAATCTATTACCTTCGGTGTTCCTACATGAGTTTTCTTCTGTTTCTATTGTTCCCTTTTTTCTTTCTTTCTTTCTCCTTTGAAGTGAATATTGTAAAAAAATTAATATAATTGCTAGTATGTTTGGCTGTACTGGTGATTTCTTGTGCAAATCAGGCTTGCTGAGTGAAATCGTTGTTATTTAGTGACGGTATCCTTAAGAGCCAATTCAGATAAACTCTCTTAAACCTTAGTACGAAACTAATAGAGTAGAAGAATTCATATTCTCAATTCTCCTGGTTAAGGGCTATATCCTCTGAAAGATCTAACAAAGGCAACAAGGCCATCTTTTCTTTCGTTTGTTAATGTAGATATATATGTACTTACAAACATAATAAAAAAAATAAGATAAACATTCCAAAATGCTTTCTGTTCTGTAGGATGGAATGCTAAAGCACAAAGGTACCTATGAAATTATATCTCCTGAAGATATCGGGCTTGAACGGTCCAACGAAGCTGGTATTGTCCTTGGAAAACTTAGGTAGGTATTTTATTTTTCAAAATATTTTCTCCATTTTTCTGGTTATCCTTTTCGTTTAGATATGTTTAGTGTAGCAAGAGCTATAAATGGTTTCCCATTGCTTTTCACTGCTTTGATGCAATTTCATAACGAATTTAACAGCAAGTTGAGATTTAACTCAAGAAGCAATAATCTTTTGTCACCATTACAAAGAAAATTGTCTTTGGGTTCATGAATATATCTTAGATCCAATATTTCTCAGTAATTTTTTAACTTTTGACTGTGAAATTGATTTGGGCATAATGGAATTGCTACAATAGTGTGGGGCTATCTTTGAATGGGGTTCACTTTGGCCTCTTGTTGTCTTATGACAAGTGTTTGTCGACTGATATCAGGGTAGCCAAAGTGAACTTAGTATTACTACTTAAATTGTGAGGCACAAAAAAAAAAAAAAAAAAATCCCTTCCCAAGGAAAACAGGGTACGTATGTATGATTAATATATTTGATAAATATACTGATCTATAGTCGATGAGAATAGATTACTAGTTATCATAGTAATTTGGGGGCATAAAAGTTCATTTTGTTTGTTAGTTTTTCTGGAAGGTTTCTTTGTGTAAATATTGACTTATCTTCCTCCTTTTCCTTTCGGTTGTTTTATTTTACTTTATTTTTTATATATATGATCCTCCAACTTTTTAATTTTCACCATGAATCGACTTCAATGGTGCTATGCTGCTTGGAGTTGGATGTGAATGTCAGACATGAGTACATGTTGAAGTTATTCCAAAGTTTTTCCCTGTACTGAAAGGGCCATACTCTATCCGTCTAAAGTTGTCAAATATGTCATCAACATGAGTACTTTAGGACAGATAAAGAGTCGGGTAGATTTCAAACATGTATGCGCATGCATTTTAAATTATCAGAATAGTCTTTCATTCTAGCCTGTGGGTGTTGGGAAGAGGTGAGTGAACTAAGAAGCTCAAATAGATGTGTCAAGTAGGCGAAGCTTTTCCTTAGCTCCTCAACCCCACTACCACTGCCATTACTAAAAGGGTTTTGGCCACTTGTTTACTTATGATGCCATTTTTTAGTAACTGTGCAACTACTTTAAATTTATTATGATGCATACTCTGACATGTTGTTGGTATCTTTCTGTTCATTTTCCCTTTTAAGAAATCCCGTTGTTGCAAAAAGTATGGCCTCTCTGTTTTTGGTTCTTTATTTCCAATTCTCACTTCTCTGTTTTTCCTTTCCTTCTCCAATTCCCTGATAAAGTGGACGTCATGCTTTAAGAGACAGATTAAGAGAGGTATGGTCATCTTAGGCCTGTGTAGAATTGATGAAATTAGCTCTCTGTATTTAGACGCCTAATTCTTCCTGTTTTTCTCAGCTTGGTTATGAGCTTGATGATGAACAGCTTGGGAACATATTCTGGTGCTTCAAAGCAGTAGCTGAACAAAAGAAGGTCAGAGGATTCTTTACTAGTTTCTGGATTTCCTTTTCCCTCATATTATTGTAGAATCAACTATTTACAATATTTCCAACTTTACGAATTGCATCTGTAAGTTAATCTGTCTTTGACCATATAAATTCCTCTGTTTTCTGGTGACATATTTCTGGAAACTGTAAAGTAAGGAGAGATTTTGTCTAAAGGACAATTTTTTCCGTAGTTTCCCCTCAGAAAATGAGCATTATTGTCATGAACAACATTTTTTAACTCTTGAATGCTGAATGTACTTTTAACACATACACACAGAGCAAACAAAACCTGCCTTTCTTAATCTGTCATGGTGTTAAGAAATGGTTTACCTTATAATTTAAAATAGTGCTGGTTTGAGAAATTGCATCGGCTTCATAGCAAATGAATTTTTATAGGACAGAGGCCTGAAAGGTGGGTGGTTGCTCGCATTTTATGTGTTGCAATATTTTGTAGGTAGCCACCAGTTTAAGGGTTCTAGTAGTCAATGATGGCTTAGGGAAAAGGAATTTTGGTCAGTTTGTGTTTTAAATGAAAATTTATTTTCAAGATCTTATGGTGACTATATTAAATCAGTGGAAAGTAATGATTTGGCCAGTTATGAATGCTTGCATCGATTAGCTTCTCAAGTTGATTGGCTTCCATAACTTTGGATGTGGAAATTCCAGTATGTTATTTAATTTGTGGCTGTTTTCTACCATCTTGATTCTCAAAAAGGAATAGCGGATCTTGTTCTAAAGCTCTGGTATAAATGCATGGTTTCTCTTGCTTGTTTATGAAGATGACGTGGTCTAATCTTATTTATACTGTGTTCCAGAGAGTCACTGATGCTGATCTAATAGCATTGGTCTCAGATGAAGTTTTTCAACCAGAAGTCGTTTGGAAGCTTCATGACTTGCAGGTAAATAGACATTCTGTATCATAGTTAACAGAGAGGTGGTAGGTCTCAGGTCTTCATACAGGGTGTGCAACTTAGATATGGTATGGCCGGGATACGCTTCGTTGGTTTGTTATCTTGGGCTGCAGTACTCCACAGAGCATTATTGGGGGTTGTGTTACTCTAAAATATGTCCTCTTTTTTTGGTTCCATGGCTGTATTTTAGTATGAGCATATAAGTTTATAGATATTTTATGAGCAATAATCTTCATAGTTGGAACAAAACAATAGTTTTTAAAGTGGTCTCTTCTGGCATATTTGAGTTCCTTCTTTTAAAGAGAGAAAGTAGTGGTAAGGTTGCAGTAATTTGATTCCTCTTTAATCTCCAAATGATGTGCCAGCCAATTTGTTTAATTACCAATGACAAATTGGGAATAAAAGATTGCATTTTAGTGTACCAAAGAAAAACTAATGAGCTTAATAAAACACCAATAAAACATTTGTAAAATCCCAAGACCATGCTTATGTTATATTTTAATGTAGCTCCTGCCTTCTTACCCGTTAAGCCTAACTTTTAGTGTTTAAATTTCTCTGCGCAACCATCAACTTTTCCCATCAGATCCTCACTTACCATTTCTCTGTTAATTGTTTCTTCTTAGCACCTCTTTCTTCTGTTACTTATTTTGGCCTCCTGTTCTTTCTATTTCACTATCAATTTGCATCCATGATTTGGAATCCAGGTCATCTACCAAGTGATCTGGTAAGCAAAAGAACCATGATATGGGATGGATCTGTGATGTACAAAGTGGATTGCTGTTCTAGTGTAGTAGAGATCTGGTGACCCTGTTTTTAACTATGTTGTTCATTGTCTGGTTTGAATAAATTTAAAGTAATGAGATATACTTAAATGGAAAACGTAACATGCAGGTTACTTGTGGAACTCTTGGTCTTTCAACAGCAACAGTTAAACTCATTAATGCTGATGGGGAAGAGCATGTTGCTTGCTCAGTTGGAACTGGGCCTGTTGATTCAGCGTATAAAGCTGTTGATCTTATCATAAAGGTTCGTATAAGAGATTAGTTGTTTTGCTTTGTTTTAGTCAGTTAAAAATTTTGCCTCATTTTTTTTCTCTGGCTTTCCCCCATGCACTCTTTATCTTCCATATGTTAGAATACCTTTCCGAAAATAATTTTTGCTGAGGTTGTGGAGCAATATCCGACATTTCTTCCTTCATTTGCAGGAACCGGTTACACTTCTTGAGTACTCCATGAATGCTGTTACAGAAGGCATTGACGCTATAGCCACCACCCGTGTTCTAATTCGTGCAGAGAAAAGTCACATGTCTACACATGCTTTGACCGGTGAAGTCGTTCATCGAACATTTAGGTAGGGCGGCTTCTTCATCTTGCTTTTGTCGACATTTAATACTTCCACCTCCAAAACTCAGTGCGTAAATCTTTCTCTTTTGGTGCTCAGTGGAACCGGGGCAGGAATGGATATTGTTGTTTCCAGTGTCAAGGCTTATATTGGCGCAATAAATAAGATGTTGGGTTTCAAGGAGCAATATCCAACGAAGTCTTCTGTAGAAAGAAGTCCAGTTTCTGCTTAAGAAGTAGCTCATCTCACAGTTCTCCATTGCATGCATACATAATCATTTAGTTTTGGGACTCCATGCGCTCCCCGGCCATCATGCTTTGAAGCTTTCTGTATAATAGTTTCATAGGTACCAACTGTTTATAAGTATAAAACCAAGTAGTTGGTTTTGGCTCTATCTTGTGAATCTGCAGCATGTCTTGAGAATTTGTCGAAACCAAGTGAAACATCATGTTGTTATATTAAAGATGAACTTTGTTTATTGCTCCATACTTTGAAGCTCAACGGTAAAACTTTCTTTCTGTTAACTTCTCAAATTGCTTGGCTTCCAAGACGTTGGACGTGGACATTCCTTTTATTTTTTTTAGCCTACCATTAGTCCATTGCAATTTGCACCCTCCACCATGATATTAATTCCCTCTATATTATTTTTCTACTCTCCCAGGTCTCAACTCTCAAGCGTTATAAAAACTACGTCCTTTGGTTACGAGGAAGAGGATTTTTTTTTCTTTTGAAATTAGGGAAAAATATAAAAGAAGAAACCGTAAATCTAATCGTGCGAGAGCTGAAAAGATGGCTTCGATGGCTGCTCCCGTGGTTTCGGAGCCCTCGACGGCTGCTGTCAAGGTTTTCGAGGCTGCTCCCAAGGTTTCCCAGCCCCCTAGGACTGCCAATCGTGTTTTTAGTCTCGTATCGATTGAAATTGCTGGGGAGGAAGAAGGCACGTCTAACTGGTACGCGCTGTACGAGTTGCCTCTGCGAGGTTCAGGACTATTCAAGCGATGGTTCTGACGAGGTGAATCTCTCCACGGTTTTTCCGATCTTACCACGCGGATGCACTGCAGAGTCAACAGCTATCGCCCTGGGTTCCAAAATCTACGTGCTTGGAGGTTACCGTACAGACAGGCCCCGTCCCCTCTTTCAAAGTAAATCAGAGGAAGAGAAGCATCGTCATTCACAAGTGTATTGTCTGGATACCCTCGTGCCTCAAGATGGGTGGGAAATCTTGCCAACCGATGCATCGTTCCCGCTGGCGTCGGGCTGTTTCGGTTGTTGATGGCAAGATCTATATTCTTGGAGGAACGGACATTGGAGGGTTTTCGGCTGAGGTTTATGAGCCGGAAAAGAACGAGTGGCGACTTTTGCCTGAATTGCCCGGTGATTTTCCTGAGAGAAATATGGGTTGCTTGATAACGCCTATCAATGCCGTCGTGGCTGATCCCGATGGTAGTAACAAGCGGATTTTGCTTCATATTTGTTTAACCAAACCCCTTTACGCCTACAATGTGGATAAAGGCTTATGGGAATGTTTGGATCCCCATTTTTGTGCTGATCCTATGGCTTCTCAACATTTTGTTACAGGGCCGAATCTACTCAGCTCATTTATCAACCCATTACCTACCTATGTTAGCTATTTCAGTTTACTTATATTGTATGGGCCTTAGTGAATTAGCCCAAGCGAGAACTCATATATTGTTGTTACTGTATAACGTATTGAGCAGACAATGAGTAACAAACTCCTATTTTCTCTCCTTGCTCCCTGGTTCTTCCTTCCTCTCTACTCTTCTCTATTCTGAATTTACCTTATCTCTCTATTCACTCTATTTCCCTCATCACATTTGTGCACAACTAGTGTTGTGCTGAATGATATTCTCTACTGTTACTCTGCATATAACGGTAAAATGCATTCCTACGATTTGATTCAGAAAATGTGGAACCCCGTTGAGGACATACTTGGGATTGACCCCGGATGTGACTCCGGGGCCTATATGTTTATTGTGGGTGGTGACACCTTATGCTTTCTCTGGTCTGAATCAGAGACGGAGACTACTGCCAGAACAGATCTTATTCTATGCTTCAATTGCAAAATTAACGCGAATTATGTGCGTACTGGACGCACGGGAAGGTTTCCTCTGACAAAGTCATGTGTCACTAGAGAGCATCCCAGGGCCTTTACGGTGGATTTCGACCCTGAATGTTTTTCGGAGATTAAATGTTTTCCCGGGCCTCCATGTTTTCTCGTATTGTAGGTACTACCATTTCACTCGTATATATACACGCACAAACACACATACGTGGTTATTTCAATATCGAACACTTTGGGTTGCGTTTTTGAAAGAATAGGCTCTCAAAATTTCTTCATTTAAGATTGTTTGATGCCTTTTCCTGTTCAATTTGGGAGACAAAATAGCAAATAGCTGCTCTCTGCTCTCTGCTCTTTGCGTTTAATAAAATTTCTTAGGTTAGTTCTGGAGGCTTTGCTTTGTGCTTGGATTCATTTAAGATTCAGTTGAAGTATTAAACGTGAGATAGTCTCTCATTGTAACACTCTTTTTATAGAAATAGTGAGCACAAATGATGAAGAAATCTAGCATATGCTGTAGGGTAACACGATGATGTGATGTGTTTGTTGACTGTTATGCCAGTTTATTATTGATTTTGTAATTATCTAGTGTTGTAATTGCTTTGTTTGGATTCCAAAGTGGTCGACCAGCAGTACTTTTTAAATAATATACTACTCTATATGTTTAACTTCTTGGAATGGTACATTTGGACATTTTGTTTCATAAGCTATCTGAAAGGAATGAACTTTACTGGTTCGCCTGAATTTCTGACACAGCTTGAAACCTCTTTTTCAGTTGTGTTTGCGGGCATGAGAGATGACTTTTTAAGCAGAGTAAACTACCTGCCCTACGTACTTTCTATGAGAAAACAGCCCTCGTTAGAATAGCATAATTTTGCATGCGTAACTCTCTACTTCTAGGCGTAGATGTTGAAATAGCTCTTAAATTTCTTCGCCATACTCAAATAAACCCCAATGTTTTTTTTTTTTTTTGGGTTTCCAAATAAGTCCTCAATACTTTAATTTCCGTCCAGATAAACAACTTTGATTTGTATGTAAGCCCCTATGCTTCAATGTGCATATAAATAAGCCACTGAGATTGATTTAGGCTTGCACAAATCAAAGGTCAGCTGCTTATATTTAGGTACAATAGGGATATTTCATATTTGGGTTAGGTGGAATAGTTCAGCTTCGAGGGCCATTTTAATATCAAGTCTTAAGTGGAAGGATTGCTGTGGAATAGGTTGGCAAATAGTATGTTGTAATGAAGTAGTAGAAAAGGCGTGTGGGGTGAGGAAGAGGAGTGGATATTTTGATGGTTAGATACTGAAGGAAGTTGGACTAATAATTGTCTTGCTCTATGAGATGAGTTACGGGGGCCCTGAAGGATTGTCTCAGACTGCTCCACATCCTTGTGGAAATTGATTCATAAGTTAGTCCTTTCTTTTATAAATTTTTGGTTTTCATGTTTACATCGTTAGTATTATGATTGCAGGTGAGTGCCTTGGTGTCTACACCTAATAGCCGGATCCAGCGAGGATTATGAGTTTTGCTACACGAGGAGTCTGCGTAGTGTGTCTGTGTATTCATAGATTTTATGTTAATGTTAATTAATACTCTGTTGAACTTATGGTTTATTGCGGATGTTGTTGGGGCTAAGGCCTGATCTTCTGTAATGGAACTTATTGTTTATCCACTTTGTGAAATATGGATATGATGATGAATTTTATGCAACAAGCAGATCTTTGATATCTGGCATATCTCGTTTGTTTGTTTGTTTTTTTTTTTTTGGCATATCTGCCAAAACGCAAAAAGATTAGTCTTCTATAGATTAAGACTATAGTTTAGTCTAAAATGTGTCAAATTGGCTGGGTCAAAGAGTCCAGCGATATTTAGTCCCTCTATTATATAAAAGTGTATATGAATTTAGTTCATCTACTTTAATTTGATTAAATTGAGTCTTTGTTGTTAACTTTGATAAAGTGTACCTACAAAAAAATATTTTAAATTTTTTATATGACATTTTTGTCGCATTGAATACCTTTTGGTCGTGATTATGAAATCTCTTACAAAAAATAAAATAAAATTAAACATTGAAGAAGAAAATGAAAAATGATATATTCGAGGTTAAAGATATATCATGTGATCATAAAAAGTAACGTAAATTTTTTTAAATATTTTTCAAAATCACATGTCATCATAATCAATACCACATCAATATAGTTACATGTATAAATGAAAATAAATAAAAATAGAGTGACTCAATTTTTAAATCAAAGTAGATGGATTAAATCTACACTTTTAGTATAATAGGGGGACTAATTGTATAATTTGACCTCCTAAATAAACAACTTTGATTCGTATCTAATTAAGCCCCTACGTACGCTTCAGTGTGTATCTTCATACGCTGCTTACATTGATGACCTTAGAACAAGTCTTATTATAATTATTTCTGAGGCTTAGGTTTGTATAAATTAAGGGCTAGCTCCTTATATTTAGGTAAAATAAGAATATAGGGGTAATTATTTGGGTTAAGGCGGAATAGTTCAAGGGCCTTTTTAGTCCTTAGTCTTATTCGTAGATTGCTCCAGAACAGGTTATCAACTATGTTGTAATGAAGTGGAAGAAAAGTTTTGTGGAGTGAGGAAGAGGGAGGTGGATCTTTGGATAGTAGATACTGCAGGAAAGTTGGGATCATAATTGTCTTGCACTATGAGATGATCGAGTTATGAGGCCAAAAGGATAGTCTCGGACTGCTCCACAAAAATGCTAAAAATGATGTATTTATTTTATTTTTTTACTTTTGATGCTTTTTTTTTTTATTTAAAAGTGAGTTCCGATACTTTTAATTTTATACTTATATATATATATATTAATTAATTTGTTCTCAAAACCAAAGGAATCTGATGTCGGTGGTGCATGCACTACTAGTGATGTGGATATGTTTTGTGTGGAATCTACCACAGAAGATTCAAAATTATGATCTAGATAGCACTTTTCATAATGTGCATACTCCATTCAACTGTAATTAAGATTAATGTGTTTGTATTTTTATCCATTTCTTTTTGTTACAATTTTTATTTATTTATTTAATTTGGTTTTCTTAGCAGATGACCAAGCTTTTCCATCTATTGAAAGGTTGAATTGTGAACTAACCTATTGCTTTCGATAGCAGAAATTTTGCTTCCTACATTCATCAATATATGCATAAGATTAATTACAATGTAGGTTTTGACTTCATAGAATTATAATCTTAATAAGATACATCTTATTGATGGCTTAAACATTTGGCTTTTTACGTATATGCAGAGGTCTATACTTAGCACAGTTAATTTGATAAGTTTTTGTTGATATATTATCAGAATCTAAGGTGATGAAAGAAACTCCACACTCTTTGGAGGACAGTCAAAGACTGTTAAGAATGCTGTGAGGTTCAGTTTGCAAGGTCTCAGGTTAAGGAAATCCTATTAACATGTCTTTGTGTGCCGAATGGGAGTTGCTTTTTTCTTTTAAAGATATTCATGTTGTATTATTCTTGTAATTATTTTGTAGATCTCTTTTTTTTTTTTTTTCAGTTGTATTAAACCTAATAAAACAGTTATTTTAATGAACTATATATATAGGAGGGTTGATGGTCCATTTCACCAAATGATTCTTAGTCTTATATTTGACTAATTTGTTAATTTATTTGTTATTGTCTACTTCAACATAATCTAGCCCACAGTTTTAGACAAAATAGAAAATATAATAAATATAAATATAAATACAAACAAATAAATAAATAAATAAAAGTAGCATTAATAGATAGATATACGTACCGTGTACCCTAAGAAAATTTGTAGTCCTATTTGAGTAGGACGTCCCACCCTTCATGGGTGTGCTTGCCTGATCTGTTGTTATAAATTCTCTATTCAAACTCACAGAAATTTGTAGATATATATATATACCACAGCATAGACCCTAAATCTGGTCTCCAAAGCCAAAAAAAAGAAGAAACTGTAAATCTAATCGTGTGCGAGGCGAAAAGATGGCTCCGGTGGCTGCCCACAAAGCTTTGGCTCCCCGCACGTCTTCTACGCGTGTTTTTAGTCTCAGGCATATTGAAGGGATAGAAGGCTTGCGTTCCCTGTACGAGTTTCCGACCCTAAAGGTTTCCGAGCCCCCCAGGACTTCCAATCGTGCCTTTGCTCTCGTATCCATTAAAATTGAAGGGGAGGAGGAAAAAGGCAATGGTAAGGGGTACGCCCTGTACGAGTTGCCTCTGCAAGGAATTCAGGACCATTCAAGCGATCCTCGCCATCTCCGCCTGAGTTTTCCCATCTTACGATACGATGGATGCGATACAGGCTTAACAGCTGTCGCGCTGGGTTCCAAAATCTACGTCCTTGGAGGTTGCTGTGTAAGCCGATCCCGTTGCATCCATCCAGGTGAACCAGATTGGCATTTTCTTTCAGATGTGTATTGTTTGGATACCCTCCAACCTGAAAATATGAGGAAGTGGGAACGCTGCAGTCCCATGCGTCGTCCCCGCATGCTTCGGGTTGCTTTGGCTGTTGATGGAAAGATCTATGTGTTTGGAGGAACATTAATTGATGAGTTTTCCGCCGAGGTTTATGACCCGGGAAAGGACGAGTGGCGATTTTTGTCTATAATGTCACATCCTCCTGAAGAAGGTGCTTGCAACCTAACGCCTATCAATGCCGTCGTGGCTGATCCCGATGGTAGCAACAAGCGGATTTTGATTCATGTTACTGATACCCAACCCCTTTACGCCTACTATGTGGATACGGACTCATGGCGCTGTTTGGACCTCAATTTTTGTAGTGATCCTGATTGTCCTCAACAACATTTGGGCACAACTAGTGCTGTGCTGGATAATATTCTCTACTGTTACTCTGAATATGATGGCAAAATGTACTCCTACGATTTGATTCACAAAAAGTGGTATCCCGCTGAGGATGTATTTAGATTTGATCGCGTTATGTACTTCGCCTCTATATTTGTTGTTGGCGACACCTTATGCTTCTTCTGGTCTGATCCGCAAACAGCTTTTCGAACACATAATCTTCTTATTGAATGCATAAATTGCAAAATTAATGCGAATGATGTGCATACCGGAAGCGCGGCAAGGTTTTCTACGTCAAAGTCATCAGTCACTGTAAAGGATTCCAGGGCTTTTTGGGCCAAAGGTTTGAGGCCTGAATGTTTTTTCCTATCGTAGGTAATACCATTTTATTTGCAATATTGAACGCTTTGGATTGCGTTTGTTGGTTTAATTAATTGAGGAAATCTACTTTCTTTTTTTGGTATTACTTGTGATTGCCTGCTGGCGTGAGATATGGACGGCCTTTTTTGTTTAATTTGGGAGACAAAATAGCAAATAGTTGCTCTCTGCGTTTAATAAAATTTCTTGGGTTAGATACTATCTCATTTTAACACCTTTTGTAGAAATAGTGAGCACTAATGATGAAGGACTTGCATATGCTGTAGGGTAACAACAAGATGTCGTTTATGCCAGTTATTGATTTAGTAAATATCCATTGTTGTAATTGGCTTTGAGTGGTCAACCAGTGGTACTTTTTGAATTATATATATATATAAATATATATATATATGTTTTACTTCTTGAAATGTTACATTGGACATTTTGTCTCATCAAGAAATTAGCTATCTCAAAGTCAAAATGAACTTTACTCACTAGCCTGAATTTCGACACAACTAGAAACTGCTTTTTCAGTTGTGTTTAATCTGGGCAAGAAAATTAGTATGATTTTTAAGTAGAAGCAGTTCCTTCTTTATGTACTTTCTAAGAAAACAGCCCTAGTTAGAATGCAGAATTTTGCATATGTAAATCTTTATTCCTAGGCTTAAATGTTAAAGTAGCTCTTAAACTTCTTCACCATACTCAAATAAACTCCAAAGATTTTTGTATCCAAATAAGCCCTTATATTTTATTTTCTACCCAGATAAACAATTTTGATTTGTATCTAAATCCCTATGCTTCAATGTGCATCTAAACAAGCCACTAACTTTGATGAACTTAGAGCGATTCTTATAGTACTTGCTTTTTAGGGGTTGTTAGTTGCTAATTAGTTAGGTACAATAAGAATATAGGGGGTTTTATTTGGGTTACGTGGGATAGTTCAAGGGCCTTTTTAGTATCTAATCTTAATTCAAAGATTGCTCTAGAATAGATTCTCAAATATGTTGTAATGAAGTAGAAGAAAAGGTTTGTGGAGTGAGGAAGTGGGTGGTGGATCTTTAGATAGTAGATGCTGCACGAAGTTGGCTCATAATTGTCTTGCGCCATGAGATGAGTTATGGGCCCTCAAGTATTTGTCTCGGACTGCCCCATGTCCTTTGTTTTACAACCATAAATTTTGGTTTGCATAATTGCGTGTTTACATCCACACTGGTGTTATAAAAACTACTTCCTGTAGTAGTTCAGTTATAAGGAAAAGATGACTCCGCTGGCTGCTCTCAAGGTTTTCGAGGTCCCCGTTACTTCTAGGCGTGTTTTAAGTCTCAGGCGTATTGAAGGGATAGAACATAAAAGGCTTGCGTGCCCTGTTCGAGTTGCCCCGCAAGGTAGCCGTGTGCGTGTGCGAGCTGAAAAGATGGCTTCGAAGGCCACTCCCAAGGTTTTCGAGCCCCCCAGATGTGCCCACCAGAATCTCCCTCTATATCAAAAGATGTAGTTTATGACTTAGGGGGGCCATCGCACCACCACCAAAATCCCATTTTTCTCTGTCCCAAACATATGCTTCTGTCTTCATACTCCAAAATGAACATCTCATCTTCTCCACCGTCTACTCCTCTCTTACTCTCCTCCTACCACCATTTGCTGTCTTCTCCTTCTTCTTCCCTTCTACTTCTCTTCTTCACCTTAGATCAGAATTAACACGAGAGAGAGAGAGAGAGAGAGAGAGAGAGAGAGAGAGAGAGAGAGAGAGAGAGAGAGACGGGAACTCTCCCCATTGTTCTACAGTTCTTGCAAGGCAAAAGTTGAGCTGTTTGCAAACTATACCACGAGTAAGCTTGTGGTGGAAGTAGTTGATGCCTATGATCTGATGCCAAAAGATGGTCAGGGTTCTGCAAGTCCATTCGTGGAGGTAAAATTTGATGAGCAACGTCAAAGGACTCAAACCAAGCACAAAGATCTTAACCCTGCTTGGGATGAGAAGCTTGTTTTCAATGTGAAAAGCCCCAGGGAACTTCCTAACAAGACCATTGATGTGACTCTGTATAATGATAGAAAAGGCAGCCATGGTCACCATAAGAATTTTCTCGGTCGAGTCAGGATTTCAGGCGTTTCGGTCCCTTCATCGTCACCTGAATCTGATGGCATGACCAGTGTCCAACGTTACCCGATTGATAAACGTGGCCTTTTTTCTCATATCAAAGGTGAGATTGCTTTGAAACTTTATTATGAAGGGCATGATGCTTCTTCTCACCACGCAGAGCCAGCACGTCCTCACCCTGCTAGTAGGATGAAAAATGGACAAATAGGCAACGATGTGTATACACACACAAACACTGACTAAAGAGGCCCACCGTAGCAAGCACCTAAATATAAGCCCAAAAGCACCCATCAGAAATGAATAAAAGAACCCAGCCAATAGATATACCACACGTCCACACTGTAGAGTGTAGAACATACGCGTTGCTGAAGGAAATTAGGGAAGTCTGAAACCCTAAATCTGCAGTCCAAACCCAAAAAGAGTAGAAACCGTAAATCTGATCGTGTGCGAGGTGAAAAGATGGATTCGGCGGCTGCTTCAGAGGATTCGGATCCCTCGATGGCTGGCCTCAAGGCTTTGGCGCCCTGGAAGTCTGCTACGCGTGTTTTAAGTGTCAGGCATATTGAAAGGAAGCCTGCAAGGCATATGGCAAGAATTGAAGGCCTGAGGCATATGGACGCGTTGCCTTCTCCAGATAGCCATGTGCCCGTGCAAGCTGAAAAGATGACTTCGGTGGCTGCTCCCAAGGTTTCCGAGCCCCCCACGACTTCCAATCGTGCTTTTGCTCTCGTAGCGACATCGACTAAAATTCCATGGGCGGAGGAAAAAGGCAATGGTAACGAGTTCGCCCTGTACGAGTTGTCTCTGCAAGGCATCAAGGACCATTCAAGCGATGATTGCCGCGAAGTGGATCTTCCCCTGGAGTTTCCTATCTTACCACACGCTGGATGCGATATAGGCTTAAAAGCTGTCGCGCTGGGTTCCAAAATCTACGTCCTTGGAGGTTGCTGTGCAAGCCACTACGATTGCATCCATCCAGGTGAACAACGTTGGCATTATCTTTCAGATGTGTATTGTTTGGATACCCTCCAACCTAAAAATGAGAGGAAGTGGGAACTCTGCAGTCCCATGCGTCGTCCCCGCAAGCTTCGGGTTGCTTTGGCTGTTGATGGGAAGATCTATGTGTTTGGGGGAACATTAAGGGATGAGTTTTCTGCCGAGGTTTATGACCCGGAAAAGGACGAGTGGCGATTTTTGTCTATAATGTCACATCCTCCTGAAGAAGGTGCTTGCAAGCTAACGCCTATCAATGCCGTCGTGGCTGATCCCGATGGTAGCAACAAGCGAATTTTGATTCATGTTACTTATACCCAATCCCTTTACGCCTACTATCTGGATACCGAATCATGGAGCTGTTTGGATCCCAATTTTTGTGCTGATGATCATGATTCTCCACGACAACATTTGGGCACAACTAGTGCTGTGCTGGATAATATTCTCTACTGTTACTCTGAATATGATGGCAAAATGTACTCCTACGATTTGACTCACAAAAGCTGGTATCCCGCTGAGGACGTATTTAGATTTGATCGCATTATGTACTCCGCCTCTATATTTGCTGTTGGCGACACCTTATGCTTCTTCTGGTCTGATCCGCGAACTGCTTTTGAAGCATATCTTCTTATTGAATGCATAAATTGCAAAATAAATGCGAATGATGTGCATACCGGAAGCGCGGCAAGGTTTCCTCTGTCAAAGTCATCAGTCACTGTAAAGGATTCCAGGCCTTTTTGGGCCAAAGCTTTTAGGCCTGAATGTTTTTTCCTATCGTAGGTAATAGCATTTTATTTGCAATATTGAACGCTTTGGATTGCGTTTGTTGGTTTAATTAATTGAGGAAATCTACTTTCTTTTTTTGGTATTACTCGTGATTGTCTGTTAGTGTGAGATATCGACTGCTTTTTCCTGTTTAATTTGGGAGACAAAATAGCAAATAGCTGCTCTCTGCGTTTATTAAAATTTCTTGGGTTAGTTCAGGAGGCTTTGCTTTGTTCTTCGATTCATTTAAGTATTAAACGTGAGATAGTCTCTCATTTTATCACCTTTTGTAGAAATAGTGAGCGCAAATGATGAAGAAATCTAGCATATGCTGTAGGGTAACAAGATGTGTTTGTTGTCCTTTATGCCAGTTTATTGATTTTGTAAATACCTTTTTTTTTTTTGAAGGAATGTAAATATCTATTGTTCTAATTGCTTTGAAGGCCAAAGTGGTCAACCAGCAGCCTTTTTGAATAATATTATATGTTTTACTTCTTGGAATGGTACATTGGACATTTTGTTTCATAAGAAAATTAACTATCTGAAAGTGAAATTTTGTCTCTCATTTTATCATCTAAAGGAAAAGATTTTTTTATGTTTTTTGGTGAAATAAGAAAGAAGATATAAAAATAAAAAATGGCTTAATATACAAATTCGTCCTTGAACTTTGGCCAAAAAAACAAATAAGCCCTTGAACTTTTAATTTGGTCAATTTCGCATCTAAACTATTAATTTTGGTCAATTTCGCCTTAATTGGATGGAAAATACTGACTGGACTAACGAGAGTGTCTGTATCCTACCACATCAGCAGAAAATGCCACGTGGATGTGAACCCACATACTTAAAAGTTTGAAAAAAAGAAAAGAAAGAAATTTGTGTTTTAAAGAGAAAAAAAATTAATTATATATAAAAGAAATAAAATTAATTAGAAAATATTTTTTTTCTCTTTTTCTTCACAACCCAGGTTTCTTGGTGCCTCTTTCACCCTCTTTGTTTCTCTGTTCACGTCCTCCACCATTCTTTGACGCTGGCCGCCATCATCGGAGCTCCAAATATTCCCAGATCAAACCTTTGCTCCCTTTTAAACCTGAATTCGACTATGGTTTTGCCAAAAACAATTTCAAAAACTTCTTGATCTAACGTTTTTCAAGACTCCATTGCTCCCTTTAAACTTGAATCTGACTATGGTTTTGCCAAAAACAATTTCAAAACTTCTAGATCTAACGTTTTCCAAGACTCCACTACCATTTGTTCACGCCAGAAACCATTCCTTTCAATCTCAAGGTCAACTTGGCAATATTCGACGAGCAACTCAATTGAGTTTTTGCTTGGTAACTCGATAAAGGAAGATTGGGCCATTCGATGTTTGCTGCCTTTGCTTGAAGCCATCGATCAAACCCACGTCTTGCCAAAAAGGTTATATCTTTTGCAAAGAATGTATTCTTGAATGTCGTTTTAGTCCAGAAAAAGGCATCCAAAGGTATCTCATTTATTTTTCCAATGATTAAGGATTTAATTGGATCAATGAGTTGTTGATTGATAATAGGTGGAATTGCATATGAAAATAGGCTTATGAGTGTCCAGAATTTTTGAGGTATTGACTTATTCGTCATTCTTTTAATTCAATTAGCCCAGTACTAGCTGGTCTCATGGCTTTCGTTTTTGTTTTTTTGCTTTGGCTTTGTAATAGAATTGAAAGTGGAAAATGCAAAACTGAATAGGTGGTTAAGAAGTTAGTTATTGCAAAGATAAAAGTCTTATGCATTTAATAAACTTTTTAGTTTGCAATTTGAAGGTTGCTTTCAGATTGTGTGCTTGAAATTTCATCCATGGTGTCTTGAAAAAAAGAAAGAAGAAGAAGAAGTACGCTAATGAGAAGAAGAGATAAAGAAATTTTTTTTTCATGCATAGGTATTTTACTTTTCTTTAAAATAATTTTTTTAATTTTTAATTACACATGCAATTTTCACGTGGTTGCCATGTGGCATTTTCTGCTGACGTGGTAGGAGGCAGACACTCCCGTTAGTCCAGTCAGCGTTTTACATCCAATTAAGGCGAAATTGACCAAAATTGATAGTTCAGATGCGAAATTAACCAAATTAAAAGTTTGAGGGCTTATTTGTTTTTTTGGTCAAAGTTCAGGGACGAATTTGTATATTAAGCCAATAAAAAATAGTGAGAGAAGTAAGAGAACTACAAAACCAAGCCCTTTCTATTCTCGCGAAAAACAAGGGCCAAACCGGAAAAAGGCGTAACCTTTAGTAAAACCGACCAACTGGCTCCTAATTTTTATCGCTTTACTATATTTTCATCTTCATAGACTCCATAGGGTCAAAAAAGATTTCTGAGGAGCAACTTGGAGTTTTTGACAAGCTATTCATACGATTCCTAAGTTGCTTGCATATAAATCTGCCTGAAAATTTTACATTTTATGTTTCATTAATACAAAGACTAATGCATATCACCTAGGAGACTCTTATATGAGAATTCAAGAGAAAATGGATAACTTACATGGTAATTAACAGCTCCATAGGGAACCCCAAAAGGTGGAAGATTGTTGTAGCCAGGGTTAATGGCCTGTGCTCCACACCCAATACAATCTTGGAATTCTTTTGCACAGAGCTTATCATCTTCTCTGGTGCCTTGTACTCCATATAAAAAAATGACATGACTTATGAGCTTACTAATAAACCACTGTTACGAACTTACGTGGGGAATAAAACTGTATGGATTTATACATGAAAGAAAATCTAACTGAACAAGTTTCCAGAAAAAAACACATGAGAATCATGCCTGACATCTTAAGCATCAATCAAACATGTCTTTAATCATCCATACATTTTGCAATAGGCCTCTAGTTTCAAATGGCTAATCTCTCTGTATCATTAAACAGCATGACAGGCGTTATCTTCAGACCAGAAGTTCCAATTTGAAGTCAATTGCCAATGATATAATCAAGCTGCAGGTGATGGAAGAAGATTTCCAAATCACTCCAATCCTAGTGCCCAGGTGAATTGCTATGTAGAGTTTAGTTGTAAATGATGCAAAACTTCATGCTATACCTATATCATGATTCGAATGCGGGCATGTTAATTTGTTATACCAAATTGGATTAGATAAGATGGGAATCTTGTCATATTTTGACACAGCTACCTTGAATGTTTGATTGTTTGTTAGTTTAGGGACAGCATTCTCAGTTACAGCTTCCCTCAATGATTTGTCCATTCAACGGAGAGTTTGACACAGGGTTGAATTGGCAACAATGCTATCATTTATATTAGATTTTTCCTCAGCAAAGTTGTTCACTTTTTAGGTGACATGGTTATTCACATGACATTTCAAAAACAGTCATGAGATGTAGTCGGAACTATGATAAAGCTCTTGATGAATCAGAGAACGCAGCTGCTTCAACAAGGATCTTCTTTGAAAATCTGTTTGTTTCCTATTCTCTTTGGTCCATTTCCTTGTCAAATTTCTGAATTGATAACTTCTTATTGCTTGCCAATTGATGACTACGCAATGACAACTTTTCATCCAGATCTGGAAAGCGGGAACCTAGCAATTTGCAACGGGCCACCCAGCTGATGCGGTGACATTGAAGTGGCCAGTTTCGTAGAACAAATAGAGCGATTCTGTAACTAAGTTCCATTTTGGCAAATCTCCTTTCCCTCCATCAAGTTAAAGAAGGTTTTTTGTCTTTTTGACTTTTCTGTCGAGGTCTTATACTTCCCATTAATGAAGTTACTTAGTGTCTTTGGTCACCCAAATGTTTGCTGAAGCTATAATGCATTTTGATTTTGATGTTAATGGAAATTTTACCTATGGGAATTGCTTATAAATGATATGGTTTACTAGTTATACTGCAAATTATCCATAGATATCTCAATAGTCATATATCACCAAGCTCCTTTGAATTGTTTTCATTGACGTTCCCCTGATGACATTTCTCAAATTCATCACGCTCCTGATTTCAGAAAAAAGGCCACCTGGAAAGAGTTGGTACAAACAATTGGATCAATTCTCATAAAATATCATTTGCATAGAACTTTCCAAGACCAAAGAAACAGGGAGACTATAATAAAGTTGCATTGCATTTCTTTGCCCAATCAAGATCAGAGAAGCGGGCCTTAAACTTTTAGCTGATATATAAAGTTGTCTCAGAAACATGAAGCTGTCCCTGTTTCTAACTTATATATGTATGTAAAATGTAAAATTTCTCAAAGAGTAAACAAATTAACTGACAACCAAATAAAAAAAAACAACACAGTAACAATCAACATGCTTGACATCCTTACTTGTGCAGCATCATCCACAATAATAAACCAACACACAACTACAACAAATCCTATGAAGTTATCACATATATGTATACTGTCCAATGATATAGATAGAACATACTAAACAAATTAAAAAAAAGCACATAAAAACAAAAAACTAAGCAGTATTCAGAGATGCAAAATTCAAACTTTCAGTGAATATTCATACGAAGAATGCTTTTATATTCCTGGTTTTAGTAATAAATCGTGTCATGCTTATGGGTTGACTGCTGTATCTTGTATCCCTTTGAGATTGTAATATTGGAAAGAGTAAAAAGGGGAGGAGGAGATAGTAGTGTTGATAAGCATAGATAGCAGCGGTACCTAATCAGAAGATGCAAAGACACAAAGTCTCTGGGGGAAGATATATATCATTGACCTTTAACTTCCTTTCATCAGCACTTTCTGCATCTTATTTTTCTATCTTGCAATTTTGAACTGTTTCTTTCATATGAGTTGCATGCTTTCCTTCATATATAAAGATAGGTTTCGAAACATATCAATTGTTTTGCGGAATTAGATAAGGTCTTTGTGCATATTTTCTAACTAATATAAGGTTATGTGAAACCTAGTGAAAAGGTGTTTCTAAAACAATAGTCTTTTTGCCTGAACTGAAGAAAACAATAGTCTTTTGCTAATCTGTGAATAAGATAAATAGTTATGAAATATCCCGCACTCTAAAACGGATAAAGTTTTGAAAGTCACACCTTACTATACATATGCGATACAAGCTTTAATAGCTGTCGCTCTGGGCTTCAAAATCTACCTCCTTGGAGCTGGAGGTTGCTGTGCAAGCGAATCCTGTTGCACCCATCCAGGTGAACCAGGTTGGCATTTTCTTTCAGAAGTGTCTTGTTTGGATACCTTCCCACCTGAAAGTGAGTTGAAAAGTTGCAGTTCCACGCTTTGTCTCCACCAGCTTCGGGTTGTTTTGGCTGCTGATGGAAAGACCCGTGTGTTTGGAGGAACATTAACAGAGGAGTTTTCTGCCAAGGTTTATGACCTGGAAAAGGATGAGTGGCGATTTTTGTCTAAATTGCCCTTTGCGTTTCCTGACGAAGAAGGTGCTTGCAACTAACACCTATCAATGCCGTCGTGGCTGATCCCGATGGTAGAAACAAGCGGATTTTGATTCATATTGCTTATACCAAACCCCTTTTTGTGGTAATCCTCGTACTTACTAGTGCTGTGCTGGATAATATTCTCTACGGTTACTCCGAATATGATGGCAATATTTACTACTAGGCCGGTGGTGACAGCTAATGCTTTCTCTGGTTTGATCGGGCGACAGAATTCGGGACACATCTTCTTATTGTATGCATAAATAAAAAAATTAATGCTAACAATGTGTATACTGGACGCATGGGAAGGTTTCCTCTGTCAAAGTCATCGGTCACTAGAGAGTTTGTGGTCGAAGGTTTCATGCCTGAATGTTCTCTCATTTCCTAGGAACTACGTACTCCCATTTCACTTATGCTTACCTGATCAGCTTTTTCATTATCAAATTTATGTCTTGCTTTCTTAAAAAAGAAAAAAAATCTTAACTAAGTAAAACTGAACGGGAAAGGCCTATAGTCTGATATATACAGAAATAATCAAGTTAACAAAAATATTTGGGGGTAAATTATCATACTTGCTTTATTCACTCTTCTCTCTTGAGAAATATTACTATTCCTACTCTATCAATTTTTCATACTCTTGGGTCTTGTAAATTTTAGAAACTAACAAGATTCCTGTTATTCTCGTCTCGCACATTAAGGTTTCCTGCAAGGATGTGTGATTGCAGCTTCTAAACATGCTCTTGAGAGTTGTTCCAATTCAGATTGTGTGTCAGAACATGATATTAAATTGTCAAAATGATCTAACGAAGGCAACAAAGTCGGCTTTTCTTTCTTTTGTTAACATAGATGTATATGTACTTACTTACATAATAAAAACAATAAGATAAATATTCCAACATGCTTTCTGCTTCGTGGGATGGAATGCTAAAGCACAAAGGTACATATGAAATATATATCCTGAAGAAATCAGGCTTGAACGGTCCAACGAAGCTGGTATTGTCCTTGGAAAACTTAGGTAGGTATTTCATTTCAAAAAAATTTGTCCATTTTTTTTATAATCCTTTTCTCTTAGATATGTTTAGTCTAGCAAGAGTTATAAACGGTTTTCCATTGCTTTTCGATGTTTGATGCAATTTCATAATGAATTTGGCAGAAATAGTTGAGGATTTAACACAAGAAGCAATAAGCTTTTGTCACCATACAAAGAAAATTGTATTTGGGTTTCATGAATATATCTTACATCCAATATTTATGAGTATTATTTAACTTTTGACTGTTAACTTATTTGGGGATAGTGGAATAGCTACAATGCTATGGGGTGATCTTTGAATGGGTTTTACCTTGGCCTCTTCTTGTTGTCATATGACAGATGTGTTTGTCCACTGTTATCAGGGTAGTCAAAGTGCAAAAATGAGTTAATATTACTTGAGTTAATTTATCCAAAAAAAAAGTCCTCTTAAGTCATCAACGTAGGATTTTAGAAGAATTTTTATTTTTTAAAATATTTTAAAATATTTTTAAAAATTTTATAATAAATACTTTTTGAATATTTAAGATAATTTATACAGTTATGTTAATTGTATTCATAATTAATTCATATAAGAAAGCTATTTACGGTTTTTTATTTTTTTCAAAATATTAATTCCTATTATGCTAAATATATAGTATGATCTATACATTATACTAACAAGTTTTTCTCCCTCCATATAATATTTTAAAAAAAAATTAAGTTAGAGGTTTTATACACAGAACAAGTTGCAATATCATATAGACTTGCAGCGCTGGCGCAAGGATAAACCTTATTGTATATTGATATTTTAATATTTTTCAATATATTATATAACTAAATTGAAATAAAAATTATTTTAAAGTATATTTAATTATAACGATCGGCCTTAAGTCTTGAAATTCTTGTTTGAGGTTAGGTACTCCATTCAAACTCAGCCCATATGTTTACCTTGGACAGACTCAACATCTGGGTATATAAATTGAAGAATCAACAGTTGGATAGACGGCCCGACCCTTGAATATGTTAATTTGCCTCTAAATAGTTTCTGTATTTTTTAGGTAGTGTTTGTACCCTAATTTGTAAATTTAGGGCCAGTGGGCTGAAAGAGTAAATGGGTTATGACACTAGATGGGTTCTTCAGGGATTAAATTGGTTTGACAGAGGGAACGTGGCGTCCCGGCCTAGTGGCTAGGAGCTGGTCCTGTTCATGTAGCCTGCAATGGTTCGAACCATGCTGGTCTTTCCCCCTCCCCCGCCCAATGTACCAAAAAAATTTGGTTTGACAGAGGAAATTTAAATATTGCAAGGTCAGTAGCTTTAATTGGTGATTAAGGCCGCGACAATCACGGGGATGAAGGATTGAGCAATAGATTGGCCTGAGATCAAGCACAGTCTTGTAGTGGGAATATTTGAATTAAAGGTGGCAAAATTGTAGGACCTTGATATTAGCCTCCGCTTGATTACAAAATGGGCTCAACTTAAAGGATGAGGGGCATCAACAACTCTCCAAAACTACACAGACAATCCTTTGTTCAAGCATGGCTTAATTACATTTTCTTCCATTGTTCTCTGAAGCCTTCATTTTACTTGTTTTTGTTAAGAATTCCTTTTATTGTCCTTTTCTTTTTCATTAGGATCTCCATTTTGAGTTCAATCAGTTGTGTAGTTTGTTAAACTTGATTTAACCTTTGATCGACCAAGGACCAGCATCCAGTTTTATAATCAAGCAGACTTTGCACTCTTTTAGAAGAATACCTAGTTTAGTTCAATGATTAAAACAGTCCGACTGTGACTTTAAGCTAGGATCCGCACTCTTTCTTTCTTTTGTGTTTTTCAGTACAAAAGCAACTGGCACACCCTTGAATCGCAAATCGGTCAGCAAATCAGCCAAAGAGATTTTTGGAGCAACATCTCTATTTGGCACGCCTAATGAGACCAAGCTTTGGTATTTTGCTTTAAGTCTTATTTACCTTTGAATACTAACGTACTTTGATGAATATGGCGCCAAGGAAGGATGCACCCAAACAATCAGAATGTGCTTGCAAGCTAACGCCTATCAATGCCGTCGTGGCTGGATCCTAATGGTAGCAACAAGCGGATTTTGATTCATGTTACTTATACCCAATCCCTTTACGCCTACTACGTGGATACCGACTCATGGAGCTATTTGAATCCCAATTTTTGTGTTGATGATCATGATTCTCCACAACAACATTTAGGCACAACTAGTGCTGTGCTAGATAATATTCTCTACTGTTACTCCAAATATGATGGCAAAATGTACTCATACGATTTGACTCACAAAAGGTGGTATCCCGCTAAGGACGTATTTAGATTTGATCGCGTTATGTACTCCGCCTCTATATTTGCTGTTAGCGACACCTTATGCTTCTTCTGGTCTGATCTGCGAACAGCTTTTGAAACATATCTTCTTAATGAATGCATAAATTGCAAAATTAATGCAAATGATG
Source organism: Microcos paniculata (assembly GCA_030664755.1). Classification (NCBI taxonomy): domain Eukaryota; kingdom Viridiplantae; phylum Streptophyta; class Magnoliopsida; order Malvales; family Malvaceae; genus Microcos; species Microcos paniculata. The sequence continues at coordinate 7,763,901 of CP131462.1, read as the reverse complement.
TGCATACCGGAAGCGCAGCAAGGTTTCCTCTGTCAAAGTCATCAGTCACTGTAAAGGATTCCAAGCCTTTACGGGCCAAAGGTTTGAGGCCTGAATGTTTTTTCCTATCGTAGGTAATACCATTTTATTTGCAATATTGAACCCTTTGGATTGCGTTTGTTGGTTTAATTAATTGAGGAAATCTACTTTCTTTTTTTGGTATTACTCGTGATTGTATGCTGGTGTGAGATATAGACTGCTTTTTTCTGTTTAATTTGGGAGACAAAATAGCAAATAGTTGCTCTCTGCATTTATTAAAATTTCTTGGGTTAGATAGTCTCTCATTTTAACACTTTTTATAGAAATAGTGAGCACTAATGATGAAGAGCTTTGGGAGGATGATCTGCACTTGAGTGGGCTTGATAGGCAAGGACTTGATTGGCAAGTTGAATTGCAATGGGGGCAGCAAAGATTGAAGGGCAAGGCTTTAATTTCCATTGTTTTGAGAATTGCCTATAATGCTTAAATTTATGTGATTTGGAATGAAAGGAACAATAGGGCTTTTGGTACAAAAACTCAAAATAGGGAACAAATGCTACAGCATATAGTGGAAGCATTAAGATTCAGATTATTGCGGTTGGAAAATATTGTTGATTGCCCTGTTAATAGGGTCTTATGTGAGAACTGGGCCTAGATGATGCCATGTTAAATTAGATTTTCATTTTACTGTGTATTTGTTGTTTTGCTTTAGCTAATTGTAAAGACTGAGTAAGCAGTTCTGTCACACCCCGATCCGAAGGTCGAGAAGGTGACAATCGCCGTGTGCCACGAATTGTGAATAGCGTGTTTCACCTACAACTCAAAGCTCGCAAAGCTTATAGCATCTTGAACCCATTTAGTAAATCAATTTTAACTTGTCATTTGAGGTCAAAAATAAGATTTTTAAAACATTTATGCTATCCAAAATTTAAATGAAAGCAGTCCTTTAAGTTGAAAAATACAGGTAAATAATAATTTAATCGTAGTCAAGTTATGCCAGTGGATCTAATAGTAAACACATATAAGTCATATAGACTTACTGTGGAAGGTCTGGAGTCGAGTTTTGATATTTAGCGGTCTACCCTTTTCGCGCGATTAATTATCCTGAAAAATAAATTTTTAATTTTTAAGAAAAATGGGATGAGTGTATTTTTTGTACCCAGTGAGTGAGACAATACCATAAAATTTAACATAAAACAAGTTATTTCACTATAAAATAAATTTTATATAACTTAGGAGAAATCCAAGGAAAATTTTATGCACGAAATTCAGATTTCCATATTTTATAGAATTTTAAGCAGTGAATTAATTTGAGCATTTACAGGGCTCATCAGAACACATTGCTCAAACCTCCCCCAGCCAAGATGAGATTCAAGCCCGCTGAGTTAGTTTTCCCTGATTTCTTCATTTAAGAGATAAAAGCCCTCTACTCGGTATTGGCGTGGGCCTTCACGACAGGTGATACGTGGCTATGTCCACAGTACTCCCATTGGGGTCGTATAATCACTATCTCAATGCGTGCATAAACCCCTGTACCATCCACCCCAAGTGGGAGTAAAAGCCTTCTCATGCCGCCTCCACAAGGTCGGACCGTGAGAAGTACCACTGCAGTGACCAACATCTCATCCACCACAATTATAATGTAAACCAATATAATTCAGTCATATGTCATTCGGCCAACTGGCCCATTATTGAAATCCAATCAAGTCCAGTATCATCAATTTTCATAAATTTCATCACATGTCTAAGCATTTAATTGTAAAAATCATAGATTAAACTTTTAAAAATCATATATGGGATCAATTTATATTAAAATCATAAATATTCAAGATTTATAAATAAGTAGAACTCATCATAACTCAATTTAAATAAAAATTCAAACCATTATATTTGAGTTCAGCTTAAATAGTGAAACATTTATTTAGGTCTATAAAGTCCCACTCACTAGTTTAGGGAGGGTGTGCACTCCCTTCAATCCTCTCCTTCCCCTTTCTTTGGAGAAGTTTCACCGCCTATACAATTGGTCACTCAAAGTGTTAACACTAGCTATAGTAGGAAAATGGCAATTTGAACTAGTTATTTAACTAGTTTGCCAATTTGGATACTTGGTGGCTAAATTGAGTTCTAGTTATTTAAATGGCGTGGTTAGGGTATGAGCAAGTTCATTTCGATAAACTGTGCCGATAAGAATTTCTCATTTTGCCTAAAAGTTTAAAACGAAAATGTTGGACGATTTTACCCCTGTAAGTGAAATATTCGGCCTATGAGTTTAATGTGGGAAAAGTTTGGTCATTTTATTTCTTTAAGGTTTAGGCATGTTATTAAAGCATAATGACCACTAGGAAGCTAAATCTATGGGCTTAGGTTAATGTTTAGAATTTAAAGTAAAACATTTAAATTTTTCCCATAAGCTTAAAATGGTCATTTTCTTCGATAAATTTTCCATAATTAAACTAACCATTCAATTAATTTTCTCACTGCTTTTATATCTTGTATAGGCTTTGGATGACATCCAATTAAATCTTTATACTATAATTGTCTAATAGGATTACATTATAACATAAACTAAATTTATTTTATAGTTATGAAACTAAATTTCTTTCTATTCTTTTCTAAATTTACATTTCTTACTAATCCTATTAAATTATTATTTATAAAAATAGTATATTAGTGCTCTTTGGTAAGAGACTATATTTCCTCTAGGATAGTAATTTACTACATAAATTCATTTAACTAAGTTATGGTCTGGTTATGGAGTTAGATTGACATGTTTACACTATAGTTTGAAATAAAATATTTAAATTCTCTATAAGCTTGGAATGACGATTTTCCTCCCTAATTCTTTTTTTTCTATGGTTGGTCTAATTATCTATACTAATTTCTCACTTCATTTGGGACTTTTACAATTCTTTGAATTTCATCTAATTAAGCTTTTATATCCTATTTGTCCAAAGTTTATATTATGGCATAGAATATTCTTATTCTATAACTATCAATTTTACAATTTTTCTTATAAAGGTCTTAATTTATATTTACTCCTAATTTCATCAAATGGCTACTCATAAGATAAAATATTAAGGTTCTCTAGGAACATCCTATATATATATATATATATATTTCTGGTGAGATTTTACTACATAAATTTTCCTAATTTTGTAATAGTTCTATTTAAGAAGTTTTTCATCAAATTAGCTAATCTAAAGTTTAAATAAACATGTAAAGATGCTAATAATTAATTTATATCCTACTCTCCTTTGACAAAATATAAATTATTATGGAACCATAAATTAAATTAATTTCCATAATTAAACTAACATGCATAAATTTGCATGGAGAAAAGTTTAAGGAACTCTGTCAAGAAGAAATTTTCATGTAGCTAGGATTGAAAGAAACAAGAATACCTTTGAAATCTTTGAAAGAAAAATGGTACTCCACCCAACTTAAGATAGTTTGGAGGATTTGCTTGATGAACTCTTTTGATGAAGTAGTTATTTTTGTAGGTTTAATAGTGATTTTTGATGAGAAAAACTTGATGGGAGGAGTTTTGGGAGTAGAAATGGAGTTTGCAGTTTAAAAGATTTGGAGTATAGAAAGTTGTGGAAGAAAGTTGGTGGAGAAAAGAAATGGGCATGGAGTTCGGCTATGGCATGGAAAAAAGGAAGGAAGACAAAAAAAATCTTGGTCTTGAAAAGTCTTTGTCTCTCTAGAAAATTCAAGATTTCCTTGAAATGACAAAAATGCCCTCCATCAATTTTGCTAATTCCAATTATGTCCCATAAAAAATTAGCAAATTAAGAATTTTATGAAATTAATTAAAAACTAGATTACTCCATAAAGTAAGGTCTATTAATCAACATGACCATTCAATTTAGCTATCTAAAGGAATTTATTCTAAAAAGTACAAATATATTGCTAGGTTTTCCAAGGGTAAAAATGTAAATTTTCACACGATAATTTCACGCAGCAACTTGGCAGTTTTCAAGTTTAAAGAAAAATCATTTTCGATGAAGAAAAATTAAATCTGTAAATTTACTAATATTTACGAAAATACCATTGAGTTTACGACATTCTTTTCTACAATATTTTTCTCTAACTTAGGATGTTCAGAAAAATACCGTAACAGTTTCGAAAAGTCTCAGACTCACTAAGGAACTTTCTATTTTTTTTGTAAAAGCCAAGTAACTCTCAAAGGGTGGTACGTAAATTTTTGAAAAATAGTACACAAAATAAGCCTTGTTCTATCATGTATAAAATTTGTCCTAATGGTGTAGGAATTTGGTTCTTCAAATTGGGAAATTTTCACTAGGTAAAAGTTGTTTCTAATTCCCCTAAGAATCACTACTAGAAAAACGCGAAATAGGGACGGCAAATAGGAACGGAAATTTTCCATTCCAAAATTAGGAACGGAATTAAATATGGAAAATATAATCCGTTCCAAACCGGCTAAAATTCCGTTCCAAAAATGGACGCGCCCGAATGTCGAGGCGGGATATAAGTTCCGAGCCAAATTCCGTTCCAATTTTGGAGCGGATTTTGATACGAATTAGATAAGAGTTCCAATATCCGTTCCTAAATATTAGGAACGGATTCAGGAACACTGTTCGTTCCTAAATCCGCTGCTAAATTAGCCACCCAAAACGCACCGTTTTGGCAGGTTATTAGTTTTTAGGGTTCTACTAGTTGCAGAACTCTCATTTGTGCCGCCCCAACTCCATCTTCTTCTTTCCTTCTACTTCCATATCTCTCATTTCCAACCAAAAAAACCCTAGAAAAATACCATTTTTTGTGGATTTTGGAGGAAATCAAGGTAATATGTTCTAATCTCTTTGTTTATGGTTTTACTTTGATGATTTAGAAATATTATAACTTAAAACTGGTATGAAATTTATGTATTATATTTGTTTAATTTCAATGTTTAGTTTGGTTATTTTGTTATATTTTTTTCATTAATAATATAAGTTATATATAGTAATGATGAGATAAATGTATGAGTAATTGCAATTTTGTTGAATTTTGAATGTTGATATTGCTGAATCTTGGGTTTAATTTTTAGATTAATATCAAGTAATTAGAAATATATGGCAACATATTAGGTTATTTATAGTTACATTGGAAATTTTATATTAATTATAGTAGTTTTGTCAATATAATTTAGAATAATATTAATTAAATTCATTAATTATATAATATTTGGTGTATTTGTTAGATTTTTAATATTAGTATTGTTGAATTATTGACTAAAGGTTGTGTTAATATCAATTTAATATAATGATATGGCATAATAATGTTCTATTTATATAGTTGTAATGTAATTTGATATTTATTGTGGTAATTTTGTGACTTATTTTAATTTAATATGAATACATTAATTATATAATATTTGGATATTTGAAATTTTACAGAAAAATGGATCATGATTCGAGTAATAGTCGACAATGGATGTATAATAGGAAGGAACCTGGAGGGAACAGTGTAACAGATCAGTTTTTAATAGGTGTGGAAGAATTCATTAAATTTGCATCATCTCAGGATGCCTCATGGAAAGATGGTGAAAAAATTCGTTGTCCATGTAAAAAATGTAATAATATGCGATTCTATTTACCACTAAGGGTGGCATAGCATGTGATTGGTCGTGGATTTATGGAGCATTATTGGAATTGGGTTAGTCATGGTGAAGAAATCTGGAGGGTTGAAAGAAATGAGCCGCAGCAACAACAAGTGCCATTACCGGATGAGATGGCACATTGGGGTTACTATGATGATATGACATGGGATCAGCGTATGGTTTTTGATGTAGCACGTTCAGGTTTTGTTCAACATAATGAAGATGAAGCCGGTCCAAGTGGAGTAGCAGCAGCTAACAATGCAAGTGAGCAAGATCCTTTTGAAGGGTAGCAACGCACACAGTTAGATGAACAATGGTTTGATCTCGTGAAACAGGCTGATCGTCCTTTGTATGAGGGGTCTAAGGAGTCACAATTATCCTTTGTTTCTCGGATGTTAAATGGGAAGTCGGAGTTTAACTTGTCTGCGAGTGCATTTGATTATATGTGTGATGCCATCAGGAAAGTATTGCCTGAAGAAAATAATTTCCCTCCTAATTATTATGAACACAGGAAAACCATCAATGATTTGGGTTTGCCAGTTGTAAAGATCGATGCGTGCAAGAATGGATGCATGTTATACTGGAAAGAACAGTTAACCGATGATTGTTGCAGGTATTGTGGTGAGCCTAGGTTCAAAGACGTTGGTCGACATCAGGACAGAAACCGTAAAAGAATCCCACATGCGATTTTGAGATATTTGCCATTGACACCTCGTTTGCAGCGATTGTATGCAACTACAGCGACAGCGGAACAAATGAGTTGGCATGCTACACACCAAGCTCAAAATGGAGTGATGTGCCATCCATCTGATGCCAAGGCATGGAAGCATTTCGACAGGACTTATCCTGATTTTGCTCACGAGCCTCGAAATGTGAGACTGGGACTTTGCGCAGATGGTTTTGCACCTCATGGTCAATTTGGGAGGACTTATTCTTGTTGGCCAGTTGTGGTGACTCCTTACAACCTTCCTCCGGGTATGTGCATGAAGAGCCCTTACATGTTCTTAAGTTTGATATGTCCTGGCCCAAAAAACCCAAAAAAAAACATTGATGTTTTCTTACAACCTTTGATTGATGAGTTGAAGCAATTGTGGGAAGATGGTATATCCACGTTTGATGTCTCGAAAAATGAGCATTTTCACATGAGGGCTGCTCTTATGTGGACCATTAATGACTTCCCCGCTTATGGCATGTTATCTGGTTGGAGTACCGCTGGGGTTTTAGGCTGCCCAATATGTATGCAGGAAAGCACTGCATTTGTCTTACCACACAGTCGGAAGGTGACTTATTTTGATTCTCACAGGGCATTGCTTAACTCGGATCATCCGTATAGAAAGGATAAAAAGTCTTTTCGTCGTGGTCGTATTGAGAGGCTTGCTGCACCACCAAGGTTGTCAGGGGACGAGGTATATGCACAGGTCAGGTATTTTCCCACTGCCATACAGGATCCTATGGGTAAGCCTGATCATTATGGGACTGATCACAAATGGACAAAGAAGAGCATTTTCTGGGATCTTCCTTATTGGCGAACAAACTTGATTAGGCATAACCTTGATGTTATGCATATTGAAAAGAATGTGTTTGATGCAATATTTGAAACTGTGATGGATCTGAAAGGAAAGACTAAAGACACTCTTAATGCGAGAAAAGATCTCAGTGTTCTCTGCAATCGAAGTGCCATTGCAATTGATCCTGCTAGTGATCAACGGACCAAGCCGAAAGCTATTTACAATTTGACAAAACCTCAAAAGGCAATCATCTTGAAATGGGTTAAGGATTTGAAGTTTCCATATGGATATGCATCAAATATTTGTAGATGCGTTGACATTAATGAAGAGAAACTTTCTGGCATGAAGAGTCACGATTGCCATGTGTTTATGCAAAGACTGCTTCCAATCGCATTCAGAGAGATGTTGCCTCCTAGTGTATGGAATCCCCTGACAGAACTAAGTCTCTTCTTTCGATGCATTTGTTCAACTACGCTGGATATCAATAAGGTTCGTGATTTAGAGTTCAATATTCCAGTCATTCTTTGTAACTTGGAAAAAGTTTTTCCTCCAGCCATGTTCGACTCAATGGAACATGTCGTTGTTCACTTGCCATATGAAGCATTGGTTGGCGGTCCGGTTCAATTCAGATGGATGTATCCATTTGAAAGGTACAAATTTTAAGTTATTTAATTCTTAAATCACTATGGTCATCATGCTTATATTCGTTATCTTCAATATGTTGTAGGTTTCTCCACCAACTAAATAAGACCATTAGTAATAAGGCTCGGGTAGAAGGCTCAATTTGTGAAGCTTATATAGCACAAGAATTCAATTACTTCGCACAGAACTATTTTGAGTCGGACATGTTTTGTCAACGGAGGCGACCTCGGCGTAACGACGAGGGGATGACCATTGAATCTCTCCCCGCTTACTCCATTTTTAACTATCCAGCTCGCTTTCATGGGAAAGAGGGTACGAGGTGGCTAGAAGATAAAGAGTTACGAGTTGCACATACTTATGTATTGCGAAATTGTCCAGAAGTGCAACCCATACTTGAGTAAGTTAAATGTTTTTCTTCCATCATATCACTTGAATCAAAATGGATTCTAAAATGCCAGTTCATTGTTTAATTTGATTATACTAATCAAATACGTATGTAACAGAGGTTTTGTTAAGTGGTATCGTAATGCTGGGCATGACCAGGGTGCCATCGACCAAGCCATTGATGCGTATTTTACAGACTGGTTCAAAGAATATGTAAGATACTTTGAAATTGCAATTTTTCTTATTGACTGAAATAAAAATTGTCTTGAAAGCTTGAAATTTGATTAACTTCCCACAGATTAAGAAGCGGTCTAATCAGGCTAAACACATTGAAACGTTGCCAATATTGCTTCTACTTGCTTGGGGTCCATCTCGTAAGGCAATATCATGGCCTGGTGTGTTTGTAAACGGGTTTAACTTCCATACTTTGCATCATGGAGCTGGAAAGGCCACACAAAATTGGGGTGTTTGTGTTCGAGGATCGAACTCCGAAGATCCATCGACTAGTTACTATGGAATATTAAAAGATGTTTTGGTTGTTGAGTATCATGGGCAAGAGTGCATGGCCACAATTATTCTGTTCGAATGTGATTGGTTTGACCCTATGCAAGGAATGAAGGTGCATAAAGATTACAAGTTGGTGGATGTAAATCGCCAAAAGCTGTATCGAAAATATGATCCTTTCGTGTTAGCACAGCAAGCCATTCAGGTTTACTTTTGCGACTATCCGGGTGCAAGAAGGGATAAAGCAAACTGGATGGCAGTTTGTGAAACGAAATCAAGAAGAATTGTCCAGTCAGTAAATGATGAGAAAGAGGATGAGGAATCTTCGTATCAGCGCGAAGAAATTCAGCAAACCCCAACCGTATCGACGACAATAGAAACTATTCAATTGTTTGACATGGCCGGCATCAACCTGACATTAGATCTGGGTGATCTTCAACCCATCCAAGAAGTCGACGATTCGGATGATGAATTTGAAAGATCCGATGAAAGCAGTGACACTGATGATAATACTGATGATGATTGTTACAACCCAAACGAATTTTGATTGTTATTGATCCATATATTATTAGATATAACTTGAAATTTGGATATTATTACTTAATTTAGCTCTATGTTATGAAATTGTAGAGTTTAAGGCTTGCATCTGCATATTATTATATGGCAATTCCTATGATGGAAAAAGGCCTTTAGGAACGGAAATAAAAACGGAAAACAGTAAACCGTTCCTAATTCCCTTTCAATTTAGGAATGGAATTTTAAACGGAAAAAAATTTCCGTTCCTACTTCCGTTCATAAAAGGTTCGGAATTAGGAACGGAAAATTGATGGTAGGGTTTAGAGTATATTCGAGGTGTTTTACTAAAGGCGTTCCTAAATAAAATGATCCGTTTCTAAAGGCGTTCTTAAATAAATTTCCGTTCCAAATGCCGCTCCTAAAGTGACCAAACCCTACCTTATATAAACAAACCGTTCCTAAAGCATAAATCCGTTCCAAATTCCGAATGAAATAACAAATCCGTTCCTAAATCCGCTGTAAAAGGCATTTTCCACAACGATACAAAAACACTGATAAAACCGGTTCGATTGAGATGCCATCACTCTTATAAGAACTATACGCATCAATATGGACCTTACATCATCTATCTAACGGTTGGATCGCTCAACAATTCATTATATTACATAATATTGTTAATATAAGGACTAGTTGAAGTGTTTGTACACTAACTATAGTATTTAGTTGATTTATGATTGATTATCTAATTATTCAATATGAATCATAATTTATGCTTATGAAAAATGAAATTACCCCACTAACATATGAATTTTGTGAGTAATAATGTTGTAAATTATATATTAGTTCATAAGGAAGGAAAAATAAATATCACATTATAAGTTGGAGAAAAAATTAAATTAGGAACGGATATTTCCGTTCTAAAATAAATTTAATCCGTATAAAAGAGGAACGGATTTTTGAACGGATATGAAAAATCCGTTCCAAAATCCGTATGTTAGTGAATTTAATGAGGCGCGTTTTTTTCCCGCTCAGCCACATAACGTGCTTATATCCGTTCCTAATTTTTTTAATTGGAGCGGCTTTTGGAACGGAAATTGGAAATTGGAACGGATAATATCCGTTCCTAATTCCGCTCTAAGTGTGCGTATTTTAACCGCCCCAAAATCCCTTCCCCCCATTTCTCCTCTGCTCTTCCCCGACCCCCTCTCCTCCGCCCGACCCCCGACGTTGCCGGCGACGATTCTCGTCGTGTTTGCCCATCAAGCGTAGCCCCAGCCCCTCCGATCATCCTCCGACCTCAACCCCACAGAAAATCCGGCCTCCTCACTGTAGCTCGACCCAAACGAACCGCCGACCCTTGTTTTCTGGCGAGACTTCCGGCCATTGAACCGGTCCAATGACGGTAAATTCCCCAAAATCTCTCCAATTTGTGTTAGTTGTTAGATTTATTATGTTTCAAATTTAATTTGCTTAAATTAAATAAATGGTGATTGATTTTGTGTTAGTATATAATTAATTTACATAATATATTTGTTGCTTTAATTATGAAATATTATTAAGTTTAATATATGTATGTTTAATGTATAAATACAATTAAGTGGATTATGTAATTATATTTATATATAAAATAAAAAACATTGACTTTAGGGTTTAACATATATGAATTTTGGTTTAATATATATATATATATATTAGGTTACTATATATATATAGGTTCAAAGAATATATAAGGTTAAAATTAGTTTAAACATATTATTTTAATACATATTATTTTAATATAAAATATATATATTTTACTTTAATATATAACTACAACGGTTAATAAATTTGTTATGTCACATTATTTTAATATATAATAACATATAAAGTTTCATATAATAATATATGTATATTATTTTAATTATTATAAATATATATATATATATAGTAAGGCAATATTGGTGATTATAAGATTACTAAATAAGTTATTTATATATTTGTTTACTCTATAAATACAAGTAAGTGGATTATGTTATTATATATATATATATATATATATAATATTGGTGATTATCTTAGGGTTTAGCATAGATGTATTTAGGTTTAATATATATATATATATATTTTAGGTTACTATATATATAGGTTGAGTATATAAGGTTAATAAATTTGTTATACACATTATTTAAATAGATTATAATATATAATCATAATATATTAATGTAAAAGTTAAAATATAACTATGTTTTACTTTAATATATAACTACAAAGGTTAATAAATTTGTTATATCACATTATTTTATTATATATTAACATATAAAGTTTCATATACATAATAAGTTATTTATATATTTGTTTAAAATATAATAACATATAAGTTTCGTATGGAAAATCCGTTTAATATATTAATATATTTTCCATATTTTAATATATGTATATCATTTTAACAAAAAATATATAATTGGTGTAATATATGTAGATACGTTTAGTATATACATACATACATATATAAATATATATTAGTTTAATATATGTATATAAGGTTACTAAATAAATTTGGATATATATATATATATAAGTTTAATATATACAAACATATAAGTTTACTACAAACTTATAATTACTAACAAATTAATATATGTGACTTTAATATATGCATATAAATTTAATAGAAGTTATATATTTTTGTTTAATATAAGTTGAATATATACATTTTAATATATATAACTAACCAATTTGATTAAAATTGTAGCTTGCACATCGAGAGCGTGAGCGGTAGCGCCAGCGTTCTCAATCACAGCGTGCGTCGGGCTCTCATGCGCAGAGTGGGACGCAGTCACATTCCCACCATTCTGGTACCGACGCTATCGCACGTATGGACGGATTGCCACCCCCGCCACCTCCGTATATGCCACCGGATTCGACTGGACAGCTCCACAGCTCGATACATGGGGAGTCAAGTCCTGACCCCCTCTTCGCACCCCATGTGCCCACTCCGTCAGTACAGCGTGTCCCCACATCACAGGTTTGCAATTTAATTTCATTAAATATTCATTACATTAAATTCCTATTACTCATCATATATAAAACCCTAAACATTGCCTTATTTCTTAAAAATATATATATATATATATATATAGGTTGGGTCTAGATTGCATCAGTCGCATCATTCACCATCGCCACCGTTGATGACCTTAGGTCGAGTGCTTCCTCGATCGATCCCTGCTGCCACATACACACCTCTGACTTCTACTGCCCCTCCGGCGCCTACTGCACCCTCGACTTCTACTGCCCCTCCAGCGCCTACTGCACCCTTGACTTCTACTGCCCCTTCAGCGCCTACTGCACCTAGATCATCGACATATGATCCGACACAGTACGGCACGTACAGACTCGGTGATTACTCATACCGTCTTGGGCCAGATGTGCAGTATCATCCTGGGCCACCGTCCCAGACCGGGCCATCATCCCATACCGAGCCAGCAGCCCAGCCCACACACTCTGTTCAGCCTCCAGACATGGCCCAGGCTTCCACATCAGCACCGAGGATACCATTATCCTACTCTGAGTTATTTGGGTACAAATATTTAACTGTTATTTATTTCTTTTTAATTTGTTATATTTCTTATTTATTAAGACACTTACAATTATAATCTTTTTTTTGAAGGGATCGCAAGAAAAATAAGTCAATCAAGAAGGAGATGAAGGCGCAGGTCTGTGGTTTCTATAACGGGCCTTGGATGTCTTGGAAGAAGATCCCACATGAAGCTGCTTGTAATATGTACGATGCCTGGAAGGTAAGCTAACAATGTTACTATTATTTCAAATTATTTTGATTTAATTAAGTTTGATTTATTGACTTCTATAAATCTAATAATATAATATTTGGATATTTTCATTATAGCGACCCTACTCGTTTCCCCCCGAGGACGCAGAGGCCATTCGCTTGTATTTCGAGGACGTCGTCGGCAAGTTTCTGAGGAAACAGTTTGCAGTTGCTCGGAGAACGAACAAGCGACCAAAGTGGCTATTGGATGACGTCTGGAGGGCACTAAAGGATAAATGGGCTACCGACGATAAATTCAAGCATATCAGTGAGCAAAACAAGAAAAATCGCTCCACTGATAAAGCGATCGTCTATCGCGGTGGCAGTAAAGCGACCAACTTCCATTTTGATGACTTGGTAATATTAAATAATTATTCATTTTTCAATTTAGTTTTAAATTTCATTACAACATATATATATATTTTATTTAATTAAATATATCTAATAATATTATTCTTTTTGTAGGTCAAGGAGGCGGGTGGTGATCCCGGTCCTGCAGACCTTTTCCTTCGGCTATAAGGCACCAAACAAGGCGATTTCCCGGAGGGTCGTGCGAGGACCACTATCGTAAGTTCATTTCTAAAATTTTCCTTAAAGTTACAAGTTATTTTTACAATTCTATTTGTATATACTTTTATAAAGTAATTTAATTACATATATATATATACTTTTATATACTTAATTATATATATATATAACACTATATATAATTACGTATACTTTACATCCTTTTAATTATGTATAAATGGTTTGAAATATACTTGAAAATATGCTAATTTTTTTTCCTTTTTTCAGGAGCAATACAAGGAAGCACTTTCTGAGGCAGTCACGCAAGCTGGTGACATATCGCGCGTCAACCAGCATGCGGTATTCCAAGGTGTAGCTGGTGGCTCACGTAATCGATGGCTTGGGTACGGCTCTATCGCCAAGCAACCCGGTTTCTCTCCCATCTCCGGTACAGTCCCATCTCAGGCGCAAGAGAACATTTCCTTGCGCCAGGAGTTAGCTGACCTACGAGCGGAGATTGATAGGAGGCATGATGAGGACTTGAGACGGCAGGAGGAGGAGAGGAAGGCACGGGAGGAGAGGGATCGGATGTGGGAGGCTCGATTAGCACAGCTGACGGCCCAGATTCAGGGCGCTCAGGGTCGAGCACCGGAGCCATCCCAGCATGAGCAAGTTGGTACTGGTGAGTCTTTTTCTCAAGCACAGCAACGCCAGGATCCTGTGGTCGATCAGGGTGAGGACGGAGATCAGTTCAGTCCGGAGGATTTAGCGGACGATTAGATTTTAGCTATTTTCCTTGTAAATAATTATGAATGCTATCTTGAATATTATTTTCTCAAAATATTATTCAAATTCTCTATCCATTTTCTTTAATTTCAATTATAATAATTTTATTTTTATAATAATAATAATAATATTATTATTATTACTATTATTATTTCTAATAATACTACTAATAAAAATAATAATTATTCTTATAATAATATTTCTTTTCAATTTATTCAAAAAAATTTAATTTTATTATAAATCAAATATCCGTTCCAAAATATGTTCCAAATAACCGTTCCAATTTCCGGGTCAAAATACAGTGTCCGTTCCAGATCCGTTCCAATACAATTACATTTGCCTCAAGTTCTGCATCGGCTTCTGGAACGGAAATATTCCGTTTATTTTTCCGTTTTAATATCCGAATCAAATAGCGTTCCTAGTTCCGCGTCAAATATGCTTTCCGCCTAAATATCCGTTCCAATTTAACTGTCACTGTCTCGTGTATTTCTTCGGATTTTGGAACGGATAAATTCCGTTCCTAAGTTTTAGGCGCGGATTTTAAAATCCGTTCCTTTATGTTTTGGGACGACTCTATTGGCGCGCTTTTGTGTCCGCTTCTTTTTTCGTTCCTTTTTCAAATAGGCACGGATTTTTATTAATTTTCCGTTCCTATTTCCGTTTCTATATTCCGTTTTTCTAGCAGTGAATATGTTCACATGCATGTCATGTAAAATTTTTCATTGTATTTACTTATGGCTCCAATCCGAGTTAATTTGAGGCTAGGCATTACAAGTTCTCTGCTTCTTTTTGGGTAATAAAATTCAATTAATTATCCAAAAAAAAATGATGAAGAACTTGCATATGCTGTAGGAAACAACAGCAAGATGCTGTCGTTTATGCCAATTTATTGATTTAGTAAATATCCATTGTTGTAATTGGCTTTGAGTGCCAAAGTGGTCAACCAGCGGTGCTTTTGAAATATATATATATATATATATATATATGTTTTACTTCTTGGAATGGTATGTTGGACATTTTGTTTCATCAAGAAATTAGCTATCTCAAAGTCAAATGAACTTTACTCACTAACCTGAATTTTTGACACAGGTAGAAACTGCTTTTTCAGTTGTGTTTCTAGGCAAGAAAGTTAGTATGAATTTTAAGTAGGGTCACTTTCTGCCCTATGTACTTTCAAAGAAAACAGCCCTAATTAGAATGCATAATTTTGCATATATAAATTTTTATTTCTAGGGTTAAATGTTAAAGTAGCTCTTAAACTTCTTCACCACACTCAAATAAACCCTAAAGATTTTTGTATCCAAATAAGCCCTTACACTTTATTTTCTACCCAGATAAACAACTTTGATTTGTATCTAAATCCCTATGCTTCAATGTGCATCTAAACAAGCCACTAACTTTGATGACCTTAGAGCAATTCTTATAGTACTTTTTCGGGGTTTAGGTTTGTACAAGTCAAAGTTTAGTTGCTAATTATTTAGGTACAATAAGAATATAGGGGGTTTTATTTGGGTTACATGGGATACTACTTCAAGGGCCTTTTTTGTATCACAAGTCTTAATTCAAAGATTGCTCTAGAATAGGTTGGCAAATACTGTAATGAAGAAGAAGAAAAGGTTTATGGAGTGAGGAAGGGGGTGGTGGATCTTTAGATAGTAGATGCTGCAGGAAATTGGCTCATAATTGTCTTGCGCTATGAGATGAGTTATGGGCCCTCAAGGATTTGTATCGGACCGCTCCACGTCCTTTATTTCACTATAAATTTTGGTTTGCATAATTGCGTGTTTACATCCACAGTTCCACACTGGTGTTATAAAAACTACTTCCTGTAGTAGTTTAGTTATAAGGAAAAGATGACTCCGCTGGCTGCTCTCAAGGTTTTCGAGGTCCCTGTTACTTCTAGGCGTGTTTTTAGTCTCAGGCGTATTGAAGGGATAGAACATAAAAGGCTTGCGTGCCCTGTTCGAGTTGCCCCGCAAGGTAGCCGTGTGCGTGTGCGTGTGCGAGCTGAAAAGATGGTTCGAAGGCCACTCCCAAGGTTTTCGAGCCACGCAGGAGTTCCAATCGTGTTTTTGGCAAGTATAAGGGATACGCCTTGTACAAGCTGCCTATTCAGGACCATTCTAGCGATGGCTACCACGAGGTAAATCTCTCCCCGGAGGTTCTAGCCGTTCGGATTGCATCCTTGCACGTCAATCAAGCCGTAAGCGTAAGCATATTATCATCATAAGTGTATTGCTAATTTGGATACCCTCCACCTTGACGATGGGTGGAAATTTAGCCGTTCCATGCTTCGTGTGTGTGTGTGTATATATATATATATATATATATATCAACATTTTATGTATGTATGTATATAAAATTATTAATATGTTTAGCTATGCTGGTGATTTCTTTTACAAGTCAGGCTTACTGAGTGAAATTGTTGATAATTAGTGTTGGTTTTAATAGCCAATTCAGCTGAACTCTCCTAAGCCTTAATTCCAATCGAGTTTAGTAGAAGAATTCATAATCTCAATTCTCTTGGTTAAGGGCGATATCTCTTAAAGATCTTACGAAGTCAACAAAGTCAGCTTTCCTTTCTTTTGTTAACATAGATATATATGTATACTAACACAATAAAAACAATATAAGATAAATATTCCCACATGCTTTCTGTTCTGTAGGATGAAATGCTAAAGCACAAAGGTGTATTGTCCTTGAAAAACTTAGGTAGGTATTCCATTTTTCAGAAAATTTTCTCCATTTCTTTTATAATGCTTTTATCTTAGATATGTTTACTGTAGCAAGAGTTATAAATGGTTTTCCATTGCTTTTCAACGATTGATGCAATTTCATAATGAATTTGACAGAAAGAGTTGAGGATTTAACACAAGTAATAAACTTTTGTCACCATACAAAGAAAATTGTATTTCGGTTCATGAATATATCTTAGATCCAATGTTTATGAGTATTATTTAACTTTTGACTGTGAACTTACTTGGGGATAGTGGAATAGCTACAATGCTATGGGGTGATCTTTGAATGGGTTTTACCTTGGCCTCTTCTTGTTGTCATATGACAGATGTGTTTGTCCACTGATTTAAGGGTGGTCAAAGTGCAAAAAGGGGTTAATATTACTTGAAGTTGCAGGGCACACACAAAATTCCTTCCGAAGGAAAACAGGGTTCATATGATTTGTCTGATAAATTCAATTTCATGAATCAACTTTGATAGTGCTATGTTGCTTGGAATTGGTTTTGTATGTCACACGATTACAGTTTGAAGTTATTCCAAAGTTTTTCCTTGTACTGAAAGGGTCATACTTATCTAAAGATGCAAAATATTTGTTCAACGTGACTGCTTTAGGACAGATAAAGATTCAGCAGGATTTTCAACATGTATGCTCACGAATTTTAAATTATCAGAATAGTCTTTCATACTAGCCTGTGGGTGTTGGGCAGAGGTGAATGAACTAAGAAGCTTAAATGTGTCGAGTAGGTGAAGATTTTGCTTAGCTCCCCAACCCCATCATCACTACCATCACCGAGAGTATTGGCTACTTTGTTCCTTAGATTGATACCATTCTTCCCTAACTGTGCAACTACTTTAAATCTATTATGATGCATACACAATCATTTTGTTGGTATCTTTCTATTCATTTTTCCCTTTTAGAAATCCAATTGTTGTAAAAAGTATGCCTTCTCTGCTTTTCTTTCTTTATTTCCAATTTTCACTTCTGTTTTGCATTTCCTTCTCCAATTCTCTCATAAAGTGGGCCTCATGCTTTAAGAGGCAGATTAAAAGAGGTATGGTCATATTAGGCCTGTGTAGAATTGATGAAATTTGCTCTCTTGCTGTATCTAGAGACCTAATTCTTCCTGTTTTCCTCAGCTTGGTTATGAGCTTGATGATGAACAGCTCGGGGCCATATTCTGGCGCTTCAAAGCAGTAGCTGAACAAAAGAAGGTCAGAAAATTCGTTACTAGTTTGTGGATTTCTTTTCCTCCCTTTCTTTTGGAAAATCAACTATCTATGATATTTCCAATTGCAAGAGTTGCATCTGTAAGTTAAGCTATCTTTAACCATGGAAATTTCTCTATATTCTGGTGACATTTTTCCAGAAACTGAAAAATAAGGAGAGATTGTGTCTAGATTACAATTTTTGCATAAGTTTGCCCCCAGAAAATGAGCATTATTATCGTGGATAACATTTTTCAGGACTTGAATGCTGAATGTATTTTTAACACACACAGACACACAAAACCTGACTTTCTTAATCTGTCATGGCGCTACTACATGGTTAACCTTCTAATTCAAAATTAGACTTGTACAAGTTTGAGGGCTATTTTATGTATTAAGCCAATTCAAAATAATGCTGGTTTGAGGAATTGCATCAGCTTTATAGAACTGAATTTTTATAGGAAAAAGGCTGAAAGGTTGAAGGTTTCTGGCATTTTGTGTTGCAATATTTTGCGGGTAGCCACCGGTCTTATTAAGTGTTCTGGTAGTAAATGATGGCTTAGGGAAAAGGAATTTTCGTCAATTCGTGTTCCAATTATATGAAAATTTATTTTCACGATCTTATAGTGACCATATCAAATCGGTGGAAAGTAATGATTTTGCCAGTTTTGAATGTTTGCATCAATTAGCTTCTCGAATTGCTTGGCTTCCATGACTTTGGATGTGGAAATTCCATTTATTTTATTTCATTTATGGTTGTTTTCTACCATCTTTGTTCTTAAAAAGGAAAAGCCAATTTGGTTCTGAGACTCTCTGAGAAATACATGGTTTCTGTTGCTTGTCTATGAAGATGATGTGGTCTAATCTTATTTATTTACTGTGTTCCAGTGAGTCACTGATGCTGATCTAATAGAATTGGTCTCGGGTGAAGTTTTTCAAACGAAAGTTGTTTGGAACGTCCATGATTTGCAGGTAAATAGCTGTTGTTTTGAACCATGGTTAACAGAGACGTGGTATGTCTCAGGTCGCCATACGAGGTGTGCAACAACTTAGATATGGTATGGTGGGGATACGCTTCGTTGGTTTGTTATCTTGGTTGCAGTACTCTGCAGAGCATTATTGTGGTTGTATTAATCTAAACGATGTCCCTTATATGTTCATATCAAAATATACCCACTGAACCCGTGGTAGTAATTATGTGTTTTATAAGCAATAATCTTAATCGGGGCAAAATACATTAGTCTTTAAAGTGGTTTCGTTCGGCATGTTTGAGCTCCTTCTTTTTAAGAGAGAAAGCAGTACGTAGTGGTAAAGTTTAATGGTGTTTCCTCTTTATTCTTCAAATGATGTGCCAGCCAATTTGTTTAATTACCAATGACAAATTGAGGATAAAACTTTGCATTTTAGTGGACCAAAAAACTTGATAAAATTAACCCCAAAAAAGCATTTGCAAAACCCCAAAGCCATGCTCATGTTTTATTTTAAAGTAGCTCCAGCCTTCTTACCCGTTAACCCCAGCTGTTTTTGCCTTGCTGTCTACCCCTGAATTTGAAGTTTCCAGATGTTTTGTTTCTTTTTGTATTTAAATTTCTTTGAGCAGCCATCACCTGTTCCCATCAGGTCCTCGCTTACCGTTTCTCTGTTAATTGTTTCTTCTTAGCACCTCTTTCTTCTCTTACTTATTTTGGCCTCCTGCTCTTTCTATTTCACCATCAGTTCGGGTCCACGGTTTTGGCAATCTAGGTGACCTACCAAAGTGATATGGTAAGCAAAAGAACAATGATATGGGATGGATCTGTGATGTACAAAGTGGATTTCTGTTCTGGGGTAGTAAAGACCCTGTAACTGTGTTTTTAACGACGTTGTTCATTGTCTGGTTTGAATAAATTAAAGTAATGAGCTATACTTGAATGGAAAACGTAACATGCAGGTTACTTGTGGTACTCTTGGTCTTTCAACGGCAACAGTTTTAACTCATTGGTGCTAATGGGGAAGAGCATGGTACTTGCTCAGTTGGAAATGGGCCTGTTGATTCAGCTTATAAAGCTGTTGATCTTATCATAAAGAGAATGGAAATTGTTGTTTCCAGTGTGAGGGCTTATATTCGCACGATAAATAAAATGTTGGGTTTCGAGGAGCAATATCCAACAAACTCCAGTTTTTGCTTAAGAAGTCGCTTATCTTACAGTTCTACATTGCATGCATACGTCAGCAAGACTAGAAGATGTTGATCTCTGTTGCCTTTCACCACACTTGCTTTTGTGTTAAAGCAAAGCATAATAGTAAAACTAATATTGGTCAGTTTGTGCCCCAATTAAGTGAAAATTTATTTTCAAAGATGTTTATAAGTTACTATAAAATATCAAAACAGAGCAAAGTAAAATGATTTTTGCCAATTATGAATGCTTGCAATGCATCAATTAATTAGCTTCTCAAGTTGTGTCATGTGGTTTTTACGATTTAGCCTACATTAACACCCACCATCATATTTTTTTTTTTATCTCGAGTGTTACAAAAAGTACGGCGTTTGGTTATGAGGAAAAGTCTTTTTTTTTTTTGGTGAAGTAAGAAAAATGATAAAACAAAAAAGAATGAGAGAACTACAAAACAAGGGCAGGACCTGAAAAAAAAGCCTAATATATTCAGTAAAAAATGATCAAGTGGACCCCACGATAGAAACATTAAAATCCCAAACAACCCAATCCACCAAAATGTGAACTGTGAAGTGCCCACGTTGTCTTTAAATAATACAAACACAGAGGAGAAAAACTCAAAGGGCAAGGGAGAGAAACAAAAAGTGATGCCATATTATTAAGGTGCATTCAAACGTCAGAAAGACTTAGCAACTTCCCATTATGGGGATGGACGTGGTGGACATTACAAACCATACTTAGCCTCGAAGGTAGCTCAGTTATCATTCTTTTGCCAAATCTTCTTCCATGATGCCAACCCATTATCAATGTTTCTAACAACAAAGAGTAACATAAAAAATAAAAAAAAAAAACCCAAAGAGTTACATAAAAAAAATAAATCTTAAACCCTAAATTAGTTTCGAGTCTCTTAAAATCCTAAATTTTCTTTTTTCTTTATTAGAATTTGAAAGTGTTTGGATTATTATACCGTGTTCATTAAAATTACAAGTTCAGTAATCTACCGCCTGATGATCATCAGATTATTGGTTAAATTCTAAAATTTCGAAGGATAAGGTTAAAAAAGGTTTGACATAGATACACAAAAAGAAAAATTTCAATTGTAACACTCTTTCTTGTTTAAAAAGAATATGAAACTTAAGTATGAGATTGATAACATCGGTCCTCTTCTACTTCCTTTCTACACAGGTTAGTTTCAAACCCTTATTTAAGCATTTGATGAGTAGGGGCCAATATATTGTTAATAGAGGCCATTAATGGGTTAGTTAAGAGTATGATGTTCTTATATGTGAATATGTACATACAAGAAGTTGATGGGAAATTTGGAAACATGCTTTTGTGATGATATTGGGCTATGAATTGTCGGTCATGAGAAAATTCCATGCCCTGAGAAAGGGTAAAAACTAAAAAGAATAGAAAACCGACGACAAAAGAAAAAAGGGTCAACATTCACCCCGCATAGAATCCACAAATTGAAGCATTTATTTATTTCCTTTTTCTAAAATAATAATGTGCATGTGTATCCATTTAAAGGTTCTTTCAGCCAAGAGATTTTATAGTAGTGCATTATTATCATTATGAACACTTAGGATTTAAATTAAAAACCTTTCAATATCTTCTTTCAAAAAAAAAAAAACTTTCAAGATCTCTGTCTTTTTCTTTCATTCTTTTTTTAAAATCCTAATTTATCTTTAACTTTATCCTAAAACTTTGCTTATCTGCTAAATAAGTATGTTCGTTCTCCGATCCAAACAATTGAATTTTACAACATTTTTAGATTGCGGTGCAGTCTGAATTAAACTTAATTGACAAATCTCAAAGGTTTTTAGCATTAACTAAAAGTTTCATTTACTTAATTTGGAGAAATTTTATACTTATAACCGTTCTACTTTATTTTGCTCTTCCTTTGAAAGCAAAGAAATGCAATTTTTTTTTAACTTACAAATTTTATGACTAGATTAATCAAATTCTAGTTCTTATTTTGAAAAGAAGGCAGACTAATGGTAAGAGGATTGGAATCTACAACAGAAACAGAGACAAGAAGCACTCAAAGAATCAGTTGGCTAATTCTAATGCAAAAAAGAAAAAGAGAATCAATAAAAAATCTCTTTTATGTTGGGCGAAAGCAGAATTATCAAATTGCTGACATTTTAGGCCAAGGACTTGGCAACCTCCACAGTCATAGTAGTCTTAGTAATGGATCTACCTATTTCTTTTGAGAAGGAGAGATCCTACTAAAAGGGGAGATCGCTTTTATGGAAGAAATTAAAACTTTAGTAGGTTTCATGAATGAAGTGATCGCTTTCAATTCACCCCTTGAAAGCAAAAAAATAAATTAAGGAAAAAAAAGAGAGAGAGAGAAAGAATTGAATTCAGCTTTTCTTTGCTACCACCTAAACATTACCTGACATTTATAATTTGTTGAAAGAAAAATACATCCATATGCCCAAATATCTCTCTTCTCTCTCTCTCTCTCTACACACATTAACAAACAGATGTGCCCACCAGAATCACCCTCTATATAAACATGTAGTTTATGGCTTAGGGGGGCCATCCCACCCACCACCGAAATCCCATTTTTCTCTGTCCCAAACATATGTTTCTGTCTTCATACTCCGAAATGAACATCTCATCTTCTCCACCGTCTACTCCTCTCTTTCTCTCCTCCGACCACCATTTGCTGTCTTCTCCTTCTTCTTCCTTCTACTTCTCTTCTTCACCTTATATCAGAATTAACACAAGAGAGAGAGAGAGAGAGAGAGAGAGAGAGAGAGAGAAACGAGAACTCTCCCCATTGTTCTACAGTTCTTGCAAGGCAAAAGTTGAGCTGTTTGAAAACTATACCATGAGTAAGCTTGTGGTGGAAGTAGTTGATGCCTATGATCTGATGCCAAAAGATGGTCAGGGTTCTGCAAGTCCATTCGTGGAGGTAAAGTTTGATGAGCAACGTCAAAGGACTCAAACCAAGCACAAAGATCTTAACCCTGCTTGGGATGAGAAGCTTGTTTTCAATGTGAAAAGCCCCAGGGAACTTCCTAACAAGACCATTGATGTGACTGTGTATAATGATAGAAAAGGCAGCCATGGTCACCATAAGAATTTTCTCGGTCGAGTCAGGATTTCAGGCGTTTCGGTCCCTTTATCGTCACCTGAATCTGATGGCATGACCAGTGTCCAACGTTACCCGCTTGATAAACGTGGCCTTTTTTCTCATATCAAAGGTGAGATTGCTTTGAAACTTTATTATGAAGGGCATGATGCTTCTTCTCACCACGCAGAGCCAGCACGTCCTCACCCTGCTAGTAGGATGAAAAATGGACAAATAGGCAACGATGTGTATACACACACAAACACTGACTAAAGAGGCCCACCGTAGCAAGCACCTAAATATAAGCCCAAAAGCACCCATCAGAAATGAATAAAAGAACCCAGCCAATAGATATACCACACGTCCACACTGTAGAGTGTAGAACATACGCGTCGCTGAAGGAAATTAGGGAAGTCTGAAACCCTAAATCTGCTCTCCAAACCCAAAAAGAGAAGAAACCGTAAATCTAATCGTGTGGGAGGTGAAATGATGGATTGGGCGGCTGCTTCCGAGGATTCGGATCCCTCGATGACTGGCCTCAAGGCTTTGGTGCCCTGGAAGTCTGCTACGCGTGTTTTAAGTGTCAGGCATATTGAAAGGAAGCCTGCAAGGCATATGGCAAGAATTGAAGGCCTGAGGCATATGGACGCGTTGCCTTCTCAAGATAGCCATGTGCAAGTGCAAGCTGAAAAGATGACTTCGGTGGCTGCTCCCAAGGTTTCCGACCCCCCTACGACATCCAATCGTGCTTTTGCTCTCGTAGCGACATCGACTAAAATTCCATGGGCGGAGGAAAAAGGCAATGGTAACGAGTTCGCCCTGTACGAGTTGTCTCTGCAAGGCATTCAGGACCATTCAAGCGATGGTTGCCGCGAAGTGGATCTTCCCCTGGAGTTTCCTATCTTACCACACGCTGGATGCGATATAGGCTTAAAAGCTGTCGCGCTGGGTTCCAAAATCTACGTCCTTGGAGGTTGCTGTGCAAGCCACTACGATTGCATCCATCCAGGTGAACCAGATTGGCATTATCTTTCAGATGTGTATTGTTTGGATACCCTCCAACCTAAAAATGAGAGGAAGTGGGAACTCTGCAGTCCCATGCGTAGTCCCGGCAAGCTTCGGGTTGCTTTGGCTGTTGATGGGAAGATCTATGTGTTTGGGGGAACATTAACGGATGAGTTTTCTGCCGAGGTTTATGACCCGGAAAAGGACGAGTGGCGATTTTTGTCTATAATGTCACATCCTCCTGAAGAAGGTGCTTGCAAGCTAACGCCTATCAATGCCGTCGTGGCTGATCCCGATGGTAGCAACAAGCGGATTTTGATTCATGTTACTTATACCCAATCCCTTTACGCCTACTATGTGGATACCGACTCATGGAGCAGTTTGGATCCCAATTTTTGTGCTGATGATCATGATTCTCCACGACAACATTTGGGCACAACTAGTGCTGTGCTGGATAATATTCTCTACTGTTACTCTGAATATGATGGCAAAATGTACTCCTACGATATGACTCACAAAAGCTGGTATCCCGCTGAGGACGTATTTAGATTTGATCGCATTATGTACTCCGCCTCTATATTTGCTGTTGGCGACACCTTATGCTTCTTCTGGTCTGATCCGCAAACTGCTTTTGAAACATATCTTCTTATTGAATGCATAACTTGCAAAATAAATGCGAATGATGTGCATACCGGAAGCACGGCAAGGTTTCCTCTGTCAAAGTCATCAGTCACTGTAAAGGATTCCAGGGCTTTTTGGGCCGAAGCTTGGAGGCGTGAATGTTTTTTCCTATCGTAGGTAGTACCATTTTATTTGCAATATTGAACGCTTTGGATTGCGTTTGTTTGTTTAATTAATTGAAGAAATCTACTTTCTTTTTTTGGTATTATTCGTGATTGTCTGCTGGTGTGAGATATCGACTGCTTTTTCCTGTTTAATTTGGGAGACAAAATAGCAAATAGCTGCTCTCTGCTTTATTAAAATTTCTTGGGTGAGTTCAGGAGGCTTTGCTTTATTCTTCGATTCATTTAAGTATTAAACGTGAGATAGTCTCTCATTTTATCACTTTTTGTAGAAATAGTGAGCGCAAATGATGAAGAAATCTAGCATATGATGTAGGGTAACAAGATGTTGTGTTCGTTGTCCTTTACGCCAGTTTATTGATTTTGTAAATACTTTTGTTTTTTTTGAAGGAATGTAAATATCTATTGTTCTAATTGCTTTGAAGGCCAAAGTGGTCAACCAGCAGCCTTTTTGAATAATACTATATGTTTTACTTCTTGGAATGGTACATTGGACATTTTGTTTCATACGGAAATTAACTATCTGAAAGTGAAATGAACTTTTACTTATTTGCCTGAATTTCTGACGCAACTGTAAACTGCTTTTTCTTTTTCTAGTTGTGTTTGTGGGCATGAGAAATACAAAAACTACGGCGTTTGGTTATAAAGGAAAAGACTTTTTATGTTTTTTGGTGAAATAAGAAAAAGATATAAAAATAAAAAATAGTGAGAGAACTACAAAACCAAGCCCTTTCTATTCTCGCGAAAAAACAAGGGCCAAACCGGAAAAAGGCGTAAAAGGTGGAAGATTGTTGTAGCCAGGGTTAATGGCCTGTGCTCCACACACAATACAATCTTGGAATTCTTCTGCACAGAGCTTATCATCTTCTCCGGTGCCTTGTACTCTATATAAAAAAATGACATGACTTTTGAGCTTACTAATAAAACACTGTTACGTACTTACGTGGGGAATAAAACTGTATGTATTTATACATGAAAGAAAATCTAACTGAAAGTTTTCAGAAAAAACACATGAGAATCATGTCTGACATCTTAAGCATCAATCAAACATGTCTTTAATCATCCCTTCATTTTGCAATAGGCCTCTAGCTTCAAATGGCTAATCTCTCTGTATCATTAAACAGCATGATAGGCGTTATCTTCAGACCAGAAGTTCCAATTTGAAGTCAATTGCCAATGATATAGTCAAGCTGCAGGTGATGAAAGAAGATTACCAAACCACTCCAATCCTAGTGCCCAGGTGAATTGCTATGTAGAGTTTAGTTGTAAATGATGCAAAACCTCATGCTATACCTATATCATGATTCGTTTCCGGGCATGTTAATTTGTTACACCAAATTGAATTAGATAGGATGAGAATCTTGTCATATTTTGACACAGCTACCATGAATGTTTGATTGTTTGTTAGTTTAGGGACAGCATTCTCAGTTACATCTTCCCTCAATGATTTGTCCATTCAATGGAGAGTTTGACACAGGGTTGAATTGGCAACAATGCTATCATTTTATATTAGATTTTACCTCAGCAAAGTTGTTCACTTTTTAGGTGACATGGTTATTCGCATGACATTTCAAAAACATTCATGAGATGCAGTCGGAACTATGATAAAGCTCTTGATGAATCAAAGAATAATGCAGCTGCTTCAACAATGATCGTCTTTGAAAATCTGTTTGTTTCCTATTCTCTTTGGTCCATTTCCTTGTCAAATTTCTGAATTGATAACTTCTTATTGCTTGCCAATTGATGACTACGCAATGACAACTTTTCATCCAGACCTGGAGAGCGGGAACCTTGCAATTTGCAACGGGCCACCCAGCTGATGCGGTGACATTGAAGTGGCCAGTTTCGTAGAACAAATAGAGCGATTCTGTAACTAAGTTCCACTAAGTCCCATTTTGGCAAATCTCCTATCCCTCCATCAAGTTAAAGAAGGTTTTTTGTCTTTTCGACTTTTCTGTCCAGGTCTTATACTTCCCATTAATGAAGTTACTTAGTGTCTTTGGTCACCAACATGTTTGCTGAAGCTATAATGCATTTTGATTATGATATTAATGGAAATTTTGCCTATGGGAATTGCTTAAAAATGATATGGTTTACTAGTTATACTGCAAATTATCCATAGATATCTCAATAGTCATATATCACCAAGCTCCTTTGAATTGTTTTCATTGACGTTCCCCTGATGACATTTCTCAAATTCATCACGCTCCTGATTTCAGAAAAAAGGCCATCTGGAAAGAGTTGGTACAAACAATTGGATCAATTCTCATAAAATATCGTTTGCATAGAACCTTCCAAGATCAAAGAAATTGGGAGACTATAATAAAGTTGCATTGCATTTCTTTGCCCAATCAAGATCAAAGAAGCGGGCCTTAAACTTTTAGCTGATATATAAAGCTGTCTCAGAAACATGAAGCTGTCCCTGTTTCTAACTTATATATGTATGTAAAATGTAAAATTTCTCAAAGAGTAAACAAACTAACTGACAACTAAAAAAAAAAAGAGCTCATAGATTTGGGCCATTATGAGTGTGTCCCCGAAAAGAGACTTGGAGTATGATAGCTGATCAGATGAAGAGTTTGGATAACATGTTTGGCCTAGGAAGATTGGATTGACTTGCAAAATTATGTATCACATTGAATAAAAAAGGCCCAAAAGTCTTGGCCTACCAAAAACAAACGGTAAATGTTCCCACCAAAATGAACTTCCACTCTGAAAATAAGGCAATTCTAGCATTAGTCTCGTTCGAAAGTCGTTCGACTTTCGAAGTCTTAGACCCATCAAAACAAGGGAAAAATAAACAAAAAGGTTGTTGACTGACCTTCCGATTGGTATAATCATGGACATGCTCTCACGGCTTCCTTTGAAGTCCCTGTTCAACTGCAGGTGCATTTGCAAAACTTAGTTGCAAATCATCTTTGATCCTTACTTTGCCAAACTTCACCTTTCAAGATCGCCTATCAGCATCTTGATCCATACCTCGAAGTGAAGCTGGATATTTATGCTTGTACGAGATAGATGAGGTTTTTAATTCTGGCCATATTTGGATTGAGGAAATGAAGTCTGGACGTAAATTAAACCTACCCAACTCTTCATTTATGCTTATGAATGCTTGCAATTGTTTGGTTTGTTTGTCTGAAGCCGGAAAGAAACTAGTTTATGTTTACAATCCAGTTTTAGGTGAGTTCATCACCATTAAAGTGCCCGAAGAGGGCAATAGAAATGGTAAAGCCTTTTGTTTGGTGTTCAGTGTTAAAACCAATGAATACAAAGTGCTGCAAACTTTCTATGTGAATGGATCCGGACAAAATGCTAAAGTGTACACTATTGGGATAGGACCATGGAAAAGTCTGGGAAATGCCCTTAGTCGCAATAGTAGGAATAACTTTAATACATTTTTACATAAAGCTTTTCATTGGATTGATTATAGGGACATAAAATTGTTTGTTTTGACTTTGAGAAGGACATGTGTCGGGAAGTTCCATCCCCACCTCAATTCCAACCTGGGAGAGATGATGTTTGATGTTGGGGGTAACAAAAGATTGTTTGTGTTCTTGTTGTGATCGTAACAATGATTCTTATTAATTTGAAATATGGGTGATGAAGGATTATGGTGTCAAGCGATTTCGATGACTACTATCCACTAATACTCATGAAGAATGGGAGAATGCTGATGTCATACAAGGATGAGATAGTTGTTTGTTACAATCTGAGGAGAAAAAGATGAGTTGTTTGGTAAGGACACTAATATCTATGCCATAAGAAGAGATGAGTTTTTTCTAAGTGCATACACCCCCTGCTTTGTTTCCCTGAACGATGTTGCAAAAGGAGAACAAGTCTCAAGGTAACCAACTAACCATCTATCAATGTATTTGTATATGTGTATGGTAGCTGCATAAATATATGCCTAAAAGTTTGTTTCAGTTCTTTACCTTACGAATTCAATATATGCCTTTTAGATGTTGTATTAATCGATTAAGAAGTTATTTCCTTGAGCTTTTATGTGCGATTGATATCTATGCCGTACAGCTGACTAAGCCATACATAGCCATACATAGGTTTTCTTGTGTCTCAGAATACATAATTTGTGAACAACTATTGCCTGTTGCAAGCCTCAGCAAATTGACATGGAAAAATATGTGTTATGTTGCATTTTCAACTTGTTTCATATAATGCACGTTTTATTGTACTAGTTTTGTCCTAAGTAGCAAATGCGTTTATACACAATTGCCGTAAAAGACTTTGAATGCTTCAACAATCTTGTCATATTTTGACACAGCTATCGTGAATGTTTTTGTCTAGGGACTGCATTCTCAGTTTCAGCTTCCGCCCATGGTTTGAGCATTCAAATGAATATTTTTTACACAGGGTTGAATTGGCAACAGTGTTGTCATTCTATAGTAGATTTTTTCTTAGCAAAGTTGTGTACCTTTTAGATGACATGGTTATTGTCATGACATTTTTCAAAAATATTCACCAGATGTAGTCGAAACTATGACAAAGTTCTTTGCTAATGGATCTGAGAATGTAGCTGCTTCAACAAGGATTTTCCTTGAAAATCTTTGTTTCCTCTATTTTTTGGTCCATTTCCTTTCCTTCTTGAGTTTCTGAACTGATAACCTGTTGTTGCTTGCAAATTGATGACTACGGAGTATGGAATGGCAACTTTTCCTCCAAATCAGGAGAGGGGAACCTAGCAATTGACCATGGGGCAGCTGATACAGTGACATTGAAGTGATCAGTTTTGCATAACAAAGAGAGCAATTCTGTAAGAAAGTTCCGACTTCGGGAAGTCTCTTTTTCCCCTTTTTGACTTTTCTGTTGAGGTCTTTACTTTCCCTTAAAAGGAAAGCAGCTCAGTCTCTCTGGTAGCTATAATACATTATGATTTGATGTTAATGGAAAATTTGTCTATGGGAATTGCTTATTAAATACTATGCATAGATATTTCATATTCACATTCATATATCATCAAGCTCCTTTGAATTGTTTTCATTTCTCAAATTCCTCAAGCTCCTGTTTTCAAAATAAAGGGCCATCTGGAAAGAGTTGGCAGAAACAATGGGATAAATTCTCATAAAATATCGTTGCAAAGAACTTTCCGAGATCAAAGAAAAGGAGACCATATATAAACGTTGCATTACATTTCACTGCCCAATCAACATTCGAGAACAAAATTTTTCTCTAAAGTTCTGAGGTAATTTTCCTCATTCTTATCTTACGGCATAAACTTTCACTTATCTTTGCTATTCTTCCTCCTCTCATTGCATGTCTTCAAAGTTTGAACCTCTGGAAAAAGACAGAAACTTGGCCAAGGAGCCAAGTTTTCCAACTGCAACTGGTTTCTTAAGAAGACAAGAAAATCAAGGAATTCAAATCATACCCATTTGACAAGCCTTCCAATTTCTGTAGCTCTTAATAAGGCAATCCTGCAAATGTATCGCTAATAAAAACAGAGGGTTTAACTAGGGTTTTAGAGGGTTAAAGAAGAAAGAAAAGTAAAAAGGAAATTTTATTTACCTGCAAGGATAAGTAGAGAGCAGAGCATTCCCGCAGCTGCTTGACATTTTCATCTTCATCCATGGCGTCGTCTTGGCGGAGCGCCGCCTGCTCTGATGAGGGCCAAGGCAGAGATTTTGGCAGTTGCGCTCCTTTGTCCATTTTCTGTGAAGGGTAGTTGTAGCGTGCGGTTTAGCTCTTTGTATTATCTCTTGGGTCAAAATAATTAGGCTTAAACGTTAAACCTTTTTTAGTTGAAAAAATCACGCTTATGCTTAAATATTTGCTCAAACAAAACGAAAAGCATACATAAAATCAATCAATCAAGTGCCTTGGAACATCGAGAGGGCATAAAAATCAATAAAAGAAAAGAGAAACAACCACCGTTGATCAATGACAGAGGCTGAGAAACAAAACAAGCAAAGAATATGTTCCTACAAAAAAGAGAAAGGCAGAAAGAAAATACCTCTAAAAAGGAAAAAAAATTAAAGGAGTAAATGGAACAATGGTGCCATCTAAATACCTTAAGTACATGTGAATAATATAGGCAAGTCATAGAGCAAATCAAACCCTTATCATCGATACGTCTGTTTTCTCTTCTGTTGCTGTCATACGCAACAAAAATTCATTAATAGCAAATCTTATTCTTTTTAATGTGTAAACATTATATACATTTTAGGCATGTCTTCTCATATTGCCTTAGAAAGTCTCATGCATTCATCTCTTTTTTCTTTTTAGATAGGAAAACACATAATGTTAGTAGTAAATGCAAGATTAGTGGATTTCACTGTAACTTTCTAACAGTGAAAGTCAATTAGCTAAAAAAAATTAACAGAATTTATTTGCTTATAAGCATATAATTCAAAAGTTTGATGAGCTTACATTTAACCTTGTACAAAATGGCCTTTACCTTCTGCATCCATATATCTTTACAATGAAATTTAATTAAAACTCATCCATTTAGTTGATCAAGAGATGTAATGGAAGTAACAGTTAGGACTGAAACCTTACCTGAAATACTTCTTCCAAACTCAAGCACAAATTTCACCTGAAATTACATATACATAACTAAAAACATGTAAAATTTTAGCCACAATAGCAAGTTTCAATAATTTGATTGACCATAAATTCCAGATTCCTCATCCTATTTTCAAATTATTTAAATAAAAAATTTTCTAGCTTGTAAGCAAATAATAAAAATTCCCATGGTTCTGTGAAAAATAAAGATCCTTCCTCGATTTTCCTGAAAAATATTAGACACCTCACCATGGTCATATATGCATCATACTGATTCTAAGTAAGACTTACAACCATGGGTAAATGACATGCCAACTAAAATGATGCGTAAATGACATGCCAACTAAAATGAGATCAAGTTAAGGAAAAGAGGGTTCATATGATTTATCTGATAAATTCAATTTCATGAATCAACTTTGATAGTGCTATGTTGCTTGGAATTGGTTTTGTATGTCACACGATTACAGTTTGAAGTTATTCCAAAGTTTTTCCTTGTACTGAAAGGGCATACTTATCTAAAGATGCAAAATATTTGTTCAACGTGACTGCTTTAGGACAGATAAAGATTCAGCAGGATTTTCAACTTGTATGCTCACGAATTTTAAATTATCAGAATAGTCTTTCATACTAGCTTGTGGGTGTTGGGCAGAGGTGAATGAACTAAGAAGCTTAAATGTGTCGAGTATGCAAAGATTTTACTTAGCTCCCCAACCCCATCAACACTACCATCACCGAGAGTATTGGCTACTTTGTTACTTAGATTGATACCATTCTTCCCTATTTGTGCAACTACTTTAAATCTAGTATGACGCATACACAATCATTTTGTTGGTATCTTTCTAATCATTTTTCCGTTTTAGAAATCTAATTGTTGTAAAAAGTATGCCTTCTCTGTTTTGCTTTTCCTTCTCCAATTCTCTCATAAAGTGGGCCTCATGCTTTAAGAGGCAGATTAAAAGAGGTATGGTCATATTAGGCCTGTGTAGAATTGATGAAATTTGCTCTCTTGCTGTATCTAGACACCTAATTCTTCCTGTTTTCCTCAGCTTGGTTATGAGCTTGATGATGAACAGCTTGCGGCCATATTCTGGCGCTTCAAAGCGGTAGCTGAACAAAAGAAGGTCAGAAAATTCGTTACTAGTTTCTGAATTTCTTTTCCTCCCTTTCTTTTGAAAAATCAACTATCTATGCTATTTCCAATTGCAAGAGTTGCATCTGTAAGTTAAGCTGTCTTTAACCATGGAAATTTCTCTGTATTCTGGTGACATTTTTCCAGAAACTGAAAAATAAGGAGAGATTGTGTCTAGAGTACAATTTTTGCATAAGTTTGCCCCCAGAAAATGAGCATTATTATCATGGATAACATTTTTCAAGACTTGAATGCTGAATGTATTTTTAACACACACACACACACAAAACCTGACTTTCTTAATCTGTCATGGCGCTACTACATGGTCAACCTTCTAATTCAAAATTAGACTTGTACAAGTTCGAGGGATATTTTATATATTAAGCCAATTCAAAATAATGCTGGTTTGAGGAATTGCATCAGCTTTATAGAAAATGAATTTTTATAGGACAAAGGCTGAAAGGTTGAAGGTTTCTGGCATTTTGTGATGCAATATTTTGCGGGTAGCCACCGGTCTTAAGTGTTCTGGTAGTAAATGACAGCTTAGGGAAAAGGAATTTTGGTCAATTCGTGTTCCAATTATATGGAAATTTATTTTCAAGATCTTATAGTGACCATATCAAATCGGTGGAAAGTAATGATTTTGCCAGTTTTGAATGTTTGCATCAATTAGCTTCTCGAATTGCTTGGCTTCCATGACTTTGGATGTGGAAATTCCATTTATTTTATTTCATTTATTTTTGTTTTCTACCATATTTGTTCTTAAAAAGGAAAAGCCAATTTGGTTCTGAAACTCTGTGAGAAATACATGGTTTCTGTTGCTTGTCTATGAAGATGATGTGGTCTAATCTTATTTATTTACTGTGTTCCAGTGAGTCACTGATGCTGATCTAATAGAATTGGTCTCGGGTGAAGTTTTTCAAACGGAAGTTGTTTGGAAGGTCCATGATTTGCAGGTAAATAGCTGTTGTTTTGAACGATGGTTAACAGAGACACGGTATGTCTCAAGTCGTCGTACAAGGTGTGCAACTTAGATATGGTATGGTGGGGATACGCTTCGTTGGTTTGTTATCTTGGCTGCAGTACTCTGCAGAGCATTATTGTGGTTGTATTAATCTAAACGATGTCCCTTATATGTTCATATCAAAATATACCCACTGAACCCGTGGTAGTAATTATGTATTTTATAAGCAATAATCTTAATCAAGACAAAATACATTAGTCCTTAAAGTGGTTTCGTGTGGCATGTTTGAGCTCCTTCATTTTAAGAGAGAAAGCAGTAGTGGTAAAATTTAATGGTGTTTCCTCTTTATTCTTCAAATGATGTGCCAATATGTTTAATTACCAATGATAAATTGGGGATAAAACTTTGCATTTTAGTGGACCAAAAAACTTGATAAAATTAACCCCAAAAAAACATTTGCAAAACCCCAAAGCCATGCTCATGTTTTATTTTAAAGTAGCTCCAGCCTTCTTACCCGTTAACCCCAGCTGTTTTTGCCTTGCTGTCTACCCCTGAATTTGAAGTTTCCAGATGTTTTGTTTCTTTTTGTATTTAAATTTCTTTGAGCAGCCATCACCTTTTCCCACCAGGTCCTCGCTTACCGTTTCTCTGTTAATTGTTTCTTCTTAGCACCTCTTTCTTCTCTTACTTATTGTGGCCTCCTGCTCTTTCTATTTCACCACCAGTTCGGGTCCACGGTTTTGGCAATCTAGGTGACCTACCAAAGTGATATGGTAAGCAAAAGAACAATGATATGGGATGGATCTGTGATGTACAAAGTGGATTTCTGTTCTGGGGTAGTAAAGACCCTGTAACTGTGTTTTTAACGACGTTGTTCATTGTCTGGTTTGAATAAATTTAAAGTAATGAGCTATACTTAAATGGAAAACGTAACATGCAGGTTACTTGTGGTACTCTTGGTCTTTCAACGGCAACAGTTTTAACTCATTGGTGCTAATGGGGAAGAGCATGGTACTTGCTCAGTTGGAACTGGGCCTGTTGATTCAGCTTATAAAGCTGTTGATCTTATCATAAAAGGTTCCTATAAGAAATTAGTAGTTTTGCGTTGTTTCTGTAAGTTAATAATTTTACCCCTTTTTTCTGGTTTTCTCCCTTGCATTCTTATTTTCCAGTTTTAGAATACCTTTTTGAACATAACTTCTGCTGAGGTTGTGGAGCAATATCCAACATTCCTTCCTTCAATTGCAGGAAGCGGTTACACTTCTTGTTCTACTCCATGAATGCTGTTACAGAAGGCATTAGTGCTATAGCCACCACCCATATTGTAATTCGTGCAGAAAGAAGTCACATGTCTACTCGTTGCTTTGACAGGCGAACATTTAGGTAAGGCATCTTCTTCATCTTGTTTTTGTCAACATTTAGTACTTCCACCTCCAAAATTCAGGGCGTAAATCTTTCTCCTTTGTTGCTCAGTGGAACCGGGGCAGGAGTGGGTATTGTTGTTTCCGGTGTGAAGGCTTATATTGGCACGATAAATAAAATGTTGGGTTTCGAGGAGCAATATCCAACAAACTTTAAGAAGTCGCCTATCTCACAGTTCTACATTGCATGCATACATCAGCAAAGACTAGAAGATGTTAATCTCTGTTGCCTTTCACCATATTTGCTTTTGTGGTAAAGCAAAGCATAATAGTAAAACTAATATTGGTCAGTTTGTGCTCGAATTAAGTGAAAATTTATTTTCAAAGATGTTTATAAGTTACTATAAAATATCAAAACAGAGGAAAGTAAAATGATTTTTGCCAATTATGAATGCTTGCAATGCATCAATTAGCTTCTCAAGTTGTGTCATGTGGTTTTTACAATTTAGCCTACATTAACACCCCACCATCATATTATTTTTTTTTTATCTCGAGTGTTACAAAAGTACGGCATTTGGTTATGAGGAAAAGTCCCTTTTTTTTTTTGGTGAAGTAAGAAAAAAAGATAAAAATAAAAAATAATGAGAGAACTACAAAACCAAGGGCCGGACCTGAAAAATGCCTAATAATTTCAGTAAAACCAGTCAAGGGGGGCCCACGACAGAAACCATAAAAACCCATTCCACCCAAGTGCCAGCATTAGTATGAAAAATGGACAAATGGGCAATGATGTATATACACACACAAACATTGGCTAAAGAGGCCCACCGTAGAAAGCACCTAAACATAAGCCCAAAAGCACCCATCAGAAATGAATAAAAAAACCCAGCCAATAGATATACCACACGTTCACACTGTAGAGTGTAGACCATACGCGTTGCTGTAGGAAATTAGGAAAGTCTGAAACCCTAAATCTGCTCTCCAAACCCAAAAAGAGAAGAAACCGTAAATCTAATCGTGTGCGAGGTGAAAAGATGGATTCGGATCCCTCGACGGCTGGCCTCAAGGCTTTGGCGCCCTGGACGTCTGCTACGCGTGTTTTAAGTGTCAGGCATATTGAAAAGATGCCTGTAAGGCATATTGAAAGGAAGCCTGCAAGGCATATGGAAAGAATTGAAGGCCTGAGGCATATGGGCGCGTTGCCTTCTCAAGATAGCCATGTGCCCGTGCAAGCTGAAAAGATGACTTCGGTGGCTGCTTCCAAGGTTTCCGAGCCCCCCAGGACTTCCAATCGTGCTTTTGCTCTCGTAGCGACATCGACTAAAATTGAAGGGGAGGAGGAAAAAGGCTATGTTAAGGGGTACGCCCTGTACGAGTTGCCTCTGCAAGGCATTCAGGACCATTCAAGCGATCCTGATATCCGCCCGAAATTTCCCATCTTACGATACGATGGATGCGATGCAGGCTTGACAGCTGTCGCGCTGGGTTCCAAAATCTACGTCCTCGGAGGTTTCTGTGTAGACCGATCCCGTTGCATCCATCCAGGTGAACAACGTTGGCATTATCTCTCAGATGTGTGTTGTTTGGATACCCTCCAACCTGAAAATAAGATGAAGTGGGAACGCTGCAGTCCCATGCGTCGTCCCCGCAAGCTTCGGGTTGCTTTAGCTGTTGATGGGAAGATCTATGTGTTTGGAGGAACATTAAGGGATGAGTTTTCTGTCGAGGTTTATGACCCGGAAAAGGACGAGTGGCGATTTTTGTCTATAATGTCACATCCTCCTGAAGAAGGTGCTTGCAAGCTAACGCCCATCAATGCCGTCGTGGCTGATCCCGATGGTAGCAACAAGCGGATTCTGATTCATGTTACTTATACCCAATCCCTTTACGCCTACTATGTGGATACCGACTCATGGAGCTGTTTGGATCCCAATTTTTGTGCTTTAGATCATGATTCTCCACAACAACATTGGGCACAACTAGTGCTGTGGATAATATTCTCTACTGTTACTCTGAATATGATGGCAAAATGTACTCCTACGATTTGATTCACAAAAGGTGGTATCCCACTGAGGACGTATTTAGATTTGATCGCGTTATGTACTTCGCCTCTATATTTGTTGTTGGCGGCACCTTATGCTTCTTCTGGTCTGATCCGCAAACATTTGGTGAAAAATATCTTCTTATTGAATGCATAAATTGCAAAATTAATGCGAATGATGTGCATACCGAAAGCGCGGCAAGGTTTCCTCTGTCAAAGTCATCAGTCACTGTAAAGGATTCCAGGGCTTTTTGGACCAAAGGTTGGAGTCCTGAATGTTTTTTCCTATGGTAGTTAAGACCATTTTATTTGCAATATTGAACGCTTTGGATTGCGTTTGTTGGTTTAATTAATTGAGGAAATCTACTTTCGTTTTTTGGCATTACTCGTGATTGTCTGCTGGTGTGAGATATCGACTGCTTTTTCCTGTTTAATTTGGGAGACAAAATAGCAAATAGCTGCTCTCTGCGTTTATTAAAATTTCTTGGGTTAGTTCAGGAGGCTTTGCTTTGTTCTTCGATTCATTTAAGTATTAAACGTGAGATAGTCTCTCATTTTATCACTTTTTGTAGAAATAGTGAGCGCAAATGATGAAGAAATCTAGCATATGCTGTAGGGTAACAAGATGTTGTGTTTGTTGTCCTTTATGCCAGTTTATTGATTTTGTAAATACTTTTTTTTTTTAAGGAATGTAAATATTTCTTGTTCTAAACTTCTAATTGCTTTGAATGCCAAAGTGGTCAACCAGCAGCGTTTTTGAATAATTCTATATGTTTTACTTCTTGGAATGGTACATTGGACATTTTGTTTCATAAGGAAATTAACTATCTGAAAGTGAAATGAACTTTTTACTTATTTGCCTGAATTTCTGACGCAACTGTCAACTGCTTTTTCTTTTTCAGTTGTGTTTGTGGGCATGAGAAATACAAAAACTATGGCGTTTGGTTATAAAGGAAAAGATTTTTTTATGTTTTTTGGTGAAATAAGAAAAAAGATATAAAAATAAAAAATAGTGGGAGAACTGCAAAACCAAGCCCTTTCTAGTCTCGCGAAAAACAAGGGCCAAACCGGAGAAAGGCGTAATATATTTAGTAAAACCGACCAACTGGCTCCTAATTTTTATCGCTTTACTATTTTCCTCTTCATAGACTCCATATGGTCAAAAAAGATTTATGAGGAGCAACTTGGAGTCTTTGACAAGCTATTCATACGATTCCTAGGTTGCTTGCAGATAAATCTGCCTGAAAATTTTACATTTTATGTTTCATTAATACAAAGACTAATGCATATCACCTTGGAGACTCTCATATGAGAATTCAAGAGAAAATGTATAACTTACATGGTAATTCACAGCTCCATAGGGAACCCCAAAAGGTGGAAGATTGTTGTAGCCAGGGTTAATGGCCTGTGCTCCACACCCAATACAATCTTGGAATTCTTCTGCACAGAGCTTATCATCTTCTCTGGTGCCTTGTACTCTATATAAAAAAATGACATGACTTTTGAGTTTACTAATAAACCACTGTTATGTACTTACGTGGGGAATAAAACTGTATGGATTTATACATGAAAGAAAATCTAACTGAACAAGTTTCCAGAAAAAAACACATGAGAATCATGTCTGACATCTTAAGCATCAATCAAACATGTCTTTAATCATCCATACATTTTGCAATAGGCCTCTAGCTTCAAATGGCTAATCTCTCTGTATCATTAAACAGCATGACATGCGTTATCTTCAGAACAGAAGTTCCAATTTGAAGTCAATTGCCAATGATATAGTCAAGCTGCAGGTGATGAAAGAAGATTACCAAATCACTCCAATCCTAGTGCCCAGGTGAATTGCTATGTAGAGTTTAGTTGTAAATGATGCAAAACTTCATGCTATACCTATATCATGATTCGTATGCGGGCATGTTAATTTGTTACACCAAATTGGATTAGATAGGATGAGAATCTTGTCTTATTTTGACACAGCTACCATGAATGTTTGATTATTTGTTAGTTTAGGGACAGCATTCTCAGTTACACCTTCCCTCAATGATTTGTCCATTCAATGGAGAGTTTGACACAAGGTTGAATTGGCAACAATGCTATCATTTTATATTAGATTTTTCCTCAGCAAAGTTGTTCACTTTTTAGGTGACATGGTTATTCGCATGACATTTCAAAAACATTCATGAGATGTAGTCGGAACTATGATAAAGCTCTTGATGAATCAGAGAATGTAGCTGCTTCAACAAGGATCTTCTTTGAAAATCTATTTGTTTCCTATTCTCTTTGGTCCATTTCCTTGTCAAATTTCTGAATTGATAACTTCTTATTGCTTGCCAATTGATGACTACGCAATGACAACTTTTCATCCAGATCTGGAGAGCGGGAACCTAGCAATTTGCAACGGGCCACCCAACTGATGCGGTGACATTGAAGTGGCCAGTTTCGTAGAACAAATAGAGCGATTCTGTAACTAAGTTCCACTAAGTTCCATTTTGGCAAATCTCTTTTCCCTCTATCAAGTTAAAGAAGGTTTTTTTGTCTTTTTGACTTTTCTGTCGAGGTCTTATGCTTCCCATTAATAAAGTTACTTAGTGTCTTTGGTCACCTAAATGTTTGCTGAAGCTATAATGCATTTTGATTTTGATGTTAATGGAAATTTTGCCTATGGGAATTGCTTATAAATGATATGGTTTACTAGTTATACTGCAAATTATCCATAGATATCTCAATAGTCATATAGCACCAAGCTAATTTGAATTGTTTTCATTGACGTTTCCCTGATGAC
Source organism: Microcos paniculata (assembly GCA_030664755.1). Classification (NCBI taxonomy): domain Eukaryota; kingdom Viridiplantae; phylum Streptophyta; class Magnoliopsida; order Malvales; family Malvaceae; genus Microcos; species Microcos paniculata. The sequence goes on along the minus strand of CP131462.1, from coordinate 7,723,845 downwards.
ATTTCTCAAATTCATCACGCTCCTGATTTCAGAAAAAAAGGCCATCTGGAAATAGTTGGTACAAACAATTGGATCAATTCTCATAAAATGTCGTTTGCATAGAACTTTCCAAGATCAAAGAAACAGGGAGACTATAATAAAGTTGCATTGCATTTCTTTGCCCAATCAAGATCAAAGAAGTGGGCCTTAAACTTTTAGCTGATATATACAGCTGTCTCAGAAACATGAAGCTGTCCCTGTTTCTAACTTATATATGTATGTAAAATGTAAAATTTCTCAGAGTAAACAAATTAACTAACAACTAAAAAAAAAAGAGCTCATAGATTTGGGCCATGGATAAGTGTGTCCCCGAAAAGAGACTTGGAGTATGATAGCTGATCAGATGAAGAATTTGGATAACATGTTTGGCCTAGGAAGATTGGATTGACTTGCAAAATTATGTATCACATTGAATAAAAAAGGCCCAAAAGTCTTGGCCTACCAAAAACAAATGGTAAATGTTCCCACCAAAATGAACTTCCACTCTGAAAATAAGGCAATTCTAGCATTAGTCCCGTTCGAAGGTCGTTCGACTTTCGAAGTCTTAGACCCATCAAAACAAGGGAAAAAGAAACAAAAAGGTTGTTGACTGACCTTCCGATTGGTATAATCATGGACATACTCTCACGGCTTCTTTTGAAGTCCCTGTTCAACTGCAGGTGCGTTTGCAAAACTTGGTTGCAAATCATCTTTGATCCTCACTTTGCCAAGCTTCACCTTTCAAGATCGCCTATCAACATCTTGATCCATACCTCGAAGTGAAGCTGGATATTTATGCTTGTACGAGATAGATGAGGTTCTTAATTCTGGCCATATTTGGATTGAGGAAATGAAGTTTGGACGTAAATTAAACCTACCCAACTCTTCATTTATGCTTATGAATGCTTGTAATTGTTTAGTTTGTTTGTCTGAAGCCGGAAAGAATCTAGTTTATGTTTACAATCCAGTTTTAGGTGAGTTCATCACCATTAAAGTGCCCGAAGAAGGCAACAGAAATGGTAAAGCCTTTTTTTTGTGTTCAGTGTTAAAACCAATGAATACAAAGTGCTGCAAATTTTCTATGTGAATGGATCTGGACAAAAAGCTAAAGTGTACACTATTGGGACAGGACCATGGAAAAGTCAGGGAAATGCCCTTAGTTGCAATAGTAGGAATAACTTTAATACATTTTTACATAAAGCTTTTCATTGGATTGATTATAGGGACATAAAATTGTTTGTTTTGACTTTGAGAAGGACATGTGTTGGGAAGTTCCATCCCCACCTCAATTCCAACCTGGGAGAGATGATGTTTGATGTTGGGGGTAACAAAAGATTGTTTGTGTTCTTGTTCTTATCGTAACAATGATTCTTATTAATTTGAAATATGGGTGATGAAGGATTATGGTGTCAAGCGATTTCGATTTCTACTATCCACTAATACTCATGAAGAATGGGAGTGCTGATGTCATACAAGGATGAGATGGTTGTTTGTTACAACATAAGGAGAAAGAGATGAGTTGTTTGGCAAGGACACTAATATCTATGCCATAAGAAGAGCTGAGTTTTTTCTAAGTGCATACACCCCCTGCTTTGTTTCCCTGAACGATGTTGCAAAAGGAGAACAAGTCTCAAGGTAACCAACTAATCATCTATCAATGTATTTGTATATGCGTATGGTAGCTGCATAAATATATGCCTAAAAGCTTGTTTCAGTTCTTTACCTTACGAATTCAATATATGCCTTTTAGATGTTGTATTAATTGATTAAGAAGTTATTTCCTTGAGCTTTTATGTGCGATTGATATCTATGCCGTACAGTTGACTAAGCCGTACATAGGTTTTCTTGTGTCTCAGAATACATAATCTGTGAACAACTGTTGCTTGTTGCAAGCCTCAGCAAATTGACATGGAAAAATATGTGTTATGTTGCATTTTCAACTTGTTTCATATAATGCACGTTTTATTGTACTAGTTTTGTCTTAAGTAGCAAATCCGTTTATACACAATTGCCGTAAAAGACTTTGAATGCTTCAACAATCTTGTCATATTTTGACACAGCTATTGTGAATGTTTTAGTCTAGGGATTGCATTCTCAGTTTCGGCTTCCCTCCATGGTTTAAGCATTCAAATGAATATTTTTGACACAGGGTTGAATTGGCAACAGTGTTGTCATTCTATACTAGATTTTTGCTTAGCAAAGTTGTGTACCTTTTAGATGACATGGTTATTGTCATGACATTTCAAAAATATTCACCAGATGTAGTCGAAACTATGACAAAGTTCTTTGCTGATGGATCTGAGAATGCAGCTGCGTCAACAAGGATTTTCCTTGAAACTCTTTGTTTCCTCTATTTTTTGGTCCATTTCCTTTCCTTCTTGAGTTTCTGAACTGATAACCTGTTGTTGCTTGCAAATTGATGACTACGGAGTATGGAATGGCAACTTTTCATCCAAATCAGGAGAGGGGAACCTAGCAATTGACCATGGGGCAGCTGATACAGTGACGTTGAAGTGATCAGTTTCGCATAACAAAGAGAGCAATTCTGTAAAAAAGTTCCGACTTCGGGAAGTCTCTTTTTCCCCTGTTTGACTTTTCTGTTGAGGTCTTTACTTTCCCTTAAAAGGAAAGCAGCTCAGTTTCTCTGGTAGCTATAATACATTATGATTTGATGTTAATGGAAAATTTGTCTATGGGAATTGCTTATTAAAAACTATGCATAGATATTTCATATTCACATTCATATATCGTCAAACTCCTTTGAATTGTTTTCATTTCTCAAATTCCTCAAGCTCCTGTTTTCAGAATAAAGGGCCATCTGGAAAGAGTTGGCAGAAACAATGGGATAAATTCTCATAAAATATCGTTGCAAAGAACTTTCCAAGATCAAAGAAAAGGAGACCATATATAAATGTTGCATTACATTTCACTGCCCAATCAACATTCGCGAACAAAATTTTTCTCTAAAGTTCTAAGGTAATTTTCCTCATTCTTATCTTACGGCATAAACTTTCACTTATCTTTGCTATTCTTCCTCCTCTCATTGCATGTCTTCAAAGTTTGAACCTCTGGAAAAAGACAGAAATTTGGTCAAGGAGCCAAGTTTTCCAACTGCAACTGGTTTCTTAAGAAGACAAGAAAATCAAGGAATTCAAATCATACCCATTTGACAAGCCTTCCAATTTCTGTAGCTCTTAATAAGGCAATCCTGCAAATGTATCGCTAATAAAAACAGAGGGTTTAACTAGGGTTTTAGAGGGTTAAAGAAGAAAGAAAAGTAAAAAGGAAATTTTATTTACCTGCAAGGATAAGTAGAGAGCAGAGCATTCCCGCAGCTGCTTGACGTTTTCATCTTCATCCATGGCGTCGTCTTGGTGGAGCGCCGCCTGCTCTGATGGGGGCCAAGGCAGAGATTTTGGCAGTTGCGCTCCTTTGTCCATTTTCTGTTAAGGGTAGTTGTAGCGTGCGGTTTAGCTCTTTGTATTATCTCTTGGGTCAAAATAATTAGGCTTAAACGTTAAACCTTTTTTAGTTGAAAAAATCACGCTTATGCTTAAATATTTGCTCAAACAAAACGAAAAGCATACATAAAATCAATCAATCAAGTGCCTTGGAGCATCGAGAGGGCATAAAAATCAATTAAAAGAAAAGAGAAACAACCACCGTTGATCAATGACGGAGGCTGAGAAAACAAGCAAAGAATATGTTCCTACAAAAAAGAGAAAGGCAGAAAGAAAATACCTCTAAAAAGGAAAAAAATTGAAGGAGTAAATGGAACAATGGTGCCATCTGATTACCTTAAGTACATGTGAATAATACAGGCAAGTCATAGAGCAAATCAAACCCTTATCATCGATACGTCTGTTTTCTCTTCTGTTGCTGTCATACGCAACAAAAATTCATTAATAGCAAATCTTATTCTTTTTAATGTGTAAACATTATATACATTTTAGGCATGTCTTCTCATATTGCCTTAGAAAGTCTCACGCATTCATCTTTTTTTTCCTTTTAGATAGCAAAACACATAATGTTAGTAGTAAATGCAAGATTAGTGGATTTCACTGTAACTTTCTAACAGTGAAAGTCAATTAGCTAAAAAAAATTAACAGAATTTATTTGCTTATAAGCATATAATTCAAAAGTTTGATGAGCTTACATTTAACCTTGTACAAAATGGCATTTACCTTCTGCATCCATATATCTTTACAATGAAATTTAATTAAAAAAAAAATAAAACTCATCCATTTAGTTGATCAAGAGATGTAATGGAAGTAACAGTTAGGACTGAAACCTTACCTGAAATACTTCTTCCAAACTCAAGCACAAATTTCACCTGAAATTACATATACATAACTAAAAACATGTAAAATTTTAGCCACAAAAGCAAGTTTCAATAATTTGATTGACCATAAATTCCATATTCCTCATCCTATTTTCCAATTATTTAAATAAAAAATTTTCTAGCTTGTAAGCAAATAATAAAAATTCCCATGGTTCTGTGAAAAATAAAGAGCCTTACTCGATTTTCCTGAAAAATATTAGACACCTCACCATGGTCATATATGCATCATACCGATTCTAAGACTTACAACCATGGGTAAATGACATGCCAACTAAAATGAGATCAAGTTTTATTATGAAAGCCATAGCCATATTGAAGAAGATGGAAAACCCCCAAAAAAAAATCAAAAGCAAGAGATCAAGCAAGATGAAATTGAAGAGAGAAGAACTGAAATATGATCAGGGAAGCAAACCTATCAAGAAGCTTCCTTCTTCTCAGCTCTCGTTCCCTCCCTATCTTTCTTTCTTTCTAGTTTCTTTATTCTCAGGTCCTTCTTCACTTTTTGTCCTTTCTATTGTTTCCATACGAAATTGAAGAATACAATAGAATTGGAAGCTTTAAGTTCAAGATCTTACCATTAATTGAAGAAAAATGACAATTACAAGTTACATTGGATTAAAAGTACTTAGCCACTCATGAAAGATGAAGAAAACTCCATGAAAGTTGAGAGGATTCTTGAATCTTCAGATAACTAAGTTCTTACAAAAGAGAAAATGAAATTTTCGTGCTTTTCTCATATCTGAAAGTTACAATTCAAATTCCAAAAGCTAACTTTTATAGTCTAGCTAAAAATATGTGAATGTTCTAATCTATCCTTTCTTAAATCATGATTACAAAGTTAAGTGAGGGTAAATGTGTCTTTTCCATCTCCTTAGCCCAGCTAATTGGCAAATGAAAGGATTTTCGTGGCTTTGACTGAATCAAATTCAAGTTTGAATTTTCTGTGACAACCGTTCCCACAAAAATCGGATCTAACTTAACCACGTCGGAACTCAGCCATTGAGAGGCTCTCGCGTAGCCTCTAAATGGCTATGTTTCTCTGTTTCATGACTTTTGAGCTCGTGAACACCCATTGAGAGGCTCTATCATAACCTCTAAGTGGCTCGAACTTTCTTCTTTATTTTAATCCCAAAATGGACTATTTTAACATGTATTTGCATTTTCTTCATTATTTCACCTACAATTGAAAAACACCTCAATTAGTGATTAATTAAAATACTTAGGTGTCTAATTCATCCAAATTATAATGCAAATACATGAACAAATTAAGCACTAACAATGGGCATGAGAAATATGACTTTAAAGTAGACTTACTACATGCCTTATGTACTTTCTAATAAAGCAGCCCTATTTGTAAATCTTTATTTCTAGGCGAAAATGTTAAAGTAGCTCTTGAACTTCTTCATCATACTCAAATAAACCCTAATGGTTTTTGTATCCAAATTTTCCGTTATTCTTTAATTTCTATCCAGATAAACAAGTTTGATTTGTATCTAAGTTCCTATGCTTCAGTGTGTATCTAAATAAGCCACTAACATTGATGACCGTAGAACAATTCTCATAATTATTTTTAGGGCTGAGGTTTGTATAAATTAAAGGTTAGCTGATTATATGTTGGTACAATAAGAATATAGGGGTTTATTTGGGTTAGGTGGAATAGTTCAAGGGCCTTCTTAGTAACAATTCTTTATTTGACGATTGCTCTAGAATATGTTGTCAAATATGTTGTGATGAAGTAGAAGAAAAGGTTTGTGGAGTGAGGAAGAGGGAGGTGGATCTTTAGATAGACTAGATACTGCAGGAAGTTGGGCTCATAATTGTCTTGCGCTATGAGATGAGTTCTGGTGCCTCGAGGATGGTCTCAAACTGCTCCACATCCTTGTGGAAATTGATTCCTAATCCTAATCTTTAGTTAGTCCTTTATTTTATAAATTTTGGTTTGCATAATTGCATGTTTACATCCCTGTTATTATGACTGCAGGTGACTGCCTCAGTGTCTGAACCTAGTGGCCGGATCCAGCGAGGATTATGCTTTGCTGAACGAGGATCATGCGTAGTATTTATATAACCTTTTTTATGTGAATTTTAATTAGTACTCCTAAACTTATGGTTTATTGCGGATGTTATTGGGGCTAAGGCCTGATCTTCTGTAATGGCCTCTATCTCTTTATGAACTTATGGTTTTATCCTCTATGAAAAGAATGTGATGAATTTTATGCAATAAGCACTAATTTTATGTCAGGCATATCTCGTTTGTTGTTATTTTTTTTCCCTGCCAAAATGCAAAATGATTAGTCTAGTATAAGATTATGTTTGGTGGATGCATATCCAAGTAATGGGACATTGATTGAAGTGATTATCAAAACTCAAGGTACATTTCTAGTTTACTTTTCGTCTGCTATATAACCTAGGCTTACCGTAAATATGCCAACTGTATGTATTCTTGAAGCTTTCTAAATCTAATCCTGAATCTCTTTCGATATATATCTAGGTCTGTTGCACCAAATATCTCCCTAGGCCGATTTGCGGGCGTGCCAGTTGCTTTTGTAACGAAAAACAACAAAAGGTAGAAATAAGGAATGCGGGTTCTGGTTTAAAGTCACAGTCGGACTGTTTAAATCATTAAACCTACTGGGTGATTTTGCTTGAGCGCTTTGCAAAAGTAAAGAACAAAGATTCGATCAAAGGGAAACTTGTATTGAAATATGATTGAAAGCTAGGCCGATCTGAGGTATCGGTCAAAACAGTACAAGATTAAAAGAGGCCGACGGTGGCTTAAACAACAAAACAGTAAACCAAAGTGAAAGGAAGATGTAAAACAAGAGGAGTTTATACCAAGGAAAAAGGGAAAGGACTTAGAAAAGCCTAAGGAAAAATGCTAGAAATTGAGGGACATCGGGCAGTCTTCGAGTGTTAAAAAGGTTTCTGTGGATGATTGTTCGTGTCCTCAGTCGTTCTAGGATGAGGCTTATATAGCCCTCACAGCTCCCAATCAACTCCTCTGAATCAGCTCATTTTGATTTTCAAATCTCAGTCTTTAAGACTAAATCCCTTTGATTTCGTTTGGCTTTGAATTGGTCTTTCCAATCTTTCAAGATTGGTGTGGCCTTAATTTGGATTTAGACCGCAGACCTTAAACTAATAACCCATCCTTCTAGTCCGATTTATAGGCCGATCAGCCTACATAAGCTAATTATTTCTTTTTCCTAAAAAATATAAATTGTGGTACAAACAAGGTCATATATATTAATATGAAGAGTGCTTTTATATTCCTGGTCTTGGTAATAATTCTTGTCATGTTCATGGGTTGACTGAATTATATTGTATCCGTTTGAGATTATAAAGGTGGAGAGAGAGACAGGGGTGTGTGTGTGTGTGCGTGTGTGTGTGTGTGTGTGTATATATATATATATATATATATAAACTGACCTTTAATTTCCTTTTATCAGCCCTATCAGCATCTTATTATTATTTCTTGTAGATTTCCACTTTGTTTCTTTCATATTGGTTGCATGTTTTCTTTAATTATAATAATAGGTTTCACAACAAATTAATTGCTTTGTCGAATTAAATAAGTTCTTTCTGCATATTTTACAACTATTTTAAGTTTTATGCTAGTAACTAGTAAAAAGGTGTTTCTAAAACAAATAATCTTATCAATTTTAATAGATAAAAGGGTATGAAATACTTGCACTTTTAACAGATAAAGTTTTGAAAGTCACACCTTCAATACCTTAGGACAATGGATGCAATTAAATTAAAACTAGCAGTAAGTTTTTAATTAATTAATTGGTATTTATTATAAATTACTATTTAATCAAAGACACTTCTTGTCTTCTGTGCTAGACAATTTTTGGTTAGCCATGATTTTAATTTCTATGCATACTCCCCAATACTAGTCAGTAGCAAATAAGAGTCTGGCCAACTTTTTGTTGTTGTGTATGCTAGGAGAATTTTGATTCTGCAGACTTCTATGGTTATTCTGCAATGATGAGAAATTGGATTTATTTGCGTCGACAAGAACAATAACTAAAGCCTAGAAAACCTCATGAACTATATCGGTCTGCAACATTGACAACTTATTTTGGTTTGGGTGGAACATTCAAAGCATGAAAGTAGATTACTATATCGAGTAATTCTTCACTCAACGCTGAAGCTTCAAATTTTCAATGACAAAATAAATGCAACTCGTCCAAGCTTCCCGACACTTAGTTTAAAATTTCATGGGTTTTTTGTCTAATGATTTGACAAATAGTAGTAATCTCAAGAGACATTGAGAAAACTGTTATAGGCACACAATGTCCACGAGATCAAGGGAAACAAGACCTTCCAAAGCACAATATGACGCGCACCTCCTTTTCATAAGAAGAATTTACTTGCAACCATTTGCCAAGCTCCACTTTAAAGAAATTTGACTTGAGATGAAATTCCATACATTTTTTGCATTAATTGATTAACACAACCTCGAATCCCTAGGTAACAAAATTCAAGTTGGTAGGCAGAGAATTTAAAGCACATTCCATAAAAAGAATAGAAATTTTATATGAATATTAGGCCTCCAAATCTAATTGAAATTACACCCACATCAATAAAATAGTTCATTGCCATCTATTTAGCAAATTTATAAGCAGATTCAGCAGATGCAACAATGAATTGCCAATAACAGTCAACTTCCGAAACAGCTATATACTTAAATGTAAGTCAACAAAATTCGAAAAAGTTTCTTCATAGAACTTAATTAAATGTTGACATGCACATTTCTCAAAGTAACTTTGTCAATGTCAATTGAGTAAAAAGTCTACACCACTTTTATCACTTTAAAATCCTCGTCCATCCTACAAAGCACAAAAATGAATTTATAAATTATCTACTGCAATTGCCCTTACAATTAGAGTCTTTAGCTCTATGTTTTGTTATTACCCAAAATTGACAAGCATATCAAATGCCCAATCCCGATCACAGTAACAGAAACTAGAAACAATCAATAAACTCAAAAAAAATTTAAAAAACAAAATGAAAAATATGCAAAATTCTAAAATTTTGTAAGCATATCGAATAATAACCTTTGTAAGCAAAAAGTCTCCAACACTCTATATCACCTCAAAATCCTTGTACATCCTACCACGTACAAAAAAAAATTATAAATTATTTACTGCAATTGCCCTTATAATTACAATCTTTAACTTTAAGTTTTGTTATTACTCAAGATTGGCATGCATATCAAATGCCCAACTCCGATCATAGTAACAGAAACTAGAAACAATCAACAAGACTTCCACTCAAAAAGATTTCGAAAACAACATATCATAAATTCACCTTTACAAATCTTGTATTCATTCCCTTCTAAACGACCAACTTATCTGTAATAACAACACTACCACCAAACAGAAAAAAAAAAAACATAAAAATCTAAAATTACTAGATTAAGATTGGATTTCAAGTAATAGCATAAATTACAAATTAAAATACCAATCTTTATAATTACTATTCTCTTCCGCTACAAGAAGAAGAGCTTCAGTAATCATCCAATAAGCATGAGGAAATTTACTAGTAATCTTTGCTTCAAATTTAATGACTTTATATTCCTGTTATAATGAAAACTGAACAGTTTTAAATAAAATAAAATAATAAATAATGTATAAGTACAAATATAAACTTAAGAAGCTGAATGTTACACAAAACAGAAAAAAAATTACACTTCCACTATCGCGCCAACTGGCATATATAGTCTCATTGAAATGTTTATACACATTATGCAAAAATCTCGAAAATTGATATCCAAAACCATCAACAGTCTCAATATATATGCACTGCTACTCCCACTTTCATTATAACTGACAAGACTCCCACTACCACCGAAGCTCAATCCGACATAATACCCAACAGTATATCCAGAATACTCCACACCAACAGGAATAGACCTATACTTCATAATTCACTGAAAAATATCAATATCACCAGTATGAAGAGGTACCTTCCAATTATTTAAACGTTCAAAACCCCACCGCAGATAATTAAAGAATTTTCCCTCGTTTAGAAGGTCAATCAACCTCCTAATAAATTGAAATCTTTGATCACTATCCCAAAGATAAGGTGAATCCAAAATAAAAATAGCATTTACAATCTTCCTAAAATACAAAATTAATAAAAAATAATAATAATAATAAAATCACATTTAAATCGCATGCTTACACATTATTTCCTTTCAACATGACATTCAAAAAGGACTTCAAAATCCTATCAAACTTGAACCTTCATCATTTGCAACATCAACAATCTGAAAAAGTCCACCAATAACCATTTGCATAACAACTTTGAAGCTTAGAATATGATCTTTACACGCACTCTTCCCTGCTGTTGGTTTTAAAAGTCCCCTCACGGGTTTATCCACCTCTTCCCACATATAAAATGATAGACCTCCCACATTTTCTTCTACACAGTAGAGATATACAAAAAAAATTAAAAAAATTAATTAAAAGATAAGACAGAATAAATAATAAATTAATTAAACAAACTAGTTACCTAAATATTATCTTGAAATGATTTTCGATTTCTTTTCACCAAAAATTCTTATGGTCGGAGGCAGACTCAGATGACAGTAACAATTTTTTATTCTTTTTTATTAAACTTTCTTTCTTACGTATCAATTTTGTATTCCATAAACAATCTTGTTCACCCTTCAACCAGACCTCAAAGGTAGTAACTTTTCACTGTAATACCATAAATGTCTCATCAACCAGTTCCACTGATTTTGATTTTAAGACGAAACTGTTATCAAATTTTTCCAGATGGCTAAACTCCAACACAACTCTTGAAGAATCATCATTAAAAAAGACAGAAACTTTTTTTTTCTTACTATACAGTAATAAATCCCCACAAGGCAATCTTACTTGAAACTTCAAATCCTATAACATAATAAACCAAATAATAAACAAAACAAATATTAACAAATAAAAAATAACTAAAATTGTAACTATTTTAAAAGACAATACTGAACTGACATCCATTTCGCTGTTTCTTGCAGCAATTCCACATATTTCGCTAATTCTTAAAGTAATTCCAAATATTTCGCTAATTCTTAAAACAATTCTAAAGACAATCCAATTAAGTTAGATTCCTCAGTTATTCCAGGGGTTTCTAGTTGCAGCATTCTTATCCTCTCTAAAATTTCTGAAATTTTCTTCTCCAATAAATCCTCGTCTGCTTGAAGCAATTCCAAACATTTTACTGCTTCTTGAAGCAATTCCAAACATTTAGATTCTATAGTAGTTATTTCATGAGTTCCTTCCAATTGCAGTATTATTTATCCCCTCCAATATTATTTAAATTTTTTTATATAATATTTCCTTGACTTTCAGAACCTTCAAAACAAAAATAGACATAACTTTTAGATAAAAATAAAAATAGACCTGGGTTCTCAAAAACTTGTTCTTCGAAAGAAGACATCACGTGTAAGGCTTCCAAAAATCGACTTGTTCCTTAGTAAGCCTTACTCACTCAATTAAGTGTTTAACATTAGCTAAGGTATGGAAACACAAAGCTAAGAGTGGTTATGGAAAGAGTGGATTAGAAGTAACTAAGACACACAATAAAATATTTAGAGGAAGTGTTCTTAAATTTCTCTCTCAAGTGAGGTTACAAGGTAATATGTAAAATGACGGAGGAGGCACCCCTATTTATAAGCATTTCCACCTCCTCAACGTGTGGCTTATATTGTGCCACATGTCACCATGTCATGCCAAGTGGCACATCCCTATCCAAGGCTTATCATCCTAGTCAAATAGATAAGGCTTATCATCCTAGTCATCATGGATAAGACTTATCTACATCACACATTATTCTAGATAATGTATATCTCATCTAGAGAGTTATACTTCCCTAGATCTATTTTTGTTTTTATCTAAAAGTTATGTTTATTTTTGTTTTGAAAATTCTAAAAGTTAAGGAAATATTAGATAAAAAAATCCAAAAAATATTAGACAGAATAATAATACTGCAATCAGAAAGAACTCGTGAAACAACAACTATGGAATTTAAATGTTTGGAAATGTTTCAAAAACCAACAAAATGTTTGGAATTGCTTCAAGCAAAAGAGGATTTACTGGAGAAGAAAATCCCAGAAATTTTGGAGAAGATAAGAATGCTGCAAACAAAAATCCTTGGAACAACTGAGGAATCTAACTTAATTGGATTGTCTTTAGAATTACTTCAAGAATTAAAGAAATGTTTTGAATTGCTGCAAGAAACAACGAAATAGGTGCCAATTCAGTATTGTCTTTAAACATAATTACAATTTTATTTTATTTTTATTTGTTAATATTTGTTTTGTTTATTGTTTGATTTATTATGTTGTAGGATTTGAAGTTTCAAGTAAAATTGTCTTATTGGGGATTTATTACTGTATAATAAGAAAAAAAAAGTCTTTGTTATAAACAGTTTGTGGATATTATCCGCTTTGGTACTCCAAGACCTTACGGATTTAAAACGCGTCCACAGGTAAGAGACCTGCTGGGCCACCAGTGGATATTGTCCGCTTTGATACTTAAGGACCTCACGATTTTTCACGCGTCCACAAGTAAAGGCTTTAGGCCCTGCTTATAAGCACGCACACAATCTCGTATGCGAGCGATGTGGAAACTTCAGGTTCACAACACACCCTCCCATCGCAAGCATCGTGCTGATAACGTGTTATAAACAGCTTGTGGATATTGTCCGCTTTGATACTTCAGGACCTCATAGATTTAAAACCCGTGCACAAGTAAAGGCTTCAAGCCCTGCTTATAAGCACACACACAATCCCGTGTGCGAGCGATGTGGGAACTTCAGAATCACAACACACACTCCCATCGCGAGCATCGTGCTGATAACGTGTTATAAGTAGCTTGTGGATATTGTCCGCTTTGGTACTTCAAGACCTCATAGATTTAAAACGCGTCCACAAAAGACCTACTGGGCCATCAGTGGATATTGTCCGCTTTGATACTTCAGGACCTCACGATTTTTCACGCGTCCATAAATAAAGGCTTCAAGCCCTACTTATAAGCACGCACACAATCCCATGTGCGAACAATGTAGGAACTTCAGGTTCACAACAATCTTATCTTTTATTATGATGATTCTTCTAGAGCCGTGTTAGAATTTAACCATCTGAAAAAATTTGATAACAGCTTCGTTTTAAAACCAGTGAAACTGGTTGATGAGACATTTATGGTACTAAAGCGAAAAGTTACTCCCCTTGAAGTCTGGTTAAAAGGTGAACAATATCGTTTCTGAGATACAAAATTGATACGTAAGAAAGAAAATTTAAAAAAAAATAAAAAATTATTACTATCATCTGAGTCTGCCTCTGACCACAAGAATTTTTGGTGAAAAGAAATTAAAAATCATTTCAAGATAATATTTAGGTAACTGGTTTGTTTAATTAATTTATTACTTACTTTGTCTTATATTTTAATTAATTTTAATCTCTTAATTAATTTCTTTAATTTCTTTTTTTTGGGCAGAGATTACATTGAAGGTTTGTGGTATCTCTACAATGTAGAGGAAAATGTGGGATATCTATCATTTTGTGTAGGAAGAGATAGATCTCTCATTTTATGGTATTAGAGCGAAAAGTTACTCCCCTTGAGGTCTGGTTAAAGGGTGAACAAGATCGTTTCTGAAATACAAAATTGATACATAAGAAGAAAAGTTTAAAAAAAAGAATAAAAAATTATTACTATCACCTGAGTCTACCTCGACCACAAGAATCTTTGGTGGAAAGAAATTGAAAATCATTTCAAGATAATATTTAGGTAACTAGTTTGTTTAATTAATTTATTACTTACTTTGTCTTTTTTTTTAATTAATTTTAATCTCTTAATTAATTTCTTTAATTTTTTCTTTTTGGGCAGAGATTAAATTGAAGGTTTGTAGTATCTCTACTATGTAAAGGAAAAGGTGAAAAATCTATCATTTTATGTGTGGGAAGAGGTAGATAAACCCGTGAGGGGACTTTTAAAACCAACACTAAGGAAGAGTGCATGTAAATATCATATTGTAAGCTTCAAAACTGTTATGCAAATGGTTATTGGTGGACTTTTTCAGATTATTAATGTTGCAAATGATGAAGGGTTCAAGTTGTATAGGACTTTGAAGTCCTTTTTGAATGTCATGTTAAAAGAAGAAAATGTGTAAGCATGCGACTTAAATGTGATTTTCTTATTATTATTGTTTTTTATTTTAATTATTTTTTATTAATTTTGTGTTCTAGGAAGATTGTTCATGTTACTTTTATTTTGGATTCACCCTATTTTTGGGATAGTGATCAAAGAACAATTTATTAGGAGATTGATTGACCTTCTAAACGAAGGAAAGTTCTTCAATCGAGTTTTCAACGTTTAAATAACTGAAAAGTGTCTCTTCGTACTAGTGATATTGGTATTTTTTAACGAATTATGAAGTATAGGCCTATTCCTATTGGTGTGGGATATTCTTGATATACTGTCCGATGGAGCTACGATGACAGTGGGAATCTTGTCAATTATAATGAGAGTGGGAGCAGCAATGCTAAAGATATTGAGAATGTTGATAGTTTTGAATATCAATTTCCGAGATTTTTGCATAATGTGTATAAATATTGATTGACCTCCTAAACGAGGGAAAGTTCTTCAATCATCTGCGATGGGAATTTGAATGTTTAAATAACTGAAAAGTTCCTCTTTGTACTGGTGATATTGATATTTTTTAACGAATTATGAAGTATAGACCTATTCCTATTGGTGTGGGGTATTCTGGATATACTGTTGGACATCATGCCAGATGGAGTTACGATGGCAGTTGGAGTCTTGTCAATTATAATGAGTGGGAGCAGCAGTATTAAAGATATTGAGGCTGTTGATGGTTTTGAATATCAATTTTCGAGATTTTTGTATAATGTGTATAAACATTTCAATAAGACTACATATGCAAATTGACACGATAGTGAAAGGATAATTTTTTTCTGTTTTGTGTAACATTCAACTTCTTAAATTTATATTTATACTTATAAATTATTTATTATTCTGTTTTATTTATAACTGTTCAGTTTTAATTATAACAGGAATCTAAAGACATTGAAATTGAAGCAAAGATTACTAGCAAATTTCCTCATGCTTACTGCATGATTATTGAAGCCCTCCTTATAACGAAAAAGAAGAGTAATTATAAAGATTGATACTTTAATTTGTAACTTATGATATTACTTGAAATCTAATCTTAATCTAGTGATTTTAGATTTTTATAATTTTTTTTTGTTTGGTGGTAGTGTTGTTATTGTAGATAAGTTGATCGTTGAGAAAGAAAGGAATACAAGATATATAAAGGTGAATTTATGATATACTATTTTTGAAATATTTTTGAGTGAAAATCTTGTTGATTGTTTTTAATTTCTATTACTATAATCGCGATTAGACATTTGATATGCATGCCAATCTTACGTAATAACAAAACCTGAAACTAAAGACTGTAATTGTAAGGACAATTGTAGTAAATAATTTATAATTTTATTTTTGTGCTTTGTAAGACATTTGATATGCATGCCAATCTTACGTAATAACAAAACCTGAAACTAAAGACTGTAATTGTAAGGACAATTGTAGTAAATAATTTATAATTTTATTTTTGTGCTTTGTAAGATGGACAAGAATTTTAAGGTGATATAAAGTGATGAAGACTTTTTGCTTACAAAGGTAATTTATTTGATATGCTCATAAAAATTTTGAATTTTACATATTTTTTATTTTGTTTTTGAAATCTTTTTTGAGCTTGTTGAATGCTTGTAGTTTTTGTTACTATGATCGGGGTTGGGCATTTGATATGCTTGCCAATCTTGAATAATAACAAAACCTAGAGCTAAAGACTATAATTGTAAGGACAATTACAGTAGATAATTTATAAATTCATTTTTATGATTTGTAGGATGGACGAGGATTTTAAGATGATAAGAGTAGTGGAGACTTTTTGCTCAATTGATATTAACAAAGTTACTTTGAGATATATGCATGTCAACATTTAATTGAGTTCTATGAGAAAAATTTTTCGAATTTTACTAACTTACATTTAAGTATATAGCTCCTTTGGAAGTTGACTGTTAATTGACAATTTACTGTTGCATCTGCTGAATCTGCTTATAAATTTACTAAATATATGACAATGAACTACTTTATTGATGCGGATGCAATTTCAATTGAATTTGGAGGCCTAATATTCATCTAAAATTTAGCGCAGAGCATACTTTTAGGTTATACGTAAAAACGGAACTATGAGAGGACACTATGAGAGGACCACTACTAGAAAAGCATTTAGAACTAAAGTCATGGGCCTAAGAGAAATCCGATAACAAAGAATCAAAATTATCATGCACCACATAATTCCACACTTGCCTTCCATTAAAAGCATACAAAAAATAGCAAAGCAATTAGCAACTTGCCTATTCTAGGTTGACCAACATAAGCAATTAGCAAAATTTCTTATGAAAATCATACCCAACAATCTAAAATCTTTACATTTAATCAGCCTCAACAGTTTATATATAGAGTTATGAGACAATTACATTGGTTTTTGTCACTTTATGAAAGGAGATCTACCTCATATCTCAAAGAAAAGTTGCAGCGCAATGAAATGACTCAAGCTCATTCATCCTTACAAAATTCTAACTGGAACATTAATCAACTCTTGCATAATAGTATAACCGATTAGTAGCAGGAGCCCTTATTTCTTCCTACCTACTTTTCTTATAAATACAACATGCTAGTTATCAAGGAGAGAGAAAAAAATGCATACAGTTTATGAAAACAGAACATGACGTGCCGCGTATAAATACAACTCTTGCACTTATTTATATCATGAAACAAAAAAGCAGAAAACTTTCCAAAAATATTAAAAAATGACAAAATGTTATCTTTGTTAGTTCGGCTGTTGATTTGTTGATAGATAATCTGGAATGGAAATAGAAGGTGAACGTTGGGGGGTTAACCGTGCGGAGGAGGACGGAGGGGATTAAGGAAAAAGAGAAACAAAAAAAAAAGACGTAAAGTGAATTTTTATTCAAATATGTTGAAGGAAAACTGAATCTGGCAGAACACTGACTTTCCAGAAATACTAAAATATGATAAAAATCTTACCTTTGTTTGTTCGACTGCTGCTTAGATCTGAATCTGGGAATCTGAAAAGGAGATAAAAGGTGAACGTTGGGAGGTTAACGTACGGAGGACGGAAGGGTTTAAGGAAAAAAAAATAAAACAAAAAAAAGAACGTACAGTGCAATTTGAGTTCGAGCGAAGTCCAAATCCAAGCCCGTTTTTTAAGGAAAAAACTTAAGGGCCATCGCTTCTCTGTACCAGTCCATCCTTCGTTCAAGCCCATATCAACATAGTTTTAACGGGTTAAACCATTAAAACATATAACCCATTAGAACATTAAGGACCACCTATCATTTGACCCAGTCCAACATTATTGGAGCCAGCCGAATACTTCAACCCAATTCAAGAAAATAGAGAAAATTTTGTTAAAAAAATCATTTTTCTACCCACAAAATTTAACCAAATGATCTGATAATTTGATATCTAACGTAAAATAGAAAATATAATAGAACTACAATAAAATTTTGTAGATCTAAAAATCTAAAAATCAATCAAAGAATGAAAAAATTAATTTAAGAAAATTCACACTAACTATATCTGAAAAAACAACCTTTTTTTGTTAAATCTAGTGTTAAATAGAAAATACAATAAAATTTTGTAGATCTAAAGATCTAAAAATCAATCAAAGAATAAAAAACCTTTTTGTACCCACCATATATGAATATAAATAATTCATAAATATGAAATGCCCCAAAAAAACTAAAAACCAGAGAGACCATGATTCCATATTTGAAATATCATAAGATACCATAGATCTAGAATTTAAGAAACCAATATCAACAAAAACTTTATAGATCTACAAACTAAATCCATGGGAAAGAGAGAAAATTCTGTAGCTATACTCTCAAATTGAGTATGAATACAAATAATCGATTATTGAAGATAAAAATCCAGCCTTCCATTTTTATGAACATTTTTGAGATCTGGATAGGCAAACAAGTAAACAGAGAGGAAAGCAAAGAAAATTGAGAGAAATGAAAGACAAAAACAGAGGCTTTCCATTTCTGTGAGATTTTTGAAATCTAAAAAGGCAGACAGGCAAACTAAAAGGAGTAAAACTAGAAAACAAGATGAACCGAAACTAGGTTTTTTCGTCAGAGGCTTAGACCTTCTGACCCTTGAAGAGGCGGAAGATTGTACTTTTTATTTTTTGGTGCGGAAGATGCATGCATAAATTAAGAAGTTCTGAAAGTTACAGTTTCAGCTTCATTATGATGAAGACTATCAATCACAAAAGTAGGAGGCTCCAAAAACATACTAAATGCCTCATTAAAACTATTACATAAAATATGACTGTCATGTTTAGTCAATAAATCTGCACAGAAATTCACTTCCCTTAAGATGTGCTTGATCTGTTTGTCTTGAATTTCATGCAACAAGCTCCTGTAATCAGTCATGATTGGTTGAGTTATAGAGTCAGAAGTGCAGCTATTTAAACAATTGAAAAGGGTAGAAATAGTTGAGGTGCTGTCTAGTTCAATTTCTAGCTTAGAGATGCCTAGATGGACAGCTAGTTTAAGACCATCACGTAAGGCCCAACATTCAGCCATGAAGTTTATGGTTTGTCCTAGAAATCTTGAAGATCCTATGACCCATTTCCCATATTCATTTTTAATAATTGTGCCTGCACCCGAATTTCCTAGGTTTCTATAGACGATTCATCCGTATTTAACTTAAATCACCCTTCAGTGGTTTCTTCCAGCTAACTGGAATGAAGTGAGGCAACGGCACATGACTGATTTTCCCATTGATAGCAAAATATGATAGCAAAATATTCTGTAGCTTTGCTTAACGCCAACGACCCAACAGATTACACCTGGAGATTATTATTGAAGACTTTACAATTTCTAAGCAACCATATTTCCCAAAGAATATGAGAATGTAAAAGACCTCTTGGTATTTTATGATTTGAAAAGAAGGTTTTATCAGTGACAAGGTTTTTGAAAAATGCTACAGGTGAAAAGTTGGCATCAATCATGATTCCAAAACTTGACCAAATACGGAGGATACCTGAACATCTTTAGAATATGTGGTGGATGTCTTCAGGAGTCTCGTTACAGAGCGGACAGTCTGTGAGGATGGGGATGCCTCGCCAAAGGAGAAAAGTTTTTGTGGGAGGATATCTCGCATACATTACCATATAAAAAATCTAAGCTTGGGAAGAAGAAGAATAGAAGATTGTACTGTTATAGCGAGGAGGGCTGACTGTACTCATGGTCACGGGTTATCACTTATCTCTGAGAAAAGATCTAACGGTGTAAGTGAAAAGGGTACAGATGTAATTCAACGTTCCAAGTACAAGTTATGATCCCAGGCCCATCTAGTTTCTGTCAGTCTGTCAACTATTCAATTTTCATTGCGTGAAAAGCGGTTAAAATGAAATCTGAATTAGGTGCGGTAGTGTCTACCCTTGTCAAACTGAAAAACCAATGATTATCAGCCACCTCATCATCCATCTATGCTTGTAAAAGATCGAAGGATCAGGATGCACCACTTTTTATTGCACTCCTTTTAGATAAGAAAAAAAAATGGAAAGACAAAGAATTTCTATTTCTTAACCCAAAAAAAAATTCTACTTCATTTTCATATATGGTAGTATATTAATTAGCTCACGTGACCATGTCAATGTTGAGAATGAAGAATGACGTACCGCTTTCCTCTTCTTTTTTGATAATAACATATACACCATATATTTTTTTCTTCAAAATGGCAGAGTAGTTTGCAGCCGTTAGAAACAAAAAGAAAGTTTTATAATAATAATAATTATTATAATAAATAGAGATACTTATTTACTACTATTAGTTGAAGAGACTAGAAGGAACTAGGTGGGAGCAGTTTCATTCTAAAAAATAAAAATAAGAAAATTTTGATAAATTCAACAAATTAAAACAAGTGGATTTTTTGTCATAACCCGAAATGTTAAGGGTGTACATGATTCGATTCGGTTTGAATATTAAGATTTTAATATTTGAACGGTTCAATTTCGGTTCGATTTAGGTTTTTTGTTAATTTTCAGATTGTTAGAGTTTATCTAATTTATTCTTTTATAAAAACTCAAATAAGATTATAAAAATTTTAATTCATTTAATTTTGAACCAATAAAATCAATTTTAAACTTTTATTCTTTTACAAAAACTCAAATAAAATTATAAAAACTTTGAATCATTCAATTTTGAACCAATAAAATCAAATATTTTTTTAAAATTTTAACTTACTTAGATAATTCGATTTCCATTCGGTTAATTTAATTTTTGTATAATCAACCTAAAACTCTAATTAAACTATCGATTCGATTCAAGTATCGAATTTTTCGGTTCGTTTCAACAGCCTTACAAAATACTCTTAGCCTTCATAACTTTGAGAGATATGAATTTTTTTGGTCAGCAAAAAAAGCGCTGAGCTTAAGCTGAATGCAAAATATAAGTATTTATTAGGTAAACAATTAAAAAACACCAGAACGGGCTTAATTATTTTCTGCACATTGTACGAGTTGTTACCTCTCTTTTCACTGCCATCACAGGGCTCCACTAGGCACTATTGCGTGTAAAGTGGTCGAGGGAAATCTGAATTAGGCGTGGTTGTATTTATCTTACCCAAAACTGTAAAAACCAATGATAATCAGCCACCTCATCAAATAGTTGAGACCAATGATAGATTCCACCAAATTTAGTGCGGCAGTATTCATTACACCAAATATTTGTTGTGAGACTATCAATCTATTATTGTTTTATTATATTAAGGAGACGTTTAGTTTAAGGTATTTTAAATTATCAGAGTTTATGTGATTACCAAGTTATAACATAACCTAATGCATATTCTTGAAATGTGTACAATTTTTGTTTGGTTGAGATTTTTGAAATATAAGATTAACCTGTTTGGTTGGGGGTATATTTTCTGTTAAAATAGATAGTTTACCATAATGCCCTCAATATAACACTTAGGCTTATTTCTTATTTGTTCAATGTTTTGTACAACTGTTGTAATTTTGTTAAGTTTGATAATTAAACATGACTAATATAAAAATTATTTAAGTAATAAACTTAATAAAATATTATATAATTAATTTAATGATTATATAAGTTAAGTTTAATTATACTTTTAGTTTAATTGAACTAACATATAATTAATAATTTAATAATTATATAAGCGAAGTTTAATTATGTTTCTTAATCAAAATAAATTATGCTTAAAAAATTATAATTTATCAATTACGTAAGGTTATTAGGGTCTAAAAATGTAAAATAATTTAATTGAACCAACATACAATTAGTAGTTTAATAATCATATAAACTAAGTTTAATTATATATGTTTCTTATCAAAAAACAATTATGCTTCAAAAGAATTGTTATAATTTACAAATTACTTAAGGTTATTAGAGTCAAATGGGTAAAATATGAAGGGCAAAGTAGGAAAATATTTTAATATAACCTGATAATCTCACATTACCTAAGAATTTGAAAGTTATGAGATTACTGGTAATCTAACTAAAATGCTGACGTAGCGGATATGTGAGATTACCCAAGTTATGTAATTCCCTTAAACTAAATGTATGAATCTTACATTCCTAAGGTCACATTATCAAGGTTATGATACATTACCCCTAATCAAACACCCCCTAATTTAATTTAGATAAGATTAATTTGTAATTTTATTTCAAAAATAAAAATAATAATAATTATTAAATAATTATTAAATTGTGTATGCATCAAATTGGTGCATAATAACATTAGAGACTAAATATTTTTATACAAAAATATTTATTAAATATTTTATTTATGCACCAATTTAATACAACGGTACAATTATTAATTGAAGATGCTCTAATACTAGTATACTTTGGTAGTACCACTACTACTAGTAAACAATTGTAAAATTGAAAATCACCAACGTGGGCCTATTTATCTTCCCAAATCCCAATTCCCATTACTTATTTTCTACACAGTTTACGAGTTGTTCCTTGTCTCTTTTCGCTGCCATCACCTTGGAACTCTACCACTAGTAGTAGGAGTCATAATTGCCTTAACCTTTTTTTTTTGTAAAAAGGATGCAGTAAATTCATAAAAGAAGTTTAAATTGCCTTAACCTCACGGAGAAGAAAGTCCTTGTGTGGGTCAAAAAAACACAACGAGAAGCAAGCAACGGTAAAAATAAAAATATATTTTTTTAATATGCGGGAGTATGCTATAACTGTAGCGTTGTAAGACTATATATATCTTCATAATATCAAATCAATCAATCAACCAAATAAAAATAATTACTAAAATTAAAGTGGGATTCCTGCTTCTCAAAGCAAAGTAAAAATACTGTATCAAAGAGCAATATAATGCAATGATGAACTAACTTGCACTTGACCATATAAACTCGAAAAACAGCCCGGGCCAGTACAGTGGAGTCCTATACGATTAAGTTGGTAAGAATCTTGCGTATGCACATTTGTCACTATTGATAGACTCATTCATCATATTTAAGTGTTTAATGTTAGTCAAATTTAAATTATTCAAAATAAAATTCTAATTACCGGATGAGAAATAAAAAAAAAAAGTTGATAAGAATCTTCGCGGCCTGTATAAACAAAAAGATTTATTATGATAGATGGATAAGAGGAAAAGAATGATAACATCATGAGAATAATGAGAATAAAAGGGTCTAACAACAAAGACAAAAGCATAATTTTTTGTCATAAAAAGAAGTTTAATTTAAGAGTATAGAGGTCATTTCATTTATACTGTCATAATAGCAAGTCACTAATTGTTTTTAGAGTTTATATGAACTATTAATTACAAAGGAATTTTTCAAATTTATAGATAGTCTATTAATATTACGTATGATATTAAGGAAATAGAGAAGAAAGAAAGGATGTGGAAAGAAAGTGAGTGAGAAAATATAATTTTTTTTTTGTTTGGTAAGATAAAAATGCACCTAAAGAAAAAAATAAGAAGGAAATGAGAGAATCCATTTCCTTAAAAATCATATCCATCCAAATTGAGCAGAAATTAGAGGGAAAGAAAGTGATTGTTGAGTTTAATAAATAAAAATGACTATTATACCCTTAAAATTTATTTCTAATTATAAAATTTATCATTACAAGTAAAATATCGAAAGTAAATTTTTAACTAAAGAGTAAACAATAATAAAATTGTCATATTAATTAAAATAATTTTTTTCTCTTTTATTTCTTAGTTATATCAAACAAATGAAATAATTAATTTTTTTTCCTTACTACCAAACATGACGAAGGAAATATACATTTATCTCCTTTCTCTACATATTTCATTTCCTTATCTTTTTTTTTTTTTTGTGAAAATTCAGCTACATTACTTAAATAGAGGTAGATGGTCTAAATATTATAATCTCGGCTTCATCATGATGAAGTATGTTCAAAATAAAGACAGGAGGCTCATTAAAAAGTTCAAAAGCCTCATTGAAATTGCTACACAAAATATTACTGACATGTTTGGTCAAGAGATCAGCACAGGAGTTTCCTTCTTTATACACATGCTTGAAATGTTTATCTTGGATTTCATCCAGTAAGCACATGCAATCAGCCATGATTGGTTGAACAAAATTGTTAGCAAAAGCACCATTTAGACTCCTATGTATACAAGCAATAGTAGCAGTGCTGTCCAATTCTATTTCTAATTTAGAAATGCCTAGTCGTATTGCAAGAGTTAGTCCATCCCTAAGTGCCCAACATTTAGTAATGAAGTTGGAAGTATATCCTAGATATCTAGATGAGCCTGTGACCCATTCCCCATGCTCATTTCTGATAATTGAACCCGCCCCAGCACCATTCAGACTCCTATATTTTCTTATCTATTTCTTTTCTTCCTACAAAACATAGGCTAAGAGATAGCTCAAACTCATATACCTTTCATTATTGATCCATGTGTCTTATCATTGTGACCTAAAGCATAACAATTTTACTCTTATCAAATGCAACATTTTCTTAATCTATGATCTTATCAAGCAAGAGAACAAATCTTCGTATCCATGAATTCTTAAAACTTAGATACTAAACAAAGCCCAAAAAACCAAGATAACTCAATAAATTTGATTGAACTTCATCTACAATTGACTATTTAGTTTAATTTGCAAGTGATTTCTAAATTAATTCTACATACAAATATGGAATTTTTTTTCCCATTGTAAATCTCTTTGAAATTTTATAGAATCTTTTTTTTTTGCTTAAAGATAATTGTCTACAAATTGAGGTTGGACCTTATTCAAACTCTTATCGCTTTATTAACTAATTGCCTATCAACATGAGCTAGTTTGTTTTTAGCTACCCCTCTCATCTCTCTCATCTCCTTGGTTTCCTTCAACCTTTTTATTTACTTTTCCTCCATTGACATTGATAGGGGTGTAAATGATTCGGTTCAGATATTAAGATTTTAATATTTGAATACATCGGTTCAGTTAAGTTCAAGTATTTTTTGTAGGTTTTCGGGTAATTGAAATCCATTTAATTTTAGACTTTTTTTTTCTTTTAAAAAAGTCCAAATAAGATCATAAAAATTGTAGGTTATTCAATTTTAAGCCAATAAAATCAAGTTTTTTAAACTTTTAGTTCATTTGGACAATTCGATTTCTATTCGGTTAATTCGGTTTTATATGAACAATCCAAAATCTTAACCGAATTATCGGTTCGGTTATCAATTTTTTCGATTTTCTTGAACAACCCTACCCATTGATAGCGAGGAGGAGGAGGATATTTGCTATTTTTCTTTTCTTTTCTTTTCTTTTTCTAATAAAGTCCTTCAGATCTTTTGTTAATTTTTAGTTTGAACTTGTTTTGAGTTTAAGTTTCTTTTATAATAAATTAAAGATTCAGTTTTACCATGGGCCATGAAATTTTGTTGATACTTGTACTTATGTGTCAATGAAAATATTTACTTTTTCATTTATGGGTTTATGGAGGAGTTTTACCAATCAGTCATTATTAATTGCAAAAGAAAGTCTTTTATTTGAAACATGATGGTGATGGGCGTCTCATGAAGAAATTCAATATTCAAATTTCTTATTGCTCTAATCAACAAGCAATATCTAAAATTCTTGCATAAGAAATAAGTTTTAAAGTTTTATTTGAATATAAGATCTACAATTTAAAGAATGCTTTCTAATATTTACTGTCTTCCTATTTCATTTACATTAATGAAGTTGTTTACTTGTGAAAAGAAGCACTTAGCAAAAAATCATCATACTGTGAGAACCAATTAAATTTCAGAATTGATATCAAGGCAACTCAACTTGCCACTTTCAGTAATCTTCCTACAAAGTGAAGCTCTTTATCAGCCAACTCTATTCAACTCTTTTTTGGGAATAAAAACTATTCAGCCCATGGCATTGCAATGACCAGTAGAGCCAGCCACACACAAAAGTAACAAGCTTTGCTTTCAAAGCTAACGTGATTCCACCAAAAAAAAATAGCTAACGTGATTCAACATCAAGTCATGCAACATTGCCCATAGTACATACTACTAGTTTGAACCCAAAACCTTTTTTTTTTAATATTCAAATCGATTCTTAAATTATATAAAAAAAAAAGACAAATTAAGAATAATTGATTACTCCTATTATCATTTTGAAATAATTAATCCTTAAACTATTATTTTAGGATAATGTAACTCTTAATTGAACAGAGTGCTTCATTTGGTATTGAATTGACATTTTTTTATGGGTCTTAATTTGACGTAGTAATTTAGGGCTCATCTCTTCGTCATCTAATATGGTTCGTTAATGGTCAAAAGTTTCAAACCTGTTGCACATCCTCCTTCGATAAGTTATATATTGTGCAACGGTTGGTTCAAAATTGAGATTGCTATCTTCAATCCCTGAAGTTATGACTATTCTTCTAGTTTTGTTTTGAATGTGGTTGTTCCTTTTCCAATTTTGTTTGTGGGAGAGAAAATTATTACCATGATAGTGAATTCTCATGTATAACAGTATAAGTGGTGAAGTCCCAGGGAAGACGGCAAAATCTCTGGTGAAGGTGGTTAAGTCTTTGACAATCGTATCGTATCTTTTAAAGATCATGTGAGTTTTTGGCAAATGGCAAGATGATGAGAAAAAAATCAAGACAGAGAGATGGGTTTCCATGGCAAAGTATATTTTTAATTAAAATATATTATTGCAATTTTTTTTTATTTTTTTCACCTAATGGGTCCTATGTGTGTGACATGAAAATGTCATATCATGTTTACTCATAAAAGGAAGTAAAAGAAAGTCAGGTCAACACTAAAATAGAAGATTTTATTCAATTAACGATTGTATTATCTTAAAATAATACTTGATTAATTATCTCAAAATAATAATTCGAAAAGTCAATTATCTCAAATAAAAAATTTAAGTATTCAATCAAAAATTTTCATAATCAGAATTAAATCATAAGTCAAGGGAGGAAAGAGTAAGGGTTGTTATTTCCTTTTGCCTTTCCCTCATTTGCTTTCCTATTAAGCAAGCATACTAGTTAAACTAATTAAACCAATAACAAAGAACCTTATAAAACCAAAAGGAAAAGGGAAATCCTCCTTTAATAAAATTTCTCAAATCGTATGCACTTTCTTTTTTCTTGTTAGAGTTGAGAGACACATTGATTATATAAGAATGATGACAGATGAGTTGGGTCACCCAATCAATTGGATTTTTTTTTCTTTCTCTAGGAAAACAGAACATTCATCCGTCAAGAAATTTCCTACATAAACAATAACCAGCTTCATTAAGTTTGAGCATACTAATAACAAAGTCAAGTGGTTTTGACGACTCCTCCAATCAAAGTTTTTTTTTTGGTTGGGTTTTGACTAAGGATTTAGAGTCGAGAGATAATTTATTTTGAATCGAAAACGTTAAAGATAAACCTATTAATGAGTATATTTTTTATAATTAAATTTATATCTTTACTTTTAACAGAATAAAGATAGTTTATATCTCGATCAACACTTATTAAAACAATGAACTAGAATTTAACATAAGGTAAGCATCCAACGCACTCCTCCATTCCAAGTCATGTCTTAATCATGTCTATATTTTTCATTCATGATTGTAACCCAATTATTTCATCTCTTTTTATTTTCTTTTGTTTTTTAAATATTTAGGCAATATATGGAATTTTTGTTAGAAGTGAACACGAGGATAAGATTTTTGTTTCTCAAAATACAAGATTGTCAAAACTTTCATTTATTGAATAAATTTTTTTTCTAATTGTGTCCCGAAAATGGGGTTTTATTTATTTAAATTTGAAAAAATAAGATTAAACTTTACAACTTACTATACAAAAAATCAAAACCTCATCCCATTTTTTTAATTAATAAAAAGAAAAAATAATCTAATTTTATTCTTTAAACAATATCCTATATATAAAAAAAAAAAACAAAGAAACAGTTGGCTTTTTGGCCTATTCTGCTCACACAGCCCATCCATTATTCTTCTTCCTTCCTCCAAAGCTAAGAAATTGTCCTTTTTCAACAAACAGAATGTTACTTTTTAATTTTTTTTATATTAGAAACTACTACTGTTGCTCATTATAAAGCCAATATTCCTCCTAGTCTCTCTAGACAGACACAAATTGATTGAACCAAGATCATGAAGCAAAGCTATGTTCCTAGGCCACTTTAAAATACACTTTAATTTTATTTATTTATTTATTTATATTAAATTAACCCATCAATTTCTAAATTTTATTTTTGATTTTTTTTATAAATAAGAGACCAGAAAAGGAAGAAAAAAGCTACTACCATATTTAAAGAAAGAGAAGAGACGCGGTAGAGAAATTCTCTCATCTAATATATTGGCGTTCATTTTTGATCTTTCCCCGCTTTGCCTGTCTGTCAATTTTCCCTTTTCCTTCTCTCTCTCTATGTCCCTTTCTCTTTCCTTCGAAACCAAAAATAAAAACCAAAACCTTCGAAACAAAATCAAGGTCTTCCAATTTCTCTCTGTCTCTGCTCTGTCTGTTTCTCTCTCTCTCTCTGTCTCTCTCTATCGCTGGAAAAACTAATAACAAACAAACCCTAGAAAGAGAAGAAAGAGAGAAGATTTTTTAACAATAAAAAAACAGAGAGAAATAACAGAGAGAACCAGGTATGATTCTTAATTTGTACTCTCTTTTCTTTTTTCATATTTTTCCCATTTTCATCCTCTGTTTTCTGTTTCGATCTAAAGCCTTAAAGGTTGTTCTTCCTTTTTGCGTATCTGTCTCTTCTATTTTTTCGACTATTATTTTTACCCCCCCTTTCTCCCTCATTTTGAAAACAAATTTGTGAGTTTATCTTTTTCTTTTAATTCATTGGTTTTCCTCCGTGAATTTGCATCGATCCATTTTAGAATTGAGGCTTAATTTGTCTGGGTTGTCTTTAATTTTGATTTCTCTAATTCTGCTTAATGGAACACCGGTATCATCGACGTGGCTTGGTGGTAATGCTTAATGGGTTCTTTTCTCTTTTGGTTTAAAATGCATTCGAATGTGAAAGATGTGAATTTTATCGAAAGTTTACCTCATCAAGGTTTAATTAATTACGAATAATTCAGTTTTTGTCTTAAATTGTATGACGTTGAATATAATTTTGATCACACATTGCCCTGGGGTGAATGAATTTTGCAATCCTCAATAAGTTTAATGTTGTTAGCTGCTATTGGAATTTGGAATTTTGACCTCTTGCAATGTCCGATGAGTGTTTCATCTTTCTTAGATGTTCATATCCCTTTTGTTGGTTTTTTTCCAGCCCAAGCATTAGGCAAATGTGTTCCAACCTTTTTCCTGTATAGAGAATTGTTTCAATTATATAGTTTGCATAAATTTTAAATGCATTTGTTGGATTATGAATGGATGTCTTCTGGAATTATGCAGGCACATGCACCTCCTCCTGGATACTTTGTTCGACTAGAAAAGACTGACGATTTGTGTTTGAAGAAAAGAACAAGGATGCGTCGGTGGCTTTGCTGTTCTTGTCAGGTAGAGGAGAATTACCAACCACATGAAAACGAGCACTTGAAGAGCCCAAAGAATTATAATGATGGTATGTCGCTTTGATGCTAACTTGATTTGGTAATTCTGAATTACAGTTAGGAATCCTTTTGTGTATGTAGATGTTACTACACTAATTTTGCAAAACAGCCCCTAGACATATTTACCTTATTCTGGTGAAAAGATGTGACTCGGCCTTATTTTTGTATTAGGTGGTCTTGTTAGTCACCTGTTTTTTACTTTGTATAGAAAATCTTAACTTCTACATGTTTTGTGACGGTTTTCCTTACCTTGTTTCTGTTTCTGCCTCTGCATTTCTATATATGCGGCTAAGCCATATATATGTCTTTGTCATTTTGATTTTAATAAAATATTATTATTGAAACATTCTTTATTCATGTAAAGGCTAGAGGAAGTTCATTATTTTCTCATAATTTGTGTTGGTTTTTTCTGTTTTCTTAACATGCCTCATTTCAATTTGAATCTACTTCTCTAATCATAGTGGAAGCTATTAGATTTCTAGTCCTCCTTGTGTATATGGGCTTTAGGTATGTTTATTTGCGTAAGATGTGCTTTTAGTAGGGAGAGGCAAAGTTTTGGACAATAATAACCCTTTTTTCTTTTGGGTGATTGAAGCCTCTTATGTGTCAGGAAATAATTGTAGTAATGAATTTAGATTGCCTGAATTGTTTTATATTTGGCTTTACTTGCTTAGATAAGAAGATTATTTGAAGCTGCCTTTCTTTTTTAATATTAGCATATTAGTGTTTCCCAAAAGCAAGAAGGTTTGCTTAAAATTTAAGGGGATTGGTATATTACTATCATTTTACTTTTTGCATGCTTGTTCCTTGATAATATTTCTCATTGTTAATGCTATGTGTTTCCAGGGCATCAAAGAAACCCTAAGGTGTCTGCTCCTGTCAAACCTGAAATGCAAAAGTCAGCACCACCTATTGAGGTGCCTGCCTTGTCATTGGAAGAGTTGAAAGAAAACACCGACAATTTTGGATCAAAGGCTTTGATTGGTGAGGGTTCCTATGGAAGAGTTTACTATGCAAACTTGAACAATGGCAAAGCCGTGGCTGTGAAAAAACTTGACACTTCCCCTGAGCCTGAGTCAAATGTGGAGTTTTTGACGCAGGTGTGGAACCAATCTCATGGAAGAGCCTTTCTATTTTTGTTTACCTAATTTTTACTGTTATTTGCAAAGGTTGTGTTTCCCCATGTTCTTAGCACTTTCTGTATGAATCTTCATTGTTAGGTCTCAATGGTTTCAAGGTTGAAGCATGACAATCTTGTCGAGTTGCAAGGTTACTGTGTTGAAGGAAATCTTCGCGTGCTTGCATACGAGTTTGCAACAATGGGATCATTACATGACATTTTGCATGGTTTGTGAACCCATCATGTTATATTTTAGTTCTTAATATAAATTTATCTTGTCAAATATTATTATGCATTGTTTGACTGTTGTCTTCTTTCTTTCTGGATTATAGGAAGGAAGGGGGTTCAAGGTGCACAACCAGGTCCGGTGCTTGACTGGATGCAGCGGGTAAGAATTGCAGTTGATTCTGCAAGGGGCTTGGAATACTTGCATGAGAAGGCTCAACCTTCTATCATACACAGAGATATCAGGTCTAGCAATGTGCTTCTCTTTGACGACTTCAAAGCAAAGATTGCAGATTTTAACCTCTCAAACCAGGCCCCTGACATGGCTGCTCGCCTTCATTCAACTCGAGTTTTGGGGACTTTTGGCTACCACGCACCAGAGTATGCTTTCTAATGTTCTTATCATTATGTTTACTTTTTCTTAACCAACCAATCATCGGGTATTGCTATGCGTAGTTGGCTTTGTATATGTTGGTTTGTTTAATGCTATTCTCAGGTAACAGCTAGGACTTTTTTCAGACGTTTTTAACTGGTCAGACACAAACATTAGTTTTCTTCCCCCTTGCATAATCCCCATTAATATCATCACCCACATGCCCCCCACCCCCCAACCCGCTGTGCCCTGTCCCGTCCTGCGACCCCAAATGATGCTGTTATGGGGACTCCCTAGAAGGGTAGTTACAGAAATGCATCTAAGGTTCAAGGCTGTATGCAGAGTCCAGTCTGTTGCTTGAAATAAGAACGTTAATTTGAGGGAGCACTACTAGTTTTTTCCCTGAATGCATCATTTTGCTATTTAACTCTGTTGTCTTCTAGATAAGCTGTAGGCTATTTAAGATTCTAATTATTTGTGGCTCTAATTTTTCCCAGGTATGCAATGACTGGACAGTTGACACAGAAGAGTGATGTGTATAGCTTTGGGGTTGTCCTTCTAGAGCTTCTGACTGGGAGGAAACCTGTTGACCACACAATGCCCCGTGGACAACAGAGTCTTGTTACTTGGGTGAGTATATTGCCTTTCTCTACTTCCATTGATCATTGCGAGTGCACATTTCTATTTGTTTTATGGTGCTTGATCTTTATTTGATAGCTCTTTTAACATTTTCTTTTTCTCCGATTAGGCTACTCCAAGACTTAGTGAAGACAAGGTTAAACAATGTGTAGATCCAAAACTGAAGGGAGAATATCCTCCTAAAGGAGTTGCCAAGGTATTCCTATCTTCTGTCTGCATATATTGCACATGTTCAATTTTGTACTCCTTGGGATGGGATTGGTTCTCGGGTATATGAGAACTCTGGATGACTTACGTACACACGGCAGACATAAAAAACCAGTGCTTAATGACTTTTTTTTTTTTTTATATTTCTGTTGTTGCAGCTGGCGGCAGTGGCAGCATTGTGTGTGCAGTATGAAGCTGAGTTCCGTCCAAATATGAGCATTGTTGTTAAGGCTCTCCAACCACTGTTGAAGGCTCAAGCTCCAGCACCAGCACCAGAGACTTAAAAAGCAGATGAATCCAATTTCTTCACATTTTATCAAAATGTCTGCAACCTATGCACAGTTTGGTTTCATTTGACTGCAGATTTTATCAGGTCGCTAAATATTTTAATTTTTCTTTCCAATTTTTCATATATTGACATCAATGTGTAGGATTGGGTTGGAATGTTCAATGTTACGCTGATATGATCCGTCTTTTGCTGGTTTTAGACCCCGAGTGCTGATGTCTTTTTGAGTTGTAGTCATAAAATTTACCAAGGGATTGGGTTGTGTGGTGGTTAAAATTGTTACCGAGTATTGTTTGCTTTCGAACTTCTTTTTGTGCTGAGTAAATGATCTTTCTTTGTATGTATATTTCTCCTGGCACAATAAATTAAACCAAGTGAAGTCTGTGATTTATTGTTGGTTAGCCTTTACTTCAGTGCTGAAAAATCTCTCTCTCTCTCTCTCTCTCTCTCTCTATGCAAAGAGTTTGTCTCTTGGATTCTTTATTATTTGGCGAAAATGTCTGGTGATATCCATGGCGACGAGTACGCATCCATTTCCATATCAATCTCCCTATAACAAGACTTAACTGTCATAATAATAGAGTATCACATCCAGCTTGTAATCTATTCTATTCTTGGTTCCACGCCTAAACTTATGTTTGGTAGGAGGGGGAGAGGAACTAAAAGGGGAGGGAAAATTTTCAATTTAACAGTTGAGCTACAAAATATAACACCCTACACCCCAAGAGGGTGCTCTTAATATTATACCTGGTTTCCGACCGGATCCGACCCAGGAGGCAGCCTTTATCCTTTTTCCGGACCCAAAAAGAGAAAATGAGAAAAAGGAATAATTATTGCCTGCGCAAGAAAATCGGTTAACTATATAATTGGGTTCGGTTAACCAATGCCTATAAACACCAATTAAGCTTCCTTTATTACTTGTTCTTAACAAACAATCATTACAAGTGCATTAATTATTTTAAAAACAATAATAATTACTCCCTCTGTCCCTATTTAACTATCCTTTTTTGGTCAACTTATCACAACTTTGACAGTTAATTATAAAAAATATATATAGAATTAAATTTTCAAAAAATATATTTTGAAAAGTTTAATATTTGTACTTTTCAAATTTTATCTTAAAAAATTTTATAACTTTATAATTTTATCACAGATAATGGTCAAAGTTGTGATAAGTTGACCAAAAAGGGACAGTTAAATAGGAACAGAGGAGTACATTATAACATAAAATTTTTGACAAAATTATCCTTAGAGCAATAGTATAAATATATGGTGAGGGAAAATTTAATGGTTAACTATTTTTTTTAGCAAATATTTTTTTATATCAATCTTGAATTTTTTTTTTCTAAAATCTATTATAATATATGTTAAAAAAATTTTGAAACTTACTCTTAAAATTATTTTTTTATTATTTCGGACTAAACTTTATAAAATTTGTGGTTAAACTTTATCAAAAAGAAATTATATCAAACTTGGATTTTTTTTTTCTAAAACTCTACCACAATATATGTTAAAGAATTTGAAACTTACCCTTAAAAATATATTTCTTTTATTTGGGGTTAAATTTTATCAAAAAGATATTATTATTTTAAAAATTATAAAAAAACATTTTTTGTAAAATAATTTTTATTTTTTCTTCTATTCATTCAACTATTAAAATTATTAATATATTTTTTGTTAAAGAGTAATATTGTATTAAAGAAACATATCAATAAATAAATATGTAAAAGAATGAATTAATATTAACTTTTTCACTTTAACACAATTTTTAATGCACTTTATCAGCCTTGTTAATGGGTGCCTACGGACACCCATTAGCAAATTCCTAATTATATTAATGGGTAAATAGAACCACTATGTATATATTCTCTCTCCCAAGTCCCGTCCAAGACCCAAGCGCCATCCTAAACCCCAGGCCGCCTCTGTCTCCTTGCCTCCCTTTTTTTCTTTGAAAGCTCTCCTCTGAAACGAAGCAGTTTTGTCCAATCTCTTTTTCTCAGTAATGGCTGATGATCCAATGGATTGTTCCGATTCATATGTTGGTTCAAAGCGTAGGAGCGCTACCGACTCCGAACAAGAAGAAGAAACTCTTCTTCAGCCTCAACTCTCCTCTTCTGTCTCTGATATCACTGCCCTCCACCGCCAGCAAGAGGTAACAGCCATGGATGATAGCAGTCCCAAGAAGAAAGCCAAGTGCTTTTCTCTTCTTCCTGAGGAAAACCAAGAACCGGGTCTTTGTTCTTCCACCGAGAACGCCTCTCTTTCTGGGTCTTTTGTGGAAGAAAAGAAACATGGTGTCACAAGCAAAGAGGGTTCTTTTGGAGTTCAAGAAGTTGATGTCCGAGTCGACAATGCCACTGAAGTTGATGTCAGTTCTGTCCTTGATGCTGATGAGAAGGAACATCTTGGGGCTTGCTTGGAATTTCAGGTGAAAAGGGATATCAAAGGAAAAGCCTTGGAATCTGAAAATGTACTTGAAGCTGAAAAGAGACGACTTTTGGGTGAGCTTGAAGTTGGAAAACTTTTTGGTGCCAAAATCTGTCCTGGAAACATCTTTGGTTTGGCTTCAAATTCGGCCAAGATTGACGATGACAAGTCCATTGGTGGCATCCAAACGCTTGATTCGCCTGTAAGAGGGTCTGTAAAGATTGAAGTTATCGATGATACGGCGTTAATTGAATCGTTTCCAGTCTCCAAAACTGGAAACGGCAGTGTTAAGGATGACATAAAGGAGAAACAGGAAATCGATGGCAAGAAACCCAAAAGATCACGAAGAAAGGGAAAGAATGGGAAAAAGGTTTTAGGGGAAGCTGAGAGGCACATGGGGTCAACAAGAATTGTTGAAGTTCAAAATGGTAGGAAAGAAGGCTGTACGCAAGGCAAGATAATGTACTCAAGGAAAGAGTTAGAGGCTTTAAGGTTTGCTAAGGTTGTGGAACAGCGAAAATTGTGGAGGGATATATACAATGGTCTCGGTGCTGCTGTGGTCAGAGAGTACGATGACTTGGGAAGCTGGAAGCACCAGCAGAACATTACTTTGAGCTCTAATTCTCGTCACAGATATGGAAGGAAGGCAGAGTCTCCGGAGATTATGGGTATGTTTTTAATTTCTGTATACAGATGCATGTTTTTCATTGTTTAAGCATGCCTTTGGTTATAATTATTTCTATGTATTAGCTTTCGTAACTTCTCTTTTGTTTTTACGTAGCAAGAGTCCATTCATAGCTTTAGTTTGATACATCATGTAGTAGGTTTTACTGCTGTTGTTGGGATTATGGTATTGCTGTAAAATACACGCCTTATCTGATTTACTTCTGATGGTGATAGAACTTCATCAATCTTTTAAATTGTGGTGTTTGCTGAATATGGTGAGCTCAGCACTATATGCAGTATCATTTGATCTGGACTGCTTTATATATATAATTTTGAACCTTTTCCTGAGACAATAGTTTCTTAGAATTTAGAGTGTGTAGTTTATAGTATACCAAAGGTTTGGTTAGGACAAAGAACCCATCCTGTTTTGGTCTTTAACTCTAGAGCAAGGAATGACCGGGATTGCATTGTGTACTCTGATAGCCTGGCATAGAATGTGACATACTATCAGTCTGGTAGCATATGTTTTCCTTGGTTTAGATCAGTGTCCTGGAAACAGATTGGCACTATTTCCTTACATTCAGGATTAAGTTTTTTAGTCCATAATTGTTTCTTTATTCCTTTTCATACTTATCCACATTTAGTTTCTTCGTTAGTGTTTAGGCACTATTATTGTAATATTGAAAATTAGGAATTCTTAAGAGTGGACAATCATTTCTTTTCATACTTATCCCGCATATTAGTGTTTAGTTATGTTTTGGCACTATGCCTGTGATACTAAAAACTGGGGATTCCTTTTCTTTTTCTGGTGTGGCAGATATTTTTCCCTTGATGTTGTTAAAGTTCATTTTGCTTTTCTTTTTTATGTGCCTCTTAGCTCATCCTACTAGTTTTCCTTGTGTATTTTCAACTAAAGCAGATATTTCATATTTGTTATGAATCTAGACAATTATTATTCATGTAAAAGTTAAACTTGTATTTGTGGACAAAGATTTCAATTCTATTTTAAATTTAATCAAGATGCATTTCTATGTATTTGATGCGGCTTTGTGGTTGTCTTGATTCGAGCAAGTAGAATATTCCTTTTTTTCTTAAGATAAAATTTTAGTACAAAAAGAAGAAAGACAATTTTGTCCACTTTATTAGTGAAAAAAGTACTTTTCACATTAGGTCTTCTAAGTTTTATTTTTTCTTTTCTTTATTATATTTCTTTCATTCATGGAAATTATTCTGAAAAGTATGCTTTTGTTGTTTTTTTTCCCCACTCAAGGTTTAATTCAATTCTTTTTATATAGAAAAAACTGGTGTCTTGTAATTAACATAGAAGCAAAGCTCAGAGGCATTCTGAGCAGCTCTGTTCTTCCTTGTAATAGTATCCAGAGCATTTAGTGTCAACTTGATGGTTCATTTTCTGTTGTCACAGGTGTGGTTGCTGGAAGGGGAACAAGGAATGATCTTCATATCTATGTAAATTGAAGAATGGCCTGAAGTGATCTGCAAAAGACCTAATTGCAACAATTTGACTCATAGAATTTTCTTGTGTTACTTAGGAGCATATCTGTGTGTAGTTTCTGTATAGGCTACTTGTACATAGGAGTCTTGGTAGAGGGTTTTTTTGGTTTCTAATGCTGGGAGAATCTCTGTCAATGGTATTGATGATACGTTACATTCTTTTGTAACTAGAAACTACCAATAAATTGATGACATTTCTTAAAGAAAATTCAACCTTTTGAATGTCTTGCCAGTGTATGAAAGAGTTGCTATTGTTTGTTTCATGTTGTTTGCATATCTATGATGTTGTGTCATTCCCTTGAATTATTGAATTTTGAATTGGACAAGCACTTCTAAAGTTTGCCATCAATTTCAGGGGAAGATTATTCCGAAAATGTGGATAGTGAACTAGAATACATGGACGATAACAAGAATGAAAATGTATATTCTTTGGATCTTACTTGTACTGATCATCTTGGAGTTGAAGATGAATTTATTGAAGATGGTGATAGCGATGAAGATTACACGAGCATTCTTAGGCCCGCTTTCATGGTAGAAGGTGAACCTGATTTTGATTCTGGTCCTCCAGAGGATGGATTAGAATTTCTTAGGCGTGTCAGGTAAGCATTCTCAATTTTAAATTGTTTTTAACTTATTGGATCATTCTCTGTTGGTAATGTGTGTCATCTTAGTTTTGCTTCACTGTTCAAACCATGCAAAAGAAAGTATAACAGCTGCTGAATTCTCAGTTCCTCACTGAGAAGTTTTTTTTAGTGGAAAGAGTTTGCATAATTAATAGTAATGGAGTTCCAGTAATTACTAATTTGTGGTATAATAGCTGTTTTCCTCTGCTAGACCAACACATTCAAGATTGGACTCGGGAGGAATCTAAACATAGGTCTGAGTCTGACTAATCTATGACTAATGTAAGCTTGTTGGAGCCTGGATGGTGTAGCTGCAAAACAGGAATGTCTGTTTGGGCCGGAATATCATCTATTGTGGTCTAAACCAATCAACTTTCCATTTATTCTCTGGTGGTCAATTATTAAATCATCCCTGCCTAATCAAGCTTTAGATATATGTTTTGGGCCATCTTCCTTGTCAATTTGATGCAAACCTTCCCTGCTATCTCCCTTTTTGCCAATTTGCTATGACCTCCATCAGAACAGTTTTGAACATCACTGCTATTTTCACAAGTTCTATTCTGAAAATTGGTTGTCAGTTCTGTCTTCTGTGCTTATTTGGTAGGTTTTCTGGAGCTTTAGAGAAATAAGGTTCTTGTTTTCCCTTTATTTATGTTTTGTTGGGATATTAAATCCTATTGAGATGTCATTTGACTTTACCGCACTAATCTGTGAAATCCTTGGTCTATTTTTTGTTAGGAGTTGCTTCTTGTATGACAGGCATGTCGTAGATTCCTATATTGCCATATTGTTTTTTTTTTTTTTCTAGGATTATAATAACTATAAATTGTATTCATTTCCTGTATAGGTGGGAAGCTGCGCAAATTCCAAAAGTAAAGATCGCCAAGCCTGACCATAATAAATTAAACAAGGAACAAAGTGTTTATATGCCCCAGATTCCTGAAATTGCCCAATGTCCGGAACATTTACAGCCATTGAAACAGTGGGAGGAAGCATTTCTTGCAGATTTTTCAGAGCTACGACTGGTATGTACTTTTGGCCCATTTCACTGTGTTCTGTTTACTATGAGGACAGATCTGCTGTTTTTGTGTCCGTCCTCCATATAAACTGATGAGGTTTTCAAAGAAACCTTAGTGTCTAAAGCAATAATCATTGTTAGCATCTGTAGAACAGTAAATATTTAACAATTACATGTTTGAGGTAACAGGCTTTAACCTTTTTACCTTGATCTCAGACTTTGTCACATCTGGAGGATCCATGTCCTAAAGTTTCTTGTAAACTACCAAAGTTTACTGTTGAAGAGGACTTGTGTCATGCTCCTGAGAGTGCCGTTGTTGAGAAATTTAACGACCTTACAACCAGTGCTGCGGACAGTGTGATTTTACCGTCTCATCAGAATCCAAGTGCTAAAACCTCCGTAATTGATACTTCTGGTGACTACCCCACCTTAGCTGCCATTCGGAAGATGGACTCTGTAACTCGAGTTTCAATGCTTAGGAAACGCATAAGCTCAATCGAAAACATGGCCTCACTATCAAGGAGTAATTGCATGTGGCTATTTGCTTTATGTGCAGCAGTTGACACCCCTCTGGATGCCGATACTTGTGCTTCTCTTCGTAGTCTGCTTCGGAAATGTGCTAGCTTGAGAGCTGAGAAGTCCGAGCTAGATGATGAAGTTGTTATGCTAAACATTTTGGCCACAATTTCCGGAAGATGCTTTGGCCAGTCAGAAAGCTGAAGGGGTTTCTCCATTACAGTCTCTCTATTTATGCTGTTGCATGAACTTGTAAAGTTCTTAATGACCATGTAATTCTACGGTATCTTATTATGAATCAAGTTTGAGGTTTTGGGGCACAAGGGGTGGGAAAGTTCAGACCCCCCGTGTACAAATGTAGGGATTACATGAAACGGTTACTTCATATCAATAGCATATGTTTTGTTTTTGCTTTTTATTTTTCCTTTTTTGTGGTAATGCGGAACGACCCATTAGATTCAAGAAGGGAAATCAGACATTTGTTTGTCTGAACATTTGACAAAAGGCGTTTACCTTTTCAAACTTTGAAGCTAATTGTCTTGTGTTTACAAATCTTAATCAAATGTTGGCTTGGCTTTGGATAGTACAAACTACGAATTACAAAGGCGTGCAGAATTAGCCAAAGGGAGTACAAAGTTGTACTGACTCCTACCAACAATGATTGATTTGTAAGCCAAAAACGAGTGTACTTGTGTTTTGTACCCGCTGTGTGTAGTACATTTTGAGGGAATGTACTTACTTCTGGATTAGATTCAGAACGTGCTGCTTCTGCTTCTGCTTTTATATAAATTCAGAGCCATTTGTTCTAAAATATGCATCATCATTCATCATCTCCAAGTTCTGATTCCGAGCATGAAGCTGTAATAAGGTGGAGGAGCCCAACAGGAGCGACATGAGATCACATGTGGTCACTTATCTTGCGTGAAACTTTGTTCCGGTGTCTTTCATGTGTTCTCAGGTCGCCCCTGCAGGACTTCCCTTCTCCGTCAGATTTTCTTTCCCGCTTTATTTGGAACCGTTTGATCGTCCATATTGGTGAGTTGACCATTTCTTTTTCATTCTATTCTTTCTTTTTTCCTTATCAATAATTCAATATAGATACCCTTTTGGTATAAGAATTCGAACTCAACTTTTTCAGCCGAGATATACCAAGCTTCGTAAATGAAAATTTATGAAATATTTGCCATTGCATAGTTCTAAATTATGTCCATTAGTACTATTTTGTAATCAATAATAAAATCTAGGGGAAATGTAATTTTTCCTCAATCCAAAAAGAAAAAGAAAAAAAAATGAAGTAGGCAAGTTGCAATTAATCTATGTAACTTAACTTTTGAACTACTTGAACTGATACACGCACGACAAGACAAAAGGAGGAAGACTCGAAAAGTCAGAAGAGTATTTTGATGCAAACATGATGTCCCAAGTCTAACTACCTTACCTAGATTTTAGTTAAATTCAGGATGCAAACATGTGTCTGTTCTGCTTAGACCCGTGGGAATGGCTTCTTCTTTACAGCTTGGTAACTTGTGAACTCATCAGAGTTCAAACAAAGGAAAATAGAACCAGGAAAGATAATTTTGAGCTCTTCTCAATCATCTTTGGGTTGAAAGAAAGCATCAGCTTCGCATTGGAGGTGAGAGTAAGTTTTGGTATGATATTTTAGAACTAGACTTGTCTGAATCTGCTATTTTTATGGATGTTTCAGCTTTGAATGCAACTGCTTAATCGGCAGTGGAAAGGAGCTATCAGAATGATTGTCGAATATAACCTTCGATGCATCTGCAACTATAAGACTTTATGGATTGCAGACATTGAAGCTGAGGAAACTCCTTTTTTTTCTTTTTCTGGTACAATACGGGGTACTAGGACCCAGGGGTGGGGATGGCAGGGGTCGAACCCTGCCTTGTGACCTCCCAAGCCTCTTAGCCACTAGGCCAAGGGGTAGAGGTCTGAGGAAACGCTTTTAACTTGTGAGAAGATGAGGCAAAATCCATATAGGGTCTTATGGGTCTTAGAGCCCCCCAAAAAAAATCGTACCGTTAGTTTTCTTTGTTGAAGTTTACTATTGTTTTAAGCTTGTTGAATCAAATAAATGTAATATATCACTGAATTTTCAATAAAATTATGTGAGAAAAAAGTTTGGGCTCCCTCGACGAATTTTCTCCCAAAGGAAGCTCAGCTGGTTAACCTCAAAGGTGAGGTGAGAAGAAATCCTGGAAGTCCCAAATCTCACACCTGAATTAATGGGATTTCATGCAACAACAATACCCACGTGTGTTTGGAATCTTGCATTCGAGGCAATTAACATTCCCTATTCTCAATCTTAACTAAAAATATATCAAAACAGGTACAGCCAAGTCTAAATTAATTGCTTATCCAAAAAAAAAAAAAAAGTCTAAATTAATTGCAGTCTGATCATTTCCTTCAGCGCACCAGTTTAGCTTCCGAAAAGGGAGCTTGAGACCAGAAGCAAGAGAATATACAAGTAAAATGTCTCTAGTTAGAGAGGGACTACGTAAAAGACGTCCCTTTCATGTGACACTACATATACATACAAAACTATACTACTACCATCCACAAGCTCTCAACTCTTTTTAAGAGGAAAGAGCCCCAAGTGATCTTAAATAGTTTTAAGATTACTATCTTTCTACACATTTATGGAAAGATTAGAACCCACCTCCGATTCAAAGGCCTCTGGCATAAACTACTGACTTCATAGAACAGCAAGCTGGCTAGATTTCCCAGTTCCAACAATGACTAGGGGTCATTTCCCTGTTCAAGAAGGCTCTCAGTATTATACCCGCTGCCCCAAGCCCTCTCCTTCCAAATTTGTTCCACTTCTACAAAAGTCAATCCCTTGGTCTCGGGGACAAACACAATGACAAAAACAACTGCAAGCAACGCTATTCCAGCAAGAATCAAGAAAGTAGAACCAGTTCCAACTGCTTCAGCAACTGTTAGAAATGTCTGGGCCACAATCAAATTTGAAATCCAATTCACGGTAGCAGACATGCCACCACATATCCCTCGGTATTGCTCAGGGTATATCTCCGAGTTCACAGTCCATGGAACAGGTCCCATTCCAGGCGAGAAGAATGCAATGTACAGGGCTAAGCCAATGACTGCAAGCCATCCATAAATTCCATTTGAAGAGCCAGATGTTTCAGCAAAGAAAGCCCCAGCAAGAATAACAAGGGATGCAATTACACCTGATAAGCTTGAAAGAGCCAACTTTTTCCTTCCAACGTGATCAATAAGGTAAATGCCAACAATAGTTCCTGCTGCATTCATGGCAGCAACAACAAGAGACAGGAGAAGGGCTAGCTGATTAGAATTGAATCCAGCCATCTGGACTATTGTTGGGCTATAGTACATAACTGTATTGATTCCCGAGAACTGCTGAAAAGCCTGCATAATCACAGCATATATGTCATTCTACAGTCCTCGTACTGCCTACTAAACATAGTGAAAATAGTTTAGTATTCAGTCACAATAATCTTATTCAGCTCGCATATATAATACATGTCAAAAGAAATAAAAAGACCTGAGTCACATCTTGAATTAGGCAAAGCAATCCCTTTATCCAATTACCAGTGGATGTTTTTAAAATAGTTTTTTTTAAAAATCATAATTTTAAGACAAGCATCTTAAGAACAACAATGATCCAACCATTCTGATAGATAACATATTCTTACCTGAAGTCCAGCTCCAGCTAGAAAGGCAAGTCTGATTTCTTTTGTTTTAAAAACATCCAAATATCTGACAGTTTTCTTTCTCTGACGTTCTTCTTCAAGTGCTGCAGAAAGGTGATCTACTTCATCCTCTAATCGAGCAATGTCATAAATTTTAGAAAGCACAGCTACGGCTTTCTCTGTCTCATTCTGCACAAGATGTGAGAATAGTTCATTTGTTAAAGGATTATATAGAAGGAGGAACATGTTAAAACTTATTTTTAAGGGAACTTAAAACTTAAAAGCAAAGGTTACAACGAAAATTTTCCAAAGTAATAAAAGTACCTTCATGAAAAGCCATCGTGGAGACTCAGGCAAACATAGCATAAGGAAGAACTGAATGACAGCTGGCACAGCTGAAACTCCAAGCATCCATCTCCAAGTTCCTCGAACCTGTTCATGCAACAATGTCTTAGAGAACTAAGTAGAGATACTTAAAAACATTTTGGAGTGCATGAAGTCCTACGATGCATAAATACCCAGATACAAAAACAGCTCAGACAAACTTCAGCCATTCATGCTTTTCTCACCTATAAGAACATTAAGACCTCAAAACCCACATATCCAGATTTAAACAGTGCAAGATACATAAGTTCTCACCTAGGTGTGTGAAGCATATCTACCCATGTACTTCAACTCAAGGAAAAAAAAAAGGCATAACATAACATATGCTTATTGATCCAAGTTAAGATGCTTGTAACTATGAGTGGAAAATTAGCCTCGA
Source organism: Microcos paniculata (assembly GCA_030664755.1). NCBI lineage: Eukaryota > Viridiplantae > Streptophyta > Magnoliopsida > Malvales > Malvaceae > Microcos > Microcos paniculata. Next base: position 7,680,257 of record CP131462.1, on the reverse strand, counting down.
GTCGAAACCAGAAAAGTTTTAGAAGAAAGTTCAGAAATCCACATTATTAGAAAAAAAAAAGAGAAGAAAAGAACTAGAAAATTGTTCATAATGGCATCTAAAATGAGGGAACAAGCTTCACAACTTTAAAGTTCCTATTTTCATTTCATTAGCCCACATTTCACTAAACCTTTAAACTCATTGATGCCATAAATTGCATCATACATGAAAATCATGTGCCATGACAAATTTAGTTTACTAAGTACGCATGCCATAAATAACAGGTGCACATCATAACCTAACTAGCAGGAAAGAACGAGGAAGATTCCGTTACTGGTGTTTCCGTTCAAGAAATCAATAACATGCAAACCCCATATTATATCTTGATACGGCGCCTTCAAAACTGCAAAACTGAAAACCTTTCACTCCAGCAGATACTTAATGAGCATAAATAGATAAATTATCCTGCAATTACTTTTCTAGGAAAACAAACAACACTCACCTCAGGCAACTTTTGTAACTTAGAACGCTATTTGAGGATTACCTAATGAGGAATTTATTCTATTCACTAACAACAATAATAAGAGAGACTAAAAAGATAACAGAGCATGAATTGTCAAAGATCAATAGCCGGTAATTCAACATGCACATATTGACATTCTATCTTCAGGGCAAACGATAAGAAGATCCTCATTTTCATCCTTAGATCTTATCTTAATCAAAAGGCAAGATATGACAAAATTGTAACTGTTGCTATCTATACCATTTGCACCAATATACTTATTTCAACATGTATAGAATTCTATCTAAAGATTATTCGGCTATAGCCTGGTAATAGATGGTTAAGAAAATCATAACTGTCATCACATAATGTTTCAGGGACTATTACCAATCCATCTATATATGAATCGCTTCAAGCAGATGAAAGCAAATGAAGAGGTAAAAGGAAGATAAGCTGACCTCTGTAAAAGCAAGATTTACAAGGTAGGAAAGAAACTGTCCACCGGTTATCATAAGCACATTTGTACTCACTAGCCCACCCCTTACTTCTGAGGGGGATGCTTCAGCAATGTATACAGGAGCAGTAACCGATGCTATACCCACACCTAGACCAACTAAAAGTCGTCCCAATATCAGCACGTATGGATCAGGAGCAACAGCCATGACAATTGCTCCAGCTGCAAAGACAACATCAGCAAGAAGAGTAGCCTTCTTACGTCCATAAGCATCATTAATCCAACCCCCAGATGCTGCTCCAACTATTGCACCGACCAAGGCCATGCTGACAATAGTTTCCTGCCAGCTAAAGAATCAGGATGTTTCCAGATAGGGAAAGATTCACAAAATAGAAAATAATTTGCATGTTAACCAACAGTCAAGACTTATACAAGATAACAAGTTTAAGAGTCAAGGGAACTACAAGCCATCCAAAGTCCAAACCCCCAAGGGCTCCCTTTCAGCACCTCTTGCAAACACAAGATTTGCTTGCTTTTACCAGACACCAGAGTCCCCTACTGCTGATCAACTGAAAGCCTATGCCACCCAACAAGATCTAGGGAACAGTAGGCCTTGGAACTCTGCTTACACTGCTCTCCCCATTAACACCAATTCTTTTGTTTAATTTACTGTTTCTGTTTTAGTCATGTTCCTATTCCACCTCAATCAAAGACTCACAAAGAGAAATAAAAAAATCATTGAATCCATCATTTCACATTCTTTCAGGAACCAAGTAAACCTTTCAAAGCAGGTACCTGGAGGAAACTACTCTGATTGACCACCTCAAATTCATCTTTGATGTAAAGAAGGGCCCCTGATATTACACCTGCAGTCACCATTCCCAAATGAGAACATCTTCAAAGGAAAAACAAAACTTCAAAAGAAAGGGGGGAAATGATAACCAGAATATGAAAGGCATGAACAAATAAAAATAAAACAAATCTACACTTTTTTTTTTGTTCAGTTAAACTTCTGATACTGGTAAAAGAATTCCAGATCAAACTGTTCAGAAGCCTTTATCATAATTAACAGTTTTGCTTGACCAACTTGAAGGATGATCTCTCTCACACACCCTAGCGAAATTCCCAAGTCTATGGAGAGATGAAGGCTTACTTAGTGAACACCAAAATAAACTTAAAACAGAAAACATAGTTTTTGGTACTTAAAAGGGGATAAAGCCCCAAAACTATTTAAAAAAATAAAGCATGAATTAAACGGATTAGAACTTAATAAAATATCAATTGAATTGAGAAAAGCAATTAGATGATCATGTTAAAGTAAAGGTATTTATTTCTTTCTTCAAATTCTAAAATTGAGAGCAAAGTTTTTATTCAATATATTTTCTCTCCCGGTTCAGATTAACTCCAATGCCTTAAATCAGTCAAATTCCGCTGGTAAAATCCAGAGATTCTAAGAAACCTTAAATTCATCAACTGATAGATAAAAAGCCTTTTTCATCAGATGAACCAAAGTAAATAAACAATACTGAGAAAAAAGTTAGTACCAGAAAAGGATACCTGTGTCATAGCCAAAGAGCAAACCACCAATACCGGCAATGACCGTGAGTCCTAAAACATAATGATTACTAAAATATGACATTCTTCTCTCTGGAAACAAATCCAGATACCCTGAACTCCCTGGCAACGAATCTATCGTCATCTTTTCTCCTCTGTTTTGGTAATTAATTCAACTGTTAATTACCAAACAGAAAACACTCAGATTCCCAGGAATGAAATTCCCAACTGTTAAGACTTTCTCAATTTGGTCGTCAGCTGATAACCCACACCTTTTTCCCCATTTTCTTCTCACCCAACAACAATGAACAATTCAAGATTATAAATTTTTAGTCTTAACTCTTGATGATATTTTCCAAGGATCAATAATCAAGAATTTGCTTTATACCCAGAAATAAAAGCAAATCCCTTTCTTCTCGGGTTTTAGTCAAAACTCAAAATTGATTAACCAACGAAACAGAGCATGCATTTAAAAACCAAAACTTTGAGTTTAAGAAAAACTGAATTTCGTCAGTTGAAGAAAAAAAAAATTGACTTCTTTTCTCCGAGAAAATACGAATCCAATCTGATTTTCCCAGAAAAAGATGTTGGGTTTTTTAAGAATTATATTTCATTTTCTTTCCGCCCGCAATAGAGAAAGAGACCGTGAGAAGAAAGATGATGATGGGAGGGAATCAGAAAAGTGAAAAAGGGTCATATAATAGGTAGAGTTTAGACTTTAGACAGTGAGAGACACGACAACCGGGCGAATGAGGGAAAATTTTAAAGAAATTTTTTTCAAGACAATTTGGAAACGTAATTAAATATAGTACATCGAGGTATAAAACGATGGCTAAGCTAATCACCCGGCCGCCGGTAACTCACCCACTTCAAGGGCACACAAGATTTCATCAAAAATAAAAAATTTTAAAAAATTGCTATAGTCTATAGACTTCCAATTGTAGAAAATGTTTTTGTCCTTCGTGGTAACTGTAAATCCAGAAAAAAATAAATTTGTATCTTTGAAATAATTGGACTCTGATTTTAGATTAAAAAATCAATTTGGAAAAAAAAAATTCTTTTTGGTGGAAAATTTTTATGTTTTTTTGTTGGAAAATACCTACAAGGTATTGATTTATAGTCGTATGGAACTTAGAAATTCCCAATCTTACAACATGATTTTCATAATCATAATTTTTTTCAAAAAAAAAATCAATCATCAAAATCTGATGGTATTATTTTTCAAATTTCAGTAGTTAAAATTTAAATCCTAATCATTAAAATTAATATTACAAAATAGTAAATTTTAACAGGTAAAATTTTAAAGATTTTAGGTTAAAGCTCACATCGATATTAAGTCGCAAGCCAGTAACATAATCATTACCTTGTCAGTAATAATAATACTATTATTAATACTATTAAAAATACTAATAATATTGCTAATTGGAGGAGAAATTGGATAATGGATAACATTAAAAACGTGGAGTTTAATAGTATTATTAGGACATGGATGCATCTCAATAATTAGAAAGAAGATTAATAGGACGAATAATCTCTCGAGTAGACATAATAAGCTTACTCGCTTGTGACACTCCTGCAGAGCTTCATTGTTTTGTTTACCAGCCGTGCGAATCACGCAGTAGAAATGTGTGGCTCCCGACTGCCTATTTGTGATTCTTATAAACCAAAGGCGCAACTTCAATGGAGCGTGAAGACACGCCACTCTTGAATGTTAAAGACGGTGAAGCGTTACGCTTCACGTGGTGTCTCTTCAGGTGGGCACTGTCACTGGCTCCTTCCCAATTTTTTTGGGCCTCACACTGGCTTCTTTTCTTAGGGTCCATTTAATTATCATAATCTTTTTCTCCTTTTCTCATATTAGTCAGAGATAGTATAAGAGATTAAAATGGTAATAAGATTGTTTGATTATCGTAATCTTTGTCTTAATAAACCTCTTTTATATTGATATTATTGTGGATATATCATTTTCCTTGTAACATTTTTTTAATAAAGTTTAATTTGATTAACAAAATTATTTTTTTTATTAATAATAAAAATTTAGTCGTAGAAGAAACCATCTAATCGTTGAGTTTAGGAAAAGCCATCGATTTATATAAAAATTTATGGACCCATTATATCTTTATATGTGGACTTTTTGAATTCACAAAATTAACTAAATCATAGTTCCATCAAAATAATTTCCCTTTTTCTTTAATTTGTTTGGATAAATCTATGCGATAATTTCTTATGAAATAATTTGGTGCGTCCAACAAATATTATTATTATTATTATTTATACTCTTTTCAGCTATAATAACATCTATAGATATAAATGCAAGTGGATTTTAATTTGATGGTTCTTATTTAGACAAATATAAAGGGCTCCATTTATATGCATAAGACAAGTAGATGTTATTAGCTAAATGGTGCAAAGTTCCAACTCAACCAAAGCAAAGAAAACCTGCGTGCCATGCCACGGGGCAATCTCTGGTCCAATATTTCCCAACTCTTCTTTTTTTTAATGCGTGTGTACCTAAGTACCTACCACTATTTTGTCTGATTAAAATTTTTGTTCAAGTACTACTATTTATTTTTTATATTTATTAAAACTGAAGTTTTTTTCAGCATTAAAAAAAAAGGAATTGATGTGTTAAGCTCCTAATTTAGTAGTATTTTTTTGTTTACCCTTTTGGAAACAATCATTATTGTCAATTTGTCATGGTCTTAGGATGAAATGATAAAGTTTTCTTAATCTCGATACTTCCTTTTCCTTGTTATATATTGGCAGGGAAAACGTCAGCTTCCTCTTTTTCGTTCGGTTTCCTTTTTCCCATTTTATTTAAAGCGTAACTTCACTGTCAAGCCATGGGGGAGCTCGCACTACAACCCAACGATGTTGATTTGCATCAACACTGACATGCCGGTGAAATAATGGTCGTGAATTTCTCTGCCAATTGGGACCCGAGACAACACAAGCCGTGAACTCCCAACTCCTATTCTATAATTGAATAGGGTAGAAGTGAAGGTTTTTTCCAGACGGTCGACGAAAGAGAAATTGCAAACAAACAAACAATTACTATATATACTACAGAGTCCACGCAAATAGTTTTTTGCCACATTAGCTGCACATATTTTTGAAAATTAACCTCTAATAAATCTCTACAAATCCATTGTCCCTATTCACGAGAGGGACCATGCATGAGTCTGTTGACAACTCCCATCAGTTTGCCCCCATACAAAAAGCAAAAATTATATACAGTAAGCCTAGGTGTCGAGATCACCAGCCATCTGTAAGCTCTCCGAACCACTTATGTCTTTTTCACACGGAACAAGTCATTGTCAAATTATGTTGTTGTAGTGGTAATAATGGTTATGTTCTGCATATTCATGCTTGTTGGGAATTTTCCGCCGCCTCGTTAAGGTGAAGTTACTCATGAAGTATGTTTGTTCCTTGTTTGTGCTGTAAAATCGATCAAAGGGTTTCTGTGACCAAAAAGTGTGCCTTTGGGAGGCTTTGGGGCTAATTAATGGGCTTGAGGAAAGAGCCCCCTTGCCTGTGTCTGTCCTCCCAAAGAGGCCCTGCGAAAGCAAAATTATTCTGATAAAAATACACATATCTGAACAGGCAATTTGTTAGGACTAGTCTACGGACACTGTCAAAAGCAAAATCGAAAACCGCAAGCTCACCTTGTCTTGATATAAATTAGGCCACCAGGATTGACCATATGACTAACAAATCGTCCCTTAAAACCTATGAGAGGATCATGACATGATCAAATTAAGGAGATTAGATATATACCAAGTATCGAACACTCTCAGTTATTCAGTCATTTATATTTCTATGTAACTGACTTAATATTGATCACTTTCATCTATAATTTTGAGTGCCCATGTACGAGCACGCGTCTTCAGCGCATTCGACCTCTAAATTCCTGGATTCTGTCATCGCCACTATTAGAAAAGTGATCTTTAACAATAACTTTTTACAATGATTAAAATTGTCGTCGCGCAATGTTGTATATACATTGCTAGCTTACTAATCATTGCCAGCGTTATCAGTACCAAATACAGGAGACCGTGAGTCTATATATGCTATTACCCCTATATTAATGAAGTCATTCAAAAGGAACATAAAATTGAGGCTTGATTTCATGTGACGAATAAACTAATCTTTATCATCTTCATCTTCTTCTCCAACCCCACATTTTCCACTCTTGTAGTTTGCAATGGCAGAAAATATAGGTTGCCTTTGAAACTCTCAATTAATGCCACGTGGAGAAAGAAAACAACTGTAATGAGACAGGGAACAGATCGATGATCATCATACGGTCGACAGCCTCAAAATATTATATCCATGTCATCTTCATTTGTGTGGCTCTCAACTCTCAAGAGGTCATCGCTATATGCCATGTTGCGAGCGTCAGCACCAAGCAATTGTGATTGTGCCCTCACCTTACATGACATTATTTATGCTCTTTCGTGCCTATCTACAACGAAACGTTCCTGTACTAAATTATTATTTGAAGAAGATATTGAGATAACGAGAAACTTTGTTCCATATGATTTCCTAAACCCATATCCTTCATCCATTAAAGCCGAATTCAAATGAGGAGAATGAGATTAAACTTCCATGAGACGAGAGGAAAATATGTATTATAGACTTAGATGAAAATGAGAAAAGAAAATGCATGATTAAACGATTAAGGGACAACGAAATGAAAGAGTTAATTAAATTTATAGCAAATGGACAAAGATGATGATAATGCAAACGAAGAAGAAAGTGAGAGAGAGGAACTCTAGAAAATGGATAAAGATGACAATGGCATAATCATTTTCTTTCATGAAACACAAAAAGAGAATGAAAAGAAAAACGCCTTGGGAGTTTTGGGCCTCATGGCCTGCCGTGAGGCTTGAAGACGACAAAATTGCTAATTTCGGCTCCTTATTTTTGGGCCAATTCTTGCCAGAAACTTTGAGTAACATCGCTGGACACCAATTGGGCCACTCAGAGGTGTATCTATTGGACCACAAAATTGGCAGAACTGTGCAAAACAATAACCCAATCCTGACTTGTGGCCCAGAAAAAGAACCCAAACCTGACTTTACTCATTGGGCAGGCCCAGTTAACGAGAGGAACCTCTGTTACCACCACCACCAACTAGCAAAATGCCATAATCCAGCTGTGGATGCAAGTCAAATTCTGTGACATAAATGACCCGAAAGCGTTGAAGCAATCTATCTTTCTCAATTTTTTTTTCTCGACAAAAAACAAAAATATGGCTGAATCTTAACCTTTTATATATGATTTTCCAAGCATTGACCTTACACCGCACAGTGGATTAATGGAGAATAAATGTGAAGTGAGCAGTGTGGGCAGGAGCGTGCGTGATTAGCTCCATTTTGGTTAATGCCCCCATAGAACCGGCCACTAGTTTTGGTCCGCAATGTCACAATCATAAGCCAGGCGTGATCTACCTTCATAATACTATATGTATTATGTGACTAAAACCACCTAATCACTTCGTTTAAGAGACCACAAAAGAAAAAGTTGTCCCTAATCATTGTTTAAGAATAATTAATGACCACATAAAGCATATAGCTAATCAATATTCTCTCAGACCAGTCATCTATAAGATTCGAGAGCGACAGTCTATTTTATACGTCATGATAGACCAGTACCTCTTAAGTAGGTGAAAGAAACTTAATATTATTAAAATAATATATCGGATTAAGTTATATAAGTAAAGAAAACAAACTTAGTAGAGTTTCTCCAAAATAATTATAATTGTTTACCTAGGATATGTTACATTAAGAAATTAATAGTCCCGTTAACCCATGTTAGCATGGAGGAGGTCATAGATATAAGTTCTGTAAAAAGTTTAATCTCTATCGACTCGAAATTTATTTAAGTAGTAAATTTCGTTACCAAAGTAGTAATAGATTATTTTCCATTTGAATCTTATTACTAACGTTTCATTGATGTTAAAATATGACACATCTTACCTTAGCTCTCGGAGCATTCCAAACAAGTTTTATTGCTATGAGCCTAACATTCTAAAAGTCAAAACTTTAAATTTGTTTGGCAAATTAAGCAAGGTTAACAATTAACATCACTGCTTATTAGCTCCCTACGGTCAGTATTTAGTAACTGATTATTATAATAAAGACATCTTAAATTTCTGATACTCCATCGCCTAAACTTCAAAGGCGTGATGGCAAATTGGCAACTACCAACTGGTCCAACGCTCCCGTCGGTCTCGCCATCGACACTTACACATGCTTCTCCCCACTAATGTTTTGCTCATTTTCTCTCACTTTTTCTCCCACCTCTCTTCCCTTTTTTTTTCAGTTCCAAACTCGATTGTTTTTACTTTCCCGTTCATTTATGCACTTCTACAATTGGACGCAACTAGGTTCATCCTTGCTTTTTCATCCAACTGCAAAATTTTTATGTCTCATAAATGGTAAATATAAAATTCTGACCGTTTTGGATGTGGTTCAATCGTTAACGACAGATTATGAGATATATCATACGTGGAAGAGACATACATCATCGGGTTTGATTCTCACATTCAGAGTCCCAAACAAAAGTAGGGCTCCGATGATGGTACGTTGCGTTAGTCTTCATTAAGTAGAATCTTCAACAAAAGTAGGATGGTACGATGGGTTAGTCTTTTTAAGATTGGTGATGATAAATAACAAATATTTTGATATTCAAATGAAATCGGTAATCCTTTATTTATCGTCGTTAGGAATTAAAAAAGTGAATAATTCATAAATAAGTTACATGGCATATATGGAATGATAGCCCTTTCTCGATATGTCTAAGTGTGCTATCACTAATGTGGGATACGTAACATACCCGATGCCACAAATGGTTCAATATCTAAATTTACCAAGTAGAGATTTAATTGATCAGACCACTCATATTTAGTGCGAGTAATTATTTTCGCAGTGTACCTAACTATTTATGATTATTTGTCTGAGATTGTTTCACTGTTGGGCCAATTTTCTTTGTGGGGTCACCGGTCAGGCTATATACCCCATAAAGATATTATTTCAAGATGTTGATATTTATGAATATTTTATTTTATAAACTTAAAATTTCAAAATTTTAACCATTTATTCAATTAAATTAAATTATTGAAATTTCTCCTGTTGTAAAAAAAAAAAAAACACTAAACTTGCAAATAAAAATAAAACTAGAAAACGAAAAGGATTATTAATTATTAATTAAAATGTGAAAGAGTGAATAATAATTACAAAAGTTTATATTTATACTAGCATTTAAGTCTTGATCGTAGATGTCGATAAAAATCTGAGGACAACGAATGCAACACGTACAAGTTAATTTTTTTAGAGTTTTTTTAATAATTTTGTAATTAATCAGTAAAAAATAAAAACTGCATATATTTGTTAATGGTATTAAATTTATGAATTATTATGAATTAAATGTAATAAGATAAGTTTTTCTCGATATATATATATATATATATAAATATTTTTTTTAACTTTTAATTTTTCACCGCCTTTGTCGGCCCTTTCACTCTTTCCCTGAACTCTTGTCCTATATAAATCAAATAAGAAAAAGGATAATCAAAAGAAAAGTGGTTTAATTCCTTTCTCTTCCTTTACACCTACTATAAGACAATTAAAACTTTCTCACCAAATTTTCCTTCTCAGGTTTCTCACCTAAGCTTTCGTTATTTTCTCTCCATCCAAACAAGACTTTGTCGGCTTGGGTTGTCGAGATGGACTCGGACGACGACATGATTGACGACTCGGTCTCCATGGAAGAAGATTTTTACAGCGGCGATTTTAGCGATTATTACGACGAACCTAACGATAACGACAACGATTATTACTCTGACGATGACGATGATTACGGCTTACTTGAAGACGATGACGATGACGATCAAGATGCCGCCGTTTCTCGTCGCTCCCAGGTAATGTTTTTCAATTCCGGCAATGAAAAGAAGAAAGCTTTCCTTTTAATAACTTGGTGAAAGGAAGAAAATAAAAAAGAAAAAGGGAACCTACTTTTTTCCGTTTATTTTAGTGTCTTATTCGTTCTGAAGCTTTGAAAGGAATTACATAGACTTGAAGGTTAGTATAATTTGGAATTATAGAATACAGTTTAGGTAAAACTAGAAGAGAAAGATAGGATCTTCATACTGATTGGATCCCTGGTAGAATGATGAAAAATAATTTTATTCCTGGGCCAGGAGGATTATTTGAATGATTTGGTTGTTACCATCATTAAAGAGGCAGATGACAATACATAATCTTCTCTGATACAATGCTGGTTTGTTTCTTGGTTTTAGTTTTCTTTGATTCTTTTGTAATTCAAATAGGTTGTTAACTTAGTACCTCCTCTCATCTTGGTTTTGATGTAGTGCTGAAATGGGTTTGAGGTTTAGTTTGGTTTTTGTTTTGTTAGTGATAAATAGAACTGAATGTGGGCACTTACAGCTTCCTTTCCACCTTCTTTCGTCATTAGACTAACTTCCAGGCTTCAAGTATGCAAAATTTGAATAGTCAATAACAGTACTTGTTGAATTTAGTACAACATTTCTTGCTCTATTACTGTTACTGACTTGTTTTTATTTCTATTTCAGCTAGGTTATACTGTTTTGAAGGAAGCAGATATAAAACAACGACAGGAGGATGACATTTCTAAAGTTTCGACTGTTCTTTCAATATCAAGAGTTGATGCAACTATTTTGCTCCGTCACTATAATTGGTAATGTTTTTGTTCTTTATTATTCTGCTCTTTTGGTGCTATTGAGGTTTCTTTTGCGTTACTCACAATTATTTGCTGGTATGATTCTAAAGTTTGTCCATCTCTTCTCTTTTACATCCTAGTTTATTTGTACCATGTTTTGCATCCTTTTCTGTTTAAATATGGCAAGCGACCCATTCTGCTTTTAAATGGAAGGTTGATGTGGCTGCATTTGCGCTTTCATGTCTGTTTGTATTTGTGTTGTTTTCTGGAAATTTCTTTTTCTGAGCATGGTTTGCATAGCAGGATTGTCAGGAAAGTGCGTGACTTTTAAATGAAGGGTCGATGTGGCTGCATTTGTGCTTTTATGTCTGTTTGTATTTGTATTGTTTTCTGGAAATTTCTTTTTTCTGAATATGGTTTGCATAACAGGAGGGTCAGTAAAGTGCATGATGAGTGGTTTGCTGATGAAGAAAGAGTACGGCAATCTGTTGGATTGTTGGAGAGACCAGTTGTTCAAGTATCCAACACTGGAGAAGTAAGTTCTATGGATTTATGTAGTTGCCTTTTGTTTTTGAAACTTGTTTGTTTCTATGAGATATCTTCCCTTGACACATCTTGTTTCTTCCTGACCAGCTTACCTGTGGGATTTGTTTTGAATCGTTCCCATGTGACAATATTATTTCAGCTGCTTGTGGTCATCCTTTTTGCCGGGTTTGCTGGCAAGGTATCTCTCACACGTGATGTCTGATAGGATACCTTTCTCTAATCTAAACGATGGTTGCATGCAAATGTTTTCCCTACTGTTATCCTACTGAATAACCCCTTTGTAACATACCTATTTACTTTATTTTTTTTTTCATATTAAAATCATGGTTTTGATTTTCATATGTTAGATAGCTAATTGTTCCTAATTCAGTGTACTTTGTTATTTGATTTACGTCATCAATGTCTTTCTAATGCTTTTTTGACATTAAAACTTGCTCATACTTTTGTTGCTATATTTGTTTAACTATGTTAGGCTACATTTGCACAACAATTAATGATGGTCCTGGATGTTTGGCACTAAGGTGTCCTGATCCTTCTTGTAATGCCGCCATTGGCCAAGATATGATTGATAAATTGGCAACTACTGAAGAAAAGCTAAAGTATTCTCGTTATCTACTCAGGTCCTATATTGAAGACAACAGGATGGTAAGTTTTGTATTCATTGAAATGCCTGAATAATTTGAACTTTTTTGTTTGCTGATGACTGGATTGAGAGTTGAGTAGACTTCTTAATTTGAGCATCAATTTCTGGTTCCCTTAGTTTTAATGGGGTATTCCTTTTTGCTTGTCTTCTTCACTCTGCTAGACCAAGTGGTGTCCAGCTCCAGGGTGTGAATTTGCCGTTGATTTTGCTTTCGGCAGTGGAAATTTTGATGTCTCCTGTTTGTGCTCACATAGCTTTTGTTGGAATGTGAGTTCATTCTGAATTTTTTTTTAATTTATTAGATTCTATGGACATTACTCTCTTCAGGATTTCTAAGTTCTATCAAATCTTGGTCACAGTGTACTGAAGAAGCTCATCGTCCTGTGGACTGTGCTACTGTGGCAAAGTGGATTTTGAAGAATAGCGCGGAGTCAGAAAACATGAATTGGTAAACATACACACTAGCATTCTACATCCAGAAGAAGCATGCCGCAAGAAATTATGATTGCTAGTGCTGAATATATATTTCAGAATGTTAGTTTAGGTTGAATATGCTAAAACTGTTTTGTTGTGATTTGACATATTCTATTCAATTAAGTTTTTCAAGGTATATAATAAAGTGTTCTATGATAAGCCTCTTCTGTTTTTTTCACTTAGGTCTTTCTATATGTCTGTTGTTCCACCTTCCTGTTGGTATTTAACAGGACCATCTTATTTTTCTAAAGACAAAGTCTGAGGGAGGGGAAGGAGGCATTTCAGCTAGGTTATGATGCATGGAATGGTTTGGAAATAGTGAGACTTAGGTCATTTTTACTTTCTCATGAAGTGTTATTAACTTTTGTATAGTTGAGTGCTAGGTGCTAACCTTTTTCTTTTTCATTAATAAATTTTTTTGTTGTGAAGCCAATGCTACTTATCTCTATTTTATCATCTTATGCCTTTCATTCATTTAAATAGTCTGTGTTCTTGTAGCATGGATAAAATATGGTGGAAATCTTGCTATCTTGTTTACCGCTTTTGTTCTGTGCTATGTTCAGGATATTAGCTAATTCGAAGCCTTGTCCCAAGTGCAAGCGGCCAATTGAAAAGAACCAAGGGTGTATGCATATGACATGTACGCCACCTTGTAAATTTGAGTTTTGCTGGTAAGCCTCAAATCCTTTGTTGGTACAGGAAAATCGTTCTTCTTTTCTCACATTGATTAAAAGTCAACTAAAATGCGAAAATTAACATAGAATCCAAGGCAACGCATGTTTTCTAATACTGTGATAGCGGGATTCATTAGAGGAAACTAACTAGTGAACAAACCTTGTCTCTTGAGACAATCATATTAATTTCCTAGAATGATTTGAAATTCTCCAATAAAATTAACACTAGGGTGCATTATTTTATTTTTTGAAAGTATGACGCTGTCCCTGAAAAAAAACCACATACACAACTTCTGATAGAGGAATCCTTAGATTTAATTACATAAATAATTGAAATGAATTGAAGTCTTCAGCTTCTGAATCTTTCTTTTTATGACTTTTTTAACCTTTATACCAATTATATGTAATTGTAGGTTATGCCTTGGTGGATGGGCAGAACATGGTGAGAGAACTGGTGGTTTCTATGCTTGTAATCGCTATGAAGCAGCTAAGCAAGAGGGAGTGGTATGGGGACTTATAATTTTTTTTTTTTGTTATTTATATCTTTCTGAGTGATGATTAAGCTTGTGTATTATGATTTATATTATTGCTTATAGTATGATGAGGCTGAAAGAAGACGAGAAATGGCAAAGAATTCGTTGGAGAAATACACTCATTATTATGAACGCTGGGCCAGCAATCAATTGGTATGAAGATGTTACTTTGAAGCATACCCATTTTCCTGCTTTGTTATTACATTGGTCCTTAATTAATTTTCTTCATCTTTTTAGTTTTTTTTTTAATCAGCACCTATATTCTGGATTTTGTGTGCTTCATGATTATTGTTACCAACTCAAACTTGGGATACTACTGTCAAACATGAAGCTTCCTCTGCCGTGTATTATGATTAGACAATGGTATTTGACATGTCAAGCATTTCTAAAATGAATTTTATATGAGCTAAACAGTTTATTTAATATATGTAAAAGGGAAAAAGACAGCAGATAAAAAAGATGGGAAAGTAGAGAAAGAAAACAATCTGAATGGCTGGGCCCTTTTACAGGAATGCTAAGAACTTGGTATTAGATATAGAAAAAGAAGTTATTATCTAGTTGTTATTTTTACATATTGGGATTTATGTGCTCTTCATCTCTTGCTCGTTGATGTGCCGCCCAATGCTTAACATTTGAAATGGCACTTGAAGTAGAGGACCCTGTCTTCTGCTTGAGATTTTAGTAATAACATTTTATCAGGTATTATGTTTGAGAAATTTATAGCTTACATAGTAAATGACCAGGTATCATTGCTTTCATAATGCCATTGTTTGAACGTTTTATGCTTCTGTGATTGCTTCCATCTTGGCTTTATCTTTCGTTTCCGTTGAATTCGGAAAATAATTTTTCATTGATGGTAGATTTGCGTAACCTGGAGATTTCTGTTTGCAGTCAAGGCAAAAGGCTCTTGCAGATTTAAATCAGATGCAAACCGTGCAGGTAAGCTATTCCTATGTTTTAGTATTACTTTTGCTTGGTTTTACGTTTTCATTGTTTTAGTTCAGGTAGCTGGTTCACTTGTCATTTATATTTGTCTTTTGACATTTTCTTCTTCATGTGAACATAAGAAGCTTTCTCTACAAAGGCAGCTTAAAATGATACTTTAGCGTTTAGAGCTTGAGTATAGAATGAGACTTTACTGCCTTCTTAGGTTTAACTTATCTTTTCAAATTTTTACTTTTTTTGAGGGAATTGTGTGTTATGGTAAACTCTCACAGTTTGCTAACAATGATAATGCACCTGGGAATAATCTGAAGCATTCTTTCCAGCCTAAATTGGTTGTGCTTGGGAAGTTATGCAGTGGATTCAATTTCTATTAGAAAGTCAGCTTTAACATGGTTACACGGTGTCATTTGACTTCATGGTCTATATTAGGACCATCTGAAGAATACCTCTCTTTCTTTTTTCCTTTTATCTTTTTTATTTTTATTTTCAAAATTTCTAAGAAAATTTCTTGAATTTTGCCAGCTTGAGAAGCTTAGTGACTTACAATGCACGCCTGAGTCTCAGCTTAAGTTTATAACAGAGGCATGGCTTCAGGTAAATCAGTTGCATGAATGCAATATGTTTCTTCTTTTTGTAAGAAAAAAATAGTAAATTCATGTTTTCATGGTACTTCAAATGTTGCAGATAGTTGAATGTAGACGAGTTCTCAAATGGACTTATGCATATGGGTATTACCTTCCTGAGCATGAGCATGCTAAGAGACAGTTTTTTGAGTACTTGCAAGGTATAAGCGTATTTTCAATAATGCTTGGGAGGAAGTACATATATATATATATATATATATTACAAAATTAGAAATGGACCAAAGTAATATGACCAAGTATGCATTTTGTCTTTGTTTTTTAGGGGAGGCGGAGTCGGGTTTGGAAAGGCTTCATCAGTGTGCTGAGAAGGAATTGAATAAATTCATTACTGAAAATGGCCCATCAAAGGAGTTTGATGACTTTCGTGCAAAGCTAGCTGGGCTGACAAGGTATTTTTATATTTACTTTTGAATGAATGACTTCAGTTTTCATATTACATAGAACTCCGATAATCTATCTCTCTTTTTCCTCTCATCTGTGAATCTGTCGGGGAAAGAATGAATCTAAACTATACATTGGAAGGGACTTATGATGATTTTGTTTGTTAAGTTTCCACTTGTTCATCTCCTTTAAAACCTTTGTTGACATGCACAAACTTCCTCGTTGGACTTCTAATCATATTTAGTAAAATATGTCTCATGAGAGGGGCAAGAACTGATATCGTTAATGGAGTGTCTTTTCTGATTCAGTTTCTGGTACTTTTCTTTATTACAGCGTTACAAAGAATTACTTTGAGAATTTGGTTCGAGCGCTCGAGAATGGCCTAGCAGATGTCGACTGCCAGGCCGCTGCAGCTTGTAGTAAGACAACAAGCTCGAAGAATGTGGGAGGGACTAGTAAGGGGAGGGGGAGCCGGGGGAAAGGGAGCTCTAAAACTGGTGGTTCCAGCAAAAATGTAGATGACACAAGTAATTAGTCTTGCGATGCCTCGCAGTTTCTAGCTCTACAATCATTGCTGGGGTAATATTACCGGTCCTTTGTTGTTTTGGGGCTCCTACTGTATCGCCGGTGTGTGTAAGTTGCTGTATATGTATATATATATATATGAAAATATATTTAACACCTATCTATCAAATATAACCTGCCAACTTGCTTTCGTTACTGATTATGGCGTATTATAACAAGTTATTCAGCTCTGAATGAAATATGTTCATTAGCGGTGTAAAAATTCACCAAGTCAAATGTAGCTTTGACCCCCTTTTTCTTTGTGTAATCTCTTATTATCTGGCCATGTGGGGTTTCAAAACTATGAATTCCGAGCCTTTTTTAAATGGAAGATTTCTTCTAATGAGATATGGTGAAGACCTATGAAAATTTTGGTATTGAATAATGAAGCGGAATGCGTTGCACTTTCTTAGGGTTTAAAAGGGTAGAAGGAAAAGTTATCTGAGCAATTCGAATATAAGAGCAAAACCTTATTTTGATTAAAATCTTTTGGAGCTTGTAATCTTATCTTTGTTGAAGAACTCTTTTAACGATTTAGACAAATATGAAATATCCTTTCGATAGAACCTTAGACGTATTGAACTTCCCCATATGTCTCAGTTCTCATTCCAATGTCAACAACAAAGAGTCCCTCTTTTCAGTTTGTGGGACGAAAGGCATTTACGCGGTAAGCTCTCACTTTTCGAGTGAACCAAATCTGGGAAAAATTTTCATCTTAGTTGGCCAGATTGTTTTAATATTTTCATGCTGACTGCATTTAGCAATGCTCTTGAATATTGGCGAGAACCCATTTTCCAATCCATGCCTGTTAGCATCATTGCCTTGAACTCTTGATAACTGATCCGACCATCCTACAAAAATTGATCGATGCAACAAAAAGGAAAAGAAAGTTTATAAATGATTTACCAGTAATGTTTTAGAAATTGGAAGTCTTTAAGTTTGGAAATTAAGGATTTTACCTTGTCCAAGTCGACATCGTGCATGATTTCTCTGATTGCCTGTTCATTGTTGGGACCAAAGTCGTCGTGGAAGGCTTCTTGCAACTCCTCCAATTCGATATACCCACTTTGGTTCTTGTCGAAGTAATGGAATGCATCAGCCAGATGCTCGTCGTAGTCGATCCTTTTCAGGTGAACTGCCATTGTCACGAACTCCTCACAGCTAAGCGTGCCACTTCCATCAATATCAGCCTTTTGGTTCAAGAAAGCAGAGGACAGATTTCAGATAGTACAGAGACAAACTTCATATAATTGGAAGCATTAATGTCGAATCGAAAGCTTCAGAGAGGTAGCATGGTGAGTTTTTAGATGAATTAATTGAACTTACCGCTTCCATTAAAATCTTGACATCAGGATCAGCAACAGAATGTCCAATTTTCTGAAGACCATCTCTCAGCTCCTCGAACGTCAAGTCCCCATTGTCGTCAGTGTCCATCATATTGAACATCTGTACAATTGCATGGATTTGTTCATTTGGCAAGTTGTCTGCTACCACCTGGAAGTAATGAGAAGACAAGAAAATTACTCAATCCCTTTTGATGATACATACAGCCACATTAAACACGTGAAGGAAGCAAAGAGAGAAAATTCAGAAGGCTTACCCTCAGAACTTTCTTCTTGAACTTGCTCATCAAGGAGAACTGCATGATCCTTGTTTTTACAAATTCTCCCAGATTAACATTTGGAGCGTGTTCCAAGTTTTGTATCCAACGATGCTCTTCATTTAACAAACAAGAAATTGATGAGTTTATCCATCCAATTTATGAGCCAAATGTCTAAAACAATCTGCTTTGGAATGTATGCAATTAAGAAATTAAGCATACGTACCAAGAACCTCTTGAACAGTCATTCGACTGTATGGATTTGGATCAAGCATGCTCGTTATCAAATCCTTTGCATCTTCAGAAACCTTAGGCCAAGGTTCCCTTTCAAAATCTATGTTACCTTTGATAATTGCGTGTGCAATTCCTTCCTCTGTGTCTGCTCTATTCAAGAGTTCCAGCAAATACCTCTTGTTAGAATACAAAAAAAACACACTTGCAGAAAAATCTTACAAGTTAGACTAATTAATGGAGTTTTAGCAAACTTCAAAATGGGGAAATCAAGGAAATTACCTGCCCAAAATGGGGGAACTCCTTGCTTAGACTAATTAATGGAGTTTTAGCAAACTTCAAAATGGGGAAATCAAGGAAATTACCTGCCCAAAATGGGGGAACTCCGCAAAGCAAGATATAAAGGATAACGCCTGTACTCCATATATCAACTTCTTTCCCATAATTTCGTCTTAAAACTTCTGGAGCCATGTAATATGGACTTCCAACAATGTCACTGAAACGCTTACCTGCCATGGATAACATAAAAGAGGAATTTTAATTAGGCCATGTTTCTGCTATTCAAGGAACAGATAGAAAAGTTTTGTACAAGCTTTACCAGGTTCATAGAATATGGAGAGGCCAAAATCAATAGCTTTAATTGGGGCAGTTTCACTTTCATCTGCCAACAAGAAATTCTCAGGCTTCAAATCTCTGTGTATCACTCCATGTTCATGGCAGACCTGCAGCAAGTTTTTGATCATAGGCTAACATTAAAACACTGTCAATAATGTCTGCATTCTGAAACAACATATTAACATCTTTATCACTTAGACTAATTAAAGAATAAGGCAGAGCATGAGTTTTAGGCTTAAAATTTCAATTTGATATGTTTGATTCGTTACTAAAATTCAATAAAATAGGAAACAAGAACAAGAAATTGAGGAAAGAAAAGGAAGAATTAAAGGGACCTTGACAATCTCCAAAATGGTCTTGACAACCTTGGCAGCAGCTCGTTCCGTATAATGTCCTTTAGAAACGATTCTATCAAAAAGTTCACCTCCATGGCAAAGCTCCATTACAAGATAAACAGCTTCTTTATCCTCGAATGCTTCCCTAAAGGTAACAATATTCGGATGCTTAGGCAAATGCTTCATGATCTCGACCTCCCTCCTCACATCTTCGACGTCGATCTCCGTCCTCAATTTGGCCTTGGATATCTTCTTGCACGCAAAAGCTTCCCCGGTTTCATGATCGAAACATTGATGCGTGATCCCAAACTCACCTCTGCCTAACTCTTTTCCCATTTCATATCGTTCCAAGATGTTTTCCCCCGACGAATCCTTCAAAACCCTACCACTTGGATTCGCACGACGTAAACTCAACGACTTTCGAGCCGCATCGTGGTCGAAATGTGCACGCTTGGACTTAGCCTTGGACGAGTTGAAATAATATTTCTTCGATATTACACCTACCAGTTTCGTCGGTGTTGACATGCAGCTTCCCATGGGATCGGAATATGGCGGCTGGCGACGATGATTATGCTGATGATGAGGTCTGAGTTAATCAGGGCTGGTTCTGGTTCGACGTTTTAAATCATAAACAACCCATGGCAAGAACAAAAGAGAGAAAATCTTTCGTCTCTGCTTGGGGAGGGCTAGAGAATTGATGAAGAATGAAATCAAACCCTAGCAAGGAAAAGGAGAAAGAGACTAAATTTGGTTTATCAGAAGGTGATTTGAGAAAGAAAGTTGGTTATTGGCTTTTGTTAGATTTGTCCCGCCATTTTTTCAGGACGGTTTACATACCGTTATCTTTAACTGTTTAACAGTTAACGCCGTTGGTTTTTGGTCATCAATACAGCCAAATATTTGGGATTTCAATTCTTTATTCATGCTATATTTTATTTATGTAAACAATGCATTTTTTACATTAAACATGAACCACTCAAATCTAGGGATTCTTGAATTTCTCCTCCCGTCGAAATAAGGTTAGAGATTCCAATTCATACAAGAGGTTCGAAACCTTACCTTCCTCTAGGTCTAGGCTCCTTTTCTTACCTCTTGTGTATTTAAAAATAAAATTTAGGGATTCTATATGTTATCTACATTGGGCAATAATGAAAGCATAACCAGTTCCAAAAATAGAAATAAACTATATGAAGCTGTGAGCTTATATCCAAAAGGAAGCATCGATAAGTTTTTCCTTCATGAAATTTGAAATTTACATGAACCATTAATCAAAATTCGGATAAACCTACAAAGCATGTTGGAAAATTTGTTCTCTTTTTCAGCAAAGAGCTCTGATCTGTTCAAGCAGATTGCTGAGGAAAGAAGCGCCCTTCAGTATGAAAGTGATGATCACTTGGTGAGCCCATTTTGCTTGAGATGATGAGAGGCACTGGTCATTAAGCAGCTGCAGCAGTCTTGAGCTGGCAGCCATGAAACTCCTTTATTGCTCCATGGAGATTCCAACACGACCAGGAAAAGATAGATGGAAACCAGAATTAAGATTGACAAAGACAGAAACATCTCTTCTGTGAAGAAACCAGCTGAGATTGAAGCATTCATCATTAATGTTCTGAGAAGGTAGTCGATGTATCAAGATATGATAGAAGAGAAAGAGGGTGGTGAAGTTTTTTAAATAGGGGAGAAGAGGTGGTAAATCAAATTCAATGAATGATGAGTTATAGAGATGAATCCAAGAATGTGATCATCAGATTCTGAGAGATCACAGAAGAAATCCAAATGTAAACGGCTCGAGAAAGGTATGGGTCATGGGAGTGGGGGTCCTTTTTTTGTTTAATCATTTGTGGGAGGCAGTGCATTGAATCTAAAGATGCAACATTTCCAAGTTGGTCATGTGGGTGCTGCTTTCTTGTTTTCACTTTGTTTAATAGTATAAATGCTTTTCCAAGTTCATGCATTGAGGGACCCATAAGCATGCATGTTCTCCGAACCTATTCTTAAGCAATGTTTCCATTTTTTTTTTTAAAAAAAAATTGTATGATGTTTCTATGTTTTAGGACTTGAAAATGACAGGTCCTACAAATACAGATGAATCCTAGCCAAGAAAATCAATCTTGCAAATGGGTTCAACTTGATCCACTTGATACAATTCTTCAATAGCCAAGTTCAACTTGCCAAGGACTTTGAGTTTGGGCCTGGAACAAGCCATAAGCCTAACATGCCTATTGCCTAACAGAGGAAAAGATTTTCATTGATAACTGTATGTATATTTCTTGTTTAAATAACTAAATTAAAATTGTAATCTCTTTACAAAACTTACGTTGAAATTAAAAAAAGAAAAGAAAAGAAAAAAAGCCCATCATATGAAGAGATTAGCTGAAATAATCTTTACATTCAAAACCTGATTTTTGTAAAATTTTAAAATTGTAAATAAAATCTAAGAGTTAGGTGCATGTAAGATCCTTCTGCATGTATCTAGCCAGGTACCAGGAACATGGGGAAACATTGAGCTAAACAACCCAGCGCCCATGTGTTGAGTCAAACCATCCTGTGGGCTTATGCCTTGTAATGATGAGGCCTATGAAGGTCTAGCATTAAAATTGAAAGGGTCAAACTAGGAGGATAGGAGAGGAGAAAGATATCCTTAATAATAATACTAGTAAATCACCACTTGAATATCAAAGGCATAGAATAGAGAAGAAAATAATGACAATCTTGAATCACTCTGAAGATTTGTAAAAAGATTAAACAGTACAAAAGAGACAACTTTAACCTGTCCCATGGAGAGACAGAAATCAGTGAACACGATTAGAAACGTATCTCTGTCACCAGCCCAGAGGCCAGAAGTTTGATACAATCAAAAATAGCACAGTACCCCTTGGACTGGAATCGATCACCATCATCCAAGTACAGAGAATGAGAGGAACAGATACTTGATTTAAAACTAAATCAGCCGTGTGGATTCCCTCCAAGACAGCCAAAATGGAAAGAACAGCGGCCTATTATAGGGCCTGCCATTGATAAGTTCACACCAAACCTTTTGTACGCAGTTTTTTCATGACTTGATGGCACTGGAAAAATTGCATCTATCAATAAGTCTCATCCAATCCTAGTCATAGGGCATCTCTAAATGCTTGGCATAAATCACTTTGTGAGCGGTTGTTTTCTTTCAAATCATCAAATGCATATAAATATCAACTATGCAACGAGACAGAGAACAAGAAGTCCCACCACTCACATGTCCCAACACAATATTGTAGGGAAGGTTGGCTAGCTAACTACAGTAGCTTGAAAATCTTCTTACACGGTTCCCCGCACCTATACTCCTTAACAAGTAAAATTCAACCAGGGCATAGACAACCAAACAAAATAAGCACAAGAAGACCCACTGCTCCTAGAATTGGAACCATGTCTATTATACATGAAAGACATGCAAGACTGAAGGAAAGAGTTTGCAACTTTTGTTTATTGTTAACATAGAAGAAATCCAGCAGGATATAGTTGCATAAACCATGCATATACACATCAACCCAAGTTCAGCATCCCCGATGTTTGCTGCATTACATCTTCAAGCATCAAGGTATCAATAATCATGTACTACAAGAATCAACTTCTACCGTGTGGAACAATCACTCAGTTAATTTTCACTATCATATCAATGCAAAATGATTTGAAAAACATATAAGAATTCAAGCACATAAATTCTCTTGCATGAGACTTTGATCCTGTAGGCTGTATACTACAGGAGACTGCCTTCTGATGTAGACTCCAAGTTTCCTCTGAGTAAAACATGAGATCTATAATCATAATTGCATGAATGTATGCATGTTATGTCGATGGGTATTTTGGTGTGTGCTGCGTCCAAAGCAACTAAGATAATTTCCTTGTTGAACTGAATTTTAGAATTTTTAAAGGCAGTCAAAATAGAAAAAGCATTTATGTGAGGAAGACACTCAGATGAGCAAGGCAAACATCAAATCCAACCACAAAACCACCTACAGCAAAGAGCTGAGCAGTAAAAAGGCACAGGATCTGCCATATTGTTTCCTCATGGTCTTCCATTCAACCAATTGCTAAAGAAAGTAAAAGTTTTTTTGTGGTAAAAGCAATGCAAAACAAACTGAATGAAGCAATAATAGTCTATTGTCTATTTATACTCAAAAAACTATTGGAATGATTAGGCATTGACCATCACAGATAATATTTCCTGTAGCTTACAATACATACAATGTGGTAAAGGAAAAACAATATAGATAAGTAAACATAAAAAGAGAAATCACCCTAACCCAATGAGCACCAACAAATGCAAAGTGAAAATCTTTCTATTTCTTTTTGGAGATAAAATTTGATTTTTGAGTTCTATACCATCATGAAATATATGCAATGGGCACAAGGATTCATGCTGCAAGATGTAGTGTTTTTACACATAAAGAATAGACCTGTGTTCAGCCAACTAAAATCAAAGCCATTGTTCATTCAACTGTGAAGCATCAATCAATGGAAGTCTTTCCAATCTATTACTATAAGTACTCATTCAGTTTAATTTCAGAATATGAACTAAATGCTATGTCTCGTTAGATACTGAGGAGTTGTATCAGGTCACCAGGGAAACAGGAATCTATGATATGGCATATCAGACAGCTGGACAGGGACCATCTGAGGTTCAGGCATGGCTGCTGGTGAATGTAGAGAATTTCGAAGCAGTCCTGAGAATAGAAAGCAAGGGGATCAAAAAAGATAACTAATCAAAATAAAAAAAAGCTATGGTTCTTTCCCAGCGACAGATAGAATATAAATAAGATCTGTGTGATGGCAAGTCTCATGTTAGTCCTTACAAGGAATAGGAGAAGCTATCACATAAACTCTCCTATACAACTCATTTTTCCCCATTCAAGTAAACATAATCTATAAGGCAAACTGGAAGTTCAATGCTGTTGATATCAAGACAGAAAAAAGCATATAACATTTTCTTACCTGAGGATTTAACTGTGACAATAAAGGCATCTGTTCACATTAGCAAGCTGAGCACGGGACTGATGATGATAATTATGGTGGGAGCATGGATAACAGACTGTCCACAGAATTCAAAGTGGTTGAAAAAGCATCCATTTTAAATGTTGGATAACCTGTAAATATCATGTGAGGTCTAGCAACACCATGTGGGGCAGGGCGGCAGTGGGGGTTGGGTGTTGGGGAGGGTGCAATAAGTAACTATGGTTCTCCTATTCCAATAAAAGCCCCAAAATCAACATGATCGTCTTTTAGCTTCTTATCCAAACACCAGGTCAAATGAGAATTTCAACTAAACATCCATCATCCCACTTAGAACATCCTTCACTTTGATGCCATCATTTACAAGGATAATTCTGACTAGAACAATGACATCGAAGATCTCGAGATTCATTGCCGGGCCTTCCCAAACAAAGCCATAAGCTTGGATAATAACAATTACAACAGGAGAGACCCATGGAGAACAAAATGAAGCGCTTCTGCAGCTCTTTTATCTATAACATACAGAAGAAAAGGAGCCTATCATTTATCTATAACAACCAAGCTCTTCCATTTCCTTCACTATTGTCCACAGTGTAACTCTAATCTCTTCTGAATCCATATGAGATTGATCCCCAGAGAGAAACAAATGAATTTTGTCCTTCACTATCACCCAACTGCACCCAGGGCTCTTCTTTATCCCCTTTGATTTCTTGTCCTTTCTTATTTGGTTTCCTTCCTCCTCCTTTCCTACGATAGAATATAAATTGGACAAAACAACATAAGGAGTTGCACTATCAGGCTCCAACTTAGTAAGTTGCTGAGATGCAAGCTCTGCAAGATCAAGACGGTGATGAGTCCTGCTTGCACCCAGGAGAGCTCCCCAAACTCCAGTATGGGGCTCAAAAGGCATCGAACAAATTAAATCAACCGCTTCATCAAACAATCCAGCTCGGCCAAGGAGATCAACCATGCATGCATAGTGATCAGGCCCTGGTTCTATGTTATATATGGATTTCATGGATTTAAAGTGTTCCCATCCTGCTTCTACGAGTCCAACATGGGTGCAGGCTGACAAAACAGCAAGAAAAGTGATCTGATTTGGCTCCTGTCCTTCAATCTGCATTTTCCTAAACAATTTAAGGGCTTCTTCACCAATACCATTTTGAGCATAACCAGTAATCATTGAATTAAAAGACACAATATTCGTTTCTTTAATGCTCATAAAGACCTGAGAGGCATCAGCAACATTCCCACATTTTGAATACATTGAGACAAGAGAATTTTGAATTGACAGATCGAATTCCAGGTGCATCTTTACTGCTTGTGCATGGATCTGCTGCCCTTGGGTTAATATTGCCAAATTGGCTGAAGCACTCAACAAACTGCTCAAAGTAAGAAAATTCGGCTTAACCGATTTCTGAAGCATCTCTATAAACCAGCAAAAAGCCTCCTCGTACATCTCATTGCTCACAAACCCTGAAATTACTGCAGTCCAAGCAACATTATCTTTTTCATGCATCATTCGAAATAACTTGACAGATTTGTCAATTTGTCCTCTGCTAGCAAACCCCGTAATCATGGTAGTCCAAGAAACTACATCTCTTTTAGGCATCTTTTCAAAAAGTTTGTAAGCTTCCTCAATTTCATTCTCTTGAACATAACCTGTGATCAAAGAGTTCCAAGAAACCAAATCTTTCTTCCTCATCATATTAAATACCAAAGTAGCTGCATCAATACAACCAAATCTAGAATACATTGTAATAATAGAATTCCCTAAAAAAATATCAAATTCAAATCCAAGCCGAAAAACCAACCCGTGCATTTGAATTCCTTCTCTGTATCTATCAAAATGTCCACATGCTTCAAACATAATAGTCAAAGTAGTAGAATTAAACAGAACTCCACTTTCTTTTCTCATACTCGAAAACAAACCAAAACCATCAACTAAATATCCCACGTTCATGTACCCATCGATCATTGTTGTCCAAGTAACCACATTTCTCTCCACCATCTTATCAAATAGCTTTCTAGCTTCCACGATACTCCCACTTTTGCAATACCCATCAACCATTAAGCTCCACGAAACAACATCCCTGTGAACCATACCTTGGAAAACGCCAACCGCTGCATCCAATCTCCCAACTTTCAAATACCCATTTATCAATGCATTTGAACAAACCGGTTGCCGCCATTTCCCAGGGGTATTTTCATAAACTTCCACCGCCTTATCAAACTTTTCCTTAATAGCAAACCCCGTGATCATCGCGGCATAACTCACAGCATTCCTTTCGGGCATGTTGCAGAAAAGCTTATAAGCTTCATCTACCATACAATCGTTCTTATTATAAGCCGAAATCATCGCATTATACGACGAAATTGTTCTTTCCGGCATTTTATCAAACATTTCACGAGCCTTCGAAATTTTCCCGTTATCAGCATACGCGGTCAACATGGCAGTCCAAGACACGGTGGTTTTCAAGGGCATGCCATTGAAGATTGATTCAGCTTTTTTGAGGTTACCATTTCTGCCATTTTGTGTGATCTGGCTGTTCCAGTAAACAACAAATCTGCTATCTTTGTTGCGCGTTTTCGCAGAGTCAATAACAATGTTGTTCTTCGTAGTCGTGTGGACTGAAAATGATGAACTTTTGAGGGGAAAAAAGAGGCGGCTATAGAAAATTGATGACTTTGGTTTGGGCAGCATTGTTGAGACAAGAGTCCATGCAACGACCCAAAACTTAGAAAGTCGCTAAAACCACTAGTTTGACATCATGGCATGCAAACGACCGAAGCAGAAGCACGCTAGTAAGTACACCGAACTCTCTATATTAGGCAATAAAATCCAATTGATTATGTTACCATTTTTTTCTTCTTGAATTTTCATTTTATTTTCCATTCCCAATAGTAAAACATTCCACTTGGACCACTTCTCATGCTTCTTTAGGGTTTATATTTGATTTCATACTATTTTCTTAGCCGTCTCCATAACAACAGGTCGGGTAATGCCCCTTTCTCTTTCTACTTCTTCTGCCACATTTATTTTGAAGACTTCTTTTTGGTGAAAATTGTTTATTTTTGCTACTATGGATGGTTACGTTTATTTTTGACTTTCTTTCTTCACCTTTTCTCTCTTTATTTATTTTTTTGTTTATTTTAATATTTTCTTTAGCCAATCAATAATTCCATACATAAAAATTATAATTTCCCATTACTGCTATTGAAAAGAAACACCAGGCAAAATTTCAGACAACAGGGTTTAGATTGGTCTTGCGCCACTACTTGTCTCTTGGCATGTGCTTCAAAGCTCATTCGTCATGCCTTTACTTGTATGAAACTCTCTTTCTTTAGTAGGAACCTTCCCTTGTTGAAGTATTCTAGCTTTTCATGACATCTATCTGGTTCTGGTCTTAGCTATGAATTTGTTTTTTCATCTGAAATTTCGTTCCTTGCATTTTTGACTCGTTCTACCATATACTACTATGATGTGATGACATTCCTAATCTTTTTTGAACATCAACATCAATGATGAATTAAAGTATAATTATTTATGAAAACCCTATAGCTTTTTAATTTTGTTAACATTAAGATGTCAGATAATTGACTATTACTTGTAAAACTTATTTGTCTGTCATGCCTTAATCTTGTTTAATCTGCTTGGAATTTTTCGATGGTTGCCGGTCACAGCAGGCTTCATTGGGAGTTACCACATTAGTACTATTTTAACATATTTCATTCGTTTTATTGACACTTCTGATGGTTACTACAGTTTTTTTCCCCTAAAATATATAGTTGTTGCTTCCTGCTTATATCAACTGGTTAACCCTATGTAACAGTGTTTAATCATCAATTGATGGGAAATTCGACAGAATGGGATTCACAGGAAGAGATCATAACTCTTGTACTTGTGGTTTATCTTCAATGAAGGAGAAGCATGTTGAAGTTCAAGGAGAGGTTGAACTTCCTAGTCCTAGACCGGTATCAGGTTTTTCTCAAGCTGAATCCATTAGATCACAAATCAAAAGGATGGGTCCTATCCGCACACCCAGGAGGAAGTTTGTTCCTGTTTCTCCTCAACTGTCAACAGAAGAAGATGTTGATTTTGAAAAACAAATTGGTAAGGAAAGACTCTCATCATCTGCTGGAGATGAGTGTATGTGGTTGTCTTCAGGTTGTGCCTCCCCTTCACCATTTTTTAAAGAGCAGGAATCTTCGAGGCTTTTTCCTCTTGTAGCTGATGAAGAATTGTTTGTTTCATGGCTGTCAAAATTAGCAGATTCATATATTTCTTTGAGTAAAGGAGAGCCTCTCTCTGATAACAACTCGAAGCCAAAGCCTGTGGAAGATGAATCAAGTGCCCTTGCTAAACCAGTATCAGCTGCAGATAGTGATGAAAGAATCAATACTTGTTGTGTGACATGCAGTGATGAATCTACAAGTGATGGCAATTGTTTGACATCTCTCAGCACCGGTCTGGACTCTTCTTCTCAGGTATCAGATATAGATATAACAAGTTTCATGGTCTCTTTATTGAATCTTGATGAGGATGGCTCCCAATGGATATCAAATTCAGAATTGGAGTTGGATTATCTCCAAGCAGGTTTTCCTAGTCCATCTCACAAAAGCATTTGGGGTTCCGAGGCTAAATTTAGCAACTCTACAACCATTAACAGTACAGATGAGCCAACAGAATCTAATTTATCCCTAGAGAAGATTTCTAAAGAAGAAGACATGGAAAATTTCAGTGCTGATGAGCCACTTTTCTGGCCGTATGATAAGAAAATTGGTTGGAATTCTGAAGAAGCTTGGAAACACTTCGCCATGTCTCCTAGGAAGGACATAATTAAGTTTACAACTCCTGAGGGGACCTCTCCAAGATCCATTGGCTCGGAGCTGAACAATGGGAATATGAATCTTCCGAACAGGTGTAGGAAAAAACTGGTGTTTGATTCAGGGTCAACAGCATCAAAAGTATTAGAATTCAAACAAGGAAGAAAAAGCTGCAACAAGAGCAACAGCAACGGAGGAGCCAAAAGCAGAAACACTATACCTTCTAGGTTGAGAGAATCAGCCAAAGATTATGCAAAAGTAGTACCCTTAAACATTGATAACCATGTTCTGCCACTAACAGTTACAGAAGTTCCCAACCCGAAATCAGATTTGACAAGCAGAAACTTTTGGGACGTTGAGTTTACATCAAATGAAGAACTTTCAATTGAGACAGTACTAGGCCTTGGCGAGTTTGACGGGCATGAGGGCATTGATTCAGGATTCAATGAAGAAGTTTTTTTCCTTGACGAGGCTTTATGAGTATTTGTACACTGCTAGTTTTTTGAAAAAAGATGTAGGGATCATCAGGACAGCTTCCACTTAGGAATGTTTGTATCAGCATACAGATTTAATTTTTCCTCGATTACATAAACCTTCGTTATTTATTTTACTTACTCTCCAAATCTATTTTGGCCAACAGTAGAAGTCCCAAACCCTTAATGCGAGTCAAAGTCTGAACTCTTTACTCAAGTGAAAGTAGCAATGTTCTCTTCATTATGAAATAAACTACCATAAAATTTAGTCATGGAATTTTCTCATGTATACTATTTCTTTTCTTCAGATTCTGTACAAGTAAGAAATAACTTCAACCGAAGCAAAAATTTCAACCGAAACATTATTTTGTTTTATATTCAAAAGATCACTATCACAATTAAACATAATTCTTGTTTAGGACTTGGACCATCCAATTACAATTCTGAAATGCAAAAATGGGATTTCAAATTGTTCATTAGTCTAAATAAACAGGGGTAAAACAGGAGTTTTATCTGTTATGGTGAACAAAGTCTGAAATGGAAGCTGCTGTCGTCCCCCTCTACGTAATCCTCTTAACTTTCTAACGTGAGCATCAGTCCACTGATCTTTACTTGCAATATATAAATATATAAGCTCCTCTCAGGTAAGGTTTTGCTCATTGTTGAGGCTCTTTTAGCTCAGCTTAGTGATCTGCAAGATAAACCCAGTTAGAGGGTACCGGAGGTGGTCCTCCGGGGCGCACTCCGACGGTCAAGTCAGTAAGATAGTAGAGAGACATGAGAGCAAGAGTAGAGAGAGTAGAAGAATGAGACCTCCCTGGAGAATGAGAGAGTTGGCCTTTTATATAGGCAGCTGGTCGGGTTGTACCGAGCAGGCCGCTAGTTGGTCATGGGCGGGCAGCTCGTCGGGCTGTGCCTAGCAGGTCGCTGGTCGGTCCACCCCAGTCAGGCTTAAATAAATTATACTCAACATTTGCCCCCCAGTCGTTAGGGTGATTATAAAGTGACCAGCCAAACGACTATGCCAAAGTGTGGGGGTTGGGTAGTATCTCTTTGTCTTTGAACTATGTGGATTTTTTGAGAGCTGTATCATGACTTTCTTTTGTGACCGTCGGTTTTCGCGCTTTTTACTTGATAGGAGCTTGTATTTTGATGTGGTGGACGGATGAGTCGTCGATCATGTCTCTTCCCTGAGATCATGCTCATCCGTGTCGTGAGCCTCGTCGAATGGCTGGGTATTTTTGTGTTTGACACTTATATACCTGCCGCCTCACGTTGTTGCCATGTAGAAGGATGAGTTGGCCATATCCGAGCTTAAAAGAAAAGAACTCCAAGAGGAGGTTAAAAGGGCCAATGAGGATATGGCGGCTACTGGTCGTCGCCTATCAGAGCAGGAAGAGAAGCTGAAGGAGCTTCAGGCGGAATTGGAGCGTACACAATCAAAAAAGAATAGCCTCCAAGCTCTGGCGTCGGAAAGGGAGAGTGCTCTGAAGGCGGCGGTGGAGGAAGGGAAAGCCACAACCGACAAATTAAAAGAACAAGAAGTAGAGACGGCAGCGCTCCAGGTAAGGCTTATTGTAGTTACTTGTATGGCTTGATCGAAGTGTAGAGATTGGTTGTAGTAACTGTTCTTGGTTTTGTCGTACCTGTCGCTTGTAGGCTCGGCTCGACGGGTTGGCGGCCGAGCATTCAGAGCAGATGGAGGAGAAGCTGGGGGGAATTCCAGGGAAGTATGAAGGATTATGGGGAGTTCATCCAGCAATGGGTGATCAAAAAGATTGTAGAGGCGTTTTCCCGGGTGGAGACCAGTGGAATAGACTTCACTATCCCCGATGATGAGGATGCTCCCACGGAGACTCCCCCTGAAGCGGGTGCGGCTGAGGCGGCTGTGATGGAAGCTGTCGCTCAAACGGCCACGGATGGGGTGGTAGTGGCGACAGACCCTGTACCGACGCTCGCTCAGGTGGAGCCCATTCCCTCAGCAAATACTACTTGACGAGAGGCGCCAGCCATTGGGGCGCTGGCCGATGACCCGATTCAACCGACTGAAGGGGGTCAGCCGGAGGGAAATGTGGGTAGTTAGGAGATATTTGTAAATATAGGCGGCTGTCATCGCCTAACCCACAATTGTATAGATACATTTGAATAAGTAAATGAAATCTTCTGCTGATAGCAGTGATAATAAATTGTTGTAGTCGCTTGTCGATCAGATGTAGTATGCGCTAGTCGTCTATGACAGTCGATGTGACAGCAGTTCATGGTTGATAAAAGTAGCTTGATTCATGTTGCTTGGAGAATATGTTGATTGGTGATTCTACAATTGATTGGAGAATATGTCGATTGGAGAATATGTCGCTTGGAGGACGCCTACGTGACTCATGTCGCTTGAATGAATATTAATCATAACAAAAACATTGTAGATTGTAGAATGTGCTGGAGAATATGTCGATTGTAGAATATTCAACAAGTAGCTTGATAAACATGTAGGTTGACTCATGTCGCTTGAATGCATGTTAATCATAACGAAACATTGTAGATTGTAGAATGTGCTGGAGAATATGTCGATTGTAGAATATTCAACAAGTAGCTCGATACATCTAAGTAGCTTCACTCATGTCGCTTGAACGAATGTTAATCATAACAAAAACATAACATTGTAGATTGTAGACTGTGCTGGAGAGTATGTCAATTGTAGCTTGACCGATTGGCGTTTGGCCGATTGGCGCTTGGCCGATTGTAGCTTGGCCGATTGGCGCTTGGCCGATTGTCGGTTGATCGATTGTAGCTTGACTGATAGGCGCTTGGCCGATTGTCGCTTGACCGATTGTAGCTTGGCCGATTGTAGCTTGGCCGATTGTAGCTTGACCGATTGTAGCTTGGCCGATTGGCGCTTGGCCGATTGTCGCTTGACCAATTATAGCTTGACTGATAGGCGCTTGGCCGATTGTCGCTTGACCCATTGTAGCTTGACCGATTGTAGCTTGGCGGGTTGTAGCTTGGCCGATTGGAGCTTGGCGATTGTCGACTATCGAGTAGATGTAGCTTGGCCGATTGTAGACTATTGTAAATTGGACCACTTGGAAACTAAGCTTTAAAAATGACTAAGCCATTGTCGACTAAGCAATGTTGGCTTAGCAATTAGTCCATGAGGTGCATTTATTACACAAGTATATCAATGTCGACTATGCTAGTTAATGATTGGCATGGAATCACGTGGCCTACATATTTCTTACATGAGAAATAAGTAATGTCGAATGTAGATATATTGAAGACTAAGCAACACCAATTAAGTAATGGCATAATCACATGTTGATTAAAATATATTAACATGTAGAATGAATGCTTACTTGGAATCAGATAGCAAATCAATGTCGACCAAGTAAAGCTATTAATCCGTCCAGCCGCTTGTTCCACAAGTGTAGATATCTACCATCAAGAGAAAAACGAATGAAACATTATGGCCATTCGGCCATGGAAATATAGCCATCTAGCTGTTGAAACGGTCGAATGCTCATGCCCCCCAGAGATTGAGTCGACTGAACGCTTAATTAATGGAAGACTGAGTCGACTGAGCAATTAAACACTTGATTGACGGAAGATAGAGTCGACTGGGCAATTAAACACTTGATTGATGGAAGATAGAGTCGACTGAGCAATTAAACACTTGATTGACGGAAGATAGAGTCGACTGGGCAATTAAACACTTGATTGATGGAAGATAGAGTCGACTGAGCAATTAAGCAACATGGCACCATCTTGATTCGGCCATTGCTTAGTCGGCCCAAAGATTGCCGTGGGATAAGTCCCTAATGCCAAGCAGAGCATTAAAAGCCCAAATAATGCCGATTGAGGCTTTAAAAGCCGAAAGCCGAATGAATGTCGCTTGAAGGATTGAAGCCAAATTAATGACGACTAAAGCCTGAATTAATGGTGGCTAAAGTCTAGTTTCTTGCTATTTGTTGAAGAATGCCGACGACTATGCCATGCTCAGCCGACTATACCATGCTCAGCTTATTGTGGAGATTCCAAGATACCAAGGTGTCAAAGTAACTTCAGATAGAAGAGTGAATTAGAAGATATTACTCACATGACTTCAATTGCTCATAGAAAACCAAGCCGCCATTGTTGACTATGTGCAATAGTTACCAAGCCGTCATTATTGACTAATAAAAGGAAACTTAGTGCAACCACTGTTGACTAAGAAATATTAGCTATTATTATTGACTAAATGCCGACTGAGCAAATAAGAAAGTCGTCTGAACAAATAAAATGTCGACTAAACAAATAAGAAAGCCGACTGAGGCATGAGAAGGCAAGTAATGTCGCCTAGTGCTTTAAAAGGCATAAATACCGACTGTGCCATTAATTTGCATGACACCAATTCCACAAGTATATATGCCTATTACCAAAAGAGATGAAGGGGATGGCGTAGCTACTAGACCAAAAAGACATGTAGTCAACTTATCTTGAATAGCAGTCGTTGTAAAGCGACGACTGAACTTGGAGACAACATCTATACTTAACAAAATAACCAAATAAGGTGGGAGAGGATATTCTTGGAATATTTCTTCATCTTCCTTAGCTTGCTTCTACTCGTCATGCCTTTAAGAATTGATCTATAATGCCCAGATGTTATTTTGGAAGACCTGGCTTCAGATAAACTTTTCTAAAAAATAAAGCAAAGTTTGAAATATACTTTGCTTCTGAACTCTTCTACTCTTCTCCAAAATTTTCAAACCAGAGTCAAATGACTCTCAGATCAAGCCGCGTAGAACCTTAAAATCATGAGAAAATAAGAAAGAATGAAGCTTCAGGTATCCATTTTTCCAAAGACTTTGGATACCGAAAATTAAGTTGAAAGAGCCTGACTTTTTGCTCGATTCCCACAGACGGCGCCAAATGTTGAGGCTCTTTTAGCTCAGCTTAGTGATCTGTAAGATAAACCCAGTTAGAGGGCACCGGAGGTGGTCCTCCGGGGCGCACTCCGACGGTCAAGTCAGTAAGATAGTAGAGAGACATGAGAGTAAGAGTAGAGAGAGTAGAAGAATGAGACCTCCCTGGAGAATGAGAGAGTTGGCCTTTTATATAGGCAGCTGGTCGGGTTGTACCTAGCAGGCCGTTGGTTGGTCATGGGCGGGCAGCTCGTCGGGCTGTGCCTAGCAGGTCGCTGGTCGGTCCACCCCAGTCAAGCTTAAATAAATTATACTCAACACTCATCATTCTGGTTTCTGGGTTTGGTGCATCTCAGCATCAAGAAGACTGTGTGTCGAAGCCAAATTGCAAGAGCTCTGAACCATGCCAGCTTTTGATCATAGACGCAGGATCCTCAAAGACGATGCCCTCCGAGAGGTATATATTTCTTCTCTCTCTTTTGGTTTTCGGGCTTCATTTCACAATATATAGGCATTTATAAACCATTTATTCCGTTGGTTTTGCAGTACATTTATGAGACAAGTGCTTATCCCAAAGAGCACCAGCAACTCAAGGAACTAAGAGAGGCCACTGTCGATAAATATCAAGCGTTGTAAGTTTTATCTTTCTCTTAGCTAGTGGCTTATGCAATTTTGTTTATACTAGCTAGACTTGGCTGTCTATGTACAGGAGCTCCATGAATTTGTCCGTTGATGAAGCGCAGTTCCTCTCCATGCTCCTAAAGATCATGAATGCCAAGAAAACCATGGAAATTGGAGTTTTCACCGGTTATTCCCTTCTCACCACTGCCCTTGCTTTGCCCTAAGATGGCAAGGTAAATTTCTCACTTGACGTTTACTCCTAACTGTTCCTTTTGTGTAAGTAGCCGATTTCTAAGTGCCAAACCAAATCGAAATGTTTCCTTTCTGCCAGATATCAGCCATTGATCCGGACAAAAATGCTTTCGAGTTCGGAATATCATATTTCAAGAAAGCTGGAGTCGAGCACAAGATTGATTTCGTCCCATCAGATGCCATTTCATATTTAAATGGCCTTGCCAACAGAGTAAGTACACCCCAATGACAAAATTCTCTTTAATTAACCCTTAACATAATATTAACATCTTTGTTTAATTCCAAAAAAACGTACAGGGCGAAGAAGGGACCTTTGATTTTATATTTGTGGACGCTTTCAACGACCAATACCTAAAACTTCACGAGATAGCATTGAAATTTGTCAAGGTGGGAGGAATTATAGCTTACGACAACACCCTATGGTATGGTTCTGTGGCACAAGCAGAGGAAGAAGTGGAGGACTTATACATAAGATCATACAGAAACTCGGTGGTCGAATTCAATAGCTTCGTAGGAGCTGATGTTCGAGTCGAATCGTCTATTCTTTCAATCGGTGATGGTATCACTCTTTGCAGGCGTCTCTATTAGCAAAACTGGATCAATCGAGGACCCTGGAGACTCTGGACTCTTCCAAACTCGGTGAATTCATTGTTGTGAGAAAGTTCCAAGATCGAGGCTTGAGACGTTGCGAGTTTGAATAATGTTTGACATGTTTTATGACATGTCAGCGTATGTATTACTTAAGTTACCTGTAATGATTGAGGCTTGACGGTCCGAATAATGTTTGACATGTTTATGACATGCCAGTGTATGTATTGCTTAAGTTACATGAATCAGAATGCTCTGGATTTACCGAGAGTTTCATAGATGGGAACCCGCATTATCTCCGCTGTTCTGATGATCTTCACTGGCCAAAACCTGCTTAATAAGTCATTCCTTAGGCGAGCTACAACCCTTTCACTGGCAGAACAAAACAACCATTGCTCATAGTGCTGTGCACAAAGACCACCTACAAGGATGAGTGACCAAAAGAAGGAACTGCACAGATGATATGTAGATAGCAATGAAACACTTTATTCATCCATCCATTACTACAGGCACAGGTCGGTATAGATCATGAACTTCTTTACCGTCCAAATTACTATAAGCCATTAGAAAAAGCTTTTTCCATCCATCTATTTGAAGACTAAACATACACTATTCTGCATCTCATAATTTGTTTCGGGTACTTTATTAACTTCTATTTGCAGGGCTACTTTGTCCTAACAGAAGCCCTCGAAGACGAAAGTTCTATTATCAATAAATACTCCAAGCCCACAAGTCCAAGATAATTGATTGATTCGTGAATCTCACTCTCTATAAACAACCATCAAAGAAGTGCATGCATTTATGTTTCACCCTGTTAATGGATGAATCCTCCCCACCATAAAAACACTTAAGTCACTTACGGGGGACAAATAGATAACTAGAAAGAGAAGATAGAGAGGAAGAACAAGCATATCTTTTAATAATTTTCTAAGGGCGCCGGTCACCTGTCGGCTGAGGAGTATAGCCGGATCATGGAACTATGGTGACGGATTGCTCTTCTCAGAATCTAGTGTAAGCTCTAGAGAGACTAGTGAGAGCCACAGAGAGAGAGAGAGAGAGAGAGAGGTTTTACATTTCCATTTTCTCCTACCGACTTCATTAGCGCATGGCTGTATGGGTGGTTCCAACTTCCCACAAGAATCCTTGGAAGTCTTTAACCCAAGTTTTACGTTAGCCCAACGTGGCGAAAAGCAAGTCTACGATAGTCCAAGTCAGATGCATGAACGACCCAAAAGACATGGACCATGGTCCACGGTAGACAACCCATCAGTCGTTGTAACACGTGTAATCCACGTGGAGCAGGCTCACCAAAGTTTATTCCACACATATATAGGCAGCTTAAAACGACATCCGACCAACCCACCCCTTAAGTTTAACTTTGAACTTGCTACTAATAATACTCGTATTTAGCTTAGAAACTTGCATCGTCACAAGAAAAGGAAACGAAGAAAACGAGTGAGAATAATGGAGGGTTGGTTGATGAAAGTAATTGATTAACCTTCTCTCGCAAAGATTGCCAAAGTTGATTTTGACATACAAGGGAAGGGAAGGGAGGAGGAGGAGCATATCCTAAGAAGATTCTCCCATGTGTACATGAGTTTTATATTTAGTCGCATATTTTGACTTTTTTATTAATTCCATAATCGGGTACTTATTGTAAATTTTGTCATCAAAGCAATTTAATTACCAAACAAAATATTACATAATCTTAGGGTTAGGAAAGTTCAAATATGTTTTCCTACTAATAACTATACTCATGAGTAAAGTAATTGAAAGTTATTGTGATCTATTTTTGAGTATAAAGAACCCAATACTCTTCAAGGTTTCATATAAATTTAAAAAAAATTTCTCTGTTTATAATTCGATGTAATTTGATTTTGATAAG
Organism: Microcos paniculata; assembly: GCA_030664755.1. Taxonomy (NCBI): domain Eukaryota; kingdom Viridiplantae; phylum Streptophyta; class Magnoliopsida; order Malvales; family Malvaceae; genus Microcos; species Microcos paniculata. Next base: position 7,642,353 of record CP131462.1, on the reverse strand, counting down.
TAATCAGGGTTTATACTAAATAAAACTTCTAATTATCAGAGTTTAACTGTGGTAATTTCAGGTAATCTTTGTGAAAATCTAATTATCATCCTTACTACCAACCTGTGGTAATATGTACAATTTTCACCAAAAAATTAATTAGAACTACTATTATAACTAATTATATGGGACAAAATCGAAAAAAATCAGAGCACTCCAACGAAAAAGCCGTTGGGTGTGTACGGTACTGCCATGCACCCTTGATCAGCCAGCGCAAACAACACGCAAACGCTTTTGCAGTTCGCTTGCAGGAAAACGCCCTTGTGTTTTGCCTTTATTTACCAAAATGGCACTTCACTTAATTTCATGTTAAAAAACGATTATTTCAGAAGAAAAATTCAATCTAAGAGAAAATTTTAATCACAAATATTATATTTTACCATAAATATTATTATTTTAGTATTCATATTCATATAAATAAACATATTGTAATTAAAAATAATAATTTTTGTTCAAGACTTGAACCAACCTCCCAATTGCAACCTACAATTACAAATGCAATTGGGTTCTTAACTTCATTCTTCTTCGGGTGAAAAAAATAGGGGTAAGACAGGAATTTGACTGTTACAGTGAACAAAGTCTGAAATCGAAGCTTTCTTGCTCCTTCTCTGTCCAACTCCAAAAGGGTCATCGTTTTTCTTTTTGCCGTTTTTGACTTTCCAATGTTACGATCAGTCTATTTTCTCAGAAATAACAAAGCTTTGATCTTTACTTGCAAGAGAAATTCACATTCTTTTTCCTCCAGCAATTAGACTTTGTTTCAAGAGATTGCTTGCCGATCATTTCCACTCTCAGGGTAAATTTTCTTTATTTTTCTTTCCTGGGGTGGGGTAGTGAATTTTGGCTTCTGGGTTCCTATATTTTGTTATAATTTTGATGTGGGTTGGTTTTAATTTCCCGGAATTTTCATGTTTTTAGGATGTTGTAATTTGGCATTTGTAGGTTGTAATAATCTTATGAACATCTTCATTTTTTTATATTTTTAGTTAAGTTGATCTTGTTCTGTTTGAGTTTGACTCTGCTGATTAAAAATTACCATGATTTGAATTCATCTCGACTATCATTAATTCTCTATAATGTTAGTCTTCTCTGAATTATGTATGATCTTTCTTTATGCTTTATATATATTGATGGTTCTTGAAGAAGCTGATGTTTTGGATTTGTTTGTTACTGAAGAATTATCTGTAACATTAAGGTCCCTAGTTACCTACAGAAAGAATAAAGTTTTTGTTTTTGCCAATTAACAATATTAAAGGAATTAGTGTTTAAGTGTAATATCTTGGTGCTGCTGAATTTGCTTGTTTTGTCTTGTCTTGTCTTTTCAGAAAATTTAGACAGCTTCCTGTTTTGAGTGTAGGATTATGACTCTTGTTCATTTATTTGTAAAAAATGACCTTGTAGCTGTTTCCTTTCTTTTTCCCTTTCCTCTCTTGGCAGATTAGTTTGAGTTATGTTCTTTGGATGCCATTGTATGAAATATTTATTGGTTTTACTTGGTGAAACGCTAGAGTATGCTTAAGCTTGAATATTTACATACTTCCTAAATGTGATATGTTGATTCATATATAATGTTTTTTTGTCTTTCAAAGTACTGCATTATAGCTACACCTTGGGATCTTTATGTGGAGCTTTTCACATGGGCTAACTGCAAAGATGTTTTTTTTTTGTTTTTTAACTTGGATTTTGTTTGATTCTTTTTTGTTAGTAATCTTTTATCTAGGGCCTGCCTGTAATTATGTTATAGTGCTTATAGTGTTATGAGATCTTCTTGTCTTGTCCACATTTGACTGCAATTTTCTCATATGATAGATTCTGAATTTATAATTTTTTTTGCTCCTCGTTTGTCTTGATAGAATGTTTGTGATCTAGTTTCAAAAGGGTTCTTATCGCTGGTAGTAATGGTTTCTTCTGGGAGTGATCTCTATATTAATGAAAATGCTGCTATCTTCAGGTTCTTCTTTCTTAATACTAGTATCAGACGAAGATGCGTGCCCCATCGCTGCTTGCGCAATGCCTGCCAGGCTTGGTGCCCCAAGATCGAGGAAGCCAAAGCATGTCCACTGTATCAGAGAGAGATGTTCAGCTTCCTTCACCAGCAGTGGAGATTCTCCCCTCAAAGGTGTATTTTTGCTGCCTTTTGAGAATTGCTTGTGAAATTTAAATGCTATGCAGATGGTTGACTATCATAGAATGATTTTGCTTATTATGTTAGTGACTGAGGATTAAATTTGTATCCAAAATTAAGACCTTCTTCTGTTGTGCAGACAGCTCATCCTTATAAGTACGCTGGGGATAATGTTGACTTGCAAGGTGTCAATCTCTTCAAGGTATTTTGACTTCTTCATGGATTGCTTTACCAGGCACTTTCTTATCTCTTCTTGCTCACTGTAATGTTTCGTTAGACTTCTTTCTTTTTTGCTCTCTTTCACTTCCACACGTAGACATGTTGTACTTATATGCTGATTCTTTCCAACCGTATACAGGGCAGAGTTAGTGTTGCTGATATTATTGGTTTCACTGGTTCGGAAATCATATCCTCAAAACCTGATGGTAGGGCATATTAGTTATGCATTAATTTTTATTTAATTGTAATTTTTATATTATAATTTATGTTTGTCATTACAAAGTTTTGATGTGAGTTTATGTGTTGACTTCACAAATTGATAAGTTCCAACTGACAGCTCTAAAACAATTATGTTTGCAGGGTTTTTGAAATCTTGGGATAGCTCTATCGATCTTGTTAACGTTCTTAAGCATGAGATTCGTGATGGACAGTTGAGCTTTAGAGGGAAAAGGGTGCTTGAGGTAAATGTATAGAGAAATCTGAAAACATCCGCCATCGGTTCATGTAGCATATATTTTCTGTTTTTTGAATTTATTATTAACTATTAAAATGATATGTCAGCATTTTCCTTTTCCTACAAGAAAATGTGTTTTAGAGCGGTTTTGTTGATATTATTAAATAGGTGAGATTAAATTGTTTTGTGGATATACTCATAGAGGAGAAAACATTTTGGCTGTTCAGTTCAGCTTGACCTAATAAACCTAGATGTGCACTTGAATATGTTTCTTCTTTGCCATTTTTAAGCAACTTTCAGGCTTGATTTTGCAGTTTTAGAATAGTTCTTGATGTTATAAGCCTCCTTGCTCTTGTGCTTCTCTGATAGTTCTCATGTATGTATGTAACAACTTGTAAGAGTTGAATTTCTCTGTTTTATATTTCTCCTTGATATGGAATATGAGCTAATCATCCTATTTGATAATCCTTACAGCTGGGTTGTAGCTATGGGCTTCCTGGGATTTTTGCTTGTCTGAAGGTATACACCATTTATTGATCTTAGATTGTTGTTCCTATTCACAGACTGTATCTCTTTTATCTTACTAATTTCATAAATGTTAACAGCATAAACTATCAACAGATTGAGAATTATATATATTTACACATATATAGACGTATGATAAAAAGAGTTGGTTTGGGGGTTTGGATTCTGATAAATGAGAGCAACTAGCTTAGAATATATGCTGGAACATAATTTGTTATTTTGATGAACTTAGACTCCATTGTATTCATCTTCTTTCATTTTTGGTTTCATACAGGGTGCTTCTACAGTGCACTTTCAAGACCTCAGTGCTGAATCTGTTAGATGCACTACCATACCAAATGTTCTTGCAAACCTTGAGCAAGCTCGGGACAGGCAGAGCCGACAGCCTGAGAGTCCTTTGACTCCATCCAGACAAACTCTTGCTCCATCAGTGCACTTCTATGCTGGGGATTGGGAAGAACTTCCCACTGTCTTGTCTGTTGTTCGGAATGATGTGTCTGAAGTGACTACAGGAATGAGCTTGAGCTTCTCCGAGGAGGATTTCATGGATGGATGCAGTAGCCAAGATGGTAGCATCATAGCACAAGAATTTTCCTCAAGAAGGTCAAGAAAGCTTTCTGGAAGTCGGGCATGGGAAAGAGCCAGTGAGACAGATCAAGGAGAAGGTGGTTATGACGTTATTTTGATGACTGAAATTCCATACTCGGTTTCCTCTTTGAAGAAGTTATATGCACTAATTAAGAAGGTTAGTTTCTTAACTTTACATGGCTTGTTAGTACTACTTGTGATCTTGGTGATGTTCTTTACAGCAATTAAGAAGGATGATTATGTGCCCTTCTGTCGTCTCCTTGTCCATTTTTGTGGAAGATTTAGGTAAAAATTATTAGAAATAACTGGGAAGATAAATCGTTGTTGTTGCTGCTGTTGCTGTCATGACATAAATGGAAATATTTCTGAGTGATCTGTTAGATAAAAGAAATCGATCACTGGAATTGACATTGGAATCTGGATCAATACATGATAAGCCATTAGGTTGTATGTGTGTTTGAGCCTTATTTCACACCCCCAGCATTCCGCGGTGTACATTTTTGACAATCTGTTTCTTTGCATTGTAAAGTAAGTATCTTTGGTTGGATGCGCATTGCATGATGCAACTCAGTATTTATTTTCTATTTAAATTCTTCTGCAATTCAACATAACTTATATTTCTACTCTTCATTATGCACAACCAGTGTTTGAGGCCTCCATACGGAGTGTTATACTTGGCAACAAAGAAGAATTACGTTGGCTTCAATAATGCAGCACGGCACCTGAGAAGTCTAGTCGACGAAGAAGGCATTTTTGGAGTCCATCTAATCAAGGAAGTGGCTGATAGAGATATTTGGAAATTCTTTCTCAAGTGAAACAAACGAAGTTTAGAACTACGTAAACATGCCTTACTATTATAAGTTCATCTGTCTCCTTTATTTTTCTGTCCTATTATTTGGTGTAATACATAATCAGAAATTGTGTCAATTCTTTTGGTAGTAATAATGAAATTGGGATCATCATCACAAGGATTATTGGGTGAGGGCTAATTTTGCTACCATATATCTGCTGTATCTTTCTTATTTTTTGGGACCCTTTCTTATTTTTGTCCAGTTTAAATGTAAATCAAACAGTTAGCTAATTCAAAGGAAAAAAAATTCAATGTTCTTTTGTCATGGTATATTAGTTTTTTGACTGGGTTTTATGTAAAATTAGACAACCGGATCCGGATCCTTATCCGTATCCATATTGTACCTATCCTTGAACAGTAACAGACATGTGAACGAAGAAGGCATGTGTTTTGCACGGTATCCAGTAATCTTACCAATTACCACAATCATCGTTTCATGCTTCTCGGGCTAAGAAACACAATAGAAGCAGTTTCTTGTTGTGTAAGAAATTCAGGCAAATGAGTGATAAAGTTCATTCATTTTTTATATAGATGGTAATTTCTTGTTTGAAACTTAAATGCTAATAAGAGGCACAAAGCAAAGGAATTTGTTTGAAATGTCTTGTTTTCCTCAACAACTTAAACATAAAATTTCAGACTCTATAACTCAAAGGACTTTGTTTTGAATATTGAAAAATATAACCATAAAAAAAGATACAACACTCGAACACGAAGCCTTCAACATTAAAACATCTAACAAACTCTTTAGTGACCCTCGGCGGCCCGGAGATTGATGGTGGAAAACTTCCAAAACAGAAATTCTCCTTTTCCCTTTCGGTTTTGATCAGCTTCATGCATCTAACAGCCATAGTGTTTGAACGGTCACCACAGTAGTTAGCAGAGTGGAGGAAGCCGACGGTGTTGCCTCCCAAACTAAACATGTAGGCCTTGCCACCATGAAACTTATCATATCCAAGTACGATCTCAACTGGGTACCATATTTTGTTAGTCAAATCGTAGCCACGAAATCCTCCGGAAGAATAAGAGTAAATGTAGAGAATATCATCCACCACTACATTAGTTTGGCAGATATAAAAGGCACGAGGATTAACACAGAAATGCGGATCCAAACAGCACCATGAGTTGCTATCCACACAGTAGGCGAACCGGGATTCGGTCTTATAAAGATGAAGCAGAATCCGGTTGTTGTTGCCATCGCCATCAGCAATGACGGTATTGATAGGAGCTACTTTGAAGCATTTACCACCAAAATGGGACAATTTAGGCAAAAATTGCCACTCGTTCCTTTTCGGATCATAGACCTCCGCAGAAAATCTGCTCGAGAACGTTCCTCCAAACACATAGATCTTGCCATCAACAGCCGAAGCAAGCGGACACCGGCGGGGACTACGCATGGGAGGTCAAGTTTTCCTCCCATCTTGAGGCCGCGGAGAATCCAAACAATATACATCTGAATGGAAGTGCCCTCCCGATGCATCTTGATGGATGCAGCAAAAGAAGCGTCCGGACAGGAACCTCCAAGGTAGTAGATTACGGAACCCAGGGCGATGGCTCGTGCGCAAAAATAACATGTGGATGGTAGAATATAATAAGGTATATATATTCTATGAAATTTACTCATATCTCTGCTCTCCAATGTTTTTCTTGCTTATTTCTGATAGGGTGTTTCTATATGTGATGAACTCAGGTGAGTAGTCTGAGTTTCAGACTCAATCACTTGTTATCTCTTGCTTGAATTCCTTCGGGAGCTTTGCCTCGTTCGAGGCTCTAACCACCCATATAAGAAATAGAAATTGCTGTTTTTTGGGCCTCAAGCAATTTCCTCCGTCAGCTTGTTGCTTAGGCTGGTCAGTTGGTCACGCTCCCAAAGGACACAAACTATAAACCAAAGATCACGTAGGTTTGGTGCTGGCGGAGGAGTTGAATTTGAAGAGATCAAAGACCGTACGCTTTGTCATTGGAAACTCGTTTGTCCAAGTGAATTGATGGAACTCTTGGGACCGATATTGATCAATGGATGCACTTTACATTACATGGTAGCCTTGTCAAATTCATGATTAATTTAATTACTCTAATAATAGATCTCATTACATCTTAATTTCTATGAAAGAAACCATGCACATCTAAATTAAAAACTAAAATAACACAATATAAAAGCAGGGAAAAAATAACTAGCTAATAAACCAACCTCATCCTTTACACCCTTTAGGTGCACTTCTCATGAATGTGACATGTGAGGGACTTGGTTAATAGAGATTGGGAGTACTCAATTGTCCGACCATACTCTGCGAGAGGGGAATTTTTGTGCAGATGCTCTAGCTAAAATGGGCTGTCATATAGATGAAGATTTTGAGATGCTTTGGGAGCCATCAGATGATTTCCAAACTCTATTGGAGACTGATGCTTGGGGAGTAGCTTTCCCTTGAGGATTTAAAATCACTTAATCCTATATTATACTTCCGTTTTTTGGCCCAAAAAAAAAAATCAACCTCATCCTTCCAACTGTGTGGCAAGTATGTATTGACAAGAATGAAATCGACTTTGTAAATGTTCTTAAACTGAATCAGCACCCTTCCACGGTAATTAAGCTAATTAAACTAATAAATCAGCTTAATTTGTCAACTATCCTAGAATGCAATTATAAAGTAATGCACGCAATCGAAAGTTGGGCTCATAATTGTCTTGGGCTATCACACAAGTTATGGGGCCTCGAGAGTGGTCTCGGAGACTCGGACTGCTCCACATAAGTTGGTCCTCGATGATTTTATTAATTTGAGTAATTACACTGTGGTCCTTGGCTTTTAGGCCTAATTCACCCTAGGTCCTTTGGTTTGGGAAAATGGACATTCCGCCCCAATATCATACCCTTTGTCGTTAGCTTGTATATATTTTAAGGAGTTTTTTCCCCTTAATTTGTTTTCTTTAAGTGAAAATTGAAATATTCTTCCCCTGAATTTAGTCTTCTCTTCATGCTTTCATATTAAATTCACTTTTAATTTGTTGTTTAATGCTTAAAAAAAATTAGAACTATTATGATTAGATAAAATTATTTTTTTACCAACATTATAAATTTCAAACTTAAAAAATCAATATTGTTAGACTTGAAATAGTCAGACTCGATTTTACGAACTTAATAAGCAACTCAACCATAGACATATACATGTAATCAATTCATTATTTATAGAGAATTAATACGGCGGGTCGAACAGTTAATTTGGCACTCATAGCGTTTACAACAGTAGAGATTAATTTACATCCCAGCCGTCGGAGCCATATTTTCACCTCGCTCACGATTAGAGTTAGGGTTTCTTCTCCTTCTGCCTCTGGCCATCTTCAGCCCGGAGGGTATCCTAATGGTACACCTCTGAATGTGTGTGGAATTTTGGTACACGTTGATCGGTGCAACGAGAAACGGTCGTACAGAGACCTCCAAGGACGTAGATTACGGAACCTAGACCAACGGCTTGTGAGCCTGCAGCATTAAGGTCCCAAAACAGCGGGGAAGATCCACTCCGCAGTAGCTTTGGCTTGAATGTTCTTTAGTTCCTGGAAAACCTTGGGGTGGGAATGGAAGTAGGGTTTATCGCTTTCTGGTTGATTTCCTTGACTCTCAAGTCTAGGTAAACTTCGATATATAGTCTTCCCTCTATCACTCGTATTTTGATATTGATTTTTAGACGAATTAAAGTTAATAAGGTAATCTATGAAGTTTATTTATAGGCCTAAATTTATTTTTTCTTTCGTTACTAAAGAAACTGATATTTTCAATTTGAAAGGTGCCATGAGTACCTCAATCTCAAAAATCAAAGTCCTTTGAAGTCGCAACCCGATCAAATTAGATTTACGAAGGAAAATTTTTTTCTTCAATGCATGCAAATATTCATACCATATAAAACAGCTGTTTTTTCACCCGTCATTCGTATATCCGCCAGAAAACATACAAGAAAATTCTTGAAATATTGAATTGAATTTGTGAGAGGAGAGCTAATTAAGAAGGTTGTACTCTAATGGAGATCTTGCTAGTGCTAGCTCTAGCCCCTTGCTACCTGTAAACTGTAATGCTAGATGAGATCTCTAGATTTATATATCCAATTTCAAGCCAGCAATTAATACTGTCCCGAAAAGTAGACACAAGAACTAATTAAATGACAAATCTTCCGACGTTGTTTCCTTAAGCTAGAAAGAAGCCCCCAACCTCTTAACAAAAACGCCTCTTCCTGTCATTGGGTTATGCAGCTGAGTTTAAAAGGATCCAAAACAGGCACTGGTTCAGTTCGTCTTCACCCCAGATATCTTGTATCACGTCCAAATATCTTTTTCTTAAGTTTGGCGTGCAGGGTGGGGATTAACGTTTTATATTCATATAAATATATAATTTTTAGTTGAAATATCAATCAGGGAGACCAAACATTTGTAGAATATCTTGATTTGGTTCTTAACATTTTAATTTTGTCAATTAAGGGCTCAATATTTATAAATAATCTCGATTATTATATTCCCAAATTTTTAATTTTGTTGATGAAGAATTCAACGTTTTTAAATTAAGTCAAATAAGTGTCTGACGGGCATATTTTATGTACATAATTATTATTAATTGCCCAAAATATTTGAATGGAAATGAAATTTTCTTCTGCAAATCAACTTTTTTTGCTTCATTATATATCACTTAAAAAAATAATTGTTTCCATTAGCCTCTTATTTGACCCAGATTGTAAACATTAGGCCCCCCGGATTGATAACCAAATCGAGATTTTCTTGAAACAATTGATATTTGATTGAGATTTCAGCTATAATTTTTTTGAATTACAACTCCACATAGACCCTCAACATTTGTGCGGGTCAACCTCTAGTTTTACTTTAAACTATCAACAGATATTGCTCAAATTTGGCATCAATATTATTTTGCCTAAAATTGCTAGTAATGATTGAAAAATAGTTATTAATATATCAATAACGCTTAGTTTTCTCATTTGCTCTTAATTTTTTTCATTTGATGAATGTAGTACATTAAAATTTATTATGGGTAGTATTAATGATTAATAAAATCTATACTCTATATAAATATATTAATTCTAACCCCTGTCAAATTTCATTTATAATCTTATTCTAATTCCTATAGTGTCAAGTTTAATGTCTACTTCTATTGTTTCATAATGACATAAATGCTTATGTGTGAAATCTCTTAAATAACCCTTTGACCATGCTTTTATTTTGAAGGTTAATATGTTTATTTGTCTTTTCAATCAATGGTTTTTATAGAATTCTCATTTTTTTAAATCATTAAAATGTTTTACTAAAAAGAAAATCAACAAATCCTAGAAAATACACATTATAAATTAAAAATCTCACTAAGATTATAATATCCTAAAAAAAAGGAAAAATACTCATTATTAATTTTTTTTAAAAAGAAATAGGCATTAAGGTTTTATTTCAATTGATTTGTTGCTATTTTTTAACTCTCTTAAATCACCACTTTGACTATTAAAAAAGGACGGCTTATAAATTCTTCTAATTTTACTTGAGACAGAATCATAAGGATTCTATCATTTTTTCTTTAAATTTTATCTTATTTTTTTTAGAAAATTATTTCTTCCTCCTTTCATACTAAAGGGGAAACAAAAATCCCTTTTCTCTTTTATGTATTTTGATAATTTATTCGAGTCCATCCTCTTTTGATTAACAACTAACAAGAGAAGAAAAAGATTAATCTCCTCCTTTAAAAAAAATTAATTAAAATTTTATAAATTTTTATTTCTTAAAAGTTAATTATAAAAATTTTTGAAGTACCATTTAATATTTCTTTTTAATCCTCCATTTCTTCTAATTCAAAATAAAAATTATTAATGTTTAAAAAAATTTTAAATCTTAAGGTGAAGCCCGAGTTTGACATCTAATCGTATATTATTTTTGTCCCATAGTAAATCTCCTTACTATCCCTCTAATTTGACATAAGGTGGCTTACTTACTAGACTAGATGGTAATTTCATGCTTAGGAAGTTAATGTTATGTGAAAATACCTTTTTTGTCCTCTCAATTGGTAATTAATAGTCTTAATTGTGGATTAATTGGTAAATTTTATCCAACAATTAATGTAGCTCACAAACTTCAATATGGGAAAAAAACAACACTTATTATATTTTCATATTAGATTTAACTCATTATCTTACGTTTTTTGTTTTCATTATTAAATGGGAATTTTCTTTAATCTTCATTTAATTTATTTAAGTATTTCTCTCTAGAAAATTATTATTTTTTCAATATAAACATCTTTTGTGGTAAAAAAAAGATAGTATGTATTAATAATTATTGTTTTAGTTTAGTCAATGTTTTGGGAGAAAACTTCTATTTCAATGCAACCATATTATATATATATATATTTTCTTCTAAATTATTATAGGTAGTGTAATACAAAATCTTATAATATTGTTTAACAATTTTAAAACAAAGTATAAATTTTTATAAAATTCATAGCATTAACATGGACGTACGTGTTAGTAATAATTTATCAATACTCTTAATTTCCTCATCTAGATTTATTAAAGGACACGTGTCATAAGAAGGAGTAAACCACTTATTGAACATAGAGACAACCCACATAGGTTGTTGTCTTTTTTAGGAAGAATGCATTACTTGTATATATATGTTTCTTGACACAGATGCAATTCACTTCTTATACAAACTAGTTTTGAACCCGTGCGTTGCACGGCCCGGGAATGTTTTATAAATAAAATAATTATTTTAAAATTTTGATTTTTTTTAAAAATAGTAAATTAAGAAATTTAAATAAAATATTGAAATAAAATTTAGTATGAAATATTCAAAAAAAATAAAAAATTTTGTTGGCTTATTAATAATCTATAATATTCTATTTACCTCTTGATGCAAATTCTTTATCGCTTATTAGATAAAATATATGGACTAAATATTCCATGATTACTTAAAATAACGTACTAATTATTAATTATTTGAAACAATTGATTAAATTTTAGGTATATATCAAATACTTTAAAAAGATCATTATAGCTTGTTCCATAAAAAAAATCATTATAGCTTGTTAAGATAATGATAAAAATAAATAAATAATATAAATAATTTACTTAATAATATCAATAATATCATTACAATTTGTTTAAAATTTCATGATAAATAATGCTTATTATGTATCTTTTATATATGTTTTTAACCGTTTCACCAATATATTCAAAAATTATTTTTCTCTGATTTATTGCCACGACTATTTTCTCTGATTTTGTAGCATAATTTCAATTAATGACTAATTTAATAATGGATTAAATGGAAAGTAATTGAACAAATGATAGATTTTTTTTATATATACATGTTATTTGTAGTTAGTAGGCTGTAATTTTTGGCATTCCTTATATGTATTGGATAAATATCTGGAATCAAAGTCACAACTAATTAACTGATTACAAATATTACAATAAAACTAACTTTTTATATTGTACTAAATTTTTTTAGATTTTTTTGTGTTTACCAATTACAAAAAAGATTGATTTTTTCATTAATTAATCATATCACATCATATATACATTTATTCTTTGAAAGAGTATCATTTCTACTACTTGAAAATTAGTTGACATATACATTATTGGATATTATTGTGTATAAGACTGGTTTACCATGTCATCTATAGGCCCTGCTAATAAAATTGTGCCAACTCTGAAATTATACTACAATTACTAAAATCCTATTATAATTATTAGCTAATTAAATTTTAAAACTTACCCTTTAAATTATTTCTTTCCATAACATGGGGTTAAACTTGTAGTCAAGTTTATGTATTAATTTTAAGAAATGTTTTCAATTGGCACAAATTCATTAATAGAGCCTATGGATGATGGGATAAGTCGATCGTATTTAAAAATTTTGTCAATTCAAGGGTAATCAATGTATATTGAAGTCAATCAATGGTTAAAATTGATTCAAACTGTTTCGTTAAAATTGATTCAAGCCGTTTAACCATTTTATCATCCATAATTAACTCAATGAAATTTTGATTAAAATTATTATTTTCTTTGATTTATTACAATAATTGGTTTCTCTGATTTATTGCCATAATCTCAATAAATGGCCAATTTAATGATAATTTAATACCTTTCTACATCACCTCTTTTGGCTTGCTTTTGTGAGGTATGATACATTTCAATATTTGATTAACATATTAGTTTAATGACTGATTGGAGGAGTCACTAATTAAGTAATTATTTATTTAATGGAAATTTAATTGTAAAAACATAATACAACAAATTGGTAAGCTAATTTTGTTTTTTTTACTAAAATAAGGCCCTTTTATGTTGAATTTAATGTTATTTTATTAAATTTTCATTATTTTTTTGATCTACCATTTGTAGCAAAACAAAAGCTTTCATTTTTGCAAATATTAATTTTCATCTTAATACAAAATCATCTAATAGTCATATCAGTTCAATGACTAATTTGAAGAAAATGGAGGAAATACTAAGAAAATGAAGAAAATGAAAACAAAATCATCTAATAAAGGAACAAATACTAAGTAATCATTTATTTTATGCAACTTAATTGTGGAATAATACTATATCAAACTGTAATGCTTTTTTTTTCTTTGCATTTTGAAAAAATATGGAACTTTCAGGTGTTTGCCCATTAGAAAGTGTTTAAATTAATTTTCATGTGTTAATTAATATATTTTATGGTGTTTTAACAATTTGTTATAATTTGAATTCCTTGATTTCTGAATTTTGTCTCTATTATTTTATTGACTTATATTGATTTTTCTATTAGAATAAATTGAATTCCTTAATTTGTAAAATTTGTCCTTAATATAAAACATGTCAACTTTTTTAATTATGAGTTTTCAATATACAAAGTTGAAAACAACAATCTCCTTAATTTTCTCTAGGAGTTATTCGTTTTGATTTACAATAAATGTATCATACTATATGCATGAAATCAATTAACTTTTTTATGATAAAAAAGGATCTTATAGTATTAATTTGATTTTTTTTTGCTTTTAACCCATTTTTTATGGCAAAAAAAGTTAAAATAAAAAATAGGCATTCATTTTTTCGCTTTTAACCCATTTGGCAGAAAGATAGTCATCTAAAAAAATTAAATTCGAACATAGGCATTCATAAAGATAGGTATCAATAAAAATTAAAATCAAACTTTTAATATTACATTAAAAAATTGCTAGAAAATATTTCAAGAGAATAGTAAATTATTTTAACTTTTCAAATTCTTGAAATATTTTCTTTTTAGATTCATCTCCATCATCTACAAACTCTAAAATGAACTTTATATTCATCATTAGATTTTTATTGTTTATATTCAGCCTTTTCATTTCACAAAAAACATATACATCATTTTCAAAAAATCTTAGCAAATCAATCGTTCTTCTCAAAAATTTCATTGAGCTTATAACACAGAAAATAAAATAAAGTTAAACAATTTCATAAATATATCAACAAAAGAAAAGCATAGAAAACAATACTATTTTTAAAGATATATATTTGGAATGATAATTTAAGAAAAAAGATAAATTAAACAAATAAAAAAACTAATCTCAAATGAATGAAAGATGGAAAATTTAAGATTTGATAGTAATCCAAATCAATTTTCTCCAAATTTATGGTTAACATGTTTTTTATATTTGAAGTTTGGAAAATAGGGGGACATGTGGCGTTCATGACCTAGGACACTTAATAGGATTGGGTGAATTATTTTGAATTTTATCCTTAATTATAGGGTAAATTATTTTGAAATTTCTCCTCAATTAAAGGGTAAATTTAAGTTATGTTATGGTAATTATAGATGACATAATTAATTATTCGGCATTGATTACTTTGAATTTTCTCCTCAATCAAATTTCAAATCATAAATATTAACTCATTAATTGTCAAATTTCAAAATTTATCCCAAATTGCCCTAATTAATGATATAATAGTAATTAATATCAATTTTCTTCAAATTTAAGATTTGATAGCAATCAGAATCAATTTTCTTTCAATTTATGGTTAATAAATTTCTTATATTTGAAATTTGAAATTTCATATTTGAATTTTGGAAAATAGGGGGACACGTGGCATCCATAGACCTAGGGCACTTGTCAAGATTTTAAACCACCTACATTTAATTTGTTTCCATTTCTCAAAAGGGAATTGTTTATATATATATATATATATATATATAAGATGTGATATGAACATTTGCATAGAATTTAAATTTTCTAATTACTACTAATCTAGTTCTTTTATTTGGCACTTTTTCATATTGTCAAAAGATCAAAGATTATCAAATTACTTAAATATGTGATATAAATATTTGAATAGAATTTGAATAAATATATCCTTTAATTTAAATTAATTGATATCAATTTTTTTTTAACAAAAATAAACCAAATTCTAGACACATGGCAATTAACCCATGCTTTACACGGGGCTTCTACTTCTATATTAAAAATAATATGTTTTATTTGAATAATTGTATGAAGTTTCTAATTTGAGTTTGTTAAATTTTAAAAAGTTAAAAAAATTAATTGGAATATCCCATCTCATGGTAAGAGCCTAAGAGATAAAATTAAAAGATAAAAAAAAAAAGAAAAAAGAAACTTTAAATTTTAGAATTCACTTGAAACAATGGATTATCTAAAATATATTTTCAAAATAATTGATTGCTTTAAGCAAAAGAAAAAACTACTAAACTCAGAACCATTTATCCCGTATCTCATAAAACTTAGCTAATTAACTCATAAATTTTCTAATTAATTGCAATAAATAGGCATTGCTTCAAAATGTCAGATTGTAAATATTGGAAGAAGAATTAAGTCATGAAGTATGAGAAAGAAAAAAAAATGGAAGAAGAATAAAACAAATATACAAAGAAAATAAATAATAAAAAACAAAATTAATATACTAAGATAGGCTTAAATTACAAATCTTGGAATCTTATAACTTAAGTATTTCACAATAAGTCGCATGGATGCTCTCTTTTTCAACAGAATATTTCCTTTAACTTTTCTTTCATATTAATGTACTTTATGTTATAGTTTCCTTTAATTTTTATTTTCAAAACAGTGGAGGCCATTTTCATATTAAATTTGAGAGGTTAACAAACATGAAATTTGATAGGTTTAGCTATCTTTAAAATTATACTTGCAGCCAAAGGATATAAGGAAAAAAGGACTTGTATTTGAGGAATGCAATTGCAATATTTGTTATACTTTGGTAGTTTTGCATTACACATTGAATTTTAAGAATCTTATAAGAATTGGAGCTTTTTACTCCGTTTTGAACTTCTCCTTTAAATAAAATTCACCAACATTTATTTTATCCAAAAAAAATTCACCAACATTGAAAAAACAAAGAATAAGAATGAAAAAGAATATGAAGATATACTCCATTTAGCCAATCCTATACATAATAAGGACTACAACTTTTGCAAACTCCATATAGCAATAGGAATAATTAACAATCCAATATCGATCAACAAAAGAATATCCACTTCTAGTTGGTCTTCTGATACGGCTTTTTGGTGTTGAACTCTTTGGAAAAATCCTTAATATAATGAGTTGCATTCATCACACACTAATTTGTTCCCATCATTGACATGTCACAAAAATAAAATTCTTGGTTTTTGCAAAATGATGAGATAGTCTATGAAAGAATAAAGAAATTGAAGAAAGCCTCAACAAAAATTGAGGAAAAAACACATAAAAATTATAGAATAATTTTGAAATAGGGAACAAACTAATGCAAACCTTTGAGAAAAGATGACAAATAGAACTAAAGAAGATGAACAAACAAATAGAACTGAAGAAGATGAACAAAAGAATTTTACAGTGGAGCTGGGATTGGAGAAGCTTTCCCTTTCTTCTGGATGTAGAAGCAATTATTTCTTCTCTTGTCTTTTCCTTGTCTTCTTCTCTAGCAAGGCTTCTCGATCCTGCTTAATTAACCCAACAGATCTAATTTAAAAATTTATCTTCTTAAAAGGAACATACCAACAAATAAAACAAAAGAATTAAGGAAAAAAAAGAGAAATTACACAAAATAGAGACCACAAACAAAAAACAATATTACCTTCAAAAGAAAATTCGTCTCAAAAAAATTTATGATTTAGGGTTAAAAGAAGATGAAGAGTCTAAAAAAAAGTTTATAGTTTAGGGTAAGAAGAAGATGTAGTATTTATAATGGTTAATAAGTCAGTATTTATGATTAAAATTTTTAAAATCTTTAATTTATCTAAATTAAAGGGTCATTTATATTTATGATTGGAATTTTTAAAATTAATTTTCCTAAATTAAAGGTAATTAATATTTATGATTAAAGATTTCAAAATCTTTAATTTTCCTAAATTAAAGGCTAATTTATTTTGAAATTTAATAATGCATTATTTTGAAAATTTAAAAATTGAATTTGAAATTTGAATGTACATGTGGCAAGTGAATAGATATGCCACTTGTCGAAATTATAAACCATATGTATTTAATTCCTTTCCTTTTATGGAAAGGGGATTGTTTTTATATGTATATATAAGATTTTACCAAATTTTCCTTTATTATCTCATCTTCAGCCATTCTTGAAAATGCTATAATAAAAACCAAAAAACCAAAAAGCTTGCATCATTATCAATACTATTCGGTACATATTTTATAATGCACGCAATACATATGAAATACGCATACGATACGAATGATTCTAAGATTATAAGAATATATTCTGAACTAAAATATAAAGAAATCCCATACAAAAAGTAACAAGGTCCTAGAAAAAAAGTAATAAACAAAATTATTATAATATACAAATTTATAGAATTGAAAGCCATAATAAAAAATTTCTAAAAACATATACGAGAATCCATTTTAGAGCTTCTTCCAATAAAGTCAATACACTTTTCAAGTGCTGCCAAAGTTCGACAGATCCAGGAATCTCGTGATTTTTGGGATTCTTGTCCAAAAACTGATCTTATCCTCCATTTCCATCACTTTTGTTTAAAGATACAAAATACTTAAATTTCAAACATGCACTTGTGTTTTGCATAAACGCACTTGTGTTTTGCAGATTTTCGTTTGTAAAAATCATTTTTCTTGTCAATCAACCATTTTTGCAAAGGAATTAACTTCTTGCCAAACAATAAATAAGAACTTTGTCCTTTCCAAGATAAAGCAGGCTGTAGTACAAAACTATTATCACATCCCTTCAACAAATCATATTGATTAGAACCTACTCCAACAGGCAACTTCAGCACAGACACTACTTCACCAAAGGTAAATTTTACTCGAAAAAGAGATATATATGCTTATTTGAAGATATAATGTCTTTGAACAATGTTTCCAAAGGAAAAGCTCTTCAAATGTTATCTACTTCAAAGGCAAAAAATCTAAATAAATAAAACTGCAACTACATAAACAAAACTGCAAAACTAGAAGAGAAAAGAAATAATTCTAACTACAAGTAGACAATATTAATAAGCTTGATACGCATGACACACAGGGAATAACAGGAAATAATTCTAACTACAATTAGACAATAAAGCAGACAATAAAACAAGACTACAACATTTGCTCCCACTGAGATTTTAGGTTGACAGTAACCATTTTCAAGGGAAATATTAAGGAAAAAAGGTCTATTACTTTCAATAAGATGCACAATTGCACATAATGTTTAGAGAATGATTCTGACTAAAACAAGAACGAACTACAAATTTTATATATGCAACTAACTTTATTTTCTTTCTATATTTTTCTCGGCAAAGATACTCTTGCAGATTCTCCAAGTCCAACAAGAGTTCCAAGAGGAGTTAGTTCTGATTCATCAATAGACCCAAAGGAAAAAGTAAAAGGTCATGGTTTGGATGGGATGGTGCAGATGATGCTGTAACGGTAGATAGGGTCGACGTCACCGATATTGCACTTGCAGCCGCATTCCCTCTTCCCTTCCGTTTTCCCTTAGCCATGGTACAACAGTCGAAATTTTAGGGTTTTTAGAGTAGGAGTTTTGGCTATAAACAAAAAGGAAAGGAGAGGGTTTTGAGGGTTTTCAATACTTTTATAAGCCAATGTGTTCCAAGGGGAAACAAAATCGAGTGCAAATCAATTTTAGCCCAGATAAGGGTAGTCGAGTGAAATTCAATTTTAGCCCAGATGAAGGTTTTGGCTTAAAAGCCCAAATCCATTTAAAAAAATGCTTAATAGATGAGGGTTTTGGCGTAAAAGTCCAAATCCATTTAAAAAAAAAATAGAATGCTTAATAGATGAGGGTTTTGGCGTAAAAGCTCAAATCCATTTAAAAAAAAAAAAGTCGGCAAGCCTCAAAGGAAACCAAAAACACATAAACCTAAAAAAAATAGACCCAAATACATTAGAGAGGGTAATTAAAAAACAAACATATGAAAAAACAAAGATGAAGATTAAATCAGAAATACTAGATATGAAAATTCAAACACGTAGTTCTAGAAAAGAAAAGAAATAGAGAATTTATTGTAATCTAGGATAACTAGATGAAAATATAAAGCCTTTACTGAGGTGCGAGCCGGCCACCCAACCCCACGGGTCAGCGTTGGGTCGGGCATAGGCACGAATCCTGCCACCTTTCTTATGGATCATCTACTTTGACTACAGAACCACGCCATTGTTGGAGCGGATTGGATGATTGGACCGAGGGTTGCCTCCTCTTCCCCTCACTATGAACCTCAGTCATCAAAGCCTTTTATCGGGCTTTCCTTTATGAACCTTTTTAGATCTATAATATAGTAGAGCGAACAAATACAAGTAAAAGTACCCCATAAGTCATTCTACTATAGGAAAATGTTTAATTTAGTCCCTATACTACAATTTAGTTTAATTTAGTCCTTCTACTATCAAAAATTGAACAAATTAGTCCATGTTACTAAAAAAATCAACTTTTACTATTAAAATTGATGACGTGACGGTGCCATATCATCACAGTACTGACATGTCATTGCCACATCATCACAAATGCTGACGTGGCATGCTATGTCAGAAATGTTAATTAATAAAATTATTAAAAGAACTAATTTGTATAATTACAAATAGTATAGGGATTAAATTGAATAAATTTATATAGTATAGGGATTAACTTGAACAAAAATATATGGTATAAGGACTTACTAGAAACTTTAACATCAATACTTGAAAATTTTTTCTAAAATTATATACAAATTTATATAGTATAGAATTATTAATTGAATGTGTTTTTATATAATTAATGATAGAGATAAAGTGGAAATAAATTAATAAATCAAAAGTATTATATCGTGTTATTTTTTTATTATAAAAAATTGAACATTGGTTACTAATAATATGAAGAAAAAATGTTTAGTATTATATAAAGAGGCATATGTTTTAGAAATATTTGTTTAGTTTTTATTTTTCTAATAGAAGACATGTGGAGTAATTTTATTAAAAAAAATTGAAAAAATCATTGTTTATTATAATCATATTCAAAATATATACATAATCATTTAGGTTTATTAATTTATTTTTACTTTCTTCCTATAATTCACTACATAAAAATATCTTAAATGATAATTATATCTACTTACAATAATTTAAGAAAAATTATTCAATATTATATTATATAAATAGATACGTGTTATAAAAATATTTTTTTAGATTTTATTTTTCTAGTAGTCAATGTTTTAATAAATTCTACATATAAAACTATTAAAAATTAAATAGTTACATTTGAATTTAAATATAGTTTTCTTTAATTTTAATAATTTTATATTTTAAATGAATGAAAATTAATTTTTAAATAAGTAAAAATTAAACAAAAATCTTTAGAACAAGTGTCAATTTATATAATATTGAATTTTTTTCTTCATATATTTTTTAATGTTTAACATTTTATAATAAAAAAAAAGAAAATATGGTATACGCTTTTGATTTATTAATTTATCTTCACTTTCTTCGTACCATTAATTATATAAAAACACATTTAATTAATAATTCTATACTATATATATTTGTATATAACTTTAGAAAAAATTTTCAAGTATTGCAGTTAAAGTTTCTAGTTAGTCCCTAGACTTTATATTTTTTTCAATTTAATCCCTGTACTATATAAATTTGTTTAATTTAGTCCCTATACTATTTGCAATTAAACAAATTAGTCCTTCTAAAAATTTTATTAATTAACATTTCTGACGTGGCAATGACACGTCAGTACTGTGATGATGTGGCACGGCCACGTCATCAATTTTAATAGTAAAAGTTGACTTTTTTAGTAATATGGACTAATTTGTTCAATTTCTGATAATAAAGAGATTAAATTGCCCCAAAATTATAGTATATGGACTAAATTGAACATTTTCTTATAGTAGGGACCTGTGGGGTATTTTTACCATTTAATGATCATCAAATTTTCTTTTGCGTCAAACCAAAACGGAGTAGACATTAAAATTTTTTGTTCGGTAAGATGTAATGATCATCAAATTTTTTTTTGCACCAAACCAAATTTTATATACAATAATTAAACCAATTACATACTAGAATCACAAACATTACAAATAAGCCAAACTACTGCTAGGGATCCGTCTACGTAAGGAAAATTGATAAAAAATTGATAAACGTCATTATACAGCGTATCCATCATGAAACAAAAGCGAGAGAGTGATGGACGTGCTAAAAACTTATGAAGAATGTTCGAGATTCAACATAGTAGGCAAAATGGCTCGAGTTATTAAACAAGATTCAGATCTATAGGATAACAAGTTTGAATCTATTGTAATTTTTAGTTTTTTTAATATTGATGTAATTTCATTTGAATGACATTTTCTTCAAAAAAAAATAATTGTTTATTAATTGTCACACTCCATTTATCATGATACCCAAAATAATTTTACTAATCTTTGACAAAAAAAATTACTAATCAAATACTCTTTAATAAAGAATTAAGCATCCTCACTTCGCCAAATTTATCCCAAAACGAGCCTTAAAATCCCAAACTTATACCCACCAAATATAATTTTAACAACCATATAATTAACATATTAATTTACCAATTTAACTGTAGAGAGTAACATTGAAATCTCATAATTACCCATCAAAAATCCACTTAATAACCAAATAACCATCTTAAATCCCCAAATTAACCCCAAAAGCATTATTAAAATACCATAATTACACAATAAATACAACCTAATAACTAAATAACCATCTTAATTACTAAATTAACCCTAAAAATAAATTTAAAATTTCATCATTACCCTTAAAATACTTTTAAATACCCCAACCACCTCAAATTAGTAACCATAAATTACCTTTTAATTACCAAGTGACCTCAAAATTTATGGACACTAGTCAAAATATTATGCTCTTAATTTTGCAATTGAAGCCAAAGAAGCCATGTGGATGGCTTTCATAGTAGGTATTGAGGTATTGATTGATATTGATGATACTATTGATATTTATTAAATTTATTATTTACTAGGCCTAAATTCTCTTCCCCACTATTGTTACTGTGCTTTTTTCGGGTTTTATTACTAGCAAAGATTGTTCACAGGCTGTGTAGTTGCGCTTCAATAAGGAAAGGAAACCGGCCCAAAAGGAAATTAGTTTTGGGCCGAGGATACCCTTAATTGAAAAATAAATAAATAAACACAATGAGGAAAGAGGAAGAAGAAAAATCATATACCGAGGAAAAAGAAAAGAGTCAATAATAATATGAAACGAAATAATAACGATTTCACAATTTCATCTTATTGAAAACGAAGCAAAATCATGTTATTACAATGATAAGTACCAACTTTTTTTAAAAAAAAGAACAAAAGAAAGTGACAATATGGTTCTCGAGTAGGAATGCAGGATAGACCAAACTCCAAACAATGACATTCCCTGAACCCGACAGAGTACATTACATGCCTGGATGTTGAAGAAAATTGTCAATGTTTTCTTGCAACATAAAGTATGTATGCAGGAAGTCCCCAATACTATACATCTTCATGCATAAATAAGAACAAGAACGTGTGCAATAAGCCACTAGATACTGGTTTGAAAGGACCGTCTTAGATACTACAAAATACAAACTACAAGCTTACATGTCTACCACCTGCGTGGTAAGAACAGCGCAGGTGCAACTAAACAGGAGAAATCGAAAAAGGTTGTGGTTGTTACAATTTACGAATTATGAATCACCCAGCCTCTGGTTCTCAGTTAATCTTCTACGGACCATCCTCCCACAGTGCATCAAGGTCAAGATTGCCATCAAGAATAGAAGAGGAATCCCAACAATGCAGCCACCAGAGGCAAAATTTATCAGTGTCTGGGGAAAAAGGAATAAGTTGGTAAGAATAATTCACAGTCTTTTGCAAGAAAACGTTAAACAAAAAGGATGGGACAAGCTGCACACGTTTCATGTAGAGCTAAACTTAAGAGATGTGATCTAATTTTGACTAGCATAAGTGGGAATATTACAAACTACTGAAATTTGTTGTGTTGAATGATTTAAAGTATCTTGTGTTGAGTGATTCTACAAGTATGGAAGAATAGTCATCAACTTTTATTGGGTTACCATTAACAGCAAAGAAGCCTCTTCCATTAAGCAGCTTCTTATCTTATTTGCAATGTAGATCACATTCTCATTTTAGTGAATTCGACTATCTTCCTGCCCCATAGTGTCTATCAGACTACCCAAAGTCCTCAACTCACAAACTAAAATTCTAATATTCATGCTCCATAATTTCAAGCAATCTTTTCCTACAGTTTCAATCCTTTTGAGAAAAAATCTTAATTGTATCAAACCTAGCTGTTTGTTAAACCTTAACCCCTGATTACAAAACTTCCAACGTTGCCCTATGTCAAATAGTTCTGAACAAATTAGTTCATCCATTTCAACATGAAAATAGGTAGCAGTTTTTAATACCTTTCAATTTCAATGTTCAAAGGTGCTTTGCTCAAATGGATAGGGGTAAATAACAAATCCAGAGATACTAAACAATCATTGTCTAAAGATTATTTAACAATGTATTTTTGCAAATTGCCAGAATCTGATAAATTATCATGACTAAACAGGAAGTTAAGGTCTAAACTTGTAAAAATTAAAGCAGGTTATTACCATCATTCCAGCGACAAGATGAACTGAGGGAACAAAAACTTGGTCCACTTTATTCCCTTCAGCATATCCATTAAATGCAATAACCATTGAGAAAGTATGAACAGTTACAAATGCAAGAGCAATGAGTGCTGCAATGTAGATAAAGCAATTAGAAAATATAAACTCAACTTCAAATCAACTTTTAAATAGTTCTTAAGAGGTATCAATCTGCAAAGAAATTCAGGATCAAATAGTCCTAGAGCTCCATCGTACTAGATGGAAAATGACAGGTTGCATGGAACGAGTAGTGCATATAAGCTGCAGATTGATGTATGCTAGATGCCTGAAATACAATGGACAAAGACATACAGATACAAGGAACAATTTTATAGAAGAAAACATGTTACTCACCAGACACAAGAAAAAATGGCATCTGTGAACACCTGTCAACAAAATACGTTGCTGGACCAAATGCTGGTGTTAAGAGGCTAAGACAAAAGAACACTGCATGTGCTACACCATGACCTAACCCACCAGCTGAAGCAGTGGTTAATGGAAATGATATTAGTGTATAAAACAAGTTAGCAAGAAAAATGTTCAGAAAGTACAAAAAAGGACATCAATGAATATTATTTCCAGAAACACCCACAAGAAGGGAAAAGGAAGACCGCAGTATGGCCATTGTCATGCTTATAATAATCTATATATATTCCTAATGGAACATGATCATGTAAAAAACGATACTTCTCTAGAATTAGAATTCAATACGAAGCAAGCATAGTAAAAGGCCTGACTGAATAATTGGGAAGCAGTCTCGTTACAAACTGCAGAAAAAATTCGCCTTGACTCTGTAGTCTGTCCTACAACAATGTTTAATAAATAGTACAAGTTTTTTTCACTGTTTCTTTTCAGTAGTAATTCTACAAGGAAAAAACTTTGCAGCCAATTCCAGAGCAAGTAAAGAATAATATTATTAAGACAATCAGACAGCGGACACAGAAACATGTTCCCATCTTACCTAGAGCAATTTGCATCTTATCTGTCAGATACAGGCGTGGCTTTGAGACCCTATCAGCAAACGCATCCAATATGTCCTCTAACCTCCTAAGAAAGTTCAAATGCAAGAGTTTATCGAACTTTCCTTCACAGACTACACAGACTAAACAACTAAAGGGAGGACCCCATCACAGCAGCTGAGCAGTAAAGCAAAATCAAGAATTGAATAGGCTTACTTGTAAACTTTCCAGAAAAGAAGGCGAAGGCCCTCTTGGAAGGCAACGGATGTGAATATAAGAATTGCAAAAGGCCACCATGTCGTTGATTTCAAAGGAAGGAAACCTCGCCAAATTCCAGATAATATTATCAAACTTATAAGCCAAACCAGTGTACTGCATTACAGCAAACAGAAGAAGAAAAAATTGAAAATTAGGGCCGACCAACAACTAGAAAATAGAAAAACCCGGAGTGGGGTTTGTTTGGTAAGAGAGAAAGGGGAGGGAAAATGAGGGAAACCTGGAGAGGAGAGTGAGGATCAAAAAAGGCTTCTTGGAGATTACAGAAACGAAGAGTGAGAGAGACGGTCCTAAAGCCAGCAACGCGTACCCGATCCCTGCCGTTACTGTCATTGCTTCTCTCTGATTTTCGTTTCCTCTTTTTCGCTGTTCATGAATTTACGATATCAAAGCTTTGTTCATCGAAGAAATATGCTCTTCCCCCTCCCTCTCTCTCTCTCTCTATCTTCAGTTTTCTCCTCTTCCCTACACGACCATGGTAGAATTACTTAAAAGGAAGTAAATTTTTGAAATGTTCAGTATAGTCCATACATTTAGTTTGTAATAGTAACAATAGGCCAATAGCTTCTGTTTTTAATATATTAATATTAAAATGTTTAGTACCCAAATGAAACAATTGGAAAATTCAAGATCAAAATAAGACTAAATTGAAAGGTTAGGTACTTGCGCTTCCTTGTTACATTATGCTAATTGCCCCGCCTAGGCCTAAGCATATATAAACTTCAATGAGTCAGGGTTTTGGCTATTTAAATGACTAAATTCCACTAAAGAATAATTCCAGCTGATGAAAAAGGTGTTATTCTTCAAAAACTCCTCAATATTGGCAAATGGAAAATGAAACATAAATACTGGTAACCTTCAAATAAGACATTACATCTTACAAAATATTACAATAATAGAGGTTTGCTGTAAATTACAATTCAAGATACCAAGAATTCCCACCCTTGAAGATATCAAAAGGTTTCTGAATTAGACTTACAAGATAGGCTAGTTCTAAGACCTATACAAAAAGTATTGCCCCCAAAACAGCATAGTGCTTCTAATCCCTTCCCGAAAACAGAGAGAGGAAAATCCACTCCCCAGCAATACATTGCAGAAAGATCCTATCCACAGCGCAGGCTACTGAGATTGAACAACCTTGATTGATACTCGGGTCGCTTTGCTTTGCAAACAGAAGGCCAAACTGGAAATTGGGAAGAAAAGGAAGCTGAATTCCCTTTCCAAGAACTAAATTTGATCAGAGCTTTTTTCTACCACCGGACCTTTTTACCTTAGGGGGCGGGCTCGAAGTTTCCTTGAATGCAGATGGGCAAAACTCAGTAACGCTGCAGATTTCACACCGTGGCCTGAGTGGAGTACAAATTGTCTGTCCAAATCCAACCTGTTCAAACTCAAATTTTTAGTCATACAAAGAATAATTTGTTTTGAATTACTTGTATGTATTAAGGGGCCAGTAGATGGGTGGCTTTTCAAACAAATGGAAAAAGAAACTGCAGCATACTCATTGAGCAAAGCAAAGGATATGATCAAAAGGATTTAGTTTTATGAAGCAAGGCACTGGAATTCCTTGCTTAATTAACTCAAAATCGGAAACTTCTCCGAACTTTACAGTGAGGAAGGTGAAATTATGCTTTCGTGTTATGCAGGCAAACTTATACAGTTAGATTTAAAGGGGAAAAGGTTGTTGTATACAAATATATTTACAGAGTACAGACTCCTATATCAGAAGGATAAATTTTAATTCATGCAAGCATCTAAAGTCTTCCAAGCTCCAACCTAAGAGTGCACATTTATGTGCATGCAAGTTGAATAAATAAAATATCGTACATACCAAAAGAGGGTTAATTGGGACCCATTCCTCCTTTGGAAGCCACTGTTGCAATGCCACTCTTGTTTCCTCTGGATATAAAGTTTTCTAGCAAACAACGAGATAGTAAGTAGGTGATACAGTGCAACTTGTTTAGTATGAAACGGTAATGATACACATTAAAGAGATTTGTTGTGGAAGAAAACTTTTTCCTCTGTCAAATTTTTTGTATGAGGTTTAAAAGTTCACTCTACATGGACTGAACTTGTATTTGCAGTTTGGCACTAAAGAGTTCAGTAGGAAAAATAACATGCTGAAAGAGAGAGGGACAAATAACATCGCTTCCTTTAAAAAGTTGTCAGAAGGTACATCTCCAGCCTCTGTGGCATCCCACACACTTGATTAATAACCTAGTCAGTAAAAGTTTATTTTGATTACATCTAACCGGGTTCTTTTCCAAATAAGTATCTTTTTTCAAAGTAGACATTAATGAACTCATCAAAAAGATTACAAGCATCAAATACGTGCAACCTCTCTTCAGAAGATAGATATGAAACTTAAGAACGATGACTCAAAATTAGGTGAGCAACAACTTCAAAATAGAAAGCCAAAACAACTGTAAAAAAATTTCAATTTGTTCCCATCTTCAGTTTACTAGACGAGGTACCTCTTTTTTGCCTGGTCGAGACACCCATCCAAGCCGATTGGAAATGCGGTGTACATGAGTATCTACACATATCCCTTGAACATCATTCCATGCAATATTCATAACCTAAAACACCGCACAACCAAACAACTTAGAAATCCAGTATACCCCCAATTTGAGGAAGTTATGCAATCAACCCATACCAAATGAGCCATCTTTGGGCCTATCCCAGGAAGTAAGAGTAATTCCTCCAAGGAGCTCGGTATGTCCCCATCATACTTCATAAGACAGAGTTTTGCAATTTTCTTCATATTAATAGCTTTCCTTGTATAGAACCCAACCTAAGAAAAAGAAGAATGAGATCTCATAACTATTGCAGTAGCTGATGAGTCCAAGGGAGATAGTTGGCAACAAGATTAAGTAACAGGCAAAAAACACATTATTGCCAGTAGTGATTCTTCGGGCTTGTCTCTTAATATGAACCTACACATGCCAAAAAGAAAAGCTTCTATGCCTATTTTTTCAAGTGAATCCTAGAATAACATACCGGATAGATCAAGTCCTTAAGAGTGGCTTCATCAGCTTTGTCAATGGCATCAGGAGTCAGAAGACAATTCTGAGTGAGACGTTGAATTGCTCCTGCATAGGGATATCTTTATGAGATGTGAAGAATGTAAATGACAAAGTCAGGGTGAAGAATGCAATTAACAAAGTCAGGATAAACGATATCAGTTATAACTAAACCATATAATAATTCAACAAGATGATCGGTTAAGGTAACATATAATAGAAAATTAAACTAAAGGATCAGGAATCCACCATGAGTAACATGATCTTTCGTTTGGCTGGATAGCAGTGAGGATATCAAAACAGCAAACCTTCTTTCCTAGTACAAAATGAGAGAGAAAGATAAATCCATAGATAACATGTTTCAAGAAAATAATAAAAATAAAAAACGATCAGTAAATGAGAACTGAAAACAGAATGACTATACAATGACAAGGATTTTCAACAACAACACTCTGGAATAATTTAGGCCCTAATGAAATTAAAATTCCAGAATCCAGATACCATCAGGGGAGTTTAAATGTAGTCATGGCTAAAAAAGGGAAAATGATCCATCCATCCAATATATTCACAGTCAGCCAATTGAATATTATAGTACACCAGTTGGTGCTGGAAAGTACGTAACTTAAGCTCAATTTAATTTGCCTACAAGAACCAAAATCATTAAATTACAACATGAAGTTCTCCATTGG
Organism: Microcos paniculata; assembly: GCA_030664755.1. Taxonomy (NCBI): domain Eukaryota; kingdom Viridiplantae; phylum Streptophyta; class Magnoliopsida; order Malvales; family Malvaceae; genus Microcos; species Microcos paniculata. The sequence goes on along the minus strand of CP131462.1, from coordinate 7,613,497 downwards.
CATTATGCAGTCTCTCACTCTCTGCAGCTAGTAAATGTTTGTGGATTCAATCAATTTCACGTGGTGGTCACATATTTCAAGCATTTTTGGCACACTTGAGTTTTAAATCCAAAATTTGACTATAAATAACTCATTAAAGCCTCAAAAGTAAAATGCAGGACTTTGAAGAACCAAAAATGGGGCCAGGCATGCCATATACAGCATAGAGGATAAATTTAGTATCAACAAAGTTAAATAATCAATTTTTCCAATATATCTACTTACAACAGATTGACAAGATTATACCTTAGGAGGAAGAACACTGCCAGCTTTCTCACATCCCATAGTATCTACAGGGGCCTCTTCTGAGGACCTCATTTTACGGATACCTTCGAGCACTTTTTCCCAATTGGAAGGTGCTTTGCCTGTATCATATGAAACCCATTAATAGTAGGTACATCCAATAAAGGAACTCATTCCTTCACTTGCAATTTTAAACAGCACTTTGCAAGTGCATAGATATTCACCATTTACCTTCTATTCCAAGAGGGGAAGCAATATCAGTTTCCATATTAAGCTCATCAAACGTGGACTTTGACTTACCTGAAAAACCATTGCTATCAGAATCTAGTTAGAGCTAGGGAGATTATCCATTAAAAATGGACATCAGTATAAAAGAATAAACATATAAATTTATATAATTGCCAATGCATGCATCAATTTGCTTGTTTGTTGGTTAGAATGGATGCCGTATGTGCCCATGTGCAACGTGAATACTGCATGTTCGCAGCTGCAAGTTGTCCAGAGACAGAGAAAGAATACAGCATCCTGAAATTATTCTCTAATATGTCATAACTATAAGCACAGACATTTTCAATCAAATAACATTGTTCAGTCAAAACTTTCACTCAGTTTCATACTCTTACGAGCATAGCATTGCAACAGAATTGTTACCCGACAGAGCAGGTCCATCTACCTTCTTGTATGCAAATTCCTCTATGTCAGGTAGGTTGCACTGCTGCACAAAATAAAAAATAGTCATTTGTTCAAGAATTACACTATACAGCCAAAACTTATTATCAAATCTTGACAAGTAAAAAGAACAAGCCAGCTAGTTTTGTTGGTAAAGTCCCTTGTGATCAGACCAAAAAGCTAGGATCTTTGGAGGGTTTACTCCGAAAGGGAAGGGCTGCCCAGTATTGGGTAGCCAGTCCACTGGAGCAAAAGAACCTCTGCAAGAGAAAAAGTTGTCAAACTTCAATTTGGAGTGATTCAGTAATACTAACAATTTGTTAAATGATGAATTCCAGACCGTATAAGCATTTTGGAATCATGCAGGATAGAATTCCCATTAGTCAGGATCGAGGAAGATCATTAGTCAAACACTTAAAGACCTGGAAGCAAAACACTAAAAGCACAAAAGAATCCTTCTTCCCATTAAAAATGAAAAACACACCCATACACACAAGACTTTGTAATCATGTTTACGGGCAGATAAAAAACAAAAGTAAACACCTTAATCATATGCCCAAACAAAATAACTGGCAAAATAAACACTTACATTCATATGAACCAAAAAACAAAATGATTGGATGAGAGAGAGAGAAATAAAACGATGGCCTTACACTATGGTCCTTATTTTCTGCTGTAGGATTCTCCTTTACAACATCGAGAGTCTTTTCAACTCTCGTCTTCCTCGTATAAACCCGAACTTCTGGCACCACAGAAACATTGCTGGTCATTTCAGAACCTGAAAAGTCCCAAAAGCATATATAACGGATACAACAAGAACAAAGTGAAATACTGAAATTGGATTGAAATGAAACTTACAATAATAATCATATGAAGACAAGAATGTAAAAACTAGTAATATGTTATTATGGCATTGAAGAAACCTGGGTTTTGGTCGGGAGAAGGAACTTCAGTTGTCGATGAAGACGACGAAAGGGTTTTGAAGATGAATCTTGCTTTTGGCATTTTTCTGTTCAATTTCATTCCTCTGAAACAAAAACTAATACCACATCCAAGTGGAACACCCCTTGGTAGAAGAACAAACATTTTTCGTCAGTAATATACTCCTTTGAAATACTGAAATACTAGTATTATTATTAGTTAGTATTTTTTTAATATATTTTCAAAATGAGTAATAGCACAAATAATCCCAAAGTTTGACCCAAAATCTATTTTAATCTTTATAGTTTGAAATGTTCTATATTAATTCTATTTGAAAGTCAAATTATTTTAGTTCCTATAATTTGATAATTAAATCATTTCTGGTCCTACTATTAAATTTTTTAATAAATTTTTTTATTTTTAAAATATTAAAAAATAAAATATTAATATATTTTTTAAAATCATAAGTAAATAAATTTCACCTACAAAAATTAGTATCACAAACAGTAAATGTGTAATAAATTGACACTTAAAAGTCAAGTAAATAAAAATACTAATGAAAGGATCAAAATAGTTTAACTTTCAAAATGTAAGAATCAAAATAAAACATTTTAAATTATAAGAACTAAAATCAAATCTGAGTAAAACTTTAAGAACCAACAATAATATTTACTCTTTCAAAATTGTTTTTTTCTTTTTTCTCTTTTCAATATTTTAACAAACACCAAAGTTCATGTGTGAAAGATCATGTCCAATAGCAAATATGCTCTTAGAGCCCAAATCTTTTGTCCAGGACCTGCCCCCATTGGGCTAGGTTTGCAAGCCATGGTTGAACTAGATTTTAATATTTAGAGGACTGTAAGTTTCACTGTTTGATTGTAACAGTCTTCCACAATTAGAGATAGGAAGATACAATTGTTAGGGAGATAAGAGCTACCCAAAGAGAAAAGAAGGATGTTTATGCCCAACATGAGACCTAAGGCCCATGAATATGGACAAGACTAGGATTTTCGGAGTGAAATGAGTGAAGGGCTTTCTGCCAGGGCACTCGAATGGATAGTAATGAAAGAAAATTGGGATGGCAAGGAGAGGGAACCATGCAGATTGAGTTGAGACCCATCTGCGGGAGCCTTTATGGTTGAAATACTACTTTGGGAGCAAGCTTGAGGATACAGGACCCACAAACAAGCAAGCATAGTTGGTCAACAGAAGAGGCATATAATGCTTCTTTGTCATGGCCTTTTGGTCATGTTAGTTAATGTCATTGGATTGGTCCTTGCTAGAACAAATGAATTTGTCTTGAGTCCGAGAGAATACATTGTAGTCCTTGCAGAACTAATCTTTTTTTTTTTGGTAGAAAAAGGGGCAAATCGCCCAAACAATACACCTAGATCATCCTGGGATAACTAACTCCCATCATATCCGGTTGCAGAACTAATCTGAGATACAGAGTATATACATATTTGGAATATTTACAAATAATCATGAGAAACCACAAGGTTCATGTGTGGAAGAAGATGTCCAATTAAGCCCAAATGTTTTGTCCAGGGCCTGCCACATTGGGCCAGGTTTGCAACCCAGGGCAATTGAACTGTACTTGCTACGTAACCTCCTATGGCGTCAGCTCTGCAAATTGAACTTTCAACTTTGGGTTCTTTTGTTCTTGGTAACATGAAATTGCCAATATTTATTGGGCATTTCAAGCTTTATTTCCAAAACCGTGTAAGCTCCACATTGAGTGAAAGCCATGTTTTAAAGAACTTTATTGTTAAACTTTCCATTTGTAATATCTCAAGACTGCTTCAAATGTGATCTTCTCAAATCAATCGTCCCTTACTTTTTCTATAAATGGGGATCAATTAATGGGGCCAAATCAAAGTAATTGTTTCAATTAAATTCGTGTGGAAAAATGCAAAAAAGAAGAAACACATTTTCTGGAGAGAGAGATCAGATCACCAAAATCTATTGTTCAGAATACCCAAATCTTTGAACTTGAGAAATTTTGCTTGACCATGTACATAGACAAAGATAATGTGGTCCAAAGATGGTTCCTAGCATCATTATCAAACAAGAAAACAAATAAAACAAGATACCCAAGATCCCCTTTTTCACACTAATGATATAACCCCACGGTCAAAATTTTTAGGTAAATGAAGAAATGAAGATTCTATAATTGATTTACCAAATCTATTTTAGATTTAGCTGGCAATTTTTTATTGAAAAATACTTATTGACTTTCTAATACTTAACCTTCCTAACAATCCTCTTGATGTAGCTTTTTCTGATTTGTCAAAATTTTATAAGTATCACAAAAGTTTAGCCCCTTATTTTAATAAGGTTTAGTCTCACATCAAAAAGTTACCATATTTAAAAAGTAAGTTTTCTTTTCTTGACAATTATGATGGTAGGGTTTTAAAAAAAAAATGGAATATGTCACATCAGAAGGGTTATTGAAGGAATGAATTTAGGAGGATCATATAGTAAAACTCTTTTTTATCATACATTATATTAAAACGAATTACATTTGGGTTTAATGAATGCGATGAATTTATTGACCTAGATTTTCTTCTAACTAAATATTTTTTGGTGAAATGATTATTAATGCATTAAGTTTTAAAGTGTTTAATGGTATAAGAATAAACATCAAAATTAATTATTTTGAAGGAAGTTGTTAACACATTGCACAACTGTAATTCTTACCATGTATTAACTATTGCCTCAGCTAAATTTTCATTGCCCATGCAATGATGGTTAGGGAATAAAACCCTAATAGCTGGCCAAAAGAGCAAGCAAAATCTCCATTGATGTAACTTTTGAGATACAACTATCCTTTAAAGTCAGCTTGTCATAGATGCATGCCCAACATTATGTTTAGGCTGTCCCCATTTCCGCTTACTTGACTTTTCTCTCTCAGACATTTGTGTATATATATCTTTGTCTTAGAGAAATTTCCTTGCCAGTGGGAGGATAAAACCAAAAAAAAAAAAAAAGTAAGTATAAAATGAATTCAGTAGACCCAATTTCATACTCTTCTTAAGTACTAATCAAAATCTGATATGACATAAGCCAGTGTAGACTGTTGGTATTTGGTTGGAAAATGGTATAATCCGCAAACATTGAATACACTTCAAATTGAAACCCAAAGAATCCAAAGATGAAAACAGTTCTCATTAATTATTCAATGTACCAAAAGGAAAGGAAAAGACTTTTAGAGGGTACGGAGTTTATCCATAATGTATGTTGTCTGTAAAATACAAAGCAAAAAATCCAGATAAGATATATTTAGGTCATTCTTGACTCTGAACCAATCTAATTGGATTTTATCGAGCATCTGAAAAATACTCTTTAAATTTTATAGCAAAACAATTCGAAGAAGCTCAACTCCAGATCTATTAACTTGGATTAGCATTTTTTGGATTATTACGCTAACGAGTATTTACCATTTGAAATAAATATATGTAATTGTAAATGTATATATTGATGAAATTGTTACAATATTAGCTATTAATTAACCATGGTAAAAAATACTTTAATTAATCTTAACGTATTTGCTGGCAAAACCCATATAATTCAGTATGTATAGATTGGATCATTAGAAAAAGAAAGAAAGAAATAGAATGATGTGCTTGATTCGTTACCAAATGCGATTCCAAATCTTGTTTGACGCATGCTTAGGTCCTATTGCAACTGGTATTGTTAAATTTTCTTTTGCTGTACTAATAAATGAGAGTGATGAAAGAGGTAACGACACATATAAACTATTAAATATAATAAATGATGGGGGCCATATGTAATATATGGAGGATTCCCAGTTTGATATGGAAAATCCACGTCGTTTTCATGCATCTTCTCATGCAATTCCCTGCTTATCAAAAGATTAATTTATTATTAGGACAAAAATTAGTAATTTGGACGACATACGCGCAATTTGATACAAGTGATAGATATTCAAATCAAATCGATCTACTGACTTAAAACTTAATTAATTTCTTTTATATTATGTAATAAAAGGAAAGCATATTGAAGAAGTAGCCAATACAGATCACGTAAGCCAAGGGGATCAGCATCCTCCTATATGTTGAGACAGTTTAACAACAAATTAATTTGACATATTATCAGTAATATCAGCTACAATAAGGAAAAAAAAATGGGATATAGGCACGGAAATAAGCCAAAAATTAATTGACCAACAACATATATACTTGTATTGTTTTTGTTATTATTATAGGATTAGATTATCCCTTAATCAAAACTTTGACGTTGGCTACTTTAGACCTTGATTTTCGTTCAAAAGACCCTTCTAATTATAGCAAAGCACAAGAGAAATTCACCAAAAAAAAAAAGAAGAGAAATTAAGCAACTAATAAACTAAAGTTTTTGCTTAGATCATAAATTCTATCTGTTTTGAGTCCTCTCTTCCCACGATATTCTTATTCTTAGTTAAAATTATACCGTAGAGCTAGAATTTCCATGTGACAGAAATGTGAACTTGCATATTGCGCAGCCTAAGTAAACAAATTGCCATTTTCTCAGAAGATCGTCATCATGTCATCATATACGTTTTTGTAATTTTTGTCGCATTCATGAATGGCTGACTTATTTATTCACAAATCTAATTTTTAAGCTCAATAATATTGTTGGCTAATTTTCCATGCATGATCTCCCATGATGACTTGAGTCAACCTAATAATCAAAATTATACTAAGTAATATTTCCTCAATAAAAGAAAAGAAAAAATCCAAATCCAAATATATATGTCAGTCTTCTCTCGACTTATATATTGAGGAGTTTTCATTATCTTCTTTGCATTCTCCTCTCTCAGGCTTCCTTTTTCTCTAAATACAGAACCACATTTCAGTGATATCATCATATATCTCTGGTTTGTAAGCTGCAGGTAGCTCGAGGGTTTCTTTCTTTAAGTAGCTAGCTATATATTGTGATCTGGAGAAGATGCAGGTTCCAACTGGCTTCAGATTCAATCCCACCGATGAAGAGCTCATCGAAATCTTGAACCAGAAAGTCGTATCTGGGAACAATGGAGCGGCTTTCGATTTCATTCTTGAAAGAAACTTATATGAATTGGAGCCCCAAGACCTTCAATGTCTGACATTTTTTCCCTTCTTACTCTCTATCTTAGATGAATTTTTCTGATAGCTATAGCCTAGCTGGCATGCAAACCATGAAACTCTTTTTTCTTTTCTGGGTTTTATCTATAAAATAATATATATGCATGTTTCCTTAAAAATAATTAATTAAACATGGGGTGCGGCCGGGGCGAACAACAACCCGTGTTTCATGGAAACATTGCAATCAACTAATCATATCTATGTGACACTTCCTATATGTTTGATGTTTTATATACATAAACTTAATCGTTCTCATGGTCGGTCGTCTCTCTAGTGATCAGAGTACCATTATTTACTGTGAGGTTAATTTTTTTTTTTTTGCAGGGAATATTGGAAGTGTGGCCAGCTTAAACAATAACGAAAGATATTACTATTGCAAGAGGGCGAGTGATTCGAGAGAGGTGGCGGGTCGAGGATGGTGGAAGGCAACGAGCCATGTGAAGACCATTTCGGCCAATGCAGCAGGAGTCATGGGTTACAAAAGGCCTCTCACTTTTCACAGGTTCAGGGGCAACCAAAGCAAGCGAAAAGATGCCATCAAGACTGACTGGATCATGCATGAATATGGCCTTCACTCTGTTCCAACGGTATTTATATATATCTCCTTGTATTAGCTTTTCCAGTCTGATCAACTGATCATCTCTCATGTTCAACCCCTCAGTATTTCCAACCATAAAAGCATATATACTATCAAGAGGAAGGGCAGTTCATGCATCTACACCATATAATATTCCATTGTTTGAATACGAAGCCTAGAATAAATTATCTAATCAAAATAAATTTACAACGTAACTTGATTGAGTTGTTGATTTTCTCTCATGGAAAAAAACTACATTAATGTTGGAAACTAAATTAATGTAGGTAGGAGTATTCATGTATCGTGGAAAAAAAAACCAGACAAGACAAAGTATTGGATACCGTTAGCACTTTTCAAAGATAAAATCTTTGAAAACTTAATAGCACTTTTGAATATGTACTACTACCCTGCGCCTATTGCTTTGTTATTTTACACACACTTGTAAAAATTTTATAGGTTAATTAATATATATTTGCTGGGCCTTTTTGTTTTATGTACGTAGGAGTGGAGACTTTGCAAGATTAAGTACAAAGGAAAAGAGAGGCTTGAAGAAGAACAAGAAGAAGAAACGAGGGAGACTATTGGTGCAGCAGGTGGCAGTAGTTCCATGCAGTCGCAATTGGAGAATCAGTATGCTTTTGAGGAGCAGCAGCCATTGCTGCCGCCAATATTACCTTCAAACAATGATGGTTATGAAATTGAAAGCTATTTTTGGTCAAACTCATCCCCATGTGATCAATATCCAAGCTTAATTAATAGTGCGCAGCCATTGCTAGCACCAAGCCATCAGTACTTTGCATCCCAACAAGACAACCACCAATCAGCTGAGCCCATGGATCAATCTCCTTTTCCAGACCTGTGGTCTGGCTGGTAGAAAATGATGGCATTGACCCCCTCAAAGTCACTCCATCAAGCATGTTGTTTGTTGAGGGTTATAGGGACGAGCCCTCAAAATAAAATGGTTCCATGCTTCCTTTTCCTCATATGTAATGTAATATACCTATGCATGCATGTTAAATTATTATGTATATAAATGAGAAGACCCAAATTTCGTCTCTTTCTCTAATTACGTCTACTTATATAATTTCATGTATATGTACGTACCAAAACTAATTTTATACTTCTAAATTTAGTAAAATTCGAGTCAAAAGGAGTTCGAGTCTAACAGAGTCATTTGGATCCCTAATTTCTAATAAAATTAGATTCAACCCGCAAGTGAAAAGTTAATTTAGATGCTTAATATTATGTAGTGGAGGTACATTCGGAAATTGAAGTCGCCAATATAGCAACTGTTGGCTTCGTAAATTATACGAGTCCTCCGCTGTAGGAAGCATCCAAGAAGCAATGGAACATCAAGTCAACAGCATGAAGATTCGGTACTCTCAGATCTGAAGTTTGTGTAGGATATAATAAGTTTCCAATTTCCATAAGGACCCACAAAATATTCACCATGATATATTCCTGACCCGTCATCTTTCAAGAAGGGAAGCGACATAGAAGCAAATCGTCAATGGTATCTAAATGATTCACAAAGCCCAAAAATTGGAGTTCCCATCATATGACCAAAAGGCTAACTTATCTATTTTAATAGTAAATCCAATAATTAGCTATGCGAAAGGATCCTATAAGTCTATCAAAGTATCACTCCACCAGCGAAGCCAAAAGTGCAGAACAATAGTAAGGGAACCCCACAACCGTCGTTTCTCTTACCACCAAGCACATGGGAGTGGGAGAGCACTCATTAAGTCTTTTACAGAGTTGCCTACTAGAAGGTTGAAAAAAGAAAAAACAGAAGTGAAAACCATGGTTTTTTAACACTAGAACTTTACCCGGTATGATGGGCGTTGCAAAATGTCAAAATCTTTTATTTACATTGGAACAAAAACAACACAGCAGTGAGCAGACTACAAAATTTGTATCCCAACTATTACATTCAAATTTGAGTTATGGAGTTGCTCGTTATGAAGTATGTAGATGCTGTATACAATATTCTCTCTGCATTTCATCTAATTTTCTCTTCAATATCTAGGTCTACAATTGCATATAGTTTGAATTACCAAATTTGTAACCCCTAAGTCCTGCTTGTTGCAGTTCATAGAACACAAAGTCGAATCGCCTGCTTTACACTACACTTGAATCAGGCTCAATAGTTGACCGTAATCCCCCACGTACCAGCATTTGTGAATAGAATTCAGCATGCTCCTGTCAATCAGGTGAATAAAGGATATCATTATCCATCTCAACATAAATTGGCATACTCTCTGTGACTTAAGTCACTAGAATTCAACACTTGAAACGTCACATATTCTATAAGACCACTTAGAGTCCTAAAATCCCATCTGTCTATAAGACCATCACTGGTTTTTTGGAGCAGAGCTTTCACTATAACATAAGAAACATTGAAATAAGCATGTTTAAACTTATCAACAACATATACAGCCACTAAATTATCGAAATTATAGATGCAACAATTACAATTACTAAAATGGAGAAAAACAAACTAACTAAACATCAAAACCACTTTAAACTGTTCAACTAGCATACATGGCATACTCATGTTCAAAGATCACAGAAAATTAATACAAGGAACTTACTAGCTTACTGGTTTAGTGCACAAAATCAGATATTTATCGTAATGGAAGGATCTCCCTAAAGTAAGGTACTATACATCCTTAGAGAAGTGATCAACTTTATTTAACTAATATGAAGTCATCAAACACATTAAATAATTGAAACGGAGGTGCGGATAGGAGGCAACTTGGCAGGAACTTTTAAGGCAATAGGAAACTAGATACGCAACTCCTAAACACAAGCTTCATATGTTCATTTGACAAAAAAACGAACATAAATATTTATAAATGAATATGGAGCCCGGAGAAATAACTTAAAACAGATAAATAGAAGGCTTAAATGAATTTCAGTTATTATTGACGACGAGAAAATTATATAGACCAAGAAAAAGAGTTGACAGCTAGACAAAAGAATATGAAAACTTATCCAAAAATTTCACATGGCATAGAAATTTCAAGATGCCAAAGAAGAAACATACCTTAACTGTGACGATAACAACTGCCACTCCATTTTCTCGCGATACATGAAACAATTTTCTTGCATCATCAGGTGTAACAGATGGAACAACTCGGGGCAAAACCTTCACAACTGCAAGAGAATAACAAACACAAAACAAAATTATCATATCTCTAGCCCCTTTGCTAAGAATGCAAAAGAAAACACAAACTGCTGCCAATGCAAGATCAATTGTCAAATAAAACTAATTGTTTAACTAGTTAGTTTGTTAGACAAAGTGGTGAGACATGCAAATTTCTATATGACTGGAGCAATAAAAAGATGCTCATCAAGGAAAAATTGATATTAATCGCCTTCTAGACTACATCAACTACTTATGTTTTCACACATGCTGAATGTTATTAAAACAAAATTACCTAAGTTTTCTGAATGACGAGCGTCATCAACCAGCAGAACTCTGTAACTGTCTCCACTGCCAGTACCCCTCTTATCCCTCAAGAGCCCAATATCACCACCTGTTATCACACAAAAAGAAATCAGTAAGTAAATGAACTATCCATCAAGGGATTGCATTATTGTATACTTATGAACTCAAAGGCATCCCTCCTATTTGAAAGCAATGAAAGAAAAGATGCCATTCACTTTCTCACCAAGGATCAACACAAATGATACAAATGGCCAGAATTTGCGTCAAGAAATAGAAACAAGGCACTAGTTTCACAAAAATTGCATAAACAAGGCACTGGTTCAGCAAGTCTTTGGTTCTGTGTCTTAATAAAATCTCTTAACATGAACAAAACCATAAAAAGATTAAACATTTCAAGCTCCGCATTAAAAAGAAAAAGAAATATAACGGAAAATTAAATCAAGAAACAAAAATGGAACTGCAAAACATCACAGAATCATATATTTCATATCAATTTCTCCCATCAGGAAGATTCTATAAGTTGGACAAAGCCACCCAAGTCTTTAGTTTCCTTCTCTTTCCAATCTTGTAAAACCTTTTCCCTCTAACTAGCAATTGTGTTAAAAGCTCGCAACTTGATTAGACTAAAACCGTCAAGAATAGAGGGGGTGGGGGGGGGGGGGGGGGGTTGGAACTAAACTTCAACAGGAACTCAGAAGGCAAGAACGAAAAAAAGTGAGAGAATTTCACCTTCAAGAACTTGAGTAGAAGGGTCGAACTGGGACTGATCCAAACTGGGTCGCTCCAAAACACCAGCTCCCCCGGTCTTGAAAGAGCCAAAACTCGCTTTCACACCCATAAACTTGGAACCCGTTTTCCCTCCTGGGGTTCCCTTCCCAGCCCAGAATTTCCCCCAACTAGGAGCTGAGGAAGGGAGATGCTGAAGCTTCACCAGAGCAAAAGACGACGTCGTTGCTGTCCCGGCAACAACCGCCATTATGGGAATTCGCCTGTTTTCTCAACTTCTCTCTTCTTTTGCTAAAAATGGCTCTCAACAGATCGGTGCAGCAGTTACTTCTTTGAAGAGAAATGGAAAATCCGAATAGGGAAACTACTGATTTTATTAACTACTTACATATATTTTTATTTTCCAATTTTTAATTAAATTTCTATATATATATATATATTAATTTTGGGTTGGGTTCCACCACAACGCGACGATATTGGAAACGAGTGGATGCGATTTGCTGATGAAAATTTGTGCTGTTTCTTGAAGTTTCTAGACTCTCTGTTTCAGCAAGATATTTTTTTTTTCCTCATTTTCTGGTTTTCTAAAAAAATTGTTATTCAAAGAACGGTTGAAAACCGAGCCCCAAAATCATGGCTTACATTACAGGCCACAGCATCTCCTTCTGGCGACGTGGACGGAGTTGTGTTGGGCAGTTGGGCTTGGCGCTCATTTTTGTATGACAGGCCGAAAAGGACCCCAATAAACGACGACGTATAGCCTCACTATAAATTCCGTTGCTTGCACAAGCAAACACTCGATTTGCTCCAGTGCGCAGCCGCAGCCCGAGTTCATCGCCGGACTCGAAACTCAGTAGTGAGTGATGAGTGATCGTTGCTCTCTGTAATAACTCTGAAATCAATTAGTTAAATTTGAAGAAGGGAAAGAAAAGAAAAGCAGATATCAAAGCCCTAGAAGCTGTTTTCATCTTTCATCTCTCATCTCTCTCTCTCTCTCTTTTTGCTTGGTACATTCTTAATTCTACTGTCTTTTTTTCTAGGGATTTCTTTTTTTTTAAAGGGTTTTTCCTGGAAAAAAATTTTTTGGCGGGTAAATTAGAACAAAAAGCATCTACATTGTTAGAAAATTTGGGTTTTGTGAATAAAAGATTGCTCTTTTTGCGCTTCAATGTTTTTTTTTTTTTATAATTTTCCTTGGAGTTAAAACTTTTATCTGTATGGGGAAAGGAAATCATTCTGGACTTAAAAGTTTTTATATTTCTTGGCGTGATTAATGATTCAAGTTCTGATGGAACATTATAAATTTGGGTTTCATTTTTCTTTTTTTATCTTATAAGAAATTTATGATTTTTCTTGGAAATTATCTTGCTTTAATTTGTTTCATACATGCATGCAGTTGTTGGTTTACAATTTTCGCAGTTGGATAAGCCCTAGAAAAGAAACGAAGGGTCTTGTTTCTGTTATGTAATTTCCCTTGTTTAATGTTTGAGCTTGTTAGTGACTTAGAAATTCAAAAAATACCTTAAGAATTGAAATGATATCTATAATTCACTAGGATTCTGCTTGATCATTAAACCCTAAAGAGACTAACATGTTGATTCCCTCCCGTCTCTCTGTGCTGGTGTATAGATATAGTAATTTGGGAGAGAGTAGTGATTAGGCAGAGCTAGAGAGCATGGACACCTCAGATGTCTGTCCAACTGAAGATGCCATTCAAGCATTTATGGAGTACTTGGTTGAGCCAAAGCTTCCCGCTAGATATTCCTTACGAGAAAATCCAAACATAGATAAACAGCAGGCAGTCGCAGAACAGGTACCTTTCCTTCGAATTGAACTTACATTTAAAATGGTTTGGTCGAGAGTTGATGTCTGCATAAATGAATGGTCATCATAAGCCAGTCCCTTATAATAGTTGTATATTTTGCTTTTTCAATTTTCCTTTAGGTGTATGCTGTTGTGATACTATACAACTATTACCATAGGAGAAGATATCCACACTTAGAGCATCAAGATTTTGAGTCGTTTTGCAAGTTGGCTTTAATTGTGAAGCCTAATTTGAAGTCATATCTGAAGTTCACACTAAGCTGTGATGGCACTGAAAGTGACCTTGAGAAGGAGCTTTCATTGACAGAGAAAGCCATCAAGGATGCATGTGATGTATCTACAAGTTTGGATGCATCAAGCATTGTTCCAAGCACAAAGGGATGGCCAGTTTCAAAAGTTGCTGTTCTTTTAACTGACCAGAGGAAAGAGACTTGTGCCTTGCTGTATGATCACATCACTGAAGGTGTGTGGTCTCTGATTGAAAAAGATGTGCATGGGTCCAGTTGCAGTTCAGATAGTTCTACAAAGGCAAAACATGTGAACAAAAGAAAAAGACTCGCTCATAAGCCTTTGAAAGATGAATTGGGTACTGATGACGGTTGCCTCCAGCAAGTTGCTTTCTCAGCTGTTAAGGAAGCAACAAATAATGGTAAACCACCAAGACTTTACATTGATTGTTGAATGAAATTTAAATTTCGAGGAAGTTCTTGGTAAAGAGCCTTTTACTGTCAAATATCAAAATACTTTAGCAATTAAATTATCAGCTTAAATTCTGAATTTAAAGTCGTTTTTCATATAGAACCTAAAAAGATTGGGATTAGTTTGTAGTAAACTTAATGAATTGAAGGAACATGGCAAAGGAATGATTTAAGAAACTAACAGTTAGGTCTATAGTGTCCTAGGGTTGGAATAGTAGGTTTTAGGTTAGTGAGCATAGAAAATGGCATGCAGCGTTACGGTTTCCACACAGGTTACATGAAGAGGACTTAACAACATAAAGTCGATTGGAGTTGAATAAAATTGTTTGTCGGAGATTATGATCAGAGGCAATACTAGAATATTGCAGGTTCATGGGTGCTATTCCCATTTTGTCAGCAACAACAACCGGGATAATGTAACAATAGGTAATTGAAAGAAGAAAAATTGTGAAGAAAGAAAATTAATACATGTAGTGCTAACACTAAATTCAAGTAGGTTTTAAAATCATTGGATAAATAAAGCCCTGTTTGAAGAATTGAACCTAAATAACCCTAATAATGAACTACATCCAGTATAAGACCAAGTGGACCACGAAAAAAGTGATAAAAGTAACACTAAAAGTTTGAAACCTGATTAAGCTTGTAAATAACTTGACTAAAGACCAGCAACTTCCAATGATGCTTCCTAATATCAAGGAGACTTCTTTGTTGTTTAAGACTTCAAAATTTTGGCTGACACTTATATATAGCTACTAGCCTTCTGGCTCGACAATGCAATGCTTTTAGTGTCCCCATACACTTCGCCAAAAGAATTAATAAACCAATACAAGGACATGCATTCATGTTCACAAACAAAGACCTGTAATTGGTGGCCTTGCTGCGGTATGTGCATCTAGTGGACTGAGCCACTGAGGAACTGCTTTTTCCATCCATTACTATACTTCTTTTTGCTTATTTTAATTGTTAGAGTGATAGTTTAGTAATTAATGACTTGTGTATAGAGCAGGTATCGATCAAAGTGATCTTACCATCATAGAGAGCCATGTTGTATATTCTTTGGGTAAAGAAAAGACAGCCACTCGCTTTTATATAATGCAGGGCGTTCATTCAGAAATAGGTAGTGCTCAATGGATACCTATTAAGGATGCTATTAACAGGTTGGTTCTAGTTGATGCCTCTTATTTTTATCTTTATTAGCTCGTGAAGTGATCTTTGTTTTCTGGTATTCTTTCTCTGGTTAGTGTCAACAGGATGTTTTATAGACTTTAATTGGTTTAGTGTAATTCTTATTCCAATATGTTTTTGGTTTGGTGTTGAACATGAGCATATCAAAGAGTTCTTGTTACTACCTACTTTTAACTGTCCAGACTGGTTTGTGAATGATGATTTAGGTACCAAGATGTTCATGCTTGAAAATGATACCAGTTACATCATTAGGATTATGCACTTACCATTGAGATCAAGATGGACTGCTGAAAATTATGAAAACTATCATGTTAGATTGCACTTTAATGCCACAATGCTGTTACTGTAATTATCTTCCATTTATGAGTGATATCATTGTGAAAGTCTTTGATGTCATGAGGCATCATTGGGGGAATTGGGATACTGCACTTCATGGTTGTCATAGGGCCTGATAACAGTTATGCATTTGTATGATTTGATAGGACTTGATACCAGGGACATTTGTTTGTATTTAGTCTTTTCCTTGCTGAGTGACAATTAACCAGCTTTTATTGCATGCACTAATGTTTCACTTGGTCAATGCTTTTGCTACTTGATCGAAGGCAATAAGTAGAGTCTATTTGCATGTGGAAGCAAACAATATTTTTGGAAAATTAACCATGTTTAATTTACATTTTACTTTCATGCATAACAAATTACTTACTCTCAGACAGGACTTTGGCTTTTTATTCTGTGGTGACGTACTTATTTTTAATCAAATACGATATTTGAATGCTATTTGCTTTTGATTTATGACAACTTTGAAAGCAATGAATAAGTAGTTAAACCAGCCAAAATAGATATAAGTTGGTGCGTGCCTACAGAAATCTTAGAAATAATGCAAGTAGTATGAAATGGGCATGGGGGGAAGAGGAAGAGGTGGGAAGTTAAACAGAAATAACAAATTTAAAAGTTAAATGGTTCTTAATCAAAATGGGTAGACAACCTAGGGGAATGAATGTTTGTAAGTACTTATGGGAAATCAAGGCTTCCACTTAATTCAGTAAGATTGTGATCAAGTTGGTAAGATACCAACTTAGCCAACCTCTTAATTAGTAGTGTAAATAAGTCAAATAGAGCTGAAAGAAAATGGATGAATTAGTTTATTGTTTTGTTACGTATTACCCTTTTTATTGAAAAATTAACACTGTAAGTTGCTGATGAAGCTTCTTGCATTATTAGCTTGCAGGGTCCTTTAGTGATCAAGAGTTCATCCCAATGGATCCACTCTTCTGTGGTTGAATACTTCCACCTGCTTCCTTACATACAGATCATTTCTCAGTGGTTCTCAAGGTTTGTCATACTCAGTTTTTGTAGACTAAATTATGTGCCCCTGATTACCGGGAAAAATGTTGATTTTGTGTTTTTGTAGGTTAAGTTGTATCTCATGGAGATTTGTCCAATTACTGGATACATCTATCATAAACATCCATTAAATATCCTTTCATAGTGTTTCAGTTGATAGTCTGCACTGACTTTTTAGGTTGGAACAAAAATTATGATAATACTGTTTCTAGGCGTAGAAAAACCACTACCCACATCAATCTAGGAAATTTGGAAATCTTTGTTTACTTAAAAAATTACGTTTGATACATTCATGCTTTAACTAGTCATAATCAATTGAAAATTGTAACTGGATAGGTATATATTACCATGCCACGTATCAATACTTGACTGGCATTCCCTAAAGTTTAACAACACAAGAACAGGTTATTGTTGCCATTTTTGTATGACTCAATTTAGGTTAACACTTTTCCAACTCATAAGCAACCCATTTATGTTGATAATGCATGTATCACCCATTTTAATTAGTGGTTAAGTTTAGTAGAGGTAAACGGGTATGTATATGACTTGCTTCTGCTATCTGTAATGAACATTCACATTTGCATTTGTGCGCCTGTGCACACATCTTCCTGATCTTGTTACTAATTATATATGTACAATGTGTGTTAAAGGTATGTGAGTCCTCACAGTTTCCAGGATCACGTGCCAGTTGTGGAAGTTGTAAATGTAAATGTCTCTCAAAGGACAGAAAAATCTTGTGAACTGGAAGTTCTTAATGACACGAATAGAGAGCTGATTGATTATGGTGTAGTAGAGGCTTTCAGTAACACTGGCAATGCTGAATCAGAAATGCAGAATGAGAAGAATGAGCATTGCAAAGTTGGCCTTTTGGAGGCTATCAATGATGGGTGTTGTAGTATGGATGTGGAAAACCAATCTGTTGGTAACTCAGAAAGAAAGTTGACATGCAAAAATATTGCTGAGGAAGTCCAACATGATGCTCAGCTAAATATGATGAATTATTTTGCAAAGAGCAGTTTCGATGGCACATCTAATACTTGTAAGGTGTGTGCCAATAACTGCTTCTGAGAACTAAATACTATTTTCCTGTTCTATAGTGCTCAAAGCTCGGCAAGAATGTTTTTGATAACCATATCAACTTATGCAAATTTTTCTGCACTTAGCACTTAACCATGTTGAGTGCAACTGCTGATGCATACCAAAGTAACTACATAAATGAACAAAAACAAGTTTCTCAGCTTTTGGAGGGGGTTGATGTGTATACAGAGAGACCACACCACTAGCTGTATATGACTGGTACTGCCTCAGCATCCCCACACCAACCCCATTCCCCCGATCCCCTCCTCCTCTTCCTTGGAAATTTTAATTTAGTAAGAAGCCAAGCCCAGAGTCCAGCCCAAGGAAGCGAGGCTTTTAATTATATTCATTTATTTGTTTAACCTTTTAAGCTGTATTCTTCATTTATCTACGCTTTATTGATTGTAGCAAATGTATCCTAAATTTTGGCTGACAGTTTGAGGAGGTTGACTGTACAAATCAAAGCACTATTGAATATAAGGGTCAAAATGTTGCCAAAAAGAAAGCAGCAGTGAGTAATATGCCTTCTTGCCCGGATGCAATGTCTGCGGGTAATCATGCTCCAGTTATTCATGACTCCAATTCCAAATATTATGCGAAACTACAAAAAGCCATAGCCTCAAAGGAACACATCTTGTCAGAAACTGCTTTGAGAGTTCTACTTAGTAAAAGGGATAAACTGGTATGATATTTTTTGTTCAAATGATGCTCTAGATGCATGCTTCCTTTGAGTAATCAATCACTTGAAGACAGTTGAAACTTTTAGTACTATGCAGCTACCATATTTATTCCGTAGATGAGATTGATAATATCTAGTCAGATAGCTTGTCTGTAAGCAGCAGACTTAAAATGTAACGTCTGAATGCATAACCTACAATCCATCCTTTAAAGTCCCATTTTGAAGTGATTCATGGTCCTTTCAGTCATATCTGATTTGGTGGATTCCTTGATTGTAATCTTTCCTTGTATATTAAACCTCTCACGTTCGGTTTGTATCTGCAGGTTCTTCAGCAACGCAATATTGGAGATGAGATTGCTCAGTGCGACAAAAAAATCCAGACAATTTTGAATAGTATTTTTCTTTTCCTGTGTTCTTATTTTTGTGCTTCATCTCCTTTGATCACAGCAAAATAGGGAATAGGTTATAGGTTAAGAAGTTAGGTTTCTTTACTCCAGTACTTGGCCGAAACAACCTTGAGTTGGGAGTAAATTCCAATAAGTCAAAATCTGATTTCCTTTCTTTTTTTTCTTTTTTTTCTTTACTTTGTCTAGGTGCCGAAGATGATTTGGAACTAAAGATAGACTTGATCATAGAAGGTTGTAATGATGTGTGCCTAAAAAGTGCTAGCCAAGGGAGGGCTTCCCATGATTCTGAAGACCAATTTTCAACTCAATACATCAAAGAAAACAGAATGTCAGATGGAGCTCTCAGCAAGCAAAATCCATGCCAGGCAAGTTTTCCTGAAAGTCCTCTACTTTTCTTTCCATTTGTGGTCTCCATGAAAAATCGCATTCTGTAAAATAGAAATCACAATTTGAAGTTAATCTTCCTGAGACAAGCTTCATTGAGTGGAGTACAAGAATGCAGAAATTTTAATTTTTTATCTTTTGAAAGGTAAATAAGGACGTTACATAACTAAAGTAGCTCTGGGAAGTAATATGTTCATTTTGGGAAATTGAAAAATTAAAAAAGTTTTAATTCATTTTGGGATGGTGGTAGGATTTTAGTATGCTCTAGTTTTTTTGTACTCTTGGTTGTAAAAAGGTAGGTGATAACCTAACTCCAAATTGGGAATTTTATGCTTTTATTGTTTAGCATATGATGATTAAAATTCTGTCATCCAGCAGGAGTTGGACAGTATATGCAACAAGAACAATTGGATATTGCCAACTTATCATGTGTTCCCCTCAGATGGTAAGATAACTTCATCAGGCAGTCAGAAACATAATGCTACAATTAAATATATGAATGCTATAGCTACTTGTCTGTGTCTGAAAATGGTGAGATTTTTGAGGAATGATTGTGTCGTAATAGATTTTGTTTATTTCATTTTTGACTCGTGTTTCTGTAACTGTAAGATGTCCTCTAGAAATTTGCTTTTGCCTTTTCGTTTATTTTAGGGCCATTAGTAGCCTTATAACTCAGTTGTGAAGAAACACGAATAATATGCAAGAGCTAATAAGTCTATTTTGAATATTTAAGGTGGATATCAAGCGAAGGTAACTGTGAAAGGAGTGGATTTTGAGTCTTCAAGTGTGGGCGATGCTTATCCTAAACCGGCTCAAGCAAGAGGATCGGCTGCAGCGCAGATGTTGGCCAAGTTGCAGAGTGTGTCGACTTCAGCACCTTAGTGCTGTGGTCCAAGTTGACGGTGCAGGGATCGACTGGTTTATGTTTCTTCCCATGTAATTAGCTGTTGATAGAACATCTTCCTAGTCCACGTGAAGATAACAAATTTTATCTGCCTAGACCTTAGATGGCAAGCATTCTGAGTTCTATAGTTGGTAGGTCTATCGTAAAGCACTTGCTAATGCACCGCCGAGGGTGCCTGCTCTTGAGCCCTTACTTTTGACAAAACACATTGGTATTTGCTCGGTATCCAGCGAAGAAATTTAGTTCCTATATTTTGTAAAGACTCCATTAACAGAAATCAGATCCCCTCTCCACCTCCTTATCTCTATACCCGGACTGTCTGCAACCCACTTGAAACTCATTTAAGAAATCCATCAAAAAGGAAAAATAGAAAGGCTTTTCTATCTTCTAAGACGTCCACTAAAAAGGGGAAGGTTGGGGGAGCGAAACTGGGGGCTTTGCTATACTTAACAGTGAGAGAGAAGGAGAGAGAGATTGCTTTCACTCAATAATATGAATTGAAAAAGAAAATCCCGACTTTACAACAACTACCTAAAATGTTTCTTTTTTTTTTTTCCTTTTTTCTATAAGTGTTGAGATCAGAAATTTGCCTCATCCTCCGCAAATTTCAATAAAAACTTCAAAATTGAAGGCTTGGGATCATCGCCAACTCCTTTCTCCCTAGTTTCAAAAATGCCTTTCATAATACGAGTGTACAACCGTTCAAGCTGTGGAATACCGTAGTTTTCAGTTCGATCCACAAACAGTTGCTTGGCAGATTCCACTTGGTTTGAAACCTCGCCATCAGACATTCTAATGTCCTGGGATCCACTCCCATCAATCAGCTCAAAAGCTTCTGTATAACTTTCTTGCTGGTTGCCCTCACCGGGAGTAGATTCACACCTCTCACAGTTTATCTCATTTGCCTCTCCCGCTTGAGATGACTTTGTTTGTACTGAATCTGCGATCCTTGATTTGTCTTCTGCTGCAGCACATTAACAGATAACTAGATAAGTCATATTACCATTATAACTCTTCTTAACTAAAATTATAAAATAACAATCAATCAGCAGACTACTAAATGTTACAGAAGAAGCAGATACTATAGGATGATAATTCGCATCTTCTTTTCTGGTGAGGATAGTGTGCTTTTGAACCTGTAGAAAATATCAAAACAAGATTTCTTTCCTGGTGAGGATAGTGTGCTTTTGAACCGGCAGAAAATATCAAAACAAGATACGGTGGGCTGGGGGTTCAAGGCTTCATGCCACTATTATTTCCATTCTCATGCTATTAATCAGTATCAATACTCCTATTTTAAATTCTAAAACATAGAACCATTTTCAAACCATCTGCAGCCCGGTAGTTTGAAGGACACCATCTCCAAGTATGATTGCCTAGTGTCGACGCCTTTTTACTTAAGCATATGGCTGTCCAGGTATTAAATGCCAATTGAGAAAACTAAATCCAATTATTAGTAACAATATTGTATGTATTATGAACTAAAGCATAAAATCCACCTCATCATGCACCAAATGAGAGTTAGGTACATCAATGTATACACACATAACAGACATTACCTGCAAGGGCAGTATCTACATTCTTCTTTGGCCTTTTCACCTCATAGCTTTGAAGATTGACCTCTGGTTGAACATTGCGAAGTCGAGCACTTGCCCGAGTGGTAGTTCCTAGCTGCACAACAGGTACAAAGGGGAGAGTAGACACCCCTATATCATCTGGCATATGTGCTGGACCGCCTTGAGCAGCTATTTTATCACAATAAGCTACCAGTGCAGGGTCCATCTGTGACAGCATCCCATGCACCTGATAAAAAAAAAGAAATTAAAACATTATGAAAATAAAGAAAAGAAATGAACCCCAAAGAAATGAGAACAAAATCCGGGAGCAAAAGAACAAGTGACCCTACTGCATCCCGTAGTTCATAAGCTCTACTGACAATTCTAGAACCATTATAATCATCACCATTGTAAGCCTGAAATTCAAGAAAAAAGGCAGATTAGATTGCTGCACAGGAAACCTCATACAAGGAAGATGCAGAATTATCTGTTACAAAGTCTTTTCTTCAGAACTTGGAACATAGAAACTGAAACATGGTAGCCTTTCGCAAAATCATGTTGGTCAACTTTTGCAGGTGACATTTGATTGGTGAAATTGTGCTGGTGACATGACAAGCATACAATGGAGAAAGTAAGAAGCATCCATGGTGCTGAAGATAAAAAGCATGCAATAGAAGAAATGGCCTTTGCATGTATTTTGTCAATAAGTCACCTTCCACTAACTTGTTACACCCCATCAAGGGAAAAATATAAAAAGGAAGCACAAAGTAATTCATGTTTTACACATGATACGGGGTGAAGACTGGAATATATTTATAATAAAATTCCAGTCTTGGCAACAACATAAAATGTACTAACCTTTTATTTCCAGTATAAACTAAACTTTCAAGTGATCTCTTGAAGTAACAACATAACTTTAAAGACGATTACAACAATAACTAACAGTAAAGATCACAAAGATTAAATACTTAAGTTTGCCACTTTTCTATTCAATTTAATCCTAGATCCAATGCATTCTATTGACTGCTTAAGAGACCCTAAATGCACAGGGCTTCTATCCTTCTTCCATAGAATAGCTCATTAGAAAATCAATTTGATACCATAACCTTGTTATTGCCAAAAGTTCTTTGGTATCTCTTTCCTTGCTGCCAGGTGCACCTTTGACCTTAAATTCCACTAAACTTGAGCTTCTAAATATAACACTGAGTCCTAAAATCCCAAACGTCTCGGCCCTAGGTATCTAGATCACTATAAATCCTAAGCAAGTAGATTGCCCTACTCTGTCCTACATGCATTCATACATGTGAAAATGTTTATCCTCCACTAAATCCTCAGTAGACCATCATCAATGAGTGGTGAGATACATGTTAAACTAAAGTTAAAATAAGAGAAATGGAAAACAGAACAGATAGCTTTTAGAATTGAAGACAAACCCACACCTTTGCATTGGTAACAATCAGGTCAACATCTTGCAGAAAAGCTGAACAGGTAAGATATTGCCCAGAGTCAACCCGCTGCAATAGTGTAGCCATGTCCATAGGGTTCTGGATTATTGAGCGGTAGTTTGGTGCATCCTCATCACTGACTGGTAAATGAAAAACACTAAATCTTTTATCGTACAATATCCTGCAACATGATAAACCATTGTCTTAAAAGCTTGACAATAAAAGAGAATAGTTACCTATAAGATGAAATGGTTAAAAGAGTGCACTATAAGATGAAATAGTCTCTGATAGAACCAAGGTAACTTTACCTGTTGCAAACATCTCTAAAACACATCCGCAACCTGCGAAGAGCATGTTGCTCAGCTTCTACTTTGGCCTTTAATTCTGATATCTTTGGTCCAGTGGCCACTTTTGGCACCTTAGGAAGTTCAGGAAGAGATACTGATTCCTGGGACTTTTTGGTCACAGTCTCCAACAAGACTGACCAAGCAGCTTCAATTAGACGCTCAAAAAACAAAGATCTGTCTTCCTTTGATGGTTTGTCCATTTGATAGCTGACAATAAGAATTAAATATATGACTCAAACAAAGTTTTAATAACGAAAAAGACAGTGAATAAATACTTAGGATGATCTGGATGGAATAAAAGTCCTGTTCATTGATATGACCAAAACAGAAGCACAACCATAAAGTAGAAAAGCAACATAGGAATATCATTCTATTCATAATTAAATCCTAAAAACTAAAACTTGTAAATCTGTGATGTTCCACATGTCATAACAGCATAAAAGAGAATGCACTCGGACTGTGTTTTGCTACGCCATGCCTCAACAAGATCTGTTACTCCAACAAGGTTTTTTTTGTTTTTTTTGGGAGGAGGTGGGGGGCTAAATTGACATCATGGTGACAGGAATAACCATCTAGATTATGAATCATAATTGCTTATAGTCAAAACTGATACCAAAATAATCACAAGAAAGAAAGTAAAAATGCATAAGACGTTAGTTTAAGGACTAGTTAGACATACACACTACGTTGAGGAAATACTGGATATGGATTCCCATCAAATTCAGCAAGTGGAACTGAGGATGCCCCAAGTAACAATATAGGTAAGTCTGAAGGTAACTCTTCTAACAGTGTAAGCAGAACAGCCCTTAGCTGTTCATGTGCCTGCAACACCAAAATTCATCAAACTGATAAAATAAAGGACAAAAAAAGACTAACAAACTGGATTTCAAGTAGAAAAGAAAAAGCCATCTACTTTTAAGCAAGTCCACTTATTTTAATTAATACTTAATTTGGATCAGATAAGAAAATCACTACATGAAAGCAAGCACTCACGTTATCCCACCACAGATTAAACTGAGGTATATATAATATGGATGGTGTAGTTCTTCTTGCTTCGCCAAATATATGAACCAATGCTTCTTCCGGTGTCTTTGCACTAGGATCCGATAGGAGAGATGGAAGACCAAGAGAATGTACAGGAAATTTCTCTAGCTCATGTAAAATTGCAGGTCCAAGATGATCCTGTAGAACTAGATCAGTAAGTATATTCAGTTTTTGGTTCCAATTACAGTTATCGAAAATCAAGAGGATGAAAAATATTTACCAAGCCAGAACCATCACCACCACATAGCAGAAGCCGAGGCCTATAAACAAGAGGAAGTGCAGATCCATATGAAAGCATAGAAAGCTTGGTCAACTCAGATGACACCACTAGTGGAGGAAATATGTCAGATATATAGTTCATGGCTTTCTGGAGATGTCTTTGAAGGCATGGTGCAACTACCAAAGACAATGGTCTAGACTGAACAATGGAACCCCTGTGAGCAGCGGGAGTAATTGTTGACATGGCCTCTATGAAGTGATACTTTTCAACCTTCACTGAGTCAACATCTATCAGAAATTTGTCATCACTAGTGTATACTTGAGGGTACTTTTCACGAAAAGCACGAATGGCAGCTTCAGTGCATAAGGCCTTCAAATCTGCACCACAATATCCCACACAACTAGCCGCAAGTTCCGATTTGAGTTCCTTAGAAGGAGGCTGCTTCCACTTTCGAGTGTGAATATCTAATATTTCAGCACGTGCTTCACAACCAGGCAAAGGAAAATTGAATTCACGATCAAATCGCCCAGGGCGCCTTAAGGCTCCATCAATAGCATCAATCCTGTTGGTTGCTCCAATCAAAACAACTTGTCCACGGGAATCAAGACCATCCATGAGAGCAAGCAAAGTGGAAACGATAGAATTGTGAATCTGCTCTTGTTTGCTAGACCTTACAGGAGCAAGACCATCTATCTCATCAAAGAAAATGATGGAAGGCTGATTTCTTTGTGCTTCCTCAAAAAGAAGTTTCAATTGCCTTTCAGCCTCGCCAACCCACTTGCTAAGCACGTCAGCACCCTTTCGCATGTAAAAACTGACTTTCTGACCTGCCTTTGAAGCAGCACATGCTAATGCTCTGGCAATCAATGTCTTACCAGTGCCAGGAGGACCACATAACAAGACACCCCTAGGTGGGGTGATGTGATAACTTGCAAAGAAGTCAGGATACAACAAGGGAAAGAAAACCATTTCCTTCAAAGCATCAATATATTCAGAAAGCCCACCTATTTCATCAAAGCTTACACTCTCATCAACCTGTAAGGGCTGAATATCTGCCCCTCCTTTAGAGCTTGGTCCAGCAGTCTGGATCCCAGAAGTCAACGTAGCAAAAGCATCACTTTGATGACCCCAACCAGATGCAGCAAGATTTAGTCCCCATGCTGCTGTTCCATGCATGTCTAGTCCCCCAAACAGCCAAGGTGGTCCAGATCTACTCCCACCTCGAGCCCAAGGAATAGCAGGGCCCTGATCCAGCTCATCCACAAGAAGAGAATCATCAGAATCCTCAGCTCTTGTAATACGATGACGCTTATGAACTCGTGATCCACCCTTCCTAACATCCCGGCTGACCTTAGTTCCCATTCCTTGGTGTAAAACCCTCCGTGGAGATCTAGCTCTTTGCTTGCTCTCATCCATAGAAAGCCTTCGTACCTCAGCACGATTACGAAGATCATATCGCCTCCTTCCTTCCTGCTCTTCTTCACCCTCTTCGTCATCAACATCATCCTCTCCTTCATCTTCACCCTCAGCCTCTCCGTCACCCTCGTCTTCAGCATCACCCTCACCCTCATTTTGGCCATCATCTGCATCATCATCATCATCATCATCTAAATCATTCCCATTTTCAGTTTCATCTTCACCAACTTTCTCTTCTGAAGTGTCTTGCTCATCACCATAATCCAAATTCATTCGTTTAATTGCAACCGCTTTAGAACGACGAGGGCGCAGCCCTTCACGCCGAGGAGTTTCTTTAGTGTCCATGGTCTTTTTGTGCTTGGGAGAAGGAGACTCATCTGGACTAACACTGTTATCAACCCGATTTCTCATAGGTCGATATGAAGGTCGCTGAAAAAAACAACATAAGAAGTTGATACACTTTCTGTGATGTGATAATATTGATGTTTCATCAAATTCAAGAAAAGTAATTGAATTCCAAAACTTGTGTGCTTGGAAGGTACCATCATGTCTTCATCCTCTGAACCGGAACTGTCAGTATAACCAGTAAGATTCACGGAAACTCTCCTCTTTCTGGATGAGCGCCGAAGATTGGGTGTGCCTGACTGCAGCAAAAGGATAATTACTATTAATCAAATTCAGAATACATGGCATCATTGAGAAAATAAATGATTAGATATAACTAACTTCAAGAGAACAGGCAATAACATGGAAGCAATTTATCCAATATCTAATAGACAGATATATGAACAGAGTGCAAAGATGCAACGCATTAGCATAAAGCTAGATCAATCAGGTCCTCCATAAGAATGCTTGACAAAACTTAGAATTGGAATCAATATTTTGATCTAAAAGGCTGCAGAATGAGGAACTTATTTCTGAAAATGCCACATGACATGGTCCGAACACAATTAATATCACCATAAAAGCTACATTAACAAGGGACAACAAAGAATGAATGTGCCAGTCATACTAACATCATAAACAAAATTTTTTGCTTAGGAACAGTTTTAGCGCAAGTATTGCGAGTCCATCCAAGTTCATCTTAACACTGCATAGACCATTCTAGGTTCAAAATATTTAGTAACACCAAATGCACTCAAAAAGTTAAAGGCATAACATGAATAAGAAATCGGTCATACACATGGCACAAAGTTGAAAAAAAAATCCTTTCCACTCTAAATAATGTTTAACTTAATCCTATTGTAACTCCTCAGCTTTTCAAAGAGGTATTTATCGTCTCTTGCATATCTTTAGGAAACAAAAGAACCATTTTCAAGTGCTAAATAATAATAATAATAATATCCACTATAAGTTTCTTTTCTTTTATAATGGCAGCAGTAACTCAGTTAAACTCCCTTTGGCTGTTGCTTATTTCTTCTGGTAGCAAACAGAAAATAAGCATGTTTGCATACAAAATCAAATGACATTTTTGAAGATTTATAAATAAAATATTTAAATTTCTTTAGATAAGAAAATTCAGGATTCTACTCAGATATATACTAATTATGTTGTATTGATGTCATATTATGATTATTTGTCCATTTTCACTTTGTAGCAGTTTTTCAAGAAGCAAAAATCAAGTAGCAAAAGCAATAACCAACAAGGCCTTAATGTATTGCAATACATTTATGATACTAATATAATTAAATAGGAGAAGAAGATTTGAACTATCAAAATCCCATTATTATAGTATAAAAGTTATCTACAGCCTAGAAAAACTTTACATACGAACTAGACAATCCATAAATTTCCTCTTAAACTGCTTCAAGAGTATCAGCATGGTTTACACAGTCAGATAACAGCGCATAACTTACATTGTTGTTTGAATTCCGTACTTGCCGGTCCCCTGAGCGCAACATTTTGGCTATCCGAGAAGCCGCTGTCCTTGTCTTTGTCTTGCTTTTCCTACTTCGTGCAAGGGTTGTATTGTAATACAAATATGGGCGGCCATACACTTTTGGCCTTCTCCTAAGCCTATCACTTGTGCGAACAGGCCTAGAAACTGGCCCATCTCCTTGACCAGATCTTTTTGGATACATATGCAAACACTAGATTTGGTGATTGTATTCTTCCATAAACTTTCAGGTACAGCTACACCTTAAAAAGAAAAAGAGTAGAGATTATATAATCAGCGGAGACACCAAATCTTTGCCTAAACTTTCTTGCATGTATAACTTTTAAACGATCTAACTTATATGCCATTGTTAATGGCACATGATTCTGGACAATTATCAACAAATAAAATTCTTTTCCAATAATAATATCAATTCAACATAGGCAAGGCAATGTTGAGGTCACTAACTAGATAGAAACAAGAACCTCTATCAAACAAAAGAATACGAGGACTTTACATTCAAAAGAGTAAAGCTATTATACGCTCTTTTCAGTTTTAACCTAAACACAAACAAGAATAAACTTTTTGAACCAGCTTTTCTTTATATTTCTAGACAACATTCTAAGTTCTAAATAACAAGTGTATCAAGCATCCATTTTGAATATACCTTCCTGAAAGTCATTGCAAATGAAGATTGACTCTCGAGATGCTATAACAACCAGAATAAGTAAAAATCTCAATCACATGAACTTCAATACTTTTGTTTCACCATGTTAAAAAAGAAAACCAAAAGACATAAGTTATGATTAAAGAGATCAAAAGAATATAAAAATGTCTCTCTTAGAAGCAGAATTACTCTATGTTATTAGCAATACATTTCCATTTAGGTAAGTAGAGTTTCAGGACCAATGGTGCTTACCAGTTGCAAAGGAACTTCTCCGAAAGATCAAAAGAAGGAAAAGTGTGAAGACTGTGGTAGAAAACAGGCTTTCATAAGATAGCGGTTAACATAAAGTGAGAAAAATGGACAGGGAGGAGATGAGATGGGCTTGAAAGATTGATCAAGAATGATCACATGCCTAATTGTTATTTTGTATCATATACTCCGAGAGCCTTTAATAACTCTCCCCTTTTTATAAACAAATTTGAGTAATACAAAGGCAACTTTTTCCCCATACCAAGTTGTGCAGCAACTCAATTCTAGAAATAAGACAAGTGTCTCCATCCTTTATTTTTTAAACTTTCCCGCTCCATTGGTTTTCAGAAACTTCAACAATATTAACCTCTTGTAATCCTAGTAATGTCTAATTCGAAAATGCACCGATTTCATCACAAGCTAAGGAATTTATAGTTGATTAAATTATGGACTGTTCAATGCTTATTCTACAGTCAACTAAATTAAAGGCTTCCCCTATATAAGATTTCCAGCGTTCACTTCTCCCTCGCATGCACAGAGGGAGAAAGGTCAAAACTTAAGCCTAGAAAACATAAAATCCTTTAATTATAGTGAATTGAAATTAAATATTAGCACAATCAAGAAATAAAACCAATCAAACTAAGCAAAAATTCCAGGTGATACCAAATTATTCAAGTTCCTCGTTTAATCACATTGAACTGACAAATCGATAAAACATGAATCAAACAGAAACAGAGCCACAGCACATGCACATGCACATGCACATATGAGGTGTACAAAACAGAGCAGCAGAAAACAGAGAGAACAGGCAAGTAAATGCAAAATGCAAAATCCTAAAAGAATAATGAACTAAATCAAATATACCATTTAAAAAGAAAATTTAAATTTACTAAATAAAAACAAAATACTCAGACATTTCATCTTTGAAATAAAACATTGCAAAAAAATCAGTTTCTAACAACGGAGAGAAAATTATATTGAAGGCAGAGACTTTTTTCATACCTAATCAGAGATCTAGCCGAGGAGAGCTTGAGGTAAGCGTCTAACTTTGGTGAGAAAACGCGAGAAAGTGCGAGAAAAGAGAGGGGTTAAAACCTCGAGGACTTTGGAAGAGAGCTAGAAAGTATATAAACAAAAACCTAGAAAGAGGGAGCTAAGGGGAAACGAGTTCCCTCTGAGTTATTCGACTCAGTGAGTCTCCTGCTTGACTCACTGTCTTTTAATTTCTCTTTCGTTACAAGGGACCCATTAAAAAGTGGGTCCACGCTGACACATGAATTGAAATGTTGGGAAACTGTAAAGGATTAAGTTAAATGGCCAGTGGATAGTAGCCACGTAAGCAAATTGTGTATCTTTTACGACCTTAAGAAAACGGGACTTTGTCTTGCTGAGTTGGCTGAGAATGATTGCCTTGCAATCGGGAAGGTTTAGATTCTACCGCACCTAATCATGTCCGGCAAAACCATGCGCTTTAAAAACACCATTGAACAAGTTTGCACAAAATTTTTTTTTTCTTAAATGTTTAACGTTAGGACTTGTAATTCAAACTTTATTAATGAAGAAGTTATTCTCTTTAATTTGTTTAATCAAAGTAGATAGCCAACCAATATTATTACCGATGCTAACACAAATTCAAAAAATGGTAAGTTTCCATGTATTCTTATCGATAGGCGATTTTTAAAATTCGAAAATTTAAAAAATGAAAAGTTGTAAATTCTAAAAGGAATTAACGTTTTACCATGGCATCGGAGCTGAGATCTTCCTTGATCTTAAATTTTTATTCACCAAAAAAAAAAATTGATGAGATAATGCTTTGTTATTATTATTATTTGGTTAGAAGATAATGTTTTAACTTAACGTTTATATTTAACAAAAATATTTTGAATCAATGGGTTAATAGGATTGTAGATTGATTAGAATTTTTTTTTGGACAAGATTTATATACTTTTCCTTATGTGCTTTTCATGTCAGTAGTCAATAAAATATTACAAAGTATCCTTTTTAAAATACTAAATATTTAACTTTCTTTTAAAAAAAATAAATCATGTAAAAATATATGTGATGAACTGATGATATCTTATTCGTTATTGACATAAAAAACACTTAAGAAAAAGTATATAGATTCTGTCCATTTTTTTTTTGGTACATATGATATTAGAAGGTTAATTAACAATTGTAGTTCTTTTAGCTTTAAGACTAAAAGTGATGTAAGTTTGTTTTTTTATTTCATTTAACTTTTTATAGATCTTAGTATCGTTTTTTTTTTGGGGAAGAAAAATCTTAGTATTGTTTTAATTATTCAACTATTAAACGGGTAGTAACGGATTTCTCACTTATATTTACTAATCCAAGGTAAATTAGCTTGTGAAACGTCTACATTAACATTCATGATACTCCATACATGCCATTTGACTTTACATAGGCTATGCATTATCCATATGATTTACAGACCAGTGCCGAGAGGCAACAACCAGCTGCCTATATACTTCTCCGTAGAAACGACATTCTAAGCCGTTTCATTAATTCTTGCAAGCTCTACTCCATTTTGTGAAATCTTATTAGTAGTAGTATTATTTTCATTGGATTCGCCATCTTCGTCTTCCTTAGCCTTTTCCAATGGCTTGTAAGTGTAAAACCAAGCACAAATCAAGTAGTAAACAAGATTCACAACTTGGATGCCACTAACGAGCCAATAATAGTGCTCTAATCTTCCCCTGTTTAGATTCCTGTCGGGCAACCAGTTCCTCTTTTCTCCAGTGTACTTATGAACAAGTGAAACCAACAATGTCCCCATATAGTTTCCCATGGATGTTGTCATCCAGTACAGTGCTGCAGCCGTGCTTCTCATGCTTTCGGGTGACTGGTCGTAAAGAAATTCCAGGTGCCCGACCGACATGAAAACTTCTGCTACCCCATGGATGCAAAATTGAGGAACTAACCAGAACACACTGATGGGAATTGTGGCTTTTGGATCATCCAGCAAGTTGTGATTTGCTGCGACTACTTTCCTTTTCATCTCTACGAACGATGCAACCATTGTTGCCATGATGTTGACAATGAACCCGATGGCCATTCTTTGCAAACATGTTACTCCCGAGAGGTTTCCGGTGAACCATCTAGCGAATGGAACGAAGAGGCGTTCGTATAAGACTAGTCCGGAAAGCATGGTTAGGACACCAAAGATGGATAAACTTGCTGGTGGAATTTCGAAGGAGGAGTGGGATAGGTGACGGTCCATGGTTCGAGCTTGTTGGATGGTGAAGCTATGCTGGTGTGAAGATGAGGTGATGAGTAAAATCCCGGCCGCCCAGATTGGCAACATCCGTATGATGGTTTTTAGCTCTTCCACCCTATGCACCGTGGCTAGTCTCCATAGATTTGGTGCGTTGGAACTTGTAGCCTCACTTTCGGTTACTATTGCAGCCTTGTCGAACCATCTGCAGGCAGAGATAGAATGGAAGAATGAATAATTTAGGCATTCAAATAACTTGCTGTTGTTAATTCTGAATGAAAAAGCATTGCTTACTTGTACTGATTTGTATGTACAAGTCTTCCATTAACAGCAATATCTGCGTCAAGCTCTTTGTTCTGATACAATAGCTTGGGGTCTTCGGGTGCAATTTCCTTCCTTTTCTTCACAGCCGCAACAATCACTTGAGCCAGTCTAATCAATGGACTTCCACCTGGTTTCATTTTCATATAAAGGGGTGAACCAATAACGAAAGCTATGATAGATATTGCCATGGCTATGGTCGGGATCCCAAGACCCCAATCCCAGCCCACATGTTCTTGGATATAAACCACCACTGTCAAGGCAGTCAACGTGGCTATTCCCATGCTAAAATAGTACCAATTGAAGAAATTCCACTTTCCAGACCGAGCAGCACTTGATTTGTCCATGTCGAATTGGTCAGCAGCAAATGTAACAACACAGGGTCTAATGCCACCGGTGCCAATAGATGTGAGGAGGAGAGAAATGTACAATACCCAGAGTTGCAATGCTGAGGCTTCCTGGCAGTTCACTTGCGTTGGGCATGGTGGGGGACGAAGTGACGGTAGCGTCGCCGATATGGTGATGCTAACCAAGCCCTGCAACGAGATACAGGGCTATCAGACTTTTATACTAGTAGATGTGTGAATGTTAAACAATAGACATTACTCTAATAAATAGCAAACTAGCTAGTTAGCACTAGAGGAAAAAACAGAGTGAAAGAGACCAGTTCATAAACAATGGAGCCAACAATGATGGTCCAAAAGCGACCAGCAAAGGAGTCAGCAATTAAAGCACCAATGAGGGGAGTGAAGCTGGCCGTTCCACCAAAATTGGTGAGGGTGTTGGAGGCTTGAACCAGGGGCATGTTAAGTTCCTGTGTCAGGTATGTTATCATGTTGCTATGGAATCCACTGGACGCAAATTTATCACATATTTCATTTGCTGTCAACATAATTGCAGACAGAGTTAATTCCCTGCAGGGCTAACAATTACTACAAAATTTTACATGTTTGCAAATGTTGGTTTTCAAAAAGCTCAAACTTACAAAGAATGTATGGCATTGTTTTAATGCCTCCAAGCTTCCTGCTCTTGCTCTTCTCCTCTTCTTTC
This sequence comes from Microcos paniculata, assembly GCA_030664755.1. Classification (NCBI taxonomy): domain Eukaryota; kingdom Viridiplantae; phylum Streptophyta; class Magnoliopsida; order Malvales; family Malvaceae; genus Microcos; species Microcos paniculata. The sequence goes on along the minus strand of CP131462.1, from coordinate 7,579,817 downwards.
CCATTTTCCTCAGCCTTCCTCTGGTTGGCTAACTCCATTCCAGCTGGTTCCATCTCCGTGGTAGCAACTAGCAGAGTCTGCTAAGGGCTATATATATATATATATATATATGCTGCGGCCTACTGATTGAAACAGTAGTGTAACTGATAGAGAAAGGTAGTCAAGTAGGACCACCGATTGACTTCATTATCATCTCTGACGTCCTATCTTAGGTCAGAGTTTTGAGTTTTACTTCCAAATCAAATTGTCTTTACTCACTACAACACAAATCCCTCGTAAAGACACATATATTAGTTTCTAAAAATCAATTATTTGTCTCCAAATAATTTAGTGGCAGATAAAATATCAGTCCTGGATATTCCAGTCGCTAAATATATTTAGCGACTTACTAGAGACAATTAGATATCTACCTCTTATTCAGAGACAAATATATATGTCTTTGAAAATATGCTATAGCAACAATCCATTTGCCTCTAATTTAATTATTTAAAAGCATTTGTATTTGCCTTTAATTATAACCTTTTGAGGCAAATACTTATGCCTCTAATTACATAATTAGAGGTAGAAAAATATAAATAACATGAATTAATAGGATACCCTTAAGATACTTTTAAAATTGCCACTAAATGTATATGGTAGCCTTCTCCCCTTTTTTTTAGCGTATAGGGGTAGTTAATTTTCAATCAAATATATATATATATATATATAAGTTTTTACCTTTTTTTTTCATTTTTTTTTTGAATTCAAAGAAATCTTAATATCATTTTTTTATGGGCACGTATTTTTATATCAAATATTATTATATAAATACATTCATAAATAATTGAAGAAATAGAAATACATGAATACATGAACCACAATACTTGAATCACAATTCATACACATTTTGCTTTAAAAAAAAAACATGAATCACAGTACTTGAATTAGTATAACTCCACATATTTGATACATCTGATCCAATTATAATAGAACCACTGATTTATAGAATAAATAAGAGCAAAATGCTAAAAGAAATTGAAGCACAATAATATTTTCGCCACAGCATGCTCTTGTCAAAGGGTGCTAGTGATCTTGCTTGTGAAAGTATTGTTATGGTGGTTGGAGAGGCCTTTTCTTTGAAATACATACTGCAAAAGAAAGAACATAAATTACGTTTTGCCACTTTTAAGGAACAAAAATAAATATTCTGTTTCAAAATAAAACCTAATTTTATTCTAATTTCCTTTTCATGCTTATTGAAAAAACATCTTAAGGTGGAGAGGAAGGATTGTTGACTTGTTTCCTTACCAACTAACTAAATTGATTTGATTTTTTCACTTTGGCATAGGAGAATACTAAGAAAGATATGAATATGTAAAAAATGTAGAAACTAAAGAAAAAATCATACCTTTGAAGCATTTGATTTGAGGAGTCGCTTTGAATCATAAAACCCAATAAAGAAAGTCAATCTCTTGCTAATACTCTCTTGAACCTCATTTGCATTTTATCAAATACCCCATCAACGAAATAAATCTAAAACAATTTTAAGGAATTTCATTGTTAGAGAATTGAGAAGAAAGGAGATGTAAGATTTTTTTTCAGAAGAGATTGGAGAAGTAAATGGGGGGCAAGAAGCTAGCTATATAAGTACCTTAGGGTTTTTACTAGGATTGGATCTAAGGGTTTTAATTCATTTTAAAGATCCTACGGTTTCTAAATACTGAGAATTTTATTTAATCAAATTAATTAGATGATAATGCATTAGAGACAGATAATTTAAAATAGAGGCACACATATTATTCTTGTCTCAAAATATTTTCTTTTCCCTAAAAAATAGTTAGTCACAATTAGAGGCAATTAATTTTAAATGTAGAGGCAGATTTTTTTTGCCTCTTAATGTTAAAAATTAGAGACAAATAATATTACATTTAGAAACAAACATTATTTTTGCCCTTAAATGATAATAATTGGAGACAGATAATTTTACATACAAAGGTAAATTGTGTATATGCCCCTAAAATCACAGTTTAGAGGCAAAAGTTTTATCTGTTACTAATTTTCTGCCTCTAAAAGTTGATTATGTTGTAGTGACTCTTATTTATTGCAATAAATTTTGTTACTGAATTTATATGGAGCACATGTCAAATCTAATAATTAAGAGTAGATAAGATGCGTTAGGTCTCCATATATTATGTAAAATAATTCATGTAACCCCTCTTTTTTCTTTAGATTCTTTTAATGAATATGATTGATTTTTTGAGAGAAATACATTAGTGTTCCTCCTTAATTTCTTAAAGACTTATACATGGTAATCATGAAGAGGTCTTTAAAGACTTCACCCTCTTCCTCTAGTGGCCAAGAGGTTGGAGAAGTCAAGTTATGGTTTGGTTCAGGTTCGCGTAAGAGCTCCCTCCCCTCCTTGTGAGAGAGACTTTTAAGATTATTGATTTGTTAGTGTTTACTGTGAAATTTATCATGGTGAAGTTTAAAATTAATTAAAAAAAGATTAAATTGTTTTATAAATTATAAAGATCAGAAAACAATATGGTTCCAAATTTTCCCTTTTATATTAAGAGAAAGAGTTATGTAGGAACTTTCCATATTTACCATATGCAGAACATTAACATATCTTAATTACACTACGTATTAATGGAAAAAAAAAGGACAAAAGATGAGATAAATCTTGAACATGAAAAAGAATCTTTGGAAAACCACAAAAGAAAACGACAATTCCTACGTGATTGATCACTCTTAGTGGCATCCACGGGTTCAAAACAGGCAGGTGCCATGTGCTTCAGGATTTTGCATCCGTGAATGTGTGGGAACAAACCGACTCTTCAGAATCAGAACAAATCGTTGGAAACAAAGTCAGCTCACTTACGTCTTCTTTATCCCATCTGCCATTTGTAGTAGGGCAGATCATATATGTGTTTTTCCGGACCAAAATATTACTACATATATGAATCTCATATAGGACTCGAAACTTAAAGATTCTTTTGACCTCTTTCAAGGTCTCACGATCAGCAAGAATGACAAAATCATGGAAAGACAATACCGTAGAACTTAACTGATATAAAATGTCAGCTGCAGCTTCTGCCTTCTTCTTCCTTTGGGCAATAATGTTCCAGAAAGCTTGCTTCCTGCTGCCTGCTGTGCCTGCAAACTCGTCAGCTGAGCGCCTTGCTTTGCTTTCTAGGGAGCCTGCTGCAGGCTATAGAGATTGGTTGAAGAGTTGTTATCAGTTACTTATCACCATTATTAACTTAATGCATCTCCTTCATCAAGACTAGCTATATTTCTCGTGAAGTTGTTGTAAATCGAGGGACCCACAAGCTCTACGACAAACTAGAACTTCGTACCACTAATGGACCTGAACGGCCACCATTTTTTCTTGGCCATATATATGGGGAAATGGGGGCATTGCCCTTTTGTCTTTCATATGGTCTCTAGCCACTCCAATGCCTATGGACTGCCGCCGCATGAGATTCCAAACCTTGTATGAACCGCTGCATCGAAAATGATCCCTTGCTGAGTCGTCCTTTCTCTCCTGTTGTATCAATGACAGTGAATTGGCACAGAGCATTAATTATACTTCCCCACAAGAAGATAATTACAACACTTCCTGGATTTTTTTGCAGCATATACATATTGAGTTCTACTTCTAAACTTTTTCCTAATTTTTTATTTTAGATTTTGCATAAGTTGATATGTCATTTATATAACACTTTCAAAGGGATAAATTTGTTAAACCAAAAAGAAAATTGAAATTAGTTATCTTTGGTTTAGTGGTAATTAAGAAGCTTGTGAGAGGTTGTGTAAGGTGAGAATTCAAACCCCGTCACCCCCACCTCCCGCCCTCCAATCAAAAAATAGGTATGTTTTAGATTCTTAAGCAATCTTCAAAAGCATCTATAAACTTCAAAAAACGAAATAAAAACATAATGAAAAAAATTAAATTGGGCAATTTTCCCAAAAAATAATAAAAAAAAGAAAAAGAACTTGAAAATATCAACCAAAACCCGTTTAGCGATGCAATTCAATAATAGGTTGGACTCTAAAAGTTCAAATTTGATCCAACCAGGACCACCGCCCAAAGCCCAATAAGCAAATATCCGGATCCGAGTCCAATCCAAAAGAAGAAGCGAAATGAAAGTGAAAACAAAGCAAAATGTAAGGCTTCTCTTTTTTGAATGAAAATCATCTGTCTCATTTTAGTGTCTCACTTTATGTTCCATTTACCAGAATATGTCACGTATCCCATTTAATTATTTCTTATTTAGTTTTAGGATTTTTTTAAACAAAAATTCTTAAAACTATTCTAGAGAGACAAAAAGGCCTTCTATAATAAAAGTTTAGCCCCAAATTAAAATTTTTTAATCTTAAAGGTAAGTTTCTACGTTTATGATATTGTTGGGGTAGGGTTTTATCATAAATCAAGAAAAAAATAATGATTTTTTTATTTGTTTATTTTATTAAAACCAAACAGAAAATAAGAGAAATTAAGTGAATAAGACAAATGATAGACTATGATGTATGGGGCATTGAGATGGGGCAAGAGAATTTTATGCGACTTTTCTTTGCTTCTTTCCTCTCCATCAGTTGTTTGTTTGCTAATAGAGCTTTCCGTTGAACACCACCAGAATTCAAGAATGGCAAGCTCAACGACTAAGGTCTTTTCTTCAGGTTGCAATAGAAGACATGGCCTTTGCATGTATTTTCACAATGAGTGACCTTCCACTAACTTGTTACACCACATCAAGGGGAACAAGATATATAAATGAAGCACAAAGTAGTTCCTATTTTATACACGATACCGGGTAAAGATTGGAATATATATATTTGCTACAGAATTCCAATCTTGGCAACAACATTCTTCCATAGAATATCTCATTAGAAAATCAATTTGGTACCATAACCTTGTTACTGCCCAAATTTCTTTGGGATCTCTTTCCTTGCTGCCAGGTGCACTTTTGACCTTAACTTCCAATAAACCTGAGCTTTAAAATATAACAATGAACCCTGATAATATCCCAACCATCTCCACCCTATAGTTATCTAGACTACCATAAAACCTAAGCAAGTAGATTTACCCGACTCTGTCCTACATGCATTCATTCGTACGTGAAAATTTTTTTCCTCCAATAAATATTCCTCGGTAGACCATCATCGATGAGTGGTGATAAACTAAAGTTAAAAATAAGAAATAAGAAAAATGGAAATCATAATTCAGAATAGATCATTTTTAGAATTAGTAACAAACCCACACCTTTTGCATTGGTAACAATCAGATCAACACCTTGCAGAAAAGCTGAACATGTAAGATATTGCCCAGAGATTCAACCCGCTGCAATAGTGTAGCCATGTCCATAGGGTTCTGGATTATTGAGCGGTGGCTTGGTGCATCCTCATCAGTGACCACTGGCCTCTTTTGGCAGCTTGGGCTCGGGAAGTTCGGGAAGAGATACTGATTCCTAGGACTTTTTGGTCACAGCCTCTAACAAGACTGATGACAAAGCTGCTTCAATTAGGTTCTAAAAATTTAAAATGAAAAATGTCCACAAATTCTTGAAAGGATTGGCATTCTTCTTTCATTGCTCTTATTGTTAAAAAGCAGTGTGTTGAAACTCTTTATGATTTCAAGCCAATCTCCCTTATTGGCAGCCCTTAAAAAATCCTTGCCAAAACTCTCGCCAACAGATTAAAAAGAGTGATCGATCTTCTCATCAGCATTACTCCATTTGCTTTTATCAAGGATAGATAAATCATGGACAGCGTTCTCATTGCAGAGGAAATTATTAATTCTCTTGAAAAAGCCAGGAAAAGTGGGCTTGTCCTTAAACTAGATTTTGAGGAGACTTTTGATAATATTGACTGGGGATTTCTTTTGTCTATTATTGATGAGCTTTGGCGATTGTAGGATTTCTTGTATCGCTGAATGTATTTCTAATGCTTCAGTCTCTGTTCTTGTTGATGGCTCCCCAACTTGTCCTATCAAAATGGAGAAAGGCCTCCGACAAGGTGATCGTTTGTCCCCTTTCCTTTTTATCGTTGCAAAAGAATGTCTCGGTTTGCTTGTGAGAGGTGCTTGTTCTATTGGTATCTTCAATGGCGTCAAAGTTGGTCACAACAATGTCCAGGTGTCTCATCTACAATTTGCGGATGGTATAATTACTTTTTGTGAAACTGACGCAAGCTTGTTGATTATGGTGAAAAGAGTGCTTCATTGTTTCCAACTTTGTTCTGGCTTAAGAATCAATTTAACTAAAAGTGCTTTGTTTGGTGTCAATGTCGAAGAGAACAATATCAATATGATGGCTGTATTAATGCATTGCAAAGTTGGCTCTTTTCCATTTTGATTATTTGGGCATACCTATAGGTTGCAACTCCATATCATCGAACACTTCGCAACCTATTATTGATAAATTCAAAAATATTCTTTCAAAGTGGATGAGTCTCTTTCAGTGGTAGACTCACACTCCTGATATCTGTTCTTTCTAACCTCTTTGTCTATTACATGTCTATTTTTAGGATGCCAATTGGTGTTATCTTTGAATTTGAAAAAAAAAAAAATCAAAAGATCCTTTCTTTGGGGAGATACATAGGAAAATAGAAAGCTGAGGCTTATTGATTGGAATAGTATTTGTAAAGGAAAAGAGAACGATGGTCTTGGTGTAATTGATCTTAAACTTTGTAATGAAGCTCTTCTGCTTTGGCCATCGAGATTTAGCAGGGCTTCAAACTCTTTATGGAAACAAGTCATCTGCGATAAATACAATATGCCTGTCACTGATCTGTGGCCTAAATCTTGTGCATCTCATAGTCTCTCTGTCACTTGAGGGGTCTATTCAAAACACTTGGGAAACATAAGAGTTCGCTAACTTTATAAAATCAAGTTTGTTTTTTCATGCAGGTGATGGTTTGCGGATTCGCTTTTGGACTGATACTTGGATTCTTAGCACTATTCTAAAATCTTCTTTTCCAAGAATTTATTCTTTACTAGTAAACAAGGATGGTTTCTTCAAAGACTTCGGTTATTATTGGTCAGCGAAGGCAAATAGATTTGGGATGTTAAACTTTTGAAGGCAAATTTTTTATTGGGAGCAAGAAATTTGGAACAACTTTACATCCACAATTAATCCGGTGGAACTTTCTACAGTCATCTCTGATAGAATTGTCTAGACTCACACCTCAAACGGCTACTACTCCCCCCATTCCTTTAGAAAGGCTCTTGAAGCATGCTTGCATGAATCTCATCCGATTCCAAGCACTGTTTGGAAAGGTATTGCCCCTCCAAAAGTCGAGCTTTTTTGTTGGAAAGCATGATTGGTAAAATTCCTATTATTGATTTGCTTCATGATAGGAGATGCCTTCTTCAAATTGAAAACAAATGTTCCTTTTGTGATCATCTGAGTCTGTTTTTCATATGTTATGTGGCTGCTCATTTACTTGGAATATTTGGTGTAAATGTGTTAGATGGTGGAATATCTCATGGACGATGCCTGGGTCTGTTGAAGCTCTTTTCATCTCCTAGAACTCTCTAAGGAATAATGCAAACCAAAAGACTATATGGGAAACCCTCTTTTTTGCTGTTCTATGGTCGATCTGGCTTGCTCGTAATGAGAAAATATTTAATCAAAAGATGTCTCAATTGAACAAGTCTGTGATCTCATTTGTATTCGGTTAGTTGGTGGCTGAAAGAGAAGTCCCCAAACTCTAATCTTTCCATTATGAATTTCCTGTTTTCCATTCTAGACTCCTCGCTCCTTGCTAAAAAACAACGATTGGTGCGAAACATCTCTTGTGAACCTCCATCAACAAACACTTGGAAAATTAATGAAGATGGATCTTCTCTTGGAAAACCTGGTCCAATAGGCAATTAGGGGAGTGATTAGAAATTCTACAGGAGAAGTGGTCCACCTTTTTGGCAAAAATACCGGTATTGCTGACTCCAATTATGCTAAACTTCTTGCTATCGTCAAGGTTTTATCACTTATTGTCAAAGTAGCTGCCATCCTCCTCCCAGGCTGGTCATCGTAAGTGACTAAAAAATGTTATTTCTTGGCTTAACCATTCTGATTCTAGACCGTGGAAATTCAATGACCTTTTTACAAAGATGTATAACATTCTAAATATTTTAAGAAATGTAAGATTTGTTCATGTTTATAGAGAAGCCAATTTAATAACTGATTATTCCTTAGCCAAGTTAGGGCTCGAGAAGTAGTGATATGATAGCATGGGTGAAAATAGCCTCTTTGGCGCATTGTTTCTTTGTTTTACTTCCTGCCAAGTCCCTTTAACTTGGTATTCTTCAATAAAATTTTACCTTTCAAAAAAATTTTACTTTGCATGGTATTGGAGATGGGAACCTCCCCTAATCTTAATCTTGTATTTCACAAAAAAAAAAGTGATGGGATATTGTTTTAATTGAAAGTTTATATACAAAATAAGAAAATTATCTTGAATCAATGGATTAATAGGATTGTAGATTAATTAGCAATTTATCATGTTGCCTTGGGTACGGGCAGTTGTAGTTCTTTTAGCTTTTAGACCAAAATGATGTAAATTTTTTTTTTCAATTTTATTTAACTTTTTTACAAATGTTATTGTTAGATTTATTTCTTTGAAGTAAATTAGCATGTAAAACGTACGTCTCCATTAATATTCATTGATAAATCCATGATATTTGACTTTACATATAGGCTATGCATTTATTTAGTAGTATATGATTAGAGATGAGGGCCGACAGACAATAACCACTGCATGCCGACTTCCTTCGATAAATCAAAGACTAAGCCGTTTCATTTCTTACAAGCTCTACTCCATTTTGTGACATCTTATTATTATTAGTACTAATTTCATTGGATTAGCCATCTTCTTCTTCCTTGACCATTTCCGATGCATATTCTTCTTTCTTAACCTTTTCCAATGGCTTGCAAGTGTAAAACCAAGCACAAATCAAGTAGTAAACAAGATTCACAACTTGGATGCCACTAACGAGCCAGTAATAGTACTCTAATCTTCCCCTGTTTAGATTCCTGTCGGGCAACCAGTTCCTCTTTTCTCCAGTGTACTTATGAACAAGTGAAACCAATAATGTCCCGGTGTAGTTTCCTATTGATGTTGTCATCCAGTAGAGTGCTGCAACCGTGCTTCTCATGCTTTCGGGTGACTGATCATAAAGAAATTCCAGATGCCCGATAGACATGAAAACTTCTGCTATGCCATGGAGGCAAAATTGAGGAACTAACCAAAACACACTGATGGGAATTGTGGCGTTTGGATCATCTAGCAAGTTGTGATTTGCTGCAACTGCTTTCCTTTTGATCTCCACGAACGATGAAACCATTGTTGCTATAATGTTGACAACGAAACCGATGCCCATTCTTTGCAAACATGTTACTCCCGAGGGGTTTCCAGTGAACCGTGCAGCAAATGGAACGAAGAGCCGTTCGTATAAGACTATTCCGGAGAGCATGGTTAGGATGTCAAAGATGGATAAACTTGCTGGTGGAATTTCGAAGGAGTGGGATAAGTGACGGTCCATGGTTCGAGCTTGTTGGATGGTGAAGCTCTGCTGGTGTGAAGATGCGGTGACGAGTAAAATCCCTGCAGCCCAGATAGGCAACATTCTTATGATGGTTTTTAGCTCTTCCACCCGATGCACCGTGGCTAGCTTCCATAGATTTGGTGGGTTAGAACCTGTAGCCTCACTTTCTGTTACTATTACAGCCTTGTCGAACCATCTACAGATAGAGATGGAAGAATGAATAATTTAAGCATTCAAATAATTTGCTGTTGTTAATTTTGAATGAAAAAGCATTGCATACTTGTATTGATTTGTATGCACAAGTCTTCCATTAACAGTAATAGCTACATCAAGCCCTTTGTTCTGATACAAGAGCTTGGGGTCTTCGGGTGCAATTTCCTTCCTTTTCTTCACAGCGGCAACGATCACTTGAGCGAGTCTAATCAATGGACTTCCACCTGGTTTCATTTTCAAATAATGGGGTGAACCAATAACGAACGCTATGATAGATATTGCCATGGCTATGGTCGGGATCCCAAGACCCCAATCCCAGCCCACATGATCTTGGATATAAACCACCACGGTCAAGGCAGTCAACGTCGCCATTCCCATGCTGAAAAAGTACCAATTGAAGAAATTCCACTTTCCAGACCGAGCAGCACTTGATTTGTCCATGTCCAATTGGTCAGCAGCAAATGTAACAACACAGGGTCTAATGCCACCGGTGCCAATAGATGTAAGGAGCAGAGAAATGTACAATACCCAGAGTTGCAATGTTGAGGCCTCCTGACAGTTCACTTGCGTTGGGCATGGCGGGGAACGAAGTGACGGTAGCACCACCGATATGGTGGTGCTGACCAAGCCTTGCAAGGAGATACAGAGCTAGATATTGACTTTTGTACTAGTAGATGTGTGAAAGCTAAACAGTACTCTAATAAATAGCAAACTAGCTAGTTAGCACTAGAGAAAAAAGAGAGTGAAAAGAGACCATTTCATAAACAATGGAGCCAACAATGATGGTCCAAAAGCGACCAGCAAAGGAATTAGCAATCAAAGCACCAATGAGGGGAGTAAAGTTGGCCGTTCCACCAAAATTGGTGAGGGTGTTGAAGGCTTGAACCAGGGGCATGTTAAGTTCCTGTGTCAGGTATGTTATCATGTTGCTATGAAATCCACTGGAAGCAAATCTATCACATATTTCATTTGCTGTCAATATAATTGCAGACACACACAGAGTTAATTTCCTGCCACTGAGCTAACAATTACTACAAAATCTTACATATTGCAAATGCTGGCTTTCGAAAAGCTCGAACTTACAAAGAATGAATGGCATTGTTTTAATGCCTTCAAGCTTTTTGCTCTTGCTCTTCTCCTCTTCTTTCCCATCTTCCTCAGTTTTCTTCGGGTTGGCTAACTCCATTACAGCTGGTTCCATTTCCATGGTAGCAAGTAGCAACTAGCAGAGTCTGCTAAGGGCCATATAAAATTATGCTGCTGCCTACTGATTGAAATAGTAGTGTAACTTATCGGGGGAGGTGGTCAAGGGAGGACCATTCAAATTTGACTTCAATATCATCTCTGACATCGTGGCTTATGTCATGATTTTTTAGCTTTACTACCGAAATCAATTATTAATGCAATTAATTCTATTACTTTCAAGTTATGATCCCTTAAACTATATCTTCTTCTTTTTTTTTCCGAAGAAATAAACTATATCTATTTCGATATATTGACACTTAAACTTTTTATTTGAAATGATTGACTCCTAAAACTATAATTTTGAGATAATTAATCCCTCAAACTATTATTTTAAAACAATTAACATCCAAAACTATTATTTTGAAATAATTAAACCCTCAAATTATCATTTTAGGATAGTATAACTTTTAATTGAATAGAGCCCTCTAATTGAAAATGGAGGGTTCCATTAAATTAAGAGTAACATTGTTTCGTAATAAAGTTTGAGGGCTTTATTATCCAAATATAATAGTTTAAAAGGTCAATTCTTCTCAATAAAATTTTAAGAATCAATTTGTCATTTTTTATATAATTTGATAACTAATTTGAGTATTCAACTGTTACTTAATTTAAAGAGCACATGTCAAATCTAGTATAATTTTTTTTGGCCAAAGTCAAATCTAATATAATTAAGAGTAGATAAGACGCGTTAGGTCTCCAATATTATGCAAATTAATATAATTCATGTAACTGCTCCTTCTATTTGTTTAGGTCCTCTTAATGAGGATGATTACTTTTTTCGAGAGAAATAATTAATTAGTGTTCCTCCTTTCTTATTTCCATATTATTGTACGAAGTATTTTTCCTTCCATTCTTTTTTTGCATTTGTTTCTTTACAAAGCAACTTACTTATACTACTTGGTAATCGTACGTTAAGAGATCTTTAAAGGCTTCACCCTGTTACTCTGGCGTGGTCGAGTGGTTAGGAAAAGTAGATTACGGTTGGTGTTTGGAAAATATTGAGCCCATCTCCCCGACTCTCCTTGTAAACTAAAAAAAAAATTTGCGGGAAAGAGAGAGAATTTTAAAGATTATTGATTTGTTAGTATTTACTATGAAATTAATCAGGAAGTTTAAAACTAAAAAGATTAAGTATAAATTGTTTTATAAATTTTCCTTTTATGTTATGAAAAAGTTATTTAGCAACTTCCCATATTTACTATAGGAACATTAATTAACATATATCTTAATTATATTATATATACAAGAAGTTGCCCCGGGGTCATTTTTTAATTTTTAAATTAAGATTAAAATTTCTGAAAAAAAAAACACATTAAAAAATTTTAGAGGCTTTTTAGTATTAAATTAAAAAATAATAGTAATAAAAAGTTATACCTCAACTTAAGTGCCTATGATACAAATTTTGACATTCTTGAAATAAATGTCTCACAATACATACATACTAGAGTTTTAATCTCACGCTAACGCTTCGGGTATAAAAATAATGATTTACATCATATATTTTCAGATACATAATATGTATTATAATATTATTGTTTGAGTAGATAATAACAAATAATAAATAGAGGAAAAGAAGAAAGTATAAAAATGAAGTTAATTAATAACAAAATAAGAAATAAAATATAAATCAAATTTTGACTTGTTATTTTTCTCTTGTCTTTTTTTTTGGATTAATATGATTATTAATATCAAAAAATAAAGAGAAAGGGAAAAAAACCCAAAAAGTAAAAAAAATTATACAAAAAAAGTTTTCACTAACATACTTTTCAATTTCATCATCTTAGTTTTTTAATTCAAAAGCAAAAATTAAATTAATTCTTTTTTAATTTCTTATCTTTTCATTTATCCTTACAAAATAATAAATTCATATTAAGAATTTTTTATTTTAGAAAAGGAATCAAAGAAGAAAATTTCATTAAATATTAAAAAAATACAAATTATTTCACTTCATCATCTTCTTTTATTTTTTTTAAATGTCATTTCATTTCCCTTTTGAGGAAAAAAAGTACTCAAATGAATTTGGTTGATAACAAAATAAAAAATAAAAAATAAAAAATAAAAAATAAAAAATAAAAAATAAAAAATATATTAAATTTCGGTTTATTATTCTCTCTTGTCTTGTATTTTTCTTTTTTGGATTAATATGATTAAGAACATTAAAAAGTAAAGAGGAATGAAAAAACACCAGAAAAAGTAAAATCAAATTATACGAAAAAAATTTTTACTGATTTACTTTCAGTTTCATCATCTTAGTTTTTCAATTCAAAAATAAAAATTAAATCAATTAATTTTTAATTTCTTACTATTCCATTTATCCTCACAAAACAATGAATGCATATTAAAGGTTTTTTTTAATAGAAAAAGGGAATGAAAGAAGAAAAATTCACTAACATTGAAAAAATAAAAATTAATTCACTTCATCATCTTATTTTATTTTATTAAAATGTCTTTTCATTTCCTTTTTCAATCAATAGAAATAATTTAAAAATTAATTATAAAATACATTGAATGAATTTAAAGACTTAAAATGATAATAATGATAATTTAATTTAAAAAAATCACATTTAAAAAGAATAAAAAAATTAAAAATTAACATGTTTAAAAAATACAAAAAAGTTAAAAATTGACATGTGACATTCTGTTAGATAGAACTTTAATTTAATGATATAGATGAACAATGTATTTATTTATATTATAAATATAAATACTAATTTATAAATTATATTGATACCTAAATAACCACCTTAATTAAATGTCTAAAAGTTACTTGACAAACATAATGAAGAAAGTTCCCTATGGAACATATGCATTCGTAATTTTCGAAAAGTGTTATCCTTAAAAAAATTAAAAAAAAAGACCAAAAAAATTCATAGTCCGAAACAAAAGTTCACCAATGGGAATGCGACGGTTTGGCACCAAACCCAATTAAGAAAAAAAGTACTAAGAATTAAAAAAAAAACACACACACACACTTTTAAAAAACGAAGTTTTTAAGTAAAAATGAACGCATGGCAAGTAATTAAACCTCCAAATTAAGGGACACTTGGCATGAAATCAATCAAATCATGCATTCAATTGTCCACTTGATTTGTATGAAATAGGGATTACGTTTAATATTTTTGTATTGATGATGTACTGATAATTTGATATTAATGGAAAAAAGACAAGACAGATAGATGAATATGAGAATCTTTGGAAAACCACGAAAGAAAAACGACATGAACAATTGCTTACATGATCAATCATCGTTAGTGGCATCCACGGGCTGAAACACAGGCAGGTGCCATGTGCTGCTGGATTTTGCATCGATCAATGTATAGCAACAAACCAACTCTTCAGTCAGACCAACAAATTTGTGTCAGTCAGCTCACTTGCGTTGCGTCTCTATATCTTAGCTGCCATTAGTAGGGCACTCACAGGTTCCCCTTTTTGAAGTCCGAACCAAATACTACTATAGCTATGAATTTCTTATAAGATTTGAATTTGAAACGTAAAGATTCTTTGACCTTGTAATTAATTAAGGTTTCATCATGATCATTACCAATGACAAAAATCATAGTAATAGGAAATTGCTAACGATGCATCGTTAATAGGTAATTATTATCTTATTTTTTTATGTGAAAAATAGAAAGTTATTATAAATTTTATTTATTGTATATTTTTATAAATTTTTAAGGATAAAAATATCCTTAACTAAGTTTAGTTCCAAATTTATAAAATCTAACCCCAAATAAAAAATCTTAATTTTAAGATTTAGTTTTAAAATATAAAATATATTATTGGGGTTTTAGAAAAAAAATCAACATGCTTGTCAAAATTTAGCTCCAAATAAATCTAAAGACTTTTTTGTCACATAAATATTTTTTGACAATAATTATTACTATTTACAAAATTCAAGAATATTTTTTATTGTCACTAATCGGGCTTAACCAGTGCCTATGGGCACTGGTTATAGGCACTGGTTAAGCAAACCGTTAAAGATAATATATTTCTCTTTCTATTCCATAATATTTGTCGTTTTAAGGTTTTATACAATAATTAAGATTATCATTAAAAAATCTAAAAAAATTATGAAAGGATAATTTAAAAAAGATGATTTACTGCCTAATGATAATATAGCCTTGTTCCTTGTTTGGTGGTAGCTTTATTGTGAAACTCCAAAATTTTGTGTAAATGTGTGCCTAATGATGAACCTCATGATGTTTACTGAAGTGTTTATTTGACTGTTTAATTGTTAATATATGTAGGAGAATATTACTATATTAGGAGATGTGTATGCATTATCTATGATCCTTCAAGGTCCAATCAAGGTGTCTTGGCTCTCAAGGCTTTGAAGCTATCTGATTCTTTTATGGAACTTTACCGCACTAATAACTTTACTGGAGAAAAGTACGGTTTGTCCTTGCTGTGAAAAATTTATGAATATTAATCTTGTTGTGATCTCATATTGATGATCTTGTTTGCTGTTATAGGTTGAGGGAGAAAAACTTATCATGGGTGGATATATTTGAGGAGATTCCTGTAAGCTTCCAAGGCTTCCCTTGTTAATGTTTTAATGCATTAATGTTCTATCATAGAGAGTGCATTATCCTTTACTATCATCTTATGAAATAACCTTTAGTTCTCTGGTACACCTTTGATCATGCCTCTTCATATTCAAGCAAATAAAGTGTCCTGATGATTACTCTGCATATGACGAGCAAAATGATAATGATGACCTATTCTTTCCGCAATGTTTGAATGTTATATAATGATGTGAAAGAAACCAAAAATATCGGGTGTGTGGATTCTTTGAGGATTTATCATCTTACACTACTTGAAATGTCACTGCAATTAAATGGATGAGCTTGTAGATTGTCTAGCCTTTTCTTTACCAGATTTTTTGTCGGTGCACACTTCATTAGTATGATATATTGTATTTGCAAATTAAACAAATGATTCCTATCGTACCACAAAAAGGGTTTCTATACTTTCCTTTTAATATTTCTTCTGCTTTTACATGACAGATCAAAGTCTCCAATTCTGCCCTTATCAGTGCCTTCATGACTGAGCTAGAATCTGATACACCAGTCAGACAGGTGAAACATTAAATGTTGATCACATAATTTTTATCAGTACCTCAATAAAAGACTTACTTTTGTGAAAGTTACCTTCTTTTTAACCATTATTTTCTGTTTTAGTGTGATTATGATCGTTTGCAATTGTCAACTAATCCACATATGGAGAGGAATATGGAATTTTTGATCGAATGCATGGATGATTTGTCAATGGAGCAACAGAAGGTTTGTGTTCCCCTTTATTTGATGTGGCACTGCTGCTATCAGCTTTTATCTTACATTTTTAACATAAAACACATTCATATATTTTTCCCCTTTTGCAGTTTCAATTTTACTACAGGAGCCTGTCACGTCAACAATCCCAGCAACAGGCATGGCTTCAAAAAAGAAGGTAGTATGCTTAAGCGGTCCATTTTATTCAAATAAACTCTAAAAGAGTGGGAAAAAAGGAAAAAAAATTGTAAAATTAAAAAAAGAAAAATGTAAAAAGAATTGTTCTCTAGTGTATGATGACCTTGAAATTTCTGAGGCACAAAGTATTCAAGTAGATTCCACCGAAGTAGAAGTTAGAAGTTTGAACCCACCTCCCTTTTCCTGTTTGGTTGGAGTGGGTTTGTTTTAGGAAAAGGCTATATTTTGTGCTTCTGCTTTCTTAATTCACGTAATTTTATCTATCATTCGGTTTTGCATGTTCTGTTTTTATCTGTAGGGCGGAGAACATGGCACGAAAGGCTGCTGGGGAGGAGCCCTTGCCTGAGGAGGACCCCTCAAATCCCATCTTCAAGCCGATCCCTGAGCCATCACGGCTGGAAAGCTTTCTCATAACAAATCAAATTGCTAATTACTGCAACCAAATCAATGGGTATGTTGTCTATCTTCACATCTCAAAATCTTCTGCTAGTTGACATTTTGAAATCTATCAGGCCCAGGTTGACCTTTACAACCAGTTTTTCTGGTTTTTGTTTCAGTTGCTCTTTCTTCATTTAGACTTGAAACAATGCATAGTGTAAAAGAATAAAAAAGCATGCTTTCGTTTGCCTTGATTTCCCCCAATCAATCTTCTTTGTGATGCTTTGTTTACTTATCATTCTTAATGTTATATCATGTGATTTTATTACGGTCTGTCTTCTTCAACTATCTTGAATGTTATGATCGTATTACTGATGATTGCTACACTGCATTTCCTTTAAAAGTATTTAGACCTGGAAAGGAAATGACGAAAAATGTCACGTAATCTGATTTCTTTGGGATTAAAAGAATAGAAACTATTGTTCTCAAATTCTTTTCCCCTGGAGAGAGAGAGAGAGAGAGAGAGAGAGAGAGAGAGAGAGAGAGAGAGAAGGAAAGATGCTACAGTCTCTCTGCTGGGTAGCGAGTCCATTGATTTCTATTTCCTGACATTCAAAAAATTTGTCATGGTCGAAATTTCCAGGGTTGCTGGACAGAGCTTCAACAGATTGTACTTAATGAAGGCATTGCATGATAAGTGATGCGAAAGTTTGATGTTGTCTTCATTTTGGTGGTATAGCTGCATTATCTGGAGACGGCTACAAGAGAAATTAGTCTTGTAAAAGCATGTTTTATATTCAAAGCAGAAAATTTTGCAATTTTTGAATGGAATGACATTTATATCGTTAGTTGTAATTCGTATCTGAAGATTAACATCTAAGGCTGTTGGTTTTTCAGTTTTTAGTACTTTAGCGAATTACTTTACCTTCTTATCTCTGGATTTGAAAGAAACCATTTACAGAAGAAGCATGACTTACTCTTTGATACCCCCTTGTCGGCTCATAGATATGTCGGAATCGACAAGCAAAGCATCATTATTATCAGAAGTTACGATCAATCACCGTGAGAACTTCAATGAAATCATTGAATCAATCAAGCACAAAACATCATGTCAAATCATTCAATGCATTAAAGGCTAGGTGCAATCTTGGGGTAATCGACGGTATTCATTTGGATTAAATAGAAAAACAAAAAGGAAATTAGACAAGAAAGAATGTCTGTCGAAAATAATCCAACGATTTTGTGTATTTTATTATGAATAATAGTTCATGATTTTAAATTACATGTCTCATAAATTTTCGTTAAAATTTTGAAAATGCTTATCTTAATGGGATATTCTCTTATGGGCGAAGGAATTCTAATGGACAATATACTCCCCATGTTACTATTTAGTTATAATCTTATGGTCAGTTCATCATAACTTTGATCATTAATTATATATATATATAATTGTTTAAAAAATATGTTTTGAAAAGTTTAAGATTTATATTTTTTAAATTTTATTTTTAAAAAATTTACAACTTTATAATATTATTATAAATAATTGTCAAATGAGAACACATGGAGTAATATAGATGGATAAAAGAAAGAAAGTAGAATTCCAACAAGCAGTTTTCTTATAACGTACATGACTACATGAGGCAGGTAGTGACTCTGAGACACATGACTGAAAAAGCAGTTTCTAGTTGTAACAGAAATTCAGGCCTACGAAGTAAAGTTCATTTCACTTCCAGATGACTAATTTCTTATGAAACAAAATGTCCAATGTACCATTCCAAGAACTTAAACATATATTATTAAAAAGGTGCAGCTGGTCGACCACTTTGGCACTTGTTGAGGACCCTTTACAGGACCTACAATGGTGGACAGATGGCTCAATGGGACCTCGGGATGATAACCTGTAAGAGAGAACACAGTCAAAGGGGGAATCGGCCTTTGGCCGATTGGTCCCTCTCCGATGGTTAAGTCAGTAGAGATAATGAGCAGGAGAGAAGTAGAGTAGTTCAGTGTTTTCGTTGTCTTACCATGCATGCTTTGAGATGTGCCTTATATAGGTAGCCTGTTGGGCTGTACTGAGTAGGCCGTTGGTTAATCATGGGTCGGCTAAGTGATTTGGGCTTTGGTCAGTCGGCCCATGGCTGTATAGATTGGGCCTTGTTGGGTTACGATTGTGCTCAACAAGTGCCCCCCAGGCGGCAAAGTGATTACAAAGTGATCGGTTTGAAGGCTGTAAAGGATGTGGGTAGAAAGAGTGTGGCCGACAGAAGCGGGTACGGTCGGCTGAAGAGAGTTGGTCGACTGAACGAAGGTGGGGTACAGCCGGGTGAAGGGTAAGGGTTGGAAGGGGAGAAATAAGCGGGAAAGGGAAGAGACGTGGGAGAAGTGAGTCCCGAGAAAATTTCAAAGGGATTTATTGCAGAAGGTGTCGGTTGAGTTTTCGAGGTGCCACACGTCAACACAGGGTAAGTGGACGAAGGTGGTATAAATATATTTCTCTCTCCCCATGAATCGCGTTTTGGAAAGATTTTCTGGCTTTTGAAATTTTTGTTGCTAATTTTCTTTGTTGTTCGTCTTCCAG
This sequence comes from Microcos paniculata, assembly GCA_030664755.1. NCBI lineage: Eukaryota > Viridiplantae > Streptophyta > Magnoliopsida > Malvales > Malvaceae > Microcos > Microcos paniculata. The sequence goes on along the minus strand of CP131462.1, from coordinate 7,560,409 downwards.
AAGAAGGTCGGTGGTCCATCAGCGGTTTGTCATCGGTTTTTCGGTGGTGAACGACAGACTTCTTGCATTAGTAAGTCTGATTTTGTTTTGTTTAGGTAAAAATGGTTAGTAGCGAGGGTAGTATGAGTGAGTCTAGGGAGGATAGTGGGAGAGCGTTCGCCGGGGAGGAGAGCGCCGAGGAGAGTGCCAGCCATTCGGGAAGAATGGCCGCGGGGGAGGAGAGGGTAGTGTCGGGCAGGGGCGGCGGCAGAGGTACCAGGGCGGGCGCAACGAGCAGGCGTCGGGAAGGTAAGGCACCAGTGGAGGAGGATGTACCGGCCGATGAGGAGGCGTCGCGGCACCGTACAGTGTACTTGAACCGTACGGTCAGGGCGGAAGACGAGGAGAGGGCCGGGGTGGTGATCGAGGAATGCGGGCTCCGCGCATATAAAGTGGCGACAGTAGCGCCAGACCGGCGGCCAGGAACGGTTACACAAGATGGCAATTGTGCCTGCTTTTATGAAGTAGCTTTTAGAGTCGGATTTAGGGTTCCGGCGCCAAGATTTTACAGGGAGGTGCTGCATTATTACGGTATTGCCCCCAGCCAGTTGGTGATTAACTCCTGGCGTATAATAGTGTCCTTCGCAGTCGTCTGTAGGTACAAAGGATGGGTGCCGACTGTAGGAGTGCTAAGGACACTTTTCAAGGTGAAATTCCAAGGGGGGTTTTACATATTGTACAGCCGGCGTAAGAAGCAGCGTAACCCATTCCAAGTACCCGATAGTAACAGAGATTGGAAGAAGCGTTACTTCGGGGTGCTGAAGCCGGCTGAGGAAGAGTGGGGTTTCTCGGTTGAATGGGTGCGCTTGAGCGAGGATGTGTTAGAGGCGCTCAATCGAGGCCCCAGTTTGGCAATGAATGAGGTAAAGCAAGCGCTGTACTTCTTCGAAAAAGATCTGAAAATCAACTGCGACGACTGTGCTCACCCTGCGAGGCTAGTCGATTGCGGTCTAAGTCCACCAGGGACTGGAGGGAGAGCCAAAGAGGGCTATGGCCCACTCGATGTAGGGATAGAAGTGTTGAGCGTGATCCCTCCAATGGGTGAACCAGATGCCGCCGGATCATCTATGCCTCCCTCTGTCGCGCCTGCTCTGCCCGCTGCGCCTCAGTCGCCTGAGGGAAGAGTGTCACCGTCGGCGCCTATGGCAAGGTCGCCTGTAGTCGAGGCGTCGAATGACCCTATATCAGGTAGTCATTGGGTTGGGGAGTATCTAGGTTCTTTGAGTCTGGGAGGTGAGAGTGAGTTTAACTTAACTTCTTTATCGATAGATCCTGAATTAGCTCTGCCGTACTTAGAAACGCCCTTTGGGAGTTTACTCGGTATTGTAGCTTGAACTAGATCTTTGTAGCTTCACAGTAGTTACAGACTGATACTTGTCGTTTATTGCAGGTCCTGAAGAGATGCCGGTTGAAGGTTGAGACGGTAGGAGAGGGTTCAGCGCCCGGGACTTCGCGCGCATTAGTAAAGGAAAACCCTCTTCTCACAGACAAGGGGGAAAGGGCAAGGGAAAGGCTGACGCCGCTGGATCTCAACCCACTGCACCCTCCGTCGGCCAACGAGCTGCAACCGTCGGTCCGAGAGCGAGTGGTGTCGTCATCCAAGAGGCGGCTCCAACGCGAGAACAGGGTAGCTCTGCCGCGGGGCAGAAGAGAGCGGCGTCACCGAACCCGTGGGAAGAGGCTGCCCACAAGCGTGTAGCCGGCGGTAGTGGACAAAGCTCCCATCAAAGCGTCCCCAGCGCCGGTAGGGTTCAAGCGACCGTGGCCTATAGGGGACTAGGTCAGAGTGCCACGGGCCAAGGAAGGTTAGCCCATCTGGCCAGCCTGGTAGAGCAGGGTAATACTGAAGCCAACACCTCTAGCGCCGGGCTACAGACCGAACTAGGGCCGCCCAGTATGTACGGGGGAAGGGTGTGCCCGTTCTTATATGACAACGCGCTGTTCAGGAAGGATAGCGCGCTGACGCAGCTACACGTTGCTACCGCCTACGCGCTGGAGCTAGTAGAGGGCGTCGATCAAGATTACATGCGCGACAAGATGAGCGCCATGGATTGCTTCTTGTCGGCAGCAGCCTTGCACGAGAGGGTAAGTAGGCTTAGTAAATTCAAGATATCCATGAATAAATAGTGACAACACGCGGGTGTTTGCAGAGTCGAATGCTCAATGCCGCCGGTATCTACCACCTGAAGGCCGACAAGGCAAGGGAGAAAGCTGCAGAGCAGGTGCAGGCGGCGCAGGCAGCAGAGATGGAGAAGGCAAAAGATGAGTTGGCCGTCTCCGAACTGAAGAGAAAGGAGTTGCAAGAGGAGGTGAAGAGGGCCAACGAAGATATGGCGGCTGTTGGTCGCCGCCTGTCAGAGCAAGATGAGGAGCTGAGACGAGTGAAGGCAGAGTTGGAGCGCGTCCAGCAAGAGAGGGATAGCCTTCAGACTCTAGCTGCGGAGAGGGAAAAGGCTCTGAAGGTGGCAGTAGAAGAAGAAAAAGCCACAGCCGGCAAACTGAAGGAACAAGAGGTAGAGGCGGCGGCGCTTCAGGTAAGACTTGTGGTAATTCCCTTTAGGATTTGATCGAAGATCGAAGTATAGATATTGGTTGTAGTGACCCTTCTCTGTTTTGTTACGTTGATCACTTGTAGGCTCGGCTCGACGGGTTGGCGGCTGAGCATGAAGAGCAGATTGAGGAGAGGCTGGGGGAACTCGAGGGAAGCATGAAGGACTATGGGGAGTTCATCCAGCAATGGGTGATCAAGAAGATTGTGGAGGCGTTTCCCCAAGTGGACACTAGTGGAATCGACTTCACAATTCCCGACGACGAAGATGCTCCTATGGAGGCTCTCCCTGAGGTGCGTGTGGCTGAGGTAGTCGTAACTGAAATTATTACTCAAACGGCCACAGATGAGGTGGTGGCGGCCGACCCTACACCAACACCTGCTCAGGCGGAGCCCTCTCCCTCAGTAAATCCTGCGACTGAATCAGAGGCGCCAGCCATGGAGGCGACAGCTGCTGAACCGATTCAACCGACTGAAGGGGGTCAGCCGGAGGGGAATGTGGGTAGTTAGGTTGTGTAAATATGTAGCTAATTCAGACTTGTATAGATTCATTTCAAGGAATGAAGTTCTTTTTCTGATGGAGCCTAGCGCCATGGTAGCTATAACTCGGTTTACTTGTTTGTTGATCATCTGTAACCTATAATAATCGTCTATAACAGTCGGTATGACAGTAGTCCGTAGTCGTTACTATTTGCTTACATAGTCCGGTCACAAGTCAAATTGGTGAGTTGGCAACCGTGTATACTTATATGTCGATTGTAAGAATATGTCGATGGTAGAATATTCAACAAGTAGCTTGATAAGTTTAAATAGCTTAACTCATGTCGCCTGAATGAATGTTGATCATAACAAAAACATTGTAGACTGTAACATTGTAGATTGTAGAGTGTACAACAACATTAGGACTTAGCATGTGGCTCATTCTCGAGTGTAGCTTGGCTTAAAAGTAGAATCTCTTCAGATGTATGGCATTCCAAGCTCGCGGCAGTAGTTTACCGGCCGAGTCTTTAAGTCGATAGGCTCCCTTGCCCAATATTTCAGCAATCACGTACGGGCCTTCCCACTTAGGAAATAATTTCTTATGTTCGCTGGCGGGTCGGCTTGCTTCACAGCTTCTAAGAACAAAGTCGCCCACTTGGAATTGTCGGGCGGACACCTTGGAGTTGAAATATTTAACGACTTGCTGGGACCTATTTGCCGCCTGTAATTGAGAGTTCAAACGGGTCTCCTCCACAAGGTCCAAGTTCAAACGAAGTTGACTGTCGTTGACGGAGTCGTCGAAAGTAGACACACGGTAGGTGGGGACCCCAATCTCAACGGGGATGATGGCCTCCGAGCCATACACTAGGTTGAATGGGGTTTCACCTGTAGTAGTGCTGGCTGTGGTCCGAATGGCCCATAGTATCTCAGGTAGTTGTTCGGCCCATTCTCCCTTAGAGTCGCCCAACTTCTTTTCTAAGGCTTTTACGATTTTACCGTTCATGGACTCTACCTGCCCATTGGCTTGTGGGTGTGCTACTGAAGCGGCCTGTAGATAAATAGAAAAATTATTGCATAAGGTTCGGACCCTGTCACCTTGTAGCTGTGTGCCATTGTCGGTAACTATAACATGTGGGATGCCAAAACGACAGATGATGCTCTGCCAAATGAACTTTTCAACTGCCCGCTGAGAAATAGAAGAAAGGGGTTCTGCTTCAACCCACTTTGTAAAATAGTCACAAGCCACTATCACAAATTTCCTGCCGGCGGTTGCTAGAGGGAACGGTCCCAATAAGTCGAGTCCCCATTTGGCGAAGGGCCATGTGGAGGGGATTAAATGTAGCTCTTCAGCTGGCTTCCTCGGGACTTTGGAAAATTTTTGACATGTTTCGCATTTCCTTACAAATGACTGAGCATCTTTCCTAAGTGTCGGCCAATAAAACCCCTGTCGGATGACCTTCTGAGCCAGTGTTCTTCCTCCCTCATGATTACCGCATACACCCTCATGAATCTCACGGAGGATATAGTCGGCTTCTTGTCTGTCGACGCATCGCAGCAAGGGCCAGGAAAAGGATCTTTTGTAGAGCGTATCATTCAAGATAATATATCGGGCTGCCCGACGTTGTAGAGCTGTAGCTTCAGTCCTGGATGTAGGTACTTGGCCTTGGAGGTATCTGAATATGGGAGTCATCCAGCTATCCTCGTCATTTATCTGATGAGTTATCGATTGGAGCGGATTGGAGGGGCTAGTAGCGTGCTCCAGGATAACCTTGCCGCGAATGGTCGGGCAAGACGAGGCTAGCTTTGAGAGTGCGTCTGCCCGATTGTTCTCTTCTCTTGGGATTTGGTGCAGAGATATGCTGGCGAATTTAGACCACAAGTCTTGTACACTTTTATTGTAGCCGACCAAGTTGGGTTCTCGCACTTCATACTCGCCAAGTACTTGCTTTGCTACCAGCTGAGAGTCGGTATTCACTTTTACATCCTGCACACCCATCTTAGCAGCTATACTCAATCCGGCTATCAAAGCCTCGTATTCTGCAGCATTGTTGGACAGTGGAAAGTCAAACGTCAGGCCATATTGATATTCTTCTCCGTCAGGGCCGATTAGAACAAGGCCTGCACCTGCCCCATCTTTGACCGATGAACCGTCGACAAAAAGGGACCAGGGCTTTTGGTTAAGATTAGCTTGACCAGCGGTGGATGAATTAGGATGTGGGATTACAGGCGGTAGGTTAGTAGGCCCACTGAAAGTACATTCCGCGACAAAATCGGCCAGGGCCTGTGCTTTAATTGCCTTCCGGTGCTCAAACTCAATACCAAATTCGCTCAATTCTACGCTCCACTTAACCAAGCGGCCAGATAAATCGACCCTGGTCAGTATCTCTCGGATTGGTTGGTCGGTCAAAACCGTGATTCGATGAGATTGGAAGTACTGACGTAGACGTCGGGCTGCGGTTACCAACGCATAAGCGAGTTTTTCTGGTCGACTGTAATTGCATTCTCCACCCTGCAGAGCGCGACTGACATAGTAGATAGGAGAGTCAGTCTGATTCTTTCTTTTGACCAACACAGCAGCCACTGTTTCATCGGAAGCTGCTATATATAAAAACAAGTCATCGCCTGGCTCTGGTCGACTTAATAATGGTGGAGAGCTCAAATATTGTTTCAGTTGGTCGAAGGAGTGTTGACACTCATCCGTCCAGGAGAACTGATCCTTTGTCGTTTTAGTCCGAAGAACTTTAAAGAAAGGCAAACACTTGTCCGCCAACTTCGACACAAAGCGGTTTAACGCTGCAACCTGACCAGTCAAGACTTGTACTTCTCTAATGGTTCTTGGAGGTGACATGTCGACAATAGCTTTAATTTTTTCCGGGTTGGCTTCTATCCCTCTTCGGGAGATCATAAAGCCCAAAAATTTACCTGCCTCTACTCCAAAAGTACACTTTGCTGGGTTTAGCTTCATGTTATACTTTCTGAGTGTGTTGAAGGCTTGGTTCAAGTGCTCCAGGTGTCGGTCAAAAGTGATGCTCTTAACCAACATGTCGTCCACATACACCTCTACTGACCTGCCAATTTGCTCTCTAAAGATGCGGTTGACCAGTCTTTGATATGTCGCCCCGGCGTTTTTGAGACCGAATGCCATTACATCATAGCAATATAGGCCATCTTCTGTGATGAAGGCGGTTTTCTCCCGATCCTCCTTGGCCATGGGGATTTGATGGTAGCCTGAAAAGGCGTCCATGAAAGTGAGATACCTGTTGCCGGAGGACGAATCCACAAGTCTGTCGATAGATGGGAGTGGGAAACTGTCTTTGGGGCAGGCTTTGTTTAAGTCGATAAAGTCGACACACATCCGCCATTTGCCTGTCGGTTTCTTGACCAGTACCACATTGGCCACCCACTCGGGATAGTGAACCTCTCGGATGAACCCCGCCCTCAGTAGCTTGTCCACCTCTTCTCGTATGGCTGAGAGCCGGTCTGGGGCAAATCGTCGTTTCTTTTGTTTCACCGGCTTTATCTTAGGATCAACATTCAACCGGTGCGAAATAACTGAAGGATGAATACCGGGCATATCAGCGGGTGTCCAGGCGAACACGTCGACATTCTTCTGCAATAATTCAATTAGTAACGACTGTTCCTGAGCTGTAAGTTTTGAGCCTATTTGTGTCACCTTGAACGGCTCGCCCTCCTTCAGAGGCACACTGAGGGTTGCTTCAACCGGCTGTGGCTTGTGCAATGCCTGCTCGTCTCTAGTGTCCAGGACTTCGAGGGATAATTCACCATTGTCGACAACTTGATTCACAGATTCCCCTATAAGCATGTTCAATTCCATTGGTTGGGAGTGTTGCCCCCCGGTCGAGCCTTCTGCCAAGGCTGCCAATTCTTCTGTAGCTTCAGCGGCCTTCTTGGCCATGACAAGTGATAGCAGATGGCACTGACGAGCCATGTATTGGTCGGTCTGCATGTAGCCTACGCCACTTGGGGTAGGGAATTTTACCTTGAGGCAATACACAGCGTCCGCCATCCTCGTGTATTTCATCAACGGGCGACCGATTATTGCATTGTAAGCAGAGGGCTGATCCACGACAACAAAAGTGTTCATAACATTCAACACATGTGCACCATCGCCTATACAAATGGGTAGCTTGATCAATCCTTTGACTGGGATTGGGTTATTGCCGAAACCATAAATGGGCTTAGTCGGCTCCAATTGGTCGTCTTTAAATCACATACTCTTGTAGGCATTGTACAGGATAGCATCGACGGCACTGCCGCTGTCGACCAAAATTTTGCTAACTTCATAGTTTCCAATGATCGCCTTAACGACGATAGGATCGTTGCCTGAGTCTTGAAACAGCTCGGTTTCATCCCATGAGAATGTGAGAGTCCATCCGTCATCTACCTCTTTCCTTTGGGGAGGGGCCTGCAACCCCAAGTGACATACGCTCCGCAGATGAGCCTTTCTTTTAGATTGAGAGTCGGCCCACTCCTGAGTGGCGCCGACAATAGTGTTTATGACCCCATGTACAGCCGGTCGCTTGTGTTCACGACGCTCGGACCGTTCTGTAGGTTGAATCTCTTTATCTGTTTGTGTAGAGTCTTTCCTGATATAGTTCCGGAGGTACCCCCGTCGAATCATGTCTTCTATAGCATTTTTCAAGTCAAAACATTCCTCAGTAGTATGGCCTCTATCATCGTGGAAGGTGCAGTATTTACCTTCATTTCTCACATTCCGATTGGGTTGCTTCATTCTTCGAGGCCACTGGATTCTGTCGGCCATTTCTCCCCGAGAGATACTGTGCAGGATATCTGCGCGAGTAGCATTGAGTGGGGTATACTCTTCCACTCGGAATGAGACAGGTTGATTCCGTCTGATTTGATCATGCCTGGGAGCCTCCGGTCGAAGGCTCTTTCCATCTTTCTGAGATAAGCCTCTCCCACGCGGTCTGTAGCTCCGATCATCTATATTGGGACGACTGTCATATGTGGGACGAATGTGTTCTCTTCCCCTAATATCCTTGGCCGCCTCTGAGGGCCGTCTGTAGAGCTCATCTGGAACATGTTTGTTTTCCTCCAAGTCTGCGTATTTTTGCGCTCTGTTGAACAAGTCATGAAGTTGTTTCGGTTTGCTATCCGTGAGAGAGTACTTCAAATATTCATGCTTAACCCCTGCAATGAAAGCATCGACTGCGAAGTCAGTAGTCAACTCTTCAATGTCGCCGATTGCCGCCTGGAATCGTTCTATGTAGCTTTTCAGTTGTTCTCCTGTTGCTTGTCGAATTGCCAACAATGAGGCAGCGGTTTTTGTTTTCCTCCTCTGACTGGAGAAGTTGTTCATAAACGCCATACTAAGCTGCATGAAGTTGGTGACTGAGGCCGGCTGTTGCTTGTAGTACCAAGTATGTGCTGCCCCTTCGAGCGTGCAGATAAACGCTCGGCATTTGAGGGCGTCTGAAGCTCCGTATAACCCCATCAGGTTGCTGTATTGTGTAATATGATCATTGGGATCACCCTTGCCATTGTATCTCAACTTCGAGACCTTGAAGTTAGGTGGCGTTTGCTCTTGGCGAATGCATAATGCGAGCGGATCCTGCTCCTCATTCAGCCATTCCATATGATCCTTTTTGGTGATATTGTTGATTTCCATGGCTTTAAGCTTATTTTCAAATTCAGCCTTCAGCCCATCTAACCGGTCCGAGATAGGCTTCCCGGGAGAGGCTGCTCTTCCTTTGGACGGCTGGGAGGGTTCCGGGTTTTGGTTTTCTTCCTGTTCCCGCGCTCGTCTTGGTGCTTCTACCGTCGCACTATGGGCAGACTCAGTCGGTGCTTGTCGAGTAGAAGCCTGGGTGCGTCTGACCGAGGATTCTCTTCGTGGTCCTGGCGCTTGACCATGATGTCTGCGCCAGTTTGATCTGGGGGCGGTTTGACTAGTTTCAAGACGTAGTCGTTGATGCGACTGCTCCTGATGCAGCTCTTCCTCGTTCGGCCGAGTCGCTTTCAGATCAGCTATCGTCCTTTGTTGCTTTTCCACTAGAGTAGTAAGCTCATCCATACGGGTTTGCATGTGAGCCAAATAGGACGTTACGTCCATTACTTGTGGCATTGTTTGCCCCCCAGGTGTAGTTGTGTTCAACGCGAACACCAAAGGTATCTGTTGGGATGATGAGGGATCACGTTGGACAGTTGGAAAGGAGAAAGAAGGAATGTTAGTGGCCGGACTCTCAGCGTTGCTTCCTTCCCCTGGAAATATACTGCGTCGAACTGGCATTTGAGGTTGCGTTCTCCTTTGGTTAGTATCCCGAAGCTGGCTACTGTCATTGCTCTCCGGTGAAGCCATGGCCACTGTCGTTCCCACAGACGGCGCCAAATGTTGAGGACCCTTTACAGGACCTACAATGGTGGACAGATGGCTCAATGGGACCTCGGGATGATAACCTGTAAGAGAGAACACAGTCAAAGGGGGAATCGGCCTTTGGCCGATTGGTCCCTCTCCGATGGTTAAGTCAGTAGAGATAATGAGCAGGAGAGAAGTAGAGTAGTTCAGTGTTTTCGTTGTCTTACCATGCATGCTTTGAGATGTGTCTTATATAGGTAGCCTGTTGGGCTGTACTGAGTAGGCCGTTGGTTAATCATGGGTCTGCTAAGTGATTTGGGCTTTGGTCAGTCGGCCCATGGCTGTATAGATTGGGCCTTGTTGGGTTACGATTGTGCTCAACAGCACTCAAAGCAATTACAACAGTAGATATTTACAAAATCAATAAACTGGTATAACAGACAACAGACACATGATCTTGTTACCCCACAGCATATGTTAGATTTTTTCATCATTTGTGCTCACTATTTCTTAAAAAGTGTTACAATGAGAGATTATTTCATGTTTAACAGTTAAATGAATCGAAGCAAAAAGCGAAGCCTCTAGAACTAACCCAAGAAATTTTATTCAAAGGCAGAGAGAGCAGCTATTTGCCATATTGTCTCCCAAATTGAACAGGAAACGAATAAAGGCAGTCCATATCTCACACCAAGACAATCACGAGTAATACCAAAAAAAGAGCAGGTTTCCTCAACAACATAACCACGAAATTTGAGACTATTCTTTCAGGAACGCAACTCAAAGTGTTCAATATTGAAATCACCGTGCGTGTGCGTGTGTGTGTGTGTGTCTGCGAGTGAAATGGTAGTACCTACAATATGACGAAACATTCAGGCGAGACACCTCCGACCACAAAAGTCCTGGTATCCTCAATAGTCACCGATGACTTTGACAGAGGAAACCTTCCCTTAATTTTGCAACTTTCGCATGCAATAAGAAGCTCATTAGTTCCGAAAGCTGTCGCCGGACCAGAACAGAGAAAGCATAAGGTGTCACCACCCACAAGAAACATAAAGGGCCAGCAGTAAACAGTGCCATCAAGGCCAAATATGTCCTCAACCGGGTACCACCTTTTGAGAATCAAATCGTAGGAGTGGATTTGGCCGTCATATTCAGAATAACAGTAGAGAATATTATCCAGCACAGCACTAGTTGGAGACAATTGAGAAATATAAGGATGCTCATAAAAGTTCGGATCGAAACAGCTCCATGACCTAGTATCCACATGAAAGGCGTAAAGGCGTTTGTTTAAATAAATATGAAGCAAAATCCGCTTGTTGCTACCATCGGGATCAGCCACAACGGCATTGATAGGCGTTAGGTAGCAACCACCTCTTTCATTACGAATCTTAGGGGGCAATTCGGGCAAAAGTTCCCACTCGTTCTTTTCCGGGTCATAAACCTCAGCAGAAAAACCCCCGGTAAATGCTCCTCCAAACACATAGATCCTGCCATCAACAACCGAAACAACCGGAACCCAACGGGCACGAAGCATGCAAGAGCAATTTTTCCACCCATCTTTAGGGTGGAGGGTATCCAGACAATACACCGCTGAAAGAAAATGCTCACCGGATTCACCTGGATGGATGCAATCGTAATCGCCTAAACAGGAACCTCCAAGGACATAGATTTTGGAACCCAGGGCGACAGCTTTTGAGCCTGACTTGCTTCCGGATAGTAAGAGCTGAAAATCCTGTAGGCGATGCACCTCGCCGCAATCATCGCTTGAATGGTCCTGAATACCTTGCAGAGGAAACTCGTACAGGGCGTACCCCTTATCCTTGCCTTGTTTTTCCCTTTCAATTTCAATCCCCTTATCCTTCCCTTGTTTTTCCCTTTCAATTTCAATCGACACGAGACCAAAAACACGATTAGAAGTCCTGGGGTAAACCCTGAGAGGATCATTCAAGGCATCTAGCCTAGCCATCTCTTCATGTAGCATAAGCAGATCGCTGTGTTGCGGAGGATGCTCGTACAGGGTACGCAAGCCTTCAATGTCGAGAGTTAAGCCTTCGATCCCTTCAACTCTCCTGAGACTTAAAACACGCATAGAAGTCGTGCCGGACGCCAAAGCCTTGAGTGCAGCCGTCGAGGGCTCTGAATCCTCGGCAGCAGCCACCGAAGCCAACTTTTCACCTCGCACACGATTAGATTCACGGTTTACTCTCTTGTTGGCTTTGGAGAACGGACTTAGGGTTTCAGACTTCCCCAATTCCCTTAGGAACGTGTATAGTCTACGGTGTGGTATATATATCTACAAATTTCTTTGGATACGCGGCACGATTACACCTATACCCACATATAGTATACCTACAGTCAGGAGGACCACCTGAAGACCCATGGGATGGGATCCACGTGTCTGCTCCACAATTTTCTTCTTTTTTTTGCTTTTTTTCAATTTTTTTATGATTTGTTTGGCAACATGGCGTCGTTTCGTTTGGAGACAATAGAAAGGACAAAAAGGGCGGAAGGACCCGAGAACAGAGAAACTAGAAAGAAAGAAAGATAGGGAGGGAACGAGAGCTGAGAAGAAGGAAGCTTCTCGATAGGTTTGCTTCCCTTATCATATTTCAGTTCTTCTCTCTTCAATTTCATCTTCCTTGATCTCTTGCTTTTGATTTTTTTTTGGGGGGGGGTTTTCCTTCTTCTTCAATATGGCTATGGCTTTCATAATAAAACTTGATCTCATTTTAGTTGGCATGTCATTTACCCATGGTTGTAAGTCTTACTTAGAATCGGTATGATGCATATATGACCATGGTGAGGTACTGAGGTGTCTAATATTTTTCAGGAAAATCGAGTAAGGATCTTTATTTTTCACAGAACCATGGGAATTTTTATTATTTGCTTACAAGCTAGAAAATTTTTTATTTAAATAATTTGAAAATAGGATGAGGAATCTGGAATTTATGGTCAGTCAAATTATTGAAACTTGCTTTTGTGGCAAAAATTTTACATGTTTTTAATTATGTATATGTAATTTCAGGTGAAATTTGTGCTTGCGTTTGGAAGAAGTATTTCAGGTAAGGTTTCAGTCCTAACTGTTCCTTCCATTACATCTCTTGATCAACTAAATGGATGAGTTTTAATTTTTTTTTAAAAAATTAAATTTCATTGTAAAGATATATGGATGCAGAAGGTAAAGGCCATTTTGTACAAGGTTAAATGTAAGCTCATCAAACTTTTGAATTATATGCTTATAAGCAAATAAATTCTGTTAAATTTTTTTAGCTAATTGACTTTCACTGTTAGAAAGTTACAGTGAAATCCACTAATCTTGCATTTACTACTAACATTATGTGTTTTCCTATCTAAAAAGAAAAAAGAGATGAATGCATGAGACTTTCTAAGGCAATATGAGAAGACATGCCTAAAATGTATATAATGTTTACACATTAAAAAGAATAAGATTTGCTATTAATGAATTTTTGTTGCGTATGACAGCAACAGAAGAGAAAACAGACGTATCGATGATAAGGGTTTGATTTGCTCTATGACTTGCCTATATTATTCACATGTACTTAAGGTATTTAGATGGCACCATTGTTCCATTTACTCCTTTAATTTTTTTTCCTTTTTAGAGGTATTTTCTTTCTGCCTTTCTCTTTTTTGTAGGAACATATTCTTTGCTTGTTTTGTTTCTCAGCCTCTGTCATTGATCAACGGTGGTTGTTTCTCTTTTCTTTTATTGATTTTTATGCCCTCTCGATGTTCCAAGGCACTTGATTGATTGATTTTATGTATGCTTTTCGTGTTGTTTGAGCAAATATTTAAGCATAAGCGTGATTTTTTCAACTAAAAAAGGTTTAACGTTTAAGCCTAATTATTTTGACCCAAGAGATAATACAAAGAGCTAAACCGCACGCTACAACTACCCTTCACAGAAAATGGACAAAGGAGCGCAACTGCCAAAATCTCTGCCTTTGCCCCCATCAGAGCAGGCGGCGCTCCACCAAGACGACGCCATGGATGAAGATGAAAATGTGAAGCAGCTGCGGGAATGCTCTGCTCTCTACTTATCCTTGCAGGTAAATAAAATTTCCTTTTTACTTTTTCTTTCTTCTTTAACCCTCTAAAACCCTAGTTAAACCCTCTGTTTTTATTATCGATACATTTGCAGGATTGCCTTATTAAGAGCTACAGAAATTGGAAGGCTTGTCAAATGGGTACGATTTGAATTCCTTGATTTTCTTGTCTTCTTAAGAACCCAGTTGCAGTTGGAAAACTTGGCTCCTTGACCAAATTTCTGTCTTTTTCCAGAGGTTCAAGCTTTGAAGACATGCAATGAGAGGAGGAAGAATAGCAAAGATAAGTGAAAGTTTATGCCGTAAGATAAGAATGAGGAAAATTACCTCAAAACTTCAGAGAAAAATTTTGTTCTCGAATGTTGATTGGGCAGTGAAATGTAATGCAACGTTTATATATGGTCTCCTTTTCTTTGATCTTGGAAAGTTCTTTGCAACGATATTTTATGAGAATTTATCCCATTGTTTCTGCCAACTCTTTCCAGATGGCCCTTTATTCTGAAAACAGGAGCTTGAGGAATTTGAGAAATGAAAACAATTCAAAGGAGTTTGACGATATATGAATGTGAATATGAAATATCTATGCATAGTTTTTAATAAGCAATTCCCATAGGCAAATTTTCCATTAACATCAAATCATAATGTATTATAGCTACCAGAGAAACTGAGCTGCTTTCCTTTTAAGGGAAAGTAAAGACCTCAACAGAAAAGTCAAAAAGGGGGAAAAGAGACTTCCCGAAGTCGGAACTTTCTTACAGAATTGCTCTCTTTGTTATGCGAAACTGATCACTTCAACGTCACTGTATCAGCTGCCCCATGGTCAATTGCTAGGTTCCCCTCTCCTGATTTGGATGAAAAGTTGCCATTCCATACTCCGTAGTCATCAATTTGCAAGCAACAACAGGTTATCAGTTCAGAAACTCAAGAAGGAAAGGAAATGGACCAAAAAATAGAGGAAACAAAGATTTTCAAGGAAAATCCTTGTTGAAGCAGCTGCATTCTCAGATCCATCAGCAAAGAACTTTGTCATAGTTTCGACTACATCTGGTGAATATTTTTGAAATGTCATGACAATAACCATGTCATCTAAAAGGTACACAACTTTGCTAAGCAAAAATCTAGTATAGAATGACAACACTGTTGCCAATTCAACCCTGTGTCAAAAATATTCATTTGAATGCTCAAACCATGGAGGGAAGCTGAAACTGAGAATGCAGTCCCTAGACTAAAACATTCACGATAGCTGTGTCAAAATATGACAAGATTGTTGAAGCATTCAAAGTCTTTTATGGCAATTGTGTATAAACGGATTTGCTACTTAGGACAAAACTAGTACAATAAAACGTGCATTATATGAAACAAGTTGAAAATGCAACATAACACATATTTTTGCATGTCAATTTGCTGAGGCTTGCAACAGGCAACAGTTGTTCACAGATTCTGTATTCTGAGACACAAGAAAACCTATGTACGGCTTAGTCAGCTGTACGGCAGAGATATCAATCGCACATAAAAGCTCAAGGAAATAACTTCTTAATCAATTAATACAACATCTAAAAGGCATATATTGAATTCGTAAGGTAAAGAACCGAAACAAGCTTTTAGGCATATATTTATGCAGCTACCATACACATATACAAATACATTGATAGATGATTAGTTGGTTACCTTGAGACTTGTTCTCCTTTTGCAACATCGTTCAGGGAAACAAAGCAGGGGGTGTATGCACTTAGAAAAAACTCATCTCTTCTTATGGCATAGAAAAAACTCATCTCTTCAAAGGAGCTTGGTGATATATGACTATTGAGATATCTATGGATAATTTGCAGTATAACCAGTAAACCATATCATTTATAAGCAATTCCAATAGGCAAAATTTCCATTAACATCAAAATCAAAATGCATTATAGCTTCAGCAAGCATTTGGGTGACCAAAGACACTAAGTAACTTCATTAATGGGAAGTACAAGACCTCGACAGAAAAGTCAAAAAGACAAAAAACCTTCTTTAACTTGATGGAGGGAAAGGAGATTTGCCAAAATGGAACTTAGTTACAAAATCGCTCTATTTGTTCTACGGAACTGGCCACTTCAATGTCACCGCATCAGTTGGGTGGCCCGTTGCAAATTGCCAGGTTCCCGCTCTCCAGATCTGGATGAAAAGTTGTCATTGCGTAGTCATCAATTGGCAAGCAATAAGAAGTTATCAATTCAGAAATTTGACAAGGAAATGGACCAAAGAGAATAGGAAACAAACAGATTTTCAAAGAAGATCCTTGTTGAAGCAGCTGCATTCTCTGATTCATCAAGAGCTTTATCATAGTTCCGACTACATCTCATGAATGTTTTTGAAATGTCATGCGAATAACCATGTCACCTAAAAAGTGAACAACTTTGCTGAGGAAAAATCTAATATAAAATGATAGCATTGTTGCCAATTCAACCCTGTGTCAAACTCTCCATTGAATGGACAAATCACTGAGAATGCTGTCCCTAAACTAACAAACAATCAAACATTCATGGTAGCTGTGTCAAAATATGACAAGATTCTCATCCTATCTAATCCAATTTGGTGTAACAAATTAACATGCCCGCATACGAATCATGATATAGGTATAGCATGAAGTTTTGCATCATTTACAACTAAACTCTCATAGCAATTCACCTGGGCACTAGGATTGGAGTGGTTTGGTAATCTTCTTTCATCACCTGCAGCTTGACTATATCATTGGCAATTGACTTCAAATTGGAACTTCTGGTCTGAAGATGACGCTTGTCATGCTGTTTAATGATACATAGAGATTAGCCATTTGAAGTTAGAGGCCTATTGCAAAATGTATGGATGATTAAAGACATGTTTGATTGATGTTTAAGATGTCAGACATGATTCTCATGTGTTTTTTTCTGGAAACTTGTTCAGTTAGATTTTCTTTCATGTATCAATCCATAGAGTTTTATTCCCCACGTAAGTACGTAACAGTGGTTTATTAGTAAGCTCAAATAAGTCATGTCATTTTTTTATATAGAGTACAAGGCACCTTTGACTTCATTATCATCTCTGACGTCCTATCTTAGGTCATGAGTTTTGAGTTTTACTTCCAAATCAAATTGTCTTTACTCACTACAACACAAATCCCTTAGACACATATATTAGTTTCTAAAAATCAATTATTTGTCTCCAAATAATTTAGTGGCAGATAAAATGTCAATCCTGGATATTCCAGTCGCTAAATATATTTAGCGACTTACTAGAGACAATTAGATATCTGCCTCTCATTCAACAAATAGAGACAAATATATATGTCTTTGAAAATATGCTATAGCAACTATCCATTTGCCTCTAATTTAACTATTTAAAAGCATTTGTATTTGCCTTTAATTATAACCTTTTGAGGCAAATACTTATGCCTCTAATTACATAATTAGAGGTAGAAAATATAAATAACATGAATTAATACGATACCCTTAAGATACTTTTAAAATTGCCACTAAATGTATATGGTAGCCTTCTCCCTTTTTTTTAGCGTATAGGGATAGTTAATTTTCAATCAAATATATATATATATATATATATATATAAGTTTTTACCTTTTTTTTTCATTTTTTTTGAATTCAAAGAAATCTTAATATCATTTTTTTATGGGCACGTATTTTTATGTCAAATATTATTATATAAATACATTCATATATAATTGAAATAGAAATAATACATGAATACATGAACCACAATACTTGAATCACAATTCATGCACATTTTGCTTTAAAAAAAAAACATGAATCACAGTACTTGAATTAGTATAACTCCACATATTTGATACATCTGATCCAATTATAATAGAACCACTAATTTATAGAATAAATAAGAGCAAAATGCTAAAAGAAATTGAAACACAATAAGATTTTCGCCAGAGCATGCTCTTGTCAAAGGGTGCTAGTGATCTTGCTTGTGAAAGTATTGCTATGGTGGTTGGAGAGGCCTTTTCTTTGAAATACATACTGCAAAAGAAAGAACATAAATTACGTTTTGTCACTTTTAAGGAACAAAAATAAATATTCTGTTTCAAAATAAAACCTAATTTTATTCTAATTTCCTTTTCATGCTTATTGAAAAAACATCATAAGGTGGAGAGGAAGGATTGTTGACTTGTTTCCTTACCAACTAACTAAATTGATTTGATTTTTTCACTTTGGCATAGGAGAATACTAAGAAAGATATGAATATGTAAAAAAATGTAGAAACTAAAGAAAAAATCATACCTTTGAAGCATTTGATTTGGGGAGTCGCTTTGAATCATAAAACCCAATAAAGAAAGTCAATCTCTTGTTAATACTCTCTTGAACCTCATTTGCATTTTATCAAATACCCCATCAACGAAATAAATCTAAAACAATTTTAAAGAATTTCATTGTTAGAGAATTGAGAAGAAAGGAACTGTAAGATTTTTTTTCAGAAGAGATTGGAGAAGTAAATGGGGCGGCAAGAAGCTAGCTATATAAGTACCTTAGGGTTTTTACTAGGATTGGATCTAAGGGTTTTAATTCATTTTAAAGATCCTACGGTTTCTAGATACTGAGAATTTTATTTAATCAAATTAATTAGATGATAATGCATTAGAGACAGATAATTTAAAATAGAGGCACACATATTATTCTTGTCTCAAAATATTTTCTTTTCCCTAAAAAATAGTTAGTCACAATTAGAGGCAATTAATTTTAAATGTAGAGGCAGATTTTTTTTGCCTCTTAATGTTAAAAATTAGAAACAAATAATATTACATTTAGAAACAAACATTATTTTTGCCCTTAAATGATAATAATTGGAGACAAATAATTTTACATACAAAGGCAAATTGTGTATATGCCCCTAAAATCACAGTTTAGAGGCAAAAGTTTTATCTGTTACTAATTTTCTGCCTCTAAAAGTTGATTGTGTTGTAGTGACTCTTATTTATTGCAATAAATTTTGTTACTGAATTTATGGAGCACATGTCAAATCTAATAATTAAAGTAGATAAGATGGTTAGGTCTCCATATATTATGTAAAATAATTCATGTAACCCCTCTTTTTTCTTTAGATTCTTTTAATGAATATGATTGATTTTTTGAGAGAAATACATTAGTGTTCCTCCTTAATTTCTTAAAGACTTATACATGGTAATCATGAAGAGGTCTTTAAAGACTTCACCCTCTTACTCTAGTGGCCAAGAGGTTGGAGAAGTCAAGTTATGGTTTGGTTCAGGTTCGCATAAGAGCCCCCTCCCCTCCTTGTGAGAGAGACTTGAGATTATTGATTTGTTAGTATTTACTGTGAAATTTATCATGGTGAAGTTTAAAATTAATTAAAAAAGATTAAATTGTTTTATAAATTATAAAGATCAGAAAACAATATGGTTCCAAATTTTCCCTTTTATATTAAGAGAAAGAGTTATGTAGGAACTTTCCATATTTACCATATGCAGAACATTAACATATCTTAATTACACTACGTATTAATGGAAAAAAAAAGGACAAAAGATGAGATAAATCTTGAACATGAAAAAGAATCTTTGGAAAACCACAAAAAGAAAACGACAATTCCTACGTGATTGATCACTCTTAGTGGCATCCACGGGTTCAAAACAGGCAGGTGCCATGTGCTTCAGGATTTTGCATCCGTGAATGTGTGGGAACAAACCGACTCTTCAGAATCAGAACAAATCGTTGGAAACAAAGTCAGCTCACTTACGTCTTCTTTATCCCATCTGCCATTTGTAGTAGGGGCAGATCATATATGTGTTTTTCCGAACCAAAATATTACTACACATATGAATCTCATATAGGACTCGAAACTTAAAGATTCTTTTTGACCTCTTTCAAGGTCTCACGATCAGCAAGAATGACAAAATCATGGAAAGACAATACCGTAGAACTTAACTGATATAAAATGTCAGCTGCAGCTTCTGCCTTCTTCTTCCTTTGGGCAATAATGTTCCAGAAAGCTTGCTTCCTGCTGCCTGCTGTGCCTGCAAACTCGTCAGCTGAGCGCCTTGCTTTGCTTTCTAAAGAGCCTGCTGCAGGCTATAGAGATTGGTTGAAGAGTTGTTATCAGTTACTTATCACCATTATTAACTTAATGCATCTCCTTCATCAAGACTAGCTATATTTCTCGTGAAGTTGTTGTAACTCGAGAGACCCACATGCTCTACGACAAATTAGAACCTCATACCACTAATGGACTGAACGGCCACCATTTTTTCTTGGCCATATATATAGGGAAACGAGGGCATTGCCCTTTTGTCTTTCATATTGTCTCTAGCCACTCCAATGCCTATGGACTGCCGCCGCATGAGATTCCAAACCTTGTATGAACCGCTGCATCGAAAATGATCCCTTGCTTAGTCGTCCTTTCTCTCCTGTTGTATCAATGACAGTGAATTGGCACAGAGCATTAATTATACTTCCCCACAAGATAATTACAACACTTCCTGGATTTTTTTGCAGCATATATTGAGTTCTACTTCTAAACTTTTTCCTAATTTTTTATTTTAGATTTTGCATAAGTTGATATGTCATTTATATGACACTTTCAAAAGGATTAATTTGTTAAACCAAAAAGAAAATTGAAATTAGTTATCTTTGGTTTAGTGGTAATTAAGAAGCTTGTAAGGGGTTGTGTAAGGTGAGAATTCAAACCCCGTCACCCCCACCTCCCGCCCTCCAATCAAAAAATAGGTATGTTTTAGATTCTTAAGCAATCTTCAAAAGCATATATAAACTTCAAAAAACGAAATAAAAACATAATGAAAAAAATTAAATTGGGCAATTTTCCCAAAAAATAATAAAAAAAAGAAAAAGAACTTGAAAATATAAACCAAAACCCATTTAGCGATGGAATTCAATAATAGGTTGGACTCTAAAAGTTCAAATTTGATCCAACCAGGACCACCGCCCAAAGCCCAATAAGCAAAAATCCGGATCCGAGTCCAATCCAAAAGAAGAAGCGAAATGAAAGTGAAAACAAAGCAAAATGTAAGGCTTCTCTTTTTTGAATGGAAATAATCTGTCTCATTTTAGTGTCTCACTTTATGCCTTATTTATTAGAATACGCCATGTATCCCATCTAATTATTTCTTATTTGGTTTTAGGGTTTTTTTAAACAAAAATTCTTAAAACTATTCTAGAGAGATAAAAAGGCCTTCTATAATAAAAGTTTAGCCCCAAATTAAAATTTTTAAATCTTGAGGGTAAGTTTCTACGTTTATGATATTGTTGGGTAGGGTTTTATCATAAATCAAGAAAAAAATAATGATTTTTTTATTTGTTTATTTTATTAAAATCAAATAGAAAATAAGAGAAATTAAGTGAATAGGACACGTGGTAGATTATGATGTATGGGGCACTGAGATGGGGCAGGAGAATTTTATTCCACTTTTCTTTGCTTCTTTCCTCTCCATCAGTTGTTTGTTTGCTAATAGAGCTTTCCGTCGAACACCACCAGAATTCAATAATGGCAAGCTCAACGACAAGGTCTTTTCTTCAGGTTGCAATAGAAGACATGGCCTTTGCATGTATATTTTCTCAATGAGTGACCTTCCATTAACTTGTTACACCCCATCAAGGGGAACAAGATATATAAATGAAGCACAAAGTAGTTCCTATTTTATACACGATACCGGGTAAAGATTGGAATATATATATTTGCTACAGAATTCCAGTCTTGGCAACAACCTTCTTCCATAGAATAGCTCATTATAAAAAGGCCTTCTATAATAAAAGTTTAGCCCCAAATTAAAATTTTTAAATCTTGAGGGTAAGTTTCTACGTTTATGATATTGTTGGGTAGGGTTTTATCATAAATCAAGAAAAAAATAATGATTTTTTTATTTGTTTATTTTATTAAAATCAAATAGAAAATAAGAGAAATTAAGTGAATAGGACACGTGGTAGATTATGATGTATGGGGCACTGAGATGGGGCAGGAGAATTTTATTCCACTTTTCTTTGCTTCTTTCCTCTCCATCAGTTGTTTGTTTGCTAATAGAGCTTTCCGTCGAACACCACCAGAATTCAATAATGGCAAGCTCAACGACAAGGTCTTTTCTTCAGGTTGCAATAGAAGACATGGCCTTTGCATGTATATTTTCTCAATGAGTGACCTTCCATTAACTTGTTACACCCCATCAAGGGGAACAAGATATATAAATGAAGCACAAAGTAGTTCCTATTTTATACACGATACCGGGTAAAGATTGGAATATATATATTTGCTACAGAATTCCAGTCTTGGCAACAACCTTCTTCCATAGAATAGCTCATTAGAAAATCAATTTGGTACCATAACCTTGTTACTGCCCAAATTTCTTTGGGATCTCTTTCCTTGCTGCCAGGTGCACTTTTGACCTTAACTTCCAATAAACCTGAGCTTTAAAATATAACAATGAACCCTAATAATATCCCAACCGTCTCCACCCTATAGTTATCTAGACTACCATAAAACCTAAGCAAGTAGATTTATCCGACTCTGTCCTACATGCATTCATTCGTACGTGAAAATTTTTTTCCTCCAATAAATATTCCTCGGTAGACCATCATCGATGAGTGGTGATAAACTAAAGTTAAAAATAAGAAATAAGAAAAATGGAAATTAGAATTCAGAATAGATCATTTTTAGAATTAGTAACAAACCCACACCTTTTGCATTGGTAACAATCAGGTCAACACCTTGCAGAAAAGCTGAACATGTGAGATATTGCCCAGAGATTCAACCCGCTGCAATAGTGTAGCCATGTCCATAGGGTTCTAGATTATTGAGCGGTGGCTTGGTGCATCCTCATCAGTGACCACTGGCCTCTTTTGGCAGCTTGGGCTCGGGAAGTTCAGGAAGAGATACTGACTCCTAGGACTTTTTGGCCACAGCCTCTAACAAGACTGATGACAAAGCTGCTTCAATTAGGTTTGAAAAATTTAAAAGAAAAATGTCCGCAAATTATTGAAAGGATTGGCATTCTTCTTTCATTGCTCTTATTGCTAAAAAGCAGTGTGTTGAAACTCTCTATGATTTCAGGCCAATCTCCTTTATTGGCAGCCCTTAAAAAATCCTTGCCAAAACTCTCGCCAACAGATTAAAAAGAGTGATCGATCTTCTCATCCGCATTACTCAATTTGCTTTTATCAAGGATAGATAAATCATGGACAGCGTTCTCATTGCAGAGGAAATTATTAATTCTCTCAAAAAAGCCAGGAAAAGTGGGCTTATCCTTAAACTAGATTTTGAGAAGGCTTTTGATAATATTGACTTGGGATTTCTTTTGTCTATTATTGATGGGCTTTGGCGATTGTTGGATTTCTTGTATCGCTGAATGTATTTCTATTGCTTCAGTCTCTGTTCTTGTTGATGGCTCTCCAACTTGTCCTATCAAAATGGAGAAAGGCCTCGGACAAGGTGATCGTTTGTCCCCTTTCCTTTTTATCGTTGCAAAAGAATGTCTCGGTTTTCTTGTGAGAGTTGCTTGTTCTATTGGTATCTTCAATGGCGTCAAAGTTGGTCACAACAATGTCCAGGTGTCTCATCTACAATTTGCGGATGGTATAATTGCTTTTTGTGAAACTGACGCAAGCTTGTTGATTATGGTGAAAAGAGTGCTTCATTGTTTCCAACTTTGTTTTGGCTTAAGAATCAATTTAACCAAAAGTGCTTTGTTTGGTGTCAATGTCGAAGAGAACAATATCAATATGATGGCTGTGTTAATTCATTGCAAAGTTGGCTCTTTTCCATTTTGATTATTTGGGCATACCTATAGGTTGCAACTACATATCATCAAACACTTCGCAACCTATTATTGATAAATTCAAAAATAATCTTTCAAAGTGGATGAGTCTCTTTCAGTGGTAGACTCACACTCCTGATATCTGTTCTTTCTAACCTCTTTATCTATTACATGTCTATTTTTAGGATGCCAATTGGTGTTATCTTTGAATTTGAAAAAAAAATCAAAAGATCCTTTCTTTGGGGAGATACATAGGAAAATAGAAAGCTAAGGCTTATTGATTGGAATAGTATTTGTAAAGGAAAAGAGAACGATGGTCTTGGTGTAATTGATCTTAAACTTTGTAATGAAGCTCTTCTGCTTTGGCCATCGAGATTTAGCAGGGCTTCAAACTCTTTGTGGAAACAAGTCATATGCGATAAATACAATATGCCTGTCACTGATTTGTGGCCTACATCTTGTGCATCTCATAGTCTCTCTGTCACTTGAGGGGTCTATTCAAAACACTTGGGAAACATAAGAGTTCGCTAACTTTATAAAATCAAGTTTGTTTTTTCATGCAGGTGATGGTTTGCGGATTCGCTTTTGGACTGATACTTGGATTCTTAGCACTATTCTAAAATCTTCTTTTCCAAGAATTTATTCTTTACTAGTAAACAAGGATGGTTTCTTCAAAGACTTCGATTATTATTGGTCAGCGAAGGCAAATAGATTTGGGATGTTAAACTTTTGAAGGCAAATTTTTTATTGGGAGCAAGAAATTTGGAACAACTTTACATCCACAATTAATCTGGTGGAACTTTCTACAGTCATCTCTGATAGAATTGTCTAGACTCACACCTCAAACGGCTACTACCCCCCCCCCCCCCCCATTCCTTTAGAAAGGCTCTTGAAGCATGCTTGCATGAATCTCATCCGATTCCAAGCACTGTTTGGAAAGGTATTGCCCCTCCAAAAGTCGAGCTTTTTTGTTGGAAAGCATGATTGGTAAAATTCCTATTATTGATTTGCTTCATGATAGGAGATGCCTTCTTCAAATTGAAAACAAATGTTCCTTTTGTGATCATCTGAGTCTGTTTTTCATATGTTATGTGGCTGCTCATTTACCTGGAATATTTGGTGTAAATGTGTTAGATGGTGGAATATCTCATGGACGATGCCTGGGTCTGTTGAAGCTCTTTTCATCTCCTAGAACTCTCTTAGGAATAATGCAAACCAAAAGACTATATGGGAAACC
Organism: Microcos paniculata; assembly: GCA_030664755.1. NCBI lineage: Eukaryota > Viridiplantae > Streptophyta > Magnoliopsida > Malvales > Malvaceae > Microcos > Microcos paniculata. The sequence continues at coordinate 7,535,959 of CP131462.1, read as the reverse complement.
CTTTTTTTTGCTGTTCTATGGTCGATCTGGCTTGCTCGTAATGAGAAAATATTTAATCAAAAGATGTCTCAATTGAACAAGTCTGTGATCTCATTTGTATTCGGTTAGTTGGTGGCTGAAAGAGAAGTCCCCAAACTCTAATCTTTCCATTATGAATTTCCTGTTTTCCATTCTAGACTCCTCGCTCCTTGCTAAAAAACAACGATTGGTGCGAAACATCTCTTGTGAACCTCCATCAACAAACACTTGGAAAATTAATGAAGATGGATCTTCTCTTCGAAAACCTGGTCCAATAGGCAATTGGGGGAGTGATTAGAAATTCTACAGGAGAAGTGGTCCTCCTTTTTGCCAAAAATATCGGTATTGCTGACTCCAATTATGCTAAACTTCTTGCTATCGTCAAGGTTTTATCACTTATTGTCAGGTCATCGTAAGTGACTCAAAAATGTTATTTCTTGTCTTAACCATTCTGATTCTAGACCGTGGAAATTCAATGACCTTTTTACAAAAGATGTATAACATTCTAAATATTTTAAGAAATGTAAGATTTGTTCATGTTTATAGAGAAGCCAATTTAATAACTGATTATTCCTTAGCCAAGTTAGGGCTCGAGAAGTAGTGATATGATAGCATGGGTGTAAATAGCCTCTTTGGCGCATTGTTTCTTTGTTTTGCTTCCTGCCAAGTCCCTTTAACTTGGTATTCTTCAATAAAATTTTAACTTTCAAAAAAAAAAATTTACTTTGCATGGCATTGGAGATGGGAACCTCCCCTAATCTTAATCTTGTATTTCACCAAAAAAAAGTGATGGGATAATGTTTTAATTGAAAGTTTATATACAAAATAAGAAAATTATCTTGAATCAATGGATTAATAGGATTGTAGATTAATTAGCAATTTATCATGTTGCCTTGGGTACGGGCAGTTGTAGTTCTTTTAGCTTTTAGACCAAAATGATGTAAATTTGTTTTTTTTTTTCAATTTTATTTAACTTTTTTACAAATGTTATTGTTAGATTTATTTCTTTGAAGTAAATTAGCATGTAAAACGTACGTCTCCATTAATATTCATTGATACATCCATGATATTTGACTTTACATATAGGCTATGCATTTATTTAGTAGTATATGATTAGAGATGAGGGCCGACAGACAATAACCACTGCATGCCGACTTCCTTCGATAAATCAAAGACTAAGCCGTTTCATTTCTTACAAGCTCTACTCCATTTTGTGACATCTTATTATTATTAGTACTAATTTCATTGGATTCGCCATCTTCTTCTTCCTTGACCATTTCCAATGCATCTTCTTCTTCCTTAACCTTTTCCAATGGCTTGCAAGTGTAAAACCAAGCACAAATCAAGTAGTAAACAAGATTCACAACTTGGATGCCACTAACGAGCCAGTAATAGTACTCTAATCTTCCCCTGTTTAGATTCCTGTCGGGCAACCAGTTCCTCTTTTCTCCAGTGTACTTATGAACAAGTGAAACCAACAATGTCCCGGTGTAGTTTCCTATTGATGTTGTCATCCAGTAGAGTGCTGCAGCCGTGCTTCTCATACTTTCGGGTGACTGATCGTAAAGAAATTCCAGATGCCCGATCGACATGAAAACTTCTGCTACGCCATGGAGGCAAAATTGAGGAACTAACCAGAACACACTGATGGGAATTGTGGCGTTTGGATCATCCAGCAAGTTGTGATTTGCTGCGACTGCTTTCCTTTTTGATCTCCACGAACGATGAAACCATTGTTGCTATAATGTTGACAACGAAACCGATGCCCATTCTTTGCAAACATGTTAATCCCAAGGAGTTTCCAGTGAACCGTGCAGCAAATGGAACGAAGAGGCGTTCGTATAAGACTATTCCGGAGAGCATGGTTAGGACGTCAAAGATGGATAAACTTGCTGGTGGAATTTCGAAGGAGTGGGATAAGTGACGGTCCATGGTTCGAGCTTGTTGGATGGTGAAGCTCTGCTGGTGTGAAGATGCGGTGACGAGTAAAATCCCTGCAGCCCAGATAGGCAACATTCGTATGATGGTTTTTAGCTCTTCCTCCCGATGCACCGTGGCTAGCTTCCATAGATTTGGTGGGTTGGAACTTGTAGCCTCACTTTCTATTACTATTGCAGCCTTGTCGAACCATCTACAGATAGAGATGGAAGAATGAATAATTTAAGCATTCAAATAATTTGCTGTTGTTAATTTTGAATGAAAAAGCATTGCATACTTGTACTGATTTGTATGTACAAGTCTTCCATTAACAGTAATAGCTGCATCAAGCCATTTGTTCTGATACAAGAGCTTGGGGTCTTCGGGTGCAATTTCCTTCTTTTTGTTCACAGCGGCAATGATCACTTGAGCCAGTCTAATCAAAGGACTTCCACCTGGTTTCATTTTCAAATAATGGGGTGAACCAATAACGAACGCTATGATAGATATTGCCATGGCTATGGTAGGGATCCCAAGACCCCAATCCCAGCCCACATGATCTTGGATATAAACCACCACGGTCAAGGCAGTCAATGTCGCCATTCCCGCTGAAAAAGTACCAATTGAAGAAATTCCACTTTCCAGACCGAGCAGCACTTGATTTGTCCATGTCCAATTGGTCAGCAGCAAATGTAACAACACAGGGTCTAATGCCACCGGTGCCAATAGATGTAAGGAGCAGAGAAATGTACAATACCCAGAGTTGCAATGTTGAGGCCTCCTGACAATTCACTTGCGTTGGGCATGGCGGGGGACGAAGTGACGGTAGCACCGCCGATATGGTGATGCTGACCAAGCCCTGCAAGGAGATACAGAGCTATATATTGACTTTTGTACTAGTAGATGTGGGAAAGTTAAACAGTACTCTAATAAATAGCAAACTAGATAGTTAGCACTGGAGAAAAAAGAGAGTGAAAAGAGACCAGTTCATAAACAATGGAGCCAACAATGATGGTCCAAAAGCGACCAGCAAAGGAATCAGCAATCAAAGCACCAATGAGGGGAGTAAAGTTGGCCGTTCCACCAAAATTTGTGAGGGTGTTGGAGGCTTGAACCAGGGGCATGTTAAGTTCCTGTGTCAGGTATGTTATCATGTTGCTATGAAATCCACTGGAAGCAAATCTATCACAAATTTCATTTGCTGTCAATATAATTGCAGACACACACAGAGTTAATTTCCTGCCACCGAGCTAACAATTACTACAAAATCTTACATATTGCAAATGCTGGCTTTCGAAAAGCTCGAACTTACAAAGAATGAATGGCATTGTTTTAATGCCTCCAAGCTTCTTGCTCTTGCTCTTCTCCTCTTCTTTCCCATCTTCCTCAGTCTTCTTCGGGTTGGCTAACTCCATTACAACTGGTTCCATTTCCATGGTAACAAGTAGCAACTAGCAGAGTCTGCTAAGGGCCATATAAAATTATGCTGCTGCCTACTGATTGAAACAGTAGTGTAACTTATCGGGGGAGGTGGTCAAGGGAGGACCATTAAAATTTGACTTCAGTATCATCTCTGACGTCGTGTCTTATGTCATGATTTTTGAGCTTTACCACCGAAATCAATTATTAATGCAATTAATTCTGTTACTTTCACGTTATTATCCCTTAAACTATATCTTCTTTTTTTTTTCGAAGAAATAAACTATATCTATTTCGATATATTGACACTTAAACTTTTTTATTTGAAATGATTGACTTCTAAAACTATTATTTTGATATAATTAATCCCTCAAACTATTATTTTAAAATAATTAACATCGAAAACTATTATTTTAGGACAGTATAACTTTTAATTGAATAGAGCCCTCTATTTGAAAATGGAGGGTTCCATTAAATTAAGAGTAACATTGTTTGGTAATAAAGTTTGAGAGCTTTATTGTCCAAAAATAATAATTTAAAAAGTCAATTCTTCCAAATAAAAGTTTAAAAATCAATTTGTCATTTTTTATATAATTTGATAACTAATTTGAGTATTCAACTGTTACTTAATTTAAAGAGCACATGTCAAATATAGTATAATTTTTTTTGGCCAAAGTCAAATCTAATATAATTAAGAGTAGATAAGACGCGTTGGTCTCCAATATTATGCAAATTAATATAATTCATGTAACTGCTCCTTCTATTTCTTTAGGTCCTCTTAATGAAGATGATTACTTTTTTCGAGAGAAATAATTAATTAGTGTTCCTCCTTTCTTATTTCCATATTATTGTACGAAGTATTTTTCCTTCCATTCTTTTTTTGCATTTGTTTCCTTACAAAGCAACTTACTTATACTACTTGGTAATCGTACGTTAAGAGATCTTTAAAGGCTTCACCCTGTTACTCTGGCGTGGTCGAGTGGTTAGGAAAAGTAGATTACGGTTGGTGTTTGGAAAATATTGAGCCCATCTCCCCGACTCTCCTTGTAAACTAAAAAAAAAAAAGCGGGAAAGAGAGAGAATTTTAAAGATTATTGATTTGTTAGTATTTACTATGAAATTAATCATGAAGTTTAAAACTAAAAAGATAAATATAAATTGTTTTATAAATTTTCCTTTTATGTTATGAAAAAGTTATTTAGCAACTTCCCATATTTACTATAGGAACATTAATTAACATATATCTTAATTATATTATATATACAAGAAGTTGCCCCGGGGTCATTTTTTAATTTTTAAATTAAGATTAAAATTTCTGAAAAAAAAACACATTCAAAATTTTTAGAGGCTTTTTAGTATGAAATTAAAAAATAATAGTAATAAAAAGTTATACCTCAAATTAAGTGCTTACGGTACAAAACTTGACACTCTTGACAATAAATGCCTCACAATACATACATACATATTAGAGTTTTAATCCACGGTAATGCTTTGGGTATAAAAATAATGATTTGCATCGTATATTTTCATATACATAATATGTATTATAGTATTATTATTTGAGTAGATAATAACAAATAGTAAATATAGGAAAAGAAGAAAATATACAAATGAATTTAGTTAATAACAAAATAAGAAATAAAATATAAATCAAACTTTGACTTGTTATTTTTCTCTTGTCTTGTATTTTTTTTTGGATTAATATGATTAGTAATATCAAAAAATAAAGAGAAAGGAAAAAACACTACCCCAAAAGGTAAAAATAAAATTATACAAAAAAATTTTTCATTAACTTTCTTTTCAATTTCATCATCTTAGTTTTTTAATTCAAAAGCAAAAATTAAATTAATTGGTTTTTTAATTTCTTATATTGTCATTTATCCTTACAAAATAATAAATTCATATTAAGAATTTTTTATTTTAAAAAAGGGAATCAAAGAGGAAAAATTCATTGAACATTAAAAAAATACAAATTAATTCACTTCATCATCTTTTTTGATTTTTTTAAATGTCATTTTATTTTCCTTTTGAGGAAAAAAGCATACAAATGAATTTGGTTGATAACAAAATAAGAAATAAAATATATATTAAACTTTGGCTTATTATTCTCTCTTGTCTTGTATTTTTCTTTTTCGGATTAATATAATTAATAACATTAAAAAGTAAAGAGGAAGGAAAAAAAACCAGAAAAAGTAAAAATAAAATTATACGAAAAATATTTTTACTGATTTACTTTTCAGTTTCATCACCTTTGTTTTTCAATTCAAAAATAAAAATTAAATTAATTAATTTTTTAATTTCTTACCATTTCATTTATCCTCACAAAATAATGAATGCATATTAAGGGGTTTTTTTTATATAAAAAAAGGAATGAAAGAAGAAAAAATCACTGAATATTAAAAAAATACAAATTAATTAACTTCAACATCTTTTTTTATTTTTTTAAATGTCTTTTCATTACCCTTTTTCAATCAATAGAAATAATTCAAAAATTAATTATAAAATACATTGAATGAATTCAAAGACTTCAAATGATAATAATGATCATTTCATTTTAAAAAATTCACATTTAAAAAGAATAAAAAATTAAAAATTGATATGTGACAATCTCCTTAGAGTTTTGTTAGACACAACTTTAATTTAATGATATAGAATATAGATTAATGGTATAGAAGAACAATTTATTTATTTATATTATAAATATAAATAACAATTTATAAATTATATTGATGGCTAAATAACCACCTTAATTAATTTCTCAAATTTAACCTAAAAGCAACTTTCGAACTCCATGTAATTACTCATAAAATACCACTTAATACCAAATAACCACCTTAATTATTCCAATTAACCCCAAAAGCAAGATTAAAAATTCATACATACCCATCAAATACCTCTAAATAACCAAATGAAAACCAAATGAGCTGCACTGATTTACTAAATTAATTCTAAATCAATTCTGAAATCCTATCATTATAACCCATGAAACACCTTTTAATAACCATATCAATATCATCCACAATTAATCCCCATGAAATGACCTCTAATTATCAAATCACTTCAAAATTCATGGAGATAATAGACCAAAAAAAAAAAGGTCCAACTTATAAATGATATACTTAATCAAATCTTAATTAAATGTCTAAAAGTTACTTGACAAATATAATGAAGAAAGTCCCCTACGGAACATATACATTCATAACTTTTGAAAAGTGTTAGTATCTTTAAGAAAAATTCATAATCCGAAACAAAAGTCCACCAATGGGAATGGGACGGTTTGGCACCAAACGGTCCAAACCCAATTAAGAAAAAAGGTAAGAATGAAAAGAAAAAAAACAAAAACACTTTTGAAAAACAGTTTTTGAGTAAAAAGGAACACCTGGCAAGTAATTAAACCCTCCAAATTAAGGGACACTTGGCATGAAATCAATCAAATCATGCATTCAATTGTCCACTTGATTTGTATGAAATAGGGATTACGTTTAATATCTTTGTATTGATGATGTACTGATAATTTGATATTAATGGAAAAAAGACAAGACAGATAGTAGATAAATATGGGAATCTTTGGAACATCACAAAAGAAAAAAGACATGAACAATTGCTTACATGATCGATCATTGTTAGTGGCATCCACGGGCTGAAACACAGGCAGGTGCCATGTGCTGCTGGATTTTGCATCAATCAATGTATAGCAACAAACCAACTCTTCTGACCCAAAAAAAAAAAAATACAAACCAACTCTTCAGTCAGGCCAACAAATTTGTATCAGTCAGCTCACTTGCGTTGCGTCTCTATATCTTAGCTGCCATTAGTAGGGCACTCATAGGTTCCCCTTGTTGAAGTCCGAACCAAATACTACTATAGGTATGAATTTCTTATAAGATTTGAATTTGAAACGTAAAGATTCTTTGACCATGTAATTAATTAAGGTTTCATCATGATCACTAAGAATGACAAAAATCATGGTAATAGAAAATTGTAAACGATGCACCGTTAACAGGTAATTATTGTCTTATTTTTTTATGTGAAAAATAAAAAGTTATTATAGATTTTATTTATTGTGTATTGTTATAAATTTTTAAGGATAATAATATCCTTAACTAAGTTTAGTCTCAAATTTATAAAATTTAACTCCAAATATAAAATTTTAATTTTAAGATTTAGTTTTAAAATTTAAAATATGTTATTAGGGTTTTAGAAAAAAAAAACAAACTTGTCAAAGTTTAACTCTAAATAAATATAAAGACTTTTTTGTCACATAAATATTTTTTGATAATAATTATTATTATTTACAAAATTCAAGACTATTTTTTATTGTCACTAATTGGGCTTAACAGGTACTGATTAAGTAAACCCTTAAAGATAATATATTTCTCTTTCTATTCCATAATATTTGTCGTTTTAAGGTTTTATAAAAGAATTAAGATTATCATTAAAAAATCTAAAGAAATATTATGAAAGGGGAATTTAAAAAAGATGATTTACTTCCATAAATACTTTATTTTTTAATAATTAATGTTTTGTAGAATTAGTTCAAAAAAGAAGGGTAAAGTTGAAAAAAAAAAATAATTAATACTTTATAGAATTCTTAAAGTACAAATAATTTAGAACAAAAAAACTTTCTCAAAAGCCGCAGATATTATAGAACAGAAGGAGTACCGTATAACTTAAGTTCCCTTTGGCAGGATTGTGGAATTGGTTCCACTAAAATTAAAATACTGAGATTAGTTATTGTAGTGGTGAGATAAAAATTATAATGGTGAGAACTAAATCAACGATGAAAAAATATGTATTTGGTAAAATAATGATGGCGGTAAGATGAGAATGAAAAATTACCAAAAAGATATATTAATTAAAAAAAATCTAATATGATAGTGTAAAAAAAAGAAGGAAAAGTGGTGTTTTTGTTGGAAAAAGTACTGCAGTGAAAATGGAGAATTTCCACCACAGCACTTTGTTGTGGTGCTACTCACACAGTTAGCCCATGTTTGGTAGGAGAGAAAAAAATAGTAAAGAGAAAAAATAGGTAAGGAAAGGAAAGAAATTTAGGCTATGTTTGATACATGAAAACATTTTCTGTTTTTATTTTCTAAAAATTAAAAAAATCACCATTTAAGATATGTATAATTTATAAGAATGTATGCATGTTTTAGAAAATAAAAATGAAAATAGACCTAAAATTCAGAACAAATTTTTTTTAATCTCATTTTTAGGTCCATTTGTATTTTCATTTTCTAAAACATGCATACATTTCCTCTCACAACATATATCTTATATGATAATTTCTTTATATTTTTTAGAAAATGAAAACAGAAAATGTTTTCTCATACCAAACATAACCTTATATTTTCTTCCTAATATTTGATAGCAATGAAAGAAATAATAATGAAAGAAAAAAATTGATTATTTCTTTTATTTGATATAACTAAGAAATAAGAAAGAAAGAAAATTTATTTTAATTAATATGACAATTTTATCATTGTTTATTCTTTAATTAAAAATTTATTTTCAATATTTTTTACTTGTAATGGTCAATTTTGTAATTAGAAATAAACTTTATGGATGTAATAGTCATTTCTATTTGTTAGATTTAATAACCACTTTTTTCTCCTTCCATTTCCATCCAATTTGAGCATAAATGATTTCTAAGGAAATAGAAGGAAATGGACTCTCTCATTTTCTTTCTATTTCTTTTCTTAGGTACATTTTTATCCTATCAAACAAAAAAAATTATATCTCCTCACGCACTTTTTTTTCACACCCCTTTCTTTCTTTATATTTCCTTCATAGCAAATACAGAATTAAAGCCCTTTTTGGGGCAGTGCAGCACGTTTAGCCTGCACTAGTCTTCCAAAGGGAGCCTTGAGCACTTAACTGACCTAAATTGTGATCACCTGCAGCACTTTTTCTGCCCACTGATGGTCTGAATCGAACGCACACCATTTTTCTTGGCCATATATACACAGGGCAATGCCCTTTGTCTTTCATATAGTCTCTGTGACAGCCAGCCGCTAGCTTCAATGCCCATGGACTACGGCTGCATGAGCTTCCAAAACCTTGTATGAACCGCCGCATCGAAAATTATGCTTTGCTTAGTCGTCCTTTCTCTCCTGTTGAATGAATGATGAGTTGGCATTTATTTAGCATAATACTTCCCCACAAGATAATTAAATACAACATTCCTTGGATTTTTTTGCAGCATGTTGAGTTCTAAACTTTTTCCAAATGTTTTAGTAGTATTTTAGATTTTGCATTATCAGTCCTTACACATTTTCGGGCTGTCTGTTTCCCTCTATTTGTTTGTGGTGAAAATGTTGACATGTCATTTATATTTATCAAACGTAAAATTAAGAGTTTTACACATTTTTATAACTTAATATAAAATAAAAATTTAGCTAATCCAACTATTGAATTTCATACTCCATTCATATACATTGTATACGTAAACTTTAAAGTTAAATTGAAATATCTTTCTTTTTTAGGAAAGTTAAATTGAAATGTTTAGTACATATGTTTTAATATGATAGAATTTCTCATTGTTAAATATATATTAAAATATAAAAAAAATTAGAATCCAAACCGATATTATAAAAATGTCGGATTAACTTGAAATTTTACGTATATGATGGATTTGAATATATCGTTAAATTCAAAGGTAAAATTATTAAAATATTAAACATATGTCGAGCAATAAAAGTGATGTAAAACTAAAAGTTATATATATATATATATATATATATATATAAAAGGGGAGATCAATTTACATCTAATTAAGATTAAGAGTACTTTTACACTTTTTCATAACTTAAGATATGATAAAAATATCAGATTAAATTAAAATTTTATGTGTGCATGATATATAGATTTGAATATATTGTTAAATCAAAAGGTTTGAATGTTCAAGTATTAATCATCGAGTTATAAAAGAGTGTAAAATTAAAAGTTTTATAATTGATGTAAGTTGATCATCTCTATATATATATATATATTAAAATTAAAATTTCCTTTTGGGTACAATAATTAACGTATTAACTATTAATTAAGTCAATTAACTTTTCAAATTTATGGTTTATTTGACAACATGGTAATTTTTGCTAAAATTCCATATAATTAAAATTCTGGTACTTAAACTGACACCATCAAAAGGATAAATTTGTTAAACCAGAAAAGAAAAAGGATAAATTTGAAATAGTTATCTCCGGCTTAGCGGCAAAAACCTTGTTGGAGGTTGTGCGTAAGGCGAGAATTCAAACTCTGCCATCCCCCACCTCCCGTCCTCGAACTAAAAGCATCTAAACTTGGTAAAACAAAGTAAAAACATAATGCAAAATTTAAATAGGGAATTTTCCAAAAAAAAAAAATTTGAAAAACAGAAACTAGAACAAGAAGTCTAGAACCCGTTTAGCGATCCATTTCAATAACACGTTGGACTTGACCCAAATTTAACCCAAACAGAAACATCGCCAGAGGCCCAAAAGGCATATATCCGGATCCGAGTCCGATCCAAAAGAAGAAGCGAAAACGAAAGTGAGAACAAAGCAAACTCTAGGGTTTCTCTTCTCTTCGCTTCTTTCCTTTTCATCAGTTGTTTCCTTGCCAACATAGCTTTCCGTCGAAGATAACCGAAATTCGACAATGGCAAGCTCAACGGCAAGGTCTTTTCTTCAGGTTGCAGCAACGGAGGAGGTTGCTTCTCCTCTCCGAGTTGTCCAGATCGAGGGCCTGGTATTCCTTCTTTTCCCCCTTTTTCTTTCCCTTCAATTTTTTAATCCTTTTAATTTCCCTTTTCTAATTATAAATTTTTATTAAATTTGAAAAATTAGGTGATATTAAAGATAATCAAGCATTGCAAGGAGTTTTCACCAGCACTGGTTACTGGTCAGCTTCTTGGATTAGATGTTGGCAGTGTCCTTGAAGTTACTAACTGCTTCCCCTTCCCGGTAATTTGGGTCCCTTTTTTTAAAAATTTTTATTTTATTCTGTTGTGAATTAGTGTGTTAAATGTTTTAAATGGTTTGGGGCAGATCCGAGAGGAAGATGAGGAGATTGAAGCTGATGGAGCCAATTATCAGCTTGAGATGATGAGATGTCTAAGAGAGGTTAATGTGGATAACAACACTGTTGGATGGTATGTTTCTCTGTTCTTTGGATGTTTCTTGTGTAGTAGTTAATGGATGTTTTCTTAGATGTTTGCTGAGTTAGGAAATGCAATTTATGATTTTAGGTTCCTAACAAGTAACACCTCTGGTTTAGTTGATAACCAATTGTGATATATTGTTGTAGGATGAATAATATCTTGATAGTTATATTTACTTAAGTGCTTTGTCCCTTTTCTTTTTATTTCATGGCAATGAACTTTGGCTTGCTTGGTTTTAGGTACCAATCAACAATTTTGGGTTCATATCAGACAGTTGAATTGATTGAGACCTTCATGAATTATCAGGTACTGGATTCTAAAGTGCTGCTTCACTTTATTTATTTCCTTGCAATGTGATTATTGTTGTAAATCTATACTTCAGTTTTATGTGTTTCCCCTCTTTGCTTCTGTTGACCCAACTGCAGACTGCAGTGAGGTAGACATGCCACTGCCTGTAAACAGGAAACAGCCTTGTTCCTTGTTTGGTGGTAGCTTTATTGTGAAACTCCAAAATTTTGTGTAAATGTGTGCCTAATGATGAACCTCATGATGTTTACTGAAGTGTTTATTTGACTGTTTAATTGTTAATATATGTAGGAGAATATTAGGAGATGTGTATGCATTATCTATGATCCTTCAAGGTCCAATCAAGGTGTCTTGGCTCTCAAGGCTTTGAAGCTATCTGATTCTTTTATGGAACTTTACCGCACTAATAACTTTACTGGAGAAAAGTACGGTTTGTCCTTGCTGTGAAAAATTTATGAATATTAATCTTGTGTGATCTCATATTGATGATCTTGTTTGCTGTTATAGGTTGAGGGAGAAAAACTTATCATGGGTGGATATATTTGAGGAGATTCCTGTAAGCTTCCAAGGCTTCCCTTGTTAATGTTTTAATGCATTAATGTTCTATCATAGAGAGTGCATTATCCTTTACCATCATCTTATGAAATAACCTTTAGTTCTCTGGTACACCTTTGATCATGCCTCTTCATATTCAAGCAAATAAAGTGTCCTGATGATTACTCTGCATATGACGAGCAAAATGATAATGATGACCTATTCTTTCCGCAATGTTTGAATGTTATATAATGATGTGAAAGAAACCAAAAATATCGGGTGTGTGGATTCTTTGAGGATTTATCATCTTACACTACTTGAAATGTCACTGCAATTAAATGGATGAGCTTGTAGATTGTCTAGCCTTTTCTTTACCAGATTTTTTGTCGGTGCACACTTCATTAGTATGATATATTGTATTTGCAAATTAAACAAATGATTCCTATCGTACCACAAAAAGGGTTTCTATACTTTCCTTTTAATATTTCTTCTGCTTTTACATGACAGATCAAAGTCTCCAATTCTGCCCTTATCAGTGCCTTCATGACTGAGCTAGAATCTGATACACCAGTCAGACAGGTGAAACATTAAATGTTGATCACATAATTTTTATCAGTACCTCAATAAAAGACTTACTTTTGTGAAAGTTACCTTCTTTTTAACCATTATTTTCTGTTTTAGTGTGATTATGATCGTTTGCAATTGTCAACTAATCCACATATGGAGAGGAATATGGAATTTTTGATCGAATGCATGGATGATTTGTCAATGGAGCAACAGAAGGTTTGTGTTCCCCTTTATTTGATGTGGCACTGCTGCTATCAGCTTTTATCTTACATTTTTAACATAAAACACATTCATATATTTTTCCCCTTTTGCAGTTTCAATTTTACTACAGGAGCTTGTCACGTCAACAATCCCAGCAACAGGCATGGCTTCAAAAAAGAAGGTAGTATGCTTAAGCGGTCCATTTTATTCAAATAAACTCTAAAAGAGTGGGAAAAAAGAAGAAAAAATTGTAAAATTAAAAAAAAGAAAAATGTAAAACGAATTTAGTTTATGATGACCTTGAAATTTCTGAGGCACAAAGTATTCAAGTAGATTCCACTGAAGTAGAAGTTAGAAGTTTGAACCCACCTCCCTTTTCCTGTTTGGTTGGAGTGGGTTTGTTTTAGGAAAAGGCTATATTTTGTGCTTCTGCTTTCTTAATTCACGTAATTGTATCTATCATTCGGTTTTGCATGTTCTGTTTTTATCTGTAGGGCGGAGAACATGGCACGAAAAGCTGCTGGGGAGGAGCCCTTGCCTGAGGAGGACCCCTCAAATCCCATCTTCAAGCCGATCCCTGAGCCATCACGGCTGGAAAGCTTTCTCATAACAAATCAAATTGCTAATTACTGCAACCAAATCAATGGGTATGTTGTCTATCTTCACATCTCAAAATCTTCTGCTAGTTGACATTTTGAAATCTATCAGGGCCCAGGTTGACCTTTACAACCAGTTTTTCTGGTTTTTGTTTCAGTTGCTGTTTCTTCATTTAGACTTGAAACAATGCATAGTGTAAAAGAATAAAAAAGCATGCTTTCGTTTGCCTTGATTTCCCCCAATCAATCTTCTTTGTGATGCTTTGTTTACTTATCATTCTTAATGTTATATCATGTGATTTTATTATGGTCTGTCTTCTGCAACTATCTTGAATGTTATGATCGTATTACTGATGATTGCTACACTGCATTTCCTTTAAAAGTATTTAGACCTGGAAAGGAAATGACGAAAAATGTCATGTAATCTGATTTCTTTGGGATTAAAAGAATAGAAACTATTGTTCTCAAATTCTTTTCCCCTGGAGAGAGAGAGAGAGAGAGAAGGAAAGATGCTACAGTCTCTCTGCTGGGTAGCGAGTCCATTGATTTCTATTTCCTGACATTCAAAAAATTTGTCATGGTCTAAATTTCCAGGGTTGCTGGACAGAGCTTCAACAGATTGTACTTAATGAAGGCATTGCATGATAAGTGATGCGAAAGTTTGATGTTGTCTTCATTTTGGTGGTATAGCTGCATTATCTGGAGACGGCTACAAGAGAAATTAGTCTTGTAAAAGCATGTTTTATATTCAAAGCAGAAAATTTTGCAATTTTTGAATGGAATGACATTTATATCGTTAGTTGTAATTCGTATCTGAAGATTAACATCTAAGGCTGTTGGTTTTTCAGTTTTTAGTACTTTAGCGAATTACTTTACCTTCTTATCTCTGGATTTGAAAGAAACCATTTACAGAAGAAGCATGACTTACTCTTTGATACCCCCTTGTCGGCTCATAGATATGTCGGAATCGACAAGCAAAGCATCATTATTATCAGAAGTTACGATCAATCACCGTGAGAACTTCAATGAATCATTGAATCAATCAAGCACAAAACATCATGTCAAATCATTCAATGCATTAAAGGCTAGGTGCAATCTTGGGGTAATCGACGGTATTCATTTGGATTAAATAGAAAAAAAAAAGGAAATTAGACAAGAAAGAATGTCTGTCGAAAATAATCCAACGATTTTGTGTATTTTATTATGAATAATAGTTCATGATTTTAAATTACATGTCTCATAAATTTTCGTTAAAATTTTGAAAATGCTTATCTTAATGGGATATTCTCTTATGGGCGAAGGAATTCTAATGGACAATATACTCCCCATGTTACTATTTAGTTATAATCTTATGGTCAAGTTCATCATAACTTTGACCATTAATTATATATATATATATAATTGTTTAAAAAATATATTTTGAAAAGTTTAAGATTTATATTTTTTAAATTTTATTTTTAAAAAATTTACAACTTTATAATATTATTATAAATAATTGTCAAATGAGAACACATGGAGTAATATAGATGGATAAAAGAAAGAAAGTAGAATTCCAACAATTGATAACAGAAATCTTGCTAACCAGTACGAAAGAGCAAGAATAAAGAAAAAGTTTCCGACAAAGTGAGGAAATATGTTGGTGGTAGGCTAAGAAAAATCATATGAAAATTGACTAGTTCCTAGAATATCTCCATTCTTTGTGGAACTGGGGTTTTGATAACTTGCAGTATTTGCACCACTTCTGCCATGGAAGGCCTGCTGGATGGTATCTGAGAAGTGCATACCAGCGCCAATTTCAGCACCGGCAACACTTCATCTTCCGGAAAATCACCCATGCTCGTATCAACACAGTCCAACACATTCCCTTGCTCAAGCAAAACCCTTACGTGATCGCTTAGAATTACAACATTGTCCTCCCCATACTCGACGGGCCTTCTTCCTGTGACAAGCTCCAAGATTAACACTCCAAAACCATATATATCGCATTTCTCATTAACCCTTAAGCTCTGACATGCCAGCTCTGGTGCCACATATCCCAGAGCACTCTGAAACCTGTTGCTGATCACATGCTTCTCGAGCTTCATCAGAAGCCTTGCCAACCCAAAATCTGAAATTTTTGGATTGTAGTTCTCGTCAAGCAGGATGTTGCTTGGCTTTATGTTGTAGTGAATTATTGGTGGCCTGAAGGAATGATGCAAGTGAGCAAGTCCCTTAGCTGTTCCTAGCATTATTTTGAACCTGTTGAACCACGAGAGTGGTGCGGCAGAACCTAATCTTTCATGGAGCTTCATCTGCAAGTTACCATTAGGTGCATACTCTGTTACCAGTAGCTGAAACTGAGGAGTCCAATAGTATCCTTCCAGTGATATCAGATTTGGATGCCTTGCTTTCCCCAAAACTCGGACTTCGCGATCAAAGTCTTCTGGATATTGGATTATGTTTGTTGTCACAAGCTTTTTTATTGCCACAATTCTTCCTTGAGTTCCCAATGGGGCCTTGTAAACGGTTCCAAAGACTCCTTCGCCAATCTCAGCAGCTTTACTAAGGAGGGCTTCAGGATTGTCAATCGCATTAGGTGATAACTTTGAATCAAACAGAATGAGCTTGCCTGTAGCCAGACTTCCTGATCTCGTAGAGCTTGAACACATGCTTTCCAGTGCAGTCTCCACGAATGCAAGTCTTCTTCGAGCAGAAACATTCAAGAGGCTAATAATTATGACCCCAGACACAATCAGAATAGCTGCTGAAATTGCTACAATTGCAGAAACACTAAGGAAAGTATGGTGATGGAATCTAGTTAGATTTGAAGATTCATTTCTCTGCTTATGACCATCCATTTGGCCATTGTATGCATCTGGATCAAGAACTAATGGTTTTGGCACGTTCATCTTACATGGTCCCTTCAGTAAAGGGGAACAAATTCCCAAATTGCCCTGCAGCGCACTTTGGTCCAAACTTGGAAATATACCTCCTTCAGGAAGCCTGCCTATGAGTTGGTTGTATGATACGTTTACTGCAAGTAGATTTTCCAGCATTCGTAGCTCTTTTGGTATTTCCCCACTTAGCTCATTGAACTCCAGTTTGAGAATCTTAAGCTTGCTTAAATTCGAAATTGATTTGGGGATGGAACCACTTAGATTATTGTGAGACAAGCTCCTGCAAATAAGATATCAAAGGTAATATTAGTACAAGAAAGAAAGAACTGATATAAAAAAAGATAGACGGAAAAATCAATTAATAGTAACTTACAGCAAGTACAGAGATGAACAGTTCCCAATCTCTTCTGGAATTGGTCCTGTCAAGGAATTTCCATCCAATTGAAGAATAGCCAAACTTCCAGATTCACATATGTCTCCTGGAACAGCACCGTATAAGGCATTGCTTCGAAGATCCAGCACGGTCAGGTTCTGAAACAACCCGAGTTCTGGTGGGATCCTTGACTGAAGATTGTTCCCTGAAAAGTTCAAGTACCTTATGTTGGCGAAAAGCCCCATTTCTGCAGGAATATTTCCTTGGAGATTGTTTCTGGAGAGATCTAATGCTTGAAGAGACTCAAAGAGTCTACTTGAACCTCGTGGAATTGAACCTGTTAAACCATTATTGGAAAAATCTATCTCTTCCAATCCCAGGTCAAATAAACCAGCAGGCATGCTACCATTGAATCCGTTATCCCTCAAATGAATAGTTGATAACTGGTTGCAATAAGCTATTGATGCTGGTATAATTCCAGTAAGCCTATTATTTGACAAACTCAAATATTTAAGAGCATTCAGGTTACCAATTGATGATGGCAGGCTTCCCGTCAAACTATTGGTTGAGAAATCCAGGTATGCCAAGTTGCTTAGGTTACCAATCCATTGAGGGAAATCACCTGTGAACATATTGTTTGATAAACTGAAGAAAGACAAGGAACTTAGCCTCTGGAGAGAGTCTGGAAGTGGTCCAGTGAAAAGATTGTAGCTCAAATCCAATGTATTTAGATGTAGGCATAGTCCAATATCTAGAGGCATTGGCCCTGAGAAGCGGTTACCCTGTAACAGGAGCTCTTTCAAGTTATGCAGGGCTATAACTCCTTCTGGCACAGTCCCTGTAAATGCATTATGAGATAGATGCAAAGTTCGAAGCCGCTGCATAGACCAAATCCCAGAAGCAAAATCTACGTTACCAGAAAAACGGTTTCTGGAGAGATCAAGGGTGTTCAAGGAGGAGCATCTAGCTAGTGAACTAGGAAGTTGGCCTTCAAGTGAATTCTCAGCTAAAGAGAGATATCGAAGTGATGAGCAGGTTTGAAAGAGATCATCAGGGATTGATCCTGAGAGAGAATTCCCAGAAAGATCGAGAAACCTGATTGAATTCATATCGACAAAAGAGGTTGCAATAAACCCTGAAAGACTATTATGACTAAGGTTAAGCCTCTCAAGACTGCCAGAAAGACCAAGTTCTGGAGTAATGCTACCACTAAAATTGTTATGAGAAAGTGATAATACCTTCAAATACTGCAACTTTTGAAGCCCTTTACCAATCTTTCCTGATAACCCCAAACCATCAAGAGAGACCTCAGAAACTCTACCATTAACAGGGTTGCACTGTATGAATCTCCATGAACACGGAGAATTATCATCTTCGTTCCACGAGGCAAGATAAGAAGAAGGGTCTTCAATACCAGATTTGAAGACTATCAGGCCAAGAACATCATCGTTGAGTTGAATAGAAGCATCATCATTTCCCGTGCAAACATGGAAAACAGACATGGAAAGAAGCCAGCAAACTACCAGCTGAAGAAATCCCATTATAGACATTTCTCTCATTTCTTTCTTGACCATATGAAAGCTTAGCTAGCAATGGCAGCAAGACCATATATATGAAAGCATCTTAATAACCCGGAAAAACAGTGTCAGAGATATTACTGTACTCACGAGAGAGTTTTGAGGTGGTCAGTCTGGAAGTCCTTCTTAAGATGGGGAAAACGAGAAAGCGGTGAATAAAGGGAACTGAAAAAGTGAAAACAGGAAGAGAATCAAAACTCAAAAGGGAAGAAGAATGTTTAACTGTTAAGTGAGCCTAGTGTATGATGAGGTGATGAGACAAACGGAAGACTATTGGTCCAACAGTGCAAAACTGACATATTCCCAACGTAAAGCCAGACCTTTTCTTTTGTCCGGAAGTGAAAGTTTAATCCCTTTCTTCGTCTTCGCTGTGACCAAATCTGTCGCTTCCTCGTCGCCTCTTTCATGCCCTCTCGTGCCTTCACTTTCCATAAATTCTGAATTGTCCATTTTTGTAATTTTTTACTTTGGATGTAATGTCAATACAATTTTTCCATACAAGACTTTATGGCAACCACTAAAATAATTGGAAACACAAGAGTTTGTTTAGATGCGGAAGAATCTTTGGGGGGAAATGACTTGTTCTTGAGGTCCTCTGGCAACTTTCGGCATAAAAAAAAGTACACAGAGAGATTTAAATCAAATCTATTTTCATGATTAAAATTTTGTCTTTGCCATACTATTTTAAGTAAATTCAGCTGATATGTTTCACCTTGGATGAAATATAAATTTAGCTTGAGACGTTGTATATAAAGCCAAAATTTACTCAGCTAAAGCATTTTCCTCCATTCATTTTATAGTAATTAGTCATCAACTCCTAGGTTGCTGTCAGATTTAAAACACAAAATGGGGAGGATTTTAAGATACTCATACTTAATTCATGTGAACTAAATCTTTAGCTCCCTATACTTTCATTTCCTTCGTGCGTTAGAGTGAAAAAAAAAAAAGGGATAAAAACCCATCACATCAAAAACCTATTACATTTCCAAACCTATCATAACGCAGAATGAACAAAAAGGTCAAATCAAGTGGCATAATCTTCACACTTAGTTATTACTATACACAATACTATTACAACATGTGATTCATAATACGAAAAATCAAGAGCTATTGGTTTGTTAGAATTTATATATATATTGACTAACTTCATTTAAATTTTCAATTACTTAAAAGTATACATTAATTTCGCATTAACGGTGATTAATATATATGATAAAAATGTGATTAAATCCCCATTTTTTAATTTTAAGTAACTTTTAATTTTATGATTTTAACATCATAATTAGAAGTTAAAATATAATGCTCCATTTTTTCTTTAAAATTTTATTTAGATTTAGATTTTACTGAAATTAAGAGTTCAATATTCTACCAATAAGTCACACCACTATTGACAAATATCTGTTTATTTAAAATTTTTTTTGGGCCAAGGGGGGAATAATTAACCTATGAAATGGGAATCGCAAGAAATTAATCATGTCTACTAAGCTTATATACTATATATTGTATTAGGTCAAAAAATAAAGTTTATTAAAGTATTGTATATATGAAGAATATTTCTGAACTATTTTGATGTCGGTTACTAAAAAGAAAAAGAGATAAAACACAACGCATGTCTTGATTAGAATCACTGCCAGAAACACAAACTCTTATATCTTTTTTTTGTCCCTTGGTTGAGTTTATAACACATGGTCGGTGATTCTGTCGTCTAAAATTAATCAAACAGTAGCCTCAAACAAATACGGCCCCGAATCAATTAGCTCTAATTAAATTGATATCCACTTTAATGTTTGTTTCCAAAAAAAAAAAAGTTATTACTAATTTTAATTTAGGCCTCAGAAATATCTGAGAATTTTCGTAAATTAGAAAGAATGTTTAACCTATTAAAAATAAAATTAATGTTTTAAATTTTTATTACAAAGATTGCCTTAGGTATATGTGTGATTAACTTAAGTAATTGGTTCTTGGTACAGTTAGAGAGTACTTCAAGCTTAATAACTCTAAGCTCGATTAAGCTCACTAATCGAGCTTAGGTTTTTTCTTAAGACCCGAACTTGACCAGGAAAAAGACAATAATGTTGCTCGAACCTTAATTTTGAAGCTAATTTTGATTTATCAAGTTAAAAAAAATTGATTAAGATTAAAATATATCTCTTAATTTTCAAATGTTTGGATTCAAATTTTCCTTTCTAGAGAAACATCAAAGTATGGAGTTTACTTAATTTCAATGATAAACTATAATGGGGCAGAAGTAAATGAAATATAGACTTGCAATTAGGCTTAACAGGCCGGATTAATCAACCCTCCCAATGCCTAAACCTAAAACATACAGCAATTGTAAATAATTTGTCAGATAGTATTACAAATTTAAAATAGAAGGAAAATAGATTTGGAGGAGGTAAGAGGGGGTAGGTTCCCGGGGTCCAACGCAACGTGGGCAGTGCTCACAAGATCCAAACCATGCTCACGGGATTGCATTAGCCATCGGGCATTTTCTAGCAATCGGCGTGGGCATTGGGCCCCTCCTCCCTCCCTCTTTCCACCTCTGCATTTCACCATTTCCTCTCTCTCTCTCTCTCTCTCTCTCTGTGGCCTTTTTGTTTGCTTCGCAATTTGCAATCGTGGCCTTTTCTAGCAATATGTAGTACCATTTTCATATCCTTACCTACTGGTGTTTGATTGATTTTTGGGGTACTAAAACTTACATAAGAAGTGACACTTGGTAGGGTTAACTAATTTGTGTAAGTTTTTGGAAGAAAATGCCATGAACTTGTCCCTTGTTTTCAAAATTTAGATAAAACTCCAACTTGCATACTCTTTGGCAATTCAAGTTTGAAATGCATTCTTCTCTGAATTCAACAAGTCCTAAATCTCTAATTTGACGCTATCAACCAGCGACAAAGTGAAGAGAGAAATTATGTACCCATATCGTGGTAAATTTTTTCTAGAAATATATACATTATCTATATGTTCTTCTATGATCTTTGAATAAATTATAAAAACGGTCACCTAAATTTAGAGGTTTTCTATTTTGATCACTCAACTATAAAAATTTACAATTTGTCACTTATCTTTGTAAAATTCAATATTTTGACTACCAAACATTTTGAAAAAAATTGATTTGCTGACGTGGCATGACTATATCATCTAATATGCCACATGGTATGATGATGTGACATTGCCACATCATTATGTCAAGGACCTTTGGATGATGTGGCATGCCACATCATCATGCCATGTGGCATGTTGGTTTATGTGGGCATGCCACGTCATCAAGTTATTATTTTCTAAGAATTGGGTGATTAAAATAGTTAAATTTACAAAGATAAGTGATTAAATTGTAACTTTTTATAATTGAGTAATCAAATAGAAAATCTCTAAAAATTAAGTGACTAAAGTTATAACTTACCCATGATCTTTCTCGATGACATCTAATTTTCTTTTTCTTTTCCTTCTTGTTGTTTAGTCGTTGGAGGAATGGTTGATCTCCAAAACCATCAAACTTGTCCTTTGGACAAGCTGGCTTCGCAGATGAGAAGGTGAGTCCTTTTGCAAGTGGAGGCACGAATCCACTATCTATTTTTGTCTTTCTTAAGCTTAAAATGCTTTGTAGTCCAAAAATTGCAATGAATCCAAATTAAAACAAGACAGAGAAAAGGGAAAAAGGTCTAGATGCCATTAATCATTCAATTCAAACTATGCATGAGGAGTTAATTAAAGATTAATTGGATTTATGTATGTACTTGGAGAAATCAAATCTAAGTCACGGACTGATTAATCTCGATGTCACAACCAATGACATATAGGCTTTGGAAGATTAATTAAAAATCAAATAAAATAAAGAAATATAGTCTATGGGTCTAAACCTGTTTTTAAGGTTTATTATTCAATTCATGCATAAGACGAAATCATTTTTTTTTAAGAAGAGATTGTTGGAACGTTTTCAACAATATCCGATATTGGTAAGATGACAAAGTAGAAAGGTATTTAAATATAACAACAACTATAACTTTAATAGTTGGGTTTTAATAAGTAGTAAGCTATTTCGGCTTCTGCGTGTTAGTTGGTGCTAGTGGGTCTCCTAATAGACCACTAAATAATTAATAGTCAAAGATAAGCACTTGACATTCTGATAGGTCTTGGAGGAAGATTAGATATAGACACAAATTATGGCATTCGAAAAGAATTTCTACCACAGGTATGGAACCAATATATTCTCTCTATCAATTTAGAGTTTAGATCTTATGGTTTCTCAATGGAATCAAGGCAGCAGGCAACATACATACTCCTCTTCAGCAACCTACTACACAGCAAGTGATGATTACCTATATCTAATTTTTTTTTATTTTCCAATTTCGAAATTATTATTATTTATTAATAATAATAAATGGTTAATTAACCGTTATTAACTTCTGAAGGGATATGACTGTTCCCTTAGAAGTCTATAAAAAGAAGACCTCTCATTTGTCTAATATATAACAATTTCATACGTTCTCTTCTTACTTCTCTTCTTTCAGTTTTATTTAGAAATTTCTGTAAACCTTTACTGCATAAAATCTTTATAGAAATAGCCCTTTTGCAATCACTTAATTAGTGCAAGTAGGAAGACTTCAATTGAATAAATTGTAGTCTCCATTGGTTTCATTGTATCCTTAAAATTTATCTTGCTGGATGCAAATAAAACCTTAAAGATAGTGACAATTAGATACACGCCTTGAAGCCTATTCTATTCCTAGTTTTTTAAAAGAGATTACCCATCTTCCTCCTTAAGAGCAACAAGAGAGAACAACATAAGTCAATAATGCCCAATAGAGTGAGATTCTGATCTTGATCTTTAAACTTTATTAATTATATTATAACAGAACTTATGTGTTTTTTCTTAGGTATTTTCATGTCAGTAATCAGTAAAAACTTATCAAGTTTCTCTTTAAATTATTTAAATATTTAACCCTTATTTTTTTTAAAAAATATTAAGTCATATGAAAGTACCTGTGATACTATTCTATTAGTTAGTGATATGAAAAACATTTAAGGAAAAACACTTGTCTTGTCCATTATATTAGTTCAATCCTAAACTTTTCAGAATATTTAAAATCTTGACCCCTTTCATTTTGATCTCCAACCATCTCAAATCCTTTATTTAGAAAAAAAAAATAAAATTTATACTGTTGTCCAAGTAATGTGCGACATATAATGGGCCCTAGTCAGGAGACTGAAAAAGAAGACAAGAGAAAAAGGACCCAACCCAAAATCTACGAAAATGTTTTCAAAGATTCAGATGGGTTTTGGGATTGGGTTTTGGGTTTTGATTGATTAGACATCTTTAAAGAATAGATGTTAAGACAAGCCGATAATGGTAAAGGAAGAAACTTATTGTGGTGTGAGAGTGAGACATTTCATTTGAAGGAAGATATTGTACCATAAACTTATTGAGTTATGATTGATGGTGGATTGTTAATGCGCATGGTGTTTAAACCCACAAGCACAAGTCCTTTTATTATTAATATATTTTTAGCCCAAATATGAAGGGACCCATACTAAGCCCATTCATTAATTCACTAATCAACAAAAAGACTCATCCGAAAACCAAAAAAAAAAAAAACCCGCTCTCTTTCCTTAATTCTTTCTTTGTTTAATTAAGGGTATTCCCAAACTTTTAACTCAATATTAATTTTTTTCGAGTTGAATTAGCCCACTATAAAAGTTAAACTCTCCCAATAATGATTTTTTCTATTAATAAAACTCAAAACTCGAACTGAAAGATTTTACTTAAGAAGAATAAGTATCAAACTACTTAAACCAAACAATTGCTAATTCTCTCTATCCTTTTCCCTCTTTCTCCCTTTCCAATATCCCGCCACAATTTGGCCAAAGAATATATACATATGTTTGTGTGTGTCTATATATATATATATATATATATAGATTCAGGCCCAATTGATGCATAACTAAGAGTTTATTGACATTTTAGACCCAATTACAGCCCAATTATGGCTCCGTATATAAAAAATTCCGGGTCCAACTAAAGCCCAAAAAAATTAATTGTTATATTTAGGTCCATTTACGACCCAGTTGACACATTAACAGTACAAGTGACTGAAGATCCAATTGAAAAGGCTTGTACTTAAAACTTTAGATCAGAATTGGGCCCGTACTGGGCTTGGATTGAAAGTATTTGCAGATTTTGAAACAAAGTAAATAATTACCTCATTTGGATTGCAATTGAACCATATCAGGCTAATTATACGAGGCCTCAATGGGACAGATTGCCCCTAATTTGGGTTAAATTGACAACAGCGCTATAAATTTAAAATTTTTGAGCCTCCATGCGTATTCTATGTTGAAAAAAAAGCCTTTCTGGGCATATACTGAAAGAAATTACATCGACTTTGCACTCAATAATTAAATCTAACGAAATCTCATAGGCTAAAAGTTGACTCAAAACAGAAATAAAAAAAATGACTTGAAAGCAGCAAACATAAAAGGAAAAATAGTAAAATTAGTATATCAAACTAGTATGCAGTAACTAATGATGGCCAAAAAAAAAAACAAAAAAAAAAAACTAGCAATTAATGAGGATTTAGAAAATTGTAGAATTGACTTAAGGAAGTCTTAATATCACAAACAGTGGTAAAATCAGAGAGAATGTTGCAATGTTGTAAAAGTAAGGGCAACATAACTTTTATATTTACAATAGTGGTGCGAAAACACATTCCTTTACAAGGCTTTTGAAATAATACATCAACAATTGCAATCCCCTTTACAACAAATAATTATTAATACATAGCATTAAATGGAACATTGAAATCCTAAAGTAAATAGGAATGCCGCACCACTATTGTATTCATAAAATTACCTTCAAACAATATCACTATAAAATAAACAAACAATGCGCACCAATATAAATATATCAATCCAATCAAAAACTACATTCAATCAAATCACAAATAACACACAATTTGCAAAAACAATTAGGGCACATAATGAAATGAAAAACAGTTTCATCAGGAAATTAAACAAAATAATGCATAATAAAAAACTAAAGGGCACAAATAATTAAATGAGAACACACAAATTCGAATGGATTAAATTAATATATAAAACCAACCTACCCTTACTAATAGCTTCAAAGCATCCTTTAAAATTGTTGCAACTGGTCAAGGGGCTGAGACCAGCCATGCCTTCAATTGTAAGAAACTCTCTTCTTGAGCATTTAGTCCAATTTTCATATATTTTGGCTTATCGTGGCTGCTTTCACCTATCCACGATATGGATAGTTTAAATCTTCACTGAAAACCCTAAAATTAGAACATCACAGCTACTTAATTATTTCTTTTAATTTTCTGTGATCCTTTTTCTTTCAATGTTGGATTCCCTATGATTTTGCTTGCCACAGATTTTGGCTTCTTGGGCTGAATTTTGTTTTCTCACTTGGGGTCACTATCATCAACCTCACTCAGGTGGGTCACTATCATCAACCTCACTCAGGGGCACTATCATCAACCTCACTGAGGGTCACTATCATCAACCTCACTCAAGGTCATTTTCCATGGCAAGCAAAATCACAAAGAATTAAGCATCAAAAATAACAAATGAACACAGAAAAATAGAAGAAACCAGTATGCCGCTGCCATGTTCTAATTTTAGGGTTTTCGGGAAAGATTTGCACAAACCGAACAGTGGAGAGGTAAAAGTGTCCACAGAGCCAACATATGTGAAAACAAGGCCTCATCAAATGCCGTATGTTGACATTAAATGCTCAAAAAGAGGTTCTAATAGTAACACCCTCCCTGTCATTGCTGAATGCTCCAAATTCTCAATGGTTTGAAATAATGATCTACGCAACACAAAGCTCAAACTACGTAAGATCCTATGTTCAAGATCTGAACAAAGCTGAATGCATCAGAAAAAATGCAGAACTAACCAAGACAATATCTAATGAAAACTAAATAAAACAATAAAATGAAACACACAAACATATAACTATGCATATACAACAAAAACAAAACTTACCTTCATTAGTAGATTCAAAGGAGAACAGTCATGCCTTCAGTACTTCAATTGTAAGAAACTTTTTCTTCTTGAGCATTTAGTCCAATTTTCACATATGTTGACTCTTTAGGGCTGCTTTCACCTATCCATGGTTTGGATAGTAAATCTTCACCGAAAGACCTAAATTAGAACATCACAGCCATCTAATTATTTCTTTTAATTTTCTATAATCTTTTTTCTTTAATGCTGGATTCTCTGTGATTTTGCTTGCCACAGATTTTGGCTTCTTGGGCTGGATTTTGTTTTCTCACTTGGGGTCACTATCATCAACCTCACTCAGGTGGGTCACTATCATCAACCTCACTCAAGGGCACTATCATCAACCTCACTCAGGGTCACTATCATCAACCTCACTCAAGGTCATTTTCCATGACAAGCAAAATCACAAAGAATTAAGCATCAAAAATAAAAAAAAGAACACAGAAAAATGAAAGAAACAAGTATGTTGCTGCCATGCTCTAATTTCAGGGCTTTTGGGGAAGATTTGGATGAACCGAACAATGGAGAGATGAAAGCATCCACAGAGAGCCAACATGAGTGAAAACTGGCCTCATCCAATGGCATAAGTTGGCACCAAAATGCTCAAAAAGAAGTCCCAACAGTAGCACCCTATCATTGCTGAATGCACCAGGTTCTCATGGGTTTGAAATAATGATCTACACTGCACAAAGCTCAAACTATATAAGATCCCATGTTCAAGGTCTGAACAAAGCTGAATGCATCAGAAGAAATGCAGAACTAACCGGGCATAGCTAGACTAGACACTATATCTGAGTACATCTGCGGTTGCAGTAATTGAACCAAATCTGAATCTGCACACATCTTCAAGAGAAGTAATCAAAAGAGTCATAAGGCGCAAGTGAGATAAGAAGCAATATCTATATACAGAAATCAAGAAGGCACATACTTGCTTACCTCTACTTAAGCCCTGAAACAGAAGATGGAAGACAGCTCTAACCAATTTCAATTGCAGATCTTCCAAGAGGAACCGGTCCAGAAAAGAGGCTGCTTCAAAGTTATTAAACCAATTCTTAGGTCGCAAACTTGCTAAACGTATGGTAAATTAGGAAAAAAATTACCATTACTATCACATATCATAAACTCATAAATCAGTAAAAAGCCAAGAAAAGCCCAAACACGATGAAGAATTGGAATAAAGTACAATATTTAAGGTATTGAATGGCCAATGTCCTAGATTTTCTGCGGTCAAACAAAATGCTTTACCAAAACTCCAAAACTAAAGCTAAACATACTGCATAAATTTAAAGCCAAAATTATGCAAAGTGACCTGACCACAAGTTTAATAGCTCACTTGGAACATTTTGTTTTCCCAATTATTCTCTTAAACAAATACCTAATTATCTACAAATTTTCCTAAAGAGACAAGAGAGATAATTTAATAGAGAGCTAGAACACAACAAGCTCTTTTGTGAGCAAAACTGCTGTTTGGTTTCAATACTACCAAAAATAAAGATTAGGTATCAATCAGCTCTACCCCCGCAAGGCAGAAAGCTTGCGGCCAATTCTTTCCACTTTTCTATAGTAAGCCAATCCCCAAGACTTGTTGAAGGACAAAGCAGCCACCACACTTGTTGGTGGGTGAGTGAATTCCAAAGAAAATAATGAACTTGTGAATTAAAAGAAAAAAAAAATCCAAAATTTCCCTTTAAAAGAACACAAAAAAAGAGTCGAATCTAAATTATACCATTGCTATCATCAAACCAACCATTGCTATCATCAAACTTCACCACTATCATCAACCTCACCTCACAATGTGAGGCTTGATGAAAAACAAAGCCACAATTTAAGTTCGACCTTTTTTCTATGTTTTTTTTTCAAGCTGCATTCTTTGTGATGATGGATTTGCATATTTGTTTTTAAAAAGACGAGCGCACAACACTATCATTAACCTCGCCGTCATTTTTACCAAACCATTGAATAGAAAAAAAAATGCAAAATTTGTTATTTTTTAAAAAGCACGCTCAGTCACTGTCATCAACCTTGCAGTCACTATCATCAGCCTCACCATCATTTTTATCAAACCTTTGAATAGAAAAAAGGTTGCAATTTTTATTTTTTTTAAAAACGCAGTCACTATCATCAGCCTCGCCATTGTTTTTATCAAATCTTTTAATAGAGAAACAGTTGCAAATTTTGTATTTTAAAAAGCTTTTTAATCAAACCTTTGAATAGAAAAACAATGCACCCACTCAACCCCCCTTTCCACCTGTAACAAGTCCTCTTTGAAGCTTTCCACGCACTATCTTTGCCACATAGATAAACTCTAACAGAAGTCACATGATAAACTATATGATGAATAGAAAAGTATCAACAGTAGAGCCTGACTAGGTATTTTGAAGAATTACCTGAAAGGCATCTCCTCGATTATTCTATTTCATAATAGGATAAAGAATCCTTAAGTATCCTATGCGTCAATGAGTTACTATCCTTCCGTGTGTGTAATTGTAAAACCATGATTCACCATAATTGTAAAATACCCCAAAAATCACAATCAAATAATTATCTTATTGCACAGAGAATCACAACAAAGCAGCCACAACACAAAGTAACCAAAAGTTTTAAAGCACAAGTGAGATTTCACCCAATATCTATAAACTGAAATCATTAAGACACATACTTGGCTACTTACGTCACTCTAGCTAAGCTCTGAAGTAGATGGCAGCTTTTAATGGCCTATTTCAATTGTTTCATTATACGAACGATCTGTATAGCCACTTCTTCAGCATCACTAACGCCAGTTGCATGTACAATAGTTGAAAAAACACCTCTTCCAAGAGCAGCAGTTACTTCATATCGGCTGTCAATGAGCTCACCAAAATATTAGCCTGCATAAGGTAACAACAGTTAAGAGTACATCAGAGACGTATAATTCATGCATCTTATCTACAATTTAGAAAATAAAAGAACATATTTATCATGAATTAAATACCAAACATGTAAATACATTAAGATACTTGGAAAATTATTTGGATAATAATTTCCTTATGTTTCATTAACCAAGTAACCTTTTACAACCAATAAAAGCAACACTAGCTTGAGATTGAGTAGAAAAGAAACCTTTAGACATTGCTGATCTTGTACAACTAGATTGGCACAAGCTCTAATTTCATCTAGATCAATCTTATGTTGGGTACGCACAAAATCCATGGGCTTTGCTTCTGGCCTTGAAGCATTCAGCCTTGAAGAATATTCTGACCTTGCATGTTGAAGATATCTAATGGCCAGTATCCTAGTTTTTCTGTAGAAAAACAAAATGCATATCAACAATATAAAACTAAAACTAAACATACTCCACAAATTCAAAACCAAAATTATGAAAATTGACCAGACCACAAGTTTTACTTCATTTGGACCATTTTGTTTTCCCAGTTAGCTTTTAACAATTAGTCAGATACTATCAAAGCTTCCTAGAAATTAGGTAAATAAACCTTTAAGTAAAGGAAAATATGCAAATATACTAAATGAACATACATCGTTCAACTCCATCAGAAAAGCCCCCTAGCTCTGAAGTGCAGCTCCAACCAAGAGATTACTAGAAAAGAGAAACATGAACATGCAGCCATCAGAAGCACAAAAAGGGAAAAAAATCAGCAACACCAAGCAAATCTATGCAATGGCAACACAATTCACAACAAACAATCACCAAAATCCACAACAAGCAAAATCAAAAAGAATCCAGCATCACACAAAACAATCAAAAAGAGCACAGAAAAATAGAAGAAAAGATTAGGTGGCTGTGATTTTCTGATTTTGAGCACTTTGGACGAAGAACTGGACGATCCAAACGGTGAAAAGTTGAAGAAGACCAAGGAACAGCAACATATGTGAAAAATAGACTCATGCTCAAGAGGTCCTGACACCTTCTCCATCATAGTCAAATGCTCCAAGATCTCACGGGTTTGAAATAATGCTTTACCTGTACAAAATTTAAACTGTGTAAAGACCACGTTCCAGGCCAGAAAAAAACTGTGAAGGCATATGAACAAAAGCAAAACTGACCATGCATAGTGAATATCTGCACAGAGCTGAGGTCCAGTAATTGAACCGATTTTGAATATGCACATAGCTGCCAGTAACCAAAAGAGTCTTAAAGCACAAGGGATAGAGTTGAGTTGTGTTGATGCGGGGTTAATGCGTAGAGTTCTTATGAACAGCTCGGCAAGGTGTAATGTACTTGCTTTAAGAATATATTACGCTCCAAACATAAGGCCACTGGTCTTTCTTTAATTAACAAATGGCAAAGGCCTGTTGACATTAGGAGGCCCAGCTCGTCACCACTAAATGCTCACAAAGAGGTCCTAACACCCTCCCCATCATTGCTAATGCTCAAAGTTCTCATGGGCTTGAAATAATGCTTTACACTGCACTAGATTTAAACTGTGTGAGATCCCATAATCCAGGTCTAAACGAAGCTGAATGCATCAGAAGAAATGAAGAACTAACCAGGCATAGCTAGACAAGACACAATATCTGAACACATTTATGTTTACAGTAATCGAACCAATTCTAAATCTGCACAAAGCTTCAAGAAGTAACCAAAATACTCATAAAGTGCAAGTGAGATGAGAAGCAATATCTATAAACAGAAATCAGCAAGACATACTTGCTTAGCTCGACTTAAGTGCTGAAGCAGGAGACAGCTCTAAAACTATTTCAATTACAGATCATCCAAAAGGAACAGGTTCAGAAAATAGCTTTCAATCCTCCTAAACATTGCAGAGCAGTTATCATAGAAGTTTGTCAAAATAAAAGCTAAATAAAACTTCACGATAAGGAAGAGAAAAAAAAAAAGACAATGAAAGATAAGAGTGAGAAGACAGAGAAACAGACAGCTTTTGTAGATAAACAAAGATGATTGTCTCTAAATTTAAACTATTGAATGCATAGAGAGTCAATTCAAAGCAAAGGATGGCAAAGTATCTTCAAAACAGCATGATACTTGTTGAGAATGAGTAAAGCAAGTGTATCACTCTCCACATACTTAGCAACAAGAAGTATTCAGTTTTTCTGCCCAAATATAAGAAAAATAAAAAGAGCCAAGTTAACCGGTTGCTTCACTTACAATAATATATATGTAAAAAGGTCCCGAGAATTTTTACATTTACAGCCTACTCCTAAGTTCCAGCTAGAGAGTTCATATCTGATATTTTCTTGTCATGAATGAGAATCGGGGGATTCTTAAGTTCCTACCAACATAAAAACAAAGCCTCTTTACATCAAAAATGTTTTTTTTCTTATACTCATGAAATTATTGCATTCAAAAGAGGTTTAGTCTATGCTATTACTAACAGGGAAAGTGAAAAATCAAGGACAAAAAGCAGGTCAATTTGATGGCCTCCAAATTGAGGTACATGAAACCATCAACTCAATAAAAAAATTTCAGAGGCAGCAATAATATGATCTTCAAATCAACTTAAGCAAAATAAGGGAAATGACTTATGATTTATGGCATGGATATGCTGGAATGAAAAAGAAAATGTGGTTTACTGTAAGCACGTCAAGCAGGAATGCAGAAATTAACCAAGAACATTCAACAAGATATTGCCGTTATTTACCTAGATGCGCAGCTGCCCTGGAAGAAGGTTTACAACAGCCACATCTACTACTGCAGGAACAGCTCCACGACTTGCAAGTAGCAACTACAGCCTTCTCACTCTCCTTCCAACTTGGCAGTCTTCTCTATCCCCTATGAAATAAAATTATTGGTCACTCAACTGGCTTTTCAATGTCTATTGATTATTACTTAGTATAATTACATATAGTGTCTAAATCACCTAGATTGGTCAAAAGCTTATACACTACACCATGTATCCCAAATGATAGTCTCATTCGAAAGTGCAAAAGTAATATAAATCTCATCAGTGGAGTTCCATCTTGATTCAAATCTCGTTATCTCTAACATGAATGTTTAGCAGCTCATGAATTTCTAACATATTAGTATGCTTCTTTTTACCAAAGAAAATTTTGATCCTGTGATGGAGCAGGCATTTTCTGGTTTAAACAAGAAAGTGAATTCAATAGAGAGCTATAACACAGAAATTAGCACAAGACCACCAAACAAAAAATAAGGGGAAGAAGAAGAAAAAAAGAAAAGCAGTTAGCAGCAAAGAAAACTTCAAAAATACCACCATCACATCAAATACTTTAGGCAATAGACAATTGACAAACATTAAAGGAAACAATTCAACAGCCGTCAAACCACCAAAGCAGTGCCAAAGAAACACACAACGACTAAACCCTAAAACCACAATCAAACAATAACCATGTTGCACAAAGAATCACAAACAAAGCAGCCACAACAGACTATGGCAAAAGCAGCAAACCACAAGAATCAGAAAATTGAGGAAAAATAATTAGAAAAACCAAAACAAAATAAGAATAGAAATGTAAAAATTGGGGAAATGAATACAGATACAGTCCTAATATTTAACATAATAACATTGCCGCAATATGGTAAATAGATTCAGTTTTAATCGCAACAATAATGAACAAATCTTACCCATTAAAATCCTGTTGAACTTGGAAGATAGGATTAGCGATTCCCATATCATCTGTATCTCCAATTGCAGCCTCCATGGCTTCCAATATCTCCAGTCTCTGTATCAGAAAGCCATAAATCAATGTAATTGAAGGAAACAAATTCAGGATAGGACCAAAAAAGAGAGGGAGGGAGGGAAAGGTGGGGTGGGGGAAGTACCATATCCAAATCCATGCCTAAAGGAAACTGAAAATTCCTTGTCCTTGATGGTGCCGCCCGAGGTTACTTCAAAACTCAACTCATCAACCGTCACATTCTAGCAGAAGTGGGCAAACGAGTTTCTACAACTCTCCTACTTGAAGAATTCTGAGAAGTCCACGATGGAGGCTGAGTACAAAAATGCCTTGTTGAGCCTCTCTACATAAGAGGCAAGAATAATGTTAGGGAGAGGAACATATATAAAATAGAGTGAGATGAGAGACAATGTAGCAGCATAATGATTAAGGAAATAGTAACTTTCAACATATAATTTATTAAACATGAAACCAATGATAAACAGACATAGAACCAACCCAAATCATTGGCATACAAAATGGGATAATTTTTACCAAAATAGATAAAAGGCAATTTAATGATGCCAACAAAGACTGAGTGGTCACTTAAATGGAACTGCAAAAAAAAAAAAAAAAAGGCATGCATGCAACAGGGCACATGCAAAAAGATTTGGTCACTACCAATAGGTTTACAACAATTGGTAACTTGAATGGAGAAGACTGCAATGCATTAATATCTCATCAAAAGTTCTTGACTTAGTCCCATTTTTTGGGATATGCTAAAATTGTATAAAAGCTAACTTGTCTCTTTTTTGCAGGGTGTGGATCTCAAACTCAGACCCCTTTTACAGAGACATTTTAGTCTTCTCCCAAGAGCTGCTAAGACTAAAAGTAAGCATGTAACACTGAGGTTCAAAACATTTTAAGGTCCAACGACCAGCCTAAAAAACGTAGGTAGCCCTCACCACCACTTCTGTATATCCCTCATGAATGCAGGATTGGTAAAACCAACTTTGCCAAGTAAGCAAGCTGGCACCATAGTTTCAAGATAATTATCATAAATGTGTTGACGAGCTCAAAGAAACAAGTTTAAATCAAGCTTAGGTCATTTACCAATAAAATTCTGAATTACTCTTATGCTTTTTAATAACTATCATAATGAAACTTGCAAAAACTTAAATAATGATGAACTACAAAACCATTTCCCAACATCAATGTTTGTCTTTGACCCTAAACATTTACCATGCTGGGATCTAGGGATGACACTCAAGTCTCATCTATTTTTTATAGCAGAGGCTCCTGCCTATAGAATGGCATGTCTAAACTTGTTTAAAAAAAAATCTAGCAGCCATCTTCAACCTCTACTACCATAAAAGATTCATGATCCACAATCAATTTTATGTACTAAATATAGGCTATCAGGTTATCATCCACCCAAATAGGAAAGATATTCACGCTTTACTCACATGATCTGGCTCACGGTGACAGCGAATAGAAGTTGGATGAAGGGAGTCTAGCTCCTGCTGAAGTGCCCATGCAATGCTTTCATCAATCTGTTAAATGGTTTGTCAATATATAAAGCTAAGCTAAAGCATGTAAATAAACAAGCCACCAATAATGAAGAGATAAAAGTGCAAAAATAGCAAGAATCAACCTTCCCATTGGAAGACATTGGGAGCTCGTGATATAATTGTTCTTGGAATTCATGGGCCAACATTTCATCTGCTTCAACTTGTCTTGCCCTAGCCTCTAAGGCCTCATCATTCGAACTGTCAATATCATTGGCAAAAATTTGGTTAGCATACAAAACAATTATAAATATTAAAGGGAGAAATAAAGCAAGCATAAAGCAGATGAGTCAAAGTTCTATAACTAGGTTCCTTATACATATTTACAAGGTCCATAAATGGTAAGTTGATTGTGTAAAATAGTTTTGATTTGTCCTTAAATAGAAGACAACAATTATCGAAACTGACAGAGAAATGCTTTAGTCTCTTTTCAAAATAAAATAAGACATTATTCTAGGAGTTAAATGAAAATCACATTACAAAATCTGATAATAGAAATTCACTAATTAGTACTTAAATAGGCACTATAAAAAAGATAACAGTAATTAATTTACCATCGGTAATGATAGTGCTGGTTTGGGTAGGGACTTTGAATTCCTCTACTGTGAGTTTGAAGACAGTGACAACCCACGTTGTTTCAAGAATGCTAGACCTACAATTTCGTCAATTATATTATATCAAATCGAGATTAATAACCAAAGAAATGAGAAAATCGAATCAAGACGGGCATACGGATAAAATAACCCTAAAATTACAATCAAACAATACCAAAGAATCACAATCAATGCATCAAAAAAGAAATAACGGCAGTATAATAATAATAATAATAATAATAATAATACACCAAGGCAATCAAGAGCAAAAAAAACACAGAAAAAAAAAAAACTAGGGTTTAGATTTGATTTTCGATTCAAGGCTTTAGAGGAGTTTTTGAACACTCACAACGGTGAAAAGGGAGAGAAGACGGTGGAGAACAACATAACTGAAAATGGAAGGCATCTAACCGCGAACGGCGGCTAGATCTAGGTTTTCTTTGCTTGGCCTGTTTGAATTATTGAGGATAGAAAAAGGGTTTTCGAAGAAAAATAAACATTCATGTATATTCGTGATATTCTGGCACAGGAGGCCGGCGGCAGCCAAGCGGTTGAGAATCGCCGAAGTTTGAGTTTTCAGAGTGTAGAGGGAGGGAAGAAAAAGTGAAAGTTAGAAAGAGGAGGAAAGAAAATGGGAAAATCAGGCCTTCATGAGACCTGAGTTTTTTACTTTTTTTTTTCCTTTGCTGTAAAGGAGACTTCAGTTCTAAAAACCCCATCACATTAACGGTGTCGTTTAGCCTTGAGGCTTAAAACACTCAGCCAACTGAGCCCAGAGCAAAGCAAAACAGTGGCCCCCACTCTTCGGCGTTCAACTCATATCTGGACCATCTTTTAACCGGCCTGCACGACTGAGAGTCGAGAGGCATTTTACCTTTTGGATTGGACAATGATTTTTTTTTCTCTTAAATTTTGGGGAGAACGTGGAGGTAGTCAGGTAGACTCCATAAATACATAAAAGATAAAAGACAAGAGGCGCTGAAAATGGTAAGCGAATAAACTTATTGTGGTGTGAGACATTTCATTTGAAGGGAGACATTGAACTGTACATGCGAGCAAAGTTCTTCTAACAGAGGATACACTTATTCTACTGTCAATATTTTGATCTTCACTCAAATAAGCCTACAAAACAAAACGGGAATACAAAAAGGGGGTGTGATACTACAGCAGCACGCCACACACTGTCTTCGGAGGAATCATTGACATTATCATACTCACAGGTAAGAATCTAAGTAGTCGTAACTGTGTTTTCTGTTATACTGCAGCAAACTAGCATAAGTCCGATCCCATATCCCTATATACAGAGACTCGTCATCTGGACTCAGAGATACCCCTGAAATCTCACCAAAGAAGTCAATCTCTTGTCGTTTCTGGAAGTCGGCCTTTGTACTATACACATGAACAAAATCTGCCGGTTCAGCAGCTACCATGAATTGGCCATCAGATGAAAAGCGGATCGATCGTACAGCACCCAAGTTTCCTTTGAGAGTCACAACTGGAGCTGAGAGGTTTCTTACATCCCACACTCGGCAGGTCTTATCCTGATTTCCGGTGGCAAAAATGCGGCCATCTGGGTGCCACGCAGATGCAAAGGAGTAATCTAGATGACCCACCACCGTGGCTACGGTCTGAGACCACAGAAGATGTATATTCAGTTCCTATAGCACTCAAATAGTACATACTTCCAAGACTAGAAATTTTTAGTGCACTTTTCTAGTGTTTAAAATGCTTTACTCTTCACTATCTACAAAAATCATTGGTCAAAGCTTAAGATCAAGATATAGTATTATTACTAAACAAAAAGCATATAGAAGTGCACTTGGGTTTAAGATCATCTTAGAACATTATTTTTGTACCTTGCCGTTTTGTGAATCCACAAGCAACCCATCCAAGTTGTCCCCAACAACAGTGATAAGCCTTCGGTCAGGGCTGACTGATGTATGCTGCATCAGAACAAACAAGTTTAGTCAAGTAATTAAAAGTGAAGGTAATTCATCAGTTATACTGTCATTGATGATTCAGGTTTGCTTTTTATGATATGAAGCAACAATGTCTACAGGCTATAGCCTATGAAGTGCACACCTCACAAGCATAATAAGAAGATTTGTCTCCCTTATGTGAAAATATCATTTACTTTGAAGGAACATATGACTACCCTAAATCATTGAGTCTTTAAAGGCAAGAACTTATATGTATACGTCAAAACAATAGAATAACAAGGGTCGAGGAAAAACAACTAAATTAAGAATGAAGGCACCACACTAGCAATTAGAAAGCTTACATTTACTGGCCAAAGGAAACGGAAGTGATTCAAAAGTTGAAATCTCTCTGTATCATATTCTCTAACGCTACAGTCGTTGTTGGAGGCCATAAAATTAATTCCACCCCTGCAAAACAGCTTCAAATTTCAATCCATATTTTATTCAGTAGATAGTACCCAGTCAAACTGCCAATAAGCAAATATAATGCTACCTCAAGCTGTCATATATCTCGATAGCATTTGTAATAGCATTATCATCATATGTTGTCCGGGTACAAAAGCTTACTCCTTTTCTGTCCAAGTGCTGCAGCAACAGGAAGATGAATATGTACAATATCAATATCAATATCAATAAAAAGAGAGAGACAGAGAGAAAGGAGAAAAAAACAAAGAAGCAGAAAAACCCAACTGTCAATAGGAAAATGTGCATCTCCATGTAATGTGCAGCAGATAGGAGAGAAACCAATGTTCACATACTTATATAAAGGCTGGAATTATTAAGTTACCTTAAAAGTAAGCTCTCCCTGGAAGCCTCCTGCAACCATAAAATTATCCTTCACTGCTAGCGTGCTTATTTGAGTTTGTGTAAAACCTTCAAGTAGACTTCCCGGATGTTTCTAGTTACAAGGCAATAGAAGTTAGCAAATAAAAATGACAAGAATTACTACAAAACTATCCTCAAAATCATTCATGCCAAAAAGGAAATAATAAGAAGCAATAAGTCTTACAACTGAAATACCTCGGTAGGTGCTACATGCCCGGAAAAATTAAGGATCTCAGACAGATTGCTCGACAAAGATGACCAATGCATGACTGAATAGTTGGACATAAGGTAAACATCATGCTTTGAAGTAGCCCAAACCAAGTTTCTGAGCTGCAAAGTCATTCCTCAACAGGTTATTTAAGCTCAAATAATAATGTCTAAATACGCTTTCAATTACATAGTATAAAGTGTAAACCTGAACAGGCTTCTCGAACTAAAGACACCAGAATAAGGATTTTGCTCAAATGATATATTGCTCATAAATCCTTTTAGAAACAAAATATAGCACAACAGACACCTCTCCAAACCAGAGACACAAGAAATGCCTAATATATACTAACAGGATTCTGTTAAAGAAGTACAGATGTATAGACAAAACAAACTCCCACCTTTTTCTCCATTACACATTTTCTGTCTAACAGAAGAATCTCACAAAGGATATGAGGTAACAAAAAAATGTGATACATAACAGTTCTAGGATAGTCTTAGTGACAATTGAGAGATGAGGATTGCTAAACAATGTGATAAATTACATGAAGAGTATTGGTTGTCAGCACCACCTATAATTTGGACATCAAGCAAAGCATTTCAGAGAAAGAGAAAAATCATTTAAACTTACACTGCAACATATTAGAGACTCTATGGTACATGATGCACAATGATGGCTTGAAAGTATTGATGAATATACTAATGAACAACCATATGAACAGCATATACTGATGAACAACCATATGAACAGCAAGAAATTTGTTTAACGGATAAAAGTTTTAGTTCCTACTTATTACTTGATATCGATTTCAGGGGAGAATTGAAGGTACCTCTAGCGGTCATTCTAGAACTGAGAACAGATTTTGACTGCAGAGTAATAAAAAGAACGACAATCCTAACTGGATGTTTTTTAGACATCACTCCTAACACAGAATGTGGACACAGCCATATAACGATATCATAACAACTTATGTCAGAAAACAGAAACAGAGCATGCATATTTATAGTCTTTAATTTCCAGTCAAATATAAAGTTAAAATCTTGAACTCCAAATATGAAACCCGTAAACTGTGTACCAACTGCCAACACTTGATAAGAGATTCCATGCAAGATTCAAACACCATTAGACAAAGATAGAATGCCACTTAATTTCCAAAATAAATAACACTAAAAAAGTTCCATAACTTACTAAGGTAAAGCAAGTAGCAAAATAAAGAGTGGACACCAACCATTAAAGGCCAATGTCATCATGTCAGGTCAATGTTATCAACTTTAACCTTATCCCTCAAATCAGAAAAGCAAAGTTGAACTTAAACAGAATCAACACTTGGGTATAAAAGAAACATGCATGCATGCATCTACATGTCATGAATGTGTGTACCAAAGCTCGCATGAATAAACAGAAAGACATGTTTATTTATACCCAACTAAGCCATGAATCTCAAAGTCGTAGTTGTTGACTAGAAGATTCCTACACTAAGCTAAGTATGGACCAACAAATGTATGTCAGGTACTGCTTCCATAATAACTTATATGTAGTCCTCTGCCTACTGAATCCCAATAACCAAATTACATATTGAACTTCTAAATCAAATCCAGGAATAACGTGTTCTTACTCTGAAATATTATGAGAAAACTAACATAGATGTGCGTGGGACCAAGAAAGAGACCTAGAAGTTCATGAAACAAAATTATAAGCACACCTACACAGGGACAGAAAGATGCAGGCTTAAAAAGTGTAAATATCACAAATGAACCCCATAAATGAGAAATAACACTACTGAATAACATATTAGAAACCAAAGAAGAAGATCACGCCACTTCTTAATTGTCCATGCAACACAATTGAACCAAGCAAAGCGATGAGAAAGGTACTTCTTAAATGATTCACGACATCAAAACAACTCATTTTTGAAAGGGGAAAAAACGGAAGTAAAGAAATACACAGGAAGACACCAGCCTCAGAATCTTCTAAAAGCAAATAAAATAGAATAACAAAATATATAAAACACAATCAGACTAACAAACCTGGAAATGGAGGATTGTGGGCTTAACCAATCTAGTGTTGTGGAAGAATTCATAGTAGTTCCCACCTTTTTCCACCTGTTTGCATTCCTGAAACAACAAATACCAATTAATATCAAGTTCAACATCCTCCTACAAGAAAAATAAATCCATTGGAGACGTAGGAAAAGAAAGAAAACCTTGTCGACGGCTTCACCGGAGTCTGGGACATTCTCATAATTCTTATACTGTTCAAGCCTTGTTAATCTATATTTCTCCCGAGTTATGTTCAATCTTTCCCATGGAATCCCCTGAATGTCTTTTCCCTTCCGCGCTTGAGCAGAAGATGTATCAGTCACCTTGGTCAGCTGCTCAAATTTGCAAGTAATGAATTTCATCATTCAATCACAAACAAAATGAATTAAACGCAGCAAAAAGTGTTTAGAGGAAAAACAAACCATGTCATATTCATCAGCATCCATGTCTCCACCACCTCTACCATAGTTGTCTTCATCCATGTCATCCACAAAATCTTCAGCCATGAAATAGAAATCCTCCACTTGCTGGTAGGACATACTATATTTGCATTCAACTGCAAAATTATCCAATCATTACAATTTTTTTTTTTTTCATATTCTCTCCTTGTTAACCCAAGAAAGAAAATCTTTCGGAACCCTATATAGAGAAACTATACTAATTGGAGCAAATAAAAATCATAGAAAGACATTTATTTCCAAGCAAACGAACAAACAACAGTACTAAAACCATCACCTACCTCTCTTTTCCTCTCTTAGAACAAATACAAACAAGAACTAGCTGAATCCCTAAAAGAAACAGAATTTGTAGCAAAAAGGTAACCTAAAATTCATTTTGAAAAAAAAAAAAGCTCATTTCCAAACAAACCGACTTAACCAAAACCCTAAACTAAGATGAAAATCCAAAAATCCTTGCAACCTAATCAACTTTTTTCTACCAGAAAAGAAAGAAATATATATATATATATATATATAAAGGTGAAAAGCTAAACCAAAAACACAAAAAAAAAGGGTTCTTGAGAACATAGAAGAAAAAGAAAAGCATTGAATTCACTAAAAAAGGAAAAAAAAAAAAAAGAAAAACGAGGAGGAAGAGAGAAAGAGAAAGATTTCTTACATGAAAATGGCGTGCTTTATTTGGGGGAATTTGGCCTTTGGGTGGTAAGTGTGGTGATTTTATTCCCTTCAACAGTATTTATATTTATATATATATTCAGAGCAGAGTGGATTTATTTATTTATATTTTATATTTATAATAATAAATTATTTAATTAAATTATAAAAAGGAGTAAGGAAAAAAAGAGAAATGAAATGAGGGAGGAGGAGGTGGAGGAGGAGCAGTAATTATGAAAGGAGTTTTTGGGGTTACGTTATTGTCGGCGAAGACCGCCCTTTCTAATCGATGGCGATGCGCACGCAGATGCAATGCCGAAGCTTTGCATGTTTTTGTGTGTGGTTTTTCATTTTTATTAATATAAAATTTTTAAATTAAAAATAATAATATATTAAAAAAAATTAAAGAGAATGGAGATATGGGGAAGGTGGGGCCTATAATGGGAGGAACTTAGCACCACACTCATTACTTACCAACGCTAAGTCTAATCTCATCTCTCAAGTTACATAAATAAATTCTTCTAATCTAATCAACAACTCTCTTAACATTAGTAATCAATAGTAATAATTATAAATAAATAAATACATAAAAAAGGCAATGCCCAATGAATGAGAATGAGTGTGAGAAAGAAAAGAATGTGACCACTCAAAGTCTCAAAACACGTAACAGCATGATGAAATGTGGTCCCTCCTACATTTTTAGTCGCTCTCACCATCTTTGCTTGTTTGTTTCCTTCCATTTTCTATTGAGAATTATCCGAAGTATGGATATGAACGATGGGATTTTTTTTTCTATTTTTATAGTATAAATATAGATAAATAAATAAACAAATACTAGTATATATTTGAAGTTTTGTCTCGTATTTGTTACTAAGATATTATTACTATTAAATAGATTTAATTAATTAGTAGTAATATTTGATCATTAGAAGAGTAACCCTTTTTTGGAATGTTTCTGAACTTCTTCAGACTCTCCAAATGGGGTTTGTGACTGTCTTGACAGAACATAACTGATGTGGGAGGCAGCTTATTCGGTTCAATTGTCGTACGAAAGGGACCTCAATAAAGAATCATCTTGTGAAATTTCACCTCCAGGAACTGAAAATTTGATTGTTTCTTTACGTTTTGGGGGATAATTACACAAAAATGGACAACATGATTCTTTAAGAAATCACAACAATGGACTCTAACGTCCTGGAAAGAAAGACTTGCGTTTTATAATTTCAAGTGGATGCTAGCGCCGGAATAACCTTACAAACCTCTGTGTTGAACCCACAATCCATAAGAAGCAGCAACCAAGCTCTTTGTTGTTCTGATAGTTGATCTCTGGGGCCCTTAACCTCGACTAGTTTGGCTTCTCCTTTGTAGTCTCCATGGAAGCGCCATAGCAGTAAATCTGGCATGCCACTGGACCAGCTCCGGTAATCCTGAGCAAGATGTCTACAGAGAGAGGCCAAACAAGGACCTCCGATGCATGACACAGCTGCTCGAAGGTCAGAGAGGGAGTGCCGGTCCCAATTAACCCCTCTACAAGCCGTTCCCATATGCAATTCCCATGAAGTGATAAGTATCTCTTCTGCCAAACCATCATGAACCTTTTGTAGGTGAGACTCTATGCAGCTCATTCTCGCTAGATAAAAATGATCAGTCTCCAAATCCAAGGGAGCAGTCTGCATCCAAATGGAATTATCATTATTTCTTTATAGAAATCCACTTAGACAGAAATTAAACGCGTAATTCATCTGAAGAAAAAGTAAGTGTTCACAGAATTGGAGTTCATTATTAAAACAAATCTATTTCTTTTCAAATGTTTGTTTTGCGTCCATTTTTCTCCAATCACACACATATTTGAAGCAATCATGCCAACATGTGCATAAGCTTTTTAGCAGCATGTAGAAACTGAGAATTTACATAATTAAATAATGCCAAAAGTACATGAATTTCTAGACATTAGAATGATTGCTTCAAATGGCTGGTAAAAAGAATGTGGAAACTTGAAAATTTCTCCAAGTTCCCTGCTAAAGGTTTTGCCATTTCATTTTAACTTCCGAATGGTTTGATTGTAAAGTAACAGAAGTTACTGATTTCTTCCTTTTTTGCTTCTTAACCAAATAAGGTTTGATTATGCACTCCTTCCATTCCTTTCACAGATCTTTTTATGTAATGCAAACAAGGGAAGGGTGTCCTAGTCTTCTTCCCTTTATTTTCATCTTATTTCCTACCCCTCTTGACTTGCAAACATAGTGTAAAGCTGTCACAGCTCCATCACCCATTCACTATCATAAATAAGTTTGGAAAATTAAAGCACAATGATATGAAATAAACGTAATTATATTTTAAGTGTAGAAGGAACATTTTAAAATATTGGATACTTACAAAGGTAAAAGAGCTGATAAATTTGCCCCTTTGGTTCAAACTTACTTTTCTTCCTTTGTTTATAAGCTG
This sequence comes from Microcos paniculata, assembly GCA_030664755.1. Classification (NCBI taxonomy): domain Eukaryota; kingdom Viridiplantae; phylum Streptophyta; class Magnoliopsida; order Malvales; family Malvaceae; genus Microcos; species Microcos paniculata. Next base: position 7,492,065 of record CP131462.1, on the reverse strand, counting down.
CCTCATACATCCTAAACTTAATAATCCACAATTTGCTTAAGTTACCAAGTTAGTTGTCAGAATGTCAGTTAATCATGACAGCATCTGTAATAGCAATTACAGTTACATCTGAAAAGATGCTGAGGCATGACTGTGCATTGCAAATGAATTTACCATGTAAGCATAAAGAAATAATGTAGTCACATGTAAAGAATAACAAAACATCGCCAATGTGCGAAAGGAAACCATAATAACATGTGAGTTTGATGACTGACTTTGGTAATCATACCTGAAATCTTGTGCGGAAAACATTTGGTACATCAGAAAATAAAATATCCCACATGATAAGCCCAAAAATAGTCAACCAGATACCACTCTCTGTATGGACTCCCTGCCATCCGCCTTCTTCAGTTGCGTAATACTGCAGAGCTAGCTGTTCTACTCCACATTGCTCCCCATCTTCTCCATAGAACCTGCTTTTTCTACCAGCTTCACAATTCAATGGTCTCCCTTGAATATGAACCTGTATTCCGCAAACCAGAAAACTAATAAGTATTAGCTAGATAAACTTAGTAGAACTTAAAGTTCAGAGTTCAAGGGGCCTTTAAAGACCTGAAACCCACAAAAGAGAATGAACTTAAGAAATACCTCTTTGATCTTCCTCTTAATTGATTCTGAAAATCTTGGAGTTTTCCAGCGCCTTGGTGGCTTTCCCAAGCGAAGAACTCGCCTTTGTAGCGCCATTCTTGAACCAGCCCGTACCCAAGGATCAGATAAACCAGCTTCAGCAACTGAAAGACTCTCATCGGGGCATCCCAGATGTTCCAAATCAATGGACAATCTTACAGTCCAATATCCTCTTCTTTTATCACAGGTGAAGCAATTAAGCAATTGCCTTAGTAAGCGTATTGCATCATTGTACCTGAGCCAAAGTTAGAATCACTTGTGCATCAGGATAATTACTCCATAAATGAACAAGTTTACGGGGAGTACACAGCACTAAGCTCAATGAAATGTTAAGGTTCACTTGGGATTTTTCCGCATTGTAAATAAATTTATTTTCGTATACCACTGATACCACCACACAACTATCGCTACTTCTGCCTTTTGCTAGCACTATTCCTACCACTGCTATAGCTACTACCTGTGCTCCTACTACTCTTGCTACCGCTACTTACCAAGCAAAAGCACCACTAACATGACCACTGCTACTACCTATAATTTTGAAATAAAAAAGACCTTTTATGGGATTATTGATGGTTGTATGCATTAATGCATATACTCATGCAATGAAACACAATGGAAAACCTAGAAAGATAAAAGAGTTCTAAAGAAGGTTACTTCCATAATGTACTCTCAATATATGTATGATAAGTTAAAAAGAAATAAGGGGAGTTTACCAATAGAAGGATGTGATCCTAGGTTCATAATTCCTTACCTACGCTCACGCTCAAGAAAGGAAATTCCGAGCAAGACCACTTTGGAATATACCCATGACGCTGAGAAGCATGATAGAAATGTAGCCAGTAATTCAGGGGTGGTGGAATCAATCAATTTCTTGGGAGAGCTAGCAATGCAGGACTCAGCAACCATGGTGCATCTTAAAACCAATTCAAAGTTGTTTTCATCAAGAGACTGATCCATTATTTGAGCCACTTCAATGGCCTGAAACACACAAAATTTAAACGCAGTAAAGGCAATAAAACTATGGCTGCATTCTTAAGACAGAGAGAAACCAAGACCTCTTCATAAGCAAGCAAGTCACTTTTACTTGAGAAAATCTGTTCTGAGATTATGCAATTGTAAGCGGGATACTTCACAATCCCCAGATCCACCAGTAGGAATGCTGACAGATCCTGTTCTCCATTTAGGAAAAAAAGTCTCTGCAGTACAACAAAATATATATATATATGTATATATATCATTTAATTGTTACAAGCCATATATAACAGCAGTGTGGCATTGAAGGGCAGAACAGGAATACAAGCACCTCAATGCGCCAAAAAATGGATTCAGCTTCTGATGATATCCTAATACAAATACCAGTCTTCTCAAAAATCAAGTGTGGTAGAGCAGAGCTGCAAATTACAGACAAAGGAAAGAAATCAGAATAAAAACATATGGTTGTACTCACAAAAAACACAAAATTGATGAATTTTTACCATGATCCACCGTTATAGCAAGAAAGAAGAGAAGCAATAAGATTTTGCTTTCTTGAACCACGATTACATTTCTGAAACCTCGAAAAATTGCAGACAACCAATGAAGGGACAAGTAAGAAACGCATATTTCATATCACAACTACTAAACAGCAGCTATATCTATAGGTCCATTGGACCATTGCTTAGAATTTAAGTACAACGAATGAATGCTTAAAACTACCCAACATGAGGAGCATCAATCAAGCAGACGATTTAAACTATTTAAAGTAAGCCAACCATGGCCTGACTATTGAAAACTTGTATAGTTGTATTCTAGCATAAATATTTGATCTAAATGTGTTTATTTACATATGCAAAATATCTATTTAATTACTAATGTACTAAAATAAATGTTTGACCCGTATCTGTCCACACAGTAGATCTTGCAATGTGTAGTCATCGAAGGCCAACCATCACTTTAGGAGCATAAACTATGGAATCAACCAAAATTAGAAGGACCCAACCAAAATGCTCCATTTACCTTTTCAAGCATAATAACACCACTCCAAGGATCACTAGAGATGGTTTTAAAGAGTATAGAAATGCAATTGAGCCTAAAAGAAGACAAAGAAGCCAAAATATTAAAAGTAAACCTTTTTAAGCGTACATAAGATATCTCGAAGCTCAGAGACAGTGAGCAGACTCAAAAGGTTCTTCATGTCGTCATCATTTAGTACAGTTATATCCTCAAATAGACTAAAGTAGGCAGTTGCTGCAATGTCACACAAATAACAAATTTTCCATCAAGGACTACATTTTCAGAATTTGGTATAAATTTCACAGCTAACATATGTAAACTCAAATTACCAGATAGCTCCTTGACAGCTTGTTGAGGATTACATACTTCAGGGTACATAATGGATGATAACCGAAACCATGGTCCTAAAGTAAAAGTAGCATGATAATGAAATATATTTGCCACAGAAACAAAATGAGTAACATTTGAACAAGGTAATCAGTGGATTAACCACTTCCTAAAACTCAAGTTTAAAGACCTCATAAACATGAATATCAAATATAACTACATATTTCACACAAAAAAATCAGTCTTTGTGGAGATATGGTCTAATCTCCATTTAACCATGTAGAATTTGGAGCATGTATATATATATATGTCATAGATCCAGCATGTATTAGGAGAACATGATAGAATCTAATTCTGCATATCAGCGGTCAACGAGCCCATAAACTTTGCAGATACTCTTGTTCTCTGGGAATTTTGTTATTAAGATGTGACTATAGTTTCATGCTGGCCAGCAACTTATTACCTAGCAGTCATATAGAAAAGGATAAAAGAAGGAAAAAAGTGAGATAGAAGGGCATCAAATATCACAGATTACTGTAGTTATGAGAACTCCAATTCTAACAATTTTATAGCATGACTTTATGCTGGATAAATCTTGAGAGAACCCACCAACTAACAGGGGCCTAAGCCTAGTCAAGTTCAGTCAAAAACCAGGACATTTGTGATGATAAAAAGCTAAGTAAGCAGAAAGCAACTAGAGATGGAAAGAAGCACCCTAATGGTTAATCATTTAGCCATTATACATAATCTATTCACAGTAAACTGAACTTCCGAAATTATGTAGCAATAAACAAGCCAGTTATAAGAATCCAATCTGTAAAGCTTGTGCAGATCATTTCAAAGTAACCAGTATATTCAATTTACTAACAGATGTAGCCCTAACGGCTTAAGTTGATTGAAGTTCAAGGCCAAGCAGATAGACCCATGTTTAGAGATCAGGAATGAAGAATGCAGCCATACAGACAAGTACAAAAAAGTGAATTTGGCGGTAAATATAAAACCTTTTCGTGTATAAAGCCGGACAAAAAGCCTCTGACTATCCTCTGATAATGAATGGAATGATTCTGCCAATAGATGATATAGACATTAAAATCAAGTAGAACTTTAAATGACAGGAAGAAGTATTAAACCAAGAATTCGACCCAGCACCAGTGAATTTCTTTTCATCATCAGTAAAAAGGTGAGGACTAGCTCTTAGAACCTCCCCTAGTAACAGACAAAAGTTTTGCTGATATTTTGTGTTAGGTGGGCGATTCTTTGCAAATTCAACCACTTGAAGAGCTTTTTGCCACAAATGTTTGAAAAACTCAAAATCCTCACACCCTTTTTCACCATTCAATATCATGTTCTGAGACACAATTTGAATTGGAACAGCATCAAGAGAATGTCTAGGAGCAGCAATCAGACATCCCTGCACGCAATCTTAATGTGAGATGAGAATAACTGGAATCTTGTCAGTTTCTATAATATTACCAGCCGAAGAGTATGAAAAATTGATTGATTAGAAGGTTAAGTATGACTAATGCTTCTCGAGAGTGAGATAGAATAAACCAAGTATGATAATTAACCCCCAAATATTTTTGTTACGTTTATTATATACTGCATCTATCAAACTATAGGCCTTTCTCTAGAGAGGGAGATAAAGCCGATTCAGTTTCACTTAATTAAAATGCTTTTTTAGAAAGCAACACATAAATTTGATAATGGAAAAGCACGTCACTTAAGCATCTTCTTTCAGCTACGTTACCTCAAAGCTCAAACCATACTTCTCAATTAGAGGAGATAAATACTGAGCTAGCTCTCGAGGGAGATAACCGAGCACTTTACAGTATTCGGAACTTGCAGACAGAACCTGATAAAAAAATCAATAAGGTGCAAATTTGGAATCAGAAAGTTTTTCTTCTTGTTCTTTTCAAGAAGACATTATGCAGAAGAAAAGCCGAACCTTGATAGCATTAGAATCTTTAACATTATCCGGGTCTCTCAAAAGAGATATACTGTCCCCAAGGTTCAAATCCTTTTCATCACTGAACCTACGGCCAACGATAAATGTATCAATAGCCACTGCGGATATGTTGCCCTGAACTGCATCCATACAATTCCTAGCCTCCTTATTATCTGTGGACAATGCAAGGGAATCCACCATGACTTTTTCCCTCCCATCACTGATTGAATTTTCTGTTGAATCAGCAATATTAATTTGTCTAAGACTCTCCGTTTGTGGCAATTCTCTCTTCTGATCATGGCTATTTTCTTCACTTGGACTGATTTTTGAGAAGCCATGAATGGCATTCTCTTCAGAGTGACAAGGACTGTTATTAAGCCCACTAGCCAGCAACTTTTTAGATTCACAGCAAGAAAGTTGTACTTTTGATTGAGAACAACCAAAGTTTAACTGAAGAAGAGTCCGCTGTGTCAACTTCCGTTTGGTTCTTCTAGAAAGACATCCATCTGAATCCATTAATTCATATTAAAAGATCTAAAATGAAACAGATTTCAGTTTTTTACCAGCAAAGAGAGAGACAGTAAAAAGAGAGATACCCAGATGAGAATTGATAGTGTAATCTTCACCACGAATCTTTTCTCCACAGACAGGGCAGCTTACCCAAGCAGAACTTGACATTTCTGCCTTGCCTTCCGAACATTGGGTTTCAGCCAAGCTCCCATTTGTATCAGAAAAAAGATTCAAAGAGCTCTACAAGAGGGGAAACGAAAAACTTCTTGTTCAGTTCACTATGAGATAAAGCAAATCAATGGAAAGAGAGGGGCTTTACCTGGATTGGCGAAGAGAGAATGGATTCGAGATTGGGAAGAAAACGGCGTCGCTTCCCGATCAATCTGCACAAACTCTCTCTTCCTGTTAGCATTGCCGTAGTAGAATACTTTAGGTTACTCTGCCCCCCTAATCATATTCAATATTAAGTTCATTATTTTGAAGCCCTAGCTTCCCTTGTAAGCTCTGCTCGCTGATGAGTCTCGACCATCTCTCCCGCCAAGTCGGGGTTTGTTTCAATGAGGTAAAGTGCATGACATTACGTTGTTGGCTCGTGCCAAAATGCTTCCCAGCCGTCCGATGCGCTACTTGATATTCCATATCATACAGTTACATCTACTGCCAATATTTAGTTTTGACCGTTTAACCATCACTTGATAGAGAATTTTTTTTTTTTTTAATACTAGTGTAGCACCAAATATCTCCCTAGGCCGAGCGGTCAGGCCAATGAGCTGGTTATTGAGTGTGCCAGTTGCTTTTATAACGAAAAACAACAAAAGGTAGAAATAAGGCAGGTTCTTGTTCAAAGTCACAGTCGGACTGTTTAAATCATTGAACAAAAGGGAATTTCTTTAATAAACTGAATGAGAACGTTGCCCGATTGGGTGTTTACAATGAACTGAACAAAGAAAAAGATGGCTGATGGAAGGCTAAACAAACTCTTGAAACACTCAATAATTGGGGAAAGCAAAGGATTGACTAAAAGTAATAGGACTTTGGACTAAACAGATCTCGAAAAGGGTCTCTGGTTGGCAAACTAAAGAAAGGAAATCGGAGCAAGTTTGAGCAGAGTGCAGTCTGGTTTGTCTGAAGGAGTGTTGATGCCGTTTCTGTGGAAAAGGCCTAAGGGAAAATGCTAGAAATTGAGGGCCATCGGGCAGTACTCCATGTGTTGGGAGGTTTTGTGTAGATGATTGTTCGTGTCTTCAGTCATTCTAGGATGAGGCTTATATAGCCCTCGCAGCTCTCAATCAACTCCTCTAAATCAACTCATTTTGATTTTCAAATCTCAGTCTTTAAGACTGAATCCCTTTGATTTCGCTTGACTTAGTCTTTTCAATCTTCCAAGATTGGTGCGGCCTTAATTTGGATTTAGGCTGCCGACCTTAAACTAATAACCCATCCTGCTAGTCCGATTTATAGGCCGATCAGCCTACATAAGCTAATTATTTCTTTTTCCTAAAAAATGTAAATTGTGGTACAAACATTGCCCCCCCAAGTGCGAAATTTCGGTCGAAATTGAAGCACTTGTTTAAGCTTTATTTTGCCGCCTATAGTTGAACACTTAAATTAAGGGGCCATCGGTCAAAACCAAGGTTGTCCAGATTGGACAATCCAAGGTTGCAGCTGAACGAGCCAACTAAAAGACAAGAAATAAAACTGTTACCATACCGACTGAAGTAGAACAAGCCACCAGCAGAATAAACTGCTAGCAGGATAGGTTGATGGCCAAGCAGAACAGGCCGATGAAGCATGATAGGCTGATGGACTAGCAGAGTAATAAGGAAAGTATACCATCGGCCAAGCAGTGTAAGCCGTCGGCCAAACATAGTAGGCCGATGGCCAAGTAGAATAGGCCGTTTGCCTAGCAGGATAAGCTGTCGGCCAAACAGATTTAACTGTTGGCCAAGCAGATTTAACTATTGGCCAAGCAGGATATGCCATCGGCCAAGCAGATTTAACTGTTGGCCAAGCAGGATATGCCATCGGCCAAGCAGAATTTTCTGTCGGCCAAGCAGTCTTATGAACAGGTTGCGCAAAAACATGAGCAGACTGTGCAGAAACATGAGTGGATTGCGCAGTCATAGGAGCAGACTGCACAGGAACAGGAGTAGACTGCGCAGAAACAGGAGCAGACTGCGCAGAAACAGGAGCAGACTGTGCAGAAACATGAGTGGATTGCGCAGTCATAGGAGCAGACTGCACAGGAATAGGAGTAGACTGCGCAGAAACAGGAGCAGACTGCGCAGAAACATGAGTGGATTGCGCAGTCATAGGAGCAGACTGCACAAGAACATGAGTAGACTGCGCAGAAACATGAGTGGATTGCGCAGTCATAGGAGCAGACTGCACAGGAACAGGAGTAGACTACGCAGAAACAGGAGCAGACTGCGCAGAAACATGAGTGGATTGCGCAGTCATAGGAGCAGACTGCACAGGAACAGGAGTAGACTGCGCAGAAACAGGAGCAGACTGCACAGAAACAGGAGCAGAAATTTGAGCAGCAAGCCGATGGCCAGAATATGAACCAGAACGAGCTAGTTCAAGGCCGACAACAGGCCGATTTGCTTGGTGGCCATCTCCATTGCCATTAAGGACTGCAAGTGGTACATCTTCCTCTCGTCTAGCTTGGTTTTCTTGCTGTGGAGGAAAGATACATGGTTGATCTTTGTTGTCAGCCATCTTTTCAATGAGGTCTTGGCTGTCCTGGCCTATTGGCGAGCCAACATTGTGTATAATTGGAGGATTCTGCCCCCCGAGCCTTTCCAACATCGCCACTATTTTTGCTTGCCTCTGATCAAATTGTTGATTAATTTGACGAGTCTGCTGGCGAATCTGCTGGCCGATCTGTTGACCGATCTGCTGACTGATTTGCTGGTGTGAATCAATCAACCTTACCAAATTATCATTCATGGATCTGGTCATTGCTTCGATCCAATTTTGCAAACTTCTATCCGGGCTACTTGATGAGCTTCGATCACGGGATTGTAGCATCATAGAATGCTGGGATCCTTCAGATTGTTTTCCTGTGTCCTTATTTAGGGCCATGTCCATTAAAAAAAAGTTAATATTCAAAAATCAAAGTGACGAAAATAAAGCAAAATACCCAGATTGGTCCCACTGGGTGTGCCAACAAGAGATGTAGCACCAAATATCTCCCTAGGCCGAGCGGTCAGGCCAATGAGCTGGTTACTGAGTGTGCCAGTTGCTTTTGTAACGAAAAACAACAAAAGGTAGAAATAAGGCAGGTTCTTGTTCAAAGTCACAGTCGGACTATTTAAATCATTGAACAAAAGGGAATTTCTTTAATAAACTGAATGAGAACGTTGCCCGATTGGGTGTTTACAATGAACTGAACAAAGAAAAAGATGGCCGATGGAAGGCTAAACAAACTCTTGAAACACTCAATAATTGGGGAAAGCAAAGGATTGACTAAAAGTAATAGGACTTTGGACTAAACAGATCTCGAAAAGGGTCTCTGGTTGGCAAAGTAAAGAAAGGAAATCGGAGCAAGTTTGAGCAGAGTGTAGTCTGGTTTGTCGAAGGAGTGTTGTTGCCGTTTCTGTGGAAAAGGCCTAAGGGAAAATGCTAGAAATTGAGAGCCATCGGGCAGTACTCCATGTGTTGGGAGGTTTTGTGTAGATGATTGTTCGTGTCTTCAGTCATTCTAGGATGAGGCTTATATAGCCCTCGCAGCTCTCAATCAACTCCTCTGAATCAGCTCATTTTGATTTTCAAATCTCAGTCTTTAAGACTGAATCCCTTTGATTTCGCTTGACTTAGTCTTTTCAATCTTCCAAGATTGATGCGGCCTTAATTTGGATTTAAGCCGCCGACCTTAAACTAATAACCCATCCTGCTAGTCCGATTTATAGGCCGGTCAGCCTACATAAGCTAATTATTTCTTTTTCCTAAAAAATGTAAATTGTGGTACAAACAACTAGTAATTCAGTGCAAAGAACAATATTTTCAGCAAATCAAAGCCTAAGGATGGGAAATGCAATTTGCAGAGATATTGAATCTACTTTTTTATGATGACCAACACAAAAATCAAATTGTAATTTACATTAAAATGTATTTACATTGGACACAATCCTTTACAATTACCAAGGTTCTGAATCTCCACCCTCATCACTAGAATTCTTATAGGAAGTAAGGGATGCATCGGCAGTCCAAAACTCATTTTTTCCTCCATTAGCATACAACTCAGGACTTCCATTATCATCAGCATCGAAGTCATAATCCAAGTCTGGATCTTCAGAATCAAACAGATGCTCGAAACCATCATCATAGTCACCATCTTCATACTCAGCATTTTCATCATTATAATTGTTCTCATACCCTTCAGCAATGATGCCTTTAATGCGAGCTTTTCTCCTTTCGCGTCTCATCCTTTTTCCTTCTGCAACTAATGCCATTAGTTTATCTCTTATGACCATGCTTTCATCTTTCTCCAGAAGTTTACCCTTGTCATCAAACCCCTCTACTAAGAACACAGAATCCCTCAAACCTTTCAAACTCACGTAGAACAACTCCGGGTGCCTCACAATCATTGCCCTCAACTTGTTTGGTAGCCCAAACTCTTTCCTGAAATGTGTCAAGTGGTCTATTAGCGTCCTTTTCTCAACCATCATCCCCAGCACCTCTCTTACTACTCCACAAGCTCTCTTCTCAGCCTCCATGGATGGCTTTGCAAAGTCTTCTAAAGATGTGTTATAAGGGAAAATATCAGGCAATTCATTGAACTTCATCAAAAACTCCCGGTGACGTCTCTTCAAGTTCAACCCTTTCCGGAGTCTCAGTTGCTTAAACTTCAACGGCCTATCTACAATCAACCCACGGTTCACTTCAGGAAACTTTAATGGAACAGCCAACTTAGGAGCCCAATTCACAAGCTCTAGTGCCCTGCCATACGAGGTATCTACAATCTTAAACTTATCCGGATGATCATTACAAAGGCGGGACCTAAAATTAGGAGATAAACCAAGATGCGGAGCAAGATGAACAAGCTTAGACAAAAGAAGACGATGATGAGAAGAAAGCATGAGAAGTTTTTGCAACTTGTTTGCCAACAAATCCGATATAGCTGACTTAAGATTCAATTCCTGCATAGCAAGGGAATGAGCAGCTGGGGTCAAACGAACACAAAGTTGGTATCCAGATTTTGTGGCATTTAGAGGAATAGGCGGCATGGGGATAGTAAAAAGCTCGAAAATTGTGGGGTAACGATGGATCATTGAAAGAATGGAACGAGGCTTGTGTATGGCAAGGTAAGAGCGGCATTTGGAGAGAATATGAATCGGAATGAAATGTTTTGGTTTGGAAAGTAACAAAGTTTTTAGCTTTTGGATAAAACGAATTTTGTTTTGTTTTACAACATGTCTGTCTAGTGAAGGACTGCGAACGATCTTGATAGAAGAACACGAGACTGCAAGAGAGAAAATTTGGGGCTTATTACATATCTTTTGATAGTTTCTTTTAGTTTTTCTAAGAGGAATGAAAGATGGGTTTGATGATGGAAGGAACTTGGAGCCCAGGAAACAGTCATTTTTGCAAGAGACAGAGAGCAACATGGTTGGTTCAGTACTTCTAATTGGTTGAGGCATAAAATCAAACACGTTGGGAGCGCTTTGGTTGGTTGAGAGATAGCACCACGCCTGTGAAATCTTATTAGAGAATACAGTAAATCTATCCTTGGAAAAAAATGGGAAGCAAATTAGAGCAACTGAGATGAAAATGGTTCACAGCTCCGACAGAAGTATTGAGTATAAGCGGAAAACACGGGCAAGCGAAGAGACAAGCAACTAACGTGCAAACTGCAAAGTTGGAACTAAGAAGTGGGAAAGTTACTTCTGTACACCTGATTGAGATTGACCGTTGTTCGCCGTCGGTGTTCCCTACCTTGGGGGCTGAGCTGACTTGTCCCCTTTTTCTTGCTTTGACTGTTTTATATTGGGCTTAGGCCCTCCTCTTTTTTTCCTTTTTCCAATTGGATCCTCTTCTTTAGGCTAAAGTCTCAATTAAAGATCAAATATTTTAAGAAAATCTAGATTTGAGATCAAATATTTTAATTTTATCAATTCAGGACTCAATATTATAAATTATCTAGATTTAATCCCTAACGAGCTAATTCGATCAATTAAGGATTTAATGGGTGTTTGGCCTAGCTTTTTTAAGTGCTTCTCTATTCTAGAAACTAAAGTCAGGTATTTGAGTGTATGGCTTTTTGAAATTTTAGCTTATCAGGAAAGTAGTTTTTCTGCTTCCAGTCAAAGCTATAATTTGAAGCTTCTCCAAAAATCACTTTTTAGAGCTTATACGGAAAACTAGCTTTTTTAATGAAATTTTGTTATGTGTACCCTTATATTTTTCTTAAAATGACAATCCTATCTTAATTTTCTCACTTGTTTTTTTTTTCTCATCAACAAGCCGCAAACCCACTCTCTTTTGCTATTATTTAGGTTTTATTTGACTTATATTATCAAACTTTTTTGTATAGTTATTTTATTTTAATTTTTAAAATTTACATTTAATTATTGTTATATTTTATTTGATCATACCTTAAATAAATTAATTCATAATTCCTATTTGTAGTAAAGGTATATATAAAAGAATTCCAATTGGTTGAAAATTTATACATAATTATTTTAAAAATAATTTGAAAATAATATGGAAATTAAAAATATTTATTTATCATTTTTATTATTATATAATTTATATGAAGTATATATATATATATATATATTAGTTAATATGTACAAAATAACACTTTTTTTTTTCAAATATTTATACAAAAAGATAAAATATCCTTTTTCGTAATTTAAACATTTCACAACAGTTTTACAATATAATTGCCAAACAGCTTTCTACGACTTACAGCACTTCTGCGTTAAATTTGCCAAACGTTATTTTAACTTCTCTAGACAGCACTTATAAAACAGCTCTACTAAAACAGCACTTTTACTATAAGTTCAAGCCGGGCCAAACAGGTTATTAACACTTCTAAATTGAGTCAAAAAAGAGTTTAATAGGTATGTTATGTTTTCATAATTAATATTAATCATTCAAAATCTTTGAATAGGAATGAACTTTCCTTTTCAAATATTTTTTTTCTTTTCGACTTATTTTTCGTTTAATTTATCACTTAAAAACTAAATGTTCAAAGTTTTCTCGTCAAGCCCTTATTTAACTCAAATTGAAAATGCTAAATCCTAAATTGACAAAACTAAAAGGTTTGGTCATAAATAGGGATTTTCTTAAATGGTTTGGTCCATAATTGAGATTTCAACCTTTTATTTATATAATCCATTGGGCAATGGATTTTTTTTTTTGTAAATGGTAATGGATTATTATTACTAACATAACATGAAATAATCCTTTTTATCTAATAAATCTCACTCCAGATTTTCACTTGTCCATCCAATTACAATTTTACATCGTTCTACTAATTTTCTATCCTACCATAATCTTGTTGCATTTAAAAATAGTCCTTGCCTCGCCTAGTGGCTAGGCTAGTGGGCAAGTTGAATCCCTGACTAGTTAGGTGATAAGTTATGTAAATAACAATTGTACTAGAGAGAGAAAAAAAAGTCACTATTGGTTTCATTATCATCCTCAACAATAATATGCCACCAGACTACTTTTGTCATCCCTTTCGCTAGCAAGAATAATTAAGTTGCATATAATTCTGTAGAAACCCTCCATGGGTACAAGGCCTTGCTTCCGCTAGAAAATCTAACATTGATTTTTTCTTTATTCTGGCCTTTAGTTATGTTTTCTTTTCTTATGTCTTAACCTTTGGGGGCAAATTGTACGAATTCTCGGATAAGCATTAGGGTCAAGTCAGAGCCTTGTATTAAACTTGATTAGTGATCTAGCGAAACTATGACATTGGAAGTATGCTCAGAACATAAGTTGCTTTCATCTTTTTGCTTACAACCACTTCCCAGATCATGAGAGATTTGAAGTAGTCATGGCAAGAGGGCATAGATGGCGTTAGCACTTTTATAATCATTGTAAGAATTATACTCATCTTTGGTCAATTTCTCATATGCAGAGATATCGGTGAAAGTACCTAATTGGTCCCCCTATTATAGGAAAATATTCAATTTAGTCCTCATGCTATAATTTTCGTCAATTTAGTCCCTCTACTCTCAAAATTGAACTTTATTCGTCCCTCTCCGTCAAATTACCGTCAATTTGCTGACGTGGACTTAACGTCTGCCACATTATTGATGTGGCACCTACGTGTTATTTACCACGTCAGTTGACACATGACCAACCCTTTATTAATTATCCTTAATAAATAGAGGGACTAAATTGCCCAAAAAATTAGAGTATTGGGACTAAATTGAACATTTCACTATAGTTAAGGGACCAATTTTAATTATTTTCTTAAAAATTTAATATAAATTATATGAAATAATTTGATTTTTTATATAAATTACATTATCATTATATTTAATTATGAAAATTAATGTCTTGAATTAATATATTATGTAATAAATTATTAATATAATAATATATAAATAATACAAGATATATTTTTATACACATCTAGGGCGGGACAACTAAAACTCACACCCGGCCTACCACGTTTTGACCATTCAATAAAAAAACCCTGACCATACCCAACCCGATACTCGAATTTCAAATAAAAAAATACGCCTCTATCGGTTTGAGGCAGGTTAGAATTCATCGATGATGGATATTTTTGCATTCTCTAGAATCCATTGTAGTATATAAGTTTAGATCTAATGTAATACTTGCAATACACTTTTTGTATAGGATAAAACCATGAGGTCTTCAAGTCAAAGTAGATAATAGTTCGTAGGTTGACTTTGTCTCTATAGTTTCATCCATTAATTAAAAGCTCAAATATTTATTGTTAATAAGATTAATATGCAATATAAATTTCTATTTCTAAAATTTTCCCTTTTCTTTTAGTTTCAATTTACTTGTTTATTTTTATACTTGTTTTATTCATTTGTTTTAATTTTTAACTTAAATAAATATAAATTGTAGAAAAATATAATTACATATTTATATAATATTATTGTTATACTTATTTTATTCATTATATTGTAGAAAAATATAATTGCATATCTTTAAAATGTAATTACATATCTTTATAATATTATGAAAAATATGATGTTATACTTATTTTTCCAATTGAAAATTCTATAATATTATTCATAATATTATAAAGATATGTAATTATATATTTCTACAATATAATGAACAAAATAAGTATAACAATAATATTATATAAATATGTAATTATTTTTTTTACAATTTATATTTATTGATTTAAGTTAAAAATTAAAATAAATGAATAACATAAGTAGAAAAATAAATAAGTAAATTGAAACTAAAACAAAAGGAAAAATTTTAGAAATAGAAAATTATTTTGCATATAATCTTATTGAACAATAAATATTTGAGCTTTTAATTAATGGGTGAAACTATGGAGACATGGCCAACCTACGAGGTATTATCCACTTTGACTCGAAGACCTGACTGTTTTATCCCCTGTAAAAAGTGCATTACAAGTATTCCATTAGATCTCTACTTATATACTACAATGGATTCTAGAGAAGACAAAAATATCCATCCTAGATGGGTTCCGACTTGCCTCCAACCGATAGAGGCATTTTTTTTATTTGAGATTCGAGCATCAGGTCGGGTATGGTCAAGGTTTTTTTATTGAATGGTCAAAGCATGGTAGGCCGGGTGTGGTCAGGTTTTAGTTGCCTCGCCCTAGATATATATAAAAATATATATTGTATTATTTATATATTATTATATTGATAATTTATTACATAATATATTAATTCAAGACATTAATTTCATAATTAAATATAATGATAATGTAGTTTATACAAAAAAATCAAATTATTTCATATAATTCATATTAAATTTTTAAGAAAATAATTAAAATCGGTCCCTTAACTATAGTGAAATATTCAATTTAGTCCTCAAACTCTAATTTTTTAGGCAATTTAGTCCCTCTACTTATTAAGGATAATTAATAAAGGGACGGCCACGTGTCAGCTGACATGGCAAATGACACGTAGGTGCCACGTCAGCAACATGGCAGACGTTAAGTCCACGTCAGCAAATTGACGGTAATTTGACGGAGAGGAACTAATAAAGTTCAATTCTGAGAGTAGAGGGACTAAATTGATGAAAATTAAAGTAAACGGACTAAATTGAATATTTTCCTATAATAGGGGGACCAATTACGTACTTTCACCCAAAGATATCTCTCACTTAATTTTCAAAAGAAGCATTCTCTTTATCTTGTTGAGAGTGGAGAGTGGAGAGTGAGAGAATGGAAATAGATAACGGCATTCCACATTTCACATCAACAGACAATCACAAGTAATATTTTGTTTGACATACATTGGGTAAAAATGTAAAGCTATTTTTATGTGAAATTTTGAATTAATTTATTATCAATGTAATATTTTGTTATTTTTAATATAATAGAAATTTGATTTTAATTCTGTGTTATTTATTAAGGATTTCCATGAAGGTTTTTGGTATTTATTTTACGAAAGAATGGCTTTTGGGAGATTAGCAGAATCCTTTTTTGTAAAGGAAGACAATTGGATGGGTATTCTTAAAATTTCTTCGTGTTTTTATAAGAAGTCATGATTGAAATGGTTGGTGGTTTGTTTTGTGTACATGATGTGAAAAATTGAAAAAGAAAAAATAAAAAAATTGAAAGAAAATTTTTTTTAAAAAAGTGGGCCAATAAGAGGCTGTCATTTACCCTATCTCTTTCCAATAAGGACTTTTCCCTTCTTTTTATATATAGAGTTATAAACAAAGTTATTGATAAAAAAAATTAAATTGAAAAAAAAAACTTAAAAAAAAAAAAGGCCCAATGAGTGGTTGTCATTTACCCTCATCTCCCTCTAATAAGGGCTTTTCCCTTCTCCCTTTATATATAGTTATAGATTATAGATTTCCTCATTTCATTTTTTCATTTCCTTCTTCCATCTCCTTTCTTATTTGCAGAACCTTACCCTTACATGCCGACTCTACTTGCATCTTAGAAAAAATTTAAAAAAAATCTTACATCTGAGAAGAAAAACCTCTACTTTAATGGTAACCCTTAACCAAATCAAAACTAAAACTGATACACTCAAATGTACTCTTTTCGGGGTAATAAAGAAATATTTTATTGTCACATAAATAGAAACATCAGATATATTGGATGTGAAAAATCTATAAATAGAACTAGAATTGTATGTTGTTTTTTTTCAAATTATAATTATCTTTTTAAGTGTGTTAATTTTGTCTTTTTAGGAAATATATTCATGTGGCTTTTCTTCTGGATGGTCCCTATTTTTGGGGAGAGGATGATAAAGTAGCCTTTTCTAAGAGGCTTGTGAGCTTGTTGAATTTGACAATTGAAGAAATTCTTAATTACATGATTCAGCAATATTTTTGAAGTCTTAACAATCAGCGGTGTAAGGTTCCACTTGAAAGTATTTATGAGAAGATTATGAAGTATGAGTCTGGTCCCATTTCAGATGCTGGACCCATTGGCATGGATGGTCGCATTTCACACGCCAAACCTATTGGCATAGGGGTTGGTAATCAAGGTGATGGTTGCAAGATTCCGAGAACACCTTCTACCATAGATGGTCATGGTTATGAACTTCATCGATTTTTCTATAACGTTTATCAGCATTATAATGAGCCATAGATGGTCATGGTTATGAACTTCATCGATTTTTCTATAATGTTTATCGACATTACAATGAAGATAAGTACAAGAGTTGGCGTGATGGACCTGTAATGATGTAACATTCATTCTTTTTTTTTATTCAGTTTTATGTTTTATAGTTACCATTGAACTTCTACCTTTTTTTTTTACAATAGTATATGATGAACATAGAGATTGAACTAAAACTTAATGCGATGTTTATGGATGCTTATCAAAAAGCTACTGAAGCTGTTCTCTTTGTCGCTAAATATCTGAATGATTATCAAAACATGGGGTATTTTAACTTGTAACTTTATTTTGTGGGGTATTTTAACTTGTAACTTTATTTTGTTATGTCGTTATTTGAGAATGAAATTCAACATTCTAAGGTTGTAATTTGGTATTTTTTTTGTTGCAGTCTTAAGATTACAAATGTGTTGGTCCTCGAGAAGGGTATGGACATTCGCTATTTGGAGGTGATGAATAAGTTTATAGTACAAATGTAAAATAATAAGAATACCTAAAAAAACAAAATTACTAAAATTAATAAACAAAAAGTTAAAAAATAACAATTCTAAAATCAAATCAATACATCCACAATCATATGAGCTGACAAGATATCCAACAAGGAATCCATAAAGGAACAAAATTCATTTGGTAGTTTGAATCTTTTATCATTTTGGATATTATGCACATGAAACAAACAAGTAATTACTTCAATTATGGAAACACCTCTGGTAGAGGTTTTAGAAATACCCACAATATTCTGTTCCCTTACAAAAATAAATTATACTAATCTCCTTTCTGTCATAAAACAAATACCAGAGACCTTCAAGGAATTCCCTAATAAAAAAATAGAATTAAAGTTAAAATACTATTATATTAAAAATAACAAAATATTTCATAGATAATAATTTGCCTAACCTTTGCACATGCTTTGCACGGGCGTCGTACAAGCATCGCACGAGTATTGCACGAGTATTTGAAAATTATTATTGGTTCTCTCTATTTTTTTGATTAAATGCTTAATTCAAGCTCTAACAATTTATCAGATTTCAACATTAAAATACCCAAGATGTTGATTGGCGGTAAAAGTAGAGACACATTATACTTGGAGAGGAAGTGAGTAAGCATCATATTTACATGACTAGAATAGGACTTCATTTTGATAAAAATATACAATGAATAGGGCCTAATTAGTTGGGCTTAGTTTGATATCTAAGGCTTATATGTTAGTTTGATTTTATTCTAAATAAAAAAAGTCAAATTTTAAATTGAATTATTTAATAAACCTTAATTTATTTCTTTTTAAATTATAAAATTTTAGTGCATAAAATTATCAAAATAAGATAGGTTACAATAAAATGATTTGACCGGATGAAAATACAAAAACTTAAAAACTAAAACGTATAAGACCAAAATAAGTTTTAACCAAACTTCAAGGCCAGAAATCTAACTGAAATGAAATATAAGTAGGTTACAATCTAAACTACGCTTTTCAGCTCTCATTTGTTGTACAAGGGTGTCGGCGGTGGAACTCTTGAAGAAGGAATTTTTCTAGTCCTTAGACGGTAAGTTCTATGGCTTTAATTTATTCTTTTACCTTACTATTATAAAGCATTCTTCCTTTTCTTTTTTATTCGTCTCCATAAAATTTTCTCCTGATTGTCTGATTTTGTAAATTAGGGATTTTTGGTGATTATTATGCTCCTAACCTATAATTGTGACTTTGTAATTCAGTGTAAGTTTTTGTCTAGAATAGTTATAACTTTTCTAGTATATTATAGATACATAGTTATATAGAATTATAGACAAAGTTATTTATCAAAAGGAAATTTTTTTTAAAAAAAATTAAGATAGCCAATGAGGGGTTGCCATTTACCCCCATCTCTCTCTAATAAGGGCAAAATTTTTAAATTGAAAGAAAAAATTTAAAAAAGTTAAAAGGGCCAATAAGGGGTTGCCATTTACCCCCATCTCACTCTAATAAGGGCAAAATTTTTAAATTAAAAGAAAAATTTTAAAAAAGATGGCCAATGTGGGGTTGCCATTTACCCCCCCCCCTCCTCTAATAAGGGCTCTTCCCTTCTTCCTTTATATATAGTTATAGACGTTATAGATTATATATTTCATCTTTCCCTTTTTTTTCTTTTTTCCTTCTTCTTTCCTATCTCCAAAACCCTACCCTTACATGCCGCCTCTACTTGCATCTTAGGGGAAAAAAAAAAACTTACATCTAAGAAGAAAAACCTTTTCTTTTTATGGTAAATCTTAACCAATCAAAACTAAAACTGATGTACTCAAATGTACCTTTTTGGGTAATGAATAATATTTTATTATCATATAAAATAAAAACATTAAAACCTCTAGCTTTTTATTCATACCCTAAATTATAATCATAATCATATATCTTATGAAAGATATGATTTATCAGTATGTCGCTCTTCCAACCTATAAGATACTTGAAATTTAGATTTAAAAGTCTTAAAAGAAAACTCTCCTATATATCATCCCAAAAAGAAAAAGGAGAGTCAATGATCACAGATGTAATAATACTATAAAATGATCCCAAAACACATCCAAGAGAAATTTTAAGAATACTATCAAATTGTCTTCCTTCACCAAAAAAAAAAGATTATGCTAATCTCCCAAAAGCCCTTCTATGATAAAAACAAATACCAAAGACCTTCATGGAATTCTCTACTAAAAAACACATAATTAAAATTAAAATGCTATTATGTTAAAAATAACAAAATATTTCACAGATAATAAATCAATTAAAAACTTCACCTAAAAATAGTTTTAACTTATTGCCCAATGTACGTCCACCAATCCTCCTTATGTTCATTTCTCAGTTCAACAATATTAAAATCTTGAAGAAAAAAAATATGTTTTTTCCATAACCATTGAGACATATTTGTGTCAATATGACATTAAATTTAAAAAATGCAACATTTCTATGCACATCAGCAATAACCAAACAACGAGCATAGTAATATTTTTTATTAGATCGGTGGAGCTGGCAATGAAACTATATCACATGTTGATAAAACATTCCAATCTTGTACTAGAATACTTTGCACGCACTTCGCGTGGATATTTGAAAATTATTATTGTTTTACCCTATATTTATGGCTAAATGCTTAATTCAAGCTCTAACAATTTACCAGATTTTGGTATTAAAACGTTCAAGATATCGATTGGTGGTAAAGATAGAGACATCTCATACTTGGAGAGGAGGTGAGTAAGCATCGTGATTACAAGACAAAAATGGGGCTTCATTTTGGTAAAAATATACTATGATTTTATCTCCTTTGTTTGCACTTTGATGAAAGTACAGTCTTTCGATGATGTAATTAATGATGTGGTTAATAATATACTTCATCAGGTTAAAGTTTTAAGGATGGTTTTCTTTTGTGGAGTGATACTCAAACGGATCCCTTGTTGAAGATACTTAACATTCCCTTTTTTGTGAAAAAGGTTTAATTTCTAAAAGAAAAAACATTTGAATGTTTGTTTAATTTGTGTTTTAAACATTTTAATTTGGTTGATTAATAGTCCAATAGTTATAAAATCACTCCAATAAAAGTCTCGAATGAGATTTGATACACGTGGTGACATGTCAATATCTAAAATGTACGATTCTAGATTAAAATATAGGCAATGTTTCAACATTTTAACACTTAGGCTCTTTGGCAATTTTAGAAACATTAAACCCTAAATTTCACCTTATTTTTATCTAGCTTTAAACTTTGAAAATATTAAATGATTTTCTTTTCATTTTCACAGAGAATTTGAAAAAGTCATCTACATTTTGATAAATTAGTACAATATACCATAATATAGTAAATTAGAATTTTTTTTAAATTGATTTGTCAATAATTAAACTTGATATAGTATATAGATTATAGATTTTAGTTATTAATTGATATTTTATTTATTGATTAAATTTTATAAAATTGTTAATTTTATCTTATGAATCATACATTATGATATCTTGAATTTTTGGGAAAAAATTATCTTTATTAATAATTTAAAATAATTTTTTTATTTTTCATTCCAATAGATGGATAAAAAGAAAAAGAAATAAGCAAAATAAAAATAAATTTAAAAGAAAAAAAAAACCAACAAATGGATGGGTGCCAAATGCCCTCTCCTATTCCTTGAATTTTCTTGAGAAGCTTACTTTAAATATTAGTTATAGATTATAGATTATAGATATAGATAAATTATAGATTATATCTATTTCTTGAGAAGTTTACTTTAAATGTTAGTTATAGATTATAGATTATAGATCATATCCAAAAACGAAATGAGTAAAAAAAAAAGGGATCATTACTCGGCATATTCTACGTACTTTACATCAAAAGAAGAGAATTTCATCACTTGATAGTGGGGTGGGATTGAATCAAGGACGCCTATATTGATCTACCTCTTCCTGGAGTATCCATTGTCTTATCCCTCGCGCCAAAAGCCTTTCAAAATTCAAACCCATGAACACGAGTAGAATTATGGTAAAAGTACCCTCAAGTCTTTGTAGTGTATAAATATGTTTAATTTAGTCTTTATACTTTAATTTCAATCAATTTAGTCCCTATACTATGGAAAATTGAATAATTAAGTCCTTATATGTCATATAATCAATTTCTTTCGTTAAAATTATTTATGTAGCAATAATATGGATATAATTTAGTAAGTTAAGACATTAACTAGCATGCTTGCTATTGACGCGGTATCAACAAGTTAGTAAAATGTCAAAATAGTGTCTATGTTAGAGGTGTCCATGGGCCAGGTTCGGGCCGGGCTTGAGCAAAAATTTGTAAAAAGTTTGCTTGTCCAAGCCTGGGCCGGCCTGATAATTCGGACCTATTCTTTTGTCCAAGTCCGACTCTAAAATATTTATGAAAGTCTGAGGCCCGTTCAAAAACCCGTTTTTAATTTTTTTTCGTACACTAATTTTAAAAATTAAATTATATTAATTTATATTATAAATAAAAGTAAATCAATACATTTAAGAAATTATTATCTAAGACAATTTTTACAAAGTTAACAAAGTCTAAATACTAATAATATTTGAAAATATCAATATCATATAAAAAAAAAGAAAAGCAACACATTAACAAATAAAATAAATATATAAAAATATATTTATATTAAATCAATAGTAAATGGGCTGGGCCGGATTCAGGCTTTTATACCTATAACCAAGCCAGACCCTCCTTCTAAACAGGCCTATGAATTTTGTCCACGCCTGACCCTTAATTTTAAAATTATTGTCCAAACCCTCCCAAATATCGGGCGGGTAGTCCGGCCCTTGGACAGCTCTAGTCTGTGTGCCTATGACAAGTTAGACCATAGATTGACGTGCAGTGCCGTGTTTATGTAATTTAGGGCCGAGCATGCTAATTCAAGACTTAACTTGGCATGTCATTGCCCTGTGAGTAATCCTAAAGGCATAAATTAGTCTTACAACAATAATCCTAATAATTAAAATTGATTTTGCGACATCGAGGGATTTGATTGTTCTATTTTCAATAGTATATGAACTAAACTGAGCTAAATTTGTGTAGAGAGATTAAATTAAACATATTTATATAGCACAAAGACTTGATAAATACTTTTACCGTGAAATTATTACTAAAATATATCAATTACCGTGGGTTGATTATTTTAGAAAGCTTCCTTTAATATCCTTTGAACGTGGCGTCTCGGCCTAGTGGCTAGGAGCTGATCATATTCATGTAACCAGCAATGGTTCGAACCATGCTGGTCACTCCCCTCCTCCCGTCCAATGTATCAAAAAAAAGAAAGCTTCCTTCAAAAATATATACAATTAATTAATAGCATATTTACTGTAAGCCTAAATCATAGCGGCCTGCAGAAAAAGAAAACTAGAAAATGTACCTTGAATTTTGATAATCACTTTAATCAATAGCGTCCCATCACTTGAAAAATCTATAGTAGACTAATCTTTTTGCATTTTGACAGGACCCAAAAAAAGGGCAAAAAAAAAAAACCCAACAACAAACAAACAAACAAATGAGATATCCCTGGTAAAATTAATGCTTAGTAATGCATAAAATTCATCACATTCAATTTATATTTATATAGAGGATAAACCATAAGTTAGTAAAGTCGTAGGGGCAGGCCATTACAGAAGATCAGCCCTTAGCCCCAACAACATCCGCAATAAACCACAAGTTCAACACTAGTATCAATTAACATTAACATAAATATAAAAATAATATAAAATACTATCCACAATCCTCTATGTCGTCCTCGCTGGATCCTGCTCGTAGGTAAATATAGACACCGAGGCAGTCGACCTTTCGACTGCAATCATAATGCGAGGGATGTAAACATGCATTAATTATGCAAAACCAAAATTTATTTGTAAAATAAAGGACCAACTTAGAATCAATTTCCACAAGGATGCGGAGCAGTCCGAAACCATCTTTGACGCCCAATAACTCATCTCATAGCGCAAGACAATTATGAGCCCAACATTCTGTTGTATCAACCATCTAAATATCCGCCTCCATCTTCCCCACTCCACAAACCTTTTCTCCTACTTCGTTAGTTCGTTTCAATACATTTGACAAGCTATTCTAGAGCAATCTTCGAATTGTGACTTGGTACTAAAAAGGCCCTTGAAGTAATGACAAAAGAACCATATATTAAGTACAGGGACCACAGATGCAATAACAATATTATGAGCGAAGAAATAAAACCTTGAAGGCATTGGAGAATTAATGGGAAGAGATCACCTTATGGGGAATTGTGTGCTTGACCATTGACGTTGCTGTCACAGCCCATTTTGCTGTAAAGAAAGGCTGAGAAACCGTACGTCAGGAAACAACAGCAACAGCCGTTTTGGATAGGTCGATGAGAATCAAAACAGGAAGGAACCCAATTTAAATTATAGTCAAACGAGTTGTCTCGAACATAAGCATGGCCGAAAAGTACATATAAAATCGCGAGCTAAATTTTCAGCAACAGTCGAATACCTAATTAAGAAGTGAAACAAAAACAAATGGCAAGCAGAAGATAAAAAGGAAGGGAAATTTGGAAAATGGAGTTGAGAAGAAGACGTTGAAGGTGATGATTAGAAGAGAAATGATACGGCAAAGTTGAAACAGAGAAAGAAGATGAAGAAGAAAGATGCACTAGTAATTTCTTGTATTAAATTTGCTCTAAACTCCATGGCGATATTTCGCCTAGAAACTGACAGGGAACAGGGAAGTTGAAGGTGGGGAGGCATTTTCTTAAAATTCCAACTTCAAGAAATTTTAGAAAATTTTTTACTTGCAAGAGTTATTATGATATATGTAAAATCATTTATTATAATACTACCAGTAGACTAGTTTGGGAAAATAGACTATTAAATGAATTTTTAATTGATGTTTTTTGCAAGAAATATTTAATTAGCATAAGGAATTTTTTTATAGAATTTTGAGTTTTTTTTTTTACTTATATAAATGGTCATATCCAAAAAATATAAAATATTTTCAAATAATAGGTGCATATATAATTTAACTATATATGTCAATTCCTCTGATTTTACCTTAAATTATTCACTGCTGTCCATATATTATTCAATCTAATTTCTTTTAAGTAGTAGTGTTATTTTTTTTTCTTTTTGTAATACTAACTCTTGAGTAAATGAAGAAGTGATCCTAGGCATATCCTGCTTTAAATCAAAGAACAGAATTTTGATCCTATATTGATCCAGCTCTTCTTGGGTCGCCAAAAGCCTCGTGTTCTCCTCTCGGTGTGCCTCGAACTGCCCAACTATGCCTTCCTTCAATCAGTGCCTCAATGGCCTCATCACTCTAACTCACTCTAAGTCTCTAACAACACGCCACAAAATCACAATCACCAGCAAACCTCCCACTTTCTTCTCCAAAAATGCAGTCCACATCTCACGGACAATCACGATAATGATACCAAAAATCCAACGTAGTTTTCCTCCACAACTTGTAAAACCAGTATTAAATTTGAGACTATTCTTTCAACAACACAACCCCCAAGCGTTCAATATTGAAGTGTTGTGTGCGTTTGTGGAGTGAGTGAAATGGCAGTACCTACAATATGAGAAAACATTCATCCGCGATACCTTCGACCTCAAAAGCCCTGGGATACTGTCTACTGACCGATGACTTTGACAGAGGAAACCTTCCACTAGGCACATAATTGTCTTTGACTTTGCAACTTATGCATTCAATTGTAAGATGTGGTCTGGTCCTTTTGCCCAAAATAGAACGGAGATAATATAAGGTGTCACCGCCCAAAACAAACATAGAGGCCGTGCCGTCAAAATCGCCAAATCCAAGTATATCCTTGACCGGGTACCACCTTTTGTGAATCAAATCGTAGGCGTGCATTTGGCCGTCGTATTCAGAGTAACAGTGGAGAATATCATCCAGTACAGCACTAGTAGTGCCCAAAGAAAGAGTATCAGTATCATCACAAAATTCCGGATCCCAACAGAGCCATGAGTCGGTATCCACACAGTAGGCGTGAAGGGATTTGGCAAAAGCAAAATGAAGCAGAATCCGCTTGTTGCTACCATCGGAATCAGCCACGACGGCATGGATAGGCGACATGCTTTCGCAACCTTCACCGGTAAAGGTACCGCGAAATTTCCACTGGTTCTTTTCCGGATCATAAACCTCAGGCCGAAACCCATCGTTGAACGATCCTCCAAAAACAACCAGACACCATCGGGAACGAAGCATGGAACGGCAAGTTTTCCACCCGTCTTCAGGCAGGAGGGTATCCAAACAATACACTTCTGAATGAAAATGCGTCCCTGTTTCACCTGCATAAGTGCAACCGGATCCGCCTATACAGTAACCTCCAAGGACGTAGATTTTGGAAACCCAGGGCGATAGCACGTGAGCCTGTGTTGCATTCGGATAGTAAGATTGGAAATTTCAGGGGGAGATGGCAATGGCTTGAACCGTCATGCAGAGGCAACTCGTACAGGGCACCCCTCACGCTCACGTCCTTCCCCTCTTTCAACCGAAACGAGGCTAAAAACACGCTTAGAAGTCGGCAAGGGCCAAGAAACGTCGGGAGCAGCCACCGAAGCCATCTTTACCTCGGAGATTCACGGTTTCTTTTGTTAAGAAGAAGAGAAAGAGAGAGAATTTTATCAATAAACTGTTGACGAGATGTGTGAGGTAATGTGATATACTGTGGGGACTTCTTATATATAGTGAAAACCATTACATCATAACTTAACTTAACTTAACTTGCAAGTTAAATTTATTCCCTGATTGATAATTTTTAAAATTGTAAATAAATCTCTCTTTGATTCTCTCTTTTCATTAATTATTATCTTTGAATATGGACGAGTACAATGTATATAGACCTAAAATTTGAAAATCCATAATTATATAATAATTGGGGTTTTTTTTTTTTTAAATGCAAGATTAGAAAAGGTATCATCATAACATTAATATATATATATATATAAGGGATCATTTTACACTCTATATGAGCTTAAAAGTTTTATACCATTTCATAACTTAATGTACAATTTATTTGTAGCTTAATATACAATTTGTCCCTTAAAGTAAACCTATTTTGACACTTTACCTTTTAAAATTTTTTCTTAGACGTTTTGCCTCATAAACTTTTATTTTGGACATCATTTGCCCCTTCCATCGATGGAAGACTAATGGTACTGTGACGGTGTTAACGTGGCATGGTCCACGTCAACAAAGGTGCAACATGGCACAACATCCTACATGGATCGTGCCACGTGGCACAATTGTCCTACGTAGACCATGCCATGTGGCACAACCGTTTGACATGGACAATGCCACGTCAGTATTATCACGGTGCCGTTGATAGAGGGGGCAACTAGTGCCCAAAATAAAAGTTCATGGGGCAAAATATCCAAGAAAAAACTTTAAGGGGCAAAGTGTTTAAACGGTATACTTTAGGGGACAAATTTTGCATTAAGCCATTTATATTTAGTTAATCTAACTGTTGAATTTCATACTCTATTCACATACATCATAGATGTAAAATTTTAAGTTAATTTAAAATGTGTTTTAATATGTTAGAATTTTTAATTGTTAAATATTATTAAAAATATCCAAAAATGTTGGAGTCTAAATCAATATCATAAAAATATTGGATTAACTTAAATTTTTACGTGCATGATAGATTCCAATATATATCTTTAAATCTAATTAATAGTCGGATTGTTAAAAAATTAATCGTATGTCAAGTTATAAAATGATATAAAACTAAAAGTTTTATATCGAGTATAAATGATCCTCCTCATATATATATATATATATATATAAATATATATATATATATATATATATATATCATAACATAACCAAGATATAACCCCCAAAAATAATCTACTTATCCAACGCTATATCAAGTATTTAAGACCATATATGTTTCCACCAAAAAAAAAAGACCATATATGCAAAAATGATATTATAACTTATAAGCAAAGAAATAAAATCATATAGGCATTGGAGAATTAATGGGAAGAAATCACCTTATGGAGAATGACTTGGTGTCCGCTTGACCATTAACATAGCTATCACAGCCCATTTTGCTGCAAAGAAAGGCCCAGAAACCCTACGTCAGAAAACAACCGCGAAGAGCAGTTTGGATAGCTCGATGAGAATCAAAACAAGCAACCCAGTTTAAATTATAGTCAAACGAATTGTCTCGAAAAGTACATAAAATCACGAGCTTTTCGGCAACAGCCGATAATACCTTATTAAGAAGTTAAACAAAAAAAAAAGGGGGACACAGAGTATAAAAAAGAAGGGAAGTTTGGAAAATGGGGTTGAGAAGAAGACGTTGAAGATGATGATTAGAAGAGAAATGATGGCAAAGTTGAAACAGAGAAAGAAGATGAAGAGGGAATGATAACAGCAGGTTTTAGCAGAAGGAGAAGATGATGAGCTGAAACAACATATATATCTATCTATATATATATATATATATATGCCAAGAGGGTTATTGAAGGGAAAAAAAAAAAGAAGAAGAAAGAAGGGCTAGATAATCAGGCTGAAATCCAATTGTGTGTAACTTGCTCAGAAGAAAGATGTCTTGTATCAAATTTGCTCATAAAGTCTATGGCGATATTCGACTAGAAACGGAGAGGGAACATGGAAGTTGAAGGTGGGGACTGGGGAGGCACTTTCTTAAAATTCCAACTTTGAGAGAATTAAGAAAGTTTTTTTACTGCAAACGTTATGATGTAAAATCTTTTGTTATATAGTAGTAGACTAGATTGGGAAAATAGAGTAGATTAAATGGATTTTTTTAATTGATATTTCTGGCAAGAAATATTTAATTAGCATAAGGATTTTTTTATATATATAGACTTTTGAGTTTTTTGTTTTTTAATATATAAATGGTTATATCCAAAAATATAAACTATTTTTTTCAGAGATTGCCACAGTTCCATAGAACATTCTTTTCATCTTTGTCATATGGATGTACGAAAGTGCTTTTCGTAAAAAAAAAAAAAGTTTTATGACTGTTTTTGATAAGAAGGAAATTGTTCTAGATTTGATATATATATATCTTAATATTAAAGGCAACAAAAGAAGCTATTACTAGAACTTTTGTGTGGCATGTATTTTGTGCTACTAAAAGTATTGTAACTGTTGTGATTTATTAAACTTTTTAATTTATGACAACAATATTGAAAATGCTACATAACTGTTGTTATATGTCTATCTAAAAACATATATCAAATTGCTGTTCACCAAATGCTGTTAAAAGCCAAATTTGGCGTAGTGTGTTATGGTATTGGAGAAATCAATTTTTACATGGTTTTATTCCGGCAGACCTTCAAACGCACAACAAAAAATATGGACTAAATTCTAAGGAGGCTTGGGATATTTTGCGCAAATCTGATTCCAGAATTCGTCATGAGATCTTGATTGACCGGTCAAAACCAGGACATACTGTTGTTATGGTTAAATGTTGATGGAACTTTTCAACGTGAGGGGCATGCGGCAGTAGGTGGTGTAGCACTGTAGTGCGGGATGGCAATGGCTATTGGCTTTCTGGCTCTACTCATAGGATTGGCATCTCACATGTTTTTAACAGCTGAGCTGAGGGGCATCTATCAAGGGCTTCAATTGTGCTGGAATCTCAATTACGAAAGGTTGAATTAGAAACTGACTCCTTGCTTGCGGTACAATAAGTGCTTAATCAGAATTTGTCTATATTGAATTCCCCATTGGCATATTATACAGGTGATTCAAGAACTACTTAGTCGTGATTGGGTCTTTGCTCGATCTCTCACTTCATTGTGACGCCGATGCAAGTGCTGATTGGATGGCTATAGTCTTTAGACTTGCATGTTTTTGATAACCTGTTTAGGATGTTCGATCTCTTTCATTTTCTGATTCTTTAATTATTATGTGGCTACCTTAATGTAGTTTAATTTCTTTTCTCCTATGTATGGAAAAAAAAATATAAACTATTGGGATCACATATCTCCTTATTTTCCACCTAATTAAATAATAGGTGCATAATCTAACCATATATGTCAATCCTCTCATTTTACATTAAATTATTCACTGCTGTGCACATATAATTCAATCTAATTTCTTATTAATTAGTAGCATTATTTTTTTTTTCATTTTGTAATAGTAAATCTTGAGTAAATAAAAAAGTGATGATAGGCATATCCTACTTTAATCAAAGAACAGAATTTCATCACTTGAAATTATCTATTGCATAATGTTAATTAATCCGGACAGTGGTATCGAATCAAGAACGCCTATATTGATCCAGCTCTTCCTGGAGTGTCTCTATTATCTGATTCTTCTCAGAAATGGTCGCCAAAAGCCTCGTGTTCTCCTCTCGGAGTGCCTCGAACTGCCCAACTATGCCTTCGATCCATGCTTCAATGGCCTCATCACTCAACCCGAAGGCACTTTCTACCACTCTAACAACACGCCATAAACTCACAGCGACCAGCAAACCTCCCCCTTCCTTCTCCAAAAATGCTTCCAAAAGCAATGCCCCAATAACAACTAGGCCATCAACAACATAGCCTGGCCGTCTAAAGAAAGCACTGCCAAGCCCCACGGCTAAGGCTACTGACTTAGCAGAAAGCAGCGCCAGGATGGAAATTCCTACCCAATGATACCAAGCTCTCTCTGTGACTAGCGCTGCTTTTCTTGGGAGAACATGAAAGTAAAGTGGAGGATAGTTCAAGAATGGTAAGGATTAGGTCTAGAAGAAGCAGTGATATTGCAACAATGCGGAGTTGGGTTGTTTCTAGGAATTTGGCCAAGTGGTTTCTCCAGGATGCTCTGCTGGATGATGACTGATTTTGTTCTGATCTCGGGTTAAAAAGGTGCTGCCATTTCTGCCTTTTGTACCAGATTTTGATGAGATTCTGGATTGATATTTCAACAGATGCAATGGAGACTGATTGTCGCGAGAGACCATTTTTGGTGAAATCGGTTGGATTCATTTCAGGTTATATTTATGGCTACATCATAAAATCAACCAATAATTATATAGCAATATGTTTAGCAGAAGGAATTGATATAATGACGATGCTTAAATCAAAGACACGTGAAATGCAAGGAAGCTTTTGAAGAATTGCATGCTTTTGGGTCACGTTGATAGTCACTTTACTGTTATTTATTTCGTCACTGAAGATATAAAGCTTCAGCCAAATCCCCTGCTAACATCACCGCCCCAAATGATGACTCCAGCAACCCAAATGGCACCCAAAAACATCAGTAAAAGATGCTTCAAGCAAGTATTACAAAGCTCTACGAGTGTTCTACCAAAACCAATCCACGATCTCAACATTGCTGACCGAATAAATTTTATTAGATTAAACTTATAAAGATGGTTTTCTCCGATGGCAAACGCCGTCTTTGCAATCAATTACTGTATTAAGATAATCGATATACATTTTTTCCATTGAAAAATACGATTAATGCATAAAATTCATCACATTCCATAGGCCTAGAGGCCATTACAGAAGATCAGGCCTTAACCCGAGCAACATCCGCAATAAACCATATATAAGTTCAGCAGCATTAATTACAAATATTACGCGCAATCCTAGTGTAGCAAAGTATGGTCCTCGCTAGATGCTGCGACGTGGTATAGACACCGAGGCAGTCACCTGCAATCATAATACTAGGGATGTAAACATGCAATTATGCAAACCAAAATCTATAAAACAAAGGACTAACTAAAGATTACGATTAGGAATCAATTTCCACAAGGATATGTGGAGCAGTTCGAGGCTACCCTTGAGGCCCCATAACTCATCTCATAGCGCAAGACAATTATAGGCCCAACATTCTGCAAGTATCATAATATCTCTATATCTAAAGATCCATCTCCCTCTTCCTCACTCCACAAGCCTTTTATTCTACACTTCATCACAACATAATTGACAACCTACTCTAGGGCAGTGTTCGAATAAGACTTTAATTAGGACTAAAAAGGCCCTTGAACTATTCCACCTAACCCAAATAAACCCTCTATATTCTTATTGTACGTAAATATAATCAGCTAATATAATTAACCTTTAATTATACAAGCCTAAGCCCTAAAAACAATCATATATAAGAATTAATGTTCTAATGTCATCAATGTTAAGTGGCTTATTTAGATGCATATTGAAGCGTGGGGCTTACTTAGATATGAATTAAAGTTGTTTAATTTATTTGGGTAGAAATTAAAGTATAAGGGCTTGTTTGTGTATGCAGTGAAGAAGTTTACCAGCTATTATAACATTTAAGCCTAGAAATAAAGAGTTGCATATGAAAAATTCTGGATTCTAAACTACATAGGGTCGGTAGACTCAAGAAAAAGTCATGTTTCTCATGCCCAAGAACAAAAAAAAAAGGCAATTTCTAGTTGTGTAAGAAATTCAGAAATTCAGTCCAATGAGTAAAGTTCATTTCACTTTCAGGTGGCCAATTTCCTTATAAAACAAAATGTCCAATGTACCATGGCCAAGAAGTTAAACATATAGGAGTATTATATTATTTAAAAAGTACTGCTGGTTGACTACTTTGACATTTAAAGCAATTACAACGCTAGATAATTACAAAATCAATAATAAATTGGCATAACAGCCAGCAAACTCTGACCAAAGAAAAAAAATAAGAGTCAGCAAAGACATCTCATCTTGTTACCCTACAGCATATGCTAGATTTCTTCATCATTTGGTGGAAAAATAATTTGGGACTCTATTCTTTCAAAAATGCGCATATATATATATATATATATATTGAGTGAAATGGTAATACCTACAATACGAGAAAACATGCAGGCTCAAGATAATATCCAGGCCGGAGATCGACCGTAAAAGTCCTGGGATACTCTATAGTGACCCATGACTTTGTCAGAGGAAATCTTTCCGTGCGTCCAGTATGCAAATAATTGGCGTTAATTTTGCAATTTAAGCATAGAATAAGATCTGTTCTGGCAGTTGTCTCCGAATCCGGTTCAGACCAGAGAAAGCATAAGGTGCCACCACCCACCAAAAACATATAGGCGCCGGAGTAACATTTGCGATCAAGTCCAAGTATTTCCTCAACGGGGTACCACTTTTTGTCAATCAAATCGTTGGAATGCATTTTGCAGTCGTATGCAGAGTAACAGTACAGAATATTATCCAGCACAGCACTAGTTGTGTACAGGCTTAAAACACGCGTAGAAGATGTGCACGGCGCCAAAGCCTTGATGGCACCCGTCAATAGATTTAAGGTTTCTTTTCTTTTTAGCTTTGGAGACCAGAATTAGGGTATCGTTTGGACTTTTCTAATTTCCTTTAACAACGCGTATCGTTTGGACTTTTCTAATTGGGCTGGTGTGGTATGTCTATTTATATCTATCTGTTATCTATTAGGTCAAATTATTAATTAGTCACTTTATTATACGAAAAGTGTAGATTTAATTCATTTATTTTGATTTAATTAAATTGAGTCATTCTATTATTATTTATTATTAATTTTAATCCAATTACCTTAAATTTCTCCAATTACTAATACTAATCTAATCACCTAATGGTGTGTTAAATTTCTCCGGTTAATGATATTGATTATAATGACATGTCCTTTTAAAAAATGCTTAAGAAAACGTAACTGTTTTTTTAACTACATTAGATATATTTTACGCCGAACTGATTTTTTTTTGTTTTTTAATATTTAATTTTATACTTTTTAGCAATTTTTTAATCATCATCACAATAAAAAAATAGCTCACATAATTAAAAAATAGGTCACATCAAATTTTTTTAATAATTCTTTATATTTACACGTTGCTAAAGTCAACACCAAATTTATACGTTATCAAAGTCAACATCACATTAGTAAATTTAATAATGAATTACTATATAACGTGACAGCAAGAGAGCTAATTTCTAAAAACAGGAAGAATTAGGTGTCTAAATACAGCAAGAGAGCTAATTTCATCAAATCTACACAGGCCTATAAGATGACCATACCTCTCTTAATCTGTCTCTTAAAGCATGTCGCACCACTTTTATCAGGGAATTGGAGAAGGGAAAAAAAAAGAAAAAGAGAAGTGAGAAATGGAAATAAAGAAAGAAAAACAGAGAGGCCATACTTTTTGCAACAACTGGATTTCTTAAAAGGGAAAATGAACAGAAAGATACCAACAACATGTCTGTGTATGCATCATAATAGATTTAAAGCAGTTGCATAATTACTAAAAAATGGCCTCATTAGTTAAAAAGTGGCCAAAACCCTTTTAGTAATGGCAGTGATTGGGGAGGCTAAGGAAAAGCTTCGCCTTCTTGACAGTTGACACATCTATTTGAGCTTCTTAGTTCATTCACCTCTGCCCAACACCCACAGGCTAGAAGGAAAGACTAATCCGATAATTTAAAATGCATGAGCATACATGTTGGAAATCTCGCTGACTCTTTGATGACATATTTGACAACTTTAGATGGATAGAGTACGTATGGCCCTTTCAGTAATCGGAAAAACTTTGGAATAACGTCAACATGTACTCATGTCTGACATTCACATCCAACTCCAAGCAACATAGCACCATTGAAGTTGACTCATGACACTGGTGAAAATTAAAAAGTTGGTGCAACATATATATAAAATAAAGTAAAATAAAACGACCAAAAGGAAAAGGATGTAGATAAGTCAATAAATACACAAAGAAACTTTCCAGGAAAACTAACAAATAAATTGAGCTTTTATGCTCCCCAAATTAGTATGATAACTAGCAAGCTATTCTTATCAACTAAAGATCAATACATTAATCATACATATGTACAATGTTTTCGTTGGGAAGGAATTTTTTTTGTGCCTCGCAACTTAAGTAGCAATATTAAGTCTTTTTTGCACTTTGACTACCTTGATATCAGTCCACAAACACTTCTGTCATAAGACAATAAGAAGAGGCCAAGGTAAACCACATTCAAAGATAGCCCCACACTGTTGTAGCAATTCCACATATCCCCAAATAAATTTCACAGTTGAAAGTTAAAAAAAAAATACTCCTAAATATTGGATCTAAGATATATTCAAGAACCCAAACGCAATTTTGTTTGTGATGGTGACAAAAGATTATTGCTTTTTGTGTTAAATCTCAACTTTCTGTTAAATTCATTATGAAATTGCATCAATCAGTGACAAGCAATGGAAAACCATTTATAGCTCTTGCTATGCTGAGCATATCTAAACGTGAATCATTTAAAAGTTATTGTTTATCCACCGGTAAAAGTACCCCATAAGTCCCTTTACTATAGAAAAATGTTCAATTCTATCCCTGTACTATAATTTGGGTCAATTTAGTCCCTCTATTATCAGAAATTGAACAAATTAATCCTTATTATTAAAAAAGTAAACTTTTACTATTAAAATTGATGACGTGGCGGTTCCATATCATCACAGTGCTGACGTGTCATTGCCACGTCATCACAAATGTTGACGTGGCATGCCACGTCAGAAATGTTAATTAAAATTTTTTTTAAAAGGAGTAATTTGTATAATTACAAATAATATAGGGATTAAATTGAACAAATTTATATAGTATAGGGATTAAATTGAACAAAAATATAGAGTATAAGGACTTACTAGAAACTTTAACATCAATAATTGAAAATTTTTTCTAAAATTATATACAAATTTATATGGTATAGAATTATTAATTGAATGTGTTTTTTATATAATTAATGATAGAAAGTAGAAATAAATTAATAAATCAAAAGTATTATATCGTGTTATATTTTTTTATTATAAAAAATTGAACATTGTTTACTAATTATATGAAAAAAAAGTGTTTAGTATTATATAAAGAGGCACATGTTTTAAAAATATTTGTTTAGTTTTTAGTTTTTATTTTTCTAATAGAAGACATGTGGAGTACTTTTATAAAAAAAATTGAAAAAATCATTGTTTATTATAATCATATTCAAAATATATATATAATCATTTAGGTTTATTAATTTATTTTTACTTTCTTCCTATCATTCATTACATAAAAATATCTTAAATGATAATTATATCTACTTACAATAATTTAAGAAAAATTGTTCAATATTATAGTATATAAATAGATACATGCTATAAAAATATTTGTTTAGATTTTATTTTTCTAGTAGTCAATTTTTTAATAAATTCTACATATAAAACTATTAAAAATTAAATAAAGTTACATTTGAATTTAAATATAGTTTTCTTTAATTTTAATAATTTTTTATTTTAAATGTATG
Organism: Microcos paniculata; assembly: GCA_030664755.1. NCBI lineage: Eukaryota > Viridiplantae > Streptophyta > Magnoliopsida > Malvales > Malvaceae > Microcos > Microcos paniculata. Next base: position 7,456,125 of record CP131462.1, on the reverse strand, counting down.
AAAATTAATTTTTAAATAAGTAAAAATTAAACAAAAATCTTTAGAACAAGTGTCAATTTATATAATATTGAATTTTTTTCTTCATATAATTACTAATCAATGTTTCACATTTTATAATAAAAAAAAGAAAATATGGTATACACTTTTGATTTATTAATTTATTTTCACTTTCTTCCTACCATTGATTATGTAAAAACACATTCAATTAATAATTGTATACTATATAAATTTGTATATAACTTTAGAAAAAATTTTCAAGTATTGCTGTTAAAGTTTTTAGTAAGTCCCTATACTTTATATTTTTGTTCAATTTAATCCATGTACTATATAAATTTGTTCAATTTAAACCCTATACTATTTGTAATTAAACAAATTAGTTCTTCTAAATTTTTTTTTAATTAACATTTCTAACATGGCATGCCACATTAGCATTTGTGATGATGTGGCATGACACATCAGCACTATGATGATGTGGTGCCACATCATCAATTTTAATAGTAAAAGTTTACTTTTTTAATAATAAGAACTAATTTATTCAATTTCTGATAGTAGAGGGATTAAATTGACTCAAATTGTAGTACAGGGACTAAATTGTAGCACCTGTGGGGTACTTTTACCCTTATCCACCACTTTGTCTCTCAAAGCAATAACAACAGACTGTTTAACTTTGAAACGAAGTTAATTACAATTAAATGAATCGAAGCATAAAGCTAACACAAGAAATTTTACTAAACGCGAAGGGCAGCTATTTGCTCTTTTGCCTCCCAAATTGGCTGTTTAGGTACATGAATGAGATGACAAATTAAATACTAGTAAAAAGATTGTATAAAGTTTGATGTAATTATTAGCTGACAATTTTTTACATAAGATGATTCAATATATTAAATGGTTTTTAACTATTCAAGATTTTATCTTTTTTGTTTTTGGAGCAAAGATTTTATCTTTTTAATATCGTTTAATTGAACATTTTCCATTTAATTAGGATCGTTTATCAAATGTATGTTAGGTTGACAACGATTTATATGAACTTCTTTTATTTTAAAGAGTAATGCTACGTACCCACCCAACCCGTCTATATATTTTTGTCTCGCCTTTTATTCCGTCTCACATTACTTTTATTAATTATTTGGTCTTATTTTTTTTCTTTTTTTAAAATCCTATCATAGCAATCTCATCAAATTTCAAAATTTAATCTTAATAACCAACCTTATCAAAAGTAGGGTTAAACTTTATAAAAATGAGCTAAACTTTGTGATAATGGAAAAAATCACATCAGACGGGACAGTGACGGATCCGGAGAAGTAGATGAAAAAGCATTTTTATTCTTTTATTACAATTATCTAGGATTGCCAAAAAAAAAAACCAAATGAAACGCTCTCAAAATGTGGACGTGTCCTAACAATGCAATTTATCATACCATAAAAATTGAGATACAGTGCTTAATATATTGACAGTTATCCCAAGGTATACAATTATTACAATTGGTCTTTTTAGTATTTAAAAGTATGGTCATCAAAGACATTAAGGTTTTGTTTGGTAGGGAAATAGAAAATTGAAAAGAAAGAAAATGAGAAGAACAAGATGGAAAACAAAATTATTTTTTCCTTAGCATGCCTTTTTTGGTCAATCGGAAAATTGGATGAAAAAATTAATTCTCTTTTCTTTCATTGGTTGGTAAAGGAGAAAAATAGAAGGTAAGAAAATTAATTTAGCATACTTTTATCATTATACCCCTTTTTACAAAATAACAATTTTTAGTTGACATTTATTAATTTTTTACAATTTTTTATTTATGAAAAACTTCCGTATATAATACTAACAAATTTTAATTGATATTTAACAATAAAAATTGATAAATTTAGAAGGAAAATTATTACATTAATATATGATTGATTTATTTGCAAAAAAAAAAGGATTCTTTTTTGTCAAAACAACAAATAAAAATGGACTTGCCGATCAAAGAAAAAACCCTTTGGTCCAGTAAAATAAAAAAAAAAGTTTTTTGGTTAACCTGCTTCATAAAAAAAAAAAATAGCCCGTTACTCAAAGAAAAATAACTCTTTCGGCTTGTAGAACACAATCCATTTTCCTTGGGTCAAGAATTTTTATGTACTACCATGCATGATGTGCAGCGTGATAGAGGGGTATTTTAGTCTTTTTAACTCTTTATTACTCATTAATGTGGTACACTTAATTTTCTTTTTTTGTCATCCATCCAAAATTAGACTAATTTTGTTAATGTAGAATGAGCAAAAAATATATACCTTTTTTATTTTCTTTCTTCTTTGTTTTCTCTCCACCCAAACCCTTTAATTTTATTTTTAATTTTAATTTTTTTGTCCACTTTTCTACTATCCTTTTTCTACCTAAAAGTTTGGAAAAGATAATTTAGACTTTCTATAATTTGAAAATTCAAATAATCAAACCACAGTCCCCTATTTCAGTAAAAAAAGAAAAAAAAAAAAACCACAGTCCCCTCTAAGCTAATGATAGACAAGTCAATTTCCTTTCCGCAATGTTGAAAAACCCATCTCGGATCATGACCCGTCGAGGTTCCTGAGTCACGGGTCAACCGGTTTGACCGAGGGAACCGGTTGGGTCAACTATATGACATCATCAGTCATCACACTTATATGGTTCCTTTTAGTTATTGTTTTTCTTCTCCTTACTTTTTATTTTTGCGTCACAAACTGACAGATATCTTTTCATCACCTATTAAAATTTAATTTCTGACCAAGCTTTTCTTTTTGCACGTGCTTATCTTTACCCTCTGTCTAAAACAACTAAACAAGTCATCTCCTCCCCACTCAAGCTCTCAACGCGGGCCAGCCCTTTGTTCTAAAGCGTTCAACGCAGGTACAGTTTAAAAAATCTCAAAAAATAATCACAAACACTTCTTCTCTTCCTCTCCATATTTTAATAAACCATTCTCCTCCAAAACTTTTTTTTTTTTTTATAAAATACCAACAATTCACTAAACCTAATAAAATCTTATTCATCGAAATCAACCGTTGGATGATGTTTATTTTGGAATGCATTGTTCTCTACATCCTATACTTACACTTCACCATTGGGATAAGCCTAAAAATCAATTTAACGGCTTTACTCAAATTTCAAATTTCGATTTTTTTGAGTTTTTTGGATCAACCAATTTCAGGCTTTCCAAGTTTTGACTGATTCTTACCCCAAATGGATTAAGGGTACTCTCCGGACCGGTAAGGCCTCCGGGTTCCGATCGAACCGACTGGTCTGGTCCGATTCTTCTAACACGGGCTTTCCGTCCTTGCCAAGTGTCGTGTGTGGAAATATATCATTTCCTTTTCGAAGACTCGAACAGTCAACACGTCTCTGCTTCTCAGTGGGCCATCATTTTTCCTGGACAATAATTGCTCTACTTTTTTACAATTTTTGTTGACTTAGAATTGAGAGAGGCGAAGAAGAAAATGCAGCGCAGGACCTTAGAAATTTCTAGCAAATTACTTCAATGAACATGTGGTACTGATGAGGGTAACGCATCTAACACTGTACCTTGTCATTATTCTAATTTTCGTGACCAGTTAGTTAGAATCTATCCTTAATTAATTATCAACAAAAAGGGAGTGCAAGGTATTTGTCAATATTAATTAAGTGTGGAAAATTGGAACCAACTTTATTGCATCTGTGTATTCAAAAGTTACCGGCGTATTTAAAAGTTAGTACTAGTAGTGAAAAAGACACGAAATTAAGACCGGACGTACAAGACCTAAGAAATTTCTTGGAAACTTGATCAGGGGAAACCAGCAGATGCCAGGCTATATATTTATTAGGCCACTAGCTAAATCATTGTTTTCATCATAGAAACTAATAAACAAAGAGCAAAGGGAGTAAGAGAGAATTAATAGAGTAATGGGTGTTGGCTTTGTGTTTTATTGTTTCGTGCTGCTATGGCTTGCACAAGCAGTAGCCTCTAAAAGACATAAGCCTGGAGATTGTGGACAACAAAAATGTGGGAATGTTTCTATTACGTACCCATTTGGAATAGGAGAAGGGTGTTATACTAATACCTATTTTGAAGTAACCTGCAACAAAACTGGTGGACGAAAAAAGCCCTTCCTAAAGCGCCTTAATCTGGAGCTACTGGATTCTTCTTCAGACAGCGTAGTCGTCAACCACCCAGTAATATATTTCAACTGCGGCGACAACGACAAAGACAACAACAATGTTACGGGCGCCTTTACTAAAATCCTAGATAAGAGTCCGTTGTCCTTCTCAACTTACAACTCCTTTGGCTCCATAGGCTGCGGCAATTTGGCTACTGTTCTTAGTAATCGAATCCCCATCGGCAGCTGCCTACAACAAGGATGTGGCCACGGGCAGTCCTGCACCTCATATCTTCCCGAAGATCTGAGTCATTTAGCTGTAAACATGACACAGCTGATTCCCCCTGCTGCTAAGGAAAGCAACAGATGCAGCTCTGCTTTCATCTTCGATCATTTTGACTTTCCCCGCCCCACTGGCATTGGTACCACACATGTTCCTGCGAGGCTGGAGTGGAGATCTAACTTTACATGCGATTTGGAAGGTAAATCTCACCACTCACTATTGGCATATTGTCATTGACATGCAATAAATATGCTTTTGATTATAATTATATTTTATAATATACACTTTTACTTTAATGCAACAAAAATAAATGAAAATTGAGTAAAAAAAACAAATGAAAATTTTCTTATTAAATACTTCCTCTGTCCCTATTTATCTGTCCCTATTAATCGTTTCACACAGGATAAAAAAAGTAGTTAAGACACAAAATTCCATAAACATTTACTTAACTTTCCTATTTTATCGCTATCTCTCTCCCTCTTTAATTCTTACTCATATTTAAGAAACTATTCATTTACGAGAAAGAGGAAGGAGTTTGAAAGGGTAAGTTTAGAAAATTAATAATTAATGTTAGTTGAGACAGATAAATAGAGATAAAGGGAGTAGCATAATAGCTAGTATTTTGGTAATATATGATCGTGGATATATGTCCAACCTGTAAAATTAGAAAATTGAAATTGAAAAGAATTAATATAATTAATGAGGGGGAGATCAACATACAACGGTCGTAAAACTAACGCATATACTTTTTATATGATTAATTCAATCATTTAAGTTATGTTCTATTTAAGTAGATCATATGTGACAAATTTCAAATTTATTGAAACTATCTAACTATTTCTCTAATATAAAATATATTGAAAATATTGAGAGAGGTTAAATTCTTGATTGATGTGATAAAGATATCGAATTGACTTAAAATTTTATATTAATTTTAAGTGGCTATTTGCCTGAGGTCTAAAATCCCATTATTTATAAATTATATGTGAGTTTTGTTCAATTTATATATTAATTTGTTAGATCAGATTGTTGGTACATTGGTTTGTCTAATGATTTTACAACAGATGTATGGGTTTATATGAGATAGTAATGAGATTTCATTATATCCTAAAAAAAAACATGCATAATACATTTAACTATACTCCAATGGTTGGTTTGTAAAAATATTAACCATATATATAAATATGTATAAAAATATTAACCATATATATGTATAAAATAAATACCACGTAATATATGTAAACAAAGAGAATAAAACGGAATATACATGAACAATTTTTAATATATATGTATGTATGTATCAATACCAATTAGATATTTCAAATAGTACCACAAGATTCGAACCTATAGTATTGTTAGAGCTAATTGAAAAGGGAAAAAAAACTAAGATTTGGAAGAAATGAAATTGGAATAATTAATTACCTAAGGTTTTTATTAAAATTGCAGTTTCTTATAATTATATATATATATATATATATATATATGATGTTTATACAGTGATTAGAAACAGTAACTAACATTTTTCTGGATGTTCACTATATATATGGATGCTCTAATTCTTGGCAAGCAGCTGGAAAATGTCATGAACCAGGCTCGGAATCGAAGAGGACTTCTTGTAGAAGAAGCTGTGGTGGTGTTCTTATCGAGTATCCATTTGGAATAGAACATGGTTGCTATATGAATGATTGGTTTAAGGTATCATGCATTAATATAACTGATCAGCAGGGCCAACAGAAGCAGAAGGCTTTTATAAATAAGACTCATGATCTGGAATTACTCAATACCTCATTTTTGGAGGGTCAAATTATCGTCAATAATCCAATAACTTACTCCGATTGCCCCAATAAAAAAAGTACGGGCTCAAGTGTCAATCTAAAAGGCAGCCCATTTTTCTTCTCTACCTCCAATTACTTCGCATCTGTGGGTTGCGGCAATTTGGCAATATTTCATAATCATTCTACTGATGATGATCCTATTGGAAGTTGCCTGCAACCCAGCAATGGTAGCGATGGAGGTGGTTGCGCGCTCCGATCAGTTTCGTGGGGTCTTAATTCCTTTGCGGCAAATATGAAAAAGATTTATCCTAGTAATAATTGCAGCAACATATCATGTCCCTCTGCTTTCTTGACTGACTATGACTGGTGGAGTGAGGAGACAAACCGTGATCAGATAAATGGGACGCACGTCCCTTCAACGCTGCAATTTGCCACACCAAAAACCGGATTTTGTGAGTTGAAAGAAGGTTCCAACACCAATTGTGCCCCTGATCGCACATATTGTTGGACAAACTTAACCTCTATATATCTATGTGTTTGCTCCAACGACACTTCCACTTCCTCCTATTATTACTATCAGGATGTTTGCACAGGTACGGCTTAATTATTATCTATCATTTTAAAATACTTTGTACTATAACTTTTAATGATATACAAATACCAAATACTTAATATTTACAATTGATGAATTTAATTAAATTAAACTATATTTCTTTTTTTTTTTTCTTGATGAAGGAAGTAAAGTATATTCCATTATCGACTTGCAATGTTTACGAGTGCATAATTTGTCACGAGTTAATTAGTAGTAATACTTTACACAATGAAGACTAATGCATATAAAGGCTTCGATTAGTTAGATCATAAACATAAAAAATAACGTGACATTTTGTAGTACGTTAAAAAACATGTACATATGCACCGCATATATACAAATGCAATGATAGAAAAAAAAAAGAAATTTAATAATGAATTACTAAGTTCACAATATTGTTATATTTGTACTGGTAAGATTTCCACTAACTCCCTGATTTTTGGTATTTACCTTCGCTCTAATGAATTACTAAGTTCACAATATTGTTATGTGATCAATGACAGCAAGAGGCAAATGTGGGGATCTTAGGTATAGATATTGTTATATGCTTTGTTTGAATGAACCTGGCAATTATTGTTCCCCGACATCATGCCCTCCGGGATATGTATATGATAGTGATATAGATGGATGCGAGCCGAAACGCATTTCAAGAAAGGAGTTGGCAATCGTTGCGGGTGAGAATTAAATTCACTTTCTTTATTATTTATTCCTCGTATGTATATAAAGTTATTACTAATATTGTATGTATAATGTATGTATGTATGTAGAGAATATGGCATATATTAAGAATTACTTAAATAAATATTTGAATAAAATGCTTGCCACAAAATATATATAACTTAGATCATTAAAATTAATTACAATATTTTCCTCAACTAATAGTAGTACGTATAAGTAGCCTTCTATTACATAATGTTTCTTTGAAATTAATGAAGTTTGATCAGTTTATAATTGGTTAATTAAATATTTTAATTAATTAGTTGGGTAGAAAAAGAAGAAAAAAAGGTTTTAATGAGTAACTACCTAGTAGCTGGGGAAATGTGTCTATATATTTGCTTTCTTTCGAAGAGTATAATTTAATTAAAATGTTCAACTGATTGATATATGACATTAAATTCTTGGTGTGCTATCCTCGTCTCCTGATATGTACAGGTTCTGGCACGGGTATTGGGACATTAGTTTTGCTACTTGCTATATGGTTCATGTACAAAGTGCTAAAAAGGAGAAGAAAGATCAGGCGCAAGCAAAGATACTTCAAACAGAATGGGGGTTTATTATTGCAGCAACAATTGTCTTGCAATGAAGGTAAGATTGAAACAATAAGATTTTTCACTTCAAAGGAGTTGGAGAAGGCGACTGACCACTATAACGAGAATCGTGTACTTGGTCAAGGAGCCCAAGGAATTGTCTATAAAGGAATGTTAGCCGATGGACGCATTGTGGCTATTAAGAAGCCTAAAGTGGAGAAAGATAAGAAGAAAGCGTTCTTGGATGAAAAGCAGCTTGTACAGTGGGTCAACGAGGTGATGATTTTATCACAAATTAACCATAGAAATGTGGTTAAATTATTAGGATGCTGCCTAGAGATCCAATTTCCTTTATTAGTGCATGAGTTCATCCCCAATGGGACACTCTCAGAAATGATAAATGACCAGAGTGAAGAATTCCCACTTACATGGGAAATGCGTTTGCGGATTGCAATTGAAGCTGCAAATGCTTTATCATATTTGCACTCAGCTGCTTCTTTCCCAATTTATCATCGAGACGTAAAGTCAACCAACATACTTTTAGATGATAAATACAGAGCAAAGGTATCAGATTTTGGCATTTCAAAATCAGTTGGACTTGAGCAAACTCATCTAACTACTACAGTGCAAGGAACTTTTGGATACTTAGACCCAGAGTATTTTCAGTCTCATCAATTTACAGAGAAGAGCGATGTTTATAGCTTTGGAGTTATTCTGGCTGAACTTTTAACTGGACAAAAACCTTTCTCCTCCGTACCAACGAACGAGGAAGTAAAAAGCCTGGTTCCTATTTTCTTACTTTCAATGAAGGAGGGTTCCTTACTTAATATTCTTGATCCACGGGTGAGGAACGATGGTTCACATGAAGAGATTATGGCAATTGCCAGGCTTGCAAAAAGATGCTTGAATCTTAAGGGGAAGAGAAGGCCTACAATGAAACAAGTTGCAGTTGAATTGGAGAGTATTAGGGCAGCGCCAGAAGATAATTTTGTTCAGCAAATCGGTGATGTTGATGAAGACTCTGAAGATGACAGGGCCGAGCCTTGGGTTATAGCTTCTTGTTCAGCTACGTCAATACTTTTAAGCAATGATAGCGCAACATCGCCACTCCTATTTCCGGATGCTTGTGATGAAGGTACTTATTATTTTGGTGAGAAGTCTTTATAATATTTACCATTCATGTTTAGTCTTTGAAAAGCGAACTTTCCAATTTCCAGATTCAACATACTTGGCGTGAAGAAGATAATGAGGCTGATAATATGGCTAAGGCGGGAGTTAAAAGACTTTGTTTCTCTGCTTCAGATTTTTGTTTAAGCTTTGGTTTGTTGTTCTGCTTGCTTTCTTTCTGGTGTTTTGTTCTTCTGAGCCTTTTTGATGGCCTTCTAATAAATTTGCCTTCAAAAAAAAAAATTCATGTTTAGTTGAAACCGTACATCGTCTAATTTAACTATTTTCATTCTAGATTTTCCCTTTTTTTTGTTTAATTTGTACTCGACCCTTTGTGTAAGTGTGTTAAAACTTAAAATATAAGCCATCTCCATTTCAAATTTCATGGGCAACTCATATTTTCGTCCACAATATTTTTCTTGAAACACCATTGCTAAAACAAATTAAGAACAAGAATTGTCTAAAAAAAAAACAAAATAAGAATTATTATAAAAGAATTTAGATACTATTTATGCTACAAATCCGATGCCAGCTGCAACAATCCATGACGAGCTGCCCCTGCCTCCCACTTATACAGGGGATTTGGGCTTTCCTTATTGACAAATGAAACAGAATTTCAGTATATTCAAAGAGAATTTGATTCTGACCAAAAAAATTAAAAAGAGAATTTGATCAAATTCAAAGGCAATTATTGCCCCATGGACATAGATCACAGAGCAGCAGTTTACCAAAGAATTTGATAACAATTCAAACATCTTATTCATTTATTTAATCTTTAATGCGATACATATATATGACTCGTTAATTTGTTTAATTATTTTAATGCTCCATTTCCCAATCCCCTTCCCAGTAGGAAGCAAAACAAAGAAAAAGTTCCTCTCAAACACCCAATCTCACTCAATATTTGGACTTAAGTTAATTTTTTTACCAGCTTAATTGGTTGTTGAATAACACTTAAGCTTAACAGCTAATAAATTATTATTATAATGATTGCCCAATTACAAAAGTTTTGCTTACCCTCCTTTTCTAAAGGCTTGAACACGCAGTTGCTGCTTTTAAATTCGTCAATCCACTTTCAATTGTTCCCATTTCGGCTCCCCTCAGCAGCCCAACTTACCAAATACTTTGTTTCTCTTATAGCATACTGATCTAGATTCCATTTAATGTGCAGATTACTTTGTGTAAATGGGGAAGTAAAATATTAAAACAACATTGTTTGTCATTATTCAGGTTTGGTGAGCTGATTTTTATACAATGAGCATGCAATTAGCTTCTATATCTGATCCCATGCATCCTCCAGAATGAAAAATTGAAAAGCGACGTGCTTACAACATTCAAACATTTACAGCGGATCTGTTCCTGTTTATAATTAATAATGTTAGTTGTGTTCCAAGTGGGAACACCGGAGCTATAATTTGTTGATTTAAAATCGCCAAGCTAAATCATCATTTTCCATAGAAACAGAACCAAGATCGAATGAGCTAGGAGAAACAGAGAATACACGGGTGCTCGGCTGCTCGCTTGATGTTTCACTTGATCTTGCTACTATGGCTAATACAGTTATACAGGCAGCAGCATCGCAAGAACCAAACATGTCTCGTTATACCTAAAAATTTGGGTTGTTGTCAGAATTCCTCGCCTAGAGTCACTTGCAATGAAACCATTCATGGGCCAAAGGCCCAAAGCCTTTCATGAGTCGTATCGTTCTGGAGCTTCTTGGCAGTTGGCACGCTTTGGGTGACCTGATTCTTAGATCAGGTTCACATAACTTGGTTGTTCGCACTGCTAAATTATAGGTATATTTATTAATTTTTTTTATAACCATAGGTATTTGAATAACAATACAAGTATCCATATAATGATTTAGGATTAATCTTGTTCGAACCGCAAGAAAGCACATACACAGCTTAATAAAATTTATTAAAATTGTTTTTTTTTTGCACAACATTTATTAAATTTGTTGATTGCTATGAATGAAAGAAAATTAGTTCTTGTTGCAATTTGCTAAGAACTTCAAAATTTCTGTTAAAATTTTCATTTTAAGCAATAATAAAAATTGTATGATCTATCTCAGTATCTCACTTTGTATCTCATACACCATAGTTCCCACCCCAATAATATCATAAACGTAGAAACTTACTCTGAAATTAATTTGGAACTAAATTTTTGTCTAGTTTTAGAATTTCCGTTTGAAAAAACCCTAAAACCAAAATAAAGAGTAAACTATATTTTAGAATTGAGACACATGACGTGTTATGATGTGTGGAATGCATGGTAGGACATTGAAATGGGACAGAAGATTTCCATTCTAAGGAATGAAATTAAAGGTGGATTATAACACACTACCCTTATTATATGTCCATATATACTTTCAGCTCATATATAATTGCCTCCTCTAATGGCGATTACCGAGATAAGGAAAATTCTGTAGATACAAATTGAAGCATAGGGGCTTACTTTGATCCAAATTAAAGTTGTTTTATCATGGTAGAAACTAAGTATAAGGGCTTATTTGCATACAAAAAGCATTGGGGTTTATTAGTGTATAGTGAAGAAGTTTAAGAGCTATTCTAACCTTTAAGAATAGAAATAAAAGAGTTACATATGCAAAATTATGCATTCTAATTAGGACTGTTTTCTTACAAAGTACATAAGGCGGATAGTGACTCAACTTAAGGCTATATTTGGTATATGAAAACATTTTCTGTTTTCATTCTTTAAAAAATACAAGAAATCACCATATAAGATATGTGTAGTTTATAGAAATGTATACATGCTTTAGAAAATGAAAATAAAAATGAAAACGTACATAAAATTGAGAACAATTTTTTTTAATCTCATTTTCATTTTCATTTTCTAAAATATGCATACATTTTCTCTTACAATATATATCTTAGATGATAGTTTCTTTGTATTTTTTAGAGAATGAAAACATAAAATATTTTCTCATACCAAACATAGCCTAAAATTCATGTTTCTCTTGCCCCAAAACGGAGTTGAAAAACACAGTTTCTATTTGCGTAAGAAATAAAGGCGAATGAGTAAAAGTTCATTTCACTTTCAGATGGCTAATTTATTTATGAAGCAAAATATCTAATGTAGCATTCCCAAGAAGTGAAACATAAACTAATTACGAGGCAGTTTAGCCAGAAATTTCCACTCGTTCTTTTCCGGATCATAAACCTCAGGCCGAAACCCATCGTTGAACTATCCTCGAAACACATAGATCTTGCCATCAAGAGCCAAAACAATTGGACACCATCGGGAACGACGCATGGAACGACAAGTTTTCCACCCATCTTCAGGCAGGAGAGTATCCAAACAATACATTTCTGAATGAAAATGCGTCCCTAATTCACCTACATGAGTGCAACCGGATCTGCCTATACAGACACCTCCAAGGATGTAGATTTTGGAACCAAGGGCGATAGCACGTGAGCCTGTATTGTATCCGGATCGTAAGATTGGAAATTTCAGGGGGAGATGGCAATGGCTTGAACCGTCCTACAGAGGCGACTCGTACAAGGCATACCCCTTAGGGTCGCCTGCTTCTCCTCTTCCAACCGAGATTAGACTAAAAACATGCTTAGACCCAAAAACCTAGGGTGCAGCCACGGATCCATCTTCTCAACTCTATTATTTGCTATTTTGCAGTGAATAAAAAATCAGACCGGACTGGCCGGTTGAACCAAAAATCGACCATAAGTCCAGTCCGATAAGGGTTGTTAAACTGATTTTTCATGAACCGTTTTGAACAGTCGAATCGGTTGGACCAGTTGAGCCGAAAATTCAATTTTTTTAATTTTTTAAGCTATCTTTAATTGACTAATCCAAGTTCAAAAGAAGTCCAAGTTAATAAAAAGCCCAAATTTTAATTTTTTATTATGTTTAGATTTTTTATTTTGAATTTTTGAGTTTAAATTTTTTATTTTCTTTATTCTAATGTATTCTCATAATAAAAATTTGACTTATATTATAATATAAAATAATTTGTAATAGTTATATAAAAATTTGACTTATGATGTAAAATAATTTGTAATATTTATTTACATTATGTACAGTGAATAAAAAACCGGACCGGTCGATGAACCGGTTGCTTGATCGGGTCACGGTTCAACTAATCCAACCGGTTCAACCGGCATGTCCAATTACTTAAATAATTTAATTTTATTAATTTATGAAAATATTCAAAAAAATTGATAAAAATAAGAAAAAATTCATAAAAAAATATGAAAAAATAAAAATTATTAGTGCATCACATAATCTAAATAAATATTACAAATTATTTTACATCACAAATTATATTTTTATTATAGAAGTATATTAAAATAAAAAAATTAAAAATTTAAGTTCTAAATTTTAAAGTTCAAACATAATAAGAAAATTAAAATTTGGGCTTCCCATTAATTTAGGTTTCTCTCGAATTTGAGTTAATTAATTAAAAATAGCTTTAAAAATTAAAAAAATTTAAATTTCTTGTTGAACCGGTTGGACCGGTTCAATACCGGTTCAAAGCTAATCCGGTTTTAGACATATTACCGAACCAGACTTCTAATCGGTTCCCGGTTCAACAGTTTGAACCGGCCGGTCCGATCCGATCTTTTATTCTCTGATTATGCAATGTATTAATATTTTAAACTTGTTCTTATTTTTAAGGAATTTAAAAAAAAATAAATTGAAAATTAAAGGTTTAAATATTTTAAAATATTAATAAAATTAAAATATTCATTATACCGATCCAAACGGTTCAACCGATTGGACCGGTTGAACCATTGAACCGGTAGCCTCGCCGGTTTTTCGGTTTTTTATTCATTGCTATTTTGCCTCCCAAATTGAACAGGAAAAGCAAACAATATTAAATGAAATAATTTGGGACTCTATTCTTTCAAAAACACGCGTGTGTGTGTATATATATTGAGTGAAATGGTAATACCTACAATACGAGAAAACATGTAGGCTCAAGATAATATCCAGGCCCGAGATCGACCGTAAAAGTCCTGGGATACTCTATAGTGACCCATGACTTTGCCAGAGGTAACCTTTCCGGGCGTCCAGTATGCAAATAATTGGCGTTAATTTTGCAATTTAAGCATAGAATAAGATTTTTTTTGGCAGTTGTCTCCGAATCCGGTTCAGACCAGAGAAAGCATAAGGTGTCACCACCCACCAGAAACATATGGGCGCCGGGGTAACATTTGCGATCAAGTCCAAGTATTTCCTCAACGGGGTACCACTTTTTGTCAATCAAATCCTAGGAATGCATTTTGCAGTCGTATGCAGAGTAACAGTAGAGAATATTATCCAGCACAGCAGTAGTTGTGTACAGACTTAAAACACGAGTAGAAGATGTGCACGGCCCAACTATGCCTTCGATCCGCGCTTCAATGGCCTCATCACTCAACTCGAAGGCACTTTCTACCACTCTAACAACACGCCATAAACCCACAGTGACCAGCAAACCTCCCCCTTCCTTCTCCAAAAGTGCTTCCAAAAGCAATGCCCCAATAACAACTAGGCCTTCAACAACATAGCCTGGCCGTCTAAAGAAAGCACTGCCAAGCCCCACGGCTAAGGCTACTGACTTAGCAGAAAGCAGCGCCAGGATGGAAATTCCTACCCAGTGATACCAAGCTCTCTCTATGTGACTAGTGCTGCTTTTCTTGGGAGAACGTGAAAGTAAAAAGTGGAGGATAGTTCAAGAATGGTGAGGATTAGGTCTAGAAGAAGCAGTGATATTGCAACAATGCGGAGTTGGGTTGTTTCTAGGAATTTGGCCAAGTGGTTTCTCCAGGATGCTCTACTGGATGATGACTGATTTTGTTCTGATCTCGGGTTGAAAAGCTGCTGCCATTTCTGCCTTTTGTACCAGATTTTGATGAGATTCTGGATTGATATTTCAACAGATGCAATGGAGACTGATTGTCGCGAGAGGCCATTTTTGGTGAAATCGGTTGGATTCATTTCAGGTTATATTTATGGCTACGTCATAAAATCAACCAATAATTATATAGCAATATGTTTAGCAGAAGGAATTGATATAATGACGATGCTTAAATCAAAGACACGTGAAATGCAAGGAACCTTTTGAAGAATTGCATGCTTTTGGGTCACGTTGATAGTCACTTTATTGTTATTTATTTCGTCACTGAAGATATAAAGCTTCAGCCAAATTCCCTGCTAACATCACCGCCCCAAATGATGACTCCAACAACCCAAATGGCACCCAAAAACATCAGCAAAGGATGCTTCAAGCAAGTATTACAAAGCTCTACGAGTGTTCTACCAAAACCAATCCACGATCTCAACATTGCTGACCGAATAAATTTTATTAGATTAAACTTATAAAGATGTGTTAAAAAGCTTGGAAAAGAAGAGAGAAACAGAAGATGAGAGAATGAAATTGGTATGTATTTATGAACAAAACATAGGGTATTTATAGATGTAGCAAGGGGCTATAAAGTAATTATGCCTAAAGGGGTATAAAGTAATTATGCCTAAGGTCAAGTCAACTATTTTGTGCTAGGTCAAGTCATAATTGGTGAACTATGGTCAAGTCATAATTGGTGAACTATTCACATTAATATCCCCCCTCAAACTCAAGATGGTGCTGTAGAAGCCAGCTTGAGTTTGGAAACTAAATCATAAAAACGGGCTCTTACAAAGCTTGGGACAACTGAGTCCAAATGGGCTGGACTTGGGCTAGAAAGTTGTTGACAGACTGGCCTGGTTCTTGTTTAAGATTGTTTAGGGTACTTCAAAGTTGATAATAGTGTGCGAGGCCAGTAGACTTGTATCTAACTGCAAGAAAATCCCAGATGGCTTTGGCAGATTCCAGATCTGAAAACTGAGCATGAATGTCAGGATGGTAGTATTGTAGAGCCATGTGATGATTTGGTGATTTTTACTATCCCAATCTTCCAGGCGTTCAGCGAACTTGGTGCTAGACTTATTCAACTTACAAGTAGGTTTAGTAACATCACCAGTGACAATCCTTCATAGCTTTCGACCAATCAGGAAACTACACATCCCTTGGACCCATAGAGTGTAATTGGAACCATCGAGAATTATGGAAATAGGCCTAGAAACCTCTAGTTTCTCCATTATAGAGATAAAATTAGCAAAAACAGAGCCCAAAAATGAAATCAAAAGATCAAAATTAGGCAAGGAGAACCTTCAAAAAGTCAACGGTCTAAAGTCAACAGTCAAAGTCAAATGTTCGAAGTCAACTATCAAAGTCAAAGGCTGACGTGGCAAAGAAAGTCAATACTGAGGCTGACGTGGCAGAAGAAGTCAAACACGGAGGCTGACGTAGCAGAGAAAGTCAACACGGAGGCTGACGTGGTAGAGAAAGTCAAACACGGGGGCTGACGTGGCAGAGGAAGTCACACACGGGGGCTGACGTGGCAGAGATAGTCAACACGGAGGTTGACGTGGTAGAAGAAGTCAAACACGGAGGCTGATGTGGCAGATGAAGTCAACACGGAGGCTGACGTGGCAGAGGAAGTCAACACGGGAGGCTGACGTGGCAGAAAAAGTCAACACTGAGGATGACGTGGCAGAGGAAGTCAAACACAGGGCTGACGTGGCAGATGAAGTCAACACGGAGGCTGACGTGGCCGAGGAAGTCAACACGGAGGCTGACGTGGCAGAGAAAGTCAACACTGAGGCTGACGTGGCAGAGGGAGAAAGAGTCAACCTCGGCGCGTGGACAAAGTTGACCGGTGCGTGGACAAGTTTGACCGACGCGTGGAGGCGCGTGAATGGTTAGAAACGACTGAAAATTTGTATGCCGGCAGAGCAGACTAAGGGCTATCCACCAGTATAGGCGGTGTAGCAAAAAGATGTCTGGAAAAAATTACATGCCCAAGAAGATTAAGGTGGTGATCAGGATGACAGAACCCTCTGTTTCTCATCCCACTCACTATCTCTAGCACCAGTACCCCGAAGCTAAAGACATCAGATTTAATTGAATAGAGTTCGTCAATGGCGTACTCAGGTGCCATGTAACCACCTTTGAGGGAAAAAAAAAGAGCACGGGGAGGTCAACAGGAGGGGGATAGGGGCCGGAATTTGGAAGCCAGGGACCGGACTGAAAACTAAACAGGATGGCAGGGTGGTGAGACAATCGGAAAAAAATTTTCAGAACAAGGCTCTTGATACCATGTTACAAAGCTTGGAAAAGAAGAGAGAAACAGAAGATGAGAGAATGAAATTGGTATGTATTTTTGAACAAAACATAGGGTATTTATAGATGTAGCAAGGGGCTATAAAGTAATTATGCCTAAAGGGCTATAAAGTAATTATGCCTAAGGTCAAGTCAACTATTTTGTGCTAGGTCAAGTCATAATTGGTGAACTATGGTCAAGTCATAATTGGTGAACTATTCACATTAATAAGATGGTTTTCTCTGATGGCAAACGCCGTCTTTGCATTCAATTACTGTATTAGGATAATCGATATGCATTTTTTCCATTGAAAAATACGATTAATGCATAAAATTCATCACATTCCATAGGCCTAGAGGCCATTACAGAAGATCAGGCCTTAGCCCGAGCAACATCCGCAATAAACCATATATAAGTTCAGCAGCATTAATTATAAATATTACGCACAATCCTAGTGTAGCAAAGTATGGTCCTCGCTAGATGCTGCGACGTGGTATAGACACCGAGGCAGTCACCTGCAATCATAATACTAGGGATGTAAACATGCAATTAAGCAAACCAAAATCTATAAAATTAAGGACTAACTAAAGATTACGATTAGGAATCAATTTCCACAAGGATATGTGGAGCAGTCCGAGACTACCCTTGAGGCCCCATAACTCATCTCATAGCGCAAGACAATTATAGGCCCAACTTTCTGCAAGTATCATACTATCTCTATATCTAAAGATCCATCTCCCTCTTCCTCACTCCACAAGCCTTTTATTCTACACTTCATCACAACATAATTGACAACCTACTCTAGGGCAGTGTTCGAATAAGACTTTAATTAGGGCTAAAAAGGCCCTTGAACTATTCCACCTAACCCAAATAAACCCTCTATATTCTTATTGTACCTAAATATAATTAACCTTTAATTATACAAGCCTAAGCCCTAAAAAACAATCATATATAAGAATTAATGTTCTAATGTCATCAATGTTAAGTGGCTTATTTGGATGCATATTGAAGCGTGGGGCTTACTTAGATATGAATTAAAGTTGTTTAATTTATTTGGGTAGAAATTAAAGTATAAGGGCTTGTTTGTGTATACAGTAAAGAAGTTTACGAGCTATTATAACATTTAAGCCTAGAAATAAAGAGTTACATATGCAAAATTCTGGATTCTAAAGTACATAGGGTCGGTAGACTCAAGAAAAAGTCACGTTTCTCATGCCCCAAGAACCAAAAAAAGGGCAATTTCTAGTTGTGTAAGAAATTCAGAAATTCAGTCCAATGAGTAAAGTTCATTTCACTTTCAGGTGGCCAATTTCCTTATAAAACAAAATGTCCAATGTACCATGGCCAAGAAGTTAAACATATAGGAGTATTATATTATTTAAAAAGTACTGCTGGTTGACCACTTTGACATTTAAGGCAATTACAACGCTAGATAATTCCAAAATCAATAATAAATTGACATAACAGTCAGCAAACTCTGACCAAAGAAAAATAATAAGAGTTGGCAAAGATATCACATCATCTTGTTACCCTACAGCATATGCTAGATTTCTTCATCATTTGTACTCACTATTTCTTAAAAAGTGTTACAATGAGAGACTATCTCACGTTTAATACCTAACTGAATCTTAAATGAATCGAAGCACAAAGCAAAGCCTCCAGAACTAACCAAAGAAATTTTATTGAACGCAGAGAGCAGCTATTTACTATTTTGTCTCCCAAATTGAACAGGAAAAGCAAACAATATTAAATGAAATAATTTGGGATTCTATTTTTTAAAAAATGCGCATATATATATATACATATATATATATATATATATATTGAGTGAAATGGTAATACCTACAATACGAGAAAACATGCAGGCTCAAGATAATATCCAGGCCCAAGATCGACCGTAAAAGTCCTGGATACTCTATAGTGACCCATGACTTTGTCAGAGGAAACCTTTCCGTGCATTCAGTATGGAAATAATTGGCGTTAATTTTGCAATTTAAGCATAGAATAAGATCTGTTCTGGCAGTTGTCACCGTATCCGGTTCAGACCAGAGAAAGCATAAGGTGTCACCACCCACCAGAAACATATAGGCGCCGGAGTAACATTTGCGATCAAGTCCAAAGTATTTCCTCAACGGGGTACCACTTTCTGTCAATCAAATCGTAGGAATGCATTTTGCAGTCGTCAGTCGTATGCAGAGTGACAGACTTAAAAGACGCGTAGAAGATGTGCACGGCGCCAAAGCCTTGATGGCACCCGTCGATAGATTTAAGGTTTAGACTTTTCTAATTTCCTTCAACAACGCATATCGTTTAGACTTTTCTAATAAATTTCCTTTGGACTGGTGTGGCATATATATTTATATCTATCTGTTATCTATTAGGTCAAATTATTAATTAGTCCTTTTATTATACAAAAAGTGTATATTTAATTTATTTACTTTGATTTAACTAAATTAAGTCATTCTATTATTATTTATTATCAATTTTAATCCAATCACCTTAAATTTCTTCAGTTAATAATACTGATCTAATCACCCAATGATTTGTTAAATTTCTCCGGTTAATGATATTGATTGTAAATGATATTGATTAAAATGACATGTCCTTTTAAAAAATGTTTAAGAAAACGTAACTTTTTTCTTACTACATTAGATATATTTTACGCGGAACTGATTATTTTTTGTTTTTTTAATATTTAATTTTATACTTTTTAGCAATTTTTTAATCATCATCACAATCAAAAAGTAGCTCATATAATTAAAAAATAGGTCACATAAAATTTTTTTAATAATTCTTTATATTTACACATTATTAAAGTCAACACCAAATTTACAAGTTATCAAGGTTAACATCACATTAGCATAGTTAACGGTGATAATTTAACATGGTTAAGAAATAGACTAAAATTGATAATAAATAATAATAGAGGGATTCAATTTGATCAATTTGATCAGTTTGAAGAATATGACTAAATAATTTAACATGGGAAAGGCAAAACAGATTAACATCTTCGAATCTTTTCTTCTCAGAAGTCAGGACACGTGATTTAACTCTTGATTAAGAGAAAAAATAAAGTTTGCTGTTGAGCTTCAAAGTATGTAGAAATAAAAGATTGGGAGGTCCTGTAGGCAATGTTGGATGACATGATGTTGGATCATCTTGGACTCGAAAAGATTAGTTTCTTCTGTCTGTCTGCCGCTCCCGGTCCTTGCAAAGCCATGGGCCA
The DNA here is from genome assembly GCA_030664755.1 of Microcos paniculata. Classification (NCBI taxonomy): domain Eukaryota; kingdom Viridiplantae; phylum Streptophyta; class Magnoliopsida; order Malvales; family Malvaceae; genus Microcos; species Microcos paniculata. The sequence goes on along the minus strand of CP131462.1, from coordinate 7,435,591 downwards.
TGCATTTACCTGACCTACTTTGGGGAGGTTAGGAATTACTGGCAACAAGATGGAGAGTTCCACAACTTCCAACAACCAAAAACTATAGTATTTTTGTGCCTCCAACGAGGCTGTGACAACTTTGGCCTCTCTTTCCTTCGCCCATTAATCTATTTTACCCTGAGAATACACAATTCTGAATTCCCAGCTAGCGTTGCTTGTCAGCAAATCAAAGTGGGTTTTGCTTTTCTTAATAAGGTTCCAAGTCAGGGGGCTATGTTCAAATGAGTTAGACAAGGCAAGACCAATGTGTGGGTACGAGGAATATGAAGAATGCACGTATGCAGCAATACATACAAATATTAAAAAAAAAAAGTGAATTTGGGAATCAATTTCCACAAGGATGAAGGATGTGGAGCAGTCCAAGACTATCCTTCAGGCCCCAAGCTGTTCATGAAAAACAGGAAGAATTAGGTGTCTAAATACAGCAAGAGAGCTAATTTCATCAATTCTACACAGGCCTATAAGATGACCATACCACTCTTAATCTGTCTCTTAAAGCATGTCACACCACTTTGTCAGTGAATTTGAAGAAGGAAAAGAAAAACAGAGAAGTGAGAAATGGAAATAAAGAAAGAAAAACAGAGAAGCCATACTTTTTGCAACAATTGGATTTCTTAAAAGGAAAAATGAACAGAAAGATACTAACAACATGTATGTGTATGCATCATAATAGATTTAAAGCAGTTGCATAATTACTAAAAAATAGCCTCATGCGTAAAAAAGTGGCCAAAACCCTTTTAGTAATGGCAGTGGGGGTGGGGTTGGGGAGGCTAAGGAAAAGCTTTGCCTACTTGACACATCTATTTAAGCTTCTTAGTTCATTCACCTCTGCCCAACACCCACAGGCTAGAAGGAAAGACTATTCTGATAATTTAAAATGCATGAGCATACATGTTGGAAATCTCGCTGACTCTTTGATGACCTATTTGACAACTTTAGATGGATAGAGTACGTATGGCCCTTTCAGTAATAGGAAAAACTTTGGAATAACTTCAACATGTACTCATGTCTGACATTCACATCCAACTCCAAGCAACATAGCACCTCGATATCAGTCGACAAACACTTCTGTCATAAGACAATAAGAAGAGGCCAAGGTAAACCACATTCGAAGATAGCCCCACACTATTGTAGCAATTCCATTATCCCCAAATAAATTTCACAGTTGAAAGTTAAAAAAAAATACTCCTAAATATTGAATCTAAGATATATTCATGAACCCTAAGGCAATTTTGTTTGTGATGGTGACAAAAGATTATTGTTTTTTTTTTGTTAAATCTCAACTTTCTGTTAAATTCATTATGAAATTGCATCAATCAGTGAAAAGCAATGGAAAACCATTTATAGGTCTTGCTACGCTGAGCATATCTAAACGTAAATCATTTAAAAGTTATTGCTTATCCACCACTTTGTCTCTCAAAGCAATAACAACAGACTGTTTAACTTTGAAACAAAGTTAATTACAATTAAACGAATCGAAGCATAACGCTAACACAAAAAATTTTACTAAACGCGAAGAGCAGCTATTTGCTCTTTTGCCTCCCAAATTGGCTGTTTAGGTACATGAATGAGATGACAAATTTTTGATGTAATTAGATGACAAATTAAATACTAGTAAAAAGATTGTATAAAGTTTGATGTAATTTTTAGATGACAATTTTTTACATAAGATGATTCAATATATTAAATGGTTTTTAACTATTCAAGATTTTATCTTTTTTGTTTTTGGAGCAAAGATTTTATCTTTTTAATATCGTTTAATTGAACATTTTCCATTTAATTAGGATGGTTTTTTTTTTTGGCAACAATTAGGATGGTTTATCAAATGTATGTTAGGTTGACAACGATTTATATGAACTTCTTTTATTTTAAAGAGTAATGCTAGGTACCCACCCAACCCGTCTATATATTTTTGTCTCCCTTTTATTCCGTCTCACATTACTTTCATTAATTATTTGGTCTTATTTTTTTTCTTTTTCTAAAATCCTATCACAACAATCTCATCAAATTTTAAAATTTAATCTTAATAACCAACCTTATCAAAAGTAGGGTTAAACTTTATAAAAATGAGTTAAACTTTGTGATAGTGGAAAAAATCACATCAGACGGGACAGTGACGGATCCGAAGAAGTAGATGAAAGAGCATTTTTATTCTTTTATTACAATTATCTAGGATTGCAAAAAAAAAAAAAACAAAACAAATGAAACGCTCTCAAAATTTGGGCGTGTCCTAACAATGCAATTTATCATACCATAAAAATTGAGATACAGTGCTTAATATATTGACAGTTATTACAAGGTATACAATTATTACAATTGGTCTTTTTAGTATTTAAAAGTATGGTCATTAAAGACATTAAGGTTTTGTTTGGTAGGGAAATAGAAAATTGGAAAGAAAGAAAATGAGAAGAAGAAGATAGAAAACAAAATTATTTTTTCCTTAACATGCCTTTTTTGGTCAATCGGAAAATTGGATGAAAAAATTAATTCTCTTTTCTTTCATTGGTTGGTAAAGGAGTAAAGGAGAAAAATAGAAGGTAAGAAAATTAATTTAGCATACATTTACCTTTATACCCCTTCTTACAAAATTACAATTATTAGTTGACATTTATTAATCTTTTACAATTTTTTATTTATGAAAAACTTCCGTATATAATACTAACAAATTTTAATTGATATTTAACAATAAAAATTGATAAATTTAGAAGGAAAATTATTACATTAATATATGATTGATTTATTTGCAAAAAAAAAGGATTCTTTTTTGTCAAAACAACAAATAAAAATGGACTTGCCGATCAAAGAAAAAAACCTTTGGTCCAGTAAAATAAAAAAAAAGTTTTTTAGTTAACCTGCTTCATAAAAAAAATAGCCCATTACTCAAGGAAAAATAACTCTTTCGGCTTGTAGAACACAATCCATTTTCCTTGGATCAATAATTTTTATGTACTATTATGCATGATGTGTAGTGTAATAGAGGGGTATTTTAGTCTTTTTAACTGTTTAATCATTAATGTGGTACACTTGGTTTTCTTTTTTTGTTATCCATCCAAAATTAGACGAATTTTGTTAATGTAGAATGAGCAAAAAATATATATCTTTTCTATTTTCTTTTTTCTTTGTTTTCTCTCCTTCCAAATCTTTTAATTTTAATTTTAAATTTTTGTCCACTTCTCTATCCTTTTTCTACCTAAAAGTTTGGAAAAGATAATTTAGACTTTCTTTAATTTGAATATTCAAATAATCAAACCAGAGTCCCCTATTTCAACAAAAAAAGAAAAAAAAAAACCACAGTCCCCTCTAAGCTAGTGATAGACATGTCAATTTCCTTTTCGCAATGTTGAAAAACCCAGCCAGGATCATGACCCGTTGAGGTTCCTAGGTCACAGGTCAACTGGATTGACCAAGTGAAGCGGCTGGGTCAATTATGATGACATCATCAATCATCACTCGTATATGGTTCCTTTTAGTTATTGTTTTTCATTTCCTTATTTTTATCTTTGCCTCACAAACTCACAGATGTCTTTTCAACACCTACTAAAATTTAATTTCTGACCAAGCTTTTCTTTTTTCACATGCTTATCTTCAGTTCTTCACCCTCTGTCTAAAACAACTAAACAAGTCATCTCCTGCCCAATCAAGCTCTCAACGCGGGCCAGCCCTTTGCTTTAAAGCGTTCAACGCAGGAGGTCGACTTCTTCCTCTTGGTACAGTCTAAAAAATCCCAAAAAATAACCACAAGTACCTCTTCTTTTCTTCTCTACATTTTCGTAAGCCACTCTCTTCCAAAACTTTTCTTCTTTTTTTTCCTTTTCACAAAATACCAACAATTCATTAAACCTATTAAAATCTGATTCGTCAAAATCAACCATTGAATGATGCCTATTTTGGGATACTATATTGTTCTCTACATCCTATCCTTCCATTTCACTGTTGGGATAAGCCTAAAAATCAGTTTAGAAGCTTTACTCAAATTTCAAATTCCTTTTTTTTATTTCAAATTCCGGTTTTCTTAGGGTTTTTGGGTCATTCGGTCCCGGATTTTGATCGGTTCTTACCCCAAACAGGTTACGGGTACTCTCCGAACCGGTAGGGCCTTCGGGTTCCGATCGAACCGATCGGTCCGGTCCGATTCTTCTAACACTGCCTTGTCGTCCTTGCCAAGTGTCGTGTGTGGAAATATATCATTTCCTTTTTGAAGACTCGAACAGTCAACACGTCTCTGCTTCTCAGTGGGCCATCACTTTTCCTGGACAATAATTACTCTACTTTTTTACAACTTTTGTTGACTTAGGCCTTGTTTGGTAGCAAGGAAAGAAAAATGAAAAGAAAGAAAATAGGAAGGGGAGAAAAATAGGAAGATGAAAAACATGTATTTTTTTCTCTATGGTATGTTTGACAGGAAAGATGAAAAATTGAATAGAAAAATGAAATTTCTTTCCTCTCATTGATAGGTAAAGGAGAAAACTAGAAAGAAGGAAAATAAATTTGATGTCATTTTACCATTATACCCTTCCTTGTATAATAACCATTTTTAATTAATACTTATTAACTTTTCACAAGCCTTTTTTTTTAATTTATATATGAAATGAAAATGACAAATTTACTTTTCTTTTTTTTATACAATTATATTGATTTTTTTACAATTTTTCTTTTCTTTCTTTTTCTGTTAACTTATTTTTTTTAGTAATTTCTTTTGCACTTTTTATTTTGTAATGATTTTAAAAACCTTAAAACTTTTTAAAAATTATGAAAATACCCTATTGGGAGGTTTTATATTTTTGCTTATTTTTTCAAAATTAATTTTTATTATTTTATTCAAAAATTTAATCAAAACAATTTGACACAATCCCATGAATACATAATCAATATATTTAAAGTTAATATGTATATGTATTTAACCATTCAATCAACCAAAATTAGGGGAAAAAATAGTTAAATACAAAAAGAAAAAAAAACCTATCAACAAAAATTCTTTAAAGAATTATACAAGAGGACTTGTTAATTTTATAAAACATAATCATTCCACATGAATGATGTGACAAAGAAGATTAATTATTGCCATGCGTTGTCTTTGCTCGCAAGCATTCAATTGCTCCAAAATATAATAATCAAGATCCTCATCGTCATCCATTATTGAACGTCCTTCCCAATTGATTTCTTTATCCATCTCTCCTTGAAATTAACCTTAAATTATGAGGTGAAAAAGGAAGACAATAAAAAAACAGTCCAAGCTAGAAAAAGTAGGAAAAGTGAAAATCTGAAAAGGATAAACTTGAACATATCAGAAAAGAAAAAGACTTTGATAGAAAGTACAATTAAGAATCAGACACAATTAAGATCATTAGAGACAGAAGAAATACTATTCATTTGATAAGGGCAAATAATTTAATATAATCAAAGAAAACATATCTGGGTGAATTCAATCTTTTTGGTGGATGTAGGTTATAACTTAATAACATGCTAGATATCTTATATGCGTCATTACTATAAGGTATCAGCTTTGATAAAAAAATAAAAGCAAATTCAACAAAGAGAATATAGCAGAGTTAAGAAAAATAAAGAGAGTTGTTGAAAATTCATTAGATTGAGAATATATATGGGCAATTAATCTTGAATCAGGACTTAATTTGCTGTTCTAAAAAGTCTCATACTCCTACCACATTGCATGTGAACTAGGGAAGGAAGTAGCTAAATATTTTTCTATTTTTTCTTTTTCTTTTATATTCCAACTTCTGCTTATTAGAGCTTCTAAACCAAATAATGTAGAAGCAGAACTTTTATCAGATTTAAACTTTTATCAGAAAGATATAAGCTTAATTTTGTGGTATTTACACAATTACAAGGAAAAGAAGAACTAATCAGTAAGGTAAGTTTAAGTTTTGCTAAGCATTTTGGTTCCTTGAAATGAAAAACAAGTTCCAAGCAACATGGTAGCTAGCATGTTATTAAGTTATAATCTGCATCCACCAAAAAGATTGAAGAAACATAATTAAGTGGTTCCATGATTAACATTCGAAGTTTAAACTACTTTTTGTTAGTTTCAATTTTGATTGAATCACAAAAGAGTACCCTATCAGCAATGTGCTAAAGAATGCAAATAAGTCAAGAAAATAAGAAAGAATATGTTTCTTTTATCTAAAAAGGCTCTTCAATAGTTCATCAATCGGTAAGATGGAAAACAACTTGGCATCCATGTTTTTATGGATTACATAGCTAGCTGTATAAAGCAACTACAGCCTAGATAACTATTTAGTTTAATTTTTATCCCGTCAAGAAAGCGCCACTATGTTAGCAGAACCACATAAGTATTGCCAAAAAAAAAAGATGAATACTGGCCTACGTTCCCTAATCACATCTCACGACCTTGATAATTTGTTCCGTTTGTCTTCATTGAAAGAAAAGGTGATATAATAGATTAATATTTTATCTAGAAAATTAGTTATAATAACTTCTAAAGCCAATATACATGGGCAAGAAACAGCATTTATGCCCTGAAAAGTAAAGTTAGAGTTTGATTACCTGGAATTGAAAACTAAAGGAAATGTGTATGACAGGAAAAGAGAACTGTGTATGACAACTTACTGTGTATCCCTTGTCTTTAATTCTTCATCAAATAAGGCTTTCTTGAACTAGAAATCTCAATCAAAATTTCATTTCTTTCCTCAGCAAATCATTACAGGGCAAAAAATCTGACTTAGAAAATCTGACCTAGACAACATAAACCCTTAGCAAAATATATTCCTAAAAGATACCCTGTATTAGACCAATTTATTGACCTTACTACATGGGTTGTTCAGATTTTCAACAAAACATGAATCAGAACATTTTCAATAAAGAAATAACAGAAAGGTCATTTTTCAAGTTTGACTAAATTTGGGTGCATGGGGTGTTTACTGGAGAATGTGGCACTGAGCTGAACCATGGGGTTGAAGTTGTGGGATATGGAACAACACTTGAAGGAACCAAGTACTGGATTGACCTAATATAACAAAAAATGGCTTAAATATAACCATGGGGTGTTTACGACTATTCATATCCTATCAAGAATTCGTCCTCTAATCCTACGGGACCTTCATTCTATCCTAAGTATGAACTCTAAATCAATTTCTCGCCATTAGTTCACAGCTCTGTTCTCAGTCTAAGCTGTTATTTCTCCACAATCAAACCTTGACTTAATACAAAGACAACTACCACTATTGAAGGTATAAACTTCTTCAAGACATTTTAACAAACACCTATTGTACAATACAAGCAAATAACTCCACTTTGAACAACTAATATAACAGATTAACAGTTTAGCACAAGATAAATGGTCAAACAACCCAAACACTACATTGTGAAACATAGTAGATTATATCTATAAAAGGTACCTAAATTATATGAAAGTGGCGATGCCACAGATTTCTCAAACAAGGAGAGCAAACAAGAGAGACATCAGAGAGTGAGATAAAACCGCAAGAGAGATCGAACCGCTATTCAAATCAAAAACCCTGCAACCTCAAAAACTTTGCATAGCCTCCTGTTTGACCTTCTTCGCCGGAGATTGAACTTGAAATCCAAGAAAATCCTTGATGCCTTTCTTGTGAAGATGGCTTGCTCGTTGGAGATTAGAAAATGAGATCATGGCGGCTGAGAAAGGAAAGCAAATTAGTGCACGATGGAATCCTTGCGTTTTTTGTAATATTAAATTTGATAGAGGGGTATTTTAGCATTTTCACAATATTAAGTAGTGCCTCACTGATTTTCCCTCCTCCCATCTGTCCAATTTTGGACAGATTTCATTTATGTTATAAGGAAAGAAAATGGATATCTTTCCTATTTTCTTTCTCTCCAACTTTCATTCCTACCAAATCACCTAAAAATCAATTTTCTGTTCACTTTTCTTTCCTTTATTTTCCTTCCGTCTATTTTTTGGTCCTAAATCCTCTATTTCTAAATAAGTGTCGTTTTTTAGCTTGGTACATGGATTAAGAAATCTTAAAATTTAGAAATAAATTTCTTTTTATGTTAAGTTTACCCTTGTATTGGGATTCTTAACTCCTATTAAAACACATATTCTCTCTCTTATAAACAAACTTCATTCAATGTAATTAGTTAGGAAGAAGATGGGTAAAATTGAAAAAGAAGTAATTAATGAAACATAGAATTCTTAAAACGACACTTATTGTGAAACAAAAAAAATCTTCAAAAGTTACACTTATTTAGGAATTGAGAAAATAGTAGTAGTGAAAAAGACACGAAATTAAGACCGGATCGTACAAGAGCTAAGAAATTTCTTGGAAACTTGATCAGGTTAAACAAGGAGATGCCAGGCTATATATTTATTAGGCCACTAGCTAAATCGTTATTTTCATCATAGAAACTAATAAACAAAGAGCAAAGGGAGAAAGAGAGAAATAATTGAGTAATGGGTGTTGGCTTTGTGTTTTATTGTTTCATGCTACTATGGCTTGCACAAGCAGTAGCCTCGAAACGACACAAGTCTGGAGATTGTGGACAACAAAAATGTGGGAATGTTTCTATTGCGTACCCATTTGGAATAGGAGAAGGGTGTTATCCTAATACCTATTTTGAAGTAAGCTGCAACAAAACTGGTGGGCGAAAAAAGCCCTTCCTAAAGCGCCTTAATCTGGAGCTACTGGATTCTTATTCAGACAGCGTAGTCGTCAACCACCCAGTAATATATTTCAACTGCGGCGACAACGACAAAGACAACAACAATGTTACGGGCGCCTTTACTAAAATCCTAGATATTAAGAGTCCGTTGTCCTTCTCAACTTTTTACAACTCCTTTGGCTCCATAGGCTGCGGCAATTTGGCTACTGTTCTTAGTAATCGAATCCCCATCGGCGGCTGCCTACAACAAGGATGTGGCCACGGCCAGTCCTGCACCTCAGATCTTCCCGAAGATCTCTCTCTTTTAGCTGCAAACATGACACAGCTGATTTCTCCTGGTGCTAAGGAAAGCAACAGATGCAGCTCTGCTTTCATCTTCGATGATTTTGCGTTTCCCCGCCCCACTGGCATTGATACCACATATGTTCCTGCGAGGCTGGAGTGGAGTTCTGACTTTACATGCGATTTGGAAGGTAAATCTCACCACTGGTAATATATGATCGTGGATATATATGTCCAACCTGTAAAATTAGAAAATTGAAATTGAAAATAATTAATATAATTAATGAGGGGGAGATCAACATATAACGGTCTTGAAACTAACTCATATATTTTTTTTATATGATTAATTCAATCATTTAAGTTAATGTTCTGTTTGAGTACATCATATATGTGACAAATTTCAAATTTATTGAAACTATCTAACTATTTATTTAATATAAAATATATTGAAAATATTGAGAGAGGTTAAATTCTTGATTGATGTGATAAAGATATCGAATTGACTTAAAATTTTATATTAATTTTAAGTGGCTATTTGCCTGAGGTCTAAAATCCCATTATTTATAAATTATATGTGAGTTTTGTTCAATTTATATATTAATTTATTAGCTTAGATTGTTGGTACATTAGTTTGTCTAATGATTTTACAACAGATGTATGGGTTTATATGAGATAGTAATGAGATTTCATTATATCCTAAAAGAAACATGCATAATACATTTAACTATACTCCAATGGTTGGTTTGTAAAAATATTAACCATATATATAAATATATATAAAAATATTAACTATATATATATGTATAAAATAAATACCACGTAATATATGTAAACAAAGAGAAAAAAACGGAATATACATGAACAATTTTTAATATATATGTATGTATGTATCAATACCAATTAGATATTTCAAATAGTACCACAAGATTCAAACCTATAGTATTGTTAGAGCTAATTGAAAAGGGAAAAAAACTAAGATTTAGAAGAAATGAAATTGGAATAATTAATTACATAAGGTTTGATTAAAATTGTTGTTTTTTATAATTATATATATATATATATGTATATATATGATGTTTATACAGTGATTAGAAACAGTAACTAACATTTTTCTGGATGTTCACTATATATATGGATGCTCTAATTCCTGGCAAGCAGCTGGAAAATGTCATGAACCAGGCTCGGAATCGAATAGGACTTCTTGTAGAAGAAGTTGTGGTGGTGTTCTTATTGAGTACCCATTTGGAATAGAACCTGGTTGTTATATGAATGATTGGTTTAAGGTATCCTGCATTAATATAACTGATCAGCAGGGCCAACAGAAGCAGAAGGCTTATATAAATAATACCCATGATCTGGAATTACTCGATACCTCATTTTTGGAGGGTCAGATCCTCGTCAATAATCCAATAACTTACTCCGATTGCCGCAATAAAAATACTACGGGCTCAAGTGTCAATCTAAAAGGCAGCCCTTTTTTCTTCTCTACCTCCAATTACTTCGCATCTGTTGGCTGCGGTAATTTGGCAATATTTCGTAATGAAACTACTGATCCAGATCCTATTGGAGGTTGCCTGCAGCCGAGTAATTATTACGATGGAGGTGGTTGCGAGCTCTCAGTTCCGTGGGGTCTTAATTCCTTTGCGGCAAATATGAAAAAGATGTATCCTAGTAATTATTGCAGCAACATATCATGTCCCTCTGCTTTCTTGATCGACTATAAGTCGTGGACAGCAACAAGCAATGATCAGATAAATGGGACGCACGTCCCTTCAACTCTGCAATTTGCCACACCAAAAATCGGATTTTGTGAGTTGAAAGAAGGTTCCAACACCAATTGTACCTCTGATCACACATATTGTTGGACAAACTTAACCTCTATATATCTATGTGTTTGCTCCAACGACAGTTCCTCCTATTCTCAGGATGTTTGCACAGGTACGGCTTAATTATTATCTATCATTTTAAAATATTTCGTACTATAACTTTTAATGATATACAAAAATATTTGCAATTGATGAATTTAATTAAATTAAACTATATTTCTTTTTTTTTTCTTGATGAAGGAATTAAAGTACATTCCATTATCGACTTGCAATGTTTACGAGTGCTTAATTTGTCATGAGTTAATTAGTAGTAATACTTTACACAATGAAGACTAATGCATATAAAGGCTTCGATTAGTTAGATCATAAACATAAAAAATAACGTGACATTTTGTAGTACGTTAAAAAACATGTACATATGTGTTAAATATATAGCAAAATGATGTAGTTTTAATCTCACAGTTAGTTAGTTATAGTCAGTCAGTTATAAGGTTGTTAAGGTTGTTAGAAGTCGGTTAGTAAGTTAGCTAGTAAAACAATTGTATATATTCATTCAATCCTTCAATGAAATTCAGTTTTTCTTCTCTCAATCTTTCTTTCATGGTATCAGTTGGGATCTTTCTCTCTTCCGCTGCATTCTCTAGAATCTTTCCAGCTTTCTTTTTTTTTTTCTTCCTAATCAATCACTCAGAAAGTGTCTCAACCTTTATTTCTTCATTTTCTTTTGTTTTCATTCAATGGCTAATTCTAATGCCTGGAATACCACTCTTCTTCCTGGTGCAAGACCAGAAGACAATCCTTCAAGTCCTTACTATCTTCATGCCAATGAGAACCCTACCCTTGTTCTGGTTTCTTCAGTTCTTACAGGATCCAATTTCCATCAGTGGCAGCGAGCCATGAAAATGTCTCTTCTATCCAAGAACAAGCTGAAATTTGTGGATGGCTCGATCCTTCCTCCCTCTAAAACTGATGCTTTGTATCTTGCTTGGGAACGATGCAATAATATGGTAATTTCTTGGCTAATACATTCTGTTTCACCTTCCATTACTCAATCTATTATTTGGTTAGATTCTGCTCTGGAAATCTGGAATGATCTTAAAGCCAGATTTTCTCAAAGTAATTCCTTTCGAATTTGTGATTTGCAACTTGAAATTTACAACTGTCAGCAAGGTTCTCTGTCTGTACATGAATATTTTACCAAGTTAAAGATTCTGTGGGATGAGCTTCAAATCTTGAAACCTGTTCCATCTTGTTCTTGCAATCCTCAATGTGTACCGCATATATACAAATGCAATGATAGAAAAAAAAAAAGAAATTTAATAATGAATTACTAAGTTCACAATATAACAAATATTGTTATATTTGTACCGGTAAGATTTTTGCTAACTGGCTGATTTTTGGCATTTACCTTCACTCTAATTGGCACTTCTTAACACACAGTATATTTTTACGTGATCAATGACAGCAAGAGGCAAATGTGGGGATCTTAGGTATAGATATTGTTATATGCTTTGTTTGAATGAACCTGGCAATTATTGTTCCCCGACGTCATGCCCCCCTGGATATGTATATGATAGTGATATAGATGGATGCGAGCCGAAACGCATTTCAAGAAAGGAGTTGGCAATCGTTATGGGTGAGAATTAAATTCACTTTCTTTATTATTTATTCCTCGTATGTATATAAAGTTATTACTAATATTATATGTATAATGTTTGTATGTAGAGAATATGGCATATATTAAGAATTACTTAAATTAATGTTTGAATGAAATGCTTGCCACAAAATATATATAACTTAGATCATTAAAATTAATTACAATATTTTCCTCAACTAATAGTAGTACGTATAAGTAGCCTTCTATTACATAATGTTTCTTTGCTAAATTAATGAAGTTTGATCAGTTTATAATTGGTTAATTAAATATTTTAATTAATTAGTTGGGTAGAAAAAGAAGAAAAAATGGTTTTAATGAGTAACTACCTAATAGGTAGGGAAATGTGTCTATATATTTGCTTTCTTTCGAAGAGTATAATTTAATTATAATGTTCAACTTATTGATATATGACATTAAATTCTTGGTGTGCTATCCTCGTCTCCTGATATGTACAGGTTCTGGCACGGGTATTGGGACATTAGTTTTGCTACTTGCTATATGGTTCATGTACAAAGTGCTAAAAAGGAGAAGAAAGATCAGGCGCAAGCAAAGATATTTCAAACAGAATGGGGGTTTATTATTGCAGCAACAATTGTCTTGCAATGAAGGTAAGATTGAAACAATAAGATTTTTCACTTCAAAGGAGTTGGAGAAGGCGACTGACCACTATAACGAGAATCGTGTACTTGGTCAAGGAGCCCAAGGAATTGTCTATAAAGGAATGTTAGCCGATGGACGCATTGTGGCTATTAAGAAGCCTAAAGTGGAAAAAGATAAGAAGAAAGCGTTCTTGGATGAAAAGCAGCTTGTACAGTGGGTCAACGAGGTGATGATTTTATCACAAATTAACCATAGAAATGTGGTTAAATTATTAGGATGCTGCCTAGAGATCCAATTTCCTTTATTAGTGCATGAGTTCATCCCCAATGGGACACTCTCAGAAATGATAAATGACCAGAGTGAAGAATTCCCACTTACATGGGAAATGCGTTTGCGGATTGCAATTGAAGCTGCAAATGCTTTATCATATTTACACTCAGCGGCTTCTCTTCCAATTTATCATCGAGACGTAAAGTCAACCAACATACTTTTAGATGATAAATACAGAGCAAAGGTATCAGATTTTGGCATTTCAAAATCAGTTGGACTTGAGCAAACTCATCTAACTACTACAGTGCAAGGAACTTTTGGATACTTGGACCCAGAGTATTTTCAGTCTCATCAATTTACAGAGAAGAGCGATGTTTATAGCTTTGGAGTTGTTCTGGCTGAACTTTTAACTGGACAAAAACCGTTCTCTACCGTACAAACAAACGAGGAAGTAAAAAGCCTGGTTCCTATTTTCTTACTTTCAATGAAGGAGAGTTCGTTATTGGACATTCTTGATCCACGGGTGAGGAACGATGGTCCACAAGAAGAGATTATGGCAATTGCCAGGCTTGCAAAAAGATGCTTGAATCTTAATGGGAAGAGAAGGCCTACAATGAAACAAGTTGCAATGGAACTGGAGAGTATTAGGGCGGCTCCAGAAGATAATTCTGTTCAGCAAATCGGTGATGATGATGAAGACTCTGAAGATGACAGGGCTGAGCCTTGGGCTATAGCTTCTTGTTCAGCTACGTCAATACTTTTAAGCAATGATAGCGCAACATCGCCACTCCTACTTCCGGATGCTTGTGATGAAGGTACTTCTTATTTTGGTACGAAGTCTTTGTAATATTTACCATTCATGTTTAGTCTTTGAAAAGCGAACTTTCCAATTTCCAGATTCAACATACTTGGCGTGAAGAAGATAATGAGGCTGATAATATGGCTAAGGCGGGAGTTAAAAGACTTTGTTTCTCTGCTTCAGATTTTTGTTTAAGCTTTGGTTTGTTGTTCTGCTTGCTTTCTTTCTGGTGTTTTGTTCTTCTGAGCCTTTTTGATGGCCTTCTAATAAATTTGCCTTCGAAAAAAAAAAATTCATGTTTAGTTGAAACCGTACATCGTCTAATTTAACTATTTTCATTCTAGATTTTCCCTTTTTTTGTTTAATTTGTACTCGACCCTTTGTGTAAGTGTGTTAAAACTTAAAATATAAGCCATCTCCATTTCAAATTTCATGGGCAACTCATATTTTCGTCCACAATATTTTTCTTGAAACACCATTGCTAAAACAAATTAAGAACAAGAATTGTTTTAAAAAAAAACAAAATAAGAATTATTATAAAAGAATTTAGATACTATTTATGCTACAAATCCGATGCCAGCTGCAACAATCCATGACGAGCTACCCCTGCCTCCCACTTATACAGGGGATTTGGGCTTTCCTTATTGACAAATGAAACAGAATTTCAGTATATTCAAAGAGAATTTGATTCTGACCAAAAAAAAAAGAGAATTTGATCAAATTCAAAGGCAATTATTGCCCCATGGACATAGATCACAGAGCAGCAGTTTACCAAAGAATTTGATAACAATTCAAACATCTTATTCATTTATTTAATCTTTAATGCGATACATATATATGACTCGTTAATTTGTTTTAATTATTTTAATGCTCCATTTCCCAATCCCCTTCCCAGTAGGAAGCAAAACAAAGAAAAAGTTCCTCTCAAACACCCAATCTCACTCAATATTTGGACTTAAGTTAATTTTTTTACCAGCTTAATTGGTTGTTGAATAACACTTAAGCTTAACAGCTAATAAATTATTATTATAATGATTGCCCAATTACAAAAGTTTTGCTTACCCTCCTTTTCTAAAGGCTTGAACACGCAGTTGCTGCTTTTAAATTCGTCAATCCACTTTCAATTGTTCCCATTTCGGCTCCCCTCAGCAGCCCAACTTACCAAATACTTTGTTTCTCTTATAGCATACTGATCTAGATTCCATTTAATGTGCAGATTACTTTGTGTAAATGGGGAAGTAAAATATTAAAACAACATTGTTTGTCATTATTCAGGTTTGGTGAGCTGATTTTTATACAATGAGCATGCAATTAGCTTCTATATCTGATCCCATGCATCCTCCAGAATGAAAAATTGAAAAGCGACGTGCTTACAACATTCAAACATTTACAGCGGATATGTTCCTTTTTATAATTAACAATGTTAGTTGTGTTCCAAGTGGGAACACCGGAGCTATAATTTGTTGATTTAAAATCGCCAAGCTAAATCATCATTTTCCATAGAAACAGAACCAAGATCGAATGAGCTAGGAGAAACAGAGAATACACGGGTGCTCGGCTGCTCGCTTGATGTTTCACTTGATCTTGCTACTATGGCTAATACAGTTATACAGGCAGCAGCATCGCAAGAACCAAACATGTCTCGTTATACCTAAAAATTTGGGTTGTTGTCAGAATTCCTCGCCTAGAGTCACTTGCAATGAAACCATTCATGGGCCAAAGGCCCAAAGCCTTTCATGAGTCGTATCGTTCTGGAGCTTCTTGGCAGTTGGCACGCTTTGGGTGACCTGATTCTTAGATCAGGTTCACATAACTTGATTGTTCGCACTGCTAAATTATAGGTATATTAATATATTTTCTCTTTAGGAAATACTATTATTTTTTTTTATAACCATAGGTATCTGTATAACAATACAAATATTCATATAACGATCTACGATTAATCCTTATTCGAGCCACGGGAAAGCACATACACAGCTTAATAAAATTTATTAAAATTGTTTTTTTTTTGTGCACAAAATTTGTTAAATTTGATGATTGCTATGAATGAATGAAAATTAGTTCTTGTTGCAATTTGCTAAGAACTTCAAAATTTCTGTTCAAATTTTCATTTTAAGCGATAATAAAAATTGTGTGATTTATCTCAGTATCTCACTTTATACCTCATACACCATAGTCCTTACCCCAATAACATCATAAACTTAGAAACTTACTCTGAAAATTGAAAAATTTTAATTTGAAACTAAATTTTTGTCTAGTTTTAGAAATTTCCGTTTGAAAAACCCTAAAACCAAAATAAGGAGTAAACTATATTTTAGAATTGAGACACATGACGTGTTATGATGTATGGAATGCATGGTAGGACATTAAAATGGGACAGAAGATTTCCATTCTAATGAATGAAATTAAAGGTGGATTATAACACACTACCCTTATTATACGTCCATATATATACTTTCAGCTCATAATTGCCTCCTCTAATGGCGAATACCGAGTGAAGGAAAATTCTGTATATACACATTGAAACATAGGGGCTTACTTTGATCCAAATTAAAGTTGTTTTATCATGGTAGAAACTAAGCATACAAAAAGCATTGGGGGTTATTAGTGTATAGTGAAGAAGTTTAAGAGCTATTCTAACGTTTAAGCCTAGAAATAAAAGAGTTACATATGCAAAATTATGCATTCTAATTAGGACTGTTTTCTTACAAAGTACATAGGGCGAACAGTGACTCAACTTAAAATTCATGTTTCTCTTGCCGAAAAACGGAGTTGAAGTTGTGTAAGAAATAAAGGCGTATGAGTAAACGTTCATTTCACTTTCAGATGGCTAATTTCTTTATGAAACAAAATATCCAATGTACCATTCCCAAGAAGTGAAACATAAACTAATTACGGGGCAGTTTAGCCAGAAATTTCCACTCGTTCTTTTCCGGATCATAAGCCTCAGGCCGAAACCAATCGTTGAACGATCCTCCAAACACATAGATCTTGCCATCAAGAGCCAAAACAACCGGACACCATCGCGAACGACGCATGGAACGGCAAGTTTTCCACCCATCTTCAGGCAGGAGGGTATCCAACCAATACACTTCTGAATGAAAATGCGTCCCTGATTCACCTACATGAGTGCAACCGGATCTGCCGATGCAGACACCTCCAAGGACGTAGATTTTGGAACCCAGGGCGATAGCACGTGAGCCTGTATTGTATCCGGATCGTACGATTGGAAATTTCAGGGGGAGATGGCAATGGCTTGAACCGTCCTGCAGATGCAACTCGTACAGGGCGTGGGCGTACACCTTAGGGTCTCCTCCTTCTCCTCTTCCAACCGAGATTAGACTAAAACCACGCTTAGAAGTCGGCCAGGGCCCAGAAACCTAGGGAGCAGCCACCGGATCCATCTTTTCACCTCGGACACGTTTACAGTTTCTTTTCACCGGATCCATCCTTGCACCTCGGACACGACGATTAGGTTTACGGTTTCTTTTCACCTATGACACGATTAGATTTACGGTTTCTTGTTCTTCTCCTCTGTCTTTTTGGCTTCCGAGGCCTAATTCCCTTCTGGCTTCTAACAAGGCGCATGGTGCGCTATATCTATCCTATATATATTGGCCGCTTTTTATTATTATTATAAATTCTGATGGGTTGTTTTGGGCTTATATTCTGGTGCTTTCTACGGTGGGCCTGTTTAGTCAGTGTAATTGTTTGTGTGTATATATGCATACGTCATTATCCATTTACACTTATTTTTCTTGTAATGTGAATGTGAGCACTTGGGTGGATTGGGACAGTGGGTTCTTTGAAGATTTTTTTATGGGCTAATGTCGTGGAGCCCACTTGGTTGGCTTTACTTTTTAGTTTTACTGAATCTTGGGCTTCTTTTCCGGTCGACAATAGTTTTCATAACACTTTTTAGACTTGAGAGAGGGTTGTAAATTCATAATGGTAGGCTAACCATGGCTCATAACATAACAACATCTACTTACCTGCAAGTCATCTTGTGCTTGAAAAATTTCATCCCAGACCAATACTATTACGTCTCTTCATAAGCAACCGTGCATTTTTTACAAGTTTAATAAGGATCTAAGATGGTAGAAATTAGAAAACAACCACAAATGAAATAAAATGAAATATAACGGAATTTGAATTTCCACATCCAAAGTCATGGAAGCTTAGCCAAGCAACTTGATCTGAAGCTAATTGATGCATAATGTGCAAGCATTCATAACTGGCAAAAAATAATTTACTGTTAATATAACATCTTGAAAATATATTTTCACTTATTTAAAACACAAGCTGACCAATATTAGTTTGACTACCAATATGCCTGCTTGACACAAAAGCAAATATAGAAAACGCTAAACAGATTCTAGTCTTTACTTTCTCAGGACATGGGACATAATTTTGATTAAGAAAATAAAAAAAGCTTGCCGTTGAAACTTTCAAAGTATGTAGCAATAAACAAAAGTTCATCTATAAAATAACAAACATCATGTTTCACTTGCTTTTCACAAATTCTAAAGAAAAAACTAGTTAATGGAGAACTGTGAGATAAGCTGCTTCTTAAGCAGAAGCTGGAGTTCTTTCTATAGAAGACTTCGTTGGATATTGCTCCTTGAAACCCAGCATCTTATTTATCGCGCCAATATAAGCCTTGACACTAGAAACAGTATATAATATCCATTCCTGCCCTGGTTCCACTGAGCAGCGAAGGGGAAAGTTTTGTGCTCTGAATTTTGGAGCTGTAATTTTGAATAGTCCTGAATACCTCTCAGAGGCAACTCGTACAGGGCGTACCAGTTAGACTTGTCTTCTTCCTTCCCTTCAATTTCAATCGATACGAGACTAAAAACACGATTGGAAGTCTTGGGGTGTTCGGAAACCTTGGGAGCAGCCACCGAAGTCATCTTTTCAGATTGCACGCCCACATGGCTACCTTGCGGAGGCAACTCGTACAGGGACTGCAAGCCTTCCATCCCTCCAATACGCCTGAGACTTAAAAACATGCGTAGAAGATGTGCACGGCGCCAAAGCCTTGAGGGCAGCAGTCGATAGATATACGGTTTCTTTTCTTGGAGACCAGATTTAGGCAAACCTTTATAATTTCCTTCAACAACGCGTATGGTGTGGACTAGTGTGGTATATACCATATATCTATCTATTAGGTCAAACTATCAATCAGTCCCTCTACTATACATAATGTGTAAATTTAATTCATTTACTTTGGTTTAATTAAATTAAGTTCTATTATTATTTATTATCAATTTCAATCCAATCACCATGTTAAATAATGATACTGATGTGACTTGATTATAATGACATGCAATTTAAAAAAAAAAGTTTAAGAAATGTAACTTTTTTTTACTACATGACTTATTATATTTTATGCCAAACCTATTATTTTTATTTTTTGAATATTTAAATTTCATACTTTTTAATAAATTTTTAATCACAATCAAAAGGTATCCCATCCCATATGACAGGTCACATAAATTTTTTTTAATAATTCTTTATATTTACAATTACACACGTTATTAAAGTCAACACCACATTTACACATTATCAAAGCCAACATCACATTAACATTAGCTAATGGTGATAATTTAACATGGTTAGTAATTTGACTAAAGTTGATAATAAATAATAATAGAGAGATTTAATTTGATCAAATTAAAAGAATATGATTAAATAATTTAACACGAGAAAGACAAAACAGATTAACATCTTCTAGTCTTTCCTTCTCAAGACATGTGATTTAACTCTTAAAGACAAAACAGATTAACATCTTCTAGTCTTTCCTTCTCAAGACATGTGATTTAACTCTTAATTAAGAAAAAGAAACGTTTGCTGTTGAGCTCAAAGTATGTAGAAATAAAATATTCGGAGGTTCTGCAGGCAATGTTGGATGACATGATGTTAAGTCATCTTGGACTCGAAAAGATTTGTTTCTTCTGTCTGTCTGCCCTTCCTGGTCCTTGCAAACCCATGGGCCCTGGATTTACCTGACCTACTTTGGGGAGGTTAGGAATTACTGGCAACAAGATGGAGTTTGGAGAGTTCCACAACTTCCAACAACCAAAAACTATAGTAGTGTTTTTGTGCCTCCAACGAGGCTGACAACTTTGGCCTCTCTTTCCTTCGCCCATTAATCTATTTTACCATGAGAATACACAATTTTGAATTCCCAGCGTTGCTTGCCGGCAAATCAAAGTGGATTTTGCTTTTCTTAATAAGGTTCCAAGTCAGGGGGTTATGTTCAAATGAATTAGACAAGGCAAGACCAATGTGTAGGTACGAGGAATATGAAGAATACATGCACGCAGCCATGCATACAAATATTAAAAAAGAAAAGTGAATTTGGGAATCAATTTCCACAAGGATGAAGGATGTGGAGCAGTCCAAGACTATCCTTCAGGCCCCAAGCTGTTCATGAAAAACAGGAAGAATTAGGTGTCTAAATACAGCAATAGAGCTAATTTCATCAATTCTACACAGGCCTATAAGATGACCACACCATTCTTAATCTGTCTCTTAAAGCATGTCACACCACTTTATCAGTGAATTTGAAGAAGGAAAAGAAAAACAGAGAAGTGAGAAATGGAAATAAAGAAAGAAAAACAGAGAAGCCATACTTTTTGCAACAATTGGATTTCTTAAAAGGAAAAATGAACAGAAAGATACTAACAACATGTATGTGTATGCATCATAATAGATTTAAAGCAGTTGCATAATTACTAAAAAATGGCCTCATACGTAAAAATGTGGCCAAAACCCTTTTAGTAATGGCAGTGGTGGTGGGGTTGGGGAGGCTAAGGAAAAGCTTTGCCTACTTGACGCATCTATTTAAGCTTCTTAGTTCATTCACCTCTGCCCAACACCCACAGGCTAGAATGAAAGACTATTCTGATAATTTAAAATGCATGAGCATACATGTTGGAAATCTTGCTGACTCTTTATCTCTCCTAAAATACTCATGTTGATGACATATTTGACAACTTTAGATGGATAGAGTATGGCCCTTTCAGTACTAGGAAAAACTTTGGAATAACTTCAACATGTACTCATGTCTGACATTCACATCCAACTCTAAGCAACGTAGCACCATTGAAGTTGATTCATGACACTGGTGAAAATTAAAAAGTTGGTGACAACAAGAAGAGACCAAGGTAAACCCCATTCAAAGATAGCCCCACACTATTGTAGCAGTTCCATTATCCCCAAATAAATTTCACAGTTGAAAGTAAAACAAAAAATATTCATAAATATTAGATCTAAGATGTATTATTCATGAACCCAAAGGCAATTTTCTTTGTGATGGTGACAAAAGATTATTGCTTCTTGTGTTAAATCTCAACTCTCTGTTAAATTCATTATGAAATTGCATCAACCAGCTGTGAAAAGCAATGGAAAACCATTTATAGCTCTTGCTACGCTGAGCATATCTAAACGTAAATCATTTAAAAGTTATTGCTTATCCACCACTTTGGCACTCAAAGCAATAACAACAGACTGTTTAACTTTGAAACAAAGTTAATTATTACAATTAAATGAATCGACGCATAAAGCTAACACAAGAAATTTTATTAAACGCGAAGAGCAGCTATTTGCTCTATTGCCTTCCCAATTGAACAGAAAACAACTAGCGGCAGTCACATCTAACACCAACATGTCACGAGTAATACCGAAGAAGAAAGTAGGTTTCCCCAACAACTTAAACCATGAAACTTGAGACTACTCTTTCGGGAACACAATGTTAAATATTGAAATAACCATAAATGTGTGTGTGCGCGGGTGCGTGCGTGTGAGTGAGTGAAATGGTAGTACCTACAATATGAGAAAACATTCATGCTTGTGACCATGGACCTCAAAACCTTCGACCTTGAACGTCCTGAAATAGTCTCTATTGATCGATGACTTCGACAGAGGAAACCTTCCAGTAGGCACATAATTCTCTTTGATTTTGCAACTTCTGCATTCAATTATAAGATCTGGTGACCTGATATTTCCGGAAGCTGATGAGTCCCAATAAGATGAGCGAAGATATAAGGTGTCACCGCCCACAAGAAACATAGAGGCCATACCGTAAATTTTGCGTTTGCCAGGTCCAAGTATGTTCTCAACGGGGTATCACCTTTTGTGAGTCAAATCCTAGGAAATCATTTCGCCGTTATATTCAGAGTAACAGTAGAGAAAATCATCCAGCACGGTATTAGTTGAGAGCAAATGAAAATATAGAGTATCACCAAAAACAAAATCCTCATCCAAACAGAGCCATGACTCGCTATCCACATAGTAGGCGTAAAGGGGTCAGATTAGCATGAAGCAGAATCTGCTTGTTGCTACGATCGGAATCAACCACGATTGAATTGATAGGCGTTAGGCAGCTACCATTATTTATCACTAAAGAACACGGTTACACGGCGAATATTACGGGACAATTTTGGCGAATATTACAGCGCAATATTTCGGCGAATATTGCCACTTGTTCCTTTTTGGGTCATAAACCTCAGCCGAAAGAGAAATTATTAGGTTGATCGGGTGTATCACGTCATCCATAAATCCGATCAATTAAATTGTGACAACTCAAGGATTTTGATACATTTACTAAAATCCTACCATAATTATAGCCTAAATTTAAGGACTTACCCTTTAAATTCTCCTTCTTTGTAACGTGAGGCTAAACCTTTGTCAAATTAGTGTCTTAATTTTAGAAAACTTTTTGAGTTGATACAAATTTATTGGTCGGGTCTATAGATGACGTGGTACACCCGGCCTACCTAATAATTTCTCCAACCGAAAACACTTTCTCGAATGATCCTCCAAACACATAGATCTTGCCATCAACAGCCGAAACAGCCGGACGATAGCAGGAACAAAGCATGGAATGGCAAGGTTTCCACCCATCTTGAGGCAGAAGGGTATAAACAATACACTTCTAAAAGATAATGGCGTTTTGGTTTACTTGGAAGGATGCAACAAGACGAACCGCTTAGACAGCAACCTCCAAGGACATAGATTTTGGAACCCTAGGCGATAACCCTTGAGCCTGTACGTATAGCATCCGGATCGTATAAGATCGGAAATTTTGGGGGAGCCTGTATTCCACACTTTGAATATCACCCCACCTTTCACCGAAATTAATGTACCATTGGATTTATTAGCAGTTCAATGCTTTAAACTTAAAATATAATAATGTCTTTATAATAAATTCTTTCATTAATGAATAGCCAATAGCAAAAACATTAACAGTAAATATATAGTTATTGTTTTTCGGTGACAAAAATGGCAATTGCTTTTCTAAAAAAAATGGTTGTTCATATTAAATTCAAAAATCACATACCTTGTACTATATTTGCCAGCGGCAAACTTTCCCCGCAGGAATGAAAATTGCGAAGTGGAGAGCACGAACAACCTATAAAGCATTTTCATTTGTACAGGATGCGACCAACATTCATAATTCGAGAACCTTCTGAACTTTCAGCTGTAATATAATTTTCTCATGAGATCAGCATTTTTACCTCGTCTTCTCTGCATGAACGTTGCAACTATTCCTTTCTTGGAGTAACAATCAATCATTGCTTCCATTTGCTTGTGAAAAGCATCTAGTCTTGACTTGAGAACAACTGCGATATCATCTAATCTTGACTTGAGTCATAGGCTAAACTCAATGCCTGTCACATCATCAACTCCGGATTGTAATGGAATAAATATATATAACCGATTTTGTAAAGCCCATTGTAGTAAGTCTCTTTCTAACGGGTTTATTAGTTTAAGTAGAAATCTTTTTGGAAAGAATGTTATTTGTTTGGTTTCAAGAAAGTGTGTTACAGATTTACATAAATTTTGATGTTATTTAATCAAATAATGAGACTTATATTCTGGATAAAGCATATTTAATTTTAATTAATGTAGTGTTAATCATTAATTTTAATTTTACTTTCCTTAATTCTATCCTAAATCCTAATTCTTTTCATTTTTTGGCAAAAACTTATCCCCAACGTCTTAAAATTTTAATTTTATAGGATAAAGAATCTTTAATTAAAGTGCTCTTGGGTTTAATAAGATAAAAGCTTTCAGCTTGCCTTTAACCTAATAAGATACTCCCTCCATCCCTATTTATTTGACGACAATAACCAAATATCTTAGATTAAGAAAATTACTTAATTTCAAATTTCTATACAAAATTTACTTTGTTTTCCAAATTTATCCTTCTATTTTCTCTCTTTTCTTGTCTCTTACTAATATTAAATAGATGTTTCTCCAACTAAAAAAGTTAAAAGTAGAAGAAGCATAAATTTGGAAAAAAAAAGCTAATGCTTTATTGAAACTATAAAAGGTCAAATAAAAAGGGACATGAGAAATGATCAAATAAATAGAGACAGAGGGAGTAAGTCATAGAGGAAAAAGTTAGTTAAAAATGTAGAGTTCTGAAAGGATTTATTAAAATTAGATTGTGTTTGAAAACATGCTTCTTATAAAATTAAAAAATGAACTATAATTGAAGAGATTATCTTGTAATCTGTTGACATTTTGGTGGGCCAAAGAGAAAAGGATATTTTAAACCCAAATTGGACTTCATCGGCAACCCATCTTCTACCTTCTTCAAGAATGAAGAATGACCTTATCTTATTATTGGGCTTAACCCATATATAATCGGTTGCCTATACTATTTTCTATATGCAGCTAGCTGGCCTCATTTGTTGATGGATATTGAATGGTATTTTAGAAATATATGGAAAAAGCTAATTGAGGTTAGTTCAGTTGGTAAGGCTTTGAACTTCTGCTTGAGGTTCAAGTCGTGCCAATGGTCCTCATTGGTGGATGATCTGTAAGTATCGTTATCCACTCTCTCTCAGGCTTGTGCATGCCCTGACCCTGGACTAGAGCAACATCCCCTCACCTAAACTTTTTTCTATAAAAAAGAAAAAGAAATATATGGGAAAAAAATGATATTTTAGGCTATTTAAAAGTTTTACAATATTCGTACGTTTATATATATATTAGTCATTCACTGTCACGTGCGTTGTACGTCATACAATACGTTCTTAATAATAACAAAAAATAAAAAACTAATAATAAATGTAAAAAAATTACTACATTAAAATGAATAATAATTAAACTATAGATTAGTAAACTTCAAATTAAACTACATAAAATTGAATAATAATTAAATTATTTTCTTCAATACAATATAGTTGTAATTTAATTATGATGAAAATAAAATTAGTTAATTTCTAACATCATTTAATAAATATATAAAAAATAGTAAAAGATAAATAAAGAGTTTCAATTTAAATCAACAATATCAATGGCAATTCCGAAATATTTAGGAAAAAAAAGATATTTTAAACGATTAAAAAGTTTTACACCATTTGTACTTTTATATATATTATAGATATAGATATATATAGAGCTGTCAAAAGCTGGCCCGAACCCGAAAAATCCGCCTGCCCGACCCGAACCAGAAACTAATTCGACCTAATTTGACCAAAAAAAGTAAACAACCCGAATCCGACCGACCCGAATCCCGATTGATCCGAGAATCTAATCTGCTAAATCTGAGAATCTAACCCGAAAAAACCTGACAAACTAATGAAATCATTTTATATATCTGTTAAATTTTAAATTTAATAAATAGATTTAGCATGTTTGATATCACTCTTAAGAATACTTATTAGTTAATAGTTACTTAAGGTGATTTTATATAATATAGATAAAAAATAATCAATTATTAATGAATGTTACATTAAGGTTACCTTATTATATTCATTAATCAATTTCTAAGCAATTTTTTTAACATTAAACATATATAAACAATTCATTGTATAAACAAAAAATATATTATCAATATTATATAAAATAATTAAAATAAAATATCAATAATAAGTAAATATTACTAATTTAATTAATACATTTATAACATTACAAATTTAATTGGTTTAGTTACAATTTATAACAAATTTAATAAATAATGTTTTTGATAAAATCTCTCTTAATTATTAACTTCTAAAATCAAAACTTTAATTTAATTTAAAGTAATCGAAAACTTAAGAGTTAAATCCGAAAAATCTAAATCCAAATGATATGAACCTAGAAAACCTGAAACCCGAAACACCCGAGGGTCAAACTCGAAAAACCCGAAACCCGACAAACCCGATGACAAAACCCGACAAAATCAAACCCAAATGACCCGAGATCCGAACCTGATACCTACCCGACCTACCCGATTTGATACCTCTAGATATATATATATATATATGTATATGTATATATATATATGTATATATGTATATGTATATATATATATGTATATATATATAGATATATTATTATATTATAGATTAGGACAGTTTATCAAATGTATGTTAAGTTGACAATGATTTATATGAATTTCTTTTATTTTAAAGAGTAATACTACATAGCTTATTTATTTTTGTCCTATCTCTTATTTTGCCTTAGGTGACTTTCATTAATTATTTGGTTCTAGTTTCTTTCTTTCTTTTTTTTTTTTTTTAAACTATATCATAACAACCTTATCAAATTTCAAACTTATCCTTAATAACCAAGCTTATCAAAGGTAGGGTTAAACTTTGTAAAAGTGAGCTAAACTTTGTAATAATTGGGAAAGTTACATTAGATGGGATTAAGTAGGCCAGTAAAAAAGTATTTTTTTTATTCTTTTATTACAATTATCTAGGATTGCAAAAACAAAAACAAATGAAACGCTCTCGAAATTTAGACGTGTCCCAACAATGCAATCTATTATGGAATATATTGACAGTTATCCGAAGGTATACAATTATTACAATTGATTGTATTTTTTATATTTAAAAGTATGGTCATCAAAGACAATAAAAGTTTGTAAAAGATAATTTAGACTTTCTTTTTTTCCTTTTTTCGGTTACAACTTACAAGAGATGGCTACCCACTAAGTAAATTTGAAATCCCTCGGAAATGAAATCCCTCTAACATTTGCGTCTGAAAACTGAAAAAGCAATTCCGGCGGTTGACGGATCAGCTCGAAACCCAACCGTAAATCACATGCGGTCTTAGCGAACACATCCGCAGTAAAGTTTCCTTAGTTTTCGTAGTTTGAATAGTATTCAAATATCTTTTTTTGGTTCGATGGGGGTACAAAGACCCAGGGGAGGGGGATGGCAGGGGTTGAACCCCTGCCTCGGTGACCTCTCTAACCTTTTGGCCACCAGGCCAAGAGGTGGAGGTCAAGTTAGTATTCAAATATCAAATCTTAAAACTCAAACTACGGTCCCTTCTTTTTTTTTTTTTTTTTGTTTCTCATCCGGTATCAAGAATTTTGCTTTGACAAATCCGAGTTCGACCCGCATCGCATACCTAGATATGGTAGATGAGTCTCCCAACGGGGGTAACTGCATACGTAAGGCCTCGAATTTAAAACCTGCTTAAACTAGAATAAATCACTTACCACTCAATCCAATCTTACGTCACGGTCCCTTATTTCACCAATAACAAAAAGGGAAAACCACAGTCCTCTATAAGCTAAATCAGGCAATTTCCTTTCCGTCCTTGGCAAGTGTCGTGTGTCACGTGTGGAAATATATCATTCCCCATTTTGGAAGACTTGAGCCGTCAACGCGTCTCTTCTTCTCAGTGTGCCATCACTTTTCCTGGACAAATAATTTTGCTCTACTTTTTTAAGTACAGTTTTTGTTGACTTAATTAGGATTTAGAGAGGCGAAGAAGAAACTGC
This sequence comes from Microcos paniculata, assembly GCA_030664755.1. Classification (NCBI taxonomy): domain Eukaryota; kingdom Viridiplantae; phylum Streptophyta; class Magnoliopsida; order Malvales; family Malvaceae; genus Microcos; species Microcos paniculata. Next base: position 7,407,761 of record CP131462.1, on the reverse strand, counting down.
AGCGCAGGACCTTAGAAATTTCTAAGCAAATTACTTCAATTCAATGAACGTGTGATACTGATGAGGGCACGGCATCTAAAAATAAACAATGTAGCTTGTCACTATTCTAATTTTCGTTACAAGTTAGTTAGAATATATCCTTAATTATCAACAACAAATGTCCATATTATATGTGGGAAATCGGAACCAACTTTATCGCATCCGTGGATTCAAAAGTTAGCGGCGCATTCAAAAGTTAATAGTAAAAAAGACACGAAATTAAGACCGGAAGAACTAGAGCTAAGAAATTTCTTTGAAACTTGATCTGGGTATAAACAAGGAGATGCCAGCCTATATATTTATTAGTCCACTAGCTAAATCATTAGTTTCATCATAGAAACTACTGTAATAAACAAAGAGTGGAGGGAGAAAGAGAGAATTAATAGAGTAATGGGTGTTGGCTTTGTGTTTTATTGTTTCATGCTACTATGGCTTGCACAAGCAGTAGCCTCGAAACGACACAAGTCTGGAGATTGTGGCGAACAAAAATGTGGGAATGTTTCTATTACATACCCATTTGGAATAGGAGAAGGGTGTTATCCTAACACCTATTTTGAAGTAACTTGCAACAAAACTGGTGGACGAAAAAAGCCCTTCTTAAAGCGCCTTAATCTGGAGCTACTGGCGTCTTATTCAGGCAGCGTTGTCGTCAACAACCCAGTAATCTATTTCAGCTGCAGCGACAAGAAAGAAGATAATAACAATGTTATCGGTGCCTTCATAAAAATCCTAGGTAAGAGTCCGTTTTCCTTCTCAACCGCTAACTCCTTTGGCTCTATAGGCTGCGGCAATCTGGCCACTGTTCTTAGCAATCATATCCCCATTGACGGCTGCCTACAACGAGGATGTGGCAATGGCGACTCCTGCACCTCACTAAATATTCCCGACAATCTCACTTTTTTAGCTGCAAACATGACACCAATCTTTCCTGATGCTAAGGAAAGCAACAGATGCAGTTCTGCTTTCATCTTCGACGACTTTGAATTTCCCCGCCCCATTGGCATTGGTACCACACATGTTCCTGCGAGGCTGGAGTGGAGTTCTAACATCCCATGCGATTTGGAAGGTCAATCTCACCACTCACTATTGGCATATATATCTTTGACATGCAGTATATGCTTTTGATTTTAATTTTATTTTTATTTTATAATATACACTTTTACTTTGCAACTAAAACAAATGAAAATTGAGTACCAATAAAAAAAAAATGAAAATGTTCTTATTAATTAATAGCTAGTATAAACATTTTCGTATTATATGATCATCGGCATCTGTCCAACCATACACGCCCCTCGCTCGTTAACATGTAAAAGTAAAATTGTAAAAAGGTTGTTTTACTAACTATATGCATGAGACATATGAAGGGGGAGTGTATATGTGTGTATGCAGGCACATGTGTATGTGTTTGTCTATATATATGCAATTGAAATTGAAAAAACTAACATAATTGAGAAGAAATTAACTTACACGGATTATAAATATTAAGTCATTTTTTTATATCAATAATTCAATCATTTAATTTAATTTATCATTAAGATAGATCATTCGTAACAAATTTCAAATTAAGTACAAATGTTTTATAAGCTTATCGACCTAAACTGTTTAAGATAACTAGGAGAGAGCTTATTATCGACCTAAATTGATTTGTTAGTTATTTGTTAATATTATTAGATTGTTGGTACATTAGTTTGTCTAGTGATTTCTTAGAGCTGGTTTAGCATTTAGTTTGGGTATCAAAAAGCTCTTTTTCACCTCTAATGCAATGTCAAACTATTTTCGATCTATATAAAAAGCTCAATTTGATAGTTAAAATCTACCCAATTTGAGAAGCTGAAATTTTTACGTTTCAAAAGTACTTTTGGATATTAAATGACTAAAAATCTTTTAAATAAGTTTTTACTTATTTTTCAAATTTTATCATTTTTAGATATTTTATTTTTCTACCACTTATCAAATTTTTCACAATAATTTCACAAAACACTTTTAACAAACCAAAATTTTCTAAACCACAACCGCAATGCCAAATTAGGCCGTAGTAGATGTATGGACTTTTATTGAGATTTATTGAAATAATGAATTTGATTAATGCATCATAAAAAAATTATATGTATGATACATTCAAATATATTCCAATGGTCGGTTTGTTAAATGTTAACCGCATATGTGTGTGTTTGTGTTTATTTGTGTGTGTATTTTGAAAATTATAGATGTCTGGTAATATATGTATAGGAAGAGTATTAAAAAAGAGTATACATGAAAAATTTATTAATATATATGTATCAATACCAATTTGATATTTCAAATAGTACCGTAAGATTCAAACCTGGAATAATCGTCAGAGTAAATTGAAAAGAAAAAAAAAACTATAATTTGAGAAGAAAAGAAATTGTAACTATTACATGAGGTTTAAATAAAATTGTAGATTGTAGATTGTAAATAAACCAATTTTTTTTATAATTTTATATATATATATATATAATGATTAGAAACAGTAACTAACATTTTTCTGGATACTCTTTGTTTTTGGCAAGCAGCTAAAAATTGTCGTACAGCAGGAATGGAATCAAAAAGGATTCTTTGTTCCAGAAGATGTGGCGATATTAATATTGAGTACCCATTTGGAATAGAACATGGTTGTTATATGAATGATTGGTTTAAGGTATCATGCATTAATATAACTGATCAACAGGGCCAGCAGAAGCAGAAGGCTTTTATAAATAAGACCCATCATCTGGAATTACTCAATACTTCATTTGTGGACGGTGAAATCGTCGTCAATAATCCAATAGCTTACTCCAATTGCCGCAATAAAAATAGTACGGGCTCAAGTGTCAATCTAACAGGCAGCCCTTTTTTCTTCTCTACCTCCAATTCCTTCGCATCTGTGGGTTGCGGCAATTTGGCAATATTTCATTATGAAACTACTGATCCAGATCCTATTGGAGGTTGCCTGCAGCCAAGTAATTATAGCGATGGAGGTGGTTGCCAGCTCTCATCAGTTCCGTGGGGTCTAAATTCCTTTGCTGCAAATATGACAGAGATTTATCCTAGTAATAATTGCAGCAATATATCATGTCCCTCTGCTTTCTTGACTGACTATAACTGGTGGAGTGAGGAGACAAACCCTGATCAGATAAATGGGACGCACGTCCCTTCAACGCTGCAATTTGCCACACCAAAAATCGGATTTTGTGAGTTGAAAGAAGGTTCCAACACCAATTGTACCTCTGATCGCACATATTGTTGGACAAACTTAACCTCTAAACATCTATGCGTTTGCTCCTACGACAACAACATTACCTACCTTCGCGACGTTTGCACAGGTACGATGAATTATTATCTATTGTTTTAAAATAATTTGTAATATAGCTTTTAATGATATAAAAATACTAGTAATTATTTACAATTGAGTTTAATTAAATTAAACTATATTTCTTCTTTTTTTTTCTTATGAAGGAATTAAACTATATTTCATTATCAACGTCATTGATAATGAGCGCTTACTTTTGTCAATGAGTTAATTAGTACGTAATACTTTACACAATGAAGACTAATGCAAATAAAGGCTTCGATTAGCTAGATCATTAGCATAAAAAATAACGTGACATTTTTGTACTACGTTAAAAAAACATGTACATATGTACCACATATATACAAATGCAATGATAGAAAAAAAAAGAAATTTAATAATGAATTATTAAGTTCACAATATTGTTATATTTGTAATGGCAAGATTTCCGCTAACTCCCTGAATTTTGGCATTTACCTTCGCTCTAATTGCACTGCTTAACACACAGTATATTTTTTACGTGATCAATGACAGCAAGAGGCAAATGTGGGGATCTTAGGTATAGATATTGTTATATGCTTTGTTTGAATGAACCTGGCAATTATTGTTCCCCGACGTCATGCCCTCCTGGATATGTATATGATAGTGATCTGGATGGATGCAAACCAAAAAGTACTTCAAGAAAGGATTTGGCAATCTTTGCGGGTAAGAATTAAATTCACTTTCTTTATTATTTATTCCTCATATGTATATAAAGCTATTACTAATATTATATGTATGTATGTATGTATGCAGACAATATGGCATATATTAAGAATTACTTAAATTAATTATTTGAATAAAATGCTTGCCACAAAATATATTATAACTTAGATCATTAAAATTAATTACAATATTTTCCTTAACTAATAGTAGTATAATTTGCGTTCTATTACATATTAATGTTTCTTTGCTAAATTAATGTAGTTTGATCAGTTTATAATTGGTTAATTAAATATTTTAATTAATTAGTTGGGTAGAAAAAGAAGAAAAAATGGTTTTAATGAGTAACTACCTAGTAGCCAGGGAAATGTGTCTATATATGCGCTTTCTTTCGAAGAGTATAATTTAATTAAAATGTTCAACTTATTGATATATGACATTAAATTCTTGGTGTGCTATCCTCGTCTCTTGATATGTACAGGTTCTGGCACGGGTATTGGGACATTACTTTTGCTATTTGCTATATGGTTCATGTACAAAGTGCTAAAAAGGAGAAGAAAGATCAGGCGCAAGCAAAGATACTTCAAACAGAATGGAGGTTTATTATTGCAGCAACAATTGTCCTGTAATGAAGGTAAAATTGAAACAATAAGGTTTTTTACTGCAAAGGAGTTGGGGAAGGCGACTGACCACTATAATGAGAATCGGATACTTGGTCAAGGAGCGCAAGGAACTGTCTATAAAGGAATGTTAGCCGATGGACGCATTGTGGCGATTAAGAAGCCTAAGGTGGAGAAAAATAAGAAGAAACCATTCTTAGATGAAAAGCAGCTTCAACAGTGGGTCAACGAGGTGTTGATTTTATCACAAATCAACCATAGAAATGTGGTTAAATTATTAGGATGCTGCCTAGAGATCCAATTTCCTTTACTGGTGTATGAGTTCATCCCTAATGATACACTCTCGCAGTTGATAAATGACCAGAGTGAAGAATTCCCACTTACATGGGAAATGCGTTTGCGAATTGCAATCGAAGCTGCAAATGCTATATCATATTTGCACTCAGCTGCTTCTTTCCCAATTTATCATCGAGATGTCAAGTCAACCAACATACTTTTAGATGATAAATACAGAGCAAAGGTATCAGATTTTGGCATTTCAAAATCTGTTGGACTTGAGCAAACTCATCTTACTACTACAGTACAAGGAACTTTTGGATACTTGGATCCAGAGTATTTTCAGTCCCATCAATTTACAGAGAAGAGTGATGTTTATAGTTTTGGCGTTGTTTTGGCAGAACTTTTAACCGGACAAAAACCTTTCTCACCCATACAATCAAACGAGGAAGTAAAAAGCTTGGTTCCTGTTTTCTTGCTTTCATTGGAGGAGAGTTCTTTATTCGACATTCTTGATCCACGGGTGAGGAACGATGGTCCACAAGAAGATATTATGGCAGTTGCTAGGCTTGCAAAAAGATGCTTGAATCTTAATGGGAAGAGAAGGCCTACAATGAAACAAGTTGCAGTGGAATTGGACAGTATTAGGGCGGCGCCAGAAGATAATTCTGTTCTGCAAATCGATGATGTTGATGAGAACTCTGAAGATGACAGGATCGAGCCATGGGCTAGTGCTTCTTGTTCAGATATGTCAATACAGTTAAGCAATGATAGCGCAACATCGTCGCTCCTTTTTCTAGATGCTTTTGATGGAGATACTTCTTATTTTGGTGCGCAGTCTTTGTAATATTTACTATTCATGTTTAGTCTTTGAAAAGCAAACTTCCTAATTTCCAGATTCAACATACTTGGTGTGAAGCTAATAGTGAGGTTGATTATATGGCTAAGGTGGGAGTTGAAGGACTTGTTCCTCTGTTTCAGATTTTTGTTTAACCTTGGGTTTTTGTTCTGCTTGCTTGCTTTCTGGTGTTTTGTTCTTCTGAGCCTTTTTGATGGCTTTCTAATAAATTTGCCTTTGAAAAGAAAATTCATGTTTAGTTCAAACCGTACATAGTCTAATTTAACTATTTTCATTCTATATTTTCCCTTGTTTGTTTGTTTAATTTGTAGTTGACCCTTTGTGCAAGTGTGTTAAAATATAAGCCATCTCCATTTCAAATTTGCATGGGTAACTCATATTTTCGTCCACGATAATATTTTCTTGAAACACCACCGCTAAAACAAATTAAGAACAAAAGAATTATCTAAAAAAAACAACAAAATAAGAATTATTACAAAAGAATTTAGATACTATATATGCTACAAATCCGATGCCAGCATGCAACAATCCATGACGAGCTGCCCCTGCCTCCCACTTATACGGGGGATTTGCGCTTTCCTTATTGACAAATGAAACAGAATTTCAGTATATTCAAAGAGAATTGATCAAATTCAAAGGCAATTATTGCCCCATGGACATAGATCACAGAGCAGCAGTTTACCAAAGAATTTGATAACAATTGAAAGATCTTATTCATTTATTTAATCTTTAATGCGATCCATATGGTTTGTTAATTTGTTTTATTTATTTTAATGCTCCATTTCCCAATCCCCTTCCTAGTAGGAAGAAAAACAAAGAAAAAGTTCCTCTCAAACACCCAATCTCACTCAATATTTGGACTTAAGTTAATTTTTGTACCAGCTTAATTGGTTTTTTTTTTTGGACTCAATATTTGGACTTAATTGGTTGTTGAATAACACTTAAGCTTAACAGCTAAGAAATTATTATTATAATGATTGCCTAATTACAAAAGTTTTGCTTACCCTCCTTTTCTAAAGGCATGAACATTGTGCAGCCTGTGAAGGTAGCTTGAAGCTATTAAGTTTGGTATTAGCTATACCGATGGCAAGAGGGAAATTCGCGGCGATCCTGCTTATGTGAGGGCCGCCTGTGAAGGTAGCTTGAAGCGTCTCGGTGTTGATTGTATTGATCTTTATTATCAACGTCGAATTGATACCAAAGTTCCCATCGAAGTCACGGTTTGTAGTTGCTTATGTCCTGCTTGTTTTTTGTTTGTTATAATCTGGTTAAGAAATTATAATTCTTTTTCCTTTTATGGGCACTATCTTTTACTCCTAACTGATTGTTGTTTGTTTTTGTGCTTGCCCAGACTGGGGAACTTAAGAAACTAGTTGAAGAAGGTAAAGTGAAGTACAGAGGTTTGTCTGAGGCTTCTGCTTCAACAATTAGAAGGGCACATGCTGTTCATCCAATAACTGCTGTGCGGTTGGAGTGGTCTTTGTGGTCCAGGGATGTTGAGGCTGATATAATTGCTACTTGCAGGTTATTTATCCATGCTATATTAGCTTCTTTCTCTTTTTTTGTTTTTATGAAAAATTAGTAATTTTGAAGTTCTTATTCTAATGTGATTGCTTCTAATTTCTTAGGGAACTTGGAATCGGGATTGTTGCTTAATTACAGTCCTCTGGGGAGGGGATTCTTTTCAACAGGGTCTAAAATAGTGGAAACTTTGTCCAGTGATGACTTCAGAAAGGTTAGCAGCTGTTTAAATATTTTGCAATTTGGATAATTGTTCATAGGAAATAATTGTCTGTTACTTAGGTATGATAGAATTCCTTGAGGAAATTGAATTATAGTATGTGAATTAAAGAACATTCACAAAAGACTAGCGTAAAAAAATCTAGATTTTCATCCTAAATAATAGGTGCATACATAATCTAACAATATATGTCAATTCCTCTGATTTTCTTTTTCACCTTAAACTATTCTCTGCTGTCCATATATTTTTGGCTTAATACCAAAATTGGTCGTTGAACTATACAAAAAAGAACAAATTGGTCTCTAAACTTTTATTTGAGACAAATTGATCCCTCAACTTTTACTTTGAGACAAATTAGTCCCTGAACTATACAAAAAATGATAAATTGGTCCCTCAATTTTTATTTTGGGACAAATTGATCTCTAAACTTTTATTTTGGGACAGATTGATCCCTAAATTTTCTTTGATTTTTTCTCATTCAGGATCTATCTGTTTTAAAATAAAAGTTTAGGAACCAATTTATCATTTTTTGTATAATTCAAGGACCAATTCAGACATTAAACCATACCGCTTGAAATTATCTATGCATAATGTTCATGTTAATTAATCTGGACAGCGGGATTGAATCGAGAATGCCTATATCGATCCAGCTCTGCCTGGAGTGTCTCTATTATCTGATTCTTCTCAGAAATGGTAGCCAAAAGCCTCGTGTTCTCATCTCGGAGTGCCTCGAACTGCCCAACTATGCCTTCAATCTGTGCTTCAATGGCCTCATCACTCAACTCGAAGGCACTTTCTACCACTCTAACAACACGCCATAAACTCACAATAACCAGCAAACCTCCCCCTTTCTTCTCCAAAAATGCTTCCAAAAGCAATGCCCCAATAACAACTAGGCCATCAACAACATAGCCTGGTCGTCTAAAGAAAGCACTACCAAGCCCCACGGCTAAGGCTACTGACTTACCAGAAAGGAGCGCCAGGATGGAAATTCCAACCCAATGATACCAAGCTCTCTCTATCTGACTAGTGCTACTTTTTTCGGGAGAACAGGAAAGTAAGGTGGAGGATAGTTCAAGAATGGTGAGGATTAGGTCTAGAAGAAGCAATGATATTGCAAAGATGCGAAGTTGGGTTGTTTCAAGGAATTTGGCCAAGTGGTTCCTCCAAGGTGCTCTGCTGGATGATGACTGATTTTGTTCTAATCTTGGGTTGAAAAAGTGCTGCCATTTCTGGCTTTTGTACCAGCTTCTGATGAGATTCTGGATTGATATTTCAACTGATTCAATGGAGACTGATCGCAGGGAGGGGTCATTTTTGGTGCAATCAGTTGGATTCATTTCAAGCTATATATATTTATGGCTATATCATAAAATCAATCAATAATTATATAGCAATCTGTTTGGTAGAAGGAATTGATACAATGACGATGCTTGAATCAAAGACACGTGAAATGCAAGGAAGCTTTTGAAGAATTGCATGCTTTGGGGTCACGTTGATAGTGACTTTACCGTTATTTTATTTCGTCACTGAAGATATAAAGCTTCAGCCAAATCCCCGCCCAAACGATGACTCCAACAAAAACCCAAATGGCACCCAAAAATCAGTAAAAGATGCTTCAAGCAAGTATTGCAAATCTCTACTTCTCCCAAGCTTTGAGACCAAATATATTTTATTAGATTAAACTTAATTATAAAGATGGTTTTCTCTTGGGTGCAAATAATTTGGTTCGGTTTGGATAATAAAGTTTTAATATTCAAATGTTTCGGTTCGATTCGAATCCGGTATTTTATATTTTTTGGGTAGTTGGAGTTCATTTAATTTTGTACTTTTATTCATTTATAAAAACTCAAATAAGATTATAAAAACTTTAGGTAATTCGATTTTGGACTAATAAAATCAAACTTTTTTTTTTTCAAATTTTAGTTTATTTAGACAATTCGATGTCTATTTGAACAATTTTTCATATGAATAATCTAAACTCTAACCGAATCATCTATTTTTCGATTCGATTTATCGATTTTTTCAGTTTTCTTGCACAGCCCTAGTTTCTCTAATGACAAATGCCATCTTTGCAATCAATTACTAGTAAACTCCATATACATTTTTTTCATTGAAAAATACGATTAATGCATAAAATCATCACATTCCATAAGTTCATAAAGGCCTAGATCAGGCCTTAGCCTAACATTCGCAATAAACCATAAGTTCAATTAATTAACATTAACATAAAAAGTATATATATTTATATACTACGACCAATCCAAGTGTAGCAAAGCATAGTCCTCTGCAACTAGGCATAGACGCCGAGGCAGTCACCTGCAATCATATTAATACGGATGAAAACGTGCAATTATGCAAACTAAAGGATTAACTAAAAGATTAGGATTAATCAATTTCCACAAGGATATGTTGAGCAGTCCGAAACCATCCTTGAGGGCCCATAACTCATCTCATAGCGCAAGACAATTTTGGGGCCAACTTCCTGCAATGTCTACTATCTCTATATCTAGAGATCTAACGACTCCCTCTTCTTCACTCCACAAACCTTTTTATACTACACTTCATCACAACATATTCGACAATCTATTCTAGGGTAATCTTCGAATAAGACTTTAGACCAGAGATGTCCATGGGCCGGTAGGGTCTGGTTGGGGCTGGGCCCAAGCAAGAATTTCCAAGCCCGGCCCAGCCCGACTAATCAAACCTCTTCTTTTGTCCAAGTCAAACCCTAAAATATTTCTATAAGTCCGAGGCTTGTCCAAAAGCCCGTTTTTAATTTTTTTTCGTATACTAATTTTAAAAATTAAATTATATTAATTTATAATATAAATAAAAATAAATCAACACATTTAAGAAAATATCATGTAAAACAATTTTTACAAAGTTAACAAAGTCTAAATACTAATAATATTTGAAAATATCAATATCATATATAATAAAAATAAAGAAAATACCACATTAACAAATAAAATAAATATATAAAAATATATTTATACTAAATGAATAGTAATTCGGGTCGGGCCTTGGTTTTTTTTACCTATGACTAAGCCCGGCCCGTTTATTAAACGGGCTTTTAAATTTTGTCCAAACCCGGCCATCGAAATTAAAAATCTTGTCCAAACTCTCCCAAATATCGAGCGGGCCTACGGGCTTGGACGGGTAGCCCGACCCTTGGACAGCTCTACTTTAGACTAAAAAGGGCCTTCCACCTAACCCAAATAAACCCCTATATTCTTATTGTACCTAAATATAAGCAGCTAATTAACCTTTAATTTATAAAAGCCTAAGCCTTAAAAAATAATCATATACAAGAATTAATGTTCTAACGTCATCAATGTTAGTGGCTTATTTAGATGCACATTGAGGGGGCTTACTTAGATATGAATTAAAGTTGTTTAATTCATCTGGGTAGAAATTAAAGTATATAAGGGCTTATTTGTGTATAAAGTGAAGAAGTTTAAGAATTATTCCAATATTTAAGCCTAGAAATAAAAAGCTACGTATGCAAAATTATGCATTCTAAAGTGACTCAAGTAAAGTCATGTTTCTCATGCCCAGAAACACACACAAAAAAAAAAAAAAAGAAAGAAAAGAAAAGAAAAGACAGTTTCTGTTGTGTGAGAAATTCAGGGCAATAAGTAAAGTTCATTTCACTTTCAGATGGCACTCAAAGCAATAACAACAGTAGATATTTACAAAATCAATATATAAATTGGCAAATCAGACAACAAACACAACGTCTTGTTACCTACAGCATGCAGATGCTAGATTTCTCCATCACTATTTCTATAAAAGTTATTACAATTAAATGAATCGAAGAACAAAGCTAACACAAGAAATTTTATTGAACGCAAAAAGCAGCTATTTGCTCTTTTGTCTCCCAAATTGAACAGGAAACAACAAACGGCAGTCCACATCTCACACCAACATGCAACCACGAGTAATACCAAAAAAGAAAGTAGGTTTCATTAACAACATAAACTATGAAACTTGAGACTACTCTTTCAGGAACACAAGTACACAACCCAAAGTGTTAAATATTGAAATACCATACGTGTGTGTGAGTGAGTGAAATCGTAGTACCCACAATAGGAGAAAACATCCATGCTTGTGACCTTCGACCTTAACACCTTCGATCATAACCTTAAAAGTCCTGCGATCGTCTCTGGTGACCGATGACTTTGACAGAGGAAACCTTCCAGTAGGCACATAATTCTCATTGATTTTGCAACTTCTGCATTCAATTATAAGATCTGGAAACCTTAAATCTCCGGAAGCTGAGTCCCAATAAGAAGAGAGAAAATATAAGGTATTACCGCCCACAAGAAAAATAAAGGCGCTCTTGTAAATCTTGCCATTGCCATTAAGTCCAAGTATGTCCTCAACGGGCGGGGTACCCCTTTTTGTTAATCAAATCGTAGGAAATCATTTCGCCAGTATGCTCAGAGTGACAGTAGAGAAAATCATCCAGCACGGCATTAGTTGTGGACAAATGAAAATAAAGAGGATCACCAAAAACAAAATCCTGATCCAAAAAGAGCCATGACGCGCTATCCACATGGTAGGCGTAAAGGGGTCTGGTGTAAAGAGCATGAAGCAGAACCGCTTGTTGCTGCCATCGGAATCAGCCACGACGGCATTGATACGCGTTACGCAGCTACGTACCATTATCCCAAAGAACACGGCAAATACTACGGGGCAATTTAGGCAAATATTGCCACTCGTTCTTTTCCGGTTCATAAACCTCAGCCGAAGACGCTTTCTCGAATGATCCTCCAAACACATAGATCTTGCCATCAACAGCCGAAACAGCAGGACGCCAGCTGGAACAAAGCATGGAATGGCAAGGTTTCCACCCATCTTGAGGCAGAAGGGTATCCAACAATACACTTCTGAATGATAATGGCGCTTTGACTTACCTGGAAGGATGCAACCGGACGAACCGCTTAGACAGAAACCTCCAAGGACGTAGATTTTGGAACCCAGGGCGATAGCCCTTGAGCCTGTATAGCATCCGGATCTTAAGATAAGAAATTTCTGGGGGGGATCCCCTTGGTCCTCCTGATCAATAGGAAACTCGTACACGGCGTAGCCGTTACGCTCGCCTTTTTCCCCTTCAATCGATATGAGACTGAAAACACGCTAAGAAGTCGGCGGGGACCGGACCTCGGGAGTAGCCACAGTAGCCATCTTTTCATCTCGCAGTCGCACACGATCAGATTCACGGTTTATTCTCTTTCTTTGCCTTCGGAGGCCGTCAGATATAGGGTTCTAGGCTTTTAAGTATAATTCTTGTTGAAGAAGCTGTACGTAACTACGTATAATATTAGATTTAGATCACATATCTTGAATTTTCGCACTGCTAAATTATAGGTATATTTAATTATTAATATATGCTCTCTTTAGGAAATATACCATTAACTTTCTTACAAATCACAGACACAGCTTAATAAAATTTATTAAAATTGTTGATTGCTATTAACGAAAGAAAACTAGTTCTCGCTGCAATTTTCTAAGAACTTGAAAATTTCTGTGAAAATTTTCATTTTAAGCAATTAAAGGTGGATTATAATTAACATACTATCCTTATTATATGTCCATATATATACTTTCAGCTCATAATTGGGTCCTCTAATGGCAAATACCTTCGGAGAAGGAAACTTCTGTAGTATCTATCTTGGCCGGAAAGGTAATTCAAGAGAACAAGAAAAACATAATGAAAATTTTTCCATTACATCTTAGGTACTCACGCCTTTTGACTTGTATGACATGATAACATCAGCCATTTCCGTTTGTTTGAAAGTTTCTTAAGTCGACGGCCTCATTCCTTTCAGTAACATTTACATCGCATTTGAATCACCCCAAGTTGAACCCCACTCTTCCTGGAATTGTGAGCAACAGCTACAACTAATCACGCTGCAACCAAACTTTCGGTAGAAAACAATGGCAACAACCAAAGTTGGGAGAATCAAACTGGGTTCTCAAGCCCTGGACTTGGCTGCATGGGGATGTCAGTGTTAGAATACTTTATTTCTAATTTGGTGAAATGTCACCAATCAATTTTCATGTCAAATCATCAAGAAAATTTAGATCTAAATGTTTAGATCTGAGCGGAAGCGTACCTGAATCCATGAAGAAAGCTTGATTTTTTGGTTATTGTCTTCCAAGTCAATATGCCGTCTTTGCTCTCTCTGAAGAGAGTTATCTCTTCTCTGATTGATAGGATTTCAGAAAAGAGAAAACCTTTTGTTGTGCATATGACTTGGGGACCATAACCCTTATTTATATCCTTAGTCTAACTTCTATTTTAGCCTATCATAAAAATAGAAATTAATCATTTGGGTCTCTACACATTAAAGTCCATTCTCTATTAGATGTCTAACCCAAAACTTTAAACTTTATTGATCACTTTAATTGGGCTTAATCTTATGATAGCCCATAATATATAATTAATATAAATATATGAGCCCACATGTTGAATTAAATCCAACAATCTCCCACTTGGGCCATATATGTATAACTCCTTTAATTATATATTATGTAATAACCTTATGAGCTCAAATTTTGCTATTATTACCATAAACATCTTAAATCAATCTGGTTCATCAATCATATCAACATAGGATTAAAGCGGTTTTCATTATACACATATCATAATGAAACCATCAATAGTCACATATGTCAATATAATTGAACAACATAGATCAAGCATGGATGCATAGCATGGGAAGTTACATGTAATGTGATCTTAACATGCCTACTTCCAACTGGTCCAGCCTTATTCCTTAGTGAGATCAACCAAATAAAGAGTTCAAACAAACCACAAAATGTGTCTATAACTGAAAATCAACCAAAATAACAAACACCCACTAAAATTGCATGTTATCAAAAGATACAACACCCATATGAGCAGTATGCTCATGAAAGACCTTAGGTGGTAATCCCTTAGTTAGCGGATCCGCAACCATAGAGTTTGTCCCAATATGTTCAATAGACACCTGACCATTTTGAACTCTTTCTTTAACAACCAGGAACTTGAGGTCTATATGTTTTGACTTCGTTGAGCTCCTGTTGTTATTGGAATATAGCACTGCTGACTTATTGTCACAAAATATCTTTAATGGTCTATCAATACCATCCACAATTTGCAGCTTAGTGACAAAATTTCGCAGCCAAATCCCATGACTAGATGTCTCATGACATGTTATAAATTCCGCTGCCATGGTGGAAGAAGCTATGAGTGTCTGCTTAGCACTCTTCCAGGAAATAGCTCCTCCAGCCAGCAGGTAAATATAGCCTGATGTGGATCTCCTACTGTCTTGGCATCCAGCAAAATCAGAATCAGAATACCCAATGATCTCCAACTGATCCGATTTTCTGTATGTGAGCATGTAGTCCTTTGTTCTCTGTAAGTACCGCATAACCCGTTTAGCTGCTTTCCAATGATCCATTCCAGGATTGCTTAAGTATCTGCCCAGCATTCCAACTATGTACGCAATATCCGGACGCGTACACACTTGAGCATACATTAGACTCCCTACTGCTGACGCATAAGGAATCTTTTGCATTTCTTTAGTTTCAAACTCATTCTTGGGGCATTGGTTGAGACTGAACTTGTCTCCTTTAGCAACAGGGGTGTCACCTGGTTTACAATCCTGCATGCCAAATCTCTTTAGAACATTTTCGATATAGCTCTTTTGTGATAACCCAAGTATACCCCGAGAACGATCTCGGTGTATTTGTATGCCTAATACAAAAGAGGCGTCACCAAGATCTTTCATTTCAAATTTCTTTGTCAGAAAGCTCTTGGTTTCGTGCAATAAGCCTATATCGTTGCTGGCAAGTAGTATGTCATCGACATATAAAACCAGAAAAATACACTTACTCCCACTGAACTTGTGGTATATACAATCATCAACTGCATTTATCTCAAAACCAAATGAGATAACAACTTGATGAAATTTATAATACCATTGACGAGAAGCTTGCTTGAGCCCATAGATGGATTTCTTTAATTTGCAAACCATTTGCTTTGCATCTCCGGACACAAAGTTTTCTGGCTGCACCATATAAATCGTCTCATCAATGTCACCATTGAGAAACGCTGTCTTAACATCCATCTGATGTAACTCAAGGTCAAAATGTGCCACTAATGCCATTATTGTCCTAAAAGAGTCTTTCGAAGAAACCGGAGAGAAAGTCTCTTTATAGTCAATACCTTCTTTCTATGTGAAGCCTTTTGCAACAAGACGAGCCTTGTACCTTTCTATATTACCTCTCGAATCCCTTTTGGTCTTAAATATCCATTTACAACCAATGGGTTTCGTACCTTCAGGTAATGATACAAGGTCCCAAACGTCATTGTCCTTCATGGACTTCATCTCTTCATTCATGGCATTAATCCACTGTTGAGAGTTAGAACTTTCAATGGCTTGATGGAAGTTGATTGGATCATCTTCTACCACACCAATGTCAACCTCATGTTCTTGAAGAAATACAATATAATCGTCCGAAATTGCATTTCTCCTCTCTCTAGTGGATCTCCTTAATGGCATAGGTTCTTGAGGCTATAGAGTTTGTTCTTCTGGAACAAGTTGTTGAACTTGAGCAAGAGGTTCAATAACATTGTCTTGATCTGGAATTGCTTCTTGAACAATACCAGGAATTAAAGCCTGACCCTGATAATTTTCAAAAGTAATTAGAGGAATTTCGACACATTCCTCTTCAAAGACAAAGTCCTTAATTCCTTTTCCCCTGGCAAACTCAACATCCTCAAAGAACCGGGCATTTCCCGTCTCAAACATTGACTTAGTAGTGGGATCATAAAACTTGTAACCTCTTGACCTTTCGAAGTATCCAACAAAATAGCAACTCATCGTTCTGGAATCCAGTTTCTTTTCATTTGGCCTATTTGGCCTTACCTCAGCTGGACAACCCCAAATGTGCAAGTGATTTAAACTGGGCTTCTTGCCCGTCCAAAGCTCATAAGGGGTTTTGGCAGTTGCTTTTGTTGGAACCCTATTGAGTATGTAAGCTGCAGTCTTTAGTGCTTCTCCCCAAAGAGATTCTGGTAAAGTAGAATGACTAATCATACTCCTTACCATGTCCTTTAATGTCCTATTTCTCCTTTCAGCAACACCATTCATGCTAAGAGATCCTGGCATGGTGTACTGTGGGACAATACCACACTCTTCGAGAAACTTAGCAAACGGTCCTGGACGTTGTTCACCTGATCCGTCATATCTGCCATAGTATTCACCACCACGGTCAGATCTGACGCTTTTAATTCTTTTGTTGAGTTGATTCTCAACTTCAGCTTTAAAATTTTTGAACACATCCAGAGACTGAGACTTTTCTTGAATGAGATATAGGTAGCCATAACGTGAAAAGTCGTCTGTGAACGTAATAAAATATTGTTGACCATTCCAAGAAGCTATAGGGAATGGCCCACAAATGTCTGTATGTATTAGTTCTAAGACGTCCATAGCCCTGTTGGCACCTAATCTCCTTAGGTTTGTCTGTTTCCCCTTAATACAAGCAACACAATTTTCAAAGTTCGTAAAATCAAGGGGATCAAGAATCCTGTCAGACACAAGACGTTCAATTCTTTGTTTAGAGATATGCCCTAAACGTTTATGCCATAATGAAGTAGAATTCTCATTGGTTAATTTTCTCTTTATACCTCGATACACATGCAAGGTTTCATTATATGAGGCAATTGTATCAAGCAAATATAGGTTATCAACAAAAGATAAAGAACCGGTACCAATAACATTTGAATTTTGAAAAAGACTAAACTGACTATTTCCAAATGAACAAGAGTAACCAAATTTGTCCAATACGGAAATAGAAACCAAATTCCGTCTAAATGACGGTACAACATAAGTCTCATTCAAATCCAAATAATAAACAGTCTTTAATAATAACCTAAAAGTTCCAATAGCCTCAACTTCCACTGATTTACCATCGCCCACATAGATGTATCTTTCACCATCAATTGGCTTTCGGTAGTTCAGGCAACCCTGTATAGACACACTTATGTGAGTAGTAGCACCAGAATCTAGCCACCAAGTGTGTATAGGTACCGAAGTTAAATTAACCTCAGAACAAACCAGAGTGAGAAGTGTACCTTTCTTTACACGCCATGCTTGATATTTGGTACAATCATTTTTCCTGTGTCCAGCAGCTTTACAGAAATAACAGGTAAATGCCTCACCCTGTTGGTTCTGTTTCTTTTCTGGTGGAACATTTGCAGCTTCCTTACCCTTCTTCCTTTTCAAGTTCTTGTCCTTAAAGGTACTAGCCAAATGAGCGCTTTCTGTCTTCTCTTGCTTCAGCCTTTCTTCTTCTTGTACACAATGAGAGATGAGCTCATTAAGAGTCCAACTCTCCTTTTGACAGTTATAACTAACTTTAAACTGACTGAATTGTGTAGGAAGAGAGAGCAAAACTAAATGCACAAGCAAGTCCTCAGACAGCTCCAACTTTAGTGCCTTTAGCTTTGAAGCAAGATGAGACATCTCCATGACGTACTCCCTTATATTTCCTTTTCCTTTATACCTCATTGAAATGAGATTTGCCAAAATCGTACTTGTTTCAGCCTTTTCGCTTTTGGCGAACCTCTTTTCAATTTCCTCAAGGTAATCTTTAGCAGTAGTAACCTTTTCGGACATAGTGCCCCTGAAGGTTTCTGGAATTGCACGCTTTATCTTATCATTAGATGAACTATCAACCGTAAGGTCTGTGGGTCGTTCTGTCCTTAACGCAAGGTCTAGATCCATAACACCGAGAACAATCATAACGTTCTCTTTCCATGCTTTAAAGTTCGTGCCACTAAGCATGGAAATGGAATTCAAGCTGGCAGTAATAGTAGATGCAGAACTAGCAACTGTACAGAGAACGAAACAAGTAGAACATGCTCACATTAATTCCATATAATAACCATATATTCAAATAATGGTAAACCCCATCACAAGATACCTAGTACAACATTAATATCCAGTCTTTGGACAGAAATATTAACTGTAAGTGGTACTCTTGGTGTAGTAATCAAATATTGACAATAAGATCCTGTCAAACAATTAATCTTTCTTTGGACCGATTAATTGTTCACATGGTAAACCGAATAATTGCCACATATTTATTACCACAAGTGCACATGTATTTCGGCCAAATATTGACCCTCCTTTGGGCTGACCAATATCTGCATGAATTACATATACACAACCAACTTAATATTATAAAATAAATTAATCTAGACAAGAGAGGCTACTTTGGTAGCGTATTGTTTCAATCAACTTATTTCATAATATTAATAAAATAATAATACCAAAATTTGAATAAGTCAATGACAATTGACTAAAACAATAATTATGCGCCGAAAGTTTGTTTCAATCAATTTATCTCATAATATTAATAAAATAATAATACCAAAATGTGAACAAATTCCTTAAGCAACCAAGTGGGCCCCACGCCAACTTGCACCACTAACAAGCCCCATTATTGCCGTCATAATAGGAAAATCTCCTATTCATCCTGTATGATTTTCACATCTTGGACAAAACCTATCATCTAATAAAATTGGCCCAGAAAACCTAAACTTTTATCCTTTTTTTTTTAATCCTTAAAACTTGAATCTGTTTCTCAATAAATTGGATCTTAACTCTTATTAACAAGATTCTAGCTGGATGCATAAAACGTAAAAATCAAATTTGAAACAAACTCCAAACTCCAAAGCCATATTTCTTAATAAACTAAATCCATGGAAAAACCAAATCCATGATTATGGAAGACAAAGAAACAAATTGATTCCCAATGATTTGATATGAAGAAGCTCTGAGACCAATTGTTAGAATACTTTATTTCTAATTTGGTGAAATGTCACCAATCAATTTTCATGTCAAATCATCAAGAAAATTTAGATCTAAATGTTTAGATCTGAGCGGAAGCGTACCTGAATCCATGAAGAAAGCTTGATTTTTTGGTTATTGTCTTCCAAGTCAATATGCCGTCTTTGCTCTCTCTGAAGAGAGTTATCTCTTATCTGATTGATAGGATTTCAGAAAAGAGAAAACCTTTTGTTGTGCATATGACTTGGGGACCATAACCCTTATTTATATCCTTAGTCTAACTTCTATTTTAGCCTATCATAAAAATAGAAATTAATCATTTGGGTCTCTACACATTAAAGTCCATTCTCTATTAGATGTCTAACCCAAAACTTTAAACTTTATTGATCACTTTAATTGGGCTTAATCTTATGATAGCCCATAATATATAATTAATATAAATATATGAGCCCACATGTTGAATTAAATCCAACAGTCAGCTCTCTATGGTCCTCCGAAGCCTGACCTGAATATGACATGGTAGCCCTCATCCACCACGCTATCAACTCTGTAGTTACCCTCCTTGATACCTCGGATGTTTAAGGTCCCCATACTAATGAAATCCTTCTTGAGACGGCCTTCAAAGATGGTCAGAGAGGCAGAGTTGAATTGGCTACTAAATTTTGTATGCATTTAACAGGAGGGCCGAGGGAAATCCGTGGTGACCCTGCTTACGTGAGAGCCTTGTGAGGATAGCTGAAACGTGGTGTAGATTGTATTGATCTTTATCATCTGCATCGGATTGACACCAGGGTTCCCCTTGAAGTCACGGTTTGTTTTTGTTTCGTTCTGTCTCCCGGCTTGCTGCTTTTTCGTTGTTTAGAAAAACAGAAGGAAAAAAAAAAGAAGAGAGAGAGAGAGAGAGAGAGGGGGAGAGAACTTAAGAAACTAGTTGAAGAAGGCAAAGTAAAGTACATTGGTCTATCTGAGGCTTCTGCTTCCACTATCAGAAGGGCACATGCTGTTCATCCAATAACTAATGGTATTGTGGTTAAGGGATGTTGAGGATGAAATATTTCCTACTTGCAGGTTGGTAATTAATCTACATATAAGACTAACAAATTAATCAATAATTAGTGCATGATGGAGGATCCTAATGTAATGTCATTTAATCCCTTTTGATTTCTCAGGGAACTAGGGATCGGGATTATTGCTTATAGTCATCTGGGGAGAGAGGTTTCATGTCATCTGGGTCTAAAATGGTGGAAACTTTTGCCAACGATGACTTTAGAAAGGTTTGTAGCTATTTCCAGAGTTGAGAAATGTTCAAATTTTGTAGGCAATCTCCTACTGCTACATGCGTTATCAACCAAGCTATGTAATGTAATTCCTACCAAATGTGCTTTAAATTTCTGATAAGTTTTCTCCTTTATGTTAAAAAAACTCTAATTAATATCAGAAATGTATCCAGTGGTCTTCTGTTACAAACTTCATCGTAGATATCTAAGCTTTTGTTTAATGAAGATAGGCTTGTATCTCCGTTCCAAGGAAACTTAGCAGGAGTTTTTGATCAGATGAGCAATTGATCAAATTATATTTTAATTATTTATTATTGTGTTTAATTCAAGAGAGATCAAATTATATCAGATTGTAATTTCTTATACAACAAAATAATTATACACCTCTCTCTAAATTAATTAATCGCATTATCACACTACCACTTATTAGCCGCCCCATTTTATAATTTTCTATACTGATTTAATCTTATTTTTTGCTAGCCGCCCTATTTTATAATCTGTCGGCCATACAGAATTATTATTCCTAACTTTTTGTACCATATAAAAGGAATTCATTAAATAAATAGTAAAATAAGTAGTAGTAAATTGATAAAGAAAAGAAAAGAAATCTGCCACAATCCATATTTCATAGGGTCTTACGTCATTTGAGCCTTCGTAGATTGGATATTTAATCATATTCATGTTTTTTTATGTTCCCACTTGCCCTTTCCACCGGCTATTTAAAGTTTTAAATGCTGAACTCCAACTTCTTCAACACAACAATTCGTACAACTCTGCTATTGCATTGCATCCTCAGCAGCTTCAGCTAAGCTACTCACTCTCACAACTGAAACATGGCAACTGTTGCAAAAATTGGGAGGATCAAGCTGGGTTCCCAAGGCCTGGAAGTGTCAGCTCAAGGCCTTGGCTGCATGGGAATGTCAGCTTTCTATGGGCCTCCAAAGCCTGAATCTGACATGATTGCTCTCATCCACCACGCTATTGACTCTGGGGTTACGCTTCTTGATACTTCTGATGTTTATGGTCCCATACCAATGAAATCCTCCTTGGCAAGGCCTTAAAAGATGGTTTCCGAGACAGGGTCGAATTGGCTACTAAGTTTGGTATCGACTATACTAATGGTAACAGGGATATTCGCGGTGACCCTGCTTATGTGAGGGCAGCCTGTGAAGGGAGCTTGAAGCGTCTTGGTGTTGATTGTATCGAGCTTTATTACCAGCATCGGATCGACACCAGGGTTCCCATTGAAGTCACGGTTTGTTGTTGTTTCTGACCTTTGTCCCCTACTTCTCTTTCTTTCCTTCATTCTTTTACAGTTGTTTGTTTTTGTTTTTCCCCATATGGGAGAACTTAAGAAACTAGTTGAAGAAGGTAAAATAAAATACATAGGTTTATCTGAGGCTGTTGAAGCTTGCTGGAACCATGGTTGAGGAGTAGCAAGGTTCTCATTTTTCTGTCAAGACCAACCTGCTGCAGTTTAATGAACCTTTTGGAAGACTTGAAGGCACCTTGCTTGAACCATGAAGACGTGAAGATTTTGAAGGGAATTGGTTAACTTGCTGAATATTTTTAGAGCCAATTCTCATAGTTTTTTAAACTTATTTTAGTCATGTGATTGTATTAGTTATCAAATTCCATTTTGTAATGTTGTGATGACAAGATTGAGTAAGGTTAGTTTGTCAACAGCTACCAAACTCTATTTTGTAATGTTATGATGACAAGATTGATGTTCTTTTAGTCTTTTGAACAAGCAATGGTTGTATATGTTCTGAATTGAAAATAATGAAGTTGATTTTCAGCCTTTCATAACTTCATTTTCACATTGTTCTCTCAATTTTCTTAGCTTTTCTGCAATTTCTTTCTTGTTTCTGCAGAAACTAAGTTTCTGTTTTATGCCTTTGCTTGCTACCAAGCCAACAGAGGCTTCTGCTTCGACCATTAGGAGGGCACATGCCGTTCATCCCATAACTGCCGTGCAGTTGGAGTGGTCCTTGTGGTCTAGAGATGTTGAGGCTGATATTATTCCTACTTGCAGGTATCTATTCATCAGACTAACAAGTATTCCCAAAGATGAGTGATTTGGGAAGTCTTATTCTCTTGTGCTTCCTTATGGTTACTTTTAGGGAACTTGGGATTGGGATTGTTGCTTACAGTCCTCTGGGCAGAGGTTTCTTTTCAGCAGGGCCAAAAATAGTGGAAAATTTGTCCAATGATGACTTCAGAAAGGTTTGTAGCTATTTAATTTTGCAAGTTGGATCCCCTTTCTTTTGTATTCCACTCCCATTGTGCAGTAAAATTATCTGAATAGGCTGACTATCTAGTTAAGTTTCAAAACATTTTTCCTTTAAAATGCCAACATGCTTAGTAGTAATCTCCATTAGCTTCTGCTTAAAAACAGAGGACCAAGGATGCCAGTAATCAGTATGTCCTAGTCTGCCACTAATGTGGCCATTCCCTTGAGTCATCCAAGTATCTCTTGTGATCCATTGATTAATTTTTTTAGATCCTAACTCTGTATTATTTACAAAAAATAATGGTCTGATTATCTTTATTTTTATGACGATCTTTTCAAATGAATTTTCATTTATCGCAGAATCTGCCAAGGTTCCAACCTGAAAATCTTGATCATAACCAACGCCTCTTTGAGCGAGTTAATGAAATAGCAGCAAAGAAGGGTTGCACTCCATCACAGCTTGCGTTGGCCTGGGTCCATCACCAAGGGAATGATGTTTGTCCCATTCCTGGAACCACCAAAATTGAAAACTTCAACCAGAACGTTGGAGCTTTGTCGGTAAAATTAACACCCGAAGAGACATCGGAGTTAGAATCTATTGCTTCAGCGGACTCTGTGAAGGGAGACAGATATGGCGGCGTTCTCGTCACCTACCATGACTCTGGAACTCCTCTGTTATCTTCATGGAAACCTGAATAAGGCATATGTTACCAGAGTGACAAATATACAAGCTTCATGATGAGTTATTATGAACTTAAATGTGACACCTTGGATTGTGTGTTCTTTAATTTTACAAGGATTCTCCAATCTCTACTCTAATTTGTATTCTGAGAGTAGTCTTCTGTCAGAAGTATAATTAATCAGTCTTATGTGATAGAGTGCAAATATGACTGAAGCTATCTAAGTTAGGGTTGTTTGATAAATTGTTGAAAATTTTTAACATTTTACTATTTCAAACATGTTTGATAAATTTGTATGTTACAACTTAAATGAATTTTTTCAATAAAAAATTGTTGAATTTAAAATGTAGGTAGAGACCTATTTATCATTGAATGGTGAAAAAATTAAATACTCTAAGTTTAAAAAAACTTTTCTTTTATACTAAATCACCTTTATTTTAACTATTAATGATTTCAAAAAAATTTCAACATTTATGGATATCAAACAATTTATTTATATTCAACATTTAATTATCAAACAGTTTTTATGCATAAATTCAGTCTTATTAAATTCAATATTTAAATTTTTAATATTTATTTTTCAACACTTAATTTTTTCAGTTTATCAAACAGTACCTTATTAATGTTCAGATTCACTGTTCCAAGGTAATTAAGCAATTTTCTTAATTATTTGTTGCATTTAATTAATTAATCTTTATATATCTGGCCTTTTGTCAGGGGCCCAGGCCCATTTTATAATCCGTTGACTGAATGTAGAATTGTAAATGCCTAACTTTTTTATTCGTACTTTTCAAAGGAAATTCAAAGCACGGTACTAAACACGCAGGTAAATATTATTCTTACCGGAAACAATGGGGTAAGTTATTATTAATTAATTAAGAAAAAAGTGTACCTCTCACTCGATCTTTGGTAGGCTCTTACGTATTTTGGGCCATTCTAAGTTTCTAACATCGGCCATTACGTCATTGGTTTCGATTTTTCCTGTTTTATACGTCGCCTCTTACCCTTTTTCCGGTTTCTTCACCTGCTATTTAAACCCTAAACCACACAACTTCCTCCATAGTCCACACTACGCTTCGGCACTTCCTAGAACCCTGCCATTTCTTGCAGCTTCAGCTAAGCTATTCACTCTTACAACTGAAACATGGCAATTGCAAAAGTTGGGAGAATCAAGCTGGGCTCTCAAGGCCTGGAAGTATCGGCTCAAGGCCTCGGCTGCATGGGGATGTCAGCTTTCTATGGCCCTCCAAAGCCTGAATCTGACATGATTGCTCTCATCCACCACGCTATTGACTCTGGGGTTACACATCTTGATACCTCCGATATTTATGGTCCCCATACCAATGAAATCCTCCTCGGCAAGGCCTTGAAAGATGGTGTCCGAAACAGGGTGGAATTGGCGACTAAGTTTGGTATTAGCTATGCCGATGGCAAGAGGGAAATTCACGGCGATCCTGCCTATGTGAGGGCCGCCTGTGAAGGTAGCTTGAAGCGTCTCGGTGTTGATCGTATTGATCTTTATTATCAACATCGAATTGATACCAAAGTTCCCATCGAAGTCACGGTTTGTAGTTGCTTATGTCCTGCTTGTTTTTTGTTTGTTATAATCCGGTTAAGGAATTATAATTCTTTTTCCTTTTATGGGCACTATCTTTTAACTGATTGTTGTTTGTTTTTGTGCTTGCCTAGATTGGGGAACTTAAGAAACTAGTTGAAGAAGGTAAAGTGAAGTACATAGGCTTGTCTGAGGCTTCTGCTTCAACAATTAGAAGGGCACATGCTGTTCATCCAATAACTGCTGTGCAGTTGGAGTGGTCTTTGTGGTCCAGGGATGTTGAGGCTGATATAATTCCTACTTGCAGGTTACTTATCCATGCGATTAGCTTCCTTTTTTTTTTCTTTTTTGAAAAATTAGTAATTTTGGAATTCTTATTCTAATGTGATTGCTTCTATTTTCTTAGGGAACTTGGAATTGGGATTGTTGCTTACAGTCCTCTGGGGAGAGGATTCTTTTCAACAGGGCCTAAAATAGTGGAAACTTTGTCCAATGATGACTTCAGAAAGGTTTGTAGCTGTTTAATTTTGCAATTTGGATCATTGTTCATAAGAAATAATTGTCTGTTACTTAGGTATGATAGAATTCCTTAAGGAAATTGAATTATAGTCTGTGAATTAAAGAAAATTCACAAAATACTAGCATAAGAAAATCTAGAAGTGTGCATACATGACAAGAGTTTTTCTTTCAACTGAACTAAATTCTCTTGATTCTTAAGTTGTTCTGCAACATTATCTTCTTAGTTAGCCTACTTCCTGATAAATGCCTCAATGCTGGCAATCCTGTTCTTTCTAATTTAGTTGGGCTTTCCTATGAATTGAATCTATTTACATTTTGGTGTCTGTCTACTGCCTATATCCTCCATTTGTCTAATTGTGCACTTGGTAAAGGAGGACTAGTTCAGAATCCAAATTTGAATATGTTCATAGCCTTTTCCCCTTAAGAATAGTGTATTCCAAAATGCAAACATGTTGAGTAGTAATCTTCATAAGCTTCAACATAATGACAGAGGGAATGACAGAGGGCTGAAGGTACCTTTATGTCCTAGTTTGCCACTAATATGGCCCATTTCCTTGAGTTATGCAAGCATCTCTTCTGAGCCATTGATTAATGTCTTAAACCCTAATTCTGTATCAGTATTATTTACCACAAATGATGGTATGTTGCTGATTATCTTTACTTTTTATGAGATGATCATTTCAAATGAATTTTGCAATTGTCACAGTTTCTACCAAGGTTCCAACCTGAAAATCTTGAGCATAACCAGCGCCTCTTCGAGAGAGTCAATGAGATAGCTGCCAAGAAGGGGTGTACTCCATCACAGCTTGCATTGGCCTGGGTCCATCACCAAGGGAATGATGTCTGCCCCATTCCCGGAACCACCAAAATTGAAAACTTCAATCAGAACATCGGCGCTTTGTCAGTTAAATTAACACCTGAAGAGATGTCTGAGCTAGAAACCATTGCTTCAGCAGATGCTGTGAAGGGTGACAGATATGGTGGCACTGTGGCTACCTATCATGAATCTGATACTCCTCCCTTGTCTTCATGGAAACCCTGAATAAGAGGCATATGCTACACTTCTTATACAATCATCACGATGAGTTATGGGCTTGAGCAAAAACACCTTGGATTGTGTGTTTTGAAATTTTACTAGGCTCTCTACTTAGATTCTAAGAATAAATCTTGTGTCAGAAGTAGAAATCTGACAGAAGCTATGTAAACAGGTCTTCTGGTGACGAGTGCAAATCTGATAGAAGCTGTGTTAGTGTTTCATGTTCACGTTCAGATGGTCTGTTCCAAAGTACCAATAAACGATTTTCTATTTTCATAATGAGTTATGGACTTCGTAATGGCTATCGATACTAATTTTAAGACCTGAGCCCGCCCCCTTTGGGCTAGAAGAAGCCACCCCTCAGTACTTTTTTTTGGGCCAATTGCCCCTTGGTACTTTAATATAATTAAAAATTGTAATCTTTTATTAAATTTTAATTATAAAATATACTAAAATTGTATTAAATGAGTAAGGTCAGATTCTATAAAAATCTCAACTGTGGACGGTGTGAAAGCCATGAAAAGGGATTACTAGTAAATTATTATTTTCTTTAGATTATTATATTTTGTATTATCAATATGGAAGTTTCCACTTTCCTCCCCTAAGCTTGAGCTATAGTTCAACCAAAAATTTACTATATTATTTTACTAAATTAATTGAAAATACATTTCTATACTAATAAGGTATGCTGTTTAAGCATAGCTAAATCAAATTTTATATAAAATATGTTATTTATTTAATTAAAATACAATTCCGAGCCTAAGCTAGAAGCCTAGAATATCTTGTTGGAACAAATACTGGCCATTCGGACCAAAATAATGGGCGAATTTTGTTTTCGTTAGAGGAGATGAGACAAAAGATTCGAGAATTTGGGCAAAGAATATATACGTATAAATATAATCGACTAAATTAAAGTCCTGATATGGGCCGAATAAAGAAAAAGTTGGTGAAATGGTAGCAAATTACTTTCATTTCATCATAACATGCGTTAACCTTATTGAAAAAGTTGGTTGTTGGGTGGGCTCAGGCTCAATGAGGGCATTATACCCCACGTACGAGTCAAGTCAACAGTGTGACTGCCCCCTGCGCTGCTTGCCGTACAAGGCTTAAAAACAAAAACATAGTTAAGCAGCAAGAGCTCCATTGCTGAACTTGTTATACTGTAGTAGTTTTTAGTTATTGTTAAGAGTTGAGAGAAAGAAGAAATGGAAACAAAGGTGGGGAGAATAAAGCTAGGCACCCAAGGCCTGGAAGTATCAGCTCAAGGTCTTGGCTGCATGAGCATGTCAGCCTTCTACGGACCATCCAAGCCTGAACCGGAAATGATCAACCTCATCCACCATGCCGTCAACTGCGGAGTCACTTTCCTCGACACTTCCGATGTTTACGGTCCCCACACTAATGAAATCCTCCTGGGAAAGGCCTTGAAAGACATCAGAGACAGAGTTGAATTGGCTACTAAATTTGGTGCTTCTTTTGTGGTTGTGGATGGCAAGAGGGAAATTCGGGGTGACCCTGCTTATGTGAGGGGGGCCTGTGAGGCTAGCTTGAAACGTCTTGGTGTAGATTGTATTGATCTTTATTATCAGCATCGGGTTGACACCAAGGTTCCTATTGAAGTCACAGTATGTTGCTTTCTGATCTGCTCCGTATTTGTTACTTTATATTTTCTATTTTGCATTTAAAGGAAAAGAAAGTTTATCGTACTTTAGGTTGAAATTGGAATTATATGTTAAAATAATGGGTTTTGTAACAGGTAGGAGAATTGAAGAAATTAGTTGAAGAGGGTAAAATAAAGTATATAGGTCTCTCTGAGGCTTCTGCTTCAACTATCAGGAGGGCACATGCCGTTCATCCAATAACTGCTGTGCAGTTGGAGTGGTCCTTGTGGGCTAGAGATGTTGAGGAAGAAATAATTCCTACTTGCAGGTTAACCATGGATAAGACTTAAGACTTAGCAATGTTTCTGGATGCTTAGCAATTCCAAATTTTTGTGTCTTATCTCTTATCATTTCTCAGGGAACTTGGAATTGGAATTGTTGCCTACAGTCCTCTTGGGAGAGGATTCTTTTCATCAGGGCCTAAACTGATGGAAAAATTTTCTGATGATGACTTCAGGAGGGTTCGTTCCTGCATCACTTTTTCTTGAATGTTCTTATAATTGTATTTGTTAGAACATTGTCAGGTGCTTCTAAGTACCAAATCATTAGTAGTTTCTTTATTAGAGAACAGAGATTAAGAAACAACGCTTGTGATATAGCAAATCTCTTTCCTTCTATTGTCAATACTCAAAAACAAATTTTGTTCTTTATGCTTTTCACCTTGATCAGGCTTTACTGTCCAAAGTGCTAAGCAGTGGATTTTCTTGATTTGCTTGATTTTCTATCTGTTTATAGTTGCTTACGGTTTTTGGTGAGATTAACCGAGTTTCAATTGCCGCAGTTTCTTCCAAGGTTCCAACCTGAAAACCTTGATCATAACAAACATCTCTTTGAGCGGGTTAATGAGATGGCCAAGAGAAAAGGGTGCAGCCCTTCACAGCTTGCCTTAGCGTGGGTCCATCATCAAGGCAATGATGTCTGTCCAATACCTGGAACCACCAAAATTGAAAACCTAAACGAGAATATCAAGGCTTTATCTGTGAAACTAACGCCAGAAGAGATGGCTGAACTGGAGTCCATTGCAGATGCTGTAAAAGGAGACAGATACGATGCCACTGTCCCAACCTACAAGAACTCCGATACCCCACCCTTATCTCCATGGCAATCTGCTTGAAAGAATGCGTTATATTGAATCTTCTAGATGAGCTATTTACTTAGTGTACTACTGCCTTTGAGATGTTTGAAACTGCTTTAAGTTCTTTTGCCATGTTCTGAGCATAATTTCTGTGTCAAAAATAATGTTGGTGTGAATCCACTAACTGAGAAGTTTATCTTGTTGAGATGAACACAAGTTGAATTTCTAAGAGCAAGTTTATCAACATTTCATTTCAGGACTTGAGTTTGAATAATTTCTCTGCATCTGCTCAACTTTTTCCAAAGCCGCTGTTAAATTGGCTGTTGACGGCCTTATTAGACTACTTTTTTGTTAGATATTTTCTCTTCATTCTACTGTGATGGTAAGCTTGTTGGCTATGATACCTTTTAAGCTGTCATAGCATCCTAATCTGCTCTATCTAATGCCATCTCCAAGGTTTATGTATTTAATTAGATGCCAAGGAAGCTCCATTTTCATGAGACAAGACCAATGAAACATAACAACATACTAAATCAGAAAATCTGTGACATTGGCTACACGTATTTCCTGTGAATTGAATTTATTTACATTTTGGTGTCTGTCTACTGCCTGGGGATTAGTAGTATCAAATATAGAAGTTTCCTCCCGTAAGCTTGAGCTATAGTTCATTAAAAAAAAAACTATATTCTTTTATTAAATTAATTGAAATTACATGACTAATGAGCTACTTTGTTTAAGCATATTTAAATAAAAAGTTTGCATAAAATATTAAATTTGTTATTTATTTATTAAAATATATAAAATTCCGAGCCTAAGTATCTTGTGGGAGTTGGGACAAATATTGGCAGTTTGGACCAAAAATAAATGGGCTATGCCTTCTTGATTTTGTTAGAGGAGACAAAAGATTCAAGAATTTGGGTAAATAATACCATATACTGCGGATAATAATCCATTAAAAGTCTTGGTATGGGCCGAATAAAGAATAAGTTGGTGAAATGGCAGCCCAAATTATTTTCATTTCATCATTGTTCTTTTTGGGACTATGCTATCACCGGATTCACCGGTTGGTCCTTGCGAAAATTGTTTCAACTCAGGTAGGTGGCATTTCTCACTATCCAGCAACTTCCAATAAACTTTAAAGTGCATGAAGCTTGGCAATTACTCAAGATTAAGCAGCAGAAAGTAAGATGGCACAGGTTGATATGATACCCAGGGTATATTCCAAAGCACACTCTTAATGGCTTGGCTTGTCATTCTTAATCGCATACCTACCAAGAATATGTTACAAAAGTGGGGATTGCAAATAAACGACAATCACTGCCTCCTATGCAAACAACAATTGAAAACACGGGATCATCTATTATTCACTTGTCCTTACACGAATAAAGTATGGAGAATAGTTTTACATCTATGTGGCTTAAGCAGATTACCTCAAGATTAGAGTACTGAGTTTAATTGGGGATTGATAAAGCTGAAAGGCAAGTCATTATTAACAACCATATATAGAATGGCATGGAATGCTACCATTTATTTCATTTGGTGCAAAAGGAACAATAGACACTTTAGAAAATCTGAGAACATAATATCCTAAATACTTTTGAAAATAACAGCTATGGTGCGCAGAAGAATGTATATTTTGAGGAATGTGACAAGGGATTTGATCAATGTTCAACTCTGTAAAAATAGGGGGTTTTGCAGCAAAATTTCTAACATTGATCTACACTAGTTATAGATATTTTGTATAGTTTGTGGTAAATACTTGTAAAGTTTGACTTATACAAACTTTTTGTACAATAATAGCAGCTTTTGCTGCTTTCGATGAAATACTCCCTCAGTCCCTATTGTCGAAACGTTTTACTGCCGCGACGAAGAGGTTTGGGACTGTTCCAAATTTTCGTAAACACAGGAGTCGCCGCTAACCTTTTATTTTCTTAGGTGTGGTTAGCTCACCTATTATGAATCTATCTATCTTAACATTGGCCTAAATAGGTTTATTAAATTAGATAGATCCCAGTCTACGAAACAAAGAGATCAGGTCCGGGAGTACGGTTACGCGCGGGGAAGGATTAGCACCCCCACAGCGCCCATCCAAAGATGGTACCATTTTTTTAGTCTAAGTCTTGTCCTATATGTATTTTTGAAAGTTTATCTTTTTGGGATTTTTTTATAAATAACAAATTTTATTGATTTTTAAACAAAATGTGAGTTTTAGAAGTTGGGCCCTTAAATAAGGAATTGATAAAAAATTTGACTCTTAAACAAGAGTTTTGATTTCAAGGCGATTAATTTATTAAACAAGAATTTGATTTTAAGGGAATTTGAATTCTTTGAACAAGGATTTTGATTTTTAAGAGAATTAATTTCTTAAACAAGAAGCGAATTTTGAAAGAAATTGGGTTTCTTAAGGAAATTAGACTATAATAGAATTGAATTCTTAGACGAGTTTTGATTTTATTAAAAATTGAATTTCTTAAACAAAGACTTAATTTCTTACAAAAATTGAATTCTTAAACAAGAATTTGGTTTTAGAAAAATTGAATTTCTTAAACAAGAATTTGATTTGATCTTAAATAAGGATTTGATTCTTGGGGTAAAAAGAATACATTAAATCTGGGCTTTATTCATTTTAATCTTAATAATTGGAAGCCTCAAGATAATCCCGGGAATAACGTAAACCCGATAATTCCTTAGACATAGTTCCATCGTTGGAATTTCCAATCGTCAAGAAACTTGATTAATTGATCTTAAAAAAAAAAATTAGAAAAATGGTGACTTGACACTTTTTACAAATCAAATGTGAAAACTTAAGGGTAAGGAGTGGAAATCATAATATCGGCATCCCCTAGGCCCTTGCGAAACTTCGTTAGGGTGATCTAGGAGAGTCCCTCACCTAAGAGAACCCCAAGATTATCGTAACCATGAAAATCCTTCGGATCCTCTATCATCGGGAATTTCCAAAAAAAACCAATGTAATATGTAAGCATGCTAACAATAATAGAAAATTAAAAATTGATGCCACGAATGTGGACTTTTAATTATTATCTAAGACTACATTAAATTATATACAAAGATGATCATGGTCATATTTTTTTGAATTTTCTTTTTATTTTTTTCTTTTTATTTTTCTTTTTATTTATTTTCAATATCATTTTGGGATTGAATTTGCTTGAATCACTTCCGAAACCTCGGTTGGAACTTATGACGAAATCACACCCAAAAGAATGATAGAATTATTATAACCACAATAATCCCGTTATTTTCCAATATTGGTCCTTTAATTAATAATTAAGGATGAATATAATGCCAACACAATGAACGTGTATAAGGTACTGAAGACGTTAACATAGACGATGTGATGACAAATATGGGATGGGTGTACAAGCATTTTACTTATTTATTTATATATATATATATTTTTAACGTAAAGCTACTTTCATGAAATATAAGGCTTGATGGGAAAGTCGTAATGAAAATGCAATGTCATGATGATGGAACACGTGATAGTCTAAAATGCTACAAACACAAAATACCATGTAATCATTAATGGCATGGAGCGCAAAGACATTTTAACAATTGGAAAACACAGGTGGACTTTCATTCCTTTTCTTTCTTTTTCTCTTTTTTTTGTTTTGTTTAATGAGTCATAAACATGCTTTTGCAATGAAAACTAAATTGACGTAATTCAAATATAAAATAAAAAACTTAATGTAGTAATGTAAGCCCAAATTCGGATGATACCTACAAATCCAGCAGCAAACGGTCTTCAATTATGAAGCGAAATGGGCCCACACAAATGATTTGATGTAGTTGGACTTGAGTGGGCTGATTCAACAATAATTAAGAGGCTAAGAGAAAGAACCCGTACCCCACTTCCACAATATAAGCAAAAAGAACAATTTCAAGTTACTTTTTGCTACTTCCGTCTACTCTTTCTATATTTCTGTCTTCTCTTTCCACAAACTGTCTTCTCTTTCCTTTCCACAATTTATTCACTTCTAAACGGATCAGACACAAGTACAAACCCAGACAAGGTAAGAACACACGACGAGCATCATGAACTAAACCCAGAAGCTATCCACCAAAGTTTCCTGGTTTGTGCTCCAACCTTTCCTCTTGTTGACTCAGAACCCAAACTCCCAAGAATTTACTTGATGCCCCTAGATCTACCTTAGAACCTGCCGAACTTTCAACTTCAAATAGCCTGGAAATTTCCACTTTTTCCTCAGAAATACACCTTAAGACCGGTTCCTTTCCTCTTTCCTAGTTCTATCTTCTTCCAAACGACTACCTTCTAAGAAAAGATATAAAAGAAATCGGTTTCTTACTATCCGATTAATTTTAGTTGAAACCTCAACTAAAATCAATCGTACCCTCTGCCACTTAGAACTCTGAGTTGCAACCCAAACAACCGAAATCCTTTCTCTTTCCTAAGAAATAGAAACTCAAAAGCTTTCAAAGCAAAGAAAACCTCTCCGAAACTCTTTTTCTCTGGACTCTCTGCCTTCCGAATCCTCTAAAAAAAACTCTCCCCACTCTCCCTCCGTAACTCTCCAAAAAAAAAAACCTCCTCTAATTTCCCTGTTCAGGCTATATATATAGCAAAGGCTGAAGAGAAATCAAGGGCTGAAAATCAATTTCCTTTTTGCATCCAGAGGCTAACATTTTTACCGCCTTTAGCACCCATTGTCTTAGAGCTTTTTCTCGTTTGTTAGTTTTCAACCCTTGTTGATTGTAGTGTTCTGCTCTTCTTTTTTATTTTAGGGAAGTGGTTTAGCATGGGTTGTCTGGCGTGGCTTTGAGGGTCGATGGCTATTCTCCCTATGTTCTTGGAACCATGCGATTTTTCAACTTGGCTCTATGTTGGGTTTCACGATGCATCAGCAGTTTCAAAGGGAAATGTCGGTCTTCAGTATTGATATTTGTGATGGAGTTCCTTTAATTGTTTCATTGGCTGGTTAATTGCAGAACTCAGCAAGTTGTCCAATTGAAAATGGCAAAGTTGCTGCATAGTTTCTTGTTTGGGGTGCCTTACGAAAAAGAAAGAGGAAAATTGCAGTGATTGCTCCCTGGCTTGCAGCCATCAGCTTCTTGGATCCCCACTTGATCAATTTGGGCCTACAGAAAGGTCTTGGCCCAAAGTCTTGCACATGGCTTAAATTGGTGATTTAATATTTCGGGCCTCTTACAAACTAAATGACAATTGGATTTTATTGTAACTTCAAAATTCTTTGTTTAATGAAATCAGGTCTTAGAATTTCTAATTTATATTCAGCCCATATATTGGAGTAAATAAGGCAGTGGACTAACATAGAACAAAATAGCAAGAAATAAAATGAAACAAATAAATAAAAAAAAAGTCAAAGGAAAAGAAAAATAAGGTGTCTACACCTATTTATCTGTTTCTTTTTAAGGTTTTTTTTGTCCCTTTTTATCTGTCCCTAACTAACATTAATTTTTAATTTTTCAAACTTACCATTTCAAACTCATTTCTCTCTCTCTTAAATGAATAGTTTTTTAAATAAGAGTGAAAAATAAAGAGGGAGAGATGTAGGGATAAAATAGGAAAGTTAAGATAAATGTTTATAAAATTTTGTGTATTAACTACTTTTCTTGCCCTGTGTGAAGCGGTTAATAGGGATAGATAAATAAGGACAGAGGGAGTAAATACTAACATTTCGTCTGAAAAAAGAATATAGATGTGACACGCATTAACTTTATTGAAAAAACAATGTTGTAAGAACCGGACTGGACAGACTGATCGAACCGGTTCAATTGGAACCGATGACCAGTCCGGTCCGAAAAGGGGAGTAAAACTGGGAACATGTTGAACCACCATAAAACTAGTGGTTGACCCGGATTGACCCGGTTTGCATGTATTGTTGGTGAAAATAATAATTGTAAGTGAAAGGAATTGAACCAATGACCACTTACAAGGAAGTAAACACACTAGCAACTAGGTCAGATTTAGTTTTTTGTCAAGTGTTTGACTCCTATTATATATATTGAATAGTTAAATATACCAAAATCTCACAATATTCCATCCTAATTGAACTCTTTACCTCTTATGGGAGAGTCAAGTACACTAACCACCATACTAGACTAAATTTTTTATTAGAAATTTACTTTCTATATATGTTAAACTAAAGTTATCAAAACTCATATATTTCTACACTTAAATCACTATTTTCGGTTTTATCTGATTAAACTAATTGAACCGATTAAACCGATGATCTAATGACTTGAATGGTTCAATCACCGGGTTGGGTTTTACAACATTGTGAAAAAGTCGAATGTTGGGCGGGGGTCGATGAAGTCATTATACCCCTCCTAAGTCAACTTAACATCTGCCTGCCGCACAAAGCTGAAAACAAAAACACAGGAGCAAGAACTCCATTGCTGAACTTGTTATGCTACGGTGGCTTTTCGTTATTGTTAAGAGTTGAGAGAAGAAGAAATGGAAACAAAGGTGGGGAGAATAAAGCTAGGCAGCCAAGGCCTGGAAGTATCAGCTCAGGGTCTTGGCTGCATGAGCATGTCAGCCTTCTACGGACCACCCAAGCCTGAACCCGAAATGATTAACCTCATCCACCAGGCCGTCAACTGCGGAGTCACTTTCCTCGACACTTCTGATGTCTACGGTCCCCACACCAATGAAATCCTCTTGGGAAAGGCCTTGAAAGATATCAGAGATAGAGTTGAATTGGCTACTAAATTTGGTGCTTATCTTGTGGCGGGTGTGGATGGCAATGGGGAAATCCGGGGTGACCCTGCTTATGTGAGGGAGGCTTGTGAAGCTAGCTTGAAACGCCTTGGTGTGGAGTATATAGAACTTTATTATTAGCATCGGGTTGACACCAAGGTTCCTATTGAAGTCACGGTCTGTTGCCTTATGATCTGTTCTCTATTTGTTATGTTATATCTTCTTTTGCCTTTAAAGGAAAGAGTTTGAGTATTTTACGACTTTAGGCATAAATTAGAATATATGTTAAAATAATGGATTTTTTTACCAGGTAGGAGAACTGAAGAAATTAGTTGAAGAGGGTAAGATAGAGTATATAGGTCTGTCCGAGGCTTCTGCGTCAACTATCAGGAGGGCACATGCTGTTCATCCAATAACTGCTGTGCAGTTGGAATGGTCCTTGTAGGCTCGAGATGTTGAAGAAGAAATAATTCCTACTTGCAGGTTTACCATGGATCAAGACTATTAAGACTTAGCAATGTTTTTGAATGATTAGCCATTCTAAATTTTTGTGTCTTATCTCTTATCATTTCTCAGGGAACTTGGAATTGGAATTGTTGCCTACAGTCCTCTTGGGAGAGGATTCTTTTCATCGGGGCCTCAACTGGTGGAAAATTTTTCTGATAATGATGTCAGGAGGGTTCGTTCCCCTATCACTCTTTCTTGGATGTCCTTCTAGAGAAATTTTTGTTTGCTCTTCAGCTTGATCAGGCTTTAAAGGGTCCAAAGAAGCAAGTTGATTATCTTTATTTGCTCTGTTGTTTTTCTTCTTTTTAAACAATTTTAAAAATCTGTTTGCTTATCCTTTTTAGTGAGGTTAACTGATTTCAATTGCTGCAGTTTCTTGCAAGGTTCCAACCTGAAAACCTTGATCATAACAAACATCTCTTTGAGCGGGTTAATGAGATGGCCAAGAGAAAAGGGTGCAGCCCTTCACAGCTTGCCTTAGCCTGGGTCTATCATCAAGGCAATGATGTCTGTCCAATACCTGGGACCACCAAAATTGAAAACCTAAACGAGAATATCAAGGCTTTATCTGTGAAACTAACGCCAGAAGAGATGGCTGAACTAGAGTCCATTGCAGATGCTGTAAAAGGAGACAGATACGATGCCACTGTCCCAACCTACAAGAACTCCGATACCCCACCCTTATCTTCATGGCAATCTGCTTGAAAGAATGCGTTATCTTGAATCCTCTAGATGAGCTATTTACTTAGTGTACTACTGCCTTTGAGATGTTTGAAACTGCTTTAAGTTCTTTTGCCATGTTCTGAGCATAATTTCTGTGTCAAAAATAATGTTGGTGTGAATCCACTCACTGAGAAGTTTGTCTATGAAGTTTATCTCGTAGAGATGTACACTAGTTGAATTTCAAAGGGCCAAGTACTTCAACATTTCAGGACTTTGATAAATTTCTCTGCATCTACTCAACTTGTTCCAAAGCCTGCCTCTGTTAAAATTGGCCGTTGCCAGGCTTATTAGACTACTTTTTTGTTCTCTCCAATGCCAACTCCAAGGTTTATTATTTAATTAGAAGCCAATGAAGCTCCAATTTCATGAGATTGCAGTACCACCAATGAATGAAACACAACAACATATTAAGTCAGAACGTGACATTGGCTGCACCTATTTCCTGTGAATTGATTTTATTTAAATTTTGGTGTCTGTCTACTGCGCGCCTAGGGGTTAGTCTTGTCAAATATAGAAGTTTCCTCACGTAAGCTTGAGCTATAGTTCATAAAAAAAAATATATACATATATATATATATATTCTTTTATTAAATTAATTGAGAATACATTCCTAATAAGTTATGTTGTTTTTTTTTTGTTGATGGAATAAAATAAGTTATGTTGTTTAAGCATATAAAATTTTACATAATAGAATGTGTTTGTAC
The DNA here is from genome assembly GCA_030664755.1 of Microcos paniculata. Classification (NCBI taxonomy): domain Eukaryota; kingdom Viridiplantae; phylum Streptophyta; class Magnoliopsida; order Malvales; family Malvaceae; genus Microcos; species Microcos paniculata. The sequence continues at coordinate 7,369,713 of CP131462.1, read as the reverse complement.
CACAATTTACAATTTTTGGCCGATGGGCTAAGAGAGAAAAAAGCAGGCCTTAACATGAAGATAGGATCATTCAAGGGTGATCGGCCTGATAGAAGAGATGAGCTGTGGCAAGGTCAGCAGGCTTTAAATGGTAGTTAAAGCTGCGACAATCATGGAGGAGGATCAGCAGCAATGAATAGGCCAAAGATTAAGCCTTGTGTTTAATCTGGAATATTTGAATTCAAAGAGGCATAATCTCAGGACCTTGATATCAACTCGAATACAGCTATAAAAGGTGGAACCTAAGGAAACAAGAGGGACGAACAATCATCTACACAAAACCTCCCAACACATGGAGTACTGCCCGATGGCTTTCAATCTTTAGTGTTTCTTCAAAGCTTTTTCAAAGTCCTTTTTCCTTGTCCTTGTCTTTCATCTTCCTATCACTCTGGTTGACTTGTTTGTTTTCGTTTATTATTTCATCGATTAAGCCTTCATCGACCTTCTTTTCTCGTTGCAATACAAAGTTCTCTATTTTCAATCTTGTTCTTTCTCTTCCGTAAGCAATCAAGCAAATTACCCAGTAGGTTTAATGTATTAAACAGTCCGACTGTGACTTTAAACCAGAACTCGCGTCTTTTCCTTCTTTACTTTTGTTGTTTTTGATCAAAAGTAACTGGCACGCCCGCAAATCGGCCAGGAGATTTTTGTGACAATAGGAGTAGACTGCGCAGAAATAGGAGCAGACTACGCAGAAACAGGAGTAAGCTGAGCAGAAACAGGAGTAGACTGCGCAGAAATAGGAGCAGAAATGTGAGCAGTAGGCCGATGTCCAGAATATGAACCAAAGCGAGCTAGTTCAAGGCCGACAACAGGTCGATTTGCCTGGTGGCCATCACCGTTGCCATTAAGGACTGCAAGTGGTACATCTTCCTCTCGCCTAGCTTGGTTTTCCTGCTGTGGAGGAAGGATACATGGTTGATCTTTGTTGTCAGCCATCTTTTCAAGAAGGTCTTGGCTGTCCTGGCCTATTGGCGAGCCAACATTGTGTACCATTGGAGGATTCTGCCCCCCGAGCCTTTCTAATATCGCCATTAATTTTGCTTGCCTCTGATCAAATTGTTGATCAATTTGACGAATCTGCTGGCGAATCTGCTGGCCGATCTGTTGGCCTATCTGCTGGTGTGAATCAAGCAACCTTGCAAGATTATCATTCATGGATCTGACCATTGCTTCGATGTAATTTTGCAAACTTCTAGAAGCATGACTCTTGTCCGGGCTACTTGATGAGCTTCGATCATGGGATCGTAGCGTCATAGGATGCTGGGATCCTTCAGATTGTTTTCCTATATCCTTATTTAGGGCCATGTCCATAAAAAAAAAGTTAATATTCAAAAATCAAAGTGATAAAAATAAAGCAAAGTACCCAATTTGGTCCCACTGGGTGTGCCAAAAAGAGATGTTGCACCAAATATCTCCCTAGGCCGAGCGGTCAGGCCGATGAGCTGGTTGCTGAATGTGCTAGTTGCTGAATGTGCTAGTTGCTTTTGTAACGAAAAACAACAAAAGGTAGAAATAATGCGGGTTCTTGTTCAAAGTCACAGTCAGACTGTTTAAATCACTGAACAAAAAGGGAATTTCTTTAATAAACGAAAATGAGAACACTGCCCGATTGGGTGTTTACAATGAATTGAACAAAGAAGAAGCTGGCCGATGAAGGCTAAACAAACTCTAAAAACACTTAATGATTGGGAAAGTACGGGATTGACTGAAAGTAATAAGACTTTGGACTAAACAGATCTTGAAAAGGGTCTCTGATTGACGGAGCAAAGAAAAGAAAATCGAAGCAAGTTTGAGCAGAGTGCAGTCTGGTATGTCTGAAGAAGTGTTGATGCCTTTGTTGTTTCAAGTTCTCTCCTTTTGTAGTCATGCCTGGGCTGATATCTCGGTCCTGAAATCATGCTATCTTGAATTTGAATGTCTTGGATTAGAACACGAGGCATATTCCCTGGCTGATCATGCGCGCGTTTCTTTCCTTCCATGATTGTCGTGGTTATTAATTCCCAATTAAAACCTGCTGATTCTTGTCAAGGCTATCTGCCAGGCCGATCACTCTTGAATGTTTTTCTCGTTCCAAAAGCCCTATTGCCTCTTCTTTGATCCATTGGTCCGATTTGATGTGCCCCACTTCTTCTTAGGCCCATTAGCCCAATTTTACAAATTAAGGTACAAACAGAATGTTAAGTTTTTATTTATTGAAATATATAATTCCGAGCCTAAGCTAGAATATCTTGTTGGGAATTGGGACAAATACTGTCAATTTGGACCAAAAATAAATGAGCTATGCCTTTTTTATTTTCTTATACGAGACGTCAAGAATTTGGCTAAAGAATATAAACTACGTCTACGTATAATAATAATCCATTAAGGGGCCGTTTGGTTAGATAACCCTGGTTATCTGGCCTTAGTTATCTTATATGCCCTTATTTGATTTGAGGTAATGAGATAACCAAGGTTATCAGGTTATCTGATATAACCTCAAAATCAGGTTATCTGATAACCTCCAAGTTCTTAGGTATTCTATGATAACCAAGTTATCTTAAATTTTTTCTTAGTTTGCCCTCACTATTTTATTCCTTTGGACCACAATAACCTAATGTAATTGGTAAATTACAACATTCTTTTTAAGTATTTGTTTAAGAAGTATATTATTAAGCTTAACTTATATAATTATTAAACTATTTAAATATATTTTAACTAAAAAAACTATTTAAATATATGTTAGTTCAATTAAACTAGAAATATAATTTTTTTGTCAGAAATAAATATAATTAAACTTAACTCATATAATCATTAAAATATTATTAATTATATAATTTGTGCATATGACTTACCCAATTAATTTTTTCACAAGACTCAAGTATAAAACATATATTTTTTCCTTATATAAATTAGGCATAATTTAATTTAATGAAACAAATAAATATTATTTTGTTAAGTTCAATGAAGATAAACTTGTTTTGTTAATCATATATAATTGTTAAAATAAAAAGACTTAAAAAATATATGATACATAGTATAAAAAAGAAATAAACTACAAGTCTTTAAGTGAGGACATAATAGTAAAATATCAATTTTGACAAAAAACATAACCTCCAACCAAACAGATTAATCTAACATTGACAAATATTAAACCAAACATAATTTGGTAATCTTTCAAATCATATATATAGATTATCTTCGATGGAGCTAATCACATCATCAAGATTATCTCATATTACCAGAACCAAACGTCATAAAAATTAAAATGAAAGTCCTGTATGTGCCGAACAAAGAAAAAGTCGGTGAAATGGCATTGGCACCACAAAAATTATTTTCATTTCATCATTATTCGTATATGATGTGACATGCATTAAACTTTATTGAAAAAGTCGACTGTTGGGTTGGGGTTGATGAAGTCATTCTTGCCCACGGAAGTCAAGTCAACATTTGCCTGCCGCACAAGGCTAAAAACACAACACAGCAGCAAGAACTCCATTGCTGAACTTGTTATTGTACAGTGGCTTTTAGTTATTGTTAAGAGTTGAGAGAAAGAAGAAATGGAAGCGAAGGTGGGGAGAATAAAGCTGGGCAGCCAAGGCCTGGAAGTATCAGCTCAAGGTCTTGGCTGCATGAGCATGTCAGCCTTCTACGGACCACCCAAGCCTGAACCCGACATGATCAACCTCATCCACCATGCCGTCAACTGCGGAGTCACTTTCCTCGACACATCCGATATTTATGGTCCCCACACTAATGAAATCCTCCTGGGAAAGGCCTTGAAAGATATCAGAAATAGAGTTGAATTGGCTACTAAATTTGGTACTTATCTTGTGTTTGTCGATGGCAACAGGATCAGGGAAATCCGGGGCGACCCTGCTTATGTGAGGGAGGCTTGTGAGGCTAGCTTGAAACGCCTCGGAGTGGGGTGTATAGATCTTTATTATCAGCATCGGATTGACAACAGGGTTCCTATTGAAGTCACAGTCTGTTGCTCTCTGATCTGCTCTCTATTTATTACTTTATGTTTTCTTTTTGCGTTTAAAGGAAAACGTTTATTTTACTTTAGGTAGAAATTAGAATTCTATGTTAAAAGAATGGGTTTTTTCTAGGTGGGAGAACTGAAGAAATTAGTTGAAGAGGGTAAAATAAAGTATATAGGTCTATCTGAGGCTTCTGCTTCAACTATTAGGAGGGCACATGCTGTTCATCCAATAACTGCTGTGCAGTTGGAATGGTCCTTGTGGACTAGAGATTTTGAGGAAGAAATAATTCCTACTTGCAGGTTAACCATGGATAAGACTATTGAGACTTCGCAATGTTTTTGGATAATTAGCAATTCCAAATTTTTGTATCTCATTTCTTATCATTTCTCAGGGAACTTGGAATTGGAATTGTTGCCTACAGTCCTCTTGGGAGAGGATTCTTTTCATCAGGGCCTAAACTGGTGGAAAATTTTTCTGATAATGACACCAGGAGGGTTCGTTCCCGTATCACTCTTTCTTGGATGTTCTTCAATAAAAGATTTTTGTTTGCTTTTCACCTTGATCAGGCTTTAGGGTCCAAATAGCTAAAGCAGTGGATGATCTTGATTTGCTCTGTTTGTTTCTTTTTTTTTACACAATAATTTTAAAGATCTGTTTATAAGTTGCTTATGCTTTTTGGTGAGATTAACTGAGTTTCAATGGCTGCAGTTTCTTCCGAGGTTCCAACCTGAAAATGTTGATCATAACAGACACCTCTTTGAGCGGGTTAATGAGATGGCCAAGAGAAAAGGGTGTACCCCTTCACAGCTTGCATTAGCCTGGGTCCATCATCAAGGGAATGATGTCTGTCCAATACCTGGAACCACCAAAATTGAAAACCTAAACGAGAACATCAAGGCTTTATCTGTGAAACTAACCCCAGAAGAAATGGCTGAACTAGAGTCCATTGCAGATGCTGTGAAAGGAGACAGATACACGCCCACTGTCGCAACCTACAAGAACTCCGATACCCCACCATTATCTTCATGGAAATCTGCTTGAAAGAATGCATTATATTTAATCTTCTAGATGAGCTATTGACTTAGTGCACTACTCCCTTTGAGATGTTTGAAACTGCTTTAAGTTCTTTTTCCATGCTCTGAGCATATGTACTACTGCCTTTAAGATGTTTGAAAGTGCTTTAAGTTATTTTGCCATGTTCTGAGCATAAGTTCTTTGTCAAAAATAATGTTGTGTGACTCCACGAACTGAGAAGTTTGTCTGTGAAGTTTATATCGTAAAGATATAAACAAGTTGAATTTCAAAGAGCAAGTTTTTTAACATTTCAGGACTTGAGTTTGATAAATTTCCCTGCATCTGCTCAACTTGTTCCAAAGCCCCCGTTAAAATTGGCTGTGGCCAGGCTTATTAGACTATTTTTTGTCAGATATTTTCTCATCATTCTACTGTGTTTGTAAGCTTGTTGGCTATGAGAGCTTTTAAGCTGTCATAACATGCCGATCTTGTCTATCCAATGCCATCTCCAAGGTTCATTAATTAATTAGAAGCCAAGGAAGCTCCATTTTCATGAGATTTCAATACCAATGAAACATACCAACATATTAGATCAGAATATCTGTGACTTTGGCTACACCTATTTTCACATGCACCTAAATACAAGGAGGATAAACGGACGGTCAAGCATCCATTGATCCAATACAAGAATTCAATAAGGAAAAGAAACAAAAATGGAGATCAAATCAGGAGATTGCTTCTGACTTCTAGTTCCTCAATGCTGGTTAAATAAGTAATGTATAGTTTTCCCTCATCTTCTATATCTGTTCTTTTCTTTGTCCTTTAAAGGGATTGTTCCAACGGGCGGTCTCCAACTATGCCCGATAATTTCAACTTCCAGCGGCCACCTGCAGCAAAATCAACACTGGGATCCTTTCCTTCTTTGGTATCTTTCCTAACTTTATCCACTCTTTCTAGAACTCTTTTCACTGCAATGTCAAATGCATCCTCAAACCTCTCCAATCTGGACTTGGGATCTGCATATATCACCTTTGGGATCAGCATTACGACCTCTTTTCTCATTGCCAATACTTGGTCTTTCGTAAACCGAGAAAGTGCCTCGTTGATGCTGACTCTACCATCTTTTATGTCATTTTCAGGAATGTACACAGAATATTTTGTATAATTCCTTGGAAAGAACCATATATATTGTGCATAAGCAGAATAGGGATGAAAGAAAACAGGAATGCACCCTGCCAGGATCGAATCAAAAGTTGAACGCCGAGTATAAGAATCCCCTGGAGGCTGTAAGCAGAAAATGGAGTCTCGAAACACCTTAATTACTTCAACTGGATTATCGCACTTGTTTGCACCAGACTGACAACTAAGAAACTTGCACCTCGATTTTGAGGCTAAACATTGGTTGATAAGTTCTCCCCGGATTGACTCTTTCGTTCCAGGGCGTGGAGCACCAGCAAAAGAGAACAGATACCGCCTTTTTCGACTTGTCATTCTTTTCTTCCAGCGGATTACCTCCCTGTCGCTTGATGGATGGAAGTAAGTTGGATATGGTATGGCAAATTCGTTGCTCCAGGAGGTTGATTCTATAGATAACATTGTCATGTTCATGGATTCAGGCAAAGACATAAGTTTACTGCCCCAGTCAGATTGATTTTCTGATGCTCTACGAAAATCCCAAGCAATCCTTCCCGCAACGAAGAAATGGTCTCTACCCCACATCCGTTGCCATTCAATTCTTTTTACAAGCCAATTAACCACACCATAACCGGAAGAATCTCTAATAGATGTACTATAATCCCACAGGTAACGACCGACATCTAGGCCAGCATAGAAAGGCACAAAAATTGCTGAAGCCAGTGAAGAATCATCGGTTAAACACTTGTACTGCTTCATCCTGTGATGGAAAATGACTTCTAACAGGAACTGGTTTGTTTCAAACCAACTCCTGTCAGATAAAACCCCTTGCGGTTTCTCAACCTTAGGACCAAACCCTGAGTTCATCAGGGACGGGCACATATCAAACCATTTGATAAGCTTTCGACAATCCTTGAGCACATCATCATTGAATCTACTCGGAAGATGGTGAATATATATGTATTTACCTGAACATGGATCCTCTATTTTTCCATCCTTACTTGATTGCTGATCAGCAACTTCCTGAACCTTGTTTTCTTTCTTTGTATCAGACGAAGTAACATTATGATCTTTCAGGGCAGGAAAATCCTGTTTAGTTTCATTAATACGACTGCTGGTGGAAAGGGATGGTGAGGGAATGGTTTCATTAGTTTTTTCTATGGGAAAAAGTTGGTTAGTTTTCTGGGTGTTGAGTGCATCAGCAAAGCTATGGACTAGGAAGGAGACTCCATTTTTGGCACCGGTTAGAACTGAATAATCCAAGCAAAGCAACGCAAAGCAAAAACCAAAGGAGACAAGAATAAAAAGCCAGAATTGATTGTGGCCCTGCTTGCCGATGATCGGCTTCTCCATGATTGACCTCTGGCAAAACTCTCTCAGGAATGAAAAATCACAAGCCAAGACCAGGAAAAAGTATGACTTGTTATAAAGATAAGACAACGGACGACTTAAAGAGCGGCGGCCAACCAGAAGTGATCATATGGAAATTATTTTTGGAAGAAGAAAGAGAGCTGAAAAGTACTTTCGAGACTTAAGGGACACTTAATACCAGGTCTAAGGAAGACATTAAAAACCAAAGAATATTCTAAGGCAAGGCCGCGTCCATTTACGGAAACTTCCAAAATCCAAACATGCAAATCCCTCGTATCCCATTTGATTTAGTAATAAAAATATTATGTTTCCATTTCTGCAAAATTTCCCTACTTTCATAGCTCATGCACATCTGTCTCATATATATATATATATATATATATATATATATAATAAGGAAGATCATTGTATTTCAACTTTATTGCTTTATTGAATTGGGAGTCTCAGTCTCACTAGGAAAAATATTTAAATTAATTTGAGAGAAACGAAATTTACCTGTTATTTTAAGTCAAGTTACACGCTGACCACCCGTTTTCTGGATCTATGTATCACTTTCAGAATTTTATGGTTTAAAATAATAATTTTTTTGAACTAAGTATAACTTAAAACGTGGGTAAAAACGTTTATAATTTTAAATAATATATTGCTTTGTGTTAACTCCAATGCTATAAAGAATTACTGGAGAGGTAATGAAAATTTTGATTGGAGGATGCATGAACGTCCAGGAGATCCGCGTTCAATTTGCAGTTAAATTAACGAATAAGGTCCGGTCAATAAGAATCTTTAATTTGTTGAATCCGTTGTTAATGTGGGAAGAGGAGTCAATGGAATACTAATTCTTTTTTCCAGAGGGAGATATCAAAGGCTCGTAAGTACCATCTTCCTTTTTTTTCTCTGTTTAAAAGAATAATTTAGCCTTAGCAGCCGCAACTAGAAACTATCTTCCCTTCCTCTCACTTAGTTATAAGTGAACTGGTTTCATTAAAAGCCATAACATCCAAACTTTGGTGTCCTTAACAACTTGATTGATTACTCAATTGAGTAAAGATCTTTTCATTTTACCAAATCACTTCAAACATCACCACTTACCAGCATTGAGTCATTGAGTATCAGAAAGGGGAGGGGGCAGGCTAGCTAAATATTGATGAAGATTGAAGGATTTTACATAACCTATGTTTCACTAATATGTTATCTGTTTCTACAGGTGCCTTCCATTGAAAAACACCAGTGAGATGTCTCTGAAGGTGCCAGCCATCAAATAAAACCAGTGAGAAAAGTGTAGAGATGCCAACAAAGAGACCAGCCTCGTTATACACAACTCTTCAAAGAATCTCCAGCTCCTTGGAAGAAAACGTATGAGAGTGCAAAATCAGCCATAAAAATTCCAACAAGAGAAATAACCACAGCTGAAGTTGTTGACTCTCCAACACCTTTGGCTCCTCCCATAGTGGTAACTCCCCAAGCACAGCTCACAATAGATATGATCATACCAAAAACCTGAGACTTAATCATTGCAGTAATTATATCCCATGATCGTAGAGCCCTTTGCGCTGAATCTAATATGATGTTAATGCTAATCCCATAAACACTATCAGCCAGAAGGGCACTTGACGCCAACCCTACCGTGAAACACATCAGAGTCAAAAAAGGCAAAGCTAAAGACGAAGCGATCACTCTAGGCGTGACCAAATAATCAACAGGGTTCGATCCAAGAACTCTCAGTGTGTCAGTCTGCTCGGAAACCTGCATCGTTCCTAATTCTGCAGCAAAAGCACTTCCAATTCTCCCTGCAACCACAATAGATGTAACCACAGGACTTAGCTCCCTTGAGAAGGCTAAGGCCAATACGCCACCAACTGATCGGTTCAAACCCAATCGGGTAAATTCTCTAACAAACTGAATAGTGAACGCCATGCCAACAAATGCTGAGGTTAGAAGACAAACCCCAACAGATTTAGGTCCAACTCTCTCCAGTTGTTGGAGAGTATTCCTCCAGTGTACTTTGCCCTTTAGAGTCCTAATAATAACCTGCCCTGCAAGGACAAGAACAGATAATCCTCTCCATAAGTACCTTGGAGGAGACCATTTGCTAAAGAATGTCTCTGGTTCTGAACTGGGTGCATGGTTCGTATTGCCATCTTCTTCTAGCACAGACGCATATGGGTGGCCATCATCTGTGTCAGAAACCACAAACAATCTGGTTTTCCGGATGGGTGTTAGACATCTTAGACTCTGACCTCTTGCAGTGAAACTAAGTTGACTTGAATTCCAGCCTCCCAGTTTCATCCACCCATCAGATTTGATGGAACTCCCTCTACAATATGTTTAAAAATATTAAATCTCAATAAAATTGGAACTCCCCCTACAAAATGCTCAGTAAAATAGGGGAGGAGGGGACACAGAGAAAGAAAGACCTCTTAGAAAAGCAAAATATAGGATGAAGTTGACAAGCTGCTTGCATCTTTGCTCCCTCCTTGTACTTTCTACAATAAGAACTCATATGAGACCTCAAAAGTTCGACTATTGCACAAACCATATTCCAATCAGACTAAAGAATTACATGAAATTGCATCTTCCCTTCCCTTAAAAAGCATCTTATTCTTCACTTGGAAACTAGCCAAAATAACAATGATTGTCCAGAACCATAAAGCGGATAGAACATCAGCATTATTAACAAATAAAGAAACAAGGAAAAAAAACAATACAAAAGATGCAAGATACAGAATGAAACATCCATGATAGCAAGATAGCAATGAATCCACAAGAACCAATTAAATCTCAATTTGTATACTATTCATATATTTAAGTTAAAAGCACCAATCTTTGCTCACAAGTTTATTCTTTGTTGGATTCATAAAAGCAACAAGCTAAAGTTAAGTGCTTTGACGCTAATCTTAATCCGAATTAAGGAATAGCACAAGTTCTAGAAACATTGAGAAAAAAGAAATCAAGTAAACAGATCAAAGAAAGTCTTCCAATCTAGCAGAATTGCATGAATAGGCTAGTTAGTGCAATACCCAGAAGCAAAATATCAAGATTTATCTCAAGAGCAGTTCAATATCCCACTACCCAAAAATCAAAATTTACTGGGAAACTTAACCGTAAACCTCAGTAACATAAATTTAGACATATACCTGCAACTAGCAATGTTAAAAGTGACAAGTTGCTAAAGACAGAAGCAGATAGAACCCTAAGAACCAAGAAAAAGAAACATTGTAAGAAAGAATATACACGAAAATACCTCTGATTGTGGATAGCAGAAGACGATGTTTGGTGGAGCAGTCGAGATAGGCGGCTGTCACAGGAAGGGAAGTAAAGCAACTTTTATAGTCTGATTCAGACTTTTCGGCATGTGTTTCATAAATTCTCTTTTTCGTTTTTTTTTCTTTCTCTTGTGAGAAAATGAAAAATGAGATGTGGGAAGTTAGGATTCGAGCTTTGTTTCCATGATAAACCAGTCTCGGTCTTTTGCAGCTCCAAAGGATCGTGCTTTCACTGCTTCGCACAACTAGGGTAAAACGGGGCGTTTGAAGTCCCTGACTTTTTTTTTTTTCATTTTTTTTATTTTTCGTATTTTCTTCTCGTATCTCTCATGTGATCGTTATAAATGTGTACTAGATGCTCTACCCGTGCTTACGTCACGGATAAATATAATTTTGATGTTATTAAATTTGTACTTTTTTTAATAAAATAAAAGATAATCACACAAAATCTCATAACTTTGAAATACATGTTAAACCGAAAGAGAAAGTCTTTTTGAAATTTGATTTGCTTATTATACTCTTTTCGTTTCATAACAATAGTCTATTTAGAAAAAAAATTTTATTTTCAATTATCTGTCATTTTAAAATTAACTTCGTTTGAACCCCAAACGCACCGAAACGGTGTGTCAAATGAGGTCTAATTTTATCATAACCAATAATTTTTTTAAAAAAGTAAATAATAAATATTACATGAATTAATTTTATCAATATAATTTTTTTTAAATTAAGAAACACAAATTTATTATCAAACGCAATTCATGTATCTTATTAGTAATTGAGAGAATAAAAAAACTCTTATTATGAAGTTTATAACAAAACATGTAAAGAAATTTAATTAAGAGATTATAAAACCTTTTTTTTCAAAAATATTAAAAAATCATAAAAACTTATATATACAAAAAAGGATGTATGTATAGATAGATGTATATGTATATAGATGGTAAATATTTTTGAAAATTGTAACCACAAAATATATTTTTGAAAAAAAATATAGATTATTTTGAGAACCAATAGTTAAAAAAATTCAATGTTTCTAAGTAATCCCAAAAGTTAAATTCAATGTTTAAGTTAAACAATAATTAATTTTATAAAGGAAAAAATGCATATTAAATAAATGAAAAAAAAAAAAAAAGTGAGATGCATTGAATGGTGCAAACTCAATGTTTTAGTTAAAAAAATTAATTTTATTAAAAAATCATATGTAATAAATAAAAAAATAAAAAATTTAATAAATAAAAAAAAGAAAAAAAGAAAAGTGATAAGGTGGATGTTCTAGTTGAACTTCTTTGGGGATAGATTTAATATTATGTAGATTTGTACTTTTTTTAGTAAAATAAAAGGTAATCACACAAAATCTCATAACTTTGAAATACATGTTTTTTTTATAAACAAAAACCGAAAGAGAAAGTCTTTTTGAAATTTGATTTGCTTATTATACTCTTTTCGTTTCATAACAATAGTCTATTTAGAAAAAAAATTTTATTTTCAATTATCTGTCATTTTAAAATTAGCTTCGTTTGAACCCCAAACGCACCGAAACGGTGTGTCAAATGAGGTCTAATTTTATCATAACCAATAATTTTTTTAAAAAAAGTAAATAATAAATATTACATGAATTAATTTTATCAATATAATTTTTTTTAAATTAAGAAACACAAATTTATTATCAAACGCAATTCATGAATCTTATTAGTAATTGAGAGAATAAAAAAACTTTTATTATGAAGTTTATAACAAAACATGTAAAGAAATTTAATTAAGAGATTATAAAACCTTTTTTTCAAAAATATTAAAAAATCATAAAAACTTATATATACAAAAAAGGATGTATGTATAGATAGATGTATATGTATATAGATGGTAAATATTTTTGAAAATTGTAACCACAAAATATATTTTTGAAAAAAAATATAGATTATTTTGAGAACCAATAGTTAAAAAAATTCAATGTTTCTAAGTAATCCAAAAAGTTAAATTCAATGTTTAAGTTAAACAATAATTAATTTTATAAAGGAAAAAATGCATATTAAATAAATGAAAAAAATAAAAAAAAGGTGAGATGCATTGAATGGTGCAAACTCAATGTTTTAGTTAAAAAAATTAATTTTATTAAAAAATCATATGTAATAAATGAAAAAATAAAAAATTTAATAAATAAAAAAAAAAAAAAAAGAAAAGTGATAAGTTGGATGTTCTTGAACTTCTTTGGGGGATAGATTTAATATTATGTAGATGCGTAAGAAAAAGAAAATAGTGATAGTTATGGATGGGTCATTGGGATGTGTTGAGCAGTCCACGTGGCGCAGACCCATCACTTTAAACATCCTCTCCCTTCACTTCTGGACTTCTAGAAAGCCCAATCATGATTCAGTGAACTGGGAAGAGGGAGATACTTTCTCTCTTTTTATACTCTGCAAATACCTCAAAGATTTCCCAGACCAGCTTGGGGGCAAGACATTAAAGACACGATGGATTCTATTTCTCTGCGCTCACTCCACTCTCAAATCCTGGTTAGGAAGCAACCCAGATTCCTCCCCAACTCTGACCTTTTCAATCCCAGGATTTCTTTTCCCCCGGCAATCAACCGCCACCATAAGCACTCTCATCCACTCTTTTTTGCCGTTTCTTCTACTCCCACCAGGTACCCTTTTGCCTTTTTCTTTCCTTTTTAGACTTTCTTAGTTATGGATTTTCAATTTTTTTTTCTTTGCTGCTGAGGACCTGTCTGAAAATGAAAGTTAAAAACGACTTATGTAGTGTTCATTCATCATTTTCAAGTTTCAACTGCTCTTACTTTGAGAAATGTTTGAAAATGAAATTAATTGGAATTGGCTGCTTGTGTTTTACTGGTATGACTATGATATATTATCGTCCATGGAGTTTTAAAAACTTCATAAGCATCTTTTTGAACTTGCCACGTCTTCATTTAACTATAAAGTCGCAAAATACCAACGAGAAATGTCTGAAAAACGGGATCGTTAGTTGAGTTTTAGTATTAGTATTTACTGTGATGGAAAAATCAAATGGCATGGTATCTTCTAATTTATTGAATGAAATGTTATGTGAAGCTCTTAAGAGTTAATAATGAGAAATGACTAAAGTGGGTATTTGCTTTTGGGAGCAGAGAAGAAGAGAAAAAGAAGATGAAAACAAAATCAAAGTCTGGACGTGGCAAAGTCAGCCTTAATGTTTGTTTAGATCACCAACTTGAGTTTGGCGAGCATGTTGTAATTTTGGGGTCCACAAAGGAATTGGGATCCTGGAAAAAGCAGGTGCCAATGAACTGGACAGAGGGTGGATGGGTATGTGGCTTGGAGTTGAAAGGGGGTGAGTCTGTTGAGTATAAATTTGTGATTGTTGGGAAGGACAAGAGTGTAGTATGGGAAGGTGGGGATAACCGCATTTTGACACTGCCTAGAGAAGGGAGCTTTGGGATGGTATGTCACTGGGATTCAACAGGAGAGACAGTTGAACTATTGCCTTTAAGTCTGGAAGAACATGGAGACACAGTGGAGGATGATGGTAATAATGTTCCTACTGCCGATGTCTTCAAGTTGGAGACAAGTCCTTTTGTTGGACAATGGCAGGGCAGGCCTGCCTCCTTCATGCATTCAAATGAACATCGCAATAGAGAAGTAGAGAGAAAGTGGGATACAACTGGTATTGAAGGGTTGGCTCTGAAATTAGTTGAAGGTGATAAAAGTGCAAGAAATTGGTGGAGAAAGGTACATATTTATGTTAATTTCAGAATTTGTATCTATGGGATTTTATGTGAATTTCAGAATTTGTATCTATGGGAACTGTTGTAGATATGTCACGATCAATTTATTTTCCGTCCACTCTTGAAAATTGTTGTTAATCGAAAATTTACTTCATATCTGCAATCTTATGATCTTTATCATTATAGATATGTGTTGCAGCATGATAGCATTGATGCATGCAATTGAATATCAATCGCATTTAACCTTATTTAGTGAAAAACCTTTATCATAAGTTATAAGTACAAGGTTCTATGCCGTCTATTTAGCTCCTCTCATTCTTGCATTTACAGTAAATACATCAATGGTTGATGATGTCATATCTCAAGCTGCATCAGTGGAAGTTGTAAAGTATGATCATAATTTGGCAATAAGGAAATCCAAAACCATGGATTATTATTTTCTTTCTCTGAACTGACAATGCACTGCTATGTTTTAATGTATTTAACTACATTTTGAAACTGTAAAGTAGGAAATTGCTTACAGAATCATTCCTATCTCTGTGTAAAATTTTCAAATATTATCTTCTTAGGTGGTTGGATGCACACAAGTTTGGCACTTAGGGTTGTTGCTTAGTGGATACATGCATATGTGTCTTGTGTTCCATGGTCTCTCTTTCTTTTAAAAAAAAGGGAGTTATCTGTAAAAAGCTTGTCCGATCATTATTTAAGATCGTGTCTTAGTTCATAAAACTTCTGTACTTGTAGGGAATTTTCATGATTTACTTATTTCTGTTTCACTGTTGACATTTTTTTCCGTCTCTGTTTTTGTATTGCTTATCAAAGCTTGAAGTGGTTCATGAGCTATTAGTTGGAAGTTTGCAAAGTGGGGAAAGAATGGAGGCTCTAATATACTCTGCTGTCTATCTGAAGGTTTTCTTTGTATCTTTTGTTTCACTTTGTTTTTTCAATTTATTCTTCCATGCTGCTCTTAAATCTTCTTCTTATGCAGTGGATAAACACAGGGCAAATTCCGTGTTTTGAGGATGGAGGCCATCATCGGCCAAATAGACATGCTGAGATTTCCAGGCTTATATTTCGTGAATTAGAACGAATCTTAAGCAGGAAAGATAATTCACCTCAGGTACTTTATCACTGTTGTTTGCTGTATTGATAGTTTTCATAGTCATTTACAATTTAATTTTCTCACTTCTCCTTCCATGATTCTAGGAAGTGCTTGTTATTCGCAAGATCCAACCTTGTTTGCCATCTTTTAAAGCAGAATTTACGGCGTCTGTTCCACTCACTCGAATTAGGGACATTGCTCATCGAAGTGATATCCCTCACGATCTCAAGGTCAGATTTGACAAGAACCTGGAAAGTTTTATTTTTTTTTTCCCCCCACCCCCCACCCCCCATAATGTAATTCAAATTACTCATTAATTTTTCAAGTCATATGTTCCAGCAAGAAATTAAGCATACAATACAAAACAAGCTACATCGAAATGCTGGCCCTGAAGACTTAGTTGCCACAGAAGCAATGCTTGCAAGAGTCACAAGGAATCCTGGAGAATATAGTGAAGCATTTGTGGAACAATTCAAGATATTCCATCAAGAACTCAAGGACTTTTTTAATGCTGGAAGGTTCGATTCAGATAATTTGTGTTTTTCACTAATCTTTTTCTTTCTGCCATGGTTATGCTTTTAATATCTATGAACATTTTTTGTTGAAGATTTATTAAGCAACATTATAGTAGCATAGAGTTCTTTCTTCTGCTTGTAGAGAATATGTACTTATTACTTTTAAATAATTTAAGTTTTAGAAATTCAAATGATCTTTGGTGAAACTTCTGTGAAGACATGAACCACTTTTATGAGTTTATCTGGTTCCACCCTATCTATTTTAACCCACTGTTTAAAGTTGTGCCTCAAGAAGAGTGGATTCCTATCTGCTTTATTCAATCACACATAGCAGGGCAATTGAGACATAAATACTGCTGATTTTTGACATATTTTTGTGACTTTGAGCTTCATATAGTGGTCCTTATATTTATTCGATGCTACATTTGGATTCTTCAGACTCCTCATAGGACATCTATGCATCTTTCTAAGATTTTGTGCTTTTGCAGCCTCACTGAACAACTTGAGTCAATCAGAGAATCATTAGATGAACAGGGGCTTGCAGCTCTTGCAATGTTCCTAGAGTGCAAAAAGGTAAATTGGTGAAGTTTTGCTCATGGTTTTCATCTATTGTGTTTTTTTTTTTTTTTGGGTTTGAACATAAACCTTACCTTGTACCTAATAAAGGGAACATTTTCTGCATTAGGTTTTACTGCATCAGATAATAGGTTTTAGTGCATCAGATAATAGGTTTCAGTGCATCAGTCTATGGTAGAAAGAATTAATGACTTTTATGGACTCGTAATATCTACATGAAATGCCATGGCATTTCTAGTATGCTTGTTTGGATGAAGAGTGGTCTGTGGGTGGTAGAGTGATTTACAAGGATAGGCTTATATATCTTAGACCTTGTTGATTATTCTGTAGGTTTTCTTTTCCTGGTTGTTTCAATGATGTTTGCAAAGAATGGCTGGAACCTTCTAAGTAGGAGAGTTGGGAGAACAAATGAGGTGACGTCCAATCAGTGATTTGTTAAAAAGACTGTATCAAATTCTTGGTAGTGACTTTGTTTAAAGTTTCAAACGAAGTTTAAAAGCGAGTATAATTAGGAAGAGACCATGTGCCTTCTTTGCTGCAAATATTTGCAACAACTTAAAAAATTAGCTCCAGAGTAACTTCCTTTATTTGGCTTCAGGACTGGTTATAGAAAAGAAACCCTTCAAGGGGGGGAGGGGAAACCAAAGACAAAGGAGGAAACTATCAAAAGAAACCTTATATTTAATAATCTTTATCAAAAGAAACCTTATATTTAATAATCTTACTTATGTGGTTCTAAATGGAGCAGAATTATGAGTTGGATCCATTTAGCCAATGCCATGTAATGAAAAGGCTTAGTTTTTTGAAGTAGAAAAAGGCATTGCTTCTTCTTGCAAATTTATTTCTAAGTATGATTTTTGTTGCATTCCTCAAATTTCTCTAAGAGTTATATCTGTATTGCCAGAGTTTGGATGCTGCAGAAGAATCAAGTAGCATTTTGGATTTAATCAAGACTATGCAGTCTTTGAGTGCTTTGAGAGAAGTTATCATGAAAGGTCTTGAAAGTGGTCTTAGAAATGATGCTCCTGATGCTGCAATAGCAATGCGTCAAAAGGTCTGTCCAATTTTTATAATGTTTCAGCATAAACTTCAAATAAACAGAAATTTGACTTGAAATATTTTTTGTTTTTTCATGTCTTATTTCCTGGGGTGCTCTTGCTTTTTGCAACTGTCAGTGGCGGCTTTGTGAGATTGGCCTCGAGGACTTTTCCTTTGTCCTCTTAAGCAGGTATATATCTATACTTTTGGGTTGATACTTATTACTTTTCCTGAACTTGAAAAAGACAGAAAGCATTTTAGAAACATTTCAAATGTATATCTTATGATTTTACATGTACTTAGTTTAAATGAACCATTGGCATCTTAGAGAGCTGTTCATACAAGGTTCTAGGTTAATATGTGCATGACTCCAAGTAAGACAACAAGACTTCTTTAGTTAGAAAACGAATTGGTTAGGAAAAGTCAAGATTAGTTCCTCAAAGATTTTGAATATGGACATTGTTTTATGTGGTTTTAGGGTTTAGCTTCGAAGCCTGGATCACCCTTTCTTATTTCTTATCTTTTGATTTACAACATTGTTTTCTAACCACTCCCGCAGAACCTAACCCTACTAGCATCAACTATTAACACTAAACTCTATAATTCTTAATTCATTCATCAAACAGTGACTAAATGCTTATAGATTCTTCATTTCTTTATACATTCTGAATCCCTCACCCATGCCAATTACTATTCAGCATATCATTTTACCTAGTTACCTAATTCTTGTCAATTTGAGCCAATGCCAATAGGTGTCCTATGCCAGTTATCTATATACTTTTTCTTCAAGATTTATAGTGGGCATCCCCATTATGCTTAACTTGTGGAAGTTTAATTAAAGATAGTATTATTTGTGGTGTTAAGGGTTCATATTAATAGGAAGAATGATGCCATTCGAATGTGATTTGGCAGTCTTAATGGGCAACTAACTGAAACTAGAAGAAACTATATCATTGTTTGCTTGGCTGGTTGGGCCAGTTAAACTGAGCCTCTAACCTCAAAACAGAAAGTCCTAAATGTTGCTCTTCTTTCAGAACATAATAATTATCATCCACATAGTATTTACACAATACAATCTGCAATGTCATGCATGCAAAGAATCGGTGATATCCTCAACCTTGCAATTGAACCTGCAAATAGGCTGCTTTATAAAAGGTGATTTTGGTCATGCAAGTCACACCTATTCAGCCTCAAGAGAAGGCCTTTATTGCACTGATAGTGCAAATCTCTTTTCCAAATCATATAGTTTACTGTGGATACAGAATCACTGTACTTTCTGGTTTCCCACCTTTCCGTTTAGACTTTGTCCACAAGCAATATGTTTTAGAGTTATGCTCTTTTTCTCTCCATTTCTCTCATTCATGCAGTCTGATGTGCATTGTGTTAGGGTACTCAACACACTTGAAGCTGCCGGAGGAGCAGCTTGGCTTGCAGATAATCTGGAATCAAAGAATACAGACTGTTGGAATAATCCACTTGGTGCTCTAATTGTTGGTGTTCATCAGCTTAGTTTGTCTGGTTGGAAACCAGAAGAATGTGCTGCTATTGAGAATGAGCTTACTGCCTGGAAAGAGAAAGGTCTCTTTGAGAAGGAAGGTACCTTTCTTATCTTTTTGCGAGGTTAGAAGTGCTATAGGTACATTGTTTTATTTTAATTTACTTGGCCCCTTTTTGTTTCTTATGAAGGAAGTGAGGATGGCAAAAGAATCTGGGCATTAAGACTCAAAGCTACGCTTGACAGAACAAGGAGGCTGACTGAGGAATATTCTGAAGCACTTCTTCAAATATTCCCTCAAAAAGTGCAGGTGCTAAATTTGATCTTCTTGTAGAGAAACAAGGGATTTGCTGTATGGTGAAACTTTTGTGAATGATTAGTACCTGATAATGATGTAAAAGCTTAGCATCTATGGAGCCAAAGATTTCAATAGTGCTAAAGTTATTGAACTGTTTTAGTTGGCAACCCTTAGAGGTAATGTTAGATTAATACCAGAAGGCATTTGCGGTATTCAATCTTTCTGTCCATTTCTTCCTGAACGTTTCCACCTCAAACTGATGCAGCTTCTGATTGTCAGTCATTTTAATTTATCTATAAATTAAGTAACTGTGATTCTAAATGGGAATTCTTTATTCACTCTTGAAGACACTTGGGAAAGCTCTTGGAATTCCAGAAAACAGTGTAAGGACCTATGCTGAAGCTGAGATTCGGGCTGGGTATGGTGACATTTATCTTTCCTTTAAGTTTGTGATTTTGCCCTTTAAAACTGTAGAAATAAAAAGTCATATTACTGGCACATAGTTTTATATTTTCTAGTTTCCTAACTGGAAAAGTTCTTTTGCAGGGTGATTTTTCAGGTTTCAAAATTATGTAGTCTTCTTCTGAAAGCTGTTAGAACATCACTTGGTTCTCAGGGTTGGGATGTCCTTGTTCCAGGAGCAGTTTCTGGAACATTGGTACAGGTACCTCAATAACTCGAGTGACTGCATCTTATTAGAAGGATTGTGTTATTTACACTTTGTTCTCTCATTTGGTTACTTCTATCTGTAAACACGTGTCACTGTCAATGGCTGTACATTAGAAAGTAGATCCTAGTTATTTTTGTTGTTGATAATAAGGTAGTGAGATGAGACAGTGTGTATATCATTGTTAATCCGAGAACAAGTACGCACAGCTAGTAAGTGCAAGTCCATTTTTCCTTTTGGTCTCATAAACCTATAATAATACTATCACTGTTCCATCAATTCTTAAGTTGATATTCTAATGTAACTTTAATCATTCAAGTAAAAACATGAAAAATAATTTTATTTACATGTATACCTCTGCAAATTTGTAAGTTAAAAAGTGATGCCAAATTAATTTTGCTTCAGGTTGACAGCATTGTCCCTGGATCACTGCCATCATCTTTGGAAGGGCCTGTTATTCTTGTGATCAATAAAGCTGATGGAGATGAGGAGGTTTGAGATAGTTCTCAATAGACTATTGGTTCTGATCCTTGTATACAATTTGTCATTTCATCGTATAGAAGCAATGTGGTCATGTAGTCTCATCTGATATATTTGACAGGTAACAGCAGCTGGTTCTAATATCGCAGGAGTTGTACTTCTGCAGGAGCTGCCTCACTTATCTCATCTTGGTGTTAGGGCCCGACAGGCAAGCTCCTTCTCACTTATGCCATTAAATTTTAAATTTTAAATTTATCCCAATATTTTTGGTAACATTGATAAAGACTGATAAAATTCATGCTTTTGTTTAGGAAAAGGTTGTTTTTGTAACCTGTGAAGATGAAGATATAATTTCTGATATACAGAAGCTTGCAGGAAAATATGTGAGGTATTTCTAAACTTCTTCTCAGAATAATCAATATTTGGTCTCATCAGTCAGCTGTTAAAACAAGTAGCTCTATTTACCATTTCGTTTGATACTCGAATTCTTTATTGTGATTGCTTCTTGTATTTGTAAAAAAATACTTGAAGACTGGAAGCATCATCAAGTGGCGTAAATCTAAGTCCATCTTCTTTAGGCGATCACCATTCTGATTCTGTTGCAAAAAATCTTTCAAGTAATGGATCACCTGCTGCTGAACTGAGTGGACCTCATGATGCAGCCAGGTTGGCTGTTAAAGCCCCTTATTCCAATCAGGCAAGTTTTGTACCGCTATCTTAAATTGCAAGAATTTAGCAATGTCACATTTATATTATTTATCAAACTGATAATGGCTTTTCTTCTTCATACAGAATAGTTCTTCTGCTGGAGTTATACTGCTTGCTGATGCAGATATACCAACTTCAGGAGCAAAGGCAGCTGCTTGTGGACGCTTAGCTTCCTTGGCAGCAGTTTCTGATAAAGGTAACCTCTTTTTTTCTTGGTGCGGACCGTTCCATCTTTTCCCTGTCCCTGTTAACACCAAAAGGAAGTTTCCTGTCACAAGAAGTATTGTGTGTGAATTATGTTCAACAAGATCAGTTCTTTATAGAAATAATAGAGCATAATGAAGTATTATATAAGATGTTTTATTCATTTGATAGTTTGCCTTCTGATTGTTTAACAAATTCCTTTGCATTAGCTGCATGAGCGGAATAATCTTCTATCATATAAATCATACAGTCATATAAAGTCCTTTTTTTCTAATTTCTGTTCGTGTTTTTCTTTTTATTTCTTAATGGCAGTCTACAGTGACTTAGGGGTGCCAGCTTCATTTCGTGTTCCTTCTGGAGTTGTCATACCGTTTGGCTCCATGGAATTGGCTTTAGAGCAAAACAAATCCATGGAAACATTCACATCACTTCTAGAAAAGATAGAAACAGCGGGACTGGAGGATGGGGAGCTTGACAAACTATGCGACCAACTCCAGAAACTGGTCTCTTCCCTCCAACCCCCAAAAGACATAATTGATAGCATAATAAGAGTATTTGCTGGCAATGTACGCTTAATTGTTCGTTCAAGTGCAAATGTTGAGGATTTGGCAGGGATGTCAGCTGCTGGACTTTATGAATCAATTCCAAATGTCAGTCCTTCAAATCCAACTGTTTTTGCCAGTGCTATTAGTCAAGTATGGGCTTCACTGTATACTCGAAGAGCAGTATTAAGTCGCCGAGCTGCTGGTGTGTCCCAGAAAGATGCTGCAATGGCAGTCCTGGTGCAAGAAATGCTTTCCCCTGATCTTTCATTTGTACTCCACACGCTCAGCCCAACAGACCACGACCATAACTACGTTGAGGCAGAGATTGCTGCAGGGCTTGGTGAAACCCTTGCTTCAGGAACTCGAGGCACACCCTGGCGTGTTTCTTCGGGGAAGTTTGACGGGCTTGTGCGAACTCTAGCATTTGCAAATTTCAGTGAAGAGATGGTGGTATTAGGTGCAGGTCCTGCAGATGGGGAAGTCATCCATTTGACTGTAGACTACAGCAAAAAACCATTAACGGTTGACCCAACATTCCGTCACCAGCTCAGCCAGCGTCTATGCGCCGTTGGGTTTTTCCTGGAGCGGAAGTTTGGTTGCCCCCAGGATGTGGAAGGATGTGTTCTTGGTGAAGATATTTACATTGTTCAGACACGACCTCAACCCCAGTAATGCCTTCTATCCTATGAGGTGTGCACTTTGATCTTTAGCTGTGCAAGCATCAATCTCAATTTCAAGCACTCCGATGCTCTGGTCTAGTACCCGGTATAGATACAGTTATAAGCATCCTATATTTTTGGCATAAACAGTGTAAATTGCACAATCACAAGCTATATAGGATGTCACACTTTGTACACGGGGCTGAAAGACAAGGGATGGATTGTGGCACTACAGATTATGTTAAGTTGTCCATATTTTACCACTTGTAGACTATAGGCCTTTGTACCTGCGCTTTGGGTTGACTGCTCAGTTCAGCTCCATCGTTGAAATCACTGTTGTTGTACTACTGGAAAATTGTTGCCAGCCGAGGAGCCATGTGTTAAGCTTTAATAATGGAAGGGGAAGTGGGGAACATCATCCCGGCTTTTATTTACAATCTAGGATGTAATGACAATCTTGGATTTGTCCTGTTTAAATAAAAATTTTAAATTGTGCTTGTACTTCTTGTTGACTCTGGAAAATATATGGTACTATTAATAAAAAAAAAATTTTAAGATGATGTTCCACTGCTATTAATTATTTACTTTAGATTAATTTGAATTCTTGTTCAGTTGAAGTTAGAGTTAAGATTAATTCAACTCAACCCTTGAAAATTTAGCTGAAATCCCAAGTCCAATTACCAATTTTCAAAATGATTAACAAAGTCCAATGTTTGTGTGATTATCAGTTATTCAGTTATAACCATGAAATAATATAATAGTATAATGTTAATTTCCTCGTGGGTATACCAATAAGGGAAAATAAATTGAAATTGAGGATATTGGTTTGAAAACTTCGCAATGAATTAAATGCTGATGGGATGTGCCAATAGATTCATTTATCATTAGAGAGTTGATTTTTCTCATTTTTGGTGAGGAAGAAAACAAATATAGAGGGTAGCGAGAGTGGCGTTTCAAAGCAAGCATAATGCATGAATGCTCCAAACGTGGACCAGGACCGGGAACAAGTACTGGGTCAACCTGAACCACCGTGCCGAGCCCACATCTTGACCCCGAGGGGAATGGGGCTAGAACCCAACCTCTCGTTGACTAGAGAGGTTCCACTATCTTCTTAATCTCAATTATCGAGGCTAAAGAAAAAATCACCCCAATGGGTCAAAATGCAAAAAAAAAAATCTTATGAAGCATTGGTGGTATAAGGTTGAAGACCATTACAGCTAACTTGATCTCAACTGCCCCAACTATAAATTCCCCCCTTCAAAGTTTTAATAAGCATCCCTTTTGTTCCAACTGCCTCCCATGTCTGGTCTTGTGTCATGTATCAATGCTATGTTTCCCCATCTCACCAAGGTTATATACATAGAATAGATGGATAAAAGAAATTGTCAGCTAGCATCCAAGAAATTTAGTTAATTATCATATAAATTTGGTACAAGTTCAAGCCCACAAAACCAACTTTGGGTGTGAAGCTTCCCTTCAACTCCTACAAAACCATAACTGCTCTCCTTGGAGGGTTAGGTTCCATAGGGTCAAAAACAAGAAGAAAAAAGATGTCAGCTGCTGTAGGAACTTTCTCAGCATCCAAAGAAATCGGTTTCAACAAAAATGAAACAAAAAATGAAGAGTTGAAAGATAAGGAAAACAAGAAGCTTGTTGATCATGAAGCAGAGGAGAATAAAATTGATGAGCATAAGCATGAAGGTGATGATGATAGCAATGATCAGAGTGATGTGCAGCATGATGAAGAAGATGCCAAGCTGAAATCTGAAGAGAAGGCATTGGATCTTGGTCCTCAATTCTCACTCAAAGAGCAGCTTGAAAAGGACAAGGTATGCATGATATCATTTCTTCCTTTTTTCTTATCTGTTTTTCCAGGAAACAGCTTCTTCTACCTCTCTTCATTTTGCAAGACTTTCAAGGTATCAAGCTTAATTAGCTGAAGCTTGAGCTTGTCCATGTTCTCATTTTTTGCTTTTCTCCTATGTTCTTGAATCAATCCTAACTAGCTTAACTAAATTATTTAGAAGGCCTCACATTTTTACTTAATTTGTTTTCAAGGATGATGAAAGTTTGAGGAGATGGAAGGAACAGCTTCTTGGGAGTGTTGATATTTCCGCTGTTGGAGGTAGTTCCTACAAAACAACAATCTATGGCACTTCAAATTTGGGTGACATTTTAGTATTCACAAAGAATATACGTGTTGAATTGCAGAGACTAAGGAACCGGAAGTTAAGATACTAAGCCTGTCAATCGTATGCCCGGGCAGAGCAGACATCATATTGCCAATTCCATTTGCTTCAAAGCCTAAGAGCACTCTGTTTGTACTAAGGGAAGGAAGCCGGTATCGCCTCAAATTCTCCTTCACTGTCTCCAACAACATTGTCTCGGGACTTAAGTACACAAACACTGTCTGGAAGACTGGCGTTAGAGGTACAGAAACATTTAAGCCAAAGCCATATGATCAAATTTCTTTCTTATTCTAGTCCATTTTGTTCAATATTATTCGTGAAACTATATATTTGGCATGCAGTGGACAATACAAAACTGATGTTGGGAACATTTAGCCCTCAGAAAGAACCTTATACTTATGAATTGGAAGAAGAAACTACCCCTTCGGGCATGTTTGCTAGAGGCTCGTACTCTGCAAGAACCAAGGTAAATTAAATAACTTTTGAAGTAATATATTAGAACTGGTCCTACGGGCTACTTTTAATTTTCAATGATCCTTTTAAAGAAACAAAAAGAAAAAAGCTGTAATGAATAAAATGGAATCTAATAAAGTAATTATCGAAGCTTACTTTTGATCATGTTGTGGGCTACTTGGCTTTATTAATTTCGTTTATATTTATAAAATATGCAGTTTGTGGATGACGATGGCAAAGCCTATTTGGATATAAGCTACCATTTCGAAATCCAGAAGAACTCGCCTTCACGTCCTTGATGAGCAACGCCTTATCTGAGTTATCTCTCGAATTCGACAAATCCCATTTTTTTCGTTTTGTTGATTCAGTCAAATTGTTTGTGCTTGACGTGTTTTTTTCCCCTTATCTTTGTTACCTCTTTATGTCCTGGTAGATTGAATTTTCCGTTACTTTTTTGCCCTGTCTTGTATTGTCTGTCTTTCCACATGGGTCATGGCCTCCACAACGTTGCCCTTTAATTAAGGTTGTAGTTTGTACATACAAAAGTGATTCGTATCGGTGAAATGTCCTTCCAAAGGACTTGCCCCCAAACAATTGTTGAAATTATTATCTTTTATTAAGACGAAAATGACAGGGAAAATGGGGCACCATGTGCCATGATAAGGCCAGCAACGTGGATCTGCCTTTAACTTTTTTTGTATATTTTCCTTCCGTTGCAAGGCTTCCAAAGTAAATGCCAATCTAAACGGTGGTCCAAGAAATCCATTTGTAAGTATTTGATGATTACCGTATGGAAAATAGATGGGCAATGGAAAAGAGAGATCGAAAATATTCAAGTGTGCCTTTCAAAATCCTCATCATGAACGTGAACAAAATTAACATCGGGAAAATCGTGCGACATGGCATGCATGAAGCTTCATATTTGCCCCTATTGGACTTCACCGATTATTATTACCATATAAAAAGGGGACAAAGGATAAAAGTGGTGGAAGTCTTCGCGAACTGTCTTTCAATTTCTTCATCATGACCTTGAAACATCGTGAAATGAAAATCATGTGCGTGCATGTACCTTAATTATCTTTCTATGTTTTTATTAGTACATGTGGGTAAAATTTTACGTGCAAAATGTGGTCCATCTATATTATTGAGAGAAAATAAATAAATCTATAGGGATAAAATCAGTCACAGCAAATGTTAAAATAGAGTAATTAAGGATAAGAGTTGTTAAAAGCCTAAAGCGCTATAGACTAAAATTAAGAGTTCGATACGTGATTGTTGGCACAATGATATATATATATATTTATGCATTAATACAGTATTATTTCGCATAATTAGTGTAATAAAGATAATTTTTGGTGAAATGAAGATGGTGATGGCATGCTTTGTGGAGTTAGTAAAGTGGATTATGCTCTTACTGCTATGCATGCTGAGGCAATGGCAATTATTTTTGGTTTAGAGTTGGCTTGGGAACGTTTCTTCCACATCGTTGGTGGTGGAAAGCGATGCTTCTTTGCTGGTCAAAGAAATCCAACTTGGTGAACACTCTTTATGGGAAGGAGGTTATCTTGCAGGTGATATTGTGGCTTTAGTTGAAGTTTTTGATTTTTGCTCCTTTGTTTTTGTTAGAAGAGAGGGAAATGTATTAGCTCGTAATATTGCTAAGATGAAGTGTAAAATAGGAGATCATAGGATATGGGTGGGATATCCATCTAATTCTATTTGTAACCCAGACATTTCTTGATATATATAAGAAGGCCTTTTCTTTTCAAAAAAGAAAAAGAAGATCATTTTATATATTCAATAAAATGATGATCGTATTTCTAAGTTCTTATTAGGCATGCATGACTTAAAGATTTAAGCCGTCATTCGGCCTCTTATGTACCCGAAAAAACTAAAATTAAAATTATTATAGGAATCTACTAAAAGGCTGAAATACCTTTTATATGTAAAGTTTGATTTTTTTTTTTTGGTTACATAAAAGTTTGATATTTCACCCAACGTATAGTGCATTATGGTTAAGTATGCTAAATTGAAATGCATCAGAGTCTATTTGATAAGAAAGAAAGGCATAAGGAGATTTATTCAATTTAATGATTATGATCAATAATCATATATGCTATTTCATATAGCTTAAATTGGATTGGAAAAGAAAAATTCACCATTTTCCTATCTTATTACGTACTGAACAGACCCGAAGTAAAAAGATTTCAAATTCGAACCATAATGTTTATAAAATATAAATATATAGAGTGGGAAAGTATGATTAAATGCTGCTGTTTAGCCATGGCCAATTTCAGAACAAACCATTGGCAGCTTTAATTGGCAGTTGGAAAGCTAAACCTCAAAAACCGGCAAGGTAGTAGTTGGACGGATAAAGCTAGTTTGAAAAGAAGAGAACCATTTCTTCTGATGATTAAATTAGAGGTTCTCTTTAATGATTAATCGATCTTAATTTCCATAATATCATCATTTGCTTTCGTAAAACTTTCCCCTTTCAATCTTCTAGAGCGATTAGCGGTCCCAGAGAAAGCCACCAAGCTTTTAATAATATTCAAAAGGAACATTTATTACCTCACAGGTTAAAACATTTAGAGTCCAAGGGTTGGGATAAGGTTAAGGAGAATTGAATGAAGAATAGATGGAATCTTCTAGAATTATATTCATTTCCTTGGGGTTCCAAGAGTCCCCACTTTCCTCCCTTTACCATGTTTTTCATGGCCCATGGCTTCCATCCTCTCCAAATGGCTGCATCTTTTTCCTGCAATATTCTCAATCCAAGGCTTCCTTGGCCGAATCAATGCTGTCTCCAGCTGAACTTTACTAGCATCCACCTCTTCTAATCATTATACTCATGCATGCCAGACTCCCCTGCTTTAATTACACTTCATGTGCCCTTCTTCACGTTAATTGCTGCTTAATTTAAGCATGGAAAAGAGAAATAAGCAAGAGGAATAATATAGGATAAACTGTAAATGATCCTTAATTGCCCCTTTTTTTAAAGATCATTTTTGTTTTTGCAATGATGGAGGATTACTGATTAAGTTTAGTGCTTGAATTTTTTATTAAAGAGGAAAGGATCCTAAGAGATTGATGGCTTTATTTTATAAGTATTTCAATATGAATGAATGCTAATTACTGATGTAAATTTCAATTAACTTTCCTCCGTACAAAAAGATGGCATTGCTCCAATAAATTTGTATATTGGGTTACAACAATGGAACTCTGAATGAACTTAATCATTTGTTCTGTTTCAAAGAAGGAAAAAAAAGAATGAAGGAACAAAAAGGAGAACAAATAAACCAATGACAACCATCAATTTGCCACTCTGGCGCAGCTTGGATGGTTTAAGGGTAAACATTTGGGTAAAGATTCCAGCTATGGCGAACTCTACTTGTACAAAAGGGAATTTATATAAAACCAATTCATTAACTTGTGCTATTCTTGTATGGTAATATATCAAATCTCAGTCTCTATGTACAACAGAAGCTGAAATTCATGTATAATCCAACAATGCAAACTTCACTTGCAAGCTAATCTTACCACCCTCATTGACTAGCTTAGCTGCAGTTACCAACCAATGTCCCGGAGCATCATGTGGACCGCGTACGACCTCAGCTATATCTAAATATTTTAGCAGTTTTTTGGATCGGATTGGTGCTGGTGGACCATCAGGATATACACCTGAATTAAGTGCAGTTGGAGCCTGCTTTTGTTGTCCAGTGTCTGTCCGTTGAGTAAAAGTGAAAGTTGTGCTTATATTTGTGAGGAAACCGGTCTTGCGAGAAGTTTCAGGCGCAGCTGCCCATTCAGTCTTCCGGATTGTGCAGTTGGGTATGTGGGTGTAAAGCAAACGCAGATGCAACACTGTCTTTGGCCACTTCCCTTTGCTGAGGAGCTGTGCACCAGTTACAATAAAAACACCACTTGAAACTTCTTGCAACCAGGCAGGATCATGCTTAACAACTGATGTGCACACATTTGAGTATCTCTTCCATCTAACAGGCTCTAAATACTGATCACTGGACTTATAGTCATCCGAACCTCGCCATTCGCACGGTCTGTCTGATGTGAATGTCATTATATTTGGAAGACTCGAGAGATGCTGCACATGTAATGCCAGCCGGTTGCATTTCTTTCCTTCTAAGTACAAGCGGAGGCCAACCACTGGTTTTAAATCACTTGAAACCTGAAATTTTATAGAATTTTATTTTGTAGTAACAGATAGGATGAACATGGCTGAAAAATCTATCTCACAGAAATAAAGGATAATTTTTTATAAATGAGAAGATGTAGCAACTCTAAGGAGTCGAACCATTTAAACCTATACATTTAGGACAGGCATGTCCCCATATAGACATGCCTACATTACATATATGTACTTACATACATATGCATGTAATAGAAAGGTAAAACTACACAAACATATCTTAGACAAACTCTTGCGAAGCTATGTCATTAAAAGGACATAAATGGCTTTTTGTTCATTTTTATCCCCCGGAATAGTAAAGTTGTGTTTGTTTGTTGTTACCAATAAAAAAATAAAATTCAACTTCCACTTTCCAGAAATAGATCTGAACTCTCAGCATTTTCCACCACACGATTTGACCATAGAAAAGATGCCATCGTCAATAGAAAGTTGTATCTATGGTTAACAATAAAAAATTCAATGCAACTTCCATTCCACTTTCAGTAGTAAGTCAATTCAACTTTCTACCACACACTTTTGACCAAGAAAGTTAGAAAGATCGGCATTTTAATATAACAAGGAGACTTCATGAAACCATCTAGAACCCTCACCACCATTGTTAGTATAGTTCAACTGTGCAAGTACTAGTCATACTTGCCAATTGCCATAATAATATGCTAGCATGTTAATCATAGAATTGTACATTAAGTTTAAGTGCATTGGTTTACAAACAAGAACATTAAAGGTTAGCATTAGCACATTTTTCCCTTGACTTCAGTAATTACACATTCTGGATCTTATATAAAAAAATAGAAACATAATAATGCAGGTCACAAGATAAAATGATGATGCAAAATACATAAAACCAATGCCAACTACTGTATGATACTGTTTTTGTGCGGTTTGATTACCTGCGTAGAGCTGACATGTATCTTAGGACCCATGAAAGTGAATTGCAGGGAAGGACAAGAAGCTTTTTTCCTCTGATGCCTAAGTGGCAGCTCACAGAACATAGGTGCCCACTGTCGTGGAACTTGAAACTCTAAGAAATACCTTAAATCCTCAGAAGCCGGCTTGTCTACACACAGATTAAGTGAGTTAAAGAAACATTACTATCACCGAAAACTAGAAAATAAAAAAGTATAATAAGAATGAACAAGTTGTAAAATGCTTGTTGAAAAGAAAAACAAGGCTCGTGGCCTCAGCCATGTCCTTAGCCTAATTTTTCATGTTCCCTCTGCTTGAATTTATAAAAGGAAGTTCCCTATAATTTTTTCTGCAATTAAGTTAAAAAAAAAAAACATTCAATGTTTTTCTGCACAATGCCTTGACATGTCAGATTCAATATCAGACAATGGCATATGGGGCAATTTTTTCCAGAGGGGACAAAAAGGAAGGTAAATGCCTCTAATTGAGATGTGCTTTTGAGTTTTGATAGCCAAGTGAATTTTGTCTTTAGAAGAAAAAGATTAAAGTATAGTTGAAAAGTGAAAGTGCTTCCATGGTAAGTGCAACCATATAGAATCCGTTGCATCTTGAAGGACTTTCTCACTAACCAAACATACCTTAAATCAAAATCACAAGAATATTAATAAGTGCAAAAGAAGGCAGTCAACTCAAACAAGTTCTTCAACTGATTTTGAAAATGTGATTCTGCCTTTCTCAATAATTTTTAAATATTAAATTAGAATTAAGAATTTAAGGTAAATCCAGTTTTTTATGAATTTCAATTTTTTTGCCTTTCCACCAAAATCCTGGCAAAGAGCAAAGATATTAGTTATACTCTTTACTAAAGAAGGATTCGAATCATCTTCAAACTAAGTATTAAAGAGCATTAAGTCGGGCACCACGATACTTACAACGAAGATACAGGTTGATTGCATGACTAAGATACCCACTTCCTGGAATCCCAGTGAGAAGAGAAGTAATTGGAACAAACTTGAACAAAATTCCTTCTGGTTTAGAAGGTACAGTTTGCAACCAGTTGGAGTGACTATGCAAGAATACATTTCCCCCTCTTTTTGAACAAATGACAGTGAGTCCCTGTTCAAGTTGAAAACAAAGGGTTCATGCATTGTATTGATTATGTTTTCTAAAGAAACTAGACAGAGTAACAGTGAAGTTCTGGACTTACATCTTTGCTTGATGTTTCTGCAATGCTGGCCAACTGCATGGTATTTGACTGCAAAATGCGATTAAAGACATCTGGAACCTACATAGTTAAATGCATTTAGAAACATTATATTGGTCTCAACAAGGAAAAAAAGTAAAAATGAGCCCTCAAATTTCAATAAGTTGCTGTTACTTTTTGTTTGCTATCTCTTGTTTTCCTCTGTATTAATGAAGGGCTTTTCCCATCAGAAAACATAACATCTCCAAGATCCTCCAAATACCCTCTGAGCTCAGCAGGGGGAATTGTAGAGTTATTGTTCTGTCTGACACAAATTAAATCTTGACCTCCAATAGCCATGCCTACAATTATGTGTGTCCCATATGTCTGGATGAACCTGCCTAATACAACTTATTAGATATGTATTACATGAAACCAATAGAAATATGTTAATACCCAAGTGAAGTAACCAAAACAACTCTTTGTAGCTTTAACCCCGTAGTAGAAGTTGGAGAGCAATTCCAAAATTTTGCACATTTCAATTCTTCACAGATACAATGTGACAGAAAAAAAAAATATATATATATATATATATATGAATATAGAGGTTCCCCCTCTTTTTTCATAGGAAAGTGATATTGTTGTAATCATAATGATAGTAGCAAATCGTTTCAGCTTTCCTGTTTGAGTTTTAATCTAACCAGTTCACTACCTAGTTCAAGTCTGCATAACCATCAATATATTTTTTTAACATGTACAAGTCTGTGCAACATATAGTTGACAGTATTATTGGACTTTCTTAAATATTTCTTCATTTGTGTGAACTGCTCCCCTAATCCATATGTTTCTCCCACATATGGGACCATTCTTAATGCCATGAAATTGCATAAACAATATATTAAAAAGCTACCTAGACAAAGCTGCTGGATCCCAGTGAGGAGGAACGGACTTCTTAACTCTGTCATGCAGTACGAGTGGTGATGCTGTAAGATGTAAATGGTACAACGAGATAAAGTAACCATCAAAAGCAAGATTTTTGGTTCCTCTAGCATCATGAAGCCAGTCTCCACTCAAATCAAAAATAGTGTTGAGATAGCCTGAAGGAACTTTTCCTTGTATTGAAGACTTCTGATTGAGTAACTCAGACATCTGCATGAGATTTGAGAGCAAAGGTAAGTACGACATAAGTACAACACCTATAAGTTCATTCAAACCTATATAAGGCTCTTAATCAATAAAGCACCAAATGAGGTGCATAAGTCTAGATACTTTTCACATTAAATGTTACCTTTTTGGTCCTTTCATTTTCATGATCATAAGGTACCAGTAGTAACCCATCCAAGATATTTGCACACTAGGATATTGCTGCAACTTAATATTAGGAAGTTATGAGTCCACTAGAAACTTGCTAGCCCACTAAATTCAGTTGTTATTATCTTTAATTGAGTTCCTAGACCATGGAACAAATTTCGGGAACTTGTAAACTTTATTACTCTGACTGAAATTGAGTTAGACTCACATCAGAGTTACTTTTTAGTATCTATTTACTTCTAACTAAATGATAAAGAAGAAATTTCAACGAAAATATAAACAACACGACTACAAGACTGAAAACTCTACGATAAATCAACTTCAAAAGTTGAAGTTTCTTCAATGCACCAGTTTGTCAATGGAAATAATCAAAGGGCAATAATGCTATTTCCTCATATCCAACCAGGGTCCATTAATATCAGCACCTCAAGGCTAACACTTCTTTTTCTTTTTTTAGAATTCAAGTTACAGAAAGATCCTTTCACATAATCCCTAACTAGCAGTGAGGCCTACAATATCAGATCCTTTGCTATTCCCATTTCATTGTAGTGAAAGTAGGTAAGATTATATTTAAATACACAAATTGTTATTGAAATCAACTTAAAAATTACTCCTATATTATTTGAATTCACTTTAAGCTCCAAGCAGGAACATCCTTTTGACATGTATCAGGTAGAAACATCTTACCTAACTCTATTGAAATCACATAAACATAAGAATAAAAAGTGGTAATACATTGTTTCTCATCATCATAGACTCAAGTAATAGAGAATTAGCTAGGGATGAACTCTTGAATGAGCTCCATACTTTGAAATTGTGAGTTGTTACGGAACACATTCATCATCCCAAAGCTTGCCGCTTTTTCTATAGCAGAGTGTAGAGTAAAGAGAACACCAAAACAGGACAGGGCATAATCATTAATAAGACAGAAAGGTGATTCAGAGAAATCCATCCTCCAGAATCTCTAATTATCAGCTTTCCTAAATGGTGTGAAAACATTCAGTCCAGTGGAAGAGAAATTTCAAATAGTCAAAAATTCCATGAATTCAGTAGCCCCATCCCACCTTCTGCTACATCTATGGGTGCAAAAACATTGTTAAAGATCCGTCAATCATGCAAGCACAACTGAGAATTTTTTTCCAACTTAAAAAAATATCATCAAGTACAAATTCAATTATGAATGTAAAGTAGCTTTCTTTTCCAACACCAAAACTTGAAGTTGCGTAAAGGGTGCCCTTAGTCAAAAGAGTTGAATAAACAAATCTACCCACATGTGAACGTGACAACACATAAAAGGTATAACTTTTTCATCTCCACCATCCTCAGTTCTCATTCATCGAACATATTCTGATAACTATCGCCCATTAGAAGTTCAGACGCTATTTTTAAGAACATAGCATTTTTCACTAAAATTAAAGACGAGACAATATTTTAAAGACAAAGAAAAATATTTCCACGAACAGCACCTTTGGGAACCAATAGTTAAGATTCAGAGCTAGACAAAATTTTATAATTTTCTACCCGCAAATTACGGGAATTCTATGACAATTTGTACTTATACAAGTTGGCCACTTGATACTTCTATTTTGGCTAATTTATTTTGACCAACCAGAATGAAACCATGAAGAAACAACAAAAACTGAATCACGGGACAATCAAGGGGCGGATACAAATCAAGTTTGAGAAAATTTTCAGAATTGGGTCTCAAGACAACATCTTAATTATACTCCAAACACACATAAATCCAATATATTTTCATCAAATGAACTAAAGGAAAGCAAGAAGAAGAGGATAAGAAACCAAACCTGATTGAATTCGAGAACATCGGATTTGAATCGAATACGATCACCTTTATCCAGACGAATATCTTGGGAAACATCTTTGATAGTAAAAGCACCTGGAAACACAATGTCTCTTCTATTGGTTTCATCGAGCCCCACCAACCTCGTTCCTTTAGCATATTTCAACCTGAAATCTCCACTGATATCAAAGCCTTTCCCCAGAGCTTCCATAGCTCTTACCTCTATAGGCTTCTCAGCTTCTTCCATAACCATACTATTATCTTTTTTTCTCCTCTACTCCCCCAGCAGGAGCCAGGAAGCACCAGCAGGAGCCAGGAAGCAGCAGCAGCTTCAGAAATGGAGGTTTGGGTTGATGTCTGGTTGGAGATTTAAATAAGAGTCACAAAATTTGACCGTCAGCCACCCTTACCACTATTATAGCTGATTTTGGACTATGGTATTTTGGTTTAATTGGTATTATTGAATAATACTCTATAAAGAATAGACAAATAATTTGGGATTGGGTTGATAAAGAAGAAACGTTTGGGAGTTGAAAAGCTTGTTTTACCTTTTGGCATTCAATTGATTTTGAATGAAAGGGAAAAGGATTTACTACTACTATTCTCGTGAAAATGAGGCAAGAAAGAACCTTCCACTCTTTTTTTTTCTTTTTAATAAACTCGTTTTCATGCTATCTGTTAATCACATCTTAGGCTCCAATTAATTTGCAGTATTCATTAATTTAGAGTTATTCGAAACCTCAATTAATTTAGAATCAAACCTATGGTATATGGAAAAGAAACTTGTCTTGTTTTGAATATTTTACTTGTGTATTTAGAATTTAGACGTAATGATTTGAGTAGAAGATTAAATAAAGTTAGATTAATCAA
The DNA here is from genome assembly GCA_030664755.1 of Microcos paniculata. Taxonomy (NCBI): domain Eukaryota; kingdom Viridiplantae; phylum Streptophyta; class Magnoliopsida; order Malvales; family Malvaceae; genus Microcos; species Microcos paniculata. The sequence goes on along the minus strand of CP131462.1, from coordinate 7,333,999 downwards.
AGGTTAGCAATAATTCGAAGGATTTTGGCGTTAGGGAATTGGGGGAAGGGAGAAGTGCGAAAAAGTGGGACCACGTGGTGTTGACACAACGAAACCTAACTCTTTCGAAGTCAACCTTGGCAACCTACTACATACCCACTGCATTTTTATGTTTCTACTTTATTACCATCTTTTCGGCCAAAATTCTACTTTATTACCTTTGCGGTAGTATTTTTTTCTGTCGTCTTGTGTCTTCCGAATCCAATCCAAATCCAATGCTCGAATTTAGTTTCCTCATCAAAAGGGATTTGAAGAATTACTGTGAAAAAATAATAGCAAGTTGGGTGCAACCCATTACTTGTTGGAGTGCCAAAGCCCAGCTGATTGTAGTTACGGGATATAAAAGCCATGGCCCATAGGCCATAGCCGCTGGCAGAATTGCGGTGGGCGGTGGCATAAGTTACGGACAGGACATGCCTTCTGTTTGTTACCAGGAGGTTTTAAGTATTGACTTTGCACTTTGCAGAACCAGAAGGGCAATGGCATGAATACAAGCACAAATCCCACATCACCTGGCTGGCTTTTGTGCAATAAAAAAACAAGCACAATGCATGCTCACATCAACATTTTTTATATGAAGTTTCCAAGAAAGCACCCTTAGTATTTGAAATTTAATATTTTAATCTCAAAGTTACAAATCAAGGTTATGTAAGAACAGTAATTTTGGACCTCGAAATCATAAGACCAAGTCAAGTTACATTGGTTTCTAGGAGATGCGGGAATAAAGCTACCAATATTTGACCATCCTTCTTCCACTTCGCTGAAAATAGTGACTGCAACGTGGCTGATGATTTTCCAGAAATGTCTCAACTCACTCCTCCCCTTTCATATAGGTAATCAAAAAAATAATTCATGTCCTGTGCTTATCAACCTAACCTATCACTTAGGAAGTAGTACAATTTAATCTTTACTGACAAAGCTGAACAAATCATATCCACTTAACCATTCTTCAAGTATTACAGAACAATATTAAGCACTACTGTTAAAAGCCTTTCCAAACCGTAGTTCCCGATCAGTGACCTAAATTGAATTCTCAGTTCTTGGTCCAAGCCATATATCGAAACTTCAATGTTTGCGGACATAACACAGAAAAACAAACCACATACCTTTATATAGCAGTTATAAATGATGTACTATCTAAAAGCAGATATAAGGTAGCAATCAGTGACCTTAAATTAAAAATATTTCAAAGTTTCACCAGCTTTACATTACCAGAAGTAGTCATCTAATGACTAATTAGAATGAGAGCAGCAATCCTGCAGCAATCCTGCAGCAACCAGCAAGTACCACTCTCAAATTCTACAAGCGAAGGGCAAATGCAATTACTTGAGTAATGGTTGAAATTTTTGGCAACTAAAAACCATAGTAATAAGCAAACCAATTTGGGGTTTTCACTTTTACATGCCAATAAAAACTTGAGTTTTTCAATGAGCGAAAACAGTGTCATTGCGTCTAGGAGGTCTATCAGGAATCGTTCCGGGTTTAAACTTAGAAGCTTCATGCTTTGCCAGCTCGGGAGGGACAGGGCTGCCGCTTTGAACAAGCATTTGCTTGAGATCATAGAAGACATCACTGTCCTGTAGAGTCAAGAAGGTTGTGGCCACACCAGTCTTCCCTGCACGTCCTGTTCTTCCAATACGATGTGTGTACATTTCAATATTACTAGGCATATCATAGTTGATGACATGAGCCACATCGGGGATATCAATTCCACGCCCTGCAACATCTGTAGCAACAAGGACATTAAATCTCTTCGCCCTAAAACCTTCAAGGCTAATTTCCCTTTGTTCCTGTGACCTTCCACCATGCAAGGTTGTTACTTTATAACCAGCCTTATCCAGATTCTTGGAAATATTATCAGCATTCTTCTTAGTATTGACAAAAACGATTGCTGTCTTATCCCCAAGATCATCAAGCAACTTCTGCAATCTCCAAAACTTCTCTGATTCCTTCATCATCATCACGTGTTGAGATATTAAATCAGTAGCCTTTCCAGCAGTACCAATGTTGACCACAACAGGATTCCTCAAATACTTCCTAGCTAGCCGTTCAACAGCGGGAGGCATTGTAGCACTGAACATATAAGTAGTGCGATAAATCCTCTTTTCGTCAAGCTCCTCATCTTCGTTTTCAGGTTTCAAATTACTAGACGGCATAGCATCCAGTACACCCACAACTTGGGGCTCAAAACCCATATCTATCATCCTATCAGCCTCATCAAGTACCACATAATTACACTGGTTCAACACAGCATACCGCCTCTCTAAACAGTCTAGCAGACGACCAGGAGTAGCAATAACAACTTCACACCCTTGTCTAATCCTAAACCCTTGTTCCTCTATTGACTGACCACCAACAATTGAAACGACCTTAATACCCAAATAATGTGCAAACTTCATAGTTTCATCCTCAATTTGCTGTGCCAGTTCACGAGTTGGGGCCATGACAACAGCATAGGGCCCCTCAGCTTCATTCTCCTCACTCATAGGAGGTAATCTAGAAATGTAAGACAACATAGGCAAAACAAAAGCAGCAGTCTTACCTGATCCTGTCTCAGCGATCCCAATCACATCTCTTTGCTGTAACCCCAAAGGAATAGCCGCCATTTGTATTGGGGAAGGCTTCTTATACCCAACTCTCTCCACAGCCTTCAACAACTCTGCACTCAATTTACTCTCAGCCCAACTTCTCATTGGCCGTGGAATCTTCGAACCTTTGTAGGAAATATTGAAATCTTCCCTAAAGATCCTCCAATCTCGTTCAGTCATTTCTTCAAGCTTCTTCTCAGACCAGTGCTTATCAACTCTCATATCGAATGTATCATATGTATTGGCAGCTTCTTCTTTTAATCTCTGTGCCGCGGCTTCCTCCGGTTTCTCTTCGACCCCGTCTTTTCTCCTAATTTCTTCTCTCATCTCCTTCTCATTCTTCGCCGCAAGCTTTTTCTGTTCCCTCCGATCCATCCCAGCCCTAAACCCTCGTCCAAACAAAAGCTGAGCCTCGTGAGGGTTTTGGTACAAAGAATTCATATCTCTCGAAGTATCTTCAGTGTTCTCCCAATCGAAAGAAAACCTAAATTTCTCGCTAGGTTTAATAACCCTCTTCTTAGGCTTTTTTGATCCGAGGTATTGCTCTTTAATGGAGTCCAACTCCTTTTCCCTCTCCCTCTCGGCTAATTTCTCCAACCGCGCCCGTTCTCGCATTTTGGCTTCTTCCTCTCGCTCACGTTCTCGTTCCCGCTCGCGGTTTCTACGTTCGGATTCGCGGTCTCTCTCACGTTGCCTCTCGCGGTCCCGGCGGTCGGCGGAATCAGAGGAGGGTTTAGTGGAAGGGGAATCGGAGTTACCATTGCTGCTGTTGTTAGGGCGGTGAAGCTCTTCTAGGCGGCGCTTCTGTTGCGCGCGTTGCTCTTCCAGGCGTTGGAGGGCCAACTGCTCGCGCTGTGCTTTAGTAAAAAACACGGGCTTTGGAGGATTGCTGTTGCTCATAATTCCTTCGAAAGAAATTAAGAAGAAAAAGAAAAAGGGATTTCGCTTGGTTAAGTGCAGGAGGGGAATATGTTGAGATGGCCAAAGACGGAGGCTTTCAGGAAAACTTCTGCAAGTGTTCTCGATTACTCCTTCGATCTTTCCATTTTGTTTCCGGTTCATACACAGATAGTCAAAATACCACTTTTACCCTTTTAATTCTAGGTCGTAACATAATGTTCATGGTAATGGCTCGGATCTAACCTTACAACTACTTGGCCCATTTACAGCTTCTATTGGGTTGGAGGCTGGGGCCTTGGTCCCTTGGAGCACTCGCCTCAGGCCTCAGGCCTCAAGAATTGTTGTCACGAGAAGCCACGTTTGTAGCCACGTTACAAAAGGAAGGAGCCACGCGTAACTCTGCATGCAAAAGGCAATTTGGCCGAACTCATTCGTCAATTATAAATTGGTCTCTAAAACAGGCAGCTAATTAAGCCAGCAAGCAGCCTTCCTTCGCTCTTCAAATGTCCACAATCTTAAACCAACTCAAACCGCTGAGGAATTAGCCAAAGGAAAAGCAATAAAACAATGTCGAATCAACCAGGAGTTCCAGGCCAGCCAACTAAGACTACCACTTCTCTGCTTGAGACTGGCACTGGCACCATCCAATCCTTTAGCCCTGTCAAACAAATCCATCAACATCTCTGCGCGTAGGCTCTCCATTTTTCCTTGTTTCTTTCCGAATTACTCAATGAATTGTGTCTGTTCTTTTTCTAGTTCATAATGTATAGGTGCTTTTTTTTTTTGTGTGTGTAGATTTCATTTCTATGCCCATGACATGACCCGGCAGGTCGAGGCGCACCATTTCTGCGCTCATCAAAACGAAGAAATGCGGCAATGTCTCATATACGACAGCTGTGAACAAACGGCGAAGCTTATTGGATTGGAGTACATCATCTCGGAGAATCTGTTTTTGACATTGCCGGATGACGAGAAGCGGCTCTGGCACTCGCATTTGTACGAGGTGAAGAGTGGGGTTCTGTTTATGCCACGAATTCCAGGGCCAATTGAGAGGCAGGATCTGGACAAGGTTTGCAAGACTTACGGTAAAACGATTCATTTCTGGCAGATTGACAGGGGCGACAAGCTCCCTCTTGGGCTGCCTCAAGTGATGATGGCCCTCACTAGGGACGGCCAACTCTATGATGAACTTGCTCGAGGTAATAACTAAGCTTAATTTCCATTAAGATTTTGTTGGAATTTTCCTTTTGTTTATCAAGAATTGAACATGCAATTTACGATATGTGTAGATGTTGAGAAGCGATATGGGGTTTCATTTGAGGAAGAGAGTGCGAAACGAGCTGATATGACTGGTCCGGAACATGGAATCCATCCACTGGCTAATGGAGGTGGAGAAGGGCTCAAGACAACACTGAGGGAGGTAGATTGCCCGCCTGCTGGTTCAGCTCCACGGGTGTTCGTTTGAGTTTACATTTTGTAACTACAGAAATCATACAGCTTTATGCTGCAAAATCCTACTTGTCATCCCCCTTCCCCGCCTTCCCTAACAACAAATAGAAAGGTAGCAAAACAAATAATAAAAGTAGGAAAGCTACAACTAATAGGGAATGTGTAATGGCAAAGAAATATGGCAATACAGTATGGATTTTATGTTCTGTAAGTGGGATTGCAGAGAGTAATTATCATTTTGCTCTTAAATTAACTCAAGTTTTAAGACTTCAGTGGAGTTCAATTCCTCTTGAATCTGTACTCTGTTTCCAATTCTTCCCGATGAAAATTACTATAAGCCTTATCTAGTGAAAAAAAGGAAATGAAATCTTGAGAAATCATGTGTGAATGTTGGAGAGGGAGAGAATTGGGCTAGGGTTCTTATCTTAATAGACGTGCTTAAATAGTATTTCACTAAGAGAAAAGTGGGATGTAACACGATCCGATTGTCTTTTGGCCCATTGCTAGTTGTAATTTTCTTATATTTGATGGAACAAGATTTGAATTAAAACTAGGAGCAGTAACAACTGTCATGTGGCCCTTCATTCTTTTTGTAAGAAAAACATGAAAAATCACAGAAATGGCGATGCTATTTTGCTCATTCCTTCCTGCAATATCATTTTTATACAAAAACAGTAAAAGTCTAACAGGGCATAATGGTGAGAAAAGCTAACTTTACAAAAGAACATGTGCGCAGAGATGAATAAAGGGTTCATGTCTATATATATGATTCAATGAATCAACGAAAAATTTGTGGTGTTTGGAAACAATACCAAAGGACAGAAAAAGACACATACAGAAAGAAATTAAAGGTCACATGCACCTTTGTCGAAATGGAAAATCAATTGAACCCAACCAACCAATTTGCCAAATAATGTAAAAGGTGAGGTAAAAGAGTGATCCTCTTGTAAGGTTCGAACCTACATTTTCTGTGAGCTACTTTTTTGCATTTTTGCTTGTGATTTGTCTTGGAGCTATACATGCTACTCAATGTATTTGGGTGCACTTTTAACCGAAAGTATAGTATTATTGATAGATGATAGATTGCTGTAGATTAACTTCGACAGACTCTTACGTTTGGCGAATCAAAGAAGGAAAAGGAAACGCTTTCGCATGAATTTGCTCTTTCCTTCGTAAATTTCTATGTAACGAGTAAGCAATCCCAGGGGTAGCCCACGGGGCACAACTGCACAAGTGTCACTAAACTTCGAGCAGCCCGAACTTTTGGTCTTCACCAAGCGACGTGGCTAATGCCCGCAGCCTGAGCAGTGAGCACCACTACACAACCAGGAGGCCTTTTGTCTGCTCTGACGAGGTTGGCCTCTAGGGGTGTTGTCGGTGATATTAAACATTAAATGGTTGTTTGATTAACCATTGAAAAATTTCAAACCATTAAAAATAAAAATTTTTAATACTTTTATTTTTTTAATGTGTTTGATAATAAAAGCTAAAGAATCACTTAATTGGAAACTTTCAATGAAAAAGTATTGAAAATAATAAGTAGCTCTTAGGTTACTTATTTCATTCAACAATTCCATTTAAAGAAAAATCATACATTAATTACATTTAATGTTGTATTCTTTCCTTTTAACCACTATTCTTTCCTTTTTATTAATTATCAATGCATTTAGTTTTCATAAAATTTCATTTCTCTTATAATAATTCAAAAATAAATTTGTTCAAACATAATAACTTATCAAACAATTTTTACAAAATAAATTCAGTACTTAAAATTTTCAGAAAAAATTTTCAGCACTTAATTTTCAGCACTTAATTACTTCAGTTTTATCAAACAGCACCTTAATCTCGAACCGAAATTTTCATTAATTGAATTAATCAAAATTTTAATTCTTTAAATAGTTAGTCGAACCGAAATTTTATTTTAGACTTTAAATGAATTAAAATATTTCGATTAATTCGGTCGGTTAACCGATTTAACCGAAATTTTTGTATGAAATATCATTATTATTAAATCAAATAATTTCAATATTATAAAATTCCATTATTATAAAACCAAAACTTTTTTAAATTAATTTCCTTTATTTTTAAATGTAAAAACTCATTATTATAAAATAAAATAAATCATATTCTTTTAAATATAAAATAAAATTATTAAAATATATTTAATATATATTAACCTTTAATTCGATTAACTATTCGATTAATTCGGTTAAACCGACCTTTCGAACCGAATTAACCGAAAATCAAAATTTTTAAAAACTTGAAATCGATAACCGAACTGAATTAATTCAGTCACCGACCGATTAACCGAATTAATTCAATTTTAATTGAATAATGAACACTCTATTGAAGGAGAGAGTTCCTTGGCTAGCTCTTTGCCTTTGTTTCCCCATCTAGACCAAACTACCGAGACCACTATTCTAGGCCTTGGGCTAAAAGGAGAGAACGTTGGAGATTTTCAAATGGGCTTAATACAAACAATAACCTTTGAATTTGTATAAAATTATTGTTTTGATCCTTAAATTTTTATTTTAGAATTTTTGACTTTCGAATTTTTATTTTGTGTATAATATAGCCCTTGGTGTTGACGTAACCTAATGAAAAAATTTCACGTGTCATATAAAAATTTCACGTGTTAATCTATGATTAGACCATGTCAACATCAAGGACTATATAATACATAAAATAAAAATTTAAGGGTAAAAAATTTTAAAATAAAAATTAAAAGACCAAAACGATAATTTTGTACAAATTCAATGACTGTTTTATGTATTAAGCATTGTCAAATCATCATGCCTAAGAAGAGCTTTTTCTTCTATTAAAGTCGTGGAAGTCGTGGTATTGACTAACAACCTTAATTAGTAAGTGAGGTTTACGTGATCGTGCTAACTACTTTTGTCCGATTATTTTCAAACGAAATAAACACGGTAAACAACAAATTCATCTTTAAAATATTTACTGCAGTATAATACAAAGACGGCCATTTTTGGGATGGTGCGAGAGTGTGAGACCTCGTTATCATTATTATTGGTGATCCACTTAAAATTTCTTTCAAAAAAATTTCGGGTGAAGTTCCACTTTTGAAACTTTGATAGTAATAAACAATTACATTAAGAATGATGGCTACCACTTCCACACTAGTACTATCGATGATGACTTTTGAGTCTTTGGGTCATCGATGAAAACTCCATATCCCATCTTTTAGAAAGTGAAGAAACAGTTGCATCCTTCCATGGCCCTACACTTTAATCTCCAGGTTTGACAAGTCGTAATTCCAAGCAGATTCTCCGGTGCTTTTGGCGCTTTCTCACTAAATTGTGTGGAAAGAAAAATATTTTTCGCGAGTTCCCATAACTCTTTTTACGCTAAATCCCCAAAGCAACAGGTTTACTTTCACTCTCCAACCGACATGCTCTGCCCCTTTTACATTAACAAATTGCACAGCCAAAGCTTAGATATTTTTTTGACTAAACTTGAGTGGATTTGATCAGTCAAAAAATGTTGCCAAGTTTAAATGGATTGGGAGGGGCTGCACCCTACAGGGCATGAATCGAAGCAAGAAAATTAGAAAATGTTTTCAAAATTGTTCCCACCTAGCTCTCGGCCTGTGTCAGAATGATTGAGTTTTGACTCCATATGTTGGTTGATCTGAAAATGTTTGTGTACCGCACGAGGCACTTCTGTTTGTCATGTACTAATTCAACTATGGACTATGGTGTGTCTCCACTCTCCCCGAACCACCAGGATCCATATTCAATTTGGTAAGAAAATACTCAAATTTGATTGCAACCTTTTATTGATGGCCAAAGTTATAGACCAAGTGCGTTTAGATGGCAGTATACGGGGGGAAGATGAGTGGTTCATATGGCTACTTCCAGCATAAACAACTTGTCAATGTAGGCTAGCTATCGTTCTCTTTGTTCACTGCTTCACATATCATATGCACATGACCAAACCAAAAATTGAAATGATGGTAAAACTGAATTGCCTATCAAAGTACGGCGCTGCAACCTTCAAGGATAGTTTGTAACTTTGTACGTATGTATGTATCTTCGAGAAACCAATTTATGGTCTCGTATTGGGAGGAAGAAAGAAAACAGAAACAAAAAGCTTTCTAGGATCTGCTTACTGCTTATTTATTTAGTACTACGACTATAATAAAGGTCAGTAACAAATATAGTGGTCATAGTCAACAATTCCTCTACTTCTCTGACAAGTGTTGTTGGGGGGTGATGGCTTCTCCATCGGGTATAGATGAAAATACAGGTTCGATTATTTGGAAGTATATTTTTACATTTTATGTTCTCCGATTTAAAAGAGTTTGATTTAGAGTTAATAGACTTGAAGATATCTCAATAAGCAAAAAGAACAGACCCCTCTACCTCTCTCTTCTTGCTACTCAAAATTAGGAAAAAAAATGAAAAGATTATCCCTGATCCTTCTCCTTAAACTAGTTAATTTTTAGATCTTTGTAGCAATTTAATAGGAAAATACTTTTTGATTCGTTTATTTCATTTCGTCTCTGTTCCTCTTGACATGACATTTTTAATTATTAAAAGTTTAGTCTCATTTTTTATTAAGTTTAATTCCATTTTTAATAAGAGTGATTAATTATTAAGAGTAAGTTTTGTAGTAGGATTTAAAAAAAAAATAAAATAAAATAAAATAAAAAAGTGAAAATCACATCAGACGGGATAGAAAACGAAAAAAAAAAAAACACAGGTCATGTAATTAGTGTACTGTGTACTAATTTAATAGAGAAGTAAAGTCCTATAATTTCTTTTGACACATAAAATGTTTTTCCCCTTTTGTCATCAAAAGCTACTCAACTTTATCAAATCTTTATATTATAATAATTTATATAGTTAAGGTTTCTTATTTTACATTTTTTTCACTTAGTACTAGATTGTGTAGAAGTACTAAATACTAGTGGTACTATTTTTCAAAATTGATTAAGAAACATGTGCCTATGTCCGTGGCTATTTGAGTGGTATATCTGCAATTGAAAAAAATTTCCACAAAAGGTACAGCTCGGATATTTCCCCTAAAGAACGCAATGTGGTCCCTCCAAATCCCAAGGCCACCTAGAGCAAGGCCAAGAACGAATTACACCACCACGTGTCAGTCATCCAACGGGGTCCGCCCAACCGGCAATACCCGGTAGTGTGTCTTCACCCTGTTTCCCTGTTTGCAGAAGAAATATATAAAAAAACGGTAGGTTTTTGGTTTTTGCCTTGACATGGTTTCCCTGGTGAAATCTTCCAATACTTTGTTTCTTTTTTAAACCTTGCAAAAAGCCCGGGCTTTGGTGTGATCCTGGAAGCAAGAGAAAGGATGACAGGCGTCCTGGAGAAAGAAGGGGTTACCCTTGAAGAGCTGAAGGAGAGAATGGCTGAGTTTGCAAGGGAAAGAGACTGGGATCAGTTTCACAGCCCTAGGAATCTACTGTTGGCTCTGGTAAAAAACTTGAAATACACTTCTTATTTAAACCCTAAAACATTTTTATAATCTCCATTACCCCGTGTGAAGTTTTATTATTTGGTTAAAAATATTGGTATTGTATTTGTTTTGTTCATTGACTCTGTTTCCTGAATCTATTATTTGTTTAAGTTGACTTTGTTTTTTCAGACTTTTTGACCCATACCCATCTTTCATTTTTGTTTTCAGTTTCTCTTTTTACTTATGATAAGCAAGGTAGTAATGAACAGTATCTTATGTAACTATTACAAAGATTCAAGGAATTAAGAGAAAAGAACATAGTAAGAAAGTTGCGTTGGCTTGAATCAGTGGAGCAAGATGGGACTTTTATTACTGCCATTTTGGAGGGCAGGAGGAAAGTGGCCCAGTAGAATAAATTCCTTATCCACTGATACAGAATATCTCTCCACGCTCAACCAGACCAAAAGCTTTTATCTTTTTCCTAGGTATTGGCGAATAGTTTCTAGGGAAATATTGTTCAAAACCAAAAAAATAGAGTAGCCCTTAAATCCCAGTGTCCCCCTCGAAATTCATTGATCTTATTGTTTTCTTCAAAACCACATTCTGGCATTTTGGTTTTTGTCCCCTGTTTGGATTCTGAGAGATTCACAGCCATTCCATCAACTGTACAATCAAGAATCAAGAAATGTCATGAAAGTAATGAAAACAGTAATTTAAAGTGCCACTTGTTTGATTATCATATCTTTTGTCTGCTACTCTACTCCTTCCATATGTTTACATCACTGTTGCAAGTGAATAAAGACAGCCAAAGGAGTGAAGTGAATCACTTCTGGGCCACAAAAATCATAAGTAATATACGAAAAAAAAAAAGGAATCTTATACCGGTTGTTTCCTCTGATGTAACTCATGTCAAGACCCCACAATGCCACAAATTCTTTTTCCTCATTACCCACAAAGGCACAATCTCTTAAATGTTCCTTGTTCCTTGATACTTTGTCAGTCGCCTTGTTTCTCTTCACTTGTATGAACATATATTTCAGGTTGGAGAAGTGGGAGAATTGTCTGAGATATTTCAGTGGAAAGGAGAGGTACCGAGAGGGCTTCCTGATTGGAAAGATGAAGAGAAACAGCACCTGGGTGAGGAGCTAGCGGATGTGCTGCTATACCTTGTTAGGCTTTCTGATATATGTGGTGTTGATCTTGGTAAAGCTGCTTTGAGAAAGCTGGAGTTAAATGCCATTAAATACCCAGTCAAGCTTTGCAAAGGATCTACCAAAAAGCACACGCATATCAATGTGGATAAGAACAATGCTAATGGTGACAGTGGTAGTGCTGCTGTTGCTGAGGGCATTAACAGTGACAGCAAAAGTAGCAGCGGGTGATGGTGTTTGATGTTGCTGTGGCTTTGGTTTTTATCATGTCCACTATTGACTAGACTAAAGGCTTGGACTAAGAATTTTTATCCTTAATTTACATTTTTCATGTTTTTTGAATGATTAATCTTCATTTCATCAAGCCCTTCTTAAGAATATTGGTACTAATATTAATATGGCTTTACAATTTTGTATTCTCTCTCTCTCTCTCTCTCTCTCTCTCTCTCTCTGAAAGGTGATTTTTGCTGGGGCAAAGGGTGAGGAGTTTATTCATTAGTGTGTTTGGTCAATAATATTTCATATTAAAGTATATTTCTTCTGCATGAGCACAATCTGGGGTGGTGTGCCACTGTGCCTGGGGTTAATAGTATAGTAGAAAGAGTGTAGCAGAGATTTTATGACTGTGGTCACTGTCTTGCACTGAAAGTGTATCCTCCTGCTGGGAGTTAGTGATTTTCAGTGAGACGTCAACATTTTCATATGTTCCCCTGAGCAAGGGTGTCTAGAACCATGATGGGAATGCTTTCCTTTGGACATTTGCCTTGATAGTAGAGAGGTTATTCTCAAGGTTCGAGTTCTTTCCTTTCTGTTCAAACTTCAAAGGGTAGTGTGTATATAGTATAGCAGATCAAAGTTGAAAAAAAAAAAATGCTTGGCACTAATAAATACACGACCAAGCTTTGTCTTGAGGCGCAAGTTTTATTTGTTAGACTCTTTCTTCTTCGTTTGAAAATGTAATCCAGTTGCTTGAACTCGACCGGATTTGTACTAAATGTACAAGACAAGATTGAAATCAACTCAATGAACTGTAATTTTTGGGTGGGGTGAACAGATTTTCACCCAGTATACTTATGTTAATCCTAATATAATTCACGACAAACCATTGCGAGATAAAGCTAGGTCTAACACAATGCAAGACAACCGAATAATGTATACGGGCCCGGAATTCTAAATGCTGCGGGAAAGGCTGAAGGTTTTCATAATAGACCTAAACTTATTAGGCTGAGTGAAGCCAGCTCAATACTCTTTTTTTTTCTTCTAACCAAAGGTATTTTCATGTCTTTAGTTCAAAATTAATTCCTTTTGAGCTGGATAGGTCCACTATGAGAGTCAAGTTCTTCCAACAATGATTTTTTCCATTTTACAAAAGACTTGAACTCGAGACATTTCTTAAAGAAAATAAGTATCAAATCACTTGAACCAATCAATTATTGGTGGAGTTCAATACTTTTTAAATAAGATTTCGGATAAAAATGATGAAATGGATAGATGACATAGAACCCAACATGGCCCAATCCAATATGAGCTATGCTGGCACGACTCACAATATTTTTTTAATGGGCTGTGCCAACATGGCTTAATATCATGGATGGACTTGGACTAGGTAGCCTTTTGGTGGCATGTGAGCTGGCTCGGCACGATACACAAAGATGACAGCATGACACAGCCGGTTTCTATTTGGGTTGAGCCATATTTCATGTAAATTTAAAATTATATTAATTGATCAATTTTATGATTATTCATTTTTTATTTTTAAATGAAAAAAATTAAAATTATGATGGTAAAATTAAATAAAAAAGTAGTACAAATTATTAAATTCAAGTCTAATTTTTATCAACTTATATTATGAAATTATTATTTTTGTTAAAATTTTCATTCTTATTCCAATTTAGTAATTAATATTAAAAATATAAAATGAAATAAAATAAAAAAGACTTAACAAAATTACTTTTTTTCATAAAAATATTAGTCCATGTATTTACTCAATCTAGTCTATTATTGACCCATGTGCCAACACGATATGATCTATAGGGATCATGAATTACAGGTTGTGTTGAACTTAATTTTTAAAATAAATGAACCAGTATAGCACAACAAATATTTTTTCATGGGCCAGCATGGCCAGCCCATATTTATATGGATAGCTCTTTTTTAGGTTACGCCAGCCAGCTATTGTCATTACTAATTTCGGATCAAAGTCTCACGAATTAGGAGAGTTTCTTCTCACGCCCAGATCATAAAGTGAAGTTCAATGTGATTATCGGATCCAATTAAGGTTATACCTAAAAGGAAAAAAAATAAAATCGTGACTTCTGCGTACTAGATCTGAGTTTGACGGTCTCAACCCTCAAGCGTTTCTTTCTTTTCCCTTTTTTCATTTTGCAAGCGTTACTATTGCTATTCACATTTTAATTGTGACATCCTCATGAGTTTAAACCTTTTTGAATTTTCCTTACTTAAATTCTGAAGGCTTGCCTGCTGATTCATTAATACTCTTCAAAGTTGTAAGTTGTAACCATAAAAAAAAGGAAAAAGAAAAAGGAAGACACATTCCTTTGTGGTAAGGTTATAAAATCCTGACGCCAAGAATAGTGTTGAGGGCATGACATTTGGACAACCTCGTATGATACTGCTGGCAACTGGCAAGCATGCATCCAACTTGGCTTCCTATTACGGGAAAGCAATTAATACTACTAATTTTTATGCCGACCACAATCCTGAGTCAGGAATGAATGTTTCGATGTGCCTCATCTCATCTTAACCTTAATTCCCCCAAAAGACATATTATATGCCATCGCATTCCTAGAGCCGTAAATCAACATTGTGCTTATTAAAATAATGGAAAATGTTTAACAGTTGGGAGAAAATAATTAACAATCTTTTCTTTTGACATTTGAGAATTGAGATTGTTAAAGTTTGGATCCAAAAGTCTAATTAATACTCTATTAGCACGCAATATTTTTATTGGCTAGAGGTTAACATTATTAATAGTAGCTAGAAGATAATGAGAAATTAATGTAGGTAGCTTAATTTATATATGGCATAAAATTTTTCTTTTTCCTGATTTGAGTCCTGTATTTAATTGTTGCCAGCACAAGTCCATCTGTTGTCTTGACCATGAAACTAACTGTGAATGAGTCAGTATCCATAAAATGTTGCGTTCTAATCCCTTTCTGTAGTTCCATATATGATTCCCTTTCTAAAAATGGGACCTTTTATTCTCTTTTGTTTAATTTAATTTAATTACATATATGTGGTATTCTAACCACTGCCAACTCTCTTCTCTCTGGTTTGCCTTTTAGGGTCTCTTAATCTCACGATGCAACTTACTAATATGGCATTACATTACAATGTGCGAATCCATTTAATCTGTGGGTTTATGTTTCCAAAATTAATTTTTATTGGAAAAAAAAAAGTTTGGGAGAATTTTCTCTTATTTGGAGTCTAATGAGACTCAACTTTGTATTAGTTAGTTTCAATGTAACTACGGGATATTGATATGGTTTATTTAAAAAAAAAATTATGAGTAAATTTGATAAGGAACCGCATGAATTTAACCTAACAAACTTCCTAAGTTATCTCCTATTTTTATTATCCTATTCCGTCGTTGCATCCGAGTTTAATTAGACTTTGCTGGGTTGATTGAATGTTTGAGATAAATTATTTACATTTGTATTGTATTATTTATCTAAAATTTTGGTCTGGTTCATCTTTATCTCTCTCTATATATCTCTACATCCTAACAAAATGGGGCCAGCCGGCCAGAAGAGATTTATCTCCAGATAGTCATTAATCAAAACAAAAGAATCAGGCCAAAGCTCACTTCACAATGAACTTCAACTCTTGAACAGTACCAATCACCATACAAGAACCTGTCTTCACTCTTCCCTTACGGTAAAGTCAGATTCTTTATAGTTGTCAGTAAACGTTAAAAGCATGATTTATCGCCTTTTTGAGTCTTTGACCAGCAAATTTCATCTTTTCCTGTTGTATTTCAGTTCTCTTCTCTTCTTCTTTTCCCTAGCTAGCGATGGAAATTTTGGAGTTGTAAGTCTCTTTTCCTCTTCAAACCGCTATCGTCATTAAATGCACTTTTCTTTTTGTCTCGTAGT
Source organism: Microcos paniculata (assembly GCA_030664755.1). Taxonomy (NCBI): domain Eukaryota; kingdom Viridiplantae; phylum Streptophyta; class Magnoliopsida; order Malvales; family Malvaceae; genus Microcos; species Microcos paniculata. The sequence goes on along the minus strand of CP131462.1, from coordinate 7,318,318 downwards.
AGGTATCCACACTCATCATCTATCCTCAAGAGACACAGATTCCTCCCCTCGGTTTCATCTCCTTTAAATTTAACAAGAATTCTGATCAGCAGAAGCAGCAAGCCACTATAACATCTTATTCGGTTACCATCTGGTTCCATTCTCATCATCTTCGTCAACAACCATGAACAACAATACTGCTTCTAGTACTAGCAACAACCAGTCCAATGACATTAACGAATATGACCAAAAGGCCATGACAAACAAGCGTTATCTGCCTCTTTTGTTGATCAACTATGCTTGCCTGTTTGTGGGTTCTGTCTCCTCAAGCTTGCTCTCAAAGTACTATTTCAACCACAAAGGTTCCAGCAGATGGGTCTCGACTTGGGTTCAATCTGCAGGGTTCCCTCTCCTTGTAATCCCAGTTTTCCTTCCTTACTATCTGATCAAGTGCACTGAGAGAAAGCCCTTCACTCATTTCACTCCCAAAATCCTAGTCCTGTCCATATTCATTGGCCTGATGTTAGGCATAAACAACCTTCTTTTCTCCTGGGGCAACTCTTATCTCCCTGTCTCCACCTCCTCTCTCCTTTTATCATCCCAACTCGTCTTCAATCTCATTCTCTCTGTAATTATCGTAAAGCAAAAGGTCACTTTCGCGAATCTCAACTGCGTCATCCTACTGACATTGGGCTCGGCCCTTTTAGCCTTTGAGTCCAACCATGACAAACCCCAGGGCCTGACCCGAGCCAAATACTTCATCGGGTTCGCAGCTACGATAGGGGCCGGATTGCTATTCGCCTTATATCTGCCGATCATGGAGATGATATACAAGAAAGTGTACTGTTACTCAATGGTAATGGAAATGCAGCTTGTGATGGAGATAACCGCGACGGCCTTGGCGACCGCTGGGATGGCGTTGGACGGAGGGTTCTCGGAGATGAAGAGAGAGAGCCGAGAGGTGTTCGACAAGGGGGAGAAGGTATACTGGGTGGCGGTGATGTCGAACGTGGTGACTTGGCAGCTCTGCTTCATGGGGACGGCGGGGATGGTGTTCTTGACGTGTTCGATAACAGGAGGGATATGCATGACGGCACTGTTGGCCATGAACGTGTTAGGAGGAGTGTTGGTGTACGGGGACAACTTTGGTGGGGTTAAGGTTGTCTCGACTTTGATGTGTGGATGGGGGTTTTGTTCCTATGTGTATGGGATGTATGTTAAGAATAATAAGATGAAGCAGTCGAATGATCTTGGTCAGAAACTGATTAACAGTGATGGTCCTCCTTCCATGGAGATGGCTCAAATTGTAGCTCCTGATCCACCTCATGATCTTGGGGAAATAAAATTAAGCAGGGAGTGAATCTTATCCCTATCTTTCAACAAATTACAAATACAAACTCTATATAATACTGTCCTACCAATTTGATTAAAGTTTGATACATATGATGGTGGTGATGAACAAACATTCATAAACATTTTGCCTGTTTTTTCTTTTCTGATTTTCTCTATCTCTTTTTTATTTTCATAGTATTATAAATTCTACCATTGTGATCTTGTAATTATTAGAATTTTTGACATAATTATTTTTCCTACACAAAATTAGAGAACGAATATGTATTTTTTTTGAAAAAAAATTATTTTGAGAATTGACTAAAGTAGAGGCTGGGTAATGGGAGGTTGACCTGCCCCTAGCTAGGTACTACACATTGTCATAAGATTTTGAAAAGCATTGTGCTGTTCAACTTAAAAATCTGGGCTTAGAACGAAAAGGACACAACTAGTTAAATTCTTGATAAACAGATTTATGCAAGAGTACATAATCAGTGTAGTAAGTAATCCTGGAAATATTCTTAGGTATCGAACCCAAGGAAATCGAATCAGTACTAATAATTAATTCTAATGAATTAATAAGATATTTGAATCAAATTCAAAATAACTAAAGCTAAATCATAACATAAAAGGGCTATCAAGGTTTAGGCTTCTTTCTAGAGTCATTCGAATTAATTAAATATAACTGATTATGGATAAGAGTAGCAATCACTAATCTAGTTAATTAAGGGTTCTCTCAAACTCACTCAACCTTTCTCAACTAAGTGATTATGACCTCACAGTCTATAATCTAATTAATCGAAAACTTTAAGATCCTAGGATTTGTTACCATCACAAAGAATTAGATTATCCCTAATCTAATATCTAAATGTTTTCCTTCCTAGTGCTCGGATTCTACTCCTCTCCCAGTTCGTAAATTCCCAAAGATTGATTACTAGATGATCAGGCTAATAACCAACAATTAAATGCAAAGAAAAAAAATCTAACCACAATAACAATATGAAATCAAATCATGTTTCATTAAAAAGAAATTCCCATTGAAATCTGCCTAAATCCCAAATAGAGTTTAATTATTCATAATGTAAATGAAACAAACAAAGAATAAAAAAGATAAGCATCAAGAAACTAGTGAAAACGAAAATCTAAAAAGAACTTCCCAATGGATCTTGATGAATTTCTTCTCAAATCTTGATCTCACTAGGTTTCTTGAGCGGCTCCCTTGCCAAGCACCTTTTCTAATAGTCTAACTCTCTATTTATAGTGCCCTAGGTTAAAAATTACAAAATCCCGAGTCCAAGATGCTCTAAAATTTCAATAAGATGCGTCACTTTAAAAGCTCGACCATACCTTGATTAAGTCTCGACCTGACCCTGGTCAAAGTCTGGAAATTGTCTTTTGTTGAAAATCATCTCGACCAGCCCTGGTTAAACCTCATCCGACACAGGTCAAGCACTTTTCTTTGTTTTCTTCATTTCTTCAAGCATTTAGGCACCAATTAGCTTCATTTTGCCTCCAAAGTACATCTTCTCCATACAAAATAAACAATTAACTAAAGTGAGAAATAATTAAGCAAAATTGACCTTAAACAACATAAAATATACACAATTCATACTCTAATAAGGTCTAAAATATAGGTGTTAATCACACCTATCAATTCTGAAGAAGGATGATTCAACTAAACCTGAAGAAATATATCAAGAGTACATAGGAAGAATGTTTAACTAGTGCTGGAAATTACTAGGAGTGGAAAAGTTACACTGTTCTTTATATTTGAACAAGAAAAAATAGCCCAAGGCTCGGTTATCATGTCATCCACATCAGAATCTTCATCCTCACTAATTTGTTGAATAGCATTTGCTTCTTCTGATGCTCTAATCAACTCCAGCTCTATTCCAACTTGTTTTATTGAAGGCCTTCTTTTTCCATTAAGATTTAAACATCTTTTTGCAAGCGTCGCAATCGCTATAATCTCTTCTTCTCGACCATCATTAATCGCGCGTGGATCAAGAATATTGAACAAGGAATTCTCTTTCATTACCAGCAGAAAAAAGGGTACTAAGCCTTTCACTTCCTCATCCTCATCAGATTGTATGGAGTAGATGGGCCTTTTTCTTGTTAAAATTTCAATTATAACAACTCCAAAGCTATAAACATCACTCTTATCTGTAAACTGATTTGATTGAAACTACTCTAGATCTAAGCACCGAACGTTCCTTGTACTCGAGTGGTTAGATGAGTTTGTTCGAGAGCAATTGATCTCGAAGTTCCAGAATCTGACACTTTTGCCCTGTATTTGTCATCCAAAAGTATGTTGGTGGATTTTATATCTCGATGATAAATAGGGACAGAAGCAGCTGAATGCAAATAGGATAAGGCATTTGCAACTTCGGCTCCAATTCGCAAACGTATTTCCCACGTAAGTGGGAATCCTTCGTTCTGCTCATGAATCGGTTCAGAGAGTGTTCCATTAGGGATGAATTCATACACCCACAAAGAGAACCGGGTCTCTAGGCAACAGCCTAACAATTTAACTACATTTCTATGGTTAATTTGTGATAAAATCATCACCTCGTTAACCCACTGTTCAACCTGCTTTTCATATAAGAATTGCTTCTTATCTTCCACCAATTTAGACTTTTTAATAGCCACAATGCGCCCATTGGCTAACATACCTTTATAAACAGTTCCTTGACCTCCCTGACCAAGGATTCGATTCTCATTATAATAGTCAGTCGCCTTTTCCAATTCCTTTGAAGTAAAAAACCTCATGTTCTCTGCCTTACACTACCAGGTTCATTATGGGACAATTGCTGTTGCAGTAGTAAGCCTCCATTCCTTTTAAAGTATTTGCGCTTAAGGTTGTGTTTCTTCTTCTTTTGAACCCTTTGTATATATGCCATGCACTGAGTAGAAGGAATAGTGTCCCGAAACTTGTGCTGCAACCTGTACCGGGAGGTTTATACCAAAAAAAAAAATTATTAACACTTTTTTTCTAGGCTAGAAGTAACACTTATGTTTAATGTATTTGCCTGCACATATATTTTAGTATTTGTAAAAATATGAAAGTGAATTTAACAACGCACCTATTATGATTGCCCAATTTTTTTCAGACCTTTTAGCAAGATTAGCCTGATATTGGGTTGAATTAGATCGTAAAGGCTTGCACCTTTCTCTAATATAATCGTATTTATATCCATCAGGGCATGCCGACCAATCCAAACAGTTATTGCCAGGAGCATTCAAACAAAGCATATGGCAGTACCCATACTCTGTAAGAGGCTCATCACATTTGCCCGGTTCTGTAATTTACGTGAAGAATAAAATTAATAAATCTATATAAACTAGTCAAAAGAAAGTGATAGGTACTACTTTAGTGCATTTCAACTATAATCAATTATAAAAAAGTTGAAATTTATAGATTTAATTAAAGATCAAATTGATTTTTTTTTTAATACTGAAGTGTATTCGAGTGGTACTTATAACCTTGTCCAATAATATATTTGCTTGTAGATGCGTTGTTTACAATTTAAAGATTTGGAGTTCACAAAGAAATTGGCTTAATACCTAATTTAGTCTCTAAATTATACCAAAAAAGATATATTGGTCCCTGAACTTTTATTTGAGATAGAGAGGTCCCTAATTTTTTATTTTGAAACAGATAAATTCTGAATAAAAGAAAACTAAAGAAATCTTAGGGACCAATCTGTCTTAAAATAAAAGTTCAGGGATTAATCTGTTATAATCTGTCAAGTTTTTAACCATTCAAGCACTAATCTATCCCAAAATAAAAGTTTAAGAACCAATCTATCTCAAATAAAAATTCATGGAACAATCTATCTTTTTTTATATAGTTCAGGGACCAATTTAGATATTAAGTCCAAAGAAATTCCTTTAAAATTTTCAAATGCTAACTTTCTTCCATTTAGTTAAAAGATGGATGAGTAAATCGAACTCTATTATGAGACAAATTAAAGGAGTAGTAAATATACATACCTTCGCATATAAAGGTTGAGAGGAAAGCAAACGGTCCTTTTTGGCAAACACACAAATACGTTGAGCTCAAGTTCGTCCAACAATATTCGCCATCATAGCTACAATTGATATTGGAACCCCCTTCTTGTAAGTCGCATAGCCCAGTTTTCATTGTGGCCCATTGCAGCGGTGTCACAACGTGCGTGCGTCCGCTTATCAACTGTGCGTCTGTCAATGCATATGGATCAAACAATTGTTCTTTTTCTTCTTCGTCCATCATGAAAGCATATCTGCACGATTTGTTGCTGCCGTTACTAATCTCTGTCATGTTTGCGACAAAGGAACTGATACCCGGAGGAATTGTCACAGGGCAGCCATCAAGATTTGAACTGATTAGATTGTTGCTACCACAACTAGGTCGCACGCAGCCACCAATGACATCAGTTTGATTACGAGATATAGTAGCCAGACTACCGCAACCTACGGATGCGAATATATTGAAGATGTTTGAGAAGTAAAATGGGCTGCCTGTAGGTTGACACTAACCCCATTTTTATCATTGTCACGGCAGTTGGAATATGTCACTGGATGCTTGACTCTAACCTTGCCTTGGGAAAATGAAGAACAGACTAGCTACAGATCGAATTTACTTAGGAAGGGCTTTGGGCCATTAGCTGTTTTATTGCAAGTTACTCTAAACCAACCATTCATAAAACATCCGGGTTCTATTCCTAATGGGAATGCAATATCGACATCTCCACATTTATCTGTACAATTAGAATTGAGATCAGGTGCTGAGCTTGCTTCTTGGCATCTTTCAGCATAGCAAGAAGGTAATGCACCGATTAATAATAGTAACACAATTAAAATATATAAAAATTCTATATTATATAGAAAAAATTCTTCAGTTTTTAATTTTACAGTAGTAAATATCAAGAGAATATTGAGTATAGTAACCTCCCAAATTGCATTGAACCGGAGTAGTCCACCACAGCGTTGCAGGAATATGCGTCGAATCGATGTTGATGTTTTGGGGAAATGTTTTATTTAGATTCAACACAATATTGGTGTCAAACATGAATATGGAGCTGCATCTCTCGCTATCCTCCTTCTTACCATGATTGTAAAACTGTTGCCTGGTTGCAGGAAAGGAAGTCAGATTTTCAGAAATGTAGGAAAAGCACCCATTACTAGTCTGCAGATCGCCACATCTTGGTTGTATGCAGCCAGCGATAGGAGTTTCATTACGAATAACAGTAACCAAATTACCGCAACCGATTGACCCAAAAGCGTTATATGTACTTGAGAAGAAAAATGGGCTGCCAGCTTCTAGGTTGACACCATTGCCTTTATTAACTTTATTGCTGCAGTTGAGGTAAGTTACCGAACTGTTGATGATAACGTCGCTTTCTGAATTCGAGCCAAGAAGCTCCAGACCGATACGAGCTATGAAAGGCTTTCGCCCATGAATGGTTTCATTGCAAGTGACTCTAAACCAGGTATTCTGAAAACAATCAGGTTTATCCCAAATGAGGGCGGAATGGTAACATCCCCACATGTTTCGGTACAAGGAGTCCACATGTAATTTGGTTCTTGCGATGCTGCTACTTGTATTAGCCATAGTAGCAAGATCAAGCGAAACATCAACTGAACACCCATATTTTCTCTCTTTCTGTTCTCCAAACTCATTCAATTTGTTTTCGTTTCTAAGGAAAATCAATAAATAGCTGCAGTTTTCCCATGTTTCAAACACCACTAACATTGTTAATTATAAAAGAAACATATACTCTCTAAATGTGGAAATGTTGTAAGTGATAGGTGTGATTAACACCTATATTCTAGACCTTATTAGAGCATTAATTGTGAATATTGTGTATTGTTTAAGGTCAATTTTGCTTAATTATTCCTCACTTTAGTTAATTGTTTGTTTTGTAGGGAGAAGATGTGCTTGATCAGGATTTTTCTGCAAGAGAACAGAAATCAAGTAATAAAGCTTGGGGTATTCCAAGGTATCGATCCCACGAGGACTTGAGAAAACTAATAACCTAATTCTAGCAAAGTTTGTAAAGAAAACAACTGAATTTAAAGAAATCAAATTGCAAACAATTAAAGATTAGATGATTGTAGAAATTAACTAAAGGAACAAAGATTAAATAATTAAGAGAAATCAATAGAATGGATGTGAGGGTTTAGGTTTCTCTTCTAGGTATTTAATCCAATTATGTATGAATTTAATTATCAGGGTTAAAATAACAATCACTAATCTACTTAGGAGCCCTCTCAGATCATCCTAAGCTTTCCTAACTAATTGATTACCACCTCTCAGTGCATAAACTAATTAGCTAAGAACATTAAGAACCTTGCTGGATTATAATTGAATTAGTTTCTCCATAACCCTAATTCAATTATGGTTATCACAATAAACTGAATTACTCTCGTATCCAATTAGATTGTGTCTATCTTCCTAGAGCATGAATTATATTTCACCTCTCAGTCCTTCATATAATTCCAAAGATCTATTCTATGTTGGCCAGACATAAAACGCATTAAGAACAAAGAAAACAAATTTAACCCAGAAAATCAATCCATACAATAATTAAATTAAAATCTCTAGAAGATCCACCCAAATCCCCAACAAGGAATTTAGCTACTCAAATTAAAGAAAATAAACAATTGCATTAAAGAAGAAAGTAAAGAAGAAAATCTCCCAAGTTGACAAAGTTGCTCCCTTGAGTGCTTGCTCTCCAAAATCTTCCTCCTTTTAAAAGTCTCCCCTAAATAATGTATTTATACTAGCTAACTAGGGTATTTACAGGACTTAAGGATTAAGAATTCTAATGCTAGTTGGACTTTTAATTAAAATAAAACACATGAGTCCAAAGCCTAACTGCTAGGTCCAATATTCGGCGTGTAAAAGCTTGGTAATCGGGCAAAAAACGGCGCCACTTATGTCATGGTCTGGCACCGTATCAAATCCGAGGCGTAACTGCAAGAATTTGCTGAAAATAAGAAGCGGCGCCGCTTATGTCATGGTCCGGCGCCATTTCTTCTCGATTCACTTGCTAAAATTTTGCTTCAATTCATGCTTCTTTAAGTTGCTTCCCACGTCACCTTCACCAAATAGACCCAAGTATGTGGCTGATTTGCTTTTTTGCTTTTTGGCCTCCATGTGACTTTGGTTCTCATCAAGCTTAATTAGACTTTGAATGCTCACACCACCTTTTAGCCCTTGTTTGCTCTCTAATTCTTTCAATTTATATTAAATCTCCTATAAAACAAAACAATAGCTAAGTGAGATAAAATTATATAATTTAGACCATAAATTACAAATAAAATATATCAAAAGCAATCTAATATAGTCCGTAATATAGGTGTAAATTACACCTATCAGTGCTCTAAAGGCAAAATGAAGTTAATTGGTGCTTATTTATGTGAGAAATTGAAGAAAATAAAGAAAAGTGTTCGACCTGATCTAGGCCAAGTTCAACCAGGGCCGGTTGGAAAGATTTGCAACAAAAAATGATTTTCATACTTCGACCGGACCCAAGTCGAACTTGACCAGGGTCTAGTCAAGAATTTTAAAATGACGCACCAGATTGGAATTTTAGCGCATCTTGGACTCAAGACTTTGTAGTTTTTAGTTTAGGGTATTATATAAACGAAATTAGACTTAGAAAATAGGGGAGCCGTTCAGGAGACAATGGATATCAAGATTTGAGGAGCAATTCACCAAGATTAATTGGGGAGTTCTTCTAAAATTTTATTTTCTCTAGTTTTTTGATGTTGACTTCCGATTGTTTTATTTTGTTTAGTTATATTATGATTAACTAAACCCTAATAAGGGTTTAGGTGGATTCCAATGGGATTTCATTTTAATATAAACATGATTTGATTTTTATTATTTTTGTGGTTAGATTTTACTTCTTTATGCTTAATTGTTGGTTATTAGCCTGATCACCTAATAGTCAATCTTTAGGAATCTACGAACTGCGAGGGGAGTAGAATCCATACATTAGGATCCTAAAGTTCTTGATTAATTAGGATATAGACTGGGAGGTTATAATCACTTAGTTGGAAAGGTTAAGTCAGTTTGGAAGAACCCTTAACTAGATTAATGATTGCTACTCTAACTCGAATTAATCATGTTTAGTTAATTTGAATGACCCTAGGAAGAAGTCTAAACCTTGATAGTTCTTCTTATTGATTGTTTCTGATTTCTTTTGTTTAATTTTAGATTTAATTATTCTCAATTCTTCATCAAAACCGTTTAATTGTTACTAGGATTAATTAGTAGTGCTTATCTGGTTCCCTTGGGTTCTATACCTAGGAATACTTCTGGGATTACTTGCTACACGATTCTATTCTATTGCAGAATTTCAAGTATCAGTAAGCACATGTCGCTTTTCAATTTTTTATTCTGGAAGATGGGATTATATATATATATATATATATATAGCTAATTGCATGCTCGATATATAAAAATCAGCTCACCAATAATTACAAAACATTGTTATTTTAATGTTTACTAATTTCCCATTTACACAAAGTAATCTGCACATTAAATGGAATCTAGATCAGTATGCTGTGAGAGAAACAAACTATGTCGCTTTTTCAGTTTTTTATTCTGGAAGATGGGATTATATATATATATATATATATATATATATATAAAATTAGCTAATTGCATGTTCGTTATAAAAAAAAATCAGCCAACCAGACTTGGTGTGATACCTAGTTCTACATTAAATTGCATTGGAGCCATATGCTAATAAATTGACCCTTTTACCCCTGCACAAGTTTAAATGCTAAAATGAGAAATTTCTCCCAATAGGTTAATGTTTTAAATCTTTTGATAAACTTAACTTATTCTTATAAAATATAGCCAATTGGTTCTAGTTTTAAATTTCATTTATTTATTCCAATTTACATAATTGCTCTTTAGGACGCAAAGGGAATTTTCAAAGTTTAGGGAGGGCATTTTCGTAAATTGACACAAAGGTGTCTAGAAATTTCAAGACCAAATTTTTAAGTTCTCTTCTTTCTTTTCCCTTTGCATGGCCGGATACCCTTGTAGCTTTCCCTCCATTTTCCTTGCCTCCAAGCTTTAAAATCTCCTTACCCAAGCACTCTCTCTCTGAAATCTCACCATAGTTTTTAAGAAAATTCACTACTTTACCCTCCATATAACATCTCCATCAAGAAAAATTCAAGAGGAGCTTAAGGAAATCTTATCAAGCTTATAAGTTTCAGCTGTTATAAGCAACCAAGGTATGTTTTTAACCCCTTTTAATTCTTTGGTGATCTTAACCATAAAAAAGGATGATTATTAAGCTCTCTACATAAATAACTTGTAAATTTCCTAATCTATTATTGGTTTATGGCTCCAAAAACCTCATAATATGTATGCCCATAAGACTAAGGTGCAAATAGAGAAGCAAAGGATTTAGGTAGTCCCTTGAATGTAGAAAAGACCTAGCTGAATGAAGAAAAACTAAGTCTAATAAACCAATGACTAAGTTTCATGAAAATAACATTGTGCCACCTTAGAGGAAGCCTTATAATTTTGGTCATAGCTGTGGAATTTTATTCCATAAGTGGGAGTTTGGCGATGTTAGAAAGTGTTGCGAACTAAGAGATTGAGAGAAAGAAGGATGGTTAGTGTAGCTGTAGAGTAAACCTATATTTTGGCCTAATAGTGGCCACCTTGGGCAGGTACCGCTTAGGGGATTCGTATGATGCCATTCAAGGGTGGCACAAGTCATAAATTGGTACAGAAACAGATGTACGAGGTCAACACCCTTAAGCGAACACCACATTTATTTATGACCCCTTCAAGTGGGGGGAAAAGATGCATTTTTCCCTCCAAAACACCATGTAGGTGTTAAAATACGACCATTTTCGGTGTACGGCATCCCTACAACGCGTTTAAACTGTAGGGATTGGAATCACGAAATTCCCACGCCTCTAACTTGCCCAGCTCGAAATTCACCTGCTCGAGGGGTAAAATCGTCCAACTTTTTCGTTATAAGGAGTTAGCCCGAATGAAAAGTACGTGCAAGTGCCGTTTGGCGAAACAAACTCGCTCACATTGTTAGAACGTCCATAGGATCACTAGAACTTGATTTAGACCCCTAAGTTCTAAATTGATGCATTTAGTCCATAACTAGTTAATTTTGACAAGAATAGCTCAAATGACATTCTAGTTGCTTTAATCCATTATTTGGTCAATCATATAGGTGGTGAACCCTCTACTAAGGATCAAGAAAAGGAGGATTAGTGGGAGTGAACACCCTCCCAAAGCTTGTGAGTGAGACTTAATAGACTAAAATGTGTATTTCTTGTTTTTCCTTGTATTTTACCTTGTTTGAGATCTTTATATGCAACTAGTATGGTTTCTTGGATGATTGAAAATGTACAATTATGAAATGAGTGTTTTATTGAGTGTGGATGTTGGTGGATGGTTAGAAGTCACTGCAGTGGCGCCTCTCACAGGCCGAGCTTGTGGAGCCGACGTGAGTAGGCTTATCACTCCCACAAGGGGTGGATGGTACAGGGGAATTCGTGCGCACAATATTTGTGATGTTGCGACCTCTGTGGGAGTACTATGAACATAGCTACATGCCACCCGTAGTGAAGGTTCATGCCAACGTCGGGAAATGGGCTTTTTCTTATAATATAATAAAGAAAAATCATCTCGACGGGTTCGAATCCCATCTTGGCCGGGTGGGGTTTGAACAATGTGTTTTGGCAAGCCCTTTTCGAATCTAGTTAATCTGTTTTATTCGTGAACTTTGAAAGATTTTACTTTATATGTAAATTTCCCTAAATTGGTACCCTGATACAATTACCCGTCAACGTGCATATGATTAGACGTCGACGGGTGGGTAGATAACTCAATTTCGCATGAAGTTAGAAACTTTTGTCCGTCGACGGCTAAAAGACTACCCGTCGACGTCTCTGCTTACTCTCCTAATTTGAGTATTGGCCCAAGTTAACCGTCGACGTGTGCACCCTTGCCCGTCGCCGGATGACCGAATGACCTGAATTTATTTGAAGTCAGAAACTTTTACCCGTCGACGTGTAGAAGGTTAGACGTCGATGGGTGTACAAATACATGAATTTTACTGAAGCCAGAAACTTCCATTCGTCGACGGTCAGGCTTTAGACGTCGACGTCTAACACTAGGTACACCCTGGAAATGTTAGCCGTGGACGTCCGCCTTTGAATCCGTGGACGGATGGTCTGGCTCTCGGAAACAGCAATCATTGACAAGCTTACCTATCGACGGCTAGGAGTTTGCACGTCGACGGGCATGTATGCACTTTTCTTTCATACTCTGATTTGTATCCTCACCGTTTTTCTCGAAAATTGTGAATAGATTTTTCATAGTCTTGTCTCACTCACTGAGCGTTCAATTATATGCTCACTCTAGTTTTCTCAAAATCCTTTTCAGGTTGAAGGATTGTAGATAGAAGGTAGGAATTCGACGAGAAGTCAACCGACCGGAGCCGACGTTTTCTACAAGTATGTAAATAAGCTTTTGTATACCACCATCGGGGGTCCACTGGCTGTGTTTTCCTACGAGTTCTCTATTTGATGTATTGTAAATACTATAAAATATTTACTGCATATAGACAAGAGGAAAAGTTTTGGAACTGTTAAAATTATTAGTATTTTCTACGAATTGTAGAACTTCCACCTTATATCAAGGACCAATTTCATATAAAACAAAGTATATTTCATATGTCTATTGATGGTGTTTTGTGTTCAATAGCTCGAGTATCATTAGCCTTGCGTGTTTAAGGTTTTGGGTGAAGCGCGCCGTCCGAAATCTTTAATACGCGGCGATTGTCATATTTCGACCCCTCGGGATCGGGGTGTGACACTTGGGCTATGTTTGGGAGGGTAGTGAGATTGATTCCGATGCTATTGAAATGATAAGATTAGTTATTATACATATAAGATTAATGCATTTGGTAAAACAGTGGTGACAGTGAGATGATAGAGAGAAATTACCAAATGGGATATTACTTAACAAAAAGAATTCTTTTAACAAATTTTTTTTTTTCAAAAAAATCCCATTGGAGTTCAACTGGTGCTCAAAGCACCAATAGAGTTTTGATGGTGTAAACGCTGCCAACTCATCAATCTCTACTGCACCGGAGAGCAACTTAAGCGTCTATTTGTGTGTTTAGCTCCGTTTGACCCCAAACGCACCGTAACGGTGTGCCAAACGAAATCTAAAATTGTAGTAGTAAGATTAAAATCAACGGTGAAAAAATATGTATATTTGACGAAAATAACAATGACAGTGAGGTGAAAATGTAATAGCACTTAAGCGTCCTTTTCATTAGTTCGGTGCGTTTGGATCCCCCAAACAGCTTGAACTAGTCTCCCAAACATAGCCTTGAATAATTACAAACAAAGTCTTTACTAATTCCCCATTTACACAAAGTAATCTACACATTGAATGGAATCTAGATCAGTATGGTATAAGAGAAATAAAGTATATTTGATAAGTTGAGCTGACGAGGGGAGCCGAAATGTGAACAACTGAAAGGGGATTGACGAATTTATAAAAGCAGCAACTACATGTTCATGCATTTAGAAAAGGATGACAAGCAAAACTTCTGTAAAGGCAATTCATTATAATCATTAAGGGCCCCTTTAGTAACACTGCGTGGGGCGGTTATAGTGCTTTTTGGCTTCTGACCGTGGGTCTGGTGCCTTACGTGTGTGTGGATGGTGAGATCAGTTATCCTTCGTGGAATCTTGTGTGGTGCGATTTGCCACTGGAGGAGTAACCCTGCAGCAGATGGTTGGTGACAAAATGGATTGCTTTCTTTCCTCTTTAACCCCGACAGCTTTTAACACCTTTTACCATATTTCTTCCACTTTTCCTTTTCAAGATTTTATTTATTTATTAATTAAATGAAAATAAATTTTTTTATAAAATTAAAAGTAAATAAACATATTATAATTTATTCATTGAAAGATAAATAATAACCAAATGATAACTAAATAAAAAGAATTTATTAATACATAAAAATAAAACATATAAAGCGCTTTCATATTAATGTCCATAATAATTATTTTTTATTTTCACCTCACCGCCACTATTGTTTTCATCAAATACATTTTCTCATTGCTATTTTTTTTCTCACAACCACAATTGTTAATCTCACCGCCACAACTGTTTTTAATCTCACGTCAACTAATCTCATAGCTATATTAAAGGGACCCTAAGTGGTATTCAACGACCAATTAAGCTGGTACAAAAATTAACTTAAGTCCAAATATTGATTAAGAGTAAGATTGGGTGTTTGAGAGAGAACTTTTTCTTTGTTTTTCTTCCTACTAGGAAGGGGATCGGGAAATGGAGCATTAATATAATTAAACAAATTAACAAACTATATGGATCGCATTAAAGATTTATAAAGAATAAGATGTTTAAATTCTTACCTAATTCTCTGGTAAACTGCTGCTTGGTGACTATGTCCATGGGGCAATAATTGGCTTTGAATTTGATCAAATTCTTTTGAATATACTGAAATTCTGTTTCATTTGTCAATAAGGAAAGCGCAAATCCCCTGTATAAGTAGGAGGCAGGGGCAGCTCTTCATGGATTGTTGTAGCGGGCATCGGATTTGTAGTATATACGGTATCTAAATTGTTTGAAATAATTCTTATTTTGTTTTTTTTAGATAATTCTATTGTTCTTTCTTTTAGCAATGGTGTTTCAAGAAAAATATTGTGGGTGCAAATATGAGTAACCCCTGCAATTTG
This sequence comes from Microcos paniculata, assembly GCA_030664755.1. Lineage (NCBI taxonomy): Eukaryota > Viridiplantae > Streptophyta > Magnoliopsida > Malvales > Malvaceae > Microcos > Microcos paniculata. The sequence goes on along the minus strand of CP131462.1, from coordinate 7,303,252 downwards.
AAATGGAGATGGCTTATATTTTTAACACACTTGCTCGAAGGGTTGAGTACATAAATTAAAGAAACAAACAAAGGAAAATATAGAGAAAGCAAGCAGAACAAGAAACCAAACATTAAACAAAAATCTGAAACAGAGGAACACGCCTATCAACTCTCGGCTTGCCAAATAATCAGCCTCACTATTAGCTAGCTTATGTTGAAGCTGGAAATTAGAAAGTTTTCTTTTCAAAGACTACAAATATTACTACACACCAAAATAAGAAGTATCTTCATCACAAGAATCACCAAAATAAGAAGCATCTTCATCACAAGCATCCACAAATTGGAGTGGCGATGTTACGCTATCACAAGGCTCGGTCCTGTCATCTTCAGAGTAGTTCTCATTAACATCACCGATTTGCTGAACAGAATTATCTTCTGGTGCTGCCCTAATACTCTCCAATTCCATTGCAACTAGTTTCATTGTAGGCCTTCTCTTCCCATTAAGATTCAAGCATCTTTTTGCAAGCCTAGCAACTGCCATTACCTCTTCTTGTGGACCATCGTTCCTCACCCGTGGATCCAGAATGTGGAATAAGGAACTCTCTTTCATCGAAAGCAAGAAAATAGGAACCAGACTTTTTACTTCCTCGTTTGTATCTATGGAGGAGAAAACAGGTTTTTGTCCAGTTAAAAGTTCAGCCAGAACAACTCCAAAGCTATAAACATCACTCTTCTCTGTAAATTGATAGGACTGAAAATACTCTGGGTCCAAGTATCCAAAAGTTCCTTGTACTGTAGTAGTTAGATGAGTTTGCTCAAGTCCAACAGATTTTGAAATACCAAAATCTGATACCTTTGCTCTGTATTTATCATCCAAAAGTATGTTGGTTGACTTTACGTCTCGATGATAAATTGGGAAAGAAGCAGCTGAGTGCAAATATGATAAAGCATTTGCAGCTTCGATTGCAATTCGCAAACGCATTTCCCATGTAAGTGGGAATTCTTCACTCTGGTCATTTATCATCTGCGAGAGTGTCCCATTAGGGATGAACTCATAGACCAATAAAGGAAATTGAATCTCTAGGCAGCATCCTAATAATTTAACCACATTTCTATGGTTAATTTGTGATAAAATCAACACCTCGTTGACCCATTGTTCAACCTGCTTTTCATCCAAGAACGCTTTCTTCTTATCTTTCTCCACTTTAGGCTTCTTAATCGCCACAATGCGTCCATCGGCTAACATTCCTTTATAGACAATTCCTTGGGCTCCTTGACCAAGTATACGACTCTCATTATAGTGGTCAGTCGCTTTCTCCAACTCCTTTGAAGTAAAAAACCTTATTGTTTCAATCTTACCTTCATTGCAAGACAATTGTTGCTGCAGCAAGAAACCTCCATTTTGTTTGAAGTATCTCTGCTTGCGCCTGATCTTTCTTCTTCTTTTTAACACTCTGCACATGAACCATGTAGCAACTAGCAAAAGTAATGTCCCAATACCCGAGCCAGAACCTGTATATCTCAAGAGGAAGGATAGCATACCAAGAATTTAATGTCATAAAGCTATAGATCATATATCAGCAAGTTGAACATTTTAATTAAATTATTCGAAAAAGAAAGCATAAGACATATATTTCCCTAGCTACTTGCTAGTAACTAATTAAAGCCTTTTTTTATTGGTCAAGTAATTTAAATATTTATAACCAATTATATAAACTGATTTAGCAGAGAAACATAAATATAATAGATGGCTAATTAACTATAAAAAGCAGCTACTAATAATTTAGGAAAATATTGTAATTTTAGTGATCTAAGTTATTATATATATTTTGTGGCAAGCATTTTATTCAAATATTTATTTAAGTAATTCTTAATATATGACATATTGTCTACATACATACATATAATATTAGTAATAACTTTATATACATACGAGGAATAAATAATAAAGAAAGTGAATTTAATTCTCACCTGTAAAGATTGCCAACTCCTTTCTTGAAATACGTTTTGGCTTGCATCCATCCAGATCACCATCATATACATATCCAGGAGGGCATGATGTCGGGGAACAATAATTACCAGGTTCATTCAAACAAAGCATATAACAATATCTATACCTAGGATCCCCGCATTTGCCTCTTGCTGTCATTGATAAAGTAAAAATTTACTGTATGTTAAGCAGTGCAATTAGAGCAAACGTAAATACCAAAAATCAGGGAGTTAGAGAAAATACAAATATAGCAATATTGTGAACATAGTAATTCATTATTAAATTTCTCTTTTTTTTTTCTATCATTGCATTCATTATTAATAAATACGGTTTTTTTAACGTAGTACAAAATGTCACGTTATTTTTATGCTTATGATCTAACTAATCGAAACCATTATATGCATTAGTCTTCATTGTGTAAAGTATTACGTACTAATTAACTCATTGACAAATTAAGCACTCATTATCATTGCACGTTGATAATGAAATATAGTTTAATTCCTTCATAAGAAAAAAAGAAATATAGTTTAATTTAATTAAACTCAATCGTAAATATTTAGTATTTTTATATCATTAAAAGTTATCGTACAAATTATTTTAAAATAATAGATAATAATTCATTGTACCTGTGCAAACATCCTGAAGGTAGGTATTGTTTTGGTCGTAGGAGCAAACACATAGATGTCTAGAGGTTAAGTTTGTCCAACAATATGTGCGATCAGAGGTACAATTGGTGTTGGAACCTTCTTTCAACTCACAAAATCCTGTTTTTGGTGTGGCAAATTGCAGCGTTGAAGGGACGTGCGTCCCATTTATCTGATCAGGGTTTGTCTCCTCACTCCACCAGTTATAGTCAGTCAAGAAAGCAGAGGGACATGATATGTTGCTGCAATTATTACTAGGATAAATCTGTGTCATATTTGCAGCAAAGGAATTAAGACCCCACGGAACTGAGAGCATGCAACCACCTCCATCGCTATAATTACTTGGCTGCAGGCAACCGCCAATAGGATTTGGATCAGTAGTTTCATTATGAAATATTGCCAAATTGCCGCAACCCACAGATGCGAAGTCATTGGAGGTAGAGAAGAAAAAAGGGCTGCCTTTTAGATTGACACTTGAGCCCGTACTATTTTTATTGGGGCAATCGGAGTAAGTTATTGGATTATTGACGACGATTTGACCCTCCAAAAATGAAGTATTGAGTAATTCCAGATCATGGGTCTTATTTATAAAAGCCTTCTGCTTCTGTTGGCCCTGCTGATCAGTTATATTAATGCATGATACCTTAAACCAATCATTCATATAACAACCATGTTCTATTCCAAATGGGTACTCAATATTAACATCGCCACATCTTCTGGAACAAAGAATCCTTTTTGATTCCATTCCTGGTGCACGACATTTTTCAGCTGCTTGCCAAAGAGTATCCAGAAAAATGTTAGTTACTGTTTCTAATCATTACATATATATATATATATATATATATAATTTTTAAAAATGGCTTAGCTACAATTTTATTTAAACCTCATGTAATAATTACAATTTCTTTTCTTCTCAAATCATTTTTTTTCCTTTTCAATTTACTCTAACAATTATTATAGGTTTGAATCTTACGGTACTATTTGAAATTAATATCTAATTGGTATTGATACATATATATATATATTAATAATTTTTTCATGTATACACTTTTTTAATACTCTTTCTATACATATATTACCTGATATCTATTATTTTCAAAATACACACACAAATAAACATACACACATATGCGGTTAGTATTTTGACAAACCAACCATTGGAATATATTTGAATGTATCATACGTATAATTTTTTTATGATGCATTAATCAAATTCATTACATCAACAAATCTCATAAAAGTTCATACATCTACTAAGGCCTAATTTGGCATCACGATCGTGGTTAGAAAAGTTTGGTTTGTTAAAAGTGTCTTGTGAAATTGCTGTAGAAAAATTTAATTAGTGTTTGGTAAGGAAGTAAAGGATATTCAAAAGGTTTTTAGTCATTTAATATCCAAAAGTACTTTTATAAAATGTAAAAATACCAAAATTTCAACTTCTCAAGTTGGGTGGCTTTAAACTATCAAAAGAAACCTTTTATACAAATCAAAAATAGTTTAGCATTGTCCGAAGAAAAGGAGCATTGTCTGAAACAGATCATTTGTCTGAAGAAAAGTTTAATCAGGATGCAAATTTAACATACGTCAAGAGAGGCAAATAGCGACGCTGATGTTTTGGCTAAGTCTGGTGTGGATAGGAACATTGCTTGGCTCTAGTATTTTAATTAGTTTTAACTTTTTGCTGTTTGTATTTTCTTGAGGTTTTCGAACTCTTTCCTTTAATTAATAATATTTTCCTTGCCTTGGCTTCTCAAAAAAAAAAAAAAAGGTTTAGCATTGCATTAGGGATGAAAAAGAATTTTTTGACACTTAAATACAATGCTAAATAAGCTCTAAGAAATTACTAGACAAACTAATGTACCAACAATCTAATAATATTAACAAATAACTAACAAGTCAATTTAGGTCGGTAATAAGCTCTCTCCTAGGTATCTTAAACATTTTAGGCCGATAAGCTTATAAAATATTTGTAATTAGTTTAAAATTTATCACATATGATCTATCTAAATAGAATATTAAATTAAATGATTGAATTACTGATATTAAAAAAATATGACTTAATATTTGTAATCAGTGTAAGTTAATTTCTTCTTAGTGTATTAGGCTATGTTTGATATGAGAAAATATTTTCTATTTTTATTTTCTAAAAAATACAAAGAAACTACCATGTAAGATATGTATTTTAAGAGGAAATGTATACATATTTTAGAAAATAAAAATGAAAATAGATTAAGAAATGAGACTAAAAAAAATTGTTTTCAATGTTAGGTCCATTTTCATTTTTAGTTTATAAAATATACATACATTTCTATAAACTAACATATCTTATACGATGATTTCTTTGTATTTTTTAAAAAATAAAAACAGAAAATATTTTCATGTACCAAACATAACCTTAATTTTTTCTATTTCAATTACGTGTATATATATATAGATACACACATACACATGTGCCTGTTCATGTCTCTTGAATCACAAGTGCTCCTATTTTGATATCTTTGAAGGAGGTTCAAGAAATGGGAGGGGCATTTGGCACCCTCTCATTGGTTGGCCTTCTTGCTCTTTCTCCTTCTTTTCTTTTTTTTTTTTTTTAATTTTTTAACTTCTCTTCTTCTTTTTTCTTTTGTTTCATTTTCTTTTTCTTTTATTTTTTTCACTTTTTGAGTGGGTGGTGGTGGGCATTTGGCACCCCCAATTAGTTGGACTTTTCTTCTTTTATTTTTTTTCATTTTTTCTTTATTTAAATTAATTGTTTTTATATTTTTTAATTATTTTAATTTTATTTATTATTTTAATGATATATGGATTGTCACTAATGGAAAGAAATTTTAAAAAAAAAAATATTTGTATATATGCTATAAAATTTTTCATACTCTCTATTATTATTTTGTTAATTAAAAACCAATTTTATTGTACAATAAATAATAAAATATGAAGAAAAAAAATAAAATCACAAGTGCTATTATTTTGATATCTTTGAAGGAGGTTCAAGGAATGGGAGGCGCATTTGGCACGCTCCTATTGGTTGGCCGTCTTGCTCCTTCTTTTCTTTTTTTTTTTAATTTCTTTTCTTCTTTTTTCTTTTGTTTCATTTTCTTTTTTTTTTTTAAATTTTTTTCACTTTTTGATTGGGTGGTGATGGGCATTTGGCACCCCCAATTAGTCGAAGTTTTCTTCTTCTTCTTCTTCTTCTTTTTTTCATTTTTTCTTTATTTAATTTAATTGTTTTTATATATTTTTTAATTATTTTAATTTTATTTATTATTTTAATGATATATGGATTGTCACTAATGGAAAGAAATTTTTTTTTTAAAAAAAAATTTGTATATATGTTATAAAATTTTTTATATTCTCTATTACTATTTTGTTAATTAAAAACCAATTTTACTATACAATAAATAATAAAATATGAAGAAAAAAAATAAAAATACCCCCATGTAACGGGGGTCAATGTCTAGTAGTTAGTAAAACAACCTTTTTACTTTTATATATGTTAACGAGAGAGGCGTCTCTCGATGATCGTATAATACGAAAATGTTTTTATTGGTACTCAATTTTCATTTGTTTTTGTTGCAAAGTAAAAGTGTATATTATAAAACAAAAATGAAATAAAAATCAAAAGCATATATATTGCATGTCTAAGATGATATGCCCAGTATATAGTGAGTGGCGAGATTGACCTTCCAAATCGCATGTGATGTTAGAACTCCACTCCAGCATCGCAGGAACATGTGTGATGCCAATGCCAATGGGGCGGGGAAATGCAGAATCGTAGAAGATGAAAGCAGAACTGCATGTGTTGCTTTCCTTAGCACCAGGAAAAATTTGTGTCATGTTTGCAGCTAAAAAAGTGAGATCACCGGAAATATATGAGGTGCAGGAGTCGCCATTGCCACATCCTCGTTGTAGGCAGCCGCCAATGGGGATATTATTACTAAGAACAGTAGCCAAATTGCCGCAGCCTATAGAGCCAAAGGAGTTAAAGGTTGAGAAGGAAAACGGACTCGTACGTAGGATTTTAGTGAAGGCACCGATAACATTGTTATTATTATCTTCGTTTTTGTCGCCGCAGTTGAAATAGATTACTGGGTTGTTGACGAGTACGCTGCCTGAAGAAGAATCCAGTAGCTCCAGATTATTAAGGCGCTTTAAGAAAGGCTTCTTTCGTCCACCGGTTTCGTTGCAAGTTACTTCAAACCAGGAATTAGGATAACACCCTTCTCCCATCCCAAATGGGTATGTAATAGAAACATTCCCACATTTTTGTTGTCTACAATCTCTGGACTTGCCTCGTTTTGAGGCTACTGCTTGTGCAAGCCATAGTAGCATGAGACAGTAAAACACAAAGCGAACACCCATTACTTAATTAATTCTCTCTTTCTCCCTCCACTCTCTGTTTATTAGTTTCTATAATGAAAATAATGATTTAGCTAGGGGCCTGATAAATATATAGCCTTGCCTCTCCTTACTTACCCTGATCAAGTTTCAAAGAAATTTCTTTGATATACGAATATGCCACTAACACGTGATAATACACAGATACAATAAAGTTGGCTCCAATGTTTCACACTTAAGATTGACAAATACATATTGCATTCCCTATTTGCTGATAAGAATATTCTACCGGTCTACAGACTTGAATAATGACAAGCTATAGTGTTAGATGCCTTATCCTCAAAAGTATCACGTATTGACCGAAGTAATTTGCTAGAAATTTCTAAGGTCCTGCGCTGCACTCTCTTCTTCTCCTCTCTAAAGTCTAAATTCCAAGTAAAAAAAAAATTGTACAAAAGTTGTGGAGCAAAATTATTTGTCCAGGAAAAGTGATAGCCCACTGAGAAAAAGAGATGTGGATATGGTTCGAGTCTTCGAAAAGGGCAATGATTTTTTTTTTTTTGGGTGTCGGCAATGATATTTTTTCACACGACACTTGCCATGCCAAGGACGAAAAGGAAATTGATTTATCTATTATTGCATTATTATTATGGGCCACACCCAAATTTTGGGAGCTTTGCTTTTTTTCCTTCATAATAATAATATAATTGTAATAAAAGAATTTAGCCATAGTAGCAAGATGAAGTGAAACATCAAGTGAACACCCATATGTTCTATCTTTCTCGCGGCTCATTCAATTGGTTCTGTTTCTAAGGAAAATGATGATTTAGCTTGGGGAGTTTAAATCAATAAATAGTTCCAGTTTTCCCACTTCGGACACCACACTAACAATATTGTTAATTATATACAAGAAACAGATTCTTTGTAATCGGGGAAATGTCGTAAGCACATAGCACTTTTCAATTTTTTATTGTGGAAGACGGATTAGATATAAGTATAAGATAATTGCATGGTCGTTATAAAAAAATCAGCCTACCAAACTTTAATAATTACAAATAAAATGTTTTTTTAATCTTTTTTTTATTTTTCTAAGCCAATAAGGATATTTTATTCCATCAAAATACATGCGTGAATAAAAAACACTTATATATTGAAACACAACATTCTTTAGATAACAAAAGGTTGGTGAGTTTCCATAGCAAACTTTCCATAAAGCTTGCATTGTCTTAGGCTCCCTTTGGGAGACCATTGCGGTACGTTAGGGGTTAAACGTGCTACAATGATCCAAAAGGGCCCTTAAGTGTAACATCATTGCAGTGGGAATTGCCTATGTGGCACTCCTTTGGCCAATTGGAGCAAAATGCTCTAATGAGAATTCTCCGTTTCTACCGTAACATTCTTTTCTAAAAAAATCTCATGTGTTTATATATATATATATATATATATATATATATCACTTCCGATTTTCTTTAATTAATGCATCTTTTAGTCATTTTTCATTCTAATTTTATTGTCACTGTTATTTTATCAAATGTATATTTTTTCACTGTTGGATTTATTCTCACTATTATAATTCTAATCTCACTACTATAATAACTAATCTTAACATTTTAATCTTATAGGAGCCAATCTCATAATTTCAAAGAGAGTCTAAGACTCCCTTTGATAACTCTACAATTTTTGACAATAGTGGTGAAATTAACAGCTATGGCAGGCAAATCAATTATGGCGGTAAGAAAACAAACTACGATAAAAAAAATATATATTTGATAAAAATAACGATAACAGTGAAATGAAAATAAAAAATGACCATTATGAACGTTAATATGAAAAGAGATGTGAGAAGAAAAATGGTGGAGGCGTAAGGGTTAAAAGAGAAAAAATGCAATTAATTCTTTTCATTAACCACCCACTGGCCACTGCGGGGTTCTCCCTCTAGTGAGCAATCGCATGGCACACCATTCCACGTCGGATAACTTGTCTCACTGTTAAACACATATAAGCCAAAAAGCCACGGTCAAAAACCAAAAGCCACTTATCGCCCCACACGGTACGTACTGTTAACAAAGGAGCTCTTAGAGAATCCAACAGAATGTCAAAAGGAGAAATGTGAACAACTGAAAGCGGATTGACCAATTTAAAAGCAGCAATTACATGTTCATGCATTTAGAAATTAAGGATGGCAAGCAAAACTTTTGCAAAGGTAATTCATTATACTAATAATCTCTTAGCCGTTAAGCTAATTAAGTGTTATTCAACAACTAATTAAGTTCGTTAGCAAAATTTAAAAGACAGATAACATGACTTAATTTTAAGTCCAATCATATAGTGATTGGGAGTGAGATTGGGTGTTTGAGAGAAACCTTTTCTTTGTTTTTCTTCATAATAGGAAGGGGATTGGAAAATGGAGCACTGAAATTCTCGGGTAAACTGCTTCTTTGTCAATGTCCCTGGGGCAATAATTACCTTTGAATTTTATCAGTTGTCTGTGAATATATTGAAATTCTGTTTCACGTCAACAAGGAAAGCGCAAATCCCCTGTATAAGTGGGAGGCAGGGGCAGCTCTTCTGGATTGTTGCAGCTGGCATCAGATTTTGTCGTATAAATTGTTTGTAATAATGAATTCTTATTTGGCCATATTTTTATAATTCTTTTGTTCTAATTTGTTTTAGCAATGGTGTTTCAAGAAACATATTGTGGATAAAATATGAGTTACGCGATTGGAAATGCAGAGGGCTTATGTTAGTATTATACTTGCATAAGGGTTGAGTACAAAGAAACAAACAAGGGAAAATATAGAACAAAAATAGTTTAGTTAGGCGAAGATGTACGATTTGAACTAAACATGAATAGTAAATATTACAAAGACTACTCACCGAAATAATATTACACCAAAACATGAAGATGTATGGTGTTCTTGACGTGTTCGATAACAGGAGGGATATGTGGCTTCGTTGGCCATGAACTTGTTAGGAGGGGTGTTGGTGTATGGGGACAACTTTGGTGGGGTTAAAGTTGCCTCGACATTGATGTGTGGAATGGGAGTTCTGTTCCTATATGCAGATTGGATGTATATTAAGAATAATAAGATGCAGCAGCTGGATGATCTTGGTCAGAAACTGATCCAGTAATGGTCCTCCTTCCATGGAGATTCTCAAATTGTAGCTTCTGATCCACCTCACGATCTTGGGGTTTGAAAATTAAAATAAGCGAGGAGTAGCGAATCTTCTCCATCTTCCAACAAATTACAAATGCAAACTCTATATAACACTCTCCTACTAGTTTGCTTAAGTTTGATATCATATGATGTTGGTGAGGAACTAATTAACATTCATAATTAAGCATTTTGCATGCCTCTTCTTTCTTTTTTGATTTTCTCCATCTCTTTTTTACTTTCATAGTATTATAAATACTATCATTGTGATTTTGAAATTATTATTAGAATTTTTGGCAATTTTTTTTACTAGATGAAATTAGAAAGCGAATATGTATTTAAAAAAAAAATTGATTTGAGGATTGATTAAAGCAAAGGCAGGACAAACGTGTAATGAGGTTGACCTGCTGATAAGGTCATATTTGATGTATATTTAATAGTTGATTTGATTTATATTTTAGCATTTTTATGACTGAATTTATATGTAATTCATGATACTTTCTCATGTTTGGTTTATTTGCTTATAGGTGAAGAATCAATGTGAATTGAAGCTGTAAATGGCTAAATTGTGGCAATTGGGAATATTGGACAATAGAGCTTTATAACATGGCAGAAGCCAACGTTGATTTGAAGCATATTATGGCACGTTGCTCATGAATGAAGGAAAACAATATGAGGAAAGCAAAAGCCAACCATCAAGTGTCACCTATTTGTGGAGCAAACAAGGAATCTAACCCATGATGTTGCCACATAATTTTGTTGAGATGAGAAAGATCATGTGGTGCAAGTCACAGAAAATTTAATACAAGACGTACTGAAATTGAGGACTGAGAACAGATATGTGGTGCCGGATTCAAGGGCTGCTGACGTGGCATAAGAAATTTAAGTTTAATTAGAATTAGCCTAACTTATTCTCCAAGCAATTATATGTAACCTACTATTATAAATAGACACCTTAGAGTTCTTCAAGGGGATCTTGGATCTTATATCTTAGCCTGTATTATATTTTTTTAATGCATTTATTTATTTTCTTTATTATATTTTCTCTTAGTAACTAAATTCCTTGTTAAGGATTTGGGTAAATCTTTTAGGGATTTTAATTTAATTATTGTATGAATTGGTTTTCTTGAGGTTAAATCTATTTTCTTTGTACTTAATTCCATTATATGCCTGATCACCATATAATAGGTTTTTAGAATTGTATGAAGGACCAAGGGGTGAAGTATAATTCGTGCTCTAGGAAAATAGATGCAATTTTAATTGGATACGATAGAGTAATTCAATTAATTGTGATAACCATAATTGAATTAGGGTCGTGGAGAAACTAATTATAATCCTAGGATCTTAATGTTCTTAGCTAATTAATTTATGCACCAAGAGGTGATAATTGATCGATGATTTTTCGCAAGAGTACGAAATCAAGTAATATAGCTTGGAGTATTCCAAGGTCGAATCCACGAGGACTTGTTAACTACTAAATCCTAATTCTAGTAGAGTTTAATAAAAAAGAAAAGCTAATTTATCAAAGGCAAAGAATAAAATCAAGAAATTATAATCTAATCTAATTAACAAAAGAACAATGATAAATAATTAAAAACATAATAAATATTAAAAGCGTTAGGGTTTAGGTTTATCTTCTAGGTATTTAATTCAATTATGCATGAATTTAGTTAACATGGCTAAAATAACAATCACTAATCTACTTAGGAGCCCTCTCAGATCATTCTAAGCTTTTCTAACTAAGTGATTACCACCTCTCAGTGCATAAACTAATTAGTTAAGAACATTAAGATCCTAGGATTAATAATTAAATCAGGTTCACCCGAAATTAATTTAATTATGGTTATCACAATAAACTGAATTACTCTCGTATCCAATTAGATTGTGTCTATTTTCTTAGAGTACGAATTATACTTCACCTCTCAGTCCTTCATACAATTCCAAAAACTTATTATATGGTGATCAGGCATACAATGGAATTAAGTACAAAGAAAATAGATTTAAACCCAAGAAAACCAATTCATACAATAATTAAATTAAAATCCCTAGAAGATCTACCCAAATCCCCAACAAGGAATTTAACTACTAAAGATAAAGAAAATAAAGAAAATAAATAAATGCATTAAAGAAGAAATTAAAGATAAGAAAATCTCCCAAAGAAGACAAAGTCTACTCCCTTGAGCTCTTACTCTCCAAAATCTTCCTCTCGGAAAAAGGAGGCTCTAAGAGTTTTTTTTTATTTGTCCCCTAAAATAAAGTATTTATACTAGCTCGTTAGCTAGGGTATTTACATATCTTAAGGAATAAGAATTCTAATTCTAGTTGGACTTTTACTTAAAATAAAACATATGAGTCCAAAGCCCAACTGCTTGGTCCAATATGTCGCGTGTAAAAGCTTGGCAAACAGATAAGAAATAGCATCATTTCTGTCACGCCCCGACCCGCAGGCTCGGCCACGTGACAACCGCCGTACCACCTCGAGATGCGTGCCTCGTCAGGCGAGCAACCAAGATGGCACAAGGCTTAAAAATAAAGGATATTCGAGCAATATATGAAAACATACGAAATTATCATAGATAATACAGTTTAAAAATATTTCAAAATAATGTGTCACATCTTACGGTGTTCCATGTAGCGGAAAGTATTATTTATAAGTACACCAATGTATATGTAAGATGCAATAATATTCCGAGCCAAGATACATAAAGCAAAAGGGTGGCACCTACAATATAGTGTCCACAGAGACGAACTGGGATCACTGGCCACCAGGACGTCCGCCGTCCAAAGTCTGATGATCTGAGAACAAAAGTGAATGGGGTTAGTACAATAAACTTGTACCCAGTGAGAGACTCGGTTATAAAGACCGATCACCTCAGGCTGGGGATATGAAATAATCCAAACATCAATTATTCAATTATTTACTGAAATATATGAAATCCCAAACCAAATCAAATATCAAATCCATAACAATATATCCAAATGGGCTGGCATCTGAAATCGTCCCAAAAAGGTATACCCGTGCACTGAGGTATCCACTGGACCGTCAAGGGTTACTTTATACTTTAAAAACATTTTTACTTTACTCTCTGGCCCATTCCCTTGACGTTTGCCTTACTGTGGTGGAACACAGCATCTGAAGTCCTGGCGAGTTTCCCTACGCGCCTCTCGCAACCAGGAGCGACTCACCGTGCCCCTCGATAGGCGGTCCACGGCTGAGTAACACGCATGCTCTCAACTCGGTCCACGCTCCCACATATTGGAGCCCCGAGGACAACGCTAAATCTCTCATCTTTTAGGGGTATCGTTTCCCATACAATAATCAATAATATCAATATATCAAATTTATTGAAATTCCCACCCTTCAAATCATTTGTAAACTCAGTGTGTGAAGGTGGACAATTCATACCCCAAAACATATATAAACAATTTAATAAAGCATTTATAAATAAATTTGAAAACGGTTAACCCTCAATGGTCAACCAATATAATCCAAGCCACTCACAAGTGAGGAGAGTTGTATACTCCCCGATTACCCACGAATGCCTTAGCTCAAACTGCAACCGGTCCAAAACTCGTACAATCACGTACCTAGATAATCAAATTAAAAAAAATCTAATTTGATTAATAAAAATATTCCACCAATGATTAAACCATAAATCAAAACCTATTAAAGGTCTCGGAATAAAATTGGGCAAGTCCGGAAATCAATTGAAGCTAATTGGAGTCAATTGGTGTCAAATGGGGTCTAGGGCTGCAAAATTACCAAAATGCCCCTAGTGCTACAGTGCCCTTGCCGACAGATTTGCTCACTCCCGGGCGGGAGTGAGCCAAAACGGGAGAAATCCCAAATTTTGGTCAGCTCCGGCGCGGGACTCACCAGGTCCGGCGCCGGACCTGGTTCCAGAAAATGGCCATGTTCGGCCTTTCATCAAATCGAGCTCCGTTTGAGTTCGATTCACAACCAATCCGCACCAAAATTGAAACACAGTAAGTTAAACACATGATCAAGAATTCACAGCTTCAAGAACGGAAATCAAACAACCAATCATACTCGAATTTTGGATCAAAACACTATGGGTTGACTTATTTCTGGCAAAACAAAAATCTCAACTTCAATCACCAAATTCTCTTAGCACAGACCATGAAATCAAGCGTGTAAACTATCAAATTAAAGCTTGATGAGTCTAGAACAACATACCAAATTCTCAGCCAAAATTCATGGTTGAATCAAAAGATATGAGCTGATGAACAAACTGTCGCCAAAATTCCAGATTTCAAGATTTGGTGATTTTCTTAGAAATCTTGATGTTTTGATCTTCAAGAAGGTAAAAGAAGTTGATATTGATGATTGATGAAGTGTTTGAAGAGGGATTGAGGGTTTGATTCAGAGGGAATTGGAAGAGGAGGCTCGGAGAATCGAAGAAGAAGAGATGAAAAAGAAATGAGGGTCTCGGCCAACCGAGACCCTTATAGAAATGACGGGTTCGGTGCCGGACCCGTGCCTGTCCGGCGCCAGAGTCAACCAAAATCCGAGTTGACTCCGGTCAACTCAGCCCAATTGCCTTGGGTCTCGATTCCAAGTGGAGCCCACATCCTCGGACTTCAATTTTAGGGTTTTTAAGCTTGAAATTGAGCTAAACGAAGTTTAAAACATCCATGTGAAGTCTACTTTGGTATATTGATTAAACAACAATACATAAATATACAACTTGACACGTGGACCGCCTATCGAGGGGCACGGTGAGTTAAGCCTGGTTGGGAGAGACGCGTAGGAAAACTCGCCAGAGCTCCAGTTCAATGTGTTCCACCACAGTGAGGCACCACCGAGGGAACGGGCTAGAGTAAGAGATAAAGAGAAAATGTTTTTAAAGAGGAAAGAGATAGCCCTCGGTGCAGTAAGGCATACGACCGGCCAGTCGTGCCTTCAGTGTATTAGGTGTCAGCCCATAAGTTTTTAATTATTTTTAAAGGTTTTAAATTTGATTCTCCTTGGGAGAATTTCAAAAGAGATTTTGAAAATAAAATTTAATTTAATTACTTTAATTATTTTATTTGATTATATTTTCGATTTCCCTATTTTCCCTAACCTTGATGGAGACTCATTGAATCTCTGTCACTCACCTGTATCCAAATGTGGATGGATGCAGATCCGCGTGCGAGGTCAGGAAATAGATTGGAGGCTCACTAGGAGGCGTCGGTGGCTTAGGCTTAGTAGTTTCCGCTGTATAGGTATTCTTTAATTTAATCCACTGGTGCCACTTATAAATTAATATTTTATTAAATGATTTCTAATTAAAATTTTAGTTTTGTTTTGCAGCGATGATATCCATTTCAATGCCTTGCGGTGCCTCGGATGCGTGGCTGCAGACACGTACTTCGAGGTAGCGCGGTGGTTACCACGTGGCCGGCCCGGGGCGGGTCGGGGCGTGACATGAACAAATATATTAGAGTACAAAGGAAGAATGGTTAACTAGTTTTGGAAACTTGGAGCTCGAAAGTTACACTGTTCTTAATGTTTGACGTAGTTGAACAAAAAGTAGAAGCCCTAGGCTCGGTCATGTCATCCATATAATCTTGACTATCCTCGCTAATTTGTTGAATGCCATTTTGTTGGAATTGTGAATTTGGAACAATTCCTTCTAAACACGTAGCGGAAGAACGAATGTTGAATTGACTTTAAAAAAATCACACAAGAATAATTTTATTAATTTGAACTAGAACAAATAATTTAATTGGAGGCTCCACATACAATCACAATGATTTTTTTTAAATAACCCAACTGGATTCCTGAGACATACTTTGAGCAATTCTCAAGCCTTACACATACAACCACTCAACTAAGTATCTCTTAGTTTAATAACCCTGAGCCTCTGAGCTTTTTTTTAAAACCCTAAACATAATAACTTATTTATACTAGAAATACTAAAACTCTAAGGGATCCACTAATAAATAACTCACTCCTAATAAAACTTTAACTCTAGTAATCAATAAAACCTAAATAAAATTACATACCTTGGTTTAATGCCAACATATATAGCCTCCCTTAAACTAAGCTCTTCACAGAGCAAGAGCCAATCCCATCAATAGCTAAAGTCTTCAAGGAAATTGTTGTAGTAGTAATCAAATCATGTAGGGTCTTCTTTCTACCATCAAACTGAGTCTTCATCTTCACACAAGCAATCGCTCCATCCTCAAACTTTTCAGAGACTTTCTTCATGTCCTCTTTTATCTCAAAGAAATCTTCCATCTCCACTCTTTCATCTCCTCCAAAATCAATAGCAATATATTCAGGTTTGAAGAATTTCTCAATGCCAAGAAAATCATGAATCTCATATTCCAACCCATCCAAAATAAAGTAATCTCTAATAAGAGAATCATCAAGTGAATTTTCTTCTTGACCCACATGTGTAATAACATCAACAAGATCATCTCCAAAATCTGATTTCACAAACAACCTCTCAAGATCAATGTTTGACAATCTCGAGACTTCACGACTAAATTTGACATCCAAACTAGAATCTGCTAAATCTAACTTTTCAACTTCAATTCCTGACGAGCAAAAAATTTCGTTCGCAAACTTTGATTTCAAGCTGGAACTCTATAAATCAAGTTCCTCAATCTTAATCCTTGACAATCTGTCAATTTCATCTTCAAAAACTATTTCTTTCTCATCCACAAATTTATCATCCCACAATTGATGTTCCCAATACTCAATAATAGGAAAACAAGGCAAAATACAATTTTTCGGAATTCTTTTATCACAAAAAACCTGTTTAGCCTTTTTCCAATAACCATGTGGAGTAAATTCCACCTCACTGGGATAAAAAGCAAGCCAACACCAAAACGGAACTGATTTGAGAATTACACCAATGGCCTTTTCTCTTTTTATCTCCCATATATTCTTGGATAACATCCTTTCAGCATCTTTTTGCAACACATCAAGCAAATTACATTCTTTCAAATAAACTTTAATTTCTACACACCAAATCTCATAAATATCAAAAGTTACTTTTTCGTACCTTCTATTCTCCTCCATCAGAAACTGAAATTAATTGGTCATACTGGATCTGACCTTTTTTTCTTTTCTTCATTCCAGGCCATAACCTATATCTCTGATACCAAATGTTGGAATTGTGAATTTGGAACAATTCCTTCTAAACACGCAACGGAAGAAAGAAAGTTGAATTGACTATAAAAAAATCACACAAAAGAATAATTTTATTAATTTGAACTAGAACAAACAATTTAATTGGAGGCTCCACACATAATTACTGTAGTCGTAACTCGGCTCAAAAACAACACCACAAAGCTTTTGTTTCTTAGCTTTTCACACCAACCCAAAACATAATGACGGCAAAATATAAGTTTTTATACTTAGGTTAAATAAAGACTTAATCTTATGTAATCACTCACACAATAACATAACTAAGCAACCAATAACTAAATGACACATATACTTGGTTTAATTCTAACACATTTGCTTCATCTGTTCTTCTGATCAACTCCAGCTCCATTGCAACTTGTTTCAATGCAGGCCTTCTTTTTCCATTAAGATTTAAGCATCTTTTTGCGAGCTTTGCTGACACGCCCGGACCTAGTCCGCACGTGTCAAGTTGAGTATTTATGTATAGTTGTTTAGTCAATATACCAAATTTGACTTCCCATGGATGTTTTAAACTTCATTTAGCTCAATTTCAAGCTTAAAAACCCTAAAATTGAAGTCCGTGGTTGTGGGCCCCACTTGGACACGGATCCCAAGGCAATTGGGCCGAGTTGACCGGAGTCAACTCAAAAAACGTTGACTCCGGCGCCGGACATGGACGGGTCTGGCGCCGGACCCGTAACTTATATACGGGGTCTCGACTGCCCGAGACCCCCATTTTCTCTTCTCTTCTTTGTTCTTCATTCTCTGAGCTTTCTCTTTGATCTTCTTCAAGATCAACCCTGTAATTCCTTTTCAAACACTCAATTAAACATCAATACCAACTTCTCTTGTCTTCTTGAAGATCAAAACACCAAAATTTCCAAGAAAATCACCAAATCTACAAATCTATAATTTTGGCGACAGATTGTTCATCAGCTCATAACTTTAGATTCAACCATGGTAATTGGCTGGGAATTTGGTATGTTGTTCTAGACTCATCAAGCTTTAATTTGATAGTTTACGTGCTTGATTTCATGGTCTGTGCTAAGAGAAATCGTTGATTGAAGTTGAGATTTCTGTTTTGCCCGAGATATGTTAACCCTTAGTGTTTTGATTCAAAATTCGAGCATGTTTAATGGTTTGATTCCGTTCTTGAAGCTGTGAATCCTTAGATCATGTGTTTAACTTTCTTTGTTTCAATTTTGGTGTGAAATTGGTTGTGAATCGAACTCAAACTGAGCTCGATTTGGTGCATGGCCGAGCACGGCCATGCGCTGGAAACGTCTCCCGCGCCGGACTCAACGAGTCCCGCACGGGAGCTGCTAAATTTGTGGGATTTTTCCCACTTTGGCTCACTCACGCCCGGGAGTGAGCCACCAGCTGACTTGGCACTGTAGCATTAGGGGCATTTTGGTAATTTTGCAGCCCTAGACCCCAATTAGCTTCAATTAACTTCCGGACTTATCCAATTTTGTTCTTAGACCTTGGAGACCTTAAATAGGTTTTGTTTTATGATTTAATTGTTGGTTGAATGTCTTTATTAATCAAATTAGATTTTAATTTGATTATTTAGGTACGTGATTGTACAAGTTTCGGACCGGTAGCAGTTTGAGCTAAGGCATTCGTGGAGTAATCGGGGAGTATACAACTCTCCTCTCTTGTGAGTGGCTTGGATTATATTGGTTGACCATTAAGGGTTAACCGTTTTCAAATTTCTTTATAAATACTTTATTAAATTGTTTTATATGTTTTGGGGTATGAATTGTCCACCCTCACACACTAAGTTTACAAATGATTTAAAGGGTGGGAATTTCAAATATTTTTATAATTTGATATTATTGATAATTGTTTGGGGTACGATACCCCTGAGAGATGAGAGATTGAGCGGGTTCCTCGGGGCTCCAATTTGCGGGAGCGTGGACCGAGTTTGAGAGCATGCATGATACTCAGCCGTGGACCGCCTATCGAGGGGCACGGTGAGTCGAGCCTGGTTGGGAGAGGCGCGTAGGGAAACTCGCCAGGGCTCCAGATTGCTGTGTTCCACCACAGCAAGGCAAACGTCAAGGGAATGGGCCAGAGAGCAAAGAAAAGTGTTTTAAAGTATAAAGTAACCCTTGACGGTCCAGCGGATACCCCAGTGCACGGGTATACCTTTTTGGGACAATTTCAGAAGCCAGCCCATTTAGAAATATTATTATTGATTTAATATTTGTTTTGGTATGGGACTTCCTACATTTTAGTAAATGGTTTATTAAATTGATTTTTGGATTATTTCATATCCCCAGCCTGAGGTGATCGGTCATTATAACTGAGTCCCTCACTGGGTACAAGTATATTGTACTCACCCCATTCACTTTTGTTGTCAGATCATCAGGTTTTGGACGGCGGACGTCCCGGTGGTTAGTGATCCCAGTACGGCACTGTGGACACGACTTTGTAGGTGCCACCTCTTTTTGCTCTGTGTATCTTGGCTCGGAATATTAATGCATCTTACATATACATTTATGTATTTGTATATAATACTTTCCGCTGCATGGAGCACCGTAAGATGTGTCACTTTCTTTTTAAATATTTCTAAACTATATTATCCATAATAATTTCGTATGTTTTCATATATTGCTCGAATATCCTTTATTTTTATGCCTTGTGCCATCTTGGTTGCCCGCCTGACGAGGCACGCATCTCGAGGTGGTACGACGGTTGTCACGTAGCCGAGCCTGCGGGTCGGGGCGTGACATTTGCAACTGCTATAATCTCTTCTTCTCGACTATCAGTAATCACGCCTGGATCAAGCATTTTGAACAAGGAATACTTCTTCATTGCCAGCAGAAAAAAGGGTACCAAGCTTCTCATTTCCTCTTCATCATCGGCTTAATACACAAAGTAACACTCAAACTTATACAAAATTATCGTTTTGGCCCTTTAACTTTTATTTTGAAATTTTTGATCCTCGAATATTTATTTTCTGTATAATATAGCCCTTCATGCTAATGTGACCCAATGAGAAAATTTCACATGTCTATGATTAAGTCACGTCAACATCAAGGACTATATTATGCACAAAATAAAAATAAAAGTTCGAGGGTAAAAATTCTAAAATAAAAGTTGAAGAGCCAAAACGACAATTTTATATAAGTTCAATGGCTATTTTGTATATTAAACCCTTCCTCATCAGACTGTCCGGAGGAGATGGGCTTTTTTCCTGTTAAAAGTTCAACTAGAACAACTCCAAAGCTATAAACATCACTCTTATCTATATATTGATTTGATTGAAAATAATCTAGATCTAAGTACCCGAATGTTCCTTGTACTCGAGTGGTTAGGATGAGTTTGCTCAAGTGCAACTGGTCTCGAGTTCCAAAATCTGACACTTTTACCCTGTATTTATCATCCAAAAGTTTGTTGGTGAACTTCATATCTCGATGATAAATAGGTACAGAAGCAACTGAGTGCAAATATGAGTACAAATATGATAACGCATTTGCAACTTCGGTTCCAATTCGCAAACGCATTTCCCACGTAAGTGGGAATTCTTGGTTTGGCTCAAGAATCAAATCGGCTTACACAAAATAGTCATCGAATTTATTATAATAATAATTTTGTTAAAATGCAACGACTTCTCTCTAGAGATTTCTTACGTTCTAGAGAGTTCTTGCCGACTTATATTTGTGGTTAAAATTAAGATGATAAGCGTCACAGCCACAAAACTTATGATTAAAAGTGAATATAGTTATAGGCCGGCTAGTTTACTTAGCCGAAATAGCTAGAAGTATTTCTTTTAGCCATAAGATAGAAAAAGTTGGGATTAAATGCTTAATAACTCACCGACATTCTAGAGCTTTTCAAGTCGGTTAATGCAACTATAAGTAGATGTGCTCGGGTGGTGATAATATGCAGAAGAAAGTGAGTGAACGTGTAGTGAGCAAGAGTGAGTGTTGGGTTATAGTGAGTGTGTGGGTGGTTAGTTGATTAGTTGGTGAGTTATGGTGAGTGTAAGAAAGCTAAGGTATCGGCTAATTGTAATTTGATTTTGTTATCAATAAAATAGTCATCTTTCTCTTCTCAATTCCAACAAATTTCTTAGCCGTTAAGCTTAAGTGTTATTCAACAACCAATTAAGGTACGACAACTTAAAGAGACAGATAATGTCTTAAAGATTATTTCAGAGCACTAAAATAATTAAACAAATTAACAATAATTACCTTAAAGATTGAATTGTTATTAAGTTCTCTGGCAAACTGATGCTTTGTGATCTATGTCCCCGGGACAATAATTACCTTTGAATTTTATCGTTTGTCTTTGAATATACTGAAATTGTATTCATGTCAATAAGGAAAGCGCAAATCCCCTGTATAAGTGGGAGGCAGGGGCAGCTCTCATGGACTGTTGCAGCTAGCGGGCCACGGACTTGTAGTATATGTAGTATCTTTGTAATAATTCTTATTTTGTTATTTTTTTAGATAACTCTTTTTTTCTTTGGTTTAGCAATGGTGTTTCGTGAAAAATATCGTGGACGAAAATATGAGTTGCCCATGAAATTTGAAATGGAGATGGCTTATATTTTAAGTTTTAACACACTTACACAAAGGGTCGAGTACAAATTAAACCAAAAAAAGGGAAAATATAGAATGAAAATAGTTAAATTAGACGATGTACGGTTTGAACTAAACATGAAATTTTTTTTTTTCAAAGGCAAATTTATTAGAAAGCCATCAAAAAGGCTCAGAAGAACAAAACACCAGAAAGAAAGCTAGCAGAACAACAAATTAACCAAAGGTTAAACGAAAATCTGAAGCAGAGAAACAAGTCTTTTAACTCCTGCCTTAGTAATATAATCAGCCTCATTATCTGCTTCACGCCAAGTATGTTGGATCTGGAAATTAGAAAGTTTGCTTTTCAAAGACTAAACATGAATGGTAAATATTACAAAGACTACGCACCAAAATAAGAATTACCTTCATCACAAGCATCCGGAAATAGGAGTGGCGATGTTGCGCTATCATTGCTTAAAATTATTGACGTAGCTGAACAAGAAGCTATAGCCCAAGGCTCGGCCCTGTCATCTTCAGAGTCTTCATCAACATCACCGATTTGCTGAAGAGAATTATCTTCTGGCGCCGCCCTAATACTCTCCAGTTCCATTGCAACTTGTTTCATTGTAGGCCTTCTCTTCCCATTAAGATTCAAGCATCTTTTAGCAAGCCTGGCAATTGCCATAATCTCTTCTTGTGGACCATCGTTCCTCACCCGTGGATCAAGAATGTCCAATAAGGAACTCTCCTTCATTGAAAGTAAGAAAATAGGAACCAGGCTTTTTACTTCCTCGCTTGTATCTATTGAGGAGAAAGGTTTTTGTCCCGTTAAAAGTTCAACCAGAACAACTCCAAAGCTATAAACATCACTCTTCTCTGTAAATTGATAGGACTGAAAATACTCTGGGTCCAAATATCCAAAAGTTCCTTGTACTGTAGTAGTTAGATGGGTTTGCTCAAGTCCAACTGATTTTGAAATGCCAAAATCTGCAACCTTTGCTCTGTATTTATCATCTAAAAGTATGTTGGTTGACTTTACGTCTCGATGATAAATTGGGAAAGAAGCCGCTGAGTGCAAATATGATAAAGCATTTGCAGCTTCGATTGCAATTCGCAAACGCATTTCCCATGTAAGTGGGAATTCTTCACTCTGGTCATTTATCATCTGCGAAAGTGTCCCATTGGGGATGAACTCATACACCAATAAAGGAAATTGGATCTCTAGGCAGCATCCTAATAATTTAACCACATTTCTATGGTTAATTTGTGATAAAATCATCACCTCGTTGACCCATTGTACAAGCTGCTTTTCATCCAAGAATGCTTTCTTCTTATCTTTCTCCACCTTAGGCTTCTTAATCGCCACAATGCGTCCATCGGCTAACATTCCTTTGTAAACAGTTCCTTGGGCTCCTTGACCAAGTATACGATTCTCGTTATAGTGGTCAGTCGCCATCTCCAACTCCTTTGAAGTAAAAAACCTTGTTGTTTCAATCTTACCTTCATTGCAAGACATTTGTTGCTGCAATAATAAACCTCCATTCTGTTTGAAGTATCTTTGCTTGCGCCTGATCTTTCTTCTTCTTTTTAGAACTTTGTACATGAACCATGTCGCAAGTAGCAAGAGCAATGTCCCAATACCCGAGGCAGAACCTGTACATCTCAAGGCGAGGATAGCACACCAAGAATTTAATGTCATAAAGCTAGTTATAATATATAGTATCATATATCAATAAGTTGAACATTTTAATTAAATTATTCGAAAAGAAAGCATAAGACTCATTAAAACCTTTTTTCTGGTCAATTAATTTAAATATTTATAACTAATTATATTAACCGATCAACCCAACTGGAAGCACCAAAATCAGCATTTGCTAAATTAATGTTGTTTGATCAGAAACATTTAAATTAAAAATCAGCAATTGGTTATAAATATTTAAATTAAAAATCAGAAACATTAATATATATATATATATATATATAATAGAAGGCTAATTAACTATAAAAAGTACCTACTAATAATTAAGGAAAGTA
This sequence comes from Microcos paniculata, assembly GCA_030664755.1. Classification (NCBI taxonomy): domain Eukaryota; kingdom Viridiplantae; phylum Streptophyta; class Magnoliopsida; order Malvales; family Malvaceae; genus Microcos; species Microcos paniculata. The sequence continues at coordinate 7,279,437 of CP131462.1, read as the reverse complement.
TTCTAATTTTAGTGATCTAAGTATATATTTTGTGGCAAGCGGCGTTTTATTCAAATATTTATTTAAGCAATTTATAATATATATAAATATATATATATATATGTATGCCATATTGTCTACATACATACATGTATAATATTAATAACTTTGGACATGTTTTGTTTCATAGGATGATTCATAGGATAATATTATTTTTTTCTGGTATGCTAGATTTAGGGAGGATTAGATGAGCTATATATGGGATTACTCATCCTATCAGGACCGGATAACTAGTCAGGCCCGAATTGGTGGGATTATTTTGGATTGGATGTGGATTAAATTTTGATTTATCATTTTACCCCTCATTTATAATGTAAGTATAAATTCCATTATTTTGTTTCTTTCTCCTTTTCGTGTCATTTTTCTAGGGATTTCCTCGATTTCCCTTCAAACTTTCCTTCGCTTTTCCTTTAAATCCATTTGTTCAAAATCAGAGGTCATCATTCATCAATCATCACCGACGGCAGCACCAATCAAAGCCAACGAAAGATCTTCTCTCTTTTTTTTTAAAAAAAAATTTCATTTTAATTTTAGGATTTGATGATTAGAAATTTCTGTTTTTTTTTTCTTTAATTTGATTTCTTATATAAGTAGTTTGTTGCGTTTCAATTCATGTAAGAAGCGCGATCTTGTTTGAATTAGGTTTCCTCTTTTCACTTTCGAGGTTGTTTTAGATATCAGTATGATTTTTAAAGGAAAAAGGGAACCAATTATGCAGCGATTAATAACGAAGGAAAAAGGCCCAATTTAATAAGCTTCGTGAAGTAATATTTTTGTCAGAATTTTCTTCTTTATGCGTGGATAGGAAAATGCAACGGTGTAAATTTTTAATTTTTCGAAGTTTAAATCTTCGATTATGGATTCCTATGATTTGGGTTTTTTTTTAATAAAATGTAACGGTGGAACTGTTTAATTTTAGGAAGTTTAAATCTTCAATTACGGATTCCTATGAGTTGGCTTTTTTTAATAAAATAAATGATTGAAAAATTACAATTGATTTTCGTTTGATTTTGTCTACAATTGGATTTTAAAGCTGCTTTTTAAGGCTTTGAAGAAATTTGGTCCAAAAAAATGGAGTTTATAAAATTATTATGTGTTAAAAATATTGAGGTTCTTAAAAGAAAGTTATTTTTTTGGTAAAAAAAAAAGTCAAAAAATGATTTTAATTAAAAGAAATTGGACTCAACATCAGGAGGGGTAATTTTGACCACCGGTAAAAAATCATCCTATCATCATATCTTTAATTTTAGGGAAACCAAACATGGTATAACATAAAAATTATCCTATCTTTCTATTAATTCTTGTTTCTAACAAACATGGGAGTGGATGATATCATCCAATCCAATCGTTCTCCTAATCTAATCTAATCCTATCCTAATCATCATCATCCCATGAAACAAACGTGTCCTTTATTTACATACGAGGAATAAATAATAAAGAAAGTGAATTTAATACTTACCCGTAAAGATTGCGATGTATTTTCTTGAAATACGTTTCGGCTTGCACCCGTCTAGATCAGTATCATATACGTATCCAGGGGGGCATGACGTCGAGGAACAATAATTGTCCGGTTCATTCAAACAAAGCATAGAACAATATTTATACATAGGATCCCCGCATTTGCCTCTTTCTGTCATTGATCACGTTAACGTTTAACAATACAATTATATGAAAGCAAAGGTAAATGAGGGACTTAGCAAAAATCTTACCAGTATAAATCTAACAATATTGTGAACTTAGTAATTCATTATTAAATTTCTTAACTTTTCAATTTTCATTTCATCCGTATATATATATATATATACACTAGTTACCTAAAAGTGTAAGTATTACTAATCAATTCATGACAAATTAAGCACTCAGTATACCATTGCACATTGATAAATAGTAGAGTTTAACTCCTTTTATAAAAATTGAAATATAGTTTAATTTAATTACATTCAATTGTAAATATTAAGTTGTATATATTACATAAGTTATAGTACAAATTATTTTAAAAAGATAAATAATAATTCATCCGTACGTACCTGTGCAAACATCCTGAAGGTTGCCACTATAATAAACACCATCGTCATAGTTGTATTTGTCATATGAGCAAATACATAGATGTCTAGAGGTTAAGTTTGTCCAACAATATCTGCGATCGGAAGTACAATGGGTTTTTGAACCTTCCTTCAACTCACACAATCCGATTATTGGTCTGGCAAACTGCAGCATTGAAGGGACGTGCGTCCCATTTATCTGATTAGGGCTTGTCACATCATTCCACGATCTTCCATCGATCAAGAAAGCAGAGGGACATGATATGTTGCTACAATTAGTGCTAGGATAAATCTTTGTCATATTTGCAGCAAAGGAATTAATACCCCATGGAATTCTGAACCGGCAGCCAACAAAAGTTGACGTCCCATTGTCATAGTGACTGGGTTGTAGGCAACCTCCAATAGGATCAGTAGTTTGATTACGAAATATTGCCAAATTGCCACAACCCAAAGATGTGAAGTAATTGGAGGTTGAGAAGAAAAACGGGCTGTTTGTTAAGTTGACACTTGAGCCAGTGCTATGATCACTGGGGCAATCGGAATAGGTTATTGGATTATTGACAAGGACTCGGCCCCTCCAGAATGAAGTATTGAGTAGCTCCAGATCATTGATCTTATTTAGAAAAGCCTTTTCCTGACCCTGTTCAGTTTTATTGCATGATACCTTAAACCACTCATCCATATAACAACCGGCTTCTATGCCAAATGGGTACTCAATATGAGCATCGCCACATCTTCTTGTACAAATAGTCCTTTTTGATTCTGCGCCTTCTTGATCACATTCTGTAGATGCTTGTCGATAATTGAAGCACCCATAATGAACATCCAGAAAAATGTTAGTTACTGTTTCTAATCACTATATAAATATCATAGATATATAAAATATATTATAGAGAAAACTTGGCTTAGCTGCAATTTTATTTAAACCTCATATTGTAATTATAATTTCATTAATGTAGAGGAAGAAGCTATAAAATTGAAAAAAAAAATATTTTCCTAGTTTTGTAAAGCAAGAAGTAATTAGAATAAAAAATTTTGCTAAAATGACTAATATTTAAGAATGGAAGGAGTATGAGTTTTACATCGAGTGTAAAGTATGAGTAATAAATATTAGGTTTTTTTCAATTTCAATTTTCTTTGTATGCATATCCTATATATGCTCACCCCATATTTTCATATATAAATATATATATATATATATATATATAAGTATATGATCAGTTGTTTAAAATTTTTAAATTGTTTAAAATACCCTCTTTTTTGTCTAAATGAGTTAAATTATTATAATTTTTTTTAGAAATACTAATATGTGTTGAATGATAGTAATTAACCAATTTTAATTTCTTTATAAAATTTTTACTTTTTATTAGATTTATTTACCTAATTATATCAAAATAAATATTTTAATTGAATTAATTTATTCTTTCAATTATATTTTTTTTTAAATTAGCTTAAATTAGATAAATTTTAATATTAATATTAATTTTATATTTTATGATTAATGTCATTAACTTTAATTATTAATTTTTTAATATCTAGATATATTAAAATAAAATTAAATAATTAACTATTTTAAAATTAACGAATCTAATCATATGTAAAGCCATATATGATACGTTTATGTATATAGACACACCCCCGGCCCTCATTAATAATTAGTAAAACAACCATTTTACTTTTATGTTCGAGAGAGAGGGCTGTGGTGTGGGTGGACATATGACCACATACACATTTATATAAAGCCAAAATGTTTATACTAGCTATTACTATTATGCTATTTAGTTAGTAATTTTCATTTGTTTTTGTTGCATTAAAGTAAAAGTTTATATTATAAAGTAAAATTAAATTTAAAATCAAAAGCATATATTGCATGTCAAAAATATGCCAATAGTAAGTGATGAGACTGACCTTCTAAATCGCATGTGATATTAGAAGTACTCCACTCCAGCATCGCAGGAACGTGTGTGGTACCATTGCCAATGGGGCCGCGAAACGCAACCATGCTAGAGTCGTCGTAGTCGTAGTCGTAGTCGTCGTAGAAGATGAATGCAGAGCTGCATCTGTTGCTTTCCTTAGCACCAGAAAAAGTCATTGGTGTCATGTTTACAGCTAAAAGAGGGAGATCTTCAGGAATATCTGAGATGTGGCAATAGTCATTTCCACATCCTGGTTGCAGACAGCCGCCGATGGGGATTTGACTTCTAAGAATAGTAGCTAAGTTGCCGCAGCCTACAGAGCCAAAGGAGTTGTAGGTTGAGAAGGAAAACGGACTGTTCTGTAGGATTTTAGTAAAGACGCCAGGAGCACTGTAGTTATCATTGTCGTCGTTGCCACAGTTGAAATAGAGTACGGGGTTGTTGACGACTATGCTCTCAATATAAGAATCCAGTATCTCCAGATTGAGGCGCTTTAAGTAAGGCTTTTCTGGTCCGCCATCGGTTTTGCTACAAGTTACTTCAAACCAAGAATTAGGATAACACCCTTCTCCTATTCCAAATGGGGATGAAATAGAAACATTCCCACATGTTTCTGGACAAGCTGTAGAGGCTACCGCTTCTGCTAGCCATAGTAGCATGAGACAGTAAAACAAAAAGCAAACACCCATTACTTTAGTAATTCTCTCTTCCTCCAGCTCTTTGTTTTTTAGTAGTTTCTATGATGAAAATAATGATTTAACTAGGGCTCCAATAAATATATAGCCTAGCCTCCCCGTATTACCCTGTTAAAGTTTCAACGAAATTCCTTAACTCTAGTACTCCGGTGCTTATTTCGTCTCTTTTTAATTAACAACTTTTTGAATACGCCACTAACTTTGTTTGTGGAAAAATCAACACAATAATACACAGATGCAATAAAGTTGGTTCCAAATTTCCATACTTAAGATTGACAAATACATTGCATTCCCTATTAATTTGTTGATGAGGATATATTCTACCGGTCACGTATGAAACTTGAACAATGACAAGCTATAGAGTTAGATGCCTTACCCTCATCAGTATCACATATTGATGGACGTAATTTGCTAGAAATTTCTAAGCTCCTGCGCTGCAGTGTCTTTTTCCCCTCTCTAAATTCTAATTCAAGAAAAATGGTAAAAATGTAGAGCAAAATTATTTGTCCAGGTGGCGCACTGAGAAGAAGAGATGTGGATGGTTGGAGAAGGCAAATAGCGAAATGATATTTTTCCACACGACACTTGCCAAGGACGAAAAGGACATTGATTTATCATTGCATTGTAGGACACACCCAAAATTCGGGGGCTTATCAATTTTTTTTTTGGTTTGCAATCCTTGATTATTGTAATAAAAGAATGGCTTAATACCTTTGTTGTCCTCTAAACTTTTTTGTCATTTTACCTCTTGAACTTTTATTTTTATGTTTTGCCTCATGAATTTTTATTTTAAATACTTATTACCTCCTCCGTCAACAAAAAAATAGATGGTTGCCATTATGATGCTGACATGGAATTCCACATCAAATGCCCATGCCAAGTGCCATGTCACGTCAGATGCTTCATGTAAAGATTTAAACACACTTTATCTCCTGAAGTTTTAAAATTGTGTCATTTTACCAAATGTTCTTTTATTTTGGATGTTTTACCCTCTGAATTTTTATTTTCTCTAGATTTTCTTACATTTTTTAGACAACCAAACATCAAACACTAATGGTTCTATCAACTAATCAAAAATTTAAAAATTAAAAGAATACAAACCAAGCAACCTAAGGATGTAAAAATGCCCAAAATAAAAGTACAAGGAATAATATGACAAAATTTTGAAAGTTTAGAGGATAAAATGCGTATTAAGCCTTTCAACTTCGTAGGGGCAAAATGATGTGACAAGCCACATGACAGGGACATATAACGTAGAACTTCCACGTCAGCATCATAACGGTGCTGTCCATTTTTCGTCGATGGAGGGGGCAACATGTATTCAAAATAGAAGGTCAGAGGGTAAAACATCAAAAATAAAAATTTAGGAGGTAAAATGACAATAGGTGAAAAGTTCAAGGGGCAACAAGAGTATTAAGCCATAAAAGAATTGCCACTTGCACGTAATCGTAGCTATTGTTTCGATGAATAATCTCAAGACTTGATTGAAAATAAAAGAATTTCATATAAATCGTTGTCAACTTGATGTATACAGTTGATAAAACGTCCTAATTAAATGGAAAATGTTTAATAAACGATATTTAAAAAAATCTTAAATGGTTAAAAGCTATTTAATATATTCAATCATCTTATTTAAAAAATATTTTTGTTATTTAATAATTACATCAAACTTTTTATATAATCTTTTTACTTGTATTTAATTTATCATCTAATTACATCAAAATTTTGCCATCTCATTCATGTAACAGCCACCTTCGATTCCAAATGGGTAGGGGATACTAATATCCCCAATCTATCTGAACAATTAACCAGGCTTATGCTATTCCAGACGTGTTTTGGGGGCTTATTTTGAAGTCTCTGTCCATGGAAAGATGAGAATTTGAACCGTCTTATTAATAAACACTACGCATTTGTTGAAGTTTAAGAGAAATTTCTCAGGCCCTTCGCCTGCACTTCCGTTTCCATTCCACTTTACCTAAAGTCCAGTAAATTTGTTTGACCAAGGATTGTGAACTGCTACTAGTAAGCAATTAGATTTTTCTTAGATCGTGACTAACTCGGTTTAACAATTAGATTTATTCTTGTCAATTTTTTGTGTTAATCCTATAGGATTCTGGTTTTCCACCAACTATTTGGGAACTGAAATATTCAAAAACCTGATCAGGGCTGACTGGGCTGTCAGTGATTTTGACTTCATTGTACCAAACCAATGAAGAAAGACATAAAGCAACGAAGTTTTGCAAAGGTTAGAATATTAATTCCTTTCAACTAAAAGGGAATATGCATGTTTCTGATCTGTAATGAGCCATCTACAATCCTTTATTTCTTACCGTTGGTGGTTTCAGAAAAAATATATTCAATGAGTCACATTCATGACTATATATAAAGTATTTTGAACCTTTCAACCATTCAAAAAAAGAAATTAGGATCCTTTCGACCACAAAGCATAAATTGTGTGCCTCTAAAAGCATACCTTTCTTTCAACCGTAAATTGTGCGACTCTAAAAGTTTTTTTTTTTTTTAACATGTGTATATATATATATTTGTACCCTTCAAACCGAGGAGAATTAGTTGGTTTACAAAGGAATTTTATCCAATTTAGAAAATAACATAAAATATGATTAAGAATATACCCTTCGCGAAATATTCTCCTAGGGACTCCTGCTTCGAAAGTTCTACACCAGCAAATGAATCTTTTTCACATTCACTATTTGCCAATAGCAACGGCAAGAATAGGTCAGAGGATTAATGAAACTACGAATTTTAGATAGGTATTTGGAGCTACATAGATCATACAGTGACTGGTGCTATTTTATTTTTATCGTTTCATATATAGTTATAGTGAATGATGGGGGAAAACCCGAATTGATAAGATGCAGACAGCATATTTGATTACAATGATCCATCGATAATTATTGAGTCCGAGTTGTGATTTTTCATTCTATCATGTATCCTCAATATCATAAGACTTGTTAAAATTTCTTACTCCAAACAGTTTCAAAACTTTCCCCTGTTTTAATGTCGTTTCATGTGTCATGTCTGCAACAAAATCATATACTTATTTGGGCTAATCTGGTTTCTTGGTGCTTGTATCTTGGTTGGAGGGATACGAAAGAAAAGATTTCTGCAGGAAACTTCTTTGAATTAAATTGATAGAAATTTCTCAGGTCCTCCGCTGCACTCTCTTCTTCCACTCTCAAACTCTATGTCAAGGACAATTGTTGTTCTCCCCTTTTTTTTTTCTTTTTAAGAAAACAGTCCAGTAAAATTATTGGCTTGAGTATAAAAAAGCTCCTTAACTTATTTTAAACAATCAATTAAGCCCCTAAACTTTTATTGTGATCAAATAAGCCCTTAAAATTTTATCTATAATCAAATAAGCCCCTTGAACTTTTTATTATAATCAAAGAAGCCCATGAACTTTGATTTAGACCAATTATAATATTACCGAAATTAATCGAGTGATTTTTTTATTTTATAGACTTTTAACGGTTGTTAAGTGAGAAATCTAACAAATTGTAATCATATTGAAAATCTAACTAGATGTTAATTTAAGTTAAACATGAAATCTTATGAATTTTAATAATATCAAGAGCTTAATTAACTGTAATAAAAGTTCAATGACTTAATTGATGTTTTAATAAGTTTAGGGGCTTTTTTATATATAAGCCAAAATTATTTGTTTAGGAAAAATGATGGTTCAAGGAGAGTAGAAAAAATGTGGATGGTTCTAGAAGGGAAATGATGGTTTCAGCGCTCCGCTTGCCAAGGACGAGAAGGAAATTGGATTATCTATCGGTGTAGGACACCTAAATTTGGGGAGTATTTCACCTATAATTTAAAATAAAATATTTGCAATCCTGAAATTCTTTTGTAATTATTCAATCACAATAGAAATTATGTAAATATCTATCATTTATGAGTATTTTATTATAGAACTCACAAAATTCTAAGTAGTTATTGATAGTTATAATAAAAGAATTGCAAGTAATATAGTTATTTGTTGGAGTAGGTGGGCCCGAAGTAGCCAATATGCCGGCAAATAATGCACAGGAAATAAATTTGGACACGTACAAGAAATGAAGTGCAAAGAATAAAACCAATAGGAGACACATGATTTACGTGGTTCAGCTTAAAGCCTACGTCCACGGGTAAAGAAGACGAGAAAATATTCCACTATAATCAAGGAGATAATACAAGCTTAAATGCTAAGCTTAAGACCTCAAGACCCGAGAGCATTACCAGAGAAAATTAAATTTCCTAATTTTCTCCAAACACTAGCTAACCGTGGGATATTTATATTACCCACTTAGCTTACTCTCTTACTCTTACACTAACACTCTCTCCCAAAACTCTCTCACAATTGCAAGCTCTTTCACTTGCTTGCTTGATGCTTGAACTTGCTCTTGTTTTCTTATGCATTTTGCCAAGAGTTCTCATGGCTATTTATAGCAAATGAAAGCCAACAATAGTTGACAACTTAGCCAACAATTTTGACAAGCCACAATTGTTGAAATCTTCATGGTTGGTGGAAGCCATAATTGTTGACAAGCCACAATTGTTGAAATCTTCAAATGTGAACAAAGGTGGTGAGAGATGAAAATTCAAACTATCATTAGGGCTACATTATTAATGATTTCGATGAAGATTTTTAAAAACTTTTATTACGGTGTAATATCTAATTTGATCCCTGAATTATATAAAAAATAATAGATTAATTGGTCCATTAACTTTTATTTTAAGACACATAAGTCCATGGATAATAAAAAATTTAACGGAAACCGTTTCATCCATAATCTGACACTGACGTGGCTTTTCAACATTAAATTTTTAATTTAAAAATAAATTCTTGATTTTTGATGGTTTTCATTAATTAAATTTTTGTTCATCCAGGAACTTGTATATCCCAAAATAAAAGTTTAAGGATCAATTTATTCTTTTTTGTATAATTCAGGAACCAAGTTGAGAATTAAGGCCTTTTATTACTTATAAAAAAAACTTTGGAAAAAATTTGATACCTTTTTTTTCAATTATCAAACAAAACAAATCTTAATTTATTTCTAACATAATTGCCAAAATTAATTACATCACCAAGGATGTATTTAGTCGTGTACGTGGAGTGTATCACTTGCAATCCTTCTTCTCTTTCTTTTCTATTTTTTGTAATTACTTGCAATTCACCACTTATAAGTTTGGATTCCATAAGGGTCCTATTAATAAATTTTAAATTGTGATTGATAATTATATGAAAAACAATTGTAGGTGATATGATCATATTATCGTGAGTACCACAGCGACTTAGTTTTCTAAAACGAGATTTTCTAATATAATCTTTACCTTTGCTTGATCTTTACGTTGTTACTTGGAGAACTGCCAAAACAAATTACATCACTATAGGATTTAACATACAGTACTGCTGGCTTGCTACTAGAAAGAGATAGTCAAATGTGCATTAGACATTAGATATATGATTCTTTAGGTCTTCTCTTATCCCTGATGAATGCTGAGTCAATGAAAAGCAGCTCAGCTCGGGTTCAATTTTTCAATTGTGGCGTAAGCTGTGAACCTATACAGTCTCAATCTTTCACATTTCACCATAATTGTTGCTACTACAAAAATTGGTTTTTGACTCTAAACTCAAGGACCAGGTCCACCCTCCACCACCTTTGGATGATGCTAAATTATTGCACTCACTCAGACTCCGAGTCTCTGTGATCTCTATCGATAAAAAAAAAAAAAAAAATCTACTACTCGTGCGCGCAACTGCATTCTACCACCAACCAATTTGGCAGGTTAGCCAAAGAATTACTTTGCTAGTCAATTGACATAAAAGACTATTTAATACAAACTAGATAGACTGGTGCCCCATTAATCGTCGGGTTATTAATTACCTATTTATCTTCTCTGTAAATTGAATAGTAAGCTACAATATTTAAAATATTGGATTATATAACGGCTGAATATCTAAGTTGTCCATTAAACTATATATCTTTAAACATATTGACCTAAACTTTTATTTGAGATAATTGACCCCTCAAACTATTATTCTGGGATAATTAACCTCCCCTAGAAAAAAACTATTATTTTGAGACAATTAAACATTCAAAATTATTATTTAGGGACAATGTAGCACTTAATTCAATGGAAACCTCCATTTTCAAAGGAGGGTTCTATTGATGAATTAAAGACTACATTGTCCCAAAAAAAAAATTTGAGGGATTTATAATTGTCTCAAAATGAAAGTTTGAGGGGTTAATTGTTCCAAATAAAAGTTTATAAATCAATTTGTCCTTTTCGGTATAGTTTGAGGGCTAATGTAGGTATTTAGCCTATAACTATATATATAACTAACGTGATTCCAGAATTGTTGAGGAACTCCTTTTGTTTTCCATACATTCTCCGTCAGGTATAGAGATTGGGGGCACCCAAATTATGATTAAACAAACAAAGCTCAATATATATGATGAGGAAAAATGTTTTCCTCCTGAGACTTTCGACCAAACAAGAAAAAAAAAAAGACTGGGAAAAGAAAAGGAAAGCGTAAGGATGATATGGGTATGTCCATGGGGGCAAGGATTGCCTTTGAATTCAATTGTTATCAATTTTATTTATCAAATTATTAAGTATTAATTATCTGTTGAAAAATGTTGCACAAGATGAAGCAGCAACCATCAATAGGTGAGGGCGGTTAATAACCCATTTCACCAGAAGAAAGAACTACATCCCCTGTATAGGAGCAGGGCCAGCAAAATATATATTCTAGTTAAAAATCAAAATTCTTCATGAATGTTATGGATTTTGAGAAATGAGTGGAATGAATGTCAATGCCATATGGTTGTTTCTTTATATACATATATGATACAGATAATAATGGCTACCATATATAATATAATCATATTAGACGTAAGAATGAGAAAGTTGAGTGGGACAAACTGATTTGGTTTTCTCGCCATATCCCAAAACACTCTTTGGTGAGACATGGATGGTATTGCAAAATAGACTCCCAACCAGAGATAGGCTGGCAAACTGCGGTGTTGCCATACATTCGACAGAGTGCTGATCGTGCAGTCAATAATCTGAATCTCGTGATCATATATTTTTAACGTGTAGCTTTTCTAAGAAATTATGGAGCAGCGCATACTTCAGACATGTGGGATAAATAGGCATGTAGGAGATTGGAATCAAGAAGTCAATTGGGCCATTAAAAGGATCGAGGGCAAATCTTTCATTGCTTTATTGCTGAAACTCCCTTGGGGACCATGCTGCTACTTCATCTGGAGACAGCAAAATGCAAGGCTGTTTGGAAAACCACCAACCAATGGATGCTTTGTTTCAACTAACTAGAGATATTATTCGGTTAAGATTGTACGGCCTTAAAAATGTTGCTAGGGATCCTATTAGTCTGTTACTATGTGAGAAATGGGGCTTAGTACTGTAATATGTTAGTTGTCGATCATAGTTTGTAAAAAGACTCTGTAAACGGATTGTTGATGTAGCCTTGAGCTGGTAGCAGTGTTTTACTGCTGCTTTGGATAATAATGGAAAAAATTTATCAAAAAAAAAAATTAATGGCTACCATATAAAATTTTTTTTGCTCAAAGGAGACTATTTATATATAGATGAAACAGAAAAGAGTACATCAACTTATGGAAGTTCCATAAGTTTAAACTGGAAAAGGCAAAAAGGAAAATGAGTACTCAACCCCTTGTACCGCAGCAGGTGGTCGACTACTACAAGGAACTAGTCTTAAGTTTTGAAATATTTACATAATCCTCGGCCAAAAGGTCGAGGAGGAAGGCAGGAGGTAAAGAGTAGAGATGCAGACCATCTCTATTACAAGAACCTCTTTTAGCCAGGTAACCTACACTTGGCTAGTAATTAGCTAGCTAATCCTGCGCATCTAATGACCATGTTATGCTAAAGCTTGTAGTTGAATTAGTTGAAGAAACAGCAACGGACCAAGGTTTAATTTGTTGTGTCAAATGCATTATTCTCATCCTTTTGAATTGCATGGTGAGCTTCTCTGGACACTTAATCAGCTTCAGCACCAACGCAACTTCTTTCATGGTGGGTCCTTTGTTTCCATTATGATTCTCAAGCATTTTTTTGCAACCTTAGCAACGGTTATGATCTCTTCTTGTGAACCATCCTTTAATACCTGTCATTACGAGTCACAATTTAAGATTTCTTACGGAACTTTTGAACTTCTCATTTACAAAACGTCTGCACCAGATTGTGGTTTATTTGATTCTTTTTTGGGGTTAAAAGTCCCAAAATTGGTTTACTCCTACATTCTTCTTCCCTTCTTTCGCTCGATTTGATATTTCTGCATTACGGTCTTGGGTTAGGCCAGATCGAGGTAAGCCCAAAGACTTCCATGGCAACAAACTGCAAAGTCCGAAGGGCTTACCTCATGGGTCTTAAATGGACACTTTTGTGTGCTATTTACGCCTTAAAAGGAAAGACACGGATCGTTTATAACTTGGGTTTGGCCCAATTGATGGATTTCTCTCGCTAACTTCAAATTTGGGGTCTCAATTAACATTGTTTTTCTTTTTTGTGCACATTTTCTTGGGTCTTATCCGTTCATCTATTGGGCTTTCAACCCATTTTCTTTTCCAAGCATTCTCTAGCATTTTAAATTGAAAATTGTCAATATGGAGAGTATAAAAAAAAGATAATTTAAATAAAAAAGAAAATTTTTAATTAAAATTTAATGCAATGAAATAAAAAATGGTTAATCTGGAACCATATGCCACATTATTGAACTTCTACTCGATGAGTATTACTTTTCATTTTTCTTGGGAACTAGGCCTAGTAATGAACTTCTTGAGTACCTAAATCAACCCAATTAAAGCTTTACTCATATGGACCGCAATAAGTTTTCTTGGTGGTGAATAAGTTTTCAATATACAATTTGTGAATTTTAGAAGGATTGTAATTAGGCCCACAAACAATCACATACAGGCATTTGGTTGCCTTAATCTGCAAGTACACAGAGTCGATATAGTATAGAAAAAACAGTATTTCAAGATATCGTTCCCACGAAGACTAATATTCACTAATTTAATTAATTCTAGTTAAAGCAAACAATTAAATTAAATTAAAGAAGAAATTAACTAATTAAAAGAGCTAATTAAATAAAGAGAAAATTAATAAATAAGAAAACATTAGGGCTTTGGGGTTCACTTGCAAGGAATAATTAATTATCATGCAATTCTAATTATTCAAGTTGAAATAACGATTACACTAATGTATCTATGTCCTCTCCCAAGGTACACAGGTATATTCAATCAAGTGATTATCATCTCCCGATGCATAACCTAATTAATCAAACTCATTAAGAACAAGTAATCTATTGGTTATCACCCTAGTTGAGGATATCCCTATCTCTAACTCTAAGATATTTATTCTTCTAGTGCACGGATCATACTTCACCTCCCAGTTCTTCATACAATCCCAAAAAGTGAATCTATGATGATCAAGCATAAATTCAGGATTAAGAATAAGAAGAATAAATTCAACCAACAAATAATTAAAATATGCATAGATAATTAAAAATCCAAACAAGCTACATCCCTAACCCTAACTAGGGAACTAGCTACTCATAAAATAAAATAAGAACAAATTGAAATAAAATAATAATAAGGTCTAAGATATAAAATCTAAGATACCCTAGGAGAACCCTAGGATGAGTATTTATACTAATAATTTATATAAGATTGCTTGAAAAATAAGTTTAATCCTAATTGAACTTGGACTCTTTAACCACAGCAATAAACCCAAAACCCCAACTTGATTTACGGCATGAGAACAACGTCTCCCCCGCGCGGGATATAGTCGAATAACGCACGGGAGTCATCTTTTTATTTCACTGGCTGCTTTGCTGGAATTTGGCTCCACTTTGATTTCACATTCCTTGGTGAACTCCCATCGCTAGCTTATGTGGCAAATAGCTTATGGCTGACTTTTTCTTCCATTGACCTTTGACTTCTTTCTTTGCTTAAGACCATGTGACAATCACAAGGCTGACATGGTTTTCTTTCCTTTGTTCTTAATACCTTTTTTGTCCATTTTTCATGGAATTAGCTCTAAATTAATACCTACAAACAAATAAATTAAATATGAGAGAATATCTTGAATTTTACATTAATTTAAACCATAAAAGTGCTAAAATATGTATTAAATTAATCACTAAATATACACTAAATATGACCTTATCAGCATTGATTTCAAATTTTTGGCCCTTTCTAGAACCAAATCAAAATTGTTCTCAAGACTAACAAGAGGATGCCCTAATATATTTGCCTCACTCCAATATATTCGCCTTATGTGTATGGTTTTAACTTTTACTCGTTCAACAAAGTTTGATTTTGGATTACTCAAATTCAATATGACTATCAAATATTAATTAGGAATTTTATACCAAAAGAAAAAAAACTTTTACTCATTCATTTGGCAGGAATGAAATATTTCTAATTCAATGGTTGAGTTATATAGTAACATGATTGAAATACAGAGAACATATGGAAGGAAATTTTCTTTTGTATCGTATGAAATTACTTCATTCGTAAGATGATTTCATAATGAAAACTTCAACTTCATTAGTATGTTTAAATGTTAATGAGATGTCCCCTAATAATTGAATATTTGCTGTGATGAAAAAGGGAAACCCCCCAGAAAAAAAATTGCAAGAAATCCTGACACAAGAACTAATTCAACATTTTCGTTTAACTGCATCACAGATAATTAATTATCAACAGTAAGGAAGACGCAAAATGAGGCAAAAGGACACATCACTTTCATGCACAGACATACATCTTGAAAATTAGCTATATATATGAAGCACAAAGTCCACTAAACTTCCAAGTATGGGGAATGTGATTAATACCTGTTAAAATTTCGTGTGCTTTTAAATTTCGGGTGATGAAAGAAAAATATTCATGGAAGACAATATTGGTGGTCTTATCCATGAATAATCACAGTGACAAAATTAAGATAACCATTCGCCTGGTGTGGCCCTACTGGAAGTTGCAAGAAGAAAAGTTTTGTGAAACTCCCAACGAAAGGAATTGTCTATTTGTCTTTGAAACTTGACTTGATTAAGACTTTAACCCCCAATAATATACTACAAGTTGAAGATATAGTCGAGACGTAAATCCTGTTTCGTTAATAATAAATTTGAAAGATCACAACTTAGCTGCTCGGTCCAAGTTCGCATTAATACAGTGGACTCCTAATAACAGGGTTCTTAATATGGAGGACCTGATAAAAAAACATATTAATACCTAATTAAGGTTCTCTAGAAAAAAGTATTACCTAATTAAGGAATGATTAATGATGGGGAAAACCCGAACTAATCAGATGATTTTCCCGAGTTGCGAACCATCAATAATTAAGTCCGAGGTGTGATTTTTTATTCTATCACATGTATCATTAATATTTAAGGCTTGTTAAATTATCTTACTCCAAACAGTCTAAAAAATTTCCCCTGTTTTAATGTCTTATCATATCTGTTACAAAATCATATACTACTTATTTGGGCTGATCTAGTATCTTGGGTTTATCTTGGTTGGACGACAGACATGAAAGAAAAGATTTCTGCAGGTAAATTTCTTAGTTCTTCCTTGGCTATAGGCTATGTAGCCCTGATTGATGCCTTTAAGTATGTTAATGGTTTAATGCTTAACTTGATCTTTAAACTATATTAAAAAAAGGATAGATTAGTTTATAAACTTTTATTTGAAATAAATTAGTCCCTAAACTCTTATTTTGAGACAAATAAGTCCTTAAATAAATGAAAATTTAACAGAAATCGTTAAAAATTAAGAATTGTGACTTTTATTTTTAAATTAAAAACTTGATATGAAAAAATTACGTCTATGCCAGATAAGGGATCAAACGGTTTCAAACAAGTTTTCGACCATCTAAGAATCAATCTGTTTCAAAATAAAACTTTAATGACCAATTCAACTCAAATAAAATTTAAAGACCAATCTATCATTTTTTGTATAGTTCAAGGACTAAATTGGGTATTAAATCATATGTTAATTAATCTTGTGAACTCTACAAACATTTTTCCTCAATTTTAAAGTATATTCCATGAGGTCCACTTTAGTAATAATATTCTCTTAGCCGTTAAGCTAAGTGTTATTCAGCAACCAATTAAATTAATAACCAAACTTAACCAAAATTTAGAAGATAGATAATGGTAATTTATCTACATCCAACCATAAACCTTTTTTTTTATACAGAGAATTGGGTGTTCGAGAGAAACTTTTTCTTTGTTTTTCTTCATAATAGGAAGGGGGTGGAAAATGGAGCATCAAAATAATTAAACAAACAAACCATATGGATCGCATTAAAGATAAAATAAATGAATGAGATTTTTTAATTGTTATCAAATACTCGGTAAACTGCTGCTTTGTGATCTATATCCATGGGGCAATAATTGCCTTTGAATTTGATCAATTCTCTTTCAATATACTGAAATTCTGTTTCATTTGTCAATAAGGAAAGCGCAAATCCCCTGTATAAGTCGGAGGCAGGGGCAGCTCATGGATTGTTGCAACCGCCAACGGATTTTTATAGTATACATAGTAATATTAATTAATATTTTGTTATTTGTTTCGACAATTCTTTTGTTCTTTATTTAAGCAATGGTGTTTCAAGAAAAATATTATGGATGAAAATGAGTTACCCATGCAATTTGAAACGGAGATAGCTTATATTTTTAACACTTGCACAAAGGGTAGAGTAAAAATTAAAGAAACAAACAAGGGAAAATATAGAACAAAATAGTTAAATAATTAGGCGAAGATGTATGGTTTGAACTAAACCAGAGTTTTCTTTTTTGAAGGCAAATTTATTAGAAAGCCATCAAAAAGGCTAAGATGAACAAAACACCAGAAAGAAAGCAAGCAGAACAGCAAACTCTGAAACTGAGGAACAAGTCTATCAACTCCCGCCTTACCCAAACATCAGCCTCATTATTAGCTTCACGACGAGTATGTTGAATCTGGAAATTAGAAAGTTTAATTTTCAAAGGCTAAACATGAATAGTAAATATTACAAAGACTACAAAATAAAATAAGAAGTATCTTCACAAGCATCAGAAAATAGGAGCGGCGATCCTATGCTATTATTGCGTAAAAATATTGACGTATTTGAACAAGAAGCAATAGCCCAAGGCTCGATCCTGTCATCTTCAGAGTCTTCATCAACATCACCGATTTGCTTAACAAAATAATCCTCTGGCGCCACCCTTATACTCTCCAATTCCATTGCAACTTGTTTCATTGTAGGCCTTTTCTTTCCATTAAGATTCAAGCATCTCTTGGCAAGCTTGGCAACTGCCATAATCTCTTTTTGTGGACCACCGTTCCTCACTCGTGGATCCAGAATATCGAATAAGGAACTCTCCTTCATTGAAAGCAAGAAAACAGGAACCAAGCCTTTTACTTCCTCGTTTGTTTGTACGGAGGAGAAAGGTTTTTGTCCGGTTAAAAGTTCTGCCAAAACAACTCCAAAGCTATAAACACCACTCTTCTCTGTAAATTGATGGGATTGAAAATACTCTGGATCCAAGTATCCAAAAGTTCCTTGTACTTGGGTAGTTAAGTGAGTTTGCTAAAGTCCAATTGATTTTGAAATTCCAAAATCTTACACCTTTGCTCTGTATTTATCATCTAAAAGTATGTTGGTTGACTTTATGTCTCGATGATAAATTGGGACAGAAGCAGCTGAGTGCAAATAGGAAAAAGCATTTGCAGCTTCTATTGCTATTCGCAAACGCATTTCCCATGTAAGTGGGAATTCGTCACTTTGGTCATTTATCATCTGAAAGAGTGTTCCATTTGGGACGAACTCATACACCAACAAAGGAAATTGGAGGCAGCATCCTAATAACTTAACCACATTTCTGTGGTTAATTTGTGAGAAAATCATCACCTCATTGACCCACTGTTCAAGCTGTTTTTCATCCAAGAACTGTTTCTTCTTTTCTTTCTTTACTTTAGACTTCTTAATAGCCACAATGCGACCATCTACTAACATTCCTTTATAGACAGTTCCTTGGGCCCCTTGACCAAGCACTCGATTCTCGTTATAGTAGTCAGTCGTCTTCTCCAACTCCTTTGAAGTAAAAATTCTTATTGTTTCAATCTTACCTTCATTGCACGAAAACTGTTGCTGCAATAATAGTGTGAAGTATCTCTGTTTGCGCATGATGTTTATTCTTCTTTTTAGTATCTTGTACATGAACCATGCAGCAAGTAGCAAAAGTATTGCCCCAATACTTATGCCACAACCTGTACATTCAAGAGGTGAGGATGGCACATTAAGAATTTGATGTCATAAAGGTACGTAATATCATATTTCAATAAGTTGAACGTTTTAGTTAAACTATATATATAGCACTTTCCCGGAAAGAAAGCATATATATATATATATATATATATAATCAATTATATTGTTTCTTAGCTAATAAATTAATGTGGTTTTTGATCAGTTTATACTGGTTAAATATTTAAATTCGCTGAAGGCTTAACTAAAAAGCAGCAACTAATAATTAAGGAAAATATTCTAATTTAGTGATCTAAATCATATATTTTGTGGAACAGCAAGCATTTTATTCAAATATTTATTTAAGTAACGTTTACTATATGTGCCATATTGCTTATATTAATACTATATAGAAACTTTATGTATAATGCTCACCTATAAAGATTGACGAGTAGTACTTTCTTGAAATACGTTTCAGCTTGCTGCCATCTTGATCACTATCGTATGCATATCCAGGGGGCATGACGTCGGGGAACAATAATTGCCAGGTTCGTTCAAACAAAGCATATAACAATATCTATACCTAGGATCCCCACATTTGTCTCTTGCTGTCATTGATCACGTAAAAATATACTGTATGTTAAGCAATACAATTAGAGCAAAGGTAATTAAATGCCAAAAATCAGGGAGTTGGCGAAAGTCTTAATTATCAGTACAAATATAACAATATTGTTAATTATTAAATTTCTTATCTTTTTTTCATTTTCATTGCATTCGTACATATCAGGTACATATACATATACATTTTTTAAATTAAATGATAAATGATAATTAAACTATTTTCTTCAAGAGATAATATAGTAGTAAGTTAATTATAATAAAGATAAAATTGATTAATTTTTAAAATGATTTAATAATTTAATAAATATATAAAATATTAAGAAAGATAAATAAAAAATTTTAATTTAACTCAAAAATATCAATGATATATTCAAATATGTTAAAAAATTTTTTATAGTATTCATACTTTTATAAAAATTATAGATTATAAATTAAAAGTTATAGTATAAATTATTTGAAAAAAATTAGATAATACCGTACCTTTGCAAACGTCCTGAAGGTAGCCACTATAATAGGTATCATTCTCAATATATTCAATATTCTTTGTTTTGCTTCTATAATATAATTTAATTCAATTGTAAATATTTAGTACTGTTTTTATATCACTAGTCAGTCTTTATCACATGCGTTGTACGTGCGTTATTAATAATAACAATAAATAATAAAATAACAAAAATTTTAGAAAAATAACTACGTACATTTAAGTGAATGATAATTAAATTATAGATAAGTAAGTTTCAAATTAAATTATATGAAACTGAATTATAATTAAACTATTTTCTTCAACATATAAGATAGTAGTAAGTTAATTATATATGATGAATGTAAAATTGATTAATTATTTATATCATTTAATAATTTAATAAATACATAAAATTATTAAAAAAGTTAAATAAAAATTTTTAATTTAACTCAATAATATTAATGATATATTAAAATATGTTAAAAAAATTTATGCGATTCAAAAATTTTACAATATTCATACTTATATATATATATATATATATATATATATTACAGATTATAAATTAAGAGTATAGTATAAATTATTTGAAAAAAAAATTAGATAATACCGTACCTTTGCAAACGTCCTGAAGGTAACCACTATAATAGGTACCATTCTCAATGTAGTATCCATTATAGGAGCAAACACATAGATGAGTAGAGGTCAAGTTTGACCAACAAAATTGGCCATCGGAGGTACAATTGGTGTTGGAACCTTCTTTCAGCTCACAAAATCCCATTTTCGGTGTGGCAAATTGCAGCGATGAAGGGGCGTGCGTCCTATTTTTCTGATCAGGGCTTGTCACATAACTCCACAACCTATTGTCAATCAAGAAAGCAGAGGGACATGATATGTTACTGGAATAAATCTTTTTCATATTTGCCGCAAAGGAATTAAGACCCCACGGAACTGGGAGCTGGCAACTACCAAAAGTCGACGTTCCATCGCTATTATTACTTTGTTGCAGGCAGCCTCCAATAGGATCAGTAGTTTCATTACGAAATATTGCCAAATTGCCGCAACCCACAGAAGCGAAGTAATTGGAGGTAGAGAAGAAAAAAGGGCTGCCTATTAGATTGACACTAGAGCCAGTGCTATTTTTATCGGGGCAATCGGAATAAGTTATTGGATTATTGACGAGGATTTCACCCTTCCAAAATGAAGTATTGAGTAGTTCCAGATCATGGATCTTATTTGTAAAAGCCTTCTGCTTCTGCTGGCCCTGCTGATCAGTTATATTAATGCATGATACCTTAAACCAATCATTCTTATAACAACCATGTTCTATTCCAAATGGGTACTCAATAACAACATCGCCACATCTTTTTGTACAAAAAATCCTCTTTGATTCTGTGCCTGGTCCAAGACATTTTTCAGCTGCTTGCCAGGAGTATCCAGAAAAATGTTAGTTACTATTTCTAATCACTATTTTATATATATATATATATATATAATTATTAAAAAAATTGGACTAGCTACAATTTTATTTAAATCTCATGTAATAATTTCAATTTCATTTCTACTCAAATCATAGTTTTTTTTTTGTTTTCCTTTTCAATTTGCTGCAACAATTATTATAGATTTGAATCTTATGTTACTATTTGAAATATCTAATATTGGTATTGATACATATATATTAATAATTTTTTCATGTAAGTATATTCTTTTTTTATACTCTTTCTATACATATAATATGTGATATCTATAATTTTCAAAACACACACACACACACATATGTATGGTTCATATTTTGACAAATCAACCATTGGAATATGTTTGAATATATCATGCACATATTTTTTTATGATGCATTAATCAAATATATTACATACATAAATCTTATAAAACCCATACATCTACTAAGGAATCACTAGATAGATTAATGTACCATCAATATAATAATATTAATTAATAATTAACAAATAAATTTAGGTCAATAATAAGCTCTCTCATAGGTATCTTAAACAATTTAGGCTGATAAGCTTATAAAACATTAGTAATTAATTTAAAATCTGGCACGTATGATCTATCTGAATAGAATATTAAATTAATTAAATGATTGAATTGCTGATTAAAAAAGATATGACTTAATATTTACAATGAATGTAAGTTGATTTCTCCTTAATTATATTAGTTTTTTCAATTTTAATTACATATATATAGACACACATGCACGTGTGCTTGCATACGCATAGATACACACCCCCTACGTGTCTCATGAATGGTTATTAGTAAAACAACCATTTTACTTTTATATGTTAACGAGAGAGGGGTGTGTATGGGTGGACAGATGTCCATGATCATATAATACGAAAATGTTTATACTAGCTGCTAACAAGAAAATTTTCATTTATTTTTTTTATTGGTGCTCAATTTTCATTTGTTTTTGTTGCAATGCAAAAGTGTATATTATAAAATCAAAATAAAAATAAAATCAAAATCATAAATTGCATGTCAAAAGGATATGCCAATAGTGAGTGGTGAGATTGACCTTCCAAATTGCACGTTATGTTAGAACTCCACTTCAGAATCGCAGGAACATGTCTGGTACCAATTCCAATGGGGCGGGGAAACGCAGAATCGTCGAAGATGAAAGCAGAACTACATCTGTTGCTTTCCTTAGCAGCAGGAAAAATTTGTGTCATGTTTGCAGCCAAAAAAGTGAGATCGTCGGGAATATTATATGAGGTGCAGGAGTCGCCATTGCCACATCCTCGTTGCAGGCAGCCGCCAATGGGGATATTATTACTAAGAAGAGTAGCCAAATTGCCGCAGCCTATAGAGCCAAAGGAGTTAGCGGTTGAGAAGGAAAACGGACTCTTACCTAGGATATTAATAAAGGCACCGTTAACATTGTTGTTATCTTCTTTCTTGTCGCTGCAGCTGAAATGGATTACTGGGTTGTTGACGACAACGCTGTCTGAATAAGAAGCCACTATCTCCAGATTAAGGCGCTTTAAGAAGGGCTTTTTTCGTCCACCAGTTTTGTTGCAAGTTACTTCAAAATAGGTATTAGGATAACACCCTTCTCCTATCCCAAATGGGTATGTACTAGAAACATTCCCACATTTTTGTTGTCTACAATCTCTGGACTTGCCTCCTTTCGAGGCTATTGCTTGTGCAAGCCATAGTAGCATGAGACAGTAAAACACAAAGCGAACACCCATTACTTAATTAATTCTCTCTTTCTCCCTCCAGTACTCTTTGTTATTTTCTATAATGAAATAATGAAAATAATGACTTAGATAGGGGCCTAATATATAGCCTGGCCTCTCCTTATTTACCCTGATCAAGTTTCAAAGAAATTTCTTAGCTCGTGTACTTGCGGTCATAATTTCGTGTCTATATATTTTAACTTTTGAATATGCCACTGACTTTGTTTATAGAAAAATCACCACGTGATAATACACAGATACAATAAAGTTGGTTCCAATTTTTCACACTTAAGATTGACAAATACATATTGCATTCCCTATTTGTTGATAAGAATATTTTACCGATTAATTACTAGACTTCAATGATGACAAGCTATAGTGTTAGATGCCTTACCCTCATAAGTATCGCATATTGATTGAAGTAATTAATTTGTCAGAAATTTCTAAGGTCCTGCGCTGCACTCTCCTCTTCCCCTCTCTAAATTGTAAAAAATTAGTAATGGAGCATGTAGATGGTAGTTTGAAATCTATTTACACCCATGGATTCTTACTTCCACCAACCATGAAGATTTCAACAATTGTGGCTTGTCAACAATGGCTTCCACCAACCATGAAGATTTCAACAATTGTGGCTTGTCAACAATGGCTTCCACCAACCATGAAGATTTCAACAATTGTTGGCTAAGTTGTCAACTATTGTTGGCCTTCATTTGGCTATAAATAGCCATGAGAACTCTTGGCAAAATGCATAAGAAAACAAGAGCAAGTTCAAGTATCAAGCAAGCAATTGAGAGAGCTTGCAATTGTGAGAGAGTTTTGGGAGAGAGTGTTAGTGTGAGAGTAAGAGAGTAAGCTAAGTGGGTAATATAAATATCCCACGGTTAGCTAGTGTTTGGAGAAAATTAGGTAATTTAATTTTCTCTGGTAATGCTCTCGGGTCTTGAGGTCTTAAGCTTAGCATTTAAGCTTGTATTATCTCCTTGATTATAGTGTAATATTTTCTCGTCATCTTTGCCCGTGGACGTAGGCTTTAAGCTGAATCACGTAAATCATGTGTCTCCTATTTGTTTTATTCTTTGCACTTCATTTCTTGTGCATGTCCAAATTTATTTCCTGTGCATTATTTGCCTGCATATTGGCTACTTCGGGCCCACCTACCCCAACAAACTGGTATCAGAGCGGGTAATCGACTGCCGTCTCGACTATCTTTGCTATATTTGCAAAGTTAGTTGGCTGTGATATTGTGTTGCTTCCGTTCGGTCCGAGCTGTCTGGTTAATTTGCAAGTATGGCTGCAAATGTCTCAACGACCAAGTATGATATTGAGAAATTCACAGGAAAAAATAGTTTCAGTTTATGGCGTATCAAGATGCGGGCCATGCTGGTTCAACAAGGGTTGATAAAGGCTTTGGGAGGCAGAGATAAATTGCCGGAATCACTTTCGGCTGAGCAAAAGGACGAGTTGATGGAAAAGGCACATAGTGCCATCTTACTTAGTCTTGGAGATGAAGTCTTACGAGAAGTCGGGACAGATTCCACTGCACCCGGCTTATGGCTCCGGTTGGAGAAGAAATACATGACAAAGTCTCTGACCAAAAGGCTGTTTCTCAAGCAGCGGCTTTACACTCTCAAAATGGAAGAAGGTACATCCTTATCGCAGCATCTGGATAATTTCAATACAATTATTATGGATCTCAATAATATTGATATTAAAATCGAGGATGAGGATCAAGCTTTGATTGTTTTGTGTTCTTTGCCTCATCCATACGAGAACTTCGTGGAGAATATGTTGTACGGTCATGATGAAATTACTCTCGATGAGGTAAAAGCTGCTTTGGGCTCTAATGAGCTGAGGAAGAAATTAATCGGGAAAGCAGTTGAAAGCAGTCAAGGAGAAGGCTTGGTTACTCGGGGGAGATCCAAGACCAGAGGTGGAAATTCAAGTAGCAAAGTCTTCAGATCACAGTCCAGGAAGCGTGTGCAATGTTATTTCTGCAAGAAATACGGGCACATTAAGAGGGAATGTCCAAAGAAGAAGGAGAAAGGTGAGCCACTAGAGCAGACCAAGGACGGTGCACATGTGGTTGTTGCTCAATCTTCAAATGATGCTGAAACTGTTCTAGCAGTATCTGACTCACAAGTTGGTGAGAGGTGGATTCTTGATACAGCTGCCACATTTCACATTAGTACCTCCAAGGAGTTGTTCTCAACGTACGAGAGGTGTGCCGGCTTGGCTTTAATGGGAAATGACCATGCTTGTAAAGTTGTGGGGATTGGCACTGTCCGTATCAAGATGTTTGATGGTATTGTTAGAACCTTGACAGAGGTTCGGCACATTCCAGAAATGAAGAAAAATCTTATTTCCTTGGGGACTTTGGACAAGAAAGGCTTTCACTATTCTGGTGAAGGTGGAGTACTAAAAGTATTTTCTGGTGCTTTGACTGTGATGCGTGGACATATGGAACAAGGACTTTATTTCTTGGATGGTTCCACTGTTATAGGCGCTGGAACAGTGTCTTCGTCCGTTGATCCAGATGCTGACACCACCAAGTTATGGCATATGCGGCTTGGGCATATGAGTGAGAGAGGTCTATCTGTGCTTAGCAAATAAGGCTTGCTGAGTGGCCAGTGCACTGGAAAACTTGAGTTTTGTGAGCACTGTGTATTGGGCAAGCAGACTCGTGTGAAATTCAACACGGGGATCCATCAGACCAAAGGTACAGTCGATTACTTCCACTCTGACCTTTGGGGTCCCTCTCCGGTTATTTCCAAAGGTGGTTACAAATACTTTGTGACTTTTATTGATGATTACTCAAGAAAGGTGTGGGTGTATTTTTTGAAAAACAAAGATCAAGTCTTTGTCACCTTTAAGCAATTCAAGGCTTTGATCGAGAACCAGACGGGGAAGAAGATCAAGCGGCTCCGAACCGATAATGGTTTGGAATATTGCTCGGGTGAATTTGATGAGTTCTGCAAAAATGAAGGGATAGTGAGACACCGCACTGTCCGACATACACCACAGCAGAATGGAGTTGCAGAACGGATGAACAGAACTCTTTTGGAACGAGCTCGATGCATGAAACTAAATGCTGGTCTCAGTGAAGATTTTTGGGCTGA
Organism: Microcos paniculata; assembly: GCA_030664755.1. Taxonomy (NCBI): domain Eukaryota; kingdom Viridiplantae; phylum Streptophyta; class Magnoliopsida; order Malvales; family Malvaceae; genus Microcos; species Microcos paniculata. The sequence goes on along the minus strand of CP131462.1, from coordinate 7,253,065 downwards.
AGTAATTAATACTGCATGCTATTTGGTGAATAGATCTCCGTCTACAGCTATTGAGTTGAAGACTCCTGAGGAAGTATGGTCTGGTCGTCCTGCTGATTACTCTGGTTTAAGAGTGTTTGGTTGTCCGGCTTATGCTCATGTCAATGAAGGTAAACTGAAGCCGCAAGCAAAGAAATGCATATTTCTTGGATATGGCCAAGGGGTGAAAGGATACAGGTTGTGGTGTCCTGATCCGGTTTCACCAAAGTTCATGTACAGCAGAGATGTGACTTTTGACGAGTCATCCATGCTTCGATCCACAAAAAATTCCCGGGAAAAGGAGGAGTCAGTTGAAAAGGGAGATCATGGTGTCGAGCAGCAGGTGGAGTTTCAGGTGGAGGCTCATATTCCTACTTCGAATGAAGGTATTTCAGTCCAAGGTGAGCGTGATGAGGTGGAGGACTCACATGAGGAAAGAGTTACACCTCAAGAACAACAATATAGCATTGCCTCTGGTAGATCGAGGAGACAGATCAAACCTCCTCAAAGGTATGTAGATGTAAATCTAGTTTCTTATGCACTTAGTGTGGCAGAGTCCATTGGTCCAGAACCTTCCAATTACAATGAGGCTATCACATGTAATGAGTCAGCACAATGGGCAGTTGCTATGAATGAGGAGATGGAATCTCTTCACAAGAACGAGACATGGGAGTTGGTTAAACCGCCAGATGGTCGAAAAATTGTTGGTTGCAAATGGGTCTTCAAGAAAAAGGAAGGTATCCCAGGGGTTGAAGCTGATAGATTCAAGGCACGGTTGGTTGCTAAGGGTTTCAGTCAGAAGGAAGGGGTTGATTACAATGAAGTTTTCTCTCCAGTTGTGAAACATAGCTCCATTCGTGTGTTACTTGCCATGGTCACTAAGTTCAATATGGAACTTGAACAGCTAGATGTTAAAACAGCTTTCTTGCATGGTGAGCTTGAAGAAACAATCTACATGCATCAACCAGAGGGGTTCAAGGTGCTCGGTAAGGAAAACCACGTCTGTTTGCTAAAGAAGTCATTATATGGCCTGAAACAATCACCGAGGCAGTGGTATAAACGGTTTGATAGTTTTATGATTGATCATGATTACATACGATGTGATTATGATGCTTGTGTTTATCACAAAGAACTCCCTGATGGTTCGTTCGTCTATTTGTTGCTGTATGTTGATGACATGTTGATTGCTGCAAAAAGCATGTCGGAAATCAACAAGTTGAAATCTCAGTTAAATGGTGAATTTGAGATGAAAGATTTAGGAGCAGCTAGGAAAATTTTGGGTATGGAGATTCACAGAGATCGGAAAGCGAGGAAGCTTTGGTTATCTCAGAAGAACTACATTGAAAGAGTTCTTAAACGCTTTGGCATGAGCCAAGCAAAGCCTGTGAGTACCCCTTTAGCAGCTCACTTCAGGCTCTCAATACAGTTGTCACCACAAACTGATGATGAAAAGCAACAGATGGCTCAGATTCCATACTCGAGTGCAATTGGTAGCATGATGTATGCTATGGTTTGCACTCGTCCAGATATTTCACATGCAATCAGTGTGGTGAGCAGGTACATGTCTTGTCCCGGTAAAGAACATTGGTTGGCTGTGAAATGGATTCTCAGGTATTTGAGAGGCACTGCAGATATATGCTTAGTTTATGATCAGAGTAACAGTTCAAGCTGTGTCATGGGTTACGTGGACTCTGATTATGCTGGAGATTTGGACAAAAGGAGATCTCTGACAGGTTATGTCTTCACGCTTGCTGGAGGTGCCATAAGTTGGAAGGCTGTATTACAGTCTACAGTTGCTTTATCTACAACTGAGGCAGAATACATGGCAGCAGCGGAAGCGGTTAAAGAAGCATTGTGGTTGAAAGGTCTGGTTAACAGTTTGGGTTTCAAGCAGAACTCGACAGTTATTTACTGTGATAACCAGAGTGCTATTCATCTGACTAAAAATCAAATGTTCCATGAGCGAACCAAGCACATTGATGTCAGATATCATTTTGTCCGGGATCATGTTTCACAAGGTGATATTGAGATAAGTAAAGTTTCTACTCAGGAAAATCCCACAGACATGTTAACAAAGGTCATTCCTTCTTACAAGTTCAAGCATTGCTTGGACTTGGTTGGTATTTGTAGTTGGTGATTGCCCTTAAGGGCATACGAGGCAGAGATGATCCAGTTCGAGAAAATTACTATGATCGATTTGAAGAAATTTCAAACTAAGGTGGAGATTTGTAGATGGTAGTTTGAAATCTATTTACACCCATGGATTCTTACTTCCACCAACCATGAAGATTTCAACAATTGTGGCTTGTCAACAATGGCTTCCACCAACCATGAAGATTTCAACAATTGTGGCTTGTCAACAATGGCTTCCACCAACCATGAAGATTTCAACAATTGTTGGCTAAGTTGTCAACTATTGTTGGCCTTCATTTGGCTATAAATAGCCATGAGAACTCTTGGCAAAATGCATAAGAAAACAAGAGCAAGTTCAAGTATCAAGCAAGCAATTGAGAGAGCTTGCAATTGTGAGAGAGTTTTGGGAGAGAGTGTTAGTGTGAGAGTAAGAGAGTAAGCTAAGTGGGTAATATAAATATCCCACGGTTAGCTAGTGTTTGGAGAAAATTAGGTAATTTAATTTTCTCTGGTAATGCTCTCGGGTCTTGAGGTCTTAAGCTTAGCATTTAAGCTTGTATTATCTTCTTGATTATAGTGTAATATTTTCTCGTCATCTTTGCCCGTGAACGTAGGCTTTAAGCTGAATCACGTAAATCCTGTGTCTCCTATTTGTTTTATTCTTTGCACTTCATTTCTTGTGCATGTCCAAATTTATTTCCTGTGCATTATTTGCCTGCATATTGGCTACTTCGGGCCCACCTACCCCAACAGAGCAAAATTATATTTGTCCAGGAAAAGTGATGGCGCACTGAGAAGAACAGAATGTGGATGGTTGGAGGAGGGAAATGATTCCCACACGGCACTTGCCCTGGGCGAAAAGGAAATCGATTAATCTATCATTGCATTATGGGACGCCCAAATTTCGGGAGCTTTTCATTTTTAATTTTGGTTTTGCAATCCTTGATAATAATATAATAATAAATAATTGTAAGAAAAGAATTTAGCAATTGTAGCAAGATCAAGTGAAACATCAAGTGAAGACCATGTATATGTTTTCTCTTTCTCCCGGCTGATTCAATTGGTTCTGTTTCTAAGGAAAATGATAATTTAGCTTAGGGAATTTAAATCAATAAATAGTTCCAGTTTTCCCACTTCGGACACCACACTAACAATATTGTTAATTATATACAAGAAACAGATCTGTAATTGTGGAAATGTCATAAGCACAAAGCGCTTTTCAATTTTTTATTGTGGAAGACGGATTAGATATAAGCATAAGATAACTGCACGCTCGTTATAAAAAAATCAGCCCACCAAACTTAAATAATTACAAATAAAATGTTGTTTTAATTTTTTTTATTTTTCTCAGCCAATAAAGATATTTTATTCCATCGAAATACATGGGTGAATAAAAAACACAAGAGTTTCAATGTATATTGAAACATAAATTTTTTCAGATAACCAAAGGTCGGTGAGTTTCCATAGCAAACTTTCAAGAAAGCTTGCATTGACTTAGGCTCTACTTAGTAATTCTATAGCTTTTGGCGGTGTCGGTGAGACAATTAACAGGTGTGGCAGTGAAAGAAAAGCAACGGTGAAAAAATGTGTAATGGTAAATATAATGGTGGCGGCGCAGAGTGAAAATGAAAAACGACCATAATAGACATTAATATGAAAAGGGAAGTGAGAAGGAAAAATGGTAGAGGCTAGGGTTAAACAGGAATAAAGCAATTAATTCTTTTCATAAATCACCCACTGCAAGGTTCTCCCTCTAGTGAGAAATCGCATAGCACACCATTCCATGTGGGATAACTCATCTCACTGTGAAACACACCTAAGCCAGAAAGTCATGGTCAAAAGCCAAAAAGTGAATTAATCGCCCCACACGGTGTTAACAAAAGAGTTAGGTACTGTATCCACTAGAACGTCAAAAGTTGAAATGTGTGAACAATTGAAAGTGGATTGATGAACATGTTCATACATTTAGAAATTAAGGATGGCGAGCAAAACTTTTGCAAAGTTAATTCATTATACTAATAATCTCTTAGCCGTTAAGCTAATTCATTCAACAACCATTTAAGTTAGTTACCAAAATTTAAAAGACAGATAATATAACTTAAATTTAAGTCCAACCATATATTGTTTGGGAGTGAGATTGGGTGTTTGAGAGAAACCTTTTCTTTGTTTTTCTTCATAAAAGTAAGGGGATTGGCAAATGGAGCACTAAAATTCTTAGGTAAACTCTTCGTTGTGTCCCTGGGGCAATAACTAATTACCTTTGAATTTTATCATTTCTCTTTGATCATGAAGGATCAATCTATTTCAAAATAAAAGTTTAGGAACAAATCTGTCTCAAAATAAAAGTTCAAGGACCAATCTATCTCAAATAGAAGTTTATGGATCAATTTATCTTTTTTTGTATAATTTAGAAATCAAATTATGTATTAAGCCATTAATTTGATTAAGTTTGATATCACATGGTGTTGGTGATGAACTAACATTCATAAGCATTTTGCCTCGTTTTTCAGTTCTGGTTTTCTCCATCTATTTTTTTATTTTCATAGTATTATAAATACTATCGTTGTGATCTTGTAATTATTAGAATTTTTTACACAACTATTTTTACTACATGAAATTAGAGAGCGAATAAGTATCTAAAAAAAAAAATTGATTTGAGAATTGATTAAAGCAGAGCAGGACAAACGAGAGATAAGGTTGAGCTGCCCCTAGCTAGCTATGTACTACAAATTGTCATAAGATTTGAAAAGGATAGTGCTTTATGACTTTAAAACCTTTGAGCTTAGTAGATGAATACAGGGGTATAAAACGAAGACAAAAACTAGCTAAATTCAGAAGAAGAAGGATTCAACTAAACATGAAGAGATATATTAAAGTACAAAGGGAAGAATGTTTAACTAGTTTTGGAAACTTGGAACTCGAAAGTTACACTGTTCTTAATGTTTGACGTAGTTGAACAAGAAGCAGTAGCCCAAGGCTTGGTCATGTCATCCATATCAGAATCTTGATCGTCCTCGCTAATTTGTTGAATGCCATTTGCTTCATCTGTTTCTTCTGATCAACACCAGCTCCATTGCAACTTGTTTCATTGCAGGCCTTCTTTTCCATTAAGATTTAAGCATCTTTTTGCAAGCTTTGCAACTGCTATAATCTCTTCTTCTTGACCATCATTAATCACGCATTGATCAAGAATATGGAACAAGGAATTCTTCTTCATTGCCAGCAGAAAAAAGGGTACCAAGCTTCTCACTTCCTCTTCCTCATCCGATTGTCTGGAGGAGATGGGCTTTTTTTGGAACAACTCCAAAGCTTTGAACATCACTCTTATCTATAAATTGATTTGATCGAAAATACTCTGGATATAAGCACCCGAATGTTCCTTGTACTCGAGTGGTTAGATGAGTTTGCTCAATTGCAACTGGTCTTGAAGTTCCTAAATCTGACACTTTTGCCCTGTATTTATCATCCGAAAGTGTGTTGGTGCACTTTATATCTCTCGATAATAAACAGGTACAGAAGCAGCTGAGTGCAAATATAATAACGCATTTCCAACTAATTCGGTTCTAATTCGCAAATGCATTTCCCACGTAAGTGGAAATTCTTCGTTTGGCTCATGAATCAGTTTAGAGTGTTCCATTAGGGATGAACTCATACACCAACAAAGGGAATCAGGTCTCTAGGCAGCAGCCTAACAATAATTTAATCACATTTCTATGGTTAATTTGTGCTAAAATCATCACCTCGTTAGCCCACTGTGCAACCTGCTTTTCATCTAAGAATTGCTTCTTCCACCAGTTTAGACTTCTTAATAGCCACAATGCGTCCATCGGCTAACATACCTTTATAAACAGTTCCTTGTCCTCCCTGACCAAGGAATATTCTATTCTCGTTATAATAGTCAGTTGCCTTCTCCAACTCCTTTGAAGTAAAAACCCTTATATTCTCAGCCTTACTACCAGCTTCATTGCGGGCAATTGCTGTTGCAGTAGTAAGCTTCCATTCTTTTTAAAGTATTTCCGCTTAAGGTTGAAGTTTCATCTTGCTTTCAGCACTCTTTATGCCATGCACGGAGTAGAAAGAATCGTGTCCCGAAACCTGTGGAGCAACCTGTAGTACAACTCAACAAAAATAATTAAGAGATATGTTAAATTAATTTACCTGTACGTATATAGTAGTAGTTGTAAAAGTGAGAAAGTGATGAATTTTAACAACGCACCTATAATGATTGCCCAATTTTCAGGCCTTTTAGCACGATATTGGGTTGAATCGGATTTCATAGGATGGCACCTATTTCGAATATTGTCGTATTCACATCCATCAGGGCATGCCGACGAATCCAAACGATAATTGCCAGGAGTATTCAAACAAAGCATGCAACAGAACCTATATCTAGGAGTCCCAGTACCACATTTGCCTGATTATGTCATTTATGCAATGAATAAATTTAATTACTGCTATATAATAATTAAGTTTAAGACACACCATTTGCTGTAGGTTCTTTTTACCTCTTCTTGGCTTTTTTTCTGGTGTCTTACTCATGGTTAAGGGTGGCTTTGGCACTCGATTAATGGGTTGGGATTTTTTGATTTACCGTTGGATGCTCGGTTTCTCTCCTTGTTGCCTGTGGTCTTCTTTTTTTTTTGGATGGGCAGTATGGAACCTTTTGTTTGTTGATTTGATTCACTCCTTGTAGTTGTGGGAGTTGATTCTCCTTTTTATGGAATAAAATTTTATCCTGCCTTTCAAAAAAAAAAAAGTTAAGGCACACCATTATACCGTAACAAAAGCTAAAATTACCGCTTTCTTTTAGACTTAACCCCTACACATCTATGTGGATATAGTAGCATATATATATATATATATATTCTATATAATATTTTAAAAATAATATTATTTGTTTGTAGATACGTGGTTTATGTTTTATAGATTTAGAGAGTTCATTTATAAAGTCGGAGAGATTCAATACGACCCATTTTTTGTTAAACGCACAATTTGGCCCTCAAAGTATGTCAGAAAAGAAAATGTGGCCCCTAAACATTTTTTTTTTTTGCATAATTTGACCCTTGAACTTTAAATTTTAGATACTTTGACCCATATTGGTTGTACGCAGATCGCCACATCCTGGTTTTATGCAGCCAGCGATAGGAGTTTTATTACGAAGAACAGTGACCAAATTGCCGCAACCTATAGCCCCGAAAGCGTTATATGTACTTGAGAAGAAAAATGGGCTGCCTTCTAGGTTTACTCCATTGCCTTTATCAACTTTATTCCTGCAGTTGAGGTGAGTTACGGAACTGTTGACGATATCGTTGCCTTCTGATGAATAGGAGCCAAGAAGCTCCAGACCGATACGCGCAATGAAAGGCCTCGCCCATGAACGGTATCCTTGCAAATGACTCTAAATCAGGAATTCTGATAACAACCAGGTTCGATCCCAAATGGGGACGGAATAGTAACACCCCCACATATTACGGTACAAGGAGTCTACATGTAATTTGGTTCTTGCGATGCTGCTGCTCGTATTAGCCATAGTAGCGAGATCAAGCGAAATATCAACTGAACACCCATATGTTCTCTCTTTCTGTTCTCCCAGCTCATTCAATTGTTTTTGTTTCTAAGGAAAATGATGATTCAGTTGGGCGAATTTAAATCAATAAATAGCTCCAGTTTTCCCATTTCTCGGACACCACTAACATTGTTAATTATAAAAAGGATCGAATAGATCCTCCGTATAATGTGGAAATGTTGTAAGCACATGTCGCTTTTCAGTTTTTTATTCTGGAAGATGGGATTTTATATATATATAAAGCTAATTGCATGCTCGTTATATAAAAATCAGCCCACCAAACTTTAATAATTACAAACAATGTTATTTTAATCCTATACTTCGCCATTCACACAAAGTAATCCGCATATTAACGAATTTAAGAGAAACAAAGTACATTTGATAAGCTGGGCCGCTGAAGGGAGCCGAAATGTGAACAATTGAAAGCGGGTACGTACACGCTTTAGCAAGCAGCAATTAGTCAACCAGTTGACTAATTTAAAAGCAGCAATTACATCTTTCATGCATTCAGAAAAGGATAACAAGCAAACTTTTGTAAAGGCAGTTCATTAAGCAAAATTTCTTACTAGCTGTTAAGCATAAGTGTTAATCAACAACCAATTAAGGTAAAATAATTTAAGAGACAGATAATGTAATTAAGTCCAAATATTGATGGAGTTGGCTCCTCTCCATTTTGGGTTTCAAATGGAGAGTCCGGTTAATGAGTGGATGCAAAGCCACCTCATTATAATTGCAATCTATGGTTTGAAATTCTGTCACATCATTAATAATACAATATATTCTAACCAATTTCGTTTTTAACGCCGTTAATATTTTCTCAACTTCTTTTTTGTCCTTCACGTCTTCTTCTTTTCCCTTTCCATTAACTTTTCATTAAAAACCTGCAGTTGTAAGCTACAACCATTACTCTATCACTTGTCATTTTCTATTGACGCTATGCTCTTTTTCGTAATTAATCTCTATAATTGGCAAACTTCCTTTTCTTTTCAATTTGATTTTTTTGTGAGAAAAAGGGTATTTGGAATTGAAACTTTGCATTTGGGATTGGACAACCAGATCGAATCATTGGGTTAAAGAATGATCCAAGATCTCATCCATGGCGGCCTAAAAACAAGAAAATACATCTCGATTAAAAGATTTGGATGCTTTAGGGGATTTTGGTTTTCTTTATCAGAAATTTTTGAGAAAATGAAGTCACGGATAATTCTTTGTTTTTAATTTTCTATTTCTTTACCCTTTTTCATTTTTTGGGGGGGTTAATATGTCCTAATGTTATTTGATTGTGGAAAGAGTTTTAAGATCAAAAGGAAAAAATTTACATATTATATATTTCTTTATTAAGAACAGGTTTTCGAGAGGAAAGAATGCTGAAAGTGAAAACACCATTTGTTGGCATTAAACCAAGTTAGGTAATTTTATTTAGGTTTTACTTAATTACTAGATCCTATATTTTATTAGGAATTAATGTTTTATTAAGAGTGTGTCATTTATTAGTGGGCCCCTTAGGGTTTTAATACTCCTAGTATAAATAGGTTATTATGTTTAGCATTTGAAGAGAGGCTCAGAGACTCAAGGTGTGTTATGAGTGTTTGTGTGTGGGGCTTGAGAGTTACTCAAAGTATGCCTCGATAACCCAGTTGGGTTATTTAAAAAAATCATTGTGATTGTGTGTGGAGCCTCTAATTAAATTGTTTGTTCTAGTTCAAATCAATAAAATTGTTCTTGTGTGGTTTTTGGGAGCTGATTAACGTTCGTTCTTCCGTTGCGTGTTTAAAAAGAATTGTACCAAATATTACAATTCCAACATTAGGTATCGGAGCTAGCAGGTTTTTGCCTGGAGTGAGGATTTCTTCGAGAAAAGAGAAAAGAAGACTACAAATCATATGAGCAGTTGATTTCAATTTCTAATGGGGGAGAATAGAAGGTATGAAAAAGTAACTTTTGATAATTATGAGATTTGGTGTGCAGAAATTAAAATTTATTTGAAAAAATGTAATTTGCTTGATGTGCTACAAAAGGATACTGAAAGGATTTTTTCTGATGAGATCTAGGAGATCAAGAGAGAAAAAGCAATTGGTGTAATTCTCAAATCAATTCCGTTTTGGTGTTAGCCTGTTTTTCATCCTGGTGAGGTGGAATGTATTCCACGTGGTTATTGGGAAAAGGTTAAACAAGTTTTTTGTGATAAAAGAATTCTAGAAAATCATGTTTTGCCTTGTTTTCCTGTTATTGAGTATTGGGAACATCAGCTGTGGGATGATAAATTTGTGGATGAGAAAGAAAAGTTTTTTTATGATGAAATTGTTAAATTGTCAAAAATCGAAATTGAAGAACTTGATTTATGGGATTCTAGCTCGGATTCGAAGTTTATTAATGAAGTTTTTTGCTTGTCAAGAATTGAGGTGGAAAAGCTAGATTTAGCAAATTTTAGTTTGGAAGTCAAATTTGCTTGTGAAGTCTCGAGATTGTCAAATATTGATCTTGAGGGGTTATTTGAGAAATCAGTTTTTGAAGACATGGTTGATGATGCTCCTACACATGTGGGTTCAAAAGAAAATTGACTTGATGAATCTCTAGTTGGAGATTGTTTTATTTTGGATGGGTTGGAATGTGAGATTCCGGATTTTCTGGGCATTGAGAAATTATTGAAGCTTGAATTTGTTCTCGTTGATTTTTATGAAGATGAATGGGTGAAGATGGAAGAATTCTTTGACACCAAAGAAGACATGAAGAATCTATTTAGCAAGCTTGAAGATGGAGCAGTTGCTCATATGAAGATGAAGACCCAGTTTGATTGTAGGAAGAAGATCCTGCATGATTCAGTTACTGCAACAACAATTTCCTTGAAGACTTTAGCTATTGATGGGATTGGTTCTTGCTTTATGGTGAGCTTGGTTTAAGGGAGGCTATGTTGGCATTAAACCAAGCTAGGTAATTTTATTTAGATTTTACTTAATACTAGATCCTATATTTTATTAGGAATTAATGTTTTATTGAGAGTGTGTTACTTATTAGTGGGTCCCTTAGGGTTTTAATACTCCTAGTATAAATAGGTTATTATGTTTAGGGTTTGAAGAGAGGCTCAGAGACTCAGGGTTTGTTATGAGTGTTTGTGTGTGGGGCTTGAGAGTTGCTCAAAGTATGCCTCAGTAACCCAATTGGGTTATTTAAAAAAATCATTGTGATTGTGTGTGGAACCTCCAATTAAATTGTTTGTTCTAGTTCAAATTAACAAAATTCTTCTTGTGTGGTTTTTTGCAGCCGATTAACGTTCGTTCTTCCGTTGCGTGTTTAAAAGGAATTGTACCAAATTTTACAATTCCAACACCATTGAATTGCCTAAAACAAAGTATGTCGCTTTTTCAGTTTTTTTTTCTGGAAGATGGGATTATATATATAATAAGCTAATTGCATGTTCGTTACAAAAAAAATCAGCCCACTAGGCTTAGGCTATGTTGGGAGGGCGGCAAGATTGATTCGGTGTAATTGAAATGATAAAATTAGTTATTGTACATGTTATATTAAGGCTCTATTTGATAGAGTGGTGAGATTGACTCTGATGATATTAAAATGTTAAGGCTAGATATTGTAGTGGTGAGATTAAAAATTTTAGTGATGAAAATAAAATCAGCGGTGAAAAAAAATGTGTTTGGTAAAACAGTGGTGGCAATGAAAAAAGAGAGAGAAATTACCAAATGAGATATTACTTAACAAAAAGAACTCTTTTAACAAAATTTAAAAAAAAAAAAATAAGTGAGGATTTTTTTGGAAAAAAATCCCATCGGAGTTCAATCGGTGCTCAAAGCATCAATAAAGTTTTGACAGTACAAATGCTGTCAACTCATCAATCTCCACCGCACCGGAGAGCAACTTAAGCCTCTGTTTGGTGTGTTTAGCTCTTTTTGAACCCCAAATGCATCGTAACAGTGTGCCAAACAGGACCTAAAATTATAGTGATGAGATTAAAACAAAACAGTGAAAAAATATATGTTTAAAAAAAATAACGGTAACGGTATGTAAAATGACCAATAAGGGTATTAGCATAAAAGTGTATTATATATTACTTTTTGTATTTAATATATTACGTAATATTAACTTTACATATGTGTGTATATATATATTTAATAATTATTATTAATATTCAATTTAAATAATTACTTTTAATTTTAATAATTAATTAATGTTCATTATTTATTTAGAAATCTTTATATATTTTTTATTCAAATTTTATAAATTCATAAAATTTAGATATTGAGAACAGTTTGTCTTAATTGCTATTGAGAAAAGTTATATATTTTTTATTCAAAAGAGAGGGAGGGGGCGTTGTTGCTATTGCTGCAGTTCGAGGAAGAAGGAGGTACCTGGCAAGAAGGTAGGAAGAACTGTAGAAGGAAGAAGACAGTCAACAAAAGGTAAAAGGCAGTCAACAGAAGAATCAAGAGAGAAAAAGGATATGTAAAAAGAATGGTTAATTTTGAGTTTTAATAAAATTATTAAGGACAAAAAGGAGAAAAATATATGGTTTGAGCCCAAGTTGCTCCATTGGAGCCTTTTTGTCCAGTGAAAATTGAGGTTTTAATGGAAAAATTATAACATGGGACCGTTTTATTAGGTCAGTCATGGGATTACCTAGTAAAAATTTGTCAATTCAAAATATTAGTTAAAAGTGAGTCCCTAATTTAGTAATAGGTTTAGCCTCTAGTTTAAAAAAATGAAAGTTAATGGATAAATCCTGAAATTAAGAATATAATGGAGGTAGGGTTTTAGTAAATGTTGAAAAAACTTCTTTATTGACAAAATTCTACTGATTGATCCCATGACTGACGTGATGAGACAATCTCATAAAATAATTTCTCGTTTTAATGGGAGGTCCAATTTGCCACGTGGGCCAACTGGCCCCAATCTGAACTAGCACTTAAGCCTCCTTTTCATTATTTCGGTGCGTTTGAATCCCCAAACAACCTGAATTAGTCTCCCAAACATAGCCTTGAATAAATACAAACAAAGTTATTTTAATCTTTACTATAATTCCCCATTTACCCAAAGTAATCTGCACGTCGAATGGAATCTAGATCAGTATGCTATAAGAGAAACAAAGTATATTTGATAAGTTGAGCTGATGAGGGGAGCCGAAAGGTGAACAATTGAATTGGATTGACGAATTTAAAAGCAGCAACTACATGTTCATGCATTCAGAAAAGGATGAGAAGCAAAACTTTTGTAAAGGCAATTCATTAATTATAATATTTAAGAGTTATTCAACGCCAATCAAGCTGGTATAAAAATTAACTTAAGTCCAAATATTGATTAAGGGTGAGATTGGGTGTTTGAGAGAGAACTTTTTCTTTGTTTTTCTTCCTATTAGGAAGGGGATCGGGAAATGGAGCATTAATATAATTAAACAAATTAACAAACCATATGGATCGCATTAAAGATTAATAATGAATAAGATTTTTGAATTCTTACCGAATTCTCTGGTAAAGTACTGCTGCTATGTGAATATGTCCATGGGGCAATAATTGGCTTTGAATTTGATCAAATTCTTTTGAATATACTGAAATTCTGTTTCATTTGTCAATAAGGAAAGCGCAAATCCCCTTTATAAGTAGGAGGCAGGGGCAGCTCTTCATGGATTGTCGCATCGGATTTGTAGTTTATATAGTATCTAAATTGTTTGTAATAATTCTTATTTTGTTTTTTTTTTTAAGATAATTCTATTGTTCTTTCTTTTAGCAACGGTGTTTCAAGAAAAATAATGTGGGTGCAAATATGAGTTACCCATGCAATTTGAAATGAAGATGGCTTATATTTTTAACACACTTGAACAAAGGGTTTCATGTGGAGGGCATGTGGGAACTATCTGGCAACAAATTGGAATTTATTTCGCAGGGAAATTAGATCAGATCCAAGTTGTCCCTGCTGCAACAAGGAAACAGAGAGTGTGGAACATGCAATTCTATTTTGTGACTGGGTACAAGTGGTTTGGTATGGATTGGATATAGGATATAAGATCAACAGGAATGAAATCACAAATTTTAATGTTTGGATGGAAATCATAATGAATATGGGGCATATTCGAAAGGATGAACAAGAAAGGATCAGAATAACAGTTGCTGTTACATGCTGGCTGATATGGAAAACGAGATGTGAGGTGGTTTTCAAAAAACTGCAGATAAATCCTACTTTGGTACTAGAGAGAATCAAGCAAGTGGTTCAAGAAATACTGAGTATCAACCAGATGGAGCAGAAAGAAAAGCAAGGGAAGAAAAAAGAGATAGTAGGATGGGAAAAACCAGCTCAAGGATGGCAGAAAATCAATTGTGATGGAGCAGTTAATAAAGAACGGATAGAAGCAGGGATTGGAGTGGTGATAAGGAATGATAAAGCTGAAGTGATAGGAGGAATAGGAAGAAAGATTTTCTGTAAAGAAAGCATTGAAGCTGAAGCACTGGCAATAAGAGAGGCTTTGAGGATAGCAGAAGAAATGCAACTGCAGAAAATTATACTTGAGACAGATTCCGAAGTGGTACAGCAGCAAATTACACGACAAGATAATCTGGTGAACTGGAAGATATACCCCATTATAAAGGACGTCAGAATTAGAAAAGGGAGGTTCGAGGAGATAAGGTTTAAATGGGTGAACAGAGAAGCTAACAAAGCTGCGGACTGGGTGGCTGAACAGTCCAAGAAGGAGATGAGCTTTTCAAACTGGGTTAACCAACCCCCATCTTCTTTGGTCAACATCTTGAATAAAGACGGATTACCTGCTCCGCCAAAGGATAATAAACTCTAGACTAGGTACTGTATAGAGAATCTTTTCCAAAAGATACTCTGGAAGTCCTAGCTTCATAGGAAAATATGTCACGTGAATTCTTTTGTAATAATTGTTTTGATAAAGGAAATAGTAGTTCTCTTGTTCTGGCCAAAAAAAAAACAAAGGGTTGAGTACATAATTAAAGAAACAAACAGGGAAAATATAGAGAAAGCAAGCAGAACAACAAACCAAACATTAAACAAAAATCTGAAACAGTGCAACACCCCGGTCAGCTTCCGGCTTGCCAATAATCAGCCTCACTATTAGCTAGCTTATGTTGAAGTTGAAGCTAGAAATTAGAAAGTTTGCTTTTCAAAGAATACAAATATTACTACACACAAAAAAAAAGAAGTATCCTCATCACAAGAATCACCAAAATAAGAAGTATCTTCATCACAAGCATCCAGAAACAGGGGTTGCGATATTACGCTATCACAAGGCTCGGTCCTGTCATCTTCAGAGTAGTTATCATCAACATCACCGATTTACTGAACAGAATCATCTTCTGGCGCTGCCCTAATACTCTCCAATTCCACTGCAACTTGTTTCATTGTCGGCCTTTTCTTCCCATTAAGATTTAAGCATCTTTTTGCAAGCCTAGCAACTGCCAGAATCTCTTCTTGTGGACCATCGTTCCTCATCCGTGGATCCAGAATGTGGACTAAGGAACTCTCTTTCATTGAAATATCATTTGTCCAGGAAAAGCAATGGCCCACTGAGAAAACGAGATGTGGATATGGTTCAAGTCTTCGAAAAGGGTAATGATATTTTGCCCTTTTTTGGGTGTCGGAAATGATATTTTTTCACACGACACTTGCCATGCCAAGGACGAAAAGAAAATTGATTTATCTATCATTGCATTATTATTATGGGACACGCCCAAATTTTGGGAGCTTTTCTTTTTTTTCCTTTTGGTTTTGCAGTCCTTGATAATAATAATACAATTGTAATAAAGGAATTTAGCCATAGTAGCAAGATGAAGTGAAACGTCAAGGGAACACCCATATGTTCTATCTTTCTCCCTGCTCATTCAATTGGTTCTGTTTCTCAGGAAAATTATGATTTAGCTTGGGGAGTTTAAATCAAGAAACAGTTCCAGTTTTCCCATTTCGGACACCACACTAACAATATTGTTAATCTATTCTATTAACAACTACTAAAGGAGAAGACAATACTTGTCACGCCCCGACCCGCAGGCTCGGCCACGTGACAACCGCCGTACCACCTCGAGATGCGTGCCTCGTCAGGCGGGTAACCAAGATGATACAAGGCTTAAAAATAAAGGATATTCGAGCAATATATGAAAAACATATGAAATTGTCAAAGATGATACAGTTTCAAAATATTTAAAATAAATATCACATCTTACAATATTCCATGCAGCGGAAAATATTATTTTTAAATTCACAAATGTATAGGTAAGATGTAATAATATCCCGAGCCAAGTAACACAAAGCAAAAGGGTGGCACCTACATAATCGTGTCCACAGAAACGAACTGGGATCACTGGCCACCAGGACGTCCGCCGTCCAAAGACTGATGATCTAAGAACAAAAGTGAATGGGGTGAGTACATAATCATGTACCCAGTGAGAGACTCGGTTATAAAGACCGATCACCTCAGGCTGGGGATATGAAATAATCCAAATCTCAATTTAATAAATCTTTTACTGAAATATAGATATCCCAAACCAAATCAAATATCAAATCCATAATCATATATACATAAGGGCTGGCATCTGAAAATCGTCCCAATAAGGTATACCCGTGTACAAGGGTATCCACTGGACCGTCAAGGGTTACTTTATACTTTTAAAACATTTTTCTTTACTCTCTGGCTCATTCCCTTGACGTTTGCCATACTGTGGTGGAACACAGCATCTGAAGTCCTGGCGAGTTTCCCTACGCGCCTCTCGCAACCAGGAGCGACTCACCGTGCCCCTCAATAGGCAGTCCACGGCTGAGTAACACGTATGCTCTCAACTCGGTCCACGCTCCCACAATTTGGAGCCCCGAGGACTATGTTAACTTTCTCATCTCATAGGGATATCGTTCCCCATATAAAAATTCAATAATAATATCAATCTTTCAGGGGTATCATTCCCCATATTATTAACTACTGGCTGTTGGACTGCAGTCCACCACCACTACTAATTTACCACATATATTTTTCAGGGGTATCATTCCCCATATAATAATCAATAATATCAATAATATCAATTTATTGAAATTCCCACCCTTCAAATCATTTATAAACTCAGTGTGTGAGGGTGGACAATTCATACCCCAAAACATATAAACAATTTAATAAACATTTATAAATAAATTTGCAAACGGTTAACCCTCAATGGTCAACCAATATAATCCAAGCCACTCACTAGTGAGGAGAGTTGTATACTCCCCGATTACCCACGAATGCCTTAGCTCAAATTGCAACCGGTCCAAAACTCGTACGATCACGTACCTAAATAATCAAATTAAATTCTAATTTGATTAGTAAAATATTCAACCAATGTTCAAATCATAAATCAACACCAATTAAAGGTCTCGGATTAAAATCGACAAGTCCAGAAGTCAATTGGAGCTAATTGGAGTCAATTGGGGTCAAATGGGGTCTAGGATTGTAAAATTACCAAAATACCCCTGGTGCTACAGTACCCCTTGCCGACAGTTGCTCACTCCCGGGCGGGAGTGAGCCAAATTCGGGAGAAATCCCGAATTTTGGCTGTCTCCGGCGCGGGACCTGCCAGGTCCGGCGCCGGACCTAGCCCAGAAAAATGGCCGGTTTCGGCCCTTCATCCAAAACATGCTCGGTTTGACTTCGATTCAACACCAATCCGCACCAAAATTGAAACACATCAAGTTAAACACATGATCTAAGAATTCACAGCTTCAAGAACTGAATCAAACAACAATCATGCTCGAATTTTGGATCAAAACATCAAGAGTTGACTTTACTCGGACAAAACAGAAATCACAACTTCAATCATCAAATTCTCTTAGCACAGACCATGAAATCAAGCGTGTAAACTATCAAATTAAAGCTTGATGAGTCTAGAACAACATACCAAATTCTCAGCCAAAACGCACGGTTGAATCAAAAGATATCGGCTGATGAACAAACTGTCGCCAAATTTCCAGATTTCAAGATTTGATGTTTTCCTTAGAAATCTTGATGTTTTGATCTTTGAGATGGCAAAAGAAGTTGATATTGATGATTAATGAAGTGTTTGAAGAGGGATTGAAGTCTTGGTTCAGAGAGAATTGAAGGAGAGATCGGAGAGAATTGAAGAAACTTGAAGAAGTGAAGAAATGAGGGTCTCGGCCAACCGAGACCCTTAATAAAATGACAGGTCCGGCGCCGGACCCGAGCAGCTCCGGCGCTGGAGTCACCATTTTCACAGTTGACTCCGGTCAACTCAGCCCCAAATGCCTCGGTTCCCGATTCCCAAGTGGGGCCCACATCCCCGGACTTCAATTTTAGGGTTTTTAAGCTTGAAATTAAGCTAAACGAAATTTGAAACATCCATGGGAATCAAATTTGGTAATTTGACAAGAAAACAATTCATGATTATTCAACTTGACACGTGCGGACAAGGTCCGGGCGTGTCAATACTTCTTGTGGTGTTTTAAGACAAGGGTGGGGGAGTCATATGGCATCCCCCATTGGTTGTTTTTTCTTTCTTTCTTTACTTTTGTTTTGTTTTGTTTTGTTTTTTTTTTTATTTTCTTCATTTTTTTTGGGTTTTGGGCTTGGATTCGGAGAGGAATTTGGGCTTGAAAAGGGACAAAAGGATTTGAATCTGGGCTTTATTTTTTATATTATTATATATATAATAATAATTATTAGAAAATCTAATTAATTATTATATATTTAAAATTAAAAGTTTCATTTTTAGTGAATTTAATATTTGATGAATACAATTTATTTATTAGTTTTTTTTTTTGAAAGGAAAATATTATTAAGAAAAACAAATTACAACCATGCTGTCAAGTTAATGTCTCTATTGACTCCAAGTTTTGCCAAGGAGTCAGCAAAAGCATTGGCTTCCCTGAAGATATGGGAGAAAGAAATGTGTCCAAAGAGAAAAACAAGATTAAGGAACCTATTGAAGAGATTATAGTACTTCCAAGGACGACTATCCAGGTTAAGAATCCAGGAAATGACCGTTTTAGAGTCACTCTCAACAAAAATCTTTGGGGGAGGTATCGCAGCAGCTTGGATAATGATTGATAAAGCTTCAAAAATTGCCAACAGTTCAACTTGATTTGAGTCCATAAGACCAACATTCTTTGAGAATATGAGAAACACTTTGCCTTCATAATCGCGAAAGACCCCACCGATTCCAGCTGGACCAAGTTTGCCAATAGCTGACCCATCCACGTTAACCTTCCATGAACCAGTTGGAGGAGGAATCCAAAAAGCATTGCGAGCAGGACGAGGATGAGATAAAGAAGGCAAACCAATGTCTTGGATGTTGAGCAAACAGTTGTTGATTGAAAATTTGAAGAGTTTCATCCACCAACCGAGCCTTATTTTGATGAGGTCACATGCTTGAGCAGAGGAGATGAATTTCCTATTAAAAACAAGTTCATTTCTTGAAAGCCAAATGGTCCACAAAATAGCATAAAAGAGAGTATCCCAGATGATTTGTTGGTTCCGAGAAACCAATAAGGACTTCCAAGAAATGTAAATAGCCTGCACAGCAATTTATTTGTTAGTCAAAAAGCAATTTCAATAAATTTTTTCTTTTCTTTTATTATATGAGATATGGAGAGTGGTGATTATTAGAAAGAAATTTAAAACAATTTTGTTTTGAATAAAAAATAAATTAAAATTTTTTGGCCTATTAAATATGGTATGATGTAATTAATTTTAATTATAAATTTTTAAAAAATCAATGATGAATAAGATTTTTATGGCTTATTTTGCTACTTCTAATAATACTAATTATTATTTTGATACTAATAATCTATAAGACTATTAATATAAAATAAAAAAAATCTGTTTAACCAAAAAAAAACAAAAAGAGAAACCTTGGCGAAGTCCTGGCAAATATTCTAGCTATATACTACACGAAACAGATCCTCTGTAATAGGGGAAATGTTGTAAGCACATAGCGCTTTTCAATTTTTTATTGTGGAAGACGGATTAGATATAAGTATAAGATAATTGCGTGCTCGTTATAAAAAAATCAACCCACTAAACTTTAATAATTACAAATAAAATGTTATTTTATTCTTTTTTTTCTTTTTCTAAGCCAATTATAGGGATATTTTATTCCATCAAAATACATGCGTGAATAAAAAACATATGAGTTTCAATATATATTGAAATACAATTTTTTTAGATAACGAAAGGTCCGTGAGTTTCCATAGCGAACTTTCCATAAAGCTTGCACTGACTTAGGCTCCCATTAAGAGACGATTGCGATACGTTTAGAGACCAAACTTGCTACAATGACCCAAAATGGGCCAAGTGTAACATCATTGTAGTGGGAATTACTTATGTGGCACTCCCCAAAATGCAATGGCCAATTGGAGTAAAATGCTCTAATGGGAATTCTCCATTTCTATTTCTATTTGTAGCACTCTTTTCAAAAAAAAAAACCTCATATGTCCTTATATATATATATATCACTTCATATTTTCCTTTTTTTAAAGGTAAAAATTTATTAAAAGGGAGAGTAAAAAAAACAAACTAGAGCCCAGCAATGAGGTCCATAGATCTGTTGACCATAAGCTTAGCAAGTGCATCAACTAATCTCACTGTTACTGTTTGTTTTATCAAATATATATTTTTACACCGTTGGTTTTACTCTTACTATTATAATTTTAATCTCACTACTCTAGTTACTAATCTCAGTATTTTAATCTTATAGGAATCAATCTCACAATTCTGTCAAGGAAGTATTAGGCTCCCTTTGGTAACTCTACAGTTTTTGGCAATGACGATGAAATTAACAACTATGGCAGTGAGATCAATTGTGGCGATAAGAAGAAAAGCAGCGGTAAAAAAATATATGTTTGATAAAAACAACAGTAGCAATGAGGTGAAAATGAAAAATAAACATTATGAATATTAATAGGCTGAATACATAAATTGACCCTCAAACTATATCAAAAAGGACAAATTGGCCCATAAACTTTTATTTGGGAAAATTAACCCCTCAAACTATTATTTTTGAACAATTAACCCCCCAAAGGATTATATTGCATGAAATCTCAAGGGTTATATTGTCCCAAACTATTAAGTTTGAGGGTTTAATTGTTTTAAAATAATAGTCTTAATGGGTTAATTGTTCTAAAATAATAATTTGAGAGGTCAATTATCCCAAATAAAATTTTAAAGATTAATATATCTAAAAAGATATAATTTAGGGATCAATTTAAATATTCAACCAATATTAATATTAATATGAAAAGAGAAGTGAGAAGAAAAAATGATGGAGGCGTAAGGGTTAAAAGAGAAATAAAGCAGTCAATTCTTTTCATCAACCACCCACTGCGGGGTTCTCCTTTCAATGAGAAATCGATGGCACACCATTCCACGTGGGATAACTCGTCTCACTGTGAAACACATAATATAAGCAAAAAGCCACGGTCAAAAGCCAAAAGGCGACTTCATTGCCCCACACGGTGTTAACAAAAGAGCCCTTAGAGAATCCACCAGAACGTCAAAAGGTGAAATGTGAACAATTGAAAGTGGGTTGACCAATTTAAAAGCCGTTAAGCTTTTGCAAAGGTAATTCATTATACTAATAATCTCTTAGCCGTTAAGCTAATTAAGTGTTATGCAACAACTAATTAAGTTTAGTTAGCAAAATTTAAAAGACAGATAATATAACTTAACTTTAAGTCCAACCATAGAGTGATTGGGAGTGAGATTGGGTGTTTGAGAGAAACCTTTTCTTTGTTTTTCTTCATAATCGGAAGGGGATTGGAAAATGGAGCTGTAAAATTCTCAGGCAAACTGCTTCTTTGTCAATGTCCCTGGGGCAATAATTGCCTTTGAATTTTATCATTTGTCTTTGAATATACTGAAATTTTTTTCATGTGAATAAGGAAAGCGCAAATCCCCTGTATAAGTGGGAGGCAGGGGCAGCTCTTCATGGATTGTTGCAGCTGGCATCGGATTTTGTAGTGTATATATATAGTATCTAAATTGTTTGTAATAATTCTTATTTTGCCATAATATAGTATCTAAACACTTTGGCACACATTTTTATAATTCTTTTGTTCTAATTTGTTTTAGCAATGGTGTTTCAAGAAACATATTGTGGATTACGCTATTTGAAATGGAGAGGGCTTATATTAGAATTATTATACTTGCAAAAGGGTTGAGTACAAAAAAACAAACAAGGGAAAATATAGAACAAAAATAGTTAAGTTAGACGAAGGTGTATGATTTGAAGTACACATGAATAGTAAATATTACAAGGACTATGCACCGAAATAATATTACACCAAAACATGAAGATGTATGGTGTTCTTAACGTGTTCGATAACAGGAGGGATATGCATGATGGCGTCGTTGGGCATGAACGTGTTAGGAGGGGTGTTGGTGCATGGGGACAACTTTGGTGGGGTTAAGGTTGTCTCGACTTTGATGTGTGGATGGGAGTTCTGTTCCTATGTATGTTGGATGTATGTTATAAGAATAATAAGATGAAGCAGTTGGATGATCTTGGTCAGAAACTGATTATAACAGTAATGGTCCTCCTTCCATGGAGATTCTCAAATTGTAGCTCCTGATCCACCTCACGATTTTGGGGTTTGAAAATTAAATAAGCAAGGAGTAGTGAATCTTCTCCATCTTTCAACAAATTACAAATATAAACTCTATATAATATTCTCCTACCAATTTGATTAAGTTCGACATCATACGATGTTGGTGAGGAACTAATTAACATTCATAATTAAGCATTTTCCCTCTTTTTTCTTTTCTGATTTTCTCCATCTCTTTTTCATTTTCATGGTATTATAAATACTATCATTGTGATCTTATAATTATTATTAGAATTTTTGACACAACTATTTTTACTAGATGAAATTAGATAAAGAGTGTGAATTATGTATTTAAAAAAAATTGATTTGAGAATAGATTAAAGCAGAGGCAGGACAAACGTGTAATGAGAGGTTGACCTGCCCCTAGCTAGGTACTACAAATTGTCATAAGATTTGAAAAGGATAGTGCTTTTTGACTTAAAAACCTTTGAGCTTAGTAGATGAAAAACATGGATAACAAAAGAGGACAAAAACTAGTTAAATTCAGGAGGAGGATGATTCAGCTAAACATGAAGAAATATATTAGAGTACAAAGGAAGAATGTTAACTAGTTTTGGAAACTTGGAGCTCAAAAGTTACACTGTTCGTAATGTTTGACGTAGTTGAACAAGAAGCAGTAGCCCAAGGCTCGGTCATGTCATCCATATCAGAATCTTGATCATCCTCGCTAATTTGTTGAATGCCTTTTGCTTCATCTGTTCTTCTGATCAACTCCAGCTCCATTGCAACTTGTTTCATTGCAGGCCTTCTTTTTCCATTAAGATTTAAGCATCTTTTTGCGAGCTTTGCAACTGCTATAATCTCTTCTTCTCGACTATCATTAATCACGCCTGGATCAAGCATTTTGAACAAGGAATTCTTCTTCATTGCCAGCAGAAAAGAGGGTACCAAGCTCCTCATTTCCTCTTCCTCATCGCCTTAATACACAAAGTAACCCTCAAACTTATACAAAATTATCGTTTTGGCCCTTCAACTTTTATTTTGGAATTTTTGAGCATTGAATTTTTATTTTGTAAACAATATAGCCCTTAATGCTAACGTGGCCCATGCCAATGAGAAAATTTCACATGTCTACGATTGGGTCATATCAGCATCAAGAGCTATATTATGCACAAAATAAAAGTTTGAGGGTAAAAAATTCTAAAATAAAAGTTGAAGGGCCAAAACGATAATTTTATATATGTTCGGGGACTATTTTGTGTATTAACCCTTCCTCATCAGACTGTCCGGAGGAGATGGGCTTTTTTCCTGTTAAAAGTTCAACTAGAACAACTCCAAAGCTATAAACATCACTCTTATCTATATATTGATCTGATTGAAAATAATCTAGATCTAAGTACCCGAATGTTCCTTGTACTCGAGTGGTTAGATGAGTTTGCTCGAGTGCTACTGGTCTCGATTTCCAAAATCTGACACTTTTACCCTGTATTTATCATCCAAAAGTTTGTTCGTGAACTTCATATCTCGATGATAAATAGGTACAAAAGCAGCTGAATGCAAATATGAGTGCAAATATGATAATGCATTTGCAACTTCGGTTCCAATTCGCAAACGCATTTCCCACGTAAGTGGGAATTCCTGGTTTTGGCTCAATAATAATTTTGTTAAAATGCAACTACTTCTCTCTAGAGATTTCTTACGTTCTAGAGAGTTCTTGCCGATTTATATTTGTGGTTAAAATTAAGATGATAAGCATCACAGCCACAAAACTTATGATTAAAAGTGAATATAGTTATAGGCCGGCTAGTTTATACGTAGCCGAAATAGCTAGAAGTATTTCTTTTAGCCATAAGATAGAAAAAGTTGGCATTAAATGCTTAATAACTCACCGACATTCTAGAGCTTTTCAAGTCGGTTAATGCAACTATAAGTAGATGTGCTCGGGTGGTGATAATATGCAGAAGAAAGTGAGTGAACGTGTAGTGAGCAAGAGTGAGTGCTGGGTTATAGTGAGTAATATAGTGAGTGTGTGGGTGGTTAGTTGATTAGTTGGTGAGTTATGGTGAGTGTAAGAAAGCTAAGGTATTGGCTAATTGTAATTTGATTTTGTTATCAATAAAATTGTTATTCAACAACCAATTAAGGTACGACAACTTAAAGAGACAGATAATGTCTTAAAGATTATTTCAGAGCACTAAAATAATTAAACAAATTAACAAACCATATGGATCGCCTTAAAGATTGAATTGTTATTAAGTTCTCTCGCAAACTGATGCTTTGTGATCTATGTCCCTGGGACAATAATTACCTTTGAATTTTATCATTTGTCTTTGAATATACTGAAATTGTGTTTCATATCAATAAGGAAAGCGCAAATCCCCTGTATAAGTGGGAGGCAGGGGCAGCTCTCATGGACTGTTGCAGCTAGCCGGCCACGGATTTGTAGTATATATAGTATCTTTGTAATAATTCTTATTTTGTTATTTTTTTATATAACTCTTTTTTTCCTTGTTTTAGCAATGGTGTTTCGTGAAAAATATCGTGGATGAAAATATGAGTTACCCATGCAATTTGAACCGGGGATGGCTTATATTTTTAACACACTTGCACAAAGGGTTGAGTACAAATTAAAGAAACAAACAAGGAAAATATAGAGCAAAAGTAGTTAAATTAGACGAAGATGTATGGTCTGAACTAAACACGAATTTCTTTTTAAAGGCCATATTTATTAGAAAGCCATCAAAAAGGCTAAGAAGAACAAAACACCAGAAAGAAAGCAAGCAGAACAACAAACCAAAGGTTAAACAAAAAAAATGAAACAGAGAAACAAGTCTTTTAACTCCCACCTTAGCAATATAATTAGCCTCATTATCTGCTTCACGCCAAGTATGTTGGATCTGGAAATTAGAAAGTTTGCTTTTCAAAGACTAAACATGAATGGTAAATATTACAAAGACTACGCACCAAAATAAGAAGTACCTTCATCACAAGCATCCGGAAATAGGAGTGGCGATGTTCCGCTATCATTGCTTAAAAATATTGACGTAGCTGAACAAGAAGCTATAGCCCAAGGCTCGGCCCTGTCATCTTCAGAGTCTTCATCAACATCACCGATTTGCTGAACAGAATTATCTTCTGGCGCCGCCTTAATACTCTCCAATTCCATTGCAACTTGATTCATTGTAGGCCTTCTCTTCCCATTAAGATTCAAGCATCTTTTAGCAAGCCTGGCAATTGCCATAATCTGTTCTTGTGGACCATCGTTCCTCACCCGTGGATCAAGAATGTCCAATAAGGAACTCTCCTTCATTGAAAGTAAGAAAATAGGAACCAGGCTTTTTACTTCCTCGGTTGAATCTATGGAGGAGAAAGGTTTTTGTCCCGTTAAAAGTTCAACCAGAACAACTCCAAAGCTGTAAACATCACTCTTCTCTGTAAATTGATAGGACTGAAAATACTCTGGGTCTAAATATCCAAAAGTTCCTTGTACTGTAGTAGTTAGATGGGTTTGCTCAAGTCCAACTGATTTTGAAATGCCAAAATCTGATACCTTTGCTCTGTATTTATCATCTAAAAGTATGTTGGTTGACTTCACGTCTCGATGATAAATTGGGAAAGAAGCAGCTGAGTGCAGATAGGATAAAGCATTTGCAGCTTCGATTGCAATTCGCAAACGCATTTCCCATGTAAGTGGGAATTCTTCACTCTGGTCATTTATCATCTGCGATAGTGTCCCATTAGGGATGAACTCATACACCAATAAAGGAAATTGGATCTCTAGGCAGCATCCTAATAATTTAACCACATTTCTATGGTTAATTTGTGATAAAATTATCACCTCGTTGACCCATTGTACAAGCTGCTTTTCATCCAAGAACGCTTTCTTCTTATCTTTCTCCACCTTAGGCTTCTTAATCGCCACAATGCGTCCATCGGCTAACATTCCTTTATAGACAATTCCTTGGGCTCCTTGACCAAGTATCCGATTCTCATTATAGCGATCAGTCGCCTTCTCCAACTCCTTTGAAGTAAAAAACCTTGTTGTTTCAATCTTACCTTCATTGCAGGACAATTGTTGCTGTAATAATAAACCTCCATTCTGTTTGAAGTATCTTTGCTTGAGCCTAATCTTTCTTCTTCTTTTTAACACTTTGTACATGAACCATGTAGCAATTAGCAAAAGTAATGTCCCAATTCCCGAGCCAGAACCTGTACATCTCAAGAGGCAAGGATAGCATACAAAGAATTTAATGTCATAAAGGTAGTTGTATATAATATATCATATATCTATAAGTAGTTAAGTACCTTTTTATTTAATGTCATAACTAGTTGAACATTTTTAATTAAATTATCTCTTTTCTAAAAGAATATGTATATATAGCTACTTTTTTTTTTGAAAAGTAAAGATTATATTAAGAAAAGAGGAGTTACAATCAAGCCATCAAATCAGAGTTTCTAGAGACTCTTAATTTAGCAAGTGAATCAGCCAGACAATTTGCTTCCCTATAAACGTGAGAAAAAGAAACATTTCCCAAAATCTTCAAGAGATTGAACAATCTATTAAAAGACAATTATACTTCCAAGATATATATAGCTACTTGCTAGTACTCATTAAAACTTTTTTTTTTCTGGTCAGTTAATTTAAATGTTTAGCCAATTTTAGAAATTTATCATCAAACTATATATGCATTCATTTAGCATATAGAGAAAACATTAATGTAATAGAAGGCTTAACCATAAAAAGTAGCAACTAAATGATTAAGGAAGTAATTGTAATTTTAATGATCTGAGTTACATATAACTTGTGGCAAGCATTTTATTCAAATATATATATATATATATTTAAGTAATTTATAATATATGTGTCATACATACATACATACATACATACGTACGTACGTACGTATAATAACTTATATAAAATATGAGAAAGTATTTTATTAGGACTGCCTATAAAAGGAGTTTTACACCTTTTCAAGAATAACGTGCATGGCACGTCAGATTTTTTATAAAACTTTATAATAAACCTTATTACATACAATTATTATAAAGTTTTTTACCATTATATGGGTTTCTTAATGAAATGTTGTGTGTAATAAGGTTTATTATAAAGTTTTTGTAAAATTTGAAAAAAATCTAAAGTGACGCATTATCATTAGAGGGTATAAAACCTCCATTTTTAAAAGCAATTCTGATAATTTACTCATATAATATTAATAACTTTATGTATATACAAGGAATAAGCAATAAATAATAAAAAAAGTGAATTTAATGCTCACCCATAAAGATTGCGAAGTACTTTCTTTTACGTTTCGGCTTGCACCCGCCTAGATTGCTATCATATACATATCGAGGGGGGCACGACGTCGAGGAGCAATAATTGCCAGGTTCATTCAAACAAAGCATATAACAATATTTATACATGGGGTCGCCACAGTTACCGGTTCCTGTATCATGTAAAAATATACTACTATATGTTAAATATTACGCGGGGAAAAGATAAATGCCAAAGATCAGGGAGCTAACAAAATTCTTTTTTTTTTTTTTTTGGCAAGAGAGTTAACAAAATTCTTAGTAATCCATTATTTAGCCTAGTGTCTCAGTTGTTTTTTACGCTAATCATTGATATATTTATCTAACTAATCGAAGCCTTCATATGCATTAATCTTCATAGTGTAAAGTATATATTACTAGTTAACTCGTAACAAATTAAGCAACCATTATCATTGCGCGTTGATATTGAAATAATATTGTTTAATTTAATTAAATTCAATTGTAAGTATTACCGGTACATCGTCAGTGAAAGATGAGAAGATAATAAGTCATCCGTACCTCCGCATACATTGGTAAGGTAATCATTATAGCCATAATCCTCATCATAGGAGTCGTAGTCGTAGGTGCAAACACATAGATGTGTGGAGGTCAAGTTTGTCCAACAATATCTGCTATCGGAGGTACACGTGGTGTTGGAACCTTCATTCAACTGGCACAATCCGACTTTTGGCGTGGCAAATTGCAGCGTTGAAGGGAAATGCGTCCTATTACTATTTATCAGATCAGAGCTTGTAACATTATCCCATAAGTCAGAGTCAATCAAGAAAGCAGAGGGACATGGTACGTTGCTGCAATTGTTACTTGGATAAATCTCTGTCATGTTTGCAGCAAAGGAATTAAGATTAAGACTCCAAGGAATTTTGAGCCGACAGCCAACAAAAGTTGACGTTCCATTGCTATAACGGGGTTGCAGGCAACTTCCAATCGTATCAGTAGTTTGATTACGAAATATTGCCAAACTGCCACAACCCACGGATGCGAAGTAATTGGAGGTAGAGAAGAAAAACGGACTGCCCGTTAGGTTGACACTTGAGCCAGTATTACTTTTGTTGCGGCATTTGGAATAGATTATTGGATTATTGACAAGGACTCGGCCCATCCAGAATGAAGTATTGAGTAGCTCCATATCAATGATCTTATTTTTTATATTTATAAAAGCCTTTTCCCCCTTGTTAGTTTTGTTGCATGATACCTTAAACCAATCATTCATATAACAACGGGGTTCTAATCCAAATGGGTACTCAATATGAGCACCGCCGCATGTTCTTTTACAAGTCTTCGATTCTGCGCCGGGTTGATCACATTCTGCTTGCCAAGAATTAAAGCGCCCATGGTGAACATCCAGAAAAATGGTAGTTACTGTTTCTATGTAATCACTATATATATTTATAATTATAAAAAAACTTTTAATATTAAAACTCATGTAACTACAATTTCATCTCTTCTCAAATCATAGTTTTATTTTTTTTTCAATTTACTCCAACAATCATTATAGGTTTGAATCTCACGGTACTATTTGGAATATCTAATTGGTAAAATGATACATATATATATATTAAAAAATTTGAATGTATATTCTTTTATATATATATATATGTATATATAATATACACTAGTATCTTGCTTCGTGATACGTACATGGATATTTATTTTTACTTTTAATATTAAATTTTAATTTAATTTTATATAATATTATTAATGGAAAGATAATACATAATAAATTTGTAAAATTTAGTATAAAGTAGATATAATAAAACATACTTTATATATTCTCAAATAAATCTATCTAATATTTTACCTTTTTAATCCTTTTTATATATAAATTTTTGTATCTTAAAAAAATAAGTTAAATTCCTCTTATATCAATATTGAAATTTTAAGTTTATTTTTGTCACTTTTACATTTATACTTATCAAATCCTATATTCCACAATTTTATATTTATTTTTATCATTTTTATGTTTATTTTTGTCACTTTTACATTTATACTTATCAAATCCTATATTCCACAATTTTATATTTATTTTTATCATTTTTATGTTTACTCTTACCGTTTCTATGTTTACTCTCATCAGTTATACGTTTTCTTTTAACAAATCTTAAATTCTAACTTTTATGTTTCGCCTTACCACCTTTACATTTACTTTTACTATATGTAATTACTACTAAATACTATATTCTTCAATTTTACGTTTACCCTTACTTTTTTTACATGTAATTTTACACAATTTACATTTACTCTTATCACTTCTATGTTAAGTAATTGTGCATAGTCCTTATTTAAATGTCGTGGTCCCTAATTGGGTATTTGTATATAGTCAAATTCACAATCTTTAATTAAGTATTTGTACACGGTCCTGAAAAAAGGAATAAATTTTAAATCTTGTATATAGTTCTAATTTAAAAGTCACGATTCCCAATTATGTATTTATATACAGTTCCTATTGAGTATTTGTATATGATCTCTATTTAAAAGTTATGATTCCCAATTAAATATTTGTATACGATTCCAATTGAGTATTTGTACATAGCTTCCATTTAAAAGTCATAATTCCAAATTGAGTATTTGTATATATTCTCCATTTAAAAGTCACATAAAAAAACAAATAAACAAATTTTAAATCTTATATATGGTCCCCATAAAAAAGTTATAGTCTCCATTTGAGCATTTATATACGGTCTTCATTTAAAAGTTATAGACCCAAAAATAGATAAATTTTAAATCTTGTACACAATTTCCAATTGATTATTCACACACAGTTAAAGTTACGATCCATAATTAAGTATTTGTACACGGTCCTTAAGAAATAAATATATTTTAAATCTTTTATACAATCCCTATTAATAAGTCACGATTCCTAATTAAGTATTTATAAGCAATTCATATTTAAAAGCCTGCCCCACTGAGATCCTAGAGTCAGTATAGTATTTGCAACAAAAAGCATTATAGCTTTAATAAAATTAGAACCTTGCCCCCTGTAACCAATTAAGTAAGAGGTACAGTATATATCTTATATCCTTTAGCCTTCTGGTAATTTCATTTCATTGAGTGATTACTCGTTTAGACATCTATTGCATTCTCTCTTTTCTTACTTCCTTCCGCACTTACCCTAGCCCCTAAGACCTATCTCATATCCTATGCTTCTACTCTTTTGAGTAGATATTTTATATTTTCAACAATATTACTATTACTATTTCTTTTATGGGACAAAAAAATTACTCTTTAACACTCTTTTTCAATGTTAGAAAGAGATATGAACGGCCTAACAAATTTAAGAACATTGAAAATAATAATGTGTTCTCAAAATTGGATTAGAATAAGTTAAACTTTAAAAATTATTTATAATCATTTTTACCGAAAATTATTATTTAAAATTATATATAAAATATTTAAGTTATTATAACAATAAAATTGTATTACCCAATATATAAAACTACAAACAAATAGATTTGTTAATAAATTTGCTCCCGCTAAGGTATAATTTTAGATTCATCCCTGTTTAAAAAAAGAATAAATTTTAAATCTTGTATACAGTTCTAATTTAAAAGTCACGACCCCTAATTGAGCATTTGTGCACACTGCACAGTCTAATTTATAATCCTCAATTGAATATTTATACACGGCCCCCATTGAGTATGTGTATATGGTCATTATTTAAAAGTCACAATCCCTAAAAGATTAACAAATTATAAATCTTGTACACGGTCCCAAGAAAAAAAAATAAATTTTAAGTCTTGTACATAGTCCCGTTAAAAAGTCATGACCTCCAATTAAGTATTTGAATATGATCGCCATCCCTAGAAGATGAATAAATTATAAATCTTGTACGTGGTCCCAAGAAAATAACAAATTTTAAAACTTGTACACAGTCCCATTAAAAAGGCATGATCGCCAATTGTATATATTTATATTTGCTCCTCACTTAAAAGTCAGTCCCTAGAAGAGGAATAAATTATAAATCTTGTATATGGTCCCATAAGAGAAAAAAATTTTAAATCTTTTACATTGTCCTGATTAAAAAATCATAATCTTTAATTAAATATTTGTATTCCTCATTTAAAGGTTTTGGTCCCCAAAGATAAAGTTTAGCAATACACAGCAAATTGTTTTTTGGTTTATGAGTATCAATTTAAGAAGAAAAGATAAATTCTTATTAATAGGAGTTGTAAAGAAGTATTCTTAAAAATAAATTTTAGTAATATTTCATGGTGAATTATTTTATAAGTTTATGAGTACTAATTTATGATGAAACGAATTATAATACATATGTCTTAGATTTCTTACTAATAGGAGTTGTAAAAAAAGTAGTAAATATGAAGGTTATAAATGTTTAAAAATCTATATATATTTATACATAGGTTAATCAATCCTTTCTGGAATAGAAATTGTAATTATTAATAATATTTAAAATAGATAAATAAATAATTATCTGTCAATTACCTAAAGTCACAATCTCTAAATAAATATTTGTACACATTTCTCATTTAAAGGTTTCGGTCTCCAAAGAAAAATTTAGTAATGCACAAAAAAATTGTTTTCTGATTTATGAGTACCGATTTAAGAATAAAAGATTTATAATAATTACAAATTAGAATTCTTACTAATAGGAGTTGTAAAGAAATGTCTTAAAAAATAAATTTTAGTAATATTTCACGATGAATTATTTTATAGGTTTATAAGTATTGATTTAAGATGAAAAGAATTATAATATTATGAATTAGATTTCTTGCTAATAGGAGTTGTAAAAATATGTGGTAAAATATAAAGGTTATGATGCTTAAATTTATATATTTATATATAGGTTAATCAATCCTTTCTGAAATAGGATTGTAATTATTAATAATATTTAAAATAGATAAATAAATATTTATTTGGCAATTACCTATAACACCTCTTAAATCAATCATAGTATAAGATAATTTAAAGGTTATTAAAGTAACTTCAAATTTGTATTTTTTTTTGCCAAAATCAAATTTGTAATTGTTAAAAATATTTAAAATAAATAAATAAATATTTATTTGTTAAATACCTATTATATCCTTAATTTAATAAAATTATGCGATAATTTTAAAGGGTAAAAACTTCTATCACTATTTTATTAAGGAAGTATACACTTTTATAATAGAAGAGATATAAATATATATTTATATCTATTATATGGTATCTATATTCTGTATATATTAATTATGGGAACAGATCAAGAGGTTAAACTTAGTCCTTTTTATGAAATAACATATACACATTTTTAACAATCTATTTGAATGTATCATATCATTTTAATATCTTTATCATTTTAAAATATTTTCAATATATATATTTTTGACGGCGTATAATATTTTATATTAAACAAATAGTTAGGTTTTTTTTAAGGGATAAATAATTAAGTATTTTCAATTAACTTGAACTTGGCACATATATATATCTACTTGAATAGAATATTAAATTAAATGATTAAATTGATAAAAGAATTAATCATATAAAAAAGATATGAGTTAGTTTTACATTGAGTGTACGTAATCTGATCCCTTCTTATTAATTTTACTAAAGTTTCTTTTCAATTTCAATTTTCTATATGTATATACTATATGCTATATACTATATACTATATATGTTCAGTATGCCCCTCTCATACTTTCGTATACACACCCCTCGTCTCGTCATGAATAGTTAGTAAAAAAACCATTTTACTTTTATGTACGTGAGAGAGGGGGTGTGGTGTGGGTGGACATATATCCATGATCATAAAATACCAAAACGTTTATACTATAGCTATTTTAATTAGTAATTTTCATTCCTTTTTGTTGCATCTACGTAAAAGTGTAAAATAAAACTAAAATTAAAATGTATTTGCATGTAAAAAATATGCTGAGTGGTGAGATTGACCTTTCAAATCGCATTTGAAGTCAAGATTCCACTCCAAGATCGCAGGAACATGTTGGGTGCTACTGTTGATGGGGCCGGGAAATACAGCATATGATCCAAACATGCGATAGTAGTAGAAGATGAAAGCAGAGCTGCATCCGTTACCTTCCTTATCACCAGGAAAAATTGGCCGTGTCATGTTTGCAGCCAAAAGAGTGAGATTTTGGGGAAGATCTGAGGTGTAGCAATGGCCATTGTCACATCCTGGTTGTAGGCAACCGCCGATGGGGGTTTGATTATGAAGAAGAGTAGCCAAATTGCCGCAGCCTACGGAGCCAAAGTAGTTAGAGGTTGAGAAGGTAAACGGACTCTTTCCTAGGATTTTAGTAAAGGCGCCCTTAACATTGTTGTTATCTTCGTTCTTGTCACTGCAGTTGAAATAGATTACTGGGTTGTTGACGATTGCATACTGTGAATAACCAACCAGTAGCTCCAGCTTAAGGAGCTTCAGGAAAGGCTTTTCTGGTCCACCATCAATTTTGTTGCAAGTTACTTCAAAATAGGTATTACGATAACACCCTTCTCCTATTCCAAATGGGTATGTAATAGAAACATTCCCACATTTTTGTTCTCCACAATCTCCAGACTTGTGTCGTTTCGTGGCTACTGCTTGTGCAAGCCATAGTAGCGTGAAACAATAAAGCACAAAGCCAACACCCATTACTTAATTAATTCTCTCTTTCTCTCTCCGCGCCCTCTTTGTTTATTATTTTCTATGATGAAAATAATGATTTAGCCAGTGGCCTAATAAATATATAGCCTAGCCTCTCCTTATTACCCTGTTCAAGTTTCAACGAAATTTCTTTGCTTTAGAACTTATGGTCTTAATTCCGTGCCTTTTTCATTAACTTTTGAATACGCCACTAACTTTGGGGTAAAATCTAAAAAACCCCCCCCCCCCCCTCAAAATATTTGAAAAGGATACTTTGACTCCTCTTGTTTTAAAATGTAACTTTTGATTTTTTGACTATTAACATGGTTAGTCAGATGTTAAATAAAATAGGTACATGTTTGGTAAATAATATAAAATTCACAACTAAAATACCCCTTTTTTCACTACCAGATCTTATTCATGACATGCTAAATATGTGTGTGTATGTGCATGTATATATATATATATATATATATATATATATTCTAAAATCATGTTTTTATTTTCAAAATTTTCAAAAACAAAAAGATGCGGTAAGATAGGTAATCAATGATTTTTCTTTTGATGGATTCATATAGGTAATGTTCATGCTCCGCCTCTGCTTATAAATTATAATGTTAGGATATGCCTATATTTAGGTCGTATATGTACTCCTTTAGCTTAATTTACGAGCAATTTTTCTATTTTGTGCCTGTAATTTAGTCATTTTTTCTACTCTTATTTTCCTTTGAGCAAAATTTTGATTCCATATTTCTATGTGAACTCTATACCTGAATTAATGATCTCAGCATTAGATATGGTATTACTAATTTTGCATAAAAAAAGTTTTAAAAAATCCACATGATTAAGCATTGAACTTTGTATGTGCCAAACATGTCCATGTTTTATTTAACTTTTGACTAACAATATTAATAGTCAAAGGGTCAAAATTTACATTTTGAAACGAGAGAGGTCAAAGTGTACTTTTAAAGTATTTTGAGAGGGTTTTTTGGATTTTACCCACTAACTTTGTTTGTAGAAAAATCAACACATGATAATACAGAGATGCAATAAAGTTGGATCCAATTTTCCACACTTAAGATTGACAAATACATTGCATTCCCTATTTGTTGACAAGGATGTATTCTAACCGGTCACGAAACTTGAATAATGACAAGCTACAGTGTTAGATGCCTTCCCCTCATCAGCACCACATATTGATTCAAGTAATTTGCTAGAAATTTCTAAGGTCCTGCGCTGCACTCTCCTCTTCCCCTCTCTAAATTCTACGTCGACAAAAATTATAAAAATGTAGAGCAATATTGTTTGTCTTGGGAAGGTATGCGCACTGAGAAGAAGACATGTGGATATCATTCGAGAGGGGAAATTATATTTTTCCACACGACACTTGCCAAGGACGTACGAAAAGGAAATTGATTTATATCTATCATTGCATTGTAGGACACGCCCAAATTTTGGGAGACTTTTTTTTTTTTTTAAAAAGGGTTCTTTTGGTTTGCAATACTTGATAATAGTAGTTTTTTTTCGGTACAAATACTTGATAATAGTAGTTGTTATAAAAGAATTGCCACTTGCAAGTGATTGTAGCTATTGTTTCGATGAAGAATCTCAAAACAGATTTCCTTCTTTTTTTTTTTTATAAGGAGAAAAGAGGTTAAATTTTATTAATTATGAAAATCGGAATTGCGAATATTGGATGGCAAAAGAGACGCACCCATATCCTTGATCCCCCCACACTACAATCACACTTAGCTAAACTATGACCCAATTTGTTAGCCTCTGTTTGCGAATACTCAAAAGAACAGCCATCAAAATTCTGCAGTCAGTAGAATTTCATCAATTAAAAATCTTCCCATAGCGCGCGATCGGTTCCCTACGTTGCGCTCCGAAATCAAAGAAACCGCATCACTCTTCAAAATCATGGAAATCAAAACTTGATTTCCTTCTTAAATTTGAAAAACTTGATTTAAAATAAAAGAATTCATATATATAAATCGTAACATATATTTGATAAATTGTTGTAACTAAATGGAAAAATATTTAGATAAAACGATATTAATGAAAAATAAAATATTAAATATCGTTAAAAACTATTATATTCAATCATCTCATTCAAAAAATTTTGTCATCTAATTATATCAAACTTTATATAATCTTTTCACTATTTAATTTGTCTTCTAACTACATCAAAATTTTGTCATCTCATTCATGTTCGACTCCAAAATGGGAAGGGGATACTAACATCCCCACATCTATCTGAACAATTAGGCTTCGCTATTCCTGGAGGTTAATTTTGGTGGAGGCATTTGCAGCTTCTGTAATCAGCCATGGTCGCAACAGCGCAAACATATATATTTCTAACACAACGAGCTGAACGGCCATATTCTCTCACTCTCTGTCTCCATGTGAAGATGAGAATTTGAACCGGCTTATTAATAAACAGTTCGCATTGATTGAAGTTTTAGAGAAATTTCTCAGGTCCTTCACCTGCACTTCCGTTTCCATTCCACTTTACCTAAAGTCAAAAAATTTGTTTGACCAAGGATTGTGAACTGCTACTAGTAAGCAATTAGATTTTTCCTATCGTGAGCTGTTTGATAAACTGTTGAAAATTTTCAAACTGTTGAAAATGAAAATTTTCAACACTTTTAGATTTTTAACATGTTTGATAACTTTTGCTAGCCATTACTTAAAAGATTTTTTTCAACAAAAAAGTGTTGAATTTAAAAAGTAGGTGGAGACCTACTTATAATTGAATGGTGAAAAAATTAATAGTTTTAATTTAAAAAATTTTCCTTTTATACTAAATTACCTTTATTTTAGACATTAATGAGTTTTAAAAATCTTTAATATTTATGGTTTTCAAACAATATATTTATATTCAACATTTATTTATCAAACAATTTTTATATATAAATTCAGTACTTATCAAAATTAATACTTAATTTTTTAGTATTTATTTTTCAGCACTTAATTTTTTTAATTTATCAAACAGCACCTAACTCGGTTTAGCAATTATATTCTTCTTGTTAATTCTTTGTGTTAATCCTATGATCCTGGATTTCCACCAGCTACTGTTAATTTGGGAACTGAAATATTCAAAGACCCTGATCAGGGTTGAATGGGCCGTCAGTGATTTTGACTTCATTGTACCAAGCCAATGAAGAAAGAAATAAAACAACGAAGACTTGCAAAGGTTAGAATATTCCCCTTCAACTCAAAGGGACTATATTTTTTCTCTGTAATGAGCCAATTACGATCCTTTTGCTGTCCAGAAATGTAGCTAGCTAGATGGGGCTTTATTTCTTGCAGCTGGTGGGTTCCAAAACAGAAATTCAATTAGTCACAATCATGACTATATATAAAGTATTTGAACCTTTCAAAACTATTCAAAAAAAAGAAATTAGAACCTTTCAACCTAAAAGCATAAATTGTGTGCCTCTAAAAGCATACCTTTCTTTCGACTATAAATTTTATGACTCTAAAAGCATTTTTTTAAAGAAAAATATATTTAGACCTTTACAATTTAGAACATAACATAAAATATGATCAAGAATATATATACCTTGGCAGAATCTTCTATGTTTGGTTTCTAAAAACATTTCGATATTCATTCTCTTAAAACTTAAAAATTTAAAGAAATCATCGTTTAAAATATGTTTAGTTAATAAAAATGAATAAAAAAATAAACCTAAAATTGAAAACATATATACCGCAAAAGTACTCTATGGACCATAGCTTTGATTAAAGACTTTAACCCCCAATATACAAGTTGAAGATATAGTCGAGATGAAAATACTGTTTCGTTACCAATAATGTTAAAAGATGACAACTTAACTATTCGTTCGAAGTCCAAACTGGGCTCCTTACTAACAGGGTTTTTAATTCGTAGGACCTGATAACAAACAAGAATTTGGGGTAGAAACTTGCCATTGCCAAGTTTCCTCCAATTAGGTCAGTTCATGTCTTAATCGTCTTGAAGTTGCATTTAATGATCCAGGAAATATTTTAGAAATACTAGCAATGAAAGCTATTCTATTTTTATCCTTTTTAGGGGAGAGAAACGATCTTACAGACTTGGTTTCATGGAGTTATCACGAAATCAAGACATGGTATAAAATTTAGTCATTAATTTAAAAAAGTTTAGCCCCAAATAAAAAATTTTAAAATTTTTAGAATAAGTTTCATAATTAATGACATTTATTGGGATATGATTTATTTTAAATATGTGACCATAATTATGCCACATCTTAATTTTGTGGTAATTCCCACGGAACAGAATTCATGGGATCATCACTCGGGTTTTGAAAGTTCTACACAAACAAAAGAATCTTTCACATTCACTATTTGCCAATAGCAACTGCAAGAATAGGTCCAAGGATTAATGAAACTAAGAATCTTAGGACATATTGGCTACACCGAATTAGATTGGATAGGATGAGAAGGAAAATTATATATAATTTATAATGAGATTTTATAATAATGACAAACATTTATATTGTGAGGAGGATTATTATAAGATGACTTAATCCTCTAGAAATAAAGAGAACCATTTCTAATCAACTTAATTTTGGTTTTAACTTAATATTAAAAGGCAATTTAATCTTTTTTTGAAAAGCATAGAAATATTTTATTGAGAGAACCATAACAACAGCGGATAGAAATCATCTGTCCCATCTTAATGCCTCACTTTGTGTCTCATACATCACAGTCTGCCATGTATCCATTCATCTAAGTAGTAGTGGCGGAGCCACATAGGAGCAAGGGGGGCCATGGCCCCCCCAAGATTTTGTAAAATTAGATGTCACTATGTTGTATTCCTATATATGGCCCCCCAAAATATGAAATTGGCCCCCCCAAGAAAAAATTTAAGTGGCCTGTCGGTATAAAAAGAGCACAAATGAAAGGCCTTTAAATTGTATTCTAAAGTGGCCCAAGAAGTTAAAAAATCAAGATTTTAAGATGACCCATAGAGAGAGAGATATTATTGAAACTTTTGACTATAATTTTGTACTTGATGATTTTATTTCTTTGAAAGAACGTTGTGCATAATTTTAAATAAAAGGTACGTTATTTCTTTTAACAGTTTTCTTTTAATTTGTATGCATCTTATCTTTATTTATATTATAAAATGTGAAGTGTAACAAAATTTTATATAACTTTTTATAGGATAATTAATATACATAAAACAAGTCATACTAAAAGGATTTTTATGTGGCACATTTTAATTTTAGTTTGGCCCCCCCAATTTTGAAATCCTAGCTCCGCCATCTAACTCCTTATTTTATTCCTTATTTGGTTAAAAAAATAAACAAAGAAAATAAACATAGAAACTTATCTTGAAAATTAAAAAATTTTAATTTGGGCCTAAACTTTTGTCATATATGATCTTTTTTTCTCTCTAGAATAGTTTTAGAAATTTTTGTTTTAAAAAAAATCCTAAAACCAAATAAGGAATAAGTAGAATTAAGTGAATGGGATATATGGTGTGTTCTAGTATACTAGGTACAAATTAAGGAGAAATTATTAGGTAGGCCATGTCATTCGTAGGCCGACCAATATGAATTTGTGACACCTAAAAATTTTTCTAAAATTAGGGCAAGAATTTGACACAAGTTTAGTCTTGCGTTACAAAGGAAAAGAATTTAAAAGGTAAATCCTTTAATTTAAACTATAATTGTGGTAAGGTTTTAATAATTATATCATAATCATTGAGTAGTTATAAATACATTGGTCAGGCCTATATATGGATAATGTGATAAGTCCGGCCTAGCTACCTAATAATTTATCCAAATTAAGGCACTAAAATATGATAGATGATTTTCATCCAACAATTTCAACACGACACAAACAAAGAGTTCCTACCGAACTGCATGTGACAGCCTCTTAAATCACACCAAAAATGTTGTCATCTAATTAAATTACATCGAACTCTATATTCTTTTTTTTAAGTACTTTATTTTGTTAGCTTTTATTAAATTTTACAAAAAATTACAAAAATGCAATACTTTTTTTTCAATGATCAAACAAAACAAATCTCGGTTAATTTCTAACATAATTGCCAAAATTAATTTCGTCACAAAAGACGTAGAGAGAGTGTCACTTGCAAATTAAGTTTGCAATCCTGATCTTTCTTTCTCCTTCTTTGTAATCCTGTAACTCTCATACAATAGGGTAGGCCAATCATAATAATTTATTTGTATGAATTTATATTATGTAATATATTCTACAAAATTTTTAATTGTGATTGATAATTATATAAGAAGAATGGTGGGTGATATACTGAGATGATCCTTTATCGATAGCACCACGACTACTTTGTTGGGGCCTACAGCAATAACAACAATGGAAGCGGAAACAGATAATACCCACAGACAACTAACCAACAGCGAAACTCAAACCAATGATCAATAACAGTCAAAATAATCAACTATCCAAACCAACCAACTAGACAGAAATAACAAGCAATAATCCAAATAATAATAAGAAAATAAAGAACACCAAGATTTACGTGGAAAACCCTCCAATGTGAAGGGAAAAACCATGGGACAAAACTGGATAAAAATCCACTATGAGAAATAAGCAACTTACAAAAGTTTATCACACTTAAGCTTTTTGCCCAAAGCTTAAGAACCAACAAATTGGCATCAAATACAAAAATCTACCTCTTTGAGAATCTACAAATCCTCCTCAGAGAAAACCCAATTTGTTGCTTGCTTATCGCTCTCCCTTACTCTCTCTATGGAGCAATAAACCACAAAGTCTTCCAACTTTGAAAAACCTTCACACGCACAACTTTTCCTTACAACTTTTCAGCCTTTACCTTGCAAGAAAACAAAAAAACTTTCTGCCCATTTTGTTTTGGTGCGCCGTTCATCAATAATCAAGACAAGTGATGTCTCGTCTAATTATTTGTTTCATAAAGAAAAAATGGTCATGGGGTTGGACCCATATGACAAAATAGTCATGAAGTTGAACCCACATGACAAAATAGTCATGAAGTTGAACCCACATAACAATCTCCCCCTCCAACCCCATTAGGAAGAGATCAACCACACAACCTGTTCACTTGAAGTTCACCTTGGCCAAGGCATCCATGCCGACCAAGTTACTGCACAACTCAAGCTTCTCCTTGGGAACCACTTTAGTCAACATGTCCGCAACATTCTCATTAGTGTGAATCTTCTTCAACTGCATCTTTCGATCATCAATTGCCATACGCAACCAATGGTACCGAACATCAATGTGCTTGGTCCTTGCATGGTACATAGTGTTCTTGCTTAAATCCATAGCACTCTGACTATCACAAAACACCATATACTCCTTCTGACTCAACCCCAATTCATAAAGAAATTCTTTCATCCAAAGCATTTCTTTGCATGCTTCGGTTGCTGCAATATATTCAGCCTCTGTTGTAGACAAGGCAACACACTTCTGCAGTTTAGACTGCCAAGAAACAGCTCCCCCTACAAAAGTAAATATGTACCCCGAAGTAGATTTTCTACCATCAATATCACCCTGCCATGTCTGCATCAATGAACCCTTCTAGAACTGGCTGTGAAGTCCCAAAACCCAAACACATCTTTGAAGTACCCCTCAAGTATCTGAAGATCCATTTCACTGCTTCCCAATGAACCTTTCCTGGATTGGAAAGAAATCTGCTCACTACACCAACTGCATGAGCTATATCAAGTCGTGTGCAAACCATGAGATACATCAATGACCCAGCTGCGGAGGAGTAAGGAATAACTGACATCTCATGCTTATCTTGTTCAGTCACCGGACAAGATTTTTTAGTCAACTTGAAATGATTAGCAAGTGGTGTGCTAACTGACTTAGCATGCTCCATGTTGAACCTTTTGAGCACACATTCAACATACTTATCCTATGATAACCATAGCTTTCCAGCTTTCCTGTCTCGGATAATAGTCATACCCAAAATCTTCTTTGCTGGACCTAAATCCTTCATGTCAAAGGACCTAGACAAATCATTTTTCAACCTATGAATCATCTCAACATCTCGTCCAACAATCAACATATCATCAACATACAACAAGAGAATAATGAAGTCATCACCAAATGATCTAAAATAAACACAAGGATCTGCCGCAGTTCTCTTAAAGAAATGACTCACCATAAAGGAATCAAACTTCTTATACCACTACCTTGGAGCTTGTTTCAAACCATACAAGCTCTTCTTCAACTTGCAAACCATGTGTTCTTTCCCTTTAACTTCAAATCCCTCTGGTTGGTCCATGTAAATCTCTTTTTGCAAATCACCATGCAAGAATGCAGTCTTGACATCAAGTTGCTCAACCTCAAGATGCAAGCTAGCTGCTAAACCATGTACAACCCGAATGGAACTCATCTTCACCACTGGTGAGAAAATCTCATCAAAATCAATGCCTGGCTTCTGTGCAAAGCTTTTCACCACCAAACGAGCTTTGTACCTCACTAGCTTGTTACCATCTCGCTTCAACTTGAACACCCACTTGTTCTTAAGTGGCCTTTTACCTTTTGGAAGCTCCACTAACTCATAAGTGTTGTTTTTCTGCAAAGAATTCATCTATTCTTGCATTGCTTCCAACCAATACTGCTTATCTGAAGCAGACTGCACATCTTGGTAGCTTTCCGGCTCCCCTTCTTCAGTAAGCAAAATATACTCAGAACTAGAGTACCTGGTGGATGGTCTATGCTCTCTGACTGATCTACGAAGTTGAGGCTCTGTGTTCTCAGGCAAAGATGGTTGCTCCCCCCGCTCAATACCCACTGCATCTGGCTGTGCAATGTCATCACCACCATCCAACTCATCATTAACTGTAGCTGGCTCATCTGTACCAAGTTCTGTCCCTTGTTCATTTACACCACCTGTGGCTCTCCTTGGTGGAATCGTTGTCAAATCATCATCATCAATAACTCGAGAAGTCTTTTCTTTCTTCTCAAAATCTGCTATGGTCTCATGCTCATGAAAGACAACATCCCTGCTTTTGACAATCTTTTTCTTCTCTGGATCCCACAATCTAAAACCAAACTCCTCACCGCCATAGCTAACAAAGATACAAGGAGTGGCTTTACTGTCAAGTTTTGACCTCTGATCCTTAGGCACGTGCATGAAAGCCTTGCACCCAAATACCTTCAAGTGTGAATACGAAGGTTCTTTCCCTGACCATACTTTCTCTGGTATGTCAAAGCCTAAAGGAACTGATGGAGACCTGTTCAATAGGTAGCTAGCCATCTTCACTGCTTCACCCCAAAATGCCTTAGGCAATTTAGCTGTCCTTAGCATACATCGAACTCGTTCGATAATGGTGCGATTCATCCTTTCAGCTACACCATTATGCTGGGGTGTTCCATGTTCTGTCAACTCATGCCTAATCCCATGCTTTGAACAATATGCATCAAAGTCATTGGACGTGTATTCTCCTCCATTATCTGTTCGAATACACTTCAATGGCAAACTTGTCTCCCTTTCCACCATTGCATGAAATTTCTGAAAAACCTGTAGTACCTGGCTTTTGTATCTCAAACAAAACACCCAAGTTTTCCGTGAAGCATCATCAATAAAAGTAACAAAATATCTATTGCCACCTAATGACTCCACCTCCATGGGACCACATACATCAGAATGTATCAATTCTAATCTATATTCTTTCCTTTTAGCAGGTATACGGAAAGAAACTGTCACTCCCCGACCCGTCCGGGGTCGGCCACGTGGCAACCGCCGCGCTACCTCGAAGTACGTGCCGACCGGTCACGCACCAGAAGCACCGCAAGGCATAGAAATGGATATCATCGCTACAAAACAACTAAAACTTTAATTAAAAATCATTTAATAAAA
The DNA here is from genome assembly GCA_030664755.1 of Microcos paniculata. Taxonomy (NCBI): domain Eukaryota; kingdom Viridiplantae; phylum Streptophyta; class Magnoliopsida; order Malvales; family Malvaceae; genus Microcos; species Microcos paniculata. The sequence continues at coordinate 7,209,061 of CP131462.1, read as the reverse complement.
TATTTAATTTATAAGCAACACCAGTAGATTAATTTAAAAGAATACCTATACAGCGGAAACCACTAAACCTAAGCCACCGACATCTTCTAGTGAGCCTCCATTCTATTGGCTGACCTCGTACGCGGATCTGCATCCATCCACACAGGATACAGGTGAGTGACAGAGATTCAATGGGTCTCCATCTGGGTTAGAGAAAACAGGAGTAATCCAAAATATATTAATACCAATAAAATAATCTAAAATTTAAACAACTTTATTTTTATTATTTCATGTATCAATTCTCCAGGAGTGAATAAAATAAATTTTGTTTTCTAAACCTCTTTTGAAATCCTTCCAAGGAGTATTAAATTTAAAATCTTTAATAAATAATTAAATATTCATGGTCTGGCATCTGAAATTGTCCCAATAAGGTATACCCGTGCGCTGGGATATCCACTGGACCGTCAAGGGTTACTTTATACTTTTAAAACATTTTTACTTTACTCTCTGGCCCATTCCCTTGACGTTTGCCTTGCTGTGGTGGAACACAGCACTCTGGAGTCCTGGCGAGTTTCCCTACGCGCCTCTCGCAATCAGGCCCGACTCACCGTGCCCCTCAATAGGCGGTCCACGACTGAGTATCACGCATGCTCTCAAACTCGGTCCACGCTCCCGTAAATCGGAGCCCCGAGGAAAACGCTCAATCTCTCATCTCTCAGGGGTATCGTTCCCCAATAATCATAATAATAATAATAACATTATTTCTTATAAAAATATTAAAACATGTAAACACACACAAGCTTTTGTATTTTTAAAAATCATCCCATCTCCATAAGTGGGCGTATCACAAAGTAAAAGTGTGTGTCGTGGATTACCCTTATCCCAAAACCGTTGTAAAACCTTTTTAAGACAATTTATATTTTTAAAACATTTTTGCCCTAGTGGCTAAGCACTGAAATCTAAGCCACTCACAGTGATGGGAGAATCGTATACTCCCAAGCGCTCCATGTAGCTCAACCTCCGGAGCATCGCCACACTCGATTCAACCGGAGCCCTAGTACACGGAAATATAAGTTAGCATTCATAATTACAATTTATGAATGCACCTATGAGGCTCTAATATGACCTATGACTGGGTTTGGATGTGATTCGGGGCTTAGAAAAGTGTCAGGGAGGTTCCGGGGTAAAAATCGGACACTAGGTGAAAAATTACGAAAATGCCCCTAATGCTACAGTACCCAAGTCGGCTGGTGGCTCACTCCCAGGCGTGAGTGAGCCAAAATGGGAGAAAACTCCCAAAATTAAGCAGCTCCCGCACGGGAGTCATCTCCAGCGCATGGCCGTGACCGGCCATGCACCAAATCGAGCTCGGTTTGAGCTCGATTCACAGCCAATTCGCACCAAAATTGAAACACAGCAAGTTAAACACATGATCTAAGGATTCACAGCTTCAAGAACGGAATCAATCCATTAAACATGCTCGAATTTTGAATCAAAACACTAAGGGTTAACATATCTCGGGCAAAACAGAAATCTCAACTTCAATCAACAAATTCTCTTAGCACAGACCATAAAATCAAGCATGTAAACTATCAAATTAAAGCTTGATGAGTCTAGAACAACATACCAAATTCCCAGCCACTTCCCACGGTTGAATCAAAAGATATGAGCTGATGAACAATATGTCGCCAAAATTACAAATTTGTAGATTTGGTGATTTTCTTGGAAACTTTGGTGTTTTGATCTTCAAGGAGGCAAAAGAAGTTGATATTGATGTTTGATTGAGTGTTAGAAAGGAGATTACAGAGTTGATTTGAAGTAGATCAAAGAGAGAGCTCGGAGAAGATGAAAAATTGAGAAAAGAAGAGAAAATGGGGGTCTCGGGCAGTCGAGACCCCATATAAAAATAACGGGTCCGGTGCCAGACCCGTCCCTGTCCGACGCTGGAGTCAACATTTTCTGAGTTGACTCCGGTCAACTCGGCCCAATTTCCTTGGAACTCAAATCCAAGTGGGGCCCACATCTCCAGACTTCAATTTTAGGGTTTTTAAGCTTGAACTTGAGCTAAATGAAGTTTAAAACATCCATGGGAAATCAAATTTGGTATATTGACTAGACAACAATATATAAATACTCAACTTGACACGTGCGGACTAGGTCTGGGCGTGTCAGAAACTCTACGATGCTTACCAAATAAACAATGATCACATGAGTTTAGAGAAATATCTTTATCTTTGGCCGAGGGAATAGAAATGAGAGACTGTTTCGCCAAAAGCTGTAACCCTTTCTCACTCATGTGTGCCAGCCTATTATGCCACAAGTTTGGTAAAGCATCATCCTCCACTGCATTAACATTGTTTCCACAATGTTTCAACCAAGTCTTGTACATAGTGCAACACAGTTTTCCCTTTGCTACTAGTACAGACCCACTGAGAAGCTTCCACTGCCCATCCTTTTGCCGACTGTCATAACCTTCCTTATCGAAGACATTAACTGCAAGCAAGTTCATCCTCAAATCTAGAATGTGTCTCACATCCTTCAAAGTCAATGTACAACCAGTACTAGTCTGAACCACAATGTCTCCAATTCCCACAATCTGCGACACACTCTTGTTTCCCATTTTGGTTTCGCCAAAATCACCTGATTGATAAGTTGTAAACAACTCTCTCTTTGGAACACAATGATATGCCGCACCAGTATCAACAATCCATTCAACAGATAGATCACCCACATGGTTACAATCACCATGTCCACAAATTAAAGACACTGTCTCTTCATCAGAAACTACTGCTGTCGCATTACTCTCATCTAAGTCTTTCTTGCCTTTTCCATCTTTCTGCTCTTGCTTCAAGATCTTGCAGTTCCGCTTGAAGTGACCAACTTTCCCACAGTAATAACACTTCACTCCGTCTTTGGACTTAGATCGATTCTTGGACTTACTGCGACCTTTAGAGTCTTGGCCTTTATTCTTGGATCTTCCCTTGTTCTCTGTAACAAGTGCTTGATTAGACCCAGATTCCATGTTGCTTCGTCTTGCTTCTTCATTTAACAAACTATCCTTTACCATCTGCATCGTCACCTTGTTATCCGGTGCAGAATTAATCACAGTCACAACTAATGTATCCCAACTGTCCGGTAAAGAACCCAAAAGAAACAAAGCATTCACCTCATCACCAAGATTAATCTCCAAAGTAGTAAGCTAATTTAACAAATCTTGAAAGTCACTCAAGTGCTCGGCAATGGATCGTCCCTCCTTATACTTCAAATTAGTAAGCTTTCTAACTGCAAAAGCTTTGTTCATGGCAGTCTTCCTCTCATACAATGCAGCTAATTTTCCCCAAGCATCATTGGCGCTTTTCTCTTGTGCTACATGGTGAAAAACACTGATGTCAACCCATTTTCTTATCATGCCTAATGCCTTTCTGTCTAACTTCTTCCAATCAGTCTCTGACATATCTTTTGGCTTGGCCACATCACCCAATACCGGATCAAACAAATCCTTACAGTACAAATGATCCTCCATCATTGGCTTCCAAATTGAATAATTTGTAGCTGTCAATTTAATCATGGAACCTGTATCGCCTTCCATGACTGCAGTAACCAAAAGCTCTGAGACCAATTGTTGGGGCCTACAGCAATAACAACAACGGAAGCGGAAACAGATAATACCCACAAACAACCAACCAACAGCGAAACTCAAACCAATGTTCAATAGCAGTCAAAATAATCAACTATCCAAACCAACCAACTAGACAGAAATAACAAGCAATAATCCAAACAATAATAAGAAAATAAAGAACACCAAGATTTACGTGGAAAACCCTCCAATGTGAAGGGAAAAACCACGGGGCAAAACTGGATAAAAATCCACTATGAGAAATAAAGCAACTTACAAAAGTTTATCACACTTAAGCTTTTTGCCCAAAGCTTAAGAACCAACAAATTGGCATCAAATACAAAGATCTACCTTTTTGAGAATCTACAAATCCTCCTCAGAGAAAACCCAATTTATTGCTTGCTTATCGCTCTCCCTTACTCTCCCTATGGAGTAAGAAACCACAAAGTCTTCCAACTTTGAAAAACCTTCACACGGCACAACTTTTCCTTGTAACTTTTCAGTCTTTACCTTGTAAGAAAACAAAAAAACTTTCTGCCCATTTTGTTTTGGTGCGCCGTTCATCAATAATCAAGACAAGTGATGTCTCGTCTAATTATTTGTTTCATAAAGAAAAAATGGTCATAGGATTGGACCCATATGACAAAATAGTCATGAAGTTGAACCCACATGACAAAATAGTCATGAAGTTGAACCCACATAACATACTTGATATTGGTAAATGAGATTTTCTAATATCTAAATCTTTATCTTTGCTTGATCTTTACGCTATTACTTGCAAAACGACCAAAACGTGTACATCACTACTTGATAATTCGTTATGACTATCGCTTTCTAGTCATAACTCATCATGCAAGACTAATACGTACGACCTTAGATTGCCGTTTAACAACCTTAGAATCCTTCTCCTTATCTACGAAAAAAAAAAAGAATTAAGGATAAAGAAATCATTAACTTATCAAATTGACTCGAGGTTTTGGGCTTTCGATGCAATTTCCAATTTGCCATTTTTCTTTCTAAAGTCCAATGTGCATTGGATATATAGTTCCGTTGGTCTTCTCCTATCCTTGATGTATGCTGAGCCAATGATAAGTGGCAGGGGTTCAATTTTTTCAATTGTGATGCAAATGGAACCTACACAGTCTCCATCTTTCAATGTTTCACCAAAATTGTTGCTACAGCTTCTACTCTCCAAGTCCACTGTATCGATAAAAAATACTACTACGACTGCATTCTCTTCCAACCCATTTGGCAAGTTAACCAAAGAATTATTTTCCTAGTTGCTTGCAGTATTTATATTTAGCTGAATAATCCAGCTGCCTCCTAAACTATAATTTTTTAGACATATTGATCTCTAAATTTTTATTTGGAACAATCTATCCCAAAAAAACAAAGATTGCGAAAAGAAAAGAAAAAAAGTAAGGCTGATATGGCTATCTCCATGGGGCAATTATTGCCTTTGAATTATTATCAATTTCATTTATCAAATCACTAGATATAAATCATCTATTGTAAAATTAAAATGTCTAAATTAGTCTCTGAATTATATCAAAAAAGACAATTTGATCTCTCAACTTTTATTTAAGACAGATTGGTCCATGAACTTTTATTTTAGAATATATTGATCTCTGAACTTTTTATTTTGGGACAGATTGATCCCTGAACTTGACAAATTAGGACAGATTGATTCCTAAACTTTTATTTTGGGACAGATTGATCCCTGAGTTTTCTTTAGTTTTTTTTTTTCATTCAGGATCTATTTATCCCAAAATAAAAGTTTAGGAACTAATTTGTCTCAAATAAATTTTTTTTTTTGGTTTCCCACCCTCTATCTAGAGCTTCGCTCTGACTAATCCTGGTTCAACCCATGTCGCGCACTTGGATATGGTGAGTCAGTCTCCCAACGGGGACAGCTGTGTACTCAAAGTCTCGCTGCTTAAGTTGAAACAAGCCGCTTACCACTCGATCTAACTCCACGTTGGTGTCTCAAATAAAAATTAAAGAACTAATTTATTATTTTGATATAATTCAAGAACTAATTTGAGCATTAACTCATAAATAAATAAGATTTTTGAATTGTTATTAAATTCTCTGGCAAACTGCTGCTTTGTGATCTACGTCCATGGGGTAATAATTGCCTTTGGATTTGATCAATTCTTTTTGAATAAACTGAAATTTTGTTTCATTTGTCAACAAGGAAAGCGCAAATCCCCAGTATAAGTGGGAGGCAGGGGGCAGCTCTTCATGGGTTTTTGAAGCTGACATAGGATTTGTGGTATGTATAGTATCTAAATTGTTTTGTAATAATTCTTACTTTGTTATACTTTTTTAGATAATTTTGTTCTTTGTTTTAGCAATATTGTTGTTTCAAGAAAAATATTGTGGATGAAAATATGAGTTACCCATGCGATTTGAAATGGAGATGGCTTATATTTTACACACTTGCACAAAAGGTCGAGTACAAATTAAAGAAACAAACAAGGAAAATATAGAATGAAATAGTTAAATTAGACGAAGATGTATGGTTTGAACTAAACATAGAATTTTTTTCCAAAGAAAAATTTATTAGAAAACCATCAAAAGGCTTAGAAGAACAAAACATCAGAGAAACCTGAAACAGAGGAACAAGTCTTTCAACTCCTGCCTTAGTCATATAATCATATACATATTACATGATACATTATAGATATATTATATTATTAATTAATATTTATATACCATAATTATAACTTCAAAATATTACTTCACTAATATATATTTTATATTTAATAAATTAAAAAAATCATTTATACTTCATTAATATATATTACTTGCTTTAATTACTTTAATCTATATTATATAACTAAAATTTAATTAAATTTAGAGAAGTAAAAAAAAGTGCAAAAAAAAATGAGCTAAGGTTCTAGTTCGGAACTGGAATTGGATGGGAACCGGAACTGGAACCTTCACCTAAGGTTCCGATTCCAGTTCCAAAGAACTTAGAACGAGAACCAGTGGTTCGGAATCAGAACCGAACCGCGGTCAGTCCTACTTGCAAGTGATCGCACAGCTATTATGTCCATGAATACTCTGAAAACTTGATTTCCTTCTTTAATTAATTTGAAAAACTTGATTCAAAATAAAAGAAGTTCATATAAATCGTTGTCAACTTAACATACGTTTGATAAAATGCCCTAATTAAATGGGAAATGTTTAATAAAAGATATTTAAAAAAAATAAAATCTTTTGGCCAAAAAAAAATCTTTTTTTTACATAAACAAATAAAATCTTAAATAGGTAAAAGCTATTTAATATATTCAATCTTCTTTATTAAAAATTTTATCATCTAATAATTACATCAAACTTTATATAATCATTTTACTAGTATTTAATTTGTCACCTAATTACTTCAAAATTTTGTCATCTCATTCATGTAACATCCCTCTTCGATTCAAATGGGTAGGGGATATTAATATCCCCGATCTATCTGAACAATTAACTAGGCTTATGCTATTCCTGGTGTTTTTGGGGCTTATTTTGCAGTCCCTCTCGAGGGAAAGATGAAAATTTGAGCCATCTTATTAACAAACACTACGCATTCGTTGATGTTTAAGAGAAATTTCTCAGGTCCTTCGCCTGCACTTCCGTTTCCATTCCACTTTACCTAAAGTCAAGAAAATTTGTTTGACCAAGGATTGTGAGCTGCTACTCGCAAGCAATTAGATTTTTCTTAGATGGTGACTAACTCGGTTCAGCAATTAGATTTCTTCTTGTTAATTCTTTGTGTTAATCCTAGGATTCTGGTTTTCCACCAGCTCCTGGGAACTAAACTATTCAAAGACGCAGTTGATCAGGGCTGAATGTTCCGCCAGTGATTTTGACTTCATTGTACCAAAACCAATAAAGAAAAGCACAAAACAACGAAGTTTTACAAAGGTTAGAATATTCCCTTCAACTCAAAGGGACTATATGTTTTCTCTGTAATGAGCCAATTACGATCCTTTTGCTGTCCAGAAATGTAGCTAGATGGGACTTTATTTCTTACAGTACGTTGGTGGGTTCCAAAACAAAAATTCAATTAGTCACAATCATGACTATATATAAAGTATTTAAACCTTTCAACTCTTCAAAAAAAAAAAATTAGAACCTTTCAACCTCAAAGCATAAATTGTGTGTCTCTGAAAGCATACGTTTCTTTCAACCATAAATTGTATGACTCAGTATTATTCAGCAACCAAATAAGTTAATTACAAAAAGTCCAACCACAAACTTTTGTTTTTGGGTACAGAGAATCGGGTGTTTGGAAGAAACTTTTGCTTTGTTTTCTTCCTAATAGGAAGGGGGTTGGAAAATAGACAATTGAAATAACTAACCAAACAAACCGTATGGATTGCATTAAAGATTAAATAAATGAATGAGATTTTTGAATTGTTATCAATTCTCTGGTAAACTGCTGCGATGTTTATGTGTGTATGCCCATGGAGCAATAATGGCCTTTGAATTTCGCCTTTGAATATAATGAAATTTTGTTTCATTTGTAAGGAAAGCGCAAACCCCCTGTATAAGTGGAGGTAGGGGTAGCTCCATTCACACAAAGTAATCTGCACATTTAATGGAATCTAGATCAGTATCCTATAAGAAAAACAAAGTATATTTGACAAGCTGTGCTGCTGAGGGGAGCCGAAGAATGAACAATTGAAGCGCATTGACGAATTCAAAAGCAGCAACTATACATGTTCATGCATTTATAAAAGGAGGACAAGCAAAACTTTTGTAAAGGCAATTCATTATAATAATAATAATAATTTCTTAGCTGTTAAGCTGAAGTGTTATTCAACAACCAATGAAGCTGGAACCAAAATTAAGTCCAATATTGATTGGGAGTGAGATTGGGTGCTTCAGAGAGGAACTTTTTCTTTGTTTTTGTTCGTATTAATTAGGAAGTGGATTGGGAAATGGAGCACTAAAATAATTAAACAAATTTACAAACCATATGGATCGAATTAGTGAATAAGATTTTTGAATTGTTATTAAATTCTCTGGCATACTGCTGCTTTGTGATCTATGTCCATGGGGTAATAATTGCCTTTGGATTTGATCAATTCTTTTTGAATATACTGAAATTCTGTTTCATTTGTCAGTAAGGAAAGTGCAAATCCCCACTATACGTGGGAGGCAGGGGGCAGCTCTTCATGGATTTTTGAAGCTGACATTGGATTTGTGGTATGTACAGTATCTAAATTGTTTTTTAATAGTTCTTATTTTGTTATACTTCTTTAGTTAATTTTGTTCTTTGTTTTAGCAATATTGTTGTTTCAAGAAAAATATTGTGGATGAGAATATGAGTTACCCATGCAATTTGAAATGGAGATGGCTTATATTCTAACACACCTGCACAAAGGGTCGAGTACAAATTAAAGAAACAAACAAGGAAAATATAGAATGAAATAGTTAAATTAGACGAAGATGTATGGTTTGAACTAAACATGAAATCTTTTTTTTTTTCAAAGACAAATTTATTAGAAAACCATCAAAAAGCTCAGAAGAACAAAACACCAGAGAAAACAAGCAGAACAACAAACCAAAGCTTAAACAAAAATCTGAAACAGAGGAAACAAGTCTTTCAACTCCCGCCTTAGCCATATAATCAGCCTCACTATTAGCTTCACGCCTGGTATGTTGAATCTGGAAATCAGAAAGTTCGCTTTTCAAAGACCAAACATGAATAGTAAATATTACAAAGATTGCACACCAAAATAAGTACCTTCATCACAAGTATCTGGAAATAGGAGTGGCAATGTTCCACTATCATTGCTTAACAGTATTGACGTAGCTGAACAAGAAGCAATAGCCCAAGGCTCGGTCCTATCATCTTCAGAGTCTTCATCAACATCACCGATTTGCTGAACAAAATCATCTTCTGGCGCTGCCTTGATGCTCTCCAATTCCATTGCAACTTGTTTCATTGTAGGCCTTCTCTTCCCATTAAGATTCAAGCATCTTTTTGCAAGCCTGGCAACTGCCCTAATCTCTTCTTGTGGACCCTCGTTCCTCACCCGTGGATCAAGAATGTCAAGTAAGGAACTCTCCTTCATTGAAAGTAAGAAAACAGGAACAAGGCTTTTTACTTCCTCATTTGTTTGTACGGCGGAGAAAGGTTTTTGTCCAGTTAAAAGTTCAGCCAGAACAACTCCAAAGCTATAAACATCGCTCTTCTCTGTGAATTGATGAGACTGAAAATACTCTGGGTCCAAGTATCCAAAAGTTCCTTGTACTGTAGTAGTTAGATGAGTTTGCTCAAGTCCAACAGATTTTGAAATGCCAAAGTCTGATACCTTTGCTCTGTATTTATCATCCAAAAGTATGTTGGTTGACTTTACGTCTCGATGATAAATTGGGAAAGAAGCAGCGGAGTGCAAATATGATATAGCATTTGCAGCTTCGATTGCAATCCGCAAACGCATTTCCCATGTAAGTGGGAATTCTTCACTCTGGTCATTTATCATCTGCGAAAGTGTCCCATTGGGGATGAACTCATACACCAATAAAGGAAATTGGATCTCTAGGCAGCATCCTAATAATTTAACCACATTTCTATGGTTAATTTGTGATAAAATCATCACCTCGTTGACCCATTGTACAAGCTGCTTTTCATCCAAGAACGCTTTCTTCTTATCTTTCTCCACTTTAGGCTTCTTAATCGCCACAATGCGTCCATCGGCTAACATTCCTTTATAGACAATTCCTTGGGCTCCTTGACCAAGTATACGATTCTCGTTATAGTGGTCAGTCGCCTTCTCCAACTCCTTTGAAGTGAAAAATCTTATTGTTTCAATCTTACCTTCATTGCAAGACAATTGCTGCTGCAATAATAAACCTCCATTCTGTTTGAAGTATCTTTGCTTGCGCCTGATCTTTCTTCTTCTTTTTAGCCCTTTGTATATGAACCATGTAGCAAGTAGCAAAAGTATTGTCCCAATGCCCGAGCTAGAACCTGCACATCTCAAGAGGCGAGGATAGCATACCAAGAATTTAATGTCATAAAGCTCGGTTAATATATCATATATCAATAAGTTGAACATTTTAATTAAATTATTCTAAAAGAAAGCATAGGACATATTTCCCTAGCTAGTCCTTAAAACCTTTTTTTCAACTAATTAAATATTTTTAACCAATTATATAAACAGATCAAACTACATTAATGTAGCACAGAAACATTAATATAATAGAAGGCTAATTAACTATAAAAAGTAGCTACTAATAATTAAGTAAAATATTCTAATTTTAGTGATCTAAGTTATATATCTTTTGTGGCAAGCATTTTATTCAAATATTTATTTAAGTAATTCTTAATATATGCCATATTGTCTACATACATAAATACATACATACATACATACATACATACATACATATACATACATACATAAGTAGTAGGTTAAACTAATACTAACTTCATCCAAGTAAAGTTGTCATTATTTATTGACTTTTCTTAAGTTAAATATTTCAAACTTTGACATCATTTTATCTTATATATAAATATATACATATATATATATATATAATTAATAAAAATATAAAAAATAATGTTAAAAAGATTTCAAATTAATTCAAGAAAATCACATTTACTATTTATTTTTTGATGGGAAAACGGTCCACTTTGATGTAATTTTTATTGACTATTCTTTCTCTGAACCATAAATATTTAAAGATTTATAAGAAAGGTTTATTTGGGAGAGAACTAAGAAAAGAGAAAGATAGTAGAACTTGTGGTATTGGAGAAATAATAAAAATAGCACATAAAACAATAAAGAAGAAAAGAGATGACAGCGAATGAGAAAGAAAAAGTTAGAAAAGAAAGAGAAGATGGTAGACGTGGGACCAAAAAGAGGAAAAAATGTGAAAAGAAATTGTGTTTTTCTTTTCTCTTTTCTTTGTATTCTTTTATTATTTAAATTTACATTGAATATCGCATGTCTTTTCGTAATTTTAGTTTAGACAATTATGAAGAATAAACAATTTTAGACTATTATCTAAAAAAAAAAGCCAATTTTAGACTATTTTTTGTGTATATATGTATTAAAGAGGTTGAAAGATCTCAGCAAGGGTAATTGTCCCAATGGTAGATCCGTCCCTACAGATAGAGGTGTCAAATCGGATTAATCGGATAGGTTTTGGGTTCGGGTCAATCAGGTCGGATCAGTTTGGGTCAAAAGAGATTTTCGGGTCATTTTGGGTTTCGGGTCATTCGGGTTTCGGGTCATTCGGGTCTCGGGTCTCGGGTTTTTCGGATTCGGGTTTTTCGGGTTTGGCCATGGGGTCTTTCAGGTTTCAGGTTTTTTGGGTTTTATGTCATTTGGATTTAACTCTCGAATCATTCGGGTTGTCGATTATTTTAAATTGAATTAAAGTTTTGATTTTACAAATTAATACTTAAGAGAGATTTTATCAAATTATTTATTAGATTTGTTATAAATTGTAATTAAATTTCTAATGTTATAAATGTATTAATTACATTAGTAATATTTATAACTTTTTTAAAAATTTTCCTATAAATTATCTATAGTTTTAAATAAAATAAATATTTAAACTTTTATTATTTACTAATTCATTTCTAAATTCTAATTGATATATAATAAATTCATGATTCATAATATCATTAATATATAATCATGAATTGTCCGTAGTATAATTACAAACTAAGGAACCAGAATTTTGATATATAATTACAAACTAAGGAGTCAAAATTTTAGCATACAACTACAAAATTTACCGGTTTTCTCTTATTGGATTGAAAATTTAAAAGCTTTTATTTGGTCAATGAATAGGATAGCCAAAAAGGAATAGCCAATAGCTAATAGGCTATTCGAACTGTCATACAGTTATGGCCACCATGAACTACTAATCTTAGTATCTTATTATCTTAGTGCTAATGACTTTGTTTTGTTCTTTCCTTTCTAAGACTTGTATATAAACTATACTTTATAGTGATTAGTGATTAATATCACATACTTTTGCATAACAGAACAACTTGCACATACACTACATTCGGCATTCTCATTAAATTATTTGTTTTGACGAGAACTAAATTATAAGGAGAAAATATATGATAACATATTGAAATTTTAATTTCAAATTTTTAATGTTTAGATGCTTTTTGTTGGATAGATAATTCACTAATTTGATATGAATATTAGTAATTTATTAATACTACTATAATTTATAAATTTTCTTAGTTAGAATGGAAAATTATCATTCACATGAAAAAATTTATTTATTGATTTGATCAGTAATGATGAAATCAACATGGCCTTTTGTAAATTCTCAAATTTTCCTTAATAATGTTCATAATTAATATTATTAAATTTAAGTAATAATATTCTATAAATTCATATAATTCAATCATAAATTCATAATAATAAAATTTAAAAAACATAATTATGAAAAAATATTTTTTTTAAGTTCACTTTGATCAAAATTTTATCAAATATTTATTTTTATTTTCTTTATCAAATTTATTTATTAAATTTGAAGTTTATGAGGTATATAAAAATACGACATCTGTCCCTATTTGTCTGTTACAATTAATCGTTTCATATAAGACAAAAAAGTAGTTGTGGTACAAAATTTTATACATATTTACATTTACTTTCTTATTTTATCCTTATCTCTCTTCTTCTTTAATTCTCTCTCCTATTTAAGAAAAATATTTATTTAAGAGAGAAAAAAAAAGTAGTTTAAAGGGTAATTTTGAAAAATTAATAATCAATGCTGGGATATAGACAGATAAAAAAGGATAAATAAAACTTTTAGAAACAAATAAAACTTCTAGCAGGAGACAGATAAATAGGGACAGGGGGAGTATTTCATTAGTTTGTCGGGTTCTTTCAGGTTAGACTCTCGGGTTTCTCGGGTTAGATTCTCGGGTCAATCGGGTTTCGGGTCAATCGGGTTTCGGGTCAATCGGGTTTCGGGTCAATTGAGTTTCGGGTCAATTAGGTTCCGGGTCAATCGAGTTTCGGGTCGGTCAGGTTCGGATCGTTTACTTTTTTTAGTCAAACCAGGTCGGGTTAGTTTCGGGTTCGGGTCAGTCGGGTCCGGTTATCGGGTTCCGGTCAGCTTTTGACAGCTCTACCCGCAGACATACACATAATATTAATAACTTTATATACATACAAGTAGAGACGTTCATGGCTAAGTCAATTCTGGTTTGGTCTGAGTTTTGATATGAAAAAAACATGAACTTGGCTTGTCTAAGCCCAGTCCTTTTAAGTATTCAAGCTTAATCATTTATCTAAGGGGTCCCCACAAATTTTAATATACTTTTTTAAGTCTATCCAAAAACCTATTCAAATTTTTTTACCTCAAATAAAAAATAAAAAATAAAAATTATAATATTATTTTCTTAAAAAAAAGAGTTATAGAATAATCTTTAGTATTATTTAAGATTATTTTTTATTAAAAATATTTCTAACATGTACCACTTAAAATACTAATCTTATATACATATATAATATTTTAAAAATTAAAAATTATATTATATGTAAATACAGGTTGGGTTAGGGCTTCAAAAAGCCTAAGACTAAGGCCTGACCAATTTTTTAAAAGGGTCTTCTTTCTTATTCAAGGCTCAATATTCAAGCCTTTTTTTTTTGTCCAAATCCTTCTATTTTTTAGACAAACCTTTGAGTTTAGACAGATAATCCGACCTTTAAACAGCTTTACATACAAGGGATAAATAATAAAAGAAAGTGAATTTTATTCTCACCAGCAAAGATTGCCAACTCCTTTCTTGAAACACGTTTCGGCTTGCACCCATTTAGATCACTATCATGCACATATCCAGGGGGGCATGACGTCGGGGAACAATAGTTGCCAGGTTCATTCAAACAAAGCATGTAACAATATTTGTACTTAAGATCCCCACATTTGTCTCTTGCTGTCATTGATCACGTAAAAATATACTGTATGTTAAACCATACAATTAGAGCAAAGGTAATTAAATGCCAAAAATCAGGGAGTTAACGAAAATCTTGCCAGTACAAATATAATAATATTGTGAACTCAGTAATTCATTATTAAATTTCTTTTTTTTTTCTATCATTGCATTCGTATATATGCGGTACATATATACATTTTTTTTAACATAGTACAACATATATATGTAGTTAGCCTTAGCGTCACGTTATTTTTTATGCTTATGATCTTAACTAATCGAAGCCTTATACGCATTAATTAATCTTCATTATGTAAAGTATTACTAATTAGCACTCGTAAACATTGCACGTTGATAATGAAATATACTTTAATTCCTTCATCAAGAAAAAGAAAGAAATATAGTTTAATTTAATTAAATCACAAAAAACTGTGATTTTGCTGGCTGTTATATGCTGAGGGTTTTTGAAACCGCATGGACTTTCAGAAATTGTTTCAGAAATTGTCTAAGGCACAATTGGACCTGCCATAATAAAACTCATTTTTCGGGGAACAAAGCCCAAATATCAAAAGCTTAATACGTAAACAAAATCATTTCTATTATGAAAGTGGACAAAATGCAGGATGAATAGTAGCATTTGGTGTATAGTGTAGAATGAATATCAATCAGAAATTTCAAATTTCAAAATAGTGGGGCCCACATGTATAAATTTCAAACCGTGGGGCCCACATATACAAAATTTTCAAAGTTTACATAGTAATTATTTCATCTATAAATTGATGCGCATTGAAGCGCTGATAAAAATAATTGAACAGATATCTTCTGATGATTTTCGTTTCTTTCTCTTTCTCTCTCTCTCTCTTTTTCTCTCCTTTGAATTAAAGCTAAATTATCAACACTAAAGTGTTATCAGCATAACATGTTAAAACTATCTGAAGTAATGCATTTCCACAACACGTTATCAGCACGAGTGTTCTAAAGTAAAGCAAATTTAAAGCTTGGTAAGTTCTTAAGGTTTGATTCCATATAAAAAAAAATATTATTTTATTTAACCTTTTCTTTACACTAGTTAATTTAAATTTTTATTGTGTAAAGATTTACTTCTAAATATTTTTGACACCAGAAGTTGTCAACCTAATTGAGACCATTCGTTTCAGAATTATGGCAAATATTGAAAAGCCCAAATTCCAAATTTTGGATGTAAGTGCCAATAACTGTTTGTCATGGTGTCTCGATATTGAACTGCATCTCCAAGGCCAAGGTCTTGCAGCTACCATTGGTACAAATGGAAATGCTAATGATAAAGATAAGGCAAATGCTTTGATTTTTATCCGTTGGCATCTAAGTGATAGCCTAAAAGTTCAATATCTATCTGTCCGAGATCCCTTGATCTTGTGGACAAGATTGAAAGAGCGGTATGATCATACCAAAACTGTCATCCTCCCTCAAGCACAATATGATTGGCTACATCTGAGGTTGCAGGATTTAAAGTCCGTGTCCGATTATAATTCGGCATTATATGATATTGTGTCACGGCTTGAACTTTGTGGTGTTAAGCTTACTGAGGCTGAGCTTTTAGAGAAAACATTCTCCACCTTTCATGCTTCGAATATTGTATTGCAACAACAATACCGGCAGCGCCAGTTTAAAACATATTCTGAATTGATCTCAGTCCTGTTGACTGCAGAACAAACAAATGAGTTGCTGCTTAAAAATCATGATTTAAGACCTGCTGGCTCTAAGGCATTTCCTGAAGCAAATGCTGGCTCAAGTAAGAATGTTGGCCGTCCTAGAGGCCGTGAGCGCAGGCATGGGAATTTTTTCCGTAAGGGTAGTGGGAGATTTAACCATAATATAAATAACTCCCCACATAACCCTAAAGGTAAAAAGCCCATTAAGAAGCATGATGATAGTACCTGTCATCGTTGTGGAATGACTGGTCATTGGTCACGTACCTGTCGTACGGCCAGACATTTGGTTGATCTATACCAAGCATCCCAGAAGGATAAAAGCAAGCATGTTGAGACCCATGTCATTGACCTAACTGAGACTGATGCTGAAATCAATAAGGTTTTGGTCAATGAAAATTGTCATATTCTTGGCAATGAAAAACCTTTTGAGGTTTCTGATTTCTTTTTATAATGTTGATGAAAATAATAAGTCCTCAGAAATAGATCCTGAGGGTTTTCATCTATGTTTTGACATACCCTTGGATAATTATGTTACCAAGGAAGATATTAAATAAATATGGTCGTCAAAATCCGTGAGGTCCTGAAGTACCAAAGCGGACAATATCCACAAGCTGTTTATAACATATTTGTTAGTTTATATTTTGTTGGTTTATTCCATATTTGTTAAATTTGTTGGTTTATATCTTTTATTCCATATTTGTTGGTTTATATTTTGCATCATATTATTAATTTGTTAAATTTTATGAAACTTGACACCTGAAGTTGTCAAGATAAATGCAAATGGGACACATTGAGAAAAAGGAAGATATATGTTTGCTTGATAGTGCTACAACGCATACTATACTTTGTGGCAAACATTTTTTCTCAAATGTGACATTGCGCAAGGCAAATGTTCGAACAATATCTGGTCCTGTCAATATTATAGATGGCTATGGGTTTGCCACTGTTATTTTGCCAAATGGCACAACATTGTATCTTGAATATGCATTGTTGAGCGGTAGATCAAAAAGAAATCTACTTAGCTACAAAGATGTACGTCGTAATGGGTACCATCTAGAAACAATTAATGAGCAAAATAAGGAATTACTTTGCATCACTTCCTACAAGATGGGCCAGAAGACCATCCATGAGAAGCTGGAAGCTTCTAGTATGGGATTATATTATGTCCCAATACGAGCTATAGAATCATATGCTACGATGCCCTGGAAACTAGTGAACCCTGATGTGTTCGGACTTTGGCATGATCGCCTTGGTCATCCAGGAGCTACAATGATGCGAAGAATCCTTAAAAATACTCGTGGACACCCTTTAAAAGATACAAAGGTGTTGTTGTCCAAAGATTACATTTGTGAATCTTGTTCACAAGGAAAGCTCATTACTAAACCTTTCATGACAAAGGTTGATTATGAATCCCCTTCATTCTTGCATAGAATTCAGGGTGATATCTGTGGGCCGATTCAGCCTGCAAGTGGACCATTTAGATATTTCATGGTACTAGTGGATGCATCCTGCAGATGGTCCCATGTTTGCCTATTATCAACGCGCAACGTCGCTTTTCCACGTTTGCTTGCACAGATAATAAAGCCTCGAGCTCATCTCCCAGATTATCAAATTAAAAGCATAAGAATGGATAATGCTGGTGAGTTCACATCAAAAAATTTTGATGCTTATTGCGCTTCATTAGGAATTGAAGTTGAACATCTTGTCCTACATGTTCATACTCAAAATGGATTAGCAGAATCCATGATTAAGCGCATTCAGATTATTGCTCGAACTTTATTGATGAGAACAAAGCTCTCATCCTTAGAATGGGGTCATGTTGTTTTACATGCTGCATCTTTAATTAGATTGCGCCCCACTACTTCTCATTTATATTCCCCCTTTCAGTTAGTCTTGGGCCAGGAGCCAGACATTTCATATCTTTGCACCTTTGGTTGCACGGTACAAGTGCCTGTAGCACCACCGCAAAGGACCAAAATGGGTCCCCAACGCCGTTTAGGCATTTATGTTGGGTTTGATTCACCGTCTATTATTCGGTTCCTTGAACCATTGACGGGTGATTTATTTACCGCTAGATTTACGGATTGTCATTTTGATGAGACAGTATTCCCATCACTTGGGATACCAAAAGCTTTCACATATGGAAAGCAGAAAAATGTCGAGATTTTCTCATGGAATGAGAAAAGTTTGTCTCATTTAGACCCAAGAACACCTGAATGTGAAAATGAGGTGCAACGATTGATCCATTTACAAGCTATTGCAAATCAAATGCCTGATGCATTTAATGAGACTGCTAAAGTTACAAAGTCTCATATCCCAGCTGCGAATGTTCCAGCTAGGATAGATGTTCCTATAGAACCACTCAAAATGGATCTAAATGTCCCACGCCTGAAGCGTGGTAGACCGATGGGATCAAAGGACACTGTTCCTCAAAAAAGAAGGGGGAGGAATTTAGAATCTGCTCCAGATGAGCATAATTATGCTCCAGATGAGTATAATTCTGCTCCAGATGAGCACATTAATCTTTCTCGAGGAAAGCAAATTGCACCTGAAGTGCCACAACATAATATTCAAAGAGAGCATATTGCCCCTGAAGTGGCACAAGTTCATGAGCATATTTCCCCTGAAGTGGTACAAACCCATGAAAAGATCACCAACCTTGGGAATACTGAAATTTCCATCAGTTATCATAATGAGATATGGGATCGAAATGAGATAATCATCAATGATGCATTTGCTCTCTCAGTTGCTCATGAGATTATGAATGATGATTATGAACCTCGGTCTATAACCGAATGTCGTCATAGGCAAGATTGGCCTAAATGGGAGGAAGCAATCCAAGCTGAATTGACTTTCCTTGCCAAACGTAATGTTTTTGGGCCTATTACTAAAACCCCTGACAATGTAAAACCTGTTGGATACAAATGGGTCTTTGTCCTGAAACGAAATGAGAAAAACGAGATCGTGAGGTATAAAGCCCGACTCGTAGCCCAAGGTTTCCTGCAGAGGCCTGGGATAGATTATGATGAAACATATTCACCAGTAGTGGATATAGTTACCTTTCGTTTCCTTATAAGTTGGATTGCCCAAGAAAATTTTGAAATACGTCTTATGGACGTTGTGACGGCATACTTATATGGTTCATTAGATTCCAATATCTATATGAAAATTCCCGAAGGTTTCAAAATGCCTGAAGCATACACTCCCCGTAACTTATTCTCAATAAAGTTGCAAAGATCTTTATATGGGTTAAAGCAATCCGGTCGCATGTGGTACCAACGATTAAGTGAATACCTGACAAAGGAAGGGTACATAAATGATCCCATTTGCCCATGCGTGTTTATTAAAAGATCTGAAACCGGATTTGCTATTATAGCAGTTTATGTCGACGACATGAATTTAATTGGGACTCTTGAAGAGTTATCTGAAACTGCTGAATATTTGAAAAAGGAGTTTGAGGTTAAAGATTTGGGTAAAACCAAACTATGCCTTGGTCTAGAGCTTGAGCACAAAAAGAATGGAATACTTGTCCATCAGTCAGCATACACTGAAAGATTGCTTAGACATTTTAACATGGACAAGGCTCACCCATTGAGCACCCCTATGGTTGTAAGGTCTCTTGACCCCCAAAAGGACCCGTTTCGTCCTAAAGAATCTGGTGAGGATATACTTGGTCCTGAAGTACCATACCTCAATGCAATCGGGGCTTTAATGTACTTAGCACAGTGCACGAGACTAGATATCGCTTTTGCGGTAAATTTGTTGGCACGTTTCAGTTCTGAGCCAACCCGGAGACATTGGAATGGGATTAAACATATCTTCCGTTATCTCCGAGGAACCATTGATTTGGGGTTATTCTATTCTGAGAATACTACTAACTCTGGTTTAGTAGGTTATGCTGATGCAGGATATAAATCTGATCCGCACAGAGCTCGCTCTCAAACCGGTTATCTATTTTACTATAATGATACAGCCATTTCTTGGCGTTCCACTAAGCAAACACTAGTTGCTACATCTTCTAACCACTCTGAAATTATTTCCCTCTATGAGGCCGGAAGAGAGTGTGTTTGGTTAAGATCTATGATATCATACATTCATAATGCTAGTGGATTCAAACCGGTGATAGATTCTCCCACTATAATTTATGAGGATAATGCTGCTTGTGTTGCACAAGTCAGGGGAGGATATATTAAAGGTGATAAGACCAAGCACATCTCACTGAAATTTTTCTATACTCATGAACTCTAGGAAAGTCGACAAGTTGATGTTAAACAGATTCGCTCCGTCAATAATCTTGTAGATTTATTTACCAAATCTTTGCCAACATCAACATTTGAGAAATTAATTTATGGCATTGGTATGCGGCGAGTCAGTAAAATGCAAGATTGAATTTCCCAGAAGTGGAAATTTTAGATGCTCCAGAAGTAGCAGTTTGTTTTATCTCAGGGGAAGCGATTATGGACATAAGTGTACTGTACTCTTTTTTCCTTCTGTCCAGTTTTTGTCCCACTGGGTTTTTCCGGCTTAAGGTTTTTAATGAGGCAGTAATAGCACGTCCAATCAGGCCACTGAAGTAAGCCCACCTATATTGTCCTGAAGACAAGCACATGTTGTCCTGAAGACATATTAGACGGATTTAATTGTATTGTACTCTTTTTCCCTTATGTTCGGTTTTTTCCCACTGGGTTTTTCCGACTTAAGGTTTTTAACGAGGCAGTACACATCCAAATTTTAATAGTGGCATTTGTCCAAGGAGGAGTGTTATGAAAGTGGACAAAATACATGATGAATAGTGCAGGATGAATAGTAGCATTTGCCGTATAGTGCAGAATGAATATCAATAAAAAATTTCAAATTTCAAACAGTGGGGCCCACATGTATAAATTTCAAATCGTAGGACCCACATGTACAAAATTTTCAAAGTTTACATAATAATTATTTCGTCTATAAATTGATGCGCATTGAAGCACTAATAAAAATAATTGAACAGATATCTTCTGATGATTTTCGTTTCTTTCTCTTTCTCTCTCTCTTTTTCTCTCCTTTAAATTAAAGTTAAATTATCAACACTAAAGTGTTTTAGCACGACACGTTAAAACTATATGAATTAATGCATTTCCACAACAATTTCATTGTTTTTCTACGCCAAAAGTTAAAAAACCTATCGATCTCCCAATTTCTTTGTCGCGGACTACCCCATTTACTGATTATTCCCAAACTTCTTCCAATTTCTTTAGTCTTAGATCGAAATTAAATCCTAGATTTTTCTTGTTACTATTTTGAAATCAAAATTTTCTGGTTATGCTAAATTTTTCTTAGTTTCAAAATCAAAATCACTCGAGTGATCTTCTTGAATGAGCTCGTTGCGTTTCCTCCTCTGCCTGCAAAGTTTCTCTTCCGATCGATAGCTTCGAGGCTCCTTCCAATCGATTCCTCTTACTAGGTCTCTCTCTCTCTCTAGATCTATTACTAGTTCCAATAGATTTCTAGTTGTGATCTCAGACTCTTCACTTTTTCTTCGTTTTTCAGGTGTGTTTCGGAGGAATCGACTTCTGGTTCGGCTCTTGATAGAAATATGGATCTATAGTTTTTCAGTATTGAGTATTAGGATTTTAATTTTTAATAATCGTTGGACAATTAATTTGGATTCTGTTTTATTATGTTACTTCACTTTGGATATGATTTTGAAGTTTTTGTTATTAATTTAGCTGTTTGAATTCAAATTATGCAGTTTTATGTTACTGTTATGTGTGATTGGTGATATCTAATATTTGAAAATTAATTTGTGCCCTGTGTAGACCATGTGTATTTAATAAGATAAGGAAGGCTAATTATTGCCCTTATTATAATGTGATGCTTGCCATTTTGTGATGAATGGTATTGATTGTGATGCTCATGTCATCTTAGCTTAGATATATTGTTAGATTAAGGCCTATGGTTCCTGCAGAATGAAGATAATATTAAAATCTCCATTTTAATTAAGGGTGGTATTCGTAAAACTTCCTCTAGTCGGCCTTACCATGGTGGCTGATTTCTCTATTTCTTTATAGTAACCTAAAGCTTGCATAAGAATACAAGTATGATTCTAAAAGTACTAAAGCTTGTATAAAAGACAATAATCCTAAGCCTAAACTTTTTTTTTTTTCTGTTAATGTGAGACTATGTTTGATTGTCCCAAGGCTACTCACAACGTAAGAATATGAGTATGATTCTGAATCTTTAAGTTTTTACTATTTAATGGAAAGAAGCAGAGCATGAGAATAAAATAACTCTTTCCAGAACTGATTCCCGAAAGTACTACAAACTTGTTTACATTGGAACTTTGCTTTCTGTTTTTGGTATATTAATACTTAATAGGCTAAGGAAAGCTAATTATTTGGGTTTATATATATATATATATATATATATATATATATATATATATCTGTGTGTGTGTGTGGAGGCTGCTCTGTCAATGTGAAAGGTACAACTATCTATATTTAACTTTGGTGAGCTGTCTCATGTTGTGTGTCTGTTGTATCAGCTTTGTTGGAAGGCTATTTGTGAAAGCTACAAGCAAGCCGATAGAAATTTTGTCCAAATTAAACAAAATGGCTTTTGTTCTTTTTGGAATACATGACATTATGTTAAAATCTGATGTTGCAGTGATTGCATAACTGAAAGAGAAATTCAATGAGGCTGCATGAAGAAGGGACGTTAAAGCTATTGTTTCAACTGGTGAGTTTTGAAGTTCGATTGGAAAGTCAATATCCTCTTTTTTACTGTTTTCTTTTGGTAGTATTTTTACCGTAATTTCTTATATAACTTGGGAAATTGGTCATTCTCTGTTTGATCATGAGATTGTTGTTTATTGATGGATAATTTTTCCTTTTTAGAAAGAAATTCTGTTCTTTAGTTTGCTGATTTTATGCATTCTCATGGTAATTTAAGGCAAAGGTGGCAATCTTAAACAACCTTAATAGGTGTGAGGTACCTTATGTCCCATTCTCAACTAATTAGTGGCTTTAGAAAGGACTTATAAACATATACGAGCTGATACACTTGCTATATTTTGCAGATATCTTTACAAAGGAAAAGGAAATGATTTCAGGTATGTAGTTTTCATTCTTTTGTCTCGAATTATCAAACTTAATTATTCTTCATTTTTGTTTGGTGAAAGCTGAACTTAAATGTTTGCCTCCAACTACCCATCCTATTTTACAAGCATGCAAAAAGTTGATTAAATTGTCCTGTTGAGCAGGTTGGGATGAAACGAGATAAGGCAACTGTGGATGCTACTACAAACAGAATCAATAGCTTTCTTTTCAAGTTAAAAGCAAAACTTTGCTTGGATTTATTCTTTTGTTACCGCGTCTTGAAATCCAGAATTACCTTCTCTGATTAATAGGTCAGATCTTTTCGGATGCGTGGTTCTTGTGCATTGAACCCTTGTGGAATTGCTTGTGGAAGGGTTGAACTGTTTTAGGAACTGGGATATGGGGGTCCATGGTATGTTTTTAAGCATTTAGATGTTCGATGAAGGTTGATATTTGGCACATGATTGGTGAGATTAATTTGATCTCATATGACCAGCCCTCTCTCTTGGAATTATTAGGCTTTTAAACTGTTTTTAGTGTGTTTACATAATTAGGTGGACTTGCAAATTTGAAGTTGGGCAGGCAAGCATCTTGGCAAGTTCCTCCAAGCTGCAATTGCTTGAGGTTTTGTTCAAGGCATATGCAAAAAAAAAGAAAAAAAAGAAAGCCTTTTCTTTTCAGTTTTCAGTTTTATTCAAATGTTTTCTGTTTCTGTTCTATACCATTTCAAGCCAGAAAAAGCATTGACATCAAGTTCATTGGTCAAGATAAGCTTACTGACTTTGTAATTGCAGGTGTAGGGTGCATCAAGCTCATTGGAACCACATGGCGTGTGGAAAAGAACTTGGAGCATCAAGTTCATTGAGTTTCCATATACTGTCAAGAGTTAAATTGCTTTTTGTTGTAAGATTTTCAGTTTAGGTACAAATTAAGAAACAAATTTGTAGATTTTAATCTTTTGTAATGAATTTGGTGACCATATTGTTTTACTTCTAAATTGTTGTTGACAAACTTTAAGTTTTCATGCTTAATGTACATACAATAGCATATATTAATTGAACAAATTACTTTTTGTTCACTCTCTTTGCATATTTAAGTTATTTTTTTTCACTTTGCAGACTTTATTGGTTCCTTCAAATGGTTATTATGGTATGAGAATGTTGATATTTACTGGCTGTTAGAAATGCCAAGGAAACCTTATGTAAAAATGCTGCATGTGCATATATCTAGTGATTTTCGCCGGCTGTTAAAAGTGCCTTTGAAAATATTCAAATTTTACCGGCTGTTATAAGGGCCACTAGAAATCGTGTCGGAATAGTTGGTGACTTCACCGGCATCAGGTGGTACGGCCGCCGGACAACCTTCACCGGCATTCACCTAGCCAGCAGTCCACCGGCGGTCAAAGAACAGCTGGCGAAAGTTTTACTGGCTATTCTTAAGATTTTTACTGGCCGGTAAAAATGACATTTCTTGTAGTGAAATATTAAGTATTTGGTATTTGTATATCATTAAAAGTTATAGTACAAAGTATTTTAAGTGCCGGTGAAAATGACTTTTCCTGTAGTGAAATATTAGGTATTTGGTATTTGTATATCATTAAAAGTTATAGTACAAAGTATTTTAAAATGATATAGATAATAATTGATCCGTACCTATGCAAACATCCTGAGAGTAATAGGAGGAACTGTCGTTGGAGCAAACACATAAATGCGTCGAGGTTAGGTTTGTCCAACAATATGTGCGATCAGAGGTACAACTGGTGTTGGAACCTTCTTTCAACTCACAAAATCCGATTTTTGGTGTGGCAAATTGCAGCGATGAAGGGACGTGCGTCCCATTTATCTGGTCAGGGCTTGTCACATAAAGCCACGACCTATAGTCAATCAAGAAAGCAGAGGGACATGATATGTTGCTGCAATTATTACTAGGATAAATCTCTGTCATATTTGCAGAAAAGGAATTAAGACCCCACGGAACTGAGAGCTGGCATTCACCTCCATCCCTATAATTACTCGGCTGCAGGCAACCTCCAATAGGATCTGGATCAGTAGTTTCATTTCGAAATATTGCCAAATTACCGCAGCCCACGGATTGGAAGTAATTGGAGGTAGAGAAGAAAAAAGGGCTGCCTATTAGATTGACACTAGAGCCAGTACTATTTTTATCGGGGCAATCGGAATAAGTTATTGGATTATTGACGAGGATTTCACCCCTCCCAAATGAAGTATTGAGTAATTCCAGATCATGGATCTTATTTATAAAAGCCTTCTGCGTCTGCTGGCCCTGCTGATCAGTTTTATTCTTGCATGATACCTTAAACCAATCACTCAAATAACAACCGGATTCTATTCCAAATGGGTACTCAATACTAGCATTGCCACATCTTCTAGTACAAGAAATTATCTTTGATTCCGTGTCTGGTCCAAGACAATTTTCAGCTGCTTGCCAAGAGCATCCAGAAAAATGTTAGTTACTGTTTCCAATCACTATATATGTACTTATCATAGATAGATATAAAATTATTACAAAAATTGGCTTAGCTACAATTTTATATTAACCTCATGTAATTGCAGTTTCATATATTTCTTCTCAAATCATAGTTTTTTTTTTTTCCCTTTTCAATTCACTCCAACAATTATTATAGGTTTGAATTTTATGGTACTATTTGAAACATCTAATTGGTATTGATATATATGTTAAACATTTTTCATTTATATTCACTTTTTTATACCCTTTATATACATATATTACGTGATATCTATTTTCAAAACACACACACACAAACACTTAAATATTTTGACAAATTGACCATTGGAATATTGGAATGTATCATATACATAATTTTCTTTTACTGAAATCTCATTACATCAATAAATCCCATAAAAGAACTGATACACACCCCTTCATGTCTCATTAATTGTTAGTAAACAACCATCTTACTTTTATATGTTAACGGGAGAGGGGTGTAATAATACGAAAATATTTATACTAGCCATTAATAAGAAAGTTATCATTTCTTTTTTTATTGGTACTCAATTTTCATTTGTTTCTGTTGCAAAGTAAAAGTGTGTATTATAAAGTAAAAATAAAACCAAAATCAAAAGCATATATACTGCATGTCTAAGATGATATGCCAATATATAGTGAGTGGTGAGATTGACCTCCCAAATCGCATGTGATGTTAGAACTCCACTCCAGCCTCGCAGGAACATGTGTGGTACCAATGCCAATGGGGAGGGCATATGCAGAATCGTAGAAGATGAAAGCAGAACTGCATCTGTTGCTTTCCTTAGCACCAGGAGAAATTTGTGTCATGTTTGCAGCTAAAAAAGTTAGATTATCGTCGGGAATATCTGAGCTGCAGAAGTCGCCTTTGCCGCATCCTCGTTGTAGGCAGCCGCCACTGGGGGTGTTATTACTAAGAACAGTAGCCAAATTGCCGCAGCCTATAGAGCCAAAGGAGTTATAGGTTGAGAAGAAAAACGGACTCTTACGTAGGATTTTAGTAAAGGCACCGATAACATTGTTATTATCTTTTTTGTTGTCATCGCAGTTGAAATAGATTACTGGATTGTTGACGATTACGCTGTCTGACCAAGAATCCAGTAGCTCCAGACCATGAAGGCGCCTTAAGAAGGGCTTCTTTCGTCCATCGGTTTTGTTGCAAGTCACTTCAAACCAGGAATTAGGGTAACACCCTTTTCCTATCCCAAATGGGTACGTAATAGAAACATTCCCACATTTTTGTTGTCTACAATCTCTGGACTTGCCTCGTTTCGAGGCTACTGCTTGTGCAAGCCATAGTAGCCTGAGACAGTAAAACACAAAGCGAACACCCATTACTTAATTAATTCTCTCTTTCTCCCTCCACTCTTTGTTTACTAGTTTCTATAATGAAAATAATGATTTAGCTAGGGGCCTAATAAATATATAGCCTGGCCTCTCCTTATTTACCCTGATAAAGTTTCAAAGAAATTTCTTAGCTCTAGCACTTCCGGTCATAATTTCGTGTCCGTATATATTAACTTTTGAATATGCCACTAACTTTGTTTATAGAAAAAGCAACACGTGATAATACACAGATACAATAAAGTTGGTTCCAAATTTTCACACTTAAGATTGACAAATGCGTATTGCATTCCCTATTTGTTGATAAGGACATTCTACCGGTCACGAGACTTGAATAATGACAAGCTATAGTGTTAGATGCCTTACCCTCATAGGTATCACATATTGATTATTGAAGCCTGCGCTGCACTCTCTTCTTCCCCTCTCTGAATTCTAAGTCAACAAAACTTGTAAAAAGGTAGTGGAGCAAAATTATTTGTTCGGGAAAAAGAGAAGAAAGATGTGGATGGTTCGAGGAGGGAAATGATTTCCACACGGCACTTGCCAAGGGCGAAAAGGAAATTATGGGACACGGTCAAGGCTTTTCATTTTTTTTTTGTTTTGCAATCCTTGACAATAATAATATAATAATTGTAATAAAAGAATTTAGCCATAGTATCAAGATCAAGGGCAACATCAAGTGAACACCGATATGTTCTCTATTTCTCCCGGCTCATTCAATTGGTCCACTTTTTAGTAATAATAAACCTCTTAGTCGTTAAGGATCCACCACATATAAGTTTAAACTCCATAATAATGTATCCTTGCTTGATCTTTATTGTTACTAGCAAAACTGCCAAAACAAATTACATCCCTTGGAACTTACACTCTACACTACTAGAAAGTGATAGTGAATAATTTCGTAGATAAGGAGAAGGATTCTAAAATTATGTTTGGTATGAGAAAACATTTTTTGTTTTCATTTTCTAAAAAATATAAAGAAACTACTATCTAAAATATGTGTTATGAGAGGAAATGCATACATATTTTAGAAAATAAAAATGAAAATGAACCTAGAAAATAAAAATAAAAATAGACATAGAAATGAGATTAAAAAAATTGTTTTCAATTTTAGATCCGTTTTCATTTTTATTTTTTAAAAACATACATATATTTCTATAAATTATACATATCTTATATGATGATTTTTTTATATTTTTTGGGGAATGAAAATAGAAATGTTGTCATGTATCAAACATTGCCTT
This sequence comes from Microcos paniculata, assembly GCA_030664755.1. Taxonomy (NCBI): domain Eukaryota; kingdom Viridiplantae; phylum Streptophyta; class Magnoliopsida; order Malvales; family Malvaceae; genus Microcos; species Microcos paniculata. The sequence goes on along the minus strand of CP131462.1, from coordinate 7,180,691 downwards.
AAACGGTGATCTTCATTCGTCAAAGTTCAACTTACCGCATATATATGTATTAGTCTTTATAATTGGAAATGTTATAACAAATTTTTAATTTTTTCTGTTATCGAATTAATGATAAAGATATATATTATTAACTCATCAAATTGACACGAGCTTTTCGCCTTTCCTTGTAATTTCAAAAATTGGCAATTTTTCATTTTAGAAATATAAAGTCCAATGTGCATCAATTAAGCAGTTAATTCAGTCTGTTCTTTTTAGCATTGGAAATTTTTGGAGTCAAAACTTCTTATTGCCCCAGTCAATAATCAAACAGATTACAAAAGCTTGTTCCAGTTATTTTTGGAAAGGGAAAGAAGGCTCCAGTAAGGGAGCAAGAGTAAGTTGGGATAAAATTTGTCATCCAAAATCTGAAGAGGCTTAGGAATGAAAGATCTTAAGCTGTGGAATAGGTGTTGTGTTCTGCGCAATCTATGGATCTTATTGGTGCAGGCAGGATCCTTTTGGGTGGCATGGGTTCAAGCTTATGTTCTCAAAGGCAGGCAGGTGATGGAGATACCTATTCTTCAAAGATACAGCTGGAATCTGAAGAAAGTTCTAAAACTCAGAGAGCTGGCGACAAAATTCATTCAATTAGATGGAACCTGGTACATGCAAGGTCTCAAGTTCAAAGTAGGCTGCATATGAAAAGCTGAAACATAAAGAAATTAAGGTTGCATGGCATCGAGTTTTGTGGTTTAAATACCATATACCAAAGCATGCAATAATCTCTTGGATGGCAATCCTTGATAGGCTTCCAAGAAGAAGCAGATTAGTGGCATGGGAAGAAACAAGGGATCATCTATTCTGTTCCTGTGGTTACTCATAAATTGTTTGGAAGAAAATTTTGGCAGCCTATAGACTTTCCCAACCTATTGGGAATTGGCGTCTGGTTTTTACTTGGTTGATAACAAAGTGTAAAGGAAAAGCTCTCATCTCTACGGTTCTCAGACTTGCTTGGGGGGCATACTGCTATTTCCTTTGGAAGGAAAGAAATAGTAGAATATTTGTAGGACTAGCCAAGGACACAGATGCTATATTTGAGCAAGTTGCAGAGGTAGTCAGGCTGAGATTGTATGGCTTAGATAAGATTCAAGGAGACTGTATCAACAAGATGATAGTTCAAAACTGGAACCTTTGTATTAGTTGCATTTGAACCACTGGTTGTAATTGTTGTAACCTTCGTATCATTGCTTTTATAGAGCATTGATCCCTGTAAACATTGTAGCAGGTTTCTCCTGCTTATTGGAATGAAATAAAAACATTTTCGTCCAAATATATATATATAGTTCCGTTGGTGTTCTCTTATCCCTGATGAATGATAAGTCGCTGGGGTTCAAATTTTCATTTGTGATGCAAATGGAACTTATTAGACAGTCTCCATTTTTCATGTTTCACCATAATTGCTGCAGCAATTGCTTTGGCTCTAAGCTCCAACTTCCAATTAGACTGATGCTAAAATTATTGTTTGCTCTCTCTCACTCTGAGCCTCTAGTCTCTGTCGATAGAAAAAAAACTACTACGACATCATTCTCCCCAACCCATTTGGCAAGTTAACCAAAGAATTAGTACTTTACTAATTACTAGCAGCAGTTAAATTGACAGAAAGGATCCTTTATTATGTAAATATCTAATCAGTTATAAGTGTATAGATCTACAAAATCCTAAGTAGTTACTGACAATCTATACCATTAAAGAAAATAAATGCTCTCTCTGTCCCTATTTAACTGTCCATTTTTAGTTAAACAATCTCAACTTTAACCATTAATTATAAAACATATATATAATTAAGTTTTTAAAAAATATGTTTTGAAAAGTTTAATATTTGTATTTTTCAAATTTTATCTTTAAAAAATTTACAACTTTATAATTTTATTACAAATAATGGTCAAAGTTAGAGTTGATTTGATAAAAAAGAGACAATTAAATAGAGACAGAGGGAGTACCTTATGGAGGTAATCAGAATGCTATGTAGGACAAGTGAAGAGAGAGAATAAATAATTACAGGTAATTTAAAAATATTTGTTTTTTATTTTTAAGTATATTAAATACTTTGTATGGGTTATTTATTTATTATATTAAATACATTTAATCTATGATTTTTTTCACAAATTTTCTTTTTTAAAATTTCTTGGTTTCATGATTATGTTTAAAATTTTCATCTCAAATATTATTTAATATATCATATTTTAAATTTTTTATATAATATATTCTAATTTTATATATTGTATTATGTTTATTTTTTAATCCAAAATGAAGTAAGGGGGTTCTCATCTAATTATAATAAAAGAATTGCAAGTAATATAGCTATCGATAGTTCGATGAAGAATTTCAGATGCTTTTATAAATTTAAAAAAATTTGGAAAATTAATTCAATACTTTTTTTTCTCATTTCTCAATGAATTATCAAACAAACCAAATTAATCTTAATTAATTCTAACATAATTGCCAAAATTAATTACATCACGAGGATGTATTTATCACGGAGATCTTATTTATCACTTGCAATCTTTCCTCTTTCTAATTTTCTATTTTTTGTAATCTTGTAACTCTCATATAATAGACAAATTATAACAATGTATAATGTAAGGATCCACTCTATAAATTTAAACTCCGTAATGTATCCTACAAAATTTTCAATTATGATTGACAATTATATATATGAAAAGAATTGTAGGTGTTATGATCCGTTATTGTAAGCATCATTGCTACTTAGCATTGAGTTAATGTGTAGCTGGAAATTGTGTTCCTATCCAATGTAGATTTGAAATTTAATTTTCCTCCATTATGCTCGTGGGTATATAAATTTTTATTGAATTTTTATAATATCAATATTGAAAAGGCATATACACATGCAATAATTGCTCAGTTAGTTTCATATAAATAATAGACTGTCCATAAACCTATAGTTTTATATCATTTAGTAACAACACGTCATGTTAGATTTTTTAAAGATTTTATGAAACTTTATAAGGAACCTTATTATAGACAACTATTTCACTAAAAAACTCATTTAACCAAAGTTTAGCCCAAGTTTTATAAAAAAAAAATTATAGGGTGAGTCCTAAAATTAGAGTATTATCGGGGTAGGATTTTAATAATCGTACAGGATCTTTGAGTTTATGAAAAAAAAAAGAACGTAAAAAGAGAGTAAATTGTATGTGTTATTATGCAGTGTAAAGTTTTGTAAAAATTTTAAAAATCTTACATATCATGTTATTATTGGAGGATGTAAAATTATGATTTTTTAGGAAATCGATATTTTCCGCAAACATTAGATCTTTATTTGAGATATCAGTCTAATATTATTCATACAAAAATAATAATTGTGTAATTTTTTTATGTTAATACTTTTTCAATATTTGTATGATAAAAATTTACTCTATAAATACTATATTTATATCGAAGTCAAGGGGTTTCCCATGTAACTTTATAGCTTAAATAAAAGTATTTTAAATATTGTCCCTCAATTTGCTGCTCATTGTCTTTGCGATAAAGTGGCTGTGTAGAGTATATACTATCTAAGTGCTCATTGACCTTATTTTCCTTAAGAAAAAATATTAAAAAAGAAAGAATTGAAAGAAAGAAAAGAAAAGAAAAGATGGATGACAAGGTTTCAGTAACGGCAAGCAGCTCTGCATTAGAGTCCACAACTCCAATAGTGATGATTCTAACCGGCTTCATGGGAGTTAATATGAAACTGATACGTGGCACCGATTCGAATGCTTCTTGAGAAAAGAAAAGATAATCTCACCTTAGAGTCTCAAATGCCAGGGGATGGTTTAGAGGATAGTCACTATCGCCAAAGGATCCGATCCGATGCTATTTAAATATGAACAGAATTTAAATGCCTTTTCTAATATTTTTTTATGTTAATAATTAGTAGAATATTATCTCGTATATTTTCACATGATTTAGTATTTAAAATAAAAACAAGAGATTAAATATTTAATGAGTTAAAGAAACATCAATAAATTTTTAATAACTACTGATATAAAAAATACTTAAGAAAAAAATCTAAGTCATGTCTATTAAATATATATATGATACGAAAACTAACTCAATTAAATTAACTTTTACATCAAGATCGATTAAAGTAACAAAAAAGAATAAAAGAAATTAGTTAAAGGTGTTTAGTCTTTAGTGAACCTTTATCTTTAGCTTTAGCTTTGTCTTTAGTGAACCTTTAGCTTTAGCTTTTTATCCCATATATGCAGAGAATTTTTCCCTTTTGCCCTTTTTTTTGTGTGCTTGTGGAGCCATTTTTGTCTAAAGCCTCTGTTTGTTTTAAGTGGAGATATGTCTTGTAACTTTATTGATAATGATTAAAGACGCACTACAAAACAAAAGATATTTAACGGGGGTCAAAATGTCCATTTAGCGGGGGTTATAACCCCCGAAGCCAAGTTTTACCAGGGGTCACAGAGTCGACGTTTGAGAGCCGGTTAATCGAGTGTCGGTAAAGGATTTAACAGAGGTTTAATGAACCTCCGGTAAAAGTTAGAATTACCGGAAGTACCAATAACCGGGGGGTTATAACCCCCGGGAAATATAATTTTACAGATGAGAAATGTTATTCGGCCCCAGTGCTATTTTAATACTATTCTACATTTAGTGGGTGTTGAACCCCCGTTAAATGCTTAAATTTGAAATTTCCAATTATAATGCGGAATGTAATTTTCTCTTTTACCATTCATCCATTTTATTGTAGATTTATATACATAATTTATACTTATACAGTAATTTTTTTATAAGCAACAAAACTAAATAATAAAGTAACAAATATTCTATAAATCGATTTCATTAAAGGCCCAATCAAATTACATAAACCAATTCTTCCAACAATTAATGAAGAGTATTTCTCCAAATAGGACATAAAAGAAGAATCTAAGTATTAAAGCTTGCATTCATCAACATCGCATTAGTGACCTAGAAAGTTAACAAACAATAGGTTTTTCGTATACAGCCAAGTGAAAAGATCTCCAAGGAACTACAAAAATTCTAAGCCTACCTATTTTTCAGCTGGTCTTTCAAGCTATCAATTTAACTAAACCAACTCCATCGTTGAACTACTCCTACCAGGATACTAAAATGATACTTATAGTGACGAGTTCTGATGTAATCTGCTACCTCTGGAAAGCAACTTTGGAATTAATTGGCTAACTAATGGGAACCTACAGCAACAGCAAGCTATGAGTACAACCCTCCAAATAAAAGCACTCCAAAATTACATCAGTCACTATTTATATATGCCTTAAAAAAAACAACTTACGATGTGCAGCAGTAGCATCCCAAACAAAAAAAATTAATATATAACTATCATAAAGACATAAGCTATTGATCTGTAATCTTCTAAAAAGGTTGTTATTTCCATAAGTTGCAGTATATCCTATAAGTCCTAACAGCATCTCATTATTTTTCAGTCTAGAAAAAGTCACGGCTCTTTCCATGCCTTGTAGGTTATATCGGGCAAGGTGTGATTCCATTTACTTGTGTGACTCTATTTTTTCAGTTGCAAGCACAATAGCATGGATAGTCAGCAAATTCAGGTTTATGTATTTGGTCATAGACTAATAGTCATAATTGGGGGCTGAAACTAAAAACAGAAGTAACATGATATGCCAACTGCTTTGGGTATGTTCTAATAGCTTTGGGTATGTTCATGATATGCCAACTGCTTCTAATAACATTTCAGTCATCTATACATATAGAAACTACCTCTCAACAAAGAAGAGAAAGGGGATAGAAGCATACCAAGGAAGCTTGAAAGTATTTTTCCATAACCAGTGATTTCAGCAGTTTGCAACTATTCTGTACAATGTACAATGATCTCTGAAAAAGTCAGTCTAACAACAGGTTCTTGATCCCAACATTGTTTAATCAACCTATTTATACATTACAATATGAGGAAAGCTTAGAATATTTGAATAGGTATAGTTTGATATAACATAAGCCCTGGGATGCAATGTGCTTTTATTTTCTAACAAGATGGACATAAGAAAAGCAACCTGGGTTTTTCTTTCTAAGTAAATTTAACAGGAAGAAACACACCAAACAAACACAGAAAAGACACAGAAATCTAATCTTGCATTAAATTCAGTGGACTTGAAGCTAGAAACCAAGGTAAGTGTAGTATTCATCTCGAATCAAGGAACTAAATTTATGCATTTAAAAAAAAATAGTATATTCAAAATTTGAAAGACGTCAGCAAGAAAAACAAGGGACTAAATTTAAGATAGTTACAAAGTAGTGCAACCTTAAATGTAATCATTATCTTTTTCACATACCAAAAGAGCCATGGCATTCTTTCGAACTCTCTTGTTGGCTTCCGAACCCTCTTTGCAGCTCTCTGCTCTACAGCAAGATCTACACTTCCACCTCAAAGCATGCACATAATATTTTAGCATCTATTTCTATCTTCTTGGATTGTGACAAACCTGGCACATATTAATTCAGAAAGTTAAACTTATATAAGAATATCACAACACAAGATACATGACAATGATCACCCAATGAGCTTTGCTTTCTTCTAAGGAGTTTCTTTTGTAGAAGTCATCATTATACAGCCTATACCTACTTGACATTTGGCACCTTTCAAGTTTTAACTAATTCATGCATATATGTCAAGAAAAGGTCTAACATAGACATTAAGAAGCTAATAAAAGTAGAAAATTTAATAAACAGAACAGAAATTCACAAGAAGCTTGCAAACCAATGAGTCCAAAACCACAGAATAAAACTAAAACATAGCATTCAGTGTCATGGCTACCTACAACCATTTCCTTTAGGACCTAACCACAGAAATAATCTTTCATAATAGCAGTGGAAGCTTTCTTGCCATTAATGTGGGATTCGGGTATAGAGCTATTCTGTTCTAGGGAATTGGGAGAAGCAAGTTTGTATTTTGTTGTTCTCCTAGATCCTCTTGAACTTTCTACCCGAGAAGCATTAATACGGCCAAGCTTTCTTGCATTTTCATCAGTTTCAGCAAGAAGAAAAACTTAGTAATGACAATAAATATAAGATCCATAAAAGCCATATGTTACAAATAAATATAAGCCATATGTTACAATTATGTGGTTGTTCGCCTAAAACAATAATCACTGGCCTAATCATCTCTTAATAACAGGAAAATGTTAAAAATAAAGTTCAAAAAGCAGGGCTTAATAACTCACTGCTATCAAATGTGTCATAGATGGTCGATACAGATGGTCTTCCTAGGATTTGGAGGTAAAGTTGGATCAGTCATGTTTACAGCCAAATTTATATTCATTAGTCTATAGAACAGAACTTGGTACGGTGATAACTCATCAATTACATCTCAAAACTTTAGAACCTTCTTTGCATGGAATCGAGCCACATATGGAACAGAATTTGGATGACAGATAGCACAGACCAATAAAAGCAGACAATTTCTTGCACTATTAGCTTCCGCTCTTTAACGTTTGTTTCTGAAAAAAAGATTCAGATGCCTTGATTCGTAAATGCTAACACGTTGATAAGATAATAAGCCCCAGAGAGTAACAAATTTTAACTTCAAGTACTTTGACATGTACTCAATATGAAAGAATTCCTTATTTTTCTTCCAACGGTGAAAGTGGTGAAGAAGAAAATTCTATATGAACGAAAGAATGCAAAAACCTTCAATTCTGACACAAGACTGTCTTCAAAACATAAATAGAGTCTTGTAATTTGACAATCCAGAAGGAATAAATAGTGACGGATAAAGAGTTCAAAAATATTAGCTAAGTAATAACTAACTTTATCAATTCAAAGTTTCAAAACCCCCAAATTTTAGGGCTTGAAAACAACCAAACAATCAATTTAAGCAACTAATAAACAGAAATTAGATGGAAAATAACAAAGGACATTAACGGATATAACATCGTTAACAAGGACAATGAAATCTAAATCAAATTTAACTTTCTGGTCTGCTAGAAATTGGCAAATCACGTAACAGAGAATCTAAGTGAGACAATTAAGAGCTTAGGGCTTGCCACATAACCTGGGAGGGAAGGATCAGCGATGAGAATGTCGTGGTGAGGCAGGTGTCGGAGGAGAGGAATCTCCCGATTGAGTTGGAACGGGATTCCAACCTAGGAGGCGGCGACGGCCATGGGAGGAGAAAGACAAAAAGACGTGTTTTTGAAGGGATTTTCTCTCTATTAAATTTTCAGTTGGGAAAAGAGAGAATGAATATAGTGAAAGTCTTAAGTTATTTTGCTATGTTTAACAAATTGCGCGCGCGGGGAAGGCAGAAGAGGGAATAGACGTCTCATTCTTTTCGGGGCCTGAATAGCCGCCGCCAAAATAGATAAAATTCTTTTAATACTTACAGGAAATACCGGGGGCTATACGAACCCCTAGAATAATTGTGCCGTTAATACTTAAATTTCTTGTAGTGACGTGAGAATTTCTATAACACTAAATAATAGTAGTTATCTCCTCCGGAGCTCTAATAAAAATGTCACATAGGAGAGAGAAAATTTTTGTATAACACTAATCTATAATATATATATATATATATTAAATAATAATTATCTCCTATAGATCTCTAAAAAATGTGCCACATAGGAGAGAAAATATTTTCTATAACACTAATAAATAATAGTTATATTCTATGAAATTTTTAGAAAGGTGCCACATAAGAGAGAGAAAATATTTTCTATAACACTAAATAATAGTTATCTCATTTGGAGCTCTAATAGTTATTTCCTATAAAACTCTATTAAAAGTGCCAAATAGGGAAAAAATATATATAAATAATAGTTTTTTCCTATGCATGGAACTCTAAGAAAGGTGCCATATAAGAGAGAGAAAATATTTTCTATAATACTAAATAATAGTTATTTCCTTTAAAGCTTTAAGAAAGGTTCAACAAAGCCTTTGCTTCTTTGCTAGGATGTGATCTTGTGATAGCTATGATTGTCCTGATTACTGGACTCCTTTTTCATGTAAAGTCATGCTTCAATAAAATTTCTTACTTTTTTTAAAAAAAGAAAGAAAGAAAGGTCCGACAAAGGAGAGAACAAATATTTTTTTATCTTAAATATTTTAAAATTTTTAGTTTGTTTCAACAATTAGTTTGTATAAGTTAACAACTCTATTCTATATGACTATAATTATCTCCTATGGAACTCTAAGAAAGGTGTCACATAGGAGAGAGAAAATATTTTTTATTTTAAATATTTTTATTTTTTATATTGTTGCAACAATTAATTTGTATAAATGAACAACTCTATATCTCTAAGAAAGGTGCCACATAGAAGAGAGATAAAATATTTTCTATAACATTAAATAACAATTATCTCATATGGAGCTCTAAGAAATGTACCACATAGGAGAGAGAAAATAATTTTTATTTTTTATTTTGTTGTAACAGTTAAATTGTATAAGTTAACAACTCTATATGAGTATAGTTATCTCTTATGAAGCTCTAAGGAAGATGCCACATAAGAGAGAGAAAATATTTTTTATTTTTAATTTTATTGCAACAATTAATTAATTTGTATAAATTAACACTTTAAATGACTATTAAGTAACCCTTTATATATATTTACTTTTCATTAAATTACCTCAAGAAAAAAGAAACAAAGAGGCTTAGAAAACTAAAAGTTTAGAACGGTTACCCAACCTCTTCTTCTTTTAAAATTTTATTTTCATCCTTTTTATTTTCATCTATTTTTCTTTCTTTTATGTTCTTATAGAGCTCTAAGAAAGGTGCCACATATAGAGAGAAAAGGTTTTTTTATTTTTTATTTTTTATTTTGTTGCAACATTAATTTGTATTATGATTATTAATTAACTCTTTATACACACACACACACACACACACTTTTCATTAAATTACTCAAGAAAAAAGAAACAAACAAATTTGGAAGACTAAAATGTTAGAACGGTTACCGAACCTTTTCTTCTTCCAGAATTTTATTTCCTTTTTTTTTATGTTATAATATAAAAGAGTTTAATTACTTTCATTGTTGAAGATGATAGGTATAAGGAATGCAAAGGTAGTTACCTTACTTTCAATATAAATTGATCTATTTATTTGCTTTTATGTGACTTCTATTTTTACTATAATGTTTTCTTTTTTAAAAAGAAAATGTTGGGCAATTGTTTATACCTTTTCAACTCAATCATAGGATTTAAAGTTAGATGTTTGAGATGTTCTGATTTTAACATGCTAAATTTTGCTTTTTCTTTTATTAGAAGACAAGGGTTCTTCATTGGCCAGAAAAAAATAACAAAGAAATAAATACATTTTAATGCTTGTTATGTTTCTTTTAATGTATTTATTTACAGTTTCATACATATCTATATAATATATATATAAAAGTGTGACTTGAGTAATTACTTTATACCTATTAAATATCCTTTATTCTTTAACATATTTCAGAAATGCCATTGGATTTGGGCTTTACCTTTTATATTGAGTTTTTAAAAACTAAATACTTAAACATTGATTATTAAGAGATTTGTTTCACTTTAAATATCCATTTTTTTCACATATTTCAATACTATACAATTGGATTTTGGTTTTATCTTTTACATTAGGTTTTTAAAAAATAAATAATTAAACAATAATATTTTAAGGACTTTTACTCATTAATATCTAAGAATGCCATTAGTTTAAATTGGATTTAAACATTAGGATTTTAAAGGGCTTTTACTCATTGGTATTAAAGAATGGCATCAATTTATATTAGGTTTTACACAATTAAAAAAATGCACAATTAAGAATTAGAGGTGTAAAATAGACAGGTTAGATAGATTATAGGTTCGGGTCAAATTGGCCCACAGCAATTTTTGGGTCATTCAAATTTCTGGTCATTCAAGTCAATTGGTTTTAGATTTTTCCGGTTTGACTCTCAAGTCTTTCGAGTTTGGTCCTTGGTTTTTCTAGTCATTTAGGTTCGAGTTTTTATTTTTCGGTTATTTAAATTAGCATATCGAGTTTTTTGGATCAATTGGTTTTGAATCATTCGGTTCTCGGATTAATCTGGTTTTAGATTAGTCGGGTTTAGGTTGTTTATTTCTTTCAAAAATCAAATCGGATTAAATAAATTTAAGGTTCAAGTTGATTGGATGAATTTCTTGAGTTAATACAACGTGTTGTATTACGTGCGATGCACGTAACACTGAGACTAGTTTTATTTAAACCCGTAGCATCTGTGACGGTTGCTCATCTAGTTATTGATAAAAGCTAGATTGATTTTATATATGTTCAACAATGAAAACAAAAAATTTGAAGAATAACTAATGAAAGAAGAAAATGAGTTCAATTTTGATGCCAAGAACTAAGTAATTAATGGAAATGTCTTTCATAATTTTTGCAAAAAGACCCATAGGTGGGATATATCATACCAGATTGAAGGATAAGCATATCAAATTGATCAATAATCCTTAGAGCCCTGCAACCTCATTCTAAGATGGTCTTTCCAACTACTTCGCTTGATTTATCTTCTCTCCATCGATTTATTCATCATTTTCTTACCTTCTTCCTCTTTCGTCTTCTTTATCCTTTTTTTTTGGGCCCTTTATTCACCTATTTTTTAGATCTCACTCGCCCGTAACATTCATGTGTTATATGTGCGATTTATTATCCCCTAAAAATCATTTTATTTTATGGATATTTTATTTAAGAAAGATTTTAGAAAGAAAACAAAGACTCAACTTGAGAAAAGAAAGATAATCTCACCTTAGAGTCTCAAATGCCGGGGGATGGCTTAGAGGATAGTTACTATTGCCAGAGGATCATATGTTAATTAAATATGGACAAAACTTAAGTGTTTTTCCTTAGATACTTTATATGTCAGTAGCCAATAAGACATGGTCACATGTACTTTTATATGATTTAACATTTAAAAGAATGGCAAGGGATTAAATATTTAACTAGATGTTATCCTTCGCTAATGCTATGGGTATAAAAATAATGATTTGTGTTTATATTTTAAAATAAATGTATTATAATATTTAAGTGGATGATAACAGACAATGTTAAGTGTGAGACAATTTTTTTAAAAAAAAGAAGAAAGTATATTTATGAACTTAGTTAATACATATGGCCATAGTGAAAAAAATAGGAAATTAAATTATATACCAAACTTTAGCTCCTTAACATTAAAAAGTAGCTAGAGTAGGAGAAATAATTAAAAAAAGAAGTTTATATTGGCTTGTCTTCATGATTTCTTACCTTACCCTTTCAATTTAAAAACAACAAAATAAATAGATTGACTCTTTGATTTATTACCTTTTCATTTATCCTCCGAAAATAAAAAATTAATATAGTATTCTTTTTATTTCTCAAGAATATGAGAAGAAAAATTTATTGAATATTTAAAAAAAACTAATTTACTTAGCATTGTATTTTTTTTTTCAAATGTCTTTTCATTTCTCTTTTTCAATTAATATAAACAATTAAAAAATAAAAGTTGAATGAATATAATGTTGGCAAAAAAAATGAATATAATGATTTTAAATAATTGCTTAAGGCAATACATATTCTACATTTTCAAAAAATAAAAAAAAATCCTAAAAAAGTCAAGTGATGCTCTCCTTAGAGCTCTGTTGGCATAACTTTTATTTAATAGTATAAATGAGTTAAAGGAACACTTAATAAAGTTTTAATGGCTAGTGATTATTGACATAAAAAATACCTAAGAAAAGTATCTAAGTCCTATCCATTAAATATATTATGATATGAAAACTAACTCAATTAAATTAACTTTTACATATATTGGGTTTAAAGTTGCATCAAGATAGATTAAAGTTAAAAAAAAAATTGATTAAAGTTGTTTAGTCTTTTTTTGTTTTACTACATACCACCTAACAAAACTATGATAATTTTATTAAGCGTGGAATCCTAATATAAACCAAAGTTGTTTAGTCTTTAGTGAACCTTTATCTTTAGCTTTATCTTTTTATATCATATATTTATATATATATATATATATATGCAAAGAATTTTTCCCTTTTTCTTTTTTTGGTGCCTGTGGAGCCATTTTTGTCTAAAGCCACGTACATTGTTATCCCTATTTGTTTTAAGTGGAGACATGTCTTAGTAACTTTACTGATAATGATTAACGACGTGTGAACTTTATTGATAAAAGCAAGATTGATTTTATATATATATGTTCAACTATGAAAACAACAAATTGGTTGGTTCAAAAGGTTTGGTACTTCTTCTTCTTAAGTAAAATATCGAATTCGAGTATTATGAATAGAAAAAATTATTAATAGGAGAGTTATACTCCCATAATGAGCCAATCTGATTCGAGAGAGATTAATTTTGACCTGGGATACTTTTAATTAAACCAGAAAAAAAACTATAGAAACAAAAAAATTTGACGAATAACTAATGAAAGAAGGAAATAAGTTCAATTTTGATGCCAATAAATAAGTAATGGAAATATCTTTCATAATTTTTGCAAAAAGACCGATAAGTGAATATATCATACCAAATTGTCAGTTGAAGGGTAAGCATGTCAAACTGATCAATAGTCTTTGAGGGCCCTGCAACCTCATTCTTTACAGCTACTCGGCTTGATTTTTCTTCTCTCCATCGATTTATTCATCTTTTTCTACCCTTGTTCCTCTTTCGTCTTCTTTATCTTTCTTTTAGCCCTTTATTATGCTCTTAATTTCACTTGTTTTTTAGATCTCACTCGCCCCTTAAATTCACATGTTATATATGTGATTTATTATCCCCTAAATATCATTTTATTTTAGGGATATTTTAACTGTCACATCTTTATCACCATAGGCTCAGTCATGTGTCAGTCATCATATTATCTCGAAATACGTATTAATCAGTAAAATATCTTAAAGATAGTACAAGACATTTATTAGATCCATCGTCAAAAACGATAATTCCAAACAAATGTCTATTTTATTATTCAAGATAGATTAAAGTTAAAAAAAAATGGATTAAAGTTGTTTAGTCTTTAGTGAACCTTTATCTTTAGCTTTGTCTTTTTATATCATATATATATATATATATATATATGCAGAGAATTTTTCCCTTTTTTCTTTTTTTTGGTGCCTGTGGAGCCATTTTTGTGTAAAGCCACGTATATTGTTATCCCTATTTGTTTTAAGTGGAGACATGTCTTGTAACTTTACTGAAAATGATTAACGACGTGTGAACTTTATTGATAAAAGCAAGATTGATTTTATATATATGTTCAACTATGAAAACAAAAAATTGGTGGTTCAAATATTTTGATACTTATTCTTTTAAAGTAAGATTTCGAGTTCGAGTCTTATGAATATAAAAAATTATTAGTAGGAGAGTTATACTCCCATAATGAGCCAATCCGATTCGAGAGAGATTAATTTTGACCTGGGATACGTGGCTAACACATTAAATATTCTTCAGATTAAATTTCATGGAAAATGGAAATCGTTTGCCCATTCAAAAGTCTGAAAAACAGAAGCTACAGAAATGAACTAAAGTGCAGAAATTTTTGTAACTCTTCTCTAAGCTTACTTAACCATTTATTCAGTAATGCAACATGCAAATACACATTGTTAAAGCTCTTGAAGAGCATTATCACTTACCCAAGTGACTCAAGTTCAAGCTAACAAGCTTTCACCCCAAAATATCAAAAAATCCCTAATTCTTTTTCTCAACTTTTGAGCTTCAAACAGCCACCAACTTCAAGAACTAATATCACCACGTCGAAGAGCTCCAAAAGTTGAGTGGAAAGGAGTATTTTTATGTCTTATTTGGTTGAGAAATGGCAAAGTTATGGATGAGAGAAGATTTAGCTAGAGAAAGCTTCAAAAGGTGCAACAATGTAGGGTTAAGGAAGAAGAAAACGTTGGTGGGGTGGGCTGCTGATTTCGTGCATTTCGCCCACCAACTTAATTTACACTTCTATAATTCCCTTGTTAATTCCCCAAATTATCCTCCAATGTTTCAAAACATGATAATTCATCTTCCAATGTTCTTATTCCTTTTATTTAGTCCAAAACACAACTTAGGAAAATTTTAATTTCACCCCTAACACTTCAATTAATTCATTTATAAATGGAAGCCTAATTACAATTTAGATTAGGTTTGGAGTTCACATTAATTAAGAAAGATTTTAGAAAGAAAAAAAAATCAGCTTGACAAAGGAAGAAAAAGAGCATTTTTTATGCCATGACACAGTGTAAGTGAATGCATATGTGACATGTCACGTCATCAATTCATTAGTCATTAACGGTAACTAACTATGAAGTGATTTAAAAATACAATATTGTACCTAAAAAAAATTAAAAAATATAATATTACAAACTTTAGTGAGTAAATTAATGTTATTTTTCATATATAGTTGGATTATCAAATAGAAACCATTCAAAGTTAAGTAACAAATATTTTAATTTACGCTTATGGTATATTAATTAAGTACTGCTTGAATTGCTAATGAGACCATAAACATCAATACATCATTGATCCTATGATCTATGCAAATCCCCTTCGGTGCATGGCTTTGGTCCCTTATAGGCACTCAATAAGAAAACCCTTGTCAAATTACTGAGTATTACTTATCTGTTGAAAAATGTAGGGGCTGTTGCACAAGATGGAGCGGCAACCATCAATAGATGAGGGCTGCTAATCACCATTTTACCGGGGGAAAGAGCTACATCCCCTGTATAGGAGCAAGGCCAGCACAATATATATTCTAGTTAAAAATCAACATTTTTCATGAATGTTATGGATTTTGAGAAATGAATGGAAGGAATGTCAAAGCTGTATGATTGTTTCTTTATGTACATAAGATACAGATGATAATGGCTGCCATATAAATTTGATTTACACTTGCTAATAAGCTAGCTAATCCCGCGCATCTAATGACCATGTTATGCTAGAGCTTGTAGTTGAATTCGTCGAACCAGGAGCAAATGACCAAGATTGGGTTGTGTCGACTACATCATCCTCATCGTCTTGAATTGCATGGTGAGCTCCTTTGGACACTCTAATCAGCTCCAGTTCCATTGCAACTTCTTTCATGGTGGGTCTTTTCTTCCCATTATGATTCAAGCATCTTTTTGCAAGCTTAGCAATGGCTGTAATCTCTTCTTGTGAACCATCCTTTAAGACCCTTGGATCAAGAATATCAAACAAAGAATTCTCTTCCATTGAAAGTAAAAAACGCGGTACCAAAGTTCTCACTTCCTCTGTTTGGCTTGAGGTTAAGGGTTTTTGCCCTGTTAGAAGCTCAAATAGAACAACTCCGAAGCTATATACATCACTCTTCTCTGTAAAATGGCTTGATCGGAAATACTCTGGATCCACATATCCAAAAGTTCCTTGTACTTGAGTGGTCAAATGAGTTTGATCACACGAAATCGACCTCGATGTTCCGAAATCCGATACTTTTGCTCTGTATTTATCATCCAAAAGAATGTTGTTGGATTTTATGTATCGATGATAAAAAGGAACGGAGGCAGCCGAATGTAAATACGATAAAGCATTTGCAACCTCTGTAGCAATTCGAAGGCGCATCTCCCACGTAATTGGAAATTCTTCATTCTCCTCATGGATACGTTGAGAACGGGTTCCGTTGAAGACAAACTCATAAACTAATAAAGGAACTTCTGTCTCCAAGCAACACCCTAATAACTTAACCACATTTCTATGGTTAATCCGTGATAAAATTATGATCGATCTCATTAATGAATTGCTGGAGTTGCTTTTGATCAAGCAACAGTTTAGGTTTCTTAATGGCCACAATGCTTCCCTCCGCCAACATACCTTTATAAACTGTTCCTTGGCCTCCTTCGCCGAGGATTCGATTCTCATTATAATTGTCTGTGGCATTCTCCAATTCCTTTGATTTAAACAGTCCTACCGTTTCAACCTTTTCTTCTTGAGAAGACAATATTTGCTGCCGCAGTAAGCCACCATTTCTTGCGAAATATTTTCTCCTCAGTTCGCTGATCTTTCTTTTCTTTGCCACTTTACAGGCCAACCATGCGCCTAGTAGTTGAACTATTGTGCCAATGGTCATACATATACTGCAACCTATAAAGTAAAGGCAACAGCTAAGACCAAGTTTATTTTTTTCCTTTCAAAGAAGGCGGTTGCTCAATGTGGGAAAAAACATGAAAACAAAACTGACCCATAAGCTTTATAATTAGTCCCTTTAATTATTTGAGTAAGCCCACGGATTTTGATTTATCGACAAATTGACCAAAAATTTTGTCTGTGTGACTAATGACATGGAGGATATATAATTTGACCCTTTACAAAGTTTAAATAGCATAACTCATCCAACTTAGACTAATTTCATACATAATTAAAATTAGACGGTTCATTCAACAGAGGTATAGAGATTTATGAGACATTCTAATTTTTCGTAAAAACTGGGGGCCAATTTTGCCAATTAATGATAAGCAGAAGTACCAGTATGAAAGCGAATTCATCCCTTACCTATAATGAGAGGCTTATACCGAGCTGTTCTGCTGAGAAATTTTGGTAAATCCTTGGGATAGCACGCATTTGTGTAACTTTCATATCCATCTGGACAGGGTGAAGTACAGTCACTACAAAAAATTAACGATATTGCGGCACTTTTATTTTGGGGGTCATTAAACCCCCCGCTAACTACTCAATTTTGTTGGATTTGGCTATCCAATTCCTGGGGGTCGAGCAACCGCCGTCTAGAAAAACCTTTTTGACCATTTATTCCTTCCTTTATTCTAAATTGGCGCGGAGTTAAAAATCCCAGTCTTTCTTTCCGCTGTAGATCTTCTTTCTCTGTCCCTTTTGCATTCCTCGTCCCTTTCGTACCTCAAATATCTCTCTCCATCCACCAAAAAATCTCTCTAACATTTCTCTCGAAATCTTAGACTCGAACGATTTATGCTCTCATGGAATCTCATTTTGTTTTTTTTTTCTCTTTCTCTAGATTTTACAAGGAAGTTGAAAGCTCATTTTTCATTTTCGATTTTTTGTTTATTAGAAGCCCTAACCCTAACTAGTTATGTCTGCCAGGAGTTGTTAAACAAAGCATCTGACAGAATTTGTATTCCTGATCATCCGAACACTTGTTGAAGGCTGTGTTTAAGAGAAATTAATGTTATGTTTAGCTTATAGAAAACAGGAAAGCCTTTTTGAAATTAAGTTATAGAAAATTATAGAAGAGTAATGTGTACCTTGGCAGTCATTGGAAAGTTGACTGTTGTCTTGGTAGGACTTGCTGCAAACACATAAATGGCTGGAGCTTAAGTTTGTCCAACAGTAACCATTTTCGTCACAGAACTTGTTGTATCCTCCTTTCGAATTGCATACGCTGTGCTTCGGAATGCTCCATTGCAGCACGGCAGGAACACGAGTCAGATTGTTAACATCACCAGGAAGAGACCCGTCAGGATTCAACGTGGCCTCGGCAATAATGAATGCCGATCCGCATGCATTATAGCTAGAGTGGCCTGGAAATAATTCAATCGATTTTGCGACAAAGGAATTGAGATTTGGAGGAATGGTCATATGGCAGCCATTAACATGAGCCTTATCATCACTACAATCAGGCAACAAGCAGCCTCCTATATCAGTTTGATTATGAACAATGGTTGTAAATCTGCCACAGCCTGTTGAGGCCAACCTGTTGTGGACATTTGAGAAGAAAAACGGGCCGCCTGCAGTTTCCAGATTGATGCAATGAAGGCTTCCGACGAGCATTATCGATGGATCCAATTTTGTGGCAAGTCACTGGAAACCACTCATTCATGTAACAGCCTTCTTCGATGCCAAATGGATATGGGATGCTAACATCCCCACATCTATCTGAACAATTACGCTTCGCTATTCCTGCTTTCTGCGGTGCATTGGTAGCTTCTTGATAGGTATATTTATTACCTATGTTTTGGACCATATTAGAACCTAAGTTATATATATTTTGTGTAATTTTATGGTTTATATTGTATAAATTCTCCTCACTTGGTTATTGTTTGTTTTGTAGGTGAAATTAAACACTTTGATAGTTGTGGAAGTAGAACCGAAACTTGGAAGGAGCGAAGGAGGCGATTTGAAGTGTAACAATTGAACATTGAAGACATGCTCCAGGCCAATTCTGGTGCACCTGGCCCCTAACCTCCTTGGTGTAAAGAAAGAAGAAACAAGAAGGGAGAAAGCAGGGGAATTCCGGACCAAGTGCAGCAGTGCACCTGGGCTGGATTTGCATGTGCAAAGAACAACGGATTTGCATGTATAAAATGTCAGTGTTACAAATAAATATATGTCAGGGCCTTTTTATACTTAAGCCATAGTCATTCCTCATATATACATAAATTAAAGTTTCCATATAATTATATTATATATATGTATATGTTCGTATACATATTGAAAATATATGTATACGAACATATACATATATATAATATAATTATATGGAAACTTTAATTTATGTATATATGAGGAATGACTATGGCTTAAGTATAAAAAAGGCCCTGACATATATTTATTTGTAACGCTGACATTTTACATAATTAAAATTTTCTCTTACCAAAAAAAGGCCCTTATATTCTTTTTAAAAGAAGTCAATTAAACCCCTAAACTTCAATTACAATTAAAATAAGATATTAAGTTTTTATTTATAATCAAATAAGCCTATAAACTTTTTATTGGAATTAAGTCTCTAAACGTTGATTTACATTCGATTAGACCCTCAATATGATTAAATATAATTACATGACTCTTGTGATTTATGGATTTTAAGAGTTTGTAAAAGAAATATTAATCAATTTTAATAATAACGGATTAAGTTTACCCTTGTTAAGTCTAAACAAATGGTGAAATTGCAACTTCCTCAGGCCCGTATCCATTAAAGCCCAATTTGGACGTGGCTATTGACCCAGAAACCATCCCTTCTTCTGATCTTCACCATTCTACCTTAGCTGAGTCTCCTGTCAAAAGGAAATGAGGCCGCCCAAGAAGGCCAACTCTGAAGATTGACGCACCTGATAATCCTCCATCTCATAGGAAAGGGAAAACGTCACAAGAGAAAAGGGCGACCTAGGAAAACAAAGGAACTTGATGAAGTCTCTCAGGAATTTATAAAAAATGCGAATCTGTCTGACGAAGAGATAAAGAGCCATAATAGCATTCTCCGAAGAGAGGCTGAAAAGACGATTGAAGTAGGAAGATTGTTGGGGCTTTCTATTGGTGATGTTGATGAGGAATCTCTTATGGCCAAAATTATAGCTCTAGATGAATCTGAGGCTGAAGATTTCAGTAATTGCTGCTAATATCTGAACGAGTCTTTCTCGGGGTTCTCTATTTTTTTTATGAAGCTCATCACTTTAAACATTAGAGGCATTGGGAGGAATGATAAGAAACGAGCTATACAGAAGTTTCTTGCAAAAGAGAAGCCTTCTTGTGTTTTCTTGCAGGAAACAAAAGCTCAGCATTTTTCTACAAGGTCTATTTCCATGCTTTGGAGAAATGATAATATTGATTTTTGCTACAGCAGTGCTTTGGGATTGGCTGGAGGGTTACTGTGTATGTGGGACATCAATTTTTCCCAGCTCCGCTCGGCCATTATCAAGGAACGCTTCATTCTCTTGAGAGGTAAACTAAATAACTGCGATCTCACTGTTAAGTTGTCAATGTTTGTGCACCCAACGATGATCGGGAAAGGAATATCTTTTGGATGGAAATTGCTGAATTGAAAAACAACTCTGATGAAGAGTTATGGTGCTATGTGGGTGATTTTAATGCTGTCCTTAATGAGGAAGAAAGGTTTGGTGTTTCTGATGCGAGTCGTTCCATTCATGATTTTGGCAACTTTGTTGATGTTGTAGAACTTCTGGATTTGCCTTTAGCTGGTAGAAAATATACTTGGTCCAGG
Organism: Microcos paniculata; assembly: GCA_030664755.1. Taxonomy (NCBI): domain Eukaryota; kingdom Viridiplantae; phylum Streptophyta; class Magnoliopsida; order Malvales; family Malvaceae; genus Microcos; species Microcos paniculata. The sequence continues at coordinate 7,159,821 of CP131462.1, read as the reverse complement.
AAAAACCCTCCATCTATGAGTAGACTTGACAGGTTCTTAATTTCTCCCAACTGGTTCCCTTGTTTCTCTCCTTTAAATCAATGGAGTTTAAATGGTTCCTTCTCTGATCATACTCCTATTTGTTTGGGCATCGAGGAGGTTAACTGGGGACCCAAACCTTTCAAATTTTTCACCCATTGGTTGGATGACAAAGATTTTAATTGCTTTGTTGAAAGTCGCTGGAGTAGCTACAATATTGGGGGTTTTGCAAGCTATCGAATCTATAGGAAGCTTTCTCTTCTTAAACAGGACATCAAAAATTGGAAATGATATAAGGGTGGTGATAACTCTGTTAGAATTAATGTCATTAATCAAGAAATTGAGACTATGGAGAAACTTTTCGAATCTGACCCCTTAAATTCAGCCTTATCTAGTGAAATTTGCAACAAGAAGAAGGAGCTATGGAATTTTCAAAAAATTGAGGAGAGAGTATGGAGGCAAAAATCAAGAATTAGATGGCTTAAAGAGGGTGATAGGAACATAAAATTTTTTCACAGTATGGCTACAAGTAGATGGAGAAGAAATTTTTTGGGTCACATCCTCTTTGATGGGAGGAATCTCAGTTCACCTAAGGAGATTAAAAAGGCAGTGGAGCTTCATTTTAGAAATCACTTCAAGAAAACTGATGGTCCTTTTTTCTCTTGTTGCGGGTTGAACTTTAACAAAATTAATGTTGATCAAGCACAGCAATTGAAAGCCATGTTTACTGAAGATGAGGTTTGGGAGGCGATTAAAAGCTGTGATGGTGAAAAAGCCCCCGGTCCTGATGGCTTTAACTTCAGCTTTTTCAAAAATAATTGGAATCTCATGAAGAAAGATGTTATGGACTTCTTATCTGAATTCTTTCACTCTGCCTCCATACCAAAGGGCATCGCTTCCTCCTTGATTGCCCTTATTGCCAAAAAACAATGCCCTGAGACCTTGAATGACTTCAGGCCCATCTCTCTAATTAGTAGTCTCTACAAAATTCTGGCCAAAGTGTTTGCAAACAGGCTACGTAAGGTCATCAATTCAGTTATTCACATCACTCAATCTGCCTTCATCAAGGATTGGCAAACCACGGACAGCATTCTTATTGCTTGTGAACTTGTTGACTCAATTAAAAGATCCCGAAAGAAAGGCCTGCTCTTAAAGCTTGACTTCGAGAAAACTTTTGATAATGTGGACTGGAATTTTCTTCTTTCAATTATGAAGCTCATGGGATTTGGACAAAGGTGGATTAATTGGATATCAAGTTGTATTTCTTCTGCTTCGGTCTCAGTGCTGATAAATGGTTCTCCTACTAATCCAATTAAGATTGAAAAAGGACTCAGACAAGGAGACCCATTATCTGATTTCCTTTTCATTATTGCAACCGAGTGCCTTAGTCTGTTGCTCAGAAAGGCTACTGCCGTGGGTCTTTTCTCTGGTATTAAACTTGACTCGAATGGTGTTGAGATTTCTCATTTGCAGTTTGCTGATGACACTTTGATTTTTTGTGAAGCTGAACAGCAACTTCTTATGATCAAACGAGTCCTTAGATGCTTTCAATTATGTTCTGGATTGAAAGTCAATTTTATTAAAAGTGCTCTTTATGGTGTGGGAGTTGAGAACCATTTCATTAACACTTGGGCTGATTCTACTAGATGCAAAACTGGTGTTTTTCCCCTCAAGTACCTTGGTGTGCCAATAGGTTGCAACCCCAGATTGAAATCCACTTGGAGCCCAGTCATTCAGAATTTTGAAAGAAAGCCAAACTCTTGGAAGAGCAAATCTTTGACGTTCAGTGGCAGATTGATGCTTCTCAAATCAGTGCTCTCAAACCTGCCAATTTATTACATGTCCATTTTTAGAATCCCTGAGGGGGTTATTGCTGAATTGGAAACCATCAGAAGAAAGTTCCTTTGGGGTCTGATGACACAACTAAAATACGTCTTGTTGATTGGAATACAATTTGCAAGCCAAAAGATTTAGGGGGCTTGGGTATTATAAGTCTAAAGTTGTGCAATGAGGCTCTGCTTTTTAAATGGCCATGGAGATTTGGCAGTAATGTAAATTCCTTGTGGAGAATGGTGCTTTGTGATAAATATAGCCTCTCTCCGATGGACTTGTGGCCTAGATCATGTGATTCCCGCCATCTCTCGCGTATTTGCGGTTCAATGCAAAATACTTGGGAAACAGGTACTTTTGCTAACCCTACAAAATCAAATGTTTTTTCTTTGTAGGTGATGGATCAAGAATTCGTTTCTGGCATGATATATAGATAAATGGTAGCGCTCTAAAAAATAGTTTTCCCAGAATCTTCATGTTATCTATCGACAAGGAAGGCTTTATAAAAAGCTTTGGCTCTTGGAATGAAGGAAAGTGGCAGTGGTGTATTGCACTTCGAAGACAGCTCTTTCAATGGGAAGTTCCCACTTGGAATCAACTAATGAGCATCCTTCAATCAGTGGAACTCTCCCCTTCTAATAGTGATAGAGTTATTTGGCCCCCAATGCCAAATGGTATCTACTCTACGCATTCTTTTAGGAAAGAATTCTATAAAACCATGTCCTCTTCCTCCCCTGTGGAAAGCCACGTGTGGATTGGAGCCGCTCCCCCTAAAGTAGAATTGTTCTGTTGGAAAGCTTTAATTGGCAAACTCCTCGTTCTTGATCTTCTCCATAATAGAGGATGTCTCACCAACATTGCAAATAAATGCCCTCACTGCAACGCACCTGAAAGTGTTTTCCATCTTTCATGCTCTTGCAAATTTGCTTGGTCAATTTGAACATCTTTTGCCTCAATTGGTGGAACATAAATTGGGTTATGCCAGGATCTCTACCGGCTCTTTTTCTTTCTTGGAAGGCAATGGCTGCTACTAAGAACAATGGGGTGATTTGGGACACTTTGTTCTATGCAATCTTATGGTCAATATGGTTGGTGCGCAATGGGGCCATCTTCAACCAAAAAATTGTCATTATTAATCAGACATGTGACCTCATCAGAATTCGACTTGGTTGGTGGATGAAAGCCAAATTCCCTCACTCATGTTTTTCTGTTTTGAATTGCTTGCTTAATATCCAGGATATTCAATTATCTAGCATGAGAACTCGTCCTATTCGAAAGGCTATTTGGTCCCCTCCCCCTTTTGGTGCTTGGAAGATTAATGTTGACGGATCTTCACTCGGAAAGCCTGGGCCAGCGGGTACTGGTGGAGTTTTCAGAGACTCAAATGGTGTTGCCTTCTTAATTTTCTCTAAAAATGTTTTGGTGATTGACTCTAATCATGCTAAATTATTGGCAATCATGGAAGCTTTATCCATTATCGTTGAAGCTGCAGCTATCCCTGCCCCAAAGATTCTCATTGAGAGTGATTCAATGACAGCTATTTCATGGGTCTGAATCCTAATACTAGGCAGTATAACGATATATTCAACAAGCTCTCTAATCTTTTATATTTTTTTGGGCAGGTTTCCCTCACTCATGTCTTTAGAGAAGCTAATAGTTTTATTGACTCTCTTGCAAAACAAGGTGTTTACAGAGTCACCAATCTTGTTACTTGGTTGTAAATTTTCATTGAGTTCTTCCTCTTTTGAATAAAATTTTTACTTTTCAAAAAAAAAGTTTAAACAAAAGGTTTAATTTGGTGATTTTTTGGGGTTTGAGGAAATTTTTCATATTTTTATATATTATATATGTTATTAAAATTCATTTATTTGAAGAATTTAATCTTTGATTTATATATTTTTAATGGTTAACCAACATATTCAACTTATATATAATATTTTATATATGTATTTTTATTTGTTAATTAATTAAAATTATCTTTGATGTGTATATCAAAATGATTTTTTATATATTTTTGTGTTACATTTTGATTTACATGTAATATTAATAGTCATATATTTCATTTTTATCTTAATCCTCACATGTTTTTAGAAAGTAAAATTTAAATACTTAAAATGAAAAAAATCTGAGGGCGTAGCCCAGATCAATTTCTAGTTAATATGAAAAGAGAAGCGAGAAGAAAAAATGGTGCAGGCGTAAAGGTTAAAAGAGAAATAAAGCAGTTAATTCTTTTCATCAGCGACCCGCTGCAGGGTTCTTTCTCCATGGAGAAATCGCATAGCATACCATTCCAGGTGGGATAACTCGTTTCCCTGTGAAACACACATAAGCCAAAAAGTCACAGTCAAAAGTCAAAAGGAGACTTAATCAACCCGCACGTGTTAACAAAGGAGGTGTTAGAGAATCCACCAGAACGTCAAAAGGTAAAATGTGAACAACTGAAAGTGGATTGACCAATTTAAAAGCCGCAATTAATACATGTTCATGCATTTAGGAATTAAGGATGGCAAGCAAAACTTTTGCAAAGGTAATTCATAATACTAATAATCTCTTAGCTGTTAAGCTAATTTAAAAGACAGATAATATAACTAAATAAGTGTTATTCAACAACTAAATAAGTTAGTTAGCAAAATTTAAAAGACAGATAATATATAACTTAATTTTAAGTCCAACCATATAGTGATTGGGAGCGAGATTGGGTGTTTGAGAGAAACCTTTTCTTTGTTTTTCTTCATAATAGGAAGGGCATCGGAAAATGGAGCACTGAAATTCTCTAGTAAACTGCTTCTTTGTCAATGTCCCTGGGGCAATAATTACCTTTGAAATTTATCAGTTGTCGTTAAATATACTGAAATTCTGTTTCATGTCAATAAGAAACACATTGTGGATGAAAACATGAGTTACGCGATTTGAAATGCAGAGGGCTTATATTAGTATTATACTTGCACAAGGGTTGAGTACAAAGAAACAAACAAGGGAAAATATGGAACAAAAATAGTTAAGTTGGACGAAGATGTATGATTTGAACTAAACATGAATAGTAAATATTACAAGGACTGCACACCGAAATAATATTACACCAAAACGTGAAGATGTATGGTGTTCTTGACGTGTTCGATAACAGGAGGGATATGCATGATGGCGTCGTTGGCCATGAACGTGTTAGGAGGTTGGTGTATGGGGACAACTTTGATGGGGATAAGGTTGTCTTGACTTTGATGTGTGGATGGGAGTTCTGTTCCTATGTATATTGGATGTACGTTAAGAATAATAAGATGATTAGATGAAGCAGTTGGATGATCTTGGTCAGAAACTGATTAACAGTAATGGATGGAGATTCTCATTTCCTCTTCCTCATCAGATTGTCCGGAGGAGATGGGCTTTTTTCCTGTTAAAAGTTCAACTAGAACAACTCCAAAGCTATAAACATCACTCTTATCTGTATATTGATTTGATTGAAAATACTCTGGATCTAAGTACCCGAATGTTCCTTGTACTCGAGTGGTTAGATGAGTTAGCTCGAGTGCAACTGGTCTCGAAGTTCCAATTTCCGAAATCTGACACTTTTTCCCTGTATTTATGATTTATCATCCAAAAGTCTGTTGGTGGACTTTATACATCTTGATGATAAATAGGTACAGAAGCAGCTGAGTCCAAATATGACAACGCATTTGCAACTTCGGTTCCAATTCGCAAACACATTTCCCACGTAAGTGGGGATTTTGGTTTGGCTCATGAATCAATTCGGCTCACACAAAGTAGCCACCGAACTTATTATAATAATAATTTATTAGCTGTTCAGCTTAAGTGTTATTCAGCAACCAATTAAGGTACAATAACTTAAGAGACAGATAATGTAACTTAAGTCCAAAGATTGATTGGGAGGAGATTGGAAGTTTGAGAGAAGCTTTTTCTTTATTTTTCTTCCTATTACGAAGGGGATTGGGAAATGGAGCACTAAAATAATTAAACAAATTAACAAACCATATGGATAACCTTAAAGATTAATAAATGAATAAGATTTTTGAATTGTTATGAAGTTCTAGCAAACTGATGCTTTGTGATCTATGTCCCTAGGGGCAATAATTAACTTTGAATTTTATCATTTGTCTTTGAATGTACTGAAATTCTGTTTCATGTCAATAAGAAAAGCGCAAATCCCCGGTATAAGTGGGAGGCAGGGGCAGCTCTTCATGGATTGTTGCAGCTAGCTGGCAACGGATTTGTAGTATATTTAGTATCTTTGTAATAATTCTTATTGGCTTAATACATAAAATAGCCCTCGAATTTGTATAAAATTATCGTTTTGGTCCTTTAACTTTTATTTTAAAATTTTTGACTCTCGAATTTGTATAAAATTGTCGTTTTGGCCCTTTAACTTTTATTTTATAATTTTTGGCCCTCGAACTTGTATAAAATTATCGTTTTGACCCTTTAACTTTTATTTTATAATTTTTGACCCTTAAGGGCCAAAAAAGTCTTCTCTTGTATAAGTTCAAGAGCTATTTTTTATATTAAGCCAATTCTTATTTTGTTATTTTTTTTAGATAACTCTTTTGTTCTTTGTTTTAGCAATGGTGTTTCATGAAAAATATCGTGGATAAAAATATGAGTTACCCATGCAATTTGAAATCGGGATGGCTTATATTTTTAACACACATGCACAAAGGGTTGAGTACAAATTAAAAAAACAAACAAGGGAAACTATAGAGCAAAAGTAGTTAAATTAGACGAGATGTATGGTCAGAACTAAACATGAATTTCTTTTTAAAGGCCAAATTTATTAGAAAGCCATCAAAAAGGCTAAGAAGAAGAAAACACCAGAAAGAAAGCAAGCAGAACAACAAACCAAAGGTTAAACAAAAATCTGAAACAGGGAAACAAAGTCTTTTAACTCCCGCCTTAGCCATTTAATCAGCATCATTATCTGCTTCACGCCAAGTATGTTGAATCTGGAAATTAGAAAGTTTACTTTTCAAAGACTAAACATGAATAGTAAATATTACAAAGGCTACGCACCAAAATAAGAAGTACCTTCATCACAAGCATCCGGAAATATGAGTGGCGATGTTGCGTTATCATTGTTTAAAAGTATTGGCGTAGCTAAACCAGAAGCTATAGCCCAAGGCTCGGCCCAGTCATCTTCAGAGTCTTCATCAACAGCACCGATTTGCTGAACATAATTATCTTCCGGCGCCGCCCTAATACTCTCCAGTTCCATTGCAACTTGTTTCATTGTAGGCCTTCTCTTCCCATTAAGATTCAAGCATCTTTTAGCAAGCCTGGCAATTGCCATAATCTCTTCTTGTAGACCATCGTTCCTCACCCTTGGATCAAGAATGTCCAATAAGGAACTCTCCTTCATTGAAAGTAAGAAAATAGGAACCAGGCTTTTTACTTCCTCGCTTGTATCTATTGAGGAGAAAGGTTTTTGCCCCGTTAAAAGTTCAACCAGAACAACTCCAAAGCTATAAACATCACTCTTCTCTGTAAATTGATAGGACTGAAAATACTCTGGGTCCAAATATCCAAAAGTACCTTGTACTGTAGTAGTTAGATGGGTTTGCTCAAGTCCAACTGATTTTGAAATGCCAAAATCTGATACCTTTGCTCTGTATTTATCATCTAAAAGTATGTTGGTTGACTTTACGTCTCGATGATAAATTGGGAAAGAAGCAGCTGAGTGCAAATAGGACAAAGCATTTGCAGCTTCAATTGCAATTCGCAAACGCATTTCCCATGTAAGTGGGAATTCTTCACTCTGGTCGTTTATCATCTGCGAGAGTGTCCCATTAGGGATGAACTCATACACCAATAAAGGAAATTGGATCTCTAGGCAGCATCCTAATAATTTAACCACATTTCTATGGTTAATTTGTGATAAAATCATCACCTCGTTGACCCATTGTACAAGCTGCTTTTCATCCAAGAACGCTTTCTTCTTATCTTTCTCCACTTTAGGCTTCTTAATCGCTACAATGCGTCCATCGGCTAACATACCTTTATAGACAATTCCTTGGGCTCCTTGACCAAGTATCCGATTCTCATTATAGCGGTCGGTCGCCTTCTCCAACTCCTTTGAAGTAAAAAACCTTATTGTTTCAATCTTTCCTTCATTGCAGGACAATTGCTGCTGCAGTAATAAACCTCCATTCTGTTTGAAGTATCTTTGCTTGCGCCTGATCTTTCTTCTTCTTTTTAGCAATTTGTATAGGAACCATGTAGCAAGCAGTAAAAGTAATGTCCCAATACTTGTGCTACAGCCTGTACATCTCAAGAGACGGGGATAGCGCACCAAGAATTTAATGTCATAAAGTCATGCATAATATCACATATCAATAAGTAAAAAAAACACATTAAATTATATGCATTTTTTAAAAAGCATGCAGATAATTCCACACTTGCTAGTACTCATTAAAAACCTTTTTTTTTTCTCTTTTTGCTCAGCTAATTAATTAAAATATTTAACCAATTATAAACTGATCAAACTACATTAATTTAGTTGAGAAATAGTATAATATAATTGAAGGCTTAACAATAAAAAGCAGCAACTAATATTTTTTTTTTGAAAAGAGTAGCAACTGATAATTAAGGAAAATCATATGTACATATTTTGCGGAAGAGCAAGCATTTTATTCAAATAGTATTTATTTAAGTAATGCCATATACATATGTTATTATATAGAAACTTTATGTATAGCAAATAAATAATAATAAAGAAAGTGAATTTAATACGCACCTATTTCGATTTGCAAGGCCTTGCTAGAACCCTTTTTTTGCTTGCACCCATGTAGATTGCTATCATATACATATCCAGGGGGGCATGACGTAGAGGAACAATAATTGCCAAGTTCATTCAAACAAAGCATATAACACAAGTTATACTTACGATCCTCACATTTGCCTGTTTCTGTCATTATTGATCACATAAATGTTAAACAATACAAAGGTAAATGCCAAAAATCAGGGAGTTATTTAGCAGATTTTTCAGTACAAGTATATATAAATATATTATGTTTAACGTAGTATAACATACACACACACACACTAGCAGTTAGCCTTAGTGCAACAGTGCCACGCTATTGTTTATGTTTGTCTTTATTTATCTTCATTAGAATAAAGCATTATTAATACTGATGACAAACTAAGCATTCATTATCGTTGCATGTTGATATATATAATTGAAATATATATAGTTTTAATTAAATCTCATTGTAAATATTAAAAGATACAAATTATTTAAAAATAATTAGATCATAATTCATCCATACCTCTGCAAACGTCCTCAACGTAATCTATATTATAATCATCATACTCGTAGGTGCAAACACATAGATGTGAAGAGCCTAAGTTTGTCCAACAATATTTGCGATCGGAGGTACAGTAGGTGTTTGAACCTTCTTTCAACTCACAGAGGCCGACTTTTGGCTTACCAAATTGTAGCGTTGAAGGGACTTGCAAATTGACACTTATCTGATCGGGGCTTGTCAAATTCCCCCATGATTCCTGGTCAATCATGAAAGCATATGAGCATGATGTATTGTTGTTGTTGTTGCTGCAATTACTAGGATAAATCACTGACATATTTGCAGCAAAGGAACTGAGGCCTGATGGAATTGAGAGCTCGCAGCCAAGAGTCCCATCACTATAACTGATTTGCAGGCAACCTCCAATTATAGGATCAATAGTTTGATCACGATATATAATTGCCAAATTACCGCAACCCAAGGATGCGAAGTAATTAGAGGTAGAGAAGAAAAAGGGGCTGCTTGTAAGGTTGACACTAAAGCCAATACCATCTTTGTTGAGGCAATTGGAATATGTTACTGGATTGTTGACGCGGAACTGGCCCATCGAAAATGAAGTATTGAGCAGCTCTAGATCATGAATTTTATTTATATTTATAAGAGCCTTTTCCCCTTTGTCAGTTTTGATGCATGATACCTTAAACCATTCATTCAAATAACAATCAATTTCTATTCCAAATGGGTACTCAATATACGCATCGCCACATCTTCTGGTACAAGAAGTACTCCTGTTTGATTCTACACCTTGACATTTTGCAGCTGCTTGCAAAGAAGAAAAGCACCGAGTGAACACCCAAAACTATACTAATTATACTTTTCCTGATTACTATATACTATACATATTAATACCGAATAAAATTAGCTACAATTTTATTTCTTCTCAAACCTTGGGTTGTAATTTTGTAATTTACTCTACTAATAATCATAGATTTTAATCTAATTATAATATAAGATCGATCTAATATATATATATATATGTGTGTATGTATACTAATTACTTCGCCGCATGCTTCGCATGTGGGTATTAATTTTTTATTGAATTTCTTCATATTAAAATGAAAAAAAGTATAAACACAATAATTATTCATTTAGTTTTATATGAATAACATTAGGTTGGAATCTCAATTTGAGACTTAATATTTGTGAAAAATCTCGATCTAGTCTCTAATTAACCCTTTTATTAGGTTAATCAAGCATTCTAGGGTTGTTACGCCGGATTAAATTAGATAGGATGAGGAGGAAAATAAGATGTAATTTCTAGTGTGATTTTATAGTATTTACATAAATTTGAATTATGCTGAAGATTATTCAATTCATAGGACAAACGTCTTTATTTTTAGAGAATTAAATCATCCTATGAATAATTCTTTCCACAATACGAATCTATATCAAAATTATAAAATCACACTTCAAATTACATATAATTTTTCTCATCATCCTATCCAATCTAATTTGATGTAACAAATATGCCCCTAGACTTTTATTTGACTTAATTTAAAAACATTCCTTTATTAACATGATTAAAAGGTTAGGGATTTTTTTCAAAAATGAATTCTAACATGCTAATTTTATTATTGTTCTAATTTTGCTTATAAATTCATTAAAATTCTCAATCCTACAAATTGTATTTAAATATTAACCTCGAATTTTTTTATGCAAAATTTGAAATCAATCAAAATAATCAACATATTTAGCTAGCTAGAGCACGTCTAATTATATATATATATATATATATATTAAAAAAAGCCTATAAAATTACAATTGTCATATTTTGAAAAACTATCATATATATTATCTAGTTTAATACAAATGTTATTATTATTCTTAAACATTTATGTTGGCATTTTAATAATTATTTTTATCATTACATTTACACAGTTATGTTTGATTTTAGGGGATTACCATTATCTATTATCTATTATTCTTCTTACCAATATGATAATGATACAATTCTTAACTATGAATTATGATAATTATTGTAAACTACAACTATTGTTCTTAACAATTAATGTTGACATATTTAGATAATTATGATATAAAGACGAATTCAAATTACATTTCATTAAATCATATTTTTATATTAAGTTAAATTATATTAATTTATTAAATATAACATAAATTATATAAAAAAATGCTTTTTTTTCTTTTTATTTGTGTACAGCTGATATCAATTAAAATTTAGAATACGGAAGAAAGAAGATAGTAGTACATTAGAAAAAAGTAATTGTATAAATACATTACGTCATTCATTAATTGTACATGGAGGGTAAGATGATCCCCTTGAATAGAACGATGAAAATAGTTTTCTATGATGAAAATAACGATTTAGCCAGGGGCCTAATAAATATATAGCCTGGCCTCTCCTTACTCTGATCAAGTTTCAAAGAAATTTCTAGCTCTGGTTACGGTCTTGTCTTTTTCTTTAACTTTTGAGTACGACGTTAACTTTGTCATAGAACAAATGAACACATCATAATACAACAGATGCAATAAAGTTGGGAAATAGACATTCAACTGCAATGTTGGTTTTTCCAATTTTCGAGACTTAATTAGATTGACAACTGGTTTAATACCTAATTTGGTCTTTAAACTATACAAAAAAGAATTGATCGATCCCTAAATTTTTATTTTGAAACAGATAGGTTCTGAATGAAAGAAAATTAAAGAAAACTTAGGGACCGATCTTGTCACACCTCGACCCGCCCCGGGCCGGCCACGTGGCAACCGCCGCGCTGCCTTGAAGTACGTGCTGGCCAGTCACGCACCTGAGGCACCGCAAGGCATAAATGGGCATCATCGCTGTCAAATAAAACTAAAACTTTAATTAGAAAATATTTAATGAAATAATTAACTTTAAAAGTAATGCCAGTGGACTAATTGAGAGAATACCTATGCAGTGGAAACTTCTAAGCCTAAGCCATCGACGCCTCTTAGCAAGCCTCTTTTCTATAGCTGACTCCGTGCGCCAATCTGCATCCATCCACATTGGATACAGGTGAGTGACAGAGGTTCTAAGAATCTCCATCTGGGTTAGGGCAGATAAGGGAAATCCAAAAATAAAATAATAATAAAATAATATTTTTTTTGAAAACTCTTTTCTGGTTCTCTTGTTGAGAACCCTCTTTTGAAAACATCTTAAATAAAATAATTTATATATCTTAAATGGGCTGGCACCTCTCTCATACTGGAGGCTCGACCCGTCGGCCGTCTCATGCCTCACTGCACCGAGGGCCATCTCTTTTCTCATTTACAATATTTTCTATTTTCTCTTTCTCTAGCCTTTCCCCTCGGTGGTGCCTCGCTGTGGTGGAACACAGCGAACTGGAGCTCTGGCGAGTTTTCCTACGCGCCTCTCCCAACCAGGCTCGACTCACCGTGCCCCTCGATAGGCGGTCCACGGCTGAGTATCATGCATGCTCTCAAACTCGGTCCACGCTCCCGTAAATTAGAGCCCCGAGGAACCCTCTCAATCACTCATCTCCCAAGGGCATCGTACCCTCTAAAACTCATAATAATGATAATATTTCATAATTATATATATGTATAAAACATACATTTTTAAATTACATACATACACACACACAAATCTTTATATTTCTTTTTGAAGCATCCCACTCACTGTGTGGGTATATCGCAAACAAGTGTGTGTGTGTGGATTTCCCATATCCCAAAGCCTTTTTGAAAAACATTTATGTTTTAAAATCATATTTTTTTAAAATCCTTTTTCCCCAGTGGCTACACAGAGAAGTCTAGGCCACTCACAGTGATGGGAGAATCGTATACTCCCAAGCGCTCCATGTAGCTCAACCTCCGGAGCATCGCCGCATTCGATCCACCCGGAGCCCTAGTACACGGAAATATACATTAGCATTCATAATTAAATTTATGAATGTACCTATGAGGCTCTAGCATGATCTAAGACTGGGGTTGAATGTGATTCGGGGCCTAGAAAAGTGTTCGGGAGGTTCCGGGGTGAAAATTGGACACTTGGTGAAAAATTACGAAAATGCCCCTGGGGACCCGGTTCTGGGCCAGGCAGGCCTGCCCCTGTAGCTGGGTCGGGCATGGCCTGTTTCTGGGCCCAAAAGGCCCCATGCATGTGAGTTGGGCCAAGCCCAACTCCGTTTGGGTCCAAAAGGGCCCAGCCGCACGGATTGGGCCAATTGGCCCAGTCCGGCGCCAGACTTGCCAGGTCCCGCGCGGGACCTGGCCTGCTGGTCTCTCCCGCGCGGGAGAGACTCGGCTCCCGCACCGGAGCCGTCCGGCCTCCTCGGGATCCGAGGCATTTCCTCTGTTCCCGAGCCCCTCGGTCCACCGTTCGACGCGAAATTCGAGATGGAGGTTCCTCACACCTCCCATGACACGTTTACCGAAGCAAAAATGAGAATTACAAGCTCAAAGTTCCTAGATCTCAAATCTAAACTTAAAATCTAACTAAAAGCTGAAACTAACTTTGAGCTTGAATTTCTCCTAGACCAATGCATGGATAAGCGTGAAAACTTAATGGAATGTAGTTCAAGGAGTTAAGAACCACTCACCAAGATCTCACCTTGAACTGGCGGTCGGTTTGTCCGGATCGATCAAAATTGCTCCGAGAGAGCAGTTGAGAGGAGAGAAGAGAGGGAGAAGAGAAAATGAGAGGGGGAGAGCTCATCTCCCCCTATTTATAGCAAGGCCCGGCACGGGGTCTACTCGGGCCCCTGGCCAGACTTTCTCCCCTCTTTGAAACCTTTCATAATTTCGATCCTTGGCCCGATCCACCAACCAATTCGCCAATGGATGTCCAATCCATTGGCTATGGACTTAAAGAAGTCCACTTTAGTGTTTCCATGCATGGTCACCACTCTCATCTTCTAACTCCGCCTTATCTTAAGCTTAACTTCTCTTCTAACTTGACACAGCCGAACCGACTTAGTGTTCAATTACAACGTCATCTTGCACTATTCTGTTCGTACGAAAGGTCGTGCTAGGTCCGGGTGTGACAGATCTGTCTTAATCTGTCAAGTTTTTTACAATCGAGGGATCAATATGTCACAAAATAAAAGTTTAAGAACCTCACAAAATAAAAGTTCAAGAACCAATCTATCTTAAATAAAACTTTAGAGATCAATCTGTCCTTTTTGATATAATTCACGGACTAAATTTGGTATTAAGTCATTGACAAATATACTAATCATTCTTAGGTTTAATTTGACATTGTGGTTGCAGTTTGAAAAAGTTAGGCCTGCCAAAAAGTATTTTGTGAAATTGCTATGAAAAATTTGATAAGTATTTAGTATTATAGTGAAAACGTGTGATAAAAAGGTAAAATGTCTAAAAAGGATAAAATTTGAAAAGAAAGAAAATTATTCAAAAAATTTTTAATCATTCGTTTGGCATCGTTTTTGTTTTCCACTGCCATTTTCATGTTTTGAAAACAAAACAGCTGAAAACAAGTTTGGCAGAATGTTTCCGTTTTTAAAATTTTGGAAACAGACTCTATGTTTCAGAATAAAGTGGAAGTAGAAATTTTATATTTTCATATATTTTCAAAACACTTCCATAGCACGATGCATAATAACTTTTTAATGGCATCCTCAATACTTAACTAATACATGTTTAGGTTTTTTTAATATATTTTCATAAGAAAACAAACAACAAAATTATCTATGCAAACATGTTTTTATTTTTAAGAAATTGATAGCACAATAAAAACAAAACAAAAATAAAAAAAATAGAAACGATGTCAAATGAATATCCAAAAGCACTTTTCAAACGCAAAATACTAAAATTCTAACTTCTTAGGTGACTTATAACGGTAAAAAAAAACTTTTAGAACAACTCAAAAATTGTTTGATATTACGTTAGAGGTGAAAAGTAGCATTTTAACCTCCAAATGCAATGTCAAACGAACTATTATTTGTTGATAAACATATTCTACCGGTCGTGTAACTTGAATGGTACCGTCCTCGTCACATCCATTTTGAAGTAATTTGATTAGAAAATTCTCACGTACGCTGCAACCTACTTTTCCACTCTATAAATTCTAAGTCAAGGAAAATCGTTATTATTTTTTAAAAAATGAAAATGGTTGAGTAATTTGTCCAGGAAAAAAATGGCCCACGGAGAGTAGAAAAAATGTGGATGGCTCGAAGGGAAACGATAATTTTCCACACTTCACTTACCAAGGACGAAATGGAAATTGACTTATATATAGGACCCCCCACATTTGAGAGAGATTATTAGGTAGGTCCGGTTTACACATCATACATAGGTCCTATTAATTGTGTCAACTCAAAGATTATGACATAATTATTAAAACCTTATCACAATTATAATTTTAAAACTTATCTTTTAAATTCTTTTTCTTGGGGTTAAACATGGTAGTCAAATTTGTGCCTTAACATTAAGAAAGATTGTGAGTTAGCATAAATTCATTGATAGGACACGTGATAGCTAGGTCTGGTTTATGTAAAAATTTTTCCACACAATTGCAGAGCATTTCATCTATAATATATTTTTTTTATTTTTTGCAATTTTGAAATTCTTTTGTAATTATTCAAATCACAATAAATTAAATGGGAAGATCTATCATTTATAAGTATTTTATTATAGACCCAACAAAATCCTAATCAGTTATTGATAATTGTAATAAAAGAATTGCAAGTAATAGTATAGCTATTGTCTATTAATGGTTTGATGAAGAATTTCAGGAACTTTTATAAATTTAAAAAAAAACTTTAGAAAGAATTCAATTATTTTTTTCTCAATTATAAAACAAAACAAATCTTACTGAATTTCTAACATAATTGCCAAAATTAATTACATCACCAAGGATGTAGTTAGTCGTGGAGATCAATATCACTTGCAATCTTTCTCTTTCTTTTCTATTTTTTTTATTGTACAACCACAAGTAGCTGTATCATTTTTAACAGTCTATTTCTAATCATATTCGAGTCGCGTCGAACCCCAAATAGAAAAAAACTCTTCTAAACTTGTTTTTTCCATTTACAAGACTAAAATTCGAGATTTTACTTAAGAGGTATTGAGATTCTTGCACTCAACTCAACAGATGTTAGTTTTCTTTTCTATTTTTTGTAATCCTATTTATAACTCTCCTAAAATAGGCCAACTATAATAATGTAATATTTAAGGATCCACCTCTTAAAAGTTTAAACTTCAAAATGTATGTATCCAACAAAATTTTTAAATGTGATTAATAATTGTATGAAAAGAATTATAGGTGATATGATCCATTACCGTGAATATATATCACTGCTAATATTAGTAAACCGTATTTTCTAATATCCAAATCTTTATATTTTCTTGGGATTCAATTTGAATTTCTGATGTTATAGATACTTATTCATGTAAACGGCCATCTAGTCTAGGAGTAAAAAAAATCTTTATCTTTGCTTGATCTTACTTGCAAACTGCCAAAAGCATTTACGTACGTACGATACACTACTGGCTACTAGAAAGCGATAGCCGATGGTGAAAATTTTCATAGAAAAAGGAGAAGGATTCTAATAAGGATATTGAATGTTGCCTTCGTTTGTTGAAGTTTAACTTACCGCGTAAACATTAGTCTCCATAATTTGGAAATGTCACATAGCAAAATTTTTATTCTCTTTATTATAAAAAATTAATGATAAAGAAATCATTAACTCATGACATCGAGGTTTTCCGGTCCCTTTCGTTGTAATTTCAAACTTGGCATTTTTCTTTGAAATAAAGTCTAACGCGCGTTAGATACATATATAGTTCCGTTGGTCTTCTCGTATCACCGATGAATGCTGAGTCAACGATAAGTGGCCTGGGGTTCAAATTTTCAATTGTGATTCAAATGGAACCTTCACAGTCTCCCATCTTTCATGTTTCACCATAATTGTTGCTGCAGCAATTGCTTTGGCTCTACGTCTACGCTCCAAGTCCACCGTCAACCACCTTTGCCTGATGATAAAATTATTTGTACTCTCTCTCTCTCTCTCTCTCTCTCTCTCTCTCTCTCTCTCGATAGTAGTACTACTAGGACTGCATGCATTCTCCCCAACTCATTGGGCAAGTTAACCAAAGAATTACTTTACTGGTTACTTGCAGTAGTTAAATTGACAGAAAGGATCCTTTAAAGTAACCATCCATAGATGAGGGCTACTAATACAATTTTACCAGAGGAAAGAGCTAAATTCCCTGTATAGAAGCAGGAGCAGGGGGCAGCACAATATATATTTTAGTTAAAAAATAAAAGATTTCCATGGCTGCTATGTATTTTGAGAAATCATCATGAGCGGAATGAATGTCAAAACTGAATGATTGTTTCTTTATATATATATATATGATGTAGATAATAAGCCGTTTAAATTTTAATTAGATGTCCCCTGCTTATTGAATATTTGCTAATTAGATGGAAAAGGGAAACCAATAAAAAGAAATTGCAAGAAATCTTCACACGAGAACTTCTGATTTAAGTTTATTAACTTTGATTTCTAAATCATCTATAACTAATTCAACATTTGCCTTAACAGCATCACAGCTAAGTTAATTATCAACAGTAAAGGAAGAAGAGGCAAAATAAGGCAAAAATACACATCACTTTTCGTGCATAAACAAACATCTTGAAAAGCTATGAAACAAAATGTCCTCTAAACTTTCAAGTAAGAGTCCGTTTGGTATGGGGATTTTAATCTACTTTCCCTGAAAAGTAAAGTGATGGAATCACTTTCTATGGTTTGGTTTGTTTTAAACTGTGGATTTTAAAATGGTGGAAACACTTTCTTTGGTTTGGTATATTTTAAAACTAGAAAAAGTGGTGTTCATATTGGAATCACTTTCCCTCGTATGAGGGAAAGTGATTCTAAAGGAGGGGGGTGAGAAAGTGATTCCCTAGAGAGTGATTTTCTAGAATTACTTTCTATGGAATCACTCTTCCTAAAATAACTTTCTAAGGAAAGTACCAAACGGGCTCTAAAGGGAATGTGATTAACGCCTGTTGAAAATTTCGTGTGGTTTAATTTTCTGGTGGTGAAAGAAAAATATTCATGGAAGACGATGTTGGTGGCCTTATCGTTATCCATTTTTTTTTAAAAGCAGAAGAGTTTTATTGGTAATAGGAGGAATGAACCAAACAACAATATGAAAAGAATAATCATAGTGATAAAAGAAAACAAATAGCCTGGTGTGGCCCCTGGAAGTTGCAAGAAGAAAAGTTTTGTGAAACTCCCAACGAAAGCAATTTTCTTTGAAAGTCGAATTGATTAAGACTTTAACCCCCAATATACTGCAGTTGACGAAATTGTCGAATGAAAATTCTGTTTCGTTACCAATAAATTTGAAAGATGACTACTTAACAACTCGTTGGAATTCCAAGTTTGCAATAAGGGTTTTTAATTAGGAGGACATGATAACAAACAAGCAGGCATTTGGGGGTAGAAATTTCCCAAGTTTCCTCCAATTAGATCAGTTCACGTTTTAATTGTCTTGGAGTTGCATTTATGATCAAGAAAATATTACAGAAATGCTTTCAATGAAAGCTACTATCTCCGTCCCAAATTATTTATCCACTTATGGTCAAAATACTCTAAACTTTGATCATTAATTATAAAAAAATTATACTATAAAATTAAATTTTGAAAAAATAAGTTTTGAAAAGTTTAAGAGTTAATTTTTTTTTACTTTCTATTTAAAAAATTTACAACTTTATAACTTTTATAATTAATTATCAAAATTTAGAGTATTTTGACCACAAGTGAATAGATAATTTAGGATGGAGGTAGTATCTTGTTTGATCCTTTTTTGGGATTCCTGCTTTGAAAGTTCTACACCAGCAAATGAATCTTTTTCACATTCTCTATTTTCCTGTAGCAACTGCAAAAATATGTCAAAGGATTAATGAAACTAATAAGAATTTAGATACTAGCTATTTTAAACTACATAGTATATACCGTGACTGGTGCTATTAATTAGAGGGAAAACCCGAACGAATCAGACAGATGCAGGCAGCTTATTTGATTTCAATTAATGAACCATCGATATTTGAGTCCGAGTTGTGATTTTTCGAGCCATCTTGTAGTATCATCAAACATCATAACAATACATCTACTCAAAACGGTCTCAAAATTTTCCCCTGTTTTAATGTCTTATCATAACTATAGCTAGATTGTATGCTTATTTGGACTAATCTGGTATCTTGGGTTTATCTTGGTTGGCAGGTATGAAAATTAAGAAAAGATTTCTGCAGGAAAATTTCTTATCTGGATTGGAAAATGGAGCATTAAAAAAAAAACAAACAAAACCATATGGATTGCATCAAAGATTATATAATTGAATGAGATTTTTGAATTGTCATCAATTCTCTGTCTATTTTTATGTGTTGATGTCCGTGGGGCAATAATTGCCTTTGAGTTTTGTCAATTCTGTTTGAATATACAAAAATTTTGTTTCATTTGTAAGGAAAGCGCAAATCCCTGTATAAATGGGAGACAGGGGCAGCTCTTCATGGATTGTTGCAGCTCTTTGGATGTTTGTAATAATCCTTATTTTGTTACTAGTAATCTCAACACTTTGGCGCACATGTAGATAAATCTTTTCTTCTTTGTTTTTCCAATGGTGTATTTGAGATAATTAATTAACAAACTTAAAGTTATATTAATTGAAGAAGAAAAACATGGCGGACGGAAATAGGAGCTATACCCATGCGATTTGAAATGGAGATGACTAATATCGTTAACACTTGCACAAGGGTTGAGTACAAAACAAAAATATAAAACAAAAATAGTTAAATTAGACTATGTATGGTTTGAACTAATGAACTTTGAACAAAACAGGAATATTAAATATTACAAACACTACACACCAAATTTAGTCTTTTCACAAGCATCACGAACTAGGAGTGGCGATGTTACGCTATTATTGCTTAAAATTATTGACGTAGCTGAACAAGAAGCAAAATCCCAAGACATGGTCCTGTCATCTTCAGAGTCTTCATCAGTATAACTGATTTGCTGAATAGAATAATCTTCTGGCGCCGCCATAATACTCTCTAATTCAATTGCAACTTGTTTCACTGTAGGCCTTCTCTTTCCATTAAGATGCAAGCATCCTTTTGCAAGCCTAGCAGCTACCATAATCTCTTCTTGTGGACCATCGTTCCTCACTCGGGAATCAAGAATATCAAATAAGGAATTCTCTTTCATTGAAAGCAAGAAAACGGGTACCAAGCTTCTTACTTCCTCGCCTGGTTGTATGGAGGAGAAAGGTTTTTGTCCCGTTAGAAGTTCAGCAAAAACAACTCCAAAGCTATAAACATCACTCTTTTCTGTAAATTGATACGACCGAAAATACTCTGGATCCAAGTACCCAAAGTTCCTTGTACTTGAGTAGTTAGATGAGTTTGCTCAAGTCCAATTGATTTTGAAATTCCGAAATCAGACACCTTTGCTCTGTATTTATCATCTAAAAGTATATTGTTTGACTTTATGTCTCGATGATAAATTGGGACAGAAGCAGCAGAGTGCAAATAGGATAATGCATTTGCAGCTTCGATAGTGATTCGCAAACGCATTTTCCATGTAAGTGGGAATTCTTCTCTTTGGTCATTTATCATATTGTGCACAAAATAAAAGTTCACGGGTCAAAATTTCAAAATAAAAGTTGAAGGGTCAAAACGACAGTTTTATACAAGTTCGAGGGTTATTTTGTGTACTAAGCCGATATTTAACCAATTTTAAGCTAATGATCAAACTACATTAATTTAGCACAGAAACGAACACAATTGAAGGCTTAACCATAAAAAGTAGCAACTACTTATAGTTAAGGAAAATATTGTAATTTTAATGATCTAGATCATATAATTTGGTGGAAGAGCAAGCATTTTATTCATTCATTTATTTAAGTAATGTTTAATATATATGTGCCATATTGTTTATATACGTATACGAACATATACATATATTGCCCAAGAAAGCCAACTCTGAAGATTGACGCACCTGATAATCCTCCATCTCATAGGAAAGGGAAAGCAAAAAGTCAACACAAGAGAAAAGGGCGACCTAGGAAAACAAAGGAACTTGATGAAGTCTCTTAGGAATTTATAAAAAATGCGAATCTGTCTGATAAAGAAATAAAGAGCCATAATAGCATTCTCCGAAGAGAGGCTGAAAAGACGATTGAAGTAGGAAGATTGTTGGGGCTTTCTCTTGGTGATGTTGATGAGGAATCTCTTATGGCCAAAATTATAGCTATAGATGAATCTGAGGCTGAAGATTTCAGTAATTGCTGCTAATATCTGAACGAGTCTTTCTCGGGGTTCTCTATTTTTTTATGAAGCTCATCACTTTAAACATTAGAGGCATTGGGAGGAATGATAAGAAACGAGCTATACAGAAGTTTCTTGCAAAAGAGAAGCCTTCTTGTGTTTTCTTGCAGGAAACAAAAGCTCAGGAGTTTTCTACAAGGTCTATTTCCATGCTTTGGAGAACTGATAATATTGATTTTTGCTACAGCAGTGCTTTGGGATTGGCTGGAGGGTTACTGTGTATGTGGGACATCAATTTTTTCCAGCTCCACTCGTCCATTATCAAGGAACGCTTCATTCTCTTGAGAGGTAAACTGAATAACTGCGATCTCACTGTTAATTTTGTCAATGTTTATGCACCCAACGATGATCGGGAAAGGAATATCTTTTGGATGGAAATTGCTGAATTGAAAAACAACTCTGATGAATAGTTATGGTGCTATGTGGGAGATTTTAATGCTGTCCTTAATGAGGAAGAAAGGTTTGGTGTTTCTGATGCGAGTCGTTCCATTCATGATTTTGGCAACTTTGTTGATGCTGCAGAACTTCTGGATTTGCCTTTAGTGGCTAGAAAATATACTTGGTCCAGGAAAAACCCTCCATCTATGAGTAGACTTGACAGGTTCTTAATTTCTCCCAACTGGTTCCCTTGTTTCTCTTCTTTAAATCAATGGAGTTTAAATGGTTCCTTCTCTGATCATACTCCTATTTGTTTGGGCATCGAGGAGGTTAACTGGGGACCCAAACCTTTCAAATTTTCACCCATTGGTTGGATGACAAAGATTGTAATTGCTTTGTTGAAAGTCGCTGGAGTAGCTACAATATTGGGGGTTTTGCAAGCTATCGAATCTATAGGAAGCTTGCTCTTCTTAAACAGGACATCAAAAATTGGAAATGATATAAGGGTGTTGATAACTCTGTTAGAATTAATGTCATTAATCAAGAAATTGAGACTATGGAGAAACTTTTCGAATCTGACCCCTTAAATGCAGCCTTATCTAGTGAAATTTGCAACAAGGAGGAGCTAT
Organism: Microcos paniculata; assembly: GCA_030664755.1. Classification (NCBI taxonomy): domain Eukaryota; kingdom Viridiplantae; phylum Streptophyta; class Magnoliopsida; order Malvales; family Malvaceae; genus Microcos; species Microcos paniculata. The sequence continues at coordinate 7,137,367 of CP131462.1, read as the reverse complement.
GGAATTTTCAAAAAATTGAGGAGAGAGTATGGAGGCAAAAATCAAGAATTAGATGGCTTAAAGAGGGTGATAGGAACATAAAATTTTTTCACAGTATGGCTACAAGTAGATGGAGAAGAAATTTTTTGGGTCACATCCTCTTTGATGGGAGGAATCTCAATTCACCTAAGGAGATTAAAAAGGCAGTGGAGCTTCATTTTAGAATCACTTCAAGAAAACTGATGGTCCTTTTTTCTCTTGTTGCGGGTTGAACTTTAACAAAATTAATGTTGATCAAGCACAGCAATTGGAAGCCATGTTTACTGGAGATGAGGTTTGGGAGGCGATTAAAAGCTGTGATGGTGAAAAAGCCTCCGGTCCTGATGGCTTTAACTTCAGCTTTTTCAAAAATAATTGGAATCTCATGAAGAAAGATGTTATGGACTTCTTATCTGAATTCTTTCACTCTGCCTCCATACCAAAGGGCATTGCTTCCTCCTTCATTGCCCTTATTGCCAAAAAACAATGCCCTGAGACCTTGAATGACTTCAGGCCCATCTCTCTAATTAGTAGTCTCTACAAAATTCTGGCCAAAGTGTTTGCAAGCAGGCTACGTAAGGTCATCAATTCAGTTATTCACATCACTCAATCTGCCTTCATCAAGGATAGGCCAATCACGGACAGCATTCTTATTGCTTGTGAACTTGTTGACTCAATTAAAAGATCCCGAAAGAAGGGCTTGCTCTTAAAGCTTGACTTCGAGAAAGCTTTTGATAATGTGGACTGGAATTTTCTTCTTTCAATTATGAAGCTCATGGGATTTGGACAAAGGTGGATTAATTGGATATCAAGTTGTATTTCTTCTGCTTCGGTCTCAGTGCTGATAAATGGTTATCCTACTAATCCAATTAAGATTAAAAAAGGACTCAGACAAGGAGACCCATTATCTCATTTCCTTTTCATTATTGCAATCGAGTGCCTTAGTCTGTTGCTCAGAAAGGCTACTGCCATTGGTCTTTTCTCTGGTATTAAACTTAACTCGAATGGTGTTGAGATTTCTCATTTGCAGTTTGCTGATGACACTTCGATTTTTTGTGAAGCTGAACAGCAACAACTTCTTATGATCAAACGAGTCCTTAGATGCTTTCAATTATGTTCTGGATTGGAAGTCAATTTTATTAAAAGTGCTCTTTATGGTGTGGGAGTTGAGAACCATTTCATTAACACTTGGGCTGATTCTACTAGATGCAAAACTGGTGTTTTTCCCCCCAAGTACCTTGGTGTGCCAATAGGTTGCAGCCCCAGATTGAAATCCACTTGGAGCCCAGTCATTCAGAATTTCGAAAGAAAGCTAAACTCTTGGAAGAGCAAATCTTTGACGTTCAGTGGCAGATTGATGCTTCTCAAATCAGTGCTCTCAAACCTGCCAATTTATTACATGTCCATTTTTAGAATCCCTGATGGGGTTATTGCTGAATTGGAAACCATCAAAAGAAAGTTCCTTTGGGGCGATTCTGATGACACAACTAAAATACGTCTTGTTGATTGGAATACAATTTGCAAGCCAAAAGATTTAGGGGGCTTGGGTTATAAGTCTAAAGTTGTGCAATGAGGCTCTGCTTTTTAAATGGCCATGGAGATTTGGCAGTAATGCAAATTCCTTGTGGAGAATGGTGCTTTGTGATATAGTCTCTCTCCGATGGACTTGTGGCCTAAATCATGTGATTCCCGCCATCTCTCGCGTATTTGGGGTTCAATACAAAATACTTGGGAAACAGGTACTTTTGCTAACCTTACAAAATCAAATGTTTTTTTCTGTGTAGGTGATGGATTAAGAATTCGTTTCTGGCATGATATATGGATAAATGGTAGCGCTCTAAAAAATAGTTTTCCCAGAATCTTCATGTTATCTATCGACAAGGAAGGCTTTATAAAAAGCTTTGGCTCTTGGAATGAAGGAAAGTGACAGTGGTGTATTGCACTTCGAAGACAGCTCTTTCAATGGGAAGTTCCCACTTGGAATCAACTAATGAGCATCCTTCAATCAGTGGAACTCTCCCCTTCTAATAGTGATAGAGTTATTTGGCCCCCGATGCCAAATGGTATCTACTCTACGCATTCTTTTAGGAAAGAATTCTATAAAACCATGTCCTCTTCCTCCCCTGTGGAAAGCCACATGTGGATTGGAGTCGCTCCCCCTAAAGTAGAATTGTTCTGTTGGAAAGCTTTAATTGGCAAACTCTCCGTTCTTGATCTTCTCCATAATAGAGGATGTCTCACCAACATTGCAAATAAATGCCCTCACTGCAACGAACCTGAAAGTGTTTTCAATCTTTTATGCTCTTGCAAATTTGCTTGGTCAATTTGGACATCTTGCCTCAATTGATGGAACATAAATTGGGTTATGCCAGGATCTCTACCGGCTCTTTTTCTTTCTTGGAAGGCAATGGCTGCTACTAAGAACCAAGGGGTGATTTGGGACACTTTGTTCTATGCAATCTTATGGTCAATATGGTTGGTGCGCAATGGGGCCATCTTCAACCAAAAAATTGTCACTATTAATCAGACATGTGACCTCATCAGAATTCGACTTGGTTGGTGGATGAAAGCCAAATTCCCTCACTCATGTTTTTCTATTTTGAATTACTTGCTTAATATCCAAGATATTCAATTATCTAGTGATCGGGATTTTTCGCAAGAGTACGAAATCAAGTAATATAGCTTGGAGTATTCCAAGGTTGATCCCACGAGGACTTGTGAAATGCTAAATCCTAATTCTAATAAAATTTAAATAAAGAAGAAAACTAATTTGAATAAAAGTAAGGAATAAAAGCAAGAAATTATAATTTAATCTAATTAACAAAAGACCAATAATAAAAAGATGAACAATATTAAAAGCGTTAGGGTTTAGGCTTCTCCTCTAGGTATTTAATTCAATTATGTATGAATTTAGTTAACAGGGTTAAAATAACAATTACTAATCTACTTAGGAGCCCTCTCAGATCATCCTAAGCTTTCCTAACTAAGCTTTCCTAACTAAGTGATTACCACCTCTCAGTGCATAAACTAATTAGCTAAGAACATTAAGATCCTAGGATTAATAATTAAATCAGGTTCACCCGAAACTAATTTAATTATGGTTATCACAATAAACTGAATTACTCTCGTATCCAATTAGATTGTGTCTATTTTCCTAGAGCACGAATTCTACTTCACCTCTCAGTCCTTCATACAATTCCAAAAACCTATTATATGGTGATCAGGCATATAACGGAATTAAGAACAAAGAAAATATATTTAACCCCAAGAAAACTAATTCATACAATAATTAAATTAAAATCCCTAGAAGATCTACCCAAATCCCCAACAAGGAATTTAATTACTGAAGATAAAGAAAATAAAGAAAATAAATAATTGCATTAAAGAAGAAAATAAAGATGAGAAAATCTCCCAAGGAAGACAAAGTCTGCTCCCTTGAGCTCTTGCTCTCCCGAAAATTATATCTCTCTGGTTCATCTAAAAACCCTAAACTATGGTATTTATATTGAAGAGATTACATAAAATTAGGAGATTAAATCGAGTTGGACTCAAAAACATAGAACCGGCGCCGTTTCATGTCGCACACTATCGCACTTTACGGCTCAGAAACGGCCCCGTTTCATATATGATACCCCAGCCGTTTCAGGCAAGAAGTAGGGCCGTTTCATATATGATACGTCACCCCCTTCAGGTCTGCTTCAATGTTTCTTCATTCTATGCGCTTCTCTTGAACCAAACTTCAATCTATTCATCCTTTTTGGTCTTTTCATCCCAAATCTCCTTTGTTTTCTTAAATTTTCACCATAAAGCTTTCCTACAAACAATAAGATAAAAGTGAGAATAATAAATATAGAATGAGCTATAATATTAGCAAAGATCATCCAATTAAACTTGTAAATAGCTCATAATATAGGTATAAAATACACCTATCAAATCCCCCCACACTTACCTCATTGCTTGTCCTCAAGTAATATGTATCACTCTAATATATTAACTAATCCTAAAACAGAAAACAATTCCACTTTCGTAGGTGTACGGTGACATTTAGCATATGCCACAAGCCTTTAAACCCCCTAGGTGTCCCTAGTGGAGGAGTTATAGTCTCCTGAGGGTTTACCAGGACGATACCCACAAATATGTTTGAAAAGCATTGGTTAGCTTCAAATTAATGATACAAGGTATATAAAATTCAAGGTACTAAATTAAATTACTAATAATCAAGCACATAATATTTCATAAGCAAATTACTTCACAATCTAAACATGCAAACACTATTCAACATCATTCACTATGATCAAACACTTTAAATTGACTAATCTCTCACAAGTGGTCACTCAATCTCTCAAGTGTTTAGAAATTTTTGTGGTGAGTTACTCTCATCATCTTCTCATGAAATTGGACTTACCATAAGCTTGAAAAACATCTAATCTCCACTACTCCAATATATACATACAAGCAAAAATCAAAAGGTCTTCATAATCCTGGTTGTAATGGGGCCAAAAGGGAATATCATAGGTTCACAAAGAAAAGGATAAAGGGAAAAACAAAATATTCAAAATTAGTAGAGTAAGGAAATCAAGAATGTCTAGAATATCTTGATCAAAAATCACTCCAACCAACATCTTAATATTTTGCAAAAATCATCATCCTCTTTCTTCATTCATTTAAGCTCAAGAGGAAATTCATGCCAATCAATTTTCTTTAACCCCCCCCCCCCCCCCTTTTTTTAAGGCAAAATTTCAAAGTTTGTGCCTTTCTTTTCATTTTCATTTTTTTTTTTCAATTGGCAAGAATTCTCACTTTTCTTTTCATCACCACCTCATACACATTACCATCTCCCACACACTTATTCTTTTGCAATCAATTCAAAGAACATCAAATAAAAGAAGTAAACACTCTACTAATAATGAATAGGGTGCAAACTTGTTTTTCATTTTTAGCTCAAGGTTCTTTGGGATAGGCTACAAAGAAAAAGTTAAAGATATATCAATAGGCTCAAATGGGCTCACTAATGGATAAGTGTATAATAGGTAGGTTTTTTTGCTCAAACGAAAATCCTAAAGACCTTTATCTTAATGCTTGCATATATAATAAACATGTAATCTCAAAAAGATGTAGTTCAAGTTCTAGAAATCCAAAATCATAGAAGGCATAATTCTTAAAGAAAAATAAGGCATGAAGGCTCAAAATCTCACTAAGTAACTCAAGTCAATTCAAAGCATTCTTTCCTAGCAAAATCAATCTCCTAGCATTTACAAAATCTAAATCATAAAGCAATCACTTAGTCATATTATGTACCTAAAAGTCAACAATTAATTCAACACCAAGAAAATCATATACTCATATCATCAACTCAAAACAACCAATAAAATCAGAAAAATAAAATCAGAAAATAGTTAGACAAATATTATGACAAAAGAATTTTCAAAAATTTTCAAAAATTTCAAAGCCATCCCCCCCACACTTAGAGCAATATTGTCCTCAATATTGTGCAAAAATAAAAATAGATAAGAATTCAGAAACTCCCTGAAAAAATTCTTAGATGAAACAGAGAATTCTGAGTACCAATCCATCCAAATCACTGCACAAATAAAAAACATAAAGTGAGTGTAGGAGTACGTATGAAATCAATTGAAAATTAAAACTAAAATTAAGAAACTCAATTAATCTAAACTACATATATACATAAAAATTAGATATTCAAAAATTCACCCCCCACACTTAACATGAACAATATCCTTACTGCAAAAACATTGATAAATAATCAAGAAAACAAAAAGGATAAAGAATACTCCCTTTGCCCATGTAAAGAAAATGGAGAAAATTGTTGAAATCTAACAAAAATTACCTACAAAAGAAAATTGAAATAAATGTTAGTAAGTAGAAAAACAAATAAAAGAAAATAAAAATAAACTAAAAGAAAAGAAAAGTTAGAATATTGGGTTGCCTCCCAACAAGTGCTAAATTTAAATGTCTATAGCTAGACATTATCACCAAAAGATGTCACGTAATTCCAGTGAAATCATATTATCATATGTTCCACAATTTATCATGTTGAATAGCCTTGGCAATATCCTCCTTGGAATTTCTCAAATTATCCTTATGCAAAGAAACCACAAATAAAAGTGTATTAGCACCATAAAAGAATTGAATTGACAAAGGTTTAAAAATTTGAAATACTTCCCTCTCTTTGCCAATCTTCAATGTAGTATTGGATGCTTCACTAGTGGCTATGTCCTTTTGAGGTTGGAGAATGGGTGGCATACAAGGTTCCATGTCCAATTTGAGAGAAGGAGTGGGTTCAGTGAATGATATCATTGAGTCCAACTTGGAAGATGAATTTTGAATATCATTCGGTGGCTTAGCTTCAAGTTCCTGGCTGGGACTTACAATTTCCTTCAATTCTAAGCTATTTTCTTGCTCCATCTTCTTTTTCTTCAACCTTTGAGGGAATGGAATTGGTGGAACATAAGGCTTGACCTCACTATAAGGTTTTGAAGGAAGTTCAGGCCAGCTTATATGCTCTCTCGGCGTCATTTCTTCTTAATTTCGAATAACAGCCTGCTTCAATGGAGTTCCGGTGCCGTTTATGTAGACTTCCGGGACCGTTTCATTGCCGTAAGCGTAATCAAAATTATGATTTCCAAAACCGGCGCCGTTTATGTCATCATCCGGCGCCGCTTCATCATCGCTCCATTCCATGATTGCTTCACGTGCAATTCTGGCGCCGTTTCTGATGTCTTCCAAGGTCGGATCCTCACTGTACCATTCCTCTTCGTTTTCATCCTCCCACTCAGCAATGAATTGTGCAATTTGACTCATTTGGACTTCAAGATTCTTAATGGCTATTGAATGAGAATCTACAATCTTTTCCAACTGGTCTATTTTATCAAGCTTTTGCAGCTGTGAAAGCTGTGAATTGACTTGAGTCATGAAAGCTAGAAGCTTGTCCTCATAACCATTGTCTTGCGTGGATGGTTGAGGTTGAAGATGTTGTCTTTGTTGAAAACCTTGCAAACTAGAGGATCTAGCAGAAGCTCCATGATGAGACCAAGAGAAATTCGGATTACCTCTCCAAGGATTGTAAGTGGGCGCAAAAGAACCATTCCACCTATTTTGTTGTCCTCGGTAGGCACCCTTGTAACTCAAATTCTCCGAATAATCTTCATCCTCATTATCCATCAATATCTTCTCCAACACCTCCAACTTATTGAGCAAAGTTGCATAAGGATCTTCCATATTTACCTAAAATAAAAAAAAAAAGAAAAAGAAAAGCTAAGAAAAATTCCTACGAAAAATAAAAGTAAAATTAAAAACAGAAAAATTCACCCGAAACTAATTTAATTATGGTTATCACAATAAACTGAATTACTCTCGTATCCAATTAGATTGTGTCTATTTTCCTAGAGCACGAATTCTACTTCACCTCTCAGTCCTTCATACAATTCCAAAAACCTATTATATGGTGATCAGGCATATAACGGAATTAAGAACAAAGAAAATATATTTAACCCCAAGAAAACTAATTCATACAATAATTAAATTAAAATCCCTAGAAGATCTACCCAAATCCCCAACAAGGAATTTAATTACTGAAGATAAAGAAAATAAAGAAAATAAATAATTGCATTAAAGAAGAAAATAAAGATGAGAAAATCTCCCAAGGAAGACAAAGTCTGCTCCCTTGAGCTCTTGCTCTCCCGAAAATTATATCTCTCTGGTTCATCTAAAAACCCTAAACTATGGTATTTATATTGAAGAGATTACATAAAATTAGGAGATTAAATCGAGTTGGACTCAAAAACATAGAACCGGCGCCATTTCTATACAATTTCGGCGCCGTTTCATGTCGCACACTATCGCACTTTACGGCTCAGAAACGGCCCCGTTTCATATATGATACCCCAGCCGTTTCAGGCAAGAAGTAGGGCCGTTTCATATATGATACGTCACCCCCTTCAGGTCTGCTTCAATGTTTCTTCATTCTATGCGTTTCTCTTGAACCAAACTTCAATCTATTCATCCTTTTTGGTCTTTTCATCCCAAATCTCCTTTGTTTTCTTAAATTTTCACCATAAAGCTTTCCTACAAACAATAAGATAAAAGTGAGAATAATAAATATAGAATGAGCTATAATATTAGCAAAGATCATCCAATTAAACTTGTAAATAGCTCATAATATAGGTATAAAATTCACCTATCATCTAGCATGAGAACTCATCCTATTCGAAAGGCTATTTGGTCCCCTCCCCCTTTTGGTGCTTGGAAGATTAATGTTGACGGATCTTCACTCGGAAAGCCTGGGCCAGCGGGTATTGGTGGAGTTTTCATAGACTCAAATGGTGTTGCCTTCTTAATTTTCTCTAAAAATGTTTTGGTGATTGACTCTAATCATGCTGAATTATTGGCAATCATGGAAGCTTTATCCATTATCGTTGAAGCTGCAGCTATCCCTGCCCCAAAGATTCTCATTGAGAGTGATTCAATGACAGCTATTTCATGGGTTCTGAATCCTAATACTAGGCCCTGGAAGTATAACGATATGTTCAACAAGCTCTCTAATCTTTTATCTTTTTTTGGGCAGGTTTCCTTCACTCATGTCTTTAGAGAAGTTAATAGTTTTACTAACTCTCTTGCAAAACAAGGTGTTTACAAAGTCACCAATCTTGTTGTTTGGTTGTAAATTTTCATTGAGTTCTTCCTCTTTTGAATAAAATTTTTACTTTTAAAAAAAAAAGTCTAAACGAAAGGTTTAATTTGGTGATTTTTTGGGGTTTGAGGAAATTTTTCACATTTTTATATATTATATATGTTATTAAAATTAATTTATTATTAAAGAATTTAATCTTTGATTTATATATTTTTAATGGTTAACCAATATATTCAACTTATATATAATATTTTATATATGTATTTTTATTTGTTGATTAATTAAAATTATCTTTGATGTGTATATCAAAATGATTTTTTATATATTTTTGTATTACATTTTGATTTACATGTAATATTAATAGTCATATATTTCATTTTTTATCTTAATCCTCACTTATTTTTAGAAAGAAAAATTTAAATACTTAAAATTAAAAAAATCTGAGGGCGTAGCCCAGATCAATTTCTAGTTAATATGAAAAGAGAAGTGAGAAGAAAAAATGGTGCAGGCGTAAGGCTTAAAAGAGAAATAAAGCAGTTAATTCTTTTCATCAACCACCCGCTGCAGGGTTCTTTCTCCATGGAGAAATCGCATGGCACACCATTCCACGTGGGATAACTCGTTTCACTGTGAAATACACATAAGCCAAAAAGTCACGGTCAAAAGTCAAAAGCAGACTTAATCAACCCGCACGTGTTAACAAAGGAGCTGTTAGAGAATCCACCAGAACGTCAAAAGGTAAAATGTGAACAACTGAAAGTGGATTGACCAATTTAAAAGCCGCAATACATGTTCATGCATTTAGGAATTAAGGATGGCAAGCAAAACTTTTGCAAAGGTAATTCATTATACTAATAATCTCTTAGCCGTTAAGCTAATTAAGTGTTATTCAACAACTAATTAAGTTAGTTAGCAAAATTTAAAGGACAGATAATATAGTGATTGGGAGCGAGATTGGGTGTTTGAGAGAGACCTTTTCTTTGTTTTTCTTCATAATAGGAAGGGGATTGGAAAATGGAGCACTGAAATTCTCGGGTAAACTGCTTCTTTGTCAATGTCCCTGGGGCAATAATTACCTTTGAATTTTATCAGTTGTCTTTAAATATACTGAAAATTCTGTTTCATGTCTTCATGGATTGTTGCAGCTGGCGTCGGATTTTGTAGCACATATAAATTGTTTGTAACGATTCTTATTTTGCCATATATAGTATCTAAACACTTTGGCACACATTTTTTTATAATTCTTTTATTCTAATTTGCTTTAGCAATGGTGTTTCAAGTACATTATACTTGCACAAGGGTTGAGTACAAAGAAACAAACAAGGGAAAATATGGAACAAAAATAGTTAAGTTGGACGAAGATGTACGATTTGAACTAAACATGAATAGTAAATATTACAAGGACTACACACCGAAATAATAAAATAGTAAAGATGTATGGTGTTCTTGACGTGTTCGATAACAGGAGGGATATGCATGATGGCGTCGTTGGCCATGAGCGTGTTAGGAGGTTGGTGTATGGGGACAACTTTGATGGGGATAAGGTTGTCTCGACTTTGATGTGTGGATCGATGGGAGTTCTGTTCCTATGTATATTGGATGTATGTTATAAGAATAATATGATGAAGCAGTTGGATGATCTTGGTCAGAAACTGATTAACAGTAATGGTCCTCCTTCCATGGAGATTCTCAAATTGTATCTCCTGATCCACCTCATGATTTTGGGGTTTGAAAATTAAATAAGCAAGGAGTAGTGAATCTTCTCCATCTTTCAACAAATTACAAATATAAACTCTATGTAATACTCTCCCACCAATTTGATTAAGTTTGATATCATACGATGTTAGTGAGGAGCTAATTAACATTCATAATTAAGCATTTTGCCTCCTTTTTCTTTTCTGATTTTCTTCATCTCTTTTTTATTTTCATGGTATTATAAATACTATCATTGTGATCTTGTAATTATTATTAGAATTTTTGACACAATTATTTTTACTAGATGTAATTAGAGAGCGAGTATGTATTTAAAAAAAAATTGATTTGAGAATTGATCAAAGCAGAGGCAGGAAAAACATGTAATGAGGTTGACCTACCCCTAGCTAGGTACTACAACTTGTCATAAGATTTGAAAAGGATAGTGCTTTTCGACCTTAAAACCTTTGAGCTTAGTAGATGAAAACAGGGATAACAAAAGAGGACAAAAAATAGTTAAATTCAGAAGAAGGACGATTCAACTAAACATGAAGAAATATATTGGAGTACAACGGAAGAATGTTTAACTAGTTTTGGAAACTTGGAGCTCGAAAGTTACACTGCTCTTAATGTTTGACGTAGTTGAACAAGAAGCAGTAGCCCAAGGCTCGGTCATGTCATCCATATCAGAATCTTGATCATCCTCACTAATTTGTTGAATGCCTTTTGCTTCATCTGTTCTTCTGATCAACTCCAGCTCCATTGCAACTTGTTTCATTGCAGGCCTTCTTTTTCCATTTAGATTTAAGCATCTTTTTGCGAGCTTTGCAACTGCTATAATCTCTTCTTCTCGACTATCATTAATCACGCCTGGATCAATCATTTTGAACAAGGAATTCTTCATTGCCAGCAGAAAAAAGGGTACCAAGCTTCTCATTTCCTCTTCCTCATTGGCTTAATACACAAAGTAACCCTCAAACTTATACAAAATTATCGTTTTGGCCCTTTAACTTTATTTTGAAATTTTTGATCATCGAATTTTTATTTTCTGCACAATATAGCCCTTCATGTTAACGTGGCCCAATGAGAAAATTTCACATATCTACGATTGGGTCACGTCAGCATCAATAGCTATATTATGCACAAAAAATAAAAGTTTGAGGGCAAAAAATTCTAAAATAAAAGTTGAAGGGCCAAAACGATAATTTTGTATAAGTTCGAGGACTATTTTATATATTAAACCCTTCCTCATCATACTGTCCGAAGGAGATGGGCTTTTTTCCTGTTAAAAGTTCAACTAGAACAACTCCAAAGCTATAAACATCACTCTTGTCTATATATTGATTTGATTGAAAATAATCTAGATCTAAGTACCTGAATGTTCCTTGTACTCGAGTGGTTAGGATGAGTTTGCTCAAGTGCAACTGGTCTCGAGTTCCAAAATCTGACACTTTTACCCTGTATTTATCATCCAAAAGTTTTTTGGTGAACTTCATATCTCGATGATAAATAGGTACAGAAGCAACTGAGTGCAAATATTAGTGCAAATATGATAACGCATTCGCAACTTCGGTTCCAATTCGCAAACGCATTTCCCATGTAAGTGGGAATTCTTGGTTTGGCTCAAGAATCAATTCCACTTACACAAAATAGCCCCCGAATTTATTATAATAATAATTTTGTTAAAATGCAACAGCTTCTCTCTAGAGATTTCTTACGTTCTAGAGAGTTCTTGCCGACTTATATTTGTGGTTAAAATTCAGATGATAAGCGTTACAGCCACAAAACTTATGATTAAAAGTGAATATAGTTATAAGCTGGCTAGTTTACTTAGCCGAAATAGCTAGAAGTATTTCTTTTAGCCATAAGATAGAAAAAGTTGGCATTAAATGCTTAATAACTCATCGACATTCTAGAGCTTTTCAAGTCGGTTAATGCAACTATAAGTAGATGTGCTTGGGTGGTGATAATGTGCAGAAGAAAGTGAGTGAACGTGTAGTGAGCAAGAGTGAGTGCTGGGTTATAGTGAGTAATATAGTGAGTGTGTGGATGAAAATATGAGTTACCCATGCAATTTGAAACGGGGATGGCTTATATTTTTAGCACACTTGCACAAAGGGTTGAGTACTTGAGTACAAATTATAGAAACAAACAAGGGAAAATATAGAGCAAAAGTAGTTAAATTAGACGAAGATGTATGGTCTGAACTAAACACGAATTTCTTTTTAAAGGCCATATTTATTAGAAAGCCATCAAAAAGGCTAAGAAGAACAAAACACCAGAAAGCAAGCAGAACAACAAACCAAAGGTTAAACAAAAATCTGAAACAGAGAAACAAGTCTTTTCACTCCCGCCTTAGTAATATAATCAGCCTCATTATCTGCTTCACGCCAAGTATGTAGGATCTGGAAATTAGAAAGTTTGCTTTTCAAAGACTAAACATGAATAATAAATATTTCAAAGACTACGCACCAAAATAAGAAGTACCTTCATCACAAGCATCCGGAAATAGGAGTGGCGATGTTGCGCTATCATTGCTTAAAAGTATTGACGTAGCTGAACAAGAAGCTATAGCCCAAGGCTCGACCCTGTCATCTTCAGAGTCTTCATCAACATCACCGATTTGCTGAACAGAATTATCTTCTGGCGCCACCTTAATACTCTCTAGTTCCATTGCAACTTGTTTCATTGTAGGCCTTCTCTTCCCATTAAGATTCAAGCATCTTTTAGCAAGCCTGGCAATTGCGACAATCTGTTCTTGTGGACCATCGTTCCTCACCCGTGGATCAAGAATGTCCAATAAGGAACTCTCCTTCATTGAAAGTAAGAAAATAGGAACCAGGCTTTTTACTTCCTCGCTTGTATCTATAGAGGAGAAAGGTTTTTGTCCTGTTAAAAGTTCAACCAGAACAACTCCAAAGCTATAAACGTCACTCTTCTCTGTAAATTGATAGGACTGAAAATACTCTGGGTCCAAATATCCAAAAGTTCCTTGTACTGTAGTAGTTAGATGGGTTTGCTCAAGTCCAACAGATTTTGAAATGCCAAAATCTGATACCTTTGCTCTGTATTTATCATCCAAAAGTATGTTGGTTGACTTTACGTCTCGATGATAAATTGGGAAAGAAGCAGCTGAGTGCAAATATGATATAGCATTTGCAGCTTCGATTGCAAATCGCAAACGCATTTCCCATGTAAGTGGGAATTCTTCACTCTGGTCATTTATCATCTGCGAAAGCGTCCCATTGGGGATGAACTCATACACCAATAAAGGAAATTGGATCTCTAGGCAGCATCCTAATAATTTAACCACATTTCTATGGTTAATTTGTGATAAAATCATCACCTCGTTGACCCATTGTGCAAGCTGCTTTTCATCCAAGAATGCTTTCTTCTTATCTTTCTCCACCTTAGGCTTCTTAATCGCCACAATGCGTCCATCGGCTAACATTCCTTTATAGACAATTCCTTGGGCTCCTTGACCAAGTATCCGATTCTCATTATAGCGGTCAGTCGCCTTCTCCAAGTCCTTTGAAGTAAAAAACCTTATTGTTTCAATCCTACCTTCATTGCAGGACAATTGTTGCTGCAATAATAAACCTCCATTCTGTTTGAAGTATCTTTGCTTGAGCCTGATCTTTCTTCTTCTTTTTAACACTTTGTACATGAACCATGTAGCAAGTAGCAAAAGTAATGTCCCAATTCCTGAGCCAGAACCTGTACATCTCAAGAGGCGTATGGCACACAAAGAGTTTTAATGTCATAGAGGTACTATAATATATATCAATAAGTTGAACATTTTTAATTAAACTATCTCTTTTCTAAAATAATATATAGCTACTTGCTAGCACTCATTAAAAAACATTTTTTTTCTGGTCAGCTAATTTAAATATTTAACCAATTATAAACTGATCATCAAACTTAAATTAATTTAACAGAGAAACATTAATATAATAGAAGGCTTAACCACAAAAAGTAGCAACTAAAGATTAATATAATAGAAGGCTTAACCACAAAAAGTAGCAACTAAAGATTAAGGAAATTATAAACAACTAATAAACTTTAATTCTCAATTGTATGCTCCCTTTTCTTTTATTACCATAACATCATTATATAAAATCTCAAAAACACTTACAAACATTAAGGATAACAAAGTAATTCAACCTAATTCAATCACTTTTTCTTAAATTTTATGAAAGCCAATGAGTGACAAATATATATATATATATATATATATAGGGACGGAGAGAGTAATAATTAAGCAAGCAAATATTGTTATGTAAAAAAAAAAAAAGCAAATATGGTAATTTTAATTATCTAAATCATATATATTTTGAGGAATAAGATTAAGCATTTTATTCTTTTTTCTTAAAATTTCCTTGGTATCTAATATTCACATCAAAGCCCAAGTTAAGAGTCAAGTTGTATCAGATTTCAAATGGAATGAAGCTTTCCCAAGTCTTTTTTTTTTCCATTCATAAGGTTTGAATCCGATATTTTACTTAAAGGTATCAACTCCACTCGAGCCAATTAGAGGCAATAGTCATTTTATTCAAAAATTTAGCTAAGTAACGTTTGATATATGTGCCAATTGTGTATATATATGTACATACAAACATATATATGCATATGGATATTTTATGTATATATGAATGAGGAATGAATAATAGAGAAAGGGAATTTAATGCTTACCTATAGAGATTGCGAAGCCTTTGCTTGGAATATGTTTCGGCTTGCACCCATCTAGATCACCATCATACACATAGCCAGTGGGGCATGACGTCGAGGAACAACAGTCGCCAGCAGGTTCATTCAAACAAAGCATATAACAGAACCTATATCTACGATCCCCACATTTCCCTGCTACTGTTATTCACATAATTAAAATATGTTAAATAAGCAATTAATGATTATACTAAATGCCTAAAATCAGGGCAGGAACTGAATGAACTATAAGCCAAATACAAAATGTATGCGGTAGGGTACCTGTTAATTTGAGGTATACCTTAATCTTATTGTTTTTTAATTAGGGAACGCGAATATTAATTATATTTATTAGATAAATTTTTAATTCTAATATTAATTTTATGTTTTAGGGTAAACAAAGTTAACCTTTTTTTTAAAAAGAAACATAGTTACCTTTAACTGCAACTAATTATATATCTAGAAAGAATAAAATAAAATAAATTAATTACATATGTATTCTAATGTTAACAAATCTAATCATATGCAACTATATTATACGAACATGCATGTGAGGGCAGAAATTAGGTGCATTTCATATAGGTATCCAACAAGATATTGTCACATGCCCTTTATATCACCAAGCATTTAAAAAAGACAAAGAGAGTAGTGATATAATTGGACGCATGACAATATCTTATTGGATATACTTACATGAAATACACCTAGGGAAATGCATCTAAATTTTGTCTAACATGAGAATTTTTTGAAAAATATATATGAATCGCCTAAAGGATTTTTTTTTTTTTTTTGGGATAAGTTGTTAGCTTTATTTATCCAAAAGCAGCAGGAGCTACAACTTGTCTTTACATACTATACAAATGTTTTTCAGGGCTGTATAGTATAAGATGAATGAAGATAAAGTAATTTATCTAACAAACATATTGTCGCAAAGACCCCAGCTTCTACATAATTCCACATTTATTGGGTCTCTTGCTATAGCTTTAAGGCAGTGTAATTTTCCCTACACGATTGAAACAATTCTAAACAGAGTTTGTGATGGGTTGGACTCAGCTCCCCGGAACAGTCAATATGCCCTTCCCCCCAAACCACGTATATAGTTGCATTCCATACCAAACGACATATGAGTGATAGCAACGATTTACCTTTTGTCTAATGTATATTTTACAAAGATGCCATTAGTCATGTTTTAAAATTTTATTCTTATAACACTTTAATTTAAAATGCAATAATAAATTGAATTGCCTTGAGAGGTTAATTACTTTTAGTAAAATATATATATATATATATATACTAGTAATAATTAAATTGTATTTGTGTATCTCATTTATATTTTTTTTTGTTTTCCATCCGGTATCTAGAGCTTTGAACTCGAGACTTGCTTAAGTTAGAACAAACTGCTTACCACTCGATCCAACCCCACGTTGGTGTGTATCTCATTTATATGGTAGAATAAAATATACTTGTCATTAGGTTTTCTGTGATGTAATTATATGTTGTTATCTTAACCGTTATTATCTAATTATAACTCATAACAAATTAAGCATTCATTATCTTTATCTATGTTGAGAAAAAGAGATAATTTCAATGAAATCCAATTCTAAATATTTTGTATAGTAATTAAAATATAAAACTATTAAAATGGTAAATGATAATTATATTACTCACAAATCGTGTACCTCTGCAAACATCATAAAGGTAATATTCAATATTCTGATCCTCGTAGGAGTAGGATGAGTCGTAAAGATCGTCGCCGTAGTCGTATGTGCAAACACATAAATGAGAGGAGGTCAAGTTTGCCCAACAATATTTGCCATCAGAGGTACAACTGATGTTCGAACCTTCTTTCAACTCACAGAAGCCGGCTTTTGGCGTAGCAAATTGCAACGCTAATGGGACGTACGTCCTGTTGCTTATCTGAGCTGGGTCCAGATATTCATACCACAAGGAATCAATCATGAAAGCAGATTGGCATGATATGTCGCTGCAATTACCAGAATAAATTTCCCTCATGTTTGCAGCAAAGAAATTGAGCCCTGGCGGAACAGAGAGGTAGCAGCCACCAAAAGTTGATATGCCATCGCTGTAGTTATAACTGGGTTGCAGGCAACCTCCAATAATATTATTAGTTTGATTATGAAAGAAAGTTGCCAAACTACCACAGCCCACAGATGCGAAGACATTAGAGGTATGCGAGAAGAAAAACGGGCTGCCGCTTAGACTGACACTTAAGCCAAAACTATCTTTGTTGTAGCAATTGGAATATGTTATTGGATTATTAACAAGAACTTTCCCATGCAAAAATGAAGTATTGAGTAGTTCCAGAGGGATCTTATTTATATTTATATAAGCCTTTTCCCCCTGATAAGTTTTATCGCATGAAACCTTAAACCACTCGTTCATATAACAACTGGCTTCTATTCCAAACGGATACTCAATGCGCACATCTCCGCAACTTCGGGTACAAGTCCTGTTTGATTTTGCGCCTGGGTCTTTACATTCTGCAGCCTCTACTGCTAGGATAAGGAAAAACACCAAGTAAACACCACAATATATATTAATTATATCAGCATATATATAATCAAATTATTATTATTGATATATTTTAATAATTATAATAAGAGACTTTGCTTAGCTAACAGTCCGTAACTAGTTCGCCAAATGACATGACAAACTAATTGGAGCCACACATTCTCTATAAGGACTGACCCATATATGACTCGCCTGGGCAAGTTAAAAGATTTTCCCATGAGTCTATCTTTTCTCGAAAGAATTTATGGAGTAATGTACCAAATCCTAGCCAAGTTCTTGTATTAATTAAAAGTATCGATTATTGCCAATGAGGTTTGGTCAAAGTGGTAAGAGTTTAGACTAGGCATCCGGGTTTGAGTTTTCACAGACCCCTTTTGATAGGTAATTTGTAAGTCTGAAAAATTTTATAAAATAAGAGTCCGTAAACCCTCAAAAAGGTTGACGACTTACTCTGACCTTAAAGGTGGGATAACCTACTCTGTTCCTAAATTTTTTTTTACCATGAAAAAAAAAAGAAGTATGGATTATTAAATTTCATATAATATAATAACAATAATAATAATAACAACAAAATATATAAACTAAAAAAGGTGTAGTACTTTAAATTCAGCCTCTTGGCTCTTGCATCCCTTATTTGGAGGGTTTTAAAATGCTTTGGCCAAAAGTTATTAGTATTGCCAAAGGCTTAGGGGTGCCTTGATTTTTTTTTAAAAAAAATTTCAGCCACTTTACTTGACAGCCCACGTCACTTCCAAGTGCAGTTACGGACAAATATTATATACACTAGTAACTCATTAAACAAGGAGCAATTGCATTTGGAAATGGAGAAATTCCACAGGCATAAGGATTAAGGGGAGAAGAAGCAAACCATAACTTTTGTGCAATTTCCCTAATATAGTTCTACAGAATTTGACTCCTTGAATAATATAGGAAAATGTTTAACATAGAGTACGTATACGTATTAAAATAAAATAAAAAGGTGTAAAAGTAAAAGTTATAAAATAAAATGGTGTAAAACTTTGTAACAAAAAATATGGTGTAAAACTTCGGTATATATATGATTAGACCGAACGGTTATAGTATTTAATTTTCATTTTAGGTGCACTAAACGAAACAAAAAAAATAAAAAATAAAAAGGTTAATCCCCAGTGATAGTATTGACCTCCAAAATCACACTTGATGTCGCCGTCCCAAACCAGCCAGGCAGGAACATGAGTGGTTCCAATGTCTATGTTGCGAAGAAATCCCCCATCTGAATCCTGCATCATCCTGTAGTCGAAGATGAAAGCAGAGCTGCATCTGTTGCTTTCCTTAGCACTACGAAAAATTTTTGTCATGTTTACAGCTAAAGATGTGAAATTTTGTTCATCATCTTCGAATTCGACGTAACAGCCATAGTCATCTCCCGGTAGGCAGCCGCTGATTGGGATTTGATTACTAAGAATAGTAGCCAAATAACCGGAGCCTACAACGCCCATGTTGTTTCTGAAAGTTAAGGAAAATGGACTGTCTAGTAGGAAGTCAGTAAAGGCCCCATAAACATTGTTATAATCCTTCTTGTTGTCACCGCAGTTGAAATAAATCACTGGGTTGTTGACGATTATTCTCTGCGAATAAGATTCGAGTATCTCCAGATTGAGGCGCTTTAAGAAAGGCTTTCTTCGTCGACCAACGGTTCTGTTGCAAGTTACTTCAAACCAGGAATTAGGATAACACCCTTTTCCTATTCCAAATGGGTATGAAATAGAAACATTCCCACATGTTTCTGGACAACCTCTACAGGCTGCTGCTTCTGCTAGCCATAGTAGCATGAGACAGTAAAACACAAAGCCGACACCCATATCACTTAATTAATTCTCTCAGAGCTCCCTCCGCTCGTAAAGATATTGTTTCTTAGAAGAAAATAACGATTTATCTTGGCCCTAATAAATATATATGGCCTGCCCCTCCTCACCCTGATCAAGTTTCAAAGAAATTTCTTAACTCTAGTTACGGTCTTAATTTCGTGTAGGCCACTTTGTCTACAGGACAAATCAACACATAATAATAGACAGAAGCAATTAAGTTGGGTTCTAGTTTTCCGTACTTAAAATTTATGTATGTATACCTTGCATTCCCTACTTGTTGATAAAGATATTCTACCGGTCACGAAACTTGAACAATGACAAGCTAGAGTGTTATTACTTGCCTGCCCTCATCACATATTCATTGAAGTGATTTGCTAGAAATTTCTCAGGTCCTACGCTGCAATCTCTTCTTCCAGTGATCTCTAATTCTAAGCCAAGGAAAATTGTTTTCTTTTTTTAAAGAAAAAAAGTTGAATATAATTATCAGTCCAGGAAATTAAACGATGGTCCACTTTAGACCAGGAAATAAATGTGGATGGTTCTAATTCCACACTCCACTTGCCAAGATCGAAAAGCAAATGGCTAAATACTCAAATTAGTCCTCAAAGTATATCAAAAAGAATAAATTGATTCTTAAAATTTTATTTGGGACAATTAATCTCTCAAACTTTCATTTTGAGACATTTAACCCCTCAAACTTTATTTTGGGACAATATAAACCTTAATTCAATGGAATCCTTCATTTTTTTCCAAAGGGTTTCATTTAAGGGCTACATTCCCAAAATAATAATTTTGAGGGCTTAATTGTCTCAAAATAATAATTTGAGGGGTTAATTGTCTCAGAATAATAATTTGAAGAATGAATTATCCCAAATAAAAGTTTTTGGTCAATATATCTAAAAAAATATAACTTAGGGGGTAACTTGGATATTCAGCTAAAAGGAAATTGAATCTATCGTTGCATTGGCGGGCTCTAAATATTTGGGGAGCTTTTCACCTCCTTCTTCTTTTTTTTTTCCCTCTTTTTTTGCAATCCTGAAATTCTTTTGTAATATATTTATCAATCACAATATTATAAATTGTGTAAGGATTTATTATTTTATAAGTACTTTATTTAGGGTCTAACAATACACACCATGCACCATTTAAAAAATTGACTTTACATTTAAGGAAAATATATTTTTTTAATATTAAAATAAAGTTTTTGAATTAAACAATAAAAACATTAATTACATAAAACTTTATATGACACCTGCATGAACCATTTAGTCTTTCCTTCTTATTATATAGACCCTATAAAATTATAAGTAGTTAATAATTGTAATAAAAGAACTGCAAGTCTGCAAATAGCTATTATAATGGCGGGAAGAATTTTAGAAGCTTTTATTAAATTTTATTTTAAAAAATCTTCAGAAAAGGAAAAAACTTGTTTTTCCAATTATCAAACAAAACAAATCTTAATTAGTTTCTATTAAGATAACTACCAAAATCAATTTTGTCACCAAGGACGTATTTATGCTGTGTTTGGTAGAAAGGAAATTGGGATGAAAGAAATGGTATGGAAAGAGAATGAGTGAGGAAATACGATTTCTCTTTGGAAGGACATAATGCACCTAAGAAAAGAAATATGATTGAAGGACGATCCATCTCCTTAGAAATTATTTTCGTCCAAATTGAGTGGGAATATGGGGAAAATAAAGTAATTGTTAACTCTAACACATAGAAAAGACTATTATACCCTTAAAATTTGTCTAATTGCAAAATGATTTAATACACAATTTGATCCCTGAAATATATTAAAAAAATAGATTATTCTTGAATTTTTATTTGAAATAGGCAGTCCCTGAATTTTTATTTTTGAGACACATAAGCTACTCGACGAAAGAAAACTTAATGGAGACGGTCAAAAATTAAGAGTTGTGACTTTTATTTTTAAATTAAAAACTTGATGTGAAAAAGGTATGTTAGTGCTCGTTAAAAGTTTATGTGTCATAAAATAAAAGTTTAGAGATTAATTTATCTCAAATAAAATTTCAAGGACTGATCCGTTCTTTTTGATATAATTCAAGGGTTAAATTGGGTATTAAACTATAACAAAATTTATCATTACAAATAAAAAATATCGAAAGTAAATTTTTAACTAAAAAGTAAATAAAGATATATAAAATTATAATATTAATTAAAATAAATTTTCTTTATTTTCTATTTATTACTTACACCAAACAATGAAATAATCTTTTTTTTCTTTCTTTCTTATTTTTTCCCCATTACCAAAAATGGAGAAAGAAATATAAATTTCTTTTATTTTTGTACCTATTTATTTTCTTTACTATTTCTTTTTTATCAAATATAAGCATAGTCGTGGAAATTAGTATCCCTTGCAATCCTCCACTCCTCCTCCTCCTCCTCCTTTTTCTTTTCTATTTTTTGTAATCCTGCAACTCTAGGCCTGTCATAATAACCTATATCATGGGGCCATGCTAGGGGCACCGGCAGTCGCTCTCAACCTTAATTTTAGACCTCTTACGACTTAAATACATTTTTTATATTGTTAAAAGCTTCAATTTACCTCTTTTCTTTTTTTTTACCAAAAATTTCATAATTGTAATCATCAGATTTTTTCTTTGACCCCAGACTCAAAGTGCTAAATTTTAAACGCTTTGAAATGATCTCATCTTCTGTTACTGTTATTGAGGCAGTTGGGTGAGCGTGTACTCAACCTGTGACTGTGAGGTCTAAAACAGTCGCATGGGCAACTTGAAAACTTCCCTCATATACCTCTTCCAGTATATATTGACTCAATTCCCATAATTGTGGATAGCGATTCGAATTATTCTTTTAACCAACTTGGTGAGTTATACATCATTTATATATTTGGCTTTAGATTTTAGAATCCAAAACAACCTTTTGAAGGACGTTTTAGTTTAAATTTAGAAGAAAAATTGCTGATAATTAATCTAGGATATAATCATGAAAAATGATAAAAAAAAATCCGTGGTAAAATTCATTTTCCACGGATTTTAGAACAGAAAAAAATTCGACTAATATAAGCTCGTGAGAAAATTTTTCCTAAGAATTAAGAAAGGCGAGCAATTTTTGTGGAAAATTCCTTGAAATTTTCACCACCACTAGTTTCCCTTGAATTTTATTATAATTTGTCACTGATTTGTGTATACCCCATGTAATGAGAAAATTTCCTACAAATTTTGCAATGAGTTTTTTGTTGGATAAATTGTTTATGATTATCAACAAATTTTACTACAGTATTTTGTTTTTGTAGGTAGTGGTGAAAATATAGATGGGAAAATTCCAATGGTTTTTTTTTTGTAAAAATTTTTTTATGAGAATCGATCATTTTTTTTGTAATGACAAATCCATGACAGGAATTTTTTAAAAAAAATCAAGAATTGATGGCTTAAAAATATTCCAGATTTGCCTGTAACAATGATAGTATTTGTTTCCCTTAAATTATCAGATTTTTATTATTATTAAGAAAAATACTTCTTGTAAAAAAGTGGAGCAAAATTATTTGTCCAGGAAAAGTGACGGCGTACTGAGAAGAAGAGACGTGGATTCGATAAGGTCCAGGTAGGTACATGGAAAAATATAGGGGAAAGGAAAATAAATTTTTTGGATTATATTTTTTCATGTTTGGTTGATAGGAGAAATTTTGAAGAAAATTAAATTGAGGAAAAGGTTAAAGAAAATCTAGAGGAAAGCTTTTCTCTCATTTTCCGCTCAAATACATGATAAAGTGAGGGAAATTTCGGTGGGAAATTTTTCAGGGCATGGCATGTGCTCTTCTAATAAAGCGGAAGGTTACTCGTCCAGCTCCTTCATGTTTCAACAACGTTCAAAATTTTGCTTTTGAGTTTTATTACTAGATGGATTAAGATGTGGGCCTGAGAATTTTTTTTTATTTTTAATTTTGGTTCATTGGACCCAAGACTCCAAGAGTGTATTACTAATAGGTACTAGGAAAGGCTTTTGCATGATGAGTTTATGAGTTATTATTCTTATTTTTCACATATTAATTAATTAATTGTATACAATTATTATTGGATGTAATAATACACTACAGAGAAAGGATATTCTGAAAAATAAAAACTGAACAATTTAATCTAATAATTATCTTTTGCTTTTTTTTGTGTGTACATCTTTTGCTATTATTTAGAAAAAAAAAAGGCTAAATACTCAAGTTGGTCCCTAAACTATACCTTTTTGGACATATTGGCCCTTAAACTTTTATTTGGGACAATTGACCCCTCAAACTATTATTTTGAGATAATTATCCCTTTAAACTATAATTTTAGTACAATTAACCCCCCAAAATTATTATTTTGGGACAATTAAACTCTTAAAATTATTATTTAGGGACAAAGTAGTCCTTAATTCAATAGAAATTTCCTTTGAAAATAAAGTTTGAGGGGTTAATTGTCCCAAAATGAAAGTTTGAGGGGTTAATTGTCCCAAATAAAAGTTTAAGGGGTTAATTGTCCCAAATAAAAGTTTAGGGGCCAATTTGTCTATTTTGATATAGTTTGAGGGCCAATTTGGGTATTTAGCCAAAAAAAACTGTGCTTGTTATATATAATATAAGATGTAATGTAATAATAAAAAAATAAATATTTTCCTTTTAATTTTCTTTGATCCTTCCAAACAAGATGAGGAAATTTATTTTTCTTTCTATCATTTTCTTTTCCTTCAAATTTTCCTTTCTTTAATATTTTCCTTAACCAAACTGAGTTGGGGAAATGATACTTTTCCACGCGACACTTGCCAAGGACAAAGAGGAAATTTTGATTTATCCATCAATATTGCATTGTAGGACACGCCCAAACTTCGGGAGCTTTTGATTTTTTTTTTGTTTGCAATCCTTGATAATCGTAATAAAAGAATGAACAATGCTACATGACCAAGTGATAGTATCAATTTAAAAAAAAATTTCATCTAATAATTACATCAAATTAATTACTTTATATAATCTTTTTACTGGTATTTAATTTGTAATCTAACTACATCAAAAATTGGTCAGCTCATTCATGTTAACACCCCTCTTCGATTCCAAATGAGTTGGGGATATATCCCCATATCTATCTGAACAATTAGCTAGGCTTATGCTATTCCTGGTTTTTGTGGGGCTTATTTTGCAGTCTCTCACCATGGAAAGATGAGAATTATTTGAGCCGGCTTATTAATAAACACTACGATTCGTCGTAGTTTAAGAGAAATTTCTCGGGTCCGTCGCCTGCACTCCCCGTTTACATTAATTACTTTTCCACTTTGCCTAAAGCCAAGAAAAGTTGTTTGACCAAGGATTTGTAAGCTGCTACCAGTAAGCAATTAGATTTTTCTTAAATCGCGCCTGACTCGGTTTAGCAATTAGATTTTTTTTTCTTGTTAATTTTTTGTGCTATTCCTTGGATCCTGTTCCACCTGCTTGATAAGGAATTGGACGTCGATTGACTGTTGATTCGGGAACTGAGCCCTGATCAGGGCTGAGCGGACCGTTAGTGATTTTTACTTCATGGAACTAACCAATGAAGAAAGACATAAAACAACGAAGTGTTGCAAACGTTAGAAAATATTCCCTTCAACTCAAAGGGAATATGCATGTTTCTGTCATGAGCCATGTACAATCCTTTTAGACATGAAAACGAAAATAAACATACCGCAAAAATACTCTATGGGCCATAGCTTGATTAAAGACTTTAACCCCAATATACGGTAAGTTGAAGATATATAGTCGAGATGAAAATCCTGTTTCGTTACCAATAAAGTTGAAAGATGACAACAACCACTCGTTTCTTAACAGGGTTTTTTATACGGAAGACCTAATAATAAACAAGAATTTAGGGTAGAAACTTCCATTGCCAAGTTTCCTCCAAGGTCAGTTCACGTCTTAATTGTGTTGAAGTTGCATTTCATTATCAAGGAAATATATCAGAAATGCTAGCATATCAAATAGGTGGTGCAGGAAGGCCATCTTTGTTCAGAATGAGTACAAGAAGATGGGGCCATATTTACCCAATTCAAGGGGCACACATCTTCTTTTTGACTTGGGACGCTACCCAGTCAGCTGCTTGATTAGCCTTTCTACTAACCCACTGAAATTTGATCTCCTGAAACATTTTTCCATTGATTCAAGATCTCTGACAATAGGCTCTATTTCCCATCTTTTCCCTTGCTTCTTTCCATTTAATGTATCAGCTACCTCTTGTGAATCTGTCTCTTGTATAATTTTGTTCAGCTGTAATCTTCTTGCCATCTTAGGTCTTATTTGTAAGAGTGGTGAGATTGAAATTTTGAAAAATGTATTGTATAAATGAAAAAGTTTTTATACAGATGAGAAAATTATGAGAATAATTATTATATAGATAAAAAATGTGTTTGATAAATAATGGTAACGGTGCATTTAATGCCAATCAATCCCCCAAACATGACCTTAATCCCCACCATAAAAAATGTATTTGATAAACAATGGTGACGGTGCATTTAATGTCAATCAATCCCCAAACATGACCTTAATCCCCTCCTTTGCTGCAAGAGCTTCTGCAATTATATTCGATTGAATTATTTTGAGACAAACTTCCCCTCCAACTAGTTCTCCATTATGATCTCTAGCCACCACACCTATACCTACCTCATCTGTCCTATTTTCATAGGCATCATCGGTATTTATCTTTATCCATTAAATTTCCACTTATTTCCTTTATCATCCTTGCTGTTGTCAATTTTTCTGGCCATTTCCATAACCCTATAGCTTTCCTCTATAGCCTGCTGGGCTCTGCTTATTACCTTCTCAGCTTCTGGCCTCTTATTCTTGAAGACACAAGCACATCTTTCTCTCCATATGCTCCGGCCTGCAAGACTAATTATTACTCCAACCCTTTCCTTTTCCTGTCCTCCTAGCCCTTTCCCTTCAACTACTGCACTTAGCCCTCGGTGCTGTGCTCTGATATAGCGTTGGAGTCTTCTTGCTTGTTAAGTGGTAGTGTCCTCCCCTTGTATGGATTCTTTTGTGTCTTTATCCTCATGGAATAAAATTAATTCTCTTGGTCTTTCAAAAAAAAAAAAAAAACTACTGCACTTAGCCATCTATTAAAGGTGGTTATTTTTCACCACTTATGAGTTTAAACTCTGTAATAATGTATCCTATACAATTTTCAATTGGACTGATAATAACTATATGAAAAGAACTGTAGGTGATATGATCTGTTATCATGAGCATCACGGCTACTTAGCATTGGTAAATAAGATTCCTAATATCCAAATATTTATCTTTGCTTGATCTTTAAATTACTATTATTACTTGTAAAACTGCCAACAACATTTACATCTCTAGTAACATACACCTTACACTATACTAGCTACTAGAAAGCCATAGTGAATAATTTCGTAGATAAGGAGAAGGAGTCTAAGGTTATTAAACGGCGATCTTCATTTCTTGAAGTTTAACTTACCACGTACGTATTAGTCTCTATAAACTGGAAGAGTGTAAATTATATTAGAATTAGCTTAAAACGTAACATTTTAGGTATTTAATTACATAATATCTTATAGATTTTAAAAGACAGTAAGATTTTAAATATACATTTATCCTCATCAAATAATTTTTTTAGGGAAAGAAAAACATTTTTTATAACAAAAGTTAAAACCTAAATAAAAAATTTTTTGGGTAAATTTCAACTTATATTATATTTATTGTTGTAGCCTGTAGAATGTAGTTTAAATAAATAAAAAAATAATTTATAAATTATTAAGAATTGATTTGGTGTAGAAGGAAATAAGATAATTGTTGTGTTTTTTTAAAATTTATGAGATGTTAACATATTATTCAAAAATAAAAATCTCATATCCCATCTTAGTGTCATACTTTATGCCTCATATACCACAGCTTGTCACGTGTTCTATTCACTTAACTCCTCTTATTTCTTGTTTGATTTTAGTAAAATAAACAAAGAAAAAATCATTTTTTTTCTTAATTCAAACTAAAACCATACCTCAATAATATCATAAACGTAGAAACTTACCCTCAAAGTTGAAAATTTTTAATTTGAGACTAAACTTTTGTTATAGAAAATCTTTTTTTTCTCTAGAATAGTTTTAGAAATTTTGTTAAAAAAATCCTAAAACCAAATAAAGAATAAATATAATTAAATGAAAGAGACACATGACATATTCTGATGTATGGAACATATATAAAGTAAGGCACTAAAATGGGACGGACGTGCGATTTTCATCCATTATTGGATGCCTAAAAGGTAAATTTTTAGAATCAACTTAATATAAGTTATACTCAATTTGGAAATGTGATAACAAATTTTTAATTGTTTCTCTTATATTGAATTAATGATAAAGAAATCAGTAGTAGCAAAAAATGGAGAAATTATTAGATAGGGCCGTCTCACCACGTAAGTCATGGTACTAATCAATAGAATTTTGACAACTCAAGATAATTGTTAAAATTTAGTCCCTAATTTAGAAATAGGTTCCCCTAGTTTTAAGAAGTGAGATTTAAAAGGTAAGTCCTGAAATTAATGATATTAATGTGATAGATTTTAGTAATTATAGATAAATTTTTAAGTTATCAAAATTCTACTAATTAGTCCCATTAGTGACGTAGTGGGACGATTCTATCTAATAAATTCTCCAAAAGATGATAAAGAAATCATTAATTCATCGAATTGACTCGAGGTTTTCGCCTTTCCGTGTAATTTCCAATTTGGAAATTTTTTCTAAACTATCTAAAAATAAAGTCCAATGTGCATTAGATATATAGTTCCGTTGGTCTTCTCTTATCCCTGAGTCAATGATAAGTGCCTGGTTCAATTTGCAAATGGAGCCTACAGAGTCTCCATCTGTCTTTCATGTTTCACCAGAATTGTTGCTGCAGCAATTGCTTTGGCTCTAAGCTCCAAGTCCACCGTCAACCACCTTCAGCTAATGCTAAAATTATTGAGTTCTCTCTCTCTGACTCTTGGGTCTCTGTCCCTGTCGATGAAAAATACTACTACTACGATTCCATTCTTCCCCAACCCATTTGGCAAGTTAACCAAAGAATCACTTTACTAGTTACTAGTAGTTAAATATAAAGAAATCATTAACTCATCAAATTGACTCGAGGTTTTCGCCTTTCCGTGTAATTTCCAATTTGGAAATTTTTCCTAAACTATCTAGAAATAAACTCCAATGTGCATTAGACATATAGTTCCGTTGGTCTTCTCTTATCCCTGACGAATGCTGAGTCAATGATAAGTGCCTGGTTCAATTTGCAAATGGAGCCTACAGAGTCTCCATCTTTCATGTTTCACAAGAATTGTTGCTACAGCAATTGCTTTGGCTCTAAGCTCCAAGTCCACCGTAAACCACCTTTGGCTAATGCTAAAATTATTGAATTCTCTCTCTCAGACTCTTGAGTCTCTGTACCTGTCGATAAAAAATACTACTACTACGACTGCATTCTCCCCCAACCCATTTGGCAAGTTAACCAAAGAATCACTTTACTAGTTACTAGTAGTTACATTGACAGAAAGGATCCTACAAAGCAACCACATAAATAGATGAGTTAATTACCATATTACCAGGGGAAAGAGTTAAATCCCCTGTATAGGAGGAGGCAGGGGCTGAGCAGCACAATATATAATTTTAGTTAAAAAATAAAAAATTTCCATGGTTGTTATGTATTTTGAGAAATCATGAGTGGAATGAATGTCAAAACTGCATAATTGTTTCTTTATATACATATGATACAGATGACAATGGCTACCATATAAATTTGACAACACTTGTTGGTAAGCTAGCTAGTCCTGCGCATCTAATGACCATGTTATGCTTCGGCTTGTAGAGCAACTGACCAAGGTTGGGTTGTGTCAACTACATCATCCTCATCCTCTTGAATTGCATGGTGAGCTCCTTTGGACACTCTAATGAACTCCAGCTCCATTGCAACTTCTTTCGTGGTGGGTTCTTCTTTCCATTATGATTCAAGCATCTTTTTGCAAGCTTAGCGACGGCTATAATCTATTCTTGTGAACCATCCTTTAATACCTGTCATTATGACTCGCAATTTAAAATTTCTTATGGAACTTTTGAACTTCTCATGTACAAAACGTCTGCACCAGATTGAATTGGTTCATTTAATTTTCCTATTTGGGGTTTAAATCCCAAAATTGGTTTGCGCCTACATTCTTCTTCTTCGTCTTCTGTCTGTTTCGGTTTCTTTTAGATATATTTCTGAATTTTATGGTCTTGGGTTGGGCCAATCGAGCTAAGCCCGAGGACTTCTAAGGTAACAAACTGCAAAGGGCTTACCTAATGGGTCTTAAATGGACATTTCCCTATGCTATTTACGGCCTAAAAGGAGGAACAAGTCTTCTTTTTTTTTTTTTTATAATTACATATATCCATATCTATTTTAATGGTCTACAACTAATTCTATTTGAGTAGTAGTTAAACCCTAAATGAGAAAAAATTCTCCCAAATCTATTTTATCTATTCATAAGAGGCACAGGTTTTCTATAACTTGGGTTTGGCTCAATTTGATGGATTAATCTCGATTTCTTCAAATTTGGGTCTTAATTAACATTGCTTGTCTTTGTCTTAATACTCAATTGGGTTCTTGAATGAACTATATTAAGAAGTATAAATTAATCTCTAAACTTTTAATTGAGATAAATTGGTCTATAAACTTTTATTTTGAGATACATAAGCTCCTAGATGAAAAATACTTAACAACAACCGTTAAAAATTAAGAACCGTGACTTTTATTTTTAAATTAAAACATGACATGGAAAAGTCAAGTCAATATCAAATAAGGAATCAAACGATTTCTATTAAGTTTCCGATTATTCAAGGACTTATGTGTGATGTGTGATCGGGTTTTTTTTTGCAAGAGAACAGAATCAAGTAGTAAAACTTGGAGTATTCCAAGATATCGATCCCACAAGGACTTGAAAAGGCTAACAAACTAATTCTAGCAAAGCTTGTAAAGAAAACTGAATTTAATGAAATCAGATTGCAAACAATTAAAGATAAGATGATTGTAGAAATTAATTAAGAAAACAAAGATTAAATAATTAAGAGAAATCAATAGAATGGATGTGAGGGTTTAGGCTTCTCTTCTAGGTATTTAATCCAATTATGTATGAATTTAATTATCAGGGTTAAACTAACAATCACTAATCTATTTAAGAGCCCTCTCAGATCATCCTAATCTTTCCTAACTAATTGATTACCACCTCTTAGTGTATAAACTAATTAGCTAAGAACATTAAGAACCTTGGATTATAATCAAATCAGTTTCTCCACGACCCTAATTCAATTATGGTTATCACAATAAATTGAATTACTCTCGTATCCAATTAGATTGTGTCTATTTTCCTAGAGCACAAATTATATTTCACCTCTCAGTCCTTCATACAATTCCAAAGATCTATTCTATGTTGGCTAGACATAAAACGCATTAAGAACAAAGAAAACAGATTTAACCCAGAAAATCAATTCATACAATAATTAAATTAAAATCCCTAGAAGATCTACCCAAATCCCCAATAAGGAATTTAGCTATTCATATCAAAGAAAATAAACAATTGCATTAAAGAAGAAAGTAAAGAAGAAAATCTCCCAAGTTGACAAAGTTGCTCCCTTGAGTGCTTCTCTCTTCTGAAAATTATATCCCCCCTTAAAAGTCTCCCCTAAATAATGTATTTATACTAGCTAACTAGGGTATTTACATAACTCAAGTAATAAGAATTCTAATACTAGTTGGACTTTTAATTAAAATAAAACACATAAGTCCAAAGCCCATTACTTGGTCCAATATTCGGCGTGTAAAAGCTTGGTAATCAGGCAAGAAACAGCGCCACTTCACTAGTGTTCCAAGGCCGTATCAAATCCGAGGCGTAACTGCAAATTTTACATCAAAGGAAACGGCGCCGCTTGATACTACATCCGGCGACGTTGTTACACGATTTTCCTTCCCCTTTTTTGCTGCACATAATGCTTTTGTTCACTTTTGCCTTGACTCCACGTGACAAATGCTCTTTGTTTGCCTAGCCTTTGACTTTTCTTCATGCTATGATTTTGTGGTTCCCTTGCTTAGTTGTCTTCAAGTCCACTTTGACTTCTTTTTGCTTTATTTGCTCAATTTAAATTAATTAACCTGCAAAACAATTATTAACCCAAAGTGAAAGGGAATAATTTAACATATACCATAAATTACACATAAATTGTATAAATTAGGCTCTAAATTAATCCATAATATAGGTGTAAATTACACCTATCAATGTGTCTCAAAATAAAGTTCAAGTACGTAACTGTATCAAATAAAAGTTTAAGAATTGATCTGTCATTTTTTATATAATTTAGGAACTAAATTAGATATTAAGTAGTTTAAATTTTAATTAGATGTCCCTTGCTTATTGAATATTTGCTAATTAGATGACAAAGGTTAACCAATAAAATGAATTTGCAAGAAATCTTGACATGAGAACTTTTGATTTAAGTTTATTAACTTTGATTTCTAATGGTCTATTCGGCGTAACGATGAGATTGATAACAGTGAGGTTAAAAATTGTGGTGATAGTTTCATCATCATCGCAATGGTGAAATTGGGATATGTAGTTACGAAATTAAAACTTGCTATGAAAAAATTATATTGGGAAAAAAACTAACGATGATAGTAAGATAAGAAGTGAAAATGACAATTAACGACATAAAATTAATGTCAAAAAATAATTTTTTTGTATAATTTTGCATTTACTTGATATTATTATGAACTTGAATAATTTTCATATAAAAAAAATAAAAACACAGTTTTTGAATAAATATTATAAAATTTTGTATTTTTATCTATAAATAAATTAATAATTTTTTTGAAAGCCATAATTTTTTTTCAAACATAAATAATTCACATAGATAATATTATAACTAAAAGGATAAGACTATTTATTAGAGCCAAAGAGAAAAAGAAACACTTTTATAAAAAAAATAAGACATTAAAGATGAAAAAATTTAAACAAATAAAATTAAATCTATATTTAAAAAAGAGAATGACCAAGCAAAGGGACAAAAATGGAATAAACAAAGGGAGTCCAAGGCGTTTTTCTCGACCCTTTGAGGCCTTGACCGCTGGTGCGATTAGGCTGCCAACTGCACCTCAGTGCGGTGAACACAGCCTAATCGCACCATGGAGGCAGTTGCCGAACAGCAAAATTGTTGTGCGGTGAGCTCCACTGGTACTAAACGCATTGATTGGGGCTCACCGAACATATCCAAATTCAGGCATGACATAGCGGTGAGATTGACAATGGTAAAATTAAAAATTATGATAGCGGTTAGATTATCATCACAGTGGTGCGATTAAAATATGTGATGAAAAAATTATGTTTGATAAAAACAACAAGGTGAGATATGAATTTAAAATTATCATTAAGGACATGAAATTAAAGATGTATAAAATTTAATGTGTACTTTTATATTTTATATTTAATATTTTATGAATTTCAAGAAAATTTTTAATAAAAAATATTAACCCATTGTTTTATATAAATATTAATACATTATTGTTAAATATTTTTTTAAGTTCCTACCAAAAAATTATACTATTGAAACAGATAATACAATATTTAAAAAAAGTTACTCACAGGTTTTCCAAAAAAAAAAACTCACAAATTACTATTTTTGACAATTTACTTTTTTAACTTGCAACTCCAAAAAAAAATAATTGTAAGGTTATGCTTAAAAACAAAAAGAGAGAAAATTCTGGGGTAATAATGAGAAACTTTGTTCACCGTAGCATATCAATCTTCACTGGACACCAAAGACTCCAGTAGGAATAAACCTCTAAACGCAGGTATGGTGCGATGAAAATCAGGCTGGAGTGCAAGCCGAACAGCTTGCAAGCGGTGCGAATGACTTGCCTGCACCGTACTGGAGATTTTAGGGCACGCCCAACGAAGCCTTCATCTATAACTAATTCAACATTTGCGTTAACAGCATCACAGGTTAATTAATTATCAACAGCAAGGAAGAAGACTCAAAATGAGTCAAAAAGACACATCAATTTCGTGCATAGACAAACATCTTGAAAAGCTATGAAACAAAAAAGTCCTTTAAACTTTCAAGTAAAGGGAATGTGATTAACGCCGGTTGAAAATTTCGTGTGCTTTATTTTTCTGGTGGTGAAAGAAAAACATTCATGGAAGACGATATCGGTGGTCTTATCCATGAATAATCACAGTGATAAAAGAAAACAAATAGCCTTGTGTGGCCCCTGGAAGTTGCAAGAAGAAAAGTTTTGTGAAACTCCCAACGAAAGTAATATTCTTTGAAACTCGGAATTGATTAAAACTAACCCCCAATATACTACAAGTTGAAGATATTGTCGAAATGAAAATGGTTAAATACCCAAGTTGGCCCCTAAACTATACCTTTTTAGATATATTGACCCCTAAACTTTTATTTGGGACAATTATCCCCTTAAACTATTATTTTAGGACAATTAACCCCCCAAAATTATTATTTTGGGACAATTAAACCCTCAAAATTGTTATTTAGGGACAAAGTAGCCCTTAATTCAATAGAAATTTTCTTTGAAAATAAAGTTTGAGGGGTTAATTGTCCCAAATAAAAGTTTAGAGGTCAATTTGTCTATTTTAGTATAGTTTGAGGGCCAATTTGGGTATTTAACCAAATGAAAATTCTGTTTCGTTACCAATAAATTTGAAAGATGACTACTTTAACAACTCGTTTGAAGTCCAAGTTGGCATTAAGTGTTTTTAATTAGGAGGACCTGGTAACGAACAAGCAGGCATTTGGGGGTAGAAATTTCCCAAGTTTCCTCCAATAAGATCAGTTCACGTTTTAATTGTCCTGAAGTTGCATTTATGATCAAGGAAATATTACAGAAATGCTTTCGATGAAAGCTATCTCGTTTGATCCTTTTCTGGGGATTCCTGCTTTCTACACCAGCAAATAAATCTTTTTCACATTCTCTATTTGCCAATAGCAACTGCAAGAATATGTCAAAGGATTAATGAAACTAATAAGAATTTAGATACTAGCTATTTGGAACTACATAGTACATACTGTGACTGGTGCTGTTAATTAGAGGGAAAACCCGAAAGAATCAGACAGATGCAGACAGTATATTTGATTTCAATTAATGAACCATCGATATTTGAGTCCGAATTGTGATTTTTCATTCCATCTTGTAGTATCATCAAATATCATAACAAAATCTACTCAAAATTTTCCCCTGTTTTAATGCCTTATCATATCTGTAGCTAGATTGTATGCTTATTTGGACTAATATGGTATCTTGGGTTTATCATGGTTGGAAGGTATGACAATTAAGAAAAGATTTCGGGAGGAAAATTTCTTATCTGGATGGGAAAATGAAGCATTAAAATAAATTAAACAAACAAAATCATATGGATTGCATTAAAGATTCTATAATTGAATGAGACTTTTGAATTGTCATCAATTCTCTGGTAAACTGCTGCTATTTTTATGTGTTGATGTCCGTAGGGCAATAATTGCCTTTGAGTTTTGTCAATTCTGTTTGAATATACAGAAATTTTGTTTCATTTGTAAGGAAAGCGCAAATCCCTGCATAAGTGGGAGACAGGGGCAGCTCTTCATGGATTGTTGCGGGTCGTTGGATGTAGGATCTAAATTGTTTGTAATAATCCTTATTTTGTTACTAGTAATCTCAACACTTCGGCACATATATAGATAATTCTTTTCTTCTTTGTTTTTCTAATGGTGTATTTGAGGTAATTAATTAACAAACTTAAAGTTATATTAATTGAAGAAGAAAAACATGTTGGATGGAAATAGGAGCTATACCCATGCGATTTGAAATGGAGATGACTTATGTCGTTAACACTTGCACAAGTGTTGAGTACAAAACAAAAATATAAAACAAAAGTAGTTAAATTAGACTATGTATGGTTTGAACTAATGAACTTTGAACAAAACATGAATATTAAATATTACAAAGACTACACACCAAATTAAGAAGTATTTTCACAAGCACCTCGAACTAGAAGTGGTGATGTTACGCTATTATTGCTTAAAATTATTGACGTAGCTGAACAACAAGCAAAAGCCCAAGGCATGGTCCTGTCATCTTCAGAGTCTTCATCAATATAACTGATTTGATGAATAGAATTATCTTCTGGCGCCGCCATAATACTCTCTAATTCCATTGCAACTTGTTTCATTGTAGGCCTCCTCTTTCCATTAAGATGCAAGCATCTTTTTGCAAGCCTAGCAACTGCGATAATCTCTTGCTGTGGACTATCGTTCCACACTCGTGGATCAAGAATATCAAATAAGGAATTCTCTTTCATTGAAAGCAAGAAAACGGGTACCAAGCTTCTTACTTCCTCGCCTGGTTGTATGGAGGAGAAAGGTTTTTGTCCCGTTAGAAGTTCAGCCAAAACAACTCCAAAGCTATAAACATCACTCTTTTCTGTAAATTGATAGGACTGAAAATACTCTGGATCCAAGTACCCAAAAGTTCCTTGTACTTGAGTAGTTAAATGAGTTTGCTCAAGACCAATTGATTTTGAAATTCCGAAATCAGATATCTTTGCTCTGTATTTATCATCTAAAAGTATATTGTTTGACTTTATGTCTCGATGATAAATTGGGACAGACGCAGCAGAGTGCAAATAGGATAATGCATTTGCAGCTTCAATAGCGATTCGCAAACGCATTTTCCATGTAAGTGGGAATTCTTCACTCTGGTCATTTATCATTTGGGCGAGTGTTCCATTAGGGATGAACTCATACACCAACAAAGGAAATTGGGTCTCTAGGCAGCATCCTAATAATCTAACCACATTTCTATGGTTAATTTGTGATAAAATCATTACCTCATTGACCCACTGTTCAAGCTGCTTTTCATCCAAGAACTGCTTCTCCTTATCTCTTTCTACTTTAGACTTCTTAATAGCCACAAGGCGTCCATCGGCTAACATTCCCTTATAAACCGTTCCTTGGGCTCCTTGGCCAAGTACTCGATTCTGGTTATAGTGATCAGTCGCCTTCACCAACTCCTTTGAAGTAAAAAACCTTATTGTTTCAATCTTTCCTTCATTGCAGGATAATTGTTGCTGCAATAATAAACCTCCATTCTGTTTGAAGTATCTCTGCTTGCGCATGATTTTTCTTCTTCTTTTTAGCACTTTGTACATGAACCATGTAGCAAGTAGCAAAAGTAATGTCCCAATACTTGTGGTACAACCTGTACATCTCAAGAGGTGAGGAAATATTTTAATGTCATAAAAGGTAGTATAATATATCATATATCAATTAAAATCCTCTTTTTTTTTTCTAGTAAGCTAACGTAGATATTTAACCAATTATAAGCTAATGATCAAACTACATTAATTCAATGAGAAATTATTAGATAGGTCAGGCCTACCACATCATCCATAAGTCTGACCAATGAAGTTGTAACAATTTAAAAATTTCTTATAATTAAAGGCATTAATTTGACAAAGGTTTAGCCCCACATTATAAAAAAAGAGAACTTAAAGGGTGAGTCCTTAAATTTAGGCTATAATTGTGGTAGGATTTTAGTAATTGTATAATAATCTTTGAGTTGTCACAATCTCATTAGTCGGGTCTACGGATGACGTGATAGGTCCAGTGTACCTAATAATTTCTCCAATTGAAGGCTTAACCATAAAAAGTAGCAACTACTTATAGTTAAGGAAAATACTGTAATTTTAATGATCTAGATCATATAATTTGGTGGAAGAGCAAGCATTTTATTCATTCATTTATTTAAGTAATGTTTAATATATATGTGCCATATTGTTTATATATGTATACGAATTAACAAATACATATATATAATATAATTATATAGAAACTTTATGTATATATGAGGAATGAATATGACTTAAGTATATAAAAGGCTCTGACATATTTATTTGTAACGCTGACATTTTACATAATTAAAAAATGGTCTCTTACAAAGAAAAATGGCCCTTATTCTCTTTTTAAAAGAAGACAATTAAAACCTTAAACTTTAATTACAATTAAAATAAGCTATTAAAATTTTTATTTGTAATCAAATAAGCCCATAAATTTTTTATTGGAATTAAGTAAGTCTCTAAACGTTGATTTACATTCGATTAGACCCTCAATATGATTAAATATAATTACATAATTCTTGTGATTAATGGATTTTAACAGTTTTTAACTAAGAAATATTAATCAATTTTACTAATAACAGATGCAAAATTATAAAGTTTAGCATGAAATCTAACCAATTTTAATTAAATAAGCAGTTTAATGGTGAAAATACAATCAATATCTATTCTATTAAATTTGATGACATTGCACTAAGAAAGCAATATATGAA
This sequence comes from Microcos paniculata, assembly GCA_030664755.1. Classification (NCBI taxonomy): domain Eukaryota; kingdom Viridiplantae; phylum Streptophyta; class Magnoliopsida; order Malvales; family Malvaceae; genus Microcos; species Microcos paniculata. The sequence goes on along the minus strand of CP131462.1, from coordinate 7,099,539 downwards.
GACAAGAGCAATGAGAAATTGACACATTTTATCGACGTATGCAGTATAGGTCTATCTTAGACTTTTTTATGCAGTACATGTCCTCACATGTTGTTTTTTTACTTCCAGAAAATCTTAAATTAAAATTTTTTTAAAAATTAATTTAATTTTTAAATCCTCATAGATGCCATTTTCAACTTCTCATTAGAACACGTTATTTTCTATTGCCATCTCAGTACCATGTCATTTGATTTAACACAACATATTAATTCAATTAGTGATTATCTTTAATTTGTCACTTTCAAAAGAATACATAAACCAAATTAAACAAAATTAAAGTATGTACAAATAAACAAAACCTTATAATATAAGGACTAATTGAGTAGTTTAACTAGGGTTTAATTGGTTTTTAATCAAAGTTCAAAGGCTTTTTTTATTGTAATAAAAGTGTAGGGGCTTACTTGATTTTTTAAATAAATTTAGTACTTTTTTTCTATTTAAGCCAGTTAAATAACGAAAGTGAATTTAATGCTTACCTACAAAGATTGCCCAGTCCTTGCTTGGAATTTGTTTTGGCTTGCACCTACCTCGAGTAATATCATATTCATATTCAATGGGGCATGAAGTCGAGGAACAATAGCTGCCAGGTTCATTCAAGCAAAGCATATAACAAAACTTATATTTATGATTCTCACAATCCCCTGCTTCTGTAATTCACATAATTAAAATATTTTAAGCAATACATGAGCACATGTAAATGCCAAAAGACCAAATATAAATATAAAGAAATACTAGTAAATAAAAAGAACATATCAATTCATCTGTACCTTTGCAAACATCAGTAAGGTATTCATTGTCATAGTAGAAGGGATGATTGGCACCGTACTCCTCGTACGTGCAAACACATAGATGTGTGGAGCTCAAATTTGTCCAACAATATTTGTGATCGGAGCTACAATTGATGCTCGGACCATCATTCAAGTCACATAAGCCGAATTTTGGCGTGGCAAATTGCAGCGCTGCAGGGACGTGCATCATGCTACTTATATTATCAAGGCTTATTGTTGCATTATGCCAAGCCCTTTTATACATGAAAGTATAGGGGCATGATTTGTCGCTGCAATTATTACTAGAATAAATCTTTGTCATGTTCACAGCGAAGGAACTGAGGCCTGGTGGAATTTTGAGGTCGCAGCTGGATGTCCCATCATTCCAACTAGGTTGCAGACAACCTCCAATTGGATCAGTCTGATTAAAAATAGTTGTCAAACTGCCGCAACCCACAGATCGGAAGATATTCGAGATAGAGAAGAAGAAGGGGCTGCTTGTTAGATTGACACTTAAGCCAGTACCTTCACCATCACAATTGAAATAGGTTATTGGATTGTTGACAATAACTTCCCCACTCGAAAATGAAGTATTGATGAGCTCCATTTTGATCTTATCTAGAAAAGCCTGTTGATCAGCTTTATTCTGTCCCAACGTGCGGGTTCTCGGATCCGCATGTTGCGACAGCTTTTTGCATGATACCTTAAACCACTCATTCATATAACAATCGGTTTCTATCCCAAATGGCCACTCAATATAAGCGTGGCCGCAACGTCTGGTACACGGATCCCTACCGCCTTGTTCTTGACATTCTGCAACGCAGTTAGCCAGGAAGAAGTAAACAACCAAGGGAAAGATCGTTACTGCTCTTTCCAATGACCACCATATATATAAAATCACGTTATTAAAGATAAAATTATAAACACTTCATTAAGCTAACGGTCACTTCCTCGCCAAATGAAATGACATGACATGACAAATTGGAGCCACACATTTGAGTCACCCAAATGACTCCCTTAGCCAAGTACAAAAAATTCTCTTGAAAATCTACTCTTTTTTTTTTTTTGTAAATTAACACATTATCTACTAATGCACAAAAATCCTCTCTAAATTCTTTGTGTGTGTTGTAGTGTGTGTGTGTGTATACGCCACTCCAAAATGAAATAGCAGACAAATTAATATAAAAAAGAAAATCTGAAAAACAGATTGAAAATAGTGCAAAAGATTAGTTGTGATCACCTCCCAAATCGCATTTGTTATTGTCGAGACTCCAATTCAGCGCCACAGGAACATGCGTGGTTTTAATGCCTATGGTGCGAGGAAATGCCCCATCTGAATCCGTCATGCTCCAGTAGTCGAAGATGAAAGCAGAACTGCATCTATTGCTTTCCTGAGCACCCGTAAATATCTTTGTCATGTTTGCAGCTAAAACAGTAAGGTTTTCAGGAATATCCGAGGTATAACAAAACTGGCCATTGCCACATCCTGTTTGTAGGCAGCCGCCGATGGGGATTTCCTTACTAAGAACAGTAGCTAAATTACCGCAGCCTACAGAGCCAAAGTAGTTGGACGAGGTTGAGAAGGAGAATGGGCTGCCAGGAGGTAGAATTTCAGTAAAGGCACCAATAACATTATTATTATCTTTGTAGTTGTTGCTGCAGTTGAAATAGAGCACTGGGTTGTTGACGAGTACCACTCCTTCGGAATAAGAACACAGTAGCTCCAGATAATCGAGGCTCTTTAACAAAGGCTTTTTTCGTCCATCAACAGTTGTGTTGCAAGTTACTTGAAACCACGAACTGGCATAACACTCTTTCTCTATTCCAAAAGGGTATAGAATCGAAACATTCCCACATATTTCTGTACAAACTGGTCTAGCCTTGTGCCCTTTCGAGACTAGTGTAAACTGTAGTAGCATAAGACAGTAAAACACAAAGCCAACACCCATTACTATGTTAATTCTCTCTTTCTAGCTATCCCTCTCTTTAGGATAGTATTTATAACAATTCGAGACATCATGATACACAGATGCAATAAAGTTGAGAAATGGACATTTCAACTGCCTGGTTGGCTTTTCCAATATTCCATGCTTAAGGTTTTTCTTCGGTACAAAAGAATCCTAACGATGACAACTACGGCCACTGATATCATTTTCCAGCAGTGGAGTGGATTGAGAGCAACATTAATTAAAGTTCCTTATTGTCTATATTTAAGATTGACAAATATAACTTGCATTCACTATTTGTTGAAAAAATGTATGTTCTACTATTCAGGAAATAGTGGCAACCTATTACACCACTTGCGTTACCCTCAATTCTTCATCACATTCATTTGAACTAACTAGTCATTTACTGTCAGTGCGTTGCACATGATACAATACGTTATTAATAATAACAAAAAATAAAAATAAATGTAAAAAAATAAATTACATTAAAGAGAATAATAATTAAACTATAAATTAGTAGACTTCAAATTAAACTGCATAAAATTGAATAATAATTAAACTGTTTTCTTCAATATAATATAGAAGTAATTTAATTATAATGAAAATAAAATTAGTAAATTACTAACATCATTTAATAAATATATAAAAATATTTAAATATATAAAAATATTTAGTACAAGATAAATAAAGAGTTTCAATTTTAATTAATAATATCAATGGCAATTTTGAAATATTTAGAAAGAAAATGGTATTTTAGGCGATTCAAAAGTTTTACATCATTCGTACTTTTATATATATTATAGATTATAGATATAGATTATAGATTATAGATATAGATTATAGATTATAGATTATAGATATAGATTATATATTATAGATTATAGATATAGCTAATTATGATAGATCAGTCGAGAAAATGTGGATGTTTCTGGATAGAAGGGAAATTATATTTTTCCACACTCTACTTGCCAAGGAAGTAAAGGAAATTGATTTTAATATATAACAGAAATGATATTTTCGACATTCCACTTGCCAAGGACGAAAAGGAAATTGATTGATATATCTATGATTGTAGGGCTTCCAAATATTTTGGGAGCATTTCACCTATAATGTTTTTTTTTTTAAATTTTGCAATCCTGAAATTCTTTTGTAATTAATTATTCAATCACAATAAAAATTATGTAGGGTTTTTTTAAGTATTTCATTATAAACCCTATAAAATTCTAAATAGCTATTGGTAATTGTAATAAAATAGGAATCGCAAGTGATAACTATTATTTCAATGAAGAATCTCATAAAGTTATTGATTTTTTTCTTATAAATTTGAAAAACCTGATTTAACTTAAAAGAAGTTCATATAAATCATAGTCAACTAGCTAATTAACATATTACCAATAAACCGTCCTTAATTAAATGGAACATATTTACTAAAACGATATTAAAAAATAAAATCTTAAATAGTAATACGGCTATGCGAAACGAAATTTTTCTAATATCCAAATCTTTATCTTTGCTTGATCTTACGTTGTTACTTGCAAAACTGCCAAGACAAATTACATCGCTAGTTTCATACACTGGGCAATACTAGCTACTAGAAAGCAATGGCGAATATTTCGTAGATACTCTTCTGTTAAAATTAATTAACTTACCGAATATATATTAGTCTTTATATAATTTGGAAATGTCACATAACAAATTTTTAATTCTTTCTATTAGTATCGAATTAATGATAAAGAAATATATCATTAACTCATCAAATTGACACGAGGTTTTCGCCGTTGGATGTACTTTTCAATTTGGCACTTTTTTCTTTTAGAATTAAAGTCCAATATGCATTAGATTTATGATATTCTTTTGGTCTTCTCTTATCCCTTAATGAATGCTGAGCCAATGAAAAGTAAGTCGGGTTCAATTTTTCCAATTGTGATATAAGCTGGGAACCTAGACAGACCGTTGTCTCAGTCTTTCAGGTTTCACCATAATTGCTGCTACAACAATTGGTTTGACTCTAAACTCCAGGACCAGGTCCGCCGTCCACCACGTTTGGCTGATGCTAAAATTATTGCGCTCTCTCTCTCTGACTCCAGTCTCTGTCTCTATCAACAAAAAAATTGTACTAATGCAACCTCATTCTCCGGCCAACCAATTTGGCAAGTTAGCCAATGAATTACTTTGCTAACTAATTGACGGAAAAGATCCTTTATGCAAACTAGCTAGACTGGTGCCCCATTTATTGTCGGGTTACCTCTGTTTCTTTCTCTTACATTATTCCAGAATTGCTAAGGAACTTTTTCTGTTGTTTTCTATATATTCTCCGTGGGGTGTAGAGATTGGGACAAACTAAGCTCAATACGACTAGGGAAAACGTTTTCCTCCCGAGCCTTTCAACCAAACAAGAAAAAAAAAAAGGCTGGGAAAAGAAAAGGAAAAGTAAGGTTGCTATGGCTATGTCCATGGGGCAATTATTGCCTTTGAATTATTATCAATTTCATTTATCAAATGGCTTAATATATAAAATGACACTAGAATTTTGATTTTCTAAACAATTTTACCCTTGAAGCTGATATGGCATAATATGAAAATGGCACGTGTAACTTGAAAATTTCACGTGTCAATTACTAAGTTTGCCACATCAGCTCCAAGGGTTACGTTGTCTCGAAAATTTAAGTTCGAGGGTTAAAAGTTCAAAAATAAAAGTTTGAGAGCTAAAATGATAGTTTTGTACAAATTTGAGGGTCATTTTGTGTATTAAACCTTTATCAAATACTAAGTATTAATTATCTATTGTAAATTGTAGGGGCTTTTGCACGAGATGGAGCAGCAACCATCAATAGATGAGGACTGTCAATTACCATTTTACCAGAAGAAAGAGTTACATCCCCTGTATAGGAGCAGGCCAGCAGGGCCAGCACAATATATATTCTAGTTAAAAATCAAAATTTTTCATGAATATTATGGATTTTGAGAAATGAGTGGAATGAATGTCAAAGCTGTATGGTTGTTTCTTTATATACATATATGATACAGATAATAATGGCTACCATATAAATTTTGATTTACACTTGCTAGTAAGCTAACTAGCTAATCCCGCGCATCTAATGACCATGTCATGCTACAGCTTGTAGTTGAATTAGTTGAAGAAGCAGCAAATGACCAATGTTGGGTTGTGTCATCTACATCATCCTCGTCCTCTTGAATTGCATGGTGAGCTCCTTTGGACACTCTAATCAGCTCCAGCTCCATTGCAACTTCCTTCATGGTGGGTCTTTTCTTTCCATTATGATTCAAGCATCTTTTCGCAAGCTTAGCAACGGCTATAATCTCTTCTTGTGATCCATCCTTTAATACCCGAGGATCAAGAATATCAAACAAAGAATTCTCTTCCATTGAAAGCAAAAAACGTGGTACCAAAGTTCTCACTTCCTCTGTTTGGCTTGAGGTTAAGGGTTTTTCCCCTGTTAGAAGCTCAAATAGAACAACTCCGAAGCTATATACATCACTCTTCTCTGTAAAATAGCTTGATCGGAAATACTCTGGATCCAAATATCCAAAAGTTCCTTGTACTTGAGTGGTCAAATGAGTTTGATCACTCGAAATCGACCTTGATGTTCCGAAATCCGATATTTTTGCCCTGTATTTATCATCCAAAAGAATGTTGTTGGATTTTATGTCTCGATGGTAAATAGGAACCGAAGCAGCCGAATGTAAATACGATAAAGCATTTGCAACCTCTGTAGCAATTCGAAGGCGCATCTCCTACGTAATTGGGAATTCTTCATTCTCCTCATGGATACGTTGAGAAAGAGTTCCATTAATGACAAACTCATACACTAAAAATGGAACTTCTGTCTCCAAGCAACACCCTAATAACTTAACCACATTTCTATGGTTAATCCGTGATAAAATTATGACCTCATTAATGAATTGCTGGAGTTTCTTTTGATCAAGCAACAGTTTAGGTTTCTTAATGGCCACAATGCTTCCATCTGCCAACATACCTTTATAAACAGTTCCTTGGCCTCCTTCGCCGAGGATTCGATTCTCATTATAATTGTCTGTGGCATTCTCCAATTCCTTTGATGTAAACAGTCTTACCGTTTCAACCTTTTCTTCTTGAGAAGACAATATTTGCTGTAGCAGTAAGCCACCATTTCTTGCGAAATATTTTCTCCTCAGTTCGCTGATCTTTCTTTTCTTTGCCACTTTACAGGCCAACCATGCGCCTAGTAGTTGAACTATTGTGCCAATGGTCATACATATACTGCAACCTATAACGTAAAGGCAACAACTTAGACCAAGGTAATTTTTTTCCTTTCAAAGAAGGCGGTTGCTCAATGTGGGAAAAAACATGAAAACAAAACTGACCCATAAGCTTTATAATTAGTCCCTTTAATTATTTGAGTAAAGTAAGCCCACGGATTTTGATTTATCGACAAATTGACCAAAAATTTTGTCTGTGTGACTAATGACATGGAGGATATATAATTTGACACTTTATAAAGTTTAAATAGCGTAACTCATCCAACTTAGACTAACTTCATACATAATTAAAATTAGACGGTTCATTCAACAGAGGTATAGAGATTTATGAGACATTCTAATTTTTCGTAAAAATTGAGGGCCAATTTTACCAATTAATGGTAAGTAGAAGTAACAGTATGAGAGCGAATTCATCCCTTACCTATAATGAGAGGCTTATTCCGAGCTGTTTTGCTGAGAAATTTTGGTAAATCCTTGGGATAGCACGCATTTGTGTAACTTTCATATCCATCTGGACAGGGTGAAGTACAGTTATGTCTGCCAGGAGTTGTTAAACAGAGCATCTGACAAAATTTGTATTCCTGATCATCCGAACACTTGTTGAAGGCTGTGTTGTAAGAGAAATTAATGTTATGTTTAGCTTATAGAAAACAGGAAAGCCCTTTTGACATTAAGTTATAGAAAATTATAGAAGAGTAATGTGTACCTTGGCAGTCATTGGAAAGTTGACTGTTGTCTTGGTAGGACTTGCTGCAAACACATAAATGGCTGGAGCTTAAGTTTGTCCAACGGTAACCACGCCCGTCACAGAACTTGTTGGATCCTTCTTTCGAATTGCATACGCTGTGTTTCGGAATGCTCCATTGCAGCACGGCAGGAACATGGGTCAGGTTGTTAACATCACCAGGAAGAGACCCGTCTGGATTCAACATGGCCTCGGCAATCATGAATGCCGATCCGCATGCATTATAACTGGAGCGCCCTGGGTATAGTTCAATGGATTTTGCGACAAAGGAATTGAGATTTGGAGGAATGGTCATATGGCAGCCATTAACATGAGCCTTATCATCACTACAATCAGGCAACAAGCAGCCTCCTATATCAGTTTGATTATGAACAATGGTTGTCAATCTGCCACAGCCTGTTGAGGCCAACCTGTTGTGGACGTTTGAGAAGAAAAAGGGGCCGCCTGCAGCTTCCAGATTGATGCTAAAATGAAGGCCATCGCTAGCTTCTTTGCTACAATTGAAGTTAGATACTGGATAGGAGACGAGAACAGTGCCTGAGGAAAACGAAACATTGAGTAGTTCCAGATTGATGCTACTTATGAAAGGCTTCGGACGAGCATTATCGATGGATCCAATTTTGTGGCAAGTCACTCGAAACCACTCATTCATGTAACAGCCTTCTTCGATGCCAAATGGATATGGGATGCTAACATCCCCACATCTATCTGAACAATTAGGCTTCGCTATTCCTGCTTTCTGCTGTGCATTGGCAGCTTCTGTAATCAGCCATGGCTGCAACAGCAAACAAATTACCAGCACTACCAGCCCGACGGTCATGTTCTCTCACTCTCCGTCTCCATTGAAAGATGAGAATTTGAGCCGGGTTATTAACAAACAGTACGCTTTAGTTGAAGCTTAGTAAGAGAAATTTCTCAGTTGCTTCGCCTGCACTTCCGTTCATTATATAATTAGCCACTTTACATAAAGTCAAGAAAATTTGTTTGACCAACGATAAAAAAACAAAAAAAACAAAAAATGCAGTATGGAACATGTGAACGGTTCAGTAATATACAGCACATCAAACTTGAAGCGTTGTTGATTTCAAGAAGAAAAATCCTAAGTTAATTGAAAAGAATCTTATCTGTATCTTGCCTTCTTTATGTGCTGTTTGGTTGATCTTACTATATAATAATATTCATAAAAAAATAGCAGTAGCATTTTATTTTATTTTTTATATACATATGGAAATTATTTTAGTTTCTATTTGCATATAATTATTAGAGCCAAAATTAATTAATAACGTCGCCAAGGATTATTCACACACTGCTTACTAGTGAGCTATTAGACATTTTCTGGATCATGCCTAACTGGGTTCGTCTACGGCTCTATTATTATTATATTATTATTATTATTATAAAAAATAAACAAGTAAAACAGTTGGCGTATAGGGTACATGAACAGTAGAATTTAATAAGTAGATCAACAAGATGAAAACTATTAATTAAAGTTAATTTATATACATGATTTTAATTAATTTTTTTAAATAAATCTCTTGTTATCCAATAGTCATACTAAATTTCAATTATTTTGAAGTTACAATCATAAAATAGAGAAGTTTTCTGACCCGTTTTCTCTCCATTCACAAGATTCAATTAAAAGATATCAAATTTATTTCACTCTCATTAGTATATACTCATGATTTTAATTAATTATGATTAGTAATATTATTTCATATATGTCAAATTTTGATCAAAAATTCAATAGCTGCTTAAAAAGAAAAAGGACCAACTCATTCACAAGACAACTATATCATCAGCAATTATTTTTCTAACAATCTTATAATTATCTAATCATAATAACAAATTCTGTGAGATCCACTATAGAGTCCACACTTATAAATAATTAATCCCTATATAATTCTTTATTATGATTAAATAATTATAAAATTATAAGAAAAATAATTATAAGAGATATGGATCGATTGAGAAGTTTCAAATATTGTTCCAAACCATTGGGCTTCGTTGCTTGTTTCTGCAATTGCCGCCACGAGTCCTTGGCAGGGCTAGACACGACACTTGACCACACTGGACCACTGGTAGAAAGGCCAGACTGCACCAGGGGTCCAATGAGCCCATTGCGTATATTAGTCTATTTTCTCACCCACCGTCCTCACCATCCGTATATATTCGATATATAATAATGTCTTTAATAGTCAATTTTTCTTCTAATTTCATCTAAAAAAAAAAACAAGTTTCGTATTCAATACTATATAATAATGTCTGTAATAGTCAATTTTTCTTCTAATTTCATCATCACCTTTATTTTTTTATGAACACGCCACTAGTTTCAATATGCCCATTGTTGATAGTCTTAACTCTTACCCCTTCTCCAATATTTAACCATTAACCTGAATATATAAAATCTATAAAAAAAAAAGTTCCGTATTCAATATATAATAATGTCTTTAATAGTCGACTTTTCTTCTAATTTCCTCAAAAAACATTTTTTTTCTTCTAATTTCATCACGACCTTTATTTTATTGCAAACACACTGCTAGTTTCTTTTTTTTTTTTTTTGAGAGCGAACACACCACTAGTTTCAATATTACCATTGTTGCTAGTCTTAACTCTTACCCTTTCTCCAATAGTTAACCACTACCCTGAATAAAGTCTAAAAAAACAAAGTTTCATATTCAATATATAATAATGTCTTTAATAGTCAATTTTTCTCCTATTTTCTTCAAAAAAATTATTTTTCTTCTAATTTCATTGCCACCTTTATTTCTTTGCGAACACACCGCTAGTTGCAATATGACCATTGTGGATAGTCTTAACGCTTACCCCTTCTCCAATATTTAACCACTACCCCGAATAAAGTAAAAACAAGTTTCGTCTTCAATATATAATAATGTCTTTAATAGTCAATTTTTCTTCTAATTTCTTCAAAAAAAGTTTTTTTTTCTTCTAATTTCATCGCCATCTTTATTTTTTTTGCAAACACATCACTAGTTTCATATGACCATTATTGATAGTCTTAACTTACCCCTTCTCCAATATTCAACCACTACCCCGAATAAAGTTAAAAAAAAAAAAAAGAAACAAGTTTCGTATTCAATATATGATAATGTCTTTAATAGTCAATTTTTCTTCTAATTTCATCGCCGCCTTTATTTTTTTACGAACACACCACTAGTTTCAATATGACCATTGTTGATAAGTCTTAGCTCTTACCCCTTACCAATATTTAACCACTACCCTCTACCCTGAATAAAGTCTAAAAAAAAAAAACAAAGTTTCGATGTCGCTTCTTATGCGTAGAGAAAGAAGAAAAAATTACCAATAAGAAGAGGACGAGGTCAAATATCCCTTCACAACTTTTTGCTTTTGAAACAAGAAATGACGTTGTCATTAATGGAAACTCTTACACCAGATTCAGATTGGCTATAAGAACACGCTTTTCATGATAAATGTTTATGATATAGTAACTTATTAATATGATGTACAGCTTACATTAGAGTAGGATCATCTCAGCTCCTATAAACTTTTGTACAAAAACAAAAACATTTGAATCAGGGGACACGTTCGAGGACTCGCTGTAGTGCCATCTTAATGCCTTCTTGGTCAAGTGATGTGGTCAGTTGTATCTCCTGCACCTGACCATATATGGAGCAAAATGATATGAAAATGCCAGAAATGGTCAGTGTTTTGAGAAGCAGAGGATCATAGGATATAGATTTACCTGCCGTCCAGCGCGAGCTAGGAGGGTGAACGTATTGTCAATTGGTGGTGCCTGTAATTGGATCACAATTAGTACTACGTGATTGAATCCAAGAAAGAGGAGTCAAGAACTGAGGGACTCACATTTGAGAGCCAAAGCTGCAAATCTTGGGAGACTACCCGTTTCTCAAACCCTTGCCGACTAATTCGAACATCATCTATGCTGGACCAATATATCATTGTAGAATAAGAATATACATTAACTTGATTATTGTGAGCCAACAGATAAAGAAATGAAAGCGCACCCATTTTCCTGTAGAAGCTCTTTAAATATTGCGTCCAGCCCTGGCAGTGGTTCAATGGTAGTACTCTCACTTGGGGTCAAGGAATGAGAACCAGCTGAATCATTCTAAGAATTGTAAACCCCTTACTAAGCAAAAATTATGCTGTGTTTTGAAGGAAAGTGAAACTAAAATTCATATCAGAGATCTTCTATCTAAGTTTCAACTCACAAACCTGGGGAATCACTTTGTCCAATGTCTCCAAAAGGGGGTCTTCCTCCAACTGTTTTATTGATAGAGTAATCCTTGACTTGTTCCTGCATAAAATCTCAATAAAAATCAGTGCAAGCGGCACTAAACAAATATCAAGCAGCAAACAAGGGTACCACATTTGATTCCACATTCTTATCTCCCTTCTTGCTTAATAAGCCAGGTTGATCAGATAAATGAAAATTTTGAATTGATTGGAAATTTTGCAAGGTAGGAATCACATACATTGGAAGAAAGGAAAACTGACCTATCGATTTTAACAACTTTCACCCTGACATCATCTCCCTCGGTCAAGACATCTCTAACATCTTGAACTAAATCCCAGGAAACCTCTGAGACATGTACCAATCCAGTGAGATAATACTGTCCTGCAATGTGTACCAATAGTTAGATTTGTGAAATATAAGTAAATAACAGAGGAGACTAGAGCTATACAAATCACAAACATTAAATACCATCAGGGAAGCGTAGGTGAACAAAGGCACCATAATCCTCAACAGAACCCACCCTTCCTTCAAAAATATCCCCTACATTAACTTTTGCACAAAACTTTGACCAGACAGCTTCCTTTTCTGAGAATATCAATTTCCTGTTCTCCTCGTCTGCTTTGATTACCTAAAGTAATGGAATGAGATAATATTCTTAATGAGATAAAAGAATAAAATTGAGACCAAAAGATAGAATAGAAAAGAGAAACTCATTACCTTCACAGAAATAATTGAACCGACCAAACTTTGGGCAATCTGATGGATGGTTTTGCTTGGTTCTACATGGTAAGTTATCAAACAAATTGAAACAGATTAGGTTTCAGTGGATCATGTAAGCTGGAAGTTGAAAAACTAATCCGATGACCAAAGTAGACCCTATAGCATTCCTAACATCAGTGGATGGAAAACAGTGAAATGCAATTTGCAACAGTATTGAATCCTAGTACAGTTACTACAATGGAAAATTAATTTAATCGAAATTAGGACTTAAAAACTCAGAATTAGTCAAGACATAATAGGAATTGCAATTCAAATAGTACCTTTACAAGAATGTGATGGACTCAACTGTGGAAAAGGAAGAAAACCCACAAGTGAATAAAAGCGAACCAGCAAACCTCCACCATTAAATCCTTCAACTCTAGCCCCATAGATGAAGCCAGTGTGTAAGTATGCCCTGGCTGCCTTCCAATCAGCAGACATCTACTTCTTTGCAGGAACTAAGTACTATTAGATTGTATATACAAGTATTAAAGCGCGAAACTTGGAAAAACAATGGAAATTGATAATTCCTTTACTATAGTAACTAAACCATTGCAAAAGCTATAGATTACTTAGATTGTGCGGCCTGCCAGAACAATAATGTACGCATGCCCATCACAACTTAAACAAATTCTTAAGTATCAGCTAACAAAACAACGAGGATGTAGTAGTGGAAACACACCCGTGGTTGTCTAATTTCATCGGAGGGAACAGAGTTGTCAAGAAGTGCAGTGACAGCAACTTCGGCTTGTTCAGAATCATCAGTTTTCGCATTGGTAGAAGAAGCAGAGGAAGCAGAAACTTCGAGGGTGTAAAATGAAGAAGAAGTAGACTTCTTGATAAAAGGTTGTCTACAACATAACTTTGAGAGCTTGGATTGGTTTAGGAGAGAAGAGAATGAGGAAGCATCAGGGTTGAAGAGCTGTGAAAGGAAAGAGACTGAGCCTAGTGTTGCAGTGAATACTGGCATTCTGAAAAGACTGGAATGGTTGAAGAGAAGATTGGGTGACAAGTTGGTGTATATGTTTCATCGAATTGGAAGATATCTCTGGTCAGTTTTTAGCAAAGCTATGTGTCATTTCCATGCCCACATATCCATTTCTTTTGAATATCCGTTTGCTTTAAGCATGGGTCCCCTCCTTTGATTCTGCCAGGTTTGCGCTAAAATGGAGGTGAATTTGATATCTAACCAATCAATTTCGCCTTTTTTCATTCCAAGTTCCACTTTAGAGTGTACTTTGAGCAGTGGTAGATGTTGAAGTGGTTAAATTTTACTAATGATTATTAGTCCTGGTGCAAGAGAATTCTCAATACTATTTACACTTAGGTCCGAGTTTAAACTTTAAAGACTTGTTTTGGAGTCATCAAATAGGTTGGGATTTGAGGCTGAAAAGTTGGGTTGGCAATGGCATGCGTGGAGCAACAATCAAGGATCCCTTGTAGCTTATATGTAATGATGCATGTGGCGGTTTGCCCTGCTTTAATTTAAGTGAATGCCATAGCTATTACTACGACCGTATTATTATCGTCACGCTTCCCAACTTCCAATCCCCATCATGTCCGTTACAATCTTCCGTGGGAGCTTTCCTTGCGGCCACGCGCCTCACCTTCCATGTGAGGATATTACAGTAAATACCTTGGAGGAACAGAAGTGGCGTTCAAGGCATAACCTGCGCGTGGGCTTAGAAATGAAGTCGCATTACACAACCTGGTCCACCGTTGGTCTCTGCCACTTTCTTCCTCTGTTAATACTACCTCAAAACTTTTCACTCACTCATATTCCCACCACCAAGTATCTAGCGAGAACTAGAAATCCCAGATAGAGAAGTAAGAAAAATGTCAGACGATCAAACGGTGGAAGAGTACCTGTTCAAGATAGTGATAATAGGGGACTCGGCCGTGGGAAAATCCAACCTTCTATCTCGATTTGCACGAAACGAGTTCAATGCTCACTCCAAGGCAACCATCGGGGTGGAGTTTCAGACCCAGAGCGTGGAGATTGATGGCAAGGAAGTCAAGGCTCAGATTTGGGACACTGCAGGCCAAGAGCGTTTCCGTGCTGTAACTTCTGCTTACTACAGGGGTGCCTTTGGTGCTATGGTGGTGTATGATATTAGCAGGAGAGCTACTTTCGAGAATGTTGCTCGATGGCTTGATGAGCTCAATTGTAAGTTCTTCTTCTTCTCCTTCTTGTTCTGGTTTTTGGGTGGTTGAGAAAGTTTTTTTTTTTTTAATCTTTCTTGCTTTTGCTTGGAAATGCATTGGCTGCTTTGGTGGAATTCAAACAGCAGGGTAATTGGCTGGGATTTTTGAACTTTGCATTGCTGTCTGTATTTGGTTCTTTTTCTATCGTTTAGCAAAAAATCTTGTTTCTTTTTGGCACAAAAATCCAGTTTTAGAATATCTTTGAAGATTTTTTTTTTGGTAGAAAAATATCTTTGAAGATTACTACCATAGGAGATTACTCTGCAGAAGACATAACATAAATTGGTTGTCCAACATGCTACTATGTTTGGTCTTTCATTTTGGTTTCAATGTCCTAAAATTTTAATCATGACGAAACAATTTTTCCAGCGCATTCTGATACAACCGTGGCAAGGATGCTGGTCGGAAACAAATGTGATTTGGAAAATATCAGGGAAGTGACTTTGGAAGAAGGTAAAAGCTTGGCAGAAGCAGAAGGATTGTTTTTTATGGAGACATCTGCACTTGATTCTACCAATGTTAGAACCGCATTTGAGATTGTCATCCGAGAGATCTATAACAATGTCAGCAGGAAAGTCTTGAACTCTGATTCATACAAAGCTGAGTTAACTGTCAATAGGGTAAGCCTTGTGAAAGATGATGGGTTAAAGCAAACTCAGAGCAAGTATTCATGTTGTTCTTAAGTAGGTTCTCTTCAACTTCATATAAAATTCCAAGTGAAGGGTTACTGAGATTAATGTCTTTTCCCCTGCATTAACTTAGTTTGCAGCTGGTTCCAAAGAACCATGTGAGAGATATAGATTCCTTTATTGAATCTGATATAATCAAAATTGAATATAGATTCCTCTTTTCTTTTTTCTTATAACCAGATAATTGAGGGTCATTCAGATTCCGTCAAAAGAATTTTACACATGTTTGTGATGCTGTCTTTGCGTGTGTTACAGATTTTATAGGGTTTATATGATATGATATATGTACTGCTGAAAGAGATCACTAACCATACAGGCCTCAAAACAGTCTGAGGATGATCCTCGGTGACTTGTAAATTTTGACGTTAACTAAAAGGCTTTCAGGGAATGCTCGCTCCTGCCAACTTTCTTTGTCCCAACTTCTGAAGCAACTCATAATCCTGCATATCTCAATACATTAGAAGTGCTGATACAAGCACAATCCTTAGTTTTCATTTTCATTCTCGTATTTTAAGTACGGACTCTTTCCCATCTTTATACTCTACAAGCATGGTAAACAGCTACAACTTTGGCATTAGACAACTAGTAATTTGAACTTTATGTGGCAAAAAAGTGTAACCTATAGCAGTGCCTTAGAGCAACTGACGGTGTGAAAAGAATGCAAGAAGTACCTGTACAATAGACTGTGCGCAAAGCTTCCCTGAGAGAACAGCACCTTCCATCGAAGCCAAATACTTTTGCTTTGTATAATCACCCGCTAAGTAGAAACCGTCTATAGGAGATCTTTGCAAGGGACGACAGGGTTCACAATTTGGAACAGTTTTATATACAGATCTGAAATGATAATTAGCTTTAAGTTTCAGTAGAGAATCTAGTAAACAAAGTGTGTGAATTGACTTGACATCTGCTGCAATCCAAATGAAATAGGAAAAGTTTAGTCTAACCTTGGTGTTTTAACAATATGGTATTTTACGATTTTCGCCTTGCTCTGATCGGCGGAAATTTCATCGGGAAAGAGTTTTGCAAGTTCCTTCATCGTAGCATCAATAATTTCCGAGTTACTTCGTGCAATCCATTCTTCTGCAGGGGCAAAAACTAACTCCAACATTGATTGATTTGGATTGTAATATTCCTGCACAAAACAATAAACTGATACTTAAGTGTTTTCTGCATATCACCGAGGAAGCTATTCCTACACCTTAGATAATGGGGGAAAAAATGAAAAAGGGGAGGGGGCTTGGGGTTTACCTTACATGTGACTGACATGTCGGCATATACACTTAGAAGGGGACTTCTGTGAGAAAACAAGAGAAGGAAAAGTGAGAAGATTGTAAGAACTTTTTTATACTTGATTAAACAATATGGTATTTCTGGTTTACACATTCTCATTAGGAAAGAACTATTTCGTCCGAATGTACTCTGTTTCCATTTCTACTTGAATACCGTGAATTCAGAAAGACAAGGAAAAATTAAAAAAATCTGCTAAGTGGCAGGCAGATAAAAGCGTTGCAAAGAGGGAAAAAAGGGCTGAAGATGTAGGAAGACCTGCTGAAGAGCAGATGATCGTAGGTGTTCTTCAGTTTCCTATCAAACCTGCAAATGGAGATGATTTACATTACTCAACTAAGGACTCTCATATTAAATTTTGGTGGCAAAGATATAAATATATGGATATTGCAGTCTAAAAACATAAAAAATGCCACCGCGTATCATAGCATCATAAATGTTAAACCATTGGCTCAATAGGACCAAATAGCATGCATGTACGACTTAATTCATTTTATTATTGCAATGCATGATTGATGTGAAATTAGAGACAAAAAATGCTTGCATGCAAGATTTCAAATAACACCTCTCTGGAGTTCAAAGATTTAGAAAAAGGTGGAGAGAGTGAGACAGAGCAGTAGCAATACCAATAGATTGTCTGAATAAAAAAATCAAGTTTGTAACTAACCATATGTGAACGTTGATAACTGGCACTCCAACTAATTTCTCTAGTTTCTTGAAGTATGAAACCTCTCTCCACTCTTCAGGCAAAAGAAGCTTTAGGATATCAACTGATAAGATTAATATCTGTCAGCAATTATTAAAGAAGCTAGTAAAGCTAAAAACAAATTATAAAACGGGACAGATTGTATACCAGGAGTTGCAACTACATAAGCATCTGCTTCAATTGTATTGCCGTTATTTAGAAGAAAACTCTTCACAGTTCCATCATCATTGAGTTCTATTTTCTTTAATCGTGAGTTAAGCCGGACCTCACCACCCAGTGACTCAATATGATTAACAATAGGCATGCAAAGCCTCTCCGGGGGGTTGCCATCCAAGAATGCCATCTTTGATCCATTTTTCTCCTGTTGGTAAATGTTTCATACATTATTACCAAGCTATTATAATGTTGTAAAACCATGTTTTTCCCTCAATTTTTTGACTTTGAGTAGATTAATGAACAGAACTATCCAGTTTTGAACAACGTTACCAATGACCTTAATTGTATTATAAATTACAAATGCATCACTAGCTGTGAGAATTACAAGAAAACATGTGATAACAAAAGCAAGCGGAGAACATGTGCCAAAGAGATATCTCCGTCTTGGGCTAGTGTCTTGAAAATTTATGGCTGAAAACTATTGGAACATCTAAAAGGCTAAAATTATCAGGTCTATTCCTTTGGGACAAAAAACAATGCCATTACTAATGACATAGAATCAAGAAAAATTCAACCAGAGATAATTTTAAATATTTTGCAGCTGACATCATATCCAATATAATCAAGATTCAAATATGACATAATTATGGGGCAAACAAGGAAACAATACCTGAAGAAATCGATTCAAAGCAATCAATATACATTGCATTGAAAGCTCATCGGGGTTAATGAAGTTCAGTGCCTTAGACATGGCAATAAACACCTCATCAGTCACACGACCAGGCACGCCCTGAGAAGCAAAATGAAGAACCATTGATACAATTTATACAGATTGGTTAACAATGACAATGGCCAGTATTATGAATGAATGCAGAGGATAATGCATACATTAACTAATAGATTTTGCATTACTGACAAAAGTCGCTATTTGCAGAACTTCAAGTTGACGAAGGTTATTTTTTGGAAGTTTTACATCAGGATGAAATAAGCCCATTGCTCAGAAGCTGGCCAAACTTGCAGCCTTACCATGCATGTACATGATAGCCTCAAAAGGAGAATTTTATCAAAAGGACCAGCATACCTGCTTTTCCATCCACTCTTTAACAGTTGAACCATCTTGGGCTTCAACATAAGGTTGTCCACCAAGCATTGCTGGTAGAAGTCCTATTGCAAACTTCACTTTCTCTGGCCAAGTCAGCATCTCATTATTCTTCAAAATGGCCCATATCCCTGTAAATTTACATCAATGGGAAATGCAAGCAAAGTAGATTCAAATTCCAACTTTATATTTCAGGACATGTCAATATTGGTAGTGCCATTCAGTGTCTGCAGAGCTAATTTCATATAAATTTAAAGGATAAAGACAAAAAAGTGTTCTCCCAAGCATCCCAACAGATCCACCAATGTATGAATCAGACATCATATCAGAGAACGTAATACAGCACCCAAGAAGATATACCATCCTACATATACATGCACCCTACAAAATAAATAAATAAATGAATAATAGCGAATGGTGCAATTCAGGTCCTAGATGAAAACCTTGCAGAACAAGGTATTTTCCATATCCAACCAATCAAATGAAAACAGGTAAATAAGTAGGCAATCTTGTCAATTTTTCAAACAATGTTACTTTGTACTGTATTTATAGATTTCTACAGACATACAAACTTTAGTGACCATGTATTTAAGCAGTTTACCATTAAAGGGTGCAGGTAGAACTTCTGGAAAATCAAATCGGCTGAACTCTCCAGGTTTGCTTGGCATTGCAAAAATCATAGAATGCTCCTTCCATTGCAACCGATCATTGATGCCAAGTTCTCCAAACAGGTTTTGTATATTTGGGTAAGCACCGACTTGCCAAAAAGAAAAGAAGTAAGACCAAAGATACAACTAAAACGAAAAAGGACGTGGCAATGTGTCATAGAGTTTGGCAGAATACAAGAGTCGAGATGAACAAGAAAACAAGTGGTGGGCCATACTGTCCAAAATCTCCACAGGCATATGTATTTACAACTTTCAAGTACTAAAAAGACCAAGATAAATAAAATAAAACAAATTCAAATCGATATACTGAATGAGACTTTCAGATACAAGGCTACAACCTACCAAAACATAGAGAGGAAGACCAGATTGGGAATGCTGAGAAAACAAAATGCATCTATTACTTACAGAATATATGTAGCCCTGTCTCATACCAATCTCCATCATCATCTTTCCATGCAGCCACCTGTTAGAAAAAGACCAAACTCTAATCTCTAGCAAAAGACAAGGGAAAGGGAAAAGGACATCTTAAACCACATACGTATACTTGTCAAGCTAAGAGCCTAAAATATTTACAAGCAGCCATTTACTGATTATCCAATCATACAAATAGTTGTCAATTTCTACAAAACAGAGTAGTGCAAAAACCTTTCCACCTAGAACATCTCTTGCTTCTAGTAACAGAGGTTTGTGGCCTGCATCTGCTAAATATTTTGCAGTTGACAAACCAGCCAATCCTGCAAAAACTAGAAACTTGTAAGTATAATGTAGAAGAAACAACAAATTCAAGTGATGGATCAAAAATTATACCTAGAAGCATAAAATGACCTAAGATATCACTCACAAGACTAACACCCAAAAGAGTAATACATGGCAAATGCATGCAGAAACCACATAAGGAACAAAAATTTTGTGTTTGAAATAAACATCAAGCTAAGGCCAAAGGGCTATGTTTACATTCTAGTAAAAGCAATTAAGCATGCAGAATTCCCGCTTATCACTCTCCATGAAAGCATATTCACACTTGAAAGCTAATCCACTGCAATTAAACAAGATCTTTGCATTCACATATTTTGGACACTTAAGACAGCAGAATTACGAAATTTTCTCCTAATTTTACTCTTTTCTTAGCACTTATATGCAACCATTCTAATAGTCACCAAGCACAGGGCCCTAAATTGGCAGTTTGGCACTGCCTTCTAGTCAAAGGTAGAAACATTACATCAGCATAAAAAAGTTTAAAACAGGCACATGTTGAAAACAGAATCACAATTTCTCAACCGCAAAACCTATTCAAATTTCAGACATTTAGCTCAAACCAATGCATGATGGAGTCTATCCAGACTTCAGTTCAGGGATAGAAAATAGAAATAAGTTTTTGAAATTTAGCTACCGCATAGGCACAAATAATCCACAAAATGTCAAACGAGATGGAGAATGGACTTTTCAGAAGAGAATTTAGAAACATATTAGACTCAAGACCAAATTCATACCTGCACCGGCAATTACAACTTTCAATGGCTTAGATGGACGAGGAGCAGAACGAAAAGAAGAAGACAGAGAAGCAGCCTCCAAAAAATTAACAGTATTCTCAAGCTCTGGTCTTGGATAATCTATGCAAACTACCTGGATAAGACAAGTAAAAATTATTCTTGACCTCATTTTAAGGGTAAGGTTATCTAAAAATTCATCATCACCAACCAACCTGCAAAGGACAAATACCCTTACTTGACCTCCTTTTAAGGGGAATTCTCAAGGTATGTCCCATGGATTCACCACTTCTAAAAGCTAAGACACTTCCCATGCTAATTGTGTTTGAGTTGCTTTGGAAGTTCAAGTGCAGAGCAAAAGAAACACTCCCACAGAGACTCATTTTCTTCAAAACTTCCCAAAAGTCTAGATTCTTATGACCCAATTCAACAGCAGCTACTACAACAGGGAAACATAGGAGATGGGTAATTGTAATTCATCACCATGAAGAGGGACAAATGAAATAATCCATAAACAAAAGGCAAAATATTCCCTTTTTTCCCCTTAACAAAGCCAAGGAAAACCAATAAAAAGAAAACAAGTTGCTTTGAAAGAGAACAAAACGTTCTTAACACAAACAATTCAACAAAGCAACTAAGAAAGAAGAATCCAGAGAGCGAGAGTAGACAAACTACCCGAGGAAAACTTGTTGTAAGAATCTCGACTTGCCAAAATAACGGAAAGTGTGATATGGGAAGTGGGTTGGGACAGACCAGTGACCACAGCACCACAGAGGAAGTGGTGGAGGTGATAAGTTAAACGTGTACTCGTTGTAGTAAGACAAGAAATGAAAGTGGGTTCGGCCGAGATACAGGGAAACATGACATCAAATCAAACCATTAAGTAGCTAGTGGATGGGCTTTTGGCGGATTGCTGAATTCTCTGTTACGGGTATATTCTTTTTAACCAACCACTAACTTCCAGCCATGCCAAAGCTATTTGCCTACCCGTATGGTATTGGTATGGCTATTAGCAATGGTATCTCCAAATCTTTTTACAGTTTTCCACAACAGAAGGTAAAATTATTACATCTTCGTAGGATGCAAACATGGCATGTGGTGGTTCATAGTTATTGCAAGGAAAAAATAGTAAGTTAAACTTTGTATATGCTTTGTCTTTTTCAAAGGTCCTAATAGGACGAATATCAGAGCTTGGGAGCTCTTTATGAATATAATAGTAGTATTAGATTAAGTTTGGCATTTTTTTTGAGGCATTTGAAACGTTTGGTATACGCATTTTAAACTCCTTAATTATGGGACCAAATGGACAAAAATTTATCAAAAGAATTCCATGGTTTACGGCCTTTTCTAATTGTTGCTGCCTGCTGTGTTGCATCTTCCCTTCCGAGGCTACAGCCTTCCAATAGATCCTCGCCAGAGCAGCGAGTGGTGGCGTACGGGATTATGAGCCACGACTAACATCGCTGCTTATTAATTAGTCAAGTCGGTCGACGGGCAATGAGAACCAAGAAAAATATGTATAATTCATCAGTCTACACGTTCCAGTCTTATGATGCAATGGTCCAATGGCCTATGAGCAATAATTTTCCTTCAGGCAGTATGGGCTTGGTTCTATCTTATCAAAACCAAGCCTGACTCCGATTTGGTCTAGCCCAATCTTGGTCTGGACCAAGACTAAACAGAAATAGACTTTAGCCCATGGGCTTCAACATATAAACCCGCTTTCGGGCAACCAATAATTGACCTTACAAGTTAAAAATGTAATTACCATTGCCAACCTAAAGATGTTCCGGTCAAATAATAATAAAGTAAGGACTAAGAACACCATTAGAAAAATTTTGGGAAATTCTGACTTAATTTCATATTACAGTTATAGCCATAATCTAATTTCTAGTGATGATTTACATCTGCTCAATGAGCAAGCAAAACATTTACACCAAGATGGCGATGGCTCAAAAAACATATAGATCACTTTTAAAGCCAGAAGAAAAGGAACGGAATGGAATTCATACAAAAAATTGTTCAAAAATCTCGGAAGCTCATTTTAGGATCCACTCTTTTTCCACCTGCACGTCCCCTCCCTCTATATCCACCTCTACTCGTTCCTCTTCCTCTTCCTCTGCCTCTACCGCCCAAGCCTGTAGTGAATGATTTGCCATGCTTCACCTCCACTAGGGAATGAAGCAACTCATCACAAAGAATGCAACCGGTATGCAAGGTAGCTCCATCTTCCAAAGGAGTTGTTTTCTTATTAAAGTCTACCTCTATGATTGTTGAGTCACATTCAGGACAGCGTTCTTGGGTAGTGGCAATGCGATGGGCGCCTTCAGGGAGTAAGACAAGGCAATTGCATTTATTGCAATAAAGCCTCCACTTCGGGGCGCTTACCGGGTCTAAAACGAGTGTTCCACTACATTCAGGGCAAGCACAGACTCCCTGTGCCACCAGAGAATGTCGACACGTGGGATGTGGGCAGAGGAAGCATGGCATGCCTGCTCCCTTCCCCAATTTCCCTGTACTACCCATCTTTGTGGAACCAAAGAGAGTATCTATACCTTCAAATGGAGGACTATTATAACAATATGGGCAGAGTGGTAATGACTTGCCTTCTGGACCAGGCATGGACAAGAGCAACAGCTCGAAGTTATCCAAAGGACATGTAAGTTCCTTGTACAGCTGCCAAAAAAAAAATTCAAAATATGAGTCATAACAGGCAGTGCACTGATGCAGATATCCTGACAAAGCAGTGCTTCCCCTTTGAGGCTTTTCCAACCATCAACTTTCAAAACCTATGAAACCTAAAAGATGCCACATACTGAGTACTATCATCTTACGAAATTTCTACAGCACTCTAACAATGAATGAAGCAGAAAGATAAATCGAAAAGCATTTGCTGCATTAAACTCAATCAACTCTAATTTCTCCAAGAATGTATTTCTGAAAACACATCCAACAAAAATGAACCATGCCTACATTTTTCCCCATACAGTCAGAATCACATGTTGTGCCACCTCATTCAGATAGGTTTCTTCACAAGGCAACGAGCAAAAGCAAGGAATCTAGCACCTGAAGTTTTACAGATTAATAAATTCTAGGATTGATACAAGGAGAGCAGGAAAAGAATTTTTTTAAGATAACAAGCAAGCGAGGGGAGAAGAAAAGTGGACAAGCTAAGGAAGGAGATTTATCAGAGTGTTAAACTGTTCTCTTAATCCATGGATTTTGCAAAGACGCAAGAAACTATTTATGGTTTAAATATTTCTAAATGATACATTCTCCAGTAAAACTTCGAATTTCACAAGAGGTCCAGCATTTTTGCATTACCTTGATTGTGCCCTTTTGAGGAAGATGGTAAACTTCCTCACATATGCCACAAAACAACCGTGGGGGTTGTGTAGAGATGTACTTCATGTACCGCAAACATTTACCACATTTACTAAGAGAACGTCCTGAGTCAGCTAATGGAGAGAATTGTGCTTCAAACAAGGCATCCATGTTCTCAATCTGGGAAGAAAAAAAAATTGGAGTAAATGATAAATGAAAAATTTCTAAGCTATAATATCTAAAAGCAACTACAGAAATCAGTCGGTTCCTCATTCATGATATATATACACATGAGCATTCAAAAATGAGAGTAGTCAACTTCAAATCTTGTAGCACAGACTAAAGATCTATTATAACAACAGCACAGATAAAACATACTACAATTGTGCTATATTAAAACCTTGTCTTGGCTAAGATTACTGAAAACAAGGTGAAAGGAAACCAACCAAATCAAGCGACAAGCATGATTCCTCAGAGAAAAAGTTCAATTGAGTGGAATATTAAGTTTTAGTTAACTCACTTCTTCATTAACAGAATGAATAAAAGAAAGTAATAGAAACAACATCTTAAAGCCGCAAGCCATGAGCATTTGCAAATAGCTTTTCGAAGGAATATCATCCTAAAATATACAGTATATATACCTGGCAAGTCCACCCAAACCAACATAAAGATACACAGACTCAATGCAAATCTCTGGTTAAAAACAACAGTGATAGGCAACTCACGACTATTAGTTTATACTTGTAAATATCTTTGTCAAATTTTAAATCTAACTATCACAAACTTAACTTCTCCAATATCCACAAAACAGTTCCACACGTCTAAGACATATCCACATGCTCGTGTCAATTTTGCTCTTCCTCTATTACTATTATTTTCATCACATCCTTGAATTCAAAGCTAAAACTAAACAAGTATAATTGACAATAGAAAACCTTATACAAGAAACCAGTTATCTTGCTGTTTTTCTTAAATTTTTTATTTTTAAGCCTTGTCTTCCTAAAACGAAACTCTTAAATCTCCCAGCCTTTGACATTATGAATTGTAATTCATTGAAATCCCAGAGTTCAATTTGAAATTGCCATTTAGAAATCAAGATGTGAGGTAAGCATTCAATTAAAAGTGCAAGTATGCAACCATATAGCTCTATAACCTGCTGAACAAAATAACTGAATTTTTGCTTGAATTGCAGTAGTACATGCTGCGCAACAATTTCATGATCGGCGAGACCCTTAGCGACCAAAGTTATCTGATGCTCAATGAAACTTCGGATATCTGGCAAACAAAGATCTGGATCAATGCACTGATAGCCTCGTATCAGTGTTATGCCTAAAGCAGTTGGAACCAATTTCCTACCAGCTTGAACCTGCATTTTGTATAAGAATGACATACAAAGACAAAATAAAAAGCTATCACATATGAGCCATATATTGCAGGAAGAAACTTATACTTTTCTCAGAAATTTATATACCTGCACATAGTTCCGCTCACATATGTTGTTGATATGCATGGGAATTGATGCATCTGTGCCTATTCCATTCCTCTCCATCAGAGAAATCAGCTCACTCTCACTGAGATAATCGGGCGGTGAAGTCTCACCCTGAAGGATTTAGAAAATCAGGCATCAGTAGCAATATTAGACAACCGGATGACTCACTGGACAGAGAAGGTGAAGTTATTACCTCATACAACTCCACTCTCGAAACTTCAATTTTCTCCCCTTTTGTAAACTGAGGAAGATTTTTCTCATTTACGGCCAACCATGGCATAATATATGTAAATCCTTGTACCATGACATGTTGCCCAATGCAATGGAAGAATTCTCCACCAATTGAAAATTCCACTTTTTTCCTGAAATTGACACCAAATAATAAATACTAAGTATAAAAGGAAAAGAGAAAACAGTAATGACCAAAGAAGAGGAGAAAGCAGTAATGCCCAATGATATAGAATGTAAAATCAAAATGTTGCCACAGCAGTGAGAGAAAAACAATCATGGCAAAACAAAAAACAGCAACAACAATACTGAACACACACAAAACAAGTCCTCTTTGGTCCTGCTCTCCTTTTGACAGGAACATCCTCCATTATGTAACAACTGTGGTATTCTATACTGAAGTCCACTTATGTTAGAGCATCAAACAGCAGAATCCAAATATATAGATATTCTTCCTACCACAATAATCTCAAATGCTATGGTAGTATCCTAGTGGTCAACAAGCAAGTTGCAAACACAAAGTGTTGGCTATATTTATTAGACCTCAGTATAATATGAAATACACCCACATATAACTAAACTAAATACAGCAGAGGATGCATTACGCCTATACCTCACATATTTGCAGTCGGGAGACACAGTTCCCATAAAATGTTGACAGACATACTGATATAATCTCCATGCGTCGTTTCCAAGAATATCCTCAGTTGCTGATAGCATTGGAGTTATAGGAGGGTGGTCACCAACATCTGTTCCTGACCGTGGTTTATGATAACCTTCAGCAAGCAATCCTTGGACATAACCACCCCACAGTGGATTATTTGCTAGTATATTAAGTGTGCCTTTGAAGTCAAATGAGGAGGGATATGCTGTGCTTTCTGTTCGCGGATAACTTAAACCACCAAAATTCCAAAATGAAAACAAAAAGATTATGACTATTGAAAATAATAATGAGAGTTCCAATTATGTGGCTATTATATCTGAACTAAAATGCAACATGCACCACATTATCACGAGGCTCAATCTTAACAATGCTTACTAGAACCGGGAATTGCAATTCATGCACCTAAAGCACAACTCTCAATTTTCATGGCTCAAGGCTTTGATATGAACCAAGGAGGCTATATAACACAGTTCTTGATGTCTTCTATCATGTTCTATAGCTTTTACTCGGCTTAATAATCAATTTTCAAAATCTAGCAATTCTAGAAAATCAAATCAACTCAGATAGAACAACAATGAAAGTTAACCAAAGAAGTACATTAAGATCAATGCCTGTAAGCAATTTCCTTTCGTAGGATACATATGCCAACTACTCAAGAAGGCATACCGATCCTATATTATTCAGCACCCAGCTCTGAACATCATTCATTGCCAAGGTCAAATGTGAAATCAGGTAAAGATCTTCTTAACATATACATAAGAACCTGCTGAGACATTCTACTTGAACACATTATATGCATTGAGATTCATAGCTCATATGGGAAATAGAGAAATAATATACGCACATTTAGGCCACCTGGCAATAAGACCGTTAAAAGAAACCCTTATCTCCAATGGTAAAGAAAACATTTTGCTGGCCTCATATGATAGTACTAACATCTTAGAACAAACTCCAAAATACAGGCAGAAAATCTGTATTCTTCTTCCATCATGCTTATTGCAACGGGATTACCAAAAGAGACTCAATGAAATCCAAAACAGTGAGGGAAAAAAACCTGATGAAACCTTGTGTATATAAGCGTTCAGCAAGTTGCATGGCTGTCTGAGGTCCCAAGCCTAATGCACTTGAAGCAACCTGAAGAAAATTAAGAGAGTCATCTTGATATTCTTATTAACTTATGGTGTTAAAAAATACATTATGAGACACTGTACAAACTTTATGAAACAGATGTACTTCTTACAAGTAAAAGATTAGTAAAAGCGATTCATAATTCTTCTAACCTTCAAGAGATTCACTGTGTTCAGACCAGAAGGTCGACCTTTTGTTTCCTGTTTCTCTGACACATCAATTACCTCAAGAATCCCATCCTCTGTGACCAACTTTTGAAACATCATAGCAACCTGAATTATGCAGAAAACACTATTATCATAGCTCGTAAAAACCACAAGGGCAATACCGATAAATGTTAATTTAACAAGACCTCACATCTACATCAAACAACTTTTGACGTTTCCATTCTAGCTGAAGCTCATAACCATCGTGAATAATATATGGACGCAACGTCCAAAATTTTTCTGCCTTAAAAGTATTAATTTGAATATAGCGCTGTACACAAAACCCAAGCGTTGGGGTTTGACATGGACCATAACTGAAACAAAGCAATTAATTAGCAGATTAAAAGATCGCTCCCAAGTGGAAAAATAAACAAACTCATATCCATGAAACAGTCAGCATAACTCCAGAGAAAGGGAATACATTAAAATGGCAAGAAACTGGCATTGCCTAGTTTAAAAGTGAAAGGTAATGCTAAAAGCCAAAAAAATAAGCTAGCAAAACAGTAAGACCGTAAACTTTCAGATAAATGGAGTGAAGGAGAAACCTAGAAATGAAACTCAGTGATTCAATATCCAGAAAACAGAATCGTAGGCAAAGATAAAATAATACCAAGAATTACATACCAGCATAAATGACATATTATATGCTAAAGCAATCAAACTTAAGCTGAAAGCAGTTACTACCCGAGATGAAGCAAATTAAAGTGATAATCGTTTACCAGACAAAGGGAAAAGGGTAAGATTCAAATAAGAACTCATGATAAAACCTAAAGTTTTTGTCCCCCAGGAAAACACCATTCCACTAGATAGAATATGTGGTAGAAATCAGAAAAAACATGAAAGCAGTACTTTCCAATAATTTTTTTGATAAGCTTCTTCATTCTTTTCCATTTTCACACAAACACAAGAGGAGGATTCTGGAGGCAGAAAATAACCATACTAGTGAGATTATTATAACTAAGGTATCAGTAAAATATTCTTCCAATAAATCTACAACAGAATCCTAGTATACGCAAATGACATTTTACATCCACAAACTTCTCAGGTCCTGGGTAAGGATATAACATTATGCATATAAAAAGAAACAAACAGACAGAACAAGTAAAAACTCAAAAGAAAAATGCATGAACTGCAAAATGATAAGGAAAAGAGATGAAAGAACCAACGAGATAACTCTGGAGTCAAGATTCCCATATTTTCCTTGAAAATAACTAGTTTGAAACCGGGTAAATGCAACACCGACTTTCAAATCTATCTCTTGCCGAGCATCCACAGCTAGCGCCTCATGTCTGTTTGGTTCCACTAGGTTGTCCATAGCCTTCAAGATGTCTTTCTCAGTCACAGAAGAAAACCTTGCACGGTAAACCCTTTTTTTTGCCTCATTCACAAGAAATCCCGTACACTCCATGACTGCAAAAACATTAATAGTGATAATAACAACCAAAACTAATTGACAATGACTTGCTGAACCTGTTAAAAGACAGAGTAAAGCTGAAATAACTTCAGATACATTTAAAAACTCATGCAGCAACAGGTAGGTATTGCTTCACCGTGATGCACATCGAATAGAAATACAAAAGAAAGAAGAATTGTTAGAGAAGAGGGAAGGGGGGGGGGGGGGGGGGGGGGGGTTGTTGCGTGGTTTATTTACCTTCAAAACAAATGTTCTCTCCTTCACGATCACAATCCAACCATAATACCAAATAACCACAACCACGAGCTTCTTGACTTAAATGTCTAGAAATATGGGCCTGATTACCGCAGAGTTAATCATCATCAGAAATTGTAGATTCAAAAAAGGAAATATATAGCTCAAAATTATCTTATCAGAAGAATAAGTTATACATAATTATCAGCCAAGAAATAAAATGAGGACTTTTCTCAGACCAAATGTGATATAGAAGCAAAACTTGCATTTGAATTTTAGATAATTCAAGTACTCAATGAAATTAGTTTAGTACAACTTAATTAAGCATAGAATTTGATTCATTTCCCGAGTGCACGAGGCAAATATATCTGATAATTATCCACTGATATATGCATTTGAATACACGTTCTCACTGAAGAGAGACAGCTTTTAATACCATTTTTAAAATGCTGATCAGCATCCCAGTATTCAGATGCATTGTCAACTACTACCATCCCCTGCCGAACTTAGTTGCAATCTAACAGATGACGATAACAAACACACTTGTTGACTCATAAAATCACTAACGAGAATGACAATGAAAAAAATATAATGGAACAGAAATTGATAGAAAGCCACATAGATAATAAATACCTTTGGGTTTGATTCTGTCTTGATAACTGATGCTTGAAATAGATCTAGAGGATTTGTCGCATTCCAATCTTGATAAGTTGCTGGAAAATCTACACTAGATTTGCATAACATAAAGAAGGAAAAACAAAATTATCATGAGAAATCACGCCAAAAAGCTAAGCAAATAAACATAACAAGTACCGGACTAGATTAGCATTTCACCCTAATATTTTCCTGCGTCATTTGTTATGGACTAAAGTGTAACGTCGGTTATCCAAAAGTTCAAACAAACACATAGATAAGTTCTCTCCTGAATCAAAACTTAATGTAATATCTTTCCAAACTTCAAAATATCCAGTCAAGCCTTTCACTCCAGAATAGAACTATTTTGTATAAGTAAAATATACATAATAATAACTTTATAAGGGAAAAAAAGCATCAGCATTGACTACAACAAATCTTCAAGTAGCACCACCAACAAAGCATAAGACCAGGAGCCAAATTAAAACAATCACATTTTTCCTTTCCAACATATGAGGGAGAACAAGGACCTGAATACATGTCCAATAACTGATGTCACTTTATAATGGGCATTAAAGCCAAGAAACATCCCATTGAACTCATGGACCTCTGTACTACCCCTCCTTGTTGACATCTAACAGAGAAAAAGAAAAAAAATCATAATAGTTAGAAATGATGTTAAAAAAAAAATTCACAGTTAGAATTAGAGATATAAGCTGGGAGGCATTGACGAAATAAGAGAGAGAGAGAGTAAGCATACTTGGCCATGAGAGAGCACGGAAGCGATAGAGAGAGCAATGCTAGGCTTCTCTGCCACCTGCAAGCAAAAACAGTGAGACAATAAACTCGAATGTATTAAGCAAAAACCAAACTCAAATCTTTTGAAGGGTTCGTTTACCATCAGAACTTTGGGGGGAGGAGACATTTTCGTTATTACTGGATTGAACCTTCCTTCTTCGGATTTCCTGGCTTTAATCAACCCCTCGCTGAGAAAGGCAGAGCAGATTCCGGCTGATATACAGAACGACTTAGTTTTGGGTTTTGCGTTGAACACTCCCTAATCCAAGTATCCAACCTTGCCCGGTCTCTCTCTCTCTCTGTGTCCCTTACCCCCGAGGATTAGAAAAGTGAAAACCCAGTAAGGCCCCATGGTTGAGTCTCAAAAAGGCCAAAATACCCTCAAAATTTATCAAAATTCCAAAAGCATTTTATTAAACGTAGATGAAGGGTATTCGTCTCGCGGCGGGCTTTGGGGCGTCTATGGTCTCTCTCCCTAGTTTTCTGGCTTCCCCCACGACACCGGCGGCTTCAATCTGCAGCGACAAAAAATAACGACGACGAATAAACAAGCTACAACCTTCTTTTCCCCTCTAAAACTGCAATAAAGAACCGAGCTTTGCTCGCATTTACACAGAGGTATGTGTACTATACACCAAGCTTTACTCATATTATTATGGCCTTTTCTATTTTATTCATCATTTTTTTCTTGATATTCGAATTTATGCTATTAAATCGACTCGAAATTTTATTGCAATGCTGAAAGTAAGTTACTTAGCTTCTATATATGCTATTTCTGGAACGCTGATGCCTGGTTTTATGTAAAGCCAAGATTTTGTCTTCCTTTTTTCTGTATTTAATCCAATGTTAATGCACTTTTTCTTCCCAATAAGAAAAATAAGCTGTAAGAAGATAGTATAGAGTTAAGTGATTTTACCAAGTTAGGAGTTGGAGCTTTGATCTTGTACCTTATTCCAGAACCCTATTAACCTTTGATTTGCTGCTATGTTTGCAGTAGAATAAACAAGATGCCACGGAGACCAGCCAGGCATCGTAGACTGTTACCAATTCAGCCTTTGACTTTCTCGCCATTTGCTCGCTCCATTGCTATAGTCGCCGCTGCTTACTTGGTTAAGCATCAGATGCGTGACACCAAACAGCAATCGAGAGGTTTTTGAGCTGAAGTGATTTGTCTATCGTGTTTAAAGAGATTGGCATTCTCTTTTACATTGTTGTTATCTGCTTGACTTCTCTTGGTATTTGGGAGTTTACCTTCTTATTGCTCTCTGACCTATATTGTAGGTAACGAATTTAAGGGCAAGTTAGAAAAGATGGACCGACAATCTGAGTCATCTGAGGATGAAGACTTCAATGTGAGTAATTTATTCCCATACAATAGTCTATACAATATATATATATATATATATGAAGAAGGCTTTAGTTATTTGTTTCATTTTCTTTTCCTTTTCCTTAAGGGAGTTGTCCAAGCAGATTTTGTCTTCTTTGATCCAAAACCTGATGATTTTCACAGTGTGAAAGCCTTGCTGCAATCTTACCTTGATAACAAGGAGTGGGATTTGAGTGGTTTTGTAGACTTGATACTGGGGCAACCCACTGTTGGAACCGTTGTTAAGTTAGAAGATGATGAAGACAATGGAGTTTTTTCTGTAATTACTGCCCTTAACGTGGGGAGATATAAGGTAAGAAACTTATTCTTTTGATGTGATTGTTTGTTTCTCTTCCTACATGAGTACAGTGGCTAGCTTGCCTTTGGTTAGATTAATCCACAAAGACATAGGCTGTCAGCTTTTAATTGTATGAAAGGGCAGTCAACTATTCTCTGTTTAACCTTTGCCTATTGGTTATATTAATGATGGACTGAACCCAATATGAATGGTTGGACTAAAGGTAATCATAACTGCTCTACTAGTAAATTGTCTGGTTTTACTGTACTAGGGGTAAATTAATTGATTCAATAGTCCGCTAGTACCTGGTTGTTTTTGATCTGAACTCAAGTCCCATTGTGTGAATGATGGACCTCTAGAATGTGATATTTTTAGCTAGTAAACAAGCTTTTCAAAAGGGAACGATTTGTTTGTGTAAAGTTCCCCAAACCTGAATTTAACTTGGTCATGATGTCAAGTTTTATCACTCATTGGCAGTTACCTCAATACCTTGTAATCTTTTTGAACAGGATTGTTTCATGACTATCTGTTCAGATGCCATTGCTTGTGTCAATGTATGAAATCTTTTATATAAAGTTTAGTGGCTAAACTGTTGCTGCTGTTTTTGATAGGATCACAAGTGTATTAAAGAGGTCAAGGAGTTTCTCGTTAACAGATGCCAGGAGAAAGATAAAATAGGCAACTTGAGATCACTTTTGGGAGACAAAGCACAGGATGTGGGTCTCTTGGTCTCCCAACGTGTGGTGAATCTTCCTCCTGAACTCTTGCCACATCTTTATGATGCGCTGTTTGATGAAGTCTCATGGGCTACAGAAGATGAGGTTAGATGTTTATTAAGAGTGGTGTACATTAAGAAAATAATTGTCTTCCTTAGGCTTTGGCCACAGGAAGCACATAATGCTGGTAACCTTATACATTTTTAATTAACTTTTTGAAGCCCACGGAAGAGTTGCGTAATTCCTTCCGCTTCAAATATTATATACTAGTAAGCAAAATTTACAAGGTATAAGATCTTCCTTGTGCTGATTGTACTTTTATTTCAGCATTTCTCTATGATCATTTCCTGACTTTGCATGCAAATCTACAGCTCAAGAATGAAAATAAGAAAAAGTTGTCAAGCACTGACAAAGATGAGGCAATAACATATGTTAAGCCAGAAGATGAGATTTTTCATAAGGTAATAATTCCTTGATTCATGTAATCCATAACATGTTATGTTTTATGGCTTTTCTCTGCATTTAACATTTAAATGATTCCTTTTCAAACACATTTCAGCTGAGCATGTGGTCCTTCCTTTTTCCTCTGCAAACTCAGCAGGTGGCAACTCATGAGGTTAGTAGGAGTCAACCTCATATGAAATTCTATTTTGAGAAATCAAATCTTTAATAACATTTTCCAATTATTGTTGGTTTCAACAATAAAGTTACCTGCACGAAGATTAACTACATCCCGTCACGCATAGATTACTATTATCATTTATGTTAATGTGTCAGTTTTTTCACATTGCTGATTAAAGCTACTAAAATAGTCTTGTAAAATAGTTCATATTAAAATGTCCTTTACCTTTCTTCATCAAACTAATGGCTATAATTATCTTCTGTCCATCAATATTTTGCAGCTAAAAAATTACCAGTTAACAGGGATCGTCATGGCAGTCAAAGCAGAGAACATTTCCTCATTCAGACAGCAAGTACATGCTTTGATAAATGAATCTTGAGTCTCATTCGAAGAATGCAAAGGTTTTGACTTTTAACAGATGTAGTCTTGACATAAAAAAGATTGTGAAGTTCGTAGATTGGTATTTGTTCAAGATGCAACCCAACTTATAATGATTTCTTGCCCCCAATTGGGAGAGGCAGGAATTCTGTTTCGAAAGTTACCAATTTTGTAAGTATAGCAGAAAGTATGACCTGTTTCAGTTGACAATTTTATTGGAATGGAAGTTAGTGTGATGAACAGCCATGGTAGCGTTTTCTTTTGGTCCCATTCTTAGCTGTTTAGTTGTAGTCAACTTTTGATCCAATATGGATCGAACCATGAGAATCCAGAAGCTTGGCAGTGGCACTCTTCAATACTCGCTTGATTTCATAAAAGGTGCCCTTTTATGTTTTTAGCTTTGCCGGCTTTACTTGTGCTGCAGTCAGATGAGATAGTTAATGGCATCGTTGGTGATGGAATTTTAACTTGTCAGCATGGACATCAACGTGATTCTGTAACAGCACAAAAGAAAAGAGAAAAAAAAAAAAAAAAACGAGAAACAAATGCAAGATCAGGGTTGGTGGCATCAAACGACTTGTAACAGACTGAAA
Source organism: Microcos paniculata (assembly GCA_030664755.1). Classification (NCBI taxonomy): domain Eukaryota; kingdom Viridiplantae; phylum Streptophyta; class Magnoliopsida; order Malvales; family Malvaceae; genus Microcos; species Microcos paniculata. The sequence goes on along the minus strand of CP131462.1, from coordinate 7,064,398 downwards.
GGAACAAAGCTGAACAAAGACACTTCGAAATTAGGTTTATTGCATTTCGCCAGAAGACCCCATCTTCATGGCATGTTCAGCTCTGCATGAGCGACGACGACTCAACTGGATGATCTTCTGATACTATTAGCAAACCATTTGCTTCATTCTTCACTATAAGACTATTCCCTGGCACCTCATTCCTTGGATCTTTTTTCTTCACAAACTTGCACAAACTCCAATCTCCATGCAATTATTCATTACAGGTGCTATGGCCCATGGGTTTGACCCAAGTTCTTACTAGCATTCAAAACCCATTTTCATTTTGCTTCTCAGTTGGGTTACTTCTTTACTTTTTTATCGGCTACTCAGTCCTTAGGCCCACAGAAAACATGTAAACATCTTTCAATATGCATTAACTCTCTTTGTCAGACATTTACATATTGTCCCACTTCGACTCTTTCATTATGCTCCAAGCAACTCTGTATAAATTAGAGTCAGCAAAAAGCCTGTAATCCTACAATTAAATTGTGGCCTCCAGAGAATTCGATTTGGATGAGATCCCATTTCAACTCTTACAGGCAATTAAGCAAATTTATCATCACAACTCAACAAGATACATAAATCGTTGGCTTTCATTTCAATCTTGTGCAATAATAGGCTTCGTAAATAAACGTACCAAAAAAATCTATACATGATGATGAAAACTTAAAATTGCGGGAAGGGAAAGCTCGGTAAATCTTTGACGTATGGCTAGCCTAAGCAACAATGCGGATCGAGAAGTGAAGTGGTCAACTAGCAAACAGAAATGGGAAGCTTGAGGGAGTCCACTTACTTCCTTTTTCGTTTGCCCATGCATCTTTTTTCTTCTCATCAAAGCCTCGATTAAAATAACTTTTTGTAAAGGTGGGGGCATTGGGAGGGTGACTTTGGCTCTGGCTTTGGGATTAATATAGTACTAATATATTAGAGAGATTAATTAAAAGTAATTAAAACTTATGATTAAGCGTAAAAGAAGGGAAGCATGCCGGTTATATGCTTCCAAGTAACAATCACCCTTTGTCTGGTCCCAATCGAATATTCTCATGCAAAGTGCAAAGTAACTTCTTTTTCACTTTAATCATCATTAGTTGAACTTTGGGTTTTGTTTATTACAAGTTACAGAGCTACTCAATCCATGTCTCCCCTTCTTTTTTATTTTTTTTTAATTTTTTTTATATTTTACTATGGGGAAATTATTATTATAAATATTTAAGATATCGATCGATAGAGTAGACAAAAGGAAAAGTTGGTAGGAGGGGGGGTTGTAATTTGTAGCATTTCAAGGCCAGAGCTGCCAATGAAGATGCAGAAGTGATTAAAAGTCAAGCCCACAATCAAAACCAAAATCAATAAACAAAACAAGAAATTAGTCGCCCACAGTTAGGGTTATATCACCATAGCCGCAAAAGCCATGCTCAAAGCTCAAAGTCGGTGAACATTAAATGAGAAGATCATTAGGATCTTAGCTAGGTAGTAAACTAGTAATAATATAATAATATTTTTCCCTTGTTAGGTTTTTTCTTAGTCTTGGCTTTTACGGGGGCAATATGTTCAACCTTTTTATATTTAGAAATCCCTTACCTTACCTGGATTTAAGATACAGTAATAATAAGTAATTATCATTGTTGTTTAAAGACAATGACAGAAAAGAACCAAGTTCATTGTTACAAGTACAAATTACAGTGTGGAGTTTTTCTATAAACAATGCGTGCATGTATTTAAAACTCGAGTTATATATAATATTTTTTGTTATAAATCTTCCAATATTCAGTAATTATATTGTGTTTCAACTATTCGGTAAATTCATTGTTGCAACATACGAGTCTAGCTAGGGTTTTTCTATAAACAATGCGTGTATGTATTTAAAACTCAAGTTACAATAGTTTTTGGGTTTAATATCTAATTTGATTTTTAAATTATATAAAAAAGAATATATTGATCCCTAAATTTTTTTTTGAAATAAACTAGTCCATAAACTTTTATTTTGAGACAGATTGGTTCTTGAATAGTCAAAAACTTAACGTATTAAGATAGATTAGTTCCTACACTTTTGTTTTGTCTCTAAATCTTTTTTTTCTATTTAGGACTTATCTGTCTCAAAATAAAAGTTCAAAAACTAATCTGTCTCAAATTAAAATTTAGGGATCAATCTATCTTTTTTGATATCATTCAGGAACCAAATTAGTATTAAACAATAGCTTTTGTTATAAGTTTCTAAGTGTTCAACAGTAATATTGTGTTTCCACTAATTTGTAGATAAATCTTGTCAGACCCTAAATAAAGAAAATTATCTTTTTTTCTATTAATAAAACTCAAACTCAAGAATTTATAAGTTGTAACACAAAAATCCTTCCCTTTGATCCAATATACATTCATCGGTTTTGAGCTATAATTAGTTAGTAAAAGCCATATTTGCATGTATAATTAAATTACAAACCACTTGCAAAGCCATATTTGCATGTTGTAAATATTTTTACACGATATTCAATCACATCACCTTATATTACGCGATTCGCTTACCTCTCTTCAATCATTTTCATGCGGGAAAAAAAAGGTTCAACTACGTTTTGGGAGCCAAAAGAGTTTTAATCTTTGACTGAATTATCTAGCTTTGACCTATAAGCTATATATTAATTAATATAGAATAACCTATTGGTGTGTTTTGAGCCACAAATTGAACTTGAAGGGGAAGAAAATTTGTGATGTGTGGGGCTGAGCTCTATGTTATTTAGTTTCCTATTGGAAAGGGTAGTTAGGTTTTGCAAATTGCAACTAGCTCACCTCAACTTGCTCATCATGACGATATGGCAAGTGATCAAGTTGACAAAAAGTACCTCTTATAAAGAGTGAAAGGCAATCTCTAATTTGATATAGAGTGTATATTAATTTTTGAAGTACATGATATGATATTGATAAGTAGAATTATGTTTCCACCCAAAAAATTTTTTTAAAAAAGATAGTACTAATTAAGTAGAATTATATGAAATATGAAAATTCATTAGAAAACTTTTTTATTAAAAACATTTGAGAATGTTCATTGAGTTTAGGTCAAAGAATGTATTACGAAGTCTCATTATTCGAGTTTAAACAAAAATGAACTTATTCAATAATTGTAGTAGTAAGATGGTACGTGAGGGTAGTTTAAGAACTTCAAAAAAATCACTCTCTTTATTCTATAATAAGAGTCGTTTTAGAGTTTTACACAAGAATTAAGGATTGAATGAAACTCTTCAAATTTAGATAATTTTTTATAAAAATATTGATTTACCCTTTTACTCTAATAAATATTACATACTCTCTCTTTTTAAATAAATGTTATTCTCTCTGTCCCTTTTTTTGTCCCCTTTGACTTTTCAAAAATCTTAAGAAAAAATAGTTGAATTATGTAGAATTACTTTGTTATCTTTGATGTGTGTAAGTATTTTTGGAATTTTGTGTAATAATGCGATAGTAATACAAGAAAAATAAGGGTAGAATTGAGAATCAAAGTTTAGTATTTGTTTATTTATGGTAAGTGACAAATAAATTGGGACATCTAAAAAAGGAAAGATGAACAAAAAAGGGGACAGAGAGAGTATTAATTAAGAAAGAGAAGGGTAAACATGGAAAGAGATAATCAATGCTCTATAAAATTTCTAAAAGTAACAGATATTTTGAAACAAAAAAAATTTCTCTACAACGATTCTTATTATGGAATGGAGGGAGTATTAAATAATGAAAATTATTAAAAAAATTAATATAGTATTCTCAATTAACCCACCACCTCCGCCTATAAACTAACAAAAATAAATATAAACTGAAGAAATTGAAACCAAACATTAATACGAAATGAAACAAAGATCACCCATCGACTTTTCAAAATCTATTTAAATGAAATTGGAACAAAACAATACAAGTACTAATAATGAATTTGATCAAATGGGGCAACTTGCAAGATAAGCAAAAAACCAATGAAGTTAATTAAAAATTCTGAATACAAAAATATCCGGCAGAGAATATCTGACAAACCTGTTCCATAATGAAATACTACAAGTTTAAAAAAAAAAAAAACCCTAATCATTAACCCTGCGATATATGATTCTTCCCCAGCTTTGATTGGTAGAGACATTTAAATTTTAAATAAATAATCCATAAATAAATGAATTAATAAACGATAAAAGAGCTGCAACCGTTGGTTAGCAGCAATAAACAAAGAATTTACCTCGGGCGTCGTTCCAGTTGCATTATTAGAGAAGCAACACGTGTCTCTAAGTTAAATTAAATTTTGGTCAAATATAGGGAGAAGTTGCATGTGAAGGTGTGTATCAATGATTGAACCCCACGTTGGTTCATCAATTAAATGGATTAATATCTAAATTTGCCGGCATCCAAGGTTGAATGGCGGTCTCGGAGAAAAATAAAATTATTTTTGGGGTTAATCCAATTATCCAATCTTAGGGCAAAAATAAAAGTGAATTTATGTAATAGTACTAATTTATGTAATATTGATCAGATCATCACCAAGTTTTCCAATTGTGTGAAACAAGTATATAAATCTTATTTTCTTAATTATGAGTTTGGAAGAATTTTCTCTGTTGGAAGTCCCATGAATCAGTCATGATTAATCAAATATTAGAATAGTTTATATAAAAAAAATTCAAATTTCATAGATTTATAGTTGATTTTTTTTATATTTTATAGCTAGGTTTATTTGGTTAATCTAAGTTCATTAAATACTATTTGAATGGATTATTATTAGCTTTGACCATAATTATAGGAATAACGATAAAGAAAATTATATGATCTAGGGTGGGGACACTTGCTCTTCTAATCAAAATTAAATACAAAATTCCAGATCCTAGAGATTGTAATATTCCTAATAGGAAAACTATAGGGTAAAATGAGAGAGACGAAAGTGATCCTACGAAATTACCTATCGATTGAATGTGTTTCGCTGCATGTTTTAAGATTCCTCTTATTTTGTCTGTTAAGGTTGTGCTTTGCCATTTTATTACACGGCTTGGCTTTTTGTGAGGTGGAGTGTGTGCTACTAAGGGCGGTGTTGGCCGTTGGGAGGGGAGTAGCTGCCTCTTCGCATGCAATTGTTAATTAGTAAGCAAGCAACAAGAAAAAGTTGATACTTCCTACGAAATTGAACTTTAACATTAATGCTTTATGTTTGGATATTGAAAGCTAGGAATCGAGAAGCTTAGCTCGCCTTGCTTGTGTATATTCTTAATTATGATACATGGGAGTTGTTATAATTGAAATCTTTATCACTGAAACTAAGAGCCCGGTTGATATTCTACAGTAAAGTACTTTATATATAAAGTAATTCCTTGTAAAGTTTGTGGCTGTAATCATTTTGTATGCAAAATGAATTTCCATTGTTTGATTTAGTACATGAAAGTTTTACATAAATTACATGCAAAATTTTTTGCAATATTTGGTTAAACCATACTTTCCTGTAAGGTTTATTCAAATATCAAATTTGTTCTTTTATTTCATGACTCTTTAAAAAATAAAAGATAATAAAATAATTTAAAAAGTTTTGAAGTTTCACAGTTGTGATGCAATCCACTTTCACACCTCCTTCTATATAAATACTTTCATCGGTTAAAGGTAAAATGATTGTAATTGACCACTTACTTTGTATCGTTAAATTTGAGAACAAACGTTGTAAGGTTTTTATAACTCTTAATTTTGCATGTAAAGTGATTAAATTACATCAAACAAAACATGCTCTAAGAAACTCGATATTCTATAATCAACATGATAGATTGCCATCGACAGTGATGTATATTAATCAGTTGGTTTCGTCTAAGTACACAATGTTTTCATAAACATATAGCACATAAGAATTACATTCAAGATTGGCTATAGAGAAATTTTAAAACTATTCAATTGATGGGAATAAACCACAAAATTCTACTCCGTCATATATGCCATTAGTGTAATATCTAATAGTACTAATTTACACAAATAAGGAAAAAACACCACCCAAAAAAAAAAAAAGGAAAGAACACCTCCCATTAATTATAATTTTTTTGGATCATATATACTCAAGTTTGAACTTAGAGATGAGGGATCATCAATATTTTTCAAATATCGAATCCAATGTTTGGTACCGTTAAAAGCTCAAGACGAATAGACTGATCGATTGAATCTACCCTTAGTTGACATTCGACATACCTCCCATTAATTCACCATTTTCCTGTTTTATTTACTTCCCACGTAAGTAGCTTCCAACTTTTGAAGAATATTGTTATCATTTTCTAAAAGTTTCTCGTACATTGTTGGAAGTATCTTTAGGACAAAAAAATTGGCTTAATGTTAAACATGGTATGGGTTACTTTTAAACGCATGTTTGCACCTCTAATTATAGTGACAAGTATATTTCAAAGTTGAGTGTAGAAGATATTCTCTCATGATCTATCACAATTTCAATTCAAATCAAGCCAATATCAATCACATTTCGTATAAGATGATCTTGGTGTCAGAAGATGAAAATGGGATGTATTTGAAATGAAACATGAAAAATGCTAAAATCTCGTACCAAATAACATTATTCCCATTTTTAGAAATATAATGATGGGTTGTACTGAAATCAAGTAAAGTCTAATCTGTTAAGAAAATTCAATTCTAAAATTCTCCACGAACCGAAATGATTAGAAAATGAAATTCACCCAGGAATAGTTCTAAATCCCCATTCCTCCTTTGTAGGCTTTTAGTCTTATGCACCAAAAGAGAAAAAAAGAAAAGAAAAGACTCCCACTGTTGTGAAAAGTATGTTAATTAAAATTGACTAAGCAAGAACAAGAAATAAGAATAGGAGAAATTGAGAATTAAAGGAACAAGAGAAAGAGAGAGAGAGAGATGGAAATGGAAATAAGATTGAAGGAATTGTAAGTATCATTAGGGAGAATGAATCCCAATTTATAGGCATCAAATGGTAGGCTATACAAGTTGGCAATTTGCACATATTAGCCCCATTATTATCATCACAATAATCATAATTTGGACAATTTGTACAACTTGCATTTGTCCACTTTCATAACCTAATTTGCATAATTTGCATTTGTCCACTTTCATAATAATTTGCACAACTTGCATTTGTCCACTTTCATAATACTCCCCCTTGGACAAATGCTACTATTAAAATTGGACGTGTACTGCCTCGTTAAAAACCTTAAGTCGGAAAAACCCAGTGGGAACAAAAACCGAACATAAGGGAAAAAGAGTACAATACAATTAAGTCCGTCTAATATGTCTTCAGGACAATATGTGCTTGTCTTCAAGACAATATAAGTGGGCCTACTTCAGTGTCCTGATTGGACGTGCTATTACTGCCTCATTAAAAACCTTAAGCCGGAAAAACCCAGTGGGACAAAAACCGGACAGAAGGAAAAAAGAGTACAGTGCACTTATGTCCATAATCGCTCCCCCTGAGATAAAATAAACTGCTACTTCTGGAGCATCTAAACATTTCCACTTCTGGGGAAATCAATCTTGCATTTTACTGACTCGCCTCATACCAATGCCATAAACTAATTTCTCAAATGTTGATGTTGGCAAAGATTTGGTAAATAAATCTGCAAGATTATCGACGGAGCGAATCTGTTTAACATCAACTTGTCGACTTTCCTGGAGTTCATGAGTATAGAAAAATTTCGGCGAGATGTGCTTGGTCCTATCACCTTTAATATATCCTCCCCTGACTTGTGCAACACAAGCAGCATTATCCTCATAAATTATAGTGGGAGAATCTATCACCGGTTTGAATCCACTAGCATTGTGAATATGCGATATCATAGATCTTAACCAAACACACTCTCTTCCGGCCTCATAGAGGGAAATAATTTCAGAGTGGTTGGAAGATGTAGCAACTAGTGTTTGCTTAGTGGAACGCCAAGAAATGGCTGTATCATTATAGCAAAATAGATAACCGGTTTGGGAGCGAGCTCTGTGCGGATCAGATTTATATCCTGCATCAGCATAACCTACTAAACCAGAGTTAGTAGTATTCTTAGAGTAGAATAACCCCAAATCAATGGTTCCTCGGAGATAACGGAAGATATGTTTAATCCCATTCCAATGTCTCCGGGTTGGCTCAGAACTGAAACGTGCCAACAAATTTACCGCAAAAGCGATATCTGGTCTCGTGCACTGTGCCAAGTACATCAAAGCCCCGATTGCATTGAGGTATGGTACTTCAGGACCAAGTATATCCTCACCAGATTCTTTAGGACGAAACGGGTCCTTTTGGGGGTCAAGAGACCTTACAACCATAGGGGTGCTCAATGGGTGAGCCTTGTCCATGTTAAAACGTCTAAGCAATCTTTCAGTGTATGCTGACTGATGGACAAGTATTCCATTCTTATTGTGCTCAAGCTCTAGACCAAGGCATAGTTTGGTTTTACCCAAATCTTTAACCTCAAACTCCTTTTTCAAATATTCAGCAGTTTCAGATAACTCTTCAAGAGTCCCAATTAAATTCATGTCGTCGACATAAACTGCTATAATAGCAAATCCGGTTTCAGATCTTTTAATAAACACGCATGGGCAGATGGGATCATTTATGTACCCTTCCTTAGTCAGGTATTCACTTAAACGTTGGTACCACATGCGGCCGGATTGCTTTAACCCATATAAAGATCTTTGCAACTTTATTGAGAATAAGTTGCGGGGAGTGCATGCTTCAGGCATTTTGAAACCTTCGGGAATTTTCATATAGATATTGGAATTTAATGAACCATATAAGTATGCCGTCACAACGTCCATAAGACGCATTTCAAAATTTTCTTGGGCAACCCAACTTATAAGGAAACGAAAGGTAACTATATCCACTACTGGTGAATATGTTTCATCATAATCTATCCCAGGCCTCTGCGAGAAACCTTGGGCTACGAGTCGAGCTTTATACCTCACGATCTCGTTTCTCTCATTTCGTTTCCGGACAAAAACCCATTTGTATCCAACAGGTTTTACATTGTCGGGGGTTTTAGTAATAGGCCCAAAAACATTACGTTTGGCAAGGGAAGTCAATTCAGCTTGGATTGCTTCCTCCCATTTAGGCCAATCTCGCCTATGACGGCATTCGGTTATGGACCGAGGTTCATAATCATCATTCATAATCTCATGAGCAGCTGAGAGAGCAAATGCATCATCGATGATTATCTCATTTCGATCCCATATCTCATTACAATAACTGATGGAAATTTCAGTATTCCCAAGATTGGTGATCTTTTCATGGGTTTGTACTACTTCAGGGGCAATATGCTCATGAACTTGTGCCACTTCAGGGGCAATATGCTCTCTTTGAATATTATGTTGTGCCACTTCAGGAGCAATTTGGTTTCCTCGAGAAAGATTAATAAGCTCATCTGAAGCAGATTCTAAATTCCTCCCCCTTCTTTTTCGAGGAACAGTGTCTTTTGATCCCATCGGTCTACCACGCTTCAGGCGCGGGCCATTTAGATCCATTTCGGGTGGTTCTACAGGAACATCAATCCTAGCTGGAACATTCGCAGCTGGGATGTGAGACTTTGTAACTTTAGCAGTCTCATTAAATGCATCAGGCATTTGATTTGCAATAGCTTGTAAATGGATCAATCGTTGCACCTCATTTTCACATTCAGGTGTTCTTGGGTCAAAATGAGACAAACTTTTCTCATTCCATGAGAAAATCTCGACATTTTTCTGTTTTCCATTTGTGGAAGCTTTTGGTATCCCAAGTGATGGGAATACTGTCTCATCAAAATGACAATCCGCAAATCTAGCGGTAAATAAATCACCCGTCAATGGTTCAAGGAACCGAATAATGGACGGTGAATCAAACCCAACATAAATGCCCAAACGGCGCTGAGGACCCATTTTGGTCCTTTGCGGTGGTGCTACAGGCACTTGTACCGCGCAACCAAAGGTGCGAAGATATGAAATGTCTGGCTCCTGGCCCAAGACTAACTGAAGAGGGGAATATAAATGAGAAGTAGTGGGGCGCAATCTAATTAAAGATACAGCATGTAAAACAGCATGACCCCACGCTGAGGATGGGAGCTTTGTCCTCATCAATAAAGTTCGAGCAATAATCTGAATGCGCTTAATCATGGATTCTGCTAATCCATTTTGAGTATGAACATGTGGGACAGGATGTTCAACTTCAATTCCTAATGAAGCGCAATAAGCATCAAAACTCTTTGATGTGAACTCACCAGCATTATCCATTCTTATGCTTTTAATTTGATAATCTGGGAAATGAGCTCGAAGCTTTATTATCTGTCCAAGCAAACGTGCAAAGGCGACGTTGCGCGTTGATAATAGGCAAACATGGGACCATCTGCAGGATGCATCCACTAGTACCATGAAATATCTAAATGGTCCACTTGCAGGCTGAATCGGCCCACAGATATCACCCTGGATTCTCTGCAAGAATGAAGGGGATTCATAATCAACCTTTGTCATGAAAGGTTTAGTAATGAGCTTTCCTTGTGAACAAGATTCACAAATGTAATCTTTGGATAACAACACCTTTGTATCTTTTAAAGGGTGTCCACGAGTATTTTTAAGGATTCTTCGCATCATTGTAGCTCCTGGATGACCAAGGCGATCATGCCAAAGTCCGAACACATCAGGGTTCACTAGTTTCCAGGGCATCGTAGCATATGATTCTATAGCTCGTATTGGGACATAATATAATCCCATACTAGAAGCTTCCAGCTTCTCATGGATGGTCTTCTGGCCCATCTTGTAGGAAGTGATGCAAAGAAATTCCTTATTTTGCTCATTAATTGTTTCTAGATGGTACCCATTACGGCGTACATCTTTGTAGCTAAGTAGATTTCTTTTTGATCTACCGCTCAACAATGCATCTTCAAGATACAATGTTGTGCCATTTGGCAAAATAACTGTGGCAGTCCCATAGCCATCTATAATATTAACAGGACCAGATATTGTCTGAACATTTGCCTTGCGCAATGTCACATTTGAGAAAAAGTGTTTGCCACAAAGTATAGTATGCGTTGTAGCACTATCAAGCAAACATATATCTTCCTTTTTCTCAATGTGTCCCATTTGCATTTATCTTGACAACTTCAGGTGTCAAGTTCCATAAAATTTAACAAATTAATAATATGATGCAAAATATAAACCAACAAATATGGAATAAAACTCATGATTTTATTGACGACCATATTTATTTAATATCTTCCTTGGTAACATAATTATCCAAGGGTATGGCAAAACATAGATGAAAACCCTCAGGATCTATTTCTGGGGACTTGTTATTTTCATCAACATTATATAAAGAAATCAGAAACCTCAAAAGGTTTTTCATTGCCAAGAATATGACAGTTTTCATTGACCAAAACCTTATTGATTTCAGCATCAGTCTCAGTTAGGTCAATGGCATGGGTCTCAACATGCTTGCTTTTCTCCTTCTGGGATGCTTGGTATAGATCAACCAAATGTTTGGCCGTACGACAGGTACGTGACCAATGACCAATCATTCCACAACGATGACAGGTACTATCATCATGCTTCTTCATGGGCTTTTTACCTTTAGGGTTGTGTAGGGAGTTATTTATATTACGGTTAAATCTCCCACCACCCTTACGGAAAAAATTCCCATGCCTGCGCTCACGGCCTCTAGGACGGCCAACATTCTTACTTGAGCCGGCATTTGCTTCAGGAAATGCCTTAGAGCCAGCAGGTCTTAAATCATGATTTTTAAGCAGCAACTCATTTGTTTGTTCTGCAGTCAACAGGACTGAGATCAATTCAGAATATGTTTTAAACTGGCGCTGCCGGTATTGCTGTTGCAATACAATATTCGAAGCATGAAAGGTGGAGAATGTTTTCTCTAAAAGCTCAACCTCAGTAAGCTTAACACCACAAAGTTCAAGCCGTGACACAATATCATACAAAGCCGAATTATAATCGAACACGGACTTGAAATCCTGCAACCTCAGATGTTGCCAATCATAGTGTGCTTGAGGGAGGATGACAGTTTTGGTGTGATCATACCGCTCTTTCAATCTTGTCCACAAGATCAAGGGATCTCGGACAGATAGATATTGAACTTTTAGGCTATCACTTAGATGCCGACGGATAAAAATCAAAGCATTTGCCTTATCTTTATCATTAGCATTTCCATTTTCACCAATGGTAGCTGCAAGACCTTGGCCTTGGAGATGCAGTTCAATATCGAGACACCATGACAAGTAGTTATTGCCACTTACATCCAAAATTTGGAATTTGGGCTTTTCAATATTTGCCATAATTCTGAAAAGAATGGTCTCAATTAGTTTGACAACTTCTGGTGTCAAAAATATTTAGAAGGAAATCTTTACACAATGAAAATTAAAATTATCTTGTGTATAGAAAATAAATTTTGTATGGAATCAAACCTTCAGAACTTACCAAACTTCAAACTTGCTTTACTTTAGAACACTCGTGCTGATAACGTGTTGTGAAAAGTATGTTAATTAAAATTGACTAAGCAAGAACAAGAAATAAGAATAGGAGAAATTGAGAATTAAAGGAACAAGAGAAAGAGAGAGAGAGAGATGGAAATGGAAATAAGATTGAAGGAATTGTAAGTATCATTAGGGAGAATGAATCCCAATTTATAGGCATCAAATGGTAGGCTATACAAGTTGGCAATTTGCACATATTAGCCCCATTATTATCATCACAATAATCATAATTTGGACAATTTGTACAACTTGCATTTGTCCACTTTCATAACCTAATTTGCATAATTTGCATTTGTCCACTTTCATAATAATTTGCACAACTTGCATTTGTCCACTTTCATAATACCCACATAATTTTAGTGCAGTTAATGGAGTATATGTTGTATAACCAATTTTGGGTCTTTTCAAACAAAAGAAAAAATTTTGGGTCTTAAAGTTAAAACACTAGAAAGGAGAGAGTGGGTTAATTGGGCTCTGGGCCACCTGCGTACATGGTGTGTTAGTTGAACACTCAAGATCTGGGGACCAAAACCAAAAACCTAAATATATGAAAAAAAAAAAAAAAAAAGCTGTCTGGTCCACTTTAGTACCTAAAAATATATATTTTTCCTAAAAATATATAAAATAATGAAATTGAAATAAGAAAGGATCAAAGATTTCTCTGCCTCACAAATTTTTCTCTTCAAATAAAAACAAACTGAAATAAATAAATATATATAAAATGAAAATTCCTGGATCTGCCATAGTCCACACCTCTCTTCACACTAGACCCCAAATGCGATCCTTAATAGCATCTTCAACTATTTATTTAAAGCATACTAAAGTAGAAAAAAAAATAAAAATTGTTTTTTTCTCTCTCTCCTTCTGACATTGTAATTATAATGAATTAACTAAAATATTAAATAAGATTAAAATAAATCTGACCCACCCTTTCCCTCTGTTCATTAATCATTGATCATTAGCACAAACAGTTGTAGTGCTTTGTGCCCAACCATATGAAACAAAATTAAATTAAATTAAAAAATCCCACCTCCCTCTCTTTTTTCTCAAAACCCAAATACAAAAAAGAGTAAAATTAAACTTTATTCCACGTAATTTTAAATTCTACTAATAATTAACCAACCAATAAAAAATTAGTGCTAATATTTAGCTAATTAGCACTCTCTTTTCAAAAGCTTTGGTAAATTAAATTGAAAAGTAAAATAAAATGATGGTTTGAGTGACGTTGAAGGCCTGGCATTTTCATCCTCTCCTTCCTTCCTTCCTTCCACCGTCTGTTACGCAGTTTTAGGCTGAGATTTTTGGAATAGTAAACATTATTTAATGGATTAATTAATTCATCATTCATGGAAATATAAAATAAAAGTTTTATTGAAAATTTTTTAAAGAGAAAAAAAGGTCAAACAGACATTTCCTTTTCTTTATCTATCTTTGCTTGCTCCTCACTTTCTCTCATTTCTTCTCACACTTCTCCTTTTCTTTCCTCCCCTTTGCTTTGCTTTTCTAAACTCCAAAACACTCTTTTCTTTGCTTTCGTATTCCTTAATTGAGTCACATAGCATCATCATTGTATAAGAAGTAAGAACAAGCTTCCTTTTAACTCAATTCTACTTTAAAAAAAACTTTGCTTCTCTCCAAGGTCTTAGCCAACGCGTCCCACTTCAAAGAGAAAGAATTTTTTTTTTGTTGGTTTTCACTTGAAAACAATTCTGGGTTTTGTTTCTTGATTGCTGATTATTGGTTTTCACCCTTGTTTTTGATCTGGGTCATCGACTTTTTGAATTTTTCCCATGGATAAAGACAAGATTTTTATGGGTGAGGGACTAAACAGAACAGCAGCACAACCGAGTTGGAATTCTTCCATGTTTGGGATGGAAATGCATACAAATGAGCTGAATTGTGCAACAGAACAAGTTGGGAGCTGTTTTTTCAATCCCAATTGGGATAATTCAATGGATCAGAGCGATCCCTTTGAGTCAGCATTGAGCTCCATGGTGTCTTCTCCAGCAGCATCCATTGCTGGAACAACTCTCCCTGCTTCTTCTGGAGATAATGTAATGATCAGAGAATTGATTGGAAGATTAGGAAACATTTGTAATTCTGATGATATTTCACCTCAGCCTTTCATTAAACCTAATAACAACACTAACAGTGCTAACACTTCTGCCTATAGTACTCCATTGAATTCTCCTCCAAAGCTCAATCTTTCCATGATGGAATCACAGATCAGAGGGAATTTGAATTTGCCAGGCCTTGGAAACCAGTTGCCAAATCATCCAAGCTTGGTTCCATTTTCTGCTGACCCCGGATTCGCTGAGAGGGCTGCTAGATTTTCCTGTTTTAGTAGTAGCCGTAATTTTGGTGCCCTGAACGGTCAGCTTGGTTTGACTGAGACTGAATTGTCTCAAAGATTACTTCCGAGAATGGATTCTGTAAAGCTTTCAAGAGTTTCCAGTAACCAATCCATTAAGGTTACAGGATCTCAAATAAATGCTCCAGAGAGCAACAAGAACTCGCCGCAGGATGGGAATTCAGGTTCTGATAAGAAAAACACTACGCTGTCCAGGTCTTCCTCGCCGGAGAATGCGGAATTTGGTGATTCCAAAGAGGAGTCTTCAGTTTCTGAACAGATCCCAGCTGGTGATTTAAGCATAAAAGTCCAAAATGATGCCAATGCCAGGAAGAGGAAATCAATTCCGCGGGGGAAAGCTAAAGAAACTCCATCACCAGCAGCTACTGATGCCAAGGTAGTAATTCTGTTTTGCACATAATTAGGATTCATCTGAATTCTCGAATTCCGTTGAGAAATCTTAAGGAAACCAACGCTGGATATCTGTTTTCAGGTTGCAGCAGAGAATGGTGAATCCACCGCAAAGAAAAGCAAGCAAGATGAAGCCGCTGGAAATGCAAAGGAGAAGATAGAACAGAATGGCAATGCTAAAGCAGCAAATGATGGAAATCAGAAGCAAAATAAGGAGAATTCCAAGCCACCAGAGCCGCCAAAGGACTACATCCATGTCAGGGCCAGAAGGGGGCAAGCAACAGATAGTCATAGTCTCGCTGAAAGAGTACGAAACTTTAAAGCAATGATCTGTAGTTATTCCTGCACGGTAATTAAGATTTGTATTGATCTGAGAATCTTTTGCCATCTTGTATTCTTCCAGGTCCGAAGAGAGAAAATAAGTGAAAGAATGAAGTTCCTTCAGGATCTTGTTCCAGGTTGCAATAAGGTGAGCAAATTGTGGTAATTACTGAAACAGTACCATTTTTGGAATGAGTTTAGAATTCCTAAATGAGGAAAAAAATTGCCTTGCAGGTGACTGGTAAGGCAGTTATGCTTGATGAGATTATTAACTATGTACAATCCTTGCAGCGTCAAGTTGAGGTAAACTAAAATTTGCCAATTGTCTCTTTTATTCTAAATTTTAATGTTGATTAAAAATTTAAGTGCGGGAATAAAATTTTTGTGCTGACCAATATTTCTGCAGTTCCTATCTATGAAGTTGGCTACCGTGAATCCGAGAATGGACATCAGCATGGAAGCCCTTCTGTCAAAGGATGTAAGTTCATTTCCACGATATTTTCCTCCATTTATGGTATAGTCATCTGAATTTGCAAGTGACAGTCTTGCATCCATGGTGTGCTGCAGATGTTTCAGTCTCGTGGATCTTTGCCACATGCCCTTTATTCAATGGATTCTTCAGCAGCAGCCTTCCCTTTTGGATATCAGCCTCAGCAGCAAGGACTACCTCTACCCACTTCTGGCATATCAAATAATCTCGAGACTCAATTCTCTATGAATCCACTAACTGCTGCATTGCGTAAAACCCAAGGCTTGCAACTGCCTGCTATTGATGGTTTTAATGATGCTAACTCTCAGGTAATTAATAAAATAAACTTGTCTAGTTTGCAGTTAATTCCCATTTAATAGTGTTCAGAATCTCAATTTGGAGACTGAACAATTTCGTCTTCAGGTTCCATCATTTTGGGAGGATGATCTCCAGAGCATTGTCCAAATGGGATTTGGCCAGAATCAGCCACAAAGCTATCAAGGTAAGCATAATTCATCAAGACTCTGGCATTATGTTTTAGAACTGACAAACTCTAGAATCAAATGTTTGATCCACATTTTGTCTGGGCTGCAGGGCAGGTGAAAATCGAGCTGTAGTTACAATTTAGACAACACTTTCTGATCCCCTTCAGTTCAGCCCCTCCAGGAGCAAGAGGGGCCTTTGTACATAGAGAGCAATTTACGGTTGGAGTGAAAATCTTTAGCCCGGAAGAAGAGAACAAAAAGAGAGAAAATTTTCTCTAAGTTTAATCTCATTTCCCAAAACATTGTTTCTGCAACTTATTCTTTAGTGAATTCTTATAGGAATTCCTGATTGTAATATCTTAGAACTAATCGAAATCAAGTGCTGCACAAAAACCACATTCTAAGATTTTTAGCTCGGGCAAGAGAGGAATCTTTTGGTGGTGATGGGGGTTGAAAAAATGGAGGGATTTTTATGTATACTTCTGTTTCAACCGTGTGTAATTGGCCTACAAGGTGATAAAACAAATTGATCTTTTTTTTCTCTTCAAGTCATTAAGAATCTCTTGGATATATATCTTCTTATCATTACTGCCTATAACTTTGGCTGAGATCCTTCCGCTAATTTTGGTTGGTTAGAAAGACCGATGAAAAGTGCACAGATAACATCAAACTGCAAAGACAGTTTGTGAGAAAGATCCCATGAATTTATCCAATTTTTCTCTCTATTTCTTGGCAACCAAACAAAAACACTACAACAGGTTAATGAAAGTGACAACATATTCCTATTGCTTTCATATTTAGCTGGAAAAAAAAATTTTGATGTGGTTGGGGCCTGGTGGGGGGTTGGCCCCAGGATTAGAATGACAATTATGTTACGTTAAATCGCGTAACTAGTGGGGAAATTTTAGATTCTTACTTGTAAACAGCTGTTAAAGTGGGGACAAATTGTCTCTTAAGTCCAACTGATGATTAAGAATGATTTTGTGTTTTGAGCTGGAACCCAAACTCTGTTTTTTTTTTTTTTTCTTTTTTGAGACATAACTTTGAAGTTTGAAGTTTACTGTAATCAAACAATTGACAGCAAACAGCTACTACTCCATATACCAAGCAGGAGTACTTTCCTTTTTTTTTAATTATTTTTTATTTTTTCAAAAGTGGGGGTGGAATTGAGAAAGAGCATCAAAAGCCCAGGTTGGCATTAGTGAACATCTGACTTGGCTGAGGAATCAGAGGGTCTTTACAGTCCCATCCGCTTTAGAAAATTCTGAGAAAAGAAAATATGTTACTATTTGGGAAGAATAAAGACTAAATAAAGTAGTGGAGTTCAGATGTAGATAGATACCCCTTTCAAAGACAGCAGGGAAAAACTTTTCCATGAAAGGCTGTCCTCCAAAATTCCAAAGTCCTACATCTTCCAAACACCCACAAAAGAAAAGAAAAGAAAATCTTCTCTCTGGAACCTTTTTGGTGTGCCCTGGTGACTGATCCATAACTGAAGAAAATTTATCAATTGCATTTATGTTCAGAAATTGGATAGTATATTATTGAATGCAATTTATGAATACATACTACAAGAAGACAACCAAGTACAACATACAATCATGTGTATTTATTAATCTGGTCTCCATGGCTCTTGCTTTATTCAAAACTTTTAATGAAAAAATGGGCAGGGACAGGCTAGGAGAATTAAAAGCAGACCTTTTCAAGTGCCTTACATTTCTGGGCATTAAGAATTTCAGATTTCAGACGATATGGTACAAATCTAAAAATCCATGGCTGCTGCCTGCTGCTAATCTTTTCTTTTTCTTTCTTTTTGTTGGGTTATTTGGCTTGAATTTTTGAATGCTTCATTCTCCACACAAACACCTTTTTTTCTTTACCATCAAGAGGGAAACCAGGGAGACTTTTTTCTTGGATGGATCCATAGATTTGCTTCAAAGCATTTTCTACACATTGCTAGTTTTCAAACTTGAAACTCTGTAATGTTGTTCAGATAGGCTGCATTCAATGCCTTTTGACTATACAGCAAATTCAGAGGTCATTCTAAACGTGACAACTTCATGATGAACCTCTTATGTCTCTCATTCATCTCATGGAAAAAAAAAGCAGGCATTTACAACGTAGATGGTTCAAAATACTTCAAAAGACAGTTGTCTTCTAGCTATAAAAGCCTCATTGCTACACGTTTTTACATGGACCATTTCATGTAATCAAGTCTTCTACAAGTACAAAACAATCCCTCAAAAAAGTTTATCTATCAAGTCTTGTAATATACATACATTAGACCAACAGCACTAGTTGAGGTGGTAATGACCTCTATCCCGACAAACATAAGAATAGAAGTTCGATATCCCTAAAAGTACACTTGTTGGAAAAGTTTTAATTTTAACGTTCCTAATTTAAAAAAAGATTAGTTTTAGGTTAATAAAACCTAGAGATATATTTGGTTAAACAAAAAACAGTATAAATACATTAGACAAAAAACATATGGCTCAATCCATTACTCAAAAAGTTGGATTTGAATATCTCATTTTCGACTAATGTTGTAAACGATAATTTATCGTTTGATATGTTAATAAAAAGTTATATTATAAAGTGTAGTTTATTTTGATTGAATGAGTTTGACATATATACTACTACATGAATTGCATGATTATTCTTTTAAAGACAAATTCCAAAATCCATAATTATGAGCTTTAACAGTAATATCTGAACTTCTAATCAGAATTTGGTGAGTCTAATTTATCTTTCTTCTTTTGTAATTTTTCCTGTTAACGGATATGGTTGATAGATATGCTGCATTAAAGACAACTCAGGTAGATAAATTACCCTGATTCAAAGGGATATTGCTTTGACAATTAGTCAACAAAAGAAGATTATTTAGCACCTGAGATTTGGGAAAGCTAATACTTAATTTAGATATTGTTATGCAGCAACCAATAAAATTGGTCCATAAATTATAAACTTGAATCAGAAAAGCGGTTGCTACCTGCCTTCATCATCAATGTCACCATTGACAATGACGCCAAAGCAAAATTACATAACTAAATCTAGCAGGATGCCAGCAAATCAATCTATTGAGTGTGATTAATCACTGTTAATCGAAAGCGATATTCTTAATCCCCAAATTAACTCTAATAATCCACCTAAGCTTTTCACTAGTAGATCTTATCATTAGCAAATAAAGATGGTCGCAGTAAATTGAATGTCTGTCATTTGAAGCAAAATTCTTCAGTTGGTAGTGATTTATGGATCTTCCAACTTACATTTGAAAGGTAAAAGTGTGAAAAAGAAGAAGAAAATGAAGATAATCACTATCTAACTTCAAACAGTTTGGTAAAATTAGTTGCAGAATTGGGTTTTTTTCTCTTTTGTTTGATGGTTATTTGTCCCACTCTTACAACTGCATCTGCATTTAACGTGACAGAACCAGATTGACAGCAACTTGAATAGTTTGGTTTCTGTTAATGTCATCCACTTCACTTAAAAGATAACTGAATCTGGTACATGCCTACTAGACAGTACAAAACATTGAATAAAATTTTCAATGTTAAGCGTTACCAACAGTTCACCACCCGTCATTCCAATAAAACTTTAACACATGATTAAATTTCTTGCATCAAAAGTTTTAAAACTTTAATCTTTTCTAGAAAGGGTATCTTTAAAGTTAAAAATTTAAGATAAATAAACACGTTAGAGAATCGGATCACCCCCAGACTGAAAAAGCCTGACAATTTCACACGATATCTTAGAAATTGACCTGAACAAACGAATATTCAGTGTGTTTATCCATAAAATTATCCATCATTATCAAGACAAAAGATTGAACTAAACATTCACAAGAAAAGTTTTTAACAGCATCTAGAAAGTTCCCCCTACAAGTAATTAGCTCCGGTAATGAGGAGGAAAGGGAGGGGTCCAAAGAAATGAAGAATGATCAAGAGAGATTGATGGAAAATGTTTGTGTTCTTGGTGGGGTTTACGAGAATTAATTATGATTAGAGGGGGTCCATTAACCAGGCTGTCACTTATTCCCATCTGTTAACAGTACCCTTCTGAATACCCTTTATGTCTCTTTCTTTCACCTCTCAGCCATTCCCTCTCTGCTTTAACTTCGGTTGGTATCAACTTTGATTGGATGTGGGGATAAAAATAGAAAGAAAAACATCAAACCATAAAAATTTGTTACAAAACCAAACTATTTTTCATGTAGTACTATTATTATGCTGTCAAAACCTACTATCGTTTTGCTTCACCAAACATAACCATGTAAACTCCAAACCACTATTATTACATGCAGTACACAATTTTGGTGGAGAGTACTCTCAACAATGTGGAAGACATTAAAGCAAGAAACAAGCACGAGCTCAAATCAAAACACTTCAAAGTCATGTGATATAAGACATTTGATAACAAACAAGAATGCCAAATCATATGTATGGTTTTTTTTTTCTTTTTTTCTCATGGTTCCTTCTTTCGTAAATCTTATACGAATACCCGAAACACTCAAACTCGTAACTTTTGAATGAAATCTCTATTTTTAACCGTTAAGGTGTATGGAAAAGGGAGTTTATATATATAATAATATCTGTTAGTTTGCTATTTTCTTGAAAGAGAATTGGTTGAAATTATCTACTCTACACATGTCATTTTCAATCATTTATATAATTGTATTGAAAATCTGATGGCTTAGTCCTTTCCTTTGGGATCTTATATTATAGTGTATGTGGAAGAACTGGGGATGAATGGTCAGGGTTTAGAAGCTTACATGTCCTATTTTATCACCAGTGAGGGAGGCCGGCCCTTCTCAGGGCTTTGTAATATTGGGTCTCTAAAGTCTGAGAAATGGTCCACAGGTAGGGATAAATTCTTGTCAGAGAGAAGACAACGCCACAAGGTGGTTGTTTTATGGTCTGCATGAAACGATAGAACTCTACTAAATCAGGAGGTTCTCAATGCAAGTACTTGTGAACTGTCTTGTTTCTGCCTTCCCATAAAATAATTTTTTTTTAAATGAAAGAAACAGAGGGCTGGGGGGCCATAAACATACTTCTCTGATCCAATTGAAGGATTGCCCCCCTATCCTATTGACACCAAAGCCAAACAAATAAATGATCTAACCCTTTTCAGATCTTCCTTCTGGTCCATTGTCTATGCCCAATTTTTTTTTTTTTTAAAAAAACACCCTTTGGGGGTCCCAACCATATCCATTATCACCATAACACAAACAAAAAACTTATAGACTCAAACACAAGTTTTTAATAAGTCTGTTTTCTTCTTCTGTCTATCTGAGATTGAAATGTGAACACACGTTAGTCTGCATTCGTGTCCATCTTGTTGCCAAGGGATGGTAGAAGCATGGATAGATTGGACAATAAATACAGAATCAAATGTGAAAAATGGGAATCATAAGAGAAACGGGAGAAGAAGAAAAGAATATAAATCATTCATTCAACTCTTGTGAAATGAAAGAATCTGAATTTGATTACAAAGAACAGTGAGGGAACCAAGAAACTTGTCCCCTAGATTGGCAACAATTGGTATACTAAGATGAACAACAAAACAGCTACAATTTTTTGGACCTATATGACAGAAACTATTAGTAATACATACACTATTCGGCAGTTACACTTGATCTATATGTTGCAACGATCATATCCTGAAAACCATGATGAGTTTTCTGCAAGTTTTGATAACTCACCATCTTCACCGTTATAGAATGGTTCAAATTCTTCTCGCCATCGCTGATCATTAGCATCATGGATTTCACCTACGTCATACTTGGCAATGTTAAAATTATCATAAGCAGGCTGTATGGCTTCTTTAGGTAGACGCGATTCTGCAAGTAGCTCATTAAGGGTGTGAATCTCATGTTCATGTTTTCGCTTTAGTTTATCAATCTGTTTGTGAGCCTTCTCAGTTTCTTGTTCTGCTTCCATTGCTCTCTTCTGCAATTATTCAAAACAAAAAGTAATCAGAACAGTGCCAAAAGCTCCATCCACTGCTGAAGGTCGCTTTCACTCCGAAAGGAGCTATTCTGCAGTTCCAATTTCATGCAAGCAGAAGGTTAAAATTAAGGTTTGCTGGTAAGACTAGCAAATGCGAACCATTTCCCTACCACATTCAAACCCAGGGAACAATTTAATAGGAACCCCTAAAATGGGGTAATGTGTTGATCCAACAGCCTACAATTTGCAGCAAAGAATAATAAAGCATAGCATGTGGGATAAGTTACTGTACTAGAGAGCACTATATTGTAAAACTTTTGGCCATGTCGAAGAAAGCATGCAAGAAAAGGATTTTGAGTGAGAATGGAAAAATAAAAGATTGAGAAAGATTACTGGTCTGACAACATTAGGTTATTTATGCATTCTCTAATTCATTCTGCCTTCACCAAAAAGATAACAGAAAAAGAACTTTATGACTGACAACTTCTAAGTACATTAAAGTGCTCAAAAAATGAGATTCAAATGTGTTACCTACAGCAGAATGTGTACAAAAATTTTCCATTTTCATTTCCATGGTTACATTAATATCTTTACCATTCCAATGAAAGAACCAATCATTAACCAGATGATGGCTAAAGCTTCACCAATATGTTCTCTGCGCATTGTTATATGTGGTATAAATATAAGATATAAACTCATCTCATTTTAAAGGCAATCTTCTTGGCATATTAGCTTAGACATTCTATACTTTAGGTTAAAGACCTGATCCGTAATTTACATTGAAAAGGTAATTGACACCTCATGACTGGGTGTTTACTTTTTAGTCACAAACAACATAATGCAAGGGGCTTTGCATAGCCAAGGACAAATACTAATATATGTTTTGTTGTAGCAAAACATTTCACAAAATGAAGTAGAACACATAATTTTCACATATACAGCCTTACTGACTCATCTTGTCATTTATAAACTCCTTTATTGACCCATACCCCCATGCAAAATTTTACTTTGGAAGTCAATAAATTGAACCAAAATGTTTCCCAGCTTAACTCTTCCATGATAACCATTCTTTAAAGCAATCTGACAGACTGAACAGACACTTAATCATCTAACATTTTATCCTTCATGAAAACAAAAAACTAATACTATCTAACAACAATCTTAACATCAACTAGTAACTGTAAAGTGCATCAAAACAGATAAAAACTTCACTTACTTGGGAAGCAGCCACAGCTTCTTCCGCTTCTTTTAGCCGTACAAGCAATTCGCCTGCAGCCTGGACTGCTTCAGCAGTGTCCCTCAATTGAGCCTGGAGCCCTTTGTTCTCATCCCTAAGATATCGCCTCTCCTTTTCCCTTTCGACTTTCAATGCAGAAATTTCAGCGGCAAGGGCATTGATGAACTTAGATTCAGCACCCCTGACCCCCGCCCTAGCAGCTGCCTTTTTAACATCATCCATTCCCTCTTGAATCTTCCTATGCCTTGCAAGCAATTGAATATGCTTTTCCTCAAGATCTGCATACTGTTCAAGCATTCTTGCATGTCCCTCCATAGCCATCTGCATTGCTTCCTTTAATTCTTCCGCACATTTCTTCTCCATATCCAGTTCCTGCTTCGTTTTTTCAGCCAATAACCTACTAGCATCAAGTTCAGTCCTTAATTCATCTGCAAGAGAAATCCATTTGCTTTCTGCCTCGGTCCACCGAATCCTCTCTTGTTCAAATTTATCTTCAATGCTCTCTTCACTCATCTCTGGTATTGCACCAAGGGGTGGAGGCACATTGGGCTCACACAAATACGTCAACTGCGGTAGAGAATTTCGTTTTCGAGCTGATGCGGAAGAAGAGTCTATATAATACTGTAACTGGTTTCTTAAATCCTGAATTTCTTCCAGCAACACTTCCCTCTCACCCAAATCGTGAAAATTTCGAAAGCGCTCCAGTTCATCCTGAACTCTTTTCAACTCAATCTTTGTTCTTAAAACCTCAGGGTGATTCTCATATCTCTCCTTCAGAAGCTGTAGGCAATAGGTAAGATATAGATGCATAAAACTGTTAACCTAAAAAAACTTAAAGAACCAACATATACCTTATGCTCATGCGTGAGGGAAACTAGCTCTTCTTCCATGAATTCCTCAGTAGGTAAAACACCATCCATAAGGCTTTCAAGGCGAAGAATTTTATCCTCCCTTGTCTGCCCTATAATGGCATTGCACTCTCTCTCATGTTTGTACTGTTGCACCTGTACACAACGGCCAATATGTAAATAATCACAATTTGCAATGAGATGGCCACATTTTGCTCCTGGCAAAATTACTGAGAAACCTACCAAACGGTTTAACTGCAAGATCTCTGAAGCTTGCTTGGCACAGAACTCTTCAAGTGCCATTTCTCTCCTAATAGATCCAGCCAAAACCTTCTCCACTGCCTGTGGAATACGAAGACAAAAATGTCAATTATATGTTAGATAATGGATCTACATCTCAGGAGGACCAGAAACCTTTTACCTTGGGAACTTGCTTCTTCATTTTCTCAGCAGACTCTGACTCATCAACAGGGACTAACTGCAGGTTTGAGCTTTCGTTGTCCTCTTTGCTCTCCAGGTTTGTTCTCTGTTTACAATTACTACATAGATATTCAACTGGCTTCTCTTCTTGAATCTCATTATCTTGAGGAAAAGTTTGGACTCCAACATCAACTTTATGAGCAGAAAGGACTGGCTTAGAATCAGTGGGTTTTATTGAAAAACGGAATGATGACCTTCCCAATGCTAAACTCCGACGGTGACAAGATTCAATAATCTCAAGACCCCGATGAAGGCTAGCGGCCAAATGTTCAGTTGGTGTGAAAGATACACGCACAGCCTCTGCACCTAACTTGCCATCATCCTTGAGATCTTTCTGTGAAGCAGTGAGCATTGAAGATGTCCTCAAACTCTTCCTACTCTGGTTGACTCTAGGTGAGACGCTTCGTATTGGGGATTTAAGAATCACAGAGGAATCCCCATCAGTTGTTTCAACAATTAGAGGACCTGGATTCTCATTGACACTTTCAGGATCACTATGAACATTTGGGGTGTTTGTAACAGGTTCAACACAATCAACAATCAAAATTTCAGAGGTTTTAGGCTGTTCAGATATTTCTTCCTCCATGGTCACATCAGTATCCTCAGCATCTTGTGCTTTGACACATTCAGATGTGTTAGGCCTTGGGTCACCAGCACAGTCACTTTCAGAGGTGGTATTTCCCAAGTCTGATTTAATTATCTCAAGTTTGGTCACTTCATTTCTTGAATGGCAAAATAGATCTGCTGATTGCAGACCTACTTGAGCACACAGATTCTCAACAGCTTCCTCATCAATTTCCATCTCCTCGTCACCATCTTCATCAACATGAGGTAATGTCCTTGGATGATTGAGGCTAAATTTTAACAAATTCAAGCTCCTACGGGCATTCCATCCAGTTGAGTAGCTTCCATTGGGGTCAGTTTGGTTGTTTCCATTAGCTTTCATTCGATGGAGTTCATCCTGCATGGTTCATTGACATTTTTCAAATTACTACACTTGATCATACAACTGATAGGACAGCGGGGGTGGGGAAGATTGACAATGAGAATATACCTTCAGTTGTCGAATCACTTCACGTAGAAAGTTTACATCATCCTGCATTACTTCATTGACAACTGCCTTGTTCTTGATTGCCTTTGCACGCTGAGCAAATCGTAATGTGCTGAATGTTTCACTCTTACAGCTGCATCATGGACTCATGTAAACTTCCCTTAGAAAAGAAGGAAACAACTTTGTAAGTAAAATAAGGGCAACAGTAATATTACCTTTGTGCTGGAGAAATTGCGCACACCATTGCTAATTTTGCATTGCCACCAAGAGACTCCTGCAATAAAAATGTCAACTTGGAGTCTCTGTAGGGGATATGCCTCTGCTTTCCAGTCTGGGAAACTTCAGCAAGAATGTTTATCAAGTTCCTGAACTCCAAATATATTACATAAAATTAGCAAAAGGCTAGCAATGTATGCCTCTTGACACATTTATCAACAAAGAAGCAAGAAAACATAGCCCTTTTGTCTTCTCTAGAACATTCAGAAAATATAATTTTCTAATAAATCACATTCCATTTCAGCTAGGTAGATTATCACCCTTAAGCTAAATATGCTAAAAGTAGTTTTGGACAATCATTTGCTAGATAAGCTCATTTCTTAGTGTAGTTTAAAACTCTGTTTAGTATCCCTTTTCCTTTCCATGTAATATCTGATTACATGTTAATTTTGCAGCATGCTTCCTCTTTTCTGACCTGAATAGTGAAGAGGAGTTATAAATTATCATATGCAAAGCAGTCAGTCCAAAAATAAAAAGTGATGGCGTATAACAGGCTCCATTAAACTGGTTGTAAGGCAGTCTGTGTGCAATTTGCAACTGTAAAGTCCATCACTCAAGTTGACATGACATACAGAGCTCAACAATAGTCCATACTATATTTTGCCAACAATTTGAAATTTAAAAGATTCAGATTAGCAATCTATCATAGTGTAGTCAAAGTCATAAGATCTACGCTTTTTGTACCAAAAAGTAACAACTAGAAGTTGAACCTGGAGCTTCGAATAAAAGATGGACCTGAACTAAGACATGCACATGAAAGAAAAGATAGAAAAGAATACCCAAGCTGTGACAGTGAACGATTAATATTCCCTGCCTCCTTTAAGCGCTCCCCTGCAGCACCAGTTAATTTCTGTCTCTCTGAGCCAGCAAGATCAACGAGATTTATTCTGCTTGTTTTAAAGCTACTTATACCATCTGACACACTCTGCAAGAATATATAGAGAGCACTTCAGAATCCCTCAACTCAATTATAATTAAAGAGAAAAGCCAATGAAATAGTAGATATTATTGTGCAGAACATTAGATCCTTTTTGATATTTTATTATTTACAAACTTAACAAATTAACAGAGATATAGAATTGAAGAAACTTCCTGTTTATAGATCTGCACAAATTGGTAATTTGAAGCCATGACTTGGTCTTAACAAATTTGTAAATATGGAAAGAGATATACTTGCTCAAACCTAATCTTTAGAAACAAATAAATCGTATGAAATTCAATGCATTATTACCTTACATCGGGATTCAACAACACAAATAAAAACGCTATGAGAACGGGAACTTTCAGCATTGATACTAGTTGCACCTGTCCTTCTATTTGATAATCCCTGCATCATTTGTGCAGCAGTTCAAACAATAACTTAAAAATTAGTCTTTCTAATTAACAGCAAGTTTCAACATTCACTTTTATCAAATTGGAATAACCTTAAAAATAAATACAGCTAATTAGAAATCATAGATACAATAACCTTAAAAATGAATACAGCTAATTAGAAATCATAGATACAAGTCTTCCATTTCCATCAAGCAAATGTTGAATGTTAGCATTCGAAAGAGAAGACATGAAGGTTTCTCTTCATGAGAAAATCCACAAAGTGAAAAACAATAAGCAGTCAAAGTATGAGCAACATAAAGAAAACAAACCTTTATCAACAGTTGAGTCACATCCTTCATTGAACTTACATACTCCTCGGTTAAATTCTCAACATAGACTCCAGATTTTACATCTTCTCTTATCTGGATGAAAATCATAAAAAAGTATTAAAAAAACAAAATATTTTGTCCCAAAAATAGTAATTTGAAAGTATAAATATCCATTCTACCTGCAGGTTTCTTTGATTTGGATCCAACAAATCTGTAATTTGCTCATTATAGATCTGCAAAAGGAAATGAGAAGCAATATGTAAGAAACAACAATAGTCCAATTATATCAAAATTTACAATCTCCATCAGTCAGTAACTCTACCTCAAGAAAGGAACAGCGGCATTGATATGTGAGTTGCTTATCGACATGCTTAATTTGCTCCTACAAGTAAAAAGGAAAATGTCAAAAATGCAAACTATGAAGTATGGTCCATTCTTCGTATAAATTTTGAGCAAATTTACTGATGAACCTAATTGAACTTTTACCTCATTTATACGGGCAAAGAGTCGCTCAAAAACACGGGGAGTTAAGCCTTGTTGGTCACTGGATAAGTTTTCTTCCAACAATGCATTGGCTGGACCCCAAATGGTATAAGTCTTTCCACTTCCAGTCTAGTGAATTCAAGTTTTCAGACCCAAAAATTAAACAAATTAATAGCATTATCACATGTTGCATTATAATTTACAATGGTCAAAACGAAATTGGAATTGAAAAAAGCAAGTACCTGGCCATAGGCAAATACAGAACTGTTAAATCCAGCAAGACAATTTTCGACAAGAGGTGCTCCCACAAGCTGAAATATATCAAGCTACAGCACAAAAAAAAAAGGGAAAAACAAAACGTCGAAATTTTTTAAGGCATTTGAGCAATAATCAAAACAAGCCTACTGAATCATGTTGGAAAGAGAAGAGATCTCATACCTGAGTTGCATCCGCGTCAGCAACTGAGTCAAATGTGAAAGTCTGTCCATTGATACTCAAAGAATCACCCGTAATTTTCTGAACAATCATTTCACCTTCTTCCTCTTCTCTAATCGGTGGCCGCATCCGTACAACCACCTACAAAATTGCAAAAAGAAAGCTAAAAATCTTGTAATGTAAAAGAACTAAACAATTTAAAAAGAAAAAGAAATACCTTAACACCGGAATCGGAAGTTCCAAGGACGGCATTTTCGGGGAGGGTTTCCGCATAGAGTTTGCGTTTGAGAGGGTTGGAGGAGGGCGGGCGAGGCGGCAAAGGGCTCTTGACCTTGGCGATTGAGGTTGCGGCGGGGGAGGGCTGGGAGTTGGGATCGGGAGGCGGTGCGTTTTCTTTGGACGATTTCTGCCTTCTCATGGATTTGGATTTAGAAGGTGTAGGGTTGGGGGAAGAAGGATTCTCCATTGGCTCTCGCAAGACCGTGTTTCTTGGCAACATGAAGTGCTTCATTTTTTCTGGGTCTGAGAAAGAAAAAGAAAGGAAAAGAGCAGGGAAAAGGAGAGAAAGTGGAGTGGAGGGGGCGTTAGGGCAAGGAAGCTAGAGAGATGGAGAGAAGGAAAGAAAGAAAGAAAGGAGAGTGGAAGTGAGAAAGCAAAGGTGTACTAGCCGTTAGAGGGAAAAGGGCGTTTGAAATTTGGGATTTTTAATTATTTCACATGTCTGTATATTACTTCATTTTTTTATTTTTGTTTTTTTGGGTGGTTTTTAGGGAAAACAGTGGATTTGAAATTATGTTGGATCTGGAGCGTTTGTTTATTGGAGTAAACCAAGGTGATTGATGGGGGCCCACTTCTGATACTACGCCGTTTTCGATAGGCCCAGATTCTATTGGGTTAGCTCCCTTTTGTCTTATCATTTTTTCCCTCTACTTTTAGAATTAAATTTGCAATTCGACCACTGAACTTTTTGTTCCTTTCAGTTAAGCCCACTCAATCCAATTAGTAACTTTTGGAGCCCACACTCACCCATCTTTCTCATGAATTTGGCATTGATTTTCATCAGTTGAAAACTGCAAGCAATTCTTGGCAAATTATTACTATTGAAAGTATCAAAACAATTGACCGGCCCCCTTTAACCTAATGGCAAGGCGTTAAGGTTGATTATCTTTAAGGCAGAGGTTCGATTTGAATCCCTGATCTCTTTTATAAATTTAAATGTAAATACCAATTAAGCTAAGAATTAAAAAAAATTAAAAGAAAGGATCAATGCAGCAATCAACCTCCTCTTATCTATCGGCCAAAGTGTAAGGATCGATTATCTTTAAGGTTGAGCTGAATTCGAACTCCTAACCTACTTATAGATTTAGTCTGTAAATACCACTTTAACTAAATGTAAAAGGAAAGTATGAAATCAGTATTGAGCTGGGACCAAATAGGATGCAAAGAGTGCTTCTGCTGCCTTCCTTCCTGCCCACATATCGTCAATTCTAACACTTTGATTATGTTTAAAGTTTAAACCAACAATACGAATGGCGATGCAAAGTATGGAAGTGGATGTCAGCAAGGGAGAGTTGGGAAGCAGAGGAAGGGCACTTGTCCATCTACGTATACAGGTGTCCTACTCTCCTTCCACTTTTCCTCATACGCAACGCCCATCCAACAATTTTCATCACCAAAATATGCAATGCGACAATGCCCGAGACGATAAGAACCAACGCAGTTCACGTTTTTCTTTTTCTTTTCTAAAAACCAGGCGGAAAATAAGTAACACAACAAAACAAAGAACACCATTCGACAATGCAATTTTGAGAATTCTGTCCAAAACGCGAAGCAGTGTCCCCCATAACATGCATGACTGCCATGTCATGTCGTTTTCCCTTATGGCTAAAATACGCGGCACGACGTTGATGCTCGCTCTCTAATCTATATCTGGCTTTCTCTGTCAACCCCATTTCTCCACCTTAATTTGCGTGTCAAAACACTCCCCCATTCATTCATTACCCACCACTCCTCTTTTCCTCTTGCACTTTTCTCTTATCTATATAAACCCAAACCACCCTTCCCCTACCTTCACAAAATCGTGATCATATTACCAAAACATCAAAGGAAATGGCGAAAAATGAGGTGATGATTCTCTCTTTGCTGTTCGTGATAACAGTGTCGTCCACGGTGGTTAATGGTTATGGAACGTTGGTGGGAGGGAAAACGGAGATAAAGGACGTGAAGGCGAACAAAGCGGTGCAAGACCTCGGGAAGTTTGCGGTGGAAGAGTTTAACAGAAGCGTCCAGGGGGGATTCGGGGGCAGTGGAGAGATGACGAGGTTGGTTTTTTCTCGGGTGGTGGAGGCTCAGAAACAGGTGGTTTCGGGGATCAAGTATTTTCTGAAGATCGAGGCCTCGCAGAGTGGGGATGCCAAGACGTTTCAATCCGAGGTTGTGGTGAAACCATGGGATCATTCCAAGGAGCTGCTTCGCTTTACCCCTATTGCTCAATAGATCAAGGCTATGATCTAGAAGCCCCGTTCCGAGTTCGTTTTGTGTTTCATTGGCACTTTGGGTTTCCATTTTATGTTTGTGATGCCGGTAGAGAATGTTTCTTTTGTTTTAACTTTTAACCTGCAATTTTGGTGCATTAAGAGTCTCGGAACATGTAACTATTTTATCAATAAAGGAGTAGAATAATGCCGATAAACAATCGTTTACCAGAAATAATTGATTATGTTCTGCCAAGGAATTTGAATCTTTCAAAAGAGAGAATGCACAAGCCGCTCACGTTTTCAACAATGAAGAATGGCCGATTCTCTAATGGCAATTCATGGGAAAGAGTGGGGAAGAATCCATCCTACCCCACATCTAAGCAGCCCCTGTTATGATGTGAATGCTACACAATCCATCTAAGCATTCATAAAACATAAAAAACGGGTAGAGAAATTCACAAACCTCTGCTGCTTCTTGAAATAAGTACAAGCAGAAGTGTTCACAGATTAGCTGTTTATATATAACAGAGATTTCTTGACAACAGTGAATTAGTAATCATTATGGATTCAGAATGCAGTTTGGGTACCATATATAGATTGCACTTGGGCAGAAAATAAGAACATGAAATCTGACATAAATTAGGTATCTTAATCACCGGCGAGTTCTTATCCACAGCAAATATCTGTCGGGATCAGGCCTTAAAAACCTTCCTAACCAATCATAATAATATCAACTTAACAGCAGGCCCTTGGTTTTTATCTACAAAGCCATCTTCAGTTGATGCCTATCTATCACAAGGAAATTCTTGATCATTCTCTGTTACTTTAAAGGGTTGCGGTTGCTGACCGGAGCAGTGCAGATTCCACATCTTAAAATATCCACGTTCAAGGTTCCTCACCTGAATTTATGAATTAAAAGTCAAATCTTGTTAGAACTGCTGATAATGCTAAGCAGGAGCTTCAATTATATGGCATGAAAAATAGAAATAAGATCTCAATTGTAAAACTCACCCAACGTGCTGTGTCAAAAAGAGGGCAAGTCATACGGGCTTCTTTCAGTTTATTAGAAAGATCTTGGAGCTTTGGACGATTTAGAGCAAGTGAGACAGCTCTGTCTTCGTATTCTTTCAAGCTTTTAATGTCAATAGGAAAAGCACCATTATCAGCAACAAAGGCAAAAATGAGAAAACAATAGCATTGACTGCTTCTTTACTCAGACAAACATGTATAAGCATTAGGGAATTCTTTTTGGCTTCTTGCAAACCGAAAAACATGCTCCCTTGCTAATTTCCAGCCCCTTTGTTATTTTATTATCAATCCATTTCATTTATGTACCTAAAATGACAGAGTGCTAAGGCCCATTGTTATGGTGAATGATGACTGCTAGCCTGCCAAGAAGAAATTATCTGGCAGCAGGTAAACTATGCTTTATCAACTCATTTCATTGATGAACCTAGAAAGAACTGCTACGGCTTATGATTATGGTTAATTATGCTTCATTATGCTAACCTGACAAGAAATTGTTGGGAAGGCAGGTATGCCATGCACTTATGTCAGCTTTTTTCAATAATTTTAGACAACTCAAATTCTCCGTTTAATGTTACAGCTATCATTTGCAACCTTTTCAATTCCCCTACTGTTTCTCAAGAAAAATGCTTTTTCTCCTTAATTAGATCATCAATCACATACCTGCTAACGATCATTTCCTCCCCAACACCAGTCGCCAGACACAGTGAGCCAGCAACTCTAGTTGCCATCTTTTCAAGCGGAAGGGTCACCATGGGAAGCCCAGCCCATAGAACATCAGTGCCTGTTGTGTGCGCATTGCATAAAGGACTGCTCCAAAACAAATAACAGGTCACTAATGAAATCTAAGCCATAAGATTTACTCTGCCTAACTAAATAAAAATTTAAGACGAAATATAAATATACTGATCTCTCAAGTTCAAAGGAGAAGCAAAGAAATTCTAGTATATATTAAAATATTTACGTATCAAGGAAGAGATCCGCCAAGGCACTCCGTCTTATATGTTCATTTTTCATGGCAACATCTGTAAAAATAATCTGATCTGACCGCACCCCTTGCTGAGTTGCATCTGAATGACACCAAAACCAGTTCTTTTAATACACTATTATACTCATTACCAGCAACAAATCTAGGCATTTTTGAAGATTTAGAAGAGATAGATGATGAACAGATACTAAGATACTAGAACACCTACATGCACGAAGTCTCATCTCTCCTGCAGCTGGGAATCGAAGAAGCCAAAGAGCACTATTTGGAACACGCTTAAGAATATTGCACCTGAGTTTTGATAGCAAGAAGCTGAGTATATAGATAAACTAGCAAGCAATAAACAGGACTAAAAATCAATAAAATTTACCATGTGATGAAAATGTCAGGATCCATCTTATAGAGCTGATTGAAACATGCAAAGATAAATTTGTCTTCTGGTAGTCCATAATCAGACCTCTTCGACCAGCAAATTGGATCCAAGACATCACGGTTTTTCTAGTCACAATTGGAAAGCAAACAAGAGAATTTAAGGAACTACGACAAATCATGGTACCACGCGTATCACAGAGACAAGGAACCATATCTAACCTGCTTATAATCATTTACAAAGTAACAATGAGGAAGCTGAACAAGCATCTCGGAGTAGATGTGAGAAAAACGGAGAGGTGAGACGAACTGCAACAGGAAGAGAAAATGAGGTATAAAACAGAACAAAATATATCCTGAGATATAATCCAAAGAATTCACCCACGGTTCTCTAACCTCATCAGTGACCAAATAGTGTATGTATGATGCACCAGTAGTCCCAGGAAATCCCATGTAAGAAATCTGAATAGGAGCAGGTTGCATAGCAAATATCTCATTCCTTGCACCCTGAGAGACCAAATTTGAGGCAATTAAACAAAGAAAACAATAATAATAATAATAATAATAATAATAATAGCAGTAAAATCCTAATAAGGTCATTCATGAAAGAAAGGAAAACAAAGGATTTATGAGAGGTTGAACATTTATCTTCATCTAAGTTTGGTCACAAAGGCATTCAACTAAAATTCCTCCCTATTAGTTAGAGCCAAATAAAGCAAACAGATAAGAAAGATTTTATGTCTTTTACCCAAAATTTTAGAGTTTCAGTTGAATTACCAAATGGCTGAAAGTTGATACCTTAGTATAACCATTAAGATTGACAAGAATTTGTATTCTATCCTCATTTATCATCTTTGCAATCATGTCAGAGGGTATGGATGATACATCTACGAAGTGTTCGGCTTCTGACTGGATACGCAACCTCCATTCTGTCCCGTCATTCGGACTCAATGCATAGCAGAACACCTGCAACCATATATTCTTAGTTCTATAATTGACTGACAACATAAAAAACAGTTTGCATTGCCAACTCGAATAATTAAAGGTCATATGAGAAGAGATCAATTTTCAAACCTCAACATGTTCTCTGTTGTGCATGCCAAAGACTGAGCCCATGAGATGGGATAGGGGATGGTTACCAAAATCACTACTCACATATCTGAAAACAAATAGCTTGCATTAAAGGTCCAGAGGAAAGAAAAATATAGAGCATGAGAGAGAGAGAAAGAAAGAGAAAGAGAAAGAGAGAGAGATCTCAAAACATACCCCACCCTTAGGCGTCCATTTCCACCCTCACTCTTCACGGGGATAGGTGCAGGATGGTTAAAAAGAGGAATTGAATAACGGGATGCGATAACAGAGCAGTGTGCTGCGTATTTACGACTATGGAGAAGAACAGAAATCAATCAGATATCACATCTTTAAAGTTCATAGTATCATCACATCCAACAACATCACCCAACTTGCCTGATTTCTAGTGCAAGAATCGGATCAATTGGATAGGCTATTGCATGGAAAGGCTGCACGCTGGGAATGACTGACATCTGAGGGTAAAATGAAAGCTATCAATGCTTCTAGGTGAGAGATCATCTACGAAGGGAAGTCAAAGCAAGAAATTGAAGCCAAAGAAAAAGGAGAATAGCTTATGGCAAATTGAGTAAACCTTAATCTGTCTCCTGAGTATGCCTTCAACTTCAACAAATTTATTCTCCCGGTCCTCCCAGTCACAAACACACTGACCAAGAGAATATCATATTAATTAATCACAAAAAACAAAAGAGAAAGAAAGAAGTCAACTGAGTTAACCAGGGCAGCTCATATGGTATAAATCTTGGTGCACCATATGAACGTTCCAACCTTAAGCATATTGTGCATATACAAAACAGATAAGTGCACATCTCTGCTTTCCTTTTGTCATGGACTTATTGCACATTATCCAGGTACTATTTAATTAAACCAACACTTGAACTGCATTTGAGGTCCTATTTGATCCTGAACTATATTTGAGGTCCTATTTGATCCCTTTGTAGCGGTCTATACCTGTAATGTGTGTAGAAGGTTACAGGTTGCTTCTGGAAAATCAGGGCGAAGAGCCAGTGCTTGCTTATAGCTTTTTATTGCAGCCTCAACGTGTCCACTGCAAAATGTTGGAAAGCACAACACATTCACACACTTAAACTTCCATCCATATAGAACAGGGTATCTGTATTTAAGTGTCAAATACCTGTCCTTGTAAGCTGAAGCCAAATTTGCATGAGCTTCAGCCATGGATGGCCGAATGCTAATAGCTCGTAAGTAGTCTTGAATGGCTTCATTTACTCTTCCACTCTCCTTATATGTATTCCCCCGGTTGACAAGTGCATCAGCCGCCACAGGATCAATGCGCAGAACTTCAGTGTAACAAGATATAGCATCTGAAAGATTACCCTGTGGAAGTAAAGGAGACAAAACTATAACCATGCATCAGCATTGTATATAAAAGTGAGTGTGCAAGAGAAGATACACCTACCTGCTGTTTGTAAATGATTGCTAAATTGTTGAAGGGAGCAGAAAGTCCTGTTGTTACAGATAAAGTTGCCTTGTAGCATGAAGCAGCAGCACTCAACATATTCCTACAATTAAGAATCATTATCGCACAGTGGAATCCTATTAAAACTCCAAGCAAGCAGAATGATTCCACAAAAGCATAATCAATGAAGTACAAACCATTCCATATATATATTCCCAAGGTTTGTAAGTGCCTGAGGATGGTTAGGTTGAAGGGCCAGGCATTGCTTCATAATACAACAGAAACAAAATCAGAATGGTGTTGTTGGAAATGTGGAAAAGATGATAAGCAAAGCAATAAAAAGGACGGCAGAATAGAATAGATAAGGCAGCCTACCCTATAACATTGCATTGCTTCATCAACTCTTCCAGCATCTTTCAAAGCATTACCCTGATATTAACAAATCAAGAAAGATTAGTATAGAAATTACAAAAGGAACAATAAGTACTAAATTAGTAACAAATAGGAAGATATAATAGGACCAACCAAATTGTTATATGCCTCCAAGAATCCTGAGTCAAAAGTAATCGCTCTCCTATAATTGATAATTGCCATATCCAGGTTACGTTGTTCGTAATAGATACTAGCTAAATTGCCTGCAGAAAGGTTTAATTGCAAAATATTATTAGTGATAAATCAGAGAACATGGTGTTATTAAACAGACTACAGAAACTTCTCTAGGAGTTTAAAAGACATGGCGAAGCCAGTTTGAATGGGCAAGCCCTAACTAGCCACTATTTAACCATGAGAGACATGGGGGCAAAAGAAATTACAAGAGATATCATCGTTAACTTTCAACATTCATCATTTGCCATTTATAGCTCCAGAAGAGTCTCATGACTTGATTTTCTACATTCAATTAAGCCCAAATCTCAATCTTCCGTAATTCAAATAATATAACCCATCCACTCACAACCTCTAAATAACGGATCCACTATCTCTGAAGGCTCAGAGGGAAAAAAAAAAAGGAATAATCTGGAAAGAGTTTTTCGGCATCTTTTTAGCTTAAAGATGTTAACTTAAATCAAATAAATTTACTTAATCCCCAGGGAACCTTTATGATGCATACATTTTTTAGTAGTTGCGTTCAAATTCAATAAAGAACAGCTAGCAATTAAGTGCTAACATTGCGACTCCAAGACTTAAAACCTAACTGACATGTTGAAAAGTATCCGCTATACTGCCAGATGCATAAATATAAATAGGAAAATCATATATATCTATAAATCTAAACTGTATTACAACGTACCATAGGCCATAGCATAATCTGGTCGGATCTGAAGAGCACGCTGATAGCATACGATAGCCTCTTGAGGCATTCCCAGAGCCTGGAAAAGGCAAAAGAACGTGTTTTTTTCTCCAGATACCTGTCCTGGCATTGCAGCCACTTGACCTTACTAGCGTAATAGATTATAGCTTACCTTATAAACACTTCCAAGATTTAAGTAGGCATCAAAAAATGTTGGTTTAAGTCTCACTGCTTCCTGTAAATTAACAAGATTATCAAATCAAACTCAACAAAAAGGACAACAGTAGATAGAGAGATAGAAATCGCAGTGTGATCTACAACTTTCAATGCAGAATGAGTTGGCCTATTGCATATATGCATTGGTATACAAAACGGTACTAGAATTATGATTCAATGTTCAATTTGGTACTCAAACAAAAAATCCAAGGAATGTGGTTACCACTAGAATATGTTCTTTTCAATTCATTTATCTGACAGTTTTAGCTTGAGGTGCTGATGGATCACTAGACCAATCATTTATCGATTGAAAATAATAATCTGCAAGTGTTGCTAGTAAAATTGTCCAATAAATATCATTAAACCATGGAAGAAGAGGAAGAAGAAAACTTGATTTGCTTTCTGGGTTTCTTTTATCTCTTTTTGCTTAAAAGACTGCTGTCTTTTCTTTCAATCCTTATTACTCCAAAATAGCTGGTAAAATTGCTGGATCCAAGCCAAAAGGCAAGTGATAAAGAAGTGCCCTTCATTAAAATATGTAACACATACCTTATAATATTGAAGTGCCCTGTTAAGATCCCCAGCCTCCATGAGAAGGCCAGCAAGATTGGACCATGCAATTGCAAAATTGGGTTGTATACGGAGAGCCTCAAGGTAGCAATTGTAAGCCTATAAGTAGGATTAACTGACTAATTAAAACGGAGATAAAGTACAAACCAATTAATCATGAAAGGCGCTAGCCCGGCTTGTTAACATCAAAGCAAGAAAAGCAAAGTGCATAAAGCATTATAAACAGATTGACGCAAAAGAATGGAAATTTCCAAAACAACTTAAAAGTCCATTTCATGTCAGTAGGGTTCCAAGCTCTTCAAATCTTTCAACAGGCAGGACCAAGTCATAGTTACCGCAAAAAGACAGTATTTAACATGAACATAAGAGGATTAAATCTTTCTCAAGGAGGATGGACCGATTTTGCGCAGGAAGAACTTGCATCCAGATCGGTTCAGGAGTTCAACAAGTACTAAGTTGGAAAAAAGATGCAAACAGCACAGCAATGCACTCCAAACAACAATGATTAGGTAATTAAACATCGAATACAATTTCTATGGCAGACATGACTTTATTCTCCTTGTGATCGTAAGGACTTCTAAATGAAACTGGCAGAGATATTTACCACTCATGATCAAGTCATAAGATATTTAGTTTATTACCCAGACAGCCAACAGTCAAACAACCAAGATGTGCAATATAGGCAGACAGTAACCAGCTCGAGCACCTCAAAATAAACAGCAGTAAATAAATAATGAGAGGGAAAGAGATGACATGATCAAGGTGGTTTGAGCTTTGCCTTACCTCTTGCACAAAACCTTGAATTTTCATTAAATTGCCAAGGTTACTGTGAGCATCAACCTGCATGAATGAGAAAATTTTCATAGTAATCTCAAAGAATCTTTCAACCACATATCAGGAAAGAGAAAAAAAGAAGTATGTACCAAGTGGGGATTTAATGCAAGGGCCTGGCGGCAACATTGAGCTGCCTCATTAAGCCTCCCTTTCCGGATGTATGCACTAGCTAGATTTGACCACGCATCAGCAAAATTCGGCCGAAGCTTCAAAGTGAAAATTCAAACCAAAAGTAAATAATCCACTGAGGCTAAACAATAGCAAAAACTATCAAAATGCAGTAAAATCCCCTTGCAATCAGGAGGGACAAGAATAAAAGTAATAATCAGCCATTCTGCTCATGAGATTGCTGATCTTAGTTATTCTAACGATATTATGAGGGTCAACGACAAATGAATAAATTCAGCAACATTCGAAGCTTTAAGCTTACACATAAGTTCTATAAAAACCACAACAATACTTGGGTTTTCATTTAACAGATGATATTACTTCTTTGAAATATAAAAATAACTTCATAACAACTTCTCCTAAAAGTTATTTTCACATCCCAATATTTGGAAATGAACTTTTTGAAACCAAAAAATGATTGGCTAAAAGACCGGAGTGGGGTGGAAATGGCCAACACCGCATGTCAACACAATAAAGGACTATCTAACTCCGTTTCCTTTTAACCCCAATCTAACTAAGTCATCTATGATGCACCCAAGACTGCCACCATCAAAGCCATTAAAAATCTAGGCCACATAACAAAGAAACCATTAAAGGAATCTATTAAAACCCTTGCACCAAGGGATTTGCCACATTTTTACCTACATATAAATAAATGGACCGTTTATAGGTTGTTTTTCCATGATGAAATAGCAGAAGAAAGCTTGAGTTATATACTCTTTGTCCTGTATGATAATGTTAAGGTTCTAAAGACTACTTTCAATTCCCCTTACCGCAACATGATGAATACCAGTTACCACACTATTTTTGTTTTTTGGTACATACCACACTATTTTGTTATTGAAGCTTATGAAAGGATAAAACTGAAGCATGAAAGTAAAAATAAAGAGGAGTAGAGGACAAACTAAGATTCGGAAGATTAAGTTATTATTTCATGAATGCTTCCATTTAGAAAAAAGATAATGAATATGATGCCACTGAACCAATTAACTACTGACACTAACCTCAATAGCAAACAAATAATACCGGATTGCAGCATCAATATTGCCTTTCTCCTGCAGCATAAAAAGTTAGTGATATATACACACCACGAAAGGGGCAAAACATTTAAAAGCAACTACGATCAAAACACTTAGAAAATACCTTCCAAGCATTTGCCATATTTCCATAGCACTCTGCAACCTGTGGATCAATTCTAAGGGCTTCTTCATTCTTCGCAATGCATTGATCATAATTATGTAACTGAAGAGAAACAAAGATTTCATTGTCAGAGGCATTTAAAACTGCTCCATAATCCAAATAAAGCATCTACAACCTTATCTAAAACTAAACAAGAAACTTTTTGTGTTAAAAAAGAAGAACATCAGAAAATTCTAGAAGTTGCAGCCAACTGAGTTACTAGTTAAAGAAATGACCAGCCAAATTAAACTCCGTGAGTCAACCACTCATGAGAATTAGTCATATGAACAAGTATACTTAGAGTACAAATAATACAAGACAGAAATCAAACAGAACTTATGACACCACCTGATAATGAATTGCACCCAGGAGAAGAAGATTATCAGTAAGGCGCGGGTTCCTTTCATAGACAGTACTGCTATGTTCTAATGCATGCTTGTAGTTACCAGCCCTGTAATTTTGATGAGCAAGGGCCATGAGTGTGTCGTCATCAACTGAAAGCCATAAAAAAAAGATGCCTTCAATCTTTCATTGAAACAATGACCTCTTCACATCAATTACAGTTCACCAAAAAAATGGGAGAAAGAAGAAAAGGAATATATAAAAAGCCAAATAATATCAAATGTAACAAGGTGTTCTCGACAGACATGAAGATCACAGTTGCCACACCACCATCAAGCAAAATCAATAATGTAAAAGGCGCAAGGCATAACATAAGCACTAGAACCCTTTACATCGCCGAAGGCACAAAGGACAGAGAAAAACACTCGGCCATGTAAACAAGGCACTAATTTTAAAAGATGTTTGATTTATAAGACAGAAACTTCAAAGTATTGTATTCAATAAGCTTAGCAATATGCAATTCAATTTTCCAGAAGATTCTTTTGAAGGAAAACTTAGCAAAGTCGAAATTTAGAAACACAATTACAAGTAAATATATCAATGCATCTTTTCACATGAATCTACAAGGGTGACATTGCGATCAAAAGTCCTAGAACTGAAAAAATAAAAGAAATTCCAAGGAAAAAAAAAAACCTTCATGGGAGTCCAGAGCCGGGGAGAGCTTAAGATGTGGCAAAGCCGAAGAGGACGAAGCAGCTGCAGGCGCAACAGCACCTCCAAATTCCGAGTGCAGTCTCAGTGAATCATCGCTGTACGGAAGCAATTGAACCTGCTTCTGCTGTTGCTGCTGCTGCTGCTGCTGTTGAAACTGTTGGCTAGGATGGTACTGTTGCAGCCGCGGATCGCTCTGTAAGGAGAGCATTTTTTCCTGCTTGGATCACGAGAAAACCTATTTTTCCCAGGAAAGGTAAAGAAAGTGAAAAGAAAATCTCAAAGTTTTTTTCTCCAGAAAATTCTAGTTTTGGGAGAACCCCCCCGCTTTTCCGTTGTGTTGTCTCTCTCTCTCTCTCTCTCTCTCTACGACTTGTTGCCAAAAGCGACTAATCAGACCGTTAAACGTCGAGCTTCTCTTGTGTTCGGTATTTATCATGTGTAGCCCATTTTAGATCATGGCTAGATTGACATCCAATAGATCCTCACCGCGTGGCGGGAGCGATATTCTCAACATTTAAAGAGGTACTTGGTAGTCTCCAGAAGAGGATTTATATTCTGTCGAAATAGTACGGGTCGTAGGGGGTTTGAAGTCAACTTGTCGTATTCGAGAGCTTTTCCGGCAAAAGCACACCACACGCGTCTAAAGAAACGTAAGTAAAGTGCAAACGGAAATGTTTTGGTAAAGACCATGCCCGTTTTTTCTTCTTTACAATCGTTCCATGAAAGCAGCGAAAGCTGACTACAACAGCACTCAATCACTTTGACGGTTCCGGTCCGAAAGGGTCTGAAAGCAATTAATCTCGAACCAATAAGATTTAATGATCCAATACAAATGCTTATTTTGCACAAAAAAGGGCGTTTTGAAGTTGAACTAAAATGTCGAAATGTCAAATTTATAGTCCCCATGATACAATAGATATATAGAGAGTTGTCATGTTTAACTTAAAAACACATATTATTATTGTTACAGAGTGGTTAGGAATTAAGATACAACATTGAACCCAAGCAGAAACTTGAACATCACAAGACAACTTGGTCCACAAGGGGATCTGACCAGTTTTGCCAGAGTAAGATAGAGATGATGGAAAGTGTCAGAAAGAGGCAAACCAAAATAACCAGCAATCTGCAAACCTGCTTAGAGTCCAAAGAGACAAATATTGTTTTATTAGAACAACTTCATCTTACATGACTCTTCAGGACAACTGATAAGCACTAGATTTAAGCTCTCTTATATCTAGAACAAGCACTCCGCTTTTACTCTTCTATAACGTTGAGAAGGAATCAAGGGAGAAGGGGGGATGGAGGAGAAGAAAGGGGGATTAATTGGGGGGCAAAAGCTATCATGCCTTGCTGTCAATGATCATAGCTGCTGGCCCCTGTTTAGCTGCTTTTGCTTCCTCCAACTTGTTCATCTTCGAGAATATGTTGCTGTAAAATTGTGCATCCTTTTTGTTGTACTCCCTGATTTTCTCCTTTAGGACTCGGTACTCCATTTTTACATCCCTGATATCAACAGAAACGTTAATTGATTCCAACTTTCAATTATGGTTATTCAAATAGACAAACTTGTTGATGAAAAGATGATGCCTAAAGTGTTGATCGAGATTTCTTATCCTAGATGTCCGTTGCACGCAAGTTCAAACTTCAACAATCAATAACAAGTTTCCACTACTTCCAAAGTGCAGCAAAGCACATCTTCATATGGAACATGTGCATATGATGCATTCCTTTCCAACTTGAGTGTTCACTTAGTCAACAAATGGAAATAGGGAAATACCTGTTGTCAGGGTCAATCTCCAAGGCCTTTTTGATATCCGTCTCTGCCAAATCCAAATCAACAAGTTGAATATATGCTTGAGCCCTCCTGTATAGTGCTTTCACATTCCTATTATCAAGCTCTAAGACCTATAGAATCAAACATGCCTATCCATCAGCACAAGTAATGAATCAATATATATATATATATATATATTTTTCATCAAGATAAAATCTATTTCCCATTAAAGCTACAACCTTAGTACATAGCTTCTCAGCCTGCTTGTAATCTTTAAGTTTCAACTTGCAAGCTGCATTGTTAAGATTGCAGGTTACTTTTAGTATCTTAGCTTGCTGTTTCTCCTCGTCACTGAAAGAAGAGTCATACTCTATGAACTTAACAGCCTGCAAAAAGTAGTTTCCCAAAAGTCAAATTAAAGGAAAAAACCTAAAAAATTCTCAAGACTTTTACAAAAGATGAAGTGGATGGTGCATAATTATACCTTCTCATATCTTTTTGATGCTCTCTCATATTTACCAGCCTTGAATAATGCATTCCCTTCTTCTTTCTTCTTCCCAGCAGCTTCAATCTTCTCTTGTGTGTTCATATCCCAAGATTCTTTCTCCTGCAATGAATCGTTAACTTATTAGGTTGTAGACAAGGCAAGACTACATGCAGCGGAAAATTGCACTAATAAATTTATGCACTAACCTTCACAAATGATACCATCTCAACCTCATAATAG
This sequence comes from Microcos paniculata, assembly GCA_030664755.1. Taxonomy (NCBI): domain Eukaryota; kingdom Viridiplantae; phylum Streptophyta; class Magnoliopsida; order Malvales; family Malvaceae; genus Microcos; species Microcos paniculata. The sequence goes on along the minus strand of CP131462.1, from coordinate 7,020,307 downwards.
ACAGTTGAGTTTGCAGGAACAATAGCCAAGTCCTGTTGTGATTCCGTTGAACCAAAAGCATATTCTGGCTTAATAGTTATAAGGGCATGCTCTCCTTTCTTCATCGTCTTCACAGCTCTATCAAGACCATCAATTACTTGCTCTGTCACAAGTGTTAATTCATGTTAGAAAAAACAATAGGCAAAGATTAAGTACAACTCCACATATTGCACAAGATCTAATTAATAAGGAAATATAAGAAACAATGTCCACTAAGAACAAAATTAGGCTGTGAAAACCATAATTACCTTCATCAATTTTGAACTCAAACGGCTCCTCATCATGACACTTCTTCACGAAAATCCTCCCATCCTCCAACTTCCCAATTAATTTCACTATCATAGAGAGCAAAAAGCCAATTATGACTACATTGAAAAACTCATTGAAATTATTATAATATATAACAGAAAAGTAATGTTTCAAGACATTTTACCTTGAACCACTGTTCCATCATTTGGTCGTTCATAACCCTCTCCCTCCTTCAATATCTTCTTCATGACCTTCTTATCTTTTGTGACATCAGAAACGCTCTTCCAAGAAACCAACTCAAGAGTTATATGTAGAGTAGCATTTGGAGGAATAGCAACTTCACTGCCCACCGCTGGCTTACCATTCTCACCAAATGCATCTAAATATATAAACAAGCATCAGTTAGGTTTCATAGTGGGTCTTAATCAATATATGAAAGCAATAGGAGCTTGACTTACATTGTGATTTCACAGTCAACAAGACTCTCTCCCCTTTCTTCATTGTCTTTACTGCCTTTGCTAGGGCCAGACAAAAATAGCCTGCAAGGTATAAATTCCAATATCGTACTTAAAACTTGCAGATATTTAGAATTAACCAAAGACTATCATTATTTCGCACTTCATCATTGATGACTAAATTAATATTGATCAAGTCCACTGCACAGGATTCAGAACTATTTTGAACCTAGATGAGAATATATCATAAAGAGTATTTAATTACACATACCATCCTCAACAGTGAACTCCACTCCATCAGATTTTGAAACAACAGTACCATCTTCCAAGCAAGCTTCATATTTAACTGTCATCAATACGCAAAGTAAACACCCCAGTGTTAGCAGACACGTCGCAAAAAGTTTTAATCATTTTAAGCAACAAGGGTGATGAATCAGATAGCTCACCAAATACTTCATCCAAATCTTTTGGATTCTCCCATTTCTCCCCTTCAACGAGTATTTTCTTTAAGATTCCTCCATCTTTGCATATGTCCTTGACACTGGTCCAAGAAAGTAACTCCACGTCAAATTGAAGAGTTGCATTAGGAGGAATAGTTGGAGGTGATCCAGATTCACCATATGCCAACTCAGGAGGTACCGTGAAAATGGCATTTTCACCCTTCTTCATTGTCTTGATACCCTCATCCCAACCCTTGATCACTTGTCCTGCAATTTTAAACAAACAAGAGAGCATATTTAGTTCATGCTTTTATAGACAGAAACTCCAAAACCAAAATCTTCATCTTAACGTGTATTAAAACAGGTTGAATCCTTCATAGAATACATTAACTATTTTCAAGGTATCCATTTAACATAGATTTTAGGTTTTAGGTATTGACAAAAAAAAATGCTTAAACATCTTCAGCTTCCACTAGAAAAACATATTTTATCCCCAAAACATTTTATCCTTTTTTTTTTTTGATGAATCATCCAATTGGTACGAATAATTAGAATTTTCATTGAACAATATCAAGTTTATTGATCTATTTCTATCTACAAGAAGTTGCAAAAATTATTAAAAGATGTCAGGCCGTTTCGAAATATCAGGGTAAGAGCCAACATCTTGTAAATATAAACTTACAAGAATATAAATACATAAATACATGACCAAATACTTGAACATCATATTTTTAATTTCTAAAATCAGATACGGAGCTTAGATATAGGGATTCACACTTCATTTATAAGAACACCAAATTATAATCAACAGGGAATTTAAATTTCATTAAGAAACGAAGCTAAAACATTAAAATCTTAAGAAAATTAATAGTAGATTTATTTACCTAGGCCAAGCTTGAACTTAAAAGGAGTCCCCCTATCCCGGCTGGAGTCAAACTTGGTTCCATCAAGCAAAGTTCCAGTATAATGCACTGCAGAAAAACAAAACCCACACACTTATCAGCTAAAAATGCCCCAAAATCAATAAACCAATGAACAAGGCAGTGAAGAACATGAAAAGGGCCTATTACCTTCAACTTCATCACCATTCTCGGGAGTTTCCCATCGTTCACCTTCCTTGACCAGCTTCTTCTTGAGGCCATTTTTCCCAATCTCTTTCTCCTCACCAACTTTGAGGATTGGGCTAACTGGGTCATCTTCCGGGATGTCCATCTCGTCTTCCTCCATGTTGTTGGCTGTTGGGAACTCGAAGTCGTCTTCCATATGGATAACCAGGGACTACCGAAATGAAACTAAATAGATTTGAGGATTTCGGAGAAGGCAATGGCAATTGCTTGAAAGTACTGATGTTTGCCGATTGATGCACGCAAAGTGGGATCGATGTATGGAGAATTTAAAGGTGGTGTGGAGACGGAAAGAGTCCACAGAGAGAGAGAGAGAGAGAGAGAGAGAGAGAGAGAGTCTAGAGAGTTCTAACAGCTAACAGACCGAAGATGGTTCCAGAATTCTCCCTCCTTTTTTAAAGCGATTGACGTCGTCTTTGAGATTTTCAGTTTCTTAAGCCCAAGGATCTAATGATGCGTGGCAATTTTTCTCTTCATTTTTTTTAGGGCCAATTTTATATCCGTTTTGTTAATTTGTTAATTATTAATTGTTAATGTTAATTTTATAGTGGAAATTTCATGAAATGCTACTCTATTTTAATTTTACTTCATTCATTACACATAAATCTTATTATTACAAAAATATGTTACCATTAGTAATTATTTTTATTATTCAACCAATTAATAACTCTTCATCATACATACAGTAAATGTTAGCAAATTTATCTATCTATAATCTATAATCTATAATCTATAATCTATATAAAAGTATTAATGGCGTAAAACTTTTTAATGGCCTAAAATACCATTTTTTTTAAATATTTCAGAATTATCATTGATATTATTGATTTAAATTGAAACTCTTTATTTATCTTTTACTAAATATTTTTTATATATTTATTAAATGATGTTAGTAATTAACTAATTTTATTTTTATCATATACAAAAGTACGAATGGTGTAAAACTTTTGAATCGCCTAAAATACCTTTTTTTAAATATTTCATAATTGCCATTGATATTATTGATTTAAATTGAAACTCTTTATTTATCTTTTATTAAATATTTTTTATATATTTATTAAATGATGTTAGTAATTAACTAATTTTATTTTTATTATAATTAAATTACTACTATATTATATTGAAGAAAATAGTTTAATTATTATTCAATTTTATGTAGTTTAATTTGAAATTTACCAATTTATAATTTAATTATTTGTGGAGACCTGGCACAACCTGCAAGGTATTATCCGCTTTGACCCGAAGCCTCACGGTTTTGTCCTACTTATAAGGCGACTCACAGTATTAGGTTTGAGTCTCACTATATATATCACATTGAAATCCCATATCCTGACGATGTGGGATTGGGGTATTACATTATTATTCATTTTAATGTAGTTTATTTTTTTACATTTATTATTATTTTTTATTTTTTATTATTATTAAGAACGTATTATATCACGTGTAACGCACGTAACAATAAATGACTAGTAGTATTAAACTTGCTAAGATTTACTTCTATAGTAGCCGTGCCAAATCTAATATAAGCCAATAATGGCTAGATCCAATTCCAAATGTAGTAAATTCGGTTGCAAGGGAATTGTAATAAATTTGGTTTTGAGTTTTGAACATCTAGTCAGAGGGCAACATGATTTTTTCCCCCTTGGTTTCGCTGTAATTTTAATCTAACTAATAACACTAGTAAGATTGCCAAGGCCAACGCTGGCTTATGGTTAACCGAAGAAACAGTATAAAAATTTGGAACAACCCGCATGTAACAATATTTACAATTTTCACATTTTTAAATTCCTCTCTTTTCTATCTCAAACTCTATACGTTCTTATTTTAATTTTTTGGGGTTAATAATAATAATTTTTGAAAAATATAAAAAGATTTAATAAATTGGAGTTGGGAGATTTAATGTTTAGGATAGCAAGGTGGAATAGGGAGATTCAATGGATTGAAATATAGATGATGATGATGATGATGAGGATAATCATCTAATGCTAAAGAGAAATAAATACATTATAGCTCAAAAAAAGAGAGAGATAAATACATTTTTCTAAGTCTCTACTGCAAGCCCAAGCCCCCAACTGCCAAATGAACTATTTTGAGCAGATGTCAGCCAAGCCCAGGTGTCTTCCACCATGGCAGAGCCAGAGCTCCACCTTGAGCCAGCTTTTGGAAGTTCCACATATATTGTCAAACCCCCAAAACCAAAATCATTATTATTTGTTTTGAAAATTTGAAAAGGGTTTGACAGCAAAGACCCATCTCAGATTCTCAATTTTCATTTATTCGTCAAGTAAAATTTTAGCAAGAAACTAGTAGTTGCCATGATTTTTACCTGGAACAGCTTGGGCATGAGCCTTTCATCAGCTTGAGACAGGGTGTTCTTCCATTGAGTCACATCTTCCAACAAGTCCAATCTCATGTACATGTCCAAATCACCTTGCATTTTGTTGTCAATGAGATTGACCATCCATTTTTTTTTTGGTAAAAGACCATCCATCTTTTTCTCCAATTAAACCCTTCCATGTATTAATTTCTATTACAGTCATATCCTTCTTAAACATCATTGATTGTTCTTCAAATCTTTGTATCATGTCAATGTCTTGTGAGAATTTTGCAATCTTTTCCATTAGTAAGTGGTAAGTCTTCATTCATATAAGTGTAATAAGTTACAAATACAAAAAGGTGTTATATTCAAAGAATACAAACCTTATCTAGTTGCTATTCTTCATATAATTAAAATAAATAAAGTGCTCAGATTATTAAGTTTTGAGTTCAATCCCTTTATAAGTGAACTTATCCTAAATTTACTTTCAATTTTAATTATTGCTGCATATATTGAATTACGGATCTTCCAAGAGAAATTACAAAAAGGAACAAAAAAAAAATACTAAAAACCTATTCATTGACATGGACATAGTATATGCAACTTTTTTTTGTTTTATAAACTAATCTATTCAGTTCCAATAATCATATTAGATTCGAATTAATCGAAATAATATCATATCATAAATGAAAAAAATTCTTATAAATTTTTCACCTTTACAAAAGTTTAAACTTAAAAATTTTAATTTTATTTAAAAGTATCGAATTTCTTTCATTACCTAACAAGTGTTGATTGTGCAACATTTTTTTACACAAGATATTGAGAGAAAAAAGAACCTTATTTGTACCGAAACATTTCATAACGTCATTGCTATATTAAATACATATTCTTATTTTTTTGTTTATAAAAAAAATGAAAGGTTTGTTTATTTATTTTAAGACTGTATTTTTATTGCATCAACAATCAATTACTAATTAATTAATCAATCAAAGTAAAAGAAATATTAGTAGTGCATCCGTGCATGAATTGAATGGAAAGGGCATAACCTCCGGTAATTCTAAAATTTCCATCGAAGGCTTCAGCCACCACAATTACCCCTTAAATACCCACGTTTTAGCTCAAATCGATTTCTCACTTTCTTCTTTCCAAAAAAACTACTTCTCCGTTCTCTCTCTGTCTCTCGGTGACCCCTTTCTCTCCAGTTTCTCCTGGGGGTCGCCCAAAAATCACAAAAAAAAGAAGAAAAAACCAGAAAAAAGAAAAAAAAAACCCAAAATTCTCATTGAATTCCCAATTTACTAATCAAATCTAATCCGGAAAAAAAAAGAAAAAAAAGGAATATTTTAATTTTTTAAAATAATTTTCAACCATGTCGGAAATGGCGAGCACGGATCCCGAAGGGGTTGATGCCGTACGGATGACGTGGAACGTTTGGCCACGTACGAAGGTCGAAGCCAGCAAGTGTGTGATTCCGTTGGCCGCTTGCATCGCTCCGATCCGCCCACACCCTGATGTCCCGACGCTCCCTTACGCTCCCCTACGATGCAAGACCTGTTCTGCCGCCCTCAATGCCTATGCGCGCGTTGACTTCACCGCCAAGATCTGGATCTGCCCATTCTGTTATCAGCGCAACCATTTTCCGCCTCACTATGCCATGATCTCCGAAACCAACCTCCCCTGCGAACTCTACCCGCAATATACGACCGTCCAATACACGCTCCAAGCGAATCCCGATCCAAACAACCCTGCCAATGCACCTCAATTGCCACCGGTGTTTGTGTTCGTGTTGGATACGTGTATGATTGAGGAAGAAATGGGGTTTGTTAAATCGGCGATGAGGCAGGCGATTGGTTTGTTACCGGAGCACGCACTTGTCGGGTTTGTTTCGTTTGGCACTCAGGCGCAGGTTCATGAATTGGGGTTCTCCGATATGTCGAAGGTCTATGTTTTTAGAGGTAGCAAGGAGATTTCCAAGGAGCAGGTCTTGGAGCAGTTGGGCCTCGGTGTTGCCGGAAGGCGGCCCACCCCTGGGTATCCAAAAGGCTTGCAGAATGGGTACACCAATACTGGTGTCAACCGTTTTCTATTGCCAGCTTCCGATTGTGAATTCACTCTCAATGCGGTGCGTTTTGATCTAATTGTAGTATGAATTCGTGATTAAATGTATGGATTTTTCAATTAAATGGTTGGTTGATTTGAATGTAGTTGTTGGATGAGTTGCAAACGGATCAATGGCCGGTACAACCTGGGCACAGGGCGTCCAGGTGTACTGGAGTGGCCTTGAGTGTTGCAGCAGGCTTGCTTGGAGCCTGCTTGCCTGGTACTGGTGCTAGGATTATTGCTTTGGTTGGTGGTCCATGTACTGAAGGGCCGGGCACGGTAATGTCATTAAATTCTTTGTTTAGCTTTTGAATTCTTATCCGTTCTGCATGGTACAAACAAAATTTAATTTATATAACTAAAGCCTGGTATTGTGTCATCTATTGCCAGTTTTGTCTTGAATCTTAGGTAGTTTATGGATGTTGAACATGGATGAATTGTCTTGGTTGAGATGGATATAGATTTTTGTAGTTATAGTGCATTTGCTTTTTTTGTGATCCTGAAACTCCTATTCGCTGTTACATCACTGATATATTGGTTTCTTTGGGGATGGTATTGGATTAAATTGGTGGCAAATGGCAATCTAAACTAACAGAAACATTATGACTTCATGGTCAGAGCATAAAAACTGGAGCCATTGTGATACTAAACTGGGCCACGTTTGGGGACCTTGCTTCTGCTTGATTTGCATTGAATGTTTCAGAGTTAAAACAGAAATTCTATTTCGTGAAGATTGTTACTGTGAAGTACCTATGTCCTGTCTCCAAAGTTCTTGGCATGCCTAATGTTACCTTCGTACCATCATATTGGATGGACAATTGTTATATTGTTCATCGCATTAATGTTTACTGTTTGTTGTATGAGATATGTGGCGTTCTTATAGTAGGGATAATGCATCAGCAACGATGATTTAATTGAGAAAATGGAGATGATGCAACTAATGTTAATTTGAGAATTGCTTCTTGTTTAATTTATGTTACCATCCCTGGTTTTCTTTAGGATGATAATGATTTTTATGATTTTTTTTTTGCAGATTGTATCTAAAGATTTGTCAGATCCTGTACGTTCCCATAAAGATCTTGATAAGGATGCTGCACCATATTTTAAGAAAGCAGTCAAATTTTATGATGGTCTTGCAAAACAGCTGGTCAGCCAGGGTCATGTACTAGACCTTTTCGCATCTGCACTTGATCAGGTCTGCCTTGGCAACCTTTTAGGTCTACTAATGATGTTTAAAATATTTTATTGTTCATAAATCTGTCTCTGTGCCCATGATTGGTTAATTTGCTTCAATATTCTTATGTCATATCTGCAACGTATTTGCTTTCGTGTTCTGTTCAAATTAGTATGAAGTTGTATCACTCTTGTACGAAGGATAGATTCATTCAACATGATTTTGGTTCTTTTCTGCCTTCTATGTTCTAACTGGTCCCATGGATTAAATTAAAGCATAGTGCCTGCTGAATTGTATGCTAATAACTTCAGAAATCTGCAATTCTCATACTGTGAACTGTATGTAATAATGTTATGGGTTTCTGTGTGTTCTCAGGTTGGCGTTGCTGAAATGAAAGTTGTAGTGGAAAGAACAGGTGGCCTTGTTGTTCTAGCCGAAAGTTTTGGTCATTCTGTATTCAAAGACTCTTTCAAGCGCGTGTTTGAGGATGGGGAACAGTCTCTTGGCTTATGTTTTAAGTTAGTACTTGTTACCACACCAAAACTTCTCATTCTTGTTCAACATTTTGAGTTTACTTTTCTTTTATCTTATCCATGGTTGGTGATAAATAACTTTTGTTGCATCATAAATTGGTAAATAACATTTTTATTCCAGTTTTAGTCGTCCTTGTGTTATTTGTTTGAGTTCTAGATGTGCCAACCTTCCAGGCATGATATTATCCTGCACCTAGGTGATGCTGCCATTAGAGTTTGTAACCATTATCCTCAAGTATTAACAATCTTAGGTTGTAAGGTAAATTTCAAACTCGTTATAAGCTCCTTTTGTTTTTTCTATTTTTTTCCTTCTAGTGGGATGCTTGAGATCAACTGTTCAAAGGATATCAAGATTCAGGGGGTTATTGGACCTTGCACATCTTTGGAGAAGGTTGGCTCATTAACAATTTAATAATAACATCTTTTACTCTCTCTAGAGAGACACACTCTCTTTATGAGGGTTTAAGCTGATTACTTTAAGTGTTGCAGAAAGGACCTAATGTCGCTGACACGGTCATTGGGGAAGGAAACACTACAGTGTGGAAAATGTGTGGCCTCGACAAAAGCACTTGCTTGACGGTTTTATTTGATCTTTCATCAACTGAGCGATCAAATGTTCCAGGAGCTGCAAATCCACAGCTCTATTTGCAGTTTCTTACAAGGTTTGCTGCATGAACTAATTAAAATGGTCCTCTTTATTTACCTGGGAGTAGATATGTACAATTTCCTTCTTTATATTGTTCCATTAGCAATTTGATTCTGACTTTGTTTATCTAATTGCAGTTACCAAGGTCCTGAAGGTAAATCAATGCTTCGAGTTACGACTGTGACAAGACGATGGGTAGACAGTGCTGTTAGTGGTGAGGTTAGTTCTAATTTTCTCATTTTTTGCACTTGTGGTTGATTGTAATTGTCTAATAAAAATTTATACCATCTCATCCCATTTTATGTTTTGTTAAATATGTCCTGTTTGGTTATTTTAATGAGGTTTATTTTATGTACTAGTGTTTCTTTGAGTGTCTTTGTCTGTCTTGTCTTTCTTCTTTCTTCTTTTGTGTGTGTGTGTGTGTGTGTTTTGGTGGGGGTGGTTGGGGGGGGGGGGGGGGGGGGTGTTATGTGTACAGATGTCACTGCAAATAATAATATGTGATTGATTATGTTTGTTGGAGAATTTGTTGGAATTCATTAATGTTAACCATCAAGAATATTTCCTTTCTAGGAATTAGTACAAGGTTTTGATCAAGAGACTGCTGCTGTTGTAATGGCAAGAATAACTTCCCTGAAGATGGAGACAGAGGTAATTTGGAAAGTCTCTTTAATTCAATTCTTTACCATTTATTATATTCTTGTTTGGATGTGTTCACTTTCCACCTATAGTTTATTTAGCTCATACCATATTGCAAGTTCATTATGCTATTGTTCATTTAATAATTCCACTCCTATTTTGATTTTCTATTTTGGATAAAAACTGCTGCCCTTAACCTTTGCCCTGGTGTTTAGCAGCTCTCTTTACTTGTTTTTCTTCTAGCCGAAACCTTTCCCCTTCCTTTATTTTCGATCTGTTAATTGTTGGTTCCTTGCCCATAAAATAACGCATTTTACTGTTGCTTTTAATCACATTTTTATTAATTACATAAACCATTGTGGACTTTTATTTCATTTAGGAGGGATTTGATGCTACACGGTGGTTAGATCGGAATCTCATTCGACTATGTTCCAAATTTGGGGACTACCGGAAGGATGATCCATCGTCATTTACATTAAACCCTTGTTTTTCATTGTTTCCTCAGTTTATGTTTAATCTGCGGCGGTCACAATTTGTACAGGTAATTATTTCTTTTTCCAATTTCTTGCTTTTCTTACATTACTTAATCGACCTGTGTTCACATACAAGTTTTCTTTCTTTCCTTTTCTGTGGCAGGTTTTTAACAACAGTCCAGATGAAACTGCCTATTTTCGCATGTTATTAAACAGGGAAAACATTACGAATGCAGCTGTGATGATTCAGCCGTCATTAATATCATATTCCTTCAATTCGTTGCCCCAACCAGCATTACTCGATGTGGCTTCCATTGCAGCTGATCGTATTCTCTTACTGGATTCATATTTCAGTATTGTTGTTTTCCATGGTATGACAATAGCACAGTGGCGCAATATGGGTTACCAGAATCAGCCTGAACACCAGGTATGCTCCTTTTTTTTTTTTTTTCCATGTTGCATTGAGCTAGAGCATAATGTATATTTTGAATCATTATATTGACAATGTAGAGCTGGTTTTGAACTTTTTACTTTCTCTGTAATGTGCTTCTTCTCTTGCTACTTCCGTTATTTTGGAGAGTTAAAATGAACTTTCTAATGCCGCTGAAGCTTTTGTTCACTATCCCGTTTATATATTCATGTTGTCCATGATTCTGTTGTCTAATGCTTGACTTCTCTTAATAGGCATTTGCACAGCTTTTGCAAGCACCACAGGTTGATTCCCAAATGATTATTCGGGAACGTTTCCCTGTACCTAGATTAGTTGTTTGCGATCAACATGGATCTCAGGTCAGTATATTTCATCATTTTGAAGTAGATGCTATTGTGAACTATTACGTCATATCCTATTCTGGATTCTCCCTTAGTGGTTTAAGCTTATACCAAGAAGACAGAGGGGCTTACTTTTGTTTCCTTTTGCAGGCGAGATTTTTATTGGCTAAGTTGAACCCTTCAGCAACATACAATAATAATGCCGATATAGCTGCTGGATCAGATGTGATCTTTACAGATGATGTAAGCTTACAAGTCTTCTTTGAGCATCTTCAGAGGTTGGCTGTGCAATCTTGAATGTAGAAAATAGTTGAAAGACTTGGGTTTTTTGGTATGGGAAATTCTCAGTGTGAGCTCTGTATCCTGTCTTACATCATCCTCAGTTCCATTCGGTTATTTTCCTTTCTTGCCATCAATTTTATGAATGAGAGGTCGGACCCCTACAATATTTGAAAAATAAGGATAGTGCATATCATTCATTGGGGTGCCAGGGAGGTATTTGCTTCCTTGAAAGAACAAGGGACGCAAGAAGAGGTCGGTTGAAATTTTTACATTGATAGGGAAAGGAAGGTATGATGAGAATGTAAGTTAGAGGATACCTGTTTCGGTAGCGGGTCCAATTAGGAATATATTTTGACAGAAAATGTTGCCCTCTCTTTGTATTCACTCCAGGTCACAGTCAAATGTGTTTGTGTACTGAATTTCAGCAGGTCATATACTCATCGGGGTTAAAGACTCAAATAGGTTGAGAAGTGGATGAACATGGGTCATTTTGTTTTTTGTTTGTCTCAGCCCACACTTCAAAATTCAAAGTATTCTAATTTATCAGACTTAGCTTTTTTATCTTTTACTATATGATAATATTATTATTACTCATTGAAGTTGACGAGCAACTCCAAATTCTGCCCCCTACCTCGCCCTCCCGCTTTGCTGGTTTGATAATCCAGGGGCAGATGAAAGCATGGCTCTATCTTGGCGTTCTTTTCCCCCCTTTAAGTTCTATTTTAATCTTTGCCAACGGTTGTGGAAGAGCGATGGTATGTTTGTTTGTCGTTCTGTTCCTGCAAACCAAAAGGCAAAGTGAGTTAATGAATTTGAAACATCAATCTAACTGGGAGAAGTATAAGCCTAATATTTTTGTGTTTTTGCTCTAGATCAAGTTGGCTATTTGCAGCATTTATTTACATGCATGTCAAGGGTTCGAACTCTAAACCTTGCAATTCAGGATGAGAAGCCCTCATGTTGGCCACCCAAGTATAAGCCTAATTTTGATAAAATTACGAATGGGAGTTTTGGAATCTTATTCAGAAATTTTGAAGATATCGTTCTCAGTTTTCTTGATTTGATCTGTTAAATCATGTTGTGAAAAATTAAGAGTATATATATGGCGAGCATGGCATGGGCTGATGAGTGATGGGCCGCATGGGCTAAGATCCTAGATTGGTTTGCTGGCGGTAAGAATGAAAAAGCGAAATTAGAAATAAAAAAAGTGTTAAAGAGGCCTGCTCCTCCCGCTAAAATTCAAAATCATCTGCTCTTGCCCTCCGAAATGTTCGCGGATTCACAAGAGCCAGAGGTTTCTTTCTCTCTGGATCACGATCTCGATGAAGTGCCTGCTTTAATCCAATGCTCGCAAGGTCACCGGACGACACTCTCCCTCCGGACGGAACAGGGTGGCTCAATCTGCCTCCTTTGCCTCTCTAACCTCATCTCCAACGCAGGCGCTCCCACTGTCCACGTCTCCTACGCTCTCTCCCAGCTCTCCCAAGCTCTTTCCCAGCCCCCTTTTCTCGACTCTCTCCTTTCCTTCCACCCTCACTTTCTTATCTCTCCTCTCCTCCACGCGCTTTCTTCCTTCGACGACGATCCCATCGCTCAACAGCTTATCCATATAATCTCCTTCCTCTGCTCTTCCGATAATGCCTCTGTCACTGCTGATTTCATCGCGCGAGTGGCTGAGAAGCTATCTTCCGGAGCTTTGGCCTGGAGCCAGAGGCAGCTCTATATGGTTAGTGTCTTAACTTTGTTAATTTGGCGTAGTTTGTGTTTGGCTGCCGATAAAATAAGGAAAAGGAAGAGAGAGAACAAGAGTTCGATCCTCGTTTTCGTTATAACTGATCTATTCCTGTGTCTAACTATCTTTAATTCCAGCTCCACTGCTTAGGAATTCTCTTGAACTGTCAAATAAATGATCCCTGTATGTACATCAGAGACAAAGGCGCTCTAGTATCTAACTTAGCAGCAGGTCTTCAATTGCCAAGGTAACGAGCAAAGGAGATTCGATATGACAATTTTATGTTTCTAATCAGGACTGTTGTTAGTGATTCATTACCTGAGTGTCTTCTTGTTTCCTGCTGCAGTGATGAAATCCGAGGAGAGATTCTTTTTGTTCTTTACAAACTATCCATTCATGAATATACATCTAAATATTACGTAGAAGCGGATCTTCTTCGGCATTTTTGTCCTAGTCTATTGCGTCTGTCGATGGAAGCCCTTCTGAAAACCCAAAGAGATGATGTACGATTAAATGGTGTAGGTTGGTCAATTTACTTTCTACGTTGATTTTTTATTTAATCTTTTAAAATTTTAAGTAAAGATATGCTGATACTTTCTGTGAAGCTTAGCCCACGGGAAGTAGTAAGGAAGTTAAATTTGTCATATTCCATTATGGAAAATCAGGTGACATCATTCAAAAGTGATTGCCTCCAGTCTACTTCATTGTTTGCTTTAACTCACTGTTGTTGTGCATATCATCGTCCCCATTATTAGAAATGTTAAGGATGCGTGTACAGCAGGGCAATCATCCTGCACAGTGAGGTCTTTTTTACCCATGCAGCTGCATGCACTCCATCATGATCGTCATCATCATTATCCTCTCAAGATAACTATTTCCAATCTGACTTTTGTAGCTTTTCTAATGCTCTTGGCACAAAATGGGTTGTTTCGAAATGGACACGGAAATGAAATAAACAGCATGAGTTCCGATGAAGCAGACAACTTCATGCAAACTACAGGCGGCCTAGATGAATCTCCATTGGGTGTATTGTTTGCTGAGGCCATCAAAGGACCACTGCTTTCATCGGACAGCCAGGTCCAGATCAACACACTGGATCTGATTTTCCACTATTTGTCATGTGGAGATGCCTCTGACCAGCAGATTCAAATTTTGGTGCAAGAAAATATTGTGGATTATGTGTTTGAGATATTAAGATTGTCAGGTAAGTTAACCTAATCTAGATGGGTTAAATACATTCAGTTTCCTCAGAGATCAAAGAACCAAAAATGTTGCTTTCATAAGCACTCAAACAAAATAAGATCCGTCGTCTTAGTTTTTGAAATTTCTTGTAGCATTCTTTTTCACATAAAATCACCTCTGAATTTCTAATTAACTGTTTCTGTTCAGGAAAATTAATTATGACAGCTGTTTTTCTTCCTCCTCTTCTCTTCTTTTTTCTTTTCCAAACTCTAAAATATCTATTAACTCGATTCATGTCTGTTCATTATGAAGTCATAAAGGATTATGTGTAGATGATTCTTATGTTTGCAAACAGACATACACTGATACACATATGCATTCATATTTATGTGCATATTTATGATATAATGCTGTGAGGCTTTTGCAGTAATGAACTTCTAATCTTGTTAAACAGAATGTAAGGATCCGATGGTCCACTCTTGTCTTAAGGTTCTTAATCTCTTTCCCAATACTGAGCAAGCCTTCATACAAAGGCTTGTTGTTGGTTTTCCAACTCTTATGCCAGTGCTCCGTTATGTGGGTGAAGTTCCTTTCCATCCTGCTCAAACTTACATACTAAAGCTAATAAATAACTGTATATCTGATTGCCCTGGGATAGCTTCAACCTCTAACATTGAAGAATTAGCTCTTATTTTGTCAAGAATGCTTGGAAGGCATAGAGATGGGGAGATTGGCATGATTCCAGAGACATTCCAATTGGTCTGTTCTATCTTTGTAGTTCTTTTGAATTTCCCATCTTCTCATGGGGCTTCAAATATGGCAGCATTACTTCAGGAATCATTGAAACATGCTGTTTTGAGTTGTCTGACTCATTTTGAGAAAGATCCCGGTCAACTTTTGCACTCTTTTTACCTTCTAAAAGAAGCCTATTCATACAGTCAGAGGGAATTCTCTGCAAACTCTTCCAGCATGGAACTGCGGACTTGTATTGCAGACATATGTAAATCACATATATTACCTTGGTTTTCCATGGCTGTGAATGAAACTGGTGAGGAAATAGTCCTGGGTGTATTCGAGACATTCCATTTTATACTGCTTCAAGATCCTGATATCCAAGCAATGGAACTTGCGAAAGTACTACTTTCTTCCTCTTGGTTCAGTTTGTCATTCGGATGTCTAGGATTGTTTCCCACTGAAAAGATGAAATGGAGAGTATATCTAATGCTCAGTTCACTTGTGGATGTTCTTTTGGGAAATGAAGCTGGACAACCCCTTCGAGATGCTGCCATGCTTATGCCATCTGACCCTATTGATTTGCTTTTTCTGCTTGGGCAGAAGAACTCCCATAATTTAGATTTGACTTCTTGCCAAGCTGCAGTTTTGCTGCTTTTATATGTTAGTTGCCTACATGATGACAGGTATGTGAGCAGTCTGGTTTCTTTATCCCATTCAGGTTGCATTATTATCATTTGCATTTTAGCTTATATTTCCTATTTTTCTTCATATCTTCCACAGGCTTGCAGATGAGAGATCGATTTTAGCTTCTCTGGAGCAACATATTCTTGTTAACAGTGGAAATTTACTCTCTGGGGGAATTGATTCATTGACAATTATGCAAGTTCTGAATCTGTATGGCCTATGTAGAGGTCTTGCAAAAGTGAACAACCAAGTCTCTCACAGCCTAGAAGCTGAGAGGATCTTGTTCCATATCCTGACTGAAAGTGAATGGGATTTGCCTTCTGCAATGATTCATCCAGTCGCAGTAAAATGGTTGTTTCAACAAGAGAAAATCAGCAAGCCATTATCTTACCAGCTTCTAAAATCCTGTAGAATTAATTGCTCAGATGGGGACCAAATAATCATTCACGGGGATAGTAGTCATATTATAGATGCGAGAGTCATTGCAGAGTTGGTTGTGACAGGAGATAACTATGCAGCAAAACTTTTGATTTGTTTATTGGTAAAGTTTGCTGAGGAAGAAGCCCAAAACCGTGACATTATAGCAGTAGTAAATCTTATAGCAACAGTCATTAACATCTCTCCAGTTGCCTCAGACCAACTATGCTTGCATGGGATAGGCAATGCAATCCTAACACTCCTTAATTACAATTTAAGTCATTCTTCTTCCTCAGAGTTACTTGTGCCCATCTTACTTCTGATTTTTAACCTTTTAAGTTCAGTGCGCCATGAAACACTTTCTGATGGCGAAGCTTGGCTTGCATTGTCTACAAAGGTACGTGTCAAACTTCTCTTGTTTATGTGTACTCATGGTTTCAGGAAACTAATGGGTCTCTTACTTTCTTTGTAGTTGATAGACTGCTTAATTCCTGCGGTCAGACAGTATGGCTGGAATCATGAAGGCCTACTGTCAGTGGGCATTCTCGCCTTGATTTTGCATCATTCTTCGAACAAAGTACTTATTGAAGCTTCAAAAAGCATTATTTTTAATGCTTCCTTGATTTCTACAATTAACAACACTGTCCAGGCTCTATCTTCAAAGGGACCTTCTCTAACCGAGTATGATGAGGGAACGAGCTCTGGGCAAAATCTAATATTTTGGCTTTTGTTATACTACTTCTCTTTAAGATGGTAAGCATCTTTCTTTAGTGCGCATGTTTAATTTCCTACTGTGAAACCTAACTTCTCTGTTGTCAGCTTACGTGCTGTTCTACCAGAGGCTCTGGACTGGCAAATATTCCTCAATTCACCCAATATGATGCAACCGGTTTCTACCATCAACGTTCCCTGCCATGATCTGTGCCGGCTGATACATTTTGGGTCTCCAACGGTCAAGCTCGTTGCTTCATCTTGCCTGCTGGAGTGTTTTTCCGGAATCTCATGTCAGGAGCAAAGGAAACAAGAGGAGTTACGATGCTCAATGGGTTACCTAATGTCCACAATAACTGTATTAGAAGGTCTGGTATTTTATGATGACATTAGGGTGGCAATGAACTGTTGCCTCTGCTTATCAATAATTTTAGGATGGGAGGAGCTGGACATGCAGGAATCAAGACTTACAAGAAGTAATTGGTACAGGCTGATCGTGGAGGAAACAGCCATGTCTATGGCGGTTCCGTGCTTAGCATCAAAATCATTCATAAATCATCACAAGCCAGCTCTTTATGTAACTGCTGCATTGCTAAAACTTCAGAAGATTCCGGGATGGATGAGAACTGTGTTTGATGATCTTTCCATATCTGGTATAATTGAAAACCTTAAAGTTATCGATGTCAGCCCTGAGATGGTGCTATTATTTCGAGCGCTTCTGAACTCTGGATTCTTGAAGGCAGAGCACGTAGCCAGTCTTAATCATGTGCTTCAGGTAATATTCATTGTCTTTGTTCTCATTTCTTTTGATTGTACAATGGTAGCTTTGTAGCTTTCACTTCATACCAGTACCAGAATAAGTATGAAATGAAACATGTTTGTTTGGGAAGTATGAACAATAACTTTTACATTGTCGAATACCTGTGTTTCCTTTTGCAGGCATGCAGAAATCGCGTTTACAACAACCGTCAAAAACATCTCACGGAAAATCGTGTTCAGAAGATTGCCTCCTCATCGAATGATTTGGGAGAAGTTTGTGAGTATCTCATCCAATTAATGATGTCTCAGTCATCTTCATACTACAATTCTGACAACAAAAGATTGGTTGAAGAAATAGAAATGTTTTTCAGCAATGCAACAGTAGAAGATAATAGCTGACGTTTAATATAATAGTCTTCATTTGATGTCTTTTGTCTGGACCCCTTATCTGAGGTACAAATAGCTAAGTGCTTCTTTTTAAGAATAAGCACTACCATAGGAAAAATGTCATAGAGATGCACCTAAACTGTGATATGTTATAATGAAGGAAATCTCCTTACTAACTTTTAGTCAAAATTCTTCAGAGAAACATATAACACATTTAGACTTCATCTTCTCCCCTACTAACGGAATTCAATCAGTCTTCTGAACAGCAATGTGCCGCAGAGATTAATAAAAATGGCAAATGCTTGGAGGACCCTGATTTATTGTCTCAACCGTTTTTAGACAAACAAAAAGGCAACAGGATTTACTTGAATTTAGAACTTACAATCTGTATGCAGAGTGTCATTGATTGTCTTTCCTTAACCCTTAAGAGAGAACAATTGTCAGAGGATGCCAATTGTGTAACAAGAAAGAGAAACAAGGAAAACTAACTTCATGGCTAAAGCAAGAGCTAATGTTTAGAAATTCACAAGACAAGCATTGAAAGAAGACATAAAAGCAAACCTTAATACCAGTAATGACAGCTTAAGCATGATATTAATAATGAGTTGTTGATGGAGATATAGACTAAACTGACAAGAAACATGATTACAATGAAGATCAATATCAAATTACGTGAACTACAAAAGGCAATGTGATCAAAGAGGACTGAATAAAAGATTCTCATTATCGAGGCAGCAACTCTTCTTTCATATAAGATACAAACGGTAACAATTGTAATACAGAAACAGATAGATGCTGTCCCATGAAGAACCCTCTCAGGTTAGGTTTCAATGATTCTATAGTCAGAGTCTACAATTCTGGCCAGTAACAGGAAGGTTTTAGAGTTTTCATTGTATAAGGAGTGATACTTCACCAAATTGAAGTATATTAACTATTGACAATTCGGAAAACGCATGCCTGTCATGCTAGCTAGCCCAGACTTTTTTAGACAGTCTTTGCACTGCAGCTGCTTCGCTTTGCAGTTACTAACTCAATAAGGCGGTGATATGTCCATTGTTTCTCTTCCCTGGCTTTAGGTTCTAGGGAGGTGTATACCTCTTCACAATCTCTAAGGAAATGCCCCTTTCCAAATGCAACAAGAACCAGAGAATCAGTGTTCATTTCTACGGCTCTGTAAAGTAGCCCCATCCATCTCCAGCTCTCTAAAATTTCAGCTCCATCAAATCCAATCTTGATAGCATCCAATAAGATTCCAATAGTGATTATATCAGGTCTTATTTGATGGCTTGGTAATTCAGAAAGTAAAATTCTCAAGTGCGTGAAATCTTTCTTCTTCATATAAGCTAACAAGATAATATTTGCCATTGTTACATTCCATGAAGCTTTTGCTTCACTCATCTCCCGAATAACAGAATCCATCCCTTTTCTACTCAAAAGACAGGCATGAGAAAGCAGACGCAAACACCAAACAAGATCATTTCTACCAGTTCTTGAAGAGAGATCAATACCCAAATCATCTAATCTTGAATACATATAATTCTTGATATATACATAGGCTAATTTCCTAATTGTATCCTCCTTCAAAGTAGTCGAGTTCACAACCTTTCTATAAACCTTCTCCATCTTATCTAGAATCCCAAAGTTTGCATAAGCCTCAAGCATTGCAACCAAAGAAGAAGACTGCACATTCATCTGTTTTGAAAGCATGATTCGATGACATCGTTCCATTCTTTGGAGCAGCCCACCTCGTGAAAACTCACGGATAAGCAAGTTATAGGTAAAATGGTCAGGTAGGCACCCATCTGATTCCATTATCTTCAAGCATGTAGCAATGTCATCATACATTTTATACCCTCCATATGCTTCAATTAGCCCATCATATGTGTCAGTCTCCGGCGCCAAACCAATTTCTCTCATCTCATTGAGAAAGAGCAACGCATCATCAAACTTTCCATTCCTGGCATAAGCATGGATTATTGAATTGTAAACCTCTAAAGAAGGTTGAAGACCATAACCCTCCATGTCTCGTAATGCCTCAACTGCTTCGTGTATCATTCCCTCCTCACTCAACAATCCTATAATCTTTTCATAGTTCAGTTCATTGATTCTTGATTTCTCTATATTCTTCCACATATGAAAAACCTGCCCACATATACATAATTCTTAATTTCAAAGGAAATTCATGGAAAACAATAGCAAATGAAATTTGGAAACTTTGAAAATCTCCCATTTCTTACTGTCTTCAGTATGTTTTCCCACCCATTTGCAAAACCCAAACTTTTCCATCCCTTTTCTCAGAGCCCAAACAAAATGACAGTTCAAAGAAAAGCATCGAAACAAAATATTACGTCCTTAAAACCCCGACTGCCAATTTCAGTAAAAACGTGAACTTTAAGGATTACAGAGCAAGAAAAACAGAGAGAGCAAAAAAGAAAGGAACCTGAGGAATTTCATGAACTCCGGAGGCGTGCCTGAGAAATTTTATGACAGCCCAGAAGATGTCTTTGGTCCAGTCTCCATCATCTCGAAGCACTTGCAGAGGGCAAGAGTCCTCCTTTTCAAGCCTTTCAAGTAAGGCCTTAAGCCGGCGGTGGTGATGGTAGGTCTCAACGAGAAGCGTTGTATGGGTTTTGGAAGAAGAGCCATGCGGCGCTGGCGGTGATGGGCGGAGAGAGGATAGACAACAGCAACGCCCGGTTGCTTTCCGGAATTGGGTTCCGCTGGAAATCTTGTTGATCTTGTTGTTATCATCGCAAATAGATTGCCATCTCAATGTAATTTTGCAGTGCAAATTCAGGGTTACGGCATTCTCCATCACTAACATCTAAACTTACATGCAACTCTTCATATAGAGGATAACTTGACATAATAAGTGGAGAAAATTCCAAGTATTTCATTCGTATTCACCATGACTGGTCTACGGACCACGTATGTTGTTGTCTTTTAGTAGTGGTATATATACTCTTTTCTAGCGTAATCCTTTTATCAAAAAATTAATTAAAAGGGTTGCGTCACATTTGAATTGGATGGGCCAAACATATTTTACAGAATTAATAAGGACAATAGATAGCCGGTTAATTATCAAAAAAATAATTAAAAAAAAAGAAGTGGAAATTCAATTCTAGGACCTATGGACATCATGTTTTATTTTATTTTATTTTTTTTCTAATCAAGTTTTATTTTATTTTATTTAATTTTTGTAATCAAGGTATTCTCCCTATGAAGCATCTTGCCTGCTTCTGTTCTGCCCTTCTAATTATTAACCTCCGAAGTTCTAAGTTATAACAACAATTCTTTTATCGTCATTGTTTTATTTTTCTAAAAAAAATTCCACAAAAAGGAGTCCCTAAACATCTAAAGTGTACCGGCTTTGTCCTAATATTGGAGATACCACAACCTTTTGTTATTCCTATACTTTTATTAAAAATTAAAAATTAAAAATTGAAAAAAACTTGCTATTATAGTATTTTGATTTGAATCAAAGGATGTTTTATATGTCGTCATTTATTGATTTTATAAATTAGTTTGAAATGTTTAATAAGTGTCGTAACATTACCCGAAACGACGAATTTGAGATTTAAGAAAATTTTATGAAATTGTCATTATCTATTTTTTTTAGGTGGGTTAGTTGCTTACTAAGAATCTATCCAATTTAGCATTGGCCGTTAGATAGAGTACTTAAGTTAGGTAGGTTTCGGTATGCGGAACAGAGAACTGGAGTCGGGAGTAAGGGTATGTGCAGGGAATGATGAGCACCCCTACAATGCTAGTCAAGATGATGGTACCGATTAACTTAATAATATTTAGGCCTTAACCAAAAATGTCTTTATGATTTTCCTTTTTGTTTGATTGGTTTTTTTTTGTAATTTTCTATTATTTTTATTGGAGAAAACTTAAAAATAAAAGTAGGTTTCGAAATCTTTTTTTTTATTTATGAAAAGTTAAGAGAAAATCATATTCCAAAACATTTTTTTTATCATTTTCGAATGAGATCCGAATCCATTGAATAAATCAAGGTTTATTGTTATCATCTTAAATCAACATTTTAAAAAATATCAAGTGAATTCTTTCAACCTTTGATTTTTTGGGAAATTCTAAAATTCATTTCTATTTAAGAAAAGCAAATTTTTTCTTTTTGAGAAATTGACGTTTAGAATGAAACCATTTGATGGTCCTTTTTTTAAAAATCCATTTTTATTACTCCATTTTTTTTCAAACAATTTTTATTATTTTTTTCATTTTTTGAATTTTTGTATCTTTATTGAATATTTACTAATTTTAAAATGAGAATAGTAAGGGTTTTTATCAAGGCTTACCGTGAATCTCACCCAATTCTGGGTCCGATTCAAAGTGAGTTTCTTACCTAGTATTCCAGAACGAGTGTGAATTCTCACCTTCCTGAACTGGATCCTATAATCGGATCCTTACCTCCCCACATACCTTAAACCCATTTATAAATATTTACTTAAAGATTATTTACCAATTTCATTGACTTTGATCATTATTTCACTATCTTTGTTAGTTTAAAAACAATTTTTTTTATTCATTTTTTCTAAAAAAATCAATACTCATAATTTATCTGTATGTCTAAATGTATGGCATATGAAATGTTATCTTATCAATTTTTAAAATAAGGATAGTAAGGATTTTATCAAGACCCACCGTAAATCTCGCACAATTCTGGATCCGATTCAAAATGGATCTTTTATCTAGGAACCCAGACCGAGTGTGAATTTTTACCTTTCCGAACAGGATCCCATGTTCGTATCCACACTACCTGCATATCACCACTCGCATATATGACAAGAATTATATGGACAATAATAAATATGAGAATGCATATCTTGAGGGAAATCTAATTTTGAATTACTTATTTATTCTTTAAATTGCAATAATTTTATTCTTGTTAAAGTCTTCATTATTCTTATCCTTCCTATTCTTCCTTTTTATCAAAGTTTTTTCTTTAGCTAGTATCCCATGAGACAACTAATCAAAACGCCATAAATCATTCTGCTCCTTATTCTTTCTTTTTCCTTTTCTTTTTCTTTTTATACCATTACTACCATTATTATTTATTCAATCAATTTTCGTTCCAAATCCACCCATTTTCAAAGGACAGTAAAGTAAATCGTAATAATCAACTTTGTTACTTATTTTGTTTTCATTCACATTTTCATTTCATCGATCTCAAAATAGGAAATATATATGACACCACCAAAACACTTGCAATTAATCCATTATCCCTCTCTATTTCTAGCAATGTTTATGCGTCTTTCATATTTATTCATTCGGTCTACTCATGCGATTATGAAACATTCAAATCTAAATTATTTGCCTGGACTAAGGAAAATATAAACAGGATCATGCAAAGTCCAAAACCATTGCCTTAAGCCCACGAATGAAAACCAAGAAATTAGGAAATATGATAAAGAATTAAAAGACAGTGGACGAAATAAGGAATATACCGAAAATTAAAGAAAAGCTTCAGCCAACTAAAGTCAAATTTTACGTAAGGCAACATGCAGACCTTTAGCCAAATCGTGGGTCACTTAAACGTGAAATTTCTTCTTTCCCCCTTTTGTATAAAAGGCAACTCCCAAGTGTTCTTTCACCCTTTTTAGCAAATTTCAAACTTCTTTATCTTTGTAAACCTTGGATTTTTTCTTCTCACTAACCAGAGGAACCTCGGTCATCGAACAACCACCGATGGGGCCTCTCTGATGTTCCCAAATGATCTCAAAAGCCTTTGGTTCTTCCCCTCTTGCAAATCTAAAGCCTATTTTCTCAAACACTACCTGAAAATTTCCCAAATCTAGACTCCAATACTGCAATCTTTCCAATTCCGACGAAGCCAATCCTGCCGTTGGATCAACCTCAGCTCCAAGTATGTTGCCTCTTGATCTCTAAACTACCCTTTTACGGTTCGGATTTTAGAACCAAAGCCCCAAACACAAGAACAAGCTCCCCAGTATAGTGAACTTTTATGTTGTTACACCCTCTCTACGTTTTCCTTCGAGCCCCAGTAACCATCCATCCTAAACTTGACCATTTTTTTTTTATTTACTGGAAAACTTACACAAAACCTTCCCCCATAAATTTGCAGAACTTAACCTTATATTTTCTCTCTACCTCCTTTTTCTTGCTTTTCTTCCATTCATGGTATTAATAGTTTCTAATGTTAGCCTCCTCAGTTTATAGATTGCTTGTTGGTTTGGGTTTGCTTCAGATTTCTTATTTGCTCTTGGCTGATGGGGAAATTGATATCTGCAACATAAAGTCATCTTTAATTGTATCCCCATTTGGTTGATTTGTTCTCTATTTTATTTCATTGCAGGTTAATCAACATCAGTGTAGCTAACACTAGCCCTTGTTATGATGTTCAGCTGAAAATGGCAACATGTGGTCTGGAGTTGTTCCCTATGCCTGAAATTTGCCGAGAAAAGAGTTCCTTTGTTGAGAAGAAAAGTGGCTCAGCATCTTTTTTCGCTGCTCTGTTTTTTTTTTTTGTTTTTGTTTTTTTTAATCGTTTTCTTCAGCACTCTTTTTTGTTATTGTTAATGTTAGCTGTCTGTGTAATTTTTTAGGCCCTTGTAACTACAATGAAGTGGCTTTATTGTAAAGCCATGTGGCTTTAAAAATTCATTTCTTAATAAAATTGGGCCTTGATTTAAATTGGTACCAATCCAAGATTTTTCAAACAAGTCCTAAGGACCTATGATTTAATGATGATAAAATAAAATAAAAAAAAGGAATACAAAAACATAAATGGAAAATAAAAAAATTAAAATAAAGATAAATATAAGAACCAAGTGAAAATACGGTGTCTACAACAAGAAAATAAGAATAATGTGTAATAAAATTTCTTAAGTTAAAAAGGTTAAAAGTCTTTCTTTTTTTTTAACAAAAGGTATCCCTAAATTTTTATCTCAAGATTAATTCATTTCGAGCTGGAGTGACTCACTATAGGAGTAAAGTTCTCCTAATGATGATTTTCTTCATTTATAAAACTTGAACTTAAAATTTTACTTAAAGAAAATAAATATCAAACCATTTAAGCCAACTAATTATTGGTAAAAGCTTAAAGTGTTTTGTTAGTGGTTTAATTTTTTTTTTGGGTAGAAAAACGGGTCAAAGACCCAAAATTACATCCAAACAACTCTAGGTTGGGAGACACCCATGCAATCGCCAATCAGTAGAGAGAGTGGGGCCAATTCTAGCTGGAGGCCTACTTAGAATAGTCAACCTTATAAACTGTACAACTCCATTTAGCGATCCAGTAGGTTGCCATATTTTTATCCGTAGGAATCTGTACTCCATATATGTGAAGTGTGAAGTATATTAGAGGGGGAGGGGTGCAATTATCACCCTCTTATTGGTTTTTTTTTTTTTTTTTTTTTTATGTTTTGGGCTAAAGCCCATTAGTTATTTTTCTTTTTTTTTTTTTTTAATTTTGGTGCTTTTTTATAAGAATTTATTAACTCTTAATAAGTCTAAAAAAATTTAGGTTGGTGATTTTTATTGAGTTTGAGAAATTTTTTTCATATTTTGGTATATTATATATGTTATTAAAATTTATTTATTGTCAAAGACTTAATATTTGATTTATATATTTTTATTTAATTTTTTTGACAAATATTTTTATTTAATTGTTAATCAACATTTTCAACTTAGGTATAATATTTTATGCATGTAGTTTTATTATTAATTAATTAACATTATCTATGTATATCAAAATGAATTTTTGTATATATTTTGTATTATATTTTGGTTTACATATAATATCAATATATGATTATATAGATTGATTTTAAAATAATATTCATCTCTATCATCTCATATTTTTAAAAAATAAAATTCAAATACTTAAAATTTAAAAAAATTCCCGGGGCGTAGCCCGGGTTACTTTCTAGTATAATTGATTTGTCAAGTCCAGCTTTCATCAAGACGCTTCATTATCGCAGAGATCAATGGATAGTGGGGGTGGTTTATATCAATTCCCTACTTAATAGCTTGCACAAAATTCTTGGAATCTGATTCAATATCCACATAATTCATGTTTAAGTGTCTAGCATAACTAATACCATAAAAGATAGCTCAGTCAGTCCCCAATGTTAAAGTAGAAACCACTTAACCACTTTCCAAAACTATCTCTAAAGAGACCACCGCCACCAGCCCTCTTCTTCACTTGGTTCCAGCTTCCATCGGTGTTTAATTTAATCCAGTTTGGTTGTGGCCTTTCCCAACTTAATTGAATGGTAATCTTCTCATGATCATGTGAGTGGTTTAATTATTTTCAATCAGGGCTGCTCCTTGTGGGCCGTAGCAACAAGTTTTATTGGGCTTTTAGTTCTTTGTTTTTTTTCCCTTTTATTGATTTTCTTCTTAGTGGGGAGAATTAATGAAATTTCAATGTGCATTTGCATCGTATACGGTCACAAACTCCAATCGGCGAGTTCGTCGAGAAAAAAATAAAAATTCTAATCGGAGAGAATTAATTTCTTTTTAAATAAAAAAGTTATTAACTTTTTGCCATATGTATCCTAAAATTTTTACATTCTTAAAAATGAAGATTAAAGTCTTTAATCTGATCGGGTAAGGCGCGGTAGGCCCAAGCCCAACCTAGGAAACCTATTGGGCTGTTTCCCCCGAGGTGTACGAAATTCATGCGGAAGGGCAGAGCTGTCCAAGTACACGAAATCTTGTGCAGGCTAATGAGCTACGTAGCACAAAGCCCAAATCCATCATACTTGAAATTCGGATCCACCCATATTTTTTTTTGGGTACATGGATCCACCCATATTATTACAAAGAATTTTAAATGTTTTTGTTTTTTCACAGTATATAAAAGAATAGCGTAACTCTTTTGTCAAACTTTTTTTTTTTTTTTCAAATGAGTTGGGTCAAAGTTGAATTGGATGGGTCAAACATATTTTTCAGATTTAATAATTAACCTTGCTTTTTTTGGGGGGGGATCAGAAATTAGCTAAGCTCACTGGCAGTTTAGAATAAGCTTTTTGTGTGGTAAAGAGAGAACAATAACTTGGATGATGAGAGTAATGGTAATAGCCAATTAATTATCCAAAGAAAATTCGCAAAAGTAAGTAGAAATTCAATTATGGAACCTTATTATATTGCTTAATCCATTATAATCAAACCACATATTTACATGACTTTTGGGGAGAAGTCGAGCATTATACTTTCAATTCTGTCGACAACGAAGATTAAAATCAGGATAATTTCATCAAATATTATCATTTCTCTAATTAAAGAGAGTATGGTTCAATATTCAACTCATGCAAAGATGGTAACAACACACATTTAATATAATTAGGCTAGAAATTCAACCCATTATGAGAGAAATGGTAGCAAACAAACATGCTCAGAAATTCTTCTTGCAAGTTGATACACATTATTACCATGGACACTCTCTATACTTTTCTAAGAAAAGCTTCATTGCCTAGGTTACTCTATACCCTACATAGACCTCTTCTAATTCTCCGATCAAGCCACAAGTGGTGGAATGGTCTGTTCGTGTCTGAAGAAATTCTCCGGATCAACCTTTGTCTTCACATAAACCAACCTGTCGAAGTTATTTTTGAAATACTTATGGCCCCAAATACTTGCTTGCGGATAACTTGTGTTGCCCTCGTTATTAGTCCCAATGTCAAGATCTCTATAGTTAACATAAACCTGTCGTGGAGATTTTGAAACGAATGAGCCCAAATAACTATGGAGTTTCCTGATCCAATTTATGTTCCCTTCGGAATTTCTATTGTTTTCTTCCTGCCAACCCACGTTATAAACCATGATATACAAGTTGCCAGCTCTATGAGGGAAAGGCGTTGCCGTTTCTGAAATCTCGTTCATTTTGCCCCCAAAAGCCAAAAACCTCATGGTAACAGCCGATGTTGCATCTGCCTCGTAAAATCTTGACAACATGCCTTTCAATGCACTTTCAGGAATTGGTTGTTTCACAAAATCTGACTTGACTTTGTAGGACGGGCTAGTAAGAGGAGACCTGTAACTTCTGTCAAGAAAAATATCCAGTGATTGATTTGGGAGTTGGCCTAAGTAAATAGCAGATTCAATCCAACTCATTTCCGTGCAATCTTCTCTTTGTAGCCCAAGCTCTGGAAATCTTTGTTGCATCAGAGGAATGAGCTCATTAATGCCACCAAGAAACACAGAAGTAAAGGAAACTTAAATCCTCTTATTTCCATCTTGACTAGAATTCCCCCTTATCATGTCCGTGGTTGAGAATATTTCTTCAGGAAGATTGGGTGCAACCTGTTGCCAACGGTGAATGAGTTTGGTTGCATTTTGGGTCCTGCTGATTGTGAATACAGTCAGGGTTGGTGGGACAGGAACCAGCTTCACTTTCCATGCAAGAACAATTCCAAAGCTACCACCGCCACCTCCTCGAATTGACCAAAACAAATCTTCTCCCATGGATTTTCTGTCGAGAATTCTCCCATTAACATCAACCAATTGAGCATCGATTGTGTTATCAGCTGCAAGTCCATATTTTCGAAACAACGGACCGTAACCTCCTCCGCTTAAGTACCCTCCAATTCCCACCGTGTGACACATACCAGCTGGGAAGGCAAGAGTTTTGCTTTTTTCAGCTATTCTGTAATAGAGTTCACCGAGAATTGCACCAGACTGAACCCACGCAACTCTATTCTCTACATCGATCTCGACTGATCGAAGGTTAGCCAAATCAACGATGACAAATGGAACTTTAGAGACATAGGAAACACCTTCAAAATCATGACCACCACTTCGAACTCTAATATGTTGGCCATGTTTTCTTGAGCAATAAACTGCTGCTTGTATATGGGAAACATGCAATGGTGTTACAATGACAAAAGGTTTTGGGGTAGCCCTGGTGGAGAACCTGAGATTCTGCATGGTAGACTCCAAAATATATGAATAGGAGGAGTTGTTTGGTGTGTAAATGGTTTTAGAAATGGAAGAGGAGGCCTCGGACGGAAACGAAGAGAGGCAGTGAAGAAAATTCTCATGGGGATGAGCTAAAGTTAGCCATGCCAATGAAAACAGGTGGGTGAAAAGGAAAGGAAGGATTGAGAATTGATAAGACTTCATTTTCCCGAATTAAGCTTGAAGGGGTTGATAGTATGATTTTGTGTGCATTTGAGTTTACGTAGAGTTCCTCTATAACTGTATTTATAGTGCAAAGAACACAGGTTACGTGTAGGACAGGAAGACGTGAGCCACCCCCCACTTGGGTGATGCGAAAAATGAAAACTATGGAACAGATTCGAAGGAAATTACGTATGCTTGAAAAATGTGGAGTAGGAGTCCGCTCACTGCAGTACAAGGAGATAGAATGTCCAGCCCAATGTTCCAAACTAAAACAGGTTTAGAGTCAATAAATATACTAACTTGTTGCTCAAAAAATGATGCAAGAAAATTCATTAAGTGACGTGAGGGATGATCCAGTTAGGATTTAACCTTCTTTGACCCGCCCACCGGCCTCGTGGCTGCTTCTTTGGGGTTCTAAATTATTAAGCTCTAAAGTTCTATCAATCACAATTCTTGCGGTCACTCTGACTGGCAAGTGGCCGGGAACCACTAGTCTTTGGTTCAGTGGTTTGATTAATTTCAGTTAGGAGTGAGTTATTTTGGGAATAGGTTGAGAACGTTGAATGGAACCGAGATTAAGATTCCAAGTAGCACAACGTAGGCAATCATGCCGCAGGGCTGCACCTCTTCTGGGCCGTAGCAAGATTATTGGGTTTACTTCTTTTATACTATAATTTTCCTTTTATTATTATTTTTTTAAAAATGAAGATTAAAGTCTTTAATCTGATTGGGTACGTAAGGTTAGGCCCAAACCCAACTTAGGAAACTTATTGGATTGTTTCCTCCCAGGTGGACGAAATTCGTGCAGGCTAATACATGAGCGTTGTAAAGCCCAAATCGATCATACCTAAAAGTCGGATCCATCCAGATATTATTATTGATTATATTACAAAGAATTTTGTTCACACATATTCATCATTCAACACAATTCTAACGTTATATAATAATAAATAAATATTCAAAAGAAACAAACCGCATATATATTATATTAAACTCAATGTCTCAATCATGCCTGACATTGTAACATATATAGAAACTCCGAAAAAGCACTCTTTTAAGTCTTTATTTTTTGCAAGATGAAAAAAAGTCTTCTGTTTGATCAATTGGAACGGGGAGGGATACTTTGTTCATGCCTGAAGAAATCTTCAGGATCAACCATTGTCTTCACATGTACCAATCTGTCGAAATTGTTCTTGAAATATTTACGACCCCAAATTCTTGCTTTTGCGTAACTTGTTGTAGTATTGTTTCTGTCATTGGTTCCAATGTCAAGATCTCTGTAATTGACATAGGCCTCTCGTGGAGATCTCGAAACAAAGGAACTCATGTAGCTGTAAAGTTTCCTGATCCAAGTTATGTACCTTTGGGATTTTGTATTGTCTTCTTCTTGCCAGCCCACAGTGTATGCGATTTTGTACAAGTTTCCAGCTCGATGAGGAAATGGAGTTGCAGTTTCTGGAATCTCATCCATTTTCCCTCCATAAGCATAAAAACCTACAACAGCTGATTCCACTTCTGCCTCCTGAAGTTTTGACCATAACCGTTTCAATGCAGTTTCTGGGATGGGTTCCTTCACATAGTCGGATTTCGTCTTGAAGAACACGTCATTAAGAATAGTCTTGTAACTCCTGTCAAGTAATTTGTCTACGGAGGTATTTTTAAATTGACCATAGTAGAGAACTGAATCTATCCAACTCATTTCGATGCAGTCTTGTTTGAGTAGCCCTAGCTCAGGAAATCTTTCTTGCATCAATGGAATGAGCTTATCGGCTCCACCAAGATATAGGGAACTTAAGAACGCAATAACTGTGCCATTCACCCTTCCCAGCGTAACGAGAGAGAATATATCATCAGGAAGCTTGGGTGCAACAGATTGCCAACGGTGAACGAGCTTGGTTGCATTTTGTTCCGAAGTCTTGCTGATTGTGAATATAGTCACAGTTTCTGGAACAGTAACCAACTTTATTTTCCAGGCAAGGACAATTCCGAAGCTACCACCTCCACCTCCTCGAATGGCCCAGAACAGATCTTCCCCCATGGATTTTCTGTCAAGAATTCTCCCATTAACATCAATAAATTGTGCATCAATTACGTTATCAGCTGCAAGACCGTATTTTCGAAACAATGGACCGTAACCTCCTCCACTAAAGTGTCCCCCAACTCCCACAGTGTGACAAATACCAGCCGGAAAGGCCAGAGTTTTGCTTTCTTCGGTAATTCTATAATAGAGTTCACCGAGAGTTGCACCAGATTGAACCCATGCAACTTTGTTCTCCACATCAATATCAATTGACCGGAGATTAAGCAAATCAAGAACAACAAATGGAACTTCGGAGACATAAGAAAGGCCTTCAAAATCATGTCCACCGCTTCGAGTTCTAAGTTGGAGCCCATGTTTTCTTGAACAATAAATTGTGGCTTGTACATGGGAAGCATGGAGTGGTGTTATAATGACCAAAGGCTTTGGAGTATCTGGGGTTGAGAATCTAAGGTTTTGAACAGAAGACTCCAAGATAGACGAATACGAAGCATTATTTTGGGTGTACATGATTTTGGAAATGGAAGAAAAATCCTGCAGGGAATGAAGAGAAGAAAGACATTGAAGAAAATCCTCATGTGCATGATCAGCCGAAACTGCACCTGAGAAGAGACCAGCAAGAAGAAAAAGAAACATTGAAAACATCAGAAAAAACTTCATGTTTGAAGCTAATCCTGCGCATATATGAGTTTACTAATAAGAATTCTCTCTTATGCTACATATTTATAGTATATAGAGAAGATATGAATGCAAAGAGCCGAAGACTATGTAGCATAATCTTAGTTAGGCTGCTTCTCGGTGGGCACAAGTTTTCAGATAAGAATTGCTTAGAAGTCAATGACTCAATATTACTTTATGTTGTGACTGATCCTCATGCATTTAATTTAATCACTCCTTGCATTTTTGTTGTTGAAGAATTCGTCAGTCGACGAGATCTCTCGAATTTTATAGTTTAATTAGTTTGAAATATGAATGATTTTGTTTTCTAGTCTTGCTATCCTTTTGTTTATGCTTGGAAATTCTGACTCCAAGTATAAATTATATTGATTATGAAATTACTTGGTAAGGAAGTTTGTTTTAAATTCGGTAAGCAGTCAGCAAATTCTATGCAAAATTATTTCACAAATAACAATAAATAAAAAATCGGATCGGTCCTTGAACCAGTTGATCGATCAGGTCACGGTTCAACCTTATGATCCGAACTACCGTACAGATCCTTTTTTTTGACAAGTTTAGCCTTTTAAAAAAAAAAATTTTTAAGTGGATTATTCTTTTATTGGTTTTTTTTCCCTTTGATTTTCTTAAGGTAGTTTTTTAATTTTTTTCACCGAATGAGGTGAAATCAACAGGAAAGTATTCTATTAAATAAGGAAGCCAAAAAATTTAAATGAAAAATAATATAATTCATCCCTAAAATATTATTCATTGTCCCAAAAATTAATCATACTTATTATTTTCATAATATTTTTTATTTAAACCAAAAAGTAATATGAGTTATTCCCAAAGAATTATTGTCAACTTCAAAATAATATTGAACATACCTCAAATTAATAGTGTCAATATTGATCACCAAAAATATATTAATATAAAATAAAAAAGGTTCATCCCCTATGTTCTTAGTCCCCAAAAAAGAATTCTAGAAAAAAAATCGATCCCAAGAATAGACTTCCCGATAGATATGTCATATACATATATTTTCATTAAATTTCATCAATCCATAGTTCAATATTATCAAAAAAAACTTTGTGAACAAAACAAGAAAAATTCATCTCCAAAATTATATTCATTATCCTCAAATAGTGTTAATCATTTCCAAAATCATATGTTTTTCATCCCCAAAATAGAATTTTGGAAAAGCAAAAAAATTAACCCCAAGAATATACTTTCCAAACTTATATATATTGTATGCATATAATTTCATTAAATTTCATCAATTTATAGTTTAATATCATCCGAAAAACTTTGAGAAAAGAAGAAGAAGAAGAAAGGTTCGTCCCCAAAGTTATATTCATCATCCCCAAATATTGTTAATTATCCCCAATACCATATATTCTTCATCTCAAAATAATATTTAAAAAAATCAACCCCAAGAATATACTTGCCAAATAAGATATGTCATTTACATATATTTTCATCAATCCGTAGTTCGATATCATGAAAAAACTTTGTGAACAAAATAAGAAAGGTTCATCCTCAAAATTATATTCAACATCCCCTGAATAGTGTTAATCATCTCCAAAATCATATGTTATTTATCCCAAAATAAGAAACTATAGATTGATGAAATTTAATAAAAAATATATATGCATATGGCTTGTCTAATTAAGTTCAGGAGGATTGATTTTTTAAAAAATATAATTCTATTTTAAAGATGAAGAACATATAGTTTTGGAGATAATTAACACTATTTGAAGGATAATGAATAATATTATGGATGAACCTTTTTTGCTCTTTTTAACAAACTTTTTTAATGGCATTAAACTATGAATTGATAAAATTTAATGAAAATATATGTACATATATGACATATCTAAGTTCAGGAAGTGCATTCTTAGGATTGATTTTTTTTAATTCTATTTTGGGATGAAGAACATATCATCTTAGGGATGATTAACACTAATTGGGGATGATGAATATAATTTTACAACATTGCCATTTCTTGTGTTATTTCACAAAGTTTTTTGATGATATTGAACTATGATATGATGAAATTTGATGAAAATATATGTATATGACTTATCTAATTCGGGAAGTGTATTCTTAGGGTTGATTTTTCCTTTTTTCAAAATTCTATTTTGGGATGAAGAATATATGGTATTAGGGATAATTAACATTATTTGGGGATAATGAATATAATTTTGGTCATGAACTTTTCTTTTTTTTTTTCAAACTTTTTTTTTTGATAATATTGAACTATAAATTGATGTAATTTAATGAAAATATATATATGCATATGGCATATATAAGTTTAAGAAGTGTATTGTTGGGGTTGTTTTTTTTTTCTTTTTCAAAATTCTATTTTGGGATGAAGAACATATGATTTTAGGAATGATTAATACTATTTGGGAGATGATGAATATAATTTTGGGGATGATGAGTATAATTTTGGGATGAACCTTTCTTGTCTTATTCACAAAGTTTTTTTTTTATGGTATTGAACTATGAATGGATGAAATTTAATGAAAATATATGTATATGGTATATCTATATATGTTCGGAAAATGTATTCTTGTGATTGATTTTTTTTTTAGAATTCTTTTTTTGGGGATTAAGAACATATGAGTGAACCTTTCTTACTTTATTGAAAATTTTTTTTGATGATCAATATTAACACTATTAATTTTGGGCATGATCAATTTTGGGGTTGAATAATAATTCTTTGGGAACAATGAATAATATTGATTTTGGGGATAATGAATAATTTATTAAGGTTGACTTATATTATTTTTTTGGTTAAATTTTTTGGCTTCCTTATTTAATAGTAATGCTTTCTTGTTGATTTCACTACATTCCGTGACAAAAGTTGAAAAACTACCTTAAGAAAACCCAAAAAAAAAAAGTCAATAAAAGAACAACCTACTTAAAGTTTAAAAAAAAAAAAGTGACTAAACTTGTCAACAAGAAGGGTCCGTACTGTAGTCCGGACTATAATATCCGGACTGCAGCCCCACCGTAGAAATTAATCAATTATATTGATTATGAAATTACTTGGTAAAGAAGTTTGTTAGTCAGCAAATTCTGCAAAATGATTTCACAAATAACCTTAATTATTATGGTTTCTAGAAAACTAATTATCCTTGAAAAGTTCATGGTTTGGATGATAAATTAATGCTTTCAGATTAATCACCTTTCTATCCTAAGCCCATTTATTTAATTATGATTGTTTTACACGTCACTTAATTAAAAGGATAGATAATAGGTGGAGCCAACTTTTTCCTTAGCTGACTCTTCCTTAAAAAAAAAAAAATCCAATCTAATCTAGTTGACAAATTTAATTTTCAAGGCTGTGAAATTTATTTCTCATATTTATTTATATTTATAATCTTACATATATTTAAAATAGTTATAAAATCTGGTTTCAGAAAATTTCAAATGATAATTTTAATATTTTTTAAATATTTTATTGAATTGAATGATTTTAGAAAAAAAAATTTACAATTAATATCTTTAGATAAATATCTAAAGAGATAACAAATAAAAATATGATGATAACATGCTTTTCCTTTATCAAAACTC
Source organism: Microcos paniculata (assembly GCA_030664755.1). Lineage (NCBI taxonomy): Eukaryota > Viridiplantae > Streptophyta > Magnoliopsida > Malvales > Malvaceae > Microcos > Microcos paniculata. The sequence continues at coordinate 6,985,078 of CP131462.1, read as the reverse complement.
AATTTACTTTTGTATAGGGATTATAAAATTTGATAATATTTATTTAGTCATTATTTTATTGATTTATTTAAAATTTTACAGTTAATTGTAACAATCTCGACATGAAACTAATACTTAAACTAGTAGTAATATTAACCACTATAAATAAGGAGTTGTTGATGCCATTTTTGGGGCAAAACTAAAACTATCCAAAATTTATAAAATTTCCTTGGTCTATAGAGTGTATGTATCCTTCCTTTGACTATCTGACTCCTTGTTGTTCAAGCTAGCCATTTGTTTCCTGCAGACCATAGATGTATTTAATTAAATCTTCCTAGCCGTATTTTCTTGTCAAACAAGTAGTCACCTGATGCAAATAAGGGTGTGCTTCATTTAATCTGCAAAAAATTCAATGGCTTTGTCCTTCAGGAGAAAATTAAGCTTTAGAAAGAGTAAGAAATAGTCCCCACGTTTTAAAATTGGCAACAGTTTGGGGAAGGTTCATGATAATTGCACAAGATGGGAGCCGCCTGCGGGGGATTGGATTGAGGTAAATTGTGATGGTGCTTGCGATGCAAAAACCAAGAAAGCAGAATTTGTAGTAATTCCAAGGGATCGTAAAGGTGGAATTTTGGCAGGAATAAGAGGGCGACAATTTACAACAGATGATAGTCTCATGGCAGAAGCAGAAGCTACCAGACAAGGAATGATAATGGCAAAAGAGACGAACTTTAAGAAAGTTGTAGTTGAGACCGATGCAGAAGGTGTTTACAGAGAGATAGTTAATCAAAAAGGAACGAATAGATTGAAGATAAAGCTTTTCATTGTAGATATCAGGAAGATGGCAAGGGAGTTTGAAGGAGTACAGTGGAGATGGGTAAAGCGTGATGCGAATTTGGCAGCGGACTGGATATATAGCTGGTCAACACAGAAAGAGGATGTGCGTTTTAAATTGGGTGCAAAGATCCCCATGTCCCCATCCTCTTTGAAACACATCTTTGATAAGGATGGAGTCCCTGCTCCACGTAATTTTTCTGTGTAAAAAAGACTCTTAGCAGCCAGCAGAGTTGATAGATTGTTGACTCTAGATTAGCTAGGATGGATTGATGTGTCTAGACAATTGTACCGTTCTGATTACTTGCAAATGTGAAATAAAATTGTTGTTCCTGAGGCCAAAAAAAAAATGCACCACTTGCTCCTCTCCACTTAATTTCTTTCCTCTTATTTACTTCATCCCTTGGATAAAAAATAATTTAAAAAGAGAAACAAAGAAACCCACATAACAGGTTCCTCATTTTATTATTAATTTGAAGACAAAAAAATATAAAATTACACTTTATTTTGCAATTTGAACAAGTTGCCAGCTCTATGCGGAAATGGAGTTAGAGTCTCTTGGAATTTCAGCCATTTTGCCACCGTAAGGAATAAAGAATAGAGGTGTCCATGGGCCGGTTCGGGCCAGGCTCAAACAAAAATTTATGAGAAATTTTCTTGTTCAAGCCCGGTCTGATCCGATTAAACGAGTCTCTTCTCTTGTCCAAGTTCGGTCTTAAAATATTTTTATAAGTCCGAGATTTGTTCAAAAGCTATTTTTTAAATTTTTTTGTACATTAATTTTAAAAATTAAATTATATTAATTTATAATATAAATAAAAATAAATCAATACATTTAAAAAAAATCATTTAAAATAATTTTTACAAAGTTAACAAAGTCTAAATACTAATAATATTTGAAAATATCAATATCATATAAAAAAAAGAAAACACCAAATTAATAAATAAAATAAATATATAAAATATATTTATATTAAATGAATAGTAATTCGGGCCGGGCCGAGCCTTGGTTTTTTTACCTATGGCCAAACCCGACCAGTTTATTAAACTGGTTTTTAAACCAAGTCCGGCCATCGAAATTAAAAATCTTGTTCAAATCCTTTCAAATATCTAGCAAGTCTACAAGTTTGGACGGGTAACTCAGCCCTTTAACATCTCTAATAAAGAATAAACTAACAGAGGATGCTTCTGCCTCTAAAAGTTGGGACCATATCCCCTGGAATGCGTTTTCAGGAATAGGTTTCTTCACATAATCGGATGTTGATTTGAAATAAGGACTAATGTAACCCCTGTAACTCCTGTCAAGTAAAAATTCTACGGGTTCATTTGACAGGTTGGAATAGTAGAGACTAGATTCCACCCAACTCAATTCAGTGCAATCTTCCCTCCTTAACCCAAGCTCAGGAAATCTCTCTTGCATCAATGGGATCAGCTCATTTACACCGCCAAGAAACAAGGAAGCAAAAGAAACTTGAATCGTTGTCTTGCCATCTTGGCTCGAATTCACACTATGATTATATCATCTGGAAGATTGGGTGCAACATATTGCCAACGGTTAATAAGTTTGGTTGCATTTTGTTCCAAGGTCTTGCTGATTCTGAAACCAGTCACAGTTTCTGGATCAGGAACCAACTTTACTTTCCATGCAAGGACAATTCCAAACTATCCAAATTTATATAAATTCCTTGGTCTATAGGGTGTATTATATCCTTCCTTTGACTACCTGACTCCTTGTTGTTCAAGCTAGCCATTTGTTTCCTGCAAACCATAGTTGTATTTAATTAAATCTTACTAGCTGTATTTTCTTGTCAAACAAGTAGTCCCCTGATGCAAGGGTCTGCTTCATTTAATCTGAAAATAATTCAAAGGCTTTGTCTTGTCAAGAGAAAATTAAGCTTTAGAAAGAGGAAGCAATAAGGGGCAGGTTCTTGCCTTTGGAAATGTCAATCCCCACCCACCCCCCGAATTTATTAATACGTGGTTCCATCAAATTGCATAAAATAAACAGGGAAATTTGGATAGTCCCCACGTTTTAAAATTGAAACATTTTCTTCGGCCTCTTCCCCTGTTTCACATATCATCACTCAACCCCAATGCACCACTTGCTCCTCTCCATTTAGTTTCTTTCGTCTTATTTACTTCATCCATTGGACAAAAAATAATTTAAAAAGAGAAAGAAAGAAACCCACACAACAGACTCCTCATTTTATTATTAGTTTAAAGACAAAAAATATAAAATTACACTTTATTTTGCAATTAATCAGACAGAAATGACTTATTTTCATTCTTAATTAATCAAGACAGAAGAGGAGGGATGCTTTGTTCGTGCCTGAAAAAGTTCTCAGGATCAATCTTCGTTTTCACTTGAACTAATCTGTCAAAGTTTTTCTTAAAATACTTACGGCCCCAAACACTGGCTTGAGCAAAACTTGTGTAACCTTCATTGTTAGTTCCGATGTCGTTATCTCTGTAATTAATATATGCCTCTCGTGGAGATTTGGAGACAAAGGAGCTCATGAATCTGTAAAGTTTTCTGATCCAACTTATGTACCTTGTAGATTCTGCGCTGTCTTCTTCCTGGGAGCCGACAGTGTATGCAGCCATGAACAAGTTGCCAGCTCTGTGTGGAAATGGAGTTTCGGACTCTGGAATCTCATCCATTTTACCCCCATATGCTATAAAAGCTATAGCTGCAGACTCTGCATCTTTTTCATAAAGTTTTGACCAAATCCCCTCGAATGCAGTCTCAGGAATAGGTTCTTTCACATAGTCGGACTTTGTTTTGAAGGAAAGAGAATTGAGAGTACTCTTGTAACTCCTGTCGAGTAAAATCTCCAATGATTTGTTTTGAACTCGGCCAAAATAGAGAATAGCTTCGATCCAACTCATTTCGGTGCAGTTTTCCTTCACGAGCCCGAGCTCAGGAAATCTCTCTTGCATCAACGGGATGAGCTTATTGATGCCACCAAGGAAAAAGGAGCTGAAGGAAACTAGAATGGTTCTTCTGCCACCTTGACTGGAATTCACCTTTCTCATTGTAACAGCAGGGAAAAAATCACCAGGAAGCTTGGGTGCAACAGATTGCCAACGGTGAAGAAGATGGGTGGCATTTTGTTCCAAGGTCTTGCTGATGGTGAATACTGTTACAGTTGCTGGAACAGAGACCAACTTCACTTTCCATGCCAGGACAATCCCGAAACTGCCACCTCCACCTCCTCGAATGGCCCAAAATAAATCTTCTCCCATTGATTTTCTGTCAAGGATTCTTCCATTAACATCAATGAGTTGAACATCGATAACGTTATCAGCAGCCAGGCCGTATTTCCGAAACAGCAAACCGTAACCCCCTCCGCTAAAGTAGCCACCAATCCCCACAGTGTGGCAAATGCCCGCCGGAAAGGCAAGAGTTCGACTCTTTTGAGCAATTGCATAATAAAACTCGCCAAGAATTGCACCGGATTGAACCCAAGCAACTTTATTCTTCTCATCAATGTCAATAGATCGGAAATTGACCAAATCAACAACAATAAATGGAAGTTTAGAGACATAAGAAAGCCCTTCGAAATCATGGCCGCCGCTTCGAGTCCTGATCTGGAGGCCATGTTTTCTTGAACAATAAATTGCGGCCTGAATATGGGAAACATGCAGAGGTTTTATAATGACCAAAGGTTTAGGGGTAGCAGCCGTAGAGAATCTAAGATTTTGTATCCTAGACTCCAAAACAGAGGAATATGAAGCATTGTTTTGAGTGTAGATGACTTTAGAGATTGAAGAAATGTCCTTGGAATGAAAGGAGGAAAGGCACTGGAGGAAATTTTTGTCATGGGCATCGGATGAAGTTGCCCATGACAACGAGACAAGAACGACCAAAAGAAATGGAGACATGGATAAGTGAGAGGGCTTCATTTTAATTTCTGAAAGCTGACTTTTTCATATTCTGTTGATTAAGCTAAGCCTTATTTATAGAAGAGAAGCGATGCTATAGCTAGCTTGCATGCGCCTTTGAAGATGTGAAAGTTTTAGCCCTGTAAGGTGAATAATGAAGACTATTAAGCAAGGAGGCCGCTGCTGTTGCTTGAAAGTTTTGGTAATTGACCCTGGAATTTGGGTAAGGGCCATAGGCAAAGCCCCAAAAATCGTATAGTATCCATCAATTTCTTTCGTATTGCTTTTTTTTAAAAAAAAAATTTAAATATTAGCATTATTATAATAGTATATTTCAGAATGAATAGATCGACACGAGTCAAAATCGTGAGACTTTGACAATTTGCATCCAAATCGATTGGTGGATTGTTAATTTCGTAAAGTAATATGAACATCTAGCCATACCGACCCAGCAAGATTTTCATCTCAGTATAGCAAATGTTTAGTTGTTAATTTAATAAAAAAAATTCGACAATAATAGTAGTAGTAGTAGACAAGACAAATATTGATAATAAATATAACGATGAACTAATGTTTATCTTATCTTATGTTTGTACCATATATTACATTTGCGGGAATTTAAAAGAAAAAGGCAAAATAATAGTATTCCATAAGTGGACAAGACAAGAGAATAGTGATAACTAACAAACAGATATTTATACGTCAGTATTCCTATATATATGTCTCCTATGTTTGTATTACAACAATCATTCGCTGTAATTCTAGAGTAAAATAATTATAGCTTTAAAAACTAAAAGAATTAGGAAAACGTGATTTCGGGTCAACTCGTTTAATAAATGTCGATACAATAATATACACGTTAATATAGTAATTCACATTTTTTTATAATCCAAATGATTCACAACTGTTTAATTTTTAATTACCTTTCCAGCAAAAAGACACGAAACCTTTTTGACAAACTTTGCGGCTATAAATATTTAACAAAAATTAATCCAATAGGCTGTCGTGTCTGAAATAATACTCCATTACAAGCTATATATAATATAGTTTAGTTAATCATAATGTCGGAATGATGGGTTTTACCAAATCTTCGAGGTCCCTCCACGGTCCACACCATTTGGGTGGGCTGCTTGTAGCAAATTATTACTATTGATTTTTTTTTTATAGTGTCATGTTTTTAATGGGGAGATTTGGGAAGGAAAAAAAAAATGGGTCCAGAAGTTAAATTAGATGAAAAACATATAAATATTTATTTATTGCACCTCATATAATAATTAGTATTAAAATGGAATTGAGGAGACAAATGCTAAAAATTTTTAAAAAAAAATGTAGGACAAAAGAGCCTACGGATTATTACAAAGTAAAAGAACTTAATAATAGTGCATATTTATTCGGCTAAGCATATTGATTTAACTGATGATCATATGATATTCTATTGCGATCAAGAAGAAAAAGGAGGGATACTCTGTTCATGCCTGAAGAAGTTGTCCGGATCAATCTTCGTCTTAACATAAGCCAACTTTTTAAAGTTATCCTTGAAATACTTGTGACCCCAAATGCTTGCTTGTGCATAACTTGTTTTACCGAATTCGCTATTCTTTCCGAGGTCAAAATCTCTGTAATTAACATAGGCTTCTCTTGGAGATTTGGAAACATAGGGGCTCATGGAGCTGTAAAGTTTCCTAAGCCAACTTATGTACGTTTGACATTGTGCATTGTCCTCCTCTGGCCAGCCCACGATGTACCCGATCTTGAACAAGTTGCCAGCTCTATGCGGGAATGGAGTTGCAGTCTCTGGAATTTCAGCCATTTTGCCACCGTACGGAACAAAGAATAAAGAAACAGAGGATGCTTCTGCCTCTAAAAGTTGGGACCATATCCCCTGGAATGCAATTTCAGGAATAGGTTTCTTAACAAAATCAGATGTTGATCTGAAATAAGGACTGATGTAACCTCTGTAACTCCTGTCAAGTAAAAATTCTACGCGTTCATTTGACAGGTTGGAATAGTAGAGACTAGATTCAACCCAACTCAATTCAGTGCAATCTTCCCTCCTTAACCCAAGCTCAGGAAATCTCTCTTGCATCAATGGGATGAGCTCATTTAGACGGCCAAGAAACAAGGAAGCAAAAGAAACTTGAATCGTTGTCTTGCCATCTTGGCTCGAATTCACCCTTGTTATAGTAGGAACTATGATTATATCATCTGGAAGATTGGGTGCAACATATTGCCAACGGTTAATAAGTTTGGTTGCATTTTGTTCCAAGGTCTTGCTGATTCTGAAACCAGTCACAGTTTCTGGAACAGGAACCAACTTTACTTTCCATGCAAGGACAATTCCGAAGCTACCTCCTCCACCTCCTCGAATGGCCCAAAACAGATCTTCCCCCATGGATTTTCTCTCCATGAGTCTCCCATTAGCATCAACAAATTGCGCATCGATCACATTATCAGCTGCAAGACCGTATTTTCTCAACAGTAAGCCCCAACCTCCACCGCTGAAGTGCCCCCCAACTCCCACAGTGTGACATATACCAGCTGGGAAGGCCAGAGTTTTGCTTTTTTCGGCAATCCTATAATAGACTTCACCGAGAATCGCACCAGATTGAACCCATGCCTCTTGATTTTCTACATCAACATCGACCGCTCGAAAATTAACCAAATCAAGGACGACAAAGGGAACTTTTGAGACGTAAGAAACGCCTTCGTAATCATGACCACCGCTGCGAATTCTAATTTGGAGCCCATGTTTCTTTGAACAATGAACTGTTGCTTGAACATGGGAAGCATGCAAGGGTGTCACAATAACCAAAGGTTTTGGGGTACTTGGCGTAGAAAACCTAAGATTTTGAATGGTAGACTCCAAAACAGATGAATATGATGAATCTCTCTGTGTGTAGATAACCTTAGAAATGGAAGATGAGTTCTCAGAATGAAGTGAGGAAAGGCACTGAAGAAAATCCTCATGGGAATCAGCCGAAGTACTTCCCCATGAGAATGAGAAGATGAGGACAACAAAAAGGAACGAAGACATGGAATGGTGAAGAGACTTCATTTAAGCAGCTTATGTTCAAAACTGATACAAAATTTTGTACTGAGTTTATTCATAAGAGATCAGATCCCCTATTTATAATAGCAACATTTTGCCAAATGCTAACTTCATCATTTGGGTTTTGATCCAATCCTCTCTAGCTATAGTAAGACCCTCGCTATCAAAGAAGACAAGTTTTTCTCTGCTGCATGTTGTAATCGACAAATTATGGGGGGAAAATATAACAAATATTTGTATTTTTATGTCTTGAAATTAAATACGTTTCTTTCTTTACTTTTCCGTCTATTAAATTACTTTGACAATCGTAAGCACGGACGTCGTCATATCGTAGAAGTTGGGAAATCAAGATCAATTCAATAGTGGGAAGATGGAAGAAAATGGGCAAAACAGATAAAGGAAAATTTTTGAGATTGCATTTTACAAGTAAAGCCACCATCATAGTTAGTAGAACAACATTATTGCTTTCTTCACTTGGCTCATGGCGATGCCCAGCTACATGCGCAAAAGTCCATCGCCTGCCTCAATGTTTCTCACACACCTTAAATAAATTATTTATTTTTTCCACGATTATAATTAATTTGACCTAAATCATATAGTTGAATTTTGAAAGCTTGAATATATATTGTATTTTGATGTAATTACTAATTATTGATCATAATGATAATATGATTTCATTTCTGGTAGAATAAGATATATTTTGAATATATATGGAAACGAAAACATTGGCTTCTTTTTTGTTTTTAAATGATTAATTTTTTAAAAAAAATTAACTCTCTTTTAAAAGAAAATTAGGAAAAGGGAGTTTGAAGTTTAGATTTTTTTTTGGGGATAAAATGTTAAATTCTATTTCAAAAAACATTAGAGCTGCTACAACTTTACAAGACTATACAGATACTGTAGATAAATTATGTCTGTACATTATAGAAGTTTAGATGTTGATTCGTGTAAACATGAAGATGAAAAATTGCCAAAACTCCCATTGTATTAAGATGATTCCGGATTTTTTTTAAAGAAAAAATTTTCATGAATTTAGATGATTGGTTGCTATACGAAAGAGAAGGGGCATGGATTTTTCTTGGATAAGTGAAGATAGAAAATTGTCTTACGACTGTCAATGGGGGTTGGCTCAAGTGGTTAAAGCTTCAACTTATGGTGTAAAGTATCCAGATTCGAGTTTTCATAGGTCTATTTTGATAGGCGATCTATAAGTCTGACAAATCTACAGATGAAAGTCTAATGAATCAATAAATTCTTAAAAAGATTAACGATTTATCCTGACCTTAGAGATAGGACTTGCTTCTAAACTTTTTTTCGTCAAAAAAAAAATTGTCGTACGACTGAATCAAAGTCCAGTAGTCCACCACTTGAAAATGAGAGGAAGAGCGAGTCATATCTCATATATATATATATATATATATATGCCCGTCAAAGTCCTATTCTCTCCAGTGGTAGGGTTTGACTTTTGATCAATATTTTAAATATTTGGCAACATAAAAAAATATAAAATTCAAAGATACTGGCGGCTTAACGTAGATGTTACTTGCGGGAAAACAAATTTAACTATTTTATTGATAAAATTTGGTGAAATTAATTAAAGAAGTAGAAAAGATATTGGCTTAATACATAAAATAATACCTTGAATTTGTATAAAATTATTATTTTAGTCATTCAACTTTTATTTTAGAATTTTTAGTCCTCAAACTTTTATTTTGTACATAAAATAACCCTTTAACTTATATAAAATTATCGTTTTGGTCATTTAACTTTTATTTTGAAATTTTTAGCCTCGAATTTTTATTTTATACATAATATAGCCCTTGGTGCTGATGTGGACCAACGAGAAAATTTTACGTGTCAATACATAATTAGACCATGTTAGCATTACTACAAGAAAAATAGCCGATTCTCATAAAAACTCCTACAGAAAAAATTTTCTCAGGCACCTTATACCCACAAAATTTTTTTTTCCGTGAGTATAATAAGGTGTGTGAGAAAATTTTTCTTTGAGAAAGAGTGTTTTTTTATAGAAATTTTTCGTGGAAATCTGCTATTTTTCTTGTAGTGCATTAAGAGTTACATTGTGCACAAAATAAAATTTCGAGTGTCAAAAATTCTAAAATAAAAGTTAAAGGGCCAAAACAAAAACTTTGTACAAGTTCGAGGGCCAAAAATTTTAAAATAAAAGTTAAAAGGCTAAAACGATAATTTTGTACAAATTCGAGAGTTATTTTGTGTATTAAGCCAAAAGATATTAAAACATTAAATGAAAATAAAAGTATACTACTAAATTGTAGGTCCGGTCAGCAGGCTTGGACTTGACCTTTAAAAAAAACCCAACCCGACCCGATATGCATGCAAAAAAAATGTTTTTGGGTTACAATATGCATGCAAATTTATATCACGAGCCTATTAAGAAATTAAATATAATTGGACGTCGCGTCCCCAACCACTCATTAGCAATGGGGCTGATGGCGCTGGAGGCGGAGGCGGAGGAGGAGGTCATTGCGGGGGTAGCGATTACGAACCTGGAGAGTTTCACCATGAGCCGCCTCTGATTGATACAACGATGAACCTGGTTCGTTTTTGTTTTATTTAATTTGTTAATCAATTTCCCCTTTGCTTTTGTGTTTTTATTACTCAACACTGATAACGTGGGGTTCATATTAATCCTGCCGCATTGTTTAATTGAAAGTAATATATGAATCATGTGATTTGAAACCCTAGATCGGAGTATGGTTTTTGAAAGCTGAAGTGAAATGGACAATCTACTATGTGATTGAGTTTGGAGCTTTGTAGGAAGAATTGATGAACTTAAACGACTTTAATTGAATGCCAATTTACATTTCCAGCAGATTTATAATTACAAAATTTCTATAGTTGAAACTTGAAAAAAAAAGAGCTAACAGCAGATGACATGGTCCTTGCGTGAGGCAAGTTGATTTGAGTTATTATTTTCTTCAATGATCAGTACTTAATAGTCTTTTTAATGTTTTGGTTTCAGGGGTAATGTTGATACTTATGATAACATTTTCAGAATGCAGGTTGAACTAACAAGTCAAATTTTTCACGGGGTATGTAAGATTTCCTCCAATAAACTAGATGGGGGCCAGTCTTTTAGTTTCAGCAAATAAGGCCAAGAATTGCTGTGTGAAAAATCCTCTGGCCTCCACCTAGTTTAATGAGGAGCTCTTACCATGCCATTGGGCAGAATTTATCAGTGCCTCTTATTTCGCTATTAGGGGATGTCGATACCAAGGATGAAATAATATATGGTGCTTCTGCTCATTCAGATTATGGAATGATCACTCTTCTGCGATCTGATGGCGTTCCAGGGCTTCAAATTTGTGTAGAACTAAAAGAAAATGATTTAAAAACACACACATATGAGAATATAGGCTTAGAACTAATTATTTCTTCTTTTTCTGTTAATTAAATTTAGTGGTTGAGTCTGCTCTCGTGGTCTTAGAAAATCAGGAAATCTGGACCTCTGTTTGGGCGAAAGTTTGAATCTTAAATGGTCTTCAATATAAGCTTGCTAGTTTACTTATCTTTCTTTTCTATACAAAATTCTAGTTCTAGTTTTCTATTTGGTTGATTTCTTTTTGTCCCCCTCCAATGCTTTTTATTTACCCACTAGCAAGATTCTCATCCTTAGAAAGAATATTAGGTAAATAATTTGTTTTTTATTTACCCTGTCAATCAATGTCGTTGAAACAGCAGCAGCTCATGAGTAACTCGGCCCTTCCTTAACTCTGGAGACTGCTTTCTTCTGCTTCTCTAAGGTAACTAAAACCACTCTGTCATATAATCCCCCCTAAAGAGTTGGGACCTTCTTCAAATGATGATTAGTAAATTTTAGTAATGATAATCAAATGCTCAAATTAATGTGATCCTTGATTTGTAGAAATTTACATTTGTCCATGGGTTGCATTGGATTTAGATGTACCTCTTCCTTTATAACAGAACCCACGTGTTTGCTTTCTTTGACTGCTTGAACTCGGAAATGTAAGGCTGAAATAGGATGTGGCTCTGCTTTAAGCGTCATACCATAAAGTTTGCACTCAACAGAGAGGTGAATTGCTTATTCATAAAAAGTATGTTGCGACACATACATACAGACACAATACTTAGCCTATTAATCTCATCTCATATGAGTTTTGCAAGCGTACAATGATCATCGTTTTAGTAGAGTTCATCTCTTTTTGGGTGAAAGTTTGAATCTTAAATGGTCTTCAATGTACACAATACTGATGATATCAAATTATAATGCGAATAAGAAGAAAAAGGAGGGATACTTTGTTCATGCCTGAAGAAGTTCTCCGGATCGATCTTCGTTTTCACATATACCAACTTTTTGAAGTTATTCTTGAAATACTTCTGACCCCAAATGCTAGCTTGTGCATAACTTGTTTCACCGAATTCGTTATTCATTCCGATGTCAAGATCTCGATAATTAACATAGGCTTCCCTGGGAGATTTCGAAACAAAGGGGCTCATTGAACTATAAAGTTTCCTAAGCCAGCTTATATATGTTTGAGATTGTGTATGTCCTCTTCTGCCCAGCCCACTGTATATGCGATTTTGAACAAGTTGCCAGCTCTACGTGGAAATGGAGTTGCGGTCTCTGGAATTTCAGCCATTTTGCCACCGTAAGGAACAAAGATTAAACTGGCTAATGATGCTTCTGCCTCTAAAAATTAAGACCATATCCCCTGGAATGCATTTTCAGGAATAGATTTATTCACATAATCAGATATTGATTTGAAAGAAGCCCTAATGTAATCCCTTTCAAGTAAAATATATACGGTTTCATTTCGAAGTTGGGCAACATAGAGAACGGATTCAACCCAACTCATTTCAGTGCAATCTTCCCTCCTCGGTCCAAGCTCAGGAAATCTCTCTTGCATCAATGGAATGAACTCATTTACACCACCAAGAAACATGGAAATAAAAGAAGCTAGAATCGTACGTCTTCTGGTCAATTGACTCGAATTCACCTTTGCCACTCTAACAAGTAAGAGTATATCATCTGGAAGATTGGGTGCAGCATATTGCCAACGATTAATAAGTTTAGTTGCATTTTGTTCCAAGGTCTTGCTGATTGTGAATACAGTCACAGTTGCTGGAACAGAGACCAACTTCAGTTTCCATGCGAGGACAATTCCAAAGCTACCACCTCCACCTCCTCGAATGGCCCAAAACAGATCTTCTCCCATGGATTTTCTGTCGAGAATTCTCCCATTAACATCCATGAACTCTGCATCAATTACATTATCAGCTGCAAGACCGTATTTTCGCAACAATAAGCCCCAACCTCCTCCGCTGAAGTACCCCAACTCCCACGGTGCGACGTACACCGACTGGGAAGGCCAGAGTTTTGACTTTTTCAGCAATTTTATAATAGAGTTCACCAAGAATTGCACCAGATTGAGCCCATGCCACTTTGTTTTCTACATCAACATCTACGGCTCGAAAATTAACCAAATCAAGGATAACAAATGGTGCTTTGGACACATAAGAAAGGCCTTCATAATCATGACCACCACTCCGAATTCTAATTTGGAGCCCATGTTTCTTTGAACAATAAATTGTTGCTTGAACATGGGATGCTTGTAACGGTGTCACAATAACCAAAGGTTTTGGGGTACTTGCCGTTGAAAATCTAAGATTTCGAATGGTAGACTCCCAAAACAGATGAATATGAACAATTGCTCTGGGTGTAGATAACCTTAGAAATGGAAGATGAGTTGTCAGAATGAAATGAAGAAAGACATTGAAGAAAATTCTCATGGGTATCAGCTGAAGTACTTGCCCATGAAAACGAGAAGATGAGGACAACAAAAAGACAAGAAGACATCAAACAGTGAAGAGACTTCATTTTAGCTTATGTTCCCAGATGATTTTGCACCGAGTTTATCTATAAGAGATCCCCTATTTATAGCAACATATTTCTAATGGCTAACTTCATTTGAGTTTGAACCATTCCTCTTTATAGCCACAGTTTTGTTCCTATGTATATGTCTCTTTTATATGTTTGTATTACAACAATCATTTGCTGTAATTCTAAAGTAAAATAATTGTAGCTTAAAAAACTAAAAGAATTAGGAAAGCGTGATTTCGGGTAAACTTGTTTAATAAATGTTGATATAATAATTTACTACACGTTAATATAGTAATTCTCATTTTTTTTATAACCCAAATGATTCACCACTGTTTAATTTTTAATTACTTTTCCAGCAAAAAGACTTGAAAACTTTTTGACAAACTTGCAGCTATAAATAGTTAACAAAAATTAATGCAACAGGCTGTCTTGTCAGAAATAATACTTCAAGCTATATATAAAATATTACCTTTGTTCTTTTTTATTTGTTTTTATTAACTACTTCATACAATATAAGAAAAATAATTAAGTTTAAAATCCTATATATTTTTATTTTTACTTTTTAATTTTATCTCCTCTCTCTCTCCATTTTTTGGCTTATGGAAGGAAAGTAAGGAATTAACACATTTAAGAAAAATATAAGAATCTAGAAAGAGAGACTGTGTGAAAGAATAAATTTAAAAAATTAACAATTAATACTGAAACAGAAACAAATAAAAAAAATTCTTAAAAAGGGTCAGATAAAAAGGATAGAGGTAATTCTAATTTAGTTAATCATAATGTCGGCAATTATGAGTTTTACCAAATCTTCGAGGTCCCTCCACGCCACGGTCCACACCATTTTGGTGGGCTGCTTGTAGCAAGTTATTACTATTGATTTTTTTTTTTATTTTTATGGTGTCATGTTTTCCACGGGGAGTTTTGGGAAGGAAAAAAAAAAAGGGTCCAAAAGTTAAATTAGATGCAAAACATATAAATATTTATTTATTGCACCTCACATAATAATTACTATGAAAATGGAATTGAGGAGACAAATGCTAAAAACAAAATAAAATGTAGGACAAAAGAGCCTACGGATTATTTCAAAGTAAAAGAACTTAATAATAGTGGATCATTTATTCGGCTAAGCATATTGATTCAACTGATGATCATATGATATTCTATTGCGATCAAGAAGATAAAGGAGGGATACTCTGTTCATGCCTGAAGAAGTTGTCTGGATCGATCTTCGTCTTAACATAAACCAACCTTTTAAAGTTATCCTTGAAATACTTGTGACCCCAAATGCTTGCTTGTGCATAACTTGTTTTACCGAATTCGTTATTTGTTCCGAGGTCAAAATCTCTGTAATTAACATAGGCTTCCCTTGGAGATTTGGAAACATAGGGGCTCATGGAACTGTAAAGTTTCCTAAGCCAACTTATGTACGTTTGAGATTGTGCATTGTCCTCCTCTGGCCAGCCCACGACGTACCCGATCTTGAACAAGTTGCCAGCTCTATGCGGGAATGGAGTTGCAGTCTCTGGGATTTCAGCCATTTTGCCACCGTAAGGAACAAAGAATAAACTAACAGAGGATGATTCTGCCTCTAAAAGTTGGGACCATACCCCCTGGAATGCAATTTCAGGAATAGGTTTCTTCACATAATCGGATGTTGATTTGAAATAAGGACTGATGTAACCCCTGTAACTCCTGTCAAGTAAAAATTCTAAGGGTTCATTCGAAATGTTGAAAAGGTAAAGACTAGATTCAACCCAACTCAATTCAGTGCAATCTTCCCTCCTTAATCCAAGCTCAGGAAATCTCTCTTGCATCAATGGGATCAGCTCATTTAGACCGCCAAGAAACAAGGAAGCAAAAGAAACTTGAATCGTTTTCTTGCCATTTTGACTCGAATTCACCCTTGTTATAGTAGGAACTATAATTATATCATCTGGAAGATTGGGTGCAACATATTGCCAACGGTTAATAAGTTTGGTTGCATTTTGTTCCAAGGTCTTACTGATTCTGAATCCAGTCACAGTTTCTGGAACAGGAACCAACTTTACTTTCCATGCAAGGACAATTCCGAAGCTACCTCCTCCACCTCCTCGAATGGCCCAAAACAGATCTTCCCCCATGGATTTTCTCTCAAGAAGTCTCCCATTAGCATCAACAAATTGCGCATCGATCACATTATCAGCTGCAAGACCGTATTTTCGCAACAATAGGCCCCAACCTCCACCGCTGAAGTGCCCTCCAACCCCCACAGTGTGACATATACCAGCTGGGAAGGCCAGAGTTTTGCTTTTTTGGGCAATCCTATAATAGACTTCACCGAGAATCGCACCAGATTGAACCCATGCCTCTTGATTTTCTACATCAACATCGACCGCTCGAAAATTAACCAAATCAAGGACGACAAAGGGAACTTTGGACACATAAGAAACGCCTTCATAATCATGACCCCCGCTTCGAATTCTAATTTGGAGCCCATGTTTCTTTGAACAATAAACTGTTGCTTGAACATGGGAAGCATGCAATGGTGTCACAATAACCAAAGGTTTTGGGGTACTTGGCGTAGAGAACCTAAGATTTTGAATGGTAGACTCCAAGACAGATGAATATGATGAATTGCTCTGAGTGTAGATAACCTTAGAGATGGAAGATGAGTTCTCAGAATGAAGTGAAGAAAAGCATTGAAGAAAATCCTCATGGGTATCAGCTGAAGTACTTCCCCATGAGAATGAGAAGATGAGGACAACAAAAAGGAACGAAGACATGGAATAGTGAAGAGACTTCATTTAAGCAGCTTAAACTGATATAAAATTTTGTCCTGAGTTTGTTCATAAGAGGTCCCCTATTTATAGCAATATTTTGCCAAATGCTAACTTCATCATTTGGGTTTTGATCCAATCCTCTCTAGCTATAGTTAGACCCTCGCTATCAAAGAAGACAAGTTTGTCTCTGCTGCATGTTGTAATTGACAAATTATGAGGGGAAAATATAACAAATATTTGTATTTTTATGTCTTGAAGTTAAATACGTTTCTTTCTTTCCTTTTCGATCGATTAAATTACTTGACAATAGTACGTAGTAAGCACTGACGTTGTCATATCGTAGAAGTTGGGAAATCAGATCAAAAGTGGGAAGATGGAAGAAAATGGGTTGAGATTACATTTTACAAGTAAAGCCACACCATCATAGTTAATTGATAAACATTATTGCTTTCTTCACTTCTGGTTCAGGGGGATGCCTACGAGCATAAAAGTCCATCGCCCGCCTCAATATTTCTCACGCACCTTAAATAATTTATTGATATTTTCCACGATTATAAGTAATTTGGTCTAACTCATAAAGTTGAATTTTGAAAGCTTGAATATTGTATTTTGATGTACTAACTACTAATTATTGATTGCCAACCAAGCTATGGGAGATTGCCAACCAAGCTATGGGAGATCGTATGCTAGGTGGAAGGAAGCCGAACCTCAACTAGCAGAAGAGAAGAGCGTGGGTTTGGGGATGGAGAAAGAGAACGGGGCCGGAGAATTTTTTTTAATTAATTTGTTGATTTTTTTTTTACTAATTAATTGTTGTAGATTGACATAGTTAAGATGGGTAAATAAAATTATTTAGTGAGGATTGATGTATTTTAAATTTTAGAAGGCTTTTAAAAATAATAAGAGGTGTCAACATATTATAAGATATGCGTAAAATGTAATTTTTTAAAATCATCTTAATATATATTTTTTTTAATTATTAAAATGTAATTGATGAGTAGACACATAAGCTAAAATTAAATCTGACACAAAAGCCAAGGAATCAGTACAGAGTAAAGCAACTTAACAGTACATCATTTATTTGGCTTAGCATTCATTCAACTCATCATGATATCAAATTCTACTGCGATCAAGAAGAAAAAGGAGGGATACTTTGTTCATGCCTGAAGAAGTTCTCCGGATCGATATTCGTTTTCACATATACCAACTTTTTGAAGTTATCCTTGCAATACTTCTGACCCCAAATGCTAGCTTGTGCATAACTTGTTTCACCGAATTCGTTATTCATTCCGATGTCAAGATCTCGATAATTAACATAGGCTTCCCTGGGAGATTTCGATACAAAGGGGCTCATTGAACTATAAAGTTTCCTAAGCCAGCTTACATACGTTTGAGATTGTGTATTGTCCTCTTCTGCCCAGCCCACTGTATATGCGATTTTGAACAAGTTGCCAGCTCTATGCGGAAATGGAGTTGCGGTCTCCGGAATTTCAGCTATTTTGCCACAGTAAGGAACAAAGATTAAACTGGCTAATGATGCTTCTGCCTCTAAAAGTTGGGACCATATCCCCTGGAATGCATTTTCAGGAATAGGTTATTAAGTAGTCACGCTACTCACATAACTCATCAATTCAAAAGCTGGTGATGCTTTTGTAATTCAAATACTTTTAACATTAGCACTTATCTTTGAAATCTATAAATACGATAAGCCAAAGGCTTATCTGTTACTTTGTATTTATACCTACATTTCTACAGCAATAAAATCACTTTTGCTGCTCACAATTCTGTAGCTTTTATATGGTATCAGACTGTTTTTGTGCTTAACAGCTTTTTGTTTCGATCCAACCATGTCTTCTAATTCTTGTGCAACCAGCACCATTTCCAATACCCAATCATTCTCTGATATTTTCCAGATTAATGCCTCTACTCACCTACCTCTGAAACTAAACTCCACCAATTTTCCTTCCTGGCAGATCCAATTTGACACCTTGCTCACTGGTTTAGACTTACTTGGCTATGTTGATGGTACTCACCTTTGTCCAGCCAACACTCTTACTGTTGATAATACAACAACCCCAAATCCTGCTTTCTCCAAATGGGTCAGACAAGATAAATTGATTTTGCATGCTATTATTGCATCTGTTTCTGAATCAATCATCCCTATGATTGCCACCTCCAAGTCCTCCCATGAGGCAATGCTGAAGCTTACAAATACTTTTGCAAGCAAAACCAAATCGAGAGTGATGTCTCTCAAGAAAAAATTAACCTTGTCCACACATGGGAATAAATCTGTGGCTGATTATCTGTAATTTGTACGAGGTATTGCAGATGAACTAGCACTGGCACAATCTCCAGTTGCTGATGATGATTTGATTATATATATTTTGAATGGTCTTGGCCCTGAGTTTCGCGAAATATCAACTGCTATTCGAGCCAGAGAACGAGAAATTTCTTTAGAGGAGCTTTATGACAAACTTACCGATTTTGAAACTATCATCAAGCAAGATGATTTGGTATCTACACCTCCCTTAATCGCTCATTACACAGCCAAAGGAGTAAAAACTTTTCAGAATCCCTCTGTCCAGCAGAAAGGTAACAATTTCAGAGGTAATGGCTATCAGTTTCGTAATAATTTCTCTTATTCTCAAAAGAAACGGCCTAATCAGTTTCAATCAAGCTTCAATAACAACAAACCTACTTGTCAATTGTGTGGCAAAGTTGGACATATAGCCAAGACCTGTCGCCAATTCACCATATCAGCAGTCTCAACTCCAGTTGCTAATATTGTTCAGTCATCAAACTCTGTTGATGCTCAAAATTGGGTGGTTGATTCTGCAGCCTCTAGCCATGTTACCTCTGATCTTAACAATCTTTCCCTTTATTCCGAATATGGTGGTCCTGACGAGATCCTTGTAGGAGATGGCTCAGGTTTGAAAATCGAACACACTGGTTCTGTCACTCTTACTGATACACCTAAACCTTTAAAACTTTCTGATGTTTTACATGTTCCCAAAATGCAAAGAGATCTTATCTCTGTTTCTAAGTTCTGTAAAACTAATGATGTTTCTGTTCATTTTTTTTCCTTCTTCAAGAATTTTAAACTTTCTACTCAAAACTTTTGGTCTAGGTTCTGATTTTTCAAATAAATTGCCTGCTTGCAATTCTTGTCTTTGTAACAAGAGTCATAAACTGCCCTTTCATGTTTTAAGTTTGTCTAGCTCTAGGCCTTTAGAATTGTTATATTCTGATGTTTGGGGATCTCCAAGATTTCAATCTGTTGATGGTTATTGTTACTATGTTATTATTGTAGATCACTTTTCCAAATTTACATGGTTATTTCCTATTCGAAATAAATCTGATGTGTCTCGTATTTTTCCAGCATTCAAAGCATTTGTTGAGAAGCAATTTGATACTCCAATTTTAACTGTTTATTCTGATAATGGTGGGGAGTATACATCGCTATCTTCCTTTTTTGCCACACATGGAATCAAACATTTGCAAACTCCACCCCATACCCCTCAACATAATGGTGTGTCCGAACGAAAACACAGACACATTGTTGAAACAGGCCTTACACTTCTTCATCAAGCTAGCCTGCCATTAAAATTTTGGTCTCATGCCTTTCAAGCAGCTGTATATCTCATTAACAGAATGCCTACACCTAACCTTTCCAACCAAAGTCCTTATGAAATTCTGTTTCAAACCAAACCTAATTATGGCAAATTAAAAGTTTTTGGTTGCTTGTGCTATCCCTGGCTTAAACCTTATACAGACAATAAACTTCAACCTAAATCCCAACCTTGTGTATTTCTTGGCTACTCAACAAATCAAAGTGCTTATAAATGCTTGGAACCTTCTACAAATAAAGTTTTTGTTTCTAGACATGTCAGGTTTATTGAGTCCTCTTTTCCATTTGCAAAACTGTCATCTACAAATCAACAGGTCTCAAAAATCAATACTCTGTCTGCATCTGATCCTTTAATATCTTTGACCCCTTGTTCTCCAGCATCAAGTTCACAAATCAGTTCTACTGTGCTCTCCTCCATTTGTGCTACTCCAGTGCCGGTTTCTTCACAAGGTAATGATACTCAACCTCCTCCATTGAACTCCACTTCTACATGTTCAGTACCTGATTTACAACCTATTCATTCCCCACCAATAACCTCCCTCCTTCAACCTACTAGAGCCCATCCTATGATTACCAGATCTCAAAATAACATCTTTAAACCAAAAAAAGCCTACCTTGTTTCCAAACACACCATGCCAGCACCAACAGAACCAAGTAGTGTAAGTCAAGCCATTAAAATTCCTGAATGGCGAGAGGCAATGGCAACTGAATTTAATGCCTTAGTGAAAAATGGCACATGGACATTAGTGCCTCCTAGACTTGATCAAAATGTGGTAGGTAACAAATGGGTTTACAGAGTAAAAAGAAAATCCGATGGTACTATTGACAGGTTTAAAGCTCATTTGGTTGTTAAAGGGTTTCACCAAAGACCTGGTTTGGATTTTACTGAAACTTTTAGTCCAGTTATAAAGCCTACTACAATTCGTACTGTTTTATGCATTGCACTTTCACTTGGCTGGTCTTTGAAACAATTAGATGTAAATAATGCATTTCTACAAGGTACATTGACAGATGAAGTATACATGGCTCAACCTGCTGGTTTTGTGGACAAAGATAATCCTACTCATGTATGTAAACTCAACAAGGCAATATATGGTCTCAAACAAGCTCCGAGGGCCTGGTATCAAGAATTGAGTAACTTCCTGCTTAATTATGGATTTACCAATTCCACTGCAGATGCCTCTTTATTTGTGTATCATACAGGCTCAGATTTGATCTATTTCTTGGTCTATGTTGATGATCTCATCGTTACAGGTAACAATCAACATGTTGTGGATTAGTTCTTGGCTCAGCTCTCTCATAGATTCTCCTTAAAGGATCTTGGTAATCTAAATTTTTTCTTGGGTGTGGAGGTTATTTCTACTACCTCTGGGTTGTTCTTAAGTCAGCACAAATACATCCGTGATCTTCTTGAAAAATTTGATATGTCTAATGCCAAAGAGACATTGACTCCAATGGCCACTGGTATTCAATTAAAACAACAGGATGGAACAGGTCCAGTTGATGCCACCACCTACCGACAACTAGTTGGCTCCTTACAGTATCTCTCTTTGACAAGGCCTGATGTAGCTTATTCAGTCAATAAGATGTCTCAATACATGCACTTTCCAACTCAAATGCACTGGTCAACTCTGAAACGCATACTTCGATATCTGAAGGGCACTATTTATCATGGTTTGTTTCTACAAAAGAATTCTTCTCTTGATATCACTGCTTTTAGTGATGCTGATTGGGCTGGGAACTTGGATGATAGGACATCTACAACAGCGTATATCTTATATCTAGGTAGTAATCCTATCTCTTGGAAATCAGTGAAGCAGAAAACTGTAGCTCGTTCTTCAACAGAAGCTGAATATCTAGCCGTAGCCAATACTGCTGCTGAAATTCTTTGGCTTAAAAACTTGTTAACCGAACTTCATGTTACACCCAAACATGAATCTCGACTCTTATGTGACAATGTTGGCGCTACCTATTTGAGTGCCAATCCTGTTTTCCATTCAAGAATGAAGCATTTAGCTTTGGACTATCATTTTGTTCGCCAGCATGTCAATCTTGGAGCATTTAGAGTTTCATATGTTTCTACAAAGGAGCAGCTAGCTGATGGTCTCACCAAACCATTAGCTAGACAGAGGTTTCTGTTTTTGAGATCCAAGACTGGTGTTGCAGATGGCTCCACCGTCTTGCGGGGGCATATTAAGTAGTCACGCTACTCACGTAACTCATCAATTCAAAAGCTGGTGATGCTTTTGTAATTCAAATACTTTTAACATTAGCACTTATCTTTGAAATCTGTAAATACGATAAGCCAAAGGCTTATCTGTTACTTTGTATTTATACCTACACTTCTACAGCAATAAAATCACTTTTGCTGCTCACAATTCTGTAGCTTTTATATAGGTTTCTTCTCGTAATCAGATGTTGATTTGAAATAAGGACTGATGTAACCCCTGTAACTCCTGTCAAGTAAAACTTATAGGGGTTCATTTGAAATGTTGAAATAGTAGAGACTAGATTCAACCGAACTCAATTCAGGGCAAACTTCCCTCCTTAATCCAAGCTCAGGATATCTCTCTTGCATCAATGGGATGAGCTCATTTAGACCGCCAAGAAACAAGGAAGTAAAAGAAACTTGAATCGTTGTCTTGCCATCTTGACTATAATTCACCCTTGTGATAGTAGGAAGTATGAATACATCATCTGGAAGATTGGTTGCAACACATTGCCAACGGTTAATAAGTTTGGTTGCATTTTGTTCCAAGGTCTTGCTGATTGCGAATCCAGTCACGGTTTATGGAACAGGAACCAACTTTACTTTCCATGCAAGGACAATTCCGAAGGTACCTCCTCTACCTCCTCGAATGGCCCAAAACAGATCTTCCCCAATGGATTTTCTTTTCTGTCAAGAATTCTCCCATTAGCATCAACAAATTGCACATCTATTACATTATCAGCTGCAAGACAGTATTTTCGCAACAATAAGCCCCAACCTCCACCGCTGAAGTGCCCCCAACTCCCGCAGTGTGAAATACACCAGCTGGGAAGGCCAGAGTTTTGCATTTTTCCGCAATCCTATAATAAAGTTCACCGAGAATCGCACCAGATTGAAACCCTGCCTCTTGATTTTCTACATCAACATCGATCGCTCGAAAATTAACCAAATCAGGGACGACAAAGGGAACTTTGGACACATAAGAGACGCCTTCATAATCATGACCACCGCTTCGAATCCTAATTTGGAGGCCATGTTTCTTTGAAAAATAAACTGTTGCTTGAACATGGGAAGCATGCAAGGGTGGCACAATAACCAAAGGTTTTGGGGGTACTTGGCGTAGAGAACCTAAGATTTTGAATGGTAGACTCCAAGACAGACGAATATGATGAATTGCTCTGAGTGTAGATAACCTTAGAAATGGAAGATGAGTTCTCAGAATGAAGTGCAGAAAGGCATTGAAGAAAATCCTCATGGGTATGAGCTGAAGTACTTCCCCATGAGAATGAGAAGATATGAGGACAACAAAAAGGAACGAAGACATGGAATAGTGAAGAGACTTCATTTAAGCAGCTTATGTTCAAAACTGATATAAAATTTTGTACTGAGTTTATTCATAAGAGGTCACCTGTTTATAGCACCGTTTTGCCAAATGCTAACTTCATCATTTGGGTTTTGAACCAATCCTCTAGCTATAGTAAGACCCTCGCTTTCAAAGAAGACAAGTTTGTCTCTGCTGCATGTTGTAATCGACAAATTATGAGGGGAAAATATAATAAATATTTCAATTTTTATGTCTTGAAATTAAATACGTTTCTTTCTTTACTTTTCGATCGATTGAATTACTTGACAATAGTAAGCACGGACGTCGTCATATCGTAGAAGTTGGGAAATCAAGATCAAAAGTGGGACAGGAGAGACGTTAGCCACTTCCACTTGGGTGACGTGAAAAATGAAAACTATGGAACAGATTCAACGAAATTGCGAATGCTTGAAAAAATAGAATTCCGCTGACAGCAGTACATGGAGATCAAATGTCCATTCCCATGCACCCGCCGGATTATTGTCCATGTTCTCCAATTAGATGCACCTAAAACCATTCGATTCGATAATTTTCTAAACTAAAATAGGTTTATAGTCAATAAATATAACTTGTTGCTAAAAAAATGATGCAAGAAAATTCATTAAGGGTCCGTTTGATAAAAAGAAAAGAGAGATATAAAGAAGGAAATTTATTTATTTTAATAGTTGTGATTTATAATTACATATTCTATTTTATAACTCAGTCATTAGATTGAATTTTTTTTTTTATTTTTTCTTTTCTTACTATCAAACGGACCATAAGGGTGCGTTTGATTAGGGTGATGTTACATTATTTGGAGACATAAGATTACCATCATATTACCTAGCAATGTGATTACCTGATAATGTGTGTATTTTGTGTTTGATTGGAGAAATAGGCATATTAGATTAATTACCATGTTTGGTTGGTGTGCGAATGTGACATATAAGAATGACTATTTTACTAGTTTACCATCACTTATATAAAAAGCTTTCAAAACTTATATTCTAACTAAATTAATACTTTAACGTGTTAAATAAATCCAATATCAAAAAGTAAACATGAACAAAATAAAAAATAAAATAATTAACATTAAAATAATAACTTGTTAAATAGGATTTGTAATTAACAAATATATAAAGATACAAAAGAACTAAAATTCTTTCATTAAAATAAATAATTTTTTTTTGTTTGAACATAAATATTGTTTTGGCCGACTAGTATTTTTGATATTTTAATATTAACATAAGGGTAGTATGGACCAAAAATAAAATGAGTGAGGACAAAATGGAGAAATTACAACTAAAAGGGTAAGACATTTAACAATACCTAAGGAGGGGGACCAATTTACATTTCTACCCATATTACTGTCTCAGTGATAATCACATACCCTCTGACACTATTGTCAGATAAACCAAATAAAGACATGTAACTTGACATAATGCATATTCCCACAAACAATGAAAGATGGTCCCAACCAAATGCCTCTAAGTGACGTGAGGGATGATCCAGTTGGGATTTAACCTTTTTTTACCAGCCCACCAGAGGCGGCTTCTGTGGGATTCTCTAATTATTAAGCTCTAAAGTTCCATATCAATCACAGTCACTCTGGTTGGCAAGTGGCCAGGGTCGGGTCGGGATCAATGGTGAAAACCCACTAGTCTTTGGTTCAGTGGTTTGATAAATTTCAGTTAGGAGTGAGTTATTTTCGGAACAGGTTGAGAACGTTGAATGGAACCGAGATTGTGATACCAAGTACCACAACGAAAGCAATCATGCCGCAGGGCTGCTCCTCTTCTGGGCCGTAGCAAGATTACTGGGCTTACTTCTTTTATACCGTAATTTTTCTTTTATTATTTTTTTAAAAAGAATATAGTTTACATCAGAATAATTTTAAAAAATGACTTTTTAAGTATTCAATAATATTTTAACATCTCACATATTTTAAAATACATACCATACCTAAATCAATTCTTATTAATTCATAAATTTTTTTTTCTTTATTTAAACTATACCCAACAACAATAAATGTAAAATGGGTTGACATTTACCCTTAAAAAATAAAAAAATTTTAATTTGGGGCTAAACTTTGATATAAAAAACCTTTTTTCTGTTTCTAAAAAAATTATTGATGAGGTGAATATATATTTAAAATTTTAGTATCTTTTAAAATCAATAAAGTATCACTTAGTTAGTAGATGTCTAAAAAATTACTTTTTAGGATCATTTTAATGTAAGGTAAACTCTTAAATTGAAGATTAAAGTCTTTGATCTGATAGGGTACGTAAGGTTAGGCTCAAACGGTTAAACCCAACTTAGGAAACTTCTTGGATTGTTTGACCCCAGGTGGACAAAAAATTTGTGCAGCCTAATACATGAGCCTTGTAAAGCCCAAATCGATCATACCTGAAATTCGGATCCACCCATATATTATTGGCTAAATACTCAAATTGGCCCTTAAACTATATCTTTTTGGACATATTGGCCCCTAAACTTTTATTTGGGACAATTGACCCCTCAAACTATTATTTTGGGACAATTACCCCCTTAAACTATTATTTTGAGACAATTAACCCCCTAAAATTATTATTTTGGGACAATTAAACCCTCAAAATTATTATTTAGGGACAAAGTAGCCCTTAATTCAATAGAAATTTCCTTTGAAAATAAAGTTTGAGGGGTTAATTGTCCCAAAATGAAAGTTTGAGGGGTTAATTGTCCCAAATAAAAGTTTAGGGGTCAATTTGTCCATTTTGGTATAGTTTGAGGGCTAATTTGGGTATTTAGCCATATATTATTATTGATTATTACAAAGAATTTTGTTCACATATTCATCATTCAACACAATTCCAACTTTATATAATAATAATAAATAAACATTCAAAAAAAAAACTGCATATATATTATATTAAACTCAATGTCTCAATCATGCCTGACATTGTAACATAGAAACTCAGAAAAAGCACTCTTTTAAGTCTTTATTTAATTTTTTGTAATATGAAAAAAAGTCTTCTGTTTGATCAATTGGAGCGGGGAGGGATACTTTGTTCATGCCTGAAGAAATCTTCGGGATCACCCATTGTCTTCACATGTACCAATCTGTCGAAATTGTTCTTGAAATATTTATGACCCAAATGCTTGCTTTTGCATAACTAGTGGTGGTATTATTTCTGTTATTGGTTCCAATGTCAAGATCTCTGTAA
The DNA here is from genome assembly GCA_030664755.1 of Microcos paniculata. Classification (NCBI taxonomy): domain Eukaryota; kingdom Viridiplantae; phylum Streptophyta; class Magnoliopsida; order Malvales; family Malvaceae; genus Microcos; species Microcos paniculata. The sequence goes on along the minus strand of CP131462.1, from coordinate 6,958,306 downwards.
TTAACACATAGGCCTCTCGTGGAGATTTCGAAACAAAGGGGCTCATGGAGCTGTAAAGTTTCCTGATCCAAGTTATGTACCTTTGAGATTTTGTATTGTCTTCTTCTTGCCGGCCCATGGTGTATTCGATTTTGTACAGGTTTCCAGCTCGATGAGGGAATGAAGTTGCAGTTTCTGGAATCTCGTCCATTTTCCCTCCATAAGCATAAAAACCTACAACAGCTGATTCCACTTCTGCCTCCTGAAATTTTGACCATAACCGTTTCAATGCAGTTTCTGGGATCACATGGTCGGATTTTGTCTTGAAGAACTCGTCATTAAGAATAGTCTTGTAACTCCTATCAAGTAATTTGCTGATAGAACTATTTTGAAATTGACCATAATAGAGAGCTGAATTATCCAACTCATCTCGATGCAGTCGCATTTAACCATAGCGTGTTTCGTGTTTTAGTGGTGTCAACACGATTAAGAATAACATATTTCGTCTCTTAAGTATATAAAACATGATTAAAACACCTAAAATACATTAAACATAGTTAATTAATCAAGTTTATCTGTTACATGTTGAACTGTTTATACAACACGTTAAACACGACAAATTAAATATTAAAATACCTTTTTAACCTTTAATATGATTAAAAATATATTGAATTTTAAGTAATTTTTTAAATATTATAAGGATAATATAGTAATATTACATAATCATACTTCTAAATTAATTTTAAAATAATATTAAATTATGTAGTTGTGTCGTGTCTTGACATGTTAAACTGTTAATCGTGTTAATTGTGTCGTGTCGTGTTATACGTTAATTAAACAATTTCGTGTTCCCATTTTATACCATTGACATGATTAATTAATCGTGTCGTGTTCGTATTTGGATAAATGACTGTTAATGACACACGTTTACAAGACATGAACACGACACGATTACACGAATTGCCAGGTCTTGTTTTACCAAATCTTCGAGGTCCCTCGACAGGTGGGCTGTTTGTAGCAAATTACTATTGATTTTCTTTTAAATTTTTATGGTGTCATTTTTTATGGGGAGTTTTGGGAAGGAAAAAAAAATGGGTCCAAAAGTTAAATTAGATGAAAAAGAAAAACCTATAAATATTTATTTATTGCACCTCATATAATAATTACTGTTAAAATGCAATTGAGGAGACAAATGCTAAAAAAAAAAAATGCATGACAAAAGAGCCTACGGATTATTACATAGTAAAAGAACTTAATAGTGCATCATTTATAGATTCGGCGAAGCATATTGATTCAACTGATGATCATATGATATTCTATTGCGATCAAGAAGAGAACGGAGGGATACTCTGTTCATGCCTGAAGAAGTTGTCCGGATCGATCTTCGTCTTAACATATACCAACTTTTTGAAGTTATCCTTGAAATACTTGTGACCCCAAATGCTTGCTTGTGCATAACTTGTTTTACCAAATTCGTTATTCGTTCCGAGCTCAAAATCTCTGTAATTAACATAGGCTTCCCTTGGAGATTTGGAAACATAGGGGCTCATGGAACTGTAAAGTTTCCTAAGCCAGCTTATGTAGGGTTGAGATTGTGCATTGCCCTCCTCTGGCCAGCCCACGATGTACGCGAATTTGAACAAGTTGCCAGCCCTATGCGGGGATGGAGTTGCAGTCTCTGGAATTTCAGCCATTTTGCCACCGTAAGGAACAAAGTATAATCTAACAGATGATGATGCTTCTGCCTCTAAAAGTTGGGACCATATCCCCTGGAATGCAATTTCAGGAATAGGTTCCTTCACATAATCAGATGTTGATTTGAAATAAGGACTGATGTAACCCCTGTAACTCCTGTCAAGTAAAAATTCTAAGGGTTCATTTGAAAGGTTGGAAAAATAGAGACTAGATTCAACCCAACTCATTTCAGTGCAATCTTCCCTCCTTAATCCAAGCTCAGGAAATCTCTCTTGCATCAATGGAATGAGATCATTTGGACCGCCAAGAAACAAGGAAGTAAAAGAAACTTGAATCGTTGTCTTGCCATCTTGACTGTAATTCACCCTTGTGATAGTAGGAAGTATGAATACATCATCTGGAAGATTGGGTGCAACATATTGCCAACGGTTAATAAGTTTGGTTGCATTTTGTTCCAAGGTCTTGCTGATTGTGAATCCAGTCACGGTTTCCGGAACAGGAACCAACTTTACTTTCCATGCAAGGACAATTCCGAAGCTACCTCCTCCACCTCCTCGAATGGCCCAAAACAGATCTTCCCCCATGGATTTTCTGTCAAGAAGTCTCCCATTAGAATCAACAAATTGCGCATCGATCACATTATCAGCTGCAAGACCGTGTTTTCGCAACAATATGCCCCAACCTCCACCGCTGAAGTGCCCTCCAACCCCCACAGTGTGACATATACCAGCTGGGAAGGCCAGAGTTTTGCTTTTTTCGGCAATCCTATAATAGAATTCACCGAGAATCGCACCAGATTGAACCCATGCCTCTTGATTTTCTACATCAACATCGACCGCTCGAAAATGAACCAAATCAAGGACGACAAAGGGATCTTTGGACACATAAGAGACGCCTTCATAATCATGACCACCGCTTCGAATTCTAATTTGGAGCCCATGTTTCTTTGAACAATAAACTGTTGCTTGAACATGGGAAGCATGCAAGGGTGTCACAATAACCAAAGGTTTTGGGGTACTTGGCGTACAGAACCTAAGATTTTGAATGGTCGACTCCAAGACAGATGAATATGATGAATTGCTCTGAGTGTAGATAACCTTAGAAATGGAAGATGAGTTCTCAGAATGAAGTGCAGAAAGGCATTGAAGAAAATCCTCATGGGTATGAGCTGAAGTACTTCCCCATGAGAATGAGAAGATGAGGACAACAAAAAGGAACGAAGACATGGAATAGTGAAGAGACTTCATTTAAGCAGCTTACGTTCAAAACTGATATAAAATTGAGATTATTCATAAGAGGTCTCCTATTTATAGCAACGTTTTGCCAATTGCTAACCTCATCATTTGGGTTGTGAACCAATCCTCACTAGCTATGGTAAGGCCCTCGCTATCAAAGAAGACAAGTTTGTCTGCTGCATGTTGTAATCGACAAATTATGTGGGGACAATATAACAAATATTTGAATTTCTATGTCTTGAAGTTAAATACTTTTCCCTCTTTGCCTTTCGATCTATTGAATTACTTGACAATAGTAAACACTGACCTCGTCATATCGTAGAAGTTGGGAAATCAAGACCAATAGTGGGAGGAAGAAAGAAAATGGGCAGAACAGATAAAGGAAAAGTTTTGAGATTACATTTTACAAGCCACCATCATATATAGTTAATTGATCAACATTATTGCTTTCTTCACTTGTGGTTCATGGGGATGCCTACAAGCGTATAAGTCCATCGCCTGCCTCAATATTTCTCACACACCTCAAATAATTTATTGATTTTTTCCACGATTATAATTAGTTTGGCCTAAATCATATACTCTTGGATATTGTAATTTGATGTAATTATAAATCATAATGATAAAAATGATTTCATTTCTACTAGAATAAGATATATGTTGCATTTATATATGTGTGTGTGTGTATATATATATATGTAAAGAATATTGTCTTCTTCTTTTTTTAATGTTTAATTTTTTTTAACAAAATTAACTGACTTTTAAAAGAAAGTTAGGAAAAGGAAGTTTGAAGTTTAGAGGTTGATTCGTGAATATAACATAAAGACGAAAATTTGCCAAAACTGCCATCGTATTGAGATGATTCCGATTTTTTTTTATGAAATTTTTTTGATGAATTTATAATGATTGGTTGAGATACGAAACAGAGGCAGAGGGTGCACGAATTTTTCTTGGATAAATGAAGATAGAAAATTGTCATGAAGAAATTTTGAGTAGAAAAGAAGTTGTTGAATCTCACTAAGTTCAAGGTGTGTCCTGAACACATTACAATTCCTTTATATAGAGAATTTTGTATCCTATAGAAAGGGAAACTTTGATAAAAATCTATATGTACATGGAAATTTCCTATAGAAAGGGAAACTTTGATAAAAATCTATATGTACATGGAAATTTCCTATAGAAAGGGAAACTTTGACAGAAATTAAATATAGAATACTTTAGCTAATATCGCTCCAATCATATTGCTAGCCGTTAGGTTGCTTCATCTTTGGCTAATATGTTGCTCGACCGTTGTTGAGTATCTTTATTCAAATTCTTATGTAAGAAAAAACTAGCTCTTCCTATATACTCCCCCTGAAACTGGTCATGGGCAGACTTTACAGACCAAGTTTGACACGTAAATCCTCGAATGAAGCTCTAGAAAGGGGTTTGGTAAGAATATCTGCCACTTGATTGCTTGAGGATGCAAATCGAGTTATGAGACATCGTAGGGCTACTTTCTCTCGAACAAAGTGATAATCAAACTCAATGTGTTTCGAGCATGAAAAACTGGATTTATGGTCATATGAAGGGCTGGCATATTGTCACAAAACAATGTTGCTGGTTGTTGCATATAAAGGCCAATATCACGTAGAATATGGGAAATGCAAGTGAGTTCAACTACAATAGAGGCTAAGGCATGATATTCTGCCTCTGCATTAGAATGAGCTACTGTAGGTTGCTTTTTAGAGCTCCATGAGATGCAATTTCCACCAAGAAAAGTACAATATCAAAAGTTGACTATCGGATTAATGGACAGCTGATCGGCTATTTTCGCAAGAATACAAAATCAAGTAATATAGTTTGGAATATTTCAAGGTGTCAACCATCGAGGACTTGTGAATTACTAAATCCTAATTCTAATAAAGTTTAATAAAAGAGAAAAGCTAATTTTAATACAAGCAAGAAATAAAAGCAAGAATTATAATATAGTCTAATTAACAAAAGAACAATGATAAGTAATTAAAAAGATAATCAATATTAAAAGTGTTAGGGTTTAGGTTTTTCTTCTAGGTATTTAATTTAATTAAGTTAACAGGATTAAAATAACAATCACTAATCTATTTAGGAGCCCTCTCAGATCATCCTAAACTTTCCTAACTAAGTGATTACCACTTTTCAGTACATAAACTAATTAGTTAAAGACATTAAGATCCTTGAATTATAATTAAATTAGTTTCTCCACGACCCTAATTCAATTATGATTATCACAATTAATCGAATTACTCTCGTATCCAATTAGTTTTCATAGAGCACGAATTATACTTCATCCCTCGGTACTTCATAAAATTCTAAAAACTTATTATATGATGATCAAGCATACAACGTAATTATATAAGTACAAAGAAAATAGATTTAACCCCGAGAAAACCAATTCATACGATAATTAAATTAAAATCTCTAAAAGATCTACCCAAATCCCCAACAAGAGATTTAACTATTCAAAGAAAATATTAAGAAAATAAATAGATGCATTAAAGAAAAATATAATAAAATCTAAAATATCAAATCCAAGATCAGATCCAAGACCTAAGACTTACTTAGAAAAACCTAAGATGTCTATTTATACTAGTAGTATTTAGGTTACATAAGATTATTTGGAGATTAAGTAGACTATAATCCTAGTTGAACTAGGACTTCAAGGCCATGCCATCACAAGCCTTAGAGCTGGCATCACATGTTTGTTTTCTTGCTTATTGACTGCAGCTTGTCTTGCTTTATTTTTGGGCTTCAAAATCATGGTCCCACGCATAACTTGCATGATATAGGCGCTAGGAATTTGTTTGATTTTGCTGGTCTATGGAACTTCACGTGCATGGCTTAAAAACTCCTTACTTGCTTCACTTTGACCTTTGAACCTTTGATTAATCTCATGTTTTGACTTGTCTGGGTTCGTGATGTCTTAAACAACTTGTTTTTCATGAAACTAGCTCTAAACTAATATCTACAAGCAAATAAATCAAATATGAGAGAATATCATGAATTTTATATAAATCCAGCCATCAAAGTGTTAAAATATAAATCAAATCAACCACTAAATATACACTAAATACGATCTTATCAACAGCCAACCCAATTAGCATCTGAAAAAGGATATAACTCAAGTGTTGTATTAGATAAAAGGCAAATACCATAAGTTATAGGAGTAGTGCATTTAACATAGCGCAAGGTTCACTTAACAAGGTGGAAATGAAATTTCATAGGAGCATGCATTAATTGAGAGACATAATTAACATTAAAAGTGACGTCAAGTCTATTAAATGTCAAGTACGGTAAGCCACCAACAATGCTACGATAATGATAAGCATCATGAAATGGTTCATCAGTAGATGACCGAATCTTAGCAACCATAGGAGTGGATATTGGTTTGCAATCAGTCATTTGAACCTTCTTAAATAACTCGGTTGCATATTTTGCTTGGTTGAGAAAAAGCCCTTGGGAGAATCGGTGGACTTCTATGCCAAAGAAATAGTGAAAATAGCCCAGATCTTTCATAGAGAATGCTACACCAAGTTCTGTAACAAAGTTGTCCAAGAAACTAGAATTGCTACCAGTGAGTATAATGTCATCAACATAAACTAATAATAAAAGTATACCATTAGCGTGTCTCCGAATAAAAAGAAAAGAGTCAGCAGAACTACAAAAAAAAAAGACCAATAGAATTAAGAAAATGACTAAAATGATCAAACCAGGCACGACGAGCTTGACACAGTCCATACAGTGCTTTCTTTAGTCCACAAACATAAGTGGGGTTATTTTTGTCTTGAAACCTCGACGGTTGTTCCAGGAATACATGTTCAAAAAGTGTTCCATGTAAAAGTTATTGTGTACTAAGGAATATTCTGTACTAAGGCCTTACAATTGCAACGGTTATTGTGTTCCATGTATACAGGTTCAACGGTTGTTCCATGGGATGCTTGTAAACGGTGTCACAATAACGAAAGGTTTTGGGGTAGTTGTCGTTGAAAATCTAAGATTTCGAATGGTAGACTCCAAAACAGATGAATATGAAGAATTGCTCTGTGTGTAGATAACCTCAGAAATGGAAGATGAGTTGTCAGAATGAAATGAAGAAAGGCATTGAAGAAAATTCTCATGGATATCAGCTGAAGCACTTCCCCATGAAAACGAGGAGATGAGGACAACAAAAAGAAACGAAGACATCAAACAGTGTAGAAACTTCATTTTAGCTTATGTTCCTAGATGATTTTGCACTGAGTTTATCTATAAGAGATCCCCTATTGATAACAACATTTTTCGAATTTGAATTTGAACCATTCCTCTTTAGCCATAGTTTTGTTCCTCTTGACCCGGCCGGCCGGCTATCAAAACAAGTTAATTTGTATTCTCTGCCGTTATAATTGACAAATGATGATGGGAAAGTATAATCTTTAATGTCTTTAAAATTTTATACGTATCTGGACTTTTCCATCTGTTGCATTACCTGGCTATTGGGCATTGACATCTCATAGCGAGCTGGTAATAGGAAGATAGGAAAAACAGAGCAAGGAAAATTTTCGAGATTACATAATTTTGTCAAAAATGCTATCGTATTAAGACGATTTTGGATTTTTTTACTTTAAGGAAGTTTTCTAATGAATTAAGATGGTTAATGCTTGATATACGAAAGAGGCGGTGCAGGGTTTTTTCTTGGACAAGTGAAGATAGAAAATGCTCACACGAATAAGCCCATCAAACTCCTTTTTTCTCTTTGGAGGTTTTTATCAAAATAGTCACTGTATGACAACATCTATATCTATACTACTATAATAAAGTTATACCGAATGGAGGAAGGAGAGGGGTGTCACATAGGATGGCTTTTGTATTTTTCTTTAATTCTTAAGGTATTTGTTTAATTATAAATATATAGAATATCATTTAATGAAGGGAGAGTTCAGTCCTAGAGAGGGGTGCCAATGTTTTTATTGGTTTTGGTATTTTTTTTGTTTTTTTATATTTTTAAAAATACTATATTTATTTAATTATGGATAAGAGATGCTTTTGGATTTTATTTGTGAATTAAATTGTTTTTTTTTAATGTCTTTTGAATGGGGTTTACAAATATTGACAAAACGATAGTATATTGCCGAAGAAAATTAAAAAAAAATAAAAATAAAACGTTAGCAATTAGTATTGGAGTATTGGACAAAGAAAGGCATTAATTAATAGAATTTATTTTATATTAGGATGATCCTAAAAAGTGACTTTTTAGGCATCCAATAATTAACTGGCACTTCATTAATTTTAAAAGATATTAGGATTTTAAATATATATTTCACTCTCACCAAATAATTTTTCTAAAAACTGAAAAAATGGTCTCTTATAATAAAGTTTAGCCCCTAATTAAATTTTTTTTATTTTTTTAGGGTAAGTTTCAACCCATGTTATATTTATTATTATAGGGTTTAGTTTAAATAAAGAAAAAAATTTTATGAATTAATAAAAATTGATTTGGTGTAGAGGGGTATAAAATAATTATGGTATGTCTTCTAAAATCTATGAGGTATCTAAATACTATTAGATGTATAAAAAGTCATATTTTAGGATTAAGTTATACTGTAATTAATAACAATCAGAGTTTCATATATTTTCTGTACCTTCCCCAAATAAGGGTGATGTACAAAATCTGAAGTGGAAGAACGATTGGGTTTTATCATTCTCAATTATTCTTCAACGTATTTCGACGGTGAGGAACTCGATAGTCATTCAGCAGTTATGGGGAAGACTCTTCGATTTTCTAAGTATGACCATTAATTCCTCTCAAAACCGGTGAGTTAGCTCTTTTATGTGTTTTCCATTGTTCTTTCATCTGTTTCTTCTGCATATTTTATCCCACTTTTTGTGTTATTCTGCTCTGCAGGAAATTTTTGCGTTGCTTGCGTCTTTGGGTAGAGAATTCTCTTGCTTTTGTTTCAATATCTGTAAATTATTATTTCTGTTGTTTTTTCTCCTGTGAAATAAATTTTCTTTTCAATTGGTTTTTCTTTCCCCTTTGTTTTTACTTTTTTAATTTGTAAGTTTTGGTATGGAGAATAGAGTTCAAAGGGTGCGTAGGAGGCGTCGTGTACATTTACTGTATACCATACCTGTAGTTAGTAGTTAAGAGGCTAGATTGAATAGGTTAAATAGGTATAGGATTCGTAGGTTTTGGAACAATAATCGTACTACCATGTCAACCAGTATTCAAGGGGCTTTGAATGAGAACTTTTTGCAAAACACTGATTCTGTGATTGCTGAAGACATATCATTTAATGGTAGACAAACTATGACTGTTGTTGAGGATGAAGTTAATGTTGCTTCTGGGAGAACTCTGTATTTGAGACTGTGTTCCTCTGTTGATGATTTCGATGAATTAAGAACTGTTGTTCTCCATCGTGGCAATGGTGTGCTATTGTCTGATGATTGTTTGTATCGTTTTTAGGTTGGAGGTGAATGTAGTGGTTCAGTGTGCCCAATGGATCTTGCAGAGTCCATGAATAGTTCATCCAACAATTTGTTAGAGGATGGTAAATGCTCTATATCCTTAATTGGTTTTGTTTGATAAGATATCTATTGTTTTAGTTTTTTTTAGAGTTCGTATGAGTTTGTTCAACTTACTGTGTATCTTATATTGTTAAGTTTTCATGCAAGGTTCAATGAATGAGGTGATGGGCATTGGTAATTTGTCTTCACATTCAGGACCAACTAACACTACTTTTGGTTCAAACAGAGGTGAGCTTCTTGAAACATGTTATTGTATTGGTGGTGGTGCTTCTGGCTGTGTTGTTATGGTCTTATTTTTTCGTTTAAAAAAAAGGTTTTGGCCCTTTGCGTTGTTTTAAAAACAAAATAGCTCTTCACACAATGAAATTCAAAGAGAATAAACAATAAAGGTCCCTGTCTTTTTGCTGTGTTGTTATGGTCTTATTTTTCTTTGTTTGCTTGAAGGATAAATTTGGTAACAATATTGAGTAATTAAAGAGTATAAACATGGCAAGATTATACAAACACAAGTCAGTATGCCTTCTAAGGATTAAATTAGGTGGTTCAAAGTTCTCTTCATTTTAATTAAGCAAATGTAGAATCCCAATTGCTACTGTTACATGCTAATGGAAACAGCAATGACCCCTTTTGTTCAATGTTTATTACAGATTCTGAACCTTTAGGTAGGAATATTGAAGTAGGCTTCTATTTTAACATGTTCTGGATTTGTTATATTAATATTTGTTTTGACTAATTTGTTTATTGATTTTACTTTGTAACCTATAGGTTCATTAGTATGATTGATTATAATTGTAATTTGGAATATTATCTTATATACTGCACTATTTAGACACAAATAATATTAGAAAAATGACAAATATTGTATTACCTGATTAATTAGTTAATTAAAACTAAAAAGTATACTTATAGAGCTTTTGACATGGAGAAAATTGATAAAAAAAATTTATGTAGATAAAGAAAGCAGTGTTTATGTTCTGTTCTTATTTTCTCCTTTGTAAGAATTTTTTAAATTGCCTCATGTTTCTGATTTTTCCAGCAACCCATTTATCTTTTTCATTAACTTATAGATAGTTGTATTTTAGAGTGAGGCTGCAATTATATTCATGCTGACAGAATTCCAGTTTTAGGAGATGTGATTTTATAACTTCTCTTCTATTTTGCAACCTATTCCTCTTTGTTATAAACTGATAGGTAGTAATGATAAAGGTTGAGCATTTAAGTAGATTTACCTTACGAGGATTCCAAATTAATTAAGCAAATGTAGAATCCCGATTGTTACTGTTAAATGCTTATCTGAACAGCAATGACCCCTTTTGTTCAATGTTTATTGCAGATTCTGAACCTTTAGATAGAAATATTTAAGTAGGCTTCCATTTTAACATATTCTGGATTTGTTAGATTAATATTTGCTTTGACTAATTTGTTTATTGAGTTTTCTTTTTGTAATTTGGAATTCCCTGGCATCGTTAATTTTGGATAGGGAAGATGTTTCTGGGTATGATCAGGTAACAAGAATTATGTTCTCTTGCAGAGTTGGAATGTTGTAGGTGCAGTTTTTTATTTTGATTTATTCGAAGTTTCAGGTTTGAACTTCATAGGAGAAAAACAAAACCTTCTGTAGTGCTCACTGTAGCCTATACAGAATTTTTTTTTTTGAGATGTTAGTATGCCCCAGAATTTTTTGGCTAAGAACAAAACAGACAGATGGAATGAGTATAAGAGATATGGAAAGGGTGGGAGTCGGGTCTGTCCAGGTGCAAGGGAAGTAGGAAGACATGAATATGCTAAAATAGTGAGTATAAAAGGTTTCAGTTTGAAGTAAATTTAGTTTATTAGTTTGATTCAATACAATTTTTTTGAAATTAGCAAATTTGAATTAGCTTGGTGTATGATACAGGTAACTATGAAAGTGAATAGTGCTCATGTTGAATTATTTTTATTGGTATTTATGCCGATCATATGTACCGCTCAAACCTTGGAACAATAGGATAATATGAAAGTTAGCAATAACATATTGTTTTGCAAGAAAAAAAAAAGAAATTTGTTTTTTACATTTTATCACTGTGGCTATCTGTCTTTGACTAATGTTCTGCTTGCTGAAGGTGTTTCATTGTATTATTTCTATTCAGTTGGTAATTGAGTTGTTGTTGCATACGCTGTCTGTGAGTTACATTGTTTTTTCATAAGATGTTTAGGTACTGTTAGATCTGTTGAGTTTCATATTAGCTGTAAGGCAAAGGAAAAAAAAAAAAAGAGGAGTGGCTTTCAGCGAGCTTTGTTGTGGTTCAAAACAGTGTGAATTGTGTTAGTAATAAGGATTGTGTTGATACTGTCGTCTGGCCGCATATTGTTGAAAAAAGGTATGTTGCAGTGTACTCACACCTCTTTTTTAAGGAACTGATACAAGTTTATATATATGCGCGCATGTATGTGTATGTGTGTCTGATGCAGTTAACAATTGAGTGATAGTGATCCATATTCCATAGAGGCCACAGAGAAATGGATCAAAGAATTACATCCTAAACTTGAGGGCTACTGCGCACGTTTGATGTAGTTGAATTAGTTGGTTAGCCATTCTGTTGCGTTATCTTCATTTACTCATATTACTCCATTAAATTTTCTCACCTGCACAAGACAGCTTTGAACTCCCTGCCCAGACAAGTCAGCTGAATGATGATACTGATAGCCCCAACTCACTAAGAAACACACAGGATGCAACTGAGGATTCACCAGCTAAAAAACAGAAAACTAAGTAAGCATAATTGTAAGATTTAAGTTATTCCTATTCTTCTATTGCGACACAGCAACAATGATACTTACTTTTTTTAAAAAAAATTGCAGGGGAAAAGAAAAAGTGGAATAAAGCTTCTGCCGTCGGATCAAAAGTGAAAGAATAAGAATTCTGTGTGGTTGAAGAAAAAACCAAAACAATATTAATATTTAAGTCTTTGGATTTTGTTGTGTGGTACATGAGTAACTATTTAGATTGATATTTACTATTTTGGTTTCAACTTTTTTATGAAGTTTCCATATATTTACTCTTCTATTCTCCTAATGAGTAATCTTTATCAATGTTCATATTTATAAATTAGGACTCTTTAAAAATTCAGTTTCCATCTCTTTCAAACCCGCGCGTAAGCCAAATAAATAAAATTCTACAATGACCGCCGGCCCAACCTAGATGTTGCATGTGGGAACACAAATTTAACTAATATTTTTTTATTGATAAAAATTCGGTGAAATTAATTAAATAAGTAAAGTATATTTATTATTAAAAGATATTAAAATATTAAATGAAAAAAATATAGTTACTACTTAAATTAATGAATTTTGGTCGGGTCAGCAGGCTTGCACTTGACTTTTGAATAAAACCCATTCCGACACGATGCACATATAGGACAAGCCTATCTATCTATCAAGAAAATATAATCTGACGGAAAGACTTTATCCCGAGGGTCTTAATCAGAAGAAAATTCTAAAGTTCACTTTACTTTCTATTTTTTATTTCTGGCAAATTTCTGCTATATATATCGAGTCTGTTTCTAAACAAATATGTTGTAATTGAACCTTGACTTCAATTCTTCTTTGAAAATATATGAATTTTGAAATACAATATTACGAGGCATAAGGCTTATCCTGCCGCTGTTGCAGGAAAATGTTTAAACATTTTATGTAACTCATTTAAACCTCCATCTGTGACCTCTCCAAAAGTCTTAATTGACTTTGTTCAAATATTTCATCCAAAGCCTTTGCTCTAAGAAGAATGCAAACTATAGTTCAAACTTTAAAGTATTTAAGCATAGTAATTTGACAGCAAGAAAATTGAGATTTAACTCAGTATTTAAGATCTCAGTTTGTAAATTTACCCTACATTACAATTTGCTCTTAACTAGATTGAAACCAGAAATATCTCCTTGAAAAAAATTGATGGTTTTGCATTCTTCTTTTTTTCCTTTTACCAAGGGGGGTTGTACTCTTCCAGATGAATCTCCATATCCTCCATGTTTCTTCCAGTGCTTTTACTACCAGGGCAACAACAGCAAATCCATGATCTTTCCCATTTTGTTCTCTGCTTTGCTTGGCTCTGTTTCCTCTCTTCTTCCCATTTCATTTTCAGTATGCCCTTGACTTCCGTCTCATACAAAATGCTTCCTACAGGTGATTCCTGCTGTTTCTTGGAACCGGAATTCGTTACCTTGGCAACAACATCCTCGATTTTCTTCTTCCATTTTGACTTTCCAGGTTCCTGTCCTGTCATTCTTTCAGAAGAGCCAGCAGTAGTAGAACTGGTGTCTACAGCCCTTGGTTCATACAATGTCCTAAAAGATGGCTGAAGCCCGCTTAATCTGTCTAAAATGTAAGCCTCCAGTTCAGTTTCTTGCTTTTCTAAATTCAGTTTCTCTGCCACTCTTGGAGTTCCTGGAAAATCAAACAGTTAAAAAGTAAAAGAAATTGATAATCATGTATCCTTGATCAGAACTATCAAAGTACTTAGAGATGAATAGAAAATCTGCTCGTAAAACCAAAAATTTATGGGAAAAAAGGTACCTTCTTCCATTGAAGGCTTGTAGGCAGTTACTGAGGAAGCATCCCAAGAAAAGTTCCTTGCATGACTGTTATCGACAGCGGAGGCACTTTTAACAGAAGTATCATGAATATCACTGTGTCGCAAAGCCATCAAGTCTCTCAGTGTCTGATAATTTGGAGTCTGGGGCAATTTTTGCACCCTGTTTTCTGCAACTGAACAGGCTTCTTCGCTGGTTTCGCCAGCAGAATCTGCATGATGTCCCTGGTGAATATTCATTTTGATCTCTTTTCTGCATCCCTGGACATTATCATCATTCTTCTGGTGATTATCTTCTTTGAAATCTCCTCCTGTCAACATTGAATCTAATCGAAATTTATTCACATTTAATGATTCTTTTAGTTGTGTTGTTTTACCATGTTCCCATTTCCTAACACAATTATCATCCAACCCCTCCCTTGCAACAACTTGAAACTCAAAATCCCTGCCTTCAGCTAGAGTAATTCCTTTTAATTTCAAGGCAAAACGCTCCTCTATAGCTCTTTCAATGCTTCTGCGTCCAGGTATGTCATCGCCTTCTGCATTATTTTCCACTACAGGATGATTATCACTAGCTTCAGCCATGTTCATTGATCCTATAGCCCCAGAAACAGAACTTGAATTCAAACCCGGTCTTTTATCTGCCAGATTAGTTGGTTTTTCTTATGTGGTTGCCTGCCTCCTACACTCAAATGTAGATTGAAAAATCAGTAGACGGATTTCTGAGGATTCTTTTGACCTCTGCTAAAGCAAGTAACATTTTTCTGAAACTTTAAAACTTTGCCATATTTGGAAGAATCCATCCTAAAATGGCAATGTAGTATAAACGAGGAATGCAATCACAAGGAAAAAGGCCAATCACAAAAGATCCCATCAACAAAATCAGCATAGCTGGAACAATGATCTCATTGAATATTTGATCCAATTTCATATACAAAAATGTACAGCACAATTTAATTAATAGTCCAAATTGGACAATGCCAGCGGACATTGTGTAGCTCAGAAATACAGGTACAGACTGAGGCCCCAAAATTCGATTAGGAACAATCCTGATCCGGTCGTTTTTGTCAGATGGTACGAGAAAGCAACTGATCACAAAATTTTAGCCAAGAAAAATTGCATGATTCCTTTTGGTCAAACAATCAGGGACCTCAGGTTTTGACTCAATTCTAGGTGCATGTATCTCTCTACTCAGAGTTGAGTTCGAAATCTCATACTCTCGAATTAGACAACAAGAAATCAACCTCCTTCATAATGGGAAAAGAAATTGACGATAAGCTCAGTAGAAATGACAAAATGAATCTGTAAGAAAGCATCTAATAAATTGAACCATATTGAACCATATAAAGCTAAAACCAATAACAGGGTAAAAACAATCATCCATACGAACAAAACCAACGAGAAAAGTTTTGACATATGAAACAAATTGACTAAAAAAAACCAAATTTAATAGATGTAAAAACACAGAATTTTTATTTTAATTCAGTTGATATATATCTCTAACATGTCATAAAACAAGACAAATAACTTTAATTACATCAAATTCTTCAAGCTCTTCTTACGTAAGATTTTCATAAACAAGCAAATCAAAGTACAGCTTTAATTACATGTTCATTGAAACAATCAAGACCTTTGTTACTCTTCCTTATAAGACAAGATAACAGGTTCGTTTTATTGTCTTTGTTCCTACATCGTATGGACCAAGAAAGAAAAAGACAGCAGCAAGATTTTTTTAGTAAAAAGGAAAACGACAGAACGAGGGAATTGAGATTACCAGATGAAGTTTCCTAGGGAATAGGCAATGTCGTTGCTAGGCCTAGCCCTAATATTCGTAATATATATTGGATTAATGAAGAAGGAAGTGAAGTGGCTAGGGTTTTTAATTAAAAGTTTGAACTTAAAAAGGGAAATCTAATTGAAGATAGGAGCAAAGAAATATATAGCAACTTGGCGGGATTTGGATTCATTTTCTTTTCCAGCACGCATGTCCTTTCCAATGATAATTAAGGAAACTTAGGGTTAGTTGTGGGCAGGATCTTCTGCAATCTGCACCAACTCATCAACATAATATTTCAAGATTCTTCGCTTTAAAAATTAGTTATCTATTTAAAGGGGGAAAGAAAGCCAACAACAAAAAAATAATAATAATTGTTCTGGCTTTCATGGAACTTGTGGTTTGCAAGAGTGGAAGAGATAATGAAGGTTTTCGGGTAAAGAATAAAGACAACTTCTGGCACCAAAGAGGCCTCCGCATGAACATATTTAACACGTACACAGACAAGCAAGTTTGAGCGAAGACATACAAAAGAACATGAGATATGTTTTAGTATTACTACGATTTTGTGCAAAGCCCTCCCTCAACTTAAATAGTTCATCTGTGCACAAAATTACCACTAACACTGGAAGGGGATATTAATTTTCGACAACCAACAAAATTCAAGGCTAAAAAAACCATAGCTTTATAAGTAGTATGGTGAGAAGGCATCCCCACTCAATAAAATCTCTAATTTTCCTGTCCTGGGGAGTTTATGACTCTAATTTACAGATGAGCAGCATACAAACTGTACCCAAAGCGGCCTACCCTTCACCTTCCTTTTTTCTCTCTTAATATCAGCCGGATATCTGGCAGGAGAATTCCATTCCTTCCCTGTTTCTGTATTGGTTGGTGCAGCTACAGGTGTTTCAGGGCCCAGAATTGAGCTAACTTTGGTCCCCAAGGCTCCATTGTCTTTGGCTACTTTTTCCTCTCTTGGAATTACAGCAGCTGGGCTTTCTCTTGGGTTAGGAGATTTCGGTTTGCTTTCACTATTGGCTTCACCCAGTAGGTTCTTCAAAGGAGTGTGCTGCTTCGCATTCCAGTTAGTTACCTTTTCAATGATCTCTTCGTTCTTCTTTCTTCCTTGAGACTCATTTGCCACGTGAGTAAGGGAAGGAAACCAACCAGCTTGCAGAGGTGAGGCTATGGGGTCTTGCGCATTCTGTTCTTTCAGCACTTCATCACCAGCAGCTTTTTGGTCACATTCAACCAATGTCATGAAAGATGGTGGCTCAAATTCATCAGATTTATGAAACTGTTCGTCTGATTCAACTTTTGGATTCTTTATGTTGGCCTTCTCTGCTTCTGCCAATGCACGTGAACCACCTGATGGTAAAGAATCAGTGTCGACGACAGCTGGGTTATCAGATTGGGTTGAAAGAACTGTTCCATGCACAAAAATGAAGAATGGGCTCAATTCTTAGCCACGTAAGTCAAGACTATCCCAAGAAAATGCACAATCGATTATACTAAATACATAGTTGACTACCATACAACCTAAAGCAGCCTACTTCAAATCGAATTGGTTCTAAACTTCATAAAAGTTTGTAAATGGTTAATTGAGTCAGATTCAAAATCTTCACACATCACAAAAAATCTAAATTCAGAATCTTCACATACCACAAAAAATCCTACCACATATTTAATGAGCAAGAGGCTGCATATGTACCTGATACAGATCCCCAGTGGCCTTCCAAACTATCAGTTTGACTACTTGATTCAACTGAAACATCAACCACAGTTGTATCAAGTGGATGTTTAACAGAGCCATTATCAGCCTGCCCTTGCAAAGATGTAGTGCTAATCCCAGAAGCATCCACTCCAGACTCTTTGGTACGGCTATCATCAACAGCACCAGAACTTTGACCAGTGGGCTCAGCATCTGTAGGTAAATGCATCAACTCACTCTTCAATTTGTCCCCTGAAATTCTCTCAAACTCGTTTCCTCCACTCTGATCTAAGGCAGAAGCCATAAAACCTTCACCAGCAGACTCTCCTTGTACCTTGTTATCCCTATTTATTTCACATTCCTTTATGTCATCTTGATCATTTGAAACTCTATTCACTTGTGGGGCTTCAGTCTCTGATGAGGTTCTCGCATATTCGTTATTCACTTCCTCTGTGACAACTGGGGGTTGATGATGAGTGCTAATGGATTCAGATGTAGAGTTGGTCTTCGTTAAATTGTATCCCTCCTCCAGTCCTCCTCCACTTTCAACTACATTGAGAACATCTTCTTCAGCTGTTCCTATCCCAATATCAACAGAATTGTTAACTCCAGCTAAGTCAGATTCTGGATTATTCTTGAATAGGGAAGAGTTATTTGTAGATTCACATAATGTTTCTGTGTTTTTTACAGGACTTTCATCTTCAATTCTTCTGTTGTTGTCACTTCCAGTTTCCCCTTCAGGAATAGCCATGTCATCACTACCAACTATATTGTTTAACTTTCCAGCCTCAGCATCGGGATTCACATCAGGTGAAACATTTGTCACGCTTCCTGAGAAACCTATCAGATCTAAATCTTTGGAAACATAAACAGGCAGCTTTTCTTCAAGAGAGCAGAATGTGTTGTCCTTGTCATTCTCAGTTGTATCAGTAGCAACAGGAGCCTCTAATGTATCAGACCCTTTATTGATCTGAGACTCATCACCTTTCTCCTCAACAATCACTTCTTTAACCATAGCCTCATTTTCCCCACCAATCTTGTCCGTATCTTCAGCAATATGCACATGTGACTTATCCACTTTGATGTCTTCATCCAGCTGATTTGACTGGGAAGTATTAAATTCCTCCTGAGAAGCATGGCCTCTGACTTCATCTCCCTTATCAGTGATAATTTCACCAGAGGCTACAGCCTCCAACGGGGACAATATGACTTTCTCGTGATCTTTAAAACCCTCAAGCTTGATTTCAGCATTGTCCACAACAGGAATATCATCAGGGACTGAAAGCACATAAACACTTTCATTTCTATTTACCTCTTTGTCATAGACATCATTTGAACCGATAGAAGTAGCAGCGCTGGCACCTTGTGTTGTGTCAGTCCTCATTTGGAAGGTATCTACGGAGGCATCCATATCTGTTGTAGATTCAGCTTTAGGGGGAAGATTATCGATGACCATGTTGAGAGCCAATTTGTTGGTACTCTCCTCTGATTTAACAATATTATCACCAGGCCCACTTTCTGAAGTTATATCCTCTTTCTTTTCAGATGTTGCACTAGCATATTCACTATTTGATGCCACAAAATCCATTAGGTTTCTCTCTAAATTAATTCCCGAGGTTCCCTTTCCCTCAGCCTCTTGCCATCCATTTTCACCCGTGGACATCTTAGAAGCCAAACTGTCACTAAGCTCTTCCTTCAATTCAACAATTTTGTCAGTTAGAACAGCATCTGAAGTTACCTCCTGTTTCTCTCCAGAAACAGGCACCGATTCAGATACCTCGCCAGAATGTTCACTGGGCAGAACTAAGCCACCAGATACATTTTTTTTTAACTTGCCTTCTTCGTTTTCATCTGCATCAGTCCCTTGCCCAACAGAGCATTCTGCCAGACTACCAACAGCACTCTCTTCTGAGACACCTGTTAATGTTTCTGGTTTTATGAGAACTGCATCACATGCAGAACCATTCCTATCATCAGAATCTTTATTATGGCTCAAGCCAAGGTCTTGCTGCTCCAGTGTGCCACTCAACAGAGTAGGTGTATTTTCCAGAGACGGATTTTCTTTCCCGCTTCTGTCAACTGAATTCCGTGGTGGTTGAACAGTATCTGCATGGGTAAATGAAATCAAAATTGTTAAAAGTAGATCGACACTTATGCTAGGAAAGATACTACCAATTAACACCTCGATCATGTTATTCACCTGAAATGCACTCCAAATTTAGTGACCAAAATTGTTAAAAGTAGATCAACACTTATGCTAGGAAAGATACTACCAATTAACACCTCGATCATGTTATTCACCTGAAATGCACTCCAAATTTAGTGACAGATGGGCTTCTTTATTCCAAATTCAAATGACAGGAATGGCATTTACAGACACTTGATCTAAGATACAGACTGGGAATTATTATAAAATCCTTGAATCACTCAAAGCAGCAAATCTCAAGTTCTTGTACAATTTCTGTTTTTTTCTCCCTCTTATCTCTTCGAATCCTATTTTTGAACACTTTATTCTTATACACTCACGTGTATGAGTATGCAGGAGGCTAGTCGTGTAATAAAATAACCTAAGTTTGTCTTTATTTAATGTCACGTCTAATGGTAACATCAAGTCAATTCTTGTGGATAGAATAGCCAGAAACTACAAGAATGCAGACAAACCACCGCCAGGCCTTGTGCATATGCAAATTAGTTATGCCATTAAATTCACAAGCAACTGACAGAAATAAATTTCTCAGACAGACCATTAATTAGGGCATCTAACCCACACACATGTCCACGTCCAAGATGGCCGACATCAATTTATTGTTAAGTCTCATGAAGAAAACTTACCAGTGTCTTCACAATCTTTAAAAGAAATGGTGGCAGTAAGATCCTTCTCAGCAACAATCTTGTCCGTTTTGCTCGCATTATCCAGACTGTCCTGCCTTCCCAGACCAAATCCACTATCTTGAAATTCCGTTGCAGCATCAGAAAAGACTTCATATTCAGATCTATTGGACATTGCTCCAACTCCATCAATACTCTTCTCCAGACTACCGATTTCCACTATTTTTGGAACTTGGGCGACTGGATTCACCAAAATTAACATATTAGATAATAATCGTTCAACAAATATTCTTATGATTCCCTCCCAAGCTCTTTAAAATTTACCAAATCACCCCAACTAGCCCATTTATTTGGATCCAAAATTCAAAATTCACCTTCTCAGAGACCGTAATTATGACCAAAAAAAAAAGTAGAATAGCTTACAGTTAGGAAAGAAGACGTTTTGCACTTACTTGGGGTTTTGTGATCCTCATCAGAAAGTGGTTCATCATCAGAAGCAGCTGAATGGGTGCCATCCCCTGAGTCAGCCAGCTTGTAACCTTCAATGGTTCCACAGATCTTCTTGTGAGCACGCCTATGCTTTGCACTAGGATGCGCGTTTGGAAAAGGCCACCCACATTTGTGACAGAGATGAACCCCATGACTCTCATGCCCTGCAAAACTAAGGAAATCACATTAACCAGTGATAAGGATAACACCAAAGGAAACACTGCAAACCAGGATACTTGTTTCTTGTTTACACAATGTGAAGTAATAAGAAAATTAAAACCAAAAGAGAAAAGAAGAGGTTATTTTTAGAAACAAGAGAAAAGCCAAACAAACAAAACAGCTCCTTAAGAGGAAGAAAATCAAATTAAAGGCAGAAGGAAGAGACAAGTTGCAGTCTTTTCAAGAAACAAGAAAACCCAGAAACAGTTTTCACACTAGAACGGAGGTGAAAGAAAAACAAAACCAAAAAACCAGCAAAAAATAGAAGCCTCTAGTAACTAAAATATATGATGACAGAGCCATGAACATGAAACCAAATCATACGGAAACAGAAGAAAGAGAGAGACAGAGAAACCTGAGGAATGATTTTTCGGCTGATCTTGGCTGTCCATGACAGAAACGATTAAGAACAAGAAAGAAACAAGGTTTTAGAGTTTGAGATAGAGTTTGGGGGATAAGAAAGCAGAGAGAAGGAAGGAATTTTCCACAAAGAAAATCAAGGAAGACTAGACTGACTTTTATGAAGCACAACTAAACAGGGAATAATTATAGTGAAAAGGCCACAGAGGCAGCAGCATAGATTTATATATAAAGAAAAAGAAAAACAACTTTGTTACATAATGCATGTGTCGTTTCCACTGTGGTGGGGTAGCCTGTGGGTCTCTCTCATTAGCGAGGGTGTACGGAAAACCGATGGACTCTTCTGATAACGTCTTATCCTGTACCCCATACGCGCAGATTATCAACAACCCCTACCTGCCCCTTTTCTTTTTCTTTAATAATAATTATATAAATTAATTGCTTTTCTTCACTTTTACATTCTTCTCTTATAACCACTCCATGAATGAGAATTATAAGAGGTTGCTTGCAAAGGGTTGTGCCTTAACCAAATTCTATACTCAATTGATGTATTAATGGCACATGATTTGGTGTTCATTTTAATTTTCTTTTTTCTTTTTGGGTCTATAAGGATTAAGGAGGGAATGGCGAGGTAGGATTACAATATGTCCATTACATAATTTTTTCTATCTCTCAGCCGAACATAATATGAGGTTACAAAATTGGTTTGGTGTATCAAAGGAAATGAGTTAAGAAGTTATTTCTTATAATCTTAAAATGGTAGCTTGATTTTGCTTGTAAAAGTTTAACAAACTTTTAATATGATGAATAAGTTTAGAAATATAAGAAATAAAGAATTCTAAGCTAATGAAAGTTTAGAATTATAGTAATGGAAGTTATTTAATGAAATTACAATTCTATCCATATAAGTAATAATCTTAAAATAAAAATAAATCAACATGTCTTTTTTTTTTCCAATATAAGGAATTAATGTTAGTATTAATTAGAATTAGACTTATAGATGTATTGAAAGACAAAAAAAAAGGTAAAGGAGTTTGAATCTGTTGCTATGTGTACATGTCCATGCCATGCGCTCTGACTTTATAGCAATTCGCGCTTCTATGATTAATGTACAACTTACATTGCACATTGTACCACTACCACATGCACAGACTGGAACTGGTTGTAGGAGATTAAAACCCTCAATGCACATGGATGCGCCCAAGGCTAACGTGCACCGCTCTGCCAAAAACTCATAGTACTATCTTTTTGGTCTTTTGGAGGAGTATGATATGAAGTCACAGGGCTGTGACCGTCTGTGAGACATCCAAGTTTCCAACCGAGAATGGTGATGGGAAACGTAACCTTGACTAAACAGCCACCCGAATCACAAAATAATCATCGAAGATGTAATAATTATTAATTAATACAAAAAATTAAGGGGAAAAAAAAGGGCCAAGGCAGTGGGAAGTGGGCACCACCCCAGACAGACAAAAACTCAGAAAGAGATCCGTTCCCCATGGCCATGACCATGAGCAACAACTTTGGCCAATCACCAGGAGCTGTTACAGGAGGGAAGTGGGGATACGTTTCTCACATACGACGCAATCTTCACTTTGGTTTGGTTTGGTTTGGTTTGATCCTCTTTTTTGTTCGTGAAGTTAGTTTAGTTCCCATCATTTTACGAACCACAACAGCAACCACTTTGGAGTTTGGAGTTTGGAGTTCGGAGATTCAAGATTGACCCTCTTCACCAACCAACCAAATACGACAGCGACAACATAGACTCGCACCAAAAGGACAAATACGCCTTTTGTCTCTTTTAGGGAATGGCGAATGCCAAATGTTCATATGTGTCTCATGCTCCTACTTATTTTATCTTTTATTGCTAAGAGATTAGCCCCTCAGCTTCTCTAATCGCACCCCATTCCCACTGTTGGTCCATTTTTTTCAGTTTTATTTTATAACCATAATAATTATGATTGAGACATATACGATTGTTCATTTTGTATTTCAGAATAATGTACGCGAGCAAGCTGATGATCCTTTTGAAGATTTAAAAGATTTTTTTTCTATTTATTAACGGGGAATTTGATATTCTTCAAATTCAGTTGTCTTTCACCAACAATTCAAGCCTTTACCATTTTTACTAATCTTCATTGACAAGTGCTCGACCTTTAATTCTAGGAAGGGCCATCTCTGTCTCAATAAAAGATTAAAAGTCTTGTCTATCTTTGTTACTCGTAATCAGTTCCATGAAGTTTCCTTGTCTTTGAACAGTGAATCTCAAGCACAGATTGACAACGATGATGATCCTGTTATGGAACAGATTCTCTTCTACTTTGACAAAAGTTGAAAAAGCTTGATTGACAATTCTAACTTTACCTGCATGCATTGCTCAATTTGTTTCTGTTTATTTTCCTTTCCAAGACCTAGTCGTGGGGTGTCTGGCCCAATGCATGCATGATTTTTCTCTCACTTCAAAATGGTTGGGCCCTGCTAGGTTGTTCGGCCACATGTTTGCAGTTTGCTTTGCTTAAAAAAGTTGGGCCCAAGTCAACATCCTTTTCATCAAACGTCAAAGCCCTCCAAAATTTCTTTATTTTTTTCCATTTTTTTATAGAAAATAAAACAATTTACATTTTCTATTGGGTGGAATAATGTAGTTCAAGTGGTCTCGGAACCACCCAACCCCAACCAAAACCCTTCCTTACCTAAAAACACAATTTCTATTTCCCTTTGACTGAGTCGGTGACTCCTCGCACTAAACCCAAAACCTCTCTCTTTGCTCCAAACCCCCCAAAAAAAATATTCCCCAGAAAATGAACTCCACCACTAACTCCGAAAGCCCCAAACTTTTCTCGCCATCCGAGCAACCTCATCCTCTCCATAGCCTCGAGCAAGCCTTCTCTAACCTTCAAACCCACTGCTCGTCTTTCTTCCAACAAACTCATCATCAGTTGAAGGATGCTTTTAGCTACACTGTTTCTCACTTTAACCCGCCTTCTTTTCCTTCAAAAGGACCAGTTTTTGCTCGGATCGTTGATTCTCGAAAGACCCAAATTGATTTCAGTAAAAAGCCAGGGGTTTCCATGTCGGCTGAGGCAATAGAAGAAAGATTGGCTGGAGTTCCAGTTTATGCTTTGAGTAATTCGGAGGAGGAATTCGTGTTGGTTTCGGGTGTCTCGACTAAGAAATCGCTTGGGTTGTTGTGTTTCAAGAAGGAGGATGCTGAGGCTCTGTTGGAACAGATGAAAACTATGGATCCTGGGATGAGAAGAGAAAATTCTAAAGTGGTTGCTGTTGCTCTCAACAAGGTCATTTTTGTTCTTGTTTCTTACCCCATTTGTTTTCTTTCTCAAGTGCTCCTCATAAATTGAATTTTGTAGAAAATGTAGGAAGCTTTATGGAGTCCATTATGAAGCTAATGCTCTGTTTCATTGCTGCTTTTGCAATTAGTTGTTTTGCTGTAATAAAAACTGTCTTTAGATACAGAAGCAAAGGTAACATCTTTGAATTACTAATAAAAATCGAAACTTTGTGAATGGCATGCGTGATTTTACTATTATAAGCGCCAATGTTAGTTATATGTGCCAGTGTGTTACCTTTCAGCTACTTGTTCATTTTTAATGAATATGGTTCTACTTTCTACCAAGTATTTTCTTATTATTATTTTTATTTTTATTTTTTGGCAATTTTGGAGGAAGCAAAAATGTAAGTTGACTTAGGAAAGCTAAAAAAGAAATTGACGTTTGTTAACTTTTGTGCTTTTAGTTATCTGATTTGATTTTGTAATTGATTGATGGCTTTGATTATGTGAGTGAGATAAAGATTGGAGAAGTCAAACATGGATGTGGGTTTTGCAGGTTTTCCAGCTGAAGGTTGATGGCGTGGCATTTAGGTTGATACCAGAGCCGGCTCAAATCAAGAATGCACTTACAGTGAGTGGTTACTTATAAAATGAGCACATTTATCTACTATTTCCTACTTGTGGTATCCGGTTGGAGTGAGTTTTATGCTTTTCTTTTTTGGGTTTTTCTAAGCTTCAAGATTGATGGAACTGCCTGCGGTGCATGGTGAGGATTAAGATCAATTCAACTAAATATATATGTTGTTTTTAATCAACATTCATTATTTTAAACCGTAAATTGATGATTCCTGTATTCCATCTTCTTTGTTTCATTCAACACATCGTATTATATACTCATATAACCCACACAGAGGTGACCACGGAAGATAGGATTGCCGATTTGAGCAACCAATGATCTTAAGCCTCTGACCACCCCAACAGAGGTTTGACTGATCATGCAAAAGAGACAATCTTATGAACTTTTTTGGTGCAATAGTAAACTACATGATCTATTCTCCGGGAAGATCACTATCTTTCGTGGACCCTAATCTTCTTCAGTGTCTGTATTAAAAGTCATCCCTTTCATGATACTTGTTATCCTGTTAAAATGGCAGAGCTAAATGGCAATTACTTCATAACATTTATGGGGCCAATGTTTCTTCTATCTGTGAAAAAGGCTAGATATTTTAATTGTTCTTCACTCCATATTAGTTTTCTTCATCTGTCTTATGTTTGCTTGTCTGCACACTAGCAGGCAATAATCATGTGTATACACGTTTATAGATTCATACTGTTTATGTTTACCAATTTGCTTACTACTTGTGAATTACATACTAAAGCAAGTATACAAAAGCATTATTGTTTTTGGTTTTCTTTTAACAGGTAAGGGAAAGGGCAGGTTACTCTGATGACGGCTTCCCTGGCGTTCCAGTTTTCCAGGTCACTTTCTGTCAGTGTTTAATCATATGCAGCTCTCTCTCTCTCTCTCTCTCTCTCTCTCTCTCTCTCTCTCTCTCTCTCTCTCTCTCTCTCTCTCTATCTATGCATTTGTCTATTGAGAATCTGGGTACACAATTAACATACTAAATTATGTGGTAGCTAGAGAAATAATGATCATTCCCTAGTTGAAAACGAAGCCTGAACTATTCTTGGTGCACTTGAATTCATTTGGTTGTTTGTTTTATTAGTGAGATCCATCATTAGCATTATGCCCTGTAAACATGAATTTATAAATTCATTAAGCACTTGTCCCAGCAATATCCGCTGCTCAACAATGGTTTGGCCCTTCCGAGTTCCAACTCTTCTTCATACTTTTGTTAATTCATTTTTGAAAGTTCCGGGTTTCTGCATACTGAATTGCAATAATGTTCTGCCCTAAATATCAAAACTTGGGAGAAAATGGCTCTGTCCTCTTGCGGTTTCATATGTTACATTCGCATTAGAGCTTACCTTGGAATTGATACTTGCATGAATGTCTAGGCTAACATTTTGAATTATTGAAATATTTGGCTTCCAGTCTAGGAGCTTGGTATTAAGAAGTCAGAGTAAGAGCTATCGACCAGTTTTCTTTAGAAAGGTTGGTAAATAGCCAGCCTTCTTGTATTTCCAGTGTTTATGGTTACTCTTCATGTTGTTACTTCCTATCTTCTTACACTGTGAAGTTCTTTTAGGAGGATTTAGAGCAATCCCTTTTTAGAGCTTCTCGTGATCAGAATCAACTAAATCCTGTTTTTAGACCAGGGGATATTCAGGTATGCCGAAGTTTTCTTGAAAAGGATGCTTACAAGTTACAACTGTATGCTGTCCAGTTTGTTTGCTGAAGATTTTTTATTACACACACACACCCACACGCTAAGGTAAATTATATATAATTTATCTTTCAAGGATTTAACTTTCTTTACAGTAATATAGTGTATATGTTATAAACTTTACAGGTTGCCGCTTTTGAGGAAATAATTAAGGGGATGAAAGTAAGTTGCTTCTTAATTTCTATTCAACATCTTATTGGAGCTTTAGAGAGAAGAAAGGTTTATTGTTTATTAAACAGAAAAGCTAAAATAACAATGAAAATTTGCAGGACAGTTCTATGTCACAGTGGGATGATGTTGTTTTCATCCCCCCAGGTTTTGATGTTTCAACTGATGCCACCCAACAACAACAGCCAACTGCATGAGTAGGTAAATGACATCTTTAGCTTAGACAAATTATTTATTCGTATTCCCTGTTTGTATTGATGTTCTATGACAAATTGGTGTCATTTAATCTACAAACAGAAATGTTTAGAGATTTTATTTTTCATCTATTCTTACAACTATAGCATATGGTCTTTCAAGAATACAGATTATGCGTTAGCCTTCATCAGCTATGGAGACAAGCTTGGGTGCTCGGTGCCAAGGACAGGATCTGCAATGGGATGAGAAGAAACTGCCTTAATCCTTTTTTGTTTTGGTAATAGTGATATGTAATTATTGTAAGTTCAAACAAGTTTGAATGTTCTCTCTATCGAAATTTATACTATAGTTTTAGAAATGAACCGAATCTTCCTTCAAGTATGTATCCTTTTCTTTTTCCGCTACCATCAACTGAATTCCCTGGTGGTTGAACAATATCTGCATAGGTAAATGAAACCAAAATTGTTAAATGTAGATCAACACCTATGCTACAACATATAATACCAATTAACCCCTCGATCGATCGATCATATTATTCACCCTGAAAAGCACTTCTGGTTCTTTCTCCCGCTTTTCTCTTCTAATCCCATTCTTGAACAAGTACGTGTACGAGTAGAGAGGAGGTTAGTGTCATTAAATAGCATTATTACAGTTGGTCACAGTGATGAGTGTGAACCGGTGGTGTAAAGTTGTTGGATTCGAACTTCTACAAATAGTGGAATGGGCTTACGTAATTAGGATTCTGACAATGGGTGTTCAAATTATGGGCTTCTTCGGGCAGTGGACTCAGACCGGGAGAACTTGGCTCGGGCAAAATGATATGGTAATCTTTCAATTATGCGTCGCCAGCTTCACATTCGGCTCCTGTCCGAGAAACCAAGTATTTAGATTTAGAATCATTTTCGATAAGAAAATGAGAACCCTCAGAGACAAATATTCAGTTTCATCATCAACTTAACCTCTGAATTCGTTTGCCAAGTGTTTGAACCGGCGTCGCTTTACTTTCATTGATTCCATCAATTCACTAACTACACCCAAAAAAAAAAGAGGACCAAAAACACTACAGCAAACTGATCTGTAAAAGAATGAGTGAAATGAACCAGATGAAAGTGAAGTGCTATAAATCAACAATGGCCATGACCCATGAACCCTACAAGATACTTATCTATACTTTCTGAAAGCTCAATAATGCAACTCAATATTATCTCTTTTTCATGTTTTTTTTTTCTCATTGATGCAAGCAAGCTGGTGAGTTATAAGCCACATTTTGTTTAGATATTCCCAACCATCCAATTGGTTCAAAGGAAGGAAAGATAGATATTTCTCCAATAACAGCTATCCCATCATTGGTGCTGTACAAGTTATGATGAAGGGAAACAAACTTTGAACTAGTACAAAATTTGTTGGTGAAGAATGCTGTCGCTTTTGAGACATTTTGTAATATTTTGGCTAGCTATTAAACTAAAGTATGACGCCTTTATGTCCATAGGAAGAGAGGGTGGAAGAGGGGCCTCTCTCCTTTCCCAATCTTCTGCTTTATTGTTAACTTTTTTGGGTAGGAATTTGTATGACTCCTCTACACTCTCTTCATCTGGGGCTTTCAAGCATTGTCGTTTACTGATAGTTTTGTAGCAGAAGCATTAGGCCGCCATCACAAATAATTATTCATCGTGGAGCAGAGCAACATTAACTCAGATTTGTTAAGTTTTGTTTAAGACATTACTGTCAAATGAATGGTAGCTAGCTAGCGACGGTTTTTAATGAAGTCTGAAGTGGACCGTGCAGCACTTTCGATATTATATTAGAGGAAAGTTCCTTTCATCATAATTGTATTTAGTATAATATTATCTTCCAAATTCTGTTGTAGGGGACCATTTGTTTTGGCCCTAACAACCAAAGTTTGTCAAAAATGCTTAGCCATACAAGGTAGCATGGATGGCTCCAAGTTTTGAAAGCCCCACACTTGCTTTGAAAATTCTATGCGCAATACAACTTTGATCTCAATCATGAAGAAAATTAGAGCACAATCCCAGAATGTGCTCACAAGGGATTTGGAAGGGAATGCATACAAAGCTTCCTACTTTCTGTTCATATATACACAAATTATGAAAGAAAATGTGTTGTCACATATAAATCACTTCTCCCAAAATGTATGTTCTCCAGAGTCAAGTCTATATATATTGAACTGGCAATTTGACCCAATAATTAATGTGTACGTAAGAGTAAAAGTCATCGTGCCCTTAGTCCTAGGTTCCACCTCCACGGCGCCACACCCAACAGCGAAAAGCGGTTTCCCCCTTCTCCAAGAAAAGGAAAATATGTAGTTCCATTTTACCTTTCATACAAGGAAACTATATAAATTGTAATATGGGGTCCAACATGACTCAATTTTGGATTAATCAGGACCTAAAGTAGTTACCAGATATCAGGAGATTTATACTGAAAAAAAATCACCTATAATAACTTATACTAAAGGACTGTTTGATAAACTGTTGAATATTTTCAAACTGTTGAAAATGAAAATTTTCAACATCTTTTGTTAGCCATTACTTAAAAGATTTTTTCAACAAAAAAGCATTGAATTTAAAAAGTAGGTGAAAACATACTTATCATTGAATAGTGAAAAAAATTAATAGTTTTAATTTGAAAAACTTTCTTTTTATACTAAATTATCTTTATTTTGGACATTAACGAGTTTTAAAAATATTCAACATTTATGGTTTTCAAACAATATATTTATATTCAACATTTATTTTTCAAACAATTTTTATATACAAATTCAGTACTTAATTTTAAAATCCTTATTTTTCAGCACTTAATTTTTTTAATTTATCAAACAGCACTTAAATGTCTAATATTGCAGATGGGTTACCCTACAAATTGCAAGTTATAGTGTCTTTTGTGTGTTGGTGAAGGAACTTCATCAATTCCAATAAGAATCGGTGTGTTTTCTCTGATACATATATTACCCTTTAACATGGGGCAAATGAATAATGATGTTTTTGTTGTTATTGTTTCCAATTTCATTTCATTTCATTTTTATAAAGAGAAAAGCATAGGAATCACGCGTCTAATGTGACTGTCCAAATTTCAAATGGAATATTCTGTAGAGAAGAGCAATCATAAAATGGGTCCCAGGCTAGCTACTTCTGATCTCATGCACCGCCGCGCTTGCTTGCTTCTTGGGGTTAGGTCATGAATCCACCCACAGCCAAAGCCCACATCGCCCCTCTAATTAATTATAAACCAAACATTTCATATGCAAATGCATGCACACTTAGCTTCTTCTTCCATGCATTATTATTTCTTCAACCACTCAATATATATATACACCCATATCTTCCCTTACATTCCATTGCATACCTTGTATGTATACATCCTCTCATCTTCTATTATTTTTTAAAAATAATTTTGTGGTTATTCTTTTTGTAAAGTACAGTGTGATCGATCAATATGATTAAAATTTGGAATTCAAATTCTGAAATGGTAGAGTGAAGATATTTTTTTTTAAAAAAAAAATTCCTTTTATCATGAATCTGTTCATTTTTACTTACATTTAAAAAAATTGACCTGAATTATTGCTTGCTATAGTTGTACTTGCTAAAGAGTTCCATTTGAAATTTATGTTTTTATTTTCAATGTAATCATTACTTATGATTTTGTGCAAATTTTAAAATACATTCAATACTGCATGTATCGTATATATTTTTAACAAAAATTAAAAAATTTAAAAAAAAAAAGAAAATGAAAGTTCTTCATTTGTGAATGATATGGTCCCCAAAACGGCTAGCTAGTATTTACCTGTAGTTGATGAAAGAGGGTACAAATATATAATGAGACACAAGTGTAGGAGCCATGGAATGAGCTGTTCGAAGCTGTTGGTTTTTGGTTGATTTAAATAGAATCGGATGCATACAACTTTTCAAATTCAATCAATATCAATATATCATTCATGCTTGTAAGCTGGTCGCATTCACTGTTCAAATCTAATCCATTAGTTTCATTTCATATACATATATATGGCTAACTTACAGAAGATTGGTAATGAATTTTATCACAGTATTGTGTAAAATTCCCTTATAAGTATTCAACAGTTCCTTCATGTGCAGGATATCTTCGTCGCTTGCCTGGTTCATTCATTATCATTAGGCAACTACCTTCATTAATACTCTCATCAACATTAATATTTATGAATATTTCATTATTATTACTCCATTGGTCCCAAAGTATATGTCACTTTTGAACTGTTTTACAAGACTAAGAGAAACAGTTTAATTTCTTTATTAAATTTTATATATTTTTCACTTACTTTCTTATATTATTACCCATTATTTAACTTTTTCTCTCATTTATGATTAAAGGAAAAGGATAGAAGAGATACGCATTTAATGACAAGAGTAATTTTAAAAAATTATAATAATATTACTTTGATTTTGTAAAAGTGACAAATATTTTGAAACAATTTTTTTTTTTCAAAAGTGACATATATATTTTGACGGAGGGAGTATTATGTACATATAGCAACTATACCAAGAGATGTTGACTTCCCCCCTCTTAACCTAGTGGCCGAGAGATTGAGGAAGTCGTGTAAAGGCAAGAGTTTAAGTGCCCACTATGAACCCATTAATTGTTAATAAAATTTTAGTGTTACATTATAAAAGAAGAGATAACTTTCTTAATTAACCTCATCCACGTTCAAAATCAAGACAACTAACGAAATCCAGCTATGGAACTACAAACTTCACTCCTTTACTTTAATTGGCACACCAAATTTCTCTACAAATTAATAACACATCACCTGCCTACATAATGACTAGAAGATCCTTCCTTTAATATTTAAAGAGTTTTGCTACATGATCTGCCTAAATCCATCCTTCCAATATCCCTCCTGACGTAACAGGTCGCATTTATTTTTCTTTTTAAAACTCTACCACTATAATTGTTAAGAAAAGGAAACTTACCCTATAAATATGATAACTTTTTAATGTGAAACTAAATCTTATTAAATGAGGGGCTAAACTTTTGTGGTATTTATAAAACCTTGACAAATCATAAAAAGCCAAGTTATGAGACTTGTCAGGAGGATTAAATCAATAAACATTTTTCATATTTAAACATTCAATAGTGGAACTTGATCTAATTTTCCTTCCTTAATTAGTTCAAGTTACTTTTTAGAGTTTCACTCACATACCACACTGTCTCTCCTAGGCTACCTCCATGCGCTTTTATTTTGTTTACCCATAATTTTGTTGCAAAGCAGTGGCGTTGAGAAATTAAAAGGGGTTCTCAAGCTTTACTCCAAATGCGTCAATAATATGTTATTGCTGGTGGTGGCGGCGTCGGCGGTGGTGGTGGTCGCTGCTCTTGCTAAATAAGTAATATCCTAGTAAGTAAGTGCACGGGGCATCTAGGGGATAGAAACAGAGAGAAAGAGAGTCCCATAATGGAGTTCTAGGAATAAAAATGATTTGTTGTAAACAATTTTACTTTAGAGTCATTCAATTTGAGCAAAAGAATAATTACAAGGGTTTAATAATAGATTATAATCTTTTAAAAAGCTTATGTGAATATAATTATGCAACGCTAATTGCATTCCAGCGGTACAGCATATATTCGATATCTTATAAGCTAGCTATTTATGTTCTGCTCTCAATCATTTTATGCTGTACCATTACCAATTAATGCTATTATGTGTTTTCATCTTTTTTTTTTCATGTCCCAATTAATCTTTCAACTTATAATGGCACTCTATACCCATGAATAGTACGAAGATAATGAGACTTATGTTTGAGTAAATATGCTTTATTAATAGGTATCGGATAGGTAAACCCTAAAGGAATTACTGAACACTTAAAAATATCAACCGTATTTTTTTTACAATTATTTTTCAAACACACTTTTTTAAAATTAAACCTTTTCCAAACCGCAACAGTAATGTTAAATTAGTCCTTAACTATCTTTGCCGTTTCCTTAAATACCGGTTCAATTAATTTATGCAATTTTTGTGCAAATGCTGATTTTAATTTCCATTTCTTTAGATTATTGGAGATGAGCAAGTGAGAACCATTGCATTTCTTTGATATTAATTAGATGATAATACAAAGGTTGGGTTTTCTCCTATAGCTAGCTTTCTAATGATAGTAACATATTTTCCTCACTTTCCAAAATGGGTCATCCAATTAACTGTTCTA
Source organism: Microcos paniculata (assembly GCA_030664755.1). Taxonomy (NCBI): domain Eukaryota; kingdom Viridiplantae; phylum Streptophyta; class Magnoliopsida; order Malvales; family Malvaceae; genus Microcos; species Microcos paniculata. Next base: position 6,924,741 of record CP131462.1, on the reverse strand, counting down.
TTCTACTCTCTCTTCTTATAAGAATCAACCTTTTCCCAAGTTAAAAAAAAAAAGAAAAAGAGGATAGGTGCGTTACCTCATAAAGATTATCTTACAACTGTTGGTGATCAAATCAATATAAAAGGCTTCATGTGGTCATGCAAAGCCTGCCATGCACCTAATTTGAAGGTTCTTCCATGCCTAGAAATTAACTATCACGTTCGAAATATAGTTCATTTCCATGACTTCCGGGAAATTGAAACTCAAGCAACATTGCCCGAGCTAGCCCAAGATGTTTTATTTATATATTTTTAGAGGTGTGTTAATTTCAAAACTCATTTTGTCCTTTGTTGGTTGATTAATTAGCTATTTCTGCCCAAAATCATCATGCATCCACTAAATTTCACTTTCAATCACATCAACAAGAGTGCAATTACAACAAATTTCTTCATACTCTTCTCATGTAAGTCAATAATTGTCTTAATGATGGGATCTAAATGATCTTCAGCAAAGATTTTTCTTCTCCATGTCTCAACTTGCATTAATATTTTAATGCCTTGGATGGGTGAAAAGATGACAAGCGTATCTAAGAGTTTGAAATGTGACTCGTTAGACAAGAAAACCCATGGGCAACGGTCAAAGACAAGGGCACATATAGCATATTAACTGCAAAACCTTAGTGTTCTCGTGACTCTCATTATTCAAAGATTATTCCCAATTTGAAAGAGAACCCCATTAAACCAAATAACAAGCCTAAATCAAGCAAAAATGGATTGCCAAGGGAAAGATAGATAATGACTCTGTTATCAATTTTTAGAAACGTGGCAAATATTGAATGGCTGAAAATTTACATATGATTGGTGGTCCTTTGCCAAAACACTTATGCCTTGCCGCCTTTATTCTCCCATACCATCCCAAGTTGTCATCCACCACCTGTTTTGAAGCAATCATAGTTGAAGGACCCCAACCTTATGCCGATGGGGACAAAATCATTGAACATAGTTTCTCTCACAAAAACCCAAAGCCAAAAAGGCCCAAAACCATTTTATTTTTATACTTAGGACTATTTTTTTGTTTACATAGTTTAAGTTTAATTAATTTTCTTGTGCTAAAAACCAAGGAATTTCAAAATCAGCCCTCAAAGGCTCAAACAAAAGCTTCCAGCTTTGATGGTATGCAAAGCTGGCACCAGCTTTCTGATTAGGCTCTCCTTCAGTTATTGCCTCACGCGTTGCCCCACTCCCATACCCTCTTTCTCTTCCAATCTCTTTGTAGAATTCCATTTCTTTCCTATATAAATAGGCTCTCTTTGAAAACTCTGAAGCCCACCACTCAAAAACATACAAACATCTCTGATCTCTCTCTCTCACTCTCTCCCTCATTATCCCGATCTCTTTCTTCTTTTGTCTTTAGTTTCCATAGGTAAGAAGAAATGGGCTCTTCTTACAATGGGGTTTCCATACTTGTGCTGCTTGGTTTGGTAGTAAACTGTTTTGCAGTTGTTGCCTATGCCGGTGACTTCTACCAGGACTTCGACTTAACATGGGGTGACCACAGGGGTAAGATTTTCAATGGTGGGAAGCTTCTGTCTTTGTCTTTGGACAGGGTTTCAGGGTCTGGCTTTCAGTCCAAGAAAGAGTATTTATTCGGGAGAATTGATATGCAGCTCAAGCTTGTTGCCGGCAACTCTGCTGGCACAGTAACTGCTTACTATGTATGTTAACAAACAGTACTGCTTATAATTTTCTTTCACTATAACTTTTCTTTAAGCCTTTCAACTTTCATCATTAAATCCCTTTAGTTTTGATAGGCAAGTAGAATGACTGTGGCTGGCCTACTTGAAACATCTTTAAGAAATATTAGAGGTGAAAAAGAAATGAAAGTTGAAGGTAACCTATCAACTTTCAAGAGCATGGATTTTATATGGGAAAAAGAGAAACTATTCATTCACAAGATTGAACTTATTATTGTCTGCCACATTAAAAAAGTCACAAAAATATGGTACGGTCATGCTATTTTGCATTGAGCCATCCCTTTCTTATGATATTTTCTAATCAGGCAGTAGACTTTATTAGGTTGGATACCCCTGCTTGCTTCACTTTAAATATTTTTTATATTTTTTTTCTTCACTATTTTTAATTCCTTTCTCTTTTTCACCTCTGATTTTATCACTTTCATGGCCGAATATAAACTTTTTCTTTTCTCCTAGAAATGCAAATTGCCATGTGGGGTTTAAGAAAAAGTTTGTACCGGTCCTGCCTATTGAAAGTTTCAAATTATAAAGCCCCCTTTTTTCTTGAAAAGACTTAATTAATTTCCTTAATAATAGTGATAATAGTATATTGCATGTTTCATACAAGAAGACTTCAAATTTGAAAGGCTTTTCTTGCATTCACAAGCAAAATTGAACTAATGTTTCTGGTTCTGTTCTTTTGTGTTGGCAGCTGTCTTCTCAAGGGCCAACTCATGATGAGATCGACTTCGAGTTCTTGGGGAATCTTAGTGGTGACCCCTACATTTTGCACACCAATGTCTACACCCAAGGGAAAGGAAACAGAGAGCAGCAATTTTATCTCTGGTTTGACCCTACAAGAAACTTCCACACCTATTCCATTATCTGGAAGCCCCAACACATAATGTAAGGAACAAGCTGCCACTAACGTCATTTTAACTTCTGTCTCTTGTCTCTGTGTACTATATTTAAACAGTTCCAACATTGATTTATGTCGGTTTTTTCTTGTCAGTTTCTTGGTGGATAACATTCCCATCAGAGTTTTCAAGAATGCTGAAGCAATCGGTGTGCCTTTCCCCAAAAGCCAGCCCATGAAGATTTACTCTAGCCTTTGGAGTGCTGATGACTGGGCTACCAGAGGTGGATTGGTGAAAACAGACTGGACCAAAGCACCCTTTACAGCATATTACAGGAACTTCATTTCCCGTCCATATTCAACAAACTCAGTCTCAGGTGGTGCATGGGAGAACAGCGAGCTAGATGCCCCTGCCAGGAGAAGACTGAGATGGGTTCAAAAGTATTTCATGATCTACAACTATTGCACCGATTTGAAACGCTTCCCTCAGGGTGTTCCTCCTGAGTGTAAACGCCCAAGGTTCTGAATCAAAGATGCAGAAACAGAGTTCTTGTAATATAGCTTATGGCAGCTGCATATTCTTTTAGTGCTTCCTCTATGTATTCAAGTTTCACTCGACTTGTTGCTTTAGGGGTCGAATAAATATTCTTTGTTTCTGTTTTTCCTTTCTGCTTGTTGGGGTTTTAAATCTTAATCATCTTGTGAGGTCGAAGATGGTTGTAAATTCTGTTTCAGATAATAAAATTTTCCTGTTACATGCATGTACCTGCAGACTGCAAATATTACCTTATACAGCTTTTTATTTCTTGGATGTTAGGGGTCAGAAATATTAAAAGCAGGGACATTCAGAGAATTATTTTTATTTTCTTGAAACTCAAGCGAATAATAGCTAATCATTTTCCACCTAACCCACATCTGCCCAAGGTTCAAAAGTAATTCCCCTTAGACAAGTTAATCTCCCGTGACCATTGCTACACTTTGATCACATTCCTTTCTACTTTTTTCCTTGTCAAATTGAACATTCTAATTGATAATCCAGAAACGATACTACCAATAAAAGGAATTGAATCCCTTGGATAAAAAATCTCTCATGCTGATCAAAATTTAAAGACATTTCATTGACAAAGTTTAGTTTAGATAGCATCTATTTAATGAGAAAAATATCGTGGAATTTTATTACTCGGATTCGAGACGAAACCAGATTTTTTGGCACATAAGTATGTAGGTGGCATGGTGGAGAAAGGGTTATGATGAGCAGATTTTTAGAGCCCATGCCGAATATCCTAGGTAGCCGTACAATAATGGGCAAACTCAATAAAACTTAAAGAATTTGTCTAAAGGAACAATACTACACATTATAGTCCTTCCACAACAGAGATAAAGGATAAGGATACCCCTGAGAGGATGCATCAGCATTCGGGCAACTTTACAGGGCTAAACTGTGGTATAGCCTGTAGGCTGCCGCTAGAATCCAAACATTTATCTGGAAAATAACCATCAAACACGTGAATGAGGTGTGGTCTGACTATGATTGATCATCTCTTCGTCAATTGAACTTGACCCATATATGTAATGTCCTCAAAGTCTTCAATGGTTTTGTTGTTAGTTCCCAATCAATTTCTGTTCTGACCATTTTGATCCCTCCAAAAAATTAGCCAGTTATTATTATTCAGCTCTTCCTGAAGTTCCCCTCCCCGTTTTCCACACCTCAGCCAGCTACCCCACCACCCACAGAGAAAACCCAAGAGAGAAACAGGGGAGGAAAAGGAAAGGAAGTCTCCTTGTCACATAAAATTGCTTTCTTTTTTCCTTTTTATGAAAACATCCTTTGGATAGTTGTCATAAATTTGTGCTTCTCGTTTGCTACAAAATCAAACCAGTTGTCTATAGTTGTTCATTTTAATCTTACATAACCTTCAATCAATGACCAGACTACAACAATTGCATGTGCCGTGCCATGAAAGATCAATAGAGTATTGGTAATATCTATAAATACAATACTGTTTTCCCCATAGCTATATTCCCAAAATCCAGAAGTTGAAATTTAAGTAGGATGCTTGATTTTCTCTTTACGTGGGCAAAATGTGAACAAGTTCTATGGAATCTGGATGTCTTCAAAATTAACTATACAAAGAAAGCACAGCAGCTGCCATTGCAGTAGCTTTCTCTTTTACTTAGAACTATTTGCTTGATGAGTGGCTGCTGGAATGACTTGTTCTTCAACATAATTGGCGAATCTCACACTTGGTCGCTGCCAACACTACATGAACAAGACGTACTATGATTGGTGACAAGGAAAAATGACTGTTGGACTAGCAAAATGCCTAAAGTGCAAAACATGCTTACCGGGATTCTGCAATGAATCTTTAGATCAGAGTTCATTTCATGGAGACGGGTTTTGGCAAGTTCTTCAGCTTCAGAGGCTTTCTTGCAAGCTTCTTTGACCTGAATTGAGCAAATTATGGGTTAACATCAATTTCCATCTCATTGTCAATTACAGTGAGCATATTCGATGGTAGTAAACTGAAAACAGAATAGCAAGAATGTTAAAGACTTCATGTCTGGAAGCATGATTAAACATTTGTGCTCGTACAATGCAAGCTAATAGCAAGAAGGGTTCAGACGGATTATTAAAATCTCAAGATGGTAAGTGCACCATAGCTGGATATCTCAAACTATAAGGCCATTCTGGTATTTTATGGTAGCTGTTCAAGACTTCTATTAATTTCTAGAAACCAGGCATCATGAACTCTCTGCTACTTGTCAAGTCTGGGAGATTGGGACTACTGTTGACATGCAGCATGATAAGTAGGCATCATTTTAATCAAGCAGAAGTAAAAGAATTCCAGTGTTACCAGGCAAGAATGATCTGCACTTGATGCCATGACTATATTTTAAATTATCTTTATTAGTTGTAAATTATTGGTAAATGACTTTCTTTGTTATAAAAATTCTGCCTTAGAGCCCGTTAATAGAATAAAGTATCTGACAGTTCTAAGCTAGTACTAAATTCTCAGTAGAAGAACAAACTTATTAGAAAAATCCACCACATTTTGTATGATTCTACCTAAGTCAAATGGGACAAAGAGGAAAATATTGTTAGATTCCTATAGTTTGCATTTCCTCTGTTCTCCATTTCTCCATGCACACAAAATGTTGACTCAGCCTAGAAAACAAATTGCCTGAATCAAGGAAGCATGCAGTACGTTCAAGCAAATCCATAATGTCATTCACTTATGAAAGAAGTAAATCACTTATGAAAGAAGATCAAATCTCTCGCATCAGCTACCTATATTTGAAAGCAAAGCAAAGTATGAAGTTAATGTCATTCACCTTATTGATGCATATACTTGTCTGATCTTTAGCACCAACAGCAGATTTTTCCAACATACTCCGTAGATACGATAACTCTTTAATCAAATCTAAAGCTACTTCTTCAGCATCTTGCATCTGATTTCTTGAGAATTCAAATGACCTCTCAGCATGAAGCCGAAACGAAGAACAGTTCAGGCAAGTACAAATACCTCTGCACCCTCGTGGATTTCTTTTAAGGATTCCCTTTTTGAGACTAGCAGCAGGGGTTCCAGGAGGAATAGAGGCACCAACAAAGTTATGAGCTTCATTTTGCTTTTCAATGTTTGCGCATTTCACAGTAGACTCTGTGCGGCCCTCTTCTGTTTCAAAAGGTAACTGATGTGACACCAATTTAGCACCTTCTTCTCTAGGCAATATTCCAGAATTGATTAAAGAACTAGATAACATGGCTGGTGACTCAACCACATTTGCTGGGCTTGTTTGTAGCCTCTGATTTGCATCCAATCCAGAATTTTTAACAGTTGATCCCTGTTCCTTTTGTGAATCCTTTATCGGTGTGGAATTAGCTACTTGTTTAGGAGGAGATCTTGTTAGTTTAGGGTTAGATGAACATCTTGTAGCAGTTGCAGCAACCACTGGCAGCATACCATCATCACCAGTATCTAGCTCTACAGGACAACTTTTGGCATTGTAAGTGTCCGTGCATCTCTTTTTGCCAGAAGTAGAGAATGGTGAAAACGGCCTTTCTTCGGAACCTTTCTCAACTTTCACTGACTCAACATTTCCAGAAGCACCTAATCAAGCATCCAGGAAAAAGGTTACAAACACTTAGGCTCCAATTTCTTTGTAAAATAATAGCATGGAATGAAAGGAAGAAGTGAATGAGGGGTGGGGGAGATAGCTAAGAAACAAAGAAGGATTCACAGGACTAACCATTTGTTATCTCCATCAAATAAGGAAGCAGTCTTCTATAACCGAACGAACCAGGAATTTTAGAAAACTTCAGATGCAAGCGTAAGTCTTGAACCTATTAAACACACAAGCTCAACTACATTAGTATGAAATATCCTTACAGTTTCCTCATTAATTTCGTGAAACTTGCACATGCATGAATACCATAACCGAGTGAAAAATACTGGAAAGTGGATAGCATCTTACCAACTTGCTCTTCGGACTCGAGTCTAGGCCTTTATCACTATCTTGACCAAAATTCCTCTGACAGGTTTCGTCTGTTGACTTTTCAATAGCACGATTCATGCCTTGTGAAACACAATCCAGTTTATTCCCTCCACCATCCTCAGCCTCAGGTTTAGAAAGCATGTCAGAATCTGGTGGTGTCATCAACACACATTCTTCATCCAAGACTCCAACTTGTTCTAGGACTTCACTATCATTGTCAACTCTTTGTTGTAAACTGCAATCAGGATTCACAGAACTCAGGTGCTGAGCATCAAATGAATGGCAAAAGGTGACTTTTGGCGTCCCTTCAATCACAGACTGTTTTCTGTCATCCTTAGACTTTTCTCCAACTTCATCATAATTACAAGATCCACTCCTATCACTAACTGTAGAAACACTTTGATCCAAAACTTCTAGATTTTGAGCATTGCAAGGGGATTTAGCACTTGTTTCTGTAACCTCACCATCAGATGTCATCATATTATCACTAGACATCATAACGCCAGCTAACTTTTCCTCGTTGAAATTATAATCTTTTATTGTGGAAGATGAATCATGTATCGAGCAATTCACATTATGGTCCTCACAAGAAACTTCCAAGTCAAGTTTCTGAATAACTCCATTAGAAAGCGGCCTGGAGGAAGACTGACTGTCCTGTGAAGTAAGGGACTCAACTGATATTGTATTCAACTCTTTACCAGAGTCATCGTTGCGAGGAACAGTTTCAGGGGAACCTATAAATCATACACAAGAATGTTTAATGCCATAGTAGTAACTACACTACCTAACAGGTTGTAATTTGCTAATTTTTTGCCAAAATCTAAAGGGATATACAAAGCAAAGAGAAAATGAGCACAGAAGGACTACAAGAATAACCTTTTTCCATATCCATCAAATAAGGAAGCAATCTTCTGTAACTGAAAGACCCTGGCGTTTTGAAAAGCTTCACACGAGAACATGGTTTAAGAACCTACTCCAGAACACATAGGAAACCGGCATTACTACAAATCCTCAACAAAACTATAGGCATTTCATCTGTCAATACTAAAATTGCGCTAGAACGGAAACTTATCATAGTTTTCATGCAACAATTGAACATAATTTTCACATATAGAATTGCATAGAGGAAAAACATATAAGAAAATTTCCAGATTGAAATCTTACTGATCTGCTTGAATAATTAATGCCATTTCCCTTGTCATGAAAGCCCTTTTCCGAGCATCCATTACTTTTCTGCAAGTTTTCGCTTGACTTCTCTGAGAATTGATCTGAGAACTCACTTCCATTCCCACCACCCACTTGTTTAGCTCCCAAGATTTCAGCATCTGGTGGGGTTGACTGCAGAAAATCCTCATTCGACATAGCCAACTTCCGGAACTCCCTATCTTCACACGCTTCTTGACTTCCAGCAACACGATTCCCAGCAACCTCGCTCTTTTGCAGATTCTCAATATCATCCAAGCAGCTACGGAACACCCCATCAGCGGAAGCTGGAGAGAACACGCGTCTTAAGCGGAGATCTTTAACGGAAACGGAATACAAATCATAGCCCAATGATGAATCCTCAGCTGGAGAGCTGTTTTTCCGTTTTCTACTAAATGGTTGTGGATCCTGGTGGTTTCCGCCACCGCCGGCGTCGGATGTGGATTGACCTAATCGGTTGCCGGGAAGATAGGTCTGAGATTTGCTGCGAGTGAAAGTTCCCATTAAGGAAGGAGTTGTCTGAAGAGATGGTCGTCTTAGCTTCTTAGAGACTTCCTTTAACTCTGCCATTGCTAAACCCTCAGTGAGACTCTGAGATGTGAGAGAAAGAGGGGAAAGGATTTAGCGGGAAAAGTGAGATGATAAGCAATTAAGCATGTGCAGGGCGGGAAAAGTGTGAGTTTGGCGGGAACCAACGCGTGGTTCGGGATTTTGGGCTGAATCTTTAATGGGCTGGCTCCTGCCGATCTAGGCCTAGGTCAGGGACCATGGCGCCCATGAACCACTGGCTGCTCTTGTCCACCAAAGCAGTAATATCAGCTTTGGTCAAGATTTTTAGGCCCGAAGAATACTAACAGATTTGGGCTAACATAAAAACTTGGCCCAAAAAGGACCAACAAGATTCAGCCACTTCCATAAAAAACTTCAATTAACAATCGATCAAAAGGAAGTTAGATAACTTCCATTAACATCTTCGCTATGTACCAATTCAAGTTAGTTGGAGCCAATGATTATGGCAAGAAATTGTAAATATTTTTTTCAGAAATTACAAAACCAACTCAACTACAAGAAATTTTCTTGGCATCGAAAACAACCAGAGGCTTGGTGGACCTATAGATATAATGAATGGACCGAGACTTTCTTTTCCTTGGCTTCAAATGCCGATCATCTTCATCATTATCATTATCATTATCTCCAAATATATCTTCAATAACCCTGCAGGCAGCCGAAGCAGAAGCTGTATTACGAAAACCATCCTCTGCTGGAACCCTCCTTCGCTTCCCCAGTACACCATTCTCGACGTCAATGTCATCGTTGCTTTTATTATTATAGCTGCAAAGCTTGATCAGCTGTCGAGCCACATCTATCTCTGATTCTGAAAACCCCAACGTCGCCATGATCGCTGCTTGTTCTAAGAAGAGAGCAACAATAGAGAAGGGTTTTATACAGAGAGATCAGAGCTAGAGCTCGCGGATATGAAGCTTGTAATGAGAAAGAAATTGCGTTGTGGGAAGGAAAAGACGACCCAAGACGCGTAGGTTTTTTTATATTTACTTTTGTTGCGTCATCTCGTATTTTATTTATTATAATATAATGGCATGCTTACAAGATTAAGGCATTTTTGTCAAAAGTTATACACGACTAAGTTATTCACTCTTTCATTTTATTTCTTTATTTCAGACTTTAGAGACATAAATGTACCGATTTCTCATTGATTTCGATTCGAGCAGAAAGGGGTCAACGACTCATACACGTTTTTGCAATGGAAAAATGTTTGCTTCTTATTAGTTTGATTTGCTAAGAGACAAATAGTACCCTGTATGATTTGCTTGTTTTCCAATTAATTCCCCAATTTTCGTGCCAAAAAAGGAATTAGAGCAGTGTCAAGGGATCAAAAATAGTTAATTTTGTGTATGAAATTGTTCTTTGACTAGGCAAATGGTATGCCCTAAATAGATCATTAATTTAATTTTCAATTTGTGTTCTCTAACATTTTAGCAAATTGTGATATGGAAAATTTTTTTCTTTTGGTCTAGCTAAAACCCAAAATTAAAGAGGAATGATAATGGAAACAAGCGCCTAAATTAAACGCAAGAGAGTAATCACTTCACTAGCCTCAATTCTGTGATTATGGAGAAATTATTAGATAAGCCAGGCCTATCATGTTATCCGTAGGTCTGTTCAATGAATTTGTAACAACTTAACGATTATAATATAGTAATTACTAAAACTCTACCATGGTTATAGTCTCAATTGAAGGATTTATCCTTTAATTTTTTTTTTTTGATAACACGGGGCTAAGCTTGTATCAAATCCGTGCTTTAATTTTAAGAAATTTTTTAAATGTCAAAAATTCATTTATTGACCCTACGGATGACGTAGTAGACCCGACCTACCTATAATAATTTCTCGTGATTATGTATGTGTACCAAGAAGAATTTTTTTTTCTCTGTTACGTATATTTATTTATATTAGAGAAAAGAAAGGAGATAAATTTGGTAACCGAATATTATCTTTCCTTTAGAATGTATACCAGAGTCAATATTTAATATGTTTTCTTTTTCAAAATTGCTGAGACAGAATATTTAAAACATTCAATTGGGTAGTTCTTTTCCTCTTCCTGCCTTTGATCAATAGGAGCAATAATGAAGAAGATTCACGTAGGAACTGAACTAGAAACCTAGTATTATTTATATCCCATTCACTCCAAAACCCAAGAAATATGCTATTCTCTCACTAACTCAATGCAGCAGTATATCTTTAACAGTAGAAAACCACAGGAGAATTACAAAAATATATAAATTGGAGAGTATGCAAAGTTAATTAAAAAAAAAATTGCAATATAGATAAAAAACTAATTCCAACTAATAAAAGATTCCAATAGTTTCATGCTTGATAAAAGAAGCTAGAAATATTGAACAGTATCCAAACAAACGACTGAAATATATACCAAGTAAATATATAGAAACTAGTTACTTTCAGACACAGCTTGCGGCATGCCCTCCTTGACAGAAACTAATTTCTGATTGTACCAAACCAGAATCCTGCAATAGAATCACAACTTCTAGAAAATATTTGCGGAGAATTGTTTGCCAATAAGTTCTCCAAGACTAAATCACAAGAGACCTTTAGCACAGCTCTCGAGGTGACAGCACCCATCTTATACCTGACCATTCCCATCATGTCCAAAGCCAATCGTACCCTTTGATTTTTGTGATCAGTTTCCAGTTTATGCTTCACATCATCTGGCACAACCACCCCGACACCCGTCAGGGTAGATTGCACGAACATGTCTTGCATGGGCCGCTGAAAGGATGGTGGAATCATGCCGCGGCTCAAGTGCATGCCCGAATAACTAGCAACAATGAAGTTATCGTTTCCATAGAAGACACCAATATGCCGGGCGGGATTGTTCACTTTCAAGGTGATATTAATCATGGACGAGAACCTTGTAGAGGATTCGTAGAATATGGGCTCGTAAATGGAAACTTGTTCAACGGAGAAAGTAGGAGCACGTGGTCCAAAAATATAGAACACTGTGATCGGGATACTAATAAAAATAACAAGTAACAAAAGAATAAGGGAAGTAACAATCAAACAAGTTAAGAACTTGCCACGGGAAGAAGTAGTGGTTGTGGTGGGGGTGGTATTTGGAAGACGTCGCCTTCTACGGTCTTCGAGCACTGCATTTCGAAATATGGGTGGAGGATCAGTAAGTGGGCGATCCTGGAAGCGGGAGCTTGGTGTGGGAGAGATATTGAAAGCAAAACTCGGGCTTCTCTCTCGAGCAGCAGGGCCGGCGAGGCTCTTGTTGGGGCGAGGGTAGCCATGTTCTGGACTCTCATCTGGAGATGCCATGGCAATGCCTATTGAAACTGTTTGGTTCAAGACTAGGGGGTAGGGAGAAATTCCAGTATATGTTTAAGGTCAGTGTGTTTATATCGGACAACAGTAGTTGTTTTTGGCATGCAGATTATTCAAGATTTGATTTGATGCTAATGTTTCGAAATTGACACTAGTGGTAGCCGGAAAATTACAATTAATTGACCGTGTTTTATTGAAATTTCTTATTTATAACTGATAAGTTTAAACTATATATCAAAGTTTCCATATGGTAATAAAAAATCGATTGACCATGTTCTTCCTTGATGCAGAGGATCACTTCTGCGATCTCATGGGAGAGAATTTGGTCAGCCATTGGGAAGAAACACGGTATTGCCATGTAAGAATCTCCAATTACATTTATTGTAAAAAGAGTGGAATATGGAGAAGATTATTTTGCTGACCTAAGTTAAAATGCTAACAAGAAAGGAAAATGGGTTTTAGACCAATAATTAGAAACATATATTACAGAGGACTAGTTTTATAGTTAAAGACTTAAAGCTAAATAAATGGATAAAAAGGAAAGATTTTTAATACGTGGGAGATCAAATCTGTTATGAATAAATTATGGGATTGATGAAACAGCTGGGGTAATTCAAGGGAAAGAATTAGTATCACTTAAGCAAAATGAAAGAAATTGTAGAAGAAATTATCACTTTTTCACTACATGCTTCATATATGTAATGGTTACATGGCAATATTAAAATAAATAAATAAAAAAGAAAGAATTTTCTCTTTCAGTGGGGCAATTGCCTCCATTACCCTCCTTGCAAATCTGTGTTTTAGTATCTAGAGAGCCTAAGTCGGGATCTTAGATTGTTGCTTTCCTGCAGATTCACTATACTGGTGTTCAAAAGCAGAGAACAGCCAGAAATCTTGAGTTATCTTCCTCACCATCCTTGTCAACCTGTATTTCAACAGCTCCGATGTTGCTGAAAACAATCTTGGATTTTCTACTATTGAGCTCTGCCGGTACTCAATGATCCATGTATTGGGATCCAAATGTATTACAGAGGCACACCATTTTCTTTGCACCCAGGAAGCATTAGCTTTTCTAGTCAGAAACCCAACCTTTCCATTGGACCACTGCAAAAATCTTTTTAATTTAATTATATACGACAAAGTAGAAAATCACGCACTTCGCCATTCACAAAACAACTAAATTTCAATTTTTGACTATACAATATTACAATTTGCTTTTCTATCTAACAATTTTTTTTCTAAATTTTTGCAGAAATACGAAACAGAACTACTGCTATACACTAGCGATCAAAAGCAAGCTGCAAAGATGGCAAGATCTAGAGCTTGGTATTACTATTTACCTCTGTTACTCTGCCAGATAAGATGGTGAATGATCTGGAAGAAAACCCACTTGTAAGCAGCCCTGCTGTTTGCAGAGGCCATCCCCAAATCCTGACCTCTTCCATTGCCGATTTGTACAATATACAATGCGAATTCAGAAGCAATCCGCTCTGAAATTTACGTATATTAATTAACTCCTCAGTCTTCAGACATTAATTTTGAAACGTATATAAATCAAATTGCCAGGACAAAGCTTTTACTACGTACCTGATCAATTTCCCACATAGAATCCCTAGTGCTGCAATTTGAAACCTTCCCATTAGCAAATCCCCTCAACTCATTCTGCAAGAACCTCAATTTTCCATTCAAATCTTGCACAACCGAAGCTCTCTTGCCAATGCTTCTCACTATATCCCTTGTCAAAGCTGGCCTTAAGACGCCATCGAAAACCCAAGAAAACCCAATCTCCATTAGAAAAACCAAGATCAACCCCAATAAAGATTTCCAAAATATGCCTTGGAAACCACCCTTTTGCATTTCCTCCTTCCCTTTCTTCTCTTTCAAGCTTACTCTAGCAGTTGATTTCAGAGCTGGAGACTCCACCAGGCGGCAAGAACTCGATCTGGGTGTTGATATAGTCGAAGGGTCGAAAGAGATTGGGGTGCGGTCGAGCTTGGGCTTGGAAGCGGAGAGTTTAGTGAAGGAGCTCTTTTGGATGCTGGCAGGCATGAGATCGAGAGTGGCATTGATGCTAGCCAAGCAAATTTCACAGTTGCAGTTGGCGTCTTTTCTGCATCCAGGGTAGTAGCAGGTGTCTCTGTTCTCGCTAAGGTCATCTTCCATGGCGGTGGTGGTGGTCGACTTCAGTGAAGATGACACACTCATCTGAGGTTTCATGGCTTCTTTGTCTCTAGTTCACTTGTTTTTCTCTCTAGACAATGTTGTTAACAGTGTTAAATGAGGGAATGGGGTTTTGAAATTTGAACCTCTAACGGTCATGCCGGATGAGGACTGTGGACTGTGGCTTTTATTTTATTTTTTTTCTCTTTCTTTTGTTAGGAAAATGACAAAAATAGCCTCACATGACACATTATGTTCTACAGATGGCCGAGTCCTTTTGGAACAATTGCGACTGATTCATTAATTTAGAATGTTATATAGATGGACGAGTCCTTTTGGAATAATTGCGACTGATTCATTAATTTAGAATGTTCTGTAGATGGGCGAGTCCTTTTGGAACAATTGCAACTGATTCATTAATTTTAGCATAAGCTTTTTTATTTTAGAGTTTCAAAAACTTAGATTATGTTATTTTTATTTTTTTTGGGTAAAAAAATGGTGGTGAAATGGTTAATCCATCATTTCGAGGGAGAGAGCGATTTTGGTTAGTCCCTCTCCCAACAAGCGTGTTTTCCGGATATCGAACTTGTGTCATCAACTTTATGAAGATCCGAACCGCTTATCACTGGACTAACCACTTGTTGGTGATTATGTTACTTATATATATATATATAAAATAATCTTAGAACATTTATTATCTAATTTGTTGCATAAAACATATTCTTCATGAAAAAGGGTATTATTTTCTAAGAATAAGAAAATTACTTTCCAAACAAAAAATTATGGCGATATTATTATCATTTAAATTAAGTTTTAATAACAAGAAATAAAGTAAATTCTAACTAATAATGATTGACTTGAATATAATGACTCTCGACAAAAAATAAGGTCTAAGTATTATTGCAAATGGATAAAATAAATTTACATTTGAAAGAATTTCTTACTATCAAGAGTTTAACGCGATTCAATTATGATATAATCGAAATCCAATATGAGTATCAAATATCAAAAGTTATATAAATACAAAAAATAAACATAAAAAATATAAATATTGCAACAGCCAAATGAAATCTTCATAATCTAAAGTCTGAAAAAAGTGAGCATCTGGCAGATTGCTTGGGTAAAACCCATAATAATAAAGTTAATATGTACACAGCTCTAATATACATGTCTCTTTTTTCTTCTTCTTCTTCTTCTTCTTCTTTTTAAATATACACATCTCATTTTAACTTATGATTAATACATAAACTAGGTGCAGAAGCAAAGCCAAATCCTGACACCTAGAAAGAGCCTAAATAGCTTGAGTGGGGGACAAACCAACTCCAAGGGCAAAGCCATCAAGAGATCAAATAACTGTCCATTTATCCCTTGAATTAGCCCAAAAAAGGGGTCAAAAAGCCAAAACAAGATTAATTTAATTATTACACCTTCGTCTTCTTAGCATTCTGGACGATCAAAGGCTTGGTGGAGCTGTAAAGCAAATCGATAGACTTAAACCGCCTTTTTCTCGGCTGGAGATGCTCATCTTCCTCCGCCTCGAAGGGGTTTTGATCCATGGTCGTCACCGTTGAAGAGAAGCTCTCGCTCCTGCTCCCACTGCTTCGGCTTCCTTCTTTCTCTACTCGTTTACTTGATTGATCTGCCGCTTTGTTGTTCCCAAAGCTGCTGCTGTATTGTTGGCAGAGCAGCATCAGCTGGCGAGCAACGTCCATCTCCATCTCGGAGAAACTCCAACCCCAGGGCTTCTTGCGTTTCCATGCAGATGATGAGGTTTTTGTCATTCTTCTTGTATATATTCGTGTTACCAGAAATTAGAAACAAAGGGGAAAAAGCGAAGAAGGGGAGGGATTGCGTTTATATATAGTATAGGTGAACGTGAACCGACTTTGTTGTCCAAATCCCGAATGGAATTGGAATAGATAGCCGACTCCGCTGACGCACTTCTATACGTGTAAATCACGCATTGGAGGGAATTTTATAAGAAAAAATGGTAAAAGAAAACTTTATGGGCAAGCCACTGATGATCTGAGAAGTAAGCTTTTCGTGACAAGATTACGTTCCAAATGGAAATATGAGTGCTCATGGGCCGGCTTAAATGAGGACTACACAAGTTATGGACAAGTCTAATTTCAATTAGATTGAACCATTTGATTTTAGCTATCATCCCAGCCCGCCAATAGGATATAAGAAGGCTTTACTATTTTGTGGGCTTAAAAAAATTAATTGGATTTTAATAAAATCAATAAATCATTTTTAGGCCGGGTCTGACCATGTTTAGGTTAGCTCAAGACATATATACGGGATCGGGGTTCAAACTTGATATAGATTGTTAATGGGAATTTGTTGAAGTGGTAACAGTTCAAACTTATGGTGAAAAACATTTTATTTTGAATCCCATCCATAAGTCTGAAAATTTATAGGTAAAAATTTATTAAATTTATAAATCCCCAAAAAGAGTGACGATTTATTCTATATTTAAGATGAAATAATCTTTTATATTTCTAAACTTTTCGGTATCAGATATCTTGAAGTAGATAACTTTTCTGTATCAGATATCGTGATATAGATTTAGCAAAGTGGAGTATTTAAGACAATCTTTTAAATTTTCAATTCAAAACTTAAAAACTTCTATTCAAATTCACACCCGCTATGACCTATGACTATGAGTCCTCACACTCTCCCCCCTCCATAAACAAAATGTACACACACGTACGATATTTATAAGCAGCTCTTTTTGGAGGGAACAAATCAATGATAAAATAATGATACTATATATGAAGAGGGATCAAACAATGAATGGGGCATTTTGAGTCTGGGCAGCCATGGCCAGCTCGAATTGCCTTAAAGAAATTGAAGGAAAAGCAATAATGTCGGGAGGGTTAAAGTCTTCCCAGCCCTTAACATGGTTGGTTGTAGTTGAACCATCCAATCCTATGTGTGTAACATGCCTCACGTCTGTTGGGAATCCAATTTCCATCTCTGCTGTCACTTCCTCTATCTCTTTGTAAACTGTTTTTATCCATCAAAGGGCTGGTAATTAGTAACTTAAAGGAAGAAAAAGGTTGTTGTAACTTGTAGGTTAAACTCTAAATTCGTAAAATGCCTTATTAATCCTTGCAAAAAATGGATCCAAATGAACTTTTCAGGCGAAATGTTTTAGACCAACTGAATAAAAGTTCATCTAGATTTAGTTCGCAAAGTATATAGAATGGCTTATTTTTTGTAATGTTAAAGGAGTCAAAACATACGTGAAACTTACCCAATAACTGAGAGAAACTTCTTACAGTACACCTGATCAATCTGTGTATGCCACTGGATATGTTGGGCTTTGGCATAGGCAACCAACCAAATGATGAGTTCTTTGTTCTTGCCTTGGATGAACATTCTTCCCCTGCTTGTTTACCTTATAAACAGTGTCAGAGAGAACCCCATTAGACATAAAAAGAACCATGTCAAGTAAGTGAAACAGAGAGAGGATCATACTTGTTACGTTTTGATTCGATTCTGATTTTGGTTTCTTGGGGCAAATTCTACCAACAGCAACACTTGCCTGAGAAGAACAGCCAGCAGAGAAAGGGAGAACCACAAGCCTTTCCATCCGCTGTTTCATTTCTTCATAAGGACAAATTTGACCTTAACGATGAAAAACAAAGGAACATGAAAATGGGGTGAGTTATAAAGGTTGGTTTTTGGCTTTACGAACAAGCTAGAATGATTTTGTTTGGAAAATGGAAGGATCGAAGATCCACTCATCAGCATTAAAATGGGTGAGGAAGCATCGATCGAGAGAGAAAACCTGATGATGGAGTGGGTCGGGTTTGTTAGTTAGTTAAACTGTGCAACTCAACCTAATTAATTCTTTTGTAGATTAATTTGAGAGTCCTACTAACCATATTTTCCTTGATTATTCTCTAATAAATGGTGGGCTCGCTTTTTGCTGTCCTCTCTTGTATTCCAAGCCACACGACCTCATTAATTCATTCCCTCTGAAGCTCTAATCTTTTTTCTTTTTTCCCCTTTCAGATTTTTTGATCCATTGAACTAACTAATTGCCATAATTGCATCAATCATAGAGTGAACCACAAGTGACTTCACCATAGAAGTCAAGGGCAGACTCAAGTATTCCTTAGCTTTGACAAAAGCATAGTATACTTAATTCCTAAATTCCCTACCAAAAAAGGAAAGAGCTGCATGTCTCTCCAGCTAGCTCCAAATTGAAGTAATTAACATTACCCATTTATAGGCCTGGGCCGCTAGGGCCTCTAGGTTTACTTTTCATGACACAGATTTGAATTGGGCCTAAATCAAACTAACAAAAGGAATGGACTATCCATTACTCATTGCGGGCTGGCAGAGATATAGAGTTGGTTTAAACCAGATTGGGTTGATTGATTTACACCTAATCGTCTTAATCAAATTGATTGAACGAAAATGCTGTAAATGTTTTGAGAGCTGCTTGGAGTTTTCAAACAACTTTCATGTGAACTTTCTCGATTTAACTCCGAATTACAAATTTCTTGTCGTTTTGATAGAAATAATTTCAAAGATATCCTTTATCCGACCTGGGCCAATATGTGCCAAATATTCATCAAGGCAACATGCGATCGAGCCACTAATGAAGACTTTTCTTTTGCCGGCCGGAACTACATCTTAGTTAGTCCAGCCAGAAGATTCCTACGAATATGGCCATTTTGTGACTTGAGGAACTCTGTATTTGAGAGATGTCCATATGGAGCTCCATGCATTGCTATTTTCTCAGACGAAAGATGAACAGGGTTTATAATAATGATAATTAACTTGAGTTTAATTCAAGGTAGATCTCTCTGTCTATGGGTTGAGCTTGGATGAGATACAAGAGTACATAAGTTTTAAGGCCTAATTCGACCCCAAATATTATTTTAATTATTTATTGTACTAAAATAAAATAGACCAAATGTTTTTGAGTTGTCCTGGTTCATGTCTGACTTGAGTTAATCCATGGACACCTTTAACATTTTTATCGGCCAATCAAGAAAATTATATTTAAACAAATTATGGCGAGGGTAATTAATTTACTTGGAAGTTGGAAGATTTATCTATCTATACCATGTGAGTTGATATTAATTAACCAATTAGTCGTCCTACTAAAAAAAAAGGTAATCAATCTATTAGTCAATGATGGACGGTGAGCCAAAAATTGAAATAAAACAAATAATTGAGTGGTATTTTTATTTTTTGGATATAATTATACGCATTTATTTTCGTTTAACAATTTATGATTAATCCTATTTGAATCACATCTAACCTTAAATAGAAAAAAACTCTCCTATAAACCTATTTTTACCATTTATAAAACTTGAACCTGAAAGCTTACTTAAGGATACTACCACCTTATTCTATATATATATATATATAATTGAGTTAGTTTATTGTAACTTTCCTATATCTAACTTAAAATTTTCAAATTCTTTAAATTGATCAATACTTTTATGCAGTTGTTATGGCTTGTGAAGTTGAGCGACTCACCACCGTTTACAGAAAATGGACAAATATAAAAAACGGAAACAAAGAAATCCCCGAAAGAGAGAGATTTTTGGAAATTTCCTTCTAGAGTCTGGACGCCTTCTAGCTGTTTTCAAGCTATCTAAAATTAATGTACCAAACAGAAAGATGGAGACGGAGAGAGAGAGAGAAAGAGGGTAGAAGAAATAAAATAAATTAATTTGATACCATCTTGCTTATATATTAGTATGTTCATATGTATTAGTATTTAAATTAATGTTTATGTCTCTTTTATGAAAAGTTTTAATGATTACATATGTCATTAAATTACTATCTATATAATAATTAAGATAATCAGATATTGAGATTCATATTCGAAATCTCGCGAGTTTGAAATTTTCAACTTCCCCCTTATTAAATTCTAAATATATAGAAGCAATTTCTAGCTAATATCACTAATGGAGTAGTAGCTAGAGCTATACATATAAATGGATAATGATGATCAAATTAATTGTCAAATGAAAAGACTAACGCGCGACGAAAAGTATGCTTGTCTTGTCTGGTAGGAACTACTACAAAACGATATGCCCTTGTTTTCAAAACGTTCTAGGAGAATTTTTATGCGTTATCTGAATCAGTCTCGATACTAAATGATTGCGCTATACCATACACAGTTTTAATTTGTTATTTTCAACTCAATTAGAGTTTATCTGGTTAAATTATAGTGTTTAACATTTGTGATATTTTCATTAAGAACTTAATCTTCTAATTAAAAAGTTAAGTCTTGAGATGAATATAAACCGCAATACTATTAGATTCGGTCCTTAATTGAATGATTAACTTCTAATGGTGATAGAAAATAAAAAAGGAGAGGGGTTCGACTCCTGTCATTCCCTCCCTCGGGTCTTAGACCCTGTATTGTACCAAAAAAAAAAAAGGAGAAGAAGTGAAAATCCATACGTAACAACAACTAACAATATAAGGCTAATATATATAAGTAATATGCGATCCCTCAAAAATAAAAAGTAATATGCTAATATTTAATTAGACTATATATATATATACACCAACATCTGTTGGACGAAATAGAGGAAATTTAATATCCCTTAAAAATATTTCAGATTATAATCTAATAAATAGAAAAATATTATGAAAGTAGACAAATGCAAATTATGTAAATTAGGTTATGAAAGTGGACAAATGCAAGTTGTACAAATTGTCCAAATTATGATTATTGTGATGATAATAATGGGGCTAATATGTGCAAATTGCCAACTTGTATAGCCTACCATTTGATGCCTATAAATTGGGATTCATTCTCCCTAATGATACTCACAATTTCTTCAATCTTATTTCCATTTCCATCTCTCTCTCTCTCTTTTTCTTGTTCCTTTAATTCTCAATTTCTCCTATTCTTATTTCTTGTTCTTACTTAGTCAATTTTAATTAACATACTTTTCACAACACGTTATCAGCACGAGTGTTCTAAAGTAAAGCAAGTTTGAAGTTTGGTAAGTTCTGAAGGTTTGATTTCATACAAAATTTGTTTTCTATACACAAGATAATTTTAATTTTCATTGTGTAAAGATTTCCTTCTAAACATTTTTGACACCAGAAGTTGTCAAACTAATTGAGACCATTCTTTTCAGAATTATGGCAAATATTGAAAAGCCCAAATTCCAAATTTTGGATGTAAGTGGCAATAACTACTTGTCATGGTGTCTCGATATTGAACTGCATCTCCAAGGCCAAGGTCTTGCAGCTACCATTGGTGAAAATGGAAATGCTAATGATAAAGATAAGGCAAATGCTTTGATTTTTATCCGTCGGCATCTAAGTGATAGCCTAAAAGTTCAATATCTATCTGTCCGAGATCCCTTGATCTTGTGGACAAGATTGAAAGAGCGGTATGATCACACCAAAACTGTCATCCTCCCTCAAGCACACTATGATTGGCAACATCTGAGGTTGCAGGATTTCAAGTCCGTGTCCGATTATAATTCGGCTTTGTATGATATTGTGTCACGGCTTGAACTTTGTGGTGTTAAGCTTACTGAGGTTGAGCTTTTAGAGAAAACATTCTCCACCTTTCATGCTTCGAATATTGTATTGCAACAGCAATACCGGCAGCGCCAGTTTAAAACATATTCTGAATTGATCTCAGTCCTGTTGACTGCAGAACAAACAAATGAGTTGCTGCTTAAAAATCATGATTTAAGACCTGCTGGCTCTAAGGCATTTCCTGAAGCAAATGCCGGCTCAAGTAAGAATGTTGGCCGTCCTAGAGGCCGTGAGCGCAGGCATGGGAATTTTTTCCGTAAGGGTGGTGGGAGATTTAACCGTAATATAAATAACTCCCTACACAACCCTAAAGGTAAAAAGCCCATCAAGAAGCATGATGATAGTACCTGTCATCGTTGTGGAATGACTGGTCATTGGTCACGTACCTGTCGTACGGCCAAACATTTGGTTGATCTATACCAAGCATCCCAGAAGGAGAAAAGCAAGCATGTTGAGACCCATGCAATTGACCTAACTGAGACTGATGCTGAAATCAATAAGGTTTTGGTCAATGAAAACTGTCATATTCTTGGCAATGAAAAACCTTTTGAGGTTTCTGATTTCTTTATATAATGTTGATGAAAATAACAAGTCCCGAGAAATAGATCCTGAGGGTTTTCATCTATGTTTTGCCATACCCTTGGATAATTATGTTACCAAGGAAGATATTAAATAAATATGGTCGTCAATAAAATCATGATTTTTATTCCATATTTGTTGGTTTATATTTTGCATCATATTATTAATTTGTCAAATTTTATGGAACTTGACACCTGAAGTTGTCAAGATAAATGCAAATAGGACACATTGAGAAAAAGGAAGATATATGTTTGCTTGATAGTGCTACAACGCATACTATACTTTGTGGCAAACACTTTTTCTCAAATGTGACATTGCGCAAGGCAAATGTTCAGACAATATATGGTCCTGTTAATATTATAGATGGCTATGGGACTGCCACAGTTATTTTGCCAAATGGCACAACATTGTATCTTGAAGATGCATTGTTGAGCAGTAGATCAAAAAGAAATCTACTTAGCTACAAAGATGTACGCCGTAATGGGTACCATCTAGAAACAATTAATGAGCAAAATAAGGAATTTCTTTGCATCACTTCCTACAAGATGGGCCAGAAGACCATCCATGAGAAGCTGAAAGCTTCTAGTATGGGATTATATTATGTCCCAATACGAGCTAGAGAATCATATGCTACGATGCCCTGGAAACTAGTGAACCCTGATGTGTTCGGACTTTGGCATGATCGCCTTGGTCATCCAGGAGCTATAATGATGCGAAGAATCCTTAAAAATACTCGTAGACACCCTTTAAAAGATACAAAGGTGTTGTTATCCAAAGATTACATTTGTGAATCTTGTTCACAAGGAAAGCTCATTACTAAACCTTTCATGACAAAGGTTGATTATGAATCCCCTTCATTCTTGCAGAGAATCCAGGGTGATATCTGTGGGCCAATTCAGCCTGCAAGTGGACCATTTAGATATTTCATGGTACTAGTGGATGCATCCTGCAGATGGTCCCATGTTTGCCTATTATCAACGCGCAACGTCGCCTTTGCACGTTTGCTTGGACAGATAATAAAGCTTCGAGCTCATTTCCCAGATTATCAAATTAAAAGCATAAGAATGGATAATGCTGGTGAGTTCACATCAAAGAGTTTTGATGCTTATTGCGCTTCATTAGGAATTGAAGTTGAACATCCTGTCCCACATGTTCATACTCAAAATGGATTAGCAGAACCCATGATTAAGCGCATTCAGATTATTGCTCGAACTTTATTGATGAGGACAAAGCTCCCATCCTCAGCGTGGGGTCATGCTGTTTTACATGCTGTATCTTTAATTAGATTGCGCCCCACTACTTCTCATTTATATTCCCCTCTTCAGTTAGTCTTGGGCCAGGAGCAAGACATTTCATATCTTCGCACCTTTGGTTGCGCGGTACAAGTGCCTGTAGCACCACCGCAAAGGACCAAAATGGGTCCTCAGCGACGTTTGGGCATTTATGTTGGGTTTGATTCACCGTCCATTATTCGGTTCCTTGAACCATTGACGGGTGATTTATTTACCGCTAGATTTGCAGATTGTCATTTTGATGAGACAGTATTCCCATCACTTGGGATACCAAAAGCTTCCACAAATGGAAAACAGAAAAATGTCGAGATTTTCTCATGGAATGAGAAAAGTTTGTCTCATTTTGACCCAAGAACACCTGAATGTGAAAATGAGGTGCAACGATTGATCCATTTACAAGCTATTGCAAATCAAATGCCTGATGCATTTAATGAGACTGCTAAAGTTACAAAGTCTCACATCCCAGCTGCGAATGTTCCAGCTAGGATTGATGTTCCTGTAGAACCACCCGAAATGGATCTAAATGGCCCGCGCCTGAAGCGTGGTAGACCGATGGGATCAAAAGACACTGTTCCTCGAAAAAGAAGGGGGAGGAATTTAGAATCTGCTCCAGATGAGCTTATTAATCTTTCTCGAGGAAACCAAATTGCTCCTGAAGTGGCACAACATAATATTCAAAGAGAGCATATTGCCCCTGAAGTGGCACAAGTTCATGAGCATATTGCCCCTGAAGTGGTACAAACCCATGAAAAGATCACCAATCTTGGGAATACTGAAATTTCCATCAGTTATTGTAATGAGATATGGGATAAAAATGAGATAATCATCGATGATGCATTTGCTCTCTCAGTTGCTCATGAGATTATGAATGATGATTATGAACCTCGGTCCATAACCGAATGCCATTATAGGCGATATTGGCCTAAATGGGAGGAAGCAATCCAAGCTGAATTGACTTCCCTTGCCAAACGTAATGTTTTTGGGCCTATTACTAAAACCCCCGACAATGTAAAACCTGTTGGATACAAATGGGTCTTTGTCCGGAAACGAAATGAGAGAAACGAGATCGTGAGGTATAAAGCCCGACTCATAGCCCAAGGTTTCTCGCAGAGGCCTGGGATAGATTATGATGAAACATATTCACCAGTAGTGGATATAGTTACCTTTCGTTTCCTTATAAGTTGGGTTGCCCAAGAAAATTTTGAAATGCGTCTTATGGATGTTGTGACGGCATACTTATATGGTTCATTAGATTCCAATATCTATATGAAAATTCCCGAAGGTTTCAAAATGCCTGAAGCATGCACTCCCCGCAACTTATTCTCAATAAAGTTGCAAAGATCTTTATATGGGTTAAAGCAATCCAGCCGCATGTGGTACCAACGTTTAAGTGAATACCTGACTAAGGAAGGGTACATAAATGATCCCATCTGCCCATGCGTGTTTATTAAAAGATCTGAAACCGGATTTGCTATTATAGCAGTTTATGTCGACGACATTTTAATTGGGACTCCTGAAGAGTTATCTGAAACTGCTGAATATTTGAAAAAGGAGTTTGAGGTTAAAGATTTGGGTAAAACCAAACTATGCCTTGGTCTAGAGCTTGAGCACAATAAGAATGGAATACTTGTCCATCAGTCAGCATACACTGAAAGATTGCTTAGACGTTTTAACATGGACAAGGTTCACCCATTGAGCACCCCTATGGTTGTAAGGTCTCTTGACCCCCAAAAGGACCCGTTTCGTCCTAAAGAATCTGGTGAGGATATACTTGGTCCTGAAGTACCATACCTCAATGCAATCGGGGCTTTGATGTACTTGGCACAGTGCACGAGACCAGATATCGCTTTTGCGGTAAATTTGTTGGCACGTTTTAGTTCTGAGCCAACCCGGAGACATTGGAATGGGATTAAACATATCTTCCGTTATCTCTGAGGAACCATTGATTTGGGGTTATTCTATTCTAAGAATACTACTAACTCTGGTTTAGTAGGTTATGCTGATGCAGGATATAAATCTGATCCGCACAGAGCTCGCTCCCAAATCGGTTATCTATTTTGCTATAATGATACAGCCATTTCTTGGCGTTCCACTAAGCAAACACTAGTTGCTACATCTTCCAACCACTCTGAAATTATTTCCCTCTATGAGGCCGAAAGAGAGTGTGTTTGGTTAAGATCTATGATATCACATATTCACAATGCTAGTGGATTCAAACCGGTGATAGATTCTCCCACTATAATTTATGAGGATAATGCTGCTTGTGTTGCACAAGTCAGGGGAGGATATATTAAAGGTGATAGGACCAAGCACATCTCGCCGAAATTTTTCTATACTCATGAACTCCAGGAAAGTCGATAAGTTGATGTTAAACAGATTCGCTCCGTCGATAATCTTGCAGATTTATTTACCAAATCTTTGCCAACATCAACATTTGAGAAATTAGTTTATGGCATTGGTATGCGGCGAGTCAGTAAAATGCAAGATTGATTTCCCCAGAAGTGGAAATGTTTAGATGCTCCAGAAGTAGCAGTTTATTTTATCTCAGGGGGAGCGATTATGGACATAAGTGCACTGTACTCTTTTTTTTTCCTTCTGTCCGGTTTTTGTCCCACTGGGTTTTTCCGGCTTAAGGTTTTTAATGAGGCAGTAATAGCACGTCCAATCAGGACACTGAAGTAGGCCCACTTATATTGTCTTGAAGACAAGCACATATTGTCCTGAAGACATATTAGACGGACTTAATTGTATTGTACTCTTTTTCCCTTATGTTCGGTTTTTGTTCCCACTGGGTTTTTCCGACTTACGATTTTTAACGAGGCAGTACACGTCCAATTTTAATAGTAGCATTTGTCCAAGGGGGAGTATTATGAAAGTGGACAAATGCAAATTATGTAAATTAGGTTATGAAAGTGGACAAATGCAAGTTGTACAAATTGTCCAAATTATGATTATTGTGATGATAATAATGGGGCTAATATGTGCAAATTACCAACTTGTATAGCCTACCATTTGATGCCTATAAATTGGGATTCATTCTCCCTAATGATACTCACAATTTCTTCAATCTTATTTCCATTTCCATCTCTCTCTCTCTCTTTCTCTTGTTCCTTTAATTCTCAATTTCTCTTATTCTTATTTCTTGTTCTTGCTTAGTCAATTTTAATTAACATACTTTTCACAACAAAAAAATATATTTAAAAGAATTTTTTCTATTTAAAATCCTATAACTATTTCAATAAAATTAATCGTAAATTAATTGGCGGATACGGATACCGAACATTTTGTTCATAAAAAAATTTTTAATTAGGCTACATCAACATGGATTGAAATTGAGACCAGATTTGAATAAATTTGTGGTGCGCGAGACTCTCGTCCTCTAACAGCGCACGTGATTTCAACATCGATCATCACTCTCTTGGTTTACTTAACTGCTTACTTGCATCGGCAATCAAAATCCGAAAAAGTTGTAAAAGGGTCACCCATCCTCGCAAATCGTCAGCTCAAACGTCATCTTTTCAATTCCACTTGGCTATTTAAAGCCTGAGCTTTCCGCATTTCTTTCACTTCCATTATTGTACTTGGAAACAAAACCAAAGCTATCCCTTTTGTTCCCACGCGCCGCCATCACATCCACCATATCGCTGCCACCATGCCACAACCTCATTTCCTGCTAGTAACCTTCGCTGCCCAAGGCCACATAAACCCTACTCTCCAATTTGCCAGGCGTCTTATATGTCTTGGTGCACATGTCACCATCACCACCAGCCTCTCTGCCAGCCGCCGCATGACCAAAGTCCCCGCCGCACAAGGCCTATCATTCTTAACCTTTTCGGATGGCTATGACGAAGGGTTAAAGCCTGATGACGACAGAGACAGGTTCACGGCAGAGTTCAAACGTCGAGGTAAAGAAAACCTCCGTGACCTTATAGTACGTGGTGACAATGAAGGCAAACCAATCACTTGTATTGTTTACTCTTTGCTCATACCTTGGGCTGCGGAGGTGGCGCGTGACCATCGAATCCCAAGCGCGCTGCTTTGGATTCAACCTGCATCAGTTTTTGACATCTACTACTTTTACTTCAATGGTTACGAGGAAACCATTAAAGACCAATCTGGCGGTGAGTCCAAGAGTTTGATAGAGTTACCGGGGCTGCCCCCGCTTGCCAGCCGTGACCTTCCCTCGTTTATAAGCCATTCAAATGCTTACCCGTCGGCATTAAAATTGTTTCGAGAGCAATTCGAAGTACTTGCTCGAGAAACCAACCACAAAATCCTTATTAATACCTTTGATGCTTTGGAACCCGAGGCATTACAAGCTATTGAAAATTTTAAGATGTCTGCGATCGGACCCTTAATTCCTTCTACTTTTCTGGGCGAAAAAGACCCTTCGGATAGTTCCTTTAAAGCTGATCTTTTTCAGGGTTCAAAAGGCTACATCCAATGGCTAGACTCGAAACCGAACTCAACTGTTATTTACGTCTCATTTGGAAGTATTGCTGAGTTAGCTAAGCAGCAAGTGGAAGAAATCGCTCGAGCTTTTTTAGCTAGTCGCCGACCCTTCTTGTGGGTGGTAAGGAATCAGAAGCAAAGGGGAGAGGAAGAGACGGAACAAGATAAACTGATTTGTAGGGAAGAACTAGAGCAGTTTGGGATGATAGTTCCATGGTGTTCACAAGTGGAAGTTTTATCTCATCCATCGTTGGGTTGCTTCGTCACGCATTGTGGTTGGAACTCGACGTTGGAGAGCTTCGCTTCCGGGGTGCCGGTGGTTGCTTTCCCTCAGTGGACCGATCAAGGGACAAACGCGAAGCTTATCGAAGATGTGTGGCAAACGGGGGTGAGAGTGACGACGAACGAAGAAGGCATAGTGGAACATGATGAGATCAACAGGTGCTTGGATTTGGTGATGGGAGATGGAGAGAGAGCAAAAGAAGTAAGAAGGAACGCCGAGAAGTGGAAAGATATGGCAAGGGAGGCTGCCAAGGAAGGTGGATCCTCAGACAGGAATCTAAAGGCTTTCATAGATGATATTGTTGCAAGTCAAGGTTGAAACTTGAAAGAAATAAACTTCATCTTGTATCCGTGCATTCAAAAAAAAAAAAAAGAAGAAATATAACACTACTACTTGGCACTAAACAAGTTGTGTTTAAATTCTCTTCCGAATAATTATGAGATTATATTAGGACATGTGGATATTAATACTTTGTTAATGGTAATTATTAAAATAAAATAATAAAACTATTTGTTTATGATAATTATTAAAAAAGTTTAAATCCCATTAATTAAAAAAAAAATTGTCGAAGCCAAAATTTTTTCACGTAGTGTTCAATCATTGAGGTGGATTGAGGGATAGCTTTTAATTACTGTTTTACAATTCCCATTAATTATAGCTTGCCCCATCATTTGACTGTTAAAAACTTTTCATCATCTGTTAAATTGGTTGAGTTATTCTTTTCTGAAATAAATCTACCGGTATATTCCATAATTACATTAAATCTCTATTAATCCGAAGAAGAGCCACGCGATATATCATTGAATTATTCATTACACATTTAACAGAAGCAATATCTCTTAGTTCATTGTGTAACTCTCCATGGCTTTGACTGTGTAAGCAAAATACTAACAATTTTCTCATGTTAACATCATGTGGTCTGTGTGTATCAGAGTTTTAGTTGCAGTCGGCAGGATCTCAGTTCCAAATTGTCCATTAAAGTCTTGGAAATTAGGTTTCTGTCAATACTAATGATTAGTATTACGTTGGACTTGGAGAGCAGAGAAGTTAAAAGTCAGTCCTCTGTTATTTGGCTGATAGCCTGATACAATTGTCACGTAGTGAGGTAACTAATTAAGGAATGAATTTTAACAGACACGACGTCGGATCGGAAGGGCAGAAACGTATATAAACTTTATTATTGGTAGTTTTTTCATTGAAGACAAAAATAAGCTTACAATTAAACCTTTTTATTGGTAGATATATGTCTTTTTCTGGTAAGAAAAATTAAAGTGATGAGAAAGTGACAAAGTGGAAGAAGATTGTGTAGTTAATATTAATATTAATTAATTAATTAATGATCATATGTTATGATCAACATACCTTTGCTGGAGACTTTGATTTTTTATCACATCTAAATATCCTGGACCCATCTCATATATATATATATATATTGATGTTAATTATAATTAATTAGTATTACTAAATAAGTATATAATGTATTGCACAAATACTATAGTACTATTCCAACTTGTTTGTTTAATTTTGCTTCTTAATAAGTTAGAGATTATGATATGACGATGATGATCCATGGATAGTAATTTTTAATATATAACAAAATCATTGTATTTTTTTGGTTTACAAGGGGGAAGAGAAAATATTTTTACATAGCCGAATTTTATGTAATAATAACAAAGGCCTAATAGCAAATAATAAGTAGTTTAATTTTGATTCTTAATTAAAAGTTTCACCATGTAGAACGGTTGAAAATTGCAGTTAATAAAGAGCATTCTGTCTTTGGTCTTTGTCGTAACTGATCTCTCCAGGAAACCCCTTTGGCTGATCTTACTGTTATAGAAGCATACATACGGCACTATGATCAGATCCTGAAAAATTTGTGGTTGGTTTTTCTGAAGAATTTTAACTTAACACGACGCGCCAGGGGGGGGGGGGGGTGCGCAAATCTATTACTTTATCATTATCATACGAAAGAAGAAGCACATTAGAGGAGGAGAGGTGCAATTATCACCCCCTAATTGGCAATGTTGTAAAATATACTCCGTGAATGAATTGTTCATGTTATCGAGTCACTGATTCAATTGGGTCAAACGATTCGATCGAATAAAATCGAAATGATCATTTAAATATAGGAATATATGAATTTTGATAATTTTGGTTTAATATATGATAAAAAGTATATTTTTAATAAGAAATTTAGTCTAACATGGTGATTAGTGTGCTTGACTCTCTAAAAAAAAGGTTAAGGGTTCAATTTTTATCACTTTTAACATATTTTTAATATTAAAAAAATATAAAAATTGATTTTTTTTGTTTTACCCAATTTTTGATCGGGCTTTGACCGGGTCAACCTTATCCTGGGTTAACCCTTCTCCGAACGGGAAGACCCTCTGGGCCCCGACTGAACAGGTCAGACAAATCGAGTTGGGTCGGTTTTTACAACACTGCTCATTGGCTCGGCTCCTCCTCTTTTTTTTTTTAAATCTTTTTTATATGTTTTGGGTTAAAAGGGAGAGAAAGCCCATCATCCATAGTTTCTTTTTTTTTTTTTTAATAAATTTTGGTTTTTTCTTTAATTTTTAAAAGTTTTAGTTTTCTTTTGTTAGAGTTTTTTTCTTCCTTGGCCAAAAAAAAAATGTTAAGTTGGTGATTTTTATGGATTTGAGAAGATTTTTCACATTTTATATAATATATATGTTATTAAAGAATTTAATATTTGATTTGTATATTTTTATTTAATGATGAATCAACATGTTCAACTTATATATAATATTTAATATATGTATTTTTATTTATTAGTTAATAAATATTATCTTTTGTGACTTTTTTTTTGAAGTCATAAAATTTAGTCATAAATTTTTACTTAAAACTCTTTTATCGTGTTGAGTTGACAAAATTTTTTTTTCTTTACTCATTGTTTTATATATGTATGTACGTGTATGTGCCTTTTATATATATATATATATATATATATGAAATTTTAAGATACTATTTATCCCTATTAATCCTTTTATAATTTCTAAAACATAAAACTCAAATACTTAAAATTATTCAAAAAAAAAGTCGGCACGCGGCCCATTCAATTTCTAATAAAATACTAGTAATAGTCAACGTCCGCATGGTCATCATCGTTTCAATGAAGACAAAAAATAAGCTTACAGTAGTCTACCACATATCTCGTCCTTTCTTGCAACAAAGTGAAAGTGACATCTAACAGATTATATATATGGTTTCAACCACTCGTCCAAGTACCACGTAGGAGGGCCATGATGATGATCTTTCGTGAGATTTCATCCTGGGGGAAAATTCTAAGCCCCTTTGTAAATACTATTCTTTCAACCTGATTTCAGGTTGTAAACTCAGAGCTGTTGCAGAGTTACAATACGTTTCATATAAAAGACAGAAAGGGACCCAACAAAAATTGATTCTCCAAAACATAAATTAAACTACGGAAACAGTTCGAAGATCGACTTGAAACTTTAGTACGAGGAAGAAGCCCATACTCTCATTGTAGAACTCAATTTTTAGACAGGTTAAAGTAAAGAAAGACAGCTCAACCTCTCTTCAAGGGTCGACAATTTTATTGTGAAATTAAATGTAGACTTTTGGGAAAATATATCTAGAGATCTCGAGACAGAGATTAGATTGCACATGAGAATTGTCTTAAACTTTGTCTTCATTATTTTAGTAATTGACTAAGGAACGGTCAGTCGTTTAATTTAAAGCCAAGGAAAGCAAATGTCAATATCATCATGATATAAATTAAATTGAAAAGATTGTAGAGCAAGGAAGTTGCTATATATACAAGAAAATAAGCTCATACAGAGTCCAAGGATAACCAGATCAACCAAGAGAAAAGCACACAGAGGGCTCAAAAGAACTTGGAAAAGCAATGAAGGATAAAAAAGTTCTGGCAACAATATTTCAGAGGTACAAGCATTTCAATTTAATTTTTCCCCTATAGAACAACTGACCCAGTTCCCATATAGAACTATTTGATCTAAAAGGTCAATGAACATCAACCATTTTTCATTTCCTTGCCATTGCATTTCCAGACATACAGGCAAACAACCAGAATAATCAAATACTCAAATGCTACTCCATAAGATCACTACCTCTAAGAAAATATAAGAAATTATGAATTAATCCCCAATATTAATTCTTACTAAAGATGTCGATCCGTTACAGAACTCTCAAAAGTCAACGAATCCTACCTAAATGGGAGCTCAAAACATCAGCTGCACGTCGGAGTAAGACGGTGAGAGAGGAAGTGATAAAACCAGCTTCCCAGCTCAAAAAAAATCATACCAGAGTAGACAACAAAACCGAAAAAATAATCGTTGTTAAAGAGGAAAGTGAAGGCTATCCCAACTATGATGAGACTAACCAAGGCAAAGTTAACTACGGTAGTGAAAGAGGTGGGTGTAGCCGTGCAGGAGGAGAGGTTAATTAAGGCCGAGCCATAAAAGTGGTGCGTGTCGGTCCTGTCGGATAATTTAGGATAATTAGGGCCTTCAAGTTCAAGATGAGTTTGTGGTCCATTAGGACAACCTAGCTAGAAACTACGCAGTTTCCCATTTCTCTGGATTTAGTTGCGAAGTAGTAGTATTAGATTGGAATTGGACTCATTCCTTTTCCTTGCACGGACATAAGTTACTGAGTTGGAAGAAACTACGAAGTGCGAACTTACAATGAAGATGACATTGCTACATTACAGAAACTTGCAGTCAAATCAATTGGGCCTACCACGGCTCCATTCCATAGTTGAGCTTTAGATCCAAAGGAAAAACAAAAGGAAGCAAATACTAAAATGGGCCTAGGCTTTGTATTATAGTCTGTGCTTGTGAAGCAAGGTCAAGCACAAACGTACTTCTGGTCTTTTTCCAGCCCGTAATCTAACAAGTGACGGCCGATTTCTCGACCCAGGCCCAGTTCTAGTATTAATTGAGCCTATACCAAAATCCATTAATCTAATATTGATGGAGCATTATTATCCGTAGAGGTATAATTGAAGACATGGAATGGAGCTATTGAATATTTTCATGTAGTGTCGATGGGAGTTGCTCAAGTGATAAGAATTTGAACAAATGATGAAAGGAAAAAGCTCCACAAAAGAGTCCATTAATCGTCAAAGGTTGGCCGTGTGCTCTTTACTTTAATACTAATTATATAGTAGTAGTAGTAGTAGTAAAAGTAAATTTTCTTTTGGCCGTTGTACTAATAATTGATCTACATATTAATTACCTCTTTAATTGTTTTTTTCACTTTATCCTACTCTTATAGGACCTGGCAGTTGTATAGTACTATGTAATTAAGTACTGTAATAATTAACTGAGTTTATTTCATTTTAGTATTAGTACTATTATTTAAAATAACCATCTTAATTAGAATTATGGGTCTTTTGAGAGATTGGATTTTCGGCTGATTACAGTTTGGTTTCAGTTGAAGTTGCACCAAAGTCAAGGGTCAAATGAAAGTGTCGTGAAAGCACCATTGTAGTTGAAAAATACAGAGAGGGAGAGAAGAAAATCTAAAAAATGTGTAACCCATAATTGGAAAAAAGACAGCAAAACAACAAAAGAGAAACGCGTTTACCCACAGGAAGGAACAACGGTGGTAAGCAACTGTTACCGTGGCAGGACAGAGGGAATAAAAAATTCCAGTAGGAGGCCAACATCTGCGGTGTGGTTTGGATGGTTGGTTTTTTCTGTATTATTATTGCTTTGGTCTTTTGTAATCTCAGCTAAGCAACAGCTGTCGTCGTTTCAGGTGGGACCGCACCGCCTCCTCCCCAGTCCCCACCCGAATTGAAATTACTCGTCACTTATTGAGTTATTGGCCTTTTTTGGGGGGAATAATTTTGTTGAAAATTTAAATAAAAGGGGAAAATGTGGGAAAAAGTTTATTTGGTACGGCTACTATTACTTTATATATTCGTTAATAAACTAACTAGCCAGCCAGCCAAATTGTTTGGTCAAAAATATAATTAATGAAATTGATTGGAGAATGATTGGGTACAGTTCTATTATTCAATTTTAATCTGACATTTATTTAACGTAATTGATAGAAATATCACCCGTTTTAAACATAATGAACTATTTGAAATGTTAGTGATATTTTTTTATATATGAACGAAGAATAAGAATTTTAGGTTATTAAGTGATATTCCTTATTGGGATTAACCAAGAAAATCTCCTACTTTATTGATCTGAAACTTAACTCTTTTGATTTTCGATTGAGAGAATAAAAATAAAATCCTTTTAATGATTATGATGGTAGAGAATTAAATTTATGCCTTTACCATTATTATGAGGTAAACGAAGCAAGTCGTCTATGTCCAACGTGATTCGACCATGGAAAAAATTAAGGACACCTAACCTAAGGGTTTATGTAAAAAAATATATAATGAATATAATTTTTCAAAAATTATGTAATTTGCGTAATAAAGTATGAAATCAGATTCAGAATGGAAGGATGAAAAAGGCATAAGTTAAGCCAGCCCCATCTCTATAACTTTGACAAAAAAAAAAATACAGGTAAGAATAAGATATTCTCTTTATCAAAACAATTAAATTAAATAAACCACTTTAAACCAAACGAGAAGAAGAAGAATTGTTATTCCCTTACCCTAAACACTCTGTTCCTTCCTTCTTTCTTCTTCAAACCGGAAAAACAGCTGGACTTTTTCGAACGACTATTCAACATCTACGTTGGCGCATCATCAAACTCTTCTGGTTTTTCGAAGGAAACCAACTAACCAAAAATGCACCCCCACCACCTTCTCCTCCTCCCCCTCCTCCTTCTCTCCGCCGTCCTTTCCGCCGCGGACGACGGCGCTGCCATGCTTAAGATAGCCTCCTCCTTCAGCCCCGCCCCCAGCGGCTGGTCTTCCAGCTCTTCTGACAACTACTGTTCCTGGCCTGGCATAAATTGTGACAAATCCAGCCGCGTCAC
This sequence comes from Microcos paniculata, assembly GCA_030664755.1. Taxonomy (NCBI): domain Eukaryota; kingdom Viridiplantae; phylum Streptophyta; class Magnoliopsida; order Malvales; family Malvaceae; genus Microcos; species Microcos paniculata. The sequence continues at coordinate 6,889,354 of CP131462.1, read as the reverse complement.
TTCCATCAACCTGTCTTCCAAATCCCTGTCCGGAACCCTTGCTCCCGAAATTTCCTCCTTGTCCCAACTCCAGAGTGTGTCTCTCCAACGCAACTCTTTGTCTGGGACAATCCCATCTTTCGCCAACCTTACCAACTTGCAATCCATTTACCTAGACGCCAACGCGTTCACCTCAGTCGCTCCGGGCGCGTTCTCGGGATTGAACAGTCTGCAAACATTGAGTATGAGTGATAATTCGAAGTTAAGTCCGTGGACTTTCCCAGATTTATCCCAATCCACAAGCCTCCACGAACTTCAACTGGGCAACACCAACTTGTACGGCACCTTGCCCGATATTTTCCAACCTTTGAACAGTTTAACGAATCTAAGGTTGTCTTATAACAATCTGAACGGTACATTGCCGGCTTCTCTTGGTGTTTCCATGGTTCAGAATCTTTGGATCAACAATCAGAATAGTGGTTTCTCGGGTACTTTGGAAGTTTTGTCCAACATGACACAGTTGTCTCAGGTTTGGCTTCATAAAAATATGTTTACGGGTCCGATCCCAGACTTCTCTAAATCTTCGAATCTGTTCGATCTGCAGCTTAGGGATAATCAGTTTACGGGACCTGTCCCAGAATCTTTGATAAATCTTTCAAGTTTGAAGAATGTTTCATTGTCTAATAATAAATTGCAGGGTCCTTTACCAAAGTTTCCTAGCACAGTCGAGGCAGTTGTTAATGGAACCAATAATTTCTGTACGGATAATGGGGATCCTTGCGATCCTCAAGTAACTACAATGCTTGAGATTGCAGGTGGTTTTGGGTATCCTGCTCTTCTTTCTGATGATTGGGCTGGAAATGATGCTTGTAAATGGTCTTTTGTTACTTGTTCACAAGGGAATGTGATTACGGTGAATCTCGCAAAGAAAGTTTTAACTGGGACAATTTCTCCGGCGTTTGGGAACCTCACGGCTTTGAAGAATTTGAATCTGAACGATAATCAATTGACAGGTTCGATTCCTAATAGTCTGACCAAGTTGAGTAGTTTGCAGCTTCTTGATGTGTCTAACAACAATCTTAGCGGAGACATCCCAACGTTTTCGAGTTCAGTAAAATTTACTTACTCAGGAAATAGTTTACTTGGAAAATCTGGTGTTCCTGGTGGTGGAGGAACTTCGGGTTCTGGATCATCGGCCGATGGTTCAAATGGTGACTCAAAAAGTGGTGGAAGTGGTAAGAATTCAATTGCTCTGATTGTAGGTATCATTGTTGGTGTATTAGTTTTCGTTGGTGTTGTTTGCTTCGTATCGTATAAGTATATTGTGAACAAGAGGTATGGGAAAATTGGGAAGATGGATGGCAGTGATGCTGAGAAGGGAGTAGTTAAGAACGGGACGATTGGTGGTGGAATGAATGCGTATGGTGGAGTTCCAAGTGAAATGCAAAGCCAAAGTAGCAGTGATCATAGTGACCGCCATTTCTTTGACGGTGGAAATGTTGTGATCTCGATGCAAGTCCTAAGACAGGTGACTCATAATTTCAGTGAGGCCAATATTTTAGGAAGAGGGGGTTTCGGAGTTGTGTATAAAGGGGAATTGCATGATGGTACACAGATTGCTGTCAAGAGGATGGAGTGTGTGGCGACAGGTACAAAGGGAATGAATGAGTTTCAGGCTGAAATTGCTGTGCTTACAAAAGTTAGGCATAGGCATCTTGTTGCACTTTTGGGTTACTGTATTAATGGTAACGAGAGGCTCTTGGTTTATGAGTACATGCCTCAAGGGACCCTTGGTCAGCATCTTTTTGAATGGCCGGAAAATGGCTATGCCCCACTGACCTGGAAGCAGAGAGTCACCATTGCACTGGATGTTGCACGGGGGGTGGAGTATTTGCACTCACTGGCACAACAAAGTTTCATTCACCGGGATTTGAAGCCTTCGAACATACTCCTTGGGGATGACATGAGGGCAAAGGTTGCAGACTTCGGTCTGGTTAAAAATGCACCTGAGGGAAAGTACTCTGTGGAAACAAGATTGGCAGGAACGTTTGGATATCTTGCCCCTGAATATGCTGGTACGTGAATCCTCATCTGGAAATTCTTTTAAGAGCATATATGAGCTGCTTAATCAATCTGTATATTCTATAACAATTTGCTTTAGGCATAATTAACTTTTAAGTAATTTGGGCGGATCCTTAATGTCTCAATGTTATTGTAGGTTTTCCAATTTCAGAGTACCTAAGATCTTACTCATAGCAGTAAACATGATTGGGATTTCCATGATCTTATTTGCTTTATGCTTATCAAGACGGTCCTGACAAGCCATTTTTTTAATTTAATTTTCTTAACATACTAGTTTATGCTATAGAAAGGGAAAATAGGTTCCATACACGGTGACAATGTTTGCAACAACATGCTTACTAAGTTATGTAGCCTCAAAAAATATTCAGTATTTCTATGAGAAAGATTAAAATCATGGTTGCACTGAAAGAGTTGTCTTCGCATTACATTCAAAATTTATGACATTTATAGAAGCATATTTCAGTAAGCATGATTTGCAAAAGCTTTTATTGGTTGTTAAATTATGGTCTTTGGGTTTAGGTAACCAATTTTTCGGTAGAATTAATAAATATTTTCTTGTCTTCTCCTTTGCATGGATGCTTTCTGCAAAGCATTGTCACATCCAATTTATTTTAGCGAGGTCTCTGCTTGTTAGCCAACTGATGTTGAATGTGAATCATCCTTCTATGATTTGATGGTTTTGGCTAATTGGAACTGCTAGAAGTAAATCGTCTGTATAGATAAAGTAGGTCCATTTTTCAGAGAAGATCTAGAGTACAAACCCTTTTGATGTTTCCCGTATTTTTCATGCCCATTTGTTTGAGCTGTTTATGTCAGTATTCCTTTCATTTGAATGAGCAATATCTGTTGTTTAAATATTTCCGTTAAATGTTACATTTTCTAAACTAATATATATTGTTTTAATCTTAACAGCAACTGGAAGGGTGACTACTAAGGTGGATGTCTATGCTTTTGGGGTGGTCTTGATGGAGATAATCACTGGCAGAAAAGCTTTAGATGAAAACTTACCAGATGAGAAGTCACATTTGGTCTCATGGTTCCGCAGGGTCCTTGTTAACAAAGAAAACATTCCAAAAGTTGTTGATGAAACAATCAACTGTGATGATGAGACAATGGCAAGCATCTTCAGGGTAGCTGAGCTGGCAGGGCACTGCACAGCTCGTGAGCCTTATCAGAGACCTGACATGGGGCATGCAGTCAATGTGCTGGGCCCCCTTGTTGAGCAGTGGAAACCTACCAGCCAAGAGGAAGAAGAAAACTCAGGCATTGACCTTCACATGAGCCTTCCTCAGGCCTTACGAAGATGGCAAGCGGATGAAGGTACATCAACAATGTATGGTGATATATCAATATCATACTCTGACACCCAATCAAGTATTCCCGCAAAACCTGCAGGATTTCCAGACTCATTCAGGTCATCTGATTGCCGGTGATGGAAATGGAAAAGAATCGATATAATTTTGAAGAGTTATGCACTGTAAAAATTGAGACGAAGGCGAAAAAGCCTGTTTGAGATGCAGTCCAGTTGATAGCAAAGAGTATTATGGTCATATAATATTTATCATCAGCTTGTTCTCTTAGATTTGTTGTGCTAAACCTGAGGCCATGGAGCCGTTGTTGTTTCTTATTAAATTCTTCAAAAGCTAACCGATTGATTTGTTTTCTTGGTGAAGCATTTACACAGGAAAAAGTGTTTTTGGGGGGGAAGGGGCTGAGGGGTAGGGAGGAAGAACAAAATTGTATCATATTCTTTGACCTTTTTCATTGTGATGTATAATTATTGTTTTCATTATGTTCAATTATTCTTACTGTGTTGGTTGGGTCTCTAAAGCTTGAAACTTGAAAGTCATTTCACATGGGAAGAAGGCTAAATAGGTTCCATCCATTGTTGCTTTTAAAAGTTGGGAACTTTTCCTTGAAAGGAAAAGAGGACTTTGGTAATTCTACTTGCACATGTTCTGGGGACCCTTTTTATTCTCAAGTTCTTTTCATTTCTCTATACAGATGTATCTAATCTAAATGCAGATGAAATAGATTATGGGTTTGATTTGATGCTTTAGATACGTAACAATGACCATCTGGCCAATTGTGTTATGGTTCGGAATTATGAAAATGACAGGAACCAGTTATTTTTGTGTGTATACATATATATATATATATATATATATATATATTTGGAATAATATAAGTTGATCTGTTGATATGAAGATGAAGTCATATGCTTTAAGCTGTCACAACTCACAGCCCACAAAGCACAATGTGGTGGTTGAAATTCATTCAGGATTTGTTTGAAATTGACCCAAATAAATCAGGTTTAGTTTGGGTTTTATTTGTCTTTGTGGCAGCAAGCAACTGCCCGATGCTTAAACAAATTGGCCTACCTGTCTCCTCAGTGACTTTGTGCATGGATTAAGAAAGTGACATGGGATTATGACATTAATATTTGTGGATTAATGTCTGATTATTAAGCAAGATTGTCTTTTTTTTTTTGGAATAATATAGAAAAGAGAAAATTAGTGATTTACTAGTATCTTTATCAGATAAGTGTAGATGAAGTAAGCGTGTTTGTTTTAATTGACAGATTAGCATGGCTGCTTCGACAGAGGTCTTGATTTTGGTTTTATTGGCTGTCAAAAGTCAAAACTTATCTGTCTAAATCTAATTTACCAAATTTGAAAGCTTTTCTTTCTCTTTTCTTTATATGGAAAAAGTGTAGGAAATTGCTTTGCAACCCAAAAAATTGTGTCTAAAGAAACATGCATGATTCCTTTAACACGTATTTAACAGTATTCTTTCATCACGTAAACCTCCAAGACAAAATTTTCAAGTTCTAGCGATCTGGGTGTTTCTTTCGAGATCAATATCTATAGTTTGTTTATCATTGATAACAGGATGAGCAAAAAGAAAAAAAAAAAAGGGAAAGAAAAGTTGAGAGATAGCAAGGATGGTCATCAATTATTGAAGGGTGCAATTATTGTTAACAACTAATTTGAAGTTAGAGAAGTGAGATTTTTGAAACAGTATCACCAAACTTGATTTTAACAAATTTCAGCTGTATATTACCTACCCTTTTACAACTTTGCGAGAACTACTAGTAAAATACATGGTGGTCCCTAAAGATAATTGTGATTGACTCTTGGCTCAATCCCTGGTTTTCTCGATAAAAATTGAAGCCAAAGAGGAGGCAAGCTCATGCCTGTCCCAGTTGTTATGGAAATTGGCTTGATAACCAATAGTTTTGTGTTGCTACTAGAATTTAGGAACACAAAGGATCAAATTGGTTCCTTGGATTGGGGCTTTGTATCCAAGCAAAACCAACAACAATTACAAAACGAGTAAGAATAGGGGAAAAAGTATTCAATATTAAGAGGAATATGAACCGAAGGGCAACAGTATTCAAGACTAGAAACCAAAGTCAGCAACTGCCCACCGAAAATCATTGCAGAGATGTGGGGAGCAGCAATTGTCTTTGGTCAATGGATTGTGCATAACATGATGCATCTGCCATCCAAACTCCGAGCGGGACTTGGGGGGATTTTTGCTTAGATCGAACAAGTACTATAATTTTTTAAGCGCCGGAAATTGAAAAATGAATGATGCACATGCACCTCCTAATCATTCTTTATTTTGGTGGGAAGAGGAAGACGGTGTTAACAGAACCAACAATTCTGGGCTGGCTTAATGGCTTCCTGATATATCAGGCAAGAAAACACTACGACAACCAGAAGGTGGGGTCCCAATCGTTTTGGGGCAGTGGCCCAATCAACCTTCTTGCCAAAGTCAACAAAAGCCCAAATAAAGGACCATTTAAGGTGAAACTCAGGCAATCAAGAAATAGCCCAAAGTGGTGTGGCATATTCTTATTTAGTTTAGGTTAATGTTCCATTGGATGCTTATGTATTAAGAAAATTATACTTTTTATAAAAGGGGTTGTAATTGTTACAATGTATTATTTCTAAAGACTTGTAAAGGGATATGTTTTCTCATCACTATTGTAGATATAAAGTTATCTTGACATAATACATTTAGACCATACTCGCTTATTTATTTGATTTTGGGTTGGTTAGCAATTGAGAATGTGATCTTATGTTTTCTAATTGTTTATTTTTATTCACCGTGGAATATGATTTTAGTAATCTAGTTTTGGTGTTTGTTTATCATCAAGGAATGGGTATTTATAGGTTCAAATTATTTGATTTAGAGTGCATTGTTTTGAATCTGTTTGAAGTTTCGACACCATTTTATTTCATTTTAATTTTTTCGATGATTTTGTTAAAAGGAAATGTGTTTATGCACCACCATCCTAAACATAAACTTAGAAGTCTTGAAGATGCTAAACCTTTTTTTTTTTAATAATTTCTACAGAAAATCTTTATTATGCTAAACCTATTTTATATATACAGTAATCACAAATCTTTTGTGATTTTACTAAGCTTTTATAAACCATTATTGACAATGATCACTTAGACGGTGACATTATTTTCACCATTTTCAATTTTCTACGGCTCAACCTTTCGGGTGTGCCTTACATTTTCCAAATTCCATTCCCCATTTTTGACAATTTTTGAGTTTTAGTAATTTCCAGCGCAATTTGGGTACTTTTTTTTTAAGCAATTTGGGCACTTTAATTGGCCAGATTGTGTACCCGTCAAAATTTTTACTTAGTTGGGCCTTGGATTTGCCGCAAGAGGCAAACTATAATCTCTGAATTTAATTTAATTTAATTGGGTGTGAAATTGACCTCAAGTATGGGCCTAAAATCATTTTGCAAACCATTTTTAACTTGAGTTCTTTTTACCATGTTTCTGCAGCTCAACCTCTCTGGCTTGTGCTTTGCATTTCTCTGGGAGTTATAATTTATAAATATGTTTTTGGTTTTCAATTCTACACCTTTTGAGTTATTTTGTTACCTTTAGTTTAGCATTGACGAACATTTTTTAAGTAATTTATACATATATGGAGGCATTTTGCGTTCCTTATTTGGGGCTTATGTCCTCGACAAAATTTTTGCCCAGTTGCTTTGATTTAATTGGGCCTCGAATGGGCCCCATTTAGAAAATTAATTTGATTTGTGGCCGAATGCCTTATCCGCAGATTTTTTTTTCCAAACAGCCTACCAATTGGGCCATAGTGGGCTACGGGTGATCCCGATATTTATTTATTCAACTCAAAAAAGTGGCCGAAGAGGGTCAGGAATTTATCAATTTCCACAGCAAATAGTCCACATGACATGTTTGCCCCAAATGGATTGCAAAGTAATGGGCCTAAATTGACCATTAATTCTTTTTGGGCCTTATATGGGCCAAATCGGGCCAAAAGTGTGACTGAATCAGATGTTAATTGTAAAATCTAAATCGAATCGCCATGACTAAAACTCGAGTGGAACTTCAATTTTCTGTTGAGACTTGAGACATATATGCAGCGAATTTATTTCTTTAAACTGTAATTTGGGGGTTAGTGGGCTACAGCTTTATCGTTTGTTTGGGAGGAGGCCATACGATTGGAGGTCCAAATGAGGCCCATTTGAGGCCCAATTGAATTAAAACCCGAAGCACAAATTAATCCTTCCAGCATGGATTATAATAGCTCGATCAAAAAATTTCACTTTGCAACATGTTAAAGGCTGGCAGGAAAAATTTTATTTCGAAACAAGAATGACATACGACCATTGTTTAGAAGAAAAAAAAAAAGAAAGAAACTGATATATAACCGATCAATAAATAATACTAAATTGGAGAGCAAATTAAGAACAAAATAACAAATTAATTGGCGAAGAGACTGCAAATTCCCAAGAGGATCATATATAATTATCTATCACTAAAAAGCCACAAAAAGTAACATGAAAAGTGGATTAAAACATAACCAACCTTTCACCATTTTTAAAATGTAAAAAACATAATTTCCAGCGAACAAACTAGATACTTCACTTTTAAAAAAAACAATGAAAAACACACACATTAGCTAAAAATGTCAAATAAAAATTTACTACAAACCTAACCATCGATTTTAATAATTAGTTGGATACAGATCTTTTATTACAAACATAATCATCAGGTATATGTAGCCAACACTCAACAATGGCCCTCGACCTTGAGAATCTTATTGCTTACAAAAGTACAAAATGATTTATGAAAACATTGTTAAAAAAAATACAAAAGGGGGCAATCAAACACACTAGTAGATTATGCATTCTAATCACAGTAGGTCTTAACAAAAGAATAAATAGCATAAACCAAATTCTAGCTAAATAAATGAACAAACTGAGCAATAAGAAAAGTTAGGAAATAGCTAATGAAAAAAAAGGGCAACCAAAGCACACACAACACTAAACATTCTATTGGTATTGTGGCGCTTCATGCCAAGGCAACTTTATTTCTACAATTGTGATGTGTAAACACATTCCTTTACAAGGCTTTCCAAATAATACATCAAGAACTACAACAACTTTTACATTAAGTACTTCCTGATACACCACATCTAATAAAATAACAAATACGGATAGGAATGCCGCACCTCTATTATATTCATCAAGTTACCTTGGAACAAAACCACAAATAAAACAAACAATGCACTTCATGAGCATTTCAAAATACCAACATATATCTCTCCATTCATTCGCAAACAAACATGCAATTTGGTAATTTATTGAATGGAGATGTCCCACACTCATCAAAGAAGAGAATGAGGATTCGGTCTGCCTAAAACCTAAGGAAAATCATGTGCTTCACAATCAATTAATGAAGGCACCTTGGATGCATTATAATATGTAAAATACACAAGCAAGCTTCATTTTCATATCAATTGCAAAAGTTTGAAAATTCAAGAATGATAAACTTACTTCATATTCAGCTGAATCGGCTGAACATGCTGAACCAAGAGTATCCGCTGAAGGTTTACAGTTAGTCTATGGCTAAAGGTTCATAGGTGAAGGTCTATCTAGAGTCTCTATATCTATAAGTGAAGGTCCGTATAGAGTTCGTCTATCGTCTATACCTATGACTGGAGCTCTACTCTACACCTATGGCTGGAGCTCTACAGTCTCTATACCTATACCGATGGCTGGATATATCTATACCTATGATTGGAGCTCTACTCTACGCCTATACCTACCTATGGCTGGAGCTCTACAGTCTCTATCCCTATACCTATGACTGGATATACTTACACCTATGACTGGAGCTCTACTCTACACCTATACCTACCTATGGCTTGAACTCTACAATCTCTATACCTATACCTATAACCGGAGCTCTGCTCTATACCTATACCTATACCTAAGGTTGGAGCTCTACAGTCTCTATGCCTATACCTATAGCTGGATATCCTATACCTATGACTGGAGCTCTACTCTATACCTACACCTACCTATGGTTGGAGCTCTACAGTCTCTATATCTATAGCTGAAGGTCTAAGATCTATAGTCTATAGCTAAAGGGCTAAAGTCCATCTATGGCCGAAGTAGCAGCTCCCATTTCGAACCTTCCATGCAATCTCTTCAGTCTGCCACATGAATATGCTGAAACACAAAACAAATTGTGCAAGGTCAGCCTTGCAAAATACAAAACAGTAACTTAACATCTCCCATTTTGAACCTTCCATGCAATCTCTTCCATTTTCCACGTGGATATGCTGAAATGCAGAACAAATTGTGTAAGGTCAGCTTTCCCAAATACAAAAAATTAACTTAAATAATAGCCTAGTCTAAAGTTGCACACGTTTGACTAACACAAAAAAGATCTTACAACCATACTACAAGTATTATCCATAAGAATAGCTCTAAAATTACCCTTATTGCCCTGCAGCTTCAATGTTATTAAACCAATTCTTGGGTCACCAAACCTGCAAAGCAAAAGCAACTGTAAATTAGTAGAAAAGAATTACCATTACAATTAGATATAAATTGGTAAAAAGCAAAAAATAGACCAAAAAGGATGAATAGTTGGAATAAAGTAAGATACTTGGAAGGTATCTAATGGCCAGTATCCTAGTTTTTTTGCACAAAAACAAAATACATATCTGCATTATAAAACTAAAACTAAACATACTGCATAAATTCAAAACCAAAATCATACAAATTAACCTGACCACAAGTTTTACTAGTTCTTTTGGGCCATTTTTTCCCAATTATCCTTAGAAAAATATTCAGATACTATGAAAGCTTCCTAGAAATTTCTTAAAAACCTTTAAGAAATGCAAAACATGCAAATATAAGAAATGAACATTCGTTGTTCACCTCCATCAGAAAAGCCCCTAGCTCTGAAGCGCAGCTCCAACAGAAAGAAGACTGCAAAACAGAGAAAACATGAACATGCAGCTGTCAGAAGCAGAGAAGGATAAAAACAAAAGAAATCAGTGACACCAAGCAAATCTGTGCAATGGCAACGGAATTCACAACAATCATCAAAATATACAACATGCAAAACCACAAAGCATCCGGAATCACAAAAAACAATCAAAAGAAGCACAGAAAAATAAAAGCAAATATTCGGTGGCCGCAATTTTCTAGTTTGAGCGCTTTGGACGAAGATTTGGCCAATCCGAATGGTGAAAAGTAGGAGACTGAGGACAGCAACATATGTGAAAACTGGACTCATGATCAAGAGGTCCTGACACCTTCTCCATTATAGCCAAATGCTCCAAGTCCTCACGGGTTTGAAATAACAATTTACCTGCACAAATTTCAAACCGTGTAAAGATCCCATTTTCCAGGCTAGAAAATTGCTATGAAAGCAACTGAAGAAAAACAAAACTGACCGTGCATAGTGTCTGCACACAGCTGTAGTCGCAGTAATCAAACCGATTTTGAATCAGCACACGGCTGCAAGTAACCAAAAGAGTGTTAAAACACAGGTGATAGAGTTGAGTTGTGTTGATGTGTGGTCAATGACAAGAATGCAGATGAATAGCCCACCAAGGTGTAATTTTATTGCATTATAAGAATTTATTACACATCAAACATCAGGCTACTAGTCAAAACTATGCATAATGAAAGGGGGCATCTATGTGTGCATGCCTCAATAAGTATATATGCATTGTTTTAGGAGCCTGATAATCTTGGCTTAAAGAAGTCTGGCATCTTTAACTGGCTCAGGTTAAAGTGACCAAAATTTTTTTTTTTTAAAAGGGCATATACAGGAAGTGATAACTGAACTCAACTTTCAAGGCAAAGAAAAATGAGATGCAAATTGTTTAAAAATATGTGGGGGTAGGAAATGGTCAAACGTAATTGAATAAACAACTATAAGTCCGGAGTGGTTAAAAAGTGTGTGAAAAAAAAAATGTATTATCTTAGATCAGTACCAAAATATCATCAACGCTCAGAGAGGAGGAAAAGAGGGGAGAGAGAGGAAGAAAGCTAGATGATGAAAAGAAAGCAGATGTAAAAAAGGTAGTAATTAAGAAAAACTCTGTTAAAAGGGAATTATTTCTAAATTTTCTTCACGTGAAATTGATTATGGGACCTGCTAAAAGGTTGGGGCAATCTTAGTTATTTTCACAAGGAAAATATCTATTATTAATAAATAATTAAACTACACTCAAAGCGTATTTGCAAAACAAAGAAAGCACACCATGTATTCACACAACCTCTAGAATACTAAAATTGAAACTGATAAAGTTTAGCACCCTAATCTAAGAGCAAACAAGTAAAAAGGCCATGACCAATCAACCTACTTGTATCCATCGGGAGATTGAATTACTTGCAAGATTCAGCTTTCCTTTACTGGTGCCAAAAGGACGACATCACTGCAAATAAAATAAATAAATAAAAATAAAAATTCAGATTCACGTTCCATAGATTCAATTATATGGGTATGGATGTGTATTTTGTCTTTTAAGAAATTCTACACTCTTTACGTGTTTTTTGTCTCGGATCTGGTGTCAAGGAGTCTCAGGATTTTCTTAGTGTGTGGTATTACAGTCATTATGATAATGAGAAGGCTTGTGCAAAGAATTATAGTGCTTTATACAATAGGATAATAATTAATAAGAGCTCACTACAATTATTGGAATCTGCTTTGCTGTAGGTGTACAACCTGGAAGATTTTCTAATGAATCTGAAGAAAGCGGAGGATGCTCAATCCCAGCCTCTGCTGCTGCATCCCAATTACCAGTTTCTTCAAAGGAACAAATCCACCTCTCTGCTTGCCTCTGAGCAACTTGACAATTCTGTGGTAGAAACTTTGTTCTGAAGATTTAAATCATTTCGAAGATGCGAGTCTCTGCAAATTGCACTTTCTTTATCCGGACTTGGGCTCTGACTAAATGAACTTTCAGGCTCAGATAACATCTCTACAGCTTCAACCACGGAACAAGCATCCTCAACCGATGAAGCCATCTCCTTCGCTCGAACATTTTTCATAGGAAAAGAATAAGAATTCTGTGAGAACCTATTAAGTTTATTTGAATTTGCATACCCAATATTTTGTGGTATTAACTTTTGGGTTCTGCTGGATTCATTAGAAGAAAACAAAGAACCCAAAGTGCATGGGAATTGGAAAAAGCCAGCAGTTGCATCATCATTTGTAGCATCATGATCAACCATATCTGAGACGTCATCTGGATCATCAGATTGATCAGATTCCAGGGAAACCTTGTAAGTTAGGATAAACGTAAAGGTGAACCACAATGAACTCGGCTAGATACATTAAGGCAGCTGCCCATTAGCTCAACCTACGGCAAAGGCATGAAATGTCAGGACAAAATGACTAACAGTTTGGAACCAGCAAGAAAATCAGATCTACCTCTGCAAATTAACAACTTGAATTTCTCAAGTAAAATGGAAAAGAATCATAAAAATATATTGAGCCACAACTTTCCCAACTTTCCCAAGTTTCCATTGACCTGGAATTTACCATTTGGGGGATAATTTGCTATATGGTATGAAATTGTATGCTTTATTTCCATTGAATGTAGGAGTAGAATAGATAGTAAACTCAGGCATAGGTGAGGGGTTATATGATATATATCATAATTATCTAACCTGCCAGACTGGTTCTTAAGCAGAAGTAAGATGAGGGAAGGCAATTAAGCTACAACTATGGAGTACATGAATCTTTTCTTTTTTCCACATTATCACTGGTAAAATGTAAATTCAAAACCAAATAAAACATAATTGTTGATGTGAGGAGGACTTCACCAGCTGTTTACATATTGCAATGCCCAGTCCAGTCACACCATACTTCCGGGCATGATCGGTGCTGACTTGCATGTACTTCTTAAAGAGAGTAGGTAAAGCATTTTCTGTCACAGAAAGACAGGAAGATGTGTCAAGTACTCCCCACACTGAACCAACTTATTTATCCCATGAAATCTCAGATTTCTTGTAACAATGTAATGAACAAAGACAAGTATGCATTAAGTACCTGGTATTCCAATTGCAGTGTCATATACATCACAGTGTATCCACACTCTTGTTTCAAGTAACCGTGATTGGTCCTCATCTCCATCTATTGTTCCATTCATAACTGAAGTACTAGGTTCATCACTAAGTGAATGATTTTGGCAAGGGCCTTCACGCTTCCTCACGTGGAAACCTTTCTGATCACTGCTAGTTTGCGACTTTAATGTACAGGTCCCTTCTTTCACTACAGTAGTAGTTGATTGATTTGCAGTTGATTCATGATCCTTCGTTTGCAAAAGGCAGCTCTGCTACTACATAAAGTTTTACTCCTACCTTCCCTTCATGTGTAAACTTGATTGCATTGCTGAAGGAAATAAAAGGTTTTTAATCAACATGTGAGAAGTTAAACATACCCAAAAAAAGAAAAAAAGGGGGAAAAAAGGAAAGAAAGAAAAGAAACATAAATAATGACTTCTCCATATTTCAGTACCTAATCAAGTTGGTGAGAATTTGTCGAATCCTTAGCACATCTCCATTGACCTGAAACCAATAGTAAAGTTCCCAAAAAACAGGAGAGGGTTAACAAAGGACTTTAATTTCTAAACATAACACTGGATGAGAATGTGTCTTAAAACTATGACCTCGATAGGAACATCATCCGCCACATGTCCTTCCAAAGTAAGAATCTTCTGCAATGATGCTGCAGCTGTCTAGAGAACATGTTTTACCACCTCTTGGTCGGAATTTTGTAGCTTCCAGCTTCATAGCACCTAAACAAACAGATATGAGAAGATAAATACAGAATTTCCAAATATGAGAATGATGATGTGTTTGTGGTTGAGCAGAATACGAAGAGGTAGATACAATCAAAATTGAGACAAAGAAAGTGGTATGATATGAATCAGGAGTGGATTCCATACCTGATTCAACCTTGGAAACATCAAGGATGTCATTTATAAGTTGAAGGACCAAATCTCCTGAAGATAGCATGACATCCTCGCTCAAGTTTTGTAGTGAACAGGATCTCAGCCATGCTAACAACCCCAGATAGAGGAGATCTTAATTCGTGAGACATGGTTGCCAGCATTTGTTTTGCACGCATTGTCTCCTCTAGAGAACCATAAAATGGCAAGCAATCAGAGTTAGTTCGTTGCTTTAAATGGTAGCTAAAAGGAATTTTACAAATATTCGTCACTGGGTAAATGAACCTGTTATGTGTATCTTTTTTTTTTAAGTTCTATTTCCTTTGCCTATTGTACTGCAATCTCCTCTCAAAGCTTTGCCTTCTTTTCTCTTTTCCTTACCTATGATGCAACCAGAAACATAAATAGCCATTCTTCTCTACCTCAATTAATAGCTTCGATAACCATTAGTACTAAAAACCAGTAGTTTTGTTAAGAAAACTCAATAATAGCATTATTGCTTCAATCATCGATTCCCATTAGCCAGAAAACAATGAAGTAAGAAGTTCGTCATATTCAACAATAGCACTCAGTTATAACTAGAAACCACAAGCAAAATGCATATAGAATTGTTTGCCTCCATTTTTAGCCACTGGTGCACTACATTCCATTCTGCAGCGTGATGAATCTCCACACGCCCAAATTATCATGAGAAAATCAAATAAAAGAAGCGAAAAAGTGTATCAACCTGCATCCTTATTGTGGCCTTTAACGAGGAAAAAAAAGAGCAGAAAACAAAAAGGGAGTAAGGCTTTAGGGTTTGATTTTCAGTTTAGAGTTTTTAGAAGAGGTTTTTTAGGAATCACAAGGGTGAGAAGGGAGAGAAGAAGGCGGAGGAAAACATAGTTCAAATCGACGCCATCTGAGGGCGACCGGCGGGTAGATCTAGGGTTTGTCAGTTTCGGGTTTTTGAACTTTTGAGGACAAAGGAAATGGTTTTGGAAAGAATTGATTAGAGAAATAGGAAGAGGAGGACGAGAGGAAGAGAGAACATATTTTCATAATTTTCTAACACCGGCGACTTATGCGGCGGAGTATTTCACCGGATTGTAGGTAATGCGGTATTTAGAGAGAGAAGCGAAAAGACAAAATGAAGAGAGGGGATGATTCTAGGAATACAAATAGCTGTCTAAAAAACGACGTAGTTTTATAGAAAAAGGGGGAAGAAAGCAAAAAGGAAGAGAAGTATTGACTTGTTTGGGCCGTATCGTTCTTAACATATGCTTTTCACAATGAGAAATCAAGTGATCCACTAATCTACTAACGTCAAATTAACCATTTTTAGGCCCAAAACATTTTTTTCTTTTTTGGATGAAACAAAACACTTATTTCTATATATATATATATATATATATATAAAATTAAACCAAATTTCAGACAATTTTTTTATATATACAACACAAGACAAGAGTCATCTGTCACATAATTATGCTTGTGCAATTATTTTGGTTCAAACCTTCCACTTACTCTAGCAAAAAGTTTCTTTTCTTTCTTCAAAAGAAAAATAAAAAATAAAAAATCCCCTTTGTTTGTGCATTCACATATTTTGTTGGGGAACAAGGGGTGAAAAAAGAGTGTATTGAATCTATTGATCACATGCAATCCCCTGACGAACTGACGCCATCAATGTTGAAAGAAAGGTTTATAAAGTCCTTTCTGGTTCCAGAAGGATGAATGATTTTAGTCACAGACCAAAACAGCTACAAGCCCTATGTAGAGAAGGAAAGACTAGTTGATATTTCTATACATTCTCGGGCGATGGCTATTGTTTATCATTGATTCAAGTGGGCCGATTTCCTGCTTATGATCTGGAAATACAAAATGTTGCTATTCAGATTCTTGGTTTCTCTTCAATTGGTTCTTATGACTCTTATGTTCAATGCTAGCTTTTATACATTTCAGTAGCATCACCAATGTTTATGACAAGAGAATTTGGAACTCGTTTGACTGGAATCCAGGCTTCTTTGTGCTTAATTTGGAGAAGGAAGGTGAATGTGCTGCCATCAGAATGAGGGCTAATACCAAGAACAAGATCAGGGCTATTGAACAGACAGGGTAATAGTTCATTCTTTATTCCTTGTTTCAGTTCTTCCTGCAACTTTTTCAAACCATCTCTTCTGTCCAACCCCATGAAAACTGAGAAGTTAGCATAGAGCTCCTTGGCAACTGTTAGAGCTAAAAATGTTCATGTATTTGCATTATAATTTGGATGAATTAGACACCTAAGTACTTTAATTAATCACTAATTGAGGTGTTTTCCAATTGTAGGTGAGATAATGGAGAAAATGCAAATACATGTTAAAATGGTCCATTTTTGGCTTAAAACAAAGAAAGAAGTTCGAGCCACTTAGAGGCTGCGAGAGAGCCTCTCAATGGCTGTTCGCGAGTTCAAGAGTCAGGAAGCAGAGAAGCCTAGCCACTTAGAGGCTACGCGAGAGCCTCTCAGTGGCCGAGTTCGACCTGAAGCTGTCAGATGCGATTTTTGCGGGATTTGTTGTAACAGAAAATTCAAACTCGAAATTGACTCATTCAAATCCGCGAAAATCGTTCCAGTTGCCAATTACCTGGGCTAAGGAGCTGGAAAATACATTTTTACCCTCACTTAACTTTGTAATCATGTTTTAAGAAAGGATAGATTAGGAAATCGATAGTTATTAGTTAGACTATAAATAGCCTTAGCTCTTCTTAGAAGAGCAGTTTTTGAGTTTGTTAAAAACGTGAAAAGCTTGGTTCTCTGAAGATTTTGAAGAATTCTCTCAACTTTTATGGAGGTTTCTTCATCTTCCATGAGAAGCTAAGTACTTCTAATCCGATTTAGCTTGTAATTGTAAATCTTCTCCAATCAATGGTAAGATCTTGAACTTAAAGCTTTCAATTCTATTGTATTCTTTAATTTCCTGAGCTAATTGATCTTGGAAGTGTTAGAGATCAAGTGATTTTGGGGAATTCTTGAGTAATGACGGCCGCATTGCTTGGGCTTCTTCAATTCACTAGCTATTCTAGGCAATTTGCTATCCGTAATTGTAGATTTTGCTTAGAACCGAGTAGCAACCAAATCTTAGATTAGATTTGGGGAAATTGAAGGGGAGAGTTACATGGAGATGCGCTGAGCTCACATGGCTCTAGTTAGCTAATATTGCTCTAGATCGTAATGCTCTCTTGTGATTTAAACTTATAGCCGCTAAGGAATAGGTTGATTACGAGGGAAGAGAGTTAGATAGAGTGACCGAGCTTGCTAACTTCAACGATTAAGGAGTGATCGGGCTTAGGCGAAACTGGAGTACCTTAAGCTACGCTAACTATAATAGGATTGGATGATTAGATTGAAGATCAAGGATCAAGGATCCATTAGTTGAAGTTGATTACAATCACTTGCTAGATTGGAGCTCAATTACTCTAGTTTCCTTTTGATTACTTGTTATAGATTTTGTTATTAGTTTGATTTCTTAGTTTTGAGATTGAATTCCAAGCCACTCTACCTTTTAATTCTAGTTTGCATCTCAATTTGTTTAGTTGATTTCTAGTTTCTGTTTTAAGAGCCATTATTGCTTTGTTTGTTGTTCGATTGTAGTGAACAAGAGTAAAGAGAAGTAAAACGAGCTCCCTGTGGGATCGATCCTTGCTTCCCTAGCTATATGTTAGTTTAGTAAGGTTTATTTTGGAAGTGCCACGACAAGCTTCACCAGCAACCTTTCGTACTTGTGTTGAATATTCATCTACTGCCTTCCTGAGAAAACAAAATTAGAAGTTGGTCAATAATATTATTGTTCCTTTGTTGTCAAAATTTATTGCAGGCCTTATGCATATATCTTTTTGCTTAAGGTTCAAGCTAATAATCACAATTGACAAACTGAATTTAAGTTTACAAAGGTACTGATTTTGATTTGAAGAAGTTGTGGGACAGAAAATACTTGGCCTTGGACCTATACATGTGATAGCCTAATTAAGTTCATCTCGCTCATTATCAGCAATGTTTGAGCTTTATTTCAAGGGTTTGAAAGGTTGGTGGAGAAATGAATTCGATCAAAAGATGGAATACATACTTGAAACCTGGTAAAAACAGTGGCCAGAACTTGAAATTCCTGTTTTCAGGAGGGACAGTGATTAAGTATATCATGTCAGACCTGTAGACACTAATTTTTTACTGAGTTCCCTAGTCTTTTTTTTTATTTATTGATAATTTGGTTGTGGTCTTAACTTAGCCATTGGAAAGAATTAATGTTCCAATTTAAGCTTGGTGCAATTAAAGATTAATTTGCTTATCTAGGAATTTTAATTTCTAAGTTGAGATGAACTCAAATCGATAAAGAAATGAAAAAGATGAACTTAATAAATTTAACTTTAGTTGAATTCGTTTGCATCCTTGTTAAAAAAATACAAAAAAATTACAAAACACAAAAATACAAAAAAAAAAGTTAAAATTGAAAATTACAAAAAAGAGGAATTTGCAAAATTGAGGATTTATTTCTCCCATCAAAATTGGCTTCGAATGATTTGGGGATAATGATATTGGTATCTCCCAACGTCTCACTCCTTGAAGAAATGTTCCCTTGACCCATAGCCCATTACACCCAACCCAAATTGAAGGAAAGTGTGACTAGCAATTTGATAAAAAAAAACAGCCAATGAGAAAGCAGAGTCAGCATGCAAACAACCGATGACAGCTAAGAAAGTAAGGCTAAACCAAAAAGGACCCACCCTTTTCAAATGGCCTCAGCAGGTGCCGAAAGTAGAGCAGCTTTTATTAATTATGCTAATTGAATTATTTGCAAAGGACCCCAGCGTCCTTTCAAGTTGTCTTTGTCTTACAATTTCCACTGCTTTTATTGTTGCTGCTAATTGAATTATTTGCAAAGGACCCTAACGTCCTTGTCGAGGCTTTGTCTTCTTGCAATGTCCACCGCCTTAATTTTAAAACCAAAGCAGCCACCAACGACAACCTTTCATTTGGTTTAAAGGAAAAGACAATTTTGGTGGGGGCACGACTTTGTGGTGCATGTGAAATAGAGCTGTTATGTTTTAATCTTGCAAAAGATTGTTTTCGTGGCTGTGGTAGTGTTGACAAATAGACAAAATGCTCTTGATATTTCTCTCCCAATATTCCATCATCACCGCCTTCACTTTAAAACCAAAGCAGCCACCAACGACAACCTTTCATTTTGGTTTGAAGGAAAAGACAATTTTGGTGGGGCCATGACTTTGTGGTGCATGTGAAATAGAGCTGTTATGTTTTAATCTTGCAAAAGATTGTTTTCGTGACTGTGGCAGTGTTGACAAATGGGCAAAATGCTCTTGATATTTCCCTTCCAACATCACATGACGAGCCTATGTAGCTCTCTCAAACAACTGCTCTCTCTCAGATAGTTGGATAACCCTGCATGGACCACAAAAACAAAATAAAAGCCAGCCAACAATGAGAAGCCAACGAAACAAAGCATTTGCCAATAGTAAATAGAGAAAAAGGGTCCACTCCCAATGCAAAAGTCAAGAAGACATGCCACTCCACCTGCAAATTGCTCTTGAAGAAACGTGGAAGCTAGTGCTGAATTATTCGAGAAGACCAAAGCTGCTATGTACCCAAAATTAATTATGATTGTTGATGGGATGGTTAACATGTGGGCAAGTATGTTTATTCAACGTGACAGCCAGCTGGTACCCCTGCAAAGACAGCAAATTCAAGATTAACCAAACAACAACCAATGGGAGCAAAGAAAGAAGGGGTAAAACAGAGATGACAAGACCAAAAATTAATGGCCATCAGATGAAAATGAAAGGAGAAATGAGGGCCGTTAGATGAAGATAAAGAGAAAGGGACTATAAGAAGCCAACTTCAAGGGGCGACTCTTCATTTTCACAAAAAGCAAGATTTTCAAAACAGCACAAAAAAAAAAACAAACAGAGCTTTATTTTCTTTTGTTTTCAAAAAAGGGGAGGAGCATGTTTTTTCCAAAAAAATAGAGGTCGGCGATTTTTCTTTTCTAGAAACAGAGGAGTGAGTTTTTGGAGTTTAAAAAAAGAAACTTTTTGGTTTTTTTTTTAAAGAACGTGGAGGCATTTCTTCTCTGTCTCTCTTCTCTTCTTCGTTTTGAATAGCATTTCTTTTTTTTTCTTTTCATTCCGAGGAAGCTGTCCGGAGAATCAAAGGAGGGGGAGGCCAAGCACAGTCGATCAAAAAAAAAGGGAGGAGAGAAAAAAAAGAAAGGGAAAAGCTAGAAGGAAAATTAAAGGGCTTACCCTCCATCTTTATTGTCATTTTTTTTGTTATTGTTGTTCATCGCATTCCCACTTGCTAACCATCGTTTCGTGTGAGCCCATCTTTTCTTCCATCAACAAATCCATTCATCACTTTCATTATCCCTCTCAAGATTCACCCCAAACAAGAAAAAGCAACCCGCACAGGAGAGGAAGAAGAAGAGCAACAGAAAAAATTGGAGAAAGAAGAAAGGGGATTTTGAAAGTCTCCTGCGTCAACGTCAGAGGGGCTCCACGGCTTCTGTAGCATTTTGGTTGTCTGGTTAGTTGTGTAGGTATGCTTCCAATTTTCACATTCACGTTGTGATGATCTTCAGTGACTTTCTTAAATATTTTCAGTGTATTAGCTTGGTCATGGATGCTCTTCGTTTGTAATAACTTTAAGTATTTCTCTTGGATGATGGCTTTCATAAGAAATTATTGCCATAAAAAAATAATAAATAAGTATGATAAAAAAAAGTAAAAGAGAAGTATACGACGGGGGGTGGAGATGAATAGAACTTATTTTAAAGCAAGTTAATAAAAATAAATTAATAAAAGCGGTGGGAGTGGGGTCAAAACAAAAAAAAAAGAGAAAGAGGAATAGGTCCTAGTTTAGGTGTGGTAGATGATCCGTAAAATAAAAGAAAGAAGAGGGATTAGTCAATTAGGTGTTAGTGATAGGTAAGAGAAGATGGCTTTGCACAGAGTTTTTTCTGAATTGAAAAAAAGGAGACGAGAGAGTGGGGCCGAAACTTTATGTTTCTACTTAAATTGTTTTGGTTGCATCAGAAGCTAAAATCCTTCCGCAATAAGAGTTCTTTCAGTTGTAATGTCCTTCCCATGTTCTGCCATTTTTGTAGTTTTGGCCTTTTCCAATTTTAGAAGAGTTCTTTTAATGATTGATCACGTGTTGGGCATGGAGTTTGTAGGATCAACGAAAAAACGTTGGACATTTTTTTTTTGGACGAGTCTATTTTTCTTTTGTTTATTACTCTTATGAAAAAGGATGGAGTTGAATCAAGTACGGATTGGACAAATAATAAGAATAAAAAGAGATATGTAGGTAATAGAGGATTTTAACGGAAGAAACTTCTCAAAAATTGAGATGATAATGATAAATATAAATAATAAAAATTTATTAATTGTAAGCCTTTGGATATGCATTCACATTCCTTATTGTCATATTATTATTGTCATCCACGCGAGTAATGATATGCGGGGATAGTAAAGGTCCAATCATGGAATCCGGTTCGGGAAGGTGAAAATTCACATCCAATTTGGGTTCCTAGGTAAGAGACCCGCTTTGAATCGGACCCAGAATTGGGCGAGATTCACGATATGCCTTGACAAAATCCTTGCTATTCTCATTTTAAAATTAATAAGTATCTAATAAAGATAACAACTTTTAAAAAAAACAAAACAAAAAAAACCAACCAAACAAAAAGGAAAATTATAAAGACATTTTTTAAGGCCTAAATATTATTAAATTAATCGGTACCGTCATCTTGACGGGCGTTGTGGGGGTGCTCACCTTCCTCGCACGTAACCATACTCCAGACTCCAGTTCTCCGTTTCGCAGACCGGGACCTACCCAGTTTAAGTACGCCATCTAACGGCCAATGCTAAGTTAGGTAGATTCTTAATAGGTGACTAACCGCACCTAAACAAAAATGGTTAGTGGCGACTCCGTAAAATTCTC
This sequence comes from Microcos paniculata, assembly GCA_030664755.1. NCBI lineage: Eukaryota > Viridiplantae > Streptophyta > Magnoliopsida > Malvales > Malvaceae > Microcos > Microcos paniculata. The sequence continues at coordinate 6,867,057 of CP131462.1, read as the reverse complement.
TTAAGTCCCAAATCCGTCGTCGTCTCAGGTAACATTGCGACAAGACCGATGAAGTTTTTGGTGTTCTGAAGGTACAAAATTTTGCCCCTATCCTTGAATCTCATTTGCTGCCTCTGCGCACTTCTTTTTCGGTTCCAGTCGCAGCTCAAAGAAACTTGACACAGCTGCCCTCATCTTATGCAGCAACTCCTCTCTCACCCCATGAGTAATTATCTGCAAGAAAAGAAAAATGGAATCCACTTTCATAACTTGTTACACCACAACCAAAGATAAGTTCATAAAGGAAAGCTTGATTTACCTGGAAAAAACCATATTCCTTGCAAGCCAAGTCTAGCTTCTTCAATTCATCTTCTTCTCCTTTGGCCAACAATGAAAAATCTATGACTGGCATTTCGAGTTCCGAAGTAGGCAAGTTGACAGAAATCAAAGGCCTATCCTCGTTTTCATGTATGTACCTTCCAGGAACCGATGCTTGGCACTGCCAAAGACCTACCACAACCCAACCTCTCTTCTCCTAAGCTCCTCCATTTTCAACCTTCAAATCCACTTTTAGTTTCTCAAAGGCTACCCCTCCTAGTCCTGTCTGCTAACAAAGAAACATGGCAGCTCGGATGCTTTCATCCTTGCTTTAGAGGCTAATTTTATAAGGTCATTGGTTGAAATATGGGGATGATTTTTGTTTTTGAATCTTCAACGGCGGTTATTAGTTATTCTCAATTTCGTTTGTACTTACATAATGACCAAACCACATCAAGAAGTTTTCAAGCTTCACCAACTCATGTGTGAAGTTCTATACATAGAAATTAAGATAACAGCTGGAGCTAATTGCTTTCTAGCTTCACCAACTCAGTGTGAGCTTTTCCTCCATTTCGTAGCTAAAAATCATTATACTTCATATAAATAGTGATGCAATAATTGTAGCATAATATGGGAACCTGGCCTCATATGCACGTTCCATTTCCATCGATTAGGAGGGCTGAATGCAATGAGATATCAAGGAGCCCAGCAAGTCTTGAGACTTGAAGAACCATCAAATGCATAGCTATGAGCCCTGGGGCAAATACTGGCCTTAAACAAATTAGCGAAATGGTACGTTTGCAACTTTTGGGTTTGGAAAACTGCCCAGTGCAGAAATATCTATAAGTTTTCGCAGGCAAAGATGCATTCTTCCGCCCAACCACCTTCTATCTTCTTTCTTCACAGCCAAGGTAGCAGGAAAAAGATAGAAACTTAAAATGGACCATGTTGAAAGAAAGATTTAAAGTCCTTTTTGATTCCAGGAGGATGAATGATTTTAGTCACGATCAAAACAGTTACAAGCCTATCCTAATTATATGGGTTTTGTGAAAAATGCATGCATGAGATCACATTGAAACATATCACAGTAAATATTTTACCTTACAAAGAATATATTGTTATTTCTTGTCTCTCAAGTTCACCAGCATTAACATTTTTGAAGCGAATCAATAATCTTTCTCAATCTCAACAACTCTTTATGTACATCAACATTTTTGGAAATTTGATTGTGCTCTAAGTAGAAGAAAATCTGATTTCATTTGTTAACATTTTTGGTAATTCCTTCCAATTATGCTACATTCAGAGCATTTGATAAGCGCCCCCAAGCCTATATATACCAACCTGTTTTTGCAGCCTCTCCATAGCAAATCAGCAGCAAAGAAATTGATTTCCAGAAATATTAGAGGGAGTTTGAAAGGAAAAAGGCAAGAGAGAAATGGAAATCAAACATTTGAACTTCGTAAAATTTGTCGTTGATGTGATCATGGGAGGTGCCTTGTTCAAAATCATTGTCGGATTCAAAAAGCTGTGTATTGCAGGAAATGTTGGTGATCAAGGTCCCAAGAACTGGTCGTTGTTCATGATATAATTTCCCGACAGCCTCCTCTTAGCCAGCAATCCAATGAACCACGGCAAGTATATACATAGTCTACTACTAATGTTTTAGAAGCTGTTTCATATGACCTTGCTTACAAACATTGAACAGATGTGTCTGAATAGAATTATGTTTTTGTGTTTGCAGGTAGCCCGTAAGGTGCAAGCCTTGCAGGTGCGAAGCAGTTGGAAGAGGAGGTTGTGTCCAGCAGTGCTTCGTCAAATAGGCATAATATTTTTTTTTTTGATGAAACCATAATATGTTCTTTACCTTTTGGAGAAATGCAATGTTAACTACTAAATAAATAAGAAAATGTTGCCACCAGAATGCCAATTTTCTTATTTTATTGTATTCAAGCCTTAGATTATAGTGTAATTTGTTAGTGACATTTATTTTTGGTTTAATATAGTAGTTACTAGTTAAGTTATTCAATGAAAAATCAAATTCGATTCTTAAAACTTGTAAAGTTTTAAAAATGGACAAAATAACTGGAGAAGTTTTTTAAAAGGCCATGAAGGACAATTGGGTAATAAATTAGAAAATGCTAAAAGAGTATTAAGAACTTTTGGCAATATTCTGTCTTCATTGAATCCACTGTAATGGAGAATGGAGGAATGGCTGAATCTGTCAACCCTTCCAAACTGATCAAGGAAGCAATTCATGTCATTAGCTCTGGCTATGCAGAGAAGACTGACTGAGGATATCTTAACTGGTTTCAAAATGCATTGCCGAGGATGGAGGTCCATCTACTGCATGGCCTTAAGGCCTGCATTTAAAGGAATCTGCACCCATCAATCTGTCTGATCGGCTGCACTAGAAGTTGTCATTTGACCATTCTGTTTCAAAAAACTTCCAAAGATTGAATTCCCATTCCCTTTTTCTGCGTCCAAGTTCAAAGGGAGATTCATGTTTGTTATGCTGGTGTTGAAAAGATAGAGATAAAGATAAACCCTGGCCATTAAACAACAGGTAGTTAATATCTCTTGGGTTTTGCATTGTGCTTGGGCACAAAGATTGTGGGAAACTGTGCATGAAAGCTGGTTGATGCTCAGAAGAAGAAGAAAAAAAGAGCAATGCTGGCTGGTTTAGTTGGAGAAGTGGAGCTTGTGAGGTTGTTCTCGAGCTAGCTACTTGGTTGTTTCTGGGGATGACTCTAAAGCCTGGTTCTTCTGTTTTGTTGTGGTCTAAGGAAGGGTTCATCATAGTTTCCTGCAATCAATGAAGATTTTCTAGGATGAACTGGAGCCGGTTTCTTCTGTTAGAGGATCTGAACTTTGAAGCATAGAGACGGTTTCCTTTGATGTTAAAATGAAAGGTCTTGATGGAATTCTAGGACCAGTTTATGGGGGAACAGGTTGTGTTTTCAATAGGCAACCTTTATGGCTTTGGACCTCCTACCATACCTAGCTTACCCAAGTCCTCTTCCTCATCCTGCTCATCATGTTGCTGTCCTGGCAAGAAGGTTTCTAAAGATCCATCAAAGCTTTACAGGGATGCAAAACGGGAAGAACTCGATGCTGCCATTTTTCAAACTTTAGAGAGATAGACAATTATGATGAGCATGAAAGAAAGATCAAAGCTGATCTCTCAGACCAGCTTTTAGAAAAGTTTTGGGAATATTCTGTTTTCATTGAATCTACAACACTAATGGAGAATGGAGGAGTGGCTGAATCTGTCAACCCTTCCACACTGATCAAGGAAGCAATTCATGTCATTAGCTGTGGCTGAGAATAGGGGAAACAGAAGGGGGGAAAGAGATTGGATGGATTCTTCGATGGGCTCTTGAATCTGAGGAAATTTTCCCAAGCAGGCATTGGCCCCTATGGTATGGCTTCGAAGTTGGTCGTCCCAATGAGCATTTTTTGCATACTAATTCTTGCTATTGCTTGATTCGTACATTCCTTTTCTTTCTGGGATTTGATTGAGACTTTAACCCTTTCAATTATATAGTTTGAATACACCCCTTAGTTTTTGATTAATTAAAGTATTATTAATGCAACTTTGAGAGTACATGGAACATATTAAGATAATAGAAAAGATATCAATAATTAGGCAAATAACATTTTATTATAAAAGAATAATATGCCAAATACAGAATTTGTTTTGATATAATAAAATTACAAATCTTTATAGAAATGGAAATAAAAAAAAAAAAAAAAGCAAATGTCTTCTGCTGTTGGAATTTGCTGCAACCTCTGCAAAAAATGTAAACAAACAGGTCAGCAATCAAATTTTTTAAAAATAAAAGCATCAATAAAAAAAATTCAAAAATACTACCCCCTAGGCTCTACCCTTAGTGCCAAAGTTTAATTGATCAATAAGTAATAATAATAATATCATGTTCCATTTCTTGTATCATACTTTGGATTTTCGGATTTTATAAACGTCATCCACTATTACTTTTGAAAAATATAATTGTAGTAGAAATTTAGAGCGAACTCAAATGATATAGTATTTTATAAGAACCAATATGCTATTACATGTTTAAGTCTAAAAAAAACTATTAGTAGATTTCGGTAAAGTTTTTAACAGATCATGTAGAATAAAAGTATAAAAAAGGGTAATTTAAGAATTTAATCCTTGCTTATACCTTTGTGAATTAATGGTTGCTCGATAATTTAAGGGTCTAAAATCAAAGGAAAACATAAATTCTTTTCTCATCCGAGATGATCTAAAAATATGAAATTATTGTTAATGAACTTCTTAATCTCATTATTATCTAGAGTCTAAAACTTTAAATAATTCACTCTAAGAGAGTAGATAGAGAATAATGTTCAATAATTCATGAATTTGACTCCATAATTGATAGCTTCATCTGGCCCAACTCAAATGAAAAGGATAGAATAGCTTTGGGTTAAGGTTTTAACTTAAAAGCCTTAATTTTCTTTAGACAAATAAAAGAATGATTCCAAGAGTACCAATTAAAATTTTTCCCATTAACGGCTTTTATTGTATGCTCCAATTAGTGCGTTTATTTATTAATTTTAGTTTTTTAATTACCATTATTAGTTTAATGAAGGAAATTCGTATACCTAACCCAGCTTGTGTTCGACGAAAAGAGTAATTTTAATTTTCACCATCATTTATAAAAAAAAAAAATTTTCCCAAAAAACAAATTGGGTAATTACATTTATGATAATATATCTTTTTTTTTTTGTTACAATAACATATCTATTTTTAAATCTGAAAATAGTGCACAAAGGAAAGAAATTATGAGAAATGGATTTTAAGAATATGATGGCTCAAGTTCAATATAAAGTAAAGAAATAATTTTAAAAAAAAAAGTGAGACATCCGAAGTAAAATATAAAAAATATAAGATATATTTCGAAAGCCAAAAAAGAAACAAAGATTGAAACCACATGACAGAATTCAAAACAGAGATAAACTCAATTGAAATACAAAGATTGAGTGAAACTTTAAAGTCAGCAAGCAGTGTTCTATCATCAGAATTTGCTTCTTATCTTGTTTAGTTACAATACCATCTATAATATTCACTTACTAATAGTAATAAAATTTAAAAAAAAAAGATTTTCAAACTTAAAAAGCTAAAATGATTTTTTTTTAAGAGAGAGAGAGAGAGAGAGGAATAATAATAATTAAAAGAACTAACCAATTTGAACAGTGGCCATAGGCATTTTACAGAAAATTTCAAAAACCTTTAAAAAGAAAGCCAAAAGATAGCAGTCCAGGATGAGCATTGTAATACAAGCTGGGGTACATTCTCATTAATTGGAGCATACAATAAAAGCAAATTAATGGCAAAAATTTCCATTGACACTCTTTGAGTCATTTTTCTCTTTGAATAGAAAAAAAAGAGCTCTAAAGGCAAAACCGTCACCCAAATCCATTCATATCCTCTCATTCAAGCCAAGACAAACAAAGACTATCAACTATATAGTTGAGCAAATTTCACAAATTACCAAACACTATCCATAATCTACTCACTTAGAATAAACTATTTAAAGAAAAGACCCTTAACAATAATGAGAACAAAAAATATATTAACAAAAATCTCATAATTTTAATGTCATCTCGAAGAAGAAAGAACATAGTTTACCTGACTTTAGACCCCTCTATTATCGAAAAATCGCATTCACAAAAGATAAGCAAAGGCTAAATTCAGAAATCACCATATTTTTATAATTCTATCCCATTTAATCTTTTGAAAACTTTAGCAAAATCTAGTAACAGTTTCTTTCTTAGACTTAACCAAGTACTACCAAATCAGATTCTTACACAATACAAATCTAATTGAGTTGTTCACATTTCCACCAAAATTATATTTTTGCAAAGTAGTTATGGATGATATTTGATAAAATCAGAAACCAAAAATATGAAATATAAAATGGGACATGATACATTATTACTTACTGTCAATTAAAATTTTGGCATCATCCATGTGCTTGCCAACCACCCGACACAAGATACAACACTAAAAGCAATAAACAATAGCACAAGATTCATCCACCCAATCTAGCCCCAAAAAGCAAACAAAGGAGCACCGATTTTTCTACACTCGGTTCTATTCTCATCAATTTTTGTACCATAACCATCATTTTATGTCCATATAAAATTGGACAGATGTAATAATGCACCATAAGCAAAAGTCCTTCATTATGGTCTACTGTACAAATAGAATATACAACAGAGACAGTGGAGCACTTGGTTTAGCTGGAAAACAAGTAAACAAGAGCGAAAAGACAATGAAAAGAACCAATTTGCAAGAAAAACAGAGAGTGCATCCAACAGGTTACACAGGCTCAAAAGCATGAAACAGGTATCTCATCCCTCCTAAAGTTTGCACCTTAATCTCCTTCTCTTAAATACCACAAACACAATTGATCCATTAATTTCCACTGGATAATAAATATAAAGTGCAAAAAGAATAAAACAGGAAACAACTTTGCAACAAAAACAATAAGTGCATTCCAACAGTTCACAAAGACCTAAAGCATGAAAAAACAATCAGAGAACTAAACATGTACCTTAATCTCCCTGTCATAAATACTTTTACAGCCCAGTAAACCTCACTCTCTAACCCACCCCTTATTACATCAGAAACAATGAACACCCACTTACTCCAACAGCAAAAGTACATGTGACAAAGGAAACATTCCCCCTTGATAGTTTTGATTCGGTGAAATTGAAGATTGAAATTGCTTTTACATTTAACTTCTATGCAGCATTATAGGAGCAAGGGGAAAACTATCATTAGTCTCTCAGATACAATTTACACGTTGTTAGTCTCAGTACATTTCTTAGGCATCAAAAGTCAACTTTGCAAAATATACATACCCTAAACTCATGAGCTCATCATTATAGGCAACATGGAGCATATTCATGAAAGGGATTTGAACAATAATCGTAAAAAAAATCAAAGAATTTATATGGCGGAATCATAATTTAGTAATCCTAGAAACAACAACAAGATAGCAAGAAGTTTTGAAGCAAATTAACTGACCTTGTTTTGTCCGATCTTTTGAGTGTCCAAAATCTGGAGATCAGCAAACCAAGATAATTCAAATTAGCTGTAAAATTCCTTCAAATACGATTAAAAGAAAGAAAAATTCTAACAATAAAAGATTAATATTATGGAAAAAAACGTAAAAAGAAAAGAAATGGAGAGAGTCAGCATAAGAAGGGGACAAAATTTCTTAACAGAGGGACGGGATGAGAGACATATCATGGATAGAAACAGAGGCAGCCGTAAAGGGGCTCGTCTTTTACGTGCGCCGGCAGTGTGGGGAGGGAAGAGCGGCGGGATGGCGAAGAGTTAGAGAAGAGGAAATGTGTAACTTTGGAAGGAAAGGAGTATGGGCTGAGCCGGCGTACAGAATAATAGAAATTGAAAGACTCCAACGGTCAGTAAATTATAAATTTAAATTGTCCATAATACCCCTGAAGGTTTTCAAATTTTAATGGGCACCGCGGCCCGTGGGTTATTGGTTCGGTAAGGCCTGCTCGGTTTGATTGGATTGAACCTTAGAGGTCCAGTGAACCCACTGCACAGGACCTACCCATTTTGCAGCCCATGAAGTTCTTTCTTTGATGCAAAAAGGCCTCCTTTTTGCATGTTTAAAGTTTAATAAACCCCTCACAAAATTACAGATGCCCAGTAGAGAGCGAGAAAGAGCACACAGAATTAAGGTTGCAAACGAGCCGAGCATGAACGAGTTTGAACACGAATAAGACCAGTTCATTTATTTTTAATTTGTTCAAGTTTGATTCGTGTCGTTAAGAATTTTCAAAAATTGTTTAGATTCGTTTATTAATCGGGTGTTTATATTTATTTATGTTCGGCTCGATTAAATATGATGGCTGATTGGCTAGCTAAATGGAACTGTGCCAATGAGAGAGAAATATTCTACCTAAGTCGTCCGCCTACTGGACTCGGTGCTTGTTTGCTGGCTGATATGATGGGGATTAGACATCCTCCTGTGGTCACTTTGTAATTGGGCTTAAACCTCGTTTTATCAAAAAAGAAAAAGATAACCCAAAGTTCGAGGCCTAATTCCATAAAGACAAGCCTAACTCTAACATATCTACCTGAAAGACCATCGGATCACTTATTAATTTCTTTGAATTATTCTAAGATGAATACATTTTCATTATCGTACAATGAAAATTTCTCATTATTATATGATGAAAAACTTGATACATGGGGGCCATACTATATTGGGTGATGGGTGTTCTTATAATTTTATTATAAAAAGAAGGGTAGAAGCCTTGATTTGAAAGCTAAGAATAAATTCCAAAGTTAATTAAGCCGTCAACTTTATTGGATTTCTGGAAATTTTGTTTTGCAGTGTCAAATGGATTTTATTTCTCCACAAAAAGCAAACAAATATGAACTTATCCAAAAAAAAAAAGAGCAAACAAAAATGGCAAATTAATGATGATATACCCAGATCAATGCTTCACTCTAAGGCCTTTTGGGCAATAATAAACCTGGCTTAAGATTAGAAAAGTTAAACCCTGAATGATCACAAGATCAGCCTTATCTATTTTCTAACTTGCGCAACTACCAAGCTTGAAACAGGTATATCTTCAATGAAAAAGACAAGAAGAACCCCATATATACTTTCACTTCATAATCTTTGGCTTTTCCTTTGGCAAATGAGACCATTACATATTAACTTTATGATAGGTAGATATCAGGGTTTCATGCCTTTTTCTTGCTTGGAATAAACAAAAGAACTTCACTTTGTTTTGGAGACACTCGCAAATTTCATTGAAACTAAACAAAGCTTAATCCCTGTATGGCAGAATCTTGCTACTTTCTACTTAACAATTCATCCATTCCTGGCTCTCTCTATTCTCTTTAAAAGCACACTGTACTTTGGGGGCAAAGCCATTGCATTAGAATTGGAAAAGGCTCAGTAATGGCTCTTCTTGCTCTCCTCTTGTCTTGTCTTCTTGTTGGCTGCGGTTAGTTAAGCTTTCAATGCCAAATGTTCATCCCTCTAATGTCATTATCTAGAGTTTAATTAACATTGCTCTGTTTTGTGCTTTAACAGTGGCAGAAATCTCGGACAAGATTGGAATAAACTATGGTCGAGAAGGGAACAATTTGCCAACCCCTTATCAATCCATTGAGATCATGAAATCCATGAAAGCAGGCCGTGTAAAGCTCTACGATTCTGACCCTGAAATATTGAAACTCCTTTCAGGAACCAAGATTGATGTGGCTATTATGGTCCCCAATAATGAGATAGTCCCGATTGCTTCAAGTCAAGCAGCAGCAGAACAATGGGTGCAAAACAATGTCCTAGCTTACTACCCAGATACCAGGATCAGGTTCGTTTTGGTTGGCAATGAAGTCCTCAGCTATTTTTCGGAACAGGATCGGACAATTTGGCATCGCCTTGTGCCTGCAATGCGAAGGATTAAGAATTGTCTGAGTGATCTTGATGTTAAAAATGTCAAGGTCGGGACACCTCTAGCAATGGACATGTTGCAATCAACATTCCCACCATCGAGTGGTAAGTTCCGGTCTGATATTTCGGATACCGTGATGGTACCGTTGCTGAGATTCTTGAATTCGACCAAATCGTTTTTCTTCCTTGATGTTTACCCTTATTTTCCATGGTCTGCTAATCCGACGAACATCAGTTTAGATTTCGCTCTTTTTAGAGGAAATGAAAACAGCACTGACCCTGGCAGTGGCTTAGTTTACACAAATCTCCTAGACCAAATGATTGACTCTGTCAACTTCGCCATGGAAAAGCTTGGACATCGGAGTATCCGAATAGCAATAGCCGAAACAGGCTGGCCTACTGCAGGGGATATCGATCAGGTGGGCGCAAATATCCAAAATGCAGCCACTTATAACCGAAATCTCATCCAAAAAATGACTGCCAGGCCACCGTTAGGAACCCCAGCTAGACCTGGTTTAGTCATACCAACATTTATTTTCTCCCTATATGAAGAAAACCAAAAGACAGGTCCAGAAACAGAAAGGCACTGGGGCTTGCTGCATTCAAATGGAACACCTACTTATGACATTGATCTCACGGGGAAGCGGCGTGTCTCTGATTACCAGCCATTGCCTGAAGCTCACAATAATGTGCCTTATAAAGGGAAGGTTTGGTGTGAGGTCGCGCCTGGGGCTAATCCGATGAACTTGCCATCCGCGTTGACCTATGCTTGTAGCCAGGATAATCAGACTTGTTCAGCACTGAGTCCAGGTCAAGAGTGTTACGAGCCACTATCAATAGTTCGGCATGCAAGTTATGCATTCAGCTCATACTGGGCAAAGTATCGAAGCCAGGGGGCAACTTGCTACTTCAATGGATTAGCTAGACAGACTACCGTGAACCCAAGTAAGTTCTCTTCATTGGTAGCACTGATTTTTCTCCGATTCTTATTTGTCTGTTCGTTTTTATTCTCATTATTGATGGATATATCCAATTGATTCATTTGAGCAGGCCGGGGAAGCTGCAATTTCCCAAGCGTGACTCTGTGATTTCTGGGACGATAATTAAAGCTTAAGCTTCTGTCAAGGAATACAGAGCTGTTGAAGTTCAATATTCAGGAATCGGTCTTATCTTTCTTCTGTTAGGCTTTTGTTAACTCATATATTTTTGCAAGGCCAGAATAATGTTTCTCACTTCTATTAACAAGAAAAGGAATTTATCACGTATACTTTTACTACCTCTTCTCTCATTCCAACTCTTCTGAATGTCAATCTTCTTCAGCTCTGATACTTGATTACCAAAGCTGAAAGGGCCACTGACCCAATTCTCTGCCCAATGCCCATCAAAAAGTCAATGGAAAAATGTAAATAACTAAACCACAATTCCATCAGTCCTGTTGTTTTTCAACATAGGCATATTCGGTGGTCGGTACAAATCGCAATGCAAAAAATAATGTTTCTCGGCGCATGAACATTTTTTTTCAATAATAAGGAAAAATATATATATATATATATATTACATATCACGACAAACAATTATTGGACAAATTTATCAGAGAGGTCTATAATATCACTAATTGGGATATAAGTGATGAACTTCTACGATTTTGTCACGTAAAGCAATTATAAATCTGTCAACATCCTTTTCTGGATATGTGGTTGGAGGAGGAGGAGTGGCAGGTGGAACAAATGTGAATGATTTTTTTTCTTATCTCAAAATATAGCTTTTTAATTTCCTAATAAAGTAGCTCTATTTAAACAGGATTCCTCATGTGACATTGACTTTTGTTGCTGAGAGCGAGGAAGATGTTTTGGAATTTCTAAATTTCTTTCATGTTCTAAATCCCAGGACGTAATAGTTTACAGATCATCTTTTTCGTATGACTTTTTGGCCACGCTTGAAGCTCCCATCACTCTCACCTGACAAACTCCCCATCACTTCTTTGCCTTATTCCTTCCCGAACCCTCTCTCTCTTTCTCTCTCACTCTCTTTGTATGTTCTGTTTTTCTGGTATGTTAAAATGTTGGGAACTTAAACCTCGATAAATCCTTAAATCCAATCAAAACAGCTTCTTTCTTCTTCTTCTTCTTCTGAAAAGAGGATGGCGACCGTGTCGTCCTTAACAGCTTCCCTCGATAATCATAACTCTGTTCGGTTTCTTTTCTTTCGTTCTAAATTGCACTGCTCCAAAACTCCGCCTACAAAGCTCCCTGGAGTCAAGTTCCAGTTCTCCCTAGCATCCAAATTTCGAGTTTTCTGTGAATCCAAGGTGATTCTCAATTACCCTTTTGTATACATGGCTCTTTGATCTTTTTGCTGCATTATTATTGGAACGTAATAGATGATAAGCTGCAACTGGAAGAGAGTTCTGAAAAGATAAGGTTTGAATGTCTTCAGCTTCTCCAAGTTGTCCTCCTCATCTCCTTTTTGTGTATCGTGTTCTTCAAATTTGTAACATTTTCCTTTTCTCTTTAGAGTGTATGTTAAATTCGTTGACTTTGAACCAATAGGAAAATTTCCAACTGCTTAATCAAACGAGTTCTGGAAACTAGAATAGTCTAAGATAAGACTTAAAATAACTTATGCTGATCCAATGAATTTATTTCTTTCTTTCTTTTTTTTTGGCTTTTTTTTTTTTAATGATATGCTTCAATGAAGTTAGTTAGTTGGTAGTTGGTAGGAATTTCACGTTGCAAAGTCAATAGGACTGGTCTCTGGACATGACCTCACTATTCATAAGTGATAGTCAACGGTCAACATATCACATGATTCTTACCAACTTATCATAAGTAGCTAAGGATTCCTTTATTGGTGTCTTTTTTGCTGTTTCACCTTTTCTTCCTAAAATTTTGTGGTGGCCATTAGGCTATAACAAAGGAAATTAATTATCAATTACTACAACATAATTACTGGACAGCCATGTGTGACCATCTTGCTTGTTGAGTTCAAAGCCTCTACTGTCTCTGGCATGTATAGGCTAATTAACAATCCAAAAGTAAAATCATGTGTTCTGTTTCCCACAATTTTCATTTGAAGCTTCAACACTTCAAATTTCATTTAGTGTCAAACTCTTATAGTTAGCCTCAGTTTTCTGGTGTTATTTCAATATTTAGGTGTAAAATATTTGGTCCTAGAGAGACAGAGGCAAGCATATCTTGGATCTTACCATTCCTTCGTGTTCGTTTTTCCTGTCTTAGACACAGGAGTTGCAGATAAGAAAGTGCTCTCCTTTACTAGAAAAGGCATCACTGTCAAATAATGGTGCACTGGTCTCTAATGAATGGAAAGCTGTCCCTGACATTTGGAGGTCATCAGCAGAAAAGTTTGGTGACCGAGTGGCACTGGTGGATCCGTACCATGATCCACCTTCCACCATGACTTATAAACAGGTAAATTTTACTTCTATTCTTGTATAATTTATCACAAAACTAAAGTATTCATTAGAAAATAAGACAAGCCAGTTAACATTGACTTATTTATTTCATGATTTGTTTTTCTTTAACATTGCCTTCTTAATTTCGTAGCTGTTCTTTGCAATTTATTTCAACTCCAATATTGCAGGTGGAACAGGAAATACTGGACTTTGCCGAAGGTTTAAGGGTTCTTGGAGTAAAGCCAGATGAGAAGATTGCACTTTTTGCTGATAATTCTAGGCATTGGCTTGTTGCAGATCAAGGTATGTAGCATTTGAAATTGATTATTATAGTCCACAAATTAGTATCTTCTGCAGGCAATATTTAATCTTTCACTCTGACAACTTCATTACTAGTTGAATTTCTGAAATTTCAAAATAATATTGGTGCATTACTTTGGCCAAGGTATAATGGCAACAGGAGCAATTAATGTTGTCAGAGGGTCAAGATCAGCCGTGGAAGAGCTTTTAGTCATATACAATCATTCTGACAGGTTTGAGGACATAAATGCTGCTCTAATATACTTTGATTGAACATTAATGACTTAATTCTAATGATTCGTATTGTTTTTCTCTTTTTAATTTGGCATGTAATTATGAGAAAACATGTTTTCATGAAATGATTATTCTCATCAACGGTTGATACACCTAGAAACCTTCATGTCTTCTGATCAGCTCTGTTTTCTACTTTAAGAAGTTAACAGTGGTTCTTAAGCTTTAATTATCCAAACTACTCTACGTTCTTTGTGATTGCTATCACAGAAGTTGCTCATAGTATGTTATAATCACGGCAGTGTTGGGCTTGTCATCGAGAATCCTGAATTTTTCAATCGTCTTGCTGGAACATTTCGGTCCAAGGCAACAATGAAATTTGTTGTGCTACTTTGGGGGGACAAATCATGCCTGGCCAGTGGTGAAACAGAGAGTTTGCCTATATTCAGTTATGAGGAGATCATAGAATTAGGGAGAGAAAGCCGTGTGGCTCTTACTGAATCCCATGATGCTAGTAAGTTGATTAACTGTGTTCAAAATTTCGGACATATAGTTTACCTTTTCAATCTGTCATCCTTGTAATGTCCAATCATGTATTTTCATATGCTCTTCTGTTTTGTTTTGCTGTTTGGTTGCCATAAGTGTAAATTGAATGTGATTTCAGGACAAGGTTACAAATATGAAGCCATCAACTCAGATGATGTTGCTACTATTGTATATACAAGTGGAACCACTGGCAACCCAAAAGGGGTTATGCTTACACATAACAATTTATTACACCAGGTAACTTATTAGGATTCTACAATAACAGGGTTTTAATTTGAGAATTGAGCAATTTCTGTATGATGTGAAGTAATATGGTAAAATATTTGTGAGAAATTAGTTAATACAGAAAATTGTTTGTGGGAATGTTTCACTGGAATTATTTTCTGGGTTCTGATAGAGTAGTCAGTGGGATATAGATTTTCATTGTTTGTAACTTGTATCAGACTTGTTTTGAAGTCCCATGTTGTTCCAAACCTAGACTGACCTGAACTGATGCAGGGTACTTCTAGGTCTAGGTTTGGATATGATGTTACCAAGGTTGTGTATTAACATTCAACTATTTCATTTGTTCTATTGAAAGCACATCCTGCTGTATAATCTGAATCTGAATAATTTTCCAGGTAAGAAATTTGTGGATCATCGTACCTGCAGCACCTGGGGATAGATTTCTAAGCATGCTTCCTACTTGGCATGCATATGAGCGAGCTTGTGAGTATTTCATATTTACGCGTGGAACTGAGCAAGTATATACAACTGTGAGAAATTTGAAGGTATTGTTTCTTGATTGTGTAGTTGGCTTTAAAAGCATGAAAGTTTTTTAAATTGATCCTGAATAAATGGAAAAAAAAGTATAACAGTTTTACTCATCCACTGCCATATTCTAATTGGTATATGTAACAACTCTGCATATGTTTATTTTGGTTTTCCACTTTTGCTTACAGGATGATTTGAGACAATATCAGCCACACTACCTGATTGCTGTACCTTTGGTGTATGAGACGCTCTATAAGTATGGCCTTCACTCTGAATTTCTACAGTCTTAATGAACCACCTTCCACGAAGTTTAGCTTGCGTTAGTAAACTAGTTGCTTCTATCTTCGGCCTTTAATTTATTGGATTGCTGTGCAGTGGGATTCAGAAACAGATACATACAAGCTCCACTGCTAAAAAATTTATAGCACTTACGTTCCTAAGGGTCAGCTTGGCGTACATGGAGTTGAAGAGAATTTACGAGGTAGGATGCTGAGCAACTCTTCTCAATATCTTCTACTGCTCCAAACTGTAACACCTGTTGAGTCAATGTTCTTATAATCAGTTACTTGTTTCCACTCAACCTTTGGCTTTGCTTTATTTGATTAACAGGGACTGTGCCTAATAAGGGATCAGAAGCAACCTTCATATATTTTATCCATGTTAGAGTGGTTATCAGCAAGAATTCTTGCCGCAATGTTGTGGCCTGTGCATATGTTAGCCAAAAAGCTTGTCTATGAAAAAATTCACTCTTCTATTGGAATATCAAAGGTATGATTTACTTGGCATATAATCTTGTTATTGATGTATTCTTCTCTCAAGCTATTCAAGTTATCACTATTATCAACCGATAGGAATCTGTATATATTGAATAAAGGAAATAAGAAAAGGAGAAAAGGATGCTATATTGATTTTCATTCTTATGTGTGAAATTCCTGCTTGCAATGGTCCTGTTATTTTTCTGTGTTCATCATCTCTACTATATCTGTTATGGGGTTATTGATTATTATAATCATCCTCCAGGCGGGGACAACTGGGGGCGGAAGTTTGCCTATGCATATTGACAAATTTTTTGAGGTTAGATGATGATATGTTCTTTAGCTCGCAAATCAAAAGGTTAGTAGTTATTACCTCTTATAGCTGGAATCACATATATGCAGGCAATTGATCTGAAATTGCAGAATGGGTATGGTTTAACGGAAACATCCCCTGTCATTGCTGCTCGACGACCTAACTATAACGTAAGACACCTTACTTCTATGAAACCTGCCATAATGCATGTGATTTCTCATAAGCACTACCATATTACCCGACACAAAGTTTGATCATTGCTGTTCTTGAGATAGAATGAAAACATTCATCATATGACAATCTTTCAGATTTAACTTTTGAAGGTTCTTGGTTCGGTTGGGCATCCAATTCAACTCACAGAATTCAAAATCGTAGATTCTGAGACCAGTGAAGTACTCCCTCCAGGATCCAAGGGCATTGTCATGGTTAGGGGGCCACAGGTGATGAAAGGTTACTATAAGGTAATATTAAACTGAAAAAGCTTAGATGAAGAACTTTAACTGATGAAACAAAAAGTGTTGCGATTTGCGAAAAGTTTTAGTGATCATAAATTGTGCATTTCGTACAACATTCAGCCTTAGTACCGTCTAGGAATTCGCAATTGAACTTTTCTCTTTATGAAAAAGGACATTACATGAATTAAAAAAAAAAAAGGGACATTAGATGCAAATCAGTTAGTGGCATCTTATTGGGGTTATTGTTTGGAGTAGAATCCATTGGCTACAAGACAAGCCCTGGATGATGATGGTTGGCTAAACACTGGCGACATAGGTTGGATTGCTCCTCATCATTCAGCAGGGCGAAGTCGTCGATGTGGAGGTGTGTTAGTTCTTGAAGGACGTGCAAAGGACACTATTGTTCTTTCTACCGGTATGCTTGAAGCCTAATTTCAATTCATCAACACAACTCTGCAACTTTCCAACAGATTTATTTCCTATATTCACTAAAAAGGCTTTATTTGGAGAAATAGGTGAAAATGTTGAACCTTTAGAGATTGAAGAAGCTGCCATGAGAAGTAGTCTTATCCAACAAATTGTTGTTATTGGCCAGGCAAGTTGGACATCTTTCTTCCCACTAAGTGGCCAGTAGCTTTTGCCTGTAGTTTGTTTATTTAATTACATGTTATTGACTTGATCAATAACTTTTCCTTATTGATTTACATCTTGTATCCAGGATCAACGACGCCTTGCAGCTATCATTGTCCCAAACAAAGATGAGGTACTTCAGGCTGCGAAAGTTTCATCTATTGTAGATGCAGATGCCTCTGATCTTGGCAGGGATAAAATGGCAAGACTACTGTACGAAGAATTGAGGAAGTGGTAATACTTCCAAATTCAGTTGTTCACTTATTTGAAGTATTTGAGGTGTCATTTCCTCCTCCTCCTTCTGGGAAGACAGAATGGTTTGGAGGAAATATGGATCAAACGTTCAGAGGAATACGAGGATGTGCTATGAATCCCGCAGGCACATAGATTCCATCATTAATCATGCAACTTGCAATCAAAATTTTGTAGGCTTGGAACCTGCTTGCTTCCAGGACTAAACTTTATGCAAAACATGTTACAGTATTTTTCCTGCTTGTTTCATGAGATTGGATTTGTTTCAGCCTTTCAGAACCCTTCAAACTATTTTCAGTTTTATTAAATATTAAGGGTTGCTCTCTCTGTATATATCTAATCCAGTAGTGTCTCTGTGCATATGTTGCCAGCTGCACTCCTTCCCATTTTCTTATTTCAGGTTTGATTCGAAGGCAGTTGTCTGACCTGAATCTCTCTCATATGCAGGACCTCCGATTGTTCATTTCAAGTTGGACCAATCCTCATCGTCGATGAACCTTTTACGGTAAGATCAGTTTCATGGTGGCGGAGCATGCACGATGAGCTATATATTCTGCAAATTTATGTTGGATTCATTAAAGTATATACCCAATTTTCTTTGCAGATTGATAGTGGTTTAATGACCCCAACCATGAAAATCCGAAGAGACAAAGTTGTAGCTCAATACAAGGAGGAAATAGCCAATCTTTACAAGTGAATTTCTTACACAAATTGGATTGATACTACTGTATACTTTCAAAGGCTGGCAATAACCCTGCTTCTGTAACTCATCCCAACAATATCTTTCGGAAATCAATGTACATACATCATTCATCAAGATCTTTTGCAGGCATCCGGCACCCCTTTTATGGGTCAAGACTTGGGATTGGCAAATATTTAGCTAATTTCGTCGCAAACAATGAATCAGAATTCAGAACCACCCAAACACTTTTGGGTTTGGAATGGACAAGTGTGTAGGACCACAGGATCAGATCACAAATGAATACCTATCAATTACTATTAAAAGGAAAAAGGTTACACCATGAGCCACCCAACTCATTGACCACCTAAAAGGCTAAAATCCATCCAAATTTATTGATCTCGTTGGTGGGTGATCTGAACTGCCACTCACCCTTGATTGCAAGTTCATATGTAGGTCTTTCAGGACCGCAGTTACCAACGTTTGCTGTTGGCATCCAAATTCCTAAAGCAAAAGTATTAACGCGATTTTGACCTATAATAACAGATGACTGTCTTAACCAGATCAAGCATCGAAAATAAATTTTCACGTTTGCCTTAAATGGTCTCAACTGATTGTGGAAACGATCTTGATCTACGAGGGACCCCATTAAACTCTTAAGCAGAAGAAACACCCAGACCCAGTGCGGGGCATCGTGGAAGAGCCTCGTTGGTTTGTTTAAGTGTTTTTTTTTTTCCATATAAGAATCATTGTATAGACTATGTCAAATTGTCAATGCCAATAGCAACGAATTTTTTCTTTTTATTAGTATTTGTTAGTAAAATATTTGTTTTGTTTGTGTACCGCAGATGTCTTCCATGATCCTTGCTTGATTTGTCTTGTGTCCGGGCACTTCAAGATCGCAGCATTCACTTCGGACAAACTCACTTCTTTGCCGTCTTCTCCTTCTCTCTCTTTCTCTTTTGTACCTTTTTTTCTTTTAATGTTAAAATGTTGGGAACTTCGATAAATCCCATAAAAACAGCTTCTTCTTCTTCTTCCTGCTGTTCTTCATCTTGTGAAAGGAGAATGGCAACCATGTTGTCCTTAACATCTTCTTTCGATAATTATAACAACTCTGTTCAGTTTCTTCTTTCTCGTTCTAAATTGCACTGTTCCAGAACTTTGGCTACAAAGCTCCCCGGACTCAGGTTCCGGGTCTCCCCAGGATCTAAATTCCGAGTTTTCTGCGAATCCAAGGTCATTCTCAAGTACCCTTTTGTATAAATCTTTGATCTTTTACTGGATCAATGGTTTTTTTTTTTTTTTTTTCAGAATTATGATAGGATCAGGTTTTTGATGTCTTCAGCTTCTGCAAGTTGGCCCTTTTTTTTTTTTTCGGTTCCAATCCTTCAGTTTTGCGTCTTTTCTACAGCGTAACTATGTTTGTTGTGGAATTGACTTTGAATGGACTTAATATAGGAAATTGTCCAATTGAATAATTTTGTTTGCTTTTCGATTTAAGTTCTGCACCGTTTCCTTTTTAAAATTTGGCTGCCTTGCATTAATGTTTTCGTTGAAAAATAAGTAGCTCTTTTCCTTGTTAATTCTACCACATAGATATTGTAGAATTCCAGTTCATAGGGGCATTACCTGCATCCTTGTATAGATGGTTTGACCCTGTTTTTCATTTTCATCGCAACAACATGTGGACCATGCCATTGCGTTGAAAATTTTTCTTATAATCTTGGAATGACTGTCCTTATGTATCATTGCTGTCAATAGGCCTCCTTTTTGGTGGTTCTATCTAGTCTAGCTTAAATTTTACCCCGTGAAGCTTCAATACTTCAAATTCCATGTACTCTGTTCCATACTCTTATAGTTAGACTGAGCTTGCTGCTATTATTGCAATACTGAGTGTTTTCATTTTGTCTCAGCTTTTAAATATATCTTTTCCTTGCATAACCTTCTACTCTTCTATACTTGTTCCGATGGCTGGAGGAAGTATACCTTGGCATCTTACTATCTATCTGTGTTTCATTTTATGTCCTAGACACAGAAGTTGCAAATAAGAAGGTGCTCACCTTTACTAGAAAAGGCATCTCTATCAAGTAATGGTACACTGGTCTCTGATGAATGGAAGGCAGTCCCTGATATTTGGAGGTCTTCAGCAGAAAAGTATGGTGACCGAGTAGCAGTGGTGGACCCATATCATGATCCACCTTCCACCATGACTTATAAACAGGTAAATTTTACTTCTGTTCTTCTATACTTTATCACAACATTAATGAAAGTGCACATCAAAATAGAAAAGGAGAAGCCAGTCGCATAATTTGGTAAATTAATATCTAAATACTCAACTTATTCCTTTCATAATTTGTATTCTTATATTTACCTCAACTTGTACTAATAGTAGTTTCCCTCAAAAAAAAAAAAAACTTGTACTAATAGTAGTTCATGTACTATAGTCTTCCAGTTTCCTATTTATTCCTTCCAGTCTTTAGGTAAAACAAGTCATTATATTTTTTATCTTTTCAATTGCCTTATGTTAAATTCCTTCCCTATGGCAGCTTGAGCAGGAAATATTGGACTTTGCTGAAGGTCTAAGGGTCATTGGAGTAAAGCCAGAAGAGAAACTTGCACTTTTTGCTGATAATTCAAGCCGATGGCTTGTTGCAGATCAAGGTGAGAATCATTCGTATTTTCTTTTTACTTGCTTAAGTCCAACAGCTAAAATATGAGGTTCCAGGGTTAATATATCTGAGCTAATCATTTGATTGCTAGTTTAGAATACATTTATGATCTGTCAAAGGGGTTCTTTTTTTCTTTCTTTAGTAGGACTTTGGCTTTATATTGATTCCTTTATTTCTTTTTCCATCGGAAGCACTTGAATTGTCTTCTATAGAACCGGTAAAGGATGGAGATAATATATTTTATGGAAACGAGACTGGATTGGCATGTTGGTTAACAGAAAATTTGGGTAAATGCTATTGTCAAGCGCTTATAACATTTGAATTATGACTTCAAATAGTAACTCTGCACAACTTTTAAAGCTGATACAGCCATGTATCCCATTCATTCTCTCTTTAGTTAGACTTAGCGAATATCTCCTGTTTCATTTTAGATGCTCCACTTGAACTAATTCCAAAGGCAGACCACATATCAGTAACATACATTAATACTCTTTCAATTTTTGGAACATGATGGCTGACACTTCAGTCTCATTGTAGAATCGAATTCAGTTTTTCTGGTATGCTTCTTTTCTATAAAAAAACTTTGATAACTTAAGAGTATTTGTCCTAAATAAATGGGATTTTTTGGATTTTGCATGCTTGAGGTTATACCATCTAAGGTGTTCTTATAATATCATCTGTTTGTCTGAGAGGTAAAAGATATCCCTGCGGATGGCATACCTGTTCTTCCTAAGTCTTCTAACTTCTATCTTTTTGTATGGAAATGTAGATATTCATTGTTACAGTCTTTATGTTGATATGCAGATGAGTATTACGTGCAGGAACTCTTTTATCTTTCACCCAGTTAACTTTATGAGTAGTTGAATTTCTGAAATTTGAAAATAATATCTGTGCTTTACTTTGCCAAGGAATAATGGCAATGGGAGCAATCAACGTTGTTAGAGGGTCAAGATCAGCTGTAGAAGAGCTTTTACAAATATACAGTCATTCAGAAAGGTTTGGGGAAATACATGATTTGAATCTTTCATTTTCTTTTGAGAAGCAAAAGATTTCATGAAAGCTTGTCTTTTGATTATATTGGATGCATATCCAGAGTTGAATAGCAACCTACGTATACTTGCTATCTCATATTATTGTTACTTGAGCATCAATCTGCTCCTTAGTTTACATCTTTATGCACATTTCTGCGAGTCATCCGTCTTGTGGAATTTACCCCTTGATTGAGCTTTGGTGTATTTTAATGAGTTGTAGTATTTTTTTTTGTTAATTTGATGATTCAAGTATAATCTGCATATAATCATGAGAAAACATGTTTCCATGGAGTAATGATTTATATCATCAATGGTTTATTCACCCAGAAACCTTCATATCTTCTACGAAGCTGCGTTTTTCATTATATGAAGTTAGAAATGCTTCTTTAAGTTTCATTATCTAGATTATTCTGCCTTCATTGTGATTGGTGTCACAGAAGTTATTGATTCTATCTTGTTATTATTATGGCAGTGTTGGGCTTGTTGTTGACAATCCTGAATTCTTCAATCATCTTTCCGGAACATTTTGTTCCATGGCATCAATGAGATTTGTTGTTCTACTTTGGGGTGACAAATCATCGCTGGCAAGTAGTGAAAAGCAGGATATGCCTATTTTCAGTTATAAGGAGATCATGGACTTAGGAAGAGGAAGCCGTGTCGCTCTTACTGATTCTCATGATGCTAGTAGGTTGATTAATTAAGTGTTTAGTTTACCGTAAACTTTACTTTTTTGGTTTGTTGTCCTTGAATTCATTGTCTAATTACGTAGTTCATATGCGTTCCTGTGCTGTTTTGCTGTTGGGTTGCCTAAAGTGTTATTGAACGGAAACCAAGATCTTATACCACTAGAATGGAGCTTTGGAGTCAAAATTTTGTGGCCACATTTTATACATTTTGTTGGGATTGGCTGTAAATTTTGCATGTGCGGATGGTTTGTTTTAAACAAGTTCTGACCTACAACTTCCAATTGTTCCAAGGAGGAGTCCTAAAACATGTAGTTTTACTATGGGTAAATATTTAAAGGAGGAGTCCTAAACGACACTGTCAATGATAGCTTATAAACTTATCTGTTTGTAGAATTCCCATTTCCTTGATAGTAATTGTAGCAATTTACTGACTGATATGGTTTCAGGACAAGGTTACAAATACGAAGCCATTGGCTCAGATGATGTTGCAACCCTTGTATATACAAGTGGAACCACTGGCAATCCAAAAGGTGTTATTCTTACACATAAGAATTTATTACACCAGGTAACTGCTTACTACTGATTACCGTACCTAATAGGTGTTTTAATTTTGGAAAGTTCCATGATAACAAAGTTTTAATGCAGTGATTACCGTAAAAGTGGTTTGTAGCAATTTATCGGTCAAATTATTTTTTTGGAAAATTCTTCTCAAGTTGTCAATGGGTCATTAAAGTTTCATTGTTTGTAACTTGCATCACTGTCACACTTGTTTCTAGATCCAGGTTCAACCCTAGAATGACCAAAATTGATGCAGGGCACTGTGAGGTCTAGGTTGTTCCAAATCCAGACATTGATGTTGGTGAAGCTGTATATTTTCTAGCTTATTTTTCAGAAGAGAAAATTCAACTATTTCATGTGTTATCATTGAAAGCAATATTCGGCTTAAGAAAATCTGCTTTTTAATTCTAATATTCATATGGCAGATAAGAAATTTGTGGGATATTGTACCTGCTATTCCTGGGGATAGATTTCTCAGCATGCTTCCTTCTTGGCACGCATATGAGCGAGCTTGTGAGTATTTCATATTTACGCATGGAATTGAGCAAGTATATACAACCGTGAGAAATTTGAAGGTATCGTTTGTTGGTTGTGTATGATTGTAAGATATGCTTTAAAAATAGAAATAATGCAAAAGTTTTACTCATTCCATGGCCATCTTCTATTTGGTACATATAACAGGTCTTCGCATGGCATAATTATTAGGTTATCACTTCTTCATATGTTAATCACATATTTTGGTTTTGCTTATAGGATGATTTGAGACATTATCAGCCACACTACCTGATTTCTGTACCATTAGTCTATGAGACTCTCTACAGGTATGTCCTACTATCCTAGTGAATCAGCTTTCAGACAAGTTTATGGGGATACTTTGCAATGGAAGCAATGATAGATAAAAATGGAAAATTACTTAGTAAAGGGGTCTTGATAGTAATTTTCTAAGGAGTAGTGCTTGTTATTTTAGATTAATTCTATAAGGTCTAGCTGCATCATACTCAACTATATTATTAAATGCTGATTTAAAGTTTTTCCCCAATAATGTGCCTCTCATTCTCTCTCTCTCTCTCTCTCTCTGTGGACGGATTGCATACCTACAATATCAGACTTAAATGATAACCACACCATCACGATGAGGCTCCATTTCAACTTATTTGTGTCAGGAAACTATTTTCTTCTAAATGCATCGTTTAAATTTATTGCATTACCTTGCAGTGGGATTCAAAAGCAGCTTTCTGCAAGCTCCACTGCTCGTAAATTTATAGCTCTTTCTCTCATAAAGGTCAGCTTCGCATACATGGAGTTCAAGAGAATTCACGAGGTGTGACACTCAAATCTTGTTCATATCTTTCAAGCTATTTGCAACTTTTATGAAGCTAAAGTTGAGTTGTGCGAGTTCCATTTTCATGCTTTATGTTCTTCCAATATTGACCCTCTATCGTATTGTTTCATTTCGTAAAGCCCTAACCTATAAGAAGAGATAAGTGGGAAATAGATGCCAAATTTATTAATTACTCATAATTATTTTATAGGTTCATGTCAAATATTCAACTAAAATTTAACTTACAAACCCTTTTCCTTCCCTCTTCCAGAAGAAGAGGAGAGGATCGTTTAACCACTCATATCTAATCACGTCATTATCTAAGTAATTGTGTTTCAGTAAAATATTAAAATTCTCTTAAGTGCAAGATCAACAATAATTAATTCTTGTTTGTGTTTTCAATTAACCGACAATTCTATCTGAAGTTCTAAAATTAACTACCTGGATCGAATTCTGTCAGCATGTTGTGACTTATCTAGCAGCCTAAGGCATCAACCAAACTGAGTAAAGGGAACCAAAACTATCATCGCTGTTTTTCCCATATAGCTAGAGTAATATGTACTGAGTTTCACTGCACGCATAAAGTTCTTCTGAATGTTTTCTTCTGCTTCAAGCTATAACACTGCTAAAATGTAAGGGTTCTTTTATTAACTACTTGTTTCTCCACGATTTTTGCCTTGGCTTTTATTTGATAAACAGGGACTATGCCTAACAAGGGAGCAAAAGCAACCCTCATTTGTTGTATCCATGTTAGACTGGTTATGGGCAAGAGTTATTGCTGCAATATTGTGGCCATTGCATGTGTTAGCAAAGAAGCTCATCTATGAAAAAATTTACTCTGCCATTGGAATATCAAAGGTTTGATCTATTTGCTATATAATCTGGTCATTGATCTTTTCTTCTCTGAAAGATATTCAAGTCATCTCTATTTATAAGTATTATACCAAAAAAATGTAAGAAAGGTGATATTAAGAAAGAGGAACCTATATGGTTGTTTGTTCTTATGTGCAAAATTCCTGGTTGCCGTGGTCCTCTTGATTTTTTGTGTTCATCATCTTTAGTAGATCCTTTCTTGGTTTTATTGATTAGTTTATTAATCATTCTCCAGGCTGGCATAAGTGGGGGCGGGAGTTTACCTATGCACATTGACAAGTTTTTCGAGGTTAGATGCTCGTAGGTTCTTAGGTTGCTAATCAAAAGGTTAGGACGTAGTATTCATTATCCTTATTTTTGGAATCTTATACATGCAGGCAGTTGATGTGACATTGCAGAATGGATATGGTTTAACAGAATCATCACCTGTCACTGCTGCTCGACGACCTAACTGTAATGTAAGACAACTCTTTTGCTTTGGGTATAACTTTTAATTGATACCACTCTCATTCTTGAATGCCACCTGTGATAGTGCATGTGATTCCTCACAAGCGATATGAAGTTCTCATAATTAATAGTTGCATGCTCTTTGCTACGTCCAAAGCATGAAACTGTGTTTTCAGATCAACAGAAAAAGTAAACCATCCTCACAAGCTTTCAGATTTGACTTCTGAAGGTTCTTGGTTCAGTTGGGCATCCAATTCAACACACAGAATTCAAAATCGTAGATTCTGAAACCGGTGAAGATCTCCCTTCTGGCTCCAAGGGCATTGTAAAGGTTAGGGGGCCACAGGTGATGAAAGGTTACTATAAGGTAATATTAAGTTGAAAAAGGTTACTTCAAGAAGCAAACAACGAAAGCATTGTGTTTATGAAAAATGTTTGCAAATGTTCATATATTGTTCACATTTTTTTATCATGCAGCCTGACTAAGTATTATAATCTTCTTTTAGTTAGTATTTGTTTAATAATAAGCAAAGGAAAGACAAACTCTAGAAATTTTAGGCGTTAGCAACAAGCGCTTCAGTACAAGTAAAATAAAGATGTAATAAAATTGCTTAATTTTACTGCATATCCCTGGTGTCATATCGAAGGTGTCATAAATAAAGGCTATAAATTTGCTGTTTTTGGTTGTGTAGGAAATGAAAAATGTGAATGAATCCTAGTAAGTTTTTATAACACATTTAGTTTATATTTTGCATATAACAAGCAGCGATATTTGTCTCATTGGACAGATTTTGTCAGATTAAGAAGGAAAGAATTAAAAGATTATAAGACTTAGTCTTCTAAGAATTTTGAGTCAAGCTTCTATTGTTTATAGGTAGCATGTTACATGCATACGAATTATTGTGGCATCTCAGATATGTATTTTGGTTACTGTTTGGATTAGAATCCATTGGCTACGAGGCAAGCCCTTGATCAAGATGGTTGGCTAAACACTGGTGATATAGGTTGGATTGCTCCTCACCATTCAGTAGGGCGAAGTCGTCGATGTGGAGGTGTGATAGTTCTTGAAGGACGTGCCAAGGACACTATTGTTCTTTCTACTGGTATACTTCAAGGCCTAATTTTAACTCTTCTAAACCTGCAAGTACAATCCCTCTTGCAAGCATGGTGCTCTCTCTTTCTCTCTAGTGGGAAAAACTTATGTGATAGCACATCACTGTTGAATTTTATGAGGCTGGAGTGAACTCTGTTGCTTCAATCTTACTCTGAAGTTTTTCTTTTCCTTAATTCCCCTGTCACTGGTTCAGCCCACTTTCCTTTATTAACTAAAATGATTTCTTTTGAGAAAATAGGTGAGAACGTTGAACCTTTAGAGATTGAAGAAGCTGCCATGAGGAGTAGTCTTATTCAACAGATTGTTGTCATTGGCCAGGCAAGTTGCATACTTTTCTTTCTACGAAGTTGGTTGCAGCTTTTTCATATGGTATCTTTATCTATTCAGGTGCATATTGCATACATGTAACGTTTCCGCCTTTTGACTTGATGTTATGTGGATCAGGATCAACGACGCCTTGGAACTATCATTGTCCCAAACAAAGATGAGGTACTCCAGGCAGCGAAAAATTTGTCTATTGTTGATGCAGATGCCTCTGTTGTTGGCAAGGACAAAATGACAAGCCTGCTTTACGAAGAATTGAGGAAATGGTAATAGTTTCTATTATTTGAATTATTTTTGTTGGATTTAATGGCTCTATGGTGTCATCTCGTCCTCTCTCTTTTTCATGATGCAGTAGTTCAATGAGGACAAGAAAAAACTTAGACTTGGTTTTGATCAGCTATGAAACCTTGCAGAGATATCTTGCCTATGCTCCTTTTCCATTTCCTGTTGATGTATATCTGATGAGTTCCACTGTTAACTGATTCTCTTTCACACAGGACCTCCGAGTGTTCATTTCAAATTGGACCGATCCTCGTTGTGAATGAACCTTTTACGGTAAGCCTTCCATTTTTGCAGTGGTTGATCAGCAATTTTTCATATTTGATGTTAGATTAATTATATGCCATTTTGGTTGCAGATTGATAGTGGCTTAATGACCCCAACAATGAAAATCCGAAGAGACAGAGTTGTAGCTCAGTTCAAGGAGGAAATAGCCAATCTTTACAAGTGAAAATTTCCTATGAGCTATGACAGATATAACTATGTAATAATAATAATAACTACTATAGACTTGCAATGACCCTGTGATTATGTAAGTTATTATCCCAATAATTTTTGTATCTTTATGAAATTGTATATACATTTAATTCCAATTATTTGGAATTCTGATAGAAATAAGCTTAGAAAACCAAAAAGGTGATGATGCCATTAAAATAAACCAATCACTATCACAGGAAAAAAGTTGCTTGAAAATGGAAAGAGGCCGAAGCGATGTTTAATGGTCCAAAAAGGACGATGAATAAAGCCGAGGAAGAGATACTAAAGGGAGTTTAAAGGCCCAAACCGTCCACAGTGGCCCAAAAAGGTTGTGCTGAGTTTCTTACATTACACCGGTGGCCCCTTGTTCGGCTTCAACGTTCCAACCTATAGTGCCGTTTTAGTAGCAAAGGCTAATGTATGCCAATTTTTCAGTATCTTCGCCAACTCCAAAAATGTGCCGAGCACCATTCCCCATCCTCTACCCGCCAACTCCATGCCTATTTCATCAAACTTGGTCTAATCAAGTTTCTTCCTTTAGCCAATACCCTCTTAAACGTCTACGCCAAAAGCGGCCTACTCCCAGAAGCTCTCCAATTATTCGACGAAATGCCTCAGAGAGACCATATTTCATGGGCCACAATTCTCACCGCTAACAACCAAGCCAACTTCCCAAACAGGACTCTCTCTATGTTCCCCTCAATGTTTTCACTTGACAGTTTGTTGCCTGATGATTTTGTTTTCGCCAGCCTTGTCAAGGCTTGTGCTAGCTTGGGGGCGATTAAGCAAGGCAAGCAAGTCCATGCAAACTATTTGGCGTCACCCTTTTTTGATGATGATGTTGTTAAGTCGTCTTTGGTTGACATGTATGCAAAATGTGGATTTCCTGATAATGGTCGAGCAGTTTTCGACTCTATTAATTTGAAAAATATGGCTTCTTGGACTGCTATTGTACATGGTTATGCTAGAAAAGGGAGAAAAAAAGAGGCTTTGGGGTTGTTTTTGTGGGTTCCGCTGAAAAATTTGTTTGCTTGGACTGCTTTGATATCTGGCTTTGTACAAAGCGGGAATGAGTTTGATGCCTTTGGTTTGTTTATTGAGATGAGAAGGGAAGGGGTTAGAATAATTGACCCTCTTGTTCTTTCAAGTATAGTTGGTGCCTCTGCTAATCTAGCAATGTTGGAACTAGGAAAGCAGGTTCATGGACTTGTTGTACGGCTTGGATACGAATCTTGCATGTTTATAAGCAATGCGCTTGTGGATATGTATGCAAAATGTAGTGATATAGTTGCAGCAAGGGATGTTTTTAGTAGGATGTCTCGAAGAGATGTTGTTTCTTGGACTTCGATAATAGTTGGTGCAGCTCAGCATGGACAAGCTGAGGAAGCATTGTCCTTATATGATAAGATGGTTTCAAGTGGAGTAAAGCCGAATGAAGTGACTTTTGTTGGATTGATTCATGCCTGTAGCCATGGTGGTTCAGTAGATAAAGGCCGTGAACTTTTTAAGTCCATGGTTGAGGATTATGGCATTCATCCTTGCTTGCAACATTATACCTGTTTGTTGGATCTTCTTGGACGATCTGGATACCTTGACGACGCTGAAAACATTATTAACTCAATGCCTTTTAAGCCTGATGAACCTACCTGGGCAGCATTATTAAGTGCTTGTAAGCACCATGGGAATGCAGAAATGGCTATTAGGGTTGCTAACCACTTGTTGAGCTTGAATCCTGAAGAACCTTCAACTTACATCCTGTTATCCAATATTTATTCTAGTTCCGGTTTATGGGAACATGCTTCGAAAGCACGGCACTTGCTGGAAAGCATGGAAATCAGAAAGGAACCAGGTTATAGCTACGTAGACTTTGGTAAAGAAAGCCAAGTGTTTTATGCTGGGGAAACATCCCATCCCATGAAAGGTGAGATTTTTGGTTTGTTGAAGGAGTTAGATATTGAGATGAGAAGAAGAGGTTATGTTCCTGATACCAGCTGTGTTTTGCATAACATGGACCAACAAGAGAAGGAGAGGCAACTGTTTTGGCATAGTGAGAGGTTGGCTGTGGCTTATGGGCTGCTTAAAGCTGTTCCAGGTACGGTTATACGGATAGTCAAGAATCTCCGTGTATGTGGGGATTGTCATACTATTTTAAAATTCATTAGTGACATAGTTAAAAGAGAAATTGTTGTCCGAGATGCCAAAAGATACCACCATTTTAAAGATGGAAAATGTTCATGCAATGACTTTTGGTGAATCAATAGTTGTTCTAATTTACCATTGCTCATCTCTTTTCTTTCTCTTGTTACAAATTACAATTGTCTGTATTTGCCAAGCACATGCATCTCTGGATGTCCCCTTTTCATTTGAAAGAAAACTAAGCAGCCTAAGATTAGGTGAAAGAAACTACAGTGATGGTAAGAAGCACCATTTTAGAAAGAAAAACAGAATTATAATGGCAATGGCCAAGTCCTTCTCCTACCCGAAGATAGGTAATCTGGTGATGGTTAGAGCCTGAAAGTCTGAAACTAGCCAAAATGGAAAAGGAGTAAACCATGTGAGAGAAGGTAGTGGCACTTTGAAAGCATGTGAAACCAACTAAGCAAGTGAAGACTGTCATCCTCTATAGATAAGTTCATGGGCACTTTTTTTGGTAAATTACGGGGTACTAAGACCCAGGAGAGGGGATAGGGATGGCAGGTGTCGAACTCCTGCCTTGGTGACCTCTCAAGCCTCTTAGCCACCGGGCCAAGAGGTAGAGGTCACGGGCACTTTGAAAGGAATTTGGGATGATTATTAATTGGTTCCTTTTTTGGACAAAAGTACCAAAGGGAAGTGAGAATGTGAGATCACTTTGAAAGTGATCTCAGACCCAACAGTCGCCACCAATTTCTTCAGTTACCATTCTCATACATATATTGATCTAAGAATAAGATTTGGACTTAAAATAAGGTTTTTAGAAATATTTGTGAATTTGTGCCATGACCCATGAGCCATGACCTCATGTAGATCCAGACCTCAGATTCATATATTAATGAATGAGATATTATTCTAAGTAAATAAAATCATGCAAATTCAGAATGAAGAGACAGAAACGGCTAGCATCATAGAAAAGTCAAAATGCCAAATTCCAAATCGGTTGTTTAGTGTGAAATTTTCAACAGAGTTACGTCATAGAAAAATCAACAATGCAAAATTTTC
Source organism: Microcos paniculata (assembly GCA_030664755.1). NCBI lineage: Eukaryota > Viridiplantae > Streptophyta > Magnoliopsida > Malvales > Malvaceae > Microcos > Microcos paniculata. The sequence goes on along the minus strand of CP131462.1, from coordinate 6,835,981 downwards.
CAAACTCTGAAAGAAGACACTTTGAGTAGATAAGATAACTCCATGGAAAAATCAGCAATGCATGCCAAAGATTTCCAGATTCTGTCCATATATTGTGGGCATCGAAATCAATTGATAGTGTAATTTGTCATCTTTATTGTGTCAATTACTTCCTCATATTTGAATCAGTACAGCAATTTTTTTCATCAATTATTCCATGGATTAATATCTACCTTTAGTCAAAGATCATTTCTCCCCCCCAAAAAAAAAATCACATCCTCAATAATTTCATTTATTTATATCATTTTCAACTTTCTTTCAAACTCCTTTTTAGAAATCACCTTTTTTTTATGTATCTTAATCGCCTATATAACAGCTATGCAATGTTTTTAAAACAATTATAAAAAATAAAAAAAATAGAAAACAGCAATGCAAAATTTATAATCCAAATCTAAGATAACATAAAATATCGAAGAGATAAGCTATGATAAGGCAATTGGAAATTGCACTCACTTTGGTAGCTTTATTTGTTTATTTTCTCCTTTTAATATACGATAGTTGAAGATTTGGGTAGAACTGAAAATAGTAATATACTATATACAACTGGAATAGCTAATCTTTTTTTTTGGGGTAGAACTGAAAATAGTAATATACTATATACAACTGGAATAGCTAATCTTTTTTATTGGGTAGAACTGAAAATAGTAATATACTATATTCAACTGGAATAGCTAATCTTCTTCTTTTTTGGGTAGAACTGAAAATACTAATATACTATATACAATGGAATAGCTAATCTTTTTTTTTTTTTTGGGTAGAACTGGAATAGCTATTCTAGTCTAGTATTTTAAATTTAATCAAATCCTCATTAATCCTAATCACATCACCCGATATCCGAGTCAGAAGTTGCCACGTGTACTATTGGACTCCGCCTCAACATCCGGATCAAGATTCCGTGGGACAAACACACCTGCCACAATCCTATCCAATGTGCGACACGTGTCGCCATACGAACCGCCGGATATGACTAATCCTGACAAGGATATATGGGGTAAAATCACGAGTTCCAATACATAGAATCTGGACACGTCGCACAGGGACAATACCCATGGCCATGAACAGACAAAAAAACGCTTGACGTGAGTACCATAACTCCCGTTACACGGACTACTTTAGAAGGAGCTTTTGTTCATAAATTGGTCCTTCATCATCGTTGTGTAAGAAAGAGGAAGAACTGAAAAGGGAGTTTTCCGAGAAATTAAGAGAGAAAAATGGCTGAAAATAATGGCACAGCGTGTTGCAAAACAGGACCAGGATACGCTACTCCACTGGAAGCCATGTCCGGTCCTAGAGAGGCTCTTCTTTATGTCACTTGTGTTTATGCGGGTATGATATACACTTTTCTTCTCTCTTTCTTTTCTTCTTTGATGATGTTCTGTCTCTTTGATATGAACTGCTTTCAAGAATGGGGTTATAGCTGATATTTCTGGGAAAGTTGGATCGTTGTTTGATTTGATCCTTGTGTGCCTAGAATTACGGATTGCTATGTTTTGTCACTATTTTTAGAAAAATCTATGTGGAAAAAGTTGTGTCTGGGTGTATTTTTTCTTATAAACAATTCATCTTTTCCTTTTCTTTTGTTGGTATCTTTCTGGGATGAAGGAAAGGAAAACTTTTTACCGCCTTGTATCTATTAGAGTGATTGCTTTCTGCTTCCTATAGACTTATTGCTGCCGGAAAAGGTAATTTTACTAATATGTTTGATATAGATTATCATGTTTGATATAAGAAAATGTCATTTTTTTAAATGGAACTGACTTCATCATTGAAAAATTTGGTGCTGCCTGGCAATGATTGTGTTAGTAGGCTTTACTGCTATTCTTTTTCTCCCTTCAGAACTTTCTGATAATTGCTGTAATATGTTTTCTTATTTTCCTTCAACAAAGTTTGATTGATTCTTCTTTTTTAAACAGAACTACTTAATTGGTTCATTTTCTTGTTTTAAGTAATTGCTTGTTCCATCTATGTGGCTATTTCGCACTAGGTTTCTTAGTTTTGAAGTTGTAAAATGAGATTTATATGGTTCTATATCCAAGCAGGAACTGGAAGAGAGAAGCCTGATTACCTGGCTACAGTTGATGTGGATCCAAACTCACCTACTTATTCTAAAGTTATACACAGGCTACCTGTCCCATATTTAGGTGACGAACTACATCACTCAGGGTGGAATGCATGCAGCTCTTGCCATGGAGATCCATCAGCAGATCGACGTTTTCTGGTCCTGCCTTCATTGGTGTAAGAAACTATGTTTTTTGCTTGATTTTCATCTCCATTTTGGCTGTAATAGATAACATTATCTTGGTGAACTAAAGCAAAGTAGAATGGAGGCAATTAATCAACCTATAAGATTGAGTATAGCTAATGTAATCGAAAATGTTACCATTGTCTAGGCTTCTAATGTTGTAGTCTGGTTGAACACAAGTTACTGGTTCTAGTAACTCATGTTATTTCTAAGCAATAGTAAGTTGTTTCTTCATATATCTTGGTAGTTATGGCCATTTTTACATAAGTCAGATGTAATATCTGCATAGAGCGTAGAGAAAGGGGCCCACCTGGGGGGAGTGGCATATAATATCTGATATCTTCAAGGTTTCTTCTTTGGTTGCATAGAATCTCTGCATAAATTAGCCTTTGTTTGACTATTCTTTTTTCTTTCCTGTAAACTTTTATTTATCTCATTTTTGCTTACATGTTAGTTTACTTCTTTCAGATCCGGCCGAATCTATGTGGTTGACACAAAGAAAGATCCCAAGGCTCCCTCATTGCATAAAGTTGTTCAGCCTGAGGATATCATTCAGAAGACAGGCCTAGCATATCCACACACATCCCACTGCCTTGCCTCTGGTGATGTAATGGTGTCATGTCTCGGTGACAAAGATGGAAATGCCAAGGGAAATGGATTTCTTCTCCTTGATTCGGAATTCAATGTGAAAGGGAGGTAAAAACAAACGGCTAAACAAAAAGATTTTGAAAAGTCAAAATAATTGCTACTGTGCTTTATGGTGCATGATATTGAGAATGACTATCGTTGATGATTGAACTCTGAAACAATCAGATTGAACTTCTTAGTTCCCTATTGTGTTCTTCAGGTGGGAGAAACCAGGGCATAGTCCTCTGTTCGGCTATGATTTCTGGTACCAACCTCGACATAAAACAATGATCAGCTCATCTTGGGGAGCTCCTGCAGCTTTCCTAAAAGGTTTCAACCTTCAGCATGTCGCGGATGGTCTATATGGAAGGCAACTGTATGTGTACAGCTGGCCTGATGGTGAATTGAAACAGACATTGGATCTTGGTGATACTGGACTCATACCGTTGGAGGTGATTTCTTGTTTATGTTATTAAGAATTTAACATGTTGCAATGTTGTTCCTAAAATTAGATTTTCTCAAATAAAATCCTGGGGTTTGTTAATATTGTTGTAATGATATGGGGAGGCTTGGGATTTACATATTTCTTTTTCTCATTTATATGCAGATAAGATTCCTGCATGATCCTTCTAAAGATACAGGTTTTGTTGGAAGTGCCTTATCAAGTAACATGGTTCGTTTTTTCAAGACTGAAGATGGATCATGGAGCCATGAGGTCTGCACATAAACTCTTATGCTTGAGCATGTTACTATGTAGCTCTACAGATTGTTTTATGTATTTTGCAATTGTTATTATAGTCTTCATACCCCACACCAGCGTAGTAAATAATTTCATTATCAACTGCTGCAGGTGGCAATCTCTGTGAAACCATTGAAGGTGCAAAACTGGATTCTTCCTGAAATGCCTGGTCTTATAACTGACTTTCTGATCTCTCTTGATGATCGTTTTCTCTATTTTGTCAACTGGCTTCACGGAGATGTTCGACAATATAATATCGAGGACCCTAAAAATCCTGTCTTGGCAGGCCAAGTATGGGTTGGAGGACTGTTTCAAAATGGAAACCCTGTAGTGGCTGTGACAGAAGATGGTAAAACCTGGCAATCCAATGTTCCTGAGGTCCAGGTTTGTCTGATATCCTTTTTCAGTATAAAACTGGAAGATTGAAACGTTGAATTCTGGTATTGAAAATGGCAGAGTAACCTCATGATCGCACATTCATATTTTTTAGCTTTACTTGACTGTGTTTTATAAGTTGCAAAACAACATTATATACTCTCACACCTAAAAACAAAACAAAGACATAGGCTTGATGAGGCACGAGAGGGTTCATTTTGTTTTCCAGCCTGTGTTACTGCAACAAGCAGATTTCACCATGAAGATGAGAAACAGCCCTAAAAGCATCCCATAAGGACTCTAATTTTGATATTGACAGACTGATATTTGCTTGCTAGTCATATCTTATGAAATGGCATCACATAGGTTATAATTTGCCCTGCACATCTATCACATGAAACTAAGTTTGCTGAGCTAAACCATCGATTGAAATATAAGCTGCTCTTCAATAAAATTTGAAGGATTTTCAGGTAATGAGCATTGATAGACTTCTTATAATCCTTTATAGGGACATCGTCTCAGGGGAGGACCCCAGATGATCCAATCGAGCTTGGATGGGAAGCGGTTATATGTAACCAACTCACTATTCAGCTCATGGGATCGACAATTCTATCCTGATCTTGTTGAAAAGGGTTCCCACATGCTGCAGATTGATGTTGATACTGAGAAAGGTGGTCTCAAAATGAACCCGAACTTTTTTGTTGACTTTGGAACTGAACCTGATGGCCCTTCCCTGGCCCACGAGATGAGGTATCCAGGTGGTGACTGCACTTCAGATATCTGGATTTAAGCAACCTGAACCAGTCTAGCAGTAAAGAATCACCCCTTTAATGTTCTAGGACAGATAATAATTACTGCAATCTGTAGATTCCGGTGACAACATGTTGAGACAGGATCATCTTGAATGAGATGTAATGTACGTATATCAGCACAGCAGTGTGAAACTATAAACAGCTGAAAATATAATAATGAAATAAAGTGTCCAAATTGCATTATTCACTTGATGGCAGTGGCATTTTGTTTCGATTTGATTTCAGAGGGTGGTTCTTTTATTGCTCTTACAATGGTTAGTATCTGTGCATGTTGGAAGTGTGTTTACAGAAACATCATATTTGATATCTGATAGATAATTTGCAAGTCTGTTGAAAAGCAAAGTGACAGAAATTTTATAGGTAAAATTTAAGAGCAAGCCTAATGAGCAGAAAAAGAAAAAAGATTTAAAAGCAGGACTCGGAACCTATTTTGTGGATGAAATGTTTTTTATTTCATTCCCAAAGTAGTAAAACTGCAACATGATTGCAAAGAGTTCAATGCATAAGCAAAGCAACAGACCAGAACAAATAATTGGACAGCATCAGTGAAGATAACTAAAATAAAAGAACCTAAATGCAGCTAATAATGGTGAGTTCCCAGTTGTCCTTCAACATCATATGGGTTTGATCCCCTTTGATATTTTCTAGGCCATGTAACCGCATCCTGATTGCATCTGAAATGAATCCAAACACCACCTCATGGTCTTTTGGCTGGTTTCCAAACATTCTGGAATTCCTTTCTTTCCAAATGTGGTAACAGAATGCTCCCCATTAGCGGGACTCGGAACCTATTTGCTCAAATCCTAGTTGACAGATTTATCAGACTCTTGAAGAACCTGATTATGGCTTCTTGATTTGCCTGAAGAAAATAGATAATAATGGAAGAACACCACACCACTGAAGAACATAATACATACCCCTACCATCAACCCTAAAAGGCTGTCTCTAGGAATGAACGATCTTCCCATCATAGCGATTCCGTTGCCCATGAAGGAAAATGAGATCTCTATCAGAACAGGAGGAACATTATTCTCTTCTGATGAATCACTTCTTTGCTGATCTCGCGCTTTCTTCAAACCAACCTGATTTTGACACCAGAAGTACATGTAAGAAAGGAAAAGAGATAAGACCCCCAAGAGAAATATTAAATTCCCTCTCCCAAAGTCCCTGTCGTTGCGTTCACAAACATTAGTAAGATGAGCTGCCACGAACAAGGAATGGTGCCAATAGAGACTGCTAAATGATTTTTCCATTTCCAGGCAATTGCAGATGATAAATAGGCAGCAAGGTACCGATACAAAAGCTACAAGCTCTGTTAAATAGTAAGAGAGGAAAGACTGACAGATGAGAACCACTGAGTTCACATAGCAAACCATGGCTACAAGCAAGGAAAGCTCTCTTACATGGAGAACTAGCCATTGTTTTGTCATATCTGGCATGGAAAATGGACAATTAATCTGATGGAATGAATAGTAAGAAAATTATTATGTGACGCCTTGGTTTCTGCTTATGAACAGCCGATCCCGGAAGACTTCCTTTACTCATTTTGGGTCAACGGTTTAGTGTAAGCACAAGCTGGATAAAGATTAAGACACGTGACAGCCACCATGGTAGCCTAAAACCATGGAGGGCAAATTTTTTTTTAATATATATATACAAGAGATGGTTATAATTTAGAAAATTAATTGTCTAATCAAAAACATAGAAAAAATAGATTCAGAGCAGTTTTCTTTTAAGATGACTTAATTCTAGATTAATCAAAGTCCAATGTAATTATCAGATACCGGTGAATTTGTATTAAAAAAAAAAGGTTATTTCTCAATTCTTACTTATTTACTGTAATTTTATAGTCATAGGTACACTAGCGATCAATCAAATCCTATGTTCAGAGCATTCTAAAACTTAGAAAGCGCTCAAATAGTTTAACTTAAGCTAAGGCAAATACCAAACGACAAATTTGTGTCTGTACGATTTGTTGTTTAGCCTGAGATAAGAAAAGCCTATGGTGTTTGATCATAACATAACAAGTAATCGTAAATAACTTGTTCCAGCTACCTTGTGTTTGGAAAAGTCTTCTGCAGAACAAAATTTTGCTACATGCTCACGAGTTCATTTCTATTTTGTACCTTTATGTTTCAATCTAGAATAGTTTTATTTAAGTTGAAGACAAACAAAGAGAAAATGACATCTCTATCATTGAGGAGTAGCTGTTACGGTGGTGAATGGGAATTACATTTTCTGAGGACTCACGTGAACCAAACAGTGATGCAGACCTTCAATTATAAGCCATCCATTCCCCCATTAATTTCCACGAAAAAACCCATCAATCTCAATGACCAGGGTCTGCTTGTGAATCCCTACTTGCTCTAGAAGGAAAAATCTCAAAACTCAAAACCCTAAAGCATTGGCAAAGTCTGAAATCCATATTTATTTTTAAGGGATTATATGTTAAATATCCCTGTCAGATATGGCAACTTGAATGCAACCCCACAAGGATTCCATAACCCCATTGGTTACCACACATTGGAAACAAAAAACGATATTCACAATACAGGAGCTAACAAGGGCACCCTGACTTGACCCTATAGTGATAGCCTGATGGGAATCACTCCAAAAATGATTAAAACGATTCCACACAAAGATTAGTGTTTTCTACAAATGCTGAAAACCAAGCTGAAGAGAACTTCTCTCAACTCTCACCCCAACCCCCCAAAAAATGAAAAGAAAATGGAAGGAAATATATTCCATGTCTCTTTTACTTGCAACATTACTAATCCTGCTGCTGCTGCTTCAAGCTGAACTCAGCCCCCATTACAGAGTCGCTGCTGCAGATAACGGCTTCAATGAGCAAAAACAATGTGATGGTTCAATGGCAGAATGCGGCGATATTGACGAAGAACTTCTAATGGAATCAGAGTCAAGTCGAAGAATTCTTCAGGCTAATAGAATCAGTTATGGAGCTATCAGGCGTAATTTACCAACATGTGGTAGCTATGCTCAGCCTTATAGCACAAGCTGTCTTCCTCCATCATCGAATCCATACAACAGAGGTTGTTCCAAGATTTACAAATGCAGGCAGCATTGAACCCTTCAGTTGATCCAAATACGATCATGAGGAATAAAAAATGTACTACTTTTCATTTTACGGTTTTTCTTACTTCCAAAGTTCTTACACAGATTGTTACTGTTACTGATATTCTTCCTTAAAATCCTAAAGCTAGTCTTTGACGTTCCTTAAATTCAGCATAAATCCATGTAAAAATGTGGGATATGGGAGTTTTAACCAGTGAATTCAGCCATATTGCCATCTTTCTTTTTTTTTGTTCACCCTTTTCCCACCGACATTTTCTCAGTAGAGCTTTCCATGCTGAATACATTTATGATTATATTACTCAACAGCTGAGGGGAAAGAATAGGAATTATTTCTTACAGATCACAAATTTTGAAGCCTATTTGATCCAATTTGTATCATCTAATTTCCTCTTGATTTTCCACTTCTGGCATTAGCATTTGAGCATCATTAATTACCCCGTTTGTGTCTTGTTCACTGTTAGCCAGTGAAAGATATTTTGATGAAGTAATTTTAAAAAAGAAATTTTCTCATCTTTTACCTTTTAGAAAAAGAACAAAGACTACAAACTGACACTATATATTCCAAATCCATCTGGTATTTATTTCCCCAAACAATTGTTGTTTGAAAACGACATAGAAATTGTACATGTCTATTTTCATCGATGTCTGTAATAAAAAGCTCAAAATGATTAATTTTCTGCCAACAGCCACTGCATATCTGCATGCTTCATCAACCGTTTGGTCCCATAACGTAAGAAAATGGGCACTTTGATTATATTTAAGGATCAAGTGCAATAATTGTCTCATTTTTTTTTTTTTTGGTAAGGAGGTCGGAGACCAGCACTTCGCTGCGGGTCGTGACTTAAACTTTAACCTTTAGTATCTCAACCAAAAAAATAATAATAATAAAGGAAAATGGTAAAGCAAACAAAGAAAAAAAAACACTCTAACAGTTCGACTTTAATCATGATCTCGAAATTTGGGTGAAGAACCTAAATTTTCTGAGTTGCAGATTTATAATTTAGTGAGAAAAGAAATAAAAAAAAATTAAAGAAGAAATATGGGAGAAAGAGATAATTGCAACCAAAAAAAAAAAAGACAACATTTTAGGAATTTAGGCTTTCCACTTCGGTTTTAAAAGTTTTTAAAAATTTCAGCCATCAATATTTCCTACAACCCATTTGAAATGACTAAAAACACCCATTTCTATTAAATTTCCAAAAACTATGTGTCTTAATATAATGCCATGCCTTTTTTTTTTTTCATTATCAAATATTCTGTTGTATTAGAATTTTATACCACCATATATGTGTATGAATATAAGGTCATGCTTATAATTTTTCAAGTAATAAAGATATATATATATATATATATATATAATTTTTTAAAATAAATTTATTGTATTATTAATTTGTTAAATTTTATTTTTATTATTATTTCTTAGATAAAAATTCAAAATTATTGCATTATTTTATTATTATTATATCTCATTTACGGAAAAAATTATTGTATTATTGATTTGTTAAATTTTGTTTCAATATTATTTCTTGGAAAATATTTGTAGGAAAAAATGAATTAATAAGAAGTTAAGGCATGAAATATAAAAAAAATTATAATTATTGATCAATTGAAATAAATAAATTTTACTTTTTAGGATTATAAAATAAATGAAAAAGGAAATATAAATTGAAAAAAAAATTAAATTCTTTTTATCTCATTATAATCCACCTAAAGACCTAAATAGAGACCCAAATCAATAACACAATCTTATTTCAAGGTTTACCATCTCCTTAGGGGCCATACGTTAGTTTGTTATTGGCTACTCCTTTTCTATTTTTCAATTTTTTTTATATGATGAGAAGTGTTGAAATGGTGACTTTTTATTATAAGGCCTGATGTATTTATGAGGGCACTTAGCATTGTCTGTTTGGTTGATTGTTTTAATTTATTTTTTTTTCTGCACTTCAAATGTTAAAACGACGTCTTTTTTTACTACAAGAATAGCATTCAATTCTTTAATTTGGCCGAAGAGTGAGTTGGCCTTCTGCATACTTCTTGCCTTTCATCTTTTTCCTCCTTTTAAGGTGGCGGGCTCCATCATCAAATCAGTTAAAAGATTGAAAAAAATAAAATGAAGATGGTGAGGGGAAGGTTCGGGAATGGGTACCCTCCTTTGCCTCCCCCCATCTTCCTCTTTCAAAAAGAAAATTGGGGGAGGTTTACGAATCAACAACCTTCCCCTGTCGATTATTTTTTTTTTTCTAAGATGAAAGTAACGACAGATAAGTGTGAAGGTTAGGGGAGTGAAATTCATGGCTATTGGTACTTTTTTGTTTTTATTCTTGAATCAAGATGGGGGAAAAATGAAAAACAAAGGTTGACAGGAGAAGATGATAGAGGAATACACGGGGAGAGAGACGGGGAGTACTGATATTTTTGCTTCCTTTTTTTTTCCATTGATTTGTTCTGGATTTTCTTAATGCTTGTCTTTAAATCTGTGGTGGAGATTTCACCGATTTCGTTTTTCTATATTGTTATTGGTGTAAAAGATTATTGTTTTATTGATATTTTGATGATTATTCGTATTATATGTCAGGTCTTGCCTTCATGTTTTGATGATTATTTGTATTATATTTCAGGTCTTACCTTCAGTTTATTCAGACTAATTCTGGTTGTATTTCTCAACTATGCGAGTACATGCTCCATAATCCATCAATCTAATTACTATTATAGAATAATAAAATTCGAATATTATTTTAATTTGTTATGAGATCTGGACAAATCTGCCGACGGAATAGTACATATCACTATCGATGAATAGTGCATATTACTATTCATATATTAATTATGTCGGATGAATTATTGATGAATAGTACATATCACTATCGATGAATAGTGTATATTACTATTCATATATAAAATATTCAAACCGTGGGGTCCACATGCAAAATTTTCAAACTTTGCACAGTAACCTATTTCGTTTATAAAAGGCGCATTGAAGCGCTGATGAAAATGTGAATAAAAAGTTTTTCTCTCATTCTTATCTTTCTGATATTCTCTCTCTCTTTTTCGTTTCTTTTTCTTTTCTCTCTCTTCCTCTCTCTCCCTTGTTTATTTAATTCTGATATTACTTGCTTCTTGTTCCAATTATTATTAATACACCTTTCACAACACGTTATCAGCACGAGGCTCTATCAGCACGAGGAAGCTCTCTTAAGGTTTGATTCTATGGTGGAAGGTCAGATCTCTCCATACTTATTTTTATTCAAATTATTTTGTTTCGATTCCTTATTTCCATTATACTAATATTGGGAATATTTTCCTTTATATCACAACCGGAAGTTGTGTAAAATTTCATATCACAACCTGAAGTTGTCAACCTAATTTTGACACCAGAAGTTGTCAACTTAATTGAGACCATTCTTTTCAGAATTATGGCAAATATTGAAAAGCCCAAATTCCAAATTTTGGATGTAAGTGGCAATAACTACTTGTCATGGTGTCACGGCTTGAACTTTGTGGTGTTAAGCTTACTGAGGTTGAGCTTTTAGAGAAAACATTCTCCACCTTTCATGCTTCGAATATTGTATTGCAACAGCAATACCTGCAGCGCCAGTTTGAAACATATTCTGAATTGATCTCAGTCCTGTTGACTATAGAACAAACAAATGAGTTGCTGCTTAAAAATCATGATTTAAGACCTGCTGGCTCTAAGGCATTTCCTGATGCAAATGCCGGCTCAAGTAAGAATGTTGGCTGTCCTAGAGGCCGTGAGCGCAGGCATGGGAATTTTTTCCGTAAGGGTAGTGGGAGATTTAACAGTAATATAAATAACTCCCCACACAACCCTAAAGGTAAAAGGCCCATGAAGAAGCATGATGATAGTACCTGTCATCGTTGTGGAATGACTGGTCATTGGTCACGTACCTGTCGTACGGCCAAATATTTAGTTGATCTATACCAAGCATCCCTGAAGGATAAAGGCAAGCACGTTGAGACCCATGCCATTGACCTAACTGTGACTGATACTGAAGTCAATAAGGTTTTGGTCAATGAAAACTGTCATATTCTTGGCAATGAAAAACCTTTTGAGGTTTTTGATTTCATTTGATAATGTTGATGAAAATAATAAGTCCTCAGAAATAGATCCTGAGGGTTTTCATCTATGTTTTGCCATACCCTTGGATAATTATGTTACCAAGGAAGATATTAAATAAATATGGTCTTCAATAAAATCATTGTTGTGAACCTGAAGTTCCTACATCACTCGCACACGGGATTGTGTGCGTGCTTATAAACAGGGCCTGAAGCCTTTACTTGTGGACGTTTTAAAGCCGTGAGGTCTTGAAGTACCAAAGCGGACAATATCCATAAGCTGTTTATAACACGTTATCTTGTGTTTTATTCATACTTGTTGGTTTATATTTTGCATCATATTATTGATTTGTGTTTTATTCCATACTTGTTGATTTATATTTTGCATCATATTATTAATTTGTTAAATTTTATGGAACTTGACACCTGAAGTTGTCAAGATAAATGCAAATGGGACACATTGAGAAAAAGGAAGATATATGTTTGCTTGATAGTGCTACAACGCATACTATACTTTGTGGCAAACACTTTTTCTCAAATGTGACATTGCGTAAGGCAAATGTTCAGACAATATCTGGTCCTGTTAATATTATAGATGGCTATGGGACTGCCACAGTTATTTTGCCAAATGGCACAACATTGTATCTTGAAGATGCATTGTTGAGCGGTAGATCAAAAAGAAATCTACTTAGCTACAAAGATGTACGCCGTAATGGGTACCATCTAGAAACAATTAATGAGCAAAATAAGGAATTACTTTGCATCACTTCCTACAAGATGGGCCAGAAGACCATCCATGAGAAGCTGGAAGCTTCTAGTATGGGATTATATTTTGTCCCAATACGAGCTATAGAATCATATGCTACGATGCCCTGGAAACTAATGAACCCTGATGTGTTCGGACTTTGGCATGATCGCCTTGGTCATCCAGGAGCTACAATGATGCAAAGAATCCTTAAAAATACTCGTGGACACCCTTTAAAAGATACAAAGGTGTTGTTGTCCAGAGATTACATTTGTGAATCTTGTTCACAAGGAAAGCTCATTACTAAACCTTTCATGACAAAGGTTGATTATGAATCCCCTTCATTCTTGCAAAGAATCCAGGGTGATATCTGTGGGCCGATTCAGCCTGCAAGTGGACCATTTAGATATTTCATGGTACTAGTGGACACATCCTGCAGATGGTCCCATGTTTGCCTATTATCAATGCGCAATGTGAACTTTGCTGATGAGAACAAAGCTCCCATCCTTAGCGTGGGGTCATGCTATTTTACATGCTGCATCTTTAATTAAATTGCACCCTACTACTTCTCATTTGTATCCCCCCCTTCAGTTAGTCTTGGGCCAGAAGCCATACATTTCATATCTTCGCACCTTTGGTTGCGCGGTACAAGTGCCTGTAGCACCACCGCAAAGGACCAAAATGGGTCCCCAACGCCGTTTGGGCATTTATGTTGGGTTTGATTCACCGTCTATTATTCAGTTCCTTGAACCATTGACGGGTGATTTATTTACCGCTAGATTTGCGGATTGTTATTTTGATGAGACAGTATTCCCATCACTTGGAATACCTAATGCTTCCACAAATGGAAAGCAGAAAAAGGTCGAGATTTTCTCAAGGAATGAGAAAAGTTTGTCTCATCTAGACCCAAGAACACCTGAATGTGAAAATGAGGTGCAACGATTGATCCATTTACAAGCTATTGCAAATCAAATGCCTGATGCATTTAAATGAGACTGCTAAAGTTACAAAGTCTTATATCCAAGCTGAGAATGTTCCAGCTAGGATAGATGTTCCTGAAGAACCACTCGAAATGGATCTAAATGTCCCGCGCCTGAAGCGTGGTAGACCGATGGGATCAAAAGACACTGTTCCTCGAAAAAGAAGGGGGAGGAATTTAGAATCTGCTCCAGATGAGTATAATTCTACTCCAGATGAGCACATTAATCTTTCTCGAGGAAAGCAAATTGCACCTGAAGTGCCACAACATAATATTCAAAGAGAGCATATTGCCCCTGAAGTGGCACAAGTTCATGAGCATATTGCCCCTGAAGTGGTACAAACCCATGAAAAGATCACCAACCTTGGGAATACTGAAATTTCCATCAGTTATCATAATGAGATATGGGATCGAATTGAGATAATCATCAATGATGCATTTGCTCTCTCAGTTGCTCATGAGATTATGAATGATGATTATGAACCTCGGTCTATAACCGAATGCCGTCATAGGCAAGATTGGCCTAAATGGGAGGAAGCAATCCAAGCTGAATTGACTTCCCTTGCCAAACGTAATGTTTTTGGGCCTATTACTAAAACCCCCGACAATGTAAAACCTGTTGGATACAAATGGGTCTTTGTCCGGAAACGAAATGAGAAAAACGAGATCGTGAGGTATAAAGCCCGACTCGTAGCCCAAGGTTTCCTGCAGAGGCCTGGGATAGATTATGATGAAACATATTCACCAGTAGTGGATATAGTTACTTTTCGTTTCCTTATAAGTTGGGTTGCCCAAGAAAATTTTGAAATGCGTCTTATGGACGTTGTGACGGCATATTTATATGGTTCATTAGATTCCAATATCTATATGAAAATTCCCGAAGGTTTTAAAAATGCCTGAAGCATACACTCCCCGCAACTTATTCTCAATAAAGTTGCAAAGATCTTTATATGGGTTAAAGCAATCCGGCCGCATGTGGTATCAACGTTTGAATGAATACCTGACAAAGGAAGGGTATATAAATGATCCCATCTGCCCATGCGTGTTTATTAAAAGATCTGAAACCGGATTTGCTATTATAGCAGTTTATGTCGACGACATGAATTTAATTGGGACTCCTGAAGAGTTATCTGAAACTGCTGAATATTTGAAAAAGGAGTTTGAGGTTAAAGATTTGGGTAAAACCAAACTATGCCTTGGTCTAGAGCTTGAGCACAAAAAGAATGGAATACTTGTCCATCAGTCAGCATACACTAAGAGATTGCTTAGACGTTTTAACATGGACAAGGCTCACCCATTGAGCACCCCTATGGTTGTAAGGTCTCTTGAACCCCAAAAGGACCCGTTTCGTCCTAAAGAATCTGATGAGGATATACTTGGTCCTGAAGTACCATACCTCAATGCAATCGGGGCTTTAATGTACTTGGCACAGTGCACGAGACCAGATATCGCTTTTGCGGTAAATTTGTTGGCACGTTTCAGTTCTGAGCCAACCCGGAGACATTGGAATGGGATTAAACATATCTTCCGTTATCTCCGAGGAACCATTGATTTGGGGTTATTCTATTCTAAGAATACTACTAACTCTGGTTTAGTAGGTTATGCTGATGCAGGATATAAATCTGATCCGCACAGAGCTCGCTCCCAAACCGGTTATCTATTTTGCTATAATGATACAGCCATTTCTTGGCGTTCCACTAAGCAAACACTAGTTGCTACATCTTCCAACCACTCTGAAATTATTTCCCTCTATGAGGCCGGAAGAGAGTGTGTTTGGTTAAGATCTATGATATCACACATTCATAATGCTAGTGGATTTAAACCGGTGATAGATTCTCCCACTATAATTTATGAGGATAATGCTGCTTGTATTGCACAAGTCAGGGGAGGATATATTAAAGGTGATAAGACCAAGCACATCTCGCCGAAATTTTTCTATACTCATGAACTCCAAGAAAGTCGACAAGTTGATGTTAAACAGATTCGCTCCGCTGATAATCTTGCAGATTTATTTACCAAATCTTTGCCAACATCAACATTTGAGAAATTAGTTTATGGCATTGGTATGCGGCGAGTCAGTAAGATGCAAGATTAAATTCCCCAGAAGTGGAAATTTTAGATGCTCCAGAAGTAGCAGTTTGTTTTATTTCAGGGGGAGCGATTATGGACATAAGTGCACTGTACTCTTTTTTCCTTCTGTCCGGTTTTTGTCCCACTGGGTTTTTCCGGCTTAAGGTTTTTAATGAGGCAGTAATAGCACGTCCAAACAGGCCATTGGTGTAGGCCTACCTATTTTGTCCTGAAGACAAATAGATTGTCCTGAAGATAAGCACATGTTGTCCTGAAGACATATTAGACGGACTTAATTGTATTGTACTCTTTTTCCCTTATGTTCGGTTTTTTCCCACTGGGTTTTTCCGACTTAAGGTTTTTAACGAGGCAGTACACGTCCAAATTTTAATAGTGGCATTTGTCCAAGGGGGAGTGTTATGAGATCTGGACAAATCTGCCGACGGAATAGTACATATCACTATCGATGAATAGTGCATATTACTATTCATATATTAATTATGTCGGATGAATTATTGATGAATAGTACATATCACTATCGATGAATAGTGTATATTACTATTCATATATAAAATATTCAAACCGTGGGGTCCACATGCAAAATTTTCAAACTTTGCACAGTAACCTATTTCGTTTATAAAAGGCGCATTGAAGCGCTGATGAAAATGTGAATAAAAAGTTTTTCTCTCATTCTTATCTTTCTGATATTCTCTCTCTCTTTTTCGTTTCTTTTTCTTTTCTCTCTCTTCCTCTCTCTCCCTTGTTTATTTAATTCTGATATTACTTGCTTCTTGTTCCAATTATTATTAATACACCTTTCACAACATAATTATTATTATAGTATATTTATTAAAATTTTTTCACTTGATTTTTCAGTTTTCGATGTCAATGACGCAATCTTCTACTTTTATTAGGTATGTTTTGTTCCTTTTATTCCTTGGATACTTTTGTTCTAACTTTGCTTTTTCAATTTTTGTAGTGATATCACATCCAATTTAGAGTTATGGCTCCATGGCAGGTATATCTCTAACCCTCAAAATAAGATCTTTAGTGGAGAATGATATAATAATCTATCACAATCGCTTATTTACAATTTAATTTTAGAAGGTATTCTCCTTTTTGCTTTTTTGTTATATTGGAGTTTTATTTTTTGAGTGTATTTTTCTATACTCTGTAAAATGATATGATTTTTAATTTTCTTTTATGTGTGCTATTAAAATTTATTTTAAGATTTTCTTTTCACTATTCTAGAGTACAATTCTTATTCTTTTAATTCTTAATCTAACCTTTGTTATCTTTAAAGAGTTTTTAATACATTTGTATACAGTTTTTTTAATTGCTATCTTGAACTTTCAATTAATCTAGAAAAGTGATAATGGTAGGGTTTTAATGTGTTTGTGACAGGATAAGAATAACCTCCCGTATTTGACCTTGGATTGAAATAAGATGGCAAACCAAAATGATAGTTGGAGTTATTATTCTCTAATTTTTATATATATGCTCACTTTTATAATTCTATATTCAAATTAATGGTTTTACCTTTAAAAAGATTAAAAAACAAAATTGTCATAGTTACTATGGAGAAGAACACCTAGGTCCACCTACCTTAACATACATAGAGAAGTTCTTAATTGAAAGTATGGACATCTGGTGGATGCGGTTAAGGTACAATGTTTTTTTTTAAAGGAGGTGGTTTCTCTTCAAATTTTTCATTTCTTTGAAATTTGTCACTTTCTTTTGTTTGCATCCGTTTATTGGAAGAAACTTACTCATTGCTCAAATTGATTTATCCTCTTCTTTTTATGGTGATTACTCAATGTTATCCTTTTAATACATCATAATTGTAATTTTATTCATATAGTTCCCTATTTTATTCTTGGGATTGGAAGTATGGGATTCAGTTATTAAGCATTGGTTTTAATTGAGGTATGTATTTAGATTTTATACTATGGGTGATGATTTTAGTTGTTTTTCTTTTTGGGATATTATAACATTGTTCACTTGATATATATGATCTAAATGAATTTATTTTGGTAAAATTTTATATTTTCTTTGACTGATTTTCTTGGGAAGTTGGATTGAACTATATGCTTATTGCACTATAATTTTTTTTGGTGAATTTTTGATAATGTCCTTTTGTTAAATTTGGGTATATTTTGGAACTAAACAACTGATGTCTATCTACACACTCATAGCATCTTCCTCCTCATTAAAAGGTATATAGCATGGAGTAATTTCAATTTAGATGCCTTTATATTAGATAATTTCTAAATTAGTTTTGTTTAGGCTAGAAAAGAATATTCTTATGTTTTGTTCAATTTATTTCCTTTCTTCTCTAAATTAATCTGAATGTTGCTGTTACATACATTTAGGACTAAAGATAGATGTGTCTCTTTGGCGATTACTCTTGGCCGTTTATACTTTTTGGATTGTGGTCAAAATGAAGAACTAAGAGACCATAATTGAGGGCTTCAAAGCAACTATGCTGCATAGTTCTGCACACTTGAGAGGTTCACACAATCGTGTGTAATCCCTAGGATTAGGGGGGAAGTGCTGCTGTTTGTTCTACATCTATTAGAACTAGCATGGAGTGTTATCTACATGTGGACTGTTGAAGAATACCAATCATTGCACTATTTGTTTTCTTGGCTAGAAGCGTATTTCAATTCATTGTTAATGTATCATGATTTTAGATTGAGGATCTTTAAAAGTGTAGTTGGCATGCAACTAAATAGATTCTGATGTACTAATTGAGAATTGAACATTTCATACATTAATCTTTGAATACACTTTTTTTTAGAAAGATAAGAATCGGATATTGCTTTCTTCCATTGAACCTGTGGATGTTATTGGTGGTTGCATGTGTTCTTATCTATAGTTGATGTTCCAATATTGACATTTGTCCGTTTTGTTGGTCTCATGACTGAGAAACAAAAGCATACAACAATGAAGCACAAATTATTATCTTTTATGATAATCTCTTACTAATTTTAAAGGTCCACAGTAAATTCTTCTCTTACAAATCATTTCCTTAGTGCTGTGTGCACTGCATGACAAACAATTATCATTTTAAAATATTAAGCAACTAATTCTTAGGCCCGCAACGTAGCGAGGGCAAGGGATCTAGTACCATATAATTATAATCCAACCCATCTCCCATCATCAATTTTAAAATCTCCAACACATCCTAAGACGTGTTCATTATCAAATTACCAATATCACCCTCTTAACATCTCTAATACCCCATAATAGTTGTCTCAATTTTAAACTTTCTATGTATATAGATATAGACGGTATATGTTTTAAGTCTCGTCTCTTAATCAACCCTAACTTACAAAATTTTATTATATTTAACATCTTCTCCTTTTTTTCTTTTTTGAATATAAATCTCCCGACATTTAATAATCATATTAGACCCCAATTACTACAGAATCGAGCTCCATATTTCACATCTTCATATGCTTATGCAAATACCCCATTGCCCAAATTCGGATCATTGTCAGACCTTACGTCGTGGTGCACTGCTCTTCCCTTCTATTTGGAGGGTCAAGGTCGTCGATAAGTGTTCTAACAAATGGGAGCAACATTTTACTCTTTAGTTCGAACTTCGAACCATTGGTTTGGTTGTCGATTCGACATTTTCATCGTATAAATCCTCTGGCCCAAGTTGTTTCTAGTATCAATCTTATGTATTATCTGAGTCAGCAAAGCAGTAGATTAAGATCGGATAATGGGTAGTTCTCTTAACCTCATGAGTCATGTCCAGTCCAAGTCGCATCCCTCTTCTCCTTCTCAATTTTCTGAAGGAAAAGAAAAAGATTGCCTACGACTTGATTTCCATTTCAAATTCTAGTGAGTGAGAGTGAGATCACCAATGTCCTGTTTGAATATGAGAACTATATTACAAAGACAAGCTCTTAATAAAAGCCAAAAACAGCAAACCAAAAAAAAAAAAAAAAGGAAGAAATTTCAGTGCCATCATATAGGTTAGGTGAAGTGCGGTCCCTCAGCATATCCGTAATGGGTCTTCCACTACCGCCTTTTGCCCTTTACGGAGAAGAAAATGATCCCTGAAACTGATACCCTATAAAGTGCTTCAAGAGCTCTAACCAACGGCAACCAATGGCAAAAAAGAACATCATGAACTCTCTTCTTTTCCTCTTCCTTCTATTGTTCTTTACCTTACTTTACTTTGGCAACAGTGCTATGGCGCCGGTAAGCGATCCATTCATGCCATGCAATGGATCCATAGGAGATTGCAACGAAGCAAATGAGATGCTAATGGAATCAGAAATAAGCAGAAGGTTTCTTGAACAGAAGAAATACATATCACCTGGGGCACTGAAGAGAGACAAACCAGTTTGCAATGGAGGCTCTAGCGGTGAAGCGTATAGTAAAACTGGAGGCTGTCTACCACAACCATCCAATCCCTATAACAGAGGGTGCTCCAAATACTATCGTTGTAGGTCTGGTTCCTGATCCAAGCTGTATTCTCTCTTTCAGTTTTGTGAAATTTAATACAAAAGTTCAATGTTCTAAAATTGTTATCTGCCTGTGTGTTCTCAGTGATGATACGATTTTTTCCAATCTAGATATAAAACAAGGAAAAGAAAATAAAAAGTTGATACCGGAAGTTTTCCAGGAGAAATAATCAGTTACAAACTTAATATGCCCAAGGAATTTTAAAGAGAGTAACATATCCAAGTTTACCTGAGAATTAGCTCAAGAAATTTAACAACCTTTTTCAACATGAAGAGTATGTATCACTCTCAAATTGTTCAGTCCCATCTTACATTCCTACTTCTCTGCTTTTAATCACTATCATACCTACTTGAAAACGGTGCTCCAACTTAGTTGTAAATGGTAGCAGAGCCACCCAGAACTATACATTGCTAATCAAACTATCTGAATCACAGAGCAAAGTGAAGTTTCAGATTCTGGAGCCTGGAGGAACCTATAGATTATAATATCAAAGCACCATTGTGACTCTAAAATTTGAAGAGCATAGAAACTATACTTATCAGCAGGCCTACCATTGTGTTGCCTCTTCAAATTTATGTAACTTATAATCTCAAAAAGTCAGATTTAGAGAGTCAGCAACGGAGCATTTCTTTACCGGGGGGAAAGGTTTAAAAGCTATCAAAACCTTATTTAGCTCAGCCAAGTTTATCTACTATTAATGCAACAAGTAAAGTTAAGTTCATAGGCATGCAAGGTTCATTGACTGAAGAACCTTATATGGATGCAACGAAGCCAAGCAATATTTTATGGTTGAAATAAGAAAAGCACACTAGGGGAGTAAGGCTAAGACCTGTCACTGTAGAGAAAAATCAGCCGTCCATGTACAATGGAATCATGGGAAGAAGCACTTGAAGTCCTCTCAGCATCAGAAAGGACAGGGCCTAGGAAGACAAAAAGTTGCAATGGGTAGAAGAATTAAAAGAAAGAAGCCAACAACAGATACAGGGTTAGGCATATATCATACTAGCCATCACTAATAATTAACTTGTTAATGATTATTTGAGTAGATCAAGTGAATGCCAGCTAGCACGCATGTAAGACTCCGATACTATGCAGAGATATTAACTGATTTAACTTTTCTCAATCTTTCAATTCCTTTTTCGTCACCATTGATTGAGACATTGAAATGGACCTTGTCCCCACAGATACATGCTGCTGTCTCAAAGCAATTTTAAGCTTAATATCAACTTGTTCCAAAAGGCATGCCATTTCGAAACAAATGCAAAAGCAGAATACCTTTTCTTCCAAAGTCATCCATCCAAAATTTTGACCAGTCTACTAAGCCCATTGGTTCAAGAAGCCACAATTCTTCAATCAAACAGGCCCATACAAAAGAGTTCAAACTGCGGTGTTGGATGATTCTTCAATTTCCTGCCAGGTAGAACCTATAGTATAGCCCTGATTAAAATGGTCAAAACTATTACCTTCCTTAGTCTACTTCCTTTTAGAACCATTTATTGAGCAGCCAATCAAGGTAGTGCACACAAACAACACAAGGCTCAGCTATTTGATTGGTTTAGTCTTTTGATATGATATCCTTACACTGCAATAATTTCAAATGAGACTAATTATCTAACCATCAAATACAGCTTCCAGATGAATCCTTTTTACAGGAATTAAAGCCAATTATCTTGATTCTTTTGTGCTAACATTCACTGCCGGTGGAATGTTTATACAGAACATGCCAAGGACAAGGCCAACCCTAATTCAACATCCAGAACTTCCTGGCTATATGTGAATGGTATAACATTCCAAGCTTAGTTCTCAAGACCTTGTGACTTCAAAATTGGCATGCCAGGAGCGAAAGAACAGAAAGAGCCTGATCTTACCCCTACCAGGGAAGGTCCCCCCCATTCATGGTCCATTTCTCACCAGCTTCTGAGAAGTTTTATAGTTAACTAGCCAAGTAATTCACTTATAGAGGGAAGTTATTAACTTAATCATGAATACAATAGTCAATGAAGAGTAGCTTGGAACCACAAGGACCACCAAGGAGACAGTCAATCATGCAACTGATTCCATTTACCCCTCCATACAAGTTCTGAAAGCGACACAGAACCATAACAGCACAATCAACAATCGGGACCTATTGTGCAGACCGGACTCAGATGAACTCAGTCAGTAATATTAGAGCGAGTTATTTATTTATTTTTGATAGATTAGAGCGAGTTATTTAATGCTTACTATATATGTTTTGTTATTACTAATTTGAGTAACGAATATCTGGAATATGATACTGAGCAAACAACAGTTTACGGAAAACAAATGCTAGATTAAAAATAACAACACAGGAAAATGTTTATAAAATATAATCATCCAAACTGTGCACATATAGAGTAACATTTCTTGAATTTGATCAAGCAATCAGCCAGTATCCACATTTAGAGTAGCATCTACTATAGTCAATATCCCACTAGACCAAAATAGTGGACCTACTTATATGAAAGCCTCCATACCTCCCGTACATTAGAGGAACCATCAGCAACTTCAGTAACAAGACTTGCAGCCAGAACACCTGTAGGACCAAAAAGAGGGACTTAGTGAGCATCTTGCACCCTGTTCCTCAAACACGGAAAGGCTCAGAAAACAAATGAAATGCATCATACCCATGACTTGAGAAAACTTGCACAAAATCAATTAATTTCATTTTGGTTCAGTGAAAAAAAAGAAAAAAATCATCAATCAGCTTTGACTCTAAACTTCTTCCAAGGTTGCCCAATTGAACAATTACCACTTATTCATTATCAATAAAATAAAAAATTATCACACTATCCCAGGACAGTGGAAGTACAGCCCCCAAAAGATTACAGTTTCTTTACTAATGATTCAATAACAATAATAGAGAAATGAGAACTTTGGCTTGAGCCAGAATGGCTTCTTTGATATCCTAGAATCTGTCTCCTTAATCACACATTAAAGTTCTTTGAAACCACTCTAACCATGCCCACACCTTAGAAAGTGCATGAGAAAAATAAGCAAAACTCCTCCTTCCTCCCACCCTCAAAAACAGAGAGAAGGAAAACCTCATGAAACTCAATGCTCATTGCTCCTACTTTAGCTATGCAAAATTTCAAAAGTAATTATATATATTCGACTCCTACTGACATAATCACAGCTTAAAGGATCAACTTACCATCTTTCTCAAGCATAGAAAGAAATTGCCTTGTCCCCCCACCTACACCGAAATAATGCTTCTTCCCAGCCATGTATACAACTCCATGCGGGTGGCTCATGGACTACAACTTGAGAATGGTTAGACTTCAAGAATCCATTAATTTGTGATTTATAGAAGAATCAGAAATAACCCAAGAAAGAAATACCTTCTTTATAAGTCCATAGAGATTCCTTTGAGCAGAGATTGAGTAAATTGTCTCAGCCATTAGAATAACATCATAACCAGTAGCTTGGCCATGTTCTGAGCAGGAATTTGGGTTGATTGCACTTTCACGTGCATGAGGAAGTAGTTGATGAAGGTCACCCCAGTCACCAGCAAAGAATCGCACTTCTGCTGAAGGGTCAGGCAGAGCCTTCTCAGAAAGATTTATATTTACATTTGGAATGGTGAGACACCGCAGAACCTCAGCATTGAAGTCCTGGAAATGCACAACAGCTGCACCCTGAAGACAAAGAAACAAATAAATAAATAATAATGACTTTTACCATACACTCCCGGTTGCTACACAGAGCAGTCAAGCATGCATGAAGTTACCTCAAGACATGCAAATATCCCAGGAAGTCCGTGACCACATCCAAGCTGGAAACAGGTAGACAAAACTCAGCAAGTAGAGGCAAGAAAAGACAAGCTAAGATATTATTGGCACCTATCCAAATATAAATCCACTATTTTAAGGCATTTACATTAAAAATAAATCAATTAGAGGAGCTAGCAGTTTCTTCCTATGGTCAATTTATGTTGAAAGTTAATAACATTACCAAAGAAGAATTTCCTTCAAAATCAATGCAAGTATTCTGGCAGGTGCGTTTTCTACAAAAATTCAGTTCCCCACAAGGCAACAAGGCCCTTCACTAGGAACCACAATAATAACACAAAAATCTACCAATTAAGTTGGGGTGACAAACAGGACTCCGCAAGTGCAACTAATATCTGGGTATGCAACTAGTATAATTGTGCCTTTGCAATGTTGAGCCATATACAATCACCTGAAAATTAGGAGCCCACCTCTAACACTCGCTTCCCCTGAAATGATAGATGTCCATTCTGAATCTCAGAGCCCAGAGCATTTACAAGGTCTAATGAACCTTCCCATAGCTTAAGTCCCCCTACACTACCAAACACCAATCAGTTGGAAGCATCCTCAATATGCCTTTTCATCATGAACAGGAAAATCTGAATGTGAAGTTAAACATGAAATCCGAAACAGGGAAAAAGAAGAATATTATACAGACCTTCATAAATTCCAGGGACTAAATCCGAGTTAGGCAATCCAAAAACATCTTTAGTGCTCACCCGCCCCTAAAAGAATGGCAAAGTCGGCCTTTTAGAAGTTCAATCACAAGAACGATCAATCTTACAACAGCACCCCCAGAAGAAAAACTAATGCTTTAATGTTTCTTATTCCTTTTCAAGACCACCAAAACAGACAGCTCCATTCTTTGTTCTCATATAAACAGAGTAAAAAGAATAGGAAGAAAATTCACCTTAAGTAAAGTAAGGCCATCCAAGTTGACAGGCTCCACTGTGCAATTCACAGAAGACGAAACCTGGTTCAAATTCAAAATCCACCAATCAACAAGCTTTTACTCAAAAATCAAAGACAAAAGCTTAGAAATTGGTACCTCTGAGGAGAGGACTTCGACGGAAGGAGGAGGAGGTGGCAGAGGCGGCTCTGACGAGTCCAAAAACCCAAAACCTAAACTGGGTTTATCATTAGATGACGAAAACAGTTGAAAATTTGAGCTGCTCCACATTTGCTACTACTTCTAAGTTCAGTGTTGCATCCTGCAATGGGGTTGAAGATGAAAACTAATTTTTTTGGGTCTATTAACTGCCTTTTGAGGTGGGCCTGACCATCGGGCTATGGCCTGTTGGCTTGCTTGCTATTCATCACTAGTATTAAAACCCGTGCTAATATCCATAATAATAGATTAAGAATAATAGATTATTTATATCCATAATATGTTATTTAAAAAATAGTATTTATAGTAAATATGTAGTTAAAAATTTAATTTAAAAAATAATTAGTAAATATATATTATACTTTATCCCTCCTATATTTTCTTTCTTTCTTAGTACATCTAATTGCCTTGTTTTTTCTCCTCCATAAGTATCTATTGCTTCTCTTTCTAAAACACATGTTAATGACTTCAAGCACATATGATAATTTTACATTTTACAAAAATAAAAAATAAAATAAAATAATTTATTTATAATTATACTTTATTTAATATCTTAAAATTCCAATGACAAAACATTCTTAAATATTAAATGACAAATGGTAATTTAAAATAGAATGAATTATATGAAATAAAAAAAAGAAGAAGAATGAATAGTACCCAAATGAAAACGTAAAAGGAATTAACTAACAAAGAATTCTGATTTTAAAAAAATAAAAAATAAATTGTAACAAAGGATATAATTAAAAGGAAATATCATTGATTTTAACTATTTATTTCTTTATTTACAAACCCTACCTTAAAAAATAAAGTGAGAAGAGTGCAAGCTAATTAAAAATCCCAAAAGTAAACAATTTTGAGACAAACTTATTAAAAATTTAAATCACATAGTTTGGGCCTTCTGCTATGTAGTGTCTCATCTTAATAGATTTTGTAGTAATATTCTTCCAATGTTCATGCTTAACATATGCAAATCGAACAGGAAGTGGTGTTTTCAGTGGCTAGGGATGGCAAATTGACCTAAACTTGTTGGGTTCCGCCCCGCCTCGCCCCCACTAGGGATGGATTTTCTCTTTGAAATCGAGTTTTTGGGGCGGAGCGTGGTGTTTTCAAATAGAAAAATCGGGGTTGGGTCGAGTTTAATCTAATCCTGCCTCGCCCCTCCCCGAAATAAATATATAAAATTAACAGTTTTTATTTTTTATTTAATTTTATATTAATAAATATATAAAAATTAGATTAATAAATATATTATTAATACTAATTGAGTTGATTAACTTATTAATAGTATATATTTATAAGAAATAATGATGCAATTAACATTAAAAAATGTAATTTACATGAAAATTATATTTTAAAAAATAATAAACATTAGTTTTGGATCGGGTGTGGGTCGGAGGTAGGTTTACTACCTCTTCGGGTCGAAGTTGGTTTTTGATTTTTATATTCTGGGATCAGGGCGGGGCGGGGTCGGTTTTTTATACATTATATGGTCAGGTCGAGTTCGGGGCGAACAAAAACCACCTCGAACCCAACCCGTTGCCATTCCTACCAATGGTGGATGGGTGAGTAATGTGTAAGAACTTGTCCTTGGGAGGGGAACATCAGCTGAATGGCTGTAGTAATATTCATAACAGAAACTACACAAAAATTAAGTGACCGAATGTATAATTTATCCTAATAAATAATATTGGTTTCTTTTTTTAGTATTGAAGGTAATGGATAAAAAAAGTATAAAGAATAAGAGATGTAATCAAAAGATAAAAGATTAGCTCAAACAATGAATTTCTTTTTGGAATTCAAAAATTATAAATTAAGTTATTAAACATCAAAACAATCAAATAGTTCAAAAAGGTAATTCCGATGTAAAACACCACAAACAATTTCTACCAAAAATACATTACTAAACCAACAACTCAACCCTTCTTTATATATATAGGGATTTCAATTTTAAATTTTGATTTTTTAAAAAAATTTCAAAATATTAACTATTTGTTTATATTTGGATACGTTTAATTACACTTAAAAAAGATTTTTCAATTTAAATTTTTATTTAAAAAATCGTAACAAAGTTTTGATTTAATTAATATGAGTGTACTCTACTTAAAATATTTACCTTGAAAAGATTTCAATTTTAAAATTTTTATTTTGTAATAAACATAATAACTATATGATTTAATTGATATGAATGTAATCTACTTATAATATATATATATATATATATATATATGATTTATAACGTAAAGAAGTACCATGAAATTACTACTTTTGTTTAATTTATATCAAAACACTACTCTATTACTTCATTGTTTTATCTTTGTATTTTTTTTCTTAAATTTTAATCATAAGAATTTTTTTAAAAAATATTTGGAAAGATTATGGACATTTCAAATTTTCAAAAGAATGGATAATTTAAATTAAAAAGTGTAAAAATAAATATTTTAATTCATTTTAAAAATAAAAAATAGGAATCTGGATTGTATTTTTAAAATTAAAGTTAAAATCATATTTTTAATATATTAATTCCAATTCAGTTAGATATTTTAAATTAAATCTTCTTTAAATAGAATGAATAATATATAAAAATTAGGAATCTGGATTGTATTTTTAAAATTAAAGTTAAAATCATATTTTTAAATAGAGTGGATAATATTAATTTTATTTTGAATTCTATCTCAAACATTATAAAATTAAAATAAAATATTTTATTTTTTATAAAAGATTTTTTAAAATATCCTCAATGAAAGACACATGGCAATAAGATAGACGTACCATGTGTCGATCATTGAACTTATAGTCCTTTACTTTTATATATATAAAATATAAATAAAATATTTTATATTTTATAAAAATTTTTTTAAAATATCCTCAATGAAAGACACATGGCAATAAGATAGACGTACCATGTGTCGATCATTGAACTTATAGTCCTTTACTTTTATATATATAAAATATAAATAAAATATTTTATATTTTATAAAAGATTTTTTAAAATATCCTCAATGAACGACACATGGCAATAAGATAGATATACCATGTGTCGATCATTGAACTTATAGTCATTTCCTTTTATATATATATAAAAGATAAATATATATATATATATTAAAATAAAATATTTTATATTTTATACAAGATTTTTTAAAATATCCTCAATGAACGATACATGACAATAAGATAGATATACCATGGGTCGATCATTGAACTTATAGTCCTTTCTTTTATATATATATAAGATGTCTTAGTCTAACTAATCTAATTGAGTGCCTTTATTTTATTTGATCACGAGTTTTATATATATATATATATATATATATATATAAAACTATGATCAGGGAAGAAGATTCACCCTCAACTCTTATTCAATTATCATTAGATATACATGATTTACATTATTTAAGCTAAATGGTCGAATATTCATCTGTTGTTCTTCAGTTGATCTTCAAGCAAAAGCTTAATATATTTGAGAGATCAATTGAACCTTTTCTAATATCAAGTGAAAGTCAAGACATTGTTTGATCTTGACTCTTAATAAACTTTAGAATGACTCTATGAGCTTGCCCTTCTTTGCTGTGTATATCTAACAGCTTCTTCTTCAAATAACCTATATCCCTCATTGCAACATTCATTGCTTGCTTGAACATTTCGATTTCAGCTCTCAGCTGCAAATGTTCCTTTCTGTTTTCCTCGCATGAATCCTTTTCCATAAGCTGTAACATAAAATGAAAGCACTGGCTATTTCAATTCATAATCTCAAAACTCAAATAGTAGAACTACTGCTAGTATTGAAAAACTTTAATTTGTTACCTTTATTTGTTGTCTAATATTTAAAGGTAAAGAATTCCAAGTCTTCCCCCTCATAGGAGTATTAGCAAAGGTTGTATCTCGTGCCCATTTAAGCTCTTTAATCTCTTTGAGAACTTGCTTTTCATCAACCCTGACGTTGACTGTGGCTTTTGGGAAGTTGTGACTTGTATGGATACCCCACCGCAACTTCCTTATCTATTGGCAGAGCTCAACAAAATTAGTGAATGAAAAAGAGATCATCAATGTCAAGTAACTAATTTAGGAATCAATTTATTATTGTCTTACGCGATCATTAATCTCATCTACTGCTGATAGACCTGAATCACCCTGATCTTCTTTCTTCTGGCTGGCATTGATCTCTTTCAATACCTTCTTTTCGTCTCTCATGTTATTGGTTCCGTGATGCATTTGAAAATACAAGTTCTGAATCAAATTTAAGCAGTTTCGTAAGGCCCCAGAAGGAGAATCAAGAACTACCCAGCTTTTGTAGGATTCTTTACATGGTTATTAATCTTTTCTTCTGACTTGATAGCTCTCTCCTTGTATGCATTGTTTGCAAAAGTGAGCTAGTCTAGGTCTCGTTTTAAAGAAGCAAGTCTCTTCCCATTATCGATCCACACCCATCTGAAACTCTTCTCGCTATATTCTAAGGAGTGTACTCGGTAACAAGCTTGGCTTTCTTCATACTGTTCATAATGTCCGGAAAAGGTTAATTAATTCTTTTGAGTTTAGATGCAAATTTTGCAAAAATATTTCATTAAAAACAGAGCAAATTTGGTCTATGTTTACTTATACATGATAGTTTCACGTACGTTTATTTCCTCCTCAATTCTTAGCACTTGAATCACTATAGACCATATTAAAATTAACAACTGAACTCAAAATATGAGCTTGTGATGAAAATTAATATTGCTAGCCTACCTGTCTCTCTCATAGTCTTAGAGTGACTCAGAATAATTCTTCATTGGAGCTCGCCAGTAGCTTCATTGCCTGTTGAATTCCAGATTCTGGATCTGGGTTTTCCTTAAGCTTCACAAAAATTAAGCCATGAATTCGGTTATCATTACTCTTCACAGCTTCACCGGGACCAGTTAGTACCCCTCCATTTTCAGGTTCTGGGTAATTTTGCATCACGTTACTTTCAACTGCCGTAGTGGCCATTATTTGTTTGGCTAACTAAAACCGAATTCCGTCAAAGATGAAAATATGGAGAAGAACTTGTATATAGCATGCTACAGCAAGCCAGGATTCTATCTTGATTCTTGGCTGAGTTTATAGTTATTTATTGGTTCCTTTTCTACCGAGGAATATATTTGAGTTGTCTGATTATTATACGATAAAATCTAGATTAACAAGAATGGTCCCTACTTGCTGAGACCCTTGCACCCCACGCCAAGGAAGTCAACCAAAAACCTCCCAACAATTTCCACTTTTTGAGCGAGTCATTCGTTGGCAAACTTATCAATATGGAATAAAACTATAAAGCATTTTGCATTATTCTTCCTTAAATGCCTATCGTTTAATAAGTCTCCATTTTTCCAAGCAAAATTATAGCAAGAATAAGTTGTACAGATATTGAAAAAGGCCGCATAGATTGATTTGATACGAAAGCATAATCAAGAAAACTAAGATCATAGAGGCGGTCAAGGCTTCTCTGCATATTGGGCAATCTCTGCTTAAGATTTATCTTTTGACAATTTTGAGATTTCTTCTCATGGACCAACTAAAGGTTCCTATTGTCGTTTATTCTCATCTTTTCCTTTTCTTTTTTTTAAATTTATTTTTATAATAACTCACTTGGACCGGAGTAAAATGTGCAAGTGGCTGGTTAGTCCTAAATAATTACTGGCAAAATCAAATTTTATTCATTCTTAATACATTATTGATGGATCATTGGCCCCAAAAGCAATTCCAGATATACACCACAATGCTAAATGGGTCCAATATATTACCATGATCAGGGAAGGAGATTTACCCTCAAACACTTATTCTATAAGATATACATAAATTTAAGCTAAATGGGTTGAACTTCAAGCAAAGCTTAACAATGAGAGGTACATTTGAGAGATCATTTGAATCTTTTCAAATACACAAATTAAAAGTACGAGAGTCATGACATTTTTGTCTGATCTCGAATCTTAATCAACTTTAGAATAACTTTATAAGCTTGCCCTTTTTTGCTGCGTATATCTAGCAGTTTCCTCTTCAAAGAACTTATATCCTTCCTTCCTACATTCATTGCTTGCTTGAATACCTTAATTTTTGCTGTCACCTACAAATGTTCCTTCCTGTCTTCATCGCGTGAAACCTCTTCCGTGAGCTGTAACATAAAGTGAAAGCAATGGCGATTTCAATGCACATTTTTAAATAGTAGA
This sequence comes from Microcos paniculata, assembly GCA_030664755.1. Classification (NCBI taxonomy): domain Eukaryota; kingdom Viridiplantae; phylum Streptophyta; class Magnoliopsida; order Malvales; family Malvaceae; genus Microcos; species Microcos paniculata. Next base: position 6,804,629 of record CP131462.1, on the reverse strand, counting down.
ACTACTAGTAGTATTGAAAGACTGATCATTTTGTTACCTTTTTTTGTTGTCTAATAGCTTTTTTGGAAGGTAAAGAATTCCAAGTCTTTCCCTTCACATGAGCATTGGCAAATGCTTTATCTCGTGCCCATTTAAGCTCTTTGATCTCTTTGAGAACTTGCTTTTCATCAACCATGACTGTGGCATTTGGGAAGAAATTATGACTCCTATAAATATCCCACTGTAACTTCCATATCTGTTGGTAGAGCTCAACAAAATGCAGTAAATAAGAAAAATATATAATTAATGATAACTAATTGAATTTAGTATACTTTATTGATTATTGTCTTACGCATTCATTAATCTCATCTACAGCTGATGTACCTGAATCATTATGATCTCTTCTCTTCTGGCTCGCGTTGATCTCTTTCAAGAGCTTTTTTTCGTCCTTTATGCTATTGGTTCCATGATGTATTAGAAAATTCATGTTCTGAATCAAATTTAAGCAGTCCCCATAAGGCCCCCGAAAGGAGAAAATAATGTATCACACGAACCATGGATTATGGATATAATTATAGCAGAATCAAGAACTGGTAAGCATTTATATATAGAGGATCCATCCTTACATGGTTACTAATCTTCTCTTTTGACTTGGTGGCTCTCTCCTTGTATGCATTGTTTGCAAAAGTGAGCTTGTCTAAGTCTCGTTTTAGAAAAGCAAGACTCTTCCCATTATCTATCCTAAGTAGTATAATTGGCCATAAGCCTGGCCTACTTCATACTGTTCACAATGTCTGGCAAACAAGGTTAATTCTTTTGAGTTTAGACACAAATTTTGCAGAAAATTTTCATTAAAAATAGACCACATTTGGTCTAAGTTACATATGATGGTTTTTTACATTTTCTCGTCCTCATTTCTTAGCACTTGAATCACTATAGACCACATTAACATTAAGAAATGAACTCAAAATATGCGCTTGTGATGAAAATATTGCTAGCCTACTTGTTTTTCTTGTAGTTCTCGAGTGACTCAAAATAGATCTTCATTCAAGCTCGCCAGCAGCTCTATAACCTATTGAATTCTAGATTCGGGATTGGCGTTTTCCTTGAACATCACAAAAATTGAGTCATGAATTTGCTCATGCTTCGCAGCTCCACCAAGACCAGTTGGTAGCCCTCCAGTTTCAGGTTTTGCATTAGTTTGCATCATGTTACTGTCAACTGCCACAGTACCCATAATTTGTTTGCCTACCTAAAACCGAATTCTGTCAAACGTAAGTGAAAAAAGAGAAAGTGGAGAAGAAATTATACACACAAAATCAATTTCAGGATTCTGCCTTGACCTTAAGTGGGTTAATAGTTATATATTGTTTATTTTTCCACTAAGGAGTATATTTAAGTTGTCTGATTATTATAGAAGAAAACGATGTGATCCAAATTAACATGAATGCTTCCTACTTGCTCAGACCCTTGCACACCATGCCAAGGAAGTCAACCCAAACCCTTCCAACAGTTTCCCTTTTAACAATTCCTTTTGTGTGATTCATTAATTGGCAGACTTCGGCACTTGGCAACATGCAATAAAACTATAAACCATTTTGTACTATATTAAATACATAAAACAAGATACTTGTCTTCCCTAAATGCCCATCGTTTAACAAGTCTCCATTTTTCCAAGCAGAATTACAGGAAGAATGATTTGTACAGATCATAAAACAGGCCGCAGAGATTGATCTGATACGGAAGCATATTCAAGAAAATTAAGATCATGCCGGGGTCAGGGCTTTGTGCACTGGGCAAGCTTTGCTTGAGATTTACTTTTGACAATTTTGAGATTTTTTCTCCTGGACCAACTAAAGGTTTCCCATTTTTATCTTTGATCATTAAGAAAATCAAAGGTTATTTGTCGCTTTTTCTCATTGTTTCTCCCTTTTTCTTATTTGTTTCTATAATACACTCGCTTGTATCTGTATTACATCATGTCTTATGCTTGTTAAATTTGTAATTGTAGTAAATGAACGCCTTTATTTTACTTTTATCACAAGTTATATACCCATGATCAAGGAAGAAGATTCACACTCGAACTTCTTTATTCGATTAGATACACATCAATATAAGCTAAATGGAACATATATTTGCTGTTCTTCAGTTGATCTTTAAGCAAAGCTCAATCAATAAGAGATGCATTTGAGTGATCAAATGGATCTTTTATAATAGTATAAAAAAAGTGAAAGTTATGACATTATTTGGTCTCGAATCTTAATCAACTTTAGAATAACTTTGTAAGCTTGCCCTTTTTTGCTGTGTATATCAAACAGTTTCCTTCTCAAATAACCTATGTCCCTCTTTGCTATATTTCGTACTTGCTTGAGCACCTTAATTTCAGCTCTCCGCTTCAAATGTTCCTTCCTGTCTTCATCGCATGAAGCTTTTTCCATAAGCTGTAACATAAAATAAAATCATTGGCAATTTCAATTCACAATCTCAAATAGTACAATTATTAGAAGTATTGAAAGACTTGAATTTGTTACCTTTATACGTTGTATAATAGCACCTTTTGAAAGTAATGAATTCCGAGTCTTTCCATTCACAGGAGCATTAGCGAAGGCTGTATCTTGTGCCCATTTAAGCTCGTTGATCTCTTTGAGCATTGCTTTTCATCAACCCTGACATTGGCTTTTGGGAAGTTGTAACTCCTAGGAATTCTCCATTGCAACTTCCTTATCTATTGGCAGAGCTCAGCAAAATGCAGTGAATGAAGATAATCAATGGCAACTAATTTAGCAATTAAATTATTAGTCTTACGCGATTGCTAATCTCATCTACTACTGATAGACCTAAACCACTTTGATCTCCTTTCTTCTGGCTGGCACTAATCTCTTTCAAGAGCTTCTTTTCGTCACTCATGTTATTGGTTCCATGATGCATTTGAAAATACAAGTTCTGTATCAAATTTAAGCAGTCCCCGTAAGGCCCCTAGAAGGAGAATCAAGAACTACTAAGCATTTTGTAGGATTCATCCTTACATGGTTGTTGATCTTTTCTTCTGACTTGATAGCTCTCTCCTTGTATGCATTGTTTCCAAAAGTGAGCTTGTCTAAGTCTCGTTTTAGAGAAGCAACTTTCTTCCCTTTATTGGTCCAAGCCCTTCTGAAACTTTTCTCTCTATATTCTAAGCAGTTTAAATGGTAACGAGCCTGACTTTCTTCAAACTGTTCATAATGTCCAGAAAAGGATAATTCCTTGGAGTTTAGACACAAATTTTGTAGAAAGATTTCATTAAAAATAGACCATATTTGGTACATGTTATACACGATGGCTTCACTTATGTTTTCTCATCCTCATATCTTAGCAGTTGAATCACTATAGACCACATTATAATTAAGAACTGAACTCGAAATATGAGTTTATGATGAAAATATTTCAAGCCTACCTGTCTCTCTTGTAGTCTTTGTGTGACTTGAAATAGTTTTTCATTCGAACTCGCCAGCAGCTTCATAGTCTGTTGAATTCCAGATTCTGAATTAGGGTTTTCCTTAAGCTTCAGAAAAATAAAGTCATTAATTCTGTCATTATCACACTTCACAGCTCCACAAGCTGGACCAGCTCGTACCCCTACATTTTTAGGTTTTGCATAATTTTGCATCACGTTACTTTTAATTGCCGTAGTAGCCATAATTTGTTTGCCTAAATAAAACCAATTTCTGTCAAACGAAAGTGAAAAATGAAAATATGGAGAAGAGCTTATTTATTGCTTACAAAAGCAATCCAGGATTCTACCTTGAGTGAGTTGAATTGATAGTTATGTTTTGGTTCTTTCTCTACTGGGGAATACAAGGTCGCCTCCTACTTGCTGAGACCCTTGCACCCCACGCCAAGGAAGTCAACGCAAACCCTCCAAACTCCAACGTCCAAACAATTTCCTTTACTTTTGACAATTCCTTTTGAGTGAGTCATTTTTTGGCAAACTTTGCAACATGGATAAAAGTACAAACCACTTTGTTCTGTATAAAACAAGATACTTTGTTTCCCTAAATTCCCATCGTTTAATGAGTCTCCATTTTTCCAAGCAAAATTATAACAAGAATAATTTGTACACATTATGAAACAGGGCTCAGAGATTGATTTGACACGCAAAGCGTATTCAAGAAAGCTAAATACCATGAAGGGTCTCAGACCAAAAAATGAAAATGAGGGGTGAGGGCTTCTCCGCGTATTGGGCAATCTTTGCTTATGATTTGTCTTTGGACAATTTTGAGATTTCTTACCCTGGACCAACAGAACGTTTCTTTTTTTTTTTTCCTTTGGTGGAATACTAAATGATACATGAGATATATTATTTAAGGTACTAAATATAGAAAATTTTACATAATTAATGTTTCATTTTTTTTGAAGTCAAAAAAATTATTGTATTAAATAAAAAATAATTTTTTTAAATGAAAAGTTAATCTTAATAAAATCATTTTTTAATCATCGAGTAATCAAAGGTTATTTGTGGCTTTTTCCCTTCTTTTTTTCTCCTTTTTCTTATTTATTTCTGTAAGACGCTTGGGCAAAATGTGTAATTGGCTGGTTACTCTTACGCGTAATAATTACTAGGAAAATCAAATTCTGTTCACTCCTAATACATTATTGAGGATAAAAATCCCCTACCTCATTTCGGTGCCCCACTTTGTGCCCCAATTACCACAGTCTGTCATGTGCCTCATTCTCTTAACTTTTCTTATTCTTTGTTTGGTTTTAACAAAAAAAAAACAAAGAAAAATTTATTATTTTTTTTCTTGATTTAAACTAAAACCCTACCCCAATAATATCATAAGCGTAAAAACTTACCCTGAAAATTGAAAAATTTTAATTTGGGACTAAGCTTTTGTTATAGAGGTTTTTTTTTTCTCCCTAAAATATTTTTAATATTTTTTATTTAAAAAAACTCCAAAACCAAACAATAAATAAATATAATTAAATGAAGGAAACACGTGACATATTCTGATGTATAAGACACAAAATGAGGCACCGAAATGGGACAGTGATTTCCATCCATTATGGATGGGTCCCCGTCATTCGGCCCCAAAGGTAGTTCCAAGGCACACCACAATCTTAGGCAAAACACATGGGCCTTGGGACCGACTCCGATCTATCTCGTCATGTCCCGTTTCTTACTTCCCCTTTTTCGAGAGTTAGTCTCACTTATCACAGTCACATGCAAACATGACAGTCTGTTTCTTGTGTCGGCAGGACTTCGAGTCATGTTCTACACACTCCACCTTAACGGCTCAAAACCATGTTCAATGCCATTTTGCCTAATTTCCATACAGTGATCCAGCTTGGTGAGAAGTGCAAAAGCCCAAAGGCCGAACCCCTTTTTTGTCTTTTTGGTCAAAAGTGACAGTGGAAAGCTCAAAGCTTCATGCACTATACAAAGAACGATTATGAACATAATTTAAAGACAATGTGGGAAAGCCTAATGCAACAGTGCTGATTCCAGCATCGTTTAAAGAGTAAAATGACTTTGTCTTCGGGTTTGAAATCTTCAAACTACCATAGCCTTGCCCACAATCCAATTGAAACTCAAGTGAGGGGGAGGGCACAAATCTTGGGTTCCTAGTCCCAGGACCAGTTGCAGAAGACAAAATGATCAGTATTTAGAAACATGCATCTGATTATGAAGGAAGGATCAGAGTTTTCTTTAAGAACAAGAAAAAGAATAAAGGAACAGAATCCCAAAAGCTACAAATCAAAACCAAATTTCTAGATTATGGAGAATTTCAATGCTTGATTATCACTTGAAGTTGATATTCTTATCATGCTAGTACAACAATTGAGATAGAGGGGCCAACAAAGACATTTAAAAGTATGTATATACGTGTGAGATTGTATGGAATGAATTAAATATAAACTTATGTTTGCTCGAGCTGAAGGACAAAGAATATTACTCATGAATTTCCACTGTCACAATATTCAGATGCCAGTCCCATAAAGAGAAAATGTATACTTGTAATCATCCCCATCTGCAAATCCAATACTAGGATCTTTCCCTTCTCTGATCACATTCCTAACACTTTCTATTCTCTCAAGAATTCCCTTAACTGCTAAATCAAATGCATCCTCATGAGTCTCCAATCTAGACCTTGGATCCGCATAGACTACTCTTGGAATTAACCTTATAACCTCCTCTCTCAAGGCTGATATTCTATCTTCTGAAATTCTGAGCAATGTTTCATTGAGGTTGATTTTCCATTCGCTTAAATCCTTTACCGGTATATATACCGAATATTTAGTATAATTCTTTCGTAAATGCCATGTGTATTGGGCATAAGCAGTACCTGGATGGAAAAATACTGGAATGCACCCTGCTAAAATCGAGTCGAAAATTGATCTCCTTGTGTATGAATCCCCTGGGGGCTGCAAGCAAAATACTGAGCTCTGAAAGACCCTCATTACATTAACAGGGTTGTCACAATTGGTTGCACCATAATTACAATCTAGTAACTTGCACTGATTCTTTGAAGCTAAACATTGATCGATAATCTTGCCCCGGATGGAATTCTGATATTCAGGCCTAGGGGCACCAGCAAAGGAGAAGAGATAGTGCCGCTTTTGCCTTCGCATTCTATCCTGCCACTCAATAATCTCACTGTCCTTTGAAGGATGGAAGCATGTTGGGTATGGAATTGCATAATCATTGTTCCAGGAACTTGATTCTATTGACAACATGGACATGTTCTTGGATTCAGGCAAGAACCTAAGCTTGCTGCCCCAATCGGATTCATTATCTGTTTGTCTTCTGAAATCCCAAGCAATTCTTCCAGCAACCAAGAAATGATCTCTGCCCCACATTCTTTTCCATTCAGGCTTTTCTGCTAGCCACTTAGCAAGACCAAGAGAAGCAGAGTCCCTCACTGAAATGTTAAAACCCCAAAGATACATGCTCATATCAAGACCAGCATAAAACGGTACAAAAATAGCTGATGCTTTCGATGAATCACTGGTTAAACATTCGTACTTTTTCATCTTATTGTGAAAGATGACTTCTAACAAGAACTGATTTGTTAAGAACCAGCTATCGTTCAGCAAAACATTTTCAGGGTTTTCAATTTTAGGACCAAAACCCAAGTTCTCTAAGTAGGGACACATGTTTTTATCAGTTCCCCTAGTAAGCAACCGACAATTCTTGACTAAATCCATGTTAAATCTACTAGGAAGATCATGAACAAATATATATCTTCCCAAACAAGAATCAACATCAGGTTCCACCTTCAATTCTTCCTTTCTGTCAGCCTTTTTGTTGGCTTCATCAGTTTTGTTTACCACAACATTGACAGGTGGGTTACTGGGCAATATTGGAGAAATGCTATGATTCGAACTTTCAGTGAAATCATGGGATGAAGAATTCTGGGTGCTGATGGCATTTGCATGATTGTTATCCAAAATAGTGAGCCCACTACTCCCTCCAGTTATAGCCGAGTAATCAAAGCAAAGCAGCTCAAAAAGGAAAATAAGGGAGACAAGCAGCACAAACCAGCGTTGATTGTTGCAGCACTTTGCAGTGAAGGGCTTCTCCATCTTCACCTAAACAGGCTTCTTTCCTCTGCAACTTGGCAAGGCCACGGCTAGAAACAGTGGGGAAAATGGAGAGACTCTTGAGAACTGCATAAAAAACAAGTGAGAAACAGTGGGTGTTTGCTTATGGTGTTTTCGTAGAAGGCTAGAAGCCTTGTTTCCTTGATCTGAGGCTTAAAGTATCGAGAAGAGCCTTAAATTGAGGTGAAAGTGCGGAGGATTTCGTTGCCATTTAATTCATGCTTCGGACAAAGGGAGTTTGAAGTGTCTGGAATTGTGCCAAACTTATTGACTGAGGAAACAAACGTCCGTCACTTTGCAGGGAGATTAAAGCCAAGCAGTGCATGTGGGTCACACCTCACAACCTCTTTTGTTTTCTCTCACCGTATCTTAGGATCAGGGAAAAAATTAACTTTAGATGGTCTCAAAATTGGGTTTTTTTCTCTTCTTTTCATCATTTCTTGTGAAATTTCAAATGGCCACTATATAAATGCAGCTATTACTAGTACGCTTTTTCGGTTTAAAGGCCAAAGAAGAATTTGAGTAAAACACCAGAAGATTTAGATAAATTTATTACGTTGTTCAATTACAAATTTAATTTTTTCTAACTCAATTTTGATTAGAGTTTAATTTATATTAGGATGATTCTAAAGAGTGACTTTTTAGGCATCCAATAGTTAACTGACACTTCATTGATTTTAAAATATATTAAGATTTTAAATATACATTCACTTTCACCAAATAATTTTTCTAGAAATTGAAAAAATTATCTCTTATAATAAAGTTTAACCCTTAATTAAATTTTTTTTATTTTTTTAGGGTAAGTTTCAACCTATATTATATTTATTGTTATAGGGTTTAGTTTAAATAAAGAAAAAAATTTTATGAATTAATAAAAATTGATTTGGTGTAGAGGGGTATAAAATAATTGTGGTATATCTTTTAAAATCTATGAAGTGTCTAAATACTATTGGATACCTAAAAAGCCACATTTTAAGATCATCCTAATATAAGTTATACTCTTTTGATTAATAAGAGTCTAATATAATTAACTATATGAGACATCAAAAATGTAGAAAGCTAAGTAAAAAAAATTGGTATGTGTGTTTATCCACCGACACAAATTCTTTTTACTGCCAATTCCCATACCAAGAAACAGGATGAACATCTCAATTATATATTGCCTTTGCCTCACAATAAATGCAGAGACCAACCTACAGAAATTAAAAAGAAAGAAAAAAAAAAACTAAAGAGTGAACAATTTCGTGGCACCAACATAAAATGGCAATGGCATGAATTTCGTGGGGTAGCGTGATTTAATATTCCTTCCAATTAAGAGTAACAAACCAAAACCAAAACCAAACCCTCACCATAGGAGCATGCATGTGGGGGTCGTAAGTCACTAGATCTGCTTCGACCATTCATTTATTTCAATGAAGGAGCAAAATTAACTTTTATTCATAGTAAAATCTTTGTTTAAGTGCTACTACTTATTTATAATAGTAATTCTTTTTCCATATTAAAATAGCAATTTTAAAAAATAATTCGACAAATTTCAATCTATTATATTTAAAGGGTATTACTTTTCCTGGTAACGTTAATAACTTGCCCTTAGCACATATATTAGCTAACAGTTTTTTTTTGGGGGTTATTATTTTATTATTTTAAAACGGGTAGCAATAATTTATGCTTTATTTTCCCATATTGGCTTCAAAGGAAAATTTTTAAAGGAAAGAACGTAAATACCATGCTTTCTAGGCATTGAAATGGGCCTAACTGGGTAGCCATCTGCTGTAATCTAATCTTAATTAGAAATTTGGGCTCAACCAAAACCTTTGGCCCAAGTTTTTTTTTTTGGATAATCAAGATTTTCGTTCATCCAAAAAAATCAGTAAAACTGCTACAATCCAAACGGAATACTGCCATACAAGCAGCAGATCAAACTATACAAGGAACCGAGTACAGGGACTACACAAAGAACGCAAAACTGTGCATATAGACAAAATTGTCACTATGTACTATAAGGGGGCGTTTGGTTCGGGTAATCTGACATAACCTTGGTTATGTGATTAGCTCCATCGAAGATAACCTATACATATAACCTGAAAGATTACCAAATTGTGTTTGGTTCAACATTTGTCAATGTTAGATTAATCTGTTTGGTTGGGGGTTATGTTTTTTGTCAAAATTGATATTTTACTATTATGTTCTCACTTAAAAACTTGTAGTTTATTTCTTTTTTATACTATGTATCCTATATTTTTCAAGTCTTTTTATTTCAACAATTATATATGATTAACAAAACAAGTTTATCTTCATTGAACTTAACAAAATAATATTTATTTGTTTCATTAAATTAAATTATGCCTAATTTACATAAGAAAAAAAATATATATTTTATACTTGAGTCTTATGAAAAAATTAATTGGGTAAGTCTTATGCACAAATTATATAATTAATAATAGTTTAATGATTATATGAGTTAAGTTTAATTATATTTATTTATGACAAAAAAAAATTATGTTTCTAGTTTAATTGAACTAACATATATTTAAATAGTTTTTTAGTTAAAATATATTTAAATAGTTTAATAATTATATAAGTTAAGTTTAATAATATGCTTCTTAAAAAAATACTTAAAAAGAATGTTGTAATTCACCAATTACATTGGGTTATTGTGGTCCAAAGTAATAAAATAGTGAGGGCAAACTAGGAAAAAATTTAAGATAACTTGGTTATCTCAGAATACCTAAGAACTTGGAGGTTATCAGATAACCTGATAACCTTGGTTATCTCATTACCTCAAACCAAACAAGGGCATATAAGATAACAAAGGCCAGATAACCGGGGTTATCCTAGATAACCCCCAACCAAACGGCCCCTAAAAGCTACTCTTTAGCAAATGCTATATCCAGTTCCCATTGTGTACGCAACAGTTCATTTATTGGATCTTTTACTATGCCTGTCATTCCTGTCAGTCTAAATCGAATAGTATTTTTTACACAACAAAATAAATCATCTGACGCTCTATTCTTCTCTTTGTGTATTTTAGAATTTCTTTCTGTCCACAAGACGTAGATGTAAGCATTCCATGCAAGTTTCAATAGAGCTTTTCCTTTGATTCTCCCTAATGCCCAATTAACTTCAAAACTCCATGCCTTTGCTCTTCTTGGGAGACCACCTGCTTGCAAAATTCTGTTCCATAATTGTCGAGAAAATTCATAAGTAAAAAAAATATGGTCTCTGGGGTCTTGTTGCTGACCACAAAACAGACATTTGACATCATCCATATCAATCCCCCAACCTTTGGCCCAAGTTAGTCTTGGCCTTTATAAGATTTTTATGAACACTAATAAATGAATATAGCTGATAGCTCGGTCCAATACCTTCCGATACCTTATGAAGCAAAGGCAGCTCTATGGTGGCAATGGCACACGCAACACATAAGCTGGACTTTCAAAATCCTTTTTTTTTCTTTTTCTATATATTAATCCTTTTGGCTTTTTCTTTATTGAGTTTTGAAAATTTGATGATTTCTTCTTCTATTCTTTTGTGTAGTCTTATAGTTACGAAAGACAAGTAGGAAAGGGGAAGGAATGACCATTAGGTGGAAAAAAAGACCTAATTTTGCCAAGTCAAACAAATCTTAACACATTAATAAATGAGAGGATGAATATATATGGCAAAAACTCATAGTTGAAGAAACAACTTTAATTCAGTTACCTTATAATCTACTATTGTATCAATAAATGTCAATGATACAAATCAATTAATTCAACCCTAATGTCATATGAATACTTCCATTGAAAAAAAAAGAAAATTTATAAAAAAAATTTCAAAAATTGATAAACTAAAAATTTTGCCTACTAAACTAAACCAATATCTTGATCCTCTATATAATATGGAAATTGCTAACAGGCACCTGTTAATAGGCAATAATTGCCTTATTTTTTGTGTGAAAAGTGGAAAGTTATTGTAGACTTTATTTATTATGCATTTTTACAAATTTTTAAGGACAAGAATATCTTTAATTAAGTTTAGCCACAAAATTATATATTTAGCCCCAAATTTATAAAATTTAGTCCCAAACAAAAAATTTTAATTTTAAGGGTTAGTTTTAAATTTTCAAATATATTATTATAGGATTTTAGAAAAAAAAAAAAACTTGTCAAAGTTTAGCTTCAAATAAATCTAAGGATATTTTTGTCATTCAAATACTTTCTGACAATAATTATTACTCTTTATTAAATTCAATACTATCTTTTACCATCATTAATTGGGCTTAACCAATGCCCATAGGCACTGGTTAAGCAAACCCATCTAATATATATTAATACATAGATCCCCATACAAATATATAAAAAATATTTTGGATATCAAGAGTTGGGTAAGGTATGAATGATGAAAGAAGTAAACAATACGGCAAAATATTTTGGTTTACATATTGCAAAAAACCGTATCTAGTTTATATTTGACGTATATTTTTTAACGATTCTTCTTAGTTAGTATGTTAGTTAATTACTTCTCTAACCTTCCTTAGTTGCAACCTGGCTAGTTAGTTGTTAGCCATCAACATCTTCTATTTTTTTTCTTTCTTCTGACCATAGAAAGCCTACTTCCACGTGGTTTATTTATTTAACTTTGCCGCCGCCAGTCAGCAGCCTCCCACCGTGCTACCACCACCTCCCCACGTCTTTCAATTCAACCCTGTAAAAAGGCCTTTAGCTTCGATTTAAATATTTCATTTAGCGACGGATGCGGTCCAATATGATTCCCTTTTCCCGAGTACTATGACTCGTTCTTTTTTTTCTACGATTTTTTCTTCACGCCATCCGCAGACATTACGGTCTTTCATAATTTGTTTATTTTCGTGTCAAATTAGCTGTTTCCTCGAATAAGCACTTAATTATCTTCAAATAAATTGTTCTTTTTCTTGATTTGCGAATCGGTAATCGCCCGAGCTATAAGCTTATTACGCGGTTTGGCCGTATTTGCTCTTTGGCCCCATTGATTTCTTTCTCCCCACGATCAAGTTGTCTTTGTTTTTTATATTTGTAAAAGGAAACTTCAACAAGGAAAACAGAGTTGCCCTTTTCAATATTTTATGGGGGAGCATGAAGTTTTGAACAAGCTGTCATTCATTCATTCATTCTCCACCTTTATTTCTCGATTTATTTTTTCTTTTTCTTGATTTGTTTGGCTGCCATGAAACTTCATGTATTAGTAAGAGAGTTTTGTGTTCGGAAGCCCACGAAGAGCAAATGGAGAAGCCAGTCTGCAGGAAGAAAGTCTTGCAGCAATCAGTTTTGGTTTGTTCTGTTTTTCTCCGTTGTTTTATTCCTTTCATTACTCTGTCTTCATCATCTGTTTTTCTTTGGGAAGATGGAGGGGTTCGCTTATTTTTCTACCAGTTATAGCTCAAAGTTTCACCGAGTTTATTCTGATAGAAATCCAATTGATCCTAAAATATCATTTGACGACTCAAAGTCAAAGAAAAAGATTTATAGTAGCAAAACGGTAGAGAAGGATCAAGATTTATGCTCGGGTCGATACGTATATGTTCATGACCTTCCCAAGCGATTCAATGAAGATGTGCTAAAAAATTGTCAACTGCTTACCAGGGCTACTGATAAATCCAGTATGTGCACATATATACAAAACTTCGGTTTAGGTCCTCAGATTGAAAGCTTTGACTATTCAAATTTATGGAAGAAGAATTGGTTTTCGACGAACCAATTCTTGCTAGAGGTTATTTTCCATAACAGAATGAAGCAATACAAGTGTTTAACGAATGATTCATCAATCGCTTCTGCTATTTTTGTGCCATGTTATGCTGGCCTGGATCTTCGTCGCTATCTTTGGGGATTCGGCACCTCTAAGCGAGATTCATTGGGAATTGATTTGGTCAATTGGCTTGCAAAGAAACCTGAATGGAAAAGAATGTGGGGTAAGGATCATTTCTTAGTTTCAGGAAGGATTGCTCGGGATTTCAGGAGACAATCAGACAGGAAGTCTGACTGGGGTAGCAAGTTCAGGTTCTTGCCAGAGTCTGACAACATGTCAATGCTAACAATCGAATCAGGGTCCTGGAAGAATGACTTTGCCATACCATACCCAACATACTTCCACCCTTCAACAGATAACGAGGTTTTTCAATGGCAGGAACTCATGAGAAGACAAAACCGGCCTTACTTATTCTCTTTTGCCGGCGCCCCAAGATCCAAACAGAAAGGTTCAATAAGGAGCGAGATCATCAGCCAATGCCAAGCTTCAAAGACCTTATGCAATCTACTTGACTGCGATTCTCATAAATGTGATGATCCGGTAAATTTGATGAAGCTGTTTCAAAGCTCAATCTTTTGCTTGCAGCCTCCTGGAGATTCATTGACCAGAAGGTCAACTTTCGATTCCATTTTGGCCGGTTGTATTCCAGTGTTCTTTCACCCAGGGAGTGCTTATAAACAATATATATGGCATTTACCGAAGAAACACACCAAGTATTCTGTGTTTATATCAGCAAAGAATTTGAGACGGGGAAAAGCTAGCATCACCCAGACATTGCTTCGAGTCACCAAGGGTGAAGAGTTTGCAATGAGAGAAGAGGTCATAAGACTGATTCCTAGGATTATTTATGCCGATCCCCGGTCTAGCTTGGAGACCGTTGAAGATGCATTTGATTTAGCAATCAAGGGAATTCTGAATAGAATAGAGACATTCAGAAAGTTAAAGGAAAATGGCCTATGATTAGAATTTAGAAAACCATTTGTAAAATCAAAGCTTCAACTAGTAGGCTGTAGGTGAATTTTCTTCTTTAATTGTCAACCCAACTAGCAAAAGATGGTTAGTATTTCTTTAGCTTAATATCTAAATTGGTTCCTGAATTATAATAAAAAAAGATAAATTAGTCCATCAACTTTTATTTAGGACAGATTAGTTCTTTAACTTTTATTTTGAGACTGATAAATCCTAAATGAAAAAAATAAAGAAAATTCAAGGATCAATCTGTCCCAAAATAAAAATTCAGGGACTAATCTGTCATAATCAGTCAAGTTCAAGGGTCAATCTGTCCCAAAAAAAATTTAGGGACTAATCTATTCTAAAATAAAAGTTGATGTATAAATCTGTCTTAAATAAAAGTTGAGGGACCAATCTATTTTTTTTATATAGTTCAAAGAACAATTTAGGCATTAAATCATATTTCTTTTCTCTTAGGCATTAATTCATATTTCTTTTCTCTTGGAAATTGTCACGTATTTGTATATGCAGCAGTAGCAACATCACAAAGAAAGCCTACAGCAAAGTGATGTATGATAAAATTGTCACATATTTTATATTTGTATATAAAATCGATGATGATGATGAAAAACAAAGGAAGCCTACAGCAAAGTGATGATGGGGAAGAGCAAAGCAATTGAATTGGTTCAAGTGTCACTTGTCTTTTCCAGGAAATTGTCACTTGTCTTTTCCTGTGTTTATATAAGGGTGATAAAATCAAAAGAAGCCTAATTAATCAAAGTGATCATGGGAGGAGCAAAGCAAATGAGCAATCTGAATAAGTGAGCCCTCCAAAATTGACTTGTTTGTACGGCCACAAAGAGGCCTAAAAACTTTCAATTTCTGGATTTAAAAATCTCCCAGGATAGTAGGACTTAAGCACGTGGCAAGAGTTTATCCAATGCTGCGACAGTACAAGATTCGCCTTGGCTGAGGGACTTAGGTATCAGTCAGGGCCTCCTTGGGCCCTTCGTCGACTGGTTTGTTTGGGACTACATATAGGAGTCTACTGTTGCCACAAGGGATCTAATGCTGTAATGCTGCAACAGGAATCTCTTGGGTCAGGCCTCCTTGGGCCTTTTAAGGTATTATTTTTTGTACTTTGTAACAGAACCCCTTAGGGGTCTTATTGGGGTCTTATTGTCTGGAATGAAGGCCCACCAAAGGGAGAAGGAATCCACTTTCTAAAGACGTCAATGATTTTGTTTGCGTGCTTAGTAAAATAAATTGGATTTGATCAACAGAAAATTACTAGTAAAAAATTTGAACAAGGTGATACAAACTCCATAAATTCACAATGAATGAAAACTGCATGCAAGCTTCACAATGTAATTGCAAAAGCAAAGGCAGGGGAAAAGCGATTGAGATGATGATATGCTCATAAACAACAAAGTAAATTCATTGAAAAATATTTTTCATTTTCATTCTTTAAAAGATATAAATAAATTATCATTTAAAATATGTTAACTTAAAGAAAATGCATATATATTTTAGAAAATAGAAATGAAAATAAAATCTAAAATTAAGAACAACAAAATTATTATTTTACCAAAACCAAACAGAGCCTTTGTTCAATTGTAATTGATTCGGAACACTTGGACAAACACGCCAGGTCTAAATCCAAGAGTATTTTCAAGGAAACGAGAAAGAAAGATAAAGGAAAAGGACGGGCTCCTTTTTAATTTTGACAAAAATATGTTTGGTAAGTAAAAACAAAAGTTATTTATCAGAAAAAGCAGAATACTGGTGGTATAATGTCATGAAAATATTTTAATTTTAATGGCTTGTACAGGATTCGAGCACAGGCCCGCACGCTTCATTGGAAATTTGGAATGGATTCCTTTTGACAAAGTTTAGTACATTATGATTATTGAGCCCCGTGTTTGCAAAATTCTTTTGAGATTTCAACCAATTTATTTTTTTCATTTTCTAAAAATTGTCTCTCTTCTTACCAACCAAACAAGTTTTGGCACTCGTTTATTTTCCAAGAAAATGTAAACAGAAAAGGACACTCTTTTTCTAAAAGCAAACATGAATTTCTTTGATTTAGTCAAACTCTTACGCTTATTCCAGCCAGCATTTTCTAAGGTCCTTCGCAGAATTTTCTAAGGGTGTTTCGCAGAACCTTGTGATCGGATTGGCTTTACATAATAGGGTAATGCGAGTATGAGACTAACAAACTGTACTACACCATAAACGATTAGTACTTGGCTGCCAGACACTTCTCTATGGCAACTTTTTCTCGACCAAAATATGATGTTTTTCTAAGTTTCAGAGGTGAAGACACTCGGAAGAACTTCACTGATCATGTCTACGCTGCTTTGAGTGGAAGAGGAATTTATACCTTCAGAGATGATGATGAACTTGAAAGGGGAAAAGACATCTCCCCGAAACTGCTCTGGGCGATCAAACAATCAAAAATTTCTGTTGTGGTATTTTCAAAAGGCTATGCTTCTTCCAGGTGGCGCCTTAATGAGCTAGTGAAGATTATTGACTGCAAAAACACATTAGGGAGGACTGTTCTTCCAATCTTCCACGATATTGATCCTTCTGATGTTCGAAAACAGAGTGGCAGTTACGCAAAAGCTTTTACCGAACATGAAGAACGTTTTCAAGAAGATATGGAGATGATCAAACGGTGGAGAGCGGCTCTTACAGAAGCTGCAAATTTATCTGGTTGGGATCTGCGAAGCATTGCAGATGGGTACTTAATTCTTTCCATGATACATTATGTTTGTTTTTAAGAAGCTAGCCACTCATTTTATGATCCATTTAATGTCTGACAAATTTTGTTCTAGGCAAATCATTCTTTTCTCCTTTTTTTTTCCCCACGACTCTTCCATATCTCATACTTAATTAATTCACAGGCATGAATCAAAATTTATCCAGAAGATTGTGGAAGATGTCCTCAGGAAATTGAACCGCAATTACTTGCATGTTGCCACTCACCCAGTTGCTATAGAATTCCGAGTCAAGGAAGTGAAGGGCTTAGTGAGCATGGGATCTGATGATGTTCGCATAGTGGGCATCTACGGAGTGGGTGGTATAGGTAAGACCACAATTGCAAAAGCTGTCTATAACTCTCTCTGTGATGGATTCGACGGGAGCAGTTTCCTTTCAGATATTAAAGATTACTCTAAGCGGGCTAATTCTCTTGTTACTATACAACAACAACTTCTCTCCGATATCCTGAATTTGAAAAGTGTGATCAGGATAGATAATGTTGATAGGGGAATGAACTTGATCCAGGAAAGGCTTAGTAACCAGAGAGTTTTTTTTGTTCTTGATGATGTCGATGATTCAACGCAGCTGATGGCATTAGTTGGGAATCGGAACTGGTTTGGTCCAGGAACTAGAATTATTGTCACAACCAGAGATGAGCGTTTGCTGACCGAATTAGAGGTGGATAGAAGATACAAAGTTGAAAACTTGAATTTTGCGGATTCTATGGAGCTTTTCTGTTGGCATGCGTTTAGGAGGCCTACACCAAAAGATGATTACTTGCAACTTTCCAAGAGTGTGGTTAATCATGTTCAGGGACTTCCCTTGGCTCTTGAAGTTTTGGGTTCTTCTTTGTTTAAAAGAAGCCAGCTTGAATGGAAAAGTGTGGTGGAAAAATTACAACAAATACCTGATAGCCGGATTCATCAGAAGCTTAGGATAAGTTTTGATACATTAGATGACGAATTCATAAAGGCCACATTTCTTGATATCGCATGCTTCTTTGTTGGGATGGATAAAGAATATGTGATGACAATACTAGATGGCCGCGGCTTCTTGCCCGTATTCGGTGTTAGTGTTCTCTTGGAGAGGTCCCTTATCGCAATTGACCAATATAATCATAAGATAAAAATGCATGATCTACTCCGAGACATGGGAAGAGAAATTGTTTGTGAAACATCGCCAAATGAAATCGGAAAACGCAGCAGACTGTGGTCCTATCAGGACGTAGTGGATGTCCTAAGACAGCACGAGGTAAAAGTTGAATGCATCCACCAATAAATCTAAGGACTTCCTTACATATAATCATATATAGTACTAGTTACTACCTTGGCAAGTATTGTGATTTACTAAAGTGACAATATTCTTGTAGGGAACCAAGGCAGTGGAAGGTCTTAGCCTAGATGTATCAGCCGAAGACGATGCCATTGTGGTCGAAACCGAAGCATTTGCAAAGATGATCCATTTAAAATTGCTGAAAATCAACTCTTTACTTTTTAATAATGGCTGCTATGAAAATTTTTCCAAAGAATTAATGTGGCTTTGTTGGCATAGATGTCCTTTACAGGTTTTGCCACCCAACCTTGATTTGGACAACCTGGCTGTTCTTGACATGCGCTTTAGTTGTGTCAAAAAAGTTTGGAAGGAGACTAAGGTAATTAAATCTCTTTTGCAATGCCAGTTGATTTTTTAAAATTTTTATTTCTATGTTCGTTTTAATTTTTTCATTGCTAAATGATTCTTTTCCTGTTCATTTTCTTGCTGCACAGTCTCTCGATAAGCTGAAAATACTAGATCTCAGTTTTTCAATATGCCTTACGGAGACACCAAACTTTGCTAGACTCTCAAGTTTGGAAAGACTTCAACTTGAAGGGTGCACGAATTTAACTAAGGTTCATAAATCCATTGGGAATCTGGAAAGGCTTGTATTCTTGAATCTGGAGGACTGCAACAACTTAAGGGAGCTTCCAGACAGCATTTGCAACTTAACATCTCTTGAGACTCTGAATCTCAGTGGTTGCTCCAAACTTAGAAGTTTTCCAATGCATTGGGGCAAGTTGGAAGCCTTGAGAATGCTTCTTGCAGATGGAATTGATATTGCACGATTACCTCCTTCCTTGGGTCATTTGAAGAACCTTGAGCATCTGTCATTAGCTGGATGTAAAGAAGAGTTGTCCACGAACAAGTCTTGGTTCTCATGCTTTTCATCATGGATTTCACCAAAATGTATGGGTTCTCCCACCTTGTTACCAGCTGCCATGTTTTCTCATTTAAGCTCGTTAAAAATCCTTAGTCTTAGAGACCGAAACCTCTCGGACGCTGACATTTCCATTGATTTTGGGAGTTTCCCATTTCTTCACGATTTGGTCTTAAGGGGAAACAAGTTCTGTAGCCTACCCGTTGGAATCAGCAGTCATTCTAATTTATATTATCTGGATTTGGATGATTGCACAAACCTTCAATCAATTCCAGAGCTTCCTCCAAATTTAGACCATTTGAGTGCCAGGCAGTGCACATCAATCATTAGGCACCCAAATTTATCAAACATAGGTTGGAATGTTAAGCAATTCGCAATAACTAATTGTCGCAAAATAATTGACATTGACGGATACTGGGATCTTCGTACTTTGTCATTTCCTCGAAAGGGTTTCAGTTGGACTGATGATGTAAGCTCTCTCTCTCTCTCTCTCTCTCTCTCTCTTCCCTTGTTCACTTGCTCTATCTCTCTCCTCTCCATGTTAATGTTCATAATGAACTATTTCATTGAAACAGGGGCTTTTTTGGTCCAAGGCTAGGTATTTGGAAGCATGCTTTCGTGCTAGAGAGGTGCCAGATTGGTTCGAGTATAAAGAAACCGGATCTTCATTATCTTTTTGTATGCCTTCACATTCACTCCCAACTGGCGAAAAACTGCGAGGCATGATTTTGTGCGTTATTATTGGGCCGGTCAGTGGAGAATGTAAGAACAGCACTTATGCATCTTCTGGACTTAACATATGGCTCAAGAATAAAACAAAGGGCCGCGAGACTTTTGATAGGGCGAGTTCTTATATCGTGGACGCGGAGATAAGTCAAGATCATGCATGGGTAAGCTATATGAAGCACTTCATTTTTGAGGATATAAACGCAGAGGAAAGAGATGAAATTGAAGTTTGTGTTGAGGCTCAAGGCAGAATTACTGTCAAGAAATGTGGTACCCATCTACCAACTTGATCAAATTGATTGAAGTTTTATTCCCATTCTGGTAAGCCATTTTTCCATGCATGACAAACGAAGTTACAAAGTGCAAAAAGAAGAAACAAACAGGGACTGCTTGCATTGCATCTGGCTGTAAAAGGATCTACTCTACTAGTACTAGCTAGCTAAAGCTCCGTTCGTCTAATTTGAGCATCGAACTTGTAATAAACCATCTATTGATCTTCTTCCATTTTCCATTTTATTTGTGAAGTGTATGTATCAAGTGTTTTTTTTTCTCAGTCATTGGTTATTTTGGGTCGGAGTAAAGTTGTATATGGCTGCTAGAAAATTAAAAAAAACATAATTTTTTTGTTTATTAAGATTAAAACTTGCTTGGACTTTTTTTTAACAAAACAAAAAAAAGAACCTTCGACTTTTTTTTTATTTAAATTTTGTTGCCTCAAGTTGGCTAAATTTCATTGAACAAAAAGAAAAGGATTAATTTAGATTAGACATCATAAATATACCATACTTTTAATTTTATTTCCAAATGAACTCTTTTAAGGCATCCAAATCAGTTTCTTTTTTCCTCTAGATCTATTTATTTAGCGATTATTAGTTTTTACGATCTCTCTAAGTTTAAGTGCCTTCTTGGCCAAAAAAAATGTTTAAGGGCCTTTACATAACAATAATTAATATAAAATAAATACTAATATTATATTCATTTATTTCATGAAGAAGTGAAAAATAGAATAGTCCACATAAATAGAATCCAACAAAAAGGGTTAACCCAAGTAAACAGAATCCAATTCTAAGGAACCAAATCCAGGGCAATCCCAAATTCTATAGAGCCCCAGTCCCCACCCCAACCATTACACACATCCCAACCCAACCCAACCCAACCCTACTGGGCTTTTGTAAGAATTTTTGTGAATACATTTAGTATATATAAATAAATTTAATTGAAAAAAAAAAAACAAACAAATTTTAGTACCGAGTATTTGATTTTGACTACTTTCTCCAAATCCAATGTGGCATTACAATTTTAACATAGCAGAACCGTCAAAAGTTTCTTCTTTGGGAACTCGACGATTCTTCCATTGACCCCCTTTCCACAAACACCTTCCCCGACCGAACAAATAACGTGCATCTGCTAAATGGACTCAACCGCAGCCTCTGCATCCGCCGGCAGCGGAGGCGGAGGAGGAGGAGGAGGCCCGGCGCCTTTCCATCTAAAGACATACGACATGGTGGACGACTCATCGACGGACGAGATCGTGTCCTGGAGCTCCAACAAAAACAGCTTTGTGGTTTGGAACCCCCCCTGAATTTGCCCGCCTTTTGCTTCCCACCTATTTCAAGCACAATAACTTCACCAGCTTCATCAGACAGCTTAATACCTATGTGGGTTTTCTTTTCATGTTGCTTTTTCTTTCCGGGTTTTTATTGAATTCTTTGATAATCAGAGCTAACCATGGATTCTATGTAGCGTTTAGCTTGCATTTGGATAATTGTTTTTCTTTCTAGCTGTGACAAGTTTCTGGTAGCAGACATATGGGAGTAAATTAGTTAGTGCATTTTTGTTTCTTTACATATGGGAATTTTATTCAATTTTTGTTCCTTTCTAACAATGGCTTAAACAACTTATGTTTCAAACTGATCACTAATTTAATCTTTGGCGTGAAGCCAGCAAGAACATTTGAGGTCAACCTAAAGTCTGTTGTTATCATTGGTAAAGTATGTTCTTTGAAGGTACCCAAAGGAAAAAGTTTGTTCTTTGAGGGTTGGGGTGTTTTCTTAGTCAATGAACTATTGAACTATAGACGTGAATCAATCTTGTAAATAAAACGTGGGGTTTATAGTAAGTCTTTTCTACAATGGAATTATAAGTATTTTATCTTCTGCATAATTGTTTCTGAATTTCATTTTTATTGGTTGTGTATTTCTCTTAGAAAGTACCTTCTAACTCTCAGCCAATAGATTCATAATTTTTGCATATTCCATTCAATGGGGTGCTGAAAGAAGAATAACAGTTTTTTCTGTTTGCTATGATTTGCTCAGTGTTAGATATATTAGGATTGGGAGTGCCTAAGCTTGTTCTAAGGGTGTCTCGCAGAAGTTTGTGATCTGATTTAGCCCTTTATAGTAGTGAAAGTATGAGACTAACACACTGTACTAGATCTTAAAGATTACTTGGTTGCCAGAAACTTCTCGATGGCATCTTCTTCTCTCCCAGAGTTTCAATATTAAGTTTTTCTAAGTTTCAGAGGTGACACTCGGAGGAACTTCACTGATCATCTCTACAATGCGTTGGTGATTGCAGGAGTGAATACCTTCAGAGATGATGATGAACTTGAAAGGGGAAAAGACATCTCCTCGGAACTGCACAAAGCGATCCAAGAATCAAAGATTTCTCTTGTGGTATTTTCAAAAGGCTATGCTTCTTCCAGGTGGTGCCTTAATGAGCTTGTGAAGATTACTGATTGCAAAGACATATTAGGCCAGATTGTTATTCCAGTCTTCTACGACATCGATCCTTATGATGTTTGGAAATAGAGAGATAGTTACACGGAAGCTTTTGCTGAACATGAAGAATGTCTTCAAGAAGATACGGAGATGATCAAGTGGTGGAGAGCAGCTCTTACAGAAGCTGCAGATTTATCTGGTTGGGATCTCCAAAACGTTGCAGATGGGTACATAATTCCTTCCATGATAGATTATATATGGCTTAATACATAAAATAGCTCTTCAACTTGTACGAAACCGTTATTTTAGCCCTATAACTTTTATTTTGGATCTTTTTTACCATCGAACTGTGATTTTTTGAAAATTATAGCCTTGGTGTTGACATGACGTAACATGAAAATTCCATGTATCGGTGTTTGTTGTCTGGATATGTCACATCAGCATCAAGGGTTACATTATTTTAAAATCGAAGTTCGAGAGTAAAAAAATCCAAAATAAAATTGAAGAAAATGACAATTTTATACAAGTTCGAGAGTCACTTTATGTTTGTTTTTAAGAAGCTAACCACTCATTTTAAGATCTAATGTGTGTAAAATTTTTATTCTAGGCAAATCTCACTAAAACATTTATTATCTATAACTACACATTTAATGTAGTTGTAATTATACTATAGATTTTCTGTTTAGATGCACTTTAAAATTTAATATCCATTAAAAAGTGTAGCCAACTTTTGCATACACTGGCTAAGGCTACTTCAGTGAAAAATGTAGCGTTTAGTAAAAAAAGATTGCATATTCACTAGTGTAGCCTTAGTTAGTGTATGCAAAAGTTTGGCTTCACTTTTTAATGCATTTTCATTTAAGAAGTGCATCTAATTAAGTTAATAACATATAATTTAAAAGCATTTAGATTCACTAATCTAATTACAACTAAATAAATGTTCCCAAAAACCAAAAATGTTGTGTCTTTTTTTTATTTTTTAATTTCTTGACTCTTCCATATCTCTAACTTAATGAATTCAAAGGCATGAATCAAAATTTATCCGGAAGATTGTGGAAGATGTCTGGGGGAAAGTAAACCGTAAAGTCCGTAGTTACTTGCATGTTGCCACTCACCAAGTCGGTATAGAATTCCCAGTCGAAAAAGTGATGGAATGGGTGGTATAGGTAAGACCACAATTGCAAAAGCTGTCTATAACTCTGTGATGGATTTGATGGAAGCCGTTTCCTTTCAGATATTAAAGACAACTCTAAGCAGGCTAATGGTCTTGCTACTATACAACAACAACTTCTTTCCGATATCCTGATCAATATGAAAAGTATGATCAGGGATAGATAATGTTGACAGGGGAGCGGTTTTGATCCAGGAAAGGCTTTGTAATCGGAGAGTTTTTATTGTTCTTGATGATGTCGATGATTTGAAACAATTGAAGTCATTAGCTGGGAAGGGGGAGTGGTTTGGTCCAGGAACTAGGATCATTTTCACCACAAGAGATGAGCGTTTGCTGACCGAATTAAAACGAACAAAATGAATTAAAATAAATCAACCACAAGTACGGTATACCATGTCCCCATTACCTTCGACAGCTAGAATGGGGATAAAAAATTCTGGTGCCTCATTACAAAACTTAAACATGGAGGAGTAAAAGTAGCTTCATAAAGAAAACCCAGGGAAGGCAGGGCAGGAGCTTTGATTCGAGATCACAAAGGACAATGGGTTGTGGGCCGTTGTAGACATTTACCCTTTGCCACAACTGTAGAAGCAGAATTGTTATCTAGTCACTTGTTACCTCACGTCTCCTCCTTCCTTTGTGTCAAACTGCATATTTTCCCTTTTTTTTTTTCATCAACTTACATCTTTTCTCTCTAGTTCCAATCTAACCTGGTACCCCAATCTTTTCTCTATAGTCCGGATCTAACCAGATACCCTAACCTTCTTTTAAACCTATCTAACTTGAAACTTTTAATTATGTTCAATGTAAAAAATTATATTTTTTAACATTTATAAAACCTTAATATTCCCAGCCAATTAAAAAAAACCTTAATATTCCCAGTCAATAAATTTTTTATTCATTATTAAAATTTATGTATCTTAATCTTATATATATACACACACACACATGTTTTATTTAAATTCAACAATTTACCTATTTACAATACATTTATCCTTAATTTATATTACTAATAAATGTCATCTTCAAATATAATCTCCTTATTATATACTTATTTTACAAAATGTAATTGACTTATTAATAATTACTTTTTATCATGGTACCAATGAATAAATATTTTTAATAGACTATCCTTTTTTAAAAATTTCCCTAAGTTGTTTTTATCATGTTTAGTTTGAGAGAATTTTTTTTTGTTTGCTCATTGTTTTATGTGTGTATGTTCTTTACATATATATAAAGTTTATAATATGATATAAGTATATTTTCTCCTTATTAATTTATTAAATCGCAGTACATATTTTCCATGATTTTTAATATGACTTATAGTTTTTCAATGTACACATAAGAGGTTAAATTTGATTAGTAATCATTTATGATTTTAGGGATTTTGTTTCTTCTTTTCTATATATATATGTCATTGAAAAATATGAATATTATTAATAAATTATAGAAATTTCATATTTCTTTATGATCTGTGTATCAAAATTATTTTTTAATATATTTATTCCTTTTTTGGTCTGTATATAGTATTTAACATATCATTTATTCCGTATTCGTCTTTATAATTTGAACATATTATTTGTCCCTATCAATCTTTTCATTTTTTTAAAAAATAATAAATATTTAAAATTAAAAATCCCGGGTAGAGTTAATTAAGCCTTTAGAAGATTAAATGTTGACAATTGGAAGGATATATGACAAAATAACATGGAGGAAGAGCCAAATTGGGACAAGTTATACAAAGAGTCTAAGTTCACTTTACCAATTTCTAAAGTAATTTTATGTAACCCTAACATTAATTATAAATAAATACTTTAGGGATCTTAAAGATCACCTACTCTGTATTATTTTATTGTATTTTTCGTTTGGAGTCTTCGGCATTTAAATAAGATTGAAGATCATGACTAATTTGGAGACATCTTTTGGATTTTTCTTCTATTCTTCTTAATTTATTCTTCTTCTATGTCAATGATTTCTTATTTTATTTTTATTTTTATTATACTTAATAACCCCAAAGTATGATTTGATTTCTTATGGTTAAATCTATTTTTTATATACTTAATTTTGATTCCACATCTGACCTACATAAAATTTGTTCTTTGTGATTGTGGGAGCCGGGAAAATAGGCATAATTAAATTAGATTAGACATATAGACATATTCTAATTGATTGTGATAGCGCTAAATATTAGGCTTTTAATATTTTTAACTAATTAGTTTATGCATTGACAAGTGATAATCATTTAACTATGAAAGTTTAATTGAATTTGAGAGAATTTTTCATTTAAAGAAAATGTAACATTCATTGATTCAAATGAAATTGCATCCATTATACAAAAAAAAAAAAACTGAAAATTACAATAGATTCAAACTTGATATCCTCTGGATCTTGTTTCATAACTCGAGTCATATCTTGCTGACTATTTTGAATCTCGATCCTTCTTCATGAGTCTCTAGCACGTCCATCACTCTTTCATCTTGTTTCATAACTCGAGTCATCTTGCCGACTATTTTGAATCTCGAACCTTCTTCATGAATCTCTAGCATGTCCATTATTCTCTCACTTTTGCTTCGTGCTTTTCCCAATCGAATGCTTTCATCAGCGACAAAGAAGTGACTGATTCGAAATCTTCCTTGATTGACCCATAAGACATAAAATAAAATCTCACAATCTAAGGTTAACAGTCTTAGATTTACTGTAACTTGACATAAAGATAAAGTGAAACTAGACTGATTAACTGACTCAGATAAAACTGAGACTTGAATATTCAAATCAAAAGATCTAGGGCTTATTTAAGTAAAAGTAAAGAAAATTACAATGAAATATGAAATCAGACCCCCTCCTCTCCCTTAACGGTAATAGTCAACGAGGATGATGAGTAAACGAAAAAGACGTAAAAAGAAAACTTTGAAGAAGAGAGGGAATTTGAGAAAATCCTTAAGTAATTTAGTGATTGTTCTTAATCCAGTTATTTAATTCAGACTTGATTAATTTAATACCTATAAAAGAAATCTAAATTCTGACATTCACAACATTGATTTTTTTTTCTAATTATTTCAACTTGTCCTTTATATTTTAGATTTCAATTCATTTAGCTTTATTTATTTTTGCTTAGAATACTCCAAGATTTAATTATATGCAGCGATTCTGTGTTGAGCAAATGCTCGAGTTTATTATGTTTTATATATGCGTTATTTCAAACAAGACAAGATAATGCATCTTGATAAACAAGAGAAAAGCAAGTTGTATTAATTAAAAATCAATTATATACATGAGATACTGCATTTGAATTGATGTTAAGTTCTTTGTAATTATAATTTTCTTATTTATCCTCCAATATATTTGTTTTGGGTTTGTGGCAAAAAATCTTAATTTAAAGCAAATATAATAAATAAAAAAATATACTGTATAAAAAGTAGCGATCAAAAGGAAGCAAGCATTAATTAGGAAAAATTAAATTCTACTGTAAAACAAAATTATAGTAAAACTTTTTTTAAAAAAGCAATGAAATTAACAAGAGCACAAGTAACATATGAGAAGTTCTGTGTATTATATATGGTAAATTAAAGTGTAAATTTTAAGGAATTAATTAATTATAGGGATGCCATGCCAGTCTTCTATGTATATATAGATAAGCTTGAAGTCTGAAGACATCTTGGAGTATATATACATGGTTATAAGCAGTGGAGTGATTTGAGAATATGGAGATGATGAGGATGGAGCCCGAACCCTGAAACCCAAATGGCGTGGATACTAGTGGTGACTTGTCTGTTGTGGTTCATAATTAGTAGCCATGCCGATGCGTGTTGGGAGGATGAGAGAATTGCTTTCTTGCGTCGCAAATCTTTCTTCAATGATCCTTATCGCTACTAATTTGAATGACTGGGTGGAGATAAAAGGGTTCAGATTGCTGTGACTTGTGAATGAGAAAGGGGTCGCGTCATCAATTTTTAAATTTTAATAATTTTATTATATTATATACTGCTATTGTTTTTATTGATTAAAAGTGCCACTAACACGGTAACTCCTATAAATCAATACTCATCTCCTGTAGGTTTTGCAAAACAATCATCTACGCATTGGAGACCCCTAATTTAGGTGGAACTCTTCGAATAATAACATCCTTTGACAAATATGCAGTCTTTCATCTTTAAAGACTTTATATTTTGAGGAAAAATAACTTTGAGGGAACGCTATATTCAATGAAAGATTGCTTTTCATCTTTATCCATTAAACTAAATACAATTATTTAGGATAGCGGATGCACAAGTTCTACTTCTGGTCAATGAAATGAAGGATAGCCTGAAAAATTACGGATGGAGGATTCATAAGACTAGACTTGTCATCAGAGATATAAAGAAGTTTTATAGCTTTGTACCAGAACAAAAGCTGAGAAGAGATTCATTCCTAGGAAAGCAAACATGACAGCACTTCAGACCAAAAAAAAACATGACAGCACTTCGTCATCAAAAGTGTCCATCAAAAGTGTAGATGTGCAGCTTAGGCAAACCTAGGTACTATCCTTCGTCATTTGTGCATAGCTTGAGTCGTGATGGCTTACCAGCACTCCACGTAGTGTAAGTAGTTAAACATATGGGGCCACTAGATGTTACTATGGTCACCTCAATTGTGGGCCCACTAGATGTATTTCTTTTTTTGATTTCTTACACTTGAACCTCACTTTGTATACACCACTTAATAAAATTATGAAAATTTTGTTAAATATAAAATTCTTATATAAGTCACAAATCTCACTTTGTAGTAAGTACTAACATCAGAGTTTTCTGTTTGATATTGAACTGAAATATTTCTTTGGTTGGTCAGAAAAAAAAATACAATTATTTAGGAAAGCTTTCATTATCTACTTTTAATGTTAATTGGACTTACATGCTATTACTTTATAGTAGTATTTGGCATGAATAGATTCGAATAATTTAACAAATTTCAAGACGTTGGATTTAAGCGGAGACAGCATTGAAAGTCTTCTATCGAAAACATAATTTTTGTACTCTCCTTTTTTTCTTCCAGACTAGGCTTCGAAAGCCCCAAAATAGTTTTGAGATTCCTTTTCTTTTTCCTTTTATTTCAAGAATTTGCCCATTCCAACAAATCCCCTGTCTACAACATATGAAGATGTTTTAATGTTTATGCGGATTATATATAATTGATACAAATACGGGTAGAGTACTTTATTCACCATATGAAGGAGTTCGGTTCCAAATGTTTCCTGTAGAGAGTTTGGTTTCTTTCTTTTTTTGGCCAGAAGAGAATTTGGTTTCTTTAAAACATCATTTTTCATAAACATCCCGTGATTGGTTTGAGATAGTATTTCTTTCTTTCATGATAAAAAGAAGTCCATTTTTTTCCCTATAGCTGTTAGTAAAAATTTTGATGTTGTCGATTCATCAGATATGCATCAAATACATCAGCATCGGCATCGCTGTTAACTTCCAAAGACCCTGTGTGATGTCAATGGAAGGAAACTTTGGGCAAAGGCCCCATTTTGGACGGTCAGTCAGTGTATTTTCTTCTACCTCTTAGAATTTCGTAAAGCCAACTTTGAATGAAATATACTTGTCATTTTTTGCACAAAAGTATACTAGTAACTAGTCGTCATCACCAACGTGGGGTTGGATTGAGTGGTAAGCAGCTTGTTCCAGCTTAAGCAGGTCTTGGATTCGAGATCTTGCGTACGCAGCTGCTCTCGTTGGGAGATTTACCCATCATATCCAGGTGCATGACGTGAGTCGAACCCAGATTAGTCAGAGTGAAGCTCTGAATATCAGGTGGGAAACCAAACAAAAAAAGACTAGTCTTCATCTTTAACCAAAAAAAAAGAACAAAACTAGTTGTCATCATTTGTTGAAATCACACTTAGGGATGTCAACGGAGGGGCAAAATGCGGGGGGTATGTTCCCCGTCCCCAAACCTGACTCCCATGATCCGTCCCCGTCCCTGACCCCGAACCCGAGTTTGGGGAGGGATTTTTCCCCATCCCCAACCCCGCAGGAAATTTGACGGAGACGGGGAATTCCTGACCCCGATTTATATATATATATAAAATATATATTTATGTTATTAAAAAATATATTTTACTATTTTATTATAAAAAAAGCGCCATAAAAAATTTACATAAACATAATTGTAAATATGTCTTTTGTTAATAAAATTAAATTTATTACTTGGTTTTCATTTTAAATTTATATATATCATGATATATTGCATTTAATATAAATATAATATACATTATATATAAAAATAGTATATGTTTTCTCTAAAAAAATATATATCTTTACTTTTTTGTTTGTTTAAAATTTATATCTATATATTACTAATAAACATAATATAATATATATAAAAAATATATAAAAAGGAATTTGGGGACGGGGACGGGGACGGGGACGGGAGGGTATTCCCCGTCCCGTTCCCGACCCCGCCAGGGAATAAAAAAAAGCTCCCATCCCCGACCCCGTTCCCCAATTTTCTTCCCCAACCCCGAACCCATTAGGATGGGGCGTCGGATTCCCCAACGGGAACAGGGAAAATTGACATCCCTAATCACACTCTCCCCCATAGACTACCAGCTAGGAAAATTTTGCAATGAGACCAATTGCCTTGTATCTAGCCAATTAACTTATACAGTATTTGTTATTTTATGCCTTGAATTTATGATCTAGTTAAATTATGATCTAACCTAAAATAGTTGGGACTTAGCCCAAATTGAACTGCATCCATAATTTCTATATTGGTGACTAAATAAGGTGTATGTAGGGTTTTATCCCTGCAATATGTACTATTCTCTTTCAAGAAAGAAATAAGAAAACTGTCTCCAGCCCGTGGACGTAGGTCGAATTGACCAAACCACGTAAATCTTATGTGTTCTTATTTTATTTTCTTATTTAATTTTCTTGCTTCCACATAACAATTGGTATCAGAGCCTAGAAGATTTCATGTGCTCAATTTGTTGATTGAGATGGCGTCTATTCACAAGTTCGACATTGAGAAATTCAATGGGTCGAATGATTTCACCCTATGGCAGGTGAAGATGCGGGGGTGTGCAGTGGTTGTTAAAAAAGGATGAATTACCTACATATTTGAAGGCGGGGGAGAAAGAAAAGATCATGGCGAAGGCTCATAGTGCAATCTTGTTGAGTCTGACAAATGAAGTTTTGAGAGAGGTGGCTACAAAAAAAACTAATGCAGGGATTATACATGGCACTTGAAACCAAGTACAATAAGAAATCCATAACGAACTGCATATACCATAAGCATCGACTGTACATGTTAAAGATGGCAGAGAATACACTGATAAAAGATCATCTCGATATGTTTAACCAGATAATGCTTGATCTTCAAGCTACTGGTGTTAAGGTTGATAAGGAAGATCAGACTGTTATTTTTTTATGCTCATTGCCTAAGTCCTTTGATAACTTTTGTGGGATTATGCTATATGGTAGAGACTCTATCAGTCTTAATGACGTGAATGATGCTTTGTTATCTAAGGAATTGAATAAAAAGGTTACTGGTCTTGGCGAAAATGGATCAGATTCAGGTTTGATTGTTAGTAGAGATAGATCCAAAGAAAGGGATAACGTGAGTAGAAAATCATGTTTAAAATCGAGACATGGTATTCAATGTTATCGCTATAAGGAGAAAAGGCACTTGAGGAGAGATTGTCTGGAACGAAAGAAAAGCGAAAAGAAGGAAACAAGTGGAAAAGCTAATGTTGCAGTAGCACTGGATAGCTCCGATGAAGGAGATGGTAATGATGTTCTGACTGTTAGTACTCTAAGTTCTGCAAATTCATGGGTCTTTGATACTGGTGCGTTTTATCATATGACTTTTACAAAAGATTTGTTTATTGCTTTTAAGCAGTGGAATAGTGTTGTGAAATTGGGTAATGATATGGCGCTTTGTATCAAAGGAAATGGTTCCGTGCAGATCAAGATATGTGATGGTATGCTTAGAACACTTGATGTGTGGTATGTTCCTGATCTACAGAAGAACTTGATTTCCTCGGGAACTCTGGATAAACAAAGTTATAGCTAATCTGGTTAAAATGGGCAGATTAAAATTTCTAAGGGTGCTCTAACTGTCATGAAAGGTAAATTGTATTAAGGAATTTACATATTGACAGGAAATTTAATGATGGGAACAACAGCAGTCTCTCGGTCCTTAGAGCAGCATGATGATGGTTCTACAGAACTATGGCATCGTAGATTAGGCCATATCAGTGAAAAGGGACTTGCAATATTGAGTAAGCAAGGATTGTTATATGGTGCTGAAACTGGGAAGCTAAAATTTTGTGAGACTTGTGTTATAGGCAAGTAGCACAGGGTAAAGTTCAGTTTCGACAAGCACACTTCTATGGATGTTCTTGAGTATGTCCATTCAGATTTGTGGGGTCCTATTTCAGTTGAAACTCATGATAGCTGTAAGTATTTTGTAACCTTCATTGATGACTACTTTAGAAAAGTTTGGGTGTATTTTTTGAAATCAAAAGATGAGGTGTTTGGGAAGTTCAAGGAGTGGAGGACTATGGTTGAAAAATGCACTGGTAAACAAGTCAAGATACTCAAACTGATAATGGGTTAGAATTCTATAATACCCAGTTTGATGAGTTCTGCAAGAAATAAGGTATAGTGAGCATCACACTGTACGACATGCACCACAATAGAATGAAGTTGCAGAACACATGAATCAAACACTTCTGCAGTGTGCTCGATGGATGCGATTGAATGCTGGTCTACCAAAGCAATTTTGGGCTAAAACAGTTAATATTGCTTGTTATCTGGTGAATAGATCTCCATCAACTGTAATAGATTTTAAGACTCCTCAAGAGGTATGGTACGGTTCTCCATATGATTATTCTGGCTTGCGTATATTTGGCTATTCTGCTTATGCTCATGTTGATTATGGTAAACTAGAGCCTAGGGCAGTGAAATGCATATTTCTAAGGTATGCTACTGGAGTTAAAGGGTACAGACTCTGGTGTACTGAAACTAGTAGAACTTCGAAATTTTTTATTAGCAGAGATGTAACTTTTGATGAGTCTGCTATGTTTGGTCAGAAGGAGGAGTGTGATATTCTTGCAGGTAACAAAGATTAAGGTGCTAGGCAGAATGTGGAGTTTGATATTCAAATTCTAAAAAAGATGATTACTAGTTCTGTAGAACAGCCCAAGAATGTACACGAAGAATAAGATTTAGGAAGTATAGCAGAAAGAAGAACCAAAAGGGAAATCAGAAAGCCAACGAGGTATGCAAATTGTGTTGATGATTTTGATGTTAATCATAATGCATATGCTCTAGCAATTGCAGAAAGCATTGATTCAGATGAACCTCAATCATATAAAGAAGCGGTTCATAGTAAATAAGCATCAGAATGGCTAATTGCCATGACGAATAGATGCAGTCCCTTGTAAAGAATGAAATATGAGATCTTGTACCATTATCGAAAGGTGTAAAGCCAGTGGGGTGTAAATGGTTCTTTAATAGAAAAGAAGGTATCCCCGGAGTTGAATCAACTAGGTTCAAAGCACAGCTTGTGGCAAAGGGGTTTTCACAGAATGAGGGAATAGACTATCATGAAGTATTCTCACCTATTGTGAAACATAAAACGATACGAGTTCTTCTTGTAATACCCGTACCAAATATCTGTTTCTTTTCGCCAATTAGGGCGTGCGCTAGTTAGTAAGAGAAAGAGTGGTAAAGCTTTACTTAAGTGGTGAAAAGGACATGGATGGGATTAAGTGATTAGTTAGGAATTTGTAGTAAGGTTAGAAATTTAAACTGAAATTGTTAACAAATGACAGAGGATTTGAAAATTTCACTGTAAATGGTTCAAGAGTAGACGGTCTGAAGAGTAGAATTATACACTGAAAATTTCATTACACTGACTTGGGATATAGATGGAATTTTAATGATTGTTGGAGGACAAAATGGGAACTAAGAACAAAATTATCTTTTATGGACTTCATCACATGATGACAAGTGTCATTGGCTTAGGAATGAATGGCCAAGATTTGGGACAAATTTCATCATCTTATAGAAGAGGAAATCCGGCCATGCATGTGTTATTTCTAGAAAATTCATCCAATATTTATGGTTGTCTTCAACCTTGAGAAAAGATGAGAAAACCTCTATGGTTAAAACCTTGAAACCTTCCACCACAAAACACAAGTCTTAAATTCTCCAAACAAGTCTACCGAAATTTCCTATCAAAATAAACCTCTTGATTAGCTCATCAACATTCCTAAATCAATTTCAATAAATTCAAGCTAAGTAAGGAGAAATTGCAATTGGAAAGTTTAAGGTTCTTGGTGGGTTATCGTAATTCCAAGATGGGAGATAGACAATCAAGGAGGAGCAAACCCGACCGGAGCCAACCCGACCAGAGCCAACATTCCTTTCCAATGGCGAGTCCTCTTTTAAGGAAAATTTGCGTGTGGTATAGTGGGAGTGTATACCCTCCCCAAACCTGTGAGTGGGACTTTACCGACCTAAATAAATGTTTTGCTATTTAGATTACTTTTTCCTAATTACAATGATTTGTTTCTCTTAAACTTCAATTGGTTTATGATGGTTACCTACGATCTTGGTATGAATTGCCTTGTTTTATTATTTTTGGAATTAAGTATTTGGATTTTTGATGAAATTGATTGGGATTGATGTTATTGGAACCGACTTTGATAATGGGCCAGTTGGTCAAATGATATTCGATTGAACTTGATGTGGGTTATATTATGATTTTGGTGGATATGATGTTAGTCACTGCAGTAGCGCTTCTCACAGTCCAAACTTGTGGAGCCGGCGTGAGTAGGCTTTTCACTCCCCATTGGGGTGGATGGTACAGGGGTATTGTGCACATTGTTATGTGATTATGCGACCCCAATGGGAGTACTGCGG
This sequence comes from Microcos paniculata, assembly GCA_030664755.1. Lineage (NCBI taxonomy): Eukaryota > Viridiplantae > Streptophyta > Magnoliopsida > Malvales > Malvaceae > Microcos > Microcos paniculata. Next base: position 6,769,874 of record CP131462.1, on the reverse strand, counting down.
ACATAGCCACGTACCACCCGTGGTGAAGGCCCGTGCCAACGCCTAGTAGAGGGCTTTTTGTTTCATAAATAAAGAAACTAGAGAAAACCTCGGCAGGCTTATATCTCATCTTGGCCGGGTGAGGTTTAAGCAATGTGTTTTGGCAAGCCCTAAAATGTTTTCCGACGAATGATTGCTTACGTTGATTACTGTGGTATTATGAAGATTCTTAAATGGTAACTTGAAGTTTCCTTATGCTGTGGTAAATACATTCTTTGTCGATCATAAGGCGACTAATTATATATTTTTTTGAAATATTATAAAAACTTCTGATTCAAATTTATGCAAAACACGTGTTTATATTTTTTATGTAATTAAAATTTTATTGATGGTCTTGTCTCTCTCACTGAGTATAGAAAAATATACTCACCCCATCTTTCTTAAAATTTATTTTTCAAGATTATTAACCGTACAAAAAGGGTAGACCGCTAAGTGTCAAGACTCATCTCCGGACATCTCACAGTAAGTCTAAGCAACTTATGTGTGTTTATTTCTGGATCCACTAGCATGACTTAATTTCTGTTAAAGCATTATTTACTTATGTTTCTCGAATTAAAGGATTGATTCCCTTTAAATTTCGAACTGTCTAAATATTTTTTTAAAAAATCTTATTTTTTATTTTGCATAACAAGTTTAAGTAGGTTTATTAAATGAGTTCAGGATGCTGTAAGCCTTACGAGCCTCGAGTTGTGGGTGAAGCGCACCATTCACAATTCGTGGCACGCGGCGGTTGTCATATTCTCGACCTTCGGATCGGGATGTGACACTTCTAGTCATAATAAGTCTACTGAATTTTGAATTGGAACAACTTGACGTATAGAGTGCGTTCTTACGTGGGAATCTAGATGAGCAGATTTACACATCACAACCAGATGGGTTTCTTGAATTTGGAAAGGAAGACTATGTTTGCTTATTAAAGAAATCCTTATATGGGTTAAAGCACTCTCCAAGGCAATGGTATAAGAGGTTTGATGCATTTATGATTTCTCATGATTTTGTTCGAAATCAGTTTGATTGCTGTGTTTACTCTAGAAAACTAGTTGATGGTTCTTTTGTTTATTTGTTGCTATATGTGGATGACATGTTGATTGCAACTAAGAACAAAGCTGAAATTAACATTTTAAAGACTTTGTTGAGCAGTGAGTTTGAGATGAAGGACTTGGGTACAGCTAAGAAGATTTTAGGCATGGAGATTTGGAGAGATAGGGAGGCAGGCGTGTTGCATGTACCTTAATAGAAGAACATTGAAAATGTGCTGTAATATTTTCAAATGGATCACTTCAAACCTGTTAGAACTCCATTGGCAACACACTTTAAACTTAATGCTAGTACATTGCCTAGTACAGATGCAGAAAATGATTACATGAGTAGAGTTCCGTACTCTAATGTAGTTGGAAGCCTGATGTATGCCATGGTATACACTAGGCCAGATTTAGCCCATGCAATTAGTGTGGTCAGCAGGTTTATGGGTAACCCAGGAAAAGCTTACTGGGAGGCAGTCAAATGGATTATGTGATATTTGAAAGATGCGAAAGATATCTGTTTGGTTTATGGTTCAGATAGGTCTACTGGTAGTCTTGTTGGTTATGCAGATTCAGACTATGGTGAAGACCTTATGAGGAGGCAACATGTTATATCTTCACTCTCTATGGATGTGTTGTCAGTTGGAAAGCAACACTACAACCTACAATTATTTTGTCCACCACTGAAGTAGAATACATGTCTTTCATAGAGGGTGTTAAGGAAGGTATGTGGCCGCATGATCTTATTCATAGCTTGGTTCTGGATGTTCAAAGACCTGTTATTTATAGTGATAGTCATGAGTGCTTTGAGCTTGGGAAAGAATCCAGTTTATCATGAGAGATCAAAGCATATTAATGTCAGGTTGAATTTTATTCGAGATGTTATAGAGGACAAGATGTTTTCTATTGAGAAGATAGCCACTGCACAAAATCCAGCATATATGTTGACAAAGCGGTTGCTTGTAAACAAGTAAAAGCATAGTTTGGACTTGGTAAATGTTCACATAGCATAAGGCCTTTAGGGGCAGATTGGTAGGGAGTTGTTCCTAGTTTTCTGGTTCTTAGTGCATTGGGGAATTCAAGTCAAGGTGGAGAATTGTTATTTTATGCCTTGAACTTATGATCCAGTTAAATTATGACCTAACGCAAAACTGTTGAAGCTTAGCCCAAATTGAACTGCATCCGTAATTTCTGTATTGGTGACTAAATAAAGTGTATCTAGGGTTTTATCCTTGCAACATGTACTATTCTCTCTCAAGAAAGGAATAAAAAAACTCTCTTAAGCCCGAACGTAGGTTGAATTAACCGAACCATGTAAATCTTGTGTATTCTTATTTTATTTTCTTATTTTATTTTCTTGCTTCCGCATCATAGTATTTGTAACAATAAAATCTATGAAGATGTTTTAATTTTCTTATGGATTACGTTGAACAAATATTGGTAGAGCTTTTTCCCAAGAAGATTTGTTTTTTGGCCAAACATCAAATCTTTCATTAAAGAGAACTCCAGTGCAAAAATTTACAGTACATCAGCAAAAAAACCGAACCCACATATATCCAGAGACCTTACTTTACACTAAAGTCAAACTCTATACAGGGGCTATGCACATGGCTATTTCCTAGGTGGAGCAGGTAAGCCATGAGTTTTTTTATTGGATTGAAAGAAAAAAGAAAGAAGACTATGCCTTCACCATATGAAATATTAATATATCCTAGGTGGTGCAGGTAAGCCATGAGTTTTTTTAATTGGGATTGAAAGAAAAAAGAAAGAAGACTATACCTTCCCCATATGAAATATTAATATCTCCTAGGTGGAGAAGGTAAGTCATGAGTTTTTTTATTGGATTAAAAGAAAAAAGAAAGAAGACTATGCCTTCGTCATATGAAATATTAATATCTCCTTTTTTTATTGGATCGAAAGAAAAAAGAAAGAAAACTATGCCTTCGCCATATGAAATATGAATTAGTTAAGTTGAGGAATGCGAGGGGCACTTGCTCCGACAGTCTCTCTTAAACACTCCCTCAATTCAGTCGCCATGTCATTATCCTCTTCAAACTTAAAACTGAAAACTCAGAATAACCGGTTTCATCACCGCTAGAAACCACACCCCCTTTTTTTTGCTACAGAAAACTCAAAACTACTCACTTGTTAATTGTGTAAAGTGGAAAAATCAAGACAGATTGAAATTGCTGGTTTCACCCAGAGGAATAAAAAGATTGAAATTGCTGGTAAAACTATTTAACCCCACAAGAAAATGACCAAATGGAGAAGCTCAACAAATAATAAACTGAAAGCTTTCATCTTTGCAATTGCCCATGAACTCCTGCAACTATCTTCTTCAAATGATCCCCTTTTTAAGAGAATCAATGTGGAGTTTGGGTGAAAAGTTTCATGCTAAAAAGCCGAGCTTCAATTTGAACCACGAATTAGACAATAGACTTTGCTCTGCATAATTATGAGATTACTTATTTATTTGCAATTTTATGTGAAATGAGGAACAAGAATGAATATAACAATAGAGAAAGTCTAAAACGTTAGAGACCCAAAAGCTTGTCCATGCTGCTAAGAAGGGAAAAAAGAAATCTACGCTTAAGTTGAGAGATGGAATTCATGTACGCATTACATCAAACAATAGATCTGCATATTGCCTCTTATTGCCGGCTAATTCAAATCACTGGTTGGGAGACATCTAATAAGTTGCCCTAATCTATCAACAATATAAATAACCCAGAAAAGCACATTAGGTAATAAAAAACAAAATTAGCTGTAGAAATTCCATGCCCTTGGTTATGTGATAATGAGTTGTTAACTTGCTACTGTGATTTTCAATGCCTCAAAAAATTTGAAAGTTTGGTATTAGAAAGAGATTTGGGCAAAGCAAAAGTGCATCGAGGGAGACGGAGAATACGGTTGAGACTTGAGACTAAAACAGTCTGTAGTGGAGGACATCGCCATAGAAGAAAACATGGATTTTCCTTCAATCTCTACCGGTGAGAGTTTCACTTTAACGTTTAAGGTTGCTTGGCTATAAAAGAAGACATCAAAATTTCATGACTCTAAATTTACAGGACAAGATGAATGAACATTACGGCATGAGACTCCAGGAAAAATACATAAGAGAGAGATTAGGAATGGTCGTCGGTCGAATGGATGCGCAAATGGCCGAAAAAATAAAACACAATCGATGGTGGGCTTATGTATATTAAATATGCCGGTAGCCGGTTTTAAGCTTGAAAAGAATAATGACGTGGCCTTTCAATTGAGGGAGTGTTCAAGAGAGATTGTCAAAGCAACTGCCCCTAGCATTCCTCTTATTAAATACAAGGAGTCATCATCATTCTATGGAAATTATACTCCCCGGTAGACCACGAACTAGCAAAATTTCGCAATGAGACCATTCATCATGTTTCCACTTTCCAGTTTAATGGTAAAATTTATTCTTCACGTTAGAAACTTGCTGAGTCGCTGTCAAGAGATTTACTATAATAATTTTTTTTTGGCAATAAGACTATAATAATAATAATTCTATAGTATGAACTGTCGAGCAGGTTGGAGTATCACTTATATATATGACTTTGAAATGCAACTCTCATCATCATTCCCCTCTCCCAATGCACACGATTTGGAAAAATTCAATATTTTGCAATGGGAGAAATTGTGATGTCTTCAGTCTCTTAAGTGCTAACTTATAAAATTTTGGGTAAATTGTAAAAACGATTACTTAATTTTTAGAAATTTTTTATTTTGGTCATTTAAGTATAAAATTAACAATTTGGTCACTTATATTTATAAAATTTAATGTTTTAATTATTAAACTCTTTGAAAAAATTGATCCATTGATGTGGCATATGAGAACATCACCCAATATATTATATGGCATGATGACATGTCACATTAGATAATGTGGTTATACCACATCATCATATTATTATTTTCTAAGAGTTGTGTGACAAAAATAGTTAAGTTTATAAAAATAAGTAAATAAATCGTAACTTTTTATAGTTGAATGATTAAAATAGAAAACTTGATTTAAAACTCATGTAACTAAACTTGTAATTTACCCTAAAACTTTTTCTTCACGAATGTTAGAATGTGCTGCCAAAGAGATCATTGACCCTAAAATATTAAGTCGGTCGTTTGAGGTAAACTTGGAATATCATTTATATATTATTTACCTTTTAGCTTTTGCTTGAATTTATGTTTTATTTTTCAACTTGCAGAATTTTGTTAATCATTTATTTAAAATACCAATGAATAACTCAATCCTCTCCTACAACGCAAAAATATAAAGTATAATTTTTCTTTTTCTTCTATCCAATTCAGTTCGATATACTAAACGTTGTGACCTTAATATATATTATACAGACGGAATCTATGTTTCTATATTGACAATTATGGATGCAATTGGATCACTTAATCATATAATTTTACTTTAGGTTAAAATAATTAACGGGTCATATGATAGAACATATTAAAATCTACATCGGTGTGGATTCCATGTCATTTCTCTATTTTCATATGGAATGAATTTCTTTGATCGGTTAAACAGATTTGGTTAAACTTGTTCTCAAAATAATTAGATATGGAATCTATGTTTCTATATTGACAATTATGGATGCAATTGGATCACTTAATCATATCATATTACTTTAGGTTAAAATAATTAACGGGACATATGAGAGAACATATTAAAATCTACATCGGCGTAGATTCCATGTCATTTCCCCGATTAAAATAATTAATGGGCCATATGAGAGATAAAATAATTAACGGGCCTTATGAGAGAACATATTAAAATCTACATCGACCCGGATTCCATGTCATTTCCCCATTTTCAAATCGAAATGAATCTCTTTGATCGGTCAAACAGGTTTGGTTAAACTTTTTCTCAAAATAATTAAAAGGAAAAATGATAGTAGAAGATTGCATTATTTTACAAAACCGTGGTATAGTTGCAGAATGCGGAGCTTTCCTCTGTTTCAGATTCTGTTCCAGTTTTGTAGTTTCTCAATCTTTGGATAGAATAGAATTTCTTATTAACTTGTTCCTAATGCGTGAACTTTTTATGCAAACCCTATTGAATCTGCTTCGTCCGACAAGAAAATCTAATATTATGAGCTCTTACCTTGCTGTTTATAGTTTCAAACAATCAATGGCCGAGATTGTTTTAACCATGGACGAGAAAATTACTGATCAAGTGCATAGAAGCCAATGAATAAAAAATTGGACCAGATCGGACGATTCAACTGGTTGAATCAAGAACCGATCATCAATTCAATCCTTTAAGTGTAATTGAACTGTAACCATCGTTAAATCGTTTTGAACCGAAAATGATTGAACCGATTAAACCGATTTAGTTGAAAATTTAAATTTTTTTATTTTTTTGGATTATTTTTAATTGACTAATTCAAATCCAAATTAATTAAAATGATGTCTCTAATTTTCTTATGATATTTAAACTTTGAATTTTGAACTTTGGAAAGTGAACCTATAATAAGAATTTAATTTGTAATTTAAACTAATTTGTAATATTTATTTACATTATGCGATGCCCTAATGTTTTCTACTTTTTATTTTCTTTAAAATTTTTCTGATTTTTTAGAATATTTTTCTAATTTTTCCCTATTTTTGAATTTTTAAAAATTTCTAAAATTAAAATTTTCATTCCAATTGAACCGGTTCTAAGACGGTTACGTTATTTATTCATTGATGGAAACATCCCCGGAATTAAAATATAATTAACATACTCTTCATATCGAGGGTTTATGTGGGAAGTAAAGGATTAATGGAAGGGTTAAGGGAGGCTCCATCGTTTGGATAATTTTTTTTTTCAATTGAGGGAAGAGAAGGAAGGTTTACTCCTCATCCTTCAAAAATCAAAATCCTTCAGACCTCACTTTTTTTTACCCCAAATTGGGTACAAGGAAGAGGGAGAAACTTCAAAAGAATATAATTTTATAAAAAGTCTATAATATCTTATTTTTTAAAATATTTTTATTATCAATAAGGATATAATTGGTAAATAATATCATTATAAATCCTTTTATTCATTTCTTGCCTTTCCCAGTATATATCCTTTTCTTTTCTTTCCCTCACTAAAATTTCGCTATCTAAATAAGGATTCAACCCTTCCTTTCCCTTACTCTCCATTCTACTTTTTAATTCATTTTTAATCCAAACACCCTGTAAAGTTTACATCAGTGCACACTTTTTTTTTTTGAAAGGCAAGGATTTTATTATATTAAAAAGGAAAGTCCAACAACAATAACCAGGAAGAAAATCAGAAAAAATCACTCAACAAAAGCCACCAGATCATTTGTTGTAGGCACCCCTCCTTTGGCAAGTATGTCTGCAAAGTCATTTTGAGACCTTGGAATATGAAGGATTTTCCAATTGATAATACTACTCCGCTTCAAACACTCTAGGCGATACGAAAATTTTCAAGTCTCCAAGGGACTTTCCAAGTTGCATTGACCCAAGAGACAGCATTATAGAATCACTTTCAATGATAAGAGAAAAGGAACCCGACCACTTGGAAGCAGCCAAAATGATAAAAGCTTCCCTAATAGCGATGTATTCTGCTTGGTTGGAATCAGCCACACTCATCAATATTGAGAAAATAACAAGAGCCTAATCTCACTCATCTCTAAGGATGCCACCAATACCCGCTGGTACTGGTTTACCAACAACAGAACCGTCAACGCTGAACTCCAGACTGCCGAAAGGGGTTTAAGCCAAACATTAGAATAACTTTTCCGCTTAATTGGAAAAGTAGTTGTATCCTAAAGATGCTGTCCACTGATTGGGGAACGCCTGGCCACTTAGCTTTATACAACAAAGCCAACCTTATTGCAATGGAGGTTGACCAAAGTGGTAAGAACTTGAATTAGTGGTGTAAGGTATCCGAGTTTGAGTTTCTATATATCTCTTTTGGTAGGTCCGAAAAGTTCTATAAAATTAGAGTCTGTAAATTTTTAAAGAAGTTAACGACTTGCCCTAATCTTAGAAATGGGATAATCTACCGTGCTCATAAACTTTTATTTACAAAAAAAAGCCAACCTTATTCGAATGCTATCAACGAGGAAGGGAAGATTAGCACGTCGTCCTTTCAAGAACAATTTGATTACGAAAAAGCCACAAAGACCAAATAATAACAAAGAAAATCATCTTCCAAGCTTTGTTGCAATGATCCTTAGGAAGCATACACTTCCAAGCTATGAAAAAAGATTTGGCTCACCTGAAGCAGACACCAAGAAACTCCCCATAAGCGAACGCACCAATTCCAAACATTCCATGAGAACTTGCAGGAAAAAAAAAATAAAGGCTTAATATCCACTTTTGTTGTCAAACTTCTCAAAAATTGATAATTATTATTCTGAATTTTTATCAATTTAATGTTCATTATGAGCTTATTTATTTGTTATGAGCTTTTGTTTATGTTCATGAACAGGCTTATTTAATATTTATTATGAGCTCGTTTATTGTTCGTTTAAAAAATTGTTTAAACTTGTTTATTTTCGTTAATATTATTAATTTTTTTAAACTCATTTATTTTTGTTAATATTATTTTTTATCTTATCTTATTTTATTTTATATTTTAACTTATATTAATAACTAGATAATCAAATATAAATATTTAAAAAAGAGATTTTATAATTAAAAAATGATAAATATAATTATATAATAATTTATATAATCTTATATAATTAAATTAATATTTGTTTGCGAACCCATTCATTTAATATTTAAGAACATGTTTGTTTGTTATTCAGGAATAAATTCATTTAACCGAACCAAATATAAACGAACACGAACATCTCATAAATAAACGAGCACAAATCCTAACAAACATTGAAAATTCTTAACAAACATTGAAAATTCTTAACAAACAGGAGTCAAGTTCGAACAAGCAAAAAATAAACGAATACGCCTTATTCGTTTTCGAGCTCCATTCGTTTACAACCCTAATTAAAATCAATCAAATTATGTTTGGCTAACTCTTCCTTGACTGCCACTCTCCCTCTAAGTATCTGCCAACAAAAAATCTCAACTTTTGGGGGAGCAGGCCCATCCCACACATATTGCCATACAGGGTCATTTGAGGTAATTGGATTGATAATTTTACAAAAGGATTTCACAGAATATATACCGGATAGAACTTAGGTGTTTTTCATATTAGTAGCCAGTATGATATTGTCACGCGTATATTTGTATGATTTATTATTTTTTTTAAATAATGGATTAAATATTTTATGAGTTAAAGAGACAATTGACAAATTTTTAATGGCTATTGACATAAAAAACACTTGCAACACCTAAATCCTATCCATATATGCCGCTACTATTGGCTCTTCGAAAAATCTTGTTAGAATCATTTTACTAAGGAAAACATTATTGAATTTAGGAATTTAATAAGGGAAAATTTTAAAAAAGAGCGGTCTATTAAAAATATTTATCCGTTGATATTATAGCAAAAAATAATTATTAGTAAGTCAATTACATTTTCTAAAATTTGTAATAACGAGATTGCATTTATCATTTTGACCTTATTAAAAGTAAAAGAAAAAATCTTAGTAAATCTCAATTTTATAACTTTAACAATTTATTTTACTTTGTTTGAATTTTGTAAAGAGATTTATAATTTCTCTTCTTATAGTCAATTATTAATTATTTCAATAAATATAAATCACAAAAGTTATTTCCCTAAATTTATTTGATTAAAAATATTATAAACATTGTAGGATCAAATATGTACAATTTTTGTAATCCTTACAAAATAAGTTTGGTTGACTTAATCTGCAAGTGCACAGAATCGAGATAGTATAGAAAAAACAGTATTCCAAGATATTGTTCCCACGAAGACTAATATTCACTAATTTAATTAATTCTAGTTAAAGCAAACAATTAAATTAAATTAAAGAAGAAATTAACTAATTAAAATAGCTAATTAAATAAAGAGAAAATTAATAAATAAGAAAACATTAGGGCTTTGGGGTTCACTTGCAAAGAATAATTAATTATCATGTAATTCTAATTATTCAAGTTGAAATAACGATTACACTAATGTATCTATGTCCTCTCCCAAGGTACACAGGTATATTCAATTAAGTGATTATCATCTCCCGATGCATAAACTAATTAATCAAACTCATTAAGAACAAGTAATCTATTGGTTATCACCCTAGTTTAGGATATCCCTATCTCTAACTCTAAGATGTTTATTCTTCTAGAGCACGGATCATACTTCACCTCCTAGTTCTTCATATAATCCTAAAGAGTGAATCTATGATGATCAAGCATAAATTCAAGATTAAGAATAAGAAGAATAAATTCAACCAACAAATAATTAAAATATGCATAGATAATTAAAAATCCAAACAAGCTACATCTCTAACCCTAACTAGGGAACTAGCTACTCATAAAATAAAATAAAAATAAAATTGTATATGCATAGAACCCTAGGATGAGTATTTATACTAGTAACTAGATTGCATAAGATTGCTTGGAAGTTAAATAGAGTTAATCCCAATTAAACTAGGACTCTTTGGTCATGTCACCAGGCCTTGAATTAAAAACCCAAACTTGGCCTCATCTTTTTGCTATTTTCTGGCCCAGCAGCTTGCTTCATCTTGTTCAACCAGCCTTGAATTCTTCTTTTGCCTTTTAACCACTAGTTTTTCATGGAATTAGTTCAAATTTAATATCTACAAGCAAACAAATCAAATATGGGAAAATATAAAGAATTATATATAAATCTAGCCATAAAAGTGCTCAAGTATAATCTAAATCAACTACTAAATATACACTAAATATGACCTTATCAAAGTTAAACAAAAAAGTGAATAAAGGAGTCAATAAGCAAATAAGTTTCATCGAAACCTTGACAAAGCAAAATGTTTTTGTCATTAGCGTATTCATCTACTAAGCAAAGTTGATTGCAATCAACAATTGTCATTGCCTATAAATATAAAATCTTTAAAATGAAAATCTTGGACAAGCGAGTTCTTCATGATTTGCGCCTGCATAAATATGAATAAGTTAGTTTCACTTGGATGATTTTTACTTTGTTCCACGTAATCTTCCGTTTATGAAACAAGGGTCTGTCAGACATTTGAGAGTCGTTGGAAGTTGTGGTCAAGCCGAACCTTTGGTTGGTTAGTGTCTTTTCATTTTTCATATTACATTATTTGCTTGCAATTTTTAGTTTATTTCTTATAGGAGATAGATTCTGCAACAGTTTCTTTCGTTGCACTTATTGGTGGGTAATTTTCGTATGAATGTTTTGTTTTCTGGCATATTCTACGGATAAACTATCAGAGATTCCTCTGTTGTCTTGCGCAGAGGTTTGTCCTCTAATTTATCTCCCTTTTCTCTTCTCAAGAAGGAGTCTCACTCTTCTTACGTCAGTTGTGCTCTTGTAATCGACACAGTGTTCTTAAGATTGTGGGTTTATTTTGGAAAATTTTTTCTGTGGATTTTCAACATATGAGAATTGGAGGGAAGAAGAACAAGGCTTTCTCTTTGTTTTTAAAAGGCTAAAATGGTAAATACAACCTTCATGTTATAAATTTTACAAAATTTAATTGACTTACTAATAATTATTTTTTGTTATAATGCCAACTAATAAATTTTTTTTAAAGACCACCCCATTTTGAAATTTTCCCATTTAATAAAGCAACTTGGAATAGTTTTTTTTGGTACATTACGGGGTTATAAGACTCGAGAGGGGAAACGAGAATGGCAAGGATCGAACCCTTGCCTTGGTGACCTTTAAGCCTCTTAGCCTCCAGGCCAAGAGGTTGAGGTCAACTTGAAATAGTTAAACTGCAAGCAGTGGAGCGCATGGTTAACAAGGTTGCTGATTGGGTGGCGTGGCAGACCAAAGAGACTATGAGCTCATGTGAGTGGGTTGAAAGACCTCCATTAGGGCTGTTCAAAAGAATCCAAAAAATTGATAATGGAAACGAATCAATAATTCGATTAGAGTTTAAATTGTTTATATAGAAATTGAATAGTTTAAATAGAATTCGAATTGTCTAAATAAACTAAAATTAAAAAAAGTTTGATTTTATTGATTCAAAATTAAACGACTTAAAGTTTTTTTGATCTTATTTAGATTTTTGTAAAAGAATAAAAGTCTAAAATTGATTTTATTGGTCTAAAATTAAATGACCCAAAGTTTTTATAACTTTATTTGGACTTTTATAAAAGAATAAAAATTTAAAATTGAATGAACTCTAACTATAAAAAAACCATAAAATAATCCGAATCAAACCAAATAAAGTATTACAATATTAAAATTTTAATATCCGAATCGAACCGAACCGTTTACATCCCTTAACTTCCTTCCTCACTCGTACACATTTTCAATAAGGATGGCCTACCGGCCCCACATGAAGTGTAGATATATGTAGAAGACCATCAGGGGATCTTTGCAAAAGATTCTGTGCACTGATATGTTTTGTAAAAATGGACAATTTGTAATTCTTTTTTTTTTTTGTCGTAAAGGAGAGGTATATTACTTAAATAACAAAAGAAACATTCGGGATGGTGTCCCTTTCAACAACAGAAGTATGGTCCCTCAAATTACAATTTCTGCGAAAGGTAATTCCCATTTGATCAGCCAAAATATTGGATAAAATAGTAGCAGGAGGGGCCTCATGGAGAACAAAAGCAGAATCCATCCAGCAACTTGTCTTAGCTAATTTGTCAGCCCAGGCTTTTCCTTCTCTAAGAGTGTGACTTAGTGCTTGGATTCTCAATTAGTCGAAAAGGAACATGCAATCATGAATAAGGGCAAGAAAAATGTGTTTATCATCATAGCAATTTTTAATAAGATCAATGGCTAATTGGGAGTCAGTCTCAACAATTTGTAATGCTTTATGATGATTAATAATATCATATTGTTTCCGGGCAAAAGAAAATGGAAAACATTATTGATAACAAGCAGGAGCTAATTCCGTTGGATAAATTCCCAATAAAAAAGAGCCCGTCTTAATGGAACATTCCAACTTGGAATTTCCAAGTCCAAAAAAAAACCATTCCACCAACCAAAATCAGCAATTTTGCCTGCCTTGTTGGTGGAAAGAGCATAAATGCGAGGGAAAGTATCCTTAAGCAGAATACCGCTAAGCCCCTCATCGTGCCAAAAGGATATATTCTTTCCATCACCAAGCAAGAACCCAAATGTTCATTGCCAAATCTCCAAATCAACTTGGTGAGAAGAGCTCTATTTTCAATCCCAAATCAATACCCAAATCTCCGTTCTCCTTAGAGTAGCCATACTATGCCAATTGATGAAATTAATTTTCCTTTTATCCGTATTACCTCCACAAAAGAATCTTCTTTGAATCTTGTGAAGCTAATCCTTGACACTTTAGGCATTTGATAGATTGCCAGAAAATAAAGCGGTAAGGTAGCCAAGCCAACACAGATTTGATAAGAGTCAATCTACCACCCATAGAAAGATACTGTGATTTCCAGGTGCTAAGCCGAGCTCGAAATTTATCAATAATATGATACCATAACTGTTTGCAGCTAGGATTACCCCCACCGGAAGACCCAAAACCATTACTTTGTTAGACTTTCCAAGACTGCCAAAGGCTTCTCTATGGCATCTTCATCCTGCCCAAAATGGACATATAAAGTTTTTCTAAGTTTCAGAGGTGAAGACACTCCGAAGAACTTCACTGATCACCTCTACAATGCTTTGGAAAGAGCAGGAGTTAGTACCTTCATAGATGATGATGAACTTCCAAGGGGAAAAGACATCTCCTCGGAACTGCTCAAGGTGATCCGAGAATCAAAAATTTCTCTTGTGGTATTTTCAAAAGGCTATGCTTCGTCCAGGTGGTGCCTTAATGAGCTTGTGAAGATTATTGATTGCAAAAACACATTAGGCCAGATTCTTATTCCAATCTTCTACGACATCGATCCTTCGGATGTTCGAAAACAGACTAAGAGTTATGCAAAAGCTTTTGCTGAACATGAAGAACGTTTTCAAGAAGATATGGAGATGATCAAACGGTGGAGAGCAGCTCTTACAGAAGCTGCAAATTTATCTGGTTGGGATCTGCGAAACCTTGCAGACGGGTACTTAATTCTTTCCATGATAGATTACCTTTGCTTTTTAAGAAGCTAACCACTCATTTTAATATCTGTAAAATATTTTATTCTTAGGCAAATCATTCTTTTCTCTTGTTTCCCCTAGGACTCTTCCTTATCTCTAACTTAATGAATTCACAGGCATGAATCAAAATTTATCCAGAAGATTGTGGAAGATGTCCTCAGGAAAGTAAACCGTAATTACCTGGATATTGCCACTTACCCAGTAGCTATAAAATTACGAGTCAAAGAAGTGATGGGATTATTAAGCATCGGAGGTGATGATGTTCGCATGGTGGGCATCTACGGAATGGGTGGTATAGGCAAGACCACAATCGCAAAAGCTGTCTATAACTCTGTCTGTGATGGATTTGATGGAAGCAGTTTCCTTTCAGATATTAAAGATTATAAGCAGGTTAATGGTCTTGCTGCTATACAACAACAACTTCTTTCTGATGTCCTGAATTGCAGAAGCATGATCAGGATAGCTAATGTTGACAGGGGAATGAACTTGATCCAGGAAAGGCTTTGTAACTGGAGAATTTTTATTGTTCTTGATGATGTCGATGATTCAACACAAGTGAAGTCATTAGTTGGGAACCGGAAGTGGTTTGGTCCAGGAACTAGGATTATTGTCACAACCAGAGATGAGCGTTTGCTGACGGAATTAGAGTTGGATGGAAGATACGAAGTTCAAAAATTGAATCTTGAGGATTCTATGGAGCTTTTCAGTTGGCATGCATTTAAGAGGCCTACACCGAAAGATGATTACTTGCAACTTTCCAAGAGCGTGGTCAGTCATGTTGAAGGACTTCCCTTAGCTCTAGAAGTTTTGGGTTCTTATTTGTTTGAAAGAGGCCAACTTGAATGGAAAAGTGTGGTGGAAAAATTACGACAAATACCTGATAGCCGGATTCAGCAGAAGCTTAGGATAAGTTTTGATACACTAGACGACGAATTCATAAAGGCAGCATTTCTTGATATCGCATGCTTCTTTGTTGGGATGGATAAAGAATATGTCATGATAATACTAGATGGCCGTGGCTTCTTCCCGGGTATCGGTGTTAGTGTTCTCTTGGAGAGGTCCCTCATAACAATTAGCCAAAATGACCATAAGATAAAAATGCATGATCTACTTCGAGACATGGGAAGAGAAATTGTTCGTGAAATGTCACCAAATAAAATCGGAAAACGCAGCAGACTGTGGTCCTATCATGACGTAGTCGATGTCCTAAGAAAGCACAAGGTAAAAGTTGAACGCATGCACCAATAATTCTAAAGACTTCCTTACATATATGCTAATTAATACCTTCGTAATTAAGTATATTGTGATTAACTCAAGTGACAAAATTCTTGTAGGGAACTAAGGCAGTGGAAGGTCTTAGCCTAGACGTATCAGCCGAAGATGACGCCATTGCGGTCAAAACAGAAGCTTTTGCAAAGATGATCGATTTAAGATTGCTGAATATCAACTTTTTACGTTTCACTGATGGCGGCTATGAAAATCTTTCCAAAGAATTAATATGGCTCTGTTGGCATAGATGTCCTTTACAAGTTTTGCCTCCCAACCTTGATTTGGACAACCTGGCTGCTCTTGACATGCGCTTTAGTTGTGTCAAAAAAGTTTGGAAGGAGACAAAAGTAACCAGTTGATTTTATTTTCATTTTTATTTCTATGTTCATTTTAATTTTATCATTGCTAATTTTCTGATCATTTTCTTGCTGCACAGTTTCTCGAGAAGCTAAAAATACTGGATCTCAGTTATTCAATATACCTTGCAGAGACACCAAACTTTGCTAGACTCTCAAGTTTGGAAAGACTTCAACTTGAAGGGTGCACGAATTTAACTGAGGTTCATGAATCCATTGGGAATCTGGAAAGGCTTGTATTATTGAATTTGGCAGAGTGCAACAATTTAAGGGAGCTTCCAGACAGCATTTGCAACTTAACATCTCTTGAGACTTTGAACCTCAGTGGTTGCTCTAAACTTAGAAGTTTTCCAGTGCACTTGGGCAAGTTGGAAGCCTTGAGAATGCTTCTTGCAGATGGTATTGATATTGCACGATTACCTCTTTCTTTGGGTCATTTGAAGAACCTTGAGCATCTGTCATTAGCTGGATGTAAAGATGAGTTGCCCACGAACAAGTCTTGGTTTTCGCGCTTTTCATCATGGATTTCACCAAAATGTATGGGTTCTCCCACCTTGCTACCAGCTGCCATGTTTTCTCATTTATGCTCGTTAAAAAACCTTATTCTTACAGACCGAAACCTCTCGGACGCTGACATTTCCATTGATTTTGGGAGTTTCCCATTTCTTCACGATTTGGTTTTAAAGGGAAACAAGTTCTGTAGCCTGCCCGTTGGAATCAGCGGTCATTCTAATTTATATTATCTGGATTTGGATGATTGTACAAACCTTCAATCAATTCCAGAGCTTCCTCCAAATTTAGACAATTTGAGTGCAAGGCAGTGCACATCAATCATTAGGCACCCAAATTTATCAAACATAGGTTCGAATGTTAAGCAATTCTCAATAACGAATTGTCGCAAAATAATTGACATTGACGAATATTGGGATCTTCGTACTTTGTCATTTCCTCGAAAGGGTTTCAGGTGGACTGATGATGTAAGCTCTCTCTCTCTCTCTCTCTCTCTCTCTCTCTTTCTTCCCTTGCTCACTTGCTCTATCTCTCTCCTCTCCATGTTAATGTTCATAACGAACTATTTCATTGAAACAGGGGAGGAATTGGTCCAAGGCTAGGTATTTGGAAGCATGCTTTTGTGCTAGAGAGGTGCCAGATTGGTTCGAGTACAAAGAAACCGGATCTTCATTATCTTTTTGCATGCCTTCACATTCACTTCCAATTGGTGAAAAACTGCAAGGCATGATTTTGTGCGTTATCATGGGACCGGTCAATGAAGAATGTAATAACAGCACTTATGCTTCTTCTTCTGGACTTACAATATGGCTCAAAAATAAAACAAAGGGCCGGGAGACTTTTGATAGGGCGAGATCTTCTATCGCGGACGAGGACATAAGTCAAGATCATGCATGGGTAAGCTACATGGTATACTTCATTTTTGAGGATATAAACGCGGAAGAAGGAGATGAAATTGAAGTTTGTTTTGAGGCTCAAGGCAGAAATATTGTCAAGAAATGTGGTATCCATCTACCAACTCGACCCAATTGACTGAAGTTTTATTCGCATTCTGGTAAGCCATAATTTTATGCATGACAAACGGAGTTACAGAGTGCAAAAGAAGAAACAAACTGACACTGCTTGCATTGCATTTGGCTGAAAAAGGTTCTACTCTACTAGTACTAGCTAGCTAAATCACCCTTCGCCTAATTTGGGCATCGAACTTGTAATAAACTAACTGTTGGCCTTTTCCATTTTCCAATTTATGTTTGAAATGTGTGTATGTGTTTTTAATCTTTCGCTATCTTAACACCAATGCTTCATTGCTAGTTTATTTTGGATTTTTTTTCTCAGTCATTGGTTATTCTGGGTTGGAGTAAAGTTGGATATGGTTGCTAGAAATTTAAAAAACACAATATTTTTTTATTAAGATTAAAACTAGCTTGGGCTTTTGTTTTTTTTGTTTTTTACAAAAAAAAAAAAGCTTCAAGTTTTTTTTTTTCTAAAATTCTGTTGCCTCAAATTGGCTAAATTTCACATTGAACCAAAAGAAAAGGATTAATTTAGATTTAGATTAGACATCATAAATCATGACATACTTTAATTTTACTTCCAAATGAGTTCTTTGAAGACATCTAAATCAATTCCTTTTTCTTTTTTTGTACGTCGGAAATAAGGTAAGAGATCTATTTTAGAAATGAGAGGTGTCGAACCTGAGTCATCTTTCATGAATTCCTCACTCTCTAATGTTAGAAGGAGAATTCAATTAATTAGTTCCTTTTTTCTCTCTCTATTTATTTAACAATATTTTTTCTTTTACAATCTCTCTTAGTTTAAGTGCCTTTAATTAATAATTAATGATAAATCATCATAAAATAAATACCAATAATATTTATTTATTTATTTCATGAAGAATTTAAAAATAGAAAAGTCACAAAATACTTGGTTTCCTTGTTTTGTTTTTTGCAATTTGGCAGCGTAGATTGATTGTATTACAGCTCTTGCTATCAACCCCTTAAACTTTCAAAACCTAATTAAATCGAAATCCAAAAAGTAATACATGATATACAACATGTAAGCATTTCCCTCTTAAGTTACTTCTTATTTCGTTTTTGTTTCATATGGATAAAATAGGAAATGCACGACGTTAACGGGGGCAAATTTGCTTCGAAAATAATTAAACATATGCCCAAACAAACAAAAAGGTTTAACCCATCCATGCCACCACTGCATGTTTTGGAACATGATGAGTATACCAGACCAGCCTATGCCATTCAACTTTAGGATTCTTTATGCGAATAAGTTGCCATGCATGTTGAATTTTGAAATCCCCAGATAATTGTTCCAGAACGCCATTTGCTATGCCTCGAGTTTGGAACAGTTTTCTTAAGGACCAGCTACCTAGATGAGGAGATTGAAAATCCAAAAACTGCTACCCTTCAAAATATACGCTTGCAACCAGGCCACCCATAGTGAGCCTGCTTGGGATAAAATAATCCAAATGTTTTTGATAAGGCAAGCAAGATTCCACTCTTTCACATGCTTTAAACCCAAACCTTCTTTAGCTTTTGGCTTACAAATTTCATCCCATTTTATTCTAGCTCCAGTAGCCTTCCCAGATTTTCCTTTCCAAAAGAAAGCAAAACAAATCTGAGTAACCTTCTTCATAATCTTTTGAGGAAGTAGGAAGTGGCTGCACCAAAAACCAAACATGCTTGAGATGACAGATTGAATAAGTTGGAGTCTACCAGCAAAACAAAGATGTTTTGCTGATCAACTATTAGTCCTGCTTGTAATTTTCTCTATTAATGGCTCACAGTCCTTCTCACTCAACTTTTAGTAATAAGGGGAACACCAAGATATCTCACAGGTAGAGTGCTCAATTTGAAGCCAGAAACTTGTTGTATTTCATTCAGAATATGGGGAGGAATTCCTGATGAAAAAATTTCACATTTGGAATTCTTAACTAGCAGGCCAGACAAAAGAGAAAAATCCCGCAATATTGACATTATACCAAGTACAGATGATTTGGAACCATGCATAAATAAAAGAAGATCGTCTGCAAATGCCAAATGTGTGAGCCCTAATCTATGACATTTCGGATCAAATTTAAAAACACCTTTCCTTGCTGCCCTGTTAAGGAGCTGAGATAACACCTCCATTGCTAGAATAAAAAGATGGGGGGAGAGGATCCCCTTGTCTTAACTCTTTGCCTCCAGGGAAGTAACCCATTAAAGAAGCATTGATTGCAACAGAAAACATGGGTGATGAAATACAAGCAGAAATCCAATTAACAAAAACTTCAGGCAGACCGATAGCTTGTAAAATTTTTATCAGGAAGTCCTAATTCAAAGAGTCAAAATCCTTTCTTAAGTCTATTTTCAGTACTCACCTTGGTGACATGTTAGCTCTTTGGTAACCTGAAACCAATTCTTGAGCCAGTAGCACATTTTCCAACATACTTCTTCCTCTATAAAAGCACTTTGGTTCGAGCTGATTACACTTGTCAAGCAATTTTTAGCCTGTTTGCAAGCAATTTGGTAATGCATTTGTAGACAACGTTACGACATCCAATTGGCCTGAAATTAGTCATTCTAGTGGGGTTTGGAACTTTTGGAACTAAGGCTATAATTGTAGAGTTTATAGCTTTATGCATTGTTCCGGTTTGAAGAAAAAATTTTACTGCTCTAATCACATCTGTTCCCACAATGTTCCATGCAGACTTGAAGAATTGCACAGTATATATGTCTGGTCCAGGGGCCTTTTCACCACTAATAGAGAACATGACTGTTTTTATTTCCTCATCTGTCACCTGGGACTGAAGTAAATTGGCTTCATCTTCTAATATGCTTGCAAAAATTCTTTTCAAGAGGTCAACCAAGATGTCTAATATCCCAATATTAGGGGTTCCAAGCTGGTGTTGAAAGTAATGGAGAGCTTCAGTAGATATTTCCTCAATAGTTCTAATCTTTCATTTTGAGAATTGTCTAACAGTTTGATGGTGCCCCTGGATTGCTTCACTTTCACCACTATATGAAAATAACCAGTGTTCTGTTCTCCTCTTTGAGCCATTGAATTCGAGATTTCTGCTTGTAGAACTTTTGTTCAACAAGTAATAGACTATGTAGCTCCATGATAAGCTTTTTCTCTTTCTCAATCATCTCAGCTGTTGTATTAGAATTTAGGATGTTTGCTTGCACTTCAGATAATTCCCGTTTCTTCTCTTGCACTCTTGTAGATATACTGCTATAGTGCTTTATGTTTAGTTCTTTCAGACATACTTTAAGTTTTTTGAGCTTGATGTGTAAGACAAACATGGGATAGACTTCTTAGATGGGGTATGCAAATCAGTGACAAGAAGTGCCTTCTTTGTCATCAGTTTCCAGTATCCAAAGACCATTTATTCTCCACATGCTGTTATTCCAAGGAAATATGGTGCAGAGCTCTACGAATTTATGGATTGAAAATATCACCATCAGATTGGTGCTTAACACTGCAATGGAGCATAAAGCATTTTGTTGAAGATAAAATCTGAAAACACCGTACTTGCCTAGATCAAACGACCTAAAGGGTTCTCAACTCCGATAACTACAGCGGAGAAGGGGATACAATGCTGAAATTTAAGAAGCTAACTATGCTATGAACTACAAACTAAGGAAAACTAAGAAGGGAAAATACTGAAAAACATGGCGAAAATAACAAAAGCTTTTGATTGCTGGTTTCTGGAACCCTTCTTCATTCTTCAAAACTTGTATTTATACTAGATCCAAGTCTTTCAAATATTTCCACGTGTAGCTTGCAGTTACTTCATTCTCATCTGTTAAAGAAACTATCTTTTAACTTGGTAACTTCTTCAAACTGAATTTTGATAACCGCTCTTAACTTCTCATCTTGAATACCTGCAAAGATAATAAGAAAACAAAAAGGAAAAAATGTTAAGTCTTTGCCTGAACCTTGAATGTCTCAAGGGTGTTTCTTGATAAAAGTTGTCAAGCTTGTCTTTTGATAAGGTTTAAACAACTTGTCTCAATAAGCTTACATTGAATTTGACTTCAACTATTAAATCTTTATCTTGAACTAAATTTATTCAAGTTGATTTTCTCATGCTTATTAACCGTAAAATCGGTTAAGCAAACAGCCAACCTCTTTGATTGAATGCAAGCAACTATCTTGCTTGTATTCACCTTGCTTGTTTTCAAACAAGCCTTACTGTATTTTACTAAGCCAAGTCTCGCTTGTCTTCCATCAAATTTAGCTTGACTAAATACAAGCAACTATCTCGCTTGACTAAATACAAGCTCCCTTTACCTGTAAAAATATAAGCAAGCCTTGCCTATATTTTACAAGCTGATACTTTATTTGACTGAATACAAGCAACTATCCCGCTTGACTGAATACAAGTTAGTGCCTTGCTTGATGAATACAAACTAGTACTTTGCTTGATTGAATACAAGCTAATATCTTGCTTGGCAGAATACAGGCTAGTACCTTGCTTGATTGAATACAAGCTAATATCTTGCTTGGCTGAATACAGGCTAGTACCTTGTTTGACTGAATACAAGCAAGCATTGCCTATATTTTACAAGCAAGCATTGCCTATATTTTACAAGCTAGTACCTTGCTTGATTGAATACAAGCAACTATCTTACTTGATTGAATACAAGCTAGTACCTTACTTGACCGAATACAGGCTAGTATCTTACTTGATTGAATACAAGCTAGTACCTTACTTGACCGAATACAGGCTAGTACCTTGCTTGATTGAATACAAGCTAATATCTTGCTTGGCTGAATACAGGCTAGTACCTTGTTTGACTGAATACAAGCAAGCATTGCCTATATTTTACAAGCAAGCATTGCCTATATTTTACAAGCTAGTACCTTGCCTGATTGAATACAAGCAACTATCTTACTTGATTGAATACAAGCTAGTACCTTGTTTGACTGAATACAAACAAGCATTGCCTATATTTTACAAGCTAGTACCTTGCTTGATTGAATACAAGCAACTATCTTACTTGATTGAATACAAGCTAGTACCTTGCTTGACCGAATACAGGCTAGTACCTTGCTTGATTGAATACAAGCTAATATCTTGCTTGGCTGAATACAGGCTAGTACCTTGTTTGACTGAATACAAGCGAGCATTGCCTATATTTTACAAGCAAGCATTGCCTATGTTTTACAAGCTAGTACCTTGCTTGAATAAGTTAGGCCGTGTTTATCTTTATTGAATCTTGTTTATTTTTAACCAAGCAAATCATCATATCTACCTTATTTTAATCAAGTTTACCAAATTTAAGACTTGCTTAAATCCTTTACAGTTTATGATTACTTTGAATGTCTCAAACTAATCCAACCTTTAAATGATTTTAATTATTGGCCTTTAAAATTTGGACTTGTCAAAAATATATATCAACACATTTAAAAGGTAAATCGTTGTTATCACTCATCTGCCGATTGATATGGAATGCAACTATATACCTGGTCTGGAAGGAGAGAAATATTAGACTGTTTGGGGTAGTTGAGTCCAACCCATCACAAACTTTGTTCAGAATTGTTTCAGTTGTGCAAGCAAAATTACATTGCCTTAAAGCTATAGCAAGAAACCTAATAAACGTGGAATTGTGCAGAAGTTGGGGTCTTTGCGGCAATATTTTTGCTAGATAGATTACTCACCTTCAGACACTTTTATACTGTACAAGTCCTGAACAACTTTTGTATTGTTTGTAAAGACAAGTAGCAGCTTCTGCTGCTTTTGGATAAATAAAGCTAACAACTTATCCAAATAAAAAAAGTTTAACCCAAATAAATAGTAGAATTCAATTCCAACGACCCAAACCCAGGGCAATCCCAAATTCTATAGAGCCCTAGTTCCTCACCCCAGCCATTACACACAACCCAACCCAACCCAACTGGGCTTTTGTAAGAATTTTTGGTGAATAAATTTAGTATATAAATAAATTTAATAAAAAAACAAATTTTAGTGTGAAGTGTTTGATTTTGACTATTTTCTCCAAATCCAAGGTGGCATTACAATTTTAACAGAACAGAAACTTAGAAGTTTCTTGGCTTAATACATAAAATAATTTTTGAATTTATATAAAATTATTATTTTTACCATTTAACTTTTATTTTGAAATTTTTGACCCTTAAACTTTTATCTTATGTATAATATAATCATTGATGCTGACGTAGCCTATCTATATATTGACACGTGAAATTTCTATATAACACATAAAATTTTTTTATTATGCCATGTCAACACTAATGACTACATTATGTATAAAATAAAAATTAGAGTTTTTAAAATTTCAACGTTAAAATTAAAAAATTAAAATAATAATTTTATATAAATTTGAGGACTATTTTATATATTAAGCTAAAATTTCTCCTTTCGCAACACGACGATTCTTCCATTGACCATGTTTCCACCAAGTACACTCCCTTACCGAACAAAAAACCTGCATCTCCTAAATGGACTCAACCGCTGTCTCTGTATCGGCCGGCAGCGGAGGCGGAGGAGGAGGAGGAGGCCCGGCACCTTCCCTTCCTAAAGACCTACGACATGGTGGACGACTCATCGACGGACGAGATCGTGTCTCCTGGAGCTCCAACAAAAAGAGGTTTGTGGTTTGGAAGCCCCCTATATATTTTTGATGGGGCATCATCATAAGGGTTAAACTTTCCATCCTCGATCCACCACCTTGCATTTCTTAGCTACTCTCATCAGTTGGCCAGGCTTCATCACTTTCATTTTTTTTTCCTTTTCAAAACAAGGGGAGCTAGCTAGAGAATGTACTTTTTATCAAACCTTCTGTTTCTAATTAATTAATTAATTGAGCTGTATGCTGTGACTTACTATGACTCAACAGATGGATTATTTTCAAAAGAGGAAGCATGATCTATCAACTCAATGGTCAATCTCTGCAAATTTAATTAACTGTCAAATTCGTAAAAAGTTTATAGCACTTAGAAAAAGTTTATAGCACTCAAATAGATAATGATTGTATTTTATTTGTTACTTTTACAATAATATCAAGATTAAATTACACAAAATTTGAGTGTAGAGATTAAAATGAATAAAATCTTATAGTATATAAAGACTAAATAGATAGTTTCACGATTCTCCTTTAATTAATTTAAAGATTTAATGATGTAGCAGTAACAACATCCTGTATAAGAGTGATAAAATCAAAAGAAAGCCAAAATCAAAGTGATCAAGAAGAATTTTCGCCAAAACAGAAAAGTGATCATGAATAAGAATAAAGCAATCCGAATTAGTGAGCCCTCCAAAATTGACTTATTTGTAGAGTCCCAAAGAAACGGGAAAGAATCTTCCCAATGAGGAAGTCGGACACAAAAATATTCGCGATTTAAAAATACTCATGTACCAAACTTCTTCGCGATTTAAAAATCTTATAGTAGGATAGTAGGAGTTAGGTACGTGGCAAGAGTTTATCCAATGCTGCGACAGTTACAGATTCGCCTTGGGTGTGCAATTTTCAAAATTGATCTCCCAACTTTCCAATAAATTTAAAATTTAAATCGATTGAGAAGCATCGTAGGCAATCAGTGAGTAGCGTGATCCGGTTGGTCCAATGAATAAAAAACCGGATCGGTTGTCGAACCGGTTAAACATCCGGTCATCGGTTCAATCGGTCTGATTAAATAAATAATTTAATTTTATTATTTTTTAAAAAAAATCAAAAAAATTTAAAAAAATAGAAAAAATTCAAAATATTCCTTAAAAAATAAGAAAAAATAAAAATATCAATTGAAAAAATTAAAAAAATTAAAATTTGGATTGAACCGGACCGATTCGCCGGTTCAACAGGTTCAATCGATTCAAAGGCGGTTTAATAAAAAACTATTTTATGACCCGGACCGAACTTGTGACCGATTTAACCGGTTAAACCGACCGATCCGGTCCGGTTTTTTATTCCATGGGTTGGTCAAATACGTCATAGGTCTTATTTTAAAGTAAACAAAAAAGAAAGATAAAGGAAAAGGACGAGTTTTTGAAGCTAATCCTGTCCTGGTATACATAAAATTATTTATAATATCGTTGTATACTTGTATTAATATATTATTACAGAGATGGAATTTGTGTTTTTATATTGACAATTACGGATGCAGTTGGATTAAAATAATTAAAGGTTGATGGGTGAGAACTATTAAAATCTACATTGGCGTCCATTCCATGTCATTTTTCCATTTCCGTATCAAATGAATTTCTTTGATCGTCTGCACTTTAAAAAAAAAAAAAGAATTTCTTTGATCATTAACGAAATTTGGTTACACTTTTTTTTGAGATAATTAAAAGGAAAAATAATGTTTAAATACCTAAATTAACCTTAAAATTAGACTGAAAATGATAAATTAATCTTTAAACTTTTATTTAAGATAATTGATCCCTCAAACTTTTATTTTGACATAATATTTAACCCTCAAACTTTATTTTGAGACAATAAGGCCGTTAATTCAATAAAATTCTCCTTTGAAAATAGAGGGTTTCATTGAATTAAGGATTATATTATCTCTAAATAATAATTTTGAAAGTTTAATTGTCCTAAAATAATAACTTCAACGGGTTAATTGTCACAGAACAATAGTTTAAAGAGTTAAATGTCCTTGAATAATAATTTAAAAGGTCAATTTTCTCAAATAAAAATTTAAATGTCAATATGTTCAAAAAGATATAACTTAAGGGATAATTTGATATTAAGCGGCAAAATAATAGTAGAAGATTGGATGAAACAAAACCATAGTGTAGTTGCAGAATCCAGACCTTTCCTCTGTTTCGAGTTCTGTTCCTGTTTTGTATTTCTCAAGCTTTGGATAGAATAGAATTTTCTTATTGGCTAGTTCCTATCGCTAGAACTTTGTATGCAAAATTTGAATTTCCCCGTTGAATCTGATTCGCCTGACATGAAAATTTAATATTATGAGCTCTTACCTTGCTGTTTATAGTTTCAAGCAATTTGTTGCAACGTTTCCGAGGACGACGGGATTGGGACGAAATAAAAAATAGGAGTCGTCACTAACCTCTTTTGTTTAGGTGGGTTAGCCACCTTTCTAAGAATCTATCTAATCCGACATTGGCCGTGAAATGGCGTATCAGGCTAGATAGGTCCCGGTATGCGGAGCAAGAGATTGGGCTCGGGAGTACGGTTACGTATGGGGAAGGATTAGCACCCCCACAACGCCCGTCAAAAGACGGTACCGATCAATTAAACATTAATTAGGCCTTAATAACGGGTTTTCAAAATTTTTTTAAAAATTGGAATTTGATTTTTTAGTCTTTTAAGAAGAATAATTACTAAAAGAAATTATCATCACAACTCTTTTAGCAATTATGTTTATTGATGATTAAACTTAAAAAAAGCACACACATTTTTCGATTTTTTTACTTTGAAAGGATAATTAAAAGAAACTTTCTTGGATTTTGTTGGACACATTTTTTATTACCGATGAATAATTATTAGGAGTAATAGCCATCACCATTTCCCTAATAACCATTCTTTATTTAACTCAATCATTTCTTTTTTGATTTTTTTTTATTTTTTTAATTAATTCGAAATTACCCTTGAATAATTATTAAGGAGAATTGCCATCACAATTTCCTTAACAATTGCTCATCAATTATTAATCCATTTTTTATTTTCTTTTAACGATATTTTAAAATTACCCTTGAGTAACTATTAAGGAGAATTGCCATCACAATTTCCTTAACAATTGCTCATCAATTATTAATTCATTTTTTTTATTTCTTCAAACATATTTTAAAATTACCATTGAACAATTATTAAAGAAATTGCCATCACAACTTCAATAATAACCACTCATTAATTAATTAATATATTTTTTTTGGATTTTTAACCACATTTTTTAAAATTACCTTTGAATAATTATTAAAGAAATTACCATCACAATCTCCTTAATAATTACTCATTATTTAATTAATCCTTTTTTGATTTTTTTTTTGAATTAATTGCTAATCATATTCTACCGAATGGGCTTGGACTCTAAAGCTAATTAATTCATAACTAAACCTAAATTACTAAAACTTTCCTAATACATGCATACTAATGAAAAACCCAATTAACAAATACATAATATATATATATATATAGAAACTTGAGAAAATTAAAAATTTAAAACAAGACTAAGGTCCAAATACTAATCATAACCCAAACTAAACTAAACTATCCAAGCCCAAATATTATTACACAAACCGAAGCCCACTTATACTTCCTAATACACAACCCACATGTGCACACAACTCATAACGAATGTCAGCCAAACAACAAAAGTCAAAAACAACATAAGATTAATAAAAGAAATAAATAAAAGGTTAAAAGCCTTTACTCTAAATGTTGGAAAACAGCGCGTTTTAGTCTAGGTTTCCTTTCTTTTCCTTTTGGTTTCTTTTCCCTTCACGCCTTCTTCTTCTTTTCCAGCCGTCACTTTGCTTTGCTTTAGAAAACATCAGCCACCACCTCCTTCCTTTTTGCTTCGCCGAAAACTGGGTATTTGTTAACTGTGTCTGGCTTTGATTGAAAATCGATGTGTGCTTTGAAGAACTTGGGACAGCAAGATGAAGTGGCAATGGCCGGCAATGGCTCTTCACCTCATTCTCTGTTTTTTTTTACTTGGCTTTCAGCATGATTTCTTGGCTGTTTTCCTTGTGCTGTGATTTTGTTTGTATTGGGTTTATTATGTATTGAGAGGTTTGAGGAATGACAGTATGTGTTCTGGGATCAAGAAAATGGATTTTTTAGAATAAAGGGAGCTACGAAATAGAAACTGCCAGTGAAAATGGTGGAAAGCTTTTGTGTTTATTGCTTCTCTGTGTTTTTTTTTTTGGTGACTGCTCTTCCTCTCTAACTCTCCTCCCGTTTTTTGAATGTTTTTGGGTTTTTAAGACTGAATGGAATGTCACTGATTATTTTTTTTTCATGATTGAAGATGGGCTGATGAGCCATGATTGAAGATGGGTTGGCAAATGATTGAAGATGGGTTGGAACCATGATTGAAGATGGGTTGGCAGACAATAATTTAAAATGGGGTGTCTACACAATTAATGGCCAAATCCGAGATTGTTTTAACCATGGATCATAAGATCATTGATCAAGTGCATGGAAACATCCCTGAATTAAAATATAATAAATGTTTACATCACCAAACACTTATTTCCGATTTCCATTCCCTAAAATTTATTTGATTTGCGCAAGACTCATTTGCTGATTTCAGCCAGCATTTTCTAAGAGAGTTTCGCCAAAGTCAGGATTACTAGCAAGTTTGTTAAATGATTAGCTTTTCATAGATGATACTTACTGCAGTAGATCTTAACGATTACTTTGTTTGACTTTGCACGGCTATCGAAGGCTTCCCTATGGCATCTTCTTCTAGCGCAAAACCAAAATATGAAATATTTGTAAGTTTCAGAGGTGAAGACATTCGGAAAAACTTCACTGATCATCCGATGCTGCTACAGTACAGGATTCGCCTTGGGTGAGGACTTAGGCATCAGTCAGGGCCTCCTTGGGCCCTTCGTCGACTGGTTATTTGGGAGTTGGGACTGCATATAGGAGTCTATTGTTGTCACAAGGGATCTAATCTGCGCCTTTTAAGGTTTTTTTTTTTTTGTACTTTGTAACAGAACCTTCGGGGTCTTATTGTCTGGAATGGAGGCCTACCAAAGAGAGAGAAGCAATTCATTTTCTAAGGCCATCCCCAATGGAACGGCATAGCGGCAAAATGGCCGTTTTTGCCGCTCCAAATGAGCGGCATTTTATTTCACCAATTTGATTGGATGATTTTTTTTCTTTAAAAAATGATCTTAACTTTTATTTTAAATTACATTTATATCATTTAACTTTTTGTTGTATTTATATATTTTAAATTTTATTTAAATTTAATTTTTGAATTATTAAGAAAAAAATATCATTAGAAAGATCTCATTGAGACCTTTATTAAATATATTTTTATAAATAATTATGAATATAAATTAGATAAACTATGAAAGAATTCAATGAAAACAAAATAAAAGTAATTAAACATCAATTTACTTAAATTATAGTCAAAACACAAGCTAAACAAACATAGAAATAAAATTAAAACATAGATTAATCCACCAACGACTATTACAACAAAAACTAATTATAACTAATTCACAATAATATATGCTAAATAAACATTTAAAAATTTGGAAGATCATCACCATTTCCTCCCAAATAATAAAATATTGGTTAAAATTATTTGATGAGCCAACCCTTTCTTGAGATTGTTGATCACAAGCTCTCTTTGCACAGATCCTAATTTGCTCATTTCTAAGAGCTTCACGTAACACTGGATCTTTAATAGAATCCACATCTTTCTGTAAAATTTTATTTTCTTCTCGTCGTTCTCGCAACTCCAATTTCTTTTTCTCATTTTGAGCCCGTATCAACTGAAGTTCATAATCCTTTTCTAGCAGAGATTGATTTTGTTGCAAACACGTGTTGCTTTGTTGGAACATCCCTTTGATTTCTTGATTCTCTTGTATCATAGTTTTAAAAAGTTGTTTTGTTTCTTCATTATGTTTCTTTTTCATTTTTTCCTTCTTCCTCCAAGTAGGACGCTCTGCATTATTATTGAATTGATCTTCAGTTTCGAAGTCTACAATTAAATCAATACAAAATGATGATGACCCAATTGACTTATCTGATCTATGCGAGTCGAATTGTGACTCTTCATTGCAATTGCCCCGTTTTCTATGACTAGAAGTTTGCATGTTGTTATTGTCTACATATTTCTCTGTGTCTTTAATGAGATGCCAAACATGATCAAATTTGAATCCTTTCTTGAAATTTGGGTCTTGTGCTAGTAAAACTTTCACTTGGTTAATCTATGAAACACCATTAGAAACTCGAGTTAGGGTTAAGTGTTCAAGAATAAGACTAAATATAATTTTTCAAAAAAATTCTAAATACTACATTTATCTAGAACTTATGATATCTTGTTCTGAAGCACCACTTGGATTCAAGTTTTCAATTTGTATCTTATTAATTTGCCAACTATTGTCTGTATCGTCTGCATCTGAGTTTGTAGAGATCTAAGAGGTCAAACATTATTGATATGTTCTGGTAACACTTCATGATATTTACTCTCAATACGAGACCTAAATTGAGTAGTAGATTGATATCTACCAATAATTGGGTCTTGAGAAATATCAAGATATACTCCACATAGGATCTGATCTTCCTCAGCCGAATATCTTGCAGAATGAGGTTTTTTTGAAACTTTGTGACCCAACTTTGAACTTGACATTTTAGTAGAGATTTCAAATACTGGTTTAGGCTTAGATGCTTTAAATTTGATGGAAGCAATCCATTATTTATAGGGCTATGATTTATGAGAGATGAGAATTTGAATTAACGGTTGAGATCAAAGTAACCTTTTATCCAACGACTAGATTATATTAAAGTTATTTCTTCTTTGAAGTTTATTGATTCTTGTAAAATTATTTCTGATATGTCTTACACATGATGTGCAATATCAATGAATTCAAATTAACGGTTGAGATTAACGTCACCTTTTATCCAACAGCTAGATTATATCACAGTTAAGATTCTCTAAAATGCATTGATCATTGTGAAATTATTTCTGACATGTCTTACACATGATGTGCAATATCAATGAATTTGAATTAACGGTTGAGATCAATGCCACTTTTTATCCAATGGCTAGATTGTATCACAGTTAAGATTCTCTGAAGTGCATTGATCCTTGTGAAATTATTTTTGACATGTCTTACACATGATGTGCAATATCAATGAATTTAAATTAACGGTTGAGATTAACGTCACCTTTTATCCAACGGCTAGATTATATCACAGTTAAGATTCTCTTAAATGCATTGATCCTTATAAAACTATTTCTGACATGTCTTACACAGATAAAAGGTGACGTTAATCTCAACCGTTAATTCAAATTCATTGATATTGCACATCATGCGTAGGATATATCAGAAATAATTTCACAAGAATCAATGCACTTCAGAGAATCTTAACTATGATATAATCTAGCCGTTGCATAAAAAGTGACATTGATCTCAACCGTTAATTCATTGATATTGCACATCATGTGTAAGACATGTCAGAAATAATTTCATAAGGATCAATGTCATTATATCACAGTTAAGATTCTCTGAAGTGCATTGATCCTTGTGAAATTATTTCTTACATATCTTACACATGATGTGCAATATCAATGAATTTGATATTAACAGTTGAGATCAATGTTACTTTTTATCCAAAGGCTACATTAGATCAAAGTTAAGATTCTATGAAGTTAATTGAATACTATAAATTGCAATGCATAACAATCTATTTTTATCATTCAACTTTCTACCATTATTTATCATCGACCATGAGTTTCAATGATGGTCAATTTTACATATCATATTCATCATCTTCTTCATATTCATTTTCATCATTATCTTCAGAGGATGAATTTGATCTTACTAATGCAATAGAAACACAAAGTCAAGCTATTCAAGTCCAACATGCAGCATTAGGGAGTGTATATGCTAACGCTAACCTTTTTATGGCTTA
Source organism: Microcos paniculata (assembly GCA_030664755.1). NCBI lineage: Eukaryota > Viridiplantae > Streptophyta > Magnoliopsida > Malvales > Malvaceae > Microcos > Microcos paniculata. Next base: position 6,737,968 of record CP131462.1, on the reverse strand, counting down.
TCGTACGAACAATGAGGAGAACTGGCCAAGACATAAAGGCTCAGTTCATGGTCTCAAAGTGATTTATCGTGATCATGCAGAGGCAGAACGTAATTTTTGTTCGATTACTTTGCAGAAAATCCAAGATATAATGAAGCAATGTTTCGCCGACGATTTCGAATGAGTCGAAGTTTATTTTTACGAATTGTCACTGCTGTTGAAAATCATGATAACTATTTTGTGCAATGACAAGATAGATGTGGTAGATCACTCGGATTGTCTAGTTTGCAAAAAATAACAGCAGTTTTTCGAATGTTGGCGTATGATGTGCCAGCTAATTCAACTGATGAAAACATTAAAATTGGAGAATCAACTGCAATTGAAAGCATGAAGAAATTTGTCGTGCTGTTATAGAAGTCTTTGGAGAACATTATCTGAGAGCACCTAACGCTAATGATTTTGTAAGGCTGCTTGAAATTGGTGAGTTACGTGGCTTTCCTGGAATGTTAGGAAGTTTAGATTGTATGCATTGGACTTGGAAAAACTGTCCAATGGCTTGGGCAGGACAATACAGTGGACGAAGTGGATCGCCAACTATTATTCTTGAGGCTGTAACTGATTATGATATATGGATATGACATTCACATTTTTGTATGCCAGGTTCAAACAATGACATTAATGTGTTGGAGGCATCCCACTTGTTTGCAAACCTTGCTGACGGTATAACACCTCCGGCTAATTATGTCACTCAAGGAAAGGAGTACAACACAGGTTATTATTTAGCTGATGGCATATATCCTAAATGATCTACTCTTGTACAAACCATTCATGATCCTAGAGGTAAAAAAAAAAAAGTTATTTGCGACGATGCAAGAAGCTTGTAGAAAGGATGTAGAGTGTGCATTCGGAGTGCTTCAATCACGGTTTGCAATCGTTAAAGGGCCGGCGTATTTTTGGAACAAACGGGTATTACATGATATAATGTCAGCATATATCATAATGCACAATATAATTATTGAGGATGAACGTGACATGCATGCAGACATTCAAAATTGGAGGGAAGCACCAGCCCCTGATGTTGAGATGGTAAGAGATGAAACAAACCGATTTCAAGAATTTCTTACTCGGCATAGGCAAATCAAAGATAAAGAAGCACACTTCGCTCTCCATAATGCACTAATTGAACATCTACGGGAGCGATTTAGTAGTTCAGAAAATTAGATGTTAAATATGAAACAAAAATGTAATCTTTTTTATTGATTATATTTTAATTTCATAAATTATATGAAATAATATTTTTATTAATTATTTGTGACTAATTATATTAATAACATATGATTAAATAATTCATAAGAAAAATATTAAATATTATTTAATAATATTATTTTTAATTAATAAAATATATTGTTAGAATTATCTAAAGATTAATTTAATTGTTTAAATAATTATTTAGATAATTATATTAAGTCAAATAATAGATGTTATTTTATAATATAATTGATGTAAAAAATGGTGTAATACATTGGAGTGGAACAAAATTTGGTGTTAGAATATTCTAAGAATATCCTCTTTTTACACCAAAATGGTGTAAATTTTAGTGTAATGGGTTGGAGATGGTCTAAGGACGTCGTTAAGGATTTTGTTTGCATGCTTAGTAGAATAAACTAATTTTAAACCCGTGCGTTGCACGGTAGGTAATGTTTAATAAGTAAAAAATTTATTTTATAATTTTAATTTTTATTATTAAAGAGGTAAAATATGAAATTCAAATAAAATTTTGAAAAAAACAACTTAGTATAATATAATGAAATACTTAAAACAATAAAAAAAATTTTCTCGTCTTTTTAATAACTTATAGAATATTCTAATTTTACCACCTAATTTAAAATCTTTATTATCTATTGGATAAGTTGTATGGACTGAATATACCTTGATAATTACTTGAAATAATGCACTATCAAAATTATCAATTTTTTTTAGTTATTAAAAAACAATGTTTATTGTGTACCTTCATGTTCGTATTCCAACTATTCAACCAATATCTTCAAATTTTGTCAAAAAGTCACTATCATCCCTCAAGACAGCCACTACAATTGTTCATAACTAAACAATGGTTTATATGGATAAATACTGACATACTTAAAAGTTTATCTTTAAATAACAGTAGTATTAGGTTTACTTTTTAAAACCAATTATTTTTTTTTTACATCTAAAGATGTTGAATTATTAAACAGTGTATTTTTTTCGAAGAAGCTTTGCTTATTTAGCTTTTAGTTGTTCCTCTTACTCTTATTTTTCTTACGTAATCTTAATTCATAAGGCATGATCTCTTTTGATATAACTAATAGAATTCAAGAAAACACATGGAACAACATTAGCAATGTATTCGGATGAGGATTTTTAAGAAATATTTTCTTTTGAATCAAAGTTTTTAAATATTTAAATAATTAATTTCCTTATTTGGTAATTTAAAAACAATACAAAATCTGAATCTTTTTAATACGGGATTTGAAACTCCTCAAATCCAAGTTTCACAACTTATCTAAGTACATGTTTTTTTGTAAAAATCCCCCACCTAAATAATCAACTATCATATCTATGAAGTTTCCTTTTTCATACAACTTTTATATTTTAATTTTAATTTTTAAATTTTTTTTAAATATATATTTTCACCTTTTTATGCTATTAATAATATCTAAATATTTTTACAAATCTAATAACATTCATATTGTATTTTTTTATCTCTTAATATTATTGTTTATAATTATTTTTTAATTTGAATAAAAGTTATAAATACTCAAAATTTCATTCTAAAAATTCTTCATCTAAATAAAGAAATTATAAATATAATATTTTAAATTGATGGATTTTAAATGCTTTCATTTTAAAAGTCTTCAAAAATGTTGAAAATCTTCAACGAAATACACTCTATAAGATCTATTTTAATTAAGTAAATGCAGCAACATATATCATTAAAAGCCAAAAAGTATGGAATAGAAATTTATCATTCAAGCAAAAAAAGTATGTAAATGAAATAAAATAATTGATTTATAAAAAAAATAATAAAAGCGTTAAAAAATGTGTTTAGAAGGTAATTTATAGAAGCTATAAATCCATATGTATACTAAAATAAATGTGTTAAAATTTTGAAAAAAAAAGTAATAATTTAGAAGGTGATTAAGGTTGAATGTTGAAAATTACAGTAAATTAAATTAATTTTGATTAAATAACAATGAAGAATAAAATAATCTTTTTTATAAATATTTAAGTTAATTTTCGTTTAAAAATTAAATTAGATTCTATAACATTAATGATAATTGATTTGGTAAGAAAATTGACAAAATTTATGAACATTCAAATTAGATTAACAATGATTAATTAGAGCAAACTATTCTAATTAGTTCCTCAATGTATAGAAATCAAGAAGTAATAATATCAAATACATAGTAAGATTTGTTTTTAAAATCTTGACCAATCTTAATAATTCTCGTATTTCATTATCTTCCAATTTTATTCTTTATTCTTATTCTTATTCTTATTCTTATTATTATTATTATTATTATTATTTGAGGTATTCTTCTATATTTTGTTCCTTGACCTAATGTAATTATTATTATTATTATTATTATCATATCGGTAGCTTACTATTTCATTCAAGTGGTTTATACATTAATTAAGTTATTCATAGATTAAAGTGCTCGCTATCACTTTTTTTTACTTAATTATAAAATAATAATATATCAAAATAAAAGGATAATATATAAATTAAATACTAATTTTGTAATACATTTAAAATGAACCTAGTATAATTTTTTTTTGTTACAAAATATCCACACATTATAAAATGAACCCAATATCCTTTTCTTATGTTAATAAATAAACTTGATATCAATAAAGAGTAGCCTCCACAATGAACAAATCTTGGTAAGACAGGATTTTTTTTCGAAAATTTCATTGTTCTTCCTACCCATGAAAAATAAAATAAAATAATTTAAATAATAAACCTACAAATGAAAAATATAAAAAATAATGGTGATTTGTAAATAATAAGTAAAAAATGAATAATATTTGGAGAAATAATTTCAACTAACTTTATAAAAAGAAAATATTACCTTAACAAACCATTAGTTCTCGAAAATTTCATTGGGTTTTTAACATATAGAAACAAAATAAAGTTACATAATTTAACCAATATACTTACAATTGAAAAACATAAAAATATATTTGGAGAAATTTACAATTAAACAAATAATACCACTAATCTCTCCAATGAATAGGAAATAGAGAATGAGAAAAAAGATAATATGAAAATATGAAAAAAAAAATCAAGAAAACGTGTCAAAATATAGTTGAAAAAGTATCTAAAAAATGTTAAAAAAATATCATATATAAAAAAATACAAAAAAGATACTAACCTCGAATTTGTAAAAAAGAAAGTGTAGAGATGGGAAAAAGAAATAACTTTAGAGTAGTTTTTTTTTTTTAAGTGATATGTGTAGGTTAGGGTTATAAGTTCTTATTTATAGTGGTATTATATGGTATATATAAGGTAGAAAATAGACTATAATTAATGTTTTTATACTAATTAGTATCAATTTTCTCCTAAATTAATGTTAACAGATGGTTTAATTCATTTGAAATTTGATTAATTCTAATTAGTATCAATTTTCTCCTAAATTAAGGTTAACAAATGATTTAATTTATTTGAAATTTGATTGATACTAATTAGTATCAATTTTCTCCTCAATTAAGGTTAATAAATTTTTTATAATTTGAAATTTGATATTTGAATTTTAAGAATTTCATGGACATGTGGCATTCAAATGCATAGCCACGTGTCACAATTATAATTCCTTTGCATTAACTAAGTTGTCTTTTTTATAAATGCATTACTTTTAAATTATATATATATGATTAGATTTGATCAACAGAAAATTACTAGTAAAAAATTTGAACAAAGTGATACAAACTCCATAAATTCACAATGAATGAAAACTGCATGCAGTCTTCACAATGTAATTGCAAAAGGAAGGGCAGGGGAAAGTTGATTGAGATGATGATATACTCATAAACAAAAAGTAAATTTTAGTGGATCGAAAAATATTTTTCATTTTTATTCTCTTAAAAATATAAATAAATCATCATTTAAAATGTATTAACTTAAAGAAAATGTATATTCATTTTAGAAAATAGAAATGAAAATAAAATCTAAAATTAAGAACAATAAAACAAAATTATTATTTTACCAAAACCAAACATAGGCTTCGTTTAACAGTACTTTCTCTGTCCCTATTTGTTTTTCCCTTATTGACTTTTACGATGTTTAAGAAAAAATGGTTGAATTATTTTATTATTCTTGATGTTTATAAGTATTCTTGAGTTTTCGTGTAATAATGTAATAATAATAAAAGAGAAGGAAAGAAAAGAAATGGTAAAATTGAAAATTCAAGTTTATTGATTATTTATTTATAATAAAAAATAAATAAATTGAGATTTCGTAAAAGAAAGATATACAAACAAAATAGGATGAAATGAGTAATTGATTCGAAACGGTTGGTCAAACACGCCACGTCTAAATGCAATAGTATTTTCAAAGAAACAAAAAGGAAAGATAAAGGAAAAGGACGTGCTCCTTTTTAATTTTGAGAAAATATGTTTGGTGAGTAAAAACAAATATTGTTTCTCAGAAAATGCAAACTACTAGTGGTAAAATGTCATCAAAATATTTAAATTTTAATGGCTTGTACGGAAATCGAGCACAGGCCCGCACGCTACATTGGAAATTTGGAATGAATTCCTTTTGAAAAAGTTTAGCACATTATGATTATTGAGTCCCCTCCGTCCGTGTCTTCAATATTATTTTGAGATTTTGGAAAACCTTAGCCGCCCCCTCTTTTTCTCTCTCTCTTCTTTATAGTTTTCTCTCAAGTCTTTTCCATTTTTTTCTTTTCCTCTTTGACTTCAATAGTCAAGAAGAATTTGATTTCATATTTTTGACTCTTTACTTTTACTTAAAATAAGTCATAAATTTTTTATCTGGATCAGTCAGTCAGTTAATTTTTTGAGTTAGTTTAATTTTTTAGTTTGGTTGATTGTTAACCTTATATGATGAAGATGATTTTATTTTATGATTTTTGGGTCATTCAAGAAATTCTTCGAATCAGTCACTTTTTTATCGCTGTTGAAAATTCGATTAGGAATAACATAATGAAGCGAAAGCGAAAGAGTGATGGACATACTAGTGACTCATGAAGAAGATTCGATATTCTAAATAATCAACAAGATAGCTTGGATTATGAAACAAAATCTAGATCTTCAAGCGAATCAGGAAAATATTTTTAAATCTATTATAATTTTCAGTTTCATTGTATTGGTGGATGTAATTTCATTTGAATGAATGAAAATTATATTTTCTTCAAAAAAAAATTTGTTTTGAGATTTCAACCAAGTTATTTTTTTCATTTTATAAAAGTTGTTTCTCTTCTCACCAACCAAACAAGTAAGTTTTGGCACTCGTTGTTTATTTTCCACGAAAACGTAAATAGACAAGGACACTCTTTTTCTAAAAACAAATATGATTTTCTAAGGTTGTTTCGCAGCATTTTCTAAGGGTATTTCGTAGAAGTTTGTGATCTGACTGGCTTTTCATAATAGGGTAATGCGAATATGAGACTAACAAACTGCACTACATCATAAACGATTAGTACTTGGCTGCCAAAAACTTCTCTATGGCAACTTTTTCTCGACCAAAATATGATGTTTTTCTAAGTTTCAGAGGTGAAGACACTCGGAAGAACTTCACTGATCATCTTCACGCTGCTTTGAGTGGAAAAGGAATTTATACCTTCAGAGATGATGATGAACTTGAAAGGGGAAAAGACATCTCCCCGGAGCTGCTCTGGGCGATCGAACAATCAAAAATTTCTCTTGTGGTATTTTCAAAAGGCTATGCTTCTTCCAGGTGGTGCCTTAATGCGCTAGTGAAGGTTATTGACTGCAAAAACACATTAGGACGGACTGTTCTTCCAATCTTCCACGATATTGATCCTTCTGATGTTCGAAATCAGAGTGGTAGTTACGCAAAAGCTTTTGCCGAACATGAAGAACGCTTTCAAGAAGATATGGAGATGATCACAAGGTGGAGAACGGCTCTTGCAGAAGCTGCAAATTTATCTGGTTGGGATCTGCGAAGCATTGCAGATGGGTACTTAATTCTTTCCATGATACTTTATGTTTCTTTTTAAGAAGCTAACCACTCATTTTAAGATCTAATATATGTCCGTACAAGGTTTTTTTTTAGGCAAAAAATTTCTTTTTTAAAGTTTTCGACTCTTCCATATCTCTTAATGAATTCGCAGGCATGAATCAAAATTTATCCGGAACATTGTGGAAGATGTCCTCAGGAAAGTGAACCGTAATTACTTGCACGTTGCCACTCACCCTGTTGCTATAAAATTCCGAGTGGAAACAGTGATGGGATTATTAAGCATCGGATCTGATGATTTTCGCATAGTGGGCATCTACGGAATGGGTGGTATAGGTAAGACCACAGTTGCAAAGGCTGTCTATAACTCTCTCTGTGATGGATTTGATGGAAGCAGTTTCCTTTCAGATATTAAAGATTACTCTAAGCAGTCTAATGGTCTAGCTACTCTACAACAACAACTTCTTTCTGATATCCTGAATTTGAAAAGTGTGATCAGGATAGATAATGTTGACAGGGGAATGAATTTGATCCAGGAAAGGCTTGGTTACCGTAGAGTTTTTATTGTTCTTGATGATGTCGATAATTCGACACAATTTAAGTCATTAGTTGGGAATCGGGAGTGGTTTGGTCCAGGAACTAGGATCATTGTCACAACAAGAGATGAGCATTTGCTAACCGAATTAGAGGTGGCTGGAAGATACAAAGTTGAAAACTTGAATTCTGAGTATTCTATGGAGCTTTTCAGCTGGCATGCATTTAGAAGGCCTACACCCAAAGATGATTACTTGCAACTTTCCAAGAGCGTAATTAATCACGTTCAAGGACTTCCCCTGGCTCTTGAAGTTTTAGGTTCTTATTTGTTTCACAGAAGCCGGCATGAATGGAAAAGTGTGGCGGAAAAATTACGACAAATACCTCATAGCCCGATTCAGCGGAAGCTTAGGATAAGTTTTGATACACTAGATGACGAATTCGTAAAGGCCACATTCCTTGATATCGCATGCTTTTTTGTTGGGATGGATAAAGAATATGTGATGACAATACTAGATGGCCGCGGCTTCTCTCCGGTGATCGGTGTTAGTGTTCTCTTGGAGAGGTCCCTTATTACAATTGACCAATATAACCATAAGATAAAAATGCATGATTTGCTTCGAGACATGGGAAGAGAAATTGTTCGTGAAACATCGCCAAATCAAATCGGAAAATGCAGCAGGCTGTGGTCCCATGAGGACGTAGTGGATGTCCTAAGAAAGCACAAGGTAAAAGTTGAATGCATCCACCAATAAATCTAAAGACTTCCTTACTTATATAGTACTAATTAATACCTTTGTAAGTATCGTGATTAATTCAAGAGATAATATTCTTGTAGGGAACCAAGGCAGTGGAAGGTCTTAGCCTAGATGCATCAGCCAAACACGATGCCTTTGTGGTCGAAACAGAAGCATTTGCTAAGATGATCCATTTAAAATTGCTTAAAATCAACTCTTTTCGTTTTAATAATGGCTGCTATGAAAATTTTTCCAAAGAATTAATATGGCTTTGTTGGCATAGATGTCCTTTACAAGTTTGGCCACCCAACCTTGATTTGGACAACCTGGCTGTTCTTGAGATGCGCTATAGTTGTGTCAAAAAAGTTTGGAAGGAGACAAAAGTAATTAAATCTATTTTGCAACGCCAGTTGATTTTATTTTCATTTTTATTTCTATGTTTATTTTAATTTTATCATTGCTAACTGGTTCTTTTTCTGATCATTTCCTTGCTGCACAGTTTCTCCATAAGCTGAAAATACTAGATCTCAGTTATTCAATATACCTTGCGGAGACACCAAACTTTGCTAGACTCTCAAGGTTGGAAAAACTTCAACTCGAAGGGTGCTCGAATTTAACTAAGGCTCATAAGTCCATTGGGAATCTAGAAAGGCTTGTATTCTTGAATCTGGCGGGTTGCAACAACTTAAGGGAGCTTCCAGACAGCATTTGCAACTTAACATCTCTTGAGACTCTGAATCTCAGTGGTTGCTCCAAACTTAGAAGTTTTCCAGAGCATTTGGGCAGGTTGGAAGCCTTGAGAAAGCTTCTTGCAGATGGAATTGATATTGCACGATTACCTCTTTCTTTGGGTCATTTGAAGAACCTTGAGCATCTGTCATTAGCTGGATGTAAAGATGAGTTTCCCACGAACAAGTCTTGGTTCTCATGCTTTTCATCATGGATTTCACCAAAATGTATGGGTTCTCCCACCTTGCTACCAGCTGCGATATTTTCTCATTTAAGCTCGTTAAAAGAGCTTAATCTTAGGGAGCGGAACCTTTCGGACGGTGACATCTCCATTGATTTTGGGAGTTTCCCATTTCTTCACCGGTTGAATTTATGCGGAAACAGGTTCTGTAGCCTACCCGTTGGAATCAGCAGTCATTCAAATATACAGTTTCTGGATTTGGATGATTGCCCAAACCTTCTATCAATTCCAGAGCTTCCTCCAAGGCTAGATCACTTAAGTGCAAGGCACTGCACATCCATCATTAGATACCCAAAGTTATCAAACTTAGGTAGGGATTTTAGGCAATTCGCAGTAACTAATGGTCGCGAAATAATTGAGGTTGACGAATGGGATCTTCGTACTTTGTCATTTCCTCGATCGGGTTTCAATTGGGGTACTACTGATGTAAGCTCCCTCTCTTCCCTTGCTCACTTGCTCTATCTCTTTCTTTTCCATGTTAATGTTCACAACGAACTGTTTCATTGAAACAGGATGATTTTGTTTCCAAGTTTAAGTTTGTAGAAGCATGCTTCCGTGCTAAAGAGATGCCAGATTGGTTCGAATACGAAGAAACGGGCTCTTCATTATCTTTTTGTATGCCTTCACATTCACTTCCAATTGGCGAAAAAATGCGAGGCATGATTTTGTGCGTTATCATTGGGCCTGTCAATGGGGAATGTAATAACAGCACTTATGCTTCTTCTGGACTTAACATATGGCTCAAGAATAAAACAAAGGGCCGCGAGACTTTTGATAAGGCGAGTTCTTATATCCTAGACGAGGAGATATGTCAAGATCATGCATGGGTAGGCTATATGATGCACTTCATTTTTGACGATATAAAGGCAGAAGAAGGAGATGAAATTGAAGTTTGTGTTGAGGCTCAAGGCAAAATTATTATCAAGAAATGTGGTATCCATCTACCAACTCGATCCAATTGATTGAAGTTTTATTCGCATTCTGGTAAGCCATTTGTGTTGACTGCTTGCATTTTTATCTGGCTGTAAAAAGATTTGCTCTACTAATACTGGTTAGTCAAAGCTCCCTTTGTTTAATTTGAGCGTCGAACTTGTAATAAACCATCTGTTGGCTTTTTTCCATTTTCCATTTTATGTTTGAAGTGTGTGTATCTAGTGTTTTTAATGTTAACACCAATGTTTCATTACGAGTTTATTATGGATTTTTTTTTCTCAGTCATTGGTTATTTTGGGTTGGAGTAAAGTTGTACATGGTTGCTAGAAAATTAAAAAAAAAAAAAGACATTTTTTTTATTAAGATTAAAACTTGCTTCGACTTTTTTTTGACAAAACGAAAAAAGAACCTTCGACTTTTTTTTTATTTAAATTTTGTTGCCTCAAGTTGGCTAAATTTCATTGAACAAAAAGGAAAGGATTAATTTAGATTAGACATCATAAATTAAACCATACTTTTAATTTTATTTCCAAATGAACTCTTTTAAGGCATCCAAATCAGTTTCTTTTTTCTCTAGATCTATTTATTTAGCATTTTTTTTTTTACAATCTCTCTAAGTTTAAATGCCTTTACATAACAATAATTAATGATAAAATAAATACTAATATTATATATTCATTTATTTCATGAAGAAGTTAAAAATAGAGGAGTCCACATAAATAGAATCCAACAAAAAAGGTTAACCCAAATAAATAGAATCCAATTCCAAGGAGCTGAATCCAGGGCAATCTCAAATTCTATAGAGCCCAGTCCCCCACCCCAACCATTACCCACTACCCAACCCAATCCAACTGGGCTTTTGTAAGAATTTTTGTGAATACATTTAGTATATAAATAAATCTAATTTAAAAAAAAAACAATTTTTGATTACTTTCTCTAAATGGTCAAAGTCTCCACCAAGTCCCTCAACTATATAAATATATTCAATTTAGTCCTTATACTCTAATTTGGATCAATGTAATCTCTATACTATTGAAAATAGAACAATTCAATTTTTTTTATGTCACAGAATCAAATTTAATTGTTAGGATTGCTGTTATAGGATTAATTTCTACCTTTAAGATTACTAACAGAGTAATAATATGGCAAGTTAAGCCATGGATTGATACAACTAGCACTGATATGGTATTGATACGACATTGCACTTCAATTTATGATCTGCCTTATCACATACATGCAGATACTATTCTGACATTTTAATGACCTGTTAATGCCACGTTAATATCAAGCGTGTTAGTTAATATCTTAATTTACCCATCATATTCATATTACTGCCACATTATTAATTTTAGTGACAGAAATTAATCTTGTGACATATAAAGACTTAATTGTTCAATTATCTATAATATAAGGATTAAATTGACCCAAATTTAAGTATAAGGACTAAATTAAACATATTGACATAATGTAAGGACTTGAAGGATACTTTCACCTTCTCGAAATCCAATGTCGCATTACAATTTTAACAGAATAGAACCGTACGTCAGAAGTTTCTCCTTTGGCAACTTGACGATTCTTCCATTGACCCTGTTTCCACAAGCACCTTCCCTTACCAAACAAAAAACCTGCACCTCTTAAATGGACTCAACTGCACCATCTGCATCTGCTGCCGGCGAAGGCGGAGGAGGAGGAGGAGGCCCGACACCTTTCCTTCTAAAGACCTACGACATGATGGACGACAGACGAGATCGTGTCGTGGAGCTCCAATAAAGAGAGCTTTGTGCTCTGGAACCACCCTGAATTCGCTCGCCTTTTGCTTCCCACCTATTTCAACCGCAATAACTTCTCTAGCTTTGTCAGACAGCTTAATACCTATGTGGGTTTTCTTTTCTTTTTGTTTCTTCTTTCTTGGTTTTTATTGAATTCTTTGATAATCAGAGCTAACTATGGATTCTATTTAGCGTTTAGCTTGCATTTTGATAATTGTTTTTCTTTCTAGATGTGACAAGTTTCTGATAGCTGACATATGGGAGTAAATTAGTTACTGCATTTTCGTTTGCTTACATATGGGAATTTTACTCAATTTTTGTTCCTTTCTAACAATTGGTTAAACAGCCGATGTTTCAAACTCATCACTAATTTAATCTTGGCATGAAGTCGGCAAGAATATTTGAGGTCAGCGTAAAGTCTGTTGTTGTCATTGGAAAAATAAGTTCTTTGACTGTGCCCAAAGGAAAAAGGTTATTCCTTGAGGGTTAGAGTGTTTTCTTAGTCAATGAACTATTGAACTATAGAGGTGAATCAATCTTGTAAATAAAACGTGGGGGGTTTATAGTAAGTCTTTTCTACAATGGAATTGAGTATCTTATCTTCTGCATAATTGTTTCTGAATTCATTTTTATTGCTTGTGTATTTCTCTTAGAAAGTACGTTCTAACTCTCAGCCAACAGATTCATAATTGTTATGTGATCTGATTCAGCCCTTTATAATAATGGAAGTATGAGACTAACGCACTGTACTAGATCTTAATGATTACTTGATTGCCAGAAACTTCTCGATGGCATCTTTTTCTTGCTCGAAGTTGAAATATTAAGTTTTTCTAAGTTTTAGAGGTCACACACGGAGGAACTTCACTGATCATCTCTAATGCGTTGGTGAGTGCAGGAGTGAATACCTTAAGAGATGATGATGAACTTGAAAGGGGAAAAGACATCTCCTTGGAACTGCACAATGCGATCCAAGAATAAAAAATGAAGTGAAAAAAAAAGCCGATGAAAGCTTAATCAACAAAAACAGTAAACTAAAGACAAGTTGACTAGAGTGAAAGGAAAATGTAAAGTAAGAATAAAAAAAATTTTACACCGAGTAAAAAGAAAAAGACTTAGAAAAACTTAGAAGAAATGTTAAAAATTGAGAGTCATTGGGCTGGTCTTCAAGTGTTGAAGAAGTTTTTGTGGATGATTGTTCGTATCTTTAGTCATTCTGAAATGGAGCTTATATAGCCATCACAACTCTCAATCAAGTCTTTTAATTTTGCCAGATTTAAATTCAAAATCTGTCGTAAAGATTGAATCTCTTTGATTCAGGTTGAGTTTGAATTGGTCTTTTGAATCTTACAAGATTGGTGCGGCTTTAATTCAGATTTAAAGTCACTAACCCTTAACCATAAACAAAAATCGTAAGTCAAAATGATCCATCAGCATATAATTTTAAAAAATGTAAATTGTGATGCAAACATATACTTATTTGGTATAATAGTAATTGTTTTCCATATTAAAATAACAATTTATAAAATAATTTGACAATTTCAATCTATTATATTTGAAAGATATTACTTTTCCTGGAAACGTTAATAACTTGCCCTTAGACATATATTAGCTCCCTTTTAAAAAAAAAAATTAAAATGGTAGCAATAATTTGCTTTATTTCCCGTATTGGCTTCGAAGGAATTTATAGGAAAGAACGTCATTACTACATATGCTTCCTAGGCATTACATTGGGCCAAGTTGGGCAGCCGTGGGTTTCAATCTGAAATAGAAACTTGGGCTCTACAAACTTGTGGCCCAATCCAGTCTTGGTCTTTATATGATTTTTGTGAACTCTAATAAATGAGTACAGCCGGGTCCAAACCTTGTTGGACTTGAAGCAAGAGCAGATCTGTTGGGCTAATGTCAGCTGGCAAGACGTGGGTTGGACTTTCAAAATCCCCATCTTTTTTCTTTTTTCTTTTTAATTTAAATTAAGAAAAATTATCTCATCCAGTAATAATGAAATTTTTAGACTTTACAAATAAGGTTGAGGGTTGACATGTATACTCTATGGTATATTTTTTAATATTAATTAATTAATTAAAAAGTAGTGGGAATATGTATCATTCTTTTAACATGATTTGTGAAGTCTAAAAACTCCATCGGCAGTATATGAAATAATAATTTTTAAAGGAAAATTATCCTATATCTTTAAAAAAAATATCTTATCCACTGATAATGAGATTTTTAAATTCCACAAACTGAAGTTAGAGAGTTAACATATGTCTTTATATGGTATATTTTATATATTTTTTAAATAGTTAATTAAGTAGTGGGGGATATGTGCCATTCCCCGAGGGGTATATGTCATTCTTTTAACTCTACTTATGGGGTTGAAAAACTTCTCTAATGGTGTATGAAATAATAATCATATCTTTAATATATCTAGTTTTGAAAAATTAAAGATTTCTTCCTTTTCCTTTTGTGTAGTCTTATAGTTACGAAGGACAAGTAGGAAAAGGGAAGGAATGACCATTATTAGATGGAAAAAAGACCTATTTTCCCAAGTCAAACAAATATTAACAAAATAATAAAGAGAGGATGAATATATTTTGCAAAAGCTCATAGTTGAAGAAACAACTATAATTCAATTACTTTATAAAATTACTCGTCATATCATACAAACAATAAAGATAACAATCTGAAGGTGGGTAGAGAGCCATGCAACGTGTCCCTCTCTGATTGGCTGTCTCATTCTCTTTTCATAAGTTCTTTTTTTTTTTAAAACAATGTCGTTTAGGCCATTTGATGGTGGGAAAAAATAGGGCATAAGCCGTGGTGGGCAGAAGAAAGGTCGATCTCAATGATAAGCTGTTATTCTTATGATTGCTATGAGGATGGATTTTGATTTAGTCTATTTTACTTTTGGTTGAATTTGACATTATACCTTTTTTTTTTTTTTTACTTTCTAGGTTCTTTGCTTTTCCTTTTAACTGATATATTTGCTTGAAGTATTAAATCACTTTTTATATTCTTCTTGATTTTATAAGAAAATTATTCAAAATTAATAATTATATGATTCTTTTGTTCCTTTAATTGTTTATATGCAGTGCTACTCTTTATGATGCCCCTTGATTCTCCAATTTCATAATGGCCTAATAGCCAAAGTGGTCCCTTACCTTTTAAAAATAGATCAAATATACCCCCAATCTTTATTTTGACTCATTTTGGCCTAATTTGGATGGAAATTACACGTGGCAGACACCGTCAATATGCATAACGGACACTGATGTGGATTTTATATGGGTTTTCTCACGTGGTTTTTCTATTTTTTTTCCCTTTTCTTTTTCTTTGCTTCCTTTTCTTATTTTTCTCTTCTCAGCCTACAGGCCAAAACTCATAGCCCTTTCTCACTGAATCCCATTGCCTGCTTCCTTCTCCGGAACCGACTGCTCTTTTTCTTTTTCTTTTTCTTTTCCCTTTCTTTCGTCTCCTTTCTTTCCCTCTTCTTATTCCCTTTCAGCTAAACCGAACCCAAGCCATCCTTTCTCTCTCTATCTTTCAACCTGAGCTCAGTCAACGTCACCAATGATTTTGCTTTTCCTCCGGCAACAAGTGCAGCGGTGGCTTGGCTTTCCTCTCTGTTCAATTCGTTTTTCGCTCATTTTCTTTCTTTTTCTTTCGATTTCTTTGAGTATTATTGATTGAGTGATTGCTTTAGGGATTTTAAAATCAAGCTTTCAAAACCTCTAACACATTTTCCTCAAATTTGAAACTCTAGGTTAATTTACAAAAATTCCTTTTCATTCTCTTTTTCCTTGGCTTTTTAATCATTAGGGCTTAATTGATTTGCATAAATCCCTTTTCATTTTCTCCATTATTTTCTTGTGTTTTCTTAACAATCGAACAATACCTTTTGTTTAAAACCAAACAATGCAGTCACTCATTGGAAGGATTGGGCCAAAGACAAATCATCCTATAATCTCAAGAAGTCTGGTTTTTACTTTTCATTTCCTCAAACTATTTTGAGGTTCATTTTAGATTTTCTTCAATTTATGTGATTGTCTTGCCTCAAGAATTTTCTTTACTATATGTTTAAATTAAATTGTTGCTATAGTTTAAATTAAATTGCTAATACTACTTAATTAAATTTTGAAGTCACATTTCTTTCTTCTGTTTTTTTGCAAGTTATATTTGTTGGATTTAATTCAACATGTGGGTTCATATATTTATATTAATTATATATTATGGGCTATCATAAGATTAAGCCTAATTAAAGTGATCAATAAAGTTTAAAGTTTTGGGCTAGACATCTAATAGAGAATGGACTTTAATGTGTAGAGACCCAAAGGATTAATTTCTATTTTTATGATAGGCTAAAATAGAAGTTAGACTAAAGATATAAATAAGGGTTATGGTCCCCAAGTCATATGCATAAACAAAAGTTTTCTCTTTTCTGAAATCCTATCAATCAGAAAGTTACAACTCTCTTCTCAAGAGAGCAAATACTGCATATTGACTTGGAAGACAATAACCACAAGATCAAGCTTTCTTCATGGATCCAGGTACGCTTTCGCTCAGATCTAAACATTTAGATCTAAATTTTCTTGATGATTTGACATGAAAAATTGGTTGGTGACATTTCACCAAATTATAAATAAAGTATTCTAACAATTGGTCTCAGAGCTTCTTCATGTCAAATCATTGGGAATCAATTTGTTTCTTTGTCTTCCATAATCATGGATTTGGTTTTTCCATGGATTCAGTTTATTAAGAAATATGGCTTTGGAGTTTGGAGTTTGTTTCAGATTTGATTTTTACGTTTTATGCATCCAGCTAGAATCTTGTTAACAAGAGCTAAGATCCAATTTAATGAGAAACAGATTCAAGTTTTAAAGATCAAAAAAAAAAAAGGATAAAAGTTTTGGTTTTCTGGGCCAATTTTATTAGGCGTTAGGTTTTGTCCAAGATGTGAAAATCATGCAGGATGAATAGGAGAATTTTTCTATTATGACGGCAATAATAGGGCTTGTTAGTGATGCAAGTTGGCATGGGGCTCACTTGGTTGCTTAAAGAATTTGTTCACATTTTGGTATTATTATTTTATTAATATTATGAGATAAATTGATTGAAACAAACTTTCGGCGCTTAATTATTGTTTTAGTCAATTGTCACTGACTTATTCAAATTTTGGTATTATTATTTTATTAATATTATGAGATAAATTGATTGAAACAAACTTTCGGCGCTTAATTATTGTTTTAGTCAATTGTCACTGACTTATTCAAATTTTGGTATTATTATTTTATTAATATTATGAGATAAGTTGATTGAAACAATACGCTATCAAAGTAGCCTCTCTTGTCTAGATTAATTTATTTTATAATATTAAGTTGGTTGTGTATATGCAATTCATGCGGATATTGGCCAGCCCAAAGGAGGGTCAATATTTGGCCGAAATACATGTGCACTTGTGGTAATAAATATGTGACAATTATTCAGTTTGCCATGTGAACAATTAATCGGTCCAAAGAAAGGTTAATTGTTTGACAGGATCTTATTGTCAATATTTGATTACTACACCAAGAGTACCACTTACAGTTAATATTTCTGTCCAAAGACTAGATATTAATGTTGTGCTAGGTATCTTGTGATGGGGTTTACCATTATTTGAATATATGGTTATTATATGGAATTAATGTGAGCATGTTCTACTTGTTTCGTTCTCTGTACAGTTGCTAGTTCTGCATCTACTATTACTGCCAGCTTGAATTCCATTCCCATGCTTAGTGGCACGAACTTTAAAGCATGGAAAGAGAACGTTATGATTGTTCTCGGTGTTATGGATCTAGACCTTGCGTTAAGGACAGAACGACCCACAGACCTTACGGTTGATAGTTCATCTAATGATAAGATGGACATGGAAAGGTGGGAACGTTCTAATCGCATAAGTCTTATGATCATAAAGCGTGCAATTCCAGAAACCTTCAGGGGCACTATGTCCGAAAAGGTTACTACTGCTAAAGATTACCTTGAGGAAATTGAAAAGAGGTTTGCCAAAAGCGAAAAGGCTGAAACAAGTACGATTTTGGCAAATCTCATTTCAATGAGGTATAAAGGAAAAGGTAATATAAGGGAGTACATCATGGAGATGTCTCATCTTGCTTCAAAGCTAAAGGCACTAAAGTTGGAGCTGTCTGAGGACTTGTTTGTGCATTTAGTTTTGCTCTCTCTTCCTGCATAATTCAGTCAGTTCAAAGTTAGTTATAACTGTCAAAAGGAGAGTTGGACTCTTAATGAGCTCATCTCTCATTGTGTGCAAGAAGAAGAAAGGCTGAAGCAAGAGAAGACAGAAAGTGCTCATTTGGCTAGTACCTTTAAGGACAAGAACTTGAAAAGGAAGAAGGGTAAGGAAGCTGCAAATGTTCCACCAGAAAAGAAACAGAACCAACAGGGTGAGGCATTTACCTGTTATTTCTGTAAAGCTGCTGGACACAGGAAAAAGGATTGTACCAAATATCGCGCATGGCGTGTAAAGAAAGGTACACTTCTCACTCTGGTTTGTTCTGAGGTTAATTTAACTTCGGTACCTATACACACTTGGTGGCTAGATTCTGGTGCTACTACTCACATAAATGTGTCTATACAGGGTTGCCTGAACTACCGAAAGCCAATTGATGGTGAAAGATACATCTATGTGGGCGATGGTAAATCAGTGGAAGTTGAGGCTATTGGAACTTTTAGGTTATTGTTAAAGACTGGTTATTATTTGGATTTGAATGAGACTTATGTTGTACCGTCATTTAGACGGAATTTGGTTTCTATTTCCGTATTGGACAAATTTGGTTACTCTTGTTCATTTGGAAATAGTCAGTTTAGTCTTTTTCAAAATTCAAATGTTATTGGTACCGGTTCTTTATCTTTTGTTGATAACCTATATTTGCTTGATACAATTACCTCATATAATGAAACCTTGCATGTGTATCGAGGTATAAAGAGAAAATTAACCAATGAGAATTCTGCTTCATTATGGCACAAACGTTTAGGGCATATCTCTAAACAAAGAATTGAACGTCTTGTGTCTGACAGGATTCTTGATCCCCTTGATTTTACGAACTTTGAAAATTGTGTTGCTTGTATTAAGGGGAAGCAGACAAACCTAAGGAGATTAGGTGCCAACAGGGCTATGGACGTCTTAGAACTACTACATACAGACATTTGTGGGCCATTCCCTACAGCTTCTTGGAATGGTCAACAATATTTTATTACGTTCACAGATGACTTTTCACGTTATGGCTACCTATATCTCATTCAAGAAAAGTCTCAGTCTCTGGATGTGTTCAAAAATTTTAAAGCTGAAGTTGAGAATCAACTCAACAAAAGAATTAAAAGCGTCAGATCTGACCGTGGTGGTGAATACTATGGTAGATATGACGGATCAGGTGAACAACGTCCAGGACCGTTTGCTAAGTTTCTCGAAGAGTGTGGTATTGTCCCACAGTACACCATGCCAGGATCTCCTAGCATGAATGGTGTTGCTGAAAGGAGAAATAGGACATTAAAGGACATGGTAAGGAGTATGATTAGTCATTCTACTTTACCAGAATCTCTTTGGGGAGAAGCATTAAAGACTGCAGCTTACATACTCAATAGGGTTCCAACAAAAGCAACTGCCAAAACCCCTTATGAGCTTTGGACGGGCAAGAAGCCCAGTTTAAATCACTTGCACATTTGGGGTTGTCCAGCTGAGGCAAGGCCAAATAGGCCAAATGAAAAGAAACTGGATTCCAAAACGATTAGTTGCTATTTTGTTGGATACTCTGAAAGGTCAAGGGGTTACAAGTTTTATGATCCCACTACTAAGTCAATGTTTGAGACGCGAAATGCTCGGTTCTTTGAGGATGTTGAGTTTGCGAGGGGAAAAGGAATTAAGGACTTTGTCTTTGAAGAGGAATGTGTCGAAATTCCTCTAATTGCTTTTGAAAATTATCAGGGTCAGGCTTCAATTCCTGATATTGTTCAAGAAGCAATTCCAGATCAATACAATGTTATTGATCCTCTTGCTCAAGTTCAACAACTTGTTCCAGAAGAACAAACTCTACAGCCTCAAGAACCTATGCCATTAAGGAGATCCACTAGAGAGAGGAGAAATGCAATTTCAGACGATTATATTGTATTTCTTCAAGAACATGAGGTTGACATTGGTGTGGTAGAAGATGATCCAATCAACTTCCATCAAGCCATTGAAAGTTCTAACTCTCAACAGTGGATTAATGCCATGAATGAAGAGATGAAGTCCATGAAGGACAATGACGTTTGGGACCTTGTATCATTACCTGAAGGTACAAAACCCATTGGTTGTAAATGGATATTTAAGACCAAAAGGGATTCGAGAGGTAATATAGAAAGGTACAAGGCTCGTCTTGTTGCAAATGGCTTCACACAGAAAGAAGGTATTGACTATAAAGAGACTTTCTCTCCGGTTTCTTCGAAAGACTCTTTTAGGACAATAATGGCATTAGTGGCACATTTTGACCTTGAGTTACATCAGATGGATGTTAAGACAGCGTTTCTCAATGGTGACGTTGATGAGACGATTTATATGGTGCAGCCAGAAAACTTTGTATCCAGAGATGCAAAGCAAATGGTTTGCAAATTAAAGAAATCCATCTATGGGCTCAAGCAAGCTTCTCGTCAATGGTATTATAAATTTCATCAAGTTGTTATCTCATTTGGTTTTGAGATAAATGCAGTTGATGATTGTATATACCACAAGTTCAGTGGGAGTAAGTGTATTTTTCTGGTTTTATATGTCGATGACATACTGCTTGCCAGCAACGATATAGGCTTATTGCACGAAACCAAGAGCTTTCTGACAAAGAAATTTGAAATGAAAGATCTTGGTGACGCCTCTTTTGTATTAGGCATACAAATACACCGAGATCGTTCTCGGGGTATACTTGGGTTATCACAAAAGAGCTATATCGAAAATGTTCTAAAGAGATTTGGCATGCAAGATTGTAAACCAGGTGACACCCCTGTTGCTAAAGGAGACAAGTTTAGTCTCAACCAATGCCCCAAGAATGAGTTTGAAACTAAAGAAATGCAAAAGATTCCTTATGCGTCAGCAGTAGGGAGTCTAATGTATGCTCAAGTGTGTACGCGTCCGGATATTGCGTACATAGTTGGAATGCTGGGTAGATACTTAAGCAATCCTGGAATGGATCATTGGAAAGCAGCTAAACGGGTTATGCGGTACTTACAGAGAACAAAGGACTACATGCTCACATACAGAAAATCGGATCAGTTGGAGATCATTGGGTATTCTGATTCTGATTTTGCTGGATGCCAAGACAGTAGGAGATCCACATCAGGCTATATTTACCTGCTGGCTAGAGGGAGCTATTTCCTGGAAGAGTGCTAAGCAGACACTCATAGCTTCTTCCACCATGGCAGCGGAATTTATAGCATGTCATGAGGCATCTAGTCATGGGATTTGGCTGCGAAATTTTGTCACTAAGCTGCAAATTGTGGATGGTATTGAGAGACCATTAAAGATATTTTGTGACAATAAGTCAGCAGTGCTATATTCCAATAACAACAGGAGCTCAACGAAGTCAAAACATATAGACCTCAAGTTCCTGGTTGTTAAAGAAAGAGTTCAAAATGGTCAAGTGTCTATTGAACATATTGGGACAAACTCTATGGTTGCGGATCCGCTAACTAAGGGATTACCACCTAAGGTCTATCATGAGCATATCGCTCATATGGGTGTTGTATCTTTTGATAACATGCAATTTTAGCGGGAGTTTGTTATTTTGGTTGATTTTCAGTTATAGACACATTTTGTGGTTTGTTTGAACTCTTTATTTGGTTGATCTCACTAAGGAATAAGGTTAGACCAGTTGGAAGTAGGCATGTTAAGATCACATTACATGTAACTTCCCATGCTATGCATCCATGCTTGATCTATGTTGTTTAATTATATTGACATATGTGACTATTGATTGTTTCGTTATGATATGTGTATAATGAAAACCGCTTTAATCCTATGTTGATATGATTGATGAACCAGATTGATTTAAGATGTCTATGGTAATGATAGCAAAATTTGAGCTCATAAGGTTATTACATAATATATAATTAAAGAAGTTATACATATATGGCCCAAGTGGAAGATTGTTGGATTTAATTCAACATGTGGGTTCATATATTTATATTAATTATATATTATGGGCTATCATAAGATTAAGCCTAATTAAAGTGATCAATAAAGTTTAAAGTTTTGGGCTAGACATCTAATAGAGAATGGACTTTAATGTGTAGAGACCCAAAGGATTAATTTCTATTTTTATGATAGGCTAAAATAGAAGTTAGACTAAAGATATAAATAAGGGTTATGGTCCCCAAGTCATATGCATAAACAAAAGTTTTCTCTTTTCTGAAATCCTATCAATCAGAAAGTTACAACTCTCTTCTCAAGAGAGCAAATACTGCATATTGACTTGGAAGACAATAACCACAAGATCAAGCTTTCTTCATGGATCCAGGTACGCTTCCGCTCAGATCTAAACATTTAGATCTAAATTTTCTTGATGATTTGACATGAAAAATTGGTTGGTGACATTTCACCAAATTAGAAATAAAGTATTCTAACAATATTCTGAGGTTAGTTTTTTAAGGCTTGCAAGTCTTTTGCAGAAAGGATATGGACTGAAATAAATTAAGGTTTTGGGTAATGGGTGTTTGGGAGAGATCAAGAGACAAGGGGAATTAAAAGTCAACTTGTGATATTGCTTTGTAGGAGATAGGTTTTAGTATGTATTGAGGCTCTCTTGGCTGTTGGTTTTTTCTTTGTTTTGCAGGGGTGTGCTGTATCTGTTAAGTTGCCGAGCTTTCTTTGTTCTTGGTTGTTGTTTCATTTGTTTCTGCTTTGCTTATGGATAGAGATAAGAAAAAGCAGTTCGAATTTTTTTTGTCAAAATTTGTTGAATTAAATTTGGATTTTTTTCACCGTGGGACCCATAAATGGTGATGTGGAAATTTAAAAAAGGCACGTATAATTAGAAATTCACGTGTTGATGCCATGTCAGAAGACGGATAACAGTGGGTATACTTTTCATCCAAATTGGGTAAAAATGGATCAAAGTAAAAGGTTGGAGATTAATTAGGATAAAAGAAAGGTTATGGGTATATTTGATCTATTTTTAAAAGGTTAAGGGCCAATTTAACTGTTAAGCCACTTTGTAATTAAAGAATCCAAATTTTGATGAAAATAAAGTAATTTTGAACTTCTTTATAAATTGAATTGCTTTTATTCCTTTATTATTTGGAATTCAATCTCTCTTACTTGCCTTTCCTTGCAGTTGTATTTCTTACTTTTATATTTTATCTCAAAATTTAACATTTTTGTTTCCTTTGGATTAATATTTTTGTCAGATTATGTTTCTTATTACAATTGACTGCTAGTTACATGAATCTCATATTTTCGGTTTGGTTGCTTACTATTGCTTATCTTGGTCATTTTGCTAGATTTTTTTCCTTTTTTGTTCTTATTTAATGTATCATATTCAATTTATTTAATTCAAATAGACTTTTTAAGAATTAAAAGTATTAAAATAAATTAAAATAAACATATAGTAATTTTAATTTAATCAAATATAAAGTTAATAATTCATAAATTAATCATATAAAGTTAATTATTTAATAGTAAACAAAAATAATATATAAAATACATGTTTGTGCTAACATCATTAATGATCATTTTACGTTCTCATCTCATCACTATAGATGTTTTGTCAAATATATTTTTCTCACCACTGATTTTATTTTCACCATTATAATTCTAACATCATCACTACAATAATTAATTTTACCTTTTTAATTTTATTGAAATCAATCTCACAGTTCTACCAAGAAGATCCTATATTGCATACACTAATTGGCCGATAGTCACTGGCATTTGCTGGTTGAGCATATTTAGGGGGCATTTGGTTCAAGGTATCTTAGATTACCAGAGTTATGTGATTACCAGGTTATAACATAACCTAGTGCATATTCCCGGAATGTGCACAATTTTTGTTTGGTTGAGATTTCCGGAATATAAGATTAACCTGTTTGGTTGAAGGGTATATGTTCTGTTAAAATGGATAGTTTACTATAATGCCCTCAATACAACACTTAAGCTTATTTCTTATTTGTTCAATATTTTGTATAATTGTTGTAATTTTGTTAAGTTTGATAATTAAACATGACTAATATAAAAATTATTTAAGTAATAAACTTAGTAAAATATTATATAATTAATTTAATGATTATATAAGTTAAGTTTAGTTATGCTTTTAACAAAAAAGAAATTATGCTTTTAGTTTAATTGAACTAATATATAATTATTAATTTAGTAATTATACAAGCTAAGTTTAATTATGTTTCTTAATCAAAATAAATTATGCTTAAAAAATTATAATTTATCAATTACTTAAGGTTATTAGGGTCCAAAAGGGCAAAATATTAAGGGTAAAGTAGGAAAAAATTTTAACATAACCTGGTAATCTCACATTACCTAAGAATTTGGAGGTTATGAGATTCCTGGTAATGTGCACTAAAAGCTGACATGTCAGTAATCTTACATTACCTCAGTAAGGTAATTACCACAAACCAAACAAAGTAATGTTACATTCCAATGTGCACATTACTGGGGTTATGTAAGATAATCCCGAACCAAACGCCCCCTTAGGGATAAGGACTGTAGCGGTGAAATTAAAGTCTGGAATAAGTACACCTAGGTCCGGTGCCTTTTACAGTAGATGAAATTTTACAGCAGAGCAAACGGAAGGACCTACGAAGCTCCAATAGGTTTTGGAAAAAGCAGCATTAAGGCCATCTGGCCTGGTGCCTTACTGTTACCATTCTGAAAACTATGTCTCTAATTTCTATATCAAAAACGGGTGCTTCCCAAATAGATAAATGAACAGAGGTTAATTTAGGACAGAATGGATCAAGTTGGCCATTAAAGCTGTCAGGGTTTATGGAAGAGTAAAGATCTGTAAAAAAGTGAACAAATTCTTTTTGTATCAAAGTAGAATCAGATGTCCATCCGACATTACGAATGCTCAAAGCATTTATTCTATCATCCAATCTGCTAGCCTTTACCTTGTTCCGAAGAAATTTACTGTTGAGGTCACCAATTTTAATCCAGTCAAACACGAGCCCTCTCTGCCTAGTACAGTTCCTCGTCTTTTAAAGCTTGGAGGTATTTTTCAGAAAGAGATATACTCTCTTCATCCTTTTTGTTTATCTTTTATCATAAATAAATAATTAATAAATTTTAATTTTTAATTTCATCCTTCTTTTTTTTTATTACTATCACATTATTATACCATACCCTAAAACACTTATAAACATAAAAAATAACAAAGTAATTCTATTTAATTTAATCACTTTTCCTTAAATTTTATGAAAGTAAAAGAAGAACAAACATTTAGGAATGGCGGGATTATCTGTTTGTTGAGGAGTTCTAGTGATTGATTATTCTGTAATTTCATATGGCAATCAGAAAGCTCTTTTTGTAACTGTTTAGTTGCCAGATTTTTAAAGAAAGAGAGCAACTGCTTGTCAGGTGTATCATGAGTATTGGAGTTGCAAACGTTTTGGGCTAATTGTGCATATTGAATTTTTTTTGTCCAAATATTCTCAAATCTGAAAGTGTGAACAGAACATTTCAAAAAGAGAAACAGAAAATGGACATGTCTGTAGTCTGTACAGCCCCAAAGATGCCAAAAAATTTGCGATTCTGGATATGAAAATCTCCTAGTAGGCTAGTAGGAGTAAAGCACGTGGCAAGAGTTTGTCCGATGCTGCGGTACAGGATTCGCCTTGGGTGATGCCTTTTCAAAATTGATTGGGATGATAAATTGATAATCTCCTCATAAACAACAAAATAAATTTCAATGGAGCCAAAAAGATTAAAAGAATTGTTTGAATATCAAAATCAACCTTCAAAATTATATAAAAAAAGATCAATAATAAATTAACTCTTAAATTTTATTTGAGATAATTGATCTTAAATTATTATTTTTAAATAATTAATCTTGTAAATATTATTTTAAGATAATATAACCCTTAGATGTAACTTTCTATTTAGACCAACTTTTGATTAATATAGAAATAGAATCCATCAAAGGGGAAAGTACGACAAATTTGAAATTTTTGACTATTAACAAACCCAGATTGGGTTAGGAAGAGATGAGCTTCGGATTGCCATATCAATTTGAAACCATAGAAAAAATCAAGTCAGTATTGGATGGAAAACTTCATTTAATTAAAGGTTATACTGTCCCAAAATAATAATTTAGATAAGTTAATTGTCACAAAATAATACTTTAAAGATTAATTATATCAAAATAATAATTTTTTTACTGAACTTAAGTAATAATTTGAACCGTCAATTTTTTTTTTAAAAAATTAGGGATATATTTTTTTAATAATTTAAGGAGTGATTTGATATTAAAGAAAAAACGGAAGTATGTCTTTTTTTTTTTTTTTTTTTGGTCCGAAAAAACGGAAGTATGTTAAAGCTTATCAACTAACATACTTTGGATCTTAACCATTACTCTGTTCGACCTTCCATGGCTGCCAAAAACTTATCTATGACACCTTCTTCTCGCCCAAAATTGAAATATGAAGTTTATCTAAGTTTCAGAGGTGAAGACACTGGGAGGAACTTCACTAATCATCTCTATAATGCTTTGGTGAGTGCAGGAGTTAATACCTTCAGAGATGATGATGAACTTGAAAGGGGAAAAGAAATCTCCTCGGGACTGCTCAAGGCGATCCAAGAATCAAAGATTTCTCTTGTGGTATTTTCAAAAGGATATGCTTCTTCCAGGTGGTGCCTTAATGAGCTGGTGAAGATTATTGATTGCAAAAACACATTAGGCCGGGTTGTTATTCCAATCTTCTACGACATCGACCCTTCTGATGTTCGAAAACAGAGAGGCAGTTATGCAGAAGCATTTGCTGAACATGAAGAACGTTTTCCAGAAGATATGGAGATGATCAGACGGTGGAGAGCTACTCTTACAGAAGCTGCAGATTTATCTGGTTGGGATCTCCAAAACGTTGCAGACGGGTACTTGATTCTTTCCATGATAGATTTTGTTTCTTGTTAAGAAGCTAACCACTCATTTTAAGATCTAATGTCAGTAAATTTTTATTCTAGGCCAATCATTTTTTTAAATAATTTTCTCGACTCTTCCATATCTTTAACTTAATGAATTCACAGGCACGAATCAAATTTTATCCAGAAGATTGTGGAAGATGTCTGGGGGAAAGTAAACCGTAAAGTACGTTATTACTTGCATGTTGCCACTTACCCAGTTGGTATAGAATTTCCAGTCGAAAAAGTGATAGGATCATTAAGCATAGGATCTGATGATGTTCGCATGGTGGGCATCTATGGAATGGGTGGTATAGGTAAAACCACAATTGCAAAGGCTGTGTATAACTCTCTCTGTGATGGATTTGATGGAAGCAGTTTCCTTTCAGATATTAAAGATTACTCTAAGCAGGCTAATGGTCTTGCTGCTATACAACAGCAACTTCTTTCTGATATCCTGAACTTGAAAAGTATAATCAAGATAGATAGTGTTGACAGGGGAATGAACTTGATCCAGGAAAGGCTTTGCAACCGGAGAGTTTTTATTGTTCTTGATGATGTCGAGGATTCAACACGATTGAAGTCATTAGTTGGGAACCGGGAGTGGTTCGGTCCAGGAACTAGGATTATTGTTACAACCAGAGATGAGCATTTGCTGACCGAATTAGAGGTGGATGGAAGATACAAAGTTGAAAACTTGAATTCTGAGTATTCTATGGAGCTTTTCAGCTGGCATGCATTTAGAAGGCCTACACCCAAAGATGATTACTTGCAACTTTCCAAGAGCGTAATTAATCACGTTCAAGGACTTCCCCTGGCTCTTGAAGTTTTAGGTTCTTATTTGTTTCACAGAAGTCAGCATGAATGGAAAAATGTGGCGGAAAAATTACGTCAAATAGCTCATAGCCCGATTCAGCAGAAGCTTAGGATAAGTTTTGATACACTAGATGACGAATCCATAAAGGCCACATTTCTTGATATCGCATGCTTTTTTGTTGGGATGGATAAAGAATACGTGATGACAATACTAGATGGCCGCGGCTTCTCTCCGGTGATCGGTGTTAGTGTTCTCTTGGAGAGGTCCCTTATTACTATTGACCAATATAACCATAAGATAAAAATGCATGATTTACTTCGAGACATGGGAAGAGAAATTGTTCGTGAAACATCGCCAAATCAAATCGGAAAATGCAGCAGGCTGTGGTCCCATGAGGACGTAGTGGATGTCCTAAGAAAGCACAAGGTAAAAGTTGAATGCATCCACCAATAAATCTAAAGACTTCCTTACTTATATAGCACTAATTAATACCTTTGTACGCATCGTGATTAACTCAAGGGACAATATTCTTGTAGGGAACCAAGGCAGTGGAAGGTCTTAGCCTAGATGTATCAGCCGAACACGATGCCTTTGTGGTCGAAACAGAAGCATTTGCAAAGATGATCCATTTAAAATTGCTTAAAATCAACTCTTTACGTTTTAATAATGGCTGCTATGAAAATTTTTCCGAAGAATTAATATGGCTTTGTTGGCATAGATGTCCTTTACGAGTTTTGCCACCCAACCTTGATTTGGACAACTTGGCTGTTCTTGACATGCGCTTTAGTTGTGTCAAAAAAGTTTGGAAGGAGACAAAAGTAATTAAATCTATTTTGCAATGCCAGTTGATTTTATTTTCATTTTTATTTCTATGTTCATTTTAATTTTATCATTGCTAACTGATTCTTTTTCTGATCATTTCCTTGCTGCATAGTTTCTCCATAAGCTAAAAATACTAGATCTCAGTTATTCAATATACCTTGCGGAGACACCAAACTTGGCTAGACTCTCAAGTTTGGAAAGACTTCAACTCGAAGGGTGCTCGAATTTAACTAAGGTTCATAAATCCATTGGGAATCTAGAAAGGCTTGTATTCTTGAATCTGGCGGGTTGCAACAACTTAAGGGAGCTTCCAGACAGTATTTGCAGCTTAACATCTCTTGAAACTCTGAATCTCAGTGGTTGCTCCAAACTTAGAAGTTTTCCAGAGCATTTGGGCAGGTTGGAAGCCTTGAGAAAGCTTCTTGCAGATGGAATTGATATTACACGATTACCTCTTTCTTTGGGTCATTTGAAGAACCTTGAGCATCTGTCATTAGCTGGATATAAAGATGAGTTTCTCACGAACAAGTCTTGGTTCTCATGCTTTTCATCATGGATTTCACCAAAATGTATGGGTTCTCCCACCTTCCTACCAGCTGCGATATTTTCTCATTTAAGCTCGTTAAAAGAGCTTAATCTTAGGAAGCGGAACCTTTCGGACGGTGACATTTCCATTGATTTTGGGAGTTTCCCATTTCTTCACAGGTTGAATTTATGCGGAAACAAGTTCTGTAGCCTACCCGTTGGAATCAGCAGTCATTCAAATATACAGTTTCTGGATTTGGATGATTGCCCGAACCTTCAATCAATCCCAGAGCTTCCTCCAAGGTTAGATCACTTGAGTGCAAGGCACTGCACATCCATCATTAGATACCCAAAGTTGTCAAACTTAGGTGGGGATTTTAGGCAATTCGCGGTAACTAATGGTCGCGAAATAATTGAGGTTGACGAGTGGGATCTTCGTACTTTGTCATTTCCTCGATCGGGTTTCACTTGGGGTACTATTGATGTAAGCTCCCTCTCTCCTCCTTTGCTCACTTGCTCTATCTCTTTCTTTTCCATGTTAATGTTCACAACGAACTATTTCATTGAAACAGGATGATTTTGTTTCCAAGCCTAAGTTTGTGGAAGTATGCTTTCGTGCTAGAGAGATGCCAAATTGGTTCGAATACAAAGAAACGGGATCTTCATTATCTTTTTGTATGCCTTCACATTCACTTCCAATTGGCGAAAAACTGCAAGGCATGATTTTGTGCGTTATCATTGGGCCGGTCAATGGAGAATGTAATAACAGCACTTATGCTTCTTCTGGACTTAACATATGGCTCAAGAATAAAACAAAGGGCCGCGAGACTTTTGATAAGGCGAGTTCTTATATTCTGGACGAGGAGATAAGTCAAGATCATGCATGGGTAAGCTATATGACGCACTTCATTTTTGAGGATATAAAGGCAGAAGAAGGAGATGAAATTGAAGTTTGTGTTGAGGCTCAAGGCAGAATTCTTGTCAAGAAATGGGGTATCCATCTACCAACTCGATCCAATTGATTGAAGTTTTATGTTTTTTCCCATCCTGGTAAGCCATTTTCTCATGCATGACAGACAAAGTTACAGACTGCAAAAGAAGAAACAAAGTGGGACTAATTGCATTGCATCTGGCTGTAAAAAGAGCTACTCTACTAGCTAACTAAAGTTTCCTTCGTCTAATTTCAGCATCGATTATCGAACTTGTAATAAACCATCTGTTGGCCTTTTCCATTTCCCATATTATTATATTTGAAATCTGTGTATAATGTGAGTTTAATCTTTCTCTAGCTTAATTAACGCCAATGCTTAATTGCGAGTTTATATTGGATTTCTTTTCTGTCATTGGTTAGTTTGGGTTGGAGTAAAGTTGGATATGATTGCTGTATAATTAAAAAACAT
This sequence comes from Microcos paniculata, assembly GCA_030664755.1. Taxonomy (NCBI): domain Eukaryota; kingdom Viridiplantae; phylum Streptophyta; class Magnoliopsida; order Malvales; family Malvaceae; genus Microcos; species Microcos paniculata. Next base: position 6,707,142 of record CP131462.1, on the reverse strand, counting down.
CATTGTTTCGTTTATTAAGATTAAAACTGGCTGGACTTTTTTCATTCAAATTTTGTTGCGTCAAATTGGTTAAATTTCATTAAACCAAAAAAAAAAAGCAATTAAATATACCCAAAAAATTTAACCAAAATAGTAGAATCCAATGCCAAGGACCCAAACCCAAAGTAATCCCAGATTCCAGAGCCCCCAGTCCCCCACCTCTGAGTCATTAAACACAACCCAACCCAACAGGGCAACTGGGCTTTTATAAGAATTTTGGTGAATTTAATAAAGAAAAATAAATTTTAGTACCGAGTATTTTCTCCAAATCTGATGTAGCATTACAATTTTAATTTTCAACAGAACAGAACCGTCAGAAGTTGCTGCTTTGGCAACTCCCCGATTCTTCAATTGATCCTCTTTCCACAAACACCTCCCCTTACCGAACGACTAAAAACCTGCATCTCCTAAACGGACTCAACCGCAGCCTCTGCATCCGCCGCAGGAGGAGGCCCGGTGCCTTTCCTTCTAAAGACCTACGACATGGTAGACGACTCATCGACGGACGAGATCGCGTTATGCAGCTCCAACGAAAAGAGCTTTGTGGTTTGGAACCCCCCCCCCCCCCCCCCCCTGAATTTGCCCGCCTTTTGCTTCCCACGTATTCCATGTCATTTCCCCATTTCCATATCGAATGAATTTCTTTGCTCTGTTAAAGAGAAATTTTTGCAGATGAATTGTGTAATTTCAATCCTAAGCAGTAACAGTGCTTTCAGGTACAAAGTTACTGCTCAGAGAGATTCGGTTAAACTTTTTCTTGAAATAATTAAAAGGAAAAGTAATTAGTAGAAGATTGGATGAAACAAAATCTTGGTGTAGTTGCAGAATGCAGAGTTTTCCTCTGTTTCGAGGTCTATTCTTGTTCTTATTTCTCATGCTTTGGATAGAATAGAATTTTCCTATAGACTAGAGTCCCTATTGCTTGAACTTTGTGTGCAAAATTTCCCAATTGAATCTGCTTCATCTGACAAGAAAATTTAATATTATTAGTTCTTACCCCGCTGTTTCTAGTTTCAACCCATCAATGGCCTAGATTGTTTTAACCATGGACGATGAAATCATTGATCAACTACATGGAACTAAGGTGTTAGCCTGGATGTATCAGCCGAAGACGATGCCATTGTGGTCCAAAACAGAAGCATTTGCAATGATGATCAATTTAAGATTGCTGAAAATCAATTCTTTACGTTTCAGTGATGGGTGCTATGAAAATTTTTCCAAGGAATTATGATGGCTTTGTTGGCTCAGATGTCGTTTACAAGTTCTGCCACCCAAACTTGATTTGGACAAGCTGACTGTTCTTGACATGCGGTTTAGTTTTGTCAAACAAGTTTGGAAGAAGACAAAAGTAATTAAAATCTCTTTTGCAATGCCAGTTGATTTTATTTTCATTTTTATTTCTATGTTTGTTTTAATTTTATCATTTCTAACTGATTCTTTTTCTCATTTTCTTGCTGCACAGCTTCTCGATAAGCTGAAAATACTAGATCTCAGTTATTCGATACACCTTGCACAGACACCAAACTTTGCTAGACTGTCAAGTTTGGAAAGACCAACTTGAAGGGTGCACGAATACAACTAAGGTTCATGAATCCATTGGGAATCTGGAAAGACTTGTACAAAGGGACTTATGCCAATTTTTGCTTCACTAAAACTTATCCTGGTGATGTTGAAAAAGTGAAGAAGTTCAATGCTTTCTTGTTAAAGGTACTGCAAAAGTTATTTGATCATTACAAGTTAATGTATTCAACAAGTCCTCGTTTGACAGCTAGCATTCAAGGTCCATTTGAGACTGAGTTTGGCAATCAATGGTAGATAATTTGGAAGATCAAGATACTCCCAATAATAAATGGCATTCTGAATGGTCAAAGCACTTAGAAGAAGAGGAGAGTTTGCAATGTCAGTCTGAACTAGACCGTTACTTAGCAGAGAGTCGTGATAAATCAGGTTTTGATTTTGATATCTTATCTTGTTGGAAAAGAAATAGTAGCAAATATCGAGTTCTCTGCAAACTTGCTAAGGATATTTTAAGTATTCCTGTCTCTACAGTGGCTTCAGAGTCGGGTTTTAGTGCTGGAGGCCAAATACTTGACCAGTTTCGTAGCTCTTTAACTCCAAAGTTTGTTGAAAGTCTGATTTGCACAGAAGATTGGTTAAGAGCTTCATCCTTACCAATTGAAGTTGAAGAAGATTTGGAAGAGTTAGAAAAGCTTGAATCTGGTATTCATTTATTATTTTTTTATCTTAATTAATTTTATTTCAATCAATTTATTGTTTAGTTTATTGATTGACTTAATTTCTATTAATTCGTTTTTTAATATATTATTGAAGATGTGGAGATTGAGGCCTCATCATCACCTTTCCGAGAATGAAGATATTATTGACTATGTTGTGACACGCCACCTGGTAAGCTTTTATATGCTCTCAAACATTTCAGAAATATGATACTATCATTAGTGTATCAAATTGATAGAAAGAGGTCGGCTGCTTGTGGCTCTTCATTTTTTCTACTTGTTCTGATTAGTTTGCATATAAGATGGTGATGTAAAATATCAACTCAAAATATGATTGTTGTTTGTCAAAGTACTAGTTCATTGTATGATGCATTGAAATCCATTGATCTTTTTGGAGGGAGCAAACTTTCGATGGTTGTGTTCATCATTGGTTGTGGAAGAAATAAACCATAGATAGATGTTTTCTTGTCTCTTGGTACGGTGGTCATTCTTGAGTAGGGCTACAATGGATTTCCTCTTTTTGCCTGGTACAAAAACTAGAAATCAGCTTGATCTAACTAATGGATTTTGAATGCAGATTGTGAGTAGAATGCTTAAGCTGGTAGGTTCTCATTTGCATTTACCAGGACATGATCTGACCTTACAATTGGAATAATGAACAGCATTTGGTGTTTTAACTCATCTATGAACATCAATTGCAGCTTTGTATATAAATATTCTTCTCTTATAGATAGTCCACATCTAGCATAGCAGTTCACCTTTTAAGGTCATATAGAGAATCAAATTCAAAACAGGATTACACTACCAATTGTGTTGAGTTCAAAGCATGAAGCGAAAAGAAGAATTTTCTTTGTAATTTCAGCCCATTTTATGCATGTTATTAATTTTCTTTCTTTGTTAATATTTTTCTTACAAAAATTCTAATAATTTATTATATGAATAAATGAAGGATTTTTTACCAATGAAGGGAAATTTTTTTTTTTTTTGCAAATAGATAATTTAGAATTAGATAATTCACATGGCAGGAAGTGAAAAAAAATAGGAATTTTTTCGTTTATAGGACCTGGTGGTTAATCTGACTCAACCCATATTAACATGGGTTGGGTTAAGTTAGGTCCAAATAAAAGTTGGGTTAGTTTCTTATTAAATCCATTATAAATCACATTATATTGGGTTGGGTTCGGTTTAGACCAACCCAAAAATTTTGATCCTAGTTGCTTGTATTATTGGATTTGGCGGAATGCAACAACTTAAGAGAGCTTTCAGAGGACATTTACAACTTGACATCTCTTGAGACTCCGAATCTCAGTGGTTGCTCCAAACTTCGAAGTTTTCCGGAGCATTTGGGCAAATTGGAAGCCTTGAGAAAGCTTCTTGCAGATGGAACTGGTATTATCACCATTACCTTTTTCCTTGGGTCATTTGAAGAACCTTGAACATCTCTCATTAGCTGGATGTAAAGATGAGTTGCCCACCAAGAAGACTTTGTTCCCATCCCTCTCATCATGGGTATCACCAAAATGTGCGGGTTCTTCTTCCTTGCTACCAGCTGCGATATTATCTCATTTAGTTAAGCTTGTTACGAAAGCTTGATCTTTGATACTGAAACCTTTTGGACGGTGGCATTTCCATTCATTTTGGGAGTTTCCCATTGCTTCACCATTTGGATTTAAGGGGAAACAAGTTCTGCAGCTTACCAGTTGGAATCACCAATCATTCTTGTTACAGAATTTGTATTTGGATGATTGCACAAACCTTCAATCAATTCCAGAGCTTCCTCCAAGTTGACTTGAGTTCAAAGCAACGCACATCGATTATTACATACCCAAAGCTATCGAACATAGGTCGGAACGTTCTCGACATCACCATAACTAATTGTCGCAAAATAATGGACGTCGACGGGTGGGATCTTCGTATTTGTAATTTCCTCGATCGTGTTGGTATTGGAAAATTGCGAAGGTCTCTCTCTTCCCTCGCTTTATCTCTCTCTTCTCCATGTAATGTTCATAACAAACTATTTCATTGAAACAGAGGAGTTCTTGGACCGAGCATAAGCATTTGGAAGCATGTTTTCCTGCTGGAGAGGTGGCAGATTGGTTCGGATACAAAGAAAACGGATCTTCATTTTCGTTTCCCCATTCTGTTAAGCCATTTTATATGCTTGACAAACGAAGTTATTAGTGAAAAATAAGAGACGAAGTCTAAAAAAATAAAAAATAAAAAATAAAAAGTAGGACTACTTGCATGGACTAGCTAGGGATGTCAACGTAGCAGGGATTATGCAAGGGTACATTCTCTGTTCCTGACCCCAGACTCGAACTTGGGGAGGAATTTTTCCCAGACCTACCCGTTCCCTGAGTTTTATATATATATATATATATATTATATGATTATACATTTCTAAGAATATATTTTATAATCTTATTAGATAAAAATTTAATAAATACAAGTTTAAAATAATTCATTATATTAAAAGAAACTTTTAACTTTTTTAGCAAAAAAGAAACTTTTTATTTGTTTTGGATAAACATATATTTTACTGTCAACAATTTTTCGTTCTTCCCACTCCATGCAGTAAAATTTTTTACATAATTAATATTAATATTATAAATATGAATAGTAATAATTTATTGATACTATTTGATGGCCAAACAAATTATTAATTATATTTAATTAATTTTTAAATGTAATCCACGCCACAGGAAAAAAAAAGGACCTTAATCTTAATTTCCCCCTCCCCATTCCTTCTCCCTTAATTGCTCCTCTCAATTCTATTCCTGGCTCTATCCCTGACTACGTACATATGGTGACTGGCTGTAAAAGGTTCTACTCCACTAGCTAGCTAAAGCTTTCCCTCGTCTAACCGATACCCAAAAAAAAAAAAAAAGTTTCTTCCACCTAGCAAAAGACTTTGAGCATCAAAATTGTAATAAACGAGATTTGGGGGCCTTGTCCATTTACCATTTTCTTTGAAATTAGCATGTCGTGTGTCTTTTTTTTCTTTTCTTGGTTAATAAACTTCATTGAAGTTAAAAAGCTAGGACAAAGCGTATCGTGTGTTTTTAATCTTTTACTAGCTTAACGCCAATTCTTCATTGCCGATTTGTTTTCCATTCTATTTTAGCTATTGATTGTTTTGGATTGAAGTAGACTTGAAATGGTTGCTAGAAAATTAAAAAACAGAATTGTTTCGTTTATTAAGATTAATAGTACCTTATTGGACTTTTATCATGTACCAAAAAGAACAACTTCAAACTTTGGTATAAATTTCAACGCGTACGTCGAAATCGAATTGACTAAATTTCACTGAAAAAGAAAAAGATATATTAAGACATCATAAATTAATAATTAAACACTAAAAAATTCGAACAAAGTGATCCAAGCTCCATGAAAATCACAATGAATATTTTTGGTGAATTGGAAGCTAAGGGTAGTGATGCTATGTTTGGGCTTATAGCAGAAGCATGCTGTTAACGGACACTGGGAAACGTTGCTTTGGCATAGTATTCTTTATATAGAGTTCTTTTTGTATAGAGAATAGATCAAAATCTTATTTGTATAGATATATATAAAGTGCACTCTAACTGTTTGTATGGGTTCCATTGAGCAGTGTTTTATGTTTTTATTTTTCAATTCCTAGGAAAACAAAAAAGAAAGATAAAGGAAAAGGATGGATTCCTTTTGATTTTAGGTGTGACAAAATGGACTAGTTTCACTTTCCCTGTTATTAGCTTGTGGGGTAGTCCCCTATTGTTTGAACTTCGTATGTAAAATTTAATATTGGACTATTAGTGCTTAACCTCCTTCCCTGCTGTTTCTAAAATTTAATATTACTGCTTACCCTCTTTCCCTAATGTTTCTAGTTTTAAACAATTAACAACCTTAAATTATTTTAATCATCAACGATAAGATTGATTAATCTAATATTATGCTATAAAACAAAAAAGGAAGATAAAGGAAAAGGATGGATTCCTTTTGATTTTATGGTGTGACAAAATAGACTAGTTTCACATTCCCCTGTTATTAGCGTGTGGGCCTGCGGGGTAGTCCCCTATTGTGTTTAATTAACTTCGTATGTAAAATTTAATATTAGTGCTAGTGCTTACCCTCGTTCCCTGCTGTTTCTAAAATTTAATATTAGTGCTTGCCCAGTTACCCTCCTTCCCCGCTGTTTCTAAAATTTAATATTGGCGCTTACCCAGTTACCCTCCTTCCCCGCTGTTTCTAAAATTTAATATTAGTGCTTACCCAGTTACCGTCCTTCCCTGCTGTTTCTAAAATTTAATATTACTGCTTACCCTCTTTCCCTGCTGTTTCTAGTTTTAAACAATTAACAACCTTAAATTGTTTTAATCATGAACGATAAAATTGATTAATCAAATATCATGCTATGCCATTGACCATTAAAGTTATGTTCGATATATGAAAAATTATTTTAAAGAAAGAAAAATACTTAAGAAAATTTGAAAGAAATAAAAACAAATTGAAAGGGAACAATTTAAAATCCTTACTTTATTTGGTGTCAAGGAAAATATTAAGAAAAATAATAAGAAAAATATTTTCTCATGTAATATTTGATATATGAGAACATTCCTGAATTAAAACACAATTAAAATTTACATCATTGCACACCCCAAGTTATGTTCCATATGGGTATAGGATTTGGCTCTTGTCCAGTGTCCCAGTAATATCCTCCAGTATACCTGAGGTAATGGCACATGAAATATGAGGTGTCATCACCCCAGTTGTATTGGAGGATACTGAATATTGGACTGGAGCCTTATCCATGGGTATATGGGTAGAACAAACATACTCCCATCTCCATTCCTCCAATGATCCTGTCTTTGGTTCTCGAAAATGATTTATATTTTTCTGTTTACGTTTTCTGAAAAATTATTTTTGTTTTCTATTTTGATTTTGAGAATATATGTTTGTTTGTTTGTTGAGTAAAAAAAGATTTTTTTTTTTGTTTTTGGGTCTTCAAGTGAAAAAAGAGTGGTTTCTAACAAAATGCAAAATAGTAAAATGTCATCAAAATATTCGGGGAATCGAGCACAGGCCTACACCCTCCACTGGATTCCTTTCGGCCGCTTTTGTAAAAGTTTACCGCATCCCTCATTGAGTCCCGTGTTTTCCAAATTGTTTTCAGATTTTCAGATTTCATTTCAATCAATTTTCATTTACATTTTCTTAAAATTGTTCACACTCATTGCCTATTTTTTAAGAAAATGAAAATGGTTTAATATCCAATATGATTCTTGAATTATATCAAAAAGGATACATTGGTTGTTGAATTTTTATTTAAAATAGATTAATCATTAAACTTTTATTTTAAGATATATAAATCCTTGAATAAAAGAAAATTTAATAGAAACTTTCAAAAATTAAAAATCATAGTTTTTATTTTTTAATTAAAAACTTGACAAAAAAAAACTCACATTAATATCAAATAAGAAATCAAATAATTTCTATCAAATTTCGTACAATCCAAAAACTTATGTGTCTTAAAATAAAAATTCAGCACAATCCAAAAACTTATGTGTCTTAAAATAAAAATTCAGCTATATAACTATCTCTCCATTTTTTAATACAGTTCACCGACCTCTATTAAACCAAATTAAAATAAAAAAGGACGCTGTTTTATAAAAGCCAATGTGAATTTCTTTCATTTGGTCAAACTCGTTTCTTATGTCGGCCAGCTTTTTCCAAGTGTGTCTCGCAGAAGGTTGTGATCTAATTTAGCCCTTTATAATAATGAGAGCACAAGATTAACGAACTGTACTAGATCTTAACGATTACTTGGCTCCCAGAAACTTCTCGATGTTATCTTCTTCTCGCCCGAAATTGAAATATGAAGTTTTTCTAAGTTTCAGAGGTGAAGACACTCGGAGGAACTTCACTAATCATCTCTACAATGCTTTGGTGAGTGCAGGAGTTAATACCTTCAGAGATGATGATGAACTTGAAAGGGGAAAAGACATCTCCTCGGGACTGCTCAAGGCGATCCAGGAATCAAAGATTTCTCTTGTGGTATTTTCAAAAGGATATGCTTCTTCCAGGTGGTGCCTTAATGAGCTTGTGAAGATTGTTGATTGCAAAAACACATTAGGCCAGATTGTTATCCCAATCTTCTACGACATCGATCATTCTGATGTTCGAAAACAGAAAGGCAGTTATGCAGAAGCATTTGCTGAACATGAAGAACGTTTTCGAGAAGATATGGAGATGATCAGACGGTGGAGAGCAGCTCTTACAGAAGCTGCAGATTTATCTGGTACTTGGTATCTACAAAACGTTGCAGACGGGTACTTAATTCTTTCCATGATAGATTTTGTTTCTTGTTAAGAAGCTAAGCACTCATTTTAAGATCTAATGTGTCAGTAAATTTTTATTCTAGGCAAATCATCATGTTTAATAAATTCTCGACTCTTCCATCTCTTTAACTTAATGAATTCACAGGAATGAATCAAAACTTATCCAGGAGATTGTAGAAGCTGTCTGGGGGGAAGTACACCGTAAAGTCCGTAATTACTTGCGTGTTGCCAGTCACCCAGTTGGTATAGAATTTCCAGTAGAAAAAGTGATTGGATTATTAAGCATAGGATCTGATGATGTTCGCATAGTGAGCATCTACGGAATGGATGGTATAGGTAAGACCACAATTGCAAAGGCTGTCTATAACTCTGTCTGTCATGGATTTGATGGAAGCAGTTTTCTATCAGATATTAAAGACAACTCTAAGCAGGCTAATGGTCTTGCTACTTTACAACAACAACTTCTTTCTGATGTCCTGATCAATTTGAGGATAGATAATGTTGGCAGGGGAGTGAATTTGATCCAGGAAAGTCTTTGTAATCGGAGAGTTTTTATTGTTCTTGATGATGTCGATGATTCAAAACAATTGAAGTCATTAGCTGGGAATAGGGACTGGTTTGGTCCAGGAAGTAGGATTATTGTCACAACAAGAGATGAGCGTTTGCTGACTGAATTAGAGGTGGATGGAAGATACAAAGTTGAAGAGTTGAGTTTTGAGAATTCTATCCAGCTTTTCAGTTGGCATGCATTTAGGAGTCCTACACCGAAAGATGATTACTTGCAACTTTCCAAGAGTGTGGTTACTCACGCTCAAGGACTTCCCCGGGCTCTTAAAGTTTTGGGTTCTTCTTTGTTTAAAAGGAGCCAGCTTGAATGGAAAAGTGTGGTGGAAAAACTACGACTAACACCTCATAGCCGGTCAGCGGAAGCTTAGGATAAATTTTGATACACCAGATGACGAATTCATAAAGGCCCCATTTCTTGGCATCGCATGCTTCTTTGTTGGGATGGATAAAGAATATGAGGCCGCCGCTTCTTTCCGGTAATCCGTGTTAGTGTTCTCTTGGAGAGGTCCCTCGTTACCATTGACCATCACCATAAGGTAAAAATGCATGATTCGAGACATGGGAAGAGTCGAAGAGATCTAGAAATTGTTCGTGAAACGTCACCAAATCAAATCGGAAAAACGCAGCAGGCTTTGGTCCCATCCGGAAGTAGTGGATGTCCTAAGCAAGGACAAGGTAAAAGTTGAATGCTTCCACGAATAAGTCTAAAGACTACCTTACATATACAAATTAATGCCTTCTAAAGTATTGTGTGATTAATTAAAGTGACATATTCCATTGTGGTCAAAATAGAAGCATTTACAAAGATGTTCGATTTAAGGTTGGTGAAAATCAACTCTTTACGAGTCACTGTCCATCTTTGACATTAATAGATATTAAATATTAAATATTATACAAAATATGGGCCCATCAATAGGTCAAGTCTATTAAATGATATTCATTAAGTTAGATAGATGTATATAAAACACTTACATAGCTTTCTTTTACTTCATACGGGACTTTTGTTTATTTTGTACAAAAAGGTATTCAACATTAGCTATACTGATATTTACAGCTTAAGTATAGGAAGTAGGTCAGGATTCAAATCAAACCCTTACCTTCACGGTGACCAACCTTGCACCTTGGCCATTAGGCCAAAAGGGCCCAGTTCACAACAAAGTAAATTATAATGGAGCGAAAAGGAAGTATGTTAAAGCCTTTTTTTTTTTCTTATTTTAATCAAGGTACCTCAAAATTTTAACTCAACACTAATTCTTTTTAAATTGGACTAATTTTAAATCAGTACGTTGCACCAGATATATAAAGTAGTAATGGAGTCACATTACATTCAGGTGGGTCAAATGACCCTACTCAACTTATGAAAATTTATATTATAAGCTTAAAATAAATCACAATTTTGATGGTATTTCTTATATTGACACTACTAAAAATAATGAAAAATATATTTGACCTCAATAAATATTTGAAAATTAATCTTTTATATATGTGTCAATACAAAATTAGTATCTTTTTATTTATTTTGTCATCGTCAAACTTAGTTATTTTGACACCAATAAAAAATAGTATTTCTTTCATATAGATTTAATTTAATGTTATATATACTAATAAAAATTTTAGTATAAATAAAAAACTATTATATAATAACCCCACTTACTCAAAATCCTGGCTCCACCTCTTACACAAAGTAACGGTTTTGTTAATGGGTGCACCCATGCACCCTTTAAGATTGGTCTACTTTTCATTTAAGGAAAATACTTTTCATTTAATACAATAACTTTTTTTGAATTCAAGAAAAAAATGATATATGTAATTCTTTTTAAATTGGATTGACTCACTATAAGAGATAAAACTCTCCTAATAATGATTTTTCTCATTCACAAGACTTCAACTCGAAATCAATTTAAAGAGAACAAATGTCAAACCATTTGAACCAACAAATTATAACATGAAACGGTGAAAACCATACATCATACCTTTTCTAATGGTCAGTGAAAATGATCTCTAACTTCACCGTACACTTAATTTAATTGATTCGGAAGCTTCGTAGGCAATCCGTGAGTAGTGTGGTCTGGAATTGGTCAAATACCCCTTGTGTCTAAAAGTATTTCTAAGCAATTATTGGGACTCGTAAAGAAAGACAAAGGAAAGGGACTAGGTTTTGAAGCTAATCTTGGTATAAATTATTTCTTTTTTTTGTTGCATATATAAATTATTTTTAATCTCTTAATATTAGAACTTGTTTGGTTAATCAGATTGAAATGAATAAAGAAAAATTATATATAATTTAGTGATAGAGCCATATTCAGTGTGTCTATAATAATCAATCAATTTGATCTATATATATTGACATCAACAAAAGGATTTTATTAAAGGTCGAAAAAATAAATACAACCAGTTTTATCAATCACAACAAAGAAAATGGCACAGCATTCTCTACTCTATTTTCTGCTGCAAACTAAAGTACAAAAGTATAAGTCAATAATGGGGCCGGAAGGCCATTTTGATTCAAAATTCCCATCAATGTGAATCGTTGACGTCTCCTCTCCTGAGGTCAACAAAGCACATTCCCACCTTTGATTGCTTTGCTAGCCAGTTTGCGCAGCACTATTGGGCTGTCGGCTACAATGAGGTTTCTTCAATGAGCTCTATGAAAGAGCTCTTAAGTTGCCGATAAACTGGGTGTGGGGACACAATTTTCAATGAGTTCGAAAACGACAAAGTTACAACGGATTTAGAAGGATACCGACAAAATTACAAGCAGTTTAAAACTCATAAAAAATCATTTCTCACCGACCCTACTTTTAGTGAGAAATATTTTATCTAGTCACTTTTTTTTTTCTGTAGAAAAACGAACAAAATGGAATTAAAATAAATCAACCACAAGTACGGTATACCATGTCCCGATTAGCTTCAGCAGCTAGAATGGGGATCAAAAAGTCTGGTGCCTCATTACAAAACTTAAACATGAAGGAGTAAAAGTAGCATCATAAAGAAAACCCGGGAAAGGCAGGGGCAGGAGCTTTGATTCGAGATCACAAAGGACAATGGGTTGTGAGCCGTTATAGACATTTACCCTTGCCACAAGTGTAGAAGCAGAATTGTTATCTAATCACTTGTTGGATCCGGCTCCCCTTCAGTGCACTGGACACTCCAATGCACCTTGTAGGATGACACATGATAAAATATTTCATGTCATCCTCCAAGATCCACCGGAGGCAATGGACACCGGAGGGGAGCCTCATCCGTCACATGTTACCTCACGTCTCCTTCCTTTATGTCAAACTGTACATTTCTTTTTTTTTTCATCAACTTCCATCTTTTCCCTCTAATTCCAATTTAACCTGATCCCCAATCTTTTCTTTATAGTCTAAATCTAACCAGATACCCTAACCTTCTTTTAAGCCTATCTAACTTGAAACTTTTAATTATATTCAATATAAAAAATTATATTTTTTAACATTTATAAAAACCTTAATATTCCCAGTCAATAAATTTTTGATACATTATTAAAATTTATGTATCTTAATCTTAATCTTATGTAATGAGTCTTAATCTTATTATATATATATATATATGTGTGTGTATACATACAAGATGGGATTGATGATATTTGTCAAAACTTTGGAAGAGATATATGGGATGCCTTCCAAGAAGGAAATGGCCCGAATTGCAATTGTCCTAAGAGACTTTATTGAAGGGAAAGAAGACATAAAAGGTCTCTTCTCTTCTTTTCTTTTCTTTGGGTTCGTTCGACATTTTCACTTTTGGTTTTGGTGGTGTGTGTGCGCCAGAAATGGATGTGGGTCGAAGAGCTACCATTATATGTATGCCTTTTGTTTTGGGAAGAGAAAAATCTAATTATGACCCAATAATTTGATTAGAAAACAGAAGCCAGCCGAAGGAAAGAGGAAAAAGTCAAAAAACGGAGGGAAAATGGTGGGTTGGGTTGGGTTGGGGCGTTGGGCAATGGCAACATTTATTCACACACACATATGTTTTATTTAAATCCAACAATTTACCTATTTGCAATTCATTTATCCTTAATTTATGTTACTAATACATGTCATCTTCAAATATAATCTCCTTGTTGTATACTTATTTTACAAATGTAATTGACTTATTAATAATTACTTTTTATCATGGTGCCAATGAATAAATATTTTTAATAGACTATCCTTTTTTGAAAATTTCCCTAAATTTGTTTTTATCATGTTTAGTTTGAGAGAAATTTTTTTTTTTGCTCATTGCTTTATGTGTGTGTATGCGCATTACATGTATGTAAAGTTTATAATATGATATAAGTATATTTTCTCTTTATTAATTTATTAAATCGCAGTACATATTCTCCATGATTTTTAATATGAATTACAGTTTTTCAATGTACAAATAAGTGGTTAAATTTAATTAGTAATCATTTATGATTTTAGGGATTTTGTTTCTTCTTTTCTATATGTATATGTCACTGAAAAATATGAATATTATTAATAAATTATACAAATTTCATATTTATTTATGATCTGTATATCAAAATTATTTTTTAATATATTTATTCCTTTTTTGGTATGTATTTACATATCATTTATTCCGTATTCGTCTTTATAATTTGAACATATTATTCGTCGTCCCTATCAATCTTTTCATTTTTTAAAAAAAGATTAATAAATATTTAAAATTAAAAATCCCGGGTAGAGTTAATTAAGCCTTTAAAAGATTAAATGTTGACAATTGAAAGGATATAGGACAAAATAACATGGAGGAAAAGAGCAAAAGTGGGACAAGTTATACAAAGATTCTAAGTTCACTTTACCAATTTCTCAAGTAATTTTACGTAACCCTAACAGTAATTATAAATAAATACTTTAGGGATCTTAAAAATCACCTACTCTGTATTATTATTATTTTTTTTCGTTTGGAGTCTTCGGCATTTAAATAAGATTGAAGATCATGACTAATTTGGAGACATATTTTGGATTTTTCTTCTATTCTTCTTAATTCATTCTTCTTCTATGACAATGATTTATTATTTTATTTTTATTTTTACTATACTTAACAAAATAACATGGAGGAAGAACCAAATTGGGACAAGTTATACAAAGAGTCTAAGTTCACTTTACCAATTTCTCAAGTAATTTTACGTAAGCATAACATTAATCTATAATCTATATCTATATCTATAATCTATAATATATATAAAAGTACGAATGGTGTAAAACTTTTGAATAGTCTAAAATATCATTTTTTTCTAAATATTTCATAATTTCCATTGATACTGTTTATTTAAATTGAAACTCTTTATTTATCTTTTACTAAATATTTTTTATATATTTATTAAATGATATTAGTAAATGACTAATTTTATTTTCATCATAATTAAATTACTATTATATTATATTGAAGATAAAATACCCATTTTTTAAAAATATTTCAGAATTACCATTGATATTGTTTATTTAAATTGAAATTCTTTATTTATCTTTTACTAAATATTTTTTATATATTTATTAAATGATGTTAGTAATTAACTCATTTTATTTTCATCATAATTAAATAATTAAATTACTACTATATTATATTAAAGAAAATAGTTTAATTATTATTCAATTTTATATAGTTTAATTTGAAGTTTACTAATCTATAGTTTAATTATTATTCACTTTAATGTAGTTTATTTTTCTAAACTTATTGTTATTTTTTTCATTTTTTGTTATTATTAATAACACATTGTATCACATGCAATGCACGTGACAGTGAATAACTAGTATATATAAAAATACGAATGGTGTAAAACTTTTAAATCGCCTAAAATATCATTTTTTTTAAAATATTTCAAAATTACCATTGATATTATTAATTTAAATTAAAACTCTTTATTTATCTTTTACTAAATATTTTTTATAATTTATTAAATAATGTTAGTAATTAACTAATTTTATTTTCATCATAATTAAATTACTACTATATTATATTGAAGAAAATAGTTTAATTATTATTTAATTTTATATAGTTTAATTTGAAGTTGCCTAACCAATAGTTTAATTATTATTCCCTTTAATGTAATTTATTTTTCTAAATTTATTATTATTTTTTATTTTTGGTCATTATTAATAACGCATTATATCATGTGCAATGGACGTGACGGAGAGTGGATAGTTATAAATAAATACTTTAGGGATCTAAAAGATCACCGACTCTGTATTATTTTATTGTTATTTTTTTGCCATATGGAGTCTTCGGCATTTAAATAAGATTGAAGATCATGACTAATTTGGAGACATCTTTTGGATTTTCTTCAATTCTTCTCAATTTATTCTTCTTCTATGTCAATGATTTCTTATTTTATTTTTATTATACTTAACAACCCCAAAGTATGATTTGATTCTTATGGTTAAATTTATTTTTTATGTATTTAATTTTGATTCCACATCTGACCTACATAAAATTTGCTCTTTGTGGTTGTGGGAGTCGGGGAAAATAGGCATAATTAAATTAGATTAGACATATAGGCATATTCTAATTGATTGTGATAGCGTTGAATCTTTGGTTTTTAATATTCTTAGCTAATTAGTTTATGCATTGACAAGTGATAATCACTTAACTATGAAAGTTTAATTGAATTTGAGAGAATTTTTTGTTTAAAGAAAATATAACATTCATTCATTCAAATGAAACTGCATCTATCATACTAAAAAAAAAATGAAAATTACAATAAATTCAAACTTGTTATCCTCTGGATCTTGTTTCATAACGTGAGCCATATCTTACTGACTATTTTGAATTTCGAATTTTCTTCATGAGTATCTAGCACATCCATTACTCTTTCATCTTATTTCATAACTCGAGTCATCTTGCCGACTATTTTAAATTTCGAACCTTCTTCTTGAATCTCTAGCACGTCCATTATTCTCTTACTTTCGCTTTGTGTTTTTACCAACCGAATGCTTTTATAGCGACAAAAAAGTGATTGATTCGAAATCCTCATTGATTGACTCATAAGACATAAAACAAAATCATCACAGTCTAAGGTTAACAGTCTTAGATTCACTATAAACTGACATAAAGATAAACTGAAACCAAACTGATTAATTAACTCAGATAAAACTGAGATTCAAATATCCAAATCAAAAGATCTAGGGCTTATTTAAGTAAAAAGTAAAGAAAATTACAATGAAATATGAAATCAGGCCCCCTCCTCCCCTTGACAGTAATAATCAAGGAGGATAAGGAGTAAACGAAAAAGACGTAAAAAAAAAAACTAGGGAGAAGAGAGGGAAGTTGAGAGAATCCTTAAGTAATTTAGTGATTGTTCTTAATCCAGTTATTTAATTCACACTTGATTAATTTAATACCTATAAAAGAAATCTAAATTCTAACACTCACAACATTAACTTTTTTCTAATTATTTCAACTTGTCCTGTATATTTTAGATTTCAATTCATTTAGCTTTATTTATTTTGCTTAGAATACTCCAAGATTTAATTATATTGCAGCGATTCTGTGTTGAGCAAATGCTCGAGTTTATTATGTTTTATATATGGGTTATTTCAAGCAAGGCAAGCTAATGCATCTTGATAAACAAGTAAAAAGCAAGTTGTATTAATTAAAAACCAATTATATACATAAGATACTGCATTTGAATTGATGTTAATTTCTTTGCAATTATAATTTTCTTGTTTTTCCTCCTATATATTTGTTTTGGGATTGTGGCGAAAATCTTAATTTAAAGCAATAAAAATCTACTGTGTACAAAGTAGCAATCAAAGGGAAGCAAGCACTAGGAAAAATTAAATTCTACCATAAAAAAATTATAGTAAAATTAAAAAAAAAGCAATGAAATTAACAAGAGCACAAGTAACATATGAGAAGTTCTGTGTATTATATATGATAAATTAAAGTGTAAATTTTAAGGAATTAATTAATTATAAGGATGCCATGCCAGTCTTATCTGTATATATAGATAAAGCTTGAGGTCTGAAGACATCATGGAGTATATATATGGTAAAACAATAGCAGTATATAATAATAAAATTATTACTAAAATTTAAAAATTGATGACGCGAACCCTTTCTCATTCACAAATCACAACAACCTGAACCCTTTATCTCCACCCAGTCATTCAAATAGCGATAAGGATGACTGAAGAAAGATTTGAGACGCAAGAGAGCAATGCTCTTGATGAAGTTCCACTAATACGGTAACTCCTGTCAATCAATGTTCATCTCTTGTAGGTTTTACAAAACAATCATCTACACATTGGAGACCCTTAATTTGGGTGGGAATTCTTCCAACAACAACATCCTTTCACACTTTATATCTGGAGAAAAAATAACTTTGAGGGAACTCTATATTCAAGGTAAGATTGCTTTACCTCTTTATGATCCATTAAACTAAATACAATTATTTAGGATAGCAGATGCACAAGTTCTGGTCAATGAAATAAAGGAGAGCCTGAAATATTACGGATGGAGGATAAGACTAGTCATTAGAGATATGAAGAAGCTTTATAGCTTTGTACTGTACCAGAACAAAAGCTGAGGTTCTTTGGTAGGAAAGCACACAAAACAGCCGATTCACTAACGGGTCCATCAATAGTGGACATGTGGAGCTTAGGCAAACCTGGGTACTATCCATCTTCAGTTGTACCAAACCTCATGTAGTGTAAATAATTAAATATATGGGGCCACTAGATGTAATTATGTCACCTCAATTATGGGCCCACTAGATTTTTTTTTTGTTGGTTTTTTACACTTTGAACTTTGTTTTGTACTAAGTACTAACATCATTAGTGTAAATAATTAAATATATATGGGGCCACTTGATGTTAATATGGTCACCTCAATGTGGGCCGACTATATGTATTTCTTTGTTGATTTTTAACACTTTGAATTTGACTTTGTACTAAGTACTAACGTCAGAGTTTTATGGTTAGCTTTTTTTTTCTTTTTTTTTTTTTGGTCAGAGGTTAGCTTTTCTTTGTTGGTTTTTCACTCTATGAACTTTACTTTGTACTAATTACGAACATCAGAGTTTTCTGTTTGATATTGAAATGAAACATTTCTTTGGTTGGTCAAAAAAAAAAATACAATTATTTAGGAAAGCTTTCATTATCAGCTTTTATGGTTAATTGGACTTACATGGTGTTACTTTATATTTGGCCTGAATAGATTCGAATAATTTAACAAATTTCAAGACGTTGGATTTAAGCAGAGACAGAATTGAAAGTCTTCTATCAAAAACATATTTTTGTATTCTCCTCTTTTTGTTCTAGATTAGGCTTCGAAAGCCCCAAAATAGTTTGAGATTCCTTTTCGTTTTCCTTTTATTTCAAGAATTTGCCCTTTCCAACAAATTATATTCATTGTAAAAAATTATATTTTTTAACATTTATACAAACCTAATATTCCCAGCCAATAAAAAAATAAAACCTAAATATTCCCAATTAATAAATTTTCGATACATTATTAAAATTTATGTATCTTAAATTCTTAATCTTATATATATATGTATATATGTATATATGTATATATGTATATATATATACACACACATATGTTTTATTTAAATCCAACAATTTACCTATTTACAATTCATTTATCCTTAATTTATATTACTAATACATGTCATCTTCAAATATAATCTCCTTAGTTTCGTACTCTAATGTAGTTGGAAGCCTGATGTATGTCATGGTATGCACTAGGCCGGATTTAGCTTATGTTATAGTGTGGTCAGCAGGTTTACGGGTAATCCGGGAAAAGCTCACTGGGAGGCAATTAAATGTATTATGTGATATTTGAAAGATACGAAAGATATCTGTTTAGTTTATGGTTCTGATAGGTCTACTGGTAGTCTTGTTGGTTATGTAGATTCAAACCATGGTGGAGACCGTATGAGGAGGCGACATGTTATATCTTCACTCTCTATGGATGTGCTGTCAGTTGGAAAGCAACACTACAACCTACGGTTGCTTTGTCCACCATTGAAGTGGAATAAAAGTCTTTGAAAAAGGGTGTTACGGAAGGTATGTGGCGGCATGGTCCTATTGACAGCTTGGGTCTGGATGTTCAAAGACCTGTTATTTATAGTGATAGTCGAAGTGCTTTGAGCTTGGCAAAAAATCCAATTTATCATGAGAGATCAAAGCATATTGATGTCAAGTTGAATTTTATTCGAGATGTTATAGAGGACAAATTGTTTTCTATTGAGAAGATAGCCACTGCATAAAATGCAGCAAATATGTTGACAATGCCGGTTGCCTACAAACAAGTACAAGCATAGTTTGGACTTGGTAAATATTCGCATAGTATGAGGCCTTTAAGGGCAGATTGGTAGAGAGTTGTTCTTGGTTTTCTGGTTTTTAATGCCTAGGGAATTCAAGTTAAGGTGGAGAATTGTTATTTTATGCCTTGAATTTATGATTCAGTTAAATTATGACCTAATCCGAAACTACTGGGGCTCAGCCCAAATTAAGCTGCATCCATAATTTAATTTCTGTATAAACGACTAAATAAGGTATATCTAAAGTTTTATCCTGTCCTCTCACAAAAAAGAAATAAGAAAACTCTCCCCAGTTTGTGAACATAGGTCAAATTAATTGAATTAGTTCTTATTTTATTTTCTTATTTAATTTTCTTACTTTCACATAATAATATTTGTAACAACAAAATCTATGAAGATGTTTTAATTTTCTTATGGATTATATTAAACAAATACTGGTTGAGTTTTTTCCCAAGAAGATTTGTTTTTTTGGCCAAACATCAAAATCTTTCATTAAGGAGAACTCCAGCACAAAAATTTACAACATATCAGCAATAAAACCGACCCCACATACATCCAGACACCTTAGTTTACACTAAAGTCAAATTCTATACAGGGGCTACGCACATGGCTATCTCCTAGGTGAAGCAGGTAAGCCATGAGTTTTTTTTATTTGATTTGAAAGAAAAAAGAAAGAAGACTATGCCTTCCCCATATGAAATATGAATTAGTTGAGTTAAGGAATGTTAGGGGCACTTTGTTCCGACAGTTCTCTCTTAAACACTCGCTCAATTTAGTCGCCATGTCATTATCCTCTTCAAACTTAAAACTGGAAACTCAAAATAACCGGTTTCATCACCGCTACAGACCACACCCCTTTTTTTTTGCTACAGAAAACTCAAAACTACTCACTTGTTAATTGTGTAAAGTGGAAAAATCAAGACACATTGAAATTGCTGGTTTCACCCAGAGAAAAAAAAGATTAAAATTGCTGGTAAAACTATTTAAGCCCGCAAGAAAATGACCAAATGGAGAAGCTCAACAAATAATAAACTGAAAGCTTTCATCTTTGCAATTGCCCATGAACTCCTGCAAGTATCTTCTTCAAATGATCCCCTTTTTAAGAGAATCAATGTGAAGTTTGGGTGAAACGTTTCCTGCTAAAAAACCGAGCTTCAGTTTGAACCACGAATTAGACAATATACTTTGCTCTGCATAATTATGAGATTAATTACTTCTTTATTTGCAATTTTATGTGAAATGAGAACAAGAATGAATCCAACAATAGAGAAAGTCTGAAACGTTAGAGGCCTAAAAGCTTGTCCATGCTGCTAAGAAGGGAAAAAAGAAATCTACGCTTAAGTTGAGAGGTGGAATTCATGTACGCATTACATTAAACAATAGATCTGCATATTGCCTTTTATTACCGACTTATTAAAATCATTGGTTGGGAGACATCTAATAAGTTGCCTTAATCTATCAACAAAATAAATAACCCAGAAAAGCACATTAGGCAATAATAAACGAAATTAGCTGTAGAAACTCCATGCCCTTGGTTATGTGATAATGAGTTGTTAACTTGCTACTGTGATTTTCAATGCCTCAAAAGGTTTGAAAGTTTTATATTAGAAAGAGATTTGTTAGAATTAAACCAAGTATATATGTGTCATTTAGTTGTTAATTATTTAGTTATATGTTATGGTGTGAGTGTTTGCGTGTGAATAAGTCCTTATATTTAACTTAGATATATAAAAATTATTATGTGTGTTATGCGGCAAGTGTGTAGAGTTGTGAAAAATTAAAAATAAAAACTTTGTGGCGTTTGTGGTTTGTGTAAAGCCAAAGTTAGGGCTTGGCTTTGGTGATTTGGTTTGAGTTAAATCAATTTCAAGTTTTAGTTTTGATTTGACTATTTGAATTCCAACAAGATTTGGGCAAAGCAAAGATGCATCGAGGGAGAAGGAGAATACAGTTGAGACTTGAGACTAAAACAGTCTGTAGTGGAGCACATCGCCATAGAAGAAAACATGGATTTCCCTTCTATCTCTACTAGTGAGAGTTTCTCTTTAAAGTTTAAGGTTGCTTGGCTATAAAAGAAGACATCAAAATTTCATGACTCTAAATTTACAGGACAAGATAACATGAATGAACATCACGGCAATACACTCCAGGAAAAATACATAAGAGAGAGATTAGGAATGGTCCTTGGTCGAATGGATGCGCAAATGGCCAAAAAAATAAAACACAATGGATGGCGGCCTTATGCATATTAAATATGCCGGTAGCCGGTTTTAAGCTTGAAGAGAATAATGACGTGGCCTTTCAATTGAGGGAGTGCTCAAGAGAGTGTGTCAAAGCAACGGCCCCTAGGATTCCTCTTTTTAAATAACAGGAGTCATCACTTTTTTATGCAAATTATACTCCCCGTGGACCACGAATTAGGAAAATTTTCCAATGAGACAAATCATCATGTTTCCACTTTCCAGTTTAATAATAAAACTTTTTTTTCGCGTTAGAAACTTGTTGAGTCGTTGTCAAGAGATTTACTATAATAATTTTTGTTGGCAATAAGACTATATAATAATAATTTCTATGAATTATAGTATGAAATGTCGAGCAAGTTGGAGTATCTATCACTTAATCCTTCTGTCCCTATTTAACTATCTCTTATCGGTCAATTTATCATAATTTTGATCATTAATTATAAAAAATATATATAGAATTAAATTTTTAAAAAATATATTTTGAAAAGTTTAAGATTTGTACTTTTTAAATTTTATCTTCAAAAAATTTATAACTTTATAATTTTATCATAAATAATGGTCAAAATTATGATAAGTTGACAAAAAATGGGACAATTAAATAGGGACAGAGGAAATATATATATGACTTTGAAATGCCAACTCTCATCATCATTGCAGGTTGCACTTTCCCAATGGACAGGATTTGGAAAAATTCAGATATTTTGCAATGGGAGAAATTGTGATGTCTTCATCCTGCCAAGTGTTAACTTATAGAGTTTTGGGTAAATGTTAAAATGTGTTGCCAAAGAGATCATTGACCCAAAAATATTAAGTACGTCGTCTGAGGTAACCTTGGACTATCACTTATATATTAATTACTTTTTAGCTTTTGCTTGAATTTATGTTTTATTCTTTAACTTGCAGAATTTTGTTATCATTTATTTAAAATATCAATGAATAACTCAATTCTCTCCTACAACGTAAGATAATGATGGTAATGGATAGTTTGTAATAGGGTATCTTGACTATCCGATCCGATGAAATAAGATTAAAGTACCATATAATCGCGTTCGGATAAGGTTCCGGTAATAGTTTTAGTATCCGTGACGGATTCGGATAGTGGTCTTAGGAGACTCATTACTTGAACTTGATTATAAAATTAACTTTTTTAATATTATTTTTTGTTTTTTTATTATACTTTTACTTTAAAATTACACATAAATAATGTAATAATTGTCTAATAATAATTATAATTTATCAATTGTTAAAAATATGATTTGTTTTACTTTGATTTATTTTATTATGAGTTAATATATTAGTTTATTACTTTAATTTTATTTGATTTATTAAATTTATTCGGGTATTTTATTGGGTTCGGGTAATTAACTGGTAATTTTTATTTTATTCGAGTAGGGTACGGATAGTAACTTTCAAAAATAATAGGGTAATTATCGAGTTCGGATACCATGAAAAATAATCGGATTTGGGTACCTCAAAATTAATGGGTACCCTACCTGTTGTCATTCATACGCAAGAATATAGATTATAAACTTTTTTCTTATTCTATCTAATTTAGTCTGATACACTAAACGTTGTGACCTTAATATATATTATAGAGACGGAATTTATGTTTATATATTTACAACTACGATGCAATTGGATCACTTAATCATATAATTTTACTTTAGGTTAAAATAATTAACGGGCCATATGAGAGAACATATTTAAAATCTACATCGGCGTGGATTCCATGTCATTTCCCTATTTTCATATCGGAATGAATTTCTTTGATCGGTCAAACAGATTTGGTTAAACTTTTTCTCAAAGTAATTAGATATGGAATCTATGTTTCTATATTGACAATTATGGATGCAATTGGATCACTTAATCATATCATTTTACTTTATGTTAAAATAATTAACCGTCCATATGAGAGAACATCCCAACTTGGAATATCCAAGTCCAAAAAAAAAACCATTCCACCAACCAAAATCAGCAATTTTGCATTCCTTGGTGGAAAGAGCATAAATGCGAGGGAAAGCATCCTTAAGCGGATACCGCTATTCATCGTGGCAAAAGGATATATTCTTTCCATCACCAAGCAAGAACCCAAAACCTGTTGTGACATGCTCAAAAAAAAAACCTTCGGAAGAGTTTCTGCTGGCATCAAAAGGTGGAAATATGCAATTATCAAACCTAATGGAGGAAACTCAGATTTCACATCTACATTGAATAAGGATTCAACCTCCAGCTACCCATTATCATACATTTAAATCAGACTTATCATGTAATCTTTTGTTGTAATTTAAATTAAGTGTATTATCACTTGTACAGACATACTCATTATAAATACTGAATACAAGAAGAAAGGCAGTAGATCCTTTCCTTCTCAAATACTCTCTTTATTGTTTTTCTATAAACCCATCCATGATGAGCTTTGATGAGTGATTTCGAAAGACTGTCATGTTCATTGCCAAATCTCCAAATCAGCTTGGTGAGAAGAGCTCTATTTTCAATCCCAAATCAAACCCAAGCCTCCGTTCTCCTTAGAGTAGCCATACTATGCCAATTGATGAAATTAATTCTCCTTTTATCCCTTTGCCTCCCCAAAAGAATCTTCTTTGAATTTTGTGAAGCTCATCCTTGACAGTTTGGGCATTCGATAGATTGCCAGAAAATAAAGCGGTAAGGTAGCCAACACAGATTTGATAAGAGTCAATCTACCACCCATAGAAAGATACTGTGATTTCCAGGTGCTAAGCCGAGCTCGAAATTTATCAATAATAGGATACCATAACCGTTTGCAGCTAGGATTACCCCCACCGGAAGACCCAAAACCATTACTTTGTTAGACTTTCCAAGACTGCCAAAGGCTTCTTTATGGCATCTTCTTCTAGCTCAAAATGGACATATAAAGTTTTTCTAAGTTTCAGAGGTGAAGACACTCCGAAGAACTTCACTGATCACCTCTACAATGCTTTGGAAAGAGCAGGAGTTAATACCTTCATAGATGATGATAGACTTCCAGGGGGGGAAGACATCTCCTCGGAACTGCTCAAGGTGATCCGAGAATCAAAAATTTCTCTTGTGGTATTTTCAAAAGGCTATGCTTCGTCCAGGTGGTGCCTTAATGAGCTTGTGAAGATTATTGACTGCAAAAACTCATTAGGCCAGATTGTTATTCCAATCTTCTACGACATCGATCCTTCGGATGTTCGAAAACAGAGTAAGAGTTATGCAAAAGCTTTTGCTGAACATGAAGAACGTTTTCAAGAAGATATGGAGATGATCAAACGGTGGAGAGCAGCTCTTACAGAAGCTGCAAATTTATCTGGTTGGGATCTGCGAGACGTTACAGACGGGTACTTAATTCTTTCCATATTTTATTCTTAGGCAAATCATTCTTTTCTCTTGTTTTCCCGACGACTCTTCCATATCTCTAACTTAATGAATTCACAGGCATGAACCAAAATTTATCCAGAAGATTGTGGAAGATGTCCTCAGGAAAGTAAACCGTAATTACTTGGATGTTGCCACTTACCCAGTTGCTATAAAATTACGAGTCACAGAAGTGATGGGATTATTAAGCATGGGACGTGATGATGTTCGCATGGTAGGCATCTACGGAATGGGTGGTATAGGCAAGACCACAATTGCAAAAGCTGTCTATAACTCTGTCTGTGATAGATTTGATGGAAGCAGTTTCCTCTCAGATATTAAAAATTATAAGCAGGCTAATGGTCTTGCTGCTATACAACAACAACTTCTCTCTGATATCTTGAAGTGGAGAAGCATGAGAAGCACGATCAGGATAGTTAATGTTGACAGGGGAATGAACTTGATCCAGGAAAAGCTTTATAACTGGAGAGTTTTTATTGTTCTTGATGATGTCGATGATTCAACACAAGTGAAGTCATTAGTTGGGAACGGCGAGTGGTTTGGTCCAGGAACTAGGATTATTGTCACAACCAGAGATGAGCGTTTGCTGACGGAATTAGAGGTGGAGGGAAGATACGAAGTTAAAAAATTGAATCATGAGGATTCTATGGAGCTTTTAAGTTGGCATGCATTTAAGAGGCCTACACCGAAAGATGATTACTTGCAACTTTCCAAGAGCGTGGTCAGTCATGTTGAAGGACTTCCCTTAGCTCTAGAAGTTTTGGGTTCTTATTTGTTTACAAGAAGCCAGCTTGAATGGAAAAGTGTGGTGGAAAAATTACAACAAATACCTGATAGCCAGATTCAGCAGAAGCTTAGGATAAGTTTTGATACACTAGATGACGAATTAATAAAGGCCGCATTTCTTGATATCGCATGCTTCTTAGTCGGGATGGATAAAGAATATGTCATGATAATACTAGATGGCCGTGGCTTCTTTCCGGGCATTGGTGTTAGTGTTCTCTTGGAGAGGTCCCTCATAACAATTAGCCAAAATGACCATAAGATAAAAATGCATGATCTACTTCGAGACATGGGAAGAGAAATTGTTCGTGAAATGTCACCAAAAAAAATCGGAAAACGCAGCAGGCTGTGGTCCTATCATGACGTAGTGGATGTCTTAAGAAAGCACAAGGTAAAAGTTGAATACATCCACCAATAATTCTAAAGACTTCCTTAAATATATGCTAGTTAATACCTTCGTAAGTATATTGTGATTAACTCAAGTGACAATATTCTTGTAGGGAACCAAGGCAGTGGAAGGTCTTAGCCTAGAAGTGTCAGACGAACACGATGCCATTGTGGTCAAAACAGAAGCATTTGCAAAGATGATCGATTTAAGATTGCTGAAAATCAACTTTTTAAGTTTCAGTGATGGCGGCTATGAAAATCTTTCCAAAGAATTAATATGGCTTTGTTGGCATAGATGTCCTTCACAATTTTTGCCTCCCAACCTTGATTTGGACAACCTGGCTGTTCTTGACATGCGCTTTAGTTGTGTCAAAAAAGTTTGGAAGGAGACAAAAGTAACCAGTTGATTTTATTTTCATTTTTATTTCTATGTTCGTTTTAATTTTATCATTGCTAATTTTCTGATCATTTTCTTGCTGCGCAGTTTCTCGAGAAGCTGAAGATACTGGATCTCAGTTATTCAAGATACCTTGCTGAGACACCAAACTTTGCTAGACTCTCAAGTTTGGAAAGACTTCAACTTGAAGGGTGCACGAATTTAACTAAGATTCATGAATCCATTGGGAATCTGGAAAGGCTTGTATTATTGAATTTGGCGGAGTGCAACAATTTAAGGGAGCTTCCAGACAGCATTTGCAACTTAACATCTCTTGAGACTCTGAACCTCAGTGGTTGCTCCAAACTTAGAAGTTTTCCAGTGCATTTGGGCAAGTTGGAAGCCTTGAGAAAGCTTCTTGCAGATGGAATTGATATTACACGATTACCTCTTTCCTTGGGTCATTTGAAGAACCTTGAACATCTGTCATTAGCTGGATGTAAAGATGAGGTGCCCACGAACGACAAGTCTTGGTTCTCATTCTTTTCATCATGGGTTTCACCAAAATGTGCGGGTTCTTCGACCTTGCTACCAGCTGCGATGTTTTCTCATTTAAACTCGTTAAAAGAGCTTAATCTTAGAGAGCGGAACCTTTCGGACGGTGACATTTCCATTGATTTTGGGAGTTTCCCATTTCTTCACAGGTTGAATTTATGCGGAAACAGGTTCTGTAGCCTGCCCGTTGGAATCAGCAGTCATTCAAATGTACAGTTTCTGGATTTGGATGATTGCCCGAACCTTCAATCAATTCCAGAGCTTCCTCCAAGGTTAGATCACTTGAGTGCAAGGCGCTGCACATCTATCGTTAGATACCCAAAGTTATCAAACTTAGGTGGGGATTTTAGGCAATTCGCAGTGACTAATGGTCGCGAAATAATTGAGGTTGATGAGTGGGATCTTCGTACTTTGTCATTTCCTCGATCGGGTTTCAACTGGGGTACTAGTGAGGTAAGCTCCCTCTCTCTTCCCTCGCTCACTTGCTCTATCTCTTTCTTCTCCATGTTAATGTTCACAACGACTATTTCATTGAAACAGGATTATTTTGTTTCCAAGTTTAAGTTTGTGGAAGTATGCTTTCGTGCTAGAGAGATACCAGATTGGTTCGAATACAAAGAAATGAGATCTCCATTATCTTTTTGTATGCCTTCACATTCACTTCCAATTGGCGAAAAACTGCGAGGCATGATTTTGTGTGTTATTATTGGGCCGGTCAATGGAGAATGTAATAACAGCACTTATGCTTCTTCTGGGCTTAACATATGGCTCAAGAATAAAACAAAGGGCCGTGAGACTTTTGATAGGGCGAGTTCTTATATCCTGGACGAGGAGATAAGTCAAGATCATGCATGGGTAAGCTATATGATGCACTTCATTTTTGACGATATAAAGGCGGAAGAAGGAGATGAAATTGAAGTTTGTGTTGAGGCTCAAGGCAGAATTATTGTCAAGAAATGTGGTATCCATCTACCAACTCGATCCAATTGATTGAAGTTTTATTACCATTCTGGTAAGCCATTTTTTCATGCATGACAAATGAAGCTACAAAATGCAAAAGAAGAAACAAACCGGGACTGCTTGCATTGCATCTGGCTGTAGAAGGATCTACTCTACTAATACTAGCTAGCTAAAGCTCCCTTCGTCTAATTTGAGCATCAAACTTGTAATAAACGATCTGTTGGCCTTTTTCCATTTTCCATTTTAGGTTTGAAATGTGTGTATCGTGTGTTTTTAATCTTTCGCTATCTTAACACTAATGCTTCATTGCGAGTTTATTTTGGATTTTTTTTCCTCAGTCATTGGTTATTCTGGGTTGGAGTAAAGTTGGATATGGTTGCTAGAAAATTAAAAAACACAATTGTTTTGTTTATTAAGATTAAAACTAGCTTGAACCTTTTTTTTTAAGTAGCTTCGTCGACTTTTTCTTTTTTAAATTTTGTCGCCTCAAATTGGCTAAATTTCATTTTGAACAATAATTAGAAAAGGATTAATTTAGATTTAGATTAGACAATATAAATCATGCCATAGTTTTAATTTTACTTCCAAATGAGTTAAGGCATCTAAATCAGTTTCTTTTTTTCTCTTTATTTATTTAACGATTTTTTTCTTTTGCAATCTCTCTAAGTTTAAGTGCCTTTACTTAATAATAATTAATGATAAATCATAAAATAAATACTAATAATATATATTTATTTATTTTATGAAGAAGGAAAAAATAGAAAAGTCCACAAAATACTTGGTTTCCTTGTTTTGTTTTCGCCAGCCCTATTGATTGAGAGTACAAGTCTTTTTTTGGCAGTGGAGATTGATTGTATTACAGCTCTTGCTATCAACCCCTTAAACTTTGAAAACCCAATTAAATCGAAATCCAAAAAGTAATAACATGCAAGCATTTCTCTCTTAAGTTACTTCTCATTTCGTTTTTGTTTCATATGAATAAAATAGGAAACGCACAACGTTAACAGGGGCAGATTGGCTTTGTAAATAATCAAAAACGTTTAACCCAATTAAATAGTACAATCCAATTCCAAGGACCACCTTTTGATCTGGCCAACAAAATTCCAAGGATCCAAACCCAGGGTAATCCCAAATTCTATAGGGCTCCAGTCCCCCACCCCCAGCCATTGCACACAACCCAACCCAACCCAACTGGGCTTTTGTAGGAATTTTTGGTGAATAAATTTAGTATATAAATAAATTTAATAAAAAACAAATTATAGTATCCAGTATTTAAAATCATTAAAACCCTCCATTATTTTCAGATAGATGTGAAATAGTAAAAAAGCTATTTAGAATTTAGAATGTCTTTTATACCCCATAACAGCTGTCTGAATATAAGGCCCAATCTTTCATTTTTCGAGGGAGGATAGAAGATAGAGAATCTGATATTTGATTTTGACTATTTTCTCCAAGTCCAAGGTGGCATTACAGTTTGGGTTCTGTTTCACCTTAAGCAACTCGACGATTCTTCCATTGACCCTGTTTACACAAGCACTTTTGACTTTCCCTTACCGAACAGAAAACCTGCATCTCCTAAATGGACTCAACCGCAGCCTCTGTATCCGCCGGCGGCGGAGGCGGAGGAGGAGGAGGCCCGGCACCTTTCCTTCTGAAGACCTACGACATGGTGGACGACTCATCGACGGACGAGATCGTGTCGTGGAGCTCCAACAAAAAGAGCTTTGTGGTTTGGAACCCCCCTGAATTTGCCCGCCTTTTGCTTCCCACCTATTTCAAGCACAATAACTTCTCCAGCTTCATCAGACGGTTTAATACCTATGTGGGTTTTCTTTTCTTTTTGCTTCTTCTTTCTGGGTTTTTATTGAATTCTTTGATAAACAGAGCTAACTATGGGTTCTATTTAGCGTTTAACTTGCGTTTTGATAATTGTTTTTCTTTCTAGCTGTGGCAACTGGCAAGTTTCTGATAGCTGACATATGGGAGTAAATTAGTATTAGTGCATTGTGTTTCCTTACATATGGGAATTTTACTCAATTTTTGTTCCTTTTTAACGATTGATTAAACAACTTATGTTTCAAACTCACCACTAATTTAACCTTGGCATGAAGCCGGCAAGAACATTTGAGGTCAACGTAAAGTCTTTTGTTATCATTGGAAAAGTAAGTTCTTTGAATGTGCCGAAGGGAAAAAGGTTGTTCTTTGAGGGTTGGGGTGTTTTCTTAGTCAATGAACTATTGAACTATAGAACTATAGAGGTGAATCAATCTTGTAAATAAAACGTGGGGGGTTATAGTAAGTCTTTTCTACAATGGAATTAAATATCTTATCTTCTGCATAATTGTTTCTGAATTTCATTTTTATTGGTTGTGTATTTCTCTTAGAAAGTACCTTCTAACTCTCAGCCAAAAGATTCATAATTTTTGCATATTCCATTCATAGGGGTGCTGAAAGAAGAATAACAAATTTTTCTATTTGCTATGATTTGCTCGGTGTTAGATATATTAGGATTGGAAGTGGAGAAGCATGAGAATGATAATTTTGTAAAAGTTGAAGAACTATTGAACTATAGAACTATAGAACTATTCTGTATTACAGCTCTTGTTATCAGCACATATTGTCTTGAAGACATATTAGGATTGGAAGTGGAGAAGCATTTTCACCGCAAGAGATGAGCGTTTGCTGACCGAATTAGAGGTGGATGGAAGAAGAGTTGAGTTTTGGGAATTCTATCCAGCTTTTCAGTTTGCATGATTTAGTTTCCGTGCTTAGTAGAATAAATTGGATTTCATCAAAAGAAGAAAATACTAAAATATTTCAACAACAACAAAGTGATCCAAACTCCATAAAGATCACAACGAATAAAAACTGGATGCAGGCTTCACAATGTAATTGCAATTTGCAAAAGGAAAGGCTTGATTGAGATGATGATATGCTCATAAACACCAAAGTAAATTTTAATGGATCAAAAAGGAAGTATGTTAAATTCTTTCATTGATAACATGAAACAATGAAGACCTTACATCATCCTTCATTTTCCAAATGGTCAGTGAAAATGATCTTCCACCTTTCCCACAAATTTAAATCGATGGAAAAGCATCGTAAGCAATCAGTGAGTAGCGTGGTCCGGTTGGTCAAAGACGCCATAGCCATAGGTCTTATTTTAAAGGAAACAAAAAAGAAAGATAAAGGAAAAAGACGACTTTTTGAAGCTAATCCCGGTATATATAAATTATTTCTAATCTCGTTGTATTAATATATTATAGAGATGGAATCTTTGTTTTCATATTGACAATTACGGATGCAAGTTGGATCATTTAATCAGATAATTTTAATTTAGGTTAAAATAATTAAAGGCTGATGAGAGAGAACATATTAAAATCTACATTGGCGTGCATTCCATGCCATTTTTCCATTTCCATATCGAATGAATTTCTTTGATCGGTCAAAGAGATTTGGTTAAACTTTTTCTGGAGATAATTAAAAGGAGAAATAATAGTAGAAGATTGGACGAAACAAAACCATGGTGTAGTTGCAGAATGCAGAGCTTTCCTCTGTTTCGAGTTCTGTTCCTGTTTTGTATTTCTGAAGCTTTGGATAGAATAGAATTTTCTTATTGACTAGTTCCTATTGCTTGAACTTTGTATCTAAAATTTGAATTTCCCAGTTGAATCTGCTTCGCCTGACAAGAAAATTTAATATTATGAGCTCTTACCCTGCCGTTTCTAGTTTCAAACAATTAATGGCCAAGTCCGAGATTGTTTTAACCATGGATGATAAAGTCATTGATCAGGTGCATGGAAACATCCCTGAATTAAAATATAATTAAAGTTTACATCACCCAAACATTTATCTCCAATTTCCATTCCCCAAAATTTGATTGATTTGGTCAAGACTCAAGACTCATTTGCTGATTTCAGCCAGCATTTTCTAAGAGAGTTTCGCAGAAGTCAGGATTACTAACAAGTTCGTTAAATGATTAGCTTTTCATAAATGATACTGACTGCAGTAGATCTTAACGATTACTTTGTTTGACTTTGCATGGCTATCGAAGGCTTGTCTATGGCTTCTTCTTCTAGCGCAAAATCAAAATATGAAGTATTTCTGAGTTTTAGAGGTGAAGACACTCGGAAAAGCTTCACTGATCATCTCTATACTGCTTTGGTGAGTGCAGGAGTTAATACCTTCAGAGACAATGATGAACTTCAAAGGGGAAAAGACATCTCCTCGGAACTGCACAAGGCGATCCAAGAATCAAAAATTTCTCTTGTGATATTTTCAAAAGGTTATGCTTCTTCCAGGTGGTGCCTTAATGAGCTCGTGAACATTATGGACTGCAAAAACACATTAGGACAGACTGTTCTTCCAATCTTCTACGATATTGATCCTTCCGATGTTCGAAAACAGAGAGGCAGTTACGCAGAAGCTTTTTCCGAACATGAAGAACGTTTTCAAGAAGATATGGAGATGATCAAACGGTGGAGAGCAGCTCTCACAGAAGCTGCAAATTTATCTGGTTGGGATCTCCAAAACATTGCGGACGGGTACTTAATTCTTTCCATGATAGATTATGTTTGTTTTTAAGAAGCTAACCACTCAATTTATGATCTAATTAATGTTGTAAAAAATTTTGTTCTAGGAAAATCATTCTTTTCTCCTTGTTTTCCCCATGACCCCCCGTATATCTAACTTAATGAATTCACAGGCATGAATCAAAATTTATCCAGAAGATTCTGGAAGATATCCTCGGGAAAGTAAACCGTGTTTACTTGCATGTTGCCAATCACCCAGTTGCTATTAAATTCCCAGTCGAAAAAGTGATGGAATTATTAAGCATTGGGTCTGATCATGTTCGCATGGTGGGCATCTACGGAATGGGTGGTATAGGTAAAACCACAATAGCAAAAGCTGTCTTTAACTCTGTCTGTGATAGATTTGATGGAAGCAGTTTCCTTTCAGATATTAAAGATTACCCTAAGCAGGCTAATGGACTTGCTACTGTACAACAACAACTTCTCTCTGATATCCTGAAGTTGAAAAGTGTGATCAGGATAGATAATGTTGACAGGGGAATCAATTTGATCCAAGAAAGGCTTTGTTACCTTAGAGTTTTTATTGTTCTTGATGATGTCGATGATTCAATACAATTGAAGTCATTAGCTGGGGATGGGGAGTGGTTTGGTCCAGGAACTAGGATCATCGTCACGACAAGAGATGAGCGTTTGCTGACCGAATTAGAGGTGGATGGAAGATACAAAGTTGAAAACTTGAATTTTGAGGATTCTATGGAGCTTTTCAGCTGGCATGCATTTAGGAGCCCTACACCGAAAGATGATTACTTGCAACTTTCCAAGAGTGTGGTCAATCATGTTCAAGGACTTCCCCTAGCTCTTGAAGTTTTGGGTTCTTCTATGTTTAAAAGAAGCCATCTCGAATGGAAAAGTGTGCTGGAAAAATTACGACAAATACCTAATAGCCAGATTCAAGAGAAGCTTAAAATAAGTTATGATGCACTGGATGACCAGTTGAAGGCCACATTTCTTGATATCGCATGTTTCTTTATCGGGATGGATAAAAGATATGTTATGACAATACTAGAAGGCTGTGGCTTCTTTCCGGTGATCGGTGTTAGTGTTCTCATGGAGAGGTCCCTCATAACAATTGGCCAATATGACCATAAGATAAGAATGCATGATCTACTTCGAGACATGGGAAGAGAAATTGTTCGTGAAAAGTCAACAAATCAAATCGGAAAACGCAGCAGGCTGTGGTCGCATCAGGACGTAGTGGCTGTACTAAGAAAGCACGAGGTAAAAGTTGAATGCGTCCACAAATAATTCTAAAAACTTCCTTACATATATATATACTTAATATATCTTCGTTGGTATTGTGATTAACTAAAGTGATAACATTCTTGTAGGGAACTAAGGCAGTGGAAGGACTTAGCCTAGATGCATCGGCCGAAGACAATGCCATTGTGGTCAGAACAGAAGCGTTTGCAAAGATGATCAATTTAAGATTGCTGAAAATCAACTCTTTACGTTTTAGTAATGGCTGCTATGAAAATTTTTCCAAGGAATTAAGATGGCTTTGTTGGCATAGATGTCCTTTACCAGTTTTGCCACCCAACCTTGATTTGGACAACCTGGCTGTTCTTGACATGCGCTTTAGTTG
Organism: Microcos paniculata; assembly: GCA_030664755.1. Lineage (NCBI taxonomy): Eukaryota > Viridiplantae > Streptophyta > Magnoliopsida > Malvales > Malvaceae > Microcos > Microcos paniculata. Next base: position 6,672,860 of record CP131462.1, on the reverse strand, counting down.
TGTCAAAAATGTTTGGAAGGAGACAAAAGTAATTTAAATCTCTTGCAATGCCATCCATTTGCTTTTATTTTCATTTTTATTTCTATGTTCGTTTTAATTTTACCATTACTAACTGGTTATTTTTTCTGATCATTTTCTTGCCGCACAGATTCTCGATAAGCTGAAAATACTAGATCTTAGTTATTCAATATACCTTGCGGAGACACCAAACTTTGCTAGACTCTCAAGTCTGGAAAGACTTCAACTTGAAGGGTGCACTAGTTTAACTGAGGTTCATGAATCCATTGGGAATCTGGAAGGGCTTGTATTATTGAATCTGGCGGGGTGCAACAACTTAAGGGAGCTTCCAGACATCATTTGCAACTTAACATCTCTTGAGACTCTGAACCTCAGTGGTTGCTCCAAACTGACAAGTTTTCCTGAGCATTTTGGCAAGTTGGAAGCCTTGAGAATGCTTTTTGCTGATGGGATTGATATTACAGGATTACCTCTTTCCTTGGGTCATTTGAAGAAGCTTGAGCATCTGTCATTAGTTGGGCCTGGATGTAAAGATGATTTGCCAACGAACAAGTCTTTGTTCTCATTATTTTCATCATGGGTTTCACCAAAATGTGCGGGTGCTTCCACCTTGCTACCAGCTGCGATATTTTCTCATTTAAGCTCGTTAAAAGAGCTTAATCTTAGAGACCGGCACCTTTCGGACGGTGACATTTCCATTGATTTTGAGAGTTTCCCATTTCTTCACATATTGGATTTAAGGGGAAACAAGTTCTGTAGCCTACCCGTTGGAATCAGCAACCATTCTAGGTTATTCTCTTTGCATTTGGATAATTGCACAAATCTTCAATCCATTCCAGAGCTTCCTCCAAATTTAATGCTCTTGAGTGCAACACGGTGCACATCAGTCATTACATATCCAGATATAACAATCTTAGCTCCGCATGTTTACGGATTCGCAACGAATAATATTTTTTGGAATACAGTTGAAATTGACGGATGGTATCTTTATACTTTCACATATCGTCGACGGTGGCACAGCTTGGAATATTTAAAGGTCCCCCTCTTCCCTCGCTCACTTGCTCTCTCTTTCTCTGTTTTCCATGTAAATGTTCGTAACAAACTATTTTATTGAAACAGGGGAGTTTTTGGTCCAAGGATAAGTATTTGGAATCTTGTTTTCGTGCTAGAGAGGTGCCAGATTGGTTCGAATACAAAGAAACCGGATCTTCATTATCATTTTTTATGCCTTCACATCCACTTCCAAATGGTGAAAGACAGCGAGCCATGACTGTTTGCGTTATCTTTGGGCCGGTCAATCTAGACTGTAATAAGAGCAATTCTGCTCCTTCTAGACTTGCTATATTGTTCAAGAATAAAACAAAGGGCCACGAGACTTTTATTCGGTCAGGTTACACGAGCGAGGAGATCAATGAAGATCATGCATGGGCAATTTACATGATACACTTCATTCTTGAGGATATAAATGCGGAAGAAGGGGATGAAATTGAAGTTTCTGTTGAGGCCCAGGGCAGAATTATTGTCAAGAAATGCGGTATCCATGTGCAATAAATTCCAAATGATTAAAGATCTTTTTTTTCCATATTGACAAGCCATTTTTTATGCGTGACAAACGAAGTTACAGAGTGCAAAAGAGGAAACAAAGTGGGACTACTTGCATCTGACTGTACAAAACTCTACTCCACTAACCACTAGCTAGCTAAAGCTTTCCCTCGTCTAACTATTACAAAAAAAGCAGGTTTCGTCCATTTGAGCGAAAACGTTGAGCATCAAACATGTAAGAGGTCATCACGTGGCAAGATTAATATCAAATGCTGCAACAATAATCTCTTGGGTCAGGCCTCCTCGGGCCCTTAGCGTCTTATTGTTTGTACTTTGTAATAGGACTGGTTAGGAGTATTAATTGTCCGGATGGACATCCCAATTATACACTGCCTTTGCCTCACTATAAATGAAGAGACCGAACTATAGAAATTAAAAAGGCCAAAAAAAAAACGGCGAACAATTTCGTGGCACCAACCAAATCGCATGGCATGAATTTCGTGGGGTACCATGATTTAATATTCATTCCAACTAGTATTAAACCCCCTGGTAAGCGCGGTATAATTAAATTAAGAAAAATAAATTATTTATATGTATAATATGTTATTTAAAAAATAGTATTTATAGTAAATATGTACTTAAAAATTTAATTTAAAAAATGATTGGTAAATATATATCATACTTTATCTCTCCCATATTTAATTTCTTTCTTTCTTTCTTAGTACATCTAATTGCTCTATTTTTTCCCCCTCCAACTAAATTACTATCTATTGCTTCTCTTTCTAAAACACATGTTAATGACTTCAAGCACATATGATAATTTTACATTTTACAAAAATCAAAAATAAAATGAAAAAATTTAGTTATAACTATATTTTATTTACTTAAAATTCCAATGACAAAACATTCTTTAATATTGAATGGAAAATGGTAATTTAAAATAGAATGAATTGTATGACCAAAAAAAATGAATAGTACCCAAATGAAAACGTAAAATGAATTAACCAATAAAGAATTTTGATTTAAAAAAAAAGAAAATTCTAACAAAGGATATAATTAAAAGGAAGTATTATTGATTTTAACTATTTATTTCTTTATTTACAAACGTGAGAAGAGTGCAAGCCAATAAAAAATCTCAAAAGTAAATAATTATCATACAAACTTATTAAAAACTTAAATCACATAATTTGGGCCTTTTGTTATGTAGCGTCTCTTCTTAATAGAATATGCAGTAATATTCTTGCAAGATAAATGAGTTGCCTTTGATCTGCATTCCAGTTCGCACCATCTTCCACAATTAAAAATGTTTTCTATGTATCAGAATTGACTATCAGATCCATAAAAAGAAAAAAGGAAAAAAAAAGGAAATAAAACATGTAATTATTTTACCTGGTTTGTAAGAGCCGTGTTTCAGGAGCATTCTCCAAGTAATTCTGGGCCTCGTCCACGGACTTGTCAACCTGTAGGCCTCACCCACCAGACTTACAAACGGTGTTAGGCCTAGTCCACCCACGAAGGTATTATCCCTTTGGCTCACGGAAATTTAAGTATCAACGTGTCTGCAGCATTCCTCGAACCCAGACCACTCGGACAATAGAGAAAGTCTGAAACGTTAGAGACCCAAAAGCTTGTCCATGCTGCTAAGAAGTGAAAAAGGAAATCCACGCTTAAGTTGAGAGATGGAATTCATGTACGCATTACATCAAATAATAGATCTGCATATTGCCTCTTATTGCCGACTAATTAAAATCACTGGTATGGGAGACATCTAATAAGTTGCCCTAATCTATCAACAATATAAATGACCCAGAAAAGCACATTAGGTAATAAAAAACAAAATTAGCTATAGAAATTCCATGCCCTTGGTTATGTGATAATGAGTTGTTAACTTGTTACTGTGATTTTCAATGCCTCAAAAAGTTTGAAAGTTTGATATTACAAAGAGATTTGGGCAAAGCAAAGGTGCATCGAGGGAGAAGGAGAATAGAGTTGAGACTTGAGACTAAAACATTCTGTAGTGGAGGACATCGCCATAGAAGAAACGTGGATTTTCCTTCAATCTCTACTGGTGAGAGTTTCTCTTTAACGTTTAAGGTTGCTTGGCTATAAAAGAAGACATCAAAATTTCATGACTCTAAATTTACAGGACAAGATGAATGAACATTACGGCATGAGACTCCAGGAAAAATACATAGGAGATTAGGAAGGGTCGTCGGTTGAATGGATGCGCAAATGGCCGAAAATATAAAACATAGAGGCTGTTTGGTTTGATGTAATTTAATCACTTTGCATGCAAAGTTAATGGCTGTAAAAATTTTATCACGTTTGGTTCAATTTTAAGGATGCAAAATAAATGGTCAATTGTAATCACTTTACCTTTGACCAGGTAAAGTATTTGCACAAGGGGGGAGGTGTGAAAATATTTTACATCGAATTTAAATTACTTTGTTATCCCTTATTTTTTAAAAAAGATATAAAATAGAAGGATAAATTTGATATTTAAATAAACTTTACAGGGAAAGTGTGTTTTAACCAAACATTGCAAAAAACTTTGCATGTAATTTAATTAAACTTTTGTGTGCTAAACCAAACATTGTAAACTCATTTTGAATGCAAAGTGATTGCAGCTCTAAACTTTGCAGGTAATTATTTTACATGTAAAGTAATTCATTGCAAAGTACCAAACGGGCTCATAATGAATAGCGGGCTTATGTATATTTTATGTATATTAAATATGCCGGTAGTCTGTTTTAAGCTTGAAAAGAATAATGACGTATCAAGGGTTAGATCGAGTGGTAAATGACTTGTTCCAATTTAAATAGGTCTCTAGTTTGAGACCTTACGTACGTAACAATCTTTTTTGATAGACTCATCCGACATTCTAAGTATGCAACATGGACCGGATCTGGATTAATGGGAGCAAAATTTCAGATATCGAATAAAAAACCGAAAAAAAAAAGAATAATGACATGGCCTTTCAATTGCGGAAGTGGTCAAGAGAGAGTGTCAAAGCAACCGCCCCTAGCATTCCTCTTTTTAAATACAAGGAGCCATCATTATTTTATGGAAATTATACTCCCGGTGGACCACGAATTAGGAAAATTTTGCAGTGAGACAAATCATCATGTTTCCACTTTCCAGTTTAATAATAATACTTTTTCTTCATGTTAGAAACTTGCTGAGTCGTTGTCAAGAGATTTACTATAATAATTTTTTTTGGCAATAAGACTATATAATAATAACAATTCTATGTATTATAGTATGAAGTGCCGGGCAAGTTGGAGTATCACTTATATTTATGACTTTGAAATGCCAACTCCCATCATCATTGCACTCTTTCAATGCACACAATTTGGAAAAATTCAATATTTTGCAATGGGAGAAATTGTGATGTCTTCAGCCTGTTAAGTGTTAACTTATAGAATTTTGGTTAAATTGAAAAAACAGCCACTTAATTTTTAAAATTTTTTATTTTGATCATTTAATTATAAAAATTTATGATTTAATCACTTATATTTATAAAATTTAATATTTTAATTATTAAACCCTTTGAAAAAATTGATCCATTAACGTAACATGTGGGAACATCAACCAATATGCTATATGACATGATGACGTATCACGGTTGGATGATGTGGTCATACCACATCATCAAATTATTATTTTCTAAGAGTTGTGTGACAAAAATAATTAAATTTATAAAGATAAGTGATTAAGTCATAACTTTTTATATTGGAGTGATCAAAATAGAAAAGCTGATCTAAACTAATGTGATTAAACTTGTAATTTATTCTAAAACTTTTTCATCACGAATGTTAGAATTAATGTGTTGCCAAAGTGATCATTGACCCTAAAATATTAAGCCGTCGTTTGAGGTAAGCTTGGAATATCACTTATACATTATTCACTTTTTAGCTTTTGCTTGAATTTATGTTTTATTTTTCAACTTGTAGAATTTTGTTAATCATTTATTTAAAATGCCAGTGAATAACTCAATCCTCTCCTGCAACCCAAGAATATAGAGTATAATTTTTTTTCTTATTCTATCCAATTCAGTCTGATAAACTAAACGTTGTGACCTTAATATATATTATAGAGAAGGAATCTATGTTTCTATATTGACAATTACGGATGCGATTGGATCACTTAATCATATCATTTTACTTTAAGTTAAAATAATTAATGGGCCATATAAGAGAACATATTAAAATCTACATGGGTTTGGATTCTATGTCATTTCTCTATTTTCATATCGGAATGAATTTCTTTGATCGGTGAAACAGATTTGGTTAAACTTTTTCTCAAAATAATTAGATGTGGAATCTATGTTTTTATATTGACAATTATGGATGCAATTGGATCACTTAATCATATCATATTACTTTAGGTTAAAATAATTAACGGGACATATGAGAGAACATATTAAAACTACATCGGCATGGATTCCATGTCATTTCCCAGACTAAAATAATTAACGGACCATATGACAACAGAACCGTCAACGTTGAACTTTAGACTGCCCGAAAGGGGTTTAAGCCAAACATTAGAATAACTTTTCCGCTTAATTGGAGAAGTAGTTGTAAATTGAGGCTCCCTAAAGATGCTGTCCACTGATTGGGGAACGCCTGGCCACTTAGCTTTATATAACAAAACCTTGGCCAAAGTAATAAGAGTTTAAATAAGTGATGTAAGGTATCTTGGTTTGAGTTTCTATAGACCTCTTTTGGTAGGGTGATTTATAAGTTCAAAAAGCTCCATAAAATTGAAATCCGTAAACTTTCAAAAAGGTTGGTGACTTGCCTTGATATTGGAAATGAGATAATCTACCATGCTCCTAAATTTTTACTCCCTTCATTCTTAAATAAGTGTCTTTTTTTAGCTTGGCATATGGATTAAGAAATCTTAAAATTTAGAAACAAATTTTTTCTTATGTCAATTTTACCCTTGCATTGGGATTCTTAACTCCTAAAACACATACTCTCTCTCTCTTGTAAACAAACTTCATTCAATGTAATTAGTTAGGAAGAAGATGGGTAAAATTGGAAAAGAAACAATTAATGAAGCATAAAGTTCTTAAAATGACACTTATTGTGGAACAAAGAAAATATTCAAAAACAACTCTTATTTAAGAATGAAGGGAGTATTTACCAAAAAAAGGCCAACCTTATATTCTAATGATATCAACGAGGAAGGGAAGATTAATTAGCACGCTGTCCTTTCAAGAACAATGTGATTACGAAAAGCCACAAAGACCAAATAATAACAAAGAAAATCATCTTCCAAGCTTTGTTGCAATGATCCTTGGGAAGCATAGACTGCCAAGCTATGAAAAAAGATTTGGCTCACCTGAAGCAGACAGCAAGAAATTCCCCACAAGCGAACGCACCAATTCCAAACATTCCATGAGAACTTGTAGGAAAAAAAAAAATAAAGGCTTAATACCCACTTTTGTCGTCAAACTTCTCAAAAATTGATAATTATCATTATGAACTTTTATCAATTTAATGTTCATTATGAGCTTATTTATTGTTTGCTATGAGCTTGTTTATGTTCATGAACAGGCTTATTTAATATTTATTATGAGCTCGTTTATCGTTCGTTTAAAAGATCGTTTGAACTCGTTTATTTTTGTTAATATTATTAATTTTTTATCTTATTTTACTTTATATTTTAATTTATATTAATAACTAGATAATCAAATATAAATCTTTAAAAGAGAGATTTTATAATAAAAAAATGATAACTATAATTATATAATAATTTATATAATCTTGTATAAATAAATTAATATTTGTTCGCGAATGCGTTCATTTAATATTGGCTAAATGCTCAAATCAGGATGTAACGTTTAGGGGTCTGCTCATTTGAGGACTAAACCTTTTAATTGTAACAAATCAGGACTAAACCTACACGGGTTGTAACAAATAAGGATATTAATGGACGGAAATTTGGATTTGTAGAGCACGCGCCGTGACCGTAACAAAATGATGATGTGGCATTTTTTTTTTACTTTCAAATTAAATTACATAATTTTTTATTTATGTTTTTTCTAATAATTATCAAAAGTAAAAAGAAAAGCCAATTAAACAAAAAAAGATTTAGGAAAGAGCTCGATAAGAGAGAGAAAAACCTATCTCGACCCCATTTGCCAGTACTCTTTATCCTCATCCTCTTCTCGTCAATATTCTTCTTCCCTTCAATGTTCTTCTTCTGCTACATGTGATAACTGTGGGTTGATCCGTCCCTACACCATTGTTGTTTTTTCTTTTTTCTTTTTTTCTGTTGCTCGAAAAGAAATTAAAGGGAATGAGTTATTCAGCTGGATCTTCTGCGTCTTTTGATTGTGCAAGTGCAAGGTATGGCTTTAGATTTTGTTTGGTTTAGTTTAGGATTCCTTTTTTAACAGTTGCAACATGTAAATTTTATAATATTGATGTTGGGTTTTTCTTCATTTTACAGTGGAAAGAGAGAAAGAATTGGGAATTTTGACCTAAGTAGCTATAAACTAATTAATGGCAGTTATTCGGTTGAAATGGATTATGAAGGGAAGGCAGTTCTCTGTCATTGCAAGTTGAAAGCACCTAGGTGGAGTTCTTGGACTTTCCGAAATCCTAGTAGAAGATTCTATGGTTGCCATAGATACCCGGTAAGTAGAGGAAAATGAAACATGAAGTTCCTTAATGCATTTTTCTCTTTTTCCTTAGTTTGCTGGTGTCTAAATTTCCTTTGAAAATGTAGGAGTTTGATTGTGGATTTCACAGCTGGCATGATCCAAAATTCCCTGATAGAGCAACTGAGATAATTTGTGAGTTGAGAAAGAGAGAGAGACAATTATATGAGTATGTGAAGAACTTGAAGGATGAGGTTGAAGATTACAAGGATAATGCCGTGGAGCTTGTTCAAGTTGAAGTTATTGAAGAAAATTTTCTATTAAAGAGTGAAGTTTCTAATTTGAGGCTTAAATTGAAGGAAATGGAGAAAACTGTTAGCAGGAATGGAACGATAGGAATGGAAATGTAATTAGGAAAACTAGAATTGTCCTGTTTCTGTGTGTGATTCTTGTACTCTTTGTTTGTGTCTTAAACTCAAAGAAGGCAGGCAACATGTATGTTCAGTTTGCCTTACCATAAAATGAACTTCATGCTGTACAAAAAATAGTTGAAATCAATGTAGTATAACTGGATTTTTGCACCAAAATGATAGATTTCTGGTGAAACATGTGATAGAAGTGCAATAGCATCATCCAAATTTCATAGCATGAAAGAGAAAAATATTTCCTGGATGTTCATACAAAAGCATTGTTTTTGCACAATGTTGGAACCCAATTCCAACTTATGAGCAATATGGATACTCATACATATAAAACATAAAACTAATATGTTGTTCATCGGGAAACATTTCCTAACCTTCCTAACAGTTTTCAAAACAATTCCCTAACTGACTTAACTTGCTTTTTACACATCATCATGTGCCTCAAATAGATAAAATGAAAATAAGAAAAGGCTAACATAGCCTGCATGAGACATCACTTCAACCCTTCTTTTCACTTCTCTTGTTGGAAACTGTGGCCTGGGATTCTTGTGTGCCAGTAGCATCTCTTGCATTTCTTTTACCCTTACCAAAGGACATAATTTCTTGACTTGGCCTTCCAGGCTGTAAAAATCCATGCATTTAAAAATTTCAGAATATATCTTACCTAATCAACTTATTAGATTAATGCATTTAATATAATATCGCAGAATTCATTGCATAACTCAAAATAAAACAATTGGGAGGAGAATTTACTTACATTAAGAATCTGCAATCCTATGTCAGGATTAGTATAAATCCCAATGCCTTCCATTCTCCTCTTTGTTAATCTGGTTGGGTTGAAATATTTAGGTTTTGGGGCAGCCAGCAACTTTGCCTTTGATCTGGGACTTGTTCTTAAATCAGAAGATGAACAACCAATAACTTTCCCATTTTCATCGACAACCCCATATCCAATGTATGGTGGTTTCTTGGGAGCAGTACCTTTGCCTATGGATTTTGCAGATGCTTTTGGCTTTCTAGGGGCTGGTACATGAGCCACAACTTCAACAGATCCGGAAGCTCCATCATACGCAGAAAAAGAAGTAGTTGCACTGATATGTGCAGATCTGAAACCAGATCCACTGACAGAGACCGAAGCACCAGGAACTGATAATGTTGCTTGGATAGTGGATTCTTTCTGCTTGCCATTCCCTGTGCCTTTTTTCTTCTGCGTCGTTGAGTCAGTGTTTGCACTAGCAGGTGAAGCATATGATGAAGGACCATGGGTCGAAGTTGAAGCAGTTGGAAAAGCAGATGTTGAAGGAGTCGTAGGAGGAGGAGCAGAGGTTGAACTTGATGCCGCAGCAACTCCTTGAGAAGTCTCAGGGTTTCCAGCCATTGAAGAAGTTTGCTAGTAAATAATTATAAAATGAGTCAAAAAGGCTAAACTAGGGCAAGTAAACACATTAAATGTTAAAATGAAATGTTGGATATTACCTGTTTACCATTCACAGGACAACCTCTTTTGTTATGGCCCTCTTTATGACATAGTTGGCATGTCATAGTCATGCCTTTCCTGGATAATTTACCCTCAATAGTGGGTTTTGCCTTAATGGGCTCATCAGGGTCTTTCCTTCTATTTTTCTTGGGCCTGCTAGGCATCTTCCTATACTCTGGTGGCTGCACTGGCTCTTCTCCTTGCTGTGACTTGGGCCACTCATTCCTTCCAACCATAGGTTGTATAAAATTCCCTTAACTGCAAATGTAAACCTCCTTATGATACCAGCTCGATACATAATCTTCAACATTGCCCTTTTCATCCCTTATAGCACAAATTGCGTGGGCACAAGGTATACCAGAAATGGTATACTATCTACAACAACAAGACTTATTCTCTAAACTTACTACAAATTGCATTTCTCCTGACATGATTTCATATCCAGCACCTCCGTTGAAAAACACTTAACAATGGTTAGCTACTTCAGAATTTTTCTAAATAATCTTCCAAATTCTAGGCCCCAGTGACCCTCTCCAGCTAGCAGCTTGTTGTCTCTTGTCTTTAATTCTCACCATCATGCTCCTTCTGATTTCCTCAAACAAAGATAACACTGGCATTTGTCTAGCATTCAACAGTGACCCATTGAAAGCTTCACACATATTATTGTCCACCATGTCGCACAAACTGTCAGTGTCAAAAAATGCCTTACACCATTTTCTTGGGGGCACTCTAAGTATCTCTTGAGGTGCTCTTGGATTCTTTTCATACAACTCTTGCATGATTTTCTCAAATAGAAACTGATTAGGTGACTTGGCTATCCTCCAGAACATAAGCTTCATTTCTTCACCGGCAAAGCCTCTTTTCCTCCAATTCATGTAAACATGCCTTACACAAAACCTGTGCTCAGCATGAGGGAGAAGCTCTTCAATAGCATTTTCTAATCCCTGGTTGTCAAAAAATGAATAATTTAAAGAACAGCTCATAAAGAAAATTGTCATCAAACATACTAAATCACCATATAATATAAGAAAAAAAAAGTTGAATTTACCTTTTGCTGATCACTCATTATAGTCCATCATTTGCCTTCTCCAATTATAGGTAGATCTAATTTCAACAACTCAATAAACCATATCCAAGCATCAGTACACTCCATCTCGACCCACTGCACATAAGAGTTCACCTTTGGTTAAACTCTTTAACCAACATCCATCCAATCCTAAGAAATGTCTACAACCAGAATTAAACCCCTTTTTTAATGCATCTAAACAAACATAGAACCTCTGAAAAACAGGAGGGGAATCTTGAGAGGCTTTATTGGCAACTAGTTTCACTGTACTTCCTGGATTTGAAGCTCTTAATGCAGCTGAATAATCCCACAGAAGGCCAAACTTTTCTTGATAGTTCAAAACCACATTGTCAACTACCTCTTTCTTTGCCCTTCTAACCATACTTATATTTACACCTAACCCATAATCATTCTTTAAAATTTTCTGAATTTCTTCATTCTTGATAAAAGGTTCCTTCATAATCCTATCTTTAAACATTTCAGCCAATATTTTCTGTGTCATCCTCTTATTTGTCCACACTTTGTTACAGTCATGAGTCTTCTGATATGTCTTCACTTGAAATGATTATAGGTTCCTATCAAAGGCAGCATAAATCATCCACGGGCAATTAGAGGCTTTGCACGTACCTCTCACCATTAACTTATGGTTTTTAGCCCAAACCACTTCCTTATTTGACTTAATGGATACCAAAGACACTGCATGTTTGAATTGAGCAGAATTCTCAAATAGCATGCCAAGTTCTATGTATGGTGTTTTGGCAGCTGGATTATACCTAAGAAACTCACTTTTTCTCCTTGTTGCATCATCTTTCATATCTTCTTCATCACTCACAAATTCCCAATTATCATCACTGTCGAAGTACTCACTATCATAACCTGTTGACTGCTCTTCAACCTGTACCCTAAACTCAGCATTAGACGTATCTTCACCAAAAACATGAACAGGGATTTCAACTCCTTGAACTCCCTCAACACCATCAGCTTGAACTTTCTCACTTTCAACTCCTACTTTAGCCCTAACCCCATGGCTATCATCAACTTCATCATTTGGTCCACTGTCTTCACCTGCTTGACTATGATTAACAGCAGCTGCTTTTCTTATCTCCTCTCCAATTTTTCTAAAGTTTGATCTAGCAGCTATTAACTATTCATCATCAATATCGTTTGCAAACTGAACAGGAACAAAATAGGTTAAGTCCTCACCATCATCACAATGGGGTAAATCACCATCAATTTCAGTAGGAACTTCCTCTTCCCTTTGCCTATTTTTCTCAAAAGCATCTTCCCTTACTCCATTTTCATTATCAATACCCTCTGCCCTAACGACATTTTCATCTTCAACAGCCTCTGTTCCTACACCATTATCATTATCAACAGTCTCTACTCCTACACCATTTCCATTATCAACAGCCTCTACCCCATCACCATTTTCATTATAAGCATCCTCTACCCCATTCCCAGCATTATCAACCTCCTTTGCACCTATAACATTTTCATTCATTTCTGCATCTACCCCAATCCCAGCATTATCAATATTATCTGGCCCTAACCCATGTTGGTCATTCAAATTTGGTGCTTTAATAGCTTCAGGAAGTATAATGGGTTCATCTATACCATGCTCTATAAATACTTCAATACACCTATAATCCGCCATGTATATTGACATTTCTCGTGCCCTATCATCGCTACCAACTTCTACTAAACCATTGGAAAGATTGCAGCCAGGTTTAAGGAAATAAATTTTCTTCACATTCATAAACCCATTTTCCTTACAAATCCCTTCCAACTCAAAAAAACTCATAGTACCAGGATCTAACTCTAACTCATCACAAAACCCATCTACATAAGCTACAGAATCACCATTTCGTTCAAACCTCCCATAATAATTGAACTTCACAGTACAGGAGTCAAATGCCATTCTGAGACAATAAGATATTAGTACATTAACATATACTCTTCTTAACATTAATATAAAATTTATAAAACTACACAACATGGCTTCACATGTAATTAGATTAGTCTAAATACAAACAAACAAACAAAGAGACAGACAAACATGAGGAAAAAAATATATAGAAAAACATACAATGCCAATGTCAGACAATATAAACCCATAATGAATCCTAATCATCATATATTTAATCCATCAACACCCAATTTTATTTAAAAAATTCACACATTTGAATGACCCACTAACCTCGACTTGTAAATCTGCGCCTTCTTGCTCGGCTTATCACGCAAAATCGATGCTTCTAATCGTTGTTATTGAAACCCCCAAACTTTCTCCACGCAGACCCAATTGCAATTTCAAATATCCCAAACCATCAACACCCAAATCAGTAAGCCCTAATTCCAATTCGAACTCTCACTTTGAATCAAAACAAAACCCTAAACCCGAATTGAAATATCGCTCCAATCGGCAATAGTGGATCGGCAGCAACACCGTCGAACTGAGACTTAGGGTTCTTCTCTCCCTCTTTTTTTTTTTTTACCTTTTTTTAACTTTCCACTTTCTAACTAAAGGACTGATTAATTTGCTCTTCGTTTTTTGTCAAAATAATTTCCTTTGTAAGTTAATTTTAACAAATAACTATTATTTGATTTTTTATTTAAAATCTAATTACATATAAATATATATATATATCTAATAATAAAAATATGGTAAATTTTATTACATATCTGACACGTGTTGTCATTTAGAGGATTTACGCGTTTAACTAAGAGTGTTTGTTGTACGCGCCAACGGCAGCTGATGGATATCCTTATTTGTTACAACCCGTGTAGGTTTAGTCCTGATTTGTTACAATTAAAAGGTTTAGTCCTCAAATGAGCAGACCCCTAAACGTTACGTCCTGATTTGAGCATTTAGCCTTTAATATTTAAGAACATGTTTGTTTGTTATTCAGGAATACATTCATTTAACCAAATCAAATATAAATGAACACTAACATCTCATAAATAAACGAATACAAGCCCTAACAAACATTGAAAATTCTTAACAAACAAGAGTCAAGTTCGAACAAGTAAAAAATAAACGAACACACCTTGTTCATGTTCGAGAGCTCCGTTCATTTACAACCCCAATTAAAATCAATTAAATTACGCTTGGCTAACTCTTCCTTGATTGCCACTCTCCCTCTAAGCATCTTCCGGCAAAAAATCTCAACTTTTGGTGGAGCAGGCCTATCCCACACATACTGCCATACAGGGTCATTTGAGGTAATTGGAGTGATAGTTTTTCATGTTAGTACCCAATATGATATTGTCACATGTGTATTTATATGATTTAATATAAAAAAAACAATGAATTAAATATTTTATGAGTTAAAGAGACAATTGATAAATTTTTAATGGCTATTGACATGAAAAACACATACAGCACATAAATCCTATCCATATATGCCGCTACTATTGGCTCTCCAAAAAATCTTGTTAGAATCATTTTACTAAGGAAAACATTATTGAATTTAGGAATTTAATAAAGCAACTTGGAATAGTTAAACTGTAAGCAGTGAAGCACACATGGCGAACAAGGCTACTGACTGGGTGGTGTGGCAGACCAAAGAGAGGATGACCTCATGTGAGTGGGTTGAAAGAACTCCGTTACAGTTGTTCAAGATAATCGAAAAAATCAATAATCAAATCAAATCAATAATTCGGTTAGGGTTCGAATTGCTCATATAGAAACTGAATAGTACAAATGGAAGCCGAATTATCCAAATAAACTAAAATTTTTTAAAAAATACTTGATTTTATTGATCCAAAATTGATTGACCTAAGGGAGCATTTGGTAGTTTGCACATTAAAACTTTGCATGCAAAGTGATTGTGTGCAAACTGTAGGGATGTAATCACTTAACATGTAAAATCACATTATATTTTTTTATTAGGTATATAATTCATTTTTAAATTGCATACAAAGTGTTTGCAATGTTTTGTTTAAAAACTAACTTTGCATGCAATTTAAAAAGTAAATTACCGAATTATCATTTTGTTAGTTTTGCAATTTAAAAAGTAAATGAGACTTAATCATGGGCTTTTTATAATTTTACATTTAAATAAATTTTACACCCACTGTGCAAAATATTTCACCACCCTCCCCCCATGTAAAGTATTTTACATGGTACAATGCAAAATGGCTAAAAAAAATACCTTATAGTTTGCTTTAAAAATTCATACCAAATAGTGTAAACACTTTGCAGCCCTACACTTTACATGAAAAGTGTTTATTTTGCATCATACCAAACTCCCTTTAGGGGCCGTTTGGTTGGGGGTTATGTAAGATAACCCTGGTTATCTGGTCTTTGTTATCTTATATGACCTTGTTTGGTTGGAAGTAATGAGATAACCAAGGTTATATCATATTACTGCCACGTCAGCATATAACCTCAAAATGAGGTTATGTGATAACCTCCAAATTCTTAGGTAATGTAAGATAACCAGGTTATCTTAAAATTTTTCCTAGTTTGCCCTCAGTATTTTACCCTTTTGGACCCTAATAACCTTATGTTATTGATAAATTACAATTTTTTTAAGCGTAATTTATTTTGATTAAGAAACATAATTAAACTTAACTTATATAATTACTAAATTAATAATTATATATTAGTTCAATTAAACTAAAAGTATAATTTCTTTTTTGTTAAAAGCATAATTAAACTTAACTTATATAATCATTAAATTAATTATACAATATTTTACTAAATTTATTACTTAAATAATTTTTATGTTAGTCATGTTTAATTATTAAACTTAACAAAATTACAACAATTGTACAAAATATTGAACAAATAAGAAATAAGTTTAAGTGTTGTACTGAGGGCATTATAGTAAACTATCCATTTTAACAAAACATATACCCTCCAACCAAACAGGTTAATCTTATATTCCGAGAATCTCAACCAAACAAAAATTGTGCACATTCCGGGAATATGCACTAGGTTATGTTATAACCTGGTAATCACATAACTCTGGTAATCTAAGATACCTTCAACCAAACGCCCCCTTAAAGTTTTTATGATTTTATTTGGGTTTTTGTATAAGAATAAAAGTCTAAAATTGATTTTATTGATCCAAAATTAAATGACCCAAAGTTTTGATAAGACTTAATACCCAAATTGGTTCTTGAACTATACAAAAAAGAACATATTGGTCTCTGAAATTTTATTTGGGACAGATTAGTCCCTGAATTTTTATTTTGAGACAAATAGGTCCTGAATGAGAAAAAATCAAAGAAAACTCAGAGACCAATCTATCCAAAATAAAAGTTCAAGAATCAATCTGTCCCAAAATAAAAGTTGAGGGATCAATTTATCCTTTTTTTATATAGTTCAGAGACCAATCTATCCCAAAATAAAAATTGAGGGATTAATCTGTCTCAAACAAAAGTTTAGGAACCAATATGTCCTTTTTTGTATGATTCAGAGACCAATTTAGGTATTAAACCATTTTTATAACCTTATTTGAACTTTTGTAAAAGAATAAAATTTCAAAATTGAATAAACTCTAACTATCCGAAATCTCGTAAAAATATTCAAATCAAACCAAATCGAAACATTAGAGTATTAAAATCTTAATATCACAATCGAACCGAACTGTTTGCACCACTAACTTCCATCTTCACTCGTACACATTTTCAATAAGGATGGCCACTGACGCCACATGAAGTGTAGATATATGTGGAAGACCATCAGGAGATCTTTGCAAAAGATTCTCTGTACTGATATGTTTTGTAAAAATTGACAATTTGTAATTCTTTTTGATGAGTAATAATATCATATTGTTAATTTCCCGCCAAAAAAAAAAGGGAAAACATTATTGATAACAAGCAGGAACTAATTCCGTTAGATAAATTCCCAGTAAAAAAGAGCCCGTCTTAATCGAACATTCCAACTTGGAATTTCCAAGTCCAGAAAAAACCATTCCACCAACCAAAATTAGCAATTCTGCCTTCCTTAGTTGGTGGAAAGAGCATAAATGCGAGGGAAAGCATCCTTAAGCAGAATACCCCTAAGCCATTCATCGTGCCAAAAGGATATATTCTTTCCATCACCAAGTAAGAACACAAAACCTGTTGTGACATGCTCAAAAAAATAGCATTAGATACTGAAAGGGAAGAAGTAATATTTTTCCAAACCTTCGGAAGAGTTACTGCTGGCATCGAAAGGTGGAAATATGCAATTATCAAACCTAATGGAGGAAACTCAGATTTCAAATATACATTGAATAAGGATTCGACCTCCAGCTACCCGTTATCATACATTTAAATCAGACTTATCATGTAATTTTTTGTTGTAATTTAAATTAAGTGTATTATCACTTGTACAGACATATTATAAATACTGAATACAAGAAGAAAGGCAGTAGATCCTTTCCTTCTCAAATACTCTCTTTATTGTTTTTCTATAAACCCATCCATGACGAGCTTTGATGAGTGATTTCGAAAGACTGTCATGTTCATTGCCAAATCTCCAAATCAGCTTGGTGAGAAAAGCTCTATTTTCAATCCCAAATCAAACCCAAACCTCCGTTCTCCTTAGAGTAGCCATACTATGCCAATTGATGAAATTAATTCTCCTTTTATCCGCATTGCCTCCCCAAAAGAATCTTCTTTGAATTTTGTGAAGCTCATCCTTGACAGTTTTGGGCATTCGATAGATTGCCAGAAATTAAAGCGGTAAGGTAGCCAACACAGATTTTATAAGAGTCAATCTACCGGATCAAAATCCCCTGCCCAATCTACCACCCATAGAAAGATACTGTGATTTCCAGGTGCTAAGCCGAGCTCGAAATTTATCAATAATAGGATACCATAACTGTTTGCAGCTAGGATTACCCCCACCGGAAGACCCAAAACCATTACTTTGTTAGACTTTCCAAGACTGCCAAAGGCTTCTCTATGGCATCTTCTTCTAGCTCAAAATGGACATATAAAGTTTTTCTAAGTTTCAGAGGTGAAGACACTCCGAAGAACTTCACTGATCACCTCTACAATGCTTTGGAAAGAGCAGGAGTTAATACCTTCATAGATGATGATGAACTTCCAAGGGGAAAAGACATCTCCTCGGAACTGCTCAAGGTGATCCGAGAATCAAAAATTTCTCTTGTGGTATTTTCAAAAGGCTATGCTTCGTCCAGGTGGTGCCTTAATGGGCTTGTGAAGATTATTGATTGCAAAAACACATTAGGCCAGATTGTTATTCCAATCTTCTACGACATCGATCCTTCGGATGTTCGAAAACAGAGTAAGAGTTATGCAAAAGCTTTTGCTGAACATGAAGAACGTTTTCAAGAAGATATGGAGATGATCAAACGGTGGAGAGCAGCCCTTACAGAAACCGCAAATTTATCTGGTTGGGATCTGCGAAACGTTGCAGACGGGTACTTAGTTATTTCCATTATAGATTACCTTTGTTTTTTAAGAAGCTAAACACTCATTTTAAGATCTGTAAAATATTTTATTCTTAGGCAAATCATTCTTTTCTCTTGTTTTCCCTACGACTCTTCCATATCTCTAACTTAATGAATTCACAGGCATGAACCAAAATTTATCCAGAAGATTGTGGAAGATGTCCTTAGGAAAGTAAACCGTAATTACTTGGATGTTGCCACTTACCCAGTTGCTATAAAATTACGAGTCACAGGAGTGATGGGATTATTAAGCATGGGACGTGATGATGTTCGCATGGTGGGCATCCACGGAATGGGTGGTATAGGCAAGACCACTATTGCAAAAGTTGTCTATAACTCTGTCTGTGATAGATTTGATGGAAGCAGTTTCCTTTCAGATATTAAAGACAAGTCTAAGCAGGCTAATGGTCTTGCTGCTATACAACAACAACTTCTCTCTGATATCTTGAATTGGAGAAGCATGAGAAGCACGATCAGGATAGTTAATGTTGACAGGGGAATGAACTTGATCCAGGAAAGGCTTTATAACTGGAGAGTTTTTATTGTTCTTGATGATGTCGATGATTCAACACAAGTGAAGTCATTAGTTGGGAACCGGAAGTGGTTTGGTCCAGGAACTAGGATTATTGTCACAACCAGAGATGAGCGTTTGCTGACGGAATTAGAGGTGGATGGAAGATACGAAGTTAAAAAATTGAATCATGAGGATTCTATGGAGCTTTTAAGTTGGCATGCATTTAAGAGGCCTACACCGAAAGATGAATACTTTCAACTTTCCAAGAGCGTGGTCAGTCATATTGAAGGACTTCCCTTAGCTCTAGAAGTTTTGGGTTCTTATTTGTTTAACAGAAGCCAGCTTGAATGGAAAAGTGTGGTGGAAAAATTACAACAAATACCTGATAGCCAGATTCAGCAGAAGCTTAGGATAAGTTTTGATACACTAGATGACGAATTCATAAAGGCCGCATTTCTTGATATCGCATGCTTCTTTGTCGGGATGGATAAAGAATATGTCATGATAATACTAGATGACCGTGGCTTCTTTCCAGGGATTGGTGTTAGTGTTCTCTTGGAGAGGTCCCTCATAACAATTAGCCAAAATGACCATAAGATAAAAATGCATGAACTACTTCGAGACATGGGAAGAGAAATTGTTCGTGAAATGTCACCAAAAAAAATCGGAAAACGCAGCAGGCTGTGGTCCCATCATGACGTGGTGGATGTCCTAAGAAAGCACAAGGTAAAAGTTGAATACATCCACCAATAATTCTATAGCTTCGTAAGTATATTGTGATTAACTCAAGTGACAATATTCTTGTAGGGAACCAAGGCAGTGGAAGGTCTTAGCCTAGAAGTGTCAGACGAACAAGATGCCATTGTGGTCAAAACAGAAGCATTTGCAAAGATGATCGATTTGAGATTGCTGAAAATCAACTTTTTACGTTTCAGTGATGGCGGCTATGAAAATATTTCCAAAGAATTAATATGGCTTTGTTGGCATAGATGTCCTTTACAAGTTTTGCCTCCCAACCTTGATTTGGACAACCTGGCTGTTCTTGACATGCGCTTTAGTCGTCTCAAAAAAGTTTGGAAGGAGACAAAAGTAACCAGTTGATTTCATTTTCAATTTTATTTCTATGTTCGTTTTAATTTTATCATTGCTAATTTTCTGATCATTTTCTTGCTGCACAGTTTCTCGAGAAGCTGAAAATACTGGATCTCAGTCATTCAATATACCTTGCGGTGACACCAAACTTTGCTAGACTCTCAAGTTTGGAACGACTTCAACTTGAAGGGTGCACGAATTTAACTAAGGTTCATGAATCCATTGGGAATCTGGAAAGGCTTGTATTCTTGAATTTGGCGGAGTGCAAAAATTTAAGGGAGCTTCCAGACAGCATTTGCAACTTAACATCTCTTGAGACTCTGAACCTCAGTGGTTGCTCCAAACTTAGAAGTTTTCCAGTGCATTTGGGCAAGTTGGAAGCCTTGAGAAAGCTTCTTGCAGATGGAATTGATATTACACGATTACCTCTTTCCTTGGGTCATTTGAAGAACCTTGAACATCTGTCGTTAGCTGGATGTAAAGATGAGGTGCGCACGAATGACATGTCTTGGTTCTCATTCTTTTCATCATGGATTTCACCAAAATGTGCGGGTTCTTCGACCTTGCTACCAGCGGCGATGTTTTCTCATTTAAACTCGTTAAAAGAGCTTAATCTTAGAGAGCGGAATCTTTCGGACGGTGACATTTCCATTGATTTTGGGAGTTTCCCATTTCTTCACAGGTTGAATTTATGCGGAAATAGGTTCTGTAGCCTACCCGTTGGAATCAGCAGTCATTCAAATGTACAGTTTCTAGATTTGGATGACTGCCAGAACCTTCAATCAATTCCAGAGCTTCCTCCAAGGTTAGATCACTTGAGTGCAAGGCGCTGCACATCCATCGTTAGATACCCAAAGTTATCAAATTTAGGTGGGGATTTTAGGCAATTCGCAGTAACTAATGGTCGCGAAATAATTGAGGTTGATGAGTGGGATCTTCGTACTTTGTCATTTCCTCGATCAGGTTTCAATTGGGGTACTAGTGATGTAAGCTCCCTCTCTCTTCCCTTGATCACTTGCTCTATCTCTTTCTTCTCCATGTTAATGTTTCACAATGAACTATTTCATTGAAACAGGATGATTTTGTTTCCAAGTTTAAGTTTGTGGAAGTATGCTTTCGTGCTAGAGAGATACCAGATTGGTTTGAATACAAAGAAACGAGATCTCCATTATCCTTTTGTATGCCTTCACCTTCACTTCCAATTGGCGAAAAACTGCGAGGCATGATTTTGTGTGTTATTATTGGGCCGGTCAATGGAGAATGTAATAACAGCACTTACGCTCCTTCTGGACTTAACATATGGCTCAAGAATAAAACAAAGGGCCGCGAGACTTTTGATAAGGCGAGTTCTTATATCCTGGACGAAGAGATAAGTCAAGATCATGCATGGGTAAGCTATATGATGCACTTCATTTTTGAGGATATAAATGCGGAAGAAGGAGATGAAATTGAAGTTTGTGTTGAGGCTCGAGGTAGAATTATTGTCAAGAAATGTGGTATCCATCTACCAACTCGATCCAATTGATTGAAGTTTTATTACCATTCTGGTAAGTCATTTTTTCATGCATGACAAATGAAGGTACAAAGTGCAAAAGAAAAAACAAACGGGGACTGCTTGCATTGCATCTGGCTGCAGAAGGATCTACTCTACTAATACTAGCTAGCTAAAGCTCCCTCCGCCTAATTGTGCATCGAACTTGTAATAAACCATCTGTTGGCCTTCTTCCATTTTCCATTTTAGGTTTGAAATGTGTGTATCGTGTGTTTTTAATCTTTCGCTATCTTAACACTAATGCTTCATTGCGAGTTTATTTTGGATTTTTTTTTCCTCAGTCATTGGTTATTTTGGGTTGGAGGAAAGTTGGATATGGTTGCTAGAAAATTAAAAAACACAATTGTTTTGTTTATTAAGATTAAAACTAGCTTGAAACTTTTATGTTTTTTTTTTAAAAAAAGTAGGTTCGACTTTTTTTTTTTTAATTTTGTTGCCTCAAATTGGCTAAATTTCGTTAACAAAAAGAAAAGGATTAATTTAGATTTAGATTAGACATCATAAATCATGCCATACTTTTAATTTTACTGTCAAATGAGTTCTCTTACGACATCTAAATCTATTCCTTTTTTTTTCTCTATTTATTTGACGATTTTTTTTCTTTTGCAATCTCTCTAAGTTTAAGTGCCTTTACTTAATAATAATTAATGATAAATCATAAAATAAATACTAATAATATTTATTTATTTATTTTATGAAGAAGGAAAAAATAGAAAAGTCCACAAAATACTTGGTTTCCTTGTTTTGTTTTTGCCAGCCCTATTGATTGCGAGTACAAGTCTTTTTTTGGCAGTGGAGATTGATTGTATTACAGCTATTGCTATCAACCCCTTAAACTTTGAAAACCTAATTAAATCGAAATCCAAAAAGTAATAACATGCAAGCATTTCTCTCTTAAGTTACTTCTCATTTCGTTTTTGTTTCATATGAATAAAATAGGAAACGCACAACGTTAACAGGGGCAGATCGGCTTTGTAAATAATTAAACATATGCCTAACAGAAAAGTTTAACCCAATTAAATAGTACAATCCAATTCCAAGGACCACCTTTTAATCTGGCCAACAAAATTCCAAGGACCCAAACCCAGGGCAATCCCAAATTCTATGGAGCTCCAGTCCCCCACCCCAGCCATTGCACACAACCCAACCCAGCCCAACTGGGCTTTTGTAAGAATTTTTGGTGAATAAATTTAGTATATAAATAAATTTAATAAAAAACAAATTTTAGTATCGAATATTTAAAATCATTAAAACCCTCCATTATTTTCAGATAGATGTGAAATACTAGTAAAAAAGCTATTTAGAATTTAGAATGTCTTTTATACCCCATAACAGGTGTCTGAATATAAGGCCCCATCTTTCATTTTTCGAGGGAGGATAGAAGATAGAAGATTTGATATTTGATTTTGACTATTTTCTCCAAGTGCAAGGTGGCATTACAATTTTAACAGAACAGAACCGTCAGAAGTTTAACCTTTGGCAACTCGACGATTCTTCCGTTGACCCTGTTTACACAAGCACTTTCCCTTACCGAACAAAAAACCTGCATCTCCTAAATGGACTCAACCGCAGCCTCTGTATCGGCCGGCGGCGGAGGCAGAGTAGGAGGAGGCCCGGCACCTTTCCTTCTGAAAGACCTACGACATGGTGGACGACTCATCGACGGACGAGATCGTGTCGTGGAGCTCCAACAAAAAGAGCTTTGTGGTTTGGAACCCCCGTGAATTTGCCCGCCTTTTACTTCCCACCTATTTCAAGCACAATAACTTCTCCAGCTTCGTCAGACAGTTTAATGCCTATGTGGGTTTTCTTTTCTTTTTGCTTCTTCTTTCTGGGTTTTTATTGAATTCTTTGATAAACAAAGCTAACTATCTATCTGCTGTACAAAGATGGCACAGGTTGATAGTATATCCCAAAGCACACTATAATGGCTTGGCTTGCCATTCTAAATCGCTTACCTACCAAGGATAGGTTACAAAAGTGGGAATTGCAAATAAATAACATTCACTGCCTCCTATACAAACAGCAATTGGAAACACGAGATCATCTATTTTTTACTTGTCCTTACACAAATAAAGTATGGAGAAGAGTTTTACAGCTATGTGGATTAAGCAGATTACCTCAAAATTGGAGTAATGAGTTTAATTGGGGATTGACAAAGCTGAAAGGTAAATCACTATTAACTACCATATATAGAATAGCATGAAATGCTACTATTTATTTCATTTGATGTGAGAGGAACAATAGGCATTTTAAAAAATCTGAGAATACAACATTACAAATACTTTTGGAAATAGCAGCTATGGTGCGTGGAAGAATACATACTTTGAGGAATGTGACAAAGGATCCGGTCAATGTTTAACTCTATAAAAAATGGGGGTTTAGCAATGATATTTTTTTATATTAGTTTACACTAGTTATAGATATTTTGAATAGTTTGTGGTGGATGCTTGTAATATTTGACTTATACAAATTTTTGTACAGCAGTAGCAGCTTCTGCTGCTTTGGATGATATAAATCTAACATTTCATCCAAAAAAAAAAAAAAAGCTATAGCTTGCGTTTTGATAATTGTTTTTCTTTCTGGTTGTGGCAAGTTTCTGATAGCTGACATATGGGAGTAAATTAGTATTATTGTGTTTCCTTACATATGGGAATTTTACTCAATTTTGTTCCTTTTTAACGATTGATTAAACAACTTATGTTTCAAACTCACCACTAATTTAACCTTGGCACGAAGCCGGCAAGAACATTTGAGGTCAACGTAAAGTCTTTTGTTATCATTGGAAAAGTAAGTTCTTTGAATGTGCCGAAGGGAAAAAGGTTGTTCTTTGAGGGTTGGGGTGTTTTCTTAGTCAATGAACTATTGAACTATAGATGTGAATCAATCTTGTAAATAAAACGTGGGGGGTTATAGTAAGTCTTTTCTACAATGGAATTAAATATCTTATCTTCTGCATAATTGTTTCTGAATTTCATTTTTATTGGTTGTGTATTTCTCTTAGAAAGTACCTTCTAACTCTCAGCCAAAAGATTCATAATTTTTGCATATTCCATTCATAGGGGTGCTGAAAGAAGAATAACAGTTTTTTCTATTTGCTATGATTTGGTCGGTGTTAGATATATTAGGATTGGGAGTGCCTAAGCTTGTTCTAAGGGTGTCTCGAAGAAGTTTGTGATCTGATTTAGCCCTTTATAATAATGAAAGTATGAGACTAACACACTGTACTAGATCTTAAAGATTACTTGGTTGCCAGAAACTTCTCGATGGCATCTTCTTCTCGCCCGAAGTTGAAATATGAAGTTTTTCTAAGTTTCAGAGGTGACACTCGGAGGAACTTCATTGATCATCTCTGCAATGCTTTGTTTAGTGCAGGAGTGAATACCTTCAGAGATGATGATGAACTTGAAAGGGGAAAAGACATCTCGTTGGAACTGTAGAAGGCGATCCAACAATCAAAGATTTCTCTCGTGGTATTTTCAAAAGGCTATGCCTCTTCCAGGTGTTGCCTTAATGAGCTTGTGAAGATTATTGATTGGAAAAACACATTAGGCCAGATTGTTATTCCAGTCTTCTACGACAATCGATCCTTATGATGATTGAAAAGAGAGAGACAGTTACGCGGAAGCTTTTGCTGAACATGAAGAATGTTTTCAAGAAGATAGGGAGATGATCAAATGGTGGAGAGCAGCTCGTACAGAAGCTGCAGATTTATCCGGTTGGGATCTCCAAAACGTTGCGGATGGGTGCTTAATTCCTGCAATGATAGGTTTTATGTCTTAATACATAAAATAGCTCTTTAACTTGTACAAAATTATTATTTTTACCTTCTAATTTTTATTTTGAACTTTTTTTATCAAGGAACTTTGATTTTTTGAAAAATATAATCTTGGTGTTGACATGACGTGACATGAAAATTTCACGTGTTAGTGTCTGGGTGTGCTACGTCAGCATCAAAGATAATATTATTTTAAAATCAAAGTTCGATAGTCAAAAAAATCTAAAATAAAAATTGAAAGGTTAAAATGAAAGTTTTATACACATTCAACAGTCACTTTATGTTTGTTTTTAAGAAGATAACCACTCATTTTAAGATCTAATGTGTGTAAAGTTTTTATTCTAGGCAAATCTCACTACAACATTAATAATCTATGGCTACACATTTAACTGCAATTGTAATTATATGCATCTAAACTTTCTTTTAGATGCATATGGATTTTCAGTTTAAATGCACTTTTAAATTAAAAATCCAACGAACTTGCTAAGGCTACTTTAGTGAAAAATGCAGCATTTAATAAAAAAAGACTACATTTTCACTAATGTAGCCTTAGGTAGTGTATGTAAAAATTTAGCTGCGCTTTTTAATGTATTTTCATTTAAGAACTACATCTCATTAAGTTAATAATATGTAATTTAGAAGCATTTAGATTCACTAATCTAATTGCAACTAAATAAATGTAGCCAAAAACCAAAAATGTTTCCTTTCCCGCGTAAATTTTTTTTTTTTTTCAAAAACCAAAAATGTTGTTGTGTCTTGTTTTATTTTTTTAATTCGACGACTCTTCCATATCTCTAACTTAATGAATTCACAGGCACGAATCAAAATTTATCCGGAAGATTGTGGAAGATATCTGGGGGAAACTAAACCGTAAAGTCCGTAATTACTTACATGTTGCCACTCACCCGGTTGGTATAGAATTCCCAGTCGAAAAAGTGGTGGGACTATTAAGCATAGGATCTGATGATGTTCGCATAGTGGGCATCTACGGAATGGGTGGTATAGGTAAGACCACAATTGCAAAAGCTGCCTATAACTCTGTCTATGATGGATTCGATGGAGGCAGTTTCCTTTCAGATATTAAAGACAACTCTAAGCAGGCTAATGGTCTTGCTACTATACAACAACTTCTTTCTGATATCCTGATCAATATGAAAAGTATGATCAGGGATAGATAATGTTGACAGGGGAGTGGTTTTGATACAGGAAAGGCTTTGTAATCGGAGAGTTTTTATTGTTCTTGATGTCGATGATTCAAAACAGTTGAAGTCATTAGCTGGGAATAGGGAGCGGTTTGGTCCAGGAAGTAGGATTATTGTCACCACAAGAGATGAGCGTTTGTTGACCGAATTAGAGGTGGATGGAAGATACGAAGTTGAAGAGTTGAGTTTTGAGAATTCTATCCAGCTTTTCAGTTGGCATGATTTAGTTTCCGTGCTTACTAGAATAAATTGGATTTCATCAAAAGAAGAAAATACTAAAATATTTCAACAACAAAAAAGTGATCCAAACTCCATAAAGATCACAACGAATAAAAACTGGATGCAGGCTTCACAATGTAATTGCAATTTGCAAAAGGAAAGGCTTGATTGAGATGATGATATGCTCATAAACACCAAAGTAAATTTTAATGGATCAAAAAAGAAGTATGTTAAATTCTTTCATTGATAACATGAAACAGTGAAGACCTTACATCATCCTTCATTTTCCAAATGGTCAGTGAAAATGATCTTCCACCTTTCCCATAAATTTAAATCGATTGAAAAGCATCGTAGGCAATCAGTGAGTAGCGTGGTCCGGTTGGTCAAAGATGCCACAGCCATAGGTCTTATTTTAAAGGAAACAAAAAAGAAAGATAAAGGAAAAAGACGACTTTTTGAAGCTAATCCCGGTATATATAAATTATTTCTAATCTCGTTGTATTAATATATTATAGAGATGGAATCTGTGTTTTCATATTGACAATTACGGATGCAAGTTGGATCACTTAATCAGATAATTTTAATTTGGGTTAAAATAATTAAAGGCTGATGAGAGAGAACATATTAAAATCTACGTTGTTGTGCATTCCATGCCATTTTTCCATTTCCATATCGAATGAATTTCTTTGATCGGTCAAAGAGATTTGGTTAAACTTTTTCTCGAGATAATTAAAAGGAGAAATAATAGTAGAAGATTGGACGAAACAAAACCATGGTGTAGTTGCAGAATGCAGAGCTTTCCTCTGTTTCGAGTTCTGTTCCTTCTTTTGTATTTCTCAAGCTTTGCATAGAATAGAATTTTCTTATTGACTAGTTCCTATTGCTTGAACTTTGTATGTAAAATTTGAATTTCCCAGTTGAATCTGCTTCGCCTGACAAGAAAATTTAATATTATGAGCTCTTACCCTGCCGTTTCTAGTTTCAAACAATTAATGGCCAAGTCCGAGATTGTTTTAACCATGGATGATAAAATCATTGATCAGGTGCATGGAAACATCCCTGAATTAAAATATAATTAAAGTTTACATCACCCAAACATTTATCTCCAATTTCCATTCCCCAAAATTTGATTGATTTGGTCAAGACTCAAGACTCATTTGCTGATTTCAGCCAGCATTTTCTAAGAGAGTTTCGCAGAAGTCAGGATTACTAACAAGTTTGTTAAATGATTAGCTTTTCATAAATGATACTGACTGCAGTAGATCTTAACGATTACTTTGTTTGACTTTGCATGGCTATCGAAGGCTTGTCTATGGCTTCTTCTTCTAGCGCAAAATCAAAATATGAAGTATTTCTAAGTTTCAGAGGTGAAGACACTCGGAAAAACTTCACTGATCATCTCTATACTGCTCTGGTGAGTGCAGGAGTTAATACCTTCAGAGACAATGATGAACTTCAAAGGGGAAAAGGCATCTCCTCGGAACTGCACAAGGCGATCCAAGAATCAAAAATTTCTCTTGTGATATTTTCAAAAGGCTATGCTTCTTCAAGGTGGTGCCTTAATGAGCTCGTGAAGATTATGGACTGCAAAAACGCATCGGGACAGACTGTTCTTCCAATCTTTTACGATATTGATCCTTCCGATGTTCGAAAACAGAGAGGCAGTTACGCAGAAGCTTTTTCCGAACATGAAGAACGTTTTCAAGAAGATATGGAGATGATCAAACGGTGGAGAGCAGCTCTCACAGAAGCTGCAAATTTATCTGGTTGGGATCTCCAAAACATTGCGGACGGGTACTTAATTCTTTCCATGATAGATTATGTTTGTTTTTAAGAAGCTAACCACTCATTTTATGATCTAATTAATGTCTGTAAAAATTTTGTTCTAGGCAAATCATTATTTTCTCCTTTTCTTTCCCATGACTCTTCCATATCTCTTGACTTAATGAATTCACAGGCATGAATCAAAATTTATCCAGAAGATTGTGGAAGATGTCCTCCGGAAAGTGAACCGTAATTACTTGCATGTTGCCACTCACCCTGTTGCTATAGAATTCCGAGTCAAGAAAGTGATGGAACTGGTGAGCATGGGATCTGATGATGTTCGCATGGTGGGCATCTACGGAATGGGTGGTATAGGTAAGACCACAATTGCAAAGGCTGTCTATAACTCTGTCTGTGATGGATTTGATGGAAGCAGTTTCCTTTCAGATGTTAAAGATTACTCTAAGCAGTCTAATGGTCTTGCTACCCTACAACAACAACTCATTTCTGATATCCTGAATTTGAAAAATGTGATCCGGATAGATAATGTTGACAGGGGAATTAATTTGATCCAGGAAAGGCTTTGTTACCGGAGAATTTTTATTGTTCTTGATGATGTCGATGATTCGACACAATTGAAGTCATTAGTTGGGAACCGGGAGTGGTTTGGTCTAGGAACTAGGATCATTGTCACAACAAGAGATGAGCGTTTGCTGACCGAATTAGAGGTGGATAGAAGATACAAAGTTGAAAACTTGAATTCTGAGGATTCTATGGAGCTTTTCAGCTGGCATGCATTTAGGAGGCCTACACCGAAGTATGATTACTTGCAGCTTTCCAAGAGCGTGGTTAATCACGTTCAAGGACTTCCCCTGGCTCTTGAAGTTTTGGGTTCTTATTTGTTTCATAGAAGCCAGCTTGAATGGAAAAGTGTGGTGGAAAAATTACGAAAAATACCCCATAACCAGATTCAGAAGAAGCTTAGGATAAGCTTTGATACACTAGATGATGAATTCATGAAGGCCACATTTCTTGATATCGCATGCTTCTTTGTTGGGATGGATAAAGACTATGTCATGACAATACTAGATGGCTGTGGCTTCTTTCCGGTGATCGGTGTTAGTGTTCTCTTGGAGAGGTCCCTCATAACAATTGATCAACATGACCATAAGATAAAAATGCATGATCTACTTCGAGACATGGGAAGAGAAATTGTTTGTGAAATATCA
Organism: Microcos paniculata; assembly: GCA_030664755.1. NCBI lineage: Eukaryota > Viridiplantae > Streptophyta > Magnoliopsida > Malvales > Malvaceae > Microcos > Microcos paniculata. Next base: position 6,642,966 of record CP131462.1, on the reverse strand, counting down.
TCAAACCAAATCGGAAAACGTAGCAGGCTGTGGTCCCACCAGGACGTAGTGTATGTACTAAGAAAGCACATGGTAAAAGTTGAATGCATCCACGAATGAATCTACTAAAGACATCCTTGCATATACACAGTGGCGGACCCTTGTTATAGTTTGGAGGAGCCTTGGTTTTCCCAGAATTTTTAAATCTTATTATTATTTATATATATAGTGTTGAATATATGTATTTGTATATAAATACAACAAAAATCTCAAATTGACCCCTCTAAAACTAACTTATTTCAAATTGACCACTCCAATATCTCATAACAAATCCGCCATTGCATATATAGAGTGGGCATGTTTGTTTGATAGGATTAGATTAGATAGGATGAGAATGAAAATTACATGTAATTTGTAGTGTGGTTTAATAATATTTATATAGATTTACATAGGTTTACATTATAGGAAGGATTATTTATAGGATGAGACAATCCTCTCAATTTCTAGAAGATTAAATCATCCTATAAATAATCATCTCCACAATACAATTTTATGTTAATCTATGTCAATACTATAAAATCACATTACAAATTATATGTAATTTTCATCCTCATCCTACTCAATCTAATCCTATCAAACAAACGTGCCCAGTATTTAGTATGCCTTCTTGATTATTGTAATTTACTATAGTGATATAATATTCTTGTAGGGAACTAAGGCAGTGGAAGGTCTTAGCCTAGATATATCAGCCGAAGAAGATGTGATTGTGGTCAGAACCGAAGTATTTACAAAGATGATCAATTTAAGATTGCTGAAAATCAATTCTTTACGGTTCAGTGATGGGTGCTATGAAAATTTTTCCAAGGAATTAAGATGGCTTTGTTGGCATAGATGTCCTTTACAAATTTTGCCACCCAACCTTGATTTGGACAACCTGGCTGTTCTTGACATGCGCTTTAGTCGTCTCAAAAAAGTTTGGAAGGAGACAAAAGTAACCAGTTGATTTTATTTTCATTTTTATTTCTATGTTCGTTTTAATTTTATCATTGCTAATTTTCTGATCATTATCTTGCTGCACAGTTTCTCGAGAAGCTGAAAATACTGGATCTCAGTCATTCAATATACCTTGCGGAGACACCAAACTTTGCTAGACTCTCAAGTTTGGAAAGACTTCAACTTGAAGGGTGCACGAATTTAACTAAGGTTCATGAATCCATTGGGAATCTGGAAAGGCTTGTATTCTTGAATTTGGCGGAGTGCAAAAATTTAAGGGAGCTTCCAGACAGCATTTGTAACTTAACATCTCTTGAGACTCTGAACCTCAGTGGTTGCTCCAAACTTAGAAGTTTTCCAGTGCATTTGGGCAAGTTGGAAGCCTTGAGAAAGCTTCTTGCAGATGGAATTGATATTACACGATTACCTCTTTCCTTGGGTCATTTGAAGAACCTTGAACATCTGTCATTAGCTGGATGTAAAGATGAGGCGCGCACGAATGACATGTCTTGGTTCTCATTCTTTTCATCATGGATTTCACCAAGTGCGGGTTCTTCGACCTTGCTACCAGCTGCGATATTTTCTCATTTAAGCTCGTTAAGAAAGCTTAATCTTCGTTGCCTAAACCTTTCGGACGGTGACATTTCCATTGATTTTGGGAGTTTCCCATTTCTTCACGATTTGGATTTAAGGGGAAACAAGTTCTGTAGCCTACCCGCTGGAATCAGCAATCATTCTAGGTTGGGGCATCTGTATTTGGATGATTGCATAAACCTTCAATCAATTCCAGAGCTTCCTCCAAATTTAATGTGTTTGAGTGCAAAGCAGTGCACATCAATCATTACATACCCAAAGCTATCAAACATAGGTCGGTGTGTTTACAAATTCGTAATAACTAATTGTCGCAAAATAATTGAAATTGACGAATGGGATCTTCGCACTCTGTCATTTCCTAGACGCTGCATCTGCTGGATAGATTTAGAGGTCTCTCTCTTCCCTTGCTCACTTATCCATCTCTCTCTTCTCCATGTTAATGTTCATAAATCATAACGAACTATTTCATTGAAACAGGGGATTCGGTCCAAGGAAAAGATTTTGCAAGCATGCTTTCGTGCTACAGAAGTGCCAGATTGGTTCGAGTACAAAGTAACCGGATCTTCATTGTCTTTTTATATGCCTTTACATTCACTTCCAATTGGTGAAAGACTGGGAGGCATGATTTTGTGCGTCGTATTTGGGCCGGTCAATGGAAAATGTAACAAGAGCAATTATATTTCCCCTAGACTTACTATATTGTTCCAGAATAAAACAAAGGGCCGCGAGACTTTTGATTGGTCAGATAGCCCTGCCATGGACCAGGAGATAAGTCAAGATCATGCATGGATAAGCTATATGCCACACTTCATTTTTGAGGATATAAACGCGGAGGACGGAGATGAAATTGAAGTTTCTGTTGAGGCTCAAGGTAGAATTATTGTCAAGAAATGGGGTATCCATCTGCAATCGATTCCTCTACTCGACTGGCTAGCGCTTTCTCGCGTAATTTGAGCATCAAATTTGTAATAAAACCATCTGCTGGCCTTTTCCATTTACCATTTTATTTGAAGTAAGCATATCATGTTTTTTTAACGTTTTCACCAATGCTTCATCGCCAGTTTATTTTGGATTTTTTTTTTCAGCCATTCGTTATTTTGGATTGAAGTAGAGTTATGGTTGCTAGAAAATTTAAAAACACACACACAAAATTATTTCGTTTATTAAGATTAAAACTAGCTTGAATTTTTATTTACCAAAAAAAAAAGTAGCCTCAACTTTTGGTATACATTTTGTTGCATCACATTAGCTAAATTTCATTGAAAAAAAAGGTAAATTTAGACAACATAAATAAATAATTAAATGGCTGAATACCCAAGATGTCCCTTAAACTATAACTCTTTAGACATATTAGCCCGTAAATTTTTATTCTGGATAATTGACTCCTAAAATTATTATTTTGAGACACGTAACCCTTCAAAACTATTAGTTTAGGACAATTAACTCCTTCAAATTATTACTTTGGCACAATATAATCCTTAATTGAATGAAATTGTTACATTAATCCCTCGAAATTTTTATCTTTTAAGGGTTATATTATCCCTAAACAAAGTTTGATAAATTAATTATTCCAAAATAATAGTTTGAGGGGTCAATTATCTTAAATAAAAGTTTAAAGACTAATTTATCCTTTTTAGTCTAATTTGAGGACTAATTTAGATATATTTTTTTTTGTTACAATTCAGGGTGCTAAGACCCGAGGAAGGGATCAACCCCTACCTTGATGACTCTCAAGCCTCTTAGCCACCAGACCAAGATGTAGAGGTCGATATTAAATCATAATTAAATATCTACACAACAAAAAAATTTAACCCAAAATAAATAGAATCCAATTCCAAAGACCCAAACCCAAAGCAATCCAGCCCAACAGCGCTTTCGCTAGAATATTTGGCGAATAAATTTAGATTTAAATTAATAAAAGTTAAAACAAATTTTAGTACCGAGTATTTTGACTATTTTGATTTTCTCCATCCGATGTGGCATTACAATTTTAACAGAACCGAACCATCAGAAGTTTCTCCTTCGGCAACTCGACGATTCTTCCATTGACCCTCTTTCCACAAGCACCCGCCCCTACAGAACAAAAAACCAGCATCTCCTAAATGGACTCAACCGCAGCCTCTGCATCCGCCGCCGGCGGAGGAGGAGGAGGCCCGGCGCCTTTCCTTCTAAAGACATACGACATGGTGGACGACTCATCGACGGACGAGATCGTGTCCTGGAGCTCCAACAAAAAGAGCTTTGTGGTTTGGAACCCACCTGAATTTGCCCGCCTTTTGCTTCCCACCTATTTCAAGCACAATAACTTCTCCAGCTTCATCAGGCAGCTTAATACCTATGTGGGTTCTCTTTTCTTTTGTCTTTTTCTATCTGGGTTTTTATTGAATTCTTTGATAATCAGAGCTAACTATGGATTCTATTTAACGTTTAGCTTGCATTTCGATAATCGTTTTTCTTTCTAGCTGGGCCAAGTTTCTGATAATAGACATATGGGATAAATTAGTTAGTGCGTTTTTGTTTCCTTACACATGGGGACTTTTATTCAATTTTTTTTCCTTTCTATCAATTGCTTAAACAACTTATGTTTCAAACTCATCGCTAATTTAATCTTGGCATGAAGCGAGCAAGAACATTTGAGGTCAACCTAAAGTCTGTTGTTGTCATTGGTAAAGTAAGTTCTTTGAATGTACCAAAAGGACAAAGTTTGTACTTTGAGGGCGTGTTTTCTTAGTCAATGAACTATTGAACTATAGAGGTGAATCAATCTTGTAAATAAAACGTGGGGGGTTATAGTAAGTCTTTTCTACAATGGAATTAAGTATTTTATCTTCTGCATAATTGTTTCTGAATTTCATTTTTCTTGGTTGTGCATTTCTCTTAGAAAGTACATTGTAACTCTCAGCCAAAAGATTCATAATTTTTGCATATTCCATTCATAGGGTGCTGAAAGAAGAATAACAGTTTTCTCTATTTGCTATGATTTGCTCAGTGTTAGGTATATTAGGATTGGGAGTGCCTAAGCTTGATCTGAACATGTATGAATGTAATTTGGTGACAGGGGTTCCGTAAGATTGATCCTGAAAAGTGGGAATTTGCTAATGAAGATTTTGTGAAAGATCAAAAGCATCTTCTTAAGAATATCCATCGTAGAAAACCTATACACAGCCACAGTCATCCCCAGGGTTCTATGATTGATCCAGAAAGAGCTGGATTTGAAGAAGAAATAGAAAAGCTATCACGTGAGAAAGCTGCACTTGAGGCTAATGTGATGAGGTTTAGACAAGAGCGATCAGCTGCCAAGCATCAGTTGGACGAACTGACCCAACGAGCTGATCAAATGGAGCGGAGGCAGGACAATTTGTGTAACTTCTTACAGAAGGCTGTTCATGACCCCACTTTTATCGAACATCTTGTTCGTAAGATTGAATCTATGGATGTCACAGCATATAGCAAGAAAAGACGACTGCCTGAGGTTGATCAAATCAAGCCAGTTGGAGAAACTATTGTTTTGGACAACAACAGTAGTTCTAGACCTGAATTTGGAAATATTTTCCACCAAGATTTCTCAAACAAGCTAAGACTAGAATTATCACCAGCTGTTTCAGATATTAACTTGGTTTCTCAGAGCACCCAAAGTTCCGATGAAGATGGAGCAAGTCCCCAGAGAAGGATCTCTGAAGGAGAACCAAAAGATGCTCAGACCAGAACAGAGGGCCTTTTATTCACACCTGATACGTTAGACCTGTCAGATACAGGGACATCTTTGACATTCAATATGGATTCATCTTTCACTCAAAGAGTACCAATTAGTGAAAGCCCAACATTGCATTCCTTGCAGCAGAGATTAAATTCCAATGAAGAACCTGATGGTCATATTTCTTGTCAATTAAATCTAACTCTTGCATCTTCTTCTCTTCAAGTCAACAGGAGTCCGAGCTTAACTAGGATGTCGCAGCTAGGTCAAGAAATTGGAAAAGTAACAGGGTCAAGCACTAAAGACTCTGATTCTAGAGCGTTTGGGAACAGAAGAAACATGGTTAATGAGGAAGCAACATTATCTTCTCCAAAAGAAGGCCCTAATACGAATCCACTGCCCACGGCTCCTCCTGTTAGAGTGAATGATGTATTTTGGGAACAGTTCCTTACTGAAAGACCGGGTTCCTCAGACAATGAAGAGGCTAGTTCCAGTTACCGGGCAAACGCATATGAAGAGCAAGAAGACAAAAGGTCAGGCCATGGTCTAACAAGGAATCCGAAGAACTTGGAACAGCTTAGTCTTTGACAAGTCTATAAAAGGTTTCTCGTACTCCTTTTCTTGCTTTGTAATTTTCATAGTTAATACATATATATAGGATGTTATTTGATATGTAACCGCCTAAAATTGGTCTGAATAAAATAATACCAAATTCCAGCTGTTTGGTTGCATGTTAATATAAGCGCTTTCATTGATGAGATAACGACTATGTGCCTTTACTAAAATCAAAGTATGTGGTTATACTATCTACTTTTTAAGGTTTCAGTAACAAGTACTTATCTTGAGAAACTGTAAGCTGCCTTATCTTTCTCCTGTCTCAAAACTGGTCTCTTCTTGGTCTTATATTTCATTTTCTCAATTTTTTTCCGTTCAAGTTTCCACCGCCTAGAACTTCCATTTTTTTGCATTTGACATAGAATTGATGTGTCTGCATCAAGATGCTTATCCAACAATTGGGTTTTTTTCTCTTGGTCATTTTGGGGCTTCAAAAGAGTATTCCTTTAGCCAGTTTGGTGTTAGTACAAGCCCTAGTGTCATCCCTCAATCCTGTTAATTTCCACTGTATCATTTCTTTATATTAACGTTACTTTCACAGCTAAGCTTGTATCAGAGTAATGAATCTAAGTCAATAAAGCCAGCTGGTGATGAGTCTCCCACTCGTTTATGTGCAATTATTAAGTGTTTTTTTCTGTTCTGATATTTGTCTAGAGGAAGACTACCGTATAGAGTGGGAAAAAGATTATTCAATTTCCATGAAAAATTGTCGGCTTATGAGTTATGACCTAATAAAGCCTAGTAAAAATTAGAATGCTGGGCAAACGAGAATCGGAAAACTCATTGCTCAAAGCAAAACAAATAGCAGACAAGAACCAGGTACGGATGCAAACTACTCTAGCACGGATTGAATGGCTGATATCACCTTGGGATTATATAAGATTCCAAGATAGATGGAAATGTTAAGCTCAGTGTGATGTCTAGAGCGGCAATGAAGCCTTGACTGCAAAGTACTAGGATTTGCAGAACACAGATGAAAGAATGTCAATTAGGAGGTGCGACATGAGATAGAATTATTGCATAGTGAAGAAGTGTTTTGGTATCTGCTTCTCACCTTATTAGGTTGGTCAAATTCACAGCTGGAAATGCTTAATGGGTTGCAATGATAATCATCCCACTGCCTACTATGTGCTATTCTATCTACATATAGTGGATGTTTCTTTTCCCCCTTTTTCCATTATTGGGGCTTCCCATTTATATTTGGAGTCCCAACTGCGTATGACCTTTATGAGTTGAATCCAATTTTCTTTGCATATTATTCCTTTTCCTTCCTTTTTGTGCAAAACAGATGGATCACATCATGCTTCTCTGCTGACTGTTGTTAAGTATATATCTAGAGATTTAGCCCACAACACAGGAAAATGATTAGTTTCTTGCAGTAGTTGTCATTTTCTTGGTTAATTGAAGTGGTGAATTAGTTCATCCTGTTTCTGTTTATGTATTTATAGCAGTTGGTCAAAGAGCTTCACATGGAATTTAAGGTGGCGGTTGCTGCCTCAATGGAAGGTATCTTTCCTTTTATTCGCCCCACCTTCCATTTCTAATATTAACTGAGGGGCTTCTCATACGACCCCGGAAGGATCTCTTTCAGATTGTAATTTTTGGTATAAACCCACAGGTTTGAAGTCTTATTCATTCTTATTCTGTGTCTTATAGCTTGAAACCTTTATGTATGTCTTTGGAGAATAAAAGCGATTCGAATTCACTTTTAAGCAAAGAGCTATAATGCGTGCCATTGAATCAAATGCTCGGTACAATCAACCAATGTCTCTTACTATAATAATTGAAGTAAAAAGTTGATGATTTTTCCATTCATTGGGTCCATTAATCAACCAAATTGCAAGGTTGATTTGGTTCATTTGATGGACATGAGACCTCCTTAAATCCCACATGCTAAAAGGCTGATAGGTTGAGTAGCAGAAAGAGTATGTAACATGGGGTTTTGCATACCAAATCTTTTGGTGCCGATTACTTAAAAAGTGAAAAGGCCAATACGAGAGACTCCAATTTCATCAATTATTACATGTTCACGAGAGTAATGAAGCCAAATTTGTTTTCACGAGCAAGAAGAGCAAAAGGAAACCACTAATCGCATCAAATAATTCTTGTGTCTTCTAGTTAAAGTCTCCTACTCTCCTATGTAGTGCTACGCTTTCCTTCAACTTAGCCAAATGCCCAAATCTTGATGCTCAGCAGTCAGCACAAATTTGACCAATTTCGACAGTGCCATCTTCAATGCTCTTCATGCTAGATATTTGTGGTCATTAAGTATGGGCACAGATGTAATCTGCTCTAAAGAATTTCAAAGTACTACCGTAATTTACGCCAAAAAAATTAAAAAAAATCATATTCACTTTGTAAACCATCTATGAATGAATTAATCTTTCCAATATGATAATTTATTTTCTTGATAATTCCATCACCCTTTATGCTAGGCAGTAAAAAAATGTAAAATGTGAGCATTTGAAAAAGAAAAAATGGAAAAGGAGTCCCAAAGTCCCCACTCTTGAGTCTTGACTGTATTTGGAAGCAAAGTGGGATAATATTGTTGGTGACATAAATATTTGTATGCTTCATACTGTTTTCTACTTTCTATGTCTCGTCCTCATCATCTCTCCAACTACCCAAAAAACCTCTACTCCCAGTCCACATGAAAGAGCTAAAACAGACCAATAAAACTCCAATCTAAACTCAGGAACCCCCAAAACCACAGCCAAAAAATGCCCATTCTCAAACTCATCATCAGCACCCTCGCTCTATCCCTCCTTTTCTTCCAAACTTGCGAGTCTGTCTCGATTTTAGACCTCAACAATGCACTGAAAACCAGAGAAGTTGATGTCATGGTAAGAAGGGTTTGCACCAAAAAGCTTGAAGATTGTTTAGAAGAGCAGGAAATGGAGTCAGAGAGCAACAGGAGAGTGCTGGTGATGCAGAGAAGGTACATTAGCTATGAGACACTGAGGAGGGACATGGTCCCTTGTGGAAAGCCTGGTGCTTCTTACTATGATTGCAATGCTGGTCAGGCAAATCCCTACAACAGGGGTTGTGAGGTTATTACAAGATGTGCTAGAGGTATCAAAGATGACAAACCCTGAAAAACCCCAGAAGTTGAAGTTTTAATTGTAAGAGCTGGTAATATCCTGTGCTGGGTTTCTAGCTTTTTGGTCTATTCTGGGTTTTTCTTTGTTATGGCTGTATATTTAAAACCCTTAATCTTAATTTTATATATAAACGCATGTTTAACTTGAATTTTGAGGAGATCTAAGTCGTTTCTGTAAGAGCATTCAAAAAGATTGACTTGATGCTTGTTAGGATATGATAAATAATGTGTATCTAATCCTCTTTCCTGGTTTCTTGGTTTCTGAAATCATGGACCATTTTATGGCCTTTAAGATAAGCAAAGAAATTTCTAAATTACGAAGTCTGGGTTGTCCAGTTGTTCTACATCTGAATCAGCCACTTTCATTTCTCTAATTAAAACCCCATTGAGAACCTAAAATTGTGATTTTCTGCGGTATTATTTGTTTAACCTTTTTCTGCTGAAGAAAGAAGCCTACCTAGAGTGCAAAGAAAATATTATGTTAATCTACAGTTATGTCTGGCCTGTCCTTTTCTAATGGTCAATCAACTTCAAGTAAATCTAGGCACCTCCCCTGCCTACTGTACTCCACAGACTAAAGAGACTTCATCACTAATTTTATCTACCACCACTCCTTTGAAAAAAAACAGCCCTTCGATACCCCACACAAGGTAAAATTTGATCAATTTAGTGGCATGGCTTGTTGTTGTAGGCTTCTAGCTGGTTTCTGCTGTGTAGTGCTTAGATCAATTAAAGTTCTTCATCCATTCAAGGAGAAGTCAAAATCACACTTTGAGGGGTAATCTTATCAAATCCTATTAAGTAGCTTTGATGATCACATGGAGGTAGTGAACTAGCGATGTTGAAAACTCATAGAGGCCCTTTGTTGCCTAGTTGGTTTATGCTCATCAGTGATTTCTTTACTTTCTGTCTTTTCATTAATTTAATTGAATTTGATACAATGTATTCATTTGGGAGTTTTCCTTCATTTTAATCGAATTTAAGTCATTGAACTGATTATTCTCCAACATGTACACATGATCATAATTGTTTGTAGACCAATATAGTCACATGAGATGTTCTTTAAATCAAAATTTACTAGAGAATAATGTTACTGCCTTTCAATATTGTGGAGATCCAATTGTTGTAAATTTTCAATGTTAGCCTATGGATTTCGTATAATTGAAGTGAGTTTAGGATCATCAATAATCTAACTACCAGTTTCTGGAGATAACAAGAACTCTTTCAGGTGTTAGTTTAAGCTGCAATTCTCATATGGCCATCTTTCCTTGCCATCCAATATGAATTTCAGTCCTTATATAGTCTTCAACTCGGTAATTGCTTCCATCCCCACATCAGCCCTGGTGGATTTCTTGCATTTCTTACAGCGGGAAGGACTATCAAACCAAACTCAGCTGCAGAGATGCTAAGACCTGACCATTACTCTTCTTCTTCAGCATTGCATCGACAAGTCGACAAGTATCAGTTTGTCTATTATCTTTTTCTTTTTCCTTGTATTCACCAATCAGTTTAGTAGCATCATTACCACCAAGCTTTAATAAATTGACCCACTGCCATTATCAATGGAAATGCACTATCTTCAAACTCTGAAACACAAAACTTCCCGTCATTTTCCCCTCTTCAGAGCACTGTGTTTAGTGCCATCAGCTATTCCCACTGTCAACGGCTGAAATCAGTTTTCTTTCTACCAATTCCACCCTTGATTCTTGGCGTCAAAACTATAACACGGTAAAACGAACATCTCACATTGTGCTGCTCTAGTTTGTATATAAGATGGTGAAATCTGCACATACCCTTCTTGGAAAATGCAGGCTTTTTCATGGAGCATGCCCATGTCGATTGAGTAAAGTTTTGATGCATAGAACGATAGGAGGTTACTGTTATGTGAAACAAAAGTGAGATATTCTGAGGGGATAAAAAGGGTCTAACTCTCTATGGTATGATTAAGTTTTAACAGAAACTAGTATCAAAATCTCTGAGAAAATGGTAATTTGTAGGTGAGGTTGATGCTTGCTAATCAGACTCAATTTTCGTTAATTGCGGTGAGTAGCAAAGAAATATGTAATGGAGTAAATCTCGAAAAGATGTTCTCTATTGCTCGCTTCTTCTTTTTATTAATGCAGACAAGAAGAGATAAAACTAGGGACGACCCACGAACCACAACCCAAAGGAGGACCAAAAGGACATTATAGAACAAACAAGATCTAGAAATCGTCGATACTAGAAAAGAACAAGAGGTAGAATAAACGTTAAAGAGAAGAAGACATCTACTTTTAACTCCTAGAAGATGGCTCCAGGGGTGGGGCCTCAGCCCTCAGCCATCAGCCTTTCATGTTTGCATTTAAGTTGGGAGTCTCAAGACATAGTACCCCAGGACAGGTGGGCCAATAGCTCATTTAATTAGACAAGCTCCTTTCAACTGCTACCACTGCCACTGCCCTCTCTTCCCCAGGCTTGGTCGCTTTTCAGTGATACTACCATAGCTTGCCCGCATTCAGTGAATAAAGTTTGTCAAGAGATCTAGAACCAGGCAACTTCAGCACACCGGCAAAATGAATCAGAATGTCTTCAATTGAAGACTTGATGCTTATTAAGCCCACAGCTTGGACTTGGAGAAAAACTTGTTAATCGCTGCCTACAAGTCTACAACTAAGATATCCGGTGACAAGTGACAAACAATGGCAATCTGGAGCACCACATAAATTTAGAAGCATTGAGAGACAAGCCTATTTTTGTTGGTAAAGGAAACCATCAATGTTGTTCTTGTATCTACAAAGAAAAGGTTAAATGGCAAAAGGTGGTCTGAAACATTTCTTTGGTTATCAGTCATAGTTTAGGGGCAAAGAGATGGAACACAGATAACAGATTTACGCCTTGGAGTGGAGAAAAAGCAAAGGCAACCTCAAGTGAAGTTACAAATGGGAAGTATTTTCCACCAAGATCTGACCTTGACTGATCTCCTCAGTCCTCATCAACTCAACAAAACTAAAGGGCCCAGGTGGAAAACTTATCTCAGATACAAAGCCCAAGCATATCAGCATCCATATTTGCCCATTGGTTCCTTGATGGAGAACTGTTGGTTTTGAAAAAGAAGAACAGAGAATCAAAGATAAGGCTAAATAAAAACAATAAGTTTAAAGAAGGAACTATATGCTAATATTTTGTAAAGGAATTCAGTTTTTTAATTTATCACAGACACTTACATTTATAGAGCTTGAACAAGATAGAAAATCTTAACAAGTCACGCCATAAACCCACTAAGTCACTAAACCACTACTGCATAGCTTACTCCTAAAGAATAGAAAACTTGCTCCTAAAAACTAGCAACAACTAACTTACTAGAAGACTAGTTCAAAACAGAAATCTGAAACAATAAAAAGTCACGTTCCTAAAGCATATTTCTAACACTCCTCATTGCTTTAGGAACTAAAGACACCAACTTTCTATCCTAAATCTTTGACTTGCTTGACCGGACCTTTTCTTTTCATCTGAAACTTTTTTCTGGTAAAGTTCCTTGTTTTGAAAATCTCCTCTGACGGCAGTCCTCCATTCTTTGTTTTGACATCCTTTTGTTGATCTTTTGAGACCACATCCTTTGCAATTTCTTCAGTAGCTTCAATGACTTTGACACATTCATCTTCCATAATGTTAGAGGCAGCAGTTGTAGTAACCTTCTCTTCAATATTATCTATTTCTAGGAAAGAAATATTTTCTTCCTTAGCTGATTCATTGAACTTTGATCCAGCTACAACTTCACTTTCTGCTTTTGGTGGTTCAACCTTAACAACTTCATCACTTGATTCTCTGTTGGTTATTGGTTTCTTCATTGCTTGCTCCTCCTCTGCTGGAACAAATGAAAAGCTTTTGCCTCTCATCTTGACTCTTAAAATTTCTTGGCCTTTAGTGTCATAAATAAGACAGTGCCCATCCTCAAAGCATACTTTGAAACCTTTTTCTATCAACTGACCCATGCTCAACAAATTTTGAGAAATATCAGGAACATACAAAACATTTGAAATTGACTTTGTACCTGATCTTGTTGTAAGTGCAACGGTACCTCTTCCTTTTGCAACAATATAATCACCATTCCCTATCTTCACCATTGTGACTCCATCGAGCTGCAAATCCTTGAAGAGAGCTTTGTCATAAGTCATGTGGTTTGTGCAACCACTATCAATCAACCAATGTTCTGAAGTACTCTGGGCTGAAAAACATGTTGCCACATACAACTCGTCTTCTTCATCTTGATCAGCGACTTTGGCTTCTGCTTCTTGCTCGGGCTTTTTGTTTTTGCAAATCACAGCTTCATGTCCCATTTGGTTGCAGCTACTACACTTGGCATTTGGTCTCGTCCAACATCTGAACGGTGGATGACCCATTTTTCCACAGTGCTGGCAAGGTGGATACTTTCTTCCAGACGCCTGGTTTTTGTCCTTTCCAGCTTTTTGATACTCGGCTGGCAAGGCTCCTTCAACAATACGATCTTCCCTCATAAGCCTCCTTTGCTCTTGAGCTTGTAAGGCACTTAATAATTCCGCCAAGGAAATCTTTGACATGTCCTTGGTATTCTCCAAGGTGGTTAAGGAAGCCTCGTATCTTTCAAGCACTGTTACAAGAATTTTCTGAACAATTCTAGAGTCAGAAATCTCAGTACCAAGTAACCTCACCTTGTTTACAATGCCCAACAACCTGTCTGAGTACTCTTTAATGGTCTCAGACTCCTTCATCCTTTGCAACTCAAATTCTCTTAGTAAATTCAGCACCTTCATGCCTCTTATCCTCTCATCTCCTTCATATTCTTCCTTTAGATAGTCCCACACTTCTTTGGCTGTTTTAAGCGACATAATCCTTGTAAAGATAGTTGTTGAAACAGCAGCAAAGAGACAAGCTTTTGCTTTAGACTTTCTGATCTTCCTTTCCTTATGGAGTTTGATCTGAGCCATGGTGGGATTGTTTGGCAGCGGAGGAACTTCATAATCCTCTTCCACAGCTTCCCAAACATCTAGAGCCTCGAGGTAGGTCTCCATTCGCACTGCCCAAAGTTGATAATTTTCACCATCAAAGGTTGGAGGAACTAGTTGTGAAGAACTGCTTTCAGCTTCCATTCCACAGACCCCTTAAGAAAAAAAGCTCGGATACCAAATGTTGGTTTTGAAAAAGAAGAACAGAGAATCAAAGATAAGGCTAAATAAAAACAATAAGTTTAAAGAATGAACTATATGCTAATATTTTGCAAAGGAATTCAGTTTTTTAATTCATCACAGACACTTACATTTATAGAGCTTGAACAAGATAGAAAATCTTAACAAGTCACGCCATAAACCCACTAAGCCACTAAATCACTACTACATAGCTTACTCCTAAAGAATAGAAAACTTGCTCCTAAAAACTAGCAACAACTAACTTACTAGAAGACTAGTTCAAAACAGAAATCTGAAACAATAAAAAATCACGTTCCTAAAGTATATTTCTAACAAGTACGGGCTACCTAGTGCCTTAGTCCAGCAAGGGCCCAGATTTTATTTTTCTTTACATTATTTTCCTTCAAAATGTATACCAATAAATTCTAGACTCGTTTCTGGTGATTCCTGGACTTTGTTGATTCAATTTAAGGCAAGGTTTGAAAATCATAGAAAAGGAAAAAAACCCAAACATCTGGGAGAGGGGCTTCTGCAGAGTGACTCAGGTATTCTTTATTTTTCCTGCTTTAATGATTGAATCAACTCACCTTTGCTTACTTTTCCCACTCCATTTCATTCGAGCTTAACATTCTAATCCTTCTCTTAATTTGCTTATACAGACATGCTCATCTTTTAGACATTGACCCGAAAATTTCCAGCCCTCCCCGCGGCGGAGCAGAGGTCGTTAAGTTAGTTAGTATGAATACATGGAATCCGTAGCAGTGAAATGGAAGCATTCTTTTCTGTATCTCATCTTAATCTATGCTATCCTCTACTTTCTCCACACCAATGTGCTGCTCCTTGACAGGCGCCCCGTTCGACTGAAGAAATGGCCCCATCTTCCTCTCAGGTTCCGCCACGACGGCACTTTCAAGATCCTTCAGGTCGCCGATATGCATTTCGGCACCGGACTCCTCACTAGCTGTCGGGACGTGCTGCCCTCTCAGTTCCGTGACTGTTCCGATCTCAACACCACCCGCTTTCTTCGCACCATAATCCAACTTGAAAACCCAGATTTCATTGCCTTCACCGGTATCGTTCTCTGTTTTTTCGGTTTGACTTTGTATTTCTTTGGGAAAAGGGGGTTTTTAATGCCTATTGAAACAAAAACTTTAAGTGAAAAAAAGAAAGTTGGATCTTTGAGCTGTAGATAAAGGCTGATTGCTGATAGGTAGAGTGCTTAAAAAGAATTGGATTCAATTCAATTTTCCTGAGGAGTCAGTTAGTTCACTACAATAAAATGACAACCCCGAGAACCGCAATTGAAGTAATATTTATCTGGGATCCTGCAATCCGCTGTCTTTACTCGATAGAACTTGCTTTTTGTAGGAAGTTTACATTTTTAGTGCCAAGCATTGGCGTCTACGGGATGGTGAAGAGTAAAGCTTAGTTGTGTTTTAAAACTTTGGTTTTCTTACCAGGAATGGGTTTTCCATGGATGTTTGAATTGATTTTGAATCTATCTGTGGCTTTATAACAAATTGTTGATTCTAAGTTTGCACTATGGGGTAAGTTCATTGTTGGATCTATAGCTTTCTTAATTTAAAGGGGTTTATCAACTTGTGCGGTGACAAGGAGAATGTCTTACTTATTATGTCTAAAGTGGAAGTTGAAGTTACTGTAAAGTTGTTAGTATTTAGAAGATGAAATATGGATGAAAGTAAATATTATTTCTTGAGAGCATATTTGTGTATATTTTTCTTCAAATAGGTAAGATCACTATTCATGACCACCCAATTTATGTGGTGCTCCAGATTGTCATTGTTGAATCTACTAAAAGATTCAGAAGCTACTAAAAGATTCAACATCAATGTGTTTGAGAACATAGATGTTGAATCTTTTAGTAGCTTCCTCAAACACACTGAATCTTTTGGTTTGTTTTAAACATGCTTATCGCTATCGAGTCATTCCTTAAATGATGCTAAAAAGATTTTTGCACTTTCTGACTCTTTGTGACTCATGTAAATCCCTGAGAACCTACATTGGATTCTTTAAACCAGGGGACAACATATTTGGTCCAAGCACAGGTGATGCTGCTGAATCTATGCTACGAGCCTTCGGTCCAGTCATGGACTATGGAATCCCTTGGGCAGCTGTCTTAGGAAACCATGACCAAGAATCTACAATGACTCGTGAAGAGCTGATGTCTTTCATCTCACTGATGGATTATTCAGTCTCACAAATTAATCCATCTTCTGAAGATCTCAATAATGTCAATGGAGGCATGAGGCATATTGATGGCTTTGGAAATTATAATCTCAGAGTCTATGGTGCTCCAGGTTCGCATTTGGCAAACACTAGCATCCTCAACCTTTTCTTTCTTGACAGTGGAGACCGGGAGACTGTTCAAGGAATTCGAACTTATGGATGGATTAAGGAATCTCAACTTCATTGGCTTCGCAGTATTTCACAACCACTTCAGGTATCACAAATTTAGCGATGCTTATGAAACAATTGCATGATTGTGACCTTTATCGCCCATAAAAAAAAATTCATTTCATGGGGTTATTGTGGTCTAAAGGGGTAAAATTGTGAGGGCAAACTAGAAAAAATTTTAACATATCCTGGTTATCTCACATTACCTAAGAATTTGGAGGTTTATCACATAACTTGATTTTGAGGTTATATGCTGACATGACGGGAATATGATAATGATATAACCTTGGTTATCTCATTACCTTGAACCAAATAAGGGCATATAGGATAACAAAGGTCACATAACCGGGGTTATGTAATTTAATCCCCAACCATATGGCCCCTTAAAGAAACATCCCAATGCTAAATATGCTATGCATGAATGACTTTTCCAGAACTCTATGATTTGCAACTGTATTCAATTATTAACCCTTGCCACCATTACTTGTCATGTTCTTACAATTCCCTCCATGAGGGTTTATTAGATTTAGAGTCAATAACATGTGCAGGTGACACACTAACAGGAACAAAATGAGGAGGCCAACTACATAATGGAAACTCTGCCTGTAGCTCTGTCACCGGGACTGGCATTTTTCCATATTCCCATTCCAGAGGTGCGGCAGCTACACTACCAAAAGATTATAGGCCAGTTTCGGGAGGGTGTGGCTTGTTCATCAGTGAACTCGGGGGTCTTAAAGACTTTGGTCTCCATCAAAGATATAAAAGCTGTCTTTATGGGCCATGATCATACTAACGACTTCTGTGGGAATTTAGAGGGAATATGGTTCTGTTACGGTGGAGGCTTTGGGTACCATGGCTATGGAAGAGCTGGCTTGCCAAGGAGAGCGAGGGTCATTTTGGCAGAACTTAGGAAGGGTGATAAGACATGGATGGGAGTTGAGAGGATTAAGACATGGAAGCGTCTTGATGACGAGAATCTAAGCAAGATTGATGAGCAAGTCCTGTGGGATTTGCAGCCATGATTGTTGTTTCCAAGTACCGAGGTACTTAGTTACCTGTATCAAAATCATGTTGTATATCCTCTCGTGTTTTTATTTGTTTTCAATTGTTTTCGAATATACACACTTTCGCTATCTCTTTGTTATATAAAGTTATATATATACCGCTTGGCACATTAAGGAAGGCTGATTTCTCCACTATTTGCTTTCAAAAATTATCTTTTGATGTTGAGATGACAAATTTTCCGTTTTATATAATTGTTCAATTCGAAGGTAGAGCTACTTTAATTATGACTTTTAACTAAATTTACCTTTTGAAAATGGGATTTATTTGTAACCTGATAGTCCTAATCGATGAACTAATTACACTAAAATGTTCATAGTTTATGTTAAAAATTGGAGTTAATACCTAAGGTTCTGGACAGGGGTTATGCTATGTGTATGTTTGGTTTCTATCAGCAGTTTAGATTTATTTTTCCTCCTTTTGGTTTCAAATTTAAAAAAAGTTGCAGTTCCCCTTGTATAGATTAAGAAACGGAGAAAATAGATATCAACCACCCACCAGCCCATTCTATATCTAGAATATAGAAAAATATCTCAATAAGATAAGAAAAACCTACCACTACCAACTCTGCCAATATCCTAATCTAAGGTCAGTATTATAACATAAATCCAAGTTTAATTCGTTATCTTTTTGTTGGTTTCCCTGCTTCATTTATAATTCCGACTCGGCCAAAAAAGATTGAATTCATTTTTAGCTTGGATAGAGTATGTGATTGCAGCATTTAAAGCATGTTACGGCATTGTTGAGTACCCACGAAAGGAAAGAAGGTAAAGAAATGGAAGGTTAAAGTGAAAGTGAAAAACGCAAATTGCTTCTCTTTTTTTCATAATTAATTGATGACAAGATGCAACAAAGCATCAATGGCAATATTATGTTATCTTCCACACAGCCCCAACACCTTATTCAAACCCATCAGGTCTTCAATAAGAGACCAGTCCATTTCTTTTGTCCCCCAAAACTTTCCGACCACCCACACACAACTCCTACAAAAATCAAAACCTAACAATCTAACCACAACTCATCAATAAATTGAAGTGAAAAAAAAAAAAAAACATTTCAAGCCATCCGAATATATTGTTTTTGTTGTCAAACTCTCTCTCCAACTCTCTACTCAGTACCTGTAGTGAGCAGGCTTGTAAGGACCCTCAACGGGCACACTAATGTAATCAGCTTGATCCTTGGAGAGCTTGGTGAGCTTAGCTCCTAGCTTGCCAAGGTGAAGAGCAGCAACCTTCTCATCAAGGTGCTTAGGCAAAACATACACCTTTTTCTCGTACTTGCCGGTTCCCTTCTCCTTCCAGAGCTCAAGCTGGGCAATGACCTGGTTTGTGAATGAGCAGGACATGACAAAGCTAGGGTGGCCCGTTGCACAGCCCAAGTTCATCAGACGCCCCTCAGCCAACACGATGATGCCTGAGTTGGTGTCAGGGAAGACCCACCTATCAGTTTGAGGCTTGATGGTGATGCGCTTGACACCAGGATAGTTCTCAAGACCCAACATGTCGATTTCATTGTCAAAGTGACCAATGTTGCAAACAATGGCATTGTTCTTCATCTTCCTCATGTGATCAACCATGATGATATCCTTGTTACCGGTGGTGGTGACAAAGATATCAGCCTCGGAGACTACATCCTCAAGAGTCAGAACCTGAAGGCCTTCCATAAGAGCCTGAAGGGCACAGATGGGATCAATCTCAGTTACAATGACACGAGCACCAGCTTGCTTCAAGGCAGCCGCACAACCCTTGCCGACATCACCATAACCACAGACAACAGCAACCTTGCCGGCAATCATGACATCAGTAGCTCTCATCAAACCATCAGGGAGAGAGTGACGGCAACCATACAAGTTGTCAAACTGTTCCCAAAGATTAAACCAAAGAAACAATTAGATCAGAAATACGACATGACAATTAATGCCACAACTCAGTTAATGAAAAGAGATTCTTAGCATGTTCCACTAGAAATCCAAAACAGTTAAACGATTCTTTAATGTAAAAAGAATTGACCTTTAATTGCAATAAGATGGTCAATGAATCCTAACGAATGTTATTTCTGATAAGATGCTTATGACCAGGTGACTATGCATCAAATATTAACTCACTTAAAAGTGACTACTTTGCTTTTCCAATGAAGACAATACAAGATTGCATCAATTCTTAAAATCAAGATCTAAGAACCAAGTTCACCGAAGTTGCAAATCAAAACAAAAGTGTACTAACAGTAAAAACAGAGCAAGTAAACACGAGATCTGAAGCATTTTAGAAAAACTGAATGTCATTTGGAAATCGTTTTCATCAGATCTATATAAAAAAATCAGATCCATAATGTAAACTAGTTGAAAACGACAGCAGCAATAATAATTGGGAAAAAATTATACCTTGCTCTTGGTGACAGAGTCATTGACATTTATAGCAGGGAACAACAAGGTTCCATTGGCTTGCATCTGATAAAGCCTCTTAACTCCGGTTGTAGTTTCCTCAGAAACACCAACCATTCTCTCCTTCATCCTCGTATACTTCTTGGGATCTGACTTCAACCCATCTCTAATTATCGTCAAAACAATCTGGAACTCAGCGTTATCGGTAGAAGCTGGATCTGGTAACTGCCCAGTCTTCTCGTAAACCTCCTCGGCTTTAACTCCTTCATGGATCAACAAAGTAGCATCCCCACCATCATCGACGATCAGATCAGGTCCGCCACCGGGGCCCCAGTCGAGGGCTCTCTCCGTACACCACCAATATTCCTGGAGGGTCTCACCTTTCCAGGCGAAAACGGCAGCGGAGTCACGAGCGATGGCAGCGGCAGCGTGGTCTTGGGTGGAGAAAATGTTGCAAGAGCACCAACGGACTTCTGCGCCAAGAGCAGTGAGAGTCTCAATGAGAACAGCGGTTTGGATGGTCATGTGGAGGGAGCCAGTGACCTTGGCTCCTTTGAAAGGTTGGGAAGCGCCGAACTCGGTTCTGCAAGCCATAAGACCGGGCATTTCGACCTCGGCCAACTCAATCTCGAGACGACCGAAGTCGGCCTGAGACATGTCCTTGACCTTGTACTCGCGGCCGCTAGAGGTTTTCTCGACCAAAAGAGACATGGCTACAACAAAGACAGAACCAACAACACTCAAACAGAGTAACAGAGGTAGAAGAAAGCACTCTCCCTCGGATGAGGAACCGAAGTGTGATTATAGAAAGGAGAGAGTGGGAAGTGGCGAGGGATATGCGGAGAAGGAAGGATGTTATAAATAAGTGAGAGGGAGTAAAATCAACGGTCAAGATTAAGTGGGGCGCGGTTGGTGGATCTCTGTAAAAAATTACTAGACTCGCATAATGGAGTGATTTGGCATTTGGTTGGGCGTTTTTTTGTTACGGAAGGAAGAAATTGGTTAGGCCTTGAGCGCATGGAACGCAACATGAAGCGGGGCCCGTGTGGCTGGCTGGCTGGCTGCGGTTGGGAGATTATCTGTGATTAGGATGTCTTTCTTTTACAGAGTCTTCGTCACTCCACTTTGCTTTTAGCCCTTATCTCTTTTGTAAGTACTCCTACTTTCGCAGTAATTATCGGTTTAATATTTAATTTATCTTTAAATTAAATTATATTAAAAAAATAAATTAATTTATAAATTTTTATTTAAGATAAATAGATTTGAACTTTTATTTTCAAACAAATAGAGCTAAATGAAAAATAATTAAAAAGATTCAATGATCAATCTGTCTTAATCCGTTAATTTTTTTTTATTATTTAATAATTAATTTGTTCTAAAATAAGAAATCAATCGATTTCAAATAAAAATTCAGAAATCAATCTATCTTTTTTTTATATAATTTAGTGACCAATTTAAATATTAAACTATTAATTATCCTTATTTCATTACATAGGAGACTTAATCAACACCAAATAGAACTGGGATATTTTCTCATTTCATGTATAAATACTTAACACTCTTATTACTCTAGTTAAATTCAAGTGGTAAACTCACTGCTAAGGACAAAAAAGTTTGATATATCAATGACATGACATATTGGTTTGATTGATAAAGGTGGTCCATGCTTATGCATTTGATACTATTTATTTAGCAATCTGTCTAATTATTATCCATTGAATTTGGTTGATAATTGATTGATTTCCAACCACTCACAAGCATAAGAGTAATGGGTAAATTTGTGAATGAATGGGATCCAAAGATGATTTCTCTTAACAACATATTAGAATGTGAATAGTCGTCACCTTGCTCTATTTTAGTGTCGTTAATTAAAGAAGGATTGATGAAAGAAGTGCGAGAAATTAATTTATAGGGAGGAAAATAAATGTGTGGATTTTCTAGCAAATTTTACTCAAAGCTATGCTTCATTATTGACAAACCTGCCGTTGAATCTCATTTCATTGTTGAAAGATGATACTAATGGGCAATGGCTTTGGATTAGTTTAAGAATTTAAGACTTGTCTGGCTTCTTTTGTAGAGAAAAATATATAAGTACAACAATGTAAAATTCTATTAACAATAATTCAATAATAACTGAACCCATTTTCTAATGTAAGTTACATGTAATGAAATGATTAAATTTGTAGCCAAAAAAAAAAGAAGAATAAATGATTAATTGTTAGCGGAAAACAAAAGAAAAATAAACGAAATGAATGTAGTAGTAGTGATTATGGTTAAGGATAATGCATATGATATTCTGTCTTGTATAGAATTATGGTAGTAAATTCCTAGTGAATGGATATCAAGGATTATATTTATATATTGCTTCAAGCTCGAATCTTAAATTCATTATCATATCCTCAAAGTTTATTAGTTTAAGATTAATCTTTTTTGAATGAAAAATATAAAATGTAAAGTCCTCTTAACCTTTGATGGATATATATTGATTCAATGGAAAAAAAAAAAAAGAGTATTTCCTACAGTTCCAACTCTTTCTTTTTTTTTTTTTTTCAATCTTCTTTTTATTTTGAGATTTTCTTTTTCTAATTGAGGGAATTTTGGATCCAATTAAGTTGTATGTGGCACTGTATATATATTAATCTTAGATCAGATCATATACGATAGAATCAGGCTTAAGATCTTTTTAGGAAAGTGTGATTTCGTGGGACCCTTTGGCTTAAAACAGCTTGGATCCAACCCTAGTATAATAATAATATAATTGTATTAAAGGATTAAATACAAAAGGCCCTCCGTCGGTGGTCATGTGATAAAAGATTAAAGAAGTTGAAAATATCTCATAAAATTTAGAGACTGTTTAGTAAATTGTTGAAAATTTTTAAATGATTGAAAATAAAATTTTTTAATATTTTTAAATTTTTAATATATTTGATAAGTTTTTGTTAATCATTATTTGAAAGATTTTTTTAATAAATAAATGTTAAATTTAAAAAGTAAATCGTGAAAATCTATTTATTATTAAATAATGAAAAAATTAATTAATTTTAATTTAAAAAATTTTTCTTATATCTTTTATTTTAGACATTAATAAATTTTAAAAATTTTAAACATTTATAATTTTTAAATAATATATATATTCAATATTTATTTATTAAATAATTTTTATACACAAATTTAATCATTATCAAATTCTATCACCTAATTTTTCAGTTTATCAAATATTACTTTAGTCTGGAGGGGTCAGACGGTGTGGAACTGGGGAAACGTGAGAGGATTGCAAATGGTCCCACCAAAGGTTGCAA
The DNA here is from genome assembly GCA_030664755.1 of Microcos paniculata. Lineage (NCBI taxonomy): Eukaryota > Viridiplantae > Streptophyta > Magnoliopsida > Malvales > Malvaceae > Microcos > Microcos paniculata. The sequence continues at coordinate 6,619,694 of CP131462.1, read as the reverse complement.
GGGTCGCAGCAACAGGCGATATTGCCATGTGCTTATGGGGGCCGTACCGTTGTGGATCTCACGATTGCTAAGTAAAGATGGGACTTTTTACTATGAGGCACGCCCTATCTGTTCAAACATGAGCTCATTTTCCTATTAAACGCGTCGTGCTTTCCGTGAAGCTCTCACATTTGTGATGATCGACGTTAAATAAAGGGTCCTGATCATGGAATAAAAAATCAGATCGGATCGGTCGGTTTAATTGGTTGAATAGAAAATCGATCACAAGTTCGGTCTTTTCAGGGTCACAAAACCGGATTATTGTTGAACCGTCTTTGAATCGGTTAAATTGGTTCAATCCGGATTTTATTTTTTTAGTTTTTTTAATTGATATTTTTACTTTTTCTTAATTTTTAAGGAATATTTTGAATTTTTTCTTTTTTTTTTCAATTTTTTTGAATATTTAAAAAAATTAATAAAATTAAATTATTTATTTAATCAAACCGATTAAACCGATTAAACCGATAACCAGATGACCAACCGATTCGACTACTAGTTCGGTTTTTTATTCATTGGTCTTGATATGCTGACCACCCCCTTTACAGATTGAATAAATTTTCTTACCGCAAAGAAATTACTGTAATTATCATGAAAATTACTTGACGACCACTCAAATCTAAATAAATAAACTTAGACGTAGTAAATCTATTTTAAGCAAACTAGTTTCTTCTTAATGGTTTTATAATTTTAACAGGGTATATATGTCTTGTCTCTTATAAAAAAAGGTTAGAGGATTTAGGTTAAATAGTGTTCAAAACTTAAAAATCTCTATGGAATTTAACTTAACATACTTTTCTTCGTATATCTACATATTTGTAATTTCTTTTAATATTAATCATTTATTATCACGTGTATTATACGTGATACAATATGTTATTAATAAGAATAAAAATAATAATAATAAATTTTTTTAAAAAAATTATATTAAAGTGAATAATAATTAAACTATAAATTAATAAATTTCAAATTAAACTACATAAATTTGAATAATAATTAAATTATTTTCTTCAATATAATATGGTAGTAATTTAATTATAATGAAAATAAAAATAGTTAATTACTAACATCATTTAATAAATATATATAATTTAGTATAAGAAAATAAAGAGTTTCAAATTTAAATCAATAATATCGATGGTAATTTTGGAATATTTTAAAAAAAGATATTTTAGGCTATGCAAAAATTTTATAGTATTCATACTTTTATATATATTAATTACTCTATCGCTTACTCTACACATGATACAACACGTTATTAATATTAACAAAATAATAAAAAAATTAGAAAAATAAATTAAATTAAGGTAAATGATAATTAAACTAGAAAATAAAATTTAAGTTAAACTGTATATATGAAATTGAATATCAATGATATTTTTGAAATATAGAGAAAGAAAAGTGTATTTTAGATAATTCAAAAATTTTACAACATTCATACTTTATATTATAAATTATAGATTATTATTATTATAGATTAGAGATATAATACCCCTTATTTATTAATCTAAAACTAATCTTTTGTGTGAGAAAAATGAAAGATACAATTATTTTAATAAATATATTTTAAAAAATTAAACTTGCATTCTCACATTTATCAAAATAAAAAATCACCAACACGGCAACACCCGTGATTATTTATACATGAAACGTGGAAGCACGATTTTCTACATCAAAGTAGGTGCAGGAAAATTGCTTGGCCCTTTCTTTTCTTGGTGGAATCTTTATGAGTTGTTGGGATCGGAAAAAAATTTATTAAAAGTTAACCCAAAGTATCCAACATAATACACGGATAAAGAATTTTTTAAGGAAATGTAGAAGTGAGTGAATGGTTCGGCCGCAGATCTTGATCAAAGTTTGAGCTCCCTCAACCTCAAGTATTGGACGAAACAAAGATTCTATTTCTCTATGTTACAAGTAGGAAACCGAAATAAATAAATTTATTATGAGCAACCCGTGTTGTTGCTGGTGGAGTGAGGATGACAAATTGTGCTTGTTCAAGTGTCGACATTATCTTTTTTTTTTTTTGAAAAGTGTGTCGACATTATCTTAAGGTCAATATATTATTACTATGATTCAATATATTATTGAATCATTAATAATAATACTATATGGCCAATTAGAATAGAGAAAATTAGGATATAGTATTCATAATGGCAGATCTTTAGAAAATTTTAACACCCCCACCGTTTTTTGCACAAGAAAGTAAATTATACGTCAATGAGATTAGTGAAAGTGATAAGAATAAGAATTCTCATGAATTTTTATTGGTGGATAATTTGTAAATTCGAAAATTCACACGTTTAATAATTTAATATCTTGACTTTAAAGATGAAATAACATCCTTTTCTTAAACTTTTCCAGAAAGAAATTATACTAAATCTTGATTTATGACACGAAATTAATATGTTTTCAGAACCAGACAATCTTTTTAGACAAAGTATACTTACTACTACAATTCACTAATCAACCCTTATGAATAGTTTGGAACAAAACTTAATTTAGAAATTTCCGACTTTAAATTAAGATAGGAAGAAGATATTAGAATAATCATCGCTCTTAATTATATCTTTGAATGTAAGGATAAAAAAGATCACAGAGGCAAAATTTAATATTTTTATGGAATCCAATTACCCAACATCGGTCAATATAATTTGATATGCTTTTAGCAACTCCCCAAATCCTCAAACTAAAACAAATGAAGCTTATTAGATAATCAAGCTTTATTTTAATGATCAACTCGGCGGGAATCAAGCTTCAAAACAAAGACATATAATTAGACTGCAATGTTCCATTTCTATCTCTATCCAAGAAAGGAAAAAGGTACAACCAACATCGCATGGGGTAAATAATTAGCCTTGATGACCAAAATTCTCAAGTTAATAGGGCAAGTTAAAAGGACCGGTCATCTTTTTCTTTAGTTTTTTTTTTTCTTGTAATTCTTTTGCTGAGGAGAGTTTGAATTAAATTTCTTACTACGAATACAACTACTTTGATAACAACATTGATTAATGATTATATGCTCTGAAATCTCATTGCAAGCGACTAGCTAGTTGAATTCTCCAAAGAAAATGGAAGATTTGTCTACTTCATCCCATCATATTATGTTTACTTATAAAATTAGAATTATCAGTTCATACCATAAAACAAGGAGAGGGTTGACAGAATTTTCTGCCTAGAATTGGGTTGGTGGGGTTTGGTAAACCTTTACCATCTTACTTAACATAATGATAAATAAAATCCTATCAATTAGTACTAGTTTTCTTAGCACAATTTTAATTTTGGCTGGTATCTCTCATTATATCATGTTTTTTCATTATTTATCAGATTAATTTATGCAAAGGGAACTGGTGAGGTCGAAATGAGGCCACAATGGTTGAAATTAACTCGAAAGTGCAGTGATGTCATTCCTGTCCACCAACCCCAAAAGGTCTGCTGATTCGCCACTGGTGAGGAAAAGAAAAGATAAAAGAAACAAAGGGTCGATATTCAGGCGGACCGATGGGGTTGGTGGCACTGAAAATGACGGAGTTGCCACTCAACAACCCCATTAACAGTAAGCCGCTACCAACTCCAGAGAGTTGATGAGCTCTGAGATAAACTGAATAAAACTTTTCCATGGTATTTTGATTGCCTCTAAGGTTTACCAACTCTCCAAATAGCGACATGTTGAGGACATAATTTCTAGTCAGCACCAATGTGGAGAAATTCAGTCGATGACTTTGCATGTCTTTTAGTTTTAGAGACTATGTTAGGTGATCCCTAACCAGAAACTGATGATTATTATGGTCACCTAAAAATGAAAACTAGGCCTTGCTTGATTTCATCCTGTTATTTCGAATCTATTTTTTGACCCTTTTAAGCGTTTTCAACCCTTTTCTCCAGGACATTTTTTTCTTTTTCAGCTTTATTGGCCCAACATAGTTAATAGTACAATGAAATTCAAAGTATCTCGTCGTCGTCGTGATTAATTGTGATTGGTTATTTAAAATTTTACTTATTTAAGTAAGACCAGATGAATCATTTCTGATGCATAATCATTACAGGTGAATGAAAGCGATGCCTGATTTGATTTCTCCTGTTTCATGGGGTTATTGTTAGAAAATGACCGGGGAACACAATTCAATAGCGATGGCCTCATTATTGGGCAACCTAAGATGTCCCTTTGCTTCGACGGAAAAAATAGAGAGTTGTGTAGTTTGTAGTAGGGGTGTATATGGTTCAGTTCGGTTTGGGTATTAGGGTTTTAATATCTGAACGTTTCGGTTTCAGTTCGGTTCGGATTTTTTTACGGGTTTTCGGGTTGTTAGAGTTCATCCAATTTTGAACTTTTATTTTTTATAAAAGCTTAAATAAGATTATAAAAACTATAATTCATTCAATTTTGAACTAAATAAAATCAATTTTAGACTTTTATTCTTTTACAAAAGCTCAAATAAGATTATAAAAATTTTAAATCATTTAATTTTGAGCCAATAAAATCAAATATTTTTTTAAAATTTTAGCTCATTTGGATAATTCAGTTCAATTCGGTTTCTATTCGATTTTCGTATGATCAATCCAAAACCTTAATTGAATTGTCAATTTAGTTCGATTATCAGATTTTTCGGTTCACTTAAACAACCCTAGTTTGTAGATCTATGCTTCTTCTGTTGTTCGTACTTCCGTCGCCTCTCATTGCTCACAGTTGGTAACTAAAAGTAAAGTACACTGTACGAACCATAGCTTGTTAGATTCACTTGCATGTGTATAATTAAAAATCATCAGAAAATTAAAAGGACAGTGCCAAATACTCCTTTTCTCAGTGCCTAAAGAAAACAGGTCTGAGATTAATTTTTTTAAACTTGAAGCGTGAAAGGAAAAATTCTTCTAAATACATATAGATTTCATGGAGGGATTAACTTTCAAAATCATTAGTATACATTAAGAAACAATTGATCGTAAGACCAATGACTTGTGTTTTTCTAATTTTTTTGTCCTTGTTGAGCACAATCGTAACCCAACAAGGCCCAATCTATACAGCCATGGGCCGACTGACCAAAGCCCAAATCACTTAGCCGACCCATGATTAACCAACGGCCTACTCAGTACAGCCCAACAGGCTACCTATATAAGGCACATCTCAAAGCATGCATGGTAAGACAACAAAAACACTGAACTACTCTACTTCTCTCCTGCTCATTATCTCTACTGACTTAACCATCGGAGAGGGACCAATCGGCCAAAGGCCGATTCCCCCTTTGACTGTGTTCTCTCTTACAGGTTATCATCCTGAGGTCCCATTGAGCCATCTGTCCACCATTGTAGGTCCTGTAAAGGGTCCTCAACATTTGGCGCCGTCTGTGGGAACGACAGTGGCCATGGCTTCACCGGAGAGCAATGACAGTAGCCAGCTTCGGGATACTAACCAAAGGAGAACGCAACCTCAAATGCCAGTTCGACGCAGTATATTCCCAGGGGAAGGAAGCAACGCTGAGAGTCCGGCCACCAACGTTCCTTCTTTCTCCTTTCCAACTGTCCAACGTGATCCCTCATCATCCCAACAGATACCTTTGGTGTTCGCGTTGAACACAACTACACCTGGGGGGCAAACAATGCCACAAGTAATGGACGTAACGTCCTATTTGGCTCACATGCAAACCCGTATGGATGAGCTTACTACTCTAGTGGAAAAGCAACAAAGGACGATAGCTGATCTGAAAGCGACTCGGCCGAACGAGGAAGAGCTGCATCAGGAGCAGTCGCATCAACGACTACGTCTTGAAACTAGTCAAACCGCCCCCAGATCAAACTGGCGCAGACATCATGGTCAAGCGCCAGGACCACGAAGAGAATCCTCGGTCAGACGCACCCAGGCTTCTACTCGACAAGCACCGACTGAGTCTGCCCATAGTGCGACGGTAGAAGCACCAAGACGAGCGCGGGAACAGGAAGAAAACCAAAACCCGGAACCCTCCCAGCCGTCCAAAGGAAGAGCAGCCTCTCCCGGGAAGCCTATCTCGGACCGGTTAGATGGGCTGAAGGCTGAATTTGAAAATAAGCTTAAAGCCATGGAAATCAACAATATCACCAAAAAGGATCATATGGAATGGCTGAATGAGGAGCAGGATCCGCTCGCATTATGCATTCGCCAAGAGCAAACGCCACCTAACTTCAAGGTCCCGAAGTTGAGATACAATGGCAAGGGTGATCCCAAGGATCATATTACACAATACAGCAACCTGATGGGGTTATACGGAGCTTCAGACGCCCTCAAATGCCGAGCGTTTATCTGCACGCTCGAAGGGGCAGCACATACTTGGTACTACAAGCAACAGCCGGCCTCAGTCACCAACTTCATGCAGCTTAGTATGGCGTTTATGAACAACTTCTCCAGTCAGAGGAGGAAAACAAAAACCGCTGCCTCATTGTTGGCAATTCGACAAGCAACAGGAGAACAACTGAAAAGCTACATAGAACGATTCCAGGCGGCAATCGGCGACATTGAAGAGTTGACTACTGACTTCGCAGTCGATGCTTTCATTGCAGGGGTTAAGCATGAATATTTGAAGTACTCTCTCACGGATAGCAAACCGAAACAACTTCATGACTTGTTCAACAGAGCGCAAAAATACGCAGACTTGGAGGAAAACAAACATGTTCCAGATGAGCTCTACAGACGGCCCTCAGAGGCGGCCAAGGATATTAGGGGAAGAGAACACATTCGTCCCACATATGACAGTCGTCCCAATATAGATGATCGGAGCTACAGACCGCGTGGGAGAGGCTTATCTCAGAAAGATGGAAAGAGCCTTCGACCGGAGGCTCCCAGGCATGATCAAATCAGACGGAATCAACCTGTCTCATTCCGAGTGGAAGAGTATACCCCACTCAATGCTACTCGCGCAGATATCCTGCACAGTATCTCTCGGGGAGAAATGGCCGACAGAATCCAGTGGCCTCGAAGAATGAAGCAACCCAATCGGAATGTGAGAAATGAAGGTAAATACTGCACCTTCCACGATGATAGAGGCCATACTACTGAGGAATGTTTTGACTTGAAAAATGCTATAGAAGACATGATTCGACGGGGGTACCTCCGGAACTATATCAGGAAAGACTCTACACAAACAGATAAAGAGATTCAACCTACAGAACGGTCCGAGCGTCGTGAACACAAGCGACCGGCTGTACATGGGGTCATAAACACTATTGTCGGCGCCACTCAGGAGTGGGCCGACTCTCAATCTAAAAGAAAGGCTCATCTGCGGAGCGTATGTCACTTGGGGTTGCAGGCCCCTCCCCAAAGGAAAGAGGTAGATGACGGATGGACTCTCACATTCTCATGGGATGAAACCGAGCTGTTTCAAGACTCAGGCAACGATCCTATCGTCGTTAAGGCGATCATTGGAAACTATGAAGTTAGCAAAATTTTGGTCGACAGCGGCAGTGCCGTCGATGCTATCCTGTACAATGCCTACAAGAGTATGGGATTTAAAGACGACCAATTGGAGCCGACTAAGCCCATTTATGGTTTCGGCAATAACCCAATCCCAGTCAAAGGATTGATCAAGCTACCCATTTGTATAGGCGATGGTGCACATGTGTTGAATGTTATGAACACTTTTGTTGTCGTGGATCAGCCCTCTGCTTACAATGCAATAATCGGTCGCCCGTTGATGAAATACACGAGGATGGCGGACGCTGTGTATTGCCTCAAGGTAAAATTCCCTACCCCAAGTGGCGTAGGCTACATGCAGACCGACCAATACATGGCTCGTCAGTGCCATCTGCTATCACTTGTCATGGCCAAGAAGGCCGCTGAAGCTACAGAAGAATTGGCAGCCTTGGCAGAAGGCTCGACCGGGGGGCAACACTCCCAACCAATGGAATTGAACATGCTTATAGGGGAATCTGTGAATCAAGTTGTCGACAATGGTGAATTATCCCTCGAAGTCTTGGACACTAGAGACGAACAGGCATTGCACAAGCCGCAGCCGGTTGAAGCAACCCTCAGTGTGCCTCTGAAGGAGGGCGAGCCGTTCAAGGTGACACAAATAGGCTCAAAACTTACAGCTCAGGAACAGTCGTTACTAATTGAATTATTGCAGAAGAATGTCGACGTGTTCGCCTGGACACCCGCTGATATGCCCGGTATTCATCCTTCAGTTATTTCGCACCGGTTGAATGTTGATCCTAAGATAAAGCCGGTGAAACAAAAGAAACGACGATTTGCCCCAGACCGGCTCTCAGCCATACGAGAAGAGGTGGACAAGCTACTGAGGGCGGGGTTCATCCGAGAGGTTCACTATCCCGAGTGGGTGGCCAATGTGGTACTGGTCAAGAAACCGACAGGCAAATGGCGGATGTGTGTCGACTTTATCGACTTAAACAAAGCCTGCCCCAAAGACAGTTTCCCACTCCCATCTATCGACAGACTTGTGGATTCGTCCTCCGGCAACAGGTATCTCACTTTCATGGACGCCTTTTCAGGCTACCATCAAATCCCCATGGCCAAGGAGGATCGGGAGAAAACCGCCTTCATCACAGAAGATGGCCTATATTGCTATGATGTAATGGCATTCGGCCTCAAAAACGCCGGGGCGACATATCAAAGACTGGTCAACCGCATCTTTAGAGAGCAAATTGGCAGGTCAGTAGAGGTGTATGTGGACGACATGTTGGTTAAGAGCATCACTTTTGACCGACACCTGGAGCACTTGAACCAGGCCTTCAACACACTCAGAAAGTATAACATGAAGCTAAACCCAGCAAAGTGTACTTTTGGAGTAGAGGCAGGTAAATTTTTGGGCTTTATGATCTCCCGAAGAGGGATAGAAGCCAACCCGGAAAAAATTAAAGCTATTGTCGACATGTCACCTCCAAGAACCATTAGAGAAGTACAAGTCTTGACTGGTCGGGTTGCAGCGTTAAACCGCTTTGTGTCGAAGTTGGCGGACAAGTGTTTGCCTTTCTTTAAAGTTCTTCGGACTAAAACGACAAAGGATCAGTTCTCCTGGACGGATGAGTGTCAACACTCCTTCGACCAACTGAAACAATATTTGAGCTCTCCACCATTATTAAGTCGACCAGAGCCAGGCGATGACTTGTTTTTATATGTAGCAGCTTCCGATGAAACTGTGGCTGCTGTGTTGGTCAAAAGAAAGAATCAGACTGACTCTCCTATCTACTATGTCAGTCGCGCTCTGCAGGGTGGAGAATGCAATTACAGTCGACCAGAAAAACTCGCTTATGCGTTGGTAACCGCAGCCCGACGTCTACGTCAGTACTTCCAATCTCATCGAATCACGGTTTTGACCGACCAACCAATCCGAGAGATACTGACCAGGGTCGATTTATCTGGCCGCTTGGTTAAGTGGAGCGTAGAATTGAGCGAATTTGGTATTGAGTTTGAGCACCGGAAGGCAATTAAAGCACAGGCCCTGGCCGATTTTGTCGCGGAATGTACTTTCAGTGGGCCTACTAACCTACCGCCTGTAATCCCACATCCTAATTCATCCACCGCTGGTCAAGCTACTCTTAACCAAAAGCCCTGGTCCCTTTTTGTCGACGGTTCATCGGTCAAAGATGGGGCAGGTGCAGGCCTTGTTCTAATCGGCCCTGACGGAGAAGAATATCAATATGGCCTGACGTTTGACTTTCCACTGTCCAACAATGCTGCAGAATACGAGGCTTTGATAGCCGGATTGAGTATAGCTGCTAAGATGGGTGTGCAGGATGTAAAAGTGAATACCGACTCTCAGCTGGTAGCAAAGCAAGTACTTGGCGAGTATGAAGTGCGAGAACCCAACTTGGTCGGCTACAATAAAAGTGTACAAGACTTGTGGTCTAAATTCGCCAGCATATCTCTGCACCAAATCCCAAGAGAAGAGAACAATCGGGCAGACGCACTCTCAAAGCTAGCCTCGTCTTGCCCGACCATTCGCGGCAAGGTTATCCTGGAGCACGCTACTAGCCCCTCCAATCCGCTCCAATCGATAACTCATCAGATAAATGACGAGGATAGCTGGATGACTCCCATATTCAGATACCTCCAAGGCCAAGTACCTACATCCAGGACTGAAGCTACAGCTCTACAACGTCGGGCAGCCCGATATATTATCTTGAATGATACGCTCTACAAAAGATCCTTTTCCTGGCCCTTGCTGCGATGCGTCGACAGACAAGAAGCCGACTATATCCTCCGTGAGATTCATGAGGGTGTATGCGGTAATCATGAGGGAGGAAGAACACTGGCTCAGAAGGTCATCCGACAGGGGTTTTATTGGCCGACACTTAGGAAAGATGCTCAGTCATTTGTAAGGAAATGCGAAACATGTCAAAAATTTTCCAAAGTCCCGAGGAAGCCAGCTGAAGAGCTACATTTAATCCCCTCCACATGGCCCTTCGCCAAATGGGGACTCGACTTATTGGGACCGTTCCCTCTAGCAACCGCCGGCAGGAAATTTGTGATAGTGGCTTGTGACTATTTTACAAAGTGGGTTGAAGCAGAACCCCTTTCTTCTATTTCTCAGCGGGCAGTTGAAAAGTTCATTTGGCAGAGCATCATCTGTCGTTTTGGCATCCCACATGTTATAGTTACCGACAATGGCACACAGCTACAAGGTGACAGGGTCCGAACCTTATGCAATAATTTTTCTATTTATCTACAGGCCGCTTCAGTAGCACACCCACAGGCCAATGGGCAGGTAGAGTCCATGAACGGTAAAATCGTAAAAGCCTTAGAAAAGAAGTTGGGCGACTCTAAGGGAGAATGGGCCGAACAACTACCTGAGATACTATGGGCCATTCGGACCACAGCCAGCACTACTACAGGTGAAACCCCATTCAACCTAGTGTATGGCTCGGAGGCCATCATCCCCGTTGAGATTGGGGTCCCCACCTACCGTGTGTCTACTTTCGACGACTCCGTCAACGACAGTCAACTTCGTTTGAACTTGGACCTTGTGGAGGAGACCCGTTTGAACTCTCAATTACAGGCGGCAAATAGGTCCCAGCAAGTCGTTAAATATTTCAACTCCAAGGTGTCCGCCCGACAATTCCAAGTGGGCGACTTTGTTCTTAGAAGCTGTGAAGCAAGCCGACCCGCCAGCGAACATAAGAAGTTATTTCCTAAGTGGGAAGGCCCGTACGTGATTGCTGAAATATTGGGCAAGGGAGCCTATCGACTTAAAGATTCGGCCGGTAAACTACTGCCGCGAGCTTGGAATGCCATACATCTGAAGAGATTCTACTTTTAAGCCAAGCTACACTCGAGAATGAGCCACATGCTAAGTCCTAATGTTGTTGTACACTCTACAATCTACAATGTTACAGTCTACAATGTTTTTGTTATGATCAACATTCATTCAGGCGACATGAGTCAAGCTATTTAAACTTATCAAGCTACTTGTTGAATATTCTACCATCGACATATTCTTACAATCGACATATAAGTATACACGGTTGCCAACTCACCAATTTGACTTGTGACCGGACTATGTAAGCAAATAGTAACGACTACGGACTACTGTCATACCGACTGTTATAGACGATTATTATAGGTTACAGATGATCAACAAACAAGTAAACCGAGTTATAGCTACCATGGCGCTAGGCTCCATCAGAAAAAGAACTTCATTCCTTGAAATGAATCTATACAAGTCTGAATTAGCTACATATTTACACAACCTAACTACCCACATTCCCCTCCGGCTGACCCCCTTCAGTCGGTTGAATCGGTTCAGCAGCTGTCGCCTCCATGGCTGGCGCCTCTGATTCAGTCGCAGGATTTACTGAGGGAGAGGGCTCCGCCTGAGCAAGTGTTGGTGTAGGGTCGGCCGCCACCACCTCATCTGTGGCCGTTTGAGTAATAATTTCAGTTACGACTACCTCAGCCACACGCACCTCAGGGAGAGCCTCCATAGGAGCATCTTCGTCGTCGGGAATTGTGAAGTCGATTCCACTAGTGTCCACTTGGGGAAACGCCTCCACAATCTTCTTGATCACCCATTGCTGGATGAACTCCCCATAGTCCTTCATGCTTCCCTCGAGTTCCCCCAGCCTCTCCTCAATCTGCTCTTCATGCTCAGCCGCCAACCCGTCGAGCCGAGCCTACAAGTGATCAACGTAACAAAACAGAGAAGGGTCACTACAACCAATATCTATACTTCGATCTTCGATCAAATCCTAAAGGGAATTACCACAAGTCTTACCTGAAGCGCCGCCGCCTCTACCTCTTGTTCCTTCAGTTTGCCGGCTGTGGCTTTTTCTTCTTCTACTGCCACCTTCAGAGCCTTTTCCCTCTCCGCAGCTAGAGTCTGAAGGCTATCCCTCTCTTGCTGGACGCGCTCCAACTCTGCCTTCACTCGTCTCAGCTCCTCATCTTGCTCTGACAGGCGGCGACCAGCAGCCGCCATATCTTCGTTGGCCCTCTTCACCTCCTCTTGCAACTCCTTTCTCTTCAGTTCGGAGACGGCCAACTCATCTTTTGCCTTCTCCATCTCTGCTGCCTGCGCCGCCTGCACCTGCTCTGCAGCTTTCTCCCTTGCCTTGTCGGCCTTCAGATGGTAGATACCGGCGGCATTGAGCATTCGACTCTGCAAACACCCGCGTGTTGTCACTATTTATTCATGGATATCTTGAATTTACTAAGCCTACTTACCCTCTCGTGCAAGGCTGCTGCCGACAAGAAGCAATCCATGGCGCTCATCTTGTCGCGCATGTAATCTTGATCGACGCCCTCTACTAGCTCCAGCGCGTAGGCGGTAGCAACGTGTAGCTGCGTCAGCGCGCTATCCTTCCTGAACAGCGCGTTGTCATATAAGAACGGGCACACCCTTCCCCCGTACATACTGGGTGGCCCTAGTTCGGTCTGTAGCCCGGCGCTAGAGGTGTTGGCTTCAGTATTACCCTGCTCTACCAGGCTGGCCAGATGGGCTAACCTTCCTTGGCCCGTGGCACTCTGACCTAGTCCCCTAGAGGCCACGGTCGCTTGAACCCTACCGGCGCTGGGGACGCTTTGATGGGAGCTTTGTCCACTACCGCCGGCTACACGCTTGTGGGCAGCCTCTTCCCACGGGTTCGGTGACGCCGCTCTCTTCTGCCCCGCGGCAGAGCTACCCTGTTCTCGCGTTGGAGCCGCCTCTCGGATGACGACACCACTCGCTCTCGGACCGACGGTTGCAGCTCGTTGGCCGACGGAGGGTGCAGTGGGTTGAGATCCAGCGGCGTCAGCCTTTCCCTTGCCCTTTCCCCCTTGTCTGTGAGAAGAGGGTTTTCCTTTACTAATGCGCGCGAAGTCCCGGGCGCTGAACCCTCTCCTACCGTCTCCACCTTCAACCGGCATCTCTTCAGGACCTGCAATAAACGACAAGTATCAGTCTGTAACTACTGTGAAGCTACAAAGATCTAGTTCAAGCTACAATACCGAGTAAACTCCCAAAGGGCGTTTCTAAGTACGGCAGAGCTAATTCAGGATCTATCGATAAAGCAGTTAAGTTAAACTCACTCTCACCTCCCAGACTCAAAGAACCTAAATACTCCCCAACCCAATGACTACCTGATATAGGGTCATTCGACGCCTCGACTACAGGCGACCTTGCCATAGGCGCCGACGGTGACACTCTTCCCTCAGGCGACTGAGGCGCAGCGGGCAGAGCAGGCGCGACAGAGGGAGGCATAGATGATCCGGCGGCATCTGGTTCACCCATTGGAGGGATCACGCTCAACACTTCTATCCCTACATCGAGTGGGCCATAGCCCTCTTTGGCTCTCCCTCCAGTCCCTGGTGGACTTAGACCGCAATCGACTAGCCTCGCAGGGTGAGCACAGTCGTCGCAGTTGATTTTCAGATCTTTTTCGAAGAAGTACAGCGCTTGCTTTACCTCATTCATTGCCAAACTGGGGCCTCGATTGAGCGCCTCTAACACATCCTCGCTCAAGCGCACCCATTCAACCGAGAAACCCCACTCTTCCTCAGCCGGCTTCAGCACCCCGAAGTAACGCTTCTTCCAATCTCTGTTACTATCGGGTACTTGGAATGGGTTACGCTGCTTCTTACGCCGGCTGTACAATATGTAAAACCCCCCTTGGAATTTCACCTTGAAAAGTGTCCTTAGCACTCCTACAGTCGGCACCCATCCTTTGTACCTACAGACGACTGCGAAGGACACTATTATACGCCAGGAGTTAATCACCAACTGGCTGGGGGCAATACCGTAATAATGCAGCACCTCCCTGTAAAATCTTGGCGCCGGAACCCTAAATCCGACTCTAAAAGCTACTTCATAAAAGCAGGCACAATTGCCATCTTGTGTAACCGTTCCTGGCCGCCGGTCTGGCGCTACTGTCGCCACTTTATATGCGCGGAGCCCGCATTCCTCGATCACCACCCCGGCCCTCTCCTCGTCTTCCGCCCTGACCGTACGGTTCAAGTACACTGTACGGTGACGCGACGCCTCCTCATCGGCCGGTACATCCTCCTCCACTGGTGCCTTACCTTCCCGACGCCTGCTCGTTGCGCCCGCCCTGGTACCTCTGCCGCCGCCCCTGCCCGACACTACCCTCTCCTCCCCCGCGGCCATTCTTCCCGAATGGCTCGCACTCTCCTCGGCGCTCTCCTCCCCGGCGAACGCTCTCCCACTATCCTCCCTAGACTCACTCATACTACCCTCGCTACTAACCATTTTTACCTAAACAAAACAAAATCAGACTTACTAATGCAAGAAGTCTGTCGTTCACCACCGAAAAACCGATGACAAACCGCTGATGGACCACCGACCTTCTTCTGGAAGACGAACAACAAAGAAAATTAGCAACAAAAATTTCAAAAGCCAGAAAATCTTTCCAAAACGCGATTCATGGGGAGAGAGAAATATATTTATACCACCTTCGTCCACTTACCCTGTGTTGACGTGTGGCACCTCGAAAACTCAACCGACACCTTCTGCAATAAATCCCTTTGAAATTTTCTCGGGAGTCACTTCTCCCACGTCTCTTCCCTTTCCCGCTCATTTCTCCCCTTCCAACCCTTACCCTTCACCCGGCTGTACCCCACCTTCGTTCAGTCGACCAACTCTCTTCAGCCGACCGTACCCGCTTCTGTCGGCCACACTCTTTCTAACCACATCCTTTACAGCCGTCAAACCGATCACTTTGTAATCACTTTGCCGCCTGGGGGGCACTTGTTGAGCACAATCGTAACCCAACAAGGCCCAATCTATACAGCCATGGGCCGACTGACCAAAGCCCAAATCACTTAGCCGACCCATGATTAACCAACGGCCTACTCAGTACAGCCCAACAGGCTACCTATATAAGGCACATCTCAAAGCATGCATGGTAAGACAACAAAAACACTGAACTACTCTACTTCTCTCCTGCTCATTATCTCTACTGACTTAACCATCGGAGAGGGACCAATCGGCCAAAGGCCGATTCCCCCTTTGACTGTGTTCTCTCTTACAGGTTATCATCCTGAGGTCCCATTGAGCCATCTGTCCACCATTGTAGGTCCTGTAAAGGGTCCTCAACAGTCCTCTATAGTAAACTCCTGGAATTTGTATTGAAAAATACTCAAACTCAGCTCTTTGGTTTCCAAGTTTAGGGGTTTGATTTACATATTTATAAACTTATGTAAGTTTTAAACTAAAGTTTTATCTTAAAATTTTCATGAAGAAAGAAAAGCATTTAATTCTAAAATAAAAAAGAATTTAATTAAAATATGAATAATAATCCATTAATCCTTCTAAACAAAGTGAATGGCAAGGGCCACCTACAACTACAAGTACAACCACCAAAAAATAAAATCCATCCATTAAAAAAAGTGGTAAAATAAAATAAAATAAAATAAAAAAGGCCACAAATGTACTTTCACCAACCCCATCAATTTTCCTTTTATAAATTCCACTAAAAAACTTCCACCTCTCTGCCCGCTTTCTCCTCACCATCTCCCCTCATTTCCATCTATCTGCCTTTCTTCTTTCTGCTTCTTTCACACAACCAAGCATGGATCCAGTTAAAACATGGGGCAATTCCTCCCTGGAAACCGTCGACCCCGAAATCCACGACCTCATTGAGAAAGAGAAGCGTCGCCAATGCCGTGGCATCGAGCTCATCGCTTCCGAGAACTTTACTTCCTTCGCTGTCATCGAAGCCCTCGGCAGCGCCCTCACCAACAAGTACTCCGAGGGTATGCCCGGTAACCGTTACTATGGAGGTAACGAGTTTATCGACGAGATCGAGAACCTTTGCAGAGCTCGCGCTCTCCAGGCTTTCCATCTGGACCCCACCAAGTGGGGTGTCAATGTGCAGCCTTACTCTGGTTCGCCGGCTAATTTTGCTGCTTACACGGCTGTTCTCCAACCCCACGATAGGATCATGGGTCTCGATTTGCCGTCTGGCGGTCACTTGACTCACGGGTATTATACCTCCGGTGGGAAGAAGATTTCTGCTACCTCTATTTACTTTGAGAGTTTGCCTTATAAGGTGAACTCCAGCACTGGGTACATTGACTACGATAAGTTGGAAGAGAAGGCCTTGGATTTCAGGCCAAAGCTCATCATTTGCGGTGGCAGTGCGTATCCCAGGGACTGGGATTACGCCAGGTTCAGGGCTGTTGCCGATAAGTGTGGTGCTCTCTTGTTGTGTGATATGGCTCACATCAGTGGCCTTGTCGCAGCTCAGGTATTTGGTTTTTATTGGATCTTATCTTTTCTTCTTTGATCTTGCATGTTATTGATCTTAGTAAATTTTGATGGTCTGGATCTGGAATTTAACATGACATTTTCCAGTTCATGATTTGGCGTTTTAAAAGTTTTTCCTTTTCAGATTATTTTGATATGACTTTATTTTGTTGGTAGCTTTGTCTTAAATTTAATTCTAGCCTTTTAATGGTGCATGTTTTATATATGAAATGGTGAAAAACAGAGTTAAACTTAATGCTTTTCTCTGGTATTTTCAGCCGACACTTTTATGCTATTTATGAGATCAAATGTAAAACACAGAATGGATTTTATGAATGATATGTGTTTTCATTAAATATGAATCAGATCTGAGAAGTCTAGTGTGGTTAGATTGCTAATGAATCTTTTGGCTAATAGAACGGGGAAAGGTAGTAATCTAAACATGACTTCCCATCAAATTGTTTAATCCTTCAGGTCCTTTTTCAGAGTTTTCTTTTTTATTGAAAAGGGTCAATCTTTTTTTCATTCTGAAGTTGGCTAGATATGCAAAATAACAGATTTTTCATGACTAAAGTTTGTCCAATCTAATATTTCAGCGTTATTTAAGATTTCTCCATGTAGTAGTTCTGAAATGTCGGCCTTTTCTTTAGTTTTTCCTCTTACGAATCGTTGAATCAAAATGTTAAGATATGAATTCTCACTGGTTTTATTGTTGGAGTAGGAGGCGGCAAACCCTTTTGAGTTCTGTGACATAGTCACAACCACCACCCACAAGAGCTTGAGGGGTCCTAGGGCTGGTATGATCTTTTACCGCAAGGGACCAAAACCACCAAAGAAGGGCCAACCTGAAGATGCTGTGTATGACTTCGAAGACAAGATCAACTTTGCAGTTTTCCCTTCCCTTCAGGGTGGTCCCCACAATCACCAGATTGGTGCTCTGGCTGTTGCCTTGAAACAATCCATGACCCCTGGGTTCAAGACTTATGCTAAGCAAGTCAAGGCCAATGCAGTTGCCCTCGGAAACTACCTGATGAGCAAGGGTTACCAGCTTGTTACTGGAGGAACTGAGAACCACCTTGTTCTTTGGGATCTCCGACCTCTTGGATTGACTGGTATGTCGATGGAATTACTTGGCCTCAGGGTTATAGAATACTTGTCTTCGATTCATTTCTGATCTTATTATCATTGTTCTTACAGGCAACAAGGTTGAGAAGCTTTGTGACCTCTGCAACATCACCGTCAACAAGAATGCTGTATTTGGTGACAGCAGTGCGTTGGCTCCTGGAGGAGTACGAATTGGTAAGCATAGCTACAATAATTATTTCTTTGGTGTAGATTTCCTTGCATCTACTCTTGGTACCTTTATTCAGTCAAAATTTTATAAAATGACCCTGTTCTATTCCGTGCCGACATTTGATGCATCTACTCTTGGTACCTTTATTCAGTCAAAATTTTATAAAATGACCCTGTTCTATTCCGTGCCGACATTTGATGCAAGTTGTTGTTGATAGGTACCCCTGCCATGACTTCAAGAGGTTTGGTTGAGAAGGACTTTGAACAGATAGGAGAGTTCCTCCACCGAGCTGTGACAATCACCTTGAACATCCAAAAGCAGTATGGAAAGCTGTTAAAGGACTTCAACAAAGGTTTGGTGGACAACAAGGAGATTGAAGAGCTCAAGGCTGATGTTGAGAAGTTTTCATCCTCATTTGACATGCCCGGCTTCCAGGTGTCCGAAATGAAGTACAAGGATTAGACCTAAATAAATTCTACTATCATTCTTATTGCTGTTATGATCAACAAGCATATATGGGTCTTTTGAAAGCTGCCTCAGTTAATGCCCAAAGAGTTGGGAAAAAAGAAATAAAAAAATGGGAAATGGAAATGAAGCAAATGATTTTCACCATCTTAGGTTAGTGGTCAATTTCATATGATTTTTGAGGTTTTTTATTGTCTCTATTATAAGAGTTTTGCGTAAACTTGTGTACCAATTTTTATTTTTATATATTCTTTTTGTTGCCGACTGGTTTTAACTTTTAATGACCAATAAATAAACGTTAAATCTTGGGTTACAATTGGTAATGGTCTTCGATTCTTGCACCTGAACAACGAGATGATATCCTGATTATTGGCTGTTGGGTGCTTGGGCATGGACTAAGACTCACCCCTCCCAATCTTCCGTATCCATTAGCAAAAAGAAAAAACGAAATGAAATGAGAGCTAGGACCGTCTAGGTGTATTTAATATATCACCTACTAACATCCAAGACATTAGATTGCCTCATTAAATTAAGTGAAAGATTTATTTTTCTTTCAACTTCTCTATCGGGAGTTATTATTAAAAGATTTCACAAACATTCGATTGCCAAAGCTGGAAAAGTAATGGGGCTGAAGGGCTAGAATCGAGGAGCCTCATGTGAGTCAAAAGGCATGGCTTTTGATCCATCCATTAGATGTCATTTATAGTGTAAATAATTTTCCTTTCCCATGGTCTTTTTCTCCTTCCCTCCATGGCGAGAACTAGAAATACAACCCATATGACCAGCATGAAAAGGGATTTTCTGTATTTACTTACTGTACAAGCTTACATGTAACAAGTTACAAACCAACCTCTCACTTCCATTTCAAGGGCACCACTGGTCGTATAAGTTGCTTCATCTCGATGGAAGGCACTTATGTATGAAGTTTCGAGACCCCTTTCGAAAAATTCAATCAAATATCTCCTGGGCTTCAATTATACTATGCTGACTGAGAAAAGAGAGAGAAAAGATGGTATGTATCAGACAAATAAGATACTCCAAAGAGATTAGTAAGAAACTTATAAGAAAGAATGATAAGCCTTACTGATCATCTTTTGTGACCCGATAGTATCTCTCCGCATGTTGCCGTTGACCAATCAATTGGGCAAAACGTTCATCATGAGTAATTACTATCAGCTGAAAATTCTCCTGGCCCTTTCTGTCCTCCATAATTCTGGACAGAGGAAAGGGCTGATCAATATAAATATTAAAACAACCTTACCGAAATAAAAGGGAGAAGTAAAGATGAAGATGCTCGACCTAAGGAGAGCTGCTGCTAGACTCTCAGCATTTGGCCCATCCAAATTTGTGGTTGGTTCATCTAGCGCTAAGATTCCACAATTGAGGCAAAACGTCTCAGCCAAAGCCAACCTTATGATAAGGGAAGCAAGGACCTGAAACAAATAATAACCTCCATGTTGTTTCATTCTTCAATGATGGTAGATAAGGTAATCCATGCATTAGAACTTTCCCTAACTTATTCTCTCCACATCCAATGATCACTCACCTTCTGACCAGCACTACATCGACCTCTCATTTCAAGCTCAGCATCACCAGTTTGCATGAGAACCTGAGTTGGATCAAAGGGAAAGGATATGACATAATAAAATTTCAGAAAAGCATCAAAGAGAAAAGCAAAAGGCCGAATAAAAAGTCATACCTTGTAGCTGTATGAGCGAGTTCCAGCGCCTTCAGAATCTGAATGAATACTAATATAATCTATATCTTGTCCTCTGTATGTTTGCTGCCACAATTCTCTTATAATTTTGTTTATTTCCTCCATTTTCATTGAATGAAAGCGCATGAGTGCTCTAAAAACACAAAAAAGAGTGCCGAAAACAAACACTGTTAGTATTTACTAGTAAATGGCTCCCAACCAAAATTTCTCTTAAGAGAAAACACTTCGGTCTTGGAGAAAAGGAACAATCAGGAGGGTGATCAAGAATATAATCGCTAAATTGCAATGCAAAATAATTAGATGCCATGAAAAAATAGTGACAGGTTTGACTTCGAAAATCACTGTTTTGGTAGGCTGGCTAGTCTGCAGTGAGAATATTGAAGGATGTAGCAACTACAACCAACTAGTCATTTGAGAGAGAATTTCAGACCCTTAGAATCATAACAACCTCTTAATTTACATACTTAACAGACAATTCATTTCACCATTATCTAATCCCAACTTAGCAAATAAAAGAAACATTCTTGAACATATTCAGAAAGAATTCAGAATTTGTATATTAATTTGGCATGCAATTAGAAAGCCAACTTAAAATGGATCGAAAAAGCATACTTGTCAAGTGCATTGTAATATCTATCGAGGTCCTTGTTTGCCATCTCAGTTGTCTGTCAAAAGACATTCACGTTAATAACATAATAGAAGAAGTGAAAATGGTAAAGTCTCCATTAACTTAAAAGTAATTGCCACCTTAAGCTGGATTAGCTGATCAAAGTACCGCTTGTCTATGTCCTTGTACTGTGCTTGTTTAAGTTCAGCTTTATTTTTTGAAATATTACTCTGGTAAACAGACATTGTTCCCCGGCACCTGTTGATCTGTGGTGAAAGAGATTCATCTTAAACATTCTCAGACTGATAAAAGATGAATGCCTTTAAACAAAGGCTTAAGGAGAAAAGGCCAGAAAAATGGTAAGCTGAACAGAGACATTTAAAGCTTCTAAATTCAAAAGAAATGGTAATAAGCTTTTGAAAGTGAAAAATCTCCTCTCATCCCTCAACATAAAATACAGCAAGGTTCAAACTCCCCCCCCTGGCACTATTACCGTTACATTGCCAGAGGCATAAGGTGCTCCCTAAGCACTCAACAAGTGAAGCAAAGCACTAATTATGTATGCATGTCACAGCTGTATGGATGAACATACTTCTAGATGTATTCAAGTTTATACCCAATAAACTTAAATTCAAAACTCACTCCGAAAAACTTCAGTTGACTAGCATAATTCAAAGTTAAAGCCTGATTGCCAATGGGTTACAAATAGAAAACAAGAGTAACCTTTTCTAAACCTTTCTAGAAACCACATATATGCTGTCCCTTTTCATCAAGTTGAAATACAACTCAAAAGAAAATTTTGCAAACAAAAGAACATTTTAGTTAGGTATACCTTTTAGGTGCCTCTTGCCTTTGAAAATAAAGGCCAAGGGATACACCCATAAACATGCCTCACCAAATGGAAAACAAGATGGAAGGTGCTTTTAGCATTTGCCGCCTTGGTGCTAAACTTGACTATTGTAAGGCAAACATGTTTGGACATCCCAAGTTATTCCCAAGTTATTGAATATCATGTTCTTGACAGAATTAGACAAAATTTAAGTCACAAGTCTAGTGGTAGAAAAGAAAACTAAAATCATCTCAGTTATTAATTATCTATAGAATCTTGTAAGTTATCTCTATCCTATCTAATTTCTGATTTGAACCTCCTTTGTTTTTCCTATATTTGTTGGTATAATAACCGAGCATTTTTTTTAGGGTTACAAAGTCTTATTACTAGTAGTTTTTTATTCACCAAAAAGCAACAGCGTTCTTAGGCTATTTATGGTTATACTTTCTAAAATTACTTGGAATGGTCCAAAGATTCACACCTAACCTTCCCTTGGAGTCAAACCTAAAGAGGTTTGTTTCACAGTCAAGAGTATAATCTGCAGCATTATTTATCAAAGTATAGGTCTCTATTAACTGAGAAAAGTTACATGCTTCGTCATAGAACAGTAGCAAAATCCAATTCCTGCAAATTTCAAGATCCAAAAAAGGAAAGTGACAAAATCAACTAAAAACAACTTCGAAGTTGTAAACCATAAATGACATGCTGATAACGTAAGTAAAGTCTGAAGAACCTCAGACTTGACACCTACAGTTTCCTGCAACTCTAAAAAGGGCCAAAACACCCCTGATGCTTAAAAAAAGGGGGAAAAAACAGTAACCATCTAAAAGAAACAAAATATTACGGCCTAATAATTATATTTTTCAGCTTAAATACAATAGTAAACCAATCCAACATCAAATAAAGAACACAATTCCAGATGTCCAGAAATTTAATGCCAAAATTTGCTCAACGTATTTGTTCTATGCACCAATCATAACAAGAATCTAGTTGGGGAATGTCTGGCAGGGGCTGGAAGAGCTCCATGGCACTTTCTCAACTTATGTGCTTTCAGAATCTTCAAGTTATTTATACTCAGATAACCATATGTCATAGCTTTGACTGTCAAACTTGGAAAAATATGCTCTATGGTAAGCTAAACACTTGTGATGAGACTGACAGGCTGGAAAGGGAAATGAAAGTTATCAAAAATGAAGTTGAAAGATGATGTAGCATAATTAAAAATTGAGAATGACAACCACAATGACATGATAAAGGAAAGCCAGGATATTAAATCTGGTAACACTCTCTCTACTCTTCCTAATTTATTAAAAAATAAAAAAAAGAGCTGGAAATCCATATCTATTCAAGATAAAAACAATGGCTTGTTATCCTAAAATGAAGAGCTTGAGAGTACACTTAATTGAAAATGTTAGATGCCTGTGAGAATCAAACCTCTGAAAGAAGTCGCTCTCTTTCATCCGAGAGTTTCCTCAGATCAGCTTCCAATTTGGAAATACCACCACTCTTCAATATTCTGTCTTGAAGTAAATCAACTTCACGTGTAAGTGCATCTACTTCAGCTTTTGTTTTCCGGTAATTCAAGTTATCCTCAATATTACGTCTTAATTGATCTTGGTTCCGCATCAAGTCTCTACTTTTGTTTAGATCAGCCGAAATTTCCTCTTTCCTGGCATCACAGCTGCAAAGTTGAGATTCCATAACAGACTGCTGTCCTAGCAGTTCCTTTAGCTTCTCTCCTTTATTCAGATTGTAATACCTGGAGCAAAATAACTTGTGTTCAAACTCAAAATGGCTTGTGAGACCAAGCTTTAATGCCATGATCAGGAAACATACCCTTTAATCTTACTGTTAGTTTGAGATAGCGATTCAGCTTCAAGTTGATATGAGCTTCTACGTTCATTAAGCTGCTCATACTCCTGTTCAAGTTTTGCTTTTAAACAATTATAGTCATCCAGTAATTTTTCCTTCTCCTTGCATAACAAGCTGAGCAACGATGCTAAATCCTGAAAGTTCCGAGAAAGAATGCACAATCAATTACATAGAGCAGT
This sequence comes from Microcos paniculata, assembly GCA_030664755.1. Taxonomy (NCBI): domain Eukaryota; kingdom Viridiplantae; phylum Streptophyta; class Magnoliopsida; order Malvales; family Malvaceae; genus Microcos; species Microcos paniculata. The sequence goes on along the minus strand of CP131462.1, from coordinate 6,596,031 downwards.
TATGTAAAAGAAGTTCAAATATAAACACTATTAGCAACATATCTTGAGATATTATCAACCTTCTCCTCAAGATCAAGTTGACTTTTCTCCTCAGCCAAGTGTTCTAACTCTTCTTGTGCGTTTCTAATATTATTTAATATGCCAACCATCTTTAGTTTTTGCTCCCTCATATCATGCCATCGCAGTTGAATGCTTTGCATATCCTTTTCCACGTATATCTGTTCATCCCTTAACTTCTCCAGTTCATCATGTAAAAGATCCCTGGTTGCCAGGAGGAGGATCAAAAAAGAAAAAAGGGAAATGGAAGAGGAAAAAAGAAGATAAACTGAAAGAATCAGAATAAAAGAACGTCCAAGTAAATGAGAATTGCTAGATACTAATAAGCCTATCAACATATATACCTCTAGAAATAACTTTGAAGCCGAAATAGATGAAGGTTAGCAACGCCTCATATTTGGGTTAGAAAAGAAAAGGTCGTTACCTTGCACTTTGCAAACTGTTTAGCTCCAATTGGATCTCTTCCAAAGATTTGGCACCTTGCCCTCTCAAATCAAGCTTATATTCCAAATCATCAACTATTTTTTGCACAGACTGAATATCTTGAAAGAGCCTGTCTGCAGTTTCAACAGGTTCCACCAAGGTCTCAACAGAATCCTTCTCAGTCTTTATTTGGGCTAGAACACCTAACACCTATAATAAAAACAACAATAATAAAAATAATAATCATCAAAACTAAACAACCAACACAGAAAGGTTCCTTTTTTCTTAAAGAAAAGAAAGAAAGAAAGAACACTTGTACTATAATACCTTATCATGAATTGTTTCTAAATGCAGAGCTAAAGAATAAAATATCATTGTTGCTTCTGCAGCACTTAGCATTGACAAGTTCTACACACGTACTACAATTTAGGGAATGAAAGATGAATATTCTTCTAAATTGAAAGGTAAATTTCCACAGCCCCATCTGAAGTACTTTTGGCTGGGATGAAAAACATCTCTCCTTCACAGGCAATCATCCCTAGCTTTTTGAGTCTTTAGAGTTGACTCACATCATCTCATCCCTTCTTGTTCCCCTTGGAGTGTTGCTAAGTGAATTAGCAACGTAAATGATAACACCACTAACAGAAAATGATGGTTGTTCTTCATTTAAGGTGGCAAGTTATTTTCAATAATTAAACTAAATTTTAGAAACAAATAGACAGATCAAAGATCATATGCTTATGATTAAGCATTACTAGTTGATTTGCTGCAGCAATTTGAAATAGGTAATTAGTTTTTTTTTTTTTTTGGCCTCAAAATAGGTAATTAGTTAGTAAACAGTTTTTCCTGTCTTTTTTGTTCTCCTTGGAACATATCTTTATGCATCGTGTAAGCAACAAAAAGAAAGTGCAAAACCCATATGCCAACCAGCATAACCACATATGAAAAACTGCTCATGTTCCATAAAATGCTGGCTAAACAGACATCATAGATATAGAAAGATGGCAGAAATGATGCCTGAAAATTCTGAACTTTCCCTTTTTAAAAAATCTTTAGCAACAAATCATAGCATCACTCACATATTTAGAGTCACATATTGAGACAGATACATACATCATAATGCGCCTGAGACTTTTGATCAAGCTCTTCGGTAAGCTCACTCAAAGTCTTCTCAGCAAGAGGAATTGTCTCCTTTCCAGTTTTAACATATTCCTCATAAACCATTCGAAGCTTGTCCAACTGCTGAAAAAAAGACTCAGCATTTGATGATTCCGCTGCCAACACTTTCATATGCTCAGCTGAACTTGCTGCCTTGACCCTTTGCTGTGATTAACATGAAAAACAAACAATTATAAAAACTTCAGGGTATTTATGGTGACTGAATCAATAGGAACCCAAGTAAAATATTAACTTCAGGGAGCATCACTGAAAATATGCAGAAATATTAAATGGTCAGTGAGTAAATTAAGGGCTAAGCTCTGGAAGTACCACGTTCAGATTTCCCCATAAATATGCAAGTGCATTAAGAGCTATAATAAGAGAAGGGACTAATGGTAAGCCTTTGGGAAACCTATATAGCATATATCACAACCTTCTTAACAAATTCATCTTCCTCTTCAGCAGAAAAAGGTCGCTCACAGCATGGGCAAAAATGATGAGCACGCGCAACTCTTTCAAATGGATCAAACATTTGCCTCATCCCATCTGCAATGTTGTATTTGCTGCAGGCAATCCAGAGTACATTACTAGCATGCCCATGAAAATGAAATTGACAAATGAATATGTTTGCAAATAACAGAATATTGTTTCTAAAGTCAAGAGCAAGAACCTTTTATGGATATCTTTGTTCTCCTTGGCAGTCTCCAAGACTTTGGGATAGGTATCAATGGTCATAGATTGCTGATCCAAAGAATTTAGTCTGGCTTCAAGAAATCTCTTCCTTGCTAGTTTACATGACAAAAGAAGACACGCACACACACACAAAAAGTAGTATGAGTAGAGAACCTTGAGATGTCACCATGATAGCTAAAAATATTATGCTCCTTTGAAGCCAAATGCTAAGGTAATGGACGCTTCATCAGTAAAGGCATCCTTTTAGTCTAACAAAGGTTTTCATGGTAGTTAGTAGGTTGCTGGTATAACAGCTGTTAAGTTGATTAAGTTTCGTATGTTCAAGGGTACATTTGGAATATACTGGTAAGAGCTTTCAAAAGAAAAAGGATATATGGGTCACAGTATAGGAATGATGCTTATAAACTTGCCATATCTTATCTTGCTGCTAATCAGCAAAATTTTACCCTTCGATTCAATTTGCCAGTATAACATCTATCAAGTTAATTGAGTTTTACACAGGCTGGTCAGAGCTTTTCACAGAAAAAGGAAAGGATCTACTAGTCAGCATAGGAATGATATTAATCAGCAGCATTTTCCCCTTCAATTCAAGCTCTATTTTGAGATCAGATCTCAATTTATTGAATCCCTAAATTACCTATGATATTACATGGATGTTACATATTTGCTATGGTACACCTGCATATCAAAATCTTCAACCTTATAGAACAGAATTAGAACAAGAAAATCAGTATAATGAACACTACATAACTATGAAAGGAAATGCCATTAGTGCTACTTACAGTCCATATCTTTGTGATGTTTGGATAGGTTATTATTAATTTCATCTATTTTCATCTGCAACAGACTCACTTCCTTCTCAGCTTCACTCGATTTTGTGCTTAATTCATCATACTCCATTTGAAGAGCCCTGCAGTAGGAATAGTTCAAATTAAAGACAAAATCACATGTCAATGCAATGCCCAAGGATATATACAATAAGGAGAACACGAAGTGTTGAAAACATTTAAATGAATGTCAACAGAAATCAAAAGGCAGAAACTAAATTAGAAAAACATATCGATGCCAAATTTCCCAAAGGAACATCAATGTTTCACAAATAACAAGACAAATATTTGCATCTTTTCATTGTATATGATACTAGAAAGACACATCTTGTAAATCAAGCTTCCCGTCGTACTCAACCAATGCCTAGCATCAAAGAATTCTCCTTATTCACCTCAGTTCTGCAGATCTGAAGCATCCTCAGGTAAACATTCTTCTTAAAAAAAAAAAAAACCAATATGATATCAAATAATAAATAACCAAACCAACAGAAGATAAACTTCAGCCAAATATACCACATGCAGTATGAGCAAGTAATGAGATATAGATACAAAACCCGATTGAGGGAAAACAGATGCAACATCTACCGTCAAGTTTCAATACTATAAGAGTGCACATAGAAACTTCCAAAAGCAAGCTTTAGATGAACTGGATGTGATCATTCAATTGAAGAGGTCCTACTATTGAGCTCAATGATGTAAGATCATCACATCCAAGTGGAGTTACCAAGGTGATACCAACTTATTAACCAGGGACAGCTCTAATACTCTATCACAATTAGATTATTGACATCAGTCTTAATCATCAGCAATAACCAACATCTCCTCGAATATTTTACTTCACACTAATAGATTACAGAATAAAGTATTAAAAAATATTTTCATTTGGACAACCTTAAGGCCTGGGTAATTTCCTTTTTCAAATCTTTGTCAGGAGGAAGCCTCCCTTTTAGTACTCCTCTGATTCTGTCCTTGTACTCTTCAATTCTGGGAAAAAAAGAACCAAAGAAAATGAATCAATATTTTCAACATGAAAAAGGAATAAACCAAAAAATTTAGAATGAGGCAGTTAGAAGGTAAGTCAGATTTACATCTTTTTGTGTTGTTTCTTCTTAGTCTCCAATTCTCCCTTCTTGAAAGATAGTATTGTTCTGTCCTCAGCATCACCAGAAATTATATCTTTGTCTCGATTAAGATCCTTAATCTTCTGCTCTATGACATATAGCTCCTGCTGCTTTTGACGTATATTCGCATCAAAGTTTCGTTCATCAATTTGTTTTCTCTTTCTGTCAACCTCAATTTGCTGGAAACAGTAAATTTAAGGGAATCATTACTTTTCATATAGCTAATGATGTTCATTTTATGAGGTTTTTAAATTATCAGCAAGGTTATACTCACCAGGTTCTTTTCTTTTTCATCAATGTGAGAAAGATTGACAGAAGACATCTTCTCTTCAAGTTCATTACAATAACTTTTCTTCTCTTCCAAACGTTTCAAAATAGAATTCTGAGTTGTAACATATGTAAAAAAAACCCATGTAAAATATGAGAACAAGGGAAATTGGAAAGTTACCAGATGTATGTTCTCAGAGACAGACCTTGATTTCTAATTTGGCCTTCTTCTGAGCCTCAGCACTGTTCCAACGGTCATTTGCAACCATGTAGCAATCCCATGCAGCCTTTAGCTTCATTTCATTAGATTTCTGAAATTACAGTAAGTGATACTTAGAAGTAAAGACCATTTGACATGAAGCCATATTTGTATTGGTGGAAAGTATAGTCCCAAGTTTTCTAAAGTGCATCATTAAGAAGTGATATTGTGTATGGTGCCAAAAAAAAAAAAGAAGTGATATCATGTGTTATACATAATTCAATATCCATTAATAAGGAAACAATATCTAGGTTGATTCATGAAAAAAACAAAAATCACCTTTTTCTCTTCCAAATCTTTATCAAGCTCCATTAATCTTGCTTCTATCTGATTTGTGAGATTCAGAGCAACTCCATCACTAAAAGGGCTACTTGGAATTGACCCTAAATTAAGCCTCGCATATAATCTTCGAATGGCAGAATCTCTTTCATCTTTCAACACAACAAGATTCTGAAACAAAAGGCAAAAAAGGTGACTGATTACAATTCCATACGGTGCACAGCTTTTATGCTTATAATCTTTAAAAGATGTGCTGCTCCTTTTGCAATACCTCAGCATCCCTTTGAAGCTTGCCAATCTCCCCAATATATGTCTCTAGTTTCCTTCGATAAGCAGAACTTTCATTGTTCAAGTCCTGCAAATTGCTCTCCATTTTCTGAATTTTATTTTCCAGTAACATAATCCTTTCATCAAACTTGGTTTTCCACTCCATCAATTCTTCATCAGTATCTAAGAATCCAGCACAAGAAAATATCTACTGCTTAAACATAAAATTTTGCTAGAATGATTCCATAAATGTGGGACTTACATAGCTTTAAAAAAAAAAAAAGAAGAAAGAAAAGAAAAGAATCTTGCTTCTGGAACTGACAAACCTTCATTTTCCTCAGCAAGAGCTGCATATTGTTTCTGCTGCTCCTTGAATAGAGTGCTCCTTTCAGCAGTCTTAGTTGATTTCTGGTCCTCTAGCTTTCGCAGATCTTTCAGTGTTCCTTCAGCATCATGAATCTTGGCATCCAGGTTATTAATGTTTTTTTCCAAGTCCTGTATCTGGCTTTTCAAAGATTCTGTTTTTTCTTGATCTTGAGCAATGCTTTCTCGAAGCTGTATGATGAAGCATAGCAAGAAAAGAACATCACATATAATTTCCTTACATACCAGCGACTGACAAAACACAATTAATCACTTGTACAATGGTAGAAAATAGTATGAGTATGTTATATGGCTTATGCCCTGATGTAGGCCTCAAGAACATATTATTACTATTTAAAAGGAGAAATGAACTACAAAAGAATATTGAATGGAAAGAAGAAGAAAAAGAATCAAAAAGAAATGAAAAGGAAAGAAAAGAAAATCCTATCCACCTTATATGCAGCATCTTTCAAGGTCTGCAAGTGCTCCAATTTTAGTTTGTAAGCCTTTATCTCTTGAGCCTGATCCTTGTGAAGTTTTTTTATGACCTCCAAGGCTTTTGTATATCTGTTTACAGGCAGCCATTAGCAAAAGTGACAAAAGAATATCCAAAAACAATCAAGACAAGCATATTAAATTCTTTTTTACTTTTTGTGGATACATGTACTTCAGAAAAGACATGTAACGTGATAAGCAAAAACCATGCAAGGAAATTCACTGTGCTTTACTAACTCAAGAAGGTGTAATAGATAATTAGATAACTTCCCTAAAACCGAAAATACATAGATATCAAAGTTCTATTTCTTCTAAAAAATTAAAAGATATCAAATTTCTATATCAAATGCCTCAGCATATTTGATGAAAATTCTCAACTTGTCAAGGAGAAAAGTACTATGTAAGCACATTTGCCCCCCAAAAAATTCTATTAATCTTCCTTTGAAAGGTTTTCTTAGAACCATTCTAAAGCTTTAATGTATTATAAAATGAGCCCAATTTCCATATAAATCAAGTCTAACCTATCTCTGATATGGTGAACACTATTTGTAGATACCGCAACTTTCAACAAAGTAAAGTGAGAAGACTTTAAGAATAAGTACATAACCAAATATAGAGACCATACATACAAACATTCCTCTGGGAAAAAAAGAAAGAAGTTTCTGAAAATTCAAATCTGTAAACTAACCAACATATACATTGCGGCTTGCGCCGCAAGTAGAATATAAACAATATGATGAAATCTCAGGATAATCTAATTTTATGCTTTTCAGAGAGGAGCACAGGCAACTCCCACCTAGCCCAACCCTGACGCTCACCACCAAAAAAAGTTAAATCATACAAATAAAAAAATTTAGGCCCAAATTGGTGCCTTTGTCATCAAAATGCTTCAATTCAGCAAGCACCTAAAGATCCGGTATTTAAGTAATAAATGACATGTTTCAGCAGAAAGCCAAACAAAAAAGAAGGATTTGCTACAAATATCAAATCCATATTGCTGCAAACTCAGCAAAACAATTAAATCACAAAGAAGATATGTGCATCACAAACATCATAATTTGATCAGAATCACTCATAAATTTTTCACTCTCTAGGTGCCACAAACCTATCAAGAGAGTTCAAGAGAATAAAGAAAGCAAAATTTTGAAACTTGGAACATAACTAGGAGATTAAAGTTTGTGAATATGAGATGGGAACAGAATGGTATTTCTGCACGCTAGACATAGAGAGAAAAATTCCAACAATGTGATAAAATCGATGGTTGCACAAACAACAGGTAACAGGTAGTACACAAATAATCTCAATATAAAAAAACCTTTTTTCCCTTTTTGAATAGAAAAATACCTGGTAGCAGAGAAGATATCATCAAACTTCTTCTTCAAAGTCGAAGGATCTTGCAAAGGCCAATTGGCCTCATCTTGATGTACGAATATCACATTTTCCAGAATAGCTTTTGAGACACCCATTAAAGCTGGTATCTCTCGGTCCATGTCAGCACATCTATAGCTGAGGCAAACTTTCTGCAGTTCACAAACAAACAAGAAATTAGAAGTACAATAGTGTAAAATTCATACAAAACAATGTAACCTCCAAATGGAGATTGACACAAATACATAAAATAAAACCACACTACAATTCTCGAGGAAAGTATCAAGCAATGTGAGCTTTCCCCAACAGTCTGGATAAAGGCAAACTCACTTTGCACGGAAACTTCGTGCAATAACCACAAAATACTACAATGAAATTCAAGCTAAACCAAATGCAACTATCTCCAGCCCAGAGCCAAACTCACTATTTATTTTTTTATTGAACCACACAATCCACTGAAGGTTAATGAAACCATACACTCCCCAGTCCCCACTCCTTCATAATACACAGCAGTAATCCGCATTGGAAAAAAAAATGTACACATTTAAGCCTTTTAACTTTAGTCACGACCATCACATAATTATCAATAGCCCATACTCAGCCCATATATTGACAATTGTTCTAATAAGCTATTATTTTGACCAGAATATTCTAACAATAAAGAAATCTGCTTCAACATAACAATACAAAGGTGTTCCTGTTTAAAAATTAAGAGTCTCAGTACAATTACCATGATATTCATGGCATTATTTTTCTAGGAGTATGTTACAATCCTCCTAATGCTCATATTAGGTCAAACCATAAGGGCATTCAGTTGTATCATGCAAACAGAACTTCATAGACATTAGAATCTTTACATAATAACCAAAGTAAAACAATAAAATAAATTTAGTTAAAGCAATTAAGATCACTCAAAAGAATTTTTTTTTAAACCTCTCCAGTGTGAGGATTTATCGTTTGAAGCACACTCTCGATCGCTTTATACTCCATCTTCGATGCCTTCTGCGTTAATTGGAATGACCTTATACACACCACATCTTTTGCCGCCGCTGTCTTGAACCGCAGCTTAATTTGCCCCTTTGTCTCCGTCTCCCCTGCAACCTACATGCAAGCAGATATATGCTCCATAATAATTCCTTCAGAAAAATCGTATATTGAATTAAAGATGAACAAATGCTTAGAGTGTAACAAATATTCAAACATATTTGCTCCAGTCAAACTGGCAAAATTTGAAAATTATAATTCAGCAAAGCATTTGCTTTTATACCGAATGGCAGTCAAAAACGGGAAAAATTGAAAGTGAACAAGGGTGCGTACCTTGGGATCATGAATGAAGCTGTGACCAGACCTTGCATTTGGAGGCAACTCCCCGGTACACGAAAGCTTCAAGCACTCTATAATTGTCTGCAAATCCCCAATAAAAGGAAAGAACCCTTTAAACCAGAAAACTACATAAAGAAGTAATAGCTAAAAAAGAAAGAGAAGGAAGTGGAGGAATTACGGTTTTGCCAGCACCATTGGGGCCGACGATTAGGGTTAAGGGTCTAAAGAAAGTGATGACGTTTTTGTTCTCCGGGTCGAAACTCCGGATTCCTTTGATCAACATTTTATCCACCGTACTCATCTTCTTTTCTTCCTTTTTTTTTTCTTTTTCTTTATTTCTAACTTTCTAGTGTATTAGATTCTGGGCTGTATCTACTGAGCATGAAGCAAAGTCATGAAAGCTGAAAGAAAGAATTTCATGCAAACCGGCTGCTGACTCTACCGGGAAAATTTAAGCAAAGAAAGAGACTGGAAATATTATGCGATGCATAACTCGCAGGCCACAGCACAGTCAGGGTCGAAAAGGAGAGGAAGAAGACGGGAAAAAAGGGGGCTTTTTTCGCTCTTCCCGTCTCTGCTAAGGAAGCTAGTAGAAAAGGGCGGGCCGAGTATCTTTGGGCGTCGCCACTTTTTCCTTCCATATATAGTATTTCTTAACTTTTACCGTATCTTCAGAGAATATTTAAGAAGAAATACACAAGACTAGAACTAGAATTGGAATAGAAAAACCCAGAATCTTGTTGTCCAAGAATGAACTTTGCATTTTAAATTGTTTCAAGTCTGTTTAAGCCTTTGATTAAGTAAATTGCTTTCAATTCAATCCTGCCTGGAGCAAAAACACCCACCCCTACTATATTTGTGCCAAATGAATCCGACCAAAGATCATTTTGATCCTTAATCATGTCATTGGCATCACCTTGCCTCAAGTTTACAATTGTGCAATTAAGAACATCCATTTCAGAATGTGAAGATATCAATCTAAAACATACAAAATTCCGAATAGAGCGTTTCATCTAACATCTTTGAAAAATTTATTCAACAGCTTTTAAGAATTCCTAAGTTCCTAATACTACTAAGAACAAGAAAAGAAAAGAGAAAACTCCAGCAACACTTTGTGTAGAGATTCAACTCAGGTATACAAAATGAGACCTTCCAAATCCAACCGCATATGGTTGCCAACACAAGCATAGCAGCCCTCTGTTGTCATTTCGATTTTTTTCCTTGTTTCTTCTTGATAACTTCATCGATGTACATTATGCCCTTTCCTTTGTAAACTTCAGGGGGCTTGCAACTTCTTACAGTAGCAGCAAATTGGTGCACTCTGTCCTTGTCAATTCCAGTGCAACAAACAACATTGTTTTTGAAGCAGAAAACTCGGACAGCAGGAGGAACAGGTAGTTCAACCTCATGACTGTATCCCAATTTGAGAAACAAAAGTCGTCCCTCAGCTTCAGTCCTGGCTTTATACCCAACTCCCACAATTTTAAGAAAGCGAAAGAATTTGGCCTCCATGATGATTGAAACAGCAACCTGATAAACGAGGGTCAGTCAAAACAATATCGCAGTAAAGAGAAAACCATATATGCACAGAAAGAAAGTAAAAAAGCCATGTAACTCCCATTCTAATAAGTCCTTCAATACTTGCATTTTGGGTGTCTCAATGTGCAATCAATAAGAAAACTAGAATCTCTTTGAAATGTGAGTGACATAATGATAACTTAAAAGTGTAAACACATGCCAAATTTGTTGTACTGCAATTCACATTCATATAAAAAAGAGAGCAAAGGCTTTTCTCTCTTTCACATTTTAAGTCTGCCATAAACAGTAGTATATCCATGAAGGGCAGAACACTGAAGCCGGGTTCTTTATTTTGCTTCCTAAAAAACCTAAAAGCAAAATCATATTTTTAATTAACAAAGAACAATAGTTAGAACACACCACTTAGTACAATGCAAATTACTCTGCAAAGAAGAAAAATCATTCATTTTTCATATAAAAAGATTAATTCTTCGAAAATGGTTTTAGCTTCCGGAAGCAAAAAAACCCCAAAGCAAAAGCAACCAAATGGTACTTTAAGTAACAAGCAGAAATTAAGAACCAATTTGCATACTACAAACATTTATACAGCAGAAGTAACTCAACTCAAAGCTGGAAGATTTCAAAAAGAAACAACTAATCCACTCACAACAAGATTCATTCCTTTATTAGATTCTCAAGAACAACAGTTTCCAAAAATCATGCTTCAGATTAAGGGAGCTTAGGACCCAACAAATCATGCGATCGATTACCAGTCTGTGCTAATCGGACTTTCATTGGTGAATAAAAAGAAAAAGAAAGAAGAAGCGAAGTAAGGGAAAAAAGTATAGGCAAACCTGGTTATGGCGAGGCTACCGCCGTTTTCCTCGCCTCAAATCGGAAGAAGAGAAAGGAAATGCTCAACTTCAAAGTGAACAAAGGGTAAAAACTAAAAACTAAAAAGGTCGGGGGTGTGTTTCGACTCTCCAAGACCAGGAGGAGAAACGAAAAAAAGGAAAGAGAGAACTTTATATAACTCGGGCTAATTTGGAACATCTTGGCCCATTACAAGCCCAACCTGGTTCAACTCATTGCCCGTCACAGTTCAACCTCACCAGTCATCAGCTCGTCTACATTTTCGTAGGTCGAAGCTTGAAAATGCAGTTCGAAGAAACCAATAGTTTGGATTGGGATCAGAATTTCACTGAAGAAGTAATCCAATCAATGGACGCCATTGAAGCTACTCTTCAACCTTCTTCTTCTTCCTCTCCATCTTCTGTCGTCAAGAAACGTAAGTCCATCAGCCCCCAAGAAAATAACCCAATAACCCGCCGCCGGTTACCAGATTCCATTGTCTCTCCGTCACCTTCGATTCCATTTTCCTTGTCACGTTGTCAAGGTAGTATCATCTTCCCTCTTTCCCCGACAATTTTAAATTATGATGAAGCAATTAATAAACCATTGTTCTAAATGCTCGATTTGGCAGCTAATTCAAAGCTTAGATACCTGCCATTGAGATTTGGAGGTCAAATTCTGTATAGCAGAACGGAAGATGAGGTGGAAAAAGCTGCAATGCAGCTTTTGAAGATTCTTGAGACTAAGAAAAACGAAATGGGTCATGTTGCTGTCGGGTTTGATATTGAGTGGAAACCCTCTTTCCAAAGAGGTTTGTTGATTGCTTCTCTTTACGCTCCTTTCTTGTTACATTCATATTAGAACATATTTTTTCATCTTTAGTTCCTTCAAAACATTTCTAGAAACCAAAAAAATTTGAAAATTTGTCATTCTTACTATGAAACCTCTCTGAGTCTAACTGTCCAAGGTATGGTTTGGCTATTAATTTTGCTATTTTCTTTTCACTTCCGAAAGTAAAAGCAAAAGGCACAAATTGTGTCTAGATACGAAAAGGGGTAATAATTTTAAAGTTTTGAGAATGAAAATTGTATCTTTTTTGGTGGGAAATGCCTGATTTTAGTTAAAGATTATGTTGGAATTGGGGCGGGAGCAGTATTTCTTTGGTACTATAGACGTTGACTTTCTGTATGCATTTGGGTAGTTAAGGCTTAAGAGGGATGAAGATGGCTTTGTGGCAGTTTCCGGGGTTTGGGGCTAGATAATTGTTCAATTTAAAAGTAAACAAACGCTGCTTTAGAACTTCTTCCTGAGTGTTAGTTGCAATGCTGCCCAGTGGTTTAGGAACCAAAACTATGCTTCCATCCTTGCATCCATCTCAACTATGTATAGTGAAAGAGTTTCAAAATTTTGGGTCAGAGTCTTTACTCTCATTGGTTAAGCTTTTACAACAGGATGATAGTTATCAGAGTTTGTTAAGCCAAGAATTGGTTCCATTATATTCTATGGATTATCATTTATAGTGAAATTGTGGTTCTGCAGGTATTCTGCCTGGTAAGGCAGCAGTCATGCAGATATGTTTTGACTCTAACTATTGTTATGTGATGCATATTTTTCATTCTGGTATACCTCAAAGTCTGCGGTTTCTTCTCGAGGATTCCACAACAATAAAAGTAAGTGATATCTTTAGATTATGTGCATTTATTGGCATCCCAAATCTTTAAATTTTTACATCTGGATGGTATATTTAGTTCTTAGTATTCTCAAGTAATGCTGACAAATTAACAGGTTGGAGTTGGAATTGGTGGCGATGCTGTCAAGGTGTTCAGTGATTATAATGTATCTGTCAAAGCTGTGGAAGATCTTTCACATCTAGCAAATCAAAAGATCAATAGTGATTGCCAATATTGGGGTCTTGCATCTCTCGCTGAGGTGCTTGTTTGCAAAGAGGTATCCTGGGGTTCACTAAAGCAGTCTTTCATCTGTACTTAGATACTTATGACAAAAATAAAAGGGTTTCTGTCATGTTTTCTATGAGAATACTTGTGCTCGATATCTCGCTTTCCTATTTGTTTTGAATTTTGGTGTTGGCATTCTCAGATTATAAGTTAATAACTAAGCAGTTGGTTTATTGACTTTATTCCTTTATCTCCAATGTTAACTTCAATAGTTTCTGGTGTGATGACCATTTTGATAGTTTTAGTCCTACATGCTGGATTGGTAATTTCAGAAAATTACTTAGTATCTGTTATTTTTTTTATGCTTTTAACTTCAACAATTTCTGGATTAACAACCATGTTCAAGAACCTTATAGCTCCTACTAGCTCACTCTTTGTTCTGTAGGATTAGAACTCATACCTCATTCCGGTTTCAATGGTATATCTACAATTGGGTTTCTTCATCCTTTGTTTACCTCTCTCATTATTGCTGCTTATAAACCCTAATAGATCAGTTACTTCCTAGTTGAAAAGAATATATGGGATTAATGGACTAAATCATCTTAGACAAACCTAATGTGTATTAGTTCTCAACTGGTATGGTAGTTAGCAATATATTTGCCTTCCAGTGATTTTATTTGGTTTGAGCTCCCCTTGAGCAGAAAGACTGAACACGTGTTGGGAAATCTTAGTAAAATTTGTTTATTGCAGCTTCCAAAGCCCAAGAGAATTAGGTTGGGAAACTGGGAGGTATGTCCTTTATCCAAGGATCAACTACGCTATGCTGCAACAGATGCTTTTGCATCATGGCATTTATACCAGGTGAAATTACAATTATAATATCATCTTCTATCTTAAATGTAGAGAGGCTTGGATATTGATTGTTGTTGACTTCATTGTGATTTTTTGTTGTTTTTATCGCTGTTACAGTTATTATTACTTACAGCACCATCTTTTGCTTGTTTTTTGGTTTATACCGACTAGTAGCTTGTTGATGAATTGCAGGTATTAAAGCAACTCCCAGATGCTGTAAATGAGACAACAGATACAAGGGAAAGTATTCCAACATCATGATTTTCGAAGCATAGTTAGATATGAATTTCTGTGCATAATGTCATTACTAAGTTAAAAGCTTCTGGCTTTGCCACCATTCGATCTCAGTCAATAGAGAGAGAGAGAGAGAGCCAAAGGCCAAGAAACAAAGAGGTTCAGCACCGGAAGTTCCGGGTGTAGTTGCAGCTGTTGTTTATTGATTCATAATACTATACAGCAAGTCATGCTATATACCTACCCAGATGATCAGCATCATTCATAATCTAATATCTTCCTTATCAGAACAAGTATTGTAGTAATTTTGTCAAGTGACTAAATTCACTGTAATTTGTCCTTTTCATTTTCTTTATAACACTATCTACTTCAGACTGGTTTCATATGTGTACGCACTTGTCGAATTTGAGCTTCTTAACTATAATCCATTCCTTTGGTGAAGTTCTAATCAAAATTTGGCAAGATTATTTTTCCTTAGATAATTTATTTAAAAGCAAGTTGCTCAAATATGCAGTCAAAGTTCACCAAAGAACAACATTCGATCAAAATTTGGAACAGGTGGAGGTAGTGACAATGTGCAAAACAGAGAAAATACAAGCGTGCAAGCACTATAACAGTCCCACTAATCATTCATGAAATTTGGAGTATAGGGACAAAATAGGATTCCCATTTCCTAAAGCAAAATATTCAAGGGAAATGGTACAAGCAATGGGACAACAACAGTAAATGAGTTTGATCCTACTAACTTTGATCAACACACCAAAAGAACCCCATAAAAGCACAAAAGAAACCGTGGGAAGATAGAAGAACAAAATCTTTGATGTAAGCTAGAACTGTCGTAATCCGGTGGTCCATGATGGACCTCCGTTTTTCCCGGTTGTTATGAACTCAAAAACCCAACAAGCCACATGCCTTAGCACATGGCCAAGAGCCAACAACATTGACCCCCCACCCAAAAATTGTTAAAGAAAAAACACCCTTTCTGTCCATTTCTCTTTGTTGGCTACTTCCAAAGAAAAAAAAAGGGGCCAATTGTTAGCTAAACAGTTGATTTGATGATCATTTTAGCCGCAAAAGGTAATCTTGTCCCTTCTCCACTTCCAAGTCCAGCTTATGCTGTTCAGCCACTTGTTATAGCCCTCCCACTCTCTTTTGAGTGATCACCACCTATAATGTGGCATTTTATTGACTTGTAAGTTTGCTCCAAGGGTACCCAATTTCCCATAGTCCCACACTCGACCTTTCTATAGCCAACCTATCCTATGTTGAAAAATGGACCAGAGTCTCAAATTTTCTTGAGAAATCATAGCACTAGACTAGAATAGCCAGATATCTTATTATATTTACTGTGGCAAAAATATCATTACCTACACCTTGGCAATTAGACAAATACAGAGAATGAAACTTATGTGTGAGATCATTTGGCCGAAATAACAACTTATCAATTGAGTCAATCTTTCGCGTCATATCATATTAATGATTATGCTTTTTAATTTCAATTTTCACAAATCATATTCTTAGTTGATAACTTTTAACCATTCTTACTTAATAACAATCAAATTTGTATAATTCCATAGCAATATACCACTATAGTTTATCTACCACTTTTCTGCATTAGGGATATATACCCTTTTTTTTTTCTTTTAAGAAACTTCACCGGTTTAAGTAAAATTTTACGAAACTTTTGTAAAAAACCAAGGCCTGCAAGTTAATGGGCTTTGTGCCTTTGTCCAGTCCTTAAGTAGGCTTACCATGAGACATGGATCTTTCATGAACTATGTATGATTCATAACGTAAAATTATAGAATTGTACCTCAAGCAGAAAAAGAGATTTCAATATATAGCGAAACAATGTCACAAGACTTACATATTTCTACTGAGTAGGTAGTGAGAGAGACGGTGCAGCAGGAAGAGGAAGGACCATCTGAATCAGATTCAATGCTTTATGCGAAAGGGGCTTATGAGTGCAAATATAATTGATTTTTCAGCTGGTTGCAGATAAGGCCTGAGACATAGATTGAAGCTGCAGACCCAATGGGTTACCTTACTTTCCTAGAAAACATCAATGCAGACACACATATGATCACCAAACAGTACTCCCACTTCGGTACAATGAAGATCGACATCTTCTTGCAGTTATTACAAAGATAAATGTTAACGAATCTCGTCTACAAAGCAAAACTACTTGCTGAGGTATTATACTTTCTATATCTTCTGCATTCAAGACGAAGACTATAAGATTTTATAAGGAGAAAAAGATACTAAAACTCAACTAGCTGCTAGGTAGCAACTAGCAACCATATGTTTTTTCGAAGGAAAAAAAAAATGGCTGCCATGTGGCCACAAAACTTAAAAGGAGTTGGGGACAACTTCAATCGTCCTCAATGGCCCAAAAATGTGTTGGGGACGACCGCAATCATCCCACGGCTTGTCAACCCTCAAAATAGTGTCCCCAAAGCCTTACGGGACAACTGCAATCATCCTACTGGTTCTATGGACATAAGAGGAGGTGCCAATTATAAGGAGCAAAAAGATTTATCTTTGGGAAATAGTCATCAAGAAGGAATGAAAGATCAGAGTGAAATATATTATGTACAAAAGTTTGTCTTTATGAGAAACATTTACCTTTGGCTTTGTGACGTGGACGAAGTACTGTGGCATCATGCTTATCAAATATGGGAACCCTAACGGACCATGGTTGTGGTCTGGTTTTTTGCCACATTTGAGTATAAATGTGAACATGTAATTGGTTCTTACGCTAAGCATGTGCGTGGGCCTTCAATTATGTGGTGTCTCTATCAATCTCCATCTCACTCACTTATTACCTATGGCCATGTGAGAAGAGAATGAGATCCCATTCTTCGACCAACACCCAAAACCTTGAATATGTGAAATGATAAGTCCCAAACATGGAAAAATTTTGGAAACCATATAAATTCCATTGTCTGGCAGGTAATTTACGATGGCCATGCACATTTAGATCGAGTATCGTTTTATGATAAAAAAGATCGACTCTTTTAGTATTTTGTGATTCAATGCAACGTGATCTAAATTTATTACATATTTAATAGTTTGAGAGCAGCATATTAAGTATCCGAGGCTTGGTTAATTAAACAGGTCACTCACCTACTTTAGGAGTTAGAATTCTCGCATTCTAAGATTTGAGGTGGTTGAATCTTTAACACATCACATTTGTATGCATGGTAAATTATTAATTCAGGCATGTTGATACCGACTTCTCTGAAATTAGATTTTTTGCTACCTCTAATAAAGCCACATTTCAATGATTGTGAGGAAGAGGGCAAAAAGGTTGTTAGGGTTGGGGGGATGCTGGGAGTTGAAGAACATATCATGCATTGCAGCCACTGATTGTGGAGCGTTTTCTCTGGTTTTCATCATAAACATTTGAACGTTCGAATTGAGAAATCCCACATAGAATCAATTAGTAATGACGTAGAACAAGAACCAAATAGAGTTTACATTCAATACCATGTTACATTTCTTCTTTTTTGTATAAATCTTCTGATATCTCCAATATATAGTTACATTTAGATCCGACTAAGTCGGAATTGATCGAGTCTCGTCGGACCCAAACAAGAAACCATGTTATATTAATTTTAAGTTCTAAAAACCTTTCAAATTTATATTCTGAATTTGAAGATATATTTACTGTTTCATATTATCAAAGAGGTTTATATCGATGCATGCATGTGGGAGTCTAAAATATGAGTTGGAAGCATTAATGAAGAAAGATATAAAATTGGGCAATAAATTCATCCGGGTGTACTACCAATTTGTTTGCAACAATAACCCAAAAGGACAAATTGGGAAATATAAAACTTGTTTCGCCCCGATAATGCACGTTTGCCACATTTTTGAGTCTAAACTACCCAGTATTGAATATTTGATTGCTTTTGTTACAATCAATTTTAAATTCTTGGCTTGAGCTTGTTCATGGTCCCCAACATGTACTCACGCGGTACTAGCTATCTCGCGCTAGCTAGGCTTGAAAACGAAACCCATTTTAAGTACGAGCTTTCATATTCGAATCCCTCACTAATTACAAAGATTAAAGAACTTCTAACAGAGATAGATGTGACAATTAAACAGAGATTAAGTACTCAAGTTTAGATTAACTGATAATCACTTCATGTTTGAGCCATTTTCAGTCCGAATATATATAATTGGACCATAAGTATATATAGAAAGGCCATACTTGGAAACTGATGAACAAGAGCAATGGCTGACCTTTGTTTTGAAGCTGATCACGAGGTAAACATTTCAACAAACATTCTAGAAAAAAAAAAATCAGTCCTTTTGAGCAAAAAGACAGCGAATGGGCGAAGTGTTTCAAATCCTCTGCGTATATATAATGAACCGACACATCAAATCATTATCACAGCAAAATAAGACTTTCCCCTTGACAATGCACTTCGTCTCCTGTTGCAGCTAGCCCCCACACCACATTCTTTTTACTCATGATTTGTCCTTCGGAAATTGAGAGCTCCATATCACAATATTTGAGATTTTAATTCTTAGTCAAGAAATAGATCTAATTTTATATATATTGAGCGGTTCTTGTAAAATCCGTATCAAGATTCCGTATGTTATTCTAAGTTTAAACCATAACTTTCAATTATATATAAGCCTTAAGTGATTCCTTTGAAACCGACCTCTAGGCTAAGCTGCAGGTGGCTCGCTAATTCCAAGATAAAAACAAAAACCCACAAAATAAATTTCGAAAGACAAAAAAAATCCAAGCTTTGTACATTATTGGAATCAATCAATGTGTCGAGTAACTTGTATCCGTAAAGAAATATAAAAGTTTTGGTCCATGTTACACGTTGTAAGGGCTGGATACTTGGATTCTATTTCAGTTACTTTCAAGATTAATAGTATTTCAAGATAATACGTGTTGTTTTGTTGTGAATAGATGATTGATCTAATTGGGTAGCTCCAAATTGATAGTTTCATTGCAAATTGGAAGCTCGGACACTACATTCCTAAACTGTTAATTGAAGTAGATGATTAACGGGGTCCATACCATCCCCATCTCTATTGCCTTGTTTTGCACATAATTAACGTCACTAGCATGATTCCATTCCCTCAAAGTACACTATATATATATTTTTTGGTATAAACATCTAGATCCAATAGCAACATATTAGACCTCGACTAATTCAAAGTTGAGTTACGTCGAATATCAAATGAGAAGTATATAATTTTTTGCATTCATAAATCTCAAACTTTTTTTTTTGGATGAAATGTTTTGAGTTTTCATTCCAATAAACAGTGAAAATTGCTATTTATACAATAAAAGCTCAATGTGAGCAACAAAAAGAATACATGTTTCTGACTGTTCTGTTAAAAATAGTCAATAAGAACAAATCAAATACATTCTACACTAAGTCTCCAATTTTCAGCTAGCAGTGAGTTGATGCAGTCCCTATGAATATTATTAAGCCCATACAGTCTTAATCTCACAACCTCAGTAATCAGCTCAAACACACCAGAAGGTTCCTTTGTTGGAGCTCCATAAAATCTATTGTTTCTCTCCTTCCAAATGAAATGGCAAAGAGCACTCCAAGCTATTTTCAAAACAAAGGAAATAAGAGCTTTTCCTTTGCACTTGGTAGAGATCCAATTTCAAACTTAGAATTTTATTTGAGAGATATTAAGGCTATGTTTGGTATGAAAAAACATTTTCTGTTTTCATTCTCTAAAAAATACAAAGAAACTAGCATCTAAAATATATGTTGTGAAAGGAAATATATACATGTTTTAGAAAATGAAAATGAAAATGGACAAATAAATGAGATTAGAAAAAATTGTTCTAAATTTTAAATCTATTTTTATTTTCATTTTCTAAAATATGTATACATTCATATAAACTATAGACACTTAAATGGTGATTTTTTTGTATTTTTTAGAAAATGAAAACAGAAAATGTTTTCATGTACCAAATATAGCCTAAGTTTCTTCCACTTGATCCAATAGAGGTAGGTTCTCAAATAACATTATTTATACTTAATTAGTAGTAATTAATTTAGGCATAAATATTCCACATCCTATATTTGAATAAATGAAAAAAAAATAGAGTTAATATGTACTTTTAATTAAATAAATAAACACACACATCATGTTCATGGCTATGAATTAAACTTCAGATAAATCTTAGTATTATTAGGTTATAAGCTCGTCATTATAATATCTACTTTGCAGAAACTTGAATAATTTAAATAAAATTAAATATGGATATTAACGTCAAAAGTAAGCCTACATTGTAGAAGAAGCCGAAAATCGCGGGACAACTTGTCTAATAATATCCAGATCATCACATACAGATTTGAGAGCACAATAATTGGAATCGTGAAAAATAATTTTAAAAGGAAAAAAGGAGAGAAACAAACAAGAGCTAATTAATTAATAAGAAGTATTTGAGGAAATCGCCAGTGGTTTTTCATGACTATCAAATTCGTTTTAAGTATGCTTTCTTGTTGATATGTTCGTATTATACGCCCGTGATTTTGGTTGTTATTTGACTTTTTAAGGTCAAAGTCAAACCACTTCTTTTCCATTTCTTTCCTTTTTTTTTTATGATCTTTAATTATGCTTTTTTTTCCAATTTAATTTATTTAAATTTAATATGCCATATATACTTATATATATTTTTAAAGCTTGATCAATAAACATTGGAAGATATTTTTCAAAGATACACTTATTGATTAAAAAGTAAAAAAATAAGAATATTATATATATATATATATGGTATTTTATATGCAAATTACATATATCTCTTCTTCTTCCTCTAATTATATGATAAGCAAGCAATTCTTGCAAGTTTTGTATTCCGACAATATTCTGATTAGATTCAAGAAGCTGTGGAATTTTTAACTTTATTTTCTATAACACTTTAAGAAATAATTAAGAAATCAAATTCAAAACGTGTAAGTTTAAATTTCCTCTCATTTCAATCTCTGGGATTTACAATAAATTAAATCGCATATATATGATCACCTTGACTTGAATTGCAGTTGGAAATTAAATAACAAAGCTTTCAGCTAAATAAAAGATTTTTCTCTTTACATTTCTATTAATTACTTTCTGTAATTATCCCTACAGATTAGTTGCCAAATTATAATTAGCAAGCGGTTCTGGAATACGGTCTGCCGACAATTTGTATGGAGCTGAGGAAGAGAAAGAAAGAGAGAGAAACGTCCTTTTCCAATTTCTACACTCTGCTACTTAGCCACTTTTACAAATGGAAAACGACTTTTCCAAGTTGTGGGACTGCCCATATCACCGTTTAATTATGCTACGTATTTTCGTTTGTCCCTGTGATGTTGGAGAAAATTACCAATTAGGGGCTGGCACGAGTAGCAAATCCATTTATTATAGAAAATACATTGATTCGAGTTCTTATTATCTCATAATCTTTTTGACAAATAACCCGTAAATCATACAAATTTCATAAAAAAAAAATCCACAAATCCTTACAGATGTTGGTAGGTTATACGGATCTTACAAGGTACGATAGCCTCCTACTGTTTAGGATCCTAAACATTTCCATTATGTCATCTTTTTGTGCTATAATAATTCATATCTTTGATGATTAGGAAGACATCAACACACTACATTATTTTTTTTATCTTGAATATGTATATATATTATGTCGTGAAAAAGACTTACAATGGATAGGGATAGTGGCTACATATTCTTTGTCCTGTTTTCATTAAAAAAAAATAAAAGAAAATTTCTTGATTTTGGATAGAAAAGACTTAAGAGAGTGGGGGGTGTGAGCCCATTCAAAACCACGACATCTAAACTAAAACTAGCTTATTGTTTCTTTTCAAGATAGTGACCTTGTTTTCAGTTTTACTACTAAAATTAATTAAGTGTGACATCAACCATACACATACATCTCTCTTCTTTTCTTCTTTTCAAACGCCTTTTTAATGTAATTGAATTTGAAGCAAAGATATCATGATTGGTTGGTAATAAACCGCTTTCCCTCAATTTTCCTTCTCCTTCATTGTTTTGATCAAAAGCAAAAAATCTTCGTTCCTACTGTTAAATCAGTAAGCCAGAGGGACCAACTAGGAGCTCATAGTCATCAAAATAGTGAAGTGATCATCAACCTTTGTTTTTGTTAGTAATAGTGTTTTAATAAAGTAAAATTTTAGGAGTAAGGAGTGTTATCTCATCAATCTCTTTGGGGATTTATAAAATTATTTTTTGTGGAGCTTTCGAATTTAAAAATTGACTATCAATGAGGTTTTGAAGAGTTCGAATTCGAATGTCTTTTAATATTACTAATCTAAGCTCTTATTACTTAACTTAAATTGGCAAGTGATTAGTGTTTTATGGGATCTTTTCCTTCTCCTTATTTTCCAATTTTAAACGTAACGTGGCCCATTAAGGTGGGGATATTGGGGAAAGACCCGACAAGATGGGATTCTATTTTGACAGCCCTGGCTATAATTAGTTAGCAAATTCAGTCAATACTAGTTGTTAGTCAATGATTTTACTGTGGAAGTTTGTTAAGGGCGACTCGAAAACCTAGATACCCTTCACATCCTATTTCACCTAATGCTAGTAATAGTCAGTGATCAAGCATGCTTTTTTCTATAGAAATGGATCTTATTTGAGCATTAAAATAGTGAAATTATATATGGGCATAGCTTTTTTGAGGAAAATTATGGGCATAGATCTATGTATAGTAAGATATATAGATGGGAATTTCAACTGATTACCAACGATCGTTGGGTGGAGTGGATGAGGGCTCCATTTCCTTTAAGCATGGCCTAGGTTCGAATCGCGAACTCAACATGTGTATGGAATTTGTGGTTGTTGGGAGGGTCGCCCCCAGAAATGGGCCTCTGCAGTACCCGATCCAGATTAGTCAGGCCAATCGGGCTTGGATACTGGACGGTCATAGACCAAAAAAAAAAAAAAAAAATTTCAACTGATTAATCTATGTTTAACTTGTTTTTAGTTGGCCAAAAAAAAACTTGTTTTTAGTGAAAAAAAACCAAGGATTGCAATTAGGTAGGTGATCTTGTCAACAAAAATTCTACTACCTTCCTTTGATCTATTAACTTTCTCAATGTGGAATTGAGTAACTAATTCTTTTGTTAATTAACTACTTCAACACCAACTGCCTCAAACTCAGCACGCACAAATACACTAATTAATTACGATTATGGACATATTTATCATTTAATCAGATGCTCGGATTAATTAAAGTACATGCCAGTGTAAAAATTCAGCAAGCAGTATTGTATAAGATCTCATATGCATTCACCACATAAAACTTGTGAAACCCATGAAAAGCTTTTTTTTTTTTGATAAAAAAGGTTTAAGTGAGGGGAAAATTGTCTCAGTTCAGGATTAGGGTATGTCACAAATCTTAAAAAGGATTGACAATAATACTTACAGATCACTCATTAATGAGGACTATTAACACGATTCGAACCTCAAACTTTTTAAGTATATATCCAAAACCTTATCAACTCAATCTACCTGAATTGTCACAATTATTTTTTTTGGCAGAAAACCCATGAAAAGCTTAGCTCTCTCTCCCTAGAAAACCAAACTTTTTCTGAAAAGAAAAAGAAGGAAAAGGGAAAAAGCTTGACAGCGAGCTACCCAATGGCCAGCAGCTAGCTAGGAATTGGAATCACTTAAATTTGAGGGAGACCCACCAATTTTTACTTTCATGCTATAAACAGATATGCCAAAATTGGTCAAAATGGTGGCTCCACCTAGCTAGCATCTTCCTTTATTTTCTTTTTCAAAAGTTCTGCCTTGCAAATCATTGAGTCTTCCCCGAAATCTACCGTTAAATAGCGTACAATCTCAACACTATTTTCTTGTTGGAAAAATTGTAAAATACTATATTATAACCAGGCCACAAGACAATAGTCTTAATATTACATTACTTTATTATTCTTTCGTATGCATGTAAGAATTTCTTCTCTTACGAGAGGTAAGGTACATTATAGATATGACGTACTGATCAACTTATATATCTGTTTTCCAGATTTCATGCTCCAAAAGAAACAAAAGCAAACCACATAATTTTAAGTTCCGAAACTTTGTCAAAAAAGAAATTGATTCCCAAAGTTCCAAAATCCAATCACTTTTACGAACAATTAGAGCTATAAATTAATTTGTATTCAGCATTAATTTGTCAAATCTGACGATGGTTTTAGCATAGGAGAAAGAAAAAAACAAATGCTGAAATTCTGAAACAATAGTTTCCGGGTTGGGCCGACAAATCCACTGAGAATCCTCCCATTTGGATATGATCGAACATTCTTATCCATTGAATAAATCATTAATATTTCTAAGTGCCCTATGACCCACACCCATCTCCATTAATAAATATTAACCCAATGGGAAGATTTTATTTGTTCTACACCTAAAAGGAAATTCGAACCTGCTGCATTACAACTTCATTCAAACCTTAATTTGTAAATGTCTAATTGCTTCATCATAATACTTCCATGCATTTGAAGTGCCAACCAGCCGAAACGCGTAATAATTCTAATATTCTTTAATGATAGTATCTTTTTACCTAAATTTCAACAAATACTTTTTTTTCATATGCTAGTTTCCCACTAGTAGCACAAACTAGAAAATAGAGACTAACGTCTTGGGCTCGGTTGACTTTGGGATTCGACTTACATATAGGAGGTAAGGAAAAGTACTTGCCTAGTGAAAGTGCAAGGTTTCGAGTTCTGCATATATTTCTATATCTAACCATCTCGGTTGAAGAGAGAATTCATCTAATTTTTTAATTCACAATGAGTTTACATTATAGTACTGATCAATTAATAACATAACCGTCGATTACGGTAGCAATATCTAAGTTAGGCCTAAACAAACTTGCAAGTGCAAGAAATTGTAAACTTAATTAATTAGTAGTATAAGGAAGCATATGGTTGCTGACTGACCATAAATCCATTTGCATATTCTATGGCATGATTCAAAGTCAAGACAGAAGAATGTGAATGCCCTACTTAAAGTCAAAGCACCAAACTGGAAATTCTAGATTATTGTCTTGCCCTATATATAATATTTATTTTTAATCTTAAATTTGGATTTTGGCCTTATCTATAATATTTCTATATATGTATATATTGGTATGATAAAAAAACTCTAATTATATATGAGGAGGGATCCACTTACATCCAGTGTAAAACTTTTAGTTTTACACCCTTTTTATAACTCGTCGCACGATTAATATTTTAACGATCCGACCGTTGGATTTAAAGATATATTCGAATCTATCATGCACGTAAAATTTCAAGTCAATCCAATACTTTTATGATATCGATCTAGACTCTAACATTTTTAAATATTTTTAATATATATTTAACGGTGAAAAATTCTATCACTTCAAAACATATGCTAGACATTTTAAATTAACTCGAAATTTTACATGCACGATGTATGTGAATAGAGCATGAAATTCGACGGTCGGATTAATTAAATATTAATCGTACATTAAATTACGAAAGGGTGTAAAACTCTTAATCTTACATCCGGTGTCAAATGATCCCTCCTCATTATATATTATTATTTGATTGATATTTATATCTTGGCATGTGACAAAGAGACCGACGTCTCAGTCTCACACGGAATGATAGGGTGAAAGGGGGAATATGAGTTATGGCCCCAAAAGATTGAAGGTGCCCTTGGAACCTTCCCTTGCATTTCCTACCACCTAGCATCTTCCACCGTTGAGAAAAATTAAAGACACTTTTCGGTCCCATTTGTAGGACCCATGTCCGACGTCAAACCCATGTAGCTAGGCCTTTACATTTATCAAATTGGATGGCTTATATAAGAAAAATAAATAGTTTGAGTTATCCGAAACTCAAAATAACGTTTTCCTTTTTAACTCGAAACGAAGATAGATTAGAGATCTCTTAATCTCTGGTTTTGGCCTTTGGGAGGGGTTAGCAATGATAAAGCTCTCGTATTGTGCGTTGAAAAAGGAAAATTGTAAATAAATAAGGACATTTTAAAGAAACTGCCCTTCTATTTCTCATGAATTATAAGGACCTCCTTATGAAAAATATAAAAATTCATGTGATGTCTGATTATTATTACTGTTTAAAGTTGTTATATATATGAAGGATCAAACAAGGAAATTATCAATATATAACTAACACATGTTAAGACGAGTGAAAGAGTTTGTTGTTATTTATTAAATAAAATTTCGGATTCGAGAGTCTAATATTATTATTTGATATAGGAGGTTTCATAGAAAAAGGCAATACGAAACTGTTAATATATCATTACAAATTAATTCTAAAGCCAATCTATATATACAAGAATGAGCGAACATTATCTGGCTTTTTTTTTTAGTTGAGGAATATAACTTTTGTTTGAGTATATTTTTCGATTTTATTCCCCAAAAAGGGAACATTTAATTATTAAAGAGATATATGAATAGTTTATAGTATAATCTTTATTAGATCTAGAACATTCATTAATACGTTGTTGTGAATTTCAAGCCAAGGTACTCTCCTTATTCAAATCAGGATCCAATTAAACTTTAATAAAATCAATGTACTTGAATCTAGATCATACTTATAAAAAAAAATTAATTCAGGGTTTCCAAGTCACATTCCCTACTTAATTAGGAACATAAATGGTTTCTCCCAAAATCATTTTCGTTTCAATTTACCATAATCCTTATATACTTTTCAAGTCGTTTTGAGTGATAAATGGAATGAATTAATGAGGCTTGAAATTAGTTTTCAACACAATGAAAAAATAAATAAAATTTTCCCAAAAATGACCCCATCCAAACACGTTTTTCAGATAAATCATAGTTTGGTTAACTTTTTTCCACTTTTAAATAAAAATCTATTCCAAAAAATATGTATGTTGACAAAAAGCTACAATTCCCAGCTCACCAATGGGGAAAATAAAGTCATGATTGAGATCACCGACGCGGCAAGTTTCTTGTCTTGCACCACCTAAATCAAATTAACTTCTATATATCAGATTAAAGTAAAAAATGTACTCAGCAATCAGCATAATTATTTTGTGAAAGAAAAGACCCAATTTCAGAAGATGAAGCCAAACCTTAAATTCTTGTCGGTAATAATCTAATTAACAATAAAAACAAAAAGCACAAAAGTTGATAAGTTTATAAGTTTTCAACCTATAAGACTTAAGTAAACAAGTTATGATTAATGGTCACATTATTTTAAACTAATTTTTTCAGTTCAAACCCAACCTTCCCCAGAGAATGCCTTCAAAAACATTGATAATCGTCCAAAATTGCCATAGATTAATTTTTAATTTCCGTGTGAAATGAGTGGACTGCCCACAATTTCCCAAATAGTCAGATCTCTTTTTTTTGTCCCTTTGATTTTCCTTCCAGCCTAATAAAAAAAATGTAAGAGGGCTATGAGCATTTCAGAATTCTCTGCTCAAGGTAGAATATTAGGATAAATAGTAGAGAATATGTCCATGCTACTTGATGATGCTACTTGGTCTAAGATTGCATATGTTATTGACATTTGAGATTGTCGAGGTTTAAATCTTAGATGTTAAGTTAAATGTATAATTAATATTTTATCAATAGATTATACGACTGTTAACTACTTATATAGGTAAGTTAATATTGGCCGTTTTAGATGCGCCAGAAGCTTAATAAGAACCAAGAGATCATGAACCCACCATTAAGACAAAGGCTCAAATGGAGAAAGAAAGAAGGTTAGTAATGGAGCAAGAATGAAGTCATTAATTAATGAAATTTACACATTTACACAAAAATGGAAGTACTAGCAATAGTAGGGAAATGGCATGGGAATGGGTAGGAGAGGAGGAGAGTTGGGAGAAGTCTTAGTCTTGAAATAGCAACACGTGCGGAGCACATGGGGGAATGGGTTTTTTTTCCTTTCTCTACAGAAGAAGATAGCTGGCAAATCCCATCTCATCATCTCCCATCCATTTGCATAATAATAATGTAATGTAAATTGATACATAAGAATTGTAATTACAAGTGAAAACAGGGGGCATTTTCATCATCCCATTTATTGCTAGCTTTCCATCTGTAATGTAGTGAAGCTAGTTAAAGAACCAAAAACAAAGAAAAGTGGTCTCCAACCAACACCAACCCCTGTGCCTCCCGGCCCCCTTCTGCCTCTCTCTCTCTCTCCCCCTGTTTTTTCTTCCTACCAAGTCTTTCACCGAATCAATCTCTCTCTGTCTTTATAATCTTCCATCCACACTCTTCACAACTTCAGGGCTCAACCTCAAGCATCAAGCTCTCTTCTTTTCCACATTGAGCCCTTCCCTCTCTTCCCCATTTTCATTCGTCTCTTCGGCCCCAAGAGGAGAAAAGAAACAAACCAGACGACGAATACAATAGAAAACAAAACCAAAAACAGAGATTAAGCATGCCTACACCACCAGATACAAGCAAAACCGTGAAACTAGAGAGATACAACAGCTATCTCCGAAGACTTCACAGCACAAAACTCCTAAATGCTTCTTCTAAACTTCTCTTCCGTGTAACCCTTCTCATTGCTTTAGTTTTAATTCTCTTTTTTACCATTAACTACCCTCCTCTTTCAGACAATCCCCAGCACGGCCCTCCTCACCAGCACCACCACAGCTTCCTCTCTACCTCTATTTTCTCCACCTCCCCTGGCGGCGCCGCCTGGGAGAAACAAGTCCGCCACTCTTCCACTCCTCGTAGACCCAATGGGTTCTCTGTTTTAGTCACGGGGGCCGCCGGGTTCATTGGCTCCCACTGTTCACTCGCTTTGAAGAAGCGAGGCGATGGAGTTCTCGGTTTGGACAACTTCAATAACTATTACGATCCTTCTTTGAAAAGAGCCAGGCAAAACCTTTTGACCAAGCACCAAATTTTCATCGTCGAAGGTGACTTGAACGACGCACCCTTGTTAACCAAGCTCTTCGATGTCGTGCCATTCACTCACGTACTCCACTTAGCAGCTCAGGCCGGTGTACGTTACGCCATGCAAAATCCACAATCTTACGTCAACTCGAACATTGCGGGATTTGTTAACCTACTGGAAGTAGCCAAAGCAGCAAACCCTCAGCCATCCATTGTTTGGGCTTCGTCGAGCTCCGTTTATGGCCTCAACACCGAGAACCCATTCTCGGAACGAGACAGAACCGACCAGCCAGCTAGTCTATACGCAGCTACGAAGAAAGCCGGAGAAGAAATTGCCCACACTTACAACCATATTTACGGCCTTGCCCTCACAGGACTAAGATTCTTCACAGTTTACGGCCCCTGGGGAAGACCCGACATGGCTTACTACTTCTTCACAAAAGATATCCTACAAGGCAAGCCCATTGACATCTACAAGACGCAGGATCAGAACGAGGTGGCGCGTGACTTCACATATATTGACGACGTCGTGAAAGGGTGTTTGGGGGCGTTGGACACAGCGGAGAAGAGCACCGGTAGCGGTGGCAAAAAGAAAAGCGCGGCCCAACTGAGAGTGTACAATTTGGGGAACACCTCCCCCGTCCCTGTAGGGAGATTGGTGTCCATCCTGGAAGGATTACTGAGCACAAAGGCCAAAAAGCATGTGATCACGATGCCAAGAAATGGGGATGTGCCCTTCACGCACGCCAATGTGACCTTAGCCTACAAAGATTTCGGGTACAAGCCCACCACAGATTTAGCCACGGGCTTGAGAAAGTTTGTGAAATGGTACGTTAGTTATTACGGAATCAAGCCGAGGGTAAAGAAGGAAACTCAACACACCGATGAATCCGGTTGAGGCACTGAGTCTTCAATCTTCATCATCAATCACATGGTTGGGCCTTTTTTTCTATTATTCCTTCCACCCCTTAATTTCTTTTTTTGTTTTTTTGTTCATTTAATTTTGTTTTTTCCCCTTTTTTTTAATTTTTAGAGTTAATATTGTGGTCCTATGATGTAAAAAGAGGATCAAATTGTTGCAGCTGTTGTTCGTGTAGCATATAGGTATAGATTTTGATGATGATGATATAGAAAATGATAAATATGAAAGAAGAAAAAAGAAAGAGAAAGGGAAAGGAGGAAGAAAGGTGTAGATCTGTGGAGATGAGGTGTAATAATGTGGTAGGGTCTGCTAGAAGGATGCATATCCTGGCCGTTCATTTTTATATAAAAAGGCAAAAAAAAAAAAGAAATTGTGATTTGAACAAACAATGATGACAACAAGATTCTTCTATTTCTAAATGCATTTATTTTTTCTTTTAATTAATTTTTGTTACATTATTTATTTCACATGTTATTGTTAATATCATTACTGCTTTGTTTTGGTCATAATAAGTTTTGCTTTCAAGGAATGCAATAGAGGGATCAGAATCAGTAGAGGTGTTATGTATTTCTTCTATATCTTTCTTGCTTCTTCTTTTTCCTTTTTTTGGGCATTAATGAAGCTTTGATATGAATGAAGATGGATGGGGTGGGATTTGTCTCAAAATAGTTCTTTTCCAACTCAAAACCTGTGTAGTCAAAGTGGGTCATGGTGGAAAAAGCGAAAGGTAATTCTATGTTATTTCATTTTTTTTTCTTTGAACGAATTGATTTTTGTTAGACGTGGGAGAGAGGGAACCAAAGCTGTAAGATAATGAATTCTTATGTAAAATTGTAAAAGTTCTAAGTCGTCTAGTGACAGAGGCATTGGCTTTACAGGCAGGTGTGGCAGCTGAATGTTAGCTGACGAGGATGAATCAGAAGATCATCCTGGAAACTGATCATTCAAAGGTACTATACGAGCTGAAGTTAATAGTAAAAGAGAATTTCCGACCAGGATCAGACTGAAAGTACTTGAACCTGAGGCCAGTTGTTGTAGACATTGATCGGTTGAACAGCAAAAATCTAGGTCATGAATGTTAAAAATGAATATATTTTAGTAAGAAGAAAAGCAAATATGTGGCTGTGTGGACTGGATTAATGCAGGTCAGTCCAAATTGGGAAGCTGCTGGAATTCTAGAAGAGACTTCCCACCATCCTCATTAGTCATCAGGATCATTTTAATTCTGAGTGCCTGAAATAATTATACAGTGTGACCAGAACATTTGCATTACTGATTGTGAATTGTGGTTGATACCATTCAAAAGGTTATCATGATTCTCCAATTATAGCCAAAGTCCTATATGTTACAGTTCTTCCTTTTTCTTTTATCCTTCTTTAATTAAATGCTAGAACAAATTGGTTACTGTGTGGATCACTAATTAAAGCTTATATATATATCAAAGCCAGACATTAATCAATTATTAAACCTAATTAGTAGCTAGCTTAGCGGTTGGTACCTTCCTAGCTAGTTCCTCTAGGTTTAAATAGCTAGCAATTACCCGTACATATGTATATTTCTGACAGGTCTATGCAATAACAGATCCTGTTATCTTTAATTTTATACCTAATTTGAGAGCCATTTAGTTATTATAGCACGATTCTGAAGATCTTGTTGCATTAAATGCAAACTTAATTGTTCTAATTAATGTAAGGGAGGAATCCCACTTTGGGAAATTCATACACAACTCAAACTTCTATAGTTATCCTTCATTTCTTCTTCTTTTCTTTTAAGAACCCTATTTGATGTTCGTATTGAATCTTAAATAATTTAAAATCAAGTTACATTATATTCCAAATAAAAAATTTTTTTTTAAATATATTTTCTTTATTTATAAGATTCAAAGTCGAGCTTCTTTCTTTCGATCAACCTAACAGACATTACCCTTCCTGTCTTACTAGTCGTGAATTCCAACTTCATCATGTTTCATGGATCTTATCGTAGCTCCAAACCTGCATGGGCACCCCCACCCTTGACAGAATCACTCTTTTCCAACTCCCCCTGCTTTACGCTCTCCTATCATAGATACTTTTAACTAATTTGACGCAAGTATCCATCACATCATTCTGCTTAAATCGAAACGTTTTCTTAATTAATCTCTACTTTACTTTACAACAAAGGCATTTTAGCTAAAACCAGCAAGCTGATATTATACCAAATATAGGATGAAAATTGTCCTTTCCATTTCTTAATTAAACCTCTTAATCACTAGGGGTTAATTAATTAATCCAAGCTAGGTATTATATTAAATTGTGAAGTACATCTACTTTTGTAAACTGCATCTGCCTACAGTACGTTTAAGTACTAAAACTTCTCTCTTTTGTTTAAACTCGGATATTATAAATTTGTTTCTATTTCCACTTTTGAATATAAAATGAAGAGAAGTAAAGTCTCCACATTTGAGGACAATTGCTTAATTGCTGATTAATTTTTAATTAAGAAAGAACATTCTGTGAAAAAATGAATTAGTCCAATAATCATCTGTATATAATAATTTCTTCACTTTGCTATATATCAACATTTGTTTCTATCATGACCGTGATTGTTTAGGCTATATTAATGAAAACCCATTGTTTATGACATATCAAATTAATAATTACCGTGATTATGTGAAGTAAAGTTTTGGAACAACATGCATTCATATGGGTGCAAATAAATGATTAGCCTCTAATTAATTAATTAATTTCAATTCTATTCTTATTGAAGCTGTCATCCCATTCTTTCCACCTCACCAGAATGTTCCCAATCTGAATTTACATAAAAGAAAACTTAAAGAAAGGAAACCCAATAACCCTTAAATTTTGAAATATATATGTTTGAAGTGATTATAATTAAGGACTGTGAGGCATAAAATACGCAAAAAAAAAAAGGTTAGTGATCAAAGCAAAGAAAAAAGTGAAAAATACTTGGAGACCCCTCCCTATAATTAGCTCCCTGCTGGGATTATAATGAGGTGGACCTTTGAAGAATAAATAAGGCAAAAGCAACTTATGCAATGATCTAAGCAAAGAAGAAAAGTTGAAGTTATCAACCGCAAAAGCAATAGTATGATATAAAATCATAAATTAAGTTGGTTTTATTTTATTTTATTTATTTTGTGAAAGCAAAGTAATGAACTTTCCAGGATAGAGGCACCTGGTAGCCACCATGCCACAAGCCCACAACAACCAAGCACTATTTTCCTTTCTATAGCCATTTTTTCTGCTTTATATTTAGGTAAAATCTAAAACTCCACTCTCCTCCTCACCCTTATTGGTAGAAAACAATTTTTTTTTCTTTTTTCGTGTTTTGTCTTTTTATTAATTTTGCAACGTTTTCGAATTTGGAATTTGGATGCTGAACCTCACCGACACTCCTTATTTATTCATTTCCTTCAATAATATCAGTATATTTATTTATTAATTTAAGGCGATCCATTTGAATTAATTACACCATCTATTTGATCTTTTTATTAGACAGCCTTTTCCTCCATTTCGATTTTTGTTGTAATAATAATAAGAGTAGTAATTAATTTAATTAAATAGTATAGTTGAAGCCTTCGTCACATGCATTTAACAACCAAAACTGTTTATGTTTTTAATGAAATGTTTAAAGAACAAAATCATGTGAATCTCATGCAATGAAACAGAATTAATTAATAATGTCAGAACCGATTCATGACAAAAAAAAATTGTCACATTTTCCTTCAAAAGTGAAAATAATACTAATTAATTAAGTAATTAAACTTGAAGCAACCTCTGTGGACCTCTCTCACACATGAAATGTTTTGAAGTGAAGCCAGTTTCGAAGCCGACCAAACAATTATAAACATGTTCAGACTTCAGATCAATTATAACCCTCATGATCCATGCACTATATATATGTCAGGCATTTCTGAATAACCTGTTTGTCCAAGAGACAAGTTTTTAGAAATTAAGAATCAAAATTTTGTCAACAGTCTCGAGTGCGAATCTTGAGAATTTCTAAGAACCAAAGACTTCTCGAGTGCGAATCCTAAGAATTTCTAAGAACCAAAGACTTCGTCTAAGAGTCTCGATTACGAATCTCGAGAAGAGAGGTATGGTAAATCAGACTTAAAATGTCTTGCTTGAATCTTAAAGATAGAGAAACGGAGGAGATTTATTCTATAATATACAGTAGAAACTATATAGAAT
The DNA here is from genome assembly GCA_030664755.1 of Microcos paniculata. Lineage (NCBI taxonomy): Eukaryota > Viridiplantae > Streptophyta > Magnoliopsida > Malvales > Malvaceae > Microcos > Microcos paniculata. The sequence continues at coordinate 6,561,775 of CP131462.1, read as the reverse complement.
ATGACATAAAAAAGATGGGGCAAAGATTGCAAGACAGGCACTTTTGAATTACAATTTACACGCATTAAAAGCAAAGTTTGAAAACCCCCCACAAACATTTGGCCATGTAACAAATAATGGAAATTAGATTTTAATTTGCATGGTGAAGGAAAGGTATCGAAATTCCAATGCTGAGTTGTTATTACGAAATTTTCCTTTTTCTTTTTGGAAAAAAAATAAAGTCATTATTGAAATAAGATTACAATTCCGTACACCCACGAGGAGAAAACACTACATATATGAATATGATATAAAATATTATATAAGGAGAAATGATAGCCTTAAATCGGGCAGAAGAGAAATTTTATGAGTTCAGCAAAGCAAGCGGCTTCCCATCTCAAAGATCTTCAAAAACAGCAAAGATATTACCGCCGATGTAATCGTTATCTACGAAGCTCACCAAATAGTAGTTGCTCTGCACCTGCAACATTTCAAAGGAAAGCATTATGTTATGATTCTTTATTAGTATTATGATTATGGTGCTTAATCCTAATAGAAATGAGGTGCAAGTTTAAGTAGGAAAGCGACCAATTCATTAGCTAACCTCTTCAAGCAATTTCTTCGATGAATCGTCGTCTCTATACAAGGCGGCCCATCCTCTTGACCAAATTTCGAATGCTTCATCCTTCCACACCATGAAACTGGCAGGATCCACCACAGTTGGCTGGATTATTTCTTTAGCTGGGAACACTCCCCAGGTTACTGCATTAACATCCGCCAAACCAATGTTTGATAGCAAATTGCCAGCCTTGTTCACAGCAAAGTAGGTAATATACGGGAAGGCCTTGCACTTGTCAACAAGTGCATCTAATTTTTCCTTGGGGCAGAAAAATTCAAGATAAGCCTTCTGGTAAACATGCCCTCCAGGGCCACCCCAACCTGCAAGTAGTTGTGTCGAAACAAAGTTAGAGCAGACATAGCACCAGCTTTAACCATGAGAAGTGGAATCTAAAGAGGGATGGTAGGAAGGAGAGCACGAGGAGATGTCCCTCCCAAAGTGCATCAACTTTGTGTGTATACGAACAAAGAACAAACTATGCCAACTGCGCAGACTTAGGCAAACTACTATCCTGAGCCCACAAAAAACTCAACACTTGGCAGAAATGAGGAGATACAGTTCAGAAAACAAAGGCTTTTAATACTTGAAACTCAATACATCTGATGGTAAGCTCAATAAAGTCATAAACCAATTCATTCTAACTGCAAAACCCCTAGATCCAAATAAAAATCATATGTTGTACAATTAACTCATATAATAAAGATAAAACCAGATAGGAGCATTTAGGGTCATTACTCTTTTCTTTTTGTTCAAACAAATTAGAGGACACTGAAAGGAAAAACGTATCTCAGATGCTAGTACTTACCAACAGATGGAGAATCAGATCGTTCACCATTGACAGCTGGTTGGCTATTGATGGTAAGGAAACCCTTCAAATTGATCTTTCCCAGCTGTTCATTTATGATCTTTGTCTCTGGCTGAAGCCCATCCAATTCTGACCAAGGGCTACTTCTCAACTTACCCAGACAATAGCTTTTAAATTTCTGATGATCACGAGGTCCGGAAGAACTGTATTATACACATATCCAAACGACTTATAAAGAGAAAAAACTAAACGATTTCAAGCTACAAATCCTACCTCCTGAATATCATCAATGCTTTTCAATGGAGTAGCCCACTCTTCATGAAGTTTCTTGTCACGTGCACGAGGCCTCATGAACTGTTGAGATATTGGATCACTTTGGTCATACATAGTAATGCCATCCCAAAAACAGAAGTAATGAGGACATTTCCTCAACCAAACGACAGTTGACATATTACCAGTCAAACAATAAAGTGACACTACAAAACAGATAAACCAGGTACTTTCATGATCAGGTAAACAGAAGTATACCTGATAATCGCTTAGTGCACCATATGATGGATTTCGAGAATCACCCCATCGCCCATGTGGGTACTGGTCCCAACCAGTAGTCCTAGTTATGTAACTCTTTGGACGGTTAGCCCTGCCATCATTTACCAAAAATATCAATAAATGAAGTAAAATGCAGTAACCACTAGCATCTAGCCGAGAATAAAGAAATTAAACAAGACGTACCAGAATATTGGGCGAACATCTTCTTTAACACGAAAAACATTTGCAGGGCGTCTCCAAGGTAAGTTCCTCGAAATTTTGGACTCTTCTATCAACCCAAGATTCTGCCAACATAAGCATACACTTAGTGTGGGGCATATTAACTAATAATTATACATTAGATGATAGAGATAATATAGCTTTACTCAAAACTACTGCCAAAGTCAAATTCCTTGTTTACTTTCAATTGAGTACAATAAGTTTCCTAACAGATTATCTTAAATGACTGAACACTAACAAGTACATTAAATGAAATTGCAGTTGATGAATAAGGACTGGGACACTGTGAGTTCTGTGCTTGCATGTTATTTCTTTCCTTCATTATATCCATTGGTATTAAGTTAATTATTTGAACATGATCTATGAGAAAGTATGACATTGAAAACTACTAGATGGTTCAAAGTTTATTTTTTTCGAGAAAAACAAAAGAATAATAATTAGTGGGGAAGAAAGAGTTTGGTTGACCCTGTAAACGTTCAATTTTGAGAAGAGACAAAAAAATCTTGAACTCAAAAATATTAATTCAAGAACTAGAAAAAAGGATCAAAGCTTAGTAAGTCAGATGACATTCAGTAATAACAGCTTTTACGTGCCAAATAATGAATAAAATAGAGGAAAATAAGGGCCAACCATTAGTATAGCTAATGCAGACTTCTCCATGTTTAATGTATATAGGTGCAATGTCTTAATTCCATGAGCTAAAATCTTGCGGCACATTTCAGTTCCAAGGTGGATTCCATAGGATTTGACAGCTTCTTCATTGTCCTTGATAGGCTCTAAGGCAGCAGTAATCTCAGCTGGTATCTACAATGAGCCATTGAATAGAGATGTTACAATTACAAAAAATAAAAAAAATGGAAATAAGCACCCAAATAGCTGTTTTTATCCATTCTTCTAGGCAAACATAATAAATATATAAATGAATAGTCAGTAAATGACTGCCCAAGAATGCATTGTGATGACATGGAATACTACCCACAAAATCTTAGAACATATAATCTCTGTGAAGAGTGACACTGTACTCAGTTCCTTTATTCAAGGCACAAAGAAATGCTTGCATTATTCTTCTAAAAGCATGTGTTTACCTCAGCGAGCATCTAGCAACTTAATTCCTCTACTTATGGCATTATTTGAATAGCTAACTACTACTTGCACGTTTTTCATAAGACGATTCTAGAAAGTAAACTAATCCAACTAGTACATGCAGTTTCAATAAAATAAAATTTTAATAATTAATACTTGTTGAAATGATCTTACTATCTTATACCTCAGCATAATTCTCTCTGACAAAAAATAAAGGAGGGAGAAATGCATTTCCATTACACGTGTCATAAGAATCACAACAGTCGTTATAGAAAAGTGAAACAGGCTATATCATATACCTTAGTTTTGCAAAAGCCAGTCATACGCAAGAAACCCCTGTAGTTATTAATGGGCATAATACCCGGCACAATAGGACATTTAATTCCAATTTGACGACAGTCATTGACAAATTTGAGAAAGATATCAGTATCGTAAAACAGTTGAGTAATAATCAGATCAGCTCCCGCATCAACCTATAAAGTCAATAGGTTGTTTTTAGCACAAAAATCAACTGATAAAGTACATAGAAATGGAAATAGAAATAGAAACATTAAGGGTAGAACAAAAATTTCCCCAATTAATGGGTTAAGAATAAACCTTTCTCTTCAAGTATTCAAGATCTCTCTGATAAGCTTCAGGTGTAGCTACTCCATCACTTCCTATGGCATCAGGATGAGCCTCTGAGCAAAAATGCATATTATCAGTATCACAAGCCATAACAAGTGGCCTTTTATCACTAGACAATCAATCAAACAAAACAAAAGACAATGACAAGCACCTGGATAACCAGCAACTGTGATGCCAAAGTAGTCATCATATTTTGCTCTAATATGTTTCACCTAGAATACAAAAGAAAAGTTAGTAACATAACGAAACCGGAAAAAAAAAAAAGAAAGGAAAAAAGGAAACAGAAAGAAAATGCTTTACCAGATCAAGGGCACAGGCGAAGCCACCTTCGACCTGGACAAACTTGTCCTGGCCATGAGGAGGGTCACCTCGGAGGGCAAGAACATTCTGAATGCCATTGGACTTAATGGTCTGCAGAGCATGGTCAATCTTTTCTACGGGCATGTTAGTGCAAGTTAGGTGCATCATGGTCTCCACGCAGATGATATTCTGCATCTTGTTAGCAATGTCAAGGGTGAGATCTGCAGTGGACCCACCTGCACCCCATGTAATGTCACAGAATGATGGATTATGAGCAACCATGCGGTCCATCCTCTCAAACAGGTTGTCGACTCCATCCTCAGTCTTTGGGGGGAAGAACTCAAACGAAAAAACCACTTTGTCATTGTCGCCTTGTTCACCTCGCAGAGACTGAATCTTCTCTATGACCTTCATATTTAACTAGATCTGGGGCTGTCAGTACCACCAACAGCTGCAAGTAGAATTAAGACTTGAACATGAAACTCTTCAGACATTTGCCCAAAAATAAAATTATTTCATCAAAATAAATAAATAAATAAGAAAGGAACGGCGGCAACCAAAGGCAAGACACCCGAAAGAATAAACTTAGGTACTGGGAAAACTACTTCATAGAAATGAACGAACACATAGATCTGGTTTAAAAACTTCTTTGCAGGTAATTCTCTTGACCATGATTAAGCTAATAGCAGAAAATATTTTCGAAAAGCTATCTTCAGAATTATAAAAACAGGCCTCACTTTCGGGCACCAACATCACTCCAACACAGACAGATGAAAAAGTTCAGCCTCAGAGCATTGAAGAATTTATGTATACCTCGATTAGTAAAACCCAAACCCGAATCCGAAAGAAAAACTGAAAATTGCTAACTTGAACTTTGAAGAACAGCAGGAACGAAAACAAAAATGAACAATTGAGATCAATCCCTTTGAAGCAAATCAGATCACATCGTCCAGAATCTAATAACCACCAAATACAGACAAAATATATACCAAATCTAGCATGCGAGCTCTAGTGTAGCCATAGCACATTGTCCCAGAATGTTGGAACAAAACTGAAATAAATATGTCATGACAAAAATTCCCAGAAAACAAGAAAGGGAAAGGAAACTCACAAATGGATTGTCGATGGAGAGAGAGATAGAGAGACGGAGTGGCTAGAATGGGTTGGCAATGGCAAAGCCAGAGAGAGAAAGAGTGCGGGTATTTGAGAGAGGCAGGTTGGGGGGGTTGGTGTGGTCGAAATGACAAAGTTGCCACTCAACAACCCAATTGGCAATAGCCAAAAGCCAGGAGCCAGAAACCCACCAACTAGAGATTGAAACTTTTCTACATACGATAGACGATGGCTCCTCCTTTCCTACTCTCGTCTACCAACCACAGACGGCGACACGTTGGAAGAACACGACATCACATCCATCCACTCATTTTCAAGTCAGCTTAGAAAATTTGACGATTTTGGTTTTGTTGATCTTACAAAACCCAAGATTATTGGTCACTAAACCACTTAACTATGTGGCTGCATTTGATTTGATCCTGTTATACCGAATCAGGTTTTGACCTTGTTTGCATTTTTTCCGGCTGCTTTTGGTGGGAATTAACTCTTGCTTATCAGGAGATCATAATCTGATCTAAAATAAAGAATTTACTCATTTTGTTGACTGGAAAAGAGTCATACACTTTACAAAGAGATGAATGAAAAATATACCTATACATTTAACCGTTGGTATATGACATTTTGAAGCAGAGTACATCGGGCTATGGTTGAATTTTAAGATCACTTTAGTTACTGATAGACTCAAGTTAGGTTGCTCGATAACGAATATAACTGAAAAAGGCCTCATTTTAACTCTGTTTCCCTCCAAGGCCTATGACTAAGCTCGCCTCCAATGGGGCCATAACGGGATTTTACACTTTAGCATCCACAGAGTTCTGAAAATAATTGGTTGAAGATGAACTCCACATCTGCAACAACTGTCACAAATTTAAGCTCCAGAATTTGGAGATTAAAGCTTTCTCACTTACAACCTCCTTCCTTCGGTGGTACACAATTCATCCAAGTAAGGCAATCCCATTCCCACCTTTCACTGGTTCGTTGCCCATTCCCCTCATTCCCCAGACATGTCATGATTGCCCGTGGTAAAGCTTCCTATTGAATCTCATGGAAGGTTATGATCATATCGATTGTACCTCTATACTACTACCTGCAATTAAGTTGGCATTACCATATTGCAGGCAGATACCACGAAATTGCCCTGCAATAATCAAGAGCCAACATACTTTAACCTCAAACAATGGTACATGTACGACGAGCACGTTACAAACGCATTAAGCCATGTCAAAAGCTTACCTTTGCCAATTTAAATATTACTACCAGATAACAACTTGCAACAACTGGCAAAATTTGACTCGATAGCATAAAGAAGTTGCATTAGTTTGGCACACCTTGAAAATAACTAAATTGTAAATACATCCACAAGTAAATTACTAGCTAAACGAAACACACCCATGGATGGAATTTGGCGGAGAGACTAGTAACCAGAATCCTCTCCAAAGCCACTGTTCCCACGAAAACCGCCACCACCATTGCCGCCAAAAGATCGACCAGGTCTTTCATTAGCATAACTTACTCGAATGTTTCTCCCATTGAGTTCCTGCAATTTCAGTACAAAACAGTCAATAAGTAAAATCAGCAGAAACATGTTCCACACATCAAAGAAATAAATTTCCTCACCTGACCATCCATGGCAGACAAGGCATTGCTGGCAGATTGATCATCAGCAAAGTTAACAAAACCAAAGCCCCTAGACCTCCCAGTGTCTCTATCGGTAATAATCCTTGCTGATCAACATGAATATAAAGAATGAAAACATAAACATAATCAGCATTATACTAGATACCATCCTCAACGCCACAAAAGAAGACACTAATTTTATCATTCATTTAGATACCGGCACACTACATAGTGCACATAAAGCTGAGACATCCTAGCAAAAGATGATAAAAACATGTTCATCCACTTAAAAAGAAATGCAAGCTACTCCTTCTGTAATACTTAACTAAGAATATTCAATACTATAACAATGCAAAACACCTAATAGTATCATAAGCATTACCAATGACACTCACCTTCAGTGACATCGCCAAATCCGGAAAACGCTTCCTTGAGAGTCTGATCATCAGTTCCATAAGAAAGACCTAAGAAGCATAGGGTCAAGTTAAAACACAATAAAGGATAATCAAATTTAATCTTTGAGGACAATTAAACCAGAATCTCTACCTCCTATAAACAGCTTTTTGGATGATGTTGACATGCAACGAAAGGAGTTAAGCATGGATGTCATTGGGAATTGTCCATTTTGCCTCAGAAGGCTTCCAAGTTTGCTAGAAAGTGCCATTGTAATGCTTAACTGTCCCACATAAACAAAAACAAAAGGCAAGTTAGTTCAAATCTTAACCACAATTTACAACCAGCCCATTTCATAATAACACCACACTTTTCAATGATACGTCGTTACATAATCTACTGTATCTATAACTGACGAGATAGAAATGATTTTGCTATGATATTATAACTAGAATCAACAAAACAAGACAAACTAACTCGAAAAGCCTAACAGATCAGATTCATCAGATCAAAAGCAAAAATCATAAAACCCCAAAGCAAATCATCCTCGAAATTTCAAAAGTTATATAAAAAATCCAAAAAGTCGATATAAAGGAACAAACATAAGCAAAAAGCCATAATCATCCTGACCTTAAGAAGAAAAAAGCAGGGAAACTTGGGGGAGAGACAAAAAATGGAGGAAGCGGCTAGGGTTTAAGAGCTTTTGGGGTTCTGAGAAAGGAAAAATATCTCCGACCTTTAATAGCAACAGAAGATTTAAGGAGTTTTGTTCAGCTGCGGTGTAGGTTCATTGTAATTATTTTTATTCTGTGCTTTGATCTGTTGTACCATTATTGCGATGGGTCAACGGCTGGTTTTCAGTAACAAAAAGTACATACTTGTGTATTTGTAAAGTTGAGCAAACTTGGAAACGTAGAGAAAGAGACCGCACTTTAGTGAGACTTTTTGATTTTTGATTTTTGCGTGATTATATCCTTGGGCTGTGGATAAATAAAGTTCGGCGGGGTCCACGTCATCTTTGGAGGTTGATTTGGGCTAACCGAGTTGCCAGAAACAAAGCTCTTTTGGACCTAACTGAAGGAAGTTGTTATACTTGGTGGGCTGTATTCAGGCCCGAAAACTTAAGATAAGTTCTCTTTCTCTTTTCATCGTCGTGTAAGTTTATAGTAGACGTATGTTAAGTGCTGTTTGATAAAATTGAAGTAATTAAACACTGAAAATTAAGTGCTGAAAATTTTTTCTGAAAATTTTAAGTACTAAATTTATTATGTAAAAATTGTTTGATAAGTTATTATGTTTGAACAAATTTATTTTTGAACTATTATAAGAGAAATGAAATTTGATGAAAACTAAATGCATTGATAATTAATAAAAAGGAAAGAATAGTGGTTAAAAGGAAAGAATACAACATTAAATGTAATTAATGTATGATTTTTTCCTTAAATGAAATTGTTGAATGAAATAAGTAACCTAAGAGCTACTTATTATTTTCAATGCTTTTTCATTGAAAATTTCCAATTAAGTGATTCTTTAGCTTTTATTATCAAACACATTGAAAAAATGAAAGCATTGAAAATTTTCATTTTCAATGGTTTGAAATTTTTCAATGGTTAATCAAACAACCCCTTAGATGGAGTGAAATGAATTTGATATTCCTTACATTTATATAAGGTCTCGGATTTTATTTTTGTGAATGAAGAAGATAGATTTAAAAAGGCTTTCACCATCTGAGTTCGATACAACTCAACTCTATATTTAATTGGTAAGGATTTGGATCTCTACTTGAAAGGTTTGATGTTCGAATCGTGCCAATGGTCCTTATTGGTGGATGATCTGTAAGTATTACTGTTAGTCCTCTTTGAGACTTGTGACATGCCCTGACCCTGAACTGGGATAGTTTCCCCTCAGCTAAACTTTTTTCCTCACTAGAAAAAAAACGAATTTATATAAAAAAACCCGTCATGCAAATTTCAATTGAAGTTTTTGAGTTTAGAAATACATGACTTTATTTATTATTGAGTTGAATGTTTATAGAAATAAAAATATTTTTTTACTCTCCAATATTTAACCGTCCTAACAACTCTCCTGACGTAGCTTTTTCTGATTTGTCAAACTTTTATAAGTATCACAAAAGTTTAGTCCCATATTAAAAATTATTATATTTAAATAGGAAGTTTCCTCTTCTTGACAATTATAATAATAGGGTTTTAAAAAGAAAAATAAATAGAACCTACCACATTAGGACGGTTATTGGAGAAATGAATTTAGGATGATCATGTAGTAAAACTCTTATAGAAAACATTTCATTAACTGTACTAGTATTAAGTATTGATTTAATAAGTTCATGAATTTAATTTCTCATAAACCTTCCAAAATCTTCACTTAATATTAGATTAAATTTATTTATATGTATTGTTTACTTTGACTTAGATCAAGTGCTTTTCTTGAGAACCCAAATCAATTTATCAGTTGGTTTCAAGAAAATAAAATTTATCAGTTATTTCATCTTTCTTTTATCTTCCAAAACTCTTTTTTGTTTCACTCTCATAATAAATAATAATAATAATACTCTGAAATTTATTACTACAACCATCGTTGCATATATATTTATTAAAGCCCATTAATGGCTCATTGTTACTTTTGAGTGTTGATGTTTTGCAGATTTTTCTTTCTTCTTTTGTTGTTTGTGTTCCACATTCTATGTTTGAAAGTTGTTTCAAAACAACTTGGTCTCTCCATGCATCATTGTAAATGCAATCTCTATTCGTGTTTCATTTTAACAAAGCTAGTATATAGGTTGTATTCTATTTCCCGGCAAAGCAAGGGGGGTAAAAAAAAAAAAAAAGGCTTCCCAATCTCTGTCAAACTTTCTTGTGTATAGTAAACCCCATTTCACCACTACACATTGCATTGATGTTTCACATTATTTCCTTTGACTCTGTGCTTTCTTTTTTTCCTTTATTGGTCTGAAACCAATCTCTTTTTAGACTGAGAGTGTAAAAGATAAGGTAAGACTCCTTCCAATAATTGTGTTTTCGAGATATTAGGGTTATATTTGGTATATGAAAATATTTTCTGTTTTCATTTTTCAAAAAATACAAAGAAATCACCATCTAAGATATGTATAGTATATAGAAATGTATACATATTTTAGAAAATGAAAATAGAAATGGACCTAGAACTGAGAACAATTTTTTTTTATTCTTTGTCTAAGTCCATTTCGATTTTCATTTTCTAAAACATATATACATTTTTCCTTTTAACACATATCTTAGATGTTAGTTTCTTTGTATTTTTTAGAAAATGAAAATAGAAAATATTTTCTCATATCAAACATAACCTAAACTTGTGTTATCCTCATTCTCAAGACAAATAAAGTTATCACATAATATCTCAAAATTTAATCAATATGTTAAGATATATATATATATATATATTCTTAATTGAAATTAACTATTCAGTCGATTATACTAATTTGTCGAATTATGATAGCAAATTCCTACTTCTATGTTTGTAAATTGTAATCTAATCGTAAGAGCTTTATAAGATATTTACAAAGCCAAGTTCCATGTATCCAAAGACAAGGGGAATCACCTTTCAAAAATCTCCCAAGAACACCCCATTATTGGTGATGCAATGCAATGCAATGTCTTTTTGTGTTTTTTGGCCATCGAAGAGGCAATAATTGTTGAAATGGGGGTGGGTTTTAGTCTTTTAGACTTCGCCCATCTCGGCAAAACATGGGAAAGCTTAGCTTAGGAGTGTGCTTCCAACCTAAGGCAAAGGCCACCAAGAGAAAAAGGAAATCCCATGGGAGGCATTGGCCAGGCAAACGAATCCAAGGGATGCTAAGAACAATATCACATGGGAGAGTGTCGTGAGTTGAAAAATCATACGATCATCTTTTTTAAGGAGAAGCGATAGGATTACACGTGTATGAACAGATAGATGATCTGATAGGTTAGGGTGCTGCCACGTGGTGATCCGGCACTTGTGTGTATAGATAATTGGCTTCCAGGCAAAAACAGAACCAACCCACATGTGCCTCCCCAAAATGGTTTCCTACTGTAAACTAAAGGCTTCTTTTTCATTCATAGACATAGCGTAGTAGGCTAATAACTGTTCCTATTCACGCGCACCGCTGGCGCGTGAGTATCTTCATTTTCCCCCTAAATTTGTTGAATGCTCATGGTTTTTTTCCAAAAAGTTTTAAGCATACGCGAGTAACCATGTCAAACACTCAAGCATAGTGCATCATTAATCTACAATACAAATCAAAGACTCAAGTAATCTACTGAAGTTTCACGTCTGATCCAGCTATACCTTCAAAAACAAATTTTGTCTTTTCTTCACTCTCATCTCTTCAAATTTGAACATAATAATAAGTTGAAAAAATAATGATTGAATGAGAGGAAGACGTAGGCAATAAAGAGGAGAGCAAAGATAATAAAAACCAAATTTACTATTACCTCAATATGTGAATAAATCCATGCTTGGTAACATTGTTGGTACTAATCTAATCCATGTGTCAGATATCAAATTATTTCGTTAGTTTAATAGTCATGTTATTTGACTAATTATTTTTATCTTATTTTTATCATTTTATCCCATCTGACATGTTGACTATTCGTAATTATAATTTAGGATTTAACATATAAATCAATTACTTTTAAAATTTGTAACTAAATTTGTTTTACGTCATGTGCGATAAAATGATGAAACAAAAGTAATAAATTAAAGAGTTTTATTATATGATATACCATTATAACATAATTGACATAATTAAGGGTGGCAAAATAACAAGAAATTGATGGGTTCCGCCCCGACCCATCCCTAATAGGGGTGGGTATTTTCTTTGAAGTCGGATTATTGGGGTTGGGCAGGGCAGGCTTTAAAAATCAAAAGTTGGGGTGGGTTTAAGCCAATCCTACAATATATTTTATTTTTTATAGGATTTTATATTAGTAAATATATATAGATTATATTAATAAATATGTTATTAATACTAATTGAGTGGATTAACTTAATAATATTATATATATTTATGAGTAATAATGATACAATTTACATGAAAGTTATATTAAAAAAATAACTAACATTAATCTTGGGTTAGAGCAGGACGGAGGCGAGTTTATTGATTTTCTTGGGGTCAGGGTCGAGTATTGAATTTTATAACCCAATGTTGGGGCAGGGCAGGTTTGGGTGTAGATATTATATGGTCGGATCGGGTCGTTGTCGTCCCTAAAAATAACACATAATTTATTTTTTGTTTAATTAAGAGTATTCCAAGCCTTTGCTTCAAGACTAATCTTTTCGAGTCGGATTGACCCACTATAGAGATAAAAGCTCTTCGACAAAAATTTTCACCATTCAAAGACTGGAATTAGAGATACTACTTGATGAAAACAAGTACTAAACCACTTGAATCAATTAATTATTGTTATAACTTCTAAAACTTTGTCATAATCTATACTATCTATACTATTAAAGTAAAGGAATGTCTCATGGAGATAACAGGGAGTGCATGTAATAGGAATGACAACGGGTAGAGTACCTGTTAATTTTGAGGTACCCGAACCTAAGTCTGATAATTATCCGATTAATTTTGAAAGTTACTACCTGTACCCTACTCGAATAAAATAGAAACTACCTGTTAATTATTTGAACCCGATAAAATACCCGAATAAATTTAATAAATCAAATAAAATTAAAGTTATAAATTAAAATTAAACTCATAATAAAATAAATCAAAATTTAAAAAATTATATTTTTAACAATTGATAAATTATAATTATTATTAGACAATTATTACGTTATTTCTGAGTAATTTTTAAGTAAAAAAGAAATAAAAAATAATATTAAATAAGTTAATTTTATAATCAGGTTCAGGTAATGGGTACCCTAAGACTACTACCCGAATCCTACCCGAATCCGTCACGAGTACTAAAATTACCACCCGAATCCGATTACAGGGTACCCTAATCTTATTTAATTGGATCGGGTAATTCAGGGTATCCTATTACAAACTACCCATTGCCATCCCTAGCATGCAGGATAATAGGAGAGTGAAAAATAATTATAGAAAATTTAAAAATTATTTTTACTTTTTAAATGTATTAAATACTTTATGTGGATTATTTATTCTCTTTGCGAGATTGGAAGAGAAAAATAGTTATATTTAATTTGAAAATAATTTTTATTATGGTTTTTTACAAAGATAATTATTTATTTTGATAAAAAAATAAAATATAGAGTAATTATTTGATATTAGTCTGTTATTGATCGGAATAATTTTTTGAGTCCAATAACCACAATAAGTTCCGAGGAGTTAAGTTGTGGTGAATCTAAATGGGAAAAATACACCTAAACCTATTTTCTATCAAATACTAGCCTTCTTTTTGGACAATTATAGATACCTATGCGATTAATACTATTCAAGTAGCATTATATCTTAAATGAGAAGAAATTCTTCTAAATCTATTTTTTTCATTTATAAAACTTAAACTCGAAACCTTATATAAGAGATATTAAATTTTTTTCACTCGATAGGTGTCAAATATTACTAACATTTGTATAGTTCAATTTACTACTAATGGTATTAATTAATTAAACATAACATGCAACAAAATCTGATGTCATTAATGTTTTCATGAAGTGGATTAAAGACTTGAGCTGAGAGAGTGAAAAGACTTAACAACGCGCAAACCAAAAGTACACACTCTCTCTCTCTCGCTCTTAACTTGCTTTGTCTATCTATCCAAATCCAAAGTCTAAGCGTCTCACAATTCACTTTGGGCCTTCCTCGGCCTCTCTTCGCTTTTTCTTTCTTTCCGTTTTTTCTTTTTTCTCTCTCTCACATTCTCGCGTGTAACTTCCGAACAAAATAATAATAACAAGAAGCCTTCTTCTAAGAAAGCTATTTGTTTCTGTCTCTCAATTTTCTCCCCTTCTCTCTCTCAAATACCCAGACCCCTACAAAACCAAACAAAAAAGGAGAAAAACATTTTACACACACAAAAACGAAGTCACATAACAGAGGGGAAAAAAGAACTGAGATTAAACTTCGCCTACTTCTGCTTCTACTACTTATTATCTGTTAAATTTTTATTTTATTATATATATAATTTGTATTAATCTGAGAGGAAAAAAAGAAAAAAGGAAAAAAAGAAAAGAAAAGAAAAGATCTTGTCCTTCTTACAATGCCCACTTTGTAGCGGGCAAGGTAATAATCTAATCTTCCCATCATCAACTTCGGAAATTCAGTTTTATTGAAAGCTGATTTTGTTGTTTTTGTGGCATTTACGCTTTGAATCAAAGTTTTCTCTTTTGGCTTTTGATCGATACCCATTTACTCTTTGGTACTCTGGAAAAAGTGTTTCTTTAAAACTTTCCCTTTTTTGGTTTGGGGTTTGTTTTTAGTTTATTGATGATTTAGTTCTAGTCGGATGAAATTTGGGTTTTTTTTGTCTTTCCTCTAATTTAATGGGTACTTAATGTTTGCTCAGTGGGGGTTTTTGTTTGATGGATTCTTTCTTTTCTAGGGTTTTCATCTGGATCAACAAATTGGAGGAAATTTCCCAAATTGGGAACTGATTAGGGTTTTGGTCAGAGTATAAATGGGCTCCGGCTCCCATTTTTGGAGCATCGGATTGAAGAGCTGTTGGTTTCAACCCTTAATGTTTAAACAGATTGCTTAAGAGAAATGGTGATTCCAGAGCTTTTGGGCATGGAAGAAGATTGTTTTCATACAGAATTGTGTAGATAGATATAGAAAAAGCTCGAGGATTTTGTTGCTTGAGAGAAACGGGTATTTGGGTTTTCGGTGATTTTTTATGTGTTTGATCTCAATTGGGGGATGTTTTTGGTATTGGGTTTTTGTTGGAAGGAGGTGGTGATGATTCTTTATTGTGCCGGCAGGCAACGGAAAGGGTCAGATTGTACTGGACCATTTTTATTTCTTAGAAAACCATTTGGTTTAACATAATTTTCGAGCTAGAATTCTTCATCAAAAGAGCATTTCTTTAAGTTATCTTTCTATTTGGGGCATTCTTCAAGCAGCTTAGCGTAAGATTACGGTAGGTTTAGTTAAGTGATTGCAGAGTTGTAGTGCTGATTTTTGCATTAGAAGTTGATTTATCTAGTGAAAGACAGTTGACTTGGGTTGCATTTGCAGTTAGGGAGATTAAAGGGCTTGGTGGGTTTAGGGATTTTATGAGCTATTAAGAGTGAAAAGAGTTCATGGAGGAACACTGAAGCTGGAGATGTATGCAGGGATATGGTGCATGGACAGGAGCATAGTTACTGGTTGTTCCCTTTCCGGAACATTGCTACTGGAAGATAATTCAAGTGTTTTGGCTTTCAGAAGGCTTTCGTGTTTTGTGTTCTGAAATTCTGTGAAATGTCGCGTTGCTTTCCTTTCCCACCACCAGGATATGAAAAGAAGGCTAGGACTGATGACGCAGACTTACTAAAAAAGGTTAACACCATTTGCTTTACTACTACATTGGTTATTTGGTTACCATTTTATGATAACCCTAGCATTCATTAGGATCATGAGAACTAATCCTGAGATATCTGCGTAGCTCGTATTTCTGTGGAAAATTAAACGGCATTTTAAGTCTCTGCTGCCCCATCTTAAAATGTACCTGATGTGATACGTAAAACTCTACCATCGATTGCTTTTACTGGGGATTGAAAAATGCTATCACTTTCTGTATGGAGGACATTTGCAATTCACTTTGATTAGGTTGATAGCCTGTTTATTCTGAGCGGATAATATCTTAATTGTATAGGAATAAATAGTTGAACTACAAGGTTCTTTTGATGGTAGTGCATTATTTCTGGTGCCTAATTTATTTATGCGCATTAGGAACTACTGATGTGGATGATTAATAACTTCTTTTTTGGTTGATATTATGGTGTTAGAATCTGAATTATGATTTGGTAGTTTATTCCATGTATTTCCAACCTTAACCTGAAGGATGGTGCATTGCAATGTTAAAGAGAATCCATTAATAATTCTTCTGGTGACATTTCGTTACTTAAGTTTTCGATATTCATATTGGTTCATGATTCATAGTGATATTTTTGAATTTATTCACTTAAAAGCTTGTGCTGGACTAGCTTATAGTAAAGAGTATTTGCTATGGATTCAAAAGTTGCTGATTTGGTGAATTCATTTTCACTTGGTTGGTTAGCTGATATGTTGATTTGGGGAATCAAAATAACTTGTGGAGGCTTTAAGGGGGTGAGAGCATCATGAATAGATTTCTCTTTATGGAAATCCTTCATTGTGCTCTTATTAAGTTGTTTACTAAAAGAGAAAAGCTTGTGCATTATTTGTTATAGAGATAGCTCTAGGCTGAAATGAAGAGAATAGTTTGAGATTTGCTGAAGCAGCAGCCCCCCACATTCATTGCCATGACAGAGGACGTTTTGGTGGGAAGTGGTTTAGCCTGAGCGTTTACAAGGGCAGAATATGAGTTCTTTTCCACGATTTGTTGATGTTGGGATCAGTGCCTTGTCATTTTTCGTTGTTGATTTAGTGACTTGTTTGTTATGGCATAAACTTAAATAATATATGGTTTCAACTAGGTTATAATTTTCAACCGACTATGAATGTCAGCTTGGCCAATCCTACTACTATTTGTTATCATTGACTGTGTCACTCATTAAAGTCTTTTAAGTCAACTTGAGAGCACTTTTAGCCAATGGTCCCAGTGCTTTTGGTAGGAAGAGTAGGAAAATAGATGCTTTTACGATTTTTGCTCTACAGAGAATATGGCAGACACAGACAATACTAGTCTCTTCTTTACAAATCCATTATTTACCTGTATTATATGAAGTCCCAGTTCAGTTTTTTGTTGAGCATGTCACTCTAGGGGAAACTGAGTGCTAAACTTATATAGGGACCATTTTGGTCAGAGCATGAAAGATTTCCCTCCTCCTCTCTTTCACAAGAAGGCAGCATCCTTTCCATGGAAAGATAAAAGGAGGAAGTAAGAAGGTGTCTGAAGTACTGCATTGTGAATGAAACTTTCTGGAGAAGTGATTATTTAAGCAATTCCATGGGCTTATTCAAAATAGGCCGTGGTTTGTTTCTTACACATTTAACAGGAGTGTTTAATGATTTATTCTCTAATAGTTGGGAGGGACAATAGTGTTTTCACTTTGGCATTAAATACCCAATGACAGCTATGTAGAGGTGTGATTGAAATCGCAGTGAGGCAAATGAAGTTTGTTGGTGCTGGCGTTCATAATTTTCACTGTTATCTTGGGTTATTATTTGCTGTAGAGAATGGAGTAGGTATCCTATATTTCCTTATTGAATGGACACTGCTGAATGCATTAAGAAGCTCTTTGAAAAAACTTAAGGAAATTCTATTCCTCTAATCCTTCCTTATTCAAGTGCAATGCAATAGGTATATCGACTTTGTCAATGATCTTGCCTTAAGGTTTCTTTTTGAACAATGAACTTCCTGTAAACAGATTTTTCCTCTACTTACTACCTTGCCCTCATATTTGTTGAAAGTTTCCAGGGTTGGCAATGCAAAATCTCTGATTTATTTTATTCTCAACCACTGTGTTAGTAGGATGTTTTGCATGTCGTTGAAACCCACCTTGTTTTGGTCGGGTAGTGGACCTTCTGGTGGCCTGCTAATCTCCTTTAAATTATTGTTTGCTGCTGATGGCATGAAAGCTGTGGTGTTAGCCAAATTCCTTTTTCTTGAGACATTCTACAGTTCATCTACCTAAAACTAATGTTGGGAAGTGCCTCATCATCTATGTCGCCAAAATATGGAAAAAGATTGTCTGTATATTTTGGTGTAAAGGCAGTACTTGCTGTATATTTTGGTGTAAAGGCAGTACTTGCTGGATTTGATATCATGTTCTATACTCTCTTTAACTAGTTGTCTCAGCCTTGTCTACCATTTACTAATTATTGTTCTTTTTGCGTTTTGTGTTTGTGGTGTGGTGGTGTTATTTGTAAATAACTATTGGCTCTTCCCATTTCTTGGCTCTAACTGTGAATCTGATTCTGTTTAACTGCCTCTCTCATAACCATTTCAAGACAGGATAGAAAGGAGATAATCAGAGATGTTATCCTCTGTCATGATTTTTAAGTAATCCCTTTTTTGATGGATCATTGGTGTGTAACTTTCAGCTCATGAGAGTTACTGAAGATTTGTTTGCTTGTTTCCTAGATATGTAAATATTATTTTGCATTTGACTCAGGAAGCTACATTTTTCTAACATCATTCTTGATTTTCAGGAGAAGCAAAAGGAGAAGAAGCACAAGAAGGAGAAGAAGGACAAGGAGAAGAGAGAAAATAAAGAAAAAAAGGAGAAAGATAGAAGTGATGGAAAGCATAAGGATAGGAAAGACAAAAAGGAAAAACACAAAGATAAAAAGAAGGAAAAGGATAGAGATAAAGAAAAAGATAGAAGTAATAACTCAGAGGAAAAGAAAATTCCTGGTCATCCTGGGGGTCAAAATGGGGAGAAAATCTCAGATGAGAAGAAACTTCCTGGAAAGGCTGAAGGTCATAGTGGGGAGAAGCTTATTCAGAAAGAGAAGGGTAGGGATAAAGATCGAAGCGGTTTCTCAGGTGAGAAGAAACTTGCTGGGCAATTTTCAGGTTATAACGGGGAGAAGATCAGCCAGAATAGCCATCCGGCTGAAGATCTCAGGGATGCTAAATTTGTGCAGGAGTTGGGGAGGAGGGTCAGAGATGAAGGTGCAGGAACTGGAAACCAGTTGGCTGATAAGTTTTCGGGTACTGACCGGAAAAGAGATGAGGGAATGGTCAGATTGGTGGCTAAGACTGCCAATGAACTGGCTTTGGAGAAGGAAAAGAACAAGAGAAGTGATGATAGGAAGTTGGATGCACAAGGAACCAGGGAGGAGACAAGATCTGGTGGAAATGCTATGGTTCCTAACCTTGCTGGAGCAGTTAAAGCTAGAGTTGAAGGGATGCCCAGACAAGTGGAGAAGGATATTGAGAGACCGGTGGAAGGGAAAGAAAAAACTAAAGAAAAAGAAAGTGATGATAAAATCAGGGATAAACGCAAAGATAAAGATAGGGAGAAAAAAAGTCATGGAAAAGATAAGGATAGGGACAAAGAGAAGAAGAAGGAGGAGAAGGAGAAGGCGAAGGCGAAGGCTAAAGGCGAACATAGGAATTTGGAGCAGGATAACTTAAAAGGAAGCAACAAAGATGATCCTGTGGGTACGATTAATCTGAAAACATCGCATCCTTCCAAGGAGGGCAACAAGGGTGCTGTTGCCGAGGAAAATCTACGCAAGCGTAAGGACTTGGAAAAAAATGGATTTCTTCATGGTGAGTTTTATACCATGATTGTATGCATCAAACTCCTGCTGATCACTCGAAACTTTGGTTCCTTTTATTTGTTAAGAAACCTGCAGTAAACCTGTGCATAAAATCGTGCTATTGCTTTCATGGCCATAGTTTACCCATTTTTCTTACCAGGAGTTCTAAAGCTGTATAACCATCTTCATAACAAGTTCTGCTTTCTTTTTATCTTTCTTACAGTTAAAGACATTAAACCCAATAAGTTGCCAAGAACTACTCTTCCCTCTCATCCATTGACGGACAATGGAAGGACATTGGAATCTTGCCAAGCTTCCGTCCCACTTACCTCAGATAGCCAGGGTGCTGGAACCAGTCTTAAAGTGGATAATAAAGAGCGGAAAGTGAATGGTATCATTGAAGGTCAACCATTTTCTGTCTCCCCAACGAAGGCTTTGTCAGCAAGTGCACAAGCTAGTCAAATGGATGAAGTGTCTTTGAAACCACCCCATCCAGATTCCAAGTATCTGAACCAGGTACTTTCAGTGCCCAAAATGGAAGAATGGTCTGATATTGATGACCTAGAGTGGCTATTTCACAGCAATGAATCTCAATCAAAGAAGCCCAAGGTGGGATTTTCTGAGATTGACGAGACACCACAAGTGTGGGCAGAGGCTCTGCAGATAGAGTCCGCTGATGTTTGTGCTCTCCCATATGTTATTCCATACTGATTTGGTCTTTTATTATTGGGCACATGGTTAACCCTCCGACACTGCAGCACGATTTGGCCTTTAACACAGATTGTGTGATTTCTGTTCAGCATTCTTTTGTTGTCAAACACAGGTGTTGCAGTGAATGTTTTTGCACGACTGACTGCCAAAACTTGATTTGAAAGGTAACTGATCTGTCTTGTGGACGATCACATGGTCCATCATGTCATTCCACTGCCGGAATTGGAGGGTGGGTACTTGCCTCCTCGTAGGCTGGTACCAAACTACTAATTCATTCAAAACACACGATGCCAAGGCAACCGATTACCGGTGCCTTGAAAGGGAGATGTATAAGCTTGTGCAATTCTTATTTTAATTGCTTAAAGCTGAGAAGCTCTTTCTAATTGAGAATGTAAGAGAAACCAGCTGTGGTCTTTGCAACTCCACTGCAATTTTGATTTGTAACATAGAACTCTTATTTACAAGAAATGTAAGATAGAGGGAAAAGGAAAGTAGTCGCATTCATTTATTCACCTCTCTTGTAATTGTTGTTCATACTTCATACCGTTTCAATTCGTGTATAGACTCATGTCTTCCCCTTCTCCAACCTGATTTTACTCTCGTGTTGCTTTCCCCTTCGGTCCCCTGTTTCACCTGGAAACATGAGTCTCGAACTCGACCAAAATACCCACTTCCATCCTACTGCCTCAAAGTACATAGAAAGCAAATACATCCCAACCCTTCGAATGATATTTAAAGCCAATTAAATTAATGAAGGTAAGTCAGCTGGCAAGATAAGCCTAAGGAAGAGAGGTTCTCAAAGTCAGCAGGCAAGATAAGCATAAGGAAGACAGGTTCTCACTTGTCATTGCCCATCCTACCTTAATGTGTGTTAGCCGTTGGGACCATTAATTTTTCCATTTTTATCTTCGTTTATTATTGTATTATTATATGTGTTCCTTGAATTTATATATTATTTTTAAATTATTTTTTATGTTAATAATTAATAAGATATTGTCACGTGTATTTTTATATGATTTAATATATTTTTTTAAAAAATAAATATTTAATACTTTAAAAAGACACTTAATAATATTTTTTTATTATTGATATAAAAAACATGTAAGAAAAAAATATATAAATCTTATCCATTTTTGCAACTTAAGTTTCAACTCCCAACAAGGCAACAGCCGTTGACAAGTTTATAGAAAGTTCGTTTGAGTGACAAGGAACCATTATCAAGGCGTATCTCAAAGACTAAGAAACGTAATTGACACCCAAATAAAGAAAAAGAAGAAATGATCGGTTGACGTAAAAATGTAATATAACAAGTTAAAGCTCACAAGTCAGTAATCAATTCTCCAATTGCAGCATTTTGATGGAGGATTTCGTTAATTAATCTGGTTCTTTGATTTGACCTGGGAATTTCATTTCCCCACCATTTTCAAAGTATATAATTAAGAAATTAACAACAACTAATATAAAAATTTATCTATGTACTACCAATTAATTACTGTAACATTCATTTAATAAAAAAAATAAATTTAAGAAAATTTTTTCATTGACATGACTCAAATTTTAAATTAATCAGAACATATTAGTGGATTTATAAAAAAAAAATTGTAACAGTCACTTTTGTAAAATTAAGAAAAAAAAAACTCTTTTTCAATATTATCTTTCATTTGAGATTTAGTCACTTCAAAGGCAAAAAATTACAAAACAAGTGTATCGAAATTATTATAATATATTTCCTATGGAAGAATACAAAAGACACAAGGGAGGATGAGTAATAAAGTGAGATGGCACAGCCTGACCGTTACCTGTAACCTACTTTATCAACTTTATTTTGTCGGACAGGAAAATGAGTTTAGAGAGATTGCGAAACCCAACCAACAATTAGGTCCTACTCCCATTCCATTCATCCATAACCGTATATGGAACAAAAATAAATTCTCTATTCCATCGGATAACGGTCAAATCATTTTAACCTTTCAGATTAGTCCCCGGCAACACTATCTGACCGAATATGGAAAATTAATTCACAGATATCTCTTAGATAATAATATAAAGCCCAAAACGTACAATGATCTTTGAAGCCACAAAACTTCAAACATGACAATCAGTTGGTGTCAATGAATTTGCTTAAATCATCTCCAACATCGTACCATGTCTTGGCCAGACCTTATCTTCTTTACCTCTTCAGTATATATGCATGCATGTGCTTCGAGAATCGTCGTAAATAATGTGCGGAAAATATAAAATTTTGGGTACAATGGGAGAAGCTATTATCTATTACTGCAATTTTCAATTTGTTGGGTAAAAATCAAAATCTTTAGTCCAGAACTTCCCATCCCAAGTCGGCAAGTCTCTCCAAAAGCAAAGACGACACAGGAACCAGACGTCACCTTTAAACAGCTTGATGGGTAGCGGGGTAAAGGTTGTATGGCGAGGAACATGCCCTGTACTTGATGCACTGTCGGTCCAACAAGTATGGATTCAATTTTAAGTTCAAGTCTTATTCTATGAAATTTTCTCTTATTAACTTATTTCGCATAAATTCATCTATATATATCGGGTAGCTACATCAGATCAAGACTAATCTAGAGTTGATTTAAATTTTACCTAGAGCTTAATGGTAAATAATGCCTTTCAATTCGATGTTAATTAGTATTACATTGTGGTTAGAAGAAAGGACTTGTCAAAGCGGTGAACTATTAATGCAAAGCCAAGATTGCCAACTGCTTTGCATTCAACGAACCAATGGAAAACAGCCAAATAAATGTTGCCCATTAAATCAGCCCACCGGTCTTGATTTAGGAACCCAAATTTGATCAGTTTATAAGTCCTCTAAAGCATGCTAGCAAAAGGTACCCTTGTCTCCATCCGTATACTTTCTATCTCTTCCAATAGGCCATACTATTCTATTTTCAGTTTATGATCAACATGGTTTCTGCAGGACAAGACCAACTTGTCTATAACATTAAGCTGTCATCAGTCGGTCCAGGCCGAGTAACCGGTACCGATGTGGTTCATGATCTCAGCGGCCTGGACTTAGCCATGAAGCTTCACTACCTCAAAGGGGTTTACTTCTTTAGCAGCCAGGCTGTGGGAGGGCTAACCATCATGCGCCTTAAGGAAGCGATGTTCTTCTGGCTCAACGACTATTATGTTGCCTGTGGCCGGGTCAAGAGAACTGAGTCAGGCCGACCCTATATCAAGTGTAACGATTGTGGGATAAGGTTCGTGGAAGCATTATGTGACAAGACCATTGATGAATGGTTAGAAATGGCAGATGATTCTCTTAATAATCTACTTGTGTACCATCGAGCCATCGGTCCAGAATTATCATTTTCCCCTTCAGTTTACTTTCAGGTGATTACATTCATAAATCCCATCTCATCCATTAAAAATAAAAAAAATATTTACCATCATTCTTATATGTTTTTCCCTTGCAAGTTTCCAAAAGAATAATTCAGACGAGTTGAAACATGTTTAAATGAAACTGTGAAAGTGATCAGGTTCATGTGATTCTATATAAGTACTAGACTGGTCTTCATTTCTCTCTTTTCTTCAAGTCAGCAGGATCAATCATCATTACTACAAAAACCCAGGAAACTTTTTCCCACTTGAATTAACTCATTGAAAATTATTGCTTGTTGGACCACAGTCACCATTTATTCTAGAATTTATATACTACTTCCCAAGGAACTGGAAATATTGGGTTAAAACTTTAAGCAAGGGAACAAAATCTTGTTTCTGTCGTGCCTTTTTCATATATATTGTATTTGGGCCGTATATTTTGGCCTTATATATGATTTTTCATGTTCATTCATGACTCTCATGATCAATCAATGTCAAGCCCGATGTTCATGCCATTGTAAACTTTGGAATGTCACAAACTCACGGTAACCATTAAATGCTACCAAACCTAACATGCTATGTATGTGTTTATGCTTCTTTTCTCTTATTTTTAGAGAAAATGAAACGTTACGTTCCAATCTATTTGTTTTTAAGATAAATTGTTGTGTTTAATTATGTGTTAATTTGAGTATGTTGATCTTAAGAATTTGACAAATTATCCCAAAGAAGCATATAATGGCCATAATAAGCAGCAAAAGGTAAATAATTAGAGGGTAGGAATAATTAATGTTTGATCTATCAACACGAAAATGAAAAATTTCTAGTAGCCCAAAGAAGAGAGGAGAAAGACAAAGAAAAGAAAATGACTGATAATAATATGTTTCTCCAGTAGGATTTTACATTTGGGACTCTGTCTCAGCATATATTACCCTATCCCCTTGGATGTGGGAGGACCACAATTTGTGTCTTGAAAACTCCAGTTGCTTCATTATTTTGCTCCTCGATTGATTGTTTTTGGGCTTTTCCCGTTGCAGGTTACTCGGTTCAAATGTGGAGGAATTTCACTGGGGATGAGCTGGGCCCATTTCCTAGGAGATGCATTCTCAGCTTCTGATTTCATCAGTAGCTGGGGCCAATACATGGCTGGCTTTAAACAGAGTGGGCCACTCATCCTCCCAAACCCACTTCCGAAACCTGGTGACCAAACTCAACTTGCCCAGGAAGAGCCACTTGCTGCAAAGCAGGTCAACCCGGTTGGAGATCTTTGGGTAACTGCCAATAACTGCAAAATGGAAACTTTTTCCTTCTACTTGAGCAAACTCCACCTATCAAGCTTACAAGCAAAGATATCAGGTGGTGGAGATGGAAGAAACAAACAGATTTCACCATTCGCTTCCATTTGCGCTGTTATTTGGCAATGCATAGCCAAAGTTAGGGAAGGATTTGAACCACAAGTTGTGACAGTATGTAGGAAAAATCCAAACCATGACAAAAATGTTCCTAGCAACAGCCAAATTATAAGTGCAGTCAAGGCGGATTTCTCTGTCATCGAAGCAGATTTGAAGAAGTTAGCACTGTTGCTAGCTAATGATCATAATCAGGGCCTGGATGAAAGAAAGAAGATCGAAGCAGCTTTGGAGAAAGATGGCGGGGTGACAGATTACATCATGTATGGCACAAATTTAACATTCATGAACCTGGAAGATGCCAGTTTATACGAACTGGAATTGAAAGGACAAAAACCAAAGCTTGCATATTATTCCATCCATGGTGTAGGAGATGAAGGAGCAGTTTTATTTCTTGCAGGGCCCCCAAAAGATTCCAACACTGAGCATAATATTGAGGGCAAAGAAAGGTTGATCACAATAACTTTGCCAGAGGATCAAGTAATGAAGCTGAAAATGGAGCTCAAAAAGAGTGGTTTACTTCTTGCAAACGAACTTGAATAATTGCAGAAAATTATGCACATTTTCTGCAATTAGCAACTAGGCGTGTGTGAGCCGGCTTGCTTATGCGTGTGAAAATTATCCTAAATAGGCTTGGAAGTAATTATTACTTTATTTAGGAATAACTGGCTGCAAACCTTCACTAGTTTGCAGCCTGCTTGAGTAACCAGCAGGTTTAGTTGGTTACTAGACATATAATCAAGTTATATCATGTGCTAAAGAGTAAAGATAACATGAAAGTCAAAGAAAAATTTTTTTTTTCTGGGTACATTAGAAGTTCTAAGATTGTAACATATTGCCTTCCCCATCGGCGCCTAGTGGCCTCGAGGTTGGAGAAATCATGTGAAAGCGTGGGTTTAGTCCCGCATTCCCCCTTCTCTCCTTGTAGACCCAAAAGAAAAAAAGGAAAAAATGGAAACATATGTACATATTCAACTCTTGATGTATTATCGAATGTAAATGTTGGTAGTATATTTTGGGAAATGAATGAATGAATGAATGCAATCAGATTAATTGAAGCAATTGATTAGTTCACCAAACTTGAAGAGAAGAAATTGCTTTCCATCTTATATTCCTTCCTTTAAAAGGAAGGGATTACGTTGTACTGAAAAAGGGAGTTTTTTCTTGGTCAGAATTCGATAGTACAATACAAGCTCAACCTTAAAGACGGCTAATTAATGTTTTTCTTGAGAAGAAAAGGAGAGATAGAGCCATCAGCTTCTACCGAAGCACAATGGGTCCGTAGCTTCTGAAACCGTTGCCACTCTTCTTTTCGTTCGAACTCAACGACGTTTATAATGGACCTAGCCAAGACGTCTACACAAGTCTTTCCTGTCAAAACCAGACGCTGGCAACAATGATCTGTCATCGTCCTCCCCTCGTTGATTATAGCTTCGGCAAGTTGTTTCCCGCAAGTGGCAGTAAACGATCTCTTGCATCGTCTTAAGAAGTTGGTATACTGTGGAGAAGCCTTGCTCAGCTCGATTCCAGGTTGGTCTACGGTGGGTATTGGAGCAAATGCAAAGTAATTATCAGATTCAATTGCACATTTGGCTGGCATTATGAACAAAGGGATCAAAATTATCATGGCAAAGAAAATATTCAGTGCTGCCATGATGTTTCTCTCTTCTGTTCTCTTAATGTGATTCAAAGCTTTATTTATATCATTGGGCGGTCGGATTGAAACCCCTTTGTGCAGTTTATGACGAAGCAATAGCCGCAGCAGTTACGTTGATGAAGTAGATTGTTCATTAATAAATCAAAGATTTTATGAGTTCCGTTTATTTTTATTCGGTTGAAGACGTAATTAATTTTCCAAGCAAACAATCACGGAGTCCACCTAAGCCTGTAATTGTCCAACAACGAAGCATCCACTATTAAGTTCCATCGTCCAATTGCTTCTGTTTGCTTTTAGAATATGTTTGGTAGGAAGGAAAGCAACAGTAAGGAAATGAAATTGGTAAGGAATGGGAATAAGTAAGGAAAGGAAAGAAATTTAGGCTATGTTTGGTATGAGAAAATATTTTCTATTTTTATTTTCTAAAAAATACAAAGAAATTATCATATAAGATATATGAAGTGAGAGGAAATGTATGCATGTTCTAGAAAATGAAAATGAAAATGGATATAGAAATGAGATTAAAAAAAATTGTTTTAAATTTTAGGTCCATTTTCATTTTCATTTTCTAAAACATGCATACATTCTTATAAACTATATATATCTTTGATGGTGATTTCTTTGTATTTTTAGAGAATGAAAACAGAAAATGTTTTCATGTACCAAAAATAGCCTTATATTTCCACTTTAATGTTTGGTAGCAAGGAAAGAAATAAGAAGGAATGGAAAATTTTAATTATTTTCTTTATTTGGTATATCCAATAAGTAGGAAAGAAAGAAAATTTATTTTAATTAATATGACAATTTAATCATTATTTGTTTTTTAGTTGAAAATTTATTCCAATATTTTTTGTTTGTAATGGTAAATTTTGTAATTAGAAAAATTTTTTAAGGATGTAATAGTGATTTTATATGTTAGACTCAACAATAACTTTCTTTCCCTCTTATTTCTGTCTAATTTAAACAGAAATGATTTCTAAGAAAATTGACTATTTCATTTCCCTTCTATTTCTTTCCTTATGAGTATTTCTTTTCTACTAAACAAAAGAAAATTATATTTTCTCATCTACTTTTTTTTTACACCATTTTTTTCCTTCCTATTTCTTTTATACCAAACACAGTGTTAGAGGTGACAAATAGAAAGTTTGCCCATAATTGAAGCAAGATACACAAGTTGCTACCTACGCAATGATTTGAGAAATGAAATTAGAAACCAGACTTTCATTAATAACAAAATCATATCTATTTGATCTGATAAACTTTTTCTTAACCCTTTTCTTTAAACAAATAAGATTTTCATTATTCACTTTTGCAAAATCTTATGAAATGAAGCTCCATTTCTTTTTTTAATGATGTGATATCTACTGTTTATGTTGCTGTAAAGTTAAGCAAATTTGGAGTCACTGCCACTTGATTTGGGCATAAAAGCTTGGTACTTTTCTTCAATTGAATAGGGCAGCAGCCAGCAAGTTGACAAAGGAATTATTTCAAAGAACCAAAGATTTGTAGAACAATGCTATCCAATTTGGATTTTCTGATATGGATATTTACCAGTATAGTTCACCCTGTCGGGCACAGTGGAAAACGAGTGGCAGGCTGCAGTCCCAGCAGCAACCACAACCACGGAGTTCCAGGACCCAGAAGGAAAAAGATAGTGACCCTGCCCTGGATTCTTTGAAGAAACAGCTTGCCTGAGCCAGTGAGCCGCCACCAATTATCAACTAACTTGGATTTTAACTTTAAATATTCTTCCACTAGAACATATATTCAACAATTATATTTGAACATCAAAAGATTCCTGTGCACATGTGCTTTTAGTTTATTTAGTAGAACATTATTTTTATTTGTTTTAGATCTTGATTACGCTGTTCTACCTAATTAGACAACTAATGATTTGACTTTACCAATTGATATTCTATTTTATGTTCTAAAGGTCTTTCTTTCAGAATGCTGGTTTTGGCTGTAAAGCAAACTTTTTTTTTCTTCTTTTTTAGAATTACTAGTGTCAAAACATCATAGAGATTTATTATTAATTAACTGAAAATCAACAAAATTTGATACAGTCAACAAATTAATGTATAGCACAGCCAATGTCACAAAATGCCCACAATCTGCATATATTCTGTGGCGCTAGAATCAGGAACTTGAGACAGGGTTTAACCAATAATAACGAGAAAACCTTAATGAAGATTGTATAGAAGCTTCAAGACCAGAATTCATAAACAAAGCAAAAGGAAGCTGAGCAAGATAATTCTTAATAGATTTTATGTACAACCTTGAGTTAGTAAGCTTAGGTGGCTGAAAGATAGTCGAGCATTTGAGTTTAAGGGTGCAGGCAGAATTAGCATTGAAAGTACTTGCTTTTGGAGCAATGCTAACGCAATCGCAGCCTATAATTAGGGTGGAAAGATATATATACATATGATGAACCGAAAAACCTAACCAAGAGTCTATTCATACTTGTATGCACCGAGGGAAAAGGAAAGTTGTTTATTGTTCATTAGACAGTCCATCCCTTTGTCTCCGCATTCTAGCTCCCCATGACGTGTTTCCCCTGGCATCCTTGTTCATGCTTCTTCTCTTCAGCTCCGATAGCTGAGATTGCCAACGATTTTTCCACTCACTCCGCTCATCCAGTTCCTGGTCGGAAAGAGAGTTTATGGATTTAAGGTAAATGAAACGGTTTCTCTCAACGCACCATTAAGTAATAAATGAAGGCACGAAAGGTTTAAACAGAATATGCATATTTGACAGCCCTAAACAAACTATTATCACATAGTTTAGATCTCTAAACTCTAAAAATAATGAAAGGTAACTTTGATAAAAAGGAAAACAACCCAAGAGTAGGAGAAAGATCATAGTAAAAGCTAAAATCAATACAACTAACTCTAAAGATCACTCAAATTCAGGGTAGAACTAAGGAACCAAACAAAACCCAATGCTTTCATTATTAGCATTATTAAGTCACAACAGGCAAAACCTTTTTGCAAAGGAAAGCAACAGATAAGATACTGGGTTTCACCCTAATGAAAATCCTTAGGCACTTTGAAGGAGAATAGGAGGAGCTGCCCAGGTTTCAACCCAAGACTTAAATTCTACAATTGGTTGGTTCCCGTGGACTTCTGAGAAGTTGTAAGTACAAGTTTGAACATAGTGAATCGAGAAGCAATGAAGAAAATAATATACCAAAATTAAGGAGAATGATTAATTAGCCAATGTCATCATTGAAAAGAAAAAAAGTATAGCACAAGCCAGTTTCACCATATTGAAAGCCTAAAACGTATCCTTTGAATGTTCAAAAATCTAATGAATAATAGTAAACTCCTTAGTCCCTAAAAAGCTAGAAAGTGTACAGGAACTTAACAAATATGAATTCAAGAAGGAAAAATAACTGTAACTAACAGAATACCTACTCATTCAAGAAGGAAATAGAACTCTTAACAAACAAAATGGAAACAGAACTCTAACAGAATAGCTACTCATTCAAGAAGGAAACGGAACTCTAACTAACAGAATAGCTATTCATTGATGGTCTTCGTGTCTAAGACTTAATATATTCAGATCAAAAGATTAGGGAAGTTTAATTAATCACTGAAGATGAAATACTCTGCCACGCTTTCATATCCTTGAAGCTTAGCATATTGTACAAATTTTCATCTTTTTTCCTTTTTTTTTTTTAAATTAGTTCTATTGAAACAACCTTTCCCCTCCAAGAAACCAAATTACTAGGAATGGAAGTAAGTTTTATCCACTTCAGTCAACTTGAGCAACACGTGAAATAAGAAAAAGATGTTAACTTTCCATCTGTTCCAAAGAAACTAAATTTCAACCAAATCCCACCTGCTACTACGTAAATTAGAGAACTTTCTCTATACAAAAATTTTCAAATCCGAAATAATTTACCTTACCTCCTCCTAATCAAATATACTTTGATAAAAAAGCAAAATTGAGTAATCAAACGAAATACAACCTGAGCTAAAATGAACACAAAGGATTAAAAATCCTAAAGAGAAGCAGAATACCTCATCATATTGGTAACGTCGCTTAGCAGAGAAAGCAAGATGAAGCCCCAAAGCCAAGTCGCGATCATACAAAGCTCTCATCCTTGGATCCGACAAAGTCTCATAAGCCTCCTGAACCCGTATAAACCGCTCGGTATACTCCTCCACACAACCCGGTGGCGAAACGTCCGGGTGGTACTTCCTGGCCAGCTGCTTATACGCCTGCTTTATCTCCGGCAAAGTGCCTGACTCATGTATCCCCAGCAACTCATAGAAACTCATCTCCTTCCTCGCCTCATCAATCCTCGCCTTGATTTTGAAAGAAACGAACTGGATCCGAGTGGGGTTGACGGGTTTCCGAAAGCGGAGGAAGGAACTGCCCGGTGTAAAGAAGCGGGCGTCGGTTCCCGGTACCGCCGCTAATCCATAAGCGCAACGCATCATTAAGAAACCGTCGGAAAGCTCTCGTTTACTTTTGAAAGTGGAAATAATTTCAATCCGTCAGTTATAACTACTTTTCATGGCTAAGTTTATAAGTAACAGAAGAAGAGGAGAAAATGGGTATGCGGATAGGAGAGAGCGGCAAGTCGGGGTGGGAAAAGAAAAGGACCAAAGGAGAGGTTTGGTTGGATTAGCTCATGACAACTGTCCTAAATCCTAATTTTCTTTTTTTTTGGGTACATGCTACATAGTGTCCTAAGCTTATATCTATGCGTAATTTTTCGTGGTTTATAGGAATTATTACATATTAGCATTTTTTTTATATTTATTATTACTAGTCCTCTTGTCATGTGTACTGCACGTAACGTAATACAACGCGAAAAATAATTATATTAAGGGATGATAATTAAATTATAAAATAGATTTTAAATTAAACTACATGAAATTAGATGATAATTAAATTATTTTTTTTAATATAATATAATAATAAGTTAATTATGATGAAAATAAAATTATTAATTATTATCATCATTTAATAAATATATAAAAGTAAGTTTTAATTTTAAATTAAGCTACATGATATAGATAATAATTAAACTATTTTTTTCAACATATGACATAATAATAAGTTAATTATGATGAAAATAAAATTGTTAATTATTATCATCAATTAATAAATATATAAAAAATTAGTTTTAAATTAAATTACATAAAATTAGATAATAATTAAACTATTTTTTTCAATATAATACACTAATAAATTAATTATGATGAAAAATAAAATTATTAATTATTATCATAATTTAATAAATATATAAAAATATTTGATAAAAAATAAATAAAGAGTTTTAATTCGACTCAATAATATCAATGATATTTCTAAAATATATAGAAAATAATATATTTTAAACCATTCAAAAACTTTACAACATTGGTCCTTTTATATATATTATAGATAGATAATGGAATTGAAGAGAAAATTGAAATTAATACTTGAAATAATATATAGCCAGGAAAAAATTGGTGAAAATAGAAAATATTTTTAGCATGGATTTGTCAAATGTATCATCATCTCATGATATTAGTATACATTGGTAGTCATATTCTTTACTAATTGGTATCCCAATGCGTTGCAGATCTCATGATGTTAGTATACATTGGTAGTCATATTCTTTACTAATTGTAATTGGTATCCCAATGCGTTGCAGATCTCATGATATTAGTATACATTGGTAGTCATATTCTTTACTAATTGGTATCCCAATGCGTTGCAGATCTCATGAATATTTTCTGAAAATTTCTTTCAGAAAATATCTTCTCCTCGCCGTACAATTTAAATAGATGCCCTACCCATAATGATTAATTCTTTCAGAAAATATCTTCTCCTCCCCGTACAATTTAAATAGATGCCCTACCCAAAATCATTTCTCAATCGAGACAAAAATGTCAGGGGATTATTTTAATAGATCAACGATCTGGTTTCGATTCTGCAAGATTTTCAACTATTTTAATTTCTGAATACATCCACAGGGCAGCTCACGGCGGACGTAATCTTGACTATTTGATCCAATGCCATTGGTTGTAACCTTGAATGAGGACTTGACATTAATTAACTTGAAAACGATGTTTAAAGGAAGAAACTTAACAATAAAACAAAATTTGTGACTGATTTAAGCTTCATGAATGGTCAGGTCCTGCCCAATAAGAGGCCAAAAATAACCGACGTCATGGCTCTCCATGTTCTTTCACATTTGAATTGAAGGCGACTTTAATGAGACCCATCATAATTAATGGTCATAATAACAATGACCCGGATTATAATGAAATCTTGATTCGTGGTTATATTTAAGTTAGAACTTTGAGGAGGGCATACGGCATTAAGAACTACAGCGTTGACATTAAAGTAAATCCCGGTTCCATCACCCATTCCCTTCATTAGGACCAGTCAATCCTCGCACCCAGCATGTTAAGATGATGCCGCAGAGTGCAGATAAGAAGGCAAACAACAAGAGATAAACAAGAAGAGTACAGAAATGGGGGCAGCAAATGTGAGAGGGAGGGAGACGGGTTGGAGTTGTTGGAGGGGATTAATAAGATCTAACAAATGCAACACATTTTGAAATCTGCTTCATGCCATTCAATAATTCCACAGTTTGAGATCAAAGCTGAGCTATACCACCATATCCATGCCCCATCCTAAAAAGAAACACAAAAAGAAACAAAAAGGGGGGGGGGGGGGGGTGGAATGGAAAAAGATGGGGAAACAAAAAAAAGGAAAAAAAAATGTGAGTTCTAGACGCTAATATCATAGTTCCACCTGTGTGAGTGAAAAGAATATCCAATCAACAAACAGCAAAAAATGCTACCGTTGACCAATTTCAGAGGATAAAACGACTCTTATCTGCAAGCCTGCCCGTAGGACAAAACCAAATATTGTCTTAATTTTAAAGTAGGAAACTTGAAAATGTTAGATGGAACTTTTTATAGCTGTGAACTATGCAACAAAGCAGAATTAAAGGTCTCAACTCGCTAAGTCAATCATAGAGTTTTGCCGATCAACCAGAATAAAGTTACAGTCAAGGAACTAATATCTGGGACACAAATGCAAAACAAATCCAACCCGACTTGCTAGCTATGTAAACAGAACTCAGCCAAGCAGTGTCACGGAAAATTTACCTGTTAAAAACCATGAAACTAAGTGTACCAACCAATCTGCTAAGGGACTCAAATTGAGACCCTATTCATTCATCCCAGCCGTATCAGGTTACACTGCACCTTATAGTAGCTTTGGCCAAGAAATACCCTTGGAAAGGAGAAAAAAAAAAAAAAGAAGAAGAAAAAGGAAGAAAGAAAAGAAAAAAATATGGGCCAAGTGAAAAAGATGGGACATAAGTAATGAACCAGGCATCGGGAAAAGAAAAGAATTGCAGACAGTAGCAGAGAAATGCATTCACACTTATTTGTATCAATCAACACTATAGAAATTTCAAGAATATAAATTTTACAGTGTAAGTTCTCTGCCACAAAGTGACCGCATACCTTTACACGGATTAAGTAAAACTCAACCCTGCAACCTGATCACTGACAGCTCCAACAGGAACACCATGTATAACCTGCATGAGTTTGGGATATAACAGGCCGACCAGACCATCAAAGGCAAATAAAAATGGAGCCTATGACCAAGCACATCAATCAAAGGCCTCTAGGGCATCAAGCCTGCTAGAAGACAAAGGCAGATGACAGACCAGCAATGAAAGAAGGCAGATCACAGAGACAGTAAAAGGTGCATTTAGAAACAGGCCTACAGTAAGTTCTAACTTCTCCATGAGCATTTTTATTTTCTAGACAAGAAAACAGGAAGTCCCTATTCCACAATTTAAACTGTTTTAAGGACCAAAGACTTCACGTGGATGCACACTTGCCAGTACATATACAAAGAAAAAGTAACTCTAGACCGAGCGAGAAATAATATAACTAAACAAGGATGCAAACTTTAAAATAAGCACTTGATAAATTCATAATTCAGCAATATAGATAATGATCCAACATACATCTAGCAGTAAAAGAAGCTTGCTACAAACATTGCATGGTGGATTGGAGATGAAAGCAGAACACTGCTTCAAATACGTTATCCATTGAAAATGTCAGCTCAGAGACTTCAATTCCAATCTGTTCCCATGCCTGCAAAAGATAAAAAGCACAAAGGGCATACATTTATGAAGAAACAACAAAGCATGGAAAAATCCAAGCACTAAAAGAAACACTAAGCAATCTCTCTTAAGTGAACTGCTGTTCGCTTAGGAGCCAAAAGCTCATTAAACTCTATATAAGTTGTTAATATCTGGACAGGCTTCAATTCGAACAAGCTAAATTGGAGAGCCAGAAGTAAGACAGCTTGGAATAGCTTTGATCACATAAGTCAGGGGCCCCAAGGTTCAGTTCCAAAACTAGGCCAATGGCTCATTTCCCTTCCTGAGGAGAACTGGAGAGATCAGATCCTGCAAAGCACAACATATACAAGTTACTCACTCACTGACTGTCCAACTCTACAACTCTATTAATGTTATTTCATTTTTGGTGAATAGATGACATTACCATTACTGTCAAGTCGATGCTTACAATTTGATCTTTCATGTTTGCTTATTTCATCTGCATCCAACCTACTATTCGGTGACAGTCCTTCATCATGGCTAAATTTCTGCAAATATTTGCTTTTCAATTCCTTATCATCTTTCGGTGATTCTTTAGAATCATAAGCCCCCTCTTTTGAAGCGAATATTCCATCATCCCCTGTATGCATTAAATAATTCACAATGTAAGTAAGCAGCGCATTACCATATCCAGTCTTGACTAATTTTTTTCTAAAGATGGTGAATTTTCATTCTCACCATTCAAACAATACTTACCTTCTGCTGACTTCGACCTAGAGCGCCTTATGCTTCTTGAGTCATTGTCTTCAGAACTTCTTGGAGAAGATCTACTTGCTCTGGAATGCCCACCTTCAGCAGATGATAAATGCTTTCTTTCACGACGTTTTGATCTTTCATCTGTTCTATCACTGGAGCGAAGCTTGCCTTCTGTAGACCTCGACCTGGAGCGTCTTCGGTGTTTTGATCTACTTTCATCCGAATTTCTGGGGGATAGCCTGCTTCCTTTGCGATGCTTGCCCTCAGCAGATCTTGACCAGGATCGCCTTCTATCCCGATGCTTAAACTTCTTATCTCTGCTTCTATCACTCCTCTCCTTGGTGTGATGCCTACCTTCAGCAGACGATGACCTGGATCGCCTTCTATCACTATGTCTTGATTCGTCCTTTCTTGTTTCATCCTTGTGCTTTGATTTGTTTTCTTGAGAACTTATAACAGAAGGCCTGCTTCTTCCTCGATGCTTGCCTTCTGAAGATAATGACCTGGAACGCCTTCTGCTGCGATGCT
Organism: Microcos paniculata; assembly: GCA_030664755.1. NCBI lineage: Eukaryota > Viridiplantae > Streptophyta > Magnoliopsida > Malvales > Malvaceae > Microcos > Microcos paniculata. The sequence continues at coordinate 6,525,651 of CP131462.1, read as the reverse complement.
TTGATTTCTCATCCCCTTTTTCATCAGAATTAACAGATTTTGACCTAGAGCGTTTTCTATATTTCAATTTTGTTTCATCATCATTCTTGGGGGATGACCTACTTCTTCTTTGATGCCTAGGTGATCTAGAATCAGGACGAGATGATTTTCTTGCCCTTGGTGAACTTTCTCTGCTATGTTTAGGGGAGTCTGAATCTGCGGGAGGTGATTTTCTAGCATGAGGACTAGTACTCCTACTCATATTTCTTCTTGAAACAGATGAATGACGATCTCGTGATCTATCCAAATCCTGTCTTCTACTCCTGTCACCGACATCCCTATCTCTATATGACCACCGTTCACTATCATACCTCGAACGATGGTGAGATCTCACAGGAGATCTCGATCTACGGTCTCGGAAGAAACGAGGTGGAGGTGAATAGGAGTGAGACCTCCGTCTTCTTCTATAATTGATTGGTGATCTTGACTTGGACCTTAACCTTCGCCGATAACTAATAGGTGATCCAGACTTCGATCTTGACCTTCTACGATAACTAAGGGGTGATTTTGACTTGGATCTTGACCTTGCCTGAGAAGGGGATGGTGATCTGTAAACACCAGGAATGAATTAGCAGAACTCTTGATTTATTTACGAGGGAATACGAAACTCTGCATAACAGACAAACTGTAAATAAACTCATCTAACATACAGACAAACAAGACATGTGAGATTTCCTTTGCAATAAGTCAAAGGATAATATGGAGATAGAAATCAAAATTTGACAACACAGGATAATCATTAAAAATACATAGACAATGATTACAAATACATACCAGGTTTAATGCTCTGCTCACAACTAAATAGCAAATCATAAACATTATTTATTAACGAAAATGCAGTCAATCCTTTCCTGATAAACCTAAAGTGCCGCACATAGATGTTATGCATATTATATCAAATACTGAAACTCAGCTCGCATACCATGTATAGCTTAATAAAGTAGTTTTTACAAAAAAAAAAAATAAAGGAAAATGGAAATAACTTAACAATACAAAAGCAGAAGCCTCAATTAATAGTAAGCCTTGATAAACAACAAATTTGTCCTGATGAGGAGACATACCTAGATTTACTTTTAGTTTCCTTCTCTTCAGTTACAAATCCATCAGCTTTTAGCTTCTTACTTATCTCTGCAGCTCTTGCTGCAGCTAACTCTGTTGCAGACTTCATGCTTGCGGCTCGGTTAGCTGCCTGCTGTGCAGTCAAGGTTTGTTGCATAAGTAAAGCCTGTTGGAATTGCATCTGTTGCATGGCAACAGCTTGCTGCATCATCATAGGCAGAGATGATGAAGCCATTGATGAAACAGCTGGCTTCTGAGGAAGCGTTTTAGCCATCTCCACATTCAATGGCCGACCCCCAATATCCATGTTGTTCAATGCCAAAGCAGCAGTTGCTTCCTCGGGTTTTGAGTATTCTATGTAAGCAAAGTGCTTTGAATCTGTAATTGTACACTCAACAACAGTACCGCAGAAGCTAAAAAGCTGCTTCAACTGCTCCGCTGTGAGAAGCGGGCTAAGATTGCTAACTTGTAGGGTTTTCTTCAATATATCAGCCTTCCCAGATTTGTCAGGAGAATCTTAAAAGAAGCACATAATTGTTAGCTAGGGCAGGCCCTTGATGAAGAGCAAGTGACAACAAAATAAAAAGAACTTAGTGTATATAATAAAGGAAAAAACTGTCAAAAACATGATATTGGAAAAAGTACCAGATGAATCTTTGGTCGACTGAGCTTGTGCTTGCACCTGGGCAGCATGAGCTTGAAGGGCCTGAGCAGCAACTATGGCCTGAGCTGCAGCCATTGCAGCTGCAGAAGGTGCCATAGGAACCTGACTGAGAGTCCCCATACTGGTTGTTGCAGCCAAGGCAGTCATAAGCAAATTGTGAGGAGGATGGTTCAGTTTACAATCAGTTTTAGCACAACGCCCATTGAGGTATTCTCGACAAACCTCACCAAGAGATGCCCCCATTCCTGGCAAAATTGCTCCACCTGAAGCACCCGAAACAATGCCTGGGATCATTCCCAATAAGCCAGGGAAAGCTCCAGAAACAGATCCAGTGTAGTTTGGCATGTTGGGCATTGTTTGGTTGACTAGATTTGGATATGTGGATGCAGGAGCCACCCCTAGCAGTCCTCCAGTAGAAGTACCTGCATGAGAAATTCAATATCTACAACATAAGCACTACAATCTACAGCCAAGAGCCTTCCAAGTTATGAAGCCAAAGATACCAACAACCAAGACCAAATACTCAACAGCAATTTAGATGGGCAAAAAAAAAATGAGCCATCTTCAAATTGGCACATATACATGATCTGAGGACTGGTTCCAGATTAAAAAGCATAAACCACTCTAACACAAAGCTAGGGACAACAAATTAAGGTAAACAAATATACTACATTTTATGCAATTAAATTTGAACAGATGTAACAATGTATACCTGCACTGAAGAACACTGGGAATGGGCTGCCCATTATAGGTTTTCCATTGCACTCAATATTCACCATATAGTTCCCTCTCTTAGGCACTACATAAGTCACTGTATAAGTCCCATCTCCCATATCCTTCACAATCCCCTCCTGTTCCGACCCCCCAACACCCACACCTGGCGAAACTTTCACCTTAATCTGCGCACCCCCAGTCTGAACTTTCCTTCCATCTGCATCCTTGGTTACCACCATAAAAGTGGAGGCTGCACAGGCAGTGCCACCCGCTATTCCAGGACCCGCTGCCATGCACTTGGAAGGGTCCACAGGACCAACTGGCCTGTTCACCAAGTCGCTGGTGTCCTCAGACTCACTATCTGATGAAGCTGCCGCCACATCCTTGTTAAGGTTCTTTTCAACATCCCTGAATGTGGCTTCGAAAGCTGCTTTAGCAGCAGCAGCTTTCTCGGCCTCGCTTTTCAGCTTGGCCTCCTCGGCTTGCTTAATCCATATAGGCTTTGAGACAGCCGAGTTTCGATCCGCCATGGATTAAAATCCCCCTAAATTTTTCGACAAATTAGCAATAATCCCAATACCAAAAGAAAATCGAACAACAAAGGAAAAAACTTATCCAATTTCAATTATTGAATAAAAAACGCGTTCACTAAATATTCTCCAATAAAAATCAGCAAAACCTCAAATTGGAAGCGTCAGGCGATAAGAATTAGAGATTTTTCTTTTCATAAATTGATAATTTTGGGCTTCTTTATGGGCTTAAATGTGTTAAAGCTAATTCCTACGTCGAGAAAGAAGAGAAAAAGGGCGTTACCTGTTATAGTTACTGCCTTACTGGATTTCCGCGGCGAAGATAGGTGGGTACTGGGTAGGGCTAGAATTGGGAAAAGGACGTATATTACTGTATTGGAGGCGGGTGGGGGCAAAACTGGGATTTCGTCTCAAATATATTACGAATTTATTTATTCGGGCCACTAAGAAGGCCCAAAACTTATTTTAGACAGCCCCGCTGGTTCAAGCCAGGTTTTTCTTGGTCTCGAAGAAGCGGCCGACTGCCTCTGAGCTGCTAGGAAGAACAATAAGAAACGGAGGAGAGTTTGCTAAAACCCTGGAAAAACCCCGCAAAAGTTTTCTCTTTGTCTATAGAAAATCAAAGCAGAAATTAGTCTTTCTCTGGAAAAGCCTCATATTCTGGAACTGGAAAAATGGCAACACCGTCGCAAGCTCAAGCTGTCAAGTCACTCAATAAATCTGCTGGCCGCAGGCGCTTTGTTGTATGCTCTTTCTTTCGCTATCCTTGTTCTTTCTTTCTTTCGTTTTAATTTTTTTGGTTTTTTAATTTTTATTGTGAGTTCTTATTTTCTTTTTCTCTTTGTGAATTATAGTTCAAGACTTTCTCTCAGAGGATAGAGGATATTGATATTAATGTATTTCGAAGCCTTGATAAAGTCAAGTCAGAGCCTTCTGAAGGTTCATCTTTTCTTCGGGATTGCCTCATCGAGTGGAGGGTATGAGTTCAATTTCATCAAGTAGTTTTTTTTTTTTTCACCATGTTAGAACCCAATTTGCTTTGTTTTATTTTTTTTCATTGTTGTGATTCTTACCCGGTTAAGTAAGAATGCTATTGTTTACAATGAATTATCTTATCTGAAATGTTAGTATAGATGGATTTAAATGTATTTTTTTGGGAAGCATATCTACTGAGTGGGATGTATCAGTTCATTGTTATAATAATGTTACCTTACTTCTTTTCTTACTTTCCTTTCATTGCTGTTGATTTCTTTCGTTTTTATGGCTTTTTGTTGTCAATTCAGGAATTGAATACCGCAGAGGATTTCATTTCATTTTATGGGGAAACCATGCCTTTTGTACAGACTTTACCATTGGTACTCTTGCACAAGGAATTCATATTTACTAAACTTGTATCCAGATTACAGATGAAAGCTAGATTGTCACTGGAGCCTATACTCAGGTGTGCAAGTTTTTTGTTTGATAAAGTTCTATCTCTTGTTCGGAGATAATCTCGGTTTTGTTTTCGTCATGTCTGTTTCAAACCAAATGGCTGACTAGAGGTTCATTAAATTGACTCACCATATGTTGTTTAGTGTAATGGCATTATAATCTAGAGAAACAAAAAGGACTCTTCTGAGCATGAAGTTCACCGACAGCAGTATTAGCATGTTATATCCAGTCTAACTCTCTGACAACAATTGTTGAAATCAGCCAGCAGTGCTGCATATCTGCAACATTTTCTGATGATTTGATCATTAGTTCTCTATTTTAAGATTAGCATGCTATCTACTTGAGGATGATGTTGCCTTGCACATGGTTGCCACTTGTTTTCAGTTGAGGTTGTCTGTTAGCATGTCTGGTCGGCAGCTTCATAAATTATTCACCTTTGTTGTTTCCTAAATGGCATCCTTAACAATTTGGTGTGGGAAATTATCTTGGCCTTATAATGTTAGAGCATACTCTAGTATGTTATTAGTATGCATTTTGTTCATGGTTAAAGGAAGAGATCATATGATTTTGTGTTATTATCCTGCCATTCTATTCTGTGCACCCTGTGCTGTTTGCACTAGTTTGAGATGACAATATTTCTAACTTCTGTGCAGGTTGTTGGCAGCCTTCTCTAGAGATATTCTAGAAGATTTTATTCCGTGAGTCCCTTCTTCCTTTGATTAAATTCATCTTTTTCTCTTGTTTTAGTATGACCATTGTGCAGTGCTATGTGTTATTGATAATTCAACTCGCAGTAGATAGGTTGTCTGATGCTTATAAGTTGTTCATAGAGGTTGTTGCATGGCTATGCTATGAGTAAGCATGGACTACATATCATCTATATGGCTGGGCATGATACACTTTTGATGCATTGCCATATAAAAGAAGTACAAAATAGCTTTGAATTATATGTGGTTATCACAACATCTGATCTATAGAGAGATGAGTTTTCTTCTTCCCATGGACTGTCATGTTGAAGGGATAGGGTGACCACTATACTTACTGCTGGTACTCACAGCATCATGCAATAGTGGTGCAGTTGTAAAAGCGGTAGGGGATATGTACAACTCCTGTATCTCAAAGGCTGTCTATAACTGCAAAACCTTCTTTCTTTAATGACTAGACAGCATCATGCACTACGGCTAGGGTTAGACTTAGATCAGGTGTCAGGTTTGAAATTAAAGGGCACAATGCTGATATTAGTATGTTCCTTCATCTTTTCGTTATCATGTTTGACTCGTTTGCATAATTTCTTGTGTAGCTTCCTGCCTAGGATTGTTGATTCATTAGTCTCTCTCCTCAAAAATGGTGCTGACAGGGAGCCAGAGATCATTGAGCAGGTGTGGGCTATATTGCTTTTTCTTCTCCTGAGTAGTTCTCATAATTTTTTTTTTCTTGGTTGATTGATGAGGCCTAAATCTTGGTAATGCAGATTTTAACTTCATGGTCATATATCATGATGCATTTGCAGAAGTATCTCGTACGGGACATCATACATGTTCTCAAGTGAGTATTTGTTATGTCTTGCTTTGGAAAGTATGTATGAGAAATAGGTAGCTTTAGTTGGATGGTTTGGCTGGCAGCTGGCTTTCAAGTTATCTTGGAAGTAGAATCCCTTTTCCTTGTAATTTTTCTGGGTGAAGAGCGAATACTGTTAAGGGATTTTCTGCTATTGAAAAGTTCTAGAAGAAGACAGTTTCCTTTTAAGGAGGAAAGGAAACTAACTCTGGTTAATGGTAGGAAATAAAGTTGGTCTAGGTGAACATCCTTAAGGCTTCATTTATAGGTTAATGGTGGGAGGTAAAGATGGTTGAAGAGAACATATTCTCTCTTGACAACTGTATATCAGTTATGCAATTTTTTGATGAGTTTGGCAATTGAATAAGATAGGAGATTTTTTTTCTTTTGACTAAAGTTGTAAATTATGAAATAATGGCAAATTTGACGGAATCAATGTGGCTTTTGTTCTTTTTCCTTTTTTTGGAAGGGTTACGGTAAGATTAAGATATTACCCAAAGGATTATGTCCAAGAGTTTATGGCAGAGGCTACATCATTCTTGCTGCGGAATGCACCTGTTGAGCAACTCATAAAAGGTATCATCAGCTTGCCATGATGGAAGGTTTTTTCAAGTTTTCTAGTCTATGATGCCTACAATCTAGTATTTTTCTTTTCTCAGCTTGCAACAGCTATGTCTCTGAGTGATAGTGTTTCGGTAGGATTTTTCTTTTTTCTGGTTATATGAAGTGTGCTTTTGTTGCTTTTCTGTGAGATGTGTGTTTGTGACTCAGTTAAATTGGGTGGCTTATATTTTCTGAATTGTGATTGAGCAGGTATTAGAAAGACCATGTTTGAGGTTGTGAAGAAACCATCAGCCATACGGAAGTCTGGAGTTAGTGCTTTGTTATGTTATGTTATGTTAGGAACATCATCAAGGTTCCATTCAGGAGCAGAGAGAGTTTTGCGTTTATTGGTGGACAATTCAATATTTTCCATTGGTGATAAGTTTCCTGAAGGTAGGTTATTTCTTACAGATAATCCTTTTTTATAGACAATCAATGTCTGTAAGTTTCCTGAAGGCAAGTTATTCGCTTCTGGTTAACATGTATTGGCTCTTCTTGGTCTTTCTTAGGCCCTGCTCTGACTTATGTACTTTTGCTCTGACTTAATGGTAGTATGGTTTATGTACTTTTGTTGGTTAGTTGCTGGTTGTCTTCTTTGCTGAGTTTTATTTGGTGCTGAGGGTGTATGCATTCTCATGCAGGTTCAGATGCTATTCTCGAAGTTGTGATTGCTTCCTTCCGAAAAATATCTGAGGAGCTAGAACCCAATAAGTTAACTCTAATGTGGGAGTGCTTGTATCAGGAAATAAGTGACTCTGAAGCTAACAGATCCTTCTTGCATCTAAGTCATCTTTTATCGCTACTTATATCTGCTGTTCAGGTTAATAGTGGGCGTGGTGTTTCTAGTGAGTTGATAATCCTCCTCATAAACCGGTTTATTTATTTCACCAGTTAACATTATCTATCTTTGTTTTACCTTATTGCCAGTTCTAATTAATGTACTGCCATGCAGATTATGAAGAAATGCTTAAAGTTGTAGGGTCCTTGGTGCAAAACATTGTATTGCCTTCTAGCAAAGGAAATGGTAGTTTGCATGAAGTCATCGATAAGGTTCTGCAACTGATACTACATATTCTTGATGGAATCCATGGTTCTAATAGTTTGTCATCCATCTCTGGATGTTTGTTGCAGTGGGCTCCTTTATTTGAGCTAGGGGACTCAAGGTATTGTCTATTCTAGAATCAGTTTCATACGCCATACCTTTTAGCTGCTATTTTTTCTTCTTTGACATGCTGTTACTCGGCTTTCAGTTTGTTTACTTTTCTTAGAGAACTACTGCTGAAGGACCCTTCTGTAATATATATATTCAGAGATTATATTTTAAGGTATTATTGACATCTATGTTAGTTGTTTGGATCTTGGATCTTCCTTTGCTCTCTCTGCTTTGGCTGCAGTTTTTTGAAATTTTATGATTGAATTTCAGTGCTATAAATGATCTGGTAGAATCTTCAGAAGAAGAAGTTTTATGCATGTTACTATCTTTCATTGAGAGACTGCAAATGCACCCTCAAAGCGCTGACTTCGTAGATGGAATGTCTGAAGGGAGACTTTCAAAGATAAGCAATTATATGCAAGGGGTTATTAGGAACTGGATAAGGCTTGTAAATGATATTGTACTTGGAAATTCATTACGTACTCAAATTGATGAGGCCAAGTTGGCTATATTGTGGGGAGTTGTGAGCTGTTATCCGTATATGTTTGATGCCAAAGCAAATGAATCTGTGCTGATGGATTTGATAGATGCACTTCATCGGCTTCTAATGATTGAGGATGGTAAGTAATCTTGCCTTCATCTTTGTTTTTTAGTATGTACAGAAATACTGTTGTCTTTTATGCCTGTGATACATACCTTTGAGTTGTTTCCAGAACAGCCTGGTTTTAATATCTACTTATCATGTTTTGTCCTGGCTTATTCCTATTCTTTCAGAAAATATTGCTGGTATTTCCAAACACACTTGGGAAAGCCTAGTTGGTGCTGCTCTGGGTTCTCATAACAAATGGCATAATGCAAAAAATCTTGGGTTTGTAGAATTGAGCAAAGTATTACATCTTGCCAAGGCCTGCAAATCATCTTCACATGTCTTATTCGCTGCGGCTGATTGCTTAGATAATGTGAATGGGTATGTTCACGGTTTATGTATATACATTTTCTGAGACAGCCTAGGCTGCGCCTAGTGGTTCTTGCCCTTCAATGGAGGGGTCAAGGTCCATTGGTCTGGGGGGCATTCTCCAAATACGGGCACAAACACATGCATTCTGGTCTTGTTTATTTCACTCACAAAAGCATACGAACACACATACTCTATCTGGTAATGTTAATTTTACTTGAGTTTCATGCTTGTTGATCAATGGTTTTGTTTGAAAATTATCATATAAATGCCAGGCCTCAATCACAAGCAGACGGTGGGAAGAAAATATATCATTCTGCGCTTAAAGGAGAGAATACTGTTGATGCAGTTGGCCATTTTGCTGATAATTTGTGCCACCCAGATAAGGGGATTCGTCTTCCAACTCTAAGAATTTTGTGCCACTATGAGCCTCTCACTTGTGAAGTTTCTGCCGAGGATCTGCCTGCTGAGAAGAAAATAAAAACAGATGTTTCTCAGGCTTGTATTGTAGATACTAGCGAAAGCAATGTATGTGAAAGTTTCTTCTGTTGCTTTTATTTGTTGACAGCTGCACTTACTAGATAATTAATATTCATATATTTCCTTTAAAACAGGTTCTTCAGCTCCTGCTGTCTATTGAGGCTACTCCTCTTTCAATTTCTAGCAGCAGGAAAGTTACCTTATTGATTTCTAGAATACAGATGGGCCTCTCTGCTGGAAGGATATCTGAAACATATATTCCTCTCGTTTTGAATGGGATAATTGGCATCTTCCATAATCGTTTTAGCTATCTATGGGATGCAGCTTCTGAGTGCCTTGCTGTTCTGATTAGCAAGCATGCTGGACTTGTCTGGGATAAATTTATAGCTTATTGTGAGCAATGTCAATCCCTGGTTCTCTCTTCTGATATACAACTTGACCATGTAAATGCAAATTTATCTGACACATCCAGTGGTATGTGAAGATATGTATTCTGCTATTAAATTGTTTTTCATTTGTCTTCTTTCGATTTTATATCAGTGGAAAATTTTCATGATTGAAAAAATTATAATATGATCATTTTTTTTCATAATATAAATACTGATTTCTAATTTTTTCCCTTGTTTTGATGTTCAGATCTTTTAAGGCAATTCAATTTGTTTGTTAAGCCTGCATCTGATAAAACACCAAGCACATCAGTTTTGTCCTTGTTGCTCCAATCTATACAAAAGATTCCTTCTGTTGCTGAATCTCGGTCCCGTCAAATTATACCATTACTTTTAAGGTTTTTGGGCTACGATAGCGATAATTGTGTGAGGTAGTCATCTTCTTTATCTTCTGTCATTGTTTTGTTTTTCTTATTAAGTGCAGATTTGAAGTAATCTTATTGTTAGTAGTTGCTTTATTTTCTTATTGGGTATTGCAGTGTGGGATCATTCAATTCAGAGATTTGTGAAGGGAAAGAGTGGAAGGGTATCCTTAAAGAATGGCTGAGCTTGTTGAAACTGATGCGGAACCCTAGATCATTCTATCGAAATCAATTTCTAAAAGATATTCTGCAAAATAGGTTGGTGCATAATGATGTCTTGTTTGTTGCTTCCTTTTCTGTGTTACTAGTCACAACTTTATATCTCTAACTTAAACTCAAGTACTTAACATTCTTTTAGGATGGGTTATGGATCTTTTTGTGTGTCTTTTCCAGGCTTCTAGATGACAGTGATGCTGATATACAGGAAAGGGTTCTGGATTGCCTATTATTGTGGAAAGATGACTTCTTAATTCCATATGGTCAGCATCTGAAAAATCTAATCAATTCAAAGTATCTGAGAGAAGAACTAACAACATGGAGTTTATCTAAAGAGTCTGGTCTAATTGAAGAAGGCCATAGGATTAATCTGGTCCCTTTAGTTGTTCGTCTCCTGATACCAAAAATCAGAAACTTGAAAACACTTGCTCCTCGGAAGGTATGCCCAAGTGAATATGTTTCTGAATTTTTTTAATCTCCTAACCTTTAAGTACACCAGGCTTTCCAATTTTACTTATAAGTTTGTTTTTACTATCATATGTTATTCTTATCACCTTATGTTGATGCTATGACCTCGTTTTGACAGCATGCGAGTGTGCATCTCCGAAAGGCAGTTCTTGGATTCATAGCTCAACTTGATGCTGATGAGCTCCCTCTTTTCTTTGCTTTGTTATTAAAGCCCTTGCAAATAATATCAAAAGAAGATGATTGTGCTTCTAATTTGTATCATAACTTGCCAAATAGTTCTATTGATGAATTTCACACACTAAATTATCTAAAATATTTCACCGTGGAAAATGTAACTGCCCTGTCCTGGAAGAAACGATATGGTTTTCTTCATGTAATTGAAGATGTTATTGGTGTTTTCGATGAATTTCATGTCAGACCTTTTCTTTATCTATTAATGGGATGTGTTGTTCGGGTATTAGCAAGCTGCAGTTCAAGTATTGACCTTGCAAGAACTGCTGAATCCTCTCTAGTAAAAAATCATCCTGGTGTTGAGCTGATCTCTGATGACAAAGACAGCGCAGAGGCAAATCATGAGCAGGTAATATTTCCAGTTGTGCTGAGACTGCCTTTTGCCTTATTCTTCAATTGATTGATAGTTGTTCCTTTTTTCAATTATTTTCTCTCTTTTAATTACACACAGCTTAATGATATTTATTCCTTCTTTTGCAGACTGGCATGGCCATCAAGCAGCTCAAAGATTTGAGGTCTCTGTGTCTGAAAATTGTTTCTCTTGTTCTCAACAAATATGAGGACCATGATTTTGGTTGCGAATTCTGGGACCTATTTTTCACATCTGTGAAACCCTTGATTCTTGGTTTCAAACAGGAGGGTTCTAGTAGCGAAAAACCGAGTTCCCTGTTCTCTTGCTTTCTGGCTATGAGTCGAAGCCACCGACTTGTGCCCTTATTGTGTAGAGAAAGGAACCTTGTTCCTGACATATTTTCAATTTTAACTGTCCCAACCGCTTCAGAAGCTATTATATCCTGTGTTCTGAAGTTTATTTCAAACCTGCTTGAACTTGATATTGAGTTGGATGATGAAAACAGTCTCATCAAAAGTCTGATATATTCAAACCTGGAAGCACTTGTCTCCAGCTTGCATCATCTTTTTCAAAGTGATGGTGCATCTAAGAGGTATGGGTGATTCGTCTTACCTGTAATAATTATGCAAAAGTTTGTTGATATCTGCTGAAATATTGAAGAATGTAAGGGTTGGTCCAGAAAATCACATGCTGTTTGATATTTGGAATATTGATTCTTGGAATAACTGCTTCAAGCCATTATAAAATAAATAGTTAGTGTGGAAGAAGAGAAGAAATGCTTTCCTTCTGGCTCCGGCCTAGTGAACCACCCGTTTTTTACTGATTCACCAATCTGGCTCTACTGTAGAAATAAGGACTTTTCTGATAACCATCATTGAACTCTTACAAAGAAGCATGTCAGTGATATTGCCATACAAGTTCTTTCTTCTTGGTTGAGCCCTTCTAGTAATTTTGGAGTAAATATATTCTAGAGACAAATTTCTTTCTTAATTTCATTTTCCCTTTTCAAACAGAACTTAGGATTCACTATTAATATCTTGTTTTTTTTTCTCTCTCTCTCTCTCTTGGGATAAATAATTCTCTAGTAATGTCTCAACAGAAGAAAACTGATATTTTGGAGGAAAGAAACTTACAAGAAAATATAAGGTAACTGGTAATGAGAGTGAAGGGAGAGGTAGGGGGGAGAGAAAAGGATGAGAGAATATTCCAGGTATGGTAATGTGACTAGTTGCTCCATCTAGTGACTTCTGCCACAAGACCCTATGAGAAACATTTTATACCTTTACTATTCTTGTTCTCGAAATAAGAATTAATTCCTATTTTTAATACTCAAGATATTTTCACTCTCCTTTCCTTTCCTCTCCTCAGCATATGGAACTCTATTATGACTTCCTCGTTTATGGTCTCTGCATTAAAGACTCCTTTATGTTTGAGTTGTTTGCTTTTGAATTAAAAGCTCATTGGGATGGAAAAGTTCATGTCTGCATCATTCCTTGATCTATTCTTTTTGCTGTCACAGAAAATTGGTCAGATGTCCTGGCGAAACAGAAATTAGAATTTTCAAATTGTTATCAAAGTACATAAGAGATTCATTGCTGGCAAAGAAATTTGTCGATATCTTGCTACCATTCTTATCAAAGAGAGTCCAAAGTTCTGGTAAGAATATTTTAAAATTAGTGTTGATACTAATTACCCTCTCTCTTTATTTTATTAATGTAATAATTTACTGGTGTTGCAGGTATCTGTCTTGAAGCCATACAAGTTGTTCGAGATATCATACCTGTACTAGGGAGTGAAAGGACCACTGAAATACTTAATGCAGTTGCTCCACTTCTTATTTCAGTGAAACTGGAAATTCGTGTGTTTATTTGTGATCTTCTTGAAGCGCTTGCTAGAACTGATACTTCTGTACTTGTTGTGGTAATATATGCCTTTTTCCCTTTAAAAAAAATATTTTGGAGTTTCTTTTTTCTATGATAACTTTTAATGCTGATGATTGAAATGCAGGCTAGATATGTAAGACAATTGAATGCAAACTCAGCTTTTGAATTGGACGAGCTTGATTATGATGCTATAGGCCAGGCTTATGGAGAGATTGGAATTGGATTCTTTCATGCTATGCCAGTGGAGCATACATTACTCATTTTGTCACAATGTGTATATGATATGTCATCAGAAGAATTAATCTTAAGGCATCATGCTTACAGGCTGTTGCTTACTTTCCTTGAATTTTCTGCCAAAATTCTTGGTCGAGAGGTTACAGATCACCATGAAACTGCTGAGGAGATGATGATAGATGGAGAAGGCTATTGGACAAGAGCAAGCATTCAGCGTATTATAAACAAGTTTCTTATAAAGCATATGGGGGACGCTATTAGCAAAGGAATTTCTGTGAGAAAGGTACAGTGCCTATTTCACTCTTCTGACAAAAATAGATAATACCTGAACTAACAACCCCTTCTGATAGACATGCTCCAAATCATGCACACATGGAAGGACATGCATGAGGGCCCTCATTGATGCTAACACTTCACTTGGGAAAGTAATTTTTATGTTAAACCACATAATATGATATGCTTCGCTCCATATTATGTACTCATAAGTGTGCATGAGGACATTCCTTGTTACGTACCATTATACTTTGTTCACATATTTTGCAGTTATCTTAGTGTTTTTTTTTTTTTTTTGGTCGGGGGGGGGGGGGATTCATTTTACTGTTACGAAGATATCACATGGCGAGAAACATCCGTAATATTTGCAGTCTCAGTTGCAGTAACTTAAAAGAAACAATCCTGTTGCTTCAATTCTTAATATTCAGGAAGTTTTCTGATGGATGGTAATGGTTTCAGGAATGGATTGATTTACTACGAGAGATGGTGATAAAGCTTCCACAATTGGAAAATCTTAATTTGTTCAGAGCTTTGTGCTCTGAAGATGCGGATCAAGATTTTTTCAACAATATCATTCATCTACAGGTTATTTCCTTGCTTTATATGCTCCATTGCCCACTTACGTTCGTATAAACCACTTTTAGTTTTGGTCTCTGAATTCATGTGAGTAAAGGCTGCTGTTTATTTGTTCATTCTGATAATTGGTTCCTGCAAGTTCAGCAATTAACTTCCTTCTGAAGTGTAGTTTGCTTTTCCCTTCCCTTACTGTGTTTCTTCTCCTTTTGCTAATGGTAGCAAACACTAATTTGCTTTATTTTAATCATTGTTTCAACAAAGGAGCCTCCAGAATGTTTGTGAAGGTTTTCTCAGTTTCCTCTTTATTTGTGCAGAAACATAAGAGAGCAAAGGCTTTGTCTCGCTTTGCAGATGTTATAAGTAAAAACAATATGTCTAAGGTAAAAGCATTGTACTCTTTTATAGTTAACCCTGGAAAGTTTTGTCATGGGGCTAAACTTGCTAGCTGGTTTTCACTTGCAGGATATCATAAATAAAGTGTTTATCCCACTCTTTTTCAACATGTTTTTTGATTTACAACATGGAAAGGATGAAAATGTTAGATCTGCCTGCATGCAAGCCCTCGCTGCAATTTCTGCTAAGATGGAATGGAAATCATACTATTCATTACTGCTTCGCTGCTTCAGGGAGATGAGGATGAAGCCAGACAAGCAGAAGGTTCTCTTACGGTTGATTTGCTCTATCTTGGACCAATTTAATTATTCGCAAATCTGTTCCAGTCATGGAGAAAAAGATTCCTTAGACAACATTTTGGGTTCTGAAAACAGTGGAACTGTTTCTTCAGCAATGCAGAAAGGTGGTAATTCTATTATGGTTGTGGAGATACAGACCTGTCTTCAAAAAACTGTGCTGCCAAAGATGCAAGATTTGTTGAGTTCTGATTCTGATAATGTCAATGTTAACATCAGTCTTGCAGCACTGAAGCTTCTAAAGCTGCTTCCAGGAGATATAATGGAGTCCCAGCTTTCTAGCATCATTCATCGCATTTCAAACTTTCTTAAAAGTCGCCTAGAAAGTACTCGCAGTGAAGCTAGATCTGCATTGGCTGAATGTCTGAAGGAACTTGGGTTTGAATATCTGCAGTTTATAGTTCGCGTTTTGCGAGCAACCTTGAAACGGGGATTTGAGCTGCATGTTCTAGGGTACACACTTAATTTTATTTTGTCGAAGACTCTTTCAAAGTCTACTTATGGGAGTTTGGATTATTGTTTAGAGGATCTCCTTTGTGTGGTGGAGAATGATATTCTTGGTGATGTTGCTGAACAGAAAGAGGTGGAAAAGATTGCTTCCAAAATGAAAGAAACTAGAAAGTGCAAATCATTTGAAACCCTCAAATTGATTGCCCAATGTGTAACTTTCAAAATCCATGCATTGAAACTTCTATCTCCTGTTACAACACACTTGCAAAAGCATCTGACACCGAAAGTGAAAGCAAAATTGGAGAATATGTTAAGGCACATAGCAGATGGAATTGAGTGCAATCCATCTGTAAATCAGACTGATCTATTTGTCTTTGTATATGGTCTCCTAGCAGATGGAAGTAATGATGAAAATGGGCTGGGTGTCGATTCTTCTGGTACAGGGGCAAATAAGCATGGCAATGTTGTCAATGAGAAAACTGTTTCTTCAGGCCATGCTTTTGGAACTAAGTCCGCATGTTCACATCTTATTACCGTGTTCGCATTAGGGGTTTTGCAGAATAGAATAAAGGGCATGAAATTGGACAAAAATGATGAAGAATTGTTATCAATGTTGGATCCATTTATCAAATTGCTTGGCAACTGCTTGAGTTCTAAATATGAAGATGTTTTGTCTGCATCCCTTAGATGTCTTACTCCAATAGTAAGGCTGCCGCTGCCCTCCCTTGAATCACAGGCTGATAAATTGAAGGTGACACTGTTGGAAATTGCACAAGGATCATTAAACCCTGGCAATCCTCTTATGCAGTCATGTCTAAAATTGTTAACAGTGCTCTTGCGAAGCACAAAAATCACTTTATCCTCGGATCAGCTACATCTCTTAGTCCAGTTTCCAGTATTTGTGGATCTTGAAAGGAATCCCTCTTTTGTTGCCCTATCACTTCTGAAGGCAATTGTTAGCCGCAAGCTAGTTGTTCATGAGATCTACGATATTGTAGTTCAAGTTGCAGAATTGATGGTAACAAGTCAGGTGGAACCAATTCGAAAGAAATGCAGTCAAATTGTGTTGCAATTCTTGCTTGATTATCATCTTTCAGAGAAGCGCTTGCAGCAACATCTGGATTTTCTGCTTGCAAATCTAAGGCATGTATCAAAGTATTTGAATTTCTTTCTATTGTTTGTTTGTTTTGTTTCGGAGTTTTATGCAAGGAGTTCACTTTTCTTGCAGGTATGAACATTCAACAGGGAGAGAATCTGTCCTTGAAATGCTCCATGCAATTATGATGAAATTTCCAAAAAGCATTGTGGATGAGCAGTCACAGACTATCTTTGTCCACCTGGTGGTGTGCTTAGCTAATGATCAGGATAATAAAGTCCGGTCAATGACTGGGGCAGTTATAAAGCTCCTTATTGGTCGTATAAGCCAACATTCACTGAATTCCATTCTTGAGTACAGTCTGTCTTGGTATTTGGGTGAGAAGCAGCAACTATGGAGTGCAGGTGCACAGGTACAGCTCGCTAAAGGGGTCTATTAGATTTATGTTTGAGACCGAGATGGCTGCATGCTTGGACTCTGCTTTGTACCTTTAGAGCTCTATGTTAAACTTAATTCTGCAAGGGTCTTCTATTGCTTGGAACCGTTGAAATGATTTTTCTAATAGTGGAGAGGCCAAATTATTTGTTTCATTGTGTTTATTCATTATTCCTTGGGTTATCTGGGGCAGTGAGGGTAGGGGACTCCTATATATTCTTCCTAGCTCATATGTGCCCGGCTGGTAATGGGTATATTGCTTCATTAATTCAAATTCTAAAATTTACCTTGACTTGAATCATAATCAAGTTTGCTGTACTTGTACCTTCTATAGTTTTCACATTTCTCATGTTTTCCTTCGGTGATGGTCTTGGATGTCTTTATGCAGGTATTGGGATTAGTAATTGAGGTCATGAAGAAAAGTTTTCAAAGGCATATAAGTAGCATATTGCCAGTGACTAGGAGCATTTTGCGCTCTGCTATTGATGCTTTTACCCACTCGCAGATGGATCTTTGTGATGAATCTACAATTCCTTTCTGGAAAGAGGCATACTATTCACTAGTTATGTTGGAGAAGATGCTACATCAGTTTCGTGGTTTATGCTTAGAAAGGGATCTTGAGGTATGGCCTAGCTGTTTCTTATTCCAGAGAAAAGGTATACTGTATCATATAAGGCTTTCCTTTTCACCCTCAGAAATATGCATGGGTACAAACATCGTGTACCTACAAATTCATTTGTATATGCAGGAGTGGAGCCAAAATCTGATTCCTTTTGCTTTTTTTTTTCTTTTTTCTGGTTTGTTAGCCAATGCTAGTCCTGCATTGTATGACTAAGATTTGACTTTTAAGGAGAAAGAGCATTGCTTAGGTGCCTCTGGCACAGATCAGGAGTCAGCTTTTTACTCATGTTATCCATTAGGTGAGAACCTAGCTGACTGTTTACAGAAATGCTAATAGAAGCAAAGACAGTTATAGAGATGTTCATCAAGCGGTGACTTACAATAGCGTGCTTTATTTCTTTAGTGGTGAACAGCTTGTTGTCCTCAAACAAAACAAGTCTCTTCAACCAGCCAACTCAAATATAAACATATTTTGCCCATCTTTATTTTTAGTGATATGAAATTGAAAATCTAGTCAAAATTTGTAGTTAAATTCGTATTAACTTTACTTTCTTATTATCAGGATATATGGGAAATGATCTGTGAGTTGCTGTTGCATCCACATGCCTGGCTATGCAATGTATCAAATCGCCTCATTGCCTTGTATTTTACTTGTGTGAATGAGGCTAGAAGAGGAAGTGTTGAAAAGCCAAATGGAACTTTATTCCTCATAACGCCAAGTAGACTTTTTAGTATAGCTGTTTCTCTT
The DNA here is from genome assembly GCA_030664755.1 of Microcos paniculata. NCBI lineage: Eukaryota > Viridiplantae > Streptophyta > Magnoliopsida > Malvales > Malvaceae > Microcos > Microcos paniculata. The sequence continues at coordinate 6,507,386 of CP131462.1, read as the reverse complement.
TGCTGCCAACTGAAAGCACGTATAAGTGATGTTGAGGCCACTGCAAAGGATGTAAGGCTATGTTCTAAGAAGGAAGAGGAAAAGAACCATTATAATTGGAGCAGCCTGATTACAAAAAATCTTGTGTTTGCACTTTGTGGTCTGAACTCCTTGATGAGAGACTGGGCTGGTATCAACCATACTAAGTTCTGGTCTGCCCTTGAACAGCATGAGCAGGAATGTTTTCTTAAAGCTTTTCGGATGCTCAATTCACGAAAAGCAACAGGAATGCTCTTATCTATTACTGGCACTGTACATGACCAAAATGATGCAGACCATTCTGAGGACCTTCAGTATCATCTTGTCTCTAACTTGCTTAAAGAGCTGGGCAAGCTTGCTCTTCAAATGGAGGCTGTTCAGGTTGGTTAGACTGTTGAGTTTATTTGAATTGTAGAAGGGCATTGAACAGAAATTTCATTTTAACGCTACTTGTTGGCTTTCAATTGTGTCTTTCTCTGTGTGTGTGTGTGTGTTTTAATCAAATAAAAAAAATGGTGGTGATAAATGTAAAATGCTGCGTGCAGATGAGGATTGTCTTCAATACTTTCCAAGGGATTTTACCGGAAATCAGTCAAGATGATTCCCGACATTATGCATCTCAAATGATGTTGCCCTTGTATAAAGTTTGTGAAGGGTTTGCCGGAAAAATCATTCCTGGTGCGTTCAGACTCTCTCATGCTAGACTTACTCCATATAAATTAGGACCCTTGTGGTTTTGGTTTAAATGTTTATGCTGTTGCAGATTTGACCATTCTTGTTTGCATTATCTTACAGATGATCTAAAGCAATTAGCCCAAGAAGTTTTGGAAAGTATACGGAACACTTTGGGCACCCAAGATTTCGGGCAAGTTTATAATGAGATAAAGAAGAAACTGAAATCAAAGAGGGATAAGAGGAAGCGAGAGGAGAAACGAATGGCTGTGATCAACCCTGAGCGTAACGCCAAGAGGAAGTTGAGAATTGCAGCCAAGCATCGTGCCAACAAGAAAAGGAAGATAATGGCGATGAAAATGGAAAGATGGATGCTTTGAGAATTGATGTTGTAAATGGTCATCCTCTTGCATAGACACAGCTCTTCGAACGAACAAAGCATACTGAATCAGTAATCCCTCTGTGATTTTTCATGATTAATTCATTAGGAAATCGCATTTACTTAAATTGTATAGTAACCAAATAGATGGAGATCATCAATTTTGAATCCCCCTTCTTGGTTTTCCTCTAGGAAATTTTGAGAAATTCACATGATTTGATTCCCTCTGGTTTGAGTGTTGAGGGATCCCCCTTGTAATCCTAGAATTTTTGTAATTCTCTCTTTATTCCAAATAGAGATCATCTTATTATGCTAGCCTCTTATTGTTGCAAACTCAAGAAGTTACTTCATACAGAAATCTCAACACTTATTTGATCTCATGTTATTTTCTCATTAATTACCATATCTTCAAAAGTCTATTTAACTTTCTTTTTAGCTCATGATTTTATTTTAAGGCATGTTCTTACAAAGTTTAATGTTTTCATAAGAGAAGAAAGATTGAAATAATGAAGGAAGGGGCGTTTGGGGTAAATACGATGAAAATGGAGGGGCAAAAAGTGAAAGAAGCCGAGGATAACGCGGGATTCGGACTTCGGAGGCTATCTTAAATTGCTGTTGTTTCTCTAACGTTTCTGTAACGAACTTACCATTTACTTCTCTCTCTTTCTCTCTCCTCTCTTTGCCAGTTTGCCTCTCTGTCTCACTTTCCATTTTTTTGCATTTTGCAAATAGACAACAAAATAAAATTGTACTTTATTTTTCCTTTAGAATTTTTCTCTTTCAATAAAAAAGGCCTAACTTTCCATTAGAATCATGGACGTCGGTTCCTTTTAGTTTTTTCCCTTCAATCCCCTGTTTTTTGCAGTGTGACAAGAACAAAAAACAAGCAAAAGCAAGACTTAAGGTATATAAAAGGTGTTTTCATGCACAATACACCATTTTTCTTAAAAGGGTTCTTTTGTTTTTGGTTTCAAATTGCTTCTGATTGATGTTTGTTTGGCTTTGATGTGTGGATATAGGGAAATTTGGATTGGTACTGATCCTGGCCTTGCAAAAATTATTGAGAGACCTTTTAAATTTTGTTCTGTTTATGATCAATGGGGATGTCATCAGACAATGTTCATGGTCTTGTTCTGGCTGTCTCTTCGAGCATTTTTATCGGATCTAGCTTCATTATCAAGAAGAAGGGTCTTAAAAGAGCTGGGGCCACCGGACTCAGAGCTGGTTTGTTTATTCTTTTATTCCTTTCATTCACTTCCTCTGTATTCGGTAGCTTTGTTAATGAGATGTTTGTTTCTTGATGATTGAATTGTATCTTTTATTTGATCAGGTCAAGGAGGGTATTCTTATTTGTACGAACCTTGCTGGTGGGCAGGGATGATAACGAGTAAGTTTTACAACTGCTTTTATAATTTGATTTCTATGTTCTTTCTTATAAGCTTCAGATTATTCCCAGCCTTTGATTGTGTTTTGTTATGCCTTGTCAATTTCGTGTTGTCGAGAATAAATAGAGCTCTTCGACAATAAAGTTTTGAGGCTCTGTTATTGATCTAAGAGCCAAGCACCAAGGATTCTATAGAATAAATTCTTCATATGTTGTGTGAGAATTGCATTATCATGTGCTTGTTGGTGATATGATTAGGGAGCTCGATATGTTTTTCCAGATTTTCTGCAATTCAGTTAAAAGAAACATCAAATCTAAAAACAAAAAAGAAGAAACAAGAGAAAAAAGAGAAGTAGGCCATGGAAAACGAAGAGTTGATCTTTGTTCGGTTTCAAGGAATTTTATGAACTCCAATCAAAGTCGTTTACATTTTCCTCACTGCATTTTGTGCTTTTAACTTTGTAGTGATCGTTGGGGAGGTAGCTAATTTCGCTGCCTACGCGTATGCTCCTGCAATTCTTGTAACACCATTGGGCGCTTTAAGTATTATTTTCAGGTATGGATCATGTTCCCCTTTTTTCGGTAGAACACATGAGAATCTTTTGAGTATATTTCTACGTACGTGTTTGTGAATGTGGCATGTGGTGTCCACATGTTTTGCATTGTTGGATTTGAGTAATTTTCTGAAGAAAACATTGTTATGCAGTGCAGTGCTTGCACATTTTATCCTGGAGGAGAAATTACACATCTTTGGTGTGCTTGGATGTGCTCTTTGTGTTGTGGGCTCTACAACTATTGTGCTACATGCTCCCCAGGAAAAAAATATTGAATCTGTCAAAGAAGTCTGGCAGCTTGCAACCGAGCCAGGTTTCTGAGAAATCCCAATCTAGATATATATATACAGATTTCTGTTTAAAGAAGACTATCTGTATTTTCGTGTTTCTGCAATTTTTTTTGTTTACATTGATTATCCCATGATGAATTGATGAGTCTGGATTTAGTTTCTTCAACTCTTTCCAAAACCAATGAATTAATTATTCTTTTATAACAATTATTATTATATAATATATAATGGTTGGGGCCAGATCCAGATTAGATGGACAATAAAGTATTTTTTCTAAGTAATGTTTTATTAAAGTTTATTGTTGTTGTGTACAATGTAAGATTTAGATTGCTCAGGAAATTATTAATTAGTCCTAGGTAAGTCTGTCAGTCAAACAACCTTGGGTTCAGACAGATACTCTTTGTCTTGACTACAATGTGTTTCTCAAACTAATATTTGCTTGTTCTTTTACATTTTAACAGGTTTCCTTGTGTACTCTCTCGTGATTGTGGTTGTGGTGACTATTCTTATTTTCCTCTATGTTCCACGCTATGGCCAAACCTATATGATAGTATATGTTGGAATCTGCTCTCTCATGGGCTCTCTTACGGTCTGCAAATAACTTTCAAAGGCTTGTTTTTTTTTTTTTTTTCTAAGCCATGGCGATTACTGTTCCTGTAAATCATTATCTACTTATCTTCTCCTACAGGTTATGTGTGTAAAAGCAGTGGGAATTGCATTGAAGCTGTCATTTTCGGGAATGAATCAATTTAAATACTATCAGACTTGGGTTTTCACATTGGTAGTGACCGTTTGCTGTCTTCTGCAGGTGAACTACTTGAACAAGGTAAATGTTGAGTATTTGAGATTCCAATTAATGCCATATACGACACTCTTAACTTTACAATTGGTGCAAGGGTCTTTTCATATATTTTTCTCAATTAACATAGAAATATGAATTGCCATCTCCACATTAATATGATTACTTGAATAGCCGACAGCAAGTTACTGTTACATGTGTATTTGCAATAAGCTTAGATTACTGTTTGGTTTTGTTGTTGATATAGAAGGTTGACATATTTGCAGGCACTAGACACCTTTAACACTGCTGTCATATCTCCTGTTTACTATGTCATGTTCACAACATTCACCATTCTTGCCAGCATGATCATGTTCAAGGTAAGTTTTATACATTTTCTTATCCATTGTCATGGTTAATTCTGCAATCTGCTCTTTATAAATGTTAATACATTTTTCTTTCTCCTTTTGCCTTGAGGCCTGCAACATGTTTGTCTACTTGGAAAAACATCAAAAACATCGAAAACATCTCCTTTATGCAAACACTGTGGCTTGTATATAATCTTTCAACTCTTATATCTGTTTGGTTAAATTACAGGACTGGGATTCACAAGGTGCAGCAGACATTGCAACAGAACTATGTGGTTTTGTTACAATTCTATCAGGGACTTTCCTCCTACACAAAACAATAGACATGGGGAAGACACCGAGCGTAAGAAGCCCTGTGTTCACCAGCCCTGATTTAAATCCATCTCCAAGCCCCAGATAGTCAAAGCCTCTCAGTTTCTCAGCTTTTTCTCCCCCCATGGTTTTAACTTTTAGTTACTTCTATCTACCTCAACAAACTGCTGCTGCCCTACTTCCAGACAGGGAAAGAAGAGAACTAGGAGACACGATTTTTCTTGTCGAGGAGAAGAGTCATAAGCAAAGCAACTCATGAGACATAACTGACATGATTGAATGTTGTGAAAGCGATGCTAGAAAACTTACAGATAGTTGTTTTCCTCTTGATTTCCTCCCTGTTTATGTATTTCTTTCATTCTTTTGACAGATTCTTAAATTAATTTGTGAATATGAAAAGATGCAGATTTTTATTAAGAGGTTTAGACAAGATTACACTAGAAAATTCTGTCACTTACATATTCCTTTTTCTTTCTCTTTTTATTATATTTGACAAATCCTTGTAAGTCAAAGTTCATCAGATTGTAAAACATTTCCCCCCCAAATTTGCGGCAAGTTACATGCAATCCCAATATCCCATGATATTAAATATATTAAAATTTATATTACTCATATTTTTTGTCAAAAACAAAATTAAAAAATAAGGAAACTTTTTTTTTTGCAGGAATTCTTAAAAAAAAAAAAAGCGGGCAAAAGATATTAAGGCAGATGACACGTGTCACGTGGGGAAAGTGGTAGCAAACTGCAAACGGGAAAGTCGTCAACCAACCAAAACGAACCCATTAGATTACAAAACACAAAGACAAAAATTTTACCATCCCGCATTTACCGCTCCCTTGTAATAACAAGAAGAATCCAATAAGAAAAGAAAACCCGGTCTTTTTTATTTTGTACTCATAATTTTTCTCACTTTTGAGTTTTTAACTCTGTCACTTCAAAAGGTACTTACTTTCTCACAGATTCCTTCACTTTCTCTCCCAAATTTTCCCCAGAAAATTTCCCATCTTTACTTAGCTGTAATCAATCCACACTTGAAAGGGACGAGACCCAAACAGTCAAAGCAGTTTCTTTTCCTCATATCTCATATCTCTCTTTAGCTTAAGGTAAGGGCTCTTCCAACTTTCCCTTTTTTAGGTGTTTCTTTTGATCTGGGTTGTTTTGAATTTGGGTAATTTTTTCGATGCCATACAATTGTATATTTGATGAATTTGAAGTTAGTATCGTAGAGAAAGTTGGGTTTTTTTATTGGTTTATTCGTATATATTGTACGCAATGATGATACCAAAAAGGAAAAAATGGACTGAGGCTGAAGAAAAAACCCTAATTGATAAATATGGTGAGATGGTAGCCGATGGAACTCTCGCCAAAATGAAAACCCGGGAAAAGAAATATAAGCCTATCGCTTCTTATGTGAATTCTGTGCATCATATGCGTGATTCTATTGCATATCCCTGGCAATGGTCGTGGAAGGATGTTTCTACTAAGGTGCAAAATATGAGGCACCAATATTTGCTTGTTAAGCAAAAGATTAAGAAACCGGATGCGGCCGCTGATAATCAGGTGGGTGGGGAGTGTAATGGGGAGGATGACTTTGATTGGTTAGAAGGGCTTACACATTGGTCGAATTTTTTGAGGTACAAGGAGGTATTTGGGGATGTGGTAGTTTTATATAATTGTAATAATAACAATAATAATAGTAATAATAGTAATAATAGTAGTGATATGATGGCGGTTGCGAATGAAGATAGGGAAAATGGAGGGGGATTTGTTGGAGGTAGGGGGATGGAGATTGGGGAGTTTGGGCAAATGGGTCAATCTGGGGATGGCGAGTATGCAGTAATTGTTGGGGGAGAAAATGGGGTTTTAGGTTTGGGATTTGAGTATGATGGTGAAGAAGGAGAGGGGAATTATAATGGTAATGATCAAGTGAGGGAGGAGGCTGATGATGGTATGTTGTATGAAGAGGTGGAGCCAAATGGGTCTAATTTGAAGAAGAAAAGGAAAGTGATGAAGGGGTTGGAGAAGAAGGCTTTTGGATTTCTTGTAAACCAGTTGGGGCACTTAAGGGAATTGGAGGCTCGTTTTGAGCAACGTGAGGTGGAGAGAGAGCGTGAGAGGCAGAGGAAGGAGAATGTGAGACTGGAGCTTGAGAAAGAATGGGTACAGAAGTTGGAAGAAAGAGAAAAGGGGAGGGAAGAAAGAGAGAAGGCCAGAGAGAAGTTGAGAAGGCAGAGAATTCATGAGTGGGAAGCTATGGAAAATGAAAGTGAAGAGAGAGAAAGAAGAAGAAAAGAAGAGGAGTTGATACAAGAGAGGGAGTGGGAGGAGAGGATGAGTAGGAGGAGGTCAGAATGGAAGAAGAGGATGGATGAAATGTTAAACCAGCACAGAGCAGAAATGGGCCAGATGCAGACACGTATTCTTCATGAGCAACAAAATCTTAGTAACCAGTTGCTTGGGATTGTTTCTCAATGGACCGGTCATCCAGCAGGGCTTTCAGACCATACTAGTGCCAGCAACCATTATCTTTCACAAATGATGCAAAATTTGCACCATGTGAATGGTATGGTCCATGAAGATGGAAGGGTTGACGGTGATAATCAAGATGACCAATTTATTGTTGATGGATGATATCTTATCTGCATCACCATCTATTCCATGGACTGGTACATTTACCAGAGGTTATGCAAGAATGTTTGCTGCAATGAGAAGTGTAAAGGTCAGGAATAGTTAATTGCGAATTGCCAAGTACTTTGAGCTAGATTTCCTTGCATACCAATCTATTTAGTTCAAAACGTAGTTAATAACGGATATAAGATTCTCTATTTTGGTTTTTTCCTTCTCCTCATCCTGTTGTAACTATATATTTGTTAAATATGAATGAAATATTATCTGCATTGGTAATATCTACGTTCTCTTGCTTCCTTCTAGCCTTTTATTATCTGTTCTTTTCTAATTTTCTTTATTTGCTTTCATTGGTGTGATATCTTGATTGAACGTAGATTTACAATTCTCATGCCCCTAACTGTGTCAATCCATTTCGCACGTATGCACTTTACTGTAGTTTGTGGCAGCTGAAGGAAGCATATAATTGCATTGGTTCTGTACCAAAGCCAGACCAGCTATATTTTGGATATCCATCTTGTGTTTCTCTTTAGTCCCATTACCCTTAGTCTAACTGTGGTTGCTCTCTTGGTCATGAAAATTTGTAACTTCTAGACGAGTACTTTTCTTTGGAATTGGGTGCGTGCAACCATTTGAGCTGATACATGTAGAATCTGCAGAAATGAGTCTAGTTTTCCTGTTCCATTGAATTCTATTCAGAAAAGTGCCAGAACAAGTGCATACATTCGCTAAGAAGTTGTGTTGCAGGAAATTTATTTCTACTGCTAACCTGGCGTTCAACTACTTGCATTGCAAAGTGTGGCTGCATCCTTTTTCTCTTTTGTTTTTCCCTTCAATAATTTATATTAAAATATACCTGCCACTTTCCCTTGTTAGAATAGCTTAATTGCAACCCTATCTCTCATTCTCTTGTACCATTTGGCTTTCGTGCTTCTTGTATCTACTTTATCAGTTGATCTATTTCCTTCAATCCTGACAACTGGTGTCCCCAGGCATTTGGTGTAACGTAACTGAGCAATAAGTGAAGAATTAATAATGAGAGTTGAGTTTATCATAGCCAAGTCCTCCTCCCAATCGAGTCTCTTCGGCAAAGAAGAGAATCTTCTTGGTTTCTCTGTTGAATAGATCGATTGGCCAAAGACTAGGGTCCCCCGGAACAGCATGGATGCACATCAAGTCATCACATCGCAAGATTTATTTTTTCTTAGCCAGAAGCCATCACAAGATTATTACATCTGACAGTGAAGTTAGAAATCATCCCGCGAGAAATAATTAATAAATCATAAAACTCAATAAAAATTGGAGCTGAGAATTTAAATACTCAGAAATATATTCAAAAGGTCAAAAAAAAGTAAGACGGTATACCGTATACGGTTGGAGGTGGGCTTTCCGCTGAGTAAACCCACCTTGATCTGTCAATGTCAAGTTATTAACCCGATTTCATCTCGATGCGCCCATTGGGTCAAAACACCAGGTTTTTGGGTCATGGGCTTGGCCCCATTATACAGAAATCGGGCTTTTCCATTGACTTTTACACAAACATAATTTCACGAAATTTTTTGAGGCACTAAAACGCACTTTCAGCATTCCCGATTTGGAATTTTTTAAAGAATCATAAACAGATGAATAAGGATACTCAAAGGCAAATAACTGAGAAAAGCCGAAAAGAAAAAAGAAAAAATGAATGTAGTCAAAACGGTTTCTTGATTAGTTGGTTTTAATTAGAATCATTGTTCCCCTTATTCTTTTTCTCTAATTCTTTTCCAGGTGAGCAATTTTTCATTTTTTTTCGATGTTAAGAGTTCCATTTTTTTACTGTAAAGATTGGGTCTTTTTCTTGTTATTGATTCTATCTCCTGTTTTTACAGTGAAATTGTAAGTCGAAAACTGGAGCAATTGCAGCTGATTCCGGGAAACCCCACATTGGCAAAGGCAGAGCAAATTTTTTATCTTTTTGGTGGATTTTATTTGAGGTATTTCTGCCTTTTCTATTCTATTTCTTTTTAGCAGTTTTAATTTTCTTGGTTTTAAATTGTATATTTGATTTAGTTTTATTCATTTCTTTTGCAATGGTATCCGGTAGACTTCCATTCTGTAGAAAGGTTCTATTTTTAGCTGAACAGAGTGTTTCTTTTATTTGATTTTTGTGCTTTTCAAGCCTTGTTATGTTTCATTTTTTTTTTTATAATTTGATTTTAAGTACTATGTGAACAGGAATATTAAGTGATCATTTTAACTGAGAACTTATGCTAAGAAGGAACTTTTCTCGCTAATTACCATACAGAATTGTCATTCTGCTTCCAGCTGTTACTTTGCTGCATAAGAATGTTAGTATCATCGTTTTCTTAATTGCACTTTTTCCATTTTCCATCAATTGAATGGAACAAGTTCGTCTGGTATTCATTGCACTGTTTTTAAGTTTCTTGGCTACTAGATAAGGTTCTTGTTTTGTCTTTTCTGAAATAAATTCATAAATGAGAAATGACTGAACAGCTGCTCCCCAAGTTTCCCTTTGGCCCCCACTCTTCCTCCCCTTCATCTAGCTTTTGAAAATAAGAGCTTGGGTGATTGTAGTTCATAACAAGAATGATCTACCATGTGTGTTTAATCAGTTGAACTTCAGGTTCAACTTTCAAGCATTTACGTTTCTTTTTCTGTTGATTTGAAGAAAACAAGGAAATAAACGTGTAGAGAAACAAAGTTTTGAATTGTTTTGTAATATTTGCTCAATGCAGTTTCTTTTTATCCCTTTTGTCGGGGAGATAAAAATAAAATGATATAGGTATATACGTATAAATGTATGTATGCATAAATATAAGTTAGAAAATATGCTATATTATATTGTATGCTAAGTTTCAGTGAGAAATCATGTAATTGCAAATGAAAATGTAGATTTCAAGCACTATGCATGCCCAGCCCATTTTTTAAAATTCTAACATAGTGTCAATGAAATTACAGTATAATTTAATGACCCGATACAGAAAAAACTATAAATAGAAACAACAGAGACAAGAAACTAATGCAAACTTAGTGCATAAGAAAATTAGATGAATTTCTTGGCTGTTTTGACTTATTTATTTTGGTCCCTCAATTGGTTTTATTAAGCAAGGGGATTGGAGCTTTAACGTTTTAGTTATGGAGTCAAAAGTCAGTGGGTATGAAGTAGAAGTATTGCAATCAAAATTGGCTGCTACAAACAAATTGATGATATGCTAATAAAAATTTTGTTTCACATTACCATGGATGAAAGATTTACAAGTTACAAAATTATGTTTCCATCAGTATGGGACCTTTAATCCTCAATTCAGAAGGACAGCCATGTTCTAAATTCTTGCTGGGCCAAAATTTTATTGATGTGAGAAAAACTATGCTGGTAATACTTATGGAAAGTGGAGCGGGCAAAGACCCCTGCTAAGCTCACTTGACTTCCCTATTGGGAAATTGCATTTTTTTTTCTGGTGTATGTCTTTGCTTTCTTTTGTTCTAAATTATAAACTAAGATAACGAACTTCTTCAGGCCTTCTGTTTGTTCAGGCACTAAGAAGAGAATCAAGGTTGGGTATTGAAGAAACCTTTCTCATCTTTTACCAGGAAAATGACAATGAAACCGTCAAATAACATTTGGATTCGACGCCAGCAGTGCCCCTGTGGCGATTGGAAGTGTTATGTTAAGTATGAAGGAGATGATCAAACATCAGTAAGCTCGCAGCTAATAAAAAACGAGACAGCTACAACATCCTCATCATCAGAAGCTGTATTTATGCCATATGTGGGTCAAATATTCAAAAGTGATGATGATGCTTTTGAATACTATAGCAATTTCGCAAGGAAAAATGGATTTTCTATAAGAAAAGCACGCTCCACAGAAAGCCAAAATTTAGGGATCTATCGGCGAGATTTTGTCTGTTATCGATCTGGATTCAATCAACCAAGAAAAAAGGCCAACGTGGAGCATCCAAGAGACAGGAAATCAGTGCGATGTGGATGTGATGCAAAACTGTATTTGACAAAAGAAATTGTTGATGGTGTTGCTCAGTGGTATGTGTCACAATTTAGTAATGTCCATAACCATGAATTGTTGGAAGATGACCAAGTACGTTTGCTTCCTGCTTATCGGAAAATACAGGAAGCAGATCAGGAAAGAATTCTGTTACTCTCCAAAGCTGGGTTTCCTGTTAATCGCATTGTGAAGGTGTTGGAATTAGAAAAGGGAGTCCAGCCTGGACAGTTGCCCTTTATTGAGAAGGATGTTAGGAATTTTGTACGCACTTGTAAAAAGACTGTTCAAGAAAATGATGCTTTGCTTACTGAGAAAAGAGAAAATGATACATTGGAACTTGTTGAGGCCTGCAAGGCTATGGCAGAGAAGGATGACAATTTTGTTTATGATTATACTACAGATGAAAATAATAAGGTTGAACATATTTCATGGTCATATGGAGATTCTGTCCGTGCATATACGGTCTATGGTGATGTGGTTACTTTTGACACTACATATCGTTCTATCACCTATGGATTACTTCTTGGAGTATGGTTTGGTATAGATAATCATGGGAAGCCAGTTTTCTTTGGATGTGTATTACTGCAAGATGAAAGTCCTAATTCTTTCGCTTGGGCTTTACAGGTTTGTGGACACAATCTTTTGTGATCAATCTGCAATTGTCTTCTTGTCTATTTATGGTTTTCTTCTTTTACAGACTTTTCTTCGTTTTATGAGAGGTAGACATCCACAAACAATTCTAACAGATATAGATTCAAGCCTTAGAGATGCTATTGCAAGGGAATTACCAAATTCAAAACATGTTATATGTTTAGGGCATGTTCTTTCCAAATTATCAAGTTGGTTCTCTCTGCCACTTGGCTTACAGTATCAAGAGTTCAGAGCTGAGTTTGACATGTTGTGTCACTTAGAGGGCATAGAGGAGTTTGAGCATCAGTGGAATCTTTTGGTTGCTCGTTTTGGACTTGCGTCAGATAAGCACATAGCCTTGTTATTTTCATATAGAACATCCTGGCCACTGTCTTACATCAGAGGTTACTTTCTCGCTCGTTCAATGACAGCTGAATTTTCTCAGTCTTTGGATGCGTTTTTGAAAAGAATCTTGAGTGGACAGACATGTTTACAGTTATTCTTTGAGCAGGTTTGTTGGTTAGGATTGTAAGAGAACATTTTCCCCATTTAGTCAAGCTATTATGTTTCAACCATATGCCTACTGAACATTTGCTTTGTGCAGGTTGGTGTTGCTGCTGATTTAAGAAACCAATGCAGGGAAGGGGTGCAGTACATGTATATCAAGACATGCTTGCCTATTGAAGAAAGTGCTAGAAGTATCCTTACACCTTATGCCTTCAATGCATTACAACATGAAATTGTGCTTTCTATGCAATATGCAATGACGGAAATGGCAAATGGGTCGTATCTTGTGCGGCACTATAAGAAAATGGATGGTGAATATCTTGTGATTTGGATACCACAAGATGAACAAATTCATTGTTCTTGTAAAGAATTTGAACATTCCGGAATATTGTGCAGGCATTGTCTTCGAGTACTAACGGTGAAGAACTATTTTGAAATCCCAGAAAAATATGTTCTATTCCGGTGGCGATTGGAGAGTTCCTTGGTTCCCGTGGAAGATCAAAATGCCCAATGTAGCAGTGATGAGTGTGCTCAAGCATTTCATTCCCTTGCAGCAACTCTGTTGACAGAATCACTCTTAACAAAGGAACGGTTTAACCTTGTTCATAGAGAACTTACAAGACTCCTTGATCATGTCAGGGAAATGCCGCTATCTGATGAGTTTTCTCTGAATATGGCAGCAAACAATATCAGTGAGTCTTAGGGTGGGTGATACATATGGTGGCTAATAAGTGCACTTGAAGCCTGCTTGTCTAAAGATTCTTGATACTTAGAAGATGAAACACAGAGGTGGCGAAGGCTTTGGATAGATAAGTACTGATGTTAATAATCTTGGAACACTAAACACTGTCAAACAACATAGCGGTGGAAATATACAAACCTGTTTTTTTTTTTTTTTTTTTTTTTTCACTTCACAGCTTATTCCAGGTTTCTAGGTTATCTTTTTTTCTCCTTAATCAACTTTCTTTTCTTGTAAAGATATTGTGGGAAGCTTTATAGGCATCTGATGTAAATAATGCATTATTGATACAGAAAATTTAGTTATTGGGGGGAAGAGACAGGGAATGAATCGAGAAGATTGTATTTTTCCTCTGACACTTTACCATGATTTGAAGGTTGTTCTAGTTACAGATATTCTTAACATTGTGATGCATCTTGATATCTTGGCAACAAAATTAGTTTATACCTTAGTTACTGGCCGCAAATTTTCATTCTTTGTAATTGCAATTTCATGAACCAATGAAAAAATGGAATTGCATTTCATAAATATTGGCCCTGATCGAAAAAATGCAATTAAATCAGATGGCTTGCTTTTGAGTGCGACATCGTGCTACAAGACACTCTTGCTCTCATTCTCATGGCAAGTCGAGGTGAGAAAACTTAGCCAAATGCGCGTGTTGGACTTTAACCGTATATTTGGAAACATGGAAAAGGATTTTTAGACTCCATAATTTGGGTTAGATCGACACTCATTCCACTGCCATAAAGAATCCAAGGAGCATAAAGCTTTTTTCTTCGTCTTTAGCTAGTTAAAATTCAACGAGTTTGAAAGAAAAAAAAAAACCTTTTGCTTTTTCAAATTAATCCCGAGTTTTCCTTCATCGTATTGATTTCAAAGAATGGAAAACACATCTCCTTCATCGTATTGATTTCAAAGAATGGAAAACACATCTCCTTCATCGTATTGATTTCAAAGAATGGAAAACACATCTATATATAAAAACTTCGTCGACAAGTTAATTGTTTAGTACGCATCAACATATACATCTGCTCTCTTTGAGTGAACTTTTCGGTCTTATTAAAAACGACCTCCATGAAGTGAATTGTGGGCTTGTGGTGAGTGGAAGTCCAAGTGAAATTGAAAGCACATGAAAATGATTTGTTGCTACTTAATTATTCAAGATATATGATTAATTTGGCCAACAAAAAGGATATATGATTAATTAGTTCATTCTTGGTATTTAATTATTCATTAAACTTTCAAGATTTTGATTACTTTGTTCCTTAAAAATTTCCTCTAGGTAGTTTAGGAACTTGTGAGAAAACTATCCGCGGTCGAATTTAAACAAACAAAATTTTCAATTAAAATTAACTATCCATACACTAGAGGCATTAAGTTGAATGCAGTCATGCATAAAATTTTTGTATTGATAAACTTTTTCAATGGGATTCCAAAAAAATAATAGTAAATTACAAATTCTATTACTTGACAATGATATCACTGTCAATTTCTTTAAACGAGAAGTGTCTCATTGCGTTTGAATTGGTTAAGAAAATACACCTAGAAATAAAAGTCTTTTCGAAAATAGAATTGAAAAGTCACCATTACAAGACAAAGAACCTCAACTGATCCATTAACACGTCTCCGACTCCTTCCTCTCAATTTCAATTAGCTTGGATTTGATGTTTGGAATTTCGATTTTGAAGAATTTTCTTTCTTTTTTTTTTTTAATTTTTGGCTTCATGATCGATCTTGTCTCAAATTGTATTATGACTAGTCAAGAATTCATTGCTTACGTATTGTTCCTTTTGTTCCATCAATCCTTCTCAATAGACCTGATAATTTTAGACACGACACGATGACATGATAGAGGAATAATACGAAGTTAACCGTGTTAATGTTTGATCTTAACGTATTTTATGTTTTAATTGTGTCAACACGATTAAAATTAACGTGTCTAGTGTCTTATGCGTGTCAAACACGTAACATGCATAAAACACTTCTAACACATTTAACTATTAAAATACCTTTTTAACCTTTAATATAATTAAAATATATTAAATTTTTAAGTAATTTTTCATTTAGTTTAGGGATAATATAGAAATATTATATTATTTAATTTCTAAATTAATTTTAAAAAAAATACTAAATCGTGTCGTGTCGTGTTGTGACATAATGTGTTAGCCGTGTTAACTGTGTTAATCGTGTCGTGCCGTGTTATACATTAATTAAACAATTCTGTGTTTGTGTTTCATACTCTAACACAATTAGTTAATTGTGTCATGTTCGTGTTTGGCTAAATAGGTGTTAATGATGTATGTTGACACGACACGAATACACAAATTGCCAGATCTACTACTCAATCAGCTAAGAAACTTTCACTTTGGAAAATATTTTATTCTTTTATTTTATTTTACTTTTCTTGATGTATTTTTAACAAATAGCATTGATTGCAATATGCATATTAACTTAATTTCTTCATATATAAGATATATAAAAACCCAAAATTGAGATGAAGAAATTGAAAAAAAAAGGATTGGAAGTTGTTTTTCATCCAGTTAAATTGGAAGAGTGGGGGAGCTCGTTTTCCCACACCCTCCAAAATTTCTACAAGTCAAGTATTTTTCTTATTTTTATTGATGTTTGGTGTTGATAAATGATGATTCATTATTGATCAAAATTACTGCTTTGGTTGGAACTGCTAATCAAGAAATTAACCAATATACTTTTGATAATTTTCTTTTGAATTATAAATAATATACCGAAATTATATAATCAAAATCATTAAGCAAAGGGGAAGATAGGGGAAATGCCCCATAAAATATTGTGTCATTACCCGCATAGGATATAATTGGTTGCTCTAAGCATGAGCCACCATCAACCAAAAGCTTGGCATAGTACTATCTATTATGTCAATAATGCCAATGGCTGATGACGATTAAATGCCCAGCTATATGGTAAACAAGTACCTTTATATTTTGAGAAATGAAAATAAAATTAAATAAAGCACTTTATTCCCTAAAAAGAAAATAAAGCACTTTATTCCCTAAAAAGAAAATAAAGCACTTTATATATTTTTGGTATAAAGATCTTTTGGATTAAGAGAAAAACTATTATACCATTTTGACTAAATTTAATATGTTTCATTAATTTGAATGGAAAAAGAAAAAGGCTCATCACCTACTAAAAAAAACAAAAGAAAAAGAGCAAATTTGAGCAATGGTTTTGTCTATAAATATGCGGATTGGGAATCTTCACTTCACATCTTTTCTACATTTTCCTTTGAGCAAGCATGGAAAATCTTCATATCCCTTTGCTCTTTGTTCCTACCTTCATACTCTTGTCGTGTTCCATAACTTCCGTGTCATCTATTTCTCAACTTCAGACGGCTTCAAATCAATGCCGTGATGACCAGAGATCTGCTCTGGTAGAGCTGCAACATGGTGTTTACTCTTCTCAAAATTTTACTTTCATTTCCAAAGCTGAGCTTTGGAACGTCAACACGGATTGTTGCTCCTGGAAAGGGGTCACGTGTGATGTTCTTGGTCATGTAATTGGCCTCAATCTTAATGACAAAAACCTTTCAGGAGGTTTTCAATCCATTTTTAATCTCCATCATCTTCAAAAGCTTAATCTTGCTGGAAACAACTTTAATACTAGCCTATCTCCGTCTCGGTTTGACAAACTTCCAAATTTGACTCACCTCAATCTCTCAGCCTCATGTTTCCATGGTCAGGTTCCGCTAGAAATCTCATACATGACAAGGTTAGTGTCTCTTGATTTGTCTTCACAAGATATGTGCTACCGGAGAAATTATCAAACTGTTGATTATAATTATGATCAAACTTTTGATCATTATTATTATCAAACTGTTGGTCATATTATTCCTACTCTTAGATTAGAGAAACCAAACATGGAGACAATAATCAAGAACATGAAATCTCTCACAAAGCTCTATTTGGATAGAGTGAACATTTCAACTAAAAGTAGTAAATGGTGTGAAACCATATCGCTGGCACTTCCTAGGCTTCGCGTGTTAGGTTTATCAAGTTGTGGTTTGACAGGCCCATTTTGTTCGTCTCTATCAAGACTTCAATTTCTTTCCCAACTTAACCTTAATGATAACCCAATCTCTTATTTGCCTCACAATTTCTTGGATATTGCCTCTCGTTTGGTTTCTCTTAGTTTAGTGAATTGCAGTTTGAGTGGACATTTTCCAACGAAAGTCATCTTATCGCCCAAAATGAAAAGCATCCACCTTTCAGAAAATGACCAACTTATGGGCCAGTTGCCAGAATTTCCATCAAATAGTAATTTAGAGGTCTTATCGCTATCAATGACAAATTTTAGCGGGATATTACCAGAATCAATTGGTAATCTTAGGTTTTTGACATCTTTAAACATTTATGATTGCCATTTTTCTGGACCCATTCCATCATCACTTGCAAATCTTACTAATCTTGTGAGACTGAATCTAGCGAGTAACAATTTCAGTGGCCCAATCCCTCCATTTCACAGATCTGGAGTTCCTAATCTTTCATATCTCAGTTTGTCTGACAACCAGCTTTCTGGGCATGTACATTCTTCTATATTTACCCTCCCATCATTGCAAACCTTAAGGCTTTGGGGAAATCAATTGGTTGGTGAAATTGATGAGTTTGTGAATGCATCTAGTTCGTTGATGAAATATGTGGATGTGAGCAGTAATTACTTAAGAGGATCCATCCCTAAGTCAATCTTTCACCTCCCAATGCTTGAAACACTTTTTATTGGCTACAATAGCTTCGATTCGATGAAGCTCGACATGTTTTTTCAAATCCAGAACTTATGGAGTCTTGACCTTTCCAATATAAGCTTGTCAATTGGAAGCGACAACAACAAAAGCCTTAATTTTCCCCAATTAGAGGCACTCTGGCTAAGCTCCTGCAATCTTACTGAATTTCCAGAATTCATCAAAACACAAGAAAGGTTGGCTTTTCTAGATCTTTCTGAAAACCAACTCCATGGCTCTGTGCCTAATTGGTTGTGGAAGAAAAGTTTGCAGTTTCTGGCACTTTCTGACAATCATCTCTCGTATTTGGACCAATTTTTACCCAACCAATCTCTAACTTATTCACAAGGCTCCTCACCAAGACCTATCTGTAATATGAGTCAACTCGAGTATTTCGATGCATCTTATAACAATTTGAGCGGCCCAATTCCAAATTGCTTAAACAATATTAGGACTCTCTATCGGTTGGAGCTGCAAGGAAATAACTTCACCGGAAGCTTACCAAATTTTGCAGAAGCAACAAATCTACAGCTGCTTAGAGTAGGTGAGAATAGACTGGAAGGGAAGTTGCCAACATCATTAGCCAGTTGCACTAACCTCGAGGTTTTCGATGTGGGAAACAACATGGTGATTGATACATTTCCATTTTGGTTGGGGAAATTGCCTGCGTTGAAGGTTTTGGTATTACGAGAAAATAGATTTTATGGTGAAATTAAACATTTATTAGAACATGAAAATATTTTTCCTGCACTAGATGTACTTGACATTGCTTCCAACGACTTCTCTGGTGAACTGTCCCTTGACTTCTGTTTGTACATTAATTTGTGAAATTGGGCTAATGGGCCTAAGAAGGAATTGGTTTACAGCTTTGGGCCAATAGGTCAAGGAAGAGGCAATTGGGCTTTTGTTCAAAGAGAACACGCAAGGATGAACCGTCTGGCAGACAGTTTTGGCAAGAATCAACGAGCTTTAATTAGGAATTTATAGCCACAATAATTATGGAGGAAGAAGAAGCGCGCGTATGATCGGCCAGGAAATTTGCCCCGTGCTTTAAAACTGAGATATTCGAATTCAAGACAGCATGATTTCAGGACCGAGATATCAGCCCAGGCATGACTACAAAAGGAGGGGACTTGAAACAACAAAGGGATCAACACTTCTTCAGACAAACCAGACAATACTCTGCTCAAACTTGTTTCGATTTCTCTTTGCCCCGTCAACCAGTGACCCTTTTCAAAGATCTGTCTAGTTCAAAGTCTCATTGTTTTCAGTTAATCCTGTGCCTTCTCAATCAATAGTTGTTTTTAGAGTTTGACTAGCCTTCCATCGGCCAGCTTTGTCTTTGTTCAATTCATTGTAAACTCTCAATCGGGCAGTATCCTCATTTTAGCCTCTTAAAGAAATTCCCTTTTTGTTCAATGATTTAAACAGTCCGACTGTGACTTTGAACAAGAATCTGCCTCCTTTCTATCTTTTGTTGTTTTTCGTTACAAAAGCAACTGGCACACCCAGCAACCAGTTCATCGGCCTGACAGATCGGCCTAGGGAGATATTTGGTGCAACATCTCTTTTTGGCACACCCAGTGGGACCAAAAGGGTAGTTTCTTTTCGCTTCAAAGTTTTTATTTTATTTGATTTTTAAGTTCCTCACAAACTTTTATGGACATGGCCCCAAAAAAGGATACTGCTAAAACATCCGAGGGCTCTCAACACCCTATGGCACTTCGCTCCCACGACCGCAGCTCATCGAGCAGTCCCGAACGGGATCAGCCTTCTCGGAGGTGGCAGGATACCGTGGAAGCAATGACCAGAACCATGAATGACAATCTCACTCGATGGCTCGACCTCCAGCAAGGAGTCGGTCAGACCATCGGTCAGCAGGTGGGCAGGCAGGTCGGGCGAGAGATTGGTCAAGAAATCGGCCAGCTCAGCATACAGTTTGCCCAAATGCAGGCCACGATGACTGCAATGCTAGAAAGACTCGGGGGGCAAAATCCTCCAGTCGGGCAGAATAATGGGGCTGCTGCACCCCAAGTAGTTGTCCCAGTAGGACAGAATGATCAGAATCTGGGAGAGGAAGTGGCTGACAATCATGATCAGCCACCCCAGGTGCAAGATAACCCGGTTGCTAGGCCGGAAAGGTATGTACCTCCGCAGGTCCGCAATGGACATGGCCAGGGTAATGGCAATGGTAACGGGAACCATGGAGGTAATGGTAATGGAAATGGCCACCGGGGTAATCGCCCTGCAGCTGGCCAAGAACACGCACTAGTCCGCCAAGGGCCAATAGCCGGACTTGACCGAGGGCAGATCGTAGACATTATCCAGGATGTACTGGGACCAGCAATGAGAAGGGCAAGTCGGCCAGTATTCCAGAAGCCCTATCCGGAATGGGTTGATCGCTTATACCCATATCCGAGGTACTACAAGGTCCCGGAGTTCTCACTATTTTCCGGGGAATCAGACCAATCAACAGTGGAGCACATTGGGAGATTCTCGATCCAATGTGGAGAAGCGGCTTCTAACGGCTTCCTTAAGCTGAGACTCTTCCCAAATTCTCTGACAGGGCACGCCTTCACATGGTATATCGGGCTGCAGGCTGACTCAGTCCGGACTTGGGACAAGATGGAAAGGATATTCCACACACAATACTACAGGCTAGAACTAGAGGTATCCATGGCGGACTTGTCTAGGATGTCCCAGAAGGGAGGAGAAACTGCCGAAGATTACTTAGCAAGGTTCAAGAGGGCCAGAAACAAGTGCCGGGTAGCTCTCCCCGAGGAAGAATTCATCCGCTTGGCTCAAAACGGACTGGATATCAAGCTGAGGAAGAAGTTCGAGGGCATGGAGTTTCGGGATTTCTACGAAATGTCCACCAAGGTTGCCCGATATGAAGGCTTGCTCAAGGAAGAGGCCGACTGGAGGAGTTCATTTTACGGAACTTATTACCAGGAACCGAACTTCGAGTTGGGCATCGCTGAAATACTGGTGAGTCGGCCAGTAGAGTGCCCGATGCTGTCTAAAGCTGGTCTGGCTCATCCCGTCAACCAAGAAGCGGTCCAAGCCAACTTCCACAAACAGGCCGAGAGCTCGACCAGGAAGTTCCTACACGAAAACAATCGGACATACACGTTCGATGTGAGGAAAGCTTCAGAGATTTTTGACTTCCTCCAGAAAGCGGGACAGATCAGACTTCCCCCCGGTCATAGACTTCCTAGCCCGAATGAACTGAAGGGCAAAGATTACTGCAAATACCACGATTCTTGGAGACACTCAACCAACAATTGCCTGGTCTTCAGGAATGTCCTTCAGGAGAAGATTGACCGAGGGGTGCTTCGTTTCCCTGAGGCTGAGAAGAAAGAGATGGAGGTTGATACGAACCCTTTCCCTGCAACTGTGAATATGGTGTCGGCCAATCTGACATGTCTGAGTCACACTGGCCGAGTCAGGGACGAAAGGTACGGGTTCATGGATGGGGAGATTCGCCCTTGGTTGGAATTCAAGAAAGCAGCCTATCGAGCCCAACAGAGGAAGGGGCGACTGCCAGTTGTGGAGGTCGGCCAAAATTTCAAAACAAGTCCTAAGCAGCCTAGGACGGTCAAACCTCCCAGCAATACTAATGTTGGTCGATGGCAACGGGTTGAACATCCCAAATTCCCTGAGAAGAGGAACCGGAGGACAGTCAGAAGAAGGATGCTTCGACAGCGAGCGAGCGAGCTGAGAAGACATAATCAGGAACGGTCTGGTGGCCGATTGATCAACCTACAAGCTGAGGATTTCTGTCCCTGTGGTAGCGTGAATTTCACACCCTATGAAATCACGGATGACACCGAAACCTTCGACCTGACAATCCGAGGGGTCAGCTTTGAGAGGGCGCAACAACTTCTGAGAGAAAGAGACCGGGAGAATCGGAGGTTTGAAGATAAGCTGAAGAATGAACTATTCCGGGTGGAACATTGGATGACAGAAGCCGAGCTCGTCGCACGAGGCATGGAGCCTCATAGAGCAGCTTATCTGATCAGACAGAAGAAACTCGAGCATGCCGAGAAGAAGGTTAGAGAGCGTGAAGGAAAACAAGTCGGTGGAGTACGGCGCCAACTGTTCAAAGTGGAAGAATGGATGACTGAAGCTCATCTAATAGCCCAGGGTCACGACCCAAAGGAGGCTACCTACTTGATCCGGCAAGGGAAGCTCGAGCGGGCGGAAAAGGAGGAGGCCAGGAAGAAAGAAGTTTTACCTGAGCCAGAAAAAGATGATGAGACCATGGATGCCGATGACTTTCTCGAGTCAGACGGCTCTATCCAGTTCGGGCAGTTTACAGTAAACTTACATTGCTGTACCCTGACATTGCCCAGGATTTTTGCAGCTGCCAGAGCAGAAGAAGAGGCTGAGGTCCCTATTCCAATAGATTTCATAGAAGATGTGATCGAACTACCGGCCCCTGAGGAAGGAAAGTCCGATCGGCCTGAAAGAATCGTATTCGAGAAGCCCGAGGAGAAGGCGGCTTATCATATCAAGCCTCTTTATATTCAGGCTCATTTCGATGGGGTCAATGTAAACCGGGTGCTGGTAGATAATGGAGCAGCAGTCAACATACTGCCATATCGGTCGCTCAGAAGGTTGGGCAAGTCAGCAGGTGACCTGATCAAGACTGACGTGACTGTAAGCGATTTCGCTGGCACAGTCAACCAGACCAAGGGGATTCTGCCCGTGGAGGTAATGGTAGGATTCAAGACCATGTTGGTT
This sequence comes from Microcos paniculata, assembly GCA_030664755.1. Taxonomy (NCBI): domain Eukaryota; kingdom Viridiplantae; phylum Streptophyta; class Magnoliopsida; order Malvales; family Malvaceae; genus Microcos; species Microcos paniculata. Next base: position 6,484,631 of record CP131462.1, on the reverse strand, counting down.
GCGCTGTTTGTCGTGGAGTCAACTTCCACATACAGTGCTTTGCTAGGCCGCGATTGGATTCATTCCAATATGTGCGTGCCATCGTCCCTGCATCAATGCCTAATCTTTTGGGACGGAAATAAAGTTAAAATCGTCCAGGCAGATCAGAAGCCATTTCGGGTGGAGTCCAATGCTGTGGAAGCCCGATACTATGATGAGACCATAGGAACAATCAGGTTCCTCGGGCAGGACAAGTTGGGACGACCTCGCCCAGTCTTGATGGCTGCTCAGCCACAAGCAGCACATGTGAACGAGAAATTCGAAAATCTGCTTAGGCCGAATGCCATCATCCCATTCAGGCCAACAGGTTCTGGTCTGATCATCGAAGAAATTCTATGATTAGTGACCGAGAAGAGAAGAAAATTACGGCAAAGGCAGCTCTGAAGAAGTTCTTGGCATATCAGATCAAAGAGAGAATTCACCATGGGGAACCGTCAGGGGAGTCCGATCCCATCCAGGAAGCAGCCCCTCCTGATGAGATAACGATTGAGGAGTTAGAAGAGGCTCCAACCAAGCTGGAAGATTCAAGGGCGGAAGTTCAAGACCCTTTGATAGAAGTCAACCTGGGGGAGGATGGAGAGCATCGGCCAACTTATATCAGCGCCCTCATGAGTAAAGAAGATCAGGCAGATGTCATCGGAATCTTGAAGGAATACCGAGATTGCTTCGCGTGGGAATACTCGGAAATGCCTGGTCTTAGCCGAGAATTGGTTGAGCACAGACTGCCAATTCTTCCGGACCGTCGACCATACCAGCAGCCCCCAAGGAGGATGTCCAACGAGGTGGTCTTAAAGATCAAGGAGGAGATTGAGAGAATGCTGAAAGTGGGATTCATACGACCAGCCCGATATGTGGAATGGTTGTCCAATGTGGTCCCCGTGGTTAAGAAGAATGGCAAGATAAGGGTCTGCATCGACTTCAGAAACTTGAATGCCGCTACTCCCAAGGACGAGTACCCGATGCCAGTGGCCGATTTGTTAGTGGACGGTGCATCCAAGCACAGAGTCATGTCCTTCATGGACGGCCACAGTGGGTACAATCAAATCTTCATTGCTGAGGAAGATATCCCAAAGACGGCATTCAGATGCCCTGGAGCTCTCGGGACTTTTGAGTTCGTGGTCATGGCATTCGGACTAAAGAATGCTGGAGCGACATACCAACGGGCTATGAACGCTATCTTCCACGATATGATCGGGAAATTCATGGAGGTCTACATCGATGATGTAGTGGTAAAGTCCCAATCACAGGAAGACCATCTCGGCCACCTAAGGAGATCTTTCGAGAGGATGAGGCAGCACGGCCTGAAGATGAATCCGTTGAAATGTGCTTTCGGGGTCACGGCGGGCAACTTCCTTGGATTTCTTGTCCATCAGAGAGGAATCGAGGTCGATCAGAACAAAGCCAAGGCCATCATGAGCGCTCAACCTCCAACTACCAAAAAGGGGCTGCAAAGGTTCCTCGGGCAAGTCAATTTTCTCCGGAGTTTCGTATCCAACATTGCTGGCAAAACTAGAGCGTTTTCGCCACTGTTGAAATTGAAGGTTGAAGAAAATTTTACATGGGGTCAGGAGCATCAGGAAGCTTTTGACAAGCTCAAGAGTTATCTGGCAAATCCACCGGTGTTAATCCCGCCCGAGAAGGGCAAACCTTTGTATTTGTATATATCGGCCGCGCATTCCTCGATAGGATGCTTGCTGGCCCAGAAAAATGAAAAAGGGAAAGAACAAGCTGTGTGTTATCTTAGTCGGGCTTTGACAAGTTGTGAGGAAAGATATAGCCCGATCGAGAAACTCTGTTTGTCCCTGTATTTCGCAGCAATAAAATTAAGGCATTATATGCTTTACTTCTGTGTGTTCGTCATTGCCAAAACTGACGTACTAAAGTATATGTTAGCCAGACTGATCTTGAAAGGCCGATTGGGGAAATGGTGTTTAACTTTGTCTGAATTCGATCTGGTCTATGTTCCACAAAGAGCGGTCAAAGGGCAAGTATTGGCTGATTTCTTGGCCGATCATCCATGCCTAGAAGTCGGGCAGAATGAAGAAAATGATCTGGAGGTCTTATCCATCTCCCTGTCACTGTGGATACTTGAATTTGATGGATCAAGCACAGAACAGTCTGCTGGGGCAGGCGTGGTTATCATCTCCCCGAAAGGCCAACAGACCATGTGGTCACTCCATCTGGATTTCGAATGTACCAATAATCAGGCTGAATACGAGGCGCTCATCATTGGCCTGGAGCTACTCGGAAATCTCCAAGCTTCTGCAATTCATATCCGAGGAGATTCTCAGCTGGTGATTAGCCAGTTGTCTGGTGAATACAAATGCTCGAGTCCTCAATTGCGATCATACTTCGCCCTGGCCATACAGCTCATCAGCGAATTCGGTGAAGTCACGGTTGAGCATTGATCGGGTATTTTTCGCAAGAGTACGAAATCAAGTAATATAGCTTGGAGTATTCCAAGGTCGATCCCACGAGGACTTGAGAAAACTAACAACCTAATTCTAGCAAAGTTTGTAAAGAAAACAACTGAATTTAATGAAATCTAATTGCAAACAATTAAAGAGAAGATTATTGTAGAATTTAACTAAGAAAGCAAAGATTAAACAATTAAGAAAAATCAATAGAATGGATGTGAGGGTTTAGGCTTCTCTTCTAGGTATTTAGTCCAATTATGTATAAATTTAATTATCAGGGTTAAAATAACAATCACTAATCTACTTAGGAGCCCTCTCAGATCATCCTAAGCTTTCCTAACTAATTGATTACCACCTCTCAGTGCATAAACTAATTAGCTAAGAACATTAAGATCCTAGGATTAATAATTAAATCAGTTTCTCCATGACCCTAATTTAATTATGGTTATCACAATAAACTGAATTACTCTCGTATCCAATTAGATTGTGTCTATTTCCCTAGAGCACGAATTATATTTCACCTCTCAGTCCTTCATACAATTCCAAAGATCTATTCTATGTTGGCCAGACATAAAACGCATTAAGAACAAAGAAAACAGATTTAACCCAGAAAATCAATCCATACAAATATTGAATTAAAATCCCTAGAAGATCCACCCAAATCCCCAACAAGGAATTTAGCTACTCATATCAAAGAAAATAAACAATTGCATTAAGGAAGAAAGTAAAGAAGAAAATCTCCCAAGTTGACAAAGTTGCTCCCTTGAGTGCTTCCCTCTTCCGAAAATTATCTCTGGTCCCCGTCTAAAACCCCTAAACTATGGTATTTATATTGGAGAGATTACATCAAATTAGGAGATTAAATCGAGTTGGACTCAAAAACATAGAACCGGCGCCGTTTCTATACAATTCCGGCGCCGTTTCATGTCGTAAACTATCGCACTTTTCGGCTCAGAAACGGCCCCGTTTCATATATGAAACCCACATCTGTTTCAGGCAAGAAGTAGGGCCGTTTCATATATGATACCCAAGCCACCTTCAGGTCTGCTTCAATGTTTCTTCATTCTATGCACTTCTCTTGAATCAAACTTCAATCTATTGATCCTTTTTGATCTTTTCATCCCAAATCTCCTTTGTTTTCTTAAATTTTCACCATAAAGCTTTCCTACAAACAATAAGATAAAAGTGAGAATAATAAATATAGAATGAGCTATAATATTAATAAAATCATTCAATTATGCTCATAAAATAGCTCATAATATAGGTATAAAATACACCTATCAAATTCCCCCACACTTACCTCATTGCTTGTCCTCAAGCAATATGTATCACTCTAATATATTAACTAATCCTAAAACATAAAATAATTCCACTTTCGTAGGTGTACGGTGACATTTAGCATATGCCACAAGCCTTTAAACCCCTAGGTGTCCCTAGTGGAGGAGTTATAGTCTCCTGAGGGTTTACCAGGACGCTACCCACAAACATGTTTGATAAGCATTGGTTAGCTTCAAATTAACAATACAAGATATATAAAATTCAAAGTACCAAATTAGATTGCCAACAGTCATGCACATAATAATTCATAAGTAAATCACTTCACAATCTAAATATTGCAAACACTATTCAACCTCATTCACTAGGATCAAACACTTCAAATTGACTATTCTCTCACAAGTGGTCACTCAATCTCTCAAGTGTTTAGAAAGTTTTGCGGTGAGCTACTCTCATCATCTTCTCATGAAATTGGACTTACCATAGGCTTGAAAAATATCTATTCTCCACTACTCCAATATATACATACAAGCAAAAATCAAAAGGTCTTCATACAAGGTTGCAATGGGGCCAAAAAGGGAATATCAAAGGTTCATGAAGAAAAAGATAAAAGGAAAAACAAAATAATTCAAAATTAGTAGAGTAAGGAAATCAAGACGGGCCTAGGATATCTTGATCAAAAATCACTCCAACCAACATCTTCATATTTTACAAAAATCATCACCCTTTTTCTTCACTTTTAATGCTCAAGAATTATATGTCAATCAATTTTCAACTCTTCTTTTTTTTTTTTTTTAAAGGTAAAATTTCAAACTTTGTGCCTTTCTTTCCATTTCATTTTCATTTTTTTTAATTGGCAAGAATTCTCCCTTTTCTTTTCATCACCACCTCATATACATTACCATCTCCCCCACACTTATTCTTTTGCAATCAATCCAAAGAACATCAATTTAAAGAAGTAAACACTCTACTAATAATGAATAGGGTGCAAAAACTTGTTTTTCATTTTAAGCTCAAGGTTCTTTGGGATAGGCTACAAAGAAAAAGTTAAAGATATATCAATAGGCTCAAATGGGCTTACTAATGGATTAATGTATAATAGGTAGGCTTTTTGGCTCAAACGAAAATCCTAAAGACCTTTATCTTAATGCTTGCACATATAATAAAAACATGTAATCTCAAAAAGATGAATCTCAAGTTCTAGAAGTCCAAAATCATAGAAGGCATAAATATCAAAGAAAAAGATGGCATGAAGGCTCAAAATCTCACTAGGTAACTCAAGTCAATCCAAAGCATTCTTTCCTAGCAAAATCAATCTCATAGCATTCACAAAACCTAAATCGTAAAACAATTACTTACTCATATTATGCATTCAAAAATCAACAATTAATTCAATACCAAGAAAGTTATATACTCATATCATTAACTCAAAACAACCAATAAAATCAGAAAATAGTTAGACAAATAGTATGACAAAAGAATTTTCAAAAATTTTCAAAAATTTCAAAGTCATCCCCCCACTTAGAGCAATATTGTCCTCAATATTGTGCAAAAATAAAAAATAGATAAGAATTCAGAAACTCCCTGAAAAAATTGTTAGATGAAACAGAGAATTCTGAGTACTAATCCATCCAAATCGCTGCACAAATAAAAATCATAAAGTGAGTGTAGGAATATGAAATTAAATGAAAATTAAAATTAAGAAACTAAATTAATCTAAACTACATATATACATAAAAATTAGATATCCAAAAATTCACCCCCACACTTAACATGAACAATATCCTTAATGCAAAAACATTGATAAATAATCAAGTAAACAAAAAGGATAAATACTCCCTTTTGCCCATGAAAAGTTGGTGAAGTAAATTGAAGGAATCTAACAAAAATTACCTACAAAAGAAAATTAAAATAAATGTTAGTAAGTAGAGAAACAAATGAAAGAAAATAAAAATAAACTAAAAGAAAAGTAAAGTTAGATTATTGGGTTGCCTCCCAACAAGCGCTAAATTTAAATGTCTATAGCTAGACATTGTTTTCCAAAGAAGGTCACGTAATTCCTTGAAAATTATGTGGAGGTGTTCCACACAATTTATCTCGTTCTCTAAGCACAGACATGGCCTTTTTGAACTCCTTCTTATCTTTTTCCTTAGGCCCTGCATCCAAAAGCATATGATCATCATTAAAATATTGAACTGGCAAAGGTTTAAAAATCTGAAATACTTCCCTTTCATTGCCAATTCTAAATGTGATCTTTCCCATTGGCACATCAATTAAAGCTCCACTTGTTGCCAAGAAAGGTCTTCCAACAATCACAGGAATATCAACATCATATTCAATATCCATTACAAGAATATCAATGGGAAAAATTAATTTTCCCACTTTCACCAATAAATCCTCCACAATCCCCACAGGATATCGAATTGACCTATCCGCTAATTGCAAAGCCACTGTAGTCGGTTTTAGTTCTCCAATTCCAAGTTTCCTGAACAAAGATAAAGGCATCAAGTTAATACTTGCACCTAAATCACAAAGACAATTGTAACTATTGGAAGAACCAAATTGACAAGGAATGATAAAACTCCCTGGATCCTTTAACTTAGGAGGTAGTTTCCTTTGAAGGATTGCACTACATTCCTCTGTTAAAGGTACAGTTGCAAACTCTTCAAGCTTCTTCTTATTTGAAATCAATTGCTTCAAGAATTTGGCATAAGTGGGCATTTGCGCTAAGGCTTCAACAAAAGGTATATTGATCTTCAATGTTCGAAGGAGATCCATAAATCTCTTGAATTGGCTTTCAACTTGCCTTTTCTTCAACCTTTGAGGGAATGGAATTGGTGGAACATAAGGTTTAACCTCGGGTTCAGGTTCCAGGACAACTCCGGGGCCGTTTGTTTTCTCTTCCGGCACCGTTTCAGCTTCGTTTTCAACAACAAGATGCTTCAGGGAAGAACCGGCGCCGCTTGTCTCATGATCCGGCGCCGCTTCCTTGCCGTAATCGGTGTTTTTGAATTGACTCCCAAAATTGGCGCCGTTTGTTGTAAGGTCCGGCGCCGTTTCAACTCTGCTTTGCCCGTGGCCTTTTTGTCGAGCAGAACCGGCCCTGCTTCTATCATGATCCGGCCCTCCTTCTTCTCTGCTCTCATGAATCACATTTTCTACTCCCGAATCTTCTTGTACAACCTCTTGATTCTCTCTTTTTGCAGGATTCTCAAGTACCTTACCACTTCGAAGTGTGATTGCCATAACATGTTCCCTCGGATTGATTTCCGTGTTGCTTGGAAGTCTACCTTGACCACACTCACTAAGTAATTTCGCCATTTGACCCATTTGAACTTCAAGGTTCTTGATAGCAGCGGTATGAGAGTCAACAACTCTATCAAGTTTTCCCAAATGATCTTCAATTATATCCAGCTTATCAAGCTTTTCAAGCTTTGAACCAAATTGTGTCATAAAAGCTTCAAGCTTATCCTCAATACCAGAATTTTGTGCAGACAATTGAGATTGTTGAGGATGAGGCTTTTGTAAGATGGATAGAGCTCTATTAGCAGCACCTTGATTAGACCAAGAGAAATTCGGATTGTTTCGCCAAGCTGGATTATACGTAGGCGCAAAGGGATCATTCTTGACACCTTTTTGTCCTCCATAAGCACCCATGTAATTCAAATTCTCAGAACACTTTTCTTCTTCATCACAAGGATTCTCATTCATGCAAAATTTCGGAGAATGGCCATACATACCACAGCGGAAACATACCTCTGGTTTCTTTGGCTTATCATCTAGAACCACCTTCATAATCACATCCATTTTAGAAGCAATGGCATCAAGCTGATTCTGATTTTGAGGTTGATAGGCGCTTGATCTAGACTTCTTCTTCACCATTCTTTGTTGAGAACTAGCAGCCAAAGATTCAAATACATTCTCTAATTGCTCAGCAGTCCTTGTAGAAATATACCCTCCAGTGGCATTGTCTACAGAAGATTGATATTCAGCATCCAAACCTTCATAGAAAAATTGATAAAGAAGATTGATTGGATAGCCATGATGAGGACATTGGCACACCAATCCCTTAAATCTGTCCCAAGCATCATGAAAAGTCTCATTCTCTTCTTGCACAAAGTCTTGGATCTTCTTTCTCAATTCACTTGTCTTCCTAGGAGAGTAGAATTTACGGAGAAAAGCATCAGTTACCTTCTCCCAAGAATCAAGAGAATTCTCTTGTAAGGTTGACAACCAACTCTTCGCTGCTCCTTTCAAACAATAGGGAAAGCATCTCATCTTTAATTCTTCTATTGAGATATTGGTGAGTGGAAGAGTAGCCACTATATCATGCAATTCATGGAGAAAATTGAGTGCATCTTCCGAAGGCAGCCCATGAAATTGAGGAAGAATGTTTAACACCGTGTGTTTCAACACATAGTTCTTCGCTCTGTCAGGAAGTCGAATGCATGATGAATTATTCCCCATCTTTGGTCTCTGGATGTCAGCCATTGGATGAGTAATTGGAGCTTGAACAACTTGATTTGCAGGTGGATTATTGTTAGCTCCAGTATTGGCACCTTGGGGCTGATTGTTAGGCGCATCGTTGACTCTATCGTCAGCCATCTCTTTTTCTCTTAAAAGTCTCCTTTCTACTCCTTGAAGTCTCGCAAGTTCAGCTCTGAGTTTCTTTGCTGATTTTTCTATCTCAGGATTCAAGGAAACTTCCGGATTTAATCCTTCAGTTCGTCTAGTCATAAACTACCTAAGGAACAAAGAAAAGAGAAGGTAAGCTAAATTAAATTAAAACTAAAAACAGAAAATAAAATTAAAATTACTAGAACTAAATATATTAGCAATCAAATCAAGTCCCCGGCAACGGCGCCAACTTGATCGGGTATTTTTCGCAAGAGTACGAAATCAAGTAATATAGCTTGGAGTATTCCAAGGTCGATCCCACGAGGACTTGAGAAAACTAACAACCTAATTCTAGCAAAGTTTGTAAAGAAAACAACTGAATTTAATGAAATCTAATTGCAAACAATTAAAGAGAAGATTATTGTAGAATTTAACTAAGAAAGCAAAGATTAAACAATTAAGAAAAATCAATAGAATGGATGTGAGGGTTTAGGCTTCTCTTCTAGGTATTTAGTCCAATTATGTATAAATTTAATTATCAGGGTTAAAATAACAATCACTAATCTACTTAGGAGCCCTCTCAGATCATCCTAAGCTTTCCTAACTAATTGATTACCACCTCTCAGTGCATAAACTAATTAGCTAAGAACATTAAGATCCTAGGATTAATAATTAAATCAGTTTCTCCATGACCCTAATTTAATTATGGTTATCACAATAAACTGAATTACTCTCGTATCCAATTAGATTGTGTCTATTTCCCTAGAGCACGAATTATATTTCACCTCTCAGTCCTTCATACAATTCCAAAGATCTATTCTATGTTGGCCAGACATAAAACGCATTAAGAACAAAGAAAACAGATTTAACCCAGAAAATCAATCCATACAAATATTGAATTAAAATCCCTAGAAGATCCACCCAAATCCCCAACAAGGAATTTAGCTACTCATATCAAAGAAAATAAACAATTGCATTAAGGAAGAAAGTAAAGAAGAAAATCTCCCAAGTTGACAAAGTTGCTCCCTTGAGTGCTTCCCTCTTCCGAAAATTATCTCTGGTCCCCGTCTAAAACCCCTAAACTATGGTATTTATATTGGAGAGATTACATCAAATTAGGAGATTAAATCGAGTTGGACTCAAAAACATAGAACCGGCGCCGTTTCTATACAATTCCGGCGCCGTTTCATGTCGTAAACTATCGCACTTTTCGGCTCAGAAACGGCCCCGTTTCATATATGAAACCCACATCTGTTTCAGGCAAGAAGTAGGGCCGTTTCATATATGATACCCAAGCCACCTTCAGGTCTGCTTCAATGTTTCTTCATTCTATGCACTTCTCTTGAATCAAACTTCAATCTATTGATCCTTTTTGATCTTTTCATCCCAAATCTCCTTTGTTTTCTTAAATTTTCACCATAAAGCTTTCCTACAAACAATAAGATAAAAGTGAGAATAATAAATATAGAATGAGCTATAATATTAATAAAATCATTCAATTATGCTCATAAAATAGCTCATAATATAGGTATAAAATACACCTATCAAGCATATCCCGAGGGAGATGAATGAGACGGCCAATGTGGCCGCTCAATTTGCTTCGGGGATTTCGTTCCTACAAGATCTGGCTCAGAAGGTAGTAATGGTAGAACGACGGACCATGCCTTCAGTTTTACAGAGGGCAAACGTCTTCGAAATCAATACCATTCCAGTCACCCAGACCGACTGGAGGCTCCCTTTCATACACTATCTGAGTCATCCAGGCGGTCGGGCAGAGAGAAGGATCAGGACTTTGTCAGTCCACTATGTTCTGCTCAATGGAGATCTGTATAGGAAGGGGGTTGACGGGATCCTGTTAAGGTGTCTCGGACCAGAAGAGGCATATAAAATAGTTAGTGAGGTGCACGGTGGGCTATGTGGAGCTCATCAGGCTGGACGAAAGATGAGATGACTAATCAGGCGTCATGGTTTTTACTGGCCGACGGTCATGAAAGATTGCATCAGCTATGCAAAGAGCTGTAGGGCATGCCAGATTCATGGACCGGTCCAAAGGTTGCCCGCTGCAGAACTTCATTCAATCGTCAAACCTTGGCCTTTCCGAGGCTGGGCGATCGACCTGGTTGGGAAAATATATCCGCCAACTCATGGGGGCATTCCTTCATGATCATAGCAACCGATTATTTTACCAAGTGGGTGGAAGCAATGCCTTTGAAAAGAATCGAGCAAGCAGATGTGGTCAAATTCATCAAAGAACACATCCTTTATCGGTTTGGGATTCCAGAAACTATCACGACTGACCAAGGGACCATGTTCATCGGACAGCAAACTCAAGCCTTAGCAGATGAGATGGGGTTCAAGCTTATCCAGTCAACTCCTCATTATGCACAAGCCAACGGCCAAGCCGAAGCATCTAACAAAGTCATCCTGGCCCTGATGGAAAAATTGGTCGATGATAATCCAAGAAAGTGGGATCAACTATTGCCAGAAGCATTATGGGCGTATAGGATGTCTCAGCGGTCGAGTACTGGAGTTAGTCCATTCACACTAACCTACGGCCACGACGCAATGATCCCTATGGAAATTTTAGCCCGATCGGCTAGGATTGCCTTCCAAAATCATCTAACTTGGGAAGAATATAGCGAAGCAATGATGATAGAGTTGGAAGACTTGGATGAAAAAAGGCTGACTGCTCTCGACCATTTACAAGCACAGAAGAAGAAATCAGAACGAATCTACAACAAGAAGGTTCGGGCAAAAAGCTTTTTTGAAGGAGATTTGGTATGGAAAGTGATCCTACCGATTGGTAAGAAAGATCCTAAGTTCGGGAAGTGGTCGCCCAATTGGGAGGGACCATTCCGAATAAGGAAAGTACTTAAGGGTGGAGCCTATTGGCTGGAAAGTCTGGAGGGGGAACAGCACCCAAGGTTCATAAATGGAAAGTATCTGAAGAAATATTACCCCATGGTAACAGAGACAGAAATTCAATAAAATTGACAAATAAAAGAATCATTTTCATTTATTTGTTCTATAGTGTTTGTACATCAGTGTTCTTGGATTTGTTTCAACTTGCCCTGATCAGCAGCTTCAGCCTCAGCAATCAGAGCGACTCTTTTTTCCTCCCACTTCTTCAATTGAGCTTTAAGTTTGGAGATGTGAGTATCTGCTTGGGACACTTGCTGCCAGTATTTATCTGATTCTTGGGCAGAGATTTGCAAAGCAGTGCTGTCTTCACATAACTTCTTCTGTAGAGTCTCGAAAGCCATGATTTTGTTGTTCAAAGTTTGGTCGATGGCCTCAAGGGATTCATACTTCTTCCTGGCATTCTCATACAGAGGTCTGAAGTTGGACCACAGGAAGTTTGAATATTCTTTCACTTCAGGCGAGTAACTCCAGACTTTGGCCGTTGGAAAAATTGGCTCCATATCCGGCCAATCCATAGCCTCGTAGTAATCGGATAGGAATTCCCTCAGGGTTTCTTTGGCTATTGCCAACTCCTCTGTGGAAGGTTCGAGGGCTGGAGGGATGGCAGGATCTAGGCCGGCAATTTTGTCCACGACTTTAGCCAGATTCACCTTCAAAGGAGAAACAGAAGAAGAGCCTGGAATCTGCAAGAAGTATATGGTCAAATAAGATAAAAACAACCATGAGAAAGAAGAAAGAAGAGAATCACCACAGGAGCTGAAAGAGACTCCACTTGGGCAAGGACCTCGATTGTCGGGGTTCGAACTGCAGTTATCTGGGGAGTAGGCAAAATCTGGCCAGCAGTGGGTCCCTGACCGATGACTGAAGCCTTCCCGAAAGGTGCAAGAGGGCTGGTTGGGGTAATAGGAGAAACGATAGGAGTTGTCTCGAGAGGGTTTTCCTGGAGAAAGAGAGCATTAATAAAAGGCCTAGTTTTCTTAAAGAAAATACACAAACAGAATCTTACTTGACCAATGGCCATCATAGAGCCTTCAGCAACAGGTTCTGGGCCGATTGAGGGATCAGTTGGGACTGCAGAAAGAATTGACGATGATGCTTCTACGGCAGCAATCTTTAAAGCCACATCAAGAATTTTGTCAGCCAGATGACCGAGATCCTAATTATGGTAAAACATGATAAGTAGGGAGGGTCAAGAAAGCAATAAGACAGGCATCAAACAAAAGAAGCAACCTGAGCAGAGCTCGGAACTTCGGGAACCCCCACTGATGAAAGATAGATAGAGGGAGTAGCAGTCGGGGAGTCCGGCTGATGAGAAGCTTGCTGGACTGGTAATCCTTCCCCGGTGACCTGTGAAGGACCAAGGCCAAAAAAGTAGTTAGGTTCAACCAGGTCACCAGGGAGGATAGTAAGTGGTTGAACATCTAATGGGTTTAAGTGAGAGGCGACTCGACTTTGGATGTCACGGATGGAGTCCTCTGCTCCCGATTAAGAAGAAGAAGAGGAGTTAATCACATGTACCTCAGGTCGTTGACCGATAGGGGAAGTTTTAGTATCTACTCCAACCTCTTTCTCTTGTGGTAGCTCAGATGATCCCACCAACATAATCTGAAGATCAGTTGATGGGACTCCAACGGTCTGAATTTGATCCTCAGATGGCACGTTTTCTTGTGCTTCCTCCTGAACCACCGTGGGTACGGCTTCAGCCTGAGCATTGGTCGGCACAGTTAGTTTTGCCCTCTTTGACCGATGGACTAAACTTCCGATTGGAAGTTCATCATCCTCGGAAGAACCCAAAGCAATTGGATTTGCGATCTGAATACTCCCACCAGCGGGCTGGACCGTCACTGATTGCGCCAAGTCAGATACAGCAAAGGAAAGGGAAGCAGGGCGTTTCCTGGAAGTAGATCGGGCTGTGGAAGCAAACCGGATGTAAGCAAAAGAAATCTGTTGACGAAAGAAAAGCAAAAATGGGTGATCGGTTACCTGCTTTCTTAGGAGCAGCAGGAGGGCCAATTCTACTGATAAAATGGGAAGATGGGTGGCCTCCGACCAAATCCTCCCAATGTTGACCCCACCAGCGGACGAATTCTGGGGTAGCCTGATTTGATCCAGGACTGGGCACAAAAATTGCTTTCTTTCGGGCAGTTGTAAACTCAACAAAGGCCTGCTCGATTTCTGTTTCTATGAAAGATAAAGTCTGATGGCAGCCAAAGGAATTCATGGAAGCTGTAGGAGGAACCGGAACTCGTTGCTCAAAACCCAACTGCCTACTGAAAAATTGAGGAGCATAGACTTCAAAACCGCTTTTAGAATTTGTTCCTCCAGGAAGCAAACCAACAAACAAGTCGCAGCCCTGGATCGCTTCTGCCCATGCTTCTCGCCCTGGTTTGTTGTGCTCCTGTAGGGGCATGGTGAACCAGGTTGGTCTATTGTCTCGTCGACGGAGGGGAAAGAAATCAAAACTACCATGTTCAGAGCCATCCTCCTTAGGATGCTGGAGACGCAAAGAGAAGAAATAATGGAAAGCCTCAGCAAAAGACTCACAACTGGGCTCGAGTCTGACCAGAGCTTCCCCAAGACAAAGCAAAGGATGAGCAGGAGGTAAGACAGCAGGAGAAATCTTGGGAAAATAGAGATACGCCCAGAGTTGAACGATCCACGTTGGCCCACTAGGACTGCCGAGAGGACTGGATAGGGTAATCGAACGAAGGCTCCTGTATATTCAGGCGTCCGACCCACTCAGCCCAACCTTTGAGGTCGGTCGGCCAGGTCGAATGAGCCTTACCCGAAAGCCATTTACTCCAATCAAAGGAGTCAGCTTCAAGAGGAAGAGGATGATGATGAGGAAAAATGGGTCGAAAGAGCTCCGGGGGATCGGTTTTAAATGTATGACCGATGCGCGGAGGATTTTTACTGGGATGCACATCGAAGGAATCTGGGATTTCTTTGAGAATTTTTTGGAGATCAACGAGATTGTAATCATGGGTGGCAGCCATTGAAGGAAGGAAAGAAAAGAGTGGCTTATGAACAGGAGACGCGAGACTCGCGGGCAAGGTAGGAACTTTTTGAGGTTTAGGGATTTCAAATTTGGTAAAAGAGAGACAGCGGCCAAAGGGTTTATAAAGGTATGAAAAAGCAGGACGATTGGTGTTCTGTTGAAGCGCGTTCATTTGAAAAATTGTGTTTATTTGAGTTAATGCAGGAAAGAGCTGTTGATCAACAGTCACATGGAACCAATTAATCCACTGATGAACAAGTGTTTAAATTTTACACAAATTTTCACACTTGGGGGGGCAATGTTTGTACATTAATTTGCGAAATTGGGCTAATGGGCCTAAGAAGGAATTGGTTTACAGCTTTGGGCCAATAGGTCAAGGAAGAGGCAATTGGGCTTTTGTTCAAAGAGAACACGCAAGGATGAACCGTCTGGCAGACAGTTTTGGCAAGAATCAACGAGCTTTAATTAGGAATTTATAGCCACAATAATTATGGAGGAAGAAGAAGCGCGCGTATGATCGGCCAGGAAATTTGCCCCGTGCTTTAAAACTGAGATATTCGAATTCAAGACAGCATGATTTCAGGACCGAGATATCAGCCCAGGCATGACTACAAAAGGAGGGGACTTGAAACAACAAAGGGATCAACACTTCTTCAGACAAACCAGACAATACTCTGCTCAAACTTGTTTCGATTTCTCTTTGCCCCGTCAACCAGTGACCCTTTTCAAAGATCTGTCTAGTCCAAAGTCTCATTGTTTTCAGTTAATCTTGTGCCTTCTCAATCAATAGTTGTTTTTAGAGTTTGACTAGCCTTCCATCGGCCATCTTTGTCTTTGTTCAATTCATTGTAAACTCTCAATCGGGCAGTATCCTCATTTTAGCCTCTTAAAGAAATTCCCTTTTTGTTCAATGATTTAAACAGTCCGACTGTGACTTTGAACAAGAATCCGCCTCCTTTCTATCTTTTGTTGTTTTTCGTTACAAAAGCAACTGGCACACCCAGCAACCAGCTCATCGGCCTGACAGATCGGCCTAGGGAGATATTTGGTGCAACAACTTCCTTCAAGCCACTCAATTGAGGTCGCTCAAAATTGACAGGAACAACTTTGAAGGGAAGTTGCCAATATCATTAGCCAATTGCACAAAACTTGAGGTTTTGGATCTTGGAAACAATATGGTTAATGACATATTTCCTTTTCTGTTGGAGAAGTTGCCTTCTTTGAAGGTCCTCATTCTACGAGCCAATAGATTTTATGGTGCAATCAAATTTTCTGGGAGTACTGAAAATGTTTTTCCAATGTTACGTATTTTGGACATTGCTTCCAACAACTTTTCAGGTGAGTTACCAATCCAATTTGTCCAACGTTTGAAGGCAATGATGGAGGTGACTAATGGCAGCAAAGCCAAGCAAGATTATATTGGAGAGAATTACTATCAAGACTCTGTGACAATTGTAAATAAAGGATTCGAAATCGTTTATCAGAAAATATTAACCATTTTTGCTTGTCTGGATGTTTCCAACAATAGTTTCCATGGGGTAATCCATGAAGAGATAAAATATCTCAAATCACTAATAGTGTTGAACTTCTCCCACAACAGTTTCTCTGGGCCGATACCACTAGCGCTAGAGAACCTAACGAGGCTGGAGTCTTTGGACCTCTCACAGAACAGATTCTCAGGGAAGATTCCTCTCCAACTTGCGAGTCTAACTTTCCTGGCAGCACTGAACCTGTCCTACAACCACCTTGAAGGCAACATACCACAAAGCAACCAATTCAATACATTTACCAATGATTCCTACAGGGGAAACCCAAGATTATGTGGGCCGCCTTTGACAAAGAAATGCGATGAAGTTGGTGTTGTTCCATTAATGCCACATCCAAGGGAAGATGTAGATTCATGGGGAGATGGTATATCTGTTTGGAAAATTACGTTGATTGGTTATGGTAGTGGATTGGTGATTTGGTTGTGTGTTGGATATACGGTGCTGAATGAGCTGGGAAACAAATGGCTTGACCGTTTCAAAAGGAAAGGGAAAAGGACTCGGAGAAGATCTTGGTGACTCCATGAGTCATTCAGAATTCATATTTTCAAGTCAGCAGGTAAGGATTTGCTTTTAAAATTTGGCAGTCTTTACAGAATTGAATAGATAATAGGTGCAAATTATGATAGTGATTACGTTACAAGGCTCACTATCATAATATCATACGTGCTCTTATAATATTGACATTACTATCAATGATTATGTTACAATTTTTGTGCAGAGCGGAATATGTATGTACTTGGAATTCAGCTTCCAATTCCAAAGGTGGATTTTAATATGGCCCAGATGGACTAGAATTCAAATTGTTTAGAATTCAGTGGAGAACCATGAATTCAAGGTCTCTTTTTGAAGCCAACAAATTTTGTGTTGCAGTCCTCTTACCGTTATTTCGTATCTGAGTTCAAGGTAAGCATCTCTGTTTCCAACATGATAGGCTTTCCCAAAGCTCTTATAGCTAATTCCTTTGTATTTTCTTTTAGGCTTAGTTTGATACTAGGAAAACTAGTATGGAAAGGAAAATAAATTTCTTGCATTCTATTTTTTCATGTTTGGTTGATGTGAAAATTTCTAAGGAAAATTTAATCGAGGAAAATATTAAGGAAAACTTAGATTAAAATTTTTCTCTCGTTTTCTATTTAAAAACATGAGGAAAATGGGAGAAAATTTGGAGGAAAATTTTTCGGGCTACCTTTGCGTGCGTCCTGTGTAACAAGAAGGCTGCAGGTTGCTCAGCCTATTCAAAACTTTGGTTTTGTTTTCTGAATGTTGGATGGATGAAGGTGTGGGCCCAAGAGCTTTTTTTTCCATTTCTTTTAAAATTTTTATTTGTTGGGCCCAAGAGCATATTAGTACTATTAGTTATTATTAGGAATGGTTTTTGTATTTCATATTTTAGGGTATGGGTCTTTATTCTTATTTTTTACTTATTAATTAATTAATTGTAAAATATATAATTATTGAATGTAATAATATACAAAGAAAGGATATTCTAAACCATAAATTTGAACAATTTAATGTCAATAACAATATTTTGCTATTATTAAAAAAATAATACTTTAATATAATATAAAATATTTTCTTTACTGTTTTCCATGATATTTTCCTTGACACAAAACAATATAAAGATTTTGAATTTTCTCCTTTCATTTTCATTTCTTTCAAATTTTCTTAAACATTTTCCTTTCCTTAAGATTTTCCATGTACCAAACAGAGCTTTAAACTTTAAATTATAATAAAATATCCTTCTTTTCTTTTCTTCTTCTCCACTCACACTTAAACTACAATATTTTGTAGTAAGCTAAGCTTTAATGCTATAAAATTGTAATCTTATGCCTTTATCCACATAGAACAGAGATTAACTGATTAACAAAGGAAGGCACTACAGAGAAACTTTTTAAACACCCTGAATTGAACAAAAAACTTCCTATATTAGTATGTGGACTTGATTAATTGATTCAATTTTATAGCCTTCGAAGAAGAAATGGTTGAAAGCTTCCTAAATTTGAAACTTTTGTTTACAAATCTCCATTTCCTTGACCTCTACTCTTATTCGGCCCAAATTGAGTTTAAACATATAAAAGATCACTTGATTGTTTCTGATAAAAGCAACGTCTTCCTTGTAATTTTCAGGTTGATTATTTAAGAGGACCATATAGCTCGCACAGTTTGTAGTATATTGTGTTAAGGTTTTCACATGTGAATTGGGATCCCACATCACAAAGGTGATGTGATGTTAAGGTGATTTATATACATGGAGGACCCATGAAACTAATAGCTTAGGTTTTTGGTTTCAAGTGGTGTCCAGCCCATGTATGTGGGTCACGGTATGGTGGGCCTTGGAGTCTGGATAAGGCCCGGTTAGCTCCCAACAAGTGATATCAGAGCCTGGTTGAGACTCGATCGGTGCGGCGATGTGCACGGATTGACCTAGCTGAAGGGATCAATGTACTTAGTGTGCGTGGTAAGACCTGGTAAGCCCTCGTACCTGGTTTCATCATCTTTCCCAGGGAAAGGGAGTTCCTTGGACATGGGGGACTTAGCCGTCGCACTGGGGAGCGATGTGACTCACAAGTGAACGGGTGAGATTGTTAAGATATTTACATGTGAGTTGGGATCCCACATCACAAAGGTGGTGATGTTAAGGTGACTTATATACATGGAGAACCCATGAAACTAATAACTTAGGCTTTTGGTTTCAACTGGTGTCCAGCCCATGTATATGAGTCACGGTGTGATGGGCCTTGGAGTCTAGACAAGGCCCAGTTCGCTCCCAACATATTGCTCTGAAATTGCTGCTGCTGCTGCATTTTATGCCAATTACAAGCAAAAGATCTTTCTCCTCCCACCTTCAGTATTTTGCAGGAGATTGATGGTAATTATTCGCCTTAGGAAGTGAAACAACCACAACAGGACGAAAACTTAATCAAGTCTCAAAGACTACTTTGAACTGAAAAATGCAAGAGTTGCCAAGGGAACTTGGTCGTTTCTGATGATGAACTCGCTACTTCTTTATTATTCAAGTAAATCCTTTCAATAATTTATTTATGTTTGATAGAAAAAAAAAAAAGGACATTACTATGTAGTCAAATATGCAAACTTAAGCTGTCAATAATTCTTCTAATTAGCAACTAATCCATAACTATATGTAATTCCCCTTTTCTTCCAAAATCTAATTACATTTTCAGTTGCAGCCTTGTAGGGACCAAACTCGTGCGGTGGCATCTTGCTAGCCTATCATCTTATTTCTATAAATAAAAACTACATACGATGTAAGCATTAGTTTGGAATATGGAGCCTGATCTGAATATTGTAAATGGGAACGCCAAGTGAAATTATTAACTCAACCTTCTTGAAGAAAGGAAGCTAATAGTATACCTTATTTGAATGTATTTTGTTCTTCTAGGGAATGGAAGTGGTTGCAAAGAGTATGCATGAAAAATTGATGGCGGAAATGGTGGACTCTTGATGACGCTTAAACTACCAGTCAGTTTTGGTGTAATCTTTTCTCTGGTAGTTGACTCTCTAAATCAAGACTCTGCCTCTAAAGCTTCTCGCACCAGCTACGACTATCCCTTCTCATGCTGCCTCTAAATCTTTCAGCTCCATTTTTAATTCGAAATGTAAGTATCAAATCGCTTTATTCTACTGGATTCAGTGATTATTAGAAAATTATAGCATGCAAAGAATAATAAAACTGCTTTTATGGGCCAAAATTAGAAGATTTTAATGGAAAGCACCCATTTCTTGAGTTTAAGACTGTAAATTCAGGTTTAGTAGCTGATTTGACTGACTTTTTTCTTTTTTGGCCTTAAATGCAGAAATTATTGTTGTTTCCAATGAGAAATTGTCTATTCTCTTACTCCCCCGCCCCCTTCCGGAAATGGTTTCTGCGCTGGTGGACCAAATCTCACAGCTTTCCGATCGTTATGCCCAACAAATTAGAACTATCCGAGGACCAACAGCCTTAAGACATGAACTCTGATCTGATCAAGTATTGGCCATTGGTGTGCTTGTACGTGAAGCCATTTTTAATTAGCAAATTTGTCATTCTAGTACTCAAGACGATCAAGCGGAGACATTTTTGTTTGAAGAAGCAGAAGAGAAAGTAAATACACTTTCTTTCTTTCAAGTGAACACTGTTTATTTAAGTGTGTTTTGCATTTTATTATTCAAGACAGTGTACTTTTGAGCACCAATCATATATCTTGATTAATACTATTCAACGTATCCTCACTACTTCTTAATTAATTTTGCACAGTACTTGTGTTAATAAATATTCAACCAGCGAAATTTGGCTCGCACGTTGCGCTTTATAGTTTATTTTAAAAATTTTATGAATTTAATTATAGAAAATAATAACTAATAAATTAATTTGATAAATATATATATCACAATAATTTTAATGAAAAATATGTATATTTTTAAATCCATACTTATCATAATAATATAATATAAATATAAAAAACTATTTTTTATAACATTTAAGACTAAACACTGAATTTAGGATGTAGCGTTTAATGGTTTGCTCAATTAAGGACTAATGGTTTCAATTTTGCCAATTCACAACTAAACATTATCGAGTTTACTCAATGTAATATTAAATTGATAGAATGACTTGCGTTATATATACGTGCGGTAAACATGCATAATTGGTAAACATTTAGCAGACGTGGAGATTAGGTTGATTATCTGACAAATTAAAAATAACCACATGGAAATTAAATTACATAATTATGATTAGTAGGTTAAAGGCTTTTTTTATTGAAATGCTTTGGTAATCCAAAGGTTTTTTTTAATGATTTTTAATTTTCTTCATTATTAAAGATTCATAAGAATTTTATAGTATATTAAAGTTATTTAAATAAATTGATGTCTTTTGAGCTATATCTATGCTATTAAAATAATGTAACATTTATTGTTTAAGTTTTGGTGTTTATGACAAAAGTAGAACTTTATATATATATATATATTGATTTGCTGCCTCAAAAATGCAAACCTAACCATTCTCCCATGACGTACGTGAATCAACATTTCTAAACAATTTCAGTGAACAAAGAAGAAAATTCCGAGCGGTTGTCATAATAAAAATAATAAGGTCGAATTAATATTTAATCTGAGTGCTCTCTGATCTCTCTCTCTCTCTCTCTCTCTCTCTCTCTCTCTCTCTCTCTCTCTCTCTCTCTCTCTCTCTTCAAACTTTCTTTTTGGAAAGCCTTTTGCTAAGAACCATTAGTACATAATAATCTATACATCTATACATACTTTTATATTCATCCCTAAAAAGCTCTTCTTAAGTCATCCACATCAGCATTTCTTTTTTTTTTCTTTTTAATATATCTCTTTAAATGATAGATATTTATTGCTCATATATATTTTTCATTTTTTTGGTTAAATTTTATTCTTTTCAAAAACCTTTTCTTCTTCCTTAAAAAAATTAATAATTCTTCTTTTAGAACATTGAATTCAACACTAATTGATTTGAAAAGCTTTTGGGTTGCCTAAGTTCAAATAAACAACAAATTAGTAAGTCTTCAAACTCTTCTTCCCTCACCTCTAGATACTTCATGCGCCTCTTCTTGCTCTCCATCTTTCTCTTCTTTTATATTTTCTTCTCTTGGTGTAGTCTAGAGATTGATTAAATAAATTTGATGTTTTCGATGGTTTGATGATTTTCACTAACTAATGTTTTTTATGATTTATTAGTTCATTTGACTTGAATTTTTTATGATAATTTTTAGGCCATTTAAAAAATCCTTTAGAGTCTATGAGAGGAGAGGATTCAGATAATGCTTGGAGAATACAGAATAGAATGCTAAATTGGAAATGGACATGGCATTGGGTTTGGAGGTGTACCGTGTCCACTCATATTCCAAGATCTAGATAGTCACATAATCACACAGGTATTTGCTATTTGTTTTATCCCTTTTGTTTTTGGGTTTTCCTCTTTTGGTTTGAATCAATTCTTTGAATAATGTCATGGGTATGACGTGATTGAATCTCTTCTTGCGTTGAAATCTTTGTTATAAGTCTTTGCACTCTAATTCTTCACTCCTCAAAATCTTCTCTTTTCTGTCAATTATGATCGTAACCCAATTCAAATTACTTGTTTTTACTTGAGTTTTTACCTTTTTCCTTCGTTAAAGCTTTGAACTTGATCATATATTTCATATTACTTTATAGTTCCATTGACCTGGGATAGCCAGTTGAAGCCACATCAATTGATCAATATCTTTATTTTTGTTTGTGTTTGGTTTTTGAGGTTGGAAGTAAGGATCCTTATGAACTTTGAATTCATGTAAAATATCAAACTTTTGTTGAGAAATAAAAGAATGTATTTATTTACCTTAGGTGATTTAAGTTTATTTAAAGTCAAGATTCTATGATAATTTTGATGACTTGAGACCATGAAATCAATACTTATGATTTATTTAATAATTTATGATGTCCTAATTTTAGATAAACGTAGAATTTGTATTACATTTCTCAACTTCATTCGTTTTCTGTTTTGCTTTTACTCACATTTTAGATGATACTATTTGTTTGACAAATTTAAGTTCGAATAGTGTGGGTGCTAAGCATAATGTAGCAATGAGAGTTTAATTGTTCAAGCTTATTGCAATAGAGGAATTAGTTTATTTTAAAAGTATTATCTTAAAAGACCTAAGGCTTTGAATGTCTATGTTACTGAAGGTTTTGGAAGGTCTAATTTCAAACTCATTTCTGACTTTAGGTTTTTTAAACCAATAATAGTGGAATATACAAGTACCTTTGAATATACTACTTATTGAGAAGTTGAAAATTAACTAAAAGTCCTTCAAGATGATTGATTATACTAAAAGACTTTCAATATGCTACAAAGCTACTTTAAATGTCTAAACTTTTCTTATGTCTTATTCTTTCTACTATTATAATATGAAAAAATAAAAGCTAAAATCAAACTCAGTCATACAAAGTCCAAGGCAATTGAAGTGATGAAAGTTGTAAATTTAAGAGTAGCTATCACAGACCATGAAAGTAATATTATTTTGATTTGTACTGTATCTTAGATTTCTCATATTTCGGTGGGACTCTTTATGCCAAAGAGCTATTCTCTTTGATATAAAGGTGGCCTATACTTCTAAGGCTATAGTAATATTATCGGATAGAGATTCAATTGAGATAATAAGTAAAATCTTATTCAATTGAGATTTAATTGGATAGTGATAGACTTTATATACTGAAGTGTGTGCTTATCCTATATGTAAAATCTTAGCTAATTTGTTTGTTTGTGTATGCCACTATGACATGTATTCTCTTAGTGAAGACCTAAAAAAAAATCATATACAATACATACTTGAAGAATCTTTGGTGACTGGCCTTGCTGGGAAAGGGATAAACACAGAAGCAACTAACTCCCTTTTTGCAACCTGGATGGAGTGAATTTTGGTCCTTTTTTATAATAGATGGCTTTGTTTATATACTCCAACAACCATTTTAAATATCCTGTTATTGGAGCCAATGATACTTTGATGATGTATTCCAGAGCACTATCTCACTTTTTTATTTTGGAAAGTAAAATATTGTTAATAATTGCTTATCTAAACACTCAATGGTTAATTATAATCATATCATATCATTTTACCTAAATTACTTTATATAAAAAGGCTTTTTTTTCCACATATGTTGAAAGCCAATCGCCAATATTATGCATATTTATAGGTACATGAAATTCCATTGTCATACACTTAGGTGCTGTTTGATAAACTGAAAAAATTAAGTGCTGAAAAATAAGTACTGAAAAATTAAGTACTGAATTTGATAAGTGCTGAATTTGTATATAAAAATTGTTTGATAAATAAATGTTGAACATAAATATATTGTTTGAAAACCATAAATGTTGAAAATTTTTAAAACTCATTAATGTCTAAAATAAAAGTAATTTAGTATAAAAGGAAAGTTTTTCAAATTAAAACTATTGATTTTTTCACCATTCAATGATAAGTAGGTTTCCACCTACTTTTTAAATTCAACACTTTTTTGTTGAAAAAAATCTTTTCAATAATGGCTAGCAAAAGTTATCAAACATGTTGAAAATTTTTATTTTCAACGGTTTGAAAATTTTCAACAGTTTATCAAACAGCCCCTTACATTGATTATATAGGAAAATACATATCAAACAAACTTTTATATATTCCCGTAGCGTTAGCGCGGGCAGCCATACTAGTAGGTATTTATTTCTAAATAAATTATTTTATATATGTATTTGAAGAGAACCAAGAAAAATATTGACGTGGAAGACTAGAACCCAGCCATGACTTCTTATTCGTCAAATACTCAAGTTTTTTGCTAAATTCTACATTTTTGAACATATTGGGTCCTTAAACTTTTATTTGGGATAATTAATCATTCAAATTATTATTTTGAGATAATTAACCTCTTAAATTATTATTTTGAGGTAATTAACCCCTTCAAACTATTATTTTAGGATAATTAAACCCTCAAATTATTATTTTGGGATAATATAACCCTTGAAGATTAAATGCAATTAAAGGTTATATTGTTTTAAAATAAAGTTTCAGGAGTCAATTATCTCAAATAAAAATTTAAGGGCTAATTTATCTTTTTTGTATAATTTGAAGGCTGATTTGGGCATTCAATCAATTCATATTTGATTTATTTTTTATTTTTGGTTACAATTCATATTTGATTTATATAGAAGGAAACCCACTAAAGAATTAATCAAAAAAAAAAAAGGAAATTACCCACTAAAACGAATTTGTGTGACTTTGACTTTCGACTTATGAGGCCAAGTAAAGAATAACGGTCAAGCCCCATGACCTTTCTTTTATCCAGGGCCTGTATAAGAATACAAACTTTTTACAAACTATTTTTATCTTTTATTGTACTCATTATATTTACTTTTCCAAAGTTCCAGATTTCTTTTTTAATTGACATATAAAAAATTGAAATAGCAATTAATTTAACCAATTAATTATTTTAAATTGTTAATTAAAGCAAATAGCAAACAAATGTCAACTTGGGTTTGTTTAAATTAACCAATGCATTTTTTTTTTCTTTTTGGACAGAACTTATATCATTTTCCTTAGATATTTTTTATGTTAGTAACCACTAAAATCTTGTCAAGTGTCCATTTACACTACAAACCATTTAACACTCTTTTAACATCGTTAGAAGTAAAATTTTTTTCTAGAATAATTTTTATTTGTTTTATTATTTTTTCTTTTTATGAGAAAAATATGTATCACAAAGTTTAACCCCAAAATTTAAACAAATTAACTATTTAAGAGTAAGTTTTTAATTTCAAACTAAATATTGTGGTAGGGTTTTAGAAAAAAGAAATTTTATTGCTTATCACAAAGTTTAGCCACAAATTTTAAACAAATTAGCTATTTAAGGGTAAGTTTTGAATATTAAAATAAATATATATAGTGATAGGGTTTTAGAAAAAAAATTGATTAGAGTTTTTAAAATAAATATATTGTGGTAAAATTTTAGAAAAAAAAAAGCACAAGAGGAATAAAAGAAAGACAACAAAAAAGGTTAACCATGTTAAAAAAGAGTTAACTCTCTAATGATACGAATGGACACTTGACAAGATTTAATAGCTACTGATATGAAAAGTACCTAAAAAAAAGATATAAGTCTTGTCATTTCTTTTTTTATACGATAAAGATGAAGTACTCTGTTTTTCGAAAGTCATTGGTTTTTCCTCAACAACCCTTCAACTTCAATTGGAGCAAGCAAGCAACTTCTAAGAAAACCTCTAAAAAAATGTTGTAAAGGAGAACCCAACATTACGTCTTCCAACAACGTATGTATTATTTCCTTTAGTTTTGCTTTTTAATTATATAATATATCAATCTTACCATATTATTTCATGATCACTGCTGCATCACTATGATCTCGTTGTCGCTTCAATTGGGTTAAGTAACAAAAGTGAAGGGTTAATTTGTGGAAATTTCTTTATCATATACTATATGTAAAACTTTTGTTGTCTCTAATAAGAGAGCAAGGAATGAATCAAGAAGATAGCAGATAATTTAATTATGAGTTAATTATTGGGGAAAGAGAGACAAGAAATGATCGATAAGAAAATGTTTTTCCTTTTAAATTTTGCCATGAGTAGTTCAAAATTAATTTTGATCTTTACCGGTGAAAATTAGCAAATTACGATCAAGTGAAGACATTTGTTTGAAGAAGCAGAAGAGAAAGTAAATACTTTTTTTTTCAAGCGAATACTTATTTAAGTGTCATGTGCTTTGTATTTTATTATTCAAGACAGTGTACTTGTGAGCACCAATCATATATCTTGATTACATTCAACGTTTTATCACTGCTTTCTTAATTAAGTTTGCACGGTACTTGTATTAATATTCAATTTGCTGCCTCAAAAATGCAGACCTTGGATCCTTGAACCACTCTCCCACGATGTGAATCAACATTTCTAACAATTTCAGTGAAGAAAGAAGAAAATTCCAAGCTGTTAACATTATAATTTTCTCCTTTTCAGACTTTCTTCTTGTAAAGCCGTTGCTTTTCCTATTTCCTTTTTAAACGACAAAGATGAAGTGCTTTGTTTTTCAAAAACCGTTGCTTTTTCCTGGATAATCCTGAGCTTCATTAATTGAAGCGAGCAACTTCTAAGAAAATCTCTAAAATACTGTTGTGATGGAAAACCCAACATTACGTCTTGCAACAACGTATGTATTATTACCCAATGTTGGAGGAACGGGCCAGGCCCGGCTAGTTCAACCGGTTTAACCGGAACCCAGAGGCCTAGTTGGTCCAGAGAATCACCTTAACCTACTTGAAGGAAGAACCGATCAAAACCCGGAAAACCCAGGATCTGTTGACCTGAAAAACCCAAGAAAACTGGAATTTGAAATAAGAAAAAAAATTGAAAATTTGAAATAATTTGAAATTTTGAGCAAAGCCTCTAGACTGATTTTTAAGCTTATCCCAACAGTGAAGTGGAAGTATAGGAGGTGGAGAACAATATACCCCAAAATAGGTATCATCCAACGATTGACAACAACAAATATGATTTTAACAAGTTTAGTGAATTGTTGGTATTTTGTTAAAAAAAAAAAAGAGAAGTTTTAGAGGAGAGTGGCTTACGAAAATGTAAAGAGGAAGAGAAGAGGCGCTTGTGGTTATTTTTTGGGATTTTTTGGACGGCACCAAGGGGAAGAAGCCGACTTGCCTTGCGTTGAGAGCCTGAGTGGGGAGGAGATCTGACTTGTTTAAGAGAGAGAGAGAGAGAGGGGGGGGATAAGCAAGTGAAAAAGATAAGAGGTTTTCAGATATTTTAGTCAATGTTGTAAGACCCGACCTGGAGACTAACCCTGTTGGGGTCTTTGGGTCGCGGGTTAACCGGGTTAACCCGCCGGGTCAATTAGGTTGGTGAATGTAAATGTTAGTATATTTTATTATTCAACATATATAATAAAAAGCATATATCCAACAAGAAATGAAGTCTGGTGCAATGGTTAGTGTGTTTGATAGGATGGTAAGTGATCATAAGTTCAAGTCATCTCATAAGCAATGATTATATTCCCCAACAATTTACTCAACCAGGGTCAACTTTCGGTTTTATGACAGTTTGATTGGATTTTGACCAAGCCACCGAGTATCGATTGAATCGGTTTAACCGATCAGGCCGATCTGGGTTTTATAACAATGAGAGTATCGATTGAATCGGTTTAACCGATCAGGCCGATCTGGGTTTTATAACAATGATTTTTAATGATTTTAGTAGGTGTTGAAAAGACATCCTTTTGTCAATGAAGAGAACAAGCTAAGAAAAGAAAACAATAAATAAAAGGAACTTTACATGAGTGATGATTGACGATGTCGACAGAGTTGATCCGGTCAAACCGATTGACCTGTGACTATGATA
Organism: Microcos paniculata; assembly: GCA_030664755.1. Taxonomy (NCBI): domain Eukaryota; kingdom Viridiplantae; phylum Streptophyta; class Magnoliopsida; order Malvales; family Malvaceae; genus Microcos; species Microcos paniculata. The sequence continues at coordinate 6,456,920 of CP131462.1, read as the reverse complement.
TCATTGTCGCCTCAATTGTGTTAAGTAACACAAGTGGAGGGTTAATTTGTGTAAATTTCTTTATCATATACTATATCTAAAATTTTTGTTGTCTCTAATAAGAGAGACTAGGAATGAATCGAGAAGATAGTGTTTTTCCTTTGAAACTTTACCATGATTTCAAGGTTGTTTTAGTCAAAGATATTCTTAATGTTATGATGCATGATTGATTTATTGCCAACTTACAGAAAATCAATTTTTTTTATGTAAACCACATTGTTGAGCACAATCTATAACCTAACATGGCCCAAGTGCGACCCACCTCTCTAATGCTGGGCCGGCTGACCTAAGCCCATAACCGACCGAAGGCCTGCTCAATACAGCCCAACAGGTTGCCTATATAAGGCAACCCTCAGAACGTGCATGGTAAGAAGAAAAAAACACAGAACTACTACATTTCTCCCTGGTTTATTATCCCTACTGACTTAAGCATCGGAGAGCGATCTACTAGCCTGAGGCCGATCCCCCTTTGTTGTGTTCTCTCTTGCAGGTTATTATTCTGAGGCCCATTCGAGCCATCTGTCCATCAGTGTAGGTCCTATAAAAGGTCCTCAACACACATGTTTAACGATATATAACTAATCATGCTCGAATCGAATCGGTCCACTATTAAGATAAAACTCTCATTACTCAAAAGAATTCATTCTTAATGATGTTCAACTATTTAACAATCCGGGAATAAAATTAGCATGTATATATACCTGTAAATTTATATTCTTTGTAATTGCAATTTAATGAACCAATTAATGCAAAATGTGAAACATGATATTGGCTCTGAATTGGTTATTGAGTGTTGAATCAAATAGCATGAAATTAAATGCAACCAATTGGCTTTCATTCTAATGGCAAGTAGGGGTGAGAAGACTTATTATTCTTGCCAAATGCATGTGTTGGAGTTTTACCGAAAATTTGAAAAAGAAAAGAGAATTATTATTTCATATATATTGTCAATGAAATTTTAAACTCCACAAAATGGGAATAGAAGAAGGATACATGATTTATTATCGTAAGGAACCGAAAGAGCGCATAAAGTATTTTTATTCAAAGTCTTTAGTAAGGAACTGATAGAGCATAAAGTTTTTTATTCAAAGTCTTTAGTATTGGTTCAATGACTTTGGAAAAAGAAACCTTTTGATTTTGCAAATTAATCCGAAGTTTTCTTTCAAACTATTAATTTCAAAGAATTGAAAATGCATCTATGTATAACAACTTCGTCAATAAGTAAATTAATTAGTCTTGAAAAAAACGACCTCCATGAAGTGATTTCTAGCTTTTAGTGGGTAGGTGGAAGTCCAAATGAAACAGAAAGCACAAAAATGAATAGTTTGCTAATTAATTATTCAAGATATAATTAATCAGTACGTTCTTGGGATTTTAATTATTTATTAAAATTTCAAGATTTTGATTACTTTGTTTCTTAACATTTTTGTCTAAGTAATAATTTAGGAACTTGAGAAAACTATCTGTGATTATTTTAAATAAAAATTTCAATTAAAATTAAGTTTAGAAGCATTAATTTGAACGCATACATGCATAAAATTTTGTATTGATAAACTTTTTCCATAAAAAGAACTAGTAAATTACATATTCTGTTGGACTTGACTCATTGCTTTTGAATTGGTCAAGAAAATACATTTGGAAATAGAGGTGTTTTCCAAATTAGAATTGAAAAGTCGCCGGTACGTACAAGACATGATTTCTCGACTGGTCCAACCCCTTGTCATGTCTTTGACTCCTCCATCTCGATTTCAATTAACTTGGATTCTATGTTGGAATTTTTATGTTGAAGAATTTTCATTTTCATTTTGTACTTCATGATGTAAGAATTCATTGCTCAATTATCGCTCGTTCTTTATTCCATCCATTAAGTGCCTACCTAATAATTTCTCTATATATTTTGAGAAATAAAAATAAATAAAGTACTTTATATATTTTGGAAATAAAGATCTTTTTTATTACTCCCTCTGTCCCTTATTATCTGTCCCTGTTAACTGCTTCACACAAGGCAATAAAATTAGTTAGGGTTCAAAATCTTATGTATTTTTACCTTTACTTTCCAATTTTATCCCCCCTCTCTCTTCCCATCTTGGCCTATGGATGGAAAGTAGAAAACTCAATGCATTTAAGAAAAACAAAGAAGTTTGGAGAGAGAGAGAGAGAGAGAGAGTGGAAGGGTAAATTTGAAAAACTATCAATTAATACTAAGACATAGACAGATAAAAAGGGACAAAAAAATCCTAAAATGAGACAGATAATAAGGGACAGAGGGAGTATTAATATAAAAGGTTAAATACCCAAATTGGCTCCTAAACTTTTATTTGAGACAATTGACCCTTTAAACTATTATGTTGGGACAATTAATCCCTCAAACTTAATAGTTTGGAACAATATAACCCTTGAGATTCCATGTAATATAACCCTTTGGGGGTTTAATTATCTAAAAATAATAGTATGAGGGGTTAATTGTCCCAAATAAAAGTTTAGGGGCAAATTTATCTTTTTTTTGGTATAGTTTGAGGGTCAATTTAGGTATTCATCCATTAATAAATGACTTTTATACCATTTTGACTAAATTTAATATTTTTCATTAATTTGAATAAAAAAAGTACCTTTTCTACGAAAAGAAGGAAAAAAAAAAAAGCGGAGCAAACTTGGAAAATCTTTCGTTTGAGCAATGGTTTTGTCTATAAATATGCTGATTGAGAATCTTAACTTCATATCTTTTCTACATTCCCCTTTGAGCAACCATGGAATATCAGTTCCCTTTGCTCTTTGTTCCTATCTTCATACTATTGTCATGTTCCATATCTTTAGTGTCGTCTATTTCACAACTTCAAACAGCTCAAAATCATTGCCTTGATAACCAGAGATCTGCTCTGGTAGAGCTGCAACTTGGTCTTTACCATTCAAAAAATTTTAATTTCTCTTCCAAAGCTGAGCTTTGGGATTTCAACACAGATTGTTGCTCCTGGAAAGGAGTAATCTGTGATGGTTTTGGTCATGTAATTGGCCTCGATCTTCATTACAAAAATCTTTCAGGAAGCTTTCAATCCATTTTTAATCTCCATCATCTCCAAAAGCTTAATCTTGCTGGAAACAACTTTAATACTAGTTTGTTTCCATCTCGGTTTGACAGACTTCCAAAATTGACTCACCTCAACCTCTCAGCCTCATGTTTCCATGGTCAGGTTCCAGTGGGCATCTCATGCCTAACAAGGTTAGTGTCTATTGATTTGTCTTCTCAAGATATGTGCTATTGGAGAAATAATCAAACTGTTGATTATTATTATGATGAAACCGTTGATGGTTATGTTTTTCCTTCTCTTATATTAGAGAAACCAAACTTGGAGACAATAATCAAGAACATGAAGTCTCTCACAAAGCTGTATTTGGATAGGGTGAACATTTCAACTCAAAGTAGTAAATGGTGTGAAGCCATATCGCTAGCACTTCCTAAGCTACGTGTGTTAAGTCTATCAAGTTGCGGTTTGACAGGTCCAATTTGTTTGTCTCTCTCAAGACTTCAATATCTTTCCGAACTTAACCTCAATAATAACCCAATCTCTTATTTGCCTCCTAATTTCTTGGAAAAATCCTCTCGATTGGTTTCTCTTAGTTTAGTGAATTGCAATTTGAGTGGGCATTTTCCAACACATGTATTCTTCTTGCCCAAAATTCAAAGAATCGAGGTTTCAGTTAATTATGATCTTTTTGGTCAATTCCCAGAATTTCCATTAGATAATACAACCTTAAAGGTTTTATCACTTCATGATACAAACTTTGGCGGAAAACTATCAGAATCAATTGGGAATCTTAGGTTGTTGACATATTTAGCCATTTCTAGTTGCCATTTTTCTGGACCCATTCCATCATCACTTGCAAATCTTACTAATCTCGTGAGATTGGATCTAGGGAATAACAATTTCAGTGGACCAATCCCTCCATTTCATAGATCTGGAGTTCCTAATCTTTCATATCTCTGTTTGTCTTGGAACCAACTTTCTGGACATGTACATTCTTCTATATTTACTCTCCCATCATTGCAAACCTTGTATCTTAGGGGAAATCAATTGGTTGGTGAAATTGATGAGTTTACAAATGCATCTAGTTCATTGATGCAAAATTTGAGTTTGCGCTTTAATTCCTTAAGGGGATCCATCCCTAAGTCAATCTTTCACCTTCCGATGCTTGAAAAACTTTATATTGGCTACAATAGCTTCGATTCTATGAGGCTCGACATGTTTTGTCAAATCAAGAACCTGCGTTATCTAGACGTTTCCAATCTAAGCTTGTCAATAGGAAGCGACAACAACAAAAGCCTTATTTGTCCCCAGTTAGAGGAACTAAGGCTAAGGTTCTGCAATCTTACTGAATTTCCAGAATTCATCAAAACACAAGAAAGATTGGCTATTCTAGATCTTTATGAAAACCAACTCCATGGCTTTGTGCCTAATTGGTTGTGGAAGAGCACTCTTCAATCGTTATACCTTTCTTTCAATGCGATTGATTTTCCAAAACAAATTCCTTTTGCTGATGCAAACTCCTCCTTTCCATTGTTGAGGGAGTTGTATGTACGGTCCTGTAATATAAGTACATTTCCACAGTTTCTAAAGAATCAAGAAAATTTAGAATTTCTTGACCTTTCAAATAACCAAATAAGTGGTGCAGTACCAAGCTGGGTGTGGCAGAAAAGTATGCGATATCTGTATCTTTCTAACAATCATCTCTCATATTTGGACCAACTTTTACCCAACCAAACTCTAACTTATTCAGAAGGCTCCTCCACAAGACCTATCTGCAATTTGAGTCAACTTGAGGGTTTCAATGCATCTTATAACAATTTGAGCGGCCCAATTCCAAATTGCTTGGGAAATATTAGAACTCTCTATTTGTTGGACCTGCAAGGCAATAACTTCACCGGAAGCTTACCAAATTTTGCAGAAGCTACACAACTAAGCATACTCAAAGTAAGTGGGAATAGATTAGATGGGAAGTTGCCCAGATCATTAGCCAATTGCACCGTGCTCGTCATTTTGGATGTGGGAAATAACATGATGTATGATACATTCCCGTTTTGGTTGAGGAAATTGCCTGCATTGGAGGTTCTGGTATTGCGAGATAATAGATTTTATGGTGAAATTAATCATTTGTTGGAACATGAAAATGTTTTCCCTGCATTGGATGTACTTGACATCGCTTCTAATGACTTTTCTGGTGAACTATACCTTGGTTTCCTACAAGGTACCCAACTGAGGTCACTCAAAATTGGCGGGAACAAATTTGAAGGGAAGTTGCCAAGATCATTAGCCAATTGCACAAAACTTGAGGTTTTGGACCTTGGAAACAATATGGTTTATGACACATTTCCTTTTTGGTTGGAAAAGTTGCCTGCTTTGAAGGTCCTCATCCTACGAGCCAACAGGTTTTATGGTACAATCAAAATCTCTGGGAGTGCTGAGAATGTTTTTCCAATGCTACACATTTTGGACATTGCTTCCAACAACTTTTCAGATGAGTTGCCAATAGAGTTTTTCGAATCGTTGAGGGCAATGATGCAGATCACTGATGGCAGCAAAGCTGAGCCAAATATAATCGGACAGCAGTATTATCAAGACTTCGTGACAATTGTGAATAAAGGGTTTGTAATCTTTTACGAGAAGATATTAACCATTTTTGCTTGTCTAGATGTTTCCAACAATACTTTCCATGGAAAAATCCCAAAAGAGATAAAATATCTCAAATCGCTTAAAGTGTTGAACTTCTCCCACAACAGCTTTCTTGGGTCAATACCGTCAGCACTCGGGAACCTAACAGAGCTCGAGTCTTTGGACCTTTCACAGAACGACCTTTCAGGAGAGATTCCTCTCCAACTTACAAGTCTAACTTTCCTGGCCGCACTAAACCTATCTTACAACCAACTTGAAGGGAGTATACCGCAAAGCAACCAATTCAATACATTTTCAAATGATTCCTACCGAGGAAACCCAAGATTATGTGGGCCACCTTTGACAAGGAAATGCAATGAAGTTAGAGTTGTTCCATTAATACCACCTCCCAGGGAAGATGTAGACTCATGGGAAGATGGTATATCTGTTTGGAAAATTGCGTTGATTGGTTATGGTAGTGGATTGGTGATTGGGTTATGTGTCGGATATACGGTGCTGAATGAGTTGGGAAACAAATGGCTTGACCGTTTCAGAAGGAAAGGGAAAAGGACTCGGAGAAGATCTGGGCGACTCCATCAGAGTTATGCAGAATTCATCTTTCCGGCTCAGCAGGTAAGGATTTGCTTTTGAAAATTTGGTAGTCTTTTCAGAATTGAATAGATAGGAGGTGCAGATTATGATATCTTTTGAAAAATTCCTATCAATATCAATGATTATGTTACAATTTTGCGGAGCAGAACATATATATACTTGGAATTCATCTTCCATCTCAAGGTGGATTTGAGTATCGCCCAGACTAGAATTCAAATTGTTGAGAATTCAAGTTGAGTTGCTGTCCTTCTTGCCCGACTTTCGTATCTGAGTTCAAGGTATGCTTCTTTCTTTCCAAGATGATAGGTTTTCCCCGAAACTCTTCTAGTTAATTCCCTTTGCAAATTTCTTTCTTTCTTTTTTACTCTTAATTTTACTTTTCTTCTCTGTTTCCACGTAGAGAACAATATTTTGTCGTATGCTAAGCTCTAATGCTAAAGCAAAGGAAGGCAGAACAGAGCAACTTTTAACTCTGAATTGAACAAACATCCTTACAGTCTAAAGTCAGAACATCGACGTTCCTGTATTAGTATGTAGACTAGATTAATTGATTCAATTTCACAGCCTTCGAAGAAGAAATGGTTGAAAGCTTCTTATATTTGAACATCCTTTTGTTTACAAATCTCCATTTCCTTGACCTCTACTCTTATTCTTCCAAAATTAAGTTTAAACATATAAAAGATCACATTATTGTTTCCGGTTAAAACAAGTTCTACCTTCTAATTTTCAGGCTGATGATTTAAAGAAGACCATATAGCTCCTGCAGTTTGTCCATAGTGCTCTGAAAAATGAAAACAAAGCGTAGATGGCGCAGCAAGACAGTTCAGAGAAGGATATGAATGGGGAGTAGAGGCTAATTCTACTCAGTCTTACCTGAAGAAATTGCTGCTTCAGCTTCAACTTTTTGCAGGAGATTGGTGGAAATTATTAGCATTTGGAAGTAAAATCGCCACAGAAGGACAAGAACTTAAATCAAGTCTCAAAGACTACTTTGAACGGTAAAATGCAAGAGTCGCCAAAGGAACTTGGTTGTTTCTGTTGATGAACTCGCATATACTTGTTTATTATTCAAGTGAATCCTTTCAATAATTCTATTTGATAGTAAAAAAGGTCATTACTATGTATTCAAATATGCCTAAGCTGTTTAATAACTAATCCATAACTATGTAATTCTCCTTTTCTTCCAAAATCTAATTACACTTTCAGTTGCAGTCTTGCAGGGACCAAACTCATGCGCGGCATCTTGATCTTGTTAGCCTATCATCTTCTTTCTATAAATAAACTACATACGATGTAAGCATTAGCCCGGAGTATGGAGTCTGATCTGAATATTGTTAATAGGAATGGAGCCAAGTGAACTTATTTACTCAAAATTCCTGATGAAGAAAGGAAGCTAATATACATTATTTGAACGTATTGTGTTTTTGTAGGGAATGGAAGTGCTTGCAAAGAGTATGTATGAACAACTGATGGCGGAAATGGTGGACTGATCTTGATGACTTGCCACGCTTGAACTACCAGTCAGTTTTGGTGTAGTCTTTCCTTAGGTAGTCAACTTGACCCTATAAATCAAGAAGGGTGTCAAGCCTTCCTAATCTGCAATTTAATAAAATGTTCTTACGTACTCTTTGATTAGATTAGGATTTATGTTTCGGAAGATTTGTGCAGGTGAGAAATATAGTTGATGACTTGGGGTTGAGATTTGGGGATATCTAAAGACTCTGCCACTAAAGCTCCTCCCACAAGCAACAACCGTTCTCATGCAGCCTAAGTTCCTGCTCTTTTGAGCTATATTTCTAATTAGAAATGTAAGTATCAAGTAGAGTTATATATACATTATTCTTTTATGAGCCACAGTTACGAGATCTTGATGGAAAAGACTCATTTCTTGAGTTCAAGTTCAGGTTTGGTAACTGATTTGACTGACTTTTTTCTGTTTTTGGTCTTAAATGCAGAAACTATTTTCTTGTTTCCAATAAGAAATTGTTCATTCTCTTTGCTCCTTCGGCCCCTTTCTGGGAATGCTTTCTACGCTGGCGGACCAGATGTCCAATTTCACAGCTTCTGCTAGTTGTGCTCACCAAATTAGAACTATCTGCGTCTGTGGAAGCACCATCGTAATTTGAGGACCAAATGTCGACTCCGCGAAATTCGCTGTCGCAGGAGACATGAACTCTGATGTGATCAAGTATGGGCCCATTGTTGAAAGTTGTGAAGTAGTGTGGTAATTGTAATCTCAAACTGAAGACATTTTTATAGCAAATATGTCTTAAACTCTATTAAAGAACCGTCGTTTATAGATCAGGACTCTACGAAATTCGCTGTCTCGGGAGATGTGTACTCTGATCTGATCAAGTTTTGGCCATTGTTGAAAGTCAATGTGAAGTATGCTTGTATGTACTCTCAAAGTGAAGACATTTTTTACCAGATTTGTCTTTCTAGTATTCAGGACGAAGTGAAGACATTTTTGTTTTAAGAAGCAGAAGACAAAGTAAACACTTCCTTTCCTCAAGTAAACACTTATAATTTAAGTGCAGTAAAGTCAAAAGAGTATTCTTGAGCACCAATCATACATCTTGATTAAGATTCAACATATCCTTATTATTATCACTGCTTCATAATATTCAATTTGCTGCCTCAAAAACCCCAATTATTAGTCTCTCATGGATGTGTCAACGTGATGATGAACAAGCATATAAAAAATGTGCCGCGAATTAATTACTCAAAGGGATGTGTTTACTTTTAGAAAGGATGATACAAATAGGGATCATACAAATAGTACTTTAAAAAGCTACAAAATTGTTAAAGTTAAGGGATGCAATAACTTATTCGAAAAGTCTATGTCTGGAGATAAGTGAACTAACAAAATCACAATTGCAAAATGCTTACATAAGCATGAATACACATGCTTGCAGCAAACAAAGATTTCAGAAAAGCTCCTCACTGCATAATCTCAAACCTTCCCAAGCTCCGGAAGGAAATGCATTTCCTTTGATAGTAAGGTATACAGAAATGTTAATCTCCCACTACAACAGTAAACGAAGAAATGAACAACGTTCATGGCCATGGCCGCCGGAATTGAAGTTAAACATGGATGAATTTTGTCTTTTACCCTCTTCAGCCATCTTTCTACGTATCTCATGAGCCGCATTAAACATACCAAGGCTGGGTTGGTTGCATACCTATTCTTCTGATGTCAAGAAGGGTGTCAAGCCTTCCTAATCTGCAATTTAATACTATGTCTATATGTTCTTACTTTTAATTAGCTCAAGAGGGTTTATGTTTCGGGAGTTCTGTAGAGGTGAAAAAGATAGTTGATGACTTGATTTTGATGAAAGCCACATCGGACAGAGTGATATTGCTCTTTTGAGTTATTAGAAATGTAAGTATCAAGTAGAGAATTACTTTAATCTAACGGACTCAGTGATTATTAGAAAATTATAGCATGCAAAGAACAAAACCGCTTTTATGGGCCAAAATTGCGAGACTTCAATGGAAAGGACCCATTTCTTGAGTTTAAGACTTTATAAGTTCAGGTTTGGTAGCTGATTAAGTGCAGAAATTTTTGTCGTTTCCAATAAGAAATTGTTCATTCTCTTGGGTGACTTTGGCTTTGGGCTTATGAGGCCAAGGAAAGAATAACGGTCTCAAGCCCCATGACCTTTCGTTGGGGATGAAGAAAGTCATGAAAATAGACATGACATGAAGTTGATGAGGGAGGCTTCTTTGGGCTAGCCCCGGGAGTGGGACTTAATGGGTGCGATAAGCCTTAAAGACTCAAACTTAGGCCCAACTTGCCAACCATTATTTTACGAGCTATTTTTTTTTATTGTACTCAACTTTTTGGTGAAAATTAATTTGAGTTTTCCAATGTTCCATTTTTTTTTTTGCAAAAAAAATTGACATATTAACAACTGAAGCCTTATTCCTTGATATTACAAAAAAAAGAAGTTAAAAATATAAAAATACATACGTACATACATATAAATAAATATATATCAATTTCTATTTGTCCTTCCAAATTTCCAACCAACATGAGAATGAGAGATAATCAATGTATACTGATTAAAAGTTGCTTCAAATTAAAGTCTTGAAAGAAACTGAGCGAGTCGAATAAGGAAAAATTGGCCTTTTTTTCAGCTCCATTTAATTGCCTTCCACTTCCATATCCTGCAAATAGAAATCTACCACAAACGTATGAATCAAGTCCACCGGTCCAGAGCAGAAAGTTCTCTAGTTCATGGAATGCCCTTATATGGTTTGTCATCTTCACCAATTCCAAGTATTATTTGTCTTAATTTCCACAAAAACGACTGAAAGCAATAGTTTTTTATATAGACTGTAGACATTACCAATTTACCATTTGAGCTAATTACCCCCTTTTTTTAAGTGTTAATGTTGAATGGGTAGATTTGTACATGTGTTTCTTTCACGACAGAAATTATAAGGAGCAAAAAGCTGTATAATCAATTAATTATTTTAAATGGTTAACTAAGGCAAATGGCAAGGGAAATGTCAGTAACTTGGGTTTATTTAATTTAACAATGATTTTCCTTTTTCTTTTTCATACGACAAAGATAATGAAGTGCTCTGTTTTCGAAATTAGTAATTGCATGCTTTTTCCTCAACAACCCTCGACTTCAATTGGAGCAAGCTAGCAACTTCTAAGAAAATCTCCAAGGTTAGGTTCTGTTTGGTATATGAAAAATTTTAAGGAAAGAAAAATGTTTAGAAAAATTTGAAAGAAATGAAAATGAAAGGAGAAAATTCAAAATCTTTATATTGTTTGGTGTCAAGAAAATATCATGGACAATAGTAAAGAAAATATTTTATATTATATTAAAGCATTATTTTTTTAATAATAGCAAAATATAGTTATTGACATTAAATTGTTCAATTGTTATGGTTTCGAACATCCTTTCTTTGTATATTATTACATCCAATAATTATATATTTTACAATTAATTAATTAATTAATTAATTAATATGTAAAAAATAAGAATAAAGACCCATACCCCTGAAATATGAAATACAAGAACCATTCCTAATAACTAATAGTATTAATATGCTCTTGGGCCCAACGAATCAAAAATTTAAAAGAAATGGAAAAAATAGCTCTTGGGCCACACCTTCATCCATCCAACATTCAGAAAACAAAACCGAAGTTTTGAATAGGCTGAGCAACCTGCAGCCTTCTTATTACACACAGCACGCACGCAGAGGCAGCCCGAAAAATTTTCCTCCAAATTTTCTTTCATTTTCCTCATGTTTTTAAGCGGAAACGAGAGAAAAATTATAATCTAAAGTTTTCCTTAATATTTTCCTCAATTAAATTTTCCTTAGAAATTTTCACATCAACCAAACATGAAAAAATAGAATCCAATAAGAAATTTATTTTCCCTTCCATACTATTTTCCCTAATACCAAACTAAGCCTAACACAATAGACTGATATCATTGTCAAGTCTTTTTTTTTTTTGGGCCAGAGATATCATTGGTGAAGTCTAATAGAATATATAATTTACTAGTAAAATTTTTGAATCCCATTGAAAAAGCTTATCAATACAAATTTTTATCCATGATATTAATGCCTCTTATGTGTGTGTATATATATATATATAGTTAATTTTAATTAAATTTTCTTTATTTAAATTTATGGCAGATGGTTTTCTCACAAGTTCCTAAATTACCTGGAGGAAATTTTTAAGGAACAAAGTAATCAAAATTTTGAAATTTTAATAAATAAGTAAATCCCAAGAATTTGCTACTTGAATAATATCTTGAATAATTTATTAGCAACTACTCGTTTTAATGTGCTTTCACCTTCACTTGAACTTCCACCCACCGAGGGGCCACAGATCACTTCATAGAGGTCATTTTTACTAGAAAATCACTCAAAGAGCGCAGATGTAGATGTTGATGCATACTCTCTCTCTTCTCATTTACTTGTCAAAAAATGCATGTTCTTTTTTATTTGTCATTTTAATAAATCAAAAAAATAGTTATTGACTTTATTATTGTTTTATCTTTCTTTAAACATGTGAGAGAAATATAAAGTAGATAAATGAGGGAGACAAAGACATTATAGAGAGAGATGAGAGTAAAAATAATAAGGACAATTTTAAAAGAACATTTAAAAATTTTATTGATTTTTGAAAACCAACTACTTTCTTAATCTAAGAGAATTAGTTATTCATAACAAGTAAATAAGAACAGAGAGAGTAACTTGTTGACGAGGTTGTATATAGATGCATTTTCAATTCTTTGAAATTAATAAGATAAGGAAAAAGCTTGGGATTATTTTGACAAATCAAAAGCTTTTCTTTTCTCAAAGTTATTGAACAACCATAAACAAAAGAACTTTATGCTTCCTGGATTCTTTGATACTTATCAAAGCTTTTATTTTGTTCTTATTTAATTCGAAAATTTCCAACACCAACATCACGTCTTCCAACAGCATATGTATTATTTCCTTGAGTTTTACTTTTTTAATTGTTTTTATTAGACTTGATCATATATAATATATCAATCCTACCATATTATCGATCTCATGACGATTGTTGCATCACTATGATCTCATTGTCGCTTCAATTGGGTTAAGTAACAAAAGTGGAGGGTTAATTTGTGGAAATTTCTTTGTCATATACTACATGTAAAACTTTTGTTGTCTCTGTTTTCTCTTAAAACTTTACTATGATTTCAAGGTTGTTCTTGTTACAGATATTCTTAATATGTTAATTATGATGCAAGATTGATTTCTTGCCAACTTACTCGAAATAATTCGTTCTTAATTACCTTCTTTTTTTTTGGATATAATCCTATCAATATTAGTAATCGAGCTGCATCGGACTTCAAATGAAAGAAATTCTTAATTATTTTCATCTATTTAATCCGGAAATAAAATAAACATATACCTTAATTACTGGCTGCAAATTTTCATTCTTTATAATTGCAATTTCATAAACCAATGAAAAATGTGAAATTGTCTTTCATTCATTAATATTGGCTCTGACTTGTTATTGCGTGTTGAATCAAATTGCATGAAAATTAATGCAATCAGTTGGCTTTCATTCTCATGGCAAGTCGGGGTGAGAATACTTATTAGTCTTTGCCAAATGCGCGTGTCGGACTGAATATTTGGGGAAAAAGAAAAAAGAAAAGATTATTATTCCACATATTTTGAATGAAAATTATAAATTCTATATACATGGTTAGAAGAAGGACACATATTCCACTATCATAAAGAATCCAGGAAGCATAAAGTTCTTTTGTTTATGGTTGTTCAATAACTTTGAGAAAAGAAAAGCTTTTGATTTGTCAAAATAATCCCAAGCTTTCCTTATCTTATTAATTTCAAAGAATTGAAAATGCATCTATATACAACCTCGTCAACAAGTTACTCTCTCTGTTCTTATTTACTTTTTATGAATAACTAATTCTCTTAGATTAAGAAAGTACTTGGTTTTCAAAAATCAATAAAATTTTTAGATGTTCTTCTAAAATTGTCCTTATTATTTTTACTCTCATCTCGCTCTATAATGTCTTTGTCTCTCTCATTTCTCTACTTTATAATATACACACACATAAGAGGCATTAATATCATGGATAAAAGTTTGTATTGATAAGCTTTTTCAATGGGATTAAAAAATTTTACTAGTAAATTATATATTCTATTAGACTTGACAATGATATCTCTGGCCCAAAAAAAAAAAAGACTTGACAATGATATCGGTCTATTATGTTAAGGAAAATTGTCTCATTATTACGTTTGAATATTTGGTTAAGAAAATACATTCACAATATTCTATTAAGGAAAATTGTCTCATTATTACGTTTGAATTGGTTAAGAAAATACATTCACATTCTATATATTAAGGAAAATTGTCTCATTATTACGTTTGAATTGGTTAAGAAAATACATTCACATTCTATTAAGGAAAATTGTCTCATTATTACATTTGAATTGGTTAAGAAAATACATTCTCAGTCTTTTCCACATTGGAATGGAAAAGTCGTCATTACAAGACAATAAATCTCGATTTATTGAAAAATGAGATGACGACATTAACGGGGGAAGTGGAGGAGGGGGCCGGGGGGGGGGGGGGGGGGGGGGGGAGGGTTGGGGTGGGGGGAAGATGGGGGAGGATGATGGGGATGGAGATTTGGAAGTTTTTGTTGTTCGTCCAGTTAAATTGGACGGGTGGGGGCTGATCATTTTCCTACTCTCTCCCAAATTTCAACTATTTATCTTATTTTTATGAGCCTGCATATTTTGTCCACCTCCCCATCGTGTCTACACGTCTTCAACCATCAACTCCAATCATTTTTTTATTCTAAAACCTATCACAACAATTATTTTAAAATTTACCTTATAAATAACTGACTTGTTTAAAAATTGGAACTAAATTTTATGATATATGTAAAAGTTGCTGAATGGCCTGACTTGACACGTCAGGTGGGATAGGGAGGTGGGACAAAATAGTCAAGTAGAACACTTTTTTTTTTCTATTTTATTATGGTTTTATTTTGATAAATGATGATTCATTATTGATCAAAATTACTGCTTTGGTTGGAACTGCTAATCAAGAAATGAACATGTACTTTTTGATAATTTTCTTTTGAACTTTAAATACTATACCAAAATTATGTATTAATCAAAATCACCAAGAAGATTTACCTCAAAAATACAAAAAATGCGAACAGGAAGATAGGGGAAATGCCCCATAAAATATTGTGTTATTACTTGCATAATTGGTTCCCATAAGGCACCATTAACCAAAAGTTAGGCGTATTACGTAGTCTATCTGTATGTTATGTCAATTATGCTAATGGTGCTTATACGGTAAAGAAGTACCGATTTTGAGAAATCAAAATAAAATTAAATAAAATACTTTATATATTTCAGGACTAAAAGTTCTTAAGTGTCTTATCTATCTATCTATACAAAATGTTAAAACGATCTCCTCGTGGTCTTAGAGGATGACACGTCGCGTTGCTCTTCTTTCACCATTTGAAAATTCTTTATTGTGGGAGGTTATTATTATAGGTTGTATTTTGTTTTTTAATTATTATAGGTTTTATTTTTTAATATAAAATAATTTAAAAATAACCTGTTGGTTTTCCTTCTTTTAAATAAGTAGACAATGAATTTAGATCTAACTGTTTCATGTCAAAAGAAAAGACCTAACTATTTTATGAGTATATTATATTTTCAAGTTAGATTCATCTCCTCAACTTATAGTTTCTTTTTAAAAAAAAAAAATTGAGGGGTGGGGGGGGGGGGGGGTGGGTTGGGATTATCATTTTACTATTTATTTTCTTTTGAATTTTTCGTGGTTTAAGAGGGATGAGATTAGCTCTCTTTGAATCCCTTTTAACATATAAAAATTTTCCTTTCTCTTCTTTCATATTTTTACCCGATAACTTTGTGGTGTATATGTAGACAATGAAAATTTACCAATAAAAAATAGTTAGTTAAATTAAATTTATTAGACTTAGTGATTCATTAAAGTTAATTTGGATTAAGTTTAATGCAAGCCCAAGTGAATGGTAGTTAAACAAGCCCAATACTACCGGCTTAATACTACACATCTAGGGTTACCAAAACCCTAGGTCTCCTCAGAAATCTCCAAGTCTCCAAAATTCATTTCGAGACTCTCAAGCCTCCAAGAAAGGCGATCAAATCTAAGTTCTTCATCAAATCCAAATTAAATCAAGAAGAAACGACAAAGCCAGCAGCAGTTTCCTGAAAGATTTGTTAAAGTCTCCAAAATCCAACCAATCAACTGAAAGATAACAAGTCTCCAAAATCCAACCGATCAACTCTCCAAAATCCATCCGATCAATAGAAAGACAACAAGTCTCTAAAATCCAACCGATCAACAGAAAGACAATAAGTCTTCTACCGTCTTGCTGAAGATCTACCAAATCTCTTTGATCTCCAATGAACCACAAGTTTTCTTTGAAGATCTACAAGTCAAAAATCAAAGCTGTTCAAAGAAATCAGAAATCCTTCATCGAGATCAAACCTTCAGTCCTTCGAATATCAAATCTGCCTCATCGAGATCAAGCCTTCAGACCCTCAAACGTTTTGTCATCAAGGAGATTGAATCAGAGGATTCTTTTCACAAAGATTGTATCCGTTAAATTCCTGTACTGATTTCATTAATAAATTAATATTTGTTCATTTAATTTTCTGTCTTAATTTTCAGACACGAAATTTGTGTGTACAGTATATTTTCCATTAAAGTATTATGAGAAGAGGTGATAGAATTGATAAGAAAAGTAATAGAGGTAAATATTTTGTGGAAAAAATAAATTAGAAAACTTTTAGGAAAATAAAAAGACAATGCATTGAGATCTTAGTTATTTGGACTATTTATATCTATCTTTTATAATAATTTCTATAAGTCATTATATTCCTTGGTATTGACCCTTGATATTTGAAGATATATATATATATATATTATATATTGATTAGTATGTTAGAATCCTATTTTTAGTTTGAGTTTATGTGTTCCCAGCTAATTTGTAACCACAGTTCACACCCAATGCTTTTCTTAGGGTTTTTTACGCAATAGTTCAAAAGCTTTAGTTATTATGTAGGGTTTTTACGCAATAGTTCAAAAGCTTTAGCTATTATGTGTATCTTGGTTTTTATTTGAAGACTTTCTCACACCGGAGAAAAAGTTCATTCAATGTACAAAAGAAGGGAATAGGTGCATTTAATGATATTATCAAAATTAAATGCCTTTTGGTTTTGGGTAAGATTGGATTACCCATAACCTTTGATTGTAACCTTTGGTTATGATTTCTCTTTTTAATATAGGACATATTTATATATTATTTTATTGATATTCACAAAGTTGGTTAAAGCGTTAAAAGTGAATAACAAATTGCGTATAGAAACTTGAAATAAAGTATATATAAATTCATAGCGTTAGCGTATGGCACTATCCTAGTTTTGATTAAAAAAAAAAACTCTCATATCATTTTCACTAAAATTAATATATTTCATTAATTTGGAAGTTCAACGTTCTTGTCCTTCAACTACAACGAAAAACACTGAGCAAACATGGGAAATCTTCTGTTTGAGCCTTGTCTATAAATATGCGGATTGGGAATCTACTTCACATCTTTTCTACATTTTCGGTTTGAGCAAACATGGAAAATCGTCAGATCCCTTTGCTTTTTCTGCATGCCTTCGTATTCTTGTCATGTTCCGTATCTTTCGTGTCATCTATCTCACAACTTCAAATAGCTCAAAACCATTGTCTTGATGACCAGAGATCTGCGCTGGTAGAGCTGCAACTTGGTCTTTACCATTCTCAAAATTTGTCTTCCAAAGCTGAGCTTTGGGATCTCAAAACGGAATGTTGTTCTTGGAAAGGAGTCATGTGCAATGATCTTGGTCATGTAATTGGCCTTGATCTTAATTACAAAGACCTTGCAGGAAGCCTTCGATCCATCTTTAATCTCCGTCATCTCCAAAAGCTTAATCTTGCTGGTAACAACTTCAGTACTCTATTTCCGTCTCAGTTTGACAGACTTCCAAATTTGACTCATCTCAACCTCTCAAACTCATTTTTCTATGGCCAAATTCCTCTGGAAGTCTCATACTTAACAAGGTTAGTGTCTCTTGATTTGTCTTCTCTAGATTATGGTGGTTTTTTTTCTACTCTTAAATTAGAGAAACCAAACTTGGAGACAATAATCAAGAACATGAAGTCTGTCACAGAGCTCTATTTGGATGGTGTGAACATTTCAACTCAAAGCAGTAAATGGTGTGAAGGCATATCACTAGCACTTCCTAAGCTGCATGTGTTAAGTCTATCGAATTGTGGTTTGACAGGTCCAATTTGTTCATCCCTATCGAGACTTCAATTTCTTTCCAAACTTAACCTCAATGATAACCCAGTCTTCTATTTGCCTCCCAATTTCTTGGACATTGGCTCTCGTTTGGTTTCACTCAATTTAGGGAATTGCAATTTGAGTGGGCATTTTCCAACAAAAGTCATCTCATCGCCCAAAATGAAAAGCATTGACATTTCAAGCAATCCCAATCTTAGAGGTCAGTTGCCAGAATTTCCATCAAATAGTAATTTAGAGGTATTATCACTGTCATGGACAAATTTTAGCGGGAAATTACCAGAATCAATTGGTAATCTTAGGTTTTTGACAGATTTAACCATTTATGATTGCAATTTTTCTGGACCCATTCCATCGTCACTTGCAAATCTTACTAATATTGTAAGATTGGATCTAGAGAATAACAATTTCAGTGGTCTAATCCCTCCATTTCATAAATCTGGAGTTCCTAATCTTTCATATCTCAGTTTGCATAACAACCAGCTTTCTGGACCTGTACATTCTTCTATATTTACTCTCCCATCATTGGCAACCTTGGATCTTGGCAACAATCAATTGGCTGGTGAAATTGATGAGTTTAAGGGTGCATCTAGTTCGTTGATTGGATCTGTGGATTTGAGCTATAATTACTTAAAAGGATCCATCCCTAAGTCAATCTTTCACCTTCCGATGCTTGAGAACCTTTATATTGGCTACAATAGGTTCGATTCTATGAACCTCGACACGATTTCTCAAAGCAAGAGCTTATGGCTTCTTGACCTTTCCAATATAAGCTTGTCAATAGGAAGCGACAACAACAAAAGCCTTATTTTTCCCCAATTCGACCAACTATTTTTCAGGTCTTGCAATCTTACTGAATTTCCAGAATTCATCAAAACACAAGAAACGTTGTCTATTCTAGATCTTACTGAAAACCAACTACATGGCTTTGTGCCTAATTGGTTGTGGAAGAGCACTCTTCAATCGTTATATCTTTCTTTCAATGCGATTGATTTTCCAAAGGGAATTCCCTTTGCTGATGTAAACTCCTTTCCATTGCTATCGGGGTTGTTCGTACGGTCCTGTAATATAAGTACATTTCCACAGTTTCTAAAGAATCAAGAGAATTTACAATTTCTTGACCTTTCAGATAACCGATTAAGTGGGGCAGTACCAAACTGGGTGTGGAAGAAAAGTTTGATCTCTTTGGATCTTTCTAACAATCATCTCTCGTATTTGGACAACCAATCTTTGACTTCTTCACAGGGATCCTCAAAAGGACCTATGTGCAATTTGAGTCAACTTAAGTTTTTCAATGCATCTTCTAACAATTTCAGCGGGCCAGTTCCAGATTGTTTGGGAAATATCAGTACTCTTCAATTGTTGGATCTACAAGGAAATAGATTCACCGGAGGCTTACCGAATTTTGCAGAAGCAGCACAACTATGGATACTTAAAGTAAGTGAGAATAGATTGGAGGGGAAGTTGCCAAGATCATTAGCAAATTGCACACGGCTCACAGTTTTGGATGTAGGAAACAACACGTTGTATGACACATTCCCCTTTTGGTTGAGGAAATTGCCTTCGTTGGAGGTTCTGGTATTGCGAGAAAATGGATTTTATGGTGAAATTAAACATTTATTAGAACATGAAAATGTTTTCCCTGCATTGGATGTTCTTGATATTGCTTCTAACAATTTCTCTGGTGAACTGTCCCTTGATTTCCTACAAGCTACTCAACTGAGGTCTCTCAAAATCGGTGGGAACAAATTGGAAGGGAAGTTGCCAACATCGTTAGCCAATTGCACAAAACTTGAGGTTTTGGACCTTAGAAACAATATGGTTCATGACACATTTCCTTATTGGTTGGAGAAATTGTCTTCTTTGAAGGTCCTTGTTCTACGAGACAATAGATTTTATGGTACAATCAAAATTTCTGAGAGTTCTGACAATGTTTTCCCAATACTACGCATTTTGGACATTGCTTCCAACAACTTTTCAGGCGAGTTGTCGATCCAATTTTTCCAATCTTTGAAGGCAATGATGCAGATCACCGATGGCAGCAGAGCTTATATCGGACAGCAGTACTATCAGGACTCTGTGACAATTGTGAATAAAGGGTTTCAAATCTTTTACAAGAAAATATTAACTACTCTTGCTTGTCTCGACGTTTCCAACAATAATTTTCATGGACGGATCCCAGAAGAGTTAAAATATCTCCAATCGCTCAGAGTTTTGAACTTTTCCCAAAACAGCTTTTCTGGGCCGATACCATCAGCACTAAGCAATCTAACAGTGCTCGAATCGTTGGACCTCTCACATAACAACCTTTCAGGAAAGATTCCTCCCCAACTTACAAGTCTAACTTTCCTGGAAGTTTTAAACCTGTCTGACAACCAACTTGAAGGGATTATACCGCAAAGCAACCAATTCGGTACATTTTCCAATGATTCCTACCAAGGAAATCCAAGATTATGTGGGCCACCTTTGACAAGGAAATGCAATGAAGTTGATGTTCCACCTTTAACTCCAAGGGAAGATGTCGATTCGTGGGCAGATGATATATCTGTTTGGAAAACTGCTTTGATTGGCTATGGTAGTGGATTGGTGATTGGGCTAAGTGTCGGATATATAGTGCTGAACGAGGCAGGAAACAAATGGCTTGACCGTTTCGAAAGGAAAGGGAAATGGACTTGGAGAACACCTTGGTGACTCCATCAGAAATTCAGAATTCATGTTTGAAAGTCAGCTCAGCAGGTAAGCATCTGCCTTTGAAATTTTGGCATTCTTTTTAATTGAATAGATAGTTGATGCAAACTATGATATTCTTTGAAAACATTTCTAACCTTAATTAATCTAGTACAAGGCTTACGATCATACTAGATTTGTGCTGTAGTAATTTTGGCTTTCGCTATCCATGATTCTGTTATAATTTTGCACTGCAGGAACATTGATGAGCTCGTAATTGCGGCTTCTCCAGGGATGGGTTTGAGTATGACTGGAAGGACTTCAATTCAAATTGTTGAGAATTCGGTGGAGAACCATGAGCCAGAGACGAAAGCTAAAAAGATACAAATTTGGTGGAAATTCCATAGGAGATTCAAAGTCATTGGAAAAGGCCGATAGGAGTCAAATTTGTGGTCCAAGATCATGCTGAAGAGGATATCAACGTCACTGGCTTCTGG
Organism: Microcos paniculata; assembly: GCA_030664755.1. NCBI lineage: Eukaryota > Viridiplantae > Streptophyta > Magnoliopsida > Malvales > Malvaceae > Microcos > Microcos paniculata. Next base: position 6,435,593 of record CP131462.1, on the reverse strand, counting down.
TCAAATTTTGAAGCCAAAGCATTTTGAATCCATTCAAGGTCTGTTTCATATCTGAGTTCATGGTATGCAACTCTGTTCCCAGGACGATTGGTTTTCCCTGAAAACTCTTATAGCTAATTTCCTTTGTAATTTTTTTGCTTTTCATTTTAATCAAATCTCCATTCCTTCTTTGCTTCTGCACTTACAACTCACAAGTCACACATAAACAACTATGTTTTGTTGTATGCTAAGCTGTAATTCTATAAAATTGCAATTCTAAGCCTGCATCCACATAGAATAGAGATTAACCAGTAAATAAAGGAAGGCAGTACAGAGCAACTTTTAACACCTTGAACTGAATTGAACGAAAAACATCCTGATGGTCTAAAGTCGGATTATTGACGTTCCTATATCAGCATGTGGACTTGATTAATTGATTCAATTTCGTAGCCTTCGAAGAATAATTGATATAAAAGCTTCCTAAATTTGAACACCTTTCGTTACAATCTCCATTTTCTTGACCTCTTATTCTGCCAAAGTGAGTTTAAACATATTAAAGATCACTTGATTGTTTCTGGTAAAAGTAACTTCATGCTTGTAATTTTCAGGCTGATAATTTGAGAGGACCATATAGCTCCTGCGGTTGGTCTCAAATTTTGCTTTGAAAGTAAAGCGTAGATGGGTGCAGCACAGTTCAGAAAAGGATATGAATGATGAGTAGAGGCTTATTCTACTCGGTCTTACCTTAAGAAATTGCTGCTTCAGCTGCATCTTTTGCCTATATTACAAGCAAAAGATCTTTCTCCTCCCAGCTTCAAAATTTTGCAGGAGATTGCTGGTAATCATTCGCATTTGGAAGTGATCGAGAGCACCCGCAGTAGGATGGTGCAAGAGCCGCCAAAGGAACTTGGTTGTTTCTCATGATGAACTCACATATACTTCTTTATTATTCAAGTAAATCCTTCCAAAGATTTATTTCTATTAAATAAGGGAAAAAAAGTCATTACTTCGCAGTCAATTATGGTGATACGCGGCTAATCCATAACTGGTAAATAGAAGTTATAGAATTCAAATGGCAGAAATGATAAATTGTTGATATCTATGTAAATTTCCCCTTTTCTTTCAAAATCTAATTCAATTTTTAGCTGCAGCCTTGCAGGGACCAAACTCCTGCTGTGGAATATTGGTAGCCAATCATCTTCTTCTGTATATGGACTACATACGACGTAAGCATCAGTTTGGACTCTGGACTATGGAGTCTGATCTGAATATTGTAAATGGGAACGCCAAGTGAACTTATTAACACAAACTTCCAACAAAAAGCAGCTAATATATAATTTTATTTGAATGTGTTGAAGTGAAGACTGCTGTGGTTGAAAGACAGCAAAATTTCAGCCATTGGAAATCTTTTGTTTTGCTGCAATTTGCTGAAGTCAGAAACTTTTGAAGACTTTGCAACATTGAATGTGTTATGGAGTTGGCCGATCACTTTTAGAGTTGGTCGATTATCTTTTAATGTTGGCCGATTATCTTTTAATGTTGGCCGATCATCTTTTGAAGTTGGCCGATCACCTTTTGAAGTTGGCCGATCATTGTCTTGGAGTTGGCCGATGATCGTTTTGGAGTTGGCGGACTGACTTTGAGTAAGTTTGAAGGTGGCTGATATATTTTGGAGTCAATTCTAGCTGTTGTAAATTTTTGAATTTTGTAATATGACAGCTGATGTGATTAGTACTTTTTTGTAATGATGGTATTTTAGCTAGTTGTTATTGGTTCAAATTTTTGAACTTATAGCTGTTGTATATAAGTTAAAGATGAATGAAGTTAATGGTAGATTAGCCATTCATTCTATTTTTCCTTCAGTTCTTCTTCTTTCATTTTCTCTGTTCTGTCCGAACAAGAAAACCAGAAAAATCTAAGACTTGAAGCCTTTAAAGCCAACAGAATGTATTGTGTTCTTGTAGGGAATGGAAGTGCTTGCAAAGAGTATATATCGAAAATCGAAATTGTTGGACACTTTTGATGACATGCTAGGCTTTAACTGCCGGTCGTTTTTGGCGTTGTCTTTTCTCTGGTAGTCAACTTGAGACTATAAATCCATAAGGGCGTCAAGCCCTCCTAATATGCAGTTAAATACTACTATGTTCTTACTTCTTAATCGGCTCGGGATTTTTATGTCTTGGAAATTTTGTACAGGTGAGAAAGATATTTGATGACTCGGGGTTTGATGAAAGCCAGGTTGGACAGAGTGATTGGGCAATATCTAAAGACTCTGCCACTAAAGCTCCTCCCACAAGCTACTACTAATTCGACATGTGAGTATCAGGTAGAGAATTACTTTATTCTGATGGGTTCAGTAATTAGAAAATTTCAGAGGGGAAAAGGGCATGCAAAGAATAGAACTGCTTTTATTTTATGGCCAAAATTACGACATCTTGATGGAAAAACCGAAAAAGGAGTTTTAAGTTCAGGTTTGGTTGCTGATTTGACTGACTTTTTCATTTTGGTCTTAAATGCAGAAACCATGGCTGTTTCCAATAAGAGATTGTTCATTCTCTTTGCCCCGCCGGTTCCCCCCGGAAATGCCTTCTACACTGGCGGACCAAATGTCCAAATCTCGCAGCTTTTGTTAATGGTCCCCACCAAACTGGAACCACCTGAGTACCTACAGCCTTGAACCATGTTGAAGCACCATCGAATAATAGATCTTCACTCTGTGAAATTGGTTGTCACGGGAGACGTGGAATGTGACCTGATCAAATTATTGGCCATTGTTGAAAGTTGTGAAGTAGTGTGCTAATTGTACTCTCAAAGCGAAGAGATTAATTAGGAAATTTGTGTTAAGACATTTTGGTTTGAAGAAGCAGAAAACAAAGTACATTTGCTTCTTTCAAGTTAAGACATATTCAAGTGTGGTTCGCATTTTATTATTCAAGACAGTGAAGTGTATGCTTGTGCACCAATCATATATCTTGATTAAAATTCAACGAAGTATATTTTATTTTGGAAATAAAGATTTCTTTTTCTCTCGACAGAGGAAATAATGATTTTTAAATACCTTAAGTTCAGATTTGAGGGGGAAAATCCTCTTGAACTATATATGTAGCTTCAAGACTACTGAAAACTTTCAAAATAGCGGAAAATGTGTTTACTTGATAGAAATGTTTAATAAGGGTGACGATGATAAGAGATGCAACACTTATTCAAAAAGTCTAATATACGAAGCTATATGAACTAACAAAATCACAACTGCAATACGAAAGCTTGTTGAGCATAACTCAACAGGCCCAAACTAACTTAGTAAGCCCAAAGGATTAAGCCTATAACGGCCTTTAAGAAAGAGCCCATAAGACGAGTCCATAGGAAAAGATTTTATAGACGCAGATCCTCCGACATGTGCGCCAGGCGCAGATCCCCTGACACGTGCGTCGGGCGCAGATCACAGAATGCCAAGCTTCTAAAGGAGGCCAACATTAGAAGATTGACAGGGAACAAAGTCCACTCCGAGCCTGACAGCAGGTACACCATGTGACAAGTAGTCACATCCATATCATATTCCACTTAAAGCTACCCACCTCCACTCACTCATGTATAAGGTAATCTCTAAGCACTATTCATCATCTGCAACCCCTCATCTCTCTACCAATCCCAACTGGATCTGCGTCCCTTATTCTCTCTCTCTAAAATACTCCATTAATGTGAGAACCCACACTGATTCTTACACCGGAGGGGGCCCCACTGGCTTAAAGCCAGTGCCCAACTCACTCTTTTTCAAGGATTAAGGCTTGGAGGGACTTCACCACCATGGTTAGAGCTCTCTCTTCGTCTCATCCGTACGAACCGCCTAAAATGGCATCAACAAAGCTCTGGAAGGAACAAATGCATTTCCTTTGATATTAAAGTATACAGAGAAGCTAATCTTCCACTACGACAGTAAACAAAGAAATGAACATGTTCATGGCTGCAGGAATTAAAGTAAAACATCAATGAATTTTATATTTTAGCCTCTTCAGCCAACTTTCTACGTATCTCATGAGCCGTATTAAACATGCCAAGGGTGGTTTGGTTGCATACAAAGCACTTCTTGTTCTTCTGAAATACAAAACAGATCACAATCTTTTGTGATCAATCTGCAATTGTCTTCTTGTCTATTTATGGTTTTCTTCTTTTACAGACTTTTCTTCGTTTTATGAAAGGTAGTCTTCCACAAACAATTTTAACAGATATAGATTCAAGCCTAGAGATACTATTGCAAGGGAATTACCAAATTCAAAACATGTTATACGTTTATGGCATGCTCTTTCCAAATTATCAAGTTGGTTCTCTCTACCGCTTGGCTCACAGTATCAAGAGTTCAGAGCTGAGTTTGACATGTTGTGGCACCTACAGGGCATAGAGGAGTTTGAACATCAGTGGAATCTTTTGGTTGCTCGTTTTGAACTTGCCTCAGAGAAGCACAATGCCTTGTTATTTTCATATAGAACATCCTGGCCACTGTCTTATATCAGAGGATACTTTATTTCAAGTTTCAAGTATTAATAATAAGGCTAAAAATCCTTACAGCCTTCAAGTTATAGATCTCAACTTTAGATGAACTTCTCAATAGCTTCAGCTTCAATAGCATTAAAAGAATATAATTCAACTAAATACATTGAATGATCACAAATTACTTCAAGTTATTACCAACTTCAGTTAGCATTTTCCATATTCAAGTGAAAAAAAAAAAAAACTAAGTATAATGTTAAAGGAGAACCTGATCGGAGACGAGATGAAATGAAACGTCCTCGTCGAAGTATGAGTAAGATCTAAATTGCAGAGAGAACCTGAGCAAAATAACCAGAAGCAACGTTCGCTTAGAAAATCCAAATTTTGTTTGATTCGAGCCTTAGAGATGCTATTGCAAGGGAATTACCAAATTCAAAACATGTTATATGTTTATGGCATGTTCTTTCCAAATGATCGAGTGGGTTCTCTCTGCCACTTGGTTCACAGTATCACGAGTACAGAGCTGAGTTTGACATGTTGTGTCACTTAGAGGCCATAGAGGAGCTTGAACATCAGTGGTATCTTTTGGTTGCTCGTTTTGGACTTGCCTCAGATAAGCACATGGCTTTGTTATTTTCATATAGAACATCCTGGCAACTGTCTTATATCAGAGGTTACTTTCTTGCTCGTTCAATGACGGCTGAATTTTCTCAGCCTTTGGATGCATTCTTGAAAAGAATCTTGAGTGGACAGACATGTTTACAACTATTTTTTGAACAGGTTTTTTGGTTAGGATCGTAAGAAAACCTTTTCCCCCATTTAGTCAAGCTCTTCTGTTTCAACCATATGCCTGTTCTATTAAGGAGCCAAGCAACTCACGACTCTCAAATCCAATGCCGAGATTCAAGCAAGGAAAGCAGATAATTTAACTTTTGTAATTCAAATATTTTAGCTCAGTACTAATTTTTGAAATTTGTAGATATGATAAGCTAAAAGCTTATCTGTTACTTTGTCTATATACACACACTTCTAGAAGTAAGAATCAGAATAAGATAGCAGATTCACTAAAAATATAAGCCATTTTGTTTGACTAAAGAATTGATTAGATTCTATTATGTCTCCTCTGCATCCTATAGTACAAAATGATGAGCAACAAAACAGGGAACCATTGGATTCCAAAGATGCAAATTCAGAAGGTAAATGATTGATTCATGATATCCAATAGAAGAATCTAATATATTTGCCTGAATCAAATCGAAAACGTATTCAGATTAGCAGGTATCACAGAACTACAAGCTTCTTAGAAAGCCTATACCTATTTTCTAACTTCCACATGCAACACTAATAGCCAGAAAAAACATGTTTTTTTTTTTTTTTGTGGTGCAAACTAATTGACAGAAACCTAGACACGGCCAGGATTATGTTATCCATAGGTAGAATGAATGGATATGGAAGAATGAACATTCTATGATTCCTACATAAGTACATATTAATAATAAGAAATTAAACAAAGAAATTAGTATTGATTAAGGGTTAATTATTTGTTACCTTGAACTTGAAGGAAATCATATTAAAGAGGCAGTAGATCATCAACTAGCCATTGATCTTCCCCTTGCAACTATCAACCCAAGGCATGAAGAAGAAGAAGAGAGAGAGGGAGGAATTAAGTGTCAGGCAAAAATATAAATTCTTGTAGTGAGAGCCGGAGAGAGGTGGCGAAGGCTTTGGATAGATAAGTAGTGATGATGTTAATAATCTTGGAACACTAAACACTGTCAAACAGCATTACTGATACAGACAATTTCATCATTGGGGGAAGAGAGACAGGGAATGAATCGAGAAGATAGTATTTTTCCGTTGAATTTTCTCCTTTGAAACTTTACCATAATTTGAAGGTTGTTCCGGTCATGGATATTCTTAACGTTATGATGCATCTTGACATCTTGGCAACTTACTCGAAACAAAATTAGCATATATATATATATATCTTAGTTACTGACTGCGAATTTTTATCCTTTGCAATTTCATGAGCCAATGGGAAAAAAAAAAGGTGAAACTGCAGTTCATAAATTGGCTCTGATCGACTTGGTTGTTTCGTGTGAAATCAAATAGCATGAAAAATGCAACCAGCTGCCCTGCTTTTGAGTGTGACATCGTGCTACAGCACACTGGCTCTCATTCTCATGGCAGGTCGGGGTGAGAAAACTTTGCCAAATGCGCGTGTTGGACTTTTACCGAATATTCCAAAAAATGGAAAAGAATGTTTAAACTCAATAATCCGCGTCAGAACGACACATGTTTCACTACCATAAAGAGTCCAAGGAGCATAAAGCTTTTTTCCTCGTCTCTAGCTGGTTAAAATTCAATGACTTTGAATGAAAAAAAAAAAACTTTTGATTTTTCAAATTAATCCCAAGTTTTCCTCGATCGTATTGATTTCAAAGAATGGAAAATGCATCTACATATAATAACTTCGTCAACAAGTTAATTATTAATTAATATGCATCAACATCTACATCTGTGCTCTTTGAGTGAACATTCTGTCTTATAAAAAACGACCTCCATGCATGAAGTGAATTGTGGCCTTGTGGTGGGTGGAAGTCCAAGTGAAATTGCAAGCACATGAAAACGATTTGCTGCTACTTAATTATTCAAGATATATGATTAATTAGTACATTCTTGGGATTTAATTATTTATTAAAATTTCAAGATTTTGATTACTTTGTTCCTTGAAAATTACCTCTAGGTAATTTAGCTAGGAACTTTGTGAGAAAACTATTTGTGATCTAATTTGAACAAAAAAAATTTTCAATTAAAATTAACTATATATACACCAGAGGCATTATGTTGAATGCAATCATACATAAAAATTTTGTATTGATAAACTTTTTCAATGGGATTCCAAAAAAACTACTAGAAAATTACAAATTCTATTACTTGATCATGATTTTAGTATCAATTTCTTTAAAGGAAAATTATCGCATTGTGTTTGAATTGGCTAACAAAATACACCTAGAAATGGAAATCCTTTCAAAATTAGAATTGAAAAGTCGAAGAAAATGTATTAAGCCAAAAAAAATGCAACTTCAGGCGTAAATTTTTGTATGGTTTATGAGTAATATCACTTATTATAATCACATCCCACTATAATTTATCAATTATAATTTAATTACATTTGAAATTATGCATATTCATCAAATTTATAGAACCTACTGTCGACCTATACACTTACACTTATATGATCAGTAGTCGATCTTAAATAATTTGTTCAAATTCATCATTATAGTATTATAATAAAAATAATCATAGGTGAAATGCCCATAAAATATGTGTCATTACCTACCATTAACCAGAAGTTGGGCTCAGTCCATCAGCCATGGTTGAAAGAGTGACAAACGGGCTAAGGCCGAGTCAATTAATGTCAATGACTGTCGTGGTAATGAAGGGCATTAACATAGCATTTTGGAACCAATGAAAGATAGTGAAATTACACATTTCATAGTTGGGTTTGGGCAACTAAATAAATATATATAAACATCACACTTATAATAATTAATTAATTAGACCCGAACTGGACTGACAAGTCATTAGCACCAACTCATGTACGTACTAATTTAAACGTATGTTACTATCAGGAAAGTTAGGTCTCATCATATGGGCTAGGTTTCGATGGGTTGTGATGAGTTGTCATCAAATTTAAGATTATTATACTACTACATATTATCCCAAAATCATTTTCTCTATTTAAATATTATTTTCAACATGCATGTCATTGGTAGACTCCCGATTTGTTCATAATTGTGATTTGTTGGATTCCCCGAAAAACTAAGTTGAAGAGAAAAATAATAGTAAGTCACACAAATTATTTCTCTAGCTATAAAAAAGAACCGGTTCCAAAACAAGGGAAAAAAAAAAAGAAACAAAAGAATTGTAAAAGTATTATTATTAATTATTGTCAAAAGAATCGATTTAATATATAAAATTGAGGCAAAAGTGGTAAGACTAAGTGTGTGTGTGTGTGTTAATTAAAAAGGATACACCAGTGATCACTAAGCATTAAAGTAGCTCAACCACACAAGCAAAGCTGGGTTGAAAATGAAAGGAAGCAAGCATTAAATTGAGCCAACTGCTAGCCTCGTCGATCGATCTTATGGGCAACCAATGGTTTCATTCTCTTCATGTTAATTTACACACTACTTTTTTTTTCCCTATATATATATAGTCCATGGCCTTGGCACCGATCAATTCAATCGCTCCGCTTCCATTATAGTATTATACATTAATTAAAAAAACAGCTCAAATTACTTGTTCTTAGTTTCGTTGATTATAATAATTATTTTCTCTGTTCCTATTTAATTGTTCTTTTTTAGTCAGCTTATCACAATTTTAATTATTATTTATAATAAAATTATAAAATTATAAATTTTTTGAAGATAAAATTTGAAAAGTATAAATCTTAAACTTTTCAAAATATATTTTTTAAAAATTTAACTATATAATGGTCAAAATTGTGATAAATTGATAAAAAAGAACAGTTAGATAAGGACAGAGAGAGTAGTTGATTAACCGTAATGGCTGGCTCTGTGGCATTTAAGCTGGGTGTTGTGATGCTTTTGTGCGCGGTGGTGGGTCATGGGTGTACACTGTACCCCTAGCTCAGGCAGCCGTATATAACATGTGGTCAAGTTACTAGCAGCGTTTCACCATGCATTACTTGTTAGCATTTTCTATTTTGTGGGCTACTATTAATTGGTCATTTGTTGTTTATTAAAATAGGCTAGGAATTTGGTCTATGTGGGAAACAAGTATGAATGCTTAATTTTGATAAGTGATCTTTATTGTATGGGTTTTGCACATCTCTTTTGAATTAGTATGGTATGGCAGTTGTGTAGGCCTGGCCCAGTAGGCCTTTTATGGGGAGGATTACTACTGGAATAATTAAGGTTAATATAAATAGTTGGCTAAGGTCCCCTCTTCTCTTCATAACGTCAGTTTCTTCCCATTGAGATCTGCCATAAGAAGAAAAAGAAGAAGAGGAAGACCATAGCTTGACCGGAGACACTTGCTTCTGCTAAATTGTCATGGCTGCCCAATCAGGTATGTATATTATCTTATTATCATATTGGTGTTCTAATATTTCTTAAGATCTCGGGTATTTCAGATCTTATATCTTACATGTGGTATTCAGAGCTTGGTCTTAAGTGATATTAGGACCCAAGTCTTATTTAGTTCGAATAATAAGTTTAGATCGTATAAAAGTTGATTTCTTCTTCACCGGTAATCAAGTTTTTATACGGCTTGTGAATTAGCTTAAAACCCATAATACTTCTTGCTTATTATTTCAATTCTTGCTGTTTTAATAAGTTTTGATACATGGGTTTTGTATAAACATGTTGAAATTGAGATTACATGAAGTTTCGGTAGTCAAAAATTTATTAAAACTGGTTGAAAATAAAGCTGACCGAATGGTCGAAAAACTGGTTTAGCGGGTTAAGCTATACCCGTCTAGAGGTTGAAGACGATTGAGAATTTGCTGAGCTTGTCACGGATTGGCATTTGTTTTATATATTATATTCAAATTATTCATTTATTACTTTTCCATAAACTTTTGTTGGTATTAGCAATCATTGTTAATTATTATGATTATTTAATTATTTAAAACAAGTCTTGTTGCGTCTGCAATTATTTCAAGACTCCTTGTTTACTTAATCATTTAATCTTTTGTGGTGTTTTGTCCACTTTCATAACACTTCCCCGACAAATGTCACTATTAAAATTGTTTGATTGTGAAATATTTTGGCATTTATGTATTATCTTTATTTAAGCCAAAATATATGTCTTTAGACTTAATTTCATGTGCATGACTTGTTGGAATCTCGAAATTGTTATTATTAATTTGTTGAGGATTAAGACATTATGATTAAATGCAACATATAATTTTTGGAGAGACCATGAGATACATTTGGTATCCGTATCTCATATTGGATGGTCTGTTGTATACATTTAGTAAAGTATACAATTTTGTAATTGGGCAAATTTAATTTTTTCCCGGTTTAAGAAAGTCTTTTATTAGTTTATATAAGTGTTTGGCTGCCAAAGTGGCTCACTTATTGATATTAATAGAAGATTATCTCATTCATTGGCTACGGGATTGTACCTTGATTGTTTTATACAATCGCCTGCCCAAAGGGGGTTATTGTGTAAGTCAATCTGGTATGTTACATAAAGCATTATGATTGCGATAAACTGGTTTAGAATTTCTATCTGCCCAAAGGGGATAGCTATTCAAAATTGGAATATCTCATGTTAACTTTATATGAAGAGTACCTATTAGTATGTTACATTCTCTGCCCAAAGGGGAGTCTGTGATGATACACCAGGGCTCTTGGTTGTTCATTGGCACATTATGAATTGTTGCTTAATATATTTTCCCATTAACTAAAAAGTTGCATTGTTTTTTGTTTTAATTAGTGACTTTTGGTGTGAATAAGAATCAAGCTACTGTTGAGATTCTGAATGGCTCTAATTATAAGAGGTGGTCTAAGGACTTGAACTTTGCTTTTGTTATGAGTGAGATAGACATAGCCTTGCGTGTTGATAAGCCTGCAGCTCTCACTGATCAAAGCACTGCTGTTGAAAAGGAGTTGTTTGCTCAATGGGATAGAGCAAGCCATATGTGTGTAGAGGCCATTAGGAGAACCGTTGCTGAACATCTGATGAGTGGTCTAGAAAAGATTGAAAATGCTAAGGAGCTTTATGCTGCTATAGGCAATAGGTATGAACAATCCAATAAGTCTGAGGCTGGGGCTCTTATGAGTGAGCTGACCAGTATGAAATACAACAGTGAAGGAGGTGTTAGAGATTTCATTATGAGATTGGTCCACATTCAAACCAAACTAGGTGCCCATCAAATTTCTCTCCTTGACCAATTCCTTGTTCACCATGCCTTGAATGCTTTACCTCATGAGTTCACCCAAATCAAAACTGCCTATAATGCTGTGAATGAAACCTGGAGTGTCAATGACCTTATTGCCAAATGTGTTTCTGAGGAAGAAAAACTCAAGAAAGAAAAAAATGAGATTGCCTTACTTACCACCCATTCCAAACCTCATTACCGAAAGAACCTTGGAAAACCTGGGAAGATTAGGTTTAATGCTCCTAATAAGGTTAAGGACGATAAGGGACATGCTAGTGGTCAGACTAAATGGATAAGAGGTCCAAATGCTGCCATTAAGAAAGATGTCAAGTGCTTCTTTTGTAAGAAGAAAGGTCATGTCATGGTCGATTGCCTTAGGTTTAAATCTTAGTTAGAAAAAAAGAATAAACAAGGAGGTAACTCATTAACTCTCAACTCACTAGCTCTCGTTTGTTATGAATCCTATTTTGTTAATGCCCCACCGAATTCTTGGTGGCTTGATAGTGGTGCAACTGTTCATGTTGCTTGTACATTGCAGGGATTCAAAAGCAAACGGAAGCCAAGTGAGAGTGAGGCCAAGCTTAAAGTTGGAAATAATGCTGAAGTAGATGTGAAGCATGTAGGAACCATAGGTTTAAATTTAAGTTCTGGTTTTGAACTTGTTTTGGATTATGTTTTTTATATTCCATCTTTTAGGAGAAATTTGATTTCTGTTTTTGCCTTAGACAAAGTTGGATACCATTTTGGCATTGGAAATGGAAATGTTGATTTGATTTTAAACTCAAATATTGTTGGAAATTTTAAACTTGTTGATTGTCTCTACAAATTGAGTTTATCTCCTAATAATGAGTATAGTTGCATGAATGTTGAAAACATTGTGTCTAAAAGGTCTTTGATTAAAGAGAAGTCTTCCTTGTTGTGGCATAAAAGATTAGGTCACATTTCTAATGAAAGAGTTGGAAGACTCATAAAAGACAACATTTTACCTTCTCTTGATTTTGAAAACTTAGACACATATGTTGATTGCATAAGAGGGAAAATGACTAAGGCTAAGAAGAAAGGGGCAACTCGAAGTTCTAACCTTTTGCAAATTGTGCACACTGACATTAGTGGACCTCTTACACCTACTTTGTGTGGTAACAAATATTTTGTTACTTTTATTGATGATTTTTCTCGTTATGGTTATCTTTACTTGATTGATGAAAAATCTAATGCTCTTGAAAAGTTTAAAGTTTTTAAAACTGAAGTAGAAAAACAATTAGGGAAAGTCATCAAGATTGTTAGGTCTGATCGTGGTGGTGAGTATTATGGCAAACATGGTACAACTGGGCAGCATATGGGTCCATTTGCCAAATACTTGCAAGAATGTGGGATTGTTGCCTAATATACTATGCCTGGTAGTCCTGAACAAAATGGTGTGGCTGAAAGGCGTAATCACACCCTTAAGGATATGATGAGGAGCATGATGAGTAGAACTAACCTTCCTGAGTCTCTTTGGGGTGAAGCCATTAAGACTGCCTTGTATATTCTTAACAGAGTACCTAGTAAATCTGTTCCCAAAATACCTTTTGAATTGTGGACTGGTAGGAAACCTAGTTTGAATCATTTTCGAGTTTGGGGTTGTCCTGCTGAGGTTAGAATCTATAATCCTTTTGAAAAGAAAACTGAACTTAGAACTACTCGCTCATTCTTCATAGGATACCCAGCCCATTCTAAGGGATATATGTTCTATTGTCCTACACGTGGCACTAAAGTTGTGGAGTCACAAGTGGCGAAATTTCTTGAATGGGATGTGGCAGATGATGTTGTAGTAGATAATGTTGATAGTGAACTTCCTAGACATGTTGATCTTCCTCTGCCTGTTTCACAAGGTAGTGTGGTGCCTATGGATGTTGAAAGAGAAGATCCTGGGCAACACATTATTGATCCTACTCCTCAAAATATTGATAATGCTCCAATTGAAGTTCCTCCTGTTCAAAATAATGAGGTTGATGTTCCCTTGAGAAGATCTTATAGGCAAAAGAAGTCAGCCATTTCTGATGATTATGTTGTTTTTCTTGGAGAAAGTGATTATGATATTAGTCATGTTGTGGATCCTGTGAGCTTTAGTGAAGCTGTTAATAGTTCTCAGTCTGATATGTGGATGGATGCAATGAAAGATGAGATGAGCTCTATGGCTCAAAATTATGTTTGGGAGCTTGTTGAGCTTCCAAAAGGTTGTAGGCCAATTGGTTGCAAATGGGTCTATAAAACCAAGAAAGTTTCCAAAGGGAAAATTGAGAGATTTAAAGCTAGATTGGTGGCAAAAAGATGTACTCAAAGAGAAGGAGTAAATTATAATGAGACTTTTTCACCAGTGTCTTCCAAGGATTCTTTTAGAATCATTATGGCCTTGGTAGCACATTTTAACTTAGAGCTTCACCAGATGGACGTGAAGACGGCTTTTCTGAATGGCGATCTTAGTGAGGAGATTTATATGAAGCAACCTGAAGGTTTTGAGGAGCCTAGAGGTGAACACTTGGTGTGTAGACTCAAAAAGTCTATCTATGGGCTTAAGCAAGCTTCTAGACAGTGGTACTTGAAATTTGATAAGGTTGTTACTTCCATGGGTTTTGAGGAGAATAAGGTTGATCAATGCATATACCTTAAAATCAGTGGGAGTAGATTCATTTTTCTTGTACTGTATGTAGATGACATCTTACTTGCTAGTAGTGATGTTGGATTGTTGCATGAAACTAAGCAGATGTTGACCAAGACTTTCGACATGAAAGATCTTGGTGAAGTGTCTTTTGTGCTTGGGATTGAGATTCATAGGGATAGATCTCGGAATTTATTGGGACTTTCTCAAAAGGCTTATATTGATCGTGTACTTAAAAGGTTTAATATGCAGAATTGTAAGCCTGGAGATGCTCCTATCATTAAAGGTGATAAGCTTAGTCTAAATCAGTGTCCAAAGAATGATTTGGAAAGGAAGTCTATGGAGAGCATTCCCTATTCCTGTGCAGTGGGGAGTCTCATGTATGCTCAGGTTTGCACCAGACCTGACATTGCCTTTGCGGTAAGTGTTCTTGGCAGATATCTTTCTAACCCTGGTTTAGATCATTGGGTTGCTGCTAAAAAAGTAATGAGGTATTTGCAGAAGACTAAAGATTATATGTTAGTATATAGAAAGGTGGATAATCTTAAGATTATTGGGTATATATATTCTGATTTTGTTGGATGTCAGGATGATATGAAGTCCACCTCAGGGTACATTTTTATGTTAGCTGGAGGAGCTGTTTCTTGGAAGAGTGTTAAACAAACACTTTTAGCTTCTTCAACTATGCAGGCCGAGTTTGTTGCTTGTTATGGGCTGCTACGCAAGCTATTTGGCTTAAAAATTTTGTTTCAGGCCTTTGTGTTGTTGATTCTATCTTTAGACCATTGATGATTTACTGTGATAATAGATCTGCAGTGTTGTTTTCTAAGAACAACAAAACTACTAGCGGGTCTAAACATTTAGAGATAAAATACCTCAATGTGAGGGATTTTGTGAAAAATTGTGACATAGTTGTTGAGCACATTGACACCAATAGTATGCTTGCTGATCCTTTGACTAAAGGGTTGAAACCTATAGTATTTAGTAGACATGTTGAGAGCATGGGTATTATTGAGTCTTTTAATGTACTTGGTTAATGGGAGTTATGAATTCTCACATTATAGTTTACATTATTTATATTGAGACTCATTTATTTTTTTTTTAAACATCATTATGATGATTGATTGATGATTCTTATTGAGAATAATCCATGCTATCTTCTAGTTACACATGTACATGTACTTTGACGAAGATTTGCTTATAGATGTTGTAAAATCTTAAGACTTGGTGTCTATCTTAAGTAGGACTGTTTTGTCAATTGGGTATGTCTCATAAATGGCACCATATAGCGATCTCAAGGATCAGTGGGAGACATACGGGCATATTGTTGATGCCAAAGAGATTTCTCATATTGTTTAGAGAAATCATAAAGAGGACTGACAATGAAAGTAGCACATTGAGATCACATTTGGTGCTATTTTCTTGCTACACAACCACACTAAGATCCATTGTCGATAAGATCACTTATACTTGTAACCATGGATTGGTCTTGTATCATTAAAGGGTACAAAGGCTGCCATGATTCAGTATTTGTTGGTTTTAATGGACAGGATCGTGAGATGTTGTTTCTATGAACTGAATTGTTTTCAAATTGTGGCCACATCAAAAATTAAGTTAACTAGCCTGGTGTCATGTTTTTGAAAATATTTTCTAAAATTTAAAATAAACACCAATTAATATTGCCCAAGTGGGAGAATGTTAGAATTTTGTATTTTGTGGGCTACTATTAATTGGTCATTTGTTGTTTATTAAAACAGGCTAGTAATTTGGTCTATGTAGGAAACAAGCATGAAGGCCTAATTTTGATAAGTGATCTTTATTGTATGGGCTTTGCACATCTCTTTTGAATTAGTGTGGTATGGCAGTTGTGTAGGCCTGGCTCAGTAGGCCTTTTATGGGGAGGATTACTACTGGGATAATTAAGGTTAATATAAATAGTTGGCTAAGGTCCCCTCTTCTCTTCATAACGTCAATTTCTTCCCATTGAGATCTGCCATAAGAAGAAGAAGAAGAAGAGGAAGACCATAGCTTGACCGGAGACATTTGCTTCCGCTAAATTGTCATGGCTGCCCAATCAGGTATGTATATTATCTTATTATCATATTGGTGTTCTAATATTTCTTAAGATCTTGGGTATTTCAGATCTTATATCTTACATTACTTGCATACTGGTAGCGGGCTTTCAGCACTTTGCTGCAATGGAATCAAAGCCCTTAACTCGGCCGCCGCCACCACAGTAGACCGCCAACAGGCTTGCATTTGCATCAAAAATATTGACGGCACCATCTCCGGGATCGACTATGGTCTTGCCAGTGGACTCCCAGGCAAATGTGGCTTCTCCGTTCCTTTGAAGATCAACCCCTCAACCGACTGCAAAAGGTCCACTACAGGAATTTGATTAATTCATATACATATATATTATTAATTGGCTTAATTAATTTAGTTATATAGAGCTTAAGGCGATTTGCTTTCTGGTTAATTTCTTGCAAACTATTAGTATTTCTCAGTTAATATTTTGTTGCAGTGTGAAGTGAGGCTTGGCAGAGAAATTAGATTTTCAGCTGAAAATCCCTACGAATATTATTTGAGCAAAAGAACAAAAACTAAAAAGTGTGAATTGTCGAGTTGTCTATCTATTTAATTAAGAGTCAGGACCCATATATAGTTTATAGTTTTAGGGCATATATACTTCATGTTAGGTCTCATCCTACTACCTAGGAGACCATTATTACTGTACATAAACTCATGTAGAAATAGGCTCGTGCCATATGCAGGTACGTATGGGTCTATTTTTCTCTAAAGATTGAAGCAAATAAAAGTTTTTATATTATTATATATGTTGTTCTAATTACTTTGTGAAGGTTTTTTTTTTTGGTGCAATTACTTTGTGAAGGTTGGTATATATATTATCTTAATTATTAACAATATAATTAACTTGTTTAACAAATAAAAAAATGATTAATTACTATTTAAAAAGAAATATTCCAATCAATGAGAAGAAATATATCTATAGAGAGCAAATTAAGGCATATTTGAGATCCGGTGGCATGTGATGTCAAGGTTGGGCACCCTGCAGTGAGCCATGCATGGATATCATTGGCGGCAACATTCATAACGCCGGAAGAACTATTCGAAAGTTCGAGTTCTTAGAAAAACAAATAGTAGTAATTTGAATATGACTTAATAGGACCTTGGGAAATGAATTCCTTATATATTTAGCAAAAGGGTCAATTCCAATTTTCTATAAAATACTAATATTGAAATATATAGTGATTTCAAGAGAAAAAAAATAGTAAAAGTAAAACAAATTTAAACTGAGGTAAATTACTGTGCATGTACTTATATTTCATTTTTTATTGTTTCTTTTTTTTAAAAATTAAACTTTCATATATAATTTTTAAGAAAAAAATTAATTAATTGAATGGAAGTAACACATAGGGATTATAATTGGAGCGCCGACATTTTTGTTGAAGATGAACGTCTCCCATGAAAACGACACCGTTGTCCTTATCGTCGACAGTATGTGCTCAAATCATCATCACATGTGAATTCAATAGCAAGAAAAGAAAGAAAAATAATCCAAACGAATTTACATTGCAAATTTCCCTCCCCTATATATTCTAGTATTTATCTAATGACTTGATATAAGATACTGATTAATTAATTAACATAAATGATTAGCTTATTTACCGAAGTTAATTAAGATCTCGTACTTGAATTTGCCTGACAATTATTTTTGTCATTTAATGATGTGAAATTATATTGATCAGATGAAATTGTGTGTTTGGAAAAAGTTTTTTTTTTTTCTTTTATAAATCATAGATATTCGAATCTATTTAACGGTCAACGATTAATTCTATTCGAGCCGGATCAGCCTCACTAAGAGATAAAGCTTTCTCAGCAATGCTTTTATCTATTTATAAGATTCGAACTCAAACCTTATCTAAGGAGAAAGAATAAGTACCGAATCATTTGAACTAATCAATCATTGGTCAAGTATTTTTTTAAAACAATTAAAATAATTTTAATCAATTTATATTAAACCTATATATAACTAATAATGGCTACAATTAAAATAAACCTCGTTAACCAAAATCTTGAAGATTTTTAGTCGAACCTAATAAATCAAAATGATCATATGTGTGTATATATATATATATATATATATATATATCATTGAGTATAATTTGGACGCTCTAAAGTATCTCTCTCTCTCTCTATATATATATATATATATCTATTTGGAGATTGAAAAATGGAGGTGATGAATTCAGGAGAGACACACTTATAAGATTGCCGAAAAAACGTTAAGCATAATATTTAATTATATTGAAAATAAACACTCTAGGAGTTGAGTTTCCTAGAGGTTTTGTTGGGTAGTCTGTAATACTCATCTTTTTTCACCAATAAATAAATAAACAAATGGGTAGATACAAACCATTTGGAACGCATTAAAGAGACTCAACTACAATAGGGGAAACATGACCCTACGCTTGCGGTCGTACATCAGTATTTGTCTACGTACGTATTTTGTATCAATCTTCGTTCCCTATAAAAACCCTCAAGCCCTCAAGTCTTTACCACGCCAAGTATCAGCTTCAAAATTATTAAACACTTTTGTTTCCTTTACTCTCTCTAATTAATCGTTATGACTGGCGCTATGTCTCTTAAGCTCGCATTTGTGGTACTTCTGTACATGGTGGTTAGCGTAACGCTGGTTCAGGGAGCCATAACATGTGGTCAAGTCACTGGCCGCCTGCTTTCATGCGCTTCTTACTTGAAAGGCGACGGTCCTTTAAGTCCAGATTGCTGCCCAGGGGTCAAAGCTCTCAAAAATGCCGCCAAAACCACGCAAGACCGCCAAGCCGTTTGCAAGTGCCTCAAAATGGCTGCTGGCACCATTGTTGGCCTCAACTATGGTCTCGCTGCTGCACTCCCAAGCAAGTGCGGCGTCAGCATTCCTCACCACACCAAGATCAGCCCCTCCACTAATTGCAATAAGTAATTAAGTTTCATTTACAAACCATTTTTATTTCATTTCAACTGAAATTTCTGGGAATAAAAAAAGGAGCCAACCCCCCTATAACAGCTTTAAAGTTGCAGTATTAATTGATGTTCGTGTCTTGCAGGGTTAAGTGAAGCCGAGAGGAAGGTTTTCTAGCTGCTTAAATACAAAAATTAAGAGTGGTGTGTACAGACAAACTCCTTGGTTGCATTGCGTTACTTAACTGGAAAGCTTGCAAGGTTTCGGCTGTTGATGTTTTTACTACTGATGTTTCTTTGTCTTGCGTAATTTCGGATTGGTGCTTGGGTGCAATTCTGTTTTTAGCTTTAGTTTTGGCTGATAGTGTTCTCTTAAGTCTCTAGTTGTTATTGGTGTTTTGTTTGTGTTGGACTTTATTGTTAATCCTTTTTGTGTTCCTTCTTTGAGGTGATTTTTGATCACTCTCATCAATAATATTTCCTGCTTTGCAAAAAAAAAAAAAGAACAAAAAAACCTTCGAATTTGTACGAAATTATCATTTAAGTCCTTGAACTTTTATTTTAGAATTTTTTGTCATTGAACTTTGATTTTTTGAACAATTTTACCCTTGATGCTAATGTGGCATAATATGGAAATAACACATGTAATATGAAAATTCAACATGTCAATTGCTAAGTTTTTCATGTTAGCTTCAAGAGTTACATTGTTTCGAAAATTAAAGTTTGAGGGGTCAAAAATTCCAAAATAAAAGTTGAAGAACTAAAATGATAATTTTGTATAAATTTAAGAGCTATTTTATGTATTAAACCATTTTCTAGCCGAAGTGAAAGGGAAATATGATATAGAGTTCTACAATGAAAATAAAAGTGGATGTAAGTGTACATGTTGATATAGCACCCTATTGTAGGAGTTATCATAGTTTTAAAGTTGCACGTGGTGCGGATTAATTATGTTCTAGTGTGACTATGCAATAATGAGAGGTTTAATAAGGAAAAAAAATGCATGTGGCTCGTGTACAAGGACGTCGCTCTATCCAACCAATATATTTCCATTATTTTTAATAGTAATGAACAATTCTTGCTATACTTGATTTTTTATTTCTTCTAGATATGGATGCAAGTCATGAAGAGATGTCAGAAAATGTAAACAAACTGATAAAAAATAACTAGATAAATGTAAACGAATTGGCAAAATTTAAAGTAAAGTATAGTTTGTCATCTTTGTCCGCCCCCTTGTGTAACTTTAATCTTGTGCGGCCTATTTATATTTGATTCCTTAACATCCGGTAATTGCTCCCATATCCCTTGGCACGTAGTGAGCTCTTTCACATTCTTTCCTTGTGCCCATCACTGGGGTGCAAATGGTTCGGTTTGGTTAGGATATCAAGGTTTTAATACCCTAAGGCTTAGTTTGGTACATGAAAAATTTCAAGGAAAGGAAAATACTTAGGAAAATTTGAAGGAAAGGGAAATGAAGGGAGAAAATTCAAAATCCTTATTTTGTTTGGTGTTAAGGAAAATACTAGGAAAAATGTTTTCTCTTGTATGTTTGGTTCATGGAAAATATTGGGGAAAGGAAAATATAAGGAAAAGCAACTGAAGTTATTTTTAATTTTTAGAAGCTATTATATATAAGAACAAGAAAAACAAAGTGAGCCAACCCAATCAACTCAGATTAATAAGCAAAACAACTTATCCAACAGGGCTTCAAATGTAGATGCTAAGCATGACCAAGTAAAAGAAACTCCTAAACATACCAAAGGGCATGACAATATCAAAATTAACAAGTCAATCTAGTACAGGTCTAAAACTGATGAAGAAAATCCAATTGTATCATTTAAACTCACCAAATGACCAAGTTACATTCTATTGCTAGCTAGCATTGCAAGAACAAAAGTTTAAGTTCCAAATTGGTTTGAACAATTACAAGGAATCAATTAAGAGTTTCCCATGCCATTGTAACAACCGTAAAAGTAATAAACGAAGTCAATTAACTAGCAAAGAAGGTAGCTCCAAAGCACAATAGCAGCCAAAGTTTTTGTTTCTCCTTGGGGCAAGCTATGAATGCACGTGCTGAACTCATATCCAAAGAAAGAGCTTGATATATCTTCATCTCACATTCTTCACTCATGCCACCAACTTTCATAATCTCTTCATATAATTGCTCTTCAGTATAGTTTCTAGGATTACTCCGCTCAAGAGCTATCGCAACAGCTTCAATGCCACTTTTAATAGCATTCAATTCATCACTTACAATATCAAGAGTTCTACGTTTCCTTTTTGACTTGGATGAATTTGGCTTGGAATGAGAGGAGGACTCTTCATGAGTTTGATCATGTTGAGTTTCATAACTAATAGGATCATCCAAGTTATTCGTTTCATCCTCAACCTCCAGGTCAGCAACATCTTTAGTACCTTTCTCCCTATCCCATTGAAGTTTCCTTTGTTTTAGACCAGCTGCAAGATTTCTAGTGGCATGATCTTTTGCAAAAAGAATGTCTAACTTATCATAATTGCGAATCATCTTATATCGAAGTGGAGCAGCTTTAGGATGAGACTGCAACTCAATGAAAAAAATACAAGTTCAAAAAAGAAAATGAAATATTTAGTTTTAATAATTTCAGGAAAGACGAAACTGATGAAGATTATGGCACGTGGATAAGATAAACATTCAAGGCAATCCATGACAAAAGTTTAGATTTAGGTCTTCAACTATGTCAAAGAATAATAAAAATATACCAATTTACCTCGGCATCAGTATGGTCTGCATGCTACTTTAGGTACGTAAGGTTTAAAGAGAAAAAAAAATTGCAGCATGCAATGTAAAAGAACAGATTCACTCGCAACAGATTGCAAAAAAAATAAGTTCCAAATATAAGTTTGGTCTTTATTTTTCAAAAAAGCAACAATAAAGTCAATAGAATAATAATGCACTCGACTCCAAAGCCCTAATCCCCAAGTCATAGAACAAATTAACCAATAAAGCACTGGACTCAATATCAATACAGCAGAGTATTATGAGATTATATAGTCCGATTAAAGGTCAGCAAGGATTTATTTGTAAGGCCATTTAGTCCCAGCAGCTCGTAAGAAGTTAACACAACAATTTCAAAACAATAATTACCATGACATCTTTCCATAATATATAGAGAAGAAAAAAGACATATGTAGTGACTCAATATCAGATAGAAACTGCATGCCATTGATAGAAGAACAGTACCCCAGGCTTGCTCAGCCACTTTAAAATTTTAACAATAATAGCTAGCACATGTTATATTAACAGAATAACAGAGCAAGTTGGAAAAGTACGCTAAAATTGGTCAAAACTTTGAATAAATAGAATCTAACCTTAATATAAGTCAACCACACAGAAGTTTCAGCTTCAATCATTTGTGTTGATGCATTAAAACCAAATCCAAACACTTGTAAGATTGCTTGTGCTGCGCTATGAGTTTTCTTCAAAGTTTTCAAGCGATTCTTCACATGGTCACGTGAGCAAGCTATGCCAAATTGCTTAGTAATTTCATTAACAACAGAAGAATAAGCAGCCTTAGTAAAAGCAGAACCTATTTTTTGTCCCTTGTGCATTTGATCAATGAGCAAGTCCATAAGGTAATCATCCATGTCATTAGTCTAAGTTAAGTTCTTTTTGTCATTTACATCCACACTTGTATCAATATCATCATTATAATGCTCATCCTCATAATCTTCTTCCTCAACCTGGAACCAAACATTCTATAAAAAAGTGGAAAAAAAAACATTATAACTTAAGAGTAACAAATAGGTAGTTTCTCAAGGAAAACAGAGCATTTTTTAAAAGGTAGCAAAAATAAGGATTTAACTAGTATAACAATATTAGATTCCCATTACCAACAATGAATCAAAACTAATGTTAATCAAAAGGATCAGCTCCAGAGAGCAAAGGGAGAATAAAAGGAAAATAAGAGGTCAGCAACATAAAGTCTGCATTGTCAATACAACTCAAAGCAAAATCTCAAGCGTTATTCAAGACTCAACTCAAGCAAACACTGAAGCTCAATGAAAGGCCTAACTATTATATCAAACTTAAGAGTTAAATTTTGAAAAAAGTACTACCAATACCAATGGCCTACTCAGAACAACAAAAACTATCTAAATTATAATCTCTCCACATATCCGTAGCAATTTTCTCCCCCAAAATCTCTCACTCTCTACATTTTTCTGTCAAACTTGACTGAAACACTTCAAGTTGCTCTATTGAAGATAAAAGCTCTTTATCGACCTCTTGAATAAGGCTTTCATCTGGATCTACACCCATAAGATAATTGTGCAAAATGCAACCTGCCAATACAATGTCAGCCCCTGTATCAGCTGAAAAGTGTGGCTCAGTTCCGCTCCCTAGAATTGGAAACCTTTTCTTCAGTACACCAAATGCACGCTCTATTGAGTTTCGCAAAAAGGCATGGCAGAGATTAAAGATTTCTTGAGCATTTTGTGGTTGGTGAACACTATACTCCTTTAAGTGGTAACGTGTGCTGCGATATGGAGCAAGAAACTCGGCTCTTAGTTGAAATCCTGCATCAACTAAATAATATTTTCCTAAAGGAACAATTAACCTATCATCTTCTCTTGCTATTGCATTATTTAAAATTTTAGAGTCTGAGGCAGATACTTCCCAACCAGGTAAGACATATGTGAACTTCAAATCGAAAGAACAAGCTGCTAAAACATTTTGAGTGGGATAGGATTTCCGTCCACGATATCTGTGCACAACATCATTGGATACTTTAACCCGAAAATGTGACCCATCAATTGCACCCACACAATCTTTGAAATATGGCCAGAATTTAGGATTATTTGCTATTTCAGGAGGACACTCTAAGCCATCTGGTTGCCTAAGAAAAATGTCATCTAAGGATATAATGGCTCGAAGAACTTGGTGAAAATGTAAACTGTTTCTCCAGAACGTATAAAATAAAACTTAATAGTTCGGTTCCTTTGATTATGCCCAATGGTATGGAGAAACTTTGCAACTTGTTCTTCCACAGTGCTATGTAAAGTATCAACAAGTAGACCTCTGCCTCTAAGTATATCAACCAATCTATGGAATGCATTTTGTCCCATACGTAATTGATGATGACAATCCTTATCATCCATCATAGTAAGTCGTTTCATCAACAAACGCCGTTCATAAGACCCATTTTCAGAAATGGTCCTTCCCATTCCATTTAAACGAAGAAGAATGGAAATAAGGGCACTTGTATATGCTCCGTATGTAACTACACAAGTTGCTGCCCATCTCTGTAGGTTTTCCCATTCCTCTGAGCCATCTATCTACATTATTAACAAACTAATTTATTTGTATAGTCAACAAGTAACTCACATGCTCCGGCCAATTTCAATAACAAGAGATAGAACACAAGTCAGCCAATTTCAAAAGTACCTATCAACTTAAAAATTTAGGCAGGAACGAGACTACGGAATATACTAGAACCATAATGTAATACCCGCATCGAATACCTGTTCCTTTCCGTCAATTAGAGCGTGCGTTAGTTAGAAAGAGAGAGTGGTAAAGCTTTACTTAAGTGATGAGAAGGACATGGATGAGATTAAGTGATTAGTTAGGAATTAGTAGTAAGGTTAAAAATTTCGACTGAAATTGTTAACAACTGACGGTGAATTTGAAAATTTCGCTGCTAATGGAATAAAAGGGAATTGTCTGAGGAATGAAAATATACACTGAAAATTTTATCACACTGGCTTAGGATATAGATGGCATTTTAAGGATTGTTGGAGGATAAAATGGGAACTAAGAGCAAAATTATCATTTATGGATTTCATCACATGATGACAAGTGGCAATTCCTTAGGAATGAATGGCTAGGATTAAGCCAAATTTCTCCACCCTTTTGTCTTACAAAATCCGGCCACTCTTGGAGAAAACTCTAGAAAATTCAACTATTTATTTGGTTGTCTTCAACCTTAGAAAAGATGATGAAACCACCATTGATGAACACTTAAGAAAGCTTACTCCATAAACACAAGTCCTAAATTCTCCAAGCAAGTCCATTAAAATTACCTATCAAAGTAAACCTCTTGATTAGCCTACTAATATTCCTCAATCAATTTCACTGAATTCAAACTAAGTGAGGAGGAATTTCAGTGGGAAAGTTTAGGGTTCTTGATGGGATATTGAAATTCAAAGGTAAGCATACTTAAATTCAATGCTATATGTTAGTTCTTGATATGCAAATCATGAATATCAAGCTAATTTAGCATGAATTTCACTGTATGCTTATGAATCTAGAAAATTAGAAATGTTATGGAGAATCCTTAAACTTGAGATTTAAGCCAAATTTGGATTCAAGGAAGATTGAGGTGGAACATGAAGTTTATGAAAGCTTACTACACTAGGAAATGTGATTAAATTACATGAGAGAAGAAATCCTCAATTGTGTAATGTAGTGCTGAATTTCTAAGGAAGAATGACCTTTGGTTAGTTGAATAATTTAATGGAACGGTTGTTGATTTGGTAGTTAAATTGGTCTCCACGCCCAACTACCCGTCGACGGGTAAAGGGTTAGACGTCGACGGGTAGGTAAATAATCTCCTAACACTGGAAGTCAAAAACTTTTACCCGTCGACGGGTACATGCTTTGACGTCGACGGATAGGCAGATAACCTGGTTAGGCACGAAGTTAGAAACTTTTACCCGTCGACGTGTATATGCTTAGACGTTGACGGATGAATAAATGAGTTGGTTTCACCAAAGTCAAAAATTTCCATCCGTCGACGGTTAAGTTGGGAGACGTCGACGTCTAATGCTAAGTATACCCTGGAAATGTTAGCCGTGGACGTCCACCCTCAAATCCGTGGACGGATGGTTTGGATTTAAAAATAGTGGTCACCAAATGGCTTACCCGTCGACGGCTAGGGGTCTACACTTCGACGGGTATGTGTATGAATTCTGTTCCTATTTTAACTTGTTGGTAGATTGTAAATAGGAGGTAAACAATCAAGAAGGAGCAAACCCAATCGGAGCCTACATTCCTTCAGAGTAGCGGGCTCTCTTTCGAGGAAAATTAGCGTGAGATAAAGTGGGAGTGTATACCCTCCCCAAACCAGTGAATGGGACTCTATCGACCTAAATAAATGTTTTGCTATTTAGATTACTTTTTCCTAATAACAATGATTTGTTTCTCTTAAATTTCAATTGGTTTATGATGATTAATTACGATTTTGGTATGAATTGCCTTGTTTTATTATTTTTGGAGTTAAGTATTTGAATTTTTGATGAAATTGATTGGGATTGATGTTATTGGAACCAACTTTGATAATGGGCCAGTTGGCCAAATGATATTTGATTGAACTTGATATGTGTTATATTGTGATTTTGGTGGACATGATATTAGTCACTGCAGTGGCGCCTCTCACGGTCCGAGCTTGTGGAGCCGGTGTGAGTAGGCTTTTCACTCCCACTTGGGATGGACGGTACAGGGGTTTGTGCACACTGAGATTGTGATTATGCGACCCCAGTGGGAGTACAGCGAATATAGCCACGCACCACCCGTGGTAAAGGCCGGTGCCAACGCCGAGTAAAGGGCTTTGGTTTCATAAATAAAGAAATTAAGGAAAAATCTCGACGAGCTTAGATCTCATCTTGGCCAGGTGAGGTTTAAGCAATGCGTTTTGGCGAGCCCTAAAATGTTTTCTGACAGATGATTGCTTACGTTGACTATTGATGTGTTATGAAGATTCTTAGATGGCAACGCCTTAAATATTTTCGAAACATTATAAACTTTCGATTCAAATTTATATAAAGTGCATGTTTATATTATTTTATTTATTTAAAATTTTATTGATGGTCTTGTCTCATTCACTGAGTATAGAAAAATATACTCACCCCATTCTTCTTAAAATTTATTTTTCAGGATAATTAACTATACGAAAAGGGTAGGCCGCTAAGTGTCAAGACTCATTTCCGGACATCTCACAGTAAGTCTAAGCGACTTATGTGTGTTTATTACTGGATCCACTGGCATGATTTAATTTCTATTAAAGCATTATTTACCTATGTTTCTCGATTTAAAAGATTGTTTCTTCTAATTTTTGAATGGCCTAAATATTTTTTATAAATCTTATTTTCATTTTGCATAACTAGTTTAAATGGATTTACTAAATGAGTTCAGGATGCTGTAAGCCTTGTGAGCCTCGAGTTGTGGGTGAAGCGCGCCATTCACAATTCGTGGCACGCGGCGGTTGTCATATTCTCGACCTTCGGATCGAGGTGTGACACATAATAACTAGGAAGGTTGAAATCTATAAGTTTGCTGACAATATTAAAAGATGCAAAAAGAAAATAGTTTTCTTAGTGACTAAAATTCTAGTTAATTATAGTATTATAACACCTAAAAATCAGAATGCCAAAATATATAAGCTTAGGCAGAGAAGAGAACTGCAAAGCTAAGCTTGCATGTTAGTCCAGATTATTAACTCCTAAATTTATTATTGGACTCTTTTATTGTTAGTTAACCTTAAAATACTACACAGATAGTCAGTATAAAATAGATATCAAATACTATACAAATTTAGAATAAACTTTAGCAATCTAACTTTCATCTCATTCTAGGACTTTCACATATTGAAAGTACCATATTACTGGCACTAAAAGTATCCTTGAATTGCTTTCAATCATATATTAATCCTGATTAGTTTATATCTTATTGTTGACAACATCTAATCCCCTAATACAAAATCTTTAAATATAATTGAATCAAGTGAAAACCTCAAGATGTGAATCAATACTTAGATGCCCATGGTCACCATTTCTCTACCAAGTTGCAACAAAAAATCAAGATACTAGCCTGGTCATTGATATCAAAATGTCTTCCTTTCCTTTGGCTCCCTAGAATTGGGACAGAGAGCAAATGCACATTGCAATCCCTATATCTGTCTAAAAGTTCTCTGATATAGAATATATTGACTGATTATTTTTGAGTCTTCAAGTTCTCCAACCGACATATATATATTCTAGTGTTGAATTTTACTTGAATACGAATGCTTATGTATCATCTTAAACTCACATGCTAATTAATATAGAGCTAATTAATTATACGTATGCTAACATCTGCTTTTCATAACTGAATCACTCATGGGAAATCTTTACTTGGGCCTGCCCAAGGACTATATTTATGCACTGCCACCAAACATTTATAGGAACTTTATGGAACAGAAGAATCATTCTTTTGCCCACTTTCATTCAATATATTGTTAAATTGCCTCTCAATAATCTTTGGGTTTTATACAGTTTCCTTACAAACTCTGCTTCCAAGTCTAGGAGTGGTCAAATCATGAGGTGATTAATTAAATACTAAAGATTAAGAGTTTAAAAAAATGGAGGGAGCTCCTACAAATGGCAAATCCTTGTCAAATTCATGCCTCGTATGCTACTGTCTGTGTCTATCTTCACCTTAACTAGCAACAAAACCAGGAGAGACGCAAAAGATGACTGTATATCTGCAATTTACCATTGCTTCTATCCAAATAAAGAGAGCCCAATTAAAATAACCAACCTCATGAACCAAATATCAGCAAAAAGTGAAGCTCTAGAGTGCTTAAGGCTATTCATCATTGGAGATATTCCATGATTGTACCTAAATAAATCAGTCCATAGAATGTGTCCCATAACATAGAAGCATGAACAATCATTTTTACAATGAAAGCCAATTCAGAAACTAACATGGATACCTAATTAAATCTAAAAGCAGACTTCCGTGGAAAGAATTCTGCAAATTTCAATTCTTAAACTCCATTTCTAAAAACAAAAACAAAATTTCAAAAGGATCTAGATGTAGAATACCTAGTTTTCATTTGAAAAGAACTCCTTAAGAATTGGCCTTGTTGGAGGAAGTTGATGGGTTGACCGCATCAAAGAGTGTGCTCGTCGATCTGATGATGATACTCCTGCAGACAATCGCAATGCTGAAGATGAAGAAGGTTGTTTTGGACGTCCTTTTGGTGCCATGCTCCTTGGTGGAGCAGTCGTCGATGATTTCATAGAGGTAGAGTTTATGCGAGCTTCTGGAGAGTAAGCTCGTTGGAAAATTTTGGAGCGTATGAAGCGTCTGCAGATGAGTCCCGATAATTTTTCCCCGGTTTTTTCTCAATTTTTTCAAAGGAAAGTGGGGGAAAATTTTATTTCTATGTTTTACCCACGATTTTCCTTATTTTAACTTTCCTCCCCATTTTCCCTATTAACCAAACACCCAAAATTAAAATCCAAGATTTTATTTTCCTTTCCTTAGAATTTTCCATATGGTTTTGTTTTGATAAATGATGATTCATTATTGATCAAAATTACTGCTTTGGTTGGAACTGCTAATCAAGAAATGAACATGTACTTTTTGATAATTTTCTTTTGAACTTTAAATACTATACCAAAATTATGTATTAATCAAAATCACTAAGCAAAGGCGAAGATTTACCTCAAAAATACAACAAATGCAAACGGGAAGATAGGGGAAATGCCCCATAAAATATTGTGTTATTACTTGCATAATTGGTTCCCATAAGGCACCATTAACCAAAAGTTTGGCGTATTACGTAGTCTATCTATATGTTATGTCAATTATACTAATGGTGCTTATACGGTAAAGAAGTACCGATTTTGAGAAATCAAAATAAAATTAAATAAAATACTTTATATATTTCAGGACTAAAAGTTCTTAAGTACCTTATCTATCTATCTATACAAAATGTTAAAGCTATCCCCTGGTGGTCTTAGAGGCTGACACGTCGCGTTGCTCTTCTTTCACCATTTGAAAATTCTTTATTGTGAGAGGTTATTATTATAGGTTCTATTTTGTTTTTTAATTATTATAGGTTTTATTTTTTAAAATAAAATAATTTAAAAATAACCTGTTGGTTTTCCTTCTTTAAAATAAGTAGACAATGAATTTAGATCTAACTATTTCATGTCAACAAAAAAAGACCTAACTATTTTATGAGTATATTATATTTTCAAGCTAGATTCATCTTCTCAACTTATAGTTTCTTTTTCAAAAAAAAAAATTGGGGGTGGTTGGGGGGGGGGGGGGGGGGGGTTGGGATTATCATTTTACTATTTATTTTCTTCTGAATTTTTCGTGGTTTAAGAGGGATGAGATTAGCTCTCTTTGAATCCTTTTTAACATATAAAAATTTTCCTTTCTCTTCTTTCATATTTTTACCCGATAACTTTGTGGTGTATATGTAGACAATGAAAATTTACCAATAAAAAATAGTTAGTTAAATTAAATTCATTAGACTTAGTGATTCATTAAAGTTAATTTAGATTAAGTCTAATGCAAGCCCAAATGAATGGTAGTTAAACAAGCCCAATACTACCGGCTTAATACTACACATCTAGGGTTATCAAAACCCTAGGTCTCTTTAGAAATCTCCAAGTCTCCAAAATTCATTTTGAGACTCTCAAGCCTCCAAGAAAGGCGATCAAATCCAAGTTCTTCATCAAATCCAAATCCAAATTAAATCAAGAAGAAACGACAAAGCCAGCAGCAATTTCTTGAAAGATTTGTTAAAGTCTCCAAAATCAAACCAATCAATTGAAAGATAACAAGTCTCCAAAATCCAACCGATCAACTCTTCAAAATCCATCCGATCAACAGAAAGACAACAAGTCTCTAGAATCCAACCGATCAAAAGAAAGACAATAAATCTTCTATCGTCTTGCTGAAGATCTACCAAATCTCTTTGATCTACAAAAAACCACAAGTTTTCTTTGAAGATCTACAAGTCAAAACTCAAAGCTGTTCAAAGAAATCAGAAATCCTTCATAGGGATCAAGCCTTCAATCCTTCGAATATCAAATCTGCCTCATCGAGATCAAGCCTTCAGGCCCTCAAACGTTTTGTCATCAAGGAGATTGAATCAGAGGATTCTTTTCACAAAGATTGTACCCGTTAAATTCCTGTACTAATTTTTTCATTAATAAATTAATATTTGTTCACTTAATTTTCTGTCTTAACTTTCAGACACGAAATGTGTGTGTATAGTATATTTTCCATTAAAGTATTATGAGAAGAGGTGATAGAATTGATAAGAAAAGTAATAGAGGTAAATATTTTGTGGAAAAAATAAATTAGAAGACTTTTACGAAAATAAAAAGACAATGCATTGAGATCGTAGTTATTTGGACTATTTATATCTATCTTTTATAATAATTTCTATAAGTCATTATATTCCTTGGTATTGACCCTTGATATTTGAGATATATATATATATATATATATTATATTGATTAGTATGTTAGAATCCTATTTTTAGTTTGAGTTTATGTTCCCAGCAAATTTGTAACCACAGTTCACACCCAATGCTTTTCTTAGGGTTTTTTACGCAATAGTTCAAAAGCTTTAGTTATTATGTAGGGTTTTTACGCAATAGTTCAAAAGCTTTAGCTATTATGTGTATCTTGGTTTTTATTCGAAGAGTACTTTCTCACACCCGAGAAAAAGCTCATTCAATGTACAAAAGAAGGGAATAGGTGCATTTAATGATATTATCAAAATTAAATGCCTTTGGTTTTGGGTAAGATTGGATTGCCCCATAACCTTTGATTGTAACCTTTGGTCATGATTTCTCTTTTTAATATAGGACATATTTATATATTATTTTATTGATATTCACAAAGTTGGTTAAAGCGTTAAAAGTAAATAACAAATTGCGTATAGAAACTTGAAATAAAGTATATATAAACCCACAGCGTTAGCGTCACACTATCCTAGTTTTGATTAGAAAAAAAACTCTCATATCATTTTCACTAAAATTAATATATTTCATTAATTTGGAAGTTCAACGTTCTTGTCCTTCAACTACAACGAAAAACACTGAGCAAACATGGGAAATCTTCTGTTTGAGCAATGGCCTTGTCTATAATTATGCGGATTGGGAGTCTACTTCACATCTTTTCTACATTTTCGGTTTGAGCAAACATGGAAAATCGTCAGATCCCTTTGCTTTTTCTGCATGCCTTCGTATTCTTGTCATGTTCCATATCTTTCGTGTCATCTATCTCACACCTTCAAACAGCTCAAAACCATTGTCTTGATGACCAGAGATCTGCTCTGGTAGGGCTGCAACTTGGTCTTTACCATTCTCAAAATTTATCTTCCAAAGCTGAGCTTTGGGATCTCAAAACGGAATGTTGTTCTCGGAAAGGAGTCATGTGCAATGATCTTGGTCATGTAATTGGCCTCGATCTTAATTACAAAGACCTTGCAGGAAGCCTTCAATCCATCTTTAATCTCCGTCATCTCCAAAAGCTTAATCTTGCTGGTAACAACTTCAATACTCTATTTCCGTCTCAGTTTGACAGACTTCCAAATTTGACTCATCTCAACCTCTCAAACTCATTTTTCTATGGCCAAATTCCTCTGGAAGTCTCATACTTAACAAGGTTAGTGTCTCTTGATTTGTCTTCTCTAGATTCTGGTGGTTTTTTTTCTACTCTTAAATTAGAGAAACCAAACTTGGAGACAATAATCAAGAACAATGAAGTCTCTCATAGAGCTCTATTTGGATGGTGTGAACATTTCAACTCAAAGTAGTAAATAGTGTGAAGCCATATCACTAGCACTTCCTAAGCTGCATGTGTTAAGTCTATCGAATTGTGGTTTGACAGGTCCAATTTGTTCATCCCTATCGAGACTTCAATTTCTTTCCAAACTTAACATCAATGATAACCCAGTCTTCTATTTGCCTCCCAATTTCTTGGACATTGGCTCTCGTTTGGTTTCACTCAATTTAGGGAATTGCAATTTGAGTGGGCATTTTCCAACAAAAGTCATCTCATCGCCCAAAATGAAAAGCATTGACATTTCAAGCAATCCCAATCTTAGAGGTCAGTTGCCAGAATTTCCATCAAATAGTAATTTAGAGGTACTATCGCTATCATGGACAAATTTTAGCGGGAAATTACCAGAATCAATTGGTAATCTTAGGTTTTTGACAGATTTAACCATTTATGATTGCAATTTTTCTGGACCCATTCCATCGTCACTTGCAAATCTTACTAATATTGTAAGATTGGATCTAGCGTATAACAATTTCAATGGTCTAATCCCTCCATTTCATAAATCTGGAGTTCCTAATCTTTCATATCTCAGTTTGCATAACAACCAGCTTTCTGGACCTGTACATTCTTCTATATTTACTCTCCCATCATTGGCAACCTTGTATCTTAGCAACAATCAATTGGCTGGTGAAATTGATGAGTTTAAGAGTGCATCTAGTTCGTTGGTTAGATATGTGAATTTGAGCTATAATTACTTAAAAGGATCCATCCCTAAGTCAATCTTTCGCCTTCCGATGCTTGAGAACCTTTGTATTGGCTACAATAGGTTCGATTCTATGAACCTCGACATGATTTCTAAAAGCAAGAGCTTATGGCTTCTTGACCTTTCCAATATAAGCTTGTCAATCGGAAGCGACAACAACAAAAGCCTTATTTTTCCCCAATTCCAGGAACTAATTTTCAGGTCTTGCAATCTTACTGAATTTCCAGAATTCATCAAAACACAAGAAATGTTGTCTATTCTAGATCTTACTGAAAACCAACTACATGGCTTTGTGCCTAATTGGTTGTGGAAGAGCACTCTTCAATCGTTATATCTTTCTTTCAATGCGATTGATTTTCCAAAAGGAATTCCCTTTGCTGATGCAAACTCCTTTCCATTGCTATCGAGGTTGTTCGTACGGTCCTGTAATATAAATACATTTCCACAGTTTCTAAAGAATCAAGAGAATTTACTATTTCTTGACCTTTCAGATAACCGATTAAGTGGTGCAGTACCAAACTGGGTGTGGAAGAAAAGTTTGATCTCTCTGGATCTTTCTAACAATCATCTCTCGTATTTGGACAACCAATCTTTGACTTCTTCACAGGGATCCTCACAAAGACCTATGTGCAATTTGAGTCAACTTACGTTTTTCAATGCATCTTCTAACAATTTCAGCGGGCCAGTTCCAGATTGTTTGGGAAATATCAGTACTCTTCAATTGTTGGATCTACAAGGAAATAGATTCACCGGAGGCTTACCGAATTTCGCAGAAGCAGCACAACTATGGATACTTAAAGTAAGTGAGAATAGATTGGAGGGGAAGTTGCCAAGATCATTAGCAAATTGCACACGGCTCACAGTTTTGGATGTAGGAAACAACACGTTGTATGACACATTCCCCTTTTGGTTGAGGAAATTGCCTTCGTTGGAGGTTCTGGTATTGCGAGGAAATGGATTTTATGGTGAAATTAAACATATATTAGAACATGAAAATGTTTTCCCTGCATTGGATGTTCTTGATATTGCTTCTAACAATTTCTCTGGTGAACTGTCCCTTGATTTCCTACAAGCTACTCAACTGAGGTCTCTCAAAATCGGTGGGAACAAATTGGAAGGGAAGTTGCCAACATCGTTAGCCAATTGCACAAAACTTGAGGTTTTGGACCTTAGAAACAATATGGTTCATGACACATTTCCTTATTGGTTGGAGAAATTGTCTTCTTTGAAAGTTCTCGTTCTACGAGCCAATAGATTTTATGGTATAATCAAAATTTCTGAGAGTTCTGACAATGTTTTCCCAATGCTACGCATTTTGGACATTGCTTTCAACAACTTTTCAGGTGAGTTGTCGATCCAATTTTTCCAATCTTTGAAGGCAATGATGCAGATCACTGATGGCAGCAGAGCTTATATCGGACAGCAGTACTACCAGGACTCTGTGACAATTGTGAATAAAGGGTTTCAAATCTTTTACAGGAAAATATTAACTATTCTTGCTTGTCTCGACGTTTCCAACAATAATTTTCATGGACGGATCCCAGAAGAGTTAGAATATCTCCAATCGCTCAGAGTTTTGAACTTTTCCCAAAACAGCTTTTCTGGGCCGATACCATCAGCACTCAGCAATCTAACAGTGCTAGAATCGTTGGACCTCTCACATAACAACCTTTCAGGAAAGATTCCTCCCCAACTTACAAGTCTAACTTTCCTGGAAGTTTTATACCTGTCTGACAACCAACTTGAAGGGATTATACCGCAAAGCAACCAATTCGGTACATTTTCCAATGATTCCTACCAAGGAAATCCAAGATTATGTGGGCCACCTTTGACAAGGAAATGCAATGAAGTTGATGTTCCACCTTTAACTCCAAGGGAAGATGTCGATTCGTGGGCAGATGATATATCTGTTTGGAAAATTGCTTTGATTGGCTATGGTAGTGGATTGGTGATTGGGCTAAGTGTCGGATACATAGTGCTGAACGAGGCAGGAAACAAATGGCTTGACCGTTTCGAAAGGAAAGGGAAATGGACTTGGAGAACACCTTGGTGACTCCATTAGAAATTCAGAATTCATGTTTGAAAGTCAGCTCATCAGGTAAGCATCTGCCTTTGAAATTTTGGCAGTCTTTTTAATTGAATAGATAGTTGATGCAAACTATGATATTCTTTGAAAACATTTCTAACCTTAACTAATCAAGTACAAGGCTTACGATCATATTAGATTTGTGCTGTAGTAATTTTGGCTTTCGCTATCCATGATTCTGTCATAATTTTGCACTGCAGGAACATTGATGCACTCGTAATTGCGGCTTCTCCAGGTATGGGTTTGAGTATGACCGGAAGGACTTCAATTCAAATTGTTGAGAATTCTGTGGAGAACCATGAGCCAGAGAGGAAAGCTAAAAAGATACAAATTTGGTGGAAATTCCATAGGAGATTCAAAGTCATTGGAAAAGGCGGATAGGAGTCAAATTTGTGGTCCAAGATCATGCTGAAGAGGATATCACATCACTGGCTTCTGGTCAAATTTTGAAGCAAAGCATTTTGAATCCATTCAAGGTCTATTTCATATCTGAGTTCATGGTATGCATCTCTGTTCCCAGGACAATTGGTTTTCCCTGAAACTCTTATAGCCAATCTCCATTCCTTCTTTGCTTCTGCACTCACAACTCACAACTCACACATAAACAACTATGTTTTGTTGCATGCTAAGCTGTAATTCTATAAAATTGCAATTCTAAGCCTGCATCCACATAAAATAGAGATTAACCAGTAAATAAGGAAGGCAGTACAGAGCAACCTTTAACACTTTGAACTGAATTGAACAAAAACCATCCTGATGCTCTAAAGTCGGATTATTTACGTTCCTATATCAGCATGTGGACTTGATTAATTGATTCATTTTCGAAGCCTTCGAAGAATAATTGATATAAAAGCTTCCTAAATTTGAACAACTTTCGTTACAATCTCCATTTTCTTGACCTCTTATTGCCAAAGTGAGTTTAAACATATTAAAGATCACTTGATTGTTTCTGGTAAAAGTAACTTCATGCTTGTAATTTTCAGGCTGATAATTTGAGAGGACCATATAGCTCCTGCGGTTGGTCTCAAATTTTGCTTTGAAAGTAAAGCGTAGATGGGTGCAGCACAGTTCAGAAAATGATATGAATGATGAGTAGAGGCTTATTCTACTCGGTCTTACCTTAAGAAATTGCTGCTTCAGCTGCATCTTTTGCCTATATTACAAGCAAAAGATCTTTCTCCTCCCAGCTTCAAAATTTTGCAGGAGATTGCTGGTAATCATTCGCATTTGGAAGTGATCGAAAGCACCCGCAGCAGGATGGTGCAAGAGCCGCCAAAGGAACTTGGTTGTTTCTCATGATGAACTCACATATACTTCTTTATTATTCAAGTAAATCCTTCCAACGATTTATTTCTATTAAATAAGGGGAAA
The DNA here is from genome assembly GCA_030664755.1 of Microcos paniculata. NCBI lineage: Eukaryota > Viridiplantae > Streptophyta > Magnoliopsida > Malvales > Malvaceae > Microcos > Microcos paniculata. Next base: position 6,398,824 of record CP131462.1, on the reverse strand, counting down.
AAAAAGTCATTACTTCGTAGTCAATTATGGTGATATGCAGCTAATCCATAACTGGTAAATAGAAGTTATAGAATTCAAATGGCAGAAATGATAAAATGTTGATATCTATGTAAATTTCCCCTTTTCTTTCAAAATCTAATTAAATTTTCAGTTGCAGCCTTGCAGGGACCAAACTCCTCCTGTGGAATATTGGTAGCCAATCATCTTCTTCTGTATATGGACTACATACGACGTAAGCATCAGTTTGGACTCTGGACTATGGAGTCTGATCTGAATATTGTAAATGGGAACGCCAAGTGAACTTATTAACACAAACTTCCAACCAAAGGCAGCTAATATATAATACCATTATTTGAATGTATTGTGTTCTTGTAGGGAATGGAAGTGCTTGCAAAGAGCATATATCGAAAATCGAAATTGTTGGACACTTTTGATGGCATGCTAGGCTTTAACTACCGGTCGTTTTTGGCGTTGTCTTTTCTCTGGTAGTCAACTTGAGACTATAAATCCATACGGGCGTCAAGCCTGCCAAATATGCAGTTAAATACTATGTTCTTACCTTTTAATCGGCTCGGGATTTTTATGTCTTGGAAGTTTTTTACAGGTGAGAAAGATATTTGATGACTTGGGGTTTGATGAAAGCCACGTTGGACAGAGTGATTGGGCAATATCTAAAGCCTCTGCCACTAAAGCTCCTCCCACAAGCTACTACTAATTCGAAATGTGAGTATCAGGTAGAGAATTACTTTATTCTGCTGGGTTCAGTAATTAGAAAATTTCAGAGGGGAAAAGGGCATGCAAAGAATAGAACTGCTTTTATTTTATGGCCAAAATTACGACATCTTGATGGAAAAACCGAAAAAGGAGTTTTAAGTTCAGATTTGGTTGCTGATTTGACTGACTTTTTCATTTTGATCTTAAATGCAGAAACCATGGCTGTTTCCAATAAGAGATTGTTCATTCTCTTTGCCCCTCCGGTTCCCCCGGAAATGCTTTCTACGGTGGCGGACCAAATGTCCAAATCTCGCAGCTTTTGTTAATGGTCCCCACCAAACTGGAACCGCCTGAGTACCAGCAGCCTTGAACCATGTTGAAGCACCATCGAATAATAGATCTTCACTCTGTGAAATTGGTTGTCACGGGAGACGTGGACTGTGATCTGATCAGATTATTGGCCATTGTTGAAAGTTGTGAAGTAGTGTGCTAATTGCACTCTCAAAGCGAAGAGATTAATTAGGAAATTTGTGTTAAGACATTTTGGTTTGAAGAAGCAGAAAACAAAGGACACTTTGCTTCTTTCAAGTTAAGACGTATTCAAGTGTGGTTCGCATTTTATTATTCAAGACAGTGAAGTGTATGCTTGTGCACCAATCATATATCTTGATTAAAATTCAACGAAGTATATTTTATTTTGGAAATAAAGATTTCTTTTTCTCTCGACAGAGGAAATAATGATTTTTAAATACCTTAACTTCAGATTTGAGGGGGAAAATGTGTTTCAAGACTACTGAAAACTTTCAAAATAGCGGAAAATGTGTTTACTTGATAGAAATGTTTAATAAGGGTGACGATGATAAGAGATGCAACACTTATTCAGAAAGTCTAATATACGGAGATCTATGAACTAACAAAATCACAACTGCAATACGAAAGCTCTGGAAGGAACAAATGCATTTCCTTTGATATTAAAGTATACAGAGAAGCTAATCTTCCACTACAACAGTAAACAAAGAAATGAACATGTTCATGGCTGCAGGAATTAAAGTAAAACATCAATGAATTTTATATTTTAGCCTCTTCAGCCATCTTTCTACGTATCTCATGAGCCGTATTAAACATGCCAAGGGTGGTTTGGTTGCATACAAAGCACTTCTTGTTCTTCTGAAATATAAAACATATCACAATCTTTTGTGATCAATCTGCAATTGTCTTCTTGTCTATTTATGGTTTTCTTCTTTTACAGACTTTTCTTTGTTTTATGAAAGTAGTCTTCCACAAACAATTTTACCAGATATAGATTCAAGCCTAGAGATACTATTGCAAGGGAATTACCAAATTCAAAACATGTTATACGTTTATGGCATGTTCTTTCCAAATTATCAAGTTGGTTCTCTCTACCACTTGGCTCACAGTATCAAGAGTTCAGAGCTGAGTTTGACATGTTGTGGCACCTAGAGGGCATAGAGGAGTTTGAACATCAGTGGAATCTTTTGGTTGCTCGTTTTGGACTTGCCTCAGATAAGCACAATGCTTTGTTATTTTCATATAGAACATCCTGGCCACTGTCTTATATCAGAGGTTACTTTCTCGCTCGTTCAATGACAGCTGAATTTTCTCAGCCTTTGGATGCATTCTTGAAAAGAATCTTGAGTGGACAGACATGTTTACAACTATTCTTTGAGCAGGTTTTTTGGTTAGGATCGTCAGAAAACCGTTTCCCCCATTTAGTCAAGCTCTTATGTTTCAACCATATGCCTGTTCTGTTAAGGAGCCAAGCAACTCACGACTCTCAAATCCAGTGCCGAGATTCAAGCAAGGAAAGTAGATAATTTAACTTTTGTAATTCAAATATTTTAGCTCAGTACTAATTTTTGAAATTTGTAAATATGATAAGCTAAAAGCTTATCTGTTACTTTGTCTATATACACACACTTCTAGAAGTAAGAATCAGAATAAGATAGCAGATTCACTAAAAATATAAGCCATTTTGTTTGACTAAAGAATTGATTAGATTCTATTATGTCTCCTCTGCATCCTATAGTACAAAATGATGAGCAACAAAACAGGGAACCATTGGATTCCAAAGATGCAAATTCAGAAGGTAAATGATTGATTCATGATATCCAATAGAAGAATCTAATATATTTGCCTGAATCAAATCGAAGACCAATTCAGATTAGCAGGTATCACAGAACTACAAGCTTCTCAGAAAGCCTTTACCTATTTTCTAACTTCCACATGCAACACTACTAGCCAGAAAAAACATGTCTTTTTTGTAGTGCAAACTAATTGACAGAAACCTAGACACAGCCAGGATTATGTTATCCATAGGTAGAATGAATGGTATGGAAGAATGAACATTCTATGATTCCTACATAAGTACATATTAATAAAAACAAATTAGTATTGATTAAGGGTTAATTATTTGTTACCTTGAACTTGAAGGAAGTCATATTAAAGAGGCAGTAGATCATCAACTAGCCATTAATCTTCCCCTTGCAACTATCAACCCAAGGCATGAAGAAGAGGAAGAGAGAACGAGGGAGGAATCCATGTTATATATCAGCTTCATATTTATGGATTAACTCAAAATGTGGCCTTTCATTCTTAAAAACCAGCTTACCATCTCTTGCCTATGAGCCATAACCAGTTAAGTGTAAGCCCTGTGAAGATGCCTCCTAGGAGAAACAAAACAAGCAAATTTCCCAATGCCTTATGCTCAGGTCCCTGTGAACAACATAATCCATTGGATTTTTAAACTAAAAACCGTCTACAAGTTTCAGAAATTGATACTTTGTTTCAAGTTTCAAGTATTAATAATAAGGCTAACAAACCTTATAGCCTTCAATCAAGTTATAGATCTCAACTTTAGATGAACTTCTCAATAGCTTCAGCTTCAATAACAGTAAAAGAATATAATTCAACTAAATACATTGAATGATCACAAATTACTTCAAGTTATTACCGACTTCAGTTAGCATTTTCCATATTCAAGTGAAAAAAAAAAAAAACCCTTAACTAAGAATAATGTTAAAGGAAAACCTGATCGGAGATGAGATGAAATGAAACGTCCTCGTCGAAGTATGAGTAAGATCTAAATTGCAGAGAGAACCTGAGCAAAATAACCAGAAGCAACGTTAGCTTAGAAAATCCAAATTTTGTTTGATTCGTTAGAGAAATAGAACCAGAAAATCAAAATTGCAGTGGAGATACACCGATTAAAAATTAACGGCAACGAGAAAAAGTGAAGGGGCAGTAGCTTACGACAATGATGAAGAGAGATCGCAACCTGATTGAAGAAGAAATTTTAGGGTTCTTGATTTTGAAAAAAAAAATGAAAACAATTTCAGGAAAAATCTACGGCAAGAATTTGATGAAGAGTTATTTTGATTTTCGGAGAGAAAAATTTAGAAAATGAGAGATAATCTGTGAGAAAATAGGGAAGAAAATTTACGGCAAGAAAAGAAAATAAAATGAGAGATTTTGATTTTTGGAGAGAGAATTTAAGAAATAATTTTGTTTAGGAATGGGCTTTGGGCAATAAACGTTGGGCTCATACTTAGGTTAGGGCTTTGTGTGTCACTAAAAATGGGCTCAATATTGACGGTCCAATAATGCCTTAAAAAATTGAAATCTGTTTTGAAAATTGAGGCGGTTTACTAAAACCTCATGAATTAAGGGGACGTTTGTTTGGAGACATCTTACATGTTTTGTGAAAATGTGCACTATGTTAAGTTACATGTCTTCATTTGGTTTCTCTGACAATAGTATCAGAGGGCATGTGATTACCACAGAGGTGGTAATATGGGTGAGAATGTGAATACTAGCCCCCCTTAGGTTTTGTTACATGTTCTACCCTTTTGACTTCAATTTTCCTATTTTACCCTCATTTATTTCTCATTATACCAACAAACAATGATTTTCTTTTTGAGTTTAACAATATTTATATTTAAACAAAAAAAATTGATAATTTTAATTGAAGGAATTTTAGATTATTTGTATCTTTATATATTTGTCAATTATAAATCTTATTTATCAAATTATTATTTTTATTGTTAATTTTTTGATTTTTTGATTTTGTTAATGTTTACTTTTTATCATTGAATTTGTTTAACAGTTTCAAAATGTGTTAATTTAGTTAGAATAGAAGTTTAGAAAGTTCTTTATATAAGTGAGGGTAAACTAGTAAATAGTTATTCATATATGTCACATTCTCACATCAACCAAACATAATAATCTAAGATATCTATCTCTCTCTCCAATCAAACACAAAATGCACAAATTACTAGGACATCACATTACTAGGTAATGTGGTGATAATCTTATGTCCACAAGTAATGTAACATCACCCCAACCAAACGTAACGTAAGTGGCAAGCAAAAATATAAATTCTTGTAGTGAGAGCCTGAGAGAAGTGGCGAAGGCTTTGGATAGATAAGTACTGATGATGTTAATAATCTTGGAACACTAAACACTGTCAAACAGCATTATTGATACAGACAATTTCATCATTGGGGGAAGAGAGACAGGGAATGAATCGAGAAGATAGTATTTTTCCGTTGAATTTTCTCCTTTGAAACTTTACCATAATTTGAAGGTTGTTCCAGTCATGGATATTCTTAACGTTATGATGTATCTTGACATCTTGGCAACTTACTCGAAACAAAATTAGCATATATCTTAGTTACTGACTGCGAATTTTTATCCTTTGCAATTTCATGAGCCAATGGAAAAAAAAAAGAAGGAAGCGAAACTGCAGTTCATAAAATTGGCTCTGATGTGAATCAAATAGCATGAAAAATGCAACCAGCCGACTTGCTTTTGAGTCTGACATCGTGCTACAGAACACTTGCTCTCATTCTCATTGCTAGGGCTGTGTAAGAAATCTGAAAAAAATCGATAACCGAACCAAATCGGTAATTCAATTACTATTTTTATTATTTATATGAAAATCAAATAGTCCAAATAGAAACTGAATTGAATCGAATTGTCCAAATGAACTAAAATTTTAAAAAAATATTTGATTTTATTGATCTAAAATTGAAAGATTTATGCTATGTTTGGTACATGAAAACATTTTCTATTTTCATTCTCTAAAAAATACAAAGAAATCATCATCTAAGATATCTATAATATATAGAAATGTATGCATGTTTTAGAAAATAAAAATGAAAATGGATCTTAAATTGAGAACATTTTTTTTAATCTCATTTTTATGTCCATTTTCATTTTCATTTTCTAAAACATGTTTACATTTTCTTTCATAACATATTTCTTAGATGATAGTTTCTTTGTATTTTTTAGAAAATAAAAACAGAAAATGTTTTCTCATACCAAACATAACCTTAAAGTTTTTATAATCTTATTTGAACTTTTGCACAAGAGTAAAAGTCCAAAATTGATTTTATTAGTCCAAAATAGAATGATCTAAAGTTTTTATATGTATTATTTAAGCTTTTGTAAAAGAATAAATGTTTAAAATTAAATGAATTCTAACTACCTAAAATCCAAAAAAATATCCGAACCAAACTGAACCTGAGACATTAAGGTATTAAAACTTTTGTTCCCCTACTCATGGCAAGTCAGGGTGAGAAAACTTTGCCAAATGCGTGTGTTGGACTTTTACCGAATATTCCAAAAAATGGAAAAGAATGTTTAAACTCAATAATCCGTGTCAGAACGACACATTTTCCACTACCATAAAGAATCCAAGGAGCACAAAGCTTTTTTCTTCGTCTTTAGCTGGTTAAAATTCAATGACTTTGAATGAAAAAAAAAAAAAAACTTTGATTTTTCAAATTAATCCCAACTTTTCCTCCATCGTATTGATTTCAAAGAATGGAAAATGCATCTATATATAATAACGTCGTCAACAAGTTAATTAATTAATATGCTTCAACATCTACATCTGTGCTCTTTGAGTGAACATTCTGTCTCATAAAAAACGACCTCCATGAAGTGAATTGTGGCCTTGTGGTGGGCGGAAGTCCAAGTGAAATTGCAAGCACATGAAAATGATTTGTTGCTACTTAATTATTCAAGATATATATATGATTCATTAGTACATTCTTGGTTTTTAATTATTTATTAAAATTTCAAGATTTTGATTACTTTGTTCCTTGAAAATTACCTCTAGGTAATTTAGGAACTTTGTGAGAAAACTATTTGTGATCTAATTTGAACAAAAAAAAATTTCAATTAAAATTAACTATATATACACCAGAGGCATTATGTTGAATGCCATCATACATAAAATTTTTGTATTGATAAACTTTTTTAATAATGGGATTCCAAAAAAAAAAAACTAGTAAATTACAACTTCTATTACTTGATCATGATTTCAGTATCAATTTTTTTAACACTGTGTTTGGTATGAAGGAAATAGGGAAGAAAGAAAGAGTGTGGAAAGAAAGTGAGTGAGGAAATACAACTTTCCTTTGTTTGGTAGGATAGAAATACACCTAAAGAAAGAAATAGAAAGGAAATAAGAGAGTCAATTTCCTTAGAAATCATTCCCTTCCAAATTGAGAGGAAATAGGAGGGAAAGAAAGTGGTTGTTGAGTCTAACAAATAAAAATGACTATTACACCCTTAAAATTTATTTCTAATTACAAAATTTACAATTACAAGTAAAAGATATTGAAAGTGAATTTTTAACTAAAAAGTAAACAATAGTAAAATGGTCATATTAATTAAAATAAATTTTCTTTCTTTCCTATTTCTTAGTTATACCAAACAAAGGAAATAATAATTTTTTTCTTTCCTTCTTATTTCTTTCCTTACTACCAAACATGATGAAGGAAATATAAATTTATTTCCTTTCCCTACCTATTTCCTTTCATCACCTATTTCTTTTCCTTATTATTTCCTTCCCTCCTACCAAACATAGGCTAAAGGAAAATTATCTCATTGTGTTTGAATTGGTTAAGAAAATACACCTAGAAATGGAAGTCTTTTTGAAATTAGAATTGAAAAGTCGAACAAAATTTATTAAGCCGAAAAAAAAATGCAACTTCAGCGTAAATTTATATGCTTTATATTAATATCACTTATTATAATCACATCCCACTATAATTTATCAATTATAATTTAATTACATTTGAAATTATGCAGATTCATCAAATTTATAGAACCGACTATCCTACACTTGCACTTATATGATCAGCAGTCGATCTTAAATAATTTTTGTTCTAATTCATGATTACAGTATTATAACTATAAAATATGTGTCATTACCTACCCTTAACCAGAAGTTGGGCAGAGTCCATCAGCCATGGTTGAAAGAGTAACAAACGGGTTAACGCCGAGTCAATTAGTGTCAATGGCTGTCTTGGTAATGAAGGGCATTAACATAGCATTTTCGAACCAATGAAAAATGGTGAAATTACACATTTCATATATTGGCTGTGACTTGGTCATTGCGTGTTGACTCAAATATAGAATGAAAATGCAACCCAGTTGGCAAAGTTGTGGAATTGCTCGTTTGTAGTGTGACATCACGCTACACGATGCTCTTGGTTAATTAATTTGATTCTTCTCATGGCGAAGTTGGTTCAATGACATTGAAACAAACAAAAAAGAGAAAGCTTTTGATTTTTCAAATTAATCCCAATTCTTCCTTCATCATATCAATTTTAAAGAATCGAAAAGGCATGTATATGTATGTACCAACAAAAGAAGAATATATATATATTGGTATCATCAAAACCCAATAAATAGTTGATTAGAACAACCAAGAGATCATCATTCCACTCCTTTTGATGAGAATATGCATCCCCAAACCCATGAGCATGATTAGGGTTGGTGACTCAAATCTCTAGAAGATTTGATTGGAAGATTTTTTAGAGATATTGCTTGATGGATAAGTAGACTTGTGGGCCAAGAAATCTAATGGGAATATGATTTCTTGTTTGCCAAGTTTGGATGGGTATAAATAGTGAGAGTCTCATTAGGGATTTGTATGACAGAAAAATATAAGTAGAGTTATAGGGTTTTGCGATGAGGCACCCCATAGGACAAAAGGATGGTCCTATGGGTGTGTATGATTGTTTGATTGTTGAAAACCGAGCGAGTGTGCTCAAGATCATTTAATGGGTTTGTGGTTTTGTTTGGTTGATTAGATTGGATTGAGTGATTGAGTGCTTATGAGATTGATTGATTGATTGTTGATTGTAACTCCTATAACTAATGGATCTTTTCTCTCATCCATGGATATAGGCAAGTTGAGTGCCGAACCATATAAATTCTTGTGTCTTCTTTAAATGATTTATTGCTTTAAATTGCTTCCGCTTGCATGATTGGTTGAATAGTTGGTTGATTGGGTTTTGGGACCTAACAAGTGGTATTAGAGTAAGGTGGTGATATTGCGAGGATTGGTTTGATGGAGACACAACGCCAAGTTGGAGCCATGTTAGAAGTCGCAACCTAACTTGGTTAGAACTCAATTGGAGTTGTGTTCAAGATCGTGATGATGAAGATATTCGCTTGTTCGTGCTCAAATTAGATGTGGATAGAAAGCAAGTTTGGATTCAGATTTGATGATTGAAGATGATGCTGTGAAGATGAAGACACATAAGAAAATTGATATAAGACTTTCATTGTAGGTAGAGCCAAGCATATTCAGATGATGATTGAAGAAATTGAATATTGAAGATTTGAAGGAATTTGAGTCAAGGTGGAGATTGTTAGGGTTGGTGACTCAAATCCCTAGAAGATTTGATTGGAAGATTTTTTAAGGATATTGCTTGATGGATAAGTAGACTTGTGGGCCAAGAAATCTAATGGGAATATGATTTCTTGTTTGCCAAGTTTGGATGGGTATAAATAGTGAGAGTCTCATTAGGGATTGATATGACAAAAAGATATAAGTAGAGTTATAGGATTTTGCGGTAAGGCACCCTATAGGACAAAAGGATGGTCCTATAGGTATCTATGATTGTTTGATTATTAGAAACCGAGTGAGTGTGCTCAAGAACATTTGGATGGGTTTGTGGTTTTGTTTGGTTGATTAGATTGAATTGAGTGATTGAGTGCTTATGAGATTGATTGATTGTTGATTGTAACTCATATAATTAATGGATCTTTTCTCTCATCTGTGGATGTAGACAAATTGAGTGCCGAACCACGTAAATTCTTGTGTCTTCTTTAAATGATTTATTGCTTCCGCTTGCATGATTGGTTGGATAGTTGGTTGATTGGGTTTTGGGACCTAACACCTAGCAATTAACATAAGCAGTGGCAGCTGCTATATGTATATTCCATGAGCATAGGGATCAGGTAGAGAAAAGTTTGTAATGAAAAGGATGGGAGGGCGAGCTGTGAAGATAATTATTGCACAAAGGGAAAAAGAAAAAAAAAGCAGCAGAAAAATTTCGAGGCAAATTCCTTGTTTAAGAATGACATGAGTAGTCCATTCTGGTTTTCCAATTGAAGACTACTTCGCAGTAAGCCTTCACGTGTACTTTCCCTACATAATAAAGGCAAAAAGATTCTGTATGCAGAAGCGATAAAGAAGCTTCATAATTATAATCTAACCTTTTTATACTTTCAACACTCTCCCACAATGTCATGAAGCAATATTTCTAAACAACTTCAGCGAAGAAAGAAGAAAATTCCAAGCGATTAACGTAATAATCTTAGTTCTCTCTCTGTCTCTCTTTTTTCTCCTTTTCAAACTTTCTTCCTGGAAAGCCGTTGCTTTTCCTTTTAAACGACAAAAATGAAGTGCCCTGTTTTCAAAAGTCATTGCTTTTTTCCTGGACGACCTTGAACTTCAATTGGAGCAAGCAACTTCTAAGAAAATCTCTAAAATACTGTTCTAATGGGGAAACCCATCATTTCGTATGTATCAGTATTTTCTTGAATTTTACTTTTTAATTGTTTTATTAAACTTGATTATGTGTATATACAATATATCAATCCTACTATATATCTCATCGTCGCTGCTGCATCATTATGATCTCAATATTGTCGCTTCAATTGGATTAAGTAACAAAAATGGAGGTAAATAATTTGTGGAATTTCTTTATCATATATGTTATATGTCAAATTTTTGTTTTGTTTTTTCGAAGAATTGAAAGCCATGCATGACTAATTAATCATCTCTACATATATTCTCTAATAATTAAGAGAGACAAGGAATGAATCTAGAAGATAGTGTTTTTCATCCTTTGAAATTAACAATGCATTATTAATTACCTTCATCCATCTAATCCAGAGAAATAAATGTTAAAATAATTAGCATATACATTACTGGCTGCAAATTTGAATTCTTTGTAATTGAAATTTCATGAACCAATGAAAAATATGAACTTGCATTTCACAATATTGGCTCTGACTTGGTTGTCGCCTGTTGAATCAAATAGCATGAAACATGCAATCAGTTGGCTTTCATCTCAAGATGACAAGTCGCGGTGAGAAGAGATATTAGTCTTTGGCAGTTGCAAATGTAGGACTTTTGTAAAAAATTTGGGAAAGAAAGAGAATTATTATTTCATATATTGTCAATGAAAATTTTAAACTCTACAAATTGGGTTATAGAAGAACACAAGTCAAACTCTTATATGTTTCAACCAATGCCTGTTTAACATTTCCGTTGGCCGGGTTGGTGTTGTTGCTGATTTATGAAACCAAAGCAGAGAAGGGTTGCATTAATACATTTATATTAAGACATGCTTGCCTATATTGAAGAAAATGCTGGAAGTATTCTTACCACTTTTGCCTTCAATGCATTGCAACATGAAATTGTGCTGTCTATGCAATATGCAACAACGGAAATGGCAAATGGATCATATCTTGTGCGACACTATAAGAAAATGGATGATGAATATCTTGTGATTTGGATACCACAAGATGAACAAATTCATTATTCTTGTAAGGAATTTGAACATTAACAGTGAAGAACTATTTTGAAATCCCAGAAAAATATGTTCTATTCCGGCGGCGACTGGAGAGTTCCTTGGTTTCCGTTGAAGATCAAAATTCCCAATGTAGCAGAGATGAGTGTGCTCAAGCGTTTCATTCCCTTGCTGCAACTCTGTTGACAGAATCACTCTTAACAAAGGACCGCTTTAACCTTGTTCATAGAGAAATTACCAGACTCCTTGATCATGTCAGGGAAATGCCACTATCTGATGAGTTTTCTTTGAATATGGCGGCAAACATCACTGAATCTTAGGTTCGATGATATTTACAGTGGCTAATAAGTGCGCTTGAAGCCTGCTTATCTAAAGATTTCTGGATATTTAGAGGATGAAATACAAAGGTGGCGGAGGCTTTGGATAGATAAGTACTGATGTTAATAATCTTAGACACTAAACACTGTCTAGCAACATAGAGATGGAAATATACAAACTTTTTTTTTCCTTCACAGCTTATTCCAGGTTTCTACGTTGTTATCATTTTTTCTCCTGATCAATCTGCCTTCTTTTCTTGCAAAGATATTGTGGAAGGCTTTATCGGTATCTGATGTTAAAAATGCATTTTGATACAGATAATTTAATTATTGGGAGAAGAGAGACAAGAAATGAATCGAGAAGATAGTATTCTGCCTCTGACTTTACCATGATTTGAAGGTTGTTCTAGTCACAGAAATTCTTAACGTTATGATGCATCTTGATGTCTTGGCAACTTACTCGAAACAAAATTAGCAAATACCTTAGTTATTGGCTGCAAATTTTCATTATTTGTAATTGCAATTTCATGAACCAAAAGAAAAAAGTGAAATTGTGCATTTCATAAATATTGGCTCTGATCGTCTTGTTAATTTCGTGTAGAATCAAATGGCATGAAAAATGCAACCAGATGGCTTGCTTTTGAGTGCGACATCTACAGAACACAGTGTCGCTCTCATTCTTAGGGCAAGTGGAAGCGAGAAAACTTAGCCAAATGCGCGTGTTGGACTTTTACTGAATACTAGGTCGATGGCCTAGGCTACGCCTCGGGCCTTTACATTTTTGTTAAATTTCTAAATCTTCCTAATTTTATCTTTATTTCTTTATTTTTAGTATTTTAAACAATTTAATAATGGGATTCATCATTTTGAGAGGAGATCTATAAATAAAGGAAAACTGGTACAATGTTAAAACTAAAAAAATAAGAAAAGAAAAAAAAAGAAAAGAAAATTAGAAAGCCAATGAGAAGGTAATATATGCCCTTCAAAGATGTGAGACTCAAACATATTATTATCGAATAATAGATTGCAAGGTTTGTTAGGTTTTCTTATTTTGGGAATTTCAAATTATCTTAGTAATTCTATATCTTCATATGAGAAATTAGAAACAATTTCAAATTATCTTGAAAATTGGTTACTGATAATATTAAATGCCTACATTTGGTTGTCTTTATTTTAAGAACTTCATATTACATTTTGATAATTTCAAATTAACAAATGATGAAGGAAATTGGTTATTGAGGTATTAATTTAATTACAAACTATTTCTTAGATATTTTAAAATTACTAAGGTCATTTGACTTTTATACCTTTTTATGCTCTTATATATGAAACTAAAGTTTTGGACAATAATACTCTTTTGTCTTTGTATTATTTATCTAATTCTATCTAATGGATAAAAGTTTGGGCATATTTTCATCTCTTTATACTTGCATTATTTAAAAAAAGTTATTAGTTTTGTCACAAAAATATATTATTTCGGAATAACTAATTATTTTTAATTTATTCCATTTTAATTGAAATTTTTTTGTATTAATATATATGGATAAATGTGCTAAATTACAATAAAATATTATCATATAATCAAAACCAAATAATATAATTTACAAAACTCATTTTGAAATATCACATCTTCTCAAACCAAACAAATCATTTAAAATTCCCATTATGACAACTACCAAATAAAAGTCATTTAAAATTTCCATTACGATAGATAATCTGAAAAAATCAATAGCGTTTTGGTAAATTAGTATGATATATACTAATAATATATAGTAAATCAGAATTTATATTTTCAATCAAATTAATTTATCAATAATTAAAATTTATATATTTAATATTACATTTAATATGGTATAGATAATATAAATTATTGATTCAATTTATAAACCAAATTTTAGTAGTATATTAATTGATAGTATTTAATCTATTAATTAACTTTAGGAATTTAATTTTATTATATGGTATCTTTATTTTTTATAAAAAAAATATCTTTATCTATAATTTAAAATATTTTTTATTTTTCTCTCTCATATTTCATGTGCCATTAAACTAATAAATAAAATTAAATAATTATAAAAGGTAAAAAAATAAATTAAAGAAGAAAAGAAAAATGAACAAAAGAAAAAAAGGAAAATGAAATGAAATTAAAAAAAGAAAAAAAAGAAAGCAATCATCACCAAAAAAAAAGAAATTGAAAATGAAAAGATCAAGCTACTAATGAAATGGTGACATATGGCCCCAAACTATGAAAGGTCTTAAAATAAAATTGTGTTATAGATTCGAAAAAATGGAAAAGAATCCTTAGACTCCATAATCCGGGTTAGAATGACACATGTTCCAATACCATAAAGAATCTAAAGAGCATGAAGCCTTTCTCTTCATTGTCTTTAAAATTCAATGACTTTGAAAGATAAAAACCTTTTGATGTTTCAAATGAATCCCCAATTTTCCTTCATCGTATTAATTTGGGTTAATGTCTCATTTGGCCCTTGTACTTTACAAAATGTTTTAATGTGGCACCTCTACTATAAAAATATCCAATGTGATACCTCTACTATTATTTTATGAATTTAACTTTCATACACTGAGGTGCTGTTTGATTGGGGCTTATCTAAGATAACTTCAGTTATCTGGTCTTTATTATCTTATATGTCATTGTTTGGTTTGAGGTAATGAGATAATTAAGGTTATATTATATTACTGCCACATCAGCATATAACCTTAAAATCATGTTATCTGATAACCTCCAAATTCTTAGATAATGTGAGATAACCAGGTTATCTTAATTAAATTTTTTCCTAGTTTGTCCTCATTATTTTACTTCTTTGGATCACAATAACCCAATGTAATAGGTAAATTACAACATTCTTTTTAGGCATTTTTTTAAGAAGCATATTATTAAACTTAACTTATACTATAATTATTAAACTATTTAAATATATTTTGGCTAAAAAACTATTTAAATATATGTTAGTTCAATTAAACTAGAAACATAATTTTTTTGTCATAAACATAATTAAACTTAACTTATATAATCATTAAAATATTAATTATATAATATTTTGTACATATGACTTACACAATTAATTTTTTCCTAAGACTCAAGTATATAGTATCTATTTTTTTTCTTATGTAAATTAGGTATAATTTAATTTAATGAAACAAATAAATATTATTTTGTTAAGTTCAATAAAGATAAATTTGTTTTGTTAGTGATATATAATTGTTGAAATAAAAAGATTTGAAAAACATAGGATACATAGTATAAAGAAATAAACTACAAGTCTTTAAGTGAGGGCATGATAGTAAAATATCAATTTTGATAAAAAAAAATATAACCCCCGACCAAATAGATTAATCTAACATTGATAAATTTTAAACCAAATACAATTTAGTAATCTTTCAGGTTATATGTATAGGTTATCTTTGATTGAGCTAATTACATAACCTAAGGTTATCTTAGATTGTCCGAACCAAACGCCTTATGACAGTGGAATTTTTTAACTCCACAAGCAGTGTTAGGAGAATGACACGTACCCCACTCCTTAATTAACTAATTAAAAAATATATTAAAATATACCCTAGAGGAACACATGTCAATCCTCTAACCCGCTTTTGGAGTCAAAAACTCCACTATCAATGGATAAGATAATAATCTTTATTTTTTATATGCACGTAGTCCATGAGCTTAACGGTGTTAAGGGAATGTTAAGGGTGTTAGATGACATGGCCATTAGCCATTCATGAGATGACATGTGGCTCTTATGTAGCATAGACATGTATTACATGTAACTATTCTGTAATAATAATCTTATTAGAGAAGATTTTAATTAAGAACCTTGAAATAATTTTTTTCAAAAAAAAAAAGAGAAAACAAAAGAAGTTGAAGCAAATAAAAACATGAATTACTATTTTTTGGCCAAAAAAAAAACCAAAAGGAAATACAAGATCCAGTAAAATGAAAAAGGAGAAGCCATGAAATTCCAACAGAAAGTCCCTCTTGATCTTTCTGATGAGGGGGAACTACTCTTTATGAAGGTATATCTAAAAGGCATCCTTTAATGGGTTGACTCAATTGAAAGTTCCTGAACTCAGTGGAAACTCATCCATGGGAAACCTTGAAGCTTGATTCTTTCAATTATCATCATCAGTATAACAACTAGATTTGATAAACAATAGCTCCATACTTGTCGAGATCTCAAAGCCCCCATGGTATAACAATGACTTATTCGTCGTTAATTTTGGGTTCTCTATCATCTCTGATTTCTTCATTTCAAAATTGATTTTTGATTAGGTTAAATTTTGAGTTTAGATAGGTTAGGAAGATTTTATAGATTTTAGGTCTTGGTTATTTTCAATGCTAGGATACTTTGTTCTTCATTTTTCCAAATTTCATGTTTTTTATTTTCAATTTCTTTTCCTTTTTTTTAAAAATTATTTCAATGTTTTTAATTATTTTTCATTTTTCAAGGGAAAAATCTCCTCTAATACAATCATTACATGTGGCATATATATATATATATATATATATATATATATTCCACATATGAACTTAAGAGCCATGTGTCATCTTATAAGTGGGTCACATAACTCCTTTAACATCGTTAACCCTATATATGGACTACATTAGTATACAGAATAATAGTAGAGGTCCACATTAGATGTTTTTATAGTAGAGGTACCACATTAAAACATTTTGTAAAGAACATGGGTCAAATGAGACATCAACCCTATTAATTTCAAAGAATATTGGAAAACGCATCTATATATAACAACTTCGTCAACAATTAATTGATTAATATGCACCAACATCTACGTCTACGCTATTTATAGTCTTTATAAGAAACGACCTCCGTGAAGTGAAAATTGTGGCCTTGTGGTGAGTGGAAGTTCAAGTGAAATTGAAAGCACATGAAAATGATTTGTTGGTACTTAAATGTTCAAGATATATGATTAATTAGTAAATTCTTGGAATTACCCCGGCCCCTTTAGCCTAGCTAGTTGGTTAGAGGTTGAGGAATTCATGCAAGAGGTCTTAGGTTTGAAACCTCTCATTCCCCAAGTAGGCTCCTTTCTCTACTTGTTATGTATAAAAAAAAATTAGTACATTCTTGCAGTGGCGGAGTCAAGATTTTCAATCAATGGGGTCAATATTTTAATATAATATTATCATTTATAGTTCAGAAAACTCATATAAGATCTATATACATGGTATATGCAATATCATCTCAAAAATTAGAAAGCAAACAAGAAAGTTATGTACATGTGGGTTCTATATGCTTCATAAATTTAATATTCATACTTGAGTTATATAATTTTTACTAGAATAATGACCCTTAATCAATTTATTTCAGTGGTATCAATTTAAACATTTTCTTAAAATTTTTCCTTAATTAGAATATAGGTTATCAATAATTTTACCATTCCAATGGGGTCAACTGAACCCACTGAAATGGCTTGGCTTCGCCACTGCATTCTTGGGATTTAATTATTTATTAAAATTTCAAGATTTTGATTACTTTGTTCGTTAAAAATTTCCTCTAGGTAATTTAGGAACTTGTGAGAAAACTATATGTGATCTAATTTAAATTGCAAAATCTTCAATTAAAATTAACTATATATACACCAAAGGCATTAATTTGAATGCAGTCATGCATAAAATATTTGTATTGATAAACTTTTTCAATGGGATATCAAAAAAATACTAGTAAGTTATATATTCTATTACTACTTGACAATGATATCAATATCAATTTCTTAAAATGAAAATGATCTCATTGCGTTTGAATCGGTTAAGAAAATAATACACCAAGAAATGGATGTCTTTTCGAAATTAGAATTGAAAAGTCACCATTATAAGAGAATAAACCTTGACTGATCCATTAACATGTCTCCAGCTCTTTCGTCTCAATTTCAATTAGAATGGATTTAATGCTGGGAATTTTGATTTTTCTTAATTTTTGACTTCATGATGTTGTCTCAAATTGTATTATTACTAGTCAAGAATTTATTGTTTACGTATTGTTGTTTGTTCCATCAATTCTTCTCAATCAGCTAAGAAACTTTCAGTTTGGAGAAAAGTCTTTTTTTAATTATTTTACTTTTCTTGATGTATTTTTAAGTTGAAGAAAGAGAATTATTAACGTATAAATAGCGTTGATTGCAATATGCGTATTAATTTAATTTCTTCATAAAAGAGATAGAAATACCTTCTGATTTTCCAAATTAATCCCAAGTTTTCCTTCATCGAATTAATTTCAAAAAATGAAAAATATATCTATATATAGCAACTTCGTCAACAAGTTAACCAATTAGTATGCATCAACATCTACATCTACGCCCTTTGAGTGAACTTTCTCAGTCTTGTAAAAAACAGCCTCCATGAAGTGATTTGTGGCCTTGTGGTGGGTGGAAGTCCAAGTGAAATTGAAAGCACATGAAAATGATTTGTTGCTACTTAATTATTCAAGATATATATGATCAATTAGTACATTCTTGGGATTTAATTATCTATTAAAATTTCAAGATTTTGATTACTTTGTTCCTTAAAAATTTCCTCTAGATAACTTAGAAATTTGTGTGAAATTACTATTTGTGATCTAATTTAAATAAAAAAATTCAGTTAAAATTGATTGTATATACGTCAGAGGCATTAATAATTTGAATGCAGTCATGCATAAAATTTTTGTATTGATAAACTTTTTCAATGGGATTCCAAAAAAAAGACTAGTAAATTTCTTTATTGATATAAACAACAACTTCATTCTAATTCAAATCTGGATTACAGAAGTTCATTGGCATATAGAATGCCTCCATAAAAAAAATTCACCGAAATGACAATCTTACTTAGCTAATTGATGAGCAAACATATTGCAAGTACACCTAATATAAGTGATTGTGCAACAATTATATTCAGAAGCTATACTAGTAAATTATATATTTTATTACTTGATAATATACTAGTATTAATTTCTACAAAGGAAAATTACCTCATTGCATTTGAATTGGTTAAAAAATTTAGGCTAAAGGCTCAATTAAGGCCCTAAACTTTCAAGATTTTGTCAAATAAGGCCTTAAAAACACAATTTCAACAAATTAAATCCCATACTTAACAAATTGTGATAAAGTAGGTCTTCCCTATATGAAAACCAATGCATGTCATGCATAGACATTAATTTTGAGAGAAAAATGCTGTCAACATATTAATTAAAAATCAAACAATATTAATCTAAATAAATTTAATATACGTAGCATGATATAAAATTTTCAGGTACTTTTAATTTATATATACCTCACACACTAGAATTAACTAACAATGAGTCCAATTTGTCATAATTTTCTAAGTATAGACTCTAATTTGTTGAAATTGTATTTTTAGGGCCTTGTTTGACAAAATCTTGAAAGTTTAAGGCCTTAATTGAGCCTTTAGCCAAAAATTTATATACACTTAGAAATGGACGTCTTTTTTCAAAATTAGAATTGAAATGTCACCATTACAATACAATAAATCTCGACTAAACCATTAACATATGTCTCCAACTCCTTCGTCATGATTTCAATTAGCTTGGATTTAATGTTTTGAAATTGATTTTGCGGATTTTTTTTTTTTATATTTTTGACTTCATGTTGTCTCAATTTGTATTATTACTAGTCAAGAATTCATTGCTAACGCATTGCTCTTTGTTCCATCCTTCTCAATCAGCTAAGAAACTTTCTATGTGGAAATTTTTTTTTCTTTTTTTATTTTACTTTTTTTTTAAGTACTTTTATTAGGTTTGAAGAAGAGAATTATTAACGTATAAATACCGTTAATTGATTGCAATATGCATATTAATTAATTTCTTTATATATAAATACCCAAACATGAGATGAAAAAAATGCAAAATTAAAGAGAATTATCTGAATTTATTGGCCATTGTTGAAAGTTAATGTCGAGTTGTGTGCTTTGTGCTCTCAAAGCGGAGACATTATTTAGCAAATTTGTCATTCACGTATTTGAAACGAAGACAGACCAAGTAAACACTTATTTAAGTGTAGTTTGCATTTTATCATACAAGACAGCGGTGAAGTGTATTTTTTTAGCACGGTAAAATACAACGTTATCCTTCTTATTATCTCTGCTTCTTAATTCTTTTTGAACCAAGCAGTGGCACCATCGACGTTCAATGGACAAGTAAGTTCTTGAGAAGTTAGGGACGGAAGAGAACCTTCAAATATGACTGAGAGAATGGGTGAGCAGGGTAGTCTATTCTGATGATCCATTTGAAGACTACTTTGCAACAACTTTCAAAAAGAAGCTTCATAATTATAATCCGACCTTTAGTCCTTCAACCGCTCTCCCACGATATCATGAAGGCTGAAGCAATATTTCTAAACAATTTCACTGAAAAAAAAAAAGAAAATTTCAAGTGGTTAACATAATAAAAATAAAAATATAATTAGCTCATATAAGGTCCAGAATTAATATTTAATCTTAGTGCTCTCTCTCTTTTTTTTTTTTTTTTATTACATTCTTTTGGAAAGCCGGTGCTTTTCCTTTTTCCTTTTTAAACTATATCAAAGATGAAGTGCTCTGTTTTTCAAAAACCATAGGTTTTTCCTAGACGACCGGGAACTTCAATTGGAGCAAGCAACTTCCAAGAAAATCTCTTAAAAAATGTTGCAATGGAAAACCCAACATTACGTCTTCCAACTGTTGGATTTTAATTCGCTTAAACTAGGATTTGTTCATACTAAGTCATCAAGTATCAAATAAGTAAAAACGGAAGCATACATAAATTCTCCATTAGAAATTCTTGACTGGAGTCTCTTGTGGTTTATCTTTCAAAGTAGAACTTAGCCCTAATTTTCTCTCTATGATGGGATGTCAAAAAAGAATGAGTGTGTGTTTAATTTAAGAACTATAACCACCTATATAGGATGAAATTCTAAGTTAATAATTTCTAGTTTGACCCATCATTAAACTAGAAACTATAGCCCAGTCTACACACATATGAGGCCCACACTTAAATTAGATGCATAAAATCCAAATATCTTAAACCATATTAGATCACTTTAATTAATTGGACTTAACCTCATATGATAGCCTTTATACACAATTATACACATATAAGCCCACATGGAATATTTAAAAAATCCCAACACCAACAACGCATTTCCTTGAGTTTTACTTTTAATTGTTTTATTAGATTTGATCATATATATAATCATTACATCAATCCTATCATCTCACGAATATGATCATTGCTGCATCTCTATGATCTCATTGTCGCTTCAATAATCGGGTTAAGTAAACAAGTTTAAAGACCGGCTATAAAATTTACTCATTTACCTGACTGTGGTTTTAATTCCCACAAAGGCATCAAGCAATTAGTATTTATAGAATCTCTTGTCTGGTGATAGACCATAAATTATCGAAACTATGTTAGAACTTAGAACATTGAATCCTAGCTTTCATTTCCTTTGAAGAGATATTAATATGATCAGGATTCATATCACCTATAATTATTTTTATAACAATATATCTTGCAATTGTTCAATCACAATAAAGAATTATGTGAGGATCCACCAAGGAGTTCACACTAATAAGGTGGATCCCTACATAATTCTTGATTGTAATTACACAATTACATGATTATTGAAAAAATATTTACAAGTGTATGCTTTCATATGATCATCGCTACACAAAGTTTGAGTTAATTTAGGAAAATTACAAGTAGTAGACAAAAATGTTTCTTCACCTATAAATATACATGTAGCTAGGAAATATATATGTGAGAGGACAAAGATATTATACACTTCAACTATTTGCAAGAAGAACAAAAAATAAAAATAGTTAAAAGAAATATGATGGTTCTCGTAGTACAAATAAGATACTCTCTCCGTTTTTGAATAATTGTCGTTTTAGAAAAAAAATTTTGTTCCACATTGTCGTTTTACAAAATCAAAAAATATTTATTGCTTTTTTATCAATTTTATCCTTCTCTCTCCACTATTTTCAAGTTATTTTAATAAGTTTCTAAGTAATTTACAATCTCAAGAAAAGGGTAATTTAGTCATATAACCAATTTTTTGTCTAAATTTTAGGAGATTTATTAGTTTTCTTAATTTTTGTGCAATAATCTTAAACGATAATTATTCAGAAACAGAGGGAGTACATATATAAAATTTAAAGTTTACATTATTTAATTTTATTCGTTGGTTTCAAACCATATAGGCAAAAGCTCAGTCATTTTATGTAAACGCGTTTGAACAGTGCACTTCGAGTCTTCGACCTATATGCTACATAACCTATGGTCTTGTCTATAAATATGCGGATCGGAAATCTTAAACTTCATGTCTTTTCTACATTTTCTGTTTGAGCAAACATGGAAAATCTTCAGAACCCTTTTCTCTTTCTACCTACCTTCATACTTTTGTCATATTCCATATCTTTTGTGTTATCAATTTCACAACTCCAGACAACTCAAAATCATTGTCTTGATGACCAGAGATCTGCGCTGGTAGAACTACAACTTGGTCTCTACCATTCTCAGAATTTTAGTTTCTCTTCCAAAGCTGAGCTTTGGGATCTCAACACGGATTGTTGCTCCTGGAAAGGAGTCATGTGTGATGGTCTTGGTCATGTAATTGGCCTCGATCTTAATTACAAAAACCTTTCAGGAAGCTTTCAATCCATTTTTAATCTCCATCATCTCCAAAAGCTTAATCTTCCTGGAAACAACTTTAACACTAGTTTGTTTCCGTCTCAGTTTGACAGACTTCCAAATTTGACTCATCTCAATCTCTCAGACTCTTGTTTCCATGGCCAAGTTCCAATGGGAATCTCATGCTTAACAAGGTTAGTGTCTCTTGATTTGTCTTCTCAAGAGTTCTGCTATTTGAGAAATAGTAATGATCAAACTATTGATTATTACTATGATCAAACTGTTGGTTATTATATTTTTCCTACTCTTAGATTAGAGAAACCAAACTTAGAGACAATAATCAAGAACATGAAGTCTCTCACAGGGCTTTATTTGGATAGTGTGAACATTTCAACTGAAAGTAGTAAATGGTGTGAAACCATATCTCTAGCACTTCCTAAGCTACGTGTGTTGAGTCTATCAAGTTGTGGTTTAACAGGTCCATTTTGTTCATCCCTACCACGACTTCAATTTCTTTCCAAACTCAACCTGAATGACAACCTAATCTCTTATTTGCCTCCCAATTCCTTGGATATTGCCTCTCGTTTGGTTTCTCTCAATTTAGGGTATTGCAATTTGAGTGGAAATTTTCCAACAAAAGTCTTCTTATTGCCCAAATTGAAAAGCATCGACCTTTCATTAAATGATCAACTTATGGTTCAGTTGCCAGAATTTCCATCAAATAGTAATTTAGAGGTCTTATCGCTATGGCAAACAAATTCTAGCGGGAAATTACCAGAATCAATTGGTAATCTTAGGTTTTTGACACATTTATCCATTGTTGATAGCCATTTTTCTGGACCCATTCCATCATCACTTGCAAATCTTACTAATCTTGTGACATTGGATCTAGGGGGCAACAATTTCAGTGGTATAATCCCTCCATTTCATAGATCTGGTGTTCCTAATCTTTCATATCTCTATTTGTCTGACAACCTGCTTTCTGGACATGTACATTCTTCTATATTTACTCTGCCATCGTTGAAAACCTTGTATGTTAGCGGAAATCAATTGGTTGGTGAAATTGATGAGTTTATGAATGCATCTAGTTCGTTGATGAAAATTGTGGATTTGAGCTATAACTACTTAGGAGGATCCATCCCTAAGTCAATCTTTGACCTCCCGATGCTTGAAATGCTTTATATTGGCGACAATAGATTCGATTCTATGAAGCTCGACATGTTTTTCCAAGCCAAGAGCTTATTGAGTCTTGACCTTTCCAGTTTAAACTTGTCAATTGGAAGCAACAACAACAAAATCCCTATTCTTTCCCAATTAGAGGAACTAATTCTATGGTCCTGCAATCTTACTGAATTTCCAGAAATCATCAAAACACAAAAAAGGTTGGCTTTTCTAGATCTTTCTAAAAACCGACTCCGTGGCTTTGTGCCTAATTGGTTGTGGAAGAGCACTCTTCGATCCTTATCTCTTTCTTTCAATGCAATTGATTTTCCAAAAGAAATTCGATCCCTTTGTTGATGTAAACTCCTCTTTTCCATTGCTACGGGGGTTGTATGTAAGCTCCTGTAATATAAGTACGTTTCCACAGTTTCTAAAGAATCAACTGAACTTAGAATATCTTGACCTTTCAAATAACCAAATAGGTGGCACGGTACCAAACTGGGTGTGGAAGCAAAGTTTGCGATCTCTGGATCTTTCTGAAATTCGTCTCTCATATTTGGACCAATTTTCATCCAACCAATCTCTAGCTTATTCACAAGACTCCTCTCCAAGACCTATATGCAATTTGAGTCAACTGCAGAGTTTCAATGCATCTTATAACAATTTGAGCGGCCCAATTCCGAATTGCTTGGGAAATATCAGTACTCTCCAATTGTTGGACCTGCGAGGAAATAACTTCAACGGAAACCTACCAAATTTTGCAGAAGCAACCCAACTAAGTATACTGAAAGTAAGCGATAATAGATTGGAAGGAAAGTTGCCAAGATCATTAGCTAATTGCTCACAGATTTTTGTTTTGGATGTGGGAAACAACAGGATGAATGACACATTCCCTTTTTGGTTGGGGAAATTGCCTTCGTTAGAGGTTCTGGTATTGCGAGAAAATAGATTTTATGGTCAAATTAAACAATTATTTGAACATGAAAATGTTTTCCGTGCATTGGATGTACTTGACATTGCTTCTAACGACTTCTCTGGTGAACTATTCCTTGATTTCCTTCAAGCTACTCAACTGAGGTCACTCAAAATCAGTGGGAACAAATTGGAAGGGAAGTTGCCAAGATCATTAGCCAATTGCACAAAACTTGAGGTTTTGGACCTTGGAAACAATATGGTTCATGACACATTTCCTTATTGGTTTGGGAAGTTGCCATCTTTGAAGGTCCTCATTCTACGAGCCAATAGATTTTACGGTACAATCAAAATTTCTGGGAGTACTGAAAATGTTTTTCCAATGCTACACATCTTGGACATTGCTTCGAACAACTTCTCAGGTGAGTTGCCAATCCAATTTTTCCGGTGTTTGAGAGCAATGATGCAGATCTCTGATGGCAGCAAATCTAAGCTAGGTTATATTGGAGAGGATTACTATCAAGACTCTGTGACAATTGTAAATAGGGGGTTTGAAATATTTTACCAGAAAATATTAAATATTCTTGCTTGTCTCGATGTTTCCAACAATAATTTTCATGGACGGATCCCAGTAGAGTTAAAATATCTCAAATCTCTCAGAGTGTTAAACTTCTCCCACAACAGCTTCATTGGCCCGATACCATTAGCTCTGGAGAACCTAACAGAGCTCGAGTCTTTGGACCTCTCACAGAACAGATTCTCAGGAAAGATTCCTCCCCAGCTTACGAGTCTGACTTTCTTGGCGGCCCTAAACCTGTCCTACAACCAACTTGAAGGCATCATACCACAAAGCAACCAATTCGGTACATTTTCAAATGATTCTTATCGAGGAAACCCAAGATTATGTGGGCCGCCTTTGACAAAGAAATGCGGTGTTTCATTAATGCCACCTCCAAGTGAAGATGTAGATTCAGGGGCAGATGGTATATCTACTTGGAAAATTGCTTTGATTGGTTATGGTAGTGGATTGGTGATTGGGTTAAGTGTCGGATATATAGTGCTGAACGAGGTAGGAAACAAATGGCTTGACCGTTTCAAAAGGAAAGGGAAAAGGACTCGGAGAAGATCTTGGTGACTCCATCAGAAATTCAGAATTCATGTTTGAAAGTCAGCTCAGCAGGTAAGCATTTGCTTTTGAAATTTGGCAGTCTTTTTAAATTTGAATAGATAGTTGGTGCAAACTATGATATTCTTTGAAACATTTCTAATTAACCTTAACTTATCTCTAAGTACAAGGCTTACGATCATATCAGATTTGCTCTAGTAATAATGACTTTCACTATATCGATGATTCTGTTATAATTTTGCGCTGCGGGAACACTGATGCACTTGAAATTGCAGCTTCCTCCTAGTATGGATTTGAGTATGACTGAAAGGACTACAATTCAAAATGTTTAGAGTTCAGTGAAGAACAATGAACCAGAGAAGAAAGCTAAAAAGATGCAAAATTGGGTGGAAAATCTGCAAGAGATTCAAAGTCATTGGAAAAGGAGGATAGGTAAACCGGAGAGTAGACGGAAATGAGATTTGAG
This sequence comes from Microcos paniculata, assembly GCA_030664755.1. NCBI lineage: Eukaryota > Viridiplantae > Streptophyta > Magnoliopsida > Malvales > Malvaceae > Microcos > Microcos paniculata. Next base: position 6,372,620 of record CP131462.1, on the reverse strand, counting down.
ATGAGAATGGGAATGCTGTTGAGATTGAGTCCAAGATGATGCTGGAGAGGATATCACATGACTGTTAATCCACCTCAAAATTTCTGCTCTAGGGGTCATCTTTTGAAGTCAAAACGTTTTGAGTCGCTGCCCTTCTTGCCCGACGTGGTTTTTTTCATATCTGAATTCAAGGTATGCATATATCTCTGTTTCCAAGATGATAGGTTTTCCTCGAAACTCTTATAGCTAATCTCCTTTGTATTTTTTTTTTCTTTTAGATTTTAATTAAATCTCCTTTGCTTTTCTGCTTCTGCATTTACACATAAACAACGATGTTTTGTTGTATGCTAAGCTCTAATGCTATAAAATTGCAATTCTAAGCCTTTGTCCACATAGATTAGAGATTAACTAGTAAACAAAGGAAGGCGGTACGTACAGAGCAATTTTTAACACCCTGAATTGACCCAACAAACATCCTGATGGTCTAAAGTCGGCATACTAACGTTCCTATATATATCAGCAAGTGGACTTGATTAACTGATTCAATTTCATAGCCTTCGAAGAAGAATAATTAAAAGCTTCCTAAATTTGAACACCCTTTCGTTTAAATATATTGAAGATCACTTGATTGTTTCTGGTAAAAGCAATTTCGTCCTTGCAGTTTTCATGCAGATAATTTGAGAGGACCATATAGCTCCTGCAGTTTGTCTCATATTGCTCTGAAAATAAAGCGTAGATGGCTGCAACACACTTCATAAAAGATATGAATGATGAAAAGAGGCTTATTCTGCTCAGTCTTATCTTAAGAAATTGCTGCTTCTACTGCATCCTATGCCCAATTAATTACAAGCAAAAGATCTTTCTCCTCCCAGCTTCAAAATTTTGCAGGAGATTGGTGGTAATCATTCGCAATTGGAACTGAAAACCAACCGCAGCAGGATCGAAAACTTGTATCAAGTATCAAAGGTGACCAATTGACCAATCACCTGGTAGTAGCAACATATATAAGACTGCTTTGAAGGGAAAAATGCAGGAGCCGCTAAAGGAACTTGGTTGCTTCTGATGATGAACGCACATATACTTCGTTATTATTCAAGTAAATCCTTCCAATAATTTATTTGTATTAAATAGAAAAAAAAAAGTGCCATTACTATATGTAGTCAAATTTGCTAATAGAAATTATAGGATTTGAATAACAAAAATGATAAAATGTTGATAACTACGTAAATTTCCCCTTTTTCTTCCAAAATCTAATTACATTTTCAGTTGCAGCCTTCCAGGGAACAAACTCGTCTGGTGGCATCTTGGTAGGCGATCATCTTCCTCTGCAAATGAATTACATACGACGAAGGTATCTGTTGTCACAAAAAATCTCCTGGCCGATTTGCGGGCGTGCCAGTTGCTTTTGTTCAAAAACAACAAAAGTGAAAGAGAAAGATGAGAATGGTTGGGTTCTAGTTTAAAGTCACAGTCGGACTGTTTAATACATTAAACCTACTGAGTAATTTGCTTGATTGCTTGCGAAAGAGAAAGAACAAGATTGAAAGTAGAGAACTTTTTATTGCAACGAGAAAAGAAAGCCGATGAAGGCTTAATCGATGAAATAATAAACGAAAACAAACAAGTCAACCAGAGTGATAGGAAGATGAAAGACAAGGACAAGGGAAAAGAGCTTTGAAAAAGCTTTGAAGAAACACTAAAGATTGAAAGCCATCGGGCAGTACTCCATGTGTTGGGAGGTTTTGTGTAGATGATTGTTCGTGTCTTCAGTTGTTCTAGGATGAGGCTTATATAGCCCTCACAGCTCCCAATCAACTCCTCTGAATCAGCTCATTTTGATTTTCAAATCTCAGTCTTTAAGACTGAATCCCTTTGATTTCGCTTGGCTTTGAATTGGTCTTTCCAATCTTTCAAGATTGGTGCGGCCTTAATTTGGATTTAGGCCGTTGACCTTAAACTAATAATCCATCCTGCTAGTCCGATTTATAGGCCGATCAGCCTACATAAGCTAATTATTTCTTTTTCCTAAAAAATGTAAATTGTGGTACAAACAGTATCAGTCTGGATTATGAAGTCTAATCTGAATATATTGTAAATGGGAACGCCAAGTGAACCAATTAACACAATTTCATGACGATAGGAAGCTAATACATATTGTTTGAATGTACTGTATGTTCTCGTAGGGAATGGAAGTGCTTGCAAACTTTTGATGGTATTCTACGCTTAAACTACCAGCCATTTTTGGTGTTGTCGTTTTTCTGGTAGCCAACTTGACACTCTAATTATGTACTATGTTCTTACTTTTTAAATAGCTGATGAGGGTTTCTGTTTTGAAAGTTTTGTGCGGCTGAGAAAGATAGTTGATGACTTGGGATTTATGAAAGCCACATTGGACAGAGTGATTGGGCATATCTGAAGACTCCTCCCATGTAGCTCAATTGCTCTTTTGAGCTCTATTTCTAATCCGAAGTGTGAGTACCAGTTAGAGAATTCCTTTATTCTACTCGGTTCAGTGATTAGAAAATTTCAGAGGGGAAAAAAGCATGCAAAGAATAAAACTGTTTTACGGACCAAAATTGCGATGTCTTGATAGAAAAACGAAAAAAGGATTCTTGAGTTTAAGTTCAGGTTTGGTTGCTGGCTTGGCTGACCTTTTCATTTTGGTCTTGAATGCAGAAACCATTGTTGTTTCCGATTAGAGATTGTTCTTCTCTTTGTCCCTCCGGCCTCCTCCGGGAATGCTTTCTACGCTGACGGATCAAATGTTCAAATCTCGCACCTTCTGCTAGTGGTGCCCACCAAAATAGAACTGTCTGAGGGCCTACAGCTTTGAACTCTGTTGAAGCACCATCGACTAATAGATCTTGACTCTGTGAAATTGGCTGTCACAGGAGACGGGAACTGTGATCTGAACAAATTATTGACCATTGTTGAAAGTTTTGTGAAGTAGAGTGCTTGTACTCTCAAAGTGAAGACATAATTTTTTTAGCAAATTTGTGTTTCTAGTATTCAAGACGAAGTGAAGACATTTTTGTTTGTACCAGCAGAAAACAAAGTAAACACTTTCTTTCTTTCATGTAAACACTTATTTAAAGTGCAGTTTGCATTTTATTATTCAGGACAGGGGTGAAGTGAATGTTTGAGCACCTATCACATATCTGGATTAAAATTCAACGAAGTATATTTTATTCTGCAAATAAAGATTTCTTTCTTTCTTCAGAGAGAGGAAATAATGATTTTTAAATACCTTAACTTCGGATTTGAGGGGGAAAAAAAACCTTACATTATTTTGAATAAATTGAATACATCTCATTGAGTTACTCCCCCCCCCCCCCCAAAAAAAAAAAAAAAAAAAAAAAAAACCTTAAGGGAAACCATGAGGAACTAAACATATTTCTTCGAATTTTTTTTCAAAAAAATAAATAAATAAAGACTACTGAAAACTTTCAAAATAGCCAAAAATGAGTTTACTCCTTAGAAAGGATGGTAGAAATGCTTAATAAGGGTGAAGAAAAGACTTTGGAGAGAATAACGGATGCAACAATTTATTCGAAAAGTCTACATAAGGAGACATATGAACTAACAAAATCACAATTGCAAATTGCAAATGCCTATATGAGCACGAATACACATGCTTGCAGCAACAATGATTTAAAAAAGCTCATCACTGCATAATCTAAAATCTTCCCAAGCTCTGGAAGGAATAAATGCATTTCCTTTGATAACAAGGCATACAGAGAAGTTAATCTTCCACTACAACAGTAAACAAAGAAATGAACATGTTCATGGCTGCAGGAATTGAAGTAAAACATCAATGAATTTTATCTTTTACCCTCTTCAGCCATCTTTTTACGTATCTCATGAGCAGTATTAAACATGCCAAGGGTAGGTTGGTTGCATACAAAGCACTTCTTGTTCTTCTGATGATGCTGAAAAACAAAACATACAACAGTTAGTCAACTCGCATTTCCAATGCAAATAAAAATGTAAAACATGATAATGACAAAACACACAAGGCTGAATATGTCCTATTCCTATACCTAAAAACAACTTTGATCATAAAAAATTCTTTCCATAGAAGTAGCCAAGAATGCTTTGGCACCAAAAAACGCTTGAACAGCGAAACAAAAACTAACAGTTATTTAACCTAGCACAAGGCTTTACCTTCAAAGCACAATGCTCACAAAAGTAGTGTTTGCACTTAGTGACAACAGGATCCACAAAAGGCTTCCGGCAAATAAAACATGCAAAGGGCAACGAATTGTCGTCGTCGTCATCACTCTGGTTTACCCCTGCCTCCTCCTCATCATCATCCCCACCCAAAGCCAGATTTCTCTTCCTCGCTTTCTCTGCTTCTTCCCAATCTTTCTCTAATTGCCATCCAGGCTTGTAATCTCCACGATCATGCATAAACTTGCATGAATCCCCGTAACCACAATAACCAGTTTCTTTATAGTCTTTGCAGATGTCTGGCTGATAATCAAATCTTGCTGACACCCTGATGTGGGCAGAAGCCCTAAGAGGTCCATGTGACCCACCAGCCTTCTCACTGGCCACTGTTTGCTCCCTTCGAAACCCAGCCTTATGATCCACATAGCCATGCATTCCTGTATACAACTTCTCGCCCCCAGAACTTGTGCTTTTCCCCTTCAAAGCTTCATCTGCTCTTTTAAGAATTTTCTCACGAACAGCTCGAGCATCTTTTGTAAATTCAGTCTCGGTTTCTAAGATAGCTGTTGCTCTGCTATCATTTTGAACTTGAATTTCCTTTGAAGATTCAAATTGGAAAACTGGTTTGTCGGACTCTGTATTTGGTGCTGCAGCAGCAGCAGCAGCACTCTTGGATGGTCCAGTTGAAAAGTACAACTTATTGTCAGCTTTCACAGCCTTTCTCTGATTCTGCAACATAGATTCCTCACTTCTGGAGTCTTCATCTTCATCATCATTTATTGTCCTTTTCCTTATGTTTTTGCCCTTTGTCGGTTTCCTAAAGAAATTGCAGACTGTAAAATCAAAGAGTTAGCTACACAAATAAAATAACCATCTATACCTCTAAAATACTGATAAATGAACATTTGTTACCTTGTTCAGACTGTTGAGGTTCTGTCTCAGATTGCTGTGTTCCTTTTCCTGGTGATTGGGGCTCACTTGGCTCTGTCATCTTTATGAAGTGAATCTTAGCGGACGGGTTTAGGACAATTAGTACTCAACAACTACGGCTAGAATAGGGTTGATTGTAGTTGGAACAATATAAAAAGATAATTTGGGCTGATTATGAGGAAAACTTAATAGGAAGAAATCTTAAACCAAATAGAATAAGGAAAACTTAAACAAAATAGAATTAATTATCTAACTATCTAACTGATATGCTGCATCAATCGAGTCAATTAAGATGAACTCCAATTCGGACACAACTGTAGCTCCAATCACCTGAAAGAAGGTTTTACACTAACATCAGTCAAAATCCTTATCACAAACATTAACTAGACCAATGAATGATACATGATGAACGCACACACTAGTACCATAAGTAAATTTCTTTAGATATTAGCATTATAAAAACTTTCTATTGGACAGAACACGAAATCCCATCCTTACTTTGGAACGAAAATTTCCTCTTTTTTATCGTTAATTATTCTTTGCAATCAACCAGAGACTATAAAACCCAAAATTCTATATTAACTAATAAGAGGGAAATTTACCTCAAGAGCACGTTTTCTCTGGAATCCATCAGCCATCCATCCTACTTTTAAATGCTGACCTAGCTATTTTTCCTTTAGGGAATCTCTCGATTCTCAACGACAAGCACCTGGGTTCTTCCTGTTTTGCCTCTGAAATCTGACACTGAAGGTAATCAGCTTTTTGGCACACAGAAACTTGAGAGATAAGGCAGGAGTATCAAGTGTTCAATCTATTGTATTTGGCCTCTTTCACGTCTATTTCTAATAAGCAAGGGAAAGCCTCGGGCTTGAATTAATTTGTTTTGAAAAGGAGAGAACAAGGCGAAGGGAGAGTATGGAAGGGAAGAATATGAGGATATATATAGTAATTTAAAGGAAGAGCACATTGAAGAAAGCGAAAATTGGTTTAGAGAAGCAAAAGGAAAGTATGGAGGTACGCGGCGGAGCGGAGGTGCAGTATTCTCTTCCCTCCGTTATTTCCAGAAACCCCTGAAAGAACACGTAAAATTCGGGTTTGAAGAAGCCGACAACGCTGAGCCATATTGGACCCGGATCCATCTAGGTTGGGCCTTTTGACCCAAACTAAAGGATACGTTGGGCCGCTTTGGCGTCTTTGTGGACTTCCCTCACATCCCACAATAAATAAAATGAAGAATAAAAGAGAATAGTAGTTCAATTAAAACTCCATTTATACCCCGAGTGGCTCATTCTTATTATTTTATTCTGATAGGGATTAGTCTTGAGCCAAGATTTAGAGATATCCTTGGTTTGAAAAAAAAGAAACTGATTACAATATTCAATGTATATTCTGAAATTTGGATTAGTTCTTGGAAGTATTCTGTACACTAATTAACTCTTGTTGACTCCAAATTACTATCATGGATTCGTGAGTGTGGAGATGGTGAAACAAGCAGAGGCCATAACAAGCTTCTTTCCTTTCTTGGCATCCTTAACCTTACATGTTGCCTTAGAATCCCATTGATTGCTTTCAAATAGTTGCTGGAGTCATGATTTCTCAAAGTAGAACCTTCAGAGCCATAGGCTTGTAAAATATCAGAGAGAGTTTCAACGGGATGAGGACAATTAAGGAAGGCTCTGGTGGCATTGGAGCAGTTTCCACATTTAGAATTGGAGCAATCCAGGGAATAAAGAGCTGACCCTGGAGGAATCCACGGATGTGGGGTTGACAACTTTTCATTTGGTTGTACATTGAACAGTTTTCCTAGTGGGGAGTACAAAGATTTCTGCATCAGGTCAAAACTAACAATTTTAATCAGACAAGGATGTGAAGCCAAGGAACTACTCAAAAGAGTAAGAATCAAGACTAGATAATCAGGATAATTGCAGGAGAAGCATCTGGGGACAATGTCCCGATGCATAATTAGATTGCAAATGTGGCTCTCATCCAACATCAGTACATCAAAAAACTTCTGGCCTCCACAGAGCACAAATGGTGAGCCAAAAGTCAACACTGGCTCAAGTGTAGAAGGCCTGATAACATTCCTGATTAATAGCATCAAGCTAATTAGTACCAGACGCTTCCTCCCAAGTGAACTAATTTAGATAGTGACTGTAGAAAACAAATTTTTATAGCTATAAAGGAGATTTTAAGATCGGATATTGCTTATGGTATCTTCTATCAGTGATTTTCTTCTTGAAATTTTACTTGTGTACAGAAAAGGTTGCACTCTTGGACTTCTGTCCTTTGTTAGTATTGCTCCCTCGGTACCCTGAATCAAGCTCTGTTCAATATGAGCTGCTTCTATGACAGGTTGTTTTTTTCTGGACTTCTAAGATTTCGTTTATGTGGTGGATTCGAGTTGATTTCGAGGATGACTAACTATTCTTCAATCTTCACTGTTGGACAATTTTTCTGACAGCCAAAAAGTTGGGGAAGAAAGGGAGCTGAGCACCAGAAGTTGGGGTGTTAGGCAAGAGACTAAACAGAATAAAAGCCCCTTAAATTCCCACTAGGTGAAAGTGACTCACAAGCTCATTACAGAGAAGAACAAATCCGGTTTCCCAGCACATTGCAATAAAAACTGGATTCATTGCCACAAAGGAGGTTGCTTCTCTTACAAGTCATTGCCATGCTCGAAAACTGACTAAATCGACAAAACTACCATGCTCAAAGAACTAAAACCAACACTACTCATTAAGAATTTAGCATTCAAAATTTCAGATTCTAATATAATTTCAACATGGCAAACCCTGCTAACTTCTCCAAAATTTCTTACCTAAACAAAAGCCTACTTACTTAGCTGCCGAAGTCCTTCAAATTACAGGAAACAGAAACAGAAACAGCTTACAAAGCTGACAATGCACGCTTTGCCTATAAACACTGAAACCACCCAATTCAACTCCATTACGTTAAAATAGAAAGTGCAGTCAATAATGTGGAAGACAGCTAAAGAAATTGCTAACAATCAAGAGACAGATTGAGCTAACTTGAAAAATCTCATCACCAAGCACATAACTTTGCCAATTTACAACCTTATCATGACTGGGGAAACTAGGCTCTCAGTATACAATATTGAATGAAACCTCTGGCCCGAATCCATGACCGCAAGAAATTGAGACGTTCCGTCTCTAGGATCATAGATGACCAACTCTATTCCATCATAATCGATTAAAACTTGACCAGTTTTTGTATAGCACAATTCCCTCCTCCAGACTCTAAAATCAGGCAACTTGTCTACCCCAACATTGAACACTCTAGTCCATGATGACACATTCCTGTCATATTCCTTCGTTATCCATCCCTCATACAAGCTTTGGCCGCTTCTACAGAACAGGCAAAGGCAATTACCCGAAACCCCCAAAATCGCGTAGGATGCAGTCCTTTCTATATGATCCGGCATTGGCACTGTTTTGCTGAATTTTTCTATTGCCAAATCAAATGAAGCGATCACATAGGATCTTTGATTAGCAGCAATTGGCTTTCTCCCAAGCCAATGAAGTTGTCCATACAGAAAAATCCCATATCCATCCAATAGCAAGCCAGATTGGAGATCCAGAATTCTTCTCCAAGAATTGCTTTTCAATGTAAAAACTTCAGTTGCACTAGAAGCATTGTTGTGATCATCAACAAGAGGAATAACAAGTAGGACAACTTTGTAATGATTAGAGGAGTCATCAAAGCCAAAACCAAAACGAAATCGAAACCTATCAGGATCATAACTAGGAAGCTTTGGCAATTCCCTGGATTCCCTGCTAGATGGATTCCATAAGATGAACTCATCATTGTCAATGAACAAGCATATCAAGCCATGACAAGATCCCACAAGCTTAATTCCTAATTCAGGAGCCTTCTTCATCTCTTTCGGATAAACGAGCTCGAATTTAGCTTTGCCATCACCAGCTCCGTAAGCTTCAAAGTCTATTGCTTGAAGAGGTTTCGAAGAAAGAAGGACTGTCTTGCTTCCATTCTCAAATTGTCTCATGTGCACTCTTGCAAAACGAGGATGTGAAATCAAAGTACCCCATTGCTTACAAACAGACTTGAATTTAATCAGATTCTTTACCGGTACCTTCAACAGTATATTGATAACAATGTCTCCAGGGAGGTGACAGGTAAATTTCCTGGTTCCTTCAGTTCTACTTTCTCTTCTTGTTGTTTTTGCCTCTGGAAACTTATCCATTCCAGCCACAGTGGACCAACTGTGCAAAATATTAGAAAATAAACCTAATTTTCACCTTTTCTATAAACCAAACAAAAAAAAAATCCATCATGGAACATAGAAACTGATTGCATCTTCCCACAGAAGAATTAACAGTAGAGATTAATCAAGATAAAGAAAATACATATAGGAACTGACACCGTCTTCTTTCTTACATTGATTTATATTATAAATAAATTCACTTATGTTGCATATAAAAACATATAAGAAAGAAAAAAGGAGGACAAACTTCTTACCAAGAAAAGAATTAAAGCCTTGGAGGGTGAAAGAACTGAACTTGAAAGAAAAAAGAGAGTAAAATAAGACGACTGGATTGTTTTTATTATAAACGTTGGAGGATGAACATCAAGTTGTTCAAGCAAGAGAGCAGAAAATCTGCATGAATTTTGGGTTAGGTGAATTTGTGAGAGTCATCATCACAAATATTGCATATCTTGGGATTCTTGGAAAGTTTAATTTATGCAGAATCATAACTTAATTTGGTAATATTGTTGAGTTCGTCTTCTTGAATCTTGCACTTCAAGGAAAACCAAAGGGTTTTAATTACGTTTTTCTCTCAAAAGAATATTGTCTTACCAAATATAAAGTAATTTATACTTTTTATTTTTTTTATACTATCATAATATAAGGAGTTCCTAATTTTTGTCCCCCTTAAATATAGTAACAAAATAAAATCAAAACCTTTTACCAATGTATCGCAATCTGATGATTACATCAAAAGAAACCCAAAAAAATAAAAATAAAAATAAAGTAGCAGCAGTCAAAACAATGTAGGAAATGCAAGAGACAGAACAACATAACTTTTGTCTCTCAAACTCATTTCTTTCTCCAATTCCTTCTTCAACGTCATACAGGATTTCCTCCATTGGTAACATCATGAAAATTGGGAGAAACGAGACTTTCAGAGTAAATAATCGGCTGAAAATAATCCCCTTCATTGCGGATTGTGAAATTTTTGATCGTCTGCTCTTTTGGATCATACATAACAATTCCCATCCACTATGATCTATTAAACTTTGCCAGTTTTTGTATAGCATATTGCGTTCTGCCAGTATTCGTATCCAGGCAAAGGGTCAATTGGGTTACTGAACAATCTGGTCCAGAGGACTTCACACCAAGTTCCTTCATTAGCCACCCCTCATAAAGATCTCCATGGCATTCAAAGAACAGGCACAGGCAATTTCCTGAGACTCCCAAAAGTCATAGCTCTGATCTTGCAAACGATCTGGCACTGCCACCGCCTCTTCAAATTTCTCTTCTGCTAAATTATTAAGAGACAATTACCATAACTGGAGTGAGACCACTTACTTGTCTCGCTAACCAATGCAGTGATCCGCTTAGGAAAATCCCATTTCCTTTCAGTTCAACGCCAGGTTGAAGATCTGAAATTCGTCTCCAGACATTGGTTTTCAAAGAAAGGACTTCGACTTTAGTTTCAGCAGATACATTAGCACGACATGAACTAACTCTTAAGAATTTGTAATCATCTGTCAAGAAATCGTAGCCAAGACCAAAAGAGAATGTGCCATCATTAACAGAAGTTGGTGCTGGCATTGCCCTTGATTCCCTTGTGGATGGATTCCATAAGATGAACTCCTCATCATCAATGAGTAAACAGACCAAGTCATTGCAAGACCCCACCAAGTCTACATCAAATTCCTCTGGATCCTTGTTCATTGCTGCTGGATACTCGAGCCGTGTTATCACTTTGCTGCCGTCTTCAACACCATTATAAGTTTCACAGTCTATTGAAACAGGAGGATTAGAAGAGAGAAGGATTCATGTTGAGGTTGATCTGGCTCTGATTTTGTGATTGGACAAGTTGCAGCTTGGCAAACTGAGGATCAGAGATCAAAGATCGCCATGGCTTGCATACACACTTGAATCGAAGTAACATTTGACTGGTAGCCTTGACAGAATATTTACTGTTATGTCATGAGGAAGTTGACAGATTGTTTTCCTTCTTCCCGTGACTCTTTTGAGACATTGAATCGGCTTTCTTCCCCACTTCCCCTTGCTCATGCTGCAACAGCATCTTGACTTCTCAAGCTTCTAAATGGGTTTAATTTTGGTTTCCCCAATTGGGTTTAGTTTACTGCTTTAAAATTGGCAACTAGTTTTAAATTTTGGACCGGAACACTAAGTCTAGGATTTGGTGCTTTTTAAATCAAGCTTTGTTTTAACTTGTAGGATGCTTCCATATTGACTGGCCTGGGTCAATGTATATATACTTTCCAAGTGTTGATGTGGCTGAACTAATAGAGAATTCAGGCCATTTGTAATAAAAAAAATCATCTTGTCGGCAATTATTGAAAGTTGAAACAGAGTCGTGGAGTTATCCAAAATGCCATGTTCATGGTGGAAAATTGGCTTTTCTGCAACATCTTGTAGATAAATTGAAACAGAAACTGGTTTCATTTTCACCATTTTGCTGTTTATTCGTATAGGAGAGAGTTTCTCTTTTGCCATGTTAAGTGAAAACTTTGCATTTAATATTTTTCAAGGTAATTTACATCTCCATAGCCAATGCAACGCTAAGGTTAGTCCTGAAAATTTTTCTTCATGTTTATCCTACTGCTTCCTATAATCCATCCGATACTTCTTCATATATGAATTTAGAGTTTTGATCAATGCACTCTCTTAAATACTGTTCTTTATTTACTAAAAGTGAAGAAAAAGGTCGGGAAAGAAAGATGATTCTTGCCAGAGAGCAAAATAACAATGTACATATCACAATATATTATTAGATGAAGGATGAAAAAATATACTCATTGTCAAGGAACAGTCAGACAAGAATACATTCATAAAATCCTAGGGTATTTTGCATGAGTTAACCGGCCTATTAAACCTTAGAATAGCAATAATTAACTGAAATCTGTGTACTATGATGCAATATCCGTAACTCAATAGAGAAAAAGATGTTTATACTTGGTGTAGGTGCCGATAACACTCATCTTAGAACAACATTCAACTTGTTCTGCACTTGTTCTCGCATGTTCCACTGCATTCACAATCATATACATATTTTAGACCAAATTGTCTTACCTTTACCTAGGGAACACTTTTGAAAATTATTAATAATGCCAATAATAATAATACCAAAATGAAAGCAAAGCAATACCTGCAGCTCATTAATCTCCTCATCTGTAAGTGAACGCTCCATTGACCGGTATGCAATCCGATAACAATGACTTGTCATCCCTTTCTTGTTGGTAAAGTTATCTATCAAAGTCACCTGGTAATCACAAAACAAAATACTATCTATCAAACATACCTACCACAGAGACCCTAAAATGCTTCATAATAAGATTGTTGAAAGATTTTAGGTAATAATCCACAGTTTAATTACAGTTAAACATGTAACAAAATCTAATCATAAAGGAGCAATCAAACACATTCATCTCTGTCAATAGACTCCATAGCTTTTCCATCAATTGGATAATCACAATATTTAGAAACTGATAATTTGTACTCCATAAGACATTTGCTCAGGAAAATTTACCATTTAGATGAACATGTTTATATCCTCATAAGATATTTCTAGCCAAAAGATTTAAATTGCATACCTCCTCAACAAGATCCCCAGCTATTCCTCTTATTAATTCACATAAATTGTTCTCAGTAAATGACTCATTGATCCAAAAGCTCATATCTTTATAACAGGGAGGATACTGCAAAAACAATTGTGGTGTCAACTCATGTTCCTCTAATAGGGGTATCTAATAATTAAAAGAATATACTGTGGAAAGGATTCAAAGAAATCATTTGCTTAATTTATACCTTTGAAAAGGGTTTAAACTTGACACCCATTTGACGTTGGGAAAACTGCATTCAAGTATAATCAGATCCAGATTAGGTGAAGATACTAAAAATTAGGAATCCAAGAACTTCAAGATCCAAATCATGAAGCCACATTTTGAAGCTACCTGTGAGGTAAATCGCTCATCAGTTGTCCAAAACAGCCGAATATCTGGAATGTCAAATAAAACCATTGCCAGACGTTCCAATCCAAGTCCAAAAGCCCAAGCAACATTGTTTGATCTACCATTACTCTTCAAAATTTCTTGCTCCATCACCCCACAACCCAAAACTTCCATCCATTTCTCCTGAGAATTGATGTAGGTGGCCGGTAAGTTAAACTTGATGCTAAAGTTACCACATGCAATAGTCATTGATTTAATAAGATTTAGATTAAATGGCCAATTAATAAAAGTGAAAATAAGCACTAACAAGTAACAACACAGAGTACAAACATGCAGACATAAGAAACATGTAAATGTTGATTTAGCTTAATGCAGTTTATGGTTACAAGAATAAGTATATGTTCACCCTCTAAATTATTTGCTATCAAACAATCATAAAAGAATAAATAACAAATGACGGCATTGCAACAAAGCAAACAATGGAAAAGAAAAAAGATAAATAAAAAAATTCTTCAGACTGAATGATGCAACCTAAAGAAAGCACCTATTCCTATAAAAAAGGGACACTGAGAATACCTTAAAGTAGATTTCAAGTTCATAAGAAGGATTCGTAAATGGAAAATAGGCATCAATCCAACGCATCTCCACAGCACCTGGAATGTTAACAGATTGAGGCTAATTGGCTTTCACATATAGCAGTCCTTACAAAGTATATAACAAACCCCATATGTAAACATTTGAAGACTTAACTTCATAAAGTTTTGCAAGTCATCTGTATTTTATAGCAGCTAGTAGATACTTCTTTCTATAGATAATCTATTATTGCACATAGGTCCTAATATCTTGCTCATTGGTACATATATCTCTATTCTATCTCCTAAAAAGATGCAAATCTCCAAATATTTTCCTCTCAAAAAGTTGTCACTTGCACCCCTCCCCAAATTCAATAAGGCATTCATGATGTCCATAAAGATCTTCATTCAATATGGAATATTACTTCTAAATCCCAATATATAAGCAAAATTACCAAATAAGTGACGAGCCAGGCCCTCTAGACTTTTCTTTAAGTCCTCAGCTGCAAATGATGTGGGATCCAGACCTGATCCCTCCCAATTATCTGGAGTAAAAACACGAACCCCTTCCATCTGTGAGGTATATGTAGATACTTTAGACGGAAGACAGAGAAGGAACTTTTAGTTAACAATATAGCCATCCTACACCTGATGTTACATGCTGGAGTCCCTTGTAAGGCCCACCAAATGGATGGCTTTGCTGGGCATGTAACAGGGGATGTAAAATGAACATGTACTTGGAACAATTTCCTTAAGTGAAAAGAATTCTAAAGCTAGTCAAAACTAAAGATATATTCATCAAAAAATGAAACCTGATGAAACACAGGATAATGGGTAGAATCTATTGAATCTCTACGGTAAACATCGCCGGTTACAAGGAAATGAGTGCGCCCCCCTCTTAAGAGCTCTGCTTGATGAGCACTTGTATGACACCTCAGCACAGTTTGAGAGTCAATGTAGTATGTATCATTATAGCTCCTACTTACATGGTCAGCCGGCACCAAGACATCATCGAAATTCTGCAAGAGGGAGATTTATTGTCATACAATAGTTGATCCAAAATTATTCTCTCCCTCTCACTCACTAATCCACCCACACACGCACACCCGGACACACAGGCTCAAGCTAACATGGTAAGGTATATAATTCTACACAAGCTTTGGTTATCTACAAAAGTAAATAAAGAAACAAGCTGAGGTAGAGTTTTTCTTTATTTCTAAAAAAAAAAATTTCAGAGATCCTGGACTAATTATTCTAAAACAGAGGATAACAATAAGTTTAGAGAAACATCTGAGCTCAAAAGCTGTTCGTTTCCCATCCAACAGTGTTAGCCAATCCAAAATAACATAAAAGAGGAAAGGGAAATAGATGGAGTAGTGGACTACATTTTACCTGTTTTACTGATACAATCGGGCAGAGATCATCAAACTTATCAAACATGTTTGGGTAATTAGTATCAAAATACTCATAGATTCCATTCTTCAGAATGCCAAGAGGGTGGTTGTTCCTTCTGTGGAGCTGCATTCCCAGTTTCGAAAAAATTGTGTCCGGGACATTGTTTGTTGGATCATCCCTTACCACATCTACAAATCTCACCACCCAAACATACCAAACCAATCATAAGATTATGTATGGGACATTCAAATCACATTCAACAATAGAATTTAATCACTAACAATTTCCAATCATTCCACAGTATTCCAGGAATGGTGTAATCCACCTAGACTACCACACTACAGACATCTTCCATTCGAGAATATATCAAACAAAAAGACCACAAATTTAAGTTCTTTATCAAATACAGCTTGAACAGGCATAACTTGAAAGCTCAAACACATAAATGCAATTAACCTTTAGTAAAACAGATTAAAACACGGGACCAAATACCCAATACAATCAACAACTTACTAGTATTTGGAAAAGAAAGGCAGGAATTCGATAGAACCATCTAGTCAAAATGCAACATCAGCGCCAATTCAAATCATCCAACTCGAGGAACAGTAAAGAATAAGCATAACAGCCAAGAAAAACTTTAAATTCGAATAAAGACGCATTCTTTTTACCATTTTTAGCAATTTTGATTCCACCAAGCTCGAGCACTGAAGAAGCCACCGGCTGTCTCCACTTTTTCTTAGTAGAAAGAGAAGCAGCAGCAGAAGAGGAGAAGGGTAAGCAAAAAGTGAAGCGTTTGAACCCATTTATGTGGTGAAAAAGTGAGGCTTTAGAGAAGATAGCTGAATGAGCACTTGAAACCACTGCCATAAAGCCTCGGTTTTCAGAAGAATCGAGTGTTCTGTTTCAAAAAAATTGCTGGATTTTGTAGAGAGAAGCTGCACGGCCTGGGAAGGATAAGTCAGTTTTGGCTTGGAAGAGAAGATGGGTTTTTCTGTAATTGAACCTTTTTTTCAGTCCGACTGCTTAGAGAACTTTCTTTTTTCCCCCTTTTTTTTATTTTGTTTCTCTATAGACCAATAATAATAAATGATCAAAAACTCTTTTTTTTTCTATATAAAAAAATATTATTATAAATTCTTTATTTTTTTTTTTGGCCTCATATAAATTCTTTATTTGACAATGAAAATTTATACATTATTTTATTATTAACACACACCAGTAGGGTTTTTTTTTCTCTCTTTTTGGTCCTATATAAATATAGAGTTTTTAATAATAATTATTATTATATTAAAGTGACTTTTGTGTAATAAGTTTGATTTGTGACTTTGGAGTATTAGGTTAGCCGATAGGAGACATGAACAAGAAGCAGCAGCCATTGCCTGATGATATTGTGCCGGAGATTGTTTGCAGACTGCCCGTCAAGTCTCTTGTCCGGTTTAAATGCGTGTCCAAAAGTTGGTATTAGACTCCCAGTTACAGAAACTGCATCTAAAGCATTCCATTAAGGCCAATTGGCTGACATATATTCTGTACGATGATAAGGAATTTCCTCGTAGATTAGAGCTGGATCATGAAGCCCTCGTTAATGGTCATAAAGCAAAGGCCCTGGTTAATGGTCGTAAAGCAAAGGTAAAGCTAACGGCGGATGGCTCTTTGTTTGGCCCGAGGATCAGTGCCAGAGATTTAAAGCTTACCAGTCGAAGGATGGAGGTATGGGGTTCTTGTAATGGCTTGGTCTGCATTCTTGCTCCGAGGATGCTGGTCTTGGCCAATCCATCCATCAGAGAAACCAAGATTATTTTCTACGGTCCTAAGGACAATCTCATGCCATATGGTACTATAGGGGGTGGATTTGGCTATGATACCGTGAATGATGACTACAAGATGATCAAGATCAATCCCGTCATCCATACTGTTGAGGTTTACTCCTTAAAAAGTGACTCTTGGAGCTGCCGACGGGATTTCCCTGATCACAAGCGTACTTGTATTATGGGGAGTGCGAGTCAATACTCGAATGGGGCTATCCATTGGCTTAACTATGAGATTGTTTATGGACAGACACATTTCGGCATCACTGCTTTTGATCTGGCAAAGGAAGAGTTGTTCTATATGCCGACACCAATTGCGGCCGATAAATGGGGGGCGCGTTATAACTTGCATGCTACAGTGGGAGGATGTCTTTGCATAACTCCTGATGCGTCTTCGGATTTTTGGGTAATGGAAACATATGGTGTGAAATTAGAGTGTTGGAAACATATCAGATTACGCTTCAAATTCTACTTCAAGGAGCTGACACCGCTGAACTTTCCAAAGAGCGAAGAGGGTTTGTTTCTAATCGATGGACGATTATTTCTGTATAATTTCAGAAAAGGAACTCGAAGGAAGGTAAAATTTGAACCAAATCCTGGACGACTGAATAGAGCATTTTCATATGTGGAGAGTCTCGTATCACTTGGTGGCAGAAGGATGGCAGAATACCCGGCTTGCTATTCATTGTTATTGGTAACTCTTACTCTTCATTTAATCTTCTGCATATATTTTCTTCTGTTTTTAGAATTAGCTATAATCATCACTTCAGGAATACTTAAAAAGTCAATTATTTTAAGCAATCGACATTGGCGTTTTTTTTTTCCTGTAAATGTTGAATCTTTCTTTCAAGTTTGATGTTGAGATTTATTCTTTGTCCATTCTGTTACTCCATATATATGTATATACATATGACTAGAACTTAATTACATACCTAAAATGTAATTTGTTGATCTAAGTGCAATTTAGTTACTTGAATTTAGTCTAAATGATCCCTAGAGGAGGGTAGAATTCTTGCAACGGTCTCCTCTGTTATACATGTGCCAATTCGTTGATTAAGTTTCACCTGTACTTTTTCTTTATGAGAGGGTGACAAAAAAGTTACTTTGAGATTTTCAACAGAACGCTTGAGAATGGCTTAGAAGATGCAAAATTGGACGATGATATTCTTGCATGCAGCAAGCACCAAGCAGCATAAGGGATTTGGAGAAAGAAATTAGATCCTGGAGGCAGGGGAAAGAGGAGTTCTGTTCTGCTCTGTCTCCAACCAATGGTGGCAAGACTGTCTTCTCATGCTTACGAGTGCTACCTGCCTTGGAGAGTTTATCAGGAAGCACCAATTAGTTTCCTTTTGCTATGATTAAGACATAATTACCTGCTTATGAACCTTTAATCCGACAACTTGTTTTTACTGCATTCTTGCATTAAGCACATTGATTTTACTTACTACAATCTCATTTAAGGTTTTTTTCCCTCTTAATATATAATGTGTTAATGCTTTGAATATATACATTTCCTGTAAATTTACAGTCTCTTTATTCTTCATGACCACATAATTGAGTGTTTCTATGGGTTTAAAATGTAAATCCAGTCCATTATCATTCCCAATTAAACATCAAAACAGGGTTTAAAAAACAGAGATGAACTCAGCAACTTGCTTTGGTTGCAGCTCGCATCAAATGAAGATGCTAGCTAGCGATCATATGCAGAAAAACCAACCCAAATTCACAAGCATTGTCAACAGATACAATTTGGAACTTATAGGAAGCTATAAAGAGAATCAGAAATCTAAACAATTAACAACCGGTAGAATTATATTGTTTTTTATATCGTTCTAATATTTCAAGCTCTTTGGTCTTGAAAAGTAACCCCAAAAAAAAAAAGAAAAAGAAAAACCCTTTCTAACCGTAGACACATTTCTAATGGGCTAAACACTCAAATTACTCTGTAAACTGTATTTCTTTGGACATATTGACCACTAAATTTTTATCTGGGACAATTGACTTCTCAAATTATTATTCTGGAATAATTAACCCCTTAAACTATTATTTTAGAATAATTAACCTCCCAAAACTATTTTTTTAGGACGATTAAGCCCTCAAATTATTATTTTGGGATAATACAGTCCTTAATTTAATGGAACCCTCCATTTTCAAAGAAGTGTTCTATTGAATTAAGGGCCACGTTATCCCAAAATAAAGTTTGAAATGTTAATTGTTCCAAAATGAAAGGTTAAGGGGTTAATTATTTCAAATAAAAATTTAAGAATCAATTTATCCTTTTTGATATAATTTAAAGGTTAATTTGAATATTCAGCTATTTCTAATGGGGTGGTGAATTGATTTCCGTACCAGTGCATAATAAAAACCCTCGCAGGATACTGAAAAAAGTTATGTACATTAATATTATATGATCTCCACCAACTTGCATATGGAATATAATGAAAATATAAATCAACAAAAAAAAAAAAAAAGAAACCTCATGAGAACTTTGACATTTATTGGATGGTAAAGCAATATTAATATATCAATGTAACGTTCCTTAGAGGCTTAGAGTGACTCAAGCTCGGAATGGGTCAACGCTGCAGCACATAACAGTTGCGGCAACCTGCAAGAAATTATATATATAAATATATAATACTAATTAGATAGATATAATTGGAAAAACCTTGTGATTAACTTTGGAAAATTTTAATTAATTCTATAATAATATAATGATAACCCGAACTTTACTTGCACATTGCTCATCTAATATCCAAGTTGATGGAGCCTCTCTTCGAATTCCACCATGAACAGAAATCTTTTCTTTGGGTCTTCACTCTTCAGTTCCATGGATGTAGAAGTCCTTACGTCCAAAATTTTCCTTGAGCAAAATACATCCCATCGTGAAAACAAGAAATTTCAAAAAGGTAAAACCTCAATTGCCATTTTTTTTTGGATAAAATAAAACCTCAATTGCCATTGCCATTGCCATCTCTCTTTTGCTCTTTATTTTCTCTCTTCTCTTAACAATATCTATTCTTGTTTCTCAATGACAAAATTGTTAGCAGGACTTTGACTTTATATAAACTTTGGTGGTGGTCACGTTATGTGAATTTAAAATTTATAATTGGAAAAAATATCTTTGTTACAAATCATCGATGTAATCTCAAGGGACATAGTATCAACTATCATCAAAATTTCTATATTGAGCACAAACAAGTTCAATGTAAAATGTACTTGCAAAAGGTTAGTATCCAAGATTGCCCCATAGGCATTTATGAAAATTTGATCCTTACTTATCTAAGCGGACTTGGGAGACAAGTAATACGATCTTTTTATTGATTAGGAAATTTGGATGAGGTATTTTTTACTTTCATGCCTGTATCTTATAATTGGGCATAGAACTGGAACTCGTTTGACAATCTCCTCAAAAGGAATTTTTTTGTGCCTGATCATGTCACAATGTCCGTGTTTAACTAGGCACAAGTTTTTTGTTTATGAAACCCAACAATGGGTTTCGGACTTTTGGGCCCTATTAATCAGAATCTCATGAAGCCTATTTGCTCATCATTGTGTGCTCTTGTAATAAAACTATAGAAGTACCCAAGCATCATAACATTTGTGGCGAAATCAGGCTTTCGACATAGATAGTTGGATGAAACCAACCCCATTGACCGTGTGGTGAGTACGTTATTGATGCCTTTTCTCTCAGATCATACCAGACTAAACGCCTTGCATCATAATCTATTACAATTTTCCCAGTTGTTGTGTGACATAATGGCTTCTCCCAGTATTTATGTCTAGGAACAGAGTCTCTCTGGAAATTGAACAACCTAGTCCACGAAGACTGCTTGCTGCTATCTTTCAATAGCCATGCCTCCAGACAAGTTTCACCGCAACCATGAAACAAGCATAGGCAATCTCCTGAAATCCCCAAAACTGTCGAATCATCGGTCTCTTCAATATGATCGGGTAGTGGCACCAGCTGGAATTTCTCTTCTGCCAGGTGAAATGAAACAATGACACTTATTGTCACTAAGCCATCACTTTCTTTTTCCCCCAGCCAATGCAACGCTCCATGGAGAAAAATCCCCTGTCCTTCTATTTCAATATCAGATTCAAGGCTTTCGATCTTTCGCCAATTGTTACTCTTCAATGCTAAAATCTCAACTTCATTTTCATTAGAAGCATTAGAAGTACTAAAAGGGCGAGCAACTCTAACCACTTTATAATCATCAGTTGAGAAATCATAGCCAAAACCATAACAGAACGTACCCTTCCGATCAAAAACATTAAGCTTTGCCAATTCCTTGGCTTCCCTAATACTTGGATTCCATAAGAAGGGACGCTCATTCTCAAAAACTAAGCATATTAAGCCATTGCAAGATCCTCCCAATTCAACCCAACCTTCCATCAATTCATCAGAGTCAGGATTCTTCTTCATCATTGTCGGATACTCGAGTTTCAAAACCAATTTGCTGTCATCATCACCTGAACTTTCACAGACTGCTGATTCTAGAGGCTCAGTAACGATAAGAACTCTCTGCAGGCTGCTTAAGTTGCTGCTCCTCTGCAACTGGCTGAGCTGTTGCTTGGCAAATTGAGGATCGGATATCAAAGACCGCCATGGCTTGCATACACACTTGAATTTTAGCAGCGATTTGACCGGTAGCCTCAATAGTATATTCACAATAATGTCTTGAGGGAGTAGAGGGAGGGTCTCCATAGCTGCTTAATCAGATCAACTAGCTCCTCAGGCCCTTAAAATATAGCTAATTAGCTACCAAAC
Source organism: Microcos paniculata (assembly GCA_030664755.1). NCBI lineage: Eukaryota > Viridiplantae > Streptophyta > Magnoliopsida > Malvales > Malvaceae > Microcos > Microcos paniculata. Next base: position 6,350,814 of record CP131462.1, on the reverse strand, counting down.
CATCTTGACCTTGTCTTGAAAGCTTATTCGTAGACTATCAATATATAAATAATTTGGATTCTCACACGGTTTCGTAAAAAGTGACCATTGTTTTAAAGTGTGGTTACTGATATAATAAGATATTTGAACCAAAACATTGGGTGAAAATCCTTCTGCCCAAAAGAATACGTCGGCTTCCATTTTTAATTCTGTGATCAGCTTCTCCACTTCGAAATTTGTAGTCAAAAGCTATTGAATTAAAAGAATAACAATATAACATCCATTGTTGGTTCAAAATTTGTACTACTTTGAAAAATCATAGACTTCTGGTTTGGCTGGCATTATTCACCCCTCACAAGGCAAGTCATAAAATGGTACTTAATCAGTCATTCGAACGGACAGACTTGTGCTTGAAGATAAAAATGTCTTGAGGAAGGAAAACAAAAGCGAAATCCCAAAAGCACGAAATGGAAATACACTAATCCACGTTTCTTATTAAACATAACATTTTGGCATTTTGTTATAACTTCACTTATGAAGCTGCCTATCTTTGCCTCAGTCCTGACGTTGATGTCCTTTCTGATCTTAATGTTTGCCAAGGGGTTTGAGCTCTGCCCTTCTTCCTGGAATGGGAACGAGCCTTTTTCCTTCTTCATGCTCGACCTGAAATTCTGTGAAATGAGGACTTTAGAAATTAAAGAGAAATTTCAAGAATAATAAAATTAAAAAAATGTTGAAATTGGGATTTCATTCGATATAGAAGTATCCATATGGCTAATGAAATTAAAAACTAAGTAAATAAAATAGATTAATTAAACTTACATGATCATAGATGGAAAGCTTGGCCTTTTTGGCGTAGGTAACATATCGCAGAAGATCTTTGTAAGTGTGGAATCGTTGCTCAGTCTCTGGACAAAGGTAGCACTGCAATAATTCTCACGAGTTAATTAATTAATCAAACTCACTAATTTTTCAAACGATTTAATCACTGATTAACACGTAATTATGCATCTAATACGATATTTCTTTTATTTAATTTTTACTAACTTAATAATATCTCTTTTCGTTTTTCATACATATTTATGGTCTTATTGACAGATTGAACATTAAGAGTTCAAGACAAGTGACACCAATGTTACTTAATTACTATTAATTAACTTTAATATTCAACAAGAAGCTTAATAATATTAATATATGATTAATTAGTGTTTGCAAGGATAAAATTCTTAAAATATTACAAATACATGCACACAAACCACGTGGAAATCTATAGTTGGTGATGTCTATTTACGTTTTCTTAATGATACTATATGACAATCATTAACAGAAATAACAGAATATGTAGCCGTTTATTAGTAATTTCATGCATTGGACAATAAGGCCTTGCTTGGTAGAAGAGAAAAGTGAAGAGATGGAAAAGTTAGGAGGGAAAAGTGGAGAGAAAATAAAATTTGAAATGATTGGTAGGAGAGAAATTTGATAGGAAAGAAAATTGGAGAGATTGATGTTTTCTTTCATGCTTCATATTCAAAATCTCTTCAAAGTTGGAAAGAAAAATGAAGAGAAAACAAGTTGAGTCTAATTAATTAAGGTAAAAGTACTTATATATCCTTCATTATCAAAAGCATTCTAACATATAACACTAGTACTCACTAGCATACTAACTCAGGGGTATAATGGTAAAAGCATATTAAATTGATTTTCTTTCTTCTCATTTTTCTCTTCTACCAACCAATGAAAGGAAAAAAATTAATTTTTTCACTCATTTTTCCATCTTTCGTACCAAGCATACTAGAGGAAAATTAATTTTATTTTCCATCTTTTTACTTTTCTTCTCATCCTATTTTCTTTCTTTTCAATTTTCCATCTTTCCTACCAAGTAAAGCCTAAGAGTGTGTTTGGTTGGGATGATGTTACATTACCTGTGGATATAATATTACCACCACATTACCTAGCAATGTGATTTTTTTGGTAATGTGTGCATTTTGTATTTGGTTAGAGGATGGACATCTTAAATTATCATGTTTGGTTAGTGTGGAAATATGACATACATGAATGACAATTTTACTAGTTTGCCCTCACTTATATAAAAAGCTTTTTAAACTTGTATTCTAACTAAATTAATTTAAAGTTAATTTTAATGATTAAATAAACTTAATTAGTAAAATTACAAAAATTGTGTATGATCTATACCATCTTTATCCTTAAATTAAAGTTGTACATAATGAAGTTCTAAGAAGAGTGCCACACGTCAGTTTTTATTTTTTTTTTGTATCTTTTAAATATGTCAATTTTAAATTTTTGGTACTTTTTTAAATGTGAAATTTTTTTAAAAAATAAAATTGTCACTATTATCATTTGAAGTCATTAAATTCATTAAATGTATTTTATAATTAACTTTTAAATTATTTCTATTGATTGAAAAAGGAAAATGAAAGGACATTTAAAAAAATAAAAGAAGATGATGAAGTGAATTAATTTGTATTTTTTTAATGTTCAATGAATTGTTCTTCTTTCATTCATTTTTTGATAAAAAAATCTTTAAAATGAATTTATTATTTTATGAGGATAAATGAAATTGTAAGAAATTAAAAAACTAATTAATTTAATTTTTATTTTTGAATTAAAAAATTAAGATGATGAAACTCAAAAATAAGTTAGTAAAAACATTTCTTCTTATAATTTTATTTTTACTTTTTCGGGTTTTTTTTTTCCTCTTTACTTTTTGATGTTACTAATCATATTAATTCAAAAAAGAGATAAATAACAAGTCAAAATTTAATGTATTTTTTATTTTTTATTTTCTTATCTACTAAATTTATTTGTGTACTTTCTTTCTCTTAAAAAGGAAAATGAAAGGACATTTAAAAAAAAAGAATTTGATGAAGTGAATTGATTTGTATTTTTTTTAATGTTCAATGAATTTTTCCTCTTTCAGTCCTTTTTTTAACAAAAAAACCCTTACTATGAATTTATTATTTTGTAAGCATAAATGAAAAGGTCACAAATTAAAAAATCAATTAATTTAATTTTTACTTTTAAATTGCAAAATTAAGGTGATCAAATTGAAAAATAATTTAGTGAAAATTTTTTTCGTATAATTTTATTTTTACTTTTTCGTGTCTTTTTTATTCCTTTTTATTTTTTTTATATTACTAATTATATTAATTCAAAAAAGAAAAATATAAACAAGAAAGAAATAACAAACCAAAGTTTGATTTATATTTATTTCTTATTTTGTTATCAACTAAATTCATTTTTGTACTTTCTTCTTTTTCTATATGTATTATTTGTCATTATCTTCTTAAATTAAAATAATACATATTATGCTTCTTTGTTATCATCTACCAATTTCATCTATTATACTATAATTATTTTTGCAACTCAAAGCAAAATGAGTTTATTTTTGCATTTGTTATTCTATGTACAGTTAAAAAAATAAATTAATTCAATTTCATGTATTACATTATATTTATTTTAGTAATCCGAATTCCGAAGCAACGTAAAAAGGTTCTCTTCTAGTTATTGTTAATTTGTGATTTTATGGGACAATGAGGATGGTTTAAATTGGTAAGGAGTTCCACTCTAGACTAATTAATTTGACTTTTTTGTTTTGGCTTACATAATTAATTTGACTTTGATTGCAGTATTTAGATGCAAGTGTATATGTCTATGCATGCTCTCGTCATACGCCAATCCTCCTTTCTAAAAATAATTATATATATATATATATATATATATTTATAATTTTGCAAGAAACAGGAATTAGATGGTAAAAGTTGTAATTATTTCATAAGAAAATTAGCGGGAATGTATGGAGTCAAAACTCAAAACATATGTAGCAGCCATATAACTTGGTTTATCATTACAAGTCTTATTAGTAAAAGAAATTTAATGAAATTAATTAATTATTATTACATTTTTCTTACAAAAATTACTATACTACTTGTTTTATATAAAATTACAAATTTTCTTCTAAATTATAGAAATTTACCAGTATACTTACTTCATTTGCTAGGGTGCAAATGCAATATATCCTTTGTTGGGTCCAATGAAAGAAATTCGATACTAAATTATGATATCTTTTGTAAATGAGGAAAATAAACTTAAAAGAATTTCTCTGTCTGAGTTCCAATGTTGTCGACTTCCAATTAGTCAAATTTAATACGAACTACTGAAACAAAATTATCATCATCTTTTATTTAAGAATCCACAATTTGAAACCGCGGGATAATGCGAACTTTCACATTATTATATATAGGATTTATATATATTTTTTCCAATTCTGACTTTCTAGGTATAGTTCAATATGTATTCTCTAGATTAGATGTAAGAATCTATATAATAATTTAGTAATATATAGTCTTATAGATATCAAATCGATCAGTATACAATTGAAACTTTACAAGGATATTTTCATTAAACTATGTCCTAATATTATATATTTTAAAGGAGTGAAAACAATGAATTGGAATTGGATTATGGAAGATGCAAGTCGACATTTTTTTCAGATTAATAATGGATAGCAATTAAGTAAATATTCCTTCCAGTAGAAATTTAAAATAATAAAAAATGCTTTGTAATAATTTAAAAATTAAAATTAAAGAGTCATCATCAGTTTCATTATCACTATAGGTTAGGTCTGTCGACGCAGATTTTTTCTATACCTCAACGCGCTGCTTTCGTTGATTCTTCAATGGGCTGTTTTTCCAAGTTAATAGCAACACACAAGTTTCTCTACCAGTAATAAATTTCTAAATTCCAATCACAATTTGACCCTAAAATAATTTTTAAAAAAATCTTGTTTGGCTAACCATTCTACAAGTTAATCGTCAAAATCAGCCAATCAAAGGTGTTTTGCTGAACGAATATGACGTGCATATCGAATTCCCCGTTCCATTCACGTTATGAATTAATGTCTATCTTGCAAACTTAGACTTTTCATAAAAACAATATGGATGCTTTTTTGAGAGAAAATATATAATCATTTTTACATTTCTTTTTATATGTTGACATTGGAAATTATTATAATTAATTTATGAATTATGTATTTCCTTAAATAAATAATCTGAGTGGGACATGCTAGCAGAGCTTTAAGTGACCTGCCCCTTTTGAAATCAGAAAAACAAATTCCAGCTGATGCAAGAGACAGAGTTGGACACCTAAAACGTTTTATAGCTTTTGGGAGCTATACCTACAAATTACCGGGTTTTCTTTTCTTTTTTCTCCTCAATTTTAGAAATTTTCTTGGCAAAGCTCTACTGTTACTATTAAAAGTGGTCAAAGAACTAAGAACTTGCTTGTGAACTTTCAAGTAAGGTTAAACAAGACTTGGCTGGGGGCTATCGACATCAATGGAGTTAATCATATGATCGGCCTTTGTAGTTTCTCTCTTGTTTCCATGGAGGAAAAGTGGTCGTGATTGAGAGACACAAAATATTCCAAGACTGCAATTTCTTGAGAATTGCCTAAGGCCCCTTTCAATTTAATGCACCTGTAATCTATCCTTTCATTTGTTTAAATGCTTTTGTCCTTGCACAATTTTCTGTTTGCACGTTATTTGGTTCCAATAGCTTTCGCCATATCTGTACCTGTCTACGGTCTACCCGTATAAAAAATAATGTATATAAAGAAAAAAAAAAGTCCCAAATAAAGTTCTGTTCACTTAATTTTCTTATTCTTCTTGGATTAAAAAATTATAGGCTAATACGTTGACATAAAGATAATTAAATCAACAGTCCTCAGTACAAACTAAAGCAAGAACACAAAAATTAGTGTGAAAATCATCCAGCTGTGCAGTTGCCAGTAACATTGTTTAGGATTTGTTGCCGTGTTGTGCACAGCATGTAGACGTAATGTAATATAAATATATATAGTATTAGACGTACAGAAGAAGAAGAATCAATTGGTGTTATTCTTGTGAAGCCATTGACTTTCAAGGTAATAATAACAAATTCAAGGGGTATATGCTATTTGATGCCGGAGTGGATTCTGGGGGAGTTGAGGGGTCAGATGCACTTATTAAATACCTTGACTGCTAATCACTCTTTCCTCACCGAATCACCCTACCCCACAAACTTGGGCTTCTTTTTCTCTCCTTTTCCTGAGCCAAGGAGCTGGTCTCCGTCTGCAAAAGGTGAGGCATATCTAAACCTTGTAAGAAAAGAAATATGAAGTACTAGGATTGTTGCATGTGAAAAATGATGTTTTTTTCTTCATTTCCTTGATTTTGATGAAGAAGCTGAAAGCACTTTTGTTTCTAAAATGGAACAGTCGGCCTTGTTTGTTGTCTTTGACTTTAGGATGTTTGCAGCTTGAGCAGCTAGTTCCATAACACTAACTGAATAACTAAAATTCTGTGGCCTGTGAAGGATATGTACTTGTCTGGGATATGCACTTCCCAAGCTATGTCTTGGCTTTTTATTTTGTTTTCTTTCAACTGTTTTCCACAAATGAGCGAAGCATGTTTAGTTTCTTGATTTGGTAGTCCTAATAGCATAGGAATACAGGATAGATTAGATTTGTTGAGATGATGTTCATGACGCACTGATGGTTTTCCAGTATTATATAGCAGAGGAATAGACATTTTTATATGTTTTTGATTTCTAGTTTCTATAGCCAAGAGCAGTGGGATGGTTTGAATTTATAAAATTTTTAGTTTTTCTGTTTTCATCCTTTGCAGGTAGGTAAAGTCAACCCATTTTGACGGAGACTAGTGGGAAGTAAGATCTAGCTAGCCATGGCTAGAAACGAACTTGGAGTTCTTAATGCACTTGATGCAGCAAGGACACAATGGTACCACTTCACAGCAATTGTAATTGCAGGAATGGGTTTCTTTACTGATGCTTATGACCTGTTTAGCATCTCTCTCATAACAAAATTGCTTGGCCGGATATACTACCACGTTGACGGACATCCAAAGCCTGGAACATTGCCTCCTAATGTAGCAGCTGCTGTTAATGGTGTCGCCTTTTGCGGCACGTTAGCTGGTCAACTTTTCTTTGGCTGGCTTGGTGATAAATTGGGTCGGAAAAAGGTTTATGGAATCACCCTTATGCTTATGGTGGTTTGCTCCATTGCTTCCGGGCTTTCCTTTGGAAAGTCTCCAAAGGGTGTCATGGCAACACTCTGTTTCTTCAGGTTTTGGCTTGGTTTTGGAATTGGTGGTGACTATCCTCTCTCAGCCACAATTATGTCTGAATATGCCAACAAGAAGACTCGCGGAGCATTTGTCTCTGCAGTTTTTGCAATGCAAGGATTCGGAATTTTGGCGGGTGGGATTGTTTCTCTGATTGTGTCTGCTGCGTTTGACCATGCGTACTCGGCCCTTCCATATAAAGATGACCCTATTGGGTCAACTGTACCTGAAGCTGACTACATTTGGCGCATCATTCTGATGTTTGGAGCAATGCCAGCTCTCCTGACTTACTACTGGCGGATGCGGATGCCAGAAACAGCCCGTTACACGGCCCTCGTAGCCAAAAACGCGAAACAGGCTGCTGCAGACATGTCCAAGGTCTTGAACGTTGATCTGGAAGCTGAAGAAGAGAAGGTAGAGAAGATAGGAACAAGATCATCCAACTCTTTTGGTCTATTCAGTAAGGAATTTGCCCGGCGCCATGGTCTACACTTGGTTGGAACAAGCGTTTGTTGGTTCTTACTGGACATTGCTTATTACAGCTCCAATCTGTTTCAGAAAGACATCTTTGGTGCGATTGGCTGGATTCCAAAACCTGAAACTATGAGTGCAACTTATGAGGTTTATCGGGTTGCAAAGGCACAAACACTTATTGCACTTTGTGGCACCGTCCCTGGATACTGGTTTACCGTGGCTCTTATCGATTATATGGGCAGGTTCACAATTCAAATGATGGGTTTCTTCTTCATGACAGTTTTCATGTTTGCTCTTGCCATCCCTTACCATCACTGGAAATCTCACCACGCCGGATTCCTTATTATGTATTCATTGACCTTTTTCTTTGCAAACTTTGGACCCAATGCCACCACATTTGTTGTGCCGGCTGAGATTTTCCCCGCAAGGCTGAGGTCAACATGCCACGGGATATCAGCAGCAGCTGGAAAAGCTGGGGCCATAGTTGGTGCTTTTGGGTTCCTGTATGCTGCACAACCCACGGACAAAACACAGACTGATGCAGGTTACCCACCCGGTATTGGAGTGAAAAATGCATTGTATGTGCTTGGTGGGATCAACTGCCTCGGAATGGTGTTTACTTTCTTGGTGCCCGAGTCCAAGGGAAAATCACTGGAAGATCTAACCGGAGAAAACGAAGAGGAGCGTGATGAGATCCAGCCGGCATCTACTACTCAGACCGTTCCAGTCTGAACTAGCAAGTTCATCTAGGATGTTCTGATCGAACATGTAATGTAGATAATTTCAGATTTGGAATGCCAAAATAGGACCATGGAAGGAGATGAATTTGAAGCACCACAATAATAATTGTCATCCAAAACTTTAATCATGTACCAATTTAAGCTATGTTTTTGTTATTGCTGTGAGATTATCTGCAATTATTTAAGCTTGACCTGTTGTCAATCTTTCCTTAGAAGGGTTGAGGTTCAAGGTTTGAATCTCTCTTCCGCCTTAAACCTTCCTCAATTGTGCCGAATAATAGAACATCCAATGAGTGCTTTTGCTTGTTTTTCTTGTTAAAATATTGTTAAAATGGTTTTGCAAGCATAATTAAAAGTAATAGAGCAATTTGTTCAATCCGAATCACTGCAAAAACTGGCATAATGAAGAGGTTTGTGTGATGGGGCATGCTTACGTGTTTTGAAAATTTTTTTTGTTTTCACCATATGATATCTAGTGCTTAGCTTCTGGCTAATCAAAATTCAAGTTGGGCAGAACCACAAGGAGGGTAAACTCTCCCTCCAAGATTTTTTAAGTAATTACGTACCTAAAAACTCGAATTCCATGGGGGTTTTGTGTGTTTTGAAATTTGAATAATTTCACAGGCCAGCAATGTTGTCCTTATCCTGTCAATTGCAAAGTCCAAACACATGCAGGCTCAATATAAAACACGGGAACTTTCTTTGCCCAGACAAGGATAAGGGCCATGGCCCAGGGTAATGAAATCTGCCTCTTTCTTAAAAATAAAAAGGACAAGGGCCACCGCCGAGGGAGTTTTCGAAGATGGATCGGATGCTTTTGCAAGTCCAAAAACCATATTTAATAAACAAGAGGAACGGCGGCCCAATTCGATAAGAGGCGACTTAAGCCCTTATTTGTTTCAGGAAGAAGCAGTTTTGGAAGTCATCTCATCTCCAGATTTCATCAACTAGAAAGAAATAGAAAGCAGAAAAGAGGAGAAGAAGAAGAATAGTGTCGAACTAAAACGATGTCGTCCAATCCGTACGAGAGAGCGAGTGGAGGAAGACTAACGTTCAAAGGAGGAAGCTTGGCCACTCGCAAATCCATCGACAAAAACAAGAAGAAGCACAAGAAGAAGAAGAACGCCAACGACGTTTCTCAGCCTTCGCTCGACGAGGCCGCTGCCTCCGCCGCCGTCGAAGGCGTTGAATCGGGAGGAGATGTGTACACCATCGACGCGGCTAAAAAGATGAAGTACGAGGAGCTGTTCCCCGTGGAGACTAAGAAGTTCGGTTACGATCCCAAAAACCCTCAAGCTAAATCGGTCGAACAAGCCCTCGATGATCGGGTCAAGAAAAAGGCTGATCGTTATTGTAAATGAGCTTCAATTTCTGTTAAAAGTGGAGGCTTTCTGTATTACTATTCTTAAACAATTCAGAAATTAATGGAAGTCATTCTGTTTTAGGTTTTCACCCAATTCCTCATGCTTAGGGTTTCAAATTGAATCGAATTATGAAATTACTGTGTTTGATATTCCAATCAGACCTTATTATAGATTAAACTGCGCTTGAAGAGTTAAAATTTTCAGCCAAATAGTTAAAATGCTTAGAGTTAAAGTCACATTAGATTCTTGGCATATTAGTTCAATTTTTTTCATAAATTTCCGAGAAGAACGAGAGACAAGTGTCACTTTAATTCATGTTAACATCGAAGAATGCAGTCCTGCAGCTGCTTTGCCATGGATGAGAAAGGATGAAGCAAGGATCCGGGCCGATACCACTTCTATTCTACTCCACGGAAAACGGAAACGACGTCGTTTTCGTCGCGTACTTAAAGCTTAAAATTTCCCACTCTCTCTGTCCATTAATGGACGGGTTGTACTTGTTTCTTGCCGTGTTCTTTCTTCAGCAAAATCTTAAACAGAGCCTTTTTTCAAGTTTCCCTTTCACTGAACATGAAAGATTGAAGAATTTTCAATTTCATTGAACTTGAAAGATTGAATAATTGATACTGTGAGCATGAGTCTCCTAGCAGTGGTAGATAGATAGAAGAGGATCATGTTTTAGTTTTTTTCTCTTTTTATTCCCTCAATATCTAGCAGAAAGCACTAAGAAACTAATCAAAACTAATCTCAATACCGAGCAGGCTTCAAGCAAAAACCAAGTAGAGTATTGTGTGAAATGAATAATTTGATGATTGAAACAAAACACCATTAGTGGATTATAAACAATTCAACATCATTTATTTCATAGATTGCAGAAAGATGCGCATATATTCGATAAAGTAAACTAGAGAAGATGAATAATTAACAAGGGTAACGACACATGCAAGTGTCACTGGGACTCTTGATGGTGTAGCAGAATCCATGAGCAGCCTGCCCGTATTTCGTCCTGCAGCCATTGAAGCATTCATTAACTCCACAGCCTCCACCATGGCCGAGGACATCGCAGCTTCCTATAGCGTTTGCCATCATCGAATCGTCGCCTGCACGCCAAAGAATTCGAAGTAAGTTTATAGTTAAACAACAAAAGAGACTTTTAAAGAATAAACGAGTAATAACAATAGAGACTTTAAAGAGAGAAAGATTTACCGGCACTAAAGAAGAGAAGAAGAAGAAGGAGAATGGCAGAAAAGGAAAGGGTTTTCATGGCTTCTGTTTGCTTAGGAATATTAATCAGAGAAATGATGCTTAAGGGATGGTGTGATTATTGCTAGAATAACTGGGAGTATTTATAGGTCAATATTCTGAGAGGAGAAGTTTCCTTGGTATCAGTCTGTGTGTGGAGTGTCAGCTGATTGGATATTCTTTATCCAATTTTTAATTCTGGGGAAGCTTTCCAATACCTAGGATCGAAATTGAGGAAAGAATTTCCTCAACGTCTTTTTCCTACCAAAAGTAATGTGAAATCTTCTCAAATCAAGCCAAGTTGGTAGTCATATTTATTGCTATGATATATATAATCCTAGTCAAACGTTTAAAATTTCTTAACAACAGCTTTTTTGGCACTTTCCTTGCATGTGCTTTGGCCATTTTATTTTATTTTTTCCTTAACCAATCAGTCATTCAATTATGGTATAAGACAAAACAACTTGATCGAATTTGGTCTAAAAATCACAAGGAAAATTCTCTCAAATTTCTAGTATAATCTTATGTAGATGGGAAGAAATATAATATACATTGTTCCATCAATTTCAGAGACCGTTGACTCGGTGAGGCTGTTGCAATTATGAATTTCGATTGCAATAAAAATTTGGGGCTGAAAGAAATCGCAAATACGAGAGCCGAAGCAAGCCATCAAAAAACCAAGTAGATTTATATGTAAGAGACGAAGTTGATCGAAACATAATAACCCTTGTGAAAACGTCGAATTTTATTTCCATGAAAATTATTACAAAAAGGCAAAATGTGAACAAGAATTAACAAGGGAACCGACAGATGCAAGTATCATTGGGAGTATTGACGGTGAAGCAAAATCCATGAGCACTCTCCCCAAATTTCGTCCTGCAACTACTGAAGCATTCGTTGATTTCGCAACCTCCTTCATGGCCGAGCGCATCACAGCTCCCGATAGCATTTGCCATCAGAATCAACTCATTGCCTGTACCAAAATAATTTAAGCCTCGAAAGATCTTGATATTTCGAGATATATATCTTCTTCAAATTGTAAGACTTACGAGGTTATAATCATGACCCATTTTTCAAATTTATATGCTTATAATATAACTATATTGCTTACTACATTTTAGAGAAAAAGAAGAACAAGTGATAATACAAAGTTAAGGATGAAAAATTACCAGCAGAAACGAAGAGAACAAGAAGGAAAATGGCAGAGAAAGAAAGGGTTTTCATCTTCTATTTGTGCTTTTTTTTTTTTAACTAAGGGTATCTCCGGACCTTTAACTCTATTTGTATTTATTTGCTTGTAAGGAATGGGTCTGCTTATTGCTAAAGTGGGTGGGATGTCGGAGTATTTATAGGCAAACTTTTAAGGGATGAAATTTTTTTTGTGATCTTCTTTCCTTTTGTATATATTTAGTGCTGAAGATTGGATTCTAATTCATGGATTTTAATTGCAGGGAAGCTCTTTCCAATTTAAAGGATGGAGATTTGAGGAAAAAATTTCATCTAGATCTTGAGGAAATTCTAGAGATTTTCCGTTTAAAGCCAATCCGAAATCTTCTTCGTTCAATGCTAAGTTGGTAATTAGTACAATATTAGTTCAGAAGTCAAACTTTTTAAAATTCTCAACGGAAACTTCCATGGAACTTTCCTTGAATGTTAGTTTTGCCCATTTTAAAGAAAATTTCGGCTCTGGTTGCTTTTGTCTTATTTTTTTTCATTTTTGTTGAGTCTTCGTTTACTTCGGTTGGGATTTCAATTCATCAGATGTAAACGAGTATCTACCAATCAAATTCGCAGGTCCTCGTGCAGTCTTTTGGCAGCATTTATGATTGATGACAGTGTGTCTCTACTTGTGTCCACGTCTGTGGAATAGAGATTTATGATTGATGACAATGTTTCTCTACTTGTATCCGTATCAGTGGAATAGAGTTTTGGTTATAGAGGACCAAAACGTGTCCACAAATTAATATCTTAAATGTAAACATAGGAACTTTTCAAGAGACCAAAACTTTGTGATATGTCATTAACATTACCAATATGAACAGAAGAACTTTGTCTCATTTGTACATTTAACACTGTAAATAAATCAAATTGAAACAACCAAATTACTAGGCATTTGACGCGTTCGAGTCATGGAAATTTACACAAGTACTATAACAGCACATACAAACAAAGCTCGCATTTTTATCTGGCAGAAGGGGTCGATCCCAGTAATATCTCAACCGGTCATTTCCTGAGAATTGGAAATGGAGATGGCAAATGAAGTATAGACAAGCTACAACATCGATATTCAAGCTTACCAACTGATACGGGAGCTGCATCACACTCACTTATCAGAGGCATCACACTCACTTATCAGAGGCATCATCAGACTGAAGTTCTAGGCGCATCTGTTCTAAAAGTAACTTTTCAACATCATCCACAAAGGTTGACAAATTTTGTCGAATGTGTGTATCCAAGGAATTTGAAATTTCCTAATGAATTAAAATAAGAAAAAGAGAAAAGTGATTGAGTAAATATGGGATTCATCAAATGGAGATACAAGTAAAATCAGAAGCGGGAGAGCTGAAAAATCGTTCATTCTAACTGCTATTATAATTAAAACCAATTCCTTGAGTACATTAAGAAATCAGAAGGGAAAGAACCTACGGCCAAAAGAACAACTTATCAAAATCCAAGATGGTTAAAATAAATCAAGCACATGCCTCTGCACGAAAAGACACATAACATTACTACTTGAACTTTACTCTTGATTTCTTCTCTACCCTTTTATATTTAACAGGCTAGATGGTGAAAAATCTTTGTTGCCATACCTCTCAAAGCCACAAAACTATCAGTGATGGAGAGCTAAAATCCTAATTAAAAACCAGAGCTGAACCTCCTTTCAAAGGCCAAATAATGATTAATTAAACCCTCAGCTGAACCTCCTTTCAAAAGCCAAATAACGATTAGTTTTCTTTATTCATTTTTCAAGGTTGTGTACCAGTTCTAACACACATTCTGTAGGAACCTAAGAAAAGTGACGATAAGCCAATGTTCTATTTTAAGAACATTTAGACAATCACTTTTCTTTTGCCCCACATGAAACTAAAACATAGAGATAGCTAGCGTAAGAATAAAGCAACAACCAAACTCAACTCAACTCAACTGAGCGTTAGTCCTAAACTAATCGGAGTTGCTACATGAACTTGTTCTCACCATTCCGTTTAGTTAAGGGCTATACCCTCTGAAAAAGACTGAAAGATGAATTTAACTTAAACTCAGGTTTTAACTGAGGAAATTTTGAAGGAGATAAAAGTTCTTAAGGCACCAGAATCTTCCGCTGTACTTAAAAGGCAAAAACCAATAACTATAACAATATGATATAAATGCCACTTACCTCGACCTTACAAAGTAAGCTCAATGAAATTCCCCGTGACTGATTATCTGAGCTCCTGAAAGATAACAATTTCAAAGGACAATTTGATAGCGGCCAACCTTGAGGCAACTTTATGAATGCATCAATTCCTCCAACCAAGTGAGCTATGATTGTTTCATCTCTCTCTGAGTACTCAAAGGAATGCCTACACCAGGTACTTTGCAAATGTAAAAAGCTTCCATTTTTCAATTTTCTTCGTTCTTACCCCCGTTTTGGTGGGTGAATAGAGAATAAAACTTTTATAACCGATAAGAAATATTACAGCATTAAAACTGCATGAACTGGACCTATAAGACTCTCACCTTGATTTATTAGTAGTCTTCACTATATATCGTCTCAAAGTACTTAAGATAATCCTGTCCTGCACTTTTCCTAGAAACCACTCCAATGAAGACCGTGTCTCATGCGTCATTAAGTTAGAGGATAGCTGCCTGCAACATTTCAATAGAAAATGACCATGAACTAAGGCATTTCAAATGATAGATTAACATTGCACAAAAAGGACTCATAAAAGCCAAAAGGAGGTCGAGCAGGTTGCAGATGGAGGTCAGAAACACTAGCTGCCAATAAAAACTTTTACCAAGTCTGAATGAAGACATTTGCTTGCTAATAGATAAATAAAGAAGGAAGTGGATGGCCCTATAGAGGACTTTTGCTCTTTCAAGGAGTCACATTCAGGGTTCAATACATTGTTCAGAACAAAAACTGACAAATTATTCCCTTTAATGGCCTTCTACTACTACACATGCACACTTACAAAAAATAAGTATATGCCCAATTACAATTCAATCTTGAAGTCAGAAAGGGCAAAAAACAAACCTAAAAGACTTTGCAGCTTCAACGATATCACCTATGTAAACATCATTCGGGAACATCTGCACAAAAAGAGCCAGCATTTGAAAACGATTGAAGGATTAAATGATATGTAGAACCAATGATTCTTCTTTTGCAAGTAAATATTGGTTTTTAGTGCCTATTTAACTTGAGCTAAAAAAAAATCGACATGAAACTAATGATTGACCAAATTATCACCCAGAAAAGATATTTTCATGACCTTATTTACTAGTTTGATAGGATCAAATGAGAACAAAACTGAATCCCTTAGCATTCTTAAAACCACTGTTTTTTTTTTCCTTTTCAGTTCACTTCACATGATTTAATAAATATGATTATTAATTTTCAAGTAAAATCTAATTATCACTAAATGTCAAAAGACCATTCTTTCTTCATCAGAACAGATATGCAGAAAATAACAACAGAAATTTAACCCTTTGACATAGAACAATTGGTCTTACTTCAACATTCTTAACCTCCATGGTTCCATCCATAATCTCTACTAGCAATTCATGATTCACTTCAGATGGCTCAGAAATATCTTCAATTGTTTTTTGGCAAAGTACACCCTCTAACTTTGGAATATAAGTTTGTAATGATAGTCTAATGCAGTTTCCATCAAACCCAATGACTTTCAAACCTGTCAATGCATCTTCAATCTGTTCCAAGGCATCTAATCTGCAAATAAGAACAAAAGGTAAGCGGTAGGCAAAACTTGAATGGTATAGAACACATATAAGTGAAGCAAAAATAGTAAAACACCTTTTGTGCGTAAAATCAAGTTCCTGCAAAGACTTTAAAATTGTATTGTTCTTCTCGATCTGACTTTCTAGTTCCAAAATCTGATAGGTACAAGAAGAATGATCCTTAATGAAGCAAAAAAGTATGAGCCATTCACGACTCAAAAATTTTAAATATAGATTAGTATATGGACATAACTAAAATCCTAATTGAATACGTCAAACACCTTGATTATAATGAAAGCAAAAACTGAGGTAATCATCGAAGAAAAGAGATTCTTACAAAGATGCCTACAGATTACAGAGCCAAAAAACTATGGTGCAATTATTAAAGTTTAGCTGTCTGTTTAAAGACAATGCAGTATTCAGGAACCAAGCAAGAAGAGAAAAAAAAACCTCAAACTTTTGCTCTTCATTTGCATCCATCAGATTCCATCGATCTTCATCATTCATAGAAGAGTCATGGCATGGCTCCTCTTCTACGCTCTCCATTTCCTATAACATAGAAGACAGAAAAATGCTAACTGTTAAAATTTGATTCCAAATTAATGTCAAACCTTATGGCTTTAACTATTCAAGACTGCATCAAGTGAAACAACTTAGAAGAACCAACCTGAGGTGCAATAGAATCCAATGCACATTTTAACCCTTCAAGATTGCCTTCCAGTATATTTGACTCTGTAAAATACAAGAAATCAAAGATAAATGAGCAGGAAAATTATACATAACATATATCCATAACTGCATGGTAAATATCAAGCCTACATCAATGAAGTCTCACCTTCAATATGGTTTCTTGAAAGATCCTCAATTTCACTAGAAATCTTAGCACTTTCAGCCTCCAGTTGATTGAGCTCCTCTTTCAAGTGTCCTAGGTATTTATCTGAGTGAATAAGAAACCAGATTTCATTTAAAGATTTTCATAATTCATCGAGCCCATTTTCATTTTGTATCAGAAACCACATCATTATCCAAAAATCATTTTAAATTCAACACTCCACCCAACTCCATCCTAACATGGATACATTAAAGACACTAAAGTAAGCAATAAGCCTGATAACTTAGAGAAACAACTTCTAGAAAACCCAATTTTCTACTAACAAAAATACTGAAAAAATATACTTTCATAAGCGGAAAAGATTAACAAAAGGTAGATGTTACGAGCAGGCCTGGAGCTTAAGGCGAGGAAGAAACCAATTGGACCAAGAATTCTTATGGGGATAAAATAGCTTAGGAATTGAGTTGTAACAAATAAAGAATATTATTAGTTTTGTTTAGGTAGGTCCAAGCTAACCCAGTCCAAGAGGGACTCTCTACACTTAGTATATGTATTCAGTTCACTAAGGAAAATGAACAAGAAGAAAAAATTGATTTCTCTCCTAATTCTTTAGCTCTCTCTCCTTTCTATCTTCCCTTCTCCCTTAAACTTCTCTTTCTCTCTAATTCTCTCTTCCTCATCTCTGTTTCTTCTTCTCCCTCAATCTCTCCCTCTTATTCTGCTCTAATTCTGTCTTTCTCCATAACCATTCTATCCCATAGAATCGATTACCTATCAGTAGATATGCAATTTATTAAAAAAAATTAACAAAAAAAAATGCTTAAAGAAAACATACCCAAATCTTCAATGCCTAAGAAACCCACATCAGAATACTCGTCAATAATCTGCTTCACTTTACCCTGCATAATCCCACTCTCAGAATTCATCCAAAATAATGGAAACAAATCGTCACAAATACTATTTAAAAGTAAAACTTGAGAATCACCTCGAATTGAAGAGTACAATCTTCGAGCAACTTCTGGGAATCCGGATTCATTAGAGCTTCACTCTCATCTTCATTTTTACTGCTACTATGAATCTCACTGAGCTCACTTATACGGCTATAGAAACAAATTGAAAAGAATTAAACAAACAAATGAAGCAAGAAACTTCCACATACAAACTTATTTCACAGTACAAAAACAGATAAAGACCTGCGAATAGAGTGAAGATCGAGAGGTTCAGACGAAGACGAAATCTCCATTGGCTCTGCCATTTTCAAAATTCTTCGTTTGTCAACGAAACGTCTTTGTTTTCTTCGTTTGTGTAATCTGGAAATCTCCCGCCCTTTGAAGTTACTCACAGAGATGGAAATGTTGCCAGTTCGTAACATTCAAAAGGGAAAGTAATGATATTATTTGTGTGGGCCGCAAATGGTTGGGTTGGGCCCACTTAATAAAGTGGGGCCTACTTTTATGTGGACTCTCGACGATGAAATTATTTTTCTGAACTTGTTTTGTTTGTCTCATTCTAATCAAAGTTCAAATTTTGAAAAACCTTAAATAGTTTAAGAAATAAAGAATATATTAAAATATTTATTTTTTTACTTAAATAAATATTTCAATCTGAACTCATTACCAAGCAAGAAGAGAATATATTAAAATGTTTATTTTTTATTTAAATTTGATCCTCAATATAAAAAATAAAATAAAATATTATAAATTTCAATATTATAAAGTGAAATAGAATTTTTATATTATAAATAAACTTATGTTTTTATATAGTCTAAATTTAAAAAAAAATGGTTGAAATTATTTGTCCTATTTCACTATTTATATATTTTTACTTTTTTTGATAAAATAGTATTTTCACTTTTTAAGTAAACTTAAAAGTTGAAAAAAAGCTGAAGAAGAAGAATAAGAGACCAATCATTCAAACCATCATTTTATTTTTATTACGGTTTTTGCTTCCATTCCATTGACTTACACTTGAGGTTGAGTGACCCGGAACACAACCCGATTTGCTTAACCGTCATAATCCAAAAGACAAACTTGAAAATTACAAAATGTTATCGGTTGTTGGAATTGCGTGGCACCTTCGTCCACACTACACTCTTTGTCTTTGTTCTTCTCTCCACTGTCGTCGTTTTCCAGGTTCCTCTTTCTCTTCGTTTGAGTTCATTCATTTAAATTCTCTTCCTTCTTTCTCAGTCTAAGTAAAGAGTGAAGAAGATAATGGGCTCGGGAAGGATGGATTTTGTTGTGCTTCTTTCTTTGTATCTCTTCATCCAATTCTCAGTCACCGCTGCTAATTACTTCCAACCATTCAACGTTACTTACGACCACAGAGCTCTGATCATCGATGGCAAACGCCGCATGCTTGTCTCTGCCGGAATTCACTACCCTCGTGCCACTCCTCAGGTACCCTTTTAACCTCTTTAACTATCTTTCAACTTTTTTATACCGATGATTTTTTTTTTGTTTCATAGTTTTTGACTTTCCTTATGTTTTCCTAACTTGGGTTATTTATAGAAAAGAAACTGAAATAGAGTGAGGGAATTCTCTTTTGCCATTATATATTTTTTGGTTGAAAGATCGAATTTTGAGCTAGAATTTTGACTTTTAGGTGTAAAAAGCTTTAGTTTTTGGTTAAGCTTAAGGCTTCTTAGGCATGCTTAAGTTTGCGTGGTGGAATTACCTCCTCGAGAAAGTGAGGAAGCTGGGAACTTTACCTTTTTTAAATAGATTGCTGGTTCTATACATATATACATTAATGGCAAATCAACCCGTTGGGGATCATTTTACTCTTCTATCTCTTTATCGTTTATTGCTGTTAGATTGTGGTTTCTTACATTGGTTGAATACTGTAATCAGATGTGGCCTGACCTGATTGCAAAAAGCAAGGAAGGTGGAGCAGATGTGGTTGAGAGTTATACATTTTGGAATGGTCATGAACCAGTTAGAGGACAGGTGGGCTAAATTCTTTTGCAATTACTTTATGGTAGATGGTAGATATTGGGGATGGCTACCCATTAATAGGCTTATTTGTTATCACTAGTCACTAGAATATTAATCTTTTTTTCTGAACTGGTTGTTCAGTATAACTTTGAAGGAAGGTATGATCTTGTCCAGTTTGCGAGGCTAGTAGGGGACAGTGGACTCTACTTCCTTCTTCGCATAGGTCCTTATGTTTGTGCAGAGTGGAATTTCGGGTCTGACTTTCTTTTCCCTATTTTTTTCTGCTTTGTGTAACTATGCATTCATCATCTTGCTGCAAGATCCAAAAAGCTTTAGCATCTCAAGTTTTCGTCCTGACTGAGGTCAGCAGTATCAGTTACAAAATGTATATTTCCTTTTATTTCCTTCTTACTCTAGCTACTGATCTTACAGGGGATTTCCTGTCTGGCTGCGTGATGTCCCTGGCATAGAATTTCGAACAGACAATGAACCTTTTAAGGTAGGAGGGTCCTATGAGTACAAGCATATTAGAAAACTGTTTGTTGTGTTTTACTAAATGGTTCTAAATACAATTTCTTTTATATATTTTATATTTCTTAATGGATTTTAGGTTACTTTTAGCACGTAATGCCAAAAAAGTGCAGAAACTCCTTATCAACTTAGAATCTTTTCCATGCATGTATTGGCTGCTGATCATTGAGATTCAACTTTGTATCAGTGGCCATGACAGCTTAATCTTTCTTCTCCATCTTTATCTATCTGCTTTTTGTTTTTTTCTCTAGACGGAGATGCAGCGCTATGTAACGAAAATTGTGGATTTGCTACGGGAAGAAAAGCTCTTCTCCTGGCAGGGTGGTCCTATAATCCTGTTGCAGGTTGTATACAATCTAAAACTTCATTTTATACATTATATGGATTAGTTGTTTACATGAGATCTGTGGCTGTCGACTTTTTTACCAAGGATCAGGGATAGAGTTGGAATTGCATTGTCATTCTGGCCAATTATTTCAATCTGAACTCAGTACCAAGCAAGAAGAGAATCCCATTTTAAAGAGTAAAAGATGTAGGAAGTCCCAAAACTTTAATTTAGATGTCAAATAGGTCCCTCAACTATGAGTGATTCTCAACAAACACCCAAATGTTAAGTCTAGTATTATTTGTGTTCCTTAAGGCAATTTTACTTTTAATAGAATTTATTATATCATGTGAGGGCTTTAAAGTTATTTATCAGTAAGGAAAAGTCACCCTAAGCCTTGAAAATCCAACTATCACCCATGAAGACAATTTTGCCTTTGGTAGAATATGTTAAATCATGTGAAGACTTAAAAGTTATTTATCAATAAAATGAAATTTGCAGATTCTTAGTGGTATTAATGTTATATCATCTGGTCCATTTGGGTAGCCATAGATATATGTATTTGCTTATGTTTATTATCTGCTGCAAAATTCTCAGTGTAAAATTGTGGTCCAGTTATAAGTTAGTATAGAAAGCTTGAACTTGACTTTTAGATGCTAAAATAGTGTTAAATTCAAAGGTGAGAGAGCAGGGTAAATTTTCTGAACCAAAATGACAGTAGTTCCATTTTAAAGGGAATAAAGAAGTTGTTTATCCTCAAACGAGTAATTGCTGTTGCCCAAACTGTGGGTATCAACTCTTTTAGTAGGCATTTTACTCCCTGACAATCATGCCATGAGGTGGAGACCGAACTGATGTCCATCTATTGGAGACCTGTTCATCCACTGATTTGACCTTAAGTTATATTCCCGATCTGAAGACTATCATGCTGTCAAATGAACTGATTTTCATTCCAATTCTCTCTCAATTCCATGTGCATCCAAAGATTGGAACAAGAAATTCTCTTTCACAAAGCATTGCATAACTTAGATAACAATTTTTCAGATTGAGAACGAATATGGGAATATGGAGAGCTCATATGGCAAGAGGGGGAAAGATTATGTCAAATGGGCTGCTAGCATGGCTCTGGGTCTTAATGCTGGGGTTCCTTGGGTGATGTGCAAGCAAACTGATGCTCCGGGTGATATAGTAAGGTCCTTTACCTTGTACTATGTGGCTGAGTTTCTTTGGAACGCTTCTGCATTACTGTTGTCATGGTTGAAGTCTATGAATAAACAAGTTGCTACTATTTTTGTTTTTTTAATCCTTGCTCTGTTGATATTTTCTATTATGCTCATGATGGTGAGATTTGTAATCACTAAGTTGTGTTTATTCTCTTTATTCTTATCTTCTTTTGTTTGTTTTCTGTTTCAGATAGATACCTGCAATGATTACTACTGTGATGGTTATAAACCAAATTCCCCAAACAAACCAACAATTTGGACTGAAAATTGGGATGGATGGTATGAGCATGCCTAATGTATCATTTCAATGCTCCCTATAGTTCCTTTCTTTTTCTGTTGTTGTCGTGTGTGTGTCTGTTGTGTGTGTGTCTATTTATCTATCTCTTGACTCGAAATGGGAGCAGATTTGAAAAAGGATCTTAGAGTGTTTAGGGTTGGGCCAAGAGGGTCTTATGCAAAGGAACTTTTATACGGCTCAGCATTTGAAGGACATGCTTTTGGATTGTCAAAACTAAAGAGAATGGTGACTGCCATATCCTTGTGGCTCAGGGAGAGGGACCTATGATTTAGGTACTTGTATGGCAGGTGTTCTAAATGGTGATAATACCTGCAATTGCTCTGGCATTAATTATATCAAAATCCAAATTGGCTGATCTGTTAGTGGCACTAGTTTTAAGTCGTGTCATCATATTAGTTAAGTTGTTGTGATCTTTCAGACAGGTCAGCTTCTCCAGCTTTTGGCAATATTATGTCTTTCCAGTTTTTGTCTAGGTTATTGGTTGCTTCTTTTTGCTTGTTTCTGTATTTGAGAATATATCATTATGATTCATTATTTTATGCAACATAAACATGTGTAAGAGTTTTATGTCGTTTGTCTTGCATTAGCTGGACAAGGGGTTTCTTAAGGGCTTTTATTTACATTGAGCCTCTCTACTTACTCTAACTGGTTTTATGTTGGATGCTTAGAAGGATAGAATAACTATCTTTATGTGCTACTTTTTCCCAGTTTCACATTAATGCTATACATTTCAATTTATTTTCTACTAGGATTCTGTAACATCACCAAAACTTTTCTTCTACCTTATTTCTGAAGCCATCACATTTTGCACTATTATAATTTATGAGCTATTGATTCTTATATTTAGGTTGATCTTTGAAGGTACACATCATGGGGTGGAAGATTGCCTCACAGACCAGCTGAAGATCTTGCATTTGCAGTCGCACGTTTTTATCAGCGTGGAGGAAGCTTAATGAACTATTATATGGTACAGTAGTAGCTGAATATTGAATTAGATTGCTCCATATTTATAAAGAATTATATACTCTTGCTAGAATGGTGTAGGAAATGTCACATTAATGCTTATGTGGTTAGCATTTCTTAGGCTGGGTAAGAGCCAGGGTTAGGTTTTAGAAGAGGCAGCAGTATATTATGGTAAAGTCCATATCACATTACCATGTCATCTGTCCCAGTGCTACATTTTGACAAGCCTGGTGATGTTGCAGTATTTTGGTGGGACAAATTTTGGTCGTACTTCTGGTGGGCCCTTCTATATTACTAGCTACGATTATGATGCACCTATTGATGAATATGGTAGGTGAAACAGGATTAAGTACTGAAATAATTTAATCAGTAACTCTCGCTTATTGAAGAATAAATGAACTTTTACCTCTAAGATCAAATGTAACTGGAAAATTAAGGTCTGAAACTGACAAATGTCTTTTCTCATTTAGGGTTGCGGAGTGAACCAAAATGGGGACATTTGAAAGATCTTCATGCTGCTATTAGGCTTTGTGAACCTGCTCTAGTTGCTGCTGATTCTCCTCAGTATATAAAATTAGGCCCACGGCAGGAGGTTTGTACTAAGAGTTTTTTTTTTTTTTTTCTCTCTTAAACTTCTGTATCAATTGAATATTGGATTAAATAATTTGCAAGGGTGATGTGTCCATATAGACTTTATATATTAAGAGAAACACTACTTGTTCTTGTAAACTTTCAACTAGTAGTGTTTGAGGTGGCAAGTGGGTAGGTCAGTCTGATTGGCGTCATTTTACGTTCAAGATAGATTCAGTTTGGATTGTTCACTTTTTAGAATAAGCATTTTCTTCTTCTCTTCTACCTTTCCCCTTGCACTTACCTATGCTAGAAATGGTGATTATAGTTGGTAGCTTTGGGTTCTGGTTAGATCAAGTTGGATGAGAGATTTGCCTGGGGTCAGATTTTGCCACCTCTATTCTTTGTTAACGTGATTTCATTAGAAACCTTCAGGAATAGAAAATGGTTAAGTTGTTCATTAGAAAACAACATGCTAGCTAAATGTTGCTGCACTATGTTGCACTTAGCTGATGCTTGGCATGTCATAGAACACTAGTAGTATTGCAGCATAGAAAATAGGAAAAAAAAAAAAAAAAAAAAAAAAAAGGCATTGGGTAACCCCTTTTTTTCTGAAAATTTTTTGTCTTAAATAATACAGTTCATTCTTTTTCGTGTTTCTTATATCTAATCTAATGTTGGTCAGTAATCACATACAGGCACATGTATACTGGGCAAGTATGCAGAATAGTGGTCTAAACAGTTCTCTTTCTGAAAGTCAAAGCACGTGCTCTGCGTTTCTTGCAAATATTGATGAGCATAAAGCTGCCACTGTAACATTCCGTGGTAGATCATACTCTTTGCCACCCTGGTCAGTGAGCATTTTACCTGACTGCAGGAATACAGCATTCAACACTGCAAAGGTTTGCTTTTTCAAGTCTAGACATTCGAGTTATTAATGGATGGTGAACTATCTGCCAAAAAGAATTAAATGAATGGTGAACTGGTGATAAGTCTTTGCAATAAACACATCTTTTGATGCTTGTTTATCTATCTACCTTAATTTCTAGGTATGACTGCTTAATATTGAATGCAAGACAAATACAGGCCTCTATGAATTTTCTGACTTATAGGACTCAAAATTATCCCACTTACATCCACTGATAAAAAGCTACACACATTCTACATTTTGTGCCAGACTCTATTAAAAGATTCTTGCCATCATAGCTGTGCCAAATTCTAGGAAGTTGTCATTGGTACTCCCTTTTTTGTCTCAAAAATCGTGACATTTTTACATGCCCATGCAGCTTCCATCGAAATAGTCTGCTTTAACAACAAATGAGAATTCTGCTTAAGTTTGCTTGCTTTTTCCCTAGTTTGCTAAGAAAAACTTCTTTTTTACTCTACAGATTAGTTTTTAATTTCAATTATGGTTACAGTTGAGATATATGAAATGATTAAATTGAAACAAATCTAATTCTAATTAATTAATATTTGCTAGGAAACCCTAGGGAAGCACTACATAACTTTTTCTTCTTACATGAAAGTTCTAAATGTGATTGCAGTTATCTGACTCTGACTTTGTTTATATAAAAATCTAGTTTTGTTTAGAAATCAAAAGTTTGCCCGCTTGTGGATGGAAATAAAATGACAATATGAGATTTTCTGCCTATGACTTAATTTTCAGTTTTCTTTGCCTTTACTTGGGTAAAACTGAAACTTTAGTTTTTTTATATGTTTATAAGTCCTCTTTCTTCTTTGATATGTCTGAACAGGTTGGAGCACAAACTTCCATGAAATTGTTAGAGAATGCCTTGTACCCAAAAATATCTGTGCCTGAACTAGTTATGAATCCAAATGAAGTTTCCACTTTCTCAGAATCCTGGATGTTTGTAAATGAGCCAATTGGTATATGGAGTGTGAACAATTTTACATTTCAAGGCATGTTGGAGCATTTGAATGTGACAAAGGATGAATCTGATTATCTATGGCATATGACCAGGTTAATAGTGTCTACTCTTTGATTTTGCTGCATTAGTATCCGGGTTTTTATGGAAGAAAAAGGAACTATAGTATTTATCATGAAAAGAGCAGTTCATGATGCAACCATGTTTCATTTGTGGTGGAATTTCCATCAAAGATAAATTTCCTGTGGTGTACTTTTTATTTAGCCTTATGTTTTCTTTTACTAGAAGCATTTTGATTGGGTCCCCATAAATAGCCACAAACCTAATTCATTTTTCAATTTTATGCTTGTTATTGTTTTATTGCTCTCTCCTTTTCGGACAATTGCCGCTGAAGGATTACGGAAATGATACTTGAGGGTTGAGGATCAGTTTTCCAGTTTTCTTATTAGTCTATTGAACAAAATGTGCATTGCCATTTTTTTGCAGTTTCTCAGGATCTACTACTTTTGAGAATTTAGGAGACTGCTTCTTTCCCCTTTTTCCTTTGCTTTGACCCATCATAAATTCAGAGGGGGAGGGTTATATGACAATTGTTCTGCCAAATAATGAGAATTACATAGTTTAGAATTTTATCACTATACTATCTCTTCTTGTATCAAATAACTTCAACTCTTTATCAGGGTAGACTGTTGTTCAACTTGACAGCTGGCATTTGACTTCAATAATGCTCTTTTGTCGGTATGTTGGAAAATCTCGTTTTGGGGACACCTAGTAAGCAGAAGTATTAGTAACTTAATAGCATCTCTTTTTAGGTTGGGACGGAGAAGGGCTGGAGTTTATTTGACTAATGTTGGCTCCATTATTTAGCTTGCTGCTAAAGTTATTGACTTAAAACATCTAATGTCCATTTATGTTCAATTCACTATTGATTCCCTTTTTTTCAATGATAAATCTCTGGAATGTAGGATATATGTTTCTGATGAAGACATTGCATATTGGGAGGAAAATCAAGTTATCCCCACCATTTCGATTGATAGCATGCGTGATGTATTACGGGTATTTATTAATGGACAGCTTGCAGGTAAAATTCTCATATTGTGATCATATTCGAGTGCTTGCCTGTCCGTGCACCCGCACATATCTTCTGCCTGCTCCTCACTCTTTAATCACTATTGTATTGCCTTACCAAAACGTGGATTTATTGAAATTTTGTGGTCTTTATAAGTTGCTACTACATGTCAGAGCTGAAATTTTTGCTAATATGTATGTTTCTATGCTTCTGGAATTGTAGGTAGCGTATATGGTCGCTGGGTCAAGGTGGTGCAGCCTGTTCAATTTTCCCAAGGTTACAGTGATTTGATTTTGTTATCTCAAACAGTTGGTTTGCAGGTAAAAGCTGGTTCTTTCTTCCCATGGCTAAATAATTGCATCAAGTGCTACAGTCCAAGGGCTAAATTTTTGCAATGATGATACAGAACTATGGTGCCTTCCTAGAGAGAGATGGTGCTGGATTTAGAGGCCAAATTAAACTTACTGGATTTAAGAATGGGGATATAGACCTCTCTAAGGCTTTGTGGACCTACCAGGTTTTGTATTTAATAATTTTGGCCAACGCTTTAGAACTGTTGTTAGCTAGCAATTTTTCCAAGTTTATGTGTGCAAACTTGTACAGTTAATTTATTACTTAATTTATTTCATGATTATTGATTATATAATAGTTTTGTTGAACTTAGGCCTTCTGGATGATGCTTTTTCTGCTTTGGAATGTTTTATAGTACACAAATGATGTGCAACCAAAGAGCACACGAAACAGGTTGACCTGTTTGGTGTGCAAAAGCTGGGGAGTCAACATTCAACACTGATATAAAGAGCAGGGATAGAGAGGAATGAGAATACATAGGGTTTGGCCTTGCGAGTTGGTACCTATGTCCTCTCTCCTTTCCTCAAGATTCTACCCTCTTAGAACTATATCCACTACCTTTTGGAAGCTTTATGATACTAGTTTTGAGGTGTTAGCTACCTTTACCCTGGCCAGTCTTTTAAGTTAATACACTGTAGCCAAATGTAATTCCTAAAACCAAACATATCTCACAAGAGTCCATCTTGCTAAGGATTAGAACAAAAGTAGAAAGAAACTATGAAGAGACAGACACCAGCATCTTGAAATAGCTTGCTAGGCACTCCCTTTGAATATGACATGAGCCACTATGTATAAGATTGCACAGAAATTCAAAGTCTCTAGGCTGGTCTTTGACGTGAACATCTTAAATTTCAAATGGTCAAAACTATGTTGGTAATTTCTGTTCATTAAACTGATTTGTATATTCAACACAACTTATTTCTTGTTAGTCTCTGTTCTGCAATTCTTGAAGTGGATAATTTTCTCTCTATGTTATTTTTCTCCTAGAGGTAGAAAAATAATAAAGAAAACATTAAGATACTTTATTTGATTCTAGGTTGGGCTGAAGGGTGAGTTCCAGAAAATATTCACCATAGAAGAAAATGAGAAGGCGAGTTGGACTGAATTAAGGCTTGATGCTACTCCATCCACATTTACTTGGTACAAGGTAAAACTATTCCTTAAACAGTTTTAGTTTATTTATGAGGCCGCTTCTTCTGATGTCATTTTTATGCCCAATGCAAGCAGGCAAACTTTGATGCTCCTGAAGGGGAAGAACCGATTGCTCTTGATTTAGGAAGCATGGGAAAAGGCCAAGCTTGGGTCAATGGCCACCATATTGGAAGATACTGGAATCTAGTTGCCCCAAAAAATGGATGTCCAAATGTCTGTGATTATCGTGGAGCATATCATTCAGACAAGTGCATGACAAATTGTGGGAAGCCAACCCAATCCTGGTATAATCTCCAATGGAAGTATATGTAACTCAATGGAAAGTTATCTAGCATTGCTATATATCACACTAAGAAATGTCTGGTTACTACTTGCTGGTCATGCATGTATGTCTGATCTTTCATTTGCATATTGGACAGTTTTATTGGAAAATGGCATTTTAATTCCACCTCAGGATGATTTTGCTATTGGTCAATTTCCAGGTACCATGTACCGCGGTCATGGTTACAGACTTCAAACAACTTACTTGTAATATTTGAGGAAACTGGTGGGAACCCATTTGAGATTTCTGTTAAATTGTATGTGCCTCGAATTCTCTGTGCTCAAGTGTCTGAGTCACACTATCCACCTCTCCGGCAATGGTTGCATCCAGATGTTATTGATAGAAAAGTCTCCATAAATGATATGAGACCAGAAATTCACTTGCAGTGCGAAGACGGGCATATAATCTCTTCCATAGAATTTGCTAGCTACGGAACTCCTCGTGGTAGCTGCCAGAATTTTTCTAAAGGCAATTGCCACTCAACAAATTCACTGTCTGTGGTATCCAAGGTACATACTTTTACTTATATAACAGTCTAGTATATATGTTTAAAAAAGTTATGATAATTGAATTTCCTTTCGAAAACTAGTAGTATAAAGAAAGAGAGTTGGAGGTGTATAAGCGCATGGTGGCTGTTTAGTTAGGAAGTATTGGGTCCATGCTGAGCTTGAATTGGATGTTTCTATTTGCTACTAACATGGTAACTGTAGTTGAAGTGATTTAAAATCATCTAAATTTTGGAGCTACATATTTATTC
Organism: Microcos paniculata; assembly: GCA_030664755.1. Lineage (NCBI taxonomy): Eukaryota > Viridiplantae > Streptophyta > Magnoliopsida > Malvales > Malvaceae > Microcos > Microcos paniculata. Next base: position 6,321,727 of record CP131462.1, on the reverse strand, counting down.
TCCTAACCGCTAGTAACAGGTTACATGTTGTCATGTGAACCACTCGTCATTTGGACCTTTTCTCTACTGGACATTATGAAGAACACCCTGAGGCTCAAAAGGTTTTGTCATAGAGGAAAACATTCTTTATCAATAGTTTAGTATATATCTGTGAAATTTTTGGAGCGCTAAAGTTGCATGATTGTTGAATTCTGCTCAAATATTTACAGTCTTATGTTCTTACTTTTTTCCCATTTGTCGTTTAACACCTCTGTCATTCACTCTGCAGGCTTGTGTGGGGAAAAACAGTTGTTTTGTTGAAGTTTCAAACTCAGGGCTTGGAGGTGATCCATGCAGAGGTATTCTTAAGACATTAGCAGTTGAGGCAAGATGTGTCTCATCATCAACGATTGGAGTCTCCCAGTTCTAATTTCACAAACAACCGGTGCAATGAAGATAGTTGACCGGAAACTACCTCTTATCTGTATCCAATCAGTGTAAATGGGCATTTCTGTAACATCATTTGTACCAAAATTCATGCCCAAACCTTTGCTGTGAGGTTCTCCACCCTACATATAGGTCTTCTGAATAATGCTTGTATATGTAAACTGGTGTATCATATGTAGTACTACGGTGAATTTTATGTATGAAAGGGTATATAAGTAATTTATTATATATGCTTTTACTAATTGCTTGTATAAATAACCGGTGTTATTAAGCCAAGTCACATGGGGGACTTCTATGGTAAGTTCAAAATTTGTAGGCTTCTTATAAGGCCAAAAAATCTGCTGTTGACATTTTAAACTGAAGAAGGGTAAACCTTTTGATCTGGCAACAACTTAAGGAAACCCAACAACCTTACAGAATAATAGAATAAAAAAGATACCACTTTTTGATTTGCTGTATCTGATTATAGATCCATGGAACAATTGCTATCTTTTTCTTTTCATGAACTCTATGGTTCTAATGAAAATCAATTGAACCACCTGGGCTTCGGCTGGTTTCTAGGGGCGTAGCGGTATCTATAAGGAGAAAAAGGAAAGAGCGAGCATTTCCACACAATTCAGAATGAGATCCATTAACAGAATAGGGCAATGGGTTCAGAAAATCAATTAAGTTTGACCAAATGGGAAGGCTGGGAAAAACTCATACTAACAATTGCATGAATAAGGAGTGGACGGTACACACTTTGACACCGAAAAGCATGCAGAACCCTGCATGATGAAAATAGTAAGAAGTTGCACGAACTAACTGCAGGTACAGTGTACTGTACATACTCTTAGGTAATTCCCTTTTCTTTCGGACAAAAAACATAAAAAACAATCTGCTTAGGGATTTTCTTTTCATGTACTGCACTCTAGATAACCGGTTTGGTTCCGAAGGCAAATACTACAACAAATCTGAGAAGCTTGCTTTTAACTTGGTAATATATATATATATAAAAGGGAGAAATTATTATCACTTATCAAGCAGTCTCACTCTCACTTATCTCATTTTAAACATCTGAGCTTCTTTGCTGCATCTATGACGCTCTGGCCTATCTCAGGGTGTTTGAACTTAAGCAATTTCTCAAGTCTCTGGGTGGCCTCAGGTATGCAATCCTCCTTCATGTAAGTGTCCGAACAAAGACCAAAAATTACTAGGTTGACCTCTCCCTCAAGTTGAAGGCAATATAAGTGGCTAAAGACCTGAAAGGTGAGGAATTACATTTACAAACTGACTATCAGATTTATTGTGAGAATGTGCTATATAAATTTAACAAACATGGAGAAATTAAACATAGTTAATGCCACTGTCTGCTAAATTCCTTGAGTTTATTGAAAAGTTCATCTAGTAAAATAATCATAAAAGAACATTACTAAATTCCAACAAAGTCAAATTTTTCAAAATCACAATACTATTCGACTACATGAGATATAGCAACATTCCTACCTTTGCCCCTCTAAATCCAGTATTACACTAGGTGAACAACAAAATTGTTTATTTAATTATTTTTTGAAAAACAATACCATTGTTAGTAGTTGAAAACTTTGATATAAAGAGATGTTGGTAAAAGAGTTAAGGTAATAATACAGCAGAGAGCATTCTTTATGAAGTTCTTTTAACTCACCTCTTTCATCCTTGAAACAACCGCATCCTTAATGGCAGGAGACCTTGAGACCAAATTAATAACAAACAGACCTTGCTCAGAAAGGGTATCTTTTACAGTTTGAAGAAAAGACTCCTCCACAAAATCAGCAGCAGGGCAGGTCAGTCCAGAGCTAAGACAATATAATGACACAGATCAATAAACGACAGTAAAAGTCTTTCAGCTTTTCAGTGAGAATTGTTGAAAGCTTTAATAGTTCCATTACCTTGAGTCTGAAGAGTCCACATCAATAACAATAATGTCAATAGTGGCACATCTACTTTCTGCATCCGGAGAAGTGTAACTCCCATTGGAAGAAAGGAGCATTTCATTGCTCGAAGAATCCTTGCTTTTGTGGAGAGGCATTTCCCCAGCTGCCGATAAGTTTCTGTAGTCCCGAACAAACTGGATCCCATCAGCAACATGTACCTAAAACAATCGGAAAGCCTAAATTTTTAAAGCTCTATAAGGAAAAGGATACTATAGTTTCCATCTAGAGTTCTTTCTGTGGGCATTCTTGAAAAGGTAACACAAAAATATCTGCATATTTTATTCTGTCAATCTATTTTACATTTATTATTTACCTAAACCATAAACAAGAATACTGATTAATAGAGCCTTGCTGGCTTCAGCAAATTGAATCAGGAGTCAAACCATGAAATTAATTCATAGGAACAAAAACATACAGATGATGTAATTAGAATATTATATTACAAACAAATAATGATAGCCTTACACTGAGATCAAACGTTAGTTACCTTCAAACGTTTATCTTGGGTAAAACCAAAGTAGTCTCTAGCAAGGTCAGGCATAATAGGGTCTAGCTCCACTGCCTGTGGATAAAAACAATCATTGCACTATTTCCATCAAGTGAATCAACTTTACAAATAATGAGAAGAAAAGAATGATTGATTTCTGAGACAGATTGGTAGATCTGTGAGGGGTAATGTAAAAAGATTTAAATTACCTCAATTTGCAGAAATTGCATACATCCATGAAGAAACATAGGAAGTAAACCCGCACCGAGACCTACCACCACTGCTTTAACCTGCGAAACATAATTATAACATGAGCAGCACATCAAAAAGAACGAGCATCAATGAGGTCAGAAAAAGTTCAATCACAACGAAAAAGTATATGCCTTACTGTATTCCCGGCTGATGCCAGCCTTTCCAAATATGAAGAAATTAGTGAAAACCCAGAAATGATCCCCACATGGTAAGAACTACCCAAATAACTATGATCAACCTTTATCTTGCTGCTTGCTCCTATATATTCAGAAAAAGACAATTAGAATGACAAACAATTAAAACAAGCAGAGAAAAAGAACATGTTTTGGATGGAGTACATAGTACCGTATTTCTCCCCCTTTAGAGCAAAAGAAATAAATAGAGCCATCAAAATGCAAGAAACAATATAAACCTCATTGTAAAAGAAAGGATTAACTGCCCAAGACCTGCTGCCTAAGACATAATAAATTCTAAAGAAGCGCCAAAAAGGTAGCATAGAGCCACGAGAAATTGCCAGGAAGACCATAATCTTTCAGTTTAAATGATCTACCATCACTTATTTCTTATAAATGTATAAAAGGAACCTTACCATTATTTCTTCTCTGGGTACCTCTTCGTTTGGATTTGGAAGATGAGCTGGCTTTCTTCAGCTCTGTTTCGGATTTGTCAATATCTACATCCCCAGCCAGCAAAGCTTCAGACTGCACCAGTCCCTCAGTTCTTTGGAAAATAAGGCGACGGTAGGGCAAAGAGCAAATGGCATCACCATCAGCATTTTCGTACTCAACATCTTCAATGACTATAGGCCCAGTCAAAGAAGAAGAGCCCTGTACAAATAAGCAATCAATTGAGTTTATTAGAAGTGCACTGGTGATATGTAGTCCAGTGAGGACATTAGATGGCAATTATTCTAGAATTTAGACAGTCGCCAAAATTTTTCCCATTTTATATAATAACTAAGAAAGTATGAGAAGAATGTTAACTCTCATAGATGGTCTTCAAAGTGTTACAAATACATTGCAAGAGAAATAGTACTGTAAGAGAACTACAAACCTGGTAAACAATGTTTCGCTGCTTAATTCCATCACCTGCTGTCATAAACCTGGTTCAGAAAAACAACCAAGAATCCTTCACAGAATGAACAGATGATAGTCTTGCTGTATAGCAGGGAAGAATACGAACAGATGGAAGTGAAGCATAAATAAAGCCACCAGTTAAAAGCACTACAAGAACATCAAACTGATGCTGCTTATAGAGGATTGGAAACTTCTATGGTTTGCTCAAGCTTCAGTCCATAAAAACAGACTGCTCAATTCAACAATAGGCTAAGCGTAGACATTGCTCAAGAATGATACATGTTACAACATCCACAAGATTATAAAGTTCTGTGAGCCTTTATATAATCACCAGTTTTCTAAAAGTGGCAGTAAACAAGAAAAAAGTGATCATGCAATCATTCCCCATATGCAAAGTCCAATGATTAAGAGATCAGGCCACTCTCTTGTTTTGCAGTCTAATGAATGCCAGAAATTTATAAGTCAGGAACCAAGTAAAATATCAAAGTAACATAAGAACAGCTGTTCCCCTAGGCAAGTTTGTAGTGATCTGTAGGAATAAAGACAATAGGCACATTCCAAAGCAAAGCACTAATCAAACATAAATGATGAAGAATACTAGAATAGATAATAGCTAATTAAAAATTAAAGAAAGAAGAGGACATAAACATACGGAATTTGATCCCCCTTATCATTATCGGCAGGCGCCAACGGTTTCACCAGAGGCGACAAATCCTTCTGAAAAAGATAATGATATCATCTAATTATATCAGTTACCAATAATGACAGTTGATAGCTGAAGCTACATCTCCATATCATACCTGAATATCTTCCATATTTGCATTAACATGAATTGTCCCTAATAAAACCTTCATTCATGGCAAAAATTCGGCTTAGATGCTTGATTGGACAATTAGTATCATAAAACAGGCCTTGAACTAAATATCGTTATAAGAAAAACTACCATTATCAGACGAGCAGACTTTGCGCTTTCAACCACCTGCCACTGTCCTTCCTCTGAAGAGAAGAGCCATTCATGAGCTCGAGTCTGAAATCTAAGATTCAGTTACATATTTCAAACAGCATAATATCATTTCCATCCAAATTCGGTATAATTATTAATACATATGCCGAGAAACTTAAGTGCAATATGAAAAGGCCCAACACCTTTTCTTATACAGTAATACCTTAGGAACAATAAAAACACCACAGTGGAAAGCGAAAGGAGCAGACTCTTGTTTAGAATCAAGCAACACGGCTTTGTAACAAAAACGGGAGTCCCCTTGTTCACCCAAAGTAAGCTCAACTCGACGACCAGGGCTGAGTTTTTTCAGATCCCCCTTAGCTCCTAGTTGCAGATCTTCCAGAGAATACAGTATATCAGAGCCACTCAAGTATTCTCCACGAATTCGATTCTCATTTTCAAGGGCTTCATGAAGACCAGAAGCCTAAAAAATAGATTCAAAGGTTTAAATCAAAACTTTTGGAGAGATTCAGGTTCCAAGATTTCATAATCAAGATCAAATTGACAACAAACTAGTAACAAATTCATATCCCTATTTTTGGTTCAAACACTCAATCAACCGCTGCATGAACTAGGATATACATTTCACTATTCGAATACTTTGCGCATTTTTACTCAATTTATGTGGGGAAAAAAAAGACAATAATAAGCAGATTCTAAATACCTGAAGTTTATTACATCCAAGGTAAGAATGTTTGAAAGATGATGTAATCTGGTGCAGTTCATTGGAATTCTCTTTCTCAGCAACCACCATGAAGGTTTGGAAGTCAGGTTTACTAGATAGTTCCAGAGGTATAGCATAAAGGCTCACATTCCAGCCGAACCTGAATTTAGGGAAAAGCAAACCTGAAAATGGTAGAAAGCAACATATATCTTAGATTTTAAAAAATGTAGTACGATACACCAAGAAAAACAACTAAACAAGTAAAATGAATAGTGTTCCTCATCCAGGGTCCATCCTCATAACGAGCAGACAAATGTTATAGTATACCTCTGAAATGAAACTAACATAAGCAAAAGCAATAGAATGTAGCGGAAAATTGTCTTAGCATTAACTTAAATAGTACCTAGAATATGAGATTCTCCCAAGGTAAGACAAATGAATTTACCCCTGGGTTTCAAAACTCGTTTCACCTGGTGATACAGAAAATTAGATAAATTGAAGGATTTTACCGAGTATAAGGAAATAAATAAGCTAAATCAAACTCCACTACACCTCTGATAAGTATTGATTCCCCAGTTTAGGGCCAAGCTCTCGCTCCATTAAAGCATCCAGTCCACCTTTGTCGAGAACAATATCAAACGTATCATCCGTGAACTGGTAAACATAGTGATATTTGATAAATGAAAATTAAATGAACGAACACATACTCATAGAACAGGAACATCATCAAAAACAAACCCTCCTTCATCAAGAACCATAAGAAGGAAGACACAAGTTAGATAGCATTGATAGATCAAACAAATCCACATAAAAACAAAGTTACTAGAACAGACTACTAAAATGACAATACCATATATATTAACACTCAACTGCAAAAGGTTAATACTAGTAGATGTTAATGTTAGGAGATCGTCAGGAGTTACAATAATAATAATCCATCAGTGTTCAAGTTCTTGTATCATGTAAGACCCAACCAACGATACCATACACATTTGCAACAATTCAGCAAAAACCAGAAAGTTTTACATAACCTCTATCCATCCTTACTGTAAAATGTACAATATTAAACCACAAGAACAAAAGGGCTTACACATTCTTAATTCATTCCAAGTTTCAAGGACTTTAAAGTCTTCAAAAAAAAAAAAAAAGAAAAATCTCATATAGAACATCAAACTTATTACTTAAACAGCAAATAAAAATCCAAAGAAACTCAAAAACCACTCAAGCTAAGAAAGTGAGGAGATAGGAGACCTGCATTTGGGTCATATCCATGACCCGCCAACGCATGCTGGGTCGGTCCCTTACATTACGTCGAAGCATGTCGGAGATGACAACCTTCGAGAAATCAATATTGGTTACATCCTCAAATCCGGCATCATATAAGTGCTCTGAGAGGCGAGAGTTGCCGCAACCAGGCACCAATATTTGCAAAGAAGAAGAAGAAGAAGATGATGATGATGATGATGAAGGCTCTTGTTGAAGAAGAGGGAGGAGTGAGTCACGGAGCTGAGGCCACTCAGCGTACCACTCGAACGAGTCATCGGTGCCTCGGATAGAAAAGAAGCTGTCCCAGTTTTCTTTCTTCGTGAAGTCCCCGAGAGTTTTGAGAAGATCGTCTGATGGTTGCTGAGCTTTTTTCTTCCCCATCTTCTCTTCGAAGCTTTGCTTTTCCTCTTCCGGGTTTTGGAGTCTTAATTCCAGAAGGGTTTTGGAGCGTACCGTTCTTTTTCCAAGGTTTTATATATTTGTGCCACATTTGTTCCTTTCATATTTTTCTTCAATTAACTTTAATTTAGTAATTACTATATATATATATATATATATATCTTCCCTTTGATTGTCCATCTTTCTTTTTCGAAAGCCTAATTTGTTTATTTTTTATCATAAATAAATAACCAATAAACTTTAATTTTTAATTTTACATTTCTTTTTATTTTATTACTATTGCATCATTACGCAAAACCCCTAAAATACTCACAAACATCAAGAACAATAAAATAATTCAACATAAATCAACTACTTTTTCTTAAACTTTGTGAAAGTCAATAAGGAACAAACATTAAGGGACGGAGGGAGTATATATTAGTGATTTCAGAAAGGAAAACTCATTTCTACCCCGCAGTATAAAAGGAGAAATTTTGGCCTTATTTCAGTCTTCATCTTCAAGCCAAACAATTCTTTCTTCAAACACACTATATTTGTGATGGATTTCGACATATAAATTGATTTTAATTTATCCATCATCTCCTTTGGGGATTTTTCATTCAAAATATCGTACTTAACTTCATTAGAAAAACTCAAACGAATACTACTCACCGCTCTTCGTTGAGTATCTTTCCACCTGTTATTAGCCATCCCTGCAGGTTTTTCGATTTCAAAAGCATCTCCCAATCCTTGCTGCACTAACAAATCAGTCACGTTACTTTGCCACATCTAGAAATTATTTGTGCCATTGAAACGCTCAATTTTAAACTTCAATCCGCTGATATCAGCCATCTCCTAGCTTTGATACCAATTGTTAGGTCCTAAACCGTAATCAACCAACTATCCAAAACCAATCACACAAGCGGAAGCATAATTAAACAATAAATCATTCAAGAACACATAAGAATTACATGGTTCGACACTCAATGCCTATATCCACGGATGAGAGAACAGAACCATTAGTTATAGAGATTACAATCAAATCAATAAATCAATCTCACAAGCACTCACTTACAATCTAATCATCCAAACAAATCACAAACCCATCCAAACAAACAATCTTGATTACACTCGCTCGGTTTCTAACAAGCAAACAATCATACACACCCATAGACCATCCTTTTATCCTATGGGATGCCTTTCCCCAAAACCCTATAACTCTACTTACATCTTTCTCTCATACCAAACACTAATGAAACCCTCACTATTTATATTCATCCAAACTTGGTTAATAAGAAACCCTACTCCAATTAGATTTCTTGGCCCACAAGTCCTCTTTCCCACCAAGCAATATCCCTAAAAAATCTCCCAATCAAATCTTCTAAGGATTTGAGTCACTAACCCTAACAATGATAGATATTTTATGCAAGGAGGAGAAGATCAAAGAAGCCACTTCACTATTCAATTTAATAACTCAAAGAGGCATAAAGCCTGATGCTGTCACATGTACTTCTCTAATTCATGCCTTATGCAAATGGGGTGAGTGGAGACAGGCCACAAACCTCATTGAAAACTAGATTGCTTTTGGAATTTCACCTGATGTTGTATCTTTCACCTCCATGATAGATATTTTATGCAAAGAAGGGAAAACAAGGAAGGCACTTGACTTTTTAGAATTAATGACTCGCAAAGGGGTGAAACTGAATGTCTTCACCTATAGTTCTTTAATTCAAGGACTTTGTCATTCAGGCCAATTGAAAGAAGTGACAAGCCTGTACAGGATGATGGATGAAGGAATTCATCCCAATGGAGTTTCTTTCAACCCTCTAATTGAAGGTTTATGCAAACAAAAAAGAGTGAAAGAAGCCTTTGCAATATTGGAGCTAATGAGTAAAGAGGTGTAAAACCTGGTGTCATCACTTACAGCTCTTTAATACATAGGTTGTGCCTTTTAGGAAAATGGATGAAGGCCACAACCCATCTCAATAGAATGATGGAAGAAGGGATCCATCCTGATGTAGTAACTTTCAACTCTTTAATTGATCACCTTTGTAAGGAAATGAGAACTGAAGAGGCTTTCAACATATTCAAGCTAATGAATGAAAGAGATATAAAACCTGATATCATCACTTGCAACTCTTTATTGGATGGATTGTGCCGTTCAAGCAAATGGGAAGAGGCCTAGAGCGTTTTAAGTAGAATGGCCAGTCAAGATATATCTCCGGACAGAATTACTATTGAAATTATGTTGGATGCTATGTTTAAATTGTTAGGTCCCAAAACCCAATCAATCAATCATCTAGTCAATCACGCAAGCGGAAGCATTCTCAAATAATAAATCATTTAAAAAAGACATAAGAATTTACGTGGTTCGGCACTCAACTTGTCTACATGCACGGATGAGAGAAAAGATCCATTAGTTATAGGAGTCACAATCAATCAAATCAATCCCAAACCCAAACAAATAATCATGAGCACACTCGCTAGGTTTCTAACAATCTAACAATCATACACACCCATAGGACCATCCTTTTGTATTATGGGGTGTCTTACCCCAAAACTCTATAACTCTATTTACATTTTTCTTTCATACCAAACCCTAATGAGACTCTCACTATTTATACCTATCCAAACTTGGCAAATAAGAAATCATATTCCCATTAGATTTCTTGGCCTACAAGTCTACTTATCAATCAAGTAATATCCCTAAAAAATCTTCCAATCAAATCTTCTAGGGATTTGAGTCACCAACCCTAACAATCTCCACCTTGGCTCAAATTCCTTCAAATCTTCAATCTTCAACCATCATCTGGATATTCTTGGCTCTACCTACAATGAAAGTCTCACATTAATCATCTTTTGTGTGTCTTCATCTTCACTGCATCATCTTCAATCATCAAATCCGAATCCGGTCTTGCATTTCATCCACATCCAATTTGAACACGAACAAGTGATCTTCATCATCACGATCTTGAACACAGCTCCAATTGAGTTCTAACCAAGTTAGGTCGTGACTTCTAACTTGGCTCCAACTTGGCATTGTGTCTTCATCAAACCAATCCCCGCAATCTCACCACATTGCTCTAATACCACTTGTTAGGTCCCAAAACCCAATCAATCAATCATTTAGTCAATCACGCAAACGGAAGCATTCTCAAATAATAAATCATCTAAAGAAGACACAAGAATTTACGCGGTTCGGCACTCAACTTGCCTAAGTCCACGGATGAGAGAAAAGATCCATTAGTTATAGGAGTTACAATCAATCAAATCAATCTCAAACCCAAACAAACAATCATGAGCACACTCGCTCGGTTTTTAACAATCCAACAATCATACACAATCATACATACCCATAGGACCATCCTTTTGTCTTATGGGGTGTCTCACCCCAAAACCCTATAACTCTATTTACATCTTTCTCTCATATCAAATCCTAATGAGACTCTCACTATTTATACCCATCCAAACTTGGCAAACAAGAAATCATATTTCCATTAGATTTCTTAGCCTACAAGTTTACTTATCCATCAAGCAATATCCCTAAAAAATCTTCCAATCAAATCTTTTAAGGATTTGAGTCACCAACCCTAACATAAACAAGAAGTGATGGAGACAGCTGAAGAAGTACTTGAGCTAATGAATCAAAAAGATGTAAAGCCTGGTGAGAGTACTTATCATGTAATGATTACTGGATACTGTTTGCAAGGTGAAGTGGACAAGGCAAAGGATGTCCTTGAGTTGATGATAACAGAGGGTTTTTTTACCAGGTTTAGGCAGCCGGACAATGTTGGTCAATGCATATTCCCAGGGAAAGAGGAAAGATGAAGCTCTGAGGCAATTTGAGGAAATGAGCCAAAAAGAATGATGCCTGATACTGTTAACACAAAATGCTAAGATGCTTGACCAATGAAGGCAGGCAGTGTTGACCAAGTGAGGATTTCTTAAACCTTTGAATTATTGATGGGACTGTTGCATGCGGTGGTTGTCTTAATTCTTCAGGCAACTTTGATATCACTCAAGACTGGAGGCATTCAATTTCTTTGTTTCTTTCGCTCGTGGGACCAGTTACAATTAGAATCTTCTCCTTCCCTTTTCTCCTCAAATAAGGAAAGAATCATATTTATCTTTTCTGGTAAATGAATTTTTCTCTTGGAGACAATCAGATTTCATCTACGTTCTTTTAGTGTGATAGTTGAATTAATGGTAAAGGCAGTTTCTTGTTTCTTTCACCTCCCTCCATTCAAGGGAAATGGGGTGTGCCACCATTGTAGAAGGATACTTTGCTTCTGTTGACTATGGTAACTACCACATTCAGGCATAACTGTATGTCGCATATCTTGTAGTACCAAAATTTGGCTAGAAACTCCTATTTTACTGGGATTCTTTGGTCAATCTTCTATGCTTTTACTTTCCAAGGCATGCAATAGCAGCAATAGGTTACTTTCAGGGAGATGCAATGGTTGATCTCTTCTGAAGGTATCAATTCTAATTCCGATTAGCTTAGATTAGCAGTTTACCTTGAAGGTTGCAACCCCGTCTCTTTCCACATTTTTCTGTGTTTGAAACGATCATATGCTTTTATGAACTTTTGATTTCTTCACTGAAGTTATTAGGACTTGAAAGTCTCTTGTACCAGATTCATGCATCATCGTCCATTGTACACTTACTATTTCATGATCAGGAGCTTTCTTCGGCTTGTATAATCATTACTATCTTTGCTTGACATTCTTTCCAATGTGCAATGTTGATAGTATTTGTTGCTGCTACTTGTAAATCTACGTCACATACAATGGATTTTCTGTAAAATTTTCACTCAAATGGCATTGCCTATTTTGTAAATATATATACTTTTAATGTCTTTAAAGTTGTTTCTTAATTGAGATCTAACCATTGAGAAGAGATGTAAATTACTTTGGCTAGCAATCTGGGTGAATGAAAATGGGAAGGAAAACATATGATGAGAGGGCCTCTATCAATGCTTGGAAGATTTTATGAATATAAGAAAATAATACCATGAATGTTCTGGTTCCACCACCCAACACCATCTATTGTGTAGAATTCATCTGTCTCGCCTGTGTCCATTTTTCTGAAAACTTGATTCTGATCTTCCATCAGCAAAAATGCTCGACCAAATTTATGTTTTGAACAAGACAAGACACTTAAAATGCTTTAAACTGAAAATGACGCAAAAGTATATTCCTTGTCTGTGCATACTTAAAAATCCCAATCTTTATTTCGTTTGGAAGCTGAGAAAACCTTGGGTTCAATCGACCCCAACTGATCCACAAAAATAAATAATTGCTTGAAGAACTGTGATGAATTCTTCTCTAACAAGTACAAAATTTGTAAACAATTTGGAAAGCAACTTGTGTGAAAAAGGTCGCATCTAATATTTTAAGGCAAAGATTTGACAACAAGAGATAAAGATCCGTCGATGGATTGGGTGGTTGCCGCAGAGCTGGGTGGGATGATGGCTCTATTGCCACATACTTTTGCATCATGCAATGACACGTAAAGCAAAAACAGTTTATGTTATCCAACAACCACATGCTTTGTTCCTTCGATCTTGGTTACATTTTTTTTTATAAAATTTTTTATACGACACATTACTCGTGAATAAAATTTAAGACCTTATTATCTCGAAACTTCAGAACTAGAATCATAAATTCAAATAACTTCAAGATTAAATTGATTCCGGATTAGTCGAGTATAGTGTGACTCACGGATATCAAAAAATTTATATCAAAAAAGTAATATTCATAAGATATTAGACACATGAATACAACTAGTAGTAACGTAACGAGAATTGTGTCACCCTTTGCTCTATAATGGCAAGACATAGGAGGCTTTCATTTACGTGACGGACCATCTGTTGGATTTAGCAGGCTATGGCACGTGACTTGACTCTCCATATAAATATAAGGTTCAAAGTATCTACTATCTAGTGTCTAGGACAATTATTTTGCATTCTTATAAACAATTAATTTCCTTTTTTATGCTTGTTTCCTGAGAATATTCTATTTTCAAAGAAAATGAAAGATTCCAAGAATATTCGACATAATTTTTTTTTATGCATGTTTAGAAAATAACTAGTAGTAATTATTAAGATTAGATTTAGGAGAGTTTCTTTGTGCTTGAGGTCCAATGCGTCTCGATTCTGTATTAATCAAATCCAAAGTTGATTGATTTGTAAAAAAAAAAAAAACTTAGGTAGTAGTAATTATTATAAGATTCTCATGATGATTTTAGTTATTATTATTGTCACAATAAAATCAATAATAACGGAGGAAGTGAAAGTGAAATGAAGAAAAATGACTGGCAATTACATTATAAAAAAAAAAAATCAAATCCTTATTTAGGTGTCCTTACTCCTCAGAGGCTGCTTTTTGTCACAATCAAACCCACGATATTGATACATGTTACATGTAGTAAACAACTGTCGCATCTATCAGCCGAATTCTATTTTCTTTTAGGAAGTGCTATCATATTCATACCCACAATCTTCCCCAACCCGCCATTGAAAGAGGTTTTTATTTATACATATTTATTTATATACCTGTAATGTGGATTGTGGTCTCATACTTTAATTATCAATCCAAAGCTTTTTAGTATAAATACGTATATTATATCCTAATTAATTCAGAGTCGAGTCAATTGTAATCTTACATATATATATATATGATGATGTGTAATTTGTGTTTGCTATTATGTCGGAGCGAAGGTTAATGGAGAAAATGAAAGTAATGGTAAAATTACAAATGAATAGTTAAATTAAATAACAAATTAAGGAAAGGACAAATGTAATTTTTTTTCCTAATTTGGATGGAAAGGAAAATGTCATTTTTTTTCCTAATTTGAAAGGAAAAGGAAAATTGTATTTCCGTCCACTTTCCTTCCTCTATCTTATTTCCTTCCTAATAAATGAAAGATCTATTTCCTCTCTGGCATTATTTCCTTAATATTTTCCTTGTCAAACAGGTTGTGAGTGAAAATGATTATGGTACCGTTGAAAAAGAACCAAGGAAGAGGAAAAGCCAAGTTGATCGAATTATCGAAAGGAAACAAAAAGGTTGCAGTCATTCACTTATTTTTGTTGAAGAAGAGGCAGGGGACACTGGGCATTAGAGGTGCCCCGGTTTGGTTCCGGTTCCAAACCAATGATTCCGGTTTTGGGAAAGTTGAAATCAGAATCTTAACCTTAATGTTTCGGTTGCAAAATGGTTTTTGATTTGGTTCTGGTTATGGTTTTAAAATGGTTCGATTATAGTTCCATAAAGGTTCAGTTCTGATTTTTAAAATAAAAAATTATTTTTTAAAAAAAGTTAATGATAAATTAATGAAAAAACTAAATTAGGTGTAAACGTTGATTACTTTCATATAAGATAATAAGATTAAAAATTTATTTTCGTAAGAAAGTAAAGAAAAAAAATTAAAGGTATGCATGTAAAGAAATTATTTTATAAGTTTAAATATCTCATATTAGTATAAAAATTATAATACAATAATGTATATAAAAATTATATATCATATTGTATGTGATGTAATATATATAAATGATATTCTAATATATATTATATATAAAAGTTAAATTAGTTTAAAGAATTAATTAAACTTTTAAAAATTAAAATTTAAAAAAAAAAAAACGGAACCAAAACTGCCAGGTCTGATTACGGTTCTTATGTAATTGAAACCGAATCAAAACCGTAATATATACCGCTCTAATTTCGGTTTTTTGAATGATTTCGATTGGTAAAAGTATCCCCTAGGTCCTTGTATTATAAGAAAATGTTCAATTTAATCCATATACTTCAATTCGAGTCAATTTAGTTCCTCTACTATTAAAAATAGAACAATCAAGTTCTTCAGTGTCACAAAATCAATTTTAATCACTAGAATTATTAATATATGACTAATTTTTGCCTGTAGAATTACTAACATAGTAATGACATGACAAGTAAAATTATAAATTAGCATACCCAACATTCAAATGGTATTGACATTTCGATATTTGGTCCAATTTGTGATAACTACGTAGACAATATTTTGACATTTTAGTGATTTGTTAGTGTTACATCATTATCAAATATGCTAATTCATATTTTAACTTACAACGTCATATCAATATTATTGTCACATTAATAATTTTAATAGCATAAATTGATCCTATTATATGTAAGGACTTAATCATTCAATTTTTTTAATACAGAAACTAAATTGACCTAAATTATAATACATGAACTAAGTTAAACATTTTTATATAATACAGAAACTTTTGTGTGGTATTTTTACTATTTCGATTTGATTCTACATTTTAATTTCCATTTTTTGAATGATTTCGATTCGATTCTACAATTCAAGCCGAAGTCGGGTGCTTGGGCAGGCGAGCAAAGCCAAAGCCAAACCAGAGCTCTCGGAGCAGCAAAAGTCGCATTGGGAAGCGGACAATCCTTGGAAAGGTGAAAAAGGGGTACAAGTACAACCGCTCATCGCAACTGTGAAGTCGACCTTTCAGAACCATGCAAGGTCTTTTGTCCACGTGTCCTCATCCCCCTGACCCCACTCTTCTCTGCCATGTGTTTCCTCTCTCTCTCTCTCGCTTCTCTTCTCTTCCCTTCCGTCGCTTCCTTTACTTGGTTGGTCCATTTCCTTCTCTGTTCGGACTCTTCCAAAAACCAAAACCAAAACCAATCCCACCATTACCAAAACTCTCCATTTTTTGACACCAATTACGTTTTAACGTTTTCTTTGCACATTTCAATATAGAAACCAGACAATACCCCCACAAGCTTTTCCTGTTTCTTTTCAAGCACTATAAATGCTCCTTTGGCTGTGTTTTTCAGCATCAAATGCAAAACCAGAGAATCATATTTTGCATCTTTACTCTGTTTTTAAGTTCTAAGTAGAGTTGTATATGTTTCAGTTTTTACAACCCCAAAACGTAAAATAAAATCTTTCTTTGTCTCCTGAAACATTAAAGAAAAATCTTCTTTTTCTTCACGTTGTGTTGTTATAAGTTGTCTGAGTAACTCCTTTGATATTGGATAACTCACAAAACAAAGAAAAGCCAAGAAAGCTGTAGAAAAAACAAAACTTTCTTCTTCTTTCTTTCTCTCTTTTGGTTATTGAAGCAAGTGAAGAAAAAGAATGGCAGGGAACGAGTGGATAAACGGGTACTTGGAAGCAATATTGGACAGCGGAGCGGCAGCTATAGAGGAGCAAAAGCCGGCAACCGTGAATTTGAGAGAAGGGGGTCATTTCAATCCGACTAAGTACTTTGTCGAGGAGGTTGTTACAGGTGTCGATGAAACTGACCTACATAGGACATGGATCAAGGTTGTTGCCACCCGGAACACCAGGGAACGCAGCTCCAGGCTTGAGAACATGTGCTGGCGCATTTGGCACCTCACCCGTAAAAAAAAGCAGGTCTTCCCCTATCCCAAATACGTTTGTTTCGTATATTCATGTGTATGTAACGTTGAATGTCTATACATGCATCGATTCGATCGTATGCAAAATATGAGGTTGTCTATGTACGTCTGGATTTGGGTTATGGTGATGGCATTCTGGTAATTATGTTCTTAGTTTTGAGAAATAGGTATAAATGTTTGCAGCACTTGGTATTCGTAGTGATTCTCGTGAAGAAAGAAGTACATGTATAGATACAACCCTTCATTTGTGTGATCTATGTATGAAGATAGAAACATAGGACCGCTATGCGATTTTCAATAGCATATGAATGTATGTTATTTTTCTGCAAGCATGTTGGATGGATGTTAAAAGTTAATAGGTCACAACTGTGCCCTGTTCTCCTTTTGGCTGTTCTCCTTTTGGCTTTATACACGAGAAGTGAGTGACTTTGATTAGTTTCTCTGTTTCTAAAGGCTCTAGCCCCCAAGAGTCAGGAAAGTTAGGAACCAATTTGAGGAGTTTTTTTTCTTCGAGGGGGAGATCAGCTTTCCTGATGATTATGCTGCAACATTGATCTAATTCAGTTTTGTCTGCTTTGATCAGGCTGAAAAGCCTTGGATTGATTCATCATGCAGAACAAAATTTACATATATTACTGATCAGCCTATATAAAAGCCAAACTTACATAGTTAGCATGAAGACATCAAATATACTAGTAGGAATTATGTCTGTGAATTGTCAATTTTAAAAGCGTTTCTTCCTGTTTAATGTGGCTAATGGGAGTTTTGCTAGAATAGTTCTTAAGGGTGACATTGTCCCCTTGAGTCTTCTACCATAGATTGAACGCTAAGAAACCTGAATAAACTTTTACTCAGTCAAAGTGAAACAATTTAGAGGACTGAATCTCATTCTTATAATGAAAATAGCTGGAATGGGAAGACCTGCAGCGATTGGCAAAGCGGAGATGGGAACGGGAACAAGGTCGTAAGGATGCCACGGAAGACTTGTCTGAGGACTTGTCAGAAGGAGAGAAAGGAGATGCACTTGGCGAGCTGGTGCCACCTGAGACCCCAAAGAAAACGTTTCAGCGAAACTTTTCCAACTTGGAAGTGTGGTCGGATGACAAAAAGGAAAAGAAACTTTACATTGTCCTTATCAGGTATAATTCTCCCTAGTATGCATGAATCTTGAACTCATGATTTAGATTTGTCTATCAATTTAAACCAAACAAACTGTCAACGACTTTTCCTATATTTAGCTACTTCACCTGCATTTAGCTGTATGAAGAAGTGCTACCTATGAAGCAATTGATAAAATTATTTGTAGCACGGTATTTTATTTAACACTCCAACAGGCATATAGGGAAGACAGAGGAAATACGAACTTAGTTAATAATCTAATATAGTAAGGCCTCTTTGAAATTTTTTGCATTTCATAAACCATGGAAGCAAAAAGAATATACAGAGCTACGAACCTGTGCCTGACAATTGTTGTCACGATAATATTCAAAGCTCAAAGTGACCCGACAAACATTGCATTCATAAATTCATTCTTTTATAACAAAACTTTTTCTTGACCTGATTAAAGTTATTCAACTAAACTCTTCATCAAGGTGGAAAATCACAGTTTAGTCAGATCTTTTCCCCTTAGAGTTGTTTTAGGACTGCTTATATCTGCTGCAAGGAATTCTG
The DNA here is from genome assembly GCA_030664755.1 of Microcos paniculata. NCBI lineage: Eukaryota > Viridiplantae > Streptophyta > Magnoliopsida > Malvales > Malvaceae > Microcos > Microcos paniculata. The sequence continues at coordinate 6,303,121 of CP131462.1, read as the reverse complement.
CATTAACAGTTCAATTTAAGGACTGTTACATTTGTTCTTTGTTACCAGTTTGCATGGTTTAGTCCGAGGAGAAAACATGGAGCTTGGCAGAGATTCTGACACTGGTGGACAGGTAAATGCCATATTCTACCACACCAAATCATTTCTCACACTTGTGCATCATTTTTTAATCAGTTTTTGCCTTTATATATAAAATAAAACAATTCTCAGGTCAAATATGTGGTAGAGCTTTCTAGGGCTCTTGCAAAGATGCCAGGAGTATACAGAGTAGATCTTTTTACCAGGCAAATATCATCACCCGAAGTTGATTGGAGCTATGGTGAGCCTACAGAGATGTTAACAGCTGGTGCTGAAGATGCAGATGGAAATGATGTTGGAGAGAGTAGTGGGGCATATATTATAAGGATCCCGTTTGGTCCGCGTGATAAGTACCTTCACAAAGAGTTGTTGTGGCCCTATATTCAGGAATTTGTAGATGGCGCTCTAGCTCATATTCTGAATATGTCAAAAGTTCTTGGAGAACAAATTGGTGGGGGCCAACCTGTGTGGCCATATGTTATCCATGGACATTATGCCGATGCAGGGGACAGTGCAGCTCTTCTCTCAGGTGCTTTAAATGTCCCTATGGTTCTAACAGGACACTCTCTTGGGAGGAACAAGCTTGAGCAACTGCTTAAACAGGGACGGCAGTCAAAGGAAGACATCAATTCGACATACAAGATTATGAGGAGAATTGAAGCAGAAGAACTTTCACTTGATGCTGCAGAACTAGTTATCACAAGTACCAAGCAGGAGATTGAAGAACAGTGGGGACTTTATGATGGGTTTGATGTCAAGCTTGAAAAAGTTTTACGTGCCCGTGATAGACGTGGGGTAAACTGTCATGGTCGATATATGCCAAGGATGGTGGTAAGGATGTTTCTTCCTTGTTCACTCTCTTTCTCCCTATTAGGAGTTGTTGAATTGATTACTGCTTCCTTGTGATGGGTGTTAGAGGTAAGGTGAAGAGAAATAAGGAATACTTTTCCTTACTCCTCACGCTGAGATATAATCCTTGTAATTCATCATTCTTTATGTTGAAAATTCATATTGTTAACTCTGCTACATAGAACTCAATTTTCTACGTGAACTAACCTTAGGATCAAATTAACTAGAGGCTACTAGAATGTACTAATAATTTATGCAAGTTTGAAAGACAGAAGGGATATCGATAGTGCATTGTTTTGTTTGGACGTCCTCTTTCAACATTGAAGTATAATGTGTTTGCAGGTTATTCCTCCTGGCATGGACTTCAGCAATGTTGTAGCTCAAGAAGATGCCCCTGAGGTTGATGGAGAACTCGCAACACTTATTGGTGGTACTGATGGGTCATCTCCAAAGGCTATGCCACCAATATGGTCAGAAGTAAGTGGATCAACAATATACAATCTTTGTGCCGAAATATAGCATAACTGTTATTGATTCTTACTATTACGTTTGGCAGGTGATGAGGTTTCTTACAAATCCCCACAAGCCAATGATCTTGGCCTTATCTAGACCTGATCCGAAGAAGAACATAACCACTCTTTTGAAAGCCTTCGGAGAATGTCGTCCTTTACGAGAGCTTGCTAATCTTGTAAGCAAGTTGGCGCAATAATTTGATTTACAAGTGGAGGAAAAAATCATGACAGTAATTGCCTTTTTGCAGACACTTATAATGGGGAACAGGGATGATATTGATGAAATGTCCGGTGGGAATGCTAGTGTGCTCATAACAGTATTGAAACTCATTGATAAGTATGACCTCTATGGACTGGTGGCCTATCCAAAGCATCACAAACAGTACGATGTTCCCGATATTTACCGGCTTGCAGCAAACACGAAGGTTGATTAGATCAGTTTATAATTTAGGGAGATAGCTTTATATGCCTTTATCTTTATAATCAACTAATTGGAGGTTACATGGCAGGGAGTTTTCATAAATCCTGCTCTGGTTGAGCCTTTTGGACTTACCTTAATAGAGGTTGGGTTCCATTGATTGGAAATTTTCAAGATGCCATCTTATTATGTGCAATGAAATGAAATTTTGATCTCTGTTTATTTGATATAATGTAGGCAGCAGCCCATGGGCTTCCGATGGTGGCAACCAAAAACGGTGGACCAGTTGACATCCAGCGGGTAAGAACAATGAATATATCCCCCCTAATGACTTGGTCGACTTGCCACCGATTTCGAAAACAAACTTTTCACCTGGAAGGTTGACTAGAAGTAAATAAAAACTTTATAGCAACCTTTTGTTCAAGATGTTCTAATGGATTCTGAACATTCCCCTTCTCATCTTTCTATTGTTTTACTTACGAAAATTTTGTAATAGTTCTAATTCTCGATATTTCTTGTGATGAATTGTAGGCACTAAATAATGGTCTTCTTGTGGACCCCCATGATCAGCAAGCAATTGCTGATGCTCTGCTTAAGTTGGTATCAGAGAAAAATTTATGGCATGAGTGCAGAAAGAATGGTTGGAAGAATATACACCTATATTCATGGCCTGAACACTGCCGCACCTACTTGACCAGAGTGGCAGCTTGTCGTATGAGACATCCCCACTGGCAAACAGATACACCAGGAGATGAAGCCACTGCCGAAGAGTCATCTTTCAATGACTCACTTAAAGACGTGCAGGACATGTCCCTAAGGCTCTCAGTTGATGGAGAGAAATCTTCACTAAGTGGATCCCTCGACCCTGGAGCTGCATCTGCCGGTGACCCCGAGATTCAAGACCAAGTGAAACGAGTCTTAAGCAAGATAAAGAAGCCTGAAACAAATGTCAAAGACACTGAAGGAGGGAAGCTTGAAAATGTGCCAAGTAAGTATCCAATTTTGAGGAGACGACGTAGACTGATTGTTTTAGCCCTTGACTGCTACGACAGCAAAGGGGTTCCTGAGAAGAAGATGGCTCAAATTGTACAAGACATACTTAAGGCTGTTCGTCTAGACACTCAAACTGCAAGAGTCACTGGTTTTGCTATATCGACAGCTATGCCAGTCTCAGAAACAATAGAGTTCTTGAAATCAGCGAAGATTCAAGTAAATGACTTTGATGCTCTGATATGTAGCAGTGGCAGTGAAGTTTATTACCCTGGAATTTACACAGAAGAAGATGGAAAACTTGTTCCAGATCCTGATTATGCATCTCATATTGCATATCGTTGGGGCTATGATGGTCTTAAGAAAACAATTTGTAAGTTAATGAATCATGAAGAAGAAGATTCTAAAGGTTCTCCTAGCCCCATTGAAGAAGACGTGAAATCAAGCAATGCACACTGTGTTGCATACTTTGTAAAGGATCCCAGCAATAAGGTAGATATATCAATTTGAATGTTGGTTTCATAAGAATTAACCGCATTTCTTATTTGGATTTAAACGCGGCATGCTTTTGCAGGCAAAGAAAGTGGATGATTTAAGGCAGAAGCTTAGGATGCGGGGTCTTCGCTGCCATCCAATGTATTGTAGGAACTCAACTAGGGTGCAAGTTGTGCCGCTCCTTGCATCTAGAGCACAGGCACTCAGGTAATGTTCTGCGACCATGCAAGTTGATAGTTCTTAATTTTATGGATCCTTGATTCTTAGACAGGACTTGAAAAACCCTTGGTCTTTAATTTGGTTTGGCAAGGAGTGATTTGAGCTTGCAATCTCCTCCTCAGAGGATAACCTTTGCTGTTTTTTTGTCACGAATGGATTTTGATAGGCAGTCTTTAGATGGCAAGTTCAAGGAAGAAGGGTTTCTGTTGTGTTTTCATGGACCAAAAGCAAAAGAATTAAGGCTAGTAATCTGTTTTATAAGAATATTTTAAGTGGTTTCTTGTCAGTCATCAATGTCCTCTGTTATAAGAATCGTGGATTATGTTTAGATTATGTTGACTTTATGTTCATCTAACTAAATTACTTTGATTTTCTTTTACAAGGCCTTCATATATTGAGACTCAGTTTGCGGTTACTTTTGGATCGTAATTTGATCAACCCGTTGCTTCTCATAATCAGGTACCTTTTCGTACGTTGGAGATTGAACGTTGCAAACATGTTTGTTATTGCTGGCGAAACCGGAGACACTGATTATGAAGAACTGATATCCGGTGCTCATAAGACTTTGATCATGAAAGAAGTCGTGACAAAGGGTTCTGAAGGATTGCTCAGAACAACTGACCTGAGAGATGATATTGTTCCTGTTGATAGCCCCTTGATCAGCTCTCTCAAAGGCGGAGCTACAGCAGATGAGATTGCTGATGCTTTAAAAGTATTATCTAAAGCAAGTCTATAGAAGCTAGTGCTAGAGAATATGAGATCGGACTCCACATTCCTTATTCCAATGAAAATACCTATTACATTCCTTCTTTTCTAATCTACAGATTGGAATGAGAATTTTTCTTTCCTAGAGCATCCTCTTATGTTTAAAGCCAACCAAATAGTAGCTAGATAAGCTTCAAATGCTTCTTCCTATGAGGTCATATTTGCAAACTGGTCCACGATTGCCACTACTGATATGTTCTACCGATGTATAGGTAAAAAAAAATTCAAAACTACCATTACTCAATTTATTTGCATGCACATATATATAGCAAGGTAATAATTGAAATTACTGGCATATATTAATGTGATTTGAATCTTCTTTGTTGGATTTAAACCATGAAACAACTATTTAAGAAGCCAACACTTCCCCTTGATTAGTCGGTATCTAATGTGATTACTGGATTCTGGTAGATTTATACTGAAAAAAAGAAGGCAACCAAATGCTTTTTAAGTGTATAGAAGGTTTTATACTCCACCGTGTAGACTTTTGACAAACACAAAAGTATCAAGCTTTAATCTGCCCAATAGGTGCATTGATTATGAATCCTTTTTCCTTATCATATATTCTCAAACGTAATATCAAAAGCTTAAAGGGAAGAGTCAGCCAGTATTCTTTGATGCAAGTTACATAGTTCTTTCTTAGAAATGGCAATTTCCCAGTGCGCGTCCTTTCAATTTGGTTTTATAGCCTTGGTTACACGCATACTTGTGGCTTTGCCTTCGAATCTTACCAGCTTATTACAAATTAATACATGCATGTAATTTTTTTTATTACAAAATTATACATATACGTTAACTTATATTAAGTTCTGTGTATTTATGTAAATTAATTTTATTTATAGTAGAAGAATCTTCTTATTTAAATTTTGACTAGGAAACTTAGGAAAATTGCCACGACACAGCCAATCTCCTATTGCCACGTTTAGTTTTGACCGTTAAAAGTCAATGTTGGTGTTTCTCTGCGTGTGCCCAAAGCGCTAGATTCTAACCCCCCCAGTCACTGCTGCACACACACAGACACACACTCTCTCTCTCTCAATTAAACCCTTGTGTTATAAAAGTTATTCCCAGCGCCTCCCCCTGCTCCCAAACATTCCTTTTCCGAAGGCCGTTTCCACCGTGGAATTCCAAACGTCAGCGTAAGACGCCAAGCCTAAGAAGCTCCGAGCCAAATTTAAGTGTGGCCAGCGGTAGAACAAAACCAATCAAAGCCCAATGGCGGACCCAAATCAGACAGCTCCGAAGCTACCAATCCCCGGGAAACGCAACGTACTGATTACCAGCGCGTTGCCCTACGTCAACAACGTACCGCATCTGGGAAACATCATTGGCTGTATGTTATCTTCGTTTCAGTTCCTGAATTTGATTTTTCTTCTTTTCACTTTTTCGATTGATTTTGAGTTTTTTTTTTTGGGTTAAAGCTGTTTTAAGCGCCGATGTCTTCGCGCGTTACTGCCGGTTGCGAGGGTATAATGTTATTTACATTTGCGGAACCGATGAGTATGGAACGACGACGGAGACTAAAGCCATAGAAGAGAATTGTACTCCTCAAGAGATTTGTGACAAGTAATTCTTCTTTTATTTGTGAATTTGGGTGAAAAGATGATTTTCTTTTTCCGGTAGTTAATTTAGTTTCTGGATTTATTTGAAATCTTTTAGGTACCATGCACTTCATAAGCAAGTATATGATTGGTTCGATATAAGTTTTGATAAGTTTGGAAGAACATCGACACCAGAACAGACTGAAGTTTGCCAAGCAATTTTCCAGAAGCTGTGGGATAACGATTGGCTTTCCGAGAATGTAATGCAACAGGTATAGAGGATATACTTTGCAAAAATTGTCGTTTTATTTACTTTCCATTTGCTGTTCTTCCGAAGTTGTTACTATAAAGTACAAGGAAATATAGAAAGGATGTAATATTAATTTTACGGTAAATATACGAAAATTTTAATTTAAATTATTGAAAAACTGTTTGTACACTTATTGCAATTGTCATCCTCATAGAAGTGGAAAGTAGGTAGTGAAAGAAGTGGGGGAAAACCAAACAATAAGAGACTAAGCCTAAATTTTGTTGCTTCATTTGACTTGAATTTCTCTGTTTTCTAGCTTTTCTGTGACACATGCCAAAGGTTCCTGGCTGATCGGCTTGTGGAGGGCACCTGTCCGCATGAAAATTGTAATTATGATTCTGCTCGTGGAGATCAATGTGAAAAGTGTGGGAAGCTTTTGAATCCTACTGAACTGAAAGATCCTAGGTGCAAGGTACAGTTAGATGAGTAGCTAAATTGACAATATTTATATGTAAACAACTGGATTGTAGTGGTTATCTTTTTGCCAAGGCATTGTAGGGAATGTTACCTTTCAACTTATACAGTAGATATTTCAAGATATGCATATATTACCTGTGGCTTAGCTTGATTGTTGTTTGCTGAGACTCGTGAATGAAATATTGACTTCTAAGACCTATATTGTTTCTTTTCCCCTTATTTATGACGTTTGGGAAAAAAAAAACTCATTGATGAGGTTAAAAGCTTTGATTACAAACAGGCCTGCCAAAACACTCCACGAATTCGTGACACAAAGCACTTGTTTCTTGAGCTTCCTAAGCTTGAGGGTCAATTACGTGAGTACATAGACAAAATGTCAGTTGCTGGATCTTGGAGCCAAAATGCTATTAATACAACCCAGGGATGGCTCAAAGATGGACTTAAAGCAAGATGCATTACTAGAGATTTGAAGTGGGGGGTACCTGTACCACATGAGAATTATAAGGACAAGGTAAGATAAAGTGTTAGATAAATGATAGCACTTCTAGTGCATTCTGTTAGTAAAAATAAGTGTAGCCCTTATTTTTGTTAAGTGTACATCCAAACCTTGTGGTGATAGGTTTTCTACGTCTGGTTTGATGCACCTATTGGATACGTCTCAATCACTGCATGCTACACTCCTGATTGGGAGAAATGGTGGAAAAATCCTGAAAATGTGGAGCTGTATCAATTCATGGGAAAAGATAATGTACCATTTCATACTGTAAGTATTGTGTTCAAAATTGACTTGACTTTGTAAAATTGCAAACAGAGTGTGCTATGTCAATCATTTGAGTTGTAGTTTTCTGTTCCAACTTTATTATAGCTGAGAAGTGAATATTTTTCTTCTTTGATGCCTAGATGAATTTGTGCAACATTTATTAATACTTCAGCTTTGTTTTTCTGCTATTATTTGTAAAAATTTTCAAATTGCATCTTGGAATTCAATTATAATAGTTGTTTGAGCCACTTTGTTGCTAAGTTGGAATCTGGGTTGGAGCGGCTCAATTTACTTATTCTTCATGCCTTGCCCTTGATCCACTTTGCTTGTGAGAATTTTTTTTGTTAAATAAAAATAGTTATTGTTCAATATTGGATGCCTTTATTCAAAATAAAGACCATGTTTGGTGCTTATTTTGTGTTGAGTTTTAGCTGTTGCCCCAGGACATTACTTGGTTAGACTTGCCATGTGAAATTTTTACATGATATGCGATCTACATTTCTTCTAAAATTATCATCTAAATGGTTCATTGTAGTTTGCATTTCCTTGGAACTTTGTTTTTACACTTTTTGCCTTGCCCCTTTAATATTACTACATCTTGGTGAGAAGCTATTTGAGATCTATTTCAAAGGATAAATAAGCTTCATTATGCATAATGCTCACCTATATTACTTTTAAGTGCACATATGGAGTTGTTTGCAAAGCATGACCTTAGTCTAGGCCTTTATGGCCTTCCATTTTTGTTCTCAATTATGTAGAATATATGATTTCGATGCCAATCATCAACTAAATCTAAGGGTATTGTGTTCTGCACGCTCCCCCCATGAATGCATTACCTTCTGGTAGAAACTGGTGAAAAAGCATAGTTTAGTGTTGCTTTTTTTTGTTTGACTTATGGAGTGCATTCTTTATGTTCTAAAGTTCTAAAGTGTATTTGCATTTCAGGTGATGTTTCCATCAACTCTTCTTGGAACCGGTGAAAATTGGACTTTAATGAACAGCATCAGTGTGACAGAGTATTTAAATTATGAATCTGGTCAGTGAACATTTGAAGCTTTGGCCTGTACAAAGCAGGAAAATGAATTGATTTTGAGTTGGAATTAGTGAGTGCTCAATAAGTGAAAGTCTGACTTTTCCATTTTAAGATCCTGATATTTTGTTTGATTGGTTTCTGTAGGGAAGTTCTCCAAGAGTAAAGGCATAGGAGTTTTCGGCAATGACGTAAAAGATACAAAAATACCTGTAGAAGTTTGGAGATATTACTTGTTAACCAATAGGCCTGAGGTATCCCTGTTCACAACTTTTTTAAGTGACTGTTTTATTTGGTCCTGGATTCTACTTACTTTATGTGATCTTATTGATTTGAATGAAACTAGGTTTCTGACACCTTGTTTACATGGGATGACCTGCAAGCAAAACTGAACAACGAGTTGCTCAGTAATTTGGGCAACTTCATTAATCGAGTTTTGAGTTTTATTGCAAAACCTCCAGGTTAGTGATTTGGTTGACTTGAATTCTTTAGTCTTTAATAGTTTGGCCGTTTTCGTTGTTCTGAGGGTTAGAAATTTGTTGATATATTCAAGTTGTGGGAAAAAGAATTATGTTATTGTGTGATAAGATCTAGAGGGTATTTAGACCCTCTCCACTTCGTGTAATTAATCCTAATATGCTGGTACATTCAATTAATGCTTGCTGTCTACAGGTCAAGGATATGGTTCCATCATTCCTGATTCTCCTGGTGCTGAGTCGCATCCCTTGACAAAGGCATTGAGTGAGACAGTTTATAAACAAGTGGAGCAGTATATAGAAGCCATGGAGAAGGTGACTGGTGTTAAACTTGGACAGCGTTTTCACTTATTACTAGCATCCTATTACCCTTGGCTTCATCACATTCTTGTAATTTCAAATCTTTGGATTTTGTATAGGTTAAACTAAAGCAAGGATTAAAAACTGCAATGAGCATCTCAAGTGAAGGAAATGCATATCTTCAAGTAAGGATGAAAAACTTCTAGTTGTTTCCAGAAATTAATTTCCCTATGTCTCCAGTGACTGTTATGACAGTCGTTTATGGCACTTCGTCTGATGTCTTCTACCAATAATTTCCATTCAGGAAAGCCAATTTTGGAAGCTTTACAAAGTTGACCCAGTTTCTTGCTCGATTGTTATGAGAACTGCAGTGGGCCTAGTGCATATTCTTGCATGTTTGCTGGAACCTTTGCTTCCATCTTTTTCTGTTGAGGTAATCTAATTTGTCCACAGAGTTTATTCTGGCATGATTGTAAATAGTTTTGTCGATATGATACTATTTCAACTTGATTTCTCATCCTATTACTTCCATTTCTTTTGTTGCGCTTAAAAGGTGTTTAGGCAGCTTAATTTGCATCCTCAAGAACAACTGTCGCTTTGTGATGAGAAAAAAGATGTTTATAGGGCTAGAAGACCATGGGAGATGGTATCTGCTGGTCACAAAATTGGTGATCCAAAACCATTGTTTGAGGAATTGGTACCAGTACCCTTCTATGCTAGATTTCTGCTGCTCCTTTTTCCTTCTTTTATTTTTCTTTTCATCTTGGTGGCTTGGGGTTGAAGAATTAGCATGGTGCTTTCTTTCCTCTTTTCTCATACTTAGTACTTTCAAAATGGATTAATGACAGAAATCTGAAAGAGTTGAAGAACTGAGGAAGCGATATGCCGGAAGTCAAGCTGATAGGCGTGCTAGGGCAGAAGCAGAGGCTGCGGAGACCGCGGAGACTGCTGAGCAACTAGAAAATACAAATATATCAGGTTGAAATTGCCGTGTTTGCAATTCCTTCCCTCAATGATAATGTTTGAGGATGTGTGATAGATGGGCATTCTTGATTTCTTCTGAAAGCAATCAGTTGTAAACTGATATATTAAATTGCAATATTTTTTTTTTCTGACTTCTACAAACTGATTCTTTGCTTGAAATACAAAAAGTTAGAGCCATACCCTCTCATACTATGAGAAGTTAGACCCATACCCTCGGACTCTCTTATTTTTCCAGCATCATTTTTTTCATTTTCTCTTTGTTAGTCCTTTCTTCTGAAAATCCAGCAAAGATTTTTTTTTCCCTCTGTTGTGCCAATACAAAAGATCAAGCTTCGAACACTTATTGTAAAACTCTTGAATGTCTTTAGAAGTTCATGTTGAGCTTTTATCTAAGCTAAAAGCCATTCTATATGCTATTGCCAATAATTATTGGTTCTTCCTTCTTCATTTGCTTGTTGTTAGATGTGTTTATACCTGTGCAATGCAGGTTTAAGTAATGGGATTACTCAGTATAAGCTTCTTTTATTATCAGATGGCAAGAAGCAAAAACCAAAGAAATCTGCAGCTGACTCTAAAGCAAAGCCTACTACTGAACCAGAAATTTCTATTACAAGACTTGATATCCGGGTTGGCAAAATTTTGAAAGCCCAGAAGCATCCTGATGCTGATTCATTGTATGTTGAAGAGATTGATGTGGGTGAAGGCCAGCCTCGAACAGTTGTTAGTGGACTTGTCAAGTATATAACTCTGGAAGAGATGCAGGTTTGTTATTTGTGGGAAATTTGGTGGTTGGTATACACAACTTATTACACACACACGTGCACACATTATAGACAGTCAAGAGTTCTCTACTAATAATCGTTTCTCTGGCCTCATTATTTGGCAGAATCGGCTGGTTTGCGTTCTTTGTAATTTGAAGCCAGCAACCATGCGGGGTGTAAAATCCCATGCAATGGTTCTTGCTGCTTCAAACAGTGACCACACCAAGGTAAGCAAATAACAGCAGTGCTCACTATTGGCATCAATCCATGTATTGTTTGAGCTCTCTTCTGAGAATACTGTCAGTTGTTGCTTGATGTAGAATGTTGTGCTATATGGTAAAGCCACCTGGTGATTTAGCAATAGCAAAATATACCATTGTAGGCTTTGTATTTTGGAACTTTTCTTTCAACAAAGTATCAAATTGTTGACATCATATTCCCGTGATAAACTTTTGATAGATATGCGTTATGGTTCTGAAACACCTTTGATGCTCATGCCGTTCTCTGATGTGCTTTCAGGTTGAATTGGTCGAACCACCGAAGTCTGCTACTGTTGGAGAGCGAGTAACCTTCCCTGGTTTCACAGGAGAGCCCGATGACGTCTTAAACCCGAAGAAGAAGGTTTGGGAGACTCTGCAAGTGGATCTCCACTCAGACGCAAATCTGGTGGCCTGCTACAAAGATATTCCTTTGACCACATCAGGTGGTGTTTGCAAAGTTTCATCCATCGCCAATGGGTCTATTAGATAGATAATTAGATCATTGAAAAGCATGACCCTTTCCCTCCCAAACACCACCCCCACCACCAGAAAAGAGCGATAAAAGGGAATAAAAATTGGAAACTAAAATTGTGATTTTGATCGTTGTAACTGTGCCTTCAATTCATTTGTCTGTCTGAACTTTTTTCTTTTATTTTTTTTCCTTTTGTTTTTTAAAATTTTGGTCACTACACTGTTTTCTGCTATAGAATAATTAGATATAATGTAGTCGATTGATTAATTTAATATTGCCAGGCTAGGACTGCCGATGTATTCGGCTCTATAACCTCCTCCTATGGAAAGTAAGTACTGCTTGTTTTATGAGGAATTAAATATCATTTATATATTCTAAAATATTTTTTATTAACTGAATATTGACCCAATGCCGTTAAAGTAAAGGGTCGTTAACCGTAGACCGAAACCCCGTTATTTTGATGTCCAATTTTATAACTAACCTGTAAGAATATGTCAATCAAATCAATCTTAACACCAGCGGCCGTACAAAAAGTAACCTCCCAAAACAAAATCTCAACCGTCTAGCTTACTAATCCGACGGGCATAAATACGCCAAACGCCACCACCATAAACACTCTTCCAGCACGCGCTCGCTGCTTCCTTGTTCCTTCTGCGGTTCCCCATCTCCCGGTTTCCTTTCACGAATCTTTGCCTCTCTTCTATTTGTTTTTTGACGTTAAAGAAAAGCAAAAGGAAAAAAAAAAAGCACGAGAGAACTGTGAAAGGGGAACGTATTTTTGGCTACACCAGATCTGATTGTGGACGGTTAGTTTCATTTCTCCTTCGGCATTTTTCTCTTTTGTATTTGTTTTTAAAGTTTTTTTTTTCTCTCCTTCTTCGTATAGTACTAATACATATTGGCAACTTTGAGATTCAAGAACCCTTTATTTTGGATTTTGAACAGTGGGTCTTAATAGTATCGCCAAATTTCGAAGGAATGTTTATTTGGGTCTGTTCTTTTCAATTGTAGCACATTGTGATTGATGGGCAGTTGAAGGATATTTTCCTTGCTCGAAATTTTAAATTTTAGTATTAATTTGCTGCCAAAGTTTTGTATAAAGAAAGGGAAAATAATTATGGCGGATGGCAATGCTATGGTGTTTGTAGAGGTAATGAGGGATTTTAAGTGCTTAAGTTAGAGGGTGTCTTTCCTAGAGACTAACTTAGATTTGGTGACCTTCTTATGAGATTGTCGGTGGGCTGAGGCTTTTTGAGATAGGAACTTAGGCTCAAGGATTTGGTTAAAGATTAGTATGAGTTTCAAATTTGTCTAAGTGTAGATGAATTTTTAAGAACATAGTTCCTATCAGATTCTCTTTTAGAGGGAAATGTGTTTTAAGGAATAGTTTTAAGGTTGTGAAAGTGGGATTGTGGCGGTTTAATAAATGAGCTAGTTAATTGAAGAGCAGTGAAGTGTGTTGGTTATTTAGTAGAGCTTTAATTACTTTGGCGAATTAGATTCTTTGAATAGACAGTAGAATAGAAAGCAATACTAACTTGTACCTCAATCTTAGACTTCGTGTTGAATCCATAGAGCTAAAGGAAGATAGGGGTTGCAGTTACTATAGTAGTATCTAAAGTTTATTGGAATCTGATGACAATGCATTGCAGGCTTATAGGGTTCTCATTTATGGGATGAATTGACCAGATCATATGGGATTCACTCTGTAGATTATTGCTGCATGACATGATTGTTTTCTTATTAGTTGATTGGCAAATAAAATTGATTTTGTAGGATGAATTCGTAGTTCATTCCATCTTAACAGAAAATATTCTATTGGACAATAAGCAGTTTTACTTTTTGTTTGCCTTATATGTAGATAACTCTCTGGAATATTAAGTTGTCTTTTCCTGCATAGAGATGAGTGGAATTAACTATAGAGGGAATAGGTGAACACCTATTAAATAAGTTCAAAAATTTTCTCATTGAAACTCAGAAGGCGGCAATCAAGCCTTACACGTATTGTAGGTTGCAATTTTGGGGTTGATTTTTGGACTAATCCTTTGGATATACATCTTTCTGTGAATGCACTCTCTGTCTTGGTGTTTCCCTTAAGATGAAAAAAATTGCTGTTGAATAAGTTTAAAAGGGGTTGAGAGGTAAGAATAACTTCAAAATTGCAGCAAATAGGTGGAGGAGTTCCTGCATACAGCTTGCATAATAGATTTTACGAGTTCCTTAATGTGGAGTTCTATAGAAGCTGATGTTAATAACTGGTTTTTTACCGATATTGGGAGTTTTGTGAGAACTCTGTGCTTCTCATGAAACTGAATAGCGCTTGAATAATAATTGATTTGATCTTTTTTTTTTCTTTTATGCTATGCCATTTTGGATAATGGCTCCTAATCATTTATCCTAGTAATAAAAGGTTGGTTTATGTGCATGTCTGAATTGCTGCATATTCACTGTATTGTGGGTTTTGCTTCTTGGTTAGCTTGTCTGTTTCGCTCTTCCTGATAAAAGAATATTTTAGTCTGGAAAATGCTGATTGGTTGTCTAATTGGTTGCCATTTTTTATTTGATCTCACCATCTCAAGTTCTTAAACTTTTATGGGCAGTAATTGCAGGTTTTATGACATTGACAACATTATAGCAAAAGGTGTGGCAGTTGGAGAACAATACATTAGGTATATATGGAAGATGGATTGTCAAGCTTCTGGGGCCCTGTCACATCCACTGAATGGTGTGAGAAAAACTATGTTTACTCATCATACATTGCGGAGTTTTTCAACACAATATCCAATGTCCCAGGCATTCTATTGGCACTCATTGGCCTTATAAATGCCTTGAGACAACGATTTGAGAAGAGGTTCAGTGTCCTTCACATATCTAACATGATACTTGCCATAGGGAGCATGCTATACCATGCCACATTGCAGCGCATGTAAGTATCGTTTCAATACGTGAATGCACCTGTGTTTTCCCTCTAGAATAACAATGAAACATCAAAAGAGAGAAATTATGCTGCTCCACTAATGTTAGTCCTCTCTCCAGATAACAGTTAATCTATACTTCTTCCAGCAATGTTCATGTGTTTGTCTGTTTTCATTCCAGACTAAAGACAATGAAACATTATAATAAAAACAGACAGAAAGATGATTCAGTGCTCATATGAGGTTTATCTGTAGCTGAAGGCATTAAGGTCTTCATAACTTGTCTAGATAATAGACAATCAAATTGAAGGTGTTCATTTATGATGCTAAGATTTTTCATGTGCTAAGAATCTTATATTAAGTTGCAGAATGGACGGTCTTTTGCAGACACTAAGTGTGCGGATCCTATTGAAACATTGGTTAATTGCAAGCTGGTTGCTGATTGTTGCTGGGCAGCTAGACCATGAAAAATTTTGTAGCATGAAATTATTTCAACAAATGAATAGTTTCTTTAATTTAATCAGTTATTTGTTTTCCGAGTTGATTTGAAATGTGAATATTTCAATTTATTTTCAGGCAACAGCAAGGTGATGAAACACCAATGGTGTGGGAATTGCTTCTCTACTTTTACATCCTTTACTCCCCGGATTGGCACTATCGGAGTACAATGCCCACCTTCCTGTTCTTTTATGGGGCTGGATTCGCAGTAGTCCATGCTCTGTTCCGCTTTGGAATTGGCTTCAAGGTGCATTATGTTGTTCTCTGCCTTCTCTGCATCCCTCGCATGTACAAATACTACATCTACACGAAAGACGTCTCTGCAAAGCGACTTGCAAAGTTATATGTAGCAACGTTGTTCCTTGGAAGTGTCTGTTGGCTTCCTGACAGGATATTTTGCAAGGAGATTTCACACTGGTACTTTAACCCACAGGGTCATGCTCTGTGGCATGTCTTCATGGGCTTCAATTCATATTTTGCCAACACATTCCTGATGTTTTGTCGTGCTGAGCAGCGAGAATGGAATCCAAAAGTCGTCTATTTCTTGGGATTTTTCCCTTATGTCAAGATTCAAAAGCCAAAGAGGCAGTGAAAGTTTGCTGCTCGAGCAATTGTCTCTTCCACCTTTACTCCCTCAGTAAGATTTTGGTACTAGGTGTTTGTTTTTGGCAGGTCACAGGCATAGGAATCACAATTCTTTCTTATTGAATCTTAGAAAGATGTAAATGGTAATTTAATCACAATTCTTACTGTAACACTAGGTTTTTTGGCCAGCAAAAGAGAATGGAAAGTTGTTTTCGCCCATGTTTTGAACATTCTCGCATTGAAATTAGTACCTGTTTACATCCGAAGGCACCAATCCGAACCAAATCCGACATTTTGTCGGCTCTAATTGCTAATCTAGTGCGAGTCTCCATCAACATCAGAGCTTAAAACTTTCCAAAATTGTAATAGAAATGATTTAATATGCAAAATGCAATATAGAAATTCAACTTTCCATGAGAAAATTTGGTAAAAATTAAGATTGGTAAAATTTAAGGTATTCTGATTTTCTTCCCACACCAATTCTGATATGATTTAAGAATACAAGAGAAATAGAATAGTTTAATACCCAATTTAGCCTTTGAATTATATAAAAAAAGATAAATTGATCCATGAACTTTTGTTTGAGACATATTAGTTTTTAAATTTTTATTTTGAAATAAATAGATCCTAAATAAAAAAATTAAAAAAAAATCAATGATCAATCTATCTTAAAATAAAAATTTAATGACTAATCTTACTATTTTACTAGTTTCTGCAACTCGAGGTTTACAATTTTTTTTTTCATTTCTGTACCTTTTTGACTTATTTTGATACCTTTTTAAAAAACAATTTATAGTAAAGGCATTTTGTGTTCGTTAAATGGGGTTAATATCAAAATCTTAACCAAAATAACTGAAGAACCTGTAGGGCATTTTATGGGCTGCAAAAATCAAATTTATTGCGGTTGATATTTAATTTAATCGGACGTGAAATGGACCTCAAATGTGGACCAAAAATAATGATCAGAGAATAGTGCTCCAAATAAATTTGATTGTGCCTTGGACGGGCCCAATTGGAAGTTACATCTGTTTCGGGGATCGGCTTTGAGTTTGTCGGTGGTCTGATAACCGGCCCCTGTTTGAGCTATGTTTGGGCCTCGAATAGGGCCTGACTTGGGCTATAGTAATTTACTGAGCCCTCAACATGTACCCCATTTGGAGATAGATTTTTTGTTGGGCCGAAAAGGGGCTTGCTTTGGGATCGATATGGCCCTTAAGTAGGCTTCCATCCCCAAATTAATTTTTAGTTGGGCTATGGATGGACCTAAAGTGGCTTAGTTTCAGTTAGGGAATGGGCTTGAGTTGAGAGTTATGCTTAGGCCAACATTATTTTTCTGGTTACGCCGTCTACGAGAAAGTTAAACTCAAAACTTGATTATTTGAGAATAAATGGGCCTTGTTGCCAAAATTTAATTGGTAGCTGCGCCTTAGACGGGCCACAGTCTGACAGCTTTTTTTTTTTATTTCAACTAAGACTGGGCCCCACCTTTGTTAAATCTGAATTTTACCGTAAACCTCCCTCAGCTAAACCTCAATATTTTTGTTGGGTGGGCCTTGAACATATATTGAAATCTTAATTGGGCCGCACTAAACCATATACGTATTAAATAAATTGTAATTGAGCCGATAGTGAACCATAAATCTACAATCGGAGGCACAAGCTACGACCATTTTATCTATCCACTTTAATAGAAAAATTGTTCCTAAAAAGAGAGCAAAAAACCATTGCTTATGTTTTGATTTAGGTAGTTAAATTAAAGAATAAAAGTAAGATGTACAAGAAAAAACAAAAAAAAAAATGCTACCCAATTAATTATTAATTGGGCCTCAAGCAAAAATTAGATCTTCTAATTTTATTTATGCCTTAAATGGACTTAAAAATGAATTCTTTAAATTTTAATTGGTTCGTAGATGGGACAAAATAGAACTTTTTGCACCCATGCCATAAAAATAAAATAGATGCCCAATTAAGGCCCAAATAAATCCATTTGAGACCCAAATTATTTAAATCCAAAAGCACAAATCAAATGTTAAAATTCAGATAATACCAGCCTACTTCAACAAATAAATTAAGAACATATTAGATGAAATGATACAAAAAAAGAGAATTACTTGAATGATGAACGATTTTAAAGAGATTTAATTATCAAAGCTTATAGTAAAGGAAAAACTATCCAAAAAGTCAACAAAAACGACAAATATTTTACAAAAATTTACAACATTTTAAAAAATTAGTTAAATATGTTAATGCTTAATTAAGAGTATCAGTATGTTAGAGTAAAATCTAAGATGAAGGTCTAACCGAAAAGTAAGATACATACTAGCATTGCTTATTCATACCACAATAAATGGAAAAACCAAACAAACAACACAGTTAATTCCTTCGTCAAAAGAATACAACAGCATTATCCAATAGCCAAGCAGAGCAATCAAACATTCAAACCCAAGTCCTCGACAATAATACAAATAACATTACAAAGCCCACAAGATTATGCAAAAATAATAATAAATAATAAATAACAGCCTAAAATTAATCAAATTAGAGAGCAATCAAATCAAACACGTTATAAAACTAACACATTCTACCATACCATATCAGCCTGCCCTACTCCATATTAGGTTTCGGGCCTATCTTGCCCCAATTCTAAAAGTCAGGACGAGTTTGAAGAATTCTAAATTACAAATTTACAGTAATACCTTAAAAGACTAATTTTGGGCATAAATGGACTTAATTCCAAGAGGCTAGGGCGAAGTTGAAAAACTTCGAACAATAACGACTTAAGATGTATCAGTTTTTCGTCTATTTGGGGTCATAGTTATTAAGCTGACTCGACCTAATTTATGCCACAGTGGGGCTGTTTTGGGCCTCAAAAAGTGAAGAAACCAGCTTTCATGACTAAATTGACTAATTTCAGAAAATCATAAACATAAAAGCAAATCACAATAAAGAATGCCATAAAACATGCCAAAACATTTACCAAAAAAGTTGTAGAAAAAAATTGACAGAAAAACTAATACTACTTAAACATATTTATATTGAATTATTAAGATATTAATTCCTCATTAAGAGCATAATCATTTGACTCCATATAAATCCATAGAGCCATAACAGTCCCATATAAAGCCTATAAGACAGCAAATAGCATAAAACCACCACAAAAAATTAATTCTACACACAAGAAAAGAAAAGTAACATTAATAAAAACAATTCGACAGATAATAAAAGAAACTTTACAGCAAACAATTGATCACAAAAAGCATAAGGAAAGGATGTGTTAGAAGAAGAAAGTACATCAAGAACATAGATTAATGAAAACTAAATGACACAATAAAATAAACATATAATTATACATATACAACAAAAGCAAAACTTACCCTTTTTAGAAAATTCAGAGAAGACCAGTCATGCCTTCAATTATAAAAACTCTCTTTTTGAGCATTTAGTCCAATTTTCACATGTTTTGGCTCATCATAGCCGCTTTCCCCTATCCACAATATAGATAGTTTAAATCTTCACTGAAAACCCTAAAATTAGAACATCACGGCCGTTTAATTATTTCTTTTCATTTTCTGTGATCCTTTTTCTTTCAATGTTGGTTCTCGATGATTTTGCTTGCCACAGATTTTGGCTTCTTGGGCTGGATTTTGTTTTCTCACTTGGGATCACTATCATCAACCTCACTCAAGTGGGTCACTATCATCAACCTCACTCAAGGGCACTATCATCAACCTTACTCAGGATCACTATCATCAACCTCACTCAAGGTCATTTTCCATGGCAAGCAAAATCACCAAGAATTAAGCATCAAAAATAAAAAATGAACACAAAAAAATAGAAGAAACCAGTATACCGCTGTCATGTTTTAATTTTAGGACTTTCGGGGAAGATTTAAACAAACCGAACAGTGGAGAGGTGAAAGTGTCCACAAAGCCAACATATGTGAAAACAAGGCCTCATGACATGGCATATGTTGACATTAAATTCTCAAAAAGAGGCTCTAATAGTAACACCCTTCCTATCATTGCTGAATGCTCCATGTTTTCAAGGGTTTGAAACAATGATCTACACAATACAAAGCTCAAACTGTGTAAGATCCCAAGTTAAAGGTCTGAATAAAGCTGAATGCATCAGAAGAAATGCAGAACTAACCGGACATAGATAGACAAAACAATATCTAATCAAAACTAAATGATACATAATAAAATAAAACACACAAATGTATAACTATGCATATACAACAAAAACAAAACTCACTCTTATTAGTAGATTCAAAGGAGACCAGCCATGCCTTCAATTCTTCAATTGTAAAAAATTCTCTTCTTGAGCATTTAGTCCAATATTCACATACGTCGACTCTTCAGAGCTGCTTTCATCTATCCATGGTTTGGATAGTAAATCTTCACCGAAAAACCTAAAATTAGAACATCACAACCACCTAATTATTTCTTTTAATTTTCTGTAATCTTTTTTCTTTCAATGCTGGATTCTCTGTGATTTTGCTTGCCACAGATTTTGGCTTCTTGGGCTGGATTTTGTTTTCTCACTTGGGGTCACTATCATCAACCTCACTCAGGTGGGTCACTATCATCAATCTCACTCGGGGGCACTATCATCAACCTCACTCAAGGTCATTTTCCATAGCAAGCAAAATCACAAATAATTAAGCATCAAAAATAAAAATAAAACACAGAAAAATAAAAGAAACAATTATGTTGCTGTTATGTTCTAATTTTAGGGCTTTCGGGGAAGATTTGAATAAACCGAACAATGGAGAGATGAAAGCATCCACAGAGAACCAATATATGTAAAAACTGGCCTCATACAATGGCATAAGTTGGCACCAAAATGCACAAAAAGAGATCGTAACGATAGCACCCTATCATTCCTGAATGCACCAGGTTCTCATAGGTTTGAAATAATGATCTACACTGCATAAAGCTCAAACTATATAAGATCCCATGTTCAAGGTCTGAACAAAGTTGAATGCATCAGAAGAAATGCAGAACTGACCGCACATAGCTAGACAAGACACTATCTGTATACATCTGTGGTTGTAGCAATTGAACCAAATCTGAATCTGCACACACCATCAAGAAGTAATCAAATGAGTCATAAAACGCAAGTGAGATAAGAAGCAACATCCATAGACAGAAATCAAGAAGGCACATACTTGCTTACCTCTACTTAAGCCCTGAAAGAGAAGACGAAAGACAGCTCCAACCAATTTCAATTGCAGATCCTCTAAAAGGAACCAGTCCAGAAAATAGGTTGCTTTAAAGTTGTCGAACCAATTCTTGGGTCGCAAACTTGCTAAACCTACAATAAATTAGGAAAAAAACTACCATTACTATCACATATCATAAACTCATAAATCAGTAAAAAGCCAAGAAAAGACGCATGATGAATAATTGGAATAAAGAACGATATTTAAGGTATTGAATGGCCAATATCCTAGATTTTCTACGGTCAAACAAAATCCTTTAACAAATCTCCAAAACTAAAGCTAAACATACTACATAAATTTAAAGCAAAAATCATGCAAATTGACCTGACCACAAGTTTTGATAGCTCACTTGGAACATTGTATTTTCCCAATTATTCTTTAGACTAAAGGTCTACAGTCTCTAGACACGGTCTAGAGTCCGTCTATGGCTGAAGGTCCATCTATGGCTTAAGGTCAGCCTTGAGTCTATATTTGAAGGTCTATGGTCCATCTATGGCTTAAGGTCAGCCTTGAGTCTATATTTGAAGGTCTACAGTCCATCTATAGCTTAAGGTCTACAATCCCTCTATAGCTGAAGGTCTAAGGCCTAGAGTCTATAGCTGAAGGTCTAAGATCTACAGCCTATAGCCTAAGCTCCATAGTATATAGCTTAAGGTCTAAGATCCATAGTCTATAGCTCAAGGTCGAAAGTCGGTCTATGGCTGAATGTCTACAATCCATCTATGGCTGAAGGACTAAAGTCTTTTATATCTCTACCCATAAAGCTGTTTGGAGTAGCATTCGAAGTAACAGCTCCCATTTTGAACCTTTTATGCAATCTCTTCCATTTGCTACATGGATATGCTAAAACACAAAATAAATTGTGCAAGGTCAGCCTTGCAAAATGCAAAACATTCACTTACCTCTCTCATTTTGAACCTTCCATGCAATCTCTTCCGTTTGCTACCTAGATATGCTGAAATGCAGAACAAATTGTGCAAGGTCAGCTTTGCCAAATACAAAAAATTAACTTAAACAATAGCCTAGCCTAAAGTTGCATACGTATGACTGACAACAAAAGATCCTACAACCATCCTAGAAGTACCATCCATAAGAAGAGCTCTAAAATTACCTTTATTGCCCGTAGCTTCAACATTATTGAACCAATTCTTGGGTCGCCAAACCTGCAAAACCAACTGTAAACTACCATTACAATTAGATATGAATTGGTAAAACAAAGAAAAAGAGACCAAAAAGGATGAATAGTTGGAATAAAGTAAGATACTTGGAAGGGTATCTGATGGCCAGTATCCTAGTTTTTCTATAGCAAAACAAAGTGCACATGTGCTTTATAAAAATAAAACTAAACATACAGCATAAATTCAAAACCAAAATCATACAAATTAACCTGACCACAGAATTTACTAGTTCTTTAGGACCATTTTTTTTCCCAATTATCCTAAAGACAAATATTCAGATGCTATCAAAGCTTCCTAGAAATTTCATAGAAACCTTTAAGGAAGGAAAACGTGGAAATTTACTAAATGAACATTCGTTATTCACCTCCATCAGAAAAGCCCCTAGCTCTGAAGCGTAGCTCCAACAGAGAGAAGACTGCAAAACAGAGAAACATGAACATGCAGCCGTTAGAAGCAGAAAAGGAGAAAAAAACAAAAATCACCAACACAAGCAAATCTATGCAATGCGACAGAATTCACAACAATCACCAAAATCCACAAGAAGCAAAACCACAAAGAATCCAACATCACAAAAAACAATAAAAAGAGTACAGAAAAATAAAAAGGAAATATTAGGCGGCTGCAATTTTCTGGTTCGAGCGCTTTGGACGATCCAAATGGTGAAAAGTAGGAGACTGAGGATGGCAACATATGTGAGAATTTGACTCATGCTCAAGAGGTCCTGACACCTTCTCCATCATAGCCAAATGCTCCAAGTTCTCTAAGGGTTTTAAATAATGATTTACCTGCATAAAATTCAAACTGTGTAAAGATCCCATTTTCCAGGCTAGAAAAAAGCTGTGAAAGAATCTCAAGAAAAGCAAAATTGACCGTGCATAGTGAATATATGCACACATGCATACATACGCACAAAAACAACAGATACTTGTGTACAATGCTTTATAATAAACAGAATAGAATCAAACAATTACCAAAGGCGTTTCTCCATCCCCTTCATCAACCAGTACATGCCCAGGTATCAACAGTAGTGAGTAAAGTTCTCAAGTTTTAGTAGGATCAACAATGCCCCTGCCCTATGAGCAAAGGAAATAACTTAACAAAAGAGCAAAGGGAGGATATGATATGAGTATGCATAATACCAACTCATCTAAATCAAACTCATCTTATGTCAAATTATTGGAAATTAGATGAATTTACCTAAATAAATCAAAATCTAACCTTTATATAAAGATAAAAAATGAAGATCAAAGCAAATATTGCTACAGCTTCATTTGTCATAGCTATCAGCCACAGAACGAGAGATATACAATGGAACCTTCAAAGAAGAACACAGAGTCAAAACAAGGACGTCAAGCACAAGACAGATTAGGAACATAAGTTGATATTAAACAATGGCACTGCCAAATATTGTTTGCAGATACATACACAGACTGGTAGAAAACAATAATTATTTTCATGTATCAAATGTTAAATGATATTCAACTAGTGCTGTTCAAACTAAATAATTAATACAATGAACTCTGATAATGTCACATATAACTATTGTATGATTTACCGTAGCCAAAAGAGCAGCAGCTGTCAGCCTAGAACCAGAACCTTTAACCTCCTATAAATGAGGCAACAAAATATCAACAATAATTTTGAAGTTATTAGCCATATAACAATTAATTAAATATATTGACTTTTGGCAGAATAAATACCTTGGTCAAAAGGTATGCTGGCCATGAAGCAAAGGCAGAGACTATAGGTAAGTGAAAACACAAACGGCCTCCATAGACAGTGGAATTTTTAAAGAATTAACAACCTGATGCAGAGGGGAAAAACAAGTCAGAAGCAAGTAATGACAGATGTACTCTCGCATGATTCAGCAACCTTCAACTCACAAAATTACAGGGCATACACCAGTAAGTACTATAACTATCAAGAACTGAAGGAAAACCTGGTATAGGCCTTGCTCACAAAGCATCAATCAAGGGAAGCATCCGTGGCATCACCGACCAGATCAGGACTGAAACCACAAACGGATGAAAGTATGATTAGAGAGAAAAGGAAAAGGAACAGTCATGCATCAGGTGCACATTTTTATGCTCGTGCAAGTACATATAAGCTTATTAAGAAAATTTGCCTCTAAATACCTATAATCTTTAAAAGGAGCAATTGCAATAATCAACGTAAAAATCGGCTGAAAATTCCTTCAGCTGTATTTCCATGTCCCGCAGACTGAACCCAATCCTGTTTTACCGGCACAAATCTCCCTGTAACGGTATAATGCTGGAGCTTTCAGACCTTCTAGGCACATGTTAACTACTACTCTGTCCTGTATTATCATAAAGAACAAATATAAAAAAATAACTAAGCTTGCAATGTTGAAGCACAATTTTATTTACAAGAGGGCTTGCAAACAAATCCTTTTGTTGAAAAAAGCAAACATGACAACTTTCACATTGGGTGGGTGGTGTGCTGGGGTGGGTGTTGGGGTGTGTTGGTTGAGAAATGTTTGTCCATGATGTAACAGTTCGAAAAATTGACATCATGACAACAACTTACCTGATGATGAAGACCAAAGTCAAGAGTTCCAAGACTATGAGCAAATGCTTCACTGTTTAATTATGCAAGTGTTTCTGGGTAGACCTTCAAGACGTGTGAAAGAAACGAGAAGTACTACAAGAATAAATACCAATGATAATCAGCTTCCAACAAATCACATGGGTTATTCCATCAGAATGGATAGATATCTTACATCATGACAAAGCTTTGGGTATTTTAGCAGCTCCAAAGATATCAAAGGAGTGACTATGTGAAGACTGAAGTACACAACCTGCAAGCCACAACATTAAAGACTATCTTGGGGACTTTCATGATAGCAATAATAGTGTAACTAACCTGAGATATATTAGTGCCTGCAACTTCAACAGAATCTGATGAGAAATCAACCTACCAAACATGGCAAGATTTGAGTAATAAAAATCTTAGAGAATTGACTGGCAGACAAATTAACACCTACCAGATCTTTTGAACAAAGGCTTGAAAGAAGTTGAAGAAGGGAACGTAGATCTTTATACTTCTCCATCTTTGCTTCACTAAGTAAAGTGCTCGAAATACTAACTGAAATCTAAAGAGAGAGAGAGTGTGTGAGAAAACAGATAAAAAAGGAGTAAATGGCAGTCAGAAGATTATCCACAAAATGAAGCAAGGTGCAAGGATTATCAGGAAGACCTAATGAAAACTAAGAAAGCCATGCTGAAGTATTAAGAACCCTTCCCCTTGAAGAGTTCAAGGCATCTTCAGTAAATTTGATTCTCCAAAATGGATTTCAAAAGCAGAATATAGTAACAAACAACAGTACTCTAATAAGAAAATACTAAGCACGAGGTGATACTATCAAATCAAACTGCTATAAGAAAAGAATTCATGATTAAAAGAAATTCTAAATCTAAAACTTCTAAGTTCTTATAATGAATTGTATCACAGAGAAGCAACATAGCATAAAAACACGATTAAAGGAAGATCACTACTAGAAAAGTAAGATGATCAGGCAATGTGATGTTATAAGGCAAACGTAATCTCTCCAAAGTATAGCTTGCATAAAAGTTTGAAAAGCAACAATACAACTGGCACAAATTCTAGTAGTTGACTAAAAGGTATTATGCAATTATGAGTAAACTGAGGCATTTTGCATCATTGAGGAAGGTGAGAACTTTAATCAAAATATTTTAGAAAAATTTAAGGGTTTCAACAAAGAATACCCTTCCAATATTGTGCGATAAGTAAAGCTAGAGCAAACGCATGCAGAAATCAATCATAGAAGTCGTTTCTTGACCTTCTAGGTAGGATATTTGTCCACCCACCCAGTCAACAATAAATTTAAGTAGCAGGTATACAACTGCAGACTACTCAACAATTAGATTAGAATAAGAAACCTCTGTTCTCTAATGAAGTCAATTTAATTACTACAAGTTAAACATGAAAAGCAAAAGGTGTTAATTCACTGGAATTGAATCAAGTCATCAGATGCTTAAAATGCCAAAAAGAACAAACAAATATGTTGTTGACATGTGAAGTAATGGATGACAACATGCTAAGGTAAAACCACTTAAATGATTTAATATTAACTTGTTCAACAAAATGGTTCATGCAGCCAATTAGATACCACAAACTAGCTTTACAAAGAGAAATTTCGAGGATAAATCATTATTTCAAAAAGATGAATACCAAAAAGAACATGCAAGAATGAAACCGTGTACTACCTCATGCTTGTAGACTTCAAGAACTAGAACAGGATTAATTACAGAGATATCCATCCTGTAAATTGCTCTTTGCGTTCTAGGTTCTACGGCATTGGCAGCACCGCGAAGCCTTTCCAACAAGCAACTAACCTACACGGTGTCCATGATCTAAATAAAAAATTATTCTTTATTAATTCAATATTTTATAATATTTTGCATTTAAAGTTTGATATTCTTACCGACATGATATCTGGTTGTTGGGCAACATTTTTTCGATCACTTTTGTTAGACAGTTCCGCCAGATATGTTGTCAATGAATCATGAGACCCCCTTACATATCTCTGAAAACAATGAGAGGACATTAAGCAATTAGAAGTAAATTGCTACAACAAAATGACAAGGGATAAAAGCCCCCAAAACACAGGCCTTACTGACTTAAGGCCTCCAAATTTCTCAGTGCAGAAGCTGAAAGAACAAGGGTCTGAGCCAGTGAACGCTGAAACAGGAGAAAAAGAAGTTGCAGTATGCAAACAGGAGTACCAGTGGAAAAAAGAGGATGGGTACAGCATATTCTTACCTGATTGGCAGAACTTAACAAGAACAAGACTTTTATTAGTAAAAGCATTAGCTAGGTCACGCCAGGAATCCTACAAAATATTGATTACAAGGAACTAGTTCAGGCTACCATACTTTTATGGAACGAAGGCATGTATTCAGACCAGATTTCACAGAGTTGCAATAAGACTGACAAAATTAACCAATCAATTAAATAGGAATACAAAGATGTACAAGGAAGTTCAACTTAATATTCAAGATAACTTATTGAACTTATTCTATGTAATTGAAATTCTCATGGAAACCTTCTAAAAAACTATATTCATAACTCCACCGAATCTGTGCTTTGTATGTGGGAGAGACAGACAGAGGGAGGGCAACAAAGTAATGAAAGTCAAGCCAATTATGGTAGAGGTCTGATATAGTTCATGCATTTCAAAACAAATATATATAAAATCAAGTGAACTCACCCGTGAAACAAGCTGATGACAAATATTTTTACGGAAAACTAGTGTGTGAAGCATATGGTAGCACCTGAGGCCCTGTTTAATGAGAGAGGGGTAAAAAAAAGAAGCATGAATCATTTACTTAATTGATAACAGATTAAAATTGGAACCATTTAACCTTATATAAAGAACATAAAAACTTGCGAAACAATTTCCATTATCCATAGCAGAACTTTTTCCATTTCATAGACCATCAAAGGAGACAAAACATCATCAGATGAACTTATGAATTCAATTCCTAAGTCATAAGTAACTAATTCAAAGTCTGCAAAACCCACCATTAGGAAACCAGCAAGATTGAAGTCCTGCCTATTTACACAAGCAATAGCCAATCTAAGCAAATAACAAGAAAAAGAGATTGGAAGGGCACCTGATAGAAGTTAAATAAATGATAAAATTCTAAACAGTTTAAATCTAATACTAAAATGGGACAATCGAAATTAATGTACCATCGATGATGACTTTGGGTAGGGACTTTGCATTCCTCTGCTGTGAGTTTGAAGACAGGGATAACCCAGGTTGTTTCAAGAACGCAAGACCTACAATTTCGTCAATTATATTAGATCAAATCGAGATAAATAACTAAAGAAATGAGAAAATCGAATCAAGACGGACATACTGATACAATAACCCTAAAATTACAACCAAGCAATGACCAAAGAATCACAATCACTGCATCATAAAAGAAAAACGAAGGCAATCAAGAACAAAAAAAGACAGAAAATGATAAAAAAAAAAAAGGAGGCGAGGGTTTAGGGTTTGATCTTCGATTCAAGGCTTTAGAGGAGGTTTTCGAACACTCACAACGTGAAAAGGGAGAGAAGACGGTGGAGAACAGCGTAATTGAAAATCTAATGCATCTAATGGCGATCGGCGACTAGATCTAGGTTTTCTTTGTTTCGATTTTCTTAATAATTGAGGACAGAGAAAAGATTTTTGAAGAAAACTTAAGTGGGTAGAGGATGGCAAGAGAAAGAGAATTCATGTGTGATATTCCGGCGGCGGTGCGCCGGAGTTTGGGTTTTTAGAGAACGTCGAGAGAGGAGAGAGAAAACGAAAGTCCAAGAAATCAGATTCTTTTGTTTTTCTGAGTCACTGATTTGATCGCTAGCCCAAATAAAAGCCCAAACTCAAATACAACGCCGAGCTCTAATCTATTTTTGCATTGTCCCTTTTCATGGGCTTCAATCCATTTTTTGCCTACACATTCCTGATGTTTGGTCTCGCTCAGCAGTCAGTCAGCAGCGAGAATGGAATCCAAAAGTTGTCCAGTTCTTGGGCTTTTCCCCTTTATGTCAAGATTCAAAAACCGAAGAGCCGCTGAAAGTTTGGTGCTCGAGTAATTGTCTCTTCCACCTTTTACTCCCTCGTTATGATTTTGGTACTAGGTGTTTCTTTTTGGCAGGTCACAGGCATAGGAATCACAATTCTTTTTTTTTAATCTTAAAAGAATGTAAATGATAATTTAATGTTGATATTAATGGTCAAGTGTTGGTTTTTTTTCACTTGTTTTTTTTGCCAGCAAAAAGGGAGTGGAAATTTGCTTTCACCCATGTTTTGAACATTCTCGCATTAGCTAATTATTTGACAAGTGATATCTCCTCCCCTCTCTCAACAATTCTTTTGGCTTTTTGACACATCGAAGAGGGGCCAATATTGTGAAGACAAGTAGGGAATAAGTTTGTGAGCGTTTGCAAAAACCCTGATTGTACATAATATTTATTTCCCATTCAAACCATTTTTTAATACCAAACACCGTAAGTGGAACACATTACATTGCTACGAACTCCGCTTCATGCATGTTAGATAAAATACTAGTCCTAATGCTGCACGAGGCCAGTGCTTAACAGACTGGCTTATATGTTATCAAACAACACCGCAGCTTATTTTTACAACATATATATGTTCCCTCCATACTAAATGGAAGAAGTTGAAGCTAAAAAAATGATAAGATAAATTGTGAGACAGTAATTAGGAGCAAGAGAAGGGCTGCGAGAAAGGAGATGAGCGCCCAGGGATTGTTGAAGTAATCGTGCCTTAATGTTTGCTTCCATTCGTTCCATGGCTGCTTGCAGTAGCCGCGCACATCTTCATGAGTTCTTTGGTAATAGAATTATTTGGAGATCTTAACATGGTGGCAAAGATCGTTGAACATTTTGGCAACAGCTACATTATCACCTAACCAATTATCAATTACTCCTTGCTGTTGAAGTAACTCTACATCCTTATGATAGTTGATGAGGCAATCCATCATCACAGCATAATCAGTTACATATCTCTCTCGTTCATATTCATCATCTTTGAATGCTTGCTCGTAGGCAATCAGGTTTCGGAAGATACGCTCTGTATTGTCATCAACTCTCAAGCTCGGTATCTTCATTATCCCAGTCTCATCGTCAAATGTTATATCAAACAGACTCATCATGGCGGTCTCTTTGCTTTTGATCTCATGCTTCTCCTCATCAGCTTTCTTGAACGTGACTCCTGACTCTTCAAGCAATTTTGCATTGCGAATGGATCGTAAGGGGTTATGTTCATCGCCGTTTTTGACCTCCCGCCTAGGTAGTTTTGATACACACTGACAGTTAACGAAGCCTCGTAGATGCTGGCAGGGTTTCTCACTATCTCCATCGTTTTTGAAATCCCGCTTTGGTAATCTGGGTACACAATGACGGTAGACTAAGCCTAGTAGATGCTGGTCGTGCTTCTTACTATCTCCATTTTTTTTATGATGATCTGTCACCGAACAGAAGAAAGAAACAGCCTTTTGAACAAAGCTTTCATCTTCATCTGGTTTCTTGCTCTTGTAGAACAACTCCTTAAGTATAAACAGAGGAAGTTGATTTTCTAACAATAACAAGTCATATGCAAACTCCGGTAGATCCATTTTCAGTTTGATAATTTGTCCATCCTCTTTGTCTCGATTTTCGTCATCCGAGTTCAAGCGTATCAGCTCCACGATGAAGCAGCCATCAAGAAGCATCATTTCTGTGAATTCTATGGGGTTAATATCATCAACAGCTTTTGCATAGCATTGGCGAGCAACATTTTCTTTGCTTCTCATGGCCACAAAGTATTCATTCAGACTGACATTCTCATTTCGGGCAAGGAAGCTAATCAAGTAAAGCTTTTTACGCTCTTCCATCGGTTTCAAGTGCTCCTTGTGACGGTGGTAAGGACCAATGGAAATTAGTTGTGGTTCATAGGCTTTGGAGTTAACCTCACGCAGCTGACGAGGGACTTTGCGAATGGAAATCTTTTGCCCTTCAAATATGCAGCCCTTGGACGACATCGAAGCTTTCTTTAGTTCTTCTTTCAACTTGGATATGGAAATTTGAATATCCTCGCACTTACCCATTTTTTCAGGATCATCTTCCCCAGCTTCCTGGGAAAAATTAAGGAGATTTACACCTTAATTATGCATTGCCCAAAAAAGCAAAAAAGAGCTCAAACTTTGTACTATATTATATGTTTAAAGCTTGCCCCTTTTTCCCCTTCTCTACTTGTTTACCTTAGATGGCGGATTGGGCTCCCTTGGTATCTGCATATGAGGGTGATGAGAATCGTAGCCATTTCGCCCCTTGAAAGTAACCATACTTGCTATAATTAGAGAACTTAATTGGACGAAGGAGTGATTTGAAAGTCAAAATTTTGTAAGCCCAGACTACAGAAGTGGAAGAGATCACATGCTAACTAACATCTCATGCCAAATTTTGTCTAGCTTTCTAATTTTAGCTACAACTTTGTAATGGACGGTGTAGAGGGTCATCTGATCTAATGTTAAAGTGATAATTAAGTATATAACTTTCCTTCATTAATTAAGGATTTACGTTAGTTTACCTGCACCACCGGGTAATTTGGATCCCGAGAAGGCTTCTCTTCGCAGGTGCGACTCCATGGCATTGACATCTCCACTATAGAAAGTGATGTACGTGTAAAACAAGAAAAAAAGTTTAAAATTAATCAGAAGTTAGTCAAAGCTATGAAGGTCTTCTTCTACTCGTATGAAATTGGAAAGCAAGCTTTCTTTCTGGACTTGGTAACTAATATGATGCATTAGTGATATTAAATCTCAATTAATTTAGAATCAAATCGTACGTGTTGTATTCTAAATGCAAAAAAACTCTTATAAGCCAATTAATTTTTTTTCATTAACAAGACTTGAATTCAAAACCTTATTTTTTTCCACTCAACCCACCAAATGTTGATAAAGTACTTGTTATGAGTATTTTGTGATATACGTATCTTCATAAATATTGCTAACTCTAGTTGCTTGAAGTGAATCAAGAAAATTATACATATAAGCACGCATTAACTTACCTGTTTCTTCGACGTCGTCCATGTGTTCGCTCATTTTGTAAACGTTTCTAATTATACTACTAACGCAGCTGTTTTCGTTTGTTCTATTGATCTGCGTTTTAGATCATTTGGAGGTGGCTATAAATAGAGTTGAAAAAAGGCCTAAAAAATAAATAAAAGATAAAAGATAAATAAAACAAAAGTAGGTATATATAGATCGATCCTATGGAAAAATATGCATTTATCACATGATATGATTCAGCTTTCCCAAGAAGTTATAAGGTCTTTGATTTTTCCCTTTTTCTTTTTTCAGTCTAACTAGGTTTTGGATCAATGACAAGTGTTTTTGGAGGGTGACTAGTGTTTTGCTACAATTCCAACATTAATTAATCCCTCCAACCCTGTCCACTTTTAGGTAAAATAGTAGTAATTATACAACAACTTTATCGATCTTCAGATAAGTTAATTTGAAAAGAAAAGTGTACGTGTTTCGGTCTATAATCGACATAGATTTTGCATATCTCTCAATAATAATCACTTATTAATAAACAAATATTTAATTTACACACATGCTTTTTATGGGAAAAAGTGAAATAAAAATATATTCATCATCATCACTTGCAAAAATTATATTTTATAATATCCATATGAGTGAAATTTATCATAAAACCATTGAAGTCTTTCGAAATTAAATGATTAATCGCATGTTTCTTTTGACAAAAACAAAGAATGGTTGACAAAGTTCGTGAGTAATAACATGCATGATTAACGAACATATTCTGTCAATCTCTATAAGAAAACAAAATGATGATAATTGTTAGCCTTGTAGTGGTTAAAATTATTTACAAGTCGAAAGAGCACAGAGGAGGATAGTGATCAAATATGAAATTATATTCTAAAAGTAAAATAAAAAAGAAAAGAAGAGAGGGGAACAGCTAGGCATCATTTCAATGGCATTAATTGGATTAGATAAGCTTTGTAACTAATGTATACAGTACCCTATTAGTAGTATTTTAAAGAAAATGCATTGGGTAGTTTTCTACAAAATCAAACACTAATAATTTGATAACAAACTATTTATTTTAGCTAAAAGTAATTAGGTTATGTTTGGTATGAGAAAACATTTTCTATTTTCATTCTCTAAAATATAAAGAAATCATCATATAAGATATATGTGATTTTTAGAAATGTATGTATGTTTTAGAAAATGAAAATGAAAATGGACCTAACAATATTGAGAATAATTTTCTTTTAATCTTATTTCTAAATCCATTTTCATTTTTATTTTCTAAAATATGTATACATTACCCCTCACGACACATATCTTACATGATTATTTCTTTGTATTTTTTAGAAAATGAAAACAGAAAATGTTTTCTCGTACCAAACATAACCTTACATTCTCTTCTTCCTCCTCTTTTCTTAATATTGTCAAAAAAATTCTATAATAGTTTGCTGCCTTAAACCTTGTAGGATTAAGTTAAATTTTGTTCACAGCTCATAAGTACAATTATACAAGTGGGTTGATTTTATTATTGCAATTTACAGTCAACCATTGGTATCATTTTATCAATGAGGTACCAGAGATCTACCTCTAATTTTGGGATTATCCCAAAATTATAAGATACAGTTAAACAAAAAAAAAAGGGGAGGTTTTGGTTAAAGTGAAATTCTATTGATTGGTCTTATAATTAATATGGTGGATGGACCTATCTAATAATTTCTCCTTGTATATGGAGTTGCAAGCAAACCGATTTGGGTAAGTAATTAATGAAATCATTAAATTAAAATACCAATTCTAAGGGGTAGGTAGCAAGGAATATTATGAGACAAGAGGATGTCATTAGGTAAACTATTAATTGAAATAAGTAACAATTCCTGTTAGAAAGTTGGGGTTTAAACCCACTAGACCTTAAATACAAAATGGTTAGATTAAAAAAAGAATGAATTTTGGAGATAAAAAAAAAAAACTCCGCAGAAATTGATCAAATGGATTATTGGATAGGAAATTAATAAAGCCACATTATTATTATTATTATTATTATTAATAAAAAGTTTTCCTATTTGTAAATATAAATGAAGGAATAACTTTTATAAATTATTTTATTTATATTTGTTTATATACTTTGCTTCCTTACCAATATTTATGGAGAATATGACTTTTTGCAAGAAAACAAAAGTGAATTAAGGAAAGAATTTTACTTTGTTATTTTCAAAATTTGTCCAAGTACAAGTTTTCCTATTTGAAAAGATAAAGGAAGGAATAGCTTTTATAAATTATTTTATTTATATTTGTTTATATACTTTGCTTCGTTACCAATATTTATGCAGAATATGACTTCCTTGCGAGAAAACAAAAGAGAATAAAGGAAAGAATTTCACTTTTTTTTTTGTAAGGAAAGAATTTTGCTTTGTTATCTTCAAAATTTGTCCACTGTTTAAATGCCATTTAAAAATAACTTGTTATCCTTTCTGAAGAATCAACATTTTTATAAGAATATTAGGCTATGTTTGGTATGAGAAAATATTTTATGTTTTTATTTTCTAAAAAATACAAAGAAATTATCATATAAAATATATGTTGTGAGAGGAAATGCATGCATGTTTTAGAAAATGAAAATGAAAATAGACCTAGAAATGAGATTAAAAAAAATTTGTTCTGAATTTTAGGTCCATTTTTTTTTATTTTCTAAAACATGTATACGTTCTTATAAACTATATATATATATATCTTAGATGGTGATTTCTTTGTATTTTTAAAAAATGAAAACAGAAAATATTTTCATGTACCAAACATAGCCTTAGTTTTTGTCGCAAGTGTAAAAGGTAGACATTGATTGTCATTATCAACTTATCATCCATGTGAACAATTAATTGATGAATTTTTGGACCCTAAACATGCCAAATTTGTTATTAAAAAAAGTTAAAATCGAGAAAAGAAAAGACATAAAGGGTGACTTTGTAAAGATAATGTGGGCTTTTATATTACTACCATCTAATCTTCAATGCTCAAATAAGATGGGAAAATTAGAAACAAGTGTAGTAGCTAACATTGGACAAGACTCATGACATGAGAATGAGAGAGACTAATGGGATCACCTTTGATTGTTACCCCTTAACTAAAACTCTTGAATTTATCTGACATTTATTTTAAAATAAAAACTTTCACATTTCACATTAATCTTTCATAATTTCCCCAAAAAACAGTAAATTTTTTCATGTTTTCTATTGGTTGGAAATTGGAATGGCTGAGTGGGATGAGTTTTGGTTAATTTAAATAGATTTATTTCACCTTAAAAAAAATGAAAATTGTATGTTCCACAGGACCCAGTAAGTGAAGTTGGACCATTTACCACTAAACAAAACCCAAGAAATCAGATTCTATGATTCTATTGTTTTTCTGAGCCACAGGATTCGATTGCGAGCCCAAATTCGAATTCAACTACATGCCCTAATCTATTTTCGGATTCTCTCTCCCTCCCCTTCTGCACCTTCTCCGCCGTACCGCCTGGACTTCGCCCTTGCCAATTTTAAAGTGTCGCCGAGTAAATTTAACTGAGAGCTACTGACGACGGAAACGCCAAAGAAGTCTGGGCCTCCTAAAATTGTCAAGTTGAACAACGCATTCAAACTGGTAATAATCCCTTTGCTGTTTCGCTTATGGTTTTAATTGTGATAATGGCATTGAGTGAATTTTTCATGGTTTTTGGGGAGGGGAACTGTTCTTGGTGATCTGGGTGGATTCTTGTTTCAACTTTTCCTAAGTGTTATTGATACAAGTAAATGAGTTAAGAAGGAATTCTATATATGTAAGCAGTCCAGGAAACAAGGAAGAAGAAGAACTTGCCTCGAGGGTTCTGCAAATTTACAAAGGAGGAGATAAAAGAGGAATAAAGAGAAGAAGGAAGGATTGGAGTTTATTCATTCATAGGATACTCAATACAAGGCTATCTGTTGGCTTTTATATTTGCTGTACAATGAACGGATCAAGCTCCACTCTGATCAAGAATCAAGAATGACTTAGCTATGAGGTAGTTATAACAGAAGTTACACGTCAGCTAACTAACTAACCATCTTAACTGACTTTTCTTCTTATCAATACTCCCCTCCCCAAGAGCAGCCTTGTCCTCAAGGCTGTACATCAGTGTTGAAGTGAGGATACTTCTGCTGAAAGTCATAGAGAAATTCCCATGTAGCATCTTCAGGGAAGGAATGTTGCCAGTGAATCAAGACTTGTGTGGCTGCACGATTCCCTCTCTTGACAGTCCGTCAAGCCAAAATAGCCAAAGGTTCGAGGGCTGTGGAGTTGGCTGGTGCTGGAAGTTGAGAACTGGCCATTTGGCTGTTGCCAAGTTTGAGCTTCAACTGGGAGACATGGAAGACAGGATGTAGTTTGGCATCTGCTGGTAGCTCCAATTTATATGCAACAACTCCAATTTTATCACTAATCTTGTAGGGCCCAAAATAGAGTGGGGAGAGCTTATGATATTGTCTATCAGTCATTGAATTCTGTCTATAGGGCTGCAACTTCAGATATACCCAGTCTCCAATGGCATATTGTCTGTCAGTGCGATGCTTATCTGCCTGGTGTTTCATTCTGACCTGTGCCTGATACAAATGATGCTTAAGTAGCTGCAACATTTCTTCTCTTGCTTGTAAGCTAGTGTCGACAGTGTTGACTAAAGAATGTCGAGGGACATATGGTAAATGCAAGGGTGGGGGGTACCCATAAAGTGCTTCAAATGGGGTAGTATGAGTAGCTGTCTTATAGCTAGTGTTGTACCACCATTCAGCCAAGGCAATCCATTTGGTCCAAGCCTGAGGCTGATCTCCAGTGACACATCGCAAGTATGTCTCAAGGACACGATTAACCACTTCCGTCTGGCCATCTGTTTGTGGGTGGTAGGCTGTGGATAAGCGTAGTGACACTCCTTGGATCTTGAACAACTCTTGCCAAAAGCTACTAGTAAAGACCGTTTCCCTATCACTTATAATGCTTTCTGGTAACCTATATAATTTGAAAACATGGTCCATATACTACTGTGCAACTGTCAACGCAGTAAAAGGATGAGCTAAACTCATAAAATGGGCATACTTTGTCAGTCTGTCAACTATCACCAGAATTACACTTTTGCCAAAGGACAAAGGAAGACCTTCTATGAAATCCATAGTAACTTGTTTCCATGCTCCATCAGGCACTGGTATGGGCTGCAACAATCCTGGCAAAGCTGAAGTATCATACTTATATCTCTGGCATGTATGGCATTCTTGTATGAATTTTCGGACTTGTTTTTCCATTCCCTTCCAGAAAAATACTGTAGAAAGCCTTTTAACAGTTGCAAACATTCCTGCGTGTCCACCTAAACCCCCTTCATGGTACAACTGTATGATTTTTTGTTGTAGGGCAGCATCATTCCCCACTACAATCTTCCCTTTTCTTCTGAGTTGGTTGGCTTGCCATGTGTATGGCGTTTGGAATGTGGTGTCTTGTTGCAATTTTTGAATAATGGTTCTCAACCCTTCATCATCCATCCATGATTGCTGGATTTGCTCCCATAGTTCAGAAGAGACACTTGATATGGTCATTGCGGCTAATTGATGTGATGGCATTCTTGAAAGGGCATCTGCCACCATATTCTCCTTGCCTTTTTTGTATGTAATGTCATAGTCATAATTCATGAGCTTAGAAAGCCATGAGTGTTGACCAGGTGATGAGATTCTTTGCTGTAAAAGGTACTTAAGGCTGTGATGGTCAGTTTTGATAGTAAAATGCTTGTTCTGAAGGTAATGACTCCACTTAGTAACTGCATATACTATTGCAAAGAGCTCCCTTTCATATACTGACAGTTTTTTATGCCTATTGCTGAGTCCCTTGCTAATATAGGCAATAGGATGTCCCTTTTGCATGAGAACAGCCCCTATAGCAGACCCAGATGCATCTGTTTCGACAACAAATTCCTGTGAAAAATCTGGAAGAGCCAATACAGGTGGAGAAACCATAGCTTTCTTGAGTTGGTTAAATGCCTCTGCTGCTTCAGTATTCCATTCAAACTTGTGTTTCTTCAATAATTCTGTAAGAGGTCTACAGATGGCTCCATAAGCTTTCACAAACCTTCTATAATAACCTGTCAATCCCAAGAATCCCCTCAACTGTGTCACATTCTGTGGTACAGGCCACTGTTGCACTGCTTCAATTTTCTTGGGGTCAGTTTCAACACCCCGGGCTGATATCACGTGCCCCAAATATTCCACCTTTCTTTGTGCAAAAGCACACTTGCTCCTTTTGGCTAACAGAGAGTTCTGTTGAAGCAGCTGAAAGGTGATCTGCAAGTGCTCCACATGTTGCTCCAAAGTTCTACTATAGATGAGTATATCATCAAAGAAAACCAAAATGAACTTCCGAAGATGGGGTCTAAAAATATAGTTCATTAAGCTCTGAAATGTTGAAGGAGCATTAGTAAGGCCAAAAGGCATTACAATGAATTCATAATGGCCATCATGTGTTTTAAATGCTGTCTTTTGGATGTCGGGTGGATGCATCCGTATCTGGTGATATCCAGATCTTAAGTCTATCTTTGAGAACCAAGCTGCTCCATGGAGTTAATCTAAAAGCTCTTCAATAATTGGAATTGGGTATTTATCTTTAATGCTGTGTCTGTTTAGCTCTCTGTAATCTATACACATGCGCCACGACCCATCTTTCTTTTTAACTAACACCACTGGTGAAGAAAAAGGGCTGCAACTAGGTTGTATTACTCCTGCCGGCAACATTTCTTTTGTCATCTTCTCAATCACATCTTTCTGCAGAGAGGGATATCTATATGGTCTACTATTGACTGCTGATACTCCATCTTTCAAAGGAATCTTGTGGTCATGTAGTCTGTGGGGAGGTAATGACTTTGGTTCTTCAAAGGTAGTGGAAAATTGTTCGAGGACCTGTTCAATAGGTACTGGAACCTGCTCTAGCTCCTCTGCTTGCACTGATAACGTGTTCATCATTAATTCTTCTGGTTCAATCACTGTTAAACTACAAAGCTGAATCAGTGAGCATTCCCCACCCTGCTCAAGTGCTCTATTCAACTGTTTGCCTGACACTGTCTTGAGCTTGGTATCTTGGCTTCCACCTCTAAGCACAAACTTCTTCCCTTGAACAGAGAATTCCATCCGAAGGTCCTTAAAGTTCCATTTGATATCCCCTAATGTTTCCAGCCATTGGATTCCAAGAACCATGTCACAACTACCCAAAGGTAACAAAAGTACGTCTGTAGTAAATGTGGACCCTTGCAATACCCAACTTAAGCCTTTGCAGGTTGAAGCACATGATAGGCTACTGCCATTAGCTACATCAACTCTCATAGGGTTCACATGGGTGATGTGACATCCCAATTTCTTAGCAATCAGTTCATCTAAGAAATTGTGGGTACTACCTGAGTCAATAAGTATGTGGAGTGGTTTTTTTCCAACATACACAGTGACTCGCATTGTTTTATAGCCCCTTGCTGCTATACCCCTGAGGGCGTGGACTGATATCTGTGGGTGCTCTTCTGTTTCTTGTTCTTTTTCACCATTTTCATCTCTTGTTTCCTCATCCTCTTCTATCTCGATGAGGTATAACTGCTTACTCTTGCACTTATGTTCAGGTACAAATTTTTCATCACACCAAAAGCAAAGACCCTTAGCTCTTCTCTCATCCATTTCTGCACTACTTCGAATCTTACTTGTATTGGTTCTCTTTCTAACATTAGGCTCGGTGACACGCCCGGACCTTATCCGCACGTGTCAAGTCATATAATTATGTACTGATGTCTTATCAATATATCAAATTTGATTCCCATGGATGTTTCAAACTTCGTATAGCTCAATTTCAAGCTTAAAAACCCTAAAATTGAAGTCCGAGGATGTGGGCCCCACTTGGGAATCGAGAACCGGGGCAATTGGGCTGAGTTGACCGGAGTCAACAATTTTAATGTTGACTCCGGCGCCGGACCTGGTCGGGTCCGGCGCCGGACCCGTCATTATATGAGAGGTCTCGGGTGGTCGAGACCCCCCATTTCTCACATTTCCTCTTCTCTTTCAATTCTCTCCAATTTCTTCTTCAATTTTCTCTGAACCAAGACTTCAATCCCTCTTCTAACACTTCATTAATCATCAATATCAACTTATTTAGTCTCATCAAAGATCAAAACATCAAGATTTCTAAGGAAATTTCCAAATCTCAAAATCTGGAAATCTGGCGACAGTTTGTTCATCAGCCGATATCTTTTGATTCAACCGTGCGTTTTGGCTGAGAATTTGGTATGTTGTTCTAGACTCATCAAGCTTTAATTTGATAGTTTACACGCTTGATTTCATGGTCTGTGCTAAGAGAATTTGATGATTGAAGTTAAGATTTCTGTTTTGCCCGAGTAAAGTCAACTCTTGATGTTTTGATCCATAATTCGAGCATGATTTGTTGTTTGATTTAGTTCTTGAAGCTGTGAATTCATAGATCATATGTTTAACTTGCTGTGTTTCAATTTTGGTGCGGATTGGTGTTGAATCGAACTCAAACCGAGCATGTTTTGTTGAAAGGCCAAACTCGGCCATGATTCTGGAGCAGGTCCGGCGCCGGACCTGCTGTGTCCCGCGCCAGAGCTGCTGTTTTGTGGGATTCTATCCCATTTTTGCTCACTCCCGCCCGGGAGTGAGCCGACAGTTGATTAGGGTACTGTA
This sequence comes from Microcos paniculata, assembly GCA_030664755.1. Lineage (NCBI taxonomy): Eukaryota > Viridiplantae > Streptophyta > Magnoliopsida > Malvales > Malvaceae > Microcos > Microcos paniculata. Next base: position 6,262,786 of record CP131462.1, on the reverse strand, counting down.
GCACCAGGGGCATTTTAGTAATTTTACAACCCTAGACCCCATTTGACCCCAATTGAATCCAATTAGCTTCAATTGACTGCCAGACTTGTCAATTTTAGTCCGAGACCTTTAATTGGTTTTGTTTTATGATTTAATTGTTGGTTGAATGCCTTTATTAATCAAATTAGATTTTAATTTGATTATTTAGGTACGTGATCGTACGAGTTTTGGACCGGTTGCAATTTGAGCTAAGGCATTCGTGGGTAATCGGGGAGTATACAACTCTCCTCACTTGTGAGTGGCTCGGATTATATTGGTTGACCATTGAGGGTTAACCGTTTTTTTTAAGTTATTTATAAATGTTTTATTAAATTGTTTATATGTTTTGGGGTATGAATTGTCCACCCTCACACACTGAGTTTACAAATGATTTGAAGGGTGGGAATTTCAATAATTTGATATAATGAAATTATTATTGAATATTGTAAGGGGAATGATACCCCTGAGATATTGATATTATTATTGTTTATGGTTTGGGGAACGGTACCCCTGAGAGATGAGAGTTTGAGCGAATTCCTCGGAGCTCCATTATGCGGGAGTGTGGACCGAGGGAGAGGCATGCATGTAAGGTTCCCGTGGACCGCCTTTTTGAAGGGGCACGGTGAATATATGTAAGGTTCCCGTGGACCGCTTTCTTTTTGAAAGGGCACGAAGAATATACTGGCCTGGAGTAGAGAGGTGCGGAGAAAAGCTCGCCAGGTCAGAGGTAGCTGTGTTCCACCACAGCAAGGCAAACGTCAAGGGAATGGGCCAGAGAGTAAAGTAAAATGTTTTAAAATAAAAAGTAAGCCTTGACGGTCCAATGGATACCCCAGCGCACGGGTATACCTTATTGGGATGATTTCAGATGCCAGCCCATTTGGATATATGTATTATATTTGATTTGATATTTGATTTGGTTGGGATTTCATATATTTCAGTAAATGATTTATTAAATTAATATTTGGATTATTTCATATCCCCAGCCTGAGGTGATCGGTCTTTATAACCGAGTCTCTCACTGGGTACATGTTTATGTACTCACCCCATTCACTTTTGTTCTCAGATCATCAGTCTTTGGACGGCGGACGTCCTGGTGGCCAGTGATCCCAGTACGGTACTGTGGACACGATTATGTAGGTGCCACTTCATTTTACTTTGTGTATCTTGGCTCGGAGTATTATTGCATCTTATATATACATTTATGTATTTATATAATATTTTCCGCTGCATGGAGTACAGTAAGATGCAATACTTTATTTTAAATATTTTCAAACTGTATTATCTATGATGTTTTCGTATGTTTTCATATATTGCTCGAATATCCTTTATTTTTAAGCCTTGTATCATCTTGGTTGCCCGCCTGACGAGGCACGCATCTCGAGGTGGTACGGCGGTTGTCACGTGGCCGAGCCTGCGGGTCGGGGCGTGACAATTAAATTGGTATCAGAGCAAATTTTAAAATATATTATATGTCTATATTATACCGAGCCAAGGAGTCCATATGATTTTGAGATTTCTGATTTTTGGGGTTAGAGTTTGAGGTATGGTTGGTATAGATGTATTTTCATCTTCTGACATAGATTTTGTATATAGTTACGCCATGCCACCTAGAAGGAGAAATATTTCGGATTCTTCTGTTCCTACCCCTGATTCCTCGGTACGTATGAGGAGAGGTCGATCACGTAGGCAGCCTGAGATTCAGCCTACTATAGACCCGGAGACCACTGAGATTCCGGATGAGCCTGTTCTACCTATTCCACCTGTTGATGAGACGCATCATCAGGATACTCATACTGAAATTCCACCACCCCCACCTCCAACGACTGTCACGCTGGTGCAGTTTACGCCCGCTGATTTCGAGCGTATGTTTGATATTTGGGCCAGTAGATTCTTTTCATCACTGATGGCTGCTGGCGTACATCCGACTACTAGTATTACACCACAAATTCATCCATCGCCACCGATGTCGACACAGATGCCACCGCTTCCATCAGGTGGCCGAGGAAAAGAGAAGTGTGGATTTGAGCCCAATGCCAAAGGAAAGATTGGGAAGAAGAGAGTGGAGTCTGGGCCTCGGTGCCCATACTGTAGGCGTTTTCATTCTGGCCAGTGTAGGGCTGGACTTCGATGTTTTCAGTGCGGAAGTATGGGCCACATAGCACGTAAATGTCCATTTACTACATCTGTACCACCCAGGCAGAATTTTAGTCAACCACTTGTCAGATCAAGCAACTATGGAGGTTTTCGTCCATTTCAACCTGTGCGATAGTCTTTTGCAGCACCTTCTACCTCTCAGCAGCATTCGGGTATTGGTAGTAGTTCTGCAACCCCGAGACGACCTCCACAGCAGCAGCAGCGACAAAACACTCAGGTTTATGCCATGTCGCAGGAGGACGCTGATGCACGTCCTGATGTAGTCACCGGTAAGTATATATTTAAATATTCATGGATGGTTATTTATCGCGAATAAAGATATCATCGTACTCGTAACTGCTTGCCGAACAAAAGTAATCGCTTCAGAAAATTTTTGAACGTTAGGCGTAGTAGTTATTTTCGATCAACCGGCATATGTGATTATGGACACTGGAGCTGCATTGTCCTATGTTAATACCAAGTTTGCCGTGCATACGGATCGATCGTTATTGTCTGTGGGGTATTGGTGAATACACAGTTGGGTGAGAAAATGGTTCGAAATTCAGTGTACAAAGGATGTGCAGTGAAACTGGAAAACCTGAATTTCGAAGCAGACTTATTTCCACTTCAAATGTTTGACTTCGATGCCATCTTGGGAATGGATTGGCTAGGGAGACATCGTGCTCAGATCTTTTGCGAGCACCATTTGGTGAGAATTCCACGACCTGACGGCAGCATGAATGATTTTTACAGTGAGCGCAGAGGCACACCGAATGTCATTTCTGCCATCAAAGCAAGTAAGTTACTACTCAAAGGGTGTAAAGCTGTGTTAGCCCATGTAGTAGATAAATCTGTGGAAGAGCCTAATATTGAAGATATCCAGGTTGTTAATGGATTTCTGGATGTCTTTCTTAATGAATTTCTTGGTTTGCCACCAGAGAGAGACTTTGACTTTCCGATCGAAGTTTATCCTGGTACGGATTCAATTTCTATGGCTCCATATCAAATGGCACCCACTGAACTGATTTAAACTGAAGAAACAACTCGCCGAATTACTGGATAAAGGATTCATTCAGCTGAGTACATCACTTTGGGGAGCCCCAGTTTTGTTTGTGAAAAAGAAAGACGGCTCTATGTGACTTTGTATCGATTACCGCAAGCTGAATGCGGTGACTGTGAAGAATAGATATCCATTACCTCGTATCGATGATTTGTTCGGTCAGCTTCGAGGAGCCGGAGTATTTTCTAAGATTGATCTACGATCAGGCTATTATCAGTTGAAAATCCGAGAACAAGATATCCATAAGTCTGCTTTTCGTACCAGATATGGACATTACGAGTTTTATGTGATGTCGTTTGGACTCACCAACGCTCCAGCAGCATTTATGGATCTGATGAACCGCATATTCCATCAGTACTTAGATCGATTTGTCATTGTCTTCATTGATGACATATTGGTTTATTCAAGGAACCAGCGGGAACATGCAAATCATCTTCGCATTGTGTTGCAAACTCTTCGAGATCATCAGCTTTATGCTAAGCTCTCTAAATGCCAGTTTTGGTTGCAGTAAGTTGGATTTCTTGGACATGTTGTGTCTAGGGATGGCATATATGTGGATTCCAGCAAGATTGAGGCAATCACCAATTGAAAACGCCCTGCAACTCCCACAGAGATTAGAAGTTTCTTGGGATTAGCTGGATATTATCGGAGATTTGTGGATGGATTCTCCATGATAGCTACACCATTGACCAAGCTGACCCGCAAGAACGCTAAGTTTGTTTGGTCAGATGAATGTGAAGAGAGTTTCCAGAAGTTGAAGGATAAATTGACAACCGCACCGGTACTTGCCTTACCTGTGAGCGGCAAGGAGTTCACTGTGTACACTGATGCATCAGGCAATGGACTTGGTTGTGTGTTGATGCAAGACGAGCGAGTAATTGCTTATGCTTCTCGTCAGTTGAAGCCAAATGAGGTTAATTATCCAGTACATGACTTGGAGCTTGCTGCCATTGTCTTCGCCTTGAAGATTTGGCGTCATCATTTATATGGTGAAACTTGTCGTATCTACACCGATCACAAGAGTCTCAAGCACTTTATGACTCAGCGTGAGTTGAACATGTGGCAAAGGAGATGGCTAGATCTCATTGAAAGACTAAGAAGAGATATCGACGGATTAATAGCTAAAGATAGCTAAAGTAAGGGAAATCCCAAGTACTCAAGGGAAGGAGTACGGGAATAAGGAAAGGAATTGATCAAACTCATAAACTTCTATGAGCACAGCCAGTATGAAAAACAGAAAGGAAGTTCTAACACCTAGGAGGATCAGAGGTGTTAGAAGAAAAGCAAAATAAGAATGAGAAAGATAAAGAAGGTCAGAGAAGAGAGTAAAGAGGGAATAATGAGGTCAAGGCAAAGGAAACCCTGGATAAGAAGTGGAAGATCATGTAAATCATGGTAAAAGAAATATAAAGAAAAGAAATGACACGGAAATGACCCTAAGGAAAACGACGTAAGGATGACAAGAATTGCAAGTGATACCTAAAGATGGCAATAGACCATAAGAAGATCAAGAGAAAAGAATGGAGATGAAACCTCAAGAGAAGTGTGAAGAGAAAGAAATTACCAAGAATGCAACATGTGTGAGACAAGCGTGAATTACGCTATTCCTCAATGAACGAGAAGGCAAGAGGAAAGTGGACCCCACAATAGACGTGGGCGGAACAGAAAATGAAGAAAGGAAAAAGAAATGGGGATATGGAGATCCCAGAATATATCATTGATGAGAAGAAGGGAAAAGAGATTGTTAAGAGACACGTGACATCTCCTGAATTGAATACCTCAAGAAAATAAAATTTAAGCAATGCCTTTGAAGCAAGAGAAATGATATGGATGGGTATGTAGTCAAGCTCAAGTGTGATTGATTTGGGAGCCATGTGAGGCGTCCCTATGAGAGGAAGGGTCAGAGATCGAGATCTTGAGGATCTCTGTGATGACCACTCGAAAGGACCGTCCCAGCATGTGAGTGGGGAGAGCATGAGACCTCCCAGGGTTCTCCGTCCTTGTGAGGAGGAGAGATGTTATTTGATGGGCCATGGGCCCTGTATGAGATTTGATGAGCCATGGGCTCTATTTGTGATTATGATGGGCGGTCAGAGAGTGGGTCAGCTTATGAGAGCCGAGAGGACATGGTCTCTGATTCCTCTATTATGATATGGCCAAGTGTGGGCCAATATGTATTGGAGCTTCACTCATATGCCATGAGATTTGAATGGAGGATGTGCAAAAGAGAAAGAATGAAGCAATAGATGAAATGAGAAACGAAACCAAGATAGGGGGAAAGATATTTAACTCTTTGCATCCTCACTATGAAGGCGAGAGAGTTAAGTGAAAGTTTTTCCCGATAAATTGGCTACAAGGATGAGTACAAGACCACGAAACAGCCAGAAACGCATCAAAGAATGGCCTCGATATGAGAGGCAATGGCAATGAAAATGGAGAAGGAACTCCTAAGAAAAGTAGAGGTGTGGAACCTCAGAAGAAATAAAAAAAGATAGTCTTACCAAGAGAGACTGGAAGGATGAGACAAGAACAAAGTGAGAGCATCAAGCAAGCATTACTACAGAAAAGGAAGAACCTCTAAGGGCTATATTTAAAATAAAGAAGACCTAAACCATAAATAGGTAAGGGTAAGCTATGTTAAGGAAAGGGTGAGGTTCAAACTCAGGAATAGAAAAGCAATTTTAAATTCATCCAAGAACAATTGTAGGCAGCCCAAGATCGAGATTGAAATTATGCACAGCAAAGGAGGACACCTTTGGAGTTCCAAGTGGGAGATCAAATGTTTTTGAAGGTCTCACCTTGGAAATGTGTTATTCGTTTCCGCAAGGAAGGAAAGCTAAATCTGAGGTACATTGGTTCATTCCTTGTCGTTGAACGAATTGGACCGGTGGCGTATCGCTTGGTATTGCCACCTGATATGGCTTGAATACATGATGTCTTTCATATATCTATGCTCCGAAAATATGTACTTGATCCATCACATGTTCTTCAAGCACCACCTGTGAAACTGAAGAAAAGTTTAGGCTTCAGAGTTCGACCTGTAGCCATTTTGGATCGAGAGATTCGATCGTTGAGGAATAAATCGGTACCTTTGGTGCGAGTTTAATGGAAAAGCTCGCAGATTGAGGAGTAGACTTGGGAACCCGAGAATGACATGAGATGTGACTTCCCCATTTGTTTGATGTTTAGTTTGTTTAAATTTCGGGGACGAAATTTTTGTAAGGAGGGGAGAGTTGACACGCCCGGACCTTATCCACACGTGTCAAGTCATATAATTATGTACTGATGTCTTATCAATATATCAAATTTGATTCCCATGGATGTTTCAAACTTCGTATAGCTCAATTTCAAGCTTAAAAACCCTAAAATTGAAGTCCGAGGATGTGGGCCCCACTTGGAAATCGAGAACCGGGGCAATTGGGCTGAGTTGACCGGAGTCAACAATTTTAATGTTGACTCCGGCGCCGGACCTGGTCGGGTCCGGCGCCGGACCCGTCATTATATGAGGGGTCTCGGGTGGTCGAGACCCCCCATTTCTCACATTTCCTCTTCTCTTTCAATTCTCTCCGATTTCTTCTTCAATTTTCTCTGAACCAAGACTTCAATCCCTCTTCCAACACTTCATTAATCATCAATATCAACTTATTTAGTCTCATCAAAGATCAAAACATCAAGATTTCTAAGGAAATTTCCAAATATCAAAATCTGGAAATCTGGCGACAGTTTGTTCATCAGCCGATATCTTTTGATTCAACCGTGTGTTTTGGCTGAGAATTTGGTATGTTGTTCTAGACTCATCAAGCTTTAATTTGATAGTTTACACGCTTGATTTCATGGTCTGTGCTAAGAGAATTTGATGATTGAAGTTAAGATTTCTGTTTTGCCCGAGTAAAGTCAACTCTTGATGTTTTGATCCATAATTCGAGCATGATTTGTTGTTTGATTTAGTTCTTGAAGCTGTGAATTCATAGATCATATGTTTAACTTGCTGTGTTTCAATTTTGGTGCGGATGGTGTTGAATCGAACTCAAACCGAGCATGTTTTGTTGAAAGGCCGAACTCGGCCATGATTCTGGAGCAGGTCCGGCGCCGGACCTGCTGTGTCCCGCGCCAGAGCTGCTGTTTTGTGGGATTCTATCCCATTTTTGCTCACTCCCGCTAGGGAGTGAGCCGACAGTTGATTAGGGTACTGTAGCACCAGGGGCATTTTAGTAATTTTACAACCCTAGACCCCATTTGACCCCAATTGAATCCAATTAGCTTCAATTGACTGCCAGACTTGTCAATTTTAGTCCGAGACCTTTAATTGGTTTTGTTTTATGATTTAATTGTTGGTTGAATGCCTTTATTAATCAAATTAGATTTTAATTTGATTATTTAGGTACGTGATTGTATGAGTTTTGGACCGGTTGCAATTTGAGCTAAGGCATTCGTGGGTAATCGGGGAGTATACAACTCTCCTCACTTGTGAGTGGCTCGGATTATATTGGTTGACCATTGAGGGTTAACCGTTTTTTTTAAGTTATTTATAAATGTTTTATTAAATTGTTTATATGTTTTGGGGTATGAATTGTCCACCCTCACACACTGAGTTTACAAATGATTTGAAGGGTGGGAATTTCAATAATTTGATATAATGAAATTATTATTGAATATTGTAAGGGGAATGATACCCCTGAGATATTGATATTATTATTGTTTATGGTTTGGGGAACGGTACCCCTGAGAGATGAGAGTTTGAGCGAATTCCTCGGAGCTCCATTATGCGGGAGTGTGGACCGAGGGAGAGGCATGCATGTAAGGTTCCCGTGGACCGCCTTTTTGAAGGGGCACGGTGAATATATGTAAGGTTCCCGTGGACCGCTTTCTTTTTGAAAGGGCACGAAGAATATACTGGCCTGGAGTAGAGAGGTGCGGAGAAAAGCTCGCCAGGTCAGAGGTAGCTGTGTTCCACCACAGCAAGGCAAACGTCAAGGGAATGGGCCAGAGAGTAAAGTAAAATGTTTTAAAATAAAAAGTAAGCCTTGACGGTCCAATGGATACCCCAGCGCACGGGTATACCTTATTGGGAGATGATTTCAGATGCCAGCCCATTTGGATATATGTATTATATTTGATTTGATATTTGATTTGGTTGGGATTTCATATATTTCAGTAAATGATTTATTAAATTAATATTTGGATTATTTCATATCCCCAGCCTGAGGTGATCGGTCTTTATAACCGAGTCTCTCACTGGGTACATGTTTATGCACTCACCCCATTCACTTTTGTTCTCAGATCATCAGTCTTTGGACGGCGGACGTCCTGGTGGCCAGTGATCCCAGTACGGTACTGTGGACACGATTATGTAGGTGCCACTTCATTTTACTTTGTGTATCTTGGCTTGGAGTATTATTGCATCTTATATATACATTTATGTATTTATATAATATTTTCCGCTGCATGGAGTACAGTAAGATGCAATACTTTATTTTAAATATTTTCAAACTGTATTATCTATGATGTTTTCGTATGTTTTCATATATTGCTCGAATATCCTTTATTTTTAAGCCTTGTATCATCTTGGTTGCCCGCCTGACGAGGCACGCATCTCGAGGTGGTACGGCGTTTGTCACGTGGCCGAGCCTGCGAGTCGGGGCGTGACACTCGGTCAGTGCCAAGGTCGTGTTTCTTGGAGGGTTAGGTAGTAAAGGTGGCAACGCTTGATGTTTTCTGGGCAAATGACTCTCACTAGACACATAAGTTGTGGAAGATTCTTGCAACCGAGCCAAGGTTAATGCATGATGCAAGGTTTTGGGCATGAACATCCTAACAGATTTCTGAATGGTCGGCTTGAGTCCATTGATAAAGAAACTGACAGCATAATTCTCCACCAGATTTACCCTACCCAACAAATACTCAAATCTATCATGGTAATCAAGAACATTACCTGTTTGGCTTAATGCCAGCAGCTCTGTCATTGGGTCACCTTGAACTTTATCCCCAAATCTGTCTTCTAGAGCTTGCACATACTGCTCCCAGGTTACCAACCCTCGATGTTCTTGATATTTCACCCAGTTCTGGTGCCATTGCAAGGCTCGGCCTTCCAGATTTATGGTTGCAATCTTGACTTTAGTTTCAGGAGGAGTTTGATCGATATCAAAGAATTGATTACATCGATAAATCCACCTATTCACGTCGTCTCCATTGAAACGAGGGAACTCTATCCGAGCCTGTCTTGTCAAAAATTGCTGTCTCCCATAGCTTCCATTATTTCCAGCATGAGAAGATGCTTCAGAACCTTGGAGTTGGGACATGATTTGACTCTGCTGCAAATTGACTCCATTAATATCATTACGCATAGAAGCCATGCTCTGTTCTTGCAGCTGCAGTTTGGTTAGGATCTCTTTCATCGTTTCGTCAATCCTACGGACTTCCTGTGCTCTTGTCTCAGCCATGGCGCGAGGATCGAAGCTCTGATGCCAAAGAATGATACAAGTAAATGAGTTAAGAAGGAATTCTATATATGTAAGCAGTCCAGGAAACAAGGAAGAAGAAGAACTTGCCTCGAGGGTTCTGTAAATTTACAAAGGAGGAGATAAAAGAGGAATAGAGAGAAGAAGGAAGGATTGGAGTTTATTCATTCATAGGATACTCAATACAAGGCTATCTGTTGGCTTTTATATTTGCTGTACAATGAACGGATCAAGCTCCACTCTGATCAAGAATCAAGAATGACTTAGCTATGAGGTAGTTATAACAGAAGTTACACGTCAGCTAACTAACTAACCATCTTAACTGACTTTTCTTCTTATCAGTTATCCATGATTCAATTAATTATTTTTGGTATCTAGCTTGCTAGGACAACATATTTCATGTATTCGGGTCTGAAAAATGGTAACTGAGTGATGCTTGGAAAGAAAATTGTAGCTAATTGAGCAGAACATGTACCACTACTTTGTAACTAATTAATAACATGAAGATGTGGAAATTTTCATAAATTAATGGGTGTTTGATGTGATTTTTTTTTTGTTTTGTAATTGTGCTTGGCTTTTCTACGTTGGACTGTCCTTTTCTGACTGAGTTAATGCTGTTAACATGCACTGTGCTGATGAGGCCTAATGTCAATTGCAAGGAGTAAGGTCTTGGAGTCTTTAGCTTCTGGCTTTAGGCTGCAGTAAAATTTTTATGGTAGTTTGCTGGGTTATCCATTGCTTTGTTCATTGGTTTCTGGAAGTGATAATTATGCCATATATATTGAAGATTGTGGGAGTGGGACTATGATTGTATGTTATACTTGTATATTTGTAGTGTGTAAACTTTTAAAAAGAAAAAGCTTTGGTTATAATTGTGTCATGCTGGAATGAACTTTGAATCTGTGGTTGATAGTTTGTTTTTTGTCTTGCAACCCTTGTACCGTTTGTTGTTAACATGACTGATATGCAGGCTGAAGAATGGGCTAGCAAAATGAGTGGATCTGCTGAAGATGAAGCGCTGGAAGCAGAACCAGAAGGCCGGCCTGATAGGTTAGTGTGTCTTCCTTCTGTCTTTGCTCTACGTCCTGTAGTCATGCACCATCTACTCTTTACTAATATTTGTGATAGGTTTTTAACAGGCTTGGACTAGGAGCAAAAGTTCCTCGTCAATCAAAAGTTGAGTCCTCGAACAACCCTGTCGAGAGGAAACTCTACGCCAAGTTGAATGCTGCAAAAAGAAAAGCATCCAAAAACGAGGTGTCCACCACCCCTTCTGCTAGAGATGTAGATGACAACGATGGTGATGATGATGATTCAGAAAGCAGAAGTAGTGCATTTGTTAGGAAGAGAGCAGTTCCTCCGACTTCACAACTACAGGCAAAGAAAAAACAAAAGTGACTGCCTGGGAAAGGCTGAGTGTAACGAAATATAATATAATTTCTCTTGTAACTCGTTAACTTGTTAACACTTTTCACCAGTGGAAATATTATGAAAAAACAAAGCTTTGTTCTTGAAGTCAATTTATTAGCAAAGATATAAGTAAACTCTTGTATATGAAGTGCAATTATCATGGACCATGTGTTTCTCCCTTTGGCGTCTTTTGGGGGTGAATCCCTGACGCCTGATGCCATATAAACTCAATCAGTATCGTTCTTTAAGAAGTCAGAACTATAGATATTCATCTTATTTTGTGAGCATTGATAGTCATTGACATGGTCCGTTTAGGCAATTCAATCAATGGGGTTCACAATCGGTGGTTCAAATAATTTGTTTTGTTTGACCACGATTTCTGATGCCACTTTCTTCCTTAATGGTTTGAACATCATATTCATGGGCATACTTGCAAGATATTGACAATGTGTAGACAGGAGGCTATTGTGGTTGACAATAATTGGTGGTTGCAAGATATGGTTTTGGTAGTAGGTGTTTGTTTCTGGCAGGTCACAGCCTCACAGGCATAGGAATCAAAATTCTTTTTAATTTAATCTTAAAATGATGTAAATGATACTTTAATATGTTGACATTAATGGTGGGACGCTGGTTATTTTTTACTGTAACACTAGTTTTTTTGTCCGGCAAACAAGAATGGAAAGTTGTTTTCAGTTTTCACCCATATTTGGAACATTCTCGCGTTAGCTAATTATTTGACAAGTGATATCTCTATCCATGTGATAATAATTACGGCTCATTCAGGTACATAGCTGGTATATACACAAATTAGAATATGATGATTTGTTCCAGCTTTTATAATAGAACTAGATGTTGCGGGTCAATATTTTTTATTTTTAAATTAAAATTTAAAAAGTCTTTGAGGCATATTTAAAAAATTTTATAAGTCTTTTATATTGTTTCATCCCATCATATGTTATCAAACATATTTTGGTTGATAATCTTAAAACATTTCAAGAGAATAATTGAAAGTAAACATTTATGACTTAATTACATGTCCTAAGAAAATAGAAGTCATAAAAATAATCTCAAGTTAACTAAGAAATGAAATTACATATATCAAATATTATACTCCCTTTATTTCTGAATAATTGATATTTAAGGTTGTGACATAAAAATTAAGAAAATCAATAAATTTCTTAAAATCTAGCAAAAAAAGTTGGTCAGTAGATTATAGTATCATTTTCTTGACACTGTAGATTTTTAAGATTACCAAAATCCATTAAATAACCCCTCTTTTACTCAATTCTCTTTCATGTCAATTCAAAAATATTCAGTATTCACCCACCAAAATTTTCAATCTAAAGTTATGAGTATCTATAATTTTTCAATGAAAATTTTCCCACCGAAATTTTTCCACCAAGATTTTCATTCTAAAATTATGAATATCTATATTTCCCACAAAAAAATTGTTTGTATAACAAAGAACTAGTACGTTGCAAAGGCACAACTATCATCAAATGGCTTTACTTGAAATAGATTTAAACCTAGATGTAGCACATTCTTACATTGATTATGGTGATAGGCAGCAAGGGCAAGCACAAATTCATTTGCCAGATCCGCTAATGTGATCGACCTCAATCTCAATCCAACTTCTCCTATAATTGAGATAACTTCATCAATTCATTTAACAATTTGATTTTAAACAGTGCGCCATGTCTAGAAACTATTGAAGATGATGCAGGAGTTGATTTGAACTTGAATATGGTGAGCCATGTCCAGAAGATTATGCACATGAATAAAGTGCTACAAGTCAATTACAAGTCTACTATATTTCAGTTATTTTAATAAGTTTATTGTTCGTTTGGTTCATTAGCACTGATGGCAATCAAAATATGGAGCTGTCACAAGCACAAAGTCACGGAAGTAAATTGAAAATTTTGACTAATGATCAACACAGAGCCATATATGATATGCTTCTACAAAAAAGTGCTGATGGAAAATTGAGAAAGGAGCCAGCTCAAAGGAGTAGTATTAATAGGGCTGCAGGTACATTAGAGACAAAACCTATAACTTCAGTAAATAGAGATGTTGTAAGATCTTACTTGATTGAAAAGGTGTTGCCTGCCATCAAGGAAAAATGGCCAAGAGAGGACTTAAGATCTCCAATATTCATTCAACAAGACAATGCAAGGCCGCATATTGATCATACTGATGATGCATTTCTCCAAACTACTGCACAAAGACGGACTTGATATTCATTTGATGAATCAGCCACCCAACTCTCCAGATTTGAATGTTCTAGAACTTGGGTTTTTCAATGCTATTCAATCCTTACAATACAAGGAGGCACCTAAATCGGTTGATGAACTTGTTGATGCTATTGTGAAGTCATTCAACGCTTTTCCTACGGTAAAATCTAACCGTATATTTCTAACATCGCAATTGTGCATGATAGAGATCATGAAAGCAAGAGGATCCATAGATACAAAATTCCACACATTAGCAAAGCAATGTTGGAACGTGAAGGCACCTTCCCAGCTCAAATGAAATGCGATCCTCAATTGGTACAAGAAGTTCTCACTTATTTAAGATAAATTATTATTCTAGAAGAAATCTCTTGTATGATGAGATTTGTAATTAGGCAACCATTACAAGATTCAAGATGTTAAATTGGTTGCAAATTAGGATGTCTTTCTATGCTATTTTTTGTTTTTTTTCCAAAATATTTACAAATTTTGCAACGTAAATCAAATTGAAAATGCCCTCCACCCCGTCAGCTCCATAAATAATTTTTTAATAATTTGAATACTTATTTTTAAACCATCTAAATAAACAGGTCAATTCTTGTATTAATCAAACATTTAGAGGCTATAAACAAACTATGTACAATTTTTTAAAATAATTTCAAAGCTTTATTTTCATATAATATAATCTAAATAAGCAGGCTAAGTCTCGTATAAATCAAACACTAAGGTAGATATAATTTAAAACTTTATGTCCAAACAATCCAAATTATAAGCAGATTACGACATCTACTACAAATCAAACACTTCCAACAACCTATCTAACTAATTCAAACAAAATTTAGACAGACTCCAAATAGAATTCTGCCAACAAAAACTTAATCAAAAACTAATCCAAACAAAATTTAGATAGACTCCAAATGAAATTCTACAACAAAACTTTACCACAAATCAAACACTTACAACAGCCTATTTGACTAATCCAAACAAAATTTAGACAAACTCCAAATGGAATTCTACCAACAAAAGTTTAACTTATTAAAGACTCTTTTTTGAACTCTTAATAAAAGTTTGGAAGATAAACCTTTAACATAACGTTAACTACTTCTTGCAACTCCTTTTCCTCAAAAGCTTCTCCTCCTTCCTTAGGGAACTTGTTCAAATCAAAGCCAAGATCAACTGGTACATTCAAGTCGAAACATGGTGCATCTTTCTTTACTTCTTCATTCAAGTCAAAACATGCATCTTTCTTTGCTTCTTCATTCAAGTCGGAAAACAGTACGCCTTTCTTTTCTTCTAAACTAAGTATTGTACCAGAATTAAACAAAGGATTGATTTCCAAATCCACGGAGTCTTCGTATCTCTTCATTTTATCTATTGAAGATTTGTAGTCCTTTTTACATACTTAAAACAGTAAATTTATACATGTGGATTCCATTAATATATTTTGGGGACCTGCAATTGTTTAAAATCTCATTTAGTAACTTTGGAAAGTTGCAAAATATTTACTGAACCTAAGTGAAGAGAGAGAATGGTAAAATCGGAAAAAAGTAATAAATATATTCTTGATCTTGTGAAACGACAAGTCATTTGAAACAAATTTTTTTTTAAAACATCAATTATTCAGAAATGGAGGGAGAATATATAAGTTGAAAATATTGATTAACCAATAAATAATATATAATAGTAAATTTTTAGCATTAATAAATTTTAGTAACATACAGTATAAAATTATATAAAAGAATTTTCTTAAAATCCAAAAAATCATCAAACTCAACTCATTTTAATAGGTCCATCAAAGAGGAAAAAATTCTTTTAAAAATAAATTTAAAAATGAAAGTAAAAAAAAAAACAATGAATTATGAAGGAAATAATAACTTAAAATTAAAGAAGGAAAAAGAAGAGAAAAGGAATGAAATTAAAATAATAACTTAAAATTAAAAAAGAAAGGAAATAAAAAAAAGATAATAACTAGAATAGGAAAGCAAAAAAAAAAGGAGAGAGACAGAGAGAGTAAAAAAAATATTGAATTTTTTTAAAGAGAGAAAATCAATCAATTCAATAACTTAAATAAAAAATTAAAATAAAAAAGAAAAAGAGGAACCAATTAGATTTTGACAAATACATGCTCATCCTCACTAATAACCCTTTACCTTTTATATGAGGTTTATAGAAGATTTATAAATTTATAGAATATTATAGATTATAGATTTATAGATACGAAATGAAAAGCAATATTTGTTTCAATGCTTTAAGAGCATCAAGAATTAACTTACAATTTTCGCCGCTGTGGAAGTGATTTTGCCTTCTAATTAGATCAATTGAAGGTGGCTATAAATAGAACCAATTAGCTACTATAATCCAGAATGGAATACTATGAAAATAGCTTCATGCAGTATGATTTCAAGGGCACGAATTGGACTAGACAAGCTTTTCAACTAAGGTGATGTTGCTTTCATATTCGATGATTGGTTTTTTGGAAAACTTAATTGTATATCTGTGGACTTTAACTTTACACTATCGGTGCATAAAATAATTTTTTAATTAAAGTCACTATTCATATGATTAGATATTGACATTTTGTTGAAAAATGATATATTCATATGATGAAATATTTATAATTGATGTATACTTTGTTATTTAAAGTCAAAATGCATACATTGAGTAGTATTGTACAAAATCAAACACTAATAATTTGATAACGAATTATTTATTTTGGTTAAGAGTAATTAGTTTTCTTTTTTCAATATCATCCATGTGACTGATTGATGACTTTTTGGACCCTAAATGCCAAATTTTAGTTAAAAAAAAAAACGTAAAATTGAGAGAAGACCTAAAGGGTGACTTTCTAAAGTAATGTTGGTTTTCATATAAGCTAACATTAGAGACTAAATGTGATCATCACTTTGATAGCCACCCCTTAATTGAAACTCTAGAATCTATCTAACATTTAAAATAAAACTTCAAACTTTCACATTTACATTAATCTTTCATAATTTCCAAAAATTTTTAATGTTTTCTATTAGTTGGAATGAGTGGGAGTGATAGAATTTTAGTTAATTTTACAAATAGATTTATTCATGTTTTAAAAAAAATAGTTTTCTGTTTCATAAACAAATAAAAATCAAACCCATGTACAACTAAAAAAAGCCCAAGAGTGGCCGAAAACGAAAGTCCAAGAAATCAGATTCTTTTGTTTTTCTGAGTCACTGATTTGATAGCTAGCCCAAATAAAAGCCCAAGCTCAAATACAACGCCGAGCTGGCGAGCTCTAATCTATTTTAGTATTTTTGCATTGTCCCTTTTCATGGGCTTCAATCCATTTTTTGCCGACACATTCCTGATGTTTGGTGGCGCTCAGCAGTCGGTCAGCAGCGAGAATGGAGTCCAAAAGTTGTCCAGTTCTTGGGCTTTTGCCCTTTATGTCAAGATTCAAAAACCAAAGAGCCAATGAAAGTTTGGTGCTCGAGTAATTGTCTCTTCCACCTTTTACTCCCTCGTTGTGATTTTGGTACTAGGTGTTTCTTTTTGGCAGGTCACAGGCATAGGAATCACAATTCTTTTTTATTGAATCTTAAAAGAATGTAAATGATAATTTAATGTTGATATTAATGGTCAAGTGTTGGTTATTTTTCAATAGTTTTTTTTGCCAGCAAAAAGGGAGTGGAAATTTGCTTTCACCCATGTTTTGGACATTCTCGCATTAGCTAATTATTTGACAAGTGATATCTCCTCCCCCCTCTCAACAATTCTTTTGGCTTTTTGACACATCGAAGAGGGGCCAATATTGTGAAGACAAGTAGGGAATAAGTTTGTGAGCGTTTGCAAAAACCCTGATTGTACGTAATATTTATTTCCCATTCAAACCATTTTTTCATACCAAACACCGTAAGTGGAACACATTACATTGCTACAAACTCCGCTTCATGCATGTAAGATAAAATACTAGTCCTAATGCTGCACGAGGCCAGTGCTTAACAGACTGGCTTATATATTATCAAACAACACCGCAGCTTATTTTTACAACATATATATGTTCCCTCCATACTAAATGGAAGAAGTGGAAGCTAAAAAAATGACAATATAAATTGTGAGACAGTAATTAGGAGCAAGAGAAGGGCTGCAAGAAAGGAGATGAGGGCCCAGGGACTGTTGAAGTAATCGTGCCTTAATGTTTGCTTCCATTCGTTCCATGGCTGCTCGCAGTACTCGCGCACATCTTCATGAGTTCTTTGGTAATAGAAGTACTTGGAGATCTTAACATGGTGGCAAAGATCGTTGAACATTTTGGCAACAGCTACATTATCACCTAACCAATTATCAATTACTTCTTGCTGTTGAAGTAACTCTACATCCTTATAATAGTTGATGAGGCAATCCATCATCACAGCATAATCAGTTACGTATCTTTCTCGTTCATATTCATCATCTTTGAATGCTTGCTCGTAGGCAATCAGGTTCCGGAAGATACGCTCTGTATTGTCATCAACTTTCAAGCTCGGTATCTTCATTATCCCAAATTCCTTGTCAAATTTTATATCAAACAGACTCATCACCTCGGTGGTATCCTTGCTTCTGATCTTTTCAGCTTTCTTGAACGTGATTCCTGCCTCTTCAAGTCTTTTTGCATTGAGAATGGATCGTAAGGGGTTATGTTTGACCTCCCGATTTGGTAGTTTTGATACACACTGACAGTTGACTAAGCCTAGTAGATGCTGGCAGGGCTTCTCACTATCTCCGTCTCTTTCGAAATCCCGCTTTGGTAATCTGGATACACAATGACGGTAGACTAAGCCTAGTAGATGCTGGTTGTGCTTCTCACTATTTCCAACATTTTGATGATGATCTGGTGCCGAACAGAAGTAAGAAAGAGCCTTTTGAACAAAGCTTTCATCTTCATCTGGTTTCTTGCTCATGTCAAACAACTCCTTAAGTATAAACAGAGGAAGTTGATTTTCTAACAATAACAAGTCATATGCAATCTCCGGCAGATCCATTTTCAGTTTGATAATTTGTCCATCCTTTTTGTCTTGGTTTACGTTATCCGAGTTCAAGCGTATGAGCTCCACGATGAAGCATCCGTCAAGGAGCATCATTTCTGTGAATTCTATGGGGTTAATATCATCAAAAGCTTTTGCATAGCATTGGCGAGCAACATTTTCTTTGCTTCTCATGGCCACAAAGTATTCATTCAGACTGACATTCTCATTTCGGGCAAGGAAGCTAATCAAGTAAAGCTTTTTACGCTCTTCCATCGGTTCCAAGTGCTCCATGTGACGGTGGTAAGGACCAATGGAAATTAGTTGTGGTTCATAGGCTTTGTGGTTAACCTCACGCAGCTGACGAGGGACTTTGCGAATGGAAATCTTCTGCCCTTCAGACTTCGAAGCTTTCTCTAGCTTTTCTTTCAACTTGGATATGGAAATTTGGATATCCTTGCACCCACCCATTTTTTCATGCTCATCTTCCACAGCTTCCTGGGAAAAATTAAGGAGATTTACACCTTAATTATGCATTGCCCAAAAAAGCAAAAAAGAGCTCAAACTTTGTACTATATTATATGTTTAAAGCTTGCCCCATTTTCCCCCCTTGCTACTTGTTTACCTTAGATGGTGGAGTGGGCTCCCTTGGTATCTGCATATGAGGGTGATGAGAATCGTTAGCCATTTCGCTCCTTGAAAGTAACTATACTTGCTATAATTAGAGTAATTGGACGAAGGAGTGATTTGGAAGTCAAAATTTTGTAAGCCCAGACCACAGAAGTGGAAGAGATCACATGCTAACTAACATCTCATGCCAAATTTTGTCTAGCTTTCTAATTTTAGCTACAACTTTGTAATGGACGGTGTAGAGGGTCATCTGATCTAATGTTAAAGTGATAATTAAGAATACAACTTTCCTTCAGTAATTAAGGATTTGCGTTAGTTTACCTGCACCACCGAGAAATTTGGAGCCCGAAAAGGCACCTCTACGCAGGTGCGATTCCATTGCATTGACATCTCCACTGTAGAAAGTGCTGTACGTGTAAAACAAGAAAAAAAGTTTAAAATTAATCAGAAGTTAGTCAAAGCTATGAAGGTCTTCTTCTACTCGTATGAAATTGGGAAGCAAGCTTTCTTTCTGGACTCGCATTAGTGGCATTAAATCTCGATTAATTTAGAATCAAACCGTACGTGTTGTACTCTAAATACGAAAAAACTCTTCTAAGTCGATTAATTTTTTTTCATTAATAAGACTTGAATTCAAAACTTTATTTTTTTCACTCAACTCACAAAATGTTGATAAAGTACTTATATTATGAGTATTTTGTGATATACATATCTTCATAAATATTGCTAACTCTAGTTTTGCTTGAAGTGAATCAAGAAAATTATACATAAAAGCATGCATGAACTTACCTGTATGTTCGACTTCGTCCATGCGTTCGCTCATTTTGTAAATGTTTCTAATTATACTGCGACTGCTGATGCTTTTGTTAGTTCTATTGATCTGCCTTTAAGATCATTTGGAGGTGGTTATAAATAGAGTTGAAAATAGATTAAAGATAAATAAGACAAAAGTAGAATCGGTATATCTAGATCCTATGGACAAATATGCATTTATCACATGATTCACCTCTCCGAAGAAATTATAAGGTCTTTGATTTTTCTTATTTTCTGTTTTTAGTCTAACTAGGCATTGGATCAATGACACGTGTTTTTCGAGGGTGACCGGTGTTTGCTACAATTCCAACATTAATTAATCGCTCCAACCTCGTCCATTTTTAGGTAGAATAGCAATAATACAACAACTTTGTTGATCTTCAGATAAGTATTTGAAAAGAAAAGTGTGTTTCGACCTATAATGGACATATAGATTTTGCATATCTCTGAATAATAATCAGTTATTGAACAAATATTTAATTTACCCACATACTTTCTATGGGGAAAAGTGAAATAAAAATATATCCATCACCATCACTTGTAAAAATTATATTTTATATATCAATACGAGCGAAACTTATTATAAATCCATTGATTTCTCTCAAAATTAAATGATTAATCACATGTTTCTTTTGACCATAAAACAAAGAACGGTTAACAAATTAAGTTCGTGAGTAATAACACTATGATTGATGATTGATGTCCACGTCTTAGTCCAATGGCCAAAGAGGCTAATGGAGGTCATCGGCAGGGGTTCGACCTCTGCCATCCCTCTCCCCCACCGTTTGTATAAAAAAAAAATAATAACACTATGATTATAACAAAAAAAAAAAACGTATGATTAACAAACACATCCTGTCAATCTCAATAAGAAAAAGAAACATTGATAATTGTTTGCCTTATATTGGTCAAAATTGTTTACAAGTCTACAGAGCATAGAGGAGAATCACGTGATGATTAATGAATTTTTGTACTATTAGCGACATTTTGGTGTATATGTATATGTGACATTTTGATGTTAACATTATGAAATGATATGAATATTAATACAAAATGAAAAATGAAATTATATTTTGAAAAAAAAAAGATAAAAGAGGAACAGCTAGGCATCATTTTAAGGGCATTAATTGGACTAGATTAGCTTTTTAACTAACTAATCATCATTTCACGTCCACGATATATAATACAATCCGTTATTAATAATAATAATAAATTAAAAAATTAGAAAAGCAAATTATATTTATTAAAATAGATGATAATTAAATTATAGGGTAAGTTTCAAATTAAATTATATAAAATTTAATGATAATTAAATTATTTTCTTCAAGATAATATAGTAGTAAATTAATTAAAACGAAAGTAAAATTGATCAATTACTATTATCATTTAATAAATATATAAAAATATATTTAATATAAGATAAATAAAGAGTTTTAATTTAACTTAACAATATCAGTGATATTTCTAAAATATTTTGAACCATTTCATTGTTTTACAATATTCGTACTTTTATATACATTATAAATATAAATTATAAATTATAAATTATAGATATTGCTTGCTAGACAGCTAACACACACGCACTTACATAGATATATACATAATTAGGGATATTCTCAAAACAAGTTCGTTTTAGAATAGTTTTGTTTATAGATTTTTCTTATATAAAATATAAACATAAAATATTTAGAAATGGATTTTTATTTCATGTATTGGTAGTGTCATTTTTGGACTTTATAAATAGTGTTACAATAATGACACAAAATATACTACTTAAATAATAATAATAATAATAATAATAATAATAATAATAATAATAAATAATAATATTATTATTATTATTATTAAATATTATTATTATTAAATAATAATAATAATAATAATAATAATAATAATAATAATAATTAATATTTCAAATTTTCCTTATATAGATAGATCTATATCACCAGTAATTATTTTTCCAACAATCCTGTAATTATTCAATCACACTAAAGAATTATGTAATGGTTTGCTATGCAGCCCACACTCATAAGTAGTAGACCTCTATATAATTTTTTATTATGATTTGACAACTATAGAATTATTAGAAAAATAATTGTAAGTGATATGGATCCTACATAAATACTACTAAACTCTCTAAAACCATTCGCGAAGTCTTTTAAAATCCTACTGAATTGAACTGATAGTGAATAAAATAATTTTTCAATAAAATTTTAGACAAATACTGAATGACGCACCCATATATCCTTTCGGACTAATTATGCAATCAGTCCCTCTACTATACAGAAAGTGTGGATTTAGTCCTCTACTTCAATTTGATCAAATTAAGTCCCTCTACTATGCAGAAAGTGTGGATTTAGTCCCTCTACTTCAATTTGATCAAATTAATCCCTCTACTTTTATTTATTGTCAATTTCAGTCCAATTTACTTTTATTTATTGTCAATTTCAGTCCAATTACTAATGGTGTTAAATGTCACTGTTAATTATACTGACGTAACATTAAACATATTGACGTGACATTAACTTTGATGATGTGTACCTATAAAAATATTAAAAATTTTTATGTTACTTTTTTCTGTCACATTGAATACCTTTTAAACATGATTATGAAATCTCTCATAAAAAAAATATGAAGTTAAATATTCAAAAAGAAAATAAAAAATAATCTGTTCGAGGTTAAAGATATATTATTGTGGAAAAAAGTCACGTGAAATTTTTTTAATATTTTTTAAAAGCATTTGTTATTTTAATCAATATCACATCAGCATATAGTTAATTACAGAAATTTAGTACCGTTAGTGATTTGATTAAAATTGATAACAAATAAAAATTGAAGGACTCAACTTGACAATAAATAAAAGTAGAGGGATTAATTTGATCAAATTGAAGTAGATGGACTAAATCCACACTTTCTGCATAATAGAGGGACTTAATTTGATCAAATTAAAGTAGAGGACTAAATCCACACTTTCTGTATAGTAGAGGGACTGGTTACATAATTTGACCTATCCTTTCAAATATCATTTATTATATTGTCTAGTCTTTGTTTATTCTTAAAAATTACAAAAGTTACATTTACACTTTAAATGTTAAAGAAAAGTTTTACATATATACTCTTTCAAATTTTAAAAAGTTTCTGGACACCTTTATTTAGTATTTTATTTTAAATTTATAAAATTATTTATATTTTGATAAAGGTTATCCCCACGTTAATTATTTTTTCAAATTTTAAGGGTTAGTATTTAAATTTAAAATTTATTTTAGTAGGGTTTTAGAAAAAAAAACCCTTAAATACTTTTGACAAAATCTAGTCCCAAATTTTATAAAAAATAATTTTAAGGGCTAATTTTTAAATTTAAAACATCCATTATGGTAGGATTTTAGATATAAATTTAAAATAATTTATTAAATTTTAATATAAAAGTATTTAAAAGTAAATATAATAATTATATAAAAAATAAGCCAAAATGGTATTATTGTCTATAAACATTAATATTGACTAATCTTTTTTATAGGACCCATTTAATTATTAAAGCACAAAATACGAAAGAAGAAAAAGTTATCCTTTCAAATAAAAAAAGATGACTTAACTAGTGCACAACCGGATCCAAAATTTTATTATCGAGTAGACCTCATACTAGACACAATGGATAGAGTCTAAAAAGACAAATTCTCTCTACCAAAACTCCTATGGGTATGCGCTTTGCTACTTTTGTGTCAATATATTATTATATGCATCGTACCTAATATAACATATTATTAATAATATATACTATTTTTTAAGAATCTCATTTAATTTATTTATTATTATATTTATTTTAAATATATTTAATTAAAAATAATAAGTAATTTATATAAGAATAATATTTAAATTAAATTACTTTATTTTTAGCATTGTAAAACAATGTGTATAAGAATGATAATAATTATATTAATTATACTATAATAACCATGATATTTTGAATTTTTTAATTGTGTAAAATTCAATTTAAACCAATAATTTTCTTGAACAACAATAAATGGGCATTTGGTTGGAGAGAATATTAAATTATCATGAATATTTGGCATTAGAAAATTTCAATGGCAATTTTTAGTTATTATTGAGATGGTAATAGTGGGAATCGAATATTATCAATTGAGGAAAAATGCCCAAAAAGATGGGAATTAATTTTCCGACTAGTTATTAGGTGTTATGTAATTACCATGGAAATTGAAATTTTCTACCTATCATACCCTTGTGAAACCAAATATTTGGACAATAGTAGTCCTTGATTTCATTTTAATGATCGATAACTATATATTTACCTATTTCTACATGATGTATGAAAATTTATTTATATTTTATTATCTCTTTATCTAAGTATTATTAAAAAATTATTTTTTAACATATATAATATTTTAAGATAAATAATTATTTCATATTTTGTTAATTTATCTCTTTTGAAAATAGTTCATTTTAAGATTAATATATATGTTAAATTATCCATTAATAATCATTTTATATACTAGAGGGCATTTCAATAAACAATTCATTTTATAAGGTCATTATTCCGTCAAACCAAATATAATTATTTAAAATTCTCATAATGACAACCAAATAGAAAATACAACAATTCTCAATCATTTCTTATTACTAGTCATTGAGGTGAGAATTTAATTCCTATGGTAATTGATATTCCCCCAACAAAATATTCCCTAAGTGAAATCCCTTTAAAATCTTAATGTTTAATTATTTATTTTTTTAAAATCCAATATAAAAGGTAGAAATCAAATCCGAAAGGCTTTTTTGAAATATTTTAAAAAAATGATATTTAATAGGAAAAAACCTTTTACCCAACTCACACTAAAATCCAATTTAAACTAATGGTATTCTTGAACAATAATAAGTAAAAGTCTTTTAAAATCTTAATATTTAATTATTTATTTTTTAAAAGTCTAATGTAAAAAATAGAATTCAAATCCAATGGCAGCATTGAAATATGTTAAAAAAAAGATATTTAATAAGAATAAACCTATTACCTAACTTACATTTTTATATATATTAGTCTCTGTACTACATATATCGCACGTAATAAAACGTATTATTAAAATAATATATATTTTAATAATCTCATGTAATTTATTTATTATTATATTTATTTTTCAAATACATTTGATCAAAGATAATATAGTAATTTAAATAAGAGTAATATATAAATTAAAATACTTTATTTTTAACATTATAAAATAATGTGTACAAGAATGATAATTAAATTAAATTACAATGGTCATTACATTTTGTATTTTTTAATTGTGTAAACTCTAATTTAACCAATGGTATTCTTAAACAATAAAAAGTAAAAGGCTTTTAAAATCTTAATGTTTAATTATTTATTTTTTAAAAGTTCAATGTGAAAAGGTGGGCCCAAATTCAATGATATTTTTTAAATATATTGAAGAAAAAAAGGTATTTAAATAGATTATAGATTATAGATTATAGATATATATACACTTTATTATTTTAATGAAAGACTAAAAATTTGATCAGAACTACCTGTAAAAAAGGAGTTTTACACCATTTAATAATAATGCACCACCTCAGATTTTTTAAATTTTTATAAAACCTTACAATATACTACAACACACATAATTATTTAAGTGAAAAAACTCTTTTATTTTTACTTCTTTTTTTAAAAAAAACTTGCAATTT
This sequence comes from Microcos paniculata, assembly GCA_030664755.1. Classification (NCBI taxonomy): domain Eukaryota; kingdom Viridiplantae; phylum Streptophyta; class Magnoliopsida; order Malvales; family Malvaceae; genus Microcos; species Microcos paniculata. The sequence continues at coordinate 6,237,366 of CP131462.1, read as the reverse complement.
TTTTTACAATTAATAAAGTTCTACTCCAATAATACTCGAAATTTTAGGACTTACCCTATAAATCTTTTTTTTTAACTTGAAACTAAACTTTGAGTAAATTTGAGTTTATTTGTAAAATAATTTTGTACAATAAGGTTTATTATAAAGTTTTGTGAAAATTTTAAGGAATTTGAAGTGACGTATTATTATTGGAAGGTGTAAAACTCTTATCTTGTAAACAATCCTGATCAAACATTTTCTTCTTAAAAAAAATGCATTTGGTAGTTCATACAAAATCCAAAACTAATAATTTGATGTAACCAATAAAAGAAACACTAATAATTTGATAACAAATTCTTTATTTTGGCTATCTCAAAAAAAATATTCTTTATTTTGGCTAAAAGTAATATCTAGATTTGTCACAAGTTTAAATGGGTAGACAATATTAATCGTCATTATCATCCATGTCACCGATTGATGACTTTTTGGATCCTTAAAATGCCAAATTTTTTATTAAAAACTAAAATTGAGAAAAAAAAATAAAGCATAAAGGGTGACTTTGTAAAGATAATGTTGGCTTTTATATTGCTTCTCCTCTTATCTTCAACGCTGAAATAAGATGGGAAAGTAAGAAACAAGTGTAGTAGTAGCTAACACTGGACAAGACTCATGAGAGAGACTAAATGGGATCCCTTTGATTGCAACCCCCTAACTAAAACTCTTGAATTTATCTAACATTTATTTTAAAATAAAAACTTTCACATATTTCACATTAATCTTTCATCATTTCCCCCCTAAAAAATTCATGTTTTCTATGTGATTGGTTAATTAAATAGATTTATCTATAACTCTAACTAATAAAAATATGGAAATTTACATAAATACCCAATGTTATCTGAATTTTCCTTCAAATTTATTTGGTTGAATGGGTATTTTTGAAATTTTGTTACTTTTAGTGTCGAGCCACTTGCTTTCTAACTTATATATGGCCCTTTTTTTTTCCCAAAAATTTCAGGACAAAAATTTATGATAAGGATGACAAATTGACAATTATAAATTATATATACTACTACCGCAGGTGTTTTTGTTAGTTCTATTGATCTGCCTTTTAGATCATTTGGAGTGGCTATAAATAGAGTTGAAAAAAGGGCTAAAAAATAAATAAAAGATAAAAGGTAAATAAGACAAAAGTAGGTATATATAGATCGATCCTATATTCCTAGGGAAAAATAAGCATCTATCACATGATTCACCTCTCCTAAGAAATTATAAGTTCTTTGATTTTTCTTATTTTCAGTTTTTTAGTCTAACTAGGTCTTGGATCGATGACACGTTTTTTTGGAGCCCTGTCCACTTTTAGGTAAAAAAATTGTAGTCATATACAACAATTTTATTGATCTCCAGATAAGTGAAATTGAAAAGAAAAGTGTACGTGTTTCGGTCTATAATGGACATAGGCTCGATAATGATCACTTATTAAACAAATATTTAATTTACCACATGCTTTTTATGGGAAAAAATGAAATAAAAATATATCCATCATCATCCCTTGCAAAACCTATATTTTATAATATCCATATGAGTGAAACTTCTCATAAATTCATTGAATTCTCTCGAAATTGAATGATTAATCACATGTTTCTTTTGATAAAAACAAAGAATGGTTAACAAAGTTCGTGAGTAATAACACGTATGATTAGTCAATATATTCTGTCATTCTCAATAAGAAAAAAAATGATGATAATTGTTAGCCTTATAATATTGTTGGTTAAAATTGTTTACAAATTCGAAAGAGCACAGAGGAGGATAATGTCATCATTAATGAATTTGTGTGCTATTAGCGACAATTCTGGCGTATATGTATATGTGACTGTTAACATTATGAAATGATATGAATATAATACAAAATAAAATATGAAATTATATTCTAAAAAGTAAAAAAAGAAAAAGAAAAGAAAAGAGGGGAACAGCTAGGCATCATTTCAAGGGCATTTATTGGATTAGACAAGCTTTTTAACGAATGTATACAGTACCCTATTAGTAGTACTAGTATTTTAAAGAAAATGCATTGGGTAGTTTTGTACAAAATCAGACACTAATAATTTGATAACAAAATCTTTATTTTAGCTAAAAGTAATTAGTTTTGTCTCAAGTTTAGATGGGTAGACATTGACTGTCATTATCAATTTATCATCCATGTGAACAATTAAATTAATTGATGACTTTTTGGACCCTAAACATGCCAAATTTGTTGTTAAAAAAAGTTAAAATCGAGAAAAGAAAAGACATAAAGGGTGGCTTTGTAAAGATAATGTGGGCTTTTATATTATTACCATCTAATCTTCAATGCTCAAATAAGATGGGAAAATCAGAAACAAGTGTAGTAGCTAACATTGGACAAGACTCATGACATGAGAATGAGAGAGACTAATGGGATCACCTTGGATTGCTACCCTTTAACTAAAACTCTTGAATTTATCTGACATTTATTTTAAAATACGAACTTTCACTTTTCACATTAATCTTTCATAATTTCCCCAAAAAACAGTAAATTTTTTCATGTTTTCTATTGGTTGGAAATTGGAATGGCTGAGTGGGATGAGTTTTGGTTAATTTAAATAGATTTATTTCACCTTAAAAAAAAATGAAAATTGTATGTTTCATAAGACCCAGTAAGTGAAGTTGGACCATTTACCACTAAACAAAAACCCAAGAAATCAGATTCTATGATTCTATTCTTTTTCTGGGCCACTGGAATCTATTGCGAGCCCAAATTCGAATTCAACGACAAGCCTAATCTATTTTCGGATTATCCCTCCCTCCCCCTCCCCTTCTGCTCCTCCGCCGTGCCGCCTGGACTTCGCCCTTGCCAATTTTAAAGTGCCGCCGAGTCCATGTAACAGAGAGCTAATGACGACGGAAACGCCAAAGAAGTCTGGGCCTCCTAAAATTGTCAAGTTGAACAACGCATTCAAACTGGTAATAATCCCTTTACTGTCTCGCTTATGGTTTTAATTGTGATAATGGCATTGAGTGAATTTTTCATGGTTTTTGGGGAGGGGAACTGTTCTTGGTGATCTGGTTGGATTCTTCTTTCAACTTTCCATGATTCAATTAGTTACTTTTGGTATCTAGTTTGCTAGGACAACATATTTCATGTATTCGGGTCTGAAAAATGGTAACTGAGTGATGCTTGGAAAGAAAATTGTAGCTAATTGAGCAGAACACGTACCACTACTTTGTAACTAATTAATAACATGAAAATGTGGAAATTTTCAGAAATTAATGGATGTTTATCTTATTTTTTTGTAATTGTGCTTGGCTTTTCTACATTGGAGTCTCTTTTTCTGACTGAGTTAATGCTGTTAACATGCACTTTGCTGACGAGGCCTTATGTCAATTGCAAGGAGTAAGGTCTTGGAGTCTTTAGCTTCTGGCTTTGGGCTGCAGTATGTGTAGGTTTACTCTCAGTGTTTATGGTAGTTTTTTGGGCTATTCCATTGATTTGTTCATTGGTTTCTGGAAGTGATAATTATGCCACATATATTGAAGATTGTGGGAGTAGGACTATGATTGTATGTTATACTTGTATATTTGTAGTGTGTAAACTTTTAAAAAGAAAAAGCTTTGGTTATAATTGTGTCATGCTGGAATGAGATTTGAATCTGTGGTTGATAGTTTGTTTTTTGTCTTGCAACCCTTGTACCGTTTGTTGTTAACATGACTGATATGCAGGCTGAAGAATGGGTTAGCAAAATGAGTGGATCTGCTGAAGATGAAGCGCTGGAAGCAGAACCAGAAGGCCGGCCTGATAGGTTAGTGTGTCTTCCTTCTGTCTTTGCTCTACATCCTGTAGTCATGCACCATCTACTCTTTACTAATATTTGTGATAGGTTTTTAACAGGCTTGGACTAGGAGCAAAAGTTCCTCGTCAATCAAAAGTTGAGTCCTCGAACAACCCTGTCGAGAGGAAACTCTACGCCAAGTTGAATGCTGCAAAAAGAAAAGCATCCAAAAACGAGGTGTCCACCACCCCTTCTGCTAGAGATGTAGATGACAACGATGGTGATGATGATGATTCAGAAAGCAGAAGTAGTGCATTTGTTAGGAAGAGAGCAGTTCCTCCGACTTCACAACTACAGGCAAAGAAAAAACAGAAGTGACTGCCTGGGAAAGGCTGAGTGTAACGAAATATAATATAATTTCTCTTGTAACTCGTTAACTTGTTAACACTTTTCATCGGTGGAAATATTATGAAAAAACAAAGCTTTGTTCTTGAAGTCAATTTATTAGCAAATATATAAGTAAACCCTTGTATATGAAGTGAAATTATCATGGACCATGTGTCTCTCCCTTTGGCGTCTTTTAGGTTGAATCCCTGGTGGCAAACAAACTCAATTAATGTCGTTCTTTAAGAAATCAGAAGTCAGAACTATAGGTATTCATCTCATTATGCGAGCAGCAGGGTATTGGGTGAAACTTGACATGGTCTGTTTAGGTAATTCAATCAATGGGTTTCAAAGTCGTTGGTGGTTCAAATAATTGGTTTTGTTTGACCACAATTTCTGATGCCACCTTCTTTAATGGCTTGAACATCATATTCATCCTTGCAAGATATTGACAATGTGTAGCTCGGACAATGACAGGCTATGGTGGTTTGTGAACTTGTGGAAGTTTTCAATAAATGATTGGTTTACACTTCTTTGGTACAGGGCCGTGGTTTCGCACTTAAGAGTTGAGGGCCGAGTTTCTTAGTTGTCAACATGGGCGTGATGGCATGATGATGAGCTCGGGTCCTCACAGAAGACTGGTAGTTGGTTAGGCTCCAGGCTCCAGCTATTCTCCACCGTTAAATAGTCAAACCAAAAGGCTGGAAACCAAGTGCAGGGAAATGGGCGAATATTTGCGGTAAAAGCAAGAAAATTGCCTTCATAGATGTCCAGTGTTATCATTATTTTCAACAAGCATGGCTTGTACAGGAGGATACATCAGGCGTATGAAATCCTACCCCTATTATCAAAGTAGTCATGTGACTCCACTCATAAACACTCATCACAACTCTAAATACAGAAGCACACAGATACAACAGCCCAAGAATGAATCAAATCAAACAAAATGAAGAACACACCATCAACAGACAACCAATACACACCAAACTCTACAAATTCTACATTGGGAAAGAACAGTTTTGTTGCTTGTCACCAAGAAATATGGACTAAGCCGGATGTAATAGTATGGTCATTGATTATAATAAACCGTCAAAGGCCTCTGAAATCAGGTGTTGTTAATTCTAGTGAGGAGCAGTTGCAAAGGAACTCGGCACATGAAAAGGAACCACTTCACTGGTTATTGGTTAATTGATGTGCGAAAATTTGTCTCTATATGATTCCCATGGCAAGGTTAGAAAAGGCCATTGCATAGTGAACAAAACATATTTAAGGAGAGTTCTACCAAGCCCATCCTCCTTGGTGGATGTCACTGCCCATCCTTCAGGTGCTGAAGACTTAATTAGCTTGCTTTTCACCCACCTGACCCAGCTTGAGGTGCATTATTTGTATGAAGTATGAACAAAAAGGAGTCAGTTTCCCTTTTCAAGTTGATGACACTCTTGTAATCCTTCAGCTAAGCCGGAAGCACATGATATTCACAGTCCAGACTTTCATTTATGTAGCTTGTTATAGTGTCTTCCACTAGATCATCAAGGATGGCTTCACCCAACTCAACACCAATACAATCTGTGTCAAGTCGAAGGTCCATCCATGTTTCTGTCTTAGCCAAGTCTTTTCTGACTATGTGATCCAAAGTACGTGGCAGGGGCATCGGGAGCAAATGCCAATAAACTCCTTGCCAGACCTCTTGAATAGTATTTTTCATGTTTGGGATAGGACGGATGCTGGGTTTAACAAATGACACACCAGGAGAACCGTAATAGTGCCCACAAACCTCCAAGAGAACTTCATTGATGCTATCAAAGAGCAGTTGTTCATCATGACAAAGCTGGGTAGGCAAGTACTCTACCTCACCAAGCAGCAAGGGGTCTAGAAGCTGGTCTGAAGAAAGTGACCTGATGTAGAATTCATCCCAGTTGAAACTAGAGGCTTGCAGCACTGACTTTATGTACTCAACTATTGATTCTTTATCATCCATACAAGTTTTAACACGATTACTTTGATTTGTGGCTAAAGAGCCATGTTCTTCGAATCGAATTCTTAGCGGTTGTATGGATGTTTCAGCTAAAGAGTGGTCAAAAAATTGGCATTAGATAAAATGTCGCACAACAAAATTAGAAACAAAAGTAGAAGGTCAAACAAACAAAAGAATCTCCCATATGCTTACCAGAATGAGATCTGATGCTTGCAGGGCTGATAACGTCATCTGCAAATAGTGGATCAAGAACAGATACAGGACTTGGCCGGTCCTGTATGTCAATAACACTATCTAGACATTCAACCTTTTTGGTGACTGATGAGTTTGATGGAGATGCTAATGGAGAAAATGGCTGTTGCTCCTCTTCAGATGAATCCTGTAGAAAGATAAAAATGATTGGTTGGATAAAACATAACATATATAGGAACAGAACAACAAAATGCATTAGTGGCACAATATCTAGAAGAATATAGTATTATAGGGATTTTAGCTCTGCCTTCATCATAATGATAGAAAATCAAGATGATATCAAATATGCCAAATCTTTTTCCATCATCTTGGTGGAAGATGGGAGCGTAATGGAAGGGCATAAGCAGCCTGTATTCATTGTTCTGAGCTTCTTATTAATCACCAGCAAGTGGAATTACTGCTATACCTGTTTCAAGCATTGAGGATGTTGTTTTTCATCAGGAACTTCACATATATCTACATTTTTGTCATCTGTCATAACTGAAGAGTCACTTGTCCCAGAAGCAGTGGCCACGGGCTTGCTTTCTTCCTGAACCATCATTTCAATTGATTTACCAATATTCACAGAACCTGCATGAATTTTATGAGGGTTAAATATTACAGATATTCATGGTTGTCATATAAATTAAACAATTGCAAAAGAATACCTTCAGAACTAATTTCATCTCTAGTAGAACACAAAGTTTGATCCTCTTTGTCATCATTCTCACAAGTGTCAAGGTTGTTTGAAATTGCATCACCAACTTGGACTTCATAACTGGGTTTGTTATCAGAAATGCAAAGCCGGCTCTCTGTTTCTTCTGCTACTTGATTTAGATGGCTGACATCGTTGTGTTGATTGTTTCCATTCACTTTCTGAAATTCGTCAGAGCCCACAAATCTCATCTGTGCAGTAATAAAACTAGCTTCTGAGTTTCTTCCAGGACTGCCAACAGGGGATGAGTTATACTCAGGAAGAGAAAGAATCCTCCCTAAGGTTTTCGGATTCTTTCTCCTTGAGAGATCTACATTTTCATCTCCGTTAGTTAGCATCTCAGAGAGATGTCTCCTTGCCTCAACATAGATGTTTGAAACCCGTTGCCTGGAAAAATCAGTAGACTCGTATTCTGTACAATGTTCAGAACCTTTTAGCTTGCTTGTCTTTTCTCCTTTTTTGACACCATTGGAAGGTCTAGTGATCCTTTCAATAAAAAAGTGATCTTTAGTTGGAGAATTCACCCCAATATATTCCTTAACTCCTCCACCATCTCCTGAAATTTGTCTCTCGCCAGGAAATCTTTTGGATACACCATCAGTGGGGATTCTGTGTTGTTCCCTTCCCATTGCATGTTTCAACTTTCTTTTTAATTCTGTGAGGAAAAAGTGGGAGCCAACTTTCTCATTTGGCTCCCTCTGTCTTATGATGTACTGAGATTCTGGTGTTGAACCAAGACCGCTCCCCTTTTCAGGAGTTTGCAAGCATGTCGGCCCAGGCTTCAAAATGACAATTTTATTTGAAGCTTGAGAAGCCTTCTCTCCATCTGGTAAGTCTCTTTCCTGAGACTTGAGCTTTCTTCGAAAGAAGTTACGCTGTTTTCTATTGACAGGCTCTTGAGATCGTCTTAAAGCAACAAGCTCTTGATCTGAAATGTTGGATCCAGCAAGCGGCTTGGACTCTTCCTCTTTCTTTATTTGAGCATCTGGCAGGTCTTGAACATATTTCACCAAGAATGAGTTCGGATCCCGTAGAAGTTTCAAAAATAATTCCTCGTCTAAACTTAAAATCTGAAGTGCATCCATGACTTCTTTTGAGGCTTGAAGTTCCCCATCTTCTTTAAGTTGATTCCCGTTGCTAAGCTTCTGACTCACTAAGAACTTGATCGCCTCACTCAATCTTTCTTCAAAACCAGAACTCTTCTGGTTTGGCAACATATGATCCTCAGCAGGCTGGTCATGATTCTCACAATTGATTCTTTTTTGATTAATTTGTCGACAAAACACTTCCATTAGATTGTCTATATCGAGACTGCTTGTACTTTGCAGCTCTGATTTATGCTGACAAGATCCATCTGCTACCAAGTTCTCAGAAGCATCCATGTCAATGCTGTTGCCACAACTTCTCTTCCGAGTTTTGTTTTTCCTTTTCCGACTCTTCCTTGGGCTGTCTCCTTGCCCTGAATCACACTGTTTTGCTTCCACTTCATTATTCTTTTCCTCTTTCTTTGCAGTCTGCTCTCCACACATTTCTTGTTCCAGGAGTCTCTTCACACTTGGCTTACATGCATAAGCTGCTGTTGTTTTCTCCTCATTATCCTGAAAAATACAAATGGTCGATTATAAATTAAGAACCTAATTGAACAGCTTCCGCTCACAACTCTACCCTTCTAATGAATATACCACAATTTCAAGATCAATTTGGATTTGGGTTAAGTTTCAAAAGCTTACAAGAGTTCCAGCAGAATTGTCGCCAGAACTAGGCAACATGTCAAGTTTATTTCCTGAATTTCCCACACCTGCAAAGTTAAAGAGAAAATGCAGTAGTCAAATGCAGCATTAAGGACTACTTAAAACAACATGGACCAAAGACAAACAAAACAAATTTCTAACTTCAGAGAGAGAATAACAATTACAAGGCAATGTCTTACTGCTGCAATGACAAAACAGAAAGACCCATACCATTTGGAATCTTAAAGGGTCTATTTTATTCTAAAATGCATGAAAATGCTTCAAAGTTTCTTTTAGAGAGAACTTACCAACTGCATTTCTGTTCCCACGCCTTCTATCAGAAAGCAGTCTTTGAGTTGATCGACCCTGGCGGAAGTCGAACATGCTAATCAAGCCCCACATACAGCCCAACTGATCCCTTTCATATCGCACTGGGCGTCTATTTGATCTTTTAGCCATGATAAATGTGGCTTTTGTTTGAGATTATTATAATGCTTTGATAACTGAAATCTCTGGTTGAAGTGACTTGAAATCTGATGAACAGAGAGAATCAGCAGTTAGAAGGATATTAATAATAAATACTATAAATTTTCAATTTTGCACCTATTTTATTCTATAAATTTAAAAGATAAGAACAGGGGAGACGAAAGGCATCTTCATCATTGAGATGCTACGAGGGGTTGTGAAGAAAAAGAAAAGACAGTGCTATGTGGAATGCTGGAAGTGCGAACAGAATATGCCAGAATTCATGAAACAGCATAAGAATTTATCATTGCAGTTGATGAATAAGAGGCAAAACATGTAGACACCTGATGAATAAACAAGAGTCTTCCTTGAATTGTTAGGCTCTGCTCTTTACAGAACTCTCCTTGACAATCTCATTAACTGAATGTTTCACACAAGAAAACAAGCTAAGTGGTAAAGAATCATGACTGTCTGATCATGCAATAGGTAAGAAACTGGAAACAGGGTCATCCAACAACGAGATCAGCCCAAGTTCCAAATGATCACTAGAATCCAGAGGAGACTCTTGACTTTGATGATTACGCTAGCTAGAAATTTCCTCTAACAGATCACTTTCAAATTAACAAGTTCTTTATTTTCCTAAAACACTATTAAACGCTATGCTTGACCCCTTTTTTCAAACACTGTTAAAGCTATAAAGCTGACTGATTTGATGAGAGAAAAAAGAAGATGAAATGCGTGAAATGTGTACCTCAGAATACAGAGTTGTTTAAATTCGATACAACCAAGAACAAGAAGAGAGCAAAAGTCAAAATGCAGCTGGATATGTTACCATAACAAGTAAAATAACCAACATTCCAATTTCAACAACTCAAGTTTTCTCAAGCAGCGTAAACCCAAGGTCAACACGGCCAAAGCTTTCTTTAGATGGAAAGGTATCAAACCTGTCTTTTTGCCTCCACAAGCCTTGTCCTGCGCCTCAAATTCCTCAGTATACGAGTCAGAGAATTGTTATCTTCTTTTTCGCTTGGATCTTCACTTCAACGAAAAGATCATTTGCATTTCAAGATTACAGATTGATGACACCCCAAGAATTCCTTTTTCAACTCTTCAATCAACGAAGGACATGCAAAGTATCAACTTGGGAAGATATCAAAGCTTTCACACTCCTTAAAGCTGTGCCTCTGCATGGCCTAAAACTGGATTCCAATATTCACAAACCCACTGGAAAGCCACGAATTATACTATTTCTGTAAAGCAGAGTTGAAGTTCTGAGGAAACTGAATAGTTGCTTATTGCCATTTGCATTAAAAGAACTGTCCTTGAATGCCATTTATTTCCAACCACTTGAAACATCAACCAAAATTTACTTCTTCCCACGGATAGCGACCAAGAACCAAGCTTTCTATAAACACCCAAATGAATTCTCTTGAAAAATTCTGATCCAAAACAATGAAGTCAGAAGACCTTTTTTCTTTTTTAAGAAATTTAATTTACTTCAGCATCTCAGAGGCTAGTTCCAAGTCCAAGCTCCAACCAATTATAAAAAAAAAATACAAAGGGAAAGCTTAAAGAAGAAAAGAAAATTAGAACAACAACTCAGGAAAATCTGAGAAAAAAGAAAATATAGAAGGAATTTTTCTAGGTGGTGGCATCTTTTGACAAGGAAAAAGAAAAGAAGCAGCAGAAGAAAATGCTTTGTCTGGCACCGACCCTTGATTTTTTATGAAGAAAACTGAAATGGGCAGGCATTATAGACTGTGGGAAAAAGTGGGAAAAAGAAAGAGTTGATGGAGAGATGAGATGAGAAGAGAGACAGAGAGAGAAAAATGGGAAATAAAGTAAAAGGAGAAAAAAGGAGCTTAAGAATAAGATTACAACGTTGCCAGCCAAAGACAAGAGAAGAGATAGTAGAAGTAGTCTCTAACTCCCTATAGTTAGATAGAAAAGATGAGAATACGTGACAGTTGGGGTTATGTTTTGATGGAAATGGACCCCATTTTCAAAGCAACCAAAAGAGAGACAGAGAGAGAGAGAGAGAGAGAGCGAGAGAGAGAGAGAGAAAGAGAGAGAAAGAGAAAGGTTTAGCCTTTATGTTGAAGAAAAGTCTGCTCTCTCCTCTCTTTGCTGGTTTCATTTATACTACTACCATTTTGGTATATTTATTTATCTCTGCAATTGTTCCACGTTGAAACATCATCAAAGTCATCACCACACCACCCTCAGCAGCTTCTCCTGTACCTTTCTCTTTCTGGTAAAAAGCGTAAAACTCTTTCTTAAATTCTCAAACGCGTTATTTTTTCTGTATTCCCTCTGGCTCTCTCTTTCTCTCTCTCTTATCTCTGGCAAATTTGGCAGCTGCCATCCCAGAAATTGTCTACATTCTCATGGCATGGGCGGGTTGGTGCCTACTTTTTCTTGGTCTCCAGTGATAGGAAAGTTAAGGGATTTGTTGAGAAATGAGAAGTGCATATATTGTACGATTGTCCAACTCCAAGCTTTAATTTGATAGAGAAATTGGAAGGGTCGGTTGAAAACTTGAAATACAGAAAAATTTGTAAAGGTGAATGTGACCTATACACTTGCTCATACCTCACATCAGCTGTACCTACTTTCTTTAGCAAAAACTTGTACTTTCTCTTGTATACTACTAGTATTTCTTTATTGCTAATTTAACATTTCATCCCAAAAAAAAAATTTAACCTTGATATCTCATATTTCAAAGGCTAAGTATCACGAAAATATTGTAGTTTTGAGTATATAGAATTTTACCCAAATAATACAATATGCTACACATGATTCATCCCCTCTTTTTTTTTTTTAAATAAATAAATACAATTAACGCGTAGGGGCACATTAATTTTAAAAAAAGAAAAACCCAAGAAAGTGGAAGATGAAGGATTATACTTTGGATTAACTTATAGTTATATGCTAATAAAACCTTTGCAATCGAATATACACTTAATTAGCTCAAACAAAATAAATAAATAAATGGTTCGTTATTATTCTTCTAAGAAGTACTATATTGCTTATAATAATAATATTGAGGTCACATATAATTGCTCCCAAGGTATTAGTTTTGGACTAATAAAGTCCAAAAATATTCTTGATTAAATTTTAAAGCAAAAGAGTCACAGTTTTTAACCCCCACAAAAAAAAAAGGCAAAAGAGTCAGAGATAATTGTCCTTGAAATTCTTTGAAGTAGGAGCTGCTGCATGTTACTAATAATTAATATTAATATGTAGTTAGAAATATAATTAGTGCAAAAATAAATGATGAAGGTTGTGTTGTGGTGGTGGTGGAAGCCACCTCCACCCATTGCCTTTTGTTTCTTGTTTTTGACTCAAAAACCATTATTATGGTAATCATACTTAGTTTTTGAATTCAAATGAAATGTGCCCTCTTTTATGGTAGAGGAAAAATGAAGAGGGGAGAAGAGGCTCTGTTGGAAATCTTCAAAACCCTTCCTTTTGCCGCTGTGTTCTCCACACAAATTTAACAAGAAAAGGATAGTTTATTTTGAGATCAACTTAATGTGCCCAAAGCAATAAATATGTGAAAGGGATAGCATTGCAAATGCTTAGAATTCTTCCCATTTCCCTCTGTTATGTAATGTTTGCGTATGTCATGACATTTTGCTTACTAATATATTTTTCTTAGGTTGTTTTTTTGTGGAAAAAAAGGAAACTTGAAGCAATATATCCCCCACATTGTTTATTGGCATATATATCACTGCCGACACTTATATATATAGAGAGAGAGAGACACAGACAGGAAAGATTGCTGCCTTATTCATCTTTTCTTCTTTTTTTTTTATTTTAATCATATTGAACGCCGACTAATTTAGGATTGGATCGCAGCCTTATTTGCCATTAACTTGAATAAAAAAGGTTATGTTATTTGCTCTGGATCGATCCTTAAAAGGTTGTTTGACATTCTTAATACCGAGTTGTTCAACGACTCCAAAGATATTACACTTTTTTATGAGGTCAAGAGCCATGTAGTTCATTGATAAAATGTTGAAATGGAATTAATTAGTAGCTAATTTCTCTTTATTATAATTTGTGGAGGATTTAAGCTTCAATTAAGTTTTCCCGAAGACAAGCTTTCTTCCACAAAAGACAAAAAATGAAAGAAGAATTTATGGGTCAAAACTAATTTTAGAAGTATCCAATATATATTGTAACAAGAAAGTACATGAACCCGTGACATTTAGCATTTTCACTGTGGGGAAACCGGAAACCATGGAGGAAGGAAAAATTATTTCTGATTTTATTATTGTCTAAAGTTTGAGACAGCTCCTCATTGAAAAATGAGGAAGAAAACAAAGCAACTGATTTCGTTTGTTCATAATATAATGTACTAGTACTTAAATCCTAGTTTTGGTGCAGGAAAAGATGCTGAATTTCTGCTGTCGTAGTCTTGGCAGAGGCGGGGCACCTAAAAAATCAAAACAAGGCACAGTAAAGGCAAAGGGGAACTGCCCCTGTGGCTTGTGGGGGGAACTCAGGCATGCAAAGAAAGCAAAGCACTTTTTTATGGTTGCCCAAGGTGCATGTGAGGGGAGATCAGAGAGGAGGTGCAGTTGGGCCGCGCCAGCCACCTCCTCTTCAGTCCTCAGCCCCACTCTTTCTCTATGAAATACTATAGCAGTAAAAGCAAGATGGGTCCACTTCCGTTTACCAACTCCAACGGTGACTTGACCCATTTGTCCAATCACAAGCCCCATATGAGACAACAAGCTGCCCCCCTTCTCCCACCACAGGCTTCCTCCAACTCCATCACCCACCCATTTATCCCCCAATATCCTTCTCCAATTTGCATCTCTCTCTTATACAAGTTATTTTGCAAAAACCCATTGAACGATACAAATGTTGAACCGATTTGTTGAAACTTCAATATTCCTTTGCTATCAGTTCACCTAATTTACCAAATACTAACAAAACCCGTATATACTGTTATGATAATCTTATGATTAGAGCAATAATCATAGTTAATGTAATCTTCATAATAAGCTAATCACACTTGTGGATTAACAATAATATGTGGACTGGTCAGTAGGAAGTAAGTTGGCCAAATGTACTTCTCTCCAAGCCTGTGGAATCTATTGGCATCATCGACATTGTTTTTGTTTTTGACTGATTTTTTGTATTTAAGCGAACCAAAAGTTTTATTGTGATGCCTTTGTTTGAGGGACCACTGTGAGGAGTGAGGACTATCCTATCAAAATCTTCTTACACCAAAACCCATTGTTAATCACATATATTAGATTCAATTCTTAACATGATGCTGATAGATAATGACTGGGTAACTCCATTTTTGTTTCTATTATTTCTCTTCCCAGCACATTTAACAGATCCACGAAAACAACACCACCAAAAAACAAAATTGTTTTTTCATTTTTAATTGCGAGACATAGGGGATTTCTTTCTTTCTTTCTTTCTTTCTTTTTGCATGCCATTGCCAGCGTCTAGGCAGCTTTTTTGTTTTTCTTGCTTGGTTTCTAAGATAACAAGATGAATAAAGTGAAGGGTGTGTTGGGTGGAATAAGATTCACATATATAAAAAATAGAGGACCACAAAAAAAGATTTTTTTTTTTAAAAAAGAATATGTTCCCAAATTTAGTTTCAAGTTTATATATATCTTTTATATGTTCCAATCTCAAAGCAAAAATCATATGCAACTTGATTGGAAAATGCCCTAGTTTGTTTCAGCAGTTTATATCAGACACCAAACTTCATGATTTGCATCAGTTTGGTGAGATTAAGTTCACCATAATTCTTTCCTTCTGCCATATATGCTTACCATTATAAAAACAATGAAAAATGGGATGTAACCCAAAAATCCAGCATAGAGATGGTTGAGGTTTAAATCAGATTAGGTCATTATATTATAATATTCAATTAAAAAACTATGCTTTATGTCAGGACAGTCCATAGGAGTTGGTGGTTGTCATGTAAGAAGTTGTGTCAACCAGTCTTAATAAGCAATTAACCATACTTGTCCAAACAACCCTCTCTTTTTTTGTTTCAATAGATTTTTTAATAGAAGAATTATGTAGCTAATCCACTTTTGCTTTAGATTTTAGCATAAGGTTGTTATGCAATGCCCATCTAGATTCCATGAGATAATGTTAGCAAATATTTGTCCTTCTAACATTTTCAAGCAAATTATTTTTGCTTAAGTTCGTGGAGATTTAATTATCAAATTTAATTATGTTCCCATTTTTAATCATATGGATACTTGACTTGATAGTCCAAGTTATGATATTATCTACATAGCAAATCTTGATTCAATAACTGTATGGTTTGCTTAGTTCAATTAAATAAAGATAAGTGAAAGAAAAAAATTCAAAAATATTGATGACTTTATTTTTTGGTCAGATCATTAAATTAAATTGGTATATATAATTTAGAGATTTAGGGTTTGATTTTGATGCTAAAAGAGCTCGAAGGAGTAAAAGGAAAAAGAACCCTTCCTTTTACCAAAGGTGGATATTTCCCATTCCAGTGATTCCACCATTGTCTTGAAGCATTGGATGCTCCCTCTTTTGAGAACCCAAAGTCTTTTGAAAGGATACCCAACTCATATCATACCCCAAATCGAAGACCAAAGAAAAGCAAAAGCTTCCCCCCATAATTTATATGAGTTGCATTACACTCAACAGAGAAAAGTAATGGAAGTTAATGTGGGTTGAAATATACTACTTCCTATGTGCTTTATTATTGCATGAATAAGTGATTATGAGTTGGCTAAAATCTAAATGGGATATGTGAGAGAGAGAGAGAGAAAGTGGAATCATGACTCATTGAAACATGATTCAACAACCGGGTTTCCTTAAGTTATATCGACAATCATCGGCCCACATTGAAAAGCCCATAAGGTTTTATTTTCCTCCATATGATGTCTCAATGTCTCTGCAATCTTATGAAATTTTGCTTTCAACATGTCAAATTATCAACGTAAAATCATGTAGAACTTGATGTGGTTGGGGCTTGGGGGGTCCTCTTGTTGGTGGCTACATATTCTACAAGTTACCTTTGATGTTAAATCGTGGGAACTTTTTGAGTCTGATGAGTTTCGATTTGGGTTACTTTTTATTTATTTCAAATTCGTCAATAACATGAAGTTTGAGAGATTAATCTGATTTCGGACCGCGAAAATGAAGATATATTAACATTTTCGGTTAAGATTAAAAGTTTGCTAAGTACTTTGGCGGATGCTTTGTCTAAGGGTCAACATCATGGATGAAAAAAGGAAGAGTTCGTGATATGTCTGTTGATCCTCCTTATAAGACAAGATAGCTATATGCAATTATGCTTAGACGAATAAAGCAAAGGGATTGTGGAGTAAGCAAACGACATTTCCACCAATCTAATCATTGTTAAGAGAATATTAAAAAAAAAAATTGTAAAAGCCCTTTCACTAAGCTATCTGTCTAATCAGGATTAGCCATGTAAACAGCCCCCTTTGAAATATTTATCAGACTAAAGACTTTATTAATGGTGCCAACTTTAGGTTGAAAAAAAGGACGATCCAGGGGGGATTGGCCTTTGGTGCATGGACCATTGGAGGGCCCCAAATCTTTTACATTATGTCGTTTGCTTTTACTTTGATTTCTTTGATAACAATGATGATTTTATTGTCAAATTCTAGAATTAAGCAACTCTCCCAGGTCTTTTTAAATGGCAGAAAAATGTAAACTTATTCCAATTCATCAAATTTCCTACAGTTGAATTAAGGCAACATTGGATGTCAAATTATGTTAAGAGTCGATTGAAATTAAAAGAAGCAAACCAATCACACACGGTCTTAATTAATTTTGATAGTATAAATATAAAGGCCATTTCAGCTACTCTATTTTGTTCTTCTCGGTCCAAAGTCCAAACCCAAATGGAAACCGAGCGGATGGGCACGAAGCCCAGCATACCACATTACAACTTATAGAAACATACATACGGAAGATAGAATCTGAACGGTAGATAGATATCACAGAAGAACAATTTATAAAGAGCAGTCGAATACTACAACTCAAACACCCACCACAAAAAGATACATACATACGAAAGATAGAATCTGAATGGTAGATAGATATCACAGAAGAACAATTTATAAAGAGCAGTCGAATACTACAACTCAAACACCCACCACAAAACAGAGTGTGGATTGTCATGATCTAAATCTTCATTTCATCTGCGTCTAAGATAAAGAAAAAGCAGATACACTTAAACAATTAGACTAAAAATGGTAGGTATGCTTGAATACTAGTCCAACAGTATCCCAATATAAATCTTAAATAATGCAATTACCAACAAAACTGCAAACAAGCAAGTCTTAATGAAGAAGATCCGAGGATGCAGATATTACCATTATAGATTCTTAAAAAATGGACAAATCCTACTTATTTTAGAGGTCTAAGGAGAAGAAAAAAAGTGGGGACAAACTCAGTTACAAATTTGGTGATGATAAGAAGTTACAGGTGACTGGTATCAATCAGGGATTCGAGGACCTTCTTCTCCAATTCATGTTCCTCAATCCACAAGGAACTTTGTTTGTGCAGTAGTTCTTTCGCCTCTCTCTTCTTATTGTCGTGTGATTTTTGTTTCATTTTCCAATATTCAAGCTTTTCTGCTCTTTCTTTCAACTGCATTCCATACAAATTGAATCTTGAGCATAAGAGAGCTTAATATGCAGGATCAAGCAACTCATTTTCCAATTAGATATATGGCAACAAATGTGAGGTTAGAGAAAGTTCATTTTGATAATATATATAACAATTAACAAGAGAGAACATATAGCAATGATGTGTCCTTAATGTAACAGCAAACTCCACTTACAAGCATTTAAATGATATAAAAGTCACTAGAATGGCAGAAAGTGCAGTCAAAGGAAAGGCCCAACAATATAAGAGAAAACAGCAAAAGTATAAAGACAATTCTGCATAGTTAGATAAAACAATGAAACATGCTACAGCATTACAAGTTTAAGACCGAGAAGCACTTCAAAGAAAGCCAGTTGCTATCCAGCTCCACATACAATTAACCATATCCAAATCATTACTAAGCCCTAAACAACAAGGATTGCATTCTGAGAAAAGTTTTTGCTACTTATAACAGATGTTCACACTTCTTGTCTCTATCAGTTTCCTTCATGCGATCAAGTTTCCATAAGCTTAAATCTCACCCTTCCTCAAAACAAATGATGTAAAATCTAATGATGACATGAATGCAGTCAGTTGGCTATAGGTAACATAAACAAAAAAATCCCAAAGCGACCGGATTTTAAGTTCAGTAATTCTACAAATACTGGGAAAGTTTTCAGATTGGAGTTGGAATTTATTAATTGAAACTCAAAACTACTTAATGCGTTGCTTATGTCTACAAATGCAGATTCAACAAGTCTACTACGTATAACTTAAAAGGTTCAATTTTGGAAGTTATACTACAGATCCTCGAAGTTGCTTGAACGATCTACTGATGGCCAATCTCAATGCAAATCATAGTCTTTTGTTTCTTTGTTAGCACCTTTTAATAGAATACAAAATCAACTTAAAATAAGCAAAGGTATAGTCCTCAATCATATTGTGATCACCATCAATGTCAGCATAGATTTTTAAGTTAGCCTTTGGTATACTGAGAATCAATTATATCTATCAAGGTATTCAACGAAATTCGACTCATAATATTGAAGATTCATACAGCCCAATTGCATTTCTTTTCACCATTTCTCAACATTCAAAGCGTAAAAGCAGTAACATTTGTTGTTCAATCAAACAGCTTATGATAGCAATTCCCAACAAAATTGAAGAAAAGGGAAAACAACGGGGTAGTAGAAAGATACCAGGGTTTGTAGAAACTCTTGTTCAGCAACCAAACGCTCCTCGGCTCTAACCTTAGCAGCCTCGGCCTTAAGCCTTTTGCGCTCCTCATTGGCAACTCTCATAGCCTCTTTCCTGGCCTCTTCTTTCGTCAGCTTCTCAAGGCGCAAAAGCTCCATCTCTTGTATGTATTGCTTGCGAACATCCTTGACCTGCTTGGCATAGTCCCTCCGCAACTGGGCAAGTTTCTTTTCGGCGTCTTTGGGGTCGGCGGGGCTTTTCCAGCTGCCCAAGAAGGAGCTGGGTTCTAGGAAGTCGTGGCTTTGTTGGTGGCTGTTGTGGTGCGATGCTTTTGTGGAGAATAAGCGGAGTAGGGTTCTGGAGAGGGTTTTGGAAGAACACCCTCGGGCTGCCATTTTTCTTTTTCTTCTTCCGAGAAGCAGAAGGGGAGGGGACTGACGATTCAGTCTGAGCCTACCTCCAAACTCCAAGGAAGACTGAGCGGTTTTGCTTGGGTTTATTTAGAGGCTGGGCCTGGCCCGACAGAAGTTGGACTTGGGGATCCTCTTCAGTTCTTGGAAAGGTTTTTCACAAATTTTCCTCACATTTTAATCTCGTCTCATGCATAAATTTCTTATTTCTCATTCCAACTCGGAGCTTAAAACGTTGTCGTTTCTTCCTCCCATTTTGAGTTTTGTTGGAAAAAATTAAAGGAAAACCAGAAAACAGCAATTTTGGGACTGCTGAAAGATTTGGAGAGAGTAGAACCAAATTCAATGGGACCTCTGAAAATGCACCCATCTTGTGCTCTTGTTGAGCCCAGCATGCATACCCAAGACCATAAAAACTTTAACCAGAATCTCAAATTAATAGAAAGCTTTGTAAGGTAAAAAAAAAATTCACGATGTTTTCTATACACATCTTAAGAGAAGACTATAGGAGAGAAGGCATTACAATGGAAGAATTAGCTTGTTGAATGTTGCTCTTTCTACACCACTATCCTGTATAGCACAACATTTTCATGTACAATCAATGCCATAAACTATTGTTATGTTAGAGTTTCCCACGATGAGGTATTTTGATCTTGTTAAGGAGCTCCTGAAAAACCTGTATTTAGCTCTTGAAGAGATACCCAGTTTTCTTGGCACCAGTTATGACAATATAGCAAATCCTACCATGGCTTCGGATGCATCAAAACAACCAATTGCAGCTTGCCCTGCTGGCAAAGTTTGACAGGGTTCTTAAACACCGAGACCACGGCATCCTTATCACTTAGTAAGAAAACATGTGCAATGCTGAAAGAATCGCCTTTTTCAGAACCAAATTGCCACTCTTTCGGTGATATATTGAACCAGTCTTTCTTTCCGGATCTGGTTGATTTAACTTCAATGTATTCTATATCACCTTCTTTCTCCTCTACCACTAAATCATAAGGTAACCCAGTTTCATCATCTCTATTGACCCACTTCACGGTCTTACCCAACCTGCCAGCAAAGAATTTGAAAGCAGCAAGCTCACCCAGTTTTCCAGTCAGCCTATTATCTGCTGCTGCACCGGGTGTGCCAGTGAGAAGCTGATCTCTAAGCTTATTTTCAGATGAAGCAAACACATCTCTGAGCTGGTTTCTCAGGCTAGATTGAAATGAAAGCACCTGCGTGCTATTTGACACTAAACTTAAATCAACAGAAGGATCAATTGCAATTCTTTCACTGATTTCAGCTGGATTGCAACTATTGCCATGTTGATGATTCATACACTCAGAATCTGGGAAAATTGCAACTGTTGAGGTTGTTGCTATATTGTCTCCCATGGAGATATTGATGCCCATCTCACTTGGAAAACCACTGCTTGTATATGAATCAATGTCCTCAGAACTGTCATATTTACGCTTTTTTGAGTGATTATCTGGTTTTGAAGTAGATTCCCGTCTCTTACGGCGACCGGGTGCCCTTTTCCAATCCTCAGGTGGCCACTTCGATTTCCTGGAATGTGAAGTGGGTTTCTCATTTACTATTGTTAAGGCAGAACTAGTCTCAAGAAGTTCATTATTCTCTGCCTCAGAAGGAGCAAAAGAAAGCAACCAAACAGGTTCATCATCAGGAAGTTTTACCACCTTTTGGCTGTTCAAGATGAAATATTCTGTCTGTTCTTCATTAGAACCAGATTTCGCCATAGTTGTGATCATATGAAGGAAATTTGCCAGGTGCAAATCAGGAGTTCCACCGAAGAGCAAACGGGAAAACTCCATATACAAGTCATGTGAATCTGATTTACGAGTGGTGTACAGAGTATTATCCTGTAAAATCAGATAAAAAGTTGTAATATTTACCACGTGCATGTGGAGATAGTATCCATGTCACCATATAACAAAAAATCCAACAATGAAAGAATCAGATTTCTGCATAATGAATGCAACTAGCCTGTGGAAGCACAATGAAATAATCACTTTATACTTTAGTAATTAAGAGTCTGCCACTTCCATGCACAGCACCGAATTTCATGTTCATATGCATTTCCGGAGTAAGAAAAGATAATCTATCGAAAAAGAACGTCTTAATACAAAAGCAATCATAATAATAAGGAGGGTGCAGCTATCCTACAGAAAAATTTCAACATAAACCTTGCTAGAACTTTGATTTCAGTATCTTTATAAATCACAAGGGACAAAAAAGAAAGAAAAGAAAAAATCCACTCCATACCTGCAGAAGAGAGGTACATTCATATTGCTTCTTGGACACAATACCACAGCTCTTTATAACATTCCTGTAGAACAGCTTACGAACGACAACAATTTCTAAATTATTTATATTATCAAATCCAGATTGCTTTAGTTGAACATAGTTATCATGATGAAGACTGTATAAGTAGCGCTGTGCAAAAGGAAGAGCCCAGTTGATCAGGGAAGCTTTGAAGCTACTATCTACTCGTTCACTGTATATTGCTTCACGAGTAACAAGCTGTGTAAAAAGCAAAAGCATGAGCGGTTGGAAAAGGTCATACATATAAAGCAAGTCATAGTTTCAGCATTGATATTTTTTGTAACTGGCCTTCAAGTGATATTAGTACAGAATTCAAGCTTTCAAGTAAGAACCTGTACTAAACCCTTATTCCAATTAATTATATTTTGAAGTAACCAGAAGTGCATGTTTGTCTAAGTTATGTGGATTTAGCATCTTATAATTCAAAAGTAACCATGAATAATACTCTCTATCTTAAAATTCATAAGTAACCAGATGTGAATGGGTTCAATAAGACTCTACAATCTTATTTAGATAGTATCCAGAAAATAATAACAAAAATAATAGCAACAATAATAAAGCTTCCATCAGACAAATGAAAAATAACTTCATCTAACAATATTGGGAATGAAATAATAATTTTGAAATATACCTAAAACAATTCAAGTAACTTGTTACAAAAAAAATATAAAAAAAAATAAAACAGAGTAGTAAACATGTACATGATTAGCATCCTATTACTTGCTTTTGAATCACACCACAAAAATAGTATCTTACCTCAGAAAGAACAGGAATGCCCAAGGTTCGAATTAGAATGGACACTTTCGTCCGAAGTAACTCTTTCTCATTATCACTCAGACCGCCGAAGTACAGAAAATCAATATTATCCAAGTTCCTAAACCTCTTCCTTAATTTGTCATCATCAGACCAGCACACTAAACCAAAACAAGGGTGCAAGGAAACCCACTTATCTAGTGCAGTGGGCAGTACAGTATAGTCTGATTTAGTAAGACAGTCTTTCATGTGATAGATATCTTCAGAGCTCAGTAATCCAGATTTCAGTCCATCAGCCCAATTCAAAAAGACTTGGAAAACCTGAGGCATTAAAGAAATAGATTAAGCTTATTGCATGATTCTAATGAGGGACAAAATGAACTTCACTGAGCCAAGTCACTTACAGCATTAGCAGCTTTGGAAGGCAAAGAAAATCTTGATAGCTGAACCAAAATATCAAGATAACCACTGAAAGAAGGTTTCTCAGGCACTTTGCATTCATTAACAAAAAAGTCATGGAGACCAGGATAGACATTAGACAATGTTCTGTATAAGTGCCGCTGATTCTCAACAGATGTGCCAGACTGCAAATGATTATACATCATTTGGTCCAGGGTTCCAGTTAAATCATGCCAATACAATTCTTTAGAAGACAGGAATATGCCGAAGACCAATTTGTCAGGCCTTGAAGCAGACTGGTATGGAACAAATATGGGCATTGCATGGAAATCCTCAGCAAGTTTCTGCCTCGCATTATCTATTTCATTCCAGATAAATGTATATAATCTGGACATTTGTGCTATGCTGGCATGCAAATAAGCAGGCTCAATTCAAATGAGGGGTTATATGAAAAATCAACAATAGGAGACACAAAGAAAAGGTAGAAGCAAAATATAACACTCCAAGCCCAAACTAATATCATGAGAAAAGTGATTTATGTTACTATGAAGGAAATTTTCACAATTCACAGCAGGGAATATATGACAAGATTGTGCAATAGATTTTAGAAATAAGATGAATGAATTGTTGAATCTAAATCCAAATCCAAAGGGAAAGAAGAAATACATCAGTTCCTTTCCATTAAAAGAAACACAAATATATTTCAGAGACAAGAAAAAATTGAAGAACTACCCACCAAAGTCACCAAATATTACAAACAACTTTTTCTTATCGTTTCCCATGGTAACCTACTCCAATTTAAAGGCAGATGTATCTGTCGAGGTTTCTCCCTTTATCAGCTTTAATGAAATGGAAAAACAGGGATTATCATTATGATACAATTATAAGTTCAAGATACATATCTTTCAATAGTGTCAGAATTAGTAGGAGGAAAACTATACTCCAAGCAGTTAGTTTATGCATCACAACATAAAGCTCTGCACTAACACCAATTGGTTAAACGTTCAGAAGTCAGTGAAACATCAACTATCATCCAATCATAAACAATATATAGATTTATAAAACTAGAAAACTTCATGTCATCAAAGAATAAGCATCCATCGCAACGACTCAAACTGAATAGCAGAATGTAAGTGATACCTGGCCTTGAAAGAGGTCTCAGATCTCCATAATTTTAGAGCTTCAAGGGCATCATTAAGGGTAACTTGCGTTTTAAAGCCAATATCATTTACCAACTTTCCACTTCTCACCTAAAGAGAAGAATAAAGAATTAGACTTAAAGTTGGCACATTTCTTATATCAGAGGGGAGAAGTAAAAGTTCCAAACTGTTGCAACCACAAGCATTAAATTGAATAACTTTAGAAGTTAGTTCTCATCTGGTTACATCGTAAAAAGACCAGATTTACATACTATTTAAATTACCTCTTTGTTTCTTGGGTCATGCTATGAAAACTCTCTCTCTCTCTCACACACAGAGCATTTCAACAAAAAGGCAGAAATCAATTTTTGAACTGCCTGCTTAAATTCTAACTTTTTCACACACTCCTGACACAATTTTTTTAACTTTTGAGAGAAAAGTTCAATGAGAAGCAAAGATTTTATGACACTACCAAATGGTAAAATCAATATCCAATATCAGACAAACCTTTGGAACAGCATATGGAGCATATGCACCTAGGAGTGAACGCACTGCATCACAGTCATGGAATAACTCTTTAGGATAGTGAAGCTTATCATCCATGCTAGAAACCACCCATTGGCTATCACAGATCTTGCACAAAAATGAAGACTTGAAGGGTTTACTATCACCACCAGATTTAATATTGCAGCAAGCAGTAGCTTTTTCACTAAAATAATGATCCCAACGCCAATCAAGAACCTCCAACAAGTACTTACAGCGTTCCTGATTGCCACTTTTGGACAATAGGGATAACAACTGAACTAACTCATAAGATTCCCAATCCTTCACAACAGATCCAGGGTAAAGTAAGTCCCAATCTAAAGACGAACCCTGAAGATCAATATTTGACATATCTGCAAAGCTTTTATCAAGTTGAACCACTTGCACAAAATCCGTGACACCAATTTCCAAGAAAAATTCCCTCCACTTCTTTAATCCAGACGCGAGCAACCTCGATGCTGGATGCTTTAAATATGTGACATCAACCTCGTGCCATTTCAGATCCCCATTATTAATCAACCTCTTTACATTGACAGGGTTATCAAATTCTTTGCCAAAATGAACTGCTACTTCAGATGGTCTTTTAAAGCCATAATTTGTTAATATAAAAGCTTTCCGTAACTCTGAAATAATGTAATCCCTCTCAACATGACAACTTGGACAGCTAGATTGAAAGTGAATCATCACAAAACAGAGGTAATCTATCATCAAACTTTCGTTTCTAGCTTCAATTCTTTCATTGGATAAATCTGGCAAAATATGCACTTTTATGATTTCATGAGCAGAGAGCTGTTGGACACCGAGAGTATGAAGAACACTAGTGATGTTTCTTATCAGAGTCCTATCTATGTAAGAGATACTAAAAGCTGATGCAGAGAAAAGGGAAGGACTAACAAACCGAAGTTTAGCATACAATGTAGGAAAAGCTTCGAATCCATGCTCCCTTTCACACTCAGCATTTATGGTATCAGAATGTAACCAAATTGTACCTTCATCAACAGAGCCAAAAGTGCCATCTGAAAGAGGAATAAATGGAATTTTTCTAAGATTACTGACAAAATCAGTTTCTATCTCATAATTCATTGAGCCCTGCCAAGAAGAATGGAATGAGATTGTATAGAATTCGTTCAGCCAAGACGACAACCAAGCTAGCCCCATAGATTTAATGCCATTTTCTCTCTGACACAAAGAGGACATAATTTGGACTGGAACCTTGGGACCATAATCCTGTATACCCAATGCCCTTGCTAATGCATCAGAAAGAACTATATCCTTGTCCAAATATCCAAGAGCAAGGTGCTCATGGAGCAAGGCATCAGGTAAAAGCTTACGAACAGATTCAGTCCAGCCTCTAAGAACTTTGCAAGGGGGTACCCATTGATTTTTGTCACCTTCCAAAATTAAGCAGTTTGACATTCGTAACTTAGAAATGATCATTCGAGGAAGGCAAGAAAAAAATCCATGCACTTCCCCGACAAGTGGAACAAAGCTCATATAAACTGAAACAGCTTTTCCTGGATTATCCTGGAAACAAGGGAGAGAACAAAAAGATATCTCCGCAGCGACAAACAAACTGGGATACTCAGACAATAACCACTGGTTCCAGGGACTATCCACATCAACCTCCTCTCTAGATGAAGGAAGAACAAAATCACCTTGAAGAATAAATTTCAGACCATAAGTCCTTAAAGGAAGAAAGGCAAAAACAGGTTGTTGGTCCAGAAATGGGCTGTAATACCCACTATCAGACTCCTGCAGTGTAAATGCTATAGAAATTTCTGTTATTTGCACATCACGATGAATTATATCAGCCTGCAACTTCTGTGATGCTACAAACCATGTCATTTTATCCAGCCCACAGGAAACCTTTACGATACCATTTCCCACAATTTCCTTTCTCATAACAATGAACGAATTATTAAGCATGTTCCGAAACACAATACACTGGAGTTTGTGAAGAAATAGCAATAAGGAAGGATGAAGATCAGAAAACATAGACATAACAATGTTCATATCATTCTTTTCAGACGTTACTGATCTGAAAGGAAGGATAATGCAGGTGTTCCAACACTTGTTATCCAGCTGGTTATTATCTCCAGTTAATAGCATTTTGAAAGAGTCCACATTACAAGGAGGTACTTGAGTCGGCAATACAAAACCTATCTGACCATCACTTATATCAAACTTGACATGAAATCCATTGGAATGAATCTCAGGAGCATCTGTAACCTGCAAAATGAACCAAAAAAGAATAAAAAAAATTTTAAAAAAAAAAACTCATCAATTCAGCCATAGAGAAAATTTTCATTCTACTTTTGGCTATGAAGAAGCAATGTACAAATATTATTTTCAAAAGTAAGCATAAAGTTTTACTATTCAGAAAAGATAGGTGCTGACATTGATTTTCTCGTTGGAGCCATAATATTGTCTTAGTTAATACCTATTGCTATTATCCTCTTTCCGTACATGTTGCTCAATGGACCATTAACTCTTATTTTAAAATATAGAAACAAGGTAAGATATGAGATATGACAGTACTTGAACAGTACATATCAAACAAAATATATAAAATAAAAAACTGAAAAATAAGAGAAAACTGTTGCTTCCACCATACCCGGAACACAGATTTGAAGCCAATGCCTTTCTTCCCTATGTATCCAGCATATCCCTTTTTCGTTGAGCTTCCAATATCACAAAGTGCTCTTATGTTCTGAGCAGAAAAGCCTTGCTCATTATTTAAAACAACTATACCCTGCTCTTGAAAAATAAATGTTAAAGTTGGTTCTACACTTTCAGCATAGACGTTATCATCAGCATTTTGAACCTGAAGCAACGCAAAGCTTAATTAGATGCAGTCAAAACTTACCATTTACCTGGAGTAATTCAGTAAAAATTAATATTCACTCTATACGACATAATAAGGTTCTTCATTTCTAATTTTTGACGTCCCAAAATTATTGTCCATGATCAAAAGTCAAAGGGTAATTATCTAACTTCCAAAAACACCCGTCAATAACTTTTACTATATAAGGTAAAATACACCAAAAAACCAGATATAAGAAAGGAAGCTGTCAATTGTAATTAGTAAGTGTAGTAATGCTCCCTTAAGCTTTTCCAAAGCGGGCAGATATTGTGGAAGGGGAGGTTACCAAAACTCAAAAATATGAACATCACATTAACCATAACACTATACTTTACATAGCATACCAAGTCTACCAAAAAAAAAAAATAAAGATAAATAAAAACAACTGCCTTGGTTTGCCTCATGGAACTTATGATACTAGATCTTCAGGAAGTAAATACCTAAAATGACATATCTACATATAAATTTGCGCTCTAGCATATTTCTAAGCTACTGTGGAAAGAACATTTCCCCAAGTTCTGTAATTGAGAAATTAAGTTTAACAAAAAATTGCAAGGCCAAAAATCTCAATCCATTTAAGCAACAATTTAAAACATGCAAAGCCCTACCGTGGACAATTTGAAAAATGTAAATCAAACTTACAAGCTCAAGAAGAAAATGCGAGTCTTGAGAGTATAACTCCTGAGAAAGACAATAGAGTGCTCTCCCTAAGCGAGCATGCTGCTTTCTTAACATGTTATTCTCATTATCTGATAGATGTGGATCCAGACCAAACTCATCTCGCCTGATTGATTCAATAAACAAGGCTGCATCTGTCTGTTCATCAACTTCAGATGGTTCACTGCTCCTGTTGTCCAATCTCTCAGCAGAAACTTCTGCACGATGAATCCTGTGGCTATCATCAGGTTGCTTATCCATCCTATCAGACATGATGATTTCTTTCTCAGCATATGAAAGCCCATCTATTGCATTTTGTTTATAATCAGGAATACCAGTTTTCATCCCTAATCCCTCAGAGAACAGAAAGATGTCATTTGTATCCATGGAAGAAAATGAATGATAATCCTTTATCCACTCCACTATGCCAAGTGACAAGCCTACTTCATGTAGCATAACACGCTGTCTCCATTCCTTGCATTCACTTAAAATAGCAGAAGGGCAATCTTTGATTACTGGCCGCATCCCATGAAGCAATATGTCCGCTGCACAGCCACAAAATTCTGAAGGTAGATACCATAAACAATCAAGGAAAAACCTTGAAGCATGAGATGTAGCTTTATTCATTTTGATCGAGTTCAACTGCAATTCACTATCAAAACCACCAATGGAAACATCTTCCAACAATTGACGCCTAAATAAAGCTTTTCCACTGAGAATAGAATTCTGATCATCAGCTAGTTCCATGTTTTCAGAATGGTTCTTCAAAAGGACTTCGAAAGCCATGACTGCATGGTGTTTTAGAAGGGCTAAGGGAAGGTGCTTTATTCCCCCAGTCATAGAGCATATAGATAGCAGCTTTAAAGCTGTTTCAAAGGCAGATCCCTTGAGAGCAGCTTCCAAAAATGAATCCATAGTGGCTGAATGATCAATCCGAATAACTTTCCCATCTTTAGTCACCAAGCATAACAACTCTTTTGCATTGGCATCATTCAGCAACCACTCTATAAGAGACCCAAGGGAAGGACCAAATAAAACATCCCAATGTGACCATGAAATTAAATCTGACAACATGGGGGCCCTAATCAAAACGGCCACTGCATCCTTGGAAGCAACTGATTTAATTGTAAGATTCTCAACAGATTTAGCTTCTGATAAAAAGTTCTTATCATAGGCCAAAGAATCACCATTATGGCACATTCCCAACAATGATGATGAAAAAATGACACAACTAGAACTTATATCATTCTTAGACTTCTCCACAACTTCCAGAAAATCTTCCACAGAGCCATTTTCCTTAACTTTGAAACCGAGCAATGGAAATTGCTTCATGAGGAGTGCACAAATAGTCTCCTTGGTAAGAATTTTATTGTCCTGTAAATTATATGAAGCTTGTGACATTAAAACAATCAAAAGATGTTGGATAATGCAAACCTCCAAAGGAGACTTTTCACACATTTCACCAGTGAAGAATTTCTGAAGTTCACTAGGTAACAAAGAAGCATGTCTTTCTAGGAACACAAGGAACTCCCCATGA
The DNA here is from genome assembly GCA_030664755.1 of Microcos paniculata. Classification (NCBI taxonomy): domain Eukaryota; kingdom Viridiplantae; phylum Streptophyta; class Magnoliopsida; order Malvales; family Malvaceae; genus Microcos; species Microcos paniculata. The sequence goes on along the minus strand of CP131462.1, from coordinate 6,207,633 downwards.
CCAAGGGACTTGAAGTCATTAACACTAAATTGCTCGGCCAGCCAAGACTCACAGTTAATCAGCTTCCTCAGCAATATTAACTTTTGCTCTGTAAGTGATACAACACCATCAATTTCATGGTTAAGCTCAAAATAAGCAATAATGTTCCTGATAACATCTTCCACTGTCACACCTGTGAATAGATTCTCAGCTAATCAGTGATATCATAAACTAATATATTTCTAAAGAGAAGAGCCAGGGGACTGAGGAGTTACAAGAGTTGCAAAACATTTTTGTAAAAAGCAGGTTTTTATAGACAAGATAACATGTTTGACTACCACTTTTTGCTTGCAATCAGAAATTACAGTCCACTAACAGACAAATGTAAGCCTTTACAGTAATTCTGGTTTCATCTCGATTATTGCATTTGCAGACATAAACAAGAGCAGAGCAGCTATTAGGTCATCGCTGTATTGAAATTTTTTCAATTTTGCACACTTTACGACAAAACACAGTAATCTTAATTATGACCATAAAAACTCTTATTATAAGATTCTTAATGCAGTTTATCACACATCTTCTTGACAATAGGAATAGTTCACAATTTTGTTGATATCATGGAAAAATATTCATATATAAGAATTACCAATCCCCAAAATTTTCAATCTTTGTCCTAGAATTTATTACCCAAATTTTAAGCCAGAAAAGTGGGGATAATATTTTGATTGAGTCAGCTAACTCACCAAACCTCTCCTGCTCTCCCCATATCCAAAAATTCTGTAAAAAAAATCAATATCATGACCCCACAGTAGGCCACTCTGTGTTTCACTCTCAGCTCTCTTACTCTGTTTCTTTCGCTCAAAACCACCAGTTATCAAGCCTACCTCACTCTTCACGCATGCCTCCTTTATTTCCCTCTCCCACATCCCACTCACCCACCCATGCCTCCTCTCCCTTTTTCCCCAAACCCAGACCCTCAACTTTCAGATTAATTCCTTCATGAGTCTGTGAATAACATAAAAAAATGGTGTTTTTCATGAAACTTTGACTTATAGAAAACATTGATAGCAGCAAATAGCATCCTGTTATAGCCGCTTTTTACCATTATACTTATTTTTTGCGGTTGCTACAGCCGCTATGCATGCAATTTTCATTCACACCTAAACTAGGTCAGATAGACAGGTAGAAGGTGCTGTGACCACAACATTGCAGCCATGACACCACTATTCCATTCTTATTCAAGTCCCTACTTCATAGATCAAATAAAATTATGCAGAGGAAGAAATCTTGCAATTATTGGGGATTGTTTAGTTGATATGGTTATTTAATTCTTCTCTAAATGGCACCAAGCTTTAATATTCCTAGCTTCCAGTCTCCAAAACTTCTTTTTATTTATGTAACAAATCAACCACTTAAACCAAAATCAGGCATGTTAACTAACAAAGCGAATGCTGGTGACCACAAATTTGAAGTTATAAACAATGATTCACAATCACTGAAGCTGGTTACTATAGTTCTTATAGAAGCAAATCTGACAACTAGACTTTCAAAAGAAGAAGAAAAATTCACTGCAACTATCAGAACAAACAAAGAGACCAATAATCAGCTCTTATAAAAATCAAACTACAAAAAATTCACAAGCCATATATCATTCTTTAACACATTAGCTATTGGAAAAATAAGTCCACACCCCCAACCCACCCAACCCCTGCGGCCCAAATAGAAAAAAGCCTGCCGTTGGAAATACGACCCACAAGGAAAATAATATCATACACAATTCAATATCCAAGTAATTGGGCCCATATCTAGAAAGACATGAAAACATTCACATATGCTAAAAAAAAAAAAACTAGATTAAATAAATACAACGCCCCAAGAATTACCAAGGAACTCATCCATCCCCACCTAACCACAGACATGAACAAGTACACCAATATGGTAGAAAGGACAGGGAGGGGAAAAGAATAAGAAAAAGCTTGAATTCCTCAATCATTTTTCATAAAGAATGAAGAAATGAAGATGACAGAAGCATAGCAGAACTCTTGAATAATAGTATCGGTAAAGCAAAGGCTACTTACACTGTCTATGTGTGAGGATCAATGCATCTTTCTCACTTGGTTCAACATCAATGCTTTCATATTCAGAATCATTATCATCTCTGTCAGCTAATTTATTTTGTTCAACAGCTTGGATACTATCATAAAGGCTATCCCACATTCCTTTTCTGATAGATGTCACCTGTAACAGTGACAAATAAAGCTTAAGGTTTAATCCTAGATCTCAAAACAACTTGTCAAAATAGACATACTAGAGGATGGTAATCCATACACAAACATGAAAAAGCAGTGCAGGCATTGGCACACTGAAGGTGCTTGGACTGCTGTCCCACCAAAGACACAATGAAGGCATTGACCCAATTGAATGCATATAAATGCAAGCCATATTGAAACCAAGGCACCCAAGAAAATGTATTGATGAAGTAAGTACTTTTGTGCCTACTACCTGGCACATTCTAGCTCTAAAGACAAGTATCTAAGAAAAGGTGCCTCCATTGAACGATCAAAAGGAACTTTTACTAAATTCTGCTGCAATTTAATACTTAGGTAAATGCCTCAATTGTACAAAAAGGGAGATCTATCCCAGAAAAGGGCAAAGAGAGGAGTATGCTTTGGTATACACTACGGTAAAATAACAACTTACATCAACCAGTTAAGCAAAATCGACTTACAGCAACATTTATTAATCCGATAAATGGATACGAAGTAAACATCTGCTTTGTTAGCTCCCTCATCTCTTCTGCTGGCTTGTAGAAGCAAACCATTCTTTGCAGAACCTATGAATAAGTATAAAAGTCCATAAGAAGCATCAAAAGGCATGTGAAACTAAATGAGAGCAGTTAACGCATCAGGTAAGGAGAAAAAATAAATAACACATCATATCAAGAACACATGAAGATTGCAAAGCCAATTAAAACCAACAACAATACTTGCAACCCAAAATTTTGCAGCAAAGAAGCATGCAAATAGAAGAAACTGACAAGTCAGAAAGTCTGATAGCTTGGCCGAAATCTAAGTTTCCGATGAAATGAAGATCATAAGATGTGTAGATGTCTCTACTAGGAAGGGTTAAACTTAAAACCACAAATCTCTTCAAGGCTCGTAAGATGTCCACTTTGGTGAGACATGTAGTCCAAATTATTTATAAAATTCAAACAAGATCAATAGGAGGAAATCCTTGAATAAGTTTCTAATAAAAAGTGCCACGAGAAAAATGATCACAACGAGTTCAAATCAAGGAAATCAATAGAGGTAACAAAAGTGGCACTCTTCAGAAAAATCACCTTTGTTCAGCCACCAATACCACAAAGTGCACAAATTAAGCACCAAAATTCATTTCGTCCCTCTTTTGAGATCCAAACTCAAATGAGTAAACACTGTTTGAGTAAAAAACCATATGTAATTCCTTCCATATCCCTAAACCTATACAATTCATAATTTCATAATCCTAGCTAACCATATATCTTTGGCAGATTTTTTCTTTAAATTAAAATTAAAAAAAAAAAGGGGAAACAACACAGATGCATCAGGGCAAGACAACTAACTGCATTGGAATGGAGGAACAATATAAAACAATAATTTGGAAGAGTGAACTTACCTTGGCCACACTAAGCTCCCCACATGCCTCCTTCCAGGTTGTGATGAATCTCTTAATTGCGTTATTAGAAAGTGTAATGTTTTTAACCGAAGTAGTTGCAAGTGTAATGTTTTTAACCGAAGTAGCCTTCTTGCCACTTTCATTTGAAACAGCATGTTTCTTTTCCCAATCTCCTATGCTCAACTTAGGTTGTCTATAGGAAAAAGGACTGAGAATGCCCAACTTTCTTCTTCTTTTTCTTTTTCTTATCCTTTTAGGCCTTGAGCTATAAGGAGGAGGAGAAGATTTATTTGTTGCATCCTTTAGCCCAAGCCGTGTCAACTCCTCCATTGCAGAGGGGTAAGGACAACTATTCACCCGATCAGAGCTATTACTTATTTGTGGTGCGAATTTGGAGTTGTTGCTGTCATCATTCTCAGTCTTTGCATCGTCATTTGCAGAATCATCACTATCTTCCTCCCCTGAGCTCGATAAATCAAATCTGAGATGCTTGCCACAAAAATCCTTGTGTCCTGAGATGAATGACTCAACTTGTTGCTTCATGTTAATATAGCGTTCTTTTAGCTTATGTCCTTTTTGGTGTTTATCTGCCTCAGAAAACCTCTCTCCCTTGGCCTTCATAATAAAATTAATATGCATCCTATGATCACAAGAATAACAATTTAAATATATATACTACCAGATTAGCCGTCAAATTAGAATGTGCTCAATGATTGATCCTTCAGCTGGGAATAAATCTATACAAGCATGTGCCAGTACCCATATGACACTATATGAATATGCATTAAGTGGTCAAAAGTTGACTTCATAAATACTATGTTCCCATGCATGGCGTAGATACCCAATTAAGCCTTAGATCCAAATAATATTATATGAAAAGAGCAAAGCAACAAACCACAATACAAAATCATCTAACCAAAGATATCATAAAGAAATTTGAAAAAAAAAAAAACCAAGAAAACACATAATACATCCCTGAATTATTGGACAACATATAGAAAGTCGAAAACAAACCAAGTGTAACATATAAATCTTCACCTTTATATATGCCAAAAGAATAAATTCTTCTAAGCACAATAAATTCACCAGGCTAAGATGATTAAAGGCCAAGTAAAAATTACAGTTTGGCTAAAGAAATATAAACTATTTTATACTATACTAACGAGAGTTTTGCGAGATCATAATTATCAACAATGCACCTTCGAACCAACAACCAAGACATTGGTGGTGGTAATTTAAAGCAGTGTTCACCGATTTGTGACAAAGAATGATACACTCAAACAAGCCCAATTTTGTGAAAACAGTTTTATGCAGTCCTCAAGGCGTTGGTTTCTATCAGTATATCTACATGAGAATTCTCTTGAAAGTTAACAGAAAGATAATGCAATACATACGTCAAGCTCCGAATGTGCACACCAAGATTTTCCTTGCTCGCAACAGATTGCTTGTCAGCAACAAAATCCAGAAATTCACTCAGGACAATATCTTGGCTTTCATGACCCTCCATGTATTCACAAAGGTGAGCAATTATATCCTCACTGGTTATTTTTAGCACCTCCTTAGCATCAGGTTTTAGTGCAAAGCCACGGAAGACAAGGGGATGACGGATCAAAGGGCCAAGGTCCAGCTTTTCAAATGTACTAACACCCTCATTCTCACATAGTGCCATCTCCAACTCATGGAATGTACTGATTCGCCGAACTAAAATAAAGCACTGAATAAATGCATTTACCTAAATAATAGACAGAAGAAAGCAAGAAATTAGGAAAGAAAAAGGCAAAAAAAAAAAAAAAAACAAAGAATGAAGGAAACAATCATTATTTTTCAAACTGTAATTTGGTCTCCATTGGCATCCATATAAATGGACGGTAGAAACTTTCAAATTGTCTGCTAAATGTGAAAAAGATCTTTCCAATTAGCAAGACAGATATATGAAAGGAATGCCAACAAACTTTTTGTTATCAAAGTTTATCATTCCCTGCCATTCTGACTTTCTGTGATATAGTATCCGCAGCTCTCAAAAGTAAAAAACTGAAAAACAAAAATCCTACTTTTCCTCTAAGTCTCTGTTTAGTTGGCACTTTTGCTACTTTTTTTCTAGTTGCTCGTTGATCACTATTAAAGTAAAATCAAATTCTCAATTGATAAAAAATTACTACAATAGTAAAATGTTATAGTATATATAAAAGTAAAATCATTCATTTTATTCTCCAACTAATATTAACAGTAACTTTCAAGTAATTAGCATCCAATTGGCCCTATTCTATCTCAAAGGTTCCAACATCCAAAATAGACCAGTAAATTGCAACAAAACAATGCAAATATACAAATATATAATGTTATTACCCTTGATTCAAGGTTAATAAGCTTTTGAATAGACGGAATCCCCTTCAAATCCAAACCAAGCGAGCTCCATGAACCAACCGCCAAAGCCGCCAGGGCTGCCTGTGAAACCTCATAAGTTGTTACATTCCTTTCAGAAGCGACAATATCCTGCCACGCTTGCTTCACGGCCCGCTCGGCTCTCTCTCGAACGTCCTCCTTTTTCTGGTTTTTGGCAGAGGCCGTGGTGTCTTTTTGCTTTTCTTTGGCAGAGGCGCTGGTGTCTTTTTTGTGGTCTTTGATGTCTTTTTGCTGGTCTTTGGCAGAGGCGCTGGTGTCTTTTTTGTGGTCTATGATAACTTTTTGCTGGTCTTTGGCAGAGGCGCTGGTGTCTTTTTTCTGGTCTTTCACAGAGGCAGTGGTGTCTTTCTCACTCTGAGGTTGACTCTGGCTGCTGCTAGGGTTACTATGGCTGGGAAGGGTCATAACCTGTGAATGTCGTCGGCCCGGGATGTTAGGGTTTGGAGGAAGAAAATTGTAAGGGTTCTGGAAGAAAAAACTATTAGGGTTTTGTGGGAAAGGAATAAAGGGAGGAACAAGGGCGTCGAAGGGAGGCGGAATAGGGGCGTCAAAGGGGAAGTTAGGATTTGGCGGATAGAATGGCGGCACAGGAGGAGGAGCAGCGCGGCCCTCCCCCCGCCGGTAGGAGCGGTCCATTGTCTTCCGACCGCTCATGACGGAATGATGCAAGTAAAACTAGTAAGGTTTAGAAAAAGGTTTAGCGTTGAAGTTTTTCGGTATTTATAGTGAGGCCGGCGTTATTTGGATTTTTTTCACTTTCTGTTCCTTATTCTCTTCCAATTTCCCTTTTTTTCACTTATAATATTATTTTATTTTATTCATACCCTTTTATTTTTTGCACCTTATAAAAAATATATATATAAAACAAAGTATAAGCATACTGCCCAAGGCCGTGGCACACTGGGACTGCGCCACTCCAACACCCAGACCCACTGTTCCATTCTAGTTCTTCGTTGCTTAGCTTACTCCCAGAAAAGCATCACCGGCGCTGAAGATTAATCGGAAACTGTTCTTTGCTTTCATTATTATTACATTAATAATTAATATTTATTTACTATGAATTAGACTGTAAACAATTCAAATGTAACATGAAATATTTACAGATACATGCTCATGGTGGCATTGGCTAAAGATTTGCTAGAAATTTCTCCACGTTCAATCCTTTGCACATCAGTGCTTTAGCTCTTTCTTCCTCCTCGTCCTTGGATTGAATCTTGGAACCATCTGAGGTGTGGGTGGAAAGGAAAAGGGCAGAGCACCTCACGGCAGCAATGGCAATGAAGCGACCAGATATGTTGAAAGGAACACACGGGTGACTAGAAAAAGGGTTATCACTGGAAGGGGTGAGAGTGCATTTGATGAGGAAACTTTCTGCACGACCATTCCATTGGTCCCATCTTCATTCGATGGAGGTGTAAATGTGCCTTCTGATTTCTTTCCCCTGCAAGTCCAATGTGACCGTGTAAGGGACTAGGATTTAATAAAAAGCTTTCTAGAGAGAGAAATAAGAATACCTTTGGGAATTCGGGCAGAACATGATGAGATAATCGTTGGCCTTGCAAGTGAAAGTGCTGGTGCCATCATCATACGCAAAGCTGTAAGCTCTTGGGCAAGCCCTCTTGAAAATAGTCGAATAGAAGGAAGGCCTGCATGTTGTCGGGTTTGCAAATTCCCCACTGCAGCAGTATTGGTCCAGCCCAAATGCTTCACATGCACTCTTGCATGCAACTACTCGCCCGGGCGCCACTCCCTCACCCGCCGGCCCATCTCCCACAACTTGAAGCTCCTTCGGGCAACCTGTTTCTCAAAGTCCAAGTAGCAGTAAGGGTCCAAAATAGAAAGAAACATTTTCTTTGTTTTGAGCTTAGAATCAAATTCAAAACTGAATCTTTAATCTTACCCATGTTGAGATCATAAACACAGCCTGTGGCATTACATGCACCATAAACTCCACGAGGAGCAGCTATAAGAGGTAAATTATAGCCATCCACAATACTAACATCGTAAAAATCCAGGTCATTTCCTGCACCAAGGGTTATTTCGAAAAGAGAAGCAGGTGGAGTAGCACCATTGCCATCACATTCCAGCCTTCCCCCACAATCACCAGTCTGGCAAGACCCAACACCCAAGGCATCAAACGAGCAACCTGTCCTGCCCCAAATCCGACCTGACCATCCTGGAACCGATGGGATCCTAACACTTTGCCCTGAATCCAACCTGAACCCCGTTGTAGGAAGCTGTGGAGTCCCTGAACCAGCCAGCGTTCCAGGCCATATGGTGTAAGGGCAGTTGTTGCTTATTGTGAAAGTGCAAGAACAAGAGCTGTAAAGGAAAAATGGGAGCAAAATGAGGACAACAACGGGAAACATGGGGGCAAGCAAATGCAATGACTCGAAAAACAATAACTCCAGGCTTAATCCTCTATTCAATGTAAATATAAATATTTTGTAGGCTAGAGATTCTGAAAGGGGAGAAGAATTGTGCTATATAGGGGGAGGAATGAGAATATACAGAGAAAGACTAAACAAAAGGTGTACGACTACGTTGCTTTGCTGATATTCTAACGAGCCGCAAGATGGCCTTTTTGGGTTTAGGATTTCTTTTTGTCTAGGGGTGGCCTGGCCTATTATCAGAAGCAATCCCATGCTGTCTATTTGCTTGTGAAGGAGAAGGACATACATACCATCACACGAATACCAATTTTATAAATTTCTCAATCAGAATAAAATCATTTGATGATTGGAAGGAATATATTTTTAGTAATAAAATGTAAATTAATAAATTAAGATAGTTGATTAATAATATCAAACATATGAAAATACAAAGCGGGCGAAGGAAAAAATGGGAAAAAAAAAAGAGAGAGAAAAGGAAGAAGAGACCATGAAACGACCTGCACTTTTGCGTTTGGAAACTTTCCAGTTGAAAATAAATAAGAAACCCTTTCAAAAATCCCCAACGCAACGCTATAGAATTTACTTGGCTGCTGCTGGCGCCTCGCTCGCTACCGTAAGAGATCAACAACTGGTAAGTCGTACTTGAATTATTTTTACTGGATTTTTTGCTGTACTTTATCTGGGTTTTGAGTTAACTTTATTGGTAATTTGTTCAAACATAGTGATAGAGCCATTATAGTTTTTGTGTTTCGCAGATTAACATTAACATGAGGTTAAAGATGGGGTTTTCTTTTATTTTCTTCTGGTAACATATTGGAAGCATGAAACTTTTTCCCAGAGTAAAATAAAATCTGTTGACTGTCAAAATAAGCTTTTTGTTATGAGTCGAATGAATTCATTTGATGAAATTGTTTGTTGCAGAGCAGGTAAAAGAAGATAATGGTGGGATTTAAGAACAGGTACATGGTAATGGAGGTCTTTTTGGATCCAAATAAAGAAAATTTGGGGGATGACCCTATTGTGATTACCCAATTTAACATCTCAAAAGCAATCAAGGATAGCATTCTTGTCAATTTTGGTGAATGTGGTCTAGCTTCTTCGCTTGGATCGTTCCAAGGTATAACATAAACCACGGTGGCTGTTCTGTTGCTAGCTTGTTTTCCTTTGATGTCTTAATAAAATTTGTTGCTTCTAATGATCTTTGTCTCCATTGTTGTTTCTGGCTGTAGTGAAATATGTCAATCCCATTACAAAGCTGTGTGTTATCAGAGCATCGAGAGAGGACTACCAAAAAATTTGGTCCGCAATAACCATGGTTAGGAGTATTGGAAATTGCCCTGTGCTATTTAACTTGTTGGATCTTAGTGGTAAGTCCAAAGACAAATGTAATGTAAACCAATATTGCATGTTAGTTATGATTCGGGTGGGGTAGTTGTTATCAAATAGAAGACATTTTTATGTCTTCCAAGCTTTGGGTGTTCATGTTTGCTATATTAAGGGGACATAACTAACAATCAGCACAATAAAAACCATAGCATGTGAAGATTTTCTATGAGTATTAGTTGCCTATTACGGAGAATGATTAAGGATACAACCTAGCCTGCCACATTTCTTGTTTTCTCCCTCCTCAATTTGCATGATGTGTTTGTTGATTTATCTTGTGTAATTGTCAGCTATGCTAAATATAAAACTATGTGCATAATTTGGTATGAAAATTCTTGAAATATTTGAAAAAGATCAAAAGCTTTACTCGCAGTTTCATTCTTTGTTCTAGGAAGTATAAAGGCCTGTAAAACTGCTGCCTTGAAGTGTGACGAATTGAAATTTGAGCAGTACAAGCTTATGGTTGGAGAACGTCTGTCTGCTGATGTTACCCAACACATGCAGAACTGTCTTGAAAAGATTAAAATTTTGGAACACTAAATGTGATCCTATTGTAGTAGCTTACTGCCATTGATGCCGGTATGCTAATCTGCACCTTTGCTCACATGTTTCAATCTGGAGTAACATATTTTTTCCTTCATATTTGAAGTATTATTGTACCCATATCTCTATTTCGTATTGTTTTGCATTAGCTCATGCATAAAAAGATAAGTTTACCCAGTCGTAATGTGGCTGAAGGAAGTAATGATGAGAATCCTGCTCATACTTGATACTATAATGCCTGGCAGGTATGGACCAATGCAAATACGGTCGTGGCAAATTGAATGGATCCTGTCTTGATTTATGGAGTTCAATTAAGCTCATAATGGTCTTAGGATAAAGAGAAGAAAGCAACTGATCAAATTATTTGCCTAGAGGTGAAGTTAAATTTTGTACAGCTCAGGACAACAGTGTCACCATCCGAAAGAGAAGTGCCACTAATATGGATGTCTCTTGCATCTTGCAAAATTTTATGTCCGTTCAAGTGGATGTAAATGATGTTGCTGTCTAAGAAAATGCTTTTTAACTAAGAAATGGCTGCATATTAAAAAGAAAACTGGTTACTTTTGGACAAGTGAAGATTTTTTTTGGGTTATTGTCCATGTGTCCCTCTTCATCTTTGCAGCCATTATGTCTAAGCCTATGAAGCCTCTTTCCTGTTTCTTAAATTTAGCATAGTTTTTCTTTGATTCAATGAACAATCGTGCTTTAAACATGGTTGTTTAAAAATGCTCCTTGTTTTATGATTTCAAGGCAAAATGGAAGTAAGTTTTGGATTCACTCCGATGGGAGATTATTTAGTAATCCTGTAAGGGATAAAAAATCATACTGCCTTGTGGTGGGTGAATGGAAAATGTGTAAAGCGGGCTAAACTGTCAAATTCTCGAGCAAGCAAACAAATCCTAAGCTACATTGTATCTAGAAGAACATTATTGGTAATGATGCCAAAAAAAATTCGACAAAGCAAATTTCGTATCCTGATGTGATAAACATGGTGAGCGAGCAGACTAATAGCTCGGAACCACACCTCAAATTAACCTTCAAAGGTAGCTTAAAGGGCTCGTAGCCTACATACATTTGCAGCCAAAAGAAAGGAAACAACGATACAAATATTTCTACTCCTTTCAGATACAGAGATGCCAGCTCAGTCTCTAAATGATTTGCACTGAATAGAACTAACACAAAATCCTTCTACCAGAGAAACCAGAGGCTCAAGTGTCAAGGAAGAATCCTACGTCTGCGGCGTGGTGTCTCTCGTCTAACATACATTTTCTCTGTTTCATTGAGTGGTCGACTTGATCCATCTGGCAAACTAACAAACTTCCAGCCGCCGCCACCTCCGCGCTTTCCTTTTGGTCCCAATTTCTCTACTACGAAGTTCCAACCCTCGGAAGAGCGCCTCCTGCTATATTTGTGGCGCTTTACCTCACCGGCAAACTGTATACAAGCGAAACCACTTTGGCATTAATTTAAAACACAAAACACATTTAATTGCACACGAGACAGTTGATTCTAGCAAGTTGAGTCGAGTAAAAACATTTAAAGAGGAGAAAAGGCCACGGCAGTATTTGAGAAATGCCATAACCACAACAACAATATCTGGTCCATTTATTTGGTTATGTTAACAGGGAAGAAAGGTAATATAAGCAAACTTCACTTTTAGTCATCAGAAATTTTATTTTCCTGAAGAATTATGCCTTTATCCCCCTTAATGACAGATGACGCTAAACTGTATTCAATTAATTGGAGTACATCTAATCAGTCCACCTCTTCTGTTCTCCAGATTTTGGTATGGACACATCTCGCAATAATCTAATGACGTACTAGTTTATTTTAAAAGTAAAAGCCATCCAAACTACAGCAGTCTGAGGCCAAACCCCAGAGATAGAGAGAGAAGAACTAGAGAAACAAAGAATGTCACAGAGACAAAGGCAGCAAAAGCAAAAGTTGTAATGTGTTCATGACAATTTAAATCAGTGATTCTGTTATTGCATCTTCTTTGAAAGCAGAGGCAGGGAGTAAAGCAACATACCTTCATTTTGTTGAAGTTAAACTTCTGAACAAATTCTTGATACAGCATTTCATCTTCTTTCTTGGAGATCTCATAATGAACTTCATCAAGATCCTTAGTGGTGCCATCCCACCCCTCTGGCATAACCTTGAAGTCAGGTTTGTAAGGAAGGGATGCTATATGGAATTCCCGATCATGGGAAACAAAAAACCTGCAGCAGGAAACGACCTAGCCATTCACTGCTAAGCTATTGGCAAATATTACCTATTTATGAACTCTTCTCTATCTAAAAACATTGTTTTCAAGAGCAAAAATACAAATTTCTACATACAACGTATGATAGAATCTACTGAGCAGCTAAGCCAAGAACTTTAAAACCATGCAAGAATGCTCCTTAGTCCTTAGTGTAAAAGTGAAAAGAAAGGAGAGAGCAGTGTGAGCGTGGGGTGAACAGGATGAAAGCACCTAAAACTAGTAGTATCTAAGATTATAAGAACATTGGTTGGTAGTGGAAGACAACAATATGAAAGAGATCAATGAAAGCGGTAGCACGCAAGAGAATCCCTATTCCTTCAAATGTTTGATCAAGTTTGTCCCCTCATTACCATCATTACAACCGAGTATACCAGCTGCATCTGGTTTAGTTAATATTTAGTAAAACGTTTTTACCTTTCAATGCATCAAGCAGCCATTTTTCAATACAGAAATAAATCAGGATATCACCTAAGATTCATCAAACGAACACTTTTAAACTGGCGAAACAAGTTTCAAATTTCCAAACACAAAGAAAACAAGATAAGAAGACTGAGGAAGTTACTCAGGGCAAGTGTCAAGAAGTTGCTCGACAGAGTCGTCAAGAGGATGATCAAGCTTTTCCTCCATTTCTTCCTCATCTTTCTTAAGCCAAAGAATAGCTTCCACTCTCTGCCTCATAATCCTAAAATCCTTAGCCAATCTCTCAACCGTATAAACCTCGGGATTCTCCTTATGCAAACGATACATTTCAGCCTTTTCGGAGTCCTTAAGATAAGACCCTCTAGCGCCAGGCTCAATCACTTGCTTTAACAACATGCACGTGTCAATCATTCGCTGATCCCACCCATCCACGAAAGCCTTGCCCTTCCGACTTTCCGCGTCCAGCTCTTTTATCGCATCATCTACCTCTTGAAGATCCGAAAGCACTTCGTTATAATCAGCTTCTCCAGCCGCCTCGCGAGCCTTGGCCTGTCCATCGAAATGGCCATGGGTCCTCCCAGCAGACCACGAGGAAGCGCGGTCCCAGCCCAGATCATCAGAACCGCCTGAGTTTGCACAAAAAGCACGTGACCCAATGGCTCGAAATGGGCTATTTACAAGCGATATGGGTTTCTTTGTGGATGCAAGTCGGGAAATCAGGTGACGAAGATTATGCATTTTTGCATCAGTTTTGGACAAGAAGCTGCAGCGAAAGGATTCAATAAGCCAAATAAGTACCCTGATTTTTCTTCTTTAATTATCGAATGTTAAAAATTAAAGGAGAAGGTAGGTAGAGATGAAATTACCCGGAGGAAATCGACTGCAAAGCGAGAGACAAAATAATTGGTGCGGAAGAGAACGGAGACGATGAAGAGTTAAAACAAGAAAAAATGGAAATTAATGATTAATTGGATAATTGAGAAAAAACCCCTCCAAAACCCTATAGCACTTTGCTGGTTGCCTTGTTGCTACCACAGCCCACACTAACATTGCACGGCGTCGTATTGCGCGCTTATCGTTGAAACCATTTTATACTCGGTAGTCGGTAGTTATATTCTCACTGGAATTTTCAAAATTTTTAACCCGAAACTTTTAGACTAAAATCCATTTTTCACCACAAAAAAAAAAAAACTGATCAGTATTTCCCAATGATGATAGTAACATGCATTCTGCTTAATTTTTCTGGAAATAAGAAGACAAATTTATACTTCAAATGAATTCCAGTCAACTGGTGGTATACTTCAAATTTATACATATAATATCCTTGTTCGTTAACTGGGTACATGTATGAACATAGCAGTACATCAACAATGAAGAGATTTGTCTGGTCTGGCTCAATATATTCGACAATGAGGAAGGATCACAACTTGGCGAGACATTCGAATGCAGCTCATGGTCAAATCATGGATACTTGCATCTACATGTTTTAGAAGATTTGCTGGAGCCTACATCATTCATATATAATGATCTCCAAGATGTTTAGATAAATTGCTTCAAAAACTCTGTAGCCACCAGCCTCCCTCGTGTATTGACCGACATTTTCAATTCACTTATCTCTTTATCAATATCCTGAGAAGTTGTTTCAAGAGTTATGAATCAAAACATGCTTAATAGAGTATCAACTATTCGGAAAATTTGAAGAAGAGAAAATCATAAGCCTATTAATATTTGCATCTTATATATATATAAGCTACTTTAATAAAGATCCAGAAACTACAAAAAAGGAAAGGTAACAGACAAGGTTAAGAAAATTCTTGCCTCCATGAATTGTACAATAAAATCAATTAGCTTCTGTTTCTGCATCTCTTCACAGTGGTAGTTGGTGATAAGAAAGCTGATGTCATAACCCTGCTTAATGAAGCAGCAATTAAAGATTTTAGAAGAGTCTAGCTGTCTGGTTTACAGGTTTATAGTGCATACGGTTACAAAAAAGGAAAACTTTAACAGTATTCACCCAGAATTGACAAGCATATACTGATTGTTATGGCTGCCTTTGTAAGCAGTCATAAAATAATCATTCCTCAAGGCAAGTTTATTGGTAATCACATGAATTTTCAAGCAACACAAATTTAGAGCCAACTATGAGATAAAAACTTGTGTACCTGTACTGGCTTTCTTCTCAAAACTTGAAATGCTTCTGCCCTCATTGACAAAAATCTGAGAAACTTTTTAGTTAGTATGTTTTCTAGTTCATCTGCCTGCTTTACCTATACAAGACAAAAATGGTTTATGTAAGGAGAAAATGGGAGAAAGATTGAAAATTTATCCCAATCTTTGTTAAGAACAAAATTCAATGAGAATGGTAGGTTAAGGTAAGATTTAGAAGAAACAAAATCTAATGAAAATGATATGAAAAGCTCTGCTACTGTCTATAAGTTGAGTTTGACACCAATCATGAACTTAAAACTAAGTTAAATACACAAAATATACATGCTTTCATTAACATTAGGCAAGCACCAGGAAAAGATGATAGATTGTACTCTAAACTCTGTTCAAATGCAAGAAGCCTAACCAGGTCCAAAGTGAAATCTTTTACAAATGTGAGGCACCAACTACATAACATTCCAATTAACTTGGGAAACAAAATATAATTTATCTAAAATATACTATATTATCACTTCGAATAGAAAACAGTCATCAGCATCATGCATGTGATGCTGATTCTAAAAGCAAGAAAAACATATCAAAATAAACAGGATCCTCTTTGTGGCATTCACTTCTGCCAGACAAAAGAAACATCCACAGATAAATTATTCATAGTCACCTTGAGACTTATCCGTAGCGAATTGATAGATGTCTCTATTAAGCATTTTTCAGCCTCATTTCGACAAATCAAAACCTGCAATGGCAAGTGGTCATATAAATTCTGAAAAGATCCATAACTAGCAATCATAAAAAGGGTTTAAGGAACAGGAGAGGACTGGACAACCGAGTGACAAACCAGCCATTTGCTAATTCTACCAATTAAATCACATAAAAAGGTCTACCAGAATCCATACAAATAACAAGTTTACACATGTAAGTTGTTGATATATCTCATCATTGGATTGCGTGATGACGAGTACGGCATGGCCCATGTTGACAGGTGATCAATGTTAAGTATGAAGGTTGGCTTGTGGGCGTACCCCTTGATTTAGTAACATAAAACTCCTATTGGCTCCATAGCATCAAAAATGGAAAAGCAAAATCGAGGTTTTCTAGGCTGAGTTTGTCCAAGTTACATTTTCCAATCCTCCAAACTCAAAACAACTTGTTGAAGTACCCAACAAAACTAAAAGTGATTGATAGAAAAATACATATTCCATACTAAGTGAATTCATCTATCATACCTTCACCATGCAGAGGTCAATGTAGTCTAAAATTTTTATAGCTAAAAGTGCAAAAAACACAAGGGTTCCATTTACTAGTTCCTTTTGCCACTTGCTTTATATTGTTTCCTTTTGCTTCCTTAAAATTGTGATAAAGCAAAAGCAAATGATGAAAAACAAAAGAGACCAAGTACGATATAGTTTTTATATCATATAAATAAAAAGCAAGAAAAAATATGCCTACTACTCAAGTCAAGAGGAAGGTTCTTACAGGATTTAAGAGAAGTTCTGGGCTTGTCCTGCAAAATAGAATCATAACAAGATTTAATACCAAGAAGATAATGCTGGAAGTGATGTTTAGTTATGTTTCTTATTAATTTTTCCACAACTTGTTAGTACTTTGATCTCTTTCTTTTCATATATCCTATCCAGTCATGAAAAGTCACATTTTACAGTAAGAAATTAAAGATGAACCTGGACGGATATACATACTTTAGTTCAACTTCTGGCTTATTATGCCTCTCAACTTCTTGACATGGAAAGTTCTGCGAACAGAATGTGAATAAGAGAGATTAAAATTGAGTGGACACATATATCATGGAAGTGAAGACCTTGACAAGGAAATTCTTTGCCAAGCCAAACACATTTAATTGAAATCCATCTTTTGAGATGTATATGCTTATTCAAAGCAACACCCTAGTTCATAAATTGGAAAGATTGATAACATAAATTTCCAAGCAACCAAGTCAAGATAAATTATCAGCATAGGCTCAAAAGATAAATTCAAATGCATCATAACAACTAAAGATCTTTACACTTTAAACCAAAATAATGATGTAGACCACACATATAGTATGCACAATGTATAAACTTTGTGCACATGTAGAAACTGCAAAAATGCACTGAAATTCTTAAGACGAACCTCCCCCACCTGCCAACCATCCCTTATCCATCCTCAGAAGGACTTCAAAGATACATCAGTTGTAATCACAAGAAGCTCCCTATAGACCATACTAGTAGTTGGCAACAATCTAACTTATCCATCACTTTCTATAAACTCAGAAACATGACGAACACCGAATGCATCGCAAAGTATTCCCAATTCTGATTACATTAAATTCTCAACTATTAACCACGGATCATTAAGTCAAAGAAAAAGCCACTGAGCACAACTCTTCTTCCAAGCAAATCTGACAAGAATCAGATGACTCTTACAAAATTCAATCAGGTAACAGTCACAAAGTCTATTCATACAAACGCAGAACATCAATTCCAGCCATTACGATTCCTCTGTTCTATAATCAGTAGCAATTGCTTTACTATGAAATAAAAATTCAGATTAGAATACCTGAAGACACATTGCCGCCTCAAGAGTGTTCCTTATGCAAGTCAAATACAGCCTCAATGTGCTCGCCTAAATTTTGGTGCATATTGAACGAGAAGAATTACTAACAGGATCATTAAGCTAATCGAATAAAGTAAATAATATATTTAAACATACAGTTAATTACATTTGATCCCAAAGAAAAAATAGAAAAAAAAAAGCTAAAATAAGCTAGAAATCAAGCAAGTGGATCCAAAAAAACAATAAAAAATGAAAATGAAGGAAAACGGAGGGAAACCAGAAAGGAAAAACGAAATGTGAGATTAGCTACTAGTACTTACTAAGATCTGTAACGATTTTCGTTTACTTTCTAATTACTTTCTAGGCAAACGCAATTCAGTGAAGAATAGAAAGGTGAAATTCGAAGATCTTACCATTTCTTTTTTCTTTTTAACAGACGGTTTGTTGTATTAAGATTTGGGCGGTGTTGCTTTGCCTGAATGCTTATGGAAGACAAAATTTAGAATTTGTCGCTAATGAAGGGAAATCTTCGTTATCTTTTGAGATAACAATAAAAGGCAAGAAGTAGAGAAAAAGCGATTAAAGAAGATAGAGAAAATGACGAGAGTTTCTTCTTTTTTTTTTTTTGGTAAACGACTAGAGATTTTAGAAATTTTTAAGAAAATCGAAGTTGGAAAATAAAAAACTTCCGACCTGCCGGATTCGAACCAGCGACCTAAGGATTAGCTGTGGGCTTAGACCAACTACAGTCCTCCGCTCTACCAACTGAGCTAAGGTCGGCTCGTTTGTAGACTGCTACGAGAATGTAAACTTATATAAAATAATTGTTCAACTAAAATTTACTTAAATTAAAGGGAATTTCAATCCGTACTGAGTCTTCACAATGCAAAATAAGATGTTGTTATTCCTTGATGTAATTAATTAATCACTTGCAATTGGTGTCTGTAAGACATTTAATTCAAGTATTAATCAATAATATATTAGGACATTTTATCAGATGAATAGCTAATTGGTAATTTAATAGGCAAAATAACTTTTTTCTCGGTAGAGAAAAATTCTTGAGCCTACTTCATTTCAAGCAATATGCCAAATCATGATTAGATTGGTAAAATGGAGAAATAATTCCTTAGGATCATTATACCTTTGAATTCATTTTAGAAGGAGTTTAATACCTAATTTGCATAATAAACTATACCTCTTTAAACATATTGGCTGATAAACTTTTATTTAGAATATTTGGCTCTTCAAATTATTATTTTGAGATAATGTAACCCTTAATTGAATGGAGGAGTTACATTTACCCTTTAAAATTTTTGTCCTTTAAGAGTTAAAATGTTTCAAAACAAAGTTTAACATGTTAATTGTACCAAAATAATAATTTGAGAGGTCAACTATCTCAAATAAGAGTTTAAAGGTCAATTTGAGGGTTGATTTGGATATTAAGTTTTTTAGAATATAATAATAATAATGATAAAAAAAAAAAACTCCATTATATGAAAAAGGTCAATGTAACCACTGAAAGCTGCGCCAAAAGATTTATTAAAAGAAAAAAAAAAACCTGTACAAAACAGCTTCCTTAATTTCTTTCTTCGTCTAATTAGATCCTTTCTAGTTACTCAAATTGAAAAAGAATGAAGGTAGATATAGGGATATAATTAGCAAAAATGAAGCTTTTGTTATTTGTTTTGGGGAGGGTGGAGGCACTGATTTGAAGAATCACACAAAATTTCATTAGCCAATTCTTTGGACAACTTGTCAGCGCGATCATCATGCCCGCCAGCAATAGAATAGACCCTGAATGCCAATTGAAAAGCTTTCCAAAGCAATTTAACATTTGTTTTCGTTTGTGCATCACTCTGGCATCCACTGTTTTTGTTCACCATTGCACCCTTTGTTTCTCTCCATTCCTGCAAGGAAAAACCAGAACCAAAATGAAGTAATGATTAATAAACACTGCAGATATAGTTTGGATAGCTTTTTTTTCGATTCAGGTGCTGCTTGGCTAACAAAAGAAACTGCTGCTCAAAACTACCTTAAGTGCAAGTTCCATGCAGCTGGAGGAGATATCCACCATCAGCTCTTTGATCAGTGTAAAGATATTGAAATCGAAATCAATCCCCTGGCTCTTGAATTTCCTGGATTCCTCATCTTTGATCCTGTCAAATGCGTCTAGTTCTGCTTTAACCTTCACCAACCAGAAAACTATGGTCAAGTTTTCGATAAGGAGTAAGGATCAAGAATAGGAATTGTTTCTGATGATTTCAATGGTTAAACTCTGTATATTAGAAGCAATGTTAACTTATCTCTGATAAGTCTTTGCACAAGAGCATGTATTAAGAAGGAATTAGTGCAACAAAAAATCTAATTAACTTCCATCAGTTTATATAAATCATGAATATATGTACAGCATTATAAACTTTTTTTAAGCTTGAATGTTACCTGGCTGAAGTAGCAATCAACTTTGTGCAAGACTTGTGCTGCAGGTGGCGTCACCTCCCATTTCTTCAGGTTAGAAACTATCTGGTTTGATTTTGAGTATAATGCTGCAGCTGCCCTTATTGTTTCCAATTTCTTTATAGGGAAATCTTCAAACTTTGCTAGCACCTACACCTTAAAGCATTCAAAATCATGATAATTGTAAAGAGTTACGCCATTGACAAGAACAAGAATGGTGATCAATGAATGGAAATGTTAGGATTTTACTATAAACAAACCTGACTTTCATCAGTTAGGACTTCAAGAAATGCTTCCACATTCTGTCTGAACTTAATCAGCTTAATCATGTTCTTTGGTTGCAAAGAATCGATAGCTATTTTTAGTTCCAGGATCGTTTTAGCATGCTTTTGAGCATCTTCTTCAATCTGTTGAAAGTATGGTGATCTAAGACAAACGAATGAAACAAACACACCTTTTGTTAGTGCTTTAATGCTTAAACGTTACCATGCGTAAGAAATCTAACTGAAAGAGGTAATGGGAAGCAAGAAGTTAAAACCCTTTTGTTAACTCTGCTAAAGAGGCAGCAAATCCTTCTTTTCCTCCAGCAGAACCCCCTAACTGCTTCTTCGCTCTACCAGATGACTTAACCGGCAGATTAGATCCTTCCATCTTTGTTTTCAGCTCCCTAAACAGATTACTCATTTTGCTGGACCCCTTCAATTTACTAGCGAATCGCTTTTGATACAACAACTTCCCACCAAGTGTTGGTGGCGGGGTTGGTGGACCAGCAGCACCCTTTCTCAGTGGCATAGGTGGTGGTGGAACAGCTCCTTTCGGAGGAGGTAAGATGGGGGGCGGTGCCAGACCTACCTGTGTGTCTAGGCCTCCAATTTCATTAGATTGTCACATTTCTCTGCAAACTTGGCCGACTTGCCTTCTTTCACTTCTCCCTCATCTATTAGATCCAACATTGTGCTACCTAGCAGAATAAAACTAAAATGAAGTTTGATATATAAAATTATAACTACCAACTATTTAACTTACTGTCCATAATCTACATGTTTCATCAGCAAGAATCTGTAATATTATGAAAAGAAAAATCCTCCAAGCTCCAACTTCAAAACCAAAACATTTTGTACTTCATATCTGAAGCAAGAATGCAGACAAGGATCCTATATATAAGATAAGACTAATTCAACAGAAGCTGATGAAACCAAGTTTTTTGAAGAAATTCAACAGTTCCTGCAATTTTGCATGTATGTAATGATAGCAAAATTTAATGAAGCAAAGCAGAATTGACAGATGATGTTCGGATCATCACCAGCTGCAGGCCTGCAGCAGCACCAGAAGTTGCATCTTACCATTAATATTGGCCAGCAGCAAGCAGCGCTCAGCCCTATTCAGCCAAGTTAAGTGGCTGAAGATCTTAAAGAGCTCCTTTGGCCCTCGCTTTGATCCTGGCAACAAGCAAACCGTACATGCATTCAACGATCCCTTCCCGCAAGACAACTTCTGAATTTCTCCTCAGTGAATAATGAATGCTAATGAGACAAACATTGAGGCCCGATGGAGAAAGAAAAAGAAGTTTATATATCTTTCCAGGTTAACAACGGCACCTGCATTGCCTTCTTCCGTGAAGGTGAAGAAACGAAGCAAAAGCCTAACTGGAGCCAGAGAAAAGCGTATGGACTATGTGAGGAGTGTAATATTAAGAATTTATTTAATTTAATAATTTTACGAAATGAAAATAAATAATCGTAAATAAATAAAAATGTTGGGCCTGGGTAAAACCATACCCGGTCTGTTAACCGGATTGGGGTCTGGGGCCAACCCGACAAACAGTCGTAAAGATGACCCAACAACCGCCAAATCCCATCGAAGTCTCTAGCGGCAGCACCGCCATCAACATCTCCTTTCCTTTCCCATCCTTCCCTTCTCGATAACTACACTACACTTGAATTTACATTTGCATTCTAATTCTTCTTCTTATTATTATTTTACTCTTATAAATTTAAAATAGAAATTTCAAAAAAATTTTAGTACGAATTTTACACTCTCACTCACATGCACTGCAACTAAAACCCGAAGCAGCAAAATCTCTGAAATCTTCAGATCTGGAAGCGCTTTTTATTCTCGGTTCCTAATTATGCGGAGGTAAACTTACTAACTTTTTGAATTTCCTGGTTTTCGTTTTCTATTGATCCAAACGGGCATTGTGTTTAAGTCTGTTTTTTTTTTTTTTATTTTCTTGGTAGGTCGGGGCTGCATAGGCAGCATGGGAAGCAAGGAGGAGGTCCAAAGGGAATTTATGCCAAGCTAACAATTGCAGTTGTGGTACTTTTGATCTGTACACTCTCGCTTTTGTTTTCGGCTACAATTAGTGGAAATCGTGGATCTCTAGAACCTTCGGAGGTTAGTAGCGAACGGTTAGCGCCAGATCTTCTTGATTGTGGGATTCTGGATTTTGGTGCTTGTTTGGTTTCTAAGAAAATGCAAGGGAAAAACTGTAACAGTGACGTTGATTAATCAGTCTTTCTCATTATTTATAAATCCCACGAGTTAAATTGTAAATGGGAGCTTCGTTTTCATTTCATTTTCATCTCTCATACTGTGGTTAGATTTGCTGTGTTGAGCTTTAGCTCCGCTGGTTAATCAGAATTTGTGTATTGCAATGTTGAAAGGTAGAACTGCTATTCATATGAGTAGTTTGTAATTAGTGTCTTGATTACTGGATGAACTAGCAAACAATTAATGCCAAATGTCCCATCGCAATGCCGAAAAAAGCAGAAAGCTTGGAACGTTTCATTTATGCCATTTGACTATTATCTGTGTATAATTTTAGATGATGTCTAGTTTTATTTTTTCTAATAACCCCTTTTCTTATACTTTTGTAATAAGCAATAATGATTCAGTTTGTTGCCATCCCAGTCAAGATCATAGATTTATTGGAAAGTTGGATCTTCAATACGAACAGAAAGTTTTTGTTTTCTAATGTCTTAACAGATTAATTGAATGCTATAATCTCCTGTTTGGTTCTTGTGAAATCCTTCTGATTTGGTTAGTATGTGATAATCACTCCTTTGTACTCTAGTCTTGAATGAAATTTTCTTAAAATAGAAATTTTTTATCTATTGCTTTATTCAGGCCTTAGGCTAATTTGCAAGGATGTGAGGACTATGTGGGTTAGTTCCAGAGGCTCGCTTGTTGTTAATATATTTTCATAGGCTTCAGGTGGTTTCATACATGGTTCCTCTACTAGATTTCCTTGTAGGTATTCTTTTGAAATAAGAATTATGCAACAGGTGCTCTGTACTTGGATATTGTTGTGCGAGACTGGGTGTTATGTTAATTTGAACTATTTGTGAGCTGAGCAAGTGACTAGGATTTATTCCACTCTTTTCCTCTTTTAGTCGTTGCTATGGTTGATTGTCATTATTGATCAATCTAGTCTTTGATGATTCTTTGTTCTGCTATGTTATCCAGATCAATGCAGAAGAACTTTGGGAAAGTGCTAAGTCTGGTGGCTGGAGGCCATCATCTGCTCCACGATCTGATTGGCCCCGTAACTACTCATAACCTTTTCTGAGAAAAACAAATCTAATTGAATTGCCTTGTCTTAAGATAAGTTTCTTAGAATTCTGGTTTCTACATTCTGGCAGCTCCTGCAAGGGAAACTAATGGTTATCTTCGAGTTCGCTGCAATGGTGGTCTGAATCAGCAACGCAGTGCGGTTCGTCTTAACTTTTTGCCATAAACTCATAGTCCAACATGTCTGTTAGTTGGCTTCTACAAATGATACTAATTGGGTGCAAGCCTGCTTGAATATTTATGGTTGTGTTTTGTTTGTGGATCATTACCTAAGTTTAAACTAGAGTTAAATTCTGGTGCTCTTTAAGGGTTTATTGAAATAAAACAATAATTTACATTTTTTGCTGTTTTAGATCTGTAATGCAGTTCTTGCTGCACGAATTATGAATGCCACTCTCGTACTGCCTGAGTTGGATGCGAACTCCTTTTGGCATGATGACAGGTATTCTTGTATGTATGTGTGTGTGTGTAGTTTGTGTTTTAATTTTTTCGTTTGCTTTTCAGTTATAAAAAAGATTGTTCATTATCATGAATGTATTTTGCAGTTTTTTATTAAGGTCGGTTGTCTATGTTCAATTGTTGGTCTCTTGCAATTAAATGTTCTAATACAACCTTTATTTTATACAGTGGTTTCCAAGGTATCTATGATGTTGAGCATTTTATCCAGACACTGAAATATGATGTACGAATTGTGGAAAGCTTACCCGAAATTCACAAGAATGGTAAAACCAAGAAGATAAAAGCTTACCAGGTAAAATATTGGTGCCATTAATTACTAATATGCATATACTAAATTCTTTTGAAGCTTTTGAACCTTATGTCTTTTATCTGTTCTTGCTTTGTTTTCTTTTCGTTTTAGATACGGCCCCCTAGGGATGCTCCTATCAGTTGGTATGCAACAGTTGCACTCGAGAAAATGCAGGAACACGGTGCTATCTATTTAACCCCCTTCTCACATCGTCTTGCTGAAGAAATTGACTATCCTGAGTATCAACGATTGAGGTGTAGAGTTAACTATCATGCTTTAAGGTTCAAGCCCAATATTATGAAGTTAAGTGAGTCGATAGTTGATAAACTCCGTGCACAAGGTCACTTCATGTCAATACATCTTCGTTTTGAGATGGATATGCTGGCATTTGCTGGGTATGTTCTTTTTCTTATCTTTTTGTAACCATTTATCAAGCATATGGGCATTCTCCATAGGTTGAGGGTTATGCATATTATTTATTCTTGGGCTTGTGGCAAAGTAGCTTTGGTTGTGATAAAGAAGCATAATGGATTTTTTTTAAAGAAAATTTTTTAAAGTATTGAGACTTCACAGGCAGGGCAGAGGTACATATCATCCATTAATCAAGCATATGAATACTGTTAGTTGAAACAATTAATTTGCTTAGAAGTAAACAAATTTGGGATCTTTTTCTGTAACCATGTACACTATGTTATGAGATGCTGAGGACAAAGAAGTATTTGTGAATGGATCTATAAACTAATATTTTCGTGTTGCAAGTGCTCTGTGTCCATCCCCTGTCCCTACATTTGTTGGCTAATGCATTTTGTTAGAGGCGAGAAGAAATTTCCAACATCTTGTTCTGTGCTTTTAGTAAGAACTGAGTTTGATACATCCATTTGTCGTGATATGGAGCCATTGTGACCTCTTTTATCTATATATATTATGGATCCTAAGGAACTGACTGAACCACATATGTGATCATAATATATGCCATGATATGCATGAAGACCTTTATTGGCTGATGTGTTTGAATGGTTTACAGGTGCTTTGATATATTTAACCCAAAGGAGCAAAGTATATTGAGGGACTACAGGAAGAAAAATTTTGCAGAGAAAAAACTAGTTTATGAAGAAAGAAGGGCCATTGGCAAGTGCCCATTGACTCCAGAGGAGGTAGCCTATCTTTTTCGTCATTTCTCCGATGGTCTCTCTCTCTCTCTCTCTCTCCGCACACACACATACACAAAGAGTAGCAGCAGAGAAATGGTGCTTGTACATAATGACTGTTCAATCCACAGGTTGGTCTTGTCTTGCGTGCTATGGGATTTGGCAATTCTACCAGGATATACCTAGCGGCTGGTGAGCTATTTGGTGGAGAGCGGTTCATGAAGCCATTCCGGGCTCTGTTCCCTCGTCTTGAGAATCACAGTTCTGTGGACTCTTCGGAGGAACTAGTTACGAACACACGGGGATTGTTAGGCTCTGCTGTTGATTACATGGTCTGTCTTCTTTCTGACATTTTTATGCCAACATATGATGGACCTAGCAACTTTGCCAACAATCTGCTAGGTCATAGACTCTATTATGGTTTTCGGACTACAATTAGACCTGATAGAAAAGGTCTTGCTCCGATATTCAGTGATCGAGAGAATGGAAGGACAGCTGGTTTTGAAGAAGCTATTAGGCTTGTAATGCTTAAAACCAACTTTGGTGGGCCTCACAAGCGGGTGCCACCAGAATCATTTTATACAAACTCATGGCCAGAATGCTTCTGTCAAATATCACCTGAAAATCCTGCCGACAAATGTCCACCGGATAATGTTTTGGAAATTCTAGACAGCCGGTTGGAGAATGAAGTGACCAATGACCTAGAAGACTTGGCACAAACAAATTCTACAAGTAGGGCAGAAAGATGATAATTTTGTTTCAGACTTTTGCCACGGTATATAACTTCCTGAAATGATAGGGACAAATTGGTTTGCCTGCCCTTGTTGAACCGTTAAGGTAATTGCATACTTGGTTCCTCTTTCTTATGGAGTATTAGTCTATTAATAATTCATAGAGTTTTCAATTTGTTTTTTTATGGTATTCTTTTCTATCAGCTTCTAGAAAACATCCAGGGAAAATTATGATGGACGGATAAACTAAAAATGAATATTAAACTTAAACCACTTTGATTAGTTAGAATGGCTAACAATTAATTTCTGAATATTATCTAGCAGGTATTACAATATAATTTGGTTCTGCAGGTTGTTTGTGTTTGTAGTTTGGACGACAACAGGTCACGGGAAGTCGGGAACAAATAGATTGCAACAGATGAACTAAGTTTGTAATTGAGAAGGTATTTAATAGAAACGAGATAAGTGTTGTTTTCCTACTGAACTCTAGCCGTGTATTTTTCCATTAAAAATGGAAAATGAGCGATAAACTCCTGCGTTATTGTGTAATTTCTGATGACCAAGAGATCTTGAGAAGAGAGATGATGCTTGTTATTTCTTACAATTTTCCTTTGGTGCCAATCTTTGTTAACTTGTGTAGGACCAACAACCTATGTTTGATTATCAATAGAATTATCAATCTTATTGCACATGAAAAGAAGCAGATGATAAGTGTTCCTTGTGGGAACAAATTAAGTTCAATACAGTGAAGTGCTCAAGTCGAAATTAAGCGAGACATCAGATGTAACATTTAGTCTCTTCCTGCATTTGGTGTGAAAACAGGGAAGACTTCGTAGCAAATTTTCTTCATCTTTTAAAATCTTATACAAAAGAAAGTGAAATTCAACCGCAGGGCATTCCATTGGGAATCTTACAACTTTTCTTTTCGCTTCTTATGCAATTCGAGCTTTAGTTTATAAGTAGCATTGCATTGTGGACACCTTCTAACCAAGTCTTTCACAATAATACTAACCAATGATCAAAAACAGGAGCTTCGTTACGCAGGGGGCCAGGAGCCTTTTAGATGGAGCAGGTCAAAACAATGGATTCATAGATTAATCAATCAAATCCTCTTCAGCATTTCATCTGATATGGATCCAGGAATCATTTCCTTTCGGACCAGTTCTTGAATGAACCTCGGAGCTTCATCTTTTCTCTTTTCCTTCGAATAAGCAAGAACCAACATTTTACATGCGACCAAACTTGGTGAAAGACCCTTTGTTACCATCAAATCAAAGAAACCCTTTGCCTTATCCACTTCACCTTGTGAACAATACCCGATGATCATTGTAGAGTATGTAATCTCGTCAGGCTTTACACCTTTTTGACTCGTAAGATCAAGTACCTCTTCAGCTTTCCCCATCTTTCCTTGTTTACAAATAGCATCTATTATAATGTTAAAAGTATATGAGTCCGGAGATATACCTTGAGTGACCATTCTATTAAATGAGCTCGTGGCTTTTTCCCATTGCCCCGACCGGCATAATCCCTGTATTAAACAGTTGTAAGAAATGACATCAGGTTTTACACCTCTTTCACTCATTAGATTCAATAACTCAATGGCTTCCTCAGTTCTCTTTTCCTTGCAAAGAGCATCAATTAAAGAGTTGAAAGTTACCACATTTGGCTGTATTCCTTCATCCACCATCCTGTCAAACAAGCTTATAGCTTTGTTCCATTGACTTGAATGACAAAATCCTCGTATTATACAAGTATAGGTGACGATATCTGGTTTCACACCTTTACGAGTCATTAATTCCAAAAACTCAAATGCCTCCCGTGCCTTCCCTTCCTTGCATAGTAAATGAATGATGGAAGTAAAAGTTACAACGTTAGGTGAAATTCCAGAAGCAATCATGTTTTCTAATAACTTTGTAACATCATTGAATCGACCAGATCTACATAAGGCGTGAATTAGCGAACTATAAGTCACAACATTAGGCTTTATTCCTCTTTCAGTCATTAGATCCAGTAACTCAATGGCTTCTTCAATTCTCTTTTCCTTGCAAAGAGCATCAATTAAAGAGTTGAAAGTTACCACATCTGGCTCTATTCCTTCATCCACCATCCTGTCAAACAAGCTTATAGCTTCTTTCCATTGACTTGAATGACAAAATCCTCGTATTATACAAGTATAGGTGAAGATACCTGGTTTCACACCTTTACGAGTCATTAATTCCAGAAACTCCAAAGCCTTCCCTGCTTTACCTTCCTTGCATAAATTATCAATGATGGAAGTAAAAGTTACAACGTTAGGTGAAATTCCAGAAGCAATCATGTTTTCTAATAACTTTGTGACATCTTTGAATTGACCAGATCTACATGAGGCGTGAATTAGCGAATTATAAGTCACAACATCAGGCTTTATGCCTCTTTGAGTCATTAAATTGAACATAGAATTCACTTCTTGGAGTTTCCCATCCTTGCAAAGAGAGCTGATAAGAGTATTGAAGCTAAACACATCTGGAGAAATTCCCCCGCTGATCATGTCAGTTAATAACCATTTGGCATCTTCCCCCCTGCCGACACCGCATAATCCAAGAATCAATGTGTTATAAGTAACAACATCTGGCCCAATTCTTCTATTGGGCATATCTTGAAAGATAATCAAGGACTCATCGACGCTTCTCTCCTTACAAAAGCCGTGAATTATGGTGTTATAAGACACCAGATCAGGTTTACGGTTTCCCTTTCCATTCATCTCTTTCAGTATTTCAACTGCATAGCGAGTGTATCCTGACTTGCAAAGCCCGCCCATAATGATGTTATAACTGTATACATCACACGAATATCCTTCCTCTACCATTTTCCAAAAGAATTTCATGGCCTCATCAATTTTACCCTCATTGCAAAGCCCAAGAAGCAGAGCATTCATGGTACGAGGATAAGGTTGAAGACCAACTTTAAAAATCATTGCCAACACAGAGAAACCTAAGTGTACCTGATTCAAATTGCACAAGCAATTCATGAAGGTCGTTATCGTACAGATATCAGGCTGGAATTCATAATTAGCCATCATCTGTTTATACAAGGAAACAACAGTGGAGTAGTGTTTCATCTTGGTGACAGCACCAAGCAGAAAGTTGAAAGCCCGAATAGAGGGCAAAGGTTTGATTGCAATCATAGAATCGAAAAACCCCAGAGCCTCATCAAGCTTAAGGGACCCTGATTTACACTTATCTATGACCAGGTTCTCGAGATGGGTGGGTTTAGAAGTACCTATTTTGACATTTTCATCATTAACAACAGCACGAGTAGAATATCAAGCAAGGGAACAGATTCTGGGGAGTTGAGAATCGCAAAAGAGAAAGAGAGAAGAATTACAGAAAAGGAAGGAGATATCGTGATTGTCCTCTTCATCATCTTTCTCACATTACTGTTAAGCTCATTGGTTACAGCTTTATTTTGGAGTCCATTTGATGATGCTTGCTGCTGTGAGTTAAAAACGAAACAGTTAATCAGAGTAGGGGGAGCCATCGAGGCAAATGCAGATTCCAATTTTTCAGTTTTCCGGATTCATGGATGATGGGCTCATTTCTGTACTGTGAAATATGAATCCATAGATCATGGGCCGTTGGCTCATGACAATGGTTCTTAAAGAGTCTGTTAGGTTGGCAAGGAGCTTTTGTAAAAGTGTTAATCTGGTTGTTTTTGACCTTTACCTCTTGGCTTAGCCTTTGTTTGGATGGAGTCTTTAGGGGGAGTGAAGAGGATTCAAGAGGAGTTTAGGGTGTTTGGTTAGGAGGCTGAGGGAGGAAGAGGGGTTGGTGGAGGAGCATAAAACCCCTCCTCACTCCGCATTTTGCACGCCCCCAAATCGGGGGCTTTAGGAGGAGCGATAATTTTTCGAACAATTTTACCCTCTCATGCAATTTTATTTCCACCATGTCCTTTATTTCATGGTATACATTTTTTTAATTAAAAAAGGTATTCATATTTTATTTTATCTTAATATTTTTATATAAAAAATTCATATAATAATGGGAAAAATTTTTTAAAAAAAGAAATTGATATTCATGTTTTTATTTAATCTTAATATTTTCATATAAAAAGAAAATCATATCTTGTTGGAATACATTTTTTAATTAAAAAAGATATTCATATTTTATCTTAATAATGGGAAATTTTGTTTATTTTGAAAAATAGATACTCATATTTTTATTTTATCTTAATATCTTCATATAAAAAGAAAATCATATCTTCATGGAATACATTTTTTAATTAATAAAAATATTTATATTTTATTTTATCTCAATATTTTTATTTAAAAATTCATATAATAATGAAACAACGTACTTTAATTAAAATTGGATACTCATATTTTATTTTATCCAATTAGTCATTAATAAAAAGGAGAAAATCATATTTTATATGATTTTAGATATAAGGATAGTTTAGTAAAAATACGAATAAAACTCCTCCAAACTCCTCTTCCAACCAAACAGAAAAAAAATGATTATTCTCTTAACTTCTCCTTAAAAATCCCCCCCACTCCTCTCCCCCTCACCCCTCCCCTTCCCTCCCCTCCCCTCCTCTCCTTTGAACCAAACAGGCCCTTAGTGGCTAAGAGGCTTGAAAGGTCACAAAGCAGAGGTCAAACCCCTGTCATGCCCCTTTCCGAGTCCTAATATCTCGTACTATACCAAAAAAAAATTTCTAGTAGGTTTTTTTATTTTTTTTCTTTAAAATAAAACCTTGAAAGTTGAACCCTAATTAATTTAGAATTGGGTTGGGTTGAACAACGAAAAAGAATTTAGAATTTGGTTGGGTTGAACAACGAAAAAGAATAAGAAGAAATTCTCTTAAATTTATTTTTTTTATTTATAACACTTAGGTTTTGTTTGGTATGAAAGATGAAAAATTGAAAAGAAAGAAAATAAGAATAGAAGAAAAGTAGAAAGATAGAAAATAAAATTAATTTTCGTCCGATATGTTTAATAGGAAAAATGGAAAAATAAGTGAAAAAATTAATTTTCTTTCATCTCATTAGTTGGTAGAAGAGAAAATGAGAAGATAAAAAATTAATTTAATATACTTTTATCATTATACACTTTATTTGATATCTTAGCGAGTAATAGTGTTATATGAATTTTGTTGGTAATGAAAGATATATAAGTACTTTTTACCTTAATTAATTGACTAACCTTATTTTCTCTCCATTTTTCTTTCCAAATTTCGAGAGATTTTGAATTTGGAACATGAAAGAAAACATCTTTTTAATTTTCTTTTCTCTCAAATTTCTCTTTAACCCACCACTTCAAAATTTATTTTCTCTTCAATTTTTCCTTCTAACTTTTCCATCGCTCTATTTTTTATTCTATCAAGTAAGGCCTTAAACTTGAGGTTTGTTATAAAGGCAATGAGGCATCAAGTTCAGCTAAAATAGATTCAGCAAACATAACGCAAAAGTACTTAAAAGATATAAAAAAATGTTACATTAATAATATCTTAAGTTGTTTATAATTAATAAAAAATAAACTTTATTAAGAAAAATTTTAAATTATTAAAATAAAAAAAATACATAAATTAATGTTTCTATAAAAAGAATAAAGAATTGAATTATTAATGATAAAGTAAGAATATAATAAAAAATTTCCTACTATTTTCCTTTGGTGCCGATCTTTGTCGACTTGTATAGGACCAACACCCTATCTTTGATTATCAAAAGGGTTATCGATCTGATTGCCAAGGACAAGAAGCGGATAATAGTTGTTTCTTATAGGAACAAATTAAGTTCAATATTGTGAGGTGGTCAAATTGAAATGAAGCGAATTTCTTGATCTTTTAAAATCTTTACAACAGAAACGGAAATTCAACTACAGAGCAATCCCATTTCCCATTGGGAATCTTAGAAATTTTCTTTTGACTTCGTTTGCATTTCGAACTTTAGTTCAACTTAAGCAATTTTGATTAGGTAGAACGGCAAATAATTAATTTCTGAATATTATCTAGCGGATGCTACAATATAATTTGGTTCTGCAGGTTTGGACTACGACGACAGGTCACAGGAAGTCAGGAACAGATAGATTGCAGCAGATGAACTAAGTTTGTAATTAAGAGGGTATTTAATAGAAACCGATGGTGTTGTTTTACCACTGAACTCAAGCCCTGTATTCTTTCATTAAAAATGGAAAATGAGAGAGAAACTCCTGCCTTATTGTGTAATTTCTGATCGAACAAAAGATCTTGAAAAGAGAGATGATGCTTGTTATTTCTTACAATTTTCCTTCAGTGCCAATCGTTGTTAACTTGTATAGAACCAACACCCCGTCTTTGATTATCGATAGGATTATCAAATTTATTGCAAATGAAAAGAAGCAGATGATACTTGTTCTTATAGGAACAGATTAAGTTCAACAATATAGTGAGGTGCTCAAGTTGAAATTAATGAGATCGGATGTAACATTTAGCCTCTTCCTCCATTTGGTGTGAAAACAGAGAGGACTTGGTAGCAAATTTTCTTCATCTTTTAAAATCTTTACAACAGAAAGTGAAATTCAACTGCAGGGCATTCCATTAGGAATCTTACAACTTTTCTTTTCACTTCGTACGCATTTCAAACTTTAGTTAACAAATAGGATTGCGCTGTGTTTACCTTCTAACCAAGTCTTTAACAATAATAGTACCCAGTGATGAAAAAAAGGAGCTTCGTTTAGCAGGAAGCCTGGAGCCTCTTTGACTCGAGCAGGCCAAAACATTGCATTCATAGATTGATCAAATCCTCTTCTGCATTTCATGTGCTAAGGAACCAGGAATCATTTCCTTTTGGACCAGTTCTCGAATGAACCTCCGAGCCTCATCTTTTCTCTTTTCCTTTGAATAAGCAATAACCAACATTTTACATAGGGCCAAACTTGGTGAAAGACCCTTCGTTACCATCAACTCAAAGACACCCTTTGCCTTATCCATTTCACCTTTTAAACAATACCCGTTAATCATTGTATAGTATGTAATTTCATCAGGCTTTACACCTTTTTCACTCATAAGATCAAGTACATCTTCCGCTTTCTCCATCTTCCCTTGTTTACAAATAGCATCTATTATAATGTTAAAAGTAACTGAGTCCGGAGATATACCTTGAGTGACCATTCTATTAAATGTGCTCGTGGCATTTTCCCATTGCCCCGAATGGTATAATCCATGTATTAAACAACTGTAAGTAATGACATTAGGCTTTACACCTCTTTCACTCATTAGATCTAGTAACTCAAAGGCTTCTTCAGTTCTCTTTTCCTTGCAAAGACCATCAATTAAAGAGTTGAAAGTTACCACATCTGGTTGTATTCCTTCATCCACCATCCTGTCAAACAAGCTTATTGCCTCTTTCCATTGACTTGAATGACAAAATCCTCGTATTATAGAATTATAGGTGAAGATATCTGGTTTCACACCTTTACGAGTCATTGATTCCAGAAACTCCAAAGCCTTCCCTGCGTTACCTTCCTTGCATAAATTATCAATGATGGAAGTAAAAGTTACAACGTCAGGAGAAATTCCAGAGGCAACCATGTTTTCTAGTAACTTTGTGACATCTTTGAATTGACCAGATCTACATGAGGCGTGAATTAGCAAATTATAAGTCCCAAGATCAGGCATTATGCCTCTTTGAGTCATTAAATTGAACATAGCATTCACTTCTTGGAGTTTCCCATCCTTGCAAAGAGAGCTGATGAGCGTATTGAAGCTAAACACATCTGGAGAAATTCCCCCGCTGATCATGTCAGTTAATAAGCGTCTGGCGTCATCCCCCCGGCCTACGCTGCATAATCCATGAAGTAATGTATTATAAGTGACAACATCTGGCTCAATTCTTCTATCTAGCATATCTTGAAAGATAATCAAGGACTCATCGATGCTTCTCTCCTTACAAAAGCCGTGAATTACGGTGTTATAAGATACCAGATCAGGTTTACGGCTTCCCTTTCCATTCATCTCTTTCAGTATTTCAACTGAATAGCGAGTGTATCCTGACTTGCAAAGCCCACCCATAATGATGTTATAACTGTATACATCACACGGATATCCTTCCTCTACCATTTTCCAAAAGAATTTCATGGCCTCATCAATTTTACCCTCATTGCAAAGCCCAAGAAGCAGAGCATTCATGGTACGAGGATAAGGTTGAAGACCAACTTTAAAAATCATTGCCAACACAGAGAAAGCTAAGTGTACCTGACTCAAATTGCACAAGCAATTCATAAAGGTTGTCATCGTGCAGATATCAGGTTGGAATTCATAATTGCCCATCAACTGTTTACACAAGGAAACAACAGTAGAATAGTGTTTCATCTTGGAGAGAGCACCAAGCAGAGAGTTGAAAACCCAAATAGAGGGAAAGGGTTTAACTGCCATCATCGAATTGAAAAACCCCAGAGCCTCATCAAGCTTAAGGGACCTTGATTTACACTTATCTATGATCAATTTCTCCAGATGGGTGCGGTTAGACACACCCATGTTGACAATTTCATCAATAACAGCAGCACGAGCAGAATATCTGGCAATGAAACAGATTCTAAAAAGTTGAGAATCACAAAAGAAAAAGAGAGCAGAATTACCTGAAAAGGAAGGAAATATCGTGATTGTCCTCTTCATCATCTTTCTCGCATTACCGTTAAGCTCATTGGTTAGCTTTGTTTTGGAGTCAAGAGTTGATGAGGTTTGCTGGGAGTTAAAAAAACAAAACAGTCTATCAGAGTAGGTCGAGCCGTCGAGGCAAATGGACAGATTCCAATTTTTCAGTCTTCCCGACTCATAGATGATGGGCTCATTTGTGAAATACGAATTCATGGGTCATCGGCCGTTGGCTCATGACATTGGTAGTTAAAGAGTCTCTTGGGCTGGCAAGGAGCTTCTGTAAAAATGTTTATCTGGTAGAGGGTTTTTTTTTTGTTTTTTAATTTTTTTTATAACTTTTAGACCTAATTATTCCGGAATCCAATCGCATCAAATTACATATAGGAGAAAACTCTTCTAAATTTAACTTTTTTTTCATTCATAACACTTGAAAAGACTTGTTTTAGAGGCATCGAGTTCAATTAAAATAGATTTGGCAAACTTAACGCTATAGTACTTAAAAGATAGTATAAAAAAATTTACATAATAGTATTTTAATTTGTTTATAATTAATAAAAATAAACATTATTAAATAAAATTATAAATGATCAAATAAAAAAAAATACATAAATTAGCTTTTTTCAAATAAATAATTGAATTATTAAATGATAAAGTAAGAACATAATAAAAAATTTCTTACTATTTCCTTGGTGTCAATCTTTGTTGACTTGTATAGGACCAACACCCTATCTTTGATTATCGATGGGATTATCAATCTGATTTCAAATGAAAAGAAGCAGAAAATAGTTGTTTCTCATAGGAAAAAATTTAGTAAAATGAAGGAAATTTTCTTGATCTTTAAAAATCTTTACAACAGAAACTTAAATTCAACTACAGAGCATTTCGTTGGGAATCTTTCGACTTCGTTTGCATTTCGAGCTTTAGTTAACAAGTGCCATTGAATCGCGGACACCTTCAGCGTGATTTAGATTAGTGATGGCAGCCATGAACACTATATCAAGAAAGAAAAAACCACGTTTTCGTCTATTAGAGATTCTACAACCCCTAAATTGATTCACTGAGAGTTTTGGCTTGGCAAGTGATACTGGTATAAGAAGCTCTTCATCGGTTCTATTGACAGGCGTTCACAAGATGGAAGATCTTACCATTGTTTTGTTTCGTTTGCTTAGGGAGATGGGAAATTCAGGCAATTCTTACTATCTGGGACATATATAATAAGCCAAAATATCTGCCCCCGCGGGCTCAAGTGGACAGTCAAGAAGATGATTAATGCACAGGAAAAGGCTTTAAAAAGAGTGCTAAGTCTTTAACAATAATCCTAAGCAGAAGTAATCAAAATCAAAAGCTTTATTAAGCGGAAAGCCTGGAGCCTCTTAGACTGGAGCAGGCCCCAACAATGCATTCATATTTCATAGATTAATGAAATCCTTTTCAGCATTTCATGTGCTAAGGAAGCAGGAATCATTTCCTTTTGGACCAGTTCTTGAATGAACCCCCGAGCCTCATCTTTTCTATTTTCCTTTGAATAAGCAATAACCAACATTTTACATGCGACCAAACTTGGTGAAAGACCCTTTGTTACCATCAAATCAAAGAAAACCTTTGCCTTATCCACTTCAACTTGTGAACAATACCCGATAATCATTGTAGAGTATGTAATCTTGTCAGGCTTTACATCTTTTTGACTCATCAGATCAGGTACCTCTTCAGCTTTCTCCATCTTTCCTTGTTTCCAAATAGCATCTATTATAATGTTAAAAGTAACTGAGTCCGGAGATATACCTTGAGTGACCATTCTATTAAATTAGCTCGTGGCTTTTTCCCATTGCCCCGACCGGCATAATCCCTGTATTAAACAGTTGTAAGAAATGACATCAGGTTTTACACCTCTTTCACTCATTAGATCCAATAACTCAATGGCTTCTTCGGTTCTCCTTTCCTTGCAAAGAGCATCAGTTAAGAGTTGAAAGTTACCACATTTGGCTGTATTCCTTCATCCACCATCCTGTCAAACAAGCTTATAGCTTCTTTCCATTGACTTGAAAGACAAAACCCTCGTATTATAGAAGTGTAGGTGATGACATCTGGTTTCACACCTTTACGAGTCATTAATTCCAGAAGCTCAAATGCATTCCCTCCCTTCCCTTCCTTGCACAAAATATCAATGATGGAATTAAAAGTTATAATGTCAGGTGAAATTCCATAAGCAATCATGTTTTCTAATAACTTTGTGACATCTTCCAATTGACCAGATCTATATGAGGCGTGAACTAGTGAACTATAAGTCACAACATCAGGCTTTATGCCTCTTTGAGTCATTAAATTGAACACAGAATTCACTTCCGAGAGTTTCCCGTCCTTGCAAAGAGAGCTGATAAGAGTATTGAAGCTAAACACATCTGGAGAAATTCCCCCGCTGATCATGTCAGTTAATAACCGTTTGGCATGTTCCCCCCTGCCAACACCGCATAATCCAAGAATCAATGTGTTATAACAACATCTGGCTCAATTCTTCTATCTAGCATATCTTGAAAGATAATCAAGGACTCATCGACGCTTCTCTCCTTACAAAAGCCATGAATTATGGTGTTATAAGATACCAGATCAGGCTTACGACTTCCCATTCCATTCATCTCTTTCAGTATTTCAACTGCATAGCGAGTGTATCCTGACTTGCAAGGCCCGCCAATAATGATATTATAACTGTACTCATTACATGGATATCCTTCCCGTATCATTCTCCAAAAGAATTTCATGGCCTCATCAATTTTACCCTCATTGCAAAGGCCAAGAAGCACAGCATTCATGGTACGAGGATCAGGTTGAAGACCAACTTTAAAAATCATTGCCAACACAGAGAAAGTTAAGTATACCTGATTCAAATTGCACAAGCAATTCATAAAGGTGTTCATCGTACAGATATCCGGTTGGAATTCATAATTACCCACCATCTGTTTACACAAGGAAACAACAATAGAATAGTGTTTCATCTTGGAGAGAGCACCAAGCAGAGTGTTGAAAGCCAGAATAGAGGGCAAGGGTTTGATTGCAATCATGGAATTGAAAAATCAATTTCTCCAGATGGGTGGGGTTAGAGACACCCATTTTGACAATTTCATCGTTAGCAGCAGCACCAGCAGAATATCTAGCAATGAAACAGATTCTGGAGAGTTGAGAATCACAAAAGAAAAAGAAAGCAGAATTACCAGAAAAGGAGGGAAAT
The DNA here is from genome assembly GCA_030664755.1 of Microcos paniculata. NCBI lineage: Eukaryota > Viridiplantae > Streptophyta > Magnoliopsida > Malvales > Malvaceae > Microcos > Microcos paniculata. The sequence goes on along the minus strand of CP131462.1, from coordinate 6,169,395 downwards.
ATCGTGATTGTCCTCTTCATCATCTTTCTCACGTTACTGTTAAGCTCATTGGTTAGCTTTGTTTTGCAGTCAGATTCGATGAGGCTTGCTGGGAGTCAAAAACTAACCAGTCTATCAGAGTAGGTCTAGCCGTCGAGACAAATGGACAGATTCCAATTTTACAGTTTTCCGGATTCATAGATGATGGGCTCATTTGTGAAATACGAATTCATGGTCCATGGGCCGATGGCTCATGACACTGGTACTTGAAGAGTCTCTTAGGCTGGCAAGGAGCTTCTGTAAAAGTGTTTTATCTGGTAGAGGTTTTTTTTTTTTTTTTTTTTTTTAAATTTTTTATAACCTTTAGATCCCAATTATTTCAGAATCCAATCGCGTCAAATCACAAATTGCTGAAAACTATTTTAAATTTATTTATTTTTCATTCATAACACTTGAAAAGACTTGTTTTACGACAAACTTATTGCTAAAGTACTTAAAAGATAGTATAAAAAAAAGTTACATAATAGTATTTTAATTTGTTTAAAATTAATAAAAATAAACTTTATTAAATAAAATTATAAATGATCAAAATAAATAAATGCATAAATTAGCTTTTTTTAAATAAATAATTGAATTATTAAATGATAAAGTAAGAATATATTAAAAAAATTTCTTACGATTTCCCTTGGTGCCAATCTTTGCCGACTTGTATAGGACCAACACCCTATCTTTGATTATCAGTGGGATTATCAATCTGATTTCAAATGAAAAGAAGCAGAAAATAGTTGTTTCTCATAGGAACAAATGAAGTAAATATGGTGAGGTGCTCAAGTCGAAATGAAGCAAATTTTCTTGATCTTTAAAAATCTTTACAACCGAAACTTACATTGAACTACAGAGCATTTCGTTCCGAATCTGTGACTTCGTTTGCATTTCGAACTTTAGTAACAAGTAGCATTGAACCGCGGGCACCTTCAGCGTGATTTAGATTAGTTATGGCAGCCATGAACACTATATCAAGAAAGAAAGAAGCCATGCTTTCGTTTATTAGAGATTCTCCAACAACCCCTAAATGGATTCACTGAGAGTTTTGGCTCGGCAACTGATTCTGGTATAAGAAGCTCTCCATCGGTTCAATTGACAGGCGTTTACATGATGGAAGATCTTACCATTGTTTTGTTTCGTTTGATTAGGGAGATGGAAAATTCAGGCAATTCTTACTATCTGGGACATATATAGTAAGCCAAAATATCTGCCCCCGCGGGTTCAAATGGACAGTCAAGAAGATGATTAATGCACAAGAAAAGGCTTTAAAAAGAGTGCTACCTCTTGAACAATAATCCTAACCAGAAATGATCAAAATCAAAAGCTTCGTTAAGCGGGAGGCCTGGAGCCTCTTAGACTGGAGCAGGCCTCAACAATGGATTCATAGATTGGTCAAATCCTCTTCAACATTTCATGTGCAACGGAACCAGGAATCATTTCCTTTTGAACCACTTCTTGAATGAACCTCCGAGCCTCATCTTTTCTCTTTTCCTTTGAATAAGCAATAACCAACATTTTACATACGGCCAAACTTGGGGAAAGACCCTTTGTTACCATCAACTCAAAGACACCCTTCGCCTTATCCATTTCACCTTTTAAACAATACCCGTTAATCATTGTATAGTACGTAATTTCATCAGGCTTTACACCATTTTGACTCATAAGATCAAGTACATCTTCGGCTTTCTCCATTTTTCCTTGTTTACAAATAGCATCTATTATAATGTTAAAAGTAACCGAGTCCGGAGATATACCTTCAGTGACCATTCTGTTATATGAGCTCTTGGCTTTTTCCCATTGCCCGGAATGGCATAATCCATGTATTAAACAGCTGTAAGTAATGACATTAGGTTTTACACCTCTTTCAGTCATTAGATCCAGTAACTCCATGGCTTCTTCAGTTCCCTTTTCCTTGCAAAGGGCATCAATTAAAGAGGTGAAAGTTACCTCATTTGGCTGTTTTCCTTCGTCCACCATCCTGTCAAACAAGCTTAACGCCTCTTTCCATTGACTTGAATGACAAAATCCTCGTATTATAGAATTATAGGTGAAGATATCTGGTTTCACACCTTTACGAGTCATTAATTCCAGAAACTCCAAAGCCTTCCCTGCGTTACCTTCCTTGCATAAATTATCAATGATGGAATTAAAAGTTACAACGTCAGGAGAAATTCCAGAAGCAATCATGTTTTCTAACAACTTTGTGACATCCTTGAATTGACCAGATCTACATGAGGCGCGAATTAGCAAATTATAAGTCACAACATCAGGCTTTATGCCTCTTTGAGTCATTAAATTGAACATAGAATTCACTTCAGGGAATTTCCCATCCTTGTTAAGAGAGCTGATAAGAGTATTGAAGGTAAACACATCTGGAGAAATTCCCCTGCTGATCATGTCAGTTAATAACCGTTTGGCATCTTCCCCCCGGCCAACACTGCATAATCCATGAATCAATGTGTTATAAGTGACAACATCTGGCTCAATTCTTCTATCTAGCATATCTTGAAAGATAATCAAGGACTTATCAGTGCTTTTTTCCTTACAAAGCCCGTGAATTACAGTGTTATAAAATACCAGATCAGGTTTATGCCTTCCCTTTCCACTCATCTCTCTCAGTATTTCAACCGCATAGCGAGTGTATCCCGACTTGCAAAGCCCCCCGATAATGATATTATAACTGTATTCATCACACGGGTATCCTTCCTCTACCATTTTCCAAAACAATTTCATGGCCTCATCAATTTTACCCTCATTGCAAAGCCCAAGAAGCAGAACATTCATGGTACGAGGATCAGGTTGAAGACCAACTTTCAAAATCAATGCCAACGCAGAGAAACCTAAGCGTACCTGATTCAAATTGCACAAGCAATTCATAAAGGTGTTCATCGTGCAGATATCCGGTTGGAATTCATAATTACCCATCATCTGTTTATGCAAGGAAACAACGGTGGAATACTGTTTCATCTTGGTGAGACCACCAAGCAGAAAGTTGAAAGCCCGACTAGAGGGCAAGGGTTTGATTGCAATCATGGAATCGAAAAACCCCAGAGCCTCATCAAGCTTAAGGGACCCTGATTTACACTTATCTATGACCAGGTTCTCTAGATGGGTGGGTTTAGAAGTACCCATTTTGACATTTTCATCATTAACAACGGCACGAGTAGAATAACTATCAAGGAAACGGATTCTGGAGAGTTGAGAATTGCAAAAGATAAAGATAGCTGAATTACCAGAAAAAGTTGTGGTTGTCCTCTTCATCATCTTTCTCGCATTACTCTTCAGCTCATTGGTTACAGCTTTGTTTTGGAGTCGATTTGATGAGGGTTGCTGCGAGTTAAAAACTAAACAATCTAACAGAGTAAGTCGGTGCAACTGGACAGATTCCAACTTCATTCAGCTTCCTTTCTCCTTTTTGGTTTTAACCAAGGGTAGGGTATCACCGAAAAAGATAAATGGAGCTGAATAAAGTTGGAAAATCTGTCCAATTAAATTTCTGTTTTATGATTCTTAGATCATGGGCTCATTTCTGTTCTATGAATTCATAGATCGTCTGCCGTTGCCTCATGACATTGGCTGTGAAGTTTGACAAAAATTCCGTGAGAACTAGGATGAAAATACGTCACATTTACAATAAAATTAATAACTTTTATGCCGTAAAATTGGTATCAACTAGTGTAAAAAAAATTGATAACAAGTATTGTAAATGAAAAGAGTCGTAGATTGCCCAAGAGGAACATAATGAGAATGTGTATATATATTCCCCTGCCGACAGACTCGATATAAGAGGCAATGTAAGGTTACAGAAACAAAACCTTTTACCTTTTAATGCGAAATCAATTCTGAATAAAACAAATACATCAACTTTTAACTAAAGATCTCAAAATAGAAATTTAATGAAACAGAAATAGAGAGAAATGTTCTCCCTGCATGTTAGCTGCTACTCCCGACCAATATACACCAACCAATTTACAAGGACTATTTTCTTTTCTTTCTTTCGTTCTTTTTTTTCAACCGAAACCCAGGATAAAGGGGTGAAAGGGAAGGGGGGCTAGACTCTAGAGGAAACGAGGCAAACTGCGTGGTTAATAATCTTTAGCCTGAGCCTTGTGTGCGCAACTTGTTTGCAACATAGAGCAAATGGCTGACATTTGCTGAGGGATAGTTTTGGAGTAGCTTAAGATTAGATGTAAAGTCCCCAGCTAGTAGGCGCCGACGTATAAGAATCAGCATCGCACAGCATACACGAAGCAAAGTCTCCTGCAAATACATGGATATTATGTTTGCTTTAGAAGAACTAGTAAACATCCCCAAGCTTCTGTAATCATGATTACTTTGAGCCAGTTAAACAGAGGTAGCATACAGACAGTCAAGAAACCAATTATAAATAGTACTTAAAGCTTATATAAAGCCATTGGCCCACAACACTAGTTAAATTTCGAAATGAGAGTTAAAAGTTAGAGCACTGCATATCCCCCATGACTAATATCAATTATTAGAGCGAACATTTCCAATAAAGGTATATATCATGCAATTGTCATCATAAACACACAAAAAACTAACCATACAAATGCATATCAGCACTGCAAATATTGGATCACGTAGTTTAATCAGATTATCAATGCTTGGTGTCATCTTGGCCTTTCCCCACAGTAAACCTAGTGATAAAGCCAACTGAACAACCCTTTTGACTGGCAATAAACGGCAACTTATGCCACAGAAATCTCCAATGTCCAGGCATCAACCATCCCTCCCCTAATTATCCAATCAGTTAAATAACAAAGACAATAGTTGGTGCAGCGAGATAACAAGCTCCATGCAAAATCTAGAGAGAGAAATCGAGAGATCAAAATTGTAGTCATACCAGAGGACCTTCAGGGTCACTTAGAAGTGTGTCCCAGATATGAAGGCTGTCTGCAAAATTGAATTCCTGTGTCAAAAGCAGGGTAATCCACCTAAATGCGTAAAATTGGGGGTTCACCTGTGATATTTATACACAACAGTTAGCATTGCGCTGAACTAATTGCCTTGGCAGGCGGAAAAGAGGGTGAAATTGTGCTCGAGGTGGGGTTGGAGGCTAGAGACAAGTATGAGTCAAGAAATAAAAGACAATAAGGATTTAGAAAGATAGCACCTATATTCTACAGGAAGATCTTTAAATTTTGCAATGGCTTACTTTAGTTGTGATCTCCAGATGACGCCAAAGCTCTTCATCCTGTTCCTTCAGAAGTTGTGACAGCCTAGTAATTGTGGAACGAATTCCCACATTACTGTTGTCAAGTTGCTGGCAGAAATGATCACGAAATCCACTCAGTAACTCAACGAAACAGAAGAATGTGTCGGCTTCAGCAGCAGCCTGCAAGAATTAAATATGGGAAATAATGAAGAAAATAATAAAGCATAGCATAACTTATCATAATGACAAAGGAATTAATCTATGTCATTTTCACAATGTTTATTGGCCATTTAATTGGTCTTGGCTATCTGTTGACAAATAATCATAAAAACTCCATAAACATCGATGCGCATAAAAATTTCTGACTTACCAAGTCAATAAAGCTAAAAAGAACGTGAACCTATTTTGTTTTCCACTAGCTCCATATAAGTTCAAAAATTTTCCAGATGCAAAAGCACCCATCTCAGTTGGACCAACTATGAGACCAAGAAAAACATTACCATTATTAATAAAAGGACTAAGAAAATATTACTTTTAAAGATTCAAACCAGTGAGGCTTGGAGATCATGATCTGTAAACAAAGTTCATTGTGCATCTAAATTGTTCATTTTCTTTATTTTATTTTTGATAAAACTATACTTTCTTCTTTATACTCCAGTCTGAAACATGCCTCTATACTCAATACATAAATCAAAACAATCACTGTACTTTAGTATGGTACTTCGTGTGTGGTTGAGTTTGGCATTGACAAACAACACAGTAATGCACACAGGTAAAAATGCAATGGCACCAAACAGACACTGAAGGGTGATCTTCATACTTCAATAGATTATTAAACTAAGACACTTTTGCAGATTAACTCATATCCAACTTCAACTCTACTTAACCACATACGTGGTCCAACCTTCTGAAAATGTGGAACATTGTTAAAGGCAAGATCCAAGCATGTTAAAGTTAACTATAAAAACTGCATGGAGAGGACAATGAGATCTTCTTACCGCCATTTCCTCATCAGGATCATTTCTGAATACGTAAAATAGAGGTGCCAAGATTTCATTCATCCCTTGAACATATCTTATACCTGGATTTAACTTGGCAAATACAATCAATATGTTTCTCAATGCATCCTGAATATGCAAGATACATATGAGTCAGACACAACTTCAATTCATCTTATAACTCAAGTGAAAAAGAGTAAAACAGTACCTGATTAGATTACAAGGAAGAAGAAGATGTGTACCTGATTAGATTTTGCAAGCTGCGAATCCCCGGAGAAGAAGTGCATATCTGGATGAGTGCGCTTCACATCTCGGTCAATCTGTTCTATGATTTCTGAATCCTAGAAAAAAACCCAAAAAAGAGGTTAAAGGTCAATTAAAACACCATTTCCAGATTACAAGCAAAATGCTATTTCCTTCAGTGATTTTGCACTTCTGTATAAATAATTGCCATCCATGAATCTCTTTGTCTTTCGCTAATGTCAACTAAAAACCAAAAGTCAGCCTCTATGAAAAAAGATGAACTAATTTGATGGTAAGTAGATCAACCAAGCATTTACAATCCATTTAAAGCATTCCACATAAAAGGATGCTAACAATATACCTGGAAGAATTGATTCCAGATGCTACTCTTCCCAAGGCTCAGAGGATGCTCTCCATGAGTTATTTGTGATCTAGACAGCAGACCACTGCTTTCAGATTTTAGCTCATCATTGTCAGAACCGGTGGACTTCTCCAGCCTCCTTGTGATTTCTGACTGACTAGCCACAGAAACATTCAGAAACCCGAAACTCTTACAGAGAAAGGAAAACGGAGAAAATAGCAGCCATGTAAAAAAACACTACTTTCCTAGATGATAAACCAAAACATGTAGAAATACATTATAATTTAAAAAGCATTAATGTTTAAGTGAAGTCTTTTTGTAGTTAGGAGGGATAAAAATGAACTAAAGGAGTGAAAGAAATTGCAGTAGTGTACAGTAAAGTCGCCAAGAGAGAGAGCTAAATTTCACCGTTTCTGTTATCAACAGTTTAGTTCTATGTTCCAGGCACCTACCAATCTCAGTTTTTTGTTCATTTCTTACCCATAAATACTTTTAAAATGCTAATACTTGCTCAGAAAGTATAAAAGTCATAGTTATTTCACAGTTATACACTATATTACCATGAAAAAGGAAAAGAAAATTACTTACAGGATTCATCAAGAGGTCTTCCTTAAAATGCTTGTACTGAGACCGTTTCTTTGCTAACTCCAACAACCATTGCCCACGATCAGGAGGTAAATACCCTAGCAACAGCTGCCACAACAACCAAAAGCCCTTACATCAGTATTAATACAGAAAATAACGCAAAATTTAAAATGCATTTAAGCTAGAAATTCATTCAATTCAGAAACTAAAAGCACCGAAAATCCCACATTCTCAGTTTTATCAGGAAACCAAATAGCAAAAGGAAGGCATAAAAGTAACTACCTTCCAGACAGTAGACCTGATTCCTGCACCATCAGGAATTCCCTGCGACGCAATCCTCCTCAATTCCCGCATATTTACCACCTTCTTTGACAGCTGAAAAAAAAAAGACATACAAATTAAGCAAAAATAAAAGTTAGATAATATAACAGAATTTAAGAAACGGCTAAGAAAACCTCGGTCAAGAGCTGAGCCTGGCGAGAGATATCCTCAGGAGAAACGCCGGAAGAGCCACCGTTTTGATCATTATTATTACTATCGTTGCTACTATTACTATTAACTGGATACCGGCTTTCGGATTTCGGAGGTGTAGGAGTGGACTGAGGTCTTGAGGCTTCGACGGGAGGAGGCACTGGAGCCGGAGGCCGAACAGTTGGCTCGGCAACGGTGGCGTCGGCTGCCGTGGTGGTGGCGGTGGTGGGAGAAGGGGAGTAGCGCTGGAGACGATCGTCGTTGGGAGTGGTGGACCAGAGCGAACTGTTGAGCCAATCAGGTACTCGCTTCTTCACCATTTTCAAGATTGGAATCGAGATTTCCTCTGATAAATTCGTGAATTCGTGAAAAATAAATAGTTTTCGCAAATGTCTTGGGGAAGATTAGATGTGAAAAATCGGAGAATGTTTAATAAGAGACTGATTTCGGAGTCGATGAGGTGAGGTGAAGCTTCTTTCCCCCTTTTTTTTCCCTACGAGGAGAAGAGGAAGAGAAGAGAAAGAGAGAGGGAGAGGAGCTGTAATGAGAAATGAAGTGCCAGAGCGGTGAGGCAGAGAAGTCAATGACCAATGAAGAATTGACAAATTTCTGACCATATTAGTAGTAATAATAATTTAAAAGGGTTATTGAATTTATAATAAATAGGGAAATAATGAAACATTAACTACTTTCTAGTTTCTACATCAAAAATTAATTAATGAGATGAGTTATGACAGAATCTAATTTCATACTTAGTACTGTAATTGTACTATTTAATGCCAAATGGCAAATAGTTATAGACGTCATTGAATTATTATAGTACTGTTTACACTAACATGAAACTTCCCTTTGACATTGACATCAAAATTTCATTTTATTGATTGATGATATATTGAAGTTGAGCAGCTATCGAAGATCATTTTCCATTTTTTCCTCTATTTAATGCCCATTTGTATATTGGAAAATGAATTTCTAAAAGAAAAATTCAATCTCTATTTTGTCTTAATTTTAAGATCAATCACATTTTGAAGTTCATAACACGTCCGTAAATGACAGTCAAATCAGATTGAGTCGAGCTGGACGATTCCATGATCCTTGTTATAGAGCAAAACAACAACCCCAACAGGGGTCAACCAAGCTTGAACTTCACTGGTTGCAACTGAGCCAAGTCGGTGTTTTTTCATTACTTTCTGGACTTGGAAAACTAGATTGATTACTAGCCCACAAGACAAACCCCTTGGTTCCCTCAAGATCACAGCTAGACAGATACCTTTGATGTCTAAGCCATATGAAAAATCCAGCAACAAGAGTTCAGGAGAAGCAAAAGTGAGATTAGCTGTTGCCTTTTGAAATTATGGGGTTGTTTATGCTGGCAGCCACACAAGCACAGAAACATGGGCCCGAGATTGTTTCGGATTGTGGCTTTTGACAATACAACCTTTTTGGTCGTCATGTTTCGCATTATTAAAATGCTTAAAGGAGAAGGTGGGAGCACTTTTGAATGGATATATGCATCAAAATTTCCAAGTGAATCTATGTTCTTCTTTTGGTTGAGTTTTGGGTCCTTTTGCTGATGCAAAAGATTGTATTCATTGGTTTGGTTCTGCTCTAGTTCCATGTCAAATGATTGCCATCAGCTTCAGTAAGATTCATACAATCTAGTTGATCTGGCATATAATTGGAGAAAGTCCATTTTTCATGCTGTAATGCTCTAGTAAACTGACAGGCTAGGGATCATGAAATCTACATGGTTTTTCTAAGATTTGAACCAAACAAGATAATTGTAGGCAAGGAATAGTTTCTCATAATTTAACAACAAAAGCAAATAACTCAGAATTTCTATATTGGGAATTCTGCAGAATCTTTTTGTTTTTTTGGACTTCCAGTAACTAGCACTAGACTACACACATGGATATATCACAATTAACGAATTAAGAATAAAAGAATAATAAAATTAGTGGCTAGATACTGTGGTTTCATGTAGTAGTCTTTCACAAGCTTATTTCACTTCAAATCCTTAAATTGCTCTTTCTGTATTCTTTGTGCTTTAACCCCTTGGAAAGCAAGGCGATCTGTCATAATATCCGGCCAAAGAGATTTGCCTGAATTTCACCATAGCAAGGTGTGCCATGATCCAAGGTTCATTGGTAGGGTAAGTTACCAATGATCAAGTCATACTTCCACAAGGTATAATATAGGATGGAGGTTACCTGCAAACAAGAGAATGATTCAATTAATAGTAGACATTAAACAGATTCAAATATGCACCAAACATCCATTAGTAGTTATTTAATGCCTCTTACATGGGCAGTGTTTCTTAAAAGTTTGCATCATTTTATTCCTTTATATATCTAAGTAGAGTTAAAGGAAGGATTTACCCCAGTTCACATTCGTCATAGTTGTGCAATCTGGCATGTACTTGGTGTGTGTTTGGCCGAGCATGTTTTGGAGGGCCACTCACGATGAACCTTCTCATCAATGTGTAGACCCTTTGAAGGAACTTTTATAACTTGTGAGGGCCTGTCCTTTCTAATTCAAGCCTTAAAATTTATTTTCTTGAATTTTTCTCAGATACAATTTGAGTAATCCTGAAGTACCTGCACAAGAAAGGTCAATTTCATGCTTGGTGTCGTGGATGTGAGGTTGAATATTCAAACTGAATCTGCTATCTAACTTGTATCGTCAAAGAAACGGAACACAATAAATAGGTATAAACATTGAAAACTACCAAATAGAAGCAAAGGATGCATGGTATGTAGGACTTTAGTTTCAACCATTTTAGTAAAATGAAAAAAAAAGTTCAGCAATCAACAAGATAATGGAGGATGCAATCACCTGAAAACATCAGAAGCAGAAGCTGGAGAAAATTGAAAAGAGTATCATAATCTGACAAAATAGATACTATATTTTATACTTTTGTCATGAAATAAGTTAAGCATGAAATATCCAACCACTCATGCAATGAAATTTGCAAAGTTTTAAAGATCCAATAATCTTGCGGTTAGGTTTAAAACTTAGACAATCAGAAGGAACAACTTTTGAGCCAGTGGGACTGGAAGATACCAGTCCACAGAACCATTAAACTATCACCTCTTATCCACTGAGCACCAGTTTCTTCAATTCTTTTCACAACACCCACCCAAGTTAGCATTGGATCAACAATATACATGCTACAAAACAAGATTTGTGTGTGTGTAGCAGTTAGCCACATCCAGCTTTTCCATAAAGAGTTTATTCTAAAGAAACCAAATAAAAAACTAATGTGTTATCAATAACAAAGCATATATAATGCTGTTGGTACTTACCATTTCACCAATAATCTCCACATGAGCAGGCCCCATACTTGAAATGATGGAATCGCTTTATATCTCTCAACACTATCTCTCTTTGGCTCATCTTACTAGCATATTTCATCAGAGAATGGCAATCCCCACAAACGCGTAAGTTCTTCACTATCCTGATGCATGTCCCTGGAAAGGTGCAGATTAAAGCAAAAGCAAGAGCCAATTTCTCACTGTGACTTCCCAGTGCATCTTCCTTCTCTTCTTCCTCGATGTTATGAAGTACCCACCCAGTTTCAGGTGTGTATCCTTGTTCTCTTGCACCAGCCACTATTTCCTCTAATTTCAGGTATATCTCTCTTGCATGCTCATGAGAATGATCACCAGCTACAAAAGAATGCACTTGGCTTCCAACTTCAACATAACTCCACCCTGGATCTTTGCCAACAGCTCGATTCTCCATCAACTTTCTTACTCTCTCTACATCTTCCCATCTCCCTACTGTTGCATAAACATTTGACAAAAAAACATAGCTCCCAGGATGTTTAGGTTCAAGCTGAAGGAGCTTCTGTGACACTAGTTCTGCCATCTCAATATTTTTGTGAGCCCTACAGGCACAAAAAAGTGCTCCCCACGTCACAAAATCAGGACTTATTGGCATCCATTCTATGAACTCCAGAGCTTCATCCAGCCAGCCTGCCCTGCCTAACAAATCAACAACCAATGTATAATGTTTCATAGTTGGCTCAATGGAATAGTCAAGCCTCATGCTGTCAAAGAAGTTAAGCCCAAGATCTACTTGCCCAGAATGCGAGCACGCCGTCAGGAGGGCAAGAAAAACTACCCCATCAGGTTTTATTCCTGCAAACATGGCAAATTTAAGTTTATTCAGAAAGTTTATAATAAATAGTTGAGCTCTTTATAGACTACAAAGTCCAGACCTGAAAACATCATCTTTTTGAAGCATTCGAAAGCTTGCTCATAATATCCATGGATTGCCCAACCCCATATCATGACAGTCCAGGTTAGAATGTCCTTGTCCTTTGTGTCATAAAAAACTTTGCATGCAGATTGGATATTCCCGCACTTTGCATACATATCAACCAAAGCAGCACCAATTGCTTTATTCAACTGAAAACCAGTTTGGAAAACATAGTCATCAATGCGCACTCCAGCTTCAAGTGCACCAAGTTTGGCACAAGCAGAAAGAGCAGAAACAAGAGTAAGATCATTCGGCCTAAAACCGCCCTCCAACATCTTGAAAAACATTGATAACGCCTTTTCATGGTATCCTTTCTGTGAAAACCCATTGACCATTGTAGTCCAAGAAACCACATCCTTCTCCTTCATTTCATCAAAAAGCTCCATTGCTTTATCCAAATCCCCATTTCTCATGAACCCATTTATCAAACTATTGAAAGACCCAATATTCCTCTCAGGCATTGCCTTGAAAAGCTCCATAGCTTTCCCCACATTCCCTACTTTACCATACCCGTTAATCATCACATTCCACAATAATATACTCCCGTTCTTGATTCTTTCAGGACTTTCATCAAACACCTGCAACGCAAAACCAAGCTCCTCAAGTTTTACATACAATTCTGCCAATGAAACGCGAACGAATGAATCGAACTCAACCCCAGATTTGATTATTCTTCCGTGAAGGATCAGACCAAGGCAACGACGACCTAAACAGGCAACGGATTTGAGCACAAAAGGATATGTAAGTTTATCTGGCCGAACTCTATGGCTCAACATGAGAAGAAAATACGAAACTGAAGATTGGAAATGGGAATTGTCCGTTAAGCCGCGGAGTAATGCGTTGAAAAGGAATATGCTTTTGTGGTGGAAGTGGTTGAAAACCGAGAGGGCGTAAGGGATGGACTTGAGGGAAGAAGAGACTGAGATTAAGAGAATGGTAAGGTTGGTGCTGGAAGATAGGTTGCGGCGGAAGATTTGGGCGTGAATTTGGCGTAGCTGAAGGATGGTTTTGGAGGATTGGATGAGAGAGGTGAAATGGGTTTTGAGGGTATCTGGCGATGATTTTGAGATGGGAGGTTTTGTTTTTCTGAAGGAGGATCCTGATGATGACGACAACGAAGAGCCACTGGAAATAGCAAGTTTAGTTTTTCTGATGGATGATGATGATGAAGAGCCGTTAGCGATGGGAAGTTCTGTTTTTCCATAAAAGGATGCTGATGATGATGAACCATTAGAGATGGGAGGTTTTGTTTTTCCGAAGGAGCATCTTGATGACGATATCGAAGAGCCATTGGAGATGGGAAGTTTTGTTTTTCTGAAGCAGGAGGATGATGATGAAGAGCCATTAGCAACGGCAACTTTCGTTTTTCCGAAGGAAGAAGATGTCGATGATGATGATGATGATGGAGAACCAGTAGAGTTGGGAGGTTTTTTGCTTGTGATAGAGGAGGATGAAGACTTGGTTTTGGCGCGAGAAGAGTTTCGTTCAAAGAGAAGCCGAAGACGTTTCATTTCGAGTGGCTGACAAACAGGAGCCGATTGACTTTATGCACTAGGAATGAGTTTCGAAAGAAATGGCGACCGAATTAAAACGAGAGATTGTAGAAAAGTTGAAAAGGGACTCCATGTTCATAGCGGCCATATAAAAGCTTGATCACTCAAAAGGCACTATAAAAGTCAAACAGCAGTTAGGTTTTAACCGCTGGCATGTCTTTGGAAACTGATATATAGAGGTCATAAACTACTCACACTCGCTCCGGAACCTGATTTCTAAGAAGAAATAAGGTGAACGAAAAAATGGAAGCATGTAAGGCAACAGCACATCTGAATTCGTGAACCATTAGCCAGAGCTACTAAGATACGGGAAGTTATGACTTGTATGAGCTCGGTTTGTCCAAAGCTGAACTCATAAAGAACAGCATAAATATCATAATAAGCCCAAGAAAACACTAAATGTAGCCAACAAAGAGAAAGATGTATCGACTTTCCTTTTTTCGATTGAAAGAATATTTTACAGTTTAATTTATGAATCTAATTTCAACTCTAAAGTACCCCGAAAAAGGGATTGTTTATTGCAGAGTTCAGCTCAGATCCGGCCGAGTTCAGCACTTGCATATCAACCTTGTCCCTTGAGAGATACAGGAACTGGTCTCCTTCAACTCGCTCAAATCCGCAGATCTCGAAGAACTCGACACCTCCTTGTAGAGAACCAACTCTATCCTGTTAATACAGCAGAATGAAACAACATAAGACCAGAATCAGAATGACTTGACCAATATGATTATGAAATCTGTGCATTTTAATCTTAAACTTTAAAAGGTTAATTGCAAGGGCTTCAGAAAATAAGTGTGACGAGAACATATCAGATTGGGAGAGATAGAGAGAGGAGGAGGAGAGAGAAAACAATCATGCCTATACTATATTTCAACAAAGTTTAAATATGTATGATTAATGATGCATATAATAGATTTCGATGTAAAAATCGCTTACATCATATGATTTTTGGTTCAAATGTTTACCTGGAAAGTTTGATTATTCAGTCTAATTTTTCTGAATTTCTCCTCATCAGGATTCCTGGCCACGTTTCCAATATATGTAAGAAGAGTCTGGAATGCTCTCTTCACTTTCGCATCATCATCCTAGTCCAAATGGAAAGAAAGAAAATGTTAGTTCAAGCCAATAATCTGCTCAAAGGTGCTGTAACCTTTTAACTTAAAAGTCACATAATTTTATGGCATGGAAAGAAAAACAGGAGTACCCTGGAACAAAGTTATAAATAAGAGGCACATGATACTCCATTAAGAAAAGTAAAGACAGTAGGCTACTTTTAGTGGGAACTAAATGTGTAAGAATGGGTGATTGCCTCATGCAATTGCTAATTAGCAATATAGAAATGAAGGTGATGCAGCCTAACTATTTGTATCAAAAGATTTTCTTTCTTTCGACCTTTTATTACTGCCAAAGTTATATTATGCTGAAAATGTTGACCAAATGAACCATTATTCTACCATACCCTTTGACAAAAGGTGAGTTACACTTATTTTGAGATTGATGTTTCATAGAGTAAAAATCATTTTACAATCTAGGAAGGTATGGATCAAAATATCCCTTCTTTCGTGATATCATTTTCATTTTTCAATCATATATTTTACATCATGTGTATCTATATACACTTCTACTTGGAATTTTGTCCTTTTAGGAGCCCCCACCTTATTCTATTACCAGCCTAAATAACATTAAGGCAATGTATGTCCAAATACTGAATGACACCAGAGAAAAGTGCTAGAAATCAATCTAAAAGAAAACATGGATAATACCTGGGATTCTAAAATGTCAATAAACAATGATCAAGATAAAAAAATTTTATTTACCTTGTGATTTTGCTTGAGAGATCGCAAGCACTCTCGCATTTGCTCTGCCTTTGTAGCAGGCCTAACTGGCAACGAGCTCTGCAATACGGAAACAAGGAGTTGTACAATTGAATAGCACTTAAATAAAGAGAAATTCTGAAGAACACTCTCAAGAAATTTTGAATTATAGCGATAAGTGCATAGCTATTAAGAGAGGCTATTACCTTTTTCTCCTCCACAACAGGGGCAGTTGCAGAAGGTTTTGCAGCTGCAGGATCTTCTGGTGGCAGCCCAAGCCTACGCCTTCTCTCCGCCTGGGAGACATATGTAAATTTGTTTACCATACCACAATAGGGGCTCAAGTAACCATCAATGGCCTCTTTAAAACAACATGTAGTAACTATGGTACAAGTATAAAGTAAAAATAGCAACATAGTATTCTTGATGTTGTTTGTGCTAGCTGCTAAATGAGATCAAGTTATTAACAGTGGTGGAGAAAATGGAGAAATAAAAAAATAATTAGAACCTTGTCTTCCTCCAATTTCTGACGAATCTTTTCCCTAGCTCTTTTCTCTTCCTCTTTCTCTGCTTTCCGCAGGGCCAACAAACTGAGAATGCAAAAAAAGAACAATGAACAAAAAATCATCCAATGAAAAATTAGATTAAATCATTGCAGACAGAAAAATTTATACATAAAGCACAACTATAGACAAGAAGAAGAACCGTTTTCTCTCATTTTCCTCTTCCATACGCTTTGCTGCCAACAATTCCTTGCCCACTCGAACCCTCTCCTGAAACAATAGTGAATTGTGTCACTGACATGGAAAATGATTTATGAGGCAGAATCAAGATACACCATGCTTCACAAAATGCTGAGAGACAAAGAGACAAATATAGCACACAAGAGATGGAAAAGCAGTCAGGCAAGAAGTTACAAGTGAGCAATAAAATAAATGCAATAAAGAACAAGACATCGAAAATGATACCCAAGAAAACTGTACAGTCAGTCAATGCAATTTCAGATAACATGCAAAGAAAATAATTATACAGAACAAAAGCCAAAGCTTCATCCCCACCAATATACTAAAACATCAATAATCAAATTCTTTCAAACATTGAAATAGAGAACAATAAAATAAATAAATTAATCAACCATTAAACAGCAGATTGATATGACATGAGATAGAAGCACCTTTTCTTTTTCTCTTTCCATTATCTTCTCCTCTTCTTCTTTCTTTTTGCGAGCTCGCTCCCTATTAATTACAAGAATGATAGGTATGAAACAGGAGAATAATGTTCCATAGACAAAGAAATGTCTAATCACATCTTAAATATATCTGAAGTGTGTCACAGTCCTTCAAAAAAGACATGCAGAACTTTGAAACTTCTCACAACATAAAATTCAAAAAGACATAGGATGCCAAAGATCTGCAGCTTAGGAGAATACTCAAGGTTTAAATATATTCTGCGATACTGAAGAATGCAACTTATAAACCATACCTTAGCTCTTGTGCTTTGAGCTTCATCTCTTCTGGTGTGAGAGAAGGTTTAGGTGGCTCAACATTTTTGTTGACAGGTACCTGAAAAACAAATTCAGTTGAAAAATCCACATAAGTAAAAGGGAAATATCTCACAGCCAAATGGTGACAAGCAACCCACCCTACCCTAATATGACCTTATCAATACTTGAGGGACTAGGGATGGGTTATAGCTTTTAGATACAAACCCACCATACACTCCAGGGTGCAAAGATTTCATACCATGGGCATCTGATCTATGTCTGGGTCAGTCTCATGTTCAACCACCCAGTTTACAGCAGCCTCAAGGCTAGCATTACCTGCACAAGTGAAACCACTATTATACATCAGCAAAAACTTCATGAGCTCACACCTCTGTCTATAACTTGAGATGAACACACTATTATCCATCTATGTGTTTGTAGCATCAATATAAATAACTTCAATCACAAAAAGATTTCGTTGTTACTAGTAAAAGAAATTTTAAAACAGAATTTCATTTCTTAAAATTTGAAAAAAAGAATAAAAGAAAACCATTTTAAAGGCAATCTTATGCAAAGAAAATATGTTGTATTGTAGGGTTAAAGCATTTTATCATGGAGATGAACATTGAGCAAACACATTATTACATGGCAAAATTCACTACCCACCATTTACATTCCAACACAAAAAGTATAGAATCCTGCGGGATAGTGACAGAAGAAAAAATGGTAAACTGCAGCACTTCAAGAAGAATTAAATGGCTTTACCAGAAAAATGGAGTGCACGGGTTGCTCGTGCAGTAGGGAAACCCATCGCTTCCAGTTCTTCAAGCAGCTTTTTATCAACCTCTGGCACAACCATCTCTATTACGACAAGAAAAATAGAACAATTAAATCGTAATGATATATATCAAGCGCAATGAAACCAGTTATTGTCCACTCAACTTTAATGGGTTACAAGAAGCGAAAACCTACATAAGGAAAGCCTAGAATCACGTAGAACCATGACTTATCCTAGTCCTAACACCCAGCAGCATTGGATAAAAGATTTTACAGTAAAATATCAGCAACATCAATTATCCCAAAAAAATTTATGCCATCAAGATAGAGCTTGACAAAAAATGCTTTAGCTATCATAGGCTCATGGCATTACAAGGAACATCAAATTGTTCTAAAACACATGAAACAGAACGAACAAAAAATCAAGTCATCCTGAAAAGCTGCATAGCCAAAAACGGAACATGGATATGCAAAATACTTAAACCTAAAGTATTTTTTTCTACTTTAGTAGAAGAAGAGAATCCATTTAAAAAAACCGCACTTTCTGCATTAAAGTAAGTTCGATTCTAAATGAACCTTCATAAAAGGAGAAATCAATACATAACAACTGCTCATTAACATTCTAAATAAACTTCAAGTGCAGATGTACCTTCAGACTGGCCACTGCTATCTACACCAACAGTCTCCTCTGAGTCTGTAGCTACCTTGGGAACCTCCAAACTGATTGGTTTTGCTGTCTCCAAAGTCTTGTCCACAAACTCAGTATGCCCTGTTCTTTTTGTATGCAAATCACTTTCCTTCAAGATGAAATAGAAGCAAAGCTCCACCAATCAAAGAAGTGCAAATTCAAATTGCATAATTCTATATGCCAGAGAATAATATGGTAGAGTTGTAAACCATCAGAGATTCCATTTCAGAACATAAAAGCTACCTTAAAAGATCAAGAGGCAGATTTATTTCATGGGAAGCAAACTTTCAAGCTCATCTAGAGATGGATCACAAATTCACAAACACTATAGGAAGGAGGCAGCTTCCACAGATCAAAACCCCAAAATTTATCATAGCCTTCATTCTAATTATCCACATTCTAATAACAAAACTTCAACATTCCCCTAATCCCACAAATGCCAAGCCCTTAGAGATTCAATTCATCACAAAAGCCAAGCTTTCAAGCTAACCCCCTAATTCAACAAAAATATGTAAAACTTCTAAATAAAATCAATTCGGCAGAAAAGCATGACTTCCAATTTATAGCCAATTCAATTGAAAAGAAAAATTTTCATGCTAAACCAATTCAATGCAAAAAAAAAAAAATCAATTCCAACTGAATTCGGCAGAAAAGCAAACTTTCAGAATTAACCCAATGAGAAAAAGGGCAAAACTTTCGAATCAAACCCAATTCAATAAAAAACCAGCGCTTTCAATTTAAATTAAATTCAATAAAAACAAAAACCAAAACTTTGCAATCAAACCCAGAGCAGAGTAAGTGAAAGTGATGATATACTGTTTTGGATCGGCATGGTTTGCCACAAGCGGAGCAAACAAGATTGAGAACAGCTTCAGTTGACTCGGAGAAGTTTGAATGGGAGGTGAGCTCGGCATGCTCTTGGGCTTCCTCCACAGACTTCAGCAGCACCCCACAATCCCCACACATCAGCGACACCCCCGCCATTGCAATGAAGATGATCTGGATCTTAGGGGAGAAAGATTTTTATTCACCAGCTGAGGAGATTTTAGACCTCGTTAGGGGGCAAAAGGTGTTTGTTTTATATTGACAAACAAATAACGATAATAAGCTTGTGCAGGGTACACAACACAGTCGAACATGAAAGTTTTTCTTATATATAAAAAATAAATTTAAGAACTTTATTTTTCTTTTCTTCAAAAAGAAGAAAAGGACTCTTTTTTTTTTTTGTGACAATCCAATGAATCGTAATTTACATCGAAATCAAAATCAAATTAAGAGTTTAAGACCCTGTATTGTAGGTGGTTTAGGTGCTTTAAGAAAATTTAAGGACTTAATTGATTATTCTGAATAAGTTAAAGGACTGTTTTATATTTAAACCTTTTTCTATTACCGCAACTTGTCATTCTCCGTCAAACTGTTGACTTTCCCTAAACAAAAGCCACTAATTGTTTTAGGTCTTTTTACCCCCTGAATTTTCCCTCGCAAACAAATTTTCCCGAGAAAATGATGCGATCGTCATGAAAAAGCAAAGAAACCTCTAATTGGGCGAGACGCAGGACGATGAGGTCGACCTATGACCTCTTCTTGAACTTAGAGAATCGGAACCTTTCCTCTTCAATTCTTCATGGAAATTCGAGAACAGCAAGATCGAGACAAAACCCTAATTACGGACGCGAAGCAAATCAATGCAGCAGAAGGAAATGCGAAAGTAATTGAATGGGAAGATTTCGAGCATGAGCTTGCTAGATTGTGGAGTTTAACTTCTGCCCTTAAAGAAGCTAATGAGAGGAAGCAAAGTCTTCAAGAAAAGCTTCAGGCCTTTATTCAGGTAGCTTCTTCTTATTAATATTCCGTTAAAAAGGAACTTTTTTTCTTTGGATAAGTATGTTTATTTTCGCAAATCGATTATGGGGTTTTTGTTTGTGACCTGAATTTGAAGAGAGAAAAAGGTTTCGATGGGGATGGAAATTTGGGTATCGCTTATTGTTTGGCTGGTAGTCGCTTTGAGTGAAGAGATTAAAGGCCATTGCTGAAATTTTAAAATGTGTAGTAATAAGCTTCTGGTGTCTACATTTAAATTGATGACTAGGTGGGGCAGTGTAGGTTTTGAAATTGGTAAAGCCAGTCATTTTTGTTTAGAATATAATGAGTTCAGTTGGTTGCTCAAATGCCTCATCTAGGAAATGAGAAAGAAGAATTTCAAGTTAGCTTTACTGGGAAAAATGTATAAGACAATTTCCATGGTCAATGGAACTTTTTCCGTAACAAAGTCATAAAAATATTCAATCCAAGTAGTCTTTCTATTTTTAAATGAAACCAAAATGATGATGTTGATTTGCTTTTGCTTCATTATCTTCCATTGACCTTCTATCTGCTCTTTGAAACAGTAAGACAAACTGATTGCTTTGTTGCATTTTTATGTCCATTATCACCTTTATCTTCTTCTCTTTCCACCACTTCTCCTTCATCTCGAACCTAATGAGCTAGCCCGCTGATTAGCGGGTCGGAACATTGCTGTGCAGGTAAAAAATGAGTCATTGAATCAGCTGAATGAGCTTGAGGAAATGCGTGAGAGGCTAGAGGCGAGAAAATTAGTGTTAGGAAACATGTCAGAGCGTTATAAGGTTGCAAAAGAGGATGTTAAAAAACAGGAGGAAATGCTTAGTACTGAAGTGAGATCATTGCTGGTTGCTGGTACCTCGCTTTCTGTAGCAAGGAAGCGATTGCAGGTGACGTAGTTTTATTCTTCCTTAAATGTCAATTGTTTTTCGGAATTTCATTTGATGTTTCAAGGAAGGTTGAATTTGTAATATTTTAGATTTTTTTAGCAGTTAAGCTTTAGATGTTAAGACTTCCCTGCCAATGCAAAATCTCTATCTCTCAGATTCTCATCTTATCAATTCCTTTGAATGGTTATGGATTACCCCTGTCTTGCTTTTATTTTTTTGCCTATGTAATGGTTCTGTAGGATTTCAGGCATGTCATGATTGATTGTTGGATGTTTTTATTATAGGAATCAAATAGATTACTCATGGAAGAAAGGGGTTACATTAAGCTCAAAAATGTGCAGAGGAAGCTTCGAGCAAGGCAACAATATATGATATCACAAGTTTCATTACTCTATCCTGTAAAGATCATGGTTGGACCCGCACAAGAGCAAGAACTTGAATCCTATCCAAGCAGTAGTGGACTAGGTAAAATGCTAGTAGTTTTGGGTTAATAAACCTTTTTGCAATAAAGCTCAATATATGGTTTTAATTGGCAGTCAATCTCCATGTACTCGATATATCTTCCTGTTTATTTTGTGGTATATTGTTATATTCTTTGTTAATTTTATCCTCCTTTATATCATATATCAGTGAGACTCCTACTGGTGCATGGTATTTTCGCTATCTTGTTTCTGTGCTTGAAATTTCTGATGTTTAAAATGATTAGAGGAAAAATATGTCAAGAAGAGCTGGATGTGTTTGTTTTTTGGTGATTATTGACTACTAGTATAAGCTCTTCTTGCTTGTTAACTGTTCTATCTTGTGACTTGCTGGAAATTTTCTGTTAATGGGCATGCCTGGGTTAGCATTTCCTTTGGTTTCAAATATGGTTGGTTCGAGTTGATGTTTTACTGGGGGAGAACTGAGGCATGTGAGTTTTTTTAAGATTTGTCAGCTGGCTGAGTCTTTTATGTTTCCTAAACAACTTAAGGAGTATGATTACTGATCCTTCCACCCTTCTTTCAGTTATATAGATTGTATACTTCACTTGTACCTCAGTTTTTCCTTTTTAGCAGCTATTTATTCTCATTATGTATCAAATGAATTATTTATATGCTCTGGAACATTATGGAAATTTGGATATCTTTTACTTTGATGCTTGGTGTTATATTGAATATTGTATTGACTTCCATGCTGTGTGAGCCTGCTGATGTTTTGCAAGATTTCTATTCAAGAAATGGTGCTGCCTGGTGATGTGCTTATTGTGAGTTCCTTTTGTTGTTGTCTTCACCAGGGAATTCTTCTGAATCTAAGCCCATTAATCAAGGATCCTTGACGATTTTAGGTCTGCATCTCACCATGCTTCCTTTTACGAAGATGAGTTTTTTCACTGACAAAAAGGAGGTTCAGAGTTCTGCAACTGGATTAGGATACGTTGCACATGTGTGTTCTGTTTCTTTGCTTAATATAAAGTTACCTTTTTGTAAAAATTTGTTTTTTTTAGTCATTTAGCTGAAGTTATTGAGTTTTTTTTTTTTTATACCACTGGACATCCCTGTAGTTATTTTATATTGCTGGGATGGCAATGTGGTACGTTGGGCAGAAACTTGATAGCTTTATACCTAACTGTTCTTTCTTGTTTCACCCTCATTTGCAGGCTGTTTCACTAATTGCATCCTATTTACAAGTTCCCTTGCGTTATCCTTTGCACTTGGGTGGTTCACGGTCATATATTAACGACTATGCTCCTTCAGCAGAGCCTACATCTTCTGATTTATCAGGGAATACAGCACTTACTGCAAATGTAAAGCCTGCAGAATTTCCATTGTTTCTAGAAGGTCAAGACACAACAAGAGCAGCATATGCTTTATTCTTGTTAAACAAGGTCAGTTTTCACATAATATATACTATTATTTATTTTTGGGAATTATTCTCCTTTGGCCTTTTCTGTTAATGTACATTATTGGATTCAGGCCAATGTGAAGTTGGCTTTGATCTTTACCACTACTATAAGATGCTCTGCACCTTTCTGCCATCTTAGTGGACTAGTCTATTAACTTTCACGACAGCTTCGAAAAAGTGTGATTTCTCTTCGGCCTTTACAACCCAGTTTGTCTTGAGTAGTGGCTATTCATGCTTTGTCATCACCATTATTGTTGTCGTCTTTGAATTATTCAGTATAAATTGGATTTATTTTGATCCGGTATCACCAGATAGACTCCTAAGACTGTCTCTAAATTTCAACTGCCACATCAGAGTGTCACAGAAGTCCTTTTTTTGAATGAGTTGAGTTGAAGATTATAGACTTACTTGAAAAAGTGTGATGATAGGCACATCTTACATCCAAAAGGAGGTGTGAAACTCAAATTCCATTCTCCATACTCAACCAAAAATTTGTTCATTAGTGTAATTAGAGTATGGGGATGAATTCATTAATGCAATTGTTTGTTGAGATTCATTGAGACTGAATTCATTTGAAGTGCTTGTTCAGATGCACAACATTTGAGTTGTCTGTCTGTCTGTCTCTCTTTTTTTTTTTAGGCTCTTCTTTTTTGAATGAATTCGGTCTTTTATTTGCAGGATATAGAGCAACTTTTGAATTTCATCGGTGTCAAGAGTTTAGGACCACGACATGTATTAGCAAATTTGAAGGAGCTGCTGAGGACCGTCCAATCTTCAGAATACATAGATACCTGAATTTTGATTTTTATCTAGTTCAAACTGTAATTAGCTACTTACAACACATTGTAAATGGACGACTTTGTATTCTTTTCACGGGTGCGAATTTTTAACCAAGCACCTTTCATAAACCTTTCAAAGGATCACATTTTTGGTTGCTAAAACTCAAGCTTAATTAGAGTGGATTCGTAATTAATGAGCAGATTACTTTCTTTGCTTTTGCGTTCAATTTGGGTTTGGCCATACGATATTCTATTTAAATTTTTGTTTTCTTGATAAAAGTATAAGTTGAGATGCCATAATATATAAACGTTGTACTGCGACATGATAATGAAGTTCTTTAACCATGAATCAAACTTTGGAGGATTACCCAAATTGTGTTCCCACTAAAAGTAGTAAAGGACTCGGAATTGAGTACTGTGAATAGAAAAAATAAGGTGAGAGAGTTTTCTATTTAGAGTCTAACATAGCTCTTATATTGTGATTACCGGTTTTCAAGTCTGAAAATGTAACTTACGTGGCTGTATTAAATTTAAAGATGAAGTACAAGTTTAATTTACTAGCAAAATTTTCTTTTGAAGACTTTGATCAATGGAATTAGATGCCCCCACTAGGTTAAAAACATATAGAAAAAAAATTTAGGACGAAGTTTGGTTGCCGCACTACTACTAGCACTAGCACTAGCACTAGCAGCAGCACAAAATCAAAGGGGAAGACGCCTAGGCATGACGTGGCTGTCTCTTGTATTCCCAGTTCCACCTCTAGGGCCTTCGCCGTGCACCTATATCCCAGGCTATAAAGGAGGACCGCCTTGTTACAATAATCCAGTCATCGGTATGTTTAATGTTAAATCAATTGAATAAGAAGCTTTTGTTTTGCCTGCCTTTTCAGGTAGTCTATCTTTCTGCTTGGATATTGCTAAAGAATTAAACTAAAAACAATATATACAAAGGGTTTGACAATGGAGAAATTAAAGAAAAAAAGGGTAAGGAATAAATCGGAAATCCCCTGCTTTGGTTCTAAATTTAGTCCCCACATTCTAATTTTGTCCTCGACATTGACAATGACTTTTTTTTTTTTTTTCATTCGAACTTCTCAAACATATACGCTTAAGTAGAAAATTGTCTAAATTATTCAAATCAATGGAAAACAGCATATAAGGATACGAGTGCTGCATTTTCCTTGCTTTTTTTTTCAGCAGAATATTTAATTAAACTTAATTACTACTAATCTAATTGGTAATTTGCATTTGTTGTGGTTGCAGGCAACAGCGCAGGGAAGCATCCATAATACTATATATACAGTACTTTCATTGGGAGGAATATATATATATATATATATATATATATTTCATATATATAATAAAACCACTCTAAAGTTTTAATTAGCTTATTTATATACATATATATATATATTTCATATTTATAATAAAACCACTCTAAGGTTTTAATTAATTAGCTTATTTTTGTATAATCTCCCGACTTGTATAATCAATAACATTGATGCTCATGTTGTCATCAACTGTCACCAAGGAATTACGGCTACAAAAATTAGTTAGCCATAGGCTTTGGTATCTGTGTTTTATTAATTACTACTGATTTGTTTTTGTATTTTTCCTTTAATCCTAAATTTGTTTTATTACTTACAATACATCGTAAATGGACGACTTTGTATTCTTTACACGGGTGCGAATTTTTAACCAAGCACCTTTCATAAACCTTTCAAAGGATCACATTTTTGGTTGCTAAAACTCAAGCTTAGAGTGGATTCGTAATGAATGAGCAGATTACTTTCTTTGCTTTTGCGTTCAATTTGGGTTTGGCCATACGAGATTTTATTTAAATTTTTATTGTTTTCTTGATAAAAATATAAGTTGAGATGCCATATAAACGTTGTACTGCGACATGCTGATGCAGTTGTTTAAATATGAATCAAACTTTGGACGATTACTCAAATTTTGTTCCCACTGAAAAATAGTAAAGGATTCGGATTTGAATATTGTAAATAGAAAAAAATAAATTGGGAGAGTTTTTTATTTAGAGTCCAACATAGCTCTTATAATACGATTACCGGCCAGTTTTCAAGTCTTATGAAAGGAAAATAATAATTCAAAGAGAGTTTTTTCGGTTTAAGATTTAAGCTATAGCTTGTCTAATGTGATTACCCGTTCTTGGAGGGTTTATATATCTTAGAAAAACAGTAAAAGAAAATGTCAAATACCTGGCTGTATTAAATTTAAAGATGAAGTAGAAGTTTAATGAATATGACGTTTACGCCTTTATTTACTTGTTAAATTTTCTTTTGAAGACTTTGATCGATGGAACTAGATGCCCCCACTAGGTTAAAAATAAAGCATAGAAAAACAAAATTAAGACGAAGTTTGGTTGCCGCACTAGCACCAGCATCAGCACAAAGTCAAAGTGGGTGACGCCTAGGCATGACGTGGCTGTCTCTTGTATTCCCAGCTCTATCTATGCATGGCCAAGATGATATATTTTGGAAAACCAAAATGGAGGAACATTTTGGAAACCAATATTGATATATTTTTCCATTATTATTCTTTTCTTTTTCTATTGGATTAATATTGAATTCTTTATTTTTCACATAGAATATAGCATAAAATACATTTCTAATGGATTGCATATATTATTATGCTTTCCACCAAAACTTTCTCTCTATAAACCTTTGGCATCAATGCTTCAATCCTCATCCAGATCGAGCAACAATCAGAAGAAATCCACAAACAAAAGAAGAAGAAGAAGAAGAAGAAGAAGAAGAAGAAGATGGCCAAGATGGCTAAGCTGGTGCTAATTATGATGATCTTAGTCTTGCTGATTTTGAGTCTTAATATGGTGGCATTGGCAGTAGGAGATACGAAGAGTAGTAATAAGGTGCCCAACAGAGCTCCAGTTCCACCTCCAGGGCCTTCGCAGTGCACATATATCCCAGGCTATAAAGGAGGACCACCTTGTTACAATAATCCAGTCATCGGTATGTTTTAAATCAATTGAAAGAAAAGCTTGTTTTGCCTGCCCTTTTGAGGTCTCCATCTTTCTGCTTGGATATTGCATGCTAAAGAATTAACAAACTAAAAACATGTACACAAAGGGTTGGACAATGGAAATTAAAAAGGAAAAAAAGGGTAAGGAATAAATCGGGAATCCCCTGCTTTGGTTCTAAACATAGTCCCCACATTCTCATTTAGTCCTCGACATTGACATAATAACAATTGACTTTATAGTCTCTTTTTAATTTTTTTTTCATTGAACTTTCCAAACATACAGTAAGTGGAAACTTGTAAATTATTTAAATAAATTGAAAACAGCATATAAGGATACGAGTGCTGCTTGTTCCTTGCTTTTATTCCATCATAATATATTTAATTACCACTAATCTAATTGGTAATTTGCATTTGTTGTGGTTGCAGGCAACAGCGCAGGGAAGCATCTATAATACTACATATACCGTACTTTGATTGGGAGAAATATATATAATAAAACCACTCTAAAGGCATTTTTGTTATATCAAATTGGATTAAATACGATGAATGAAAAAATTACAATGTAATTTGTAATGTAATTTTATAATATTTACATAAATTTACATAAGTTTGCATTGTGGGAATGATTATTTATATGATGAGACAATCATCTTCATTTTTAGAGGATTAAGTTATCTAATAAATAATCCTCCTCACAATACAAATCTATATCAATACTATAAAACCACATTATAAATAATATATAATTTTCCTCATCATTCTATATATCCAATCCAATCCGGTAATATACCTAAAGCTTTAATTACTATAGCTTATTTTGTATAATCTCCCTACTTGTATAATCAATAACATTGATGCTCATGTCATCAACTGTCACCAAGGAATTACAGCTACAAAAATTAGTTAGTTAGCCATAGGCTTTGGTTTTCCTTTTTAATCCTCCCTAGACACAAGGATATATAAAACTTGCCCCTGCATATCATTCTAGCTACAATAACTTAGTTACTTGATTAAAGATATCAATCTTGGCTACAAAGTCATGAATCATGATCCCAAAGGTGAAAGTGAATATGTAATCAATACAGTACAGAAAAATCCATATAAATGAAAACTAGAAATTATTATTATAAAACGAGATAATATGTTCATCAATATATACAACTAATTTGGAACATAAATTTATTCTCATGTAGTAGAAAAAAAAAAAAGCTACTGCTTTCTTTTAGTTCAAAAAGCTATACTCTCTTCTGGTTGTCCTGCTATAGGGCGAAACCAAACTTTCTACATATAAAATCCATTTGGTGAAAGAATGAGCACGTTTATGGGGATAAAAATTAGAAACAGATTCATCTTTTGAATTGTATACAATAAGCTCGGTAGGACCTGGAACTATCACCAGTCTACCGTCCTTGGAGTAACATAGCGGTGGTGGACAAGGATTGTAAGGGTACTCTAATATGTTATCCACAAATCGTTTGGGTTCAATGGTGACGAAGTTGGTCCAAGACTCTTCAACACCATATTCCTTCACAGCCATACAGAATAGCGTTCGTTGTCAACCTGCGCTATGCATAAGCATCCTTGCAATACGGATATTCCTGCAATTCTGTCGGGATCAAAACCCACCTTAGGAAGCATCAGCTCCCCAAATTTCTCCTCGCCCAAATTGAACGAAACGATACGATCATTGCACTTTAACGCTCTCCAATGCAGAGCCCCACTCACATGGATTGCGAACAATGTTGATAATCCTATAAATGTTGAAGGCACAGATGAAGGGAATTCCAGCAATCGTTTTTCACTGAAAAAATGTCAACTAAGACGGCCCCATTGTCTCGGCCTTGTTTGCGGGTCTGTTCCTCTACTCTCACAATTTTGTGATCTCCGTTCGAAATATCATAGCCGAATCCATAAGAAATATTTGGACAAGATCGCAACCACTTGCGGCGGAACAATTTCCGGCCATCTCCGGTGAAGGGATTCAACAAAACGAACTACGTCGCTTTGTAAACCATACAGAGCAAACCATTACACGAGCCAACAATGGCACGCTCGCTCCCCAGTAGTGGATGCTCAAACTTGATCGGTTTAGGTTGACCTCGACCGTAAAAATAGATACCAAGAATATTGTATTCAGCTTGAGGCAAAACAGCCTTGTAAAGAGTTTTGTCTACAGAGTAGCATAAATATTTATAATTTTCTGAACTTTGGGACTCTTGGATGGCTAGCTTGGTGAGAAATCGAGGATCTGTTAAAGAAGAACACAAAGACCGGTTTACACACGTGAATCGAGCCAATGATTTGGGCGGCAATCTCACAAATATTTCCATGACGAAGTCCTCGGGAAAAAATTCTTTCCACTGGGCAAATTTTCCTTTCACGATCTGCTGCTTCCTCGATGACACATTTTCAAGGTTTCCAGCCTTCCTCTTCACCATGGTTTTCAAACTCTTTCCCTCACGACGGCTGGTTTTCAAACTTTCTGTCTGTTTAGAGATCGATAGGATTTTATTACAAAAACTAGGGTTGATTCCAAAGAAAAAGAGAGAGGACTACTTCGATAATCGTTTAATTACCCCTTTATGAAATTCTGTTACTTATAATAATTTTTAAAATTACAATTAATGATAAGATTTATAATTATTTCATAAATTTAATTTCTAGTGTTTTCAAATTTCAAATGGCCGAGGGAGGGTCAATAGCGGCCGGCCAGCATGCTGGTTGAATTAAATTATATGATACAACTGTTTGATTGACAATTTGACTGTGTACGATGATCCAACGTCTTGATGTGGACAATGGACACATATACTTCACTTTAAGCCATCTGAATAGGGCTGGGCTAATGTTAAGTGATGTATGTACATGATGTTGGGTCCATGGATGGTAACCATCTTGATCTCATCATCATGTGCATACATACATTGTACATTTGATGTGTAAATATGTGGATTTCGGCACGCAAGAAAGAAGATTTCCCTGTCTTAATTAACGAGACTTACCATGCTATATAGTTATTAATAATTGCTTTGAAATTTATGGTATTAATTTCAATTAATCTAATTAGGGATTCTCCTCCTCTAAATATCTATATAATCCACTCTGCTTTAGTTTATTTCAATTCAAGCTACAGCTTGCTAGTAGTCAAAGCTTATACTAGTATTATATATTGGAGATGAAACTTTGTAAGTCATTTTTCTTGCTATATATTTCAATTTTTGTACAAACTTTAAATTTCAACCACTCTGGTTGTTTCGCTGAAAATCTGAACGGAGGTAATTCATTGAATCAACTGAACGAGCTTGAGGAAAAATGCAAGAGAATCTAGAGGCGGGAAAAGTAGTGTTGGAAAACATGTCAGCGCGTTAAAAGGTTGCAAAAGAGGATGTTAAAAAAGGGGAGGAAATGTTTAGCACCAAAGCGAGAATCATTGCTGGTTGCAGGTACCTCGCTTTCTGTAAGCAAGGAAACGATTGCAGGTGAAGTTTAGTTTTATTCTTCCTTAAATGTCTATGGTTCTTTGGAATTTCATCTGATGTTTCAGGGAAGATTGAATTTGTAATATTTTAGGATATTTTTTCTGCAATTCATCAGCTTTAGATGTTACACAATCTTCCCTCCAATGCAAAATCTCTATCTCTCAGATTCTCGTTTTATCAATTCTCTTGAATAGGTTATGGATTATTCTGGTCTTGCTTTTAGTTTTTTGCCTTATTTTTTATGTAATGGATCTGTATTTCAGGCATGTGTTCGAAAAATGAAGAGTGGGACAATCCCGCATTGAAAGAGCACTAAAATAAATTTAAAGGCCCATACTCCCTAAGTTTCCCAAGGCATTTTGGAGACTTGTAGCCCATAATTTCCAAAGAACAAAAACTCTTCCCACTTTTAAACCTTGGGCCGGCCCACCTTTCAAACTTAAAAAACCCAACAGCATCTCATGATTGATTATTGGATGTTTTTATTGTAGGAATCAAATAGATTACTCATGGAAGAAATGGGTTACATTAAGCTCAAAAATGTGCAGAGGAAGCTTCGAGCAAGGCAACAATATATGATATCACAATAAGTTTCATTACTCTATCCTGTAAAGACCATGGTTGGACCCGCACAAGAGCAAGAACTTGAATCCTATCCAAGCAGTAGTAGATTAGGTAAAATGCTAGTGGTTTTGGGTTAACCCATTGCAATAAAGCTCAATTAATATATATGGTTTTAATTGGCAGTCAATCTCCATTTACTCGATATATCTTCCTGTTTAGTTCGTGGTATATGGTGATATTCTTTATTAATATTATCCTCCTTCATATCATATATCAGTGAGAATCCTGCCACTGCTTGCTATATTTGCTATCTTGTTTGTGTGCTTGAAATTGCCGATTTTAAAAATGATTTGAGGAAAAATGTGTCAACAAGAGCTCGATGTGTTTGTTCCTTGGTGATTATTGACTACTAGTATAAAAGCTCTTCTTGCATTTTAACGGTTCCATCTTGTGACATGCTAGAAAGTTTTCTACTAATGGGCATGCCTGGATCGGCATTTCCTTTGATTTCAAATATGGCTGGTCCGATTTGATGTTTTAATAGGGGAGAACTGAGGCATGTGAGTTATTTTAAGATTTTGTCAGCTGGCCGAGTCTTTTATGTTTCCTAAACAACTTAAGGAGTATGATCATCGATCCTTCCACCCTTTTTCCAGTTGTAATGATTGTATTCTTCATATTTACTTCAGTTATTCTTTTATAGCAATTATTTATTCTCATTATTTATCAAATGACTTGTTTATATGCTCTGGAACATTATGGAAATTTGAATATCCTTTACTTTGATGGTTGGTGTTTTATTAAATATTGTATTGACTTCCATGATGTGTGAGCCTGCTGATGTTTTGCAAGATTTCTGTTCAAGAAATGGTGCTTCCTGGTGATGTTGTGCTTATTCGGAGTTCCTTTTGTTGTCGTCTTCAACAGGGAATTCTTCTGAATCTAAGCCCATTAATCAAGGATTCTTGATGATTTTAGGACATATTTGTTACACCGAATTGAATTGGATAAAATGAGAAGGAAAATTACATATAATTTGTAATGTGATTTTATAGTATTGACATAAATTTACATTGTGAAGAGGATTATTCATAGGATGAATCAATCCTCTCTATTTCTAGAGGATTAGTCATCCTAAAAATAATTCTCTGCACAATGTAAATTTATGTCATTATTATGAAATTACATTACAAATAATTTTCTTTCTCATCCTATCAAATCTAATCTGATATGACAAATATGCCCTTACGTCTCCACATCTCACCACGCTTCCTTTTACGAAGATTAGTTTTTTCACTGACAGAAAGGAGGTTCAGAGATCTGCAACAGCATTAAGATACGCTGGCATGTGTGCTCTGTTCCTTTGCTTAATATAAAGTTGCCTTTTTGTCAAAAAAAAAAATTTCTTTGATAATTATTTAGCTGTACTTATTTAGTTTTCTTATGCCACTTGACATCCCTAAAGTTATTTTACATTGCTGGGTGGCAATGTGTTATTTTGGGCAGAATCTTGATAGCTTTATATCTAAACTAGCAAATCTGCCCGCGCTAACGCCGCGGATTTCATATTTTATTGATATATTCATAATAGTATTTTTTTTGTTTATTTAAACATTTATTGTCAATAGAACAACTACTGTACTATAAATAAAAGTTTAATCACTTATTTAAACTCTCAGAAAAAATGGTCTCATAGGAAAAGTCAATCTTTATGCATATTTAATTGATAATGCTGAGAAAAGATCAAAACCTTTGAAATGCAATATTAATAGAATCTATGAGGAGTGAGGACACAACAAAATTTCTTTAAACAGAAAAAGGTGGAAAATGGAAGAAAACTAAATTTGTATTAATTCTTTACAGAAAACTTATAAATCAAATATATTTCATGGAATCAAACCACAAAGTGAATTTTCTTCTTAATATCTTCAAGTGCTGAAGGTTCTGTCTCTTTAGTCCTACTATTGTCGCAATTGGCTTTATCTTCACTCCCTTCACCTTCCTATAATCATTCGGTCTAAGATCAGGACCAATATACTTTACCCAGCAAGCAGCATGTCTAGATGCCTTCTTTAATACCTATAGAACTAATACAGGAATTTACTACCTATCTTATCTCCTTTAAAAATGCCCACGATTCTCTAGAGCAAGTGCAAATAATAGGTTCATGTCTTCATGAGCATTATTGACATTCAAATAAGTCATTCAAGTCAACATCAAGCAAACAGAATGCTACTTAGAATTTATTTAGTAAATTTACAGTAGTTTCTCCATGATCCAATTTCCCACTTTGAACACCAACCTATAGAAATTTTCTACAATATACAGCAACAAACATTTGTGTTTGATATAAAAGTAAAAAATCATGCATTTTTATTCATAAAAAGTAATTGTTTCTAATCGCTCAAGAACATTATGAAGTATCACTATTTCCCCTTCCAACCAAAAACTCTAAGGGGGCGTTTGGTTCGGGTAATCTGAGATAACCTTGGTTATGTGATTAGCTCCATCGAAGATAACCTATATATATGACCTGAAAGATTACCAAATTGTGTTTGGTTCAACATTTGTCAATGTTAGATTAATCTGTTTGGTTGGGGGTTATGTTTTTTGTCAAAATTGATATTTTACTATTATGTCCTCACTTAAAGACTTGTAGTTTATTTCTTTTTTATACTATGTATCCTATATTTTTCAAGTCTTTTTATTTCAACAATTATATATGACTAACAAAACAAGTTTATCTTCATTGAACTTAACAAAATAATATTTATTTGTTTCATTAAATTAAATTATGCCTAATTTACATAAGGAAAAAAATATATGTTTTATACTTGAGTCTTGTGAAAAAATTAATTGGGTAAGTCATATGCACAAATTATATAATTAATAATATTTTAATGATTATATGAGTTAAGTTTAATTATATTTATTTATGACAAAAAAATTATGTTTCTAGTTTAATTGAACTAACATATATTTAAATAGTTTTTTTAGTTAAAATATATTTAAATAGTTTAATAATTATATAAGTTAACTTTAATAATATGCTTCTTAAAAAAATACTTAAAAAGAATGTTGTAATTCACCAATTACATTGGGTTATTGTAGTCCAAAGGAATAAAATAGTGAGGGCAAACTAGGAAAAAATTTAAGATAACTTGGTTATCTCAGAATACCTAAGAACTTGGAGGTTATCAGATAACCTGATTTTGAGGTTATATCAGATAACCTGATAACCTTGGTTATCTCATTACCTCAAACCAAACAAGGGCATATAAGATAACCAAGGCCAGATAACCGGGGTTATCCTAGATAACCCCCAACCAAACGGCCCCTAAGGGTGTGCTTGGTAGGACTGAAAACTAGAAAGATGGAAAATGAAGGAAAGAAAAGTGAAGAGAAAAGTATTTCAAGAGTGCTTGGTAGGAAAGAGAATACAAAAGAAAGAAAAAAGAGAAGATGGATGTTTTCTCTCCTCCTTCACAAATCATTTTCTGTCCAAAGTTGGACGGATGACACAACAGAAAAAAGTGATGATCTATCTTGATTAGGTTATTTTACATATTTGCCCTTTTTACTCAAAAATGCATATGCATGGTTACTGATTTTATATTCAGTATTTTATTTATTTCTTCCAACTACTATTAACTTCTCGTTGCTTTTTCTTTTTTTTTTGTTCTATTGCCAAAGTTATTCGTTACACCTTGCAAAAATTTTTATATATTTATTTATAATTGTTAATGTTATAATTATACAACTGTATATTATATATATATATATATATATGTATATATTAGAAATGATCAATTCTTTTTTTTTTTTTGCGAAGAAAGTACCAATTCTCTTTTCTTCTCTAGCAATTGTCTTAAATTTTGAAGTCACTAGAACTATCCATTTTTATTTTCAAATTTGAGGAAGAAATAATATATTTTTAATTTTTTTAAAAATACATCTTGAAAGATAAAAGTCACGGAATATTAGCATATATAATAGTTATAAAAAAATATTAACATATTAATAAGCTTTTATTTTTTTTCAGATTTTTTAATATCCATCATATTTACTTGTGCAAAAAAAATCATCATATTAATATAATTAGTGGTAATGCATTTTTTTTCAAATAAATCCATCAAATATTAATAGCATAGTTTTCCTTCTAAATTTGTCATCTTTATTTCATAAATAAAAAATTACAAAAATTTAATAAATGTCAACTAAAATTTGCTATTATATGAGGAAGGGTATGATGGTAAAAGTGTGTTAAATTTATTTTCTTTCTTTCTATTTTTCTCCTCTACCAACCAATGAGAGGAAAGAAAATTGATTTTTCCATCCACTTTTTTATCTCTCCTACCAAGCATGCTAAGGGAAAAATAATTTTGTTTTTCATCTTTCCACTTTTCTTCCCTTTACATTTTCTTTCTTTTCAATTTTCCATCTCTCCTACCAAGCAAAGCCTAAGTCTCTAATCCTCATAAACCAAGCTAGAACTTGATTACACTCCTCTGAATATATAAAAAGCTCTCTAATAAACAGAAACTTTACATAGGCTAAGCACACTTTAGAATCCTTTGCGCTTTAACCTTTCTCCAAATTTACTCAGGAATATGACCATGGGGTCTAAATAGAGACCAGCCTTTGTGTGTGTGCAATCAATTTGAGTCATAGATACTTTAATCTTCCTAAGTTCACTCAAACTACACTGAGATGTGGCATGCAAGGGGAAGGGTAGGAAACTGGGGTCAGGGATAGTGAGCACCCCCCCCCCCCTGCATTTTCCCCACCCCATTAACGTCCCTAATGCTAACCATCCAATGTCCATAGCTGAAACTTTTCATATCCCAACCATGGACATGTTCGGAATTGCAGACTCGGTAACCAAACCTTCTAGAGGCACGCCTTAACTACAGTCTGAAGAAAACACTGTAGGTCCCTGCAGTAAATGGGAAGTCCACCTCCATGTCAACTTCAAACCACCAGATTTGCTGTGGATATGCAATGGAAGAGAACCTAAATCACAAAAAGAGAAATAAATTTCAATCAATTTCCAGTTCCATTCCAAGACAGGTGTGAAGATCTATATGTTCAAACCAAGCCACATTTTATACTGCATTTCATCAATCATGCATACTTCCAACTAAATTGAAGCATGATCCACATTACTATTTGATATATCATCTATTTGATGTTGTTCTTAATTACCTATTTAAAAATTTTAAAAAAAAAACACCCATCAACAGAATAGATTTAAAAGCTTCTTTCTTTCACACATAGACTTGTCTATAATATCCTAGCTAGCTAGCACCGCTTATCCAAGCTGTAGTCTTGCCAAATTCTCTTTGAATTACATTGGCATCTATTATTGATGAAATGTCTACCTATTGCTCACATTTTAATTATCTAGTTCAATAAATTGAAACAAATCTTTTATGTTTAGTTGAAAAGGCGAAATGATCTAATCTGTGCAACTTATACCATATAATATATACGAACAGAATAAAGAGAAATTTCGAAACAGGAGGTTGAAAATATTCAGCTTATATATAAATATGAGCAGTGGTATCAAAAAGATTTTGAGGCTCTACAGGTTATATGTTTTAGCATAGAAACCAAATCTTAGTGGGCTAGCCTGTTTCTTTCTTCCTTTCTATTGTAACAATGTGTTAAACTTTCTTTGTTCCTGTGTCCTAAATACTGGCCTGAAATCAATTAACACCCTATTTTTCCATTTAAATCAGATACTAACTAAAAATCTTAAAACTTAACTTTGACTCTTGTAAGTATTCTAATCTTCTGCCTTTTGTGAAGTGGTTGAGCTCATAAAGATCATCATTTATAGGAACTATGCATGGCCAACAATCCAATGGAAAACATTAAAAATCACATAATATAAAAAAATGCGGCTCTTGAGTTTTCACAAACCAATTTGCCTTTTAATTGCACAACAATTTTTCCTATTTAATGTAATCAAAGACAATATGGGCCATTCCTTTTTAATCAACAGATATAGCCAAAAGTAGGATGAAAAAGAACAACATATGGTTGAGCTAGCAACAGTTCTTCAAACACCAAAGATGTTCTTTGCTAAAAGTAAAACATTAGTAATGAATCTTCTACAACCTATGAAATCACCTATAATTATTAAAACAAATCACATGATTCATATGAATTATTTAAAGAAATAATAGAACAATAAGATCAATACAAAGACAGAGGGAACACACCGTATAAAATCGAATCATCTTCCTCAATAGATTCAACATTCCAACTCATTGCTTTCGAGAAGATTGTAGCAGGGAAAAAAAATGAGTTCCTTTTTTGCCCATGCAGTTCACTGCGGCCAACAAACTAATCTGTATAAGTAATCAAATAATAACTGAAAACATAAGGGATGTAGAAGAAATCAGGGAAAGTAGAATTTAAATTCATTTAAAATCCCACACCAAGCATATATTGAAACCACTTAATTCCTCAACTTATATTCAAGCACTACTATTTCATGTTTTAAACCAACCAATCTCATGACAGATTCCTTCTTTCAAAACAAAGCAACCCTGAGAAAATTAGAAATTTGAAAAAACAATTGGACAAACGAAGACATCAGGAAATTTGGAATTAAAAACCTAGTATCCTAATTAAGCAAGTATATTAGTGTCTGTCACAACCAAAAGCAGGAGAGTAATGAAACATAGTTTAAATGTTCATAACCTGTTTAATTTACTTTGCTGACTATATACATACTGTCAAAAAGGGTGACATTAAAATGAGAAGAAATTTTGGTGGCAGTCAATTAATTTAATTATCTAGAAGGAAATATGTTTGTAAGGGTATCATTGCCTCTCTTCCCTCCCATATACTACAATTAATATATAGGAAAATTACAGATTGTTAAATTGCAAAAAGTTCAACTTCACACAAAAAAGAAAAGCATCACCATATTAAGTTAATTGGGTCAAGGTGCTGTTAACACAGTGAAACAACTTCTTTGTATCACAAAAAGAAGCTAGAAAGATGACATGCTTCAATGAAAAATTTACTTTGCCTGTCCTTCCCCCTTCAACAGTAATAACTAACCAAAAGGAAACCATGAACAAACCATTTAGTAAAAAGGTAGAAATACTATCATTCCATGGACATAAATACCTCTCAAACATTCTGTCAAACACCTTGTCAGCTCTAACTGTGTAAATTTGTAATAAAAATTAACAACTCCACTTAATGAAATTTCATACAAACTTGACATCATGAACTCTAATCCCAGCAACAAATGATAAAGATTCACACTAAGTATTTTCCTCTTTTTTTTTCTTTTTTTTTTGGTTTTCCTTTCTTCCCATAGATCCAGTTATACGTCAATTCAATTTACAACAAACCATTTTATAGTGCAAAGTACCCATAACATACCTCGGAAACTTTACCCTTAAAATAACCACCTACATACTCTTACCCTTATAATAATCAATGCTGAGATGGTCATTATGATTGGTGATGGCAAACCAATATCAAAACGTATAAGTCAGAATGGAAGCGAACAAACATGATAATCATAAGCAATTAAGGCTATAAATAACAATGACAGATATATAAAAAAAGTACCTGGGCAGAAATCACAATCACTCTGGGAACTTCCGTATATAGGCAACCATAGCGTTGGAACTTACAGAACTCAAAATTTTTTTCAAAAAAAATGTGGACCCTTGTTGGCAACAGCCAAAATCACCAAATAATGAAAAAGTAGAAAAAAATTGAAAAGACAACATCAATTCCATTGTTCCGGTAGCAAAAACGTAATAGATAGGTTTTGATGGGAAGGGCAATAGCTAGGATTGTGCGGCTTCTTCGTGGTTTTGGGTGGCGGCGTTGGTTGAGAATGAGTTTGGAAGTGCTATTGATCGGTCTCTGATGTGTGTGTAGTTTTGTTGAACATGAATAATTAATGTTTTTAATGAGAGAAAATTTTTTTTTTTATTTAAAAAATTAAAAAAATGACGTGGACAGTCTGAGAGAACTACTTTAAGGATTCTTTTAAATGTAGGTATAAGATATTGTTTCTTGTTTTACCCTGTTCCCTCATTGCAGGCCGTTTCACTAATTGCATCCTATTTACAAGTTCCCTTGCGTTACACTTGGTGGTTCGCGGTCATATATATTAATGACTATGCCCCTCTGGCAGAGCCTACATCTTCTGATTTGTGATGGAATACAGCACTTACTGCAAATGTAAAGCCTGCAGAATTTCCGTTGTTTCTAGAAGGTTAAGACACAACAAGAGCAGCTTATGCTGTATTCTTGTTAAACAAGGTCAGTTTTCACATGCCTTTTTTTTTTTGCTCTAGACTAGTTGGTTATGTACATATATATTTAAGGACAAGGTCAGAGGGTGAGAAGCTCTAGCAACCTGGCCATATCAGGCCAAGGGGGCTTCTCATCAGTTTTCACATATACTCGTATTTATTTTTGGGAATTATTCTCCTTTGGCCTTATTTTTTTTTTTTATGTATGTTATTGGATTCAGGCCATTGTGAAGTTGGCTTTGATCTTAGTGGGACTAGTGTATGTAATAAACTTTCACGACAGCTTAGAAAAAGAGTGCTTTATCTTCGGCCTTTTCAACTAAGTAGATATTGTTGTCGTCTTTGAATTGCTCAGTAGATATTGGATTTATTTTGATCCAGTATACCAGATAGACTCTGAACACTGTCCATAAATTTCATCAACCACATCAGAATGTATCAGAAGTCCTTATTTTTTAAAATATGAATTGAGATGATATTATTGACTAACTGGAAAAATGTGATGACAGCCACAGCTTACATCCAAAAGGAGGTGTGAAACTCAAAATCCGTTCTCGGTACTCAACCAAAATTTGTTACAGCGTAAGTTGAGCATGGCGATTAATTCATTAATGCCAAGTGTTTGTTGAGATTCATTAAGACTTAATTCATATAAAGTGTTTGTTCAGATGCACAACATTTTAGTTGTCTCTTTTTTTTTTTTTTTTTGGCTCTCCTTTTTTGAATGAATTCAGTCTTTTATTTGAAGGATATAGAGCAACTTTTGAATTTCATCGGTGTCAAGAGTTTAGGACCACGACATGTTTTAGCAAATTTGAAGGAGCTGCTGAGGACTGTCCAATCTTCAGAATATATAGATACCTGAATTTTGATTTTTATCTAGTTCAAACTGTAATTAGCTACTTACTATACATTGTAAACGGACGACTCTGTACTCTTTACGCGGGTGCGAATTTTTAACCAAGCACCTTTCATAAACCTTTGAAAGGATCACATTTTTGGTTGTCAAATGTCAAGCTTAGAGTGGATTCCTAATGAATGAGCAGATTACTTTCTTTACTTTTGTGATAAATTTTGGGTTTGACCTTACGAGATTTTATTTAAATTATTTATTTATGTTTTCTTGATAACAATGTAAGTTGAGATGCCGTATTATACATACTGCGACATGATAAAGAATTTCTTTAAACATGAATTAATTAAACTTTGGCAGATTACCCATATTGAATTTCAATGATCCCCATACTATTTCTTTAGTAAAGACTCGGGTTTGAGTCTTATAAAAAATTGATAAACTAAATAAGAGTTTTTTTTCTGTTTAAGGCTTTGGCGCAACTCGTTAAATGTGATTACCGAATAACTAAAGAATTTATACCAAATCAAAGAAAAGTGAAAGAAAATATAACTTGCGTAACTCTATTAAATTTAAAGCGTAACTCTATTAAATTTAAAGATGAAGTTTAATTATAACTTCTAAGCTTTTATTTACTAGTAATATTCTTTTGATGACATCGATCGATGGAATTAGATGCCCCGGAGAAGTTAGCAGCTGCTCAGCACTACCTTCAACGTAAAGTCAAAATGGGTGATGCTCAGGCATCTGTCTCTTATATTCACTGCTCTATCCATGCATGGCTGCAAAAAGAAGAACATTTGGAAAACGATATATTTTCCATTGTTATTCTTTTCGTTTTCTATTGGATTAATATTGAATTCTTTATTTGCACATAGAATATTGCATAAGATTTGCAATGGATGGGGTGTGCATATGCTTTCGACCAAAATTTCTTCTATATAAACCTTGGGATCAATTTTTTCAATCTGCAACAATCACAAGAAGTCCATCAAAAGAAAAGAAAGAAAGAAAGAAAGAAAGATGGCTAAGCTGGTACTTGTGATCTTAGTCTTGCTCATTTTGAGTCTTAACATCGTAGCATTGGCAATAAGAGATTTGAAGAGTATCGTGGTGCCTAACAGAGTTCCTGTTCCACCTTTGGCGCCTTCGCGGTGCACCTATATTCCGGGCAATAATGGAGGACCGCCTTGTTACAGTAATCCTGTCATCGGTATGTTGTATGAATTCTTTTTAAATCAATTGAAAGAAGCCTGTTTTGCTTGCTCTTTTCAGCTGGTCGATCGATCTTTCTGCTTGGATATTGCTAAAGAATTAACAAACTGATTAAATCCATACACAAAGGATTTGCAAATGGAATAAGGAATAAATTGGAAAATCCCATACTTAATATAATTTGGTTCCAACTTCCAAATTTAGTCCTATATATTCTCAGATTTCAAGATAAAATTAAGATAGCTTGTATGTATGCAAATATTCTCAATATTGACTAATTAATGTAGGTAAAAGTCTCCACCAAGTCCCTCTACTAAATAAATACATTCAATTTAGTCACTGTACAATTTGAGTCAATTTAATCCCTATAATATTGAAAATAGAACAATTCAATCCTTTAATGTCACAGAATCAATTTTAATTCCTAGGATTGCTGTTATAGGACCAATTTCTACATTTAGGATTACTAACAGAGCAATAATATGACAAGTTAGGCCATGAATTGATATGCCTATCATTGATATGATATTTGATATGACACTGCACGTTAGTTTATGATTTGCCTTATCACATACATGCAGATACTGTTCTGACATTTTAATGACATGCTAATGCCACGTCAATACCAAGTGTGCCAATTAATGTCTTAATTTACCCATCATATTCATATTACTATCACATTATTAATTTTAATGATAGAAATTAATCTTGTGACATATAAAGACTTAATTGTTCAATTATCTATAGTATAAGGACCAAATTGACTCAAATTTGAGTATAGGGAAAATTAAACATATTTGCATAGTGTAGGGACTTGAGGGTACTAATTTCACCAATTAATATACTAATAATAATGACTTTATACTCCTAAAAGTTTTTTTTTGGTTACGTATACTCCTAAAAGTTAATTTCTTTTTAATTTCTAATTGAATTTTTGCCTGTGTTATGGTTGCAGGCAACGGCGCGGCGAAGCATCCATAATACTATATAGCATAATACTTTGATTGGAAGGAATATATTTCACATATATCTTTATCCCAAGAGTGAATCTGACGATGTCTGTAATTATAACAGCACATAAATATTCATATGAATAAAAACTACCTTTTCTCAATAATTATTCTTATAAAAAGAGATAATATGTTCATCAAAACAAAAACATAAATTGTTCTCCAATAGTATAAAAAAAAAAAAAAAAGGAAGCTCAAGATCACTGATACTAGGCAAGCAGGGACACCAAGGAATAAAAGATCAACAGAACCAAATAATCAAATTCTTGTTGCTCTCTTCTTCTTGTTCTGTTTGGGCGTGCTGGCGAAACCAAACTTTCTACATACGGTACCCATTTGGTGAAAAGATGAGCATCATTATTGGGACGAAAAGTACACGTGGATTGATCTTCTGGATTGTATTCAACAATCTGGATAGGACGTACAACTATCACGAGTCTACCGTCCTTGGTGTAACATTAGCGGCGGTGGACAATGATGGTAAGGGTAATGTAATATTTGATCCACGAACCATTGGGATTCAATGGTGACGAATTTGCTCCAAGACTCTTGAACACCGTATTCTTTCATCAGCCATACAGAATAGCGTCCGTTGTGAACCTGGACTCCGCATAAGCATCCTTGCAAT
Organism: Microcos paniculata; assembly: GCA_030664755.1. NCBI lineage: Eukaryota > Viridiplantae > Streptophyta > Magnoliopsida > Malvales > Malvaceae > Microcos > Microcos paniculata. The sequence continues at coordinate 6,126,525 of CP131462.1, read as the reverse complement.
TCAGATATTGCTGCAATTCTGACGGGATCAAAATCCCCCCTAGGAACCATCAGCTCCCAAAATTTCTCCTCGCCCAAATTGCATGAAACGATCCGATCATCGCAATTTAACGCTCTCCAGTGCAGAGCCCCACTCACATGGATTGCGAGCAATGTTGATAATCCTATAAATGTTGAAGGAAGGGACAGTTGAAGGGCATTCCAGCCATCGTTTTTCACTGAAAAAATGTCAACTATCACGGCCCCATTGTCTTGGGACTGTTCCTCTACTCTCACAATTTTGTGATCTTCGTTTGAAATATCATAGCCGAATCCATAAGAAATATTTGGACAAAATCGCAACCGCTTGCGAAGGAACAATTTTCGGCCATCTCCGGTGAAGGGATTCAGCAAAACGAACTCAGTGGCTTTGTAAACCATAGAGAACAAACCATTACACGAGCCAACAATGACGTATTCGCTCGTCAGTAGTGTGTGCTCCAACTTGATTGGTTGAGGTTGACCTTGACCGTAAAATAAGAAACCGAGAATGTTGTATTGGGTTTGAGGCAAAACAGCTTTGTAAAGAATTTTGTCTACAGAGTAGCATTAATATTTATAATTTTCTGAACTTTGAGACTCTTGGATGGCCAGCTTGGTGAGAAATCGAGGATCAGTTAAGGAAGAACACAAAGACCGGTTTATACACCTGAATCGAGCCAATGATTTGGGCGGTAATCTCACAAATATTGCCATGACGAAGTCTTCGGAAAAAATTCTTTCCACTTGGCAACTTTTCCTTTCAGGATCGGCTGCTTCCTCGATGACACATTGTCAGTTTCTATCGTTTCTCTTCACCACGGTTTTCAAATCTCTCCCTCACGACGGCTGATTTTCAAACTCTCTTGTCAGTTTAAAGATCGATAGTATTTTATTACAAAAACTAGGATTGTGTGCAAAGAAAAAGAGAAAAGACTCTTCGATAATCATTTAATTATCTATATATCTATGTATTTCTAATTAAATTATCCCTTTATGTTAATTTTTGAAATTCTGTTGGTTGAATTAAATTATGATACTGCTGTTTGATTGACAATTTGACCGTGTATGATGATCCAATACACAAAAACTCCAAGCCATCTGAATAGGGCTGGGCTAATGTAAGTGATGTTGGGTCCACGGATGGTAATGACCGTCTTGACTCATCATCATGTGCATACATACAGACATAATGCATTTGATGTGTAAGTATGTGGATTTCGGCATGCAAGAAAGAAGATTCCCCTGTATTAATTAACGAGATATACCATGCTAATTATTAATAATTGGTTTGAAATTTATGGTTTCAATTTCAATTAATGTTGGGATTCTCCTCCTCTCAATCTCTATATAATCCACTCTGATTTGCTTTATTTCAACTCAAACTATAGCTAGTCAAAAGCTTATATTAGAATTATATATTGCAGCTGAAACTTAAACTTGTAAGTCATTTGATCTTGCTATATGTTTCAATTTTTGTACAAACTTTAAATTTCAACTACTCTGGTTGTTTTTAGAATAAATTTTAAGAAGAAATATTTGCCTCTTGACTACTTGTAATTTGCCCTTCTATATAGTTGGAAAGATGATGATTCCTTCCTCAACATCTAAGCTCAAATTTGTGCCTTGGCTCATCATAGTCTTGGTGTTTGCTTTAACAACTGCTGAATTGGTTAATGGATCATGCAAAGGCCACGGTGATGGTAAGGGTCACAAGGATCATGATAAAGGTGGTTCAGGCAAAGATGATGGTGGCTCCAAACTTGCACCCCCTACACCTTCTGGGGACGATGGAGGATCGAGCGGCGGCGAAGATGATCATGGTGGTTCGACAATGTTTGCACCCCCTTCACCTTTTAGAGACAATGGTGGATCGAGTGGCAGTGGAGATGATAGTGGGGGGTCAACAATATTTGCACCCAATTCACCCTTTGGAACTTGCGTTGGAGGATTTTGTCGTAGCAGTGCTTCTACCTCCTCCAATGTATTCCTTTGCTTGATCATGTTGTGTTTTATTACTTACTATCTTAATGTCTTTCCTTTTTCTCTTTAGTTCCTCCCTACTTAGGAATATGTAAGAGAGCTTCTCATAATTAGTTCAATTAGAATAAAAAAATAATAGCAGAAGGATACGAGTACTTGTTCTTTCAGTTCATTCTACAATTTATAACTTAGTTTCTACCCGATTAAAGATAATCAATCCCGGCAACATAATGAAAAATCAATCAAATTCCTTCAAGAACTAAACTGACGATATATGTATAACAATGAAAAATCAATATAAACTAGGCTTTGGTACATCATCTAAGCAACTAAATCAAGAAATAAATTGTACTTAAAGAAGTAAAAGTAAGCTTGCAGCTCGACAGCCTTAACTTGTAAAAAAGGAAAACAACAAGCTCGACAGCCTTAACTTGTAAAAAAGGAAAACAACAAATATAAAGAGGAGTGGAACCAGACAGGGGGCCAACAGGGGGACGAAAGATCAAGCTGCCAGTGCCACACTATTGTGTTGCTCTGATCTTGTTGTCCTCCTACCGTTCAGGCAATAGGGCGAAACTAAACTTTCTATGTATGGAACACATCTGATGAACTGATGAACACTGCTAAAAGTATTAGTGGATTTGTCTTTCGGATCATATATAACTATCTCGCTCTTATAATCTATATAACCTGCCATGATCGCGAATGAACCGTCCCTGGTGTAGCATAGTGGATGATCACCACGAGTATTTATTAATCTGTAAATACGGTCAATATTGAACAGTTTAATGGTGAAGATGTTGGTCCAAGAATCTTCGACACCATATTCCTTCATCACCCACACAACATGGCATGCGTTGCGAGTCCGGCTCATGCATAAGCATCCTTGGAAAACAGATATTGCCATAGGACGCGAATGATCAATGTCTTCCCTGTAGGGAACCGTCAGCTCCCCAAAGTTCTCATCGCCCAGATGGAACGAAACAATGCGATCATGAACATGGTCGTAAAACGGTTTCCAGTGCAGAACCCCACTCACATGGACTGCGGAAATTGCAGAATGATCTCTTCGTCTAGGAGGGCGCAGTCGAAGGTTCTTCCAAAAATTGTTTTTCACTGAAAAAATCTCAATTCTGTCTCTATTGTCTCGTTCGCTGTACCTGTCCTCTATTCTTACAATTTTGTAATCTTCGCTTCGGGTATCATAGCCGAACCCATAAGAAACGTGATGATAGGCCTCCAACCGCTTGCGGCGGAAGAATTTCCGGCCATCTCCGGTTAAGGGATTCAACAGGACAAGCTCCATATCATCGTAAACCAAACAGAGCAAACCATTACAAGAGACCATCGTGGGGATTCTCTTGCTGTTCAAGAGCGGGTGCTCAAACTTAACCGCTTGATCGGAAAAGGAGTAACCCAGAAATTTTCTGTTTTCAAGGATATTAATTTTGTATAGAGAAAAGTTCTTACTAGAGAAGCAAAATATTGTATGATTGTCAGGATTTCGGATCTTTTCAATGGCCAGCTTAGTGAGGAATTGAGGATCAATTAGGGAAGAATTGAAAGATTTGTTTACACACCTTGATAGAGCCAATGATTTGGGTGGCAGTCTTGCAATTATTTCCATGACCAACTCCTCGGGAAGAGAATCTCCTCCCACCATCAGCTCCATAAGGTTATCAAATCCTTAGGCTGCTATTGATCTATTGATCTATGTATGATAAATATTTATATAATAATAATAGTATAATAATATAAAATTAGGGTTGTAATTTTTTTTAATTAGGATTGTTTGCAATGCAAAGTGTTTTTTCCTTTGATTAAATCTTATTAATTGTATTTCTAAATTATCAATCTTAAGTTACTTTCGTAATTTATTTACGATAATAGAAAATTATTTATTGTCACTTTCAAGTGTTGATGTATATATATACTAAGTTCGTAGATAACAAAATTTCCGTTCATATGCCAATAGCTTAATGTATTCCTTTAATTATACTTTGAACCGATTCCTTGTAAAACAAGTTTGAAGTTCTCAATTTCTGTAATACCTCAATTACCTAGTTCTAAAAGAATTTATAATCTTGGACTAACCCATTAATTATCCTACCTGCAATCCTAAATAGAAAGGAAGTGGAGTTTCATGTATTATAAATAGGAAAGGTTTCTTTGCTTCATAGCTCGTTTATTGATTTCCTTCTCTGCTTCTTGTTTCTCTTTTTCTTCTTGATTATATCTTGTTTATCTTTTTCTTGTTCCTTGTTCTGTAAGTTCCATGGAGAACTCTGCTGCTGCTCCTCCTCCTAAAACCCCCAACTCAGGGGCTACCATGGATTCTCCTTCTCTTGAAACCCTTCAGCTTTCTTTTGGCAATCTTTGCGTGAACAATGGCGAGGCTAAGATTGATGGTTCGGGTACTCCTCTGGGCAACAGGCATTCTTCTTTTTTGCCTCAGAATGGTTCTTTAACAGGCCCCTTGCCAGGTCCTGAATTGAGTAATAGAGAAAGCATTTGGGTTTCTACAAAGACGGTGAGTCCTTTGCCTTCTTTTAACGGTATGAATCTGAATTTTGCGGGAATTCCACCATATGCTTTTGCTGAAAACCTGAATGGAGGGTATTCTTTTGGAGAATCTTACCCATATAACTGGGCACCGTCACTGCCATGGAAGAATTCCCTGTTCAATAATGTTGGCTTGTTCAGAGGTTTTCCTAATGAAAATCCTCTTCTGCATCCTCCTGAAGCCTTTGCAACCGGTGAAAATCCTTTTGGGAATGGTTTCAACATAAGCGATGAGAGTTCTGGCGGTTTCCAGAATTCGCAAGGTAATGAGATTATTAATCTGGCCGTGAAGGAACAAAGTTCAAAACATCTCCAGGCTTTGATATTGATGAAGGACCCAAGAATTACAGACCTGATATTTGAAGGGGTTATTGATAACATATTCAAGCTGATGACCAGTCAATACGGACGCTATCTATTTCAGAAGCTGGTTGAGCTAGAAGACCAAAATCTGTTGCGGAGGATTATGGAGAAATTAACATTATCTGACACAGACATCTTCTATGCATCAGTTGATAGGTATGGGAGCTATTCAATTAAAAAGCTGATCAAAGTTCTTGAGAAGTCCCCACTGATTACCGAGGTTGTCAGAGCCCTGTCCAACAACTTCTGGGACCTGATGATCAATCAAACAGGACAATATGTTATATTGGAGTGCCTAGACGTTCTGGATTCTCAGAAGAATGACTTGCTATACGTTGGAGCCATCAATAAGTGCCTGCAACTAGCCACCCATGAGAGAGGATGTGTATCATTAAACAGTTTCATCTTACGAATAAAAGGCCCCAGAAGAGATCAACTCCTGGACTTGATCTGTGATCAGGCTGTATACCTTGCTCAAGATCCTGCAGGGAACTTTGTGGTGCAGTGCGTCCTGGGACTCCAAAATCCTGCCGTCACTGACAGAATTTGCTTCAAACTGAGAGGTTACTATGTAAAACTATCGACGCAGAAAGGAGGAAGTCACCTGGTAGAAAAATGCTTGAGATCTTCAGGGCTGGATCATGTGGTTCATGAATTTCTTCAAACCAGTCAACTATTTCAAGTCGCCAAGGATCGATATGGAAACTATGTTCTCCAAACTGCTTTAAGAGAGACGAAGAGTAGGTGCAGTCCACTTCATGAAAGTCTTGTTAAGAAACTCAGGTCTTATCTGAACTCTCTACAGTATGGACATGGAAGAAATATCCTCACATTGATGACAGCTCCGGACCTCCCAATAAAAAAAGCTTGAAATGTGATCTGGAAACAAGCCTTTTATGTTAGCTCAACGTTTCTGTCTGTTCTTTCTCGAGTTTTTGCTTTTTCCGAGTTCAGGGAGCTCTTTTGTTAGGTTCTGTAGCTTTTAGTTTTTGTGAGTGCAGCATCAACTGTTGGCCCATTTTAGTCTCTGCATATGATGGATTTTGTTTATCAAACATATTGAAATCGTAATATTTGACTTAGCACTTTCTTTTACTTTATATATATTTGATGTTCAATGAAATAATACCACCATACACGAATGAGTCTCCATTCCTGTATAAATCTATATATTACTATTCAATTTTACTGGGAAAAAAACAAGACAGAGAGGGGACTAAAAATCTCCATTATTCACTAAGCTTGAAGACTCTTCCTGATAAGTACTATGGGAACTCTAGAAATTTGAGTGACACATTAGTAGTCATTAATGGAAGCAAGAAAACTGAGTAATCAAAGTAAAAACCGATCACAAAGTTAAGGATTTTGGAATTCGAGTGAAATTTACTCACTGCACCAGAATTTAACTGATCACTCTGATCACAAACTCTTGAAATGAGTGAAATTTACTCGAGAGTTTAGAAATGATCAGAAACAGACCAGAGCTGGAAAGTGCTATTCACTTAAAGCACCCAATCATATGATTTCTGTACTTGATATGATTTCTGTTGTAGCTCTCTATAGTTGTAGTGTTCTGTTTGTTAGTGCTCTGTTTTGAACACTACCCTTTGTAATTTTGTAGCAGTTTTACCGCTTTTTTGAATGAAAATAAAACATTCCATCGAACAAAAAGGTAATGGAATTACTATCTTTGAGCGGATTAAAAAAATGTACAATATGACAATAACAAGATACATGCTTTAGATAACATTGGATAAAGAAACAAGCTCAAAATTATGAGAATCGAAATTCTCTGTTGTCTGCAATATTATTAAATGGGTGGGAAAATCGGCACACCCATAACCTGCCTCGGAGATGAACAAATAACGTGGTCCATATATTTTCTGGGTTCAGCATCCTTTGCATGTTTCGAGATTCTTCAAAGAACCTGTGTGATAGAATCTCTGGCTTAGCTCATTGGCACATTTGATTTGACCATCCAAAATTTTCCTTCTATTAGAGCGCCCTGGAATAAAGTTAGAACAAAGTCCAACATAGAAGAGACTTTCAAACGGGCAGACGCTGGGAAAGGAAGACACTAAACGTCACCGACGTTAAAAAAAATCAGAAAATTTTTTGTTCATTAAATGCTGTCAAGCGGAGATGATTCTTAGCTTTTCTTTGTATTCATCTCTCGCCTATATGATAGCATCCTGTTTCGATAGTTGAAACCCAACATCCATTTGATCAAAGTAATAGAATATATTTAACGTTATAATGTTTTCAGAAGCAAAGCTTTAACAAAGTACCCTTGTAATGTTCCTAGGCAATTCAACAGAATTATTACCATGAGCTTGAGGTAAGGCCGTCTATTTAAAAAAAAAAAAAAAACTACTATCATAAACAGTTGGTATTTTATTAGAAGTGAGAAAAAAAAAATGGGGGGCTACAAAAAGAATCTAAAATTCTAATGAAACTATGAAAGCGTTAATTCGTTGTTCTTATTGGCTAATAGGGTTATGAATATAATATTGCCCGATGTAAGTGAATGAAGAAACTACTTTATTATTCATCAAATATCCTGATTTCTGAGTCCATCGTCATTCTCAATTTCATAAAAAAATAAATGCTAGAAATCCTTCGCTATTGCCATATAGAAAGCCACATACGAGAATTCCCCACTCAAAACAACCCACAGCATCAATATTACCTCTACACACAAAACCGGGAATTCGACTCGTCCACTTTCTCCTCCATTTTTAACAACTGCGTTATTATCAATACAGGATCAGGCATACATTTGATGATGGAAAAGAATGTGTTTGGGGAATAGACGGGGTGGTTGTATTCTGGACTTCTAAAATTAGGTTTCTAAGACCAGAAGTCCAGAACCGAAGACTGTAAATGAAGTCCTAATGGTATACTGATAATGAATCATAAGAACACCAAAATTGACAGTCTGGTAAACTTCATTAGTCATCACTTCATAGTTCATGACAGCCCAGAACACTGATGAAGGCAAATGAACACAGATGACAGCAGTACTCATCAAAGAACCTACTTTGCAGTGCAACTTCAGATTAAAAATTGTGTACCAAGTAACAATTTATGAAAAGACCCATTTGCTAGCTTTTGAGGTAGAAATTGGCCACCAAAAAACGAAACAAAAGAGAAAGATGAAGATAAATAAAGCAGCGGCTAATATGTAATATTTAGTACATATCAGCCCCCTCAGAAAATATATAGAATTAATACCAGTATAACTTAAGGAATAGTATCAATTAAGTAAAAACAAAAAGGTGAAACAAGGAAAACGAAACTCATGGGAGTATGCAACATTTTATATGTAATATACAGAATAGTACACCAGTCCTTATAAACAGGGAACTTTTAACAAAATTTTTTGATGTATTTTGTAGCCACCTACATGTTGCCGGAAACATTCTTGTGAGAACTATTCCTATCTAACCAATTAAAAAATTTCCAAGCATTGTCTTGGCTCAAAAATCCATGTCAAATATTTACCTCAACATTTTGCAGTAGTTTGCTCTGCTAAGGACCTGTGAACATTGGTGGATATCCAAAGTTGCAACACCATAAATTGGGAAAGTTCATGTTAAAAGATTTGCCAAAACCTGTAACACACATGAAATGACCATATTATTGTCAATTGCATTCACCTTTACAAACTGGAAAACATAAAAGGAATATCAATCACACAGCTACTATTTCCTTTTTCTATTTTCTTTAACTAGGGGGAAAAATGGAGCAGGTGAGCTTCAAACCATTTAAAAGTTCACAGATCACTCAGACAACATAGACTTGTATGTCAATAAAGTTCATACCATCTGCTTTTCAACTACAGTCATTAATCAAAAAATAATTATTATTACCAAATCCTATTACCCCAAGCTAAACTGTAGATGGATCAAGATAAAGCCAGCTTAACATATCAACAACAATAATTACATTGATACCAAACAAAACTAAAAGCAGACCCTGAAAGAGACAAGGAAGAAGGTAATAATTCTTCATCAACAATCAAGCAGACAAATCAAAGGTTATAAGGGTAGGAAAACATACAGCCATAGGTGATCTCTAAAATTCAAAGTAGCTAGCTCTCTCATCTCATTTTTTCTTGCTACGTCAACCTTGTAAGCTGTTTTGCCATCTCATCACCTCAATGTTTAGCTGGTTTTAGCAAATCACCTTGCCATTCTAAGCAAACAACACAATTGAGTTCCATATTTAGCTGATTACAACATTTACCATTTTGGATGGATTATCCAGAAAAGCCAAAGGTAATTATGATTAAGAAAATAATAATTACTGACACCCAAAAAGATTAGGGATTTAAATAGGAAAAAGGCTACAGGGCAGTAAGCGTGATACAGCAAGGGACTGAATCAATCCACCAAATAAGGGGACCAAACCATTTGAAAATATGATAGTACATAAGTATTAAAAAATACCTAGATGTTGCATTTTTCCTAGTTCTAACACACAGGCAGGTCACCTACTTAATTCTGAAACAATTCCCAACTCGTATAGTTCTAAGCCAATTCCAACTTGGAAAGTGCATAAAAGAGGCAATTAGATGACAGTAGTCCATCAATAAATTAATTCAATTCCAATTATCAGCTTTCACTCAGAGTGGTCATTTATAATCCACTGAAATTACATCCAAGTCCATCCAGGGAACTATCTGCTGTACATACAAAGCGATCTCAGTCCACAAATAATCTAAGCAAAGCAAACCTGAATCTCTCATCTTATCTTACACATAATCTAAGAAAAGAAAACCTAAATCTCCCATCTTAGATACACATTCTATATTCATTACAAAGTGACTCCTTTATTGACTCACAAGGTAAATAAATGATTCACAGAATTATAACAAATATCAACCAGCATAACACGATTACAAACTAACAAGTTTCCAGTTCTATTTCTCAACATTTTATCCAAAATAGAATTGATTAACTGAATTTCAAAAGTGGAATAACTAATTCGAATATCAATTAAGGGTATAGTAAGTTATTTATGTTTGTTTTGAACTGAGATATGGCAGCTTATATTTTATTTAATTCTTTTGGTTTTTGCTTTTGGTTTTTGTATCTCAGCCAATAGCATGACTGTTCTCAGCAGCTTATCTCTAAAGAACGTTAGAACTTTGAGTTTCCCCTACCAGCAATCAAAAGGGAAAAAGAATCTATCATATTTTAAAGGCTTACGGGTGATACCAAGTTTCCAGGTTACTGAAAATTCAAGAAGTCTTACCTTAAGTCTTTAATGCTATCAATTTCTGTTTAGTCTATATCAGATTGCCAGCACATTCTAAGCATACAACAGGATTTGCCCCCTTAAACCTCACAAAATCTTCTTTGTGACTCCAATCAACGATTCAATTTCTAGCTAAAGGTCTAACTCACTCTTCAGTCTTCATATTACCTGTCCTAGCAATGTTCAAACTTCAAAATACCAAGTAGTCTTTGCAACCTTTTAGATTAGATGTTCCAAATAATACAACTGTTATTTTATCAATCCTCAACAATTCTAACAGGAAAGAAACTGACCAAAAGACTTGATGTATAAACTTTAATAGATATAACAGCTGTAAAACCTCAAGGGCCTTCAGCTGCAAAGACAATCATAAAGTTCAATGTTAAGCAGGATAAACAACCCAAATCACCTTTCCAGTTGCACCAGCAAGCATGCCCTATTAAGCCCTTGTCCTGCCCCCCACTGCCACTTTGCCATACCCAAGAAGAGTACCACTCACAGATAGGAGAAAAGACAAGAAAAGGGAAAAGGATCGATAAAGAACTAATTAGCAGCAATTGTCAACTTCTAATTTATTGCAATGGGCAAACTAGAAACACTAATTAAGCCACGCGCTTAAATTAGTTAAAACCAATAAACCACTGCTGTTTCAGTATCTAGAAATTTTTCGGCAAGTCAATTGCAACAAACATTAGCTGCAATACGTAATTATATATTCACAAATATGACTGGCCTAAACTTCTAGATTTTTGCTTCTTTCTTAATTGTAAACAATAATAAAAGAAGTCAAAACCTGCGATTCAGATTAACAACTTACTATGACTGCGCCCTAAGGCAAGCTATATTGTTAAAATCAGGCTCATATAACCACAGCAAAACACTTAGTAAAAAGAGACTTACTTGAACAGTTCCAGAATAACCTCAAGTATTTCCAGAAGACTATCCAACGATATGTGCCATTTAGTATCTTTATATCTAAACCACGCCCACCTGCACAAGTGGCGCTTGGTATACAAATTCACGTCCTATGAGGCAACATATGAACAGATAGCATGAGGTCAAAAGTTCCTTTTCCAGCAAAAATCCAAATAGACACCTGCTAATCAGTCTCTACACTTAGAGATCATTAAAAAAATGTTCCTACATCCAGCTATCAAAGTCTCTAGACTTAACGGCATAAATTCCAAGCTCCACATAATAATAATAATAATAATAAGCGAATGGCTTATCTGACCTCTACCCAAATGTGAAGCCATTAAAGATGTATGCACCTCAACAGGATTTAGGATGCTTCTACTCCCTTCATCCATTCTATTTCTCCATCTTTCCCTTTCTAGATTTAAGCTATATCTTTTTTTTTTTCCATTTAAAATGTAATATGATTTGCCATTTCTAAATTACCTTAACTCTTTTTGCATTAAAAATCATTGAACACAAATACCTAGTTTAGGTTTTATACAAAAAAAATACACTGAAGCTCAATAATTAAAACTTATCAATTCAAGAGCACCAAAATTAGGTTTGATGATTAAGGAACCTAAATGAGATTTGAAACAAAAAGACTAAAGTTACGATAGCACCACTAATAACATAAACTAGACAGTTGAGGAGCTCATGCCAATTTGTCAGCATTCAGGAGCCCCACAAGCGAAAGGAAGATGCCTAAACCATCCCAGAACTTTTCACATATATCTCCGAATAGACATAGTTGTTTGAAGTAACTCAGCTTCTCTTAAGTTTATGAAGCTGGAGATGGAAAATCCATATATGAATTCAACACCTAAACAAGTCCATCCTTCTTCCTAAGGAACATAAACTCCAACAATCAACCTGTGTGGCAATGAACCTCATTTGTACCTAAACAGCAAGTCAGCAATGCCTCAGCTATGCTTAGGCTTTTGATATAACTTGTCTTTCCTGTATAATACCAGACAATAATCACTAAACAAGCAGGTCAATCGAATGTAGAAATGCACCAATGTGAATGTGGCTCCAAAATAAAGAGAGAACTGGTACCACATGCAATTAACTCCCCACAAAGCGCTTAACAGTTATTGAATAAAAGAATCAATGAAAATACCTTAAAATAGCTAACGAAGTTCACAAAAGTTCAAATTTGTAACCAGAAATAAATTTCTTTCAACTTTATACTTGGTGTAATTACAGAAGCTAAGAAACAGATGTACTAACCAAGTCAGAAATATGGGCCTACACTCAGAAGCAAATGTTCCCGGGATACATTTGTCAGGAAAAATTACAATATACACAATCCTGCCAAGAGTCTCCACAAGTTATCAACATTGCCTTCGGTAGTAGTAGTATTTCTTCCACAAATTAAACCACCCTTCAATGCACCTTGTCTCACAACCAACTACAAAGAAAAACACTATTAATCAATGAAACAGATAAAGCAAGAATCAACAAGGAAACAAAAAGGAGGGAAACTGGGAAGGGAGGTGGGAAGAAAATCCTGAGTTTAGCATGTTTCTTCTATCCTGGAAGAATAATCTTTTCCCTCATTTTTATAGCAGTCAATGGCAATAAAACAAAACACTGTTAAGTATAAGCAACCAGACTTAGATGAGAACTAACAAATACTCTCTATTCTAGCAACAAAAGAAGCACCAATTTTTAATTCAACTTCAGGTTATATTAAAATATACTTCTGACAAAAAGATGAACAAAGCCCACACCAGAAATTTTCAACTTCACTTCAATATTAGAAAGATAAAAAAAGATCAAATGTTGCTGTTGAGATTCATTAACTGATAAGTAAAAAAATGTAGGAAGTACCTAATGAGACTGCTTCCTCTTATCAAGCTGGCCGCCAACAATTAATGGCAGACATGTCTGGTCGACATGGCAATATTTGTGAAACACCATGACCTGATAAATACAGGCAAGAAAATTACTTGATGCTTAATAATTTAACAGGAAAAAGAAAGGCAAAGCAAGGAAGCAATTAAAGAATAGTATACCTGAATTTGGAGCTCCAGCTGGTAAATTATTGGCAGAAGTAATTGGAAAACCGATGTTATTTGAGGGCGGTCTTTCAACAGGTGGTCTAAAGTAACCTGCCACAGAATTAACATTAAGTGTCATGAAAAGGTAAAGACTACACCCCATTTTTTCAATGACTGAGGGAATAACAAGAGCATAGGGGGGCCATACATTTACATCCTATCTATATTTAAGGCCTGTGCATGAAAGAGGAAGCTGTGCACAGAAAATATGCATGAAAGACTACAAATAGACATAACATCTTGTTGATGAACTTAAGGCCATGAGCTCTGGACAGATTTACCATGCTGGCAAGGTATCAAAAGTAAAAACTTAGCCATGACAAATGGTTCAAAGCATGATAGTGTGTGGATGGTACCAGAGTATCCTACATTTCAATGTGAAATTGACTATACTTTACACGGCATTCTTCCCATCTTTATAAAACCAACATGTGCTATATTTTTAGAATTTTATCTTCAGTTCAGTAGAGCCTCCATAACAGAACATGAAACCTTGAAATCAAAGAAAGTTTCATGGCCACCACCATAGGATTCCATATGCGAATTTCCAAATAACAACAATTTTTATCCGATAAAATGCATAACAAACTAACACCACTAAACAACCATCTTTTAACCATACAAGCTTCATCAGGATTAGGAATACAAATTCATTAAAGAAAATTTACAATAAATCAAGTTAAATAATTGATTTAAGGAGAGGATAATTTGTACCTTCCTGGACAAACAAAGGACCAGCTGGTGATGGATTTCTTCCTGCTATCCACCCACCACGCTGATTATCAGTGTTATATTCTGCTGTCGGCATTCTCCACTGTTCGTCAGGAACAAATGGCCTCCGGCTATCATGTTGTGATGGCAATGGGTACTGAGGAGGATATGAATGCTGTGGATGTGGTGGCATAGCAGGCTTTGTAAATGAAAAATGGCCAGACGAGGTTTGTGGCATAGTAGGATGTAATGGTCTTTGCACAAAGGCACTATTACCGGGTTGAAAAGGTTGGCCTGGTTGAGAGGATTGCGCATTTAAGTACATTTCATTATGTCCATATTCCAATTGCCTAGAAGAATTATATCCAGAAGCCTCCCTAGAATTGCAGACGCCTGTTGGAAAACAAGGTGATTGCTGTGCAAACAATTCACTTTTAACAGCAGTGTCAATATGGCCACCATGAGGATTATTTCCAGCCATTTGAACCATTGGATTACCCTGCATACAAAGGCACAGATTTAATAAAGAAAAAAATTATAAACATACGCATCAGCAAACAAAGAAAACATCCAGAAGCCTTACATTTGGCGTGCCTCGGAATTCATGAGGCACAGGTGGTTGATATGCTAACTGAGGCGAAGACTGTACTGATGATTGGGGTGGTAGTATGGGTTGAGATAGCAATGGAGGTTGAGTCGGTACCGGTGGTTGAGGTATGAAGGCTGGAGGAGGGCATGAAGGTGGCACAGGGGGAGGAGGTGGTTGTGTCGGTAGAGGTGGCGGAGGTGGAGGTGGAGGTGGTGATGGAGATGATGGAGGTGGTGGTGGGGGTGGTGGGGGTGGCGAAGGAGGCAAAGGTGGTGGTGGTGGAGGAGAATCTGGAGGCAATGGTGGGGAACCATCCGGTAGAGGTGGATATTCGTTGGAGCTATTTGAAGCTGGTTCTATAATACTATCAGTGGCCTGCTGCTGCACATCCGTTTCAACACTATCATTTGTGAATGGTCTGTCATCCTTTGGGTGTCCCGAAACATCTTCCATTTCAAGCTCACCATCCACATCTTCCAAGATGCAATGACGCCTGTCACTAGGAGTAACCGTACATGTTTCTGACTCTCCTAAAGCATTAGCTGGTTCTAGTGGTGCTGTATCAGCAGCTTCTCTGCAAGGACTGCTTGAAAGATCTTCTTCCTCTTCATCTTCAAATGCATTAGAAGACAAAAATCCAGGCAGCTGAAATGTAGCATTACTGGTTACAACGACCAACAAAATTGATGTGAGAAAGTTGGAAGTCTCTCAAAAAGTGACAATTACCAGAAAGAAGAGGATAGCACACAAACACTACGACAAACAGTACAAATAACAGTTAATATAGTAGTATATGAAAACCATCATGTAAAATAACAAATAGTAGCTGCATATTCTAATCAGATCAAACAACAGTGGAAATTGGTGAAATGGGGTTGTCATAATTTGCTCTAAGCTAAAAATCAGATAAACTGACTATTTGATTAGGTTTGAAATGCAATATTCTAGTTTGTACTGCAAACCAAACCGATTCAGTTCAACTATAACAGAAACCAAATTTTAAATAATAATATGTAAATATCCATAATTGTTTATTTTTATAATAATTTAATTGGGATGGTTAAGAATTTTCGCACCTGCCATACTCATCAACAAGCATGCCTTCCATTTCTCTTATAGGATCATCTATAGCACGCTCAGCTCGAGATGGACGCCTTTGTGAAAATCCTGATACCGTATCATCATTTGAACCTCCAATGTCGTCCATATGACGCCGCAGAACAGCTTCCGGTAAAATTTTCCTCTCAAGCCACAGCCGTAAAACCTGGTATAGATGATAGATTTTTTCATCCTTCTAAGAGAGAGGAAAAAGGAAGAAATATTAGAATAATTTTGCACAATTACCTTGAGACATTGACGACGATTTTCACGAGCACTTGCTCCAGGTGGAGCAGCAGCACCAAGGAGACGGGGTAATGCTGTTTGGACCGTTGGAATATATGAAGCACCAGCAATGCCTAAATAAACATTCATCACAAAAATTTACATGAATTGCTGCATGTGACTACTGTGTGCAAGTGAGTAGAAGTGCAATTAAAAGAGACTAAAATGCATTGTTACAATAAGCATGCGGTATAATCCAAAACAATACTCCTTGTCATAAAATAAGAAGATGATTAACGCTACAACAAACAAGAAAAAGGATCAACTAAACAACTTTCTTTTTAAACTTCATGCATCGCAGAAAACAGTACTACAGAATTTTTGAAGTCATAATCAAGATAGCAGAACAACCTTTCTGATTATGTGAACATTGGGTGATTGAATCAACGAGAAAGAATAGGTCAACTTTACGATGAAAACTGGGCTCGCTTTCCAACTTCCGGATGAGAAGTTCAACAACCTGCATATAAGCTATTTATTTCAAAATCCCTCTAAAAAGTGGTCTTCAATAGAATTTAACATCACAAACATCATATTCATTACCATTCTGCTTATCACAGCTATAAATCAACTATAACTTATGGATGCATGAGTTAATTTTGACACTGTTTAACCAAAACTGAAGATAAATAAGCATATTATTTAACTTACTTCATTTGCAATGCCATACTTGGCACAATCAATAGCAAGGCGAGTTGCGCGTCCAATACTTTCTTTAGTCCTCGATAAAGTCTCTATCATTCCTTCAAAAGCATCTCGTGCAACAGCTGCGTCAGTACCACCACTAAGAGAGCCTCCAGCTGCCATGTGTCCTGAACTGGCTCTTCTCTCTTCAACCTCTTCAGTATCCTGCTGGTTTTGGGATCCTGACTGGTGACCAAGAGTTGATGGAGAAACTAGATCTGAGCGATGACCAACTCCCTGAACGTCTACCTGCACTGCATTGTTGATTGTAGATGCCAAAGGCTGAACTGCAGGACTGGGGCTTGATCCCTGAACATCAGATATCGGCACAAAAACGGAACTGGGATTTCCAAGAGAATATTGTTGAGAGTGAGCTTGCTTCCTTTTTGCCTGCGCAGCTGCAATAAGATGCTTCATGGACATAGCAGAATCCGGAGTCTTGGAGTCAATAAACAAACTGCTTCTATCTTCTCTGACAACATCCAATCTGTACAGAAAAGGATTAGACTACAGTATACAACATTAACAAAGTAACACTAAAAAATTATTAATTAAATATATACTAATACTAATACCCATAATAATAATAATAATAATAACAACAACAACAACAACAACAACAACAACAAGGATTATGCAGAGCCATACTCCATTGAAGTTTCAGTAACAAAGACGGTGTCATCTACACGTGAAATTGCTTTTGGTGTGGATTTCGGTCTTTCTACAGAAGAAGCCGGCCTATTTCTTTGACTCAAAACCTGATTTTGAGAAGATTTTGAACCATCACAACCCAAAGTCGATGCCTTAGCAGAGCCAGACGAAGCCTTTTTCTGAGATCCATTACTGGAAACATTAACAGTAGCTTTACTAGATCTTTGTTGTTCAACTACTGGTTTGGAGGCAGAAATCAAATGGGGAGACTTCCTCGGGGAAATCAAAACCGGTTTAACCTCCTTGATAGACGACTTGTCTGCTTCTGATCTTTCAGGAGTGACAGAGGCATGAGCAGAAGGCCTCTTTTCAACAGTTTGTGGTTGAACAGGTGACACAAAATCATTAGCCGCTTGTGAAGGAGCCTCTTTTGAACCACTATTCTCACATCGAGTGGAATCTCCAACACTACGATGAGCATTGATAGCACTAGCATGACTTATATCAATGCTCGTTGAAGCAGCAGGAACAACAGTAGTCACCTTCACATTCCTAGCAGATCCTCCATGAACTGGAGTTTTGGGATCTTCATCTTCTTCATCGTCATAAAGGCAGACAGCTCTCCGCCTTTTCGAGGTCTGGACAGGCGGAGCTCTCGTGTGATTAGAGCTGGAAGTGTCATTCTTCAATCCAGTAGGATTTTTTCCAGTTTTATCATCAGAATTGAGAGAGGCAGAATCCGACATTGCCTCCAAAGCCCGCCGCCGTCGCTTTGATAACGGTAGCACAGCCTCATCACCAGAAATATCAGAACTAGTGGCCGTTGGGGCTCTCAAAGCTAAAACATGAGATGCGGATTTTTTCAACTCTAATTGTTTACTTGTTTTGTCATTGATGTTGTTAGAACTTGGAGAGTTACTTTTCATGTCTTTGACAAGTGATCCCTTGGAAGCATCAGTTTTCATATCTACAAACTTCGACCTTTTGGCAGGATGCAACATTTCACTGGTTACTGTATTAGGCTTTCCAAATCCAGGATCACCCCTTTTTTTCTTGCCAGTAGTCTCACCTTTGGGATTGCCCACAGTGTCCCGTAGATCATCAGCAGGCTTGAAGTTGCCTTTTGTTTTCAGTAATTCCTTTGCCTTCTTAGCAGCAGTGTAATTAGAATCCGATTTAAGAACATCAGGAGAGAATTTTTTCATACTGCTGCCAGAAACTTTGCCTTTTGTTCTATCTTTCAATTGCTCCTCAGAATCATTCTGGTTGAGAGAACGACCAGATTTCTCATCCCCCAAAAATGTTGGAGCTGAGCGTCCGCTTTTATGTCCTTCAACTAAAACCTCAGTTCTTTTCTTAGGACCAGAAGCCATCTTCTTTAACTTCTGATCATCCCTCAATGTTTTCTTAGCACTATTGACAGTTGCAAGTTTATCACCAGAAAATTCCTTCTTTCTATGGGAAGGCTCATCTAAAGGTGATGGAGATAGGACCTCCTGTTTAGGTTGGTCACCATTTGATATTTTCTGTTTCCCCTCAGAAGACATAACTGATGAGCTATCATCTGCATGACCCAAAATTGATGGCTTTATATCTTCACCATCATTTTCACCTCTGAGTGAACAGTGCTCCAAGTTAGAAGCAAGATCACCTTTTCCCTCACCAGTGGTTTCTCCACCAGAAGCAAGTGCACCTGTTCCATTCTTTAAGCCAACCTCTGCCCCATCATCCTCAGCCCTATCAGCAGATGAAGCCTCACAGCCAGGTGTTGATCTATCAGTTTCATCTCTCAAACCACTAGACTTCTCTTTTTGTAATTCATCAAATGCCACACAGATTTCCTTTACAGCCTGGACAAAGAACTTATGTTTAGCCTGACACTTCTCAGACAATTTACTCTTTGTCTCACTAGTGAATGCCTGAATATCAGCAGGGGCAACAAAAGCTCTGTAATAGATAAAAACATGGGGGGTAAATAAGAAACTATAACATAAGTAAAAAACTGGACTTCAAAGAGTAATACATGAAAAATTGATAAGCAGAAATTTCACTTTGGAGCTTCAGGTATAAGCTGTTACGAGCTAAATTCAATTAACTATAAAAGATAAAATTTAATTTTGAGATCCATGTTTAACCAACTTCAACTTAATATGGTTGAAAAGATACATCAGAAGCCAACAGAGGCAGCAGTAAAGCACCATATTTTCCCATATTAATTGACAATGAATACTCAAATTGTGAGAAGTAGAAGCAAAATGGCCAGAGTGAAGCCACTAAACAGACCTTAAAACTTTTACCTGCCATTAAAAATTTTCAAAACAGACTGAAGATTAGATAAAAAGCTTGAAACACCAATCCTAATCAATGCAACGATGATAGGACGATTTTCCTTAGCTCAACGCAAGTCAAAGAAAGCCTCATCAACTACCATCAGGCACTTAGCTAACAAACCACCAAAAGAGTCGAGGTAAGATATATTCGACCACCCAAACAAACTAATTGAGTCAACAATTACATTAAAAGGAATTAATTACCACACAAGAGGTGCAATGTCAAGAACCTGTGAAAAATAGCACCATTTGACATCAATGTTTGATTTGCTTTATGCTTCCTAACAAGAAATTATTGGTTACGTAAAGGACATCTCACCATTTCTCAGAGCACCATACAAAGAAACTATAACATGCAAAACTTCAGGATAATTTACATGACTTATCACATCCGCCAAATAGTATTATCTAAACATTAAAATTGGACACCATGAATTTAACTGAAGCAATCTAAAGCTAAATGACAGAGCTGCCTACAGCTCACTATGGCAACTCACAAAAAGGACTCAGCATAGGGCCATCCATTTAACAATTTTCCCCATTATTAAAATTAAAAGGTACATCCTACAATTTCTTGATCACATGAGCTGGATGGAGAGAAAAGCAACAGTGTATACATGGATGGACAGAAAGGCAACAAAGTATACAGACGGCAAATGAGGAAAAATAAATGATGTCAGTTTCAATGTATCCTCTATCAGCAAGCACCTAGAAACAACACTGAAGAGAAACAAAAGACTTGAATTAGCAAAGCAAAGACTATACCAAAGATTTGTCTGCTTGGATTGGCATATGTAAACTTATTCATAATGCTGCAAAATTAACTATGCTTTCAACAAAATTATTCAGGAACACCTTTCGCGTATTTCTCTCAATTTCCATCTAATGGTAAAGTGCGTTCCCATCTTACTTTTAAAAAAAAAAAAGGATGTAAAACCCAAAGCAGACACACCACCTATCTTCATTCATCATGTTGCCGGCCCCTAGTTCACCAAACATGGATAAATTGAATTTGGAATACTTACATTTCTTGCGTTCCAAAGAATTGGACAAAATATTTCTTAGGATCAGGTTCTCGCTCCCAATCTTCAGGCCGGCTAATCTGAAATTCATAACCCACAGAATCTACCTCAAAAAACCAACCATAAACCAAAATCACAAAAATCCAACTGAGTTCTAATCAACAAAATAATAATAATAATAATAATAATAATAATAATAACAATGAAATAAACCGAAACCCTTCACTAAAGTTCAAAGTTCAGACACACTTGTTAGGGTCAAATCAATCTAGCATACGACAGAAAAACACATACTTCTCACATTTTTCTGTCCCAAAGCAAAGAACTTGCACAGTTGTAATATAATAATTCAGATATGAGAGCAAATTATCACACCCGAATCACAATAAACACAATCAGCTAACCTAAGGATGGCAGAACCTTGAATTACACAAGTAAGCTTTCACAAATAAAAACAAACAAAATTAAAAGAAACAAATTGAGTAAAAAATCGACATATATACTACAAAATAGGACAATGTAAGCAGAAAATAAACTTAACATCATATGCAAAACTATAAAAGAAAAAAAATCTCACATTCACCATGTATTTATTCAAATTCCATAAGTTCGAATAAGCAAATAAGAAACTAAAAATATTATCTTCAGAACATGAAAGTCCCACAATTGATAAAAATACTATTAATAATAATAAAATAAAAGGGAGAAGAAAAAAGAAGAGACCTTGGCTGGCCAAAAAGGGAAACCCTTGACTTTGGCAAGAACAAGATCGCCCAGACTTAAATTCTTAACTTTAGCTTTGTTCCCTCCCTTTTTACGACCCCCAGCCATCAAGATTAAAACCCTAACAGATCCTCAGACGCCGTTGTTTCGTCTTCTGTTGTTATTCCTTCTTTCTGCCGTCAGCAAGTCCAAATTCAGAGATAATTCAAGCGCCCAACCCAAAAAACCTAGGAGAACGATTCGGAAGTTTGGTGCCAGAGGTATCGCCGGCGGCGACGGCGCGCCCTGGGGAGTTCCGGCGACTGGAAGTTGTTAGGGCATCGAGAGAGAGAGATGGGAAGGAAAAGAAAACGTGAAGAATGGCCTTATGTATTTTTGTCCCGAAGTGGAGAAGCAAGAAGAAGAGAAAATCGAGACGGTGGTGGAGGGGAACGAAAGAGAGAGAAACAGAAGACAGGGTGATTTTTTTTTTTTTGTTGAAGAATTTGATAATTTGGTGCGCGTGACTGAGCCGTGGGAAGGGTGGGAATGGGAGGTTTTTGCGTTTTGGTGTTGTCGGCGTTTTTAGATGAATCTTTTTTTTTTTTCAGGATTTTTAATAACTTGATTTTTATTTTGTCTTCATAAAAATTTATTTAAAAAAAAACCTTAAATAAATTATAACTATATAGTCCAGTCCAAAAAAATTAAAAAAAATTATTTTTATACATTACTGAGTTAAATTTTTCTTACTTGTAGAATAAGTATTCCTTAGATGAATTTCATGATGTTAATAAATTCCCAAAACCTTTTATTACTATTATCAATTATGAGTTGATCACTAATCATTGTCTTAACTTATTAATAATTTTTGTATTTAACCCCCACATCATTAATCTAACTTCTATAATTATGGGTTAAAAGAAGGATGAACATTTTGTAGTTATTATTACTAATCTCACAATTTTACTTTTGCCCCCTTTTTTTTTTTCAATTTTCAATCTCGCTCTGTCTTTTTTTTTTTCTTTTTATAATTTATCATCAAACCAAACATTGAAGCTAAGAATTTAAGAATCCCCTGTTTTTATATAAAAAATTACAATATTCCATCTTCATAAACAAGGATTTTTCTATGTGGATGTGGAACTAATTAGTTTATCATTAGTTAGTCATATATAATATAATAATATAACAGTATAAAAGCAATAGATACAGTTAAATTTAAATAAATATTAATTCGTGTAATCATCCATATTTAAATTTAAATAAATAACTAAATTATGCATGTACTCAATTAGGTGTTTAGAGAACTTCGAAGAAGTTTTATGGGATAATAAATGAAGCTATAGATTAGCATCTACTATAGTACTTATTTTATAGTATTTCATTTCATAATGGGAAAATTTGTAACCATCATGTTAAATGTATATTACATCCATATATTTGTTTCAAAGAGTTGATAATCCTACTCAAAAATAGGTTTAAAATTTCCATTATTCGATTAAGAAAATTTTAAATCTAATTTGTTTTAGGAAAAGTTAAAGGTAACGTGGAAAAATATTAATTCGTTTTAGAAGCAAGTTTATGTATTTGGACAAGTTGATCATCAGCAAATAAAAACTTAAAAATACAAAAAGTAAAAAAAAAATTGTTCCAAATAAATGGAGGAAAAAAGGGCAAATTCTTGAAAATAAAAAGAAAAAAAAAACAGAAGGGAAGGGAGCCCAAACATTTTGGGGCTTTCGAAGCCCAATTTGGAACAAAACGGAGAATACAAAAATTATGAAAAAGAAATGATATATTATGAGTCATCTTATATATATATATATATATATATATATATATATATAAAAGGAAAGGAAAGTATGCTCAATGATTGACACATGGTATGTCTATCTTTTCACCATGTGTCAATCATTTGATTTACTTAAAATAATAATAATAATTTATTTAAGATTTTTTATAAATAAATTTTGTTAAAGATCAAAAATCAAATATTATCCACTAAGTTAAAATTTAGAAAAAAATTTTAAAAATTTATCTACTTAATTAAATTATTTAATCTATTTATCTATTTAAATTAAATTAAATTTAAATTGATATTACCCCTCTATTTGAAGAAGAGTTAATTTAAAATATCTAATTAAATTGAAATTAGTATATTAAAATGTGATTTATCTTTAATTTTTATCTAGATTCTTAATTTTTACTTTTTAAAAAGAATAAAAAAGAAATATTATTTTTATATTTTCAATATGAATTATCCATCCATTGTTTTTAAAATTTTCAAATAATTTAAAGGTCCATAATCTTTTTAAAATTCTATAAATAATTTCCTCAAATTAAAAAATAAAAAGAGAAACATACACAAAAAACAAAGACAAAATAATGAAGTCATAAAATATTTTATCTTATATTAATGAAAGAAAAATTAGTTCTTAAGATAATTTTTTTAAAATAAATAAGTTCAATCAATGCTTTTGTTCTAGAATTTTAAATAATTAATTATTAAAAAATAAAAATAAATTTAAATGAATGAAAGAAAAATTATCTCTTAATTAATATTTTATCTTATATATATAAGGGCAAATAAATATAGTCGGAGATTGATTTATTTTAAAAATCGAAATTTAAATAAAAATAATAAAAGATTAGAATTTCATAATAATCTTTTATATATATAATAATCTTTAACTGATAATTTTTCTTTTTTTAAAAGAGCAAACATTTATCTATAGGTTTAATCAAGTGTATCTATTTTATCTAACCTTTTAAATTTAATTAATATATATTTAGTTATAAGAACATTACAGAACGTATTATCTTAGGAAAAAAAAATAGATCTATATGTCCTTTTATGAAAATAAAAAAGGAAAAGGAAAATAACATATTATCTTAAAAAAACAAAAAAAAAACTATAGATTTATACCTTCTTTTATGGATAAAAGAAAGAAAAATAATATATTATCTTAGATTATATATATTTTCTTTGCAACAGCAATCCCTAGCTTATATATATATATATATATATATATATATATATCTTCCAAGAAAACATTTCCATCTACTCAACTTGCAGTGCTTCCAAATTTTGAGTTGGTAGTGAAGAAAATAATTCAAAGTAAGTCAGAAGTTTTTTTTTTTTTTTTGTAAATTTAGTCTGCAATAAATTTACCATAACCATGAAAAAATATACAAACTCTTATTGTTTTATATCGAAAAAGTTTGACACATATGGTTGTTTCTAACTGAAAAGTCTGACACACACATCTCCACTATTGTTTTACCTTTTTTTTTGGTGGAATCGTACTATTGTTTTACATTCAGCCTCCATTTTTTCAAACGGTTTGTTTTGGACCTTTGTCAGTTAACTCTTGAAACATTTTTTCCTTTTTTTTTTCATTGGATTATACTTAAAACTTATCCCGTATACTATTTTTTACTGGCAAAGTTATACTTTGTTGTTATTTAACTGTTATTTTACTTTTCCCTTATTAATGAATTTAATTTTATAAATTTTCAGATGAAGGAGAATATTTCCAACCAAAAAAAGTCCACAGAAGCTGAATCATTTTCTAAAGGAAAAGAACCAATGAAAGGTATTGATAATCATTTTTATATCCAAAATTATAAATTTAAACAGAGAAAAGTGATTGTATTTCGAGACTTCCCGCCGGTGTGTGGCCCGAAGGCACCAGCACTTGGAAAGGAAGACTTAGTTAAACTAAAATCTTCTATTGCATCAAAAGAAGTGAAAAAATGTACTGATGAGATGGAAGAAGATCCTGAAGAATTCATATAACAAAATGTATTCTTTAAATAATTATGATTGTGTTGGCCACAATCTCCAATAGTTTTGTGATAGAACTAGACAAATCTATATATTATTGTTTTACATATGATGATTTATGTTTCTAATTCTTAAATTGATTTATTATATTTATTATTTGATTATCAAAAGCATA
Organism: Microcos paniculata; assembly: GCA_030664755.1. Lineage (NCBI taxonomy): Eukaryota > Viridiplantae > Streptophyta > Magnoliopsida > Malvales > Malvaceae > Microcos > Microcos paniculata. Next base: position 6,101,278 of record CP131462.1, on the reverse strand, counting down.
TTTTGTTTAAATGTACATTTTTACCTCTCTTTATATATAAAAGATTAATACATTTTTTACGCTTGCATGAATTGGTAATGGATGAGTTAAATTACGATCGGGAATTGCTGACTGTTGAACATGCTGAGTTGTATTCTGGCCTTAATGATGATCAGAAAGATGTGTACAATGCAATATTGGCTGCTGTATCTTCTCAGTCCGGTGCATTCTTTTTTGTTTATGGTAGCGGAGGGACAGGCAAGACTTATTTGTGGAGGACAGTAATCGCTCGATTACGCTCGGAAGGCCAGATCGTATTAGCTGTTGCATCATCTGGGATTGCTGCACTTTTGTTGCCGGGTGGAAGAACTGCACATTCTAGATTTAAACTTCCAATCAAGGTGGATGATAGCTCATGTTGTGAAATTTATCAGGGAACTCAATTGGCAGAACTTATATGCAAAGCAAGTCTGATTATATGGGATGAAGCTCCAATGGCACATAGAAATTGTCTCGAAGCACTTGATCGAACCTTACGAGACATCTTGCGCTTCAGAACTCTTAATTCTGGAAACAGAATTTTTGGTGGTAAGACTGTAGTTTTGGGAGGTGACTTCAGACAAATACTACCAGTTGTACCTCGAGGAGGTAGGGAAGATATTGTTGGTGCCTCGATTAGTGAGTCTGCTTTGTGGGATCAGTGCAGGGTTTACAAACTTAACATAAATATGCGGTTTAGGACCCCTGGAACGGACTCTGTTGCACTGAATGACATGTCTGATTTTAGCAAATGGGTATTGGACCTTGGAGATGGGAAATTGCCATGTAAATCATTTAATGGTGATACAGAGCCTGATTGGATAAAAATCCCTAATGATATTCTTCTACGTTCGAGTGGAGATCCACTTGGCCAGATTGTTACATGGACTTATCCAGAGTTTATCAGCAACTACAACGATCCTAATTATTTGAGGGATAGAGCAATTTTGTCCCCGACCAATGAAGATGTTGATCAAGTCAATGATTATATTTTATCACAAATTCAGGGGGAGACAAAAAGGTACTTGAGTTTTGATAAACTTTCACCTGATTCTGGCAATGTAGATGAACAATCTATTCTTTTCCCAACTGAGTTTTTAAACATCTTAAAGTTTTCGGGAATTCCAAACCATGAGCTACATTTGAAAGTGGGTGTTCCAGTTATTTTGCTGCGAAATATAAATCAGGCAGAGGGACTATGCAATGGTACTAGACTGATAATCACAAAGTTGGGAACTAGGATCGTAGAAGCTGAGGTTGTGACCGGAAGCAACATTGGCAGAAGAGTTTTCATTCACCGTATTGTCATGTCCCCAACTGACACAAAATGGCCATTTACTTTATTGCGTAGGCAATTCCCGTTGAAGTTATGCTTTGCCATGACAATCAATAAAAGCCAAGGCCAAACTTTTAAACACGTTGGTGTTTATCTTCTGAAACCCGTTTTTAGCCATGGACAACTGTATGTGGTTGTTTCAAGGGTAACTTCTCGACATGGCCTTAAGATTTTAGTGAATGATTCTGATAATGGACATCAGGGGTATACTAGAAATATCGTATACCAATAAATTTTTAATAAGCTGCCAAGAGGTAAACATAGCATCCTTCTTATTTAAATATGTTTGATTAGTTTATTATCATTCTCAAATTTTAATAAATCATTAATAATTAAAAAATGTCTCATTACATTTTATTTTTAGACTCACAATTCTCTAATATGTTTAATATTTTGCTCCTATAGGGGATCGTGTTCAAAATTGATGGTGCAAGGAACCTGACTACTCAATATATAGGTAATGTAATGTTAATGCTTTAAATACATTTTACATATAATACGCTTAGCACAATTGCTGTCATCGTCTAAAAATATAAATAATGATACGTTATTTTATTTGTAAATGTAAACACTTCGATCTCACTATCTCATACATTTAAAATTTTATACAGGAAAATGGAGACACTATGCTTCAACAATTATTTGAAGATTTCATATCACAATCAAATGTACTCGACCATTCTAATGAAACAAAAGTTTGTAAATACGAATAAGATTGTTAATTTTTATTTGCATTCTAAATTTTGCATTTGCATAAAAAATGTTGAATACTTATTTTAATATAAGTTGTTTTTCTATTATACTGAATATATTCTCAAAAATTAAGTACCGTGCACATTTTTATTACAAATAGTGATTTAATTACATATAACTTTAATATTAAAATTAAACCGTGCATCATTCGGGATTTAATATATTTCCGTGCATAGCACAGGTTTAAAACTAGTTTTATATAGTAGCCAAAAGAGACGTAAAGAGTGACATCCTCGATTTCGATTCCCCACGTCATGGCATGGCTACTTTTCAGCAATGGCTTATGGTTTCAAGGGGGATTCCATTTTTAACCAAAAGGCATGCTGGCTGCACCCTGCGTGAGCCCCCATCAACCACCTCAAATATTAGATTCATTGGAATATTTACCATATTTTTACCATGTTAAAACTCCAGAATAGTGTTAGCTTAAATGATCTACATCTATTTATCTTGCCACCAAAAAAAAGAAAATTTATTATTTATAGTTAATAATGCTACTTTAATTAAATTTATTATTTATAGGTTAAATTGCTTTGTAAACAACCTAAATATACCTGTAGAACTAATTTTTATCTCAAAAAATAATTAACTAATTTGTAGACTATAGAATAAAATAAAATTTCATGCAAACAAATGAAAGAGAATTGAGATGGGTGCTAGTTAAGAAGCCGACATATGGGCTTGTCCCAAGTGACAGTGGAATTTTAGGTTCAAGTTCAATCCAGAATCAAGAAACAGGGGCTTCCGTAAAAGCTCAACCCAACTAAAGCAGGCACACAAAAATAAAAACTTAGGAAACGATAAAATTGGGGTCAGTGTGACCTGTTCTCCAACAACAAGCCCAATCCAAGTTATCCAACGTATGGACGGTAATAGCTGCTTTTCCTTTCTTCTAATGTTCATGCCTTTCTCACCATTTGATTATAGAAATGCTTTTAAGATTACCAGCCAAATCAACAATTAATGGAAAATTACCACGTTTCATGGTTTTGGCTATGATTCGTCCACCAAAGACTACAAATTTATAAGGGGTCAGTGGTCTTCCCATTATCTTAATCTTGGGGAAGTTCATGTCGCTCAAAACCAATTGGTAGAGAGCCTTTCAGCTGCTACCATGAGTTCCATTAACAATCAGAGTATCAAACTATTTGTACCAGAAGCAATGCTGCTGGATGGAACCCTACAGTGGAAACTGCTTGGTCGTCATTTATGCATTGTTTCGTATGCTTCGGCAAGATAACCAATTTGAAGAACTCTTAAAATTAGAAACCATAATTAAGAAGACTACATGAAGATAAATCATATTCCAAACTTTTATGAAGAGTTCATTCGAGGAGAATACAGAATTGTATATTTACATTTACATATACAAACATAAAACCATAACAGATTTTCAAAACAGAATACAAAATCCAAAAACAGAGTTCCTTCAAAACAGAACAAATACAAAAAACGAAAGACAGAGTTCCGACAGAGACCTCGAGCTTTATTGGAAAGGCAGAATCAGCATAGAGCGCTCTAAGCAATCCCAGCAACCAAAACCAAAACTCGACCTTCCCTTCTGTTGACAAGATCAAATCATCAAACTTTGTTATCTTTGAGACTAGAGAAATCTACCTCTTCGGATCTTCAACCCAATCATCCGAAAGGAAACCTTTAGAGCTCACAACTCACAAGACTGCTAATCACATCTTTTAAAGATGTATAATTCAACAAAATTGCCCAGAAATGAGTAACGACAGGTATCAATGCAATCCTCAATAAATAAAAACCATAATTGTCGCCAATATGGATTTATGTAAAGGACAGCAAAAATCACCAACAAGACAACTCCATAGGTAACAAGAAAGCTCACACAAAAAACATAAGTGTCCAGCAAACTGCCCCTCTCTCCTTCATTTGATGTAGTACTTGATACCGTTGGTGGTGAATCAGTTTTGGAGCAACTATTACGCAATGGAGGTCCACAAAGAAGAGGGTTTCCCTTGTAACTGCTCTCATTAAAGGTCCCAAACTGAGCTTTAGGTTCTGGAGTAGTGCCCCACAAGTTGTTGTGTGCCACACTAAATACCTCTAGAGAGTTCAACTCCACCAGTTGTTTGGGGATTTCACCGGTCAAGCTGTTGTAAGAAAGGTCCATACTTTCAATTTGTTTAAGATTTGAAAACGAAAAGGGTATAACTCCGGTCAAATTGTTGTGGGACAAGTTCAATGCATGGATTTCACTCAAGTTTCCCAGTTCGAGTGGGATGTGGCCAGTTAAGTTGTTGCAAGATAAGTCAATCCCAGACATGTAGTCAAGAATTCTGCCCCCGTATAAGTACGATCCGCTCTTTGTTGAAAATTCTACCCTTTCTTCCATGTAGCTCCAAGGATAATCAACTGGTATTTCATCGTCAATATTTGTCCTATCCATACCTGTGTATTCTGATACTTCCTTCTCTAAAGGTGTGCTATAGGATCCGGTATTGATATAAGACTTGTAATTGTAATACTCGAATCCAACAGTTAAATTACCCAAACAAGAAGGTATAGTACCAGAAAACATATTATGAGAAAGATCTATGATGCTCAATGAATACAACTTGCATAATTGAACCGGAATTTCCCCATCTAGCTTATTCTCTTTCAAAAGGAGGACACTCAATGCTGAAAGTGTGCCAATCCATTCTGGAATGTTACCAGTCAAGTTGGTTTCGCTAAGATCTAAGGTTACTAAAAAGGAGCTGTTAAAAAAACCATGTTTGAGTGAACCATTTAGCTTGTTTCTGCTCAAGTGAACGTGCCTTACGACTGGTGGATTGAAACAAGATGGTAAAGAGCCGGATAAATTGTTCTGAGCAAGGTCCAAAAAGTCAAGTTCATTCGAGTTGCACAAGTCCATTGAAATGGTACCCTCGAAATGATTGTTCGACAGAGCCAATCCGCTCAGATATGGCAAATTCCATATCCATCTTGGAATCTTGCCCGACAAACTATTGTTACTTAGATCAATATCATTTAATGACCAAGAAGGAATATCAGTACTCTGAATATCGAGCTTAGGTAACTCTCCGACAAAGTTATTCCCATCCAAATATAAAGCCCGCAAACTATCTGACTTAAATATAGTAGGAACAATATTACCGCCTAGGTTGTTATTGGATAGCCTAAGAATCTCCCAGGAACTATTCATGGTTAACTCTTTCCACACTTCTCCAGATAATTGATTACTCGATAGGTCTAAAATTGACAAATAGCTCATACCACCTAAACAAGGAGGGATATTACCTTTAAAGGCATTTTTAGATAAGAATAACCATTCTAAATGTGGGAAAATGGAACATATATCTCTCGGAATTTGACCTCGTAGATTGTTGTTAGATATGTCAATTACTGATAAATTAAGATTTCGAAGTGGTGGTAATAGGAGAGGACCCGTTAAAGAATCGCCCTTCAACAGTAGTGTCTCTAATTTTGTATTGTTCTCTAACAACCAAAATGGGATAGTTCCATTGAAGTTGTTATAGGAAAGATCAACATGTCTCAAGTCATGTTGGTAATAAAGGAACTTACTCAATTCTTGGGTGAGTTTTGGATCTGTTGTACACTTGACCAAACTGATGATTTTCAATTGGAACTTTGGGACTGAAGTATAAAAGACAGATTCCATTACCAATTGGTTTTCATCACTCAAGAGGATTTTGAGGTGAGTAAGGTTTGAAAGTGATAAGAATGAAGGTGATACTTGAAAGTGATTTTGTGAAAGGGAGAGGAATCTAAGTGGTCTGAGATTTGCGAAAGGAGTCAAATTTCCAGTGAACTTATTGCTTGAGATATCTAACACACGAAGAGATGTCAAGTTACCCAAACAAGAAGGAAGTTTCCCCTCCAATGCATTTCCATCGATGTAGAACTCTTCAAGCTTCCTTAGATCACACCAACCTATAAATTTTATAAATTAAAAAAAATTTTCAATAAGTAATTGCATTAAATTTAGGAGTTAATATTTTAAAGAAAGCTAATAAAGGATTATTAAAGAGATCTACTCCAAAAATAACGTTAGACCAATATCTTTGTGAACAAAAGTACTAACAACTAAAAGAATTGAGAAGCACAAATTTGAGCCATAATGTACCTTGATCAGGCAATGGACCAGTCAATCCAGAGTAAAACAAAGACAAAGTTTTAAGAGAAGTGAATACACCGATTCTTTGCAAAATGTTGGTATTAAGATAAGAATGATCCAGAATCAATTGCTCCACATGGCTCGACACATTCAACTCTGATCAATGATGAGAGAGGTATTAGATTAGATTTTATCAACATATGTTCTCTAGCAATATATATAAGTAATAAGGATTTACCTTGAGTGCCCTCATCAGTCCTGTTAAAGTAATTCCATCTTAAATAGAAGGTCTTAACATATGAGAATGACTCTATTATTTCTTGTAGTGTAGTAAGGCTTCCGTTGGCAATGACGCCATCCAAACGAAGAACTTTTAACTTTCTCAAACTTTTACTTCCTGTGAGTGAAAATAGAAGCAAATATACATTTTCAATTTTCCTTGTGAGCGAAAATTTTTTTAATAGTAATCTTGATATATATGAAATCATCTAAAGCCAATTATTCTAAATTTTTTTCATCACTAAAACATTTAATTACTTGATCATAAGATTTGAATGAGAATAAAAGTTGAACCTCACAACTCACAAGTCTAAAAAGAAAAATAGAAAATTACTTTAATCCATACGTACCTTTATCAGCCACGAATTCGTCTAGGCCATTATTATAGCTCATGTCTAGCTCCTCTAAATTGGTAAAGGTACCAAAGTCTGAGAAAAGAAATGTAAAAGATAAAGCTTCATAAAATCGTCCAGAAACTTAAACTATACATATAATATATGTTCTTAAAGGCCGCTAAGGGATGCAAAAGCACTGTTATTAAAGAGATTGTCGCCCAAATGAAGCTCTTCTAGATGGGTCAACTTCAACTGTCTCCCATTATCTACACAAATGATTTTTAAATAATATATAATTTCTTAAGTAAAAAGGCTTTACGCAATACTTTGTTATGAGTGAAAACTTAATAATTAACTGAGCAAATATGATAGCATACCTTGGAAGGATCGAAGGCTTTCAATTTTGTTGATGCTTAAATCCAACTTCTTCAAGTTTATCAAATTATTCAATCCTATCAAAGTTCAATGAAATAATCTTCATGTCCGTTTGGTTAATAATTTATAATTCCACAAAGTACATGAAGATGAAAAATCTTTTTACTGATATGAAACAAATGACCACCCAAAGCTAAACCTTTTTGCATAGATGAAATTTCCATTGATGCAAATGTGCACTTTTGATTATTTTAACGATTCTAAAAGGAATTAACAAAAAATGGTTAGCTTTACCTTTAATATCTATCGAGCCACACAATTGGTTTTGTCTCATATCTAAGGACTTAAGTCTTGAAAGCCCAAGGAGGAATGCAAATGTGTTGTTCCTGAATAGATTTCCGCTCAAACGAAGTTCCTCCAAATTGGTCAGCCTTAGTTGTGTTCCATTTCCTGCACAAAATTACTACAATATTTATATCATCACTAACTACAGGGAAACTTTAATCACTTAAAAAACTTAGTTGAGTGAATTGATATGTGTCTTTTTTTCACCTTGATGTTTTGATTGGAGGCTTTCAATTCTGTTCCAACTTAAATCCAACGTCTTCAAGTTTGTTAAATTGTTCAATTCTATTCAAGCCCGATATTAAGTAATACCATGTAAGTCCAATTAACCACAAAAGCAAATAATCAAAAGCTTTCTTAAATAATAATTGTATTTAATTAGTTTAATGGATAAAAAGGTAAAGCAATCTTACCTTGAATATGAAGCGTTCCCTCAAAGTTATTGTCCCGCAAATTCAAAGTCCTTAAACATGAAAGATTACCTAATTGTGACAGGATGCTATTGTTCAAAGAGTTCCCACCTAAATCAAGTGTCTCCAAATTACCGAGTCTTGAAAGCTGTTTAAAACCTGTTCATTACAAGTATACATTGAAAAAACTTAATTGTTGTATATATCATAATATTTGATCTCCAAACATTTCATTACTTGTTACATTAGCTTTACCGTTACTCGATCCTGTGAATTGGTTGTCTGAAAGACCTAAATGCTTGAGAGATGAAAGTTGAGACAGAGATGATAAAATGCTGTCATTGAGGTAATAATTGTCACTTAAGTCAAGGATCTCCAACGTAGACGGTAGTTTTGCAAAACCTGCAAGAGATGAGTGCTGATTTATTAAGAGTTATTTATTAGTGGCAGTTGATCAATAAAAATATTATCAATATATAATAATAATAAAATTATTAAAATTGGAAAGTGATGGCGCAAACTTGTTCCATGTTTATAACAATGCAAATAACAGGGAATTCGTGTTTGAAAACTTGCAGTATAGTGAGAATAATTAAAGATGAAAGGAAAATGTGACCTTCATGAATTCCAACAAAACCAGCTATGCCATTCTCCTTCAAATAAAGAGTCTTCAATTCCACGAAGGGAAGAAACAAGGAGACATTGACGTAAAACCCATCGCTCAATCTCCAATTATAATTCCTTGTGTAATTAAGATCGAGAGAGATGACACGCCTGGTGGTGGAGTTGCACTCAACCCTTTCCCATTCACAACAATTGGAACCCTTAACCTCCACCCAGTCTTTCAAATAGTGATGGAAGAAAGGTTTGAGACGCAAGAGAGCAATTCTCTCATCCCCCCAACACGCATTGCTACGAATTGTAAACCACAACAGGGTAGTCAGCACCATTATCCACACCCATTTGGGTTTGGACTCGATCCTCATCATCTCCATATTTTCAAATCGCTCAACTGCTTAGCTGTACTGCTTATAATTCTATAACCACATATACTCCAAGATGTCTTCAAGCTTATCTATATATATAGACAAGTTAATTGGCATGGCATCTCTATCATTAACTAATTCCTCAAAATTTACACTTTAATTACCATAATAAACATAACTTCTCATATATGTTACTTATGCTCTTGTTAATTTCATTGCATTTTTTAAATTTTTTTACTTTCATTTTACTTTACGGTAGAATTTAATTATCTATAATGCTTGCTTCCTTTCGATTGCTACTTTTTACGTAGTAGCTTGGTATTTATTCTATTTGCTTTAAATTATTATTTTCACCAAAAATAAAAAACAAATCGGAGAAAATAATTACAAAGAAATTAACATCCATTTAAATATAGTAATTGCATGTATATTATTAATTTTTAATTATTAAAACTTGCTTTTTACTTATTCAACAAGATGCTTTTTTTTGCTTTAGTAACACATAAAATAAAACATACTAATAAACTCGAGTGTTTGCTCAAGAAAAATTAAAGAAAAAATAAATTCAAGCAAACAACCAAAAAGTAAATAACATTTAAGTAATATAACTAATCAAATTGATACTCCAACTTTGCCTGACGACTTATATTTTAAGGTCACTCACTTGACCAATGACTTTCTAACGTAAAGAGAAAGTTGTATATATAATCAAGTTAATTGGCTGAAAACAACACAGTTCCTCTCATTGCAAAATTTTTCCAAATAGAGTGTGATTTTAATCAATGATGATTATGACTTTTCAAAGTCTCAAAATTCCAAGAGAGAGAAGAAAGAGAGGAGCTTGACTTTGCCACCATTATATATTCAATAGTCTTTAGCGTTTACTACACTGATGTTCATGATACACATATATCTTGCTTTTTTTTCTATTCGATTTTAAGCTACAGCTTGATTTTATTGGGTAAATGGTCTAACTTTTCTTTTAAGCTATAATAATGGAACTCCGAATGAATGGATTTAGATTTGGTCTATTTAGTTCTTCTCAGCCTTGTTACTTTCAAACAGAATTGACGAAACCCAATTGCCCGGTTGCCTTGAATCTTCATTTTCATTTTGTTGGAACTCTGAATGCATAGTTCTGAAACTTACTCACCCAATTGCCACGAATCTTCATTTTAATTGACAGCTCCATCCAACTTTTCTACGACTGCAAGTGCCCATAGAAAAGGATAAATTATTACGTCTTCTTTTCAGTAGTACTTTTCTTCATTTCTTTAAAAAACTTTGGATTCAATTCTTGTGTTCAGTTCATCGACCAAATCAAGCGGCTTGCTGTTTATATGTACGATGGCCAATGGCAGAACTCTTCACCTGATAGCCATATTTGGAAATCATCAAAGAGGGTGTGGGAAAAGATTATAAGTAAGTGATACTCCAACTTGCTTGACACTTCATACGTACTTTGTAGTTAGTCATTATTACCCCAGAAAAGGGGAAGAATTATTTTAGTCAATCTGTAGACAAGGAGTTTCTAGCGTGAAGAACTAGTTTTACTAAGCTAATTGGCTAGAAACAAGACAAATGGTCCCATTACTAAATTTTCCTAACTCGTATTGCCCGGGGGAGTGTGATTTTGCCATAAATGATGATGACTAATTGTATTTGTTTTACGAAGATTCCAAAAGGAAGAGAAGACCTTGACTGGCCATCCGGAGGGGACATTTGCCCAAAGTTTCCTTCCATTGACGGAGTATCGAAGTTAATACTGATGCCGATGCTAATGCTAATGCGTATCAGATGAATTCAACAGCATCTAAATAGGGAAAATAAAAGGACTTTTTGTTATCTTGAAAAGAAATACTATTACAAACCAATCACTGGATACATGCCAATGAAAAATGTTGTTTTAATTAGAAACCAAATTTTCTACAAGAAACGTGGAACGGAACATCTTCACGGGGAAAAAAATCTCTATCAGTCTTCGTTCAATATAATCCATATAATGCTGCTTTTCATCCTCCTCCAATTTCCACATCTCTGTGCCATCCAACTCGGGCAAATTTAGTCATCCTCCAATCTCTTTAACATCGTTATCATTACGTGCTATGAAATGAAAGCTTCAATCTCTTTAACAACGTAATTAGAAAATTGTTTTGTTATTACTTATTATGAAGGTAAACAAATACCAAGTACTCAAATTAAAAAAGATCATTTGTGCACATGCTGAATTTCTATAGAAACTCAAATTACTACGACCATCCTTTCTTTTCTTTATCGCAACTTTGAGTAATAAATAGTAGCTAAATTACTCAAAAAATCTGTATCTCTATTTAAGGAAATGACAGACCAATCATCAAAGCATTTTACCCCAAACAAAGGGGTTATTCTGACCAGCTACTGTTCCACAACAGTTAAAAAGTCGCAGACGCAGCAACTAAAAACAAGGGCTTTCATAAAAGCTCAGCCCAATTAAAGTAGGCAAACTGAAATTAAAATTAGGAGCCGGTAAATTTTGAGTCACTGTGACATCTTCTCCACCAACAAGTCCAGTCCAACCGACGTATAGGATTATAGCTACTTTTCGTCTCTTCAATGTTTATTTCTCACCAAGTAATTATAGAAATACTTTTCAATCATTAGGCTTTCCAAGTCCAGGATCACCCCTTTTTCTCTTGCCAGTAGTCTCACCTTTGGAATTGCCCAGTGTGTTCCGTAGATCATCAGTAGGCTTGAAGTTGCCTTTCGTTTCAGCAATCCGATTTAAGAGCATCTGGAGAGAAATTTTCATACTGCTGCCAGAAACTTTGCCTTTTGTTCTATCTTTCAATTGCTCCTCGGAATCATTCCGGTCAAGACAACGACCAGATTTCTCATCCCCCAAAAAAGTTGGAGCTGAGCTGCTGCTTTCGTGTCCACCAACTAAAACCTCAGTTCTTTTCTTAGGCATCTTCTTTAACTTCTGATCGTCCCTCAATGTTTTCTTAGTACTATTGACAGTTGCAATTTTATCGCCAGAGAATTCCTTCGTTCTATGGGAAGGCTCATCTAAAGATGATGGAGATAAGACCTCCTGTTTAGGTTGGTCACCATTTAATACTTTCTGTTTCCCCTCAGAAGACATAACCGATGAGCTACCATCTGCATGACCAGAAATTGATGGCTTTATATCTTCACCATCATTTTCACCTCTGTGTGAACGGTGCTCCAAGTTAGAAGCGAGATCACCTTTTCCCACACTAGTGGTTTCTCCACCAGATGCAAGTGCACCTGTTCCATTCTTTAAGTCAACCTCTGCCCCATCAACCTCAGCCCTATCGGCAGACGAAGCCTCACCGTCACGTGTTGATCTATCAGTTTCATCTCTCAAACCACTAGACTTCTCTTTTTGTAATTCATCAAATGCCTCACAGATTTCCTTTACAGCCTGCACAAAGAACTTATGTTTAGCCTGACACTTTTCAGACAGTTTACTCGTTGTCTCACTAGTGAATGCTTGAACATCAGCAGGGGTGACAAAAGCTCTGTAATAGGTAAAAACGTAGGGGGTAAATAAGAAACTAAACACAAGTAAAAAACTGAATTTCAAAGAGTAATGCATGAAAAAAGCATGCATGCATCTCTTGGCGTGAAATGAGCAGCACTGCTCTTGCCACACCCCAAAAGAAGGGTCAAAAACTTCTGAAAAAATGTTTAGATAATTTGCAGTGCGATACAAGTCAACCATCAACATCAAAATCAAAACACAGCTAAGTAGAATCTAGTGATAAAAAAAAGGATCATGACTATTAGTTAAGCTAAAGACAAGCGCTTTCTCGAATAATATGACCTCAACATTCACTACATCCCATAAATACATAAATATTACGAGCCTAACCATTAATGAAATGAAGTTCTAAGAATAATAATAACAAATGAAAATATTCAGAAAAGATGTTTCATAGTTATATAGACCTATCTATCAACTTCCATAAGCAGAGATTTCACTTTGGAGCTTCGGGTGTAAGCCGTTACGAGCTAAATTCAATTGACTATTGAAGATAAAATTTAATTTGAGATATAAGTTTCACCAACTTCAACATGATATGGTCGAAAAGATACATCAGAAGCTAACGGAGGCAGCACTAAAGCACCATATTTTCCCATATTAATTGACAATGAATACTCAAATTATGAGAAATAGAAGCAAAACGGTCAGAGTGAAGCCACTAAACAGACTTTAAAACTTTTACCTGCCATTTACAATTATCAAAACAGACAGAAGATTAGATTAAAAAACTTCAAACACCAATCCTAATCAATGCAATGATGCTAGGACGATTTTCCTTAGCTCAACGCAAGTCAAGGAAAGCCTCATCAACATTCAACTACCATCAGGTACTTAGCTTACAAACCACCAAAAAAGTGGAGGTAAGACATATTCGACCACCCAAACAAACTAATCGAGTCAACAATTACATTAAAAGGAATTAATTACCACACATGAGATGCAATGTCAAGAACCTGTGAAAAATACCACCATTTGACATTGTACCAATGCTTGATTTACTTTATGCTTCCTAGCAAGAAATGATTGGCTACCTAAAGGACATCTCACCATTTCCCAGATCACCATACAAAGAAACTATAACATGCAAAACTTCAGGATAATTTACATGACTTATCACATCGGCCAAATAGTATTATCTAAACATTACATTTGGACACCATGAATTTAACTGAAGCAATCTAAAGCTAAATGACAGAGCTGCCTACAACTCACCATGGCAACTCACTGAAGGACTCAGCATAGGGCCATCCATTTAACAATTTTCCCCATTAAAAATAAAAAATGCATCCTACAATTTCTTGATCACATGAGCTGGATGGAGAGAAAAGCAACAATGCATACATGGATGGACAGAAACGCAACAAAGTATACAGATGGCAAAGGAGGTAAAATAAATGATGTCAGTTTCAATGTATCGCCTATCACTCAGCAAGCACCTAGAGAACTACACTGAAGAGAAACAAAAAACTAGAATTAGCAAAGCAAAGACTATACCAAAGATTTGTCTGCTTGGATTGGCATATGTAAACTTATTCATAATGCTGCAAAATTAACTTTGCTTTCAACAAAATTATTCAGTAACACCTTTCGCGTATTTCTATCAATTTCCATCTAATGGTAAAGTGTGCTCCCATCTTACTAAGAAAAAAAGATGTAAAACCTACCACCTATCTTCATTCATCATGTTGCCACCTCCCTCATTCACCTAACATGCATAAATTGAATTTGGAATACTTACATTTCTTGCGTTCCAAAGAATTGGACAAAATATCTCTCAGGATCAGGTTCTCGCTCCCAATCTTCAGGCCGGCTAATCTGAAATTCATAACCCATAGAATCTACCTCAAAAACCAACCATAAACCAAAATCACAAAAATCCAACTGAGTTCCAATCAACAAAATAAACCGAAACCCTTCACTAAAGTTCAGAGTTCAGACACACTTGTTAGGGTCAAATCAATGTAGCATACAACAGAAAAACACATACTTCTCCTATTTTTCTGTCCCAAGTTAAAGAACTTGCACAGTTGTAATAAAACAATTCAGATATAAGAGCAAATTGCCACACCCAAATCACAATAATCACAATCAGCTAACGTAAGCATGGCAGAACCTTGAATTACACAAGTACGCTTTCACAAATCAAAACAAAAAAATATTAAAAGAAACCAATTGAGTAAAAAATCAACAAATATAATACAAAATAGGACAATGTAAGCAGAAAATAAACTTAACATCATATGCAAAACTATAAAAGAAAAAAAATCTCACATTCACCACGTATTTATTCAAAATCCATAAGTTCAAATAAGTAAATAAGAAACGAAAAATATTATCTTCAGAACATGAAAGTCCTACAGTTGATAAAAATACTATTAATAATAATAAAATAAAATAAAAGGGAGAAGAAAATAGAAGAGACCTTGGCTGGCCAAAAAGGGGAACCCTTGACTTTGGCAAGAACAAGATCGCCCAGACTTAAATTCTTAACTTTAGCTTTGTTCCTTCCCTTTTTACGACCCCCAGCCATCAAGATTAAAACCCTAACAGATCCTCGGACGCCGTTGTTTTGTCTTCCGTTGTTAATCCTTCTTTCTGCCGTAATCAAGTCCAAATTCAGAGATAATTCAAGCGCCGAATCCGAAAAACCTAGGAGAACGATTCGGAAGTTTGGTGCCAGAGGTATCGCCGGCGGCGACGGCGCGCCCTGGGGAGTTCCGGCTACTGGAAGTTGTTAGTGCATCGAGAGAGAGATGGGAAGGAAAAGAAAACGTGAAGAAAGGCCTTATGTATTTTTGTACCGAAGTGGAGAAGCAAGAATAAGAGATAATCGAGACGACGGTGGAGGGAACGAAAGAGAGAGAAACGGAAGAAAGGGTGATTTTTTTTTTCTGTTGACGAATTTGATAATTTGGTGCGCGTGACTAAAACAAAAAATTGTTATTATACATTATTATTGAGTTAAATTTTCCTTACCGAAGAAGAATATTCCTTAGATGAATTTCATGATGTTAATAATATTATCAATTATGAGTTGATCACTAATCATTGTTTTAACTTAGTACTCTCTCAGTCTCTTATTATCTGTCTCATTTTGGGATTTTTTTGTCCCTTTTTATCTGTCCATATCTTAGTATTAATTGATAGTTTTCTAAATTTACCCTTTCACTCTCTCTCTCTCTCTCTCTCTCTCTCTCTCTCTCTCTCTCTAAACTTCTCTGTCTTCCTTAAATGCATTGAGTTTTCTGCTTTCCTTCCATAGGCCAAGATGAGAAGAGAGAGGGGGGTAAAATTAGAAAGTAAAGACAAAAATATATAAGATTTTGAGCCCTAACTAATTTTCTTGCCCTGTGTGAAGCGGTTAATAGGGACAGATAATAAGGGACAGAGGGAGTATTAATAATTTTGTCTTTACCCCACATTATTAATCTAAATTCTATAATTATGGGTTAAAAGAAGGCTGAACATTTTTTAGTTATTATTATTAATCTCACAATTTCATTTTTGCCCCCCCTTTTTTTTTCAATTTTCAATCTCTATCTGTCTTTTTTTTTCTTTTGTAATTTCTCACCAAACCAAACATTGAAGCTAAGAATTTAAGAATCCCCTGTTTTTATATTAAAAATTACAATATTCCATCTTCATAAACAGGGATTTGCTATGTGGATGTGGAACTAATTAGTGTATCATTAGTTAGATGCTTAGAGAACTTTGAAGAAGTTTTATGAGTTATAGATTAGCCTTTACCATAGTACTTATTTTATAGTGTATCATTTTATAATGGGAAAATTTGTAACCATCATGTTAAATGTATGTTACATCCATATACTTGTTTCAAAGAGTTGATAATCCTACTTAAAAATAGGTTTAAATTTTCCATTATTCGATTAAGAAAATGTTAAATCTAATTTGTTTTAGGAAAAATTAAAGGTAACATGGAAAAATATTAATTCGTTTTAAATGGAAGTTTATGTATGGGGCAAGTTGATCATCAGCAACCAAAAACTCAAAAATACAAAAAGTAAAAAAAAAATCAAAATGGTTTCAAATAAATGGAGGAAAAAAAGGCCAAATTCTTGAAAATGAAAAGAAAAGAGCAGACGGAAGCCCAAACTATTTTGGGACTTTCGAAGCCCAACTTGGAACAGAAAGGAGAATACAAAAATTATGAAAAAGAAATGATATATTATGAGTCATTTTCTAGTTGCCAAAAAAAAAAGGACGTAGAGAGTGACATTCTCGATTTCGATTCCCCACGTCGTGGCTACTTTCGGCAACGGCTTATGGTTCCGAAGGCAATTCCATTTTTAACCAATAGGCATGCTGGCTGCAACAAGGAATAAAAAACCGAACTGGTAGTTGAACCGATTGATCATTCGGTCATCGGTTTAATCGGTTCAATCGGTTCGATTAAATAAATAATTTAATTTTATTAATTTTTTAAAATATTCAAAAAAATTTGAAAAAAAAAAGAAAAAATTCAAAATATTCCTTAAAAATAAGAAAAAGTAAAAATATCAATTAAAAAAACTAAAAAATTAAAATTCAGATTGAACCAGTCCAATCGGTTCGTCGGTTCAATCGATTCAAAGACGGTTCAACAGTAATCCGATTTTATGACCCGAAAAGGACCGGACTTGTGATCGGTTCTCGGTTCAACCAGTTGAACCGGCCAGTCCTGTCCGATTTTTTATTCCATGGGCTGCAATCTGAGTGAGCCTCCATCAACCATCACAAATATTAGATTCATTGGAATTCACCATATTTCCTATGTTAAAACTCCACAATAATGTTAGCTTAAATGATCTACATCTATTTTTCAACCCCCATTTTTCTTTGTGAACATTTTGACATTTTGAGCAAAGATGGTTTGCCTGCACCACTTTGTAAATAGATATAGGATCTTAGTAGTTTAGGGAGAATTTTATTGAGCATCTAAGGTGTTGTTTGATAAAACTGAAGTAATTAAGTATTGAAAATTAAGTGCTGAAAATTTATTCTGAAAATTTTAAGTACTGAATTTATTGAATAAAAACTGTTTGACAAGCTATTATGTTTGAACAAATTTATTTTTAATCTATTTTAAGAGAAATGTGATTTTATGAAAAATAAATGCTTTGACAATTAATAAAAAGGAAAGAATAATGGGTAAAAGGAAAGAATACAACATTAAATTTAATTAAATAAGATTTTTTTCCTTAAATGGAATTGTTGAATAAAATAAGTAGCCTAAAAGCTACTTACTATTTTCAATGCTTTTTCATTGAAAATATCCCATTAAGTGATTTCTTAATTTTTATTATCAAACACATTGAAATTTTTCAATGGTTAATCAAACAACCCCTAAATCTGTTTGATAACCTTGAACAATATCTCTGTACTCATTGATTGATTAATAATACAAATCCTTTCGATTCGGCAAAAAAAAATCTGTTTATCTTGCCACCGAAAAAAGAACATCTATTGATCTAGTTAATAATGCGACTTTAATTATTTTTATTTATGGTTTAAATTGGTGTGTAAACAACCTAAATATACTTGTAGGACTATTTTTATTTTAAAAAAATTAACTAATGTGTAGACTATGGAATAAAATAAAATGCCATGCAAACAAATGAAAGAGAATTGAGATGGGTGGTGGTTAAGATGCTGAGGGCCAGCTCCAAGTGAAAGTGGAAGTTTAAGTTCAAATTCAATCCAGAATCATGAGACAGGGTCTTCCGGAAAAGCTCAGCCCAATTAAACCATGCACACAAAAATAAAATCTAGTAAACGATAAAATTTGGGTCAGTTTGACTTGTTCTCCATCAATGAGCCTAGTCTAAGTTATCCAACGTATACCTGCTTTTCCTTTCTTCAAATGTTCATTAGATGGAATCGTATGTCGTATCTCGATGTTTCTACTTTATGTCTCATATATTATAGTTTATCATCTGTCACATTCATTTAACTCTTTTTATTCCTTATTTAGTTTTAATAAAATAAATAAAGAAAAAAAAATCTAAAGTTCTATTCTAATATGAAAAATCTCAAACTGAGATGATCTTCATTGAGTTTTCTGCTAAAATATATATACAATATTCAGCCACCTAGTTCTATGGTAAATTACATCCAAATAATGGAATCGTAAAATTAATAGCGTTATAATGTACTGATTGTATGAAAACCAGCAATCTTGGCTTGATGACCGGGTCCATCATTTGACCATTTCCATCACTCCCCCTCAAGTTGGAGCGTGGAGATTCATAACACCCAACTTGGCAAGTAATGATTCGAATCTATCTTTGCCCAACGCCTTTGTGAATATATCAGCCAGTTGAGCTACAGTAGAGATCTTCTTTGGTGCTATCTCATTGGACCGCACTCTTTCTCTAACGAAGTAGCAATCCATTTCGACATGTTTTGTCCTTTCATGAAAAACTGGGTTGGCAGTGATATGTAAAGCTGCCTGGTTGTCACAAAACAACAGTGTTGGCCCCTTTTGTAGTGCTTGCAAATCTGCCAATAACCATCGCAACCATAACAACTCACTTACGGTTACTGCCATTGCTCTATACTCTGCCTCGGCTGAAGACTTTGCTACTACTGATTGCTTCTTTGTCCTCCATGAAACTAGTGAACCTCCCAACATGATAAAATACCCTGTGCAAGACCTTCTAGTCACCTGGCAACCGCCCCAATCCGCATCACAGTATGCTTTGAGAGTTAAGCCTTCTTCAAATATCTTAAAACCCGTATTGCCGCATCCATATGCTCTTGTCGTGGCTTATTGACAAACTGACTAAGTATATTGACCGCATATACTATGTCTGGTCTAGTGACAGTTAGATACAGGAGACGTCCAACCAACCGCCTATACTGTGCTGCATCCACTGTTGGCCCATCACTATCTGCTTGCAATTTGAGATTTCTTTCCATTGGAAAAGAACTTGGGTGACAGCCTTGCATTCCACTCTCCTCTAATATGTCTAATGCATACTTCCGCTGACTAAGAACCAATCCTTGTGGTGATCTGGCAGCTTCTATCCCCAAAAAATACTTCAATGGTCCTAAATCCTTGATACCAAACCTCTCATTTAGATACATTTTCACATCTCGTATCTTGTCTTCGTTATTTCCAGCGAGTATGACATCATCCACATAGATCAAGGCTGTAACAAAAACTCCCTTGCTATCATAGATAAACAACGAATGGTCCGCATTTGACTGTCGGAATCCTACTTCAAGCAAAGCTGCTGTAAATTTTTGATACCAATTTCGAGATGCCTGTCGCAAACCGTATAGTGACTTCTTCAACTTGCATACTCTTGTTTCCCCTTCTCGCGCAAATCCTTGTGGTATCCTCATGTAAACTTCTTCCTCTAGATCTCCATGGAGAAAAGCATTGTTTACGTCTAGCTGATGAATTTCCCATTCCTTCTTGACTGCAATAGCCAAAAGATATCTTACAGTGACAAGCTTTGCGACTGGTGCAAAAGTTTCATGAAAATCGACTCCTTCTATTTGTGTGAATCCTTTTGCGACTAGTCGCGCCTTGTATCGTTCAACTTCTCCATTTGGTTTAAACTTGATCTTGTAGACCCATTTGGAGTCTATTGCTTTTTTTTCTTGCGGAAACAATGCTAAGTCCCATGTCCCATTTTCTTCAAGTGCTTGAATCTCTCTTTTCATGGCTTCACGCTAGTGTTTATGCTTTACTGCTTGAGCAAATGTTTTTGGCTCATCATGTGAAGTGATGGCCGCTAGAAAAGCTTTATGTGAGTGAGAAAATCTTTGATAAGAGACAAAATATGATAAAGGATATACCGTTGAGTTTGCTGAAGGAAGGGATGGCTGCGGTTGTGCAATTGAAGGTGGCAAATCAATCTCAAATGGATCAAAGTGTTTCGGTTGTCTTCTTGTGCGTTGGCTATGTCGAACCTTGTCATCAGTGGCTAAAACAGACTCCTCTTGGACTGAATCAATTTTTTCAATTGGTTCTTTGGCTTGATTATGCTCTTGAGTTTCTCCTTGTTCACTCGAATCCTTTTGTGTGTTTTTCTCAACTTCCAGCCCACCTTGGTTTGCAAGTAGGTCCGACTGCCTTAGGATGGTGACGGACATGTCTTGGTCATCATCTATCACAGCTTCCCAACCTTCCTTTTGTGACCCCAATGCTTCATGCTCTTGCAAGTTGCAATTTTCCTGCTTAAAAGGAAACATATTTTCAAAGAAGGTCACATCCCTCGATGTATAAATTTTCTTTTCTTTAATATCATACACACGATATCCTTTTTGCCCGTTAGGATACCCTATAAATACAGAAGATCTCCCCCTTTCTCCAAACTTGTCACTCTTCCTGCTATTGTCATGTGCATAAACAAGACAACCAAAAACTTTCAAGTGACTGTAGATTGTTTTTCTCCCTAGCAAAACTTCATGTGGTGACTTATTTTGAATGAGTTTGGAAGGCAACCTGTTAATTATATAAGTCGCCGTAAGAATACATTCTCCCCAAAACTTGATTGGTAATCCCGCTTGAAACCTCAAGGCCCGTGCAGTGTCTAAGATGTGTCTATGTTTTCTTTCCATGACTTTCAAGTGCTGTGGAGTATCTGTACAAGATGTTTGCAAAATTATACCATGTTCATGGTAGTAATCAAGCATACGATTTGACTGAAACTCTGTCCCATTATCTGTTCTTATCTATTTGACCCTTTTTCCAAATTGTGTTTCCACCATATTACAAAACATTGTCAGATAATAACTCACTTCAGACTTACGTCTCATCAAGTATACCCACACCCCTCTACTGAAATCATCTACTATTGAAAGAAAATAGTGGGCACCTGAAAGAGACTCTGTCTTATAGCCACCCCATATATCACAATGGATCAAGTCAAAACAAGCAACTGATTTTATTGAACTGGTAGGAAAAGGTAGTCTAGTTTGCTTTGCACGTATGCAGGAATCACAATACAAAACATTCTCATAGTTAACATTACTGGAATCGAGTTGAATTTACCGAATCTTGACACTGGAAGCATGGCCAAGTCTTCTATGCCAAACTTGAGAACTTGTTCCCTTTTTGACTGACATTGCCACACCTTCAATGCGCACTGGCTCAAGGTAGTATAGGCCATCCCGCAGCCTACCCACTCCAATCAGCTTCCTCGAACGTAAGTCCTGTATCACACAAAAATCCCCAATAAAGATTAGCACATAGTTGAAATTCTCTATCAATCTACTGACTGAAAGTAAGTTGCAATTGAAATTCGGAATATTCAAAACATGATCAATCTTCATGCCATTGGGAAGATTTACTTTCCCAATACTTTTGACAGGAATTTTATCTCCATTGGGAATTGTCACAGGTAACTCCCAAATGGCCTTTTCTGTTTCTACCAACAAATCTGTATCACTGGTTATATGATCAGTTGCCCCAGAGTCAATCACCCAGGGTCTTTCAATTCTAGCCTTACCAGCCATATTTGCAACAGGGACTTGACTCGTTGATTTTGAGCCTTCGCCTTTTTCGTTCAAGTACTGCATCAATCGAGAAAGCTGTGCTTGAGTTAGACCAGGGACGGCACTTGCCTCAGAACTGACTTGTGCTGCTTTTGGTGCACCCTTTTGTTCACTTAACTGTCCACCTCTCTCCCATTTATTCTTTTCACGTGTATTTCTACGCCAACCAGGTGGGTAACCTATTATTTCAAAGCATTGATCTTCGGTGTGGCCTATTCTCTGGCAATGCTCACACTTGGGTTTCTCTTTCCTTCCAGATTTTCGGTCCCCTTTTTCTCTGTCATAGCGACCTCATTGTATCTGAAAGGCCGCTGCCTCCATAATCGGCTTCCTAATGGCGGAAATCTGTTTTTGCTGCTCATCCTCTGCTACAAGATGATATGCGCTGCCTAAACTTGGGGTTGGCTTGGTGCTCAAAATTTGAGTTTTGACTGTCCCAAATATGTCATCCAGACCCATGAGAAAATCATAGAGTTGTTCCTTTTCTCTCATCACCCCCAGTTGCTTTGATAAGTCACAGGTGCATCCTTTACGTACACACCTTGGCAATGGCGAAATTGACAGAATTTCGTCCAACAAACTTTTCAGTTTTGTGTAATAAGCGGACACTGTCATCTTCTCTTGACGCAAAAGTGTTATTGCACGCTTGATCTCGTAGGCTCTTGGTGCACTCCCCTTTCCAAACCTTTCTTCGAGATCACAAATTTCTTGGGTAGTTTTGGCATACCTTACACTTCCTTTGACTTCCTTGTCCATGGCACTCTTTAGCCATCCTATGACCATCGCGTTGCACCTCATCCAATAAGTCAGATTTGGTGAATCCGATCCCGGCATTGGAATGGTGCCATCAACGAACCCAATTTTGTTTTTGGCAAACAAGGCGTTAGTCATGTCGTTTACCCATTCTCCATAGTTTCCATCATGGAGAAGTTCACTGACATAGACTTGCCCCGGATTATCTGAGGCATGGATGTAGTATGGGGACATCACATCCACACTACTTGATTGACCGATGGTGGAAATAATTTCCTTGCCATTGTCTCCAGCACCTTCAGATCTTGACATGATTTCAACACCAGGTTTCGGCTTTGATGCCATGAAAAATCTCAAACTAAGATCATCTTCATTGAGTTTTCTGCTAACATATATATACAATATTCAGCCACCTAGTTCTATGGTAAATTACATCCAAATAATGGAATCGTAAAATTAATAGCGTTATAATGTACTGATTGTATGAAAACCAGCAATCTTGGCTTGATGACCGGGTCCATCATTTGACCATTTCCATCATAATATTATCATAAATGTAAAAATTTATCTTGAAAATAAAAAAAATTTAATTTGAAATTAAACTCTTATATGGAAGTATATTTTATAATTAAAACACGTAACGAGTTGTAGTGTATGGGACATAGAGTGAGGCACTGAGATGTAAAGACTATTTCCATTCTTCTTGGTTATGATTCGTCCACCCAAGCTTACAAATTTAGAAAAGGTTGGTGGTCTTCCCATTATATTATTATTGAGGAAGTTCTTAAGGCTATTGCGATCTAGGCGCTCAAAACCAATTGTTAGAGAGCCTTTAAGCTGCAACGATCATCTCCATTAACAATCAAACTATTTGTACCAGAAGCAACGCTCCTAAATGGAACTCTACAGTGGAAACCGCTTGGTCGTCATCTCTGAATTGTTTTTCTGCATTGTTTGGCAGAATCAGTTGGCATCATACCAAGGCAAATAACCAACTTGAACAACTCTTAAAGTTAAAAACCACAATTAAGAAGACTAAATGAAGATAAATCATATTCCAAACTTTTATTAAGAGTTTGTTTGAAGAAAATAAAGAATTGTATATTTACATACAAAAATAAAGCCATAACATAGCTTCAAAACAGAATACAAAATCCAAAAACAGAGTTCTTTCAAAACACAACAGATACAAAATCGATAGACAGAGTTTCCACAAAGACCTGGAGTGTTATAGAAAGGGCAAAATCAGCATATAACTCTCTTAGCAATCGCAGCAACCAAAGCCAAAACTCGACCTTCCCATTTGTTGACAAGATCAAATCATCAAATTTTCTTACCTTGGAGATGATAGAAATCTACCACTTCGAATCTTCAACCCATTCATCCGAAAGGAATAACCACGAGTCAAGAGCTCACAAAACAGCTAAGCACGTCCTTTGAAGATATGTAACCCAACAAAATTGCCCACAATTGAGTAACGACAGGTATCAATGCAATCCTTAATGAATAAAAACCATACTTTTCGCCAATATGGATTTATGTAAAGGATAGCAAAAATCACCAACAATACAACTACATAGGCAACAAGAAAGCTCACACAAAAAACATAGGTGTCCAACAAACTACCCCGTCCTTCATCTGATGCTGTTGATAGTGGTGATGGTGACTCAGTTTTGGAGCAATTGTTATGCAATGGTGGTCCACAAAGAAGAGGATTTCCCTCGTAACTGCTTTCATTAAAGGTCCCAAACTGAGCTTTTGGTTCTGGAGTAGTACCCGATAAGTTATTGTGTGCCACGCTGAAAACCGCAAGAGAGTACAGCTCCACCAGTTGTTTGGGGATTTCACCGGTCAAGCTGTTGTAAGAAAGGTCCACACTTTCAATTTGTTTAAGATTTGAAAACGAAGAGGGTATAACTCCGGTTAAGTTGTTGTGGGACAAGTTCAATGAATGGATTTCAGTCAAGTTTCCCAGTTCGAATGGGATGTGGCCAGTTAAGTTGTTGCAAGATAAGTCAATCCCAGACATGTAATCAAGAATTCTGCCCCTGTATAAGTACAATCCGCCCTTTGTTGAAAATTCTACCCATTCTTCCATGTAGCTGTCAGGATAATCACTTGATGCTCCATAGTCCGCCCATTCCAACACATTGTATTTTGATACTTCCTGCTCTAAAGGTGCCCTATATCCGACATTGATAAAAGACTTGTAATACTCAAATCCAAGAGTTAAATTGCCCAAACAAGAAGGTATAGTACCAGAAAACATATTATGAGAAAGATCTATGATGCTCAATGAATACAGCTTGCAAAATTGAACCGGAATTTCCCCATCTAGCTTATTCGCTTTCAAAAGTAGGACACTCAATGCTGAAAGTGTGGCAATCCATTCTGGAATCTTACCAGTCAAGTTGTTTTCACTAAGATCTAAGGTTACTAAAAAGGAGCTGTTAAAAAAACCAGGTTTGAGTGAACCATTTAGCTTGTTTCCACTCCAGTGAACGTGCCTTAGGACTGGTGGATTGAAACAAGATGGTAAAGAGCCGGATAAATTGTTCTGAGCAAGGTTCAAAAACTCAAGTCCATTCAAGTTGCACAAGTCCATTGAAATGGTACCCTCAAAATGATTGTTCGACAGAGCCAATCTCATCAGATTTGGCAAATTCCATATCCATCTTGGAATCTTGCCCGACAAACTATTGTTACTTAGATCAATATCACTTAATGACCAAGAAAGAATATCAGTACTTTGAATATCGAGCTCAAGTAACTCTCCGACAAAGTTATTCTCATCCAAATATAAAGCCCACAAACTATCTGACTTAAATATAGTAGGAATAATATTACCGCTTAGGTTGTTATTGGATAGCCTAAGAATCTGCAATGAACTATTCATGGTTAACTCTTTCCGCACTTCTCCAGATAATTGATTACTCGATAGGTCTAAAATTGACAAATAGCTCATACCACCTAAACAAGGAGGGATATTACCTTTAAAGGCATTTTTAGATAAGAATAACGATTCTAAATGTGGGAAAATGGAACATATATCTCTTGGAATTTGACCTCGTAGATTGTTGTTAGATATGTCAATTACTGATAAATTAAGATTTGGAAGTGGTGGTAATAGGAGAGGACCCGTTAAACTTCTTATCTTGGAGACTAGACAAATCTACCTCTTCGGATCTTCAACCCATTCATCTGAAAGGAAAACCTTTAGAGCTCACAACTCACAAGACTACTAATTACATCTTTTAAAGATGTATAATTCAACAAAGTTGCCCACAAATGAGTAACAACAGGCATCGATGCAATCCTCAATGAATAAAAACCATAATTGTCGCCAATATGGATTTATGTAAAGGACAGCAAAAATCACCAACAAGACAACTCCATAGGTAACAAGAAAGCTCACACAAAAAACAAATGCGTCCAGCAAACTACCTCTTTCTCCTTCATCTGATGTAGTACTTGATACCGTTGGTGGCGAATCAGTTTTGGAGCAACTGTTATGCAATGGAGGTCCACAAAGAAGAGGGTTTCCCTCGTAACTGCTCTCATTAAAGGTCGCAAACTGAGCTTTAGGTTCTGGAGTAGTACCCGACAAGTTGTTGTGTGCCACGCTAAAAACCTCTAGAAACTTCAATTGCACCAATTCTTTGGGGATTTCACCAGCCAAGTTGTTATACGAAAGGTCCATACTTTCAATCTGTTTAAGATTTGAAAACGACGAGGGTATAACTTCGGTCAAGTTGTTGTGCGACAAGTTCAATGAATGGATTTCACTCAAGTTTCCTAGTTCGAGTGGGATTTTGCCAGTTAAGTTATTGCAAGGTAAGTCAATCCCAGACATGTACTCGAGAATGATGCCTCCGTATAAGTACGATCCACTCTTTGTTGAAAATTCTACCCATTCTTCTATGTAGCTAGCAGGATAATCAGGTGCTACTTCAGGGCTAGTGTATGCCATATCCATCCCTCCATATTCTGATACTTCATTCTTTATAGGTAAGATATAGTATTCGTCGTCGATAGAAGACTTGAAATAGTCGAATCCAAGAGTTAAATTACCCAAACAAGAAGGTATAGTACCAGAAAACATATTATGAGAAAGATCTATGATGCTCAATAAATACAACTTGCATAATTGAACCGGAATTTCCCCGTCTAGGTTATTGGCTTTCAAAAGAAGGACACTCAATTCTGAAAGTTTGCCTATCCATTCTGGAATGTTACCAGTCAAGTTATTTTCGCTAAGATCCAAGGTTACTAAAAAGGAGCTGTTAAAAAAACCATGTTTTAGGGAACCATTTAGCTTGTTTCTGCTCAAGTGAATGTGCCTTAGGACTGGTGGATTGAAACAATATGGTAAAGAGCCGGATAAATTGTTCTGAGCAAGGTCCAAAAACTCAAGTCCATTCAAGTTGCACAAGTCCGTTGAAATGGTGCCCTCAAAATGATTGTTTGACGGAGCCAATCTCGCCAGATCTGTGAAATTCCATATCCAGCTTGGAATCTTGCCCGACAAACCATTGTTACTTAGATCAATATCATTTAATGACCAAGAAAGAATATCAGTACTCTGAATATCGAGCTCAGGTAACTCTCCGACAAAGTTATTCCCATCCAAATATAATGCCTCCAAACTATATGACTTAAACATGGTAGGAACAATATTTCCGCTCAGGTTGTTATTGGATAGCCTAAGAACCTCCACTGAACTATTCAAGGTTAACTCTTTCGGCACTTCTCCAGATAATTGATTACTCGATAGGTCTAAAATTGACAAATAGCTCATACCACCTAAACAAGGAGGGATATTACTTTCAAAGGCATTTTTAGATAAGAATAACCATTCTAAATGTGGGAAAGTGGAACATATATCTGTTGGAATCTGACCTTGTAGATTGTTGTTAGATATGTCAATTACTGATAAATTAAGATTTGGAAGTGGAGGTAATAGGAGAGGACCTGTTAAAGAATTGCCCTTCAGGAGTAGAGCCTCTAATTTTGTATTGTTCTCTAACAACCAAAATGGGACAGTTCCATTGAAGTTGTTGTAGGAAAGATCAACATATCTCAAGTCATGTTGGTAACAAAGGAACTTACTCAATTCTTCGGTGAGTTTTTTATCTGTTGTGCACTTGGCCAAACTAATCATTTTCAATTGGAACTTTGGGACTGAAGTATAAAGGATAGGTTCCGTTACCAACTGGTTTTCATCACTCAGGAGGATTTTGAGGTGAGTAAGGTTTGAAAGTGATAAGAATGAGGGTGGTACCTGAAAGTGATTATGTGAAAGGGAGAGGAATCTAAGTGATCTGAGATTTGCTAAAGGAGTCAAATTTCCAGTGAACTTGTTGCTTGAGATATCTAAAACACGAAGAGATGTCAAGTTACCCAAACAAGAAGGAAGTTTCCCCTCCAGTGCATTTCCAGTGATGTACAACTCTTCAAGCTTCCTTAGATCACACCAACCTATAAATTTTATAAATTCACAAAAAAAAAAATTTCAATAAGTAATTACATTAACTTTGGGAGTTAATATTTTAAAGAAAGCTAATAAAGGATTATTAAAGAGATCTACTCCAAAAATAATGTTAGACCAATATTGTCACGCCCCGACCCGCAGGCTCGGACACGTGACAACCGCCGTACCACCTCGAGATGCGTGCCTCGTCAGGCGGGTAACCAAGATGGCACAAGGCTAAAAATAAAGGATATTCGAGCAATATATGAAAACATACGAAATTATCATAAGTAATACAGTTTGAAAATATTTCAAAATAAAGTATCACATCTTACGTTGCTCCATGCAACGGAAGGTATTATTTATAGACACACAAATATCTATGTAAGATGCAATAATATTCCGAGCCAAGATACACGAAGCCAAAAGGGTGGCACCTACAATATAGTGTCCACAGAGACGAACTGGGATCACTGGCCACTAGGACGTCCGCCGTCCAAAGTCTGATGATCTGACAACAAAAGTGAATGGGGTGAGTACAATATAATTGTACCCAGTGAGAGACTCGGTTATAAAGACCGATCACCTCAGGCTGGGGATATGAAATAATCCAAATATCAAATTTAATAAACCATTTATTGAAATATATGAAATCCCATACCAAATCAAATATCAAATCAATAACAATATATCCAAATGGGCTGGCATCTGAAATCGTTCCAATAAGGTATACCCGTGCACTGGGGTATCCACTGGACCGTCAAGGGTTACTTTATACTTTTAAAACATTTTTACTATATACTCTGGCCCATTCCCTTGACGTTTGCCTTGCTATGGTGGAACACAGCTACCTCTGACCTGGCGAGCTTTTCTCCACGCCTCTCTACTCCAGGCCAGTATATTCTCCGTGCCCTTTCAAAAAGAAACGGTCCACGGGAACCTTACTTATATTCACCGTGCCCCTTCAAAAAGGCGGTCCACGGGAACCTCACAAGCATGCCTCTCCCTCGGTCCACGCTCCCGCATAATGGAGCTCCGAGGAAATTACTCAAACTCTCATCTCTCAGGGGTACCGTTCCCCAAACAATAATCAATAATAATATTAAAATCTCAGGGGTATCGTTTCCCCATACATTAGTCAATAATAATTTCAATATATAACTTTA
The DNA here is from genome assembly GCA_030664755.1 of Microcos paniculata. Classification (NCBI taxonomy): domain Eukaryota; kingdom Viridiplantae; phylum Streptophyta; class Magnoliopsida; order Malvales; family Malvaceae; genus Microcos; species Microcos paniculata. Next base: position 6,071,890 of record CP131462.1, on the reverse strand, counting down.
TTGAAATTCCCACCCTTTAAATCATTGTTAAACTCAGTGTGTGAGGGTGGACAATTCATACCCCAAAACATATATAAACAATTTTAATAAAGCATTATAAATAAATTTGAAAACGGTTAACCCTCAATGGTCAACCAATATAATCCAAGCCACTCACAAGTGAGGAGAGTTGTATACTCCCCGATTACCCACGAATGCCTTAGCTCAAACTGCTACTTGTCCGAAACTCGTACGATCACGTACCTAAATAATCAAATTAAAATCTAATTTGATTAATAAAGGCATTCAACCATCAATTAAATCACAAAACAAAACCAATTAAAGGTTTCCAAGGTCCAAATACAAAATTGGACAAGTCCAGAAATCAATTGAAGCTAATTGGAGTCAATTGGGGTCAAATGGGGTCTAGGGCTGCAAAATTACCAAAATGCCCCTGGTGCTACAGTACCCAAAGTCAACTGGTGGCTCACTCCCGGGCGGGAGTGAGCCAAAGTGGGAGAAAATCCCACAAATCAGCAGCTCCGGCGCAGGACCTGCCAGGTCCGGCGCCGGACCTGTTCCCAGAAATCGGCCATAATCGGCCTTCAACCAAAACAAGCTCGGTTTGAGTTCGATTCACAACCAATCCGCACCAAAATTGAAACACAGCAAGTTAAACATGTGATCTATGAATTCACAGCTTCAAGAACGGAATCAAACAACAAATCATGCTCGAATTTTGGATCAAAACATCAAGAGTTGACTTGTCTTGGGCAAAACAGAAATCTCAACTTCAATCATCAAATTCTCTTAGCACAGACCATGAAATCAAGCGTGTAAACTATCAAATTAAAGCTTGATGAGTCTAGAACAACATACCAAATTCCCAGCCAAAATGCACGGTTGAATCAAAAGATATAAGCTGATGAACAAACTGTCGCCAAATTTCTAGATTTCAAGATTTGATGATTTCCTTAGAAATCTTGATGTTTTGATCTTCAAGAAGGCAAAATAAGTTGATAATGATGATTGATGAAGTGTTTGAAGAGGGATTGAGAGTTTGATTCAGAGAGAATTGGAGAAGAGAGCTCGGAGAATTTGAAGAAGAGGAGAAAAATGAAAATGGGGGGTCTCGGCCACCCGAGACCCCTCATATAATCACGGGTCCGGCGCCGGACCCGACCAGGTCCGGCGCCGGAGTCAACATTTTTAGAGTTGACTCCGGTCAACTCGGCCCAATTTCCTCGGTTTCTGATTCCAAGTGGGGCCCACAATCCCGGACTTCAATTTTAGGGGTTTTAAGCTTGAAATCGAACTAAACGAAGTTTGAAACATCCATGGGAAGTCAAATTTGATTTATTGCCAAGACAACAATACATAATTTTACAATTTGACACGTGCGGACTAGGTCCGGGCGTGTCAAATATCTTGTGATCAAAAGTACTAACTACTAAAAAAATTGAGAGAACCACAAAATTGAGCCATAATTTACCTTGATCAGGCAATGTACCAGTCAGTTCAGAGAAAGACAAATACAAAGTCTTAAGAGAAGTCAATACACCGATTCTTTGCAAAATGTTGGTATTGAGATAAGATTCTTCCAGAAACAATTGCTCCACATGGCTGGACACATTAAACTCTGATCAATGATGAGAGAGGTATTAGATTAGATTTAATCAACGTACGTTCTTTAGCAATATATATATATATATAAGTAATAAGGATTTACCTTGACTGCCCTCACTCCTGTTAAAGTAATTCTCTCCTAAATAGAAGGTCTTAACAGATGAGAATAACTCTATTATTTCTTGTAGTGTTGTAAGGCTTCCGTTGGCAATGACACCATCCAAATGAAGAACTTTTAACTTTCTCAAACTTTTACTTCCTGTGAGTGAAAAAAGTAGCAAATATACATTTTCAATTTTTCTAGTGAGTGAAAATTTTTTTAATATTAATCTTGATATATATGAAATCATCTAAAGCCAATTATTCTAAATTTTTTCATCACTAAAACATTTAATTACTTGATTATAAGATCCAAAAGAGAATAAATTGAACCTCACAACTCACAAGTCTAAAAGAAAAATAGAAAATTACTTATCCATACCTTTATCAGCCACAAATTCGATTCCTCGATTATCACTCATGTTTAGCTCCTCTAAATTGGTAAAAGTCCTAAAGTCTGAGAAAAGAAATGTAAAACATAAATCTTCATTAAATCGTCCAGAAACTTGAACTATATATATAGTATGTTCTTAAAGTTTATAGTAAAAGATAAATCAGATATATACCTCTCATATCTATTGATCCATTCAATCTGTTGTAGAGTAAATCCAAAGATTTCATATTTGAAAGGCCGCTAAGGGATGCAAACACACTGTTATTAAAGAGATTGTAGCCCAAATGAAGATCTTCTAGATGGGTCAACTTCAACTGTCTCCCATTATCTACAAAAATGAATTTTAAATAATATATAATATATAATTTCATAAGTAAAAGGGCTTTATATACACAATACTTTGTTATAAGTGAAAACTTAATAATTAACTGAGCAAATATGATAGCATACCTCGGAAGGATCGGAGGCTTTCAATTTTGTTGGAGCTTAAATCCAACTTCTTCAAGTTTATCAAATTATTCAATCCTATCAAAGTTCAATGAAATAATCTTCATGTCCGTCTGGTTAATAATTTATAATTCCATAAAATACATGAAGATGAAAAATCTTTTGACTGATATGAAACAAATGACCACCAAAAGCTAAACCTTTTTGCATAGATGAAATTTCCATTGATGCAAATGTGCACTTTTGATTATTTTAACGATTCTAAAAGGAATTAACAAAAAATGGTTAGCTTCACCTTTAATATCTATCGAGCCACACAATTGGTTGTCCCTCATATCTAAGGACTTAAGACTTGAAAGCCCAAGAGGGAAGGCAAATGTGTTGTTCCTGAAGAGATTACCCCCCAAATAAAGTTCCTCCAAATTGCTCAGCCTTAGTTGTGTTTCATTTCCTGTAGAAAATTTACTATAATATTTATATCATCACTAGATATTGGAAAACTTTAATCACTAAAAAACTTAATTGAGTGAATTGATATGTATCTTTTTTTCACCTTGACGTTTTGATTGGAGGCTTTCAATTCCGTTGTAGCTTAAATCCAATGTCTTCAAGTTTGTTAAATTATTCAATTCTATTCAAGCCCAATATTAAGTAGTACCATGTAAGTCCAATTAATCATGAAGGCAAATAATAATCAAAAGCTTTCCTAAACAATTATTTTTAGCTTAATGGATAAAGAGGTAAAGCAATCTTACCTTGAATATGAAGCGTTCCCACAAAATTAAACCCGAAGTACAAAGTCTTTAAAGATGAAAGACTGCCTAATTGTGACAAGATGCTATTGTTCAAAGAGTTCTCACTTAGATCAAGGGTCTCCAAGGTAGATGATAGCTTTGCAGAACCTGCAAGAGATGAGTGCTGATTTATAGGAGTTAGTGGCACTTCATCAACAAAAACAATAGCAATATATAATAATAAAATTATTAAAATTAAAAGTGATGACAGGAACTTATTCTATATATAACAATTCAAGATAAACAGGTAATTCACGTTTGAAAACTTGCAGTAGTGAGAATAATTATAGATGAAAGGAAAAGGTGACCTTCATGAATTTCAATGAAACCAGCTATGCCATTCCCTTGCAAATAAAGAGTCTTCAATTCAACAAAGGGAAGTAACAGGGAGACATTGAGATAAAACCGATCCCTCAATCTCGTATCCCTTGAGCAACTTAGATCGAGAAAGGTGACATGCCTGGTGGTAGAGTTGCACTCAACCCAGTTCCATTTACAACAATCCGAACCCTTTACCTCTACCCAATCATTCAAATAGTTATAATAATTGAAGAAAGGTTTGAGACGCAAGAGAGCAATTCTCTCATCCTCCCAACACGCATTACCACTAATTATAAACGGCTAAATACCCAAGTTGGCCCCTAAACTATACCTTTTTGGACATATTGGCCCCTAAACTTTTATTTGGGACAATTGACCCCTCAAACTATTATTTTGGGACAATTACCCCCTTAAACTATTATTTTGGGACAATTAACCCCCCAAAATTATTATTTTGGGACAATTAAACCCTCAAAATTATTATTTAGGGACAAAGTAGCCCTCAATTCAATAGAAATTTCCTTTGAAAATAAAGTTTGAGGGGTTAATTGTCCCAAAATGAAAGTTTGAGGGGTTAATTGTCCCAAATAAAAGTTAAGGGGCCAATTTATCTATTTTGGTATAGTTTGAGGGCCAATTTAGGTATTTAGCCAATTATAAACCACAGCAGGCAAGTCACCACCATTATCCACGCCCATTTGGGTTTGGGTTCCATCCTCATCAACTCCATATTTTCAAATCACTCAAGTGCTTCTCTATATTGCTAATAATTTTATAAATACTCCAAGATGCCTTCAAGCTTATCTATATATATAGACAAGTTGGTATGGCATCTCTATAATTAATTAAAAAAAATTAAATCAAAACAAACAAAAAAACTAAACCAATATATAAATTGAACAAAACCCACACGTGATTTATATATTATGAGACTTGAACCCGAAACCTTAAGTTTCAGAAAAAGTGCATCTATACCACTTCAATTAAAGCTTACGTGCATCTCTATAATTAGTTAATTCCTCAAAATTTGCACCTTGATTACCATAATAAAGAGAACATCTCATATGTTACTTAATTATACTCTTGTTAATTTCACTGCATTCTTTTAAATTTTTATACATTAATTTTACTTTACGGTAGAAGTTAATTATCTATAATGCTTGCTTCCTTTTGATTGCTACTTTTTACGTAGTAGCTTTTTATTTATTGTATTTGCTTCAAATTAATATTTTCACCCAAAAAAAAAACAAATAGGAGAAAATAATTACAAAGAAGCTAACATCAATTTATATGTAGTAATTGCAGCATGTATATTATTAACTTTTAATTACTAAAATTTACTTTTTACTTATTCATCAAGATGCATTGTCTTGCTTTTATTTTTTTCTTGGCCAAAAGGATGCATTGTCCTGCTTTAGTTACACATATAAAACATAATAAACTCGAGTATATGCTAAAAGAATTTCTTTAAAAAACATTAGTTCAAGCAAAAACCGAAAAGTAAAAAATAATTAAATAATACTAAATAAGTAATTACTCCCTCCTTTCCACAATATCTGTCGCTTTTGGGAGATTTTTTTTTTCTAAATTATCTGTCACTTTAAGACTTCTATAAAGCATTAATTATATTTTTTCCAACTTTACCCTTTTTTTTTGAATTAATCCTACAAAGTATTTATTATTAAAAAGAGAGTAATAAAAGGGTAAACTTGCCCTTTCATAATATTTTGTCTAAATTCTAGGAGTCTTTAATGACAACTTTAATTCTTGTGTAAAACCTTAAAACGACTGATATTGTAGAAAGGAGGGAGTAAATTATACTCCAACCTTACCTTAAACGACTTTATAGTTAAGGGTCAATCACTTGGAAAATGACAATGACTTTCGAACGTGAAGAAAAAGTTGTATGAGTTAATTGGTTGAAGACAACACAATTCCTCTCATTGCAAAACTTTTCCAAATCGAGTGTGGTTTTAAGCAATGATGATGACTGGTATTCCTTTCACTTGGCTTTTCAAAAAGTTTCAAAATTCCAAGAGAGAGAAGAAAGAGAGAAGGCCAATTGCCATTGTCTATTTAGATCTTCTCAACCTAGTTAATTACTTTCAAACAGAATTGACGAAGCCATATTGCCCAATTGCCTTGAAATCTTCATTTTTCTTTTGTTGGAACTCTGAAACATGATATATATTAGTAGTTCTCAACGATGAATCACCCAATTGCCATGAATATTAATGGCTTAATACCCTAACTGCACCATGAACTTTTATAAAAGTGTCACTTTGCATCAGAACTTTTATTTTGGTCGTTTTACCTCATGAACTTTTATTTTGAACTCCTATTGCCCCCTCCGTCAACAAACAAACAGAAGGCACCGTTATAATACTGACGTAGAATTCCACGTCAGATGCCCATGCCACATGGCCAAAAAGTCAAATGATTTACTTTACGAAACTAGCCACATTCTCGTAATCAAATTCACCAAAACAATAGCAAAAGAAAACATCTTTGTTTACTTCAAATCTAAAGAAAGGTTCATTTTTTGCCTACTATCGCGCCAAGACTAGCCATCGGAATTGGGTGAAATCAGACCTTCTGTATATGTTGTTGCTATAGAATATTGCCTTAAACCGCCAAGTGCCAACTTTGAGTCCTTTTTTCTGTCCAATCAACAAAGAATTTCTAAGAGGTTGCTAGCCCATGTCTGCCTAGTGTACTCATCAAAGAGGATGTGGGAAAAGATATACGTAAGTGACACTCCAACTTGCTTGACATTTCAGTATAGAATTATTTTAGTCTTATTACTCCAAAAAGGGGGAAGAATTATTATAACCAATCTCTCGAGTCTAGAGACAACAAATAACTAGCGTGAAGAATAAGTTTTACTATAAGTTAATTGGCTAGAAACAAGACGATTGGTCCCATTGCAAAATTTTCCAAGCTCGTAGTCCACAGGGGAGTGTCATTTTCCATAAATAATGATGATGACTAATTGTATTGACTTTACGAAGGTTCAAAATTGGAAATGAAAGAGAAGACCTTAATTGGCCATTCAGAGGGGGCCTTTGCCCAAAGTTTACTTCCATTCATGGAGTTATGGAAGTTAATATTGATGTCGATGCATACTCTCGTGCTGAAACCAAACTTTCCATGGATCATATGAGTCTGCCACTGCGCAGCAAGATGATATCATCGTACATATATATAAGGACTTCAAAGCAACAACTTACGCTGTTTGTTTTAATTCTTGCTTCTATATTATATGAATTTTCGATTTATTTGGCAGTTTTTCTCTTTACTTCTTGATCTGCTTCTTAAAGTTAGGAAGATGGAGCCATTCAAGGGATTGAGTTTACACTTATTTTTATCTGTAAATTTTAAATTTTATGGTAAACATCATGCTTTTGCTAGCATTAGATTTCTTGGAACAATCAATACATGCTGCAAAATATTTTGATTCAATTTAGGATCAATGGAATAGAGAGGTATAAAATAAAACTAATTAGTTTGAAAACCCTTTGTTTACTCTGTCAAACTAATTTTATTTATCATATTTCAGAACATTAAACGAAGATATGTTACTCATCATGATTTTCTATGATCAATATGCCACTGCTGGCGATATATACTGGCCTTTTCATGCTCTGTTCATGTTATCATCATAATTGATCAGTTGACCATCATAATAGGCAAATAACTGAATCGGAGAATCTCTTATAAAAATCACTCAGTTAACGTAAGGTATACTTGATAAGACTACGCGAAGTTAAAATCATATTCCAGACATTAATGAGGAGCTTGTTTCAGGAGGATGGAGATTTCAGATTTGTATACGTATTTGCAAACACACATATATAAAACCAGAACATATTTTTCGAAGCAGAGTACAAGAACCAAAAACAGAGCTTAAACTAGTATTAATTTCATTCGAAGTTGGGTTGGCTTTTCAAAGTTTCAAAATTCCACAAGAGAGAAAAGAATGGGATCGAGGAGCTTGCTTGACTTTGCACCAAGTTGTCGTTCATTCACGGAGTCTTCAGCATTTAACACTGATGCTGATGCTTATCTCACTTTTCTCCTATTCCTTTATTAGCTACAACTTGATTTTATTGAGGTAAACAGTCTAACTTTTCTTTTACGTAGAAGTCTTTTTTTTCTTTTTATTCAATCTCTCTCTTTGTTTTTGTGATTTCTCTCCAAACCAAACATTGAATCTGAAGTTAAGAATTTAAGAATCCTTTGTTTTTTTTTTTCTCTCTTTTCTTGAGTTACAGTATTCTATCTTCATGAGCCCCCAACCATCAACCACCTCAAATATTAGATCATACTTTTTCACTCATTGGAAACTCACCATATTTACCATGTTAGAAGTACTCCACAACGATGTTAGCTTAAATGATCTACATCTATATATCTTGTCTCCAAAAAGGAAAATCTATTTATCTAGTTAATAATGCTACTTTAATTATATTTATTTATGGCTTAATACCTAAATTGGTCCCTGAACTATACAAAAAAGAACAGATTGGTCCTTGACCTTTTATTTGAGACAGATTAGTCCCTGAACTTTTATTTCAGACAGATAGGTCCTGAATGAGAAAAAATCAAAGAAAACTCAAGGACCAATCTGTCCCAAAATAAAAGTTCAGGGATCAAACTGTCCCAAAATAAATGTTGAGGGACCAATTTGTCCTTTTTTATATAGTTCAAGGACCAATCTGTCCCAAAATAAAAGTTGAGGGACTAATCTGTCTCAAATAAAAGTTTAAGGACCAATCTGTCATTTTTTGTATAATTTAAGGACCAATTTGGGTATTAAGCCATTTATTTATTATTTGTTATAGTTTAAATTGGTGTGTAAACAACTTAAATATACTTGTAGAATAATTAAAAAGAGCTTTTAATAAATGTGCACAATAAAATTTCATGCAGTGTAATATACTGAAAATATGGTCTCAATCATTTACAACAATGGGTTAGCTTTTGTTTCTTTTTACAAATCATAGAAATTTTTAATATGTGAATGCAAACAAATGAAAGAGAATTGAGATGGGCGCTGGTTAGAGGTGTCAAATCGGGTTGATCGGGTAGGTTTCGGGTTCGGGTCAATCAGGTAGAGTCAATTTGGGTCAAAAGAGATTTTTGGGTCATTTCCGATTTCGGGTCATTCGGATCTCGAGGCATTTGGGTCTCGGGTTTTGTCCTCGAGTTTGTCGGGTTTCGGGTTTCGGGTTCGGATTTTTCAGGTTTGACCATCGGATCTTTCAGATTACAGGTTTTTTGGGTTTTATGTCATTTGGATTCGATTTTTTTGGATTTAACTCTCGAGTCATTCGGGTTGTCGATTATTTGCTCAAGAAAAATTAAAGGAAAAACAAATTCAAGCAAAAAGAAAAAAAGTAAATAACAATTAAATAATATAAGTAATCAATTAATACTCCAATTTTACCTGAGACGACTTTACATTTTAAGGTCACTCACTTGACCAATGACTTTCTAACGTGAAAAAAAAGTTATATATATAATTAAGTTAATTGGCTGAAAACAACACAATTCCTCTCATTTGCAAAATTTTCCAACTAGACATTTTCCTTTTGTTGGAGCTCTGAATGTATAGTTCTCAAAATTACTCACCCAATTGCCACGAATATTCATTTTAATTAACAGCTCCATCCAACTTTTCTACGACTGCAAGTACCCATAGAAAAGGATTAATTATTACATGTCTTCTTTTTAGTAGTAGTATTTTTCTTCATTTCTTTAGAAAACTATGGATTCAATTCTTGTTAAGTTCATCGACCAAATCAAGCAGCTTGCTGTTAACATGTACGATGGCCAATGGCAGAACTCTTCACCTGATAGCCATATATTGAAATCATAAATTCATAACTAGAATTGAGCAGAGTCATCAGGATTTGATGCCAACCCACGCAAAGGAAGACACTGATGAGCTAATAACAAGTTTACCGTCATCTCCCACTGTAAATCACGTTAATTACCACTTTGAAAAATACTATCATTAGGAATAATGTTATTAATTATTTATTTATGAACTTTATATATAGAACTATTGAAATGGACAGTCGAAAATATATAATAGCAAAAGAAACATTTCAAATCTAAAGAAAGGTTCTTTTTTCTTTTTCTTTTTTTGGTGAGAGAAAGCTTCTTTTTTTGCATACTCTCGTGCCATTACAAGCCATCGGCATTGGTATAGAATATTTCTAAGAGGTTGCTAGCCCATATCTGCTCAGTATATTCATCGAAGGGGATGTGGGAAAAGATATAAATCATATAATTAAGGGATACTCCAACTTGCTTGACGCTTCATACGTACTTTATAGAATTATTTTAGTCTTATTACCCAAAAAAGCGGAAGAATTGTTTTAGTCAATCTGTAGACAAGAAGTTTGTTTTGTAGCGTGAAGAACAAGTTTTACTAAGTTAATTGAAGAACAAGTAACTCGGGCAGAATTAGTCATCCTCCAATCTCTTTAACATCGTTATCATTTGGTGCTATGAAATGAAAGCCTCAAAACTTCTCAGATGTTTGGATCAAATCCTTGAATTCTTGGCCAAAAAATCAAAAGAGATCAAATTCAATAATTCACTGGGTTATATATATATACCCAGATAGGAACAACCTTCTTGGCCTTGTCGAGAGCCGTTAGTAAACATATCAAGAGTCCCGATTCGTCCAAAAAAATTAACCACTTCTTACTTTAATTAAAATAATGTTAAGGTTTACAAACAAAATATACACGTAACAAAGATGATAGGCCCATAAGGAATATCTATGCCTATTTTCTCTTTGCCAATAACTTAATTCTCAGATATATATTACAAATGTGGAAGCACGAATCAAGAAAGCCAAAAACGGCTGGGCAAAATTCATCATGGTCGTCGTAATTAGAAAATTGTTTTCTTATTACTTATTTTGAATGTGAACAAATACCAAGTACTCAAATTATAAAAGAACATTTGTGAACATGATGCATTTTTATAAAACTCAAATTACTAGGATCATCTTTTCTTTCTTTATCTCATCTTTATTTATAGCAGCACAATTACTCAGAAAAACAGTATCTCTATTTAAGGAAATGACAGACCAATCATCAAAGCATTTTACCCCAAACAAAGGGGTAACTCTGACCAGCTAATGTTCCACAACAGTTAAAAAGTCGTAGACGCAGCAACTTAAAGCAAGGGCTTTCATAAAAGCTCGGCCCAATTAGGAGCCGGTACATTTTGAGTCACTGTTGACGTCTTCTCCACCAACAAGTCCAGTCCAACGTATAGCATTATAGCTACTTTTTCTTTCTTCAATGTTTATTTCTCAGACCTCCTGTTACAGCCTTAAGACACATTTTAGACGAAAGCTGGTCGTGGACCTTGAACCATGTCCCAAGAGAGAAGAATAATAGTAATATGGTAGCTGATTGGCTTGCCAAGTGGGGTTGTTCTAGGCAGAGGGGCTTTGTTATTCTAAGCCAACCCCCGACTGGTATTGGCAGTTACCTTGTGGCTGATCTCATGCGGATTAGCCACCCTAGGATTATGTCCATCTAATTTGGGTCGTTGACCCCGTTTTTCCACCAAAAAAAAATGTTTATTTCTCACCATGTAATTATAGAAATACTTTTCAATTATAAGGCTTTCCCGTATTAGGCTTGCCAAGTCCAGGAGGATCACCCCTTGTTTTCTTGCCAGTGGTCTCACCTTTGGAATTGCCCAGTGTGTCCCGCAGATCATAAGCAGGCTTGAAGTTGCCTTTTGTTTTCAGAAATTCCTTTGCCTTTTTAGCAGTAGTGTAATTAGAATCCGATTTAAGAGCATCTGGAGCATGGAATAAAAAACCGAACCGGACCGGCCGATTCAACCGATTGAACCTGGAACCGGTCACAAATCCAGTCCGATCCGGGTCATAAAATAGTTTTTTTATTAAACCATCTTTGAACCGATTGAACCGGCGAACCGGTTGAACCGGTTCAATCCGGATTTTAATTTTTTTTAATTTTTTTAATTGATATTTTTATTTTTTCTTATTTTTTAAGGAATATTTTGAATTTTTTCTTTTTTTTTAATTTTTTTGAATATTTTAAAAAAATAATAAAATTAAATTATTTATTTAATTGGACTGGTTGAACCGGTGACCAGATGACCAACCGGTTCGACAACCAGTCCGGTTTTTTATTCATTGATCTGGAGAGAATTTTTCATACTGCTGCCAGAAACTTTGCCTTTTGGTCTATCTTTCAATTGCTCCTCGAAATCATTCCCCAAAAATGTTGGAGCTGAGCGGCTGCTTTTGTGTCCAACTAAAACCTCAGTTCTTTTCTTAGGCTTCTTCTTTAACTTCAGATTATCCCTCAATGTTTTCTTAGTACTATTGACAGTTGCAATTTTATTGCCAGAGAATTCCTTCTTTCTATGGGAACGCTCATCTAAAGATGATGGAGATAAGACCTCCTGTTTAGGTTGGTCACCATTTTATTTTTTCTGTTTCCCCTCAGAAGACATAACTGATGAGCTATCATCTGCATGACCAGAAATTGTGGCTTTATATCTTCGCCATCATTTTCACCTCTGTGTGAACGGCGCTCCAAGTTAGAAGCGAGATCACCTTTTCCCACACCAGTGGTTTCTCCACCAGATGCAAGTGCACCTGTTCCATTCTTTATGTCAACCTCTGCCCCATCAACCTTAGCCCTATCGGCAGACGATGCCTCACAGCCACGTGTTGATCTATCAGTTTCATCTCTCAAACCCCTAGACTTCTCTTTTTGTAATTCATCAAATGCCACACAGAATTCCTTTACAGCCTGCACAAAGAACTTATGTTTAGCTACTTCTCAGACAATTTACTCTCTGTCTCACTAGTGAATGCCTGAATATCAGCAGGGGCGACAAAAGCTCTGTAATAAATAAAAACGTAGGGGGTAAATAAGAAACTATAACAGAAGTAAAAAACTGAATTTCAAAGAGTAATGCATGAAGAACACATGCCTGCATCTCTTGGCGTGAAATGAACAACATTGCTCTCGCCACACTCCAAAAGAAGGGTCAAAAACTTCTGATTAAATGTTTTGATAATTTGCAATGCCATAAAATTCAAACATCAACATCAAAATCAAAATGCAGCTAAGTAAGAATTTAGGGATAAAAAAAGGATCATGACTATGTTTTCGAGATCATCATAATCTCCAACGTAGAGGTTTGGATGTGGAAAGAATATGTTTTCGGTGCAGTCATGAACCAGAAACAGTGGCCCATGCGATCCGGGAATGTACTGAAGTCATTGAGGTTTGGGATCTTGTTAACCAGGCTTTTGCGAGATTGGAAAGCTTATCTCAGGATGAGTTGAGCGAGGTAGCACGACCAAGCTGGTTTGACTTGTCACTGACTACTGCTTGGGCGGTTTGGGGATCTAGGAATAATGTTCTTCATGGGGAAAAGAATAAAACTCCACAAGCAATAGCGGATTTTGTGCTCTCGTATTTAGCAGAATTCAGAAGGTGCAGATCTGTGGCTGAACCCTATAGGGAGGTTTCGAGGAAGGGCTGGATAGCACCAACAGAGGGTTTTGTTAAAATTAATTTCGATGGAGCACTGGACGCAAAGCAGGATATTGGCAGCTATGGAGTTGTGGCAAGAGATTCCCTGGGTGAGATCCTTGGTGCTTGCGCAGGCAAGATTCAATATGTGGACGATCCGGAAGTAGCAGAGAGCATGGCTGCCTTAAATGCTCTGAGGTGGGCACGTGATATGGGATTCTCACAAATAATCGTGGAGGGTGATGCACTCAATGTTATTAGGAAACTGCAGGATACAACTGAAGACTTTTCTTTAGCTGGAGCTTATATTGAAGATGCAAAGCAGGTTAAAGAATGGTTTGTTAAATGCCTCTTTAATCATGTTAAGAGGGATGGTAATAGAGCTGCACATGAGTTAGCTCGCTTTGGCTTATCTCTTGATGAGTCGTTGTACTGGGTAGAAGAAGTCCCCATTTGGCTTCTGGATTTTGTAATTGCAGACAGAGCTTTTTGCTGAGTTATTAATAAATCTACCCTTTTTATCAAAAAAAAAAATTTAAATAAATAACTAAATTATGCATGTACTCAATTAGGTGCTTAGAGAACTTCGAAGAAGTTTTGTGGGATAACAAATGAAGCTATAGATTAGCATCTACCATAGTACTTATTTTATATTATTTCATTTCATAATTGGAAAATTTGTAACCATCATGTTAAATGTATATTACATCCATATATTTGTTTCAAAGAAGTTGATAATCCTACGCAAAAATAGGTTTAAAATTTCCATTATTCGATTAAGAAAATGTTAAATCTAATTTGTTTTAGGAAAAGTTAAAGGTAACGTGGAAAAATATTAATTCGTTTTAGAAGAAAGTTTATGTATTTGGACAAGTTGATCATCAGCAAATAAAAACTTAAAAATACAAAAAGTAAAAAAAAAAAATTGTTTCAAATAAATGGAGGAAAAAAAGGGCAAATTCTTAAAAAAAAAAAAACAGAAGGGAAGGGAGCCCAAACATTTTGGGGCTTTCGAAGCCCAATTTGGAACAAAACGGAGAATACAAAAATTATGAAAAAGAAATGATATATTATGAGTCATTTTCTAGTTGCCAAAAGAGACGTAAAGAGTGACATCCTCGATTTCGATTCCCCACGTCATGGCATGGCTACTTTCAGCAATGGCTTATGGTTCCAAAGGGAATCCCATTTTTAACCAAAAGGCATGCTGGCTGCACCCTACGTGAGCCCCCATCAACCACCTCAAATATTAGATTCATTGGAATATTTACCATATTTTTACCATGTTAAAACTCCACAATAGTGTTAGCTTAAATGATCTACATCTATTTATCTTGCCACCAAGAAAAAGAAAATTTATTATTTATAGTTAATAATGCTACTTTAATTACATTTATTATTTATAGGTTAAATTGGTGTGTAAATAACCTAAATATAGTTATAGAACTAATTTTTTTTCGAAAACTAAAATTAACTAATTTGTAGACTATAGAATAAAATAAAATTTCATGCAAATAGCCGAAAGAGAATTGAGATGGGTGCTGGTTAAGAAGCTGACATATGGGCTTGTCCCAAGTGAAAGTGGAATTTTAAGTTCAAATTCAATCCAGAATCAAGAAACGGGGGGCTTTCGTAAAAGCTCAGCCCAATTAAAGCAGGCACACAAGGAGCCAAAAAAAAACTTAGGAAACGATAAAATTTGGGTCAGTGTGACTTGTTCTCCAACAACAAGCCCAATCCTAGTTATCCAACGTATAGCTGCTTTTCCATTCTCCTAATGTTCATGCCTTTTGCGTCATGTGATTATAGAAATGTTTTTAAGTAGCATTTGGTTCGGATAATTTAAGATAATTTTAGATTATATGATTACTTTCATCAAAGATAATCCATGTACATAACTTAAAAGATTATTAAATTATGTTTGGTTTAATATTTGTCAATATTAGATTAATCTGTTTGGTTGGAAGTTATGTTTTCTGTCAAAATTAATATTTTACTATCATGTCCTCACTTCAAGACTTGTAGTTTATTTCTTTATTGTGTTATGTATCATATATTTTTCAAGTCTTTTTATTTCAACAATTATATATGTCTAATAAAACAAGTTTATCTTCTTTGAACTTAACAAAATAATATTTATTTATTTTATTAAATTAAATTATGCCTAGTTTACTTAAGGAAAAAATAGATGCTATATACTTGAGCCTTGTGAAAAAATTAATTGGGTAAGTCATATGCACAAAATATTATATAATTAATATGCTAATGATTATATAAGTTGAGTTTAATTATGTTTATGACAAAAAAAATTATGTTTCTAGTTTAATTGAACTAACATATATTAAATAGTTTTTTTGGCCAAAATATATTTAAATAGTTTAATAATTATATATGTTAAGTTTAATTATTATACTTCTTACAAAAAAATAATGCTTAAGAAAAATGTTGTGATTTACTAATTATATAAGGTTGTTATGGTCCAAAGGGTAAATTATTGAGGGTAAAGTAAGAAAAAGTTTTAACATAACTTGGTTATCTCACAATACCTAAGATTTTGAAGGTAATTACATAACCTGATTTTGAAGTTACATGCTGATGTGACAGTAATAAAGTATAACATTGGTCATTTCATCACTTTGAACCAAATAAGTGCATATAAGATAACAAAGTCCAGATAACCGAGGTTATTCTACACAACTCCAACCAAACGCCACCTTAAGATTACCGGCCAAATCAACAATTAATTGAAGATTACCACATTTCATGGTTTTGGCTATGATTCGTCCACCAAAGACTACAAATTTATAAGAGGTCGGTAGTCTTCCCATTATCTTAATCTTGGGGAAGTTCACGTCGCTCAAAACCAATTGGTAGAGCGCCTTTCAACTGCTACGATCAGTTCCATCAACAATCAAATTATTTGTACTAGAAGCAACACTGGAGGATTGAACCCTACCGTGAAAACCGCTCGGTCGTCATCTCTGCATTGTTTCCTATACTTCGGGAAGTTAACCAATTTGAACAACTCTTAAAAGTTAAAAACCACAATTAAGAAGACTACATGAAGATAAATCATATTCTAAACTTTTATGAAGAGTTCATCTGAGGACAATATCGAATTGTATATTTACATACAAAACAAAAAAGCACCACAGATTTTCAAAATAGAATACAAAATCCAAAAACAGAGTTCCTTCAAAATAGAACAAATACAAAAAACGAAATACAGAGTTCCGACAGAGACCTCGAGCTTTATTGGAAAGGCAGAATCAGCATAGAGCTCTCTTAGCAATCCCAGCAACCAAAACCATAACTCGACCTTCCATTCTGTTGACAAGATCAAATCATCAAACTTTCTTATCTTAGAGACTAGAGAAATCTACCTCTTGGGATCTTCAACCCATTCATTCGAGAGGAAAACCTTTAGAGCTCACAACTCACAAGACTGTTATGTTGGATTTAATTCAACATGTGGGCTCATATATTTATATTAATTATATATTATGGGCTATCATAAGATTAAGCCTAATTAAAGTGATCAATAAAGTTTAAAGTTTTGGGCTAGACATCTAATAGAGAATGGACTTTAATGTGTAGAGACCCAAAGGATTAATTTCTATTTTTATGATAGGCTAAAATAGAAGTTAGACTAAAGATATAAATAAGGGTTATGGTCCCCAAGCCATATGCACAACAAAAGATTTTCTCTTTTCTAAAATCCTATCAATTAGAAAAGATATAACTCTCATCCAAAGAGAAAAATCTCTTCAGAGAGAGAAAAGTCTGCATATTGGCTTGGAAGGCAATAACCAGAAAATCAAGCTTTCTTCATGGATCCAGGTACGCTTCCGCTAAGATCTAAACATTTAGATCTAACTTTTCTTGATGATTTGACATGAAAATTGGTTGGTGACATTTCACCAAATTAGAAATAAAGTATTCTAACAATTGGTCTCAGAGCTTCTTCATGTCAAATCATTGGGAATCAATTTGATTCTTTGTCTTCCATAATCATGGATTTGGTTTTTCCATGGATTTAGTTTATTAAGAAATATGGCTTTGGAGTTTGGAGTTTGTTTCAGATTTGATTTTTACGTTTTATGCATCCAGCTAGAATCTTGTTAACAAGAGCTAAGATCCAATTTATTGAGAAACAGATTCAAGTTTTAAGGATTAAAAAAAAAAAAAAGGATAAAAGTTTCGGTTTTCTGGGCCAATTTTATTAGATGATAGGTTTTGTCCAAGATGTGAAATCATGCAGGATGAATAGGAGAATTTTCCTATTATGACGGCAATAATGGGGCTTGTTAGTGGTGCAAGTTGGCATGGGGCTCACTTGGTTGCTTAAGGAATTTGTTCACATTTTGGTATTATTATTTTATTAATATTATGAGATAAATTGATTGAAACAAACTTTCGGCGCTTAATTATTGTTTTAGTCAATTGTCACTGACTTATTCAAATTTTGGTATTATTATTTTATTAATATTATGAGATAAGTTGATTGAAACAATACGCTACCAAAGTAGCCTCTCTTGTCTAGATTAATTTATTTTATAATATTAAGTTGGTTGTGTATATGTAATTCATGCGGATATTGGCCAGCCCAAAGGAGGGTCAATATTTGGCCGAAATACATGTGCACTTGTGGTAATAAATATGTGACAATTATTCGGTTTGCCATGTGAACAATTAATCAGTCCAAAGAAAGGTTAATTGTTTGACAGGATCTTATTGTCAATATTTGATTACTACACCAAGAGTACCACTTACAGTTAATATTTCTGTCCAAAGACTAGATATTAATGTTGTGCTAGGTATCTTGTGATGGGGTTTACCATTATTTGAATATATGGTTATTATATGGAATTAATGTGAGCATATTCTACTTGTTTCGTTCTCTGTACAGTTGCTAGTTCTACATCTACTATTACTGCCAGCTTGAATTCCATTCCCATGCTTAGTGGCACGAACTTTAAAGCATGGAAAGAGAACGTTATGATTGTTCTCGGTGTTATGGATCTAGACCTTGCGTTAAGGACAGAACGACCCACAGACCTTACGGTTGATAGTTCATCTAATGATAAGATGGATATGGAAAGGTGGGAACGTTCTAATCGCATAAGTCTTATGATCATAAAGCGTGCAATTCCGGAAACCTTCAGGGGCACTATGTCCGAAAAGGTTACTACTGCTAAAGATTACCTTGAGGAAATTGAAAAGAGGTTTGCCAAAAGCGAAAAGGCCGAAACAAGTACGATTTTGGCAAATCTCATTTCAATGAGGTATAAAGGAAAAGGTAATATAAGGGAATACATCATGGAGATGTCTCATCTTGCTTCAAAGCTAAAGGCACTAAAGTTGGAGCTGTCTGAGGACTTGCTTGTGCATTTAGTTTTGCTCTCTCTTCCTGTACAATTCAGTCAGTTCAAAGTTAGTTATAACTGTCAAAAGGAGAGTTGGACTCTTAATGAGCTCATCTCTCATTGTGTGCAAGAAGAAGAAAGGCTGAAGCAAGAGAAGACAGAAAGTGCTCATTTGGTTAGTACCTTTAAGGACAAGAACTTGAAAAGGAAGAAGGGTAAGGAAGCTGCAAATGTTCCACCAGAAAAGAAACAGAACCAACAGGGTGAGGCATTTACCTGTTATTTCTGTAAAGCTGCTGGACACAGAAAAAAGGATTGTACCAAATATCGCGCATGGCGTGTAAAGAAAGGTACACTTCTCACTCTGGTTTGTTCTGAGGTTAATTTAACTTCTGTACCTATACACACTTGGTGGCTAGATTCTGGTGCTACTACTCACATAAGTGTGTCTATACAGGGTTGCCTGAACTACCGAAAGCCAATTGATGGTGAAAGATACATCTATGTGGGCGATGGTAAATCAGTGGAAGTTGAGGCTATTGAAACTTTTAGGTTATTGTTAAAGACTGGTTATTATTTGGATTTGAATGAGACTTATGTTGTACCGTCATTTAGACGGAATTTGGTTTCTATTTCCGTATTGGACAAATTTGGTTACTCTTGTTCATTTGGAAATAATCAGTTTAGTCTTTTTCAAAATTCAAATGTTATTGGTACCGGTTCTTTATCTTTTGTTGATAACCTATATTTGCTTGATACAATTGCCTCATATAATGAAACCTTGCATGTGTATCGAGGTATAAAGAGAAAATTAACCAATGAGAATTCTGCTTCATTATGGCACAAACGTTTAGGGCATATCTCTAAACAAAGAATTGAACGTCTTGTGTCTGACAGGATTCTTGATCCCCTTGATTTTACGAACTTTGAAAATTGTGTTGCTTGTATTAAGGGGAAACAGACAAACCTAAGGAGATTAGGTGCCAACAGGGCTATGGACGCCTTAGAACTAATACATACAGACATTTGTGGGCCATTCCCTACAGCTTCTTGGAATGGTCAACAATATTTTATTACGTTCACAGACGACTTTTCACGTTATGGCTACCTATATCTCATTCAAGAAAAGTCTCAGTCTCTGGATGTGTTCAAAAATTTTAAAGCTGAAGTTGAGAATCAACTCAACAAAAGAATTAAAAGCGTCAGATCTGACCGTGGTGGTGAATACTATGGCAGATATGACGGATCAGGTGAACAACGTCCAGGACCGTTTGCTAAGTTTCTCGAAGAGTGTGGTATTGTCCCACAGTACACCATGCCAGGATCTCCTGGCATGAATGGTGTTGCTGAAAGGAGAAATAGGACATTAAAGGACATGGTAAGGAGTATGATTAGTCATTCTACTTTACCAGAATCTCTTTGGGGAGAAGCACTAAAGACTGCAGCTTACATACTCAATAGGGTTCCAACAAAAGCAACTACCAAAACCCCTTATGAGCTTTGGACGGACAAGAAGCCCAATTTAAATCACTTGCACATTTGGGGTTGTCCAGCTGAGGCAAGGCCAAATAGGCCAAATGAAAAGAAACTGGATTCCAGAACGATTAGTTGCTATTTTGTTGGATACTCTGAAAGGTCAAGGGGTTACAAGTTTTATAATCCCACTACTAAGTCAATGTTTGAGACGGGAAATGCTTGATTCTTTGAGGATGTTGAGTTTGCGAGGGGAAAAGGAATTAAGGACTTTGTCTTTGAAGAGGAATGTGTCGAAATTCCTCTAATTGCTTTTGAAAATTATCAGGGTCAGGCTTCAATTCCTGGTATTGTTCAAGAAGCAATTCCAGATCAAGACAATGTTATTGAACCTCTTGCTCAAGTTCAACAACTTGTTCCAGAAGAACAAACTCTACAGCCTCAAGAACCTATGCCATTAAGGAGATCCACTAGAGAGAGGAGAAATGCAATTTCGGACGATTATATTGTATTTCTTCAAGAACATGAGGTTGACATTGGTGTGGTAGAAGATGATCCAATCAACTTCCATCAAGCCATTGAAAGTTCTAACTCTCAACAGTGGATTAATGCCATGAATGAAGAGATGAAGTTCATGAAGGACAATGACGTTTGGGACCTTGTATCATTACCTGAAGGTACGAAACCCATTGGTTGTAAATGGATATTTAAGACCAAAAGGGATTCGAAAGGTAATATAGAAAGGTACAAGGCTCGTCTTGTTGCAAAGGGCTTCACACAGAAAGAAGGTATTGATTATAAAGAGACTTTCTCTCCGGTTTCTTCGAAAGACTCTTTTAGGACAATAATGGCATTAGTGGCACATTTTGACCTTGAGTTACATCAGATGGATGTTAAGACAGCGTTTCTCAATGGTGACATTGATGAAACGATTTATATGGTGCAGCCAGAAAACTTTGTATCCAGAGATGCAAAGCAAATGGTTTGCAAATTAAAGAAATCCATCTATGGGCTCAAGCAAGCTTCTCGTCAATGGTATTATAAATTTCATCAAGTTGTTATCTCATTTGGTTTTGAGATAAATGCAGTTGATGATTGTATATACCACAAGTTCAGTGGGAGTAAGTGTATTTTTCTGGTTTTATATGTCGATGACATACTGCTTGCCAGCAACGATATAGGCTTATTGCACAAAACCAAGAGCTTTCTGACAAAGAAATTTGAAATGAAAGATCTTGGTGACGCCTCTTTTGTATTAGGCATACAAATACACCGAGATCGTTCTCGGGGTATACTTGGGTTATCACAAAAGAGCTATATCGAAAATGTTCTAAAGAGATTTGGCATGCAGGATTGTAAACCAGGTGACACCCCTGTTGCTAAAGGAGACAAGTTTAGTCTCAACCAATGCCCCAAGAATGAGTTTGAAACTAAAGAAATGCAAAAGATTCCTTATGCGTCAGCAGTAGGGAGTCTAATGTATGCTCAAGTGTGTACGCGTCCGGATATTGCGTACATAGTTGGAATGCTGGGCAGATACTTAAGCAATCCTGGAATGGATCATTGGAAAGCAGCTAAACGGGTTATGCGGTACTTACAGAGAACAAAGGACTACATGCTCACATACAGAAAATCGGATCAGTTGGAGATCATTGGGTATTCTGATTCTGATTTTGCTGGATGCCAAGACAGTAGGAAATCCACATCAGGCTATATTTACCTGCTGGCTGGAGGAGCTATTTCCTGGAAGAGTGCTAAGCAGACACTCATAGCTTCTTCCACCATGGCAGCGGAATTTATAGCATGTCATGAGGCATCTAGTCATGGGATTTGGCTGCGAAATTTTGTCACTAAGCTGCAAATTGTGGATGGTATTGAGAGACCATTAAAGATATTTTGTGACAATAAGTCAGCAGTACTATATTCCAATAACAACAGGAGCTCAACGAAGTCAAAACATATAGACCTCAAGTTCCTGGTTGTTAAAGAAAGAGTTCAAAATGGTCAGGTGTCTATTGAACATATTGGGACAAACTCTATGGTTGCGGATCCGCTAACTAAGGGATTACCACCTAAGGTCTTTCATGAGCATACCGCTCATATGGGTGTTGTATCTTTTGATAACATGCAATTTTAGTGGGAGTTTGTTATTTTGGTTGAATTTCAGTTATAGACACATTTTGTGGTTTGTTTGAACTCTTTATTTGGTTGATCTCACTAAGGAATAAGGTTGGACCAGTTGGAAGTAGACATGTTAAGATCACATTACATGTAACTTCCCATGCTATGCATCCATGCTTGATCTATGTTGTTCAATTATATTGACATATGTGACTATTGATGGTTTCGTTATGATATGTGTATAATGAAAACCGTTTTAATCCTATGTTGATATGATTGATGAACCAGATTGATTTAAGATGTCTATGGTAATGATAGCAAAATTTGAGCTCATAAGGTTATTACATAATATATAATTAAAGGAGTTATACATATATGGCCCAAGTGGGAGATTGTTGGATTTAATTCAACATGTGGGCTCATATATTTATATTAATTATATATTATGGGCTATCATAAGATTAAGCCTAATTAAAGTGATCAATAAAGTTTAAAGTTTTGGGCTAGACATCTAATAGAGAATGGACTTTAATGTGTAGAGACCCAAAGGATTAATTTCTATTTTTATGATAGGCTAAAATAGAAGTTAGACTAAAGATATAAATAAGGGTTATGGTCCCCAAGCCATATGCACAACAAAAGATTTTCTCTTTTCTAAAATCCTATCAATTAGAAAAGATATAACTCTCATCCAAAGAGAAAAATCTCTTCAGAGAGAGAAAAGTCTGCATATTGGCTTGGAAGGCAATAACCAGAAAATCAAGCTTTCTTCATGGATCCAGGTACGCTTCCGCTAAGATCTAAACATTTAGATCTAACTTTTCTTGATGATTTGACATGAAAATTGGTTGGTGACATTTCACCAAATTAGAAATAAAGTATTCTAACATGTTAATCACATCTTTTGAAGATGTATAATACAACAAAGTTGCCCAAAAATGAGTAACGACAGGTATCGATGCAATCCTCAATAAATAAAAACCACAATTGTCGCCAATATGGATTTATGTAAAGGACAGAAAAAATCACCAACAAGACAACTCCGTAGGTAACAAGAAAGCTCACACAAAAAACATAAGTGTCCAGCAAACTGCCTCTCTCTTCTTCATCTGATGTAGTACTTGATACCGTTGGTGGTGAACCAGTTTTGGAGCAACTATTATGCAATGGAGGTCCACAAAGAAGAGGGTTTCCCACGTAACTGCTATCATTAAAGGTCCCAAACTGAGCTTTAGCTTCTGGGGGACTGCCCCACAAGTTGTTGTGTGCCACGCTAAAAACCTCTAGAGAGTTCAACTGCACCAGTTGTTTGGGGATTTCACCAGTCAAGTTGTTGTAGGAAAGGTCCATGCTTTCAATCTGTTTAAGATTTGAAAACGAGGAGGGTATAACTCCCGTCAAGTTGTTGTGGGACAAGTTCAATGAATGGATGTCACTCAAGTTTCCTAGTTCGAGTGGGATTTGGCCAGTTAAGTTGTTGCAAGATAAGTCAATCCCAGACATGTACTCCAGAATGATGCCCCCGTATAAGTACGATCCGCTCTTTGTTGAAAATTCTACCCACTCTTCCATGTAGCTGCGAGGATGCACTTTAAGTGGACTTTTTATTTTATTGCCAAAGTCTGGCACATCGATCACATCATAGACCTCAGCGACAGAAAACTTGTCGGACTCTGATCTAAGAGTTAAATTACCCAAACAAGGAGGTATAGGACCGTAAAACATATTATGAGAAAGATCTATGATGCTTAATGAATACAACCTGCATAATTGAACCGGAATTTCCCCATCTAGGTTATTAGCTTTCAAAAGGAGGACACTCAATGCTGAAAGTGTGCCTATCCATTCTGGAATGTTACCAGTCAACTTGTTTTCACTAAGATCTAAGGTTACCAATGAAGAGCTGTTAAAAAAAACTTGTTTCAGTGAACCACTTAGTTTGTTTCTGCCCAAGTGGACATGCACTATGAATGGTGGATTGAAACAAGATGGTATAGAGCCGAATAAATTGTTTTGAGCAAGGTCCAAAAACACAAGTCCATCCAAGTTGCACAAGTCCGTTGAAATGGTACCCTCAAAATGATTGTTCGACAGAGCCAATCTGCTCAGATCTGGCAAATTCCATATCCATCTTGGAATCTTGCCCGACAAGCTATTGTTACTTAAATCAATATCACTTAAGATCGAATGAGAAATGTTAAGCTCAGGTATCTGTCCGACAAAGTTATTCCCATCCAAATATAATGCCCGCAAACTATCTGATTTAAATATAGTGGGAACAATATTACCCCTCAGGTTGTTATTAGATAGCCGAAGAACGTTCAATAAACTATTCATGGTTAGCTCTCTTGGCACTTCTCCAGATAATTGGTTACTGGATAGGTCTAAAGTTGACAAATGGCTCATACCACCTAAACAAGGAGGGATATTGCCTTTAAAGGCATTGTTAGATAAGAATAACCATTCTAAATGTGGGAAAATCAAACATATATTTGTCGGAATCTGACCTCGTAGATTGTTGTTAGATATATCAATTCCTGATAAATTAAGATTTGGAAGTGATGGTAATAGGAGAGGACCTGTTAGAGAATTGCCCATCAAGAGTAGTGTCTCTAATTTTGTATTGTTCTGTAACAACCAAACTGGGACAGCTCCGTTGAAGTTGTTATAGGAAAGATCAACAAATCTCAAGTCATGTTGGTAATAAAGGAACTTAGTCAATTCTTCGGTAAGTTTTTGATCTGTTGTGCACTCGGACAAACTGATGGCTTTCAATTGGAACTTTGGCACTGAAGTATAAAAGACAGGTTCCATTACCAACTGGTTTTCATCACTTAAGAGGACTTGGAGGTCAGTAAGGTTTGAAAGTGATGAGAATGAGGATGGTACTTGAAAGTGGTTTTGTGAGAGGGAGAGGACTCTAAGTGATTTGAGATTTGCGAAAGGAGTCAAATTTCCGATGAACTTATTGCTTGAGATACCTAATACACGAAGAGATGTCAAGTTACCCAAACAAGAAGGAAGTTTCCCCTCCAGTGCATTTTCATCGATGTACAACTCTTCAAGCTTCCTTAGATCACACGAACCTATAAATTTTATAAATTCACAAAAAAACATTTCAATAAGTAATTACATTAAATTTAGGAGTTAATATTTTAAAGAAAGCTAATAAAGGATTATTAAAGAGATCTACTCCAAAAAGAACGTTAGACCAATATCTTTGTGATGAAAAGTACTACTCCCTCCTTTCCACAATAACTGTCCCTTTTGACAAGTTTTTTTATTTCAATTTATCTGTCATTTTAAGAATTCTAGGAAGCATTAACTACTTTTTTTCAATTTTATCCCTATCCCTCTAAATTAATTCTACAAAGCATTAATTATCAAAGAGAGAGTATTTGTGAGAATAAACAATTCCAATAAAAGGGTAAAACTGTCATTTCACAATATTTTGTCTAGATTTTAGGAGTTTTTTATACTATTCTTAATTCTTGTGTAAAACCTTAAAGTGACAGATATTGTGGAAAGGAGGGAGTAACTAGTAACTACTAAAAGAATTGAGAAGTAGCACCCGAATTCTAGTTGGAGTGGTAGGAGCACCCTTCCTGAGACTTGAGATCTCAGGTTCAAGTCTCATCATGTGTAAATCATGTATGGATTTTGTCCAATTTAAAATATTGGTTTAGTTTGTTTGTTTCTAAGGTTGTAGTGGTTTAGTTTCTTTATATGATGATTTCTCATAGATATTTGTGTGTAAAAGATTTATCTGATGTAATGGGAATTTATTGTATCACTCTCAAAAAAAAAAAATCAAGAAGTACAAAATTGAGCCATAATTTACCTTGATTAGGCAATGTACCAGTCAGTCCAGAGTGAGACAAAGACAACGTTTTAAGAGAAGTCAATACACTCATTCTTTGCAAAATGTTGGTATTGAGATAAGATTCATCCAGAAACAATTGCTCCACACGGCTGGACACATTAAACTCTGATCAATGATGAGAGAGGTATTGGATGTTAATCACCGTACGTTCTTTAGCAATATCTATAAGTAATAAGTATTTACCTTGAGTGCCCTCATCAGTCCTGTTAAAGTAATTCCCTCCTAAATAGAAGGTCTTAACAGATGAGAATGAGTCTATTATTTCTTGTAGTGTTGTAAGGCTTCTGTTGGCAATGACGCCATCCAAAAAAATAACTTTTAACTTTCTCAAACTTTTATTTCCTGTGAGTGAAAATAGAAGCAAATATATATTTTCAATTTTCCTTGTGAGCGAAAATTTTTTTAATAGTAATCTTGATATATATGAAATCATCTAAAGCCAATTATTCTAAATTTTTTTCATCACTAAAACATTTAATTACTTGATCATAAGATTTGAATGAGAATAAAAGTTGAACCTCACAACTCACAAGTCTAAAAAGAAAAATAGAAAATGACTTTAATCCATACGTACCTTTATCAGCCACGAATTCGTCTAGGCCATTATTATAGCTCATGGCTAGCTCCTCTAAATTCGTAAAGGTACCAAAGTCTGAGAAAAGAAATGTAAAAGACAAATCTTCATTAAATCGTCCAGAAACTTGAACTATATATATAGTATGTTCTTAAAGTTCATAGTAAAAGATAAATTAGATATGTACCTCTCATATCTATTGATCCTTTCAATCGGTTGTATTCTAAATCCAAAGATTTAAGATATGAAAGGCCGCTAAGGGATGCAAATACACTGTTATTAAAGAGATTGTAGCCCAAATAAAGCTCTTCTAGATGGGTCAACTTCAACTGTCTCCCATTATCTACACAAATGATTTTTAAATAATATATAATTTCTTAAGTAAAAAGGCTTCACACAATACTTTGTTATGAGTGAAAACTTAAAAATTAACTGAGCAAATATGATAGCATACCTTGGAAGGATCGAAGGCTTTCAATTTCGTTGGAGCTTAAATCCAACTTCTTCAAGTTTATCAAATTATTCAATCCTATCAAAGTTCAATGAAATAATCTTCATGTCCGTCTGGTTAATAATTTATAATTCCCATATATAGTACATGAAGATGAAAAATCTTTTTACTGATATGAAACAAATTACCACCCAAAGCTAAACCTTTTTGTACAGATGAAATTTCCATTGATGCAAATGTGCACTTTTGATTATTTTAACGATTCTAAAAGGAATTAACAAAAAATGGTTAGCTTCACCTTTAATAGCTATTGAGCCACACAATTGGTTTTCGCTCATATCTAAGGACTTAAGACTTGAAAGCCCAGGAGGGAAGGCAAATGTGTTGTTCCTGAAGAGATTACCCCCCAAATAAAGCTCCTCCAAATTGCTCAGCCTTAGCTGTGTTTCATTTCCTGCACAAAATTACTACAATATTTATATCATCACTAACTACAGGGAAACTTTAATCACTTAAAAAACTTAGTTGAGTGAATTGATATGTGTCTTTTTTTCACCTTGATGTTTTGATTGGAGGCTTTCAATTCTGTTCCAACGTAAATCCAACGTCTTCAAGTTTGTTAAATTTTTCAATTCTATTCAAGCCCGATATTAAGTAATACCAAGTAAGTCCAGTTAACCATAAAAGCAAATAATCAAAAGCTTTCCTAAATAATAATTTTTTTTGATGAATGTGTAAATTTCATTCCAAAAGCAATAAAACTGTTACAGGGTGTTGAGCACAATCTGTAACCCAACAAGGCCCAATCCCTACAACCATGGGCCGACTGACTAAAGCCCAAATCACTTAGCCGACCCATGATTGACCAACGGCCTACTCAGTACAGCCCAACAGGCTACCTATATAAAGCAAATCCCAAAGCATGCATGGTAAGATAACAAAAGAACACAGAACTACTCTACTTCTCTCTGGCTCCTTACCTCTACTGACTTAAGCATCGGAGAGGGATCAACCGGCCTAAGGCCGATTCCCCTTTGATCGTGTTCTCTCTTGCAGGTTATTATCCTGAGGCCCCATTGAGCCATCTGTCTACCATTGGAGGTCCTATAAAAGGTCCTCAACATTTGGCGCCGTCTGTGGGAACGACAGTGGCCATGGCTTCACCGGAAAGCAATGACAGTAGCCAGCTTCGGGATACTAACCAAAGGAGAACACAACCTCAAATATCAGTTCGACGCAGTATATTCCCAGAGGAAGGAAGTAATGCAGAGAGTCCGGCCACCAACATTCCTTCTTTCTCCTTTCCAACTGCCCAACGTGATCTCTCATCATCCCAACAAATACCTTTGGTGTTCACATTGAACACGACTGCACCTGGGGGGCAAACAATGCCACAAGTGATGGACGTAACGTCCTACTTGGCTCACATGCAAACCCGTATGGATGAGCTTACTACTCTGGTGGAAAAGCAACAAAGGACAATAGCTGATCTGAAAGCGACCAAGCCGAACGAGGAAGAGCTACATCAGGAGCAGTCGCATCAACGACTACATCTCGAAACTAGTCATACCGCCCCCAGATCAAATTGGCGCAGACATCATGGTCAAGCGCCAGAATCGCGAAGAGAATCTTCGGTCAGACGCACCCAGGCTCCCACTAGACAAACACCGACTGAGTCTGCCCATAGTGCGACGGTAGAAGCACCAAGGCGAGCGCGGGAACCGGAAGAAAACCAAAACCCGGAACCCCCTCAGCCGTCCAAAGGAAGAGCGGTCTCTCCTGAGAAGCCTATTTCAGACCGATTGGACGGGCTGAAGGCTGAATTTGAAAATAAGCTTAAAGCCCTGGAAGTCAACAGCCTCACCAAAAAGGATCACATGGAATGGCTGAACGAGGAGCAGGACCCGCTTGCATTGTGCATACGGCAAGAGCAAACACCACCTAACTTCAAAATCCCGAAGTTGAGATATAATGGTAAGGGTGATCCCAAGGACCACATCACACAATACAGTAACCTAATGGGGTTATATGGTGCTTCAGACGCCCTGAAATGCCGAGCTTTTGTTTGTACACTCGAAGGGGCAGCACACACTTGGTATTACAAGCAACAGCCTGCCTCAGTCACCAACTTTATGCAACTGAGCATGGCATTTATGAACAACTTCTCCAGTCAGAGGAGAAAGACCAAAACTGCTGCCTCATTATTGGCAATTCGACAAGCAACAGGGGAACAGTTGAAAAGCTACATAGAACGCTTTCAGGCGGCAATAGGCGACATCGAAGAGTTGACTACCGACTTTGCAGTCGACGCTTTCATTGCAGGGGTTAAGCATGAATACTTGAAGTAATCTCTCACGGATAGCAAACCGAAGCAACTTCATGATTTGTTTAACAGGGCGCAAAAATACGCAGACTTGGAAGAAAACAAACATGTTCCAGATGAGCTCTACAGACGACCCCCAGAGCCGGCCAGGGATATTAGGGGAGGAGAACACACTCGTCCCACATACAACAGTCGTCCCAATGTAGAAGACCGAAGCCACAGGCCACGTGGGAAAGGCTCATCTCAGAGAGATGGAAAGAACCTTAGACCGGAGGCTCCTAGGAATGATCAAATCAGACGGAATCAACCTGTCTCATTCCGAGTGGAAGAGTATACCCCGCTCAATGCTACTCGTGCGGATATTTTGCATAGCATCTCTCGGGGGGAAATGGCTGACAGAATTCAGTGGCCTCGAAGAATGAAGCAACCCAATCGGAATGTGAGAAACGAAGGTAAATATTGTGCCTTCCACGATGATAGAGGCCACACTACTGAGGAATGTTACGACTTGAAAAATGCTATAGAAGACATGATTCGGCGGGGGTACCTCCGGAACTACATCAAGAAAGACTCTGCACAGACAGATAGAGAGACTCAACCTACAGAACGGCCTGAGCGTCGCGAACACAAGCGACCGGCTGTACATGGGGTCATAAACACTATTGTCGGCGCCACTCAGGAGTGGGCCGACTCTCAATCTAAGAGGAAGGCTCATTTGCGGAGTGTGTGTCACTTGGGGTTGCGGGCCCCTCCCCCAAAGAAAGAGGTAGATGATGGATGGACTGTCACATTCTCATGGGATGAAACCGAGTTGTTTCAAGACTCGGGCAACGATCCTATAGTCGTGAAGGCAATCATTGGAAACTATGAAGTTAACAAAATTTTGGTCGACAGTGGCAGTGCCGTCGACGCTATCCTGTACAATACTTATAAGAGTATGGGATTCAAAGACGACCAGCTGGAGCCGACTAAGCCCATTTACGGTTTCGGCAATAACCCAATCCCAGTTAAAGGATTGATCAAGCTACCTATTTGTATTGGCGATGGTACGCATGTGTTAAATGTCATGAACATCTTTGTTGTTGTAGATCAACCCTCTGCCTACAATGCAATAATCGTTCGACCATTGATGAAATACACAAGGATGGTGGATGCCGTGTATTGCCTTAAAGTAAAATTCCCTACCCCGAATGGTGTAGGCTACATGCAAACTGACCAGTACATGGCTCGTCAGTGCCACTTGCTCTCATTTGTCATGGCCAAGAAGGCCGCCGAAGCTACAGAAGCATTGGCAGTCTTGGCAGAAGACTCGGCTGGGGGGCAACAGTCTCAACCAATGGAATTGAGTATGCTCATTGGGGAATCCATGAATCAAGTTGTCAACTATGAACTGTCCCTCGAAATCCTGGATACGAGAGATGAACAGGCATTAAACAAGCCACAGCCGGTTGAGGAAACCCTCAGCGTGCCTCTGAAGGAAGATGAGCCGTCCAAGGCGACACAAATAGGGTCCAAACTTACAGCTCAAGAGTAGTTGTTACTAGTCAAATTTTTGCAAAATAATGTCGACGTGTTCGCCTGGACACCCGCTGACATGCCGGGTATACATCCTTCAGTTATCTCACACCGGTTGAATATTGACCCAAAGATAAAACCGGTCAAACAAAAGAAACGACGATTTGCCCCGGACCGACTCTTAGCCATACGAGAAGAGGTCGATAAGCTACTCAGGGCGGGATTTATCCGAGAGGTTCATTATCCCGAGTGGGTGGCCAATGTGGTACTGGTCAAGAAACCCACAGGCAAATGGCGGATGTGTGTCGACTTTATCGACTTAAACAAAGCCTGCCCCAAAGATAGTTTCCCACTTCTGTCTATCGACCGACTTGTGGATTCGTCTTCCGGCAACAGATATCTCACTTTCATGGACGCCTTTTCGGGCTACCATCAAATCCCTATGGCCAAGGAAGATCGGGAGAAAACCGTATTTATCACAGAAGACGGTCTATATTGCTATGATGTAATGGCATTCGGTCTCAAAAATGCCGGGACAACATATCAAAGACTGGTCAATCGCATCTTCAGGGAGCAAATTGGCAGGTCAGTAGAGGTGTATGTGGACGACATGTTGGTTAAGAGCACCACTTTTGACCAACACTTAGATCACTTGAACCAAGCCTTCAACACACTCAGAAAGTATAACATGAAGCTAAACCCAGCAAAGTGCACTTTCGGAGTGGAGGCAGGTAAATTTTTGGGGTTCATGATCTCCCGACGAGGAATAGAAGCCAACCCGGAAAAGATTAAAGCTATGGTCGACATGTCGCCTCCACGAACCGTCAGAGAAGTACAAGTATTGACTGGCCGGGTTGCAGCGTTAAACCGCTTCGTGTCGAAGTCGGCAGACAAATGCTTGCCTTTCTTTAAAGTCCTTCGGACTACAACGACAAAGAATCAGTTCTCCTGGACGGATGATTGTCAACACTCGTTCGACCAACTGAAACAATATTTGAGCTCCCCACCACTATTGAGTCGACTAGAGCCAGGCGAGGACTTGTTTCTATATGTAGCAGCTTCCGACGAAACAATGGCCGCTGTGTTGGTCAAGAAAAAAGATCAGAGCGACTCTCCTATCTACTATGTCAGTCGCGCTCTGCAGGGTGGAGAATGCAACTACAGTCGACCTAAAAAACTGGCTTATGCTTTGGTAACCGCAGCCCGACGTCTACGTCAGTACTTTCAATCTCATAGAATCACCGTTTTGACCGATCAACCAATCCGAGAGATACTGATAAGAGTCGATTTATCTGGCCGCTTGGTTAAGTGGAGTGTAGAATTGAGCGAATTTGGCATTGAGTTCGGGCATAGGAAGGCCATGAAGGCGCAAGTCCTGGCCGATTTTGTCTCCGAATGTACTTTTCACGGACCGACTGAGATACCACCTGTAATTCTACATCCTAATTCCAGCGGACAGCCCATCGCGCCAATCGTCGGTCAAGCAACCCTCAACAAAAAATCCTGGTGCCTCTTTGTCGACGGTTCATCGGTCAAAGATGGCCTTGTCCTAATCGGCCATGGCGGAGAAGAATATCAATATGGCCTGACGTTTGGCTTTCCACTGTCCAACAATGCTGCAGAATACGAGGCTTTGATAGCCGGATTGAGTATAGCTGCTAAGATGGGTGTGCAAGACGTAAAGGTGAATACCGACTCTCAGTTGGTAACAAAGCAAGTACTGGGTGAGTATGAAGTGCGAGAACCCAACTTGGTCGGCTACAATAAAAGTGTACAAGACTTATGGTCTAAATTCGCCAGCATATCTCTGCACCAAATCCCAAGGGAAGAGAACAATCGGGCAGACGCACTCTCAAAGCTAGCCTCGTCTTGCCCGACCATCCGCGGCAAGGTCATCCTGGAGCACGTTTCTAGCCCCTCCAACCTGCCCCAATCGATTACTCACCAGATAAACAACGAGGATAGCTGGATGACCCCCATATTCAGATACCTCCAAGGCCAAGTACCTACATCCAGGATCGAAGCTACAACTCTACAACGTCGGGCAGCCCGATATGTTATCTTGAATAACACGCTCTACAAAAGATCCTTCTCCCAGCCCTTGCTACGATGCGTCGACAGACAGGAAGTCGACTATATCCTCCGTGAGATTCATGAGGGTGTATGCGGCAATCATGAGGGAGGGAAAACACTGGCTCAGAAGGTCATTCGACAGGGGTTTTACTGGCCGACACTTAGGAGTGATGCTCAGTCATTTGTAAGGAAATGTGAAACATGTCAAAAATTCTCCAAAATCCCGAGGCAGCCGGCTGAAGAGCTACATTCAATACCCCCCACATGGCCCTTCGCCAGATGGGGACTCGACTTATTAGGACCGTTTCCTCTCGCAACCGCCGGTAAAAAGTTCGTGATAGTAGCTTGTGACTATTTTACAAAGTGGGTTGAGGCAGAACCCCTCTCTTCCATTTCTCAGCGAGCAGTGGAGAAATTCATTTGGCAGAACATCATCTGTCGCTTCGGTATCCCACATGTTATAGTTACCGACAATTGCACACAGCTACAAGGCGACAGGGTCCGAACTTTATGCAACAACTTCTCCATTTATCTGCAGGCTGCTTCGGTCGCACACCCACAAGCCAACGGACAAGTAGAGTCCATGAACGGTAAAATAGTGAAAGCCTTAGAGAAGAAATTAGGCGACTCTAAGGGAGAATGGGCCGAACAACTACCCGAGATACTATGGGCCATCCGGACTACAGCCAGCACCACTACAGGTGAAACCCCATTCAACCTAGTGTATGGCTCGGAGGCCATCATCCCCGCTGAGATAGGGGTCCCCACCTACCGCGTGTCTACTTTCGACGACTCCATCAACGACAGTCAACTTCGTTTGAACTTGGACCTTGTGGAGGAGAACCGCTTGAACTCTCAATTATAGGCGGCAAATAGGTCCCAGCAAGTCGTTAAATATTTCAACTCCAAGGTGTCCGCTCGACAATTCCAAGTGGGCGACTTTGTTCTTAGAAGCTGTGAAGCAAGCCGACCCGCCAGTGAACATAAGAAATTATCCCCTAAGTGGGAAGGTCCGTATGTGATTGCTGAAATATTGGGCAAGGGAGCCTATCGACTTAAAGACTCGGTCGGTAAACTACTGCCGAGAGCATGGAATGCCATACATCTGAAGAAATTCTACTTTTAAGCCAAGCTACATTCGAGAATTAGCCACATGTTAAGTTTTAAGTTCTAATGTTGTTGTACATTCTACAATTTACAATGTTTTTGTTCTGATCAACATTCATTCAGGCGACATGAGTCAAGCTACTCAACTTATCAAGCTACTTGTTGAATATTCTACACTCGACATATTCTTGCAATCGACATTCTCCAATCGACATATAAGTATACACGGTTATCTACTTACCAATTTAATCAACATTACTACTATCGACTTGTGAACAGGCTGTGTAGGTACATAGTTACGACTATAAGCTACTGTCATATCAACTGTCATAGATGATTAGTGTAGACTA
Organism: Microcos paniculata; assembly: GCA_030664755.1. Taxonomy (NCBI): domain Eukaryota; kingdom Viridiplantae; phylum Streptophyta; class Magnoliopsida; order Malvales; family Malvaceae; genus Microcos; species Microcos paniculata. Next base: position 6,037,440 of record CP131462.1, on the reverse strand, counting down.
CAACTAAAACAAGTTACAACTGTCAAGGCGTTAGGTTCCGTCAGAAAAAGAATTTCATTTCTCAAAATGTATCTATACAATTCTGCATTGGGCGGCTATATCACCGCCTATATGTATCTACGTATAAAGCCTAACTACCCACATTCCCCTCCGACTGACCCCCTTCAGCCGGTTGAATTGGATCAACAGCCGGCGCCTCGATGGCTGGTGCCTCTGATGCAGGCGTCGGATTTACTGAGGGAGGAGGCTCCACCGGTGCAGGGTCGACCACCGCCACCACCTCATCTGTGGCCGTCTGAGTAACAGTTTCAGCCACACCCGCCTCAGGGGGAACCTCCATGGGAGCATCCTCATCGTCGGGAATTGTGAAGTCGATCCCACTGGTGTCCACTTGGGGAAACGCCTCCACAATCTTTTTTATCACCCATTGCTGGATGAACTCCCCATAATCTTTCATGCTTCCCTCGAGTTCCCCCAGCTTCTCCTCCATCTGCTCCTGATGCTCAGCCGCCAACCCGTCGAGCCGCGCCTACAAGCGACAAGTACAACAAAACCAAGAATGGTTACTGCAGCCAATCTCTACATTTCGGCCAAATCCCAGACGTAATCATAACGAGCCTTACCTGAAGAGCCGCCGCCTCTACTTCTTGCTCCTTCAATTTACCGGCTGTGGTTTTCTCCTTTTCCACCTCTACTCTCTCTCTGCAGCTAGAGTCTGAAGGCTGTCCCTCTCTTGCTGGATGCGCTCCAACTCTGCCTTTACTCGTTTCAGTTCCTCATCTTGCTCTGACAGGCGGCGACCAGCAGCCGCCATATCCTCGTTGGCCTTCTTCACCTCCTCTTGGAGCTCTTTCCTTTTCAGCTCGGATACGGCCAACTCATCTTTCGCCTTCTCCACCTCTGCTGCCTGTGCCGCCTACACCTGCTCTGCGGCTTTCTCCTTGGCCTTGTCGGCCTTCAGATGGTAGATACCGGCGGCATTGAGCATTCGACTCTGCAGACAACCATGCGCTGTCAGTATTTATTCATGGCTAGCCTGAACTTACTAAGTTTACTTACCCTCTCATGAAAGGCTATTGCTGACACGAAGCAATCCATGACGCTCATCTTGTCGCGCATGTAATCTTGATCCACGCCCTCTACTAACTCCAGCGCGTAGGCGGTAGCTACGTGTAGCTGCGTCAGCGCGCTGTCCTTTCTAAACAGCGCGTTATCATACAGGAACGGGCACACCCTTACCCCATACATGCTGGGTGCCTCTAGTTCAGTCCGCAGCCCGGCGCCTGAGGTGTGGGATTCAGCGGTACCTCGCTCCACCAGACTGGCCAGATGAGCTAACCTTCCCTGGCCAGTGACACTCTGACCGAGGCCTCTAGAGGCCACGGTGGCCTGAACTCTACCGACACCGGGGACGCTTGGATGGGAGCTTTGTCCGCTACCGCCGGCTACACGCTTGTGGGCAGCCTCTTCCCACGGGTTCGGTGCTGCCGCCCTCTTCTGTCCCGCGGCAGAGCTTCCCTGCTCTGGCGCTGGAGCAGTCTCTCGGATCACGACACCACTCGCTCCAGGACCGGCGGTTGCAGCTCGTTGGCCGACGGAGGGTGCAGCAGGCTGAGACGCAGCGACGGCAGCCTTTCCCTTGCCTTTCCCTCCTTGTCTGTGAGAAGAAGGCTTTCCTCTACTTATACGCGCGAAGTCTTGGGCGCTGAACCCTTTCTTACCGTCTCCACCCTCAACTGGCATTGTTTCAGGACCTACAATAGGCGACAAGTGTTAGCTTGTATCCAGTTTGAAGCTACACAGATTAAGTTAGTTCAAGCTACAATACCAAGTAAACTTCCAAACGGCGTTTCTAAATATGGAAGAGCTAAGTCAGGATCTATCAGCAGAGAATTAAAGTTAAATATACTCTCACCTCCCAGACTTAAGGAACCTAAAAACCCCCCAACCCAATGACTACCTGATACAGGCTCATTCGATGCCTCGACTACAGGCGACCTCTCCGCAGGCGTCGACGACGACACTCTTCTCTCAGGCGACTGAGGCACGGCGGGCAGAGCAGGCGCGACGGAGGGAGGCATAGACGGACCGACGGCATCTACTTCACCCATCGGAGGGATAACGCTCAGCACTTCTATCCCCACATTGAGCGGTCCGTAGCCCTCTTTGGCTCTCCCTCCAGTCCCTGGTGGACTTAGACCGCAATCGACTAACCTCGCCGGGTGAGCGCAGTCGTCGCAGTTGATTGTTAGTTCCTTTTCAAAAAAGTATAACGCTTGCTTCACCTCATCCATCGCCAAACTGGGGCCTCGAAGCGCTTCTAGCACGTCCTCGCTAAGGCGCACCCATTCAACTGAGAAACCCCATTCTTCCTCAGCCGGCTTCATTACCCTGAAGTAACGTTTCTTCCAGTCTCTGTTACTATCGGGTACTTGGAATGGGTTGTGCTGCTTCTTACGTGGGCTATACAATATGTAAAACCCCCCTTGGAACTTTATTTTAAAAAGTGTCTTTAGCACTCCTACAGTCGGTACCCATCCTTTGTACCTACAGACGACTGCAAAGGACACTATTATATGCCAGGAGTTAATCACCAACTGGCTGTGGGCAATACCGTAATAATGCAGCACCTCCCTGTAAAATCTTGGCGCCGGAACCCTAAAGCCGACTCTAAAGGCTACTTCATAAAAACAGGCACAGTTGCCGTCTTGTGTTACCGCACCTGGCCGCCGGTCTGGCTTTATTGTTGCCACTTTATATCTACGGAGACCACACTCCTCGATCACCACCCCGGCCCTCTCCTTATCCTCTGCCCTTACTGTACGGTTCAAGTATACTGTGCGGTGTCGCGACGCCTCCTCATCGGCCGGCCTATCCTCCTCCACCGGTGCCTTACCTTTTCGACGCCTGCTCGTTGCGCCCGCCCTCGTACCTCTACCGCCAACCCTCCCCGGCACTACCCTATCCTCCCCCGAGGCCACTCTTCCTGAATGGCTCGTACTCTCCTCGGTGCTCTCCTCCCCGGCGAACGCCCTCCCACTATCCTCCCTAGACTCACTCGCACTACCCTCGCTACTCACCATTGTATACCTTAACAAAGCAAAATCAGACTTACTATTACAAAAAGTCTGTCGTTCACCACCGAAAAATCGATGACAAATCGCCGATACACACCGACCTTCTCCTGGAAGACAAACAACTTCAGAGAAAACTAACACAAATTTCAAAAGCCAAATGATTTTCGCAAAACGTGATTGATGGGGGAGAGAGAATTCTATTTATACCACCTTCGTCCGCTTACCTTGCGTTGACGCGTGGCACCTCGAAAACTCAACCGACACCTCCAGATACCCCTTTGAAATTCTCTCTTCCATTTCCCGCTCATTTCTCAACCCTTCCCCTTCCCCTGGCTGTACCCCGCCTTTCTTTCAGTCGACCAATGCTCTTCAGCCGACCATACCCCCTTCTGTCGGCTAAACTCTTTCTAACCACATCCCTTACAGCCGTCAAACCGATCACTTTATAATCGCTTTGGCGCCTGGGGGGCACTTGTTGAGCACAATCTGTAACCCAACAAGGCCCACTCCCTACAACCATGGGCCGACTGACTAAAGCCCAAATCACTTAGCCGACCCATGATTGACCAACGGCCTACTCAGTACAGCCGAACAGGCTACCTATATAAAGCAAATCCCAAAGCAGGCATGGTAAGATAACAAAAGAACACAGAACTATTCTACTTCTCTCTGGCTCCTTACCTCTACTGACTTAAGCATCGGAGAGGGATCACCCGGCCTAAGGCCGATTCCCCTTTGATCGTGTTCTCTCTTGCAGGTTATTATCCTGAGGCCCCATTGAGCCATCTGTCTACCATTGGAGGTCCTATAAAAGGTCCTCAACACAGGGGTACAAAGTTTAGTGCTTAGATAAGCACAATATCATGGTCCAAACTTATACAGAGAGAAACAAACTTTTTGACAGCAGCTACAATTAGACACAAGTGATATTCAAACTCCAACTGCGTTTTAGTTTCAGATTAACTTGGTCTCCTTTCACCTTATACTTAGTTTAATGGATAAAAAGGTAAAGCAATCTTACCTTGAATATGAAGCGTTCCCTCAAAGTTATTTTCCTGCAAATTCAAAGTCCTTAAAGATGAAAGATTGCCTGATTGTGACAGGATGCTATTGTTCAAAGAGTTCCCCCGTAAATCAAGCGTCTCCAAATTACTGAGTCTTGAAAGCTGTTTAAAACCTGCTCATTACAAGTATACATTGAAAAAACTTAGTTGTTGTATATCATAATATTTGATCTCCAAACATTTCATTACTCGTTACATTAGCTTTACCGTTTGTACTACTCGATCCTGTGAATTGGTTGCGTGCAAGACCCAAATACTTGAGAGATGAAAGCAGAGACAAAGATAACAAAGTGCTATCACTGAGGTAATTGCCACTTAAATCAAGCGTCTCCAAATTACTGAGTCTTGAAAGCTGTTTAAAACCTGTTCATTACAAGTATGCATTGAAAAAACTTAATTGTTGTATATATCATAATATTTGATCTCCAAACATTTGATTACTTGTTACATTAGCTTTACCGTTACTCGATCCTGTGAATTGGTTGCCTGAAAGATCTAAATACTTGAGAGATGAAAGTTGAGACAGAGATGATAAAATGCTGTCATTGAGGTAATCATTGAAACTTAAGTCAAGGATCTCCAACGTAGACGGTAGTTTTGCAAAACCTGCAAGAGATGAGTGCTGATTTATTAAGAGTGATTAGTGGCAGTTGATCAATAAAAATATTATCAATATATAATAATAATAAAATTATTAAAATTGGAAAGTGATGGCGCAAACTTGTTCCATGTATATAACAATGCAAATAACAGGGGATTCGTGTTTGAAAACTTGCAGTATACTGAGAATAATTAAAGATGAAAGGAAAATGTGACCTTCATGAATTCCAACAAAACCGGCTATGCCATTCGCCCACAAATAAAGAGTCTTCAATTCGACAAAGGGAAGAAACAAGGAGACATTGAGGTAAGACCTGATCGCTCAATCTCCTTGTGTAATTAAGATCGAGAGAGACGATACGCCTGCTTGTGGTGTTGCACTCAACCCTTCCCCATTCACAGCAATCCGAACCCTTAACCCTTCCCCAGTCTTTCAAATAGTGATAAGGATCATTGAAGAAAGGTTTGAGACGCAAGAGAGCAATTCTCTCATCCTCCCAACACGCATTGCTACGAATTGTAAACCACAACAGGGTACTCAGCACCATTATCCACACCCATTTGGGTTTGGACTCCATCCTCATCATCTCCATATTTTCAAATCGCTCAACTGCTTAGCTATATTGCTAATAATTCTACAACCACATATACTCCAAGATGTCTTCAAGCTTATCTATAAATATAGGCAAGTTAATTGGCATGGCATCTCTATCATTAATTAATTCCTCAAAATTTACACTTTAATTACCATAATAATAAATAGAACTTCTCATATATGTTACTTATGCTCTTGTTAATTTCATTGCATTCTTTTAATTTGTTTTTTTACTTTCATTTTACTTTACGGTAGAGTTTAATTATCCATAATGCTTGCTTCCTTTCGATTGCTACTTTTTACGTAGTAGCTTGTTATTTATTTTATTTGTTTTAAATTACGATTTTCACCAAAAATTAAAAAACAAATAGGAGAAAATAATTACAAAGAAATTAACATCAATTAAAATATAGTAATTGCATGTATATTATTAATTTTTAATTATTAAAACTTGCTTTTTACTTATTCAACAAGATGCTTTCTTTTCTTTAGTAACACATGTAAAATAAAACATACTAATAAACTCGAGTGTTTGCTCAAGAAAAATTAAAGAAAAAAATAAATTCAAGCAAAAAATCAAAAAGTAAATAACATTTAAGTAACATAATTAATCAATTGATACGCCAACTTTACCTGTCGACTTTATATTTTAAGGTCACTCACTCGACCAATGACTTTCTAACATAAAGAAAAAGTTGCATATATAATCAAGTTAATTGGTTGAAACTCTCATTGCAAAATTTTTTCAAATAGAGTGTGATTTTAATCAATGATGATTATGACTTTTCAAAGTCTCAAAATTCCAAGAGAGAGAAGAAAGAGAGGAGCTTGACTTTGCCCATCATATTCACTAGTCTTTAGCATTTACTACACTGATGCTCATCATACACATATATCTTGCCTGTTTTCCATTCGTTTTTAAGCTGCAGCTTGATTTTATTGGGTAAATGGTCTAACTTGTCTTTTAAGCAATAATAATGGAATTCAGAATGAATGGATTCAGATTTGGTCTATTTAGTTCTTCTCAGTCTATTTAGTTCTTCTCAGCCTTGTTACTTTCAAACAGAATTGACCAAACCTAATTACCCAATTGCCTTGAAACTTCATTTTCCTTTTGTAGGAACTCTGAGTGTATAGTTCTCAAAATTACTCACCCAATTGCCTGGAATCTTCGTTTTAATTGACAGCTCCATCCAACTTTTCTACGACTGCAATACCCATAGAAAAGGATTAATTATTACGTGTCTTCTTTTAGTACTACTAGTATTTTCCTTCATTTCTTTAAAAAACTTTGGATTCAATTCTTGTGTTCAGTTCATCCACCAAATCAAGCAGCTTGCTGTTTATATGTACGATGGCCAATGGCAGAACTCTTCACCTGATAGCCATATATATGGAAATCATCAAAGAGGATGAGGGAAAAGATATGGTAGTAGGTGATACTCCAACTTGCTTGACACTTCATATTCAGAACCCTTTTATTCGGGTAGGATTATATTATGAGGAAACCCTTCATATTCGAAGAGGGCTCTTCAATTTGTTTTGTATTACCCCAGAAATGGGGAAGAATTATTTTAGTCAATCTGTAGACAACGAGTTTCTAGCGTGAAGAACAAGTTTTACTAAGTTAATTGGCTAGAAACAAGGCAATTGGTCCCATTACAAAATTTTCCTAACTCGTCGTACACGGGGGAGTGTGATTTTCCAAAAATGATGATGACTAATTGTATTGGCTTTACGAAGTATGGAAGTTAATACTGAATCACTGATGCCAATGCCGATGCGTATCTGATGAATTCAACAGCATCTAAATATAGGGAAAATAAAAGGACTTCTTGTTATCTTGAACAGAAATACTATTAGAAACCAATCACTGGATGCATGCTAATGAAAAATGTTGTTTTAAATTAGAAACCAAATTTTCTACAAGAACCATGTGGAACTGAACATCATCTTGCGGAAGAAAACTCTGCCAGTATTTGTTCAATATAATCCATATAATGCTGATTTTCATCCATCTCCAATTTCCACATCTCTGTGCTACCCAACTCGATCGGGCAAATTTAGTCATCCTCCAATCCCTTTAACATCGTTCTCATTAGGTGCTATGAAATGAAAGCCTCAAACTTCTCAGATGTTCGGATCAAATCCTTGAAAGCCTCAGACTTCTCAAATGAGCTATCATCTGCATGACCCGAAATTGATGGGCTTTATGTCTTCCCCATCATTTTCACCTCGAGGTCAACGGTGCTCCAAGTTAGAAGCAAGATCACCATTTCCCTCACTAATGGTTTCTCCACCAGATGCAAGGGCACCAGTTCCATTCTTTACGTCAATCTCTGCCCCGTCAACCTCGGCCCTATCTGCAGATGAAGCCTTACAGCCTGGTGTTGATCTATCAGTTTCATCTCTCAAACCACTAGACTTCTCTTTTTGTAATTCATCAAATGCCGCACAGATTTCCTTTACAGCCAGGACAAAGAACTTATTAGCCTGACGCTTTTCAGGCAATTTACTCTTTGTCTCACTACTGAATGCCTGAATATCAGCAGGGGCGACAAAAGCTCTGTAATAGATAAAAACGTAGGGGTAAATAAGAAACTATAACACAAGTGAAAAACTGAATTTCAAATTCTCAAAAAAAAAAAAAACTGAATTTAAAAAAGTAATGCATGAAGAACGCATGCGTGCATCTCTTGGCGTGAAATGAGCAACATTGCTCTTGTCACACTCCAAAAGAAGGGTCAAAAACTTCTGATTAAACGTTTAGATAATTTGCAATGCCATACAATTCAAACATCAACATCAAAATCAAAATGCAGCTAAGTAAGAATTTAGGGATAAAAAAAGGATCATGACTATTAATTAAGCTAAAGACAAGTGCTTTCTCGAACAATATGACCTCAACATTTACTACATCCCATAAATACATCAATATTTAGAGCCTAACTATTATTGAAATAAGGTTCTAAGAATAATAATAACAAATGAAAATATTTAGAAAAGATGTTTTGTAGTTAATATAGACCTATCTATCGAATAATAATAACAAAGGAAAATATTTAGAAAAGATGTTTTGTAGTTATATAGACCTATCTATCACCTTCGATAAGCAGAAATTTCACTTTGGAGCAGGTATAAGTTGTTACGAGCTAAATTCAACTAACTACAGAAGATAAAATTTAATTCTGATATCTACGTTTCACCAACTTCAACTTGATATGATCGAAAAGATACATCAGAAGCTAACAGAGGCAGCAGTAAAGCACCATATTTACCCATATTAATTGACAACGAGTACTCAAATTATCAGAAGTACAAGCAAAATGGTCAGAATGAAGCCACTAAAAAGACCTTAAAACTTTTATTTGCCATTAACAATTATCAAAACAGACTGAAGATTAGGAGAAAAAAAAATTTGAAACACCAATCCCAGTCAACGCAAAGATGCTAGGACGATTTTCCTTAGCTCAACGCAAGTCGAAGAAAGCCTCAGCAACTACCATCAGGCACTTAGCTTAAAAACCACCAAAGGAATGGAAGTAAGATATATTCGACCACCCAAACAAACTAATCGAGTCAACAATTACATCAAAAGGAGTTAATTACCACACATGAGATGCAATGTCAAGAACCAGTGAAAAATAGCAGCATTTGACATTGTATCAATGTTTGGTTTACTTTATGCTTCCTAGAAAGAAATGATTGATTACCTTAAGGACGTCTCACCATTTCTCAGATCACCATAGAAAATGTAAAACTTCAGGATAATTTACATGACTTATCACATCTGCCAAATAGTATTATCTAAACATTAGATTTGGACACCATGAATTTAACTAAAGCAATCTAAAGCTAAATGACAGAGCTGCCTACAGCTCACCATGGCAACTCACTAAAGGACTCAGCATAGGGCCATCCATTTAACAATTTTCCCCATTATTAAAATTAAAAAGTGCATCCTACAAACAATTTCTTGATCACAGGAGCTGGATGGAGAGAAAAGCAACAATGTATACATGGATGGACAGAAAGGTAACAAAGTATACAGACGGCAAAGGAGGTCAAATAAATTATTATGTCAGTTTCAATGTATCGTCTATCAGCAAGCACCTAGAGAACTACACTGAAGAGAAACAAAAGACTTGAATTAGCAAAGCAAAAACTATACCAAAGATTTGTCTGCTTGGATTGGCATATGTAAAATTATTCATAATGCTGCCAAATTAACTTTGCTTTCAACAAAATTATTCAGTAACACCTTTCACGTATTTCTATCAATTTCCATCTAATGGTAAAGTGTGTTCCCATCTTACTAAGAAAAAAAGATGTAAAACCTACAGCAGACACACCACCTATCTTCATTCATCATGTTGCCACCCCTCTCATTCACCTAACATGCATAAATTGAATTTGGAATACTTACATTTCTTGCGTTCCAAAGAATTGGACAAAATATTTCTTAGGATCAGGTTCTCGCTCCCAATCTTCAGGCCGGCTAATCTGAAATTCATAACTCAAAGAATCTACCTCAAAAAACCAACCATAAACCAAAATCACAAAAATCCAACTGAGTTCCAATCAACAAAATAATGATGATGATGATGATGATGATGATGATGATGATGATGATGATGATAATAACAACAACAAAATAAACCGAAACCTTTCACTAAAGTTCAGGGCTCAGACACACTTGTTAGGGTCAAATCAATCTAGCATACAACAGAAAAACACATACTTCTCCTATTTTTCTGTCCCAAGGTAAAGAACTTGCAAAGTTGTAATAAAACAATTCAGATATAATGTGAGAGCCATGTCCCGCAGGCCCACGCTCTACATGGGTAGCCCAGGTCACCAGCCTAATCCACTACCCGGGTATTGTCTCCTCAAGGCCCAGCCGGTTCGCATCCAGCACGCTGCAGTGCTACTCGCACCCGGGACCAAGAGGTTTTGTTGTCCAATATTTGTATGAATTGATTTTCTGGGTTAAATTTATTTTCTTTGTTCGTAATGCGTTTTATGTCTGGCCAACATAGAATAGATCTTTGGAATTGTATGAAGGACTGAGAGGTGAAATATAATTCGTGCTCTAGGAAAATAGACACAATCTAATTGGATACGAGAGTAATTCAGTTTATTGTGATAACCATAATTGAATTAGGGTCATGGAGAAACTGATTTGATTATAATCCAAGGTTCTTAATGTTCTTAGCTAATTAGTTTATACACTGAGAGGTGGTAATTAATTAGATAGGAAAGCTTAGGATGATCTGAGAGGGCTCCTAAGTAGATTAGTGATTGTTATTTTAACTCTGATAATTAAATTCATACATAATTGAATTAAATACCTAGAAGAGAAGCCTAAACCCTCACATCCATTCTATTGATTTCTCTTAATTATTTGATCTTTGTTTTCTTAGTTAATTTCTACAACCATCTTCTCTTTAATTCTTTGCAATTTGATCTTATTAAATTAAATTTTCTTTACAAGCTTTATTAGAATTAGTTTGTTAGCTTTCTCAAGTCCTCGTGGGATCGATATCTTGGAATACTCCAAGCTTTACTACTTGATTCTGTTCTCTTGCAGAAAAAACCCGATCAAGTATGTCGCTTAAGAAAGTCTCTTTATGGCTTGAAACAGGCTTCAAGACAATGGTTTGCGAAACTCACTTCAGCTCTTATTCAATATGGTTTTCATCAGTCTCGAGCAGATCATTCCTTGTTTACCTTGAAAATTGACTCATCTATACTTGTTGTGCTCGTTTATGTTGATGATTTAATCATTGCAAGTAATGATTCTTCCTTGAGTGACAGGTTCAAACACTATTTACAAACATTTTTTCATGTCAAGGACTTGGGAACTCTCAAGTATTTTCTTGGGCTTGAAGTGGCACGGTCGCCTACAGGCATATTCCTCACACAACGTAAATATGCCCTTGATATACTTACTGATTCTGGCATGCTTGGTTCACGTCCAGTGTCTTTTCCCATGGCTCAACAACAACAATTAGTGTTTGATGAAAGTCCATTATTGGATGATCCCAGTGCTTATCGCAGGTTAGTTGGCCACCTCATTTATCTCACCATCACTCGTCCTGAGATTACATACTCTGTGAATTTGTTGAGTCAATTCATGCAAGAACCTCGGAAGACACATATGGATGCAGCTTTGCAAATTCTACGCTATATAAAATCATCCCCTGGACAAGGATTATTTTTTCCAATTGATAATGATTTTCATTTGACTGCTTTTTGTGACGCTGATTGGGGAGGATGTGGTGCTAGTCGTCGCTCTACGAGTGGTTTTTTTATTATGCTTGGTAAAGCTCCTATTGTTTGGAAGACAAAGAAGCAAAGTACTGTTGCCAGGTCCTCTGCTGAAGCAGAATATAGATCCATGGCTCTTACAGTTACAGAGTTGTTATGGCTGCGTGCCTTACTTCAAGATCTCACAGTTGAACATCGTTTACCTATGTCTATGTTTTGTGACAATCAGGCAGCCTTGTACATCACCAACAATCCAGTTTTTCGGGAACGCACTAAGCATGTTGAGGTAGATTGTTACTTTGTTCGTGATCATGTGCTTGCTGGAAATATTCGCACTTGCTATGTTGCCTCTAAAGACCAAGTTGCTGATTTATTCACCAAAGCTTTGGGCAACGATGATTTTCAATTTTTTCTTTGCAAGTTGGGCATTCAAGATCTCCATGCTCCAACTTGAGGGGGAGTATTAATGTTGTAAAGTAAATTGGCGTAGGAATATTCTAGACTCTTGAAATTTTTGAAGTTGGAGAATGGGTGATACACAAGGTTCCATGTCCAAATTGAGAGGAGGAAGGGGTTCAGTGATGGATGTCATTGGGTCCAACTTGGAAGATGAATTTTGAACATCATTGCATAATTGAGCTTCAAATTTCTGGGCAGGACTTATAATTTCCTTCAACTCTAAGCTATTTTCTTGCTCCATCTTCCTTTGCTTCAACCTTTGAGGGAATGGAATTGGTGGACCATAAAGCTTGACCTCACTATAAGGTTTTGAAGGAAGTTCAGGCCAGCTTATATGCTCTCTCGACGTCGTTTTTTCTTTGTTTCGAACAGCAATCGACTTCAATGGAGTTCCGGCCCCGCTTGTGTAGTCTTTCGGCGCCGTTTCATTGCCGTAAGCATCATTATTGGTTTGAGTTCCAGAACCGGCACCGTTTATGTCATCATCCTGCGCCACTTCATCATCGCTCCATTCCATGGTTGCTTCACGTGCAATTCCAGCGCCGCTTCTTATGTATTCCGGGGTCGGATCCTCATTGTACCATTCCTCTTCGTTTTCATCCTCCCACTCAGCAATAGATTGTGCAATTTGACCAGCTTGGACTTCAAGATTTTTAATTGCAATGGATTGGGATTCAATTACCCTTTCCAACTTATCAATTTTGTCCAATTTCTGAAGTTGCAAACTGATTTGTTCCAAGAAGGCTAGAAGCTTGTCATCACTACTATTATCTTGAATGGATGGTTGAGGTTGAAGATGTTGTCTTTGTTGGAAACCTTGAGTTCCTTGATGAGACCAAGAGAAATTCGGATTACCTCTCCTCCAAGGATTATATGTGGGAATAAAAGAATTATCCCAATCATCTTGTTGTCCTCCATAGGCACCCGTGTAATTCACATTCTCTGAGTAGTATTCATCTTCATAAGGATTCACATTCATGCAAAATCTCGGAGAATGACCATACATACCACAGTGGTAGCATGCTTTCATATTTACCTAAAAATAAGAAGAAGAAAAGATAAGCAAAATTCCTAAGAAAAACAAACTAAAAACTAAAAACAGAAAAATTAAACTAAAAAAATAAAAACAGAAAAAATTAAATTAAAACCACTAGAACTAAAAAGTTAGCAATTTAATCAAGTCCCCGGCAACGGCGCCAACTAGATCGGGCTTTTTCGCAAGAGTACGAAATCAAGTAATATAGCTTGGAGTATTCCAAGGTCGATCCCACGAGAACTTAGAATTTAAATAAAGAAGAAAACTAATTTTAATAAAAGTAAGGAATAAAAGCAAGAATTTTAATCTAATGTAATTAACAAAAGAACAATAATAAAAAGATGAACAATATTAAAATCATTAGGGTTTAGGCTTCTCTTCTAGGTATTTAATTCAATTATGTATGAATTTAGTTAACAGGGCTAAAATAACAATCACTAATATACTTAGAAGCCCTCTCAGATCATCCTAAGCTTTCCTAACTAAGTGATTACCACCTCTCAGTGCATAAACTAATTAGCTAAGAACATTAAGATCCTAGGATTAATAATTAAATCAGGTTCTCCCGAAACTAATTTAATTATGGTTATCACAATAAACTGAATTACTCTCGTATCCAATTAGATTGTGTCTATTTTCCTAGAGCACGAATCATACTTCACCTCTCAGTCCTTCATACAATTCCAAAAACCTATTATATGGTGATCAGGCATATAACGCATTAAGAACAAAGAAAACAGATTTAACCCCAAGAAAACCAATTCATACAATAATTAAATTAAAATCCCTAGAAGATCTCCCCAAATCCCCAACAAGGAATTTAACTACTAAAGATAAAGAAAATAAATAAAATAAATAAATGCATTAAAGAAATTAAAGATAAGAAATTCTCCCAAAGAAGACAAAGTCTGCTCCCTTGAGCTCTTCTGAAAAGTATTCAAAAGGTTCGTCTAAAAACCCTAAACTATGGTATTTATATTGGAGAGATTACATAAAATTAGGAGATTAAATCGAGTTGGACTCAAAAACATAGAACCGGCGCCGTTTCATGTCGCACACTATCGGACTTTTCGGCTCAGAAACGGCCCCGTTTCATATATGATACCCCAGCCGTTTCAGTTATGAAGCAGGGCCGTTTCATATATGATACGTCACCCCCTTCAGGTCTGCTTCAATGTTTCTTCATTCTATGCACTTCTCTTGAATCAAACTTCAATCTATTCATCCTTTTTGGTCTTTTCATCCCAAATCTCGTTTGTTTTCTTACATTTTCACCATAAAGCTTTCCTACAAACAATAAGATAAAAGTGAGAATAATAAATATAGAATGAGCTATAATATTAGCAAAGATAATCCAATTAAACTTGTAAATAGCTCATAATATAGGTATAAAATACACCTATCAACTCTATAGGAATATTTTTCCTTCCTTCTTTATTTTAGTTATATCCCTATGTATATATACTCATTGTCAATTATTATCAGTAGTCTTTTCCAACTTTTCTCACACTAATTTCTCACTTGACTTTGGCAAGAACAAGATCGCCCAGACTTAAATTCTTAACTTTAGCTTTGTACCTTCCCTTTTTACGACCCCCAGCCATCAAGATTAAAACCCTAACAGATCCTCGAACGCCTTTGTTTTGTCTTCTGTTGTTATTCCTTCTTCCTGTCGTAAGAAAATGTTAAATCTAATTTGCTTTAGGAAAAATTAAAGGTAACGTGGAAAATATTAATTCGTTTTAGGTGTAAGTTTATGTATTTGGACAAGTTGATCATCAGCAAATAAAAACTTAAAAATACAAAAAGTAAAAAAAAAATTGTTTCAAATAAATGGTGGAAAAAAAGGGCAAATTATTGAAAATAAAAAGAAAAAAAAAACAGAAGGGAGCCCAAACATTTTGGGACTTTCGAAGCCCAATTTGGAACAAAACGAAGAATACAAAAATTATGAAAAAGAAATGGCTTAATATCCATTTTGGCCTCTGAACTTGTCAAAAATTGACAATTTCCCCCCTGAACTTTAAATTTTTTCAATTTAACCTTGAACTTGACAAATCCGGGACAATCCCACCCTCATGACAGACGACGCCGTGACACTTGCTGACGTGGCATTTTTCTAGCCCGGTCATCAGTCCACGTCAAATCCACGTCGGAGTTTAATGGGGCCCATTGGTGGTCAAAACCGCCTGAAATAAAGGAAAAAAATGGAAAAGAAAACGAAAATTTTTTTTTGAAATGTGGGCCCCATTTGTTTGACCTGCTGAAAGAAGGAAAGAAAAAGAAAACAAAAAAAAATTGTAATGTGGGCCCCATTTGTTTGACTGGCTGAAAGAAGGAAAAGAAAAAGAAAAGTATAAACTTATTCGTGGGCCCCACAGTGGCGGTAAAAAGCTCGCCTGAAAGGAGAAACAATGGGAAAAGAAAACGAAAAAAAATTGAAAAGAAAAAAATATAAGAACACAGAAGAACTACCAAAACGTTGAATCCTCTTTTCAGTTCAGAAAACCTAAGACGATTTCTAACCTCACTTAACATTTGATCTTCTTCAAGCTCACTCATCTGGTCTTTCTAAATGGCAAATCGAAGGAGAGATTCACGTGTCAGTTCTTCACAAATGAATTTCAACTATGAGAATGAAGTTTTTTGTCGCTGCAATCAACTGGCTCCAATGGCAACTTCATGGACAAAGGAGAATCTTGGTAGAAGATTCTATGGGTGTTGTAACTACAAGGTATGTTAATGGTTTTTCTATTTAGTTACTACAATTTGAATGGATAAATGGTTTAATTAGTTGGCTGAATAATTTTACAGGTTGGTGGGTGTGGATTTTTCGTGTGGTATGATGATCCATTGCCTAAACGAGCCAAAGAGTTACTGATGTCTCTTCGAAATAGTGAAAAGAAGCTTGCAAAGGAGAATGAAAAGCTAAAGCAGCATATTGTGAATTTAGGGATTAGTTTTGATGAAGTCAATTCAGCTAGTAAAAGTCAGAGAAATTAGTGATGATGCCTGTAGTTCAGAGAGCTATGTTGTGGATAAAACACAGAATACAAACTATTCTGGAGAAGATGAGCTTGTTCAACAGTTGATAAAGATGAGTGATGAGGTGAACTCACTAAACAACAAAAACAAAAGACTAAATCAGAAGGCAGATTCTAACAGGAAAGCAAAAAGAATCTACAAATTGTTGTTACTATTTTCTTGTGTTGGATATTTTTGGATGTATTGGCATTTTAAAGCCAGGTGTGTAATGTAGCTGAACAATTGTAATTTCCATAATATGGATATTATGTTGTTATCCTGTTTGAATTTTGTTAATGAATTCAATTACTTTAATCTGGAATGTTCTTTGCGTGCTAAATTGTATAGGGCAAAAGCAAATCTGTGAATTACTCTAATCTGTGAATCTTGGCAATCTGGAATTATGCATCAGAGTACTATAGAGCAAAAGCAAAAGTACCACAATTTTAGTCATAAAGAAAATGGGCTATACTGCATTTAGATTCACATAATCCAAAATACGTATATAACTTTCATGTAGCACCTACATTGGCAAAAAGAACACTAGGTGCCATAAAGTAAGATGCAGAGAATATATCCCTATTTCCCATACTAGCAACATATACCAAAAGTTACACTATCCATATATTGTTCTCAGAATATCCCTATTTCCCATACTAGCAACATATACAAAAAGTTACACTATCCATATATTGTTCTCAGAGTTTTGATTTTTTCATCTTGGATTCTTGAGTGCCAATTTGATTTCCACTTGCTTTCCTCTTCCCACTTTTTCGACTTTTCCCACATGAAGCCAAAGTGAGTGTGGAGTCCCCACCAGAATTTCCTGAGCCAACAAAACTTGCAGTTTGGAAAAACCAACATCTCCAGTAGTTGACCTTTGTGCTTGGAACCCAGACTGCATTTAATAATATAAAATACAACAAGTAAGCTTAAACATCAGCATTAAAATTTCCTATGTCCACTAACAGCAGAACAACACTTACATAAAGTGTTTGCTTCCCAGTTTTGATGCTTGTATACAAACCAATCCCTTTAATTGAAGGCTTCCTCATTCTAACTGGTCTTTGCACAGGTTCAGTTGAAGCCTTATTGCTTTTGCTTTTGCTTTTACCCTGTTGTGTGTTTTGTGTAGTGGATGGTTTCGGTAGAATGATTAGTCCAGTGCCATCATGCATATTACTATTGATTTCCTTAGCCTATACAATAAACATATAATAAATGATTGTTTAAACTAATTGAAATTACCAAAAATTATACAAATTCACTCACTGGTTTTGCAATTTCTGACAGTTGCAGTTGACCCTGTCTACTAGTACCAGTACCTGTTTCAGCACATCTAACAGCTGATTTACCTTTGTCATTACTTTTGATAGGGTTCCTTGATCCTCCACTCGATGATGCGTCTCCACTTGCAGATGACACTCGTCTAGTTGATGAAGAACCCTATAAATAAAAAATTATCACATAAAACCATAATGTAGAGTAAAACAATATCAGGAAGAACATCGGAATTTGAAGTTGTTAGTTGTTCCTTACTCTAGCAGTTTCAACCCTTGGGTTTTTACACCCTTTCTTGTTATGTCCTTCTTCACCACAATTTGAACAACAAATTATTGTTCCCTTCCTACTAATGGCACCGGGTTTCTTCTTTGGTTCATCTGGACTCTTCCTTCTGTTCTTTTTTGGCCTTCCAGGGCGACTCTTTGAAATTATTGGTGGTAGCATAGCTTCGCATCTTATTTTTTTCCATTCATGAGATCCATTAATAGGATGCAAAGTGTACTTGTATGCCTTCAAGTAGGTCTCTTGAGTGTAGTAGCTGTCGATGTACTCATCAGGTTCACCACCACAATGCCAAATTGCACAGCAAGCATGAGCACAAGGTATTCCACAAATCTGCCAAGACCTACAAGTACATGTTCTTTTCTCCAAATTAACAACATACCTAATTCTTCCTTTCTTAACCTCACACCTATTCTCACCATAGTTCACCATTTTCCATTCCACAGCCTCATTCTTCCTATCATCGAACCTTGCCTTCACCAATGGGCCATAGTTGGCCTACCACTTCGAAGCAAACTTCCTTTTTTTTTCAATCCTAATCATTGTCTCCTCTCTTATCTGCTCCAACATGGTAATTATGCTTTTTCCCTTTGCATCTAAAAGGACTGAGTTAAAACTTTCACATACATTATTATCGACCATATCACACTTACAATATTCACCAAAAAATGCTTTTGTCCACTGCTGAGGATGCTTTTCCTTTTGCATCAACTCTCTGGTACTGGCACCATCCTTCTTTGCCAGTGCAGCTACTTTATTTCCCCACTCAATTTCTGTTGTAGCTTTGACAATTTCCCAAAAACAAAACTCATAAGTCTTTGCCTTTCTTCTTCCTGACCAATTGGCAAAAACATGTCGAGCACAGTTCCTGTGTTCTGCTCTAGGGATGACATTTTTTATAGCCAATGCTAATCCCTACACCAGTGAATAACTATGGTTAGTATTAAATAAAATAATTACAAACAAATTTAACAACACTAAGAATGTTTATAGTAAGTACCTTTTGCTAGTCAGACATAAAGGTAAAATTGAATCCATCATTAAGATCCAGATCATCCCTCAACAACTCTATAAACCATTCCCAAGTCTCTCTATTTTCACCTTCAACCACAGCCCAAGCAACAGGGTACATTTGGTCATTTGCATCTTTTCCAACAGCAGTTAATAGTTCACATCTAAATGGTCCCTTCAAGAAACATCCATCAACACCTAATATTGGCCTACAGCCTTCTTTCCAACCTCTTTTCAATGCACCAAAGCAGACATAAAATCTCTTGAAATGTGAAGAAGATTCTGGAGTAACTCTACTCACTTGAACTTTCACTGTGCTGCCGGGGTTTTTTTCATTAAGCTCATTTGCATAATCCCACATAAGACTGAATTCTTCTTTCACATTTCCAGCAACTTCATTCAAAATCTTATTCTTAACCCTAACACATTTTTTCAAAGGAACAGTCACCTTCATCACATTACTAATCATCTTTTGGATCTCTTTCAGCTTTAACCGAGGGTTATCCCTAATACTATCAAAAAACCTTGCTGCTATAACCTTAGTACTGACCAACTTGTTCTTGAAACTAACACAGCAACTGTGTTTGTCATAAAAGCTCTTCACTTTGAAACCCCTACATGCTCTATCATAATTGGCAAATATTTTCCATGGGCACTTAGCAGCTGCCTTACATTTAACTATAACCCTAGATGGTTCACTTTTTACAAAAAAACAACTCTCTCCTATAAACTAAAGAATACTTTCGAATTGCATCCTTAAATTGATTGTGATCTAAGAAAACCATACCTTCTTGGAACTCAGGAAATTGTTCATTGGGATTATAATGAACATACCTGCTCTTTCTTCTCTGAGCATCATCATGCTCATCATCTTCATCACTTCCAACTAAGCTGCCAAAGTCTGAGGAATCATAGTAGTCTGAAACTGGATCAGCTTCAGCATTTTCAGCTTGATTTTGACTTGCATCTGCTCTCTTCTTCAATATTTTCTCTAAAGGGTCAGCTTCTTCATCACTGGGCTCCTCTACAGGGACACCAGGTACTTGGGATTTTTTATTTTTAACTGTCTTCCCAACTTCTTCCCTAGCTTTCACCCTTGCAGATTGTAACTCTTCATCATGTTCGCATCAGACAAGTATCTAACATTTAGCAAGTACTCTGCTTTAATATCAACCCCAACCAAATCAATTTCATTCCAATCCGGATCACTAGCTAAACCATCAGCAGCTAAACCTTTAGCACGTGTTGCATTTATCTCATCATTATTATCTACACCAGCCACTGCCTCCCTTAAACCAGCATTAAGACCTTCAATTGGACCATTAAATTGGCCCTCATCCTCAAAAACCACATGCCCAATGGGCCCATCATTTGATTTCTCTCCCATTGCTTCAGATAGACCCTCATTAAAGACAATTTGACATTCCCCTACTTGACCACTAAAGACAGTTTCATTTTCAGCAATTTTAGGACAAAGGATACTATCATTTTCAGCAATTTTATGACAAAGGATACTATCATTTTCACCTATTTTAGCAGCAAGGTTAGTATCATTTTCACTTGTTTCACCATTCAAAACATCAGGGATGTCTAAATCATTTTCGAAATATAATGTTATTTCCTTATATTCATACCACAAATTAATCATCTGACAAGTTGAAGTATCATCCCAAATAAGCACAAGACCGTCATCCATTGAACTACTTATAGGATTTAAGAAATACATACGATCTATTTTCTTATACTCTAAGGTGTTTTTAGCTATCCATTCAAGCTCAAAATATGACATGGTATCCGGGTGTTCACAAGCTCTAATCATTTTACCACCTTCATATCTAAGAGTAAGGTCTCGAACAAATTTACCTCCATGGTATATAACCATGCAATAGTCGTCCGGTGTTTCACCCATCTGCAATCAAAATGACAATGTTAAAGCTTAAAACATTGATACTTTTTTCATATTACCACATCCAAGCCTAAAACGACAGAATACAACACATAAAACGACAATAAAAAACAAAAACACAGAAAATGACAGTAAACAAAGAAATAGATAAAAGAAGTATAAAAAGGACAACAGCCAACCTTGCTTCTTCTTTTTTTCGGTACTTTGACATCCAACAGTGCAAAAAAAAAGCACATTTCCATTTTTGTATCCTACTCTTAACATATTTACGATTAAAAAACCCCTCAAATTATTCCTAAACCCACCCTAAACATGGTTATAAATTAAAAAAACCCTAATCACGTCTTAATCTCTAATTAGACGAATAAGAAATTAATTTTTTAACCCTCAAAACATATTAAACAAATAATTAACCCCATACCCAATAAACCCAGTAACCCAAAAAAAGGAACAGCCACTTCTGTTACCTTTTTCGAAATTCCTTCAGCCACTTCTTTCTTTTCTTTCCTTTTATCTTCTTCAAAGCTCTTTCTTCAATCAATCACAGCAACAAATCAGAATCCTCTTTTAGTTTCCTCTCTTCTTCCCTTCAGTTCGTTTGTTTTTCATTTGGATTTTCCCTTTGTTTGTCATTTTTGTTTTGATAATCAATTTAAATAACCTTTTCGATTTTAATTTCTGTGTTCTTATATTTTTTTCTTTTCAATTTTTTTTTTCGTTTTCTTTTCCCATTGTTTCTTCTTTCAGGCGGGCTTTTTACCGCCACTGTGGGGCCCACGAATAAGTTTATACTTTTCTTTTTCTTTTCCTTCTTCAGCCCGTCAAACAAATGAGGCCCACATTACAACTCGTTTTCTTTTTCTTTCCTTCTTTCAACAGGTCAAACAAATGGGGCCCACATTTCAAAAAAAATTTTTCGTTTTCTTTTCCATTTTTTCCCCTTATTTCAGGCGGTTTTGACCACCAATGGGCCCCATTAGACTCTGACGTGGATTGATGACTGGGCTAGAAAAATGCCACGTCAGCAAGTGTCACGGCGCCGTCTATCATGAGGGTGGGATTGTCCCGGATTTGTCAAGTTCAAGGTTAAATTGAAAAAATTTAAAGTTCAGGGGAGAAATTGTCAATTTTTGACAAATTCAGGGGCCAAAATGGGTATTAAGCCAAAAAGAAATGATATATTATGAGTCATTTTCTAGTTGCCAAAAGAGACGTAAAGAGTGACATCCTCGATTTCGATTCCCCACGTCATGGCTACTTTCAGCAATGGCTTATGGTTCCAAATGGAATTCCATTTTAATCAAAAGGCATGCTGGCTGCACCCTGCGTGAGCCCCCATCAACCACCTCACATATTAGATTCATTGGAATTCACCATATTTTTACCATGTTAAAACTCCAGAATAGTGTTAGCTTAAATGATCTACATCTATTTATCTTGCCATCAAAAAATAAGAAAATTTATTTATCTAGTTAATATTGCTACTTTTTTTAAATTTATTATTTATAGGTTAAATTGGTGTGTAAACAACGTAAATATACTAGTAGAACTAATTTTTATCTCAAAAAAAAAATTAACTAATTTGTAGACCATAGAATAAAATAAAATTTCATGCAAACAAATGAAAGAGAATTTTTTTTTTTTTTGGTGAGGAAAATGAAAGAGAATTGAGATGGGTGCTGGTTAAGAAGCTGACATATGGGCTTGTCCCAAGTGACAGTGGAATTTTAGGTTCAAATCCAATCCAGAATCAAGAAGAAACGGGGGCTTCCGTAAAAGCTCAACCCAACCAAAGCAGGCACACAAAAATAAAAACTGAAACGATAAAATTGGGGTCAGTTATCCAACGTATAGTTGCTTTTCCTTTCTTCTAATGTTCATGCCTTTCTCGGTTCTCACCATTTGATTATAGAAATGCGTTTAAGATTACCAGGCAAATCAACAATTAATGGAAAATTACCACATTTCGTGGTTTTGGCTATGATTCGTCCACCAAAGACTACAAATTTATAAGAGGAGAGTGGTCTTCCCATTATCTTAATCTTGGGGAAGTTCATGTCGCTCAAAACCATTTGGTAGAGAGCCTTTCAGCTGCTACCATCAGTTCCATTAACAATCAAAGTATCAAACTATTTGTACCAGAAGCAACGCTGCTGGATGGAACCCTACAGTGGAAACCGCTTGGTCCTCATCTATGCATTGTTTCGTATCCTTCGACAGGATAACCAATTTGAACAACTCTTAAAATTAGAAACCATAAATTAAGAAGACTACATGAAGATAAATCATATTCCAAACTTTTATGAAGAGTTCATTCGAGGAGAATATAGAATTGTATATTTACATACAAACATAAAACCACAACAGATTTTCAAAACAGAATACAAAATCTAAAAACATAGTTCCTTCAAAACAGAACAAATACAAAAAACGAAAGACAGAGTTCTGACAGAGACCTCGAGCTTTATTGGAAAGGCAGAATCAGCATTGAACTCTCTTAGCAATCCCAGCAACCAAAACCATAACTCGACCTTCCCTCCTGTTGACAAGATCAAATCATCAAACTTCTTATCTTGGAGACTAGAGAAATCTACCTCTTCGGATCTTCAACCCATTCATCCGAAAGGAAAACCTTTAGAGCTCACAGCTCACAAGACTGCTAATTACATCTTTTGAAGATGTATAATTCAACAAAGTTGCCCACACATGAGTAACGACAGGCATCGATGCAATCCTCAATGAATAAAAACCATAATTGTCGCCAATATGGATTTATGTAAAGGACAGCAAAAATCACCAACAAGACAACTCCATAGGTAACAAGAAAGCTCACACAAAAAACATATGCGTCCAGCAAACTGCTTCTTTCTCCTTCATCTGATGTAGTACTTGATACCGTTGGTGGCGAATCAGTTTTGGAGCAACTGTTATGCAATGGAGGTCCACAAAGAAGAGGGTTTCCCACGTAACTGCTCTCATTAAAGTCCCAAACTGAGCTTTAGGTTCTGGAGTAGTACCCGACAAGTTGTTGTGTGCCACGCTGAAAACCTCTAGAAACTTCAACTGCACCAATTCTTTGGGGATTTCACCAGCCAAGTTGTTATACGAAAGGTCCATACTTTCAACCTGTTTAAGATTTGAAAACGACGAGGGTATAACTTCGGTCAAGTTGTTGTGCGACAAGTTTAATGAATGGATTTCACTCAAGTTTCCTAGTTCGAGTGGGATTTTTCCAGTTAAGTTGTTGCAAGATAAGTCAATCCCAGACATGTACTCGAGAATGATGCCTCCGTATAAGTACGATCCACTCTTTGTTGAAAATTCTACCCATTCTTCTATGTAGCTAGCAGGATAATCCGGTGATACTTCAGGGCCAGTGTATGCCATATCCATCCCTCCGTATTTTGATACTTCATTCTTTATAGGTAAGATATAGTATTCGTTGTCGATATAAGACTTGTCATACTCGAATCCAAGAGTTAAATTACCCAAACAAGAAGGTATAGTACCATAAAACTTATTATGAGAAAGATCTATGATGCTTAATGAATACAACTTGCATAATTGAACCGGAATTTCCCTATCTAGCTTATTAGCTTTCAAAAAGAGGACACCCAATTCTGAAAGTGTGCCTATCCATTCTGGAATGTTACCAGTCAAATTGTTTTCACTAAGATCTAAGGTTACTAAAAAGGAGCTGTTAAAAAAACCAGGTCTGAGTGAACCATTTAGCTTGTTTCCGCTCAATTCTGAACGTGCCTTAGGACCGGTGGATTGAAAAACGATGGTAAAGAGTCGGATAAATTGTTCTGAGCAAGGTCCAAAAACTCAAGTCCATTCGAGTTGCACAAGTCCATTGAAATGGTACCCTCGAAATGATTGTTCGACAGAGCCAATGTAATTAGATTTGGCAAATTCTATATCCATCTTGGAATCTTGCCCGACAAACTATTGTTACTTAGATCAATATCATTTAATGACCAAGAAAGAATATCAGTACTCTGAATATCGAGCTCATCAGTCCTGTTAAAGTAATTCCATTGTAAATAGAAGGTCTTAACAGATGAGAATGAGTCTATTATTTCTTGTAGTGTTGTAAGGCTTCCGTTGGCAATGACGCCATCCAAACGAAGAACCTTTAACTTTCTCAAACTTTTACTTCCTGTGAGTGAAAATAGAAGCAAATATACATTTTCAATTTTCTAGTGAGTGAAAATTTTTTTAATATTAATCTTGATATATATGAAATCATCTAAAGCCAATTATTCTAAATTTTTTCATCACTAAAACATTTAATTACTTGATTATAAGATCTAAATGAGGATAAAAGTTGAACCTCACAACTCACAAGTCTAAAAGAAAAATAATAGAAAATTACTTATCCATACCTTCATCAGCCACAAATTTGTTTAGGTCATTATCGCTCAAGTCTAGCTCCTCTAATAAGTTGGTAAAAGTACTAAAGTCTAAGAAAAGAAAAGTAAAAGATAAATCTTCATTAAATCGTCCAGAAACTTGAACTATATATATAGTATGTTCTTAAAGTTTATAGTAAAAGATAAATTAGATACCTCTCATATCTATTGATCCATTCAATCTGTTGTAGCGTAAATCCAAAGATTTCATATTTGAAAGACCGCTAAGGGATGCAAATACACTGTTATTAAAGAGATTGTCGCCCAAATGGGTCAAGTTCAACTGTCTCCCATTATCTACACAATGATTTTTAAATAATATATAACTAGCAACTTGCCCCGCGCTACGCTGCGGGTATTTAAAAAATTTGGGTTAATAAATTTGTTGTCTATAAGAATAAATATAGTCACAGTAGAGAGATCTTCAAAATTTTGATGTGATATATAAACATCTTGAAACGTTCTTATTACCTCAATTTAATAAAAAAATTACTGTGCAGTAGATATCACTCTTCTAATTTTTCTTGCTAAGTTACATTAATCTTTCAACATAATCATAGCCATAATATCTAGGTGAGCAAGAATGACACAGGTAAGTGGGGCACACAGTTGTACGGCACATGCTCTAAATTTATTGCAAATATGTCATTAACCTGAAAATCTTGTTTTCAAAACAATAACTTACAACATGAAGAAACACACATAGTTTTGCACTTGCAACGCATATGCACGTCCATAGCAAATACTCATGATAAAATTGAATAATGTAAGAATCAATGACAAATTCAATGATTCCAAAACCAATTTGATTTTCCTTTTTTTTTCACTCTCAAATAACACTTTTGAACGCACTTGAAGGTCAATTTACCCACATTACAATAAAAAAGTCCTATAAATCTAAATTAAAATTTAAAAAAAAAAGAAGTACCAAAAGCCTACAAATCAAGCTACTCTTACTATCCAACCCACATGTTCATCTAATCTCCTTTTTTGCCCCCTTCATTTCCCTAATTTTTTTATTACTATTTTTCATCCTTTTCTTTTGTTTTTCCCATTTTGCCAAATTTCTATGTACATTACATTTTGGCTGATTTAATTTAGTTTTCCAACACCGGCCTCAAATGCACAAGGCTCAGATGTTGACATTGCTATATATAAAATCAGTTGAGAAGGTATAATTATTGAAGCTTTATTATTAGTATTCTATGATGAGGCCTGATCCCATTGGAGCTCGAGGAGGAACTCACTTCCTCCGTTTGGTGGTCCGGTAGCTGACGGTGGTTGGAGGTGGAGTCCACGGCTTGAAGCTCTGGAGTTTGCTCTTTGTACTCCCATTGCTAACCCCATTCAATGACTCAGCATCTGACCCGTCTGTTTCCTTGGACATTCTCTTTTTCCTGATGAAGGTCTTGGATGTTCCAACAATCTGAATCAAATTTTTACAGCCATAAAAATATGAACCACAGAAGACGAACATAAATGGAGTGAAAAAAAAATGAAACCCCAAATCTTATTGGAGAATAATTGACTAAATAGAGGAATATAAATGCAGATTAACTATTAATATATATTTACCTTGCAACCAAGAGAGCAGAAGCTGAAGGAGTCGAGGAGGCTACGCTCGCAAACTTGGCAGGTGTTGGTGACGCCTTTGCCAGGCGGCCTTCCGTTCAAGAACACAATCTTGGCGCTGTTGATAATGCAGGTTTGAATCCCTGTTATGTCTAGGAATTTCTGAATCTCTGAAACCTTTATCACATCATGGTACGAACATCTTCTTATCTGCCATTAAAAAAGGAAAAAGAAAACCCATCTCAGAATTTTTACCAGAAAATTGGTCATAAGATGGAAAATAATCAAGAAAGTCCTAATGTTGTATAGTAGTAATTGTATGGAACTCGTATCAGGTTTGACTGTTAAAAAAGAAACACCCCCTCCCCCCCAAAAAAAAACAAAGAGAAAAAGAAAATCAAGCTACAGTCACCTTTTTTGTCAAACTTCCCCAAGAAAAAAGGCACATGACATTGGTGAAACCAATGCAAATCCATATGATTTTGTGCCTAGGATCGACGATGGTACTGGAATATGTTTCTTAAACAGATTCTTATCAGTTTCGGAGCCCAAAATTTGTGGCAGAAATATCTTTTTCTTTTTCTCACTCATCCAAACATAATTTAAGAAAAGAAAATTGCTAACTTGTGTTTAGAGTATTATTACCTGAATAGCTCGATGGTCTTTGTGATAAGCAAGGCAAAGAGAACAAAGAGCACCATTGGTACAATCCAAGCAATACATATTGCACTCACTATTGTGAGCATCAGCATGGAGCTTGCATTGAACAAAAAAGCTTGTCTGCAGAAGTGGTCTTAGTCATGGTGGCTACTTCACATCCTCTTTATCTTTATCATCATCTGGACCTCCTCCTCCCTAATTCAACAACCCAAAAATTTACATACTCATCACCAAACAAAATCATCTCAATCATCATCATCTTCACAATAATCAATATATAAGTATTCTAATGACCAATAAGAGGGGAAAAAACACATGAGCGCTGTCGCAACGTTGTCGAAAACGACGGGTTTGGGACTTTACGAAATATATGGAGTCACCACTAACCATTTTTTTTGTTTAGGTGCGGTTAGTCACCTATTAAGAATCTATCTAACTTAACATTGGCCGTTAAATGGCGTATTAAGACAGATAGGTCCCGGTCTACGGAACAAACGGATCTGGGTTCGGGAGTACAGTTACGTGTGGGGAAGGATTAGCACCCCCACAACGCCCGCCAAACGACGGTACCGATTAGTTCAGTATTAATTAGGCCTTAACAAAAATTAATAATTAACCTTTTTAATTTTCACCTTTGATTTTCGTGTTTCCAAAATTTTTAATTCAATTCAAAATTACCATAGAATAATTACTAAGGAAATTGCCATCGCCACCACGATGAAATTTAAAGAAGGTTTTTTTAGATTTGGAGTAACTTCTAAAAGAATTGCCGCCACAACTCCTCGGGGAAGTGTCCATTCATAATCACTAATTAAAAAAATATTAACTTATAATTTAGAGATTTAGCCATTAAGTCTATTTTATTATATAGACTAATTAACAAATGAGTTTTATTTATTAATAATTATATCTATCCTTTATTATAAAAAAAAAATTTACAAATTCTCATCGCCGCCACGATGGAATCTATAAATTGTTTTGGAAGGTTTCCCGAGAAGCTCGCCACCACGATTCCCCGAGAATGTACCTCTTTCATAACCACTAACTTGAAAAAATTTTAAATTCATGAATTACTTAGAAGCTTTAACCATTAAGTTCACTTTAATTTGTTAAGAAAAAGATTTTTTTATTATTTTAATTTTATATCTGAAAATTAAGTATAAATTCTCATCGCCACCACGATGGAATTTATAAGCCGTTTTTTAGAGGATTTTCCCGGGAGAATCGCCGCCACGATTACCCGAGAAAGTATCCTTTTATTTATTACCATTATTATTATTATTATTTTAAAAAAAATGATTCCTTTGAAAGGTTAAATTTTCATTGATTAACCAATAATTTTTATATTATCTTATTTACCCATTTTCATCACTTATTGGTTTGAAAATTACTTATAAATCTTCATCGCCGCCACGAGAAAATTTATAAACAATTTTCAGAAAATTTTCCAAGAAACTCGCCACCACGACTCCTTGGAAAATAATCCTTGGTTAATTGACTATACTTAATTAAGTATAAAATTAATTTCTAATACTAATAGTACAAAACAAGTGCTTACCAAACCATTATTACCTTTTTTCCTTGAATCATTATTAGATATAAAGCCAATCCAAAACACAAATTTTTTTTTGTCATTTTCCTCCACTATTACCACTCAATTCTATGGTGGCCTACAAGATTTCCCAAAAGGCCAATTGTCAATTTAAGTCCGATTATGACTTGGATCCACATGACACAACGCATATAATTATCAATTGCAAAGCTTGCATGTATTTTCAATATTCACATATTAGATTGGGCTCAAATAAACATTCCAACTTCACTGCAATCATGCAAATATAACCAAAACACACCAAATACAATGAATCACGTGAACCAATATTCCAAAATACTTTAAACTATGTGGCTTTGTCAAATTAACCAAGAAATTTAGGACGCACATTCAGGCAGCGTACTAGTACTAAATACAAAGTTCATATACATATATTCAAGAACCCAAACATTGGATCATATTGAGACAATAACAAGTCCCGGACTTAATGAAATATAGTTCAAGTAATTACTAGACTTTTTGGGTTTTAGACACAAGACGACATATATTATTTCTGTCACGCCCCGACACCATGATCGAGCACGTAACAATCGCCACAACTCTTGAAATGCATTCTATTAGGTTAGAATGCACTCCAAGGGTCGCAAGGCTAAAACGGTCATTTTACACATTTTTCCCTCATACGATTTTCATCCAGTTCAATAGTTAAAACATTTAGTTAACATATAGACAAGTCAAAATAGTTTAAATGTCAGACTGTTGTGACGTAAAAATTCATGTAAACACAAGACACCAAAACTTCAAGAAATTTACGAAAATGCCATTGGTTACTCGACATATTTTTCCGTGAATTTTTAAACTAAGCTACAGGATTCAGAAAAATACAGTAACAGTTTCAAAATATTTTAGACACACTAAAGTCGTGAAATAGCTATTTAAACCGATATTTACTTACTCGATGGACCCTACACGAATTTTTGAAAAATAGTACATAAGTTGACTTTTTCACCCTTGGTCAAACCTGAGCCAAAAGCTTAGCAGTTTTCCCACCACAACGTACCTATGAGCGCGGTTGGTATCTACAGCCTGAAAAATATTTTATTAAAAACACGGGTGAGTAACAAAGTTACCCAGCGAGTGGATAAAATAATTATATAAACGACAATGTAAAAACCAGTATTTATTATAAGGCAATAAAAGTCAAACCATAAACATAATAAAACCATAAACATAAACATAAATAAGGTAAGATTTCCATAAACTTTGGCCCATGTATCATCTATTTTGTCCGTCAATTCCTCACTCAAGTTGTCGCCTTGGCCGAGGCCGACAACTGAGTAGCGAGTTCCATCTTGAACGGTGGATACCACAAGATGGACTCAAATTACCTTACGGGTTTCCCTCCGCGCCTCCCGTCAAGGTACATACCACACTCACCACGCCTCTCAAAAGACGGTCCGTGGCTACTTAGCTACTGCAGTAACAAAATTCCTCCCTTGGAGGCCACCGTATAGTAACATCTCGGAATTGTGATGGCTTATAAACCCTTTGTTTTCATTTCTACAAATTGGCACGTTTCAACACCATATAAAACCTTTTTCCATTTATTTCAAAAACAAGGATAGAGATTTGTTTTAAAACTATTCTTACAAAATATTTCCCAAAACCAATTTCATAATTTAGCCATCACATTCCATGGGCCATATATTTCTCATTATTCCATCATTTAACACATATAGATAGCAAATAATTTCAGAAAAATAGTATTTAATAAAAATACACTAAAACAGTAATTTAAGTTAGTTATCCACTCACAGTGAGGTCCTCGCTATTCTTGACCGTCCTCACCTGGTTCCTTGTCCTTTGATGGCGTAAGAACTCCAAATTTCATAAACTCATTTAGTTTCTATAGCCATTGCTAAATTGGACTAAAGCTTAGTCTACATGCAATGCCATGCAAGCCATACACTAATTTAGTAGTCTACTACCAATCTCTACTTTTACTAATATTCTTCTAACTAAATTTATTTATTTATTTATTTATTTATTTATTTATTTATTTTTCTTTCAAATTCATGTTTATTCCATAACTAGTTAAAAATTTTCCCATTGCCATAACACATTGTAAATTTCGGCCATTGTTCAAATTTCACCCAAATTCCACATTTTTCTTTTCCAACATTTTTCATTAACATTGTCACATTAAAATTACTCCAAAATAACTACATTTTAATTTAAATTCCAAAATTTCAAAAATGCCATTTTTCATGTAAATTTCTGCATAAATTATTGAAAAAATAAAATTTCCATTTCTAATGTAATTTAATGACATTTCCTAGTTTAGTAAGCTTCCATAAACATCATATTTTAATCCTAAGGTTCCATGAATCCAATTTGGCCTAGAAATCTTAAATTCAAAAATGCTCCATAACTTTTCTAATTTTCTAGATTCACACTTCTACAAGGAATTTTAAGTTAAATTGACATTATATTCATGTTTAGCATGCCATAATCTACATTCTAACATCAAAATTAGACATCCTTACCTTGATTTGTGAAAATCCACCAAGAACCCTAGACTTTCCAATTGCAATTTCTCCTCACTTAGCTTGAATTTCTTAAAATTGATTTAGGAATGTTAATGGGCTAATCAAGAGGTTTAATTTGATAGGTAATTTTAATAGGCTTGTTTGTAGAATTTTGGACTTTAGGCTTATGGTGGAAGGTTGTAAGCTTTCATCAATGGTGGAATATCTCAAGGTTGAAGACAACAATGGTGGTTTGTCAATTTTCTAGCATTTTCTAGGCTTTTATTTAGTCATGGCCGGATTTTTGCATGCAAAAAGATGACAAAATTTGTTTTCATCTTAGCCATTGGTTTCTAAGGCTTTGCCACTTGTCACTAGATGGTTAAGTCCATAAAAGATAATTTTGTTCTTAGTTCCCATTTTGTCCTCCAACAATCACTAAAATTCCATCTATATCCTAAGTCAGTGTAATAAAATTTTCAGTGTATATTTTTATTCTTCAGGCAATTCCCTTTTATTCCATTGGCAGTGAAATTTTTAAATTCTCTGTCAATTTTTTGTAAAATCAGTCTAAACTTCTAATTTTACTACTAAACTTTAACAATTTATTAATTCCATTTATATCCTATTCATAACTTATGTAAGGCTTAAACTATATTTTCCATGTCTTCCTACTAAATGATGCATGCCGGACGGATTAAAAGGTACAGTAATTTGGAACGGGTATTACAATTTCAGCCTAAAAGTGACTTACCCCATTTCTTTATTTCGATTTCAGGGAAAGCAACCATTTTTATACACTTATTTACATAATGAAAGCAACAGTCTTTATGCAACAAGAAGAAAGCAGCCATTTTTTTACGCTGTTCATATTATTTTGTTCAAAAAGACCCCACACAGACTACCACTTTCAACACCAAAGGACAAGCAACGGACATTTTTAAGACATCAACCATAAACAAATAACAAAACCCATAACACCGAGAAAGGAGTTTGGAGATTTTACCCAAAGAAAAGGTTGACAAAGGACTGAGCTTTTCCTCTACTACTAAACCACAAAAACTATTGCTTTTTCTACTCCCTGGTTGCTCCTTCTCTCAAAATCCCTTTGTAGAAGATGAACTTAGGCCAACTTGAAGTTGTTTGGAAACTACGCTTATGAATTCTTTGATGGAGTCATCATTTTTGCAAGTTTGATGATGGTTTTTATTGATAAAATTTTGATGGAAGGTTATGATGAAGAAAGGACATGGAGTTGTAGATCGGAGAAAACAAGAGAAATCTCTTCGTTAGTAGAAGAAAAATGGAAAGAGATATATGTGGGAGGTGCTTGGCCCCCCTCTTTACATTTTTTTCTTTGCTTGGCCCCCCTCTTTACATTTTTTCTTTGCTTGGCCCCCCTCTTTACGTTTTTTTTCTTTGATTGGCCTCTCTTCGTCTCTTTTTCTTTACTGCAATTGGTTGTTTATATTACTGACTCCACTTTTGCTGTCTTTGGAGGATCACCCCGCGGTCAAGGAGAGAAGCTGACAAGAGAGAAGTTGGCTGAGGGAGTCACGTGGAGATGTTTGCTGATTAGAAATGACAAATGGGTCTTGTTATGCATTGATTGCATAATGATCCCATATTTGAAAAATTCATCAAAGAGGCCCTACAGAAAGCATAATTAGCTGATTTCAATCTTGCATCCAGCTGGTAAGAGAATCACGTGGGGGAGCTGCACTATTTGAAATGGATTGTCTTGAAAGTGCCATCAAGTATGTTGTCACCAATCTGCTCAAGCATCCATACTCTTCCGAATTGAAATAATTTTCAAGATTCGAGCGTTGAATTAAAGGTGAAAATTGCAAGAAAACAAAGCCAACTCGACAAGGACGCTGGGGTCCTTTGCAAATAATTCAATTAGCAGCAACAATAAAAGCGGTGGAAATTGCAAGAAGACAAAGCCTCGACAAGGACGCTGGGGTCCTTTGTAAATAATTCAATTAGCAGCGGTGGAAATTGCAAGAAGACAAAGCCTCGACAAGGACGCTGGGGTCCTTTGTAAATAATTCAATTAGTAGCAACACGGTGGAAATTGCAAGAAGACAAAGCCTCGACAAGGACGCTGGGGTCCTTTGCAAATAATTCAATTAGCAGCAACAATAAAAGCGGTGGAAATTGCAAGAAGACAAAGGCTCGACAAGGACGCTGGGTCCTTTGCAAATAATTCAATTACCATCAACAATAAAAACGGTGGAAATTGCAAGATGACAAAGCCTCGACAAGGACGCTGGGGTCCTTTGCAAATAATTCAATTACCAGCAACAATAAAAACGGTGGAAATTGCAAGATGACAAAGCCTCGACAAGGACGCTGGGGTCCTTTGCAAATAATTCAATTACCAGCAACAATAAAAACGGTGGAAATTGCAAGATGACAAAGCCTCCACAAGGACGCTGGGGTCCTTTGCAAATAATTCAATTAGAATCAACAATAAAAGCGGTGGAAATTGCAAGAAGACAAAGCCTCGAGAAGGACGCTGGGGTCCTTTGCAAATAATTCAATTAGCAGCAACAATAAAAGTGGTGGAAATTGCAAGAAGACAAAGCCTCGACAAGGACGCTGGGGTCCTTTGCAAATAATTCAATTACCATCAATAATAAAAACGGTGGAAATTGCAAGATGACAATGCCTCGACAAGGACGCTGGGGTCCTTTGCAAATAATTCAATTACCAGCAACAATAAAAACGGTGGAAATTGCAAGATGACAAAGCCTCGACAAGGACGCTGGGGTCCTTTGCAAATAATTCAATTACCATCAACAATAAAAACGGTGGAAATTGCAAGAAGACATCCTCGACAAGGACGCTGGGGTCCTTTGCAAATAATTCAATTAGAAGCAACAATAAAAGCTGCTCCACTTTCGGCACCTGCTGAGGCCATTTGAAAAGGGTGGGTCCTTTTGGTTTAGCCTTACTTTCTTAGCTGTCATCGGTTGTTGGCATGCTTGACTCTGCTGCTTTCTTTATCAAATTGCTAATCACACTTTCCTTCAATTTGGGTTAGGTGTAATGGGCTATGGGTCAAGGGAATATTTCTACAAGGAGTGAGACGTTGGGAGATACCAATATCATTATCCCCAAATCATTCGAAGCCAATTTTGATGGGAGAAATAAATCCTCAATTTTGTAAATTCCTCTTTTTTGTAATTTTCAATTTTAACTTTTTTTTTTGTATTTTTGTGTTTTGTAATTTTTTTTGTATTTTTTTAATAAGGATGTAAACGAATTCAACTAAAGTTAAATTTATTAAGTTCATCTTTTTCATTTCTTGATCAATTTGAGTTCATCTTAACTTAGAAATTAAAATTCCTAGATAAGCAAATTAATCTTTAATTGCACCAAGCTTAAATTGGAACATTAATTCTTTCCAATGGCTAAGTTAAGACCACAACCAAATTATCAATAAAAAAAAAAGACTAGGGAACTCAGTAAAAAATTAGTGTCTACAAGCGCCTAACCACGATTCTTCTGCTTTTTGGTTTGATTTCTCTGACTGTTGTTTCTTGATCAATACTGATCATTTAGAGCCAGTTTTTGAGGAGAAAGAAATGGAGAAAAGAAAAGAGAAACTTTTTGAGCAAAAAATTTTCTCAAGCAAGTAATAATCATCTTTACAAACTTAAAGAACTAAATCTATTGACATTGCATTGTGTATTAGACAGCCTGAATTTGAATGTATTAGAAGTTACACTCCAACAAATAACTTAATTTGAACACTTCTTTTTCATAGTAGCTAGGTGACAACTAATTCATATTCATGTATGAATAATCTAGAAGAACATTTATCATTATTATATCATCCAAAGCCAGGGTTAGTCTAGGAGCTCTTTATTTGAATTAGCAGAACATTTAACTCACAAATCATTTACCTATGCCAATGAAAGTAACAGAGAGAGTACCCCAAGTAGAGCAGCAAGTACAGCACGTAATTCAATCCTCACAGAAAGGCAGACATCAATGTTTTGTTCTATAACTTTTACCACATCCTATATCCGCTCGGATATTCTTGGAACTACATCCATGTTCATTTTGGTAATTCATTCAGCATGGTTGTTCTTAACTTCATACCTATAATAATATGACTTAGCAATCAATGCTTAAACATATATGATCTTGATTAATATAAAAATTACCATGAAAGACTAAATCATTAAAAGTTTTAAGATGTTTTGTACCTTTGAAGTAACCATGTCGCACTTGAAACTGCTGCGAAAGATGGTTTATTACCCTCGAATACTTCATTTCCCTTATCCATGAAATAAAGAGGAAGGCTTAGAAGGCTTAGAAGCATATTCAATTCACAACTTTTTTTTTCCCGGTTGACAAACACCATATTAAGGAAAAAATAATAATCAAAGCGTAACTTTATATACCAATTATGGTTGAAACTTGTTGCTATCTTCAAATCAAGAGAAAAAAAAAACCTCAGCATAAAAAGCAAAGGATTTCGGAAACAATACATGCCATAAGTCTATCTCTCTTGGACTCTATTTCACCTCTTCCACCATCATTCCATCTCTGCTTCTCCCTCTCTGTGGTTTGATCTGCTTAAGCACAACAGGAACTATAAACTACAAAAAAAATCAGCTTTTTCTTTAAACAAACTGAAACTTACAGCCCCCACCTATTTGCTGTCCCGATTCTCCTATTTATTTTCTTTTCTTTCCTCACAGATCCAAAACCAAACGAACCAATGGCAAATTAAACAGAAAGCCAATCACCTCTGCAAAGACAATTCAAAGAACAAAATGAAGTATAGGGGAAATCCTAATAGAATGAAACACAAAATTTAAATTTTACAATTACCTCATTCTAAACTTTCAATTACCTTTCTTAAGCAGATCAAGTAAACAAAGAATTGTTGAATCGTAGACCCAATTAGGCAAACGCAAAACCCAAACTATAGGAAGCACTCGCGAGGCTCAATGATGATACAACTTACAGGTGTAATATCAGTTCTAGGGTTAATTCCTACCCCTTATTGTCTGCAAAAAAAAATTAATGTAAGCGAAACCGAGATGAGGAGAAATAAACCAAAACAAAAAGAATGAGATAAAGCATAGACAGAAACAATGAGAATAATAAAAAAAAAAGCCGACCATCGATGGAAGGAAGAGCAACAAAAGAAAAGGAGGAGAAAGAAGATGAGATGAATGAAAAAAATGTGATAAACAAAAACGGGTAAGATAAGATGTAAAAACTCTTGTCGATTGATTTTTCCAACAAATCTTTTAATTTCTTTTTATCAAAAACTGTTCAAATGCTTGTCATAAAAAAAAAAAACCTGTTCAAATGCCACAGCTTTTACAAAACTCAAAAGGGCAAGACAAAGGGTTTTCAAATGTAAGAATTTTAGAGCGCCACGTGTCAGTTTTTCAGAGTATCAGTGGATAAAATTAACTGTAATACCGTTCTAAATTACTGTTTCTCTTAGTCCCTTTGGCATGCATCATTTAGTAGGAAATTATGGAAAATATTGGTTAAGCCTTACTTAAGTTATGAATAGGATATAAATGTAATTAAATGAATTGTTGGAGAATTAGTAATAAAATTAAAAGTTTAGACTGATTTTACAAAAAATTTACAGAGAATTTAAAAATTTCGCTGCCAATAGATTAAGAACAAATTGTCTGAAGAATAGAATTAAACACTGAAAATTTTATTACACTGACTTAGGATATAGATGGAATTTTTGTGATTGTTGGAGGACAAAATGGGAACTAAGAACAAAATTTTCTTTCATGGATTTAATCATATGATGACAAGTGGCAAATTATTAAGAATGGATGGCTAGGATTTGAACAAATTTCTCCACCCTTTTAGTCTTGAAAAATTTGACCATGATGAGAGAAAAATCTAGAAAATCCATGTAATTATATAGTTGTCTTCAACCTTGAGAAATGAAGAGCATGCCCGCTCAGTTTGCTTAATATTATCAGATAATGTTATGAATTTTACAATATAAATTAAGAAAGGTATAAAAATGGTAATGATTGCATAGTTAGGAAGTTTGATATAAAAAAATTGAATGAAAAATGAGAAAGAAGTTTAAACAGATATATTTTACAATCGGTAAAGAATTTAAAAATTTCGTTACGCGTAAAAGAACTCGAGAGGAGTTGAAAAATAATTCTAGACAGTGTATGGGGTTTGAAACTGACTAGGGACATAACCGGTATTTTTGAAAAGTTTAGGGGCAAAACAGTCCATGGGGGCAAAATGGTCATTTTGCTAAGTAATTATTATGGTCATGTGCCAATGGCCATATAAAATGGCCTTGTCCGGCCATTGTTCTTGAAATTTCAAGAACAAGTTGCAAACTTCATTTTCCTATCATTTTTCCTTTTCTAATTCCACCATTTTCAACCTTGATTTTTCTAATTAAGTCCATAGAACACCCCCCAAGTTTATACTTGAATTAAAGCTCTCATCAAGCCTAACAAAAACCCTCTATCAATTTTGAAGAATTTGAGCTTGGGTGAAAGTAATTTGGAGAGAAAGAGTTAGGGTTCATGTTGGAGTTTGAAAAATCATAAGGTAAGCATGCTTAATTTTGACTTATGTTGTAGATTTTAGCATGCTTATTATGGGTATGGAGTCAATTTTACATAAATTTCATTGTATGTTTATGAATCTAGAAAATTAGAAAAGTTATGGAGAAATTTTAAATTTGAGATTTTTAGGACAAATTGGATTCATGGAACCTTAGGATTGAAATATGAAGTTCATGGAAGCTTACTAAGCTAGGAAATGCCATTAAATTACATTGGAAAAGAAAATTTTAATTTTTCAATATTATTGCTGAAATTCTTAAGGAAAAATGGAATTTTGCCATTTTGTGATTTACATGAAAATGTAGTTGTTTTGGAGTAATTTTGATGTGAAAATGCTAAAGAAAAATTTTGGAAGGAAAAATGTCGAAATTGGTTGAAATTGGAATAATGGCTGAATTTTTTTAATGTGTATTAGCCATAGGAAATTTTCAATATTTAATGGAGTAAATATGGATTTTGAAGAAAAATTAGTTGGAAGAATATTAGTAGAAATTCAAAATAGCAATTAAGTGTTAGGTTACTATATTGTTACATGGCATGCATAACATTAGCATATAGATTTGGTTTAGTTAAATTTTCCACATGACATTGGAAACCTAATAAATGTATGAATGATTAGGAGACCAGACAATACAGAAGGACAAGGAACCGGTCGAGAAAGAGCCGGAATAGCTTGGACCTCACTGTGAGTGGATAACGAAATTTTAAATCTCTACTCCTTATTGTTTTGTTAAATGTGGTTTCATGAAAGTTTATTATTATGCTATGTGTTTAGAGAAATGGCTTATTTGAATGTGTATTGAATGATGCTAAATGTGAATGGCCCATGGAATGTGATGGCTAAATTGAAATGTTTGGTTTTGAGAATTGAATATGGAAAATGGTTTTGAGATAAAATTGCTAATATTGATTTCAAAACATTGAAAGTTTTATTGCATAATTTTTCAAAGATAATGTTTTATTCGAAGTAAACATAAAAAGGTTTGCAAGCCATCACAATTCCAAGATGTGACTATACGGTGGCCTCCATGGGAGGATTTTAGTTACTGCAGTAACCGCATAACCACGGACCACCTTTTGAGGGACGTGGGAATGCCGTGTACACCTTGGACAGGGATGCACGGAGGGAAACCCGCAAGGTAAATTCGAGTTCGTCGTGTGGTATCCACCATTCAGGACGGGACTCGCTACTCAGTTGTCGACCTCGGCCAAGGCGACAACTTGAGTATGGAATTGACGGACTATACTATATGATTTATGGGCCAAGGTTTGGAAATTCTTGTTTTGCCTATGTTCTTAAAATATTTCTTCTTTATTTTACTTTAAAGACTTTTACTATATTGTTGCCTTAATATGTTATCCACTCACTGAGTAACTCTGTTACTCACCCATGTTTTTAATAAAATATTTTTCAGGCTGTAGATACCAACCACGCTCGTAGGTACATTGTGGTGGGTGAATTGCTAGGTTTTTGACTCAAATTTGATCAAGGGTGAAAAAGTCAACTTTTTGTACTATTTTTCAAAAATTCGTGTAGGGCCCACCGAGTAAGTGAATGTCGGTTTAAATAGCTATTTCACCATTTTAATGTGTCTAATAATATTCGAAGCTGTTACCGTATTTTTCTGAATCCTGTAGCTTGGTTTAAAAATTCACCGAAAAATATGTCGTAAACCTAATGGCATTTTCGTACATATCATGAAGTTTTGGTGCTTTGTGTTTACATGAATTTTTATGCCATGACAGTTCGATATTTTATCTGTTTTGAATTGTCTGCATGTTAGTTAAGTGTTCTAAGTATTAAACTGAATGAAAACTGTATAAGAGAAAAATTCGTAAAATGACCATTTTAGCCTTGCAACCTTTGAAGTGTATTCTAACCTAATAGAATGCATTTCGGGGTTGCGGCGATTGTTACGTGCCCAATTATGGTGTCGAGGCGTGACATTAACTGTGTGTATAGATGTATAGATTTCATAAGTAAAAAGGCTTTATATACACAATACTTTGTTATAAGTGAAAACTTAATAATTAACTGAGCAAATATGATAGCATACCTTGGAAGGATCGAAGGCTTTCAATTTTGTTGAAGCTTAAATCCAACTTCTTCAAGTTTATCAAATTATTCAATCCTATCAAAGTTCAATGAAATAATCTTCATCTCCGTCTGGCTAATAATTTGGAATTCCATAAAGTACATGAAGATGAAAAATCTTTTTACTGATATGAAACAAATGACCACCCAAAGCTAAACCTTTTTGCACAGATGAAATTTCCATTGATGCAAATGTGCACTTTTGATTATTTTAACGATTCTAAAGGGAATTAAAAAAAAATGGTTAGCTTCACCTTTAATATTTATCGAGCCACACAATTGGTTTTCCCCCATATCTAAGGACTTAAGACTTGAAAGCCCGGGAGGGAATGCAAATGTGTTGTTCCTGAAGAGATTACCCCACAAATAAAGCTCCTCCAAATTGGTCAGCCTTAGTTGTGTTTCATTTCCTGCGCAAAATTACTACAATATTTATATCATCACTAACTACGGGGAAACTTTAATCTTTGTTATGTACTATCTTTGTTTCACCTTGATGATTTGATTG
Organism: Microcos paniculata; assembly: GCA_030664755.1. Lineage (NCBI taxonomy): Eukaryota > Viridiplantae > Streptophyta > Magnoliopsida > Malvales > Malvaceae > Microcos > Microcos paniculata. Next base: position 5,996,903 of record CP131462.1, on the reverse strand, counting down.
GAGGCTTTCAATTCTGTTTCACCTTAAATCCAACGTTTTCAAGTTTGTTATGTTGGAATTTTAATTCCCTTAAAGCCAGGATCAGTTCATACTAAGTCATCAAGTATCAATTAAATAGAAGCGGAAGCATACCTGAATTCTCCATTGGAAAATCTCTTTTGGAGTCTTGTGGTTTGTCTTCCAAATTAGAACGCAGCCCTAACTTTCTTTCTGATGATGGGATATCAGACAGAATAAGCGTACGCTTAATTTGGGGACCATAACCACTTATATAGGGTGAAACCCTAAGTTAATAATTTCTAGTTTGGCCCATCATTAAACTAGAAATTATAGTCCGGTTTCTACACATATGAGGCCCATACTTAAATTAGATGCATTAAGCCCAAATACCTTAAACCATATTAGATCACTTTAATTAATTGGGCTCAACCTTATATGATAGCCTTTATACACAATTATACACATATAAGCCCACATGGAATATTTAAAATTCCTAACAATCTCCCACTTGGGCTATATGTGTTATCTTACCATTGTGTGTTAACCTTATGTGCACTTAGAATTTTGCTATCATAACCGAATGCATCCCCAAACAATCCGGTCCATTAATTATACCAACATAGGATCAAAGCGACTTTCGCTACATTCAATCGTAACTAAGCCCATCAATGGTCACAATGCTGATATAACCAAATGACATGGATCAAGCATGGATGTGTAGCATGGAATTACAAGTAGCGTGATCTCAGCATGCTTGTTTCCAACTGGTCCTACCTTATGCCTTAGTGAGATCAGTTTTAAACGAGTTCAGAGATAAAATAAACCAAAAACTTTATAACTGAAGATAACCTCAAATGAATTAACCAAAAACTGTATCCAAAATGACAGTGAAATATGTCTAATCAAAAAAACATCTAAAATACAAACTCCCACTGAAACTAAATATCCTGAATAAATGCAACACCCATATGAGCAGTGTGCTCATGAAAGACCTTGGGTGACACTCCCTTAGTAAGCGGATCCGCGATCATGGAGTTTGTCCCAATGTGCTGAATAGACAACTGTCCACTCTGAACTCTCTCTTTAACAATTAGGAACTTGATATCTATATGCTTTGACTTTATCGAGCTCCTATTGTTATTGGAATATAATACTGCTGAGTTATTGTCACAAAATAACTTAAGTGGTCTTTCAATAGTATCCACAATGCGCAGCCCCGTGACAAAGTTTCGCAGCCGTATTCCATGGTTGGATGCCTCAAAACATGCTACAAACTCCGCTGCCATGGTGGAAGAAGCTATGAGTGTCTGCTTAGCACTCTTCCAGGAAATAGCTCCTCCAGCAAGCAGGTAAATGTAGCCCGAAGTGGATCTCCTACTATCTTGGCATCCGGCAAAATCAGAATCAGAATAACCAATGATCTCTAACTGATCCGATTTCCTGTATGTGAGCATATAATCTTTTGTTCTCTGCAAGTACCACATGACCCGTTTGGCTGCTTTCCAATGATCCAATCCTGGGTTACTTAAGTATCTCCCTAACATTCCAACAATGTACGCAATATCCGGACGCGTACAAACCTGAGCATACATCAGACTCCCTACAGCCGAGGCATAAGGAATCTTCTGCATTTCCTTAGTTTCAAAGTCATTCTTGGGGCATTGACTTAAACTAAACTTATCTCCTTTGGATACAGGGGTATCACCTGGTTTACAATCCTGCATGCCGAACCTTTTAAGTACCTTATCGATATAGCTCTTTTGTGATAATCCAAGAATACCTCGAGAGCGATCTCGGTGTATCTGAATTCCCAAAACAAAAGAGGCATCACCAAGGTCTTTCATTTCAAATTTCTTTATTAGAAATCTCTTGGTTTCATGCAATAAACCTATATCATTTGTGGCAAGCAGTATGTCATCGACATATAAAACAAAAAAAATGAACTTACTCCCACTAAACTTATGGTATATACAATCATCCGCCAAGTTCATCTCAAAACCAAACGAGATGACAACTTGGTGGAATTTGTAATACCATTGACAAGATGCAGGCTTGAGTCCATAGATGGATTTCTTTAGTTTGCAAACCATTTGCTTTGCATCTCCAGACACAAAATTTTCTGGTTGCACCATATAAATCGTCTCATCAATGTCACCATTGAGAAACGCTGTCTTAACATCCATCTGATGTAACTCAAGGTCAAAATGTGCCACTAATGCCATGATTATCCTAAAAGAGTCTTTCGAAGAAACCGGAGAGAAAGTCTCTTTATAATCAATGCCTTCTTTCTGTGTAAAGCCCTTTGCGACAAGACGAGCCTTGTACCTTTCTACATTACCTTTCGAATCCCTCTTGGTCTTAAATATCCATTTGCAACCAATGGGTTTCGCACCTTCAGGCAATGGTACAAGATCCCAAACATCATTGTCCTTCATGGACTTTATCTCTTCATTCATGGCATCAATCCACTTTTGAGAGTTAGAACTTTCCATGGCTTGACGGAAGTTGATTGGATCATCTTCCACCACTCCAATGTCAACCTCATGTTCTTGAAGAAATACAACATAATCATCCGAAATTGCATTTCTCCTCTCTCTAGTGGATCGCCTTAATGGCATAGGTTCTTGAGGTTGTAAAGTTTGTTCTTCTGAAATAACTTGTTGAACTTGAGTAGGAGTATCTATGACATTGTCTTGATCTGGAATTGCTTCTTGAACAATGTCAGGAATAGTAGCCTGACCCTGATCATTGTCAATAGCAATTAGAGGAATTTCAACATTTTCCTCTTCAAAGACAAAGTCATTAATCCTTTCTCCCCCCGCAAACTCTACATCCTCAAAGAACCGAGCATTTCCCGTCTCAAAAATTGCCTTAGTAGTGGGATCATAAAATTTGTAACCCCTAGATCTTTCAGAATATCCAATAAAGTAACAACTGATAGTCCTTGTGTCCAGTTTTTTTTCATTGGGCCTATAAGGCCTTGCCTCAGCTGGACATCCCTAAATGTGCAAGTGCTTCAAACTAGGCTTCTTGCCTGTCCAAATCTCATAAGGGGTTTTGTTAGTCGCTTTAGTTGGAACTCTGTTGAGTATATACACTGCGGTCTTTAATGCTTCACCCCAGAGTGATTGCGGTAAGGTAGAATGACTAATCATACTCCTTACCATATCCTTAAGCGTTCTGTTTCGTCTTTCAGCAACACCTTCATGCTAGGTGAACCGGGCATAGTGTACTGAGGGACGATACCGCATTCCTCTAGGAATTTAGCAAAAGGTCCTGGACGTTGTTCACCTGATCCATGATATCTACCATAGTATTCACCACCACGGTCAGATCTGACGGTTTTGATCCTTTTGTTGAGTTGGTTCTCAACTTCAGCTTTATAGTTTTTGAACACATCCAAAGACTGCGATTTTTCATGAATGAGATAAAGGTAGCCATATCATGAGAAATCGTCTATGAACGTTATAAAATACGTTTGACCATTCCAAAAAAGCTATAGGGAATGGCCCACAAATATCCGTATGTATAAGTTCTAAGACATCTGAAGTCCTATTGGCACCAAATCTCCTAATGTTTGTTTGTTTCCCCTTGATACAATTAACACAAGTATCAAAATCTATAAAATCAAGGGGATCGAGAATTCCATCAGACACAAGTCTCTCAATTCTCCTTTTAGAGATGTGACCTAATCTCTTGTGCCATAATGAGGCAGAATTCTCGCCTACTAAACCAAACTAAGAAGCATACCTATTCTTGCACGCCATGCGTGATAATTGCCACAATGCTTCTTTTCATAACCTTTAAATTCACAAAAGTAATAGCCATTTGGATTTTCTCCCTTTTGCTATTTCTTTTGTGTTTCTATAACCGCAGCTTCTTTAATTTTCTTTTGTTCCTTTTGTCCTTAGATGTTGTGGCTATGTGAGCACTTTCTGTCTTATCATGCGAACCTTTCTTCTTCTTGCACACAATGAGATGAGCTCATTAAGAGTCCAACTCTCCTTTTGACAGTTATAACTAACTTTAAACTGACTGAATTGTGCAGGAAGAGAGAGCAAAACTAAATGCACAAGCAAGTCCTCAGACAGCTCCAACTTTAGTGCCTTTAGCTTTGAAGCAAGATGAGACATCTCCATGATTGACTCCCTTATATTACCTTTTCCTTTATACCTCATCGAAATGAGATTTGCCAAAATCGTACTTGTTTCAGCCTTTTCACTTTTGGCATACCTCTTTTCAATTTCCTCAAGGTAATTCTTAGCCGTAGTAATCTTATCAGACATAATGCCCCGAAAAGCTTCTGGAATGGCACGCTTCATGATCATCAAGCTTATACGGTTTGACCTTTCCCATTTGTCCACCTCCCTCTTTTGGTTAGAGGTACTCTTACTCGTAAGTGGAACAGGTTGGTCAACCCATAAAGCAAGATCCAAGTCCATGACCCTGAGAACAATTAAAACATTGTCCTTCCATGACTTGAAATTAATGCCATTTCATATTGGAATTGAATTAATGCTAGCAGAGATGTTTATAGCAGAACCAAAAACTAAACAGAGAACATACCAAATAAAACCGGATTGCTCACATATTTAATACTGTAATATGCAAAATTAATTCATTAATTGCAGATAATGGTAGGGCCCCATCACAAGATACCTAGCACAACATTAATATTTAGTCTTTGGACAGAAATATTAACTTGTAAGTGGCACCTTGGTGTAGTAATCAAACACTGACAATAAGACATGTCAAACATTAAACCTTTCTTTGGACTGATTTAATGTTCACATGTTATACCGAATAATCGCCACATGTTTACCACCACAGGTATATATGCAATTCGGCCAAACATTAACCTTCCTTTGGGCCGATTAATATCCGCATGAATAGCATACACACAAAACCTTTTAACATTTAAATTAAATTAATCTCCACAATAGAGGTTGCTTTGGCAACATGTTGCTTCAACTAATTTAATTTTAAATGCTATATCCTTAAATTACCAAAATCTGAAATATCCAAATTTTGCATCCAAATTGAGAATTGGGTCAAATTACAAATCAAACCAGAAATTGTAAATTGTACCCTAAATCTCTTCCTTATTACCTTAATCTTTAGCATACGTTGGCAATAAATATCTAAATTCTAAATCATAGAAATCAATACCAAATCAAAACCGCATATATCTGATTATATATATTGCCATAAAATATTGAAATATTAATAAGAAACCAAATTGACCGAAAGTAACCAAACATGGAAACAAGGCTTAAGCTTTCATAAAAATCAACCACGCCATAGGTGTAAAGTGCTTGAATATTCAAATAATCAGATATATATGAAAGCTATCATAAAATTGACGTGAAATCCTACAACCAAAGCATACAGAAACCAAGCTTTAATGCATCTATAATTTGTTTCCAAAGTACCTTAAGTCTTTAGGTGTAAAGACTAAAACTGAAAGCTGAAACGTATAGTTTACTCCAAAATATTTTAACATGTAGTAAAGCTATAAAATAATACAATAGGATCCCAAAGTTCTTAAACGTGAACAGCCTAAAATCAAACTAAGGCTTTCAAATCCTATATTCGGCGTATGTAAATCCGGAAAAAAAAATTACAGAAATTATAAGGCTTTTAAAAGCCTAAGCCGAAACCTATTTAACCTTTACTAAAACCGAAACATATATTTTTATGCTTTATGTCTTGATAATTATAATCCGACATGAGAACCTAAAACTTAAGGCAAAAGCCTTAAATTTAAAATACCGAATCCATACAATAATTTCATGGAAGACAAAAAATAACTATTCTTGATGACCTAATCATGAACAAAGGCTCTTGATACCACTTGTTGGAATTTTAATTCCCTTAAAGCCAGGATCAGTTCATACTAAGTCATCAAGTATCAATTAAATAGAAGCGGAAGCATACCTGAATTCTCCATTGGAAAATCTCTTTTGGAGTCTTGTGGTTTGTCTTCCAAATTAGAATGCAGCCCTAACTTTCTTTCTGATGATGGGATATCAGACAGAATAAGCGTACGCTTAATTTGGGGACCATAACCACTTATATAGGGTGAAACCCTAAGTTAATAATTTCTAGTTTGGCCCATCATTAAACTAGAAATTATAGTCCGGTTTCTACACATATGAGGCCCATACTTAAATTAGATGCATTAAGCCCAAATACCTTAAACCATATTAGATCACTTTAATTAATTGGGCTCAACCTTATATGATAGCCTTTATACACAATTATACACATATAACCCCACATGGAATATTTAAAATTCCCAACATGTTAAATTATTCAATTCTATTCAAACCCGATATTAAGTAATACCATGTAAGTCCAATTAACCATAAAAGCAAATAATCAAAAACTTTCCTAAATAATAATTGTATTTAGTTTAATGGATAAAGAGGTAAAGCAATCTTACCTTGAATATGAAGCGTTCCCTCTCAAAGTTATTTTCCCCCAAATTCAAAGTCCTTAAAGATGAAAGATTACCTAATTGTGACAGGATGCTATTGTTCAAAGAGTTCCCACCTAAATCAAGTGTCTCCAAATTACTGAGTCTTGAAAGCTCTTTAAAACCTGTTCATTACAAGTATACATTGAAAAAAACTTAATTGTTGTATATATCATAATATTTGATCCCCAAACATTTGATTAGTTGTTACATTAGCTTTACCGTTACTCGATCCTGTGAATTGGTTGCGTGAAAGATCTAAATACTTGAGAGATGAAAATTGAGATAGAGATGATAAAATGCTGTCATTGAGGTAATAATTGAGACTTAAGTCAAGGATCTCCAACGTAGACGGTAGTTTTGCAAAACCTGCAAGAGATGAGTAGTTTAGGGGGAATTTTATTGAGCTTCTAAAAGCTACTAAGACTGTATATAACCTTGAACAATGTCTTTGTACTCATTGATTGATTAATAATATAAATCCTTTCAATTCGGCCAAAAAAAAAATCTATTTATCTTGCCACCAAAAAAAGAACATCTATTGATTTAGTTAATAATATGACTTTAATTATTTTTATTTGTGGTTTAAATTGGTGTGTAAACAACCTAAATATACTTGTAGGACTATTTTTATTTAAAAAAAAATTAACTAATGTGTAGACTATGGAATAAAATAAAATGCCATGCAAACAAATGAAAGAGAATTGGTTAAGACGCTGACATATGGGCTTGCTCCTAGTGAAAGTGGAAGTTTAAGTTTAAATTCAACCCAGAATCATGAGACAGGGTCTTCCGTAAAAGCTCAGCCCAATTAAAGCATGCACACAGAAATATTAAAATCTAGTAAACGATTAAATTTGGGTCAGTTTGACTTGTTCTCCATCAATGAGCCTAATCCAAGTTATCCAACGTATAGCTAGCTCCTTTTCCTTTCTTCAAATGTTCATTACATGGAGACCTCTACCTCTTGGCCTGGTGGCTAAGAGGCTTAAAGAGGTCACCAAGTAGGGGTTCGACCTCTGTCATTCTTATTTCTGGGTTTTAGTATCCCGAATTGTAAAAAAAAAAATGTTCATTAGATGGAATCGTATATCGTATCTCACTATTTTATTTTATGTCTCATATATTATAGTTTATCATGTGTTACATACATTTAACTCTCTTTATTTTTTATTTGGTTTTAATAAAATATATAAAGAAAAAAATCTAAAATTCTAGTCTAATATTATCATAAATGTAAAAATTTATCTTGAAAATAAAAAAAATTTAATTTGGAATTAAACTCTTATATGGAAGATCTTTTTTTTTTCTTTAAAATAGCTTTAAAAATTTATGTTTAAAAAAACTCTGAAACCAAATAAGGAGTAAAGAATGTTTATAATTAAAACACATAACAAGTTGTGATGTATGGGACACATAGTAAGGAACTGAGACGTACAGACTATTTCCATCCTTCTTGGCTATGATTCGTCCACCCAAGCCTACAACTTTAGAAAAGGTTGGTGGTCTTCCCATTATATTATTGTTGAGGAAGTTCCTAAGGCTATTGCGGTCTGGGCCCTCAAAACCAATTGCTAGAGAGCCTTTAAGCTGCGACGATCAGCTCCATTAACAATCAAACTATTTGTACCAGAAGCAACGCTCCTGAATGGAACTCTACAGTGGAAACCGCTTGGTCATCATCTCTGAATTGTTTTGCTGCATTGTTTGCTTTGATTTGGCAGAATCAGTTGGCATCATACCAAGGCAAATAACCAACTTGAACAACTCTTAAAGTTAAAAACCACAATTAAGAAGACTAAATGAAGATAAATCATATTCCAAACTTTTATTAAGAGTATGTTTGAAGAGAATAAAGAATTGTATATTTACATACAAAAACAAACCATAACAGAGCTTCAAAACAGAATACAAAATCCAAAAACAGAGTTCCTTCAAAACACAACAGATACAAAAACGATAGATAGAGTTCCGACAAAGACCTGGAGCGTCATTAAAAAGGCAGAATCAACATATAACTCTCTTAGCAATTGCAGCAACCAAAGCCAAAACTCGACCTTCCCATTTGTTGACAAGATCAAATCATCAAACTTTCTTACCTTGGAGATGAGAGAAATCTACCACTTCGGATCTTCAACCCATTCATCCGAAATGAAAAACCACGAGTCAAGAGCTCGCAAAACAGCTAAACACGTCCTTTGAAGATGTGTAACCCAACAAAATTGCCCACAATTGAGTAACGACAGGTATCGATGCAATCCTCAATGAATAAAAACCATAATTGTCTCCAATATGGATTTATGTAAAGGACAGCAAAAATCACCAAAAATACAACTACATAGGCAATAAGAAAGCTCACACAAAAAACATAGGCGTCCAACAAACTACCCCATCCTTCATCTGATGCTGTTGATACTGGTGGTGGCGACTCAGTTTTGGAGCAATTTTTATGCAATGGTGGTCCACAAAGAAGAGGATTTCCCTCGTAACTGCTTTCATTAAAGGTCCCAAACTGAGCTTTTGGTTCTGGAGTAGTACCCGATAAGTTATTGTGTGCCACGCTGAAAACCGCTAGAGAGTACAGCTCCACCAGTTGTTTGGGGATTTCGCCGGTCAAGCTGTTGTAAGAAAGGTCCATACTTTCAATTTGTTTAAGATTTGAAAACGAAAAAGGTATAACTCCGGTCAAGTTGTTGTGGGACAAGTTCAATGAATGGATTTCACTCAAGTTTCCCAGTTCGAGTGGGATGTGGCCAGTTAAGTTGTTGCAAGATAAGTCAATCCCCGACATGTAATCAAGAATTCTGCCTCCGTATAAGTACGATCCGCCCTTTGTTGAAAATTGTACCCATTCTTCCATGTAGCTGTCAGGATAATCACTTGATACTCCATAGTATGCCCCTTCCAACAGAATGTATTTTGATACTTCCCCCCATAAAAGTGTCGTATATCCGACATTGATAGAAGACTTGTAATACTCGAATCCAAGAGTTAAATTACCCAAACAAGAAGGTATAGTACCAGAAAACATATTATGAGAAAGATCTATGATGCTCAATGAATACAACTTGCATAATTGAACCGGAATTTCCCCGTCTAGGTTATTGGCTTTCAAAAGGAGGACACTCAACTCTGAAAGTGTGCTTATCCATTCTGGAATGTTACAAGTCAAGTTGTTTTCACTGAGATCTAAGGTTACTAAAAAGGAGCTGTTAAAAAAACCAGGTTTGAGTGAACCATTTAGCTTGTTTCCGCTCAAGTGAACGTGCCTTAGGACCGGTGGATTGAAACAAGATGGTAAAGAGCCGGATAAATTGTTCTGAGCAAGGTCCAAAAACTCAAGTCCATTCGAGTTGCACAAGTCCATTGAAATGGTACCCTCAAAATGATTGTTCGACAGAGCCAATCTCATCAGATTTGGCAAATTCCATATCCATCTTGGAATCTTGCCCGACAAACTATTGTTACTTAGATCAATATCATTTAATGACCAAGAAAGAATATCAATACTCTGAATATCGAGCTCAGGTAACTCTCCGACAAAGTTATTCCCTTCCAAATATAAAGCCTTCAAACTATCTGACTTAAATATAGTAGGAACAATATTACTGCTTAGGTTGTTATTGGATAGCCTAAGAATCTGCAATGAACTATTCATGGTTAACTCTTTCCGCACTTCTCCAGATAATTGATTACTCGATAGGTCTAAAATTGACAAATAGCTCATACCACCTAAGCAAGGAGGGATATTACCTTTAAAGGCATTTTTAGATAAGAATAACCATTCTAAATGTGGGAAAATTGAACATATATCTCTCGGAATTTGACCTCGTAGATTGTTGTTAGATATGTCAATTACTGATAAATTAAGATTTGGAAGTGGTGGTAATAGGAGAGGACCCGTTAAAGAATTGCCCTTCAACAGTAGTGTCTCTAATTTTGTATTGTTCTCTAACAACCAAAATGGGATAGTTCCATTGAAGTTGTTATAGGAAAGATCAACACATCTCAAGTCATGTTGGTAATAAAGGAACTTACTCAATTCTTGGGTGAGTTTTCGATCTGTTGTACACTTGGCCAAACTGATGATTTTCAATTGGAACTTTGGGACAGAAGTATAAAAGACAGGTTCCGTTACCAATAGGTTTTCATCACTCAAGAGGATTTTGAGGTGAGTAAGGTTTGAAAGTGATAAGAATGAGGGTGGTACTTGAAAGTGATTTTGTGAAAGGGAAAGGAATCTAAGTGGTCTGAGATTTGCGAAAGGAGTCAAATTTCCAGTGAACGTATTGCTTGAGATATCTAACACACGAAGAGATGTCAAGTTACCCAAACAAGAAGGAAGTTTCCCCTCCAATGCATTTTCGCAGATGTACAGCTCTTCGAGCTTCCTTAGATCACACCAACCTATAAAATTTATAAATTCACACAAAAAAAATATTTCAATAAGTAGTTGCATTAAATTTAGGAGTTAATAATTTAAAGAAAGCTAATACAGCATTATTAAAGAGATCTAGTCCAAAAATAACGTTAGACCAATATCCTTGTGATCAAAAACACTAAGCACTAAAAAATTTGAGAAGCACAAAATTGAGCCATAATTTACCTTGATCAGGCAATGTACCAGTCAGTCCAGAGTAAGACAAAGACAAAGTCTTAAGAGAAGTCAATACACCGATTCTTTGCAAAATGTTGGTATTGAGATAAGATTCATCCAGAAACAATCGCTCCACACGGCTGGACACATTAAACTCTGATCAATGATGAGAGAGGTATTAGATTAGATTTAATCAACGTACGTTCTTTAGCAATATATATAAGTAATAAGGATTTACCTTGAGTGCCCTCATCAGTCCTGTTAAAGTAATTCCATCTTAGATAGAAGGTCTTAACAGATGAGAATGACTCTATTATTTCTTGTAGTGTAGTAAGGCTTCCGTTGGCAATGACACCATCCAAACAAAGAACTTTTAACTTTCTCAAACTTTTACTTCCTGTGAGTGAAAATAGAAGCAAATATACATTTTCAATTTTCCTTGTGAGCGAAAATTTTTTTAATAGTAATCTTGATATATATGAAATCATCTAAAGCCAATTATTCTAAATTTTTTTCATCACTAAAACATTTAATTACTTGATCATAAGATTTGAATGAGAATAAAAGTTGAACCTCACAACTCACAAGTCTAAAAGAAAAATAGAAAATTACTTTAATCCATACGAACCTTTATCAGCCACGAATTCGTGTAGGCCATTATTATAGCTCATGTATAGCTCCTCTAAATTGGTAAAGGTACCAAAGTCTGAGAAAAGAAATGTAAAAGATAAAGCTTCATTAAATCGTCCAGAAACTTAAACTATATATATATATATATATATATATATAGTATGTTCTTAAAGTTTATATAGTAAAAGATAAATTAGGTACCTCTTATATCTATTAATCCTTTCAATCGGTTGGAGTCTAAATCCAAAGATTTAAGATTTGAAAGGCCGCTAAGGGATGCAAATACACTGTTATTAAAGAGATTCCCACTCAAATCAAGCTCTTCTAAATGGGTCAAGTACTTCAACTGTCTCCCATTACCTACACAAATGATTTTTAAATAACATATAATATATAATTTCATAAGTAAAAAGGCTTTACACACAATACTTTGTTATGATAGCATACCTCGGAAGGATCCAAGGCTTTCAACTTTGTTGATGCTTAAATCCAACTTCTTCAAGTTCATCAAATTATTCAATCCTATCAAAGTTCAATGAAATAAATAATCTTCATGTCTGTCTGGCTAATAATGTATAATTCCATAAGGTACATGGAAGATGAAAATCATTTTACGGATATGAAACAAATGACCACCCAAATCCAAACCTTTTGGCATAGATGAAATTTTCATTGATGCAAATGTGCACTTTTGATTTAACGATTCTAAAAGGTTCTTTTGAGAACATTCAGTTTAGTAGAATCAGCAGAAAAGCCAATATGGCTGCTGATTGGGTTGCTGACCAATCGAAAAAGAGGATGAGCCTAGGCGATTGGGTGCTTGCACCCCCATCTTCTTTAGTTCACATTCTGAGCAGGGATGGGCTTCCAACGCCCCCAGCATGATTGCTTTGAGTGTCTTGGTTTGAGGAATGACCTGAAAATGTTTGGGTCTAGTCCTTTCAACCTTTTTTGATTGTTTTGTTACGAATTCTTTCCAATTAATAAAAGAGTAGACGATTGTTTTGGCCAAAAAAAAAAAGGAATTAACAAAAAATGGTTAGCTTCACCTTTAATATCTATTGAGCCACACAATTGGTTTTCGCTCATATCTAGGGACTTGAGACTTGAAAGCCCGGGAGGGAATGCAAATGTGTTGTTCCTGAGGAGATTACGCGCCAAATAAAGCTCCTCCAAATTCGTCAGCCTTAGTTGTGTTTCATTTCCCGCACAAAATTATTACAATGTTTATATCATCACTAACTATTGGGAAACTCTAATCACTTGAAAAACTTAATTGAGTGAATTGATATGTATCTTTTTTTCACCTTGATGTTTTGATTGGAGGCCTTAAATTTTGTTGTCGCTTAAATCCAACGTCTTCAAGTTTGTTAAATTGTTCAATTCTATTCAAGCCCGATATTAAGTAATAGCATGTAAGTCCAATTAACCATAAAAGCAAATAATCAAAAGCTTTCATTTTATTTAGTTTAATGGTTAAAGAGGTAAAGCAATCTTACCTTGAATATGAAGCGTTCCCTCAAAGTTATTTCCCCACAAATTTAAAGTCCTTAAAGATGAAAGATTGCCTAATTGTGACAGGATGCTATTGTTCAAATAGTTCCAACCTAAATCAAGTGTCTCCAAATTACTGAGTCTTGAAAGCTGTTTAAAACCTGTTCATTACAAGTATGCATTGAAAAAACTTAGTTGTTGTATATCATTATATTTGATCTCCAAACATTTGATTACTTGTTGCATTAGCTTTACCGTTTGTACTACTCGATCCTGTGAATTGGTTGCCTGCAAGACTTAAGTATTTGAGAGATGAAAGGTGAGACAAAGATGACAAAATGCTATCATTGAGGTAATGATTGTAACTTAAGTCAAGGATCTCCAACGTAGATGGTAGTTTTGCAAAACCTGCAAGAGATGAGTGCTGATTTATAAGAGTTATTAGCTAGTGGCAGTTGATCAATAAAAATATTATCAATATATAATTATAATAAAATTATTAAAATTGGAAAGTGATGGCGCAAACTTGTTCCATGTAATTAACACTGCAAATAACAGGGGATTCGTGTTTGAAAACTTGCAGTATAGTGAGAATAATTAAAGATGAAAGGAAAATGTGACCTTCATGAATTCCAACAAAACCAGCTATGCCATTCCCCTCCAAATAAAGAGTCTTCAATTCCACAAAGGGAAGAAACAAGGAGACATTGAGGTAAGACCGATCGCTCAATCTCCCATAATTCATTGTGTAATTAAGAGCGAGAGAGATGACACGCCTGGTGGTGGAGTTGCACTCAATCCTTTCCCATTCACAACAATTGGAGCCCTTAACCTCCACCCAGTCTTTCAAATAGCGATGGAAGAAAGGTTTGAGACGCAAGAGAGCAATTCTCTCATCCTCCCAACACGCGTTGCTACTGATTATAAACCAAAACAGGGTAGTCAGCACCATTATCCACACCCATTTGGGTTTGGACTCCATCCTTATCATCTCCATATTTTCAAATCGCTCAACTGCTTAGCTATATTGCTGATAATTCTACAACCACATATACTCCAAGATGTCTTCAAGTTTATCTATATATATAGACAAGTTAATTGGCATGGCATCTCTATCATTAATTAATTCCTCAAAATTTACACTTTAATTACCATAATAAACATAACTTCTCATATATGTTACTTATGCTCTTGTTAATTTCATTGCATTTTTTTTAATTTTTTTCACTTTAATTTTACTTTACGGTAGAATTTAATTATCCATAATGCTTGCTTCCTTTCGATTGCTACTTTTTACCTAGTAGCTTGTTATTTATACTATTTGCTTTAAATTACGACTTTCACCAAAAATTAAAAACAAATAGGAGAAAATAATTACAAAGAAATTAACATCCATTTAAATATAGTAATTGCATGTATATTATTAATTTTTAATTATTAAAACTTGCTTTTTACTTATTCAACAAGATGCTTTTGTCACGGGCTCACACTTTAGGCTATTGCACCGTGCGGCCTAAGGTAAGCTTGTTAGCTTTTTGCTCCTTAGTAAGCCTTACTCGCTTGGCTAAGGTGTTGGACACTTAGCACAAAGATGGGAAAATGAGTAAAGAAAGGGAAATGATGGAGAACTTAGAATTTGAGAGAATGGAATTCTATTGATTAGAAAGAATACACAAGAGCTCACTTTAACTCTCTCTAAGTTTCCTACTCAATTCTACTACTCAATTGTACAAATGATGGTGGGATGGCACCCCTATTTATAGTTGTGGATGCCATGGTCTAGATCCTTCTTGCAAGTTGTCTTACAACTTGCATAATGGATGACAACTAAGGCATCTAGATCCTTCCTCTTAGTTGTCTTACAATTCGCCTAAAAGATGTCAACTATGGTAGGCTATGCAAGTTGGCAACTTGTACATGTGGGCCCTAGACAACTTGCACCACTTGACCAACTTGCACAACTTGCACATGCTTCTAGAGTCTTCAAGGCCCTTCTAGAATTCTCATCATGTTGGGCCTCTCTAGGCCATTCTTGAATCTTCCAAAGGCTTCTAGGCCCGTTGCCTCGCACATGATCACTACGGAGGGCCTTGGTCTGTGACATTCTCCCCAACTATTCGGGCGACGACCCCGTCGCCTCTTCCTCATGGAAGTGCTTGATGTGATCCTCGAACTGCCATAGTGCCTCGGCCGGTTCCCAACTTGCCTCGCTTGATGGGAGTCCCTTCCATTGGACTAAGTATTCATGCCTTGGCATATGACTAACTCTCCTCACTACTCGGTCGGCTAAGACGCTCTCTACTTCCTTGTCATAGGAAGCCTTGATTCCAACCGGTGCTCGATGAGATTCCCCACGGCTAGGATCATCATCATCTCCATAATACGGCTTGAGCATGCTCACATGAAAAACTGGATGTACCTTGAGTTTGGGCGGCATGTCAAGCTTGTAGGCGGCCTTGCCAACTCTCTTGATGATCTTGTATGGTCCTTTATATCGACGAACAAGACCCTTGTGTAGTCCCTTATACCGTAACACCAAGTGAAGCTTCACAAGCACTAAGTCTCCCACTTGGAATTGTGCGTCCCTTCTCTTCCGATCGGCCCACTTCTTGGTGCGTTTGGTCGCCTTGTGAAGACAAGCCCGAGCTAGGTCGGCTTGCTCTTGCCACTCCTTGGCAAACTTGTAGGCCGATGGATTTGGCCCCGTGTACCCCGATGCAATCGAGCTAGGGGTGAGTGGTTGTTGTCCCGTCACAATCTCGAATGGACTCTTCCCCGTAAATTCGCTCCTTTGCAAATTGTAGGAGAATTGGGCAACGTCCAAAAGCTTGGGCCAATCCCTTTGGCTAGCACTCACAAAGTGCCTAAGATATACCTCCAACAAATGATTCACCCGCTCGGTTTGTCCATCCGTTTGGGGATGTACACTAGTGGAAAAATTCAAGTCTGAACCCAAGAGCTTGAACAACTCCGTCCAAAATCGCCCCGTGAACCGAGCATCTCGATCACTCACAATCGTCCTTGGCACACCCCAATACTTGACAACATGCTTGAGAAACAACCGAGCCGCTCCCTCCGCATGACACACCTTTGTAGTGGCGATGAAAGTCCCATACTTGGAGAATCGATCCACTACTACCATGATGCCTCCATACCCGTCCACCGTGGGTAGTCCCGTAATGAAGTCCATAGAGACACTCTCCCATGGACGCTCCGGAATAGGTAATGGCTCCAAGAGTCCCGCCGGTGTCTTTTGTTCCACCTTGTCTTGTTGGCATACTAGACAAGTCTTCACATAGGCCTCGATGTCATCTCGCATCCTTGGCCAATAATACCGCTCCTCCATGAGAGCAAGTGTGCGATGCACCCCCGGGTGTCCAGCCCACTTTGAATCATGACACTCTTGCATGACTTTCTTGCGTAGCTTCCCATATAGTGGCACATACAACCGGTTCCCCTTGGTGTAGATCAAGTCTCCCTCGATCCAAAATCTCCGGGTTTTGCCTTCCTTTGCATAGGCCATTATAGTCTTGGCCGTAGGATCATGAAGTAGCCCTTGCTTGATTTCTTCCACAAGACTACTCTCGGGTCGACTGATGGCGACTAACTCGGCTTTCCTACTTAGTGCATCCGCCACTAGGTTAGCCTTGCCCGGCTTGTACTCCATAGTGAAGTCAAACTCCGCAAGAAAATCTTGCCACCTTGCTTGCTTGGGAGAAAGCTTCTTTTGAGTTTGGAAGTAGCTCGTGGCAACATTGTCCGTCTTCACCACGAACTTCGATCCTAGGAGATAATGCCTCCATGTGCGCAAGCAATGAACCATCGCGGTCATCTCCTTCTCTTGGACCGTGTAGCGCCTCTCGGTCTCGTTGAGCTTCCGGCTCTCAAAGGCAATTGGGTGATTGTCTTGCATCAAGACACCACCAATAGCATAGTCCGATGCATCCGTATGCACCTCGTACGGCTTTGTGTGATCCGGCAAAGCTAGCACAGGCTCCTTGGTCACCTCGTTCTTTAGTCTCTCAAAGGCGTGTTGGCACTTCTGACTCCAATCCCACGTCTTCCCTTTCTTGAGCAAATCCGTCAATGGCGCGGTGATGTTGGAGTAGCCATAAATGAACCTTCGATAGTAGTTCACCAACCCAAGGAAAGATCTCAACTCCGTCACCTTGGTTGGCGGCACCCATTCTAAGATAGCCCGCACTTTACTTTGATCCATCCGGATCTTGCCATCTCCCACAACATGTCCTAGGAATGGCACCTCACGTTAGGCAAATGAGCACTTCTCCTTCTTGACATAGAGCTCGTTGGCCCGCAACACTTGGAACACTTGTCTAAGGTGCTCCACATGCTCCTCCAAAGTATGGCTATACACAACAATATCATCAAGGTAAACAACCACAAACTTATCAAGGAAAGGTTGAAGTACCTTGTTCATGAGAGTGCAAAACGTAGCCGGGGCATTGGTGAGGCCGAATGGCATCACAAGGAACTCGTAGGAACCATAACGCGTCACACACGCCGTCTTTGGCTCGTCCCCCTCGGCTATCCTCACTTGATAGTATCCCGATCTTAAGTCAAGCTTGGTGAACCACCTAGCTCCTCCAAGTTGATCGAACAAGTCCGCAATGAGTGGAATGGGATACTTGTTCTTCACCGTGAGCTTGTTTAGCGCCCGATAGTCAATGCACAACCTTAAAGACCCATCGTGCTTCCTTTGAAACAACACCGGTGCACCAAATGGCGCCTTTGATGGTCGAATGTAGCCCGCATCAATAAGATCCTTGAGTTGCTTCCTTAGCTCCTTTAGCTCCGGTGGCGACATTCGATATGGGGCCTTGGCCGGTGGTTGAGCATTCGGCACAAGCTCAATCTTATGATCCACCTCTCTCTTAGGTGGTAACTTCTTTGGCAACTCGGGCGGCATCGCGTCCTTAAAGTCTTCCAAGACTTCAAGCACCTTGAGTGGAGTCTTGGTCATGGTCTCCGGCACCTCATCTAGCTTCAAGGTAGCCAAGAATGTCTCCTCCTCCTTCCTAACGCCCTTGGCTAGTTGGATGGAAGACAACACTTTGGCGGCTAGCCCATGTTCACGTCTCACGGGCGCCACACATTGGTTTTGTGGATCAAGAATGCATATACAATCGGCAAATGGGACAAGGAGAGCATTGATCCGATCAAGGAAATCTAGACCCACAACAAATTCATAATCATCAAGAGGAATTACCTCAATAGTCTCTTTGCCCTTCCACTCTCCAAGTTGGATGTCCACGCCATGAACCTCTCCAATGGTAGGCACCTCCTTGGAGTTGACGGTCTTGATCCATCCTTGGCCCTTCTCCAGGCTAAGGTCAAGCTTCTTAGCGGTATCCTCGGACATAAAGAGATCGGAGGCTCCCGTGTCTACTAAGGCATTCACTTTCTTGCCCGACACCACCATGTCCACGTACATGAGTCCTCGCCTCTTCTTGTACTTCTTAGGCTGAACCGAGCCTAACATAATGGATCCAAGCTAGAGAGTCTCCTTCTCCTTCTCCGGTTCTTGCTCTTCTCTAACAATGGCGGAGAGCTTGGTCCGTTTCGGGCAATCTCGCACCCGATGTGGTCCTTCGCATAGGAAGCAAGTTAGCGGCTTCTTGTCTTCCCTCTTGTCTCCCTCTTTGGAGAACTTCTTGAATGGTGGCTTCCAACTACCACCCTTGTTGCTGGGTTTGTCCTTGTCTCCCCCAACTTTTCCCTTGCCCTTGCTCTTGGTGTCGTCACTTCTTCTGAACTCCACCAAGGACTCGGCAACCGTCATGGCTTGGGAAAGACCTTGGACGCCCCTTCGTTGCAACTCTTGCTTTGCCCATGGCTTCAACCCGTCCATGAAGCAAAAGAATGCCTCCGTGTCACCAAGATCGGAGATTTGGAGCATGAGCTCGGAGAATTCCCGCACATACTCCTGCACCTCGCCACGTTGAATGAGTCGACGCAACTTGGACCGAGCGTCATCGTTGGCATACTCCGGGTAGAATTGTTGCCTAAATTCTCTTCGGAACTCCTCCCACGTCCCGATGGTAGTACCGCCCCTTCTCTCGTCATCACACCTACGCCTCCACCACAACAAGGCAATATCGGTGAGATACATGGAAGCGGTGTTTACCTTGGTTTGCTCATCCATGATGTTGAGCACCCGGAAGTATTGCTCCACGCCCCATAAGAAATTGTCCACGTCCCTCGCGGACCGGGTGCCCTTGAACTCCTTTGGCTTGGGCACCTCCACCTTGTGAGTTGGTGCAACCGCTAGCACTCCTCCCATAAGAGTGGTCTCACACCGAGTAAGCTTCCCTTTGAGCTCCTCGACCTCCTTCCGCAAAGCCTCCACCATGGCTTCAAGGCTCTCATCTCTCTTGCTGAGATGATCCACCGTCTCGCTCAGGATCCCTTGCAACTCATCTCGGAGCTTGTCCCCCGCGGACTCTAGCTCCTCCAAACGAGCATCATAATCGTCCCCCTTCTCCCGCAATTCACCAACGGCCAACTCCACACGGGCCAAGCGGTCCTCCATGGCGGACGAGACATCCCTCGAAGTAGTTGCCCTCTTAGACCTCCCTCGGGTCTCTATCACTTCAGAGACGGGTGGAGCTTGTTCTCCGGAAGAAGACATCACGTGTAAAGCTCCCGAAAACCGACTTGCTCTGATACCAACTGTCACGGGCTCACACTTTAGGCTATTGCACCGTGCGGCCTAAGGTAAGCTTGTTAGCTTTTTGCTCCTTAGTAAGCCTTACTCGCTTGGCTAAGGTGTTGGACACTTAGCACAAAGATGGGAAAATGAGTAAAGAAAGGGAAATGATGGAGAACTTAGAATTTGAGAGAATGGAATTTTATTGATTAGAAAGAATACACAAGAGCTCACTCTAACTCTCTCTAAGTTTCCTACTCAATTCTACTACTCAATTGTACAAATGATGGTGGGATGGCACCCCTATTTATAGTTGTGGATGCCATGGTCTAGATCCTTCTTGCAAGTTGTCTTACAACTTGCATAATGGATGACAACGAAGGCATCTAGATCCTTCCTCTTAGTTGTCTTACAATTCGCCTAAAAGATGTCAACTATGGTAGGCTATGCAAGTTGGCAACTTGTACATGTGAGCCCTAGACAACTTGCACCACTTGACCAACTTGCACAACTTGCACACGCTTCTAGAGTCTTCAAGGCCCTTCTAGAATGCTCATCATGTTGGGCCTCTCTAGGCCATTCTTGAATCTTCCAAAGGCTTCTAGGCCCGTTGCCTCGCACATAATCACTACGGAGGGCCTTGGTCCGTGACACTTTCTTTTGCTTTTGTAACACATATAAAATAAAACATACTAATAAACTCGAGTGTTTGCTCAAGAAATATTAAAGAAAAAATAAATTCAAGCAAAAAACCAAAAAGTAAATAACATTTAAGTAATATAACTAATCAATTGGATACTCCAACTTTACTTGACGACTTTATATTTTAAGGTCACTCACTTGACCAATGACTTTCTAACGTAAAGAAAAAGTTGTATATATGATCAAGTTAATTGGCTGAAAACAACACAGTTCCGCTCATTGCAAAATTTTTCCAAATAGAATGTGATTTTAATCAATGATGATTATGACTTTTCAAAGTCTCAAAATTCCAAGAGAGAGAAGAAAGAGAGGAGCTTGACTTTGCCCATCATATTCACTAGTCTTTAGCATTTACTACACTGATGCTCATCATACACATATATCTTGCTTTTTTTCTATTCGTTTTTATTGGGTAAATGGTCTAACTTGTCCTTTAAGCAATAATAATGGAATTCCGAATGAATGGATTTAGATTTGGTCTATTTAGGTCTTCTCAGCCTTGTTACTTTCAAAAAGAATTGACCAAACCTAATTACCCAGTTGCCTTGAATCTTCATTTTCCTTTTGTTGGAACTCTGACTGTATAGTTCTCAAAATTACTCACCCAATTGCCAGGAATCTTCGTTTTAATTGACAGCTCCATCCAACTTTTCTACGACTGTAAGTGCCCATAGAAAAGGATTAATTATTACGTGTCTTCTTTTAGTACTACTAGTATTTTCCTTCATATCTTAAAAAACTTTGGATTCAATTCTTGTGTTCCGTTCATCGACCAAATCAAGCAGCTTGCTGTTTATATGTACGATAGCCAATGGCAGAACTCTTCACCTGATACTCCCAACTTGTTTGACAATTCATATTCAGAACCCTTTTATTGGGTAGGATTATATTATGAGGAAACCCTTCATATTCGAAGAAGGCTCTTCAACTTGTTTTGTATTACCCCAGAAAAGGGGAAGAATTATTTTAGTCAATCTGTATAGAATGAGTTTCTAGCGTGAAGAACAAGTTTTACTAAGTTAATTGGCTAGAAACAAGGTAACTGGTCCCATTACAAAATTTTCCTAACTCGGCGTACACGGCCACACGGGGTGAGTGTGATTTTCCAAACATGATGATGACTAATTCTATTGGCATTACGAAGTTTGAAAATTCCAAAAGAAAGAGAAGACCTTGACTGGCCATCCAGAGGGGCCCTTTGCCCTAAGTTTCCTTCCATTCACGGAGTATGGAAGTTAATACTGATGCCAATGCCGATGCGTATCTGACGAATTCAACAGCATCTAAATATAGTTTACTGACAGCTACATAGGGAAAATAAAAGGACTTCTTGTTATCTTGAAAAGAAATACTATTAGAAACCAATCACTGGATGCATGCTAATGAAAAATGTTGTTTTAAATTAGAAACCAAATTTTCTACAAGAACCATGTGGAACTGAACATCATCTTGCGGAAGAAAACTCTACCAGTATTTGTTCAATATAATCCATATAATGCTGATTTTCATCCATCTCCAATTTCCACATCTCTATGCTACCCAACTCGGGCAAATTTAGTCATCCTCCAATCCCTTTAACATCGTTCTCATGAGGTGCCATGAAATGAAAGCCTCAAACTTTTCAGATGTTCGGATCAAATCCTTGAAAGCCTCAAACTTCTCAGATGAGCTATCATCTGCATGCCCGAAATTTATGAGCTTTATATCTTCACCATCATTTTCACCTCCACGTGAACGGTGCTCCAAGTTAGAAGCAAGATCACCTTTTCCCTCACTAGTGGCTTCTCCACCAGATGCAAGTGCACCTGTTCCAGTCTTTAAGTCAACCTCTGCCCCATCATCCTCGGCCCTATCGGCAGATGAAGCCTCACAGCCAGGTGTTGATCTACCAGTTTCATCTCTCAAACCACTAGACTTCTCTTTTTGTAATTCATCAAACGCCACACAGATGTCCTTTACAGCCTGGACAAAGAACTTATGTTTAGCCTAACACTTCTCGGACAATTTACTCTATGTATCACTGGTGAATGCCTGAATATCACCAGGGGCAACAAAAGCTGTGTCATAGATAAAAACGTAGGGGGTAAATAAGAAACTATAACACAAGTAAAAAATTGAATTTCAAATACTCAAAAAAAAAAAAAACTGAATTTAGAAAAGTAATGCATGAAGAACGCATGCATGCATCACTTGGCGTGAAATGAGCAACATTGCTCTTGCCACACTCCAAAAGAAGGGTCAAAGACTTCTGATTAAACGTTTAGATAATTTGCAATGCCATACAATTCAAACATCAACATCAAAATCAAAATGCAGCTAAGTAAGAATTAGGGATAAAAAAAGGATCATGACTATTAATTAAGCTAAAGACAAGTGCTTTCTCGAACAATATGACCTCAACATTCACTACATCCCATAAATACATCAATATTAAGAGCCTAACCATTAATGAAATAAAATTCTAAGAATAATAAGAACGAATGAAAATATTTAGAAAAGATGTTCTGTAGTTCATATAGACCTATCTATCGAATAATAATAACAAAAGAAAATATTTAGAAAAGATGTTTCGTAGTTATATAGACCTATCTATCACCTTCGATAAGCAGAAATTTCACTTTGGAGCAGGTATAAGTTGTTACGAGCTAAATTCAACTAACTACAGAAGATAAAATTTAATTCTGATATCTACGTTTCACCAACTTCAACTTGATATGATCGAAAAGATACATCAGAAGCTAACAGAGGCAGCAGTAAAGCACCATATTTACCCATATTAATTGACAACGAGTACTCAAATTATCAGAAGTACAAGCAAAATGGTCAGAATGAAGCCCCTAAAAAGACCTTAAAACTTTTATTTGCCATTAACAATTATCAAAACAGACTGAAGATTAGGAGAAAAAAAAATTGAAACACCAATCCCAGTCAACGCAAAGATGCTAGGACGATTTTCCTTAGCTCAACACAAGTCGAAGAAAGCCTCAGCAACTACCATCAGGCACTTAGCTTAAAAACCACCAAAGGAATGGAAGTAAGATAAATTCGACCACCCAAACAAACTAATCAAGTCAACAATTACATCAAAAGGAGTTAATTACCACACATGAGATGCAATGTCAAGAACCAGTGAAAAATAGCAGCATTTGACATTGTATCAATGTTTGGTTTACTTTATGCTTCCTAGAAAGAAATGATTGATTACCTTAAGGACGTCTCACCATTTCTCAGATCACCATAGAAAGAAACTATAACACGTAAAACTTCAGGATAATTTACATGACTTATCACATCTGCCAAATAGTATTATCTAAACATTAAAATTGAACACAATGAGTTTACGTCAAGCAATCTAAACCTAAATGATAGAGTTGCCCACATCTCACTATGGCAACTCACTAAAGTACTCAGCATAGGGCCATCCGTATAACAATTTTCCCCATTAAAATTAAAAAGTGCATCCTACAATTTCTTGATTAGGAGCTGGATGGACAGAAAAGCAACAAAGTATACATGGATCGACAGAAAGGCAACAAAGTATACAGACAGCAAAGGAGGTAAAATAAATGATGTCAGTTTCAACGTATCCTCTATCAGCAAGCACCTAGAGAACAACACTGAAGAGAAACAAAAGACTTGAACTGGCAAAGTAAAGACTAAAGACTATATCAAAGATTCGTCTACTTGGATTGGCATATGTAAACTTATCCACAATGCAGCAAAATTAACTTTGCTTTCAACGAAATTATTCAGTAACACCTGGCAGATGTAACTTATTCACAATGCAGCAAAATTAACTTTGCTTTCAACGAAATTATTCAGTAACACCTTTCACGTATTTCTCTTAATTTCCATCTAATGGTAAAGTGTGTTCCCATCTTATTTAAAAAAAAAAAAAACAGATGTAAAACCTAAAGCAGACACCCCACCTATCTTCATCCATCGTGTTGCCACCCCCTGATTCACCAAACATGCATAAATCGAAAATGGAATACTTACACTTCTTGCGTTCCAAAGAATTGGACAAAATATTTCTTAGGATCAGGTTCTTACTCCCAATCTTCTGGCCGGCTAATCTGAAATCCATAACCCACAGAATCTACCTCAAAAAACCAACCACAAACCAAAATCACAAAATTCCAACCGAGTTCGGATCAACAAAATAATGATGGTAATAACAACAAAATAAACCAAAACCCTTCACTAAAGTTCAGAGCTCAGACACACTTGTTACGGTCAAATCAATCTAGCATACAACAGAAAAACACATCTCCTATTTTTCTGTCCCAAAGTAAAGAACTCGCATAGTTGTAATATATCAATCCAGTGATAAGAGCAAATCACCACACCCAAATCACAATAAACACAATCAGCTAACATAAGCATGGCAGAACCTTGAATTACACAATTGGGCTTTCACAAATCTAAACAAAAAAATATTAAAAGAAACAAATTGAGTAAAAAATCAACAAATATAATAAAAAATAGGACAATGTAAGCAGAAAATAAACTTAATCATGCAAAACTATAAAAGGAAAAAACTCTCACATTCACCATGTATTTATTCAAATTCCATAAGTTCAAATAAGTAAATAAGAAACTAAAAATATTATCTTCAGAACATGAAAGTCCCACAATTGATAAAAATGCTATTAATAATAATAAAATAAAAGGGAGGAGAAAAAGAAGAGACCTTGGCAGGCCAAAAAGGGAAACCCTTGACTTTGGCAAGGACAAGATCGCCCAGACTTCAATTCTTAACTTTAGCTTTGTTCCCTCCCTCTTAAATTCTTAACTTTAGCTTTGTTCCCTCCCTTCTTACGACCCCCAGCCATCGAGATTAAAACCCTAACAGATCCTCAGACGCAGTTGCTTCGTCTTCCGTTGTTATTCCCTTTTTCTACGGTAATCAAGTCCAGATTCAGAGACAATTCAAGCGACCAATCCAAAAAGTCTAGGAGAACGATTTGTAAGTTTGATGTCAGAAGTATCGCTGGCGGCGTCTGCGCTCCCTAGGGAGTTCCAGCGACAGGAAGTTGCTAGGGCATCGAGAGAGACATGGGAAGGAAAAGAAAACGTGAAGAAAGCCTTATGTATTTTTGTCCCGAAGTGGAGAAACAAGAAGAAGAGAAAATCGAGAGGTGGGGAGAAGAGAAAATCGAGACTGTGGTGAAGAAGGGCGAGAGAAAGAGAGAGAGAGAGAGAGAGAGAGAGAGAGAGACAGACAGACAGAATAAAGGGTGAAATTTGTTCTGTTGAGGGAGTAGATAATTTGGCGGGACGGGGAGGTTTTTGCGTTTTGGTGTTGTCGGCGTTTTCAGATGAATCCTTTTTTTTTCTTTGAGATTGTTGTTTTAATTTTCCTTTATAATAGTAACTAGATTTTTATTTTGTCTCCATAGAAAATTTAAAAATAAAACTTAAATAAATTATATATAGTCTAGTCCAAAAAAATAAAACAAAAAACCATTATTATAAATTATTGAGTTAAAATTTTCTCACTTGTAAAAGAAGTATTCCTTAGATGAATTTGATGATGTTGATAAATTTCCAAAACCTTTTATTAATACTGTGATCAATTATAAGTTGATCATCACTAATCATTGTCTTAACTTATAGTAATGATTTTTGTATTTACTCAACATTATTAATTTAACTTCTATTATTATGGGTTAAAAGAATGTTGAACATTTTGTATTTATTATTATAAATCTCACAATTTTATTTTTCCTTTCTTATTAATTTTCAATCTCTCTGTCTTTTTTTTTTCTTTGTATATATAATTTTTCACCAAACCAAACATTGAAGCTAAGAATTTAAATACAAAAAAAAAAATTACAATATTCTATCTTCATAAACAGTATTTGCTATGTGGATATGGAACTAATTAGTGTATCATTAGTTAGTCATATAATAATATAGTAGAAAAGCAATAGATACGGCCCTTCCTGGGACAATTTTTTGCATAATCATCAATATTTAAATTTAAATAAATAACTAAATTATACATCCTTCCTTGTGCATATGCTTAGCTGCTTAGAGATATTTGTAGAAGTTTTACGAGTTAACAAATGGAGCTATATGTAACCCAAAAAGAAAAAAAATGGAGCTATAGATTAGCCTTTAATTCAATATCTTTTTACTCGTATCATAGGACTTATTTAATAGTATTTCATAATGGGGAAATTAAATATTTGTACACCATTATGTTAACTGTATATTACATCCATTTATTTGTTTCAAAGAGTTGATCATCCTACTCAAAAATAAGGTTTAAAATTTACATTCTTTGATTAAAAAAAATGTTAAATCTAATTTGTTTTGAGAAAATTAAAGGCAACTTGGAAAATATTAATTCCTTTTAAATGTAAGTTTATGTATTTGGACAAGTTCATCAGCAAACAAAAACATAAAAATACAAAAAGTGTAAAATAAATTTTATTTTTCAAATCAATGGGCGAAATGGCAAATTCTGGAAAATAAAAAGAAAAAGAAAAGGAAGGCCAAACAAATGGAATGAGAGAGAGCAGCAAAAGGCCAAAAGGCAAATGAAAGAGATGGGTGGTGGTTAAGAAGCTGACATATGGGCCTGTCCCAAGTGAAAGTGGAATTTTACGTTCAATCCAGTTAATGAAGCAAGGGCTTACATAAAATCTTGGCCCAATCGGTGTGATATATGTCTCTAAACCTGTTGGAGAGGCAGAGTCAAAAGAAATACCCCAAATTTCCATGGAATGTGTCCTCAAAGTGCAACAAAGTAAACAAAATAAACAACGTACTATGTGGGTGTTTGGCCCAACTTTTTTAAGTGCTTCTCTATTCTAGAAGCTAAAGTCAGGTGTTTGGGTGTATGACTTTTTGAAATTTTAGCTTATCAGGGAAGCAGTTTTTCTGCTTCCAGCCAAAGCTACAATTTGAAGCTTCCCCAAAAATCACTTTTTAGAGCTTATGCGGGAAGCTAACTCTTTTTAATGAAATTTTGTTATGTGCCTTTAATACCCTTATATTTTTCTTAAAATGACAATCCTATCCTAATTTTCTCACTTGTTTGTTTTTTTCTCATCAACAAGTCGCAAACCCACTATCTTTTTCTATTATTTAGGTTTTATTTGACTTATATTATCAAACTTTTTTGTATAGTTATTTTATTTTAAATTTTATAATTTACATTTAATTATTGTTATATTTTATTTGATCATACCTTAAATAAATTAATTCATAATTTCTATTTGTAGTAAAGGTATATATAAAAAAATTCCAATTGGTTGAAAATTTATACATAATTATTTTAAAAATAATTTGAAAATAATATGGAAATTAAAAAAATTTATTTATCATTTTTATTATTATATAATTTGTATGAAGTATATATATATATATATTAGTTAATACGTACAAAATAACACCTTTGTTTTCAAATATTTATACAAAAAGACAAAATATCCTTTTTCGTAATTTAAACATTTCACAACAGTTTTACAATATAATTGTCAAACAGCTTTCTACGACTTACAGCACTTCTACGTTAAATTTGCCAAACGTTATTTTAACTTCTCTAGACAGCACTTATAAAACAGCTCTACTAAAACAGCACTTTTGCTATAAGCTCAAGTCGAGCCAAACAGGCTCTATATAATAATTGAAGAGAAGCATATATCATCATCTCTTTTGCCCTGGGAAAGAAACAAGTCTCAAAGGCTTTCGTTCTTTCAAGACTCAAAGAAGGAGGAGGTTGAGTTGGGCCGTGATCTGGGTGTACTGGGCCTGTAATTATTATTCAATTCAGGAAGGCGGGGAACAAACAAAATTATACGAGGTCGGTGGTCTTCCCATTTTCTCAATCTTGGGGAAGTTCGTGAAGCTAATGCGGTCTGGTCGCTCAAAATCCAACTGGGGAGCCTTTCAGCTGCTACGATCAGCTCCACTAATAATCAAACTGTTTGTACCAGAAGCAGCGCTGGTGGATGGAACTCTACGGTGGAAACCGCTTGGTGGTCATCTCTGAAATTCGGAGAATTGTGAAGGTATATTGATTAACCAATAGATAAAAATATATAGTTAATAATAAATTCTTTAATAAAATATAAAAAATATAATAGAATTTTCTCAAAGTAAAAAAACAAAAAAAAAAACTCATTTTTGTAGGTCCATTAAGAAGAAAAAATATCAATTAAAAAAATAAATTAAAAATAAAGGAAAATATAAAAATTAAACAAAAAAATAAAAAGGCAAAATGTAAATTAAAAACAACCAGGGGAGGGGGTGTCAGGGTATGTGACATTCCTCAACCAACACCAACCAACACCAACCACCACCACCACCACCAAACAACACAAATGCTCATTTATCCTTTAAAATAAAGGAAAATATAAAAAAATTAAACAAAATATAAAAAAAGAAAATTTAACCACCCCCCCCCCCACAACAAAAAAAAAAAAACAAAAATGCTCATTTATCCTTTAAAATAAAGGAAAATATAAAAAATTTTAACAAAATAAAATAGAAAAAAAGAAAATTAATAACATTATAAATATAAAAAATAAAAGTTAAAAAAAAAGTTTAGTGGGAAGGAAGACAACTAATTGAGGGGATGACATTTGCCCATACTATTTTTTCCTTTACTTTTCAATAGTAGTATAAAAATATAGATATAGAAATATAGATGTAAAAACAAGAATTAAGAAAGCCAAAAACTCCTAAGCAAAATTCATTATCCTCGTCGTAATTAGAAAATTGTTTTGTTATTACTTATTTTGAAGGTAAGCAAATACCAAGTACTCAAATTAAAAAGGAAGATTATTTGTGAACATGATGAACTTTTATAAAACTCAGATTACTAGGATCATCTTTTCTTTTCTTTATAGCAAGTTTATTTATAGTAGCTCAATTACTCAAAATCAGTATCTCTATTTGAGGAATGGCAGACCAATCATCAAAGCCTTTTACCCAAACGAAGGGGTAATTCTGACCAGCTAATGTTCCACAACAGTTAAAACTTAATGGCAGACGCAGCAACTTAAAACAAGGGATTTTATAAAAGCTCAGCCCAATTAAAGTAGGCAAATGAAAATCGAAATTTGGAGACGGTAAAATTTGGGTCACTTCGACATCTTCTCTATCAACAAGTCCAGTCCAACGTATAGGATTATAGCTGCTTTTACTTTCTTCAATGTTTATCTCTCACTTTGTAATAATTATATAAATACTTTTCAATTATTAGCCAAATCAACAACTCATGGAAGATTACAATGTTTCGTGATTTTGGCTATGATTCATCTCACATCCAAAACTACAAATTTATAAGAGGTCGGTGGCCTTTCGATTATCTTAATTTCGGGGAAGGTCCTGAAGCTAATGTGGCCCAAAGTCGAAGTCCTCTTGCTCAAAGTTCAAAACCAATTGCTGGACTCTTTCTACTGCTATACGATCAGCTTCATTAACAGCCAACCTAGCTGCACCAGAACCAACGCTGATGAATGAGCCTCTACACCGGAAACAGCTTGGTGGTCATCTCTGCATTGTTTCCTTTGATTTGGCAGATGAGAAATTCGGAGAGGCCATCTTCCCTAAATCCTGCTGATGGCAACAAATGCGAAGGTAATGGGGTAAGCCAACTGTGAGAATGTGTGTGTGTGTGTAGGTTGGAGTGTATTGACACTTGAATCTATCTATGGCTAATGAAGCAGTGCGGCATTGAAGAATCTTGGACCAACTTGTTCTGCATCTCGTCTTGTTCTCGATTCTGAAGTGAATGCCAACAAGTCTAGCTTGGTCCGCGTATTATGATGAAGTTCTGCTGCTGAAATCAACAACAAATGGGATTACGTACAATTCTAATTTGACCAGTTGTCATAATAATAGGCAGATAACCATTCAGTAAATGTAAGGTATCTTTAATAAAGACTACACGAAGATAAATCATATTCAAAGCATTTATCAAGAGTTCGTTTGAGCGGGATGGAGAATTGAATATTTACATACAAACATAAAACCAGAACAGATTTTCAAAACAGGATACAAACACCAAAAACAGAGTTCCTTCAAAACAGAATAAATGCAAAAACAAAAGGCAGAGTTCGGACAGAGACCTGGAGCTTTAGCAATCCCAGCAGCCAAAACCATAACTCGACCTTCCCTTTTGTTGACAAGATCAAATCATCAAACTTTCTTATCTTGGAGACTAGAGAAATCTACCTCTTGGGATCTTCAACCCATCCATCTGAAAGGAAAACCTCAAGTGCTCGCATGATAGCTAAGCACATCTTTTGAAGATGTATAACCCAACAAAATTGCCCACGACTGAGTAACGCCAGCTATCGATGCAATCTTCAACAAATAAAAACCATAACTGCCGCCAGTATGGATTTATGTAAAGGACAGCAAAAATCACCAACAAGACAACTACGTAGGCAACAAGAAAGCTCACACAAAAAACATATTCGTCCAGCAAACCGCCTCCTCCCTCTTCATCTGATGCAGTTGATACCTTTGATGGCAAATCAGTTTTGCAGCAAATGTTATGCAATGGAGGTCCACAAAGAAGAGGGTTTCCCTCATAACTGCTCTCATTAAAGGTCCCAAACTGAGCTTTAGGTTCCGGAGTGGTACCCGATAAGTTGTTGTGTGCCACGCTGAAAACCTCTAGAGAGTTCAACTCCACCAGTTGTTTGGGGATTTCACCAGCCAAGTTGTTGTAGGAAAGGTCCATACTTTCAATCTGTTTTAGATTTGAAAACGACAAGGGTATAACTCCGGTCAAATTGTTGTGCGAGAAGTTCAATGAATGGATTTCACTCAAGTTTCCCAATTCGAGTGGGATGTGACCAGTTAAGTTGTTGCAAGAGAAGTCAATCCCCGACATGTAATCAAGAATGCTGCCCCCGTATAAGTACGAGCCACTCTTTGTTGAAAATTCTACCCATTCTTCCATGTAGCTTTCAGGATAATCACTCGATGCATCATAGTATGTCCTTTCCATTCCAATGTATTTTGATACTTCCTTCTCTAAAGGTGATATATAGTATAAGGCATTGATAGAAGATTTGTCATACTCTGATCTAAGAGTTAAATTTCCCAAACAAGAAGGAATAGGACCGGAGAACATATTATGAGAAAGATCTATGATGCTCAATGAATACAACTTGCATAACTGAACCGGAATTTCCCCATCTAGGTTATTAGCTTTCAAAAGGAGGACACTTAATGCTGAAAGTGTGCCAATCCATTCTGGAATGTTACCAGTCAAGTTGTTTTCACTAAGATCTAAGGTTACCAATGAAGAGCTGTTAAAAAAACCCTGTTTCAGTGAACCATTTAGTTTGTTTCTGCTCAAGTGGACATGCCTTATGAGTGGTGGATTGAAACAAGATGGTGTAGAGCCGGATAAATTGTTTTGAGCAAGGTCCAAAAACTCAAGTCCATCCAAGTTGCACAAGTCCATCGAAATGGTACCCTCAAAATGGTTGTTCGACAGAGCCAATCTCTTTAGATATGGCAAATTCCATATCCATCTTGGAATCTTGCCCAACAAACTATTGTTACTTAGATCAATATCACTTAATGACGAATGAGAAATGTCAATACTCTGAATATCGAGCTCAGGTATCTCTCCGACAAAGTTATTCCCATCCAAATATAATTCCCACAAACTATTTGAAAGTATAGTAGGAACAATATTACCGCTCAGGTTGTTATTGGATAGTCTAAGAGTCCACAATGAACTATTCATGGTTAACTCTTTTGGCACCTTTCCAGATAATTGATTGCTTGATAGGTCTAAAGTTAACAAATAGCTCATACCGCCTAAACAAGGAGGGATATTACCTTCAAAGGCATTGTTGGAAAAGAATAACCATTCTAAATGTGGGAAAATCGAACATATATTTGTCGGAATCTGACCTTGTAGATTGTTGTTAGATATGTCAATTACTGACAATAAATTAAGATATGGAAGTGGAGGTAATAGGAGAGGACCCGTTAAAGAATTTCCCATCAAGAGTAGTGTCTCTAATTTTGTGTTGTTCTTTAACAACCAAAATGGGACAGTTCCATTGAGGTTGTTATAGGAAAGATCAACATATCTCAAGTCATGTTGCAAATAAAGGAACTTCGTCAATTCTTCGGTGAGTTTTTGATTTGTTGAACACTTGGCCAAACTGACGATTTTCAATTGGAACTTCGGGACTGAAGTATAAAAGACAGGTTCCATTAATACCAACTGATTTTCTTCACTGAAGAGGATTTTGAGGTCAGTAAGGTTTGAAAGTGATAAGAATAGTAATGGTACTTGAAAGTGATTTTGCGAAAGGGAGAGGAATCTAAGTGATCTGAGATTTGCTAAAGGTGTCAAATTTCCAGTGAACTGATTGCTTGAGATATCTAACACACGAAGAGAAGTCAAGTTGCCCAAACAAGAAGGAAGTTTTCCCTCGAGTCCATTTTCAACGATGTACAACTCTTCAAGCTTCCTTAGATCACACCAACCTATAAAATTTAGAAATTTACAAAAAAAAATTTCCAATAATTAATTACATCAAATTTAGGAGTGAATAGTTCAAAGAAAACTAATAAAGGATTATTTGAAAGATCTTTTCCAAAAGTGACGTTAGAGAAATATCTGTGATCAATAGTACTAACTACTAAGGAAATTGAGGAGAACCAAATTGAGCCATAATTTACCTTGATCAGGCAAGGTACCAGTCAGTCCAGAGTAAGACAAAGACAAAGTTTTAAGCGAAGTCAATAAACCGATTCTTCGCAAAATGTTGGTATTCAAATGAGAAAAATCCAAAAACAATTGCTCCACATGGCTGGACACATTCAACTCTGATCAACGATGAGTAAGGTTAGATTAGAAGTTAATCAATGTACGTTCTTTAGCAATATAAGTAATAAGGATTTACCTTGAGTGCCCTCAATCCTGTTAAAGTAATTCCTTTTTAAATAGAATGTCTTAACATATGAGAATGACTCTATTATTTCTTGTAGTGTTGTAAGGCTTCCGTTGGCAATGACGCCATTCAATTGAAGAACTTCTAACTTTCTCAAACTTTTATTTCCTGCGAGTAAAAAAGCAGCAAATATACATTTTCAGTCTAAAAGATCTAAAAAATTGAACCTAACAAGTCTAAAAGAAAATTAGAAAATTACTTTAATCCATACCTTTATGAGCCAAAAATTTGTTTAGGTCATTATAGCTCATGTCTAGCTCCTCTAAATTGGTAAAGCTGCTAAAGTCTGAGAAAAGAAATGTAAAGGATAAAACTTCATTAAATCATCCATAAACTTGAACTATATATAGTATGTTCTTAAAGTGTATGGTAAAAGGTAAATTTAGTACCTGTCATATCTATTGATCCTTTTAATTGGTTGTAGGATAAATCTAAATATTTCGAATTTGAAAGGCCGGTGAGGGATGTAAATACACTGTTATTAAAGAGATTATCACCCAAATAAAGCTCATCTAAATGCATCAACTTGAACTGTCTCCCGTTATCTACACAAATGATTTTAAATATATAATAATTCCATAAGTAAAAAGGCTTTACACAATATTTTGCCATAAGCGAAAACTTAATTAATAAAGAAAATATGATCGCATACCTCGAGACGATCGAAGGCTTTCAATTTTGTTGGAGCTTAAATCCAACTTCTTCAAATTTATCAAATTATTCAATCCTATCAAAGTTCAATGCAATAATCCTTATATCCATCTGGTTAATAATTTATAATTCCCGTAAAGTACATGAAGATTAAAAAAAAAACGTGCATGTTGATAATTTAACGATTCTAATTAAAAGGAATTTTTTGAAAAAAAAAAAGGGAAGGAGGGGCGGCGGTTAGCTTCACCTTTAATATCTATGGAGCCACACAATTGGTTCTCATTCATATACAAGGACTTAAGACTTGAAAGCCCAGGAGAGAATGCAAATGTGTCATTCCTAAAGAGATTACCACCCAAATAAAGTTCCTCCAAATTTGTGAGCCTTAGTTGTGTTTTATTTCCTGCACAAAATTACTACGATGTTCATATGATCATAACTAGCTATTGGAAAACTTTAATCATTTAAAAACTTAAAATGAATTAATATGCATTTTTTTTTTCACCTTGGTGTTCTGAACGGAGGCTGTCCAGCTTGTTTACACTTAAATCCAACGTCTTCAAGTTTGTTAAATTATTCAATTCTATTCAAGCCCAATATAAAAGTAATTGTAGCATGTAAGTCCAATTAACCATAAAACCAAATAATCAAAAGCTTTCCTAATAATTGTATTTAGTTTGATGGATAAAGTGATAAAGCAATCTTACCTTGAATATGGAGCGTTCCCTCAAAGTTATTGTTCCACAAATATAAAGTCTTTAAAGTTAAGAGACTGTCTATTTGTGAAAGGAGGCTATTGTTCAAAGAGTTCCCACCTAAACTAAGAGTCTCCAAATTACTAAGTCTTGAAAGCTGTTTAAAACCTGATCATTACAAGCATGAAACGAAAAATCTTAATTGTCAAATATCATAATATCTGATCTTCAAACATTTGTATATTTGTTACATTAACTTCACCGTTTGTCTGACTTGATCCTGTGAATCGGTTGTATGAAAGATCTAAATACTTGAGAGATGAAAGCTGAGACAACGATGATAAAATGCTATCGTTGAGGTAATTCTGACTTAAGTCAAGGATCTCCAACGTAGATGATAGCTTTGCAAAACCTGAAAGAGTTGAGTGCTCATTTAGAAGAGTTAGTGGCACTTCATCAAAATAAATAATAGATATAGTATATAATAATTATAACATTATTAAAATTAAAAGGTGATGATGATGCAAACTTGTTCATATATATATATATATATATATATATATGCAAATAGCAGGTGATTCGTGTCTGAAAACTTGCAGTACTGAGAGTAATAAAAAATGAAATTAAGGAAAAGGTGACCTTCATGAATTTCAACGAAACCAGCTATGTTATTGTCTTGCAAATAAAGAGCCTTCAATTCCACAAAGGGAAGAAACAAGGAGACATCGAGATGTAACCGATCGCCTAATCTCGTATTCCTTGTATAATAAAGAGCGAGAGAGATGATATGCCCTGTGGTGGAGTTGCACTCAACCCTTTCCCATTGACAACAATTGGAACCCTTAACCTCCACCCAGTTTTTCAAATAGTGATAAGGATCATTGAAGAAAGGTTTGAGACGCAAGAGAGCAATTCTCTCATCCTCCGAACACGCATTGCTACTAATTAAAAACCACAACAGGCAAGTCACCACCGCTATCCACACCCATTTGAGTTTGGACTCTATCCTCGTCATCTCCATATTTTCAAATCACTCAATTGCTTATTAGCTACTATATTGCTGATAGTTCTATAACCACATGTACTACCTATATATAGACAAGACATGTTGGCATGGAATCGATTCCTATAATTAATTAATTCCTCAAAGTTTACACTTTAATTACCATAATAAATAGAACTTCTCATATATATCTTACGCTCTTGTTAATTTCATTGCATGAGTCTCTAACACATGCATCACATTGCTTTTGCTTTTGCTTTTGTGTATTTTTTTCTATTGAAAGCTTTCATCTACGATGAAAAAATGACTGATTCAAGAATCTCTTTGAATAACCCATAAATTATAAGGTAAAATCATTATAGTATAAGATTAATAGTTTTCATTATGCTGCAAACTAAACAAAAACAAATGACTAACTGACTCAACTTAAGCACTATTATATCTAAAAATCTAGATTTTGGGACTTTATTTTAACTAAACAAAAAAAGAAAGTAAAATAAAATCTAGAATCAAGTCCCTCCTCCCTTGATGATGATGATAGTTAAGGAGGAGGAGGAATAATCATAAAATTAAAAAAGAAAAGTAGAAAATTGAGGAGAAGAAAAGGGAGACGGGGAGAGGGCGGCTAGTTTTTTTTTTTTTTTACTTGCTTTTCACTTATTCATCTGGATCATGCATTGTCTTGCTTTAGTAACAAATATAAAACATAATAAATTCCATTTGAAAAAAATAAGTAATAAATTCGAGTATTTGCTTGAGAATTTTTTTTTAAAAATAACATAAATTCTACCAAAAATCAAAAAGTAAATAATACTATTGTATAAGTAATTAAATGATACTCCAACTTTACTTGAGACGACTTTATATTTTACGGTCAATCACTTGACAATGACTTTGTAATGTGAACGAAAAGTTGTATAAGTTCATTAATTCCTCAGATTCCAAAATTTTCCCTAATCGAGTGTGATTTTAGTTAATAATGATGTCGACTAGCTAGTATTTCATTCGCTTGGCTTTTCAAAGTTTCGAAATTCCAAGAGAGAGAAGAAAGGGAGGAGTAGGAGCTTGACTTTGCCTTGAGTTTCCTACCATTTACGAAGTCTTTAGCATTTACTACACCGATGCTTCTCGTACCTACATACAACCATATATCTTGCTTTTTTTTTTCTATTCGTTTTTACGCTACAGCTTCATTTTATTGGGTAATAAATGGTCTGACTTTTTTTTTGTAAGCAATAATAATGGAGCTCCGAATACATGGATTTAGATTTGGTCTATTTAGTTCTTCTCTGCGTTGTTACTTTCAAGCAGAATTGACGAAACCCAATTGCCCAATTACTTTGAATCTTCGTTTTCCTTTGGAACTGATCTGAAAAACCGAAACATATGTATAGTCCTCAACAGTTAACCACCCATTAATGGCTAATTAAGAGACAACTCCATCCAACTTTTCCACAACTGCAAATACCCATAGAAAAGGATTGATTATTGCATTTCTTATTTTCATTTTTCTTCGTTGCCTTAAAAAACTTTGGATTCAATTCTTGTTAACTTCATCAACCAAATCAAGCACAAGCAGCTTAATTGCTGTTTTTATGTATATGATATCATCAGAAATCTTCACCCCATAGCCATATATAGGAATCATAAATATGATTGAGCAGACTCATCAGGACTGTATCGTATCTTCACCTGTTTTCTTTAATAATTGTTCTCTTTTCTACAAATATACACTGTATGTATTTCCAAATTCTGGACAAACAAAAAATTTAAACTCATAAATTCTATTATGCACGAGTCTATTTTGGATTAAATAATGTAATTTAGTCAACTAAAAGTAGTTGATATGAAGTGTAATTTGAATGTCAAATGATTTGCTTTACAAAGCTACAGCCAGTCAAGTTTGGATCTTGCATGATCAAATTCACAACAACGATAGCAAAAGCGAACATCACATCGTTACTTCAAATCTAAAGAAACGGTCATTTTCTGCATACTATATATAAGTTAATGGGGCGGAAATGGTCCATGGGGGAGTGCGATTTCCATAAACGATGACGACTAATTGTATTTGACTTTCCTAACTCGTGGAAATGGTCCACGGGGGAGTGCGATTTCCATAAACGATGACGACTAATTGTATTTGACTTTCCTAACTTGTGGAAATGGTCCACGGGGGAGTATGTTTCAAAATTCGAAGAGAATGAGGAGAGGAGACCTTGAAACTTGAAAGTGAAACCAATCGTTTCGTATATGTTTTTGCTAGTGAACAGAACATTGGGCACCTTTATAGCGTCAACTTGCAGTATTTTTTGGTCCAGTAAGCGAAAGAATTTTTGAAGGGCCTGCTAGCCCATAACCCATAGCTGTGCGGTATATATTGATCAAAGAGGATGTGGCATATTAACCCAATTTGAGAAGCTAATACCGGGAGTAGCTGCCCTATCCGTAGGATCCTCCATTTATGGGCCTTGGCTTCTTGAAAGCATATTGGCACCAAAAGCTACATAAATGTGACGCTGTTTTCAGATTCATAACGGTCTGCCCTTTGACCCAACTAGTATAATGCTGCCTTTCATCCTTGTCCTATTTCCACATCTCTGCGCTACCCAACTCGGGCAAATTTAGTCATCCTCCAATCTCTTTAACATTCTTATCAAGTTATCATTAGGTGTTATTATGAAATGAAAGCCTCAAACTTCTCAGATGTCGGATCAAATCCTTGAACTCTTGGCCAAAATTCAGAAGAGGTCAAATCCAATAATCCAGAGGGTTAATATCCAATAGGAGGAACAACCCTCTTGGCGTTGTCGAGAGGGTTACGTAAACATATCAATTCCCAATAAAAACGATCTCATCAACAAGAGTCCTTTGTCAGAGCACTTTTGTCATCGTCCAATGTCAGATAGTGGGAGCGAGAATAAAGAAAGCCAAAAACTCCAGGGCAAAATTCATAATCATCGTAAGAAAATTGTTTTGTTATTACTAAGTACTTCAGTAAACAAATACTAGCATGATGAACTTTTATAAAACTCAAATCGCTAGGATCATCTTTTGTTTATTTCTTTTGGGTGAAAATCTTTTATTTATTTATCTTTTGGTTACACATCTTTTATTTTCTTTATTGCGACCTTAGCTTAATCACTCAAAAACCAGTATCTCTCCACTACATCACTATGTTAAACTTAAAAGGATTGAAAGAAGACCAATCATCAAAGCATCTTAAGCCCAAATGAAGGGGTTGATTCTGACCAAGCAATGTTCCATTCCAGGCCAATTGAAGTTAGTTGAATTGGTGAGATTTTAAACTTTTGTTTGAAAGGTTTGAGGTTTGAGCCGGATTAATAGTTCTCGTTGGTGGATGATCTGTAAATAGTATTATCAATTTTCTCTGAGACTTGTGACATGTCCTGATCTTAGATTATGACAGTCTCCTTTCACCTAAACTTTTGTTTAACCAATAAAAAAAGTTTCATTCCACAAGAGTTAAAAGTGACAGACGCAGCAAATTCGGGAAGTGCTTTTGAACTGAAACTGATTCAGTTTGACTTTACATGTCATAGATAGTACTACTATCTTGCATCAGTATCCATAATATCTTTATTTTCGATTCTTCACAAACAAAATCAAAACAAAATAAACCCATTTTAATTTTTAACTGCTTCTTTAATTGTCCGTCACCAAGACACCAACTCATCTCCTTTTTCACAACTCTCTCTGTCTCTCTCTTCGTTTTCTTCTCTGTTTTTCCAGAGTTTTCTGCATTTGGTAAGGTCTCTGGCCTCCTGGGTTCTTGTCTTCTTTAAGGAACATGCCCCGGGCTGGTGATCAAGCCAGTAACAATGCCGACGCTGATAAGATAAGTATCACCGTAGAGGGTCAGGTGCATTTCTTGCTCCCTAATTCTCCTTTTTATGTCAAGTCTCTTTTCTCGTTAGTTTTTGAAAATTCTTTATACTCGAACACCTTGTGTCCTTCGCTTATGAATAACTATATACCTTGTTTCGTTGAGCTATATTATTTTTTTTATACTAGAAATTGGTTTTTTTTTTTTCTGTTTAAAATGCATCTTTGTTTTACCTTTTAAGTGATCTTTGAGATCTTTAGAGTATAGTAGTAGAAGCTGCTTTTTTCGCTTTTGGGTTTTACTTGTTACATGAAAATGTTTTCATGTAGTGAGTGCATGCGTGCTCTGATGGCTCTCCAAGAAAATATTAGATAATTAAAATTGTTGCTCAGTGGGTTTTTTGTAATGCCAGGATTCCACTTAGGCTCGGAATTCATCCCACATTTTGGTTCAACTAGGATGCATATCTTGTTAGACATAAACTGATAAGTGGTTTATTTATTAGAGGAAATGAAATTTTCAACAAGAAGCTCAGTGATCAATGTGATCTGATTGTTAAAATTGTGTATTTAGAGAGTCCCAGTAGTTATGTAAGTCGAGGGAGCTAAATGAAGTGAATTTCATTGGTATATGATGATAAATTAAAGGTAGGGCCAAAGTTTTGACACTACATTGCTCCAATAAGGAAATATGTGGGGTATAATGAACACCTTGGTGTCTGGATTAGAAAAGCTTGATGATATTGCAAAGGTGGTGATTGCTATATGGACCATTGATTGTGAAAACTGAAAATTAAGGGCAATGATTTAATTTTATTAAAGTGTTGAGAGCTTGGAAAGAAGTTTGATCTGGCGGTTGCATTTCTTTTGATAGAATATGGAAATGCATGTTCACCAGGTGGCACAAGCACATTACATACTGATGGATTTGTGGTCGATTAAAATTTTTTTATTTTTGTCAAATAAGAAAACAAGAAAAATGTCAGATTCTATGTCAGTTTTTGTTCCAGAATTTGCTCAGTTTGTACCTTCGGAATTTTTCTAGTCCGTTATGATTAGCAATCCTTTCTAATGTGGATGAATATTTTCTTTGATGTTGCATCTAATACATAACTTTGCCATTTTGTTGATATTGTTACTCAGTGTGCTGTTGTACTTCATTCTTTGGCATCTCTGAACATAATATTCTGCCTTTTAACTCTCTCTTCCTTCTATGTGTTTGTGTTTTGTAGGATGGGACTAAGGTGGTCTATAAGATTTTGCGCAAGGCCAAGTTAACCAAGCTCATGCATGCATACTGTCAAAAGAAGCAATTGGACTATCGGGCTGCACGATTTTTACTCGATGGTCATCGTATTTATGGGAAATATAGTGCAGATAAGGTATCTTTTTGCCTCTTTTCCTCTCCCCAGTCTGTTACATTCTATGCATGGAACTTTCTTTCAACAATACGTTGCGATTAGAAAACCATTCGATGAACTGTTAGTCAGTATGTCTTTTGAAATTCTCATCAGGTGAAGAACTTCCTAGGCAGTCCCTCTAGAGATCCCTGTTGGCTTTCTGCTGAATCACACTAAAATGTGTAGGGGAACCCTGCAATCCTAGAGTCTGTTGGATACAAGTATTCTTGATGTTGATGATTATTTATTTACTATTTGTTTAAGCAAACACAGGAAAAATTTATATTTTCACCTTTATATCTCAGCGTTTATCTTTTGCTTTATGAAATTCCAGCAACTTCAACATGGTTATGATGGGTTTTAACTGCAAATCTTATTCTGAAGCTAAATTTGGAAGATGGAGCTGAACTTTATTGTGTGTTTCGTCACCTACATGGAGGCGGCTTCTATATATGATGCCGAATACTACATGGGTTTTCACCTTATTGTACCAGCTGATCCTCCTTGAAGATAACAGTAGGCAGTAGCTGACTGATAGACCAATATCTGAGGGAAGTTTAATTAGTTGAAGTATGGTCAATTTTGTAATGATCGATGTTGTATTGTTGTTCCATTTTGCTTTTTATATTGGTCCTGATCTGAACTTATGTTGCTAAACGCTATGGTTTATTGAACCTTTGAACTCTTGTGTGCATCTCCATTCAATCTCTTGGACCCATACTTAATGAAGAATGGTTAAAACTTAGAACAACTGTTCCATTTATTACTGTTCTTTCGGACATATATTGGTCCTAAAAACTGCTGGTACTGTGAACTTTTAACTTTTCCTACGGGGAAGGCAAAAAGTGTTGGAATCTGATTGCGAAAATAAAAGGACCTTCATCCGTAAGTTGGGTTTTACTGAGAAAAGAAAACGAGAGCTATATTGGACTTGGATCTAAATTTAAGGACTGGAGCAGAGTTTTGGGCTTTAGCTCTTCGAAGAAAGGGTCCATACTCCAGACTCATCAGGTGAAAGCACGAAATATAACAAAACCGGCTTATGCCAGCGATTCTCCGGCCTTTTTAGGGTCTTATGGGCTAGCCCAACACCGCTTATCTTTTTCAGAGTATCATTTTCTTGAAAAATGGGAAAATAACACATCGACATTGCGTTGTGCGCATACATGTGCCTGCTTCAGCTTGTCGATCAGTACAACATTACGAGACATAAAGCAGATGCTTCCGCTGAGGCATTTGAAACCATTAATCAGGTCCCTACATGTCTTGTAATGGCTCGGACGTGCCCCTTCCTCTTTCAAATTTTCAACCGGTGTTAAGTTTTGTTCCTCTAACTCGTTTGTTTGTTCTGGTGCAAGAAATCTGAATCAATCAAGTTGCCTTGCCTATGCCGATTGACCCTCCTTAAAATCAGCGCCATGGATTGGAAGAAAGAATTATTTGAGTCTATGTAAAGGACTGGATATACCGCAAATTGAAGTTGCCGTAGGCCATACAATTTGTTATTTCTGATCAATTTGGTTCTAATACATGAAATTCAATATCTGATCACCAGAAAGAACCCCATCTATTTATTTTTATCATATTGGCCATCAGTGAAAATATTTTGTGTTGATGCCCATATACATAAATAAAAACATAGATATAAAAAGAAACAGGATACATGAGCTTGGAAATGCTTGATAATATACCCTTCAAAAACGGATCAGGCAGTGTGGTAGTTTTGTTTATTACGGGTCAAAAACAATTCTGCTTCATGCCTGAGCAAAACAAAACATGAACTCAAGATAAAGCATAGTCCCGGAGCTAGCTCTGAATATGAACCTTGTTTCTAATGTACTTCTATACTTCCATCAGTGTACAAAGCTGCTGAAGTCTTCATGTTTGTCTTTTTGATCCTTAAGTTTTCACTCATCAGATACCCAATAAAATGTAATATAGTATTGTGATTGGCAGAGAGACAATCATGCCGAATATGACCCTGCAAATTTGCAAAAAAGAAATGTACTTAGTCTTATCCCCCACAGTGAAAAGGGAAATGAAACTTTACTGCATTTTGAACTGATTTGTGATGCAACTTACGCGGTGCTTAATACATCAGGATGCAAATTATACTCCCTAGCAAATACAAAGGGGACAATTCCTTGAGGCAACGCTGCTTGTACAATAGACAACTTTAAGGTGGTGCCTCTAAGGCCTACTGCAACAGATGCTATTGCCATTAGTGCCGGTCCTGCGAAAAACCTAGCAAGCATCCCATAGATAGCCAGCTTCTTTCCACAGGCTATGATCCTTGGTTGCAAAGCCATGAACAGTCCTTGTATAATGAAGAAATTTCGGTTTTAGTAACGGTGTTAAATTACACAGTAACTTAATGAAAGTAATCAAGTATACAAAAAGCAAGAACCAGAAGACAAATAGATCTTACCAAGGCTAAACATGGCCATGCCAAGACCCGCACTTGACAATATTGTGACTGAATTTTCCATTAGCTGGGGCCTTTTTATATTCCATCTGTTAAAAGAGGAGTAAGCAAGGATAAAAGGTAATTGGTTAATAAAGACGGGTGATCAACTAGAAACTGAGTAACCGAGTTCTGAAATAACCTGCAGGA
This sequence comes from Microcos paniculata, assembly GCA_030664755.1. NCBI lineage: Eukaryota > Viridiplantae > Streptophyta > Magnoliopsida > Malvales > Malvaceae > Microcos > Microcos paniculata. Next base: position 5,953,176 of record CP131462.1, on the reverse strand, counting down.
GATCAAAGCCCAGCTTAGACCCAGTAAACTTGAATAAGAATTAGGGTTCCTCACAAGCTTGAACCAGACTTTTCTCAATATTTTCAAGAGCACTGCTGATGAAAGCGAAGATGGGATGCTAGCATCTCTGACAATTTGGTTTTCATTTGCAACTACCTTTCCACCGCTTTCTTCACTTTGACCAGCTTGCATTGTCTGCTCACAATTACCTGTCCCATCTCGATATCGGACATCAGAACAACTTACATCGAAGCTGAAAGAAAAATATCTGGATTAACATGAACAATGCGGTGTTAATGACTTGCCTGGAGAGATGCAACATCCACATCTCCAAATGAATAAATGGAGCTCTTTGCCCTCTCCCTCGACGGAAGCTGCAACCATAGGCTTGAACCGCTGAGATTGATCAGGTGCAATCTTGTTAACATTCTGAGCTGTCTGTTGGTTAGATGGTGTCGTGGCAATAACATTGATGACTTCATCTTCACTGCCGGAGTTTCCACCAAGCTTTTCCCCAGCTGCTTTCAAATTTTCCTTTTCTTTGTCAAAGTGACGATTTCTACTTTCCTTTAAGCTGCTAAAGACAGAAGTTTTTGTTTCTCTATATTCAAACAAAAATAGTAATAAAGTATACCAGATTATGCATTGCAATACCACAACTTGAATCATTAGGTACTCCTTGTCATCCCCATACATGGATTTCAGGAGGGGAATCCCCATGACGAGGGTGTTTGGGAGAGTGGAGAGAGAGAAAAGGGTGATGGACCAGTCCAAACTCCCACTTTTCGAGAAATTTGCCCAACAAACCAATACAAACAATATCAAAATCTTTGACACTCCATCAGCAGCAAGGAAAAGGAGGTCCATTTTGTACGGATTTATCCGAGAAACAAACTCGAAGGAGAGAAGTGGAACAGCAAAGATTGCAACAAACCTGTTGATGCCTGCACATTGTTCTGGAGTGAATATGTTCCACCATTTCACAGAAGCATAAGCCAAGAACATGGTGACATAAAGAGGCACAACAGCAGTCAAGACGCTGTACAAGTCGTTGATGCCAATCATTGTTTTCTGCTTCACTTATCTCTTCAGTGTATTTTTTGCCTCTGGCATGAAAGTGCAATGAAGTGCTTCGAGCTTTAAAGACAATAAGGAGAAAGGAATGGAATATTTTTCTACTCCGAACAATCTCTTGCACAGGGAAGTTTAGAACCTGAACCCCCCAGCTCCAGATTACAAACTCCTTCTCAAGTCTCTGCAGATTCTAAGGTTAATATAACCAGTTTCCTGAGTTGATATGTACCACTAGATTTTTGAGATACTATTAGACTGGGAAAGGACTTTTTACCCCAGTGTTTTGAGCACAAGAGTTCCTTTGTCTGAGATGTTGTATGCAGCAAGCGTGCTGCTTTTATCACTAAAGACAAACTAATTTATCAAGTTGAAAGTTACTGGCAAGAGTTCTTTTTACTTGATCAACTGAGAATTGACAAGCAGCAATCAAGTAAAAGAGGGTGAAGGATAATCTTTAGCTTACTAAACATTCGATCTTAAATCCCCTGAATTATCGCCCCGACACTCTTAATATAATAATACTGACGAATCCAAAACCGATACTTCTCCATGGGTGAAGGATCGAGGTAACATAGGATTTTTCCGTAGCCAGTAGAAATAAAATTCGTATCCTGGGTTAACGAAGCATCCTCCATCATGTCTCCTGTTTTACGCAATGAGGTGACTTGTGATGTGAGTATGCCTGGACACCCGAGACAGTAAAGTTTTAAGAACAGTTTGCCTTGAAGACTTTGATTCAAAGATTCAAGGAAAAGACGAAAATCAGAAATAAATATGAAGGGAGCGCATAGATCGATAGGAACCTATGCATTTCATGCATGCAGGGTTGGTATCGAGCAAACGCATGTGAAATTCAACGGAATGGCTCAATAAAACACATGGCCCCATCATGATGCTGTCTCCTCTTTCTTTTTTTTGTCTTCTCTCATGTCATAATCTTTAGAACAATACCTCACAGTTTATGAGAAGGCTTCGTAATTTTTTCTCCGCCAGTCAATAAAAACTCAATTATTTGAAGCAGAATATTTCTTGGTCCCCAAAACATGTACAGAACAAAATCATATGGTATCAGATTTTAATGCTGAGGATAACTATACTGAACTATAATTAAATTTAACAGTAAATGCGAGACATGGAACAACAGGAGGGTTTAAAATAGTTTTATCTCAATTCTTACAGCTAAGGACAAGTACAAAGACTCTGGTTTCAGTTTTACTACTCAGAAATGTGTTCAAAGCCTACACCCCTTTTCTGACATTATCTGGCAATAGCTGTTTGAGCAATCAGACATGAACAAAGGTAAGTTACCGCCACAGGAAGTTTATCATGGTAGAAAAGGCTCTTAGGGGTAAAAAATTCACAGTAGTTTGATTAGTTAAGCTGTCTTGTTCTGTTCATGGTGGTTACTTGGACAAGAAGTGCTACCAGGGTGCATAGAGAGCTGTTCACCTTATAAGTTATAAATGAGGATGTTACAAAAAAAATTGATACTTTAAACATCATTGAAGAAATCATTTTACGATAACCAGTACTTACACAGTATATCTCAGCTGAACTCATTGAAGGTTAAAATTCTATACCTTTCAGTCATCTGTATTGAAAGCAGATTAAACTCTGCTTATTTTGGGTTTTTTTAGAAATCAAACCTCTTGTTATCCAAAAAGGAATTCTACAATGGTCCTATAAAAAAAAATGGGTTTCAGGTTGGTTAAATAGATCTTAAAATAATTACTTTGATAAGAGAGTTTTACTACTGAAATCAGCATAATAGAATTACTCATAAATACAATAAGCAAGCTGGAAAACATAACATTAAAAGGGGTTGTTGAAATGCTTACAAAGGATATGCTCAATCTATTTCCTTTGTGTTTCTTTCTAGAGGCTAAGAAATATTCAAGGCCCTCATGGACCAGGAGCATTTCTTTGAAGGGCAGAGAGTTGCTTTTAAAGAGATTCTGAGATTTAATGGTGATAAAGGAAGAATATGGGACACTTGATCTGTTTCTGTTCTCTCTTCCGGTACGTGTATCAAGCTAAAGTTCCATGGTAGCAGATAATATTTCCTACATACTTTCCATGATCATCAATCCAATAACCAAGGCATGGAAATGGAATCTTGTCCCAACTGCCTCTTAAAAACAGAACAGCATAAAAAGGCAGAACATGTTTTCTATGGCAAGCATGCAAAATAGAATTCTATCAGCATATGATCCATGTAAGCACCGTTGAGTCTTAAAAACGCTCTAATTTTTCTTTTTCTTTTGGCAAGAATCACTTCCTCGACATAATTTAGATTTTTTTTCCTCCCATTTTGGATGGTATGATGTCCAGCCCGAGGGTGGTCAGCTCCTAAGTTTAAACTCAAATACATAGAGATAAATTCTGGATTACCTTCCATTCTTTAATCGCATCAAGATGCTAGGCTATTCTTTTCTGTTGTCTATAGGAAACTCTACTCAGGTTATTTTAACATCTTAACCTGTCCATGAAGAAGGCTACCTATTGTTATAGGTACAGGCTCACTTTGAAGAGCTGTCTTGGCTAATATGAAATCGACTTCATTGTATCTTATGAACTTGCTGGCAAAGTTACATTTGGTATGGAGAACATCGAGCTTAATGCGAATCAACATTAATTATTTTACTCTAATAGCATCGATACATAGTGAATCACACAACAGAAGTTCTTGAAGTAGTCTCATGAATCTTACCTAGGTTGGTCTAGGACAGAACCTCTTCCAAAAGTAGGTTAAATACATTTCAACATCCAGCTACCGGACAAGTAGAGCATTTGTTTGAAACTTTTCCATGAGAAGAATCTGAGTCAGATAACCTCATAAGTCATAACTACCTCCATCCACATGTAGCATGGCATCAATTTCACCTCCATCTTCCAATCCAAGCTGCACATAATATACTATTAAACATCAAAGAAAAATTTAAAATAACGTAGAAAAACTACAAGATCAGTTCTAGATAATTGGACTATATCAGCAATTAGAAAGGCCAAATCTCAAGGTCGAAAGGGGAGACCAGGGACAATGTCAAGTTCTCTTTCCCACACATTTGATCACCACTAAGAGAAATCTTGAAGCAAGCGTATAAAACACTATCATTGCTAGTAGTATATTTTTTTGACATTTATCAACAGGGACATTCACTTATAAAGGAATCTCAGATAATATAAAAGAATCTCAGACTACGATGGAAGTCAAGAAGTATTGGCACTAGTACTTCTTCAGGAGTCTTGTTATCAGCAAAACGACGACCATCAATCAAGAATTGAACGGTTCCATAATCCAGAAAACGTCGATGGCAGTAAGCAGTCAAAAGCTTCTTTATTTTGGTGCTACGTCTGATCTTGAAAACAATTTCATTTCCATCCTGAAATCGGAAACAGGTCAGAAAGCATGATCAAGTAGGTGAAGCCAGAGTCAAAACCTGGAAATATTAAAGTCTGAACTTGAACCATGAGAGAACGCAGATATAATGATGATTTACTTGTAAGCTGAATTAATCCAACAAACAAAGATAAAGAGAGAGAGAGCAATGGACCTGGCTTATGACAACGAGACTGATGGGAGAAGAAGGATCAGCGGCTTTGTTAGAAGACATTTTAATTTCTTTCCTCAGAAACCTTAGAAAACACCCAGACAGGAATTTGCTTTACAATGTACTATTTAATTATGGGCTTTTCTCTCTCTCCTTGGAGAGTCTATATTCAAATTTGCAAGTCGAACTTCCCAAGGCCATCCAGAACGTTATAGTTTTCCAAAAAAAAAAAAAAGAATTGATGAGTAATAGTTGGAAAAATGAAAATTGCAGGAAAAGTTGCTTCGGAAGTTGAAGCCAATTAAAGGAGTGGTCTTCTCATTCTACTGGAGATTGTTCTCACAACCAAGACAGCACAGAACCAAACTGACCAGGTATCGTTAATTAATGCAAGTCAGTGAAGTCATTGTAGTTTAGAATTTAGAGTTTAGAGTTTAGAGTTTAGACTTCACTTCCTTGCTATAGTTTCTTTCATACCCATGTACTTGTATCTTTTATTTGCTGCTTTGGTCCTCCTTCGCATTTCATCATTATCGGTAATTTTTCTTTATTATGTGTTTTTTTCCTTTTTTAATTACGAAATTCCTCCTGGTCAAACTGGCTAAAAGTACGAATGCACATTTTCTATATTAATTAGTGTGTTTGTCAAAAATTTAAATTATGTTTTAAAAAATAATAAAGCAGGATTTAATTGTCTTAAAATAATAATTTTGAGAAGATTAATTGTCTTAAAATAATAATTTAAGGGATTAATTGTCTCAAATAAAAGTTTAAGGGCCAATTTATATATTTGTATAAAATTCAAGAGCCAAGTTGGGTATTTAGTCAAAAATAAATCTATAAATTTAAGTAATACTCCCTTCATCCTTATATATTTGTTTTCTATTGACTTTTATAAAATTTAAAAAAAAGCAATTGATTTATATTGAATTATTTTGTAATCTTTGATGTTTGTAAGTATTTTTTAGATTTTGTGTAATGACGTGACAGTAATAAAAAAAAAGAAAGAGTAAATTTAAAAATTAAAATTTATTAATTATTTATTTATAATAAAAACAAACAAATTAGACTTCTCAATAAAAAAAATAGATGAACAAAATGGGAGGGGAGGGAACAAGTATAATAAGTTTCAAAATCATATGCACCAACAAAGAAAGTCGACTGTTCATATGCGTTCTTGTATATGAAAATTCCTTCAATTTAAAAAAAAGTTAAATGATCAAGATTCAAGAGCCCTTTTTCCCCGTTAGGCCAACCCGATTTTTGATAGAAGAAGATTATAATTTCCGGAAATATTTCTCTTGCGGACATGATTGAACCAATCTTCAATCTGATGATTTTTTCTTTCTTTTTCTGATGATAAACTTGACAATGGCCAAAATGGTCCTCTTTCTATGAAATACAGATGTTACTACTGGCTTCCAAAATGGTCCTCTTTCTATGAAATACAGATGTTACTGCTGGCCTCCACCTGACTGGCTCCAAGCATACAGGCAATAACCACAACCCCAAAAAGATTCTGGATAAGGAACGAGGTCACCTAATTGGGATTTACCCAATCTCAAGCTTGACTAGTGCTTCAATGAGAGCTGTTCAGGCACCTGAAATCTAGTCATATTTGGGTATTCTTGCTTACTTATTGCTTCTTACGGCAATTTAACTTAGACCAAGCTACAAGAAGAACCCTTCATTTAAGTAAGGCAAGTTGCTGAAGATGTCTTCCAGAACAGACAGCAACATTGCATCTTCAATGCCATTAACCAGATGTCCAAAAGCCTCAACCCGTTGCTTAAGCTCCTCAAACATAACATCAGGATCATGTTGCATTGTCCGAAGGACATCTCTGCAAGACTGGCCTGGCGTAGCAATTGTCAGTGCAAATCCTTCTGACTCACTACTTTATGATGACGCCTGAACAACACTGGGAATGCCAAGCAAATCGTGAAATCCTCCGAGTGCCTCCTCGTAAGCACCTGCCAAGAACATTCCCAAGTAATATTGATTCTCATTGCCTCTCAATTCATGCAATGGCAAGCTCAATTCATGCAATGGCAATCTTTCCATCACTTTCACAAGTTAGATCTAGTAGAATCCCCTTAACTGTTGGCTTTTGGTAAAGTCGATGAATTGGGACTATAGGGAACAGCTGCCCTATAGCCCAAAAATCTGGAACAGAGGTGAAGACTGAAAGATTCACTAGGTAAGTATGAACTAATTCAGAAACATGCTCTGTTGCCTTTGAGACCATGTCATGTAACTCATCAATAATGGCAAGCTGTTCAATATTCATTTTGAACCTTCCTTGAACTGATCCAAGCAACGCTGCTTCAACTTATTTGCATAAAGTAGATATTCTTGGAGACCATAACCAACAGAAACATCAGAATTACTTGATTTCGATCCATCATAATCGATGCCAAGACCACCTCCAATGGCAATCAACTGCATGCATGCCCCAAGACGAACCAATTCACAATAGATTTGAGTGGCCTCAACTATTCCATCTGCTAACAATGAGATTGAAGGAATCTCGGATCCAATATGAAAATGCAGCAAACTTAGGCAATTCAGCATCCCTTCTTTTTCAAGTCTCTTCACAACATTTAAAACTTGCCTTGGAGTTAGTCCAAACTTCCCTTTCTCATCCGAAGTTGATCCGAAATGACCATCATGCTTTGTCCTTAACTTTGCTCGCAAACCAATAACAGGAGATATACAAAGTTTTGTGCTTAAATTAATAACTAAATCCAGCTCTTCCATTTGTTCGAGAACAATCACCACGTTAAAAGCAAGCTTGCGATCAAAGCAAGTAAAATATAATCCTTATCCTTAAAGCCATTGCAAATTAAAAGAGCTTCAGGATGCCCCTTACATAAACAATTCATGGCCAAAAGTAGCTCAGGCTTGGAACCGACTTCCAGGCCAAATCGAATAGGGTATCCGAATCTCACAATATCTTCCACAATATACCAGTCCTGGTTACTTTTCACAGCATAAACACCTTGGTAACGAGACCTATAATTGCAAGAGCTGATGGAGGACTCGAAAGCAGATTGAAGGGACTCCAGGCGGTTCTTCAAAATTCCAGGCAGGCGAATTATCAGAGGAAGCTGTAATCCAAGGCCACCTGACGACTTGCTGTCCGAAACTTTCTTCACCACCTTCAGCAAATCAATCTCCTCTTGATCAGTCGATGTGATGTTGGGGCCTTTAGGACGGATAGAAATATTGCCAGAAGAGTTGACTGAGAAGTAAGGAGTACCCCATCTCTCAATCTTGTAAAGAAGAGATGAGAGAGATGGAGACCAATGGGAACAATCCATCGTGTTGGAGTTCGACTTGGCTTGAAGTTCTTGCATGTTTTAAAAACCTATTATAAAACATTTATATGTTGCAGAATCAAACAAAGAGAAAGTAGAATAACTCTGATAAAGCAAATATTGAGACAACAGGAACTGAGAAATCTTCTTGAAAAAAGAGAAAATCTGAAGAGACAAAAGTGCGGAAGACAAATCACTTAACTATGCCAAGTTATTTGGGCGAGGTAGATAAAATAACCACTAAATTTTTAATTGGACTCTGACCCCAGGAAAAAAATCAATCAGAAACTGTAAGGTAGCCTTTTTTTTTTCTTTATATAAGTTTTTCAATTAAAGTGTTATTAAAGCTTTTTTCACTTTACGGAAAATTTATATTCTTTTTTGAGGTTTACTTAACAAGCCAGATATATATACTCCACATTGTAATTTCTGAACACCATTGATTTTTTTAATACCATATATGAATTTGATCTAATTCTAACAATTTACCAAATTCAAACCTAAAATTGCATGAACAAATTAATTGTTTAAACAAATATAGAAATAAGAAATATTCCAATTAAATCAAACTCTTCTTATGGCCAAAAAACAAAAATCAAACTCTTCCAAGAACGAAATTAAAATTATTTGCCCATTTTGGTGCATCTGATTTTCAGAGTTTTTTTTTTTTTGTTTTTTTAAATATTGTTGCCTCTTCAGCTTAGATTGGGTTTTATTTAATTATCTCACGTCTTACTTCTCAGTTACCGTGCGATGATCATTATTCATCATTACCTAGTAGAAATTTCTCGTGTGCGCGTGTCTGGGGTGTCTAATTTCCCTTTGTTTGCATCTCAATTCGGGTTAGTTGCTCGATAATCAATGACCAATTCACTTTCCGACAGACTGATTAATGGAATTATTTACTGGATTTTCCTGCCATATAAAGAGATTATACGTTGCTCAAATGGTTGAGGTTACGAGTTAATCTTCATTTTCTTCTTAATGCTGATTATGGGAATTAATTGAATGTTGCACACAAATCTCCTTTTTCCGATTTCCACCCCATTTTTTCAGAAGAAAATTAAGACCACAAGCATAAAAAATCTAGTGTTCCACATGCACTAGCATATGAATAAGCTCAAAATTTTTGACATTACAAAGAATCCACAGTATGATTATGTCAGTATAAAATTACTTATCCAATTAGCTTTTACGTAAAGAATATGGACTACAATCTCTTAACGCATATGGTTTTAGGGACTAAACCAAGTCATGTACCTTACAACTACAAGTTTGCAAAGAGCACCCAAATAATGGGGGGCAAATTAAACGAATGCCAACGACCGGTGATACAAATGAGACCAGCTTATACCCTATGTATGCTACTTACAAACTTGCACAGCTAGAGTCTCAAGCTGGTAGTTGGAGCTTTACATTGTTCTTCCAGCTGCAACCACAGAAAGATAATCAGATTAATTACAACAATCAACATAACTGTGAAGTGCTTTCAGAGTGATAGAGGTGCTTACCTCTGGAAGTAATAGTAGAAGAAATCAGCATAGAGCACTGTCTGGACAAGCCCTGATGTCCAAGCTGCGAGCGAGCATATAAACAAGGGTTAAGAGATAAGATAATATAACATGAAACATGCCAAATGCATGCACAGATTTATATCACTACAAACATTCTTCATACATCTATATGAGCACTAGCACATGGTGAGGGAAAAGGGGAGGCATACAGGGAAAGGGGAGAGGGGGTGGTGAGAGAGAGAGAGAGAGAGAGTCATACTTATCCAGTGGACAAAGTGCACCTCAGTAAAATACCGATAAATCCAGTTCAAAATGTAGAATGCTCGGTATGCACTGCAATTCAGGAATTATATTAGCCCTCAACCAAGCGTAAGACATCAAAATTTTAGATAACAAGACAAATATCGGTGTCCAAATCAAGGTGCTAAATGAAGGCAACATGTCAAATTCTCCAAGAGATTTACGCAGCACTATGGTATTGAAGTTTAAGGTATCTCATGCAACTCAAAATACAAAGTAAAATATGGTAGTGATCAGAGATGAAAGCAAAGGTAGTTTGGTTCATAGGGTGTATCAAAGATAATACTGAAGAACACTGTCACATTTGAGTGCAAAGTTTAAGATCGACATTGATCCAAATTGTCAGACAGGCTTACTCTCTTTAGAGAAGTAAAAATGTGCATGTAAAAGGTTATACTGTAATCCCGTCGTTGGTTCTCACCCTAGCCTAATCTCTAATGGCCTGCTAAAATCAATATTCTCACTTCACTCCTTTTGCACATCTCTATAACTTAATGGAGACTAAGGTTACATATCATAGCCTTTTCCTTTATAAAATAACACAAAAAGTTTTCCTTTTTATGATTTATGACATTTAACAAACATCTTCTTAAGTTCTTTGTTCCTCTTCACGATTGCTGCACAGGCAGGTCAAAATCAAATCAATCTCCCATAAAATATAGGGAGCTCCTCACTTTCGATTTGCCTTTCTTCCCAACTTAATGGAGCTGCTAGAAATCTTATAGTGGCTTAATCTTTTGTCTAATCTCCTTACTTAGAAAAGTAGCAGATGTAGATAAACAGCAAACAAGTCACAAGAATACTGCGGGACAACTAACAAGAAAGCATTAAACAAATGTGATAGACGAAGTAACTTAAGTTCTTTTTTCCTATTCACGATTGCTGCACAGGCAGGTCAAAATTAAATCAATTTCCCATAAAATATAGGGAGCTCCTCACTTTTGATTTGCCTTTCTACTCAACTTAATGGAGCTGCTAGAAATCCTATACTGGCTTAATCTTTTGTCTAATCTCCTTACTTAGGGAAGTAGCAGATGTAGATAAACAGCAAACAAGTCACAATAATACAGCAGGACAACTAACAAGAAAGCACTAAACAAATGTGATAAACAAAATAACATTTTTAGTGGCAAGATATCAAGCTTAGTTGATCGCCTTTCAAAACTAAAACTTCAGTGCAATATAGAAGCATATCAGCTTTTCCTGAAAAAAGAGAACCAGCGGCAAGTGGCAACCAAGGGGGGAATATGATGTTGACTTGGCTTACCACTTCTTTTTCAATTTTCCGCTAAATTTAACAAAAGAAAGGATTACATGGAATGAAAGGCAGAAAATAAGGGTTCTTCATAAAACTGAATAAAGTTATGGCAAACTTGAAACTGATTAGGATTTAAAAGTGAGAGTTTACCCAAGGAGAAGCACATATTGCCCTGTTAAGTTGTCAATGTTTCTAGTCCTTTGTAGCAACACAAGCTGAGGAAGTATGGCAACAGCTTCCAAATACAAGGAAAATGCCCACATCACCTGCTCAACCAAATTTTCTAACAAGTATCAATAAATTAATACATGCGCGCGCACACACACACACACACCTAGTCTTAAAGATAATAGAACCTGATAACTTCTCAATGAATAACCAATATAAATGCATGTCTAACATAGCTTCCAAGTTAACCAGAATAGACTTAACATAGGAAACAAACAGGTAGATAGATGTAGGTAGATGTTAATACCTCCTTGAAGGTGAACTTCTCGTTTATAAGAAGTGCCAGAATTAGGCAAGGTAGCATAAGGAAATAATGGCGAAATGTATCGTGGTCCTTATCATAAGATCTACGAACTATCTTGTGACGTCGCATGTACCATACAATTGAGAAGGAGCTCCCAAGAAATATTAGCTTCATAATCGTGTTATAAAGTGAGATGTAATTTGTGAATATGTCCAAGTAGCGAGTAGCAAAGACAATAGCATAGAGTTCCTGAGTCTTTAGGGAAATGCCTGCCAAAAATAAGGGAAATCATATCACAGATTAAAGATTCAGAGGCAGAAAACAGCTCATAAGACATCACTGAGAAAGAACTGTATCTAGAATGCAGAGACACAATGGCACAATGAAGCTATATGGACACAGGATAGAGCAGGAAAGATGAGGGCAAAAGGGGAATCTTGCCTGAGTTAACCCAAATGCTGTAGTACGCTTATGAATGAACATGAGTAAGGATCGAGGATTCCAAGTATTTGAGTTTCATTACAAGCAATGTTTCTTCTCAGTCATACTATCATAGGATAAATACCATCTATGCATATGTAATTAACCTACGAAGCAAAAGCTGCAAAAGACTCCATCCAAATTGCAACCTCAATCCTTTAAACAGATTGTCAGTTTGATACTCAATATTAGCAAGCTTTCGCTCACTAAATTCTCAATTTATAGCATCTTAAGTTCTCATAACAAGCGCATCAACTACCACTGAGTAAATGACCTATAAATCCTCCAGCCAACGAACCCTACCCCACCCCTTCCCATGGCAAACATTTTAAAAGAAAAAGGATAACAGAAAATGAAACTTGCTGATAAGCTAGTTGTGCAAGACCAAAATAATCATTTTGACCAAGGAACAATAAAGTTGGGTGGCATTGTCACCGAAAAACAAAATCAGCTCCAGCAATCAGCTACAGTTATGCATTATCCCCCAGCCTAAAACAGCTTTCAACATGTTTGTCTTAAAATCAAACATAGGCGAGGAAGACATAAAAACCACTACCCTACAGCATAATCCTATATAAAATGTAATCTGCCTATGGATATTCATAAAATCCCCCAACCAGAAGAATATTTATATTCACATAGCAAATTTAAAATTCCTATACATAGATTGCTACAAAAATAGAAGGAAAGCTAGTAAAAGAAACATGTTGTTTGGGGAACTCCAAGTTAGCAATTCATGAAATCTCCCAATATTATCATTAAATCCAACAACCAACTCAACTTTAACTCAAAATAGAAGCATTGCATTAAGTCCTAGCTCATAATACTTCCTTGCTTCTAAATCTGAAATATGCATGCATAGACATTCAAATTACCATTTAGATAAAGTACATAAATTCACATCCAACAACATACAAAAATGTCACCTTTTTCATCAACCTACACTTCCCCACTTCACATGATCCCAATTAAAGCATTCAATAAAATGTATAAAAGCTGAAGCAAAGCAATAAATTAACAAAAAGTCACATTCAACACAACCTAAAAGTCCATCTGCTTATCTTACTCTGGAGCAGTAAATCATTGAAAAAACATACAAAATAATATAAACCCAGACGAAATAAAGCAAATATTAGAAATACCCACTTACCAGCACAAGATTTGATGGTGTGGATCTTGAGAAGTAAAACAAGAACACTGCACAAATGGGTCATGTCCCCTGCTAATCTGAATAAATTCATTTTCTCTTTCTCTTCTCTCAGAATTTCTCAAACGATATAAGAAATTTAAAAGGAAAATACTACAAACTTCAGTAGGATGGATTCTTCTCTCTTCTTCTTCTTCTAGTATAAGATCAACCCGGAAAGTTTCTTTTTTGCGAGGAAAGATTTAGCAGATCTGTGATTGATCCAATAGAAAAACGGCTAATTTGTTTTTCTTTTTTATTTTTTTGTTTCCATGGAATTATTTATTCCTTTCCTAGAAAACGGGAAAAAGAAAAAAAAAATGGTTTTAGTACACGGGCCTATATTTGGATATTGGGCTTGTTTTCTTCCGCTAGATATTGGGCTCGTTTAAATAAGGAAAATAGTTAAATGGAGACAAGTTCATGGGATGGGCCTCGTTTGGGTCTCTTGAGCCTGCACATTGAAGAAGTTAGTCCAAATCTTTAGTCAATAGTATGATTAGTATCCATGGAGTATGAGTCAAGATTGGGCCTAGTCTGCAAGAGATCTACAATGTGCTCTTCTTTTGATTTCTTCTTTTCTTTTTTCTTTTTTCAAATTAAGATATGAGTTTAAATTATAGTATTAGGATGATCCTAAAAATCTACTTTTTAGGATGCCATTGGTATGGTGACACCTCATTTATTTTAAGAGATACCTAAGTTTTAAATGCACCCATTCTCGCCAAATCAATTTTCTTAATCCATCTTAATCTTGGTTAATTAAAAAAAAATCAATCAAAACACCGATTCTTTTTTGGACAGAACAGCAACCTCTCTCCCTGTTCTCTTCCCTCTCTCTTCCTATTCTTTCCCCCGTTCTCTCCCTCAACCCTTCTTTTTTCACATCGATTTCGGTCTTCCGATTAGTCTGCAAAGAGGTATGATCACTTGTAGCCTTCCTTCCTTGTGACATAATCTAAATTCATGTTCTGCTTTTGGTTGCCCATGAGCAAGATTAATCGGAAGAGAGAAATCGATGTGAAAAAAGAAGGGCTGGGGGAGAGAACGGGGAAAAGAACAGGAAGAGACAGGGAAGAGAACAGGGAGAGAGGTCGCTGTTCTGTCCAAAAAAAGAATTGGTGTTTTGATTTATTTTTTTTAATTAACCAAGGTTAAGGAAGGTTAAGAAATTGATTTGGTGAGAGTGGATGCATTTTAAAATTTAGACATCTCTTAAAATAGTTGAGGTGTCACTATATCAATGGAATCCTAAAAAGTAAATTTTTAGAAACATCGTAATATAATTTAAACTTTTAAAATATTCCTGGTTTATCATCTTGAGACTAATTAATTTCGAGTTCGAAGTGTGAAAAGGTATAAATTTTTTAATTTGTACTTTTGAGAGATTGAATTTATATTTTTACCTTTACTGAATTTATATTTTCATCCTTACCGAGATAGAAGTTATTATCATCTCAACTAACATTTGTTGGTTCTATTTTTTAGGAAATATAAAATGGATTAAAATTTAGTCAAACCATGACTTTGAATACGGATTTGTAAAATAAGACATAGACGAATGATTTTTTTTTTTTGGTAGGTTTCCTTGAAAGGAAGAGACAAATTCCTTAATCAGATTGTTGTCTAAATTCAAAGGAATAATTAATACTTAATGATAATAAATTAGAATGTCTGGCCAACCCAATATGATAAAGAAGACTTGAAGTTCCAATCAACGGAGCATTCAAAGGCAAGCCAGTAAGTTGTCAAAGTTGCGAACACTCCGAAGGAAAAAAGACAACTATACAACAAGTAAAATATGGGAATACAAACGAATGGCCAGTTCATACAGAACTATATAAAGGGAAGTTCAACGAGAATTTTGCAGGATGAAACCATTTCACTTCCCTTTTTTCAGCATTAGATGAAGAAAAGCCCTGTTTTATGATTGAAAAGAGCCTATCAAAACGTAACTCTTCCCCCAAATAGATTCCTTCACTCAATATGAAAATTTTCCTTTTCAACTCCTTTTGCTTACCTTTTTCAACTGCCCCAGACCTCATAAGCCATGGATAAATATATAGAACGTTCAAGCTCCTGGTGCTTGCTTGCTACTTATCCATTTCCTGTTATTTCTTTTCTCTGTCAAATCTTTGCTTTGACTGATCTATCTCTCTATCTCTGCCTGGCTTAAAACTATATTCTTCCTCTTATATATCTTGGCCTTGCATGAAGGTTTTTGAGATATGGAATCTGCTGGTTCGGTGTCTTTGAGCATTATTGTAGTATTTGTTTCGGTTTTTATACTAAGCTTAAACTTTGTTGACGGGGATAATGATAAGGATATTCCAAGTACGGCTGATGGACCTTTCAAGCCTGTGACAGTGCCTCTTGATAAGAGTTTCAGGGGCCATGCCGTAGACTTGCCTGACACTGATCCTCGAGTTCAAAGGACTGTTAGAGGTTGGAAGCCTGAGCAAATCTCTGTCTCTCTTTCTACAAACTATGACTCTGTTTGGATATCTTGGATTACAGGTCTCTCTCTCTCTCTCTCTCTCTCTCATGCATCTCTTTTCATGTAGTTTTTCTCTTCAGCTTTTTCGATTAGATTTTCCTTTTCTCCATTTCAGAAGATTAGATAGTTTTGTACTTTTCTTAGCATTAAAAACTTAAAGCCAATGGCATATTGACTGATCTTCAGAGATATGAAATCTTGTCTTTCATTACGAGAATCAAATGTCCTTTCCATTCAAAGTTATAGTATTACTATAAAATATCAAGCTTTTGAGTTAAAATATTACCTACCTTTTCCAGGGACATTTTTTCCTTTCTTTTTTCGTTTTTACTAAAGAAAATCATAATATAGCCCTGCCAGCCACTTCATTTTAACATCTTATATATTGAAATTTTTATATTTTTTTGGTAAAAAATTCAATATTTTATATTTGATGCCATGTCTATGCATTTTCACATTTTAAAGCATTGACACTGTGTGAACAGGGACCTTATATTGTAGGAAGACTTTGACATTACAAACTTATAGCAGATAATGGTTTGACACTAATTAAATCACTATTATACTTGGAAAAGGAATCTTTTATATCTAGTTTCGAATATTCTATTATATATATGGAAAATAAAAAAAGAAAAATGAACTGATTAACTAATCATTATCGTTTCTAAGTATGTGCCCAAAAAAATCATTATCATTTCTAAGTTGATAATTTTTTCAAACTCCAATTTACTCACGTGTTAATTGAATTGAAAAATGGCACCCAGGTGAATTCCAGATTGGAGATGACATAAAACCATTGGATCCGAAGAGTGTGGGAAGCGTCGTTCGATATGGCAGGTTGAGATTCCCATTGACTCTTCGAGCAATGGGCCATTCCCTTGTTTATAGCCAACTTTATCCCTTCCAGGGCCTTCAAAACTATACCTCTGGAATTATTCACCACGTTCGCCTCACAGGTTATGAAAAAACTGGACCATTAATTCTTTCTCTCTTCTGCTTTTGTTTTGTTCTACATTTTCCTTCACCTCCAATGAATCTTTGTCAGCATCCACTTGGCCAGTTATCTTGAAGTGCTCATCATCTGCTTTGTTCTTTGATGTGGTCCCTGGTGCATGTATGTAATGTAGGAAATGGGACATTTTCCTTTGGCTGCAGCCTGCAGGCATGGGTTTTTCAGAAGTAATGGAACAGTGATGGACTGTTATAGTTTTTGTTCCTTTATCTGTTTCGTTTCAGTTTGGTTTAATCAGAATCATTGATCTCATTCCCTAATAGGATTCTGTTTATCTAATCGAGAACTGCGGTCGTTTATGTGAAAATGGAACTTTTGCAGGTTTGAAACCTGACACGTTATATTACTATCAATGTGGAGATCCATCAATCCCAGCAATGAGTGATGTCTACTACTTTAGGACGATGCCAGTTTCGTGTCCAGAGAATTACCCTGGAAGAATTGCAGTCGTAGGAGACCTCGGGCTTACTTATAATACAACTTCGACAATTGGTCACTTGATGCAAAATAATCCTGATCTTGTCCTGTTAGTTGGTGACGCAACCTATGCAAACTTGTATCTTACCAATGGAACTGGTGCCGACTGCTACTCCTGTTCTTTTCCCAATAGCCCTATTCATGAAACCTACCAGCCTCGTTGGGATTACTGGGGAAGGTGAAATTTAGACTCTTGAATCTTTCCTTTTGGGACGAATCTGTTTCTTTCTAATAATATTTTCCACTGGTCGAGTTGATATTAGAAACAAGTTATTTAACTGATAAGGTGTACTTGATATATCAGATTTATGCAGCCTCTAGTGTCAAAAGTTCCAATCATGGTGATAGAAGGGAACCATGAGATAGAAGAACAGGTTGAGCACCAGACATTTGCAGCTTACAGTTCTCGATTTGCATTTCCGTCCGAAGAGAGTGGATCATCATCGACATTCTATTATTCTTTTAATGCTGGCGGTATACATTTTGTGATGCTGGGCGGCTATACCAACTATAACAAATCGGGTGAGCTCGGAGGCCAACTTCTTCACCATTTGTCTACCTTCCCTTATCTGCAAGTCGAATGCAAGCATTAGCCTGACGAGAGTCACCTCAGAGATATAGAATCGAAAAGAACCAATCGACTAGTCTTTGAAACCAAATAATTGGAAACTATTTTTGTTTTACAGGGGATCAATACCGCTGGTTAAAGAAGGACCTTGCTAAAGTTGACAGAAAAGTGACTCCATGGTTGATTGCAACATGGCATCCTCCCTGGTACAGCACCTACACTGCACATTATAGAGAAGCAGAGTGCATGAGAGTAGCAATGGAAGAACTATTATATAAGTATGGAGTTGACATAGTCTTCAATGGACATGTAAGTCAAGTGGTTTGACATTAATCTACTTTAATTTTCAGAAATGTTGTAAATTGTTGTTTGTCAATGACAAATTACATGCACTGGAGAGCTGATGTTCAGTTCATCTGGCAACAATCAAACAGGTTCATGCCTACGAAAGGTCGAACAGAGTGTATAATTACAAGTTAGATCCTTGTGGCCCTGTACATATTACAATTGGTGATGGTGGCAACCGAGAGAAAATGGCAATTACACATGCCGATGAACCTGGAAACTGCCCGGAGCCATCAAGCACTCCAGATAAATTCATGGGTGGTTTTTGCGCATTTAACTTCACATCAGGCCCAGCAGCCGGTAAATTCTGCTGGGATAGGCAACCAGATTACAGTGCATACAGAGACAGCAGCTTTGGTCATGGAATTCTAGAGGTATATGCGGATATACCTTCAAGTGCTTAAATTAAAATTGAATGTTCTACATGAAGAAGATTTCAGAAATGCAGGAAATTTGCTTGCTTACAGTATAAATTTCGACTGTTTTCCAGGTGAAAAATGAGACTCATGCTCTGTGGACTTGGTACCGCAATCAAGACGCTTATGGCACCACTGGTGACATAATTTATATAGTAAGGGAACCAGATAGGTGCCCTGTTGAGCCAGAGGTAACTACTTAAGTAGCCTTAATTAAGCTTCTGTTATTCAATTTTTACACCTTAAAAAAACAAAATCCACCTACTGATTAAGCACAAATGGATCATACTACGATTGATATAACAAGATGTTCTTTGAGGAATTCAAATTCCAGTTCAAAAAGATTTTCTTTTTCATCAAATTGTATGATGTTAAATAAATATTTACTGGCATTTGATGACAGATTTTACAATAAGCTTACTTGGTTTCTTTCATTTGGCTAGTTAACTCCACGGTTCTCTTAAAGGACATAAACCCATGCAGACTCTCAAAGCACCAGCGGCAATTGTATACAGGAGATTGAAAAGCAAGAGATCATATGAAAAGGATCAGTTCATTGCTAAAAATTTTATTTTCTTTTTATTTTATTTATGAATAAATTTGTTCTTGTACCATCATCATATTTGTTTAATTTATAAGTTAACTATATAGTACCTTCAAATTATTTTAATTTATTACTATTATTTTATTAATTAGTTACTTGACATAATTTTTGATGGTTTTTTTTTATGAGAAAACATGTAAAATTAAAATAAGTAACAATAAACATAAAAGAGTTAATATTAAACGTAAAACATGTACATTAACATAAAGAAGGTAAGATTAATCGTAAAGCCAAATTGCTATTTGGTCAATTAGACAATCGAGCAAAAGGACATTAATGAGCAGATTCACAAAATTTTGAAAAGGTTAATAATAACCCAGGAGTTCTTCTTATTGGGCTTGGCCCATAAACTGAAGATGTCTTGTTAGGGTTACTCATGTCTTATCCCAAACCAATGAAAAGGATCAATATTTGAGGCCCAAAAGGGCAGATGAGCCACTCGGCCGAAGCCCGCAGCTCAAACATTTACCGTCGAAGTGATGGCACATCTCAGGCTGCCATAATTGCACTGTGAAGTCACGAGATGACCCAACTGCCCTTTATTAACATTTTCAATTCATCAACGAATCAATAATCAAACCTTTTCTCATTCATCACTGGTTCATTGAATAATAATTATAAGCACATACAGAAGAAAACATAACAAGTCCAAGGTTTAGGTGCAAATGACAATTCTTGTGGCATTCACATTTTCAACCGCCGAAAGATTGTGCTGGCACCAGAATTTTGTCGGCTAATGGTCATTAACCTTGCCTTTTTATTAAACAAATCCCATGTTTCTGTAGTAAATTAACATCCACCCATGCCCATTTGTCTCCTTTTCATTCCTACAAGAATCCATATGGTAATGTACTAATGTTCATGTTCAAATCATAGGAATCCTAAAAAATGTTATAATATATTACGGTAATAAATTAGAAGACTTATACTAGAACTTGATTACTGGCTTGGGAAATTAATTTTTCTCCTTATTAAGTGCATGATAACGATTGGAACCATCCAAAGTGTATCCAAATTCCAAAATGAAAATCTTACAATAGTGATTATCTCTTGTAATTATACATGTAAACAATAGTTTTATCTCTATCTTTGGACTTCCCTGTAGAAATAATTCAGCTATCTTATGAGATTATGAGATTATTCTTATGGTTTAATCTTGTTTATATTCTGCTGTTATGCTATCAGACTCAGGGAAAGTTGCTGCCAGTCTCTTTCTCTGTCCCTTTTAAAACCTTTGCCACTCTCTGACTAGTTTCTTCTTTCTAGTCATCAAGATCTTTCTTTTTTCATGCAAGCAAAAAGCCAGTGATGGTTTTGGCAATCATGGTGATTTTCAAGGGGATAGTACATTGTTTGAGCCTGCTGAGCTTGACGTTTGCAGTTAATGGGGACATACCGACAACCCTTGAAGGACCCTTCGAGCCTGTTACTGTGCCTGTAAACTTCAGCATTCTTAGCAATATGACTAGCTTGTTCCTTAATGATACTCGTTTGCAAAGGCCAAAGTTTGATTTCCAGCCTGAACAAATTTCAATTTCTCTCTCTTCAAACTGTTCCTCAGTTTGGATTTCTTGGGTCACAGGTACTTTCTTGTCTCTTTCCTAAGTTGCATCATGTTGTTTGTTTACTAGTATTATTTTATAAAGTCTTTACTTTCTCATTTGTTCTTGTGATGGCATGGCAAACATGGACAGGCAGTTTCAAACTTTCAATTTTAACTAATTTCTGATCGGTTTAATGATCCCTTTGTCTGCCTCAAATGTGTTTATGGCATTTTCTTGCTTCTTAAACGTTTTACGAACTAAATTTTCAGGGGAGTTTCAAATTGGTAATGATATAGAACCACTGGATCCTCAGAGTGTAGCAAGTGTTGTTCAATATGGGTTGTTCTACTCGGGCAGGACTAATCAAGCTACAGGCAGTTCCTTTGTTTACAGTCAAGAAAACTACACTTCTGGAATTATACACCGGGTTCTTCTCACAGGTATACATAATCCATCTTTATTGATGCTAGAGATATCCATCTTTGTATGCTCTTCAGGTCTCTTTTAGGTTTTCAATCAAAAGTCCCTCTGTAGTCTATTCTGTTCTGTTCATTTTGCTTTCTACAAACAAGGAAGCATTCTGTTCTCACTTGATTCCCCTGCACAGGCTTCCTTAATTTGCCGTTTGCAATACTTTCTTCCTACTTTCAGTTAGTATCACATTACTATCATGTCTTTCTGCAGGGTTGGATCCGGATACTCTGTATGAATACCAATGTGGAGATCCTTCTATACCAGCAATGAGTGATGTTCATTATTTCAGGACAATGCCTACCCTGTCTGGGGACTACCCAAACAGAATAGCGGTGGTTGGAGACCTGGGTCTTACTTATAATACAAGTACAACAATTGATCACATGCTAGCCAACCATCCAAATCTTGCTTTGTTGCTTGGGGATCTAAGTTTTGCTGACCTGTATCTTACCGATGGAACTTATTCTGGCTGCAGCTCTTGTTCATCTCCACCAAGTCCTTTCCAGGAAACTTATCAGCCTCGTTGGGATTACTGGGGAAGGTCAAATTTCAATATCTTATATGATAATCTACTATTTTCTTCGTCCTATTCAGTCAAATTCAAAACTTTTGAACCAGAAATTTGTAGGAGAGGCTTATGAAAGGTGCAATGATTGCTAAATGTCCAAGATGAGTGTTATGGTCCTTCTAATGAGAAAGATAACAAAATTGCTTGAAACTCAAAAGTGCAAAGTTGTAGCATGAACTGTCTAATGTAGTTGTCTTGAGAAGGATAGGTTCTTTAATGACTTTTCAAATTCAGTGGTTCGCTATGAATGCAGAAAAGAAAAACTGGAGCCTTGTTGGAGCTAGTGTCCTCAATATATTCTTGTCATTTGTTTACCAAACCTAAAATGTGGTGATCTAACCCATGTATTTTCTAAAGCTTCTTGACAGCATCAGAGATAAATCAGCATGAATGTGGGATATTTGTTGACAGGTTTATGCAGATTCTGACAGCTAGGGTTCCAACAATGGTGATAGAAGGGGACCATGAGATTGAACAACAGTCTGATAATCAGACATTCACTTCTTACAGTTCTCGATTTGCATTTCCATCTGAAGAATGTGGGTCATCATCCACATTGTACTATTCTTTTAATGCTGGTGGAATACATTTTGTGATGCTTGGTGCATATGTTTCCTATGACAAATCATGTAAAGTCATCAATTCACCTTTTTCCTTATTTGCCTTTCTTATTCCGCATATGGTCTTTTCTTCTTGTGAATTTGGGTTATGCATGCATCTAACTCTTTTTGTTTTCTCCTATAAGCAATAACCACCATTAATTTTTGCTCTACCAATCATGTTTACTTACCTCATAATGAGAACGTCTTGCTCTTTGGATTTCAGCTGATCAGTATAAGTGGTTGGAAAGCGACCTAAGTAATGTCAACCGAAGTGTGACACCATGGCTTATAGCTGCTTGGCACCCTCCCTGGTACAGCACCTACAAGGAACATTATAGAGAAGCAGAGTGTATGAGAGTGGAAATGGAAGACTTACTATATGGGTATGGTGTCGACATTGTTTTCAATGGACATGTAAGAGCAATTTTCCGTATCTATGATTAGCCCCTGATCTATTATTGCTACACATAGTATATTGTTTTCTGAATTGATTAAATTTTCCTCGATTTAGCATATATGGATACTAAAACAAAAAGAATGCCTTTTCCTTGTCTGGATCTTTGCTGACTTTATCATAGTAATGAACTAATAGTAGCATTAGATATACATATCCTGAGGGGACAAAACCATTTTCTGCTAATGTCAATTAAAGTCCTGAGCTTTTAGGTTCATTTGCAAGCCTGTATCTAGAAGCAATGATCATTTATTGACTGCTGTATGAAGCGCAAGGTCTTTTAGGGCAACATTTGACAAGATATATTTTCCTTATTGAACAAGAACAGGCTTAGTTAGAACAACATGTAGGCTTTGCTCAGTTTATATTCCAGACTATCTGTTTCTTGCTTTAAATAGTGCTTTATTGCAAATTGAATTAATTGAGAAGAAATTCACTGATAATTAATCAGGTTAATGCCTATGAGAGATCCAATCGAGTATATAACTACACGCTGGATCCGTTTGGTCCTGTCTATTTCACAGTTGGTAGTGGTGGAAATGAAAAGAATTTGACACTTGAGCATGCTGATGAACCTGGTAACTGTCCAGATCCTTTTACCACTCCAGACAGATATATGGGTGGCTTCTGCGCATTCAATTTTACATCAGGCCCGGCAACTGGTAATTTCTGCTGGAACGAACAACCTGAGTATAGTGCACATAGAGACAGTAGCTTCGGCTATGGGATTCTGGAGGTACAACACACACTCACTCTCTCCCTCGTAGATGCAAGCCTACAAATAAGACTGCGAGCTGATGATTATTGTTTGTTTTGCTTACAGGTGAAAAATGAGACTCATGCCTTGTGGAGTTGGTATCGTAACCAAGACCCCTACTTTGAAGAAGCTGATGTAATATACATAGTAAGGCAGCCTGATCAGCACCCAGCTCAGCCAAAGGTGAATATTGATTAAGCTTTTGACAGCTGAAACTAAAGAAATTAAAATTTTGAATCTGAAAAGTGGCATGACTTTATATCTCAAAGATCAAGTCCTTTGAAGTCAACCTCAAAATTAGATTTAGAAGGAACTTCTTTTTCTTCAATGCATGCAAAAGTCAATGACAGCATGAAAGAATGGCTACATAATGCAAATACAAAGGAGTTCATTTAGAAGATTAAAATGATGGTTTTATTTTATTGATAAAAACTTACTGTGATGACTTGCGGCAAGAACTGAACATAAGCAATCTTAGCCAAACTTTCAAAAACATGAAAGGGAGACCTCCCTTTGTGAAGAGTTAGTTGCATGCAATGTAACCAATGATATAAATTTTTTATCTTTACCTCTAATTTCCCATCACAATCTGTCCCCCTCCCTAATATTTTTCTTGCTTATTTCTCATGTGGTGTTTCACTGTTTCTATATGTGATGAACTCAGGTGTAGCGGTTCCAGACTCAATCAAGGAGAAAAGAAGATTGAGATGCAAAATGTATTCAGAAAAGGCTTATGGTACCATGACAACTGGTCATCTTCTCTGACTTACACAATGTAGACAGTCTTTCAAAATCATTCTTTATAGGTTATGAGGCATTCATTTGTTCTTAAGATTACGGTTTATCCATACAAGTCCATATTCTTGCAGAGCTTATCCGTACGATTATAAGCACTATTACTTAGGCAGGTAGCACCATACAAGTCCATATTCTTGCAGAGCTTATCCGTACGATTATAAGCACCATTACTTAGGCAGGTAGCAGATCGATGTTATTAGTACTTGCAGGTCATGCTTACTTGTATTTCTACATCATTAGTTACCGCAATTCGTTAGAAAAAGAAGTTTGGATGCAATTTTCAGCATTTTGGTTTCTACCATGGGCTAACTTCACCCTTTGATGTGGCATTTAATTTTACTCATAAATTTGAATGCTAGCGTAAAAGGAACTTCATATCACCCATAAACTTAGAGCTGTTTGTTAACCCTTCATTCATATATACGCCAGAAAACATACAAGAATATTCTTAAATATTGAATTGAATTTGTGAGAACTAAGGTTGTGCTCTAATAGAGATCTTGCTAGTGCTACTAGCTCTAGCTCCTTGCCATATGATTGAAATGCCAGATGAGATCTCTAGATTTAACCAATTTGAAACCAGCAATGTCCAGAAAAGTAGACAGAACTAAATGATTGAAATCTTCCAATGCTGTTTCCTTAAAGCTAGAAAGAAGGCTCCAACTTCTAACAAAAACGCCTCTTCCCGTCATTGGGTCATCTGAGTTCAAAAGATCCATATGGGGTGCAAAATAAGTGACACAACAAGTAACAGCATAACAGGCATTAAACTTGGGGCAATATAATCCAATGAAGCTTTAGATTCATCTGTTGTGGTCATTGGTGGAGTCAATCCAGGGTTATTTAGTCCAGCACCTCCACCGCCATTGATTGGGGTAGTTGTCGTTGGTGTTATGGGTGCATTCGGGTTGTTTGTCACTGTTGTTGGTGTCGTTGGTGTACCTACCCCTCCAGCTGCGCTGGAAATTCATAACTCAAGCTGTTAGATCACAAATAGTGGAGACAAAAAATGCAATCTCCAAATAATTTAGAGTAAAGTTAAGTGTTTAATGGTCCAGGATTTGTCAAAAGATCACTTCAGATTTTAGACTAGCAATATAGATCCCAGAGCAATGTTACAGTAAATAACATAAGAAAAGACTAGCTCAACCAAAATTAAGATGCTCAGGATTCAGAATGCCTGGGAACAAAAAAATGTTAATCAAAGTCCTGTCATGAGCCAAGTAGATGAGCCATTAGCTTTGGGTATTAAGATCTTTGAGTTGTCTCAGGCAAGAGTAACTAATGGTCCTGGGATAGGACCATGCTAATGCTACTGCAAAAAGAATTGCGCAATAGGTTTCTGTTTAAACATCATAAAGTGGGGAATAAAAAGAAAAACTAGTCCCAAAGTAGATTCTTTGGGGTGACCACCAACAGCATCTTGAGAAAATTTTCCCCAATGGCAAATTTTCCACTGGTATATCCTTCCAAATCTCCCAGAGACAATGGACAATCCACATTATTTGATTTGATTAATTAGAATATTTGATTGTGAGTAATCTTTTTTTCTTAATTTTCATGCAGCAAAACTACAATCAACTTGTTCATAAAGCTATTCCATTTCAAGCCACCAGTGCACATGCTTTGAGCCAAGTGACACAAGCAAAAGTTACAGCACAAGGTGGTCTCCAGGACAGACAGTATGGCATCTGGATTCTTGATTCCCTGCTTTGCAACATTTCCATCTGCCTCAAAGTCCCTGGTTAGCAGACTTATACCTTGGTTAGAATAATTTGGCAAGTATGCCCATCCTAGTTTAGTCATGGCAGGATCCTCCCCCGTCCGAAAAGATAGTGGAGATTGTTTGATGGTAAAAGTAGTCAATATCCCTGGTTGATGGTAAAAGTAGTCAATATCCCCACTACCTTTTTTAATAGTAAGAGGACCCTTCCTCATTCATTTAAGCTAACAAAGAAAAAGCTCCCTTTGTCTCCTTATCTAGAACAAACAAAGAGTGTGGATTGGAACCTGAAACTAACCAAACATTTTTCTACCTTCAAGGTAAAACAATTAACAGGACACAAACTTGTACTCTTCTAGACATGTAGGAGGGAGTGTAATCCAAATATGACAGCCTTAAAGCACTATGTTGCATTACTTTGGCTGCTTTTCAAAAGAAAGATGACATAAAGTGCTGTCATTCTTTCTATTCTTGTAACATTTATTTACTTTCGACAAAGAAACAAGAGATACATGTTGATTCTATCTAAGGTGAATCATTTTGTCTAATTATGTTCCACCACAGTATTTTTCCATTGCTTTCCTTGTTCCTCCTGTTAAAATAAAGCCATCCTAACCATAACAAAAGGTTCTATAACATCAACCTATGCTTTCTGAAATGATGAACTTCTTCACTATATTGAGCATGGTACCCATATTCTTCACTATAACATCAAATTATGTTTGAAATTGCATAATATGTGTATCGGTGCATGCTGCATGCAGCATATGGAGAGCTAAAATTGAACAATTCAACTGTAGTTATGATATAAGGGGTTGAAGGCGGTGAGAAGGCCTCCACCCCACTGCCCCACCAAAGAGACCCACTGCAGTCGGAGGAAAACTTCCTACCACTGACCATTTAATTTCTCATTGGACCCATATGATGTACTTTTTGACCCCTCTACTTCCAAATTTGGGTCTACTGTCTTAGACTCGGTGGACAGAATATCTGCATTAGCATTTTTAGAACCCTTGTCTGAGTTTTGGGCAAAAGGGGACGCAAAGTCCATTTAATAGACATGAGAAAGGCCTTGGTTGCCAGACGAAAACTACTGTGTCTGTGTAGTTCAAGAATCGAAGTAAAAAATCAGATACAGGCCCACGAACACACACGGGGTATGTCCAGTGACCCCCTCATCTCTAGTGTATCTCGACCGTTGGATGTCATCGGACAAAGAGTACCATCCAACGGTTAAAAATACGAGTGGGTTCCACCAAAACACGTCAGAAGTCCCAGAACTAAAGCATTACGATTTACGAGTAGAGTGAGAAACCCAATGCGTTGAAAGAAGAGAAACAAATAGACATAAGCCTAGTAAGTGTAAATTTGACATAGACAAAGCGACGCCAGTCCTAAGGAGAAAAATGGACGGTTAAAGATCAAGATGCCATGCATACAGACACGTGTCATAAACCTATTCGATCATAGCATCACCCGGAAAGCTCAAAGACACACTCACTCGAGATTTACAGGCATTTTGCCTTTAGACAATTTTGAACTCTGTTTCTGTTTCCTGTTCTAGTTCACTGTTACACAAAAAAGAAAATCAAAGAATGCGTGAAACTTAAGAAACTAGACCAAAATCTTTCTAAAGCTACCTAGCTAGAAAAAAAAAGGAAAAAGAAAAAGAAGGCAAGTTTATGGACTTTAAGCTGCAAAGTAATGAAAACCAGTTCATGTTTTTACTAATGTAAGCCAGTAAAGAACATATGCATACCTTTGAGAAGATGGGTACATACAAGATCCATAACCTACAAAACAAAAGCCAAATGAAATAAGCAAAAAACCCAGAGGTGAAAACCAACCCAAAAATCAGAGAAAAGAGAAGTTGAAGGGAAAGAAACAAACTGGGATCAGTTTTCGCAACAGTGGCAGTGCCAGCAAAGTCACAGGAACCAGGTGCCATGGACCTGCGCTGGTAGTAGCTGTTGAAAGCATACGAAGCATGAGCCTGGATAGTGTTGGGAAGAAAACAAAGCCCGCTTGATTGAATAGGGGTGCAGTCAGCACCAGAGCCACACGCGTAGTCTAGTGCAGTTTGCAAAGCTTGGTAACTTGCATCACTCCTGACTACACACCAGCTGTTTCCTTGAACAAGGAGAAGGTTGTTTACTAGGAAGAAGAGGAAGAACAATACCAGCTTTAAGACTGGTACTGCCATGGAGGAGGAGTTAAGTTGGTAAAGCAAAAGAGAGAGATAAAAAGAAGAGAATAAGAGAGATAGACAAGAGGGGGAGTGGGGAAGAGCTCTTTCTTTTCCTTTCCTGCTTTTCTTGTTTTTTTTTATTTTGGTATGCCAGTATTTATACTATGGTCTTGCTGTGGAGGGTATTTAATATTTTCATGGCTTGATTATTGGCCTTGGTTGGCCGTAAAGGAAAAGAGAAATGAAAGAAAAAATATTGTAGTAATATTCCAGTTTTGGATCTTAGTTTCCATGAATGAATTTACTGAATTACCCATTGCTTTCTGAAGTGGTATTCGATTCTCTTTTGTACTTGTTTATTGCAATATAATAGAGCTCTGATTTCTGATTGAACGTGCCAAAAAAAAAAAAAAACAAAGAATTCTGATTGAAGTGGATTCTGTTCCGGACTGAATCTTCTGCCGCTGAAATTTACATATCTTTTCAACACTGTAGAAGGAGTGAGATTTGTCCAATCAAAAGATGGGTTAAGGTTAATTGTTATGAATAGAATAAAAAAATGATTGTCAAATGTAATGAAAAGAGATTTTGTTTGTTTGGTGTGGCATATTTAGGTTTCTTTTTACTTTTTGCCATTCACATTTGAAACTTAAAAATTAAAACCTTTTATACCAAATAAAAGCCTCTCTAAATAATTGTTTTATTTTATAATTTTACAATATAAAATTTTTAATAATATGTAATTGTAAAAATAAGGAGAAAAACTTTAAAAAATGAGATATTTCAGAATTTATACTCTCAAAGGAAAAAAAAAAAGGAGGGAAAAAAGCCCCCAGTCAACTATGACAAAAAAAAAGTAACAACTGTTGTGAACCTGAAGTTTCATCGCTCGCACACGGGATTGTGTGCGTGCTTATAAGCAGGGCCTGAAACCTTTACTTGTGGACGCGTTTTAAATCCGTGAAGTCCTAAAATACCAAAACGGACAATATCCACAAACTGTTTATAACACGTTATCAGCACGATACTCGCGATGGGAGGGTGTGTTGTAAACCTGAAGTTCCTACATCGCTCGCACACGGGATTATGTGCCTGCTTATAAGCAGGGCCTAAAGCCTTTACTTGTGGACGCGTTTTAAATCCGTGAGGTCCTGAAATACCAAAGCGGACAATATCCACAAACTGTTTATAACAACAACAAAATAATTAAAAAAAAAAGAAAAAGTCACATTTACTTCATCTCTTTAGCATTTTTGAAGGGTAAAATTGACAATTTGTTAAGAAACCATTACACCTTAGTATAAAAGTCTATGAAAATACACTTTACTCTCTTTTTGTTTCCAATACACCAAATGTTCTTTTTCTTATTTCCACTACACCTTTTTATATCTAACCCATCAAAGATTTTCTCTTAATCCATTCAAAGATTGAATAGAATCAAAATTACACATAAATATAGAAATCCCAAATAGGAAAAATGAAATTAGTTAATCATCATAAGAATAGAGAGACTGTTAAAAAAATGAAATTGTCATTGTTTTTCCTTCTTTCCTTTTTCACTTAGCTGAGGCCCCTGGTTTCTTCTTTCAAAATAAGACAAAATATTGGTCAAAAAGAAGATATATAACCTTTCATAACCTCTTGTAGCAGTAATAACTGAGCGCACTCTTTTTGCTTCCAAGACCAAAATTTTTCCTTGTATCACTTCCAGCAACTTGTAGAGAATTGGACATTTAAACAAAACGATGTTACTTTTCTAAATGAAACAAACAGAATACTACATACTAGTATTTACCAAACTACTGTGATTTGGCATATATGGTTCAATAATTTTTCTAGAAATACATCTTTCAATTCTCATAAGATCATGAACTTCAATGCAAGGTCATATTTCTAACTGCTATCCAAAACTCTAGCCCCAGCATAAAATTGTTATAGAAGAATACCCATAAGATGGGTGATGACAAAATATTCATTTGGTTAACAATCAATGTAATAATTTGACAAATCAATTCCTACCAAAAAATTAAAATAGCCTCGGTAAATCAGGAACTGGATGCTCAAGGCAATAGGACAATTACAAAAGAATTACTGATGCTTTTTGGATATAGTTTCATGATTTACATCTTATAAAATACTCATTACATGTCAAAAATGGGTATTGAAGTATATGGTAATTGTTGTTGTACACTCACCTCAGACTTTCATGTGTTTCCCCCTCTTCTCCTTTGGGGTTGTGGCACTAACTTTACCCCCTGGTGTCACTAGGAAACAGAACTAATATGGAACAAAACCTTTCTCTCAATTCCTTTCGTAGAATAAGATGTATGCCTCACACCGAAGAACTTCCTCAAGTGATGCTTGGCGCACATAGTGATCACTGACATAATACCATGGAGAACTGATGTATTCACTCTCTGCCTTCCCTTTCCTCTTCTCACCTCCTTTAACATATGCAATGTAGTGACCCCCTCTCATTGTTCCTGAATGCTCCACAACCCCCATCAGATGGTAAATGCAATTATCTTTGTTCTCACACCTGCAAAGCATAAACATATTTGCAAATCATATAAATGGGTATTATTTCGCTGTTTCTTGTTCTTTTAATGTTTTTCTCTAGCAAATTCTCAAAATTTTCACTAATAGATGATAACATGTCTTTAGATCACTATTTCATGGCATACAAAAAGATACATCCAAATTTTTTATCCAAAAGTACCTCATTTCTTTCCTTGAATAGCTTTGCAGGTCTAACCGCTTCAAGGAATCAAGTCTATAAGGAATTAAGTGGAGCGGTTGCATTTAGAATCAAGGCTCATGTGCTACATTTTTCTGTCATGTAGCAGTTATATCATGTAAAATCTCTATAAAACTCGGCATATCACATATATAGAAAACCACTTTCCTGGTTTTCCTATGGTTTTAAAGGCTCCCATATTGTCAGAGGTTAAACTCTACAAACAACTATGCTCCAAAAGGATGCTTTAGCATGCATCTAGAAAAGCCTATGCATATCTTCAAATTATGACTTAATTGCTAGGATTTAACTTTGAAAGATGAATAAAACAAAGGGTGGTTTTGAGCACCAAAATATAGTCCCAGACTCCCAGTTCTTGAATGGAAAGCAAAAGGACTGACGTACTACTACATAAGTGTAGAGAGAGAGAGAGAGAGAGCATTTTATACCAAATCAAGCACAAAACAATAATAATGATGATAATGGTGATGATAATACATCCCATTGCAAGGGAAGCGATAAATTGAACAAGCCAAAAATTACACAATTCTACGATACTCCTAAAATTGTATTCTACGGAGATCTTGTATTTGTATTATAAATGCTGTAAAAATGTTTCTTGCCACACCGTTCATCTCCTCTTTATTCTAGACTATGCTGAAAGCAGGCAGTTTCATGAAACTACCAGAAAATCATGTGTTAACAAGCGGGAAATAAATTGACCAAAGAGCATAAGACTGAAGCATCTAAAAGTAGATACAACCAAGTGCCAATATCTATAAATCAAAAACAGAATGAGGCAAACCAAATTGAATAGAATAAAAGAGATCACTGAAATTTAAGAATGTAACTTTCAGAGAGGTCACCAAAAACAGGAAGGAAAGAACAAACTTGACAACAACTCAAGAAGCAAGGCTAGGCATTTGAAAGGTACCTGGAGTCCACATATGGTCTAAGATCAATTCTTTCGCTGAAATTGACATGGCCATTCAATTTACTTAAGCGACCACGAGCATCTTGGCTGAATCTCTTCAAATGGATAGTTAGAATAGGTGGTGCCTTGTTTATCAGGACTCTCTTTGTTGCATTTCTCTTCACCTTAACATTTTCAGAGTCTATTTCTTCATCTTCACTTTCTCTTGATTGACAGTTTTCGGCCATTTGTGAACCACTCTGCTGAAATTTATCATAACCACTACGATTTTCGGCATTGCAGGAATTAACAGGTTGGGTACCACCACGTTCTTCTTCTTGACCACAAAATTTAGATGAAACTGAAGAATTTGATTTCATCGGACAGGCCTCTTCTACCACAGATTTCCCTTCATCACAAGTAGAGACATCTGGATCCAGCTCACCTGTTTGACCGTTTTCAGCTTTTATGCAATTTTCTTTCAAAGAATCAGTTATCTCGTTATGTAAAACCAAGCTTTCAGTAGAACTACTGATATCTCTTTTACTAGTTGTTTCAACTCCATTAGAACAGGGGAGTTCCTTACTTAAAGTTGGTTGTTCGCATTGGCTTTGGGTCTTACCTCCATTTGTCAAATGCTCCGACATCTTAGCCTGCTTCTTCTTTGCTTCTAAATTCTGACGTTGCAGAATTTTTGCACAATTTTCACAATTCCAAGCATTATCATCAGAAAGAAGCTCAGGCTTTACAAAGTGAGCCAAACAGCTTTCTACAGACACTGGGGAATCACTATCATCAACCTCATCAGGATCAGACTCACTGATATTCCCAGCCAAAAAACCAGTCTCAGAAACTTCATTTGGTAAGGAGGGCCCAATGCTGGGCCCCGCAGCAATTTCAGGCTCATTAAACATGTCACCAAAGCCATCAAACTCCACTTCCTTTTGTCCATGGCCAGCATTTGATGATGAGGCCTCATTTTCTCTCACACTCTCCTCCATGCCAATATTTTCTTCTTTGTAAGGAAGCAGCAAAACCTGAGACTCTTGAACCAGTAAGGGAAGCTCCTCATCCTGAAGGTTTCTGAGAGAATCATGTGATTCCTGATTTGGTTCTGCCTCAGGCATAGAGACCTGACTACTTTCAGCTAAATCTTCATTCAGAACCATATCTTTGTCTTCAGAATCTTGAAAAAGAGATGTATCATTATTTTGAGAGATCAAATCATTCTCATAAACTACGGTTCCTGGTTCAAGGTAATCCATCCAAGTAAAATCATCTGCCCCAGCTGTATTTTCAGTATTCTCTGTTACAAGGGAATCTATCCAAGCAGATTCATCTACCCCAGCTGCATTTTCCTTCACTGTACTCTCCATTACTTGCCCATTCTCAGACTCTGCTACAGCTAATAGGTTCTGTGAAGCAGAACCGAGTTCGTAGGCCTCAGTGCTAGAGCTGACAGCATGAGATAGTGAAGAATCACCAGAAGATGCCACCATAGTTTCTGTTTGAGGCACAGCTGCATGCTCAGGTCCTAGAGATTCACTGCTTGGCGATGGGGCCATATCACCCTGACGCGGTGCCCGATCTGCATCTCTGTTAACTTTTCCTCGAGGTCTGCCAACCTTTTTTGGTGGCAGTTTTGTTTTTTTTGCTCGAGAGACTGGTTGAACCTTTTTAGATGGGGTTTTCTTAGTTGGAACTGGAAGTGAGAGATCTAAAAATGGTTCATACACTGTTGAGGAGTGGCCACATTCCACACAACAGAGAGTACTAGATATTTGACCACCAAATACAGCATCCACAAAAGTAAGATCCTGATTTGCAGAAACTACATCACTTTTAGAAGCATTAATGTGTTTTTTCAGAACCAGCTCTTCAGTGTAAAGCCCATCAAGCAAGCAGCGAAGTAATTCATGACTATCATGTTGTTGATAGCCCCTAAACTGGGGAGCCTTAGCACAAACAGACCCAAAAAAGGGTTTTGGATTGATAGCATTTTTCAAGCCCATCTCGGGTTTTGTTTCAGCAAAAAGCTTTTTCAGAGAAATAGTTAGCTGCCCCGTGGAAGCATCCAGATTCAAGAAGTAGTCCCTTAGCCTATCCAGAGCTAAAAGATTCTGCATTACAGAGTTAAAGAAGCATGTATTCCCAAGATTAACCAAACCACGAACCACGTAGCCACTTTTTCCATCCAAAATATCAGATATGGCTCCCCCTTCTGATTTGATTGCACTTGTAACACTGCCACTTCCAAACCAAACATCCTCAACATTAGCTGCTGATGGTTCGGATGATCGCTCCTTAATCAATTTTACAACCTGAAACAGAGAATCTTTACTTTCATCATTTCCTTCTGTTTTCTCAACTGGAATGAATGTGCTGCAACCAAAGCACCATGTCAATTGAGGATTATCCCATCGAATCATCAAATGGTGATGGGTTTCTCTAATATGACTAACAGCATGGGTTTTAGGAGCTGTTGGCGAACCAACTCCCGCACACACATAATGTCCACATTTCAAACAAACCCAAATGACTTTTGACTGAGATTTTGAATCGACCGAAGCACTTCCCTTCTTGTTCCCATGTTTACTCCTTCCCTTATTCCCTCTCCTATCATTTCCACCTTCCCTGCAAACTTCACACCTAATATGCTCTGAGGACTTAAGTTTCTTCAACAATTTATCCAAGTCAACACCTTTATTAAGATGGGGGCATGGTTTCCTCTCTTTTACGACTGAAACTCCATCATCAACATTTTCAACACTGGCATTGTTCTCCTGAGGTATAACTTTTGGAGATTGGGTTGCCCCTACCTTTTTGTCCTTAGCAGGCGGTCGATGACCCTTCTTAGCCCTTTTCTTCCCCATTATTAGTTCCTAAAACCCAATTGCAAATGACTATAAACACCTTAAACCCTCCAAACAACACCAAAAATTCACATAAGCATCAACACATAAATGAAAAAACCATGAAAAAGGAACAATTCATACCAGTTTTTTTTTTCAAATACATATATGACGAGATTATAACCATCAAAAGTCACAAACCAGTATCAAGTAACCAGAAGCACAGATTGACAAAATATATACATATATATAAAAACCGATGAAGAATGCAAATTTAGAAGATAACTCAGATGATGATTTGGATTGAATATTACAAATAGAAGCTTCTAAACTACTATCAAGGCCAAAGCAGGTCAAGCAAAGCTGTAAACTTTAAACACTCAAAAATCAATGACTGAGGAGAAAAAAAAAAGGAAAGAAACTTTACCTTAAATCGAGAGGAAGAGGACCAATAAAGATTGGTTGAGAGAAAGCTTGCGAGAAAGGGCTTGTCTACATGGGGAACCGAGAAAACTAATGGGGGTTATGTAGATTCAGGATCTGAGTAAGGAAAGGAAGAAGAAATGAAAGAGTGGCGTGGGCATTATAAGGGCTTTGGCTGGCGCACCCTCTCTGAAGTTTACTTCTCTCTCAAATCATCGGAAGAAAGTGAGAGGGGAGGCGGTGAAGGTGAAAACTTCAAACAACTGCGGTAACTTGAAACCAAAAGGCCGTTCCTTTTTTGGGAAAGATCTTTTTTTTTTTTTTGAGGGTGGGAAGCTCTAATTATTGAATGTATGAAATTACTACTATATTTTTGGAAAAAATATAAACTTTTGTCTTTTTGTCTTTTTTTCCTTTTTTTTAAGTTGGGTTCTATTATATTGCAGGATTTGTTTTAAAGTCAAAATCATTGAAAATTTATTCAAAGATTGAGTAAAGTGGAGAACGTAGGTGAACAAAACACTAAGAATAACAACGAATTAAAACCTTAATTACGTTTTACTTTCTTTTTGTATTAATATTCTTTGCTTATGTTTCTTTGTTTGGTTACATTCTTTGCTTATGTTTCATTAAACATAAACTTTCATTTATTTATTTATTAAGTAAACTACGCTTTAGGACAGCTCGATAGTAAAACAAAACCGGAAATAATTGCTTGAAAATTAAAAACAAAAAATAAGATAAAGGTCGCGATTATGCTTGCGAGGCAATCTTCCCTGAAATAAGTGGCACTAGAAACAGATTCTCAAGTGGCGATGAAAAGTATTGAGGAGTTTCCAAAGAAAAGTGTGAGTACTGGCGAATATGGCATACGGTGGAAGATATTATAAATGAATTAACTATATGTTTGGATGAGGGTTTTTCGAAATTTTGAAGGCTTTTTAAAAAGAAGACATTTAGAAATTCATCAATTTAAAATGATTGTATTTATAATTTCTTTATTTGGATGAAGGATTTTTAGAATGAGATTTTGAGTATTTATATTTTTTAATAAAATTTAAAAATTTAATATTAAGAGTAAGAAATATGCAATATGGGTGTCATTATATTTGTAAAAATATTTATATATTATTAATAACATAAAAAGTGAAAATATATATTTTAAAAATAAGTTTCCTGTCATTAACATTAAAAATATAAAAGTTGTATGAAAAAAAAGAAACTTCATTAATATGATAGTTAACTATTTAAATGAAGGATTTTGTAAATGGATTTGAGAGATCTTAAATCCCTTATTAAAAAGCCTTAGATGAACATTTAGTAAATTCCTTTTTCTTTGGGCTAAATGCTCAATTTGGGGCCTAATCTTTCAAAATTAGTTCAATTTAGGGCCTAAAAATACAATTCGAACAAATTGGAACCCATACTTAGTAAATTGTGACAAATTAAACACATTATTAATTAATTCTAGTGTGCAACATACATATAAATTGAAAAGTACATAAAAATTTTATTTTATGCCACGTGTATTGAATTTATTTTGATTAATATTGTTTGATTTTTAATTAATTTTACGACTTTTTTTTTCAATCAAAATTAATGCATATATATGAGAAGCATTGATTTTCATATAGGGATGGGTTCAATTTATCACAATTTATTAAGTATGGATTCCAATTTGTTCGAATTGTGTTTTTAGGCCCTAAATTGAGCCAATTTTAAAAAATTAGGCTCCAAATTGAGCATATATCCTTTTCTTTGGATGGTTGCATCCTGCATGACGAATTATTGTCTAAAATCACAATATGATATATGTAAAAGAAGTGTAATCTTTTTATTACTACCAAAAAAAAAAAAAGAAATGCCATCTTAGATAAGAACTAAATTTATTACATAGAACATGAGCAATTAATTAGCAAGGGTAGACATCTGGGGGCAAGTGAGGCTTTGTAACTGCAACCAGTGGTTTAGCCAGATACAAACCTCCCTAGCCCTCACTATAAGGATCAATTTGACCCTCATTAGGCGGGTGGGATACTCCAACTCAAACCTTGCAGAAGCCTCGCAAACAGCATTACAGTCATTAAATGTACCATTACCTTCTCTCATACTAAATGACCATAACTGCAAATCTGGTTCTATAACACCATTTCCATTCCTTGGCTCCTTTGAGGTGGCATTCTGGCTTGAACTTGTTTGGCTCATCCCAAACTTTTGGGTCCGGCCGAATCTTAACTGGCTATCAAAGAGGACATAGCTACCTTTTAGAATGAAGTAGTGGGCCTGTGGTTGTATCGGCCACTGACATATGATATGAGGGAAATTGAACAATACATTGGGAATTTGGGATGCAGTCTAAGGTTCTGTTCAGCCTAGCGATGAGATTGACAATGGTGAGGTTAATAACTATGGTGACGGTTAAACTGCCACCACAGTGGTTAGATTAAAATTTGTGGTGAAAAAATAATATTCGGTGAAAATAACAATGGAGGTGAAATGAGAATTTAAAATGACCATTAAGAACATCAAACTAAATGTGTACAAAATTAAATATACACTTTCATATTTTATTTAGCATTTTTATAAATTTAAAAAAAAATTAATAAAAAATGCTAAACGTTATTTTATATAAATAAAAATACATTATTGTTATATAAATATTTTTCAAAATCCTACCAAAAATTAGTTAATTAATACAATAATACTAGAATAAAAATATGTTAGTAAGTATATAAATAATCAACAACAAATCATAAAATGCAAAAAAAAAAAAAAACAAAATTACCATGAGTCATGACCATTGGTCAACAAGATAACAACTTTTGACCAAAAGTTTAGGTAAAAGGGTAATGGTAGTTGTGGCATAACGGGTTTTTTCTAATTTATTTTGTTGAACACTTATGTGATGGTCCAAAGATGGGGATGCCATCAAGCCTGTGAGGGTAGATCATGATCCAATAACCAAAGCTCGTAGGCATAAATTTCAGGTCAGCTGTAATTTATACTCCCAATACATCGACTTGATCAAGAAACAACAGTCGAGGGCATTTTATTAGATCTAACTTGTGACAGTAATAGAAAGATGGACAGATTCATGGGTGGTGAATCAAGCTTGCCGCTTGCATGAATTGAGAGGCAATGGGAATCAATATTACTTGGGAATGTTCTTGGCAGGTGCTTCCCATAAGGCTTTCGGAGGATCTCAAAATTGGCTTGGCAATCCCAGTGCTGTTCAGGTGTTATCATTTATCACAAAGTAGTGAGCCAGAAGGATTTGCAGTGACAATTGCTATGCCAGGCCAGTCTTGCAGAGATGTCCTTTCGGACAATGCAACATGTTCCTGATGTTATGTTTGAGAAGCTTAAGCAAAGGATTGAGGCTTTTTGTCATTCAGGTTAATGGCTTTGCAGATAGAATATGTTGCAGTCTGTTCTTGAAGACATCTTCAGCAACGTGCCTTAATGAATAAACAAGTATACCCGACCAAATATGATTAGATTAATTTCAGGTGTTCTCAATGAAGTACCAGGAGTGGTCTTTTCATTCACTCGTAAAAGTTGCGTTAAATGTAGAATTCATTTTGCAAAGATGAATATAAAGAAATATTCAGGTGGAAGATCAGGATCATTTGCAAAGTGTAGGCATTTTTTCTCCTTTCCCTACGTACTCTAAAAACACATTATTTGTATTTTTATAGTTTCAAGTATAAATGTAGGTACTGTTAATACCAAGGAAAATGACAGAACATTTAAACTTGATCTAACAATTTCAACTTTATATTATATAGAGAATTGATGAAATAACCTCATAATATACTTGTTTCATTGTTCAGGGGGGGCCTTAATAAACCTTCAGGTAACTAATATACTCTTGATTTTCACTAATTATCTACAATCCCCTATTTCATAATCGTATCAATTTTAATTATCCACAAAGGAAACCAAAATTCTTGATACTCATCATGGAAAATGCTTCTAAGATCATATATTTTCTCTTCAATTCCCTGGTAAAATCGAGTATAAAAATACTCATAACAGTATAAAAATGCTAAATACAAATAAAAGAAAAAGAAAAATATTGGGCAAAACGCAATACTAGTACTAGTAATAATAATGTATGTATATATGTTCATGCGAGATAGCTATGCTGGGCCTTTTGCTTCCTCCTGCCTCGCAGTTTTTCTTGAATTTTACTTCCTATGGCAGCAGCCAAGTGAGACTAGACTCTCTAGTCTCTACACATGAACATGTTTGAAAAAGTTTTTTTGGATGAAATGTAATTAATTTTCATTCCAAAGAGTAGTAAAACTAATTAATATCTTTTACATATATATGCCAATAATAAAATTAGTATTTTTTTTTCTATACTATATATCACCATGTGGGATTGTAGCTTATTGTAGCTTATTGGGTTGTGAATTAGATGTGGAGCATGAAGTTCTACGGGATCCGTCGTCGTCTGTTCTTTCAACTTTGCAGGCTGATGCATTAGGGATTACTTCTCCCCGTGGTTTTAAGTTTTAACTTTTAAGCTAAGTTGACTTTAGCCTTTTTATCAATGAATAAAAAACCGGACCGGTTATCGAACCGGTTGATCATCCGGTCACCGGTTTAACCGGTCCAACCGGTTCAATCGGTTCGATTAAATAAATAATTTAATTTTATTATTTTTAAAAAAATATTCAAAAAAATTAAAAAAATAGAAAAAATTCAAAATATTCCTTAAAAAATAAGAAAAAAATAAAAATATCAATTAAAAAAATTAAAATTCGGATTGAACCGGAGAACAGGAACCGGTTCTCCGGTTCAACCGGTTCAAAGACGGTTTAATAAAAATCATATTTTATGACCCGGACCGATTCCCGGTTCAACCGATTGAACCAGCCGGTCCGGTCTGGTTTTTATTCCATGCTTTTTATTTTCCTTTTTTCACCAAAAAAAATTAACATGAAATTGGGGTCTAATCTTATTGAAGGGCCTATCAAATTTTACTTATATTTTGACTCTAATTGTTCTATATTCAAATTGTTCATAAAAATTGGTTTTCCTATACAAAGACTTTATATAACACATATTATTAACGTCTATATAAAAAAATTTTATTAAGCATACCACGACCTAAAAACTTAAACATTCAATATCAAATGGAAGGAATATTAATCTTATACCAAAACAGCAACAAAAAACGATTATTCCTTTTATTAGAGGTACAACATGTAAATTTGGTGCCAAACCAATACAAGGAAACCCAAGTGAAACGGAGCTGTACATGAATCATATACCCAAATATTCATTCATTTCTATAACAGTAGAAGCTATCCATTACAGGAGGTTTTACATAAACAGGGCCCTGCTTCCATTGTAGTATAAATAAAGATGATCCATGGATGCTTCATGATCAGAACACCAAACTCATTTTTCTCTTTAATACAAATCACTGCCTCTATATTTTTACTTAGCAAAAACAAAGCTATAATGGCTAGGCTTTCTTGGGTTCCGATTGCTTTCTTTCTCTTCATTGCTTTGGCTTTCACCATTCAAACAGCACATGTAGGCATTTTTCCTCCTTCCTTGTTCTAAAAACACATTATTGATCATGTGCATTCATCCACACTGTATTTTTATAATTTCAAGTGCATATGTAGATACTTTTAATGTCAAGGAAAATGACAGAACAATTAACTTGATTTAACAATTATTAACAATTTCAACTTTAAATAGCAAAAAATTGATAAAATAACCTAATATACATGTCTTGTTCTTTTGTTTCATTGTTCTACAGGCTGGGGGGGAAGGATCCCTTAAATTATCAGGTAATTAATTAATGTACTTGATTTTCATTAATTTCATTTTCTCTTAATTTTTTAATAATTACATTTTCTTATGCCTATTTACCAATAACTCGATAAGCTCTTTTTTGAGCAAGAATAATAAATCGTAAAAAGTTTTGTGATTATTTCAGAATGTCCAAAGGCATGCGAGTTTCGGTGTTCGGCAACATCTCACAAGAACCCATGTATATACTTCTGCAACTATTGCTGCCAGAAATGTTTGTGTGTTCCTTCTGGTACTTATGGCAATAAGGACGAATGTCCATGCTACAGAGACATGAAAACTAAGGAAGGTGGCCCTAAGTGCCCATGAAAATAATTTTGCAGTAAAGAGCTTGGGAGGAACACAACTAATAAACCCAAACAAATGTTTTGTTTTCGTTCTATAATAATTCAGTTTATGTATTGATGTCGGAATAAGATAGAAGTTACCATTGTGATGCTTGTTTTGAGATCAATACATATAAATATAATGCCATTCAATCCTTTTACAATATTTCCAATATTTCCTTCTTCTTTTTTTGTTAATTAAGGATACCTTCAAGCTTAGTCCGAGATTAATCCCAAATAACAGATGAAGTTGGCCAAATACAAGATTAAAAGATGAATTTTGTGTGTACAATATATAGACACTAAATAGATTTAAATACTTATTTTAGGAAAAAAATTGTATTGATATTATACAATTCTTGCCGATTCAAGAGAGACAATGCATTAATTACGATTTTCCTTTTTGGAATTATGATTTGTGACTACAATTTAGGTGCAATTTAAAAGCTGAAGCATATATATATATATATATATATATATATATATATATTAGGGGAAATTATCCTTAAGTGAATTGGTGGGCTAAAAATGTCCCAATGGCATAATAAGCCAACTTTTATTCTTCTTAAGTATAATGTTCAACTTAATTCCCCATCAATCTAATATATCTTATATTCTTGATCTAATTTAAAAGAAAATGGTTAAATATCCAAGTTAATCCATATATAAATTATACTTCTTTGAATATATTGTGTCGCAACGTTTCCGAAAGTCGTCCGACGGAAATTTTAAAGAAATAAAAGGATTTGGAAAACAAGAAAAGGAATCGCCACTAACCATTTGGTTTAGGTAGGTTAGCCACTCATTTTGACTCCGTTTGACCTAACATAATCTAGAAAGATTACCTTAGGTCAAACAAATATTGGTCTACGAAAACAAGTTTTGAGTTCGGGAGTCGGTTACGCTCGAGAAAGGATTAGCACCCCCGAAGCGCCCGAAAATCGGTATCATAAAAGTCTTAAAAAAATGTTTTAGGGCTAATAATAAAATGCTTTCAAGAAGAAGAGAATAATTTAGAAACTAAAAGTTAAAATGTCGGAATAATACTCCTTTTACTATGGGTTAATTCACCCTTAAAGAAAATTCAACTTAATGAGATCCGTATTGAAATTTGGTTAGAAAATTCCCAATGTAGAATAACCGAGTTGAGAACTTCTGAAAATAAACTTTGAAAATCGAAACTTCAAAACAAGTAATTTGTCAAAGATAAATTTTGATTTAAAGAAAAATAAAGGTTTTTAAAAAAATGGATTAAATTTGGAAAGACTTCAATCGTTAAGGACTAAATTGAAATCTTTCAAAAATATTTTTGGATTTTGAAATTAATGTCGGAATTATCAAATTCCTTTTATTGATGATGGATTTTGATTAAAAAGCAAGATTCTAAAAAGAATTTAATTTTAATTGGAAAGATTCCAATGTAGGGACCTAATTGAAATCTTTCAAAACATTTTTGACCTTTTTAAAAATAATGTCGGAATAATTAAATTCCTTTTATTTTTGGATCCCATGTTTAAAACCTTGATTAAAGAAATTAACCAAAGTTTAGTTTTTAAAAGAAAACCTCAACTATTGATTAAATTTGAGATTTTCCTAAAAAGCCATTTTTAGGTTTTTAAATTATGTTGGAATTGGAATTCCTTTTGCTGATAAGAGGGATTTTGAAAGAAAACATTTTTTGGATTTTTTGAAAATTGACATTAATTAAAGTAAACCTTGAATATTTGATGGAAAAATAAACATGATATGCATGTAATTTTGAAGAAATTAAATGAAGAAAATTCTTTTTTTTTTTGTTTTTGAAGGGATAAAAACTCCCCTAAATCTCCACCGTACTTCCGGTAAGAAACTTAGAGAAATTTCTATCTTGGTAGACCCTTGAGCATCTCGTACTTCCGAGACACCCTCCGGCTTCCCATGCACATGACTTTTGTGAAAACGATGCCCTAATTTCTAAATGCCTGAAGTGATGGGACAAAATAAACCAAGAAAATGGATTAGCACAAGAAATATATTAAGCATATAGTAAATAAATAATTAATGATGCATGAGCTTAATTCCTAAAAATAACATAAATAATGTAAATGAGCCTAATTTACCAAATGTCATAATATAATGAAATGGGTCTAGAACTAAAATGTGAATGGGGCCTAGTTACTAAATGGTATAGATTAAATGAGATAGGCCTAGACTAAAATGCAAATGGGTCTAAACTAAAAATGTAAATGGGCCTAGATTAAAATGACATAAATTAAATGAGATGGACCTAAACTAAAAAAATGTAAATGGGCCTAGATTAAAATATGAATGGGCCTAAATTACTAATGAAAAAAAAATGCAATTGGACCTAAAGTTATTAAATGACATAAAAATGTATGAATGACCTAATTTCTAAAATGGCATAAAATATGCAAAATGACCTAATTTCTAAAATGGCATAAATGTTAAATGACTCTAACAAACAATAAAATAAAATGGTACGGAATGTCAAATGACCTAAAAATGTTAAAATGGCATAAAAATGTAATTAATTAATTTTAACTCCTAAGTGCAAATGCTCAATTTTTTGCTTTAATTTTTCTTTGATTAAAATAATGCGTGGAGGAAAATTAAAGACACACATAAGGTACGGAATAATAATAATAAT
The DNA here is from genome assembly GCA_030664755.1 of Microcos paniculata. NCBI lineage: Eukaryota > Viridiplantae > Streptophyta > Magnoliopsida > Malvales > Malvaceae > Microcos > Microcos paniculata. The sequence goes on along the minus strand of CP131462.1, from coordinate 5,909,261 downwards.
AATATAAAAAATAGAAATAACATGGTTTCACGTGAATTGCATTAAACATTAAACAAGACTAAAAAAACTAACATACCCCTAATATAAACACATGAAAATATAACCCATCAAATAATAATTGCAAAAGCCCAATTGTTACTAAGATCAGTCCAAGGCAAACGAATCCAATCTATAAATTCAATCAAAAGTCCAAAGCATTTGAAGCAACAAGTCAGCCCACCAAGTTAATAAAGAAGACTAAAGCCCAAATAACAGCAATCACATTAATAAATATTCATAAGCCAGATAAACAAAACAAATCTTTCAAAATTCAACCAAATTAGAAACCCATAAAAACAAATCCTATAAAATATTGATGCCCTGAGAACGTGGATTAACTACATTAAGCTCAAACCGGGTCCAGAGTATAATAGCCTAACAAATGGCAATTCAACAAACAAGCACAACTTATGTGACTTACAAAATCAAATGGCACAGCAACAATAAGATCCCTGAACTATCATAAATGACTCTGCAGCTATTCAAAAACAAAAAAAATAATAATAATAATAAAAAATATATATATATACACTAAACCCCAAAAACAATTACCAATCAATCCATGAATTTTGCAAAAGGGACAACTCTACAGTGTATCATGACCCACAAGTCAAACAAAATGGTTAATCAATAAAATAATTTATTCGAGAATACCAAGCCCAATACCACAACAAATAACAAAGTCCAAATGATTTAACAATAACAAGTCCAAAACAGTACTTAGCAATAATCCAGCAAAATAAGACGCAACTCATCAGAATTGACAAAAATCCAAAGTTAATGAAACTTTACCTAAATGACGATCGGCCCCGCGTTTTGACTTGCTTTCCCTTTCTTTTTCTTCTTGCCTTCTTCACTTTGATTTACAGCCGCCTCCCTCTCACTTCCTCACCAAATAAACACCGTTCACTGTAACAACTTTGCCGGCTCCTTTTGCAGCACCATGTAACTTCTTTGTTGGTCTCTCTCTTTGTCTCGTCTTCACAGCCGTCAGTCACCAAATGAAAGTCACAAGGCCATCGCTTGCTCATCTGCTTCAACGGTTTCAGAAAAGCAATCTGTTTTCATTTCAAACAATTTGTTTCTTCTCCCTTTTTTTTTCACTCCTACTCCTCTAGTGTTCTGATTTCTTGTTCTTGTTGGAAAACGATTTAAAAAGCTTAAATATCTCAAAACCTTTCAATTTCATCGATGAACCCAAATTTTTTATCAGACTTTTTTTTTGTTTTATTTTTTTTTTTGTGTGGTATTGAATGGCTGTTATTTTTCTCTAAGATTTTATCTAAAAAAACTTCACAGCTCTAAGAATGGCCTCCTCTCTCCCCAAAAACTCTCTCATATTACAGGTATTTTATAAACTAGCTTTTAGGGTCCCCCATTTTCTACGTTTTTCTTTTGGTTGGCCCCCCTTCTACATTTTTTCTTTGGTTGGCTTGACAGGGACGCAATGATAGGACTGAGATTTCTAGGCCTTGATCTTGTGCAACTGATGGTACCCTATGCTCATTTCTTGCTGCCGGTATTATCTGGCTGTTTTGTTTTTTGTCTTTTTGCATGAGGCAATAATTTTGGTTCAATGCAATGAGGGAATCTCGGAAGCATTGTCGGATTTGGGAGATTTTCTAGGTAGCCGTCCCTTCTGGTCTCCTTGCTGCTGTGCTCAGAATGGCAACTTTGTGAGCTGATACGGTACGGTTTGAGGCAACGTTCAGTTCAGACTGCAGTTGTTTCTTTTGATTTGGTCAATCATGCAGTAAAACACCGTCGTTTTGGGTCTGCTTTTGCTCGGGCTGAATTGTATGGGTCAATAGGGGTCATTACTGGGTTTGAACTATTATTTGAATGTAAAAGGGGTTTTGGGTTCTAGCATGCATTCGGGTCAAGTGTAAAAGGGATATGGGAAAAATAACACTTGGGCTTCAATTTGCAATTTTGAAAACCGTATGTCCAATTCCAATGCTTGCTCCAATCTTTAAAACCCGCTCAATTCCAAATAGCAAAACCCAAGAAAAAAGAAAAAGAAAAATATAAGACTAAAGTAAGATTAAAAATTAAAATTAAAATCTAATATAAATAAAGAAAGTAAGAAAGGTTGTAAGAAAAGAAATTAAATAATATATAAAAATGAGGTGTCTACATATTGACTCCTAAACTTTTATTTAAAAAATTGACAAACTATAATTTTGAGACAATTAACCCCTCAAATTATTATTTTGAAACATTTAATCCCTCAAAACTACTATTATTTTGAGATAATTAACTCCTTAAATTATTATTTTGAAATAATATAACCCTTAATTGAATGGAAGAATTATATCCCTTGAAATTTTTGTACATTATCCAAAGATAAAATTTGAAGGATTTATTATCCCAAAATAATAGTTTGATATGTCTATTATCTCAAATAAAAATTTACGGACTAATTTATTCTTTTTTATATAATTTGAGAGTTAATTTTGATATTAAGCCGAAAGAAAATCAGTTAATTAATAACATAAATATATATATATATATGGGAATTTTTTATACGCAGCCGAGGTTGAGAGGATTCTTTGGCCTTAGAGCCTGTTGTTTAGCCTATATAAACACAGTGGTTCATATATGTTTCAGTACACAATCATTTTCTCCTTCACATCAAAGTGTCCAGAAATTTTAACATGGCTAGTGTCTCTTGGGTCTCTTCTTGCCTTCCAATTGCAATCTTTCTCGTCCTTGCGTTGAATTTTGCTATTCAAATCGCAGATGTATATGCATCTCGTTCTATATGTTCTATATATTTTCTTGTGTATATTATTGATTTTGTTTTCCTGTTGCCAATTATCTACTATATCTGTTATTCGTAAATTATTAAGTGGAAACTAATTACCTTTTCTGATTATTTCACTGATGTCCACATGCAGGCTGGCAAGGAAGGATCAGTTCCCCTCGAAGGTGAAGTGACAATATATATGCATTCTTCAGAAACCTTCATAATTATTAGCTATTTCTTCCATAATAATTAACAAAAGTTTATAAAATAGAAATTGATCTGTGATGAATATTTTCAGACTGCCCGAAGGCCTGCGACGACCGGTGTTCGAAAACTCATCATAGGAAGCCATGTTTGTTCTTCTGCAACTACTGCTGCCAGAGGTGTTTGTGCGTTCCTTCTGGTACTTATGGCAACCGGGAAGAATGCCCATGCTACGACAACATCAAAACCAAGGAAGGAAAGAATAAATGTCCATGAAATTAATCACAGCCCTTGAAAAAGCTTCCGAATCAAAATTTTTCCTTTGGCAGCAGCCCAAGATTAATTATGTCATCGAATTAGAGATTGATTTTATAGAATAAAATCTATGGCTATTATTATTGCTACATGTTACAATTAAATTCTATTTAAGTTAATTTGCCTTTTCTACATATGGAAGTGTCAATTTTTTTTTTCTTGATTCACAAGTTCAAATGTTATGCTGATATCTCTCTAAACAGCAAACTAAAAGAAGATTCTTGTAGTCGGCGTTACAGTTTTCCAAGAATTGAAATCGGCCATATAATTCCATTAATTAAGAAGATTTGTTACTCCAATTGTGAGATATACAGCTATATATGTGTTGTGGAAGTATATCCACAGATATATATTGATGCAATTTTTTTTTTGCTACTAATATATTGATGCAATTACCATTAAAATTAACATAGCTATAGCCTTTTTCGGTTACAAAATTAATTAACCAATTTTATATAAAACATATGACGTATTATAATTTTTCGTAAATCTTTTATTTATCTATATCTATCATCTATCTATGATCTATCCCTTATATTTATCGATATATTTATATATTTTTATAATTTATCCTTTTATTGACTTATCTATGTGTATCTATTATATATATCTATCTATCGATTTGTTTGTCTATTTTTTGTAATATATACTTTATATATTCCCCAATAGTGGTTTTCTTTTTTATTTTTTTTCCATTAAGTTAATATAGGCTTAAAATCACTGCAAGCGATTTTGAATAATTTGATCCGAATGCCACATCAGTGTCTAAGTAGCAACTTGATTAAGCTATTAGCCACACGATCAAATTCTAATTAAACTTGGGCCAAATTATATCCAAAAATTAAGGCTGATATAATTTATTTGCTTTTCAATCCGTTGCAAGGTTTTTTTTTTTTTGGTAGGAATTCCGTTGCAAGTTGCAACTTTCAAAATTCACTCAAAAATATAAGACCTGTCCAAGGGCCGGGCTACCCGCCCGAGCCCGAAAGCCCGCCCGATATTTGGGAGGGTTTGGACAAGAATTTTAAATTTAAGGGCCGGGCTTGGACAAAAATTTTAAGCCCGTTTAAAAAACGGCCGGGCTTGGTCATAGATATAAAAGCCCGAGCCCGGCCCGTTTTACTGTTGCTTTAATATAAATATATTTTTATATATTTATTTTATTTGTTAATGTGTTATTTTTCTTTTTTTTTGTATATGATATTGATATTTTCAAATATTATTAGTATTTAGACTTTATTAACTTTGTAAAAATTGCTTAGATAATAATTTTTTAAATGTATTGATTTACTTTTATTTATAATATAAATTAATATAATTTAATTTTTAAAATTAGTGTCCGAAAAAAATTAAAAACGGGCTTTTGGACGGGCCTCGGGCTTATATAAATATTTTAGGGCCGGGCTTGGACAGAAGAGTAGGCCCGAAATACTGTAGCGGGCCGGGCTTGGACAAGCAAAGATTTTGTGAAATTTTACTCAAGCCCGGCCCGGCCCGAACCCGGCCCATGGACACCTCTGACTACAAGATGGACGGACACCAATTTACCCAAATCATTGAACCTTTTTGTTTTGGTACTCATGAGGCTATCCCACGTACAACTCCGACTCTTAATCATGGGCCACATCTTGAGTTTCAAATTAACAGCCAAACCTTGGGCTTGGGGGTTTTGGATACTTGGGCTATACAACTAAAGGAGGGTCAATTATTATTATTTTTTTAAAGTCGAATTACTTACGCTCATATCCTTTGATCTTTCGTAACAGCTAATCGTGCTTGTATCAAGGATAAACCAATCCAATCCATACCAATATTCCTTTGTTTATAATTGTTCCAGCGTGTAGCGTATTAGTTTAGGTCAATGAAGGTAGCCAGTGGTCCAAATAGTGTTGAATTTGTTCGACCTGACGTGCCATCCACGCCGCTTTCCAAGCACGTTATGGTTCCATAGACAAACGCCAGCCCCCGATTTCAAGCCATGCGCCTTCATTCTCCGCGCCCACAATCGACTCTCCCTTTGCCTTTTTCCCTTTTTCTTAATCTCTTCTAATCCCTTCGATCAACCTTTAATTAAAAAAATACTCCCCAAAACAGTAAGTTGGAGAATAGAGGGCTTTATTTCTTTTGTAATATATTTGTAGTAACAACCTTCCAATAGCTAGCTACCCCAAAAACAATTGTTGGGAAGTTTTAAATATAATTATTCCACGTTCACTTTTGTTTTCCCCAACCAAATTAATGTTGTGGAAAACAAGACAAGAATATAAATATAGGAACACAACAAGTCAATGACATAAACAAAGTGGATATAAAAACAGTACTTCCCCTTTGATGGAGTTGTTGGGGCCTTTGCTTATTGTTTTTTTATGGTCATTCGAAGGGACAAAGTTGAACTAAACAAGCTTATCCTACGATATTTTTATACAAGCCAAAGGGGATGAATATGCCCTCGTAAAACAGCTAGAGTTCATATACGAAGCACTGAAACCCTCACAGCTAAGGTCTACTGTTGATCCATTTCGTTCATGTGTGCTCATGCACGCAAGAAATCGAGACTTACATGTACGGTTTGAATGATCTAGTCCAAGTAAATGTGCATATGTTGGTTTTGGCTTTTCATGTTTATATCATTAACCTTTTTTCGGGGCAGAAACTCATTTATATCCTATAATTATATTAAATTCTGATTAATTCAGAATTGAGTCACCTCATACCTAACTATATTTGGAATATATTTACATCATTTTCATGCATTGTAAATTTTTTACTCGTGGAAAGGTTTTCCATTCTTCAATTTCAATTCATCTCTTGTTCATGGAATAGAATAAACTTGTGGTCACCAATCGACGACCACAAATATTTTGACACGTAGAAGGGCCTGACTGGTCTGCCGCTGGCACTTTTTTACCAGTTCCTTTCTTCCATCGATCGAATTAGTGTCTTAGATTCCATTGTCGGCTCTAACAATTTTTCTTAATCCCATTACCTTTTGTCCATTATTATAGCCATCATTAAACTAATCAAATGGTGATAAGATTTTCCCTTTCTCACCAAAAAAAAATGATGATGAGAAGTGTAACGACATTGATAATCATGGATTGCTAAATAAACCCAAAAAGTGCATTCAATCCTAATATTTTAAATTTTTAATATTCAAGTTACTTGTGATGGTGGAAGTCATGATGAGGGAGGTATAGGTAAGTACAACTTAGTTTTCCAGGACAAGATAAGGTTTTCTATTGTATCTTCTCTCAGGGTTTGCTGGCTGTCTACGTATACATGTAATGTGTCAAATGTATTTGATGTTCAAGGAGCTATATGGGCATGGCAAAAGTGATTTAATAAATATATATAAAAGCATGTTTATGTACATAAGCAAGGCATGCTTAATGATCTATCTAGGAGGCTTACATGGTTAAAATTAGTTTTTAATGTGTTTGAGACTTTGACAGCTTAATTTTTACCAGAATTGCAGAGGCAATGGATGGAAGATGATGATGCTGATGATCTTGTTGGAGGGATTATCGTAGGTTTTTGCAGATAGGCATATGGAGAGATTCTTAGTTAAAGATATATTCTCTTTTATCCTACCTAGACAAGGTGTTACCTGAGCTAGAGAGAAAAAGAGACTTGCGGCCGTAAGTGGTCTAAAAACAAATGAGAGAATCATTAGTACAAGAAAGATTCCATTTTGATGCTGCTGTTTTACCTTTTTCTGTACTAATTATTGTGTTTTTCTTATCAAACTTTGTGTGGATCATGTTAGGAAATACTAGCATTTATCTATCAGTGGGCTGCTTTTAACAGGATTAGAATTTAGAAAGTATCAATGCAAAGATTTTAGAGGAAGGATTCCTCAGAGAAGAAGAGGGGTAATAACAAAACATGAGAAAAGAGAAGTGGGAAATTAAAAAAGGCAAAAGGGCGAAGTTATTTAGTCAAAATGCCTAGGAGTAGTTGCACCAGACAATGCAGATGTTACTTTGTGTTTTTATGGTCAGCTAAGCTGAAGCCCCCCCAAAGAGAGCAAATAGTTTATTGTCAATGTCATCAAACTTTAACCAAAAGGCTTTGAGGGTAGTTGTGAAGGTTGAGAAGCCAACATCCCAGAAACTGTTTCACAAGGGACAAAAGTCCCTCTCTCCCTCTCTCTTTCATACATCAGACCCAGGTGTAGAATATTCACCATATTAATAAAAAATGAAAAAAAAAGGACTAGATCTGTTGCTTATGCATTGCACACCTTGTATGAACAGTTTGATTATTATATATTTTTGGGGCAGTTATGTCTCTTCAGCCTTAATCAGAAAATTAGGTGTTTAAGTTGGCAATCCCAGCAAGTTATACGCTTATCTTAGGAGTAGTCTTTGTTTTGAAAACTTCTATGTATTTTCCACAAGCATAAGTTCCATTTGATGAGATCAAACCACATTAGGTAGTTAGGAAATGGAACATCAAAATAAAAGCTTTAGGCTATGTTTGGTATGAGAAAATATTTTCTATTTTCATTCTCTAAAAACTATAAAAAAACTATTATGTAAGATATGTGTTGTAAAAGGGAAATGTGTATATATTTTATAAAATAAAAATGAAAACAAATCTAGAAATGAGATCAAAAAAAAAATTATTCTCAATATTAGGTTTATTTTTATTTTCATTTTCTAAAAATATACATACATTTTTATAAATTACACATATCTTATATGGTGATTTCTTTGTATTTTTTAGAGAATGAAAATAGAAAATATTTTCATATACCAAACATAACCTTGCTCTTTCAGTCTTTATCTTAGGCTCTTGGCTTAGATCATGATCCCTTGCTTTCCCTTTCGTGAGTTTTCCACAAAAAGAATGACTCAAGATTAGCAACTTGATTTAGTAAGTATATTAGTTAGCTGCATTTTACAGACACAACAAATGGGAGGGAGACAAGAACTGCGCCATCAGTTGCATTAGATAAATAATAATTAAGTGAAGAACAAACTTCCCAACAAGGCAAAATCTTTATCAGCTATCAGGCCTGATCAATATCCTTATCTTCCAGGTTGGGAAACAGGAACAGGTTTTGGAAGAGACGAAAGGTTAGAAACAAGGAATGTCATAACCACATCATGATTTGGAACTTAACACCATGCCCTGATTTGTCATCCACTGTTTGAGCAAAGTATCAGAGTTTCCACATGCCAAGCCCCTAGCTTCTTTTATTTTTCAAAACTAAAGCAAGAGTGATGTGTTGCAGAGATGAATTTTTATTCTATTTTGCTTTCTTTTGAGACCAGAAACACTGGAAGGAATAAAGAAACCCTGGCTTGATAAGGGGAAGGAAAGATAAGAGAAAAAGAAAAAGCAACATAGAGAAACATGGGTTCATGCTGCTTCTTACTAATCAATAATTAAGAAATGATTCCTTTCAAAAAAAATAATTAATAAATGACATATACTAATTGTCTCAGCTTAGGCCAGGAGCATGTGCTGGCACTATTAAATCACATTCAGAAAACAACTGCACCGAGTGGAAGAACTTGGTCAGAGAATAGTTTAATCAAAATCCGCCAAAAAGTGAATTAAAGGAAACTCTTGGGAATCTCTCTTTCTTTCCGCATTTTTTTCCCTCCCTGGAAATGGTTACTCCAAGTGGCATTGACTCAAACAGGTAGCTTAAAGATTACTGCAAAATTCACCACCTCCAGTGGGGTTTCTAATCATTAGAGGGCCCAAATTGGCGCCCCCTTCCTTTTGCACACTCATGGTTGGAGAGTGGGAGTTGATGAGGTGCTTAAGTGGCTCAACATTCATCTCAAAAGACAGGCTGATGATGCTTCAAGAAAAGCCAAATAAGATATATTACTTTCTTTCGTTTGAGCTTGCCTTTTCCTTTAATTTAAGGGGTTGTATATATAAAAGAAGCCATATATATATAAAAAGAAACCATGATTTTCTCATATAAAAACATAATTAAATTTAAATTTCCTTTGGAGCATGTCCTGTTCAAATAAAGTTTAATTATTTTGTTGATGATAATATTGATAAATTAAGTTCTCTGTAATGACCCAAATATGGATTTCTCTCCTGATTACCTGTAAACAGAACCTGAGAACCAATTAGGAATCAGGTTGACCTGACTCAATCCATCCATTTAGACTAAACTCTGCAGTACTTGAACTTATCATAGTTACATGTAATATTCTACTCTGCAGTTTCTCGTTTTCTGCTCCTGAAACTACAATAAGAACAACAATAATTAACTATATATTGTCTCATTGCAAGGTCTAACCTTCATTTTTAAATTAGAAAGAATTCGAAAGTAAAAGGGGGTGAATAAGTCATGTGAGTGTTTAAGAAAATCACATGGCCATTGATTAAAAAGCAACACTAAATAATTCTGACATGGAAACAAAGGGTTTTTGAGGTTCTTGTAGTCATTTTCATGGGAGAATATACACCTGCTTAAGAACCCATCGATGACAGGTAAGCCAAGTAAACCTGATCTGTAAGTTTTTGATTGGTTTATGTATAAACATCGAGAATGTGAATGGCTAGCACGAATGCGTGGGAAAATTAGAAGGTGGTGGCCTTATTCTTTTTGAACAAGCAGATCTGACTTGGACAAATGGGTTTGCTTTTTAATAAACACACAAAGTAGTTTCGCCATAAATTAATATTTTAGTAAAGGCTTTAACAGAAAGCCTTTCGGATTAAGGCTTCATATATAAAGCTTAGTACTTTCATTTGCATCATTTCAATCTCCTCCTTATTTTTTGTTCTGTTTTGGGGTCGAAATTATGAGTATGGAAGATCAGTTTCCTAAAATGGAAACCTTCATGAGCAAGGGGTGGCCGTCTGATTATATTTATGGCATGGCAAACGGTCCAAAGTTTTTCAATGATCCAATCATTTGGGGTGCTTTAACTGCGAACCCCGCTTCTCATGAAAATGGAAGTGGAAGTAATAAGACAGCAACTTCATCATCATCATCAACATCTCCTGACAGGCTGCTTTCATCAAGTTCCAACTCCAGTTCTTCAGCAGAAGAAGCTCCGGGTAATAATTTGTTGGAAAACATTCCTGGATTTATCAGACAGGATGTTGTGAATGAACACCATTCAAGTTTATTTGTTTCACGGTTTAGTTCTGTCCATCCACCTTCAGGTTCTGTTTCTGATGTTAAGGATGGTTTTATTCCAGTGAACTTCTTGGAGTCTTTTCCGAAACTAAACCAAGCTCAAGTTTCCGAGCCGCCTTCTCCTCCATCTCCTTTATCATCTGCAACAAAATACCCAAATTTAACTTTGTTTTTGCAGGAACCTACCATGTTAGATCCATCCACTCGAGTCAATATTGATTCCATTGGCAAAAAGAGTGAACCTACATCAACCTTGTCTCAAAACCCTCCATTTCACGTGCCTCAACTTGGTCAGATTCAATCTCAACCAAGCAATGAATGGCTTACAATCAATCAGAGTTTGACAAACTATTCATCCAAAGGTTTTAGTGACTACTGGCTTAGCACTACCAAGACTCAGCCTATGAAGTACACTGGCAGGAGACTGCAGAACCAGCACCAAAAGGCTAATCCTTCCTTGTCATCAGCTTCATCACCTGGAAAGCTGTTTAGAGGTGTAAGGCAGAGGCACTGGGGGAAATGGGTTGCAGAGATAAGGTTGCCAAGAAACAGAACAAGGGTTTGGTTAGGTACTTTTGACACTGCAGAAGAAGCTGCCATAGCATATGATACAGCAGCATACATGTTGCGTGGGGAATATGCACATTTGAATTTTCCAGATCTTAAGCATCAACTCAGGGCCAATTCCTTAAACGGAAACACAGCTGCACTTCTTGAAGCCAAGTTACAAGCAATATCACAAGGCATGCCTCCTAACAAGAAGTCCTCCAATGATCCATCACCGACACCGGCAAAAGTCAAAGATATAAACCAAAACAAGGAGAAAGGAGGGTGGGAATTTGAGCTGGGGAGCAAGGCAGGACCCGAAGTGAATGAGAATAATAAGAAAACTCAGGAGATGTTTTCTTCAGATGTGGATGCTGTACAGTTAAGTAGAATGCCTTCCTTGGACATGGATATGATTTGGGATGCTCTTTTGGTCTCTGATTCATGACATATTGCCCTTAATTTTCATACATTTGAATGAAAAAAAAGAGGTGACTCATATTTTGCAGTCTTGTTTATTTTCGTCTTGACCTGGTATGTGTATCAGCTTTTATTAGCACATAGTGACATGGTTAACTAAAATTTCCTCATGGAACAGAAACAGGCCAATTATTTTGGTTCAATTCACTGTCCCCTGCTGTTTTATCCTTTTACTTCATCGTTTTCTGGTTTCCCCCTGATTCTGAGTTTTTTCTTCTTTTAGTGCAATTAATGCTGTTAATTAGATCTGATGCAACTTTTATTTTGTGAGAGAATCAAGATGTTGGACTTCAAAACTTTTGTTGGTGTTTTTTTTTTGGTAGTTTGGAAATAGAGATCTTTTACTGCATGAAGCAGCCAAAATTTAGTTTCGAAAGGGGCTTCATGGGCCCTCGTTTAAACCGCAAAATGCCCATAAAGGTTAGAATGTTCTTTCGCTACAATGGACCCCTGTTCCACCCCATTCTTGGGCCCGCTGTGTTTCTTCAGTTCTGCTCCCCAAACCTGACCAATGATATTTGCAAAATAAACCCAAGTATTTGGCATTGATGGCATCTTTCGTATAAAGTTCTGAAATCTTTTCTTAAAATGCAACCCAATGAATTGTTTTTCTTTTTAAATTTTCTGATGATTACATAGTTTACATTTCAAAAAATCCATTAATACAAAATATTATACCTTAGACATTTATTTTTTTGAGAATAAATATTATACCTTAGACATTGACTTCAAGGGATGAGTATCATTTTTTAACATGAACATTAGTATATGTTTGGATCATGAAATGGCTTTGGATATTTTTAAGAGTTAAACAGAAAGATAAACCTGCAAAATTCACAGAATTGCCGATATCTAATTATGGATGCATAAAGAGAAAAATATTCTTCATGCATCTGTGAACTTTGTCTTAACTACAAATGAGCCTTCTGATAGCTCAATATGTTAGTTTCAAACTTTTTGGCAGAAGCTGGGATTTTACTTCGAATGTCAATGAAGAATTCCAACAAAAATTTATCCCCACAAAACTTTCCCAAGCCAGCCAAATATACTCTTGCCCTCATTCCATCTAAAGAAACAAAAGCTTCTGCTGACTGCAAGACCAAATTTTTACAAATTAAAGGGAAAAACTATGAAGGAGAAACGAATTACCATCTATAAACGCCCAAAAGTTGAACTCTAGCAAATTTTAGTGTTCTTCACTTGGCATTGGTTCTTTCTTTGTCTCTGACAAAGTATTTTCCAAGTTTTCTTGACCCTCAATGCTGAACTTCTCAATCTTGTTATTTCCAACATTCTCTTCAACCTTAGGCAGCTCATTTGCCGGCTCAGCTGACATCTCCACATCTATGTTCATAGATTCACCAGCTACTCCAGCAACCGAAGATTCTTCCATATCTAAATCCTTATCTGCTGTTTTATCATCTTCAAAATCACTTTCACCAGAGCTGCTGTCATTGTCTGGAGTATGAGGAGAATCACCACCTTCAGTTTCTTCAAGCTTCATATCTGCTTCTGCCGTATCTACATATGGTTCTGGAAGTCGTTGCTGTAGGGGCACTGCATCACTGATTACTTGACCTGTTCTCTGTCTTTCCCTGTAATCCTCCATCTCAATTCTATATCTTTCTTTATCTTTGAGGGCTTTCTCCTGGTAAACCTGAATCATCAGAAAAGTCCATGGAGGCAGTTAAAGGATGAGAAGAGAAATAAAATTGAAAGACATGCTCAATTCATGAATTACAGAATACAATAGGACTCTTACTGTTTTTTCTGATTCGTTTAACTTGTTCCATAATTCACCAATCATTCTACTAATTTCTCTGTCCTTTCCAGGATGAAGGGGTTTCAATCTTGCATGTTGCTCAGCGAAAAAGAAATTATATCCACTTCTGTTAGGTTTAGGATGTGCAGGGTCCCTCCTTTTAATCTCAGATTTCTTCCTGCGCCTGCGTCGTTGCACACCTATTGGAGCAGGAGGATTATCACTCTTGCCGGCAAATGCACTAAATTGTTGTGGCACTTGGGCTGCTGCACTCTGTGGAGCCTGATACAGGACACCCTTTAGCTTCTCTGAGCCAATGGTGACAGTAACAAGATAACCACTCTCAAATTTCCCATCAATGACCCCAACCACAGGAGAGCCTGGTGTTGTTGTCGTTGGTCTTGTTGCTGCATGATGAACCAGAAGATAAAACCGTAATAAGATTAGATCACTGATAAAAGGGTTCAATATAAGTTAAATGCGTTTACATAATTACATTATGTGAGAAATATATAAAATGATTCCCCATATATTTGGTCAACAACAAAACCAAAAAAGAGACTTTTAAGGCACCTGCAGGCAACTCAGCCATATTTACTCTTGGTTGCTGGACAGCAGCTGCATGAACTTCCACGGATGGCCGCGCTGCCCCTTGAGTAGGAATATGTGTAACGGATGGACTTTGTAAAGTATCTGCAGAAATGATACATCATACAACATTAAAAGCAGTACTCTGACATTTATTCAGGAGGAGTTTGAGGTTCACAATTTGCATACCAGAAGAAACAGGAAGCCAGCCACGGGCTTTAAAAAAGTAGATTTGTTCATAGTGATGAAGCAAAGAAACATAATACTTGCGCAGCACAAAAGATGCATTTGTAGCGGTTGAGGGAAAGTTAAAAATGGCAGTCACTTCCTTCCATCTCCGCTCTCTGATAATCTACAAATCCATTTGACAAATGATTGATTAATGACTATTAGGGAGTATAACTCATTCCAACCCAAAGTGACGAAAATAATTATTATATATAATCATTATTATGTTCTGTACATGAATAACTGCTTGATGTTCACAACGAAGCACATTTCCTAGTTCCTACTCCCTATTGGCATCCTCAGTTTTTCTCGAGGAGGGTTAGACTAGGGCCTCAATTTAAGATTTGAGGACATTAAAAGATCACGATATTTAGATACAGCATACAGCTCTGCAACTTCTACAAATTTGTCAATAAAAGCCATTTCATAAACAGAATAACATTTAAGTCCAAAAGCTTGTTAAAAGAATCCACTAATCAATGGGAAGAGGCTTAACCTGCGTAGCCACATTGATCAATATGGATTTTATTAGCCATATGAGGAATCCAATGACACTACTTGGGGGGAAGAAACTCGAACAGTTAGGTGTTTGTTACTTCAGCTTACCTTCTCAATGCCACCACGAGAGGTTACTTCCACAAAAAGTCTGTGCAAGTCTAACTCCTTTCCTCCTATGATGGGAATCCTACATCAAAGTAGAGAAGACAAGATACTGTCAAAAGAAACTGCCAGGAAAAGAAAGGACATCAATATGGTGCCATTGGCGCAGATGGAGGCAACTTTCTCCACTTACACATAATACAATCAATTCCCACTGAACACTCTCAAAAAGTAGACAAAACCAAATGTAAGAGGCCAAAGAATTGTCCTCCTACAACTAGGCACTCGAACTAGATAAATTTAAAATTGCAAATACAGAGAATATAGCAAGTATTACCCCTGCGTTCTATAGCCAAAGCCAAAGAATGTATCACTCGAGCACTAAGCGTAACAAAATTTGTCATGATATAAAATGAATGATCAAACACTGTTATAAATCAACTATATCCTGCCTACTTTCGATCTCCATGAACTTGTCCAAATCTCAGGACATACAAGAAAACATTAAGGTTCTAAAGAAGCTTCCAAGAAAGGATGACTCCTAAATAAAATATAGTATATGTATGTACTCATGAAACCTTTTATATTGCTATGGGCATCACTCAACTGACCAGCTTAGAACTTCCTGAGCATTAACATAGGGCCATTCAACAAGCAAAGCATCATTTCAATAATTTTCCCCACAGATAGGCCAGAGAAGCTGTAACCAGAACTATCTACCATAACGTTACACCGCTGGCCTTTGCTACAACTATAAATTGAAAGCAAATATGTAAAAGACAATATTAGCGGGTCTCAATCCTAACAACCACCAAGGTAGTTCCTCGATCAAGAATATCAAAGAGGACCACAGTGTAAACGTAATACTTCAAATAACAGGAAAAATATGTATCAGAAATCTGGATAGTAACAGTAGGCTTTTAACATAGGTATACATATGCATTTTGACGTACGTATCAGAGAAATGTTATATATGGCTATGTCGTAGAATGTCTCCAAGCCAAGCCAGAGACTAATACCGGGGAAAAGTTACACCACTATTTAACTCAAAAGGTTTATATTTAAGCTTAGGGAAGCAAAAGCATCAACAAGCAAACTTACATGAACTTGGTTCCCATGGTTGAATGGAGCTTCTCCAAGGTAGCCATGAAAAGCTTGGGACTAGCTACTACATCTTCATACCGAGCAAGAGGTGGGGGATATGGATTATAGTTAGACGATGGTTCCTTCATGGGCACTAGACTCTGCTTGGCAAAAGAAGTTGATGCCATAGCCAATTCCTTCTTACTGTTCCACCCTTGAGCAATGTTTCACTGTTCAACCACCAACAAATCAAACATTAACTGTCCGTTTTAGTGCTCAACGGACTTAAATGTAAGTGAAGAAAAAGTAAAATACAAATTACTAGAAAGAGCTGAGAATCCAAAAAAAACAAACAACAGTGTGCAGTTGAACTAACAGCATGCAGAAAAGCAAGAAATGAAGTCAGAGTAAAAGAAACCCCACCAAGCCAAAAGAGAAAAGCAAAAAGAACACTACTACCATGCAGAATGAGGAGATAGAAAAGCCAAAGAGTGAAGAGAAACAGACAATCCTAAAAGAATAGGTAAAGAAGAGAATATATTGAAAGAGAAGTAAACCAGTAGCATCAATTAATAGCAGTAACAAAGTAGTACAATAAATAAAGCTCATTAAATAATTCACCGAGGGCATATATCAATATCAATATCAGAACTGAAAGTCTGAAACATAACAATGAAAAAAAAAAAAAAAAAAGAGAGACCACCAGCAGCAGGCAAGCAGCAGCACCTTGATGAGAACATCAACAACCTCAGTTGATGTAATAACTCCCAGTAACAGGGGAGAGATTCAAAGTCCAATAAACGAAAAAGGTACACCATAGCTGTCACAGCCATGAATTTCCTTTCAGACTACCAAGGATTGAAGGAACAGAACAGCACAGTAAAGAAATAACCCATCACCAAAAGTTCCAGGCCTTTTTTCCATACACTCCACAGGCTAAAAGGAGACACCCTTTTAGACCAACCCAGCAATAAAGACCCACAGAACAGAACCACAAAAAAGTCTGTTTCTTTCTCTCTTTTTCTTATCAGAAAAGCAGAGTTCCCAGGCCTATATTAGGCTATAACCCTTGCCCCTGACATTCTAAAGATACGCTGATATCTATTGGGTACTTAACAAATGTATAAATATATATAAATATAAATATCCATGCATCATCATCTCTTAACAATGTCCCCAACAACCAACTCTTCGTTTTTTTTCTCTCTCTTTCATCTGACACTGTTTCAGGCCAAAAAATAAACTTTTTACAAGATACCCATTGTGGGGTTTTTGTGGGGTACTAATACTATGGTGCCCCTCCCATAAATCAAAAACATGAATGAACAAACAAAATGGCTTGAAACTCCAAAAAAATACAAAATCTTACCTTTGCTTATAAATCCCATTAAAGCATTAACCTTTGAATTTTCAAATCAGAGAGAAAATTACTTTTTTTGTTCTTCCCTTCTGTCAGGAGAGGACAAGGATACTATTAGAAAAAAGAAATGCAAAATGCATACCACTGTTTCATTATTTTATTTCTGTCTTCTTCATGTTTGGTTTCTATAATGATGTTTGCTTATATTTATATTTTTTACTAATATTTAATGTCCTCCAAGTGAATAAAAGCATAAAGAATAGAGAATTCCCAGACGAAGAGATAACAACAGATAACAGAGTTTCATTTTAAAATAAGAATATAATTTGAAAAAAAAAAGAAAACTTACCTAGATGAGAGGGAAAGAATGGAGCATGCAAAATGAAATGAAATTTAGGAAGAAGCTTAAGACTATAACCCTTCATCATAACCCAAAAATAAGGGTAATTAAGAATTAGTAATTATCATTTCCTGAATTATGCCTTTTTTTATATATGTAATAAATATCTACTTTTTTGATAATTTTATTTTCCTTTTTTGAATGGTGGCGATAATCGTGAAAGGAGGAAAAAAAAAAAACCTATCCCCAGGCGTCAAAAGACAAAAGAAACCTTCATTTTGCCCCCCACTCGAGCCATAATTCAAAGGGTAATTTTAGGGTTTTTAATGCCTCTATCATAAAAAAAAAGGAAGTATTATTCAGCAAAAATAAAGGAAATAGTATTGTATTTAATTAAAATATAAAATATCATATATTAAATTACATTATAAAAATAAATTTTTTATTAAATAAATTACTTAATATATGGAAAGAATTTAAACAAAACGTGTCCTATTGACTTTCCGGTTGAAACGGCCCATCTCGAAAAGAAAAACCAAAATTAAGAAACTTGGAGAATAACATAAATTAAAAAAAAAAAATTGCTTCCTTTGACCAAAAAAAATACTATATATATATATACCGTAAATAATAGTAATAAGAAAAGATAAAAGCAAACCATGAAAAAAATAATGATGATGAGAGAAATGCCTAAATGGGTGCCGTAACAGCAGCTCTTTGGTATTTAATGGAGCTATTAATATTAAACACATTTTTAGAATAAGTCTCTCTATCTTTTTCTCTTCTTTCTCCAAACTCTTTTAATATGACTTCTCTTAATTTAGAATCTTTAAATGCCCTCTTTCCTAATTAATTACTTACACCAACCACCAAACTCCCCCATTTTAGGACTTTTAATTTGATTTGATTTTTTTTCACTATGTTTGTGCATTTATGGCTTTGTTTGCACAAGGTAAGGTTGGGTCTTCCCCAAGCAATTTAAGCCAAATCTTTTGTGGTGGTTGAGAGATGTACACTTTATAGCCATATAGGCTAGCTTAACCATGGCCACATTTATCCTCTCTGTGCAAATATCTTCCTTTATTCCATTATTATTATAGCAGTATTTATCAATTTCCATTATATTATCTATTCTAATAACAAATCATTTCTCTTAAGTGCCCATTATCAAAACACTTAAACCTAATTAGCTAGATTAGATCGAGACTAGAGTTCTTTCTTTCTCTAGTCTATTCTAGGCCTTGGTTATTGTTTTCAATCTTTGTTTCACCAAAAAAGATGTAATATTGCTTACACTGTGGATTGGTGTGACCTAATTGTTAAATCATTATGCGTATTAAAACTTAAAACTCTTAAAAAAGTGTCCATAAACGACGTGTAATTGGACCCAGACTAATAATTTCGTCGTTTTATTATCTTTGATTTATTCAATGTCTTTCTTGTTTGACGACGACCGAGATTTTTTGAGAAATGAAAATATTTACCTGAGATTGAGAAATAATCCATGAGGTTAGGTCCCATATAGTACCATGTTGTTAGGGATATATGTGTGTGTGTGGCAATGGAATGAACACTTGTCTTATTGACTAATTCCCATGGTTTTTGAAAAACAGCAAAAAGAGATGAATGTGAACTTGGGTGGTCATCTTATTTTCCCAATTTGATGGGAATATTAAGGTTGTTGAATTGACCAGAGGACCACCTTTGAGAGCACACATCTACCTATATCTATTAAGCAATATAAGCTAATATGTATATGAAGCTCGTGATGGCACATTTGTGTACTTCCATATGGCTTCAGTGAGAGGAAAAGCTAGGCTGTCTTCTCATTCATTTATTTAGGGAGGGGGTGCTTTATGTGCCATTTTCCTTTCGATCTATAAATAACATGATGAGAATGTTTTTACACAACTTTAGTCTTTAACTAAAAAAAAAAAACTCACAAAAAGCTAGCATATTGTTAATTTCTCGTGTGACAAATTTTTTTCTTGAAATGAGAAGAAAAAAGGGTATATCTAGAATAAATTTTGTATTTTTTTTTTCAAGTTTTGAGCGTTTCAAAATTAAGAAGGATTCAATCCCAAATCTGAGTTGGAAATAGGATAAATCATACATGACAAACTTTTTTTTGGTGAAAAGCCTTTGATTGTTTCAAAATTTAATCATTTGTTTTATATACATCATTCTTTTATCCATATTTTTTTAAGGTATAGCTACTATAATTAGAGTAATTACCCCATATTTTAGGATATAGGATTTGACCAAGTGAGTCAGATCTTTCGTTTTTTATATTTATTATTTTTATATGCCCCCAATAGCCTTAATTCCCAATAAATTGGGAAACTCGCCTCCCTTGAAGACCTCAATGGCTACATTTCCATATTTTTATACCCCAAGAAAGAGGTGAAACCCCAGATTAGACAACATAAGGCCATATATAGTATTTGATTAGATGAAGAGGTTTTATGTTTATTTTGAGGCTTAATTATACAAGTAGAAGTCTACATCCCATGAAGAATTATAAATAAATATATATATATATTTATATATATATCAAAACTTGTAAGTGCTGCAGAAGGCAGAAAGATTATTGGCCCTGCCTCACAGCGCTGACACAAATCTACTCTCTTATAGTCTTATATATGCCCGATAAACTTGTTTCCTGCCTTCAAAAGCAACCTTTCAAAATCTGCAATTAATTCATTGTTCATTGAATTAATTATTCCCATGCATGCCCCATTGTGGTCCAAAACCATAGCCTCTTCGCCGAATTGCTTAAGCATTCATTGGTTTCTGCCATTGAAACATCCATTCTGTTCTCTTTCTTTTACTTTTAATCAATATAAATGAAACATCCATTGTTGATATAAGTAAATCCATTGCTCTCAATATGGTCGAAGCCTGGAAGGTGGACATAAACTTTGGTGCCAATTCCTCCACAACCCCGTTTGACTCAGAGGTGGCAAAATGTGCTTGGAAAATCTTTATCAACTGTTTCACTTTGAAAGATATAGCTAGGAAGAAGAAATCAAGATGTTCAAAAAAAAAAAAAAAAAGACAAAATCAAAGAAATAAAAATTTTGGGTAAATTCTCTTTAAGAAAATTGCAGTTGACACTTCTAATGTAGATATTGATTACAATTTTCAATATTCTAAAAGATAAGTTTGCACAAATCTCTCGTATTTTCGAATTTTAATTTTATCTCAATTATTTCCACTATGTTGTAAAAATCCCAAACCTAGGAAACCTTTTTTCTTTCTTGAACCCCAATCCACAAAGCAAAAACTACAATTAAAAACGAAAAATAGGAAAAAAAATATATCAATAACCCGAAAGGAAAATACTAAATAGGGCAATTGCTTCCAAGGCACCAAGCATGCATGGGCTCTATGGCTATGGCTACTCTCTAATTTTTGCAGAATGAACCTGCTGATCACCACGCTCTGATCAACTGGGGGCCCAATTAATCAGAATCCCATTAAGCCCATTTTCTCACTATTGTCTAATGTCTACTTTTGTACAAGTCCATGAATCTTCTTCAGACGAGAATAAAAATAGCCCAGAATTGGTGCCACTTGCGTTTACAAGGTTGCCAACTGCCCATGCAAATGACCCACAATCCAACTCTTGGCAACATCTAATAACTCACTATCCTTTCATTAAAACAACGCACAGCAATTGCATGCCAGTTGTCAAATCAAATTTAAGAACAAACCCACTTCGTCGATTACTCATCATCCGTTCCTTTCAACCAAGCATAGAAGAGCATGGGGATATCCGAAATTTATTGATGAGAGAAAAAAAAAATGGATGCCATGGTTAAGCTTTTAGTCCTTCTCACAAGTTCTTTCTGCATATACCTCCTCTTAGCTCTGCTCCACGCTCTCTACAAATATTGGTGGGTTCCTCTCCGTATACAGCATATACTGAATTCCCAGGGAATCGAAGGACCTCCTTATAAATTCATCCATGGAAACAATAAGGAAGTTATCAAATTGACAAACGAAGCCTTAAGCAAACCTATCCCCTTGACACACGAAATACTTCACAGAGCGCTGCCTCATGTTTACACCTGGATGAACATATATGGTGAGACCACATGATGCGTGAGTTTTCTTTCACTATGATCGATTTCTAACTTCCTGCAGCTTTATGGAAAAGTTGAACTTTTTTCTTTGGTTTTACTTAGGGAAGACTTATCTTTCTTGGGTCGGTATTCAAGCTCAACTGGTGATTGCAGAACCAGAACTAGTGAAAGAGGTTCTCAAAGACAGTGGGAAAGCTTTTCCGAAAAGAAAGCCTACGGTTTACTTTAGCAGGCTACTTGGGAACAGCCTTGTGACTACCCGAGGTGAAAAATGGGCGAAGCGGCGGAAGTTGGCCAATTATGTTTTTCATGGGGAGAGTTTAAAAGTAATTAAAAACTTTGAATAAATCCCACTGTACTGTAAAATATATCAGCAGTTTTGATTGATGAATTAGTTGTAATCAAAAGGTCACATACCAAAAATTGGCTATCTTATGGTATTGTTGCTTACATATGGTTTTGCCAGAAAATGACCCCGGCAATAATTGCAAGCGTGGAAACAATGCTAGAGAATTGGAAAGGCCAGGAAGGGAAACAGATCGAAGTGTTTCAAGAATTTAGACTGTTGACGTCGGAAATGATATCAAGAACGGCTTTTGGTAGCAGTTACTTGGAAGGGCAGAAGATATTTGACATGTTGCTGAGGCTTTCACTTCTTGTGAGCAGAAATACATTTAAGTCTAGGATCCCCGGCATGGAGTATGTCTCTCTGGCCTCTACTCTAAGCTTAGTAATCCCAAGTTTTGCCTTGATTTGTTAAGAAAGAAATGATTATCTCTGTGCAAATTTTAGACTATTTACCCTATATGTATATATATAGCTTAGTGCTTATAGGATCCCTATGTATATATGTATAGCTTAGTGCTTAATCTCGTAGCTTTGCAGGGATTTGTGTATTTTTATATTTTTGTGACCGCCAATGGTATACTTTTAAATTTTGCAGTAGGTTATGGAGAACTGCTGATGATATAGAGTCAGAGAGACTAGTGAAAGGAATACACGATTCTGTGATGGAGATTGTCAGGAACAGAGAAGAGAAAGTAATGAGTGGAGAAGCTGACAGCTTCAGCAGTGATTTTCTGGGATTACTTCTAAATGCCTATCATGATTCGAATGAGAAAAGCAGCTTTTCTGTACAAGATCTGGTAGATGAGTGCAAAACATTCTACTTTGCCGGACAAGAAACTACTAATTCCTTGCTTGCATGGACAGTCTTAATTTTAGCAGTCCATACAGATTGGCAAGAGAAAGCAAGAAGGGAGGTGCTAGAGTTATTTGGTGATCACCAAAATCCAACATCTGATGGCATTGCCAAAATGAAAATTGTAAGCAAACCGCAATCTCTAATCAGTTCAATAACATTGACTACCAAACATTTAGTAAATCTCTAATCTGATATATTAATTCCTATTATGCAAACAGATCACCATGATCATCCATGAAACTCTAAGACTGTATACTCCTGTAAATGGCCTAGTAAGAACGGTTGGTAGAGAAGTTCAATTGGGAAATCTAGTCATGCCTGCTAATGTAGAGTTCATGATCCCAAACATGGCACTTCACCATGACCCTGAATTATGGGGAGATGATGCGCATCTCTTCAAACCAGAGAGATTTGCAGAAGGGATCGCCAAAGCAACCAAATGTAATGCAGCTGCATTTATTCCCTTTGGAATGGGACCTCGATCTTGTGTTGGTATGAGCTTTGCAACCACAGAGACGAAGATGGCTGTCTCGATGATTCTGCAACGCTACACCATCACCCTCTCCCCTGCCTATATCCATTCACCAGCTCCCGTTCTTACTCTTCAGCCACAGCATGGAATTCAAGTGATACTTCACTCACTGCATGCATGACGATGCTTAAATTACATATATGTTAAATCTCCAAGATGGTAGAACATACAAGAATCAGTTCCTAGTAATGATATTGATCAATTTACTGTCTTTTATCAGCCATCCCGGAGTTATGTTGGTGATTTGAACTGATTTCCTGCGTGGGCAAAACGAGATTATCTTATTGTAATTGCTTTCAAATATTAATTACAACAATAGTAGCTTGACTTTTCCTTTTCGCTGTCGACGATCCGTCAGCAAATGCAAAAGGAATCAACTACCATATGGCCTCACTTGGAGGATAAGGTAAGCTGTCTTCTCATTCATTTATATGTGCCATTTTTCTTTTACTTGTGGGATTTATAAAATAACATGATAAGAACGTTTTATAGAACTTTTAACCCAAAAAAGAAAAGTTTTACTACAATATGTACAAGAAGTCAGCATATTTCTTCTTTGCATAGCTTTGCTGAAAATGTGACAATTTTTTTCTTGAAATTATCAAAATATAAAGTATAAGCTTAATACTTAATTTGGTCTCTGAATTATATTAAAAATGATAAATTAATTTTTAAAATTTTATTTTGAGATAGATATGTGTGAACAAAAGAAAACTAAATAAAAGTTAGGGACTAATCTGTTTCAAAATAAAAATTCAAGGACAATGACCAACCTCTCTTAATTCTTCAGGTTTTTGAGACATTCAGAGACTAATTTGTCTTAAATAAAAGTTTATGGACTAATCTATCATTTTTTGTATAGTTTAGGAACTAAATTAGACATTAAACCATAAAGTATATATCTTCAACTTTTTTTGTGGTATTTTTCACAAGTTTTGTGTTTAAAAATTAAGGATGACTGGATCCCAAATCTGATTTGGAAATAGGGTAAATTTGTCATATTAACAAACTTTGATGTTTAGCTCTTTTTTTTTTTTATGTACAAAAATTTAAGAACATGATAAGTTATTCCACCTTTAAGATCAAGACAAGTAGTCAACCTTTTTAAAGATTTATAGACTTTAATTTATAAAACTTTTTAAACTTATAAATCAGCTATTAAAGGATGGTGGGAGTTCAAAATAATGAGCCTATTCATCTCTTCCTTCATCTTTCTATTTTTAAAGGTATAGCTATATAATTAGAGTAATCCCCGTAGGATATAGGATTTGACCAAGTGAGCCAAATCTTATGCTATCTTTTTTTAATTATATATTATTACTTTTTTATTTTCATTTATTATAGGACTACTGAAATAAAAGCCTTGAAATTTCACCCACCTTATCCCATTGAAGACGACATGAGGCTGCCTGCTGGTGCAGATTTCTACAAAGGTATAGGCCATTTAATTCAGTCGTTTCTTTCTGTTTCCCCTTTGGAAAATTACACCAAAAAATGACTCAGATTCATTTTAAGGGTCAATCGCTTTAGTAAAGAAATAAATAATATAATGCAATCACTCAAGCATTCTGCTCATCTTATCCTCCATATATTAGTTGCAAGACAGTGATAGATAGTGAAGTTTTGGCTTATAGTGATTAGTCTCACATTTACTTTGCTAGTAATACGAAAGCTCCTAACAAAAGTATTATTGTTAGCTTTGCTTGTGCCGAGAGAAACAAAAGAAGAAACCAATTGTCCTGTGCTCTGTATTAAGGCTGAAATCCAAGAAAGTCAGAACAAGAACAGGATCTTATGATTTTCTCCGAACAATTAAGTGGAATAAAGGCATGCATCTTTTTTCAATTTTAAAAGAAAAACTCGCAATCCCTTCCTTAAAACAACTCAGCAATGGCGTCATTTTTGAAATTTAAGAACCCAACTTCCCTATTCCTTTGAATCAAACATGGAAGAGCATAGATATATCTAAAATTTGTTGATAAGAGAGGAAATAAAAATGGATGCCATGGTTAAGTTTTTGGTCCTTCTCACAAGCTCTTTCTGTTTATACCTCCTCTTAGCTCTGCTCCGGGTTCTCTACAAATATTGGTGGGTACCTCTCCGTGTACAGCATATCCTGAATTCGCAGGGAATCAGAGGACCACCTTATAAATTCATCCATGGAAACAATAAGGAAATTATCAAATTGAGAAAGGAAGCAGTAAGCAAACCTTTTCCCCTGACACATGATATACTTCACAGAGTGGTACCTCATGTTTTCACCTGGATGAACATATATGGTGAGAAAACGTGATACTTGTGGTTCTTTTTCCTTTTTACTGTATGATTTCTAACTTCCTATGGAAAATTTGACATTTTCTCTTTCGTTTTACTTAATTTGTTTAGGGAAGACTTATCTTTCTTGGGTCGGTATTCAAGCTCAGCTAGTGACTACAGAACCAGAACTAGTGAAAGAGGTTCTCAAAGATAGTGACAAAGCTTTTCCGAAAAGGAAGCCCACAGTTTATGCTAGCAGACTACTTGGGGACGGCCTTGTGACTACCCGAGGTGAAAAATGGGCGAAGCAGCGGAAGTTGGCCAATTACGTTTTCCATGGGGAGAGTTTAAAAGTAAAAACTTTGAAAAAAATCCAACTGTACTGTAAAATATTAGTAGTTATGGACTTATGGTTTATGGATTATTTGTAACTAAAGGACATACCAAAATAAAAATTTGACAATCTTATTGTATTTTTACTTACATAATGAAGGATGGTTTTGGCAGAATATGACTCCAGCAGTGATTGCTAGCGTCGAAACAATGTTAGAGAAGTGGAAAGGCCAGGAAGGGAAAGAGATCGAAGTGTTTCAAGAATTTAGATTGTTGACTTCGGAAGTGATATCAAGAACGGCTTTTGGTAGCAGTTACTTGGAAGGGCAGAAGATTTTTGACATGTTGCTGAGGCTTTCATTACTTGCGGGCAAAAATATGTTTAAGGCTAGGATCCCTGGCATGGAGTATGTCCTCTAAGCTTAACTAATCTCAAATGTTGCCTTTGATTTTTTTTCAAAAAGAAATGAATAACTAGTTGCGTTGATTTGTAAGTAATTTAATTTACTTAAGGCATGTTTGTTATACCGGATTGTATAAGATAGGATGAGGAGAAAAATTACATGTAATTTTATAGGATTGACATGGATTTACATTATAGGGAGGATTATTCATAGAATGAGTCAATTCTCTCCCTTTTTAGAGAATTGAGTCATCCTATGAATAATCCTCCTCACAATGCAAATGAATGTCACTACTATAAAACTAGGCTACAAATTACATGTAATTTTCCTCCTCATCCTATGTGTAACAAACATGCACTTAGTGCTTAATCTTGTAGCTTTGTATGAATTTGTGTATTTTACATTTTTGTGGCTGGGATTGGAATGCTTTCAACTTTTGCAGCAAATTGTGGAAAACTGCTGATGATATAGAGTCAGAAAGACTTGTGAAAGGAATACACAATTCTGTGATGGATATTGTCAAGAAAAGAGAAGAGAAAGTAAGGAGTGGGGAAACTGACAGCTTCGGCAGTGATTTTCTGGGATTACTTGTAACTGCCTATCATGATTCGAACGAGAAAAACAGCTTTTCAGTACAAGATTTGGTAGATGAGTGCAAAACATTCTACTTTGCTGGACAAGAAACTACCAATTCCTTGCTTGCATGGTTAGTCTTGATTTTAGCAGTCCATACAGATTGGCAAGAGAGGGCAAGAAGGGAGGTGCTTGAGTTATTTGGTAACCAAAATCCAACATCTGATGGCATTGCCAAACTGAAAATTGTAAGCAAACTGCAATCTCTAATCATTTCAATAGCATTGAGTACCAAGCATTAAGTAAATCTCTTATATACTAGTTCCCTATTATGCAAACAGATCACCATGATCATCTATGAAACTCTAAGACTGTATACTCCTACTCCTGCAATTGGCCTGATAAGAAGAGTTGGTAGAGATGTTCAATTGGGAAAGCTAGTCCTGCCTGCTAATGTAGAGTTCATGATTCCAACCATGGCACTTCACCATGACCCTGAATTATGGGGAGACGATGCACATCGCTTCAAACCAGAGAGATTTGCAGAAGGGATCGCCAAAGCTACCAAATATAATGCAGCTGCATTTATTCCCTTTGGAATGGGACCTCGATCTTGTGTTGGTATGAGCTTTGCAACCACAGAAACGAAGACAGCTCTCTGTATGATTCTGCAACACTACACCATTACTCTCTCCCCTGCCTATATCCATTCACCAGTACCCGTTCTTACTCTTCAGCCACAGCATGGAATTCAAGTGATACTTCAGTCACTGCATAACGATGCTTAAATTGCATAGCATATGTTAGGTGAACATATAAGAATCAGTTCCTAGTAATAATATTTGATCAATTTACTGTCTTTTATCAGCCTTCCTGGAGTTTGTGTTGGTGATTTCATGTGTCGACAAAACGAGATTATCTTGTTGTGATTGCTTTCAAAGATTCATTACAATGATAGTAGTTTGACTTAACTGTTTTTCGTTGTCGACGCCGTCGGCAAATGCCAAGAGGAACCAACAACTTTATGGCTTCACTTGGAGGATAAGCTAAGCTGTCTTCGGATTCATCTATTAAGAGTAAGGTGCTTTGCTTGTGGGGTCTATAAAATAACACTAGCATATAAATTATTGAATATCATATTCATTGATTTCATAAGATTTGTTTAAGAATATAAGTTTTGAAGAATTGTTTTTTCAAAAAGAACAATATGGAAAATATGAAATATGAGAGAAAAAAAAATAAAAACAATAGCAAAAAGTCATGCCTTTTCATATCTTTATACAACTCAAAAAAATAAATAGGGAAATTGCTACCATGGCACCAGGTATGGGCTGTGCGCCTACTCTCTTCTTTTTTCATAATCATTAATCAATGAACCACCCTGCTGTCTAATACAGTCTGATCAAACCCAAAAATAGATTTTGGGGGCCCAATTAATCAGAATCTTCTGAAGCCCCTTTTCTCATTATTGTCTAAATTTCTACTTTGTACAAGTCCATGAATCTTCTATAGACCCAAATAATTATTGCCCACAATTTGGTGCCAAGTGCCAAGTGTCAACTGCCAATGCAAATGGCCGACAATCTAACTCTCAGCAATATCTAAATTAATCTAGCCATGGTTTGATTGAGGTGATTGCACTTTTTATCCTGGTAAAAATGAGGGTGCAAACTCAATCTACTGTACTTATGAGGATGATTTTACTTTTAACATTTCGGGCGGAAAGGAACTAATGTTGAGCCAATTGGACAATCTCAGCAACTGTTGAATATGTAAACCCAGGCAATCTACACCCTTCTATCCTTGGTATGATTTCCAAACACAAATGTTTCGACCAGCACTCTGAATGCAGGCTTTGCGGGTCAATTTCGTATAGGACTACAGAAATAAGTCCTTGAAATTTCTTCAAGTGCCCGCCAGAGAGTCATCACGAACCTACTCCCATTGAAGACAACATCATGAGGCTGCCTGGTGCAGATTTCTACAAAGATGTAGGCCATTTAACTCTGTCAATATTTCTTTCTGTCTTGTTTCCTTTGGAAAATTACACCCCTAAGGAAATATACTACCGCATGAAAAATGACTCAGATTCACTCAAGCATTCTGCTTATCTTATCCTCCCTATATTAGTTATAAGACAGTGACAGATAGTGAAGTTTTGGCTTGCAGTGATTTGTCTGACATTTACTTTGTTAGTAATATGAAAGCTCCTAACTAGAGTATTATTGTTTGCTTTGCCTGGGCCGAGAAACAAAAGAAGAAACCAACTGTCATTGTATTAAGGCTGAAACCCAAGAAAGTAACAAGAAGAAGAGGATCCTATGATTTTTCTCCAAACAATTAAACGGAATAAGGGCATGCATCTTTTTGAATCTTTAAATAAAAACTCACAATTCCTTCATTAAAACAAGTAATCAACTCAGCAATGACGTCAATTGTTGTCAAATTTAAGAATAACCCAACTTCTCCAACCGCTTGGCAAAACCATTATTATCCATATCCATTCCTTTAAATCAAGCATGGAAGAGCGTAGAGATATCTGAAATTTGTTGATAAGAGAGGGGAAAAATGGAAGCCATGGTTAAGCTTTTAGTGCTTCTCACAAGCTCTTTCTGCATATACCTCCTCTTGGCTCTTCTCCAGATTCTCCACAAATATTGGTGGGCACCTCTCCGTATACAGCACATACTGAATTCGCAGGGAATCAGTGGACCCCCTTATAAATTCATCTATGGAAACAATAAGGAAATTATCAAAATGAGAACGAAGCAGTAAGCAAACCTATTCCCTTGACGCATGATATACTTCACAGAGTGCTACCTCATGTTTACACCTGGAAGAACATATATGGTGAGACAACATGATGCTTGTGTGTGTGTGTGTGTTTTTGTTTTTTCTTTTTTTTTTTCAGTATGATTTCTAACTTCCTGCAGTTTTACGGAAAATTTGACCTTTTCTCTTTCGTTTTAATTCATTTGTTTAGGGAAGACTTATCTTTCTTGGGACGGTGTCCGAGCTCAACTGGTGACTGCCGAACCAGAACTAGTGAAAGAGGTTCTCAAAGATAGTGACAAGGCTTTTCCGAAGAGGAAGCCTACACTTTATGCTAGCAGGCTACTTGGGGACGGCCTTGTTGTGACTACCCGAGGTGAAAAATGGGCGAAGCAGCGGATGTTGGCCAATTATGTTTTCCATGGGGAGAGTTTAAAAGTAAAAGCTTTGAATAAATCCAACTGTACTGTAAAATATCAGCAGACATATATACCAAAATTTGGCAATCTTGTTGTACTGTTACTTACAAAATATGGATGGTTTTGGCAGAATATGATTCCAGCATTGATTGCTAGCGTCGAAACAATGCTAGAGAAGTGGAAAAGCCAGGAAGGGAAAGAGATCGAAGTGTTTCAAGTATTTAGATTGTTGACTTCGGAAGTGATATCAAGAACGGCTTTTGGTAGCAGTTACTTGGAAGGGCAGATGATCTTTGACATGTTGCTGAGGCTTTCATTGATTGTAAGCAGAAATTTGTTAAGAGTCTAGGATCCCTGGCATGGAGTATGTCTTCTAAGCTTAACTAATCTCAAGTGTTGCCTTGATTTGTATGTAATTAACTTAGTGCTTAATCTTGTAGCTTTGTTTGGAGTTGTGAATTTTTATATTTTTGTCGCTGAGATTGGTAATATATACTTTCAACTTTTGCAGTAAATTGTGGAGAACTGCTGATGATATAGAGTCAGAGAGACTTATGAAAGGAATACACGATTCTGTGATGGAGATTGTCAAGAAAAGGGAAGAGAGAGTAAGAAGTGGAGAAGCAGACAGCTCCGGCAGTGACTTTCTGGGATTACTTGTAACTTCCTATCATGATTGGAACGACAAAAGCAGCTTTTCGGTACAAGATTTGGTAGATGAGTGCAAATCATTCTACTTTGCTGGACAAGAAACTACTAAGTCCTTGCTTGCATGGACAGTCTTGATTTTAGCAGGCCATACAGATTGGCAAGAGAGAGCAAGAAGGGAGGTTCTTGAGTTATTTGGTAACCAAAATCCAACGGCTGATGGCTGCCAAACTGAAAATTGTAAGCAAACTGAAATCTCCAATCATTTCAATAATATTGAGTACCAAGCATTTAGTAAATCTCTAATCTGATATCTTAATTCCTGTCATGCAAGCAGATCACCATGATCATGTATGAAACTCTAAGACTGTATCCTCCAGTAAATAGCCAAATAAGAAGAGTTAGTAGAGAAGTTCAATTGGGAAAGCTAGTCCTGCCTGCTAATGTGGAGTTCATGATTCCAAACATGGCACTTCACCATGACCCTGAATTATGGGGAGATGACGTGCATCTCTTCAAACCAGAGAGATTTGCTGAAGGGATCGCCAAAGCTACCAAATATAATGCAGCTGCGTATATTCTCTTTGGAATGGGACCTCGATCTTGTGTTGGTATGAGCTTCGCAACCACAGAAACGAAGACTGCTGTCTCGATGATTCTGCAACGCCATCACCCTCTCCCCTGCCTATATTCATTCACCAGCTCCCGTTCTTACTCTTCAGCCACAGCATGGAATTCAAATGATACTTCACTCACTGCATAACGATGCTTAAATTACATGCATATATGTTAAGTGAACATGTAAGAATCAGTTCCTAGTAATAATATTTGATCAATTCGCTGTCTTTTATCAGCCATCCTGGAGTTGCATTGTCTGGTGATTTCGTGTGTCAGAAAAGCGAGATTATGTATCTTGTTGTGATTGTTTTCAAAGATTAATTACAACAACAAAAGTACTTTGACTTTCCTTTTTCGTTGTCGACCCCGTCAGCAAATGCAAAGGGGAACCAATCACTAGTTTTCAACCAGTTCCTCCCTAATGAAAATGGTAAGGGGCATTGCTGCATGTCCCCAGTAAGTGCACAATTCTCATTCTCATGTTCTGTTTCTTTTTATTTTAATTAATGAATATAAGCATCCATTTTTTGTAACAGTAAATCCATATATGAGAATATCTACAACACCTTCTAGATTAGTTTTGTAAAAAATATATGGAATATTTCGTGTTTTTATTTAGCCGGAGAGAATGAATTGGGATAGGAAATTAAAAAAAACTCAAAAACTTGAAAGATAAGTAGGGCCATTGCTACCAGGTACCAAGGCACCAAGCCTGAGCTTTAACCCTTTCCATTTTGCAAAATGAACCACCTTGGGCCTGTTGTCCACCTCAGCCCTGATCAAACCCAACAATGGGTTTTTGGGCCAGTCATTCAGAAACTCATAAAGCCCATTTTCTTCATTATTGTCTAATGTCTACTTTTGTACAAGTCCATGAATCTTCTCCACACTCTAATGAAAATTGCCCCTGCCCACTGCCCATGCAGATGGCCAACAATCTAACTCCTAACTGTAGCCATCGGTGTAAAAAGTCCTAATAGCCAATGTGGAAAATCTCAGCAACCTTTGAATCTGTAAATCCAGGCACAGTTGACATTCGACAGCCATCCTGTCATTGGCATAAATTCCAAACACAAATGTTTCGAGCAGCACCCTGGATGCAGGCCTTGCGGGTCAATTTTGTATAGGACTACAAGAAAATAAGGCTTTGAAACTTCAAGTGCCCGCTAGACTCATCACGAATCTAATCCTATTGAAGACGACATTGAGGCAGTCTAGTGCAGATTTCTACAAAGATATTGACCATTTAACTCTGTCGTTTCTTTCTGTTTTGCCCCCTTTGGAAAGTTACACCCATAAAGTCAATGAAAGATACTCCTACGTGAAAAATGACCCAGATTCATTTTAAGGATCAATCATTTAGTAAAGAAAGAAATAATATAAGGCAATCACTCAAGCATTCTGCGGAACTTATCCTCTTATATTAGTTGTAAGACAGTGTAGATAGTCAAGTTTTGGCATATAGTGATTTGTCTGACATTTACTTTTCTAGTAGTAGTATGGAAGTTCCTACCTAAAGGGTTTTGTTTGCTTTGATTGGGCCGATAGAAACAAAAGAAGAAACCGTCTTGTATTAAGGCTAAAATCCGAGAAAGTAAGAACAAGAACAGGATCCTATGATTTTTCTCCGAACAATTAAATAAATGGAAGAAAGGCATGCATCTTTTGAATTTTAAAATAAAAAACTCACAATCTCTCCATTAAAACAACTCAGCAATGACGTCAATTATTACCAAATTTAAGAACAACCCAACTTCCTCAACTACGTGGCAAAACCATTATGCATATCCAATCCTTTAAATCAAGCATGGAAGAGTGTAGAGATACCTGAAATTTGTTGATAAGAGAGGAAAGAAAATGGATGCCATGGTTAAGCTTTTAGTCCTTCTCACTAGCTCTTTCTGCATTTACCTCCTCGTAGCTCTGCTCCAGGTTCTCTACAAATATTGGTGGGTACCTCTCCGTATACAGCATATACTGAATTCCCAGGGAATCAGAGGACCTCCTTATAAATTCATCCATGGAAACAATAAGGAAGTTATCAAACTGAGAAAGGAAGCAGAAAGCAAACCTATTCCCTTGACACATGACATACTTCACAGAGTGCTGCCTCATGTTTACACCTGGATGAACTTATACGGTGAGACAACACGATAAGTGTGCTTTTCCTTTTTCACTATGATTTCTAGCTTCCTGCAGGTTTATGGAAAACTTGACCATTTTTGTTTCGTTTTACATAATTTGTTTAGGGAAGACTTATCTCTCTTGGGACGGTGTTCACGCTCAACTGGTGACGGTCGAACCAGAACTAGTGAAAGAGGTTCTCAAAGATAGTGAGAAAGCTTTTCCGAAAACGAAGCCTACAGTTTATGCTAGCAGGCTACTTGGGGACGGCCTAGTGACTACTCGAGGTGAAAAATGGGCGAAGCAGCGGAAGTTGGCCAATTATGTTTTCCATGGGGAGAGTTTAAAAGTAAAAACTTTGAATAAATCTAACTATACTGTAAAATATCAGCAGTTACGGTTTATGGATTATTTCTAACTAAAAGACATACCAAATTTTGGCAATCTTATTGTATTATTACTTACATAAAGGATGGTTTTGGCAGAATATGACTCCAGCAGTGATTGCTAGCGTCGAAACAATGTTAGAGAAGTGGAAAGGCCAGGAAGGGAAAGAGATCGAAGTGTTTCAAGAATTTAGATTGTTGACTTCGGAAGTGATATCAAGAACGGCTTTTGGTAGCAGTTACTTGGAAGGGCAGAAGATTTTTGACATGTTGCTGAGGCTTTCATTAATTGTGAACCGAAATTTGTTTAAGTCTAGGATCCCTGGCATGGAGTATGTCTTCTAAGCTTAACTAACCTCCAGTGTTGCCTTGATTTATTCAGAAAGAATTGAATAACCACTTGCCTTGATTTGTCTGTAACTTAACTTAGTGCTTAATCTTGTAGCTTTGCGTGCATTTGCGTATTTTTATATTTTTGTCGCTGAGATAGTATACTTTCAACTTTTGCAGTAAATTGTGGAAGACTGCTGATGATATAGAGTCAGAGAGACTAGTGAAAGGAATACACGATTCTGTGATGGAGATGGTCAAGAAAAGAGAAGAGAAGGTAAAGAGTGGAGAAGCTGACAGCTTCGGCAGTGATTTTCTGGGATTACTTGTGAATGCCTATCATGATTCGAGCGAGAAAAACAACTTTTCAGTACAAGATTTGGTTGATGAGTGCAAAACATTCTACTTTGCTGGACAAGAAACTACCAATTCCTTGCTTGCATGGACAGTCTTGATTTTAGCAGTCCATACAGATTGGCAGGAGAAAGCAAGAAAGGAGGTGCTTGAGTTATTTGGCAACCAAAATCCAACATCTGATGGCATTGCCAAACTGAAAATTGTAAGCGAACTGCGACCTCTAATCATTTCAATAGCATCGATTACCAAGCATTTAGTAAATCTCTAATCTGTTATATTAATTCCTATGATGCAAACAGATCACCATGATCATGTATGAAACCCTAAGACTGTATAATCCTGTAACTGGCCTACTAAGAAGAGTTGGTAGAGAAGTTCAATTGGGAAAGCTAGTCCTGCCTGCTAATGTAGAGTTCGTTGTCCAAAACGTGGCACTTCACCATGACCCTGAATTATGGGGAGATGATGTGCATCTCTTCAAACCGGAGAGATTTGCAGAAGGGATCGCCAAAGCTACCAAATATAATGCAGCTGCATATATTCCTTTTGGAATGGGACCTCGATCTTGTGTTGGTATGAGCTTTGCAACCACAGAAACAAAGACTGCTCTCTCGATGATTCTGCAACGCTACACCATCACCCTCTCCCCTGCCTATGTCCACTCACCAAGATTCGTTCTTACTCTTCAGCCGCAGCATGGTATTCAAGTGATACTTAAGTCACTGCATAACGATGCTTAATGGCAGAACATGTAAAAATTAGAAAGACTCTGTTCCTAGCAATATGATCAATTTACCGTCTTTTTAACAGCCATCCCATATCTGTGTTGGTGATTTCATGCGTTGGCAAAACGAGATTATCTTGCGATTGCTTTCACAGATTAATTACAACTAGTAGAAAAGTTCTTACTTTTATGAACTTAAGATACAAAAAAGGAAGGGTCATGATTTAATGCTCATTAGACTCTATCTCTAACTTACTCTCATGAAATTAACAAGTTCCTCCACAAGAACAAAGCTCAGTGCAACTAAGGTAAAACAGAATACTTGGTTTACAACTACATTGGAGAGATATAGAAGTCAAAATTTAGCGAAAATGAAATTTTACGTTATACTAATTTTTATAAGTGGTAATTGCACGAAGTGTAATCAACAAAATCTCATTCCTGTCTAGAACCGACAAGGTAAACAAGTAATCAAAATTGGACACTACAACTACAAGCAGAGACCAATATATTTATTCTTCCATCTCCAGCATATCCTTCAACTAATTTCGCTCAACGTGTAAATTATTACTGCATACCACTTACTATTGCAATTGGAGGGAAGTTACAAACAAAACCTTCAAAACATACTCACCAGTCTCAAATGGAGCCAACAGATCAGATTATCTATAAATCATCCTCTCTACCAACATTCACAAGCTGTTGGCTCTTTTAAATGCTTCTCAGAACACCCAAAGGAGCACCACGCCAACGTCGTTTCTTTGACATAACCTGAAATCATACAATATCAGCAGTCAATTATGTTGTTTCAAGATCAAGTTAGTTTTCATGTCAAAGACCCGAAAACACCCAAATAAAGAAGGAACTCATGCAATCATGTAAGATGCTCTTTTAGATAAGCATGTTGTTTATCTAAACCATGTGAATATAAGCATCCATTTTTGGTAATAGTTAATCCATATGTGAGAATATCTACAACACCTTCTGGAATAATTTTGTCAAAAATATATGGACTATTTCGTGTTTTTATTTACCCGGGGAGAAGGAATTGGGATAGGGAATTAGAAAAAAGAATCAGTAACTCGAAAGATAAATAGGGCCATTGCTATTCGCTACCAAGGCACCAAGCCTGGGCTTTAGCCATCTCCTTTCTGCAGAATGAACCACCTTGGGCTTCTGCCCACCACACCCCTGATCAAACCCAAAAATGGGTTTTTCGGCCCAATCATTCAGAAACTCATAAAGCCCATTTTCTTCATTGTTGTCTAATGTCTACTTTTATACAGGCCCATGAATCTTCTCCACGCTCAAATGAAAATGGCCCCTGCCCATTGCCCATGCAGATGGCCAACAATCTAACTCTTAATCAATGAATAAAAAATCGGACCAGTATTTGAACCGGTGAGGTTAGAGGGTTAATGGTTCAATCGATTTAACCGATTAAACCGTTTAAACCGATTATTTTAATATTTTAATATATTAATTTCATAAAATATTTAAATTTCAAAGTTTCAATTAATTTTTTAAAAAAATTCATAAAAAATAAGAAGAAGTATAAAATATTAGTGCATCACATAATATAAATAAATAATACAAATGATTTTACATCACAAATTAAATTTTTGTTATAAGAGTACATTAGAATAAAAAATTTAAGGTCAAAAATTCAAAATTAAAAGTTCAAACTGACACACCCGGACCTAGCACGACCTTTTTGTACGAGCGGAATAGTACAAGATGACGTAATAATTGAATAATAAGTCGGTCCGGCTGCGTCAGGTCATAAGAGAAGTTTAAATTAAGATAAGATGGAGTTAGAAGAAAAAGTAATTAACCGTGCATGAAAATTAGTAAATGCCAAAAAGACCTCCAATTAAGTCTCTAGAAATTTATTATGGGCCCCATTGGCACAAGAAAGCAAAGCATTTAGCCAATGGGTGAAAATGAAAGAAAGTTGAAAAAGGAGAAAAGTTTGACTCGGGGCTCGAGTAGACCCGGTGTCAAGCTCTTCTATAAATAAGGGTGAGCCTAAGCTTTTCTTCATTTCTCTTTTTCTTTTTCTTTCATTTTCTTTTCTTTTTCTCTCTGGAGCCAAATGGAGGCATTTTGGACAATTGGCAGATCTGGACAAACCGACCGCAAGTTCGAGGCGAGATCTTGCTGAGTTGTTCTTAACACCTCAATCTACGTTTTTCTAAGTTTGCACGTATTTCCATGCATCGGTTTAGGAGAGATCCAAGTTCAAAGTTAGGTTCAGCTTTTAGTTAAATTTTAAGTTTAGATTTGAGATCTAGGAACTTTGAGCTTGTAATTCTCGTTTCTGCTTCGGTAAACGTGTCATGGGAGGTGAGAGGAACCTCCATCTCGAATTTTGCATCGAACGGTGGACCGAGGGGCTCGGGAACCGAGAAAATACCTCGGATCCCGAGGGTGCCGGACGGCTCCCGCGCGGGAGAGACCGCCAGCCCAGGTCCCGCGCGGGACCTGGGCCAGTCCGGCGCCGGACTGGGCCATTTGGCCCAATCCGAGTGGGCTTCGGCCCAATCAGCAAGGGGGGCCTTTTTGGGCCCAGAAACATACTAGGCCCGGCCTACCTGGCCTAGAACTGAGGGCCCAGCCCGAGTGTGGGGCCCACGGGTCCCTAGGGACATTTTCGTAATTTTTCACCAAGTGTCCAATTTTTACCCCAGAACCTCTCAGACACTTTTCTAAGCCCCGAATCACATCCAAACCCAGTCATAGGTCATATTAGAGCCTCATAGGTACATTCATAAATTGTAATTATGAATGCTATTTATGCTAACTTATATTTCCGTGTACTAGGGCTCCGGTTGAATCGAGTGCGGCGATGCTCCGGAGGTTGAGCTACATGGAGCGCTTGGGAGTATACGATTCTCCCATCACTGTGAGTGGCTTAGTTTTCAGTGCTTAGCCACTAGGGCAAAATGTTTTAAAAACATAATTGTTTTAAAAAGGTTTTATAACAGTTTTAGGATAAGGGTAATCCACGACACACATTTTTTATTTTGTGATACGCCCACTTATGGGGGTGGGATGAGTTTTAAAAATACAAAAGCTTGTGTGTGTTTACATTTTTTTAAATATTTATATAAGAAATAATAATAATATTATTATTATGATTATTGGGGTACGATGCCCCTGGGAGAGGAGAGTTTGAGTGGGATTCCTCGGGGCTCCAATTGCGGGAGCGTGGACCGAGTTTGAGAGCATGCAGATTACTCACCCGTGGACCGCCTATCGAGGGGCACGGTGAGTCGAGCCTGGTAGGGAGAGGCGCGTAGGAAAACTCGCCAGAGCTCCAGTTCACTGTGTTCCACCACAGTGAGGCACCACCGAGGGAACGGGCTAGAGTAAGAGATAAAAAGAAAATGTTTTTAAAGAGGAAAGAGATAGCCCTCGGTGCAGTAAGGCATACGACTGGCCAGACGTGCCTTCAGTGTATTAGGTGCCAGCTCATGAGTATTTAATTATTTTTAAAGGTTTTTAAATTTAATTCTCCTTGGGAGAATTTCAAAAGAGGATTTGAAAACAAAATTTATTTTATTTACTTTAGTTATTTTATTTTATTATATTTTGATTACCCTGTTTTCCCTAATCTTGATGGAGATTCATTGAATCTCTGTCACTCACCTGTATCCTGTGTGGATGGATGCAGATCCGCGTACGAGGTCAGCCAATAGATTGGAGGCTCACTAGAAGACGTCGGTGGCTTAGGTTTAGTGGTTTCCGCTGTGTAGGTATTCTTTTTAATTAGTCCACTGGTATTGTTTATAAATTAATATTTTATTAAATTATTTCTAATTAAAATTTTAGTTTTGTTTTGCAGCGATGATAGCCATTTCAATACCTTGCGTGCTTCTGGTGCGTGACCGGCCGGCACGTACTTCGAGGCAGCACGGCGGTTGCCACGTGGCCGACCCGAGCGGGTCGGGGCGTGACACAAACATAATAATAAAAATAAAATTTAGACTTCTCATTAATTTGGGCTTTTATTAGATTTGGGTTAGTTAATTAAAAATAACTTAAAACATAAAAAATTTAATTTTTTTTACTAAACCGGTTCAATCGGTCCAATCGGTTTATCAGTTCAACCGATTCAAAACAGTTCAAACAATGATCGGTTTTCTGACCCTTAAAGGACCAGACTGATGACCGGTTCGTGATTGAACCGATTGAACCGGCCAGTCCAGTCCGATTTTTTACACATTGCTCTTAACTTTAGCCATCGGTATAAAATGCCAAACAGCCAATGTGGAAAATCTCAGCAACCTTTGAATCTGTAAATCCAGGCACAATCGACATTCGACAGCCATCTTGTCATTGGTATAAGTTCCAAACACAAATGTTTCAAACAGCACCCAGAATGCAAGCTTTGCGTAAGGGATGTCAACAGGCCAGGGATTATGCGGAGAGTGCATTCCTCATCCCCGACCCCAAATTCCAACATCCAGGCCTGTTCGCAACCCCTTCCCCGCATTCGGGGAGGAAATTTTCCCCATCCCCGACCCTGCAGGGAATCCTCGGGGACAAGGAATCCTTGCTACCCGAATTATTTATATAAATATTATATTTTTAAAAAATAGTATTTCATTAGCTTATTAGATAAAAATTTAATAAATATAAGTTTGAAATTAATTAAAAGATTACACTAAAATATACCAACAAAATCCACTATAATTTCTAAAATTTAACCAAATAAAATCTATAAAAAATTCTTAAACCATAATTAAAATGACCAAACATAATATATTATATATGTACCTAAATTATAAGAATATTATTTTGCAAAAAGTTATGAATAAACATCACATATATATATATATATATATATATAAATATATACACAATTACATGATTTTTAGTCAAATTTTTCTTTAAGTTCTATTAATAAACACTACATATAATATATATAATATTAATAGTATATATTTCGAGGATGGGTACGGGGCGGGAAGGGTATTCCCCGTCCCCGACCCCAGCCCCGACGGGGAATGAAAACTCTTCTTCGTCTCTGTCTCCGTTACCTGAAATTAATTCCCAACCCCATACCCGTCAGAGCGGGGAGTCAGGTTTCCCATCGGGATCGGGTTCAATTGATATCTCTATTTTGCAGGTCAATTTTGTAGAGGACTACAAGAGAATAAGGCCTGGAAACTTCTTCAAGTACCCGCCAGACAGTCATCACGAACCTAATCCTATTGAAGACGACATTGAGGCAGTCTGGTGCAGATTTCTACAAAAGATATTGACCATTTAACTCTGTCGTTTCTTTCTGTTTTGTCCCCCTTTGGAAAATTACACCGATAAGGCCAATGAAAGATACTCCTACGTGAAAAATGACCCAGATTCACTTTAAGGATCAATCATTTAGTAAAGAAAGAAATAATATAAGGCAAGCACTCAAGCATTCTGCTGAACTTATCCTCCTATATTAGTCGTAAGACAGTGTAGATAGTCAAGTTTTGGCTTATAGTGATTTGTCTGACATTTTCTTTTCTAGTAGTGGTATGGAAGTTCCTACATAAAGTGGTTTTGTGTGCTTTGCTTGGGCCGAAATAAACAAAAGAAGAAACCGTCTTGTATAGAGACTAAAATCCAAGAAAGTAAGAACAAGATAAGGATCCTAATCATCCTATGATTTTTCTCCGAACAATTAAGTAAATGGAATAAAGGCATGCATCTTTTGAATTTTAAAATAAAAGCTCACAATCCCTCCATTATAAACTCAGCAATGACGTCAACTATTATTATCAAATTTAAGAAGAACCCAACTTCCTCAACTACGTGGCAAAACCATTATGCATATCCATTCCTTTAAATCAAGCATGGAAGAGTGTAGAGATACCTGAAATTTATTGATAAGAGAGGAGAGAAAATGGATGCCATGGTTAAGCTTTTAGTCCTTCTCACTAGCTCTTTCTGCATTTACCTCCTCCTAGCTTTGCTCCAGGTTCTCTACAAGTATTGGTGGGTACCTCTCCGTGTACAGCATATACTGAATGCCCAGGGAATCAGAGGACCTCCTTATAAATTCATCCATGGAAACAATAAGGAAGTTATCAAATTGAGAAAGGAAGCAGTAAACAAACCTATTCCCTTGACACATGATATACTTCACAGAGTGCTGCCTCATGTTTACACCTGGATGAACTTATACGGTGAGACAACACGATAAGTGTGCTTTTTCTTTTTCACTATGATTTCTAGCTTCCTGCAGGTTTATGGAAAAGTTGACCATTTTTGTTTCGTTTTACTTAATTTGTTTAGGGAAGACTTATCTTTCTTGGGACGGTATTCGAGCTCAACTGGTGACGGTAGAACCGGAACTAGTGAAAGAGGTTCTCAAAGATAGTGATAAAGCTTTTCCGAAAAGGGAGCCTACAGTTTATGTTAGCAGGCTACTTGGGGACGGCCTAGTGACTACCCGAGGTGAAAAATGGGCGAAGCAGCGGAAGTTGGCCAATTATGTTTTCCATGGGGAGAGTTTAAAAGTAAAAACCTTGAATAAATCTAACTATACTGTAAAATATCAGCAGTTATGGTTTATGGATTATTTGTAACTAAAAGACATACCAAATTCTGGCAATCTTATTTTATTATTACTTACATAAAGGATGGTTTTGGCAGAATATGACTCCAGCAGTGATTGCTAGCGTCGAAACAATGTTAGAGAAGTGGAAAGGCCAGGAAGGGAAAGAGATCGAAGTGTTTCAAGAATTCAGATTGTTGACTTCGGAGGTGATATCAAGAACGGCTTTTGGTAGCAGTTACTTGGAAGGACAGAAGATTTTTGACATGTTGCTGAGGCTTTCATTAATTGTGAACAGAAATTTGTTTAAGTCTAGGATCCCTGGCATGGAGTATGTCTTCTAAGCTTTAACTAACCTCGAGTGTTGCCTTGATTTATTCAGAAAGAAATGAATAACTACTTGCCTTGATTTGTCTGTAATTTAACTGTGTGCTTAATCTTGTAGCTTTGCGTGCCTTTGCTTATTTTTATATTTTTGTGGCTGAGATTGTTTACTTTCAACTTTTGCAGTAAATTGTGGAAGACTGCTGATGATATAGAGTCAGAGAGACTAGTGAAAGGAATACACGATTCTGTGATGGAGATGGTCAAGAAAAGAGAAGAGAGAGTAAAGAGTGGGGAAGCTGACAGCGTTGGCAGTGATTTTCTGGGATTACTTGTAAATGCCTATCATGATTCGAATAAGAAAAACAGCTTCTCGGTACAAGATTTGGTAGATGAGTGCAAAACATTCTACTTTGCTGGACAAGAAACTACCAATTCCTTGCTTGCATGGACAGTCTTGATTTTAGCAGTCCATACAGATTGGCAGGAGAAAGCAAGAAAGGAGGTGCTTGAGTTATTTGGCAACCAAAATCCAACACCTGATGGCATTGCCAAGCTGAAAATTGTAAGCGAACTGCAACCTCTAATCATTTCAATAACATCGATTACCAGGCATTTAGTAGATCTCTAATCTGATATATTAATTCCTATGATGCAAACAGATCACCATGATCATCTATGAAACTCTAAGACTGTATTCTCCTCTAAGTGGCCAAGTAAGAAGAGTTGGAAGGGAAGGTCAATTGGGAAAGCTAGTCCTGCCTGCTAATGTAGAGTTCGTTATCCAAAACGTGGCACTTCACCATGACCCTGAATTATGGGGAGATGATGTGCATCTCTTCAAACCAGAGAGATTTGCAGAAGGGGTAGCCAAAGCTACCAAATATAATGCAGCTGCATATATTCCCTTTGGGATGGGACCTCGATCTTGTGTTGGTATGAGCTTTGCAACCACAGAAACAAAGACTGCTCTCTGTATGATTCTGCAACGCTACACCATCACCCTCTCCCCTGCCTATATCCACTCACCAGCATTCGTTATTACTCTTCAGCCACAGCATGGTATTCAAGTGATACTTAACTCACTGCATAACGATGCTTAATGGCAGAACATGCAAAAAATTAGAAAGACTCTGTTCCTAGCAATATGATCAATTTACCGTCTTTTTATCAGCCATCCCATAGCTGTGTTGGTGATTTCATGCGTTGGCAAAACGAGATTATCATGTGATTGCTTTCACAGATTAGTTACAACTAGTAGAAAAGTTCTTACTTTTATGAACTCAAGATACAAAAAGGGAAGGGTCATGATTTAATGCTCATTAGACTATCTCTAACTTCCTCTCATGAAATTAACAAGTTCCTCCGCAAGAACACAGCTCAGTGCAGCTAAGGTAAAACACAATACTTGGTTTACAACTACAATGGAAAGATATAGAAGTCAAAATTTAGCGAAAATGAAATTTTACGCTATACTAATTTTTATAAGTGGTAATTACACGAAGTGTAATCAATAGAATCTCATTCCTGTCTAGAACCGACAGGGTAAACAAGTAATCAAAATTGGGCACTACAACTACAAGCAGAGACTAATATATTTACTCTTCCATCTCCAGCATATCCTTCAACTAATTTCCCTCAACGTGTAAATTATTACTGCATACAACTTACTATTGCAATTGGAGGGAAGTTACAAGCAAAACCTTCAAAACATATTCACTGGTCTCAAATGGAGCCAACAGATCAGATTATCTATAAATCATCCTCTCTACCAACATTCACAAGTACTGTTGGCTCTTTTAAATGCTTCTCAGAACACCCAAAGGAGCACCCCGCCAACGTCGTTTCTTTGACATAACCTGAAATCATACAGTATCAGCAGTTAATTATGTTGTTCCAAGAT
Organism: Microcos paniculata; assembly: GCA_030664755.1. NCBI lineage: Eukaryota > Viridiplantae > Streptophyta > Magnoliopsida > Malvales > Malvaceae > Microcos > Microcos paniculata. The sequence continues at coordinate 5,865,299 of CP131462.1, read as the reverse complement.
CAAGTTAGTTATTATGTCAAGGACCTGAACGGTCAGATAAATAAGGAACTCATGCAATCATGTAAGATGCTCTGTGAACCAAAAGAGGATTAGAAGATAGATACAAAATTCTCCTTTCAGCAAGGTAACTTCTCTTGATTCCTCATTAACTTAGCAAGCAAATAGCGTTGGTAAATACAAAGCAGACAAGAGAAAATAATCCTAAAAGAGTCATGTATACTGGTAGGTCTAAGCGGAGAATGGTTTATACACAGGGAAAGAAAAATTCATATCATCTAGCAATCAACATTTAAATCAAATCTATAAATTCGTTTAAGGTCCATCCACACCCAGCTCAGCTCTCAATTACAGGCACTGTGCCCAGCAAAGGTGAGACGAATCCTGTAAATCATTCATACAGAGACCACAGGGGAAAGCAGACCCATATACTGGTTCAAGATTTTATAATTATGCAAAAAGTTGGGGAAAAATGAGCCATAATGTCCTAGACATTTCCACTGTAATCATTGAAACTAAAGAAAGTAGAATAGAGATTCAACCATGCAGAAAATGAAAGGGCACCTTAGAGGATGGAAGGGGCAAAGATGCCTGTCGCAAAGCCTTCCCAGGTTCTGTTAATTGTCGTATCTCTCGAAGTTGACTCGCAATATTTTCCAATATTTGCAACTGAACTTGTTCCCTTTCCCTGTGTCCTGCAGGGAAGTTGAGCTTCTCTCTTCCCTGCTGTACAATCTTTAGCCTTTCTCTAAGCCACCCAACTTCATTGTCAATTTTCAACCTTTCATAATCAAAAGCAGACATAGAATTTCTACGGGAAATGGGAAGTAAAGGCTTGCTTCGTGAAGGACCAACTGGTGGTAATCCACCAGATCGGTCTAAACTGTATCTTCTCCTGTCATGCTCAATTTCTAACCCACCAATAATGGGATTATCACATATTCTAGGCAAATTTGAGGAAACACTTGTTGATTTCTTTCCGCTTTTTTTCCCAGCCTCTTCATTGTTCACGTTAGGGTCATCAGAAATGACGTGAACATCATGAACATGATAATTAATGGCAGAATCTGAGCCATGTAAGTCTTCTCTGCGCTTCTCCATTTTTTCATTATTATACGGGAAAATTATCTTAGTTTCATCAAAAGCCTCATTTGTCTTGGGCATCAAAAGTTGGTATGGACTGCTTTCACCACATTGCTCCTCTTCCAAGATAGGGTTAATGGCTTTCTTATGCAAATCAGGTCCCTGAGGAGTAGTTGACTGAACCTGTCTTTCTTGATCATAGAGATTCCTGCGCTCTGATGCCATTCCTTTCTCCTGAAATTCTTGATTAATCTCATCAATGCCTGTAGCACGATTGTTTTTAATACCAGCAATTAAAGAGCCTGCATCGTCATTGAGTTCTGGAATTGGTAATTCTTTCCCCAAAACAAGGTTATCATTTGGCGACCTGATAAACGTGATCTCACACTCTGAAATATCACTGTTAATTTTTGTATTTTCCTTCTCCTCAACAGATTCAGTGATCTGTTGCAACTTTAGCACCGGCTCCTCATTTGAATATATTAATGAAGTATTTTCTTCCTGTGTGACTGCCATATTATCCATATCAGTATCCACTTGCTCTTTTTCGAAAAACATTTGCTTGTAACATTCAACTTCCTTCTCCAAGTAATGCTTTTCCCTTTCTCTCCTTAATAAGATCTCTTTGAGAATGTTCATTTCTTCAGCATCATATGCAGATTTTTCCTCTATCATCCTCTGGTATTGCCTAGCTTCCATCTCAATGGTTGCCTTCTCCTCTTGCAGACGCAGTATCATTGCCATAGCCTCATCTGCAGCAGTAGCAGCAGCACTTCTCTCTTTCTCAAGCTCAAGGTACAGAGCAGTACGAGCAGCATGCTCTTCTTCTAAAGCTTGTTCTAACAGTCTAATTGCATTATTGTTACCGCCATCAAAATCCTGATCAGGTGTTGAGCACTTCAACTCATTCAGTGCTACTTCCTTCTCCATGGGTTTAATCTCAGCAAAAGGGCCATCATCCATTTGAAAACCCTGAGAACCATACTCAGACAATCCAATCTCCTTTGAAGATTCCCAGCAATCTATAAATAAAGACAAGCATTAATCATGCGAATTCTCTTTTATCCTAAAAGCATTGTCCAAGTTTTGCAAAATTTTCCTCTAAGAAAACATTCAATGAACTTAGATTGTAGAGTAAGATTTTATTGCATAAAAAAACAACATATGAATTCATAGTTAGCAAGAGTAAACCCTTAGTCTCTGGGCATGGATGTGATTTCCATTAGCTTCATTTACAACTGAGACTCACCCAACATATACATAAAAATTCTCATTTACAACTTTATATAAAATTATGTGTGCCACTTAGACACGCGACAAACACATTTCTTTGAAATCAATATTATCCCGTACACTATTTAAATGTTTTGAGAATCGACAAATTCTCAATTCTCTACTCAAATCTTCAAAATGGCCACTGAAATTAAATAAAACCACCAATGCACTTGCTTTTACAAGCTTCGCTAAGAAGAAATAAATAAGTGAATTACAAAATGATCACTTATAGCAAGGTAGTATAAAATTAAATTAAATATTCATATCATTGAGGTTATACTTAAATGGAATTCCAGCATAATCAAAACACAGAAGAAAACAAATCAAAAGTCTAATAACAGAGATAAAATTAAAGTAAAAGATTAGAAAAGATCATCACCTTCGGAATTAACCGAAGTCCTACTCCCATCAGTAATATCATTTCCAAATTTGCCAGCACTAGCAGAGGATTTCAAACCGCTTGCGTTAGTAATGGAAACCAAAGGATCACACGAGAAAGATGAAAACTTTCCAAAACGACCATTAGCAGCTCTCTTCCGCCGCCTAAGACCAACTCTATGCCTCAGAGTCCCAAACCCCTTCCAGTTTGGAACGCGTCCTCTTTTAGCTCCAAGAAAATCCTTCTTCTCATTCCATGAACTAGAAGATGCTTCCCCACCCATTTCAACATTCCTATTTTGCCACTTGTCCAAACTGGATTGGCTATCATGCTGCTCTCCATCTTCATCATCATACAAGTTGCTGCAAATCGAATCAAAAGGAAGCTTTTTTCTAACAGAAGCTTGAACAGAGGATATTTTAAGAGATGGGTCATTAACTAAAACGGATTGGAAACAATTGTTCTTGTCTGTGTACCGAAACAATCCGTTACAAGGACAAGGCAATGACAATCCAAATAAACCCAGAAATTTCGAAGCCAAATAAGCAGCAGTTGATCCACAAAGCAATAAATAAGCTATCGTTAGATCAAGAAAAGCACCCACTAGGCCAGCAAACGTCCACGAGTTAATCACATTGCATGCCATTGAACAAACGACGGATTCTTATTGAAAAACTCAAGATTTGGTCTTTAGAAGAGAAGAATTTCAATCTGGCAAACTCACCCCGAGTTGGTTTCGATTAAGTCAGTGGTTTTGAGAGTGAAATTGTACCCTAGTTTGGTTTGGTCCTTGAGCCGGCGAAAGTTCGAGGAAGAATCTCAGAGAAACAGAGTGACCTTGGAAAGTTTCTATTTTTCCCTTTCATTTGGTTCGATTTGATTGATGTTTCCGATTTTGACCGTTTTGCGTTACACTTGCTTTAAGTTTCGGTTACGATTCCCGAGGGAGATTCTACGGCGTCGTTCCAATCTTGTCATCATTAAATTATATAGATCTCTCAGAAATCAGTCACGTTCACTTGACGCGCTTATTAGAATTTAGATTTTAAACAACGAACGTCCGTTCGTGACACGCGCACCGGGAACGTTGTTACCGGTTAGGGGTTACAACAACTCTTGCTCTCTCCCAATAAAACGACGCCGTTTCTGATTTTGTCATTAAATTCTTATTTTTCACATTTTACAGCATGCTTAGAAGAAAAACTTTTCTGAAGTTGAACAGAATTTTGATAAAAGTGTCATGCCTTAACACATACATGCTTTCGTGTGACATATTAATAGAGTGTTAAATTCTTAGTTTTAGTTATTAAAGTTCACTAGTGCTGTGGCCCGCGCTCTGTCGTGGGCCTTCAAATTTTCCCTAAAATTTTACAATGTGGCAATGTGTAGGTGGCGAATAATTACAACTTTGAAAGAGGAATACGAATATATGTAAGATAATAGTATTCAATAACAAAACGATGACTGTATTGCTGTCATCGACCAAAACAACCTGGGTTTGAATGTTTACATTCTTTTTCTAAATGGGATTGTGTAGATGTTTCTCGTTGGTAGATATTAATAAAACTTTTATATATTTCCAAGGTAACAACTCTAGTGTACAATCTAGGTTTGAGTTCTTTGTCAGGAATAACGATATAACACATTCATCTTCATAACAACATTATGCCAATCTTTGAGGTTTAACTGGGAATACACCCCAGTTTGTACATCTGTTCCTCTTTTAGTTTATTGTTGAATTTCTTAGCGCCCAATGATGGATGAGCTGCATGCATCGCATCTCTCTGTGATGACAATACAAAAGTTATACGGGACATCAGAAAATAGAGTACATAAAAGAATAAATGAATTAATTGTTGAAGTTTTATGTGTTTTCTCAAATAGACTGACCTGATACACAGTAAGAAAATCTGAAGTTCGGCAATCTTCTAGAATGAATCTTCAATCTGAGTTTGTAACCTGCAAAAGTGACAACCAAATAGGCAAATTCTTATTTACATCATCTGTAAATCAGAAGACTTGGTTATTTACAATCAAGTGCCAGAGCTAACATTTTCTGTAAATCATAAGATTTGGTTATTTACAATCAAGTGTCAGAACAAATATTCAAATAAGAAATTATAATCAAAAGTAACATATACTCAAGATTTAACAAAAATTCTCAAATGACAAATGGTAACAAATAGATATCTCTCGTCTTTGCTCCTACTCTCTCTAATCTTAATTTTCATTTTTTAGTAAGTTATAATTTGAGTTGGTTTACTTACACCTATAAAAGTTTCAACTTCTTTTGTTTCTAAAGGAAAAGAGTAAGAGCAACTACATGTATCAAGGCATGATAAAGAAGCGTAATAATAAAAAGACACATGTCAGAGTTGTTTTATAGATTAGTTTCACTGAATCTTAGATGTGAAATCTGAAAAAATTTTGAAATAATAAATGCAACATAAAATTAAGAACAGTGAGAGAATGTTTTACAACAAAATGGACTGCCATTGGAATAAAAAAGGAAGGTACCTTAAGAAAATGGCTTCATAATTTAAAATCTGTCAAAGTTTAAATCACAAAGGAAGCAAAGCAAGTTAACAAAATTTAAAAATTATTTAGTTGAATTTTAATTTTTTTTAATGTATTTGCAAGGGAAAAAAAATAAAGAAGATGGTGAGAAAAGGGAAAGAGAGTTTTGGAGAAAGGGACAATAAAGAGATGCCAAAGAGTATTTTTATGTTTTGATTGGTTGGATGAAAATTAATTAAATAAATTAATATATCTGATAAGAAAATTATTTTTTCTATTATATTATTTATTTTATTTTATGTATTTTATTTAATTAATTAATCTATATATTTTATTTTTTAAAGTAAGGGAATATATATTAGAGGAAGATATAGACACATTTTTCGTTAGTTGTTACAAAAATAATTACATAAAGTTGTATATGAATTAATATTTGATATAAAGAAAATTTGGTTAATTTTTTATATATTAAATTTGGTTAAAGAATTTTTTTTTATTTTTCAAATAAGAGAAAGGGAATAATGAAGAGGGAAGGTTAAGAAAGTGTAACATATAATAATATATACGTATTTATTCTATACAGTATGAATTAAGATTTTGAGAACTTAAAATGAATAGGAAAATTGTTAATAACATTTCTTATTAATCAATCTATGATAGAAATATTTAAACAACTTTTGATCTTTAAATAAATTGAAAGTATTTTATTTTACTTAACTATACTTTACACTATTATTATGACTCATATATTTGATATAATTGTTAAGGTATGAATATAAATTTCACATGTAAATTAATACTAATTGAAATAAATGAAATGAAAATGTTTTATATCTATTGATTTTGATTCTCACGTTTAATTATTTTGAAAAAATAAAGAGATAAGAATAAAAATCCCGCGACGAAACGCGGCTATATGCTTAGTATAAATATATATAACCTCAAAATTATATAAAAACCAAACTAAAAAAAATTTGGACCAATGCGAGGTTGATCAATTCTCCTATAAATTGTAGTTCTCTTACTTTTCCTCTATTTTAAAATATAATAATAATAATAATAATAATTTTATAATAGGTATGATAATAATAATCTTACTTATTATTAAAGTAAGTGGGATATGTTCTTTGCTTGCCACTGGGCAAGCTTCGATTGGGTGTGGCCGGGTTGGGGGGGGGGGGGGTGTTGTGGTCGTGTGGGGTGTGCGCCTCAAGGGGGGATCCCCTTTTTTTTTAATCATTTTCATTTTATTTTCTTTTTTCCTCATTTTCATTTTCTTTTCTTTAATTTTATATTTTTATCTTTTATAATTATTTTATTTTAATTTATTACTGTAATGACACATAAAATATGAAAAAGAAAAATAAAAAATTATTAGTATTACTTTTTTTTTAGAGCCTATTTAAAATTTTTTTGACAAGTAAAAAAAGGAAGAAATAACATGTAACAACAAGGAATTCAAACTTCTTAGAGTCCATTTAACTATTAATTTAGAGTTCAGTCCATTTTAATGTGAAAATTATATTAAAAAAATCTTTCAAGTTGTGAAATATATTTATATACGTTTAAAATAAGAGGACCTTGTTATTTGGTTGTCATCCGGTAACTTTCTATTAGAGGAAGGGGAGGGGGGTGGGTGGGTTGGGTGGGGTTTGGTGCGGCAATTTTTTTTTTTTATTTTCATTTTCATTTTTTTATTATCTTTTTTATTCTTTCATTTATTTTTTTACTTTCGTAATTATCCAACTTATTATTTTTCATATTGTAAATTTTTTTAATAAAAATTATGAATTAACTTTATTTTATAGTAAATTTTCTTATATTTATAGGAAAAATAATTTCTTAACTTTTTCTCTTACTAAATTAGGAATTGCTAGAGGCTGATGATTTTATTGCTTGATTGTAAACTCTTCCTCTTTTAATAAAATATTTCATATTAAAAAAAAGTTTACATTATAATGATTAACAAAAAAAAAGGGATATAAATTCCTAATGATAATGAGGGTCAATGTTTAAGGATTTATATATCTGCATAATGGGGGTCAATATTTAAGGATTTATATATATGAAAATTTTAACCTGAGACATAAAGTTTCAGGTATGATGCATCTACTGCTTAAACTTATAAAATTAGGGTACAATATATAAGTAAGCTATTATGGAAATAGTTAACTTTTAAAAATTATTTTTTAATTATATATATATATATAATGTCTATCCAATTGGTTATTTTGAGAGATTTTGAAAATTTTTACAATTTTTTTTCATGAGGTTATTAACGGAATAAAGATGTTGACATAATTTTTTTTATTAAAGTTTGAAATTTTGACAATATTATTAGGTATTAAAGTATAAGATTATTGTAATATTAATAAATTTTACAATTGTTATATAATCTACTAATTATTTATTACCATACATTATGGTGATAAAAAAAATTTGACAGTTACACTGTCACCTTAGAACTTTCTTTAATTTGTAAAATTTTATTTTGACGGTCGCATTATCATTTTAGAATATTTTTTACTTTGCTAAATTTTATCTTAATTTATATATGCATATATAATTTTTTTTAAAAAATACTTACAACCTATTATGTGTTTCATTTATAATTAATATATCTATATATAAAAAATTTATCAAATCTGATCGAATTCCTACAAAGCGGGGATCAATTGCTTGTAATAATAAAACTAAAAAACAAAAAGTGAAAAAAAAAAAGAAAAAGAAACCAATGGGGGTTAACAAATGTCCCCCAAGTCCCACACCCTTTGCCTCCCCAACCCACGTCAAAAGCCAAAAAAAAAAAAATCAATTGAAAAAATATCCAATGAGGTGCCGCCTGACGGCACCCCAAAACCACCCCAAGATCCCCCAAATTTTGAAAAAAAAAACGAAAAGAAGAAAAATGGAGAGGCAACACGTGGCATAACTCCCCATGCCCCCTTTAGGATCTAATCGTTATAGTAAGTATGATATGATATCCGAACAACAAGTATATATTAAATTTGTTTATTTTCAATACAAAACAAATTAAATGTCAAAACTGCAACGTTTCCTTGATTATTCATCTTTTGGGGGAGAAAAAGAAACACGTGATAATCTCCATGCAGAATTGTCCCCTAGTCCTTGACTCCTTGTAGTAGGAAGATGTCTGTTTTCTACTAACTCTTTCCTCATTCCCACTCTATAGCTTTGAAAGTATTACAATATTTTACATACAAAAGGAGAGGGATGGCTAAGGCCACTTGCTGAATGGTGATGCCAATTATAGAGGGAAGGCGGCGTCCGACTATTTCAGGCGTCGAAACAAATACTACACATGGACACTAATTTCAAACAAAATCTCAACGTACGAAAGAAAGAAAAGGAAAAGAAAACGATGAGACAGGTCTCGTCTCCAGGCTCCAGCAACGGTGCAAAAGTGAATGACTTGTGGATATGAAATTATCAGATATGGCTGAGGAGTTGGAAACATTGACCCGTTTCCTTGATATATTGAAGGAAACAGCCAAACAGGCAGTATCAATAATACTCATGGCTTGTGTGGTTTTGGAAATTGCAATTTGGAGTTTTGGAATTGGATAGAAATAAAAATGACAATTGGAGCTTGGTTAGCGCATACGATCAGGGTCACTGTCAGCGATAAGTCTATTTGTCTATTATTGGTTGAGGTTGAAAATCTTATCAACCAGTCAATCATTAAGTTTAGCTTGCTCACGGGATCCCCCAAATCCCGGCCTTGAACTTTTCTTAATTTGATACTACTAATTAATCAACGCTAGAAGCGTCTACTTGGGGGATTTATCAAATAATGGAAAAAAACGTCCTTTCCGGTTCAGACTTATATATAGTTTAGGGGCAAATAAATATATATTCACGCTCGGATTCTCCTATATATGTGATTGGGTGAAGTCAGTGTCAATATGGTCCAAATGACTTGCTGGGTTCCAGAGTTTGGGCAGCTGTTTTGCAGCCTACACACAACTAGACAATCTTTTGTTGAATATCAAACAGATTGTTCTTCCACATATGCTTCTTGAGGAAATTAGAATATTTTTATGCATTACCAAAGATGGTCTTACCCATCTTCAAGTATATCTCGGTTAATCTAGTTGTGAAAACTTCCGAGTTCCAATATTCCGCCAACGTTGTTCTAATCTTTGTTCTTTGACAACAAGGTACGTAATTGGCCAGATTTCACCTTTTTCCCACCTTTAAGGCTCCTTTTGACAACACTATTAGCGTGAGGTGAGGTAAGGAGAATTTTATATTTTCATGAGTTGAATCATATTTTAAATGGTCTTAAGTGTAAGCTGCGGTGAGATGAGATTATCCTACATGGATTAGAAAAAATTATGGTAGACAACTACATGGGAGGGGTTATGGTGGCAATCTCACCATCACCGTAGATAATCTCACTGTCACCACCAAAAATAATAGTGTTACCAAAGAGAGCGTAAATTTCATTATTTTAAAGTTGTGTGATAGATTTCACCTGATGGCTAAAGTTGTAGGGTTAGTTACCTTGATGGCAGAGATTCTACTTGAAACCCCTAACCTTATTGTAAAAATTAATTGTAAATATCAATTAAACTAAGAGAAAAAAAAAACTCATTGTTTTGAAATTTATTATACTTGGTACGACTTAATTAACTAAGAGACAACAAGCATTCTCTTGTTGCTTGGATGGTGCTTCAGAATAGACTTGCCACTAGAGACAGATTGGAAAGCTGGGGTGTAGCTCTAAAGTCAAATGAGTGTCTTTTATGCAGCCAGTAAGGAGAATCTAGAGATCATCTTTTCTTTGCATGCAATTTTTCAAAACAATTGTGGAGCAAAATACTTCATACTTGTGGAGTTGACAGACAAAGTGGTGACTGGAATCAAGAAGTCGAATGGGCTATTAGCAGACTCAAAAGGAAAATTCCTTATTGCTTTAATTCTGAAACTTGCTTGGGGAGCCTACTGCTACTGTATATCGAAGGAGTGAAACACGAGACTTTCTGGAGGACCTCCTAAAGATATTGATGTTATTTTTCAGTCTATTAGAGATGTTAACTTTGGTTTAAGTGAAAAATGGCAGCTTGATTTGATGTAGTTTGTTAGAGCCTTTTGGCAAGTGAACAATTTTGTAGTCTTGAGCTGGTAGCAGGTTAATTCTCCTGCTGCTTTGGATAATAAAGACACAATCATCCAAAAAAAAAAAAATTAAGAGAAAGGTGGCATTAAAGGCAATTGGCAAGAGAAATTTAGTCCCAAGCTAGCCTTTTTGAAACGATAATTTATACACTAGACTAGAGGTGTAACCGACTTCGATCGTCATTTTCAACTCAATTTACAAAATATCTAGACGTGTGAACTTGCTCTCAAATCAATCTTTAGCAATAAGAAAGAAAGTGGAGGGTTCATATTTGGGATTGGCCATCGTAATCATCCCATTAAATAACGTCTAAATCAATAATAGCAAAATTTGCTTTAATAATTCAATGCTACGAAAGGAAAATGATGAAAAAGAACACGTGAACCAGTACAACATTACTACTATAGCATGGTAGCGAGTTTCAACAAATTGCTTGCTACGGTCAGCACTGGCGACTTAATGAAGCAATTTATAGCTATCAAGAATCAGACACAACAGGACAGGAATTCTTTAATAACGTCCAACGATATCGGGGAACTTGCGTCATTATAAATATGGAAGCTTGCGGAGAACTTTATGCCTAGCCAGCTTCTTTGCAATTCCAGAGCAGTGGTTTCTGGTTTGGTAACCATCCAAGGAACTCGAAAGCAGAAGAGAGGCTGATTTTCCTTCGTCAAAGAACATGGAGAAGACTGAGAAGGCCGGTAGTGCTACTACTACAGATGAATCGAAGATCAACTACAGAGGAATTAAAGCCATGCCCTTTGTCATAGGTAAGCGGATATATATCATTTTTGCGTCGTGGCAGTTTTACTTAAAAAATTTTCTCCTTCATCTTCTGATTTAACCTTGCAGTTGATCAAACATGAATTGATAATTCAATGACAGGGAATGAGACTTTTGAGAAGTTGGGGACTACAGGCACCTCAAACAACCTCCTGGTTTATCTCACCACTGTCTTCAACATGAAAAGTATCACAGCTACAAATCTTGTTAACATTTTCAATGGTACCTGCAACTTTGCTACCTTGATTGGTGCTTTCCTCTCTGATACTTATCTCGGTCGATACAAGACGTTGGGATTTGCTTCCATATCCTCCTTTCTGGTACCTATCCATATACTTAATAGGCTTTCTTGAACTGATCAGACAAAAGACGTTAATCTAATTATGGAATTCTTTTTTCCTTGAAGGGAATGCTTCTGCTTACACTAACAGCAGCTGTGTCAGAGTTGCATCCACCTGCGTGTGACTCCAGTGACGGTGGAACATGTACCGGCCCAAAACCATGGCAACTGACTGTTCTGTTGAGTGGACTGGGACTTATGGTAGTTGGAGCTGCTGGCATTAGACCATGTAACCTGGCCTTTGGAGCAGACCAATTCAATCCTGAAACAGAATCTGGAAAGAGGGGAATAAGTAGCTTCTTCAACTGGTACTACTTCACCTTCACATTTGCCATGATGGTATCTTTGACAATTATCGTCTACGTGCAATCGGATGTGAGCTGGGCTTGGGGTCTAGCCATTCCAGCGTTTATGATGCTCTTATCATGTGTAACCTTCTTCATTGGTACAAGAATTTATGTGAAAGTGAAGCCTGAAGGCAGTCCACTAACGTCTGTGATTCAAGTCATAGTAGCAGCAACTCGAAAGAGACAATTGAAAGAGCCAGAGCAACCATGGACCTCCCTATTTAACCATATTCCAAAAAGTTCTATCAACACCAAGCTTTCTTACACTGATCAATTCAGGTAAACGAACTAATCAGGTTCTAATCTGCTAGTTGATTCAATCGAGTTGACTAGGATTGCTTTCTGACCTTTTTATTTAGTCAATTATCTAATACTCCCTCCATTCCAAAATAAGTGTCTTTTTTGAAGGGAGTATTACCTATAGTAATTAGAGGTGAGTGATCTGTTCTTTGGCGGTAAACAGGTTCCTAAATAAAGCCGCGATACTGACCCCTGAGGATGAAATCAATTCGGATGGATCTGTAGCCAATCCATGGAGACTATGCGGTTTGCAGAAGGTAGAGGAGATAAAGTGTTTGATCAGAGTTGTTCCCATATGGGTAGCAGGGATCATATACCATGTGGCCCTGGTCCAACAGCAGACATATGTAGTCTTCCAAGCACTCCAATCAAATAGAAGTCTTGGCAACACGGGCTTCAAAATCCCTGCCGCCTCATACAATATCTTCAACATGATTGGCCTTACAATCTGGATACCTATCTATGATCGACTAATAGTTCCATTGCTCCGAAGGTACACCAAAAAAGAGGCAGGAATCACACTCCTCCAAAAGATGAGCGTCGGTATGGTTCTTGCCGTAGTCACCATGGTTATATCCGCCATTGTTGAGGACAGGAGAAGAGCCTTTGCTCTCAGCCAACCAATTGGCATGGATTCAAAAAGAAGAGCAATTTCTTCTTTGTCAGGCATGTGGTTAATTCCTCAGCTAACTTTAATAGGACTTTCCGAGGGATTTACCATCATTGGTCTGATTGAATTATACTACAAGCAGTTTCCTGAGAACATGAGAAGCTTTGCCGGCTCTTTTTCGTTTATTGGCTTTGCCTTAGCCAGTTATTTGAGCAGTATTTTGATATCAATAATTCATAAGATCACGGAAAAGGCTCCGACCGGAGACTGGTTGGCCGAAGACCTAAACAAGGGGAAGTTGGATTACTTTTACTACTTGGTTGCTGCATTAGAAGTCTTGAATCTAGGATATTTTATAATGTGTGCCAAGTGGTTTAAGTACAAAGAAATTGGAAGCAGTACTCCTGAAGTCGGTATGGAAACATTGCAGCCTGGACAAAAACGTGTTTAAATTGAATTGAAACATAATCACTATGATCTGGTAGTGTTACATTACACTTGTCCTTTTCTGACAGTTCCAGAGAGAAAAACATGACATGACAGCAAACTATGTGTAAACCGTAGTATCATGCAAATAAATCCTCTAGGGAAATGAAGATTATTCAACCGTCCATAACTTTATGCTAGGAATCTTTCCTTCAATTGTAAAACTCAATGTCACAATGATAAAAACATATGGCACTTCGGTTATTGGAAAACAAAACCAAACCAGCAATCCTGCATATCTTACAAAGCCTTTAAATTATTTGAACATCATTACCACCCCAAAGCAGATCTTAATACAAAATCTTAGCAGATGTTTAGAAAGAAATTTCTTTGTAGCCGCGTCGTGGTACTTTTGTGCGAATAGCGGATAATAGATCAAAGTAAAGCGGTAGCTGTGCAAGAGCAAATAAGGAAATAGGCAAGCATGTTGCTGTGTATATTGGGAACGCTGCAAACTTTAACTTGTCTCTGAGTTCAAAGAAATGTCCTGCACAGAAGGAGACCAGCATAGCAGCTATAGATGTAAATAGTGATGTTAAACCCAAAATAAGTTTCCTAGGCAATTTCTTAGCAAAATCCTTCTCCTCCAATCGAGAGGTCAGGATTGCCAGGAAAAAGACTAAGGCTGTGAGGGAGAAGCAGAGAGCTACAAGAGATGAGATGGCAAAGACCCCAAATGCAGGCTTATCTCTTAGAACTGGCAGACCAGTTTTGTCATCGACACCACCCGGAATGTTTGCTGCGGTCGCAAATGCCACGGTTGCAATGAGTGCTGCAATGAGGGAGCATGATTCGGAGGTCTTGTTGAGCCATTCACTGCCATCTTTGACAAGGGCTTTGTGTGTTTCTGTGAAGATCTGCTTTGGGGTTTGACCCTTATTATTGTAGTGAACAAGAAGATGCTTTTCCATGGATTTCTTGACAAACTACATTAAGGAAACAACTCATTAGTCCAAGGAAAAGGAAGGTAATAAGCCGGAAAAGGGAGAATTGGGCAAAATAGACCATGCCTTGTACCACTTGAGTTCCCACTGCATCTGCAACGCAGATCCAGGAATAAGCCAGGGTCGATAATGCCCATAGGTTGCAGCAAGGTGCAATGCATTGTTTCCTTGATCGTCCGATTGGCGAAAAACACTTTCATGCAAAAATTTCTTCTCTATAAGAAATCGGAAGGTATGAGTTTGCCTGTTCTCTACCGCCAAAAGCACGACGTTCTTGTTTTCAGAATCCACGTCCTGGATTGCAACTGGAAATTTTTCCAAGATCTTTTTCACTATTTCTGTTATACCGTTACTTGCTGCTATTAGTATAGGCGTCTTGGATTTTTTTAAATCGTCAGCAACATTCTTTTCAAATTTCATCTTGAGGGCATGCTTTACAGTCTTCGAATCCACTGTTCCTGTAATACTGTATTCTCCAAGAAGTCTCTCCACCATTGCTGCATTACCTTCCTTTCTTTCGGAATCTGTAACTTTAGCTATTAGTGTGATTAGATAGATTACAGTACACGTGCATGTAATTTTAGGATATATTTGAAATATTAATAATAAAAGTTTAAATCTTAAATACTTGTCTAATAAAAGATACATTAATTACCTGCTCCATGTTGAGATTCCTCTTCTTTGGCTGAGGGTTGAATTGAGGAACTTTCCACATTGCCTGTAAATGTATCCTGACCAGTCGTTAGGCTTGGGTCGCGTGGAAAGTCTTGGCTGACCTTCATTATTTCGTCATGATTGCCACTGCCGGTCTGTCCACCAGTATTAAACCTATACATAGAAGCCTTGTCAATCAACCGGTTCATCACTTGAGTTGCCCATGTGTGTCTCTGTTTCTTTATTGTTACCTTCTTTATCCTTTGAAAGCCTGGACCATATATAATTAAGAATCACAATAAGTTTCGCTATTGAATACATGGGCTTATGAGCTTTACATTTCTAATTAAGACACTTTAGATTCATACAATTAATTATGAGGTTTAGATTTTCGAAAATTTGACAATACCACACATGGTATATACGAGTCCATGTAAGTAATTCATGGACTTTTTGTGAGAGGAGTGTACAGTACTAACCAAGCCCCAAAACAATCATCAAGAATTTCACAACAAACTTGAAAAATTGTATAAATGTGGCCGGAAGATAGCCTTCTCTATGCTCTTCCTTCTCCTCTGGCTTTCCGCTGGTACCTTCAGAAAAGACAAGAAAACGAGAAAAATGAATTGGAGCAAGCAATGCACTTAATTATCCTATATAAATGTCAAACACATGCATTATATATATTAACGTGAAGGGCACTTGTTGGACTTTTCTAAGAATTGTGCTAATCCAAGGTAAAATGTTAATTTTACTAAACTATGTTAAGTTCTACTTAACCAATCGCTTACCACTGCTCCCTGTATCTGTATTGCCTGATGATTCTTTTGCAGGACCAGTTGATTCGTCTGACTTTGATTGAGATGAGGATTCATCTACAATTGCACATTTAATTATGTTTATTGTTAACGTATAGAATTAAAAATGCTGACTTCCTCCCAAGAAACAATAAAAGATTATTCGTTGTGACTCATAATTACCTTGAAGATTCTCTTCATCAATGTTTCCCTTCTTGGTCTTGTCCTGCTCAAGGTCAGAAAGGACGTGCCTCCCTGAAAAACTCCAACAAGTGTATTAAAATTTAAAAACAAATTTCTGATGTGTTGCTTGGCCTCTTCACATCAACATGATGCATGTGTTTGACATTTTTTTGGGCACTTTACATTCATTGAACTATGGAACTTTGAACTTTCAAAAATCAGAAATAATATAAAATTTGTTAAAAAGATATGGCAAGTGTACGGCACGACCCTTGTGTAGAAGATACCCTATATAGTCCGATGTAAGTGTTCATGAACAATTTTCTAGAAGAACTTATACTAACCAATAAAAAAAAATTAAAAGAACAAATTTCTTCACTAACTTAAACATTTATATAAATGTGGCATATAATTGGCTGGAAGTAGAAGATGGTATAATTATTATTGAAATCATTATTAATTAAAAGAAGAAGAACCTACCTGGCATGGCATAACAAACCACACCCCAAAACATTCGGAAGAAGTGCACGCAGGTACCATAGTTTTGTGGGAAGGAAGGCCCATTTTCTTCAGACCTTTCCATGTATTTCTCAATGTCAGATCCGATAATTTCTTCCTTCACCTCATCCACTATTACACCTACAACATGATTATAATTCCTTGAAAAGTTTAGTGTTACACTATCTATATTTAACAGTCTAATCGAATTAAACTTGAGAGTATTTGACTTTGACAATAGGTATATTTATGTTGCTTCATATATATTAAAAATTCTTGCTTACATCGGTAGAGAATCTGATCGAACAGTCCAAGATGACTACCACTTTTGAATGCATTAGTTTTCTTGGCTAAAATATGGAGAGGAGAGGAGCCATCTCTATTTATATAATTTACAAGGTCTGGATATTTGCATACAATATGAAATGCCAAATCTAACCAGAAAAAAGAAATCAGTTTTCATCAAAAACACGTCAAAATTAAGGTAAAAAGTTGCAATTGAATCCAATCCGAGAGAGCAAACCAAATGGAACTTAATTACCAAAGTGTTCTCCCTCGATGGCTGCATGAAGAATGGTATTACCATTTTTATCCCTGCTGCATATATCTGAGTGGTTTCCTTCGTAACAAAGGCAGAGGTAAAAGAAGACATTTTTATGCCCAAAACGAGCAGCCAAGTAAACTGGCGTCTCTTGCTTTTCGTTTTTCTCGACAATGAGATTATAATCTTCCGATGCCATGTATTGGCACATTCGTGCATTTCCCAATGATGCTGCTATGTGAAGTGGTGTATCCCCTCTCTTATTCTTTGCTTTCAAAACATTCGAAGCATCTTTTCCCAGGATATTCACCAATTGGCGCACAATGTCCAGCTTACCGCCCGAGACTGCTAAGTGCAAGGCAGTGTCTTCAGCTTCAGTAATCTTAGCCTTATGGAACTCGGGATGGGACTTACAGACCTCCACCACTTTCCGCCATTGATCTTCCATGGCACACTTGAACAGATCTACCTGTGGCTCTGACTCTTTGTTTTGCGATGCTGACGGTTGCATCCCTGAAACTTGTTTTGTTGTCTTCCCCATGGTTGAAACCTGCTTCATTGTTCTCTACTTTTTTTAATTAATACTAGTACTAGTTGATGTGGTTCTTTGTTTGCTAAAGTGTCCATTTTAATAATCACAAGTGCGGGCCATGACATTTTTATTTTCCCAAAACAGGCCATGTCATTTACGACTAATAGTTACTCCCTCTGTCCTTATTTATCTGTCCCCATTAACTGTTATATACAGGGCAAGAAAAGTAGTTAAGACACAAAATTTCATAAATATTTATCTTAACTTTCCTATTTTATCCCTGTCTCTCTCCCTCTTTAATTCTCACTCATATTTAAGAAATTATTCATTTTAGAGAGAGATGAAGGAGTTTGAAAGGGTAAATTTGAAAAATTAATAATCAATGGTAGTTAGGGACAGATAAAAAGGGACAAAAAACCCCCCAAAAAGAGACAGATAAATAGAGACCGAGGGACTAACATTTATAATAATCACTATGGAGAATGTCAAATTAATCTATATTTGACTAATGAGATTTAGTACCTCTATATATAGGGGCGGATCTTGAGATGTTACGATGGGGGGCCAATTTGAAATTTTGATTGTAAATATACATAAAATTATATAGATTCATATATCTAACAATGAAAATTTTCAATTTGTGTGTGTGTTTGTAAGCTTTCCACCCACCAATGTGTGTGTGTATATATATATATATATATATGTGTATGTATGTATATAAGTTAGGGGCTGTTTGATAAACTGTTGAAAATGTTCAAACCGTTGAAAATGAAAATTTCAACACTTTAAAATTTTCAACATGTTTGATAATTTTTATTAGTCATTACTTAAAAGATTTTTTTCAACAAAAAAGTGTTAAATTTAAAAAGTAGATAGAGACCTACTTATCATTTAATGGTGAAAGAATTAAGTGGTTTTAATTTGAAAAACTTTCCTTTGATACCAAATTTCCTTTATTTTAGGTATTAATGGTTTTAAAAATCTTCAGTATTAATGGTTATCAAACAATATGTTTATATTCAACATTTATTTATCAAACAGTTTTTTTATACAAATTCAGTCCTTATCAAATTCAGTACTTAATTTTTCAGTACTTATTTTTCAGCACTTAATTTTTTCAGTTTATCAAACAGCACCTTAATGAAAAAGTTTTCATATAAAAACAAGAAAAATTATCGTATTAATGGGCTAAAAATGCCATAATAGTGTAATAACCAATTTTTGTCTTTCTTTAGTGTAATAACAACCTAATTTTCCATTAGTGTAATCTATTTTACAAATTTTTATCCATTTTATTCTTTTTAAAACTTTCTCTTTCTTTTTTAGTAACTATTCCTTTTCTTTAAAAAAATAGCTTTTTTTACTATTATATTAATTTTTGAAAAAAATTATTTATAATAGCTTCAAATATATTGAAAATTTTTTATCAATGCATATTTTTATTTAAACTAAAAAATTCTATTTTATTTTCTTTCTCGCAAGAAATTATAATGGGTGTTTGAAAATTATAAAAATTAAAAATAAAATTAATCAAAGAATTAAGAATAGTTTAGTTTTGTATATGAATTTCATCCTTTAATAAAATGATGAGAATAGATAACTATATTTTTTTCTTTAAAAGTAATTAATTTTTTTTATTTAAGAAATTAAAGGATAAAATGGATAAAGGATATAAAATAAATTATACTAATAGGGAATTAACTTAAACATTACACTAAAGATGGATAAAAATTGACTTGTTACACACCATTAATTGGAGCATTTTTAACTCATTAATACATTTAATGATAATTTCCCCTAAAAAAACTACAATTAGACTTCTTTTTACTTCTTTTATTATTATTATTATTAAAGATATAAAATAGAGAAAATGAGTTGACTTTTGAGAGAGTTTTCAAGATTTTGTAATTAAAATAATTTGTTTATTTATTACTATATTATTAATTATTAATAGCAATAAAGAAAGGGGTAGATTAGGAATTGGCTTTTCAAATTGCTACTTGCAGTAAAACATAAGTAAGCTATATACATATTCCAACAGAAGAAAGTAAAGAAAGTCGGACGGGAACCACAACATCGTTGATTTTTCAGAACTGGATCCACTTTAAACAAAGGTCGACAAAGAACCTGGTTCTACTCTCTCTAAGCTTTCCCTAAAGGCTAAAAGAGATTGTGAAGCTTAACATTCTTTAGTTCCCCTTTGATCAATTACTTTGCTTAACCCGCGAGGAAGGTCTCTTCTTCACTTGTACCAGAATGTTGTTGTTTCTTCTTCTTTTTTTTTTCTTTTTTTTTTTTAAATTTTCATTCCTTCTTGCTCTGTTGCGCTTCATGTAAAGATGGTTGCCACAATCTCTAGCAGAACATATCCCTACTAAACCTTGTGTTCTTTATAAATTGAATTGAAAGTAGAGTTCCTGAAGTTGGTATATTGAGATATTGAGACATAAGACTTTGCAATATTGCTACATAACCTGACAGGGCTACATTACATTTATTGCTCTTTTTTCCAACAGTTGTTGTGATACTTATAAAAGTTCGAACAAAACAGATGAAACCATGTCAGCAAGGTACTAGGCAGATTATGTATAGGCGGGTCGATAGATATTTTTCTTTTGAAGGTTTCGTTGCTTTTTGTTCCCTAACAAATTTTTTAACCATATGATATTGACTGTGTTATGTATAACATATAAGATTTCGGATACTTTTTTTCACCTTTTTTTTCGTTATAAAAGAAAATAATATAAAATTAAGTTACTCAATGGTCTCTTGGAAAAATTATATCTCCCATATCTGTATTTAAAAACTCTCTTAAATCTTTAGGTTAACTCCAAAAAACTTCAAAATCATCATCAATATGACAATTGACAACTTACTTTGGTTATTTCACCTTTTTTGATCTTTGGTTACTAGGATAGGATAAAATTCCATTGTATACTATTTTTATTGTTTTGCAAACTTTTTGGTATTTTAGAACTTACAGGTATGTACAACTCCTACCCTTTCGGAGCTTCCACAATTTGTCAATTTCGGAACTTTTCATCAATTTTTGATTCATTTTCCAATATTTATTTTAGCGTTTACAGTAGTGTATAATTTTTGGACTTCTGAAAATAATTAAGAACTTTTTATGCCATTTTCCGTTCCTTTTATTTCTTTTTAATTCTTTTACAAGTTTTGCCAAGTTGCGTTTACGTATGAACTTTTACCAATTGGAACTTAAAACATCATTTTTTGTTGCACTTTCGCAGTACAACATTTGTTTATTGCGGCAAAAATTTTACTACAATTTCGACTGAAATTTGTTTGTCAAAATTTGTTTGATACATAGGAAAAAGGGAAAAAAAGCCTTGGGAAGGAATTATTACATAGATATGTCTCATCACATCATTTATAGAACCAATCAATATAATATTGTCAACTCAAAATAATTGTTAAAATTTAACCCGTAATTTAGCAATAGGTTTAACCTCTAGTTTTAAAAAATGAGATTTATAGGATAAGTCCTGAAATTAAAGATATTAAGGGGGTTGGATTTTAGTAATTGTCATAGTTATTAAACCCGGTTTAACCCGGCCGGATTTTAGTGAATCGACTGGGTTGAATATAAATCATTTAAGTTACATTTAAATCATATTCTAATTTAATTTTTAATTAAAAGAACAAGGGGTAATATAGTCCATTACCATGATAAATAAATAAAAACTTAAAGAAAAATAAGATAAAAGAAAAAATAAATCATTATAAAATTCAAAGTTCCAATAATTTAATAAAAATATAGTTTAATTGCATTACAGATATCTTAATTCTTAATTTATACATTGTGTAGTATCTTATATGTCATAAATTTTAATAGTTTCATTATATAACTATTAAAATATACTTTTTATTTAATTTATAAAATTATTAAATCTATAAAAATAACTTTTTAATATTTTATTAATCCGACATTAACCTGAATGACCCGACGGTTGAACCAATTGACCCATGATCTGAAGCCTTGAAAGGGTCATTGTCTAGGTCGGTTTTAATAACTATGGTAATTGTAAATAAATTTCTGAGTTATTAAAATTTTATTGATTGATCTCATGACTGACATGGTAGGACAAATCTATGTAATAATTTCTCCTACTTGAGAATGAGAGATCTTGAAGTTGAAACCTCTTTTATAAATTTCTTAGTTTCTAACTAACTCAATTAGAGAATAAATTTAAATATGATTGTCAATTTTAAATATGATTTGGGTCCGATTTGTCCAGATTGAAGTTCAAATAGGTTGTCAAAACTCAAAAGGCTCATCTAGGGCCTCGTATGGACCCAATTTGACTTGTTTTAAATCATAATTATCTTCATGGGTAAAAGTTTTAACGACTTGTCTTGGAAATGGACCTGCTTGGGTCCATAAAGATCCTATTATGAGCCTTTTTACCTGCTTGGATGAGCAAACTTGCGCATTTGGAAGAGATCTCGAGAAAATACACGTACTTTCCGCTTGAGTAGGCCCATTTTGGGCCTCTGGATGTCAATAAGTCGTAATGTGGGCTAAAACCTAGAAGTAGTCCTAAATGGGTTATCTGTTAATTACATCGACCAATTTTGAATTACATGAAGGTCTTAATGGGTCAGTTTTCTTGTCTAAAAAAGAGTAGCAGTGACATTTTATGGGGTATATTGGGCTTAATGGACCAACATTGAGGCAGTTATGGGCCGTATCATCGATATTTATAACGTAAATTATTGACATAATTTAGACCAAATTTAAAATAATTTGCGCTATATTCTGGCCGCAATGGAAATGCCTCGAGCCTCGTAGTCGTAGAAATAAAAAATGCGACAACTTGGGCAAATTTGGGAGTTTAAGAATTTAATTTTTAAGGGCCTAAATGAGCCTGAAAGTGGGCCCCTAGTAGGGAGTGATGGCGTATCAAGATAAAATCTTAGCAGCACTTCTAATTCCGAAATATCATATACAAAAGTTTCATTTTAGGTGACAAATTTTTCATATTTTGCAAATTACGGTAAAAATATCATATACCAAAATTTACTACAAATTTCCATCATCCAACCAAAGAGCAAATATTTCGCAATTCCAAAATCTTGGGATTGGGATATATGATTTTTTTTTTGAAAGTTAAAACTTAAAATGAAAAACAAAAGGAAAAAAAATTGAAACTTGTAAGAACGCAATAGCCCTATAATAGTTTCAGAGATCTGAGATGTCTGCATTTAATGCCTTCAAATTCAATACTCATAGATTAAGACCAATCATTCCAGAGCTACATTTACATTTATCAATTATTGACATTTCCAAATTTATAAATTCTAAAGTCAGCAGCTACCTTCTCTTTTTGGGGTTAATTAATTACAAAAATTCATAATGGTAATTCCTTTATATTTCGGCCAAAAAATTTTTGGTTAAATACCTAAATTACCCCTTAAACTATATCTTTTTAGACATATTAACCCCCCAAGCTTTTACTGAGAACAATTGGCCCCTCAAACTATTATTTTGAAATAATTGACACCTCAAGCTATTATTTGAGGACGATATAACCCTTGAAGGTTCCATGCAATTAAGGATATATTATCCCAAAATAAAGTTTTGGGGTTTAATTGTCCCAAAATAATAATTTGAGGGGTCAATTGTCTCAGATAAAAGTTATGGGTTAATTTATCTATTTTGATATAGTTTGAGGGTTGATTTGGATATTCAACAAAAAAAAATTCCTTTATATGTATATGTACTGTAATTTCATATTTGCATACTGCATGCATGCCATACAACAATCAATAAAACTTCAACCTCAACTTTCCTGGTCCAGAAATAGTAATAAACTATTTTACTTTATATATGAGAAAATGTCCAAGTAAAAATATTTGTTTTAATATCCAATTTCATCTTTAAATTTATCAAAATTTAACAATCCCTTCCCTTAACTATCAATTGAGACAATTACACCATTTAATTTGATAAATTAATTTAATAAATTGAGATCAATGTTATCCTCGTACGTGACCAGGCCGTTACGTCGCCTATGTGAAATTTTTCATCCGTGCTGGCCTGCCACATCGACACTTGTGGGTCCCACCGGTGGTAAAATTTCACGCCAAATTTGTGTTTGATTTCTCACAGTCCACCATCCCCAAGGAGTTCAACCACAGACATTCTTTAACTGAAAAGCAACAATCTTCAACGGAGAATCCAACACAAATAAAAAGAAAAAAGAATTTTTCTTCGGTCTTTCTTTTGCTTTTTTTATTGTTAAAATTATTTTCGAACGGCAACAGGTAACTGCCACATCCATCTATCATGTCATCGCAGCATCTCTCATCAGAGCTAGACTCCGCCACCGATTCGGTCGCATCCTCTCCACGCTCCAAACATCATGTCCCCACAATGCCCATACACGTGTACGGTTCATGTGCATTTTCGACGGCAAGATCCTCCCTCGTCCCCACGATAATCAGCTCCGTTATGTCTGCGGTGATACACGCATCGTAGCCGTCCATCCCTCCACCTCCTTTTCAGCTCTCCTCGCCAAGCTCTCTAAACTCTCAGGCGAGGCTACCGAATAGGATAGTATTAAAAATTAAAACTTGTCTCCTTTTTATGACTTTATATTTATTCTGATTTTTTTTCTTTTTGTCTTTTTTATTAGGAATCGGCAGGTATCAGCTTCCCAATGAGGATCTCGACGCGTTAATTTTAGTGACCACTGATGAAGATTTGGAGAACATGACGGAAGAATATGATCAGTTAGCACAGAATCACAACACTCGGTTGGCTTGGCCGTGCCTTTTTCTTTTCTCAAACGGCGATGACTCTCGAGCCAGTAGTATCAACTCGCTTTTAGACGACTCGGTTAAAAGAGGATGAAAATGAAAAGAATTGGGTTCGCTTGATTTCGGGGTTTCTAAAACTGTTCTGAAAAGTTTGGGATTTTATTTCTTTTTTTTTTAATTCTATAATTAGTTTTTTTTGCCTTTTCAGGTGGCAATTTTCCCATCGATGGGACCCACAAGCAGTCGACGTAGCAGGTCAGCGAGGAGGATGAAAAATTTCACTTAAGTAAACGTAACGGTTTAGTCAGGCGGAAGCATGACATTAACGTTAATTTATCAAATTAAAAGGTGTAATTATTTCAATTAACAGTTCAGGAAAGAAATTGTCAAATTTTGACAAGTTCAATGACGAAATTAGGTATTAAGCCAAAAATATTTGATTATCTAACTATTTGACTACTTTACAAAAATAAAAATTTATAAATTTGTTTAGACTATATATATATATATATATGTAATTTATCCTATATATAATTTCTACGAGTAATAGAACAGGAAAATGCTTAATGATAATATATATTCCCCATCATGTGAATTGATCAAAACATATGTACTTTTTCAATGGATATATCGAATTGTATGCAGATTATATCGAAGGATATACTAATGTATTGATGGATATTTTATTCAGTGGTGCTACATTACACTTGTCCTTTTCCGACAGTTCCAAAGCAAAGGACATGACTTGAGAGCAAACTACATGTAAATAGTATCATGCATACAAACAAATCGAATAAAGAAATGAATCCTTGTGAGATGGAGATTATTCAACTGTCCATCGCTTTTTGCTGGGAATCTTTCCTTCATTTGTAAAACTTACAAAACCTAAATTATTTGAAGATCGTTATTATCACCCCAAAGCAGATCTTATACAAAATGCTAGTAGATGCTTAGAAAGCAATTTCTTTGTAGCCGCGTCGTGGTACTCTTGTGCAGATAGCCAACAAAAGATCAAAGTAAAGCGGTAGTTGTGCAAGAGCAAATAAGGAAATAGGCAAGCATGTTGCTGTGTATATTGGGAGCGCTGCTAACTTTAACTCACCTCTAAGTTCAAAGAAATGTCCTGCACAGAAGGAGGCCAGCATGGCAGCTATAGATGTAAATAGTGATGTTAAACCCAAGATAAGAATCCTAGGCAATTTCTTAGCAAAATCCTTCTCCTCGAATCGAGAGGTCAGGATTGCCAGGAAATAGACTAAGGCTGTGAGGGAGAAGCAAAGAGCTACAAGAGATGAGATGGCAAAGACCCCAAATGCAGGATGATCTCTTAGAACTGGCAGACCAGTTTGATCATTGGCACCACCCGGAATGTTTGCTGCGGTCGCAAATGCCACGGTTGCTATGAGTGCTGCAATGACGGAGCATGACTCGGATGTCTTTGTGAGCCATTCACTGCCATCTTTGACAAGGGCTTTGTGTGTTTCTGTGAAGATCTGTTTTGGGGTTTGACCTTTTTTGTTGTAGTGAACAAGAAGATGTTTTGCCATGGATTTCTTGACAAACTGCATTAAGGAAACAACTAATTAATCCAAGGAAAAGGAAGGTAATAAGCCGGAAAAAGGGAGAATTTGGCAATAATAGAGACCATACCTCGTACCACTTAAGTTCCCACTGCATCTGCAACGCAGATCCAGGAATAAGCCAGGGTCGATAATGCCCGTAGGTTGCAGCAAGGTGCAATGCATTGTTTCCTTGGTTGTCCCATTTGTAAAAAACACTTTCATGTAAAACTTGCCTTTCTATGAGAAACTGGAAAGTATGAGTTTGTCTGTTCTCTACTGCCAAAAGCAAGACATTCTTGTTTTCAGCATCCTCGTCCTGGATTGCAACTGGAAATTTTTCCAAAATCTTCTCCACTATTTCTGTTATGCCATTACTTGCTGCTATTAGTATAGGTGTCTTGGGTTTTGTTGATTCGTCATCAACTTTCCTTTCAAATTTCATCTTCAGGGCATGCTTTAAATTCTTCGAATCCACAGTTCCGGTAATATTGTACTTATGAAGAAATTTCTTCACCATTAATGCAGCATTAACTTCCTTTCTGTTGGAATCTGTAACTTAAGTTATTAATGTGATTAGATAGAAACATATACATGGAATTTTAGGAACATATGAAATATTAATAATAAAAGTTTAAAAACAAAGATATCTAATCGCTCCTTTTCTTAAACACTTGTCTGATAGAAGATACAATAACTACCTGCTTCATGTTGAGATACCCCTTTCTTGTCCGAGGTTTGAATTGAGGAACTTTTCACATCGCCTGGAGATGTATCCTGATCAGTCATTTGGCTTGGATTGAGTGGAAAGTCTTTGGTCATTATTTCGCCTTTGCCACTGCCAGTCTGTCCCCCAAAATACTTATACGTAGAAGCCTTGTCAATCAACTTATCCATGACTTGAGTTGCCCATCTGTGTCTCTGTTTCTTTGTTGTTACCTTCTTTATCCTTCGAAAGCCTGGACCATAAGAACCGCAATAAGTTTCGCTGTTGAACCACATGGGCTTATGGGGTTTCCATCTCTAATTAAAGACACTTTAGATTCGTACAATTATGAGGTTTACATTTTCGAAAATTTGACGATCCCACAAGGTCTAAACAGAGTCCGTGTAGGTAATGCATGGACTTTTTGTAAGAGGAATGTAAATACTAACCGAGTCCAAAAACAACCAGCACGAATTTCACCAGAAACTTGAAAAATCGTGTGAATGTAGCATAATTGGCCGGAAGATAGCCTAACTTTCTCTCTTCATTGTGCCCCGGCTTTTGGCTGGTACCTTCAGAAAAAGGAAAACGAGAAATTGGAGCAGCGTCATCCCATTTATAAATTTCTCTCTCTCCCTTTTTCTTTTATATATTTTTAATGAATATGTAGTATTTGAAAAAGAAACTTCATTTTGTTGATCTAACAAAAAAAGATTGCTAAACAATGTTAAAATTGATGGCCACAAAAAAAAATTGATAAAATTCTACTTAACCCAATTGCTCACCAGTACTACTCCCTGGATCTGTATTCCCTAATGGTTCTTTTCCAGGGTCATGAGAATTATTTGGTTCTGACTTTGATTCAGATGAGGAGGATTCATCTACATAATTGCACATTTAATTATGGTTAATTATTCACGTATAGAGTAAAAAATAATAACTTTCTCCCAAGTGATAATAAAATATTTTGGATTTTTCGAAAGAAAAATTCATTGTGAGTTGTGACACATAATTACCTCGAGGATTCTCTTCATCAATGACTACGGTGTTTATGTTTCCGTTGCTCTTCTTGTAATGCTTAATGTAAGAAACGAAGCGCCTCTCTGAAAAACTCCAACAGGTGCATTAAAACTTAAAAACAAGTTTCTAATGCGTTATTACATGGGCTCTTCACATTAACATAATTAATGCGTGTGTTTGGTTATTACAATGATTAGGCAGTTTACATTCCTTGAACTAAGAGACTTTGAACTCTCAAAATCATAAATAACTAGAAGACGATCCCGGGCTTCGTCTCAGGTTTTTAAAAAATTTTAAATATTATTATTATTT
Organism: Microcos paniculata; assembly: GCA_030664755.1. Taxonomy (NCBI): domain Eukaryota; kingdom Viridiplantae; phylum Streptophyta; class Magnoliopsida; order Malvales; family Malvaceae; genus Microcos; species Microcos paniculata. The sequence goes on along the minus strand of CP131462.1, from coordinate 5,837,507 downwards.
TCTTAATAAATTTTAAAGTTAAAAAATGAACTTCTTTTCGTTTTTATTATATTCGCACATGAATAGGTGTAAATTTTTTAAAAATTATTTTCAATGTATGATATAAATGTATAAATTTTGATCTTATAGGTAACTATTAAAATTAGAGAGAGAGAGTAATTTTGGAATAAGGAAAAAAGATTAAAAAAATAAAAAATTTTACTCAATCTTCAAAACAACATATAAACATATGAGTAAATTAATGTTATGAAAAATAATTTTATTCTTTTTTTTTATGTTCTACACAAAATTCCATAAAACTAAATGATATTTATCAATTTTTTTATTTGTATCTGTTTGTTATAAATATAAATTCAAATTTGAGTATAATCTTTCTTTTTCTGTTCATACTCATTTCATATTTCAATTTAAAATAAATATATATTTCCATTAAATCTAATAATAATGAAATTGAATTTCTATTTTGTTTACTGAATCATATGAAATTTTATCCAACACCGTATACCATATAATATAATCTATATATTGACAAATATTATCTACATATAATTAATATAATTAATAGAAGTTTATTTTAAATTGAAAAAAGTGGAGGACTAATAAGAAATGATAAATAGTGCTCCAAAATTCTTTTTAATTGAGTTTTAAGAAGTACAAATATAAATATTAATTGATATTAAATTTTTAGAATTTTTAAAATTTTAAACATTTAACTCTTGTTTTAGAAAAATTTAGAAAAAAAAAAGGTCTAAAATGAGAATGACAAATGATACAACATTCTTGAAGTAAAGGATTATTAATGATTTTTTAAAATCAATTTGTAGGAATTTTAATAAAAAAATTAAGACAAAATTTAAAGAAGAAGAATGATAAAATTCTTGTGGTTTTTTCTTATGTAAAACTAAAAAAAATTTGAAAGTCAATCTTTTCTAAAAGTCAAAATGACTTAAGATATAAATAAAGTACTGAAATACAAATAAATTGCTAAAATAAATAAAAGAGAAATGGTTTTTATTCCCCTTTTGTATGAAAGGAAGAAGAAATTATTTTTTTTTTAAAAAAGATAAAATTTAAAGAAGAAAAATGATGAAATTCTTGTGATTTTATCTAAAATAAAATTAAAAGAATTTGAGAGACCAGTCTTTTAAAAATATAGGTCATTATGGAATTTGTTTGTCAATTTTTTTCTTAAAAGGAATTAAAAAGAATAATATTATTGGAATTCTAAGTATTGAAAAAAATCAATTCATTTTTTTAAAGAATTAAAAGGAATATTGCTGAAATTCTAATAATTATTATATTAAAAAGGACAAATAAAGACACTTCCTTTTAAAATATAAGAAGAACTAAAAGGATAATATTGTAATTTATATATAAGCATTTAAATCATTAGAAAAAGTTTAAAATAGATATTAAACTTGAAACTACAATAATTAGCATAGGATCTTTTATGTAATTATGTTTGGTGTTAACATTAATATATATATATATATATATATATAGATAACTATAAAATTTGTTAAAAAGATATGCCATGTGTAGGATACGACCCTTGTGTTGTGTAGACGATCCAATGTGAGTGATTTCATGAACAATTTTCCGGGGGAACGTATACTCACCAAGTCCAAGTAAAAACAGCACCAATTTCTTCACAAAATTGAACATTTGTATAAATGTGGCACAATTGGCTAGAAGTGGAAGATGGTCTTCTTTATGATTATGCACCGGACTCAGCTGCTCTCCTCTCTCTTCCATCGCCTTCGGCTGCTCGTCTTCCATCGCCTTCGGCTGCTGGTCTCCTCTCTCTTTCGTCGCCTTCGGCTTTGGGCAGGGGCCTTCATAAAAGACGAGAAGCAGGAAAAAATGAATCGGAACCCATAAAATAAATGGAGAATTATCCAATAGATGGATCCCAAAAGTTAGACGGGGGAGCTGTTTGAGTCTTGGGCCAAATTAAGCTCGAGGCCAGAAACCCAAAAGGAAGTTCCTTCGAGCTTAATATCAAAACTTTTCTTATATTGAATTTTCGTTTTTCTATACTTATTTATTATTGAAATCATTTGATACTTTAATTATCAAAAGAAGAAGAACCTACTTGGCACGCCATAGCAAACCACCCCCCAAAACATTTGAAAAAAGCGCACGCAGGTACCATAGTTTTGTGGGAAGGAAGAAAGATAAGGCCCCCTTTCTTCAAATCTTTCCATGTATTGGGACACAAGCCTTTCCCTGTAATTCTTCTCACTCTCCTCACTGACACATTTGAATTTTTCCTTCTCCTCATCCACTATTACACCTACAACATGATTATATAATTGCTTCAAAAGTTTAGCGTTACATTATCTATATAACAGTCTTATCAAATTAAACTTGAGAATATTTGACTTGACAATATGTATAGTATATATATGTTGCTTCATACTAGAAATTCTTGCTTACATCGGTAGAGAATCCGGTCAAACCATCCAAGACGACTACCACTTAGAAATGCATCACCCTTCCTGGCTAAAATATGGAGAGGAGATAAGCCATCTGTATTCACAGCATTTGCAAGGTCTGGATATTTGCATAGAATTTGAAATGCCAAATCTAACAAAAAAAGGAAAGAAAGAAAGATAAGATTTCATGAAAAAACACATAAAAAAATTAAGGTAAAAAGTTGCAATTGAATCCAATCTCAAAGAGTAACCAAATGAAACTTACTTACCAAAGTGTTCTCCATGAATGGCGGCATGAAGAATGGTATCACCATTTGCATCCCTGCTTTCGCATACATCTGGGCGGTTTCCTTTGCAACAAATTAGGTAGAGGCAAAGGAAGGCATCTTTATGCCCGAAACAAGCAGCCAAGTAAACCGGTGTCTCTTTCTTGTCATTTTTTTTGGCAATGAGATTGTAATCGTTCAACGCTATGTAATGGCACATTCCTACATTTCCCAATGCTGCTGCTATGTGAAGTGGTGTATCCCCTTTCTTATTCTTTGCTTTCAGAACATTGGAAGCATTTTGATCCGTTAGGGTAGCCACCAACTGGCGCACAATGTCCAGCTTACCGCCCGAGACTGCTAAGTGCAAGGCAGTGTCTTCAGCTTTAGTAATCTTAGCCTCATGGCACTCCGTGTGGGACTTATAGACCTTCACCAATTCCTGCCATTTATCTTCCATGGCATACTCAAACAGAATATGACTTTGGGACATCTCCACCGGTTCCTCTGTTTTTTTCTTTTGCTTAGCCTGTTGCTCTGGCTCTTTGTTTTGCGATGCTGACGGCTGCATCTCTGAAACTTGTTTTGTTGTCTCCATAATTTGTGTTTCCCCCAGCCCCATGGTTGAAACCTGCTTCATTGTTCTCTAATTTTTTGATCAATGCTAGTTGATGCGCTTCTTTCTGTTTAGCAAAGTGTCGATTTTAATAATCACAAGAGCGGGCCATTCCATTTTTCCTTTCCCAAAACAGGCCATATCATTTACTAATACTAAACATTTTTAATAGTAATCGATATGGAAAATGTCAAATTAATCTATATTTGACAACTTGTCTGGTCACCTCTAAGTTAATGAAAAAATTTTCATATATAAACTATTACGCTTCCTTTTACTTCTTCTTATTATTAAAGATATAAAATATGGAAAATGAGTTGAGTTTTGAGGGATTTTTCAAGACTTGGTAACTAATACTTTGTTTATTTATTACTATATTATTATTATTAATAGCAATAAAGCAAGGGGGCAGATTAGGAATTGGCTTTCCAAATTGCTACTTGCAGTAGAACGTAAGTTATATATATGCTTTGTAACTAATAATTTGTTTATTTATTACTATGGTATTATTATTAATAGCAATAAAGCAAGGGGCAGATTAGGAATTGGCTTTCCAAGTTGCTACTTGCAGTAGAACATAAGTAAGCGGCTAAGCGCTACATATACTTTGTAACTATAATTTGTTTATTTATTACTACTATATTATTATTAATAGCAATAAAGCAAGGGATCAAGCAAGTGGGCAGATTAGGAATTGGCTTTCCAAATTGCTACTTGCGATAGAACAGAAGAAATAAAATAAAGTACCTCGGCTCCTCTCCTCTGCCTTTTTCTACCGAACCTCGGCTTCTGTTCCATCGGATGGGAACAACACCCTCGTTAATTTTCATTTTAGATGACAATAAATTTTTCATATTTTGCAAATTACGGTAAAAAATCATATACCAAAATTGACTACAAATTTCCATCATCCAACCAAAGAGCAAACATTTCCCAATTCCAAAATCTTGGGTTTTGGATATGATTTTTTTTTTTAAAGTTAAAATGAAAAGAAAAGATTTAAAACTTGTAAGAACAAAATAGCCCTATATTTGTATCAGAGATCTCTGCATTTAATGCCTCCAAATTCAATACTCAGATTAAGACCAATCATTCCAGAGTTACTTTTTGATTTATCAGTTATTGACATTTTCAAATTTATAAATTCTAAAGTCGGCCATCTTCTCTTTTGGGGTTAGGGATGTTAACGGGGCGGGGAATAGTCGGAGGAAATATTGCGTGTCCCCGACCCCGACTTTTGGAACCCGTCCCCGACCCCAACCCCGAGTTAGGGAAGGGATTTTTCCCTGTCCCTGACTCCGTTAAAAATTTGACGGGGTCGGGAAATCCCTGTCCCCAATTTGTATATATATATAAATAATATATATTTATATAATTAAAAGCATATCTTACTATTTTATTACATAAAAAATTCATAAAAAGTTTATATAATTATAATAAACATAATATTTAGTGTTTTTTTAGTCAAATTAATTTTATTACATGGTGTTTATTTTAGATTTATATATTTATTAATGAACATGATATATATTATATATAATATACAATATTTATAAACATAATATATATCAATATTATTTGATGTTGCATATTATATCTATTTTTTCATAAACATAATATATATAATATAAAAAAAGTAAAAAAAAATCGGAGAAAGGGACGGCACAGGGAGGAGGGTATTCCCCATCCCCGTCCCCCGATCCCCGAATTTTATTCCTGCCCCCAACCCCATCGGAGCAGGGAACGGGATTCTTCGTCGGATCCGAAGACAATTGACATCTCTATTTGGGGTTCCTTTATATTTCGGCCAAAAAAGCTTCTTTATATGTATCCGACATATTTCATATCTGCATGCATGCTATTCAACAATCAATAAAACTTCAACCTCAACTTTCCTGGCCCATAAATAATAAATTATTCTACTTTATACATAAGAAAATGTCCAAGTAAAAATATTTGATTATCTAACTATTTGACTACTTTGCAAAAATAAAAATTTATAAATGGCTTAATATTCAATTTGATTCATGAATTATACAAAAAAGGAAAGATTAATTCTTATATTTTTATTTGAAACAGATTAATCCCTAAATTTTTATTTTAAAACAAATTGATCTCTAAATAATAGAAAATTTGACGAAAACCGTCAAAAATTTGTTTAAACTATTCATATATATAATTTCTATGAGTTATAGAACAAGAAAATACTTAATAATAATATATATTTCCCATCATGTGAATTGATCAAAACATATGTACTTTTTCCAATGGAAATATCAAATTGTATACCGATTATATGGATGGATATACTTACGTATTAATGGATATTTTATTCAATGGTGCTACATTATCCTTTTCTGACAGTTCCAAAGAACAAGGACATGACTTGGGAGAAAACTAGTATATGTAAGTAGCATCATGCATGCATGCAAACAAATCGAATAACGAAATGAATCCTTGGGAAATGAAGATTATTCAACTGTCCATCACTTTTTTCTAGGAATCTTTCCTTCAATTGTACTCAATCAGTCCCAAAACGATTCTCACTTTTAACTATTTTACAAGATCAATAAAGTTAATAGTTTTTTTTTTTGTTAAATTTTATGTATTTTTCATTTATTTTTTTATATTGTCTTTTATTTAAATTTTTTCTTATTTCTAATCAAAGGAAAAAAATAGAAGAGACATATATTTAATGATAAGGATAATTTTAAAAAATTACGATATATTACATTGATTTTGTAAAAATAAAAAATATTTTGAGATATGAAAAACTCTTAAAAGTGACAATTATTTTGAGATAAAGAGAGTAAAACTTAATTACAAAACCGAAATTATTTGAACATCGTTATTATCACTCCAAAGCATATCCAACAGAAGAAAGTAAAGAATCAAAAAAAATTTTGCTACTTTTTTAACTAACTCGTCTCATCTGCCATCGGATGGGAACCAGACCCTTCGTTATTTTTTCAAAACTGAATCGACTTTAAACAAAGGTCGCCGAAGAACCTAGTTCTAAATGTCTCTACCGATCTCTTTAAGCTTTCCCTTAAAAGTGATCGTGAAACTCAACCATTTAGGTCCCCTGATCGATTACTTTGCTTACCCCGCAAGGAAGGATCTCTTCTTCTCGTGTACTACAATGTTGTCGTTATTTCTTCTTTTTCATTCGTTCTTGTTGTGCTTAAGGTTGCGACAATCTCTAGGAGTACAGATCCCTACAAAACCTTGGGTTCTTTATAAATTGAATTGAAAGTAGATCTCCTGAAGTTGGTATATGGAGATGTTGCAGATCAGAATAAAAACCTATTCATTGAATTGAAACAAAAAATAAGACTTTGCATTGCTACATAACTGACAGGGCTACATTACATTTACACTTGCAATTGCTCCTTTTCCAACAGTTCCAAAGAAAAAGACATTGATTTCATTGGACATGCATGTTTTTGCCAAAAACCCCTTACAGAAAGAAAAAAGAGAAAAGGTAAACAAAAGAGAGTTTTTGGTAATTTGGGAAGCCTTTGGCAACAGAGCAGGCTTAGAGTTCTATTTGGTTTTCTTTGAAACCGCAGTTTCAGGTTTCATTCTTCACTATCACGAGTCACGACTATAGTATTATTCTTTACGGACATGGTGTGTCTTCCCTCATATTGTTCCTATTGTTGTCCTGAGTCCTAACTTGGTGAAAAATCATAAACACTGAATAATAACACCAAGGATAAATCAATACGGTATCTCTGGAAACAAAGCCATTAATCCTATACATGTATCTTCCAAAACCTAAATTATTTGAACAATATCATCCGTACCCGAAGGCAGAGATGATACAGAACACTAGAACACAATGCTAGTTGATCGATGTTTAGGAAGCAAATTCTTTGTAGCCACGTTCTGGCATCTTTTTGCAGATAGCCCATAAAAGATCAAAGTATAGCGGTAATTGTGCAAGAGCAAAGAAGGAAATAGGCAAGCATGTTGCTGTGTATATCGGGAATGCTGCTAACTTTAACTTATCTCTGAGCTCAAAGAAATGTCCTGCACAAAACGAGACCAGGATAGCGGTTATAGATGTAAATAGTGATGTTAAACCCAAAATAAGTTTCCTAGGCAATTTCTTAGCAAAATCCTTCTCTTCGAATCGAGAGGTGAGAATTGCCAGGAAAAAGACCAAGGCTGTAACGGAGAAGCAGAGAGCTATAAGAGATGAGATGGCAAAGACCGCAAATGCAGGCTCATCTCTTAGAACTGGTTCACCGGTGTTTTGACTGACACCCCCTGGAATGTTTGCTGCAGTCGCAAATGCCACTGTCGCAATGAGTGCTGCAATGAGGGAGCATGACTCGGACGTCTTTGTGAGCCATTCACTGCCATCTTTGACAAGGGCTTTGTGTGTTTCTGTGAAGATCTGTTTTGGGGTTTGACCCTTCTTATTGTAGTGAATGAGAATATGTTTTGCCATGGATTTCTTGACAAACTGCGTTAAAGAACAAGGAAAAGGAGTAAGAGTATATAAAACTAGCAGTAAGCCAGAATATGAAGAATTGAGAATAGATCAATACCCTGTACCACTTGAGTTCCCATTGCATCTGTAAGGCAGATCCTGGAATAAGCCAGGGTCGATAATGTCCATAGGTTGCAGCAAGATGCAATGCATTATTTCCTAGGTTGTCCCATTGGCGAAAAACACTTTCATGCAAAAATTTCCTCTCTGTAAGAAACTGGAAAGTGTGAGTTTGTCTGTTCTCTACTGCCAAGAGCATGACATTTTTGTTTTCGGCATCCACGTCCTGGATTGCAACTGGAAATTTTTCCAAAATCTTTTCCACTATTTCTGTTATGCCGTTACTTGCTGCTATTAGTATAGGTGTCTTTGGTTTTGTTGATTCATTAGCAGCTTTCTTTTCAAATTTCATCTTCAGGGCATGCTTTGAAGTCTTTGACTCCACAGTTCCTAGGATTCTGTATTCTCCAAGAAATTTCTCCACCATCGCAGCATTTCCTTCTTTTTTCGAGGGATCTGCAGGGTGGAAACAGGAGAAGTGTTCTGAAACTTAAATTCCTTCTCTAACAAAAGATAGATCATCATCACTACCTGTTTTGTTTTGACATTGCTCTTGTTTGTCCGAGCTGGTTTCAATGGAGGAACTCTTTCCATCGCCTGTATATCTATCCTGACGAGATGATGAACTCATGAGGCTCGGGTTGGGTGGAAAATCTTCAGTCATTTCGCTAATGCCACTGCCCGTCTGTCCACCAGAGTACTTATACATAGAAGCCTTGTCAATCAACTGGTTCATCACTTGAGTTGCCCATGTGTGTCTCTGTTTCTTTATTGTTATCTTCTTTATCCTTTGAAAGCCTAAGCCAAAATAACCAATTACAAATGTCTTGCTACTAAAATTAACTCTAAAAGGACTTTCAGTAAGAGGAATATAAATACTAACCAAGCCCCAGAACAACCAGCGCGAATTTCATCACAAACTTGAAAAATCTTGTAAATGTGGCATAATTGGCCGGAAGACGGCCTCCCCTATGCTCTTCCCGACTGGGCTCGTCTTTGGTCTCCTCATTCTCATTCGGATTTGGTCCGAGCCCGGCACCTTAGAAAATGACAAGAAACATGAGAAATAGACTGGAGCCCACAAATTAATGGAGCATTATCCAATATTGATGGATCCCAAAAGTTGAAAGATAAACCATTTTAATTTTATTTGATTTTTGGATATATTGAACAAATTTTAGTATGCACCTTGATTTGTTACTTTGCTTGTCGCTTTCTCTTCGTCATTTATACTGTTGTCCTTCTTGTTCTTGTTGTGCTTAATATAAGAGAGGCAGCGACTCCCTCCAACAGAACATATTTCTACAAAACCTGTGGTTCCAATTGGTTAATAGTATTTCTATTCTTCAATTATGAAATTCAAAAGTAAAACGTAAAAGTTGGGTTTCGGATATATAATTAAAAATAATAATTTTTTTTTTAAGAATTTGATTTTTGAAGTTATAATGTAGGGGTTTTTTTAATATACATAGTACTAAAAACAAAAATTAAAAGAAGAACCTACTTGGCATCCCAAAACAAACCACGTCCAGAAACATTCGGAAGAAGCGGGCACAGGTATCATAATTTTGTGGGAAGCAAGGGCGAAGACTACCATTGTCTTCAAACCTTCTCAGGTAATCCTTACTATCATATTTTTTTTCCTTCGCCTCATCCACTATTATACCTACAAAATAGTTTGAGTCAATCAAATTCGAATGGAAATCTTTTGCCCAATCTCAATATTCCACTTTACACCCCGTATATATAATATAACAAGTATCCCGTTTCTAAAATATATTTTACTCTTTATTTGATTTTAGAATTTTCTTTTTTAAGTAAAAGTTCTAAAACCATTTTAAAGAGAAAAAAAATCAATTTTTCTTTATTTATTTTGTTAAAACAAAATAAGAAATAAGTAATGTCAAATGAATGAGACACGTGATGGTTTATGGTGTATATGACACTGAAACGGGGTGAATGATTTGTATTAATCAAATTTAAGCTCAAGTCCTTTATAAATCCATACCTTGTATCATATTTGCACAATTTCATCAATCCATATATATGACAATATAAATTAGACTTGCTACTACCTTTAGAAATATAAATTGTTAGAGAAATTTTGCTTACATCGGTAGAGAAATCGATCCAACAGTCCAAGACGACTACCACTTTTAAATGCATTAGTCTTGGTGGCTAGAATATGAAGAGGAGATAAGCCATCTGCATTCACAGCATTCACAAGCTCTGGATATTTGCATATAATTTGAAATGCAAAATCTATCAAAAAAAAAAAGGCTTTAATCAAAAACGCATCAAAATTATGGTGAAAAGAAAATTTCAAGTAATCAAATGGAGCTCAATTACCAAAGTGTTCTCCTCCAATGGCAGCATGAAGAATGGTATTACCACTTGAATCCCTACCGTTGCAAATATCGGATCTGTTTCCTTGATAACAAAAATAGAGGCAAAGGAAAGCATGTTTGTGCCCAAAATGAGCTGCCAAGTAAAATGGGGTCTCATTCTTTTTATTGCCTTCGGCAATGAGACTCTGATCTTTCAAGGCCATGCAGTGACACATTCGCGCGTTTCCCAGTGCTGCTGCCGTGTGAAGTGGCGTGTTACCTCTCTTATTCTTTACTTTCAAAACATCCGAAGCATTTTCTCCCAAAGTATCAACCAATTTGTACACGAATTCCAGCTTTCCACCCGAGACTGCTAGGTGCAATGCAGTGTCCTCGGCTTCAGTAATCTTAGCCTTATGGCTCTCGGGCTTCTTCTCATAGGCCTCCACCACTTTCTGCCACTGGTCTTTCATAGCATACTCGAACAGTCTTTGGGAAAGCTCCACGAGTGCGGCAGCTTTCTCTGCCTCTTTCTCTTGCGCAGCCTGTTGCTCCGCGTCCTTATGTTGCGATGCTGATGGTTGCATCTGTGAAACCTCCTCTATGTCCATCTCCTTCTTTTGCGCCTGCTCAAAAATTCTTAACCAAAGATATAGTTGATGTGCTTCTTTACTTATGATGAAACTGTCTGTCCTTATAACAACCAAGAGCATGCCATTTCATTATTGTCAAAATAACAATTAATAATGATGGATTAAAAGTTAATGATAAGTTCTCATCTAGTATATAACTACCATAACTAATAGGCTTCTTTTTATTTCATTATTATTGTCAATAATTAGAAGAGGGCTTATTTGGATGGAAAATTAGTTGATTTTTGAGGGATTTTTTAAAGAATTTCTTACTAACATATTTAATTATTTATTATTGGAATAAAGGGGTAAATTATATTAAATAATGAATTGGTTTTTCAAAAGTTACTTGAATCGCTACTTGCAGTAGAACGTAAGTAAGCTGTATATCTTCCAACAAAAGAAAGCAGTAAAATACTAATAAAATAAAATTACTTTTTAACCACCTCTCTGCCATGGGAAGTCGGGAACTATAGTCATTAGTATTTTAGAACCAAAGCATGAGAAAGAACCTCTACATATATCTGTACTTTTCACTTTTATCAAAGAAAAAGTGGTTGTGAAATTTAATTTTATTATTCAGTTGCTTTGCTTGTCTCGGGAGGATTCTCTTCGATCTCACTGACATTGCTCACTATTTTTTTTTTTTGAAGAATTTGAAGTTAAAATTAAAAGAAAAGGAAAAAAGAGCCGCAATATGCTTATAATTCCATTCAAAGCCCAGGACCATTAAAATCTGAATCTTTTTAGAGCCCGGAAGTGACCGAAAATAGGATCCAAGGCCCAATGAGAATGTTACTGGAGTCCCAACATTTAACTTTGTTTATAAATTAAAAACCGGAACCACAGAAAAACTTACGATGGCCTTTCAAGCTCGAATAAAACTTACAAACGTAGCCCATATTTGTCTCAGAGATCTGCATTTAATGCCTTCAATATAGATGGAGACCAGTCATTCCACTTCCAGGCCAGGCTCCATAAGTCACGTTTACATTTATTAACTCTTGTCATTTTTAAATTTATTTATAAATTTTAAAGTCAGCTATCTTCTTTAATATTTCCATTTTTGGGGGGTTAATTAATTAGAAATTGATTGTACAAATTCCTTTATATTTCAGCCAAAAATATTTTTTCTTTATATGTAGATATATGTACAGCAAGTTCGTATCTGCATGCATGCCCTACAACAACAATCAACCTTCAACTTCAACTTTCCCGGTCCAGAAATAAGGTACAAGTTAACTTTATAGTATAAAAAAAAATGTCAAAGTAATAATATTTGATTTTCTAACTATTTGAATACTTTACAAAAAAATAAAAACTTATAAATTTGTTAAGACTATTCATAATTTTATGAGTAACAGAAAAAAAAATACTTAATATTATATTCCCCATCGTGTGAATTAATCAAAACATATGTACGTGCTTTTCTTCCAAGGATATATAAATATAATGATTAATATGAGCGATCGATGATTCTATCGGGAGGAGTTTGGATTAATTCTGTTGAATTGGTATTTGCTTTGGCCCATTTGTGTGAAGTTAAAATAATGCAACTTGTCAAAATCCCCATTGCAAACTCTAGTCTAATTAATATAATAAGAAGAAAAAAAAACTCTAGTCTAATTGCCATGGTTATTGTTTCTTTGGAAAATTACTGCAAAAATTACTATAAAATTGCTTTCAAAGTCATAAGTTTTACAAAAGATAACATGTACAAATTTTAAGAAAGCAATTAGGTCATACTATATGTTCATATAATAATGATGATAACGACGACGACGACAATGATTGGCTTATTATACTTGTATAATTATTTGAGTAATTATTGTCTAATTTTTTACTTAGTTTTTTAATTAATTTTTTTAATCCAAAGTGAGAAAAATTAACCAGCATGGCAACACAAATTGACTATGATTTATGATCATCCTTAAATCACCAAGGGGTGCCTTTACAGTGTTGGTAACTACACCTTTCACTAGTATAAAATAATGAATATTTGAAAGGCATTAAAGCAAAGTGACCTTTGTATTAATCTAAAATGTTTGATTTCATAAATGGGTCCGGTTAACCATTGCTTATCGGCATTGGTTAAACTCATTTAATAGAGTTAAAAAGTAACTTTGAATTCTAAAATAGTAATAATTATTATAAAAAAAAAGTGAGATGACAAAACTATCATTAGATACAAAAAGTTTTTTATTTGGGGTTAAACTTTGACAAATTTGTTGAATTTTTTTTTCTAAAACCCTACAATAATATATTTTAAATATTAAAACTTACCCTTACAATTTATTTTTTTTATTTGAGGCTAAATTTTATAAATTTGGGGTTAAACTTTATAAATTTGGAACTAAACTTAATTAAGAATATTCTTATCTTTAAACACTAATAAAAACATAAAATAAATGCTAAGTATAAAAAAAAAGTAATTATTGAAAATAATTACTTTGCTTAAGGGGTGCCCATAGGCACCCGTTAGTAATTTCCTTCATAAATTAATGTTTGGTTTTCTTGTAAGAGATCAGAAGGCTGTCCTGTAGCACTATACCAGAAAACAGCTCCCCCCAAAACAAACAAAAGAATGAGGTTTGAACTAAAAGTATATTTGTTCCAGAAAAAGCTAGAACTAGCGTTTAAAACGGCTAGAAAGTTATTGTTGTTGAAAATGGGAATCAATCAAAATGGGGGAGTTGGCTTCTGTTGGCCGAATTCTTCCCTAAATTCAACGAATGCCACCCATAGTTGAAATATAAGCACAAAACCCGCACAAGTTGGCAAAACCAACTTTTGGGCTTTTGCGTTTTAATCTTATCTTCATCATTTTAGTATTATGTATCTATTTAGATTTCATAATTATTCCAGAAATTTGTTTGTCATCAAGTCAAATCTCTAATCCATATATAATAAGACTTCATTTATTTCTTTTTCCTTAATTTCAATTCATTAGTGGGCCATTGGGGGCTAAATTTTTCTCTTTTCGGTTGATTTCAATTAGCTGGAAAATTAGGTTTAAATCAATTAACAGGGATAATATCACATTTCGGATTGTTGATGGTGATGGCACAGGTTTTTGATTTTCCATTGAAACAGCCCTGGACCAGATTTATATGTGATAGAGATGTACAATTAAAGGGAGACAACAAAAACAAGGGAATTATATGTGCCCAAACTCCTCACCTCACACAAATATTTGAGCTGTCTTATTTCCATACAATATCCAAAAATTTTTAAATCTCTACTTGAAATTATTTATCTCAAAATGATTAATTAAAGACCTCCCGTCCGTATTTACATGTAATGAGATACTCCCTTCTTTCCACAATATCTGTCACGTTAAGGTTTTACACAAGAATTAAGAATAGTGTTAAAAACTCCTAAAATTTAGACAAAATATTATGAAAATGGAGTTTTACCCTTTTATTAGAATTATTTATTCTCACAAATACTCTCTCTTTGATAATTAATGCTTTGTAGAATTAATTTAGAGGGATATGGATAAAACTTGAAAAAGAGTAGTTAATGCTTCATAGAATTCTTAAAATGACAGATAAATTGAAATAAAAAAATTTGTCAAAAACGACAATTATTATGGAAAGGAGAGAGTATATAATATGAATGGCCTAGTTGTCATCATCTTTCTCGATGCGCAGCCCAAAATCTTTTAAAATCTGAATTCTGAAGTTTGACAAACTTACAATATTTAAATTTTGTTTGTAACGATGTAATAATTGTAAATATTTAATTGGAATAGATTGATTAATTACTACATATAAGAATGTAATGGGGGGTTAGGTGACCTTTTTCTTTTGATTGAAGTTAAATGTTTCCTTCCCATTTCGTTGATCTGTTTTTAACTTGGAATATTGGTGAATGTGTAGTTGTTGAGATTTAAATGTTTTGTCGCTGCATTTAACCAAGGGAATAGCAAGGGAATGAGGAGGGAATTGCCGTCATCAATCATCAGCATCCTCTTCATAATTATCACAAATATTTAAACAGTTTTACTAAAGGGTATATCTATACAACCTTTAAGAGTGATTGACTTTTTATTTAAGGAAAAGAATTTTCATTTAATACAATAATTTTTTTAAAATTCAAGAAAAAATATATTAATGATTTTGCTAATATCTGCATCCATGTATCTTTTAAGATTAGTTGACTTTTTATTTAATACAATAATTTTTTTGAATTAAAAAAAATTGAAGCATTTATTATAAAAAAACTTTCTATATTTGACTTATTAAATGGTGCACCCATACACTATTTAGTATTTCTTTTTATATTTGGTTTCTTAAATGATGTATGGGTGCATCATTTAGCATTTTTCATATATTAGTTATATAAAATTTTTCATATTTGACACCTAAATGGTACACGAATGCATCATTTAACATTTCCCAATATAATCCTAGAAAAAACATTTCTCAATATTAAAATCTCAAAAGGAATCGACAAAAAGGGCAAAGATTTGAACTTGTGATTGAAGGCATCTAACAAGTTCAAGCTTTCATAGTCATTTATTGGTAAGTTAAGCTCACATAAAAGGAAGTCGGAAATCTTCAAAGAGATAATTAAGTTTTTCAAACAATTTTGGTAGAATTGCCTTCATTATTTACCTTTCACAATTGTACATTGTTCTCGAATATGACCTATTCACCTCTTTACCATGTGTTTTTTGACTGCCTAAGAAAACAAATTAAGATTAATAATTTAGATCATGATTTTTCTCTTCTCTCTAAATAACTTTATCTTAACCAATAACACAATTTTTCATATAAGATTAATCCTAAAAGCTTCTAAATTATAGTAACTAGTAAATTTAATGAAAAAATTGTAGATGATATTTTCCCGAGTCCGGACCATCTCTACTCGCATGGTCTTTCTTTTCTTTTTTTTTTGGCCAACCACTCGCATGGTCTAATCACGCCTTGCATGGCGGTGCTCCACTGCTCGTCCCGCGTAACAGACATTTATTTGAAATAGGATAAAGGAGGGAGAAGTGCCTGGAATCACATTAAATGCACTCCATTTACCCCACAGACATTACCAGAGAAGTCAAGATCAACCAATTTTTCCTTACATCAACCAAAGAGAAGTCAAGATCAGAGCAGTTTGCAATACCCCACATAAATTTAATTTACTGTGCTTCCAGCTCCGACCAAATACATGGCCCTCTTTGCAAATGCAAACAAACACAAACTCGAAAGTAGGCTACCCACATCACCCAACCTAAACTACCCTCATTTCAATTCTCCTTAAATTTCTTTAACGTTTTATTGTTTGTCACTGTTGCCAAAAAGTCCTCATGGTTCCCATCACTTCACTGTAACCATTAATGGACTTTTCGGTGACAAATTTCAACGCTTAATTGCTCCTAATTGCGCCTTTCCTTGTGGTTCGGCGCTCCTTTCAGACACCCTTTTGTTTTCTTTTTGTCATCCCCTTGTCTTCTTGTGGTTTGATTCAGTATCTTTTGGTTTTATTTGTCCGATGATCATCCTACTTAATTTGACATTTATGAGATGAATATGCTTGAAAAAAAAGACTGTAACATGAGAATAGTCGCCTTTTTATCTCTTCTGGACATTCAAAGATTGTTTAAAAATGTTTTTATTCTGATTAGCTGTAATTTCAAGGATTTGGAAACAACCATTGGTGCACATCGAAAAGTTGTTTTCATTAGATTGTTCATTGTGCTCTCCATTACGGCGGGAAGCATTTGATAGTGGCGTACATAGAGAAAAAGATGTCAATTTCCATCCAGCTCAAGTTTTCAGTCCCAGGTGGATGGAATAATTTACCTTGCTCATTCAAGTACATGCTAAGTTTCAGCAGTACAAAAATGGCAATTTCGAGCTGAGACTCAATATACAATTTGGTACAGTTTCTAAATATTGATGGGTAATTGGAATTCAAACCTAATTAAATGTTACTCCTCTGTCCTTTATTATCTGTCTCAATTTGAGATTTTTTTGTCCCTTTTTATCTGTCATTGTCTTAGTATTAATTGATAGTTTTCCAAATTTATCCTTCCACACACTCTCTCTCCAAACTTTCTGGTTTTGTGTCAACCAGTGAATGTAAGAGAGAGACTGAGGGAAAAGAGTAGCTAGCCTGGAGATTGGAGAAAGATGAAGAGGAGAGATAATAAATGGGAAGAGAGAGGGGGGATAAAATTGGAAAGTAAAGATAAAAATATATAAGATTTTGAACCCCAACTAATTTTCTTGCCCTGTATGAAACAGTTAACAGGGACAGATAATAAGGGACAGAGGGAGTATGTATGACACGTCTGAATCTTAACCGTTTGTGTCAATCCTTTAACATTTTAATGCTGCATCATATATAAGAGAATATAGTGCTATTGGAACTTTCCGGATTCCAAATTTAGGTCAACAAATATATAAGTGATTATTAAGGTTTTCTTTATAATGTGGTAACCAATTGTATGAAAATATGGTCATCATGAGTTTGGAGAATGAAACCTTCTACCTTCTTTATGGATTTTAATGAACCTAATTGGTACTGTCAAGCAAATATAATTAATTGACCCATGTTTAAGATAGGAAAGTAAAAAGTTTAAGAAATAGTAACAAAAAAAAAGTACACATATAAGATGGTTGCATTGAAATTTTGTATCACATCAAAGTGAAAATTGAAAGCCATGATCCCCAACAAAATTTTTTGGTAAAATTATCCCAAATAATCATTCGTTTAATGAAATACTCCCTCTGTCTCTATTTAATTGTCCTTTATCAGTCAATTTATCATAATTTTAATCATTAATTATAAAAAATATATATAATTAAATTTTCAAAAAATATATTTTAAAAAGTTTAAGATTTGTACTTTTTAAATTTTATCTTCAAAAAATTTACAACTTTATAATTTTATCACAAATAATAATTAAAATTATAATAAATTGATCAAAAAGAGACAATTAAATAAGAACATAGGAAGTAATTCTCCGTTAAATCAAAAGAGAAAAATAACTCCCCAACCCAAACCTACGCAAACAAGTAAGTCAACATAACATTCAATGCTTCGTCACATGAATTTCCATCCTTGGCAGTTAGCGTGTCTTGGGATTTGGGCAGATTTTTTGAGCTCGGGTTTTAATTACACAAATTGTTGGGGTAAGGACTCGGTAAAATTTAAATTGCCAAAACAAGTGGTATTCCCCACGCGCTTGACAAGGTACGCGTGTGACCAGAATTTTCCATTCTCTCGTGTGAAGTCATCAGAGTTTTTATGTGTTTGATCTTCTTGTTATTGTTCCAGAAGCTATAGATTATTACGCTGAATTTGAAAATTTTGAAAAGAATCTTCCTTTTATATTTGTTGCTGACATCACAAAGCGGGCGGCAGTAGGTTCCTTCCTTGTTTGAGAAAGTTTATAACAAATACAATTCAACCATGCAAACCTACCAATGTTGAATAAAGCCACTTACCAAAAAGCCATTCACAATCATCATATAACACATAATTACATAGCCAAAGTTCCCATTCCTTTGAGTTTTTTAATCCTCACCAGCTTCATTCATGCTCATCCTCTAGGATCATTACCACCACCACCATGCAGCTAAACCGGCTTTGCTTCATTTTACCGGCGGATTTCGATGAAATCGCCCCCTTGGAGTCCCCCAAAGTCGACAAACCTGCCAAGAAGGAGCGCAAGAAGCATCCATACCGTGACTGTGGGAGCCAAGTTCTTGCTTTCCTTGGTGATGCGTTGCGCCGGTTCTATGACTCAAGGTGGGTTCACTTTTGTCGCCATGATGTGCCAAGGAAACAGCACTCAAGCGTGTTTCATGACCTGGAAGGAGTTCAAATGATGGAGAAGATTGGTGGACAGAGTCCAAGGATTTTTAGTTATGCAGAGCTTTATATAGGTTCTAATGGCTTTAGTGAAGATGAAATTCTTGGAAGTGGGGGCTTTGGCAGAGTGTATAGAGCGGTTTTACCTAGCGATGGAACAGTGGTTGCTGTGAAATGCTTGGCAGAGAAAGGGGAGAGGTTTGAGAAGACCTTTGCAGCTGAATTGGTGGCTGTGGCTCATCTGCGCCATAGAAATCTTGTCCGTTTAAGGGGTTGGTGTGTACATGAAGACCAGTTGCTCCTGGTTTATGACTACATGCCCAATCGTAGCCTTGACAGAGCACTCTTTCGAAGGCCTGAAAACATGGGCGCAGCTCCTTTAAACTGGGATCGCAGGAGGAGAATTGTTGGAGGTCTGGCAGCTGCATTATTCTATCTCCATGAACAATTGGAAAATCAGATTATACACAGAGATGTAAAGACAAGCAACGTGATGCTCGACTCGCACTATAATGCACGCTTGGGTGACTTTGGCTTGGCACGGTGGCTTGAACATGAACTTGAGTATCAAATCAGGACACCAGCAACGAAAAGGCACCAGTTTCGTTTGGCTGACACAACAAGGATTGGTGGCACAATTGGGTATCTGCCGCCAGAGAGCTTCCAGAAAGGTAGCGTGGCCACTGCCAAATCTGATGTCTTCAGCTTTGGGATTGTAGTGTTGGAGGTGGTTTCTGGAAGGCGTGCCGTGGATCTTACGTTTCCAGATGAGCAAATCATTTTGCTTGACTGGATTCGCAGACTGTCTGATGAAAGAAGGCTTTTACAAGCAGGGGATGCTAGACTTACAGACGGGTCTTACAGGCTTGCTGATATGGAGAGGTTGCTTCACATGGGACTCCTCTGCACACTCCATAATCCGCTTTTGAGGCCTAATATGAAATGGATTGTGGAAGTGCTTTCCGGTAACATTTCTGGCAAACTGCCAGCTTTGCCATCGTTTGAGTCCCACCCTCAATACATCTCTTTGTCATCCCCATCCAACACTAGCGGCAGCAAGAGCAGCAGCAGTGGCAGGTCCCCCACCAACACCAGCACCAGCACCAACACTACGGTCACTTTTGTTGCTTCATCAAACTATGTCACTGCCACAGAAGAAACAATGTATGCAACTGCTGAATTTGGAGTCGATGCTTCCAGCTTAGCCAGTAACAGCTGTCGAAAACCAACAAATTTTTTCATGGTTGAAACTCCAAGAGAAATACCCTTCAATGAACTCGTTTCTGCCACCAACAATTTCGCAGAGTCACGAAGAGTAGCAGAAATGGAATTTGGAACTTCCTACCAAGGTTTCCTTGACAACCGTCATCACATTCTTGTGAAGAGACTTGGCATGACTAAATGCCCTGCAATACGAACACGATTTTCGAGTGAACTCCAAAACTTAGCAAGACTCCGCCATCGTAATCTGGTACAACTCCGTGGATGGTGCACTGAACAGGGAGAGATGCTTGTTGTATATGACTATTCAGCAAACCGAGTGTTGAGTCACCTCCTTTTCCATCACAAAAACAAAACTGGCAGCTCAATTTTGAGATGGCAACACAGATACAGCATTATCAAATGCCTTGCTTCGGCCATTCTTTATCTTCATGAGGAATGGGATGAACAGGTCATCCATAGAAATATTACCTCTTCAGCCATTATTGTTGATTGCGACATGAATCCACGGCTTGGTAGTTTTGCACTTGCTGAGTTCTTGACAAGAAATGATCACGCCCATCATGCAGCTACCAACACCAACAAATCAGTTCGTGGAATTTTTGGTTACATGTCACCAGAATATATGGAATCTGGAGAAGCAACCCCAATGGCTGATGTTTACAGCTTTGGTGTGGTGGTGCTTGAGGTGGTTAGTGGACACATGGCAGCAGACTTCAGGCGGCCTGAGGCACTATTGGTCAAGCGGGTCCACGACTTTGAGACACAGAAAAGGCCATTGGAGGAACTGGTTGATATTAGGTTGCATGGGGAATACAGTAATAAAGAACTGTTGAGACTGATAAAACTAGGAATTGCCTGCACCCGCTCTGACCCAAAATTAAGGCCTACTATGAGGCAGATTGTGAGCATACTTGATGGGAATGACCAAATATTCATGGAGAAAAGGCACAAGAAGGAGGGTAGGGAAGAATGGAAACAGAGAAATGCTTCTTCTTTGTCATTGGTTAAGAGAATCCATGCTCTGGGAATACAGTGAAACTCACCCATGTAACATAAACGAGAGTCAAGTTGATAGCACGTGTTTTTCAGGACAATTTTCTTTTTCAATTATTGTACAATACTCAAGGTAGTGTGTATAAAAACAGAGAAGAGTGCTTTTGGATGTATCTCTCTCGAGAAATGAGATGATAATATAATGTAGTATAGCACTGGTTAAACTTAACAGTCTTTTGCCATATCCACTGCTATGAACTTCTAATACGAAATAATTCAGATGAAGCAGGAAACCGATTAGAGAGACAGAAACAAGGAATAATTAGTAGTAATTTATTGCTGCAATAGGGTATCTTGAACTTTTATCATTTGAAGAAAGACAGCAATGACATATGATATGATATACCAACAAGAGTTTGACTAAATACTTGAGATATCTTATATATATGAACAAATCTTATCTGACCTCATTTCAGATTATTGTGTAGCTTGTTCAAGTGCTAAAGGCTTCCTGAGTCCGGTATTTCTTCTTCACTTTCAATCCCAACCCAGTTGATGAAAGCAAAGAGGAACTCTCTGAAGCTGACCTTTCCATTCTTATCCCAGTCCATTTCTTCTGCATTTCCCATAGGAATTACCAAAAGAAGGATTAGTAGAATTTATAACAGACACTATTGAGACATTAAAAAAGTTAAAAAGTATAGTGAGTCAAGATGGTAATACTGAATCTAGTCCTGGTGACACGTGCAGGGGATCGTTCCCAGGGAGAAGCCTCATTTAGTGCCTTGACCATGTCTTTCTTGTTCAGTTTTCCATCACCATTCTTGTCCAGAAACAAGAATGCTTCTACAATAGTATCAAAAGTGGCCTCAAGCTGTGGTGCATCCACCTTCAATGTCTGAAACATTTCCAATTCATCATTAAAGACATTGAAGAATACCCTCTACGATTGGCATGCTATGTTCTTAAATGAAAGAATGAGTTTACAGTGGATACAGTATCAGGAGAGGAGGAAGGTTTTATTAGGAGATAGATCAGACATAGGAGAACAATAAACTCATTAAATTGTATCCCTTCACTCCCGTCAATGTCACAGGAATTGAACAAATCCTCGACCTCCTTTTTTGTCAAGTGAAGTTGCAGTTTCTCCAAGCATTTGTTCAGTTCCTCACGATCAATGGTTCCATTAGAGTCTTCATCTGGAGAGACACAGAGAGAGAGAAAGAGCAAAAGTGTCAATTTGTCTTAAAGCTCCAAGATAAATCTTAGAGAGGTGAAGAGCAAAATTGTTGCAACCCACCATACTGCTCAAATATGCCTCTGAGGTTTTTCAATCCTTCCCTGAACTGAGGGAATCTCATGATTATGCTGTCAATAGATTTGAAATTAGATTGTCCTGATGCACTTCTCTTCATTTCAATCATTTTTCTTTCAAGCTTTGAGTCCAACTTCTTGTACTTGTTAGCTGAACCACAACGGTAAAGCATGCCTCCAATTCTGCTGGACAAGGACTTCAAGGAAGGGCAACGATGACATTTGCCTTAAGATAAGATATGAAATCAGATGTCAATTGCAGGCTCAATCTTTTCAACTTACATGTTCCACAGTGAAATGAATTGACAAATTTTAAATTATGATGCCAGTTTAGTGAGAACAATACTTTCAAGAAAAATCTGTCATTTAAAGTTAAAAAACAAAAGAGATGGCCAATGGCAAATTTTCCGAACCATCCATTTCCATCTCAGCAGCATAAATGCATAATTGGAGAAGAAATGGACAGTTTCCTCTGATTTCCGTGAATGTACCTTTAACAGATATTTTCGAGGACAGTGTCACTATTTCTGAAGATAATTTTGCAGCATGTTAAAAGAAAAGAGTAGTTTCTGTTTAGTTTCATATATTGAGTACCTCACCAACCCTATTAACTGTTACAGCAAAGAAAACATGTTGGTGAAGAGATATGAACCAACTTATAATTACACTTTGCCTCTTCTTATTTCAAAACCTACATTCTTCGTACTCATGTCTATTATTCAAATGGCAAAGAAAAAAAGTCAAATTTCCCAAAATTCATCCCTTAAAAGATTATAATTATAGGAGGAAGCAGTCCTCCTAGTTTCAGACCTCTCTAAACCCATCACTGGACTCCCTATCTACAATGGCCTCACTGTTTTTTCCAATTCTTTTTCAATTATTCTTCCTCACATGGCAAGCTCTAAAATCTTCTCCTTATTTCCTTTTTCTTATTCCATTGTCCTAGAAGGATGAGAAAGTTATGACTCGTTTGGGAATTTGTTGGTAGTTTGTTATTGATTTGATCTCAATTCCACAGGGCTTTTAAGGTAGATATTGGCTAACTTTTGGTGGGTGCTCTTCTAAAGCATAAAACTCCATGAAGTTGTAGTATCTTGAATTAAATTTAATCACCAAAATCAGTCCTATTCTCGGATCTATCTCTTATTAGCCATATTGATAATCACCTACAAGATTAGCCTGCCCGATAGAATCATGCATGGTAACCATTAGATCCATATAACATAAACAGATGTTACAAAATAACAACTGAATTATAAAGCAGATTCACAATCAAGGTACAAAAATATACAAAGTAAAACCGTGGAAGGAATCCATTGATTTTCATGCGCAAGTTACATAGTCTATAGATACTTTATTAGCTGAGAAAAGGGAGGTAAACAAATTTGAGATGTGAGACTGACAGCCCAACAGACAAACATAAAACGGACCGATCTATTCATTGGCTAAGGAACTTAGGGCCATTTTCAGCATCATAAATCACAGTATGCGGCAGACATTATAGTCCTCCCCTCACCCCCAACAAAAGATGTACATTAAAGAAGTCATAGTTCAAGAACTACAAATGTCCTACTAATTTAGGAAACCAAAAAGCAAGAAATAATTATAAGTGAGGTTTGTTTTGCAAGGTCACTTTCTTGGCCCTCAAACAAACACAAGATTAAACTTGTCTAGTTACATTGTTGCTAATAAATCATATGTATTTACAGGTTACACAGAAAATTGGTCTGCTAAACTGCAACTAGACTATTCTTCCTCATAACTGTATAAACTTTAACTGAACCATCTGTAATTTCTGCAAGAGTATTCTATATTTGTACTTAAAGAAGGGAATTACTCATAAAAATGATGATTATTTACCAACAGTGACAAAATGCAAAAGTTTTCTGAAATTGCTATCAGAACTTTTGTTTTATGATTGTAACAATCCATCAGTATAATCTATTACCAGGAAAGCCAGCAAATATATAAGTATCTAACCATAATCAGCAATTAACAACCAAAAGAAAAAAATATTTACCAATTCTACAAACATAAGCTAATAAAGCTGATATGAATAGAACAATAGGCTGGAGATAACTGAATCCATGAGCCGAAGGATACACAAACAAGTAGGAAAAAAAGTAAGCTTCTACCCCAGAGCTTCATTACCATTAATATAACTATATGATATTACAGAGAGAAGAAGGAAAAAGGATATCAAGCAAACAAATAAAAGAAAGAAACAAAGACATACCCATTGAAGCTTGATTTGAAGGAGGATGAAGAAGCTGCTGGTTCTACCAAGAGAAGAAAGTGGGCAATAAAGAAAAGGTTAAAGTCAACAGGGAATGATGAAGGGAGAGCTGTACTTAGTCCCACTCATACAAAGCTGAGAAAAGAGGTGAAGGGGTAAAGAATAAGCAAGGGGAAGAAAAAAGAAAGAGAGAGAGAGGTACAAGTTCTCAAAGTGGAGATACCACAATAATGGCCTTCGACAACAAGGAGTGCATCTTTTTATTCTTTTGCGTTTCAAATATCATAACGGTACCAAATTAAAGAAAAAGTATAAGTTCTGCTTCTTTTTTGGACCATTGTCTCCGTGCAACCAATCAAAACACGCCACGTCAGCGTAACGAAGACAGAACCCTGCACTTTCTTTCTTCTTATGCTATAAATTTGATTCTACCATAATAATAAGCTGTGCTTAATTAAGTGGTATCTCTATTTCTAACACAGTATAATTAAGATTAGAAAAGACAGAAGGGAGAATTAGAAAAAGTGGTTTAGTGGATAAGCTTCTACCCAATTTCATGGTTAATTCCCCATAACTTAAATAATTAAATTAATGGGACTTTTTAATTGGCAGCAATAAAACTGTAATGGGACTGTTTAATTAGCAGTAATAAAACTGTAATTCTCTTTTTCTGTTCTGCTAAGATTCTAACAGTTTTAATTTAGCATTTGTGTCTGGGTTTCCATAGATTTTTAGGGAGAAACAGAAGATGAGAACGTGAACATACGAGGCAAAAGGTCCAGATTTTCCATGGAGGCAGATTTTCCATGGAGGAAACCTCTACTTCTACGAATAAAACCTAACAAAAGAATCCAAGAAGAAAAATATTTTACAAAAACCAGCTCCGTAGAGATACTCCTGCTACAAGGTTACAAACAATGAAACAATAGCGTGCAAGACAAAGCTTCGACAACCTGCTTTACTTGCTCGCTAAAAGTGCTCTGCTTAGCAGCTTCCGTCTCAACCTTTTACAGAATTGTCATAGAAAGAAACGGACCCTTTCTGCCAAACTCGTACCCTTTTTCTGGGAAGGCCTATATGTTTGTTTCATCAATCATCAAGTCGTGCACTTTGCAGCTCGTATTGTTTTAGCTCCCACGGAAGTTTAGCGGCAAGAGAAGTGGCGGACTGATCACGGTTCCGGCCTTGCTAAATCTTCAATCAACACCTTCATAGCATTACTGAATAGATATTAGATGCCAACACCTTCATAATTTAATAGGATTTCGGAAACTGAATTAAATTTTGAACTATAGTCTATTTCACATTGAAACAATGGATTAAATCAGGACTCCAATGAGTCAGTTTCTTGATTGTTCTCGGGATGCATTTATGTGTAAACCCCAACTATATTAATGATGCAGTCTATGTTAACTTCAAAGTCAGAACTACAGAAATCTTTTCTGGTAATACTGTGCAAGGGAGGTGAATTTGAAGTTTTAGAGGTAACCCATATTTTGAAAGGATCTGCTTTTAGAATATACAGACCACTGAGGATACAGTTGACAAGGAACAAGGACATTTAGATTAACTAGACAATGAGCAAAATAAAAAGAAATAATACAAAAAGGTACCATTTCGAAGATGGAAATGTCCTGCTATTCAACTAATATTAGGCATCGCCCACTCTATTTCTTGCCTTATGTTGCCATCCAAGGGCAAAGGTTCTCCACTACCAAACAAGGGCCTTGGCCTCTTCTTCATAATAGCAGCCTGTGTTCCTACACCCATTGGAGAAACAGGGCTTCCAATTGAAGTCAAGCAACTTTCGACAGAGCAGTCAACAATTCGGGCCGGCATACTGGAAGCAGTTTTGTTCTCTAGAGCTGCAGCAAGTTCAGACAAGGAAGGCAATTTTATGTTATCTAGAGGGACCATCCCTTGACAATCATTGGAAACCTTGATAGCCAGTTCAGAAAGCTCCTCTCTAGCAGCTTCAAGACCAGCAGAAGCAGCAGCCTGATCATTCAGAGCTTTACAGGCTTTCTCGAGTATTGACTGTAGGTATTTGCCTTGTGCTTCAATCCGGAGTTGAAGACGACGTTGTACCTGCTAAGTGAAACCATTAGTACAGGAAAAATCACAAGTCAAGAGAATTCTGGCACAATAAAGAGTAATCATACGCTACAAGGGCAAAAATTAACACTCTTATGAGGTCATTGAAACTTTCAATATCAGCTAAGTGGCTTTTGACACTTTCACTTTATTGGCTAGCATATACATGTCAATAATTAATTGTAAAAGTACTCAGGAAAGCCAATGCTAACCAAATGACCAGGCCACCATCTACCAGCCATAGCCAGAAGTAATGAAACCAACCTCTAACTGTTCATGTAGTCTTCGTTGCACTTCCATCTGCACTCGAAGAGCTTCAGTAACCTGGTAACCACTGTTCAGAAGATGAAATTCAGCATTCAGGCCGTGCACAAGAAACTAACGAGACTATTAAACAAGAGAAGAAAAAACATACTCATTCAAATCTTGCGCTACCATTCTTGATGATGATGTTGTAGATGAACTAGTGTCCTGACTTTCTGCCACACAAGAAGCTGAAATACCAATGACACACATCTCAATACCAGTCACTTAAAAATTTGAATAGCTCTTATCTAGTACTGTCTATCAGTTGATGAGATTATTCTAAGGACCTCCACCATGAACCACATAAAGTTCATACTCATGGCAGAAAAGAAAACAATCAAGAAGATGTTAAATACCAAGACAGAGTCAAAAGTGAAATTTATATAAATATAATTTAAAAAAATTGGTAAATGTCTAAATAACTTCCAGTTTGAATGCCAAGAGTGACCAAAAAATGAAAATTATATGTAAGTAATTTTAAAAGCAAAATTTTAAAAATTGTGGATTATCAAACCCCAAAAGCTCATGTCTTCCTTGGAGGTGTAGTTGCTTCTCTTTGTAGTAATGTAATAAACTGGGTGATCTCTTTGTAGTAATGTAATAAACTGGGTGAATATGATAGAAACATTCCTTCAATGGTCTCTTCTTGGAAAAGTCAAAACAGTCAAATACTCATGGTACATTCAAGGTACAAGAATAAAAATGTGGAAGGAACAAGGTAACAAATTCATTCTAGAACGCACAAACTCTTTAGTGATTAGTAATTCAAAAAGACCAAGAGTTGTACCATCCTTAGAGTTTTCAGTTGATTCCTTGCATGATTGCTTCCCCAACCGGTATTTCTGCAAATAAGGAACATTAAATGAAGGAAATAGAAAATAAAAATTATTAGAATTTCAATTAGCTTAGCCCCTCAACCCGAACACAAACACATGCAAATATTCAGGGGTCCACAGGTAAGCACACATTAAGCTTAGTAAAATCATGGAGAATTATGTTGCAAACCAAGATTCATCTTTGACATAGAAAAGAGAGGGACAGAAGACCATCAGATCAAGGTCATTGAAGAAAAGGTAGTAACAACAAACCTGAAGATGTGATTTCAAGTGATAGAGGGTAAGGCCTTTTACTCCCATTGTTCTCATAATAGTCTTGGGGGTTGCTTCTGCAATGCATATCAAGACAGACAAGTAAGCCAAGTAAAGATTTATAACTTTATAATAAAAAAATGGAATAACTTGACATAAGACATAACAGAAGGATACATGAAAGTTTATTCATATAATGTTGTTGTCAATCTGCTGGTAAAATCACTCTGAGATTCAAACAGAGAAGCATGTATGATCAGCCTGGCAACAGGATTATGTTAAACCATGGCATAAATATAATTAGAGAACTTGGGGCGCAGATCATACATATTTGGTTGAATATGAACCATGCTTGGACCAACAAATAATTTCCCAACTTCCTAACTTGGAGCATAACCAAACCTACTAAACATTAATGGCAAGGTCAATCAAACAAAAAGATCTCAACAGACAGATACTGGTGTGCATCTTTAAAACCTCTTCCACTGCCTGTTTGAAGGGCCAAGCTGGAAAGTTTAGGTAGCACCAAATCACCATCACAAAATCACTCATTATTTTCTCAATTTGTCACTTATATGTTGTTTATTTTGGCATTGGGACAAATATCTAGCCATCTTGTCCTAAAATCACTAAAAGGTATCAACTATTACATACGCTTTCTTTAAATCTTGGGGCCAATGGCTCCACAAGTATCATATTATCACAATTACAATCATGTAGATTACTTAGGCCAGCAATATTCTCGAAATCCACTCTGCCACTGAGTACTTAGCTAGAAATTTATAGAGAGAGAGAGTGCAAGAGATTAACCTACAGTCTGCTTGAAACTTGCATGTAAAAAGAAATATTACATATTCCAAAAAAGTACGAAGGAAAGAATGGTGAGCTAGGATGCTTTTACAACTGTTTCTTAAACCTATGTTTAAACAGCATAAATAACTCAGAGCAAAAACCTGTAATTCTTCTCTGATGTAAGATCTCAAACATTTGACAAAATTTTTACATGAGGGAAATGCTAATACCAAGAATATTCTTCTCACACCAAGACAAAGGAGGACAGCTGCTCAAGTTTGTCTTGCAACAAAGGTATGCTGACCAAAATTATTCAACTTAATGGCTCCAAAAGAAGATTTTGTCCTTTTGGCTGTATCTTATCACCAGAGAAGTGCCCCAGAACAATATAGTGGGCACACGAAATTTGAATAGAAAACGAGAAAGTAGTACAAGAAGAATAAAAAGCAAACAAAAGTAAGCTGGATGAATGAGCTAGTCAAGGTCTATGTGGTTTATGCAAACATAATGTCGTGAATACATGTATATGAAGAAAGCCCTTTCCAGTAGTACCTTAAACAAGAGGTCAAAAATATAGGATTGGCAGATATCTTCTAGAGAGAAAGAGCCAATAGCTACGATGTAAAGTTCCTAGACGTCATGATCCATTATCGAATGATATTAATGGCACAACACAGCACAAATTTTAAATCATACCAATGATTATAAGGAAAAACAATTATGGCTAGTAATTAAGTCAAAACTGATAATATAGAACATGGTAACAACATATCTTCTTCTTTCCAAGAACGCAAAGAACTCTTCTTTAATCACTTCAATTCAGCCTATAGAAGTACTCCATCAAACATCAAGAACCACCAATAAATACAGAAAGGGGCAGAAGACCCATAGTCGAAAACAAATAAAATTTATGGACTATGACAAATGATACATAAAACTAGAATTACCAAAATACAAATTGACCGCATTTCAAGGAGCAAGGTGAAAATAAATAAACTTTAAAAGCCAAGTCTCAGATGCAAGAGCAAAGACCAAGAAACCAACCCAAAAACCAAGATAACTATTAATCCAAAGAATCAGATGACCAAATCTCAGCACTATCCTATCACAAAACGAAAAAGCAGAAACAGGAAGGAGAAGAAAGAAGGAAATCACATTCGAAGAACTAATCTCACAGAATGACAACTATAAGGACCCCAAAATCCAAACTTTCACTATAAGAATATAAAGCTCAATTAATATTAACATAACACATTATTACCCAGTCAAACAAAAATAAATTCAATTGCTAAAAGAATCGCATTTTTGCAGTTGGAAGCAAAAGCAAAAGGCAACCCAGAGACAAGAACTCACTGTCAGGGCCGCCAAGTTGAGTAACAGCATCGACGAAACGTTCATGGAGCTCAGCTGTCCACCGGAGTCGGGGCTTCGGATCCGTTGTTAGGACCAGACAGGCATCCCCGGGCAAGTTGGTCCCATCAAGGGACCCTTGATAATCTCCCACACTTCCATCCAAAGGTAACGACCGAAGAGCCGAGTACATTTCTGCTGAAACTTTTCAAGAAAGTGATGGAAAATGCAGGGCAAACTCAATGGGAGTAGATGAATTGTTTTTCCGTTTTCCAGTTCTCGGGTTCGGGGCACGGAGCCCCGAAGATGGAGGGAGAGTCCGGAGAGAGATAGAAGAAGGGGATGCAAGAGAGAGAGAGAGAGAGAGAGAGAGAGAGAGAATTTTAAAAGCGAAGTGAGTGAATTTTGAGGCATGTAGAGGTTAAGACAGCGATGTGTTGTTGTGTCTTTGTCTTTCACTTTCAACTCTCTCTCTCTCTCTATTTAATTTAATTTATTTATTCTTATATAAATAAAAAAATAAAATTGTAGAATTATATAAAAAAAATCTTTCTAATTTTTATCTCTCTACGTTTTCCTCTCTTTCTACGTACGTATATTTATATTGTAACATTAAGAGGGGGCCACGTATCTAGTTGTCACATTTTTCTATTTTTTCCCATTTTTTTATTCTAAGTTTGTTTATTTATTTGATTGATCAATTAATTGCAAATTTTTGTTTGAGATTTGTGCATGTAAAGGCCCATCATGGGGCTCCTGATTAAGACCTTTTGATGTTGTCATTTTGAATTAAAATTAAAATTAGTATTTCATATATATTTCGATTTTAGAATATGAAGTTGCATTGCATTCTTTAATAAAATTTATTTTGAGTGAAGCACTTTTATCTGAATATATCAAGAAAGACTGTAATTTTCCTTTTTTCTGACATTCACATTTCTGTGATTATTAATAAGTTACTGGATGATCCATGGCAACACTTTTTTTATAATAATTTCTTAATCACCCTTTTTGTCCAGGCATCTGCTGAACACCTTTTTTTTTACTATTTAATTAATTACTCGTATTATTATCAGCTTGATCTAACAATTATTAATAGAAAAGAGAACAGAAGCCAAAGAGTAGATTCATTAATAATAAAATAAAATTTATAGAACCCACTTGTTCACTTTGTTTATCATTCCAGGTATTGCCTTTTCCTGAGTATAAATCTTATTGCTAAGATTACTATTTTACTATTTACTATTTCGGGAAAACAGAGATTTATTAGTTGGGGTAATTAAGTTCATCATTGATATTATTAGGATCTAATTAAGGTTAGTTAAAGATATTAGATGGAAAGATTAAGAAATTTTGCTTTGTTAATGTTGGCCTGTAATTGAAGAGGACATTGATCAAGAGTCTGGGTCCTCCATGCCTTAAGTTCAACGTTGTCCTGTAAGCAAATGAAGTCGTCCCATGTTTCAGAGTTCCATATGTTTTGGAAGTTAAAGGGCGGCACCAATCAGCTTGCTTGATGAACCTGTAAGTGCTTCAAGATGTTCATCACATCCTCAACTGGTTATGAGAGGAAAAAACAAGTAAAAAATCTCCCTTGCAACCAAAGACTAAAGCAGCAGTCTATCGTTCAAAATGTGCAGACAGGGCCTTAGGCACCATCCTGAAATGAGCTAGCGGAGCCATAGTAAACCCTGGCTCATCCAGTTATCCTGGTGGTGAGACCGAATGGATAAGGAAACTAGGAAAGACAGAGGCAGTCCAAAGGGATAGGAGGCCAGCAAGCCAAGGGCGGCTTTGTTGAGGCCCCACGAAAATGTGTAAAAATGGCACAGAAATTTTGCTCTTTCTTTGCAAAGAGAAGCCCCCCGGAGAAAGGAGACGAGGGCTAGGGTAGCTGACAATGAACTTTCAGACAAAAAAGTGTAGCAGTTTTCCAATAATAGTGACTGCAGTGGGGTATTGCTTTGTTTTGTGTTTTGACAAGACCACCTCTTCCCCTCTCTCTCTCTCCCCAACTTTCCATTGCACACAAGTTGCTGCCTGCAGCACAATGAAATGACATCACAACAATATATATTAACTTTACTCAGGGGCGCTTTATGCATTTATTACTGGTAAACGTAAACAAAGTTGGGGACCTAGGTTCTTTTCATGTTCCAGACAAAGTTTAGACAGGAAGCTGAATCAATGCTTCAAAGTACAAACAGAGAGAATCAAGAAAATTATCTTTGCCCTGCTTTCCTTCAAGGGTTTTTTTTCCCTTCTCTTTTCTTCTCCTTTTAGCCCCTATTTAGAAAAAATTTCACAATCCACTAACAAGACGATTATCAAAATTCTCTGTTAAATCTGACTTAATGACAAATTATTGTTCAATCAGCCTACCTTGATCTTGGATTAAGCTTTTGGAAATCAATTTAGATCAAGTTGCTGACTGTCTTGGTTTCTTTTTCCTTTTTCTAATGACAATCCAAACCGTCCAAGTTGGTGAAAAGCTGTAACTTGTAAGAAACAGATATCTTAATGAACCTTTTTTTTCCTTTCACAACTCCTCCTGATCTCTATTTACTTTGCCAGTGGAACCAAAAACATGGACCAGTGCCCTTAAGGGCCAGTTATGAAAAAAGTTTATTTTTGACAAGCACTCAGTTGCTAATAAAATAATCAAACAAAGTAGGAACCAAGAATTGCTATTTGATGCAATAATTCTTTTTTTAACTGTGATTAGAATCAAAACAATGCATTTGAGGCATGATTAGGTTTGCAGGCAAGGCAAGCCACCTCCACCACCCTATTGGAAAGAGATTAAACTAATTAAATATAAACAGGATATAGATAGGAACATCTTATATAATTTTGTCCAAAGACAATTCACTTGTTTCTTGACCCTATCTTATTAAAACAGAGCCCATATTTTATACACATGAAACAATAACAAACTATCCAGAAGCAAGCTGGTTAAAGTCCTGGTTCTCATGTAACTACCAACTCCCTAATAGTAATGTTTTAGTTCATTGCTAGGATCAATAATAAATGGTGGCTTTGTTCGTGGGTTTTGACTTTTGATTTGATTGTCAATTTGTCACCAACCAAGGAAAGAAGGGGAAAGTAGAACCAATCAACGTATAATTGAAAAGAACTTATTACCTTGTTAAGTGGATTAATTTAAACCATTTAGCATGATTTGGGTCCTCTCAACATTCTAAGGTTTTCAGTAAAAATAGCCCTAAGGAATGAGACATTAGTGGATGAAGGGAAGGCAGCTCTATTTCTTGGTCCATGACTCTCTTTCTAAGTTATGGCACTCAAGAATTGAAGTCAACCTCTAGGGGAGATTAGGACCACTTTTAAACAATTCCGGTCCCCTGGCTGAAGTCCCACAACCAAAAACCACAGTAGACTTTTTTCATCACCATAGTATTAAACATTGGCAGACAGAAATGAGCCAAAAATCATTCCACCAACCACTATTATTTATCAATTATGGGAATTTAAATGAAGACACTGAAACCAGGGTCTTCTCAGCAATTGACTTTCCATCTGAACAATACATTCATTGCCACCCCCATGATCCCTTTTCCTTTTCTGTTGTTTTCATCTTCCAACAAATAATACTATGAAATTTTGTACTAAGTGTTTGCTCAAAGAACAGCAACTACCAGCTCATTAAAATTTTTTTCTGGTTTATATCCACATAACACCTCATAATTCTAAAAATAGTTTAATTTCTTGACTCCAATTGTAAGAATTGGCCAGGTGCCTTGCTTGCATCACTGTAGTTTGAAAATCTTTCAGCTCCTAGCCGGCCAAGACAAAAAGAAAAAGAGTTGCCCTGTTTGTCAACCCAAATATCAGATATAAAAGATTTTACTTTGATTATATACTGAAGCAAGATAGCTGAAGATTGATCCTTTCCTTCCCTTTAGCCTTCCACAGGGAACAAGCGATGATTCATGTGAAAAATGGAGGATGATGCTATTCAAAGTCATGTTTCTTTGCTGCTACAAGAATACATCCATTAGTTGCCAATTCTGAAGCCAAAAAATAATTCAGTCCAGGTGTATCACATGGCACAGTTGATTTTCAAACAACCTTAACTAATACTTGTGAATCAACTGTCCCTACTGAGTATTAAATTAAGAAAGAAAGGAAGAAAGAAGATGGAAAGAAAAGGAACTGCTGGCACCAATGTAAGCTTCAAGCATACAAAGCCAACCTTTATTTTATTCAGCAAATTGACATTTTTTGATAGAATCAATGAATCATGTATCTGCTCTGTATTTCTCTATTCGCATTTGTTTAGGTCTAAGCAGGGAGTAAATTAATCAAAAGGGTCCATATTATACACCTTTTTCTTTTATCTCTACCAATAATTTATTTTGTCATAAAAATAAACTATCCCCCTTAAACCTATACCATTCAAGAAAGATATACAGATTATATATACCCCCAAAAATAATATAAAACAGATAAAATTCTTAGAGATATCTTGTCTGAGTTGATTTTTGCTTATGTTAGTCTTTTTAATGTTTTCTTGTAATACTACTAATTAAAGAAATGGGTTTTGAATTTTTTGTTCAAGTACTTACAATAATGAAGAAACAGAGTACAAAGAATTAAAACAAGTCGCTGCAATTTGATAGGAGCAAGTTGCTTGCTTCAGTGCTTCTTATATGAAAGATATATTAATATTAATTACTAATATTTATATTAATTTAATTCTTCATTCATTGAGGTAATAATTTCATTGGGTAGACATTGGTCCTTTCAAAGACATTAATATTTCATTATCATCATCATTGAGTGGTTGGTACCCCAAAGTACCATACAATTGAATTTTCAATTCAAGAATTAATAGTCAAATGAACAATTGGAAATGTGTTGTTGCTATCAACACACATTTCTAGAGTTAATGGAGAGTTTATTGGATTTAAGTAATTTCCTTTTCTCTTTGTTGGTACAACTTAATTGGCCTATTTAGCATCAATTTCCTACGGTGTCTCTCATTAAAATACTCCCATTAACTATATTGTCTTGACAAAGACAAAATGACACTAATTGGCTTCAATAAGATTTTATTCCCTCTATTTCAAAATAAATTTTATTTTTTAATTTTTGTTGGTTATAAAATAGTTATATCATTTTTTAACTTGGTACATAAATTAAGACTATGTTTGGCAAGCCTATAATAGCGTCTAGAAGGATTTTTTCCAATCGCACCAATCTTGTATTGTTTGGCATGACTCCAGCTGCACGGTTGGCTTACTTCCTATCGCACTAGAGTCCTCAACCACAGCAAAATGCCATTAGACGTTTGGTTGGAGTTATGTTACATTATTCGTGATAATGTGTATCATGTCAAGTTATATGTTCTCTTTTGATTTATCTGACAATAGTGTCAGAAGGCATGTGATTACCACAGATGTGGTAATATGGATGAAAATATGAATACCAACCCCCTTTTAGATTATGTTACATGTTCTATCATTTTGGCTTCAATATTCCTATGTTATCCTCATTTATTTCTTATTATACCAACAAATAATGGTATTCTTTTTGAATTTGACAATATTTATATTTAAACAAACAGCAATTGGTAATTTTAATTGAAGGAATTTTAGATTACTTGTATCTTTATATATTTGTCAATTATAAATCTTTTTTATCAAATTATTATTTTTATTGTTAATTATTTGATTTTTTGATTTTGTTAATATTTACTTTTTGTTATTGAATTTATTTAATAGTTTTAAAATGTGTTAATTTAGTTAGAATATTAATTTAGTTAAAATACAAGTTTAGAAAGCTTTTTATATAAGTGAGGGCAAACTAGTAAAATAGTCATTCATGTATGTCATATTCCCATACTAACCAAACATAATAATATAAGATGTCGATCTCTCCAACTAAATACAAAATACATATATTAGCAGAACATCACATTGCTAGGTAATGTTTAGTGGTAATCTTATATTCACAGGTAATATAACATCACTCCAACCAAACGCAAAGGTCCAGTGGCTTCAAACGTGCCATTCTTATATTTGGTTTTTCCAGTTTTACCCAATTTTTATTTGTCATCCGTTTTTTTTTTTTTTCTATCTTGACCTTTAAAAGCTAATAAGTCTGCACATAATATATATATATATATATATGTATATATATATATATTATATGTATAAAAGTAACAAGATATTTTAAGCGTAAATATTTTAAATACATAAAATAATGCTACTTTAATCATGTTAAATAATTAATAACTTATTTATCGTTATAAGAAAATGTCAAGTTATTATTACTAATCATGTTAATATAAGAATTTGAAACAATTTGTAAGACAGATTATATTTTAGTTCATTAGAAAAAAAAGTATAAGGAAAAGGCAAGCATATAAATTAGAACAATTTATATTATATATCCTTTAATTTTATGCCCTTAATTGTCATTTTTATTTCTCATCTCACCGCTACCACTATTTTTGCCTAACGAAATTTTTTTGGCCCTTATTTTTAACCTCTCTAATATCGCTCATAATCTCACCGTTGCGATAACGGTTTAACCACTATCACAGTTTTTAAACTCACCATTGTCAATCTCACAACTACGCGCTGAATAGACCCTAAGAAATCTTAAAATTTAGAAATAAATTATTTCTTATATCAAGTTTACCCTTATATTGAAATTATTGATTCCTATTAAAACACACATTCCCTTTCTCTTATAAACAAATTTCATTCAATGCAATTGATTAGGAAGAAGATGGAAAAAAATTAAAAAAATAATAATTAATGAAGTATACAATTTTTAAAATGACACTTATTGTAAAACAAAAAAAACTTAACAAACCGACACTTATTTTAGAATGGAGAGGATAGATGTCTTCATCGAATCCACACAAAATATTACTAGAAGGTTGAGGTTGCCTTATCCATTCTTATTCTCTTGAACTCATTCATTTGTAGGCGTCACAACCTCAAACTCAGTAACTGAATTTGGAATCCAATTAAGAGTATTATTTAAGAAACTAAACCCCTTTTACAGTCAAATCATTATCTAAGGGGAACTGTTTAAATACTGAATTAAAGGTTTGGACCAAGTTTTATGGGCCTAAGGATTCAGAGTAGAGAAATTGCAGCCCCGAAAAACCCAAGATCTTGTCCCAAAGGGCTACCTAGCAATCTGGCCCAAACTTTAAGCACTCGGCCCAATTATCTAATAATGGGTCGAAAGTATCTAATCTGACCCCAAACTTGAATAATGGTTTATTAGTTATTACCACCAAACAAGCAAGCCCAATCTTGACTTGAATAAACAATAGCGTCAGGCATTGAGGCCGAATTAGCTGAATAGTGGGTCGAAAGTATCTTCTTACGGCCTATTTCCATTAATGAACAGAATCTACTTGCTCGTTTTGAGTTTTGACACAAAAGAATTTGATATTTGGTGGTACTTGTGTTGCGCGGTATAAGATTTGCTTTGGAAACTTAATTTTGGCATCAAGGGTTTGGATTTTAATTAAATACTAAATATGATGTGCTTGTTTATGTAAATTCCTTGGCAACGATAACATTGATGTATTGCACAAATGGTTCATCTCATGTTGGATCCATAAAGTAGAATAAGGAAAAGTTTTCATGTTGGCATTCTTCTGTTTAAGAAAGGAGAATCAAATGCACAAAAGAAAAGAGGGAAAAGAGCAGCAGGGTTTAAGGAGTCTCCCTGTTTGCAATACAAAACCCCACATCGAACAGTTTAGCTGAAAATTCCAGTTTCTTCGACAAAGAATCCCACTTGGCTCAAGTCATGCTCTCTCCTTCTCACTCCACGAAAAAGCTTCTTCCTTGCATCTTCAACAAGCTTAAAGGTTCTCTATTTCTCTTCTGTTTCTCAAGTGTGATTTACATGTTTGCATTTTCTCCAACTCTTTTTTTATTTTCATTTGTTCTCAGGTACCCCAAATGAGCCCTTCACTCCACCATATCGAGCTCTCTTCTCCACCCATATTGTTGGAGAAAAACCCATGCTTGTAAGTCGTTTTCACTTTCTTTTCCACTTTGATTTCATGGGGTTTTCTTTTTGATAATTTTGTGTATATCATTGGATTATGCTAATGACATTTATTTTTATCTGTTGACATTTCATTGTTTATTGGATTCTTTTAATGGGATGTTTTGGCTGCCCTGAGTCTCTGTCTCGTTTAAATTTGAAAGCTTGATCATTTGAATTGCCTTGATTGTAGTTATACACTTTTTATTGATGGTTTGAATTTTGTTTTTCCAACTGTTGTAGGTAAGGGATTTCATACATTCGGCATTGTATGATCCGAAACACGGGTACTTCTCACAGAGGTCTGGGTCAGTTGGTGTACTCGAGAGGAGTATAAAGTTTCACCAACTTGAAGGTATTTTTGGACCTGTAAGCTCTTTGAGATGTAATTTGTAGTAGCTTGTGATTTGGAAGTTTTGGCATGTTTCAGGAAGGAAAGCATATATGAAACAGTTGGATAAGATCTATAAGCAGAGTGGCGTTGCATGGTTCACCCCTGTGGAGCTTTTCAAGGTAACCCACTAGAAGTAACAACCAACAACCATAATATTACTGATGCTGGGGCAAAGGTCTATTTTCCAGTTATTTCCCTAATTATTTTTTAAAGAGCTGTGACACTCATGCTACATTCCCTGTTAATTGAGCTTAATATGATATTTATGGGTTGTATATGTTCGCTTCTACTTTTTGTTTTCGTTTTTCCGTACTGTTGAGATGAAAAGTACTTGAAGGGCTATGATATCTTTTTATTGCGGCGTTTATGAGTGTAAAGTTCTCTACTTGTGTAATCTTGAATGTTGTAGATTTTTTATCGAAATAAAATATATATGTAGGAAACTGATGTTCTTTCTATTCCCTGGCTTCGAGAAGACCAGTTTTTTTTGGCTATCTAATCTATCCCTATTCCTCACTTTTTTCATTCTGTTACTTTGTTTTGCCAACAAATTCTGTGTTAATTCTTTTTTAATGCTATAGGCACTGCCCCAATCTTCAGTCTTTTTCATGGCTTGATAAATGCTTACACTAGCGAGGACCATTTACATGTGCCTTCATTTTAAAATGCCAGTCTGACTTACTAATTAAACATTGGACATAAGATGGTTTTGAAGCTAAAATATGAATACATAGCGTTCATTCTTGAGTTTAAGGTGGCCATAAGAATATGAGTCGGGAAAAGTAGTACGATGGTTGCTGCTGCATTCTCTTTATTTCTCTGTGTAAATGCATGCAAGCATGTTCATGGGTAGGTGGGGTGTTGGTAGATGTGTGAGTATGTATAACCATTTCATGCTTTTCATCTCTTATTTGATCTCCATGGCCATTTTGAACTATTAAACCAAGCTTCGTTTATAGCAAAACTGCAAACTCCTTTTCACTGTAGTGAGCTGTGTAAGTTTACATTTTTCTTTTAATATTTCTTGATTTTTTTAGCATTATCTACCTTGTAGCCATGGTATGCCCAAGGAATTGCTGAAGCCATAATGCGTACAGCTAACCTTTCAGTTCCACTTAAAGTGAGTTCCCTATTTCTCTTTATATTGGAAAACATAGAAAGCTGGCAGGTTTCATTCTTTTAGCTTCCATTTTTTAAATCTATTTGATCTATTTATTATTTTTTAAGAGAAAAAGCGGCATAGATTTTAGGTGAAAGCACTATTTCTCAATCATAGATTAGGATTACTTTCTCAATCCAATTAACAGTTCACAAGAAATGAATGGTCAAGCTAGGATTGCAGTAACAGGTGAACAGATAGTTGTGCTTGTGAAGATGCAGTAGCATAGGTTCACAATGGGAAAAAAATCTTTATTCTGAAACAAAAAGATGAGTTTTTGTCACTTTATATTTGAGTGGTGCTTATCTGGTATTACACAGAAGTTACGATGTTTTAGAAGATTTAAAACTGTTAACTATATTTGACCGTGTTGTACTTTTAAGGATAATCACTTCACTTACAGTATGCTTTATTGGGAAGAACATGACAGTTGCATTGTTTGTGTATAAATGCTATAAAATTGGACCTATAAAGTGTAGAGTCTGTTTTGAATTGTCTATTTACATATGTTCATCTTTATGCCAAATTGTAACTTTGTAACTGAGGTGATATTTTTTATTTGGGCTGTAAATCTTGGGTATCATTGTTTATTTATGGATTTAAACCAAAATTTTGAATAGATTAAACTTGAAAATTTATTCTGCTTCTTTTAATATGTGATCAGATATATGAAATTGGTGGTGGATCTGGAACGTGTGCAAAGGGCATAATGGATTACCTAATGTTGAATGCGCCTCCAAGGGTTTACAACAGTATGACGTACACGTATGCATTTTAACTGTGCCTTTATTTAGCATGAAAAGCCTAACTACTTAGCATCTAATTGCTTGTTATTGGTGAATTTTCTAATAAGAGCTAACGAGGGTAAACTTTTTTATCCATTCCCCTTGTTCAACTTATCAGCCAGATGTATTTTGTTCTACTTGACTAATTACTATGTCTCTTATTTACTCTGGACATGCAGATGGCATGTGCCCATGGATTTCATATTACTGTTATTTTCTTATCAGTTTTTTTTTTCTGTGTTGAATCATGTGCATGAAAGTTCTCTAATTCCTACAGCTCAGTGGAAATCAGTCCTGCATTAGCTGAGATACAAAAACAAAATGTTGGAGAAGTTCAAAGTCACCTATCAAAATTTAAAGTAGAACACCGTGATGCTACTGACAGAAGTGGATGGGGTAGGCCACCCTCAGTATCGCTCTTATTTGAGTTTCATTTTAATAATTGTTAATTGAACTATATAAGCATGTGATGCCAGTTATGACATTCAATTTGGTTGTTTATGGCTAGATTTCTAGTCTCTTAAAAATGTTATTTCCTAATGTTTAGCCTCCTCAGACTCTGTACTTGTAGAAATAAATGATTCTATTCATCTTCTATGTATCTGCAATTCAAATTACAGAGTTCTTGGTGAAACAGAGATGCAGAAAGTGTATAAGGAACCCAATGCTTGAAGAAGAGATAACAAAATTCAAGCAGTTACTTTACATCTATCAATTCCTCTGCTGTAACTTTTGTAAAATGAAGCAAACTTTAAGTTGGCTGCTATAAGAGACCTGTTCAAATAAAGCAAGTCTAAAAACAGTTGTTACTTTAACCTGAAATTTATCATCGAGACCCTGGACTCTGACCCCAGGTTTCTGTTTATCTATCCCCCAGCTTCAAATTGGATTGTTTCATCTGCATTGCATGTTTTCATCTTTGTATTTTAAATCTTTCATAATTGGCATGCCTATCTTCTTGTCTATATCATCAATCATGAAGTAAGAAACTAAAACTAGTTTTCATTTTTAACAGGAGATGTGGAGCAACAACCATGTTGGGTAATAATGCTTGAGGTATGCTTTGCCCTGACTTTAATCTACCACATTCATGCGGCATATATTAATCACCTTTGTGCAATGGCTTGATAATTTGAAAGCATTTATTTTGCACATTTGATTGCATTGATGCAAATTAATAAATGACTAGTTCAAGTCTTATGAGTTAAAATGATAACAGGGACTGGGGACATCTTTAACTTGTCTCAGAGGTGATCAATATAAATAATTAAATATATATCAATGTAGGTTTTAACTAGGGAGCTGGAGATGGAAATTTCTTTATGTAACAATTGGTATGACAATTGTCTTTCAGATAATAAATTGATAGCAAAATTTCTTGCTGTCCCGTGGGAACTAACCATACATCTGAACCCACTGATATCAAGCTATTACAAGTATGGAAAAATGTTTACATGCAAATTCTAAACAATTTCTGGACAAGCATCTACTAAAGTTCTAGTGGATCATTTCATGCCCGTCGCGTAAATGAATGCTTTTTCAGGTGCTTGATAACCTTCCTCATGACCTTATCTATTCTGAAAATCAAGTTTCCCCATGGATGGAAGTATGGGTTGAGAAACAGCTTGACAGGTATTAAGCACTCTGCAGATAATTTACATCCTTCATATTCTATGTTTTACAGCATTACGTTTAAGAGTAAGATCTGGAGAGAGACAGAGACAAACCCCATACTAAATCGATGCAGATGGCGCCTTTTAACCTTTCCCTTCAAGTTTTGGCATCACAGAAAAATAATAGATTCATGCCCCTACTATGTGGACAACAAATACCGGGCAGCATGAATTAGCTGATTCTTTGCTGACCCCAGTTTCCTCCTTTTGCAGTGAAGGACTATCAGAACTATACAAACCTTTGCAAGATCCATTAATTAAATCTTGCCTTGAAATTCTGGAGCTAGATAAAACCGATACCAATAAAAACAGTGCTATTTCAAAAGCATGGTCTAAATTGTTTCCAAAACCTAGAAGATGTTGGCTTCCAACTGGATGCATGGTATGAAGATTGTTAAAAAAGTTCTTTTTTTTTTTGGTCTGAAGTTTAAAATGCTCTTTTTCGATAATATCCCTTTTGACATATGCAGAAACTGCTAGAAGTTTTACATGCAGCATTACCAAAAATGTCTTTGATTGCTTCAGACTTCAGTTACCTACCTGATGTGAAGATACCTGGTGAAAGAGCTCCACTGGTTTCAACCAAGGTAGTTTTTTATCCTTTACACTGTTGACTTATGCCTTTTTCTTTTCTTGGTTCTGTAGTAGCAAATGCTCATATAAGATGGCATTACAGCTCTAGACTCTAGTACAAGTTTATGTGAAAGTGCTGTCAACTAAGATTTTAGTCTCACCCAGAAGTAACTCTCCTCTTTTTCTTTGCACTAGTAGATAAAACAGGGATGTGGGGTAAATCCACATCAAACTAATTTCTTTTGTATGCCATAAGTTCCATATCAAGAGTTGTGCTTTAGGTATCTGAAACAGGGTAATATCCTGGTTGACAGTCTCCAAATTGAATGGGTAGAATGATTAGAAGCCTAGGTAGATATCTTTATGGTTATTGAAAGTGTACTTTTCATTAGTTTAGTTTCGAGGAAACGATAGACAAAAGCATGTCAATGAAGACTGAAGTTTGACTCCATTTGGGCAATCAAGTCTTACCCCGTGCACCTTTTCTTCCACAGAAAGATGGCAACAGCTCAGATTACAGCAATTATCTGGATGCAAAGGTGCTTTATTTTTCTTTCATTTTATCTGTTCTAATGAATGGGATTATCAAATGACGTCATAGATATGTATTTAGCAGTGGTTGTCTCTTACTTCATGGATAAAGCTCCATAACTATTAAATGGTGACAAGAAAAATAGGAGGAACCAATTTATTTAAGCAGTAGTATCCTGTTAATCAACTGTTATTAATGGACTACGAAAGTCAATTTACTCAATACATCTCTAATGATACTTTATTCTGATAATTTTTGGAACAATTCTTGGAAAAGTCCTTGAGATGATTTCCAAGGGACATTGTATTCTAGAAGAATTGAGATATGAAGGCTGTCTTACATCTTGCTTAGCCTATGAATTTCACGCACCTTGAGGGAAATAAAATAATAATACAAGTTGATAAATCCTACAGTGTAGTTTTGTTCTCGTAAATAATGAGGTATCAAACCTATCTAGATACTCAAGATTGTTTTGTTGATGCATTATTTTACAGGGTGATGCTGATATCTTCTTTCCCACTGACTTTTGGCTTTTGGAACGCATTGATCATTACTGTTCTGGATGGCTGAAACTGCAAAAAGATAAATCATCCAAACAAGGGAAGAAGAGGAGAACTATCACAGTAAGTTCGCTTCTTTAATGATGTCTCTTTTTCTAATTTTTTTTAAAGTACGTAATATAATAGAAAACTCAATTAAATAGTGGCTGCTGT
Organism: Microcos paniculata; assembly: GCA_030664755.1. Taxonomy (NCBI): domain Eukaryota; kingdom Viridiplantae; phylum Streptophyta; class Magnoliopsida; order Malvales; family Malvaceae; genus Microcos; species Microcos paniculata. Next base: position 5,793,577 of record CP131462.1, on the reverse strand, counting down.
CTGGCTGCTTATGGTAAAATTTCCAAATTATGGAAAGTTGTATTCCTATGACAATATGAGGAATGACGTGATGACCTACATCAGCATTTCAATGGTAGACAAAGCAACTTAGCAAGTCCAGTTGCTTGGACTTGGTAGTACCTTCATGGTGTCTACACTAATAGGAAGTGCATATTCTCACAATTTTGGAATTTGCACCTGCCAAAAATTATTGATAGCAATGTGTCTAACTACTTGATGAACATGTAATGTAATAAGTCTACAATTATTAGCAAAGTTAGACCAGTGTTCAAAACAGCAATGTCATTGTTTAGTCATTGCATTTCATAGAAGTCACCTATGTTTCCTCTTTGCCATCTTTGTAGCTCGATACATCTTCATTCATGGAAGAGTTTGGCTTGCCCTCCAAGACAAGAACAAAAGATGGATACAACCCTCTTCTGGATGACTTCAAGAACACTAAATTTTATCTCAGTGTTCCAACACATAATATCAAATAATTGAAGTCTACAGTCCACGTCAGAAATTCCAAAGAACTGGCCACTTAGCTTTTTTGGAGAAACAAGTTCATATACATCTAGGCTTATTTGATGAGTTGGTCCTGGTGTTCTCATTTGAGTTTTACAGACTATCGGAAGCAAAAGCATGAATGACCTTGATGAGAAGCAAGAGATGTCTGATTAAGCACCGTGCAGACTGTAAGGAGTTTAAGTGAAGGATCTTCTCAGTTTGAATCAAATATGGTTCTTTTTCTTAATAGATTCCATAGTTAACAAATGATTTAAAAAAAATTGCTTTCATGTGTACTGGCGAAAATTTTGAATTAGTGAAGAGCTGGAACATTAATTGGCCTGGAATTATATAATGTATACTCATTCCAACGTGGTCAACTGCATATTGGTTTGAAGAGAAATACTTCTATTGGCTAAGATTCGGCTGATTTAGATTCAAAGTGAAGCTTTTTCGTTCTGGGGAAAAATGTGCCCCACAATATCGTACAGAATTAATTGAAAATCCAAATATCCAGCTTCGGTTAAATTGTACAGTGATAAGGTAAAAGAGAGAAATTTGAAGAAAAGAACTACAGAGAGCAAGGAAAACAATCCCTGCAATGAGAAGAAAGAAAAGTAACGAGAAATGAGACCAACATGTGAATCTAAAATATCTTAAGGGGTAGGCTTTGAAACCAGCCATCGCTGTCGATGAAGGACATGCTAGTCAATCGCTCCACAGCTTCAACACTCAGCTTCTTCTCCCAGCTCACTCTCTTGGAAGTGTCGGATCCAGGACCCTGGTTGCCATACTCCGCAAAAGTAATCTTGTTCCTGCTCATTATAAACCAGATAAACAAAACCACATTATTAAAATCAATCAGTAATCATATTTTTCAGAAATTACTACTTTGATTTTAGTGATTTATACTTACTCCTGGCCAGCACCATGCCAAGAATCCCAACCACTAGGCTCTACAATGTCTGCAAACATGCAGTTATAGAATAGGACTCTGGCACAACTTCTCCAGGCTCTTCCCAAATAAGTTTTGCCACTTCCAAGCACCTTGCAATTCTTGAAAACAAACCCGTTGGGATCATTTGTGTTGAGTCTTGCTTGTGCTGTGATATAACCCGGAAGACCTTGCTCTATCTGGTTTCCAAGAAAACGTATAATACAATCCTACATATAGTTGAGTCGCAACAAGAAAATCTTTAGAATAGTTTCATTTCCCTTTATATATAATCATTATAAAGCTTGTATAAACTAAGTTAGGATTACCAATAGAGTACCTCATAGATAGATTGGCCGGCACCATAGATGAAATCAATGGCCCCTTCAATGGTGCAACGCTTGAAGTAATGCCTGCCCTGATCATCCCACAATGTGTCTTGCAAACTTGAAAACCCACATCTATAGAAGACAGACTTGTCGCCCGAAATCAGTGCTGCAACAGCCGGTGACCTTGGGTTGTTATTGTTTGGACTGTTGTAAGGATTCTGTTCATATTCATATATACACATACATAAAAGGGAAAAAAGTATTTAAGAGATTGAAATTTTCAGGAATGATCAAAAAGAAAAGTTTCAAGTGATTTCTCACCACAAAGCTCATGGATTTGACGACAATATTATCAGCTAAAGATGCGAAGGCAGGGCTTTGTGAAGGAGATTGATGATCATCCCAAACAACCCAAGTTTTTCTCTTTCCGGCTCCTTTCAGAATTATAAACGGTTTATTATTCGGAATACTCACCCTCTCCCTGTATATACCCAAACAAAAGAAAAAAAGTACGTTACTTAACAAACATGCAAAAATGAGTTGCAAAAGGCTGAGATCCTCGATATTTGGCGTTTCATGAACATTTACCTGTATGTACCAGCACTGATATAGATACAAAACCAGTTTTGATTGTCAGGTGGAACATGGTTTATGGCAGATTGAATGGTGGAAAAGTTGCCATGGCCGGACTGATCAACTACCAATGTTCTGCATCCTCCATTTGCTGCTGAACTCTGTTGAAAACTCAACAAGAAAGCAATGAAAATACAGGAAAAGCAGTGAAGGAAGGGCAGCAACATGAGGAAAAAAGAAAGGGGCAGACGAAGTGGTTGAGAGGAGGAAGACGAAGAAGGGGAACAATATCTGGATTGTCACTTTAAAAGAGGCTTTAAAGGAAAGAAACTGTCGATAGGGGTTTTGGAGGGAAACTTTAGAGTCAATGGTCTGATTATGGAAAATATTGTACTAGTAATTAAGAATCAATTAGAGAAAAGATTATAGGGATCATGTCCCTTTCATTCCTCTCGTAGTTTTTCATTTTCTTCCTTTTATTGGTTTGGATTTTGGAAATTATTAAATTTTGAGAATGTGTTTAATGGATTCTACAAACTTGAAGCTTGATTAGGGTGATCATGCTCCATTCAAGCAGAAATTGAATTGTTAATCGATTCAAGAAAAAAAAGGTGCAAGAAATGTCTTTTTCTCCAATCATCATATATGATTCAGAGTGAATGTTCAAACCTCTTTGACTAAAGCTTCTTGGTTGGTGTCCAGTCAATTACCTTAATTTTGCTCTTTTTTTAAATAAAAAATCTTAATTTCTTTCCTTTTATGGATGAGTTTACGTTTAGCTTTGAGTAATTTTCAGTTTAGCCTTTCAAATTGCAGTTACAGGGGAAAAAAAGGAAAAACTTTTATAATTGCATTTATTAGCCATGAATAATAAGGTAAAAACGAGATTATGTCGCCAAAACACACGTTGTCCTTTTTCAAGTACGAAGAAATGGGAAAACAGGAGAAAATTATCACCAAGCATGCTCAAGTTTTGTTCATCATAAATGAAATGAAAAATTGATTTTTTTGGACAGAAGAAAAAGAAAAATTGATTTTAGACAGCAGAAATTTAACATTGATTAACGGATTGGGGGGAGTGGCTCATTGCCACCTACTTACCTTTGTGACCCATTCTTTCCTCTCCTACCACAACCAAGTATGAGAAAAATCCATAATCCACCTTTTTCCAGCCCAACCGATTCTATCTACCATTTGCCCATTTCTCTCCAGTCTCACCAGGCAAGGCCTGAATGGCTCTTAATATAATAGTTTTAAGTTAGTTCACCATATATTTTACCATCTGGCTTCTGGTATCCAAGCAGTTTAAAATTTTCCTTGACAATGGAAGACTTTCATTGAACCTAAGACTGGCAATAATTTGGCCAGAACTGGATCTCGCTTGTATGTTAAGGTACGCCATTCCCTTTCTTGGTTTATTGCAGCAGAACCTTGGAACAGTCATTTATGAAGGAAGGTGAACCCTTCATCTAGGCTTGAATTTGGCTTATTCATGCCATCATTAAACACAAATTGAAAGGAAGAATCACCATACCTCTAGACCATAAACTAAAGCAAAGAAGAGGCACTGCGCTTGTGCAACCAGAACGTAGGCCTCGCGATCATCAAAGGAAATATAATATTCAGACACCATATCATGCTCTGGAAATCAAAATTGGTAGAGGAACTTGTTTCTCAAGCAAATATTCAGCGGGGACAAAAGGTAAAGTACCATACAAAAGTATATAGCATGACATCTACTTGAAAAGATTACGACAACAGAATTATGCGCCACTCAAAAAGACAATACCAAAATGCGTTAAACTTAACACAGAAAGTTTTCAACTATCTATGAATCAATATTTGATGGGAGCAATAACATCCAACTGAGCACCAAGCTTCTCCTCAGCAGCCTTCTCTGCTTTGACCCTAAGTTTGGTGAGTTGCTTCCTTCTCTCATAAGCAACTTGAGCTCTCTCCTTCCTCTTCCTCTCAAGTTCCTGGTTAAAGAACAGAACAATAGAAAGTTATAAGAAGTTACAAACTCCAAGGTTTATCACGCAGCAATGTCCTATCCAAGCAAATAAAATGGAATCAAAGAATGAAAAGGATATTGGGGTCTGATCCTGCAAATATATGGAAAAGGTTTAAGGACAAGTTGAACAATGCCTGTCTGCCACTTACTCAATTCACAGTCATCTAATTCATACATAAGCCCGAGCAACATAGGTAGGAAGTATATAAAATTAAAAGGATTTTTCTTTGGCTTCCATGTTACAATTTTTCTGTAAAAACCCTATTGGAGTTCTACTAGACACTAAAATTAACTTATTCTACATTGACACCGCCATTAAGATTACCACCTAGGTTAACCAACAGATAAAAGAATGGAGCATAAAGGAGGTAACAAAAAATAATTGAGCAAAACAAGTCTTCACCTTGATAGTGTCATAGTGGTTCCATCCAACCTCAGATGAGAGCTTGCCCAACAAGCAGTACTTGTGCCCTTTCTGAAGCCTCAAAACCCTAATTCAAACACCAAAAGAACAATTCAGATATTGATCCTAACTAGTTCTTGAAGCAACCAATCAAATTCTATTCCCCTAATGAAATTGACCACCTGAAACTCACCTGAGAGCATCAGGAATCACCATCCTCTTTATCTTATCATAAGGAGCCGGAATCCCCTCGTAAGCCTTCAAACGAGCAAGAGCGGCTGCTCCGCGCTTAGTCTTGTGAGGAATCATACTGCAATCAAAACAAATGTAAACAATCATTAGAAATGCACCATCATTCATGATGAAGCAGTACTTATACTAATATCACAATAAATGGAACAATTATGCAAGTGTATGTTCATCATATAAACTAAACAATAGGGCAAGAATTTATACTTCAAGATAAACAGAAGTACAAAACAACCATGCAAGACTTTATACCTCAAAATCGACTTTCCTGTATGTCATTACAAACAGGGACAATCTCAAGTAGTAGTCTTTGAGTTTAGCATAATAACCTAAAGCACACTCATAATATTCTTGTCTTTCCTATATTCTCTTTCCTATATTCCCTGAAACCAGCATGGAGAAAAACAGAAAATCCATCCAAAAACTTTGACAGTAAACTCTTCCAAATTACCAATTCTAACATAAACAATACAAACACACAAATTTGCTTCCCATTCTACATAAGATTTTCCAGAGAACCAAATAATGGAACTTCAAATAGATCAACAAAATCCATAAAAAATATCCACAATGAACACTTCTCAATCACCAAGCATCAAAACCCAAAAATGTCCTCCCTTTACTTCATAGGACCCAAAAAAATCTCCAAAAAAGCCCCATTAAAGACAAAAAAAACATACCCGCGAATGGTGCGCCAGAGGATCTTAGCAGGAGCACGGAAGTGGATGGGACCGTGAGAAGGCTTGGTGTTCATACGCTTCCTCAAGAACCTCATGTACTTCATCTTCTGCCTGACCAATCCACCCGACATGCATATCTCTTCGCATCTAACCACCACCACTTTCTGCCCATTCAGTAACTCCTTGGCCAGTATAGAAGCCAGCCTTCCCAGCATGTGATTCCTTGCATCAACCACCACCCTCTTCGCGCAGATCCCTGACCCTGAAACCATCTTCCCTCCCTTTTTTCTTCTCTGTTCTTTCTTTGCCTGCTGCTAGGCTCAAGACAGCTGCTGCCGCTGCTGCTGCTTTTGATGAGAAAATGAAGAGGGACGCTAGGGTTTTGGGGGGTTAGGCTTTATATTGGGTTTCCATTTTCCTGCATGTGGGTTTTCATTTGGTGAATTATCGGCTTTTTGGACCGAGATTTGGGTCCAGAATCCAGACAATTATAGCTTCCTTCTTAAATGGGCTTTCCGTGTAATTTGGGTCGAACCGTAACCCACATATCCAGCCCATATACATGAAAAATATATGAACGGCCATGAACAATTACAACACTAGCTAGTGTTCATTTGTTGTCTTGATTATAATCATCTTTCTAAGATTGTGAACGTTATGGTGAGATTTTTTTTTTATATTTAAACCACGGAATACTGTAATTACATCGAATCCCGACTAATCTTGAGTCAGCAAAAACTTATAGTGGGAAAAATAAACTTACAAATAAAATACAAGATTGAAGAATCAAATACTATACTTATAAGCATGGTTGACAACATTAATATAAGTTATAATGGAAGATATTTTATATATTTATGTAATGTTAATAAAAGTGTCACTATCCAAAGCTATACATGATGTTGAAAGAAGTTTGTGAGTTAGTCTGTCGAGTCAAGCTGACTTTTGGTTACCCGATGCTTACTTTGTTTCTCTAGCTATCCATTTGAGTGAGTGAGTGAGTGACAGTGAGGTGAGAGAGAGATAAGACTTAAGAGAGAGATTAAGTCAGCTGAGAAACCCCACATGCTGAAACCTTCTGCGTACAAATAAACTATAGCAAGCTAGATGGCCAGGACAGGTAATTAAAATGAGTCAAAGCATGGCCAAGAAGAAGGAAAATGTGGGGGAGTCTGGAGGGTCTCTGATGAATTGAACATTTCCAACAGCTAAACTTTTGATCCAAAATGAAGACAAATTGAGGGACCCAAAAAGGGAATGGCAATATCTGAGTGTAGCCTAATGCAACAAAATCTTTGATTTCTGACAAGTCAACCCACGCAGGCCACGGCCATGAGCCATGCAAATTTATATGCAAGAAGGTGCGGGACCTCTCGTTGACCTTCCCACCTCTTAATCATACGTATGCAATTGCCAGTCATTTCAAATCCCAAACAAGTACCTCTGCTGAACCTGTCTCTCCGTTTCGATCGTCTTCCTTCCTCTTGCTTCAGCTTAACATTTAATTAGCTCAAAGAAGATCGATCACATGGGTTCATAAAAATGAAAATGATAATGTTTCAAATGATTAATCAATAATATTCCAAAGGCTTTTTTAATTTTGTCAATAATTACGTCGTGATCTTTTTGAAAGAGTGTTGGATGCTTCATTCGAGTAACAAAATAGTTTAATAAATTTCAGATGCCAACTAATGAAGAGTGAACTAATTCTTCTAGTAAATAGAAGTAATACATAAGAAAGTGATCAAATAAAAGAATAATGAACGCGAGAAGTAAAAGTACATCAAATTAATATTCAAATTAAATAAGAAATATTTAGGGAAGACTTACTACAGAAAAATGTCAAAATACCATAGCATGTAGAAACTTAGGTCAGAAAAAGTGCCTCTGGGCTCACTGACTCTATTCTATATTTTATGTAATTTCTATGACAAATTCAAATATCAATTGAAAAGGTTCACTGAAAAGAGCCAAGTATAATTTCTGGAGGGTATCTTTTCACTAGACAGATTCAGAAACCTCAATATTTTCCCTAGTATTACATGCTGTTTGCATGAATGAAGGTGAATATTTGTTGAACCGAGCTCGCAATATCTTCTGCACTGAACCTAGATTCACTGGCTACCTGCATTTACAGAGTTTCCAAGAAAAACACATAACTATATATCGAATCCTAAAGCATAATGGTGAAGATAAAGACAAATGAAAGGATAAGATGTATACCTTGACATTGAAAGAATAAAGAACTGTTTGTTCAATGGTGGTGATGTTGGTGTGAAGGATATTAAGCTGCAAATCTTCTAGAGCTGCGATGGTCTTAATGAGTTGGCCTGGTCTTCTCCTAGACAGGATCTTAATCATAGCATCAAAACCTAAGAGCTTGACTTCAACATCTGCCAAGCATGATTTGTTTTCAGCTGTTTCTTCACGGAGTCCAGTATCGAAGTCCACAAGCTTGATTTGATCATTCGGAAGAGACATCGGAGCAGCTGGAAAGAAGGGTTGTTGTTGTTGTTGCTGCTGCTGAATTGCCATAGACGACGTATCTCCCATCTGCCGAGAAGCTTCTCCATACAATCTTCTTCGTTTCTGAGATTCCAGGCACTGAAGAAGTTGCTCCAATTCTCTCACAAATTCTATGGCTCCACCAATAATTGAGGCTTGATCTCCCTGCAAAAGCCAACAACCAAATCCATCCACTTTTAGACAAATTACAAAAAAGAGATCTTATTAATCCTTGATTAATTAATCATTTTTTTTATAGAGTACCCTTTGAACGTATGAGCCTGGCATGAGGGATCTCAGAACTCGAAGATGCTCATTCATTTGCTTCCTTCTGTTTCTTTCAACAGCTATATGAGTCATCCGCTGGCTCTCAACTTCTTCACTTGTTTTAATTGTCCTTGGTCTCTTTCTTTTGTTCTTAGCTTCAGGAATGGGGTTCTTGTTTTGAGCATGATCCTCCCCAAGGAACCGAAGTTGCACTGAAGCGTTATCAGAAACCCTAGCTTCTTCATCTTCTCTAATATTCCCCGTTTCTTCCACCATCAACCCCGGTGCTCTATTCTCCACACTTTCAATACCAGATGGAGGAACCATTAAGGATTGATCCTCTAGCTTGTCGTTCAAAACTGGAAACCTGAGGAAGTAACCGGCTGGATCAATCCCAGTCTCTTCTTCAGGGATCCTTGTCTGGTTTAAAGCTAACTTGGGACCAAAATCTGCAAACTGCATAACATCAGCAAAGCTCAGTTTGTCAAAAGAAGTGGGAGTAGTGCAAAACCCGGCCGATGAAGACATGTGTTGCTGCTGTTGATGATGATGATGAGGATTATTGAGCATATAATCAATCATTCCATTGTTATCACCAGAAGTTTCGCCAATATTTCGAGGCTGCTTCATTAGCTGATCTTCATGATTGTGATGGTCCAGAGAATAATCCAGCCCCGTGAAGTTTGCCTGGAGGAAATCAAGTTTGTAGCAGAATAACATGGTGATGAAGATATTTTAGCTAAAAAGATAATGGAAATAGTGAAGAAGAGAGAGAGAGAGATAAGATTATGAGCTTTTTGAGTACCGAGTAGTTTTCTTCTTTCTCCATAGTTATATATAGGGGATGACTTTAAGGTCAAGCCGTGTAAGGACAAACCCTATGGTGAAACTTCTCGAATGATTGTCCCTTGCACCTGAAATGAAACACAGTGATGTTTTGTCAAGTTACAGCTCAGTAAATGAAACTTTGTGCAGCAGAATTAATGATGTAATCAAATATCATTAATAATAGTACATGTAACATGCAGTAAAACTATAATTAACAACATAAAAACTACAACTAAAACAAGTTATGACGAGCAATATTTGGCTTAATTATCAAGTATGAATCTTAATTAACAAAGAGGGCTGAAGTTCATGAGATTAAGATTTACAGTTTTCTATCTCCTTGGGATTAATATTATAACCTGGTGATGGGGGGACAGAAAGGAACAGATAATAAGACAAAGAGTGAAAATCAAGTGGGGTATTTGATATTTAGAAGGGCAGAGGATGGGGTACCACCACGGGGAAGACAAAGAAGAAATGATTAATATGTGATGAAATGAAAGGTTTAATGGGGAGGTGAGTGGTGTCTTATGTAACGGGTCAGGGAGCAGGGTTTGGGCGTAAGAGCTGGCTTTTGACTTTGGGATCCAAATCCATGGCAAAATAAGAAGAGAGATAGAGAGAGAGAGAGAGAGGGTGAAGAAGGAAGAAGGAGCCTGTAGATTAATGTACACCTCATACAGTTGCACCTCTGATTCACCTCCCCTGCTATTTATGTGTTTCACAGGCCAACCAACGCTCTTTCCCCTTGCTTTTTACCACCTCTTTTCATGACCCTAATTAACTCTCTCATGGCTGCACCTTTTTATCATTTCAAACTTTGAAATATTTTAGCAAAACAAATGTTGTTATGACTTTGAGGTATATATAAGGTAATAATCAATTAGAAGCAACTTCTCAAAAAAAAATTGAAGAAACGTGAGAATAGAATGATCTCTATCTACTCTTTCATTATATTACTGCAAAGCCTATTATATTTTTAGCAATTTTAAAGTTGAGAAGAGGGTATTTGAATTTGAATTGTTTTTAGATATTTACATAGGTATTTATAAGGTAAAAATCAATTTTAACTTTAATTTCTGTCCAATTTTATTTCGATTTCAATAACCTTCCAAGTTCGTACCCCCCGAAAAAAAAAAAAAAAAACTTCCAAGTTGAAAACAGGAAAAAGAAAAAAAATTACGCAGTTTTTTTTTATTACATATACTGGATGGTAGTGCGGTAAATGAAAGAGCAAAATTATACAATTAATCTTTGAGTTTTTAAAATTTTCATTTTCATCCACAACCTAAAAACACATAGAATTCTTTTTAATCCAAAATCTTCTGAATTTATTTCAAATTCATCCTTCCATTAACATACCATTAAAATTTGACTAAAATTTGGACCTATGAAGAAGTGAAATATGAAATTTGGACCTATGAAGAAGTGAAAAAGTAAAGATGATGATAATTATGAAATTTTAACTGTTTTTCCCTATTGATAAGACCAATCTTAATATCCTATCATATTGTAGTAATCCAAAAGACTCAGACAACCACTTAATTCAAAGTTGGAAAATTAAAGTTAGAAGGAAAGGTGAAGGTTCACATGATAGAGGTGATGATTCTTAACCCATGACCTGATAAGGGAGCTTACGCCGACTCTGATTCTAATTTTTAACATGTCCAGAAACTTAGAAGTTTCCAAGGAAAACAAAGAAATTTGACCGATTGCTAGTTGCAATCTTTCTTCTTTTTCATGGTTAAAAAATTATGTTTTCAAGCTGACCTCAAATATATGATCGAGTGTAATAAACACAAAATAATAGGAAACGATGGAACGCCATTGGATTAAAATGCGAACTCATGCAGGAAAAGGGCAGATAAATGATAACACTTGAAAATAAATAAGATCTCAAGGAGATAAGAATGTAACTAAATTACTAAGAAGTTCCTAAGTTGATGTGGAGAATCGGTCCAACTTTCTCCTAGTTTATCACTTTGGAGGTTGGCGAGGGCTAATAATGTAACAAAACACTGCCTGTGTCTTAAAAGTGTCTCGGACTAGTTCTGTTCCAGAATGCAGCAACTATCTTCAGTTAACAGGCAGAGTACAAACTCAAGCAGGCATACTGTAGCTGCCACCTTTGCCGTTCACTTTCTAGTTTCAAACATAAATTTATAACTGAATAAGGAAAAGTTCACAGATCGACCGTACGTGACAAGAGACCACAACAACAGCACGGCACCTTAGAAATCTCAGATGCCCGCAACTCAGATTGGGTTCGCCAATTACAGCAGTAGCAACTGCCTCTCCAATTCAACTTGTCCCCCTCCAGATCACTGTATCTCTCCAAACACTCATCCAAATGAAGGAAAACTGACTCACGATGTGTATTCAAAAGGCTGAGGGGGCTGGGGTTCATCATCAACAGCCATAGCCGATGAAGAACTCTGTTGTCCTGCTGCTGACCCACCAGCTGGAGATGCCGTGGATGCAGGTGCATCGGTTAAAGAGAGCACCTCAGGTTCACTAGGGCGTAAGTCTCTCAGAAGTACAAACCCGGATGGTGCTGACTTCACAGGCACATATCTGCTGTCTTCCAAGAACTTAATAAATTTCTCTTGAGCAGGAACCACTCTTGCTGGGTTGGTCAAAATCTCAAATGATGGCTCAGGCTCACCTTTCTTCTCCGGTGGGTTATCAACCTGTCCAATAGAGAGAAGCAATGACAGAAAGTTAATAAATATAACATTTTGGTTGATCATCACCTGGTGTATTCTCAAACAACATACATACAAGAAATATTAGACAAACAATGCATCTGAACGGTACTTTTATCCTTCGTTTTAAGTTTAGAGTTATAATGACATTTAGTCCCCAAAAGCCAACAGAAAAATGATGAGTTACAATATATTCTAAGCTTCTTAATAAAATTAAATGGCTAAGTTATTGAAATTATGCCCATTCAATAAGGCCCACACCAGACCAGGGCTTTTAATTCTATAATTTAAACAATCAAAAATGAAAGATGGAAGTAATGTTCAAATGCATATGGTCACAAAATATGGGCAACTTGATGCATCTTACCTGCATAGCTTCCCCATCCTTCTCACTAGTTGATTTCCCTTTTCCGGTACTTGTCCCTGCAGAAGAGGATTCCACACCAGATAATTTCTCAGCATTTGCCTTTTGTTCTGCTTCTTTCTTAGCCCTAGCTTTAGCCTTTGCTGAAGTTGACAGAACAGCAGTTGGAAGTTTAACAGCAGATGTAGTGGTAGGCACCGTAGTTGGTTTTGGATACTCAAAAAGCGAAGGTTTTGCATGTGATAAGAACTCAAATCTCGGAACTTTTAGGTCGTAGTTCAGTCCAATAAAAGCTGTGGGTGAGAATGACAAACTCACAAAATAGATGAGGGGATACCAATACCAAAACTGGCTAAAAACGGCAAGACCAACAACTGCAGTAACTTTGTCATGTTTTGTCTTGGAAAGCAATCTTATAGTCACATTCCTCCCGCCAGCATCAAGGATTCCAGAGGCCAGGATTGCTCCCATCTTGCTCATGGTGTCTTCATGTTTATCAAGAATTATTTTTTCTAACTGTCGCCTACATTAAGGGAATAAAAAGGTTAGCTTAATATAGCAATATTTAAGAATTATTACACACCCAGAGGAGAGGAAAAAAGCATAGCATACCGGAATGTTCCAACACGAGAATCACTGGCTTCATTGATCTGGACCATGACCATAGCCATCGCAATAAGGGCACCTTGACGAACAAAATCTACAACATCTGAAGTTAAGGGTTCTAGTAATGATATGGCCTCACTCAATCCTGTGCCAGCACACGAAATGCCCACCGCAAGTGCAGCACCATACCGAACATGTGGGTTGTAAGATTCAGAAAGCAAGGAGACAATTCGAGGAGTCTGCAGTTTTGACCAGACAAAACAGTCAGATCTACATAAATCCATAGCCAAATGACAGACCCCAAAGGTACATTACATATAGAAAAACATGGAACAAGGTGCAACAAACATTTATTTATATTGAACACACCCTAAAAAACACGCAAGATAAAGAAAAAACATCTACCTGCTCTGGCTCAGAGTACAGGACAAACCCCAGTGCTAAAACAGCAGTTCTCCTGACATCATCGCTCACGTCTGATACAGCAAAATGCAGCAGCTGACGAATGGCCTTGTTGTTTGCAGTGCCCCTGTAGGCCAATGCCAATGCATACATACCACCATAACGTAGAATAGGATCTTGATCCCGAGTCATCTGCTCAATTAATGTATCCGCTTCTTCTTCCCTTCCATAAACTGTAAGAGCTATCCCTAATGCTAAACCCCTGCAACCATATGGGAACAACAGAAATAAGTAAAGACAATGTAAAAACTCAGGAAAATACCAAGATCACAAAAGAAAGGTCCTACTTTACCTGATAATTTTCTCATGTTGTGTCTCATGTGCATACGCAAGCATCTCACTTGCCTTCTCACTTGCAGTTCCCACCATAAGCAAACCCATACTGATGCCAGCAGCTTCACCAGCCACAGCACTGTCGGTGTAAAGCACACTTTTGATGTCATCATAGATTTCTTCATCAGCAGTTCCAAGAGCCGCCAAACCAAGACCTAAGCATGCACCATGTTGGATAACCTGCATAAATATTTGCAATATTTATTTCACATTTCATTAAGGGTAATGCTGCTTTGTCTGAAAAATGGGCAATCAGTACTTTTGCGTCTCTTTTATGAAGCCTATAGGTTGGAAAAAGAGAGACACTATCAGAGGCCAAGAAAAACATATACCTCAACATTAGTGCTGCGAAGGCTATCACGAAGGAATTGCTTAATGCCCTCACCATGATTGGCATGAATGAGACCCAAAGCATATAGTGCCCCACCTTCAGAGTATGGACTCCCACCACCACCAGCCCCGCCTTGGGGCAAATAAGGAGCCATCAGAGACCTCCCCTGCTGCAAATGTCCTCTGTGAATAACACCAAGACCAGCTGTTGCACTGAATTTGGCCCAATTGGTTGCCCTACTCAGCCAGTCCTAGTAACCCCAAATGCAATAGTAAGTATATACAGTATGTACATTAGTCCAAAAGAGTGAAAGTAGAGATACATCAAGATAAATGTTTTACCAGATTGTCCCTCAGGAATGTATCCACAGTTGTTCCAGCATGCATTATAGCATTAGCATAAATTGTAGCACTATGGCAGACGCTATTCCTCATTTCAACAGACTGCTTTATTGTCTTCAAGATTAAGAGATCCGATCTATAAGAAATTACGATAAGTTAATGGCTAGTATATATCAGAAAGAAACACAAGAATATAATTCCACTAAAAGATAACACAAAAGAAACTAATGTCTCACTTATTATGACTGTATAAGAATTGTAGAGTCAACTGTATAGATGTCTCTCCAGACAAAATTCCTTTGATTTTTGTCAGCCTTTCAGCATACACAACTTCCTTTGGATCTGCCTCTTGCACACTTGCTGCAGCAGCACCAGAAGGTCCATCTGCCATCTGAACATCCTCTGAAGCAGTAGAGTTTTCATTTTGAGGAGGAGCTGGATCACTGGATACCGGCTGCGCTGCTTCTGAAGGCAGAGATTTGGGAGCCGAAAGGCGATCTCTTACATTTAAGAGAAAAGCCTGGTGCTCATTCTCCACAAGATCGAAGGCAACTTGAAAAGCCAAAAGAGCATCCTCCTTATTATCAGAGCGAAGAAGCTTTTCCAATATATTTGCAACACCTTCAGGTTCATCCAAGAACATGAGACACTGACAAATGCTCAAGTAATCAGGAGAAGGCAGCTGTTGGTAGACTTTAACAAGAAGCCGAAGAACCTGCATGAACAAAAAGAATAATGAGCATCACAAGTCTTTCCAGGAAAGGAGCAAGCGTTAAAGGATAATAAATGTTCCAACAATAACTGTCAAACAACTAGAATCTTTTACGCACTACCAAAATAAACTCCTTACCTCTTGCCGATATTCTCGGCGATAAACAAATGAATGAGAGACATTGATGCAATATGCTAATGTTCCATGAACGTTATCACTCCTTGTTATTGCTTCCTCAAGTTTATCCAATCTACGGCACTCAATTGCAATTCCCATAGCTTGTTGATATTTCCCATCCGTGATACACCTAAACAAAGAACGGTGAATAGCTAGACTAACTCAACATATTTTCAGCAGGTAATAAAGCAAGCCCTACATACTTGTCCAGCATTCTCTCCACGATTGCCTCCAACCTAGGGTCTACATTTGCAGTTTCATCACTAGATTCTGCTGCCTTTGACCGAAGACTGGCATACTCATCTATTGCCTTGGCTGAAATTACGAGCATAACCAGTCAACTACTTGGAATATCAAATTTCAAAACAATATAATTGGAGGAAATAAATGTTTAGGCCTTCCTAAACCTCACTTGAATCTACTTTCATATGGGCATATACAACCCACAACCCCAGATTAATAACTTCAAGTAAAACACTGATCTTTGCAAATGAATCAAATTTCTTACCAAGGAGAGTATGGACATAATCAGAATCCTCGGAAACATCAAAAAGAGGACCAGCTCCAAGAGCATAAGACAATGAATCGTTAAGTTCACCCAAGTAATAAAAGACCTGAAAGGAACAATACAGCCCAATAAGTCAAAATCTCGTATCCAAAATTAAATAAAATAGCAATTAGAGAAGGCATCTGCTTACACAACTGTTTACTCTCGTTTACAAATTGTAAATGTAGTCAAAGCCATGTTCCATAAATCAAACAATGGCACTGGTTAAAAAAATATAAACACTGACAAGGGAGTAAGAGAGGCAAGAGAGGGGACCTTTGAGACAAGCAAAGCAGCAAGTTGTCTCTGATGCTGGCCAAATTCTTCATCTTCATATAAACTTTCTCTGAAACACGAAGAAAGTATCAGTATTCACGTCCAGAACTCATGCAGTGCACTATTTGAATTAGAATCACTCCATTAAGGTCCAAATAATATCATATGAACTATCTGAGATGGAAAAATTGCACCAAATACAGTGAAAATAAGCTGAAATTGGATTATCTTGCTAAAACCAGCCTTTCCCCTGTCCTGCCCAACCCAACGGGCACAGCAAGGTTTCAATTAAATTGAGCATAGAACTAAATTCAGTGGGGGCAAAAAAATACCAAAGCCATTGTTTTTATTCACTCGAAAGTTATAGCTATCCAAGTGAAGAAACCACAACCCACATTGCCAATAATTGCTTCCAAAAATCCATAATCTGAATCTTTCAAAAATTTGTGCATAACATATAACTTGACTAAAGCAATCAATTACTACATATCCAAAAAACTTGCTACAATTTAGTTAAATCCTAAATTCACCCATAGCTAGCTAAACCTAATTTGAAGGGGGGAAAAACTAAACGTGCCCAAATCTTTCACAAACAAAAACAAGTGATAGAACCCAAGCTTATAAAAATCCAAAATTTACCACTTAAATTACTGAATTCAAACTAAAGTCACAGTCTTTTCTACACTAATGAACCAAAACATCAAAAAGAACTTTTCTTCACTTTCGTTTCCTTCAATTTTCCCACCTAGCAATCAGATCAAAACAGCCAAACCTTAAACCCTAACTAAACAAAAAAAAAACAAAAAAGAGAATTAGGGTTACATGATAGGAACGCTGGTGGAGATCTCAGGCCAAAATTGGTCAACGAAGCTGATTAAATTAGAGAGAGCATGGAACTTCAATTGCGGATGGCTCTCGTTAAGCATCGCAAGCAACCCTCCAGCCGAGCTCACCGTCGTCGCCGCCATTATTGTCCTTTCACCGAAATAAAAAACCCTAACTTTCTATTTTTTGGGGGGGGTTTCTTTCAATAAAAAAGAAGAAAATGAGGGGTAAATAGGAGATTTTATTTGTTCTATTTGTCGGTAAAAGAGAACCGTCGACGATCCGGAGAGAAGAACCCGGCCGAGAAACGACGACGGAGAAATAAAGAAGAAAGAGTGAAATAAAGGATAATAATCCGATTGTTTTTTAAATGCTTGTGCTTAGATTTAAGTTTGGAAAATATTTTTATAGTGCGCAGTGAATCCTGATCGAAGTGGGAATAAGAATATACACTTATCTTGAAGAAAAAGAAATCATTTTTCCTTTTTTTTTTTCAGCTTCCTTTGAACTTCTATAAATTTTAAATTAACCTTAAAACTTTTCCTATTAGTTGATTAGACCCCTGTGTATTTAACTTTGTTCAAATTTCTCCTCCTCCTTTGTTTCTTTAATTAAAATTTTGTGAAAGGTAAAAAAAAAAAATTATCAAAGAAAAGCCTTGTTTAATAGAAGTAAACTGTTTTTTCTTCTAGTTTATTTATTTAACTCATGATAAAATAACAGAACATATGAAGCGTTTTTTCCTTAGATAAATAAATTGTCTAGTTAAATATAATCATAATTTTTTTTTAAGAATGGCAATAATTGTTGCTTTATGAACTTTTAGACTATTTCCTTAAAATTTTGTCTCTTTTTTCCCATTTTTAGATCATAAGTATAAATATATATATATATACCATAATATATATAAAAATACGAATGGTGTAAAACTTTTGAATCGCCTAAAATACCTTTTTTTTCTAAATATTTCAGAATTGCCATTGATATTGTTCATTTAAAGTGAAACTCTTTTATTTATCTTTTACTAAATATTTTTTATATATTTTGAGATTATATTATTATTATAGTTTTATTACTATTCTCTTTAATGTAGTTTATTTTTCTAAATTTATTACTATTTTTTATTTTTTTATTATTAATAACACATTATATCACGTGTAACGCACGGGACAGTGAGTGACTAATATAATTAAAAATCACAAATTAACATTTGTAATATTGACTATAGAAATACTAAAATAGATTAAAGTTTGTTCATAAATTTTTTAAAAGTATTACTACAAAGGCATTTTCTATGGGTAGAATTTTTTGATAAAAATGTCCTACATCAAGAAACAACATCCACGAAAAGTCTACAAATGATTCATCTCTCATACTGTTTAAGTTTTTTTTTTCTCATGGAACTCCTTCAGAGTTCGATCGTGTGTTTTTGGGTTTTGGTTGTTAATTAAATGTTTTTTCATCTTTAATTAATTTTGAAATTTTACTTGGAAAATGATTTTTACATTTGGAGCCGAATGGTTCCAGATTAAATGTAGGAAAAAATTTTAAATTTTTTTTTTTAAAATAAAAATTTACATGTAAAAGTTTAAGTAAAAAAGTTTTCTTTCATTTTTATTCTTTTACATGTTCTCTTTACTTTTCTTTTTCCCTTTTTCTTCTTTCCTTTTTGTTTATTTTTTTTATTAATATTAGAAAACATCTAATACTGATTTTTTTAATTTTTTAATCTTCAAAAATATCAAATAATATCAAATCTTCTATAGATTCACCAACTGCTGTTACTCCGAATTCTGTGAAATCTTCTATGGATTCACCCACTATTGTTACTTCGGATTCCACAAATTTACCTGTAATTATTACTCCGAATCCTACCGATGTTATTGAAAATTTCAAATTATCAAAAATTGATGAACTAGAGGTCTCACAACAAAAGTAGACCATAAAAGTTTTGGTATCCTGAAAAGGGAACTATGAGACTTATTCAAATAAGACCAGTAGCTGACAACTCATAAAATTGATTTTTGTGGATGAGGAGGTAAATTTACGTATGAATAATTATATTTTATTTAGTATGTCCCTTTACATTTGAAATTTATATTTATATTTTATATTTAACCCTTTTTTGAAAATTTATAGGACATTAGAATCCAAACCATCATGTTTAATGATATTGTATCTAAATTATTAGATATATTTTACATTTGAGAAGGAGAAGACACATACGTACCATTACAAATGGTATTGTTAAAGAAATTCAATCTGATTTTATTAACGTTAATAAAAAGATTGAGTTATTTTTAATACAATATATTATTATGAATGGGGCTCCATCTCTATATTACAACAACGTTCCGTCATATAATTTTATTCAATTGGATTGATTGGTAAGTAGTTTTCTTTTTTCAATAAAAAAATTTCATAAGTTCCTTATAATCTTACATCATTAGCTTCTTCGTTTTTAATATATATACAGATGTTATTAGAGTTGTGATTAAAGCAAAACCACCATTTCATTCAAAAGTGCAACAAGCAACAAAACAATAAGAAAACAAGAAGTTATTCTCATAAATGAAAGATAAATTATTTTTAATAAAATAAATTAATTAATTTATGTTTTAAAGTATATATTATGAATTTTTAGTTATTTTAATCTTTAAATAAAGAATATTCCATATCCCATTAATTTTATAGGATGGCCTTACAGAGAATGAGGGGAAATTGCTTCATGAAAATTTTGATGAATACCATATCTCATAATGTTTATCAAATTAATAATATTTCAACTTAATTTCTAATATGCGAGTGAGCCAACAAATAAGAAAACAAATGAAAGCAACAAGGAAACTCGAAGAATTGAAATCTTTGGAACTCAAAAAAAATTTACTCATTGAATGCTTTTATAAATATTCGGACTTTAGAAATAAATAATGTGTTGTATCTCGAGTTAGTAATTAACTAATTTTATTTTCATCATAATTAAATTACTATTATATTATATTGAAAAAAATAGTTTAATTATTATTCAATTTTATGTAGTTTAATTTAAAGTTTACCAATCTATAATTTAATTATTATTCACTTTAATGTAGTTTATTTTTTTAAATTTATTATTATTTTATTATTATTAATAACGCATTGTATCACGTGCAACGTACGTAACAGTTAATTACTAGTAAGTATAAATATATATATATATATATATATATACCAGTTGATATGTTCGGTTAAATAAATATATAAATAAAAATAAAACTTTGGGTAATTTGTGTTGTACTGGACTTGGGATTAGCACAGTTGGATTGGATCTTTCAACAAGTCCAATATTTACACCTCTAAGAGTTCAGAGATTTTCTTTGTTCGGGCTCGGAGAAGACCCAAAACCTGGCTTGAAACAAGTGGAGCTTAATCTTACAGGTTCTCTCCTTGTTGGCCTTCCTGGCCCATAATAACACATCCTCGCCCAGCTATTTGACTGCTCCTAGTCCTAGTTGTCGATTTCGGGCTACTTTTTTCATGGTTTTGTGCTTTAATAACTTTTTCATCCTAATAATTCTGAAAACCATGAGAGATGGAGTTAGTTGACTCTAATGTCTAGTCCTCAATGCTTGTTACTTGTTAGTTCTGACTCTGTGAGGTTTGAACTGTTTATCTTTCATAACCTCTTGAGGCAGAAGACTGTCCGAAGAGGGCAACCATTTAAATCATGTTGAGTACGTAAATAGGGTTATTGGAGTCATTGTCATTAGGTTTCTTTCTCGAAAAGGAAAAAAGATCATTAGCTTTCTCAAAATTTATGTTGGTTTTGACAATCAGAGCTTGTTGCATACTTAGAACCTCATTTCTTGTATGGGTATTGAATCTTGTCACGGTAATATGATGATTACGTTACATATCTTAAAAGCTAAAAAAAAATTAAAAATAAAGAAGAAGTAGAAGAAGTATTAGTAAGGATGGGAAACGAACTAACTCATCTACCAAACAATTTCCTCCCGATTTGAATAGCCTACCAAAAGCACAAGGCAGAGGCAGCCACATTTCTAAAGTCTCACCTAACTTCCCACCAACCAGGCTCGATGGAAATGACTTCGCCTCTCTTTTTCTTCTCCCACATTTATGATTTTATTACATTTTATCTCTCTCTCTCTCTCTCGTTCGGTCTCCACCAACTCAATCAACTATATGAAACAGTAGACATACTGTGGATTAGTTGGCTAGCCCACAGATTAACCCTTTTAATCCTTTTAGAACCCAAAGAAAGTAAGCCCATTATTTTCTCTATCTTTGACGTTGTCGCATTTGTACTTCTTTGTTTATAATAAGATATCTTGTCTCTTGGTCTGGTACAAACTTCAGATAGAGAGAGAGAGAGAGAGCTTAAACTGAAGCGAAGTAAAGCAAAATGGGTGGTGGTGGAAAGGTGTTCACTTTGGCTGAAGTCTCTGAGCACAACACCTCCAAAGATTGCTGGCTCATTATCAATGGCAAGGTCATCCTTTCTTTTATTTTTCTCATTCTGAGGTCCTGATCTGCTTGTTTAATGCCAAAGTTATTGCCGTTGCATGTTTTTAACATGTTGGGTGCTTTCAAGCATGCACATTTTAGTGCTTTATTTGTTTGTTTGTATTTGATCTATAGACCCATTTATGATTTTTGGAGTTCTTCAATATGGTTGAACTGATCAGTGCGCTATGTTCTAAACACTTCGCTGTCTTATGGTGTCCTTTTTGGCGTTTAATCTTCTGATCCATGTGGATTTTAGTTGTTTTTTTGGCGATTGAAACTAAGCTGTTCTATTTAAATCTTTTTAGCCAGCTTGAAACATTGGTTTGCATGTTTTAAGTAACATATGTTTTCAGATTTAAATCACAGCCTCTCAAAAGTATGATGCAAGGGGTCACATCGTTGTGCTTTATCCAGTGAGTTGTGGTAGTGTATCATTTTGAGAACTTTTAGATTATCAGGGATTTGGATTGAATCGGTGTCTCTCTGTGTATCGGACATCAGGACTTCAAATATTTTTGGAATAAGTTGCAGACCTCTACAGCTGACTAGGAGGACCTATCAAACTTTGAACCTTTGTACCTCACAATTAGATCAGAAGCAGCAATTGTTTGAGATATGCCAAAATAAAACGAAGAATTCAGGTTAAAGTCTAAGAGGTTGATACTTAAGAGAATGCAGCCTTAGTTGGATGCAGATTAAGAATTTGAGGTATTTCAATTGTTCGATGATTAGGTTTAGGATTCACAATGAAGAAGTTACATCACCTGTTATTAGTCATAGCTAACCACATAGTAGTTCACAAGGATTCTGAAGAACTAAGTTAAGCGATGCATACTCAAATGCACTGAAGTCCTATGTCAGATTAGGTAACTGATGATTTTTGGTAAAAACATATTGGAGCTTGATTACTTAATCTCCTTGATGTTAACTGAATAAATGGGGAAGAGCTTTTCTTTGTTTTCTAATATGTTGCCTTTGTGGTTGGTCTGATTTTTCAAAGGATATAATGCGGAATAACTATAAATTCTCATGTGAATAATCGGCCATTAGTTTTATTGAATGGGAAAACTCTGTTTTTATTTCCAGTTTATTAAGTGTTGGTGATTTTGACTTTGGAGTTCTTATTTTCAGTAACCATGCCTGCCCTTTCCTAAAGAGTGAATGGCTTGCCATGTTTTCATCTATATTCAAGTTAACTGTATAAAATCAAATGCGATTATCTTTCTAGTTCTAGTGCTTTAATTACGAAACATTCCAACTCCAATAGAAGCCTAATTTAGATTCTTGCAACTTTTATACCACCAATAAAAGTAATTGCTGTTATGATTGCAAACCTGAGCAGGGGTTTAGCAATCTTGCAGGAAAACTGGACCCCTTATATGCTGCAACCAAATATAAATATTACAAACATTCGTATCATAATTTGTATGCGATAGATTGCAAGTTTAGTTTTTGAAGATTTTAAAGAATACAATTTCTAAAAATATATAGTTCTTAATTTTGGTGTCTGTCGCCATTTCTTGAAACAGGTTTATGATGTGACAAAATTTTTGGAAGACCACCCCGGTGGTGATGAAGTTTTATTATCAGCAACAGGTACTGATTCGGAGTCTGTTTTTCTAAGGATTTCTTTACAGCTTTATTTCTGCTTTCTAATTATGTAGGCTACCAGGAACTTGATTGTTGATATGCTAACTTGTATGCTTTACAGGGAAGGATGCCACTGATGATTTTGAGGATGTGGGTCACAGCGACAGTGCCAGAGACATGGTGCATCAATACTATGTTGGAGAGATTGATGTCTCAACTATCCCAAAGAAGACCAAATATAAGCCTCCAAAGCAGCCTCACTATAATCAGGACAAGACATCTGAGTTCATCATCAAGCTTCTTCAATTCTTAGTTCCCATTGCCATCTTGGGTTTGGCCGTTGGTATCCGCATCTACACCAAATCATCTTAAAGACACTCTACATTGTATTTTGATGATAGAAAACTTCTGTCCAAATTATGCAGATCACCGAAGACCGGTTGTCCCCTCTCCCTGAGTTGTTGTTGTTGCTGCAAGTAGTTGTGTAGTGATATTTATGCTTGCCAGATAATTCAGAAACACTTTTATTTCTATTAAATGCAGAATGAGAAGCTTGAAAGTAACGTTTCTCTGCTAGCACAATCTTAAGAAAGGAGAATTATGATGCATTACTCTTCCATTTTCGTTGACACTAAACCTTGTGATGATTGTTACCTCTAAAAAGGAAGTAGAAAAACTGGAAATCCCTTCTTTCCTAGGAAGAAATAAAAGGGAAAAAGCTGGTCTGCCCCCCTGCCTGCTTTGAAAAACTTGGCATAATAAACTAACTCTGCCCCTCTTTTAATTGTGGAACGGTGTAGTTCTAAAGTATTCAACTCACCGAGAGGAGACAGAAAGAGGAAAGTTAAGCATTGTCATTAATCCAGCCAAAACAAAGATTTGTAAAGTAACGAATCCATCAAGGTTTTTGTCATGTCATGGTAATTATTTGACAGCTATGTGCTTGAACAAAGTTGTCAAGTTGATAATGAATCAAGAACAAAGGGCAAGAGCCTAGTTTGGGTGTAGTTTTGGGCCCCATGATATATCTAGACTCACGAATCTCTTTGGACTAATAAAAGTGGCCCCAGCCACCAGTCAAGAACTTATGGGCCAAGCATTTGCTTGCTTTGCTCCAGCCTTTGGTTCAGGCAATCAATCATCACACAATTTACGAATGCCACCAGCATCCTTGAAAAGGAAAGGAGTAAAGAAAAAGACACGGTGAAGTGGGAATTCTGGAAGGCGGACCCAAATAAAAAAAAATGCAAGGAGATGAATCCGTCTGTTTGTGTAATTCTTCTGATTAAGACAAAGCATTTTTACTTGGGCGTGGTCCTTGAGGGAAACTTGGGATCCAAAGATTCCAAACCAAGAATATGCTGAAGAAGCCTTGATGCTTTTGTTGCCTAGTGATCTAAGAATCTACCCCCAATCTTTAAAAATCAAAGTAATTTGAATTTGGAACTTGGAACTTCTGAAGATTGTTTAAATGCATGTAAAAAAAAATGTTTTAGCATTAATTTTTAGGTCTTCTATTAATTTCTTATTTGATTACTTTATTCCCACGCTAAAGCTTCCCACCATTCTAGCTTGTTTAATGTTTCCCCACAAGTTAAGCTTCCCACCAATTCAAAACTCGGCTAATTTTCATATTTTGATTTGATTTGCTTTGATGGAAACGGTGAAACATGTTCCAATCAGTTTCTGACAGTTTCCCGGTTTTTTCTTTTTTTAACTGTCTGGAAACTGTTTTCACTTTTGACCACCAAAGACAGTAAGTGCTACTTTCTAGTTGTTCAATTTGAAAACTAGAAGACAGAAAGATCTATGGAAGCCAAAAAAAACATCCTTGAGCTGTTCTATTTTATCTCTTTTCGATACTTCAATTAATTCTGTCAATTATGCATTGTTTATTTTGTAATTTTAGGATTCCACCAGCATGCAGATCGCCCCATATTCCCATTCAGGATTCTGCCATTCTCAACTTCATCATGAAAAAGATTTTCTTCGTTTTTTTTCTATTGATTTGGCACTAAATAACAGAAAGGGATCTGTTAAGAGAATCTAATGCCTGCCAGCAAATAAAATATAACCATCCAGACAAAAAAAATTCACTAGAAGACAATGTTTAAGCAATTGGGAAGATCAAGATTAACCCAATTTATGTAGTGATCAGCCTGCCAATAGCTAAACAGATCTCATTTCCCTCTTTTTCCCCTTCCAAAAGCCTGTAATGACTTCATCTTCATTTACTTTCTGACGGTTGAAAAGCATCAGATAAATGTCATAATGAGTACAAAAAGTTATTTGAGGACCACACTTGCGAAAATGGCAGGTTTTCCCGATGGCACATGCAACATTTTTGTATTAAATTGGAACAGAGGCTTCGTGAAAGCTACCTTCAATCCCTCTGTAAGCCCTAAGGGACAGTGCTGAGTTTCTTGAGTACTGTTGGTTACAGTTAACAGTTACATGCAAATGTCCAAAAATCAAATGACTCGACACCCCCAAAAGCCTCCTCCTCTAGGAACAGTAAAGATCCAAAATCCTTAACAAATTTAGGTCAACTTGTCTCTCCCTATTCAACCAGAAGCATCACCACCACAAATTTCATTTTCTTTTCCTCCTAACCTAAGATTCAAAAGAGAAAAACAGAGTGTGGGGCCATTGCGGTTAATGGAAGTACCATTTCTACCCTTGTCTGCAGTAACTTTGAGGGGTTGCCGTCTTCAGTTTCCCAAAAAAAGTGTGACCTCATCGAATTTTGGATACATTGATAATTTGATATAACAGTCAAAGGCATTTATCACATGTAGGAGGGGCAGTTTTTTTTGTAATGGTCTTCCACTGGTAAAACAAACAATCAATGTCTGGTAAGAAAGTTTTTTTTTTTAATACAGATTTTGAAAGCAATGAAAATTGTTTTCATTGGGAATTGAAGATTTCTCAGTTTCATCCAATTGCAGCATTAGAGCAACAACACCCACCTCCACTATAACCACCAGGCAGGCAAGCACGCAGGGACCATCATTTTTCAATAAAAAAATCCTTATCATTAGTGGGGTGAAACTAGATTCCATCAGATAATATGAGAAAGAGAAAAGACTTTGCACCATTTTTTGGACTTAAAAAGAGGAACTTTCACATTGCTTAATCAGACAAACTAGGGAATCTAACATTCCAAATTCAGACTCGAAAAGCCCAGATTGTGAAAATTCCCTAGCACCAGCAGAGAAGAACAGAACAAAGAAAACAAGGAAAGGAAATTTGGCTACCAACTTTATACCTTACATGCCAAATCAATATCAGAGGCAAAACAAATGTCAAGTTCTTAATGTTGTTCTTTCATTGCCTGAACAAAGATGACATTGGTTTTTGTTTCATCCACGGCAAGTCCATTTTCTTGACTTTAAAACAATCTCAAAGATGAAAATATTTATATTTAGCAGGTGCATTTCTGCAAAAGCCAATAGAACATCTCTTTCCACTTGTCCTGTCATTCCACTAAGCAGGGAAAAGCAGAGCAAACAAGAAAAGATTAAAATTCGTACACATTACAAGTTTCAATCATGTAATCCTTATCCGCCATTACAGCTTCTCTGACCCTGTAGATAATTTACAAGTCTCAGCTTCTCAGAGACATTAACGTTTCAGAAGTTAAAGTGCAGTGTGGACAGGATAAAGAAGACAAGATTCTTCCATATTATACATTACACCACCAAGAAGAAAAGCTACCCCACCACTACCTGAAACACCACCAACCATCTCTCACATGAGGTTAAAAGGAAAGAGTCGGTCGGTTCATGACTCAAAAGAAACAATATCATCTCTCTCAGTCTCAGATCACAGTGACGGGCCGCATTATCATATTATCATCTATTATTAGTTCATGAAATGATCAAAGTTCCATTGTCTCACATAGAGATGAAAAAAAAGGCCAAAAGTGAACCGTGTGAGGATCATAAATGACAAAGCAAAAGACAAAACATAAGAGGAGGAAAGGGATCACGTTTATTCCAAAGAGGTTTTTTCGAAGTTCCATCAGTACAAGTATAGACAAACAAGGGGAGGAAAATACAGTAAGAAAGAAAAAGAGAACCTAGTAAATTCTGTACCAGATCAACCGACCTAATTGACTAACCCTAAAGTCCCTAAACTCTAAGTACCTACACCCTCTTTCCCTTCCCTTCTCAGATGATCTGTTAGACAAAGGACTTTTGATTTATATTTTTTGTGTAACTCGTTACCTCTGTTATGTTACAGACCATTAGTCTACACAAATTTTTTTTTTAAGAGCCCTACTTCTTTCTTTACAAGTAAAATAAGGGTGATGGAATAAATAAGGGTGATGGAAAATGGAAATAACACCATCACCTTTACAACTAAGACTAATTCCTGCTAGCTGAGAAAACCTAAATTTAAGATCAACTGAGAAATTGGCAGGAATATAACTCCTGATGGAACACTACTGTTGTCTAGGGGTCCACTTTCTCCCATTCATAACGTCCCGGGAGCGGCTTATCATTCACAGGATCAAAGTTGTACCTACAGATAAGCCCACATCTTTTATCAGATCTTGGCCACAATAGTACTACCAAAGGGTTATGCAAAAATTTCAAACAACCATAAAAGTTAGAAGCAGGGAGAAATAAATATAGTATACTTCTCTATGAATTGTCTTTGCTGCTCTTCTTCTGCAACCGCAAAGAACTCATCCATTTCATGGGCTGTTGGGATGTGTCGCTGCGTTGAATTAAGTACTCTCTGGTTAGTTTCTGCTGAGCTGGTAGGCCTAGTCGTAGAACCAGGGGTTCTTATACTTTCTGGGTCCCTTATCAAGCTGCAAGGAGTTGATTCCCTAGTGCTCCTGCACAGAAACAATTGTTACTATTAGTTAATGAAAAGTAACAGAATCTAAAGTTAAACATTCAGTTCTAGGAAGGCAATAAAAACATTAACTATTCTTTTCTGCTTTACATCTAAGCACCCCCAAAGATTGCATGGAGAACCAGACAGTACCAATCATTTGAAGAATAACAACTGATGATGCTAAAAGTGTTAAGAGTTCCTCGGTGTACAATAAAAAGGGAAAACTCTCTTTATGAATGTCCAGACATAGAAGTCACTGCAATTCTTGGAGGAGGGGGAGCAATAAATGAAAAAAAAAAAAAAGCCGATGCTTTCATTTTGACTCCACAAATCAATGGAGTTCGATATACACATTACATCACCAAAGAGTTGTACAACAATTTCTGCAAGGACAAATTTAGCTGACAGAGACCCTTCTGATAGTTAGAGGAGGGATTACAACTGAAAACATAGATGAGATTTATCATTCTAATTTCACTCAACCAAGCAAAACTAAAAAAAAAAAAAAAAAGGAAAAAACAGACAACATCAAGTATACATATAAATCAATAAAGCCAGATTTCTGATTGTTAGAATCTCCTGAAAATCAGATTGTCATACATTAACAAAATAAGCCTGGTCAGAATATACCATGCTCAAATCATGGAATAAGAAAAGAACTAGAGCCGTGTCCTCCCAAGAGATAAGCACAAGCAGTAGCATATTAATTCCCAAGAAAAAGAAAACGAAAACAAAATGATTCTATAATTTTTATCTTGAACCAGTCACGGTATCCACCAGAAGGAAAACAACAAAATCTTTGGTTTCTTTCTCTTAGAATAATGTAGCAGCATAAAGGCCTAGAAATACCTAAACAAAAGAACCTACTCTACAATATATTTATTAAGATGCCCACATAATTAAACAAACCCAAGCTTTAGAAGCACAAGTCATCAAATTCCAAGGAAAGAAGCAAGGGGCAAAAATAAATAATATTGGCAGAGTAAAAAGAAGTTAATAGAATGACAAGAAAAGGCTGATAATGATATGGCTTAATTTCAGAAACAATGGTTTCTGTCATGACAGAGCTACTTGCTACCACCAAAAAGAAAAAGATCAAAATTCAGAGATAACCAAAACTGTAAGAATCAATAATACTAGCTAACTTTTGCTTGTGACACTAATAAGGACATCAGCTGACTGATTTAATTTCTCTGCAGGGGAAGAGACTACAGAACCAGATGAAGAGATAAATTGCAAAAGTTTTCTAACAAGAAACAGCATTTCTCAGCAAATAATTCACGAGAATCATACATCATAAAGATTATTTCTAAAATTTCCTAGCACAAAAGAACTGCAAAAATTTTCCCAGCAGAAAGGCACGCAAAAACTAGGAAAAGGTGAACATAAAATTAAAACCCAAAGTTAAAAGGGATTTTCTTTCTGTATTTTATAAAGTTCAATCAGCCTCATAGGCCAAAAATATAGATGCATGATTTAGTAAAAATACAAGAAATGGATATCCAAATATTGAAAAACCTTCCTCACCATGGAACTCAAGAACTATCTGTTGAAGTAAAGGTTTCTACTTACGACTTTCTAGTCCTAAAGAACAATAAGAGAAAAGCACAACCTTTCAATGTATTTATATCAAAATTTTCTACCATCTCCAAATTAAAATACCAACAACCAAAATAAATTTTCCTTTGAAAAAAAAAATCTCACGTAACTTATTTAAAAACAAAAAAAAAAACAGAGAGAGAAGAGGGAAAAAGGTCACAACCAGAATTTAAACGGAAAAAGAGGCCAGGATATAACTAAAATCAATTGCAACTCCAACCCAAAAAATTTTATATATATATATATATAAAATCTAAATAACCCAGCAAACGAACTTCCAATACAGTGTATATATAATAATCAAAATGACCTTTTTTTAAGAAGGAAAAGCAAAGAACCAACCTTTCTCTAGCTTCAATGTCCAAAACATTTTCTCCAAAGGAAGCTTCAACACCACCCAAATCCTTGCCCTCATTGTTATTATTGCTACAGTTATTAGCATTATCATTTCCATTATTCTCTTGCACAATTTCTTCTCTTCCAACTTCACCGTCCTTTTTCTTTTCTGCCGCCGAACCAGAACCGCTACCCACCCGAACCCGGGAATTTGAATTGGGGCTAGGGTTTTGCGCACAGCTCTCCTTTTTACTCCCTTGTTGTTGTTGCTGCTGCTTCTGCCTCTTCGAATCATGGTGATGAACCACAATCGGCGGCTTCTCTAGCCGACGACTCCGCAGCTGGAGATAGGAACCATCTCCGGTAGCCGGAGCCGAAGCCGGAGAAGTCGAGGATTTCTGTAGCCGTTGAAGCGCAAGGGTTTTGGCTCTAGTTCGAACCCCGAGGGAAGACTGCGAGACATCCATTACGGCAACCTCCCCTGCCGTTTTGGCCTTCCTAATGTACTTTCCCATTTGGGTTTGAACTTGTGAAAGGGTTTTGGGTTTTGGAAGAAGGAGAAGCTTAAACTCCCGAGAGAGAGAGAGAGAGAGAGAGAGAGAGGGAAATGAGAGGAAATGAAAGGAAAAGGAGAAAAAAAGAGAGAAATCGGTGTTAGCAGTTGTTTGTTAAAGAGAGAGAAAGAGAGAGAAGAAAAAAAAGGTAGGGTTGGGGAAGGATGAGAAGGTCTCAGGTGACTCTGATTATTTACTGCTTCACTGTACTTTTAATTTCTCTTTTCAAATTTCTCGTGGTATTTCACACACTTATTTTCTTTGTTTTATTATCCTACAAAACCACGTATTATTTCTTTTTTTAAATAAATAAATTATTAGACAAATCCTCCTTGTTTTGTTAATTTATACTTCTATACTTATATTTTTTTTTTTTAATAACAAATACTATTTTAACCCCTCAAACCTTATATAATATAGTTTATTTATTTGACTGAATTATAATTTTGTGTTAAAGAAATTAATACTGTATAAAAATATCCTTTTTGACTTTTAAGTTAATAATTGATAATTTTAAAAGTTGAGTATTTTGTAATTTTGTCAAAAAAAAAATTTTAATACTTTTTATATTTATTAAAAATATTTAAATATGAGAATTTAACAATTTTTTTCTAAATCAATGTCTCAAAAATTATGCTGACTTTTTTTTTACTTTCTAATTTTCTTTTATTTTCTCTTATATATAAGTTTGTTAATTTTTTAAAATTTTATTTCATTATTATTTATGTAATTATAAATGAATACATCATATTAGTATTTTTTGTTTCTTTCTCAATAAATTAATCAAATCAAATTTTATATATATCCGCAGAGTTAGTGCAAGATAAATTACTAGTTCTATATCTAGTCAATCAAAATATAAATATTTATTAAAATTATAAAGTCAGCATATACTAATTTATTTTGTTTTTTTACAAGATCTTTTTTTCTGTTACACAAAATTGGTAACAATTCAAGTTTACTTTCCATATATGCAAAATAATTCAAATTCAATTTCCATTTATATTAGTTCATATTAGCCACATAATTTCAAATTCAAAAATGGAAATTTCGATTCTTCAAAAGAAAAAGGGAAATTTCAAAAATGGAAATTTAATATAAGCATGTTGTTGATAAGTTTTTATATATCTTTGTCATTTTCTAACTTTATTGTTATGTGTAAATTAGTTCAATTATTGTAATGAATTACTGATTTATGTTGATATTTAGACTTGATTAACATTAATTCAATTTTATACCAAAAAATAAGGTTTATACATGGCAATAAATTAAAATTTCATAATGATAACTTTTTATAAGGAAAATTGTCAATCCATTGATTAAAAAAAGGTTAAAAGTTGGTGAATTGCACATATTTAATTTTCTCTAAGTACTCATGAAACCATAATTATCCAATAAAACATAAAAATTTAAAAATATTAGGAAAAGAATTATAAGAATTATGGTTAAAATTTCTTATGTTTGTTATTGTTTTGTTATTTTTGGGTAAAATTTATTATATAAATCTTATAGTGAAAATTATTATCGTAATAACAAATTAGGAAGACCTAAAACTCATTATCTCACGAGATGAGGAGAGGAAAACAAGACAGTCATTGGATACCTTCTGTAAGTGGCCACGTGGAAAGGGC
Source organism: Microcos paniculata (assembly GCA_030664755.1). Lineage (NCBI taxonomy): Eukaryota > Viridiplantae > Streptophyta > Magnoliopsida > Malvales > Malvaceae > Microcos > Microcos paniculata. The sequence goes on along the minus strand of CP131462.1, from coordinate 5,761,539 downwards.
ATTTCGATTTTCATTTTTCTCTTGTCCAAATACTAGTATTTATTAGCAGGAATAATTTTTCCATTTTTTCTTCACAAGGATAAAGATCAAACAAGCCCACGACCTACGAGAGGAGCGTTAGAGCACGCGCATGATGACTTCGTTTTGAAATCTGGCATCCCTTCTTGAGAAGTTGAGAGAATCATGACAAGTATCAACTGGGGCATGGAAAGCGTGTGAGAAGTGTCAAAAAAAGGGCCTTTTCTCCCCTAATTTTTTAGAACCAATCTCTTTTCTTTTCTTTTTGAAATAATTTTTTTTGTGAGAAATTAATTTATTTATTTTTAAAAATGTTTTTTTCTCCCTTAAATAAAATTACCCAACTTTTTTCAAAGTTGGGTCTCTAATTTGAGAGTGATTGCTATTATTCTCTCTTTGGTTTGTTGCATATGTTTGGGAGAGGAGAAAAAGGAAAATTAGAGAAAGCACCTCCTACATGAAAGTTGAATGTAGCTAGCTCCCATTCTTGAGAGGATGTAAATATAAATATAAATTTAAATATACAGTTTTTAGTTTTTACCTGGATATAAATATAAATATAAATATAAATTTAATTTCTTAAAAATATAATTATTGAGAGGATTTTACTTTTTAAACTCCTGACTCAAAAATAATAAAATTTGATAATATCTTTAATTAAATAAAAAACAAAAAATTAAATATAGGTAACTAAATAGCTTTTACGAGTTGATGCTAGATTTCAATTGATCTAAGCTTTTATACCTTGAATTTTCATTCAATTAATTGATTGATTGCTATGCTTGAAAGATCTTGATGCACCCAAAACATAGATTGATATAGTTCATATATATTTGAGTGCTTAAACTATTTTTTGATTTGACTCCATTAGCTTGCTAAATATTCACATCAATCAAAATATCAACTATGATTATTGTTATCAAGTTGCTACTGATTATCTCTATTGATTTTTTTTCTTGGGAACCCAACCCACCAAGATTATCACAGGGTGGGTTTTCACTTTTTGTTCTTAAACTCATTTTCTTCTCCATTTCATTCCAAAATTAGAACAATGATATACATGTTCATGAAGCTGCTTCTGTTATGAACCAAGCTCATTTGCATGCATGTTCCACTTTAGCTTTTATTACGACATAATCATAAACTTGACTTTTGGTGCTCTCATGATTTTATGAGATGTTGATGGGTTTCTTGTTACAGCTTTTATTCTACCTAAATTAATGTTTTTAAAGACATAATTTAATGAAAATTTTCCTTTTTCTACCCATTTCCCTGCCGATCATTCCTTCTTTATTAGGTTTGTTCTTCTTGCTGGCCCATTTATAAAATCAGACTAGCTAATTATTTTGACCCACCGCGCCAATCGTTTTCACAGCAATGTTTCTAACCCAAGGAGATCGTGTATTAATTAGTTAGCAAAAATAAGGAGGAAAGAAAAGTGGAAAAAGGGTTACGTAAAGCATACTACTGCAAACTAATAAATTCCATTGTTTTTTCAAAGTTGTACGTCTAATTTTGCATCTTATCGCGTTAAGTATAGTACTTAATTAATTAAGTTGATTTAAGAATTGGTTTGTTAGTTATATCTATAGGAAGAAAACGAAGGAAACAAACAAGGAACTGAATAATGAAACTTTGGAATTTCATCAATTCGTAGCTGACTTGCAATAGAAAGAATTTCATCGAAAGAAAGAACTTCTGTTTTCTTTTAATCAAACAGTTTATAGCCTATAAATTCAAAGAAAGCACGTGAAGTCCATTGATTCCATGCGCATTTATTCTCCATGTATAGTAAAAAGAAGTAGCCCGCCCCTTCTGTGTCAAGTTTTAAATAGGAGCTTCTTTTCTTTTTTTTTTCTTTTTCAATATAAATCCACTGGTATCATATCCGATAACCACATTGAATCTTTAATTTGGAATCGAATCGAATCCTAAATGGGAAATCTCTCATAAATATATTATTTTCTTCATTTATAAGATCAGAATACAACAACCTTATTTAAAAGACAACGAGATCTTTTACTAGAAATCTGAATCGAATTACAAGCATTGGTAGGAGCTTCTTTGATTAAATGAAATACATTGATTTACATTAAAATGCACGATCCAATATCTTTAACCATAATTAACCACCAACTGGGTCACAAGTAACTACGCTTTGATCGTCAACTTTAGCAGTTCACTCAAAAACTTCAAACTTGCAAGTTGTCGTGATCCATGTAGGCATTAACTGTAGAAATTAAAGGCTGGCATTACCACTAGGTAAAGACAACTCAAGATTTTCCATCCTTGACTTCGTCGACCGCAAATTAATTCATATAGAATACATTCAATTTTCCTTCTTAGGAATTCTCTTGACGAAATATGACACGATGACTTCAAAAGCAAGTTCCTTCCATGCATGGCCATGGCCAGGCCTCTGGCCTTTCCAACCCTACATAGCTTTCTTTCTCATGGGAGGCTAATTACCGTCGTCAAGGTCAAAGCAGTTGCTTGGCGGGCAAGGTAACTAAACTTCTCCGAAAGCCCTTCTTCTACTGCCAAAAGGACCAACAATACGGTCAGTCCAGCTCTCCATCAACAAAAGCCTTATGCCCATTTTGAAATGAACCAATTGGCACGATTTAGAACTTATGGGTACAAAATATCACCAGTGATATTATTCCATGAAAGAAATTAAACTAGTAATCACAGTTTAAAAAAAATTGAAAAATGAATAACTATGTCTATGCTTTAATTTTTCCCGCCAAAATAAGAGGGAGTGAAGTTAGTAGGGCCTACTTCCCACTAATTCCCAATTAGAACAACCCTAATCTTCTTTCTTTTTTGACAAAAACAACCACAAAAGAATCGTTTTAGGGAATTAGGTTCTACAAATCCTAGGTCCTCCACTCCTCCTAGACCTTTGTTGATTTATCTTAGTAGAAACTGAAAGAAAAAAAAGAAACTGATAGGTAAATAAAGTTAATTAATACTGTTTGACATGATGGTTAATATAATATGTTAAGTATGGATGTACCATTTAATATTTTTCTATGTTAAAACTAATATATCAATCACTCTAATCACAATGACATTAGCCTGAATTACTCTTTAACTCTTTGATAAAAATGTAAACTTTATAAATTTTTAATTTTTTATAGAAAAATTTTTTTGGCCGGAAGAAATAGTTACTTTATTTTTGTTATTTTTATTTCAAAACGTGTGATTTAGAAGAAAATAAAAATTCAATCCACAAATGATGGTGCTTCCCTCGCTTTCACGGGATTCTGTCCCCACCAAACTCCCAAAATCTATTTTCCACGCGCTACTTTCTACTTCCTTGTTTTATATATATTTTTTCATTTTACTTCTCAATTATATATATCTATTTTTATATATATATACCTAAATTTAAAGCCTCCAACACTATGACAACAAGGACCGCTAATTGCTGCACGCCATCTAACGGCGCGTTGATTCCAAATTCGAGATACTTAAACCATTATGCGTTGAATACTAGTTTAAGGTTTCCACATTTCAGTTCTCAATCACTCTCCATTGGATGGGTTCGTTAAAAACTCCAAAAACAATTAGAAAAATAAAAGGGGAATAGTGAAGTTTCTATGCACTTCAAATCAAACTGCCAAATAATTGTTTGGGCATTCTTAAGATCCAACATATCGTCTTTAGACATATTGAATTTAGTCGAGTCAATATAGTACTATTATACTTAATCTTAATTTAATTTCTTATTATTTGTATATTCATAAACAAAAAATTTACCCCCACTTTAAAAGAGATTTTACTTGTATGTTATACCAATTTTTTATTTTCCTGACAAAAGATTATAATATATACGATTCTTTATTACTTAATTAAAAAATGATAATTTTTTTAACAAATCATGTAATTCTTAAAAAAAATGTCAAAATCTCTTATAAAAGTTAGTTTATCAAGATTTTGAGACTAATTAATTGTATTATTAACCTTATGGAGTGTGCTTGGCTATATTCTCTTCAAGGAGAAAAATCTACTAACTTGTGGTTATTAAAGGAAATTAGTTAGGCATTTCAACACAAGTAACCACATTATTTCATGCTATAATGGTATCATGCATAAGGTACAAAAAACAATCTAAAGTCGTCTCTTGTAGTCAAACAAGTAGAAAACAGGAAAAAAAAAAGGGGAATTCCCATGTTGAACCAGCTATGGCATTAGTCAAAACAGGGTGATTAAAATAAGTTAATGGCCAAATAAAAATAGTAAGTCGAGCGTGCACGGCACGCGTAGCGTTGGAGTATTGCTGCTCTTAGATGTTAGAACCAAATAATCGGGCGGGAAAGGGAATCCAATGCTTCCATCCGAGTTTTTCAGCTTTGAAAATCGGAGACTAAAACGGCGTCGTGTATGATGATTCCGTGCAGCCATAGCCCACAGTGCCATGGTGTCATATCTAGATGACTAGATTCCAACAAACACATCAATATATCAATACATCAATACATATATATATATATATATACACATCTATATTTCTATACTTATTATCTATAAATGTAATCTTCATCTATTAATGGTGGACAATTGAAAAATTGAGACCATGATTGAATCTCACCGCTTGATCGAGTGGCAACAAACAGGCTAGAGTGTTCACCAGGGCACTCCTGCCATCCCCCTCCCCCAAAGAACCCCCTTCAAAAAAAAAAATTTGGGACCATGATTTAATGACATTCTAATTTAGGATAATTAGGGTATTATCAATTTTATAGGGGTTTTTTGGGAAATAAAAAGGATACTTACATTAAACCATTTTGGGTTTGGGCTTTATTTATTTATTTTTTAGGCGTTTGGAAGGTTTATCTTTATACAATAATAATTTTTTATATTTTATATTTGTTTTATATTATATATATCTTTGTTTCATTTTGATTTGATATTGTTATTTAATATTTAACTATCAAAGTTGAAGATAGAGGTAATATTAAGAAATTTAAATCACTTTCATAATTATAAATGGTAAGTTTTATTAAATTTTAAGAATTGGTAAATAATCTATTAATTTACATTTTAAAAATTATTATTTACATTAATAACAAATAAAAATTATTCCTATGTAAATATTGGGAGACATTTGCTATCAATAATGTCAAATTTATATCATTAATACTTGATTTAAGATGTAATTTTTCTTTTATTATTATTTTTAATTAATACTAAAAACTATAAAATTTTAAATATGTTTTTTATTTTTAATTTTAATTTAAAAATAAAAAAATGACCTCGAGACAAAGCCCGAACAACTTTATTTTACTTTCAGGTTTGCAGATTAACAACATTAAATGTGAAATCATCTCATCCGACATTCCAGATAATACACTCTCAAAGATAATTGTTGCTACAGGATTCAAAGTTGGGAAACTCCCAATCAGATACTTGGGAGTTCTGCTCATCACCAAGATGCTTTCAGCAAGAGATTGCGAACCTTTAATGGGGAAAAATTACTTAATGCATTAATAGCTAGACGACAAAACACCTCTCATTTGCTGGTAGATTGCAATTAATTCAATCAATCTTAACTAGTATGTTCAGTTTCTGGTGTTCTCATTTCATTCTCTTTTAGCATATCATAAAATCCGTTACACAATTGTGTTCTGCTTTTTTTGGAAATGAACTACTGGTAAAGCTACAGGAGCTAGAGTCAAATGGGAAGAAGTTTGCAAGCCAAGAGCAAAAGGAGGGTTGGGTCTAAAACTTGCTCACTAGATAGAGGAAGCCTAAAGTGGAATGGCATAGGATTGTCCGGTTCACTCATAATGTCCCTAAACACTCAATTATAACTTAGATGGCAATACATGATAGACTGCTCACAAAGATCAGATTGAAGAATTGTAACATTCATATTTCAGATGACAAATGTCTGTTATGTGGCTTCAAGAGGAAGCTAGAGATCACACTTTCTTCTTTTGTGGAATTTCAAAAGAAATCTGAGTGCGTGTAATGTGTGGTCTACATACAAACCCAAGGAGTTAGCAGCATGTAGTACAATGGTGTGGAGAAATCTCAAAGGAAAATCACTGTTGTCTCTCACATGCAGGTAGTCTAGGGAGCAACAATCTATTTTGTCTGGATGGAGAGAAATATAAGATTCTTTGGAGGAGCTCCAAAATCTCCTTCTTTAGTTCTTATGGAGGTTGTGGCCAATATGAAGGGCAAATTACAAGGATTACGCTGAACATTGCAAGGGATCCAATTAATGAGACACTTTATTGGGGACTTAGGGATAATTTGTTCACTTAGGTGTTAAGTTGTTCTATTTATTAACTTTCATAGCTCTTCTTTTTAGATTGACAATCAACATCTTATAACTTTGTAAAACTGTAGTAGCTTTGCTACTTTTTGAGAATAAAATTTTAACATTTTATCAAAAAGAAAAAAAAAAAAGCCCGAACAACTTCTATTTTAGTACTAATATATATATAGTATAGTAATATAAAAGTTCAACCTCCCCCCACCACCACAACAAATGAAGTACAGCTGAAAAATCAAATACATAATTGGTTGACAAGTGTCCTTAATATAGGAAAAGTACTGGGGCATTATTAACTAGACAAGACAAGCAACGAAGCATGAACTTAAGCTGGTCTTTTGTTTAGTTTTGCCGATTCTATTGGAATTGCTGTCTTTATGTTTTCATTTTTAAATAGTACTGTAACTATAAGGACGTTCTGTTTCCATAAACTATCTGAAGTTTATCCTAAGGGAAATGAAAAGATGTGCTGATCAACTCGCAAAATCCAGTATTACCCAGATAGACAACTAATTATAGGTGCTTAGCTAGCCCCCTGAGGTTTAAGTTACTTCTTTGCTGATGCTTACGGAGTTATGCATCCGGGGACTCGTTTCTGTTAAAGCAAACAGGCAATCTGTTGAACTCGAGGGGCATCTACCCAAGTTAATGAACCTTGTAGGGATGCTTCTTCCCATCTACCCAAGATTGGGTCATCGACGAAGCCATTAGAAAAGTTAATAACAAATGTTACTATAACACGAAGAAGGTGAAGGTTTATAGGCTGACGAAGAAGCACATCTATTCTTCCTGGAAAATGCTTACGCTTTTAGCTACTCTGCTGCTCTTGTTGCTCACGGCCTTGCAAACATTTTGCGGTGTTTATAGCTGTCCTAACTTATTCCACACGAACCCAGTCAAGCAAACATGAAATCATGCTTGCTTTTATTAGTTTTTTTTTTTTCCTTTTCCGTAGGTGACAAGGGATTAAACAAATTGTGATTGCCACCCCGGATAAAGTTCCAAAGTATTAATTTGATGATGTCCTTTTCTCAAGTATAATTAGGTTCTTTTTTTTTTTCCTTTAGGTTAATTTTCATTACAGATCAACTTTTTTTATTTTTTTAAAAGAACTGTAACAAAATGGTACCCTTAATGTCCTCGAATTCAACGGCAATTACCAGTTGTGGAGCCAGTAAAAAGTTCTTTCTAGTTATTTATAGTTACAAGCTCTGGATTTAAATTAGTCAATGGTAATGAGTGGACGATCCTATTACATTCAATACTCAATAGCCAAGAAAAATATAAACACAAAGAAGAAATCAAAGCTACCAAGAAGAGAAAAATAATTGAATTTTGGTTTTAATTGATTCAAATTTGCAATGCCTTAATTTACCCTTTCTCCAGGACTGTGTTCTCCGGGGTGTATAAAATCCAACAATTCCAAATCTATAAATTTTTAGGCTCTGTTTGGTACATGGAAAATTTTAAGGAAAATAAAATACTTAGGAAAATTTGAAGGATACGGAAATGAATGGAGAAAATTCAAAATCCTTACTTTGTTTGGTGTGATGGAAAATATCAAGGAAAATAGTAAAAAAAATATTTTCTCATGTATGTATGGTTCATGGGAGATATTGAGGAAAGGAAAATATGAGAAAATGCAACTTTTTTTAATTTTTAACTTTTAGAAGCTATTATAAGAACAAAAAAATCAGAGTGAGCCAACCGATCAACTCAAATATTTAAAGCTCTCAAACTGGATTCTATATACAAGGACCTACTTTGGTATGTAATCTTTAATCCAACATGCATGAACTTGGGAACTTCAAAAACTGAAATAGTCACAGCTCTTCGGTATAGTTTCTAGCTTAGCTACATCTTGGCTTAGCCAATGCAAAATGCTGTTGAGACCAAGGTTCTTCATCAACTTGAACAAGGAATGCTGCAAAGAGCTGTACCTTAGTCGACTGTCCATGTGCAAGTCTTCCAGCATGAAAAAAGCCCCACCTGTTTTAACACAAAGAGGCAATCAGAAACATTTTCAACACCAAGATAATGTTTTAATAGCTTCAAGCAAAAACCGTTCCCTACATTTTAATAATGTCTAACATGTCAAGCTTGTTAGTCCTCTATATAATCTAGCATCATGAAAGATACAGATATGCAATAAGCATTTCTCCCATAATCTCAGGGCCTTCTATTTGAAAGTATATAATACCTGTAATGCACAGCAGACAACCTTCAACCCCGCTATTTCACCACTACAAACTTGCTCCATATATTTGAGTAGAATATATATCCTATTTTCAGACATGGTGAAGCAAAACAGAGATTCAATTATTACGTAGCAACCAATTCTCTAATAAGTACCACCTTGTCATGTGGTCCCCAAAAGGCCAAACCACCCATAACAACAACGTAAAAAGGTTTCTTAAACAAAGAAAGAGAGGTATACAAGGCCAGCCTAATGATCAACTATCCAGTTGCTTATTCTTAACCATCTTTTAGCATCAATTCTTGGAGAAAATGCAGAATTAAACATCAAAGAATGCTCAGTAGTTATAATCAAAACCCACTTACGAAATTATCAAAATTCCAGTTTCAAAACTTGCTATACAAACCCAATTGTAAGCTACTCAAACCATAAAAAGCATAGGATTCAGGAGCACTTAAAAGTTCAGCTTTTTGCAATTTCAATAGTGCATTTCTTGACTGGACAACGACCAAAAATTTAGCCTGACAAGCCTCCTTGCTTCTCACACAATGCAACAAAAACCCACACAGTTGCCCAATAAACCTTCTTGGTTAATTTGAATTTTGATTCTTTTTTTGGGTCTTTTACATTTTCTTAGTCCACTATAGATGTCATCACACCGTAATTAGATGAAACTGGTAAAAGTTTTCCATAGAACTGATTTACATAGCATAATGCATCATAATTTGTAGATATTGATCAGAATATATGCTTCAAAAGAACATGTAAACCTGAAGAGCTTCAATCTAAAGCCTAAATATAATTATCAGGAATGAGTCCTACTGAAACTGAGTAAAGTTCGATCACGCTGAAACCAATCTGTCATACCAATATTGGTGGGGAAGATTCGGTGATGACCTTGGGCTGAGAGCAAGGCCGAAAGGTAGTTGATCGGAGAAGGAAGTGTGGTCACGACGGCCATGGTGGTTGGTTTGCTGCAATTGCAAGTGGACTATTAGTAGCTTTGTCGCCGGAGGAAGCCACAGGTCCGATGGGACAGAGAGAAGGAAAAGACGATAAATTTTCCACCATTTTCTACTGTTTTCCCCAATTTTTTGTAAGGAAATTGGGGGAAAATTTTTGTTCTATACTTTACCCTTCATTTTCCTTATTTTATTTTTCCCCCACATTTTCCCTACTAACCAAACAACCTAAATTAAAATCCAAGATTTTGCTTTCCTTTCCCTAGTATTTTCCCTAGTACCAAACTAAACCTTAAACAAAATCTGTTTTTTTTTTCTTTTTGTCTTTTTGCTCCTAGACTAAGTGGTATGTACAATAATAATAGTATTTCGTACTGTCAACGGTTCAAACCCTGCAATGTAGATGAGCAGCTTATGTTCTAACCATCAAGGCTAAGGGCGTCACTCGAAATCTGTTAATTTTTAAAAGGAAAAAAATTACTTTAAAAGGGATTCAAATTCTATGATATTCTTTAGAGAGTATGGGCCTTAATGAAAAGCTATATATAGCCCATAAAAAAAAAGGGCAAAAAAATTAACAGGATTCGATAAATAGTTATAAAGTCTCTTGGATTTGAACTTCTTTTTAGTTTTTGCCAGAAATTGAAGGGCTATGTAAGTAACTTCTCTTAAAATCAGAACGAACATCGCACTTGCCACTTGGAAAATCACTCTTCCAATTAGACCTACGACCTTGCCTATGGGCTTTGGTTTGAAGAAAAAGAATTAGGCCATATGAAAGGCCCAAAATATGAAAAAGCCTGTGGATTGAATTGTCCTTTCCGCTTCAAATATGAGTCATTTAACATCAGTCGGTGAAGACCAGTTCCCATTTGTTAGTTTCAAGTTGCAACAATCCGTGAAAACCAAGGTGACAATAGTTTCAGTGGATTGGCAGTGAACATAGTTGGCTTCAGTGGGCTTTGTGTCGGAGTCGGATACTGAATTTCTTTCATATTACTGATTGTTGATACTCGTGAACCAGTCTTCGGATATTTGATACATAGACAAGCATAATTTGGCAAAAAAATCACATTCCATGGTAGCATAAGTTGATATCCCAAGTGAGAATATAACAATACCTCCTTACAGAGAAGACGACATAGTCTTCGAGGATGCAGTTTTCAATCATCTACTTAGAGAGGAAACTTGGACAGCTGCTGGAAATGCACACAAAAGGCATATTTCATCAGTATTAGCACCAACTTATCTTCAATGCTGCCTACCCAGTGCATCAACAAGACTTGACAAGCATTAATAAATTTGCGAAAAAAGAGAAGTTCAAAACAAGTTCCTTTCCTCAAAAGACAAATTAAGAAGCAAAATTGAAACCGGCAAAGAATCACTATTATACTGCAAATTAAAAACCATAAACCAAACCAAGTTCGAAACCGAAAGCATGTATTCTTCTTAGAACATAAAGCATATGTCTAGTGTAGGTCGGTTTTCATACCTTCATACATGGAAAGAGAGGCTCGTCATATAGTAAGTTTTACACCTCTCTTGAAAGCAAGTGCAAACATTGTCAATTGCTCGCCAGACAGGAAACTGACCATCAATGGCTTTACTATTTTCGAAGTTTGAGTTCCCACTGGCTTAGAAGGCAAGAAACCAAAGCTGCTCATTGGGGACCGACAAGTATGAAAGGAGCGAGGTGCTGAGCCAAATATGGGGAATGTCCTTTGCTTTCCACTTAGCATACCGCTAATATCAATATGTTTTTTCTATGTCAAAAAGGATTGTAAGATTAAGGTCAGTCTAAATACCCAAACAGACTGGAAAATATCCAACCAATTGTAATCATTGCAGTTGATAGGAAAATTTTATCTGTAATATATTAAAGACAGAAGAAGTTACAAGGCTTAAATAACTCACCTCTGCAAGGGAAAACCTATGGGCTGGAAAGCACAACCGCAACGCAACATCTTTAACTGGAAATCTCTTACTGAGCTTACCAAGCTTTTCTGGGGACAAGCGGCACAAGTAAACATGTTTAGCCAACAATGTTCAGTAACATGTAACCACCCACTCTATCCCATACAGACAAAAGAAAGGGGGACACCAATAACAAAATGCTCATCCTTGTCTAATTTAAACATATACAAATGACTACTTACCTGCTTGTTCAGGTTCCAATTCCAGTTTGGTTGAGAAACTTGAGCGATTGCAGCAATACCATGCAAAAAGAAAACAACAAAAATTAATAAGAAATAGTTCCCAAAATAGTAAGAAACTTCTTTAAAAATAAACAATCAAGTAGATTGAAAATCAAAAGCAAATCAGGCAGGACAGAATGCAAAATACCATTTCATATCACTCAAATTTGAGTCTTGTCGCCTCAAACAAAAACCTTCCTCCCCGAACAAGTAAGCCACATCCCTTGCGACTTGCAGATTTGTGACTCTCGTCTAGAAAAATAAACAAGATGATCAACTTCATACTTGTTTTGGTTAAATTTCAAAAGTCAAGATGGCCATTTGGAACTGTTAAATTTTGAAGTACTAACAGGAAAGGTATGCCCTAAACGCTTCAGGTAACAACCAAATGCATAAAAAAACCCAACAAACCCAACAAACCCAACAGCAAAAGCGAAAAGTTAAAAGGGAAAAGTTTAGCATACAAGATACACATTCGATTGAAGATACTGGTCAATACGATAACCAGCCGTTTCAAACACCTCAAACAGCAGTCGTGCAGAGGACATTAGTTTATTCCTGGCCTTGCAAATTTGAACCAAATCACTACTTCGAAATGTTGCTATTGATATAGTCTCCTCGTAAATTGCAGATGACAACTCATGCATTAAACATTTGTGAAGCTCCACACTACCGTCTGAATAAGAAGCACCTTCACTATGAGTTGTTTTCCCAATCAACCTTTCACGAGCCACCATCAGCAGAACAGCCACTTCAACCAGTTTCCCTTCCTTCAAGCAAAGGCAACTGAATTCCCCAATGTTTTTGCTTTCAAGTGCAAGCAATCTAATACACTTCAATAATCCACCTTGCTATTCATTAGAGAAACCAAAAGGAAGGAACTTCAGAAACAGTTATTTCAACACACGCAGGACAATCATGAAGAAGTTTTAAGAGAGACAAACCAATTCTGGCAGGCATAATATAAAAATTAACTTGAAAATGGATTTTCTTGGGTTCCAGTCGTTTAGATATTCATGTTTCCTGCATTAAATTAGCAACACAAAACTAAAGAAAACTGAAACTAGAAGAAGGAACAGTCTGAAGCGCCTAACGTAGATATATACTATCATATGGCCACTGGAAATCAAATAAGTAAGATGATAAATAAATTTCACCGTAGTTTCTCAAGTTCAACACTTAATGATTGCGCTCTGTCATGAATACAACCCCGATCATGTGCCGCCATAGGAACAAGACAACGACTAAATTGTGCTGCGAGATTTTGAGAGCTATGCTTAAAACTTCGAGTGAGTGTCACATGCTGAAAAGCAAAATACATTCATCAAGGCCTTTGGTTTAATTAACAACAAGCAACACTTAATCAGTTTGAAGATCCAAAGCATGAAATTGGGTTGAAAAATGAAAATCATGAGCATTGTCCACTCGCTTAATGCAAAACATGAAGCAAATAACTGTAAGGAATTAATTTTGAGTATGAAACATGTTTCTGTAGCCAGAAATTTTAAAAATTTCCGGACAAATCTTTAGCAACTTCTTTTGTGACATGTTAGCGCAATCTTAAAAACTATTCCAAATACACAATAATTGTTTTATGGTCTTCATTGCCTTCGAGAGAAGAAAGAAGAAATAAAAACTGCAATAACAGATAAACTGCCTTACTCCAAACTTCAGACTTTCTGGTTTTCCACGCTTTATTGCTGGCGTTTTCATCTTTCTAGCAGCCTCTTCATGACGAAGCAGGTAACCTGGATTCATGCGGTATTGAAGAAATGTTTTGTCAACAGAGACTTAAATACAGGTTAAATAGTATCAAAAAAAGTAGTTCAGATCTTCCATGACCCAGGAGCACCTTAAAACCAAATTGATTAGTTTTTGATGTACACCATATATCTAAAACAGGTAATCAAGTTTTTGATGTGGCCTTCCATGTTTCCTGCAGCAAACCTGGCACAAACAGTCTTACAGACTTCTTAAGCAGGCCTTAACTATATGTTAGTGGTTCAGGTTCCATAACCCTAACCAGTGCTTCATTTCCAACTTACTTCTACACAAATTTTGCGTTCTATTCACTTGTTCTTTTCCTCTTTATGTTCCCATACTGAGTCCTTATTCTCATTAAATCTACATTCCCATGCCACTATCAATCAGATACATTTGGTAAGAGAGGTATGAAAAATTACCAACATGTTCCGTAGCATCGAAATGCCTTTTTCAACCACACGATAAACATAGTCACCCAGATGGTCACCAATGCAACAAAGACAAGGAAGAAAAATATCGGTTACTCATTCAATAAGTTCAGTTTGTGTTCAAGTGAATGGCAACCATGCCAAATTCTATGAACAACAAGAAAGAGAACCAAAAATAATACCATGAAAACTTGCAATTTCATTCCTCTCAAGCGTACTTAAATTATAATCTTCTTCCTTCACAGGAAACCCTGCATCAACCAGCATAGATGCAACTTCTTTGGCTACTTTTTGATCCAATACCTGTGACATGACTTGAAAGGAAACCGTGATGAGTTCGGTCAAATGGTATGTATGGCCAACGCTTCATTGAGCATAAAAAGCATTTTACAAAAATTAAAAAAAAAAAAGCTACATCTAATGAAAATAAACTACAATTTTATTTTTAAACATGAACCGACAAAAATACATGGAAGATTATAGAGACCAATTAACCAATTGGGTACCATCTGTATCAAATATGAAGCCAATGACAAAAAATTTGTTTGGCATACCTTCTGTGGAGACTCCTTGAGATATGTTTGGATTCTATCACCGACGCTTTCAAATATTTTAAGCAGCTGAAACATTGCCACCATCGAAGCCAGCCGATGCTCACACTTTCTAGCCAACTCATGGTTTCCAATGGCCATGGAACTCAATTCCAGATAATTTATTGTCATGATCTCTCGCATGATAAAGTTGCCAAAGGTCATCCTTCCTTCGTCGGCACAACCTAAGTTTTCAAACACAGAAGGTGACATAACCTTCTCACGAGCGACTATAAGTAAAGCAGCAAGCTCAACAACTTTTCCTTCAATAACATAGTGAGAGATTTCTTTCTCAACTTTCTCTGTCCTCTCAACAAGCAAACGAAGAACCTTGAGTCTACTTCTCTGTCATGATTAGTACCCAAAAAAACAAGTTTAATAAAAAAACTAAGCAAAATATGCAATATAATCAATTCAAAAAGCAGAACAAACCATTTCTGGTAGACAGTGTATGATAATCACACGGCAGAGATGTGCAGCAGGATTCCACTCATGCTCATCGAAATAATTGAGCTTTGTACTGCAGGAAAAACATAGAAATGAGCATGAAACTGGTGTGCTTGTGATAAGACAATGTGCATAAGCATGAGGAGGAAACAAATTCAAACTAATACTTGAACTCGTCAAGTGCGGCATTGAAAGGAAGCTTGTTATGGAAGTATGGGTGAATGTGACTGCTTGGGTCGAGGGAAGTGCTTCTGACATTAGGTTGAGCTCCATGACGAAGAAGTAAGCGAACCATTGATATGTCACCACCAGAACTTGCGGCATGCAGTGGGGTAAAATTTTCAGTATGATCACAGAGGGTGCCATGAATATCAAATGTATAATCAGTTTCTTCTTCAAGTAAGGCTTTGGCACATTTTATCGCGCCATAGTCACAGATAGTACGTGCAACTAAACGATCAACGGGGCCTTTTCGCTTGTAGGATTTCAAAAAGGAGAAAAAATTTATCTTTGTCATCCTCGGATGAGATATCTCTAAGTTGAAATTCAGGAGGTTCATAACCATCAGAGCCGTAGTCAACCATATTAACCTGTCACAGTAGTTTGAAAATCATTAACATGGAAGTAAAATAACGAGGATTGCTAAGCAATATAATAATCATCACAAAATGTACAGAAGCTAATTCCTCTCCCATGTCACAAGAAGAGAAATGTTTATATTCAATATTCCCCAAAATTCCCGACCATAAGAGAGAATTCTGTCACCCGTAGTTCCCGTACCCAGGGCAGACTTCCTAAATATTAAAGCAATTGAAAGATAAAGTAGCGATGACTAAAGGCCATTGCTTTCGGGTGGAAGAATACAAAGACGCTTACAAGTTTTGATATTTTGCCGTTTTCTCTGTCCAAGGGGGAATCTATTATCGATGCCAGTAGAAAGTTTTCCAATGGGTCAAGCTCCAATCGGGCAAACTTTCCGTATGTTGGCCGAAAACTCAGAGAGTTTCCAGCCCACGCTTTTAGCCAGAAATCGTTCCCAAATCCCAAGTCTTCATGTGTACTCCAAATCTATTAAAGAGAATTATTAGAGTGCGCAAGCTGCCAAGTAGCAACCTCACTGTTAAACGGTTAAACCTAAGGCTTCATTTGTGGGCTTAAGCTCCATGAGTCTAGTTAAAGCCCACATGAATCTGATTCTTCGCTTACTGTAATTCCTATTGTGTTCTTGGGCCAAGAAAGAAGTTCATATGACGCGACTTTGAGAGGTTGTCATTTCCTTCTAGGGAATTAAAATTTCTTTGGAGAGTGGTTTTCCCTTTTCCTTTTTCTTGATTTGATTAAATCTGTATATACATATATAACAACTATCTATAATTATAACTTCTATAACTATAATTATAACTACATAACTTCTTTTCTCAAACAGGCTAAGGCAGCAATTTCTATTTGATTGAGCTAATTAGTAGCATATATATATATATATATATATCATAAATATCAAATTTAGAGAAAATTTTCAAATCTTAAACTTGTTTTTTTAGAACTCAAATGGCATATGATTTTCTTGCTCAACCTACGTGATAGATTTTTTTTTCCTTTTATAGGGTTAGAACAATAATTTTCCAAAATGTAGCATTGTGGATTTTCATACCCCCTTGTAC
This sequence comes from Microcos paniculata, assembly GCA_030664755.1. Lineage (NCBI taxonomy): Eukaryota > Viridiplantae > Streptophyta > Magnoliopsida > Malvales > Malvaceae > Microcos > Microcos paniculata. The sequence goes on along the minus strand of CP131462.1, from coordinate 5,744,988 downwards.
AATGAACATACATCTTAGGCTAAGCCTAGCCTACAAGTTGACCAAAGCCCCAATGCAGATTGCAAGTGGGAGAGAATCTACACAACGACGCCGTTGGTCTTTTGTTTTGTCTAAGTCATGGTTTGGTGATTCAGGAAGACATATGGATTTTCATGGCTCGTCTGCTTTAATTCACCTCAGCCATTTGGAATTGATAGTTAAAGGAAGTAATGATGACAACCTCCCTGTGTTCTATCCCTTGATAGTTGTTGCGTCACCAAACTTGTGCAGGTTGGCTTCGAAGGTTAGCTATCTTCCTTCAGAACTTCTAAACCTGACATTCTTTTGGTTAATTTGGTTAATGGAAGAATAATGTTAGTAAGTACTACTACTATACCTTTCTCTTATTTCTGTCATCATGGAACCTTCTGCCCTTCTCCCAAGCATTAGAGTAGCGACACCATTGTTTATCTTGCTTCTGTGGTTTGTATGTAAATGAGTGATTTGTCTATACGGATATCAGGTTGATTGAATGATGAGGCATAATCGTGTATCGTTACTGCATAGTTACGTAGTTCATGATTGAATGGCTTTTACTTATTGAGGGTGAGTTGGTTTCGACCATGTGCAGCTAAAGGGCTAGAGACGGAACCTTCAAGTTGCCCAGTCATTGAAGATTCTATGTAAGTGACCTCCATTGTTATTTAGGTATTCTGGCTAATATGCTTTCCCATTATTTCGATGCTGTATGCATTAATTACAGTTAACTTGTATAATAACTAGACTAGACTTGAATGGAAGGTTCAATTAAGATGATCAAATTGGGGTGAATAACTAGTTTTCTGGCTAGATATGTATAGTTTCTTCCTCTCATATTTTGTTTAGTTGAATACTGAGGCTTAGATGTACCTTGGACTTTATTGGGTGGTTTTTGAAGCAATGGCGCTTTACAATAAAAGTTAGCCTCAAATTCTAATGTAAGAAACATTCTGATGTGTTAATAGCGATAGTATAGTCCATTATGTAGATCCACAGTCCTAGCTTTGTGTCGAATCTCCATCATTATGATAAGATTGTGAACCTGTAGAGTATAGTCTTATTTTTCATTTTGTAGCTATCTGTTGAAAGGTTAAGTTTTATGAAGAAACATGTTTTTGGATTAGGCTCTGCCCAGGTGACTGGGAGAATAAATAACTTCTTTCTTAAGAATTACACATGAATTCAATTGGGTATGGTATGGTTAACTTCTTGCGTGGATATGGTATGATTTGAATAATTGCGATCGTTTATGTTCTACCTTTGAATAAATTTAGATATTATTGAAGTTATCATCACTGCAAATTGAATTTCAACTTTGTTTTATCTATTAGATATAACTTACCCATAACAAAGGGTTATGTTGATTCTTCTATATTTCTAAATTTATGATTTTATGATTTGAGTTCAAGATCTCAAACAAAATCGAATTTCTGATGAATGTCTCACACTTGAAACATTTCTAATTTCTCAGCCATTCAAATATACCATGAAGAGAAGTTTCAAGAACCTGCAGGAAGTTGTGCTGGCATCTTTGTACCATAAACGATATGAGAAGGCCATTAAGGAAGCAGTTGCGTCGCAAATCAAACAACCAGCGTATGGGGCTATATGCGGTGATATATTTGCATGGATGGAAGACTTAAAAAGTCACTCTAATGCTATAAAGCTCACTGATGTTGCATTAAGGACCATAACCGAAAAGCATATTGTTCCGTGTAACGGTTATTTTTCATCCGGCACAAAGTTGCCTACTCTCTACATGTGGTAAAAGCCTCCAAAAAGGTTTTTTTTTTCTTTCTTTGAGAAAATCCAATCCATTTTTTACTAATCTGATTTATTGTTTCTTTGTCAGGTCTTTAAAAGTTAATACTGATGGAAGTTTTAAAAGAATGGTAGCGTATTCATCAGGTATCATTAGAAATGACATTGCCGATTGTGAGGGGGCAGAATTTTGGGAGAATGATTTCATTGATTACCGAACAACTATTGAAGAATCAGAACTCTTAAAACTCAGGCATTTTGGATATCTTTTAGCCGAAACCAATGGCTTTGAAAATAGTATTAAGCGTACAATAAACTATTGCAAGCGCAAGGGTCTGAATTTAGATAATGTTTTAGTTAACTTCGTGTCAGATTATGAAAGAATGATAGATATGCTTAAAGGTAAAGCTCGTATTCGACCTGAGCTTAGAAGTGAAATCGGGTAAGTGTCTAATAAGCTCTTGACCTTAGACGCAAAATGTGTATGTAACAATTTATTGGTTTGATAATTTAACTTAGCCATGGATTGATGTATCTTATGTTCAATTATTTAATGAGTGCATGCCATGTTAGGAGCTAGGGAGTACAAATATTTGGGATATGAGTGGTCAGGCAAGCACCAAAACTTTTAGAGTGTTGTTCATAGAATAATTTATTACCCACAAATGTTACGAAGAAAATTTACGTTAGAAAGAATATTAAGTACTTATATTTCATCGTTTGCTACTATGTTTACTCTTTTGTTGTCTTACAGCGAGATCTAGAAGCTGTTGAAAACGATCCCCAACTACACTCTCTCTTTTGAACATAGAGAAACAAACAGAATTGCCGATTACATTGCAAGTAATCCAAGACAATGGTTCCCAGAGTATATCGAGAAGATGATTTCTACTGACGCGGATAGATATTATGTTTATCGATTTCATCCTGATTTTTTATGTAAGAATAAAAATAAGAATAGGTAATTATTTGATCTCAAATATACTCAATTATTTGATCTCAAATATACTCGTACATATCATGTGCGTATCGCGTGCGTATCTCGTGCATCATAAGATATGTGTTGAATTGCTTATATATTGATATATACGTAATAAAATAGATACGTTACATAGATTCGTATCGATTATGCTTCGTATCAAATTGTATCGTAAGATATTGATAACTATGCATGGATGATTGCCATAATAAACCCATTTAAAGAGTTAATAACTTAGAGGCATTGTCATGCAAAGAGAATAATAAAACAAACAAACTCTAACTAATTCAGCATAAATTAATCTAATTCCTTGTATGGCCTGATATTTTGCTGTTTATACAAGTGAAATCCTTGTATATCAATTGAGTCAAATCGTTTCAGCTCTATGAACTGACGCTTTTGGAACCTAGCTAATTCAAATGGAAAATTAATTACCTAAACACCAGTTGAACTATATATAAGCAAAATTAAAAGGGAGAAATGAAAAACAATCAAGATCACATAAAAATAATAACAAATCAGAAGGGAAAAAAGGATAGTTTATCATATGCAAAACAATATCAAAAAGAAAAAGGGAAAAATACCCAAATATGTAACTTTTATCCAATAGAGATGAAAAGATTGAGTTGAGCTTCTATCCAATAATATCAAGATTATTATTCAAGAAAACAGTACTCAAATATGTAACTTTAATTCAAAAATTATAAAGTTAATCATTATACTCAGAGACTTTGTTTAAATAAAAGGTTAAGAAAAGATAGAAGCAAAATGAAGAGGAAGATGAAAATGGAGATGCAAAAGAGAGAAAAGTAGAAGGCAAGGGTAATTTTTGTGTGCTTTTCGTAATTTATCATGTGTCAAGGGGAAGCCAATTGCACATTGCAAAACCTTGATTTTTACTAGCTTTCAATTCATTAGTCAAAAGGAAAGATTAATCAAACCTTTAAAAAAAAAAGGTCAAAGTAATAAACAGAATCCGTAAAAGTCCCTAAATAGGTGATTGGCCTATCTTATGAATAATCCACCTCACAATGTAAATCTATGTAAATGTTATAAAAACACACTACAAAATATATGTAATTTGACTCCTTATCTTATTCAATTTTATCTTATGCACTAAACTAGTCCAAAGTAGTAGAGAGATTCCTTAGGTAACTTTGATCAACTATGTCTATTCTTTGGATTGGGCCATGATTAAAAGTTATGGCCTACAATAAACTATTATAGAAGGCTTTTACACTCTATTTATGTTAAATTCGTTATAAAAGAAAAATATGCAAAGTAATCATACATGAAAAGACATCTCATTCATTAATTGCTCCCAAGTCCCAACTACACAATATATAATTTCTATCCCCAAAAACTCTTTTGAAGTTGTCCACATCATTATTTGTTTAAGTCATGATATGACACAAAGGAGCTTATGTCTAAGAGGCATGTGGTGTTCTTAATACGGAAAAGTTTTGCAGATCAACCAATACTTGACAAGAGACCACAATAACAGCACAGTTCCATAGAAATCATTACATGCCTCCAATATTAATATTAATATATACCATGAAATACAGCGTCGCTCCAATTCAACTAGTGTCCTGTCCCCTCCATGTCGAGGACATAAAATCAAACACTCATCCAAGTGAAGGATGATGTTTATTCAAGAGTGGGTGGGGGAGCTGTAGTCTATAAATCTTGCTTAGACTTTCTCTTATGAGTTTGACATTTTCATGGGCAACATTTTGACAGGATAGGCATAGAAAGCGAAGAAAAAGAGCGCACCTTATACTGATACCTTGTAATAATTGGTACAGACATCAAGGTGCTACAGCCTTTGCACATGCCTGGAATCTACGATAACAATATTAATAGAATCTCTAAAGAGTATATCAATTAAAAAGTTTTCTTCCAATATGTCAGTAACAAGATCACTAGGCCAAAGAGGCTAGAGAGGTCACTAAGGTAAGGGTTCGACTCCTGTCGTGCCTTGGGTATTAGTAATAGGATCACCTGTAACATTGGGGGCAGTTGTGGTGTTGTTGGTGCCTTGGGTTATCATTTGCAAGTTCATTATTACGATGCAAGACTAACCAAGTGAGATTTTAAAACAACAATTCCCTACTCGAACAATCAACAGATGCTTAATTGCCTTGAAAACTAAAGATCCAAAGAGGACTGACGGTAGCTCAATTTCTAGTGCCTGACCTGACTGGTGTTAATTACGGAAGATCTGAATCAATATGTTTTAGGTACCTACCTACAAACAAGACGAGTAAAAAGATGAAGAAAAGAATCATCAACTAGCATCAACAACCCCTGACCCCACTGCACCCAAATCACACACAAGGGTAAACAAAAGTAAACAAAAGAAGTTAATACCCCTCAGACACGTGGAAAATGCATAGATGACTCAATAAGTAAAATGCATGAGTACTCCAAGGACAATGAGGTGAAGGACTGGGTTTAGGAAATGTAATGTTCATGTTTCAAGATTTAATCCACAAATTGCTTAGTATTTATAACTCCCCGGCCAAGGGGCAATTTTATAGTTTTAAACTCATGTGCCATGATCCTCTCATCATCTTGCAATGCAATCAGTAACTAAACTTTTCTTTTATACTAAATTACCTTCATTTTACGAATTAATAATTTTTTAAAATCTTCTACATTTATAGTTATCAAATAATAAATTTAAATTCAACATTTAATTATCAAATAATTTTTATATTCAAATTCAGCTCTTATCAAATTCAAGACTTAATTTTTTTTATTAATCAAACACAATCTTGCATTAAGATGATTGTTAAAAGTGACTTTTTAGGCATCCAATAATATGTTAACATCTCATGGATTTTCAAAGATACACCACAATTATTTTATTTCCTTCTATACTAAATCAATTCTTATTAATTCATAAATTATTTCTTGTTAATTCATAAATTATTTATGTTTCTTTATTTAAATTAAACGCTACAATAATAAATGTAATTCATATTGAAACTTACATAAAAAATAAAAAAAATTTATTTGGAGCTAAATTTTTGTTATAAAAGGGATGAATGTATATTTAAAATATCCATATATTTTAAAATCTATGAGTTATTACACATTTATTAGATATTTAAAAAATTACATTTTAGAGTCATTTTAATATGAGTTAAACTGTTTTAAAAAATGACTTAATACCCAATTTAGTCCCTAAACTATACTAAAAAGGATAGATTGGGTTCTGAACTTTTATTTGAGACATATAGGTCCCTGAACTTTTATTTTGAGACAGATAAATCCTGAATAAAAAAAATAAAGAAAACTCAAGGACCAATATGTCTCAAAATAAAAATTCAGAGACCAATCTGTTCAATTCGTCAAATTTTTTACCATTCAGGGACTAATCTATTTTAAAATAAAAGTTTAGGAATCAATTTATCTCAAATAAAAGTTTAAGGACCAATCTGTTTATTTTTATATAGTTTAGAGACTAATTTAAATATTAAATCTTTAAAAAATAGAAAAAGAATAGCTACGCCTATGCTTTAATTTTCCTGCCAAAATAAGAGGGAGTGAAGTTTGTAAGGCCTCCTTCCTACTAAAACCTAATTAGAACAACCTTAATACTCTTTCTTTTTTGAGTTTTGACCCAACCAATCACAAAAGAATCGTTTTAGGTAATTTAGGTTCTACAAATCCTAGGTCCGCCTAGACCTTTATTGTTTTATCCTTATAGAAACTTATTAAAAAAATCGGCCCAGACCTTTAGTAATTTATCCTTATAGAAACTTATCAAAAAAAAACTCATAGATTAATAAAGTTAATTAATACAGTTTGATATGATGGTTCGTTGAACATGTTGGAGCTAACATGTCAATCGCTCTAATCCCAATGACAACAGCCATAATTATTCTGACTCTTCGATAAAAATATAAACTCTATGTCTTTTTTTATTTTTTAACCCGTTGGAATCACATTTGTTTGGGACTAATGCTGTAATGCATAGTTAAGTTACGTGAAAAATTCTCTTTAATTTATTTTGGTAAGAGTATCGTTAAGACCATGTAGTATATAAATATATTCAATTTAGTTTATATAATATAGTTTGGATTAATTTAACCCATGTAGTATGGAAAATTAAATGATTAAACCCTTATATGTCACATAATTAATTTCTATTATAAAATTATATATGTGACAATAATAAAAATATGATGTGATAAGTTAAGATATTAACTAACATACTTGATACTAATATAGTACTAGCTAGTCAATAAAATATCATAATAATGTTTTTATGTCTATAACAAGTCAGACCATAGACTGACGTACAGTGCTATGTTAATGTCATGCATGTCAATTCATGTTTTAACTTGTCATATTATCTTGTTAGTAATTCTAAAGACATAAATTGGTCCTACAAAAACAATTCTAACGATTAAAATTGATTTTGTAATATGGAGGGACTTGATTATTCTATTTTTAAAAGTGTATGGACTATATTGATTAAATTGAATATATTTGTATAGTACATGGACTTTATAGATACTTTTATCAATTTATTTTTTCTATTTAAAAGATTTGAACTAATATCTTATTTAATTTTAAGATTAGATAATTTTTTTTCCCAAAAAGGTTAGTGTGATTGGATAAAAAGTTTATATATGTAATAATTTTCTTATTTTTATTAGTCAATTAATTTCCATTATCACCTTATATTTATATATTGTTGATTTTTTAAAGAAAATAGTATATTTTGCTAATTCAATTTCAAAAGTGTGATTTAGTAAAAAAAATGAAAATTCAATCCACAAATAATGGTGCTTCTCTCGCTTTCACGGGATCCTGTCCCCACCAAACTCCAAAAAGCTCTTTCCCACGCGCTACTTTCTATACTTCTCTGTTTTATTTTCTACGTATTTCACTTCTTAATTATTGAGATTTTCCTAAATTCAAAGCCTCCAACGCTATGACAACGAGGATTGCTAATAACTGCACGCCCTCAAACAGCGCGTTGATCCACATCCGAGATTCTATTATGTGTTGAAAACTAGTTTTAAGGTTGTCACATTTCAATTCTCAATCACCATTGGTCATTGGATGGGGCTCGTTTGAAACTCCAAAACAATTAGGAAAAGAAAAGAGAAATAGTTAAATTTCAATGCACTTAAAAGCAAAAGACAATTGCCGCCAAATAATTGTTTGGGTATTCTTAAAGATCTAACCTACAGTCTTGGGATTTAATCATATAATTCGAATCAATTTAGTATCACGCTTAATCTTAATTTGACTACCTATTATAAATCTTATAATATATACAATTCCTTATTACTTGATTAAATTAACTAAGAACAAATATTAATTGAGATGACAACAGTTTCTTTTTTTGGATGAAATGTTTATTTTCATTTTAGATAGCAATAAAATTGCTCAAAGTTTACAAAGGCTAGTGTTCAAAATAGAGCACTAACATATAGAACACTACAACTATTTTAACTACAGCTGAAAACATTTCAAGTACAGCTAACTCAAAGATTCCAGCTTTCTATCAAGGCTAGATTAATGTTCTCTTTTTGAACTTTTTCAAGACCATGCAATCTCATTCTAACAACCTCTGCAATTTGCCCAAATATCTCCTTGGAACTCCTAGCTTGACCACGATAAACATGAAAATATAAATTTGATTCCTCATAAATGTAATTGTTGAAAGAATTTTATCTTTCAAACTCCCGATTTGCAAATGATAAAATTTAGAAAAATTCTTAATTAAACAAAAAAAAAACTAAACATAGGTAACTCAATAGCTTTCAGGAGTTTGATGCTAGATTTCAATTGATTTGAGCTTTTTTTTTTCTTTTGATCGAAAAAGAGAATTGATTTGAGTTTTTAGACATTGAGTTTGCATCCAGTTAATTGATTGCTAGGCTTGAAAGATCTTGAATCCTTGATGCACCCAAAAAAAAAATATAGCTTGACAGCTCATATATTTGAGTGCTTGAAATATTCTTGGTTTGACTCCATTAGCTTGCTAAATTTTCACATCAATCGAAAGATCAACTATGATTATTTTTATCAAGTTGCAATATCTCCATTGATGTATTTTTTTTTCCTTGGGAACCTACCAAGATTATCACAGGGTAGGTTTTTACCATTTGTGCTTCACAACTAGAACAACTATATATATATATGTTCATGAACTTGCTTATGTTATGAACCAAGCTCATTTGCATCCACTTTAGCTTTTATTACGATATAACCATACACTTGACTTTCGGTGCTTTCATGGTATGGATTTCTTATTTCATCTTTCATGGGTGCATGTACTTTAGCTAAAATATTTAAAATTTTATTAAAAATTTAGTATTAATTGAAATTATATTCTTTCTAAATATGTTGGTTTCTCAAAAGTTAAATACTTAAATCTTTAATATCTATATCTTTTATATAATTTGATATATCCAAAACAAAACCTAAAAGGGTTAATTTGAATTTATCTCAATAAAACCAATTTATCTTTCAGTAATTTGAATTCAGTTTTATTTTTTTAAAATTTAAATTAATTTTAACTTTTTAGAATAAATCAACTAATCGACACATGATAATAAGATAGACATATCATGTGTCGATCATTGAGCCTATAGTCCTTTCCTTACATATATATATATATAAGATTTTTTAAAATTTAAATTAATTTTAACTTTTTAGAATAAATCAAGTGATCGACACATGGTAATAAGATAGACATACCATGTGTCGATCATTGAGTCTATAGTCCTTTCCTTATATACATACACACATATATATATATATATATATAACCACCAACTTATAACTCACAGGTATCAACTTATAATATCACTTAAATGAAAATTTAACTTGTTTTCAATTTGCAAAGTGATGGACTACATGGATGAACAGCCCAATAATGTACTGGAAATGGGGAGATGATGGGAAACCGAATATTTTGGTCTGTAATTGGTCCTAAATTGTGAAAGGATAGAGTCAGTAATTCTGAAACAAAAAGACCTCAAACTAAACTAGACACTACAACTGCATATCCCGACATCACCGCTATAAGAATCCCGGGTACATCCTGTAAGTAACGTGTGAGTTCTAATCTTCTTTTATAATCTTCTCCAATCTCTTCAAGATAGCTAACTTCGACCTCGACTGCTTGCACTGGATGAGAAAATCAACAGCACGATTTGTTTTCCTCGGCTGGAAATAACACGCGTGCATTGGGGATTCTTTCAATTGTTTGTGAATGTTGCTGCAAGATAAACAAAAAGAGTAAGTTGACCACATTTTACATATTATGTTACAAATACTCTACTATTCTTTCTAATTTAAATTTCCATGGTAACATTCAAGGACAATAAAAATCCCCAACCTGACTTGGTATGCACTCATTAAATAATTGAAGTTAACAAAATAAGGAAATTCAAGCATAAGTGACTTACTCTATATCCTTTTCAAGCTCTGGTGGTACAAGAATTTATGACCATTTCTATGACTTGTTGACAGTCGGATACAAAATCGACCTCAAGTTGATGTGCATTCACCTAGTACTTGTCACAGTATTTTTTGGCAAGAGAGATCACCCCATCAAAACCCCTTAATTCGACCAAGTGATATCCAAATCTTTTAAGGGTCAATTCATCATAGTCCTCCCTCAAATAAATCGATTTACAATCAGACTCAATGCGACATCCCTCGTTATCTCTCATGATAGCTGCCCACCAAGCAGCCGAAGGCTTGTAGCTGCCATCAAAATTAATCTTAAATCGACGTTTCTTAGGCATGTCCCACCAATATGGCATAGGCAGCCGCTTACACAAGAGATCAAAGCCATTAAATGGCCAAATTCTCTCCTCTATCAGTGTTCTAAAAGCTATCTAGAGTAAACACGAGTTCCCTTTCAAACTGACCAACCACTCAGTCAGATTTCCAGCAGTTACACCATGCTTTGGTGGATCATACTGTAGCTGAACAGCTCTTCTGATTTGATCTTCGTATCTTTTACAGTCTATAGTTTTTCTGACTCGATCACATCTTTCAGAGTTCGTAGCTAATTATCTCATAGGCACCATCATATAACCTACAAATAAAATCAGCATTAATCAATCAAGCATTTAGTCTCAAGACAAGCTCACCTAAGGCAAGAATAAGATTTCCAAAGCATTTAGTCACTCATATACTAGAACTTTACTAGTTCTACTTTCCAACACAAGCATCTTTATCTCTGCTATAGCAAACTCACTTTCAAGTGGAGCTGAAAGTTTAGCTATACGTATCATGGCTTCAGTAACCCTTCGGTGTACCATGGCTACAAGGAAGATAATGCTCAGAAATAAAAAATTTACACCAACACAGCTATAAATTAAGCTTAGTGGACTCAACCTTGAGATAAATAAATAGGCAAAAAAGTAGAATAAATGCAAGAATAATGATTTCAATGGCCTTGTATAAAAATCTTGAATAACATCTAACTTACAAAGAATTACAAAATGGACAAAATAATTTCAATGGTCTACAATGTACAAAAGCAAAAGATGACTGGAAACCTTATGTGAATCTTTTGACCCTGGAAAGAAATTGTCAGGCTATGGAGAAATCTAACTTTTTTTAATCTTTTCCTTCAATATAAATTACTCTACTCAAGGTTTCAAAACCATGAGATCATGGAAAATACTCATGAAAATGACAAAGAAACTCTGATGAAATTAGCTGTATTAACAAAGAAAATAACATGGATAAACTGGAAGAAATCTTAGTTCATGACTGTATCATTTGACATTATAGTATATATATATATATTATACTACGACCAAATAAGTACAATAAATTGATGGTTAATATATATCAGAAAAAAACACAAGGAAAGATCACTACAACAAAAATAATATTCAGCAACGCCTCTAATTTGTTGCATAAACACTTCTTTTCATTGCATTAGAAAATAGACAACACTTTTTGTGCCGTTGCATCTGCCACCATTGCCTTTGGTCAAATGCAACGATTAATTATTTTAAGGCAACAAGAATTTATGTTGTTGTCTTTTCGTACCAGTTGCAACGTTTTTTATAATCAAATGCAACAATTTTGTAAAAGAAAAGGCTACGCTTTTATGACAAATTTGCAACAATTTTTTATATTTTGCAACAACTTTTCTTTCAATTTATGCAACAGTGTTTTACCTTAAGTAACGGTTAAATGTGTGTTTTAGCAACACTTGAAAAAATTTAAGCAACAAATTTCATAAACTTTAGGTAACATTTTATGAGTTTAGGCAACTATTTTTTTCAAAATATGCAACAACGATTTATGGGTTTTTACAACATATTTTATTTTTGGGCAACACATTTGAATACAAATAGACAACAAATTTTACGAAAATGCAATGGTTTTTTAGATGAAACTGCAACACCTATTACACTTGTTTCCAATAGTAGATTACCATTTTGCAAAATTTATGCAACCATCTTTTTCTTAAAAACAACAATTTATTTTCTTTAAACAACAGATTTTAATCAACTTTTCAAAAGTTTATGCAACAATCTTATTATGGAAGCCAACAATTTTTGTAACGCATTATTAAAAAATCTAAATTATTTTGTTCATAATTTATAAAATTAAAATTATATATGTAAAAACAAATTGTATTATCAAAAAATTAAGAAAATTTATTTCACCTGAATTAATGAATTAATACACAAAAGTCATTCAAATATTTATATTATTAGATACATAATTGACAAAATTAAAAAAAATAATTCATGTATAAATAAAAATCCGATACATGTTTAAAGACCGTTAAATCATTTAGCTGGCAGCTTGGCACACACGTTGCAAGTACTTCTAGCAGCACATTGATGGCATTACTCGATTTTATAGCTGTAAAATTGAAATCGAATGGCAAATAATCAGAATATGTAAATTAAAAGTGCAAAAGTAACTAAATTTAGAAAAGTTAAATCAAAGATCATATCACGAAAATACAATTTTAAATCCTTGTCAGACAAGATTAACACTCATCGCGTCACAGGTAATTAAGGAACAAATGATCTAAAAAAGAAAAGAAAATTAATTAACCTATGATATAATCAACTTGAGCTAGTAAGAAAATGTTTTGTTCTATAACATATCATGCACCATGCTCTAAAAAATTATAGCTAATTGCTCAAAAACAGAAAAGAAAACCACCATATAAAACAAACATGTCAACTCCGTTCAACAACTATATATCAAAGTCAGAGCAGAAAATATTACCTACTATAGGACATTCTCAATGAACCAATAGCAAGAGAAACACCAATCCATCCCCAAAGTCCAACAGCCGTAGTTATCTTTGAAAGACTACGAGCTACATGCATCTAAATCAGAACATTTTCCATGCACAATACTATACCTCATAGACACCACATCTTAATTTCCTAGTTTAAAAGTTTATTGAGATTATCCAAACAAGGCAACAATGACACTAAGTCACATACAAGGAAAAGGGCAATTTGCCTAAGGATATTCCTATTCCTTTAAAAGAGTAATCACTAATCACCTTCAAAGGAAACACACTCTCTACCATTTATAAACGGACAGCACCTAAGACCTACAAATTGTTACTGCCAAGTACTTCAAAGGTATCTAACTAACAATTTTAGCATAGTTATAAGCAAAATGTAGAATGAGCAGAGAATGTGATTAGAAGAAAGACATGATTGAAGCTGTTGATGTGGTAAGGTATAGACATTAAGCTTCGGAAAACTACTGAGCAGAGAGTAGTAAACAACCTGCTACACCTACATTACTGGCAAAACCTCTGGCCAATGCCCTTTGCCAAAACAAAAGCAACCTTTGCGTGTGACTCACACACTTTGTGGCGCCGATGATATTGCTTTGCGCTTCTCAAATCCCAACCACATTCATCAGCTTGACAGCATAAAAGATTACCAGTGGCACTGCTCCAGTAGCTTACAGAGAGAATGTATCAAACCCTTCCTCTCAAATCTCTCATGAGGCACTAGTCTGATCATGACCATTCTCTTCTATTCCTTCTAGTGTTTTAAACGACCTTTTAGCCATTTATTAATTTTCTAAAAAAAAAAACCAAATTTAGAACACTTCTAATTTCTTCCCAACATACTAAACACATTTCTAATTTCTCAAAATTATAGAATTGGAGACATAATCTGCCCTGTTAAACATAATTTAGTCTCCAAATAATAGTTCCAAGAATATCAAATTACAACTAGAAAAAGAATTCTAATTTGATATGTTTTAGGGAATAAGATGCTTTAGTTTGGTTTACCCACAAACCTGAAAAGCCAGATAAATGATACTTTCCACGATGAAAGAATACTATATTTTATTACTATAAATTTATCAAGCGTGTATGAAATAATTAAGAACATACCCAAAGAGGACCGATTAAAAGATAAGTAACGAAACAATATAGCCAATTCATACAGACAAATAAACAAACACATAGTACGCAACTTCAAATTTGTACAATAAACCAAAAGCAACAGCTCAATGCACATTAAAGCCATCGTCATCGAAGAGAAGGACGACAAGTGATTCTTGAGAATGGCAATAATTGAATTTGGAACTAAAATGGAAGTTCAATCCCAAACTTCAATTGCGATTAAAAAGATCAAAGACCAATTACTACTCAATGTAAGATTACCGTTAAATGTATATCAATTTATAAAAGTAAAATAATGAAACCTTAAGCGGACAAAAACAAAAAAACAAGATACTGAAGAGATTGAAGAGATTTTAGAGATGTATAAAACTTACCTTAAAGGGAAAAATCGATGAAAGAATTAGACGGTGGTGTGGAGTAGTTCCGGCGAAGGGCTCGCTTTGAATGGGAAGATTGAGATTTTACGTTTAAAAAATTTTTGGAGGCGCGGATTTGGTGGAAGTTTGGGACCAATTTTTAGCTTAGGCTCTCACTTAACCCGCCACTCTCTTTCAAAATTTTATTTTGGGCTTTGTTATATTTTTATTATAATAAAAGGGAAAGATACAAAAAACCTGAGTTAGTAAATTAGATTAGTTTAAAATTTATTAGTAGAATTAAAAATGAAATATAAATAAAATTAACTATGAAACAAACATTATATAAAAATAATCATATACATCATAAAAATTTCACCTACAAAAAAATAAACCATTAACATGTATTACCATAAGATTTGCTTATAAATTTTAAAATTAATAGTACATGATAAATTAATAAACATGTAACACATACTTTGCATTAGAACTGTTGGGTTATGCGTTTAAACTCGTAAGTCCGCCTAATATTTGGAAGGGTTTGAATAAGAATTTTAAATTTAAGGGCCGAACTTGGACAAAATTTGTAGACCCGTTTAGAAAACTGGTCAAGCTTGGTTATAGGTATAAAAGCCCGAGTCCGGGCCATTTTTTATTATTTAATATAAATATATTTTTTATATATTATTGGTGTTTTCCTTTTTTTTTTCTAACATAATATTAGTTTTTTCAAATATTAGTAGCATTTAGACTTTATAAACTTTATAAAAATTGTCTTGGATGATAGTTTTTTAAATATGTGTTGATTTACTTTTATTTATATTATAAATTGATTTAAATTAATTTTTAAAAATAATATTTAAAAAAAGTTAAACAAACTTAACTTTATATTTTAAGGCTGAACTTGATCAAAACTTTAAGTTCGAATAATCAGGTTTGACCGAGCTTGGACAAGCATAATGCTTGTTGTTAAGTGCTTCTCCAATCCCGGCTCGAGCCCAAACTTGGACACCCCTACTTTGCATCAAAAAGTATATGTGACACTATAAAAATTTTGTTTGTTAAATGTAAAAATTTTTTTGAAAATTGTGTAGATATATTAGACCTATGTACACCAAATTGGTACTTAATTAAAATAAAAAATAAAATATAAGCTAAAACCATTTTTACTGAGCTAAAAGAACAATTAAGGGTTTTTTTTTTTAAATTGAAACAATTTTCTATATTTTTTCTTGTGTTACTTTAGTATGAAAATGGATGCAACATTCTTATATTGTTGCTTTTGATTCTTACATTATGCAACAACTTCTTTATAAGTTGCCTAACATCAACATTTTAGGCAACACTATGCAACCATCTTTGGAATTGTTGCATGTAATTAGAATTTTAGGCAACATGGACAAAGAGGCGTTGTTGACTTGTTGCCTAATCTCTTGATAGGCAATACTTACGAATCGTTGCTTAGACACTGTTGCACAATGGCCAATATAAGGCAACGGTTCCAATATGTGTTGCCTGAAATATTATTAGGCAACAGTTTAAATCACCGTTGCTATCAAGACTGTTGTCTAAAGTCATTTTTGTTGTAGTGATATAATTCCACTATAAAATAGCACAAAAGAAACTAATGTCTCATTTGCTATGGATGGTGTAAGAATTGTGAAGTAAATTGTATAACGTATCTGTCGATACATAAGCGATTCAGTACGTATCTTATGATGCACGTAATATGCACACAATATGCACGATATCAAATAATAGAGTATATTTTAGTATTTACATAATAATTTCAATCTTATATCAAATAAGCACTCGATTTTATTAACAACCATAAAAATCTTATTTTTTATTTATTCATATGTATATATGATATATTTTTAATGGTGCATGGGTGCACCATTTAGTATTTTTCTTTCTTGAATTAAAAAAAAATTCTGTATTAAATAAAAAGTAATTTGCTTAAATAAAAAGTGAACCAACCTTAAAAAGTGCATAAGTGCACCCATTAACAAAACCGTTATTATTATTGTTGTGTTAACAAAGAATTTTTCAGGATAAATTTATTACAAACACTAAGGAATCAATTGAATGAAAGAACATTTGTGTGATTACAATGTGAGCAAGCTGATTGCTTATATATATACTAGACATTGTCCCCTGCTACGTGGGGTATTTAAATTTTTTAATTTTTTTAATTGTTATGTGATAAAGTTGATTCACAATTATTAAAATATATAGTAATAGAGAACATGTAATTTGTAACATATATAAAAATAAATAATGTTTGATATTTTAATAGATTTTTCAAGTATAATTTTTATATCAAAATAGCAATACATAATTATTATACCAGTGAAATTCGCTTTTAATTGTTCGTGTGGGAAATTTTTTCATTTCAATCTATTTTTATCCAACTTTAAAGTTTAAAAAATATTAAAATATTTTTTCAATTCTTCATACAGATAATTTGAAAAAAAATTAACCACACACTTTGATAAATTAGTATAACATACCATAATTTAGTAAATTAAAATTTATATTTTCTTTAAGGGAAATATATGGTATGGTGTACTCCATTCACTACTTAAGATACTAAATATAGAAAAGTTTATGTAATTAATATTTCAGTTTTTCTTGAATTTAAAAAAAATTACTGCATTAAATAAAAATTTAAATATGCATGTGTTATCAGTATCACGTCAATGGTAGTTCTAACCACTTAAATTGTATCAACTCAAAATAACTTATAAATTTTACCCAAAAATTTATTACAAAATTTTAAAAAAATATATGATTTACAGGATAAATAACTAAAAGTTTGGAACTATCACTAAAGCGGTAGGTCAACCTATATAATAATTTCTCAAATAATATAGATTATATATTTAATTATTAATCAAAATTTATTACTATAGTTACACTCTATGTGTCATTAAAATAATAATTAAAATTAAAGTAATTTTAAAAAGTAAAAATAAATTAAAGAAAAAAGAAATCAAACAAAAGAAAAAATGAAATAAAAAAACACTTTACTTCATTGAAATGAAAAAAAAATGATAAAAAGGAAGAGCCAATGAAGGGATGACATTTGTCCCCCAAAGGTCTCCCAAGCCTTGCAATCTCCTTAATAGATTGGTTTAATATAGTTTAAGATTTAAGATTTAAGATATATATTATATAAAAAATGAATAATGATTACACTTAAATATAAATAAGATCTCATGGAGATTAAGAATCTTACTAAATTACTAGCAAGTTCCTCAGTTGAGGTGGCCAACTTTCGCCTACAGCCAGTTTTTCACAGCGGAGCTATAATGTAAAAAGAAAAACTGCCAGCGTGACGCTACATCTAAAGATCTCTTGGACCAGTTCTGTTCCAGAATCCAGCAAAACATTATCTCAGTTTACTGGCAGATACAAACTCAAGTAGGCACAATGTAGCTTCAACCTTTGCCGTTCACTTTTTAACTTCAAACATAAATTTTATAACTAAATACGTAAAAGTTCGCAGATCAACCGTACGTGACAAGGGACCACAAAAACAGCGCAGCACCTTAGAAATCTTTAGATGCCTCATACACCATGACAGCAGTAGAAACTCTCACTCCAATTGAACTCCCCTCCATAGCACCATATTCCACATAAAATCAAACACTCAACAAAATGACGGATGATGTTTAGTCAAGGGTGGGTGGAGGAGCTGGGGTTCATCATCAAGAGTCATAGCTGATGAAGAACTCTGTTGTCCTGCTGCTGACCCAGTAGCTGGAGAGATCGTGGAAGCAGGCGCATCGTTTAAAGATAGCACCTCAGGTTCACCAGAACACAAGTCTTTAAAATAAGTACAAAACCAGATGGTGCATTTCAACTGGTACATATCTGCTGTCTTCCAAGAACTTGACGATTTTCTCCGGTGCAAGAGCCACTCTTGCTGGGTTGTTCGACATCTGAATGATGGCTCAGGCTCCACTTTCTTCTCTGGAGGGTTATCAACCTATCGAATAGAATCAATCAATGACAGAAAGTAAACATAACATTTTTTTTTTTGCTCTAACCTAGGTGGTATGTACATATCTAATATTTGGCACTATCAAGGGTTCGAACCCTTGCAGCTGAGGGTGAGCAGCCCGCTGCCTAGCCATTCAGGCTGTGGGGGCCGCTCAAACATAACATTTTTGGTTTGTCGTCACCTGGTCTATTCTCAAACAACAAACACACTAGAAATATTGGACAGACTGCATTTGAACAAATCTTTTCTCTTTCCATTAAGTTTAGAGTTATATGACATTTATTCCCCCAAAAGTCAAAAGAAAAATAATGAGTTACATTATATTTTAAGCTTCTTAATATATTTAGATTGCCAATTTACTGAAATTATGCCCATTCACTAAGCCTACACCAGACAAGAGCTTTTAGTTTTACAATTTAAACAATAAAAACAAAAGACGGAAGTAATGTTCAAATGCATATGGCCACAAACATGGGGGATTTGATGTATCTTGCCAGCATAGCTTCCCAATACTTCTCACTCGATAATTTCCCTTTTCCTGTAGTTGTCCCTCCAGAAGAGGACTCCGCACAAAATAATTTCTCAACATTTGTCTTTTGTTCTGCTTCTCTTTTAGCCCTAGCTTTAGCCTTTGCTGAAGTTGACAAGACAGCAGCTGGAAGTTTAACAGCAGATGTAGTTGTAGGCTCCATAGTTGGTTCTAGATATTCCAAAAGTGAAGGTTTTGTATGTGATAAGAACTCAAGTTTTGCAACTAGCTTGTAGTTCAGTCCAATTAAAGCTGTGGCTGAAGAGAACAACCTTGCGAAGTAGATAAGGGGAGACCAATACCAAAACTGGCTAAAAAGGGCGCATTTTCATACCCGTGAAAGATGCCTATATTATAGTCTTCTTCCTTTACAGGAAACCCTGAGTCAAGAAAAATGGATGCAACATCTCTGGTTACTCTCCACTTCAATACCTGTGAGGGAAAACCGAATTCAAAGGGAAACCATGATGAGTTCAATCAAATTGTACTTTACGGTAATGCATAGCCCACTAGAGAAAAGTTACATAAAATGAAAATAAACTGCGAATTCTAACTTCTGAAGATATACTGACAAAAATACATAATTGTAGAAGTTGATAGATTAATCGAGCAATTGGGCAAAATCCTTATAAATTACGAAGCCCGTGAGATCAAGTATGTTTTACTGCATACAATTCTTCGCTGCTCCTTAAGATATGTGTCGATTCTGTCACCAACCCTTCCAAAAATTTCAAATAGTTGAACTATAGGCATCATCAAAGCTAGCTGACACTTAGACTTTCTAGCAAACTTATTTCCTTTAACACATCTCAATTTCAGATTTTCTAGTGTCATGATCTCTTCCATGATGAAGCTTGCAACAGTCATGCTCCCTTCAAGGTCAGCATCACATAAGCTTTCAAATACCGGACGTGACATAACTTTCTCCCGAGCTACTATCAGTAAAGCGGCTACCGCAATAACTTTCCCTTCAATCACATAGCGACAGATTTCTTTCTCAACTTCCTTCGTCCTCTCAACAAGCAACCTAATATAATCTTAGTGTTTCTCTCTGTTACAGGTACCAAAAAAATCAGTTTAAGATATAACTCGATCGAGTTTAAGAGGACATGATCAAAAATCACCGTATACTAATGCAATATGATGAAACCAGGAAGTAGAACAAACCATTTCTGGCAGACAAAGTGCAATAATCACCCGGAAGACATTTTTTGCAAGATTCCATTTATGATTCCATTTATCACAATATTGGAATATGTAGTCACCTCTGCATGAAAAACATAGAAATGAGCATATGGTTGCTGTCATTGTGATTAAAAAAAATATGGACGGGGAAAGCAGTAAAAACAAATTTAAACTATAATACCTTATCCCAGTAAGCGCAGCATCTAGAGAAGCTGCTTGTTGCGGGTGTATGGATCACAGGAGGTGCATCTGATGTTGGGTTGAGCTCCATGGCTAAGAAGTAAGTGAACCAATTCTACCCTACCATCTTCACATGCAGCATGCAGAGGGGTGAAATTTGGAAGGTCATAATAGATGGTATCAGGAAGTATAAAACCAGTATCTTCTTCATGTAAGGCTTTGACACATTTTATCCCACAAATCTCACTAAAGATCCATTGTGCAACATCACGAGGGAGGCGCCGCGGCTTAGAGCTGGATCTTAAAAGGGAAAGAAATTTGTCCTTGTTATCCTCACGGAGGGTATCTTGACATTCAAGAGAAGGAGAAGAGTCAGAATACTTAACGTCATCATTCATAGGAACAGCTGCCATGGTATCCTGAAAAATTTTAAGCAACCATATAAATATAAGTTTTGTAATTTTTGTGTGTCTTTCTCTGTACTCTAGAGAGACGATGAATAGATGAATAGCGATGTAAAAAGAGATGAACAGCGTTAGGAGGGGATAGTGGAGAGTTTTGATCTTGACCCTTGAAAATAAACATGCCACATTTCATTAATCCAAGATGTACTGGATTTCACTGGACTGAAGGAATACTGGACTGGAGCCAGACCCATAAATATAAATAATAGTCACAAAAAGTAGGAAAGTGAATTGGAAGGTTGCTAAGCAAGATACTGACCTGAACTCGTTCAGGAACGCACAACTAACAAAGCCCAAACATGCGCCGACAGTGCTTCAGGGTTGTGAGACTCCCGCTACATTGCGAGCTAGGGTCCATATATGATGTCGTAACTGCAAAGATGGTGTCTCTGTGGGCTTTCAGAGATATAGATGAGATGACCCGAATAGTTGAAGGTCCAAACAGACTGAAGAACCATTAACTCCTTTGTCGCCCAAGAGTGGCGAATAAAACAGGTTTGTTTTGTATGGCCTTATTGGATTGGATTTTGCGGTAATTGGTAGTAGTAGTCTTTAGTCGTTAGTCATTAGTCCCTTCTGATGTTTTAAATCTCTTGTTATCTTGTTATACTGTTGGCATATAATGTCATGAAACTGCTTCACCACTCCAAAGAGGAAGGAAACGAACATTCATGGCAGAATTATTGTCAGTTAAGAAGAAAGCAACCAAAACAAAACAGGAAATAGGCCCAATAAAATACTACTTTAGTTTCTTGGTTTTATTATGCTTCATTTTGGAGGAAGGAATGAGCGTGAAGTTCTGAACGCAAAAATGAGAATAGAGATGGCAAAGCAATAGACTCCAAATACTCAAAATCAAACTATTGATGACCATAAATTGTGATGAACGATGAGGTTGATCAAGAACTCTTGAGAAGCAATTAAATAAATCTAAACAAGGATGTTACTATTATTGATCATAATGCACTGGTCAATTGTCTTTTAGTTATATATTAAGTCAAATCGGATGAGACATTATCGCTTGGATCATCAGAGTCATCCTCTTGATCCAATGAAACATCAACTGATAAAATCAAAGAAGGAGAAATATCTTCAGGCTCTTGAGAACCATCACCTTGGTCCAGTTGAAAACCACCTGACAACATAGGAGTATGAGAAGCATCATCCGTATGTTCTGGAGCATCTGAGCCGTCCTCATCAGATTGTTCAGAGTTCATCCTGAATATTAAGTCACTTATGCTTAATGGCTGTACAATTTCAAACTCGTGTTCTGGTTTATGCTGCTGATTGAATCGGCCCAGGATCTTGACAGGAGCATTGTGGCAAGATTCACATAGGTCAAAACCTATTTTCTCCACACAGTCTTTGCATTTGTATCTCTCCCCGATTATGGGAGACATCTGCAACAATACAAATGTAGACGTTGGTATTCGTTAAAACTGCTCTCCTCCAACCAAAAGCACATAAACAAAATATACCATGTACAATTGCAAAATGATATACCATCCAATATCCACTAGGGTGTTAGCAAAAATAACAAAATTGGGATTTCCAGAGTTTGAGCTGGATGTAACAAAACTTGGCTTCTATTGTTGGTCATGTGCACATTGGTTTCAGTAGATTTTCCTCCAATCTAAAAGTTTGGAAACTCCTTTCATTTCTACCCAGAACACTTTTTAAGTTTATCATTACTATTAGTGAGTTTCAAAAAGTAGGAAAATCTCTCTTGGCTTTAAAAAATCATTTATCAAAATCACTGCAAGGCATCTTCCAATCCTAGTCCAAATTCATGTTGAAAAGACATATAACAGCCCTATCATCAAGGCAATACATTGACCTTCTTAGTTACTGCAAAATCAGTCAATGATTAACAAGTGGATTACCTTCCTCTAAGTTACATATTATACCATTGATTCCTAAAAAGGAAGAGACAGAAGTAAACAATAACTCAAGACAACTTAGAAGAGATTTTTATATCCTCATTTATATTTAAAATGGTTAATAAATTAATAGAATTTTACTAGAACTATAGGCTATGAAAAGAATGGCTATTTCTACGTCACAACCTGTAAGTTATAATTGAAATTACACTATTTAGCACATAACTCGAGACTAAGGGCTAGAGAGAGATTGTTTTCAACCAGTACTAATCAGAGATAAGAAAAATTACCCCACAATAGTCACAGCCCACCCCAACATGAACTTTTGGTCCATTGCCGAAAAACCATGATGAGTAGACGTCAGTAGAAATCGGTGTTGCCCAGTTTGCATGTCGTTGAGCTTGTATTGAACCTGAGCTCAAGTTAAATGGCAGAAAAAAGTTGGACTAGAACAAAGAATGATTTAGAAAGCAACAAAATGTCTATCAAGTTCAAGCCTTTTGGGAGCATCAGTGACACAAGAAAGATAGTACATCTAAACACACCCAGTTGTCAGGCTAACAACGCATTACATACAAGACAACCTCTAGATTTTTTTTTTTTCCTTCTTTAAATTTAAATATTAAAGTAGAGTTATGTGTACATGTGCATATGTACACACGCATGGACATTCGGGGGAGGGGCAGAGAGAAAAGGTGAAGGAAGTCCCAAGGAGCTGCAGGTCTCGATAACTATGTTGCCTCTCCACTACTGTATAATTGTTACATCTGCGTCAGATAATGTGTTTATTTGCAGTTTCGGAGAAATGCACCAAGGATAGACCAAAAACCTAAAACCTAAAACCTAATGATATCCTTGTTATAGACATGCACATGAACATGCAATCCGGCACGTGCGCTTATAACATATTAAAAATGTAGCAATTGAGCACAAGAAAACAGAAAGCAATGAAATTACATTAGACACTTATAGAGATTTCATTTGCGTCATTTCAGGAGAAGGGAAAAGGTGGAACACAATCAAGTCACATGCATAAATATCATGACAGTTCAAGGCAGTATTATATCTGGTTTGACAAGGAGAAGATATACAAGAATGGACGCTTTAAATTTAAATAGGTCCTCAATATATTTATAACTAGTTAATAGCTTAGTTCACCTCTTACTTTGAGGAAAAAAGAAGCCAACAAGCTTATATGTTAAACGCAGAACCCCCAATGACTTAATAGCTCTTTGTAAGGTTTACCAAAGAAACCAAGAAAACAGAAAACATCGTTCAAATTGATTGTTTTTCATACAACATTAAAGCATAGTTTAAATGGTCATAGCACCCTAAGCATAACTTCTGGAGAAAATATATGATTCTGAGAGTAGAATACTCACAATTGTTTTCTTTGAGTAAAGCTTCTTGTCTTTCTGAATATTCCTCGGGAAACTGCTCCTCCAAGAAATGCTCCAGAATTAAGCAAACACTTGGAAATCCATTTGGATGCAAGCTTTGACAAATTTGACACCTTGGGATTTCATCCTTTGGCGTAACAAAACAAGATTCACAATATACTGCACCAAATAAGTAACAAACATAATGATCCATAGCCCATAACCCTTATAACTTTTGAGAAAACAGATACAAGAAAAGTAAACTACCATGGCCACAATTGAGAACAACTGGTCGAAAGAGCAACCTCTTGCATGCATGACAGAGTAAATCAGTAACAGAAGCCTTCTTTTGATCTCTATGTTCAGAATCATTTCTTGAATTACTTCCTTGGTTGGGTTCAATTGCAGTATGTTCAGGGGTATTTGAGGATGTTGCCAGGTTAACTAGTACGCCATTTTCATCCTGCATGGTTGGTTTTGGTGAATCCCTGAATGAAGATGATTCCCCATCCTTAGAACAACTTTCAGAATGCAAGTCCGTTTGGAGATGAGAAAGGGTACAGTCATTCCCCAAAATATCAGAATTCCGACTAAGTTCTGATTCAAATAAATTTGTATCAAATTGAGGTGAGAAGTGGCCTGCTGTCTTCTCTTCTTCTGAAGAAGGAAACCAGAAATAGAAGAAATTGGGATATGAGACATCAAAGAATCAAAATAAAAGCAAGAATCTTCTTCCATTCTAGAGAGGATGTCAAATGGACAATATCTAATAGTCTGATAGCTCTTATCATTATTGGAAGCAACATCTAAAACACAGAAAATTATTGAAAATTGAGCACCGAAGTAAATGAAACAGATTGCATCATCTACAATGAAAAGTTTCCGCCAACAAATACAATAAAGAGAAAAAAAGAATGAACGTATATCACTTACCCAACTTTTGACAGCAAATGCATTATAATATCTAAATTTCTTTCCCCACAAGTTTCAATAGACCTCAAGTAGCCTTGGTTAGAAGTTCTACGTTCCATGCATCTTAACTTATTTCATATTGATCTATTAAAAGGGAAGCTGACTTTGCAGGATCAAATTAGTACCATGCACAAGGCAGTTCACATAATCACAGTGCATAAGTAAATGCAAGATTTTGGAGCAAAGTTTAGCTTCATCAAAACTGAGTTATTTCTAGAGACTAGGAATAAGAGATTAAGTTCATATAAGAGTGACCACTTTTCTAGCATCTGTTACTTAAAAACTTCATTAAAGCTTCCAGAAAATTCAGTGCATTGACTAAAAATGACAATACCAAACTTTTTTCTTGCCAAAACCAATAAGTTGTAAACAGATTTTTGAGCAATTGAAAGGAGAGAAAAACTAGAAAGAAAGTTACCTTGCACTTGTCTTTCCCTTCTCTTGTAGGCTATAGGATACAACTTCAGAAGCAAAAAGTGCAGCAACTGACAGATACTGGGGAAATGATTGAATAGGCAGCGACAAATGGGACAGTTGGACTCATGAAAATGATTCATTGCGCTGTAGACACACCAAAAACATGACATGTGGCCGCAGGCTGCACATATGGAAAGTAAAGCCAGCTTATGGGTAAAAATCACATATGAGAATGTAGTTCAACATAGTGCCATCTTACCTAATACAACAGGCTTGTAAAGTAGCTCCCTGTAATACAGAAGGAAAGTGCCTTCAAACAGGTTGCAAATCCAAGGAAAAGCAGCTTCAATAAACTCTAACTATGAAATGCCCAAAATTCATGAGTTGTTATACACCATATAGTATGCGTGACTAAACTATTAAGTCCTGCTCATCAATAGGTCCATAACTCCTTTTTGCTTCAAAATTTCTCGAAAAAGGAAGAATACAAGCAAGTTTTAGCCTTTCAAATCCAAATGCTAATCTCGTACTATACCTAAAACTCATTCGAAAACCCATTGATTCCACCTAGAACATTAGGCAATCAAAATATATATATATATATGATACTTGGGTTTGCTCACTCCATTCCATTTCTCACTTCAGTAAAATGCCTCTTTCCCTTCAAACTTGACAGAAAATAATGATATCCTTAACATTTTTTATTCAAATTTATCAGAGCTTTAACAAAGGTGCAATTTCTTCAAGTGATTAGCCAATTAATGACCATAAAATTGCATGCAACACCAAGCTTACGGGTAATATAATCCAGTAGAAGATAATCATATGTGAACTTTCGAAAGTTGAAAGTTGGCAAGTCAATTTATGTATATTGAGACAAATCTCCATAAAAACAAGCTCTTTTCAATATTCAAAGAAAGCCATATGTTACTCAGACCAAGCTAAACCCCACCAGATATCCACTAAGATGCTACCCAGCTTTAACTAAAGCCTGTTCATCCAAATTTTATTTAACACTCAAAAGAAAACTCAATCATCAGAAAAAAAAAAAAAAACCAAAGCGATTAAGTCTGAAACCTCAACAATTCATCCTAATTCCTATACAATTCTCATACAACTTCACATTCCCTCCCATACGCATAAATTTCAAAACTTTAAGGGGAAAGAAAATGTAAAATGAAAATAAGCCGCAATTAGATATTGATCGAGAATTAAAGAAGCGAGGAGAAAGGGACAAGAACTGACAGGCAAACGCGGCATCGGAACTTGTCCGAAAATTCCTCAGGGGGAGAGCCATCGTCTTCGTCCCCTTTTTCTTCTTCTTTCAGCGCTTTTGTTAGGGTTTCATCGATATCAGCGTTGATTTTATCCTCTTTCTTCATTTTTTCGCCAAATAAAATGAAGGAAACAAGAAAGAGAGAGACGGGAAAGGGAGGACTGAGGAGGCGCACGGAGGCTAGAAGGGGAGGAGAAGAAAGGGAAAGAAATATATAACGGGGAGAGAGAGAGAGAGAGAGAGGAGGCCAACAAAGCAAATTGGATTGGCAAGTTGCCAGGTGCTGCTGCCAACAGAGACGCCTTTGCGCTATGAGCTGGCCCCTGGCCCTACCTCCATTTGGGCCTACCTCACTTAGGCCCATTTCAGGCCTTGCTTCTCTTTTTTTTAAAAAAAAATTGTTTATTTATGCAAAAACAAAATAAAAATCCCACGAAAAAAAAATTCCAATATAAAATGAAAATAGGACCCAATTAAAATATTAATTCAACTAAATCGGAGAAATTTTATCAATATGGTCAAGTGAAAAGAATTCGATTTCTCTTAATTAAGATTTTGACAGTCTTGTAAATAGAAAACTTCTAACATAAAATCTGTTTTCCCCTTTATTTCAGTTGTCAAATTAACTCACACTTTTGATAGTTTATTAGTTTCTTGCTAGTAAACTCTATTGGCTACACAAATATTCATACAAAATGTCCAAACCAGAAACCAATCTCGTTCTACATCAGAAATAAGGTAAAAGTACTCCACAGGTCCCTCTACTATAGGTAAATATTTAATTTAGTCCCTGTACTACAATTTGGGTTAATTTAGTCCCTCTACTATCAAAAATTGAACAAATTAGTCCTTATTATTAAAAAAGCCAGCTTTTACTGTTAAAATTGATGACGTGACAGTGTCACATCATCACAGTGCTTACATGTCATTGTCACGTCATCACAATACTGACATGGCATGCCACGTCAGAAATGTTAATTAATAAAATTTTAGAAGGATTAATTTGTTTAATTGTAAATAGTATAGGGACTAAATTGAACAAATTTACATAGTACAAGGATTAAATTGAACAAAAATATAAAGTATAGGGACTTACTAGAAACTTTAACAGCAATATTTGAACATTTTTTCTAAAGTTATATGAAAATTTATATAGTGTATATAAATTTACATAATTAATGGTAGAAAGAAAGTAAAAATAAATTAATAAATCAAAAGTGTATACCATATTTTCTTTTTTTTTATTATAAAATGTTAAACATTGATTAGTG
Organism: Microcos paniculata; assembly: GCA_030664755.1. Lineage (NCBI taxonomy): Eukaryota > Viridiplantae > Streptophyta > Magnoliopsida > Malvales > Malvaceae > Microcos > Microcos paniculata. The sequence goes on along the minus strand of CP131462.1, from coordinate 5,716,908 downwards.
ATTATATGAAGAAAAAAATTCAATATTATATAAATTGACACTTGTTCTAAAGATTTTTGTTTGATTTTTACTTATTTAAAAATTAATTTTCATACATTTAAAATATAAAATTATTAAAATTAAAGAAAACTATATTTAAATTCAAATGTAACTTTATTTAATTTTTTATAGTTTTATATGTAGAATTTATTTTTAAATTGACTACTAGAAAAATAAAATCTAAACAAATATTTTTATAACACGTATCTATTTATATAATATAATATCGAACAATTTTTCTTAAATTATTATAAGTAGATATAATTATCATTTAAGATATTTTTATGTAATGAATGATAGGAAGAAAGTAAAAATAAATTAATAAACCTAAATGATTATGTACATATTTTGAATATGATTATAATAAACAATGAATTTTTCAAATTTTTTTATAAAAGTACTCCACATGTCTTCTATTAGAAAAATAAAAACTAAACAAATATTTTTAAAACATGTGCCTCTTTATATAATACTAAACATTTCTTCTTCTTATAATTAGTAACCAATATTCAATTTTTTATAACAAAAAAAAATAACACGATATAATAATTTTGATTTATTAATTTATTTCCACTTTCTATAATTAATTATATAAAAACACATTCAATTAATAATTCTATACCATATAAATTTGCATATAACTTTAAAAAATTTTTTCAAGTATTGCTGTTAAATTTTCTAGTAAGTCCCTATACTTTATATTTTTGTTTAATTTAATCCTTATATTATATAAATTTGTTCAATTTAGTCCCTATACTATTTACAATTAAACAAATTAGTCATTCTAAAAAAATTTTTAATTAATATTTCTGACGTGGCATGCCACGTCAGCATTTGTGATGACTTGGCAATGACACGTCAGCATTTGTGATGACATGGCAATGACAAGTCAGCATTGTGATGACGTGGTATTGCCACATTATCAAATTTAATAATAAAAGCTGACTTTTTTAATAATAAGGACTAATTTATTCAATTTCTGATAATAGAGAGACTAAATTGACCCAAATTATAGTACAAGGACTAAATTAAACATTTTCCTATAGTAGAGAAACCTGTAGAGTACTTTTACCTCAGAAATAATCGCCAAGCCACAACAAAATCAACCAGTCTTTTCCTACATGTTTATTGAGTAAAACATAACACTCAGACAGACAAACCAACATCGTAGAACCGCCATCGATTACCAACAGAAAACCGACATCCACCTTATTAAGTTACTGAAAAAATTGAAATCAAATGAAAAATACGCCGTCCATATTGCATTTCTTTCCCTCCCGACAAACTTCTGCTGCTGTTGAAAATTAAAGAAACAGCTAACTTGTTAGCGGACGACCGGATCCACCTTAAAGCTGGTGGAGGAATTATTTCCAGATTTTAACGGATTTGTCATAACTGGCAGAGGCAACCATCCCAGTTACCGGTGACTGTGCCAGAGCTGATATCACGCAGTCATGCGCGTTAATTGTCAAACACTTATTCTCAGCTGTGTTCCAAAGCTCCAATGACTGCAAGGGTATGGTTAGAAGTGGAGAGGAAAAAAACGGAAATTAGTGCTCATGAGATGTGTCATAGAACAAGTTAGGCTCTATAAATAGTGCTTTGCATATTGCATTAAGGTGAAAAGATTTCGTCTGTATCCAAAATAAATAGACAGGTATCCAGGGCAGGGAAATAGGGCAATCAACCATCAATAACAACAAGCAGAAGAGTTGGTGAACTGAATTGTTAAATTTTCAAAAACAACAGCAATTATGTCAATAAGTTCCTGTCAAACACTTCAAGTAGCAGTCGTGCAGAGGACATTAGTTTGATCCTAGCCTTGCAACTCTGCACCAAATTACTACTTCGACATGCAGCTAATAAGGGTCTCTTCATAAATTGCAGACGACATCTGTTAGGGGATGAATTTGGGAGGGAAATAGAAGGGCAGAATAGAGCAAAGGAAAGGAAATTAGAGACAAGATAGAAAGAAGAGTTAGAGTAAGAGAGAGAAGAACAGAGAAGAGAATTAGAAATTTAGAGAGAATTCATATTTCTTCTTGTCCATTTCATTCGTAGGTTGCATACTTATGTTTCAAACATGACAGTAATTTCATTGGGTCGGGTGAGCCAAAGATTGGCTTGACTTACCTAAACAAAATTAACTATTTTTTATTTACTATAATTCATCATTCCTAAGTTATTTCATTTCAAAGAAATTCTGTCCAACTAGTCTTCCTTTGCTTGTGACAACATCTCACGCATTAAACATTTACGAAGCACCATGCTATTGTCTGAATGAGAAGCACCTCCACTATGCATTTGTTTTCCCTATCAACCTTTCACGAGCCACCATCAGCAGGACGGTCAGTTCAACAAGTTTCCCTAACTTCAAGCAAAGGCAACTCCCCAATGTCTCCACTTTCAAGTGCGAGCCATCTAATACACTTCAATAATCCACCTTGCTATATATTCATTAGAAGAAACCAAAAGCAAGCTACTTCAGAAATAGTTAATTTAACTAACATGTGACAATCAAGAAGAAGTTTTAAGAGAGACAAACCAATTCTGGCAGGCATATATAATATATAAATTAACTTGAAAATAGACTTTCTCGGGCTCCAGTCATTTAGATGTTCATGTTTTCTGCATTGAATTAACAACACAAAAGTTACTAAAAGCAAACTGATCAAACTAGAAGAAAGAAGGGGGTTTTTTTTTTTGCTTAATAATCATTTTGCCCCTAACCTTTTACAAATAAATCAAATATGTCCTTATCCTTTTTTTTTACCTAATTAACCTCCAACCTTTTCTTTTGACCAATTTTCACCCAAATTAGATGGAAGGCAAACGGATTTCGTCAAGTTTTATAGCTGGTGCTGATGTGACTATTCCACATCAAGTTGTATCGCCGGAGAATATTTTACGCCTATTCACCAAACAATTTTTTTTTCCTTTTCTCTGGTCATGGCCCAGAAAGCGATTTCTCTTAAAAAATTCTCATTTGTAGTTCGTCTAATAGATTTGGAATATTCATACCTATGATCAAAACTTGAATTTTGAAGAAAACTGGACCATAAGCATTGCTCTTGTTGCGACACGTGATGTGAGAGAACATTTTGTAATGATTAGTATCTTGCTCAGCCACCATCAAATTATTTTCCATGCTATGGCGCAGGTTATATGCCCGATCACGATTGTCTGGAACATATGTCACTTGCTGAAAAGGAAACTTAATGCATTCAAGGGCTTTGGCATAAATAAGAATAAGCGAGAGTTAATCAGTTTCAAGGTCGACAACAAGCGATAGGAACAAAAAAACATCATTTTCTTTCTACATTTGCTTAATGCATTATGGTTTAAAATTAAAAAATAATAATAATAACTTTTATTATTAAAAAAAAGAGGAGTATAAGGAATCAATATTTTTGGATATAAAAAACATTTTTGTAGCCAGGCATTTTTAAACAAAACATTTTTTGACAAATATTTTGCTCTTCAACTAACAAACATATATAATGTAATTTAAGACATCAGTTTGAGTCATAGTGAGTATGTACAGATATAATGCAAGAAATGGCGTACGTCTTCCCTTAGTTTTGCTTTCTTATCATAGGTCAAAGGTATCAGTTTACATTAGCAAGCCACAGCTTTAGAATGCCACTTTAAGCAGCAGCTTCAGAATTCATAGCATTCTTCTTCAAGTTATAGCATATTCTATAACTGCCCGTTTTGCCTTTGGTGATCTTTCGTTCATCTAATTCAAATTCAATTTCCATTTATATTAGTTCATATTAGCCACACAATTTCAAATTCGAAAATGGAAATTTCGATTCTTCAAAAGAAAACGGAGATTTCAAAAATGGGAATTTAATATAAGCATGCTGTTGATAAGTTTTTATATATGTCTTTGTCATTATTTTAAATTTAGTGCTATGTGTAAATTAGTTCAATTATTGTAATGAATTACTGATTTATGTTGATATTTAGACTTGATTAACATTAATTCAATTTTATACCAAAAAATAAGGTTTATACATGCATGGCAAAAATTAAAATTTCATAATAATAACTTTTTATAAGGAAAATTGTCAATCCCTTGATTAAAAAAAAGGTTAAAAGTTGGTGAATTGCACATATTTAATTGTCTCTAAGTACTCATGAAACCATAATTAATAATTATCCAATAAACATAAAAATTTAAAAATATTAGGAAAAGAATTATAAGAATTATGGTTAAAATTTCTTATGTTTGTGATTGTTTTGTTATTTTTGGGTAAAATTATCATATAAATTTTATAGTGAAAATTATTATCGTAATAACAAATTAGGAAGACCTAAAACTCATTATCTCACGAGATGATGAGGAGAGTAAAACAAGACAGTCATTGGATACCTTCTCTAAGTGGCCACGTGGAAAGTTTATTTTGATTTTCATTTTTTTCTTGTCCAAAAATACTACTACTATTTATTAATAGTGTTACTCATTCTAATTCTGAATAATTGTCGTTTTAGAGAAATTTTTTTATTTCATATTAGTTGTCGTTTTATAATATCAAAAAAGTATTTATTATTTTTTTTATCAATTTTATCCTTTTCTCTCCATTATTTTTTAAGTTACTTTAATAAATTTCTAAGGAATTTATAATCTCAAAAAAAGGATAATTTCAAAAAGGATAATTTCGTCATATAACCAAAATTTTTTCTAAATTTTAAAAGATTTATTAGTTTTCTAGATTTTATGTAATAAACTTAAATGATAATTATTCAAAAAGGAAGGGAGTAGTAATTTTTTCATTTTTTTCTTCACAAAGATAAAGATCAACCAAGCCCACGACCTACGATAGGAGCGTTAGATCACGCGCATGATGACATCGTTTTGAAATTTGGCATCCCTTCTTGAGAAGTTTGAGAGAATCATGACAGGTATGAATTGGGGCATGGAAAGCGTGTGAGAAGTGTCAAAAAAAAAGGGCCTTTTGTCCCCTAATTTTCAGACCCAATCTCTTTTCTTTTCTTTTTCAAATTACTAGTAATTTTCTGGTGAGAAATTAATTAATTTACTTCCACAAGTTTTTTTTTTTCTTCCTTAAATGAAATTACCTACCTTTTTTTAAAGTTGGGTCTCTAATTTGAGAGTGATTGCTATTATTCTCTCTTTGCTTTGTTGCATATGTTTGGGACAGGAGAAAAAAGAAATGCATATGTTTGGGATAGGAGAAAAAAGAAAATTAGAGAAAGCACCTCCAACATGAAAGTTAAATGTAGCTAGCTACCAACAAGTATTGACTAAGGCAATAACAGTTTTTACCTTGATAAAAATAAAAAATATAAATATAAATTTGATTTTTAAAAAATATAATTATTGAGAGGATTTTACTTTTCAAACTCCCAACACAAAAAATAATAAAATTTGATGATATCTTTAATCAAATAAAAAAGAACTAAATATAGATAACTCAATAGCTTTCACGAGTTGATGCTAGATTTCAATTGATCTAAAACTTTTATACGTTGAATTTTCATTGATTTCTAGGCTTGAAAGATCTTGATCCACCCAAAATATAGCTTGATAACTCATATATTTGAGTGCTTAAACTATTTTTGATTTGACTCCATTAGCTTGCTAAGTATTCACATCAAAATATCAACTTTGATTATTGTTATCAAGTTGCTATATCTCGATTGATGTTTTTTGTTCTTGGGAACCCACCAAGATTATCAGAGGGTAGGTTTTCACTTTCCGTTCTTAAACTTTTTTTGTTCTCCATTTCATTCCAAAATTAGAGCAATAATATATATGTTCATGAACTTGCTTATGTTATGAACCAAGCTTATTTGCATGCATGTTCTACTTTAGCTTTTATTACGACATAACCATACACTGATACACTTGACTGTCGGTGCTTTCATGATTTTATGAGATGTTGATGGGTTTCTTGTTACATCTTTTATTCTACCTAAATTAACGTTTTTAAAGACATAATTAAATGAAAATTTCCCTTTTTCTACCCATTTTCCCTGCCGATTATTCCTTCTTTATTAGGTTTGTTCTTCTTGCTGGCCCATTTATAAAATTAGACTAATTGTTTTTGACCCACCGCCAATCTTTTTCACAGCAATGTTTCTAACCCAAGGAGATCATGTATTAGTTAGCGAAAAGAAGGAAAGAAAAGGAGAAAATGGGTTACGTAACAAACGAAATTTCCATTGTTTTTTTTTTCAAAGTTGTACGTCTAAATTTGCATATTATGGCGTTAAGTATGGTACTAATTAATTAAGCTGATTTAAGCATTGGTTTTGTTTGTAATCTGTAGGAAGAAAACGAAGGAAACAAACAAGGAATCGAATCATGAAACTTTGAAATTTTTTTGCGCTAAAAAAAAAAGAAACTATGAAATTTTAATTCGTAGTTGACTTGCAATAGAAAGAATTTCATCGAAAGAAATAGCTTCTGTTTTCTTTTAATCAAACAGTTTATAGCCTATGTGAATTCAAAGAAAGCATCCATTGATTCCATGCACATTTATTCTCTCCAGGTATATATAGTAAAAAGAAGTAGCCGGCCCCTTTCATGTCTAGTTTTCAATAGGAACTTCTTCTTCTTCTTCCTTTTTTCTTTTTAAACATAATAAATTCATCGATATTTGATAACAACATTAAATTTCTAATCTAGAGTCCAATTGTGTCGAACCCTAGATGGAAAACCTCTCATGTTAATTTTTCTATTCATAAGAATTGAACACAACCTTACTTAATAGGCATCGAGCTCTTCTACTCAGCCCAAACAAGTATTGGTAGAAGCTTTATTGATTAATGAGATACATTGATTATTATTGAAATGGATGATCCGATATCTCTAACCATAATTAACCACCAATCAAGTCACAGGTATCTACACTTCTAGAGCGGGTAAGGAAGGTGAAGACTCTCCATTATGATCATCAACTTAGCAGTTCACTCAAAAACTTCAAACCTATACAAGTTGTTGTCATCCATGAGGCATTAATGGTAGAAATTAAAGGTTAGCATTAGCACTAGGCAAAGACGACCCAAGATTTTCCATCCTTGACTTCATTGACCCGAAATTAATTCATATACAAAACAGTCAATTGTCCTTCTTGGGAATTCGCTCGACTAATAATGACGCGATGACTTCCAAAAAGCAAGTTCCACGCATGGCCATGGCCATTGGCCTTTCCAACCCTATATTGCTCTCTTTCTAGTGGGCGGCTTAGTATTGTAGTCAAAGTCGAAGCAGTTGCTTGACGGGGCAAGGTAACTAAACTTCCCCGAAAGCCCTGCTTCTGCTGCCAAAAGGCCCAACAATATGGCCAGTCCAGCTCTTCATCAACAAAGCCTTATGCCCATTTTGAAATGAACCAATTGGCACGAATTAGAATTTATGCGTACAAAATATCACTAGTAAGTAGTAATGTTATTCCATGAAAGAAATTAACCTACTAATCACATTTTAAAAAAGAGTATAACTTAAGAGCTATTTGATAAATCATTGAAAATTTTCAACACTTTAATATTTTTAACATATTTAATAACTTTTGTTAGCCATTACTTAAAGGATTTTTTTCAAAAAAAAGTGTTGAATTTAAAAAGTAGATAGAAAGCTATTCATCATTGAATGTTGAAAAACTATTAAGTGATTTTAATTTAAAAAACTTTTTTTTTATACTAAATTACCTTCATTTTACTAATTAATTAATAATTTTTTAAAATCTTCTACATTTATAGTTAATTATCAAACAATAAATTTAAATTCAAATTTAATTATCAAATAGTTTTTATATTCAAATTCAGCCCTTATCAAATTCAGGATTTCATTTTTTTGATTAATCAAACACAATCTTACATTAGGATGATTGTTAAAAGTGACTTTTTAGACATCCAATAATGTTGACATTAAATAACGTGTGAGTTCTGATCTTCTTTTATAATCTCCTCCAATCTCTTCAACATAGCTAACTTCTACCTCGACTGCTTGCACCGAATGAGAAAATCAGTACATAGCACAATTTTTTTTCCCTCAGCTGGAAATAACACGTGTGCATTGGGAATTCTTTTAGCTGTTTATGGATGTTGCTGTAAGATAAACAAACGGAGTAAGTTGACCACATTTTACATATTATGTTACAAATACTCTACTATTCTTTCTAATTCAAATTTCCATGGTAGCATTCAAGGACAATAAAAATCCCCAACCTAACTTGGCATGCACTCATTAAATAATTGAAGTTAACAAAATAAAGAAATTCAAGCATAAGTGACTTACTCTATATCCCTTTCAAGCTCTAGTGGTACAGGAATTTTACCATTGACCATTTCTACGACTTGTTGACAGTCGGATACAAATTCTAAATGATTTTTCGATCATTTAAAAATTCATACATTAAATGACTTTTCAGTTTTTCCCTTCCAAATGAAAATGCCCCTTTCTCTTCAGCAATGAATAAAAAATCGGACCGGTAGTCGAACCGATTGGTCATCCGGTCATCGGTTCAACCGGTTCGATTAAATAAATAATTTAATTTTATTATTTTTTTAAATATTCAAAAAAAATAAAAATATTCAAAATATTCCTTAAAAAATAAGAAAAAGTAAAAATATCAATTTAAAAAAACTAAAAAATTAAAATTCGGATTGAACCGGTTCAATCGGTTCGTCGGTTCAAAGGCGGTTTCACAAAAATCCTATTTTGTGACCCGGACCGGACTTGTGACCGGTTCCCGATTCAACCGGTTGAACCGATCGGTCCGGTCTGGTTTTTTATTCCATGCTCTTCAGCCGCAGCTTCCATTGACTGCCAAGCTCTCTCTCAGTACTTTGAGATTTCTCATTCAAGAGGCTATTCGATTCTTGCAGAGAAACTAGCATTCTTTTCAGCTCTCTATCTTGTAAGTTGTCTTTCACTTCATTCTTTTCAGCTCTCTATCTTGTAAGTTGTCTTTCACTTTTTGATTTTAACTTGGAAGTTCACTTGCAAAATCCACTGACTAGGGTTTGGGTATTGTCATTAAATGCTTGATTACTTATCATTTGTGTTTATCTTGTCAAATTTGATGTTGTCTAGAAATTCCCTAGCCTTCTAGAGAGAACCAAGGGTTAAAAACAATATTTAGGAAGTAGAAAGAACAAGACTTTGGGAACTAGAGAGGGACAAAGAGTAAAAGGGTGGATTCTGATTCAAAAGCTAATTTTAACTATTGGAATGAATGGGGTTACAGTTCCCATGTAATTAACTTGATTGTTCACATGGCGTCCACCCTAACTTGTTGAAGTTAATCTATGTTCTGGTTTTAAAGATGGGTTTCTGGAAAGTTTATTGTGCTTCGGAATAAACTTGTGAATTACCTTCTTGGCTGGTAATTTCCATTTTTCTCTTGTTAATATCCAAGCAGTCTATTAATGGGTTTCCCTTTTTGGCTCTTTTGGATATCTAAGATGTAGAGAATAATTTTACCAGTTTAATATTATAAAGTCGATGGTGCCCATATATAAAAAAAAACTATTGGAATGATTAAGAAAACAAGAAAAGGGTTTGTAATAGAGATTATTGCAAAGATCAGATAGGGAATTGAATAGAGTACAATTTCTATTATTTTGTATAATGAATTGTTTCAGAACATAGGTTTTGAGGAGTTATGTAGAAATTTGAAGTGGTGCTAATTAATTAGTTTAGTTTCATTTATTGAACACATTTTAAGTTGAAAAGTGCGATATATAATTGATAACTGCTTCCATTACTGAGCCATAACTATACCTCTGACATGTCAATATTTTGACATTTTGTGGCTTGGGTACAATTTGGCCTTAAGTCATAATCTATAAATTTTGTTCAGTATTATTTGTTATGATGTGACCATTTTATATTATTCTTTAATATATATAATATAATGAACATGCCTAAGCAGAAGTTTTCAAGTTCTTAGGACCTTCATATACATAATGTGACCATTTTAGGCAGTGAAACATGCATTCTGACTTTTAGCTACAATTAATATTGATGATAATATTAATTACAGGGTCTACGTAATTATGATTTCACATTGAACTGTTCAAAACTAACTCGGATATGCAATTTTGATCTAATGTTAGATATCTTTTGTGTAATGTGAAAATTAAAATTCTATCTATGTTGGTTTGACCTTGCAAAACTCTAATGCTCACAGTCTTCCTATTAAAGATTCCTGTAAGCAGCTAAAGGGCTAGAGACGAAACCTTCAAGTTGCCCAGTCATTGAAGATTCTATGAAAGTGACCTCCTTTGTTATTTAGGTATTTTGGCTAATATGCTTTCCCATTTCGATGTTGTATGCTTTAATTACAGTTAACTTGCATAATAACTAGACTAGACTTGAATGGAAGGATTCAATTAAGATGATCAAATTGGGGTGAATAACTAGTTTTCTTGCTAGATATGTATAGTTTCTTCCGCTTATATTTTGTTTAGTTGAATATTGAGGCTTAGATTTACCTTGGACTTTATTGGGTGGTTTTTGAAGCAATGGCGCTTTACAATAAAAGTGAGCCTCAAATTCTAATGTAAGAAACATTTTGATGTGTTAACAGCGATAGTATAGTCTATTATTTAGATCCACAATCCTAGCTTTGCGTCGAATCTCCATCATTATGATAAGATTGTGAACCTGTAGAGTATAGTCTCATTTTTCATTTTGCAGCTATCTGTTGAAAGGTTAAGTTTTATGAAGAAACATGTTTTTGGATTAAGCTCTGCCTAGGTGATTGAGAGAATAAATAACTTCTTTCTTAAGAATTACACATGAATTCAATTAGGTATGGTATGGTTAACTTCTTGCCCAGGTATGGTATGATTTGAATAATTGTGATCGTTTATGTTCTACCTTTGAATAAATTTAGATATTATTGAAGTTATCATCACTGCAAATTGAATTTCAACTTTGTTTTATCTATTAGATATAACTTACCCATAACAAAGGGTTATGTTGATTCTTCTATATTTCTAAATTTATGGATTTTATGATTTGTGTTCAAGATCTCAAACAAAATCGAATTTATGATGAATGTCTCACACTGGAAACATTTTTGATTTCTCAGGCATTCAAATCTACCATGAAGAGAAGTTTCAAGAACCTGCAAGAAGTAGTGTTGGCATCTTTGTACCATAAACGATATGAGAAGGCCATTAAGGAAGCGGTTGCATCGCAAATCAGACAACCAGCGTATGGGGCTACATGTAGTGATATATTTGCATGGATGGAAGACTTAAAAGGTCACTCTAATGCTATAAAGCTCACTGATGTTGCATTAAGGACCATAACTGAAAAGCATATTGTTCTGTGTAACAGTTATTTTCCATCCGGCATAAAGTTGCCTACTCCCTACATGTGGTAAAAGCCTCCAAAAAGGTTTTTTTTTTCTTTGTTTGAGAAAATCCAATCCATTTTTTACTAATCTAATTTATTGTTTCTTTGCCAGGTCTTTAAAAGTTAATACTGATGGAAGTTTTAAAAGAATGGCAGCGTATTCATCAGGTATCATTAGAAATGACATTGCCGATTGTGAGGGGGTAGAATTTTGGGAGAATGATTTCGTTGATTATCGAACAACTATTGAGGAATCAGAACTCTTACTCAAGCGTTTTGGATATCTTTTAGTCGAAACCAATGGCTTTGAAAATAGTATTAAGCCTACAATAAACTATTGCAAGCGTAAGGGTCTGAATTTAGATAATGTTTTAGTTAACTTCGTGTCAGATTGTGAAAGAATGATAGATATGCTTAAAGGTAAAACTCGTGTTCGACCTGAGCTTAGAAGTGAAATCGGGTAAGTGTCTAATAAGCTCTTGACCTTAGACGCAAAATGTGTATGTAACAATTTATTGGTTTGATAATTTAACTTAGCCATGGATTGATATATCTTATGTTCAATTATATCATGAGTGCATGCCATGTTAGGAGCTAGGGAGTACAAATATTTGGGATATGAGTGGTCAGGTAAGCAGCAAAACTTTTAGATTGTTGTTCATAGAATAATTTATTTCCCACAAATGTTACCATGAAAATTTAAGTTAGAAAGAATATTAAGTACTTATATTTCATCATTTGCTACTATGTTTACTCTTTTGTTGTCTTATAGCGAGATCTAGAAGCTGTTAAAAATGATCCCCAACTACACTCTCTCTTTCGAACATAGAGAAACAAACAGAATTGCCGATTAAATTGCAAGTAATCCAAGACAATGGTTCCCAGAGTATATCGAGAAGATGATTTCTGCCGACGTGGATAGATATTATGTTTATGGATTTCATCCGGATTTTTTTATGTAAGAATAAAAATAAAAATAGGCAATTATTTGATCTCAAATATACTCAATTATTTGATCTCGTACATATTGTGTGCGTATCGCGTGCGTATCTCGTGCATCATAAGATACTGTTGAATTGCTTATATATCGATACATACGTAATAAAATAGATACGTTACATAGATTCGTATCGATTATACTTCGTATCAAATCGTATCATAAGAGATTGATAACTATGCATGAATGATTGCCATGATAAACCCATTTAAAGAGTTAATAACTTAGATGCACTGTCATGCAAAGAGAATAATAAAACAAACAAACTCTAACTAATTCAGCGTAAATTAATCTAATTCCTTGTATGGCCTGATATTTTACTGTTTATACAAGTGAAAGCCTTGTATATCAATTGAGTCAAATCGTTTCAACTCTATGAACTGACGCTTTTGGAACCTAGCTAATTCAAATGGAAAATTAATTACCTAAACACTAGTTGAACTATATATAAGCAAAATTAAAAGGGGGAAATGAAAAACAATCAAGATCACATAAAAATAAGAACAAATCAGAAGGGAAAAAAGGATAGTTTATCATATGCAAAACAATATCAAAAAGAAAAAGGGAAAAATACCCAAATATGTAACTTTTATCCAATAGAGATGAAAAGATTGAGTTGAGCTTCTATCTGATAATATCAACATTATTATTCAACCAGACTCAGAAAGGATTGAACACAAGTCCTTGACGAGTCCTGAACCAGACTCAGCCAGACTCAGAAAGGAGAAGAACCAAGCCACCAAGTCGGGAAATAACCTGATCAGTAAGGAGAAATATCACTAATTAACAATGATGATAATCTTCTTAGCAGTTCCAAATCTTAGAAGTAAGCAAATATCAATAACCAAAAATAGAATAAAATATGCTTTTCTCTTTCCCTTTACAGGTTTTTTTTTTCTCCTTCATTCTACTCGGCAGAGGAACACAACTTTTGATGAGTTGTAGACTAGACTCAGAAAGGGGAATAACAGAACCACTAAGTCGGATCAGCTGATTCGCAAGGAAAACAAAATTGAAGCACGTCATCTGGAAGAAGGTAAACAGCGAGACAAAAAAAAGTGCTAATTAAGAATACATACATATATATATACACATAGACATCCGCCTTTGAACTCCCGTATAGCCTTTTTGGTAGGTAATTCATAAGTCAAAAAAATTCTCTAAAATTGAAATCTATAAACCTTTAAAGAGGTTGATAGTTTGTCTTGACTTTAGAAGTGGGATAACGTATCATACTCTTAAACTTTTCGAAAGATCAAATTCATTCTTTTGTAGACTTTAAGTATACGAAATCTTTAAATGGTTTTTTCATGTCTCATATTCGAGACCATTAATTAATGGCTTAATTCCCAAATTGGTCCCTGAACTATACTAAAAAGGATAAATTGGTCCCTCAACTTTTATTTGAGACAGATAAATCTTGAATGAAAAAAAATTAAAGAAAACTCAGGGATCAATCCGTCCCAAAATAAAAGTTTAGGGACTAATCTGTCCCAATCCATCAAGTTCAGTGATCAATCTGTCCAAAAAAAAATTAAGGACCAATCTATCTCAAAATAAAAGTTGAGGGACTAATCTGTTTCAAATAAATATTGAGGGACCAATCTGATCTTTTTTATATAATTTAGATGCCAATTTAGATATTAAACCATTAATTAATAGTATAATAATAATCTTAAAGACCGGGACGATTGACCATCAATTCAAACTTAAAGAAAAGGTGAGGATTCACATGATACAAGTGATAAATTTTAACTCATGATATGACACAAAGGAGCTTATGTCTAAGAGGCATGTGGTGTTCTTAATACGGAAAAGTTTTGCAGATCAACCAATACTTGACAAGAGACCACAATAACAGCACAGTTCCTTAGAAATCATTACATGCCTCCAATATTAATATTAATATATACCATGAAATATAGCCTCAAATATCCATATATTTTAAAATCTATGAGTTATTACACATTTATTAGATATTTAAAAAATTACATTTTAGAGTCATTTTAATATGAGTTAAACTCTTTTAAAAATTGACTTAATACATAATTTAGTCCCTAAACTATACTAAAAAGGATAGATTGGTCTCTGAACTTTTATTTGAGACATATAGGTCCCTAAACTTTTATTTTGAGACAGATAAATCATGAATAAAAAAAATAAAGAAAACCCAAGGACCAATATGTCCCAAAATAAAAATTCAGAGACCAATCTGTCCCAATTTATCAAATTTTTTACCATTTAGGGACTAATCTATCTTAAAATAAAAGTTCATGGATCAATTTATTTCAAATAAAAGTTTAGGAACCGATCTGTTTGTTTTCGTATAGTTTAGAGACCAATTTAGATATTAGATCTTTAAAAAATAGAAAAAGAATAACTATGTCTATGCTTTAATTTTCCTGCCAAAATAAGAGGGAGTGAAGTTAGTAGGGCCTCCTTCCCACTAAAACCTAATTAGAACAACCTTAGGCCATCTCCAATGTAACACCAAAACATCAAAATGGTGTTAAAATTTGGTGCAAATCACTCCAAGGAGCACGGTATTTCACGTGTTCCAAGAGCATCAATTTAGTGTTAGCTACAGTGCAACACCAAATTTGGTGTTGCACTGTAGCTAACACCAAATTTGTTTTTTTTTCTTTTTGATAAATATTTAAATTTTTAAGTTAAATTATTATAAAAAAAATGTCATTAGAAAGATTTCATTAAAACCTTTAAAATGAGACCAATATTAAATATATATATTTATTTTCATTAATTATTTATAAATAATTATTATAAAATACTTCTTTTATTGCCTCAAAACACTTTTAACATCAATTTGGTGTAGATTACATTGGAGTGAAAAAATTTTTGGTGTAAGCATATTCTTCAAATATTTTTTTTAACACCAAAATGATATAAATTTTGGTGTTATACATTGGAGATGCTCTTAATACTCTTTCTTTTTGAGTTTTGACCCAAACAATCACAAAAGAATCTTTTTAGGTAATTTAGGTTCTACAAATCCTAGGTCCGCCTAGACCTTTATTGATTTATCCTTGTAGAAACTTAGTAAAAAAATTGGCCCAGACCTTTATTGATTTATCCTTATAGAAACTTATTAAAAAAAAACCTCATAGATTAATAAAGTTAATTAATACTGTTTGATATGATGGTTCGTTGAACATGTTGGAGCTAACATGTCAATCGCTCTAATCCTAATGACAACAGCCATAATTATTCTGACTCTTCGATAAAAATATAAACTTTATGTTTTTTTTTTTTTAACTCGTCAGAATCACATTTGTTTGGGACTAATGCCGTAATGCATAGTTACGTTACGTGGAAAGTTCTCTTTAATTTATTTTGATAAGAGTATAGTTAAGACCTTATAGTATATAAATATATTCAATTTAGTTTATATAATATAATTTAGATAAATTTAATCCATGTAATATGAAAAATTAAATAATTAAGCCCTTATATGTCACATAATTAATTTCTATGATAAAATTATTGATGTGGCAATAATAAAAATATGATGTTGTAAGTTAAAACATTAACTAACATGTTTGATACTAATATAATACTAACTAGTCAATAAAATATCATAATAATGTTTGTATGTCTATAACAAGTCAGACCATAGGCTGACGCGCAATGCTATGTCAATGTCAGGTATGTTAATTCATGTCTTAACTTACCATATTATCTTGTTAGTAATTCTAAAGGCATAAATTGGCCTTACAATAACAATCCTAACAATTAAAATTGATTTTGTAATATGGAGGGACTTGATTGTTCTATTTTCAATAGTGTATGGACTATCTTGACTAAATTGAATATATTTGTATAGTACATAGACTTTATAGATAGTTTTACCAATTTATTTTTTCTATTCAAAAGATTTGAACTAATATCTTATTTAATTTTAAGGTTAGATAATTTTTTTTCCTAAAAGGTTAGCGTGATTGGATAAAAAGTTTATATATGTAATGATTTTCTTATTTTTATTAGTCAATTAATTTCCAGTATCACCTTATATTTATATATTGTTGATTTTTTAATGAAAATAGTAGTATATTTTTGTTAATTCTTTCAAAAGTGTGATTTAGTAGAAAAATGAAAATTCAATCCACAAATAATGGTGCTTCCCTCGCTTTCACGGGATCCTGTCCCCACCAAACTCCAAAAATCTCTTTCCCACGCGCTACTTTCTATACTTCTCTGTTTTATTTTCTACGTATTTCACTTTTTAATTATTGAGATTTTCCTAAATTCAAAGCCTCCAACACTATGACAACGAGGATTGCTAATAACTGCACGCCCTCAAACAGCGCGTTGATCCACATCCGAGATACTATTATGTGTTGAAAAGTACTCCCTCAGTCCCTATTTATCTGTCTCTTTTTGGGGTTTTTTTGTCCCTTTTTATCTGTCCCTAACTAACATTGGTTATTAAATTTCCAAACTTATCATTTCAAACTCCTTTATCTCTCTCTTAAATGAATAGTTTTTTAAATATGAGTGAGAATCAAAGAGGGAGAGAGATAGGGATAAAATAGGAAAGTTAAGATAAATATTTATGAAATTTTGTGTCTTAATTACTTTTCTTACCCTGTGTGCAGCGGTTAATAAGGACAGATAAATAGAGACAGATGGAGTAGTTTTAAGGTTGTCACATTTCAATTCTCAATCACCATTGGTCATTGGACGGGGCTCGTTTGAAACTCCAAAACAATTAGGAAAAGAAAAGAGAAATAGTTAAATTTCAATGCACTTAAAAGCAAAAGACAATTGCCGCCAAATAATTGTTTGGGTATTCTTAAAGATCTAACCTACAGTCTTGGGATTTAATCATATAATTCGAATCAATTTAGTGTCACGCTTAATCTTAATTTGACTACCTATTATAAATCTTATAATATATACAATTGCTTATTACTTGATTAAATTAACTAAGAACAAATATTAATTAAGGTGATAACAGTTTCTTTTTTTGGATGAAATGTTTATTTTCATTCCAGATAGCAGTAAAATTGCTACAAAATTTATAAAGGGTAGTGTTCAAAATAGAGCACTAACAAATAGAACACTACAACTATTTTAACTAAAGCATAAAACATTTCAAGGTACAACAAAACACAAAGATTCCAGCTTTCTATCAAGGCTAGATTAATGTTCTCTTTTTGAACTTTTTCAAGACCATGCAATCTCATTCTAATAACCTCTGCAATTTGCCCAAATATCTCCTAGGAACTCCTAGCTTGACCACGATAAACATGAAAATATAAATTTGGTTTCTCATAAATGTAATTGTTGAAAGAGTTTTATCTTTCAAACTCCCGATTTGCAAATGATAAAATTTAGAAAAATTCTTAATTAAACAAAAAAAAAACTAAACATAGGTAACTCAATAGCTTTCAGGAGTTTGATGCTAGATTTCAATTGATTTGAGCTTTTTTTTTTCTTTTGATCGAAAAAGAGAATTGATTTGAGTTTTTAGACATTGAGTTTGCATCCAGTTAATTGATTGCTAGGCTTGAAAGATCTTGAATCCTTGATGCACCCAAAAAAAAAATAGCTTGACAGCCCATATATTTCAGTGCTTGAAATATTCTTGATTTGACTTCATTAGCTTGCTAAATTTTCACATCAATCGAAAGATCAACTATGATTATTTTTATCAAGTTGCAATATCTCCATTGATGTATTTTTTTTCCTTGGGAACCTACCAAGATTATCACAGGGTAGGTTTTTACCATTTGTGCTTCACAACTAGAACAACTATATATATGTTCATGAACTTACTTATGTTATGAACCAAGCTCATTTGCATCCACTTTAGCTTTTATTACGATATAGCCATACACTTGACTTTCGGTGCTTTCATGGTATGGATTTCTTATTTCATCTTTTATTTCATCTTTCATGGGTGCATGTACTTTAGCTAAAATATTTAAAATTTTATTAAAAATTTAGTATTAATTGAAATTATATTCTTTCTAAATATGTTGGTTTCTCAAAAGTTAAATACTTAAATCTTTAATATCTATATCTTTTATTTAATTTGATATATCTAAAACAAAACCGAAGAGGGTTAATTTGAATTCATCTCAATAACCAATTTATCTTTCAGTAATTTGAATTCAGTTTTATTTTTTTAAAATTTAAATTAATTTTAACTTTTTAGAATAAATCAACTAATCGACACATGGTAATAAGATAGACATATCATGTGTCGATCATTGAGCCTATAGTCATTTCCTTACATATGTATATATTTATAAGACTTTTTTAAAATTTAAATTAATTTTAAGTTTTTAGAATAAATCAAGTGATCGACACATGGTAATAAGATAGACATACCATGTGTCGATCATTGAGTCTATAGTCCTTTCCTTATATACATATATATATATATATATAACCACCAACTTATAAGTCACAGGTATCAACTTATAATATCACTTAAATGAAAATTTAACTTGTTTTCAATTTGCAAACTGATGGACTACATGGATGAACAGCCCAATAATGTACTGGAAATGGGGAGATGATGGGAAATTGAATATTTTGGTCTATAATTGGTCCTAAATTGTGAAAGGATAGAGTCAGTAGTTCTGAAACAAAAAGACCTCAAACTAAACTAGACACTACAACTGCATATCCCGACACCACCGCTATAAGAATCCCGGGTACATCCTGTAAGTAACGTGTGAGTTCTAATCTTCTTTTATAATATTCTCCAATCTCTTCAAGATAGCTAACTTCGACCTCGATTGCTTGCACCGGATGAGAAAATCAGCAGCATGATTTGTTTTCCTCTGCTGGAAATAACACGCGTGCATTGGGGATTCTTTCAATTGTTTATGAATGTTGCTGCAAGATAAACAAAAAGAGTAAGTTGACCACATTTTACATATTATGTTACAAATACTCTACTATTCTTTCTAATTCAAATTTCCATGGTAACATTCAAGGACAATAAAAATCCCTAACCTGACTTGGTATGCACTCATTAAATAATTGAAGTTAACAAAATAAGGAAATTCAAGCATAAGTGACTTACTCTATATCCTTTTCAAGCTCTGGTGGTACAAGAATTTACCATTGACCATTTCTATGACTTGTTGACAGTCGGATACAAAATCGACCTCAAGTTGATGTGCATTCACCTAGTACTTTCCACAGTATTTTTTGGCAAGAGAGATCACCCCATCAAAACCCCTTAATTCGACCAAGTGATATCCAAATCTTTTAAGGGTCAATTCATCATAGTCCTCCCTCAAATAAATCGATTTACAATCAGACTCAATGCGACATCCCTCGTTATCTCTCATGATAGCTGCCCACCAAGCAGCCGAAGGCTTGTAGCTGCCATCAAAATTAATCTTAAATCGACATTTCTTAGGCATGTCCCACCAATATGGCATAGGCAGCCGCTTGCACAAAAGATCAAAGCCATTAAATGGCCAAATTCTCTCCTCTATCAGTGTTCTAAAAGCTGTCTAGAGTAAACACGAGTTCCCCTTCAAACTGACCAACCACTCAGTCAGATTTCCAGCAGTTACACCATGCTTTGGTGGATCATACTGTAGCTGAACAGCTCTTCTGATTTGATCTTCGTATCTTTTATAGTCTATAGCTTTTCTGACTCGATCACATCTTTCAGAGTTCGTAGCTAATTATCTCATAGGCACCATCATATAACCTACAAATAAAATCAGCATTAATCAATCAAGCATTTAGTCTCAAGACAAGCTCACCTAAGGCAAGAATAAGATTTCCAAAGCATTTAGTCACTCATATACTAGAACTTTACTAGTTCTACTTTCCAACACAAGCATCTTTATCTATGCTATAGCAAACTCACTTTCAAGTGGAGCTGAAAGTTTAGCTATACGTATCATGGCTTCAGTAACCCTTCGGTGTACCATGGCTACAAGGAAGATAATGCTCAGAAATAAAAAATTTACACCAACACAGCTATAAATTAAGCTTGGTGGACTCAACCTTGAGATAAATAAATAGGCAAAAAAGTAGAATAAACGCAAGAATAATGATTTCAATGGCCTTGTATAAAAATCTTGAATAACATCTAACTTACAAAGAATTACAAAATGGACAAACTAATTTCAATGGTCTACAATGTACAAAAGCAAAAGATGACTGGAAACCTTATGTGAATCTTTTGACCCTGGAAAGAAATTGTTAGGCTATGGAGAAATCTAACTTTTTTTAATATTTTCCTTCAATATAACTTACTCTACTCAAGGTTTCAAAACCATGAGATCATGGAAAATACTCATGAAAATGACAAAGAAACTCTGATGAAATTAGCTGTATTAACAAAGAAAATAACATAGATAAACTGGAAGAAATCTTAGTTCATGACACATCCCAATGGACTGTATCATTTGACATTATAGTATATATATATTATACTACGACCAAGTAAGTACAATAAATTGATGGTTAATATATATCAGAAAAAAACACAAGGAAAGATATAATTCCACTATAAAATAGCACAAAAGAAACTAATGTCTCATTTGCTATGGACGGTGTAAGAATTGTGAAGTGAATTGTATAACGTATCTGTCGATACATAAGCGATTCAGTACGTATCTTATGATGCACGTAATATGCACGCAATATGCACGATATCAAATAATAGAGTATATTTTAGTATTTACATAGTAATTTCAATCTTATATCAAATAAGCACTCGATTTTATTAATAACCATAAAAATCTTATTTTTTATTTATTCATATTTATATATGATATATTTTTAATGGTGCATGGGTGCACCATTTAGTATTTTTCTTTCTTGAATTAAAAAAAAAATTTGCATTAAATAAAAAGTAATTTCCTTAAATAAAAAGTGAACCAACCTTAAAAAGTGCATAAATGCACCCATTAGCAAAACCGTTATTATTATTGTTGTGTTAACACAGAATTTTTCAGGATAAATTTATTACAAACGCTAAGGAATCAATTGAATGAAAGAACATTTGTGTGATTACAATGTGAGCAAGCTGATTGCTTATATATACTAGACATTGTCCCCTGCTACGTGGGGTATTTAATTTTTTTCATTTTTGTAATTGTTATGTGATAAAGTTGATTCACAATTATTAAAATATATAGTAATAGAGAACATGTAATTTGTAACATATATAAAAATAAATAATGTTTGATATTTTAATAGATTTTTCAAGTATAATTCTTATATCAAAATAGCAATACATAATTATTATACCCGTGAAATTCGCTTTTAATTGTTCGTGTGGGAAATTTTTTCATTTCAATCTATTTTTATCCAACTTTAAAGTTTAAAAAATATTAAAAGATTTTTTCAATTCTTCATACAGATAATTTGAAAAAAAATTAACCACACACTTTGATAAATTAGTATAACATACCATAATTTAGTAAATTAAAATTTATATTTTCTTTAAGGGAAATATATGGTATGGTGTACTCCATTCACTACTTAAGATACTAAATATATAAAATTTTATGTAATTAATATTTCAGTTTTTCTTGAATTTAAAAAAAGTTACTGCATTAAATAAAAATTTAAATATGCATGTGTTATCAGTATCACGTCAATGGTAGTTCTAACCATTTAAATTGTATCAACTCAAAATAACTTATAAATTTTACCCAAAAATTTAGTACAAAATTTTAAAAAAATATATGATTTACAGGATAAATGACTAAAAGTTTGGAACTATCACTAAAGTGGTCGGTCGACCTATATAATAATTTCTCAAATAATATGGATTATATATTTAATTATTAATCAAAATTTATTATTATAGTTACACTCTATGTGTCATTAAAATAATAATTAAAATTAAACTAATTTTAAAAAAGTAAAAAATAAATTAAAGAAAAAAGAAATCAAACAAAAGAAAAAATGAAATAAAAAAAACACTTTACTTCATTGAAATAAAAAAAAATTGATTAAAAGGAAGAGTCAATGAGGGAATGACATTTGCCCCCCAAAAGTCTCCCAAACCTTGCAATCTTTTTAAGGAGATTGGTTTAATATAGTTTAAGATTTAAGATTTAAGATATATAATATAAAAAATGAATAATGATTACACTTAAATATAAATAAGATCTCATGGAGATTAAGAATCTTACTAAATTACTAGCAAGTTCCTCAGCTGAGGTGGCCAACTTTCGCCTATAGCTAGTTTTTCACAGTGGAGCTATAATGTAAAAAAAAAAAACTGCCTGCGTGACGCTACGTCTAAAGATCTCTTGGACCAGTTCTGTTCCAGAATCCAGCAAAACATTATCTCAGTTTACAGGCAGATACAAACTCAAGTAGGCACAATGTAGCTTCAACCTTTGCCGTTCACTTTTTAACTTCAAACATAAATTTTATAACTAAATACGTAAAAGTGCGCAGATCAACCGTACGTGACAAGGGACCACAACAACAGCGCAGCACCTTAGAAATCTTTAGATGCCTCATACACCATGACAGCAGTAGAAACTCTCACTCCAATTGAACTCCCCTCCATAGCACCGTTTTCCACATAAAATCAAACACTCAACAAAATGACGGATGATGTTTAGTCAAGGGTGGGTGGAGGAGCTGGGGTTCATCATCAAGAGTCATAGCTGATGAAGAACTCTGTTGTCCTGCTGCTGACCCAGTAGCTGGAGAGATCGTGGATGCAGGCGCATCGTTTAAAGATAGCACCTCAGGTTCACCAGAACACAAGTCTTTAAAATAAGTACAAAACCAGATGGTGCATTTCAAGTGGTACATATCTGCTGTCTTCCAAGAACTTGATGATTTTCTCCGGTGCAAGAGCCACTCTTGCTGGGTTGTTCGACATCTGAATGATGGCTCAGGCTCCACTTTCTTCTCTGGAGGGTTATCAACCTATCGAATAGAATCAATCAATGACAGAAAGTAAACATAACATTTTTTTTTTTTGCTCTAACCTAGGTGGTATGTACATATCTAATATTTGGCACTATCAAGGGTTCGAACCCTTGCAGCTGAGGGTGAGCAGCCCGCTGCCTAGCCATTCAGGCTAAGGGGGCCGCTCAAACATAACATTTTTGGTTTGTCGTCACCTGGTCTATTCTCAAACAACAAACACACTAGAAATATTGGACAGACTGCATTTGAACAAATCTTTTCTCTTTCCATTAAGTTTAGAGTTATATGACATTTATTCCCCCAAAAGCCAAAAGAAAAATAATGAGTTACATTATATTTTAAGCTTCTTAATATATTTAGATTGCCAATTTACTGAAATTATGCCCATTCACTAAGCCTACACCAGACAAGAGCTTTTAGTTTTACAATTTAAACAGTAAAAACAAAAGACGGAAGTAATGTTCATATGGCCACAAACATGGGGGATTTGATGTATCTTGCCAGCATAGCTTCCCAATACTTCTCACTCGATAATTTCCCTTTTCCTGTAGTTGTCCCTGCAGAAGAGGACTCCGCACAAAATAATTTCTCAACATTTGTCTTTTGTTCTGCTTCTCTTTTAGCCCTAGCTTTAGCCTTTGCTGAAGTTGACAAGACAGCAGTTGGAAGTTTAACAGCAGATCATGTAGTTGTAGGCTCCCATAGTTGGTTCTAGATATTCCAAAAGTGAAGGTTTTGTATATGATAAGAACTCAAGTTTTGGAACTAGCTTGTAGTTCAGTCCAATTAAAGCTGTGGCTGAAGAGAACAACCTTGCGAAGTAGATGAGGGGATACCAATACCAAAACTGGCTAAAAAGGGTGCATTTTCATACCCGTGAAAGATGCCTATATTAGAGTCTTCTTCCTTTACAGGAAACCCTGAGTCAAGAAAAATAGATGCAATATCTCTGGTTACTCTCCACTTCGATACCTGTGAGGGGAAACCGAATTCAAAGGGAAACCATGATGAGTTCAATCAAATTGTACATTACGGTAATGCATAGCCCCCTAGAGAAAAGTTACATAAAATGAAAATAAACTGCGAATTCTAACTTCTGAAGATATACTGACAAAAATACATAATTGTAGAAGTTGATAGATTAATCGAGCAATTGGGCAAAATCCTTATAAATTACGAAGACCATGAGATCAAGTATGTTTTACTGCATACAATTCTTCGCTGCTCCTTAAGATATGTGTCGATTCTGTCACCAACCCTTCCAAAAGTTTCAAATAGTTGAACTATAGGCATCATCAAAGCTAGCTGACACTTAAAACTTTCTAGCAAACTTATTTCCTTTAACACAACTCAATTTCAGATTTTCTAGTGTCATGATCTCTTCCATGATGAAGCTTGCAACAGTCATGCTCCCTTCAAGGTCAGCATCACATAAGCTTTCAAATACCGGAGGTAACATAACTTTCTCCCGAGCTACTATCAGTAAAGCGGCTACCTCAATAACTTTCCCTTCAATCACATAGCGACAGATTTCTTTCTCAACTTCCTTCGTCCTCTCAACAAGCAACCTAATATAACCTTTAGTGTTTC
The DNA here is from genome assembly GCA_030664755.1 of Microcos paniculata. Lineage (NCBI taxonomy): Eukaryota > Viridiplantae > Streptophyta > Magnoliopsida > Malvales > Malvaceae > Microcos > Microcos paniculata. The sequence goes on along the minus strand of CP131462.1, from coordinate 5,692,039 downwards.
TCTCTGTTACGGGTACCAAAAAAATCAGTTTAAGATATAACTCGATCGAGTTTAAGAGGACATGATCAAAAATCACCGTATACTAATGCAATATGATGAAACCAGGAAGTAGAACAAACCATTTCTGGCAGACAAAGTGCAATAATCACCCGGAAGACATTTTTTGCAAGATTCCATTTATGATTCCATTTATCACAATATTGGAATATGTAGTCACCTCTGCATGAAAAACATAGAAATGAGCATATGGTTGCTGTCATTGTGATTAAAAAAAATATGGACGGGGAAAGCAGTAAAAACAAATTTAAACTATAATACCTTATCCCAGTAAGCGCAGCATCTAGAGAAGCTGCTTGTTGCGGGTGTATGGATCACAGGAAGTGCATCTGATGTTGGGTTGAGCTCCATGGCTAAGAAGTAAGTGAACCAATTCTACCCTACCATCTTCACATGCAGCATGCAGAGGGGTGAAATTTGGAAGGTCATCATAGATGGTATCAGGAAGTATAAAACCAGTATCTTCTTCAAGTAAGGCTTTGACACATTTTATCCCACAAATCTCACTAAAGATCCATTGTGCAACATCACGAGGGAGGCGCCGCGGCTTAGAGCTGGATCTTAAAAGGGAAAGAAATTTGTCCTTGTTACCCTCACGGAGGGTATCTTGACATTCAAGAGAAGGAGAAGAGTCAGAATACTTAACGTCATCATTCATAGGAACAGCTGCCATGGTATCCTGAAAAATTTTAAGCAACCATATAAATATAAGTTTTGTAATTTTTGTGTCTTTCTCTGTACTCTAGAGAGAACTTGAATAAATGAATAGCGATGTAAAAAGCGATGAACAGCGTTAGGAGGGGATAGTGGAGAGTTTTGATCTTGACCCTTGAAAATAAACATGCCACATGTCATTAATCCAAAGATGTACTGGATTTCACTGGACTGAAGGAATACTGGACTGGAGCCGGACCCATAAATATAAATAATAGTCACAAAAAGTAGGAAAGTGAATTGGAAGGTTGCTAAGCAAGATACTGACCTGAACTCGTTCAGGAACGCACAACTAACAAAGCCCAAACATGCGCCGACAGTGCTTCAGGGTTGTGAGACTCCCGCTACATTGCGAGCTAGGGTCCATATATGATGTCGTAACTGCAAACATGGTGTCTCTGTGGGCTTTCAGAGATATAGATGAGATGACCCGAATAGTTGAAGGTCCAAACAGACTGAAGAACCATTAACTCCTTTGTCGCCCAAGAGTGGCGAATAAAACAGGTTTGTTTTGTATGGCCTTATTGGATTGGATTTTGCGGTAATTGGTAGTAGTAGTCTTTAGTCGTTAGTCATTAGTCCCTTCTGATGTTTTAAATCTCTTGTTATCTTGTTATACTGTTGGCATATAATGTCATGAAACTGCTTCACCACTCCAAAGAGGAAGGAAACGAACATTCATGGCAGAATTATTGTCAGTTAAGAAGAAAGCAACCAAAACAAAACAGGAAATAGGCCCAATAAAATACTACTTTAGTTTCTTGGTTTTATTATGCTTCATTTTGGAGGAAGGAATGAGCGGGAAGTTTTGAACGCAAAAATGAGAATAGAGATGACAAAGCAATAGACTCCAAATACTCAAAATCAAACTATTGATGACCATAAATTGTGATGAACGATGAGGTTGATCAAGAACTCTTGAGAAGCAATTAAATAAATCTAAACAAGGATGTTACTATTATTGATCATAATGCACTGGTCAATTGTCTTTTAGTTATATATTAAGTCAAATCGGATGAGACATTATCGCTTGGATCATCAGAGTCATCCTCTTGATCCAATGAAACATCAACTGATAAAATCAAAGAAGGAGAAATATCTTCAGGCTCTTGAGAACCATCACCTTGGTCCAGTTGAAAACCACCTGACAACATAGGAGTATGAGAAGCATCATCCGTATGTTCTGGAGCATCTGAGCCGTCCTCATCAGATTGTTCAGAGTTCATCCTGAATATTAAGTCACTTATGCTTAATGGCTGTACAATTTCAAACTCGTGTTCTGGTTTATGCTGCTGATTGAATCGGCCCAGGATCTTGACAGGAGCATTGTGGCAAGATTCACATAGGTCAAAACCTATTTTCTCCACACAGTCTTTGCATTTGTATCTCTCCCCGATTATGGGAGACATCTGCAACAATACAAATGTAGACGTTGGTATTCGTTAAAACTGCTCTCCTCCAACCAAAAGCACATAAACAAAATATACCATGTACAATTGCAAAATGATATACCATCCAATATCCACTAGGGTGTTAGCAAAAATAACAAAACTGAGATTTCCAGAGTCTGAGCTGGATGTAACAAAACTTGGCTTCTATTGTTGGTCATGTGCACATTGGTTTCAGTAGATTTTCCTCCAATCTAAAAGTTTGGAAACTCCTTTCATTTCTACCCAGAACACTTTTTAAGTTTATCATTACTATTAGTGAGTTTCAAAAAGTAGGAAAATCTCTCTTGGCTTTAAAAAATCATTTATCAAAATCACTGCAAGGCATCTTCCAATCCTAGTCCAAATTCATGTTGAAAAGACATATAACAGCCCTATCATCAAGGCAATACATTGACCTTCTTAGTTACTGCAAAATCAGTCAATGATTAACAGGTGGATTACCTTCCTCTAAGTTACATATTATACCATTGATTCCTAAAAAGGAAGAGACAGAAGTAAACAATAACTCAAGACAACTTAGAAGAGATTTTTATATCCTCATTTATATTTAAATTGGTTAATAAATTAATAGAATTTTACTAGAACTATAGGCTATGAAAAGAATGGCTATTTCTATGTCTCAACCTGTAAGTTATAATTGAAATTACACTATTCAGCACATAACTCGAGACTAAGGGCTAGAGAGAGATTGTTTTCAACCAGTACTAATCAGAGATAAGAAAAATTACCCCACAATAGTCACAGCCCACCCCAAAATGAACTTTTGGTCCATTGCCGAAAAACCATGATGAGTAGACGTCAGTAGAAATTGATGTTGCCCGGTTTGCATGTCGTTGAGCTTGTATTGAACCTGAGCTCAAGTTAAATGGCAGAAAAAAGTTGGACTAGAACAAAGAATAAGACAGAAAGCAACAAAGCGTCTATCAAGTTCAAGCCTTTTGGGAGCATCAGTGACACAAGCAAGATAGTACATCTAAACACACCCAGTTGTCAGGCTAACAATGCATTACATAGAAGACAACCTCTGGATTTTTTTATTTTTTCCTTCTTTAAATTTAACTATTAAAGTAGAGTTATGTGTGCATGTGCATATGTACACACACATGGACATTTGGGGGAGGGGCAGAGAGAAAAGGTGAAGGAAGTCCCAAGGAGCTGCAGGTCTTGATAACTATGTTGCCTCTCCACTACTGTATAATTGCTACATCTGCGTCAGATAATGTGTTTATTTGCAGTTTCGGAGAAATGCACCAAGGATAGACCAAAAACCTAAAACCTAATGATATCCTTGTTATAGACATGCACATGAACATGCAATCCGGTACGTGCGCTTATAACATATTAAAAATGTAGCAATTGAGCACAAGAAAACAGAAAGCAATGAAAGTACATTAGACACTTACAGAGATTTCATTTGCGTCATTTTAGGAGAAGGGAAAAAGTGAAACACAATCAAGTCACATGCATAAATATCATGACAGTTCAAGGCAGTATTATATCTGGTTTGACAAGGAGAAGATATACAAGGATGAACGCTTTAAATTTAAATAGGTCCTCAATATATTTATAACTAGTTAATAGCTCAGTTCACCTCTTACTTTGGGGAAAAAAGAAGCCAACAAGCTTATATGTTAAACGCAGAACCCCCTATGACTTAATAGCTCTTTGTAAGGTTTACCAAAGAAACCAAGAAAACAGAAAACATCGTTCAAATTGATTGTTTTTCATACAACATTAAAGCAGAGTTTAAATGGTCATAGCACCCTAAGCATAACTTCTGGAGAAAATATATGATTCTGAGAGTAGAATACTCACAATTGTTTTCTTTGAGTAAAGCTTCTTGTCTTTCTGAATATTCCTCGGGAAACTGCTCCTCCAAGAAATGCTCTAGAATTAAGCAAACACTTGGAAATCCATTTGGATGCAAGCTTTGACAAATTTGACACCTTGGGATTTCATCCTTTGGCGTAACAAAACAAGATTCACAATATACTGCACCAAATAAGTAACAAACATAATGATCAATAGCCCATAACCCTTATAACTTTTGAGAAAACAGATACAAGAAAAGTAAACTACCATGGCCACAATTGAGAACAACTGGTCGAAAGAGCAGCCTCTTGCATGCATCACAGAGTAAATCAGTAACAGAAGCCTTCTTTTGATCTCTATGTTCAGAATCATTTCTTGAATTACTTCCCTGGTTGGGCTCAATTGCAGTATGTTCAGGGGTATTTGAGGATGTTGCCAGGTTAACTAGTACGCCATTTTCATCCTGCATGGTTGGTTTTGGTGAATCCCTGAATGAAGATGATTCCCCATCCTTAGAACAACTTTCAGAATGCAGGTCCGTTTGGAGATGAGAAAGGGTACAGTTATTCCCCAAAATATCAGAATTCCGACTAAGTTCTGATTCAAATAAATTTGTATCAAATTGAGGTGAGAAGTGGCCCGCTGTCTTCTCTTCTTCTGGAGAAGGAAACCAGAAATAGAAGAAATTGGTATATGAGACATCAAAGAATCAAAATAAAAGCAAGAATCTTCTTCCATTCTAGAGAGGATGTCAAATGGACAATATCTAATAGTCTGATAGCTCTTATCATTATTGGAAGCAACATCTAAAACACAGAAAATTATTGAAAATTGAGCAACGAAGTAAATGAAACAGATTGCATCATCTACAATGAAAAGTTTCCGCCAACAAATACAATAAAGAGAAAAAAAGAATGAACGTATATCACTTACCCAACTTTTGACAGCAAATGCATTCTAATATCTAAATTTCTTTCCCCACAAGTTTCAATAGACCTCAAGTAGACTTGGTTAGAAGTTCTACATTCCATGCATCTTAACTTATTTCATATTGATCTATTAAAAGGGAAGCTGACTTTGCAGGATCAAATTAGTACCATGCACATGGCAGTTCACATAATCACAGTGCATAAGTAAATGCAAGATTTTGGAGCAAAGTTTAGCTTCATCAAAACTGAGTTATTTCTAGAGACTAGGAATAAGAGATTAAGTTCATATAAGAGTGACCACTTTTCTAGCATCTGTTACTTAAAAACTTCATTAAAGCTTCCAGAAAATTCAGTGCATTGACTAAAAATGACAATACCAAACTTTTTTCTTGCCAAAACCAATAAGTTGTAAACAGATTTTTGAGCAATTGAACGGGGAGAAAACTAGAAAGAAAGTTACCTTGCACTTGTCTTTCCCTTCTCTTGTAGGCTATAGGATACAACTTCAGAAGCAAAAAGTGCAGCAACTGACAGATACTGGGGAAATGATTGAATGGGCAGCGACAAATGGGACAGTTGGACTCATGAAAATGATTCATTGCGCTGTAGACACACCAAAAACATGACATGTGGCCGCAGGCTGCACATATGGAAAGTAAAGCCAGCTTATGGGTAAAAATCACATATGAGAATGTAGTTCAACATAGTGCCATCTTACCTAATACAACAGGCTTGTAAAGTAGCTCCCTGTAATACAGAAGGAAAGTGCCTTCAAACAGGTTGCATATCCAAGGAAAAGCAGCTTCAATAAACTCTAACTATGAAATGCCCAAAATTCATGAGTTGTTATACACCATATAGTATGCGTGCCTAAACTATTAAGTTCTGCTCATCAATAGGTCCATAACTCCTTTTTGCTTCAAAATTTCTCGAAAAAGGAAGAATACAAGCAAGTTTTAGCCTTTCAAATCCAAATGCTAATCTCGTACTATACCTAAAACTCATTAGAAAATCCATTGATTCCACCTAGAACATTAGGCAATCAAAATATATATATATATATGTTACTTGGGTTTGCTCACTCCATTCCATTTCTCACTTCAGTAAAATGCCTCTTTACCTTCAAAATTGACAGAAAATAATGATATCCTTAACATTTTTTATTCAAATTTAACAGAGCTTTAACAAAGGTGCAATTTCTTCAAGTGATTAGCCAATTAATGACCATAAAATTGCATGCAACACCAAGCTTACGGGTAATATAATCCAGTAGAAGATAATCATATGTGAACTTTCGAAAGTTGAAAGTTGGCAAGTCAATTTATGTATATTGAGACAAATCTCCATAAAAACAAGCTCTTTTCAATATTCAAAGAAAGCCATATGTTACTCAGACCAAGCTAAACCCCACCAGATATCCACTAAGATGCTACCCAGCTTTAACTAAAGCCTGTTCATCCAAATTTTATTTAACACTCAAAAGAAAACTCAATCATCAGAAAAAAAAAAAAAAAACCAAAGCGATTAAGTCTGAAACCTCAACAATTCATCCTAATTCCTATACAATTCTCATACAACTTCACATTCCCTCCCATACGCATAAATTTCAAAACTTTAAGGGGAAAGAAAATGTAAAATGAAAACAAGCCGCAATTAGATATTGATCGAGAATTAAAGAAGCGAGGAGAAAGGGACAAGAACTGACAGGCAAACGCAGCATTGGAACTCGTCCGAAAATTCCTCAGGGGGAGGGCCATCGTCTTCGTCTCCTTTTTCTTCTTCTTTCAGCGCTTTTGTTAGGGTTTCATCGATATCAGCGTTGATTTTATCCTTTTTCTCCATTTTTTCGCCAAATAAAATGAAGGAAACAAGAAAGAGAGAGACGGGAAAGGGAGGACCGAGGAGGCGCACGGAGGGTAGAAGGGGAGGAGAAGAAAGGGAAAGAAATATATAATCGAGAGAGAGAGAGAGAGAGAGAGAGGAGGCCAACAAAGCAAATTAGATTGGCCAGTTGCCAAATGCCGCTGCCAACAGAGACGCCTTTGCGTTATGAGCTGGCCCCTGGCCCTACCTCCATTTGCGCCTACCCTCACTTAGGCCCATTTCACGCCTTGCTTCCCTTTCTTTAAAAAAAATTTGTTTATTTATGCAAAAACAAAAAAAAAATCCAAAAAAAAGAATTCCAATATAAAATGAAAATAGGACCCAATTAAAATATTAATTCAACTAAATCGGAGAAATTTTATGAGTGCTTTATATGGTCAAGTGAAAAGAATTCGATTTCTCTTAATTAAGATTTTGACAGTCTTGTAAATAGAAAAACTTCTAACATAAAATCTGTTTTTCCCTTTATTTCAGTTGTCAAATTAACTCACACTTTTGATAGTTTATTAGTTTCTTGCTAGTAAACTCTACTGTCTACACAAATATTCATACAAAATGTCCAAACCTGAAACCAATCTCTTCTACATCAGAAATAATCGCCAAGCCACAACAAAATCAACCAGTCTTTTCCTACATGGAAATTGAGTAAAACATAACACTCAGACAGACAAACCAACATCGTAGAACCGCCATCGATTACCAACAGAAAACCGACATCCACCTTATTAAGTTACTGAAAAAATTGAAATCAAATGAAAAATAAGCCGCCCATATTGCATTTCTTTCCCTCCTGACAAACTTCTGCCGCTGTTGAGAATTAAAGAAACAGCTAACTTGTTAGCGGACGACCGGATCCACCTTAAAGCTGGTGGAGGAATTATTTCCAGATTTTAACGGATTTGTCATAACTGGCAGAGGCAACCATCCCAGTTACCGGTGACTGTGCCAGAGCTGATATCACGCAGTCATGCGCGTTAATTGTCAAACACTTATTCTCAGCTGTGTTCCAAAGCTCCAATGACTGCAAGGGTATGGTTAGAAGTGGAGAGGAAAAAAACGGAAATTAGTGCTCATGAGATGTGTCATAGAACAAGTTAGGCTCTATAAATAGTGCTTTGCATATTGCATTAAGGTGAAAAGATTTCGTCTGTATCCAAAATAAATAGACAGGTATCCAGGGAAGGGAAATAGGGCAATCAACCATCAATAACAACAAGCAGAAGAGTTGGTGAACTGAATTGTTAAATTTTCAAAAACAACAGCAATTATGTCAATAAGTTCCTGATCTATCATTATAAGAATAAGAATTGGCACCTGATAGCCGCCAACAACCAAGAGAGCAGGAAACCCAGGATGAAAGACACAAGAATGAAACTTGTTTGCACTGGAATTGAGCTCGTGAATGCACTCTCCCGAGGCCAATGACCACACTCTGACAGACTCTTGACTGACAGATGCTAAAAAGTCTCCATTTGCATCCCAACAAACAGAATGAACCTCTGAGGAGTGCCCCTGAGAGTCAAATAAGTACTCCAGATGAAACCATAGACTATGTATCAAAACTGATTAACTCAAACCTATGAACGAGGTAATATACTCTTGCTTTCCAAAATTTCCAAATTCAGCAATATTTCTACCTGCAATAAGTGTGTTCTTCTGTCAGTCTCTACATCAAAGATGGACACAACATTCTCTGCTGCTGCAGCTAGTAACTGTCCTATTCTTGGTTGAAATCTGACATTAGTGCTGCCTCCCTGCTAGATTTAACAAAAGCAATTTAGAAGGAAAGAACTTCTTAAACAAAAGAAGCTTTGACATAAAACTTCAACAAAAGAACATTTATTACTTAGAAAAGAACAAAGCTTAGGAATTTAGAAGCCTAGCCTTGGAAATACGGGTGATAGAATACTGATTGGCATTCCAGAAGCGAATCTCACTGTTACTATCACAAGAGCAGAAAAGTTCATTCTTCTTAGGGTGAAAATCAAGGGACGTAACTTGTGCTGTATGCCCTGTATATTTCCAGAGGCAATAACTTGGCTGCAAAAATTACAAAAATAAGTGCCCATGACATATGAACCTTAATATTTGTCAACATTTAAAGAAAGTAGAATTCCTAAGTCTTTCTATAATAACAGCAACTTTGCTTGTCTTCCAGCAAACAAAACCAAGTTTAATGGAGTGATCATTATTTAAAACAAATAACAGGTGGAAAGTGTTGTCTATAGTAAACCAGAAGGAAGACTAATACAAAAGAAACAGGCAAAGGGGCCCTATAAGAGAGATTACACACATAAAGGCAAAAGCAGAAAGGGTAGAAGATATACTTGTGTAGCATCCCATACTCGCACTGTTGTATCAAAAGAAGATGTTGCCAGCTGATTGGTATTTGGTCTGAAGCGAATATCAGTAATAATATGAGTGTGTTCCTCTGATGTGCACTCAGTTTGCAGAGTTTCCATGTTCCAAAGAACAGCCTACTGACATGAAATAGACAAGCATATATATCATTATTGCATACTTCCATTTAAGTCCTTTCTTTGAATTAATCATAAGTACTCTCACAACTTTCCGCTGAGGAATGAGGAAATAAGTATGGCATGTACAGCCACATCATCTACGAAATAAAAACAGTCAAACGACAACTAATTGATAATGTGAACTTTGTGGCATACTAAATAAAGAATAGTCATTCCTTGCATCCTACAATGCATTATACCTTCTTGTCATGCCCGGCACTGGCCAATAGCTTTCCATCTGAGGAGAAATGACAGCAGGTGACTTTATTATTGCTTTTACGTATTGAACCAACTTCTTTGAAGTTAAAACCTGAAATGCGGAAAACAATTCATTGCTGTGGTCAACTTGAAGAATAAGAGTCCTGAAAGCATGAGATGAGATCGTATATTACCCTTTGAAGTCTCAGTAGGATGTTCAGAAGGGTTTCGGTTTAAGGTGCCAAACAAATTCCCTCCATCTCCATCATCATGTGAGAGAAAAGATTCCACATTGTCATCCAAGGAGCCAACATCTCCAAAATGTTCAATGTCTTCCTGCAATTAGGAATTACATCATAAGCAGGCATTTTTAGACTTATTCAAGGCTACAATTAGGAGAGATGCTCCAATTCTGAAAGGAAATTAAATGCAGGGCAGCAAGAGAAAAGGCAAGGCAGATTAAGTACAAAAATAAAAGAACAATAATAATGAAGAAACAGAGCTATTGATTCAGGCTTGTGTTCTTGATCAAACTATAGAAATAAATTTGACTCTAAACTTTGAGAAACCAATAAAGTTTTATGTGATCTGCAATTTGACGGTCAAATCTAGAAATTCACTGGCTTTACAAGATCAAATGACAATCTGCCAACATGATATCCCAACACTGAATACTCCAGAGCAATTTTACATCCGAAAGTTTTATGTGAAATGCATGAATGTAAGAATGCTATAGGGTCTGTAGTATGGCAGGTTGAAAAGGTTTATTACAAATCTATGATTTGGTTATAAATCAGGATTCCATACCAACTGATTCGTTGATGATGCAATACCACCAGTTCCATCAGATCCATACATCATCAAATTTTTTGACATGCTACTACCATGCTGCATATTGCCCACCATAGCCACTCCATCACCAGGAGTATGAGTTGATGGGGTTGATGGCTGAGAGTTAGGAGAAGGACCCACTGTGTTTCCTGTCCCAGTACTATTAGCAGGTCCAGAAGATGAAGGCCCTTTCCTTTTCCGGTTATTCTAAGACATCATACAATAGTTGTCAGTTTACAGCACAAAGAGGGAAAAATAAGCTTCATGTGATGTTCCCATCACAAATTCATGTGAATGTGAATTGTATAAAGATCACCAGCAGCATACTGTAACATGATACATTGTGATGACCAAGAACAAAACAGAAGTAAGCTCAACCTGTTGCACTTGCTGTGACTGCAATGGGTCCTGTTGAGAGGAAGCTTGTCTTATCGGTGGGATATTCATCTGCTGAAAGACCAAAAAAGGGCTCAGATGAAATTAAGCACAGAGCATTGATCATTCTTGACCAACTTTATAACAATTAGGACTTCTTAAGATCTACTGAACTAGTGGGACCATCATATGTGCCCATAAGAAAATAAAGTCTGCCATTAACTTGAAGAGAAAATGTACTACATATGCACCTAATACCTGACTGGCATGTAGAAAAGAAATGGCATGCCTATTATCTTGGTTGTTTAAAGGGATGTCAGAAGGTAATGGTAAGACAATCCATGTCAGTGTCACAAGTATATCTAGAGAATTTATTTATTTACATATTTCTCTTGAACATGTATGCACATCTCATCCATTAACAAGATAGCAGGACAGTGTGACCTCTCTAAAATGCAACTTTTTCACTTTCTTGTAGATTTTGAACACGAAAACTATGACGGCACATTTGGTTATAGGAAGTAATACAAAGTTATAACTGGTTTCGAAGCGAAATCTTACTTTTGATGAGGTCGATTGCATTGGGGACCCTATAGATCCATCATTGGCAGTTGGTTGGCCCTCTTTTGTGTTTAAGGTGCCTCGAGATAATCCAGAAAATCTTTGAGGATCCATATCTCCATACATGGGTGGACTACCCAGATTTCCTTGTGTCTGGACCTGTGCCAAGAGCTGTTGTTGTTGCTGCTGTGGCAAAAGCTGAAACTGGTTAGCATTCTGTAGAAAAGGTTTTTGCACCTGTGCACCTAAACTTGGCCGAATTTGATCAATGCCCTGTAAATCAGTTAAGAGTCAGTTAAGAACAGCCACTCAGATATTTAAAATAAAGGTGAATGACAGAATTCCAGTTTAGAGCTTACAGTTAATGGCCAACCCTTCAATGGAAGGCTACCAACCCCAGGGTTCAAACCTTGAACAGAAAAATAAGCAAGTATAAGAAAATTTACAGGAATGCCATAACTAAATGAACCATAGAGCCAAAGTTATTGACATGTTGCGTTCATCTCATATGAGAAATAAACTTGATAAAATAGAAAGAGCAACTTCCTGAGGGTTTTCTAGAGTAGACATAAATTTATCACACAGCATAGCCCAACTAGAGAATCATTCAATCATCTGAGGTTACAGCAGCTCTAAGCATAATAGCAGAAGCCCACAAACTAACACCTAGCTAATGGCTTTTCTATCGAAAATTTTGGTATCATATTGCACAAGTTTAGCGAAGCACAAGATTTGAATGGTAGGAAAGATGAGATGGTCTGTGATGAAACAAACAATATATCTAACTGTTAAGGCTGCACGGCAATGACATAAACGTACACCAAAACTATAATTCCATGACAAAGAAATACTTAATAAGAAGTCTGAATTATGGTAATTAAACTCACTAGTATCCAGTTCGGTGAATAGTGCAAACAGAATATAACACCATTAGCTATAACTACCTGTATTTGCAATTCCAGGTTTCGACTGCATGATCCCTTGTCCATAAATTGAAGAAGGATCCATAGGCATGGATCTCTGCGTACCACCCAAGTTTACTTCAGCTTTAATGTCCTGCAAGGAGGTGGACAAAAATGAAGAACCGTTACTTCAACCAATTGAAAGAGTATAGTAGTAAAGTTGCAAAATGTTGCAGAAAAATGCAGTTCCAAGATTCAAAGTAGCAATGGCGGTTTGTAGATCCATGCCTGCATTTGCTGCAATGCTGCAGTTACACTTCCATGATTTCCTTGAACCAGTTGACTGCGTCAGAGACAGTACATTAACCGGAAAAGGGTTATTTACCATAAACAAAACATTTTATCTAAAATTTTCAAGTATATTTACCCAGGATGATTTGTAGCTGACTTTAAGAGGGCCATCCTAGCATCAAGAAGTGGCTGGGAGGTCTCTGAATTGATGGCATTTGGATGTTTCATGCGCTCTTCATACATTTTCGCTGCCAATGCACTTGCATTTGACTGCCCAAGCATACCTTCAGATCCAATAGCATTTACAGGACCACCCAGAGAAGGATGATTAGGATCCCTACGCAACTGAGCTTGACGCATCAGCTGCAACTGCTGCATCTGCAGCTGTTGTTGCTCCTTTGCTTTAATTTGCTGTGCCTGTACATAAATACCATAATGGTTTGAGAAAAATCAGTATGAATTGCACAATTATAGAATTTACAAAAAAACTTGCTAAAGTTGTAAAAAGCCACCTCAATGTATGCTGCAGCAGCCTCCGAATGCTTGTCATTTGTTCTTGATATAAATATGTCCCAAAATACAGACCACCACTCAAAAAGAAACCCACCAGGAGCATCAATCGCTGGATGGATAAGAAAATTCTAAATGAATCCCACACTGAAACTAAATTCCCTCAACAACAACAACGTGCTACACTGAGTAGAGCATAACCAGGCAACTAGAATCAAGCTTAACCTTTAATTTCAAAGCAAAAATCCCCATCATATCATAATTAATTTAAAAAATAAAAACAAAATCAATTTCTCCCATCCAGTTAAAACACATGATACATGGACTTCACCACTTGGGATTGGGTATCTGACACAAGAATGCCACTTTTAGGCAATATTTAGTTTGTCACATTTATGTTAAGGATCTAAGTGTATTGCTTATGTAAATTAGAAGTCTCCAAAAGTGCCTTAACATAGGCTAAAACAGACTTATATAAAAGCTCCATATTTTCCTTCCCCCTAATAAGTCTTCACTCGCAATTTATTGAATTAAATACAGAATTTCTACATTTCTGTCAGAGCAAATTCTTACCAACTGGATCCGGGGCAACTTTCCCTTCCGTCATGAAGGACTTTGCAGTGGCATGCAGTTTTTTCTTTACCAAATAATCATATATGTAAACATCAAGCCTACCAAACCAAAAAAACACAAGCAAACAAAATTAAGGACACATCTAAAACAAAATTAAAATTCATTTTCTGAAATAACATGTGAATACATCTTATCTGCTTCCCAATTACTCTGCGCCATTCTTTCAGCTCAAAAACAAATCAATTAACTGTTCAGAACAAACAAAAACACAAAATTGATTTAAATTGTAAATAAGTTTTCCCAATCTCCATTAAATATTTATAATTGTTAAAACCAGGATTTACATTGATCAAAACTTACCTTAAAGGGAACAATTCAGCTGGATCAAGCCTACATTACCATTCTTGAGCTGGTCAAGAAGCGATCTTTATTGATCAACCATTGGTTTCTGCAGTGAAGCATAAACAAATCCAAAAAAATTCAATCAAAATTCATAAATTTCTTGGAAGCATCTTAAAATTGATGGGATTAACGTATAAGCTAGCTGAAGACCTTCCCAATTCAGAAACTGGCAGCTGAAAACGGACACGAAAATTACTAAATTAGGGTGGTTTGCTTGATTAGGAGAGTTGAAATTTATGAAAGCTTCTAAGCTCAGAGTATATTTTTTAACGAAAGAGAAAATGGTAGAGTTTGAATAAGATCCGAAGCGGAGATTCGGGTGCTCTGAGTCTTAGGTTATGAGCCGAATCTCAGGTTTGGAGGAGTTTTGGAGGTTCGGAACCCGGGAGCGTTTGTTTGGGGATGGTGGATCCACTTTCTCAGTTTCACTGCCAAATCACCTAATGGGACCCGCCACACGCGTGGATATAATGACATGGCATGATGCATTTTTCATTTCCATCTTAAATTTTCTTTTTATACAAAAGAAATTTAAGATTGGAACATTATTTCTTCTCTCTAAGAAGAAGGTTAGGTAGGTTATAAAATTGTCTAAAACAAAAGAAGATGGTCACTGGTCGCCATTATGCTTCGAATCTGTATGTTGTATACAAAATGTTCGAACAGTTACTTATTGGTTAAATTTTAATTAATTCGAAGTTGAGTTATATCGAATCACAACGGAAAAGTTATTCCTAATTTATTTTCATCATTTACGAATTTTAAACACGAAACATTACTTAAAGAAATTATCTCCGTAATTTTCATCGCAACTAATTGATACTAGTAAAATTTTTTTCTTATAATTTGTTTAGTGTTTGGGAAATGATGAGGACCAAATATGGTTACTAGTTGCCTTTAGTTTTATTTTTTTACGGTTACAGTTTATTAATGGATTACCCAAATTTAGCATTTAACTTTTTTGACATTAAAGAATGAATGAATCAGTCAAGCATTCTCTAAAATAAGTCGAAATCAAATCCTTAAATTATTACTTAGTTATAATCACATGCACAAAATCAAAGCAAAAGATCATATAGAAATGACCTCAAGATCAAGCATACAAATATGGTAAGCCGTAAGCCTCAAGCCTTCAACACAAGGGGTTATGGCATTTAAAGAGAATAACAAAAATTTTGTATCAATCAAAATTTAGGAAATGAAGAGAAAGCGGAAACTTCAGATGCTTCCAGACAAGAAAATCATATCCGTCTCGAAACTTAAGCTGCCAATGCAATGCATCAGATTGAATATAGGATTAAATTTCTCAAATATCGATCCCACTTTGACTTGCAATTTTCCTCAATTCATGATTACCTTAATTTGAGATGTTATAGTTTAATATACGTGCAAACTGATATTCAACTGTTATTTAACGGAAATATATAGTATTAATTATCAGAACAATTAACATATTCAAAGGGATTATTTACCTTATATATTGTTGCCATGGGATCACCAGTACTGCTATTTATACTTCTCCAATTCCCTTTGGTCTCCCAACAATTCCAATTCATCTTCTCAGAGTTTCTTTGAAAGTTTTAGTGAATAATGCAGCAAGGTGTTTTTGGTTTTTTTGCTGTGCTTCTTTTGCTTGCTTCATCATGTTCATGTAGCAGGCGGCTGATGCCTTGGACGATGACAGATTATTATGATCTTGATGGTCGAAATGACTATAGCGGTGCGTTTGGAAATGATGAAATCCTTGCTGCAAAAGCAACTTCTTTCAACGTTATGGATTATGGTGCTGCTGGGAATGGCCAAACAGATGATTCACAAGTGAAAATCCTGCTCTCTTATCTATTTTTCTCCTCCTCCATTTTTAATCTTGTATGTTAATTTGTTGGCTGTGTTTTACACTGGCTTGGTAAATGGAAAGGCATTCAACCGAGCCTGGAAAGATGTTTGTAATGACGTCAGTAGTGAAGATGGTGCAACCCTTGTCGTGCCCCCAGGGAGAACATTCCTGCTGAAACCAGTTGTTTTCGAGGGTCCATGCAAGGCCAACCGCATTCATTTTCAGGTTTCTATAATTAAAAGAATTTTCGGAACTGTACTCAATCTTCTTTTAACGTTTCCATTTATTATGACTATCTATGTTTACTTCGCTATTCTATATTTTGTTCGCTACAGCTTCGAGGCACCCTCATGGCACCCCGAAGCACTTCCTGGGCAGACAATGCCTATACTTTGATTCAATTCTCAGGGGTCGATAATCTCATCCTTGATGGTGATGGGAAGATTGACGGCCAGGGTTCCTATTGGTGGAAATCTTGCATCAAACGGCTAACAAATTTTGTAATCACTTTGCTTCACTTGCTTGTTTCTATCTTGTGAAGTTTTACTTTTCTAATCTCTGAAAGGTGTACTACATTTTTGTTTCAGGAAAGTTTTTTCAGTTGCCAGCAGCGACCCTCAGTAAGTTTTTCTCTTAAATTTCAGAGAAACTTCATGGTCAATTAGACACTTCTATATATACAATATACTTGACCTTAATCTATGATTTGTAGACTCTACAATTTCACGGTTGCAATGGCCTCCGATTACGTGGACTTACCCATCTTAACAGTCCAAGGGCCCATATTTCAATCAATGGGTGTAAAGATGTCAAAATCTCTGATCTCAATATTATTGCACCTGAGGACAGCCCAAACACTGATGGAATAGACATCTCGGCTTCCTCCAATATTAACATTCAGGATTCTAAGATTGGAACTGGTAAGTGGGCAATCTCCCAAATCCAAAACTGTTTGTTCTAACATTCATTATATAGTTTCTGAAAAGTTTTGGTTGCATCTTTTGTTTCTCTAGGGGATGACTGTGTTGCTATCAATGGTGGCTCATCTTTTATAAACATCACCGGTGTTGACTGTGGACCGGGGCACGGCATCAGGTCCTCTGTTCATGGCCCTGTTTCCCTTTTTATGTCATAGTCTCTGGAAAGGCTATTTGAGATTTTATGCATCACATTTACTTAATTGTTAGAGTTTAAATTTTTGAGTATTCATCGACTTGTTTTGCAGTATTGGGAGCCTTGGAGATGGAGAGTATGATACAGTTGAGGAAGTACATGTAAGCAGCTGCAGCTTAAGAAATACTCAGAATGGCGTAAGAATCAAGACATTTCAGGTAATTTTTCAAATTGAAAGTGCTGAAGATCAGACTAATTCCATAAACTTTATAAACTAACAGAGATTTCATTTAGCTCCTATTGGCACATATTGCTGATGATGGGCTTTCATATAAAAATTTTGTAGGGTAAATCAGGATATGCCACGAAAATATCTTTCGAGCACATTAGCTTTGAAAATGTCGGAAACCCCATCATCATTGACCAATTTTATCAAGACAGGAGCAAACATTATCAAGAAGCGGTAAAATTTTTCCTCTGCAATCCATTCAAGAGTTCATATATATTACTTTCGCATTTTATGCAAGCATAACTATTTGATTTATCTTCACTTAGATGCAGAAATTTGCAGCTATTAAAGTGAGCGATGTTGCCTACTCTGATCTTCATGGAACATCAGCCAGCGATGTTGCTATCAATCTGAAGTGCGACGATGTTGTGGGCTGCAGCGACATCGTAATGCAGAATATTGACATAACCCCGGCTGTTCCTGGTCGGAGTATCTCTGGCTCCTGCAAGAATGCTCGCGGAACTGCCGCTTCAATCCAGCCAAAAGTGCCATGCCTAGCGTGATGATCCTCTCCTGGACAATAAGTAATGTATTGATGTAGACGCCTAGGAATCTATTTCACTGACAGAGTATTTTATGTTCACTGAGATTGTTTACTTGGATTTACATCATGTACTCTTTGTAAGAGCGGATATAAAACTATTTTTGAAGGAAAGTAGTTCCATGTTCTTAATTTATGTTTCTTTTATTTAAATATTCTGGATGTCTTTAATTTTAATTCCATGCATCTAACTGATAGTAATCAGATTCTAAAAAAAAAAAAAAACTGATAGTAATAAGTATATATAATATGGGTCCGGTTAACCAGTGTCTATAGGCACTGATTAAGCTCATTTAATAGAATTAAAAAGTAACTTTGAATTTTGAAATAGTAATAATTGTTATAAAAAAAAGTGATATGCAAAACTATCATTAGATACAAAAAGTTTTTTATTTGGGGTTAAATTTTATCAATTTGAGATTAAACTTTGACAAATTTGTTGAAATTTTTTTTCTAAAATTTAACAATAATATATTTTAAATATTAAAACTTACATTTACAATTTATTTTTTTATTTGGGATTAAATTTTACAAATTTGAGGTTAAACTTTATAAATTTAGGGGCTAAACTTAATTAAGGGTATTCTCTTATCTTTAAATACTAATAAAAACATAAAATAAATGCTAAGCACAAAAAACACAAAAAATAATTGCTTTGCTTTTGAGACAGCTAGCTGATATTATTATTGCACTATATCCACAAAACCAACATCGAGCTCATTCAAAAATAGACACACAGATTTCCTCAAAAAAAAAAAAAACAGACACACAGAACATCAAGCACGTCCACACAATTTACAACGAACAGTACGAGATCATATAAATCTTGCCGAAACAACTTAAAAGTTACCGGCGGGGACACATTCTTAGGCACTTTATCTAGCTGCTGCCTCATTAATGGCATAAAAAAAAGAAAACATCCCATTAATGAGATCACGTTAGTGTTTGAACTTTGAACTTCTCTCTGGAATTTGAACTTGGTCTCTCAAGGTAGCCAGAATCCTAATCAACTCGAGTCAACATTCTACGATAAAATGGCAAAACAATGAGCTAATAGAAAAGAGCCAGCCAGCCACAAGGCCCCTTGCACAAGTCAAAACCCAAATCCAATGCAAACGGTGACCGCATTGTGATTGGTTGGGGGAGGACAGTTGGGATGGAATAAATTGCTTGCCAGATGACAGATGAGAGTCATTTACTCATCCACGTGTGACAGTTGGGTTATTTTCATTTTTGTTGCCGCGAATCACCAACTCTTTTTGCTGCTATATTTATACTCACTTATAATTGCACTACACTGTCCGTGCGAGAGAGCTAATTTTCACTTTGAAGCTTTTAGCTCCAATGGGTGTTTTGGTTCGTTCTTTTGCGGTTGCTATTTTGTGTGTTCTTCTTGTGGATGGTCTTGTGGTCGCCGATCATGAGGTTAGTGGAGTTGATGATGACAAGCATCTCCTTCATCGTCCATTTTTGTTCAAGGCCAAGGGAGGGGGTTTAGGACGTGGGATATATAAGAAGGGTTTTCGGCATGGAATTGGTGGAGGTATAGGAGGTGGTTTCGGTGGAGGTGGGGGCTTAGGTGGAGGAGGCGGCATTGGTGGTGGTGCTGGTGGAGGGTTTGGTGGAGGTGCTGGTGGTGGTTTAGGTGGTGGAGGAGGTCTTGGTGGTGGGGCTGGTGGAGGGTTAGGGGGTGGTGGAGGCCTAGGTGGTGGTGGTGGACTTGGTGGTGGGGGAGGCCTTGGTGGTGGTGCCGGAGGAGGATTAGGTGGTGGAGCTGGAGGTGGACTGGGTGGTGGTGGAGGACTTGGCCGTGGCCATAGGCTTGGTGGAGGTGCTGGAGGCGGATTGGGTGGTGGTGGAGGTCTTGGTGGAGGTGCAGGAGGAGGATTGGGTGGTGGTGGTGGTCTTGGTGGCGGCCATGGACTTGGTGGAGGTGCGGGAGGTGGATTGGGTGGTGGTGGAGGACTTGGCGGTGGCCATAGGCTTGGTGGAGGTGCAGGAGGCGGTTTAGGTGGTGGTGCAGGTGGTGGACTTGGTGGAGGTGGCGGCATTGGTGCTGGTGGTGGGGCTGGCGGAGGTGGTGGTCTTGGAGGGGGAGCAGGAGGAGGAGGGGGAGGGGGTCTTGGTGGAGGTGGTGGCGGAGGCTTAGGAGGTGGTGCTGGTGGTGGTTTTGGAGGTGGTGGAGGCCTTGGTGGTGGTGCAGGGGGTGGAGGAGGATTTGGTGGTGGTGGTGGAGTTGGTGGAGGAGTTGGGGGAGGATTTGGAGCTGGTGGTGGATTTGGCAAAGGTGGAGGAGTAGGGGGTGGACTTGGGGGTGGTGGAGGAGGGGGATTTGGTGGAGGCGGCGGCTCTGGTGTTGGAGGCGGTGGGGGTGCTGGCTTCGGTGGAGGAGCTGCTTTTGGTGCTGGTGGTGGCGGTGCACACTAACACACACTGCATGAACAAAATTCAAGCTAAGTCCCAAAGTCTAATCATTTCGTAACAGATATCTACGGTCGGTTGTTTAATTATGATATTCAATCAAATGCTAGATCATTAAGCATTCCTAAGCTCATTGCCTCGACGAAACTTCTTGTTCTGTCATTGATGCTCAATTGCTCATAGATCATCTGTATAGTGTAGGGTTTTTGTTTGTCAAACCTGTCGCTTCTTCATGCATGCATGCAAGAACAAGTTCGTAAGTTGTATCTGTTTTATCTGATCAAATAAAAAAAATTTAACTAATCTGGTTTTTTCTTCTTTGTCTAATTAGTATATTACATGATAACCTTTAGAATACTTAGTAAAGATTTATTAATGTAATTGTATAAAACAAATTATCAAATAATAATGACACCAACCAGAGGAAATGCGATTGCAGATAAAGGGAGGCATGGCCATGGCATGTGGTTAAATGCCCTATAGCTCTGCAGGCTGCAGCCAATAATTGACCCTTACATTTATTTTATGTCCGATAATGGAGTACACTGGCCGGCTATACCTAGCTACCATACTTTATCAGTGCTTTAATTCACTTGACACGTCTAGTAGAAATTAACCTTGAATCAATTGCGAAATTAAATGCTTATACAGTTGAGAGCAGGCAAGTAGAATTTCGAAATGATGATGATTTGCCTTGATCAAGTCTTGGTTATTAAAACAGCCTATATAGGCTTTGTTGGATTGTTCAGTGTTCTTAAATTTTCTGCTTTTCTCTCTAGAATAAATCATCAATCAGTAAGGTCAAATGGTGGTTTCTTGGGTTGAAGAATTGTATTGGCTTGTTGTAGTCTAGAGTTAGGGTTTTTGTTACTTACATTCAAGGAACTGAGGAATGCAAGCTTAAAACAAGATGAAGATAAAAAAAAGTAAGCTGCTTATGTTTTACCCTCCCATAAGAATGACTGATTCTACCGACAACTTTGTACCTCAATAACCGGTCTCTTGCTCTCTGCTAGGTTACGGTCACTTGCATTTAAGTGAGAACCTAGCTTAGCTTCCCAGTGTTAGGTCTCTGACATGCCATATTTATGTTGATCGTTTAACGTCTTAAAGTCGTGTGTTTTATGGAAGAAAGAGGCAACAAAATTATAAGGGGAGAGGAGATGGGAAGTTGAGAACTCAGGGAAGACCCAGCGTGTTACCATAGCCAGGTCGCCCAAGGACCCATCATTACCCGATTCCCAACCAAAATGCAATGTTGATCTTGAATCTTAGCATCTTACACTCAAGTGCTTCCTAGCTCTTTTTCCTTAAGTCCAATACCCTTACAAATGCCCACAATTAACAGTCAAATCACTCCATCTGTTCCTCTGCCGAGGAGTTTTTATAGGCTACTCAAGAAGAAAGAAACTCAGATTCGGTGATTTGGGCTAGGGAGTTAGCTCCGTTGGGCGGAATGCCCCTAGCTAAGGTACCCACTTCTTCTTTTGGGCCCTTTTCCTCTGACGTTATAGCCTTAATAACTGGGAGCTAGGGCTTGGGATTTCTGATTACTGAGATTATGAAAATCTCCAGGCCCACAGGCCACAAAAGGCTCCTAGTTTAAGGCTAATCAAGACCCAGATTGTAAGGCCGCAGGAATTTCCTGTTGGTTCGCTGTCATCAATCAATTGATACATATACTTAACTCTTGAGTAATACTATTAAATTATTGATACTGATCAACTAATTGAACTAAATATATCTAGTTTTGAATCTGTTAATTAGACTTTTTTAATCGGTCGAAATGTTATTCTCTTAGTAAGATATGCCTTCAAATCTATGTATTATATCCTCCTAAGGATTAATTTGCAGGATATAAAAGGGGGCCAGAAGAAAGAAAAAAGGTCAGAGATGAGAAGCTTAATCTGGAGGAGTATTAATGATTAGAAGTCTGGGACATTTCAACTTAAAGGGTAATGAATTCAGTATTGTAAGAAATGGAAATAAAGTTTGTGGGATATAAGAGAAGGCCATTTCCCATAATATAAGTCAAATTTTGATAAATATAGAAAAATAAAATAAAAGTAACAAAAAAAATGCTTTTAGCTTTTGTCAAGCGCCTATCAAAATAGTAATTTCCTTTTCATCTTTTTTATTGTCATAACTTATTCAATGGGGAGAGAGAGAGAGAGAGAGAGAGAGAGGGGGGGGGGGGGACAAGAGCAAGCAGCAGTGCAATAGCCAATAAGCCATAACTAATTAATGTGAAAGCTAAGAACAAAATTGAACAAAGACAAATGATTTTAGTACACAAATTTAAGGGTACAACTTTCCACTTTTAGTCTCCCACCTCTCTCCCTCCCCTTAAGAGAAATTATTAGATAGGTTGGGTGTACTACGTCATTCATAGACTCGATCAGTTAAATTATGATAACTTAAGGATTTTAATACATTTATTAAAATCCTACCATAATTATAACATAAATTTAAGAACTTATCCTTTAAATTCTCCTCCCCTTAAACATTAGTGAGGAAGATTTAACCATGAAATTAGGACATAATTTTTTTTTTGGTTTCATTGATACACATAACACATTCAATTGGTAAACTCTTTAATCATTAGTCTCATTTAAGGTAACTAAAACCCAAAATGCAAACAGGAAAAAAAATCAGCTACTGGTTGACAGATTAGGATCAAATTTGTTAGTAAGCAAGCAAAGCATGTGCAATCATTTTACATAATTCAAAGATGTCTAGCGTTTGCATGTTACCTTTGGCCATTATTTTCAAACATAAAGAAGAAATGGGTTCCATTTCTTGATGAGGATTGCAAAATTTATTGGATTCAATGATTGGAATTGGCAAGAAAAACATGCAAAATTGCAATAGTGGAACAAAAATATAAGCACTTAGTTTTATTTATCTGGTTAATTGAATCATATATAGATGGAGAGAATATTTGCCCACTATACTACTACTAGTGATGACCAAATCATATCTAATGACTTTTCGGTTTCAGATTTCTTGGGCCATGTGTTTTGACAAGACAAATGAGGAAAAATCCATGTCCCATTTAATCGAATAATTTTTACCCCAACAAAGCTTCAAAAAAGCAAAAGGGGCAAAACCCAACCCAACCCACCTCGGCATCCACTAAACAAAGATGAAAGATCTGTCACCATTTAACATCAGTCAGCTTAAAACACACAAACCCAACACAACTAACTTTATTTGTATCTCTTCTCTCTCCCCTCTCTCTATCTTGACAACCTTTGCTTGAAAACCCCAACTCCACCACGACGCATTTGGAATCAGATTCAGAAAACAGATTCATCCAGGAAGATGCTCAAGCTCTGGACAAACAAATACGGTTTTGATTCACATGGGAGATAGACAAGGACCTTGCCTTTTTAGTTTGTACCTCAAGAAAATTCCATACTGTGAACTATTGAAAAGTACCACAAAGACTATTCTTACACTTTCTTAAAACAAAGCTGCTTGAGAAGATTAAGTCATTAATTTCTGATTTGAACATAATTAAATGAGTTGAAGTATTATTAATTAATCATTGATGAGAAAATCAAGTAGGGCAAATCACATCTCTGCTGCTATAAATATCAGAAGTACTGAACCATATTTTCTCTTACTATTACTGTATTACATATAAAAGATAAAACCAATACTACAATATATGGTATTTTTTTTTTCTAGCTGTCAGAAAAATGTCTTACATAAACAAGTATATCATTCCCACGCATGTAACAGTGTAACACTAACACATCCAGCCAGGCAAAGTGAATATTGAGAAAAATATTCAAAGTATTACTAGCTACTTGCAGTATATTATAGCCTTCATATATACATTCCTTGAAGCATAAGAAAAGAGGAGAGAATTCATGAGATTATGAGGATGCAGGTAACTAAATAAGGAGACAATCGAGCACGAGAATAGTGGGGAAAATTTTGATGCTGCTTTTGGCTTACTTGTTGGATTCAGGGTTTGGTCCACTAGGCACTTCGTGAGCAGCTGCCTGGAACTGTCTTTCTCTAGTAGCAGTGCTGGTGGTGGTGGCAGCTTGGGTAGAAGAAGAAGTGGAAAATGGGTGCAAATTTGTGGTGGAAGATGTGAGAAGTTGCCTGTAAGAAGAGCATACGGGAACCTTTGAGAAATAGGCCGGGCGAGCAAAGAGAGGGGAAATCAGGAGAAGCACAAGAAATACGAGGAGGCGTAGGGCGTGAAATGACTTTGTTGATGAGGTTTCAGAGATTGATGACCTTGTAGGTGCTGCCATGAAATTTTTATGACAAAAAAACCAGTACCCCCCAGAAATCCAGAAGGGATCAATATCCATGAACCGGTCGGACCACCGAAATCTCTGGTTTTTCAAGCTAGCAACAAGAGAACACAACAAGAAACAATAGTGTGTGAGAAAGTTTGAGGACAAACTTTTGATGCATTCCAAGGAGCTTATATAACGAGGCTTAAAGTTTATATTACCTGCTTGTGAAATACCCTTAATGCCCCACTCTTATGGCAAACGGGACATATTTTTGTTCAAATTACATTCATGTTCACACACCCTCTAATTATATCTCAATTTCTTTTTCTCTGATTCACACCTACAAGAAGCAAGAAAGTATATATACTTTGTTAGATATGACAAGGTAAAGTAATTGGATTAATTAAGGATATTGTTATGTACATCCTACATTGTTAAATTATTCGGTATCCGAATTCCAAACACAAATAATATTTCTAATCATTTTTTCTTTTTAATTCGTGTCTAGGATGAGTACTGAGTCGAGTGGTCATCAAATAGTATCCAAATATCATTAATTTTTTCAGATTAATCCGAATGTAATAAGATCTAAAAGGACAATTAATTAATAACATTTGTCATTTATGTAACATACCAAGGAGTACTATGTACTGTATCCATAATTAATAAGGTTTATTAGTTTGATTAAACAAGTCTCTGTGGTTATGTGGCCAAACATTCAACTTAGGGTAATATGGTCAAGTATGAAAAAAAAAAAAGTAATTCAGGGAAGATAAAGCAGGATAGACGTATAGAGAGAAGAATGAAAGGAGACGAAAGATGGTGGCTTTATCTTTCTTGGCTGCTTCTGCAAGAAAACGCTTCTTTGACTTGGTGAACCTCCCTAATGGAAAGAAAAGATAAAAATTTTACTACTACTTAGTTGGTATTGTGTCTTGTTTGCCTTTTTATCAAAAATTTTGAATTAAAGAACACAGAGAAAGCAAAGCATCATATCCCCTCATTTGCTGCTTTTCTGTGCATTGTGCAAATCCAGGGCTTGTCTCCATGATTTGATGCAAAGGGTCCCCACTTCCTTTATATACTCACCAGAAGAAAAATCAATGGGGGAAGCCATTAATATTATCATTGCATGTTATACGTTAAGGTCATACTTGTGAATATGATCCAACATTTTTCCTTTTGCTTTTTCTGATCCTATAGTTAGCTTGCAGCCTTGCATTATTCAATTTCCATGAGAAATTTGTGAAAGAAAACTCT
Organism: Microcos paniculata; assembly: GCA_030664755.1. NCBI lineage: Eukaryota > Viridiplantae > Streptophyta > Magnoliopsida > Malvales > Malvaceae > Microcos > Microcos paniculata. The sequence goes on along the minus strand of CP131462.1, from coordinate 5,666,307 downwards.
AATTGTACATTTTCTGTTTGAATGTGCTTATGATGGCCAAATAATGTAGTACTAGAAAAACTATCTTATTATATTTGGGAATCATTTGAGATCAATTCTGAATCTGTTTGATCAGAAGAATCATAACCTAGAAAATCTTTTTCCATCATTTCCTATGCTGATCCATTCCTAAAGTTTTGGTGAGAAAATGGAAGGAGAAAAAGATTGCCCAATTCAAGCAAGCAATAAGGGGGTTAAAGAAATTTTCTTTTTTTAATCCATTAATTAACTATTTAATGCTGCTTTCAACTATGGTAAAGTGGTCAAGAAATGAAATTCATCAACCGACAATATGATTATTAATATAATCCTCCCATCAACGTCATCAGAAATATACATATATAAGCATATATTTATTTATTTCACTATAGTTTATTTTGATATTTTTAATCGACAAAACAGTCACTAACCTCTCTCAACACCCAACCCCGCATCCCGGCGGTCCCGGCCCCTCTACTATGGAAAGAAAACGAAGAAAAATTATAAAGGGTCGATCGACAAAGTTATCTTACGCGCGTCATCGATCCATATTAATTATTTGATTTGATTTTAAAATTGAAATAGATATGTTCATGCATTGCTTGGGTTTTTAACATATTGTTATATATAAATTTGATGGTAAGTTTGGCATGAAATTCAAGAAAAATTCGTAAAGTGTTTTGAGGCACGAAAAGTGATATGGAAGTCTCTTTTGAAGGGGGCATAATTAGTTTCATAATTATAGAAAATTTGGTTGTAATATTTTACAAAAAACTAGCTATATATATAATATAGCTATAGCTTTAATTTTAATTATAGCTAGACTAATATGGAAATTATGTTGTTTGATGGAGCAATGATAGCTAGGGTTCATATCGTTCCCGAGATACACAATAACAACCAACATGGAGACCGAGTTTAAAGCTGCCCTTTCTCTTTTCTCCTTTTCCTCTTTTCTCTTTTCCTTTACCAAACACAAATCATTAGTCAGAGTTTTACTTTGTTTTTAAATGTCTTTAAGTAGCAATAATCTCTTATCATCGGCCTTGATTATTACCAACTAAGAAAGATAATAAGGTTCAAAGTTCGAATCTCTTCTTATAACAAAAATGGTCATAATTAAAGAGCTAGCTAGCCTTGATTAAAGAATCAACTTCAATAAGATGATGAGGGCCGGGGCTTAATAATGTGATTGCGGCTTTCATGTCTGTTGATATAATTGTTTGGCGATTGTGTGGGGTGATGGCGACCGGAGGAAAAGAATTCTAGTCATAAGACAGGTTGCGCATGTCTCGCTTTTTTGCTAGTCGGCTAGCTATCTATATATATATATGTGTATTTTTTTTTTTTTTTTTGCATTCTAGATGATGACTTTGCTCACTGTCCACCACAAGAAAATGATGAATCATGCATGGATGTATATATATCTTTTTGAGAGATAAATGTATCTACATGTATTAATATATAATTTGCATGGGAATATCTATTATTATTGTCTTCACGTAAAGCTTAATTTTCACACAAGAGAGCTGATGACAAATGGTTTTGATAATTAGGTAGCCACCAGTCTTGGTATTGATTGGGATATGTAGCCAACCTTGCCTTTTTTCGGGTCTCATTTGGAGGTTATTTTGATCAAGTTTAGGTCAAAAGTAATAACAAAGAAAAAGATGAAGCTTATCAAATAGTACATGGCAGGTGATGATGAACGAGATCAACAAAGGGCCTTAATGTATGTATATTTCATCAGAGTTTGAACCCCACTTTCCAGCCTTATTATGTATTATCATCATCATCAAAATAGGCCAAGATGATCGCCATGATTATTTTTAAGTCAATGAGAGATAAAAAAAAGTTATGCATGTCTTTTGATGAAGGGGGATCAATTTTATGCATCCGTATGCATTTGTCCTTATTCATGATGAAACACATATGACATCTAACTACAAACCATATAATTATGAACCTATCTAATCTTCTTTCTCTTTTTTCCTCCCTTTGGATGTGATAGCACTGCAATTAAATGTATGTCTCATGAAATCTCTAATTGAGATTATGAAATGGCAAGGCCCTTTTGTTTTCTTTTGTTATCCTATCATTACACATGTCCAGTGTTTTTTATTAAGGAAAATGTAATTATTATTTTTGTATAATCACATATATCCATATCCATTTAACTGTTTACAAATAATCATGCTCGAGTCATATTGAACTCCAAATCGGGGAAGCTCTCTCAAATCGAAGAAAATATAATTAATTACTACTTATATATGTAATTACACTTTTGATTTGATTAATGTAGCTTATCCAATTTCTTTATATTGGGTTTTGACGAGAATAGCAATACTATTAAAAATACCTCTTGACATACATATATTTAACCTGCCTATAATCCTCCTGACGGGACTTCTCTTGATTTGTCAAACTTTTATAAGTGTCACAAAAGTTTAATCTCACATTTAATAAGATTTAATCTCATATTTAAAAAGTTTCCTTATTTATAGGATAAGTATCATATCTTTTTAACAATTACAGTAGTAGAGTTTTAGAAAAAAAAGATAGATCTGCCACATCAAACAAATTATAGGCAAATCATATAACAAAACTCTATTTCAATTGAGGGTATCCAAGAATTTATTGACTCCAAACTATAATTCTTTTTGGACTGAATGCATGAAGATAAAACATTCCCAACATATATATTTTAGAGGGATCGAACTTATTAATATTTGATGTATAGAAAGTTTCTCCACTTGAGTATAAATCACCCTTTTGGCATATTAGATTTCCGCCATTATATCTAAATCAAACCATATACACCCAATTTATCATGATTAATTTCCTTCTTATCATTTAAGTTGTTTATAACATGAGACAAATGAATGACTAAAAAAGAAGAGAATATGGTGGAAAGCTTTTAGAAAAAGTGTTGACATTATTATTACATTAATACTAACTAATTACTGTGTGATTGAGAAGTTTATTGGGAAAAGGGCACATGGCATGCAAAATTAGTCCGGCAGAATAAAGTTGATAGCTTAACCGAATTTAATTTCTACTTTATTTGATCTTTCAATGAGTTTTATCAAACTTTTTTGGCCAAAAAATTAAAATGAGTATATTATCAACTTTATTAATGCTTGTTCTTTTCATTTAATTTTAGTAAGGATGACTCCTGCCTGATGTCATTTATAATTTGGGAAATGTGGAAATTAATTTAGTTGAAGGTATAAAAACTGTTGGCTGAGCAATTGGGTCATTTTGAATTTGTGCAAACTCTTTTATTTATCTCATAATAATTACATTTGTGCGGTCAATCGAGTTAAATTATGGTTTAATTCATTTCCCAAGGTAAAATGTAGTAATAACCAAGTTAGAAAATCTGGAAGTTTGGGCCTTTTGTGGACAGAATTATACTTAATGAGACATTCACAAGACCCAAAATACAACAGAGATAACCCAAAACCCCAAATGGGCTAAACATCAGCCCAAATCCATCTTTGTTATTCTCTCTCTGATCTTGAAGCCTCCCATGAAACAGCGGTCTTGGACTGTAATGGTTGCTTCTGCAGAAGTTCTCACTTTTGAGTACTATACTCAAAGTGGACGGTGGACAATTGTTTTACCCCGTAGGAGCAGACGCAGAAGGGATTGCCAAAATACTAAAACAGCAAGAACAAATCAGTCATGGGTTCCAAGTTGACCCTGAGAGACAGCCGGTAGGCAAAGCTTATGCATTGGATACAAATCTGTACGAAGAGAATTGAAAACTCTGCTGCTGACTTTTTTAGATGAAATGCAATGTCCAGAAGTCTTGAATCACTTTCACAGGGTTTTCGGATTTGAGTTGAAACTTCAAATGGTGATGTCTGGTATTTGGTAGCGTCGAGTCTCATGGAACTTCTCGACTTCAGCTTAATTAGCCTTGCAGTTTTGATCATCAAACGAAAGTTCAGTTGGATTGGGATATAGATGTTTTTGATCCAGCTCTATGTGCAACAGAGTCTCGGGTTTTTGGAAGCCCTTGGATGTTCCATTTTTCTGTAGATGAGCAAGGTCATCGGCAGGCTATGAAGCCAACACTTCTCTTTTTGCCACATTGCGAGGCAGTGTTATGCAACAATCTTTTGCAGGCAAATTGGGGGGTTGAGCCATCAAATCGGATAGAATTGTTTGAAAACAACTGATACTGAGAAGCTTTCTTTGTGGTTGAAAGCCAAGAATTCTTACCATTTCTATCCTTGTTCCCGCTCTTACCAGTGTAACTTTACCTAATCTGATTCCAGATTCTAAAAACTTTAAACGCCATTATGGTTGACGTTGTCTAGGCCAACTGGCCAAGTGTATAAGAGAGCGGGGAAGGAGAATGACATCTTACTTCAACCAAGACAAGACAGCCTCTTGAGAAAACATGACTATCAAGCACGAAATGGTGATTCTAATCTATTATTATAAGTGCTAAGGTAACAAACTTTTTTCCTGATAACAGTTGCATGAGTTCCTGATGGTTGGCTAAACTGGTCTGAAAGGACACATTCATATCGGTGGCAAAAATTGGCTTTGGATCTATAATTTAGTTCTATCCAATAATTTCAAGTAGTGGAAGGAAAAGACTTTACATAGGGCCCAACAGGCAGGATATGTCCAAAATTCAAAAAACTTTGCTTAGCACCTAACTCCATAGCAAAATCTTAGCTTTATGTATTGTTTAATGAGTCTCTAGTCTTCACCCTCCTTCCCTCCCCTTCTGCTCATGCATAAATATTCCAACACAGACACCAATTTATTCAAACCAAAAGACAACTAAAGATTGTGAGAAAAAGAGAGAGAAAGTGAGCGCTTTGAGTAGAAAGCAAGCAAGACAAAAGGACAACAAAAACCTTGCTTTGATTTTTTTCGATGTGAAGCAAGCATATATGCCAAATTTGCATGAACAACAATAAAAATTGTTATTCTGAGTGAGAAAGAGGAATTGATCAAGAGGACGGTGAACAACTTCCCTTAAAATACATCTTCTACTACACCTTTTTATCCCTTTTTGGTATTCTTCAGATTTACATTTCTAAGCAAAGTAGACCACTTACAGCAAAGTGAGCCTGCTCAAAGAATCAAATCTTTTATGGCCAACCTAACCACTTGTCCCCTTTCCTTGCCTTACCTGCGGCATTCATTGCCCTTATATATGTCCCCATGTAAGTCTTCTTCTCTTTGAGTAGTTTTGGGGTTTGAAGGCAATTAAAAGAGATTTGCCCTGGAGTTTTCTTCTTCTCTTTTTTGGCATTGCTGAAACTGAGTCATGGAAAACAGGATTTGCGTGTTCCTTCTTTGTTCAACGATGGTAGCCACCCTGTTCATACATTGCGGTAAGCTGATTTCCGTTCTAGTTTGTATTATTGCCATTTAAGTGAACTTTAGCTCTTGAATATGTTGCATTTGACTACAAGGAACTCTGATTTACCTACTGTGTTTTTCTTCCAATGACCAATGTGCACTGTTCATCTGGATAAATGTTCTAACTGTCTTAGATTCTGAAAATCTCAATATGCTTTTCTGTTCTTTAGATTTTCTCCTTTTGAAATTGAGTAAATTTTACACCCAAAATTTTTAGAATCAGCTGTAGAAGATTACCATGTTCTTTTAACCATTTTCAATTCAACTATTCCATGTTTTCCATAGGTGATTAAATTTGATCTTCATTTTCCAACCCCCATATTGAATTGTTTGATTCCTTCAACATGAAGAGTTATGTTGGCATAAACTTTTATTATTTAATCCATTTGTTTTTTGCTGATGTGCCTTCCATTAACATTTTTAGTTCTTAGACAGGTGAAAACTGACAAGTCAAAAGGTTACGTGGAATATACTAAGTTTGCTTTGTCACTAAGTTTCTGCTGAATGACTTATAAAGCTGATTAAAAGTTCAAAACTGAGTTTTGCATTCAGCCTTCATGTAATTTGTATATGTTTCAAGTTCCAATAAAACAGCATTTGATTCCATATTGATATATTTTTTTTCTTTCTAAATCAAGAACTAAAATCAAAAGTTTAGATAATGCATTACCAAAGTGTTGGGAAACAATGGTTGAAATCTTGGAATCTAGCAGGCAGGGCAGAAACCATTGCATTCTGATGAATTTGATTAATGTGTTAATATTTTTTGTGAGCAGATGCAAGAAAATCAGTGGGACTAGTCGAAGATCCAAAACATTCAAGAAGTTCAGTCATAAAGCACACAAAGAAATTGCAACTAATGAGTAAGCTTATGAGTTTGGTCATTGAACAACCTACTGACACATCTAATACTCAACCTTATGGTGTAAGCTCGCCATTTTCTTTGCCACCTTTTGATTCACTGCCCCCTGTAAATTCTCCTCCTTATTGTGTTACCCCCCCTAATGCCCCTGGAACTGGACCCCCTTCTGCAACCATTCCACCTCCCACGGGAACCACACTCTCCCCACCCTCTCCCTTTTACAACTTCCCTCCTGTTCTTCCAGGCCAGAGCCCACCGCCAGGCTCTGGTGGAACTGTTCCGAACCCACCTGCATACCCCGTCACACCGAATCCCCCGGTAATAGTCCCAAACCCGCCTAGTATTATTCCAGGCCCACCGCAAGCCATACCAACACCAACAGTTTACATCCCAAGCCCACCTTATTATGAGCCTAGCCCACCTGCGATTGTCCTGAGCCCGCCAATCTATGTTCCATCTCCTTTCGGGTTTAACCCGAGCCCACCAGTGTTTCTACCACCTATTGTGTACCCTGCCCCCACGGTTCCACCACCTCCCCAGGTGACTCCAAGCACGGCCTTGTGGTGCGTGGCTAAGCCATCAGTGCCTGACCCCATCATTCAAGAAGCTATGAACTATGCATGTGGGTCTGGAGCAGATTGTGATTCCATTCAGCCCAGCGGGTCATGCTTCCAGCCCGACTCATTGCTTTCTCATGCTTCTTATGCTTTCAATAGTTACTGGCAAAGAACAAAGGGTGCTGGTGGTACATGTGAGTTTGGAGGCACAGCCATACTTGTCACAGTTGATCCAAGTAAGTTTTCCAATTGTGTTATCTCATTACAACATTTATTCGATCAGTTCAATCTGTTTTGTCTCTGATTTTTGGCATAAATAAGTTTTAAGACAAATTTGTGTAATTCTTTGTGGTTTGGTTTGCCAACAGGCTATGATGGTTGTCATTTCGAATACCATTGATGGTGAAGAAAAACTGAAGATAAAGGCCTTCCTCTTGGCAGCTAGAAGACTGATCTCCCTTTCTTTTTGTGTTCACCTCTTGGGTTAATTTTTTTCTCTTTATAAATAAAGAATGTAGATTTTCCTTCATATTACCATGATCCAAACATAAATTTTGTAAGTAAAAAGTTACATCATGGAATAGATTCTATTAGGTGATCCCATAAGGTTGTAGGTTCTTTCTTTTTCTCTTTATTTAGAGGTCATTGCCTTTGAAAATTTTCTTTGTTAACGGGATGCCCCCTCCCCCCATGAGATGTGTAAATTACAATCCAAGGTCCTCAAATATAAACAGAGGGATCAATAAATTGGGAGATGAGCAAATTCTTTGTATTTACTTCTCATTGAGACTTTTACTATATTACTCCAATCTTTGCAAAATTTCATTGGAATTTGATTACAAAGGAAAACCATCTTTCCCTTACATAAATCTCAATATCTCATTTTTTTAAAAAAGAAAAACTGGTGAGTTTATACCAAAAAAATTAAAATCATGGAGATACCCTAATTAGGGGGCATATAGCTACCCTTTTAGGCATATATCTCAATATCCTTAATCTTGTTATTTATCCTTAAACTTCATTAGCCGTGGATGAGATAGTTTTCTTTATAGTTTTAAGACCTCGACTTCAAAGGCACAAAATGGTAAAAATTCCAATTATTAATTTTAAAAGGTCATATTCAACATATTAATATATGATTAGTCACCCTTACCCAATGCTAATTTTTTGCTCATCCAAAAAAAAATTGTTTCATTTGAATCAAAATCCTTAGCTTAATTTCTCACACTTTTTTATTTATATGTTTTAATATTCAATCATAAATAAAATTACGATTCTCTTAAACTGATTTCTTCTAAATCTAAAATAAAAGAACACGTGTGACCTACGTGCTCTGTTTTGGACTTAATATCATCAAACAAAATTTTCACAATTCTGACCCGAGAAAAGCCCAACCCAATAATTACCTCAACGAAACGACGCCGCTCACTGGAAAATCAACTAAAATTCCGTGCAAGCTCGTCCTCTTCTTCTTCTCCTTCTTCCTCCTCCTTCGTCCCCCCGTCCTGTGATAGCGAAACCACCACACGGATCGGACTCTCTCTCTCTCTCTCTCTCTCTCCCCCCCCCTCCCTCCTTATCTCATTCATTTACTCACAATGAAAGTTTTAAATCTTTTCCTAATTTCTTCACTACTCTTCTCATTATCTAGGGTTTGCTCTCTCTCCTTAATAGATTTTTGATATATAATTAGATCTGGTAGTAATAATTCCTTTAATTGATTCGATTTTCTCTGATTTTGTTTTTGTAGGCTGAACCTACTGGATCCGTTTTCTTCGTCGATAGTTCAACTCATCAATTTCTTCGCTCTCCATCAACCAATGATGTTGCTCAGGTTTTTATTAACATTTCCCCCTAATTCTATTCATTTATTTGCAGTCAGGTTTCATTTCTGTGTAGTTGTTGATGAATTTCAAGTATCAAGAGATTCTTTCCTGGTTAATTTTGGATAGAAATGTGAAATGGTTAATTAAGTAGGATGTAGCTCTTTTACTATGTATTACAGCTTTTTATTTATTTTTCGAATTAGTAAATGGTAAAGAATAGGGGTGCTGTTAACTGATATTATCAATATATTCCGTTATTTTATATGAACAATCCTTTGATTGGACCTGATCAAATGGATTTGAACCTACTTAGATTGACATTTGATAATGTGGGGAATATATCTCCTATCGGAATATCCTATAATATTCATGCATTTAATTTCTCTCTCACTTTCAATCCCTGTCTCTTTTCTTTTAACAGTCACAATCAATGTTGCTGCCTGAAGTTGGTGCGGCTGTATCGGTCTTGCTTGGTTTTGCACCACCTGTTACGCTTTCAGCTGCTGGTTCATCTAAGGTGACTCTTTACTTACAAGTCCTGAGTAATAATTCCTCTTCATTCACTTTTATTTTTATTTTGTTTGTAGAAGTTTTGGTTTAACGATGTTGTTGCTGTTTTGCAGCTGAATGAGGTTCTCATTCCTAATCCGTTTGAAAGGCCTCGTGCTGTTTTTCTTCTCGAAGTCACTGGAGTTGATGGTATCTGCACTTAATCTCAAAGTTATTGTATCTCTGTTTTCTTCTTACCTCAGTCCCCCCTGTTCATTTTGTTTAAATGAAGTTTTTTGAACTCCAGATCCTCTTCTTCTTGACTCAAAGGATGCCCTCTTCAACAGTGCCTTGAAGAGTAGTGTTGATCTTGGTTCAAGTGAAGCCGACGTTCAGCTTCCAGGTACCTGACTGTTTGTTAGGATGTAAAACTAGCAACTGAACTCATAACTTTCTGCTTTAGATTTTTCTTGAAATGTATCCGTTCATTAGGATTTGTTCATTGTTTGATCCTTTTTTCAGATGATGAGGAAGTCTCTGTGGTTTCTTTGGATGAGCCTCTGGGAGATTTCACTAAAGAAGACATCAATGACTTTGTCAGTTTATTACTAGAGGCTTGATTTGATATCTGTGTTATTTGTCTTCCATTTGGTTGCTTATTTTGGTCATACATGTGACAGTGCTTTTATGCATCTGTTTAGGCATCTTGGTTGGGTGGATCGTATCTTACTGATGCTACAAAACCTCTCCAAGGAGTGTTGACTATTCCCTTGGCAAATGGTGACAATGTGATTCTTCATATGTCAAAGGTCTTAATCAGGAACCAATATTTTATCCCCGTTGTTCTATGAAATGTTTTTGACCAACACTGGTACCGTAGTTGCCGAAGTACTTTGTCTTGAATTCTCATACCTTATTGAGAGCTTTAATTTTTGGTCGTTTGCAGAAAGTACACAATGAATTTGCATTAAAACTGTTATCTCTCTTCCACAATATAAGGAAAGCAATGAAGGTGCATGAAGACTTGTCACAGCTCAAACCTGCTGAGTTAATTATGGGTTCGTTTGATGGAATTAAGGTACTAAACGCACAGACTTTATCTTTCTAATACTAACTAATTTTGTTTCTTAGATGGGTGTCTTATATGAAATATCTGGAAACTATTAGTGAAAGGTTTCTTTATCCTTTTAGCCTGCTTTCCATGATTAGAACTCTTGTTAATTCATTAATGAGGAAGAAAGGGGGTTATTTAAATTGCAGTTCTTTCAGTTAAAAGTGAATTTTAACTACTGTCCCATCTCACAGATGACAATGCTCCCTACTGACTATTGGCCTTCTTAACTGCTATGCTTGCTTGGCCTTGTAAAAATGCATCTATCTTCTTATAAAATGTGTGCGACGAACAAATGTGTTTGTATCTACAATATTGAACGTTATTTTAGACGTTCAATGTTGCGTAAAACTCGCTGAGACTGTATCTAATTATGGGGCTTAAGCACAGAAAATGGTTAATTCATGTTTCTATCTTATCATCAATCTCCATGCTATTGTAATGTCTTTACTGCCTTTTGTTTTGTTTTCTTGTCCAAAAAAAAAAAAAATCAGGCTTTGCTGGAGCAGCATGATGCTGATGGTCTTGAGAAGCAAGGAATTAATCTTCTGCTTGCTACCCTTTCCAAGATATTTGATTTATTGCAGAAAGCTTATGAAGGTTGGTAACATGCTAAAAACACTATTTTAGAATGAAATGACCACCAGGTTACCGATTAATTAAGAATGAGAAAAATGCTGTTATTCTGTTCGTTTCCACCACTTACATGCTATGGTTATACAAATGAAAGCAGAATTCAAAGCCAGAAAGAGTGCAACTTGTTTAAAGTAAATGATACATATTAATCCAGAGGTTACATAGATATTTTGGTTTTTATTACTATCTTCGTCATCATTAATTCATCATAGATTTCTTTAGCTGCAAGAAAATGAACTTGCCAATTTTTGTAGAAGTCTATGCATTTATGTTGGTGATAGCATTCTCTGAATTTGCAGTGACTGCTTCTCATCTTCTTGAGTTGTTGATAGCGCTTGCCTTTTTGTCACCCCTTCCTCAGAGCCCCCTGATGCCAATTTGTCTAACAAATATAATATATGATTGGGCAGGTCAAATTGTTGGAGTTATTGTCTTTAACGGTGTAGCTCAGCCAGAGTCTAAAGCATTGATGAATGTGATGTTTACCTCCCGCCCATCTCCGCGGTGGTTGGAAGAAACCAAAAGCCCTAAGAATATCACCCTTGCTGCACAAGTGTTGGTTACAAGGACTGTTGCTTGGGTAACTGGACTTGTTCTTCTCATTGCAACTCTCCTGGGGGTAAGATTTATTTAGTTAGAGTGAAATTTTACACGGCTCCCATAGTGCATTGTTAACATTTCTTGTGAATTGAAGTTCCTAGATTGCTTTGTAAAGGAATACACATAGATTAGAGGTATTCTGGTTTTCATACTGCTTTGAATTATGATGATTGATTTCAAATAAGGTCTTGGGACTTGGTGGGTTGAGAGATGGCCATTGATGGAATCCTAGAGAAAACCTCAGGACCCTTTGGCAAAAGCATTGTTGAAAAGTTCTCTAGATTGTCAGCAACAAAGGTTTTGGTCTGTCTTCATTGTCCATATAGGTCCACATCATCTATACAGTGAGTGGACCAATTTAGGATTCGCATGACTTTGTTCTTCGTTTAGTTAAGGCTGTTAAGTGATCAATTTTGTTTCTTGTTGATGAATGTATCATTGATTATTCATTCTTGGCTTGCATGTTGTCGTTTTGCAGGTTTACTTCCTTCTCAATATGCCACTGACGAGGGACACACTTTTGTATTCTAATGTCAAGCTAGACTAAGCTGAAGCAAGGCAAGGTATAAGGATAACGAATACTTGAACTTCCTTCTGGCCCAGTATGACAGCCTGCTGTTTCTTTTTCTTAGGCTCGAGTAGCATGAAATAGAGATTGCACTATTAAAAGGTTGGGGGTATCATTTGGCTATGGCGAGTGCTATTGAGAAAGGAAGAATGTGTATCAATATCGTGGTCAAGGATGGTTTTGTTTATCCATTTGATTTCAAGTAGATTTTTTGCCTGTGTATTCAGTTGTCTGTTTCGTTATCTGATATATTGATAGTGTGTTCCGAAACCCCGAATAATGATAATTTCTCATCAATCATGGAACATTGTTGTACAAAAAGAGCATTTCTAACAAAACATTTTATCGAGGCTCCCATCCTTATAATATGCCTTAACATTGAGACCGGAATATTAATTTTAAGCAAAATTTGATTGTTGTACTTATGGGCTATTGATTTTTAGTATTTATCGTATTATATATTCACAAAAAATCAAATGAATCATATGGTTATACCTCATTTTCATATTTAAAATACATGTAGTAAATCGTATTAGGTATGACGCAAAATTTAAATGCATATTACATGACTATTATCATTATTATTATTATTATTATTATATAATAGATGATGAAATTTAAAAATTTTTATTACAAAAAATTATTTAGAATTTCATGCGTTAATTCGATCTATGAATCTGAATCTATGAACAAACTTACTAACTTTTATGTTTTACTATAATATCGTTGACCAATTATTATTTGATTTATATATATAATAAAATTCTCCTTAATATTTTGTTAAAAAATTTTCCATATTAAATCAAAATCTAAATTGTATTTATTAATATAATTAATTTCTTTGAGGTTTTTTTTAAGTATAAAACAGTAAAATAAATTATAATTGGATCTCCTTTAATCTATAATAATGACTTAATTTTTAGACCAAAATAGAAAAGTGATTGACCACAATGACCTAAATATCTTTTACTATATTATATTTTATTACCACCAAATATGTGTCAATGTTATTATAATATTATAAGTAAAGCAACGTAAAAATAATTTAACTTTTTTTAAATAGCTTTTTTTTAATAAAAATTTTGGTTACATTTTAAAGATATTTTTATCAATATTAGACCGAATTTTACCCTGACTAGGCGTTTGCCAATACTTTGTTTTCCTTCTTTGAGAAGGAGTTGGTTTGCGGCTTTGAGTGCTCCCCAAGCAAATACCATCATTCCTCGCTCTATATAATAATAATAATACCCTAATAGTCCCTCCATTCACTCTTCTCAAATTACTTCCTTTGTCGTTAGAGTTCCTCTAGGTTTTGAAAGCCAAGGATTTAGGATGTTTTTTTCGTTTCTTAGTTTCTTTGGGGTTAATCTCTTGTCATTCATGGCTCCAGAGGGGAACTACTTTGCTCTCTTGGATGACCAAGATACCGAAGATGTATCAGAGATCGTTGATAGCCTGAAAGTTGAAGAGCCCTCGAAGCCAGATGATGATGCTGCTGCCTTGGAGAAGAAGGAAGAGCAAAAGCCGAAGCAGAAGTTTCAGATGGATCCTCGTAATATGCGGGCAAAACCTTTAGAGCTTCCAAGGCACGTTCGGAGATCTTTCGTTGTTCTCAGGAAAGAAAAGAAAGACGAGCCAAAGCCCCAAGCAAACAGGGAGCCAAAAGAACCGCTGAAGAAGGAAGTCGTGATTAAGGCCGCAACTCCAACTCCAACTCCAACTGCAACTGCAAACGCAACCAACAATAATATTGGACAACAACCAAGCGGTGCAAACATGGAAAAAGCCAAGACTGAAGGCAAGATCCATCCCCATAATAATGGGTATCATCAGGATCAGAGAGGCCTTAGATCGGGCAATGGCTATCAGCGTAACTATAGGAATACCGCCTATGGAGTTGCTGATGGTTATCAGAGGAATAATAATGATGATGGTCATCATGGAGGCAGGGGAAGAGGGTTTCAACCAAGGAGGAGCTTTTCTGAGAATAATGGGAATGAGGAGGAGGGTGAAGCTGTTGCTTCTGTTGACAATAATCAACATCAACAAGAACTTTCTCAGGGGCAAAGGGGTCAACGATATTACGGTGGTTTTCAAGGAGGTCAAGGCCCTCAAGGCCGAGGGTACCACAGGCGTGACGGGAGCAAACCCTTCAACAACGGAACCAATAAAGTGAATGGTGATAACAAGAGTGGCGCCAATGCATCTTACAATGGTGATAAGAAGAGTGACGGTGCTCCTGTTGAGGCTAAGGAGGGTCAAGAAGCTGCTGCGTCTACCAGGGAAGGGAACGGTGATAATAAAGGTAACAAGGATTCCAAGGCGAAGAATAGTAAGAGCAAGAGCAAGAGCAAGGGAGTCCAAGATAATTCTGAGAATAAGGTGATGAAGAGTAAGCCCTACTGGGTGATTTGGAACCGGAAGACTCTCAAAGAGTATGAAGCATCTCTTCGTGAAAAGAACAAACGTTTGGAAGCCTTGAAAAGGGACGGGGGAAGAAAAGTTCTGGCAGAGGAGGAATTTGGGTCAATGCAAATAATAGGGAAAAGCAAAGAGAAGAAATCTGAGGAAAGAAAGAAACATCCTAGCCATAGCCTTGAGGTAGAGAAAGTTCGCAAGTCAATGAGCATCGATGAATTCCTAAAAACAGCTGAGCAAGGGACTTATGGCAGAAGCTACTATGAACAGAGGAATTATGGAAGGCAAGAAGGGCAGAGTGCTTTCGATGGTGACCATGGAGGCCATGATGGTGGTAGTGACAATAGCAATAGCCCTGCAGGGGATGAGGAAAAAGTGAGAGACGGGGAGTATGATGCTCACATTGAGGACCTTGGCCAATTCCCCGCACTGGGAAGTAATGGTAGTGCATAATGATGCTCACATTGAGGACCTTGGCCAATTCTCGCACTGGGAAGTAATGGTAGTGCATAATTTCCTTAATGGTTGCTTGCTTTGGGTTGGGAATGTAAAACAAAGGAACTTTTAGGATCTGTAGATTAAAAGTTTTTCTTTATGAATTGCCAATGAAATTTTAAATTTTAGCTATTTTCTTTGTTTATTATTAATACTTTTATTTAGTTGCAAAACTTAACTTCATCAGTCACTTTCACTGCTATCTATTACTTACTGCAAAAGGGAACTAATAAGGCTACTCATACTTGAATGCATTAATTTTCAGAGCACTTAAAAACTTGGACAATGGTCCATGGTCCATGGTCCACCTAAGGCTCCTTAGCAGAAGGGATAGTTCACATAAAGTTTCTGTCTAAAATGACTTCTATTCATGTTTATGTCTTTATCTCGGATAATCATGTCGTGCTCGTATTTAACTCATATTAGACGTGATCACCATTATCAATTTTTATGGTTCATCATCTACTGAATCTAGCAGACAACTGGCTGGCAGGTCTTCTAGCCTGAGACAATTGATGATTGCAATTACTTTTAAAAATAAAGATGTCGAACTCGTAACATCATATGATATGGCTACAATCCGAACAAGCCAAAGATGTTCTGATCACTTTTAAACTGTCTGTTAAAGAGTAAGGTTTCTGGCTTCCTTCACAGAAACTTTTTCAGGACCTTATTTACAATCATCAATAACTAAGGAGATTTCCTGACTTATGAACTTGCTCTCTGCTTCGTAACTCAAATATGGGATTCTAACAAAACACAAACAACCATCATTACAAGCTAGTCTGCAATATTATATGGTTAGAAAATCCTGAGTCTGGTCATAACTTCTAAAAACTGCAACTATCTCTTTCTTGTCTTGGACTGAACAGGTAACGACACCCTCAGCACCAAGTGCTCCATCATTGATATGTTTGCATGGAATAACTCAAGTAACTCGATCTAATGAGTAATGACCTCATTGCCATCAAGCAACAATGTCCTCAAATATCAGAACTTTTACACATTCTCTTCACAATGCCAGCTATGACCTGATGCATGACCCAAACAAAGTCAAACAAAGGAGAAAACAGAGAACTATGAATGACAAAAGAGAGAGAGAATAATTTGTATTTAAGCAGTTTATAAGATTTTTACCTTTCCCGGTCCCAACTTCCAACTCATACTCTTCCTCAGCCCTTTCGTCAACAAAGTTTTCATTGTTGTTTCCCATTAAACAGGAGAAGAGAACAGCAATTTCAATTACAATGCTTAATTGCAATTCTTAGTCCATGGTGGAATGTAACAAGTATTAATTAAGTAGCCTATCAGACGTGCTAGTATCTTCTTTATTGTCTCAGAATCTGCATGTAGCTGAGCATCAACATTTGATATGGTAAAGGGTATTCTTGGAGTTGTGAACTGGGTTGCTGCCAACGCAGCTTCCTATCTTGAGACTGCTAGACCCATGAAACTAGTGTGAAAAGAACCAGCAACAGCTAAACCCACCTCTGAAACCAGCATTCAGACTACAGCTAAAAACATGAAGCTAATTAGTATTTTTCTAGCAGTCAAGACACAGAAGGATCAGACTTTTAGACAAAAATTAAAAGGAGAATTACAGTCATCCAAGCCTTGAAAGATTTTCCTTTAGCTTCCACTGCTTCCACCCTAAAACCCCTAGAGACTGCATAATTTCCCTACCAAAGTAAACTCATATTAGACTTCCTAAAAGCCATGACACCAGGAGACACGACAGGACAAAAGAATCTTACAGGACACAAGTAATTAGCAATCTGGACCTTGTCAGTTAACATCCAACTTCTTGGTTGGCACTGGCAGCATCACATTACTGCTGAAGCTGGAACCTTCTCCAAATCTAAAGCATCTTCTTTTTTTTCTTAGCTTTTCATTATTTATAACTTCAGTACTAACTGCCAAAAACGTATTTTTGAAAAATACTGAGTAATATATAAAAGGAGAAGTGCAAAGTGGAAAATTCAATTCTTGATAGCAATGCCCATACTGAATTATGGATCGAAAATATCTTACGGGGAAATTTTTTCTACAGAGAGCCGAGCTGCTGTGGGGAAAGGGTAAAAGTAGGATTCCCCCCGCCTGTGTTCCCAAATCCCAACGTCAACGTGTGGTTTGAAAACTGTAACCAAAACCAAACACTACAAATATTAATCAGAACTCAAGCCAAAATATCCACTTTCTGTCCTCCTCCTTCCTTTCTTTTACCTCTCAATTCCTTCGGTAATTAACTTCTCTTTTTCATTTTTCTTTCCTCTCAATTTTCCTTCACATGACTTCCTTACTCCCTACCTCTTTCCATCTTCCTTTTCTTCAACTTAATTCCCACTCTTTCCCTTCCAAATCATTTCCTCTCTCTGCTTCCCCCTCCAAGCTCTTCCTCTGTTTCTCCTCCTCCTCTTCTTCACCTAATTCATCAAATTTCGACCGCGAAGAAATCCGGTGGCTTCGCGAAGAACAGCGGTGGCTGCGGGAAGAGCAACGATGGCTGAGAGAAGAGCAGCGGTGGTTAAACGAGAGAGAGTCGCTGCTTCGACAAATATCTGAACTCAAGCTTCGAATCCAAGCCTTAGAGAACCGGAATTTGGCTCAAGGAGCTTCGGTTTCTGACACTATATCGAGTATTGGAGCTTTATTGCAGGTGTTGAAAGAGAAGAATCGGATTGAGGAGAACGGGGAAAGTACGAGAGAGATGGTCTTCGATGAAGTGAAGGAGAAAGAGGTGGTCGTTGAGGAAGGAGTTAGGATTTTTGAGGAGAGGAAGGAAAAAGAGGAAAAGAAGCAGATTGAACGGAAATCATTGAGAGTAGGCAGCGAAGGAGAGCGAGTTCGAGAAATGCAGGTCCGCTAAATAAATCTTTTTCTTCTTTTGAATTTTATTTCTCAATGTTCTAGAATAAAATTGTGAAGAAACTAATCAATAAAAGGAGGAAAATAATTGAAATTTTGGATACAAAGTGAAATGTTATGTTGAATTCTGGAGCTAAACTAAAGGTTAAAACTTTATTGTTCATTTAGGAAAAATTCAACTGGAATTAAAGGAATGCTCTTCTTTGAGAGGAAACAGAATTGAGAAACAAGAAAAGGATTCAACTTTGCATGATTTGGCTAAAATGGGTTCTTCCTTTTATTACTGGAATTCCACTTTGCTTGTGCTTCGACAACCTGCTAATGATAGATTCATGAAACTAAACCGAGTGTGAATCATGGTCTCTTTCTGTGACAGGAAGCATTACAAAAACTGGGATTTTACTCGGGCGAGGAGGACATGGAATACTCCAGCTTCTCCAGTGGAACTGAGCGTGCTGTGAAAACTTGGCAAGTAAGCTTTAATTTCAACTGTGTGTGTTGTGATCAATTGTTGTGTAGGACAAGAGTTTGGCATTGCTGTCACAGGCAAAATGATCTTCTCATAGATTAATGGTTAGGAAAATCTTCCAATGTTCATCTGATTTCTCATGGTATTCATTAGTATATTATCCTCTCGACAGGCAACAGTTGGTGTGCGTGAAGATGGAATTATGACTGTGGAACTTCTTCAAAAATTGTTTAAGGAAGAACGGATCAACAGTTCTGGCTCCAGCAATATAGCAGATCAGGATACTGTTGCAGAGAATGTATGATCAGATAATCATAGGGCAATGTTTCTTGCACGTGCTATTAGGGCTTAGGTTACACAACAAAATTCTCATTATGGACTAATCATGTCTTATTTTACAGGAGGGAACAAATGGAGCCGCTATTGCTTCTTGGACAGAAATCTCAGAATTACAGCAGAAAGTTGTCAAAGAGGAAGGCTTCACAGAAACTGAGGTATCTCAACACCGGGTTTTTCTTCTCGGAGAGAATCGGTGGGAAGAACCCTCTAGGCTGGGTGGCAGAGATCAACAAGTTCGAGAAAGTAAAAGCAAAGATACCACAACAAAATGCCATGCATGCCGTGGAGAGGGCCGATTAATGTGCACAGGTAATCCCATATTATTATGTTGAAAGGTTAAATCTCAATCTTTTGAAGGAGTTAGCATATTTTAATATCCAGACTTTCAATTTTCATCCATTTTCTACCTCAAACTCTATAGTCTTACTTTGTTGACATTTTGTAATGCAGAATGTGATGGAACAGGCGAACCTAATGTTGAACCACAGGTAAAAGGCTTCACTTGTTCTTTATATGACTTTTTTTTTTCCTTTTTGGGATGAATTAATTTATATGATTCTGTAAATATTTATATCAAAACCATAATTTGATTGATTATTATGATGCAGTTTTTAGAATGGGTGGATGAGGGAGCAAGCTGTCCATACTGTGGAGGCCTTGGCTATACAGTTTGTGATGTGTGCCAAGGAAAAGCAGTGGTTTAGCCTTTAGGTATCATCATCATAATGTAATGATATCCAAAGGATTTGGAAAGTAAATGTAATGATATTCCGTAAAAGTACCCCAGGTCTTTATACTATAGGAAAATGTTCATTAGTCCCTAAACTCTAAGTTAGGTCAATTTAGTTTCTCTGTCATCGAAAATAGAACAATCTATCATTGAAAATAGAACAATCAAGTCTTTCAGTATTACAAAATCAATTTTAATTGTCAAAATTGCTGATACGAGACTAATTTTTGCCTTTAGGTTTACTGATATGGCAATGACATGATAAGTTAAGTCATAAATTGACATGTCCAGTACTGAAATGGTAATAACACGTCATTTATGGTTTGACTTATCATAGTTATGTAAATACTGTTTTAATATTTTATTGATCTGTTAGTGCAGCATCACTACCAAATATGTTAGTTTATATTTTAAACTTACTACGTCAAATCAATATCATTGTCACTGTCAATAATTCTAATAACAAAAATTGATTCTGACAGTGAGGATTTAATTGTTTAATTTTTTATAGTACAAGGATTAAATTGACCAAAATTGTAATACATAGATTAAATAAAATATTTTGTATAATGCAGGGACCTATGGGGCACTTTTTGTATGATTTTCATTAGTATTATTATTTATTTACTTCTATACAATAAATAAAAACATTGAAAAGCGAGGCCATCGGCAATGCCAGCCACTCCCAAATTCTTCCTCTTTTTTTTTCCCTTTATTTATTTTTTAATTTGCTAATTGAAAGAAATCTAATTTCACTTAACGAAAATGTTTTATTTATTTATTTATTTTTTACTTAAACAAAGAAAGCAAACTATATATATGGGTGTATATAGGAGGAATCAACATATATCCGATGTAAGATTTAAAAAAAGAAAAAGAAAACCTTAAACAAAGAAAGCAAAGCAAACAACATATATATATATATATATATATATATATGAATGTATATAATAAGGATGATGTAAGATTAAAAGTTTTACATAATTTCATAACTTAATATAGGATAAAAATTTAATTACTCCAATTGTTGAATTCCATGCTTTATTCAAATGCATACAAAATTTTAAGTTAATTTAACATTTTTAGCATATGTATTAATGCTATAGAATTTCCTACCATTAAACATATATTAAGAATATCTAAAAATGTTAAAGAGTCTAGATCGATATTATATCTAGTATATAATAAGTCGATTTTCATAACTTGTACATATTACATAGATAAAAAGGCAAATCAACATATGTTTCATGCCCCCTCTAGAAAGAAAGCGCAAACGTGTCAATTGCATGCGGGAAAGGAAATTCAGTATCAATGGCTTAACTATTTTCATAGGCTGAGTTCCCGGTGGCTGAGAAGTCATAAAACCAAAGCTGCTGTCTGAGATCCGACGAGTGTTAAATGAGCGACTGTGACTTACAACAGGGCGAGAGAAAGTTTTGCTGCCAAATATCGAGTAGAAATGGTTTATTACCCTTCCACTAGGCCTAATTGTTTGAACAGCTCCGACTATGTTTTTCTGTGGCTGGGAGATTATAATATTTCAAGTCAGTCTAAACATCTATACAGGTTGGAAAATTTGACAATTACAGAACCAGTTGTAATCATGCAGCTGATGGAATTATGTTGTCTATGATAAAGGATTCAATATCTCACCTCAGAAAAGGGAATGATATGGACCGGGAAGCACGATGGCAGGTCTATATCTCTGACTGGAGACCTCTCACTGAGCTTTCTAAGCTTTTCTGAGGAGAAGCAGTACATGCAAATATGTTTAGTCAAAGTTTTGCAGATACAAGTATCAGAAAAGAAACACACACAAAAACACCGCGCAAGCACACAAACAAGAAAAGGGGAAGGTGAAGAACAAAGATTTCTTCATTTATTATCTGCATTAAGACAAATTAACTCGTTACCTGCTTGTTCAGGTTCCAATTCCAGTTTGGTTAAGAAACTTGCGGTTGCAGTAATTCCATGCAGATGAGGACAAAATATGTAAAGAACAATTAGTCCAATAAGTAATGAACAGAAAAAAAAAAAAAATTAGTCCCTATAGATTAAGCAACCCCTTTAAACTTAACTGGACTGAAAACCCAAAGAGAATCCGATAGGAAGCAAGCAAAATACCATTTCATGTCACCCAAATTAAAGTCTCCTTTGCTCGAAAGGAAACCTTCTTCCTTGAGAAAAAATGCCACGTCTTTGGCGACTTGCAAATTTGAAGTTATCCCCTAAAAATCAACAAGATTATGAACTTAATTTGGTTAAATTTGCAAAAACATAAGCAAATAAAAGGAAATGGCAATTTGCAACTTTAAACTGCTTCAGGATCCAAAAAGATAAAAGAGCAGTGGAGGGGGAAGAGGAGGGGGGGTTGTGGGTTGGGAGGGTGGGGGGGAGGACCCAACAGCAAAACAAAAGGAACACAAGCAAGACTTTAGCATACACGATACAAATCTGATTGAAGATACTGATCAATACGATAGCCAGCGCTCTCAAACACTTCAACCAGCAGATGTGCAGAAGACAATAATTTCTTCCTAGCCTTGCAAATCTGAACCAAATTATTGCTTTGAAATGTTCCTTTTGACATAACCTCCTCATAAATTGCAGACGTCATCTCAAGTGTTAAACATTGGCGGAGTGTTATGCTACTGTCTGAAAGGGAAGAATCACCATTTTGAGTTTTTTTGCCTAACAACCTTTCACGAGCCACCATCAGCAGAACAGCCAAGTCAACAAGTTTTCCTTCCTTCAAGCAAAGGCAACTGAATTTCCCAGTGTCTTCACTATCAAGGGCGAGCGATCTAATACTCTTCAACAATCCTCCTTGCTATTCATAGAGTAAACCAAAAGTAAGCAACCCCTCAAAAAAACACTCTTAACTCATTCTTGACAATCAAGAAGAAATTTCAGTAGAGGCAAACCAATTCTGGCAGGCATAATATATAAATCAACTTGACAAGGGATTTTCTTCGGTTCCAGTCCTTTAGATATTCATGATTGCTGCATTAAAGTAGCAACAAAAAAGTTACTTAAAGAAACATCCACAAGAAACAAGAGTTTGAAGTGCCTAGGATAGATAATAACTTTTAGACCCCTGCAAAATAAAAACAAGTAAGATGATATTTAAAATTTACCTTAGTTTTTCAAGTTCCTCACTTAATGATTGTGGTCTGTCATAATTACAATTCCAATCAAGTAAGGCCCTTGAAGTCAGAGATCCATGCTTAAAACTTGTTGGAATGAATGCCACTTGCTGAAAAGCAAAATTAATACATCACAGGCATTGGCTTAAATAATAATAAGCAAAAGTTAATCAACTTGAAGGTTGAAAATATGCATAAAAACATCATGAGCATTCTTTAATTGCTTAATGCATCATGTTTTAGAAAAAGTGAGAAATAAATTTTCAGCATGAAAAACATTTCTGTAGGCAGCAATTTTTTAAAATGTCCTCATAAATCTATAGTTAGCGCAACCTTAAATAATTCCATATCTACAACATATTGTGTTGTGGTCTTCATTGCTGTTTATTTCCTTTCTAAGCAAAGAAACTAAAAATGAAAAGAGCAATAACAGATAAAATGTCTCACTCCAACCTTCACCTTGTCTGGTTTTCCATGCTCTGGTGTTCTCGACTTTCCGGAATCCTCTTCACTATACTCAGAAAGTAGGCGATCTGGGTTCATATGGTATTAAACAAGATTATCTATCAACATAGACTAAAATACATATTAACAATATTAAAAAGTAAGCTAAGATCTTATATTACCCAGGAGCACCCAAAAACCTTTCTAAATTGATTAGGTTTGTTATGTACTCTAATGTTAGCTGTTTTATTTTATTTGTAGCTCGAAATTATGTTTACTAAGTGGTATCTGACTAGCGTGATGAGTTCAAACTTCAATTCCAAGGACTGGGATCAAAACGCACAGCGAACCTACCATAAATAGTCTTCTAACCTTCTTAAGCAGGCCAAAACAAATTATTAGGGGTTGAGATTCTACGGACCTAAACCTTAGTGTTCTTGTTCCAGCTTCCATTCTACATCAATTTCACCCTCTACTCACTTCTTTTATTCTTACGATCTCCATACTGCATCATTATATAAAATTTAAACTCCCATGTAGACATAAATCAGATATATTGATAAGAGAGGTATGAAATTTTACCATGAAGATGGAAATCCCGATAACGAATGTTCCTTTTTCAACCATATGGAAGACAAAGTCACCCCAAACCGACAATGCAACCAAGACAAGGAAAAGAAAAAAAAATGGTTACTCTTTCAATAAGTTGAGTTTAGACTCAAGTAAAGAGCAACCATGCCAAATTAAACTGATACCATGAAGAAGAGAACCAAAACTGATACCCTGAAGAGTTGCATTTCATACCAATTAAACATGCTTAAATTATAGTCACATTCCTTCAGAGGAAACCCTGCGTCAAGAAAGATAGATGCAAGTTCTTTCGCAACATTTTGATCCGATACCTATGACACGAAATTAAGCTGAAACCATGATGAGGTCAATGCCTAATTGAGCATTAACCGCACTAAAAAAGGTTACATCAAATGAAAATAAACTGCAATCTTACTTTTAAACATAAGCTGGCATAAATACATAAAGTATAGAAGATTATAGAGAAACAGACCAACTGGGCAACATCCTTATTATAAAATATGAAGCCAATGAAATCAAAGTTGTTTTACTGCATACATTTTGCCGTTCCTCCATGAGATATGTGTGGATTCTATCACCAACCCTTTCAAAAATTCCAAGTAGTTGAAAAGCATGCATGATCAAAGCTAGCTGATGCTGACAGATTCGAGCCCACCTATCGTGGCCTTTGGCCAGATAACCCAATTTCTTAATTTGAAGTGTAATGATCTCTTTAATGCAAAAGTTAAACCAAGTCATGCTTCCCTCTATTTCAGTAGGACAAAAGATTTCAAACACAGAAGGTGACATAACCTTCTCACGAGCGGCTAGCAGTAAAGCAGCTAGCTCAATAACTTTTCCTTCAACAACATAGTCACAGATTTCTTTCTCTACTCCCTCCGTCCTCTCAACAAGCAAACCAAGAACCTCCAGTTTTTCTCTCTGTCATGAAAGCCAAAATAAAAAAAGTATAAGCAACCTACCAAAATAATCCCTAAACTTTAGATGAATCAAATTTAAGAAGATATGTTACAAAATATCTGGAAAAGTATGCAATATAAAGAATTCACAAAGCAAAACAAACCATTTCTCGTAGACAGAGTATGATAATCACACGGAAGATATGTTTTGCAGGATTCCAACGGCCATAATTCGAAAACACACGAACCCTTCACGAAAAACATAGAAATGAGCATGAAATTGCTTTGACTGTAATAACAAAATGAGCATGAGCATGGTGGACAGAAATCCAAACTAATACTTTATCCCAGCAAGCAAGGAATTGAGAGGAAACTTGTAGTCGAAGTATCTCTTGGAGGAACTGCTTCTGATGTTGGGTTGAGCTCCATGGTCAAGAAGCAAGCTAACGAATGGTAGATCACCTCTTTCGCTAGCAGAATGCAATGGGGTCCAATTTGCATGTTCATTATGGATGGTATCATGAATATCAAAAGTATAACCACTATGTTCTTCGAGTAAGGCTTTGGCACATTTTGTCGCACCCTCGTCACAGACCTTTGATACAAGGTCACGAGGGAGGTTCCCTGGCGCATAGTGGTCTTTTAAAGCGGACAAGAATTTATCCACATTATCCTCTCGTAATATTTCTCGAAGTTGAAGTTCAAGAGAAGGCTCACAATCATGATCGGCCATTTAACCTGCCATAGCAATAGCATGGAAGTAAATTTCATGATGGCTGAGCAATGCTTGTAGTCCAATTTTCCATAAAATTCAAGTTGTGACAGACATGAATATTCCAAATCTATTAGACGAACATCAAAAAGATAATCTTTTAAGCGAAATCGGATTCTGGGCTATGAGCAGAAAAAGAAAATACACATTTCCGACAGAACTTGCCACAAAATTGATCAAGCGAGAGAGATAGACAACGAACCGACGTCAAACCACTCGAGAACGTAGCAACTACCAATGCCATACCCCGGCGATATGCCACGAAGTTACGTCTCCTGCCCCTTCACCGTCTAATTTATGGTGCCATGTCTCGTCTGGGCAAGGGCAGCCTTTCCTTAAGACTTGCCAGAATCAGTGTGGGCCAGGTTTCAAGAGTTCTTAGACTCCACAGTTCACACGGCCCATTTGGTTTGGGCTTCCCAGTTAGAGAACAGGCCAGAGTTCGGTTCTGGCCCTTCTTGTTAGCTTCATTAGTTTTATACATGTTTATTTATATAACCAAAAAATTGTTGTGGAAATTATGTTAATTAAAATTGGAACAAGAAGCAAGTATGAACAAAGGAGAGAAAGAGAGAGAGAGAAAGAGAGAATGAAGAAATTCATCAGAAGAGATATCTGATTCTCTTTTCATTCTTTTTCAGCGTTTCAATGCGTTTCAATTTATAGACGAAATAATTATTATACAAACTTTGAAAATTTTGTACATATGGGCCCCATGGTTTGAAATTTTCACATGTGGGTCCCACGCACTATTCATCAATAGTGATATGCATTATTCATCCTCCAGATTTGATATGCACTATTCATCCTGCAGATTTTCACATCTTAGACAATTTGTACAACTTGCATTTGTCCACTTTCATAACACTCCCCCTTGGACAAATGCCACTATTAAAATTTGGACGTGTACTGCCTCA
Organism: Microcos paniculata; assembly: GCA_030664755.1. Taxonomy (NCBI): domain Eukaryota; kingdom Viridiplantae; phylum Streptophyta; class Magnoliopsida; order Malvales; family Malvaceae; genus Microcos; species Microcos paniculata. The sequence continues at coordinate 5,640,164 of CP131462.1, read as the reverse complement.
TTAAAAACCTTAAGTCGGAAAAACCCAGTGGGAAAAAAATCGAACATAAGGGAAAAAGAGAACAATACAATTAAGTCCGTCTAATATGTCTTCAGGACAATATGTGCTTGTCTTCAGGACAATCTATTTGTCTTCAGGACAATATAGGTAGGCCTACTTCAGTGGCCTGGTTGGTCGTGCTATTACTGCCTCATTAAAAACCTTAAGCCGGAAAAACCCAGTGAGACAAAAACCGGACAGAAGGAAAAAAGAGTACAGTGCACTTATGTCCATAATCGCTCCCCCTGAGATAAAACAAACTTCTACTTCTGGAGCATCTAAACATTTCCACTTCTGGGGAATTCAATCTTGCATTTTACTGACTCGTCGCATACCAATGCCATAAACTAATTTCTCAAATGTTGTTGTTGGTAAAGATTTGGTAAATAAATCTGCAAGATTATCGACGGAGCGAATCTGTTTAATATCAACTTGTCGACTTTCCTGGAGTTCATGAGTATAGAAAAATTTCGGCGAGATGTGCTTGGTCTTATCACCTTTAATATATCCTCCCCTGACTTTTGCAACACAAGCAGCATTATCCTCATAAATTATAGTGGGAGAATCTATCACCGGTTTGAATCCACTAGCATTATACTGTCTTCAGGACAATATATCATAGATCTTAACCAAACACACTATCTTCCGGCCTCATAGAGGGAAATAATTTCAGAGTGGTTGGTAGATGTTGCAACAAGTGTTTGCTTAGTGGAACGCCAAGAAATGGCCGTATCATTATAGCAAAATAGATAACCGGTTTGGGAGCGAGCTCTGTGCGGATCAGATTTATATCCTGCATCTGCATAACCTACTAAACCATAGTTAGTAGTATTCTTAGAATAGAATAACCCAAAATCAATGGTTCCTCGGAGATAACGGAAGATATGTTTAATCTCATTCCAATGTCTCCGGGTTGGCTCAGAACTGAAACGTGCCAACAAATTTACCGCAAAAGCGATATCTGGTCTCGTGCACTGTGCCAAGTACATCAAAGCCCCGATTGCATTGAAGTATGGTACTTCATGACCAAGTATATCCTCACCAGATTCTTTAGGACGAAACGGATCCTTTTGGGGGTCAAGAGACCTTACAACCATAGGGGTGCTCAATGGGTGAGCCTTGTCCATGTTAAAACGTCTAAGCAATCTTTCAGTGTATGCTGACTGATGGACAAGTATTCCATTCTTTTTGTGCTCAAGCTCTAGACCAAGGCATAGTTTGGTTTTACCCAAATCTTTAACCTCAAACTCCTTTTTCAAATATTCAGCAGTTTCAGATAACTCTTCAGGAGTCCCAATTAAATTCATGTCGTCGACATAAACTGCTATAATAGCAAATCCGGTTTCAGATCTTTTAATAAACACGCATGGGCAGATGGGATCATTTATGTACTCTTCCTTAGTCAGGTATTCACTTAAACGTTGGTATCACATGCGGCCGGATTGCTTTAACCCATATAAATATCTTTGCAACTTTATTGAGAATAGGTTGTGGGGAGTGCATGCTTCAGGCATTTTGAAACCTTCGGGAATTTTCATATAGATATTGGAATCTAATGAACCATATAAGTATGCCGTCACAACGTCCATAAGACGCATTTCAAAATCTTCTTGGGCAACCCAACTTATAAGGAAACGAAAGGTAACAATATCCACTACAGGTGAATATGTTTCATCATAATCTATCCCAGGCCTCTGCAAGAAACCTTAGGCTACGAGTCGGGCTTTATACCTCACGATCTCGTTTTTCTCATTTCGTTTCCGGACAAAGACCCATTTGTATCCAACAGGTTTTACATTGTCGGGGGTTTTAGTAATAGGCCCAAAAACATTACGTTTGGCAAGGGAAGTCAATTCAGCATGGATTGCTTCCTCCCATTTAGGCCAATCTCGCCTATGACGGCATTCGGTTATAGACCGAGGTTCATAATCATCATTCATAATCTTATGAGCAACTGAGAGAGCAAATGCATCATCGATGATTATCTCATTTCGATCCCATATCTCATTACAATAACTGATGGAAATTTCAGTATTCCCAAGGTTGGTGATCTTTTCATGGGTTTGTACCACTTCAGGGGCAATATGCTCATGAACTTGTGCCACTTCAGTGGCAATATGCTCTCTTTGAATATTATGTTGTGCCACTTCAGGTGCAATTTGCTTTCCTTGAGAAAGATTAATGTGCTCATCTGGAGCAGAATTATGCTCATCTGGAGCAGATTCTAAATTCCTCCCCCTTTTTTTTTGAGGAATAGTGTCCTTTGATCCCATCGGTCTACCACGCTTCAGGCGCGGGACATTTAGATCCATTTCGAGTGGTTCTTCAGGAACATCTATCCTAGCTGGAACATTCGCAGCTGGGATATGAGACTTTGTAACTTTAGCAGTCTCATTAAATGCATCAGGCATTTGATTTGCAATAGCTTGTAAATGGATCAATCGTTGCACCTCATTTTCACATTCAGGTGTTCTTGGGTCTAAATGAGACAAACTTTTCTCATTCCATGAGAAAATCTCGACATTTTTCTGCTTTCCATTTGTGGAAGCTTTTGGTATTCCAAGTGATGGGAATACTGTCTCATCAAAATGACAATCCGCAAATCTAGAGGTAAATAAATCACCGGTCAATGGTTCAAGGAACCGAATAATAGACCGTGAATCAAACCCAACATAAATGCCCGAACGGCGTTGGGGACCCATTTTGGTCCTTTGCGGTGGTGCTATAGGCACTTGTACCGCGCAACCAAAGGTGCTAAGATATGAAATGTCTGGCTCCTGACCCAAGACTAACTGAAGGGGGGAATATAAATGAGAAGTAGTGGGGCGTAATCTAATTAAAGATGCAGCATGTAAAACAGCATGACCCCACGCTGAGGATGTGAGTTTTGTCCTCATCAACAAAGTTCACATTGCGCGTTGATAAAAGGCAAACATGGGACCATCTGCAGGATGCATCCACTAGTACCATGAAATATCTAAATGGTTCACTTGCAGGCTGAATCGGCCCACAGATATCACCCTAGATTCTATGCAAGAATGAAGGGGATTCATAATCAACCTTTGTCATGAAAGGTTTAGTAATGAGCTTTCCTTATGAACAAGATTCACAAATGTAATCTTTGGACAATAACACCTTTGTATCTTTTAAAGGGTGTCCACGAGTATTTTTAAGGATTCTTCGCATCATTGTAGCTCCTGGATGACCAAGGCGATCATGCCAAAGTCCGAACACATCAGGGTTCATTAGTTTCCAAGGCATCGTAGCATATGATTCTATAACTCGTATTGGGACAAAATAGAATCCCATACTAGAAGCTTCCAACTTCTCATGGATGGTCTTCTGGCCCATCTTGTAGGAAGTGATGCAAAGAAATTCCTTATTTTGCTCATTAACTGTTTCTAGATGGTACCCATTACGGCGTACATCTTTGTAGCTAAGTAGATTTCTTTTTGATCTACCGCTCAACAATGCATCTTCAAGATACAATGTTGTGCCATTTGACAAAATAACTGTGGCAGTCCCATAGCCATCTATAATATTAACAGGATCAGATATTGTCTGAACATTTGCCTTGCGCAATGTCACATTTGAGAAAAAGTGTTTGCCACAAAGTATAGTATGCGTTGTAGCACTATCAAGCAAACATATATCTTCATTTTTCTCAATGTGTCCCATTTGCATTTATCTTGACAACTTCAGTTGTCAAGTTTCATAAAATTTAACAAATTAATAATATGATGCAAAATATAAACCAACTGTTATAAACAGCTTGTGGATATTGTCCGCTTTGGTACTTCAGGACCTCACGGATTTAAAACGCGTCCACAAATAAAGGCTTCAGGCCCTGCTTATAAGCACGCACACAATCCCGTGTGCAAGCGATGTGGGAACTTCAGGTTCACAACACCAACAAATATGGAATAAAACTAATGATTTTTATTGATGATCATATTTATGTAATATCTTCCTTGGTAACATAATTATCCAAGGGTATGGCAAAACATAGATGAAAACCCTCAGGATCTATTTCTGGGGACTTATTATTTTCATCAATATTATCAAAAGAAATCAGAAACCTCAAAAGGTTTTTCATTGCCAAGAATATGACAGTTTTCATTGACCAAAACCTTATTGACTTCAGCATCAGTCTCAGTTAGGTCAATAGCATGGGTCTCAACATGCTTGCTTTTCTCCTTCTGGGATGCTTGGTATAGATCAACCAAATGTTTGGCCGTACGACAGGTACGTGACCAATGACCAGTCATTCCACAACGATGACAGGTACTATCATCATGCTTCTTCATGGGCTTTTTACCTTTAGGGTTGTGTGGGGAGTTATTTATATTACGGTTAAATCTCCCACCACCCTTACGGAAAAAAATTCCCATGCCTGCGCTCACGGCCTCTAGGACGGCCAACATTCTTACTTGAGCCGGCATTTGCTTCAGGAAATGCCTTAGAGCCAGCAGGTCTTAAATCATGATTTTTAAGCAGCAACTCATTTGTTTGTTCTGCAGTCAACAGGACTGAGATCAATTCAGAATATGTTTTAAACTGGCGCTGCCTGTATTGCTGTTGCAATACAATATTCGAAGCATGAAAGGTGGAGAATGTTTTCTCTAAAAGCTCAACCTCAGTAAGCTTAATACCACAAAGTTCAAGCTGTGATACAATATCATACAATGCCGAATTATAATCGGACACGAACTTGAAATCCTGCAACCTCAGATGTTGCCAATCATATTGCGCTTGAGGGAGGATGACAGTTTTGGTGTGATCATACCGCTCTTTCAATCTTGTCCATAAGATCAAGAGATCTCGGACAGATAGATATTGAACTTTTAGGCTATCACTTAGATGCCGACGGATAAAAATCAAAGCATTTGCCTTATCTTTATCATTAGCATTTCCATTTTCACCAATGGTAGCTGCAAAACCTTGGCCTTGGAGATGCAGTTCAATATCGAGAAACCATGACAAATAGTTATTGCCACTTACATCCAAAATTTGGAATTTAAACTTTTCAATATTTGTCATAATTCTGAAACGAATGGTCTCAATTAGGTTGACAACTTCTGGTGTCAAAAATGTTTAGAAGTAAATCTTTACACAATAAAAATTCAAATTATCTAGTGTAAAGAAAAGATTAAATAAAATAAATTTTTGTATGGAATCAAACCTTCAGAACTTACCAAACTTCAAACTTGCTTAACTTTAGAACACTCGTGCTGATAACGTGTTGTAGAAAGTATGTTAATTAAAATTGGAACAAGAAGCAAGTATGAACAAAGGAGAGAAAGAGAGAGAGAGAGAGAGAGAGAGAAAGAGAGAATGAAGAAATTCATCAGAAGAGAAATCTGATTCTCTTTTCATTCTTTTTCAGCGCTTCAATGCGCTTCAATTTATAGACGAAATAATTACTATGCAAACTTTGAAGATTTTGTACATGTGGACCCCATGATTTGAAATTTTCACATGTGGATCCCACGCACTATTCATCAATAGTGATATGCACTATTCATCCTGCAGATTTGATATACACTATTCATCCTGCAGATTTTTACATCTTAGACAATTTGCACAACTTGCATTTGTTCACTTTCATAACAAAAATGTAATAATATTGAAAAGATAACTTATTGCATTACTCCATGAAGCAAACAAATATACAGAGATCCAAATTGAATGATGTGATATAACTGACACTATTTGAAGTTTGATCATGTCCAACAGAAAAGACTGAAGTTTTAAAAAGCATTTTATTGAAAATAAAATCAACCAAGATAACAAGCCTTAGCAATCATCTATACTTTTTCTTGTCGAATATCTATGACCATGAGAATGTTGCTTCCAACTAAACAGTAATCACCACTAAAATTTCTTTGAAATATGTCTGCTACATTCTACAGATTTGTCTTTGGTTTCCCTCCGGCGGTAATACGCCGTGAAACAGACCGCATGGTCACAAACTCTTCAGCAGCGGAAGGATGTATTCCCACCTGTAAGAAAGAGTTAAAATGACATTTGCTGAGTAAGATGGGCATTGACCAATTACAGTCAAGAGTGGATGGTATTCTGCTAAAAGAAGGTGGAGTTGGAGTTGGGATTGCCAAGGCAGATGATTCTTGCATAAAGAAAAAGTCCAAAATTTTGTCCTCTGTGTGAAACCAAACTAATTATATCCAGAAAGAAACAGTTTAGGATTAGCCAATGATTATCTTATTGCTTAGATTATACAATATATGTCTGCTTCTACAACCCAAATGACTATTAAGGACATCTCTCTATCTGCCTCCAAACATCCCTTCCCTTAAGCAAAATAATAATGATAACAAGAATGCTAAAGCTTTGCTCATTAAAAACACACAACACACAACACACGCACACATACACACAGAGGCCACGTTCTGCGGGTTTTCATTTCACAGGCCACAACCATATTGATTCAGAACACCACATTAAACTTTCAAGTTAAATCAGTTTGACAGTCACTGGAGTGCATAAATGAAACCAGAAGAATCCTCTAGTTCAACTTACCGTGCTGTCAAATTGTGCCTTAGTCGCTCCACACTTTAGTGCAACAGCAATGCCCTAAGAAGAACAACCGAGGAACATGTTAGTTATGATTATCAAGCCTACAATATGCAGGGCGGTTCATCTTATTCCTAAATGCAGCTATAGCAAGGCAAACCTATGCATTTTTTTTTTATAATAAGTTAAATTACAGAAAGACAAGTTTTTATGCTGACACATTGAGATACATACATCAAAAGAACCAACAAACAAAGTACCTGCATAATTTCAGGTGCATCTGGCCCACACATCGATACCCCAAGAACTTTATCAGTCTCCGCATCAACGACTAACTTCATTATTGTCTTTTCTTGTCGCCTAGAAGCAGAACATAAGAAATTCATGAATTGTAAAGAAAGCAAAAATATTAGTAAGACATACAAGACTTGCACATGTGGTTGCTCCTCAAATCAACAAGTAAAATACTGACCTTTGGAATATTAGAGCACTTTAGATGTTTAAAGTTAATTGACATAATATTAGATAAAACAGTGTGCTTTGAAAAGCATTTGGGCTGACAAGGAAGCCCTTAATAAAGCAGCCAAAACAAATAACAGCAGCACAATGACCAAAAAATGATCAGGTCTTATCAAGAGATTAACACTTAATACCATCTTCTTCAAGCCACTAAAGCCTTTTCCTAGCACGCTATAATGATTTCAGAAAGCACAACCACCTTCAATCAACATAGAACACAAATAGCATCCCCAGGGCCCACAGCCATGTTGCACGGGCTCTTCAATTTACCCCAAACTATCCATGTTGGACGCCTTAAATTTTGTATGAATGACAATTTGTTTGATTCTTGAAACTAATAATGTAAAATGCGAGAAAAGAATGTCTCCAAGTCCAAAACCAAATCTCGAGTCCCCACAACCATATCCCCAAAAGTAAAAGATGACAATGAAGACATGATTGAATTAATGGATTAGCTCTTTAGAAAAGGGAAGGGGCAGTAGGGACAAGGATACAGTAAGCTGAATTTATATATTTGTGCAAGAACATCATACCCAGATATAGTATTCTTCATTGGATTGAAGGTTGATGTGAAAACCAGAACATCACCATTTGCTTGCTCAATTGCCTGCTCTTCACTAAGACCAACAACAGAAAGTGGTGGTATACTGCAAAATAGCAAATAATAGCAATTAATCAACCAGAAATAGAAGCTTCAAAAGATACTTAACATAAAAGTTGTATGATCCTCTTAGTGAGAATAAAAAGACCTAACACCGACCAAGAATAGTTCTCTGAAAAAGAACAGTCAAACATAATTATTAATGACTGCTTTAATATATTTTAATTTGAATTTTTGCATACACACAGAATCCCACCTACAGAGGGATGTTGTAAGAGAGTAACCATTACCTGAACACAGCACAAGGTACATTGCTGTAGTCTGGTTTGCTAGGTTCCCCACCAAAAACAGTTTTCTTCCAGCATATTTCCCAAAAACAACAAAGAAACAAAAGGGGAAACAAATCAATTTTATCATGTAAAAGAAAACCATAGTCAGTATAAAAGGGCTTCAGACAGAACACTTACAGCAAAGCAAGTTCCCTCCATCAAGGCTACCGGAGTCAGATTCATTCGATTTGTAACATCACCAACAGCCCATATGCTCGGAATGTTAGTGCATGAGTACTCATCCACCTGTAAGATGAAGATGGATAGATCTCAGTGATGTAGGAAAAATTAAGCTTGGTTGTGCAACTGTTGTTTTCACACAAAGTAATAAACATAAATTAAATCAACTATAAAATCCAACAACCCTATAAACAGATGAAAGTTAAAATATAAATTCACCTTCATATAGATCAAAGATATGGCCAAAATGAACTAAGTAGCCCAAAAAATGGAAATGCATGAAAGGAAATGTCACTTCACAGAAGGCCACTTCAGATTTACACGATTAAACCCAATTACCCAACATCAGACACAGTTCTGTCCACAGGCATGCCTCCAGGCATCAAAAGTTAATCATTTACTCAGGAAACTAATAAAGATATAGAACATCAGACTCCGTAATGTTAGTAATGTCAATCACAATGATATCATAGCAATACAAGGTGACATTGCCCACAGAAAACCCAATGACCAGATGCCAACTTATTTCCACAAAAAAGTTTAGTAAAGTTCCATGTGTAAAAATGAGAATAAGAGAAGAGAAAACAAGTAACCTTCACAGCTCCTGTTTTGTCAAGTTCAACACCCACAGCTTCCAAATTCAACCTCTTTGAGTTTGGTGCCCTCCCTGTAATAAACAAAAGAAAAACATCAGCACACACAAACTTATGATAAACTTAATATAACTCTATAAATAAGAGGAGTATGCCATCAGTTGCATACAGAAGGAATAGCTACTGCCATTCATCTGAGATATAAAAACCAGGCCTTTAAGATATAAGTATGGGTATTCAAAAATACGGACAGAAAACAGGATGACAAGGATATGGAAGTGGGAAATAAATTGCTTGGAAACTAGAAAGGGATTGCAATCACCTGTGGCAAAGAGTACAACATCTGCCATCAACTCTTCACCATGATCTGTAATAACTTTTATCCCCTCATCTGTTTTAATCAACTGAATTCACAGGTATTAGAACAGAGATTAGTAGAAAGTAACAGATAATAATGAAAAAAATAAAAGAAATGCAAACAGAATATAATTGGCAGTTAAGTACCTCTGTCAAATTTGTCCTTGGATGCAAATTGATTCCCCTTCCTTCCAGATTTCTTGCAACCACTGCCCTCATCTCATCATCAAACCCTCTGCAGCATACACATTAAATTAGTCACTCCTAGTCTCAGTCATGGCTCTCTGTTTCAAACTCAAAGCAAATCTTAGTAATAACAATCTGACTATCTTCTATACATATCTCTATATCCTTTAAAAAAACATACCCAATACCAAAAACAGATTGGAATAATGTAGATTTCCAGATTTCCAAATGAAATGCCAGCACAAACATCAAGAGTATATACAAAGTACGAAGCACAAATTTCTTAATGCTTTATGACAACACATAACACAATTACAGTCAACATAAGACTTGTAACAAACATCAAAAGGAATTAACAAATGATATTGGGACGCTTAAGACAGACCAGAAAATTCTCCCAGTAATATATAGTCAGACAATATAATAACCTTAAAGGAAGTTCCTTTCTGAAGAAGAGGTCTACATTCGCACCCAAGCCTTTCCATATTGATGCAAACTCAACAGCAATGTACCTGGAAAAGAAGAAAATATGTCATCTGAAGGTATTAGATAACTCAGTAGATGAAAAGAACAAAGAAATGAAACGGGAGATCAGTTATACCCTCCTCCAAGTACAACAGCACGCTTTGGTAAGTCCTCCAAACTCAATGCTTCATCAGAAGTTATTCCCAACTCCTAATACATCAAAAATAGGGAGTATTAAGGAACATGAAAAGAAAATGCTAATAGTGATATGGTACCTAAAAGCATAAGGAACCGGTTTCAATTTTCCATAGATAAACTTGGACATATGCCTGATACTATTAAATAAGTAATGAACAATAAAGTACAAGAAACATCCAGTGAGAGAAACCCATATTTTGAATGAAAATGGTGCACAATATGATTCGCTCTAACTATAGAAAGATAGTGATAACACTAAACTAAAGCCATAAATAATGATGATGAAATCAATCACTTAAAAGGAACATATCACAATAATGTACAATGAACAAAACCTGCAGGTTTTTAAAGTTACCATTATGCACCCATATGTTTAAATATTGCATCTACAATATGTGCTGCTACCCAATTAATATTGATTGGAAATTGATTCCAGCTGAAAAATAGAGCTTAAAAGCAATTAAGATAAGTTTTTAATCATGAAACACACACATGGGCATGGCTGTTAAAAATGTTCATTTGGAGGATCAAATGAGAAGCTGATTTCATCATAGCCTCATTACATAATATTACAGAGTACCCAATTTTATTCATTACTGTTGAATCAAATTCTGATCATTCTAGAAGGAGATCACTATATATACCTGACCAGGAATAGGCGGACATTGTGCCCTACTGCCAGTTGCAATCAATATGTGCTTTGCTGAATAAGACAATTTAGTGCCATCTAGTTGTGTCACCTCAACTTCATTTGGACCTACAATCTTTCCCTCCCCTTCAAACAATTTAACACCAGCATTTGACAATAACCGCTTGTAAATCCCATTTAATCTGATTATTTCATCAGTCTACAAGTTCAAAAGGTAAGAATTAAAGAAATGAAGACAATATATGAAAATTTGAAATACAAAGATAATACAAAGTAGAACCTTTTTATGTAGAAGCTTCTTCCAATTGAAATCAAGTTTCTCATTCAATTCCCATCCATAATTCCGGGCATCCTGCAAAGCAAAAAACATAGATTTCTCAAACACTGAACAAATTGGCTAACTACAAAGCAAAAACCATAGATTTATCATATGGTTACAGGTTATATCAAATGTGATTGAAATAGCGATCGCAGTCTCACCTCAAGTTCACCTCCAAATGATGCTCCATAGACCAATATTTTTTTGGGAACACAACCACGGATAACACACCTAGGAAGCAAAATGTAAGACATTATTAGCAAACATAGAAGCATATAGACCTGCATCAAAGCTATTTAAGTTATAAAAGTGATCAACTTACGTCCCACCAACTCCTCCAATGACTTCTGAGCTTATTGGATGAAAGGGAAGCTCACAAATGCCAACCTTCAAACATGACATTTGAAACAATTAAAAGGTAGACAGATATAAAAAAATAAAAATCCTATGCTACAAAGATGATTATGTTGGGAATAAAATTATAGTAAATACTACTACTGATAACATGGTCATGATGAGCCCAAGAAAACACAAACGTACATATTCTTTATGCGATTTATTTATTTGTTTTCCCCTTCAAGTGGTAGCATCCGATTAGCATCTATTCAATTGATCAAACTAATCCAAAATAAAGTCTCATACCGAACATATTAATCCAGCCAATGGAAAATAATCAAATTTAGAATAAAAAATAACCATATTTAAATGCTAAGAAAATATTCTAAAGCTACTACAAGAACAAAGCGCCATTTTTCGATTCTTAAATTAAAAGGCGTATGAAAATTGAAATCACCTTAGCTCCATAGTTAGCTGAGAACCTCGCAGCGCGAACTCCACCGCTTCCGGCACCAATAACAAACAAGTCGAAGTCATAGTTAACCGCCTCCTCGTTCGTTTGGCTCAATTCTCCATCAACTAACATCTTTCTTGCCATGATCTCTTCAAATCAAATACAATAACTGAATCCAAAAACAAAAGAACAACAAAGATCAATAAGAATCAGCCTCTGTTTGGCTCCCAAGAAAAGTAAGAGAAAACGAAACTTACAGTAATAAGATACTCGTTAAATAAGATAATAGGATTGATTTCAGAAATGGAAAGTAATCAATCTACCTGAGTGAGCACTGCAGCGACGGAGAGTTGGAAAAGAGGAAAGGGTGATTCCCCGGGGGTTTAGTTAGACTTTGACAGCAAATGAAGAAAATAATGAAAAACTTTGGTCCGTTTGCTTATGAACGGAACAGAGCCACGTGAGAAAGGACTATCGGAAATTAAATGAGAAGAAAAATAGAAAAGTTGGAAAAAAAAAAAAGGGGGGGAGTTTTTGGGTTTCGTCTTGGCCTTTTGGGTCTTTGGGGTTAAAGAGTCTGCCCTTTCACATTGGGCGTTTTGAACTTTATTTGATGCTACTGCCTACTGTCGATTCGTGGGCTCCCTCGCCTTGACCCATACCCGTATTTTTATTTTCTTTTTCTTTATGGAAAATAAAACTGAAATTAGATTGTAGACTATAAATTAAATAAAATAGTGATGGAGGGCATACACTTATCTTAGTATTTTATTTATATAGAGATCTTAGTTGAATCCAAAATTTAAAGATTTTATTTTCTGAGGATAAAAATTTTAAGATTTAAATACCAAGATTCTAATAATAAGAGTATGTTGGTAGAAGCAAATTTTCAACAAATAAAATAATATATTTTCAAAAGGAGCAAAATTATGATGGTGACCATTATTTATGAATCTACCAACCAGTTTTTTCAAAAATAAGAATAAAATAAACTGAGTAGATCTGCTGCAGGTTCTGAAATACATACAAATTTTTTTATGATATTGCATGTGAATAGCTGACATAAAATTGATTTTATATACAATGATATATTATATAGGCTGCATAACATGCATGCACCTACTTAATTTCAGAAGTTATTTATTTATTTCAATCACAATTCGAAGTTTTCTGGTTTTTATTCCAACAATGCTGTATTTACAGCTTCTTAGTTAAAATAATAATAATTTATGTATGATTGCTTTTAAAAGATTAATTCATAAGAAAAAAAAGACAGAAAAAGGGCAAAATCCCATATATTAGATAATTTTATGGCAGGGTTGCGTATCAAAGTTTGGAACTGGATTCCTCTTTTTCTTTTTTGATGAGCGAATTGACTTTTTGATCAAGAAATCAATTTTTCCAGCAGCCATCAAAATTGTCCTCTGGATAATAATAATAATAATAAGGAACAATATATATTTGTTATAAAGATAAGTTTTGCCTAGTAATTTGAGTGAATGAATTTGTTTATGTTGTATATAGCCTTCTTTCCAGTCAAAATTCACTTGGGACAATTGAAACCCACAGCCTGACGTTGGGCTATTGGCATCGTCCACGTATGATATAATCTGGGATCTAAGTTTTCCAACCCTCTGGACGGATTTGGGCTAAGAAAATTAGATCAACCTTTCTATGTTTTGGGCTTTTCTTTGTCCCACACTCTTCGTCTTCTTCTTCTTCTGTATCATTGAAAGTCCAAAGCTCAAGCCAAGCCCAACCCAAAGTCCACAGCCCCGTTGCACTACTGTACTGGTATATATAGCTAGATGGAACTTAGAAGCAGCTCCAACCCATCGTCGGCGCGGGAACCGACTTCGTTCACGTTCGTTTTGATTTTGAGACAAGTTCTGCCGGACATAGCTTTTCAATTCCGAGGTTCAAGTAATTCATAGAGACTTTTATTTTTAATTTTAATAGTAATAGATTTGGATTTTTCACATAAATTTTCAATTTTAAATTTTGGATGAAATTGCACCTCTTGTAGCGAGATTGGAAAGATTTATGTATTTTATTTTATTTTATATATTATATATATGTTGCTCATCAATATTCAAATTTACTTCCGTACGTTTTATTATACTGCTCAATGCTCAACAATTTTCAAAATACCATGCCATGACATGACAGGTTAACATGGTTGATTACAAGTCTGATCTAACTGGTGATCAACTTCGAGTTAGGGATATCTTATCGGAAGATGACAAGGATACATTTTTCTCCTTTTGAAAAGACTATTTTTCTTGGCCTTGCTCCTTGTCAAAAGACTACAATGGAAAAAGGGTCCCGGATCCTTATATTAAATGTACCATCTATGAGAGCGGCGCGATCAAATGTGCCAAAGCCTTGCTGGAAGAAGAAACTGGTTATACACTTGATATTCATGATAGCCTCTATGTTGATGTTGAAAAGTTCACCCCATTGCATTGCTCAAGTGCTTCAGGTGACATAAAAATGGTGCGTTTACTTCTTCGCCATGGAGCACAACCCAACGTCAGAAGCACTTCCCCTGACCCAAGCAGTTGCGTTCACCCATACTTCCATAACAAGCTTCCTCTCAACTTCTCACTTGACGATTTAAAGTACTAGTTTGAATTTGTCTCCATTCCATTTCCAACTCATGCTTATGCACATTTTCTTTTCACAAGGACACCGATCGATTTCATGCACATTTCTATGTTTTTCCTGTAGTTTTGTGTTCGTTAATGACTTGGGGTGTGATTGGAACCCTACTGCACATATCGTCCGTGTGATTATTGTACTCTGTTTACCAAAATTGGTTTGTTCTGCTTTTTGAATTGATTTTTTTTGTAATATATCTTCCTAATTTTGAGTTATCTAATGTTAAGGGCTTATTTTGCTAGCTAGGTTTCTTAAACTTCGCTTTTTGGTGCTCGTGACAGAGAGATAGACTCAAGGTTATTCGCTTGCTTGTTGAGAGGACAAAGGAAGTTGAAAAAGAAATCTCTCACTATGTTATTGAAGGAGAAGTTATTCAGCTAGCTGCTTTACTTATAGTCGCTCGTAAGAAGGTTATGTCTGAAAACTTATGTTGTACCGACCTAGAAGGAAGAATGACTTTGGGCAACTTTATCATGCGAGAGATCAAGAAAATAAAAGATCTGAAATTTAGTTCCGACGCCTATGGAGACCATAAGTTGGCTAGAAAGTGTCAGCATCGACTGGCTTTGATGATGTCTATGTTTCAACTGCTTGGGATATTTGAAAGGGTCGGTGATAGAATCCAAAAATATCTCAAGGAGGAGCGACAGAAGGTATGCAGTTAATCAAATTTTATGTCATTGACTTAATATTTTTAGCGAATGTTACCCGATTGGTCTATATTTTTCTATATAATCTTCTATGTTTTATGTTATGTCAGTTCATGTTTAAAAGTAATACTGCAGTTTATTTTCATTTAATGTAACCTTTTTTTTCTTTTTAAATGTGGTTTAAGCTCAATGAAGCATTGGCCATACGAACTATTTGACCGAACTCATCATGGTTTCTGTTCTAGTCCCATTCCCCCCCACAGGTATTCTACCAAAGAGTAGCCAATGAAGTTGCATCTCTTTTACTTGATGCAGGGTTTCCTTTGAAGGAAGAAGATTATAATTTAAGCCTGTTTACGAGGTATGAAAGGCAACCTGTTTTCATGGCATTACTTTTGGTTCTCTTTCTCGTTGCTGCAGATATAGAATTTAGCATGGTTGCCATTCATGTGAACTTAAATTCAATTTATTGAATGAATGAGTAACTGATACAATGTTTCTTCCTTGTCTTTGTTGCTTCGGCGACGATCTGGGGCAACTGTTTATCATGTGGTTGAAAAAAGTTGGTTCAATTCCAGGCAGGATCTTGGTAATATTTCATACCTCTCTTATCAAATTATCTGAGTAATATCGATCGGCATGGGAGCGTAGGTTTAAATTTAATGAGATACAAGTGAGGTTTATTATTATCTGATTAAGGTGCATGTCAATATAACTAATCAATATGGTAAGGTTTTAAGGTGTTCCTGGGTCATGGAAGGTCTGAGCTACCTTGCTTTCATCCTATTTAACATGTATTTAAGTCACTGTTGACAAACAATTGTTCAAATATCATATGAATCCAGATTGCCTACTTCCCGAGTCTTCTGAAGAGGATGCTGGAAAGATGAATATACCGGCGACAAAGCAAGGAAACCCAGAAAGTCTGAAACTGGGTGTAAGGCAATTTATTTGTTATTGCACTTTTCTTTTCTAGTTTTTCTCTCGGAAGGCAAGACCTTAAAGAGTATAATTGGAATAATTTTTAAGACTGCGCTAATATTTGTCAAAAGAAGTTGCTAAAGATTTAGCTGGAAATTGAAAATATTTTGGCTTCAGAAACAGTTTTCGTAATCAAAATTCATTCCTTATTTGTTTATAACGTGCTCTTGATGTTTTTTCAAACCAATTGTATGCTTTGGATCTTCAAATTGACTAACTGTTGCTTATTCTTATTTAAATCAAAGGCCTTGATGAATTTATTTTCATTTTTCAGCCAGTGACACTCGCTCCAAGTTCTAAGCATAGCGCTCTGAATCCCACAGTACAGTCTTTCAGTGATTCTCTTGTTTCAATGGCGGTAGAGGTACATGATCCCAGTTGTAATCAAGACAAGTTGCAATCATTAAGTGTTGAACTCGAAAAACTACGGTAAGATTTAATTATCATCTTACTTGTTTTATACTTTTATTTGCAGAGGCCATTAGATATTATCTAATCGAAGCACTTCGAACTCTTTCTTCTGCTAGTTTCAGTTTGCCTTAGGTAACCTTCGTGTTGCTAAATTACTGCAGAAAACATGAATATCTAAAGGATTGGAGCCCAAGAAATTCAATTTTCAAGCTAATTTATATATTATGCCTGCCAGAATTGGTTTGTCTCTCTTAAAACTCCTTCTTGATCGTCACGCGTGAGTTAAATTAATTGTTACTGAAGTTGCTTTTTGGTTTCTTCTAATGAATATATAGCAAGGTGGACTATTGCAGCGTCTTAGATTGCTCGCACTTGAACGTGAAGACATTGGGAAATTGAGCTGCCTTTTGTTGAAGGAAGGGAAACTTGTTGAACTGGCTGTTCTCCTGATGGTGGCTCGTCAAAGGTTGATTGGGAAGACAAATGGTGGAGGTGCTTCTCATTCAGACAATGGCATGGAGCTTCGCAAATGTTTGATGCAGGAGATGTCGTCTGCAATTTATGAGGAGACTCTATCATTAGTTACATTTCGAAGTAGTAATGTGGTGCGGACATGCAAGGCCAGGGTCAAACTAATGTCCTCTGCACGACTGCTGCTTGAAGTGTTTGAAAGGGCTGGTTCTTGTATTGACCGGTATCTTCAATCGAATGTGTATCTTGTATGCTAAACTTTTCCCTTGCACTTTTGCTTTACTGTTGGGTTTATTGGATGGTTCATTTTTATGCATTTGCTTGTTACCTGAAGCATTTTAGGGCATACATTTCCCGTTTGTACTTGAAAATTTTACACCTGCAAATGGCAAATTTTTAGTTGGCTCAACTTTTGAAATTTGGCCAAAACATGTATCAAGTTGACAGTCTTGTATATTCTTTTAGGGGAGAACTACAAATACGCAAATCGCAAGAGATGTGGCTTACTTGCTCAAGGAGAAAGGTTGTTATTTGAGGCCACAAGACTCAAATTTGGGTGATATGAAATGGTATTATACACAACATCCTGTCTCATTATGCTTTGGTTTTTCAATCTACTTGATTGTTTATGTTTAAAGAAGTTTTGTTAATAATATATTGGGAACCATTTCTTGTTCATATTTTTTTGTTTTTATCTACATGATATTGTTGCAATCACTCAAGTTTCCCAGCCAAACTGGAATTGGAACCTGAACAAGCAGGTAAGTAGTCATTCCTATATGTTCAAATTAGAAAAGGATGAAAATTTCGTTCTTGTGGGGTGGGGTGGATTGTTACATTACTGAACAATGTTGGGTAAATATGTTTTGCTTGTAATGCTTGTCCCCAGAAAAGCTTAGTAAGCTGAGTAAGAGGTTTCCAGTTACAGATGTTGCCTCGCGGTTGTGTTCTCCGGCCCATATGCTTTCCTTTGAAGAGGTGAGATGTTTAAGCTTTATGATTTCCTCTGTCTTCATTTATCGCAGACAAGATTTTCCTATCCACTGCTCTAACCACAAATGGTTGGATATCTTCCAATTTGTTTGGATGTTTAGAGTGACCTTAATTAATCTTACAATCCTTTTGCCATAGAAAAAACATATTGATATTAGCGGTATGCTACGAGGACAGCAAAGGACATTCCCCATATTTGGCTCAACGGCTCGCTCCTTTCATACTTGTCGAATCCCAGACGGTAGCTTTGGTTTCATGACTTGTAAGCCAACAGGAACTCAAGCTACGAAAATGGTAAAGCCATTGATGTTGATGGTCAATTTCCTGTCTGGCGAGCAATTGACAATGTTTGCACTTGCTTTCAAGAGGGGCGTAAAACTTGCATGACCTGCGCTTGCCTTTCTTTCCATGTATGAAGGTGTAAGAAACAAATTGATAGCAACCTCAATTTTTTAAATACTGAACAACCGGTAAAAGCTGGAAATTGTATGGTATATTTAATTTTCAGTCTCAATTTGACTGCCATCTCAAATTTAACCCTAGGTTGTCAATATAAATTCTATTCCCCAAATAAAGTATATTTTTTAGATTTTAATTACATTATAAAAGAAAGCAACGAATTTAAATACCTCATCTATGATCCATCTATAACCATAAAAATAAATAAATAAGTTCTCAATAATTATTTTGACAACCTCAACTCTAAAATTTACTATTTACTAATGTGGTGAACATATCGGCAAACGAATTTTTTATATTTCATCAACTAACAAGGGTGGGGTATGACTTGAACCTACTAATTTAGTAATTTTACTATATTTATTATTAGTTAATATTAGTACATGTTCTGTATTTTTTTCTTAATTTTTCTTTTGTTGCCCTTAAAGGTATGCACCTTTTGATAAATAAATAAATATATATATATATATATATTTTTTTTTTCAGCAATACTTTAGATTAAATCGATAAGGGGCTGGTTAAAGAGATCAATGGACATTTCTTGTAACATGAATTCTCTGTTAAATTCATCATAGGATCACACATAAATTCTCTGTTTCATCAAGAGACATTTAAATATATATTTGCTTGAATTATGGGATTATATACCTGAATTTGTATGCGTGTGCCGATATAAACACTAACAGGTTGTGAGGTAAAGATTTTTTAAAATTATTTGAGCATTAGAAAAAGGAAGTCCTCACCATATATGCTATATTCACAAACAGAAAATTCTGGCGCGTACAAAGTATAAAAGTTGTGAAAAAAGGAAAAAAAAAGGTTGTAGAACTTTAACTCAGGGATATAAACAATTCACTCATAATTCCTCCTTAAACATTAGCACAAAACCAGTATAAAGGAAGTTTAGATTGATTCATGGCAATTTTAGCATCCTAGCATGATATAATTGGTTCTTATTCAAAGACGAACAAAGATGCTTTACCCTTTATTTTGTGCCAAGAGAAAGAAGTTTAAATAAATTTATGTGCAGTCAGAGAATTAGATTGGCAATCATCAAAATTAGATAATTTAGTTTAGAAGAGAATTAAATTTTCCATGAAGAACTAATTGTCTTTGTTGGATTGTACCTGTAATAAAGATGAAGTTACCCGTTAACAACTCGAGCAAAATTGACAATTTTGTTTGACTCATCTTTGAGTGACAACCTGCACCAAAGTAGTTGTATGAATTAATTAAGCTGTAGATTGAAATTCAATTTATCTTACAATTAGTAGTTATCCTTGAAACAAATAAATAGACTTCATTATCAACGGTGATCAATAATTCAAAATGTTATGGCACATGAAAAGACAATTGCTGAGTGACTTAGAAGTAAAATTTAAATAAAAGATAATTCAGTTCGATCCGAATTTCGCGAAAAGTCCATTTACGAACTTAGCTATATTTATCTGGATTATGAAGCCAACTCTGGGACCTTTGAGGCCCATAATCACCTAATGGAAACCCGCATACCGCATACGGCAAAAAAAGAAACCCAATGTAAGGCCTAACCCCACAAAACCCTAGCGGCCCTCTTCATTGCTCATCAAAACAAGCAGCAGCAGCAGCAGCAGATGTGTTGAGCGTAGCAGCAGGCGGCAGGCACGGAAAGAACAAAGAAAGAAAGGGAGAGAAGAGAAGATGGTTTCAGGGTCAGGGATCTGCGCGAAGAGGGTGGTGGTTGATGCAAGGAACCACATGCTAGGAAGGCTGGCTTCCATACTGGCCAAGGAGTTGCTGAATGGGCAGAAAGTGGTGGTGGTCAGATGCGAAGAGATATGCATGTCCGGTGGATTGGTCAGGCAGAAGATGAAGTACATGAGGTTCTTGAGGAAGCGTATGAACACCAAGCCTTCTCACGGTCCTATCCACTTCCGTGCTCCTGCTAAGATCCTCTGGCGTACCATTCGTGGGTATGTTTTTTGTCTTTAATGGGCCTTTTTTTGGAGATTTCTTTGGGTCGTATGAGGTAAAGGAATGTTATTTTTGGGTTTTGACGCTTGGTGATTGGAAATTGTTTATTGTGAATATTTTGCATGGATTTTTTCTTGTCTATTTGAAGTTCTATTATTTGGTCTCTGAGAAAATGCTACGTAGAAAAGGAAGGAAATTTGTTTGTTTGTATTGTTTATATGTTAGAGCTGGTAATTTGGAAGAGTTTACTCAAAGTTTTTGGATGGATTATCTGTTTTTTCATTGCTGGTTTCAGGGAATATTGGAAAAATAGTGATAGAGACTATAGAAATGATAGAATGTTATGAGTGTGCTTTAGGTTATTATGTACTTGATATGGTCCCTGCATGTAATAATGATATAAAGGAAAGTCGATTTGCTTAATGGTGAAGTATAAACTCTTGCATTCTGTAATTCTGTTTATTTTGAAGTATAAGTTCTTGCACTATTGTTCAGTTTATATGATGAACATGCACCTGCGTAAGTGTTCTGTTTTTTGTGATTCGAGTATTAATGCTACTTCATTATGAATGATGGTGCAGTTTGGCTAATGATTGTTTACATTTGTTTTGATTGCAGTATGATTCCTCACAAGACTAAGCGTGGCGCAGCAGCTCTTGCTCGTTTGAAGGCTTATGAGGGGATTCCAGCTCCTTATGATAAGACAAAGAGGATGGTGATTCCTGATGCTCTCAGGTGAATTTCGCATTGTCAATTTCATTAGGGGAATAGAATGTGATTGGTTGCTTTAAGAACTAGTTAGGTTCAATATCTGAATTGTTCTTTTGGGGTTTGAATTAGGGTTTTGAGGCTTCAGAAAGGACACAAGTACTGCTTGTTGGGCAAGCTCTCATCTGAGGTTGGATGGAACCACTATGACACCATCAAGGTGAAGACTTGCTATTTTACTCACTTATTAAATACAGCTCATGTCTCAATTATTCTTTATTACCTCTTATGTTCCACATTTTTATCTATTGGTTAACCTAGGTTGTAATCTTAATGGCAGTGTTAATGTAGAATAAGTTACTTTTAGCATGTAGTAGAACTCCAATAAGGTTTTTACAGAAAAATTATGACAGAGAAGCCAAAGAAAAATCCTTTTAATTTTTTATACTTCCACCCTATGTTGCTTGGGCTTATGTGCGAGTAAGTAACAGACAGGCATCGTTCAACTTGTCTGTCCTTGAACCTTTTCCATACATTTGCAGGATCACACCCTCATATCCTTTTCATTCTCTGATTCCATTTTATTTGCTTGGATAGGACAGTCTTAATTGTTGTGTGATAAACCTTGGAGTTTATGTCATCTTGTAACTTTCTGTTGTCCTGTTCTTTCCCCAGGAGCTTGAGAGGAAGAGGAAGGAGAGAGCTCAAGTTGCTTATGAGAGAAGGAAGCAACTTACTAAACTTAGGGTCAAAGCAGAGAAGGCTGCTGAGGAGAAGCTTGGTGCCCAGTTGGATGTTATTCTTCCCATTAAATATTGATTCATAGATAGTTGAAAACTTTCTGTTTTAAGTTTAACGCATTTTCATAGTGTCTTTTTTAGTGGCTCATAATTTTGTTGTCGTAATCTTTTCAAGCAGATGTTATGCTATATACTTTTGTATGGTACCTTGCTTTTTTGCTTTATTTTGCTGTCTTGTGGTAAACGATGTTGACTAATCGGTGGTATAGTGAATCTTCTTTTCAATTTGTGTTTAATGATGGCATAAATAGCCATATTCAAGCCTAGATGACGGGTTCACTTTTTTTCATAAATGACTCTTCCAAAGTTCTGCTGCAATAAACTTAGAAAGGAAATGGTGTGCCTTAGCACACAAGCGAGATCATGTTCGGGCCAAATTATTGCCAGTCTTAGGTTCAATGAAAGTCTTCCATTGTAAAGAAAAGCCGTAGACTGCATGGATGCCAGAAACCGGATGGTAAAGTGTATGGTGAACTAACTTAAAACTATTAAGAGCCATTTAGGCCTTGCCCGGTGAGACTGGAGAGAAATGGGCAAATGGTATATAGAATCGGTTGGGCTGGAAAAATGGTAGATTATGGATTTTTCTCATACCGGGTTATGGTAGGAGAAGAAAAAATGGGTCGCAAAAGATAAGTAGGTGGCAATGAGCCATTCCCCCAGTCCGTTAATCAATCCACAATACTCTTTATTTCCAAAAAATCAGATCAAACCCAAGATGACCGGCTGTTGCAGCACTGATTTCGGGCGACAAGTCTTTCTTCTATAGATGTGGGTTTTCAAGTTTGCAAGACACATTGTAGGATGATCGGGGCAGGCATTACTTCAAGCGTTGCACCATTGAAGGAGCCATAGATTTCATCTTTGGTACCGGCCAATCTATCTATGAGGCACTCTATTGGTAATCTTAACTTAGTTTATACAAGTTTTAATTTGTAATGATTTTATATAAAGGGAAATGAAATTACTCTTACAGATTTTCTTGTTGCTACTCAACCCAACCATATGTAGGATTGTATTATACGTTTTCTTGGAAACCAGATACGGCAAGGTCTTCCAGGTTATATAGCACAGCAAAAGCAAGAGTCCACACAAATTATCCAGACGGGTTTGTTTTCAAGAATTGCAAGGTGCTCGGAAGTGGCAAAACGTACTTGCTAAGAGCCTGGAGAAGTTATGCCAGAGTTCTATTCTATAACTGCATGTTTGCATGACATATAATGTAGAGCCTAGTGGTTGGGATTCTTGGTATGGTGCTGGCCAGGAGTAAGTTTGTTTTTCACAGTAAATCACTAAAATCTTAGAGGGCAAGCCAAACTCTTCCATGAATGAAGATGCATCGAGGCACAAAGATGGCAAAGAGGAAACATAGGTGACTTCTATGAAATGCAATGACTAACTGATAACATTGCTGTTTTGAAAGTGATGTGTTTTATTCTGTTGTTTATTTTTTGGATTTGCTTCTCCATGTTGCTGTCAGGAGAATTGGATGTGGTTTTCTTTTATTCCTAATGATATAGCTCTTTTGATAGCCTATCAAAAAAAAAAAAAAAACATTGCTGTTTTGAACACTGGTCTAAATTCTGCTAATAATTGTAGAGTTATTACACTAAATGTTCATCAAAGTAGTTAGACACATTGCTATCAATATTTTTTGGCAGGTGCAAATTCCAAAATTGTGAGAACATGCACTTTCTACTAGTGTAGACACCGTGAAGGTACTAGCAAGTCCAAGCGACTGGACTTGCTAAGTTGCTTTGTTTACCTTTGAAATGCTGTTGTAGGTCATCTCACTTTTATGCTATCTTCAATCGGAAGTATATCTTGTATGCTAAATGCTGTTCTAGGTCATCTCACTTTTTTACTTTATCGAAAAGAAAAAAACTTAAATATCATATACATGTACTCATAACTAAAAGTTTGTGCCCATAAGCCCATTATGTTGATAGTTGATATCGGTCTTTCCCACAGCTACCTAAATAATGTGACAAGTACAGTTCAAAGTTCAAACCTTTTAACTTTCTTATCTAAATTTGATTTTTATGATATACTAGAATAGAATCTCTTCGTGTTGTTTCGGGTTATAAAAATAAATATAATGCAATACATAAAATTGAACTAATTTATTTTTTTAATTGTGTATAGAATAACAATTATAAAAATAAACTCATTTCGGCTCGGGTTAAAAAAATAAACATAATATAATATACGAAATTAATAGATAATAACAAAAAAGCATAATATGTATTATAATGTTATTATTTAAGTAGATAATAACAATAATAAATATAGGAAAAGAAGAAAATGCACAAATAAATTTAGTTGATAACAAAATAAGAAATAAATATAAATCAAATTTTGGCTTGTTATTTCTTTATTGTCTTGTATTTTTCTTTTTTGGATTAATATGTTAATAACATTAAAAAGTAAAGAGGAAGGAAAAAAAACCAAAAAAGTAAAAATAAAATTATAAGAAAAAATTCATTAACTTATTTTTCAGTTTCATCACCTTAATTTTTGAATTTAAAAGTAAAAATTAAAATAATTGGGTTTTCCATTTAAAATGTCCTTTCATTTTTATTTTTCAATTGATAGAAATAGTTCAAAAATTTATTATAAAATACATTTAATGAATTTAATGATTCCAAATGATAATAATGACCATTTTATTTTAAAAAAATTCACATTTAAAAAACACCAAAAAATAAAATTTGACATGTTTTAGAAAAGACCACAAAATTTAAAATTGATATATAGCACTCTCCATTAGGTAACTTTAATTTAATGGTATAGATGGTGTAAATATGCTATTAATTAGCTCAATTAACTGGAAATGGCTTGCCTTAGCCTATTTGAGAAAAAAGTTAAATTATGTAATTATAATTATGAATTTTGTTACATGATCTGCTTAAATCTATCCCATTTATAATTTGCTTGATGTGGTTTTTTATTGACTGGTCTTACTTTTAAAAAATTATTTTTTTTCTAAAACACTTACACTATAATTAAAAAAAAAACTTACTTTGAATATAAGATAATTTTTTATAACGTGAGGTTAAACTTTTATAATATGCATAAAACTTAGACAAATTAATAGAAATCAATTGAGGCCAGTTGTAGACGAGACATATTTATACGAATCAACAAATATTTTTCTATAGTTATAGAAGTTATTATTATAAATTATGGATTATAGATGTTGATACTGATTTAACCAAATGAAGAAAAATGAAAAGGGGAAACCATTCCTAAAAGAATTTTGAAATGATGACATCTCAAAGTCATGTTATATGGACTTCTTTCTTGTCCAAAGAACACAAGAAAGAGGAAACATTCCAGAAGGCCCAGAATCAAAGTCATGTAGGCTTTAACGAGACTCATGAAACGCCAGCCCACATACGAAGCCGTAGGCTAGGGTTCAACTAGTTCAACGGTTCAATTTTAACAGTGAGGTTGCTACTTGACAGCTTGAGCACTTTGGAGCGCTCTTGGGCGGGTTAGGGTTTCGTTATATGCAATGTTTTAGAGTGATTTCAGGTAACTAGTTATCTCGCTGTTCTATGCAAGAATGTCTGCTGCTCATGTTGCGTTTGATTTTGTGCGAAGTGCTGTTGTAGAGTTGTGCGTCATTTAGATGATCTTTTATGACTATTTACAAGACTGATTTTTTTTTTCCGTTCATAGTTCTATGCTTCAAAAGAAAATCCCAGAACTCTAATTCTCTTAAATTCTCTTTCTTTAATAGATTTGGAGTATACATAAAGACTTGGGAAAGATTTCTGGCTAAAAGCGTGGGCTGGGAAATAATACCAGCAACCTGAGTGTTCCAGAAAATGAGAAGAGAGGTAGAGAGAAGAAGAAGAAGAGAATAAGATAAGATAGAGAAAAGAGAATAATTTTTAGGGAGAGAATGGAATAATTTTCTTTTAATTTCATTTCTTGACTCATAATAGAAATTACAAGAGATTATATAGTCCCTTTTCCTAATTAACAGAATTCGTAACTAATCCTGTACTAACAGCTAATAAACTTCAAAAAGAACATTTAATCATCAGAATTAGAAATGGAGTGAATAACTTGGACTTGGGCCTTAAATGAGTTACTGGACTGGCTGGCGTATAACAGGAAACTCTCTATTCTTCCGCCAACGTACCGACAGTTTGCCTGATTGACGATTGACTCATTGTAAAACTTCTTTCTACTGGCATCGATTATAGATTCCGCCATGGACAGTGAAGACGGTAAAATATCAAAATTTGTAAGCTTCCTCGTATTCTTCCACTTGAAACTTGAAAGCAACAGCCTTTAGTCATCTCTACTTTATCTTTGGATGGCTTTAATATTTGGGAAGTGTACCCTGGGTACGGCTGACAGAATTCTCTCTTTTCATCGAGAATTTTGGGAATATTGAATATAGACATTGCTCTTCTTGTGACATGGCAGAGGAATTAACTTCTGTACATTTTGTTCTTGCTTAGCAATCTTCAATTGTACTTCCATACTTCTATTATATTGGCTAACAATTTTCAAATTACCATGACAGGTTTATATGGTTGATTATGACTCTGATGGCTATGAACCTTCTTTTCAACTTCAAGTTAGAGATATCCTATCCAACGATGATAGGGATAAATTTTTCTCCTTTTTAAGATACAAAAATGCGAAAGGCCCTCTCTCTTTTTATATTGTGCATTCCATCTTTGCCTCGGGTGCGGTAAAATGTGCCAAAGCCTTGCTTGAAGAAGAAACTGATTACACATTTGATATTCATGGTAGTCTCTTTGATCGTGTTGAAGATTATACCCCACTGCATTTCTCAAGTTCTAGTGGTAACATAGAAATGGTGCGCTTACTTCTCCGCCATGGAGCTCAACCCAACATCAGAATCACTTCCTTTCACCCATGCGATCAGCTTCACAAACGCATCCACAACAAGCTTCCTCTCAACCTCGCACTTCAAGGGCTTAAGTATTAGTTTGAATTTGTTTCCCCCTCATGCTTATGCTCATTTCTTATCACAAGGAAGCCAGTTTCATGCCCATTTCTATGGTTTTTTTCCTGCAGTACAGTGATCGGTAATATGTGTGATTATGATTGGAATCCTGCTGCACATATCTTCAGTGTGGTTATCATACTCTGTCTACCAACATTGGTTTGTTCTGCTTCTTTTTGAATTGATTATATTGCATAATTGTCTAGATATTTTGTAACATATCTTCCTAAATTTGAGCCATCTAATGTTAAGGGATTATTGTGCGAGGTTTCTTAAACTTGTTTTTTGGTGCTCATGACAGAGAAATAGACTCAAGGTTCTTCGTTTGCTTGTTGAGAGGACAGAGGAAGTTGAGAAAGAAATCTCCCACTATGTTATTGAAGGAAAAGTTGTTGAGCTGGCCGCTTTACTTTTAGTCGCTCCTGAGAAGGTTATGTCACCTTCTGTGTTTGAAAACTTAGGTTGTACGAAACTGGAAGGAGGCATGACTTTTGGCAACTTACTCATGCAAAAGATCATGACAACAAAAGATCTCAAATTGAGCTCTGTGGCCAATGGAAACCATAAGTTGGCTAGAAAGAGTGAGCATCAGCTGGCTTCCTTGATGCCTATGTTTCAACTGCTTGGAATATTTGAAAGCGTCGGTGATAGAATCCAAACATATCTCCAGGAGGAGCCGCAGGTGTGCAGTTAAAAAAGTTTTTGTCATTGGCTTCATATGGTATACAGATGTTGATGTTACCTAATTGGTCTATTTTTTCTCTATAATCTTCTATGTTTTATGTATTTATGTCAGTTCGTATTTATAAATATAATTGCAGTTTATTTTCATTTGATGTAACCATTCTTTTTTTCTTTTGAAATGTGGTTTATGCTCAATGAAGCATTGGCCATATCTTCTTACTATTTGACTGAACTCATCATTGTTTCTGGTCTAGTCCCATTTTCCTCTACAGGTATTCGATCAAAATGTGGCCGCAGAAGTAGCATCTATTTTACTTGATGCAGGGTTTCCTATAAAGGAAGAAGATTATAATTTAAGCATGATGAGCTGGTATGACAGGCAACTTGTTTTCGCGGCATTACTCTTGGTTCTCTTTCTTGTTGTTGCTGCAGAAATAGTCTTTGGCATGGTTGCCATTCGTGTGAACCTAAATTCATCTCATTGAATGAGTAACTGATATGTTTCTTCCTTGTCTTTGTTGCTTTGGCTACAATCTGGGTTGACTATCATGTGGTTGAAAAAGGTGGTCCGATTCTATGGCTGATCTTGGTAATTTTTCATACCTCTCTTACCAAATATATCTGATTGATATCAGGATGGGAGTGTAGATTTGATGAGGTAGAAGTCTAGAAGACTGTTTATGCTAGGTTTGCTGCGGTTAGGAAAATATATAAGGCCACATGTTAACCACATGAGCACCTGCTGTTGATAGAATAAAATAACTGACATTAAGGTCCATATCAAAATTAATCAATTAAGTAAGGTTTTAACGTGGTCGTGGGTCTTGGGAGATCTGTGGGCTAACTTGCTTTGATAACAGTAACATGTACTTAAGACTCCGTTGACAAACATTTGTACAATACCATATGAATCCAGAATACCTGCTTTGGGAGTCTCGTGAAGGGGTTGCTGAAGAGAGGAAAATACCAGCAAAAAGGCGGGGGAAACTAGAAGTTCTTAAATTGGGAGTAAGGCAGTTTATCTGTTATTGCACTTGTCTTTTCTAGTTTCTTCTCGCATAAAAGAATATATTGTATACTTGGGATAATTTTTAAGATTGCACAAATAATTGTATAAATAAGTTACTATAGATTGAGCTGGAAATTTAAAATAGTTTGGCTACAGAAATTCATTCCTTATTTGTTTAAAACGCGTTGCATTATGCTAGTGGACAATGCTCATGATGATTTTTTGACCCACTTGCATGTTTTGATCTTTAAATTGATTAACTGTCGCTTATTCTTATTTAAACCAAAGGCCTTGATGAATTTATTTTCCTTTTCAGCAAGTGACACTTGCTCCAATTTCTAAGCATACCCCTCAAAATCCTGCGGCACGATCTTTTAGTTGTTCTCTTGTTTCAATGGCGGTACGTGATCCGAGTTGTAATCAAGACAAGCAGCAATCGTTAATTGTTGAACTTGAAAAACTACGGTAAAATTTAAATTTCATCTTGTTTGATGTGGAGGGGCCATTAGATATTATCTAACCTTGGTGCTCCTAACTCTTTTTCCTTCTAATTTCAGTTTGCTTTAGTAAAATTTGTGTTGCTTATTTAATGCAGGAAGCATGAATATCTAAATGACTGGAACCCAAGAAAATCCATTTTCAAGTTAATTTATATATTATGCCTGCCAGAATTGGTTTGTCTCTCTTAAAACTTCTTCATGATTGGTATGCGTTAGTTTAAATAACTGTCTAATTTACTTGCTTTTGGTTTCTTATAATTAATAGCAAGGAGGATTATTGAAGCGTATTAGATTGCTTGCACTTGAAAGTGAAGACGTTGGGAAATTGAGTTGCCTTTGCTTGAAGGAGGGGAACGTTATTGAACTGGCTGTCCTGCTGATGGTGGCTCGTGAAAGGTTGATAGGGAAAACAACGCATAGCGGAGGTGCTTCGCATTCAGACAATAGCATGGAGCTTCACAAATGTTTAATGGATGAGATGTCGTCTGCAATTTATGAGGAGACTCTATCATTAGCTACATTTCGAAGTAGTAATTTGGTGCAGAGTTGCAAGGCTAGGATCAAACTAATGTCGTCTGCACGATGGCTGCTTGAAGTGTTTGAAAGGGCCGGTTATTGTATTGACCTGTATCTTCAATCGGAAGTATATTTTGTATGCTAAACTTTTTCTTTTCACTTTTTGCTTTGCTGTTGGGTTTTGTTGGATATTTTAATGCATTTGGTTGTTGCCTGTAGTACTTGGGGCATACCTTTCCTGTTAGTACTTGAAAATTTTACGGTTGCAAATGGCCAAGTTTTAGTTGGCTCAACTTTTAAAATTTAGCCCTCACAAGTATGATGTTGATAGTATTGTTTGTTCTTTCAGGGGGCAACTTCAAATGCGCAAGTTGCAATACATGTGGCTTACTTGCTCCAGGAAAAAGGTTTTCTTTTGAGGCGACAAGACTTAAATTTGTGTGAAATAAAATGGTATTTTGCTTCGCATCCTGTCTGATTCGGTTTGGTTTCTCAATCTACTTGGTTGCTTATGTTTAAAGAAGTTTCTTAATATATTGGAAACTAGTTCTTGTTCATATATTTTTTTTTAATTCCTGCATGGTATTGCTGCAATCACTCAAGTTTCTCAGCCAAACTGGAATTGGAATGTAAACGAGCAGGTTAGTAGTGAATTGTTTATGTTCAAATAAGGAAAGGATGAAAATTTCAATCCTGGTTCCCTTTCTATTGTGGTTGTGAGTGGGATAGGGTGGATGGTTATGTTTTCTGAACATCGTTGGCTGAACATGTTTTTTTCTGCTATTTGTTCCCAGAAAAGCTTAGTGAGCTCAGTAAGAGGTTTCCTGTTACGGATGTTGCCACGCGGTTGTGCTCTCCAGCCCATGTGTTTTCCCTTGCAGAGGTGAGATATTTAAGCCTTGTAAACTTATTATCGCTGATAAGATTTTCCTAGCCACTGCTATGATTACAAATGGTTTGGTTATTTTCCGAACTGTTTGGATGTGTGGACTGACCTTAATCGTACAATCTTTGTGCCATAGAAAAAACATATTACTGGTATGCTAAGTGGACAGCAAAGGACATTCCCCATATTTGGCTCAGCAGCTCGCTCCTTTCACACTACTTGTATCCCGAACAGCAGTTTTGGTTTCATGACTTCTGTGCCAACGGGTACTCAAACTATGAAAATGGTAAAGCCGCTGATGGGGAATTTCCTATCTGGTGAGCAATTGACAATGCTTGCACTTGCTTTCAAGAGGGGCATAAAACGCATATGACTTGCCCTTTTTTTCCAATGTATGAAGGTATGAAAATCTACCGGTACTAGATATATGCTTTATTTTCCCTCCTTTTCATCGCATCGACTCTTCAATTGTTACAACCGAATTAACAAAAATAAAAAGATTTTCTTAAATTAAAAAAAATGTGCCTCAAAATGCTGTTAATCAAGAACTCTCTACCCATTTGACTGCTAATTATTATAGCCCAGTTTGTTTTGCCAGACCAGTAACAGATTGAACTCCCATTAAACCTGCACAACTTTACATTTTACGTATTGAGAAGGGTTAAAGGAAGCAAATAGTTAATAAACATTTTTTTAACATATACATGGATATGATAATCAACATGTACACTGCATTATAGAATTCCCGAAGCACTTTGCTTTATTAGCTATTTTTCTAACTCCTGTCTCGTGAGAGACAGTGAAAATGTTGCCGGAGAAATGAGGATTCTATCCATCATGTTTGTTTCTGGACGTCAAGAATTGCTTTAGGAATAGACAGTGCCTACTGCATACCCCACATTACAAGTGGCCTCATATATATAAGAGATAGAAAATGCCCATCAATTGTCCATGCTTCTGATTCTGAAGTCTGAAACCAATTACTGTATGACAAAATAGGGAGATAAGTGCTGATGCTCACACCACAATTATGGACAAGCAAACCGGGTAGATAACTTGGAATACGAGAATAAATTAATAATGAGATATAGGGAAAGTAAGAAGTTGTCTATAGCTATATGTTTTCTTACTTTGTCTACAATTTTTGTATTCGATCCATATGCTTATTACCAGGATGGATAACTCAATGAACGCTAATGTAATTGACGGAAACAAAGGCAACCACAGGACCGGTGGCTGCCAATGGGGAAAATATAAGTAAAGGGCTAAATATGCAGGAACCAGCAAACACATTACACATGTGGACTAGGATTGAAGAGCTAAAGTTGTAGAATGCCTTAAGAGGGGCTTGCTGGTATATATGGTTGATGGTATAAAAATAATGGCACATTTAACATTGGTTTTCTCCAACCTTAAGAGAGATACCAGAACGTGGTATGAAAGCAATGCAATGGCACACATTGAATATAGAAATAAACAGACTAAAAAAGCACTTAACACAAACTTAAAACTTTTGCCTTTTTGGACAAGCAGCGAGCTTCTGAGCAAAATTGGCCATAACAAAAAGAAAAATTACGAATTTCAGCAAAAGATTTCCACGTTCAACGTTTATAACTTAAGTTTAGGAGCTGTTATATTAGCAATTAGAGTCAGAATTAAATCGTTTTACAAAGACAAGAACAATTAAATTATGAGTTTAATTACAGAAAGAATGAAGTTAAAAGGAGTTTGTCATAGTTATAAATCATATTTATCTCAAGTTTGATAACAAGATTTCTTTAAATTCCTTTTTTAATCATCGGGAAAAAAAAATTAAAGGAACAAAAGCATTTTTTGGCAAGAAATAAACTTTTTTTTTTTCTTCGAGGTAATGGGCAGGAAAGAAAGTTGATTAAGGCCGGCAAACACTTTACTGGGCTCAAATCTCTTGCTATTGGGCTTTACCACAAAATTATTAGGCCTTTCATATTATAGCCCATCCAAACGGCGTCGTTGCCTGGATTCTCTTGCAACAGGGCTTTGGTCATCTTGTAGGCTGGGCTTAGCCTATGATGTATGTACATCGTAGAAGAGGGTATGAAAATTCACCAATACTACATTTTGGAAAATTATTCTTCTAACCCTATAAAAAAAATCCTAGCACATAGGTTGAGCAAGAATATCATAGGCCATTTGATTTTATATGTATTCTTTTTTTTTGGTGGAAATTTTATATGTATTCTTACATTAGAGATATGAAGAAATCTCTAAATTTGATTTTTATTTTATATATATATATGCTATTAATTAGCTCAATTAAACGGAAATGGCTACCTTAGCTTATTTGAGGAGAAAAAAAAGTTAAACTATGTAGTTATAGTTATAAATTTTGTTATATAATCCGTCTAAATCTATCCTCATTATAATTTACTTAAGTGGTTCTTTATTAATAGGTCTTACTTTTTATTTTATATATATATATATATACACATAACACTACTACTCTAATTAAAAAAAAATTTACCTTGTATATAAAATAACTTTTTATAGCGTGGAGTTAAACTTTTATGATATGCATGAAACTTAGACAGATTAGGAGAAACCATGTGAGGCGAGTTATAGATAAGACATATTTAGATGAGTGAACAAGTATTTTTTTTATAGTTATCTTACATACATACATACATACATTTAAAGTATTTGTAAAATCTAGCTCTAGAAAACTCCAAATGGTAATTTTGATGCTTTTTAAATATTTTGTTAAATTAAATGATTCTAGAAATTTTTTTTACAATTAATATCTTTAGATAAATATGTAAATGAATAACAAATAAAAAGATTATGATAATATCTTAAAAGACTTTTATTTTTCTTAAAAAGATTTTAATGGCAATTTTTTTTTTCCTAAAATTATTTTAATGGTATTTCTTTTCCTATTAATGTCATACTTTATTCTTATATAATCTAATTTTATAAATGAATTATAAAATTTAATGATAATTATATCAGCGCTTTTTTTGTTGGCTTATTTTTCCGATCATAATTCTATGCTTTAAAAGAGAATCCCAAACTCTATCTCTTAAATTCCCTCACTTAAATGGATTTGGAGTATATATAAAGGCTTGGAAAAGATTTCTGGCTAAGAGCGTGGGCTGATGATGGTGTTTGAAAGGGAAGAAAATCAGACCAGAAGTCAGAAGCGAAAGATTGGAGAGCAAGAAAGATCAAGAGTTGGAAGAGAAGATAGGCAATGTTGTTATAATCTGATGTTAACCGTTACTTACATCGATTAAATATATGTGGGTTACTTGGGCTAGCTCACTAAAGCCCTTAGCAACAATGCAACAACAGGCCCATAAATCTGTTGGACCGAAATATGTAATATAAGTGAGCTAATACAAAGAAGTGGACTAGTACAAATAGCGAAGAATCAAAGGTAGTACATGTTTGGCCTGTAACATGGGACGGGAAACACTCTATTTTTCGGCCAACATACCGAAAGTTAGCGTGATTGGCACTTGACCCACTGGAAAACTTCTTTCTACTGGCATCGATTATAGATTCCGCCTCGGTCAGAGAAAACGGCAAAATATCAAAATTTGTAAGCGTCTTAGCATTTTTCCACCTGAAAGCAGGGGCCTTTAGTCATCTCTACTTTATGTTTCGATTGCTTTAATATTTGGGAAGTGTACAAGCCCTGGGTACGGGTGATAGAATTCTCTCTTTTCATTGAGAATTTTGGGAATACTGAATATAAACATTGCTCTTCTTGTGACATGGCAGAGGAATTAACTTCTGTACATTTTGTTGTTGCTTAGCTATCTTCAATTTTACTTCCATACTTCTATTATATTCGTTAACATTTTTCGAACTACCATGACAGATTAACATGGTTGATTATGACTCTGATGGCTATGAACCTTCTCCTCAATTGAAAGTTAGAGATATACTATCTGAAGATGATAAGGATAAATTTTTCTTCTTTTTAAAACACAACAATGGAAAAGGCCGTCTCGCTCCTTATATTGTACATTCCATCTTTGCCGCGGGTGCAGTAAAGTGTGCCAAAGCCTTACTTGAAGAAGAAACTGCTTATACATTTGATATTTGTGGTAGTCTCTTTGATCATGTTGAAGATTATACCCCACTGCATTCCTCAAGTTCTAGGGGTAACATAGAAATGGTGCGCTTACTTCTCCACCATGGAGCTCAACCCAACGTCAGAGTCACTTCCTTTCACCCGTGCCATCAGCTTCACAAACTCATCCACAACAAGCTTCCTCTCAACCTCGCACTTCAACAGCTTAAGTATTAGTTTGAATTTGTTTCCCCTTCATGCTTATGCTCATTTTCTTATCACAAGGACACTAGTTTCATACACATTTCTATGTTTTTGCAGTAATGTGTCCCATCGTATGTGTGGGTCTGATTGGAATCCTGGTGCACATATCTTCAGTGTGGTTATCATACTCTGTCTACCAAAAATGGTTTGTTCTGCCTCTTTTTAAATTGATTATATTGCATAATCGTCTAGATATTTTGTAACATATCTAACTAAATTTGTGTTATCTACTGTTAAGGTATTATTTTTCCAGGTTTCTTAAACTTTTTTTTTGGTGCGCTTCACAGAGAAATAGACTCAAGGTTCTTCGTTTGCTTGTTGAGAGGACAGAGGAAGTTGAGAAAGAAATCTCCCACTATGTGGTTGAAGGAAAAATTGTTGAGCTAGCCGCTTTACTTTTAGTCGCTCCTGAGAAGGTTATGTCACCTTCTGTGTTTGAAAACTTAGGTTGTACCGAACTGGAAGGAAGCTTGACTTTTGGCAACTTGCTCATGCAAGAGATCATGACAGCGAAAGATCTCAAATTGAGTTCTGTGGCCAGTGGAAACCATAAGTTGGCTAGAAAGTGTGAGCAGCAGCTGGCTTCCTTGATGCCTATGTTTCAACTGCTTGGAATATTTGAAAGCGTCGGTGATAGAATCCAAACATATCTCCAAGAGGAGCCACAGAAGGTGTGCAGTTAAAAAAAATTTATGCCATTGGCTTCGTATTTTATACAGATGTTGATGTTACCTAATTGGCCTATTTTTTCTCTATAATCTTCTATGTTTTATGTATTTATGGCAGTTCATGCTTAAAAATATAATCACAGTCTATTTTCATTTAATGTAACCACATTTTTTTTTTTGAAATGTGGTTTATGCTCAATGAAGCATTGGCCATATATTTGTACTAGTTGACTGAACTTATCATGGTTTGTGTTCTAGTCCCATTTTCTTCTACAGGAATTCGAGCAGAATGTAGCCACAGAAGTTGCATCTATTTTACTTGACGCAGGGTTTCCTATAAAAGAAGAAGATTACAATTTAAGCATGTTTCAGTGGTATGACAGGCAATTTGTTTTTGTGGCATTACTTTTGGTTCTCTTTCCTCTTGTTGCTGCAGAAATAGAAGTTGGCATGGTTGCCACTCTTGTGAACCTAAATTCAACTTATTGAATGAGTAACTGATACGTTTCTTCCTTGTCTTCGTTGCTTTGGTGACGATTTGGGGCGACTATTTATCATGTTGTTGAAAAAGGTGGTTCCATATGGCCGATCTTGGTAATTTTTCACACCTCTTATCAAATATATTTTGATTGATATCAGCATGGGAGTGTAGATTAAATGAGGTACAAGTCTAGAAGAATGTTAATGTTAGGTTTGCTGTGGTTAGGAAATATAAAAGGCCACATGTAAATCACATGAGCACCTGCTGTAGATAGAATAAAATAGCTGACATTAAGGTCCATATCAAAATTAATCAATTTACTAAGGTTTTAACGTGCTTCTGGGTCATGGAAGATCTGTAGGCTAACTTGCTTTTATACTAGTAACATGTATTTAAGTCTCTGTTGACAAATATCTGTACAATACCATATGAATCCAGAATGCCTGTTTATGGAGTCTTGTGAAAGGGTTGCTAGAGGGATGAAAATACCAGCAATAAGGTGGGGAAAGCGAAAATTTGCGAAATTGCGAGTAAGGCAGTTTATCTGTTATTGCACTTGTCTTTTTTTGTTTCTTCTCTCATAAAAGAATATATTGTATACATGGAATAATTTTTAAGATTGCACTAATATTTGTAAATAGAATTTGCTATAGATTGAGCTGGAAATTTAAAATATTTTGGCTACAGACATTTTTCATGTTCAAAATTCGTTCCTTATTTGTTTAAAACGCACTGCATTATGCTAGTGGACAATGCTCATGATGTTTTTTTGACCCGATTGCATGTTTTGATTTCAAATTGACTAACTTGCTTATTCTTATTTAAACCAAAGGCCTTGATGAATTTATTTTCCTTTTCAGCAAGTGACACTTGCCCCAGGTTTTAAGCATACCAGTCAAAATCCTGCGGCACAATCTTTTAGTCGTTCTCTTTCTTCAATGGCTGTACATGATCCGAGTTGTAATCAAGACAAGCAGCAATCATTAATTGTTGAACTTGAAAAACTACGGTAAAATTTAAATTTCATCTTCTTTGATTTGCAGGGGCCATTTGAGATTATCTAACCTTGGTGCTCCAAACTCTTCTTTCTTCTAGGTTTTCTTTATTCTAGTTTCAGTTTGCTTGGTAACTTTGGTGTTGCTAATTTGATGCAGAAAGCATGAATATCTAAATGATTGGAGGCCAAGAAAATCCATTTTCAAGTTAATTTATATATTATGCCTGCCGGAATTGGTTTGTCTTTCTTGAAACTTCTTCATGTTTGTTATGCATGAGTTAAAAAGACTGTTTCTGAATTTGCTTGCTTTTGTTCTCTTATAATTAATAGCAGGGAGGATTATTGAAGTGTATTAGATTGCTTGCACTTGAAAGAGAAGACATTGAGGAATTCTGTTGCCTTTGTGTGGAGGAAGGGAAACTTGTTGAACTGGCTGTTCTGTTGATGGTGTCTCATGAAAGGTTGATGGGGAAAACAACGCATAGAGAAGGTGCTTTGCATTCAGACAATAGCATGGAACTTCATAAATGTTTAATGCGTGAGATGTCTTCCGCAATTTATGAGGAGACTATGTCATTAGCTACATTTCGAAGTAGTAATTTGGTGAAGAGTTGCAAGGCTAGGATCAAACTAATGTGCTCTGCACGACTGCTGCTTGAAGTGTTTGAAAGGGCTGGTTATTGTATTGAGCTGTATCTTCGATCGGATATGTATCTTGTATGCTAAACTTTTCCTTCTCACTTTTTGCTTTGCTGTTGGGTATTGGATTTTTTTAATGCGTTTGGTTATTGCCTGAAGTACTTGGGGCATACCTTTGCTGTTAGTACTTGGAAATTTTGCAGTTGCAAATAGCCAAGTTGTAGTTGGCTCGACTTTTAAAATTTAGCCAAAACAAGTATGTTGATAGTATTGTTTATTCTTTTAGGAGAGAACTTCAAATGCGGAAGTCGCTAAAGATGTGGCTTACTTGCTCGAGAAAAAAGGTTTTCTTTTGAGGCGACAAGACTCAAATTTGAGTGATATAAAATGGTATTTTGCATCTCATCGTGGCTGATTTGGCTTGGTTTCTCAATCTACTTGGTTGCTTATGTTTAAAGAAGTTTCTTAATATATTGGAAACTACTTCTTGCTCATATTTTTTTTATTTTTTTCTGCATGCTATGGCTGCAATCACTCAAGTTTCTCAGCCAAACTGGAATTGGAACCTAAACGAGCAGGTTTGTTGTCATTTGTTTACCTTAAAATAAGGGAAGGATGAAAATTTCAATCTTGGTTCCCTTTCTATTGTGCTTGTGTGTGGGATACAGTTGATGGTTATGTTTTCTGAACATCGTTGGCTAAACATGTTTTTTTCTGCTACTTGTTCCCAGAAAAGCTTGGTGAGCTCAGTAAGAGGTTTCCAGTTATGGATGTTGCCATGCGGTTGTGCTCTCCAGCCCATGTGTTTTCCCTTGCAGAGGTGAGATATTTAAGCCTTGTAAACTTATTATCGCTGATAAGATTTTCCTAGCCACTGCTATGATTACAAATGGTTGGTTATTTTCCAAACTGTTTGGATGTGTAGACTGACCTTCATCGTACAATCTTGGTGCCGTAGAAAAAAAATATTACTGGTATGCTAAGCGGACACCAAGGGACATTCCCCATATTTGGCTCAGCAGCTCGCTCCTTTCACACTTGTTGTATCCCGAACAGCAGTTTTGGTTTCATGACTTCTGTGCCAACTGGTAATCAAACTATGAAAATGGTAAAGCCATCGATGGGGAATTTCCTATCGGGTGAGCAATTGACAATGTTTGCACTTGCTTTCAAGAGGGGCATAAAACGCATATGACTTGCCTTTTTTTCTCCCAATGTATGAAGGTATGAGAATCTACCGATACTAGATATATGCTTTATTTTCTAAGAATAATGCGTGCTTGCCATATTCAAACGTCGTTTGGTTTATAGTTTGCAATTTTGCATGATAATAGTGATTCTTTGCAGTTTTCCACTTGGCTGCTTAATTTGTCTTTGAGTAAAGGAACTTGTTTTGAAACATTCTTTTTCGAAAATTTATTAATGCTTGTTAAGTCTTATTGGTGCATTGGATAGGCTAGCATTGATGATGGGTTGGTGCTAATACTGATGAGTATGTTTTTTGGTGCATTTCCAGCTGCTGCTGAAGTTTCCTACTACTAAATAGATGACTGAAAACTGCATGGTGCAGTTGAAAGACTGTTTTGTGTAGCGTAAGGGGATACTATTTTGTTCCCAAGTTGGATTTAGAACGTCGACTTATGCTTACCATGTAATGAGATAGGTTGTGCCAAATTATGTTTTGTCTATGTATGAGTACTGAAGTCTTTCACTTGAAAGAATGTGAAAGATCTAAAGTTTTAATATAATCTAACTAAAATTAATTCTGCTGTTCCTAGCCTACGGCACTAAATAAATGTCTCCGTGCATCTCTCAGTTTCAAGATGACCAACTTAATTATCTTCAATGAATCATCATGTTCTGAGTTGTTTTTGTTCCTTTAAACTCACATATCCGTAGCCTCCGGCTCCCGGCAACATGGCAAGAAATTCGGTCTCCGCACTAAGGCCCAATGTGAAAAATTCTAGCTTTGTTACAATGGTATCTCCCAATCTCTCATCAGATGGTTAGGAACTAGGAATTGATTAAATTTCAGGGTATAAGTTTGCAGTTCTCATTTTATGGGCTTCGCTTTCCAGTTTCTTTTTCTTGAAACAAAAGCCCAAGCTAAGCCCACAGGCCGTAGGCAAAGGCAAAGTTGTGTGTCTAAGACCGACACTGTAACTGGAAGAGTTCCAGTTCCCCAGTGAAGCGTTCTAGTTATTATTATAGTAATAATAATAACAAATACAAATAACAAATTAGGAAACATAATTTTTTTTTTTTTAGAGAATAATTAGGAAACATAATTAATTTCTTATCGTAGTGTAGATAGAAAAATAATAAGGTTTTAGCCTTAGGCCCTTAGCCTTAGGAGTGTAAATGGTTCGGTTCGGTTCGGATATTAAGGTTTTAATACCCTAACGTTTTGGTTCGGTTCGGTTCGGATTTTTTTGCGGGTTTTCGGGTAGTTGAAATCCATTAAATTTTGAACTTTTTTCTTTTATAAAAACTCAAATAAGATTATAAAAATTTTGGATCTTTTAATTTTAGGCTAATAAAATAAAGTATTTTTTAAAATTTTAGCTTATTCGGTTCATTCGGGTTCCATTCGGTTCATTCGGTTTTTATATGAACATTCCAAAACCCTAATCTAGTTACCGATTCGGTTCGATTATCGGTTTTTTCGGGTTGCTTGAACAGCCCTACTTAGCCTGGGTGTAATGGATACCCGAGCTGCTCTCATACCATTAATTAATAAACATTTTATTTTTGTTCATTTTTTTGGTGAAAACATTTTATTTTTGTTCAGTACCATATGACTCCAGATTGCCTGCTTTCTGAGTCTTGCAAAGAGGATGCGGGAACGATGAAACACCACACCAGCAATAAAGCGGGGAAAACCAGAAAGTCTAAAGGTGGGGAGTAAGGCAGTTTCTGTTCTTTCACTTTTCATTTCTAGGTTCTCTTCTCAGAAGGCAATGTAGATTGTACAACAATATTTGGAATAATTTTTAAGATTGCGGTAAAATTTGTTTGAACAACAATATTATACTTTGTTCCGCATACTTACCTTTTAGTGCTTGAAGTAGTTTATGGTAGGAAATGGTCAAATTTTCTTTTATGTGATTTTAATTTCTGAATTTGACCAAAGTACGTGTTAAGTTGATGGTCTTGTTGATCTTTTATAGGATAATGACTACGAATGTGCAAGTTGCAGAAGATATGAAATTCTTTCTCATGAGAGAGAAGGTATTGTTTCGAGGCGTGAAGGCCGAAATTTGAGTGATATTAAATAGTTTTTTGCATCAGACCCTTCCTGATTCTCTTTGGTTTTTCAATGCACTTGATTGTTTCTGTTTAAAGAAGTTGCTTAATACTTTGGGAACTAATTTTTGTTCTCTGTGTGTGTGTGTGTGTTCTTGTCTGGTGTTACTGCAATCACTCAATTTTTCCAACTAAACTGGAAGTGAAACCTAAACAAGCATGTAACTACTCATTTCTATACGTGCAAAAATGAAAGGCATGAAAACCTTTGTTCTTGGTGGCTCCCTTTCTTGTTCATGTGTACTGTGTTTTGGGGACAGGAGTGTGGATGTTTGTGTGATTTGCAAAATGTTGACAAAACACGTTGGCCTGTGCTGCTTGTCCCTAGAAATGCTTACTAAGCTCGATAAAAGGTTTCGAGTAAGAGACATGCCATTGTGCTCCGAAGTTCATAAGTTTTCCCTTACACAGGTAAGATATTAAAACCTTTTAAACTTCCTCTATCTTAATCACTTAGAACATTTTTCTATCAACTGCTATGATTACAAATGGTTGGATCATTGGGAAATTTCCCTAACTTCATGGATGTTTAGACTGATCTGATATCTTTCAATATTTATCAAAAGAAAAAACATGTTAGTGGTATGCCAAGTGGACAGCAAACGAAATTCCCAGTATTTGGCTTAGCAGCTTGCTCACTTCACACTAGGATCCCAGACAGCAGCTTTGGTTTCATGACTTCACACATGAAAATCTTTAATACTTTTGTCTAGTTTATTTGGCTTTTCGGTATGCTCTGTTTATAGTAAGTTTATGTTGGCTATAGAGGTGGTTTTAGCAGCCTCCAAAATCATGATAAGGTCAAAACCGTCTTTCTACAACCACCTCAATTGTCCAGCTCCTCACTGTGAAAACTCTAGTGCTCCGGAGGATGCTCAGATGAGAGATGGACCTTCTGCCATGACAACTGTGCGAGAGGCAGATCCAAAGAAGTTATTTATGCTTAGAGGCTGACAAAAACCAAAGAAATTTGTCTGGAGAGACATTTATAAGATTGACTCTATAATTCTTATACCGTCATAACAAATGAGACATTAGTTTCTTTTGTGTGTCTTATAGTGGAATTATATTCCTGTTGTGTTTCTTTCTGATATATATTAGCCATTAACTGATTGTAATTGTCATAGATCAGATCTCTTAATTTTGAAGACAATAAAGGAGACTGTTGAAATGAGGAATGGTGTCAGTTGCAGTGCTACAATTTATGCTAATGCTGTAATGCATGCTGAAACAACCGTGTATACATTCCTGAGGGACAATCTGATAAAACATTTCTCCTGCTGTATTTCTACTTTTACCCTTTTGGACTAATATATATACTGTATATACTCACTATTACATCTGTGATTATCAGGATGGGCTGAGTAGAGCAACAAATTGGGCCAAGTTCAGTGCAACAGCTTGTATTGGTTTTAGTCATAGGGGACATTTGCAGTAGGGGAGGCCTCTGATGGATACTTATTTCCCACAAGGTGGGGCTGCTGGTGGTGGGAGTCCATACTCTGAAGGTGGGCGCTGAATGCCTTAGCTCTCATTCATGCCAACCATGGCGAGGGCATTAAGCAATTTTTTCGTGATAGCCTATGCAGCATTAATGTTGTGTATGTGATTCTCTTGGCCTATTATATTGTCTCTCGTTTCCCTACCTATTGGCCTTCAAGCAAAGAGATGCAAAAGTGCTGAGTGGCCATTTTTCAGACTAAACAGCATTACCTTGAAGTATATGTAATATTCATATTTTATGCAGGTTATCCAATGTGATACGTGCTTAGAACTCTTGGTTTGGCAGCTCTTGGAACTGCTGATCAAGAAATCTGTGATGACATCAAAAGTGTGCTTTTTGAGAGTGTTCTGGCTGGCATCAGTATGGGTTTGCTTATGGCTAGAACTGCAAGAGAGATGCTTCCTTATGCACATAAGATACAAATTCAGGAAATTATCAGGTAAATTTGGAACTTTTTTGGTGATCTTGTATTTTCCCAAGTTCTATCCTCTTAGTGGTCTTTAGTCATTCCTGTTGTTCCTATATGATTGTAGAGGTTGAGCATTGGGGATAGCTTTTACAATTAATGGAAAGGATGAAGAAGCAAATACATTAATTGAGCAGATGACTCGTATATTTGGTTATGGTCGTACGCAGGCATTAGCATTGGCCTACAGGGGCACTGCAAAGGACTGGGCCATTCGTTAACTGCATCACTTTGCTTTATCAGATGTGAGTGATGATGTTAGTAGAACTGCTGTTTTAGCACAGGGGATTGTCCTTTACTTTGGAGCCAGAGCAGGTAGATGCTTTTTCCTTCATCTTGGGTTTTGGGTTGTGTTCAATGTAAATGATTGTTGCACCTTTCCTCCCATGTTTTTTAATGTGT
This sequence comes from Microcos paniculata, assembly GCA_030664755.1. Taxonomy (NCBI): domain Eukaryota; kingdom Viridiplantae; phylum Streptophyta; class Magnoliopsida; order Malvales; family Malvaceae; genus Microcos; species Microcos paniculata. Next base: position 5,596,946 of record CP131462.1, on the reverse strand, counting down.
AATGTACGTTTGGGGTCTTGGTCATTTGGCTATGGATTTATGTAGTTCTAAGTGGTCTACATCCTAAACCTCTTCAATTGTCTCCTTACTATCTGAATCTTACGACCCACATGTTCGATATGATGCGAACTGTGGCACTTGCACTGGGCATTTCATCTGCTGGGACAGGATCCAGTGAGTCCATGTGATGTCATTACTAGAACCTCTAAAATCTGATGATTTTGTTCGTCAAGATGCCCTCACCGTGATGGCGATGGTCATGGTCCAGATCAATGAAGCCGCTGATTCTCACGTGGAATATCTAGGTGTAATATATATCATATGCTGACCTTGATCTCGGTGACAATTAAACAAATTAATACTTGATAAAGATGAAAACACAATGAGCAAGATGGGAGCAATCTTGGCCTCTGGGATCCTTGATGCTGGTAGGAGGATGTGACTATAAGATTGCTTCCAAGACAAAGCATGACAAAGTTACTGCAGTTGTCGGTCTTGCCCTTTTTAGCCAGTTTTGGTATTGGTATCCCCTCATCTATTTCGCAAGGTTGTTCTTTTCAGCCACAGATTTAATTGGACTGAACTACAAGCTAGTTCCAAAACTTGAGTTCTTATCACATACAAGACCTTCACTTTTTTGAGTATCCAGAACCAAGAATGGGAGCCTACCACTACATCTGCCGTTAAACTTCCAACCGCTGTCTTGTAAGCTTCAGCAAAGGCTAAAGCAAGGGCTAAAACAGAAGCAGAACAAAAGGCAAGTGCTGAGAAATTATTTGGCGCACAGTCGTCTTCTGCAGGGACCGCTACTGGAAAAGGGAAAGTATGTTAATTAAAATTGACTAAGCAAGAACAAGAAATAAGAATAGGAGAAATTGAGAATTAAAGGAACAAGAGAAAGAGAGAGAGAGAGATGGAAATGGAAATAAGATTGAAGGAATTGTAAGTATCATTAGGGAGAATGAATCCCAATTTATAGGCATCAAATAGTAGGCTATACAAGTTGGCAATTTGCACATATTAACCCCATTATTATCATCATAATAATCATAATTTGGACAATTTGTACAACTTGCATTTGTCCACTTTCATAACCTAATTTGCATAATTTGCATTTGTCCACTTTCATAATAATTTGCACAACTTGCATTTGTCCACTTTCATAATACTCCCCCTTGGACAAATGCTACTATTAAAATTGGACGTGTACTGCCTCGTTAAAAACCTTAAGTCGGAAAAACCCAGTGGGAACAAAAACCGAACATAAGGGAAAAAGAGTACAATACAATTAAGTCCGTCTAATATGTCTTCAGGACAATATGTGCTTGTCTTCAAGACAATATAAGTGGGCCTACTTCAGTGTCCTGATTGGACGTGCTATTACTGCCTCATTAAAAACCTTAAGCCGGAAAAACCCAGTGGGACAAAAAACCGGACAGAAGGAAAAAAGAGTACAGTGCACTTATGTCCATAATCGCTCCCCCTGAGATAAAATAAACTGCTACTTCTGGAGCATCTAAACATTTCCACTTCTGGGGAAATCAATCTTGCATTTTACTGACTCGCCGCATACCAATGCCATAAACTAATTTCTCAAATGTTGATGTTGGCAAAGATTTGGTAAATAAATTTGCAAGATTATCGACGGAGCGAATCTGTTTAACATCAACTTGTCGACTTTCCTGGAGTTCATGAGTATAGAAAAATTTCGGCGAGATGTGCTTGGTCCTATCACCTTTAATATATCCTCCCCTGACTTATGCAACACAAGCAGCATTATCCTCATAAATTATAGTGGGAGAATCTATCACCGGTTTGAATCCACTAGCATTGTGAATATGTGATATCATAGATCTTAACCAAACACACTCTCTTCCGGCCTCATAGAGGGAAATAATTTCAGAGTGGTTGGAAGATGTAGCAACTAGTGTTTGCTTAGTGGAACGCCAAGAAATGGCTGTATCATTATAGCAAAATAGATAACCGGTTTGGGAGCGAGCTCTGTGCGGATCAGATTTATATCCTGCATCAGCATAACCTACTAAACCAGAGTTAGTAGTATTCTTAGAATAGAATAACCCCAAATCAATGGTTCCTCGGAGATAACGGAAGATATGTTTAATCCCATTCCAATGTCTCCGGGTTGGCTCAGAACTGAAACGTGCCAACAAATTTACCGCAAAAGCGATATCTGGTCTCGTGCACTGTGCCAAGTACATCAAAGCCCCGATTGCATTGAGGTATGGTACTTCAGAACCAAGTATATCCTCACCAGATTCTTTAGGACGAAACGGGTCCTTTTGGGGGTCAAGAGTCCTTACAACCATAGGGGTACTCAATGGGTGAGCCTTGTCCATGTTAAAACGTCTAAGCAATCTTTCAGTGTATGCTGACTGATGGACAAGTATTCCATTCTTATTGTGCTCAAGCTCTAGACCAAGGCATAGTTTGGTTTTACCCAAATCTTTAACCTCAAACTCCTTTTTCAAATATTCAGCAGTTTCAGATAACTCTTCAGGAGTCCCAATTAAATTCATGTCGTCGACATAAACTGCTATAATAGCAAATCCGGTTTCAGATCTTTTAATAAACACGCATGGGCAGATGGGATCATTTATGTACCCTTCCTTAGTCAGGTATTCACTTAAACGTTGGTACCACATGCGGCCGGATTGCTTTAACCCATATAAAGATCTTTGCAACTTTATTGAGAATAAGTTGCGGGGAGTGCATGCTTCAGGCATTTTGAAACCTTCGGGAATTTTCATATAGATATTGGAATCTAATGAACCATATAAGTATGCCGTCACAACGTCCATAAGACGCATTTCAAAATTTTCTTGGGTAACCCAACTTATAAGGAAACGAAAGGTAACTATATCCACTACTGGTGAATATGTTTCATCATAATCTATCCCAGGCCTCTGCGAGAAACCTTGGGCTACGAGTCGGGCTTTATACCTCACGATCTCGTTTCTCTCATTTCGTTTCCGGACAAAGACCCATTTGTATCCAACAGGTTTTACATTGTCGGGGGTTTTAGTAATAGGCCCAAAAACATTACGTTTGGCAAGGGAAGTCAATTCAGCTTGGATTGCTTCCTCCCATTTAGGCCAATCTTGCCTATGACGGCATTCGGTTATGGACCGAGGTTCATAATCATCATTCATAATCTCATGAGCAACTGAGAGAGCAAATGCATCATCGATGATTATCTCATTTCGATCCCATATCTCATTACAATAACTGATGGAAATTTCAGTATTCCCAAGATTGGTGATCTTTTCATGGGTTTGTACCACTTCAGGGGCAATATGCTCATGAACTTGTGCCACTTCAGGGGCAATATGCTCTCTTTGAATATTATGTTGTGCCACTTCAGGAGCAATTTGGTTTCCTCGAGAAAGATTAATAAGCTCATCTGGAGCAGATTCTAAATTCCTCCCCCTTCTTTTTCGAGGAACAGTGTCTTTTGATCCCATCGGTCTACCACGCTTCAGGCGCGGGCCATTTAGATCCATTTCGGGTGGTTCTACAGGAACATCAATCCTAGCTGGAACATTCGCAGCTGGGATGTGAGACTTTGTAACTTTAGCAGTCTCATTAAATGCATCAGGCATTTGATTTGCAATAGCTTGTAAATGAATCAATCGTTGCACCTCATTTTCACATTCAGGTGTTCTTGGGTCTAAATGAGACAAACTTTTCTCATTCCATGAGAAAATCTCGACATTTTTCTGTTTTCCATTTGTGGAAGCTTTTGGTATCCCAAGTGATGGGAATACTGTCTCATCAAAATGACAATCCGCAAATCTAGCGGTAAATAAATCACCCGTCAATGGTTCAAGGAACCGAATAATGGACGGTGAATCAAACCCAACATAAATGCCCAAACGGCGCTGAGGACCCATTTTGGTCCTTTGCGGTGGTGCTACAGGCACTTGTACCGCGCAACCAAAGATGCGAAGATATGAAATGTCTGGCTCTTGGCCCAAGACTAACTGAAGAGGGGAATATAAATGAGAAGTAGTGGGGCGCAATCTAATTAAAGATACAGCATGTAAAACAGCATGACCCCACGCTAAGGATGAGAGCTTTGTCCTCATCAATAAAGTTCGAGCAATAATCTGAATGCGCTTAATCATGGATTCTGCTAATCCATTTTGAGTATGAACATGTGGGACAGGATGTTCAACTTCAATTCCTAATGAAGCGCAATAAGCATCAAAACTCTTTGATGTGAACTCACCAGCATTATCCATTCTTATGCTTTTAATTTGATAATCTGGGAAATGAGCTCGAAGCTTTATTATCTGTCCAAGCAAACGTGCAAAGGCGACGTTGCGCGTTGATAATAGGCAAACATGGGACCATCTGCAGGATGCATCCACTAGTACCATGAAATATCTAAATGGTCCACTTGCAGGCTGAATCGGCCCACAGATATCACCCTGGATTCTCTGCAAGAATGAAGGGGATTCATAATCAACCTTTGTCATGAAAGGTTTAGTAATGAGCTTTCCTTGTGAACAAGATTCACAAATGTAATCTTTGGATAACAACACCTTTGTATCTTTTAAAGGGTGTCCACGAGTATTTTTAAGGATTCTTCGCATCATTGTAGCTCCTGGATGACCAAGGCGATCATGCCAAAGTCCGAACACATCAGGGTTCACTAGTTTCCAGGGCATCGTAGCATATGATTTTATAGCTCGTATTGGGACATAATATAATCCCATACTAGAAGCTTCCAGCTTCTCATGGATGGTCTTCTGGCCCATCTTGTAGGAAGTGATGCAAAGAAATTCCTTATTTTGATCATTAATTGTTTCTAGATGGTACCCATTACGGCGTACATCTTTGTAGCTAAGTAGATTTCTTTTTGATCTACCGTTCAACAATGCATCTTCAAGATACAATGTTGTGCCATTTGGCAAAATAACTGTGGCAGTCCCATAGCCATCTATAATATTAACAGGACCAGATATTGTCTGAACATTTGCCTTGCGCAATGTCACATTTGAGAAAAAGTGTTTGCCACAAAGTATAGTATGCGTTGTAGCACTATCAAGCAAACATATATCTTCCTTTTTCTCAATGTGTCCCATTTGCATTTATCTTGACAACTTCAGGTGTCAAGTTCCATAAAATTTAACAAATTAATAATATGATGCAAAATATAAACCAACAAATATGGAATAAAACTCATGATTTTATTGACGACCATATTTATTTAATATCTTCCTTGGTAACATAATTATCCAAGGGTATGGCAAAACATAGATGACAACCCTCAGGATCTATTTCTGAGGACTTGTTATTTTCATCAACATTATATAAAGAAATCAGAAACCTCAAAAGGTTTTTCATTGCCAAGAATATGACAGTTTTCATTGACCAAAACCTTATTGATTTCAGCATCAGTCTCAGTTAGGTCAATGGCATGGGTCTCAACATGCTTGCTTTTCTCCTTCTGGGATGCTTGGTATAGATCAACCAAATGTTTGGCCGTACGACAGGTACGTGACCAATGACCACTCATTCCACAACGATGACAGGTACTATCATCATGCTTCTTCATGGGCTTTTTACCTTTAGGGTTGTGTAGGGAGTTATTTATATTACGGTTAAATCTCCCACCACCCTTACGGAAAAAATTCCCATGCCTGCGCTCACGGCCTCTAGGGCGGCCAACATTCTTACTTGAGCCGGCATTTGCTTCAGGAAATGCCTTAGAGCCAGCAGGTCTTAAATCATGATTTTTAAGCAGCAACTCATTTGTTTGTTCTGCAGTCAACAGGACTGAGATCAATTCAGAATATGTTTTAAACTGGCGCTGCCGGTATTGCTGTTGCAATACAATATTCGAAGCATGAAAGGTGGAGAATGTTTTCTCTAAAAGCTCAACCTCAGTAAGCTTAACACCACAAAGTTCAAGCCGTGACACAATATCATACAAAGCCGAATTATAATCGGACACGGACTTGAAATCCTGCAACCTCAGATGTTGCCAATCATAGTGTGCTTGAGGGAGGATGACAGTTTTGGTGTGATCATACCGCTCTTTCAATCTTGTCCACAAGATCAAGGGATCTCGGACAGATAGATATTGAACTTTTAGGCTATCACTTAGATGCCGACGGATAAAAATCAAAGCATTTGCCTTATCTTTATCATTAGCATTTCCATTTTCACCAATGGTAGCTGCAAGACCTTGGCCTTGGAGATGCAGTTCAATATCGAGACACCATGACAAGTAGTTATTGCCACTTACATCCAAAATTTGGAATTTGGGCTTTTCAATATTTGCCATAATTCTGAAAAGAATGGTCTCAATTAGTTTGACAACTTCTGGTGTCAAAAATGTTTAGAAGGAAATTTTTACACAATGAAAATTAAAATTATCTTATGTATAGAAAATAAATTTTGTATGGAATCAAACCTTCAGAACTTACCAAACTTCAAACTTGCTTTACTTTAGATTGATCGTGCTGATAACGTGTTGTGAAAAGTATGTTAATTAAAATTGACTAAGCAAGAACAAGAAATAAGAATAGGAGAAATTGAGAATTAAAGGAACAAGAGAAAGAGAGAGAGAGAGATGGAAATGGAAATAAGATTGAAGGAATTGTAAGTATCATTAGGGAGAATGAATCCCAATTTATAGGCATCAAATAGTAGGCTATACAAGTTGGCAATTTGCACATATTAACCCCATTATTATCATCATAATAATCATAATTTGGACAATTTGTACAACTTGCATTTGTCCACTTTCATAACCTAATTTGCATAATTTGCATTTGTCCACTTTCATAATAATTTGCACAACTTGCATTTGTCCACTTTCATAATACATCCTTCATTTTGATGAGTGTTTGATTTTTTGTCTTCAACATGGAGGAATATGGTGCCTTGAAGGGGAGATGAGTTGAACTGGAGTGAGACAGTTTCTACTGCTGTCATGGTGTCGGAGGCATCTAAAGATTTCTAAGGTGCTGTGCTGTTGTGGTCCCTTGTCACGTGTGGTTGATCTGAGAACTTTTACGTATTTAGTTATAAAATTTATGTTTGAAGTTAAAAAGTGAACGGCAAAGTTTGGACCTACATTGTGCCTGCTTGAGTTTGTATCTGCCCGTAAACCGAGATAATGTTTTGCTGGATTCTGGAATAGAACTGGTCCAATAGATCCTTAGACGCAGCGTCACATTTTTTGTTTACATTATAGCTCCAAAAGAAAAAAAAATAATAAAAGAAGAAAAGAAACCCCTCTGAAGTGAAAAACTAGCTGTAGGAGAAAGTTGGCTACCTCAACTTAGGAGTAAGATTCTTAATCTCCATGAGATCTTATTTATATTTAAGTGTAATAATTATTTTCCTTTTCCTCATTTAATTCGATTGTGTCCCCATTATTTCTTTTAACTTTTATTGTGTCTTTTAGACTAGTATTCTATTTTGTACAGGTAAAAGTTATTAAACTCTATTATTATTTGAGCCCTGAGGTTAGCTTCAAAACCAATTATCCAAGAACAAGAATAGAGTTGCAATCGGCCAAAATTTATGTTTTCCTCTTTTGAATTTTTATGTTTCTAGACAAATTACTTAAATTACCCTTTAATTCTTTTTTGGAGCATATCATGAGTTAAAATTTATCACTGGTACAATGTGAACCCTTACTACCTTTTCTTTAAATTTGAATTGATGGTCGTCTCATCCCACTCTTAAGGATTATTATTATAATATTAATTAATAATAATGGTCCCATTTTTTGTTTTGTAAATTTAATGGTTCCGGTTTTGAGATATGCAAAAACCATTTAAAGATTTCGTATACATAAATTGTACAAAAAGATGAATTTGAAACATACTGAAAAGAATTTTGAGATAAAAATAAGATACTTTTTAGGCTGTAGAAGTAGAACATGAAATGTGGATGTATTAAAATGAAATTTTAAAAAGGTTGAAAGTTTAATTGTGTAATTTACCCTTCCGTTCAACAAACTTTTTTTTTAATACATTCAACCAGCCATTGATTTCGGAAAAATAAAAAAAAAAACCAACCATTTATTATTCTAAATAAACTTATCCAGTTATCCTTCACAAAATATTTGGAGTTTCACCAAAACAAATATACTAATATGATAATGTAAAAAGGTATTTTCTTTGTCCCTAATTAATTATAATTTTTTTAGTCAAGATATTTTAAATTTTGATCATTAATGATGAAAAAATTATATAAAATTAATTTTTATAAAAATAAATTTTAAAAAGTTTGAGATTTAAATTTGTTTAACTTTATTTTTAAAAAAGTTTATAATTTGTTATAATTAAAAATCAAATTTTATAGTATTTTGACTAAAAAAGGTAATTAATTAGAGATAGAGGGAATACTTACAAGTTTGAGTGAAAAAGGGCAAAAGATTTTGTCGTTGTTATACAAAATAGCACATGCAATAGCCATGTGAGGGAGACTGAATCGGAATTAGAAATAGGGTTGATGAACTGAAGTAGGAGTATGCACTAAACAACAACAACTTTTATGATGGGACCGTTGATCATTGTAGTGAGTGTGAATAAATGAGTCTGTTTGGCAATAAAAGCCTCCCATTAAACGGTCCCACATGTTACGTAAAAGATGAAATGTTAAATCAGAGAATTTATTTAAATTTCAAAAAATATTGTACCACTGCTGTTATTATTGTTTACTTACTAGTTACTCCTATGTCAAAAAATCATTATTTAAATTTATTTAAAACCCAAAAGTAGAAGTACGCGAAATGGTAGTTGGAAAAAGTAAAAGCAAATTAATCAATAATAATAGTACTACTACTACTACTACTATTCGTAAGATATTTCCTGGTTTTTCAAATTTTTTAAAGGAAAAGTTTAAAGAAAGAAAAATGATAATATCCGTGCCTGTCAGTGGGCTCGGCTCGGTAGGGGAAAAAGTCACCAAGAAAAAAGGTGAAGATTCTAATGGCCAGTATTCGTCTTCGTCTTGCATGTTTTTTTTTAGCGTTTTACTATTACACTGTCATCATTTAAATTTTAAAACAAGGACGAGGATATCTTTATATTTTCATACTAATTTACTATACATAATCTACCGAAAACACGCGTTAGTATTTTGGACTTTGGAGGATGTCCAACCCTAATGTTATCCCATGCTCATTAAACTATATCTCTAACCTAAATTAAATTAAATCTCTTCTCTGTGAAGATGAAGGCGGTAGTGTAACCAAGGCGGCAGCCACCGCACAGCAAAGCATAGCCATGGTCAGACTGGCCTTTTGTGGTGGATTCATTCCCTCCTAGGGACAGCTTCGGCTTTACATGGCCTTACGAGCCTTTATCTTCTGTCCCTCCCCTCTTTCCTCATCCAATCACTTCCTTCTTTTTATCGTCTTTTTTTTTTGGTCGGCTTTTTATCATCCTTTCCTACGTACGTTCTCATATCGTTTTCTCCGTTTTGATCATGATATCTATATATGTATATATATATATATATATGTATTCTTAATGAGCACTTTTTTTTTTTTTTTTCTGTTTGTCTTGTTGAATCAGCTGACCCGACTTGGTTGCTCGGTTGTGCACCTTTCTGAGTCTAGTCTACAACTCTTCTCATTAAGAGTTGTGTTCATCCTTAAAATTCTTTAACCATTGAGCGGTTGAGCCAATCTATAAGGAAACTAATTTAATGCAAATATTTTTAAATTTCGACACATGGCAGTTCTATAATGTGAAAGTTATTATCTCATACTACTATAACTATATACTCCGTCCCAAAATATATGTTATTTTTAATTGTTTCATAAGATTAGTAAAAACAGTTTATTTTTTTTGGTTAAATTTTATGTATTTTTCACTTACTTTCCCATTTATCCTTTATTTAACTTTTTTGTCACTTATGGTCAAAGATAAAGGATAGAGGAGACATGCATTTAATGATAAGGGTAATTGTAGAAAATTACAATAATATTATATTGGTTTTTATAAAAATGACATATTTTTGAAAAAAAAAAACCTCAAAAGTAACATATATTTTGAAACAGATGGAGTATATATTTAAACTTAACTTTTTTCTCACAACCTTTATAAAAGAAGTTCACAAATAACACATTGATAGGTGTATTTTACACCTATATTTGGGACTATTTTAGAACACTTTTATGGGTTTTTAATTATGTTTTTAGTCCATATTTATTAATTTCTTCTCACTTTAGTTATTTGTTTGTTTTGTAGGAATTCTAATATATTTAAAGGATTTCTGATGGAATTGGAGCTTTACTAGAAGTCAAGGCCCATGCAAACATAAATTCAAGATAATTTCCAATTATAGGCCAGTTATCACTATTGAAGAATTAAAGTTCAAGCCCAAGTCCATTGTAATCTTTTAGGTTATTAGGGTTTAGTCATCTAGTATAAATACAATAATCATTATTCTTTTAAAGACTTTTTGCTAAAAAGGGGAGCTAGAAGCAAGTTTTGGAGTTTTCTTCTACCTTGTTCCTACACTCTTTCTTTATGCTTAATTCAATTGTTTTTAGTTTTTACCCAATTATGTGTAACTAAATCCCTAGTTAGGGTTAGGGATTAGCTTTTGTTGGATTATTTAATTATGAATGCATGATTTGATTATTACTTTGGTTGAATTTATTCTCTTTGATCTTAATTTTGAATTTGTGCCTGATCAACATAGATTCATTCTTAGGGATTGTATGAAGAACTGGGAGGTGAAGTATGATCCGCACACTAGGAGAATAAACATCGTAGAGTTAGAGATAGGGATATCCTAAACTAGGGTGATAACCAATAGATTATTTGTTCTTAATGAGTTTGATTAATTAGGTTATGCATCGGGAGATGATAATTACTTAATTGAATATACCTGTGTACCTTGGGAGAGGACATAGATACCTCAGAGTAATCGTTATTTCAACCATAATAATTAATCATGTTTAGTAATTGAATATCTACTTAAGTGAATCCCGAAGCCCTAACAATTCTCATAATTTGATTTTAATCCTTCTTTTATTCAGCTTAATTTTAGAATTTAGTCTTTAATTTGATTCATTTATTATCTTCCTCAATTAATTTTAAACCTGCTTAAACTAGAATTAGTTTAGATAACAAATTTTAATCTCAGTGGGAACGACCTTGAATACTCCTTTATCTGTGCTATATCGATTCTGTTCACTTGCAGATTTAGGCGATCACACATTTATAAAAGAAGTTCATAAATAACAATTTCGTTTGTGCCAAATGGCATGCCTTTGATCAATGCGATTGTGCCAAGTGAAAGTCTTTGATCTTCCAAAGATTGTACCAAGTGGCATGTCTAGATTTTCTTTTTCTAGACCAATGGTGTTGTAGACTATTCATATTTTTATAATAAAAATGAAATAAAATTAATTAAGGATTTAGAGGACTAAAGTATAAACATTGGATGCATCACTTTGAATCAATTAATTGGGCTCTAAGTCTCTCCCTTAATGGCTTTAAAACCACATTATTGAACTTTTCATCCTTGTGGTCCATTCCTTTTTGAAATTATGGCAGAATTGCAAGCTCTACGATATGTTTGTTTTTGGCTTGACAGGTAGGTTATCGACATGTTGAATGTGAAGTAGATGCAATGGCTTTGATCCAACTACCATCTCAAACAATTGTTGTTCATCTGCTGCAAGGAATCATTGAGGACAGAAAGCAGATCATGGGGAGGGAGTGGACATGTTAGGAAATTTTGGATATAGAAAGGAGAAATTAAACAAAAGGATTAAGAACAATGATTAGGGAAAGGCTTTGAGGTGTGAAAGCAATTTTCTTTAGTGTAATATTGCTTTATTATTAAAGCGAGTCATACCAGGATATAACAAAGCGTTCCTAAGAAACTTTAGGAAGAGAACAAATACTTTAATTGAAGAATAAAGTCCCTATTTATAACAAATAAAGAGATGTGATTTAAAGAAATAAATATTGTAAATAGTTATTTTGTAAGACAAACAACTATTCATCTTAATCCCAAAAATCACCTGGGAAAAATAAAATTTCTTCATTTTTGAATTAAAAAAAATTCTCTTACATGTGAAAGCCAAGGCCCAAGTGCCTCAAGTGTCTAAGTGTCCATCTTTGACTATTAAATATTATATCAAAATTAAGCTAACTAATAAGTCAAGTCCATATCACATGTGACATCTTAAGATACTTATTAAGTTAGATTGGTGTATATAAAGTGCTTTTATAACTTTCTACATACTCTATGTGTAACTTTTGTTTACTTTGTACAACAAACTATTCAACATGACATGTTGTTAAAACAAGCTTGTGATCTAGAAGGAGACTTTGAAACTCTAAATGATCCATATTTGGAATTATCTTCTTTATTATCTATAGAGGTCTCAGAGAACGTCCTTGCCTTGATTCTTTCCCACCCATGGTCTACATCAGTGCCTTTTTTTTGGTAAAAAAAGGGGTCAAATACCCAAAATTACATCAAAACGACTCTAGGTTGGGAGACACCCATGCAATCAGCCAAGAGAGTGAGACCAATTGCAGTAGGAGGCCTACTTAGAATAGTCAACCCCATGTTCTGACCATAGGTCCACAACTCCATTTAACAATCCAATCGGCTGCCATATTTTTCTTCCTAGGAATATAATTTATTTGCCAAGTCCAATTTTCATCAAGAAGCTTCCTTATCACAGAGATCAATGGATAATGGGGGTAGTTTATGACGACTCCCTACTTAATAGCTTGCATAGAATTCTTGGAATCCGATTCAATCTCTACATAATTCATGTTTAATTGTCTAGCATAACTAACACCATGAAAGATAACCCAGATTTCAGTCCAGTCAATGCTGCAGTCTCCATTCTTAAAGCAGAAACAACTTAACCAATTTCCAAGGTTAACTCTAAAGAGACCACCACCACCAGCTCTCTTCTTCACTTGGTCTCAGCTCCCATTGGTGTTTAATTTAATCCAGTTTGGTTGTGGCTTTTCCCAACTTAATTGAATGGTAATCTTCTCATGATCTTGTGTTGTATTATCCATTTCACGCCTCCACTCTGTCATAATTTTGCCTATTGTAGCAACTTTCACATCATCAGGGACTTTGGTGTTGGAGAAAACCCAGTCATTGCGCCACTTCCACTTCCAAATCCGCCAGCAAATATTAGCAAAAGGGTCCTATCAATTCCATTCTCCAAAGTAAGCATTTTTGCAGGATACTAAGTTTAAGTTAAACCATTCCTCAAGCAACAGGTTCCAATTGGTGTTAAATCTGCTGTCTATCATGAAAAAAATCCATAGTCCTCTGGCATTAGAGCAATCTCTTTTCGCATGGATGGTGGACTCTATCTCAGCCCCACAAAAATTGCAGCTGGCATCATCCTTCAGATTTCGTATTTTTCTGTTCTCATTACACAGAACTCTGTTGTTGGACACCAACCATATAAACATATGGACTTTGGGCTGAGCCTGGAGTTTCAAGATAGCCTTTCCAATCAATGCTTTGATTATACCTTTTTGTGATTAAAATAATTTACAATTAGATATGGCCTACTTGTAGGCCGGGCTTAGCTTAAGAAGTAATGAAGTATGTAGCCGTGCTTGAAGTAATTATTGGGCTGGCCAGCTTTTGTTTGGTTTATTGTAACTTGCGGAGTCTCTGCAGGCTTCCATTTTGGAGTAAAATAAACAATATCAAGGAAAAAAAACAATAAAACATTAAGTTATAGTATTAAATTTCTTCAGTTTGCATAGTTAATAAGCAAGGAGGTAATGGAATTGATTGATAATGCAAGAATTACTAAAGCAGTCCTATTTCAATTTCATTGTAATAACTAACAGACTAACACTACAATGCTTCCTTCCTTTTCATCGCATCGACTCTTCAATTGATACAACCGAATTAACCAAAAAAAAAGTGCCTTAAAATACTATTAAGAACTCTCTACTCATTTGACTGCTAATTATTATTGTTGAGTAAGAGCCCAACAGTGCCAATCTAAAGCATTCGGCCCAGAACTCATGACCACTCGGCTGGGCCTCGCAACCGTCCGGCCTAGGCCTCATGACCATTCGGCCTAGACCAGGACTCGGCAGAACCAGCCACTATCCCACTAGGAAGATGGCCCAATGAGAAAGGCCCAATCTCCATACTCCATGCTTAGGCAAAGCCCACATGTAAACTCTATAAATACACACAGTACCATGCAACCAGGTATGAGATTCCTTCTTCCAGCTCTATTCTCCTAGAACTTCCCTTAAACCCTAGCTGACTTAAGCATCGGAGTGGGATCAACCGGCCACTTGCCGGTCACCCTCTTCATTGTTTTTCCTCTCTTCAGGTCGCTATCGGCTAGCTCAGGCTCCCGTCGAGGTCTCGGATTTCCATACCTCAACATTGGCGCCGTTTGTGGGAATCTAGAGAAAGCCATGTCCACACCTGAAGAAACAAGCGGGTTGCCTTCTAGGACGAACACGAGCCAAGATATGTGGAGTCCCCCCACCACAAACCTTTTCGCCCAAGAATCTTGTCCTTCCCCAGAAAACAACGACCCTTCTGGGTTCGATCCTGTGGCAAGACGCCACCTTTCCTTCTCTTCATTCCTCCCTGATGTTCATAATACAACCCCCTCCTCCTCCCAACCAGCTTATCTCCAACGGGTAAGCCCAGATGGCCGTAGAAGCCACAAAGCCCCCCAAGATGATGACTTTATGTTATATGTGACTCAGCTCCAACGAAAAAATGATCGGATGGAGAAGGAGCTGGCCGAGCTATGCTCAGTGGTGGCTAACCTCACACAAAGTCCTCCACGAACCCAGGAACCGGACGACGGTGCTCCGAGGGGTGAACGAGAACGTAGAGACTAGGGCCCACAAGGACATGCACGATCTTCGCCAGGGCGCGCACGTTCTCCACAAGAGGACAGATCCGCTAGGAGACAAAGAATACGTGCAACAAGCCCGGTCCCACCTGCCCCCGAGGAGTCGACCTACAGTGTAACAATATTGGGTGAAAAGAGGCGGCAGGAAGAGGGGCCGGACCACACGGCAAGATCATGCGGCACCTCCCTCTACACTGAGAGGCAATTGGAGGAAAGACTGGATGGCCTCAAAGCAGAACTAGAAAACAAATTTGCCGAGGCCCTGGAGACTAATCTCCAAAAGAGCAAAAAGGACCATTTAGAATGGTTAAGCACAGATGACAGCCCTCTCTCTCTTGCTATCCAGCAAGAAGACGTCCCAGACGGTTTCAAGATCCCAAAGCTCAAGTACGATGGGACGAGTGATCCAAAAGACCATATTACGTCCTACAACAACCTCATGGATCTCAAGAGAGCCAGCGACGCATTGAAATACCAGGTGTTTGTATGCACCCTGGAGAAAACGGCAAGAGACTGGTACTACAGACAGAAGGCAGGCTCCATTGTGAACTTTACTCAATTGAGTATTTCCTTCTTGAGCAACTTTTCTGCCCTGAGAAAGAAGAGGAAGACAGCAGTGGCCCTCATGGCGATTCGACAAGGGCCTGAGGAGTCGCTCAAATCTTACGTGGAAAGGTTTCAAAAGACCACCACAGAGATTGAGGAATTAACAGTTGACTTTGCTACAACAGCTTTTGTAGCGGGGGTGCGTAACGAACACCTCAAATACGCACTCTCCGAGGATAAACCTCACCATCTACATTAGCTATTCGACAAAGCACAAAGATACGCTGATGTTGAAGAAAACCAAATCCAAACCGACAAACTTTATCGTAAGAGCCAAGACATGGCCAAGGAGCGTACCCGACAAGAATGCGGTCGCCAAGGCGAAGGCCGACAGCAGAGAAGCGACAGGGGCTTTCGACGAAGAGACCTAGGCAATCGACAAGGTGAGAGCAAGAGCCTACGGTCTGAGGCCCCTCGTCGTGACCAAGAGAGAGGAGACCGGCCTCCTCCACGCCTGGCAGCTGAGTACACTCCACTCAATGCCTCTCGCACGGAGATTCTCCACAACATCTCCAATGAAGATATATGGCAAACAAAATGAGATGGCCTTCGAGGTTGAGAAATCCCAGGAAAGGCGGGAAGAACTCTGACAAATACTGCAGATTCCACGACGACGGAGGCCATACTACAGAAGAATGCTGGGACCTAAAAAATGAAATCGAAGATATGATTCGACGAGGATATCTTCGAAATTTCGTCCAAAGAGAGAACGCCCAGCCAGCCCAAGATACCAACCAGCCGGCGGAACGCCCAGAGTTACGTGAGCACGTTAGGCCGGCTGTTCGCGGCATAATCAACACTATCGTTGGGCCCTGGAAGACTGGGCAGGATCCCAATCCAAGAGAAAAGCTCATTTACGCAGCGTATGCCACATAGGCTTACAAGCCCCACCCCCCCGGACAGAACATGAGGAAGAGGACTGGTCCATCACTTTCTCCAGAAACGAAACCGACTTGTTCCAATACCCAGGGAATGACCCCATTGTGGTCAAGGCCATCATTGGCAACTTTGAGGTGAACAAAATTCTGGTTGACAATGGCAGCGCAGTCGACGCCATTATGTATAGGACCTACAAGGATATGGGGCTGACGGATGACCAACTATTGCCGACGGGACCAATCTACCGATTTGGGAACAACGAAATACCGGTCAAGGGGATGATAAGACTGCCCATCTACTTAGGCGACGGGAAACATGTGCTCAACATCATGAACACATTTGTTGTAGTAGACCAACCGTCAGCCTACAATGCCATAATTGGACGCCCCATGATGAAGAGAGTCAGAATGGTTGATGCCGTCTACTGCTTAAAAGTCAAGTTCCCGACTCCAAGCGGGATTGGCTACATGTAGTCGAATCAACACCAAGCCGGCCAATGCCACCTATTATCTCTAGTTATGGCGAAAAAGGCTGCCGACGCCAGAGACGAGATGTTAGCCCTGGCCACTCAACCCCATACCGGGGGGCAAAGCTCAAGAACCACAGTTCACACTGGGGGGCAAGACTCCTGCCAACCAATGGAAATCAACATGCTGAATTGGGAAGTGGGGTCAACGAGTGGTACCGGAAGCGGTACTGAAAGCCCGGCTTGGCTGTCACTTGACGTCCTGGATACCAGGGACGAAGAAATGCTGAGCAAAGCACAGCCAGTCGAAGAAACCCTGGACATATGCCTCCGGATAGGAGAGCCCTCTAAGACGACCAAGATAGGGTCTAAACTGACCCCGCAAGAACAGGAGGTTATGGTGAAATTCTTGCAAGAGAACGCTGATATGTTCGCCTGGACACCAGCTGACATGCCCGGGATCCATCAGTCCGTGATGGAACATAAACTCAACGTCAGCAGCAAAGCCAAGCCGGTAAAACAAAAAAAGAGGAAATTTGCTCCGAAAATGATAACGGCCATCTGCGAAGAAGTCGACAAACTGTTGAAGGCTGGTTTCATCAGGGAAGTCCATTACCCCGAATGGGTTGCTAATGTGGTCTTGGTGAAGAAATCGAACAACAAATGGAGAATGTGTGTTGACTTCACCGACCTCAACAGAGCCTGTCCGAAAGATAGTTTTCCGCTTCCCTCAATCGACAGGTTGGTCGACTCCTCATCAGGAAACATGTATCTAAGCTTCATGGACGCCTTTTCAGGCTATCACCAGATCCCACTGGCTAGAGAACACCAAGAAAAAACCTCTTTCATCACAGAGGACGGCTTGTATTGCTACGATGTCGTAGCTTTCGGACTGAAAAATGCGGGAGCCACTTATCAGCGCCTGGTGAATAGAATATTCAAGGAGCAGATTGGCAATTCCATTGAGGTATATGTAGACGACATGCTAGTCAAGAGCATCAGTTTTGAGCAGCATCTTGATGACCTGGCCCAGGCCTTCAGCACATTGCGAAAGTATGGGATGAAGTTAAACCCAACTAAGTGCACTTTCAGTGTTGAGGCTGGAAAGTTCCTGGGATTTATGATATCCCAAAGGGGAATTGAGGCCAACCCAGAAAAGATAAGGGCCATCATTGACATGCCTCCCCCAAGAACCATGAGAGATGTCCAAGTGCTAACGGGCAGAGTAGCAGCTCTCAACAAATTTGTCTCAAAGTCCGCCGAAAAGTGCCTCCCATTCTTCAAAGTCATCAGATCCAAAGCTACCTGAACCACCCGGACACCATTCCATTGGACGGCTGAGTGCCAAGAGGCATTCGGGCAGCTAATGTGTTACCTTTGCGCCCCACCTCTCTTGAGCCGACCAGAGACCGGGGATGACCTGTTCATGTACTTGGCAACCTCGGATGAGACTGTTGCCGCCGTCCTGATCAAGAGAAGGGACAACGATGACTGCCCCGTTTACTACGTAAGCCGTGCCCTCCAAGGTGGCGAGTGTAATTACACCCTTCCAGAAAAATTGGCTTACGCCCTTGTGATAGCGGCACGCAAACTCAGGCAATATTTCCAGTCTCACAAAGTGACGGTTTAACTGATCAACCGATCAAGGAAATCCTGAGCAAGGTAGATATATCGGGCAGGCTTGTCAAGTGGAGCGTTGAACTGAGCGAGTTTGGCATTGAGTTCAAGAACAGAAAAGCCATCAAAGTACAAGCCCTTGCCGACTTCGTGGCTGAATGCACTTTCAAGGAGCCCACGGTCCTCCCCGATCTACCCTTGGCCAATTCACCGGATGCCTCTGTCCCCAGCCAGACGGAACCCCCCAACCCAGCACCGCCGCCATCCGACACACTCTGGACACTATTTGTATACGGCTCAGCCACTAAGGAGGGTGGCGGCGGTGGCTTACTGTTAACAAGCCCTGAAGGAGAAGAGTACCAATATGGTTTGACGTTTGGCTTCCCACTCTCCAACAACACTGCCGAGTACGAGGCCTTGATTGCTGGGCTAAATTTGGCAGTGAAAATGGGAGTCAAGCATGTCCAAGTTAACAGGGACTCCCAACTGGTGGCCAAGCAGGTGTTAGGGGAGTATGAAGTTCGAGAACCCAACTTGGTCGATTATCATCAGTCAGTCCAGAACCTATGGGCCAAATTCGAAAAAATATCCCTTCACCAGGTTCCCAGAGAAGAGAACGCTCGAGCTGATGCGCTATCCAAAATAGCGTCCGTAAGTTCCACCATCAGAGGCAAGACTACTCTCAAATACGTCGAGCACCCGACCAGGCAGGGGTCACCAGACGTCCACGAGCTGAGCACCGAGCAGAGTTGTTGGATGACTCCCATCATCCGCTTCTTGCAAGGGGATATCCCGCAATCCCGAACAGAGGCATCAGCCATACAGAAAAGGGCTGCCAGGTATATCTTGATGGATGGCATACTTTACAAGAAGTCATTCAATGCTCCCCTTCTCAGATGTGTTAGCCCGGACAACGCCGAGTATGTGCTGAGGGAAATCCATGAAGGAGTTTGTGGAAACCACCAGGGCAGTCGGTCACTGGCACAGAAAGCCATACGGCAAAGTTTCTATTGGCCAACAATGAGGAGCGACGCCGATGAGCTGGTCAAGAGATGTGAGAAATGCCAGAAATTCACCAAGATCCACAGACAGCCGGCAGAGGAGCTGAATCCAGTAAAGTCAGCATGGCCTTTTGCCCAATGGGGCATAGATATTGTGGGTCCCTTTCCAGTCACAGCAGGAGGCAAAAAATTTTTGATAGTGGCCTACGACTACTTTACCAAATGCGTGGAGGCTGAGGCAGTCACGGCCATCACTCAGAAGGCAGTGGAAAAGTTCATTTGGCAGTACATCCTCTGCCGGTTAGGAATCCCACACGCCATAATCACTGATAATGGCACTCAACTTCAAGGAAAACAGGTCAAGGAACTCTGAGACAATTTCCACATCAATCTCAGGGCAGCCTCAGTCGCCCACCCATAGACGAATGGGCAAGTTGAAGCCATGAACGGAAAGATAGTAAAATCCTTGGAGAAGAAGCTTAATGACGCAAAAGGGGCGTGGGTAGAACAGCTTCCGGAAGTACTGTGGGCCATCAGAACTATGGCCAGTACCACCACAGGCGAGACCCCCTTCAGCCTGGTATATGGATCTGAGGCAGTGATACCTGCCGAGATAGGCCTCTCCACCTTCAGAGTATCCAACTTCAACGAATCGACGAATGGGGAGGAGCTCCGCCTAAATCTCGATTTACTAGAAGAAGTCAGGCTCAGCTCACAGATCCAGGAGGCAAACAGGTCCCAACAAGTCGCTCGATACTTCAACACAAGAGTGCACAATCGCCAATTCCAAGTAGGTGATTTTGTACTACGAAGTTGTGAAGCCAGTCGGCCCGCTGGAGAAAGGAAAAAGCTGTCGCCTAACTGGGAAGGGCCTTACCGGATGGACAAAGTCATTGGCAAGGGAGCCTACAAGCTACACGATCTTGCAGGGAAGCCCATCCCTCGAACTTGGAATGCTGTCCATTTAAAGAAATTTTACTTTTAGCTGTTTTGTCCATAATACATGAATTATTGTTCTCTTGTCAGTATATTTTCATCTTCCAATTGTACAGTCTACTAAGACAGCAATTTCTCATTCTGTTATGAACAACATAACTTTACACTGCAATTTCAAAGACAAAGTAATACAAGGACACGTTGATGATATTTCTACATGCCTCCCTTCCCAAATTTTTTCCATTTACAAGCTACATGTACTCGAACGACATATAAGATACAACACACGGGACATGGATGAGCGTGCTCTCAGGAAAGAGACATGATCGATGACTCATCCCTCTACGATAAACGAGGTATCCGACGGGTAGGCACCCAACGCCGAACCAGTCGCCAGGCCTCCTACACGAATGAGCGTGCTCTCAGGAAAGAGACACGATCGAAGACTCATCCCTCTACGATAAACGAGGTATCCGACGGGTAGGCACCCAACGCTGAACCAGTTGCCAGGCCTCCTACACGGATGAGCGTGCTCTCAAGAAAGAGACACGATCGACGACTCATCCTTCTACAATAAACGAGGTATCCGACGGGTAGGCACCCAACGCCGAACCAGTCGCCAGGCTTCCTACACGGATGAGCGTGCTCTCAGGAAAGAGACACGATCGACGACTCATCCCTCTACGATAAACGAGGTATTCGATGGGTAGGCACCCAATGCCGAACCAGTCGCCAGGCCTCCTACACGGATGAGCATGCTCTCCAGAAAAAGACACGATCGACGACTCATCCTTCTACCATTTCACGAGGTATCCGACGGGTAGGCACCCAATGCCGAACCAATCGCCAGGCCTCCCACGCGGACGACCTTGCTCTCAATAAAGAAGCACGACTGATGACTCATCCTTACCAAACACTTCAGACCCAAGATACGAATATTGCAAGTCTACAATACACAAGCAAATATAACTCAACACACAATCACTACAAAAACGGGCAAAACTGTAACCAACAACAACTATCTATATTCCCATAAAGTGGATAAAGAGAATTGGACACAATTGTATTACCACAAAAATATCCTCAAGGAATGCCTCCATTTCCAATAATTAATTACAAGGTATTTGTTCGAATGGGCCACATCACCCACAACAATGTACAAAATTAAAATTCTAAGGAGCCTACTCTACGGCGATCACACCATCCCCACCTTGGGCCACACCACCGTCTGTTGAAGGTGGCTCACTCGGCGGAAGAACCTGCTCCACGACTGGTATAACCTCCACAGCGGGCACATCACTCGGCAGGGGGACTTCATCCGCAGGGGGCACAGCTTCCACGGGAGGAGCGTCACTTGGCACAGTCCTTGTAGCTGATGCCATCTGATCTGCCACAGGAGCCTCATCGGTTGCGTGAGGCTGCACATCCTCGGTTGGAACGGTTTGCTCACCCCCATCATGAATCACATCCTCCCCCACCATTTCAGCCGTCGCATCAGCACCTACCCCAGCAGTGGGCACAGCCACGGAGTCGTCAACAGTTTCACTTTCTGTCTCCGCCTCATCCCCCTCGGGGATAGCCTCCAAAGCAGAGCCCCCAACACCCTCACCTACCAACGGCGCCCCCACAGGCTCAAGCAGGCTGGCAGCAGTGAATTGCAGCTTCGGGTGCAGGATAACCAGACGGCTAAACACCTGCTCCATCACCACACCACCATCGCTAGCCACTGTGGCCTCCAGCTGGGCACGCATGTAATCCGCCAGCGATGCATGAGTGGCCCGCAGCAAGTTGTGTGCCGCCTACAAAACACCACACCATGAGAAACAGCAAAATCATGTATTTACCAAGACGAAGGGATGTCACATACCTGTAGCGCCGAATGCTCTCCCTTTAGAGCCGCGTGATCCCTCTCCAAAGCCGAGTGCTGCAATACGTAGTCTACTTGCTGTTGCTCGAGAGACGCGTAATCCTTTTGAAGGTTCGCATGCTGCTCTTGCACCGTCACCAAAGACTCAGCCACCACCTTTTTGTCTTTATCTTTGGCGGCAACTTCATCCTTCAGCCCATTCCTCTCAGCGCGAACCCTGTCCAAGGCTTTCCGTAAATTCTCAATGCCTTGATCCTTTTTTGCGGACTCACCCTTAGCAGTTTCCGCGGCACCTTGAGCCACTCGCAGCTCCTGTTTCAGCCCTTCATTCGCCGCCCTCAGCTTAACCGCCTCTGCCTGTGCTACTTTCATTCGGTCAAAATACTGGCGGTCATGCAGACGTGCGTAGTTGTCCTCCGTGAGCTTCACCCTCTCCTCTAGCTCCCTGATCCTGTTCTGCGCTTCCCTGTAGGCCACCTCGAGATGCCTTACGCCTGCGGCCAGCATCACCCGTCCCTGCCAGCAACAGCATTGTTAGAATTCACAATACAACACTATTAATGCCGAAGAAGGCATGAAGACAAACCTGCTCAAAGAAGGCAGCCACGGAAATCAGGCAGTCGGCAGCATCCAGGCTCCCTTCGAGGTAGTTTCTGTCAACAGGGCTTCTGAAGATGAGTGCCTCCTGAGCCGCATAGAGGGGATTGGTGAAGATACTCTGCTGGCCCTCCAAGCGCCCATCCAAGGCAAATGGGAACACCCGCCCTCCATGTGCTCGCACATACCCGTCCTCAGGCTGTTCGGAAGAGTTAGAAGCACCAGGGGTTGAGCCTGGGGTGGCGGCAGGAGCAGGCGTTGAGGTTGTAGCAGCTGGAGCAGGCGTCTCCTGGCGTGCTGAAGGACCCACCTGGGCACTGGAGCTAACCCCACCCATCGCCGGAGCAGAAACATTGCTGGTACGAGGCTGCTGTTGGCCCTGTGTCCGAGCAGTGTGCCAGCTGGCCCCCACACTTGTTGTGGAAGACATGTGGGCTGGGTGAGGAGCCGAATGCCTCTCGAAACTGTGGATACGAACGTTGGAGTGACTCCCCACCCCCCGGGAGGCTACTGTGGCCATGGAACGTCCCGCACCGGGAACAGCACTGGTGGTAGCCCTCTTAGGAGCAGGAACCTGGGCGCTGTTATCACCCGACTTCCTCTTTTGACCCCCAGACGCCTGACCAGTAGCACCCCTGAATGTCCGCACTAGAGAAATTGAGCCCAGTCCTCGGCATGGTGGCTGCAAGTAAAAAGCAAAGTTATCAACAACTACCCACACGTAGACCAAGGAATTAACGAACGCACACCACCGTAAACCCAAGTCCCACCCCCTCACCAACCTACAGACAACCTATACATTAACTTCAACTCCACTAATACCTTCTTGAGCAGCCGGCAACTCCTGATTCGGATCAATTGGCGCAGCACCGGGAGCTACCCCAGCAACACTTGGCCTGGGGGCCACAAACTTCCTTGCCATAGTTTTCCTTCCACCCGACTTCTTCCTTTGGCCCAAGGAAGCAGGCCCCTGGCTCGCAGCAGGTTGGATGGCAGCAGTCGCGGCAGGTTGATCAGCCTCAACGACTGGCTGTTGGGAACCACCCTGTTCCCCCGAAGATGAAAATAGAGGCTGTTCACCTCTGGCTGCAGCCCTCTCCGGGTCAAAAATCCTCACTATCCTCTCCAGTGTCTCCGTTCCCACACTTAGAGGAATTTTATTCTCTCTGTACTCATGGTGGTTCCCATACCCACTCAACCTGGCGGAGTACAAGCGGTTGCAATGCGCGCAGTCTGCACACCTTATTAGACGATCTTTTGCGGTTAAGTATTCACACTGGGCCCGCTCAACATCCGTCAACATAGCTGGCCGGGTGGCTAAGACTCTTATGGACTCCGCCGAGTGAGCCACCCACTCCATAGAGCAGCCCCATTCCGCGTCGTCTGGTTTCCTGACCACCATATACTTATTCTTCCAGTCTCTGTTGGTGTCAGGAAAGTTAAAGGGAGACTTCACCCCTTTTCTGGCATATAAGGCAAGGAAACTCCCTGCCCGTTTCACACTGAGCAGCTCCCGCAGCACATTCAAGGACGGCTCCCAGTCCTTGTAGGCGCACAGCAAGTGATAAGAGATCACCATCCGCCAGGAGTTTAAAATCAGCTGACTCGGTGCAATCTGGTAGTACCTTACCACCTCGGTGAAGAATGCATTAAGCGGCAGCCGGAAACCCGCAAAGAATAAGTCCTCATAGAAGATGGCTGCATTCCCACCTTCTCCTACATACCCTGGCCTTAGACCAACGGGACCAGCCCTGAACTGGTAGCCACCCATGGCAAAGAAAGAAAGGATGTTCTGTAACCGAGCCCGGTACTCGTCACCCAAATCATCCCCCGTGTACACGGATGGGTGGTCAGCCACATCTTTATCTGCCGGCTCCTCTGTGGCCTATGCTTTTCCCTTGCCCTTTCCAACAGAAACCTTTCTTTTCTTCCGGCTCGGGCCAGAATCCACATGGCCAGAAACGGAAGTAGTGGGCCCACCGTCACGAATCGCGAGCGCGGTAACCACCATCTCCTCAGCTACCTCTGCCATTTCCCCGGTGATACTATGCCCAGAAATCGACCGGCTACCGCTAGAAACGGCGTCTTCCTCCCCCATTCGAACGCCGCTGATTCCCATAACACTACTCTCACCTTTGCTACTCATACTTCAAACCCAAAAACACCAAAAAGGAAAACAAAAACTTACCAAAACAAAAACTCTTTGTCTTCAAAAATTGCTAGCGACCAAAACTTCTGAACTCCAAGAACCGAACGTCGCAGAAGAACTCTTCGAGGCAATGAACTGAACTCTCACTTTCACCGCAACAGCTACACCGTAACCGGAAATCCAAGAAATCGAAAGAAAAACCCAGAAACTCGAAGGAGAGAAGAGAGGAAAGGAAACAAAGTGTCGCTAAAAATTTCAGAAAAGTTGAAAATGAAAAGACCCAGAGAGAGAGAAAGGCATTTATACCTTCATCGATTTTAGCCCTAAGACGACACGTAGCCCCCAACATTAATAAAACCTCCAATTTCCCTCTCAAAACGTGATTCTTAAAAATCAAAATTTCCTTGCCCGCACGTACCCCTTGCCATGAGACTCCAGCTGTCTCCCACCCACCCGTCCTCCACAAAGAGCCTTGAGCAGACGACTCCCTTCATCACCTTTTGAACCACAACGGACAAGCCCATCTGCTACAACTATTCAGAGCAGGCGACATACACTCTACCACCCGACAACAATAAAAGACTCTACTCTAGCCGCGCAGTCGACCATTTTGTACTCGTCTCCGCATCTGGGGGGCACTTGTTGAGTAAGAGCCCAACAGTGCCAATCTAATGCATTCGGCCCAGAACTCATGACCACTCGGCTGGGCCTCGTAACCGTCCAGCCTAGGCCTCATGACCATTCGGCCCAGACCAGGACTCAGCAGAACCAGCCACTATCCCACTAGGAAGATGGCCCAATGAGAATGGCCCAATCTCCAGACTCCATGCTTAGGCAAAGCCCACATGTAAACTCTATATATACACACAGTACCATGCAACCAGGTATGAAATTCCCTCTTCCAACTCTATTCTCCTAGAACTTCCCTTAAACCCTAGCTGACTTAAGCATCGGAGTGGGATCAACCGGCAGCCTGCCGGTCACCCTCTTCATTGTTTTTCCTCTCTTCAGGTCGTTATCGGCTAGTTCAGGCTCCCGTCGAGGTCTCAGATTTCCATACCTCAACAATTATAGACCAGCTTGTTTTGCCTGATCAGTAATAGATTGAACTCCCTTTAAACCTGCACAACTTTACATCATGCTGGGGAGGGTTAAAGGAAGCAAATAGTTAATAAACATTCTTTTAACATATACATGTATATGATAATCAACATGTACAGTACTGCATTATAGAATTCCCAAAGCACTTTGCTTTATTAGCTATTTTTCTAACTCCCGTCTCCGTGAAAGACAATGAAAATGATGGAGAAGAAATGAGGATATTCTATCCATCATGTTTATTTTTGGGGCCTCGAGAATTGCTTTAGGTATAGACAGTGCCCATTGCATACCCCATATTGCAAATAGCCTCATATATATAAGAGATCGAAAATGCCCATCAATAGTTTTCTTCAAGAAACTCTTGTTTTTTTTTTTTGGATTTTCTAATAAATGAGTTGATCTGATTATGTTCTGTGTAGAAAACTCCAAGTTTTCAGTCCTATGGAATAGGGAAAAGACTGATATGTTTGGTGCTCGGAGAGGTTTACGACAGGGAGACCCGCTATCACTGTACCTGTTTGTTTTATGTATGGAGAGACTGGGGCATCTTATTAATCAGGCGGTTGTTCAGAAAAGATGGAAGCCTATTAAGATGGGACGAGGAGGCCCTCTTCTTTCACATCTTTTCTTTGCAGATGATCTATTTCTTTTTGGCAAGGCCACTGAAGATCAAGCGGTTACTATCAAGGCTGTACTTGATATGTTTTGCAGTGCTTCAGGTGCAAAGGTAAGTTTGGAAAAATCAAAGTTGTTTGTTTCTCCCAAAGCTCAACGTGGTCATGCAGGGCATATGAGTAGGCTACTCGATATTGCTCGTACGGACGACCTTGGGAAATACTTAAGAGTGCCACTTATTCATGGAAGGATTGTGAAGAAAGTAAAGAATCGTTTGTCTGGGTGGAAAGTCCACTGTTTAAGTCTTGCAAGAAGAGCCACATTGATTCGCACTGTAACAACGGCGATACCAACTTATCATATGGCCACAACCTTACTTCCCGGGGGGGTGCTAAGTAAGCTAGACAGTTTGAACAGGAAATTTCTATGGGGTGGAGTGGATGGCAGAAGACGAATGCATCTAGTCAATTGGGAGGCAATGTGCAAACCCAGGAATATAGGTGGATTGAGTTTACATTGTATGGATTTACACAATTTGGCTTTACTATGAAAGACTGCTTGGAGGTTATTTAGTAAGCCGAATGGTATATGGGCACGGGTCCTTTTGTCCAAGTACCGTATGGGACAGGACTTGGTGGGATATGTGGTTAATAACCATAAAGGTATGATATATTGGTCCTCTACCTGGTCTGGTTTAGTCAAGGCCTGTAGACTGTTAGTCTTGGGTTTAAAATGAAGAGTTGGTGATGGAGAGGAGATTGATTTTTGGTATGATACTTGGTTGGATATGCCTTTGTATTTAAAGGTGAGTGGCCAACTTGGAGAGACATTACCAACTGTTAAGGTTAGTGCTTTTCAATCGAGTATTGGGTGGGATTCGGATCTCCTACTCCAATATGTTCCACCAGATATAGCTATGGAGGTTATGGGTTATCCTTTGCCGAGGGATAGGGACATTTGGGATAGTAGAATTTGGAGATATATGACGGATGGTGTTTTTTTCCTCTAGAACTGCTTATTTAGCTTTACTGGAACAAAATGATAGTGCTCAAATTTTTCCTTGGGATAAACTTTGGAAGTTGCCTGCCCCGGCACGTTAGCTGCATTTTTTGTGGTTGGTGTGTAGACAACGCATTTTCACTAATAGTTTGCGTTTTTAGAGAGGCTTATGTCCTTCTGCTTCTTGTCCTTTGTGGGGGGGTTCAGAGGAGTCGATGCTCCATGGTTTAAGGGACTGTAGTTTGGCATCTGAGGTCTGGCTTTCTCTTGTGTCAGAGCAGCATATGGCCGAGTTTTTTGGCATGTCTTTGGAGAAATGGTTAATGGATAATCTCTTTAATACAAATAAAAAGAGTGAGAGTACGATGCCTTGGGTAATTATTTTCATCATAGGTATCTGGAGATTATGGACTAGAAGGTGCAGTTTGGTTTTTAATCCTCAGGTTTCGAGTCAAGATAGCGGAGTTCTCACTCAGCTTATTATTACCTCTGCTAAGGAGTGGAGAGTGCTTTTTACAAATCTAAAGTTGTTCGGCCAACTTGCGGTAATATATTTTGGACTCCTCCTCATGAAGATGTTATCAAGATTAATACAGATGGGGCATCTAAAGCTAACCCGGGTGTATCAGGTGCTGGAGGTTGCGAGATGCGATGGGGAGATGGCTGGTTGGTTTTGTGGCTTATTTGGGGGTCTGTTCCAATACGATTACAGAGCTTCAGGCGATGCGAATGGGGTTGTTGGTTGCCTGGGATGCCGGTTACAGGAAGATTATTTGTGAATTGGATGCTTTGGTCGTTCTTTAGCTTGTGAACTCTGCAGATACTTGTTATCATCCTCTTGGTAATATTATTCCTGATATTCAGGCTCTGAAGGCTAGGGAGTGGGATGTCACCTTTCAGCATACATACAAGGAAGGCAAAGCAGATCAGTTGGCCGAGGAAGTTTGTGATTGGGAATTGGAATTTGAACTCTTAACGGACCCGCCTGAATCGGTTCGTCAACATCTAGATGTTGACTCTAGGGGTGTCTCTTTTCCTAGAGGTTTCAGAATATCCTAGCTATGATGATTATCTTTTGTCAGCAAAAAAAGAAAAAGAAAATGCCCATCAATTCTCCATGCTTCTTAAGTCTAAAACCAATTATTGTATGACAAAATTGGGAGATAAATGCTGATGCTCACAGCACTAATAAGACAAACAAACCAAGTAGATAACTTGGAATACTATAATAAATTAATAATGAGATATAGGGAAAGTAAGAAGTTAGCTATAGCTATATGTTTTCTTACTTTGTCTACAATTTTTGTATTCCATACGCTTATTAACAGGATGGATAACTCAATGAATGTTAATGTAATTGACAGAAACAAAGGCAACCACAGGACGACGGTGGCTGCCAATAGGGAAAATATAAGCAAAGGGCTAAATATGCAGGAACCAGCAAACACATTACACGTGGACTAGGAGTGAAGAGCTAAAGTTGTAGAATGCCTTAAGAGGGGCTTGCAGGTATGGTTGATTGTATAAATATAATGGCACATTTAACATTGGTTTTCTCCAACCTTAAGAGAGATACCAAAACGTGGCATGAAAGCAATGCAATGGCACACATTGAATATAGAAATAAACAGACTAAAAAGCACTTAACACAAACTTAGGCTATATTTGGTATGAGAAATCATTTTCTGTTTTCATTCTTTAAAAAATACAAATAAACTACTATGTAAGATATGTGTTGTGAGGGAAAATGTATGCATGTTTTTTGAAAATGAAAATGAAAATGGTTCTGGAAATGAGATTAAAAAAAATTGTTCTCAATGTTAGATCTATTTTCATTTTCATTTTCTAAAACATACACACATTTCTATAAACTACACCTATCATACATGATGATTTCTTTATATTTTCTAGAGAATGAAAACAGAAAATATTTTCATGTACCAAACATAGCATTAAAACTTTTGCCTTTTGGGACAAGCAGCGACCTTCCGAGCAAAATTGGCCATAACAAAAGAAAAATTATGAATTTCAGCAAAAGATTTCCACTTTCAACGTTTATAACTTAAATTCAGGAGCTGTTATATTAGCAATTAAAGCCAGAATTAAATCTTTTTACAAAGACAAAAACAATTGAATTATGAGTTTAATTACAGAAAGAGTGAAGTTAAAAGGAGTTTGTCATAGGTATAAATAATATTTATCTCAAGTTTGATAACTAGATTTCTGTAAATCCTTTTTCAAACATCGGAAAAAAATTAAAGAAACAGAAAAACATTTTTTGGGCAAGAAATAAAGTTTTTTTTTTTCCTTTGAGGTAATGGGCAGGAAGGAAAGTTGATTAAGGCCGGTAGTCCCTTTTCTATAGTGCCTAAGTTTTGGGTGGAAATAGGCTGGGCGGCGCCGAAACAATTTACTGGGCTCAAAATCTCTTGCTTATGGGCTTTACCTCAAAATTATTAGGCCTTTCATATTGTAGTCCATCACTTCACTTGCTAAAAGACCAAACGGCGTCGTTGCCTGGATTCTCTTGCACTTGTAATCTGCATCACGGCTTTGGTCATCTACTCATCTTGTAGGCTGGGCTTTGGGCCTTTGCCTATGATGTATGTACATCGTACAAGAGGGTATGAAAATTCACCAATACTACATTTTGGAAAATTATTCTTCTAACCCTATAAAAAAAATCCTAGCACATAGGTTGAGCAAGAATATCATATGCCATTTGATTTTATATGTATTCTTACATTAGAGATATGAAAAATATCTCTAAATTTGATTTTTATTATTTATATGCTATTAATTAGTTCAATTAAATGGAAATGGCAACCTTAGCTTATTTGAGAAAAAAAAAGGTTCAATTTTGTAGTTATAGTTATAAGTTTTGTTATACGATCCGTCTAAATCTATCCCTATAATAACTTACTTAATGTGGTTCTTTATTAATAGATATTACTTTTTATTTAATATATATATATATATATATATATAAAACACTACTACTATAATTAAAAAAAATTACCTTGTATATAAGATAACTTTTTATAAGTGGAGTTAAATTTTTATGATATGCATAAAACTTGGACAAATTAGGAGAAACCATATGAAGCGAGTTATAGACGAGACATATTTAGATGAGCGAACAAGTATTTTTTTTATAGTTATCTTACATACATACATTTAAAATAATTGTAAAATTTGGTTTCAGAAAATTTCAAATGGTAATTTTGGTACTTTTTAAATATTTTGTTAAATTAAATGATTTTAGGAAAAAAATTTTATAATTAATATCTTTAGATAAATATCCAAAGGAATACCAAACAAAAAGATTATAATAATATTTTAAAAGACTTTTATTTTTCTTAAAAGATTTTAATGGTAAGTTTTTTCTTTTTATTTTCGCAAAACAATTTTAATGGTAATTTATTTTTTCCCTCTCAATGTCATACTTTATTCTTATATCATCTAATTTTTTTATATGGATTATAAAATTTAATGGTAATTATATCGTCACGTCTTTTGTTGATTTATTTAGAATTTTACAGTTAAATTATAACGATTCCGATGCGAAACAAGGGTTTAAACCTAGTAGAAGTTATTATAGATGTAGATACTAATTTAATCAAAAGAAGAAAAAGAAAAAAAAAAGAAAAAGAAAAAGAAAAACCACTCTTAAAATCAATTTTAATTCTTTAAAGCCTGTTTGGTATGGAGATTTTAATCAACTTTCTAAGAAAATGGAGGTCTTGGAATCACTTTTTCTGATTTGGTACATTTTAAAAGCAGAGAAAGTTGGGATCCTCTTGGAATCACTCTTCCTCGTATCATGAAAAATGATTCTACGGAAGAGGATGGGAAAGTGGATTCCCTGATTTGAGAGAAAGTATAAAAAAAATAAAATTTCAAAAATAACCTTTACAATTACACCACAAAGCATTGGCGCCAATTTTCCCTGCCAACTCTATTCTTTTCTTGCATTATGATCTCCTTTCTCCTCTCTGCTCTCACTTTCTAATTTCCTCTTATTCTACTCACTTGAATAGGTAAAAATCTTCGTTTTTAATTTCTTTCTTCTTCTTTTTTTTTGCAATCTTACCAGATCTACAAATTCCTCTTCTTAATCTTTGCAGTAGCCTATACAATAAGTTGAGACTCATCAATCCCAGGTTGGGTGTTCTTCCCTTTTTCAAAATTTTCCTTTGATCTTTTGTATGCATCTGTTGTTTATTTTGTTTTTCTAGTAATCTTGCTATTTTTGAATATGGGTGTTTGCTATTTTTGAATATGGGTGTTTGCTATTTTTGAATATATTCATCATGAGAGATTTGTTGACTTTGATTCAATTTCAATTTACTATACTCTTTTAGATTTCAATTCACGACACTTTGCTAAATAAGATTCCATTGCTAACTCCAGTTTTAGTTGTTCCTTCAATCAAATAACTTCCCTACTGTAATAATCAATTTTTCCCAAGAGTTCAAAATGTTAGTTTAGGGCGAAAAAAAGAGACCCATACAGAAAACTTGTATCATATGATCACATGCATAACATAAAGATATTTAAAGAGATGCTACGTTTTTTACCCCCAATTTATGTTACAAATACCAAAAAGACAAAAGGTGTCAAGAGGATGCAATGTTAGTAGTCAAGTGTGAAAAGGGGATTTAAACAAATTGCTTTAAGTTGATGTAGAGAAGAAGTAAATTCGGGGGAAAAAAGCCACACCTTTGAAGCCTTTATATCGTAAGTTATATCATCATATAGAGGTCCTGCAACAAAAGATTTTGGAGGTTGGTTAATGCTAGATGTGTAGCCGTATAATATCTCAATAATATGCCTCTGCATGATTCAACTCTTTCATTTTTTTTCTTTTTTAATTTTAGCTATCTATGTCAAATCCTAGTATAACTTTTTTATTTTGGGTTACAAATCTATTTTTGATTTGAAGTATCTATGTTGATTGTGAAGTGAATTGTCTTAACAACAATAATATAATTTAATTAAAATTATTCATAATTTGCTTTTTTTGTTAATTACTTAGTTGCCCTGATGGATGACACTTTCCAAAAGGCAAATGCTTTGCTTATGGCTTCACATGTACTTCTTCTTCATGTTAATAACCTGCATGAAATCATTAGTACAATTATAGAATTGCTTAGCTAAAGGTTAAAAAGTAGAAAGCGCAAAAGAGTTCAAAGTAGTAGTTACAAGAGGCAAATCATTAGGAATATTAACTTCAGAAGGATGATATTTGACAATGATATGACTTGTTTTGAGAGTATTAGGATGGATAGGGTAACATTTTACGAATTATGTAATATGCTGGAAACTATAAGAAAGTTTGTACCAACCAAAAATGTGAGAGTTGAGGAAATGGTGGCCTTTTTTCTTTCTTTACATCATTTCTCACCATGCTAAGAACAGGGTTGTAAATAGAGAGTTTGTTAGAAGTGGCGAGACAGTAAGTAGGCATCTTCGACTTGTGTTACACTCTGTGTTGAGATTGCACCAAGAATTGCTTAAGAAGCTAGAACCTGTGCCTCAAAACTCTACAGATGTTCGATGGAAGTGGTTTGAGGTATAATTAACTTTTTTTATGAAAAAAATTGTTACTTATGAAAACAGTTTTGAATTGAGCTAATTTAAATATTAATTTGTGTGTTTCATTCAAAAATTTAGAATTGTTTAGATGCATTAGATGGGACTCACATAAAGGTCAATGTTCCGCAAGAAGATAAGCCTAGATACAGGACAAGGAAAGGAGACATTGCTACTAATGTACTAGGCGTGTGTTCACAAGACTTACAATTTATATATGCATGGGAGGGTTGAACTGTCGACTCTAGGGTACTTCGAAGTGCTATTTCTATGCCTAATGGACTAATAGTTCCTGAAGGTAATAATTTCAAACTAAAACATAACAAAATTGGTTTCAATTTTTTTTCATTTTAACGACATTCAAACTACTCCCTCTGTCCTTATTTAATTATCCTTTATCGGTCAACTTATCATAACTTTGACCATTAATTAAAAAATATACATATAGAATTAAATTTTCAAAAAATATATTTTGAAAAGTTTAAGATTTATACTTTTTAAATTTTATTTTCAAAAAAGTTACAACTTTATAATTTTATCACAAATAATGATCAAAATTATGATAAGTTGACTAAAAAGGGACAGTTAAATAGAGACAAAGGGAGTAAAACATTTTGATTCTATATGTTTTTACTGACTATGTGATGCTGGATATATGAATAGAAAAAAATTCTTAGCTCCAAATAGAGGTCAGCGTTAGCATGGGAATGAATAAAGACAAAACACCCTTCCTCCAACAAAAGAAGAGTTTTTTAATTACAAACACTCAAGTGCAACTAATATCCTCTGCACGACTGCTGCTTGAAGTGTTTGAAAGGGCCGGTTATTGTATTGACCTGTATCTTCAATCGAAAGTGTATCTTGTATGCTAAACTTTTTCTTTTCACTTTTTGCTTTGCTTTTGGGTTTTGTTGGATATTTCAATGCATTTGGTTGTTGCCTGAAGTACTTGGGGGCATACCTTTCCTGTTAGTACTTGAAAATTTTATAATTGCAAATGGCCAACTTTTAGTTGGCTCGACTTTTAAAATTTAGCCCTAACAAGTATGATGTTGATAGTATTGTTTGTTCTTTTAGGGGGCAACTTCAAATGCGCAAGTTGCAATACATGTGGCTTACTTGCTCCAGAAAAAAGGTTTTCTTTGGAGGCGACAAGACTTAACTTTGTGTGACATAAAATGGTATTTTGCTTCGCATCCTGTCTTATTCGGTTTGGTTTCTCAATCTACTTGGTTGCTTATGTTTAAAGAAGTTTCTTAATATATTGGAAACTAGTTCTTGTTCATATATTTTTTTTAATTCCCGCATGATATTGCTGCAATCACTCAAGTTTCTCAGCCAAACTGGAATTGGAATCTAAACGAGGAGGTTAGTAGTCAATTGTTTATGTTCAAATAAGGAAAGGAAGAAATATTCAATGGTTCCCTTTCTATTGTGGTTGTGTGTGGGATAGGGTGGATGGTTACGCATTCTGAACATCGTTGGCTAAACATGTTTTTTTCTGCTACTTCTTCCCAGAAAAGCTTGGTGAGCTCAGTAAGAGCTTTCCAGTTACGGATGTTGCTAAGCGGTTGTGCTTTCCAGCCCATGTGTTTTCCCTTGCAGAGGTGAGATATTTAAGCCTTGTAAACTTATGACCGCTGATAAGATTTTCCTAGCCACTGCTATGATTACAAATGGTTGGTTATTTTCCGAACTGTTTGGATGTGTGGACTGACCTTAATCGTACAATCTTTGTGCCATAGAAAAAACATATTACTGGTATGCTAAGTGGACAGCAAAGGACATTCCCCATATTTGGCTCAGCAGCTCGCTCCTTTCACACTACTTGTATCCCGAACAGCAGTTTTGGTTTCATGACTTCTGTGCCAACGGGTACTCAAAACTATGAAAATGGTAAAGCCGTTGATGGGGAATTACCTATCTGGTGAGCAATTGACAATGTTTGCACTTGCTTTCAAGAGAGGCATAAAACGCATATGACTTGCCTTTTTTTTTTCCAATGTATGAAGGTGGCCTCATATATATAAGAGATCGAAAATGCCCATCAATTGTCCATGCTTCTGAAGTCTGAATCCAATTACTGTATGACAAAATAGGAAGATAAATGCTGCTGCTCACACCACAAATAAGACAAGCAAACCGGGCAGATAACTTGGAATACGATAATAAATTAATAATGAGATAGAGGGAAAGTACGTAAGAAGTTGTCTATATATAGCTATATGTTTTCTTACTTTGTCTACAATTTTTGTATTCGATCCATATGCTTTTTACCAGGATGGATAACTCAATGAACGCTAATGTAATTGATGGAAACAAAGGCAACCACAGGACGACGGTGGCTGCCAATGGGGAAAATATAAGTAAAGGGCTAAATATGCAGGAACCAGCAAACACATTACACATGTGGACTAGGATTGAAGAGCTAAAGTTGTAGAATGCCTTAAGAGGGGCTTGCTGGTATATATGGTTGATGGTATAAAAATAATGGCACATTTAACATTGGTTTTCTCCAACCTTAAGAGAGATACCAGAACGTGGTATGAAAGCAATGCAATGGCACACATTGAATATAGAAATAAACAGACTAAAAAAGCAACTTAACACAAACTTAAAACTTTTGTCTTTTTGGACAAGCAGCGAGCTTCTGAGCAAAATTGGCCATAACAAAAAACAAAATTATGAATTTCAGCAAAAGATTTCCACTTTCAACGTTTATAACTTAAGTTTAGGAGCTGTTATATTAGCAATTAGAGCCAGAATTGAATCTTTTTACAAAGACAAGAACAATTGAATTATGAGTTTAATTACAGAAAGAATGAAGTTAAAAGGAGTTTGTCGTAGTTATAAATCATATTTATCTCAAGTTTGATAACAAGATTTCTGTAAATTCCTTTTTTAATCATCCGAAAAAAAAATTAAAGGAACAAAAGCATTTTTTGGGCAAGAAATAAAGTTTTTTTTTTTTCTTTAAGGTAATGAGCAGGAAAGAAAGTTGATTAAGGCCGGTAAACTCTTTACTGGGCTCAAAATCTTTTACTTATGGGTTTACACAAAATTATTAGGCCTTTCATACTGTAGCCCATCACTATCATTTGCTAAAAGGCCCGATGGCGTCGTTGCCAGCCTGGATTCTCTTGCAACAGCGCTTTGGTCATCTTGTAGGCTGGGCTTAGCCTATGATGTATGTACATCGTACAAGAGGGTATGAAAATTCACCAATACTACATTTTGGAAAATTATTCTTCTAACCCTATTAAAAAAATCCTAGCACATAGGTTGAGCAAGAATATCATATGCCATTTGATTTTATATGTATTCTTACATTAGAGTTATGAAAAAAATCTGTAAATTTTATTTTATTATATATATGCTATTAATTAGCTCAATTAAATGGAAGTGGCTACCTTAGCTTATTTGAGGAAAAAAACAGTTAAACTATGTAGTTATAGTTATAAGTTTTATTATATTATCCGTCTAAATCTATTCTCACTATAATTTACTTAATGTGGTTCTTTATTAATAGGTCTTACTTGTTATTATATATATATATATATATATATTTATATATATAACACTACTACTATGATTAAAAAAAATTTACCTCGTATATAAGATAACTTTTTATAGCGTGGAGTTAAACTTTTATGATATGCATAAAACTTAGACAGATTAGGAGAAACCATGTGAGGCGAGTTATAGACGAGACATATTTAGATGGGTGAACAAGTATTTTTTTTTATAGTTATCTTATATACATACATTTAAAGTAGTTATAAAATCTAGTTCTAGAAAACCTCAAATGGTAATTTTGATGCTTTTTAAATATTTGGTTAAATTAAATGTTCTAGACATTTTTTTTATAATTAATATCTTTAGATAAATATTCAAATGAATAACAAATAAAAAGATTATGATAATATCTTAAAAGACTTTTGTTTTTCTTAAAAATATTTTAATGGCAATTTTTTTTTGTTTTTCCTAAAATTATTTCAATGATAATTTTTTTCCTTTTAATGTCATACTTTATTCTTATATCATCTAATTTTGTATATGAATTATAAAATTTAATAATAATTATATCGTTACTTCTTTTGTTGATTTAGCCTATGTTTGGTAAGAGGGAAGAAAATAGTAAAGAAAAGAAATAGGTGAGGAAAGGAAATAGGTAGGGAAAGAAAATAAATTTATATTTCCTTCATTATATTTGGTAGTAAGGAAAGAAATAGGAAGGAAAGAAAAAAATTTATTATTTCCTTTGTTTGGTATAATTAAGAAATAGGAAAGAAAGAAAAATTATTTTAATTAATATGACCATTTTACCATTATTTACTCTTTCGTTAAAAATTCATTTTCAATATCTTTTACTTGTAATTGTAAATTTTGTAATTAGAAATAAATTTTAAGGGTGTAATAATCATTTCTATTTGTTAAACTCAACAACCACTTTCTTTCCCTCCTATTTCCTCTTAATTTGGAATGAAATGATTTCTAAGGAAATTGACTCTCTCATTTCCTTCCTATTTCTTTCCTTAGGTGTATTTTTATATATCCTACCAAACAAAGAAAATTTGTATTTCCTCACTCACTTTCTTTCCACACTCTTTCTTTCTTTTCTATTTCCTTCGTACCAAATACAATGTTAGAGTATTTTTCCGATTATAGTTCTATGCTTCAAAAGAAAATCCCAAAACTCTAATTCTCTTAGATTCCCTCACTTTAATGGATTTGGAGTATATATAAAGGCTTGGAAAAGATTTCTGGCTAAGAGCGTGGGCTGATGGTGGTGTTTGAAAGGGAAGAAAATCAGATCAGAAGTACGAAGCGAAAGATTTGAGAGCAAGAAAGATCAGAGAGTTGGAAGTGAAGACAGGCAATGTTGTTATAATCTGATGGTAACCGCTACTTACATCGATGAAATATATGTGATTTGCTTGGGCTAGCTCACTAAATCCCTGACCAACAATGCACCAACAGGCCCATAAATCTGTTGGACCGAAACATGTAATATAAGTGAGCTAATACAAAGAAGTGGACTACCACAAATTGCTAAGAATCAAAGATAGTAAATGGTCGGCCTGTAACATGGATGGGAAACTCTCAATTTTTCGGCCAACATACCGAAAGTTTGCGTGATTGGCACTTGACCCACTGGAAAACTTCATTCTACTGGCATCGATTATAGATTCCGCCCAGGTCAGAGAAAACGGCAAAATATCAAAATTTGTAAGCGTCTTAGCATTTTTCCACCTGAAAGCAGGGGCCTTTAGTCATCTCTACTTTATGTTTCGATTGCTTTAATATTTGGGAAGTGTACAAGCCCTGGGTACGGGTGATAGAATTCTCTCTTTTCATTGAGAATTTTGGGAATACTGAATATAAACATTGCTCTTCTTGTGACATGGCAGAGGAATTAACTTCTGTACATTTTGTTGTTGCTTAGCGATCTTCAATTTTACTTCCATACTTCTATTATATTCGTTAATATTTTTCGAACTACCATGACAGATTAACATGGTTGATTATGACTCTGATGGCTATGAACCTTCTCCTCAATTGAAAGTTAGAGATATACTATCTGAAGATGATAAGGATAAATTTTTCTTCTTTTTAAAACACAACAATGGAAAAGGTCGTCTCGCTCCTTATATTGTACATTCCATCTTTGCCGCGGGTGCAGTAAAGTGTGCCAAAGCCTTACTTGAAGAAGAAACTGCTTATACATTTGATATTTGTGGTAGTCTCTTTGAACATGTTGAAGATTATACCCCACTGCATTCCTCAAGTTCTGGGGGTAACATAGAAATGGTGCGCTTACTTCTCCACCATGGAGCTCAACCCAACGTCAGAGTCACTTCCTTTCACCCATGCGATCAGCTTCACAAACTCATCCACAACAAGCTTCCTCTCAACCTCGCACTTCAAGAGCTTAAGTATTAGTTTGAATTTGTTTCCCCTTCATGCTTATGCTCATTTTCTTCTCACAAGGACACCAGTTTCATACACATTTCTATGTTTTTACAGTAATGTGTCCCATCGTATGTGTGGGTCTGATTGGAATCCTGGTGCACATATCTTCAGTGTGATTATCATACTCTGTCTACCAAAAATGGTTTGTTCTGCCTCTTTTTAAATTGATTATATTGCATAATTGTCTAGATATTTTGCAACATATCTAACTAAATTTGTGTTATCTACTGTTAAGGTATTATTTTTCCAGGTTTCTTAAACTTGTTTTTTGGTGCTCTTCACAGAGAAATAGACTCAAGGTTCTTCGTTTGCTTGTTGAGAGGACAGAGGAAGTTGAGAAAGAAATCTCCCACTATGTGGTTGAAGGAAAAATTGTTGAGCTAGCCGCTTTACTTTTAGTCGCTCCTGAGAAGGTTATGTCACCTTCTGTGTTTGAAAACTTAGGTTGTACCGAACTGGAAGGAAGCTTGACTTTTGGCAACTTGCTCATGCAAGAGATCATGACAGCGAAAGATCTCAAATTGAGTTCTGTGGCCAGTGGAAACCACAAGTTGGCCAGAAAGTGTGAGCAGCAGCTGGCTTCCTTGATGCCTATGTTTCAACTGCTTGGAATATCTGAAAGCGTCGGTGATAGAATCCAAACATATCTCCAGGAGGAGCCACAGAAGGTGTGCAGTTAAAAAAATCCAAACGTATTTTATACAGATGTTGATGTTACCTAATTGGCCTATTTTTTCTCTATAATCTTCTATGTTTTATGTATTTATGGCAGGTCATGTTTAAAAATATAATCACAGTCTATTTTCATTTAATGTAACCACATTTTTTTTTTGAAATGTGGTTTATGCTCAATGAAGCATTGGCCATATATTTGTACTAGTTGACTGAACTCATCATGGTTTGTGTTCTAGTCCCATTTTCTTCTACAGGAATTCGAGCAGAATGTAGCCACAGAAGTTGCATCTATTTTACTTGACGCAGGGTTTCCTATAAAAGAAGAAGATTACAATTTAAGCATGTTTAAGTGGTATGACAGGCAATTTGTTTTTGTGGCATTACTTTTGGTTCTCTTTCCTCTTGTTGCTGCAGAAATAGAAGTTGGCATGGTTGCCACTCTTGTGAACCTAAATTCAACTTATTGAATGAGTAACTGATACGTTTCTTCCTTGTCTTCGTTGCTTTGGTGACGATTTGGGGCGACTATTTATCATGTTGTTGAAAAAGGCGGTTCCATATGGCCGATCTTGGTAATTTTTCACACCTCTCTTATCAAATATATTTTGATTGATATCAGCATGGGAGTGTAGCTGAAATGAGGTACAAGTCTAGAAGAATGCTAATGTTAGGTTTGCTGTGGTTA
This sequence comes from Microcos paniculata, assembly GCA_030664755.1. Lineage (NCBI taxonomy): Eukaryota > Viridiplantae > Streptophyta > Magnoliopsida > Malvales > Malvaceae > Microcos > Microcos paniculata. The sequence goes on along the minus strand of CP131462.1, from coordinate 5,556,295 downwards.
GGAAATATAAAAGGCCACATGTAAATCACATGAGCACCTGCTGTAGATAGAATAAAATAGCTGACATTAAGGTCCATATCAAAATTAATCAATTTACTAAGGTTTTAACGTGCTTCTGGGTCATGGAAGATCTGTAGGCTAACTTGCTTTTATACTAGTAACATGTATTTAAGTCTCTGTTGACAAATATCTGTACAATACCATATGAATCCAGAATGCCTGCTTATCGATTCTCGTGAAAGGGTTGCTAGAGGGATGAAAATACCAGCAATAAGGTGGGGAAAGCGAAAAATTGCGAAATTGCGAGTAAGGCAGCTTATCTGTTATTGCACTTGTCTTTTTTTGTTTCTTCTCTCATAAAAGAATATATTGTATACATGGAATAATTTTTAAGATTGCACTAATATTTGTAAATAGAATTTGCGATAGATTGAGCTGGAAATTTAAAATATTTTGGCTACAGACGTTTTTCATGTTCAAAATTCGTTCCTTATTTGTTTAAAGCGCACTGCATTATGCTAGTGGACAATGCTCATGATGTTTTTTTGACCCGATTGCATGATTTGATTTCAAATTGATTACCTTGCTTATTCTTATTTAAACCAAAGGCCTTGATGAATTTATTTTCCTTTTCAGCAAGTGACACTTGCCCCAGGCTTTAAGCATACCAGTCAAAATCCCGCGGCACAATCTTTTAGTTGTTCTCTTTCTTCAATGGCGGTACATGATCCGAGTTGTAATCAAGACAAGCAGCAATCATTAATTGTTGAACTTGAAAAACTACGGTAAAATTTAAATTTCATCTTCTTTGATTTGCAGGGGCCATTTGAGATTATCTAACCTTGGTGCTCCAAACTCTTCTTTCTTCTAGTTTTTCTTTATTCTAGTTTCAGTTTGCTTGGTAACTTTGGTGTTGCTAATTTGATGCAGAAAGCATGAATATCTAAATGATTGGAGGCCAAGAAAATCCATTTTCAAGTTAATTTATATATTATGCCTGCCGGAATTGGTTTGTCTTTCTTGAAACTTCTCCATGTTTGTTATGCATGAGTTAAAAAGACTGTTTCTGAATTTGCTTGCTTTCGTTCTCTTATAATTAATAGCAGGGAGGATTATTGAAGTGTATTAGATTGCTTGCACTTGAAAGAGAAGACATTGAGGAATTCTGTTGCCTTTGTGTGAAGGAAGGGAAACTTGTTGAACTAGCTGTTCTGTTGATGGTGTCTCGTGAAAGGTTGATAGGGAAAACAACGCATAGAGAAGGTGCTTTGCATTCAGACAATAGCATGGAACTTCATAAATGTTTAATGCGTGAGATGTCTTCTGCAATTTATGAGGAGACTATGTCATTAGCTACATTTCGAAGTAGTAATTTGGTGAAGAGTTGCAAGGCTAGGATCAAACTAATGTGCTCTGCACGACTGCTGCTTGAAGTGTTTGAAAGGGCTGGTTATTGTATTGACCTGTATCTTCGATCGGATATGTATCTTGTATGCTAAACTTTTCTTTTTCACTTTTTGCTTTGCTGTTGGGTTTATTGGATTTTCTAATGCATTTGGTTGTTGCCTGAAGTACTTGGGGCATACCTTTCCTGTTAGTACTTGAAAATTTTGCAGTTGCAAATAGCCAAGTTGTAGTTGGCTCGACTTTCAAAATTTAGCCAAAACAAGTATGTTGATAGTATTGTTTATTCTTTTAGGAGAGAGCTTCAAATGCGGAAGTCGCTAAAGATGTGGCTTACTTGCTCAAGAAAAAAGGTTTTCTTTTGAGGCGACAAGACTCAAATTTGAGTGATATAAAATGGTATTTTGCATCTCATCGTGCCTGATTTGGTTTGGTTTCTCAATCTACTTGGTTGCTTAGGTTTAAAGAAGTTTCTTAATCTATTGGAAACTACTTCTTGCTCATATTTTTTTTATTTTTTTCTGCATGGTATGGCTGCAATCACTCAAGTTTCTCAGCCAAACTGGAATTGGAACCTAAACGAGCAGGTTTGTTGTCATTTGTTTACCTTAAAATAAGGAAAGGAAGAAAATTTCAATCTTGGTTCGCTTTCTATTGTGCTTGTGTGTGGGATACAGTTGATGGTTATGTTTTCGGAACATCATTGGCTAAACATGTTTTTTTCTGCTACTTGTTCCCAGAAAAGCTTGGTGAGCTCAGGAAGAGGTTCCCAGTTATGGATGTTGCCACGCGGTTGTGCTCTCCAGCCCATGTGTTTTCCCTGGCAGAGGTGAGATATTTAAGTCTTGTAAACTTATTATCGCTGAGAAGATTTTCCTAGCCACTGCTATGATTACAAATGGTTGGTTATTTTCCAAACTGTTTGGATGTGTAGACTGACCTTAATCGTACAATCTTTGTGGCGTAGAAAAAACATATTACTGGTATGCTAAGTGGACAGCAAAGGACATTCCCCATATTTGGCTCAGCAGCTCGCTCCTTTCACACTTGTTGTATCGCGAACAGCAGTTTTGGTTTCATGACCTCAGTGCCAACGGGTACTCAAACTATGAAAACGGTAAAGCCATTGATGGGGAATTTCCTACCTGGTGAGCAATTGACAATGTTTGCACTTGCTTTCAAGAAGGGCATAAAACGCATATGACTTGCCTTTTTTTTCCAATGTATGAAGGCATGAAAATCTACCGGTACTAGATATATGCTTTATTTTCTAAGAATAATACGTGCTTGCCATTTTCAAACGTCGTTTGGTTTATAGTTTGCAATTTGCTTGATAATAGTGATTCTCTGCAATTTTCCATTTGGCTACTTAATTTGTCTTTGAGTAAATTGGGAACTTGTTTGAAACTTTCTTTTTCGAAAATTTATTAATGCTTCTTAAGTCTTGTTGATGCATTGGATAGGCAAGCATTGCTGATGGGTTGGTGGCTTGGTGCTAATACTGATAAGTATGTTTTTTTGTGCATTTCCAACTGCTACCGAAGTTCCTGCTCAATAGATGACCGAAAACTGTATGGTGCAATTGAAAGACTGTTTTATGTAGTGTAAGGAGATATTTTGTTCCCAAGTGGGATTTAGAACGTCCACTTATGCTTACCATGTTAATAAGATATTTTGTGCCAAATTATGTTTTGTCTATGTATGAGTATTCAAAATTTTAAGTCTTTTCACTTGAAAGAATGTGAAAGATCTAAAGTTTCTAATATAATCTTAAATAAATTAATTCTGCTGTTCCTGTTCCTAGCTCAAAGATGAGCCACGGTCCTACAGCACTAAATAAATTCATCTCCATGCTCCTATCAGTTCCAAGATGACCAACTTAATTATCTTCAATGAATCATCATGTCCTGAGTCGTTTTGATATAATACGAAAATTACTCTTGGTATTTTACTTTTGATTTTCATTTTTCAAAGCCAAAGATCTAGAATTTTTGAAACATTTGCTTACAAGAAACAATAACATCTAACATCCCCTGCCAAAAATATTTCACCTTATACAAGTCTCTATTCGCTTGTCCAAAATATTAGTATTAGATTTTTGCCAGGAGAGAGAGAGTCGATTAGAGCGGCACTCTTTTTTTTTTTTTTTTTGTCAGAAGAGCGGCACTCTTTTTATATACTACGTACCTTTTTGAGTTTTGAGGAAGAGCCCGCCAAATTTTGGTGGAAATAGACTGGGCCGAACTGAAGCAATTAGTTGGGCTCAAAAGCTCTTTCTGCTTTACCACCATATTATTGGGCCTTCTCATCTTTTAGTCCATCACTTTTCATGCCCAAACCGCCTCTTTTAGGTTGCTAAAACTTTGTGTCTGCTTTGATCAAATAATGTAACTAGTGTATCTATTACTTGATTAAAATTAAGTCTAACAATTAACAGTGTTGAATTTTCACTGTTAAATATATTGACGTGGCATTAATCATGTTAACATGATATTGATTTTGATAATATGTATCTCTAAAAAATATTATAAATTTTTATATCGAAGATATTTTTGTTGTGATATAAAATTTTTCACCAAAAATAATGAAATTAAACATGAAAAATGTCCCACAAAAAAGTATGCCATGTGGTGAAAAAAATCACATGAAATCTTTTAAAAATTTTAAAAAGCATATATTAAGGTATGAGTAAGAATTTGATCAAGACTGTCTGTAAAATGAGAATTTTATACCTCCAATAATAACGTGCCATATTAGATTTTTAAGTTTTATTAAACTTTACAATGTACTATAGCACATATAATTATTTAATAAAAAAACTCTTTTTTCCTTTTTTCTCTTTTCATAAAATCGAAGACTCTTTTACAATTATTAAAACCCTACCTTAATAATATCCTAAATTGTAGGACTTACCCTACAAATCTTTTTTTTAAAAAAAAATTGGAGCTAAACTTTGACCAAATATAAATTTTTTGGTGAAATAGTTATATGTAATAAGGTCTATAATAAATTTTTAAAAAAACTTAAAAAAATCTAATGTGATGGATTATTATTAAATGATGTAACACTACCATTTTATAGACAATCTTGATCAAATATTTTCTCTCAAGGTATTCCATGTATACAAAAAAAGTCACATCCATGTAGACAAAAAAAAGTCACATGAAACTTTTTAAAGAATTTTAAAGTTATAAAATCATGGCCATCGTCACGTCAGCATATTTAATGACAAAAATTTAATACAGTTAATAATTGGGCTTAATTAAATAACAAATGATAGTAAGGTGACTCAATTTGATCAAATTATAATAAAAGGATTAAACTTGCGTTTTTGAGATCAATTTCATAATTTAATCGTCCACTTTCCAGTTACAGATATTGCCACGTGGTTGTGTCCTCCAGCCCATATGTTTTCCCTTGCAGATCACCTGCAAAAGAAGTAGACGTCTAGCTTTGTTACAATGATACCATTATACCATATGATATCTCTTATCACATCAGTAGGATTTGATATCTAATGGCCTTGCTGCACCTAGCTACAAGTTTGCAATTGAACCATTATTCCAAATCTACGGAGGAACGGGCAGAATTTCCAACTCTATACTATGTATTGTTGCCGGTTGTCACCTATGCCATTTTCCCCTAAAAAGAAAGCCCACATACATGTAGTATGTAACTTTAACATCATTGCACAACTGAAGCCAATTGAAACTTGTGCTTCCCATAAGCTCATGACATGAATTCTTTCGACAAATAAGGAGGGAGTGATCTGTATACTATGTTTGGTATGAAGGAAATTCGGAGGAAATAATTGGTGTAGAAAAAAATTAGGTGAGAAAATATAATTTTTCTTTATTTGGTAGGACAAAAAAGCATATAAGAAAATAAATATGAGAGAAATGAGAAGGTCCATTTTCTTAGAGATTATTTCCATTCAAATTGGGCGGAAATAAAAGAGAAAGAAAGTAGTTGTTGAGTCTAACACATGAAAATGATTATTACAGCCTTAAAATTTATTTCTAATTATAAAATTTATCATTACAAATAAAAGATATTGGAAGTAAATTTATAATTAAAAAATAAATAACAGTAAAATTGTCATTAATTGAAATAAATTTTCTTTCTTTCTTATTTATTGGTTATACCAAACAAATGAAATAATCAATTTTTTTTCTTTTATTCTTATTTATTTCCGTACAACCAAACATAAGGAAGAAAATATAAATTTCTTTCCCTTCCCTACCTATTTCCTTCCCTTATTTTCTTTCTTTACTATTTTCTTCCGTCCTACCAAACATAGGCGTAGTATTCGAGGTTTCAAGTTAGAAAGATTTTAATCAATCAACAATTTGTTGGTTCTAATAATTTGACACCTGTTCTCCCTAAGTAAGATATCGAATTCGAATATTGTGAATAGAGAAAACCATTGTTGAGAGAGTTTTATCTTATAGTTGGTTAACCCCACTCGAAAAGGATTAGTTTTGTATCAAAGATCTAAGGATACCTTTAGGCTAATTGCTCAATTTAGGACCCAAACTTTGGTGGTTTGCTTAAATGAGGATCGAAACAAATAATTAGCTCAAATTAGGATCCAAACTTTTAAAATCTGCTCAAATAAGGATCCAAACAAATAATTGACTTAGATTAGGATTCAAACTTTCATGATCTTTTCAAATAAGGACCTTAAAAAATAATTACAATAAATTAAAACTTAAAATTAGTAATTTGTGATAAATTAAATCATCCTTAAATGAAAAATCAATGCTTGTCATGTATGCAAGTTAATTTTGACAGAAAATTAACGTCTTTTTATTTATTAAAAATTAAATAATATTAATTAATAGTAACAATTAGACTCTTTACACAAAATAATATTGTTATAGTTAATATTATATGTACTTTTCAAAGAAATATATATAAGTAATAATATATTTTTTTATAATAATTAATGTATTTAAAAGGAAACGTACATTATTATATTAACTTGCAAATAGATTTTTTTCCACAAAAATGATAATCCCTTTGCGATATAATCGCTTTAGACATGAATTATTTACATCATTAAAAGAAATTAATAATCATATATATGTCTCCTTTAATGAGTTTTACTTTAGGGTTCATGATAATATAAGTTGAATTAGATGAATTTGGAGAAAAGGAAGAAGTAGAGAAAAGATTAGTTGAAATGGTTGTTTGAGATTTGCAATGTTTGGAAAAATAATTAAATATATACAAATTGAGCAGGTAATGAGGATAAAAAAGTGAAATAAATAGTATAAGAAAATAAATACTCCTCATAAATATAGAGATAATGATGATGATCTTATATACTTTTAAAATAGTTGTAAAATCTGGCTTCAGAGAGCTCCAAATGACAATTTTAATGTTTTTAATATTTTATTGAATTAAATAATTTTAAAAACTATTTTTTTACAATTAATATCTTTAGATAAATACTCAAAGGGATAAACAAAAATATTATAATAATATCTTTAAAAACTTTTGTTTTTTCCAAAAAAATATCAATGTCATGTTTTATTCTTATATTATCCAATTTTTAAATAGGGATTATAAAATTTGAAAGTAATTACTTCGTCACTTCTTTTTATTAATTTTTTTGGAATTTTATAGTTAAATTGTAACGATCCTGACGCGGAACGAGAGCTTAACATCTAGTAATAATAATAATAATGATAATTAAATTGTAAAATAAATGATAGAATATTTTTTAAAGAAAACCAGTAATAGTATTTAAACAACATTGACCTTCGATTGGTTTTTTATATGTTTTTCTATAAATATATAAATTATTAGATTATATATTATAAAAAATTATGAGATGTATTAAAAATTTGAAATTGGAGATGGAGAATTTTTGGATAAGAAAATAAATAAAAGTCAAATTAATCTAACTCAATTTCTTTAAAAAAAATATAAATGTAATAGTAAATTAGTTGTTTAGAAAAATAAACTCAAAAAGAAAATGAGTAAATGACCAAAAGATTATTTTGGAAATTTCATATGTTATTAGAAAATAACAAAAAAAGCCTTTTAAATTAAAACCACATGAAAATCTAAAGGGTTCTTTGGGGTTTTCATGTGGTGTGAACTTTAATATAATTATTTATATAAATAATAATTATACAATAAATGCAATACATGTGATATGATATAAAATCTTATGATTAAATTTTTTTTAAAATATAGTATTATGTTTATTCTAAATTTTGACAAATTGGTGGATTTTTTTTGAAAAAAAAAAAACCCTACAATAATATATTTTTAAATTTTAAAACTTACCCTTAAAATTAAAAATTTTTTTTTGGTAAACTTTGTCAAAATGTTTTGTCATAATAAAAAAATTAGAATTACATAATTATTATCTTTATGGTCTTCTTAAGAAAAGTTCTTCTTATTTTTTTACTTAATGTGTGCCTTATAACACCCGCTAACCTTTTCCTTATTAAATTAATTAATATTGTTTAATTTTTAATTAATATAATGGCGTTATTTTTGTGTGAAACTACCTATTGAGTCCTTATACTATAGGATTTTGTTCATTTTAGTCATGTATTCTAATTTTGTGCAATTTAGTCCCTGTACTCTAGTGAAAGTGACAAATTAAGAACAACATATATTTATTCAATTAAATTTGATGACATAGCACTGAAATGGAAATATTTTGAAGAGTGCATTGTGTGGTCTTGCAATCTCTGTTGGGTATGACAAGCATTGTGGTCAGCTCTGACAACAAAATGAAAAAGGTAGTCGAGCTTAAGTCTGAAACTACTTGGAATGGCTCAATAAGGATTCTTGCTGAAGCAAAAAGGTCTGAGAAACGCCGTATAAAGCAAAGGGCTGAGAATGCTGAAATTGAATGCAGTGGTTGAGGATTAGTATATAGAACTAAGAATTAGTCAACCAATATATATATAACTGACAATCGGAGAAGTTTTTAGTATATAGTATTATGTTGTTGATAGGATTGTTAAATGGAAATACATAGTATGGTGTTGATAAGATTGTTAATTGAAAATTATAAATCTCACAGTTCAATGCACGATTTTGCTTCTTTCCATCTATCATCTCTATATGTTACGGCTTAATGCCCAAATTAGTCTCTGAACTATATTAAAAGGGACAAATTGGTCCCTTAACTTTTATTTGAGACAAATTAGTCCCTAAACTTTTATTTTGAGACAAATAGATCCTGAATGAAAAAAAATTAAAAAAAACTTAGGGATCAATCTGTCCTAAAATAAAAGTTCAGAGACCAATCTATCCCAATCTGTCACAAAATAAAAAGTTTAAGGACCAATCTGTCCCAAAATAAAAGTTCAGGGACCAATCTGTCCCAAAATAAAAGTTCAGGGACCAATCTGTTTCAAATAAAAGTTGAGGGATCAATTTATCTTTTTTAATATAGTTCAGGGACCAATTTGGGTATTAAGCCGTTATGTTACTATTATTGATTTATTGTTAATGCCGATAGTTGGTGCAAGAGTGATTTTCCAAGTATGTATCTTATTATGAACGTAATATGCACGCAATACGTACGATATCAAATAATTAAATATATTTGAGTGTTTAAATAGTATTTTCAATCTTATATCACTCGATTTTATTAATAACTATAAAATTCTTATTTTTTTTATTCATTCATATGTATACATAATATTTATATTTAATTTTTAATGTATATAACAGTATTTTAAAATACGATACAATACTCGATAATCGATATTTAAAAATAAGATTTAATACACGATGCATATCTTGATTTAACAGCTATGTAATTCTCGATCAAAACCGACTTTCTGTACCATAAAGGATATGAAACGGCCATTAAGGAAGCGGTTGCATCGCAAATCGAACAATTAACGTATGAAATACGGTGATATATTTGCATGGATGGAAGACCTAAAAGGTCACTCTAATGCTACAAAGCTCACTGATGCTGCATTGAGGACCATAACTGAAAAGCGGATTGTTTCGTATAACGGTTATTTTCCATCTGGTTCAAAGTTGCCTACTCCCTATTTGAAGCAAAAGCCTCCAAAAAGGTAATTTTTTTCCTTTGAGAAAATTCAATCCATTTTTAACTAATTTAATTTATTGTTTTTGTCAAGTGTTTAAAAGTTAATACTGATGGAAGTTTTAAAGGAATGGTAGCATATTCATCGAGTATCATTAGGAATGGATTTGATAAGGGCAGAATCTTTAAGCTATAAGGAAACTAATTTAATGCAAATACTTCTAAATTTTGACACGTGACATTTTTATAAAGGGAAAGTTATCATCTCATACTACTATAACTAAATACTCCATCTGTCTTAAATATATGTCATTTTTTAACTGTTTAACAAAACTAAGAAAAATATTTTTTTGTTAAATTTTATTTATTTTTCACTTACTTTCCTATATTATCCCTTATTTAACTTTTTTTTCAGTCAAAAAGAGATAATAGAGGAGACATGCATTTTATGACAATGGTAATTTTAGAAAACTACAATAATATTACATTGATTTTGTAAAAATGACAAATATTTTGGGACAAAAAAATTTCTCAAAAATGACATATATTTTGGAACAAAAGAAGTATATATATTTAAGATTAGTTTCTTTTCTCCTAATCTTTATAAAAGAAGTTCACAAATAACATATTTATAAAAGAAGTTCATAAATAACAGTTTCGTTTGTGCCAAATGGCATGCCTTTGATCAATGCGATTGTGCCAAATGTAATGTCTTTGATTCTTCCAAGGATTGTAACAAGTGGCATGTCTAGATTTTCTTTTTCTAGACCAATGATGTTGTAGACTATTCATATGTTTATAATAAAAATGAAATTAAATTAATTAAGGATTTATAGGGTTTTCAGTATAAACATTGGATGCATCACTTTGAATCAATAATTGGGCTCTAAGTCTCTCCCTTAATGGCTTTACAACCACATTATTGAACTTTTCATCCTTGTACTCCATTGGTTAGTGAAATTGTGGCAGAATTGCAAGCTCTATGGTATGTTTGTTATTGGCTTGGCAGGTAGGTTATCGACATGTTGAATGTGAAATGATGGCTTTGATCCAACTACAATCTCAAAAAATTGTTGATGTTCATCTGCTACGAGGAATCATTGAGGACATAAAGCAGATCATGGGGAGGGAGTGGACATGATGTTAAAACAAGATTGTGATATGAAGGGAACTTCGAAATTCTGAATGATCCATATTTGGAGTTATAATTCTTTATTATAGAGATATCAAAGGGTGTTTTTGCCTTGATTTTTTCGCACCCATAGTCTACATCAGGGCTTTGATTATACTATCTACATTCTTTATTATCTGACCCCTAATCTAATATTCCTTTTTATTTGTCCTTTTATGGTTTCAATAAAGTATTAATTATTCATTTCCAAACTTACTCTTCTTTAGAATTGTAAGAACCATTAAATTTAGTAGTTGTATATTAAGCTAATTAACTTGTAAAGAGGAGAGATAATGAAATAGAATTAGGGTAAATTTGAAAAGATAAATAAAATTTGTATAGAATTTTTTACTTAACTAATTTTTTTAATAAAAAATATTCGATTATTAGGGTCAGATAATAAAAAACGGATGAAGTACTTTTTTGTGATTGAAGTAATTTACCGTTAGAAATGGCCTACTTGTAGGCTGGGCTTAGCTTAAGAAGTATATAGCCGTGCTTGAAGTAATCATTGGGCTGGCCAGCTTTGTTTGGTTTATTATAGCTTGGGTTATGGAGTCTCTACAGGCTTCCATTTTGGCATAAAATAAACAATATCAAGGGAAAAAAACAATAAAACATTAGACTTTCTTAGGTAGGAGAAAACAGATGTATTTTTTATATTTATTTTCAAGAAAAATGAAAAATGACAGTGCAAATATGTTTGGTTAAAAAATTAGAAAATTTTTTATAGAAAGTGAAAATGAGAATACCCAAAATTTGAGAATGAAAAAAAGTTTTTTTCATTGTTTCCAGTCAAAAGTCAAAACATTTTCAAAAATTGCAAAAGGTGAAGCATGCGTTTTGTAAAAAAATTTCAATTATTCACCAAAAAAAAAAATCAATTAATCTCCTAAGAACCAGGATCGATTCTCACTCTTCACAATTTGACATTTTCCTTTTTTATTTTTTGGCTTTTGGACTGTTGGTAGAGTTTGAACCGTTAGATCTATTGGTGGAGTTTGAACCGTTAGATCTATATTTAAAACTGAAGGGAATAGACTGATCTTAGCGCTCTTACGGTTCTTTTCTTCTCTTTTGCCCACTATTCTTCTTTCAACCTTTTCTCCAGCCGTAAGCGACCTTCCTCCTACTGGCCAAAAAAAAAAACTACCTTTTCTTCTTATAGTTAAGAGGTCTGATTTCAAATAAAAATTTGTATTACAAATTTACAATAACCTTTTCCCCTTTTCCAAGTGGCACGTTGGCTCTTCACCTCCAATCACGGTACATTATGTCCTTTTTTGGCCTTTTTAATTGGAACATTTTTGTTTATATTAATTTCATTTTATTGTTATAAAAGACCATTTATCTTTTATATTCGTTTTTTTATCTAAATAATTCAGATTTTGTTTTTGCATATTTTACATGCATTTTGAAAATATAGATACCAAACGCATTTTCAAAAAATATAGAAACCAAACATATTTTCACTATTTTCATTTCTATACCAATCATGTTATCTAGAATTTAAAAAATGAAAGTAAAATTTAGAAAACAGAAAATAAAATAAAAATAAAAATAAAAATGAAAACATAAAAGATTTTTATGTACCAAACATACCTGAGTTATTATTATAGTATTAAATTTATTCAGTTTGCATAATTAATAAGCAAGGAGGTAATGGAATTGATTGACAATTGCAAGAATTACTAAAGCAGTCCTTCAATTTCATTGTAATATCTAACAGACTTAACACTACAATGCTTCCCTCCTTTTCATCCCATCGACTCTACAATTGATACAACCGAATTGACCAAAAAAAAAAAATGTGCCTCGAAATACTGTTAATGAAGAACTCTCTACTCATTTGACGGCTAATTATTATAGCCCAGCTTGTTTTGCCCGACCAGTAACAGATTGAACTCCCTTTAAACCTGCACAACTTTAATTTACGTATTGAGAAGGGTTAAAGGAAGCAAATAGTTAATAAAAATTTCTTTAAAATATACATGGATATGATAATCAACATGTACACTGCATTATAGAGTTCCCGAAGCACTTTGCTTTATTAGCTATTTTTCTAACTCCCGTCTCCGTGAGAGACAATGAAAATGTTGCAGGAGAAATGAGGATTCTATCCATCATGTTTATTTTTGGGGCCTCCAGGATTGCTTTCGGTATAGACAGTGCCCATTGCATACCCCATATTGCAAGTGGCCTCATATATATAAGAGATCGAAAATGTCCACCAATTGTCCATGCTTCAGGAGTCTGAAACCAGTATCTGTATGACAGAATAGGGAGATAAGTGCTGATGCTCACACCACAAACAAGATAAGCAAACCGGGTAGATAACTTGGGATATGATAATAAATTAATAATGAGATATAGAGAAAGTAAGAAGTTATCTATAGCTATATCTAAATATGGGAGTCCAAGTTTGATTTCACTTTGACCATTTTCTAGCCTCTAACACATCATTTAAGAAAATAAGATAAATTAGAAATCATAGGTAATTAAATATGCATAACACTCACCCATAGCCCTCTTCTGACCAGCCTGCAATGAAAATACCTTCAGCTGTAGTGAATGCCTCATCCTCCATTCCAGCCAGAATCATATTAGCTGCCACAGCATAGGTAACGCCTGTCCATATTTCACGTGACTGCATGCATGTCTCATCCACCTTTCCATTGGGATGCATCCCGTTTACAGCACCCATCCTGCCGCCTTTAACTTTCATTACATTGAAATCATATATTTTCTGAAGAGCACTTCTTGTTTTGAACTCATCAAAAAGTGGAGCCAAGCCTGAAGATGCTGTGTACCATTGCCCTGCCAGTTGGTCTGCTTGTATCGATTTACTATTACTACTCGACCCACTGTCATAGTTGAAATATGAACCATTCCACAATTTCTTCTCAAACGCTGATTTAGCACTAAAAAACTTGCTTTTGCATGTTTCAGCAAAGAACTTGTCACCAATCTGCTGGGCCATTGCAGCAGCAGCTTGGAGCGCAGCAAGCCACAAGCAACCACAATAAGCACTTACACCATGAACAGTCCAAGCATCATACGTTTGATCTGGAAATCCATCATTTTCAATGAGGCCATCATCGTCTCTATCAAATTGCTCCATGTACTCCATTGCAGCACGAACAGCAGGCCAAACATCAACACCAAATGCCATATCCCCTGTGGCAGCAAAATCTCTGTACACTTGAAGCACAAACTTCGGATTCAGATCCTTCCATTTGCTTGTATCATGAATGTTATAAGCATTCATTTCGTTCCAAGGATCATGAGTCCCAAGATCATGAGGAACAGCTCCTCTAACCTTGCGAATTCCATAATTACCCTCCGCTAGAAACTTCACTTTTCTTCCATCCTCGGATAATACAGCTTTGGCGAAGTCACGTTGAATATTCAGTTCTATTTTGGGGAAAAGCTCAAGAAGGGCAAATGATGCATAGAAGTGTACATCATAAGTGCACCACATGAGATATTCAACTCCTTCCAAGTACAAAAACCTACCAACATCTTCACTGTCATGTTGATCCTGCAATTTCAAGGGATGTGGGAAGTGGTTGGTGCGTCCTCTATTCTGAGGAATAGCTGAATCATGGTTATTTCTCAACCCAACATCGGTAGAACCATTACAACCACTGGTACTATTATGTTTAGAAACAGTATTATACTTGCAGTTGACTTCTGCTTTAGTTACTTTTACATTTATCCTTTCTACTTTTGTTGGTGGATCTTGATCACTTGTCACGTTTGTAGATGGCAACGAAGAATCTGCACATTGATGAATGATGTTATATGTTGTTGCTGATCCACAATATACTCTCAGGTAAATGATGCAAATTGTAAAACAGGATTTCCTTATTGATTTAAGCTAAACCAAGATGCAAACGAGTGGACAGTTAATAGAAGTACCAATCCAAACTGTTCCACCAGCAACCAAAAAGTAGAGCTCATTAAACAACGTGAATTTATACCTGAAAATAAATGGCAAAGATTAGCTAATTAGCATGAATATGACGAAATATCTATGACTAAACCCATTTCCCTCCCAACCACTCCCACACGTGTGGGCCTTCTCTGGTAGTGGGCCCTTACAAGCATCAAACAAATAACAAACCAAATGAACACTGCAATAATGACATGTTTTCTAAGAGTGATATCTCCAGCACGATGGTTTTACAGCTTAAAAACATTGAATGAATCGACTCAAGTGCAGCATGCCTAGACAGAGTCAAAGAAGCATGAATGTCCCACCTCAACCCCATTCCTTGCTTTCTCTACTCACTCTCTTTCTAGAAGAGAAACATATGCTCATGGATACATTTTCATGTCTCTGTTTTAAGACCAGCACAGCATAAGCAATGCATTTGGGGAGCATATAACCTACTTAGAAAACAGTATCACATAGAGCATACAAACCCTTCTCATTGCATCCAGACCCTTCTCATTGCATCCAGAAAACTATCCATCTAAGCAAGAGGAAGAGTTAACTACATGCCAAGATTCATCCTTCTTGGACACCAAAACACTAAACTACAAATCATGCAGGGCAAAGAACAAAAAGCGAGAAAAGGTTTGATGAGAAAGGTAAAAGTTTGTATTGGACGTTACCATTCTGGCAGCCTCTCATTCTTGAGGATAGGACTTTGCCATTTCTCAATCTCTTCTTCCCACCGCTTGTAATCTATGGCAAACCAAAATGTAATAGATCTTAGGTACCAATGAATACTATTGATCACTTAAATGAAAAGGTTCAAAAAACAAAGGAAAAAAGGCCATATTGGAAATTTTGATCTATCAAATAAGTTGAACTGATTAATCATGCCAAAATCAATGACTTAAAAAAGGAAAAGCCACATGAAAATGAAAAGATATTAAAACCATATACATACTTGTAAGCGCATCATGAACCAAGTTCAGAGCTGCTCTTTCAGATGTGCCATAAAATTTTGTGTATCTCCTGTGACAGAAGAAAAAAGTTTCAGAGATCATGAAAGCATAAAGATGCCAGTTTACTCCAGGTAAACAAAACAACAACCAACATTGCTTGAATTAAAAACACCGTGGGATGGCACCAGACTGCAACATATTAGCTATCTTTCCCGGTATAAAAGAAAATGAGAACTACCAGAACAAAATTACAGTTTCAACAACCCTACTACTCAAAAAGAAGTTGACATGGACAGTTTGCATGGTTGAGACTACTAATAACTGGTATGATCACACAGCAGCAAAGTTTGGAATTTCTCATTGCCTTAGATTTATATTGTTTCCACATATGGTCAATTAGTTTAAAGTAGATGCATATCACAGAATACCACGAACATCCAAATCCACGGTATGTAGTGAACACATGAAATTAAATACATGAATGCGCACTGATAAGTAAAGGAGAATTGTAAGGGAACATAGGAAATGTACCTATGATATGAGCTCCCTTTTAAAAATTTTATTTTTGGAGAAGACCAAGCAAGAGCAAATGCAATGGTGCACCTTCCATGGGGTTCCACCCAGGCAGAGGCTGAGACTGCAGCACAAATTGTCTCTCCAGGCGATGAAGGCATGCTTTGGCCACAATTAAAACTTTCACGATCAAATTGTCCATCCTTAGGACACAAAAAGAATAGTTTAACTTCCAATTGGTCAGGCAAATGCTTCAAATGGACATAATTGATGAAAACTGCTGTGGCACTATTAGGAAATCATAAAGCATGAACATAACATATACGGTTGATGAGCTCCATAACTATAATTCTAGGTAGGAGGACAGGTGCAATGCAAAGGAAACAGACAGCTTTTTTAAATGGAACTATTACCTGCATCATTTTGGCCCACATATCCTTTGCTGTTACAGAACTTCCTTCGGTCAGACCAAAACAAGGTAAAACTGTTACATTGACATTTTGTGTTTCACATGCAGCTACTGCAAAAGTAACAGGAGGATTCCCCTTAGCAGTCCTGTGAAATGGCCACGATTCTTAGAAACATTTGAAATCTAGTTATAAAAGTTCCAAGCAACTTTATTCCACACATTAATTATGCATGTAAGGAAAACAAAAAAGGGAAGGATGATAAATTTGGGAACAAGGAACAAATAATATAAATGTCTCAAAACATAAGAAAATCTCATATAAATTCATGGACTAGTGGAAAATTCAATGGCATTTCAGAAAAGATGAGCTAAATTCTAAAAAGGAAAATGAAATTTATAAAATTACCCAGAGACAGAGAAAGACCTACTCCATGAAGGTTTAATCAATCTACTCCATGAAGGTTTAATCAATCTATTAGAAAAACCTTTAATATGCTGAGGTCCTCGGAAATTCAAGGTCTCAGGAAGCATTAATATGATAAGGCGCACAAGATGTTTTCAGAAGATAAACTAAGAATATTTAAAAAAAAAAAAAAAACCCTTAAGAAATAATCTAGTTGTTCAATAAATTTAAAGAAAATTTTGCCAGAATACTGATATTCTGAAATTTTCGATGTTAGGAAAAAACTCACCAAACTAGCTTTCAGCATCTAAAAGGCCTTATATGAAAATGGCATGTCATGAGACAGAGTAAACTTAACGGTTTTTCTCTGCATTCTCCACATGATCTCACCAACACTTTTTAGAAATGCAATTAATCAGGCAACGCTATCATGATTTCTCATGAACAATCCTAGAAATAGAATTATGCGCCCATTTCTTAATAGAAAAGAAAGAGAATTCTACCTAATAGTTTTAATATTGTATCTCATACTGAAGATTATATGCAAACTGAGAGTTTGTGCAGGTCTGACACAGGAAATTAAGATTAAGTGGTGACATGTAACAACTTTTGTTAGAACCCTATCATACTGGCATTACAGGGAAAAAAAAGGAGAGAAGACACTATGGCCCAAACTTGATTTACCTTTGTAGTGAAGGATGCATTAAGCTACTGAGTGTCATAAAAATTTTCCTTCTAACATTTGCACTTCTTCACAACATCAAATATTCTCAACCTTTTTTAACACAAATTCTAGCTATTATTATTTTTAAATCTCTTTAGCCAGAGGTATGATTGATGGGTTAAGCAAACAGTGTAGCTCTTTTTCCATTTCATTTTTCCCTTTTTATTTGTGAGTCTGTATGTGTTGAGAAAGGGACTGAAGGCTTAGATGAAGCCAGCAAAGTGATTATAACATTGCGTTCCCTTCCACCTCTTATAACATTGAAATGACCAGGATAAATATGCAAACCAACCGTCATTATATAGCTATTAAGGTTCAATGACTTGCTTGTGATGAAGAAGTACACCAGAAACGCCATCTTCGCCTCTATCAAAAAAAGTGAAGAAAGTTTAGACATATTCCAAAGTGCATAGTTCACAAATAGAGCAAGAACATATAATAAATATACTCACATGAATGGTTCATTCACATGATCTCCCGATAAGTGTGAAATTCCACCAATTGAATTCTGCAGAAACAAAAGGGGGTTACTGAACATAAAGGACCTGTCTTTATTATTATTGAGTAGAATTAAAGAAGTTTGTACTTGGAAAATGAACTTACCGCCCATGTGAAGAGGAGACTGACTTTTGCCCTTTCTTTTCCTGTATTCACCAACTGCAACAGAACAAGTAATGGTCTTGTAAGAAATTGAACAAACAAAGGGCCCATTAGATAGTCTTGAACCCAAAAAACAAAAAAAGAAAAAAAAAAACACTAAGGCTTAATACTGATACAGCACATAAGACCAACAAGGGTTGTAACAAGTCACTTAAGTTCTTGATATTAGATGCTAACATACTGTGTAGACAAAAACAGCTGTTGGAAGACTGCTATCCCTATAATTATGTGGTATGAAAGGTGATATCTGTCGACAGGATACTTTTAGGTCAGGATCTGGTTCACCTGAAAAAAGTAAGAGTCCATTTTGGTAAAAGCAAGATTCCAGGAAAAATAAACCAATTTGTATCAGAAAGAAATGTTGAATAATACCATCATATATTGTCCATGATCTAGGAAACAAAGCATGGTATGTGGAATGCTGCCCACTCAAATTCCAACCCCATGATGAAATACCCTCATCACTAGCTTTTCTGTTGGAACATGCAACTCAGATTAGCTTGCAATCTAAAGTTGCTTTAACAATAAATTTCTTGACAAACTTCAAAAATAGGTAATGAAGGAAAGTAAATCTTTCTTCTTCAAAGTACACTTGCATGAAGGATACAACCTGCCCAACGGTACACCTGCAAGAAGGATACACCCTGCCCAAGAGTACACCCACATGAAGGCTACACCCCGCCTAACAGTGAGTTCCCCCCCTACCCCTTTCCTTCCCACTCCTCTTCAAAAACTATTTCTATGCACACAGTCCAACTTAACAAAACTATGATCAGTTAGGCATTTCAAGTTTTCAACACCAAAATTGAAAGTTCAGTATTAGCACAATCCGCATGACATGCAAGTTTTGCAATATCAACTACTGCCTTAAATATGATGATAAAGCTAAAGCAAACGAGAAAGCACAGAATGACCCAAAGAACATAAATACCATTAAAAAAAAAAAAAGTTGGACGAGTGCGAGCTACATGCTCAACATTGTATTACTTCGAAAGTCATAGATATATCTGATAATCTCATATGTTGATCAGTCAAAGAGCACATTATCTATTTCTTTTAGCATGTTAAAGAACATAGATACGTATATCCAATTGCTTTTAGAATGATTGTATGAGAACTTCACCAGTTTTTTATTCTTACCCTAATCCTTCATGCTGTCCTGGAGCCAAAACTGATGCATACTTCTTATTTCCACCATCACGAGATATAAATATCTATAGCATCAGAACAGAAATGACATCGTCATTAAAGAGAAAAATACTATGTTTTAACATTTCTTAAACATCTAATATCTTCTTTTTTAACCCTCATTTTGAGGGGGGAAGCAGTCTTAGAACTAAGTCAATTTAAACTCATACTAAGACTTGAATGTGAAAAAGTAAGCAGGTTGTAGAGCAGATCTTTACAGAAAATTGATTAGCCATAACAGGTGAAGAGTCACAAGTTCCAGGAACAATTTGCCATTGCCTGAACTCGCCTCTGAAACCCCTGGATATACTGCCACTCCTGCAACATGAGTGCCGTAATCAGATGCATAAAGTATTCCAGCACTAAGAACTAAACCATGCAGCTAAACCACATTAAATACCCCATTCCTCCTAGCGGAACTCCTTGTGATGCAGATGGCTTGCAACTTTCTCGGGTGAAAGGGTCAATAGGTGCTTTCTGCACATAATCATGCCACAATGAAAATCTTCTCAGTAAACGTCTTCATCCATAATTTACACTATCGGGGAATTTAATAACCTCTTTCTAGAATTTGCTTAAGAGAGAGAGAGAGAGAGAGATGACTGATTAACCAAATAAAATGAAGAATTACCCTTCCATGGGAAGCCTCTTCCCTGATATAGGACCATAGGCGTATTCCTAATCGCACCTAAGGTTTCAAATTACAAGTTCCATCAGAGGAGGTAAATTGGACATGCTCATGCACCACTGCAAAAGAGTAGTTAATGAATCAATCAAACTCTTACCATCTTTATTGCTTCCTTAAATGTAACACTAAATTCTTTAAGAATATTAGCATGGCTGTTTAATCTCCTCCTCCAAGCTTGTTTTGGTGGGGCAGCACTATCAAAATCAAACTATAGAAGAGTATCAAACCAACAAAATTAGTATAGAAAAAAGCTTAAAAATTAATCTGAAACTATAGCTACAACTATAATGTAAACGAAGAAAGTTTTCAGATAGAAACAATTTGCCATGAAGACCAAAAGCCAAATCACGATGTCCCTTTGAGTACTAATACTCAATAACATGCAATGACTAGTGGATAATTATTCAATTTAAGTACCAAAGTTGAATCTCAATATCAGGAAGAACAAAGTATATCAATTCGAGATGTTACCAAGCATGTATCTTCCCTATATTTGAGACTTAAAACTGTGATAACTCTGACATAGGCATCAAATTCAACACTTTAGCCTTTCTATTGCTTTTTTAAAAAATTACGGGATTTCGACCAATCAACAGCTGCAAAAATGGACCAATCGTACCTAAGCCAGGAATTCTATCAGGCCAGTCATCCTTCTAATTCTTCTGAAATTTTCAGGATTCTGATCAGTTGCAAGCTTGTAATCAAGCTTTGATCAATGGATGGTAAAAATTGGAAAAAAAAAAAGTTCCTAATATAAATATTAACTAAATATTTCCCAAATTACATCTTAATCCTTATCAATAAAATCTATACGAATAAATGTTTTAATAATGACAAAAGATGGGGGGGGAAAAAACAAAGGAAAATTTCCAAATTTCTTTGAACAGTAATTCAAATCTTATCGTTAAAGAGTAAGACTGATTCCTTGGACAAGCCAGCTTGATCCTCTTACCTCTTATATTAGTTTGTTTCCGTGATTTTCCACATTTTCTCAACAACCAAACAGAATCACATCAAATCAACTTAGATAGAAGAATGAAACGATCAACTAAGTTTTCTCCAAATCTCACTCAATATGACAAAGGGGAAAATGAAATATAAGTAGTAAAAACACAAAGAAAAAAGCTTACCAACTGTAAAGTATTGCGGCTGATATATTCCTCAGGCGGCCATGAATTCTTTCTACAATGAAATATATTTCCAGTAACCATCTCGACTAATCAAAATTCAATTCCAATCCAATAACAGACTCCTCCTCCTCCTCCCTTTTTTCAGCTATAAGTCCCCCGAGCTCATTCGATCACCAAAACTTGTAACAAACCGCCTCTTATTCTTGAAAGATCTTCGAGTTTAGTATATACTGGTACTATTACCGGTATATTAAAGTAGAGAAACGAAACACTGGATCAGAGAAACGCGGGATCAGAAATCTCGGGGACTTCGGATTTTCATGCGCAAAGCAATCGCGGCGTTTTTGATTGGATATAAAGAAAATGAAAGGAAAAAACGATGCTGGCTGGCTGGCTGGCTGGCTGGATGACCGTGGGCGTGGCGCGTGGAGAAATAGCCGTTTGGTGTCTGTGTCAGATCGTTTGCGCTTGCAGCTTGCCCTCCGCGATCGCCAGGTGGTGCCCAACGTCAAATTTAATTTAACTCATTAACTCGGATTCTCTCACTTTTTTCATTTTTTTTTCAAGATTTAATACAGTTTATTTTCCTGTAAAAAAAGAAAACAAATACATGAAGGAAAATAAGGTGTTTGGCTTTCGAGAGAGATAAAAGAGTGTGGAATAAAAAGCGTAGCGTAGACTACTGGCTCCGGTGGGTCGGGACGTGGGGCCGCTTTGTGTCACCTTATCATTAATTAAAAATAAAAATAAATTATAGTTATTTAATTTTGGTATGTTTATTTTAATTTTGTTGGCGGTGCGGACATGGGATCAGGAGACCCGAGACCGTATATGGTAGTAGGCTTTCGGTGGGAAAGAAAAAATAAAGGAGCCGTTGTCTCCCGTTGCATGCACATCGGCAGCCATTTTTCTGTCCACTCCTACCTATCTCCGTACAACAAACAAGTTACAAGATCCCCATTTGATTGACCTCTTCTCATAATTTGATTATTATAATTAATTAGTAATAGTAGTAATTTTTTTTCACCAACTTGGTTTTGAAAGTCAACAATTAAGTTCCTTTCGACCGAATTGGCTTTGAAAGTAGAAAAAACCAATAGTTTCGAATTTTAAGGAATAGCTTTTCTTCACATTTTCCCAAGATTATTTCATCTCTTGGTATTAATTTATGTTGTTATTAAGGTTTACAAGTGTTTGTTAATTTGCTTGTTGGAATCAAATATAGAGAATGATGGCTATGTATGAAAAAATAGTGGAGAATTGAGAGAACAAGTGGAGAGGTTTGGTCCTGGTCAACGCCTGATCATGGACATTGGATCGGTACAGTACTAATAATGGACTCATCGTAGGTAATTGAAAATACAAAAAGGTCAATCGAGCTTTCGCAAGTTCTATGGGGGCGGTGGTGCATGCGTTAATGGGTGGTGACATTGACAATATAGGCAGAAGGGCACCATTTTTACTTTTGTCCTTGTAGCTCATTTCCAGCCAGCCATCCAACTTGGACTCTTCAACACGCCGACCAAAAGAGAAAACGTTCGTCAAGAGAAAGATGGCATGGGACAGCCTCTCCAATGAAACGGCAGCCGACGCCCGAGATCAATTCTAACTATATATCTACAAGTCTACAGCTTTAATTAACAAGGTCCAACGAATTCAACCTCCAACATAAAAGGCTTTTGAGCGTTTTGAA
Organism: Microcos paniculata; assembly: GCA_030664755.1. Classification (NCBI taxonomy): domain Eukaryota; kingdom Viridiplantae; phylum Streptophyta; class Magnoliopsida; order Malvales; family Malvaceae; genus Microcos; species Microcos paniculata. Next base: position 5,533,378 of record CP131462.1, on the reverse strand, counting down.
TGGTCGTTTGCTAAGCTCTTAATTCTATGATGCTAGCAATTATAGCAAAAAATTTGGCTCCATTTCTTACGACATATAAGAGATTTCAAATACGTTACCAAATGATACAGAAAAGTATAAAATGGTGGATTACGATTCTCTGTTCATGATTGATTCAAAAGTGGGGGTTTTGTTCGAATTTCAAATATAAATGACTCCTCCGTCTTAACACTTTAAGTACTTTCTATTTTTGTCTATTTGTTTTAAACTCGAATCATGTAGGGTCACCTAGCTATCTAACTTTTCTATTTCTTTCTAGCTATCAACCTTTGACAATGACATTACAATTTCTTGAATGCAAATATATAATTGACGTAGAGCCTAAATTCAGAGACTTATTTCTTTAGCAAAATAGATATCGAATTAAGCAACGTAATTATCTCCCCACTCTTTCCATTCTTATTCACCTTTTTAACGGTACAAATTAAACCTAGCATCTCCCCAGCGTTCCCTAATTCTTACAATTTTGGCTTTTCATTTTTCTTCTAATTACAAGTTGTAGCATAATGGCTTCATCGATCTCGATTTACCAAATCCTTTTGCCACCTATAGCTTAGCTACCTCAACTTTACACCCAAACCAAAATTAACGTTTTGCCTGTAATTTTGCACAAATGTTATTGGTTTTTCTATATAAATCATGACGTCAAAGGAATTTATTTATGAAATATGGTCGTCAGTATTATATATCTTATTATTTCTGATTGTGTATAATAATTAAAATAATTAAATAAGCTAATCATTTTCTTAATGCGTGACAAATTAAATTTTATAGAGCCATTATCATTTTGCCAAATGGCACTCACTCACTGAACTGAAATAATTTTTATTTTCGTGAGCTGCAGCATTTTTTTGCCCTTGGTCACATGATATCGCAAATAAATCAGGGAAATCATTACCTTATATTATTGGCGGGACAACTCTTTCTCTAACGTGACCTTGTGACTAAGACTTTTCCTTCTAGACTCACGAGTAAGAATAATCATCATATAATCAAACTCTTTATCATCACAAATACTATCAAACGTCCCATCAATATCAAAAGTATACAGAGTTTCATCAATTATATCTAACATTTTAACATAATGTTTAATTACCATATTAATGCACCTAAACTCTAATCGAGTTCTTAAGTTCAAGTTTCACAATGTATAAATCATATGTGTGAGTTTTGTTCAATTTAAATATTAGTTTTGTTTGTTTGTTTCTTGATTTGTAATAATTTAGTTTTTTTGTCTTAAAATAATTATCTGATGTAACGGGAATTCTTTGTATTACTCTAAAAAATATATCATACTAATTATTATGAGATATGATGATTTTATCATAAATTAAGTAAAAAATATTCTTTTTTTGGATAAATCAAAAATTAAAAAAAAATTCTTAAATTCATCGTATCCGTGACAGGTGATTTATATACTTATCCTCTTATAAAAGCCATTGCAAATTAAATCAATGTACTTCCCAAGTGCCGGAAAAGAATGGGAAAAGTTGGTCCCCAAATAACGTAGCTGAGGTGTATATATCTCTTTGAATTTAATTGCAGTGTCATTTAATACTTTGTTCCCTTATCTTAAAGGCTGATCCATCCTTTATGTTTCTTCTTCAGTCACATTTTTTTTTCTTTTTACTATATTTTTGGTTTAGAAAAGATTAAAAGCAATCTGTCAACTTTATTGCTTTGATATATTAATTACTCCTTTAAGGTGTGGTGCATATTGCATGATAGGGCATAAAGGCTCTATTCGACAAGATATTTCCTACACAAAATCGTACGCAAAGTTTATTATAATTTATATTAGGAATATTTGTCCAATTATTTTGTCAACCCTTAATTGGTATCAAAATTACAATAAAAATATTCAATGGTTACAGCTTATATATACAAAGGACCAAATTATTAGAAATATTGAACTTTTCCTTTTGCATATAGATATATAGGGCAAGAAAAATGGCTAGTTGATTAAAAAAGAATGACTATGATGAAAGAAAGAAAATCGAATGACATGAGATGTTCAAAGATTCATTCATGGCTTTCCATTAAAACAAACAGATTAAGATAAAGGCAAGGCACTTTTTAAATGATGAAACGTCGACCGTCCACTCGAGTCTCGACCACAGAGAACAATTATTGGCAAGCATCAACAATTAATAAGGGAATGTGGAGCACGATTTTAGTTAATTTAAAAAATTGTATAAAAGAATCAATATTTTTTGTTAAATTGTTCTTGATAATTCTAAAAGAATCAATTTTTCAATGACTGTAATGTATGACTTAAAGATAGCCCTTGATTTTGCAATTTTTCAGTTTACATGTGTTTGGGGAATGGGGGAATTCGATTCTCTTGGTTTTCTAGAATCATTTACCTAATTCTTCAATCTGTTCGTATTAGTTTCTTCCTTTTTCTCTATTTTCCCATTTCCCTCTTTGGTTAGTATGTTTGAACTCTCTTTCTTCCGAACCTTTTTGTGTACTATATAGAACTTGATCAGGAATATGACATGCTCCCAAACTTTAAAGCAATACCTAATTAATAAGTGCTTTTAGGCGAAAATTTGTCTTAAAAAAACCAAATAAAATATCAGAAAGGGGACTAAGATGTAGTAAGTTCATCTTCTATTAAACCGGATTTCCTTCCCTTTGAATTTCCATCATGTTTTTCATGACTTCGATGGCAAATAAAATTGAACCCGATTAGGCCAATTTGTCAACGAGAATATTATAACAAATTAATGCTCGTTTTGAAATATTACTTGAAACCATACACTTCAACTATGAAAATGCAAATTGGTTAGAAATTTAGATAATTGAATGTTTGTTGCACAACTTGTCTTTTTTTGTTTGGCCAAGCACAACTTGTTTTGTTCTGCATTAATCTGACAACATGTTTGACTTTTTGTTTATTGGTCGCTACCATGCTAGAAAGAAAAAGTGAACAACTCTAGAAAGTTGGATAATTTTCTAGGGTCAAAAATCAAAGCATGGTTAACTACAATGAGAAAGGACGAGGAAATTAGCATTTACGGTAGACAATCTACCTAAACGAGGCTAGTGATTAGTGAAGAAAATGAAGGCACGGAGTGGTTTGACAATTCATCCTTTACCTGATCTAAAAATTTTAGAATATATAAGGTTAAATCGTTAATAGCAGGAACATCGGGGTGGTGGCGCAGTTGGCTAGCGCGTAGGTCTCATAGCTTCTGAGTTATCCTGAGGTCGAGAGTTCGAGCCTCTCTCACCCCATTATCCTTTTATTATAAGAGATTGTCTGCCTAAGAATAAATAATCTAGAATCAGGTAATCAAATCGTACTAATATGAACTTTGCACTATCAATTAAGCTCAAAAGCAAACGAACTTGTTTTCTTATTTGACATTTCGCTGTTTGCATGTTTCCACCTTCCGCCATCTTTGTCCTGCAAAGGCTAGCAATCATCATGGGGGAAGGTTTGCTGCAAATGATAGTAGTTTTGATAAAGAATCTAAAATTGTACATGTTTTTTACTTTGGTGATAAGATTTGGGCTTTTGAAGTAATGAGTATTTACATTCTCAGACGACAAGACATCCACAACCATTTGCACCCAACAGAAATTCGAATATGTACTTCTGCGTCCAGAAAAACTGTACTGGTATATTGATACAAAACAAGGGAAAGATTGAGATTCTATTTTTATCAACGCCCGAGGAAAGAACTGATAAACATCTGTTGGCAGTTGGCACCAGTTAAGTTTTAAATACACTGCAATACTGACCAAATCAGTGCCAGTCTATTGTCCCTCCGAATGTTGTCGAGCCCACCCCTTCCCATACTTCGCCAAGGCCTACTTCCTCACTGTCAACGCCTTCCATGTCACAGTCCCACCAGCCACAACCATTTGCATCTGCCAGCAGAGAACAAGAGAGCAAGAGTTCAAGAATCTTACAAACAATCATGAACTTCAAAGGAAGAAAGGAAAATATAAAAGTAAAGCTTCACAGTAATTTACCAGAGAATATATTATATGATCAATTCTAGAAGAAAGGATAATGCGCTTACAATGATTATAATGGGGATTAGGTTTCTTGCTGCTTATAGAACACTCCCTTCTTTCTCTCTTCTTTGGTTTTTCTGGATCATCTCCCAGAACAAGAAAAGGCTTTCGTGTTCTGCGCTCTTCATCTAAACCTGATCATCCACACAAGTGGAGTCAAACTGAAAACCCCTACTGCAAACCATCTAACCAACTGAAGAATATGAATTTTAGTCACAATCTTCAACTTTGGTATTTAGCATTCAGAGGAGCTAAAACTTAGAACCACAAAATCTTAAAAAGGGCAAAACATCATCCTCTACAATAGTACACCGACACCAACATGTCTTAATCTACCAAAAGTTGACCTTCTTAAGACCTGAAATGAACACACTCAAATCTCATATAGTACTACTCATCTCTAACTCTACCTGCACCAGTTTGTAACAAACAAAAGATATCAGCCATTACAAATGATATGTCCATGACGTGATTCCTATGGAAGATAGATTGCTTGACCATATCATATATAGTCTAAAGTTAACATTTTTTTGCTCTAGAACCATAGTATAGTATTATTTTTGGCCTTCTGCTTTCCCTAATTGACTGATAACTAAGCTGAGACTTAGAGGCGGAGAGTACAGTGAGCAATGATTAAGCTGGGAATCAAAACATAGCATATGAGACATCTGACAGGTTACTTGAGATGGGCGTTTGATACCTTCAAATGGGTTCTGTCTTTTTCTTGAATTTTGCAGCTCGTTGGTATCAGGAGTTTCTACTTCTTCTTCTTCTTCTTCAGCAACACTACCTGTACTTGCTATAAAATCTACCTTCTCGACGTTATCTTGCTTAAACTGCTCCAAAACAACTTTATCAAGAACATCGTTTTTTGTTGTGCCCTCTTCTTTCTCGCTCTCAGTCTGCTTACCAACAAATTCCCCTTCTTTAGGACGCAATAGCGATGAGAAAGGCTTTGATTTCTCCTATAAAAAATCGGGTTATTATCAATTTGAACTAGGGAAGCTACAAATTTTAAAAATTTCGGTTGCCAAGAATTTCCGATAAATCAAGATAAGATATATTTAATAAAAGAAACCGTTTTCGCTGCAAAACCGTAGGCTCAAAATGAAAAAAATGAAATACCTGCACTGTTTTGGGGAAACCAGAACTTCTGGGAAGCTTTCTGTTTAGAAAATCTGATAATGATGCGAGTTTCTTCGAATCCTTGTTGCCCAACTCTTCTTTTAATTCCTTAGAACTAATTCCATACGCAATTATCACGAAAAAGAAAGGCAAATAAGTTATTATAAAAAAAATGAAGAGAAGAGGGTGAAAGGAACTGGGTTTCGTTCGCTTACGATTTGGAAGAGCGCGAAAGGAATGATGAAGCAATAGAGTACTGCCCGAAAACCCTTGTCGGAGTTTTCTTTGAATTCATTTTTCCTTCCTTTTCTCTTCACTTCTTCTTCTTCTTCTTCTTCGGTTTTTAGAAATTGATCTTCATTCGTGAAAGCTCAAACGACTGGTTTTCTAGTTTCCTCGGTAATTCTTTTTTTAATTTTGTTCCGTGTTTCGGCGCCAAAATTTTGAAGTTCTGAACTTCACAAAATGACTTTTAGCCCCCGCTGGGAACTAGCCCATAAAAAAGGCCTAATCATGTCCTGTTTCAGTGTTTCGTCTGCACCAGAGTCACGAACATCTCATTTGTGCGCTGCTCTATAACGGATATGCATCATGCTTCATGCATATGGCGACTTGGAGGTCCAAGAATAGTCTTCCATTGAAAGATAAGTACTAAGCTTTTGAGTTAAATATTCAGTATTTGCATATATAAGGTGAATAAGACAGACCAATTCTGGAGCAATAGATGCTGCTGTCTGCAGGTCAACTTCTTTGATTCCACTGGTTTGCTGAGGCAGCATATCTAGTTACCACAAACTGATGGTGGTAGGTTTGGTTTCCAACACAATCAAGAAATACTTTCGCACTGCAAATTAGTTATACTTGGAAGAAAGAGTAAAGGTGGATAAAGAAACCACTTCTAAAAACTATAGTATACCACACTAGCAAATATTCCCACTAAAAAATGTTGTATCATATATGAATGTCAAATGTCACCAACAATAATGTCTGCCTGTTGTCACAGCATGCTATAAAATTATTGTCTATGTGCTATCTTTAGGCCTTATATCAATTCCTTCAATAATGAGGCCCCTCTTAGGGTTATCACCATCAGCCTCCCTTAGACTACAACTAGCTTTCCCATCATCTCCATGTTCATTGAAAAACTCACCCAACTTAACTTCCATCCACCCATCTCCTCTCTCACGAGAAAATTGAGGAATATTTGATGAAGGGTCTAGGTATACACGGAAAGTTCGCCCCGCATCACCCTGTTCTAGCTTGACATGCAGGTCTACAGGTTTTTTCTGAAATCCATATCTAGATGTTGTAAATATATAGACAAGGTAAGCAACATAGGTTGTCTTAGGAGAAAGGATTTTAGTCTCTATCATTCCCTTCACATCCAGCCGCCCCACTTGCTTGAGCTCAGCCACTTCAGAGAACCTAAAAGGCAGTCAGCTATTCATTATTAATTGGAATTGACATTTTTATCCCAAAAACAGTATATAGTATAGCAACATCCTAACTACTAGTATTAACTTTTGAGACACATTAGTAGAGAATGCAGTAGCAAACAAACCTTGATTCCGACAAAGGTTTCCATCTCCAGTGGGCAGGCATGTCTACCCGAGCAATTGAAAGCCTTCGGGCCCCCAACATGTAACATTTTTTCCCGGTTGCTTTGTCTAGTCCAAAGCTCTACATAGAAGAATCGAGATGGTAAACTTGCTAATGCTCTTTACGTATGCATCAAAGCAAAGGATTAGAACAAGTAGAATACTTTATTCAATTGCTTTGGGTTCATCTCAGGACATTAATTTCCCTTACTTATTAGTCATAAAATCCAAACAGAATCACATAATAATCATATATGATGAATACGTGAAATCCTATCTTGTCCTACATGTTTTATCAACTCAATTTTCTCAGCTGAACTAGGTTGGCTTTGTTACTGATGCTATTAACATATAACGCTCTACACGTATAATGTATTTCCTAGAATTAGGATTCTACAGCAAAGATCTCTTATTCATGGACAGTCAAGTCACCGAAAAACTATGCATCATAGACAATTGATAAATCATAGAAATATACTCCTTACGAATTCCCTAGTACCTATGATTCATGTGGCCTGTGGTGACTGTAATATATCCCAGCCAGAAAGAAAGGACAATCATTACAGATATTGCTAAACATAAAGCACATACAAAACATGGGCATATCAAAAGGGGGCAGTTTGTGTCAGATAAGAACTTTTTCACACATAGTGTTATTGCAAAAACTAGATCTTCAAGCAATACCAGCATGAAGAATGTATTCATGCCATGATCACCAAAAGTAAGGCAGATATTATTCTTTTCTGCGTACCAGTCTCCTACTACAAGCTCAATAATAGTGGAGGCATTAATCTAGTTCTCTAAGTTTAACTCTCAGGAAATGGTTTTCATGTCATTAATTTTGTATGCATGCTTGTTCTTATTCATAGTTCTCTTTCCTGATTCAATGAAATTTCAAACATCCCAAACATTCACTCACATTACTGTCAAATCATTTGGCACCACTTGTGCCACGATATCCTTTGACAAAGCTTGACTTCCGTACTATTAAATTATCCATTTTCCAGGAAATTCCCATTTCAAAATAGTAAAGCGCAAGGCAGCCTAAACAACTTGGGTTTTTATAGCCATCTAGTTCACCTTCATTGACACAAGAAGAGTAATCAAGCTAAAACCTTTCAATGCCAGACAAGTCAATTATAAACAAATGCCCCACAAATAAATTAATTCCATTTTACACAGTGGGCTACTCTATTTTCATCTAAACAAAACTACCCAATTACGAAAATAACGAAATTGAAGACAAAAAGTAATACATAGAAATAAAAAATATAAATTGATTTTTACCATGGTGCCGTTGTCAATAAGAACCCCCTTCTTGCAAAGATGAAAATAAAGCTGTGTCTTGGACATGGAAGCAGTCAGCTGCTTGTCCGACGGCGATGATGCATTAGAAATGATTTCGAAACAATCGGACGGTAGAAATTTGCCCCAAACGGTATCAGAATCGGCGGCTGATCTGAAGACAGGAGAGACGAGCTTTGATCGGCAGACATCGGTTGGGGAAGTAAACGAAAGTATATAAGAAATACACTCTTCTGGTAATATGGTGGTAATATCTGATTTCATTGCGTCGTGTTTATTGGGTCGGGTCCCCATTCTTCTCCTTCTCAGTTCATTTTTGCACGATTTGCCAAGTTTTTTTTGGTGGGTTTAGTTTTACCCTTCTTTGTTTTCAGTTTTGACCCTTTCTGGTGTCTCCGTCTTCATTCAATTGACTTTTTATAGTTTTGGATGTTTTTAGTTTTGTTTTTTAAAAAAAAAAAAAAAACTCATTTTGTTTGCCATTTGTAATATATAAAAAATATATAATAATATAATAATAAAAAATAGACTTCTCAAAAGTATTTATGCAAAGAATCAAATTTCAATATAATCTGTTCTATGGATTTTTGGTGCTTTTTATTTAAAATGTATTTATTTTTTTTGGCAACTAAAATATATTAATTGTTTAGTTTAACAATAAGTGAATGTACCAACAAGAGTTGGTTTAATGATTAAGCAGGTAATCTTATACGAATTTTATTTAAAGATGGATATTTAAATATTAAAAGTAACTATTGTTGAGAGAGAACAAAAGCCTTAAGCTGCGATCTCAGTTTTAGAATGATTGTCTCGTTTAACCATTATTTTTTATGTAATTAAAAAAAAATTATGAAAATCCAAATTTGGGGGGGGCAAAAAAAGAGTGTACAAACTAAAAGGAATATATATATTGTAAATTTCAAAAGTTATATTAGCAAAGATATGGTATATAATACAATATGAAATCATCAAAAGTTTACTTTTCTAATCCACCGTCTACCTCCAAGTACAAATGTACACAGACATATTTTTACACACTTTTTTTTTTGGGTTTTTTTGTTTTAATTTCTTTTTTTTAGATATGATTTTTTTGTTTTAATTAATTAAGGGTATTACGCGTCTATTAACCTAAAATTAATTCCTTTGACGCTGAAAGGTAAAATCCTTTCAACAATTATGATTCCAGGAACCTGCGTTCTTCCTCTTATCAATTAACCTTGACCAGCTCTTTTTTATTTCAAGGAAGAAAATTTCTTCTCCATTCTTTTTGTTGGGCCAAGTGCCCAAGTTAAACTTAAAAAGAAATCCTAGGATCCATTCACACCATTCTCCGTCTACCTACCGTCTTGTCTTCAGGCCTGAGACAAGTTTCTTCAATTACAAGGTCGAAGGCCCATACATTTTGTGAGTAGGCCCAAATTTCCGGTGAGGAAATGGGCCGAATGTTCTCGTTTCATCAGTGGGTTTGGAGAATTATGGTCTTTGATAGTAAAAATCAAAATCTTGCCGCCTGTGTTTTATCTCAAGATGATTTATTGCTATGGGCCATGGCGGCGACCATCTTGTATATATAAATAAATAAATTTATTAAAAGGAGGCAAGGAAAATGGAATGAGATTATGAGACTGTTCGATCAAATTCATGACTCTCTTCTTTTAAGTTTTGCGTACCAAAGCTGTCTGTCTTTCGTATTAAATTCCAACCAATTTCTCATAGGAATGACCTTATAATTTACTGTAGTACAATTTATAATGTGGGTTTGTTTTTTGAATTTAGGCCTCTGATGAGTACCTTAGGCCCTATGAAGGCAATGTCCCAATGACTAATCCTTTGTACAGTATTAATTAATCATTTAATCTCACGAAGAGGCAAAATGTCCCATCGCAATCAACTTTATGTTCAAAGCTAGGCCCCCAGCATTTTACGTATTCGTAAAAGGGCAGTCCGAAAGCTCGTGTCCTGTCCGGGAAGGTGCCAGCCATCCCTTCTTTCTAGTACTAACGCCGCACTCCCTTTTGTCCGTACCCTGCGCCACCCCATAAATAATAAATCTCTTGGTTGTTTTTGTTATTGACAGTCCCTTTCATTAGGCCCAAAAAAGAAGTGAAATGAAAACTTTTTTTAGTACAAACTAGGGGGAGGGAATGACATGGGTTGAATCCCTGCCCCGGTATTTATTTTTTTGAAAATAGTAACTACCTTTGCATTCTTTACTGTCATCTTCAATCGTGAGAGTGATTAAGATATTTTATATTATAATAACATAAAAGAAATAAAAGTAGATGAAAATAAAAAGGAAGAAAAACAAATATTAGAAAAAAATTTGGTAACCGTTTTAAACTTTCAGTCTTCTAAATTTCTTTGTTTCTTTTTTCTTGAGGTAATTTAATGAAAAGTATATACAATATGTATATATATATATATAAAGAGTTAATCAATAGTCATATAGAGTTATTAATTTATACAAATTAATTGCTGCAACAAAATAAAAAATAAAGAAAATTTAAAACAAAAACTCTTTTTTCTCTCCTATAAGGCACCTTTTTTTAAAGCTCCATAAGAGATAGCAACTATTATTTAGTCACATATAAAATTGTTAACTTATACAAATTAATTGTTGAACAAAATAAAAAAAATTAAAAATATTTAAAACAAAAAAAAAATTCTCTCTTTTATGTGATACCGTTCTTAAAATTTCATAGAGATAACTGTTATTTATAAATGTTATAGATCACATCCAAGTTATTAATCTCCGCATATATCACGATGGATGAATTAACTTACGGAAGTGCGAAAATGAAGTGCCAAAGTAATCCAAAAGGGGAGATCAAATGACCAATTGACTCTACCTGGCGCGTGACACATGGTTAGTTCTTATCAGAATGAAAGTTGAATGACAAAACACGTTAACGTTAGGGGACAATGGAATCAGCCAGACGGTAGGGAATACGACAAACATGGGATTAGCTAATGACGACAATTAACTAAACCTGAAAGAGACTGCTTATCATTTTAAATAGAGTTTGTGGATTCAGTATCAGCCGGAGAAAAATTACTACTACTTTTCTTCCTGAAGATAAGCTGAAAAATGATCCTAATCCTCCTTCTTCCATGGACCTTTTCTTTGGTGCACCACGTCCACTTTCTTTGGAAACGTAAAAGTTTTTGGTTAAGTGAAGCCATGAATGACTTGTATTAATTCTTTACTTACTCTTGATTTGTCGGTTACTGCAATTTAGAACTTGACTATTGTATATATTATTGCATAAAAAGACAATCCAATTTTAACTTTTGCTGATCCAGACATATATATGGAGCCGGCTGGTACTTTATAACAAATTATTTTGTATGTAAAATAATTTTTTGTAAAGTTTAGGGTTGTAATTATTTTACATGTAAAGTAAATTTATAATGTTTAATTTAACACATAAATATTTAATTAAATTACATATAAAGTATTTTATAATATTTGATTAAAATATACTTCTGCTGTAAAGTTTATTTAAATTTCAAATTTATCCTTTTATTTTATATCTTTTTTAAAAAATAAAAGATAACAAAATAATTTAAATGTAATGTAAAATATTTTTACACCTGATCAAAGATAAAGGGATTATAATTAACTATTTATTTTATATTCTTAAAATTAAATCACACGTTATAAAGGTTTTACGACTCTTAATTTTACATGTAAAATAGTTAAATTATATCAGACCAAACTATCTCGTACAATCATGCAAGAGGACAAAGACTAGAAAACATGACTCAGTGTCGGGTACAACTCAGCTGATCAGATTCTAGTCTCTAGATTCTACTCACCCTTGCAGGAGAAGATGAACCCATCCCCTTTGCAATCTCTCTCAGGACAAACTTCTTAATCTTCCCTGTTGAAGTCTTGGGCAGTTCTTCCTTAAACACCACCGTTTTGGGCACCATGTAGTGTGGCATCTTAGCTCTGCAATACTCTATGATCTCCTTCTCACTCGGTTTCTGAGTTAACCCAGCTTTCAAACTCACAAATGCACATGGAGTCTCCCCCCAATACTCATCTGGCCTAGCCACCACCGCTGCTTCGTTGATTGCTGGGTGGTTGTACAAAACAGACTCGACTTCGACGCTGCTAAGATTCTCTCCGCCGCTGATTATAATATCCTTGGAACGATCTTTGATTTCCAGGTATCCATCAACGTGCATCACCCCAACATCTCCGGTGTAAAACCAGCCATTTTCTTTCATGCACTTGTTTGTCCCGATTGGATCTTTTAAGTACCCCAACATAATACAGGCACCTCTCAAAACGATCTCCCCCAGAGTCGACCCGTCGCGTTTTACACTGACTCCTGACTCGGGATCCACAACGTCTGCTTCCGTCATCCCTACGGTCCTTACTCCTTGTCTCGATTTCAGCCTCGCTCTCTCTGTCGCTGGCAACCTGTTCCATTCCCTTTTCCAGGCACAAGACACTACCAGGCCCGCTGTTTCGGTTAATCCATAGCCGTGGGCCACTACGAAACCAAGAGCCTCGGTCCTTGAAAGTATAGCCGCAGGCGGTGGGGCTCCTGCAGTCAGGATTTTGACAGGATTCTGGAGTGGTTTTATTTCAGCGGAATTTGACAACATGTTAAGCACGACCGGCGCTCCACACATGTGAGTGACACTATGTTTCTTTATCAAACTATAGATGATTGGGGAATCAAATTTTCGGACACAAACATTGGTACCACCAACAGCAGCCATGCCCCAAGTGAAACTCCAGCCATTAGCATGAAACATCGGGAGTGTCCACAAGTAAACTGGCTGTTTTGGAACTTCCCAATCGATTAAAGAGTCAAGCGTGATCATGAAAATTCCCCGGTGGCTATGAACCACTCCTTTGGGAGATGAAGTCGTACCTGATGTATAGTTCAGAACAATCGGATTCCATTCGCTTTGAGGCCTGACCCACTTGAAATCGGGGTCACCCTTCTCTACCAGGCTCTCGTAAGTGCAAAAGAAACGAGAATCTACGGCGGATGATGAAGAAGATGAATTAGGAATCTCAGCATCAGCGTAATCATCTTTGATTAAGACAAGAAGTGGGGGTTTCGCTGTCGGAGGAAACAGGGAGATGGCTTCCACAGCTAGAGACTGAGACTGGGTATCGACAAAGAGTAGCTTTGATTCACAGTGGCGCAGAAGAATGGAGACAGTGCGGGCGTCGAGACGGATGTTGATGCTGTTGAGGATAGCCCCAGACATAGGAACCCCAAAGTGAAGCTCGTACATGGCTGGGATGTTGGGGGCTAAAACGGAAACGACCTGGCCGTTTCCGATGCCGGTGGATGAAAGGGAAGACGCTAGCTGGAGACATCGACGGTGGGTTCGTGACCACGTGTAGGAAGTGTTGTTGTAGATGATGGAGGTGCAATCACCGTACACGGTGGCTGCTCTTTCTAAGAAGCCTAGTGGGGTGAGAGGGGAAGAACTAGCTGGCCTCGGCTTTAGCTCTTCCATTTCTTCCTCTGGGTCTCCTCTCTCCTGGTTGGATTAGAGTTTTTCCCCCTATCTTTTTGAAGTTAAGGTGCTGCTGAGTTTATATCTGGGTTCGCTTGGTTCGTGACAGGGAAATTATTCGCCAAAATGAAAAATAAAAAGTAACGTTACAGCCAAAATGGGAGAAAAAGACACAAATGGCTGAGTTGTCGACCCCATCAGGCTTCAGTTACAATAAATTTTTTGATAAAAAGAGGAAAATACTGAGCAAGGTCAATGCATCAGATTGACGGGATGATTTTTGGTGTAACTAAATTAAAAAAAATAACCAAACTAAAAGAAGAGAGCATCTTGCTGAAATAGGAAGGGATTTGAATGTGCAATAATCTAATATTTCAATTTGTGATGATAAGCATGATTATCTGGTGTTGGATATATATCGATTTGCTTTCTTTAGGTCAAGTACGTGGAAATGCAAATCTTTCGTGGCAAATTCATATAACCCACCCACTAGTTTACTTTTGTATTGATTTGTTGAGGTTCAACCGGAAGACAAGGGATTGTGTAAGCTAGGGAGGGTATAGAGTAGAGGTGTCTATGGGTCGGGTCGGGTCGGGTTGAGTTCGGGTAAGGTCAAACAATAATTTGTAAGAGATTTTTTTGCTCAAATAATAAACGGGCTTTAAAATCTTATTTAAGCCTAAGTCTAAAATATTTATGTAAGTTCGAGATCCATCCAAAAGTTCATTTTTATTTTTTTCATACACTAATTTTAAATTTTAATTTATATTAATTTATAATATAAATAAAAATAAATCAACACATTTAAGAAATTATAATCTAAAACAAGTTTTGTAAGATTAATAAAGTCTAAATACTAATAATATTTGAAAATATCAATTTAATTTAAAAAAATACTACATTAATAAATAAAATAAATATAAAAATAAATTTATATTAAATAAATAATAATTCGGGTCGGGCCTTTATTTTTTACCTATAACCAAGCTCGGCCTGTTTATTAAACAGACCTTAAAATCTTGTTCAAACCCTCCCAAATAATATTAGGCGGACCTACGAATTTGAACGGATAACCTGACCCTTAGACAGCTCTAGTATAGAATAGATTCAAGGCGGTTTTTTTCCAATCCAAACCCAATCCGACTATATAATGTTTAAATATGAACCCATCCACCCAAGCATTGGGTTATAAAACTTAACATTCAACCACCTTGAGGCCAACAAAAAAAAAACACGACCCTAGTAAATAAATAGAAACCCATCTCTACCCCACCTCCAACTTGAAATTAATATTTATTATATTTTACTAAGGTAAATTAAATAATTATATAATATTATTAAGTTAATCTACTTAATTAATGTTAATAACATAATTATTAATTTAATATATACTATAATATAATAAAAAATAAAATATATTCATTTTATATATAACCTAACGGAAATAGTTTAAACCTGATGTAACTTTTAATTTTCGAAACCCGTCTCATCACGAAAACCTGATTCCAAGAAAAAATCCGTCTCTATAAAGGACGGGATGGGTCAGAACCCATTGGGTTCAAATTATATTGCCTTGCCTCTGTAACCCATATGCTTTTGATTTGTTCTCTCAGTCATTCTTTTCTCTTTACTTGCACTAATTAAAATGAAAAACACACAAATGAGTTGAGGAACAGAATAAGAAAGACTATTATCCCACACCCCCACCCAAAAAAAAAAATGAGATGAAGAAAGATAAAAGCAAGCTTTCTACTACTAATTAATTGAGCTAATGCTACATTATCCATCATTTTGTCGTTTAAGTAACGCAATCGCAATTATTATTATTATTATAAAAATTAAAGCTATGTTTGGTATATGAAAAAAAATTTTATTTTAATTCTCTAAAAAATATAAAAAAATCACTATATAAGATATATGTAGTTTATAGAAATATATGTATGTTTTAGAAAATAAAAATAAAAATAGACCTAACATTGAGAAAAAAAAATTTTAATCTCATTTCTAAGTCTATTTTCATTTTCATTTTCTAAAACATGTATATATGTTCTCTCACAATACATATCTTATATGATAGTTTTTTTGTACATTTTAAAAAACAAAAACAAAAAATATTTTCTCATACCAAACATAACCTAAAACTCTACCATAATAAATGTTCTAAAATTTTTTTTGGTCACTAGGAAATTTGAATCAATGTCTACAGATGCAAATCAAAACTGAGCTGAACAAAAACAGCAGGTATCAAGGGGAGGGTACAAACTACTACTGTTTTAACCGCACTTATATACGTCCGAAGGTTTTGGAACACACCTAAAAGAATTATCCTGCTTAACAAACATAAAAGTATTTCCTGGATCTTTCCCTTTCCGCTTCCCTTCCCGTCACTGGTTTCATCAGTGATTTCAGTAATCATACAATCTGTTCCTGCCGACTTTGATGCTTCAAAAACTTGCAGGCCTTTGTTCTCGGTATGAGTTCTTGAGCCATGTCCATGTCCGTCCATTCTTATAATTAGCGAGTGCTGATGACCAAAGAACAAAACTTCAGTAACATTGGGTGCGACAGGTGATTGTGGGAAATTATAATGGACCCGTACGTGTCTGCCTTGAGCTCTGATCCAGTTGTTACGCCCCTTTGAGATCATGTTGCTTAGAGTTGGCTGGTGTAGTAATAGGAAAATCTTGAACGTTAGTTTCCATCTTATTGAAAGTGAGATTTGCAATAGATCGATCAATGGTGTTGGTCTCTGATTCGGTTATTATTATGGGTAATATTACTTATTAGTTAAAGACAAGGGTGTGGTGCAAATATTTAGACTTTAGAGTTTTCTAATAATTAGAAATTTAGGCTATGTTTGATATGAGAAAACATTTTCTATTTTCATTCTTTAAAAAATATAAAGAAACTACCATATAAGTTATGTATTGTAAGGGAAAATGTATACATGTTTTAAAAAATGAAAATAGATTTATAAATGAGACTAAAAAAAAATTATTCTCAATGTTAGGTCTATTTTTATTTTCATTTTCTAAAATATACATGCATTTCTATAAATTAACATATCTTATATAGTGATTTCTTTATATTTTTTAGAAAATGAAAACAGAAAATATTTTCATATACCAAATATAGCCTTAGATTCCAGATATCAAACTTAATTAAAAACTTGGTAGCAATTGATAGTGAGGGAGTCACGATGATCATTTCATGTATTTTTTTAAAATTTTGGACCAAAAGATAAGAAAAAGAGAGACAGAACATATGGGGAGCTGAAATGCTGAACATAATCGAAATTTCAACGTGTGAGGGTCAAGTTCATTTATACTGATAAATTATTTATTTGATTTTGCTATTTCAATTGATACTTCCCAATCATGGACTTGGTTGGTAGCAAAGTGGAAGCTGTTTTCCCACTCGTTTTCCTTTTTCTTTGGTTACTGTATAGTTCTAATTAATTAATGGGAATGGGGACCAACCATAAGCCCTTTTTCTTGTTGTGTTTAATTTGTTTTTCCTGCATCCGTAGCAGCCAGCACCCAGCGGTAGGGGTGTAAACGGTTCGGTTTGGTTCGATTCGGGTTTTTTTGTTAGTTTTCGAGTTGTTGAAATCCATTCAATTTTGAACTTTTTTCTTTTATAAAAGCTTAAATAAAATTATAAAAATTTTGGGTCTTTTAATTTTAGGCTAATAAAATCAAGTATTTTTTAAAATTTTAGCTTATTCGGTTTATTCGGATTCTATTCGGTTTATTTGATTTTTATATGAACATTCCAAAATCCTAATCTTGTTGTCGGTTCGGTTCGATTATCAAGTTTTTCGGGTTGTTTGAACAGCCCTACCCAACGGGTAGCTAAGCTATTAATTCCAGGCTTACTACACAACTCCATGCATCTTAATTCTAATAGGTTACAACAAAAAAGAATCTTGGAACAAATATCAAATAGTAATTTAAAGAGGAAAATTAGAAATAAATTTAGTTTGGGTGGAATGATCTTTCTATATATGTGCAGGTTTTATATTTTTGGCATTATTTCAGGTGATTCTAATTCTTTAAAAATTG
The DNA here is from genome assembly GCA_030664755.1 of Microcos paniculata. NCBI lineage: Eukaryota > Viridiplantae > Streptophyta > Magnoliopsida > Malvales > Malvaceae > Microcos > Microcos paniculata. The sequence goes on along the minus strand of CP131462.1, from coordinate 5,515,722 downwards.
TTTATAAATTTGAATAACATAGGATTGAGTCTCAGTACCACATTATTAAAGATTAGCTATCGTTATGAAGTTTACTTTAATAATTATATCCAAAAAAAAATTCTATATATTGACAAAATTAATTCTCATGATGAGGAATTTTTAAATTGATAATTTTAATTTGAATATACTGAAATTTTGAGATGGGAAAAAAAAGAATGATGAGATAAGGGAATAATTTCTTGTTTATCCGTTATTCTAACTCGAAACTTAATGAATTTTATCAGTATTCGCTTTTGATTGAAGCAAATTTAAATTGGATAAATGAGATTAGATTTTACTAATTTTTAGCAACTTTGTTGACTCCTGAAGCCCTTTGCTCGTTAGTGTCCTGGGTTATAGGGCTCTTGATTAAAAGCAGAAGCTGAAAGAAGAACTCAAGCCCCTTTGCTCTCAGTTAGTACTAGCATTTAAAACAAACTGCGAAAAGAAACAGTAAATAGGAAAAGGAGCCATGGACCCTCAAATTAATCACTAGTCATTCTCGCAATAAAACTATTCTGGTAGTCTATATTGGTCAAATACTGACAAATGATCTCTTGAATGTCCACAGAAATGAGAAATCAATATCAAAAAGCAAAGATATATGTCCCAACTCCCAAGTCATAACTAAAATTTCTGAAAAAATAACATAGATATAGGTTATAATTGGGAGGATAGTAAGATTAAAAATGTAAGATTAATTACTGTATGCGTGATGTTAGAACTGTAACGGTGAAAATAAAATTAGTAGTCAAAAATACTTTATGTTCGGTGAAATGATGGTGACAATAAGATGAGAATGTGAAAAGATTAAAAAAGCTACTACTAATTAACTAAAATAAGTAAGGGTAGAATTAAAAAAAGAAAAGAAAAAGGATGGATAAAAAAAAACCCCACACTAGTGGTAGAAAATCCCACTAGAATAAAATGGTTGAAAGGGACTTTAACTTTGCCACCAAAGGTCTAATTGGCCACGTAGGCCAACTGACAACCGGTGGGAGGCCCACTTAAAGCTTGATGCGTTTGGAGCCCCATATGCACCGAAATGGTGCACCAAAGATAGCAGTAAATCCCTATAATAGTCTAACAATTGGGCGGTAGATTGTTCAGACTCTTAATGTCAACAAAATCAAGATTCAATTCCTAATAGCTTAAAGTACAAGAAATTATACTAATGCCTCGTCTCCCGTCGAGAGATGATAAACAGAGGCAATGTTTTTTATACAAGTGTTATTGATTTTACCAAGAATATTATACAGGACGCATGCATTCTGTTAAACCATGTGATACAAAGGACTAAGCACGGTTTGCCAAAAGGCTCGTCAGGCTCCCAATCATGGACGCCCCATGGAACTTTTGCAGATTCCTGCTAAGGAATCTCTAGGAAGTAGAAATCCTTCAACCCAACTTTTGCTGGTTTCAACCAGCAGGCTGATCACATAAGAGCCATCTAGACCCACTTGCTAGTCCGGACCATTCTTCCATCCCATTTTGACCTCAACAGATTCCTTAATTGCTGGGTTTTTGAGTCCCATGAAGATTGTCAGGATAAGACAAGGATTCAGGATAGGATCAGCAGTCAGCACTATGTCTTAGACAAAATTCTTGGGCTTATTTAAAATTAGGTACCCTCTCTCTTGGCTGTGTAACAGTGTAGGTTTGATGAGAAGTCTGGCAATCTTTTTTTATTCCTTGCTTGTGGAGAGTGATTACTGACTTTTGATATGCCAGGCCTTCAGAGGAGTATGTTGCACGTTGGAAAACTGAACCTGATTGGACCGTTTACTCGAAGGGGGACAAAACTCCAACGGGCTACATTTATCAAATATATATATATATATACACTAACCTTATCCTTATCCAACATATCTGACTTAATAAAACCAAACCAGTTTAAACTGTGATAGAAATTGCTTATATCAGGTGTTGTTTGCAAGAAAATGTTTGACATTTTAGGTGTTCCTTCCAGCTAATTTTGTGTTTTACGCTAAAGGGGAATGGTACTAGACTTGATAACGTTCTTGTTTTGTTTTGCTTCTGTTTTTGTAGCTGGGTTACTGCAATAAATTCTTGTGCTCTTGTGGTAGACTCTCTAGTCTCCGCTAGCAGCTGCCTGCTTTCTTGGATAATATAGTCAGTACCTGTGGGATTCTTGTTAGAAAAGGAATTGTGGAGTCCCATCCCGGGCCAAATTTGGTCAGAATTGCTTGGAACTTAATTTGGAAGTCGCGAACTTTAAATGCAAATTTGCCATACCCTGGCAATATTTTCCATTTTGGGAAACTTGCTTGTTGAATCAGAATGCAGATACATGGAATACTTTCTTAAGTCAAGTATGGGGCTTTGGGCCCGTACATTTATTCACAAAGCAAACCAATGAATGTTTCCAGTTCCATCGACCATTCTCTCTTTCTAACCACAGCGCATTTGCTTTTCCAAATTTTCAATGAACAAAGAAAATTTTCATTAATCATTACAGGTTCACATCTTCAAGGCAAGTGGGGACAAACCAGAAAAGAGGATATGGAAGCTAGTTTCATCTTCATGGTTAATGGGATTTGCAAACTTTAGAAAGAATAAATTTGAAATGCCTGCCTCGGAGAATTCTGTCAAACTTTGAGATTTGAATAGTTCTGCAATAGAAGATGGCAAATTGTTGATCAACACAGTCAGTCTTTTGCTTGCCAAGGTACGTATATACACATCAGAAAATGCTAGCTTTTTAATCCTTTCTTCTATTACTAAAACGCCAAAAGAGAGAAAAAAAAATCTTGCAAAAGAATGTAAGAGTTAGCAGGAGAAGAGGAAGACTAGTTAAAGGTTTAGGACATTGCTATCTACCTATTATCTTTAGGCCTTAGCTCGATTCCTTCAATAATAAGGCCTCGCTTTGGTTGATTATCATGAACTTCCCGTAGATTAAACTCAATTGCCCCATGATCATGTCCAGATTCGTTGAAGAACTCACCCATTTCAATCTCCATCCAGCCATCTCCTCTGTCTTGAGCTTGCTGGGGCGCCTTCGGTGGGGGGTCTAGGGTCACACTACGCATTTGCACTGCTTCCCCTGAAGCAGTTCCTTGGTTAATGGTGACACCCAACTCTACTGGTGTATGCCTAAATCCATATCTGTCCCTTACCATCTTAAACACAAGGTACGCTGCATAGTTCGTTTCTGAAGATAAAATTTTCAGCTCAGCCTTTCCCTTCACATCGAGCCTCCATACTTTCTTAAGCTTAGCAACCTGAGAGAACCTGTCAAATGCGTTGGAACTGAAATTGGTACCGAGGTAATAAACATTACTAAGAACAGCCATGGCAGACTTACACAGGCACACAGTTTTGGTGCAAATGACATTTTCTTTCCTAGTAGTATTGTTCCAATGGTCAATATAATAAGTTAATAAGAAACTGACAACGTCAGAGACAAGACGAAAGCCTTTGAGCAAATGAATTGGAAAACAGAACAAAACCTGGACTCTGGTAGAGATATCCAACTCCAATAATCAGGATTATCTGCATATTTAATTGAAAGTGCCCTTGCCCCTATCATGTAGCATTTTCTCCCATTCTCTTTCTCTAGTTGAAAGCTCTACTTCAGCATTGAGAACGTTAATTTTTGAGATAAATTATAAATAAGTACACAAGAAAAGGCAAAAGATGACAGAGGGCTCACCATAGAACCGTTATTATCGATGAGAAAGGAACGATGACAGAGACTGAGATAAAGATCCTTCTTCGGCCATGAAAGCAATGAGAACGTTGGTGCCGATTTGGAAAAGATTTCCTTGTAATCAGGAGGCAGAAACATTTGCCATACAGGATCAGAGTCTGCAACAGACTTGACAGCATGAGAAACAAGGGCCACTTGACAGGCGTCTCGAGGCGACGTTAACGATATGATGAGAGACAGGCATTCGTCGGGTAAAACCTTCGTCATATCCATGTTTTCTTCTTCTTCCTCTATAATTCGCGAGAGCAAAATTAAATTAGAAAGATGGTTTTACATAAACTCTTCTTTCTTCTTCTTTCTGAACACTTATGTAAGAAATTGTAATTTGTATGATGCATATTTTGTTTTGCACTTAAGACAATCGGGCACGTTACACACATTGCATGCTTTTTCTTTTCTTGTGGCCAAATAAACGACACGTTGCATATATTTAATTAATAAATCCGATATGTGGGTTATTTTCCATTTTTTAATACATTATTATTATTTCTTAACCGACGTAAATACTTTGGATTTTTGTAAAAAAAAAAATAGAGTATATTTTCCTTTCCATGACCGGCACTCAAGCCTAGCTAGCAGCACGATATCAATCCGAAATAATCCTCAACAAAGATATGGTATAGGAATGGCCCTATTACAGATTTCCATTTTCGAATGCCTAAAAGGTGTAACCTTGCCTAACCTCCCAAGAGAACAATAATTTATTGAGATATTATATTAATTTTCGAAAGAGGTAATATTAATAATATCTTTTTAAAAAGGTCAAAACAATTCCGTAATTCCAGAAATAGAAAAGTCGGAATAAACAAATACTTGAATTGAATTGAATGGGCAGTTAGAACAAACTTGATAGGATCTCTTATACGCCAAGACACCGCAGGTGGCAAATTAGTGGCATAACCGATAGTTTGACTTTTATGTATTTTTATAAGTTGACCTTTTATTTAATTCGTATATAGTATTTAATTTCGGTAGTAGTATTAATATATTTGAACAAAATCCAAAAAAACATGAATTTGTCAGCCACTCACTCATCCTGAAATCTTCGGAGCATGACGAGTCAAGTATGGGCTAAATGAATTAGACTTTGGAGTTTGGTCAGCAAATATAACATGGATTATTAATGTAATTCTAACAGGCTTACATTAAACAAATCCAGTGGGCCTGACCCAAATTTTTACGGTTCAGTGTGATTTATGAACCCTTGTGCATAAATTTCACATAATTATAGGGGAATTTGTGGGAAAGATTTATCTTTAATGCTTACGGCCCGAAAAGGATTAGTCTACCTTGGTTAAAACTTGGCGGAATTTTCATGAGCATATCGAAACCATAAGCGAAGCAAGATAATGAATTGCAGGATGTAAAGAAAATACCGCAAAAGAAACAAAAAGATATTTTCGAGCCTTTTCTTAGCTTGAAGAATTTATGCGTGTATGAATCTCCCTAACGTATCAAAAAGGTAAGGAAAAGGAACATAAGGCCATGCTTGCTTGTTCTTATGAACTGTGTTTAGGCCTCAGCTCGATGCCTTCAACAATAAGGCCATGCTTGCATGAGTAATCAACCTCCCATAGACTGCAAACCACAGCTCCATCATCTCCTTGTTCATTGTAGAACTCACCCATCTTGATCTCCATCCACCCATCTTCTCTCTCTTGAGACTGTTTATCCGTACCAAAGGGAGCCTCTAGGAACACTCTACTTGCTACACTGCCTTCTTTTTCTTCATATTTGACATTCACAATTACAGGACTTTGGCGAAATCCATGTCTGGACTCGGCAAATTTAAACACCATGTAAGCAGCATATGTTGTTTTGGTGGATAAGATTTTGGTATCTATTCTTCCTTTGATATCAAGATAGCAAACAACCTTGAGCTCAGCCACTTCTCGAAACCTGTAATTACATTGCACCAGCAGTAAAATATAAGAATCATAATAAACAATTTGTAACAATAATACTAGTCAGACAATCCGGTTTCAAAGGTTCCTGGTCCTCAAAAGAGGAAAGGGCAGGCTAGACAGTAGAGGGAGGAGATGGTAGGAAATCAAACAGTTTGGTCTATAGTTCGTCCTAAATGGTGGAATTATTGAATTAGTAGTTCTGCAAAGGCAATTAAAAACTATTTTAAAGGTAAGAATTTCCATGCTCCCTCTTATTTAGCAACAGCATTCTTATTGCCCTGGAAGAGAGTTATCCGAAAGGGTAGCAAAACTCAAAAACAAAGAAAATGAGGAGTAAAAAGAACCTGGACTCAGGTCTGGATGTCCATCTCCAGTAGGCATGTACATCTTTCCACAACATTGAAAGCCCTCTTGCCCCCAACATATAACATATTTTGCCAGTCCATTTATCTAATGAAAAGCTCTGTGTTCAAGAACAAATTAACCATGTTAAACTTTTCTGATACATGCACCGAGGAAGAGAACTATGGTTTACCAAAAACTTCATATAGGTGAATTTCAGGGAAAATGTTCCATCAAATGTTTTAACTAATCAAGCATCTTCAGTGCAGTTGCAAAAGTTAATTTGGGTATCAAAGCATATATCAGATAAAGTAGTTTAAAGAGAGCAATAAATTCAATAGAAGTAGATAGGCAATGAAATGCTCAGTTTGAAAGGCTAAAAAAGGCAGGTGATTTCAAACGATCAATCAATGCACAATCAACTTACCAACCCACTTAGCTTTAAAAGGATCAAGACCCTTCTATACCTTATTAATTGAAGGATTTAATACTAATAAAGATTGCTTTGATCAAATTAGATCAATTCAATGGTAGTAAGTTCAGTTACCCCAATTCATAAATTGGTATTCCAAAACCCAAATCCAAATTTCCATTTTTCCTTGCCTAATGAAAACCGACAACCTTGACAAGCATAAAAGAACAGAAAAAGTGGGGGGTTTTAACTTTGTAGCTTACCAAAGTGTCATCGTTAAGGATGACGGGATGATAACAAAGATGAAAGAAAAGATCCTTCTTTGACAAAGAAACCAAGGCGGACAGCTCCAAGGGAGACTTGGAAATGATGTCTAGATAATCAGAGGGCAAGAACCTCTCCCAGACAACATCCGAGGAAGCAGCTGATCTGAAAGTAGGAGAAACAAGCGCTAGCCTGCAGGCGTCTGAGGGCGATGTAAAAGAAAGGATGTTGACTATGCAATCTTCTGGCAAATTTGGAGTTAACGTAGTAGATTGCTTGTTTCTCTCCATTTTGCTGTTTCAACTGAGCAATGAGAATCCAGATTTTTGTGCGTAACACTTAGGACGACTACTGTTTTCAATTGTCTTTTGTCTCTCAAAAGTAAACGGACGGTCAATGCCAAAAACATGAATTATTTTCGCAAAGCTTAGGGACTAAGCAATTCTGTATGCTTGTGTTGTGCTTGGATTTTTGTTTATAAATTATAAATATTATTGTCTTCCAAATTCATTCTGCATATATTTTTGTAAAAAGAAACGTCAAAATATATATACACCCATATTTAAATTTTGTTTTAATCTGATTATTAACCCTTTTTTTCTTCAAACTAGTAAAATGTTAAAAGGAAGAATCGAACATTAAAATGAATATATTCTGGCCCCAAAAATAGGAAATTACAAAAATTAATATATATGTTTTATTTTTTTATGGAATATAATCTGTTTTATTAAAGCCCCAGAAATTTGGACATTTTGGGATTGGGTTGGGCTCTCCTGTTTTCGACTTGGCTAATTGAATTGGGTATTAAATGAGCTTTGGAGACAAGAGACTGAAGAGTGATCCAACAAGGCATGAATTGTAGGGCAAAAGCCCATTTCTTCATTGGTCGCATATTTTCACTTTTTTCAGCCCGAAGTGATTCATCTGTGTGTCTATGTAGTATTTGTAAAATTTTGAGGTGAATGCCTGATTTAATTTGAAACATACTTGATTTAATTTTCTGTAAGATTTAATAGCAATTCCTCCCGCCCTTCATGGGTGGGTAAATTATTTTTACAAAGCTTTGAATGTTTGTAATTCGATCTAATTTGTTTTGCTCTACTCTTATTAGTCTATTCATCAGCTCAACATGCAAACAACATAAAAGTTTTAAAAATACAATTAGTTCATCACAAATCAAAAGAAAATGAACGACAAAAAACAAGCATTTCTTTCACCATTGTTGCTATGATCTTCTATTTTTATTTACTGGGAATATTACAATCTTTAACTCATGATTAATTAATTTTTTTATATGAAAGAATACGTACTCATAACTTTTTTAAAGCCCACAAATTTGGATACTTTAGCATTTGGGCTCTCCGCAGAGTTTCTTGGCTGATGAAAATGGAGTATGAAACAAGCTTTGGAGACAAAAGTTTAAAACCGTGATCCAATAAGATATGAGTTTTTGAGCCAAAGCCAATCTCTTAATTGGTTACACATTATTCTCTGTAGGAAGAACGATTACAAAGATAGAAATAAAAAATTACGGACTTCTCATGCATGTGGATGCAGGAAGAACTTACATAGACCAATCCTAGTATTTATAATTTTGCGTTTGGATAAACCAAATGATAAGTATATTATATGAACATCCAACTGCGGATATCTCTGAGGAGATATATATGTGCAGTTAGGCTTTGGCGCTTGAGTTTTGTTTGCACGCCGTGTGGATCAGGGGAAACCACCACCAATACCACCAGAACCACGAAAGAAGCCACTTCCGCCTCCACCGATATTTAATCGAGCTCCACCACCACCATTGCCAGTGGCATCACCATCCTTATCACCGTTAGCACCAGCACCGCTTGCGCTGCCACCTCCAGCACTGCTTGCACTACCAAAACTGCCACCTGCACTACCAGCACCGCTAGAACCACCTCCGGCACCAGTTCCACTACCAGCACCACTAACACTGCCGCTTCCACTACCGCTAGTACTGCCACTTCCACTTCTACTACCGCTAGCACTGCCACTTCCACTTCCACTGCCAGCACCGCTAGCACTGCCACTTCCACTGCCAGCACCGCTAGCACCACCTCCGACGCCACTTGCACCACCTACACTGCCACTTCCACTACCAGCACCGCTAGCACCGCCTCCGGCACCGCTTGCACCACTTATACTGCCACCTCCACTACCAGCACCGCTAGCACCACCACCTACGGAACCGCTTGCACCTTTGCTGCCACCATCACTACCAGCATCACCACTGCCAGCACTACCACTAGCACCAGAAGGAGCACTGCCGCCACCTCCTCCTAGGCCTCCAATATTACCACTACCGAACCACCCTCCTTTTGCTCCACCTCCAAAACTTGCTCCACCACTTAATCCACCGCTTCCACTTCCACCGCCACTGCCTCCACTTCCAGGGTCTACCCCTAGGCCTCCGCTACCAGTACCAGCACCTCCTAGGCCTCCACCACCACCGGGCGATCCACCTCCTGCAGCACCACCGAACCCTCCACCAGCACTGCCACTGAACTCTCCACCAGCACTGCCACCTAACCCTCCACCTCCACCACCTTTAGCATGATCAGCAAGATTATGAAGAGCGTGAGCAGCTAACAGAAGGCCGAGGCCGGTCTTAGATACTTTATGTGTTGGACGTCCTCCAGCCCCTTTACGGTGAAGCAAACGTTTCTCGTCCGTATGAACATCATGATCTGCAACCACCAGACCATCTACAAGAAGAAAACACAAGAAAGCAACCGCGAAAGAACGAGCGAAAGCAGCCATCGCCAGATAAAAGCTCAAGGAAAAGTTAGCACACAATTAGAGGAATTCTAATGTTGACAAAATAGAATTATTTTTTCTCTCGAACGAACTCTCTGAACATTTATTGTTTCAATCCGATGTATTTCGTTGTTGTTCTGGCCTGGCCTCTGGGTCAAATTTATAATGAGAATGTGGGGCTGAATTTACAGGAAGCCTGATTCAAGAGCCATGCTTAAAGCAAGGGAGTAAAGGTCGTTTAACCATAGACTAAAATTAGAAACCAAATTGCAAACCATTCAACTCATAACGGAATTTTGTCCGCTTCCCATTCTTCGACCAAGTATCGAACAAAACCATTCCAGATTATGTTTTTCTTTTCTTTTTCTCATCATTCCTTTCTTTATTTTGATTCTGTCATGATAAAAGTAAAACATATCTATTTTGAACGATGAAACGAAATAATGCATGCGTTATTAGCTAGTACTTGAAGCACACCAAAACAACATCAATACAATGGCAACATCAACTCCAAGCAAATCTTCCTCAAACGCTGGCCGGCCGCCTCAAGCAGTAAAATTTGCCCGCCGGACATCAAGCGGTCGAATTATGAGCTTATCCAGGGACGACGATATTGACATATCTGGAGACTCATCAAACCAAAATGACTACATCAATTACACTGTTCTTATGCCCCCAACACCTGATAACCAACCAGGTTCAGGGCCCTCTTCAGACTCCAAATCTGATCAGGGGAACCAAGGCAGCTACGGGGTATCGCGGTTTGCCTCAGACTCACAGCGGATAAGCCGGCAAGGGGAGGAAGAGGGTGGGGGTGGGAACGGGGGAGCCAAACTAGATAGAAGGATGTCCGTATTAAATTCAACAAATAATAGGTCCATGTTGCTAAGGAGCCAGACAGGGGATTTTGATCATAATCGTTGGTTGTTTGAGTCGAAAGCAAGGTATGGGATCGGAAATGCATTTTGGCAAGACGATGATGACAACCGATATGGAACAGATGGTGGAGTGACTATGTCGGATTTTATGGACAAGCCATGGAAGCCACTCACTAGGAAGGTTAAGGTTCCGCCTGGCACTCTTAGCCCTTACAGGTGCACAACCTGGACTATGATCTATTTTATACATTCAATTCTATTCTCAATGGATCATAGACCTTTTCTTTTACTTCTATGGTATATAGCACTATCATATAAATTTTGCTTCCTCTGTTTTTCACATAGAGGTTAAGTCTTATAAAAAAAAAAAAAACCTCACTAAGAATTTGAGACCGTGTCAACTTATTACTATATTTACATTATATTTTTAAGAATTATGAAAATAAGTAGTAGATGAGTAATAGGTGCTATTATTTAAAAATAAAATTACACGGAAGAAAGATTTCAACCTTTTACGTAGCTTAACGGTCATTTTTCTGTCGACGTTCAACAGGTTGTTGATAGTGATTCGTCTGGTAGCTCTAGTTCTTTTCCTCGCATGGCGTTGGCGAAACCCAAATCCAGATGCAATGTGGCTCTGGGGACTTTCCTGTGTTTGTGAGTCTTGGTTTGCCTTTTCCTGGCTCCTAGATATCCTTCCCAAGCTCAATCCCATCAACCGAGCCACCGACCTTGCTGCGCTCCATGACAAGTTCGAGCAGCCTTCTCCGTCCAACCCAACTGGCCGCTCGGATCTCCCTGGCGTAGACGTCTTCGTCTCTACAGCTGATCCTGAAAAGGAACCTCCCCTTGTCACCGCCAACACCATTTTATCCATCCTGGCCGCTAACTATCCTATCGAAAAACTCTCTTGCTATATATCAGATGATGGTGGCGCCATACTCACATTTGAAGCCATGGCCGAAGCAGTTCGTTTTGCTGAGGTAATTGGTTACAACTTTTCTGTCAACTTTTTATTCTGACAAAAAGCCTTCACGTCAATTTTTTGTAAACTTAATCAAAATTACCTACATACGTAGGTTTGGGTGCCATTTTGTCGGAAACATGACATTGAGCCAAGGAACCCAGACAGTTACTTCAGCTTGAAAACTGATCCAACAAAGAATAAGAAACGGCCTGATTTCGTGAAGGACCGCCGCTGGATCAAGAGAGAGTACGATGAGTTCAAGGTGAGGATCAATGGTCTTCCCGAGTCCATACGTAAAAGGAATGAAATGCACAACTCCAAGGAGGAAATGAAGGAGAAAAGGCTTGTCAAAGAGAAGAATGACGGCTCGTTGCCACCGGATTTCAAGTACGAAAAGGCCACCTGGATGGCCGATGAAACTCACTGGCCCGGAACTTGGCTCAATCCAACAACTGACCATGCCAAGGGAGACCATGCTGGAATCTTGCAGGTATAATAATCACTGTGAATTAAATTCTCCAAAATCCAAATTAAATTAACATTCATGATAACCACCTGAGTTAAGCTCAGGCAACAAAAAAAAATCTAGGTTTTGACTTAGCATTAACATCAAGATGCACAGATTATGTATTTCTTTATTTAACGGCTATTGAATATTGAATTACCAGCCTAAATTATGGAACTTATCATTTTGTCATACAGGTGATGAGTAAAGTGCCGGAATGTGATCCAGTGATGGGTCAGCAAGATGAGAAAAAGTTAGACTTTACAGGTGTAGACATCAGGGTACCAATGTTCGCGTACGTTTCAAGAGAGAAAAGGCCAGGCTATGACCACAACAAGAAGGCCGGAGCCATGAATGGATTGGTTAGAGCTTCAGCAATATTGTCCAATGGGCCATTTATACTAAATCTGGACTGCGACCATTACATCTATAATTCTCTAGCCATAAAAGAAGGTATGTGCTTCATGATGGACCGTGGCGGTGACCGGATTTGTTACATTCAGTTTCCACAGAGGTTTGAAGGGATTGATCCATCAGATCGATATGCAAATCATAACACTGTCTTCTTCGATGGTAATGTTCAAAATTACCATTTTTTTAATCAATTCAGTAATTTCATATTTGCATGTTTTCTACTTTGGCTTCTTACTCAAAATTGACCTTATTTATGGTCACAACAGGAAGTATGAGAGCGCTCGATGGTCTTCAAGGCCCCGTGTATGTAGGAACGGGATGCATGTTCCGCCGTTATGCCCTCTATGGATTCCATCCACCACGGACAAATGAGTATACAGGCGTGTTTGGTCAGACCAAGTCTCCAGCTCCACCTAGTCCGCCTCAGCCACAGTCAGATGAAGATGAAGCGCAGCCGTTAAATGTGCATCCTGACCTGGAACTTCCACGGAAGTTTGGTAATTCAACCCTGTTCAATGAAAGCATAGCTGTGGCTGAGTTCCAAGGGCGTCCTCTTGCAGATCATGCTTCTGTGAAGAATGGTCGACCTCCTGGTGCATTGCTTGCTCCACGCCCGCCACTTGATGCACAGACTGTTGCTGAGGCGGTTGCTGTAATTTCGTGCTGGTTCGCCCTTTGCTTTATTAGGATTGCGTCGATTTGTTCCAAGCTTTCATCCATGTTCCATTGTTATGCATTGTAACTCGGCTGATGTTTGTTTATTGTTTCATCTGTAGGTATGAAGATAAGACTGATTGGGGAGGAAAAGTAGGTTGGATTTATGGCTCTGTAACGGAGGATGTGGTGACAGGATACAGGATGCACAACCGCGGATGGCGGTCTGTATACTGTGTCACAAAGCGAGATGCATTTAGAGGAACTGCGCCAATCAACCTCACTGACCGCCTTCATCAGGTGCTGAGATGGGCCACTGGTTCAGTGGAAATCTTCTTCTCCCGAAACAATCCTTTGCTTGCAACTCGGCGGCTCAAGTTCCTACAGCGCATTGCATATCTTAACGTTGGCTTCTACCCCTTCACCTCTATCTTCTTAGTTGTTTACTGCTTTCTCCCAGCCCTCTCTCTCTTCTCAGGGCAGTTCATTGTCCAGGGCCTAAATATTTCATTCCTTTTTTACCTCCTCATCATCACTTTAACGCTCACCTGTCTTTCCCTGCTCGAAGTGAAGTGGTCTGGCATCGGCCTTGAGGAATGGTGGCGGAATGAACAATTTTGGGTTATTGGTGGCTCGAGTGCTCACCTAGTGGCTGTCATCCAGGGTCTCCTAAAAGTTATAGCCGGTATCGAGATCTCTTTTACGCTAACCTCCAAATCGGCTTCTGAAGACGAGGATGACATTTATGCCGATCTTTATGTTGTCAAATGGACCAGTCTCTTCATAATGCCACTGACAATCATAGTTGTAAACCTTGTGGCCGTTGTGATTGCGTTCTCAAGAACCATCTATAGTGTCATACCACAATGGACCAAGCTCTTTGGAGGGCTATTTTTTGCTTTTTGGGTGTTAGCTCACATGTATCCATTTGCTAAAGGATTGATGGGGAGAAGAGGAAGGGTGCCCACAATCGTTTACGTTTGGTCAGGGCTCGTGTCAATTACTGTATCTTTGCTTTGGATAGCAATCAGTCCGCCGGATGGAAATAACAACGCCTCTGCCGGTGGTGGAACTGTTGAAGTATAGACTAAAAACTTTGAAGACTGCTGCCTTTTTCTTAGATTTCTGTTTACCCTTTAGTGCCAATCACACACTGGAGTTGTGTAAGCTTCCAGACTGAAGTAAAACAATGTTATGCTGCTTGTGCTGGACGATGCAGGAAGTGTCTCAGGATTAGCATATAGGTTATTGAAATGGGTCTCTTTCTTTTTTTTCTTTTCTTTTGTCGTGTTTAATTAGGGTAGAGATTGATCGGCCGAGGAAAATCTCACACCCGTGTTCAGTAGCCCTCGGTCGGTCCATGTTTTGGCATGTTGAGCCTGAGATGGTTCAGCTGCATGAAGTAGACACATTGGATCAAGCTGGCATGATTGCTGATCGCAAGATACTACGAACGATTTTGATCAATTCCAAGGTTAGCAAGAACGGACGCAGATATTTTTCCAAAATGGAAAACCACTTAGAAGATCCACTCGAGAACCATGAACCATTGGTGGAAGACTTTCAAGTCGGTAGAACCTAGAAGAAAATGTCTGAGAAGTCAAAATTTCCCTGTCCCGTTAGTTCTTAGCTTTCATTTCTATCAAAGAATGTACAAGAAGAGAATTGACTACTACATTTTTGCACATAAAAGCATATTGTAGGAAACAATATAAGTTTTGTGATGTAAAGAATATCAATGTATTTCATATAGCAGACGAAATTAGCATACATATTGCTTGATTGGAAAATTCATCATAGCAGAAACTCACGCATTCGAACTGGTCTCTTGACAGCATTTGTAAAACCCTGCATATGAAACAAAAGCAAAAACAAGTATTTAGTTTGGAATTTGCAATGCAATTTTGGGGGTTATCAAGGGTTCGGAAGTCCAGTAGTAGAATTGACACATAGTTTAGCCTATATAGGAGACTTTGCAAAACAAGGGCAAAGGATCTTAAACAAAGAAGGAAATTTGTTGGGTTATTTTAGCTGGCAGTTCATACAGTAGTAGTTAAATTAACTTTCTAATGCTTTTTGTTTATGGAAAAGAGAGCTTTAGATTTTCACACATTGTGGCAAGTTATCTAATGCACTATACAAAAAACAAGTGGCTTAGGTTGCATTATTAAACCCTAAGAAGACCCCTAAGAAGACAAGCAAAAAGAAAGATAATAGAAGAGTGAAAACTTGACTTCAAACACTTTGCTATACGCCTACATGCTTACAGCCCTGAAATTATTGATGAAAGGATAGAATTACAATGCTGTTAACCAAAGGAAAAATGGGAATGCAGCATGAGATGGGTTGATGGGCACTTTTTTACGACATGACCACTCAACAAGGAATGTACATAGGCTAAAATTGTAACATACAGTCCTCATCTTCATTCTAATGGAATGAAGTTAAAATTATGCGGAAATCACCTCATTAAATTTGAATAACAGAGGGCGCATATCTCTTTTCAACGTCACTTCCTTCAGTATAGCAATTTCAGGATCCTGAGAACCTTTACCATTTGGTTTTCTAAACCTGGATTATGTTTAACAAAAAGATCAGCAAGGTGAAAAAAATGTTAGGTTTGATATAGCTAATGCATGATCCCTCATTGATTATTTTTATAAACCAGATGAGATTTCTTCATTTACTAGAGCTGAATCTACATTTGCTATCAAGTAGAACATACGATCAAAGGAAACATGATTTATTACTCTATACCAACAATATGCCAATATGCTAGTCCCAAACTGACATATACAACTACATACAACTGCAAGCAAAGATAGGGGGAAAGGAAAGCTGAAGAAGCCGGGGAAAGTGCTGAGAGTTCAGGATGTGTATGTCCAAAGGTGAGATTGAGATCAACAAGAGTAAACTCAAGATTCCACTAAATGTTGGTCTCAGCCTAACCCCAATACTTGATCCTCTACAAAATAAATGTTCACAAAGGCTAATGGCATTAAATGATGGTTCATAAATCACAAGGCCCTCAAACATACCAAAGAAGGAGCAACAATATGAAGCTTAAACAATATGGATGAATTGTAACACGACCCAGGTTTTATTTGTCAAACTTTTACCAGATTTGGTGTAGCAACAAGAATAAAACAAGGAAAACATATTCAAAGTGAAAATTATAAGAAAAAAGGATCACCTTTCAAAAAAATCGAAACCACTAGGTCGCTTCCTGGTATCTGCTGTCGATTTTTGCTTTGCACTGGTGGTGGCACTTCTGCTAGAAACTAAAGATGATGAAACTGTGGAGGTACTTGGATTACTTTGCCTTGTAGCAGAGATATTCTTTACATGTTCAAAGTTCTTTGCATTTGCAGCTACATTCCCACCAATACTTTTAGCATATTTTGATCCACTATCCCTTTTCCCAGTTAAGTCCTGGTCCGCCCTGCTGCACCCATCTGTTGTATTCACATATTTTCCAGTGCTCACTTGCAAAATCTTTTGCTTCTCAACCTGAAATCAGAATCAATTATGAAACAGTCACAACTCAGAACATATATTACAAACTTTTATGTGTAATTAAATTTTGTAAAGGGGAAGAAGGGTTGAAGACTATAAGTCTAACATGCCACTCACAGGGAATGAATGAAAAACATGAAGTTGAATAAAGAGTTTGTGCTAATATTTTTGAAAACTTAAAATCTATCTGCGCATGAAAAAAATATTTAAAAGACAAAGTAAAAGTGCAAGGATCAATGAACAATCTACTACGAACTAACATAGTCCATGTCAATATTTTTTCCTCTAAAGCCAACTCCAGAACCAATAGCAATCATCAAGCGATATGCCAACAAAAGATAGGCATTGAACAATCAAACTAATAAATCTTAGTAGTATAGTCAAATATACAGCAGACTATCAAAAAACAACATTACTTACCTCGTGTAATACAACCTGCCTCATTGCTAAGGCAAGTACTTGATAATCTGATATGTAGTCCTGCTTATTCAAATATATCAATATTCAGTTCAGAATCATGAAATAATGAATAAAATTATATGCCATTAAACAAAAAGCAGAACTTGAAACCTTGTATTTAATAAATTCAGTAATGGGGGGCTCAAATGATAGCACTGAGGTATCTACAATTGCTTCATGTCCCAGGTTAGTGGACACAGAATCAGACTTCATGTTCTTATAGGTTATCGAATAGGACACCATCACATTCACTAATTGAGCCAAATCATTCTTTTCTGTTTCTGATAATAAGTGCAATGCCACCTGCTCAAACCACATGAGAAGCCTCAGAAAAGAGAAAATTGAATAACTGGTATCCTTTATGTAGTAAAAAGGTAAGAGTAAGAATTAACTCAATTACCGGTCTCAAGTTCGGTGGTGACAAGATATGCAACAACGGAGAAATTATGTCTTCTATACAGGATTTGGTTGATAAATGTCTTGAAATATGTGGTGGAATTTTCTGGTGCCAGGACTTTAGAATATCTGTCTTTTCCATTAACATTGTCCGGTATCTGGGAATTGCAGCAGATACAATATTATGAGATTGCTAATCCAAACACTAGGTTCTATAGCACTCAGGCATGGAGTAGAGTTCACCTTTGATATGACTTTGGCCACTCAATAGTTGGCTTTTGGACTTGGGCAACCGTCCGATGCAAAGTAATTGCAACAAAAGGCTGATAAACTGCAGTGAAAGATAAAGTGGAAGAGTGTTGAGGAGCATATATCATGAACAGTGTGAAGAAACATGGCAGGGAGTTGAGCATGGGCACTGAACATGTTCACCTAGAAGGGCCATTTGCTGTGTCCTCATAATATATTGTTGCATTAGGTCAGAGATGCCAAGAGAATTTAAGCATTTGACCTTCAATAACATGAGCATAAGGAAAAGGATCTCATTATAAAAGCAGTAAAAGGCGTTGCAAATTTTGTAGTTATACGAATAGGCCATCTACATATAAAGGTGAGTAAGGCATACTGTCTTCTGCATGACTGGATCATGATACTGGAGTTGCAAAATGTTTTCATGTACCCCATCCAAAATTACATCGTAATCACCACTGCATCATTTATAACGTAGTCTTAGAGGAAATAGATTTAAAATAACAAAAACAAAATGCATTCTGTTCCATGACAAGTATCAGAACACAAGATTGAGCTTTATTTTGGAGACAAATAGAAAATAAAAAGTGATAAAACCTAAAAAGAATTGGCATAGAAGACATCTAGAAGAACCTAAAGCTTACCGGCCAGATATGAGGGAGTGTAGAAAGTCAAATTCACCATAGTTACTGCCAGAGCAGCTATTAGATTTTCTGTCCCGCTTTATTTTTCTTTTTTGGAAAATCTGGAGAGTCAAATAAAGATGCTTTAAAGGACAATCAACTGACGAGGACCATTTTAATGGAATTCACTACTTTACCTCTTTCCATATATCAAAAGCACTTTTTGACATGTCCTTTCGCCCGACCACTTGTGAACTGATCTCCATCTGGCAAACAGTAAAGCATACTTATCATTACTGAATTGGCCAACGCAAATATACCTAACCTTAAAAAGTTTGAAAATGAGAAAAACGAAGATAATGAATTAGATTCAAATGTAACTTCAGCTGTTTACCACAGTTTTAATAGAAGGAAGAACGGAGCAGACCATCAGAAGACAGTTGTAAGTCCTATGTACAATTGATTAAACTACTCTTACAACATATTAGATTGAATTGAAGAAGCCATTAAAAATATTTGATCGTAACTGCTTAAAGGGTTAAGATTTATCAAGCAAGCTCGCACAGGGAACAGAAACTACCGCATTCATTCATCTAAATTGTAAACGTTTGCAGCAAAAAATACACTGAAAGATCTTCAGATGCTTCTGTAGCCTTTAGAAACGACTGATAGAGCAAACTAGAAACTACAATTATCCATAAACTTCATCTTACAGACCTCAACAGGCGGGAATTCTAGAATTTAACGAATTGAACCTCCTCTAAAACAACTTTGATTCTTTGAATGTTGACAGTGGATACCACTTATGGCTTTCATAACACCTTTTAATAAGCTTTCCAGGCATCAACTTACCCTTGAACCTGAAATATGTAAATAGGTAGAGCAGAAGAATTCCTTTTTCTTGATTCTTCTGACAAGAAAATCTAAACAATATTCTCACCAATTCTAAACCTTGATCTTCTTCTCAAAATTGTTAAGATTAGCCAAACCTTTTTCTATAATAGTACTAGATTTCTTAATGAATGCATTGGAATCATATGACCTAAAGGTCATACCACATTAAGGGCTTCCTTCTTCTTGTTGAGAAACTGGAGAGTGTTCAAGCATGACCTTATATCACATTCTGTAAAAATTAACAAAAGAGATAGAAGATAAGTACAGTAAAAAAAGAAAAAGAAAACAGAAGGCGGGAAGAATACAACTAAAAGCAGTTCATGCTGAGGCCCAAAGCCAAACAACCTTATTGTAAGTGGGGTTGGACTTCAAAAACCAAAGGCACAAACAAGAGAACAAGCAACTTGGAGCCAATAAGAAAATGAATATCCTTGACTGATGGAACTAAAAACCAACCACTCAACAACAAGCAACAAACTCACCAGTGTACTCTGCAAGTGCAGTTAGGGCAATGGAACTTGTTTTCACTCCCTCCTTGTTACAAATATACTTAAGCCTGTGAAAAAGCAATATTCATTAGAAAATTGAGGTCATAAATTCATTGCCTTTGTTACAAATATATTTTGCATCTTATATAACATGCATAACAGCCTGCTATGAAGTTGCATCGGAAACTAAAACTAGCTAATATAATTCTGTTAGTTATCGGATATGAAAAAGTTGGAAGCAACCTGAAGCACAACAACCATGAAGTAATGATATTGCAAAGGGATCATCACCTGCTTACTACACGACTCACTGTTGGCTGGACAAATATATGAACCCTGCAAAAAGTATTATGTATTCAGGATAGTTATTTTAAGCACCTCAAAAACGCCAATTAGAATAGCTCAACGGTGAAATTCCTGTGGGCTGTGGCATATTAAACAAATTTAAAAAAATGTTTGAGTAAAGCATGAACAATAAAAACCGAAATAATCAACCAAAACTTATTCAAAGTACCATCTAAAATTAAAAGCTTATCTCACAATCCTCATTGTTATCATCAAACAAGCAAAATAAATGAAAATATTCATTTTGGATAGAAAACTTTCATATATATATATATTCAGGAAAAGAAAACAGTAGCAAGACTTGCCAAGTGATCTATCGAATAACAAATACCATCAACGACAATTCAAAATCATCAAGATGCTTATAAATATTGACAGCAAAAAGAACTTACTTTGCTACCTGACGCAATGGCCTTAAGGCAGGTGCATAGAGGTCATTACATATACAAATCACCTACATGGATGGCCCAAACGTTTAATGACACCCACAGAGAGTATATTGAATTTGAATAGACCACATATGATATTTTAAACTCACAGGTCTTGACAGGGATGCAGATTTACGTCCTTTTTTGTTAGCATTATTTTCCTTTCCAAAATCAGACCTCCTTTCAGAAGACACCTGCATTTAGTAATTCTGTAATGAATCACTGTACAGAGTTAACTATAAAGCTAAAACAAATGCCAATACCAAATCAGAATTATTAATACAAGAGAAGTCAGGGATTCATAAAATTGCCATTCAAACTACCAATAACTTGAGAGAGTCATAAAGCACCAAAAAAGCCGATTGATTGCTACCGCAAAAGTGTGAAAAGTAATAGAATTAAGTATAAACTGTGACTAGCTATGTCATCAGCGATTAGATGCCAAGTCAAAGTCATTGTAGATTGGTTAACATTTTGTTATAATTCTGCTAAAGGCTTATATAACTTTAGTGATGTACTTGTAGCACACCAATTTAAACAAAGACCATCCTATACCTAGTGCTAACTTGGACAAAATATATATAAATCATTCTAATAATTGGGTCAACCTTCACTAACAAAGTTGTAGCATTTGGAAATTCTTAAGAGATAATAGTTTGCCATTTTTTTAGTTATTCAAAGTAGGTTTTGTTGTGTTGAAAAAAGGTAAGCTTTCTTCCTGCCCCACAAACTTCCAAAGTACAACCCACCATGCAGAAACAAAATAAAACACGAAAAATGTTTACTGCAAGAAAGAATGTAAAGCAAAGTAGGTACAGAAGATAGTTTCGGTATGATCTATTGACTGAATGCATGACCACAATATGCTTCAGAAAACCACCAGACTCCAACAATGGGAACCATCAACCAAAAATAATGGTAACCATGTCATACCATCTTCAAGATAACCTCCACAGCACCCTTCCCTTCACCAAGAGCTCCATCTATTTCATCAATCACCTACAAACAACTCAACAAGCTTTTCATTGGGCCACATTTTTCATATAAAAAGTGTGAGACTTTCAAAAATCACAATAACCAACCAGACATTTGGGTTTCGAGTCAGCCATGACAGAGTTCATTTGAACCACGTCAAGGATTTTCGCTTCAATTGTTGATGATGACCGATCATCACTAGCATTAACCTACATAGAACACTTATCAAATACTTTAAAAAGTCTATTCAGAAGCAACATAAAGCCCCAAAATGGCAGACACCTACGATGGGTAAATTATGTCCTAAACATGTGTATACAGTAAAATAACCGGATAACCATAACATGCATGACTTATCAATACCACTACAACAAGATTTATGCAATAAGTGATGCAGCATGAACAGATTGAGGTAGATGGCCAAAAAAGGAACAGATTGAGATAACATATTCCATGTGCAAATTCAAAAATATCCATGACTTTCTATGAAATCATTTTTAATCAATTAAATTCACAAAAACACTTCCTCTATGACAAAGCAAATCATATTGCATGCACAATAATGAGCAGAAAAATCAGAAGCTGCTTAATGAAATGGTTGAGGGTAAAGATATTATAGCTGATAGCATGCAATGCTGATGACTCTATAGGACCATGTATGAGTAAAAGGTAAGCATAATGAAAACCTCCACAACATGGTATCCACAATGCTTTGCAGCTACATGTGCTAGTGTAGTCTTTCCAAGCCCTGGGGGACCACAAAGTAAAAGAATCTGCCAAGACCAGAAGAACAATTATTGAAAGATTTCAAACTCAAAATGTTGTTGATGAAAAGCAGTAAAAGATCAAGTGAAGCAAATTTCAAACAATCCTTAATCTATGGTAAATGTATTTGCTGGTTTGCATTATGCCGTCAACCAAGCGAAATGCATAAGACAATGTTAACCTATCCTTCACGCTTTACTTAAGGGCAACAAACAGATAGCAGATAAGCAACTTAATACAGAAGTACAGATGATATCTCAAATGAAGCATTCATGGTAAAAGATATATTGTATAGGCAGTGTTTTGCATATTAACATAAGAAAAAAGTTCCAACTAAATCATCAACCAAGGATAAAAAGTGGAACCTTTTTCAACTGACATCAGGAGCTACTACCATAGTGCCAATTTCAAAAGATTTTCTGATTCCTCAACTTACTGAAGAAATGCATTAAGAGGAAGGCATGCAATCGACAGTGAGACAAGAAGTAAAGAAAGCATATCAACCAAACACATTTCCCTCAAATATTTCATTGCTTACCTTCTGTTCTGGTGGACTCATGAGCCTTGACTTTTTGTTCCACAATTCCTGCATACCTTTTGGATTATTGCTCCCACGATCTACATCACTAATGGGTCTGTAACTTCCATTACTCCATCTATGACCCCTACTCTTTCTTGAAAAGTTTGAGTCAAAAGATTTTTGATGTTGAGTAGAAGAATGACGTCTAAGAGCTGATAAAACCTCATCTGATGTACTCCTAATTTCAGATCCAAAAACACAGGAATCCCATTGTTTTAACCAAAGTAGTACCTGCAGTAAGACACCACCATCAAAGCTTGCCCCCAAGCTCAGGAAATGAAAAGAAAACAGAAAAGCTTAAGATTCTTAACATCTTTCTGAAGCATTTGCATAAATAACTAGTAATATTTACCTCACGATTTGTCTGTTCATCACTAAGAAGCTCAGTAAATGAACTAGGAGCATATTTGTCGACCCAAAGTTGCTCATGAACCACAGGTGTGTCAGGAAGAGTTATATCACTCTGATCTTCAGAACTCGCTTGCAAGGCCTTCAACACCCAATTTATGACTTGTCAGAAACATCCTTCCCATAGCAAAATTATGACACTATGTGTGACCTTCAATAGTAAAACATAGCAAAGTATGCCTATTTGATTTATTTAACCATAATGTGCATTGAAGCAAAATATTCAAAACTAGCTAGTTTAAATCAAAGTATGATACCATTGACCATGAAACGAAATATAATGTCCTCAATGTATGCATAAATAGCATCCTCATAAGTAATAAGTCAAATCCACATTAATATGGTAGTGAAATTTATCAAGCATTTGCAGTATCTTTTCAAAACAGTTAAATATATTTTGAGTACGAATTAAGAATAATTCACTGTGGCATGTACCTTGGTAAACGCCTGTTGCTCAACTCTTTGCAATAGAACATTGACTGGTTCAAAGATAAGGCCTGCAAAGAATTTAAACGCTAATATAACCAAATATAGCAACCATATAACTATGATTACAAAATATTTTGAACTTCTTTGTTTCTAAATTGTCCTAAATTTCCTATGTTTCTCAATTTAATCTTATAACTCCAGCTTCACCACAATTAATTTAAAAAGTAAATTAATTCTTCATCCCGAAATTACCCTTTGTTTTCTTACCGTTAGAACGTTCTTTGAGATCCAACTTCTTTGGTCTTTCATCTCTCTGCACTCTACTAATCTTGGCATACACTCTTTCGCCACCACTCGGCGCCGTAACGGGCACACAATCCCCATTGATCGCCGACACGTATCTGGACAAATAAACCTCCTCGTCCTTTTGAACTGCGGCAGCAACGTTATTCTCCTGCGGTGGCGAGTACCGTAACCAATCCTTCTCTTCTTCCTCTTCTTCCTCCTTTTCCTTCTCCTCCTCCTCGATCTCAATTGTTTTGGTTCTCTTGTTTTCCTCGGGTGAGGATTCGGTTTCGACGGAGTCTCGAGGGCGTTTTGAGCCGTCGATTTCAAGGTACTCGGAAAGCGGTGATTTTGGAGGGGAAGGATCGGGTGAGGGAGGATCTAGGTAAGGTTCTTCGTAAAAATGGGAGTTTACTTCAAGCAATTCGAGCTCTTCTGGGAGCGGCATGTCCATGTCTGTGTCCATTAGGAGGAGTGGGGTGGCAGTGAGTAACAGCCGGTGAGAGCTGCAGAGGGAGCGGAAATGAACAAGCTTCTTTCTTTTCTTCCTTTTTTTTTTGTTTTTTTTTTTTGCCTCTCATTATCTTACTTTCTTCTACTTTTTGGCGGGAAAGTGAAGCGGAAGAACCGAAAAAGCGGCAGGGTGACTAATATCTTTTGTAATTCCTAGTATACCCTTAAGGGTATATAGACGTCAGCTACCTTGGGCCTGGCCTGCCTATACCATTGTTCAGTTTTAGGCCTCGGGCAGGCTTGGACAGGAAATTTTGGGTTTGTTCATAATACTACAACATATCTTAATGAACCCTAAACAGATTCTAAATTATGGATTTTCTGGTTGAATCAAGGATGTCCCATGCATTTTGTCTAAAATTAATCTCTTTCGAGTCGGGTTAGTCTAGGGTAAAGTTCTCCCAAATATAATTTTCTCTATTCACAATACTCGAACTCGATACTTTACTTAAGATAAATAAGTGTCAAACTACTTAAACAAACCAATTGTTGGTATTATGATTATTTGATTTTATACTACATAATTACAACTTACAATGACTCTTATATGATGATACATTAGTTGTTCCTTATGAAGGGATGTATTAATAGAAAATTTTTATCTATCTTGATGCCTTAGGTTCTAATTTATCGTATCTACATCTTTGTTGTAAGATATGATGTATTCATCATGTATTAAGGATCAATTTATTTATTCGGAATTAAAGAAAAAAAAAGTACGCGTTATTGAACCAACTCATCGAGTAGCATTAATTTAATTTGCGCTAATTTTTAGTCTATGTATTTCATTTCAACATATTGTTCAAGCTTGTATTTGTACGAATGGGTAGATGCCTAGCACGTGACCATGCGGACTTTTTTTCACATGAGTGGTTATATTTCCATCCTCGATGATTCTGGAAAGCAGACCGCAGACGATTAAATCATGATGAGTTTTCGTTGCACAAATATCTTAATTTGGTTGAGAACTTTAGTACCAAGCCATTTATGATTTGTTTGGCTCGTAATAAAGAAGTGAAGTGGCCACCTCAATGCCTCAATTAAATCTTAATTCTGAAGTTACCAAGCCGCAAGGATCACGTTGTTAAATGAAAATGACTCGATTTTAGCTTAAACCTAACCTTGCTTTCAAGCCCATCGTCCTTGCCTACATCCTTGGGGAAGTTAATTTTTTATATAAAATGGGTTGATGGATTGATATTCTTTGCCTTGTATTATAAAAGCAAACGAATATGGATCCAAAATTAACTTACATCAAATCACATCTCAAACAGTGATCCAATCCGAGAGTTGTGAAGAAGGATCATGCTAAACTTTGTCAATTCGGATATGTAATTATGTATATACTATTCTTTGTTTTTGACAAATACATCATGTCAAGTGTTACATTGACAACCTAGCTAAGGGTCATCTTTGCTTTGTTATTGTTGTTATTAATCTACCATTCTTTTATATAAATTTCTTCCGTATGACAATTACATTAAATCTTAATTAACTAAAGATCGAGTTGTATTAGACTTCAAATAAAAATAGAAGAAACCCTTCCAATCCTTATGCACAAAGTTTTTTTTTCAAACTTTTTTTAACAATAAATGATGAACAAACACATGAAAAAATCCAAAAATAATAGGAATATAATAATAATAATAAATATTATTATATGTATAAAATAAGAAAAAAAAATCAGAGCTAAAGAGCAAGATAAACGCCGTGGAGAAAGGGTGGGCCCAAAAGGTTCTCCAATGGGCCAGTCCCCAGTTCAAAACTCTCCCCAAAAAATTCAAAAAGACCGCGTGACTCTGACGGCCCGGCACCCTGAAGCCACAGCATAACATTTACCGATTTCCACCTCCAACTCTCCCCTTTTGGCCCTTGCGACCAAGTCCGAATTTCCCACTATATTTCAAGGTAATTTCCCTCTTCCTACTGTATTAAATTAAATTGAAAAAAAAAGGGAAAACGAAGTACGAACAAAATTGTCGTCGCACATATATATATATATATATATAAATGTAAATATAAATTCATTGACCGCAAATCCAGCATTTCTTCAAATTCTAATTTTCTTCTCCGATCCCATCGGCTCTCCTTCGCTCTCTCTCTCTCTCTAATTTTTTTCTTTCATTTTTTTTCCTTTGTATCCTTTTTGAATCGCACAAATTTTTGGCTGTGAAAAGCTTGGGGTTAGGGTTTTGAGAGATGGGGCAACAGTCGTTGATCTACAGCTTCGTGGCACGTGGCACGGTGATCCTCGCCGAGTACACGGAGTTCACCGGAAATTTTACCAGCATCGCTGCGCAATGTCTCCAGAAGCTCCCTGCTTCCAACAACAAGTTTACATATAACTGCGATGGCCACACCTTCAATTACCTCGTTGAAAATGGATTCAGTACGGATCTATTTCTTTTCTCCTTTCTATATTTTATTTGTTTTTCTTTTTGAAATTATTGGTTGCGGTTTGCGATCTGGATCTTCCTGCTTTTTTGGCCGGTTGACCTTCCTTTTTCTATAGTATTTGTTTTGTTTTAGTGATCCGTGGATTGTTTTATTACGAATATCGGTGTGCAATCCTTTTTTGCTTGTTCGAGTATGATTTTGTTTTGTTGATGGCGTGGTTGATCTTGCCATATATTGGATCTGGACTCGTTTTTGATCCGGGAGATGTTTTGGCTTGGATTCTTCGTTTTTGTTTCTACCTTTTTGTTATCTTTCGTATGTGTTTCTTACGAGGAAAGGGAGACGAAGGAAATGAATCCGAGCTTTTGATTGAAAAGAAATGATGAAAATGGATTAAGAGGTTTGCTCAGCGGGGGATTTTGTTATTTGGAGCTTTTGACATTGGTTGCCTTGGTTTTCTCTCATTTTATTTGGACATATATACGTGTGATATTTATTTGTTTATCTAATCTTTATTGCATATGTCTTTGGTGGAATTAATCAATAAAAAGATGCAAAGTTAGATTAACCAAACATTGAATTTTTCCATGATTGTTCCTGACGAAGAAAGAAGCCTTGCAGTATAAATATAGCCTATGTTGATAATGTTCCTTTTTTCCATGTTTAGATGAGGTGTCTTTGCTGACTTCTGGTGTGAATTTGTTGAATGTTGCTTCAATAGGAAATGAATTAAGAAAGGATTTGATATTGTCATAACTCTGAATTTCTTTAACTGAAGTTTTATGTACTTATTTGGCTGAATAAGATTTGGTGCTGCATCAATAGGAAATGAATCAATAAAGGATTACTTATGACTCCTAATTTTAACTTATGTTTCATGTACTCATCTGGTCTAATAAAATCTGGTGCTGCAGCCTATTGCGTGGTTGCAGTTGAATCTGCTGGCAGGCAAATTCCAATTGCATTTCTTGAACGAGTTAAGGAAGACTTCAACAAGAGATATGGTGGAGGGAAGGCTGCAACTGCCACTGCTAATAGCCTGAATAGAGATTTTGGGTATTTATCCTTCTAATATTTATTTTCATAGATTTATTTTATTCTTTTTACTTCTTGGCAACATGCTTTGCTCTTTTTATGTGATAGGTCCAAATTGAAGGAGCATATGCAGTATTGTGTAGACCATCCTGAAGAGATCAGCAAACTTGCCAAAGTGAAGGCCCAAGTGTCTGAAGTCAAGGGTGTTATGATGGAAAACATAGAGAAGGTAACTTGCCACTGCTTTTTTTAGCTGTTCTGGATGTATTGAGGTTTAAAACATGCAGGAGGCATATCCAGCTTTTGCAAGTTGCGAGCATGGATTATAACTACTAGAATGATGCTTCAGATTATATTGCATGTGATTTTGTTTTGATTTGTTGGTAACATTTGTCTTCTGGACAGGTCCTTGACCGTGGTGAGAAGATCGAGTTGCTGGTGGATAAAACTGAGAACCTTCGTTCACAGGTTTGTCCTATTCAAACTGTATTATATGGGTAACTGAAACTATGACTCTATTGCATTTTGGTGAAGCCTTTTCCCTGTCAAACTTGGTTTTAAAAAGTTATGAGAAATCTTGTCAACCTAAGTTTCTCTTTAAATACATATTTAGTGTATGGTTTCATCTTATTTATTATGTTGACGCTCAGTATGATGCTTTTTACTTGATATTGCATTACAGGCACAGGATTTTAGGCAGCAGGGAACTAAGATGAGAAGAAAGATGTGGATTCAGAATATGAAGATCAAGTTGATTGTGTTGGGTATCCTCATCGCCTTGATTCTTATCATTGTGCTGTCGGTCTGCCATGGCTTCAATTGTTAATCTGTCTTGGATTTCCCTCGTACCTTCTTGTTACCTTTGCTGATGGGTTGTTTTGTCTTTGATAGATTGGTCTGTCGTACTTCCTTTTCCTAGGTCACATATTTCTCCCTCTGCTAGCTGTTTAGGATTGGGGGAGAATTTGTATTTTGTTTGGCTGTATAGGTTATAGTTTGAACTTCTTACGGTAGATACATGTTTTCTACGAAGGATTTCTTTTTTATATTGTAATGGAGGAATACTTGGATGCCTGCATATTATATTTTTCATTTTGAAATGTTATTAATCTGTCAATTTTCCCTCTGTTTTCTTGTAAATTCTTTTGTATGCATTTCATTTTATTCTCTCATTGTGGAGCTTCTAGGGGTAAGAGGAGGACTTGGGTGTGGTGTTGGTGTGGACTTTGCACGGTATATATTTGGAAAGTCTAGTACTTGTACTTGAAAAGAACATCTATGCTTGCAAGCAGTGGTAGCATTAGCATGACATGAAGAGGAAGGTGCCTTGGCTTGCTGTGTGGAAGTTTTTTAGCTCTAATCAGTAGAACAATAGTTTTGGATTGTGATAGATATTCCCCCACTGAAATTGCGTTCGTCTGTCACCTTGAGGGGGTTAAAAGCTACCACTAGATATATTTGAGTCATATTTAGAGGATCTGTTCTTTTCTGGCTATAATGGCCTTGAAATTTATATAAAATTGTCATTTAAATTTTTCAACTTTTATTTTGAATTTTTTAGCCTTTGAATTTTGATTTTGTGAATAATATAACTTTTTGTGTTGATGTGGGTTATTCAAATATTGACACATGAAATTTTCATGTAGTCCTTGTATGATGATGATGTGAAATTTTTATGTTATGTTACATCAATGTTAACGGTTATATTATTTATAAAATTAAAATTTAAGAGTCAAAATATTCAAAATAATAGTTTGAGGATTAAAATAATAATTTTATAGAAATTCGAGAATTATTTTATATATTAAAATGTTAATTTTTTCTCCCAAAAATACTAGGGAACAATTAAATGATGTCGATGATGATGCAATCTTTTTTTCTTTTATTTTTTTGGGCGTGATAAGGACAATCGTTTAATTATTGGTGAACTATTCGTTTGACTAAATATAACTAATAGAATTTTGGTTGGTAGTTGGGATCGTCTTGAACTTCAAGCTAATGAGATTACCATTGATTTTTTTACATTATTCAACTGAACAGTTTTCAAATCAAAGGTTCTAAACGGAATAATATAACATTATTCGTTGTACTTTGAAAATATGAATGTTTCTGGAAGGAACGTAGTTCAAAATAGAATTTTGAGCTAGGTCTGGAGTTTGAACCTTGGTTTTTTGACATTATTCTACCCAGAATTCCTAGATAAGAGTTTGACAATTAAATCCCCCCATGATCAAGATTATCATAATAATTTGATGAAAACTGGAGCAATGACGTGAACAAGTACAGTCTTCATCTTTAGACATTATTACTCCTACGTATATGCTGAGATTAAAACCCACTAATTAAAGAATAGCTATCGCCTAACACAGACGACATCTTAGTGCTAGTATTCTCCAATATACCAAATACCAGAAGCCACCAACATCCTGAATCGCCTAATGCCTATACTTGGCTCCATCCTTCTTGTCCCATTACAGCCTCTTACGCCCATGTTTGGAAAATGATAAAATAAAATTCAACCGCCAGCAGTCCTCCGGACGGATTAAGGAACAATGACTTCTGTATAGCCAATCCCCATTCACATGTAATAAACTGACACGTTTATGTTTTATTATTATATAATAATAATAATCAGGAATAGCTGGAATAAATTATTTCTGCCATTGGTATTTGGTGAACGAAAGTGAATAGGTTTTCCACAAAAACATGGAGTCTTTACAAAACATAAGAAGAAATATGTATATACAGTTATTTTACGGGCTTATTGTTCACAAAGACACTAACATATGTCTCTAACATACTCGCCATCCACAGGCACTCGACTTTCAAAACTGAGAAATATCCAGGCATGGAGTATAAAACAAACATAAACTATTCAACAAGCTAATTGATCTCTGAACGAAGAGATTTCTTCAAAGATAGGTAGCCTCCTTGATCTGTATGGAGTCCATTGGCTCATCAACTGGTCAAGACCTTCCAGGAAAGCATCTTCCAGATTGGACCCTATTACCGTAGGAGATATTGACATGGGCGATCGTGACTCAAGTTCCTCAACCAACTCCTTCACACGATTTCTTGATTTCGGATCACTGGATCCTGGAAGTTTGTCCTGTATTACATCGTCAAGAACAGATTGTGCTTCCAGGTACCGTGCTTGCTTGATCAGACAGTGGCAGAGGTTGCAAGCCTTGTTGGCATCGGGATCTATTATCTGAGCCTTACGATAAACTGCTTCTGCTGCTATATAGTTCTCTTGCTGCATGTAGGCCCAACCCAAGTTTCCCTGTATCACACATTTGACAAAAAATTTAAAAAATGCAAAAACTTGGGCAAAAATGCTATTAATTGGAAATTGTCATTGACATTCCCAAGTAAGCCAAAAAGTAAAGAAATGCAGCATTTGACATATAACTAACTAAAAAAATTGTAGTACCAGTATCCTGGAGGTCTCCTGCTTGATGGTGACTTGGAACTTCTTCCCATGGGAGCGTGCTGTCTTGGTAGGCTTTCCATTGAAGGCATCACCTTGGTAAATCATTCTAAGCTTCTGCTTTAATAGCTGAATCTGCTCGTCAATTCTTCCACATTTCTGCTAATTGATTGCAGTTAGAATCAAGATATGGTAGTATATATAATATAAGACAAGACAGCAGGAAAAGAATCCTGACACCTAAAATCTTAATTTAAGAATTTACCAAAACCTATTTGTGACTTTTTTAATGAAAGAAGACTTCATAAAACCACATGATCATGAACACTGCTTTCTGCAAATCACCTTTGAGGCTTTGACAGAAACATTTCTTGGAAAACCCAGTATTAGTTTCCTTATTCTAGTGTGTGCTAAGATAAACATTATAACTAGAATGGCGTTAAGGCTCCATCTCTCACTGCGGGCTTTGAACTTGATTCTTCAATTCTATTTTACTTTATTGTCTTCTGACTCAATGTGCATATAAAGGGACACAATTCATGATTAAACTAATAATTATCACCTTACCTGCAACCTTAAATATTTAGGTCGGCAGCTACTTATTATATAACAACTAGATAATAGACCATGCTTAAATATCTTCAACTAGTTAAAGCATAGGATACCATTTGACTGAAATTTTATAATGAGCTTATCTAAATGTTGAACTACTATAATATTCAACTACCGCCAAGGGTACCATATTGAAAATGACTTGAAAGCATATATAAAACAAATAAGGCTCAATTTGCATTACCTTAAACAAGTCGATGAGGACATTGTCCAGTGATTCCTGAGCTTGCTTCGAGCAGCGGTCCCTAAAAGACTTAATGGCTTCGATAGCTTCCTCAGCTCTATCCTGCTGTTTCATTACCACTGCCATGTCTTTAAGTGCACTGTCTACTCTATCTCCTGCGTTTATTGCCTTCCAAAACAAAACTATGGCCCCGTCTGGATCCTTATCTACTAGCTGCAAAGCATAGGGAAAGATGGCCAAATTGAAAAAGATAAAAAAAGAATCATCGTCTAAACATGAAAATGCTCTACATTTATTGCAAATCATATACTAACAAGTGCCGATTTGTTTTAATACTGGTATTTGTATTTCTATATCCAAAAGTATTAACTTTCCTAAAATGCATAAAGAACAAATGCACTGCACACAGGTAACTTATCCAGCATCATTAAGCAGTCATTAGTAAAATCTAGACCTTAATTGAACTTAATTAAATTAATTGGACCAAACAGGTAAAATTAAACTTCTCTAACAACCAGTAATTAGTGTTAATAACATAAAACAGAATCTAACAAAAACCTACATGGTAAATAACTCTCACAATCAAGCTTTTTTTTTGGGGGGGCGCAAGTCAAGGGCTTTTGAGTAGTTATAAAACATATAAAGAAACAAAACTCGGAACAGAGTAATTCCAGGATGAAATTTGAAAACCAAGAAAACCAAAAAGAAAAAAAAAAGAACTCAGGCATTTAACTGTATTAAACGAATCCCCACAGTGTAAGCAAATTAACTGCATCACATAAAACTCAATGATTACAAAGGAAGAAAATAAAGCTCCGAATCAGATGCATCACATACGGCATGCATACGTATAAATATACGTAGCTAGCTATGTGTGTGTGTATATATATATATACCTGAACATGTTTGGCTCGAACATACGGACTGTCACCAGGAGGAAGCTTGTGAAGAACATGGTAAGGAGGAGGAGTCTCTTGCAGCTGCTTCTCTATCTCTCTCCTTTCTTTCATCCCTTCTTTCTAATTTCTACTTTCTAGAGGAACACTAAGGAAGAGAATTGAAGGGAAAGGAAGATTTTGTAGCTCTGAAGAAGTGTTTCGTTATTGTCTGACAGAACAGAAGAGAAGAGGAGAAAGGAAGCTGACAAGAGCTTTCTATAATACGACGGTTGTTGGAGATTGGGGGATGAGATGAACTTGGACGACGGTACGTCCAGATTCATCGTGGTTCAGAATTTGCTGTCACGTTGTGGTGACGCATAGCTTTGACACGTCAGGTATTGGACACCTGGCCGCTTCTTATTTCCTTCCATTTCAGGTAGTTTTGACTTTAGAGGACGGTTTTGCCCAAGGTGTGGTCTTCTTTTTTTTTGGTCTGAGCCAAGGTGTGGTCTTCTTTTGTGCATTGGAATCTACGATTGATAATAAGACAAATTTATCTGTATAAACTGTTTTAATTAAGACTTTAATTGCCTATTACTAGAAATGTCGCTACTTATAATACATAGTTACATACTTTTAGTTCTTAAGGAACTCACCTAACTGGATTGATTCAACTTGATTTTCCTAAACTGACGTTTGATTCATTCGAATTTCTTTCTTTTGGTTCGACTTTCCGGACACTATACAAAATTCTTTTTCTACCTTGGGTTTGGTCCACAATTGCTGCCCTGTCATGGTATGGGCCCTTGGCCACATTTTCTTTGTTGAGTTTTGGCGTGATTGGTTCCGAGAATCTCGTGAATCCATCCTCCCTGCTTCCTGTCAGGGCCCAAACCAAAGATAGTTCACGGTTAGCAACTCAGCATGTCGATTACAGCTTCATTTTTTTAAGATTAGGATGCGATTTATGGTAGTAATAAAGAAAGAAGGATTTTTTTTTTAAAGGAAACCTCAAAGTGATAGTAGATGATAAGTTCAAGATTAAAAAAAACAAAGATGTTTGTTGTTTGTTTCATTATGATTTAGTTGATAACATCGTTTAATCCCACCATTGTAGTATGGATTTTAATATGTTTGATGATGCTAGAAATAGCAGAAAATGAGGCATCACAAATGGTCGAAAGCATGTGAAATCAATTTTTTTCGTTTTTGTTTTCAACTTCTAGCTCCTGCTGAAGTTGCAATTTTGCATATACAATTCTTACAAGACAAAGAGACAAGTCTTTGCCTTTCAATCCTGGTCCCTTGGCAATCTGAAGGGGTAACATAAAGGGTGCCTTATTGTGCAAGATCAAACTTGCAAAGGATGTTGTTAGGCAAACCATGACAAGAAGCATATGGCTACGATATTTCAAAAGGGATAATATTATATATACATTTAAGGATAGACTTTAACTACAAAGAGTAGCAGAGGCAATGGATTACAGCATACTGAAACCCTACCAACAGTCCTTAACAAAAGAGAAGAACCGGGCAAACGATAATGCCTTCCTACATCCATTTCATTTACAAAAAAACATAAACACAAAACTGCTAAGAGGAAGATGTATTGTTTTGATGCTTCTAATAGCCAACAAAAGTTTCCTCTCAACTGTAAGCAGTATGTTGGGCAATTGCTTTCCCAGAGCTAACCATCAGTACAAATCCCACTCTTTAAGCATGTTGTCCACGAGCTCTTCCAGGGCCACCGACCCATCCTCGTCCTCGTCCGTGACCATAGCTTTGCACCCCGCCCCTGCCTCTTCCATACCCAAAACCTGTAGAAAACAAATATTGTTGGCAAGTAACAACAAAAAGATTCACTGGATGGGAAAAAAGTGCATTTTCAGATCCAAGTGAATCATGTGTATAAATCATGCCTCAGACTATTGGTAAGCTGTCATCAGCTTTTGTTTGTAATCTAGGCAGGCATCATTTGACTAACTACAAACATTTGAGATCAAATCCTAGTTGATCAAGTTGTGGACCACAACCAGATTGCCAAATACCTTTGCTATTATAAGATAAATGACAAAAGACATGGGCTCTGATTGGGTTGAGGAATAGTTCAAGTTCTAGCTTAGTGCTCTTCTGTAGTGGTTAGAAGGAAAAGTTGGAAAGAGTGATACTTGAAGCAAGCTAATAGCACAATCTTGTGCCCTGTACAAAACTAGAAAGCCAAATGTGGTTATCATAAATGCAGATTCAACTTACCACGATAACCCCACCCTCTGCCTCGTCCACCTCCTTGGCCCTGATTCCAATAATTACCAATCTCTGCCAGCAGATGAGTTAGTGATCAAGCAGCACAATAAAAAGTTGCAGAAGTTGACACCTAATGGCACCCGTGGAACTTTTACCTGGATAGTTCCTGTAACTGGTCCTTCCCCATCCCCGTCCTCTCCCTCTACCACGAATTTGACCTCGTCCATATGAATCTAATAGGTGAATGCGTTGTGAATTTAATCAAACAAAACTATTGTAAATAGGTATGGTCTTAACAAAATTCTTGGTTCACTACACTTTCATGTTAACATACACAAAATGCTAAAAGCATCACCTTCAATAACCCCAGTTATGGCTGCATGCATTTGCTTTTGCTGTTGCTGAGACTGGTATTGGTGTTTCAGTTGCTCCTGAGACGGAGCTTGATACCTGGTGATAAAGAATTTTTCCAACAATGTTCAATCTTAACATAGAGATAAGGTGCTAAGGATAGATATAGCCATAGAGAAAAAGAAGTAGAAAACCTAATTACCCAGGAGAGATTTTGTTAAGCTCTTTGGTTGAGAGAGAAATAGAAATCAGGGAGACTTGGCGAGTGATCTCCAACCTGCACAAACCAATTTAAACAAAAATTATAAAGTGAACTTCAACAAAGAAGAAATGCAAAGACAGAACATAAGAATGTTTGAAGTCATACGGAACAAGCCCCTCTTCCATCGGCTCCCATGTATCAGTTATGCTAATTGAACTTATGGAGGTCTCTTGATGCAGTCCAGGGACTCTCTTCTGTTCAAAATATGCATAAGATGATGGTCAATAAAATTTTCAACTTCTACTTTCTAAATGTGAATTGGAAACGAATGCAATCTTCTGACCTTTATGATCTCTGCAATGGGCACCGTTTTGCTTATTGCCTGTCCCATCGCCTTTAGAACAATCACCCCTGCCTGCTTCTCCTGAAAAAGAAAAATGCTTGTAAAGTTGAATAAATGAATGATCTACAAGACTACCCTCCTCCACCCCACCTCCACACCGGAAGAAAAAATGGCTGAACATTGTAAGATGTAAACTTGTCTATCAACAATTCAAAGAAATGAAAGTCAGGAGCATGGTGAATGATCAGGTATCAAAAGGGAAAATGACAACACGGCAAAAGAATCACTATCCCACTTACAAACTTAGCACTAACTTCTTTAAGTCCACGAAGCACACGGTTTCCTGTTAATGGAATTCATCCATAAAACAATGGGGAAACATAGGGTGAAGATGCAAGTTAAAAAGGAAGCCTGCAAAGGCATCAATTGGATCCATATGCTAAAAGAATCATGGAAAATGCAGCAATGCTTCACTTTGTGGCTAACTACACCTATGCAATGGCTGAATTATCACACCTAATGTAGCGCTCTGTCCGCAACTAGTAATTAAAACAAATGGATAAAGAAACTTATTCCAGTAGTTGTGAACCATCTAATCAAGCAGCACTTCCCAAAACATATACAACAAAGACTCCACGGGCAATCTAACTTTCCAAGCTGATGACAGAAAAAAAGCCACACAGATGCAAAGATACAACATGCATGACGGTTAATATCCAAGCAAACTAAATTTAATGATAAATCCAAATACAGGTACTACGGTAAAAAAAAAAAAAGAAAACGAAAAGAAGTTTCTTTTTCTCTTTTTTCCCTTCTTTTACAAGGAAAAAAGAAACAATTTGGCATCTTCCCTGTCAAATGTTCAAAGTTCGAACTTCAAACTTCAAACTGATAAAACTACTGACAACATAAATGTGCCTAACTCTAAAGTTAAGAACTTGGATCTTCCTTGTATTCAACATTCTTTACTGCAAAGAGAGGGACTTGAAATGAAAAAAATTAGTCTTTGTACAGTAAGTCATAAACAATGCAACATGCATAATACTATCAAACCCCAATATATAATATTGGGGAAAAAATAAACAAAACCATTAACAAAAAAGGATACATTTTTAGGGGTAATACCTGAAGAAGAGAAATAGCATAGGCAATGTAGTTCCTAAAAACACCTTGAGAAGTGATTCTGATTTCATTCTCATTGATGGGTTCTTCAGACCTTTTCTTCTCCACTCTTTGGTACCTGTCCATTCCTTTGGAGGTAAATTATGTGAAAGATGGGGGCTTTATGGGGATTCCAGTGATGTGTTAGGGTTTTGGGTGGCAGGCAAGGCAGGTCGAAGAAGAACGGAAAGAAACCAGGAGTTAAAACCTTTTATAAATAAAGCTGATTTTGTTTGGTCTGAAAGTTCCAAAACAGAAGTGGGGAACAAAAACCTTTGCTTTACATATGGTCCGGTCCGGGGAAAACTAAAACTGGTTTCTTTTTGACCCCATAGTTGTCAAACGCGGCACTTCCATAACTCTCAAGTAAATAAATAGTACTACACAAGAAATAAAAAATAATCCACAAAAAAAGAATGTCCGCAAGAACTTTTAAAGATCCAACAAAACTCTACCAAAGGCATTAGTAAAGCTCAAATATATTTTATTTGACCCAAGATTAGGCAAAATATAAAATAGAGAGACTCAAAGATAAGACTAATTAATGATTTAATGCAATGTCAACAACGTCCTTTTGGTGGAGCTTAGTGGACCAACCTTGATCTGTGCTTTGCTTACAATTCATTAGGGAGTTAGGTAAGAATTAAGGTGGCTAAGTGGGAGAAAGAAAATAGGCCCTTTTTTTTTTAAGAAAAAAAGTTTATCTGTTTTTCTTTTAATAAGTGTATTCAGAAATTAAAAATAAAAAAGATATTGGATAGGTAATAAGAAAAATTTTATTTTCCACACAAAACAGACACCAAGCCAACCGCGGGAAACTAACGGTTAGCAGTTTATGACATGATAGTGCGCAATAAAAATAAAAATATTTTAAAAGGTCATTTCATTCATTGCACCGTCGTTTGCCACGTGTTCCGCCAACGACCAGACCCTCGTTCACTTCCCTTTTTTTCTTCTTTACTTACAAAAAACAAACAAAAACATGCGTTCAATGCACTTTCAATCTTTCATTTTATTTTCCCATTCCAATTCTTCTGCTTCAGAACTTCAGACTCTCTCTCTCTCTCTAAAAATCTTCCTTTCTTTGACTTTTTTCCTCTCTTTCTGAGAAAGTAGTCCGTCGTCGGTTCCGCCATGGACGCAGCAGCGCGGCCGCAGCTCGTCTACTACGGAATCGACCCCGTCCGCTTCTCTTGCCCGCGATCTAACAGAGTGTCTATTCGTACTCGGACCAGACCGATTCTTGCCGTAGCGACCGAACCTAAGTCCACTCGCAATGGACGGTCCCAGCCCTCTCCCTCGAACAACAACATCAACGGCTCCTCCAAGTCCCCATCAACTAAGAAATCCGTTAACGGAGTTTCCACGGTAAAAAAAAAAATGCTACTTTCTTATTATTGTTGGCAAAGGTTTTTTTTTTTCGATGAAATGAGATTGAATTCATCAGATGAACTTCGTTTGGCTGCTGTGAAAGTGAAGAAAAATAAAAATAAAAATAAAAATTTCAAATTTAAGTGATTCTTTTATTTTTGTATTATTGAAAAGAGTATATCTGATGCAATCACAAGTTGTCACGTCATTCGAAATTAACATTCATGGAGTAATAGCAAGTATATAGTATAACCAAGTATAAAATTTGCAATCTTTTCGATGAGGTGCCGCGTCATCAAATATGAGCTCCAGTTTTTGTTTTGGTTAATGACTTGTTAATGTTTTAGCATTTGTGATGCAGCGCATTAGCCCAGCCCATTTTTAGATTTATTTTAATTAGTTTCTTTATTTAGCTTTCTTGGTCTTTAAGTCTTTTAAGAGTCCTTGTTCGTTAAGTTTTCTTATTAGGTTAGATTTTATCTTTTAACTAGTATAAATAGTCTTTTTAGGGTCATTAGTCAATAGGATTTATTATGGATTTGTGATTATTTTAGAAATAAAGGTTTTGAGAAGTTTTAGAACCCTAAACTTAATTATGTTCAGATCTCAATTTGCTTCTAGTTAGCCTAGATCCTGGTTGCTATTTTATTTCTATTCCTAAATTGTTTTTGCTTCCGCGCGCTACATCATTTGGCATCAGAGTAAAGGTTACCCTTAAATAGATCTAGTTGATCTAGGGTTCTTCCTTATTTATTATGGCTGATCGTGGTAGAGCACGTGGTAGAGGACGTGGGAGAGGAAATCAAAACCAACAAACTGAATTGGCTGAGTTGAGAGGTATGATTGAAGATTTGTCGCGAGCTGTGCAAGCTTTACAGCGACGAGAACCAGTGGAAGCCCGAATGGAGATTCCGGAAGGTGACCACAAAACCCAGATTAAAGATCTTGGGGAAGAAAATCTTTTTCATGAAGCTGGAACCACAGATCAAGTGGCACGAGGTGGATTGAAACCGATTTATGATGAGTATGATGAGGAGATGGATGATTCGCAAGGTGAACCAATTTATGTCGTTTATGACGAAGAGATAGAAGAAATTGATGTTTATCCTTCACAAGGAGAGTCACTTGTGATGCGAAAAGTGATGTCAACAACAATCAAGGAGGACGAAGACGATTGGGGAAGGCATAGTATTTTCTAAACACATACCAGTTGTGACAAGGAAAAGGAAAAAGATAAGACAAAAGCAGTTGGGTTTTTTGCCAGCAAGCTAAGGACAATTTTGCATAGAATTTTGTATAGTGGTTGGATAATTGAAGAGAAGTTTACAAGAGTTGATTCATATATCTACAAGAAGTACACTAAGGAGAAAAGCATGCCAAGGACAACTCGCCAGGAGTCGAGTTTTTGAAACCCGGAGAGTATGATGCAGCGCATTAGCCCAGCCCATTTTTAGATTTATTTTAATTAGTTTCTTTATTTAACTTTCTTGGTCTTTAAGTCTTTTAAGAGTCCTTGTTCGTTAAGTTTTCTTATTAGGTTAGATTTTATCTTTTAACTAGTATAAATAGTCTTTTTAGGGTCATTAGTCAATAGGATTTATTATGGATTTGTGATTATTTCAGAAATAAAGGTTTTGAGAGGTTTTAGAACCCTAAACCTAATTATGTTCAGATCTCAATTTGCTTCTAGTTAGCCTAGATCCTGGTTGCTATTCTATTTCTATTCCTAAATTGTTTTTTGCTTCCGAGCGCTACATCAATTTGTCTACTTAATGCTTTTATGATAATTGTACTAGCAGAGAATGGGGGAAGTTTCAAACGAAATAAAAAGAGTTAGAGCACAAATGGAAGAAGATGAGCAATTGGCTATACTAATGAGAGGGCTTCGTGGCCAAAATTTGCGGGATTCACAGTTTGCTGATGACAGCATTCGCCTCCGGCTTGTTGAGGTAAAAATGCAGTATTTGTTGCATATATATGTATATCTGAAATTTGAATTTTATATTTTGTGATGCTTTTGAGTACATGGATGATGCATTTCATTTTCAAAAAGCGGAATTGTTAAAGCCTAAAGGGCTTTTGAGAATTTTAATGAACTTTGGTATATTGATCCTTCAGAGGATCATTTTTGGGAATTTGCAGTTTCTGGTGTGCCTTTTCTTTACTATACTGTATTGTTGGTTGGTCATGTATTAATCATTTTCTGGTTACATAGGTTGATGAGAGCAGTGAGTTCTTACCTTTGGTGTATGATCCGGCTACCATCTCTGCATACTGGGGAAAACGGCCACGTGCCGTTGCAACTCGGGTTGTACAGTTACTATCTGTTGCAGGGGGTTTCCTCTCACGTCTGGCTATGGATGTGATAAACAAGAAGGTCAAAGAGGTGAATACCTATGCTCTGCCCCCTACTTCTGGGATTTTGGTTTTTTCTACTGATGCTTGGACATCAAAAGTGTCATAAACTTTTATCAATAATACTGTCTCTCTGTGATGTTCATCCATTGAAGAATTTTTGCTTCCTTTTAGTGTGTGTGTGCATGTGTAGATATTAAACATGTATGTATTAGTTGGACATCTTTATCTTTTTCAAAATTGATTTATCTACCTTTATACTTATCTATACTTTATTATCAGAATGAAGTTGCCAGAGCTATTGAATTAAGGGAAATTGTAACCTCTTTGGGCCCAGCATATATAAAACTCGGGCAAGCATTGAGTATTCGACCAGACATACTCTCTCCTGTTGCAATGGTTGAGCTGCAAAAGCTTTGTGATAAGGTGAACTTATCACCTATGCATTTCTTCATTCTTTTCCTTTGAAGTTATTATATGGAACCAGATTTTTTTGTATGCCAAAAAGTTGTTCAAAAGATAAAACTTATCAGGAGTTAAGAAATGTATGCCTACAATATGTCATGAGGTGGACTTTACTTAGTCTGTTTTCATAACTGACTTTTATTTGATGATATGTGAAGGTTCCTTCATTTCCAGATGATGTGGCAATGGCTCTTATTGAAGAGGAACTTGGTCGGCCATGGCAAGAAATCTACTCTGAACTTTCTTCTTCACCAATAGCTGCTGGTAATCTCATCTTGAATAAATTTCGCAAACAATACATGTTACATCTACATATATGTGTCTGTATTTCTTTATATTATATGGATTATATATATAGACACACTCATACAGTCATACCTATTTGAAATGCTTATTATTCTTTTGGGATATCTATTGCAGCATCTCTTGGACAGGTATATAAAGGACGCTTGAAAGAAAATGGAGATCTGGTGGCTGTCAAAGTGCAAAGGCCTTTTGTTCTTGAGACTGTGACTGTTGATTTGTACATCATAAGGAACTTGGGTTTGTTTCTCCGGAAGTTTCCTCAGGTATAGCGTTTTTTCAAAACTTTGTCTTATGAAGGGGCATCTACAGCATTGATGTCTGTGGTATTGATAATTTCTCATATTTTGGCTGCTTCCTTTCTCTTATTCATTCCAGATCTCTATAGATGTGGTTGGATTGGTTGATGAATGGGCTGCTCGATTCTTTGAGGAGCTTGATTATGTTAATGAGGGTGAAAATGGAACAGTCTTTTCTGAAATGATGCGGAAGGACCTTCCACAGGTTGGTATGGTGTTTCTAAGTTTTTACCTTTATCATGTATGGGCAGTTGCTCCTTATTTTGATGAACCCAGTCTAGTTATATCATTCTGATTAAAACAAGTTTTTCTCTTATTACTACTGTTGTTCTTTTTATTTAGCTTCTTAAGAGTTAAGAATATCTAGAGAAATCAGTGGATGGTCAAAATTTTTTTCAGGTTGTTATACCAAGGACCTACAACAAATATACATCAAGAAAAGTACTTACTACGGAGTGGATCGAAGGAGAGAAGCTATCTCAAAGTACGGAAAGTGATGTTGGTGAACTGGTCAATGTTGGAGTGATATGCTACCTAAAGCAGGTAATGTTCCCTAGCGGTATGCACATCCTAGTTTATGCCTTTGGAGCCTATGGAGATATTTCATAACAGTGTGCCTTTTTTGTGCATAAGTACAAATAATAATCACTCATAATATTTTTTCCTCTTCCTTTAAGTGCTTTTCTATTCTCTGTGCACATGTAATTAAAACCAACAGATGGTGTGAATATTCACTACTAGGTCACTGATAGTTTCTTTGTTTTATATATGTTATTGTTGTATGTCAGACAAGCTCCTAAGCTTATTATCTAATTTATGACTTATCCCCCTTTTATTTCAGCTGCTTGATACTGGGTTTTTCCATGCTGATCCGCATCCTGGGAATCTGATCCGCACTCCTGATGGGAAGTTAGCAATACTTGATTTTGGTAATAATACACTCCTGAGGTTACAGTGCCAAAGGTCTTCTTTCAACACAGTCAATTGCATCATATTGATTGAGCTACTTTTTTGTGACTTAGACCTGTGTCTTGATTTAAATCATGGTTGATGTAGTCCCAAATATAAGAGCTTCCCTAGATTAATGATGAAGTGCTTTCTTCTTCCATTCTGTATCTTGTACCGTTTGATTCAGGAATTGTGTCTTTAATCTACAAGGGAATAGCAGCTGGCCATTCTTCTGTACAAGCTTGAGCACTCAATCAGTGCTTGCTTTCACAAATAACTTCTAAAGCCAAAAAATAAGGGAATATCATGGTGGCTGTGGAGTACATGCTTAAATCTTTTTGTTCGAGTTTATCATTTCTGGGGCCATTCATCAGATCTATTGTCCAATGCTTCCACATTTCTTTATTTCAAAGGGAAACTGATTTTCATGGTTGAGAATGTTTGGCTCTATGCTTAATGTTGGCTTCCTTCTGTTTTAGATGCAATTGTTTATGGGTTCCAAGGAGAAATCATCTCAGGACAGAAAGAAAACCTCTTCAGTACTTGACTGATAGCGGCAACTGACAAGACAATAATAACTGTGAAATATCTGTAACTTAGCCCTACTCCAAGCACCTTTAAGTGGCCTTATGGATTTTAGAATTTGTACAGGCCTGTCTGTGGAGCACAACAGAAGCATGTTTCTCTTAAGTATGGTAATCAGTGACTAATTCAGCCAGCTAGAGCAGCATTTCTTTCAGATGAGCATCTGTAAATAGATATGCATCTTAACTTCTATGCAACTTGTAAGGGACAAGACTGTTGGTGTTGCAAGGCGTAGAAAGTTCTTTTGTCCAACCTCCATTGTAGTTGGCTTAGTTGAATGATTGATCTGTGGTTGTCTTTGAACAATGATTGGTGGTTCTCTTCCTAAACCATTGATATTATGCTGATCATGTATATAAATGATAATCTTTTACTGTGAGAATACTTTCTTTATATTTTTCAAGGCTTTATTTAGATTTTAAATTTTGGTTATGCTGTAACAGGTCTTGTCACAAAATTAACTGATGATCAGAAGTATGGAATGATTGAAGCAATTGCCCATCTTATTCACAGGGACTATGCAGAAATAGTTAAAGATTTTGTTAAACTGGGTTTTATTCCAGAGGGGGTTAATTTGGAACCTATCTTGCCTGTTCTGGCAAAGGTTTTTGATCAGGCACTTGAGGGAGGGGGTGCAAAAAACATCAACTTTCAGGAGCTGGCAGCAGATTTGGCACAGATAACATTTGATTATCCATTTAGGATACCTCCTTATTTTGCTCTTATAATTAGGGCAATAGGGGTTTTGGAAGGAATAGCTTTAGTGGGGAATCCTGATTTTGCTATTGTGGATGAGGCTTACCCGTATATTGCCCAGGTATGAATATTCTGATGCTGCAAATTGTATTTTTTGAAGTGAATTGGATTTGTTCATTGTGATGCCATTTTAATTTTGAATTTTTTGATGGCTGATTGTGAGCATCTCTTTTTGGGAATAGTTTGTGAATTGTGTTCATAACATGATGGCATCATTCGTTTGTTCATTGTGCGGCTGCAAGGATTCTTACTATTTCAATTATATTTCTTCTATTGTCAGAGGCTCCTCACTGATGAATCCCCACGGTTGAGGAATGCTTTACGTTACACAATATATGGGAAATCTGGTGTTTTTGATGCTGAAAGATTCATTGATGTCATGCAAGCTTTTGAGAATTTCATTACTGCAGCAAAAAGTGGAGGTGGAGAGAATTTGAATGGGGATATGGCTGAACTAGGTATCATACAAAATCAAGCCAATTTTACCTTCCCAAGATTACTACCAAGTGAATCTCAATCAAAGCAGCCTATTCGAACAAGAGCAGCCTTAGCATTTCTGCTGTCTGAGAAGGGGAACTTTTTCCGAGAATTTCTTCTGGATGAGGTATTTTTAGGTCAAGTCTCTTGAATGATACATCTCTTTTCATCTTAATGGCCCTTACAAGTTTAACTAATATTTCCCGCGTGCTGAGCAGATTGTGAAAGGTATTGATGCACTTACAAGGGAACAGTTGGTTCAAGTAATGTCATTGTTGGGACTCAGAAATGCTACCCCCGTCTTTAGCATGGTTCCTACTGTTGGACCCTTCAAGCCCGCTGGCCTTTTGCCTTCCATAACTGAGGAG
Source organism: Microcos paniculata (assembly GCA_030664755.1). Taxonomy (NCBI): domain Eukaryota; kingdom Viridiplantae; phylum Streptophyta; class Magnoliopsida; order Malvales; family Malvaceae; genus Microcos; species Microcos paniculata. The sequence continues at coordinate 5,470,724 of CP131462.1, read as the reverse complement.
GACAAAATCATACTGAATAATGTCCAAAAGATCGTCGAGTTCTTAACAGCAGGAAGTTCAATATCAGCAACATCAAATCAGGTACTCCAAAGTTTGTTACTTTAAAAAGCTAAAGCAATTAACGGAAGGAACTTCTCTCTTTCAGAGATAGTATTATCCATGTCTCATTAATTCCCTTTACTTTGTGGACATCAGCAGGGTGTAAATGTTGCTCAGGCTATCCAAGAGTTGCTTCCAGTGTTGCCAGGCATATCGGCCAGGGTGCTCCCTGAGGTGATTAGTCGATTATCATCTCGGGTATTAGCACGCCTAATCCGAGATACATTTTTGTAATCATTTTCGATATAGTTTAACTTCTTTACACAATCGTGTGTATGCTTGTACAGAGATACAATATCATATCAAATCTTTTTTTTTTTTGCCAGAACAATATCATATCAAATCAAATGCATATAGTTACATATTTTTGGCATTTCTTATTGCTTAGATATATATTTTTTTTGTTACCCGCCCTGTATCCAAAGTTTTACTTTGACTAATCTGGATTCGACCTGCGTCGCACAACTGGATATGGTAAGTGGGTCTCTCAATGGGGGCAGTTGCGTACGCAATGTCTCGAACCCGAAACCTGCTTAAGCTGGAACAAACTACTTATCACTCGATCCAACCCTATGTCTCGAACCCGAAACCTGCTTAAGTTGGAACAAATTACTTATCACTCGATCCAACCCATTGCTTAGATATATTTGTAGACAACATATGTATCCAAAATTTTCCAGTATGGGCTCTATGTCATGCTGGCCCACTAAAGGTAAAAAATCAAATGAGATCCTATTTCCAGCTTCAGCCTTCAGGGTTCAGCCCGGTGGCCTGGCATATAAGACGGCCCTTTCTTTGATATAACTTTTGCTTTTCGATCCAATTCCTAGTCAAGCTCAACAACCCAAATTGCAACCGAATAGGGCTTCACAGGTTTTAAATGTTTCAGGTTTCGCTTTCAAGGGCCGTTGATCATAAAGTTGAAGCGAGAACTCGATTTTTCCACCGCTCGATGAGAATAATGCATCATGCATATTATTCAAATGATTTATGGATGGGATTTAGAGGTGCTTAATCTCCAAAATTTAGGCGAAAAGGCATTCACTTATCTTAAGGAATGCAGGGAATTCTCTGACATCAGAGATCATGTTCAAGAGATGCCCTCCACCCCGGGAAACATCAAAGGCAGAATAATATCTTAGTGATTTGGTTCACTTTCACAAGGGGAAATTAATGTGGACGGATGAGACGATTTTTGTCAATCATGTTTATACTTTCTAGTCTTAAAAATAGAGTTATTTTTTTTTCCCTTTAAGTTCAAATTCTATTCTTTTAATTAAATAAAATCTTCTATAAATTAAATTGGAATGACTTATTGTACCGTGAATCTGGCTTCCATATCTAATACAGGGAGTGTGCAAACTTCAACAGGAATCTGCACATATGTTCCACTCTGATGTCAATGCAGGTAGCAATTGTTTTAGTCCACTTAACGAACCGCACTTGTGGCCGGTTCAACCGATCGGTCCAGTCCAATTTTTTATTCACTGCTTTACCGGTAATGGGAACGAAGTGCACGTCAAAGTTTCTTATAAATTGATGCCTTTGGAATCAAAATTTTTCCCCCCACCAAAATTCCAAGTCGATTTATGTTACGTACCGATTTCAACTGGAACAAGAACACTTGGCTTAAATTTATAAGCCATTCGTCTTTAGGGGATCTTTGGCATGAGGCAGGGGGCGTGAGTTTGGTCTCATCACACTGACCTTTGGTGTGGCTCGTTTGGCATAATCGCTTTCCGCCTCAGACTCTATTACTTCCTGGAATTCTTACAAAAAGATACCAAAAAAAAAACATTTGTAAATATCATGGAGAATATCATGTATTGGAAAAATGAAAATGCTTGTTGGTGCGCAGCCCTGCATCTCAAATATGGCTGCGGCCTTATTCAAAACATAAGCTAATCTGACTTCTAATCTCATGTTCACACTTAACAGCAACCCGTAAATATTAATTAATGAACACCACCATGCAAGTTATCTTAATAACAAATCAATTTCAGTTTCATGTTTCTATAACTTCGTCTCATGTTGTCCTTTTATACAAACAAATTTATCTTGTCTGAGAACCAAACAATGTCTCAGACCCACATCAATTTTATGAATAATAATAGATGAACTGGTTGACTCTAAATACATTCGTCTCATGTTGATGCATGCAAGTATCTGAAATTTACGCGTAAGATCTCTTTTTTTCAACATCAAAACCCAAAAACAGCTTTGGATCAACTGTTACAAAGTTGGTGTTTCCTTATTGTTTCTATTTTTGGCTAAGGACTTGGAAAACTTGGTTAATTCTGTAGAACTTATACCATACTGTTTCTAGTCCGAGTTAGCTGAGAACTGAGAAGTATTTTTGGAGATAAGACCGGCTTCGGTAAATGTGTTTTAAGTATCTTTCCATTAGAACATGCAACGAAAGGGGATTGTTCCAATTTTCCAGCGCTCCAATGGTATGGCAAATAGTTTCTAGTTGTCGAGTCCACTTGATTTCTCTCCTCTCTCATGCACATCTGATGGCGAATTGCTAGAGAATCTTGCAACTGGTATTGTAGTACTACGTCTATTAATTTCATAATTTTCATTCTTTAGCCTTTTTGGTTTTGTAAGGCTAGGAGAGTATCTTTAGTTACAGTAAGATTCCATCAAATACTAGTCAGTGCAATGTATATCAAGATCCCCTCAACTATAAATAGACCCACCCCTTTGCCTTCTTTGTTCAGGTTAATCAAGTATCTCCTCAAGTTTAGGGTGATCCACACTTTCAGTTCATTCTGTTGCCCCGGCAGTCTTTGTAAGTATGTTGGGAAAGCTATGGAAATCAATGGCAAAGTTGCCATGCCCTGAGTCAAATTGTCTCTCTCACCAAGTAGCAAGTGAGACGGTTCATTGTGGAAACTTTGCTTTGAGACAGGTGAAGTGTGATGTTTGTATAGAGGAAAATGAGGTGTGTAAATGTGATCATGGTGGTATCAAGGACGTGCAGATCAGCATGGTAGAGGGGAATGAAGTTGATCAACAATCTGGGGCCAACAGCTCTTTTCTTCATGCTGTCTTGAATATGAGCGGAATGCTCATAGGTAAGATTTGCTAATGCTCTGCATGTTTTTCTTTCTTCGATCGAATGCAGATCATGTAGGAATGACTTCTCCATAAACGTTTGCATTCATCTACACAACTTGCTTTTTATATAGAAAGTATCTCCTCAAAGCTGGGAGGGGAGGATCAGAGGGAGTATCTAGTGTAAAAGTTACAGAAATCCAATTAATTTTCAACCATTTGCGATAATCCCCTTGTTTTCTTTTTGGAAGTTTAAGCTTATTTGGCATGTCTCGTAATACTATTTGAAATATTATCAAACGTGGTAGAGCGTAAAAAGGTGTTTGTATCCGTTTCTTGAGGTATTTTCTCATATGACTTGGATTAGAGCACTTAATAACATTTTCTTGTTCACATGTGAAACAGGTCTTGGCCAGTTGTCAACTTCATATGCTCTAGAAAATGGAGGCTGGGCTTCCGTTTTCCTGCTCGTAGGACTTGGGGTAATATGCGCCTACAGTTCTCATCTACTTGGGAAATGTCTTGAGAGGAATCCGAAATCCCAAAGCTATGCTGACATCGGAGAGAATGCATTTGGAAGAAAAGGAAGAGTGTTAACAGCTACCTTTATCTACTTGGAAATTTTCATGGCCCTTGTGTCTTACACCATTTCACTCCATGACAATCTAGTCACGGTGTTCTCAGGGGCACAACTTAAGTTACCAGGGGCTAAGCTATCTACTTCTCAGCTGATAACTGTGATTGCCGTCCTGATAGCACTTCCAAGCCTGTGGTTAAGAGATCTTTCTTCCATATCTTTCCTTTCATCAGGCGGTATCCTTATGTCACTTATTATCTTCGTATCAGTAGTCTGCACTGCTATATTTGGAGGTGTTAAGGCTAACCAATCCATACCAGTGCTAAATATGCAAAAGATTCCTGCCATATCTGGCCTTTACATCTTCAGTTATGCTGGCCATATTGTTTTCCCGAACTTATATAAATCCATGAAAGATCCATCCAAGTTCACCAAGGTAGATAGCTATTAAGATTCTTTATTATTTCAACATATAAACTTCTTTGCCTTTTATTTTTATCATCCAAGTCAGATAATGAAGTGCTTTCCTACCTCAGCTCCTTAAAAGTTAACCAACCCTTTTTCTATTGGGAGAATCAGATATCAGATCCAATAGATTTCAAGTTTTGTGGAATCTTCACCTTTAAGAAAAAAATTTTCTCTTCTTCCTAATTAACTCTCATTTGTTTCCCTTTCCCCACACAATCTCCTCTGTTCTCCTTTTCTTTTTCATGGATGATATTGTGGCACTACCACTTGATAAAATTCTATCTGCTCCATGTCTCTTTCCAAACTGTCAATTGTGTTTTCATCAGCATAGTATCTACTTACGTTTTGGTATTCCTTGATTCCATACTTAAAAGTTGAAGTGGAATCGTCATTTTTTCATTCACATGCCATAAGAGAACAGTTGCTTATCTGCAAAATGAACATTTTAACTGACCAACTTGTCCTAAACTTGATTCCAGGTATCTATTGTGAGCTTTGCATCAGTCACAGCGCTTTACATTGCTCTGGCATTCCTAGGAGCTAAGTTGTTTGGGCCACAAGTCAACGCTCAGATCACCCTCAGCTTGCCCCCACACAATGTTGTCACAAAAATTGCATTATGGGCAACTGTGCTAACTCCCATGACTAAATATGCACTTGAGTTTGCACCTTTTGCCATTCAGCTTGAGCATAACTTACCAGATTATCTGAGTTCTCGTTTGAAGTTGCTCATACGAGGCGGTGTAGGATCCATTCTGCTTCTAGTCATACTCGCCCTTGCTCTTGCCGTTCCATATTTTGAGCATGTTCTTAGCCTCACCGGCTCCCTTGTAAGCATCTGCATTTGCATGATTTTACCCTCAGCTTTCTACATCAAGATTTCCTGGCCTCAGATATCCAAACGTCTTCTGATTCTTAACCTCTCCTTCATTGCTTTTGGTTCGCTTCTTGGGATACTTGGAACCATTTCATCAGCAAATTTACTAATAAAATGCCTTATCAGAGCTCACTCAACTTGACAGAAAAAATCCTGCTTGTGGCTTTGATTTCCATTTGCTCACTGCTCAATATGGATAATAATTATGTCCTTAAATTAAGAGTATGCCGAATGAGTTTCATAGCGGAAAGTAAATCAGATGCTGAAGAAGACTGCAGTTTCATTTTGTTCTGACAATTTCTTATCTTTTACTGCCATTTATCAGAGTTGTTAGTATTTTGACATCACACAGTTTTAGTGATGACTGGTTAAACTTGTATTTGTGTACTGAAATTCATAATACAACAGCACTTCGATATACTTCGTGTTCTGGTAAACATATCTTGCTCAAAGGGTAGTCTTGCTTTTAGCTTTCAGAAATTCCATTCTTGCAAATCTGTTTGTTTATTGTTGCAGTGAGTTTTGACAATGAAAGAAGAAACATAACTGTATCTGCTATAAAGAACAGTGATGATTGAGTTGAATGTTTCCTGGGAAAAAAACTATCTCTATTGCAAGCATTTACCTGGAAAATTAAGTAAGTAATAGTTAGATGGGTTCACATCTATCAGACGAAAGAAAGATGGATTTAAATGAGAAACCAGAGCCAGTTCCAGAGCCTTACACCCACAAGGCTTTAGCTTTGCAGATTCTGGCATGTATTAGCTGAGAGAAAGCATTATGAATGAAAGAGAGTACGAATTCCTAGATTAGAATCTGAAAATAAATGTGATGCTGAATTCCACTGATCGATTCTCCTCGTGGAGTGAGTTTATAATCAACTGATAACCCCATCTTACATCTAATTACAGAACTCATAAGAAGCAACAGCCAGCTTAACTTCAAATTTCTATCTTTTCCTCATCTCTTTCTGATTCAAGCTAAAGTCAGGAATTAGTTGATTAATAGATAAAAGGAATCCAATTAAATGAAGAGGGTATGAAGCCAAATATGCATTGGAAATTCTTGGCTGCATGAGTAATCATTCCACACCTGCCATGTTCTTTTAAATCCACAAAGAATGTGATTCTTCTTTGTTGGATTCTAGCCCTTCCCAATGAATCAGAATAACTGAATGGGAGGCTATCGGGTTTTTTCTCCTTTCTTTCTAAAACAATAAAAGAAAAATAAGAACAGAGCATTCGACGGGCATGTATCGTTTTTCAAGAAATACACTCTTAACGAAAGTAAAATGCATAAAGTAATGCTTCTACAATTCTCGTGATCAAAGTTATATTTTACACTTATTCTCTTGACATTTCCCGAGTCCTAACAACAAATTACTCCTGCACAAGATGATAAAAGGGAAAATCTACTTAAGTTATATGCGATTATCTTGTTTCTGGAAAGATATTTGTCAAGGTCTTCAAGAAAATAGAGGCAATCCCTGCTCCCCTGAGGCATAAGAGATGATGCTCTTTTTAAGTGGTGAAATATAGTGAGCCCCATGAAATGCAGCAGCTCGTAGAATATTTAATGGACCAAAATCAACAGAGTATGCCTTCTGAAAACCATCCAGGACTGCCATCATCATAATATTTGCAGGTTTTCTGTCTGCTTCATATTTCTTCAATAGCGATACCTGAAAAAGGAGAAAGACCACAATTTAATGATGAGTAATTGAGCATAGAACCAATATTTTTTCTGATTCTTTTCTTGAAGAAAGAAGAAGATCAAAAAAGAAACTTATGGTTTCCAAAGACTTAAATCTACAACCTATAACAAGATTCATTGCATCAGATCTTATGAGAATGGTTTGTTCCATCCATACCTCCCCAACGTCTGTGCCTACTGCAATACCCTCAGAAAGGACATTTGAAAGAGTAGATGCATCTCCAAAACCCAAATTGACTCCTTGGCCAGCCAAAGGATGCACAGTGTGTGCTGCATCTCCAATTAGAACAACACGCTTTGATGCATAGTCATTAGCATGCCTTAGGGATAATGGAAAAGCCATTCTTTCAGACGTCAACTTGACTACTTTTGGTGGAACTTCAAAGCAATCCTTAGCTGACATGGTGAAATCTCCTTTGAGCCAAGAAAAAATGCCAGCATTACCCAATACGCTTGATTTAGGATGAGGACCATAACCATTATCCAGAGCATGATTTACAGCCTTCAGAAAGTCAACCTCACTCATTGCTTTGAACTCTGATGACTCTTTTGGGTTCATAGTCCAAACAATATTGCTAAACTTATCACCTATTGGCAAAAGTGCAATCGGACCAGATGGTAGAAACCTCTGCCATGCACAATGATTTTCTACAGCATGCTCTACTGTGCATATGATGGCATTCTGTGAGTAGTTCCATCCAGTTGTTCTGAATCCAGCTAACTCCCTAACTCGTGACTTTCCCCCATCTGCTCCTACCTGAGATGAATCTCATGTTACTTGACACCAATAAGATTTTACTAATAAAGACTGTCATCCAGAAAATCTGTAAATAGACAATAGATAAAACTTTTATCCGATTATATTTCAAAATAGGGAATTCGACTCATCCAGGTGCAAGCTCAATTACCACCAACTTTGCATATAGGCTATTGCCATCCTCCAATTCCAGCTTAGCTAAACGGCCATGAGTGTACAATGCTGTTACTGATGATGCGCTGTCCACTTCCAAGGATGAAGAATTTGGTAGTATAGACATCGAATTCAATCTTGATGGGTAGATTTTCTTCTGCACATCTGTCTCCTGAACATATTTAATTCAGCTAGGTTCAAAGGTGACTCTAAAAAAACCACAACCATAGAAGAAATGAGCTGCAAACTTTTTAAAGAATTACAAATAGGAAAGTGCTTGCTTCAAGGGGACGGGAATATGGTGCACAAATTTCTTTGTCTAGCAACGATAATAGAGGGCCAAAATATCTGTTCCGAGGATAAAGTAAAGGAAAAAACTTCAAGTGGGACACAGTAATCAAGCTAAAGGTTGCATAACTTGTTAATACCTGCAGACGTGACAAGAGAGAACTAAGTAGCACCTTATTCTCCACCACACACCTAATGATAGAGTCAAAAACAAGAACGCATAGATTAGTCTCCAAAATATAAAAAGTTGCTTTTAAGTTCTGTGAAGGTGCTTACCCAAGTACTTCTTTGTTGGCATCTCTTGCATTGTATTTTGTGAAACCTAAGCCAGTATAATCCCAAACCTATAGTAAGTTTAGAAAACTTTTAGCAATTTGAGGGTTCATGATATTCTAGGTGCTAGTTAAAAGCTATAGACAATTACTTGGCATGCTAGTTCTTGTTGCAGCTGAGACAAAAAGTAATAAAAGTCACTAGAAAAAAGAGGACATTAAAAGGAAAAGAGAAAAAATAACGGCCTGCACCTGCATCTGATCAAAATAGGCATGTCGATGCTGCTCAACATACTGCCAAGCACCAATATCTGGAAGGCATTAAATAGTGTTATTAAAATCACAATAAGCATGACAAACAAGCATGGGTTGTCATAACTATATAAGGGAAAATATCATCTTGTCAAAGTAGTATCTAGTAACCAATTAGGCCAATGGTTTCTCTTGCATTTATGGTTCCCTGACAAATAACAGTGCAAACAAATAATAGTCCGAAGATATCTTTAATTTAGCAATCTTTGCTAACACTATAAACTTATAGCTGTGTCTAACACATAACTATCTTTTAATTTTCTCTTCTAAATTTCATTTTTCAATGTTTATGAGATGCTAGCACAAAGCCATTTATTGAGCTCTTGCAAAAAGCTCAGAAAAACAAAACATAAGGATTGAAATTGGCCTACAACTAGATAAAAATGAAAGATGGGTAATGATTTACTACCTCTGAAGAAAGAAATAGTCGCAGGCGTAACAGTACTGACCCTGGGATCAGGAAGGTCTTCCTTCTTAATGAAGTGTTGTCTTCCCAAAGCCGGATTGCTATCAATGATGGCAATATTCAAATGTTTTGTTAATGGTCTGCTAGCTACAAATTAAAACCGTAAAAGAAAAATCATTTCTCAACTTCTTATGATCATCAACAGAAACATGCTCTGTAAGATTACAGGAATCCTATCTTAAACATTTGTAAATGTCACGGGCATCCATGTTTCTAACATCATGCATAAAGTGCCCACCGACAACACACTGAGCAGAATTGATGAAACGTATCTATCTTACACAAGACAAAAGTGCATAACATAACAAGGAAACATATGGTAAATGTCAGAAGTTCAGCTACCTAAGGAACAAGCAAGAGCCAGGCCAACCATGCCACCTCCCACAATTGCAATATCATGTTGCTGACTTTCACTCCCCTACAATATTGAAACATGGCTAACTTAATCCAATATAACTTTAAACCTCTTTTATATAACAAAATTTGAAGCTCGAACCCTTACAATGGAATACACCAGAAAATTTTGAAGTTCTGTTTCTTGAAAAAGAGAATTACATTTTCAGGGTAACCAGCATTCGAGGTAGATGATGTTGCGGCTGCATCATTAGAAAAAGGCCTCCAAGGAATTCTCAGTCTATAAACATTTGAGCCAAATTTTCTTGCGACAATCCTGCTTTTGTGGCAGATAAATCCAGAAAGACGTTAGTTTTCGCACAGATTAAACAAAACAGAAAGGAAATTGATCAGCTTTTTCGGTTGAATTGCACCTGTTCATCATTGAAGTGCTCTGTGCTCTCCTGGGTTTTGCAGAGTGATTCAGCTCTGGAACCTCGAGCAACAGCGGGAAGAACTTAGGAGCACACTGAATTAAGGTTGTCCTAAAAATCCAATTAGATTTCTTTTTTTCTTTTTTTCTTTTTTTTGGGGGTACTATACGGGGTACTAGGAGTCTAGGACCTGGGGGTGGGGATGGCAGGGGTCGAACCCTTGCCCTAGGACCTCCCAAGCCTCTTAGCCACTAGGCCAAGAGGTAGCGGTCAAATTCAATTAGATTTCTAGACTAGAAACTTCGAGCCCAACGACGATTCGATCTGCCTTGTTAGGCCCATTCTAGCCGTTCAAGACTGCCAAAGGCCTAGCTGGAACCCATTTACTATATGGGCTTCATGATAGGCCCCTCAATCAATTTTCCTTTTATTAAGGGTAAAATTATGAAAACCGCACAATCGTACAAAATTATTAATACAATTTATCTGTCAGCCAAATTTTTTCTTCATTAAGCATAGTGCCACGCTGACGAGAGACCCATCAAGTTTTGACGAGTCTATAATATACACTAGAAAAGGAATCATGGAACATAAATAAATACGTTACTCAACTCAAGATTAGTCAAAACTTAAAGTAATTATCGGATACCGATGGATTTATACTAAAAAATATGTAATATCTGTACGTCGTGCAAGCAATCCTAACTTAGATACCGTATGTCGCGCGTATGAAACAGGTTATCGGCCAGACAGGAAGCAATACTAAGAACAAGGTCACTAACTATAACCACGTTAACATTCAAAGTATTTGAACTCATGAACTCCACCAAGAATAAATTTCGGTTCAATGAATCTTTCTAAGGGAGATGATCATGATCTTACGTTATCATCCAGGTATATATCTATGTACATAGTTGTCCCAAGAGTTAGTTTTGAGAGAAAAATAATTTGGTCTCTCCAAGTAATTACATGGCATTGCCAAGCCTTTAAAAGGGAGATATTATTGCACATGATCAGAGCTAGCTATAGAGCCTAGCAGCTGACGGTGGTTGGAATTCAGAAACATGCAGAAAGGGGAAAAAGGGGAGGAGAACATTATTATTGAGAAAGCTGGAGAAAGTCTAGGTTGGATAGACCTGAACTTTGAAGTTGGGACTTTAAATGTTTTTTCAGCAACTTCCCCAAATTGTACCAAAATCCAAATGAGCAAACGTGTTTTGGACAGTGAAGTGGACACTGCATGTTGCTGCTAAAGTGATTTAAGTTGCTAAATGAAGAAATGGGGAAGGAGTACTGAGCATAAATTCAACATCAATAAAGATTAAAATTATCAAAAGAAAAGTTGGGGGGAAAATGGAAGTGAAAGAAGTGATGTTTGATGTTAATACGAGCAATTGCTTTAAGCCCTGATTAAGCCCCCACACACCCTAAAATAAAACACAAAGCATATATTTATCAGCAAAACAAAAAGAAGGTTTAGAGATATAATTTCAATCTCTTTTTTCTATGTGTACGTCCCTGTGAAACTATAATTGGTTCCTCTCTTTACCACTTACCTGATTGCAGGCTCGTGCCATGAAAAGCAAAACAAAATGAGAAAGGAAAGAGAAAAGAAGGAGATTAGATGCCCTATCTCGAACTATAACTAAGCAATATGAATGCATATCCCCACACAGGAACAGTCAAAAGTTGAGGAGGGGGGACTCAGGCACTCCCATTAATCCTTTTTGGTTTCACCCATTTTTCACCTTACTAATGAGTGCTGATGGCAAAAGCAAAAGAAAACAACTTTGAGTGGGGGGAGCTATGTGCAAAACCACATAATTGCACTTCCCTTCCATATATCTTTTCTCAACCTAAAAATTCCACATCTCCTTCCACCTCCCAAGCTGTTTTCCTTTTCTTTTTTCCACTCTCCCTTCCATGTAAAGCAAAGTTATAATCATTTGGAGATCAACCCTTTAATATAAATATACATGAAGCGGCTTCTTCACCATTTTTACTTGGTTGATCAGACATTAGGCCATAGTACTGAAGCATACATAGAAAGGATTGATCATTAAGCTTTGGTTGGTCTGTACTCCTGGCGGCGTCGGCGCAGAACAGGTGCACTGCTTTAGTGTGCTCTTGCTATGTACCATCAAGGAATTTTGATAGCAAAGGTGAAGAAAACGATATCAGAAGCAGCAGCAACATCAAGAAGCGGTCTGCTGCGGAGAAAAAAGATGGGGTCATGGAAGAAGTTGGTCATAATAATGATGAAATGTTACAAGGCCAAGACAGGATCATCAGAAATGGTGGCGGCAGCGGCAACAGTAGATGCAGTGGGACTTATAATGGGCCTCACATTGAACTAATCCCCACTCGCAAGAGTAATCTCAAGAAACCTGCAATAGTAAATCAGGAGAACCAGTTAAAGACAGAAAGGAGGAAAGTAAGTTGGCCAGATGCTCATGGCAAAGATATTGCTCATGTTAAGGAGTTTGAGCCAAGGTAAAAATTATCCACTCCCAGCTACCAGTCAAAAAGACATGATGTTTTTGCATGATAGCTAGGTTTTATTCTTTATGTAAATTTATACTTCATCACTAGAATCTCACTCACATGGGTGAATTTCGGATGTCTGAAGCTGCTTTATGCCTACAAACCTATGAGTTTATTACGAATTTGAATTTAGAACTGATAGGATAAGAATTATACTCATTTGCCTCTCTTTCCTATGGAAGTAGCTCTTTAGTCCTTTCATTATTGACCCTCTAAGAAGCTCCTGGTCAGCCACCAACTTACACTGGAATAAGGCCTAATTCAACGAGCAATCCTTGGGAGTCCGAATTTGAGGACATTTATGAATGAAACACGGCAGGGACATTAAAACATGGCATGTGTTTCACATTTACAACTTCTTACAGCAGTGTGATGAATCCAGTGAGGACAAAAATAGAATTCCTAGCCAGTTTGGCTAATAGATTTCACATTGGATCTTGTTAACTGGGACACTGTTTTCAGTCAAGAACATTTAGAATAATCACATTTTAACATTTACATTCAATCGCTGCCTTTATAATATGAAAATGTTTTCAGAAACACAGCATTACGCTTGTTACCTTTTCATGTAGTTTGAGCTTAAAACCAACGTTCTATATTTCTGATTCTTTGTCCGTTAACAGTGTTTCCGATGATGGAGAGCTTGAAGGAGTTAGGAACTCTTGCGTTTGTTCAATTCAATGAAGCAACATGCCCAGATATAGGTAATTTCCTTCAGATAACCTTACCCATTTCATAATCTTGGTTCATGGATGAAATTGTATAGAAGATTTATATTATCCTTCTACTCCTTAGTGCAAAAATGTTGCTTATTCATTATTAGACAACCATATGATGTAGAGTTCAGAAATGCAAGATGAAGTCAAAATGCAATTCCCCCCATATCTTAATATTTCTTCCTCCATCTGATTAACATTTACAAATGATCTGCTATCTGTTCGAAGTAGGGATGATAACATGTACTAGATTCTAGTTTATGGTTAAGGGAATGCATGAGAAATGAAATTTTCTGTTTAATAGTGTGCCCACAAGAGTCTTCATTGTTCAATCAATGTCTTTAAATCTGAGGCATGGGAAAGAGGCAGGGCCCTCCCTCTCCAGTGAGGTTGGTGTTTTGATTGTTCCCTTACCCCACCCTCAAAGTAAAACAAAAGCAAATTGGTCATAATTATTTCACAACAGGTGCATATGTTTCTTCTTCTTTTTAGGTGCATGTGTTATTTTAAGTGGCCCCTTTGCCAAGTGAATCTAGTGAACAAATCAGCTCAAAATCATATGGGAATAAATATATTACTGCATGCTAGAAGCCGATAAAATTTTCCTTTACTTCGCATCAAAATCTTCAATTAACCTTGATATATCTGAAAAACTTGAATGTTCTTGTTGTTATGCATGATCTTGAAATCAGGCTTGGAACTGAAAATTTTCCAATCACCCCTCAAGTTTACAGTTTGAACAAGCTGGCCTTACTTAACCAGACCCTATCATGGGGTTTCTGCAGATCCTTGTAGGACCCCAAAAAGACAAGCTATCGAAATCTTAGCTCATTACCACAATCATAGCAGAAATGCACACGCCTCTGCAAGCACTAACACAAAACATGATAGCTAAGATGCTTTATATTTTTCTTGAATCCTTGTCACTTTATTGCTTTTTAAAAAGAAATACTAAACTAATTAACTTGTCTTCATATACTTGGAGGGCTAAACGCCAGGCAGCTTAGTCAAAAACTTCCCCTGGTTTTCAAAAACTTCAGATTAATCATAAACAGAACTTGCAACAGGAAAGAAATAGTATTGAAAAGTTTCATGTCCGCTACACAAGAATGTGGCGAACACTTTGAAAGAACAAGGTGTTTATCCTTCTAGAAAGGATTAAGTGGATGTAGGAGTCAGCGAGCCCGTGGGTCAAGAACCTTATAATCAGTTGGTAATTCAATGAGAGAGAAAGGAGCCACAGTAGAGGCTCCGTGCATCAGAATCAAAGTACCATTATACTCTAGATTCAACTGGATCGTTCCAATTGTATTTTCATCATTCTCAGCAATTGAGAATAAGCAAATGATTGAGATGAAAACATAACTTTGGCTCTAATAGTGGTGAGGAAAGTGGTAAGATCAAGATTTGGTTATCAGGTCCCTTTTATATCTCAACTTTGACCATATCGACAAATTAGTGTTCTGAATCTTGAAAGCTCCAATGTCTGATAAATTAATAGAGCTTGCCAAAGCACCATAATGAATCAATTGACTTCATAGATATTATAGTATAATTCATGCCATCATATCAGAGTTTGGGAAAAAGTTGCTTTACAATGCCAAAAAAAAAATCATCTAATAATGGTTACAAAAATAATAAAAGTTAAGGGTGAAATGAGAAATTGACTCTGCTGCCAGAAATAAACTTTGGAATTCTGTCAGTAAATGTTGTCAAAAGTTAGTCACACGTAAAGATGTAAATCAGTAATACAAAGAGTGTAACATCCCACCAATGCCAAGCAAATGCTTTAAGAATCACATTACTTTTTTTCACCCTTTTTTTTCCAACCCCACAACGATATACCAAATTTTCCCATGACAGAAGGGATCATCCAATTCATAGAACACAGCCCCAATTATCTATTTTTCTATTTCCTTTTTCATTAACAGAGACAGTTTTTATGGATTAAACGAAACACTATTTCCTATTTGGTATCTGCTGAAGTTCCTTTGGAAAGCTAGAACTTGTTTTACGTCTTGATCTTAGGCCGACTTCAATGATTCTGACTCTTACCTTTCTTTGATTTGCTCTTCTCCTGCATCTTCTTTTTCTTTGCTTCTGCGGTAATCCAAGTATAATCAGGGGGAATTGCAAATGGATCTGGTGGAAGATTTTCTATCTTATTGTGGCTATGACTGGATGAGCTAGGACGGTGATACGGTGCCTTTATCCACTGAAACCAAGATGAACCTGAGGTATGTGTCACTGCAGGGCTTTCCCGACCAGAAGTGGGGCTTGAAGGGGGCGTCGAGAACTCATCTACAGGCTGCAGTTCTTCAAACTTCGTAAATGTAACCAATACTCTGATTGTTGGAACCACTGGAATAGCAACCTAAGTGCAATCATGAGGACTTATTAGTAAAAAGTTAAAAGAATACTACTGATAAGGGACAAATACTATCTCCCATTGTAGCTGAGCTAATTTCCTCATAGATATTCACCTCTAGCCTGCAGATGCACTTCTATCAACGAATAGTAAACATGAATGCCAAAAATTTAACCAACATGAAGAACAAATAGATTCACCAAAAGAATTAGAGGGAATCCAGCAATATGTCACAACTTCTAATAACGGTAATTAGTATGTTAAAGATTCAGTATGTGTGTTAATAATACTCTACTGTTGTTTCTAATTCAAATTTTCATGGTAACGTTCATTCAAGGTTAAAATATTCTATGGACAGCACTTTACTGCTGCTTTCCAAGAGTTTTGCTGCTTGCCTGACCATTCATATCCCAAACATTTGTAATCTTTGACATGGCATGCACTCATTAGTTAAATTGAATGCAAGGTTTATAAACCCATGACTAAGCTAACTTATCAAACCAGTAAATTGTTGCCACATGGGAGGGACAAAAGTGGTTGGACAAATACTAGTATTTTTCTTTTTCCAAACACCAATCAATAACTTTCAATGTATCTTTTCTACCATAGGCAACAAGATAACAAAAAGCAGACAGATTCTTCGGTCCAAGAAGCATATGCCTAGACACTAACTTTTTGCAGACCACACCATCAGCGTACTGAGGATTACAATTAAAAGCAAACAAGTAATATCAGCCTTTAAAGCCTAAGAAAAAGGCTGGGAATAAAGAAAAAATAAATAGAAACTTAAATAAAGATCTTCTAAGCATTAAGGAACAAGTGACAACAGTATCAAAAAGGCGTGCGAGTGCTGAGCATACCGCAAAGGAAAATCAAAGTTCCATGGTTTATGCACTTTGTAGTTGGATAATGCAGGGAAATGAAAATTAAAATAGGACATACCAAAATATTTAAGAAAGAAGTTTCTGAGAAAACCGCACCGGTATGTGCCTTTTTTTGTTTCAGTAAAAGACAGGATAAAGAAACAAACTAAGCTATCACGACACCTAATACAAGTAATAAGAGCTCAAACATGCAAGCTGAAAGAGAGAGAAAAAAACCCTCAAGAGAATTCTCATACAGGCTGTTTTCTAGGATTTCCAAATCCTTACTGGATAGCTACAAACAACTAGCACTAGTGCAAATAACTACGTGTTTTATTTCTAGCAAAGAGATCCAAAACCATGGGCTGAGTATGGGGCAATGGCACCACAAGAATGTAAGATAACCTCCACTACGAGTGACAAGTCTATATATCAATAGATGGAAGGAACAAATGGATCTCATACGAGGCATGCAGATACCAAAATCCTGCTCTTAGACCTTAAAGGAGTCAAGTATAAGCCCAATGTGGCTTCTATACTATTAAATGGATTCCAACATCTTAACCTGGGAAAGCATCAATGTATTGCAAATTTTGTAAATAAGCAAGCCCAACGTACCATGCAAAAAATTCTTCATAATTGTATAGTGATCACCCTAAGATTTCAAAAATCTAAGATACTTCCGAAACCACACATCCCTCTTGGGAGGGGAATTCCCTTCCCGCCATTGACAAGGGGCAAGACCAAACCAATGTAAAAGAAGGCATTAAAAAAAGGGATTATTAGAACATGTGCAGTGTGGGAATCGATGCAAATCTGAACAACAACGAGAGAAATAACAATATGAAAGAACACAAGGCACATAAGTTTCACTAAAAGAATTGCAAACGGAATAACAGTGATAACAAGATCCAATCAGACAGTGAAAGAGAACAACGTACCTTGACTGGGAAGGTTCCTACTGGAAGCTTTGTGGTGAGCAGTTCTCTTAACCGACGAATGGCCTTAACTTTATTTGCAAGAATGTCTAGCAATGGTAGGAGTTCTTCCGTTTGTAGTGGGAAGTTTGGAGAAAGCCAAAGAATAGGCCTCAATCCTTTCTTATACTCGTTCTCCCGGCCACTGTCCTTACGTCGATTTCCACTCTCCGAACTCATGGAAGTAGATGTTCTCGAATCTCTCATCCTCCGATGATCATCCCTTGCCACAATCTCTACAGAATGTCTACCAGGTTTGATCTGACTTGTAGATGGAGAGTCACCTAGTAGGTCACTCACCTTTTCATCTACACAGAGAGAACTTCTCGGTGGGACAAACTTCTTCTGCACTTCAGGCTTTGACTCCCGTTTCCTCCATCCACCAAACCATCCTTTCTTTTCCTGCTTAGTCTCCCCATTTTTATAACCGTTGGATTCTTCAATAGGAATTTCCCTAGACTCATAACAACTATGTCGATGCCCAATTATGCCATCACCATTCTCATTGGATAATTCTGAAGAATCCAACTTAAGAGCAACTTCAAGTTGTCTCCTTTCATCTTCTGTCAAGATCTCATCAAGCTCTTCGCTCTCTGTTTCATTTTCATTGGACGCTGCAAAGAACTCATCATCTGTCATGGCCCCAGGCACCCTCCTAGATTTGATGCTAACAACAACATTGTGCATATCATACACCTTAGCCTTCCAGGCACCCACCATTTCTGTTTTCTCTTGTCGCCTCCATGTCAATTGTGGCAAAAGAACTGCCTGAGTCACATCTATCCCAGGCCTGAATATATTAGTCTGAGACATTGCAATCACTTCCTGTCTAACTTCTTCCTCAGTTGCTTGAGAACCGGCACCATCCAAAGCATTTATCACCTCTTTATCCTTATGTGAGATCATACAAAGAGATCCAGGAGGAACCTTCCCATCCTCAGAACCATCACCAAGGAAAAGAATACTCTGATCTGAACGCTGAATTCTGAATCCATCAAATCCAGCCAAAGTCATATCTGCTCTCAAATTCGCACCTCTCTTCCAAATTTTATATGTATCTGAAGGAGCAATCCTGGAAATAAAAGGTATCACAGAACTCTCAAAATGAAATGTGATTTCCATGTAAAAGTCTCTCATCCTCTGCATAGTTCCCACCAAGCGAGGCAACCTTCTACACCATTTGGCCCATGCCAATGGCTGATAATGTCGGACAATAATCATAGCAATAGCTTCTTCCCTGTTACAAATTGCTTCTTGGAGTGCACTCCATCCTTGTTCATTTTGCAAGCTCCAATCAGAACCAGCAACCATAAGCATTTCAGTTGCAGTTTCATCACCGATTTTAACAGCCAAGTGAAGAGGGGTATCTCTGTTAGGAACATCCCGCCTATCTATCACAGCAGAGATTGCCTCAGCCTTCTCTTCCTCAGCCAATGAGGCTGCTTCTGTCCGAATCTCAGCCGGGTTACCTAGACGTGGGAGACCCGCGAGTATCCTCCTGAGACTGGCATAATCCCTCATGGCAACAGCCTTGTGCACAGGGCTGTGCGCATATTTTGAAACATCAATACCCGCCATGCCTCAGGAGTCAAAATATACTATCAACCCCAAGACAAGCGCTTCTGGTTAAGACCCAAACTCAATCATTCAACACAAAAGAACTCAATTTCAATTCAAAAGCCCCAACAACGCAAGCACAGCAGAAGCAGACAATTACTCCCTACAACCAACAATTCAAACAAATGAAAAGGGAAACATACAAACAATATCACATCTTTTCAATCGAATAAGCAGTGCATTGCAGTTTTGGCAAAAATCCAATCAAACCCGATACAAAATTCACCCCAAATGGAAATAAAACATAAGACAGCTAATGTAACTATCATGACAGATACAAGAAGAACAAAAAAAAATAGAGAATCTTCTTTGGTGGACCCAGAGTAGAGATCCAAAAAAAAGGGAAGAAGAACCAAAAGAACTCACCTTGTTCTTTCTTTCTTTCTTCTTTTCTTCTAAGCAACCAAAGATTGCTCCCAAAAGAGAAAGAAGGGATTTTTCAAGCACTTAACCCCACCAAAGACTCTCCCTTTCTCTCTCTCTTACTCTTCTTCAAAGTAGGAAAACGAAATGGAAAATAAAAACCCTGTGATCCAATCCAGATCAGACAAACCGAAGAACATGCATGTGGGTGTGTGAAGCAAAATAAAAATAATACTAATAAAAGCCAGTAAAAGGAAAACCAAAAAAAAAAAAAACCAGGTGGGGGAATCTGGTAAAGAAGTTGAGAGCAAAAAAGATTACAGGTAAAGAATCAAAGAAAAGAATAGCTACACTATACAAGAAAGTACACAAAACCCACCTTTCAAGAAAACCCAACAAAATAAAGAAGGAATAAAAAACTGAAAGGAGAAATACCCAAAGTCACTTCTTTTTGGTATATAGATTTGAAAAAGGGTTTGATTTTAATAAAACTGTGGAATTTTTTAAATTGGGATTTCTGTGAATGTGATTGGAAGCTTAGGAGGGAGAAGAGGAGAAGAGAAGAGAAAAGAGCAAAATTTTTAATTATTTTTGTTTTAATTTGTTTTTAAAAATAATATAATTTTTATGTGTTTTTTTATTGAACTTTTTTTGTTCCAGTTTTTCATTTTAAAAAAAAAATTAAAAATTGACCTTTTCTGAAGAGATAAGAATAAGAAGAGTCAGAGAAGGACAGAGGGTCCAATATGGGAAGGCTGCATGTGAGCCAGGAAAAGAGGGAAGTAGGGAACTTGCTTTCCTATTTCCGTTATTTTGTTTTAAATTTTTTGCTCCTTTTTAAATAATAGTAGTAATAATGTTAATTTAAATGATTGGTTAAAATGGAAAATGTTTTAATTTCCTTATTTTTAATTAAATAAATAGGAGTAATTAATTCAAAAACTGCCAAATTAGGAGAAGTTAATTAATCTTATTTAATTGGAGTAGCCCACTGGCTGCTAGTGCTTTTCAAAAATGTGGAGTAGCCCTGTGCTGTCCTCTTGTTGAGCATGTTGGCTCATTGTCAGATCTTTTGACCCGATCCATCACCTTTCACTGGACCCACTTTTCCGAAATTTCTTGGTTTCCTTTTATTTTTTTTAAATAAATTCCATTTCAAAAAAATACTTAATAGTAACGAATTGATTTAATACTATCAATAACATAAAGTTTTAAATTTGAATTTGAAGACATAAGAGAATTACTTAGTATTACTATATTCTTTTTTAATACTAGTAACTGAAATTCAAATGAGTTGGTCTTCTCAAAAGAAAAAGAAAGATGAGGGGCCTTTTACATTTTATTATAAAAAAAAATTGTACTATTTTGCACTCAATTGCCAAATTTTGTGGTCATGATTGCAAAATGCTAATAATATAGACACTTTTTTAGCATGAAAACTAATAATTCATGGTCAATAACAAAGTATGATGGCCACTATTGGGGCAATCGAGTTCCATCATTTTCCTTTTATCCAATTCTTACTTGAGCCAAATCAGTTAACAAATCTCAATGATTTTGTTCCCCCTTAAATAGTTTGCCTTTTTTTTCCCTCTTTAACCAGATTACCAACAAAGCTATTCTGAGGCACAGGCTGGGCCTCACGCACTTCCAACACCCAACAGCATGCTGTAGACATCTTTGCTCTTCAAAGTAAACAAACTTTAGACTTAGACTCCCTAACCAGTGACTCTGATGGAGAAGACAGAGATGAAAGCTATGCCTGTGTGTGGCATTATAATATAAACCTAAGTGCTGGTCTGGTCTGGTCTCGCCTGCGACCAGATTAAAGCCTAACCAAGCTAGCTGGTCTCCAAGCCATGAAGACGCGTTGCCAGGAAATCTAAAGCCCAACTGGCTAGTTTCCTTGGCCAGATACTTAGATAGAGTAGTGCTTACTTTACCCTTTTTATTGGCTGATATATAAAAAATGGATAGCTGATAAATAATTGTGCAGGCTAGTCTCCATCAGAGAGATATTTTTTTTCTATTTCTTTCCCATTGAAGCAGGCACCCTCATACTATATGGGGTTAGCATCATCTTTATGTTGGTCAATGACTTAATGTTGAATTGGTTACTGGTTACATCAGATTCCTTGAAGGCTTTTAGGCATGATGTTTAACATTTTTATTTGTTAACTATATTTAGGCATCTGATTATGATCTTCTTACTTATAATTGCGTCTATGTATGGAATTTGGACAGTCATAGCCCATAGGTGGGATCCAACTGTTAGGTGAGTGGGTCCTTTAGTAAATATTATGGTATATTTTGGGGTGTTTTCTCATTAATTAACTTTTATTTTTGGATTAATTATGATTCAATAAAAAGCTTTTTCCATTGTTTTTACCCATGTGGCGTGATGGCAAACTAAGTAAATAAGATAGCAGAAGCAATGATGAAATGAGAACTTATTTTTATTGCCGATTTGCCATAATATATAGGTAGGTACATGAATTCATGGCCTTAAGCTTCCAGTCTACAAACACACCACAGCATCTGAGAGTTTGACGTCCCTTACAGTAACCATACAAGGTCAAAGGAGCTTGAACAAAAAAATAAAAATACAAACCAAGTCAACTAGTAAAAAAAAATATATAAAAATAAATGCAGGAGAAAGTGGAACCAGATTACATGTTGATCATGACTCATGATGCATGCGAAGGGCCGATGGACTATTTGGAGCCTGTTTAGGCAGAGAGACTGTGGAGCACCACGGTCTCAACAGTGAGCCCAGGTCCGAACCCAAACAAGACCCCCCACTCGAGCCCTTCACCAGTGGTCTTGAGCCCATCTTCTTTTGACTTCTTCCTCATTTCATCCAAAATGAATAGCACGCAAGCACTCGACATGTTTCCATACTCGGAAAGAACGTGCCTAGTGGCTCGTAGCTTTTCGGGCTTGAGTGACAGCTTGAGTTCTACCTGGTCCAAAATAGCTGGGCCACCTGGGTGAGCAATCCAGAAAAGTGAGTTCCAATCTGAGATGCCCAAAGGCTGGAATGCCTCAGTCAGGCTCTTCTCAACGTTCTTGGAAATAAGCCCGGGGACATCCTTGAGGAGGTGAAATGTAAGCCCAACTTCGCGAAGGTGACCATCAATAGCACCATCGCTGTCTGGCAAGATTGTTTGGGAAGCTGAGACCAATTCAAACAAGGGCTTCTCAATCTCAGGAACTGGGTCAGAACCAACTATAATAGCAGCAGCACCATCACCAAACAAAGCTTGGCCCACAAGACTGTCGAGGTGAGTGTCACTTGGCCCACGGAAGGTAACGGCAGTGATCTCTGAGCAGACGACGAGGACACGGGCACCTTTGTTGTTCTCCGCCAAATCCTTGGCCAGCCGAAGCACCGTGCCACCGGCAAAGCAACCTTGTTGGTACATCATGAGGCGCTTAACGGAGGGACGAAGGCCCAAAAGCTTGGTAAGTTGGTAGTCGGCACCAGGCATGTCGACACCACTTGTGGTGCAAAAGACAAGGTGGGTGATCTTGGACTTGGGCTGGCCCCATTCCTTAATGGCCTTGGTGGCTGCTTCTTTGCCTAGCTTTGGGACCTCAACAACCACCATGTCTTGCCTGGCATCTAATGAAGGTGCCATGTATTCACATATGTTGGGGTTTTCTTTCAGGATCTCTTCTGTCAGGTACATGTAACGCCTCTTGATCATGGATTTGTCACCTGAACAGAGAATGAAATATCAAGATTAAGTTAATAATTTATTAATTTCCACAAAAATAAAGGTTTCCTATAATAAGGCAAACCAACTAATTTTCTGATAGTAATTTATTCCTAATAATTTCCTTTGTCTCAATCATCACCATTTTTTTTTCCGATTTTATATTACTTTACTAATCATTGATTTTTTTTTGTCATTATTAAACATTAATTAAAAACAGTTTTTTTATCAAAAAAAATTTTGAAACAGATGAGATTATCCTATATCTAAGGCCATGTGCTTTGCTTTGTAGTGTTTTTTTATTACTATTCCTTCTGTTCTTAATTAATTGTCTTCGTTTGTTTAAAGTACTTTAAACTATGATTATTAATTATGAAAAAATTATATAAAATTAAATTTTGAAAAAATAAGTTTTGAAAAATTTAAGATTTAAATTTTTTAGAATTTATTTTTTCAAAATTTATAATTTTATATTTTTTATAATTAATAATCAAAATTTAGGATATTTTGACCAAAAAAATAATTAGGTATTGAGGGAATATATGATTCCCACACTTTAAATACGTTTAGTTATTGTACTTTTTTATGTCTTCAAGGCATGTGCTCGAGAAAACTGAAAGCTATAATACACTGACAAGTCTGCATAGTTCAGACGAAGATAAATACAAATAAATAGTTTTTGAATAAATAAATACATAATTCATCAATTATGGACTTCGACTTCCTTACTCTATATAGTTCCAATTAACCTTTTTCCTATTTTTCTTTTCCATATATAATTACTTAATTAATACGGTATTCTTTTTCTTGGGACCAATCAATATTTTTTTCTTCAATCCAAAGTTAACTATTACTCTATTAATTATAATACTTTTTCATATTAATAAATGCGAAAAATTAATCCCATTTTTTCATGTTTGACAACGAGTTGTCCACTTATCTTTACTTTTTTTTTTGGTTTGGTTACAATCTACTTATCTTTACACGAATATATTTAAACCTCTAAACAAAATTTAATCTATTAAAAGTAATTTGTAGCCAATTACCAGTAACCATTCTTAACTTATTTTTAAACCCTTTAATGAAAATGATGTCAATTAACCGTGCATATTTCCACTCTAATTAAATTTAATGCGAATCACGTACGAAACTAACACCAAAATTCCATACCACATAGCTAGGTTCTAGAGCAAGTAACACGAAATAGAAAGTTTTATTAATGGAAGAAAGATAGAGAGAAGAAGAGCTTACACATGCGCTTGAATTTCTCTTTGAGCTCAGTCTTGTGTTCACTATTTGTGATACGGAAGTAGTAGTCGGGGTATGTGCTCTGATCAACACAATTCGGTGGAGTAGATGTGCCGATGGCCAAGACGGTGGCTGGCCCTTGGGCACGTTGAGCATTGCGAACTTCCTCCACGGTCACCATTTTTCTTTCTTTTCTTCGATTAAGAAAATAAGAAAACAATTTAGCAACCGCGGCCGGTGGCGGTGGTGGTGCTTATCGGTGGTTTGGTGTAGCTGTGTGTGCTATGAGTGGTAGAAGGGAGTGTTACGATATAAAGTTTGCCGAGAGTTGGGTCCTATAAATAAGGTTTGTTAAGGGGCCGGTAGCTGAGACTCACGTCACGTGCTTGACCAATGCTTTGGTAGTTTATTAGCCCGAAGCACCTTCCTTAAGCACCAACCACTTCCGAAACTTGGTGGCACGTGACATTTTGAGTTTGGTGTATCGATCTACCTTATCCCACCTTCGCTTCCCACATGATTATTTCCAAACATTTCAGTTTAGTCTTACTTACCACGTCAACCCTCTAATTAGATCAAAACTTTATCACGTTTATGAAGGTAATATCATCATGCGGTTCTCGCAAAGAGGGTGCACTGGACGCTATCGTGGTCTCGAGTTTGAAGGGTTTGGATTTGTTTAATCAAAGAGTGTGAGCATATAATTTGGTAGGTTCATGGACGAGACAATACTTATGACCAAAAATGTAGACGATATTTAAGCCTAAGAATTCTAGCTAGCTAGGCATGATCGTAAATAAGCTAGCTAAAGAAAATTAATCTTTTAGTAAATCCAGTCGGAATTAAACAATCTTTGAGCCAATAAGGAAAAAAAAAGTTACGATTGAAAATTAATGATTATCGTTTTTAACGGAAAACAGTATTTTATGAAAAGATTTCTACGATCTTTTGGTTGAATATTTCTACGTTTTTGATATTTACCATTATGAAGGAAGGAATTAGCATATACATTTGACGATAATGAGAGTAGTCAAACTTAATTACTTGTTCCTCACACAATTTAAAAATAGCTTAATTGATACTCAATTTAGCCTATAAATTATACAAAAAAAGAGATAAATTGGTCCCTAAACTTTTATTTGAGATAGCTTCATCTTTGAACTTTTATTTTGGAATAGATTGATCCCTGAATGGTTAAAAATTTGACTAAAACCGTTTGATCTCTTATCTGACGTTAACATAATTTTTTTACATTAAGTTTTTAATTTAAAAATAATAACCATGATTCTTAATTTTTGATGATTTCCATTAAATTTTCATTCATCTAGGGGTTTATTTGTTCTAAAATAAAAATTTAGGAACTAATTTATCTCAAATAAAAATTCAATGACTAATATATCATTTTTTGTGTAATTTAGGGATTAAGTTGGGTATTAAGCCATTTAAAAAGTAACCATACATGCCAAATAAAATCAAGAAAATGAAAAAAAAAACTCTAAAATGGAAACATTTTTAAAGTTTTTAAACGAATATTAGAAACAAAACTTTTTTTTTACATTTCTATATATAGTTTTTTTAATCTTCTTTCATCTTATTATATGGTATATCAACTTGGATAGGCAGAGCCCTTTGTTTATTAGCTTGTCTCAAGTTGGATCCAAGAGGTTAAGTGAAACTTTGATTGCAGGCTAACTCATCATTCATCATGCATTGTGCTCTGTTTGTTGTTTTCGAGAGAGTTTTTAATTTTTATTTTTCCTCATGTGCTTCTGTCCTGCTTTGTTTTGTTTTTGTTCAAGTTGCAGGGCATTTTCTTCTTTTTTGTTGACTTTTATTTGTGGCTGCTTGCTGTTGCTTTCAATAATTAATCCTTTTTACCTTTCAAAAAAAGAAAACTGTGTATCAAACATACACATCGAATTGCTAAAAAGCTAAATCTATATCATTTTGTTCGATAATGACTCGAAACCTTATTGAGTTTTTATATGTTTCAATGTAAAATACCTAGTCAAAATATAATTAGTAGTACACCATTATATACTTTTGGAAACCAAGACATTACTTTTCCTCCATGCATTTAATTAATTCTACGAGTCCTATGTCATACATATACTTCCTTTCAATGGATCTCACTATCATTTCTTAACGAACATGCTCTAAAATCCAAATGGTAGAAAATTCAGCTGCTTTACTTTTTATGAAAGTAATTCTTCATTGAAAATGTAGGCAGAAATATTATCCATCTACCGTCATTTAACCTCGCCTATAAAGTTAAAAATTTATAGTAATTTATACTGATAATGTATGAGATAATTTTTCTATATATGTGTGTATTATATATATTTTTCATATTTTTTTCCTTGCATCCTTTTTACTTGGATCATAATATTGGTCGGACAACACCCCCGTCATATAGTGTATTCATGGGCAAGCCGAACATGCCAGCATGTTCTAAAAGTGTCTTGTCCTTTTTTTGGGGGGGGTGGGGTTCGTTTTACAAAATTTTAATAGCTGATGTACGTATGTTTGGTTTCATATTGTCTTTTTAGGTGTCATTGTGCTGAGGGAGAGGGATAACTTAATTCCCTTTCGCTCTGGCAACTCTTATGGCTCAGAGTGGGTGGAGAAACAAATTTGACGGAGAACATTTCAACACATATTTTAGGTTGGAAAATTCATATGGAAACATTTCAACACATATTTTAGGTTGGATAAGATCGTATTGTAGTATACAGAAGCAACTTCTTAATTTGCTTTGAAATATTTGGGGTCGTCGTTAAATTTTACAAAAAAAGTGTTAGATAATCTTTATGCTTATATTCAAGTCAATTAGCGAATTGGTCGCATTTGGATGGTTTTCTTTATATAAAATTTATTAAAATGAGGAAAATGTAAGCACTAAGGTTGTTAATCGTACGGCTATTTCCTTCAAAATTTCGTACAAAATCTTTATTTGAAAAGTACTTATTGGCTTAGATTTTAAGTAGAACTTTCTTTAAAATTTGAGGACCAATTTACCGTGATTCCAGTTCTTTTTCTTGGTAATACAATTATTATACAAGAAAATTTGCAAACAACGCCAATGGTTTTAGAAGAGTAGTTGTTATATGCTTAGTTAGAAGCAAGAATATAATATTCAAATTAGATTGGCTGTTTTATGATTCTTCTTCTCCCTTTTCCTCGGGACTTTCCTTATTGGGTAAAAGAGAGGGAGAGTCGATCGAGAGAATCCCAGAATGGCGAAAGAGATATAGATCAGATCAATAATTTTGCAGTCATTTTGTTTAGAAAGGTTAAGGAAATCATGACAAAGTCTCATTACTGAGAGCCAGATGATTGAAAACTTTATAATTGTCCCGTGAGAAAAGACAAAGGAAGAGTTGGTTCATGGGTATACTAAGGTGCCATATCTGCAGGTGACTCGGGACAATCTACACAGGTGATATTTAATGGAGGTGATCAATTGGCTGTGAGTAGTTCAATAGGCCAGGGTCCCATCCCATGCTTGTGAGTTGGGGCACTACCTACTGCCACAATAATGGATCCCGTACATTGAATTGAATGATGATAAACGAAACTGCAAGGAGTTTCGTGCTCTGAAACTCAAATTATCCCAATCCAAAAATCACAATAAGTAAGATTAAAATGGTTTAATATCTAATTTAGTTTTTAAATTATAAAAAAAAGATTGATCTTTAAATTTTTATTTAAGATAGATTGGTCCACGAATTTTTATTTTGGACAGATTGATCCTTGAATGGTCAAAAACTAAACGGATTGGGACAGATTGATCCTTAAATTTTTATTTTGAGATAGATTTGTTCCTAAATTTTCTTTAGTTTTTTTTTATTCAAGACCTATCTGTCTCAAAATAAAAGTTCACAGAGCAATCTATTTCAAATAAAAGTTCAAAAATCAATATATCCTTTTTGATATAATTCAGTGATCAAATTAAGTATTAAGCTAGACTAAAACTAATAAAAAAACGTTAATTCTCTCAAAAGATGAAAATTGATTACAAATGAAAAATAATGGAGAACTTACTTCAGCTGTTGTCAGGACTATGGTTCACTCCAAAAGGCCACAAGTTTGCAAAAGCTAGCCCTTGAAAAGTTGATTGGTTTAAGTCAGCAAAAACCTTAGTAGTATCTGACACTTCCCAAAGATTGAATCAAGATTTAGCAGTCAAAAGGGTAACAATTCTTTGGCCTAGCAAAACGAATTTACATCAAAGTTATTTTCGGACTTGTGTCCGTGAATAAGAAGAGAAGGCATTGGATTGGAGAGTAATGTGCAGAGAACATTGAGGTTTGAGTTTCCTCTACGATGCAAATGGTGTGAACAAAGTGATTTTTACAATGCCTTGCAAAACAAAATCGGAAACAAATCAACATTGATTTATTTCTATGTGAACCAGGAATGTTCATCAAGATATTTTGTATTGAAAAGTTTCCATTGATTATATAGCTACTTATTGTTTTACCCCTTTATCCCTATCTGATTTTTGTTTTCTCTGCATTTAATATGCTGATCTTATACAGCTTTGATGATGATTATCTGATCTTTTGAACAGGGAGATGCATGCATGTATTTTCGAGTCAAATGTTTTCTTTGCGTACTTGCCTTTCATGGGAGGTCTCATTCACATGGTAACAAACATCAGAATTAGATTTTATGGACAACATGACAAAGTATTCTTCTCTGATTCCGTCGAAATAGTTCTTCCAGGGAACTTTAGTTAGAAATATGGAACTACGTACATTTTCTTCCACTTTATGCCCAATCATCATTCATCAAAATATGGTTTATTAAGCTGTGGCTATCAGCAGGTTGGTGTCAAAGGGATCATTGCGTGCCCGCACAAACCGCCTTAGAGACAGAAAGTAAAAAACATGAAGTTAGTGTCTGACTTAAGGCCACCACTCTTGTAGTCATATATTATGCTGTCGAAGAAATCCTGTTTGAAAATATTGAGGAAGTGGGGAGCGAGCTGGATTCAATATTCATGCTTTCTCTTGCTGCATCCAAAACCCCCCCTTTTTTTTTTGCTTTTCGGTGGAATTAGCAATAACATTGATCCACCTGAGAGTTTTTAAGTCCCAGAATTTTTAACAGTAAGCTGTCTGGTGCAAAGATCTTTGCTAATTCATCCAAAGAGAAACTAAAGGGAAGTGATTTACTAGATAACTGATTTTCTGCCTTGACTTTGTCCCAAACTTAGTCATTATCATCCAAAGTCTGATTCGTGCTTGACATGATATCTATTTTCCTTACCGGCCTTTCTTTGATCAGTTGGAGTCTGGATGCATGTATACATAGCTCCAATGACAACGCATTTGTAAATCTGGTTTCAGGCAATATTCCTTCTCCTTTCTAGCTGCCTATACTCTTGGCCAAAAACTGAGTCATGATTCTTCGGCGTAAAAGGAATGACTCAGGTCTATTTGTTTTTGTTTCTTCTTTCTCAAGTAAAACATTGTCAAACAATAATCAAAATCTCCACCCTTTTGCAGAATAGAGAATATATCAGATACATACATCTAATAAGAGTAATGAATAAGGGCCTAAGGCTGATCAGTCAAAATCCCATAAACATGTAGGAATCAGAGCACATTGTAGCAGTCGCTTTGAATATCCTTGCTCGGTTAGGTTAAAGACCAGACATGCAGAGCTGCTTAGATACCTTAATTCTTGCTCTGCCATAGGTTAATTGTAGTCCAGAGTCCACAGAAGATGTTGGCTTGTGTTCGGATTGGAGGCCTGGAAGGGTGGGTGAAGTCCACAAAACATTTGGTCCATTTGACAGCCTAAAACTGATTTGTCAATATATTTGTGGAGCATTGTGGCCCGATTTCAACCTCAAGCTAGTCCAAAATTCCTTGTCTAGGCTGGAGGAATGGATGTTCAAGCAAATCAAAGCTCTCAATAAGAAGAATTTTATTATTCTATCCATTAAAGCTTTTGGCCCAAAAAAAGAATCCATTAAAGCAACTCTTTTTCTTGTATTTAAACTCATCCAAAATAGTGCCAGTATGCAGTAAGAAATTCTTCAAATTTCAAATTATTGCATGTAGATTAGATCATTACTTACCAGTAACCACAGTCCTCAGATAAGAACAAAATACTGTAACATACAGACGTAACAGACCATTGTTGCACTTGGTGATTTTGTCCACTTCAATAACTCCATATCCCGTAATTTATATACTATTAATTAAAGTATGTTTGTCCCCTCATGCCTCGCTAAGGCCACCCCAATACGGCTAGAAGTCTAAAACCCTCTGCCTCCGCCGGTAACGGCCAACTACACTCCGCCACGCGCCGCCGTGCTCTAAAACCATAACCCATGGTCAGTCTTTTGGGGCTCATAGAAAAACACTTTGTGGGAATCTATCTGGCCTTTAAATAACCACGTGCAGGGTTCGTGCCTTACACACTCACTATTACCTGCACTGAAAAGAAAGGGAAGCAACTTTCCTAATACCCTACCTTAAACCCATCCGCCGCCATGCAAGCCACATTTCTAACCTCACGCGCCACTATCTTCCCCACCAACAAACCACTCACACCTCCTCCTAACAGCCATCGATGTCTCCGTATAACCGCCCAGTCCCAAGCGACCGTAACAGCTGACCCTCCCTCTCCTCCTACGACGAAGCTCAACAAATACAGCTCAAGGATAACGGAACCAAAGTCACAGGGAGCCTCTCAGGCCATGCTGTACGGCGTCGGGTTATCCGAAGGAGACATGTCGAAACCTCAAGTGGGAATATCGTCGGTTTGGTACGAGGGGAACCCCTGCAACATGCATTTGTTGAGGTTGTCGGAGGAAGTGAAACGGGGCGTGGAGGAGGCTGGGTTCGTTGGTTTTAGATTCAATACCATTGGGGTTAGCGACGCGATTTCGATGGGGACGAGAGGGATGTGCTACAGTTTGCAGTCAAGGGATTTGATTGCTGATAGCATCGAAACGGTTATGAGTGCTCAGTGGTATGATGGGAACATCTCTATTCCTGGCTGTGATAAAAATGTAAGCTTTTTAATTCAAACTCTGCCTTTTTTATTCTTTAGGTTTCTCTGTTTTCGATGGGTTGCGATAAATGTGTAGGCTGTTATATTCAAACTTTATCTTCTTTCTTCTGTTTTGTGGCAGTTATTTTTAATTGATTGTACAAATTTTTGATACAACTTTAATCTGTTTGTCAGACCCTCTATTTCAGTTTAATTCCATTGCTTCCTAGACTTCTTGTCACTAGCTGTGCTTCAATGTTGGACTTTGGTAGTCTGTAAATGTAGTTTTTGTGCTAATGGTGTTGTGGTTCAAGAAAGGTCAACAACGACACATTTTAGTGTGAAACAGGTTGTCATGCACAATTGTGCAAATTATCTAAATCTAATGCTACCTCGTTCTGTAGATGCCAGGTACCATTATTGCAATGGGGAGGCTCAATCGGCCAAGTCTTATGGTTTATGGTGGAACCATCAAGGTTTGCTACTTTGCTTTGTCTAGTATAAGTGCTATGTTGATTACATTTGTGTGCTTCTTTTCAAGTGGGTTATTGGATACCGCCATAAGGATCAGTTTCAAAGAGGAAAGAATGAATTCATTCTCATTAATGCCGTATTCTTTCCTAAATCTTTGTATGCATTATAGATGCTTGACTAAAATCAGGTGTAAACTTATTTAAAAGAATTTGAGGCATCAAACATCCTAAGTTCTCACCTCAAATATGTCATTATACACTGGAATGTAATAAATGAGTTTTATTGCAATCTGTTGCTTCTATTAATACAGTCAAGTTCAGTCAGGATTGTTTTCCTACTGCAGATTTAAATGGTTATAATTTGTATTGATTGATTTGCTTATATTTACTTCTTCTTTTGCAGCCTGGTCATTTTCATGGCAATACCTATGATATAGTATCTGCCTTCCAGGTACGCACGGTGATATGCTATTTGAATATTTTTATGCTAGATGATTACTTTACTTCTCATTTTATCATCATATTGGCTGGATTTTTTCTTGGTTTTGGTATTTGTATGCGCCAACAATTTACTCTTTTAGATCTTTGCTGTCTGTTTACCCTTGTAACTGTTTTCTTGTTTTTCTTTTCATTGGCTCTGCAGGTGTATGGGGAGTATGTAAGTGGAAAGATAACTGATGAGCAGAGAGAGAATGTTGTTCGTAATTCTTGTCCCGGAGCAGGTGCTTGTGGGGGAATGTATACTGCAAATACAATGGCTTCTGCAATTGAAGCTATGGGAATGTCTCTTCCTTACAGGTAGAATTATGTGCCCCCCCTGCAGCATATGGATGGGGAATTGGCATTCTATCTCGTCATATTTTTTGACTTTTTGTTTGTTCCTGACAAGCTCCTCAATACCTGCTGAAGACCCATTGAAGCTGGACGAATGCCGTTTGGCTGGAAAATATCTGCTAGAATTGTTGAAAATGGATTTAAAACCACGAGACATTATCACCCACAAATCTTTACATAATGCAATGGTTGTTGTCATGGCACTTGGTGGGTCAACTAATGCTGTGTTACATTTAATTGCTATAGCAAGGTGAGAATATTGGTAGAGCATCCCATGGATATCAATTTATGGAAAAATTACGGAGATGACTCATGGAAAGATTGATGGCAGGTCCGTTGGTCTAGAGTTGACTCTTGATGATTTCCAGAAAGTTAGTGACGAGGTTCCATTTCTGGCTGACCTGAAGCCTAGTGGCAAATATGTCATGGAGGACCTGCATAAGGTATGGATTCACTTAACGTCTTGTGCAATGAAAAATATCATTCTTTTTCTTTGAAATTACATTTTGCGTGTATAGCTTATGAAGTGACTTGTAACACCATTCTCTATGCATGACAAAATTATCTATCTTTTCTTTTCAACTTATGGGCAAAAAATGCTGTTTTGATAGATTGGGGGAACACCTGCCGTTATTCGTTATCTTTTGGAGCTTGGATTTCTTGAGGGGGATTGCATTACTGGTGTGTGAATATAGATTCTATAATATATCTTTGTTTATTGCAATTTTGGATTTTAATACTTTAATGTTCTTTGTATTTGATACAATGATATTTCCTGTCTAGTTACTGGGAAGACATTGGCAGAAAATGCACAGAGTTACCCTTATTTAACTGAGGGTCAGGTTAGTGTGCTGTTTTCCCCCCCTGAAAGAGACTTTGTTCCTTCTAAATATTGATAATTTAAGATGCCACGAAATAGACAATACAACTAGTCTGATTGATCTCAAATTTATTTTCCAGGATATTTTAAGACCAGTGTCAAGCCCCATTAAGGAAACAGGGCATATCCAAATATTAAGAGGAAATCTCGCACCAGAGGGTTCTGTAGCAAAAATTACTGGAAAAGAAGGACTTTATTTCTCTGGTGCTCTTTTCTCCCTTCCCTTCTGATTTGAAGTTTGTGCTAGATGCCCTTTGAGCTTCTAGATTCTTTATTAATAATTTGTAATCTAGTCTGCCTCCCAAGACAATAAATGCAAAAATTGTTCTTTAGGTCCTGCACTTGTCTTTGAAGGAGAGGAAGCTATGCTTGCTGCTATCTCTGAAAGTCCTATGAGTTTTAAGGTAACTGTACCAAGCTCCAAATATGTTTCTATAATTAGTAAGCAAAGATGAGGCCCTGTTTGCTGAGTTCCATTTTAACAATCAACTGTGAGAAGTTACTATACTTTTTGTTTCAGATACATATTAGCTGTTTCATTTCAATTGCTGAACACTGCAAGTATGTACGCTCTGTAGCTGGATTTTGCCCCACTATTTTGGTTTAAGTAGATTTTAATGTTATCCAAAAAGAAATTAATAACAAGACCCAATTTTTATTTGTGTGCTTACAATTACTAGTCTTAAAGTGCCAAGGACGTGGGTTCTTTTGGTGCATGTATATGTAATATGTATGTATATTTTGTGACTGTTGATATCCCATATGTTTCTAAAGTTTAATCAGTCCTATTAAAGATTCACGCTATGTTTTTGTGGGACAACATCAAACGTTTCTGGACTTCTTTTAAGTGATTGAGTGGTCTCTTTTCATATGCTTTCATTATATGCTATCTCTATTCTCTACTGATAGTTATACATTATCTGCTAAATTTGGTATATAATATTTGGCAAATTGTTTCTTATGCTGTTCTTTTTGACCTTGATCTTTGAGGATCCAAACTTTTTTGACTGTTCATTACAGAATATGGTTTTGAATATGCATTCCTGATCATATCCATTTGCATTTTCTAAACTATGGATTTTGTTTATGCTTGTAAATTTCCAGGGAAAAGTTGTAGTCATTAGAGGGGAGGGACCCAAGGGGGGCCCAGGCATGCCTGAAATGTTGACACCAACAAGTGCAATAATGGGCGCAGGTCTTGGGAAGGTATTGTTATATTTGGTCCGAGTGGTTTGCCCACGGAAGCCTGTTTATCTCCTTTCTTTTTTTTTCCTTTTTATCCATAAAAATGTTACTCTTGATTTCCCCAAAGTTATTTGATCTTAATGTTGCGAGTTAACACTGCAGGATGTAGCGTTACTCACTGATGGTAGGTTTTCTGGAGGTTCACATGGGTTCGTTGTGGGCCACATATGTCCTGAAGCACAGGTGCAGTAACTCTCATTCATAGATAGCATGACCATTTGCACTCCAATGAAACACTAATGTTTATGCATTTTTAGTACTTGTGATATTTTTTGTCTTGTTTTCTTTCTTGGATATGAGAAGGTGCTTCTGTCTTCAACTTCGACAAAATTGAAGCTCTGAAAATTTCAGAATTACAAAGAGATGTTCAACAAAATTACTTTGCACTTTCAATAGAACAATATATGAGAACTCCTTGTTGTTGGAAATAATTAAATAGTGATAAAAGAATCCTATCTTACTGAACCATCAAGTTTACTTTTCCTTTCTGCTTATAAACTAAGGAAATGGGTGTAAAGTGTGTGAAACATTATACAGTGGAGCATTTAAAGTTTGAGTCCATACCCATGAAAGAGAGGGTAAGGTCACATTAGATGCTTCTATAGTAGGAACTATTAATTGGACTCTAATGAATCTCATTATATACTCATTATTTGTCTTTATTTATACTTAATAATAACATTGTGACATCCTCTTAAACAGTGATGGATAACATTCGATTTGCTTGTACAAAATACTTTGTTAGCAAAATCAGAGAAAGTTGCTGCTTGCCCCATACATAAGTAGATGTTCAATTTGATTTCTTTTTTATAGGAGGGTGGTCCAATTGGTCTTATTCAGAACGGGGACATCATCAGCATAGATGTTCGGAAGAGGGCTATTAATGTTCAGTTAACAGATGACGAACTAAACGAGCGGAGAAAGAAGTGGACTCCACCTCCTTACAAGGCAAACGGAGGAGTTTTGCTTAAGGTAGGGGGATAATCTGCATTCGAACTATGTTTTGCCTCTATTAGTAGTATGTCTCTCTCTAAATGAACATCTCTGTTTCATTTTCAGTACATCAAGAGCGTCCAACCAGCTTCAAAGGGATGTGTAACAGATGAATAGGCAATAGCCAAATAAAAAGTAAATAATTAAAAATTATCAATTGAAAACAAGCCTGGATGGATGCACACCATCGTGATGCAGATCCTTGGTAGATTAGTCTTAAGGTTGAGCTAGCTCTTCGACTGCAATTAAGCTTGTATCAGGCGTCGTTTTTCATTTTCCCTTTGTAATATTTTTCACATTCAGAGTTTACTGGCCCTTTGGACAACCTTTTGATTTGTTTGTTTCCTACTACGAGTGGAAAAGAATGGTAAGGGAGTTGCAAAGGTACATTATGTATCATTGAGCAATAGTTAATGAACTCTATTGAAAATGAAGATCCTTTTAATGTTAATGGGGTTACTTTCTTATTTCTTGCGTTCCTTCCCTACTTCTGAGAACGCTTGAGGATCGAACCTTGATCATTGGAATTAAGAGTCGAGAGACCTCGCCATTGTCTACTTTCTCCTTGAGACTTCTCCATATGCCCTTTCTATGGGTTTCAATGGCATAGGTTCCCATGCCAACCCCTTCATGTATCCAATTGATGCACTGAGTAATTTTGATTAATTCAGAATCGAGTCGTGTCGGATCTTTCAAAGGAAGAAAGTTCTCATGATATAATGAAGAATTCTATAATTATCTAATTATAATGACGAACTAGATGGGGTTCATTACTTATAAACGTGTTTTATAAGAGAAATTGTAATCCATCATGATCGTATTTGTAATAAAAGAACTTGGACCTGCCCTAACTGCAACCCAGCCCAATCTAAGCAGCGAGTGGTCTTTCAGGATCGGCTAATAAGCAGGCCCATTATGTTTTGTTAAGGCCCAAATTTTAAAGGTGCGTCCAAAAAACCAGATCCGACCCGGACCAGGTTATCCAATTGCCAACTCTGACAGAAGACAAACAAAAACAAATTCTACGAATTGATGGCTTTGCCTTCTTAGGGTTTTGGTGGATTTCAACTTTTTCTGGAATTTTAATCGCTTGCTTTGATTCCAGCCCTCACCAAAATCGAAAACGAATCCTGGTAAGCTTATACTTATTGTTATTATTTTGAAAGATTTTACTAATGTTTCAGATATTGTAAAAAATCCCTCGATTTTATGTTTTTTTTTTCTTTTAATTTTGTTTCTTGAATATGTTAATTCAAAAAAATTTTCTTTCAATTCTGTAAAAGTTTTTTTTTTTTTTTTTTTATGGTTTCAACTTTTGGCGTGGTTATTTTATCTATATATATACGTAGATCCCTTTTATTTTGGTTAATATATCAAGTAATTCAAAGGAATTAATGGTTAATATTACTAGAATTTGATGGAGATTGAAATTATTTTTCTAGACTTTTTTTTTTCCTTTTATCGTCAAGCCACAGTTGGAATGGTTATCGCCTGGATATACTAATTGAACAATTTCTGTATGCTAGGATTTATGCATCATTGCTATAATAATTTGCTTTTAATCCTTAAATTATTTATTTTTATCTTTTCTTAGCAATCTTTATTTAATTCATCGTGTATCAGCATGACTATTCATTCCCTCTGTTGCTTGATATGTGGAGCTTTAGCATGTTCGAGCTCATATTATGTACCACTTATCAAATTTGAAGATAAAAGAATGGGAGAGTTTTTGTTTCTCATAAGTAAAAATCATTTGTCAAGATTTCTTTTGGTTGCGTTGATTGCTATTGGATTAATTGTTAGCAGGAACAATATTCATGTCATACTTTCTCTGTCTGTTTCTATGCTGCTTGTGGGCTTAATGGCAATTTTATGAATGCAAAAGACTAATGTAGGGAAGTAAGGTGTTGCATCGTTCTGATAATTAGATTTATTTTATTTTATGTATCAGTTTTCTTTCTTTAATTTAGTTTAAAATTACTTGGTTATCTAGTCTTTTAAGATTTCTTGTTTACTTTAGGAAAACCGTTCTTTTTTTTTTTTCTTATTACAAATAGGTGTTGGTAGACAGACGATAAGTGTTATCCTTCAGTTTTATAATTACAGAATTTAGTAAGAGGTTCTTTAACCCCAAATTATGTTTCCTTCAAACTATAATCTATTCTAGTCTATGCCTGATTATTGAGTTCTATTGTCTTAATCCTTTTGCTACGTTAATTTGTTTGTTTGGCAGGTTACATTACTCTTTAATTATCATTGTGAAGAAGAGTCTTGAGTAATTGAAGCTTCACATAAAGTCTTGTGTATTTTTTATACAGAAAATGGAGGACATGGACATTGATTTGGTGGTGGACATACCTGACACACCTGATAGGTTATCTTCATGGCGGATGAACAAAGGGAATTCTGTACAAAGAGATAGTAGTTCATCAGTAGCTGGTCAGCTGGGAGGTTCTACCACTGTGGGTGAAGAGTCTTTGTATAGGCTAACAGGCAAGGATAGGCTGCTTGGTGAAAATAGGCACAACAGAGAACATTATGTACACCCTCGCTCACATGTCGTAAATGCTGATGAAATCGAGCGTCGGAAAAACACCATTGTCTTATCCTCACCAGAGAATGCTCAAGAAAGTGCTTCTTTATTTAGGAAAACAGCAATGGAAAGAAGCAGGAATTCCATCAGAGAGCAACGCTTGGACAAAGGAAAGGCTGCTTGCACTAAGTTGCCTTTCAATTCCAAATCATCTAGATCCCAAGACGACAATGCAATTCTAGATTTAACCGAAAAGAATGTGCAAAAACGAAACCTCAAAATGGCTCCTCCACAAGATGGATTGAAAATTTGCTTACCTAGAGGAAGAACAGAAGGTCAGTTAGCAAGAAATGGTGGTTCTTATTTACGTAACTCTTCAAACAATTCAGCAACTTCCAGAGACAACAGTAAGGGAAAGGAAAAAGTAGACGACAGTGGATTTACAAGTATGGATTCAGCAACGGTTCATGGAAATGGTGTGGATCTCTCTCACAGCTCCTCACTTAGAGGGGAAAAACCGTTGCATATATCTCACCATTCGATTGTCCCACCAAAAGCTACTGGGCAGAAAAGATTGGTCCGGCATGGCTGCATCTCCCCACAGAACATAGCCAACAGGACTAAACAATCAAACGAACAATCCCAAAACAGCTCCAAGGTTGAACAAAATTTTGGGAATATGGTTAGCAGCGGTCCTTCTACGATAGACATTAATGAGATAATTGCTGAAGATAATAAGTACAGTAAAGGAAAAGAAGTTGTACATCCTCACACATCCAGGGAGCATGATATGAATTTTATAAATCTATCTAGCAGGTAAATATCAAGTAGAGTTCTTCTCTAACTAGATTTCTTTCCCTGTTTTCTACTTTCTTTCTTTCTATTGTTTATTGGTTTCATTTCTTATTTTAAGATGCTTGTCAAAGAGATGTGTACAATCTCTGGCAGAAGCTTTTGAATAGCATGTGCAATATAGCATCTTTTAAAAATTCAGAACATGTTCTATCGATATAAACAGAGTCTCGGTGGATCAGTTTTTGTCTATTTTCAATTCTAACTACAAGGGTCCCTATAACTTAAATATATGGTGTTCCTGCTGCAGCCCAATGAGTAATAATGGAAAAGCTACTGGAATTAGTAATTCCAGCAGAGGTGCATGCGTTGAAGAAAAAGGTGGTTGGAGAAGCACACGCGGCCATACAAAGAATGGATATTATGCTGCAGCACGTCATTTCAACAGATCTAATAATGTTGGATGGCGAGAACAAATTGAAAATGGAGTTCTGAAAAGAGAGAATATTAGTGGAGAAAACAACAGGGCTGGATGTGATAGTCCTGGAAATCAGGATCCAACTGAAACAGCTCCTGTGATCATATCAAAGTTCAACCAAATAAGTGAACCTTCTCGTGTAACAATGCTGCCTAAAAGGCAAAAGAAACGTGTATTTCCCTCAAGAAATAGTGGTGAAAGCTCTAGGATCATCCCTGATGACTCAGACATTATGTTTCTTGGTTCATCTAGGGAATCAACTAGTTCAAGGTCCTCTACTATTCATATTGGTCAACATCTGGATGTTTTGGACCATGATTGGTCATCTGCAACGAGAGGGACAAATGCCAATGATATTGACCGCGTAAATGATGAGGACTTAGAGGCTAGGGCAAGTCAAGTGGAAGCAGATGAAATGTTGGCCCGTGAACTCCAAGAACAATTATATCACGAGGTCCCAATGTTTGGCAATGGGGAGGTTGATTCTTGCTATTGTTTGGCACTTTTCTCCCTTCATTACTGGTGGCTTGTTATTTACATGCTTTTTTTTTTATATATTTACAAACTATTTAACAGATTGATGAAAACATCGCATGGGCACTTCAGCAGGAGGAAGACTCACTCCATCCAACCTCTATTCACTGTCACCGTGAGCCAGATCAGGTGAGTAAAGCCTGAATATCTTTCTTTTTTGGTAGATAATAACCTTGATAACCTGTATTTAGTGCATAAAATTGATGGTGGATCATGATTCTGTTATAGTTGTGAATGTTGAAGATGGCTGCTAGATTTTTGTTTAAACAAGTTTAGACATACCATTCAAGAAGCAGAAGCCTCTGCTATCCAAAATAGAAGAGACTTGAATCCAGTAATGGCGTCCCTAGATCCCAGCATGGTAAATGTTTAGGGTCAAAGACAAACATTGTTGTTTGGATACGGTTATGTAGTTCATCATTATTAGGTTTTTGCAAGTTTCATTCTGATAATTATTACAGAGCTTAAAGAGCAATTCAGAATTTTATTGGTAAATGACCTGAGCGTGATTGAAACTTGTTTCTTTGATCTTATCAATGCATCTATGATAATTATCTTGAAACTATGGTGCCACCTAGCTTAGTTGGCAAAGTCGGTTGTACCAATCCTGCTGTCATGAGGGATATATAGAAGTGGTGGGAGGGCTACCTATGTTGTCTAGCCTGGTCCTTGGACCTTGAAATGTTTTGAACCTCAGTGTTACATGTTTCCTTTTAGTCTTAGCAGCTCTTGGGAAAATACCAAAATTTCTCTGTAAAAGGGGTCTGAGTCTGAGATCCACACTCTCCAAAACAGAGACAAGTTAGCTTTTATACAGCTTTATTGTAGCCCAAAAAATGGATCTAAGTCAAGAACGTTTGATAAGATGTTGCTGCATTGCAGTCTTCGCCATTCAAGTTACCAATTATTGTAAACCTATTGGTAGTTACCAAATTCTTTTTGCATGTGCCATGTTATATGCATGCCTTTTTTTTTGTTTGCACATGGTTCCATTCAAGTGATCACTTAGGCATCATTAAAGTGCCTTTTATCTATTCTGGTGAAAATGATCCCATTTGTATGCCAATCGTTTGGGTTGGTTCTACATGTCTGTTTATCCCTTGGTTTCATGTTTAATAAATTATATGTTGAAAGTTACTATTCCCTTAATCAGTACGCAGCTACATTGTATCTCATCTCTGTTTGCTTTATATTGTATTTAACTATTTATATATGTTCCTCCCTCTGATATTATTCTTGCCTCTTATGCAGAGAGGCTCAACAAGGCAGTCTCGTACTCAGCCTCTATTGCGGACTTCTCAGAATTCTTCAAGTAGGAGAGGAGCACAAACCCGTTTTCCCACTTCTGCTAGGATGTCACGGTTGAGGAGCCGAGTTTTGAATCAACCTCGGGCAGCACCATCAAGGACAAGGAACTTTCGCTTTCCTTTGGACATGGATTTGGATATGGTACCCCCTTTCCCCTTGTTGTCCTATCCTGAATTTCTTTACTTCAATCACATTGATTTACGGCTTTCTGATACAGAGACTTGAGATATTGGAAGCCATGGAGGCTGCAATTGGTGACGCAAATGGCATGGGAATGACTAATCATATCTTCCAAGTTCAACGTGATTTTAATGAGTAAGATTTGTTCATTATTGTTACTGTTAAAACTGAATCTTTTTACCATATTGAAAAGGGGAATTGTTTGTTGCAATGTTCTTATGTTAAATCTTAGGACTGTATCCGTGTTCATATCTGGACCCTGCTTTATAAGATCACCTCTGGACAACTTTAATTTTGTTG
Organism: Microcos paniculata; assembly: GCA_030664755.1. NCBI lineage: Eukaryota > Viridiplantae > Streptophyta > Magnoliopsida > Malvales > Malvaceae > Microcos > Microcos paniculata. The sequence continues at coordinate 5,428,939 of CP131462.1, read as the reverse complement.
GTAGACATAATGCAATTTTAGAAGAATCCACTACCCTATACTGCCTCTTTTTGTTTTCCTATGAGATGCAAGATAGATAGCTTGGCTGTTGCGTCGGTGTGATATACTGATATTAGGTTTATTAGAAACCACATGTTTCATATATGAATATGAAGCAGTTGGACACCATCTTGTTATGGTTGAATAGATCTATTGCAAGATGGAATGATTGCCCACTTAGAATAGTTCTAGAACATTAGGTTTGATTGGCCAAAAGAAAAAGATTATTGGATTTTAAAGGAGCTTGGAGCGATGGATATCACAGCAATTATTTAAAGTTTCATACAACCATATAGCAGTTGGAGCCATTTGTTACACTGATAATGAACAACTACTTTATGACTCCTGGTTAATGTATATAAAGTTGTGGTTATCAGCAAACGAAGAATCCTTATATAAACTGGGAAATTAGCAGCATTCCAAAATGGTTCACACACCTCTCTAATTGGTGATTTTAACATGCTCAAGTGTCCTCCTTTGCAATCAGTCCGTTGGCACTTTAATATCATTCAGTTCAGGTGTCCACCTTGTTTCATCAAAGTTGACTCAGTCATGGATAGATCACCCTATTTTGGGGTGCATTACCAGTTACTGTATTTGTAGTTTTAGTTGAAGAAATTAATAGATGTGTTTTGGTAGGAATATCCTGGATAGGTAGACAATAAAAACTGATTTTTCCATAGCTTTTACCTTCAATAACTCATCTTTATCTTCTATAATTGATCTTTCTGTTTTATCATATCTCTAGGTTGCTTGATGTTCTATTTATCTGTCCTCTCATAACTGCTGATACTTGAAGTTGTTATATTTTGTCTCCTTTTCATTTTCTTGCAGAAATGATTATGAAATGCTTTTGGCCCTTGATGAGAACAATCATCAGCATGGTGGTGCATCCACTAATCAGATCAACAGCTTACCACTGTCAAAAGTACAGGTATATATCTGGGCCATTTGGACAAAACCATATGTTACAATTTTTGGTTTTTCGCTCTCCTCATCTGTGTGCGTGTGCAAATTGCTTGTGTTTGACTCTCCAGATTTAATTGCTAATTATTGCCTTAATTCCTTTCATTAATGCAGACTGATAATTTTGAAGAAGCTTGTGCCATATGTCTTGAAACCCCTACTGTTGGAGAAACCATACGCCATCTTCCTTGTCTGCATAAATTTCACAAGGATGTAATGTCTTGTCTTTGCAATGCCACTTTGTTTTTCCTTTTCTTAAATGCATTTCAAGTTCCTCATACTAGGAATTTAACAAGTATTTAATTCTTTCTCATTCCTCTGATGTGGCAGTGTATTGATCCTTGGCTCAGCAGGAAAACGTCATGCCCAGTTTGCAAGTCATCTATAACTTGAATGGGATTGTTTTTGTGCTTCAGTCATAATGCATGACAGTAATAGTTGAAGCAAACATATAACTTATATAAGATAGGTATATATTTTTTTTCAATTGATTCCTGGAACCTTTTTTGTCACTGGAATTCTGCATTGGCTTCTGGTTTTACTTCACATTTTTCCTCTAACTTCATTTCAATTCCAAAGAAATTGCCTTTGTTTCTATGGTCAAAGATTATTCATTGGCTTAATTCTTTAACCGTCGTCACCAAAATTGTTTTTGTATGTTATGTTTTTCCCTTTCCCGCAGATTAATGCAAACTGAACCAAACATTTTGCGGATAAATTGTAAGCAACCATGAGGGGAGGGCATCTCAAAAGCTTGATGAGCGAAGGAAGTGCTTCCTCGCGATGGGCAGACATGGCTTTGAAATGTTAATGGAGGATCATGATCTTCAGTGTAACCTTTGGGGAAGAAGTTACTGTCTAGAATGTAAGGGCATGCGACCAAGCATACGGGTTCCCTGTTATTTTGCTAAATATGGTGAATAGAATTAGAAGCCCAATTTTTATCATTCTTCCCCTATCAAACCCGTGTATTGACAGCCATTTGCAATAAAATCATTCATGTTGCTAGCCCGCCGTTTGTCTTTTTATCTTTCTTTGTAACAATTAAATTTCTTAGACCGAAAGAAAAATTTATTTGTGGGAATAGAGAAAAATGCATAAGGGACTAGTTTATGAGGAGCCTGACCAAAACATTTGCTTATTAACATATTATAATAAGGGAACAAATGACAGCATATATGGAAAAAGTGAAAAATTTGTTATAGGCTTATGCGGCTAAAGGAAGATAAAAGATTTAGCAGAGAAAGTCGAGGCTGATATATAGTTGAACAAATTAATCTTAAGAGAGTGTGGAAAGATACGGCCAGATGCTAAACTCTGTTTCAAGTTCTTGCAAAAACAGATATTATTACACTGGTTTATTCAAGTTTCCAGCCCAATTCAGAATAACTTGGAACTAAAAAATAGATGGTATTCTATCGGGCATCCTTGGATAAGAGGTCGTTGGTTTCAACTTTCCGAGCATTGCGAAGCTCATCGATACAGTCACCCCTTTCGAAAACAGCTGCGGCCCCCATTCCTGTGCCTGCATTCAAGGGTAATGTAATCAGCAATACTGGCCGGTATACAACACAACGGGAGGGAGGGGGAGAGAGAATTTTACCTATGCACATTGAGATCACCCCAAAGCGGCAGTCTTTGCCACGGCGCTTCATTTCATGCAGAAGTGTGGCAACACAACGAGCGCCTTCAACAAAAGAAATAATAAAATCATTACAAACAGAACAACAAAGTTTTGTCAACTCTTCTTGTATTGTATTTTAAGTACCTGTTGCACCCAATGGATGTCCAATTGCCATTGCACCTCCATTAACATTAATCTTTTGTGGATCAAGTCCCAGCTTCTTACGGCAATATACAAACTGTGATGCAAATGCCTGCAATACAGGGAGAAATTAGAAAGTCTCTTTACTTAGCTAGGTCACAGAGCAAAATGATAGTAAACTACATTTTACCTCATTTATCTCAAAAAGATCAATATCATCGAGTTCCAGACCAGCAGCTTTAACAGCTGCAGGGATTGCCACAGCTGGACCAACACCCATGATGGCAGGATCCACACCAACTGCAGCAAATGTCCTGCACGATCAAAAATAACTTCTTAAATTAATATAAAGTATCATGTTTCTCGTTACATAGCCTACAAGTGCACCTTGAGGTTACTACTACAATTTCATTTTATAAGATAAGTCAGAATATACACCTGAATACACCAAGAATTGGCAATCCTTTTGCCATGGCAACACTTCTTCTCATGAGGAGAACAGCCCCAGCACCATCGCTCACTTGACTAGAATTTCCTACAATACAAGCAGTACACAAATAAATAAGGCTAAAAGTCAACAGAGTTTGCATAATCTTCGGGCTAGAATACGGTGCATTATTCAATACCAGCAGTGGTGCTCCCATCTTTCTTGAACACAGGCTTCAACTTTGCAAGATCCGACAATGAAGCATTAGGTCGAATCCCATCATCAACAGAGATTGTTACAGGTTTCTCATCACCAGTCTTTGGGTCAACAATCTACACTCATGAAATATTACAATCGAACATGAATGTACTTGCACAGCATGCAGTAAGAAGTATATCAAACATAGCTTGTATCTACAAGATGCAACGAAAGAGAAACTACCTTGGTGGCCACAGGAATTATTTCATCTTTAAATCTACCAGAAACTGTAGCAGCAGCTGCTTTCTTGTGAGATTCAACCTAACAACCAGAATTTAAGAAAATCAATATACATAGAGATCATTTGCAACACCATGCTTCATGACAATCATTCAACTTACTGCAGCCTGATCCTGTTCCTTCCTTGTCACACTAAAGCGATGAGCAACATTCTCTGACGTAACACCCATAGGAAGGAGACAATTCTGAGCTTGTTCCATCTGCTTCACCTGCCAAAATCAGCAAAAGATCATGTCAGAATCCTGAATTCCTGGATTTTTGGACAATTGGAAATTTTAAAGAATGATGAAACAAATGAACTAGAGAAAAATATAGAGAGAGACAGTACCCTTGGGTTGACCGATCCTTCCCAAGCCATTGGATTGGTGGTCATGGATTCCAAACCAGCCCCAATGCCTGCATTACAAGTAGTTATTAGTACAAATTCAGTGCAGTATTCTACAGAGATAATGAAATATCCTCAGAAACACGCTTCCTCTTACCAATGTCATAAAACCCTGCTTTTATAGCTGCAGCAACATCAGCAACTGCCTGAAGCCCAGATGAACATTGCCTGTTCACAGTCCTGACTGGCACAGTTTCTGTAAAACCAGACAGTTGCTATCATCAACCGAATAAACAAATGACCAACTACAAATCCACAAAATCAGACAATCAAAGATATTTATGTATACCAGGGAAGCCCGCGTAGAATGCAGCCATCCTACATTCACCGGCTCGTTGAGATCCAGGTGCCAAGACTGTTCCCACAACAATATCCCCAACTTCACTTGGATTCAAATTCGTTTTTTCTATCAATGCCTAAACTTAGCATAACACAACAAAACAAATAAAGAAGTCAATCATAAAATACAATGAAGAGAAAAACCAAAATGACAACAAATAGACCGATTGGATTAAAACAAACCCTCAAAACAGGTGCAAGTAAATCATCAGGATAAGTATCCTTGAAACCGCCTCGCTTTGATTTGCAAAGGGCAGTCCTATATGCTCTGAAAAAATTTAAGAATTCCATAATTAAACCAAAATGTTTCAAATAAACTTAGTCATTATACAATAAAAGAGAGTGATACTCAATAATCAATAAATTCAAGTGAGTTACTTACGCTACTATAACCACATCGTCTCCAAATACGGAACTTCTCTGATAAGCAGCACTATCTCCGGCCAAACAAGCCGATGCCTGAGGAAATTTTTTCTCAAAATTTCAATTCAATAGCAAAAAAGTTGAAACTTTTTTGACGCGAAAATATCAAGTAATCAAAATTAGATTCCAGATGTATTTCTTAAACTGGATCAGATACTATTTGAGCTCGAGATTTAAAGAAAACAAGAAAAAAAAACAGAAGAAAGAAGCTTTGACCCAAAGAATCAAAGGTATAAGATATAGCTGAGAATAGCAAAATAAAAGCTTACAGAGAGGGAGGAGTTGTAGTTTAGCTCGGACGAAGAAGAAGCAGGTGCTGAAGGATTGAGATGCTGGAGCAAAATTTGCTGTCGGCCGATCGCTTTCTCCATTTTTTCTCCCCAGAAGGAAAAAGGGTGTTACAAGGATTCTGTTTGCGTTCGCGAAAAGGGAAAGAAAATTGGAATGAGAATTTCTTTTCTTCTCTTTTTCCTTTCGGAGTTCTGTTTCGTAAGGATACAGAGTACCATGTCGTTAGATATATTTATAAGAGAGAGAGAGAGAGGATTAAAAAGGAAAAAAAATAGTTTTATGTATCGGAGTTGGAGAGGATATTGATTTTGCCCTTTTGTTGGTTTAAGGAAAATTGGACGATTCTGATTTTTGACGACGAAGCTGAAGTCACTAAATACGGGGCCGTTTGGCATTTAAGCTAATCTTCTTCGCTACTCAAGCACGTGTAGTTCTACCCTTCAATTTTGTGGGATATCAACAATTTTTTATTAAAATATTTTATAAAGTCTTTTCTATTAGTTCAGGCCAAAAAAAAAAACTCTTTTCTATTAGTAATAAAATAATAATAAAGTTAAAAATCAGATTTTTTCCATATTTTATATTTTTAGATATACTTACAAGTGAAGTAATCTTTGGGAAAACAATTTAAAAAACGAAACCTAGCAAACGACTACAAAATTCCACCTTATTTATCATTTATTTATAGTAGTAATAAATATAAATATATATATTATACAATAAAAGGAAGAAACAGACTATTATTAGAGGTGCTCATGGGCCGGGCCGGGCCGGATTCGGGCTGGGCTTTGGCTTAAGAAAAACAAGAAGTTGCCTTGCCCAGGCCCGGCCCGGCCCGAAATACGGGCTTGACATTATGTCCAAGGCCCGCACAGATTTTAATATGTTTGTCCAAGACCCGCACAAAAGCCCGTTTAAATTTTTTTTTGCCTTAAATAAAACTTAAAAAAATAAAAATTATAACATTATTTTCTTTAAAAATAAATAAAAATTATAGAATAATCTTTATAATTATTTAGGATTATATTTTTTATTAAAAATATATCTAAAGTGTAATATTTAAAATAATAATCTTATATACATATTTAATATTTCTAAAAATAAAAAATATAAAAACTATATTATATGAAAACGGGCCGGGCTCGGGCTTCAAAGTTGTATCCAAGGCTCGGCCCATTTTAAAAATGGGCTTTATCTTTTGTCCAATGCCCAAAATTCGGGCCCTATAATTTTGTCCAAACCCTCCCATTTTTCGGACGGATTTTCGGGTTCGGGCGGGTAGCCCGGCCCTTGAGCAGCTCTAACTATTATTTTGGGAATTAAATTTACACAATTAAGTGGGAATGAGAAGGAAGTAATAACCACGCGCTCCAAGTCGAGTGGAGTCATGGAGTCGAAGACAAGATAGGTTCGACGCTTGGGAATGCGTGCCGGCATGGAGAAAAGGTCTTATTGCACTACTGTATTAACCGGATATTATTTCATTTCATCTCTTTGTCCTAAAGAGTTGATCATCATTTAATATATATATATATATATATCACATTTTTATCATTATTTAGATTGAATCTCAACCGTTGGATGGGATGGTCAAGGAAATCTGAGGTTAAAAGAGTTTTAGATTACACGTTTAGAAGGAAAAAATCCATGGAAACAGAAGGATAAATATTTATTAATATCTGATTTGATTGACTGAAACTAATTCAAATGATTAATGTCTCTTAAATAAGATTTTAAATTTAAATATTATAATTGAAAAAACAAGTTTGACTGAATTTTTTTATTGAATAATGTCATTTTTTTTAAAAAATTTTATTTCACATTAATTATCATTTTACAAAATCAATAAATATTTATTATTTTTTATTAATTTTATTTTTCTCTCTTCATTATGTTTAAGTTATTTTAATGAGTATCTAAGTAATTTATAATTTCAAAAAAAATGATAATTTAGTTATATAATTAATTTTTTATCTAGGTTTTATGAGATTTATTAACTTTTTTAATTTATATGTAATAATCTTAAACGATAATTATTTAAAAACGAAAATAATAATTTTGAAATTCAATGTGACTCAAACAAAATTAATCGAAAATTGTTAAGCGAACACACAAATATATGTGATTATAAAAAGGAAAAGACAAATATTTTTGTAATGAAGATTAAGAATATCTAAAATGAATAGTTGCACCATCTAACAATGGACAAGACAACAGTTTTTATCCTTGACAATAAGAAGAAAAACTGAAAACAGAAAAAACACATGACATTAAAAAGGAAAAAAAACAGATTAAGCCTTCCCTATGAAAATTTGGCGTGGTTCATCTTAATTACAACTACAATTATTCTGCTTCTTTATACAATAAAATAATAACAATTGGGTGGAAGACCCGGGCAACCACTTTTATCGAATTAGGATAAGATTGGAGGAGATGTCACTCTATTTTATGTAGGGTGGAAGGCCTTGGTCAATGATTTAAGCTAAGCCCCTCCAACGAGCGGATTCAGATTTTAATATTTCATCGGATTTTGACCTGCCTTGTTGATCACTTTTCAAAGGCTCTTGACATATTTTCTAATTTAGCATAATCAAAATCTTCATGTGGAAAATATTAAACACGGGAAAGAAGTTTCAGCATTGGCATTAATGTTTGGTTGGCTAATTTAGTTATGGACAATACACATGTGCAAAGCTCATAGCTAGGGGTGTAAACGGTTCGGTTCGATTTGGATATTAAGGTTTTAATACTTTAACGGTTCGGTTCGGTTCGAGTTTTTTTGCGAGTTTTAGGGTAGTTGAAATCCATTAAATTTTGAACTTTTTTTTTTTATAAAAGCTCAAATAAGATTATAAAAATTTTGGATCTTTTAATTTTAAGCTAATAAAATCAAGTATTTTTTTAAAATTTTAGCTTATTCGGTTCATTCGGTTCATACGGTTTTTATATGAACATTCTAAAACCTTAATCTAGTTATCGATTTAGTTCGGTTATCAATTTTTTCGGGTTGCTTGAAAAGCCCTACTCATAGCATCTAAGCCCAAAATCCAAATTCCATCTCTTAACAGGGAAAATATGACTTGAAGTTGGCGTATGAGAGGTCCCTTACCTTGTATAAGGACCCTATATAGGTGGAGGTCCAACAGCTACACAAAAAGAAGCCCATTTCAAGACCAGTTGGGTTTCAACTCCCAACTTGGTTAAGGCCGCAATCAGTTAACCAACTAGAATTGGGCTACGCGCAAAAGAAAGAAGAAGAACTCGGGCTACATAAATATGTCGATTGTAGGCCAACGGTCGAAAGTGAAACAACATTCATGACCGTCACATCAATGTGAAGGAGCTTTTGAATATGTCAGGGATGACATAAACTGACATGAATGAGGACGGCACAAGATTAAAAATCACACAAGGGGTGACATTTCCATAATGGTGAGGTGAGGAGGTGAGGTATTACTATTAAGAGAAGAGGGACCAAGGAAGAGGAATCGGGGGGCCTAAAACTTAAACCAGGTGGGCTGTGAAGGGAAACCGTGTTCGGCCTCTGCCAGCCAGGTCCAGTTTTGGTTAACGTAGAAACTAGTCCTTAAGGATCCAGCCGTGTCTCAGGCTCACCTCCCACGTTGGCCCATGAGCTCATTAATTACGACCGATGTCAAATGATCTCAAACTTCTCAAAATCCGGGTTTAGGTTTTGAATGGAAAACCATACGAAGACAGACAACAATAATGAAACTAGACTATGTAGAAGAAAGATATACATACGTACTAAAGATTCTTGACGTTTTAAAAAATTCGTATTGACTGCTTCTCATAAATGTCAAGTGCTCTAATTAGAAGCACGTGTTCTATATATAATTTGATGACACGAGCAACCAAATTGGTCTTGAGCTCTGATAAATTTAACCCCTTGATTACTGATGTATTAAATCAAAATTATCCAAAGTTTTTCCTCATCTTCTTTCTTCTTTTAATTAGTGGACTTTGATCCACGTGGGTAACCTACAGCTCAAACTAGACACGTGTTTTCGATAAAACATGACTACGTGTAACAGCACAAGCTCTACAAAATTATTACGATTACCACAACAGGTGAGGTCAATAAGAAATTGAGTCGGCCAAAGTAGATTAAAAAAATAATAAAAATGTTTATAAATAGAAAAGAAGAAGGGGATGCCGCCGTGCCATCATGTTGGAGGCTGGAGGTGTTGGTAAGCTGTTGGGGGCTGAACCACTCAGTCGATGTAAGCCAATGTTCTCGCTTCTTAATACACAGTACTACTACCTGCAACAACAAGTGACTGCGATACAGGTTCGATGTCCCAAAAGTTTTCATTATTTTGTACTTTATTAGAAGAAATTTATCTTAAATATTCTTAACCATAAATTTTGATTAGTCTTAAGTTAAAGATTAGAGATATCCTTCACTAAACAAAACATAAAGTAATTATAGTGATATCCGATTAATTTGAATTTAATTATATTTAGCTCAATAAATAAAAAAATCCTTGAACTTATATAAAATTTTTGTTTTAGCTCTTTAACTTTTATTTTATAATTTTTGACTCTCGAACTTTTATTTTGTGCACAATATAACTCTTGGTGTTGACGTTGTCCAATGAATAAAAATTCATGTGTCAATATATGATTAGGTAACGTCAATATCAAAGACTACATTATGCACAAAATAAAAATTCGATGGTCAAAAATTTTAAAATAAAAATTAAAGGGTCAAAATAACAATTTTGTACAAGTTCGATGGCTATTTTGTGTATTAAGTTAATAATATTTCGATCTATAAAAGACAAAATATTATCAAGAATCAAATTTATAAGTAATTAATCTAAAAACAAATAAATTAACAAGCTATATATATTTTGAGTTTTGAGTATATATCGAGAGAGAAGTCTATTTGGGAAGACTTACACTGTGTTTGGTATGAAGGAAATAGGGAGGAAAGAAAGAGTGTGGAAAGAAAGTGAGTGAGGAAATACAACTTTTCTTTGTTTGGTAGGATAGAAATACACCTAAGGAAAGAAATAGGAAAGAAATAAAAGAATCAATTTCCTTAGAAATCATTTCCTTCCAAATTGAGAGGAAATAGAAGGAAAAGAAAGTGGTTGTTGAATCTAACAAATAGAAATGACTATTACACCCTTAAAATTTATTTCTAATTACAAAATTTACAATTACAAGTAAAAGATATTGAAAGTGAATTTTTAACTAAAGAGTAAACAATGATAAAATGGTCATATTAATTAAAATAAATTTTCTTTAATTCTTTCCTATTTCTTAGTTATACCAAACAAAAGAAATAATAATTTTTTTCTTTCCTTCTTATTTCTTTCCTTACTACCAAACATGATAAAGGAAATATAAATTTATTTCCTTTCCCTACCTATTTCCTTTCCTCACCTATTTCTTTTTCTTATTATTTCCTTCCCTTCTACCAAACATAGGCTTAGCGATAACCCGTCCACTTGGTGGAAGAATGAATATTCTTTGCAAAGTTGATGGAGATTCTATCCCAAATATTTGGTTTTCTATTTTAAGGAATTCGGAGAATACAGTGAGGTAGTGATTTCTTTTTTAACTTATTTATGGAATATAAGCCAGTAAATAAAAGAGCTAAAACAAAATGGGAAGACTATATATTTATGAATATATTATTATGCTATAAAAAGTCTCCTTCTTTCAAAGTTGAAACTCATCCCCTTACGTGTCTACTCCTCCATTACTGGATGGATTTAGCTTAAATTGTCGCACCCACTTTCACTTTTTTCACTTTATATAAAGCCTCCCCCATGCACCCATCAATCCCACCAAAACATACCCTCACAAGTCATCAGTATTCTTTCCACAATCTTCTTTCACCATTTCCTTTCTCCCCTCCACCCTTTCTAGAGTACTTGTTGTTAACCATGCAAGCCTCCCTTGATCACTTCTTCACCACCACACTACCGACCCCAAAACATGTCACCCAAGTTCAAGCTCAATATCCATCTTTTTCATGCAAAATCCTTATTAATCCTTCCAAGAAAATAATTCCTCGAAATCCATCGCCACTTATACCTCTACCACGACCAGCATCGCCACTTGAACCCATGGTCAAGCCAGCTGAACGTGTCTTGGTTCCACAAGAACCCAACTACCCACTTCGCTTGAATCCATTCCAAAGGTTAGCGGCGTTAGCTTTTGACCAAATTGAGACCTTAGTGATCATGCCACTGGAGAAACACCATGACTTGCCTAGAACTGTTGACCCAGCGGTTCAAATATCGGGCAATTTTGCACCAGTTCAGGAGTGTTCGGTTCAGCACGAGTTGGAAGTGATGGGCCAGATCCCAGCTTGCCTACGTGGCGTTTATGTCCGAAACGGTGCCAATCCTATGTATGCACCCTCAGGTGGACACCATTTGTTTGATGGTGATGGGATGATTCATGCCGTTAGCTTGGGCCTTGGGAATAAAGCTAGCTATTGCTGCAGGTACACCCGTACGAGCAGATTGGTCCAAGAAGCTCAGTTGGGTAGGCCCATGTTTCCCAAACCAATCGGTGAGCTGCATGGACACTTGGGCTTGGCTCGGTTAGCTTTGTTCATGGCTCGAGCCGGTGTTGGTGTGCTTGATGGTTCACATGGCATGGGAGTGGCAAATGCGGGGCTCATTTACTTCAATGGTCGATTGCTAGCCATGTCCGAAGATGATCTTCCTTATCATGTGAAAATCAATGGTGATGCTGATCTTGAAACCATCGGACGGTTCAATTTCGATGATCAAATTAATTGTCCGTTGATAGCTCACCCCAAACTGGACCCTGTTACGGGCGAGTTACACACTCTGAACTACAACGTTTTAAGGAAACCTTACTTGAAATACTTCAAGTTCGATAAATTCGGGAAAAAGTCACGTGACTTGGACGTGCCAATCGAGCAGGCCACAATGATACACGACTTTGCCATAACAGAGAATTTTGTAGTAATCCCGGATCATCAAATGGTATTCAAGTTATCCGAAATTATTCGGGGCGGGTCACCCGTTGTTTATGATAAGAAGAAGACATCTAGGTTTGGAATTTTAAAACAAAATGATGTTGATGGTTCAGCAATCCAATGGATTGACGTACCGAATTGCTTTTGTTTCCATTTATGGAATGCATGGGAAGAAAATTCAGGCAATGGGGATAAAATCATCGTTGTTATTGGATCCTGCATGAGCCCTCCCGACTCTGTTTTCAACGAGTCCGAAGACCCGTTCCGAAGTGAACTATCCGAAATCAGGTTGAACTTACGAACAGGTAAGTCAACACAAAGGGTTATAATCTCAGGCATGAACTTGGAAGCAGGGCAAGTTAACCGGCAATATCAGGGAAGGAAGACCCGGTTCGTCTACCTGGCAATAGCAGAGCCATGGCCGAAGTGTTGTGGCTTTGCAAAAGTTGATTTGGAGACAGGGGAAGTGACCAAGTTCATGTACGGTGCACGGTGCTTTGGGGGGGAGCCATGTTTTGTGCCTGAAAAAGAGCACAAATCTGGAGGCAATAATGAGGGTGAAGATGAAGGATATATAATGGAGTTGGTGAGAGATGAGAAGAGGGAGGTTTCGGAGCTGGTGATAATGAAAGCTTTGAACATGGAGCAAGTGGCTGCCATAAGGTTGCCAACAAGGGTTCCATATGGATTTCATGGCACATTTGTCAGCCAAGAAGAGCTAAGCCGACAAGTCATCTGATAGCTAGTTTTGTTGCGTGTGTATATATATAAAATGTATTGAAACAGAAATAGTAGTTTTACGAATTTTTTGCTTTCTTTCCTATTTAAATGGATGTATAGTGTTCGTGTGCTTTATTGTATAAGTATTAAAGTATTAATATTAATATTAATATTAATATTAATGTATTAATTTTCAACGGTGTTCAAGTTTGAGAGATTGAGAATACTGAGCTATATATGACAGTTCGCAAATGTTAATTGTTTCTTGCTTGGGGGGTGAGCCAGCGCGGTTGTCGGTGTGACGGTTTGTTCTTTAATGATGCCACTGCCATGGCTTGAAGTTTTCTGAGGCACGGTTACAAGTGTCGAAGGTGTCGACCTATGTCTAAAATATTTTGACAAAATTCTAAATTTGTCAAGAACCGCATCATCTATTTGTAGAGTATTAATTGCTCTAATACAACGAGAAATGAACATGCCCAACCTCCACAATTTGTGGATTGGGCCATATTTTCTAACGTACGTCCCCTTCACCCTTGTTAGACTTTCGCTTGGCTTGATGTTACAGTAGTTCTATAACTTTCAAAACGTCCCTACTGTACACATGTCTATGATAATTGAAAACATCTTTAATCCTTCGATATCACATTTGGAGGTTAACATCAAATCAAAGCAAAGCTGTCTATTAACCGGCCCTTTTGGCTTGATGGCTGAGGTTGTTAAGGCCGGTTACCCTTGTTAGGATTCGATCGAATCCCTGACTAGTTGTATATATAAAGGTGTAAATACCATTTCATCTAGAGCCAAAAAAAAAAAAAAAAACTAAAAAACAAAAACAAAGCTGTCCATTGTACCAAAGCTGATATTATGACAACTACTATATTTTGATTGCACTGGAGAAAGAATCTGATGAAGGTGTCATAGACTCACACCAACCTGTGAGGTATTGTCTGCTTTGATTCTCTTAGTCTCATGGTTTTGTTCCACAAAAGGCGCCTCACATACTATCTCTAGTACACAGCCGATGTGGGATTCACAGCTTTCTTCTTGGACCGTGACATCCTCCCCCACCCATTCTAGTAGCGCCCTCGTTGCTAGGGGGGCCCACTGAGGCACATCGCTAGTACCCCCAGAGCTGACTCTGATACCAATTGTCACGGACTCACACCAACCTATGAGGTATTGTCCGTTTTGACCCTCTTGGTCTCACGATTTTGTCCCACAAAAGGCGTCTCACATGTTAATGGTGGTGTGATCCCTTATATCCTAAGACTATCTCTAGTACATAGCCGATGTAGGATTCACAACTCTCCTCTTGGACCGTGACAAAGGCATGAAGCCATTGGTTAATGCACAAGTTGAATGATGCATAACACAGATACTATACGTCACTACTGCAAACCTCAACCTGTCAAAGTGGCGCAATGAATGAATATTGAATATTGGTTCCCCGTTCAATCACATACATAGACTTGAAAATACACACAGAGTCCCAAGTTTGATGTTTGAAAGAAGGAATCGAATCGTAATTCTTTGAATAAAAAGTTTATATATATACATATATATATATATATATTTATAGAGAGAGAGAGAGAGAGAGAGAGAGAGAGTTATTATCCAGTATTTGATAGGTTGATCATCAGAATCTTGCTTTGAACGATCCTAGCTAGGTACTTAATTTGTAACAAAATTATGTATAGTTCATTTCTTCAATTTTTAGGTTTTAATTGTTTTAAGAGGTTAGACTAACAGGAGGATGTCAAATTTGGAAGTGCACAATTCCTACCTTGTAAACAATTCGAAATGGAAGTCCCCAAATGAAAATTTCTTATTAATGGTAACAAAGGCTATGTAATACTAATTAATTTTAGTTAATAAAAAAAGGTTCACTCATATATCATCATATGACAACAAAGATGCGAAGGGGACAATTCGAGAATGGTGGTGACACTTGTGTCACTCCATTTTCCATTTTGCTTGTGGCTTAATGGTTGACAAATTGCAAGAGGGTTGACTAATGGCAAATCCCATTGTTGCATTATTATATTGTTCTTTCCTTTTTCCTTTTTTCTTTTAAGCAATATATATTTGACACTTGCTTCCCGATTGCAACTGTAACAACCAACGACGACCAAGCAAACTGACAAGTTTCAAACTCTGACTGGCGGGGAGGAATGCTTTCTTAACACAAAGGTACACCATGCACGAATATATATGTGCTTAATCGCTATTTATCCCCTATTACAATGATTGATTAATTAATTAATTAATTGATTGATTGATTGATTCAATCAATAATGCCAATGGGTTACTCTTAAGTGTTTCATATATATACACTTAGAGGTTAAACTAGCATAATTGAATTTGGGAGACAAGACAGGATGGAAACATGATTATTACACTTGAGTTTTCATGTAATGGGTAGACACAAAATAGTTGGACACCAAGGATATATTAGGACACAACATTTTGGATATACACTTTGGTGTTTGGTTTCTCATTTGCTAGAGTCTCCAGGTAGATGATTTTGTAAAGGACAGACAAATGGATGGATGGATGGATGGATAGGAAATGGCGGCGCAGCTTTGTTAACCAGAGAAAGATTAATGAGAACATGATGACTTCCCTTTTTAACGTTTCTCCAAGTCAACTAATTTCCACTAATTCCTAGCAAAATGGGTGTAAAAAAAAATCTCCATTTCCTCCCGTGATGATTCCACCTTGAAAAGTCGATGTGTTTTGACGTGGAAATTGCATTTATCTTTCTCATACTAGCTAGATTGCTTAATTTTTTTCCTTTTGGTAAACAGCTAGATTGCTTAATTTGGTTAGCTATATACACCCTATTTGTTACTTTAGATAAATCAATCAAATCAAACTCATGTATCTAGTTAGGGATGTAAGTGATACAGGATTACTCACAAGCTACTCGGATTCGATTCGAAGAAAATTCAAATTCGGCTCGGTCAATGTCGAGCCGAGCTCGAGCCGGGTAGCTCAAGTATCTAATCAAGCCCAAATTTGAGCTTTTTGGTGCTTGACTTGAAGCTCATCGAGCTACTCGAGTATTTGCTACAGTGTTAATTTATTTTATATTTAATTATTAAATTACTAATTTACCCCTCTAAATTTGAATTTAACATATTTGAAATCTAAGCTCGAGTTCGAATTCGAGTTTGAGGTAGAAAAACGAACTTTTTTTTATTTTAGGTATTGAGCTCGAGTCGAGCTGGAGTAGCTCGATTATCTATCTTGAGCTGAGCTGGAGCTCAATATTTCAAATTCGATTGAGCTCGAGCTCGAGCTCAGAATAAAGACTAAAGAGTCGAGCTCGAGCTAGGGTAGCTTACTACCCGGCTCGGCTCGACTCGAATACACCCCTACATTAAGCTAGTTAGTTTCCAGGCCATTGTTTCTTTCAAGTAATTTTCCAATTTTGTTTGTCACCCTTAAGGAAAAAAAATTGAAAGAATCTAAAAATAGTTAGATTCATCTAGGTCGTCGGTTAAATAGAAGGATTTTGATATTCTTTGAAATAAAATATTGAGTTCAAGTTCTATGAATAGGAAAAAATGATATTGCAAAAGTTTCCTCCCATTTGAGCTTTGATGTAATTAAATTTCTGATTTCTTAGAATTTGAATGTCAGATATCAATTATATATATAAAAAAATTGGATTCCTTTATGATATTTATTTTTTCACTTACAACTATTATAGGGTATATATATTATGCCTTTCAAAAAAAAAATATTAGGAGTATATATCATATTCATACTGCTATATGTAAAGATAAATTATTGAGAAATCATTTTTTCCCCTCCGTTTTCCCATTAGTTTGGTTTTGTTATCGTCATCCAATTTTCTTCGAGAGAAGAGGATTCGAACTACTTACATTCGGTCATGTTTGATATTCCAATAATTTTTAAAGATTTTTATTGTAAGCAAAGTTGAAAATTAAAAGAAAATGAAGTAGAAGGATGACTTTGAAAGTTCACTTCATAATAAAAAGAATAAATTTAAAAGAGTAAGCCTTTCCTGTTTATTATTTTTATTTGTACTTTTCATCTAAAAGGCATATTACTTAATTAGTTATAAGGTTCAAGAGATAAAAAGTTTGATTACCGTCTTAATTTTGTACATATAGAATAGATATAGGACGACAAGGGCGACTATTAAATTATTAATTATAATTAATTAATTAATTAACAACATCCACATGTACAGGAGGAAAGTTGAATCCTAGGTATATAATTAATGGGAGATTAATTATGGTTTATGGATAAGATCAGGCCAAATCATTCCGATAACATTAACCTCACTTTTCCCCTTTCTGCCTCATGTTCCAAACAAGCAAAGAGAAAAAACAAGACAGAGGCTGCTGTGTTCTCTGCCTAGCCGCCCGTACGTCGGAGATTACATTAAAACCACTAAGCATTGGGTTTTATTTAATTAATTACTCTTCTAATTAACTCTATTAAAAGTAATTTATTCATACAAAACCACTAAAAAGCTGTATATTCAAATCCCTTTACTTTTTAGAATCTTGGAAACTAAAGCAAAAAGAATACTTTAAAAAAAGATAAAAAAGGGAGGAAAACCGAATCAGTCGTGTCATGAAGGTAAAGGAGCCTGTCTATCATGCTATTGGTTCTTCATGTGAAATTGCTCGGATTGTGATTGCTTCCGCTTTCAATTTGCTTTCAAAAATCAAAGTTTCCCATAAGTAGCTACGTGTGTGCCGACTTTGGGCTAAACAACATTTTTTAGGTTGATTTTTATGTTCGTCATCTCAACTCTCAAGATATCAAAACTTATTGGAACATCAAGCTGGGAAATTAGGTACAAAAATGCTGTACCACACGAAAGCCATTTTGGCTGAAGTTTTGATAAACATGAATCTGTCTTTTTTTTCTTTGTTAAAAATCCTTTACCATAACCAAACTTTAAATCCAAGAAAACTAGGATGGAACTTTATTTGAGTCGAGCTCGAGTCCACCGGGCTTGGACCTCGACCCAGTCCAAATAAGTCCATTCTATGGGCTTGAAACCAGAATTCATCGGCATGTATGCTTGTAAACTGCAAGTCGTATGAGTTCACTGTTCACAAGTTTTAAAGGCAGTCTCTAATAAGTTATATAATAACAAAATGGATTGATATATCAAAAAGTTACAGTGAATTTTGACAATTTGTCTTTGTATATTCGATCTAAAGAGGTTAGATCTCTTCACTGAACCATGAATCTACAGTTTTTCAGTATGTTTGTGTGTGATTTACAAGGGGGATTTGTTGGTTTCATCTAATTGGAGTACGGCGTTTTGGCTGCAATGCTGCTGACATAACACGCAGCCTATTTGTTATCTCCGTAAATGATGGCCTGGCTGCAGGGTCGAAGGACCAACATTCTTCCATTAACTTTTTCCATTCGGGATCGCAACGTTCTGGTATAGGAGGCCTGAGGGTATTATTTACAATTCCACCTTCAAGCAGAGTTCAAACAACATCATTAACAAGTAAATCATGTTGGACAATGGCCTGAAGTTTTGGAGGCCTCGCTTTTGAAGCATACCTATTATTGCACCACAATGCATGCTAGCATATGGCTCTTCCCCGGTCAGGATCTCCCATAATGCAATACCAAATGAGAAAACATCAACCTTTAAAAGGAAAGAACGAGCAGATAATGAACCTTGTTTTCTTCTCCGAAGGAGTTATTATACACAAGTTAAAGTTATACAAACCTTTTCTGAAACCCGGCTACTACTGCCATTCAACAACTCTGGTGCCATCCACGGAAGGGTTCCACGAACGCCACCAGATACAAGAGTATTACGTTTGATTCTTGACAAACCAAAATCTCCAACCTGCAAGTCAGATATATCTTTCAGGTTAGTTCTACATTGTCAAATAGTAGATTGCTGGATATTCTAATCCAACAGTTTCAGTTATACTAATTACAAAATAACACCCGGATCATGTCTAGAAAAGCTAAAGTATGCCTTGATCAAACAATTGGAATAAATATGTCATCAACGGACTATGAATCATACTACTAATTACCTTGCATATAGGCCTCTGAGGGTCCCTCAAATTGACAAGCAAATTGTCACACTTCAAATCAAAATGAACGATGTTTTTAAAATGTAAATATTCCATGCCAAAAGCTGCATCCAGTGCAATTACAAGCTTTCTACGACGATCAAGTGCCCTGCAGGAAGACCCCATAAATCTATTTATGTCAAAGGAAGAAAAAGAAATGCAGACCTATAGACTATGGCCAATGGTCTAACTCACCTATCTTTCTTTGTTAGAGCACTCCTCAATGATCCATTCACCATATATTCAGTAACAGTGGCCATAGTTCCTCCAGGACCATCAGTGACAACCCCATAAAACGCCAACACATTTGGATGATGAAGTGTTGATAGAATTCGTGCTTCTCTCCAAAATTCATTAGTCTGTACAAATTTCCAATTAGAAATGTTCAAAACTACAGAAAACTTTCCCTCTCTTGAAAGTTTCAAGCAATTTAAAGATGTCGAATCCATTTTAGTCACCTTTCTTTATCCTGTGGAAAGAAATGTTACTAATATTTAAAACAACCATAGTTAAAAGATTATCACCAATGGAAAAAAAGTACTACATAAAATTCAGATGAATACTAATGAAAGACGCACCAAACGCTCTTGCTCTGACAACCTGCCCAAGAAACAACTTTCTTTGATTCTCTTAATAGCAACATCTGTTCCCCTCCATTTTCCATAATAAACAGTTCCAAATGTTCCCGATCCTAACTCCTGAAGTTCTTCAATATCAGCATTCTTTATTATCTGAGTAGCAGTGTTCAGTTAGACTGAGGTTAAAGTTCCTTCTTTCCCTTTTCGAATGTGAAAGAGGAAAAAGGTGAGAAAATGAAAGCATTGTGAGATTAACTCATTCAATTAGTGATTTTGACATCTGAAATATTTGCCCACCATGCAAAGGCATTTATACATACTTGGACACATGGTTGGATATGCCTAAAGAGAGAACAAATCATTTTGATGCACAAATATGGATGTTAGCAGTGTCAATATACACCAAAATTGGGTAACTTTCTGAGCAAAGTTAGTGGTTCAATCCCTGACTCCGAGTTACATTCATGACTCTTGAGTGAATTTGCATATAGGAAAGCCAAAGGAAGAAACTAAGTTAATGCGTGAATGATTAAGAAAGTATTTCAGACCTGAAAATCATGTAATCCAGCATCAATTTGAACCATTTCTGCATCAGAAATAGGTTTATCTGAAGGTTTTCGACCACTTTTCATATCCTATAAGAAGTATGAGGTGGTAGCTGAAATATCATGTGAAATAACATCATTATGCATTTGAACTTAGATGAGGCAAAATGCTACCTCATAATTAGATTCTTTTTCTTCCTTTGTTTCTTTAGTAGACCGAATTTCATCACTGGTCACATGTTGAATATGTGGCACAACAGCTGAAGATGAGGGGATGTCAGAAAGTTTCTCACCGGTAACATCTTCAATGATAACAGCTGATTCTATCACCTTGCTGTCATGAGGGTCATCTGAGGGCTGTGATTGGACACTGGTAGTATTTTCAAATTTTGAACTTTGGGTAAAGCATCCACTGCTGCTTACCTCTACTGCCTTGTGATCATAACAATTGGCAGTTCCTTCACTAGGGAGAAATGCCTGTCTACTTGAAGCATTATCTGTGGTCAAATTCTGAGAGGAAAATTCAGAAGGAAGAGGTTTATTCTTATGAAAGTTCAACTTCATAGGGGAATTTTTTCCTTGTGAGTGGAGCATCACTTACAAAGTTTGGTATCGCGGGTTCTTGGTCAGCCAATTTTTGAGATGTAACAGATTGTACTTTAGGAGATCCACCTGCAACAGATTGACAGCTCACCACCTTGGTCATAGCAAGCTGCTCATCCCTGGTGCTACTTTGGTTTCTTTTATGTGATTCAGGTGTGTCTGTGTTTATTTGGTAATCATGAAGGTACTCGGCAGAATTTGGGACAATGATGACTGGTAAAGAAAACAATGAGTCCCCAGAACCAACTAAGTCTTTTGAAGGAGGAGAAAAACCGGACAAGTTGTTTAAGTTAGGCAAACTCTTATCTATAATGGAGCCATCGTGTGATGTGACTTCATTGTTTCTTTCATTGTTCCTTTTTTCAAAGGAAGACTCATTATACCTGCCTATCCACTTTAATTTCTCTTGACTGAGCTCAAAAATTTCCTTGCAGTCTACCATCGTTAAAGAGGTCTGATTGTCATGTTTGGCCAATTGGCAGTTCCCATCAGAGCTCTCTTCCCATTGCATGAGTATTTCTTGAGAGGAAGTTGGCATTGTTAGTGATGGTGATTTTTCTCTTCCACTATTACATTGAGCCTGTGGCATGACCCCCTTCGAGAGTAAACTGTACCTCTCATCCTGTCCCCGTAACTGCGAGTCAGAAAGTGTCCTTTCCATAAGCATACGTCTGTCTGGACTTATACTATTTTGACTATGCGGCGGATAAGGAATACAATCTCCACTGGGGCTTCGACTGTGAAAATGCTTTCCACGAGATTTGTTACTCATAATACTTTCTAAAGCATGTTGATTATTATGAGGGTGGTTCATCAATGGAAGAGGCACATGAGGAAGATTATTTTGATAGCTACTGGCATCTGTATAGTAGGAATTACCACATGGATGAGTCTCAACTATAAAACGATTAATTCCTTCATTGCTATGATCAAAACGTGATGTATCCACAAAAAACTGCAAATGGGAATTCTGGGCATCTCCATTCTGAACTTGACCTGGGGATAGAGGAGGGGAATCGTTAAACGATCTGGTCGATTTGTGATGATTACTTAGAAGTTGAGCTGATGGATGTGAGAACATCCCTGCAATATTAGGGGAATTCGGACTATAATCCTTATTCTCAAAAGCATGAGGAGATGTAGGAGAAACTCTATGAAAACTTGGACTGCAATCTACAGCATTTGCCAACTGGGTTGTTTGGTTTGCTAAACTCTGCCCGCTACAGTCCTTATTTACGTCCAGCATTCCATTGACAGCAAAAACATACTGATAATCACTGTCATTCGGTCGTGGAGTTCTTCCTTCCAGAGAAGTTGGACTCTCAGGTTCACCTAAAGACACGAGAAACAAGCGTAGCCTTTGAGACCCATTTCTTTCCAGTTCGTGATATTCCTCTATCATATGATGAAGATCCTCGTCAGAACTAACAGATATTAGAGCATCAAGATCCTCGCCAGGGAGCTGGTACTTGATAGTATGAGGTTGGTTGCAAATTGCAGTCGTCTTCCTTGCAAGTTCCTCGTAAGTTAGGTTTTTCCTAATGGATATGATCCGTGTTTCTCCACCTACATATCTAAGCTTCCCATCACTAGGCCTTGGTAATATTCTGCCCCCAAAGCTGCAAAGAAATTTCATTTTACTGGTGAAAGTACCGTGTGTAACTCCCGGGCTTTTAGGGTGGAGTGATCGAGGGGACTCCACTAAATGGAGTGGAGGAAAGGTTGGCCCTGGAGTCACCTGATCATAGTAACTTACATCAGAAAGCTGACCCAAATTTTGTCCATTAACACCATATTGCCAGTCATATCTGCTAAAATGATCAGGGTAAGCCTTGTTAACTATTTCAGTTGGGCATACTGTTCCTGAAACAAAATCTGGAACATCTGAACCATATTCAGATTCCTTCCTCCTCAAACCCGAAATGCCTTTAAGATCATTGTAAACCTGCTGACAAATCTGATTGTAATTAAAAGGTGCTTGCCATGGTTGGATATGATCTACATCTGCTGTCACTGCTATTCCTCTTAGACCACCACGGTGCCTTAAAAACTCTGCAGAAAATTCCTCACCTGTCTGTAAACAAATATTATTCACATTCCTATCTATAGCTGCTATGTCGTCTGCCACAATAACTGCTTTATCATGGTATGACTTTGGGCTTGAAGTCGCAGGAGCACCGCTTGCCATGGTAATATCAACCAAATCTACTTCCTTTCACAGCTACCATGAACAAATTGCTTACATATAGTCTATAAAATTTACTTAGTTTCCCATTACATCCAATGGTCGTTGTGCAATTGTTTCCCAAACTTGAATGGATAAACCACCTTTTGTAAGTATTTACAAACTTGACCCACAATTTTCTCTTCGACTCGGCCACTTCTGAATTCAGATAGCAGTATATACTTATTTTGACAAACCAACTTGATTCATACCAAGAATTGAAAGCACCGGAAACCAGAGACTACACAAGAATGCAACTCTACAGCATCAAAAGCTATTCTTCAGAAAACAGCTTGATCTGCATGAAAAATGGCAAAAAGATACTACTCAATGTCTTCATAGAGTAATGTGCTTTTATCTCCCTAACTTTAGCAAAGTCCAAAGCCAGCAAAATTTTAATTCCGACCCGAGCACAATACAGGCAAAAAAAAAAAAGGGAAAAAAAGTCTTCAATAATGAGATACAAGGGAAAATGTCCTCCCAGAGGGAAAATGTCCTCCCTATTCATCTTTTTACATAAAGCAGAATCCTCCATGTTTCCACATTCAAACACGCCATAACTACACAAAACAATGAAGCAGAGACACATATAATGGAGCAAGAAATACAACAAAATCAATGAGAAACAGGGTTTCAATTCATCAAATTTATGTGATTACATTAAAAAATGACAGAAAATAATAATCGCAAAGGGCATGGAAAACAATCAACATTGAATGCAGCAATAATAATACATAAAACAAAATTGCAGACGAGAAGAAAGGAAGGTGACATGGGTACCTTTATGTTTGTTAAAAATGGTGATCTACACATAACTTGGAGAGAAATATGGAAAGATGAAGCATGAAGCATTGATGTGGGTTGTTGAAGTGTTTTTTAAAAAAAATGAGAAGAACCCAACGGAGGAAAATCGGAGATTGACTTTGGGTTTTTGCTTTGAGAGAAAGAGAGAGACCGTTGGACAAGGGCCAGAGACAAATGTGAGTTCAAACGGGCGGAAATTAAATTGTTTTGCTTAAAATAACGCGGGGCCTAAACTGCCAACAACTAACTTACAAAAAAAAAATGCTCTTTTCCTTTTTCTCCACAAAGCCACCTAGCTGAAGGGGAGTTGGGGAAATCATTTCTAAATATGTATTTAATTTAATTTGGTTTATATATTATTATAAAATTAAAACCAAGAAAGTTTGCTTAATGCTTAACTTTGATTTAAAATCTTCGACTATTATTTATCCTGCATTGAGAAAGTTAAAGAGATGAATTTTTTAAAATCCCTCGCTTTTGGCCAAAAAAAAAAACTCTCCCTTGAACTATCTCTTTCTTTTTTTTTGTGGTGAAAAAACAGGCCCAAAGCCCAATTACAGAATGACCACACGAGGATGGCTAATCTCCATCATATCATCCAGCAAACAAGCACCGAGCCCATTAGGAGGACGACTTAGGCGTTAGGTAGGAGATTTCTCTCTCTTAAATAATACAAATTATATATAATAAATTCTATAATATAGAATAATAAATTATTAAATTATATAATATATAAATAGATAAATATAATCAATTATAATTTTAATATTTAATAATATTAAATTTAATATAATTATAATACATATTTATTTAATTAAATATGTATTATAAATTATAAATTCTAGTTTTTATAAATTTGAGTCTATAATTCATATTAATTATTAATTATGAATAACTAATAGATAGTTAATAGATAAGATCATAATAGTTTGTTGAATTTCTATGGATACAAAATTTCTATTATTTAAGTCCGGACGCAACTCCATTTAGCCAGCCAATCAGCTACCATATTGTTCTCCCCGGGGTATATGTACCTTAAGGACCAAGTCCAAGAACTATCCAGCATATCTCTCATTGCCTGGGCTAGAGGAGATGGGGGATCATTCATCTCGACGTCCTTTTTCACTGCCATAGTTCTTGGAGTCAGAGTCAATCATTCAATAGTAAATAGTTCATGTTGAACTGTAACTCTCGCTTTCTTGTGTTTCTCTTTGGCGCCTTGGGTAAATTTATTGGGCCTAGCTTATCAAAATTCGGTTTGCTCATGTTCGTTTGGCATCGTTTTTAATTTTTAATTTTTATTATCATTTTCATATTTTAGAAATAAAATAACTAAAAATATGTTTGACAGAATATTTCTGTTTTCAAAATTTTAAAAACAGAAAATATGTTTAAAAAAAATGGAAGCAGAAAATTTATATTTTCATATGTTTTCAAAACACTTTTATAACACAGGTGAATAATAATTTTTTAATGACATATTTAATGCTTAACTAACATATATTTAAGTTTTTTTAATATATTTTCATAAGAAAACAAACAATAAAATTATATATCTAAACGTGTTTTTATTTTTAAAAAATTTACAATGCAATAAAAATAAAATAAAAACAAAAAATAAAAAAACAAAAACGATCCCAAACGTCCCATCAATTTTTGTATTTATTTTCTTTCGGCCAAACTATTTTCTAATGGAGACAGAGAAAATTTTAATTCCATTTCTGCTTTGCGTGGTACTAACCCAATTCACCCGACGTTTCTTTTGGTCTGAATAATACATGAAGGAATCGACCAATTTTTTTTTGGTCGAAGAAAGGTTCAGGGAGAGGGTGTCTTATCTAATTGAACGCTCTTTAATTGTTGTCCAATTATTTACTGTCCAGAATTAATTATGCATTACCGTACGTACTTGCGGAGAACTCACGACTTAAAAGGTTTGAGGGACAGGAAATACGAGGTAGGACAAGGCCTAAGAACATCTCCAACTAATTATATCAAAATTTGTACTATTTTAGATAAAAATAGAATATTTTTAGAATATTTTAACACCAAATTTTATTCAGTTCAATATATTACATTATTTTTTATATTAATTATATTATAATATAACATCTATTATTTAATTTAATATAATTATCTAAATAATTATTTAAAGGCATATTAATATATTTTATTAATTAAAAATAATATTATTAAATAATATTTAATATTTTTCTTATAAATGATTTAATCATATGTTATTAATAACTGTTAACATTATGTCATAAATAATTAATAAAAATATTATTTCTTATTAATTCAAAAATTAAATTTAAGTACAATCTAAAATATATAAATACAACAAAAAGTTAAAATGATATAAATATAATTTAAAATAAAAATTAATAACATATTTGAAAGAAAAAAATCATCCCAACACTCCATTGGAGATGGCCTAAATAAATAAATATGCATTAGAGTCTTATGATTTCAAAGTCTACCTCAAGAGATCTTTTCTAGCTGGGAAACTGAGAATCCAACAACAAAAACCCATTTACCCGCACGGAGCTGAACAAACAAGTAAGTCGCAATTTTCACCTATGTTTTAGATTAAAGCTGGTGACGGTGATCTCATTGATAGTACATATAGATCTTTGCTGTTAAAATGGTAATTTTAATAAATGGGTTGAGACTGTCATATATGATCGGTCAACATAAGATAGATCTAAAGATGGATATTTTTTGCCATCTAAACATTGATTTTTTTTTTCTTTTTGAAGAAACATAATGTGGGTTTTAATATTTCTTGTATATTGTAAAAATATCACATGAGCAAATTAATTAAGTGCATCACTGATGACTGATAGAACATAAATTATTCCCACTCTTAATTTGATGGCCAGAGATTGAAGAAGTCATATAAGTGCATGGATTTGAGGGTTCCCCCTCTATGCTCCACTCACTTCCTCCCTCCTTGTAAACAAAAACAAAAAAGTTTATAAGATCAA
Source organism: Microcos paniculata (assembly GCA_030664755.1). Classification (NCBI taxonomy): domain Eukaryota; kingdom Viridiplantae; phylum Streptophyta; class Magnoliopsida; order Malvales; family Malvaceae; genus Microcos; species Microcos paniculata. The sequence goes on along the minus strand of CP131462.1, from coordinate 5,402,256 downwards.
AATTTTGAGATGGTCGAGAGGATAAAATGAACTTTTTGCATTATGTTTATATATGTATGTTATAGGAGAATTAAGGTAATGGAGGATACCAGGTTTTGATTAGCATAGACCAAAGGCTACAGCATTCACCACCAATGTCACCCGAGGTCTGGATTTTTAGAGTACCTAAGCTTCTTCGTGAGGTAAATAAAAGTGCCTACGAAACGCAAGTACTTGCAATTGGCCCATATCACCGTGGTAAAGATCACCTGAAAGCAGTTGAAGCGCATAAGATTCACTATCTTGAAATGGTTCTTAATGGGAGGAATAATATTCTCTCTGACTTGGTCGCTCTAATGAGACGATTAGAACCAAGAGCTCGCGAATGTTATGCAGAGCCTATAAGTCTTAGCTCAGATGAATTTGTTGAGATGATGCTGCTGGATGGGTGTTTTAATATTCTTCAGCTAATTTGCTTGGATTCAAGAGTAAAGCCGGAACATCCTAACGATTTCGTCATTAAGCGGAATTATTTGTTGACTTCCATCTGTGGGGACTTAATTTTAGTCGAAAATCAACTTCCGTTCTTTGTTCTTTGGAAGTTACATGGCATGCTTGTGGAGGACAGTGATGAAAATTCATTCAAGGAAGCAGTTTTGAACGTCTTCAAATTTTTATTACCACGTAGCAAGCTCCCAAAAAACCCTCCGAATAAGCCCATTGAAGAAATCAAGCATCTATTAGAGTTCGTTCATCATTGCTTGCTTCCTGATGGAAACATACTTGAGCAATGCAATGGTTGGAACTTCATATCTTGTTCCACGACCCTACAAGGCTCTGGAGTGAATTTCAAAGTGGACAAGGCTCTGGAAACATATTTAACAGATTTATTTTTATGTATATTTCTTTAATTTTAATTTCTAATTTTTAATTCTTTTTTCAAAAAGTAATTATTTATTTGTTTCTTTTTAAATTTTTTCCATTTCATGGGCCTCACACATGACCTGGAAATGCCACATCTGATAGGGGTCCAGTGTGAAATGGCCATGTCAGCGCTTGGACCTGGTTTAACAGAGTTGTTGATCATTCCATCCAAAGAAGGACTAATTTGCCCTAAAATAAGAGTTCAAGGGTATAAGTGTCTCAAATAAAAGTTGAGGGATCAATTTATTTCAAGTGGTATAGTTGAGGGACTAATTTGGATATTCAGCTAAATTTTAATTTCATTTGCTTTGCGTGTTAGGAATGAACCATTTATATCCGGTGTAAAATTTTTAGTTTTTCATTCTTTTTATGATTCGTCGTACGATTAATATTTTAACGATCCAACCATTGGATTTAAAGATATATTCGAATCTATCATGCATGTAAAATTTCAAGCCAATCCGATACTTTTATGATATCAATCTAGACTCTAACATTTTTACATATTTTTAATATATATTTAACGGTGAAAAAATTCTATTGTTTTAAAACATATGCTAGATATTTTAAATTAACTTAAAATTTTGCATGTAAGATATATGTGAGTAGAGTATAAAATTCAACGGTCGGATTAATTAATTATTAATTATACTTTAAGTTATGAAAGAGCTTAAAATTCTTAATCTTACGTAATGCCAAATGATTCCTCCTCTACAGTAAAAATCTAATTCATCCGACTTTTCTTTTGGTCCGAAGAACACACATCAAGGGACCTGACAATTCTTTTATATGAAATTATTTGTCAAAATAATTGTTTTGTTCCCAAGAACATGATGATGGTAGTCGACTTACATATAGCTAAAGTGACGACCAAGTTGTCGCTTGTATTTTCTAATGAATGCTCTATAATTATTGTCCAGCTACTTGCCGTCCAGAATTAACTATTACTACCGTACGTATTTGTGGAAAAAATCTCATGACTTAGAGTCTATGTGGGACAAGAAATATGAGGTAGGAGAAGGCCTAAGTAAATGCACTATATATATATATATATTAGAGTCTATGATTTCAAAGTCTACCTCAAATGTATATTGAACTTTAGTTGGGGTGGTAGGTATACATTTCTTAAAATTTAAGGTCTCATATTTAAGTCTCATTATGTGTAGACAGTATTTTAAATTTTATCTAATTTAATATATCAATTTAGTTTGTTTATTTCTTAATCTATATTGATTCTATTCACCGACACATACATAGTTGAGCAAGCAAGTAAGTCTCAATTCTCATATATGTTTTAACAGGGAACTTAAGATATCTATCTAGGGAGCATGTATCTACAGCTTAAACCAAAGATCCTTTATCCTAGTGTAGGCTTATCTAAATGATATTATACTCAAAACAATAACTAAATCTTTTTCTCAAACGTGGATCTCAGGTATCATGTTCTTCCAAAAGTCAACTTCTAGCTAGTATTTATCCCAAAATCAGGAATTTTTGTGGTTAAATAAATAGATAAATATTCATTACTAGTATTAATTAATGATCACAAGGGGTCGTAAATTAATTGATTTTGTTTCATAGAATATGATAAAGTGGTATGCTTGTATAAATGTATAAAACAGTATATATTAGTATTTAACTAGATAATTAATTTATTATATATAAATAAAATTTATAAAAATTAAATATAAAAATGACCCACTGACCAAGTGACTCAGTACCTCCATCGATCCGGTTTTGATATCTATAATTAAAAGCTCTCTCAGACTCAGAGGCAGACTTAAGGTCTATATATATGTGTGTATGTTAAGAGTCCATAACTTCCAATCCTACATTAATATTTTATTTTCTAGTTATTTGCAGCTTCTAACAAAGAAACCGAGAAGGGAGACCCAAAATCAAAAAGAAAAACTCATTAATACCAGTACGTATGGCGCTGCGCTCTCAACAAGTAAGTCTCAATTTTTTTGTATTAAAAGGTGATGATGGTGGTAATCTTATTCTTGGACCTTTTTTTTTCCCATTTTCTAAAGCCTAAAGTGCCTAGAAAAGTATTCAACCGACCAAAGTGACAAATAGACTTTAAAAAAAAAAAAAAATTCCCTTTCAGTCGTGCTTTAAGTACTTGGAATTTATTTGCAAGATAACATGTTTTTGACTTTTCTATAATTTACAGGAGATGGTAAAAGACATTTCCATTAGCATAGACGAGATGCTAAAGAGCGTACCACAAACATTGCCTAAACCTTGCATTTCCAGAGTGCCTAATTATCTTCGTCAGGTAAATGAGGAGGCGTATGAACCATATGTAATTGCGATCGGTCCATATCACTCTGGCAATCAAGATCACTTGAAAGCAATGGAAGATCAAAAGATTTGGTTTCTTCGAAAGCTTCTTGAAGAAAAAGAAGCGATTGATGCTTCAGGATATTTCTTAAAAATGAAAAGCCTAGAAGAAAGAGCTCGTAAATACTACGCAGAGCCTATAAGTCTTGCCCCAGATAATTTCGTTAAAATGTTGCTTCTTGATGGTTGCTTTATTGTCCAGCTGATTCGCTTCTTAAACAAGCTTTCGTTGCAAGAGTATTTCATGGATTTGACAAATTGTTATACTTCAAGTTTTAAAAATGCCTTATATCATGACCTGCTGTTACTCGAAAATCAACTTCCGTTCTTTGTCCTTTTGGAGTTATTTAATATGATTGAGGGTGTTGATGCTCAAGATAAGTTCGTGGAAGCACTTTTTTATTTTTGCAGTCAAAGCATGCCAGGTAAAGCGTGTTCGAGAGATGTTTGCAAGCCCATAAAATTATTAGAAATCAGGCATTTGCTTGACTTCACTTATCATTATGTCTGTCATCCTTCGAGCTTAGAGATCATAAAGCCAATTAGTGAAGAAAAGAAAAATGCCAAATGGAGTTTCATACGTGGCGCCACAGAGCTCCGGGAGGCAGGAATCAAATTCAAAATGATAGAAGGAAAGTCAATGTTTGATATAAGGTTTGAAAATGGGACTCTGTATATCCCACAACTAGGAATTGATGACCACACAGAACCTTTCCTCAGAAATCTTATAGCCTTTGAGCAGCTTTTCCTAACGGATAAAGATGTCAAGCGTGTCACCGATTTTACTATGTTTATGGACTACCTTATTGACTCTCCCAAAGATGTGGAAACTCTTTGTCAGAAAAAAATTATTCTCAACATGTTAGGTGATGATAGAGCAGTTGCCAGCATGATTAATAGTCTAGGTGTCTTTACCGTCTTTTCTGATGACTTCTATTACTCTCAAGTATTCAGCGAGATAAACCAGCATTGCAATAAAATGTGGAACAAAAGGATGGCAAACTTGAAGCACAACTATTTTAACAGTCCATGGGCATTCATTTCCTTCCTAGCCGCTGCTCTGCTCCTTTTATTTACAGTGCTCCAAACTGTATTTTCAGTTCTCTCTTATGCTTGAATAAATGCCTAATCTGTGTGCCTGATGTGTAATTTCATTTCTTGTCTATTAATGATGGAGGATCTTACTTTCTTTTAGAATGCATGAACATTTTCATCGTCCAACAATCCAACAATACCGTTCGAAAATCTAGTATGTTGATCACGTGTGTTTAATGCGATGCATTAGTTGTATTAATATAGCTAGCCAAGCAGCTTTGAGTTTGAGCATGCTATGCATGCATACTTGCATAACAATTAATTAGCCTTTGGAAAGGTTTTCTGCATACAAATTGGAAAAAAAGAAATCATCACCATGGGTAGGCTCTAGGTTAAAGTAGCAAGACAGAGAGGCATCATGTAAGGCTTACAATTCGTCAGCTAAATAAGAGGACGTACGGCCTGCAGGTAACTGCAATTGGTTTGGTCCTTTTTTTTTTTGGTAGAAAAATGGTGGTGAGAAATGAGAATTGGTTTTCACCATTCTGGAGGAGAGAGCGTTTTAAGATTAGTTCCACTCCCAACAAGGGCACTTATCGGGTATCGAACTTGAGAGAGCGTTTTAAGATTAGTTCCACTCCCAACAAGGGCGCTTCTCAGGTAGGTATCGAACTTGTGTTTTCAACCTTACGGGCGTCCAAGCTGCTAACCACTGGACCAACCCTTTGTTGGTCAATTGGTTTGGTCCTTATCACCTTGGTAATAAGAATCACTTGAAAGAGTGCAAGAATAAAGGATTTGGTTTCTTCAAAAGCTTCTTGAAGAAACAAAAAAGACTGACATTTCAAGATACGTCTTGAAAATCAAGGCAAATACTAGAAAGTAGATAAATTTGATTCTCATCAACATGGTATGTAAACCATTAACAATCCACCATAAATCCAACCAGTTCCAAACTCATTGTCTCCCAGTCCTTTTTTTTTTGGGGGGAGGGGGGGGGGGGGGGGGTGGGCACTCTTCCCCCACAATAAGGGTGCCATACACATTGAAGTTCCAATGTTTAACTCTCCAAGTTTCAAAACAGACAATTAAACAAACGTCAAGTGCACGAAACATTACCAGAATGAGGCACAACCTAGCTCTAAAAGAATGCTATGCCAATGACAATATGCCAATGTGTGGTATGTTGAGAAGCTGCAAGTATCCTGCTTCTACTTATATGAATCTGGACGCTTTGGCTTGCTTTGAACAACAGCCTCAATCTTCTCCATCACAGCAGGAGTCAGCAATGGGATTACATCAAGTGCTTTCATGTTCTCTTGAATCTGAATGGGGTAAAAAGTTACTCGTTAGTTGCATTTAACGTTCTTTTATATTGGAACTTCAAACAAATAGCCTAGCCAACTGCAATAGCTTGCCCTTAGATTACCTATTTATGAATTCATTGAAGAAAGAAATCCAAACATGATTGACAAAAACAGAACAACCACCATTACTTAAACTTGGGTACAGGTGAAAAATTAATGCCTGAAAACATATTTGTTCATGAATTTGGTATCAAAAGACGAGGAAAGAAATGGAGTAAAATGTTGAAACATTATAGTGAGGCTTCTTGTAGCAATAGAAGATAGTGTCTCCATCAACTTATAAGTTTAGACCTTCCCGGTGGCTAATGATGGCACCTAGATACGGATATATTATTGAAAGATGGCATAAGAGAGAGAGATTTTCATAAACCTAAAAGAATGATACTGTTCCTGAAACAAAATCTAGAATATCTGAACCATATTCAGATTCCTTCTTCCTCAATCCTGAAATGCCTTTAAGCTCATTGTAAACCTGCCGGCAGTTCAGATTGTAATTAAAAGGTGCTTGCCATGGTTGGATATGATCTACATCTGTTGTCGCTGCTATTCTTCTTAGAGCACCAGGGTGCCTTAAAAACTCTGTTGAATTCTGAATTATCTGGCTTCAACACTTAATTTTAGGCACTCTTTCAATTCTGTTTTCCTTTCAAGACTTGACTTGGAGGATTCTTAGGCAGTGCAATTTGTTTTCACAAACCGGACAGGAAAGAATAATTGCAGGATTATAACTGAGGTATCTAGAAGCTGCAATTCTTTTTCATCAATCATCACATTGTAGAAGACATCAAAGCTAGACTTAATTTCTAATCAATTGAGATTGGTAAGCTAAATTTAAAGCTATATGGTTGGAGGTTATAGTTCATTAAGTTTCATTTTTGGCGTCTACTGATTCTTTTAGTAGTATTCTTGCCTTTAAGGCTTATAATTACTAGTTTCTTATTATAACCCAAGTTAATGAGTATTCCATTTAATTTAAAAAATCCACCAAGATAATCCGGAATTGCTAAAAGAAAAATTCACATAAAATCCACTCTTCCCCCTCCCCTCAATGTAAACAGAAAAAAACATGTTTACAAGATCAAAATTTTGAGATGGTCGAGAGGATAAAATGAACTTTTTGCTTTATGTTTATATATGTATGTAACAGGAGAATTAAGGTAATGCAGAACCACGTTTTGATTAGAAGAATAGAACAAAGGCTACAGAATTCACCAGCAATGTCACCCGAGGTCTGCATTTTCAGAGTACCTAAGCTTCTTCGTGAGGTAAATAAATCTGCCTACGAACCACAGGTACTTGCAATTGGTCCATGTCATCATGGTAAAGATCACCTGGAAACAGTTGAAGAGCATAAGATTCACTATCTTCGAATGCTTCTTGATGAAACCAGGAGGAATGATATTGTCTGTGAATTGGTCGATCGAATGAAAGGATTAGAAGCAAGAGCTCGCAAATGCTATGCAGAGCCTGTAAGTCTTAGCACAGATGAATTTGCTGAGATGTTGTTGCTGGATGGGTGTTTTATTCTTCGGGTAATTCGCATGTGGTTAGAAAGGGCACCGATCGATCCTAATGATTTCGTCTTTAAGCCGGTTCATATATGTTTTCTTCCATAAATCGGGACATGCTTTTAGTCAAAAATCCACTTCCTTTCTTTGTTCTTTGGGAGTTATATTAATATAGTATACTTGTGGAGGACAGTGATGAAAATTCATTCAAGAAAGGGGTTTTGAAGGTCTCCGAAGATGCATTACCATGTAGCGTGCGCGCAAGCCTCCGAGTAAGCCCATCAAAGAAATCAAGAATCTATTACTATTCGAGTTCGTTCATCATTGCTTGCCTGATGGAAACATATTATTAGACCAATGCGATGATTGGGATTTCATACCTTGTTCCACAGCTCTACAGGATTCTAGAATGAACTTTAAAATGCACCAAGGAAATAGCTTGTTCGATATAAGGTTTGACAAGGGAACTCTGAAAATCCCTCGCATCAGCTTAGAAGACAATACGGAACATTTCCTCCGAAATCTTGTTGCCTTTGAACAGCTTGGCCGGCTGGACAACTCTCTACAACCTGTCAGTGATTTGTTAATAGTTATGGACCAACTTATCGGCTCTGCAAAAGACGTTGAAATACTTTGTCAACATAAAACCATAGAGAACATGTTTAGCGACTACGAAGCAGTAGCCACCATGTTTAACAAGCTCGGTGTCCACGTATACTTCCAGCATGAGCATTTCTACTACGCTAAATTATGCGACGACATCAACAAGTATTGCTAAGAGACCAGGAATCAACTTTGGAACAAATGGATTGCCCACTTGAAGAGTGATTATTTTAACAGTCCATGGGCGCCGCTCGTATCCGTTTCAGCTGCTACTCTACTCCTACTTACCCTGCGTCGAACTATATATATTTACGATTCTCTCTTACATTAAATAAATGCCAACCTTTCCTGTAGTTTAATATGTGTAAATATCTTGTTTGTCTTAATAATGGAATCGTACTTCCTACTTGCTTCCCGATTTCGATTATCGGGCATGAGAATAATCTTGTTTCCCCCTTTTCTTTTGAATGAAATACGTAAATAATCTTGTCTCATATTTATAGCTTGGTTGGTAAAGTGTCGACCTCCTTTGAAATCTTTTCTTTGAAATCTCTTTTGGAGAATTTTGGCCTTGTTTAATCCACATGTATAATATATATGAATCAATAAAGAGGGATCATTTGAACTTGAGGAGTGATGATTTCATAAACTCGGTTTGATAAAAGTTATCATGGAACCAAGACCAAGACGTAGCATAAAGTTTACTCATTATTAGTTTAAAAAAGTTTAACTCTAAATAAAAAATTTTAAATTTTTCATGATAAGTTTCATAATTAATGATATTTATTAGGATATATTTTATTTTAAATATATATTGGGCCTAGCTTATCAAAATTGGGCTCGCTCCGTTAATTTGATTAGGCTTGTTTCTATTTACTATTTTCTTTGGGCCAGTATGCTTTCTTATCGGGAAAGAAAGAAAATTTCAATTCCAGTTTTGCTTTTCGTGGTACAAACCTAATTCATCTGACTTCTTCTTTGGGCCGCATAACACATGAAGGGACCTAACAATTTTCTTTTTCTTTTATGAAATTATTTGTCAAAATAATCAATCACAATAATTAGAGTAAATAGCATGAATGGTCTTTAAAGTTTAACCCAAATGATATTTTGATTCATATAATTTGAAATGTTTTATTTTGATCCCTATAATTTGAAAGTGAAGTTATTTTGTGTCTTATAATTTAAAAGGTTATATTTTGATTCCTTTAGTTTGATAATTAAACCATTTTTTATCCCACCATTAATTTTTTAATAAATATTTGTTAAACACTAATATAATTTTTAAAGTCATAAGTAAATAAATTTCATCTAAAAACTAGTATCATAATAGTAAATATGTAATAAATTGATACTCAAAAACCAAGCTAATAAAAATACTAATGGAAGGACCAAAATGATTTGACTTTCAAGATCAAAATAAAACATTTTAAACTATAGAGACTAAAAAAGAAATTAAGCAAAACTTTAGGTCCAATGATGATATTTACTCTTAACAAATATTAATTATAACATGGTAAGCCGTCAACTCCGTCAACGTATCTATCCTAGTTAGAACATTCGCGTCTGATATATGAGACTTTGTAACTTTAGTAGTCTCTTTAAATATATCAAGTAATCTATTAGTAATATCTTGTTATTCTTAGATTTAAAAATAAGACAAACTTTTTCTATTCCATGAGAAAATCTCTTTTTAAAAAAAAAATTATGTTGTTCTTCAATATTTAATATATAAGAGATAAATTTCAAAAAATTCGAGATTCTAAGATTCAGGAAAAAGGGATGACAGGGTCTTAAGCCTCTTGGCTACCAGACCACCAGGCAGAGGTCATAAATTTTCTTCTTTGAACTATCTTCTTCTTGCGTTTCTCTTTGGTGCCTTGGGTAAATATATTCGGCCTACCTTTTCAAAATTGGGCTCGCTCTGCTAATTTGATTAGGATTGTTCGTATTTATTTTCTTTGGGCCAATCTGTTTTTTAAATTGGGAAAGAAATAAAATTTTAATTTCATTTGCTTTACATGGTACCGTACAAATCTAATTCATCTTTACTTTGCTTTTTGGTCCGAATAACACATGAATGGACCGACAAATTTTTTTAATGAAAATTATTTGTCAAAATAATTATTCTGGTCCCAAGGACATGATGATGGTAGTTAAATTGACTCCTAATCTATATATATGTTGCACCGATTGGCTTGGCCAATGTGCTAGTTGGAAGTGCTAATTACAGTATGTGTGTTAGTAGCTTTTATAATAAAAACGTAATAAAAAAAAGAGAGTGTAGGTTTCAGTTTAAAGTTACAATCGGATTATTTTAATCATTGAACTATTTGGATATTTCTCTAATAACAAGTTTGTAAAATATTACCCGATTCATCTCTAACAAAACTAAACACTTTGACTCTGGCCGATGAAAAGCTAAATGAAATCTAATAATCTTAATTAAAAACTTCTACGTGAAAGGTGTCAGAAATAAACTTCACAAAAACAAGTATTTCATTTAAATTCTTTAAAAAAAATTTAATACTTATTAAAAAAACCTATTTAAAAAAAGAAATTACACATGAATTAAAAACCCCATTAAGATTATATTATCCTTATTCAAAAAATATATTATACAATCTTTAAAAAAAAAGAAATATGCATGATTTAAAATAAATAAAAAAAAAGAAATAGATATTAAAAACATATATTTTTAAACTATGTGTGTTAATTTATCTTTTCCAATATCTATCTTTTCTAATATCTATTAATTAAATATATTGAAGTTAACACCATTAGAAATATATTTTAAATTCTTAAAAAAAAAAATTCTTATAAAAAACCCATTAAGACTATACTATTTAAAAAAATATTTAAAATAGGTGTGTTAAGTTGGCTTTTCCAATATCTATTAATTAAATATATTGAGGTTACTACCATTAGAAATTTCATTTAAATTCTTAAAAAAAATCAATACTTATTAAATAAAACCCATTAAGTCCATACTGTTTTAAAAAAAATGAAATACACATGAATTAAAACTTGATTAAGATTATATCCATATTCAAAAAATAGATTATACAATCCTTAAAAAAATAAAAATGTGCATGATTTAAAATAAAGAAAAGAAATAGGCATTAAAAGCATATATATATTTTTAAAATAGGTGTTTTAATTTGTCTTTTTAAATATCTATTAATTAAATATATTGAAGTTAACATAATTAGAAATGGATTTTAAATTGTTAAAAAAAATCAATTCTTATAAAAGAAAATTAAGACCATACTATTTAAAAAAAAGAAAATACACATAAATTAAAAATCCCATTAAGATTATACTATATTTATTCAAAAAATAGATTATACAATCCTTAAGAAAAAGAGAAATAGGCATTAATATACTACTTTTTTTTAAGAAATACACTAACAGATTATTTCAATTAATTTGTTACTTTTATACTCCCTCATTTCCACAATATCTGTCGCTTTTGGGAGTTTTTTTTCCAAATTATCTGTCACTTTAACACTTCTATAAAGCATTAATTACACTTTTTTCAACTTTACTCTTCTTTTTTTGAATTAATTCTACAAAGTATTTATTATTAAAAAGAGAGTATTTATGAGAATAAATTATCACAATAAAAGGGTAAATTTGTCTTCTCATAATATTTTATCTAAATTCTAAGAGTCTTTAATGATAATCTTAATTTCTGTATAAAATCTTAAAACGACAGATATTATAAAAATAAGAGAATAATTTTCTTTCTACATAACAATACTCTCTCGGTCTCTAAAAGATGGTCCACTTGGTGTTTGCACAAATTTTAAGGATGTTGTTATTTTATTATATTTCGACCAAATCAAAGGTGTATTCTAATTTGTGACCTACCTTTTTGTTTTTAAGAGCTGTCAAACATTTGCAGTACAATTTGGCATCGAATGGTTTTAGTTCTAATTTGTAAAGTTAAAATATTTATTTATGTTTAGCCGGCCTTTTACCGTCTAAAAAATTGCTTTCTTGTTATTCTTTTATTTTTTTAGAACTTTGTGCATTGACAATAAATTCTACACGAAAAAAAGTAACGGTAAATTTGGAAACTCAAGTTGGTTAGACCATCTGTAATACATTACACCAAATTTTACATCCGTATAAAAGGAGAATACTCTTAGAATATTCTAATATCGAATTTTATTTTACTTTAATATATTATAATATTTTTTACATCAATTATATTATAATATAATATTTATTATTTAACTTAATATAATTATCTATAACAATATATTTAATATTGATCTCAATTTAAAGGTCTCAATGATATATTTCTAATGATGTATTTTTTTCTTAATAATTTAAAAAAATAATTCAAAAATTTGGAAGAAAAAAATCATCTCACCAATTTGGTGGGATGAAATGCTGCTCATTTGGAGATGGCCTTAGATATTCTATTTAGATAATGATAAACAAATTAAAACTTTTTAAAAAAGAAAGATGGACAAATAAAAGAGTACGGAGGGAGCATTATTCTTAATAATATTATTTAAAACATATATATTTTAATAAATAAAAAGAATTTATCACAATTCAATATAAATCTATAATATTTATATAATTCATGATATTAACACAAGTCTAATATAATTTTTTCATATATGTCTTAATAAATAAAAAATAATATATTATAATTTTATATAATCCAATAGCGTTAATGCGGATCAAAATTACTAGTAATTGATTAATTTAAGTGATTTGTTATTCATTTTCTTAAAATAAGATCTCGAATTTAAATTTTATGAGTGAAAAAAATCATTATTAGAAAAATTTTATCTCTATAATAAACTATTCCAACTTAAAAAAAAGTTAACCTTAATAAGTGAAAAATTTAAGATATCTTTCATTAAAAAAAAGAAAGTAGTTAAGTTGACTCATATGTAGCAAAAAAGAGAGTACCAAGTCGTTGCTCGCTTGTATTAATTACCTCATTGAATGTTCTTCAATTATTGTGCAAACTACTAACTGTATCAGAATAGTCTATTATCGTACGTATATTAATTTTGTGGAGAACTAATGACTTAGAAATTACTCCTTCTGTTCTTATTTAACTGTCCCTTATCAGTCAATTTATCATAATTTTGATCATTAATTATAAAATATATATATAATTAGATTTTCAAAAAATATATTTTGAAAAGTTTAAGATTTGTACTTTTTAAATTTTATCTTCAAAAAATTTACAACTTTATAATTTTATCACAAATAATGATCAAAATTATGATAAGTTGACCAAAAAAAGACAGTTAAATAGGGACAGAGGGAGTAGAAATTAGACTTAAAAGTTGCAATCATAGCAAGAGATAATAATGGGGAGATGGTTACAGGATAGCCTAAAAAAGTGAAGCGTGTGGTTCAAGGGTAGAAACAGAAGCTCTTGCTGCAAAGGAAGCACTTGCTGCAAAGGAAGCACTTGGAATGGCGAGGCAATGTTCTTTTAGAAAAATAGTGCTTGAAACAGACTCACGGTTTGTTGTAGATGGTATTCAAGATTTTGAAAGTGATGGTGTAAAATGTTATGTAGTTCGTTAGATATTGAGGGACAAAGTGAGAAGAGTTTGAAGAGTGCTTTACAAGCATATATCTTTGACTAAAGTAATCTTAAAATATTATATGGATTAGGATTCAATTTATTAGTTAGCCCAATTTTATTATATATTAAAGATAACGACTTGAGCCTTGGGCTACTTTAAAAATAATTTAATTTTTCTAAGTCTTGAGAAAGAATAATTAGTTACCAATATAAATTAAGTTATAATTTTTAAAATTAAATTGAACAGTTTTCTTTTAAATTAAATTATTTTTTAATAGTTATATTTTTTAAATTGATAACTTTTCTTTTTTATATAAAGAGGATTTTGTTTTATGATTTTTTTAATCTAATTCTCTAAAACTATTCAATTCTCATTAATTGTTCTCAAAATACTTTGTAGTATTTTTAGTGTAATTTATTTTAAATTACAAAATAATCTTACACTAAAGAAAGTTATTTACATCTCAAAACTTTATTTTATTCGTTTAACCCGAAAATTTGCAACATAAAAGACTGGAGGATTTGGCATATAGTGCAGGATATTAGGAGTGAACTAGAGGGCTTTGCAGAGGCTGATGTGAGATGGATTCCTAGAGGAGCCAACATAACGAACTGGGTAGCAGGTCAAATAAGGAGAGGGATGTGCCCCGCGGATTGGGCAGATGTGCCCCCAACCCAACTGGTCCACATTTTTTACAAAGATCGATTCCTAGTGCTCCACATTTTTGACAAAGATGGATTCCTACTCCACCTTGACTTTTATTTGTATAGCTGCAGTAAACTTAGAGATTTTTCCTCGATTTGTTTACTGTTTTTGTTCTTTATAAATGTGTAAGAACTTTTCTTCATATGAGTACAAAAAGTGCTTTTTTGATTTTAACAAAAAAAAAAAAAGAAAAAAAAGAAGTTAGACTTAAAAGCTCTGTGGGACAGGAAATATGAGGTAGGACTTAGGAGAAGGCCTCTATACATATATACCACTATATGAAAAAAGAAGTGCACCCTGGATATTAGAGACAAATTTCGCCCAAATGTCAGTATCCCATTCGCATGTTATCAAAGAAAATTCATGGGCTGCCCCGCAGCGAAGCGCGGGCAGCATTCTAGTATACAAGACAGCTGGTGGGGAATATGATTATGATGAGGCCAACTGTCTCAAAGTGGAGAGGATGAGAAACCGTTAAGGAAAGATAATTTAATTTACAGACTAACTAGAATATTTGTAAATATAATTCAATAATTGAGCTGAGCCCTGTATCTGATAACGAACTTCAGCCATAATGTTTGCAGCCAGCTCATATTTGTGCAGTACAATAATTGAGTTAAGTCATATATCTTACTTACTTTCTTGGTTCTTATTTATTTAATCATATCTGATTTTTTTTGTTTGTGTATAATATCATCAATGTATTAATTATTTATTTTTAAATTTATCTTTTTTAAAATTATAAGAACAATTAAATAGTAAACACAATAGTTATAATATTAAATCAATTAATTTTTAAAGAAAAGAGAAAATAAAATAGGTTTAAAATAAATTTAAAAAATAAAATAAAATATATATAAAATTTTATTACTTAATTAACTTTTTTAATAAAAAAGATTTAATTATTTGTACCACATACATACAGAGAAATGAAAGGAGTATAACGCAACTCCAACCATAAATATTTGCAGCTAGCTCGCTGCGGTCGTTAACTTTATGCTACACTAGAAAGGTAACCGCGCTTAGCTGCGGTCTTTTTTCCTCTTACATCAGGAACGGCAATGCGTAGGGAATTCCGTATTCGTAAAATTTGCTTTATTCTTATTCTAAAAAAATAATATTTCAAGTTATGTAAACCCGATAAATACATTGATAATTTTAAAAACTCCTGTTGAAACCTGTCTTGATAAATCTTTTATTTCGTGTAGCTAACTGAATCCTGTAAACCCTCTCTCTCTCTCTCTCTAAATAGTTTTTTTTTTCTTTTGTTTAAACTCTCTCTAAATAGTTAAAATATAGGAAATTGAGAAATCCAAAAACAAAAGCCTATTTGCTGACACGTATGGAGCTGAACAATCAAGTAAGTCTCAATTCTTACGTACGTTCCAACAAGGAACTTAAGACATGTTAGTAGAGAAAGCATGTATCTACCATCTACCACTTAAACCTAAAACTAAAGTTTGGTATCCAAGTGCAAAAGGTTATCTAAATGAGATATACTCAAAACAATTACTAAATATTTTTCTCAAACATAGATCTCTGGTATCAAGTTCTTCCAAAAATCAAACTCCTGGCTAGTATTTATTCCAAAATCAGGATTTTGTGGTTAAATAAATAAATGAATATTTTTTATTTAATTAAAGATATCCTCAAGTTTTTTATCTAAAATTAATTCTTTTCGAGTTAAATTATTTTACTACGGGCATAAAACTTTCTCAATAATAACTCGAGCTTGAGATTTTATTTAAAAAGAACAAGTGTTTCTAACTTTGACTTATAAGAGATTAATCTTGAAGCGAAAACCGAGGATACCTTGATTAAGGGGAAAAAAAAAGCGTTGGCAGAGAAATGCACTTTATCCTCCTAACTTTTAGCAATTCCAAAGCCAGCAAAATTTTAATTCCGACAGCAGGACAACACAGGAGAAGAGAAAGTCTTCAATAATGAGATAAAATGGAAAATGTCCTCTTAGTCCCAATTCATCTTTTTACATAAAGCAGAATCCTCCATGCAGGTTTCCACATTCAAACACGCCATAACTACAGAAAGCAATGAAGGCGAGACACATAATGACCCAAGAAATACAACAAAATCAATGAAAAACGCAGGTACAATTCATCAAATTTATGTGATTACATAAAAAATGAAAGGAATTAATCATTGCAGAAGAAAAGGGCTTGGAAAATAATCAACATTGAAGGTAGTAATAATAATATAAAAGAATGAATAATAAAACAAAATTGCAGACAAGAGAAATGAAAGAAAGGTGAAATATGGGTACCCATATGTTTGTTCGAAAGTCGCGATCTACACATAACTTGGAGAGAAATATTGAAAGATAGATGCATAATTAATGTGGGTTGTTGAATTTTTGGATGAAATGAGAAGAACCTTTGGAAAATAGGAGATTGATTTTGGGTTTTTACTTTGAGAGAAAGAGAGAGACTGTTGGACAAGGGCCGGAGACTATGAGTTCAAATGAGCAGAAATTAGAAAATATTCTCCATTTTCATTCTCTAAAAAATATAATAAAAATAATAAAAAATATGTTCTAAATGATAACATATGCATGTTTGTAAAGCATTATACTGTCCACAAATTCTATATTGTGTGAAGGGGGAGGGGGGGCGGGGCTGCTGCTTTTCTGGATTTTGAAGAATTCTTGCACATTTCCCATTTCTCAATTGGAAATGTATATTTGTCATGTCCTTTTTTCTAAAGCTAGCCTAGTTTTAAAGGACAATCGATAAACTTTTTGTTCTTAGCAAAGAGACCTTTGTGTGGGGTGATGAGAGAAGTCATTATTGAAAAAGTGACTTAACGACTATTCGTAATGATAAAAAAAATCATTACGAAATATTTTTGTATTTATAACGATTTTTAAAAATTATTATGAAAAGTCATCTTATTTATAACGATTTATAAATATTGTTACGAAATTGAATTTTAAAAATATTTTATGAAATGATATATTTTGTTATTGTCAATATAAGTAATATTCGTAACGACAAAAAATATCTTTGTCAAATACTATTATCTTTTACAACGAATAAAGTTATTGTTATTAAAAGTTCATTATATTTACAATAATTTTTAAAAATTATTACAAAATTGAATTTCGAAAATAATTTCTACAATGATATTTTTTATCGTGGTCAATGCTTTCAACATTTATAATGACAAACAAAAATATTATTGCAAAAAGTTATCATCTTTTCTTTTGCGGCAAAGATGGAAGATTTATCTGACTTTTCTATTCGTCACGAATAACGATGAAGCGACCTAACAATTTTTTCAATGAAATTATTATTTGTCACAATGTACACTATTTTATCTACTAAAACATAAAAAAAATATGTGAATTTATAAAAATACCCATTTTATCTCAAATTTCTTTTTTTCTCTATTTGCTATTATGGTCTTTTAGTCATTTTACATTCTATTTTTTTAATCTATATTCTTAAAATGGTGGGACCCACACACATACACAATCATTATTATATTCTAATATATAAATGCTACTAACAATATATACACACACATAAATACATACAATATACATATATATATACATACATATAACACTACTAATTTTAAGAATAGGTTTGTATATTTATGCCATTTAGAATGAATAGAGATATTGAGAATTTAAAATAAATAGGAATATTGTTGATAACATCTTTTGTCAATCCTCTAAACATGATAGAATTGAACTCATTTTATTTTGCTTAATTATACTTTGAAAAATTATCTCATAAACTGATAGTATAGTTTTTTAACACCACAAGTGGGGTTAGAGGATTGACATGTATTTTTAAAGGGTATATTTTTATATTTTTTTTAATTACTTAATTAAATAGTATAGTATATGTCATTTGTCTAACACTGCATGTGGAGTTAAAAAACTCCATTGTTAGTGTATGAAAGCCAAATTCTTATGCTTTACACTATTATTATGACTTATAATCTTAATATGATTGTTAAGGTATTAATGTAAATTTAATACAAATTAAAATAAATTAAATTAATTTTAATTATATTTGTATTTTTATCCTTATCTCGATTTTTATATTTAATTATTTTAAATAAAATTAAATAAGTAAGAATACAAAACCCGCTGCGAAGTGCGGGTACATGGCTAGTTTCCAAGAAAACATGATGACAATCCCGCTGCCACCGCAAAAAAACAATCGTGTTAGCAAGGGAGCCTTAGTTTTATGAAAATTGTACAAGTTCGTGAACTGGCACTTCTTTCTGCGTGGGGTCGTAATTCACTATTCACTCTTTGGGAACAATGATGACACGCCCGGACCTAGTCCGCACGTATCAAGTATTATATTTATGTAAATTATTTAGCCAATAAACCAAATTATATTTTTCATAGACGTTTTGAACTTCCTTTAGTTCAATTTCGAGTCTAGAAGTTTAAAATCAAGTCCGAAGTCGAATTTGGGGTAATTGGGCACGTGGTCCGAAGCAATTAAGGCCATGTTGGTGAAGTCAACCTAAAAAGGTTGACTTCAGCCCAGTTGACCACAAAGGGAGGTCGGTTAACCGACCCCCCTTTAATGCCATTTCTTCTTTTCTTTTTCTTTTCACGTTTTTCTCTTCTTCTTCTCTTCATTTCTTTCTTTCTTCAAATCCTTTCAATTTCCTTTAAATTTCCAGCCTTAAATCCATCATTAAACACTTTATCAATCATCAATAACAACTCCTTTAGCTTGTTTGAGAATCAAAAACATCAAATTCATGAAGAATTTTCGAAATCTAGAAATCTGTCAAACTGGCGACAGATTGTTCATCAGCTCATAACTTTCAATTCAACCGTGGGAATTGGCTGGGTTTTTGGTATGTTATTCTAGACTCATCAAGCTTTAATTTGATAGCTTATACACCTCATTTCGTGGCCTGAGCTGAAAGTTATGCTAATTTGAAATTGAATTTCGCTGCTGCCCAGAAAATCTGCACACCTTGCTGTTTTGCTTCGAATTTCTTGCTGAATTCATTGTTTAATTCCATTTTTTTTTGCTATGGGTTCAAAGATTATGTATCTAAGATTACTTGTTTCAATTCTCATGCATTTTGGTGGAGAATTGAATTTAGGAATAGTGCAACCAGATTTTCTGGTTGCTGAAGAAATGTGCAACCCGGATCCATTTGGATCCGGGTTGGACCCAGCTGATTGGGTCATTTCCAATTTGGGTCTTAAGGTGCAAAATGGTCATTTCGCGGCCCTAGGTCCCAATTAACTTATTATAACTTTAATTAATTTACGGACTTGCCCAATTTTACTCCGAGACCTTAGAAACTCTAATTAGATTTTACCTAGGTGTTTAATTTTTAGTCAATTGCTTTTATTAATCAAATTAGATTTTAATTTGATTATTTAGGTACGTGATTGTATGAGGTTGGAACCAGTAGCAATTTGAGCCTAGTCGTTCGTGGGAATTTATTGGGAGTATACAAACCTCCCTCACTTGTGAATGGCTTGGATTATATTGGTTGACAATTGAGGGTTAACCGTTTTCAAATTTATTTATAAATGCTTTATTAAATTGTTTATATATGTTTTGGGATATGAATTGTCCATCCTCACACACCCAGTTTACAAATGATTTAAAGGGTGGGAATTTCAATAAATTATATATATTGAAATTATTATTGATTATTGTATGGGGAACGATACCCCTAAGAGATGAGAGATTTAACATTGTCCTCGGGGCTCCAATATGTGGGAGCGTGGATCGAGTTGAGTGCATGCGTGTTACTCAGCCGTGGACCGCCTATCGAGGGGCACGGTGAGTCGCTCCTGGTTGCGAGAGGCGCGTAGGGAAACTCGCCAGGACTTCAGATGCTGTGTTCCACCACAGCAAGGCAAACGTCAAGGGAATGGGCCAGAGAGTAAAGTAAAAATGTTTTAAAAGTATAAAGTAACCCTTGACGGTCCAGTGGATACCCCAGTGCACGGGTATACCTTATTGGGACGATTTCAGATGTCAGCCCTTATGTAAATATTATTATGGATTTGATATTTGATTTGGCTTGGGATTTACTATATTTTAGTAAATGATTTATTAAATTCATATTTGGATTATTTCATATCCCCAGCCTGAGATGATCGGTCTTTATAACCGAGTCTCTCACTGGGTACAAGTTTATGTATTCACCCCATTCACTTTTGTTCTCAGATCATCAGACTTTGGACGGCGGACGTCCTGGTGGCCAGTGATCCCAGTTCGTCTCTGTGGACACTATATTGTAGGTGCCACCTCATTTTACTTGGTATATCTTGGCTCAGAATATTATTACATCTTACATATACATTTGTGTATTTATAAATAATACTTTCCGCTGCATGGAGCATCGTAAGATGTGACATTTTATTTTGAAATATTTTTAAACTGTATTATCTATGATAATTTCGTATGTTTTCATATATTGCTCGAATATCCTTTATTTTTAAGCCTTGTGCCATCTTGGTTGCCCGCCTGACAAGGTACGCATCTCGAGGTGGTACGGCGGTTGTCGCGTGGCCAAGCCTTCGGGTCGGGGCGTGACAAATGAGCTGAATTTCATCTACTTTCTTTTACAACAAAAAAAGAAGATTCAATTTGGGCTCGAAAATATGTAGCGATAAGCAATAATAGTAAAATACTTCTCTTCAATTGCAAAGATATAGCTGGAGAAACTTATAATTCAAAAAGAAGAAAACTTAGGAAACCCAATTTTTTAAAATTCCTGTCTGATTGTCAGCTTTTTGATGAAAAACTCTCCAGAGAACCCTAGCCTCGAAAGTGAAGTTCTTCGACGGACAAAGAAAAAATACAAAAGAGGACGAATAGATTTGAGCCAAGGGGATGAAGAAATTCATACTGGCTTTGCTTCTAGTCTCATGGATACTGGTACAGTTGGTGTTGATATTGAGCCTGAAAAGGAGAAGAAGCAGTCTTATAAGGATAGTCTTACAGGAAAGCAGCAGTCTTCACAGATCTCATGGTCTGATTGGACTAGTGTTAGTGGTGATGGTGATATCATGATTGATGACTCGGTTTCTGATTCAGATGAGACATTAATTGATGATTCGAAGGTGTTTTTCTCAGTGGAGGAGAAGTGGGAGATGCGAAAACCTTGGCGTAATGCTCTGATTATCAAACTATTAGGGAAAGTTCTTGGATACAAGACTTTATCTGCTCGTGTTTCTCAACTATGGCAATTGGAGGGAAAATACAACATTGTGGATCTAGGACAGGACTATTTTTTGTTCAAGTTTGAGAAAAAAGAGGATTATAAACATGTTTTGGATAGTGGCCTTGGATTGTTAGTGGGCATTATCTCACTGTCTGACAATGGACGCCGGATTTTAAACCAAGCTCTGATTCCATTACCTCTATTATTGCCTGGATCCGTTTCCCGAAATTGCCATTGGAGTATTACTCTATACTGGCATTGAAACGGATAGCCTCTAAAGTGGGTAAAGTGGTAAGGATTGATCGTACCACTCAAAATATGTTGCGGGGAAGCTTTGCTAGAGTATGTGTTGAATTGGATTTAACAAAGCCATTATGTGCATCTGTGTTCATTGGTAAACACACGCAAAGGGTGGAGTATGAAGGCTTACAACTTATTTGTTTTCATTGTGGAAAATTTGGCCATAGGTGTGATGCATGCCCTATGCAGGTGGGTGATACTTCTTCAAGTCAAAACAGTCAATTTCAAAACACTAAGAGCCAACCCCAACACATGGCTACAGCTGATCACTTAGCTGGACATACAGAAACATAGAATGATGACTCCAACTATGGCCCTTGGATGTTCGTACAGAGAAGAGCAAGACGACTGGTGAAGGAAAAGAATCCAAAAGGAAAGTTTTCTGGTGAGAAAAGTTCTCGGCGTAATTTAGGGGGAAGATTTGCTTCTTTGGTTGATCATACGGAAGAAGATATCTTGGATGCGAGAGAGCCGATCCAGAGTTTTGCTCCTGGTGCTAAGGGGGGCGTTACTTTTGGATCTTCTCATGAATGGCGGTCAAAGAAAATGGGAATTATGCTTACTTCTAAGATTTCAAAACCTGTTGACAAAAATGCAAAATCGAAAAAACAGGAGATGAGAAAGGCCCGCTGCTAAAGGGAAAGATAAAGAGATTTAGCAAGTAGATCTTATGGGCCCCCCTCCGGGCTTCCACTTTAAGGCTGGATCATCGAAATCAGTGATTTTTTACCAATAAAGACTTAAGACTTTCACCGAGCCGCAACAAAACTTGTCTATTATAGCCCATGAGTCGAAGGTGGATTCATCCATATCAACCCCTATTGATAATAATTCAGTTTTATAATCATCACCTCATGTTTTGGGGCTGAATGCAGATACGAACCCCTTGGTTCTTCCCTAAGAGAACCCACCATCGACAGTGCCTATTGAGGTTAATCCACTACAGTCAAATCCCAAGGATGGCAATGTTGCCAACAATGCTCATGTTGTTATGGAAGACACCGAGATGGTGGAGGAAGTGGCTAGATGTTCTTCTGATCATGCAATGCAAGATTAGAGAATTAACTATCTTACTCTAGCTAAATTTTGTTATGTCTATATTATTTTGGAATGTTAGGGGGGCTGCAAGCCCGAAGTTTCGTAGAAGTGTGAAAGAGTTTATTAGGATGTACAAAGTTGATGTTTTAGTGATAGCTGAACCTAGAATCAGTGGTGATAAGGCGGATAATATTATTCGCCATCTTGGCTTTAATGCCCATGAAAAAGTTGATGCTGTTGGATTTTCTGGTGGAATCTGGGTTTTATGGAACTCGACAATTGGACAGGTTTCGGTTTTTAAAAAATAAGAACAATTTCTAGGAGTGATTATCACCTCTCCAAATGGTTTTCAATGGGGTTTATTTGCTATGTATGCAAGTCCTACAGAACCCATAAGGCACAATCTTTGGGATTTTCTTTCTGAATTTTCTGACTTTGATAATCTACCATGGCTGCTTATTGGTGACTTCAATTAGATTTTAGCTTCTGAAGAGAAATATGGGGGACTTTCGGAGCCAATGAGGAAAATTGCACCATTTCAAACGATTATACAACAGCGACAGCTAATGGAGATTGTTGCTGAGGGTTGTAAATTTACTTGGACAAATAAACAACATGATGGTGATCGTATCCGGAAGAAGTTAGATCGTGCCTTTTGTAATGTAGCCTGGAGACATTATTTTTGGGATTCTTATGCTCGAAATCTTCCACGAGCACATAGTGATCACTGTTCGGTATTGGTTACTCTCCACGTTGATGAGCCTCAAAATAGGGGAGCTCGACCTTTCCGTTTTCAAATGGCATGGCAAACACATGAATTGTTCTCTATTTTTCTGGATAGTTGCTGGCACTTGAGAGATGGTTTAAATGACAGGTTGGAAGCGACCAAAGCTGCTTTGATGAAGTGGAATACTGAGACTTTTGGTAATATATTTAGACGTAAAAGGCATCTATTAGCAAGATTGGCTGGAGTACAAAAAGCATTGTAAGTCTGGCCTAACCCTTTCTTATATAAACTGAAACAGACCCTCAGTGATGAATATAATCTTGTATTGGCACAAGAAGAGTTATTATGGTTTCAAAAATCATGCTCCAACTGGGTTCAGTTTGGAGACAGAAATACGAAGTTCTTTCATACAACTACTCTGATTCGTAGAAGCCGTAATAGAGTCCATACTCTTCGAGATGAGGATGGTAACTGGGTCTCTGATTCTGATTTGTTGAAAAAACTAGTGTTGCAATATTTGTCTCAAGTCTATGTTGCCGAACCATTAAGTGGCGATTTTATGAAAGATTGTCCAGAATCGCTGCATCCATTACCAGAACAATGTGATGCTTAATCTTGTGCAATTGCCATCAGCGGAAGAAATCCACTTAGCTATTAAGCAAATGACACCTTTTAAAGCGCCTGGCCCTGATGATTTCCAGGTTGGTTTCTATCAGGTTAATTGGAGTACTGTTGGTGATTCTGTGATTTCTTTTGTACGTGAAGCCTTTGCTCAGGGGTCCTTTGATCCATCTGTTAGTTAGGTATTGATGTGTTTAATTTCGAAGATTGATCATCCAGAGTTTGCGTCCCACTTTCAGCCAATTTCTCTTTGCAATGTCTCAGTGAAGTTGCTTTCTAAGATTATAGTCAATCGACTTCGGTCTTTTTTGAAGGACATAATTGCTCCTAATCAGAGTACCTTTATTCCTGGACGTGGTACAACTGATAATATAATCTTAGTGCAAGAGGCGTTACATTCTCTAGTAAGAAAACGAGGCAAATATGGGGGTGTTATCATGAAAATTGATCTTAAGAAGGCATATGACCGTATCAGTTGGGACTTTTTGAGGTGGGTCTTAATGGATCTTGGTTTGCCATCTACAATTATATCTGCACTCTACTCATGTCACCAGTCGAACTTTTGATCATATAAAAAATAGGATTAAGAAGAAGTTGGCGTCTTGGAAGTCTTCTCAGCTGTCTTTAGCAAGGAGGGCTACTTTAGTGCAATCTGTTACTAGTACTGTTGCCACCAATACCATGCAAAACAGCTAAATTACCAATAGCTGTTGCGAAGGAGATTGATGCTATTAATAGGAATTCTTTATGGGGATCTACAGAGGAGAGAAGGAGAGTGCACTTGGTTAAGTGGGATTCTGTGTATAGACCGAAATCTGAAGATGGATTGGGTATTCGGCAAACAGCTTCCATGAACTTAACTCTCTTGGCAAAATTAGGTTGGAAGTTGGCGTCTGGCGATTCGAACCTTTGGGCTAGAGTTTTGCGGTTTAAATATTTGAAAGGTTGTTCCTTTTTATCATCTACAGGATCAGCAACTGCCTCGTTTACATGGAGAAGCATCCTGGCTAGAAAGCAAATTGTTAAATGGGGTTGCTCTAAACTTGTAGGTAATGGGAGGACGACATCATTTTGGTTTGATAAATGGCTGACAAATAGGCCGTTCGTAGATGCATTAAATATCCCACTACCTGAGAATATGCATGCTGCAACAGTTCATGATTTTTTTGGACAACCAAGGAATTTTTCTACTGTAGTTGACATTCTGCCTACTGAGGTTCATGATCAACTTTCTCTTGTCATACCTATAGATACTCAAGAAGATACAACTATTTGGGTCGCATCTTCTAACGATGAATTTTCAGTTAAATCTGCTTATCACCTGTTGGTGGACCATGTCCCATCATCTGTGAATTGGAATCTTGTTTGGAAACAGAATCTACCATCTCGAATCAAATATTTTATGTGGTTTTTGTTTCACAACAGGGTGTTAACCCGAGAAGCATGTTTGTCTAGACGGATCTCTTCTACCTCGACTTGCCCGAGATGTGATGCCCATATTGAGTCTATTTTACACATGCTAAAAGACTGCGCTTCCTCACAGATTCTTTGGTCTTCATGGCTACAAGGTAAATGGTTGGCACATTTTAACTCTTTGAATCTGATAGATTGGCTGAGGTATAACATCTCACTTTCCACTTTCCTGGTTTCCAATAATTGCTCTTGGTCTAAGCTATTCTGCTTTATATGTTGGTATATATGGAAATGGCAAAACTTCTTTCTTTTTGAGCAAAATTTTGTGTGGCCAGTTTAGCCCTCGACTATTATTCTAGATCGTTACAGGGACTTTAAACGTTATAGCTGTATCCCGAAGACTTGCAATCTAAAGTCTGTCACCCTCGTTGCATGGAGATGCCCTCCAGTTGGAGTTGTGAAAGTAAATGTTGATGCATCTGCACGGACTAATCCTGAGGAATTAGCACTGGGTGGATTGTGTAGAGATACAGATGGGACTTGGTTATTTGGCTTTACTAGGAAGCTTGGTCAGGGACAGATAACAAAGGCAGAGGTTTTTGCTATTTATCATGGGTTGAAGATAGCATGGGAGAGGGGCTATAATAGAGTAATAGTTGAATCGGATTCGCTACTTGCTGTTAGTAGAGTAATAGTTAACTATATACTCTCTAAAATTCTTAAAAATGACAGATAATATGGAACAAAAAATTTTAAAAAAACGACAGATATTATGAAAAGGAGAGAGTATTTATTTGTCATTGATAACTAATTCTCTTAGATTAAGAAAGTAGTTAATTTTCAAAAATCAATAAAATTTTTATATGTTCTTTTAAAACTATCCTTACTTTTTCACTCCTATCTCTTTCTATATTTAATGTTTTGTCTCTCTTATTTCTCTATTTATGTTTCTATCACATATTTAAAGAAGGATAAAATAGTAATATAGTCAATAAATATTTTATTGATTTACTAAAATGACAAATAAAAAAAAACATGAATTTGTGACATGTAAATAAGAACAGAGAGAGTATGAGAATATCAAGTTGTCCTCGTATTGCCTCACGGAATATTCTGTAATTTTTGTCCAACTACTTCTTGTTCAGAATCAACCATTATCGTGTGGCTTTGTGAAAAATTCATGAGTTTTGGACTGTTGGAGCTTTTAGTAAAAATATTATTTTAATAAAATTATTATATAAATATTATTTAGAAAAGTTAAAAAAATATTTGATAAATTTAATATAGAAATATTATAAGACGTAAAAAGCTGTTTGACATTAATATTATAAAATTTTTGTAAAATGTTAAAATTAAGAAAAAAATATGCGTTAACTATCAATTGTCATATATATACGTTAATATATATTATTATTTATATGTGAATATATATTATTAATTAATATAATATAATTGATCATTTTATAAAAAATAGTTTTTGTATTATTATTTTATAATCTACAAATTATTTATAAGTTCATTTTCATTAGATTTATGTATAATTTTCAATTAATTGATTGATGTACTATATATAAATTATATATAATTTATAGATTATTATTGTACTATATTGAAATCTTGTATAAAAAAAGTAAAAAAAAAACTATTGAGAGAAATTAGACTATCAAAAACAAAAAATGAAAAAAAATAAAAAGTGAAAATAAAATTGGGCTGTTAAATAGCAGAAAAAATAAGAATATTTAAAGAATAACAAAAAATTCATTAAAAGAAAATATTTACCTGTATAAATTATAAAAATGATCTTGACAGAAGTTTCAAAATGTAAGTTCTTCTAAAAACTTAAAATTATTTCAGTATAAGTTAAAATTTAAAAAAAAAAAAAAACTGACAACCAAATATAAATGTTCAACTTCTCGTCTTCTCCCCATAGAATAAAAAAATTGTTTAATAAGATGGGCCAAACACAAAGCTCTTTGGAACAGTGAATATGAGGTAGGCGAAGGCCTATAAATACGAGTCTATGATATCAAAGTCTACCTCAAATCCTCAACATTATTTTCTAGCTATTTGTAGCTTCTAACAGGGAAACTGAGAATCCAAAAACAAAAGCCATTTACCGGCGCACGGTGCTGCTGCACTCTGCTGAGTAAACAAGTGAGTCTCAATTCTCACGTATGTTTTAGATTATAATTGATGACGGTGATCTCATTGATAGTATATATAGATATCTTTGCTGTTAAAATCATGGTTTGGTAAATGGGTTGAGATTCTCTGTCGGATAAAATAGATTTTAAGATGGATTTTTTTGCCATCTCAACGTAATATTGATTTTTTTTTCTGAAGTGACATAATGTTAGTTTTAATTTCTTGTATTATTGTAAAAATATCACTTGAGCAAATTAAGTGCATGCTAGCTAATGGAATATGTAAAAATTATTCCTCCTCATTGGTTTGGTGGCTGATAGGCAAAGCAAGGGCGCGGGATTGAGCTCCGCCTCCCGGCCCCTGCCTTAAAATAACAGTGGGGGCCCTAACTGCAAACAACTAACTTACAAAAAAAAAAAAATCTTTTCATTTTCTTCCACAAAAGTCACCTAGCGGAAGGGGAGTTAGGAAATCATTTCTAAATTTGTATTTAATTTAATTTGGTTCATATATCTATAATCTATATTTATATTTATATCTATATAAAAGTATAAATATTATAAAACTTTTGAATCGTCTGAAATATTTTTTTTTTCAACATATTTCATAAATACCATTGATGTTGTTGACTTAAATTAAAATTACTTATTTGGCTAGAACTCTTTATTTATTTTTTGCTAAATATTTTTAAATGTTTATTAAATGATTATAATAATTAACTAATTTTACTTTCATAATAAATAATTTACTCTTATATTATCTTGAAGAAAATAGTTTAATTATGATTAATTTCACATGGTTTAATTTAAAGTTTACAATATAGGTTAATTATCATCAAGTAATGTATTTTGTTTAAAATACTTTTTATTATTTTATTATTTTTTGTTATTATTAATAACGAGTTGTATCACATGCAACGCATGTAACAGAGGAGTACTGTAAAATCAAGAAAGTTTACTTAATGCTTAACTTTGATTTAAAATTTTCTACTATTATCCTGCATTGAGAAATTAAAGAGATGAATTTTTAAAAAATTTCTCCCTTCTGAAAAAAAAAACTCCCTTGAATTATTGCCTTCTTGTGTTTCTCTTTGATGCCTTCTCCGAATAATACATGAAGGAAACCTAACAATTTTTTTTTTAACAAATATGAAATTATTTGTCAAAATAATTATTTTGTTTACAAGAACAAGACAAGATGATAGTAGTGAATTTGACTTATATATTATCTAACTGAATGCTCTGTAATTATTGTCCTACCACTCACTGACTCAGTGTGTCCAGAATTAGCTACTATCGTACGTATTTGTGGAAAACTCATGACTTAGAAGCTCTGCGGGACAGGAAATATGAGGCAGGAGAAGGCCTAAAATAAGTAATACTGTATGTATTAGAGTCTTATGATTTCAAAGTGTACCTCAATAGATATATTTTCCCGCTGTTTGCAGCTTCTAACTGGGAAACTGAGAATCCAACAACAAAAACCTATTCACTGGCGCGGAGGTGAACAAACAAGCAAGTCTCAATTCTCACGTATGTTTTAGATTAAAACTGATGATGGTGATCTCATTGATAGTACTTATAGATCTTTGCTCTTAAAATGTTAGTTTTAGTAAATGGGTTGAGACTCTCATATGTTCAACTAACCGGTCGACATATATAAGATATATAGATCCAAAGATGGATATTTTTTGCCATCTAAACATATTAATTTTTTTCTTTTTGAAGAAACATAATGTTGATTTTAATATTTCTTGTATATTGTAAAAATATCACCTTAGCAAATTAAGTGCATGCTAATTGATCACTGATGGAACATAAATTATTCGTACTCTTGGTCTGATAACCGAGACGTTGAAGAAGTCATATAAAGAAGTTGATTTGAGGACCCCTCTCCTCTTCCCTCCTTGTAAAAAAAAAAAATGTTTATAAGATCAAAATTTTGGGATGGTCGAAAGGATAAAATGAATAACATTTTGCATTATGTTTATATATGTATGTTACAGGGGAATTAAGGTAATGGATGACCAGCTTTTGAGTAGAATGAAAGAAAGGCTACAGAATTCACCACCAACGTCACCCGAGGTCTGCATTTTTAGAGTACCTCAGCTTCTTCGTGAGGGAAATAAAAGTGCCTACGAACCGCAAGTAGTTGCAATTGGTCCATATCACCATGGTAAAGATCACCTGAAAGCAGTTGAAGCGCATAAGATTCACTTTCTTGAAATGCTTCTTAAAGGGAGGGAAAATATTGTCTCTGAATTGGTCGCTCTAATGAGAGAATTAGAACCAAGAGCTGGCAAATGTTATGCAGA
This sequence comes from Microcos paniculata, assembly GCA_030664755.1. Taxonomy (NCBI): domain Eukaryota; kingdom Viridiplantae; phylum Streptophyta; class Magnoliopsida; order Malvales; family Malvaceae; genus Microcos; species Microcos paniculata. Next base: position 5,372,473 of record CP131462.1, on the reverse strand, counting down.
GCCTATAAGTCTTAACACGGATGACTTTGTTGAGATGTTGCTGCTGGATGGGTGTTTTATTCTTCAGCTAATAATTAGCACGGGATGGAGCATCATACATCCTAATGATTTCATCGTTGTCATAGATCCTAATGATTTCGTCTTTAACGTGGATCATTTGTTTTCGGCCGTATGTTGGGACTTACTTTTAGTCGAAAATCAACTTCCGTTCTTTGTTCTTTGGAAGTTATCTTGTATGCTTCTGGGGGACATTGATGAAGATTCATTCAAGAAAGCAGTTTTGAACGTCTTCGAAGGTGCATTACCACGTAGCGAGCTCCCAAGAAACCCTCCGAATAAGCCCGTTAAAGAAATCAAGCATCTATTAGAGTTCATTCATCATTGCTTGCTTCCTGATGGAGACGGATTACCAGAGCCATGCGATGATTGGGGTTTCATATCTTGTTCCACGGCTTTACAAGACTCCGGAATCAATTTCGAAGTGGACCAAGGAACTAGCTTGTTTAATATAAGATTTGACAGTGGGACTCTGAAAATCCCTCGCATCGATGTAGAAGACAATGTGGAACGTTTCCTACGAAATCTTGTTGCCTTTGAACAGCTCTACCTGGGCGATTGTCCACATCTTGTCACTGATTTTATAATTGTTATAGACTACCTCATCGAGTCTGCAAAAGACGTCGAAGTACTTTGTCAACACAAAATCATAGTGAACATGTTGGGGGACAACGAAGCAGTAGCCACCATGTTTAATAAACTCGGTGTTCACGTCATGTTCAGTAGTAAGCGTTTCCTCTACTCTAAATTATTCAAAGACATCAACAAGTATTGCGATGGGGTCAGGAATCAATGTTGGAACAAATGGATTGCGTACTTCAAGCGTAATTATTTTAACAGTCCATGGGCGCCACTCGTATCCGTTTCAGCTGCCGCTCTACTCCTCCTACTTACTGTGCTTCAAACTATATTTACGATTCTCTCCTACACTAAATAAATAAATGCCTACCTTTCTAGCTTCATATGTGTAATTAGTATCTTGTTTGTCTTAATAATGGACTCGTACGTCCTAATTGCTTCCCGATTTAGATTATCGGGCATGAAAATAATCTTGTTTTACTATGTACCTTGGTTGGTAGTTCGTTTATCAGTCTATTTTGAAATTTCTTTTATAGAAATGTTGACTCGTTTAATCTACATGTATAATATATACTATGAATCAATAAAGAGAGAGATCATTTGAACTTGAGACGATTATCTAGATGTATGAATTTTTATATCCATTTTGTAGTAGTATTTATTTTTACTAAAAAAATTATAATATAGTAACCAATATCAATATTATTGGGCCTAGCTTATTAAAACTGGGCTTGTTTCTATTTATACTTTCTTTGGGCTAATCTGTTTCTAAATTGGGAATGGAAGAAAATTTTTAATTCCATTTTTGCTTTGCGTGGCACAAACCTAAATCATCCGACTTTGTTTCTGGGCCGAATAACACGTGAAGGGACCCAACATTTTTTTTCCTTTTATGAAATTCTTTGTCAAAACAATTTCCAAGAACAAGATGATAGTAGTCAAGTTGATTTATACTCGTTCTGTCTTAAAATATTTATTATTTTTAAAATTTTTTTTTATTTTAAAATATTTATCACTTTTACAAAATCAATATAATATTATTATAGTTTTTAAAAATTACCTATCATTAAATACATATTTTCTCTATTTTATTCTTTTGATTATAAGTGTGAAAAAAACTAAATAATGGATAATATAGGAAATTAAATGAAAAATGCATAAAATTTAACAAAAGAACCTACTTTTCTTGGTCTTGTGAAATCCTTAAACATAACAATTATTTTGAGATAAAAAGAATATATAGCAAAAGAGGGTGTATCGCTAAGTCGTCAAACACATTTGGTGCAGGGATAACAATGGTAAATGGCAAAAGCTTTTAATTGGAAAAACAAGAGTTCCTTGGTGTCACCAACCATCGTCTGACCCACGGGGTGGGGGAAGAGATGGCTACGGGGGTCTTTTACCCCTTAATTAGTGGTTTCGGTTTCGAGTCTTCGGAATAACAGACCACCCCACGGGGAGCATCCTACCTTTTTCCGTCAGCAGGTGCGAATAGTAATAGTTATCGACAGTAAAACGGAGGTGGAGACATGTGGCTAGACAAAAAAAAAACAAACCACTGTCTGATGATACTATTAAAATTTAAAAGGCTCTAAAGGAGGAGACCCAGAGCGTGAATTTCTTCAAAGCAGGACATCCACTCGCAAGGGAGACAAGGAAAATGGCATCGGCAGCGGTGAAAGCAATAATATCTTTTCCGTGGCCTTAACTAATTGTTTTTCCACCTTTTAGTTTTCGTTTTATTTCCTTCTAGGATCGGCCTTTATTGGGCGTGTTTTTTTTGTCCCTAACCTTTACTTTGAATGAAATTGCCTTTTTACCAAAAATAAAACAAAAAAGAGTGGCAGGGTGTTTTAGCTTACAGTTTTGTTATCGAGTGTATCTATACATCTTGTAAAATTGGTTGACTTTCTATTTAAGGAAAGTATTTTTCATTAAATGTAATAACATTTTTTAAATTCAAGTTATATCAAATTTATTATATTTGGCACTTTAAATGGTGCATTAGCATTTCCCTTCACCTTATTGGATATTCTGTAATTACTGTTCAACTACTTAACACTACCATTTAAAGCTCTCTATATTTCGTGTTACTTGCTCTAGAGTCTAGCTATATGGTATGGAACTTAAGGTGATGTTGGTCGTTTCATGCGTGATTCGCATGAAAATTAACTAGAACGGAGATATATGCATGTACAGTTAATTTATATAATTTTCATCTAAAGGATTTAAAAAAGATTATAAGAAAATAGTTAATTAAGAATGGTTATTGGTAATTAGCTATAAATTATTTTTAGTAGATTAATTTTTTTTAGAGCCATATCCCCCCGGCCCCTTTTTGGTTTTTTCCTCATCCTCCTTGACTTCTACTTCTATAGTCGGAGAGAGGAGGAGAAAAGGAAGAGGGCCTGATTTTATTTTTCTTTTTATTTATTTTTTATTAAAATAAATCTTAAATCTTTGATTTGGGTAAGTGAGTCTTATTTTTTTTTTGGATGAAATGTTTTGAATTTCATTCCAATAAGCAGTGAAAGCTGCTACAGATACAAATGTTCAAAAAGCTCAATGTGAGCAACAAGAAACAATAGAAGTTTCTGACTTACACAGTGTAACTTACACTTGGAAAAAAAGGTAAAAAATAACAAGTCAAACGCATTCTATACTAAGTCTCCAATTTCCAACTAGCAGTGAGTTGATGTCATCCCCTTCAATATTATTAAGCCAATACAGTCTTAATCTCACAACTTCAGCAATTAGCTCAAAAATGACAGAAGATTCTTTTTCTGGAGCTCCAGACAATCTATTGTTTCTCTCCTTTCAAATGAAATAACAGAGAGCACTCCATGCTATTTTCAAAACAGAGGAAATAAGAGCTTTTCCTTTGCACTTGGTTGAGATCCAATTAAAAACAATTTGCCAGTCTCCAATCGGCCTGGATAGAGCATAGGCAATAAATAATCTCTTCCAAACATCTTGAGTGAATCTGCAAGAACCCAACAAACGATCTCTTGTCTCTGTATGAGAATCACAAAGTAAGCAAGAATCTGATTCAATCTCCATCCCCCATCTTGCAAGTCTGCTTCTAGTGGGAAGTCTGTCTTGAATCACCATCCATGTCACTAAAGCATGCTTCGAGATGTGGAATTTAAACCATAAGAGTCTATGCCATGAAACTTTTGCTTCCCTGTACCTCAGTTCATCATAAACAAATCCCACTTTGTACTTGGAGCTAAGCATTCTCCATGATCCATCTGACTGTACAAATTGACATGACAATAAAATAGAATTGAATTTGTCAATTTTTTGAGTTAGTTAGTTTGGTTTTTTTGTTTGTTTTGTTTAAATAATCAATAAGATGACTCAGGTCATGAAGTAAAATTCAAATCTACAAGCGAATGAGGAAAACTTTTTTCAATTTATTGTAATTTTTAATATTACTGACTTTATGGATATAATTTCATTTGAGTAAATGAAAGTTATATTAAAAAAAGATTATTATTTCATACACTATTAATAGAGTTTTTAGACTTCATAAGTAGTGTTGAAAGATTGACACATACCCTCACAACTTTTTTAACTAATTAATTAATTTTCAAAAATATACCCTACATGACACATGTCAACCCTCTAACCCCATTTGTGGAGCCTAAAAACTCCATTATCAGTGGATGTGATAATTTTCCTTTAAAAAAATAAATTTACTTGGAGGTTTAAATATATTCGTAAAGATAAGTAGATAACTCGTATCTTCTTGTGTTTCTCATTGGTGGCTCCGGAATATATTATTAGGCCTAGTTTATCGTTTGGGCTTTCTCAGTTAACTTTCTTGGGCTGCGTCTGCTTTTACTAATGTGGACCACGGCCACGGGAAATTAAAATTGGGTTTGTAATTAAACAAATAATCATGACTACTAGGAAAAAACAGAAAATTCATAGAATTATTAGACATCAGGCCTTCACATGATCAATTTTTACTTGTCACTGTGGCTGTCACCTTTCAATCTAAGAAATCTTGAAGGCTATTAGAGAAAAGGCCGATTGGAGTTTCATTTGTTGTGCCACAAAGCTCCAAGAGATCAGAATCAAATTCAAAACAATAAGACGAAAATATAATCAAATTCTGATTGGAATGTACCAATCGTTTTATTTATTTAACAAAAGATATTCCTAAGCCTATCAAATAGAATTTAATCTATTTCGGATCGGGACCTAAAAGGTAGAGTGCTACTGCGAGGCAATTTTTATGGTTATATATGTATATATAAAACATTTTATTGCATTTAAAAAAGCTTAGGTGATTTCCCTCAAAAAAAAAAAGGCTTAGGTGATGATTAATGTAACGAAGTCACGTGAACTTCTCAATGTCATGTGCGCATGGGATTTCTAATCTATATGAATTCTGCAATTGAATACCTACTAATGGGCTATGGAAAGAGTCAAAGAAATGAAAAAGGCATTGCATAATTTCCATCACTAATTACATTATTTTATTTTATACTAGTTTGGAAGGAAAAATCCGGTGTCCTCCGGCTAGGTTTCACATAATCATAACGCGGTAAGCCGTCAGTCAACTTTCGTCAATCACTATCTTTTCTTGCTACTTTCCCACTACTTTATAGTTTTCTCAGTTAATTATTTCAATTATTGTCTGTAGTGTACTGTTTCTTACCACATTATCTCTGTTCTACCAGGAAACTTCAGAGGACGCAAAAGCTGGATGTCTCTGACTCTGCTTCGTTTTGCAGAACAGCTTCCTCCAGAAAATCCAAGTAACCCCATTCTCAGTGCCCTGGAACAGAAATAGAATGTTTGTAATCTGATTCCTTATTATTACTGCATTCAGCATCTGGGGGGAGAACAGGGGAGCCATGTTCATACTATTTTTCAACTAGTCCCAATATATGTATGTTTTGCTTGAATTCGTATTTCTGTTACACATGCTTCTGTGACATGAATTAATTTTTAGCATCTCTGATCTGTGACACAGTTTTCTGCAATTAATTTACAGGAGAAAGCGATGGCTGCAGAAATAGATGATCCGGTGCTGTTCGGATAGGCAAAAGGCTGCAGGATATTTCCCCAATGTCATCTGACTGTTGCATTTTCAAAGTCCCAAATTATCTTCGGAAGGTAAATGAAAAGGCTTATGAACCTGAGGTAGTTGCAATCGGTCCTTACCACCATGGTAAAGATCATTTAAAACCAATGGAGGAACATAAACCTCGGTTTCTGCAATTGCTTTTTCAAGAAAGAAGGGAGGCTGATGTCATCAAATATGTTAAGGTAATCAGAGCATTAGAAGGAAGAGCTCTAAGATGCTATGCGGAACCTGTAAGTCTGAACACAGATGATTTTGTGGAAATGATGCTTCTTGACGGTTGCCTTATTATTCAGCTAATCCGTAAGTTTGCTATGAAAACATTGACGGATGATCCTGTTTTTAAGATAGGTGGTTTCCATGGTATCTTATGTCGTGATATGTTATTGGTCGAAAACCAACTTCCGCTCTTTGTTGTTTGGGAGTTGTTTTGTATGATTGAGAATCCTAATCAAGACATATTCATATATATTGTCAAAGATTTCTTCACCATTATATTACCTGGTAGAGGGTGTATTAGAGATAACTTAAAATCCATCACTGATATTAAGCATCTCCTAGGCCTGATAAATGATTGTTGGCATCCTTCTGCTTCTGAAATGGAGGTCTACAAGAAGAAGACCAAAAAGATCGAGTGGAGCTTCATGCATTGTGCCACGGAGCTCCAGGACGCTGGCATCCGGTTCAAGAAGGCTGAAGGAAACAGCATTTTTGATATAAAGTTCAAAGATGGAACAATGAAGATCCCGACCTTAGAAATTGACGACCATACAGAATGCTTACTTTGGAATCTGATTGCCCTTGAGCAGTTTTTTCCAGGGAGAAGTTTAAATCATGTCACTGATTATATGAACTTTATGGACTGCCTCATCAACTCTACAAAAGATGTGGAATTACTCCGTCAATGCGGCATTATTAATAACTGGTTAGGTAACGATGAAGTGATTGCAACCATGTTCAATACCCTTGGTGACTCTGTTAGCATCTTCCGCTACTCCTTTTACTCTGAAGTTTTCAACAATGTGAACATTTATTGCAGTAGCCGCTGGAACAAGTGGATTGCAAGCTTGAAGCATAACTATTTTAACAGTCCCTGGGCACTTGTTTCCATTCTTGCTGCCGTTGTGCTCCTTCAACTTACACTGGTGCAGACTGTATTCAGTTCTCTCTTATGCCCAGTAACTGCCAACTCATACTGTTTTCCCTTAATAATTGATTGGCCCCTAAATCAGACCAGAAACTTGGAAGCTTCAAGGGACAAGGTTCCTATGGCTAGCTACAGAAATGAGAAATCTGGCTTCAACACTTGATTCTTAGGCACTCTTTCAATTCTGTTTTCCTTCCAAGACTTGCCTTGGAGGATTCTTAGGCAGTGCAATTTGTTTTCACAAACTGGACAGGAAAGAATAATTGCACGATTATAACTGAGGCATCTAGAAGCAGCAATTCTTTTTCATCAATCATCATCTTGTAGAAGACATCAAAGCTAGACTTAATTTCTAATCAATTGAGATTGATAAGATAAATTTAAAGCTATATGGTTGGAGGTTATAGTTCATTAAGCTTCGTTTTTGGCTTCTGCTGATTCTTTTAGTAGTGTTCTTGCTGGTAAGGCTTATAATTACTAGTTTCTTATTATAACCCAAGATAATGAGTATTGCATTTAATTTAAAAAATCCACCAAGATCTTCCTCAAAAAGAAAAAAAAAATCCACCAAGATAATTCGTAAGTACCAAACAAAAAATTCACATAAAATTGAAAAGCTGAAATCTACCTCCCTACTCCCTACTAGGTACTAACCACTTACCTTGTGCCTAGTCAACAAATTACACTCAGGCTGCTCCACAATTTTCCTAGAAAGGCAAATTCACGTCTACCATATAAAGTGGGACTAAAATGTCTTTAAATAGCACAAATCAATTGCACTCCCTTCCTCTAATATGCTTTAACTTTCATATAGGATGGTATGGGTCGATTCATGTTTGTGCTAAAAATATATAACAATAAAATGGGTTTTGCTAGTGGGTTTCAGTGCTGATTAAAGTCCTTGGTTTACCTATAGTCTGTCTCATTGGTCGCTCCGGAGTCCGGAATATATTATTCGGCTTACTTTATCAATTGGGCTTTCTCAGCTAACTTTATTGGGCTACTTCTGTACTTTAATTCCGTACTCGAAAATCTATCAGTGGTGACGTGTGTGCGTTTAAAGCCCTTCACAATTTATTAATTCAAATGATTTGATACTTGTTTCTCTTAAGTAGGTCTCGAATTCATATTTTGTGAATGAAAAAAACTATTTTTATGAGAACTCTACTTCTATAATAGACCAAACTAACTCGAAAGAGATTAGATTTGAACCAAAGGTTTAAAGATACCCTTGATCACACACAAGAGAAAAAAAAAAACATTTAACATAGCCATCAGCCAAGCTGCTTCAAGTTGGAGTACGATACGCATGGCAATTTGCTTTTGGAAAGGAAAGCTCCATTCAAATTGGTAAAATCATCAACCAAAATGCCTAAGAGAATAGTTTATCACAATGCATACATCGTCTAACGGTTTCTTCAAAACCAACGGAAATACTAGAAAATGGATATATTTGAGTTCTCATCAACACGGCATAAAAACCATATGCATTAACAATCCACTATCAATCATAACCAGTTCCAGACTCGTTCCATCTCCCATTCATTTTTTGGACCCTCTTAACCCAACAATGAGGGTGCCATATACATGGAAATTCCAATGTCTAAACTCTCCAAAGTTCCGAAACAGACAATTAAATAAACATCAAGTACATCAAAGATTAACAGAATGTGGCATAACCTAGCTCTAAAACAATCCTATGCCAATGACAATATGCCAATGTGTGGTTCGTCGAGAAGCCAACAAGTATTGCGCTTCTACCTATACGAATCTGGACGCTTTGGCTTGCTTTGAACAACGGCCTCAATCTTCTCCATCACAGCAGGAGTCAGCAATGGGATTACATCAAGTGCTTTCAGGTTCTCTTGAATCTGAATAGGGCAAAAAAGTTACCCTTTAGTTGCATTTAACAACTTTAATATTGGAACCTCAAACAAATAGCTCAGCCAACTCCAACAGGCCTGCCCTTAGGTTACCTATCCATGAATTAAATGTAGCAAGAAATCCAAACATGATTGACAAAAACAGAACAACCACTGTCACCTAAACTAGGGCACAGATGAACAATCAATGCCTAAAAAACATATTTGTTCATAAATTTGGTACCAAAGAAGAAGGAAAGAAAAGGAGTAACATGCTGAAACATTATATTGAGGCTCCTTGTAACAATAGAAGATAGTGTCTCCATCAACTTATAAGTTTAGACCTGCATTTTTCCAAACAATTTATTTGCCTGGTGGCAAAAGATGGCATATAGGTGAGGCTGTGAAACTGACATATTCTTAAAAGATGGCATAAAAGATATTTCCATAAACCTAAAATAATGCATCCCTAGATAGAATATAGGTTGCAATCCATCACCTGCTGTCAAGTATGCAAACTAGCATCATCCCCGATTAATCTATCATTTTTCCGTTTCGAAAATGTATATTTTAATTTCTTTAGCAACGACATTCACCCATTTCGAAAATGTATATTTTAATTTCTTTAGCAACGACATTCACTCGTTTCCAAAAATTTATCGAAACAATATTTTGTAGTTGCTAAAGAAATTAATTTTTTTGCAACTACATTCATGTCATTGCGAATAACTATTTTAGCAACGATATAAATTGGTTATTATATCACTTACGTATTAGTATTTTCTTGTTGCAAAAACTTTTACGTAACGACAATTTTTTTTGTTACGAATCATATTTAAAAACGATTAAATGTAGTTGCGAAAGCACTTACGTAGCAAAATAAAATTGGTTACAAAATATTTTTGGCCGCAGTATTTAATTGGTTGCATAATAATTTTTGCAACGACATATTATTGGTTGTGAATGCTTGTAAAATTTTTTTGCAACAATATTCATTTGGTTACGTAATAATATTTCCAACGACAAATTGTTGGTTGCGATTTGTTATTAAATTTTTTACAATGACATTTAATTGGTCGTAAATCATATTTAACAGCGATTAAATACCGTTGGCAAAGCATTTACATAACAATAGAATTTTGGTTGCAAATTTTCTAATGACTTGAAGTAATGATAAAATGTCGTTGCCTAAAGTTTTAGGCAATAATATTCTTTAGGATAAATTAATTTAATGCAACAACATTACGTAGTTGGGAAATTTAATTATTAACGACGTTTTGAGATTAGCAACAACTATTATTATTTTAAAAATAAAAATTTAAAATTATTTTAAATTTTCATAATGAAATTTTTCTCAATAACAATCTTGACACAAAAATAAATGTTCGAAAACCAAATATTTTATTCAATATGCACTAGCATTCTGTACACTGGCAGCACCGTTGGCATCTGAAGTATCCTTTGGTTTATCTTCAGAGCTTTCGATTTCGTTTTCCACTTTTGCCTCAAGGGAAGCACCATTCTTTTCACTTTGATCGGGTTTCCCAACTGTCTCCATTTTTGTAACTTTTTTTCGAACAAAAGTTTTAACTACAGCACGATCAACAAAAGGCTCTTCCGGCTGACCTGCAGTCTCTGATTTAGCATTATGCTATCCAACATCTTCATCAACCTTGTCACTTTACTTGCTAGCAGTATTTCACAGACTTCACAGTGCCTACCTTAGCACCAGCAGCTTCTCCCTGTTCCTGCTTGTCAGGACCTCCCTCTACCACTGTTTCATCGCCATCTTTTACCTCAACTTTATTTTCACTCCCACTACCCTTTCCTTGGGCTGTATCTCCTTCAATACAGTTTGTATTTTTCTCTTTCTTGTTAGCAACTACTCCATGTCTGGATGAGGCAGGCTGACTCTTTTTTTCTGACTTGCCTCTTTCAGTGTGTTTTGAAGAGTCCTTTTCCTTGTCTAGAAAACATAAACCAAAAATTAAAGAAAAATGCAAGTTATTACTCCAATTGAAAATTGATTATGACTGTACAATAATGAACGACCAAATGGAATAACAAATTGACCATAAGGAAATCCAATAGAAAGGCAGATTAGAAAAATAAAATAATACCTTTCTTTTCAAAGAAAGCTCTCGCTCTCTCTCAGAAACAACTTTGCAATCAGCTAGCCATTGGGTTTGCCATGTATCACATGAAGGAAGGCATCCTGATAAATCTGGAACAAACAACACAGTGACCTCTTTATGGCTAAACAGTCCATCCTTGCCAACTCGATCATAATGTATCTGCAAATAACTAATGAAAGGTCTGAAACTAGCTTCTTGACGTCAAGAAACATGTTCAAGATAACAAAACAAAAACTGTGGAAAGTACGAGAAGAAAAATCAATAAACTCTTAAGCTCATTGATAAAGAAGGATGTGATTGATGTCTCCATAAACAGAGTTCTCATCAAAACCATTAAACTAGACCCCACTCTTATGTAAAACATTAGTTTGGTGAATAGTTCCTGCCATTGACTTCAATTTATATTGTCTTATTGTTTTGCTAGCTGTGGGTCATATTATAGTATAGTATTAAAAAAAGTAATTTATTATAGTTAGGAAGTTCAATACGCAACCAAATTGTTCTGCTAAATTGGGAACCCCCTCCTAGCATGTGGTACAAACTAAACACTGATGGTTCAGCTCTGGGTAATCCAGGAATGGCTGGTACAGGGGGATCATTCGTGATAATCAGGGAAAGTTGGTAGCGGCCTACAGTCATAATCCTGGCTTTACTACTAACCTCACTGCTGAAATTTGGGCAATAAGGGATGGCTTACATCTAACCCTCTCCCTTAATCTTCACAATAAGATCATAGTGGAAAGTGACTCCCAAGTGGCTATCCACTTAATTGAGTCATGTTTTTTGGAATCACATGCTCATAGTGCTCTTCTTGATGATTGCAGATGGCTCGTGAAGTCTCTGGGAGTTCAAGCTCTAATCCATATTCCAAGGGAGAAGAACAATTGTGCGGATCTTCTGGCAAAGAGAACCCATCTACAGACTGAGAGCTACTGCACTTATAATACTCCCCCAGCGTGGCTTTCGTCAATGCTGTTAGCTGATGCTTATGGTGTCGCTTATCATAGGAAAATCTCTAATAATTCTAGTTTAGCTAGCAGAACTCTTATGGAACTTCATTATAATGGTCATAGTGATCATACTGTGTATGTCAATTCTAGCAGGATCCCTGGTTCTGACTCCTGTACTCTGTCAGACCATGAAACTACATCTGTAGGGGCTGAGCCCCAGCTTTTTACGTGCTAACTTCTTATGAAGTCCGTTTTCACCAAAAAAAAAAGTAATTTATGTGTTGCCAAAGTCATAGTTAGTGGTGGATCCCACCATGTGCACTTTGTGAATATATGATAGGCTCTATATCAATGCTATCTACCGATGGAAAAAATGAGTATTCATTTCTGCTTTCCCTTCCTTTCATTTCAGACTTCATTCCCTTTATTTCTGCTTTTGCCTTCGAGGGAATTCCTTTCACTTTAGACTTGAGAATGGATCCATTTCTCTGGTCCTTACTTTCTCCCAACAAATTATTTTATTTTCCAGTTTACTTTTTTTTAAGTACTCTTAACGCTCCCTCTTGCACAATGCTTCATCCAATCCAAATGTCAGCTTTTTTATATTCTTCTTTGAGGTCAAGTGGCTGTTTTCTTTCTCTAGTAAGTTTATATTCTCTTTAGTTTGTCACTTGATATTCACCAATTATCCTTTCAAAAAAAATATATTTTTTCCTAAAAAATAGAATGCCAAGTGTTTCGGCAAATTATTGAAAACAAGAAAGGCGCCAAAATGAAAGCTTATTCCCTCCATATTGAATTTCATTTATGCCAATTTCATTTGATTGCATATATATTAATCAATTTTCTGATTTTATTTGATAGTCTTTTCAAATCATAAACCAATTTATCTTTATAATTTGGGTATAAACGGATCTGCACGTATTGTGGGAGAAAGAAAAAACAATCACAAAAATGTCTTCCAGGAATCGTGCAGAAAAGGAAGACATTGGGAGGAAGGATCGTTTCGAAAAGGAATACACTGGGAGGTATGATCTTCACTGAGAAATTGGGAGCTGCTTTGAGAAATTTTGCAAGCAAACCTTTTTTGCTAATTTCATGAGGTTTAATCAATTTTGAAATTCATTTAGACATGTATTAATCTGTTGTTGGTTTCAGAATTATGCAGTAAAATGATTTTAGCATCTAGCTATCTCTTCCAATTGTATTTAGATCAAACAAATCTCTTTTGGATATATCATCATCATCATTATCTTCTCTGAGTCTTGTTTCGTTGGTGCTGCTTGTTCTTGTGAGGCTTTTGGTTTTGCTGTGCTGGTATTTTTGGTACTGAATTTATGGATCAAGACTCATGCTGGGTGGTTCTGCTTTCTTTATTTTTTTCCTTTTGCTGCGATTTTGCTTTGCTAGTAGTTGGTTGTAGTGCTCTACTTATGGCCGTGGCCATTTTTTGCTGATTAATAAAATCATTTCCTTGCCTTTCAAAAAAAGAAAAAAACTTATATCATCATAAGTTATTTAATGTATCGGACAGAAGTAGTTTTTCTAGATCAATTAAGCAATTCTAAGGCAAAACTTGTTAAGATAACTGTTTTTAAAGTGATTTTTTAATTGTTGTTAATAGTATTTTGTAAATTGTTTTGATAGGATGGCAGGACATGGTAAGGGAAAAGGTCTGATTACTAAGGGTAATGGTGCAAAAACAGGGCCTGTATCAAAGGGATTTCAAGGTCATTCTTTAAGGACATCTTCTCGAAATGATGCATTAGAGGGATTAGTAACATTGTCTAGAGCTAATGTGCTTCCGAGACAATTGGGGAGATCCATGAATGATCTAGATTTAGATTCAGACTATGATGATGACGAGATAGAACGTGGTAGAAGGAAAGTCATGATTTCTAAGGATAATAGTGAAAAAACAGGACCTGCATCAAAAGGATTTCAAGGTCGTTCTTCGTACACATCTTCTCGAAATGATGTATTAGAAGAATTAGAGGCTTTGTCTAGTGCTAACTTGCATCTGAGACAATTGGGGAGATCCACGAATGATCTAGATTTAGATCAAGATTATGACGATGATCAGACAGAACCACCAGATGATTATGAATCAGAGAATAATGGAGATGAAATTGGAGATCATATTATTGCTAGTCGTTCAAGTAAAATTGGTCTATATGATTTTCATTTTTTTAATCATAAATATGATAATTTCTTACATACTCTATGTTTATGAAATAGGAAACAAGAAAGGTCGTGGGAGATAATTTCTTACATACTCTATGTTGATGGTGGATGCAAAAAGTCAAGGTGGGATATTGAAGTTGACCATCGACATCCCTGTTGGTACGAAACGTGCTGTTGGCCCAAATGCCAGAAACTTTGTTAATTACTGTGGCTACATTGTGAGGACAAAGGCTCCAATAGATAAGATTAGTTGGGAGCAGGTACATAAAGAAGCTGGTGAGCAAATGTGGAATCTGGTAAAGGTAAATAAAAACACATGTACTACTTTTTTTTTATTAATTTAAGTAATGAATATTTTAAGAGTTAGTTAATGTGCAGGAAAGGTTTGATTATCCTGAAAGTGAGGACAGATTCCAATCTTTATGTGAAGAAACCATGCAATGTCTATACAAAGGATGGAAGAATAGGCTGTATGCGCATTACAAAGCTTTTTCAACTGATGATGAGCGCAAGAAAAACCCACCTAATGATGTGGATAAAGAGAAATGGGAGCATTGCATTGCATATTATGGGTCTGAGAAATTTCAGGTATTTTCCAATTTAAATATCTTGTAAAAATATTGGTTTTATTATTCTAATTAATATTTTATTTGCTTAGTAGAAAATTAGTGAAAGAAATTGAAGAAATGCGAAAAAAAGGAAACAAAAGCACATCACGTGTAATGCCTAGTCCTACATTAATTTGCATTGGAGCCATATGCTAATAAATTTACCATTTTACCCTTGTATAGGTTTTAATTGCCAAAATGGGAAAATTATTCCCAATAGCTTAATGATTTAAATACCTTGATAAATTCACTTTATTTCTATAAAATTTTGCCAATTGGTTTTAGTTTTAAAATCCTTTTATTTTATCCCAATTTACATAATTTCTTTTTAGGACACAAAGGGAATTTTTAAAATTTAACGAAGGCATTTTTGTCGTTTGACATAAATCCTTGTCTAGAAGTTTCAAGACAAATTTTTAAGTTTTCTTCCTTTCTTTTCCCATTGCATGGCCGAACACCACCTTGCAATTTTCCCCCACCATTTTTCTTGCTTCCAAGCTCCAAAATCTTCTCATCTAAACACTCTCTCTCCAAAATCTCACCATAATTTTCAAGGAAATTCACTATTTTACCCTCCAAACAACATCTTCATTAAGAAAATTTCAAGGAAAGCTTTAAGGAATTTCATCAAACGTACAAGTCTCTAACTTCCATAAGAGCTTAAGGTGTGTCTTTATTTCTTTTCACCTTTCTTCAATTCTTTTATAATTTTCATGCAAGAAAATGATGAACACTAGTTCCATGCATGGAGATTTTGCATTTTCTTCAATTCAACATTAGTTTATGGCTCCAGAATCCCCCATGACATGCACGCCTCATAAGACTAAGGTACAAATAGAGAATAGAAAGATTTAAGTGACTTCCTAGAAGTAGGAAAAACTTAGTTGTGTGGAGAAAAACTAAATTCAACGATTAAATGGCCAAAGTCCCATGAAATTAACCTTATGCCACCCTAGAAGAACCCCTATATTTCTGGTCATAGCCATGGAATTTTATTCCATAAATGGTAGTTTGACAACATTAGAAAACGATATGAATTAAGAAATGGTTGGGAAGAAGCTTAGGAGTAGTAGTTGTAGAATAAACCTACATTATGGCCTAACAGTGGCCACCCTGAGCAAGTACCACCTAGGGGATTCGTTAGATGCCATTCAAGGGTGGAACAAATCATAAATGGGTACAAAAATAGATGTAGGGGGTTAACATCCTTAAACGAATACCATATCCAGTTATAACCCCTTAAAGTGTGAAGAAACGGTGCACTTTTCCCTCCAAAACACAACGTAGGTGTTAAAATGCAACCATTTTTAGTATACAGCATCCCTACGACATGCTTAAACTATAGGAATTGGAATCACAGAATTCCCCCATCTCTAACTTATTCAGGCCGAAATTCACCTATCCTAGGGGTAAAATCGTCCAACTTTTTCGTTATAAGGAGTTAGCCCGAACGGAAAGTATGCACAGGTGCTGTTTGACGAAACAAACTTGCTCACACCTTGAGAATGCTTATAGGACCACTAGAACTTGATTTGGACCCTTAGGTTCCAAGTTGGCACATTTAGTCCATAAACTAGTCAACTTTGGCAAAATAGTTCAAATAGCATTCTATGGTGCTTTAATCCATTGTTTAACCAATTATATAGGTGGTGAACCCTCTCCTAAGGATCAAGAAAAAGAGGATTAGTGGGAGTGCACACCCTCCCTAAACTTGTGAGTGAGACTTGATAGACTAAAAATGTGTTTTCTTGGTTTTCTTGCATTTTCAACCTTGTTTTGAATTCTTACGTGCAAATGAAATGTTTTCTTGAATAAATGACAATGTACATTTATAGAATGATTGTTTTATCAATTATGAATGTTGGTGGATCATTAGAAGTCACTGCAGTGGCGGCTCTCACTGTCCGAGCTTGTGGAGTCAGTATGAGTAGGCTTATCACTCCCACAAGGGGTGGATGGTACAGGGGATTAATGTGCGCACTATAATTGTGAAATGCGACCCCTGTGGGAGTACTATGGACATAGCTACATACCACCCGTAGTGAAGGTTCACGCCAAGGTCGAGAAATGGGCTTTTTCCTACAAAATGACAAAGAAAAATCATCTTGGCGGGTTCGAATCCCATCTTGACGAGTGGGATTTGAGTAATGCGATTTGGCAAGCCCCTTTAGAATCCATATGACCTGTTTTCCTTCTATAGAAAATTTCCCTAATTTGGTAGTCAAAGCTGTCTCAACACCCAGTGGGCTGTCGACGGTTAAGGGTTTGTACGTCGACAGATGGGTGAACAACCTTATTGTACTCGAAATCAGAAACTTCTATCCGTCGACAGTTAAAGGGTTGTACGTCGACGTCTCTGCTCATTTCCTCAGTTCAAGTGCTAGCCCGAGGTACCCGTCGACGTACACATATTTACACGTCGACGGATGAGTGAATAACCTTATTGCACTCGAAGTCAGAAATTTCCATCCGTCGACGGTCAGGCTGGGAGACGTCGACGTCTAAAACTAGGAGCACTCTGGAAATTTTAACCGTGGACGGATGGTTTGGATTTCAAAAATAGTAGTCATTGAATAGCTTATCCGTCGACGGCCAAGGGTCTGCACGTCGACGGGTATGCGTGTGATTTCCGTTCCTACTTTAACTTGTATATCCATCGATTTTCTTTGAAATTTATGAATAGATTTTTCATAGTCTTGTCTCACTCACTGAGCATTAAATTATATGCTCACTCTAGTTTTCTGTTCAAACCATTTTCAGGCTGGTAGATTGTAGATAGGAGGTAGACAATCGACGAGGAGCAAACCCAACCGGAGCTGACATTCTCTTTGAGTATGTAAATGAACTTTTGTATACTATCATTGGGGATCCACCTGCTTTGTTTTCCTCAAGCTTCCTTTTTGGGTGTTTGTAAATTTTATGGAATGTTTCCCATATATATACGATAAGGTGAAAAGTCTTGAACGAGTAAAATTATTAGTATTTTAACAAATTATGAAATTTCTATTTTTATGTAAAGGACCAATTTCTAATGTAAATAAAGTTGTATTTCATGTATTTATCAATTGTATTTTATGTTCATTGGCTCGAGTATCATAAGTCTTGCGTGTTCTATGTTTTGGGCGAAGCGCGCCGTCCAAGATCTATAACACGCGGCGATTGGCACATTTCGACCCCTTTGGATTGGGATGTGACACCACGGGCAATGTTTCATTTACAGAATTTGATTTGACAATGGTAAGTATATTATTTGATAAATTATGGTCTTTTAATTTTTAGGAGAAGATGAATTTAGATAATTGCATGTAAAGATAATTTACTACTGTGACTTAGCCAACATGCTGGTTTTGATATCATGATTGTCAATCAACATATATTCGTGTTGGTGTTTAGTTGGTTTTATCAACTAAGGCTGCTTCTATATGCATTAAGTGGATTGGAGGTGCTAATAAACTGATATTAAGGCTTCACTAGGGATGGAGGGAGCCACCTACTTTTGTTTTGCCTGTTAATTTGTAGTCACTTGTTTAGGTACCTCTTTGTTCTTTTGCCATTATTATTGCTAACTGTTTATGTGTTTTTTATGAAACTATGTAGTGTCGTATACCAGATTTGCTAATAGTCATAGATATTTGCAGATAGGAGTGTGGAATGAAATAAATCATCATTTTTGCTAGTGCCTCCCTACTGTTGACTTCTCACTTAATAGTTTTAATCCCCTTTATGTGATCCTAGGTGAATGGTCGATACCAGATTTGATTAACATATATAACAGTTGTTTTTGGTTATTGTACTGATGAGCACATTTCTAGAATTGTTTTTTTGGGGTCTAGCTGGACTAACAGTAATAGGCACTGATAACAATCTGTGGTAGAATAAGAACAACTTTTTTTGATATTTTTCTTGAATTATTTTCTTGTAATCCCGTTTCAGCTCATTCATGCGAATAGACACTTACAAGTTAGTCATGAGCCATAGAAACCTGCTAAAGTTTTCTTTCGAGAAAATGATGTGCCATTGCCTTGCAAAGAATTAATTATATCTTGGGTATCAACTGAGCTGATGCGATGAATGTCATGGTCAAATTTAAAGGCAAACTGTAAAGGATCCATCTCGAGTTCTATTAAGCCTAATATTTCAATCCCTCTACTATTGAGCCCATATTTTCAAGTTCTAGGCTTTGTTCTTCCTGGCTCGCACTTAAGCATATTAGAGAATAAACTTTCTGTTGATTTTGTGATGTCAGATACCTTCAGCATAGTTTTTTGGTTTGGGAGTGACTATGTAATAGAGATTTACTCTATTGGTTTGCCACATATTCCTTTTCTTTAATGATTTTGCCACGATCTTGCCTGCATATTGTTCAATTTCAGGGCATTACCATTTGCACAGGCAGAATCACACGTGTTTGTCAACTCTTATTAACGAATCAAAAGAAAGAATAGTTTAAAGTTTTGTTAATTAATCTTTGGATCATTCAGTAATGCTCTATTCTTGATATTCTGCAGTATGATGTGTATGATAAATATGTTTAAATATGCAGGCTTAGGATAAACATAAACTATGCTTACCTTCTCTCTCCGTCTCCCTATGTTTTTGTCATATTGTTAGTTTATCACTGGTTAACTTTTCCTTCAGACATGATGAGATTCCTATTTTCACATGCTCCAAAAAATCTGAAACATCTTTAATAAATCATGATCTCTGGACAGTGATTCTTAATTAATATTGCGTGATTGGTGACTTTATCGTGGTAGAAACAGATTATTTAATGTTGGCATGATTGGCTCACTGATTTTGGGCTTTGAGTGGTTGCTTTAATTTGTATAATGAATTTTATGTTAAGGTAGCTTAGCCATTTGCACAGAATAACTTACCATTGTTTCATCAATATTGCCACGGTTTGCCTATAATACGTGCACATAATTTGAGAAGTTAAATTACGACCACAACACTATATTATTATGTTCTTTTTTCCCTTTTTTGTGAAAAAACAGATATAGATAGATTATTTGATAAGTTAAATTACGACTACAGCACAATATTATATTATTATGTTCTTTTTTCCCTTTTTTATTTGACAATGGTAAGTATATTATTTGATCAAATGATGGTCTTTTAGTTTTTAGTACTTAGCATTTAATTTTAGTACTTAACATTTAATTGAAAAGTAACCTTTAAACTCAACATTTAATTGGAAAGTAACCTTTATTTTGTTGTAAATTTTATAGGTGAATGCTGAAACTGAAGAGAAGTTCTCGACTGATTATATTTGGTATAGACAACATGCTCGGAAAGATGCAGCTGGGAATTATGAATGGGCAGACGATCAATCAAAAGAAATAGGGGTATACTTTTCACTCTGCGTAAATTGTATTATATGTTTGGTTAAATATTATACTTTTATCTAAGTTTTTAATCAAATCATTGTTTTATATGTAAGAAAAGTTAAAAAAAATGGTGGATGAAAGTAAACAAGGGGGGCTGCCCCAATGACTAAAGAACAGATGTATGACAAAGCCATGGGTACTAGATCAGGATATAGGCGAGGATTTGAATATGGCAAGAAGGGAATCAACAAAAGGGAATGTGATTGTGAGATTCTAAAGCAACAGCACCAGCAAAAAATTACAGAAATTCATGGTCAATATGCCCAACTTGAAGAAAAGCTTCAAACTTTAGAATCAAACCTGGCAAAACATGAGCAAAAGCCGCGGGAGGGTTTAACAAAGGAACTTACAGAGCAAATAACTAAGGATGTCCAAGAGCAACTTAAAAGCCAATTTCAAGAAATGTTTGGCAACCCAGAGAGTTTCCCGAGCTTTCAATTTACTGAAATGCTTAATCATGATTCGGTACGTAACTAATTGTGTGTGATTCTTAATGTCATTCTAATTTATTTTTTAAACTTACATATTCTAATATGTATTAAATTGTTTTTTGTGTTGCAGGGAAAAGCTTAACCAATGAAGATTGTTTTATTGATCATAATTTAGTTTTATTGATCATAATTTATTTGTTGGGAAAACACTTTTAGATTATTTCTAGTTATATTTATTAGATTTTATATTATATTTTCATATTGAATATTAAGTAATGGAAGAAGTTGATAATTTGTTCAATTTTATTTTTTTTTTCAATTTTTTCAAGTTTATATATATGTTAGATATATCTATGATTAGAAATATCATAGATAAATATGACTATGATAAGAAAAGAAATATTAAGCTATGAATTACATAACTTATTATCATTCAGCTTTTGCATCGGCTCAAATAATAGGAAGTCTTCAAGGTTTTCTTTATTTGACTTCTTTTTTTGGTTAGGAATGAAATCTTAAATTCAAAGGCCTATTCTACAAATTAACTTGAAGAGAAAAAGAAATTGCATAATTAGTGTGATAATAAAGAACCATTCATCTTAGAAGTTCTCAGGTTCCCACTAGAACCCTCCAAGCTTGTACCGCAGCCATAATTCCTTCCTACCATCTCGCCACATCTATGGGGCTTTTTTTGCTAATACCAAGATGATGCATGTAATATTAATAACTGTGTATCAGAATTTTGGAAATAGAAGTTTTCAACCCCATGAACTCCATATTTTCTGGTTTAGTCCTCCTCTCTCTATTTGTTCAATTAATTTGTTTTTCTCTCAAAGGAGCTAGTACATTAATTTCTTATATTTTACTTACAATTTTTTTGATTATTATAAGGATCATAGCCTTGTTAAGTTTTTTGCTTTACTAATCAAGTAATCAAACCCTGCCTACAGGAGAAAAAGAAAACAAAGGTTAAAGTATAGAAATATCATAGATAAATTATCCTATTACTATGATAATTTCTACATTTATATAAATGTTATTTTCTTTCCATGAATACATATTAATTAATTAATTAAAATTATGTTTTATTTTTTGTATATATATATATATATATATAATAATTAATAAACCAAAAATTGATACTCAAAATAGTTTAAAAAAGCTTTTTAACCAATATAAAGCCCAAAAAGTTATAATCCAATTAAAGGTTTAACAATAATATAAACTATGTAATCCATCTCTCTCTCCTTAATTAGTCTAAAAATCCCATTAACAATGAACAAAAAACCCCTCATTGTATACTTTCATACAACAAAAAGAAAATAATAATATAAGGATTGTGAATTAAACATTTGTTAAAAAAAATGTCTTATAAAAATTATTAGAAAAATTTTTCTAAAAATTTAAAGTAATGACTATAGAAATTCATTAAAAATTTTAAATTTTTTATAAATATTATAATAAGATTTTATAATATTATTTTTTAAAATTTGAAGTAATGACTTTTTAAAGACATTTTTTACTGTTATGAATTTGTGACGAACAACTAAAAATGTCATTACCTAAATACTTTTCAAACCTAATTTCACAATAATTGTTTTAAGTTATTACCAATACAACGGTAAACATTATCAATGGTAAACATTAGTAAAAATTTCGCAAGAACTTTTATTACTCGTTTCTAGTATAGCAATAACCATTGCCAATGAAAAAATATTGTTGCTAATATTATAACTTTTGGAAACGACCTTTTTTTATTGTTACGAATATAGAGAACATTGCCAACTTAAAAAATGTTGTTGCTTAAGATGTTAACAAAATCTAATTTAGTAACGACTTTTACATACCGTTGCTAATATAATGATATTTCGCAACAACTTTTGAAAGTCGTTGCCAATATTATGACATTTCATAACGACATTTTTTGTTGTTACTAATAATGGAAGTATTGCCAACGACAAAAAATGTCGTTACGAAAATTACTTTCGGAATCAAATTTCACGACGACTTTTACAAGTCATTGCCAATAATAAGACATTTTGCAACAATAATTTTGGTTGTTGCGAAAAGTGGTTGCTAAAGCTTATTTTTCTAGTAGTGTCGATCGGAAGTAGCCCAGTAGATAGCTGCAATGGCGCTGGCATTTCCTCTAGTATTCCAACCCGATCTTGCAAGCTTTCATTTTCCACTTTCAAGCATGTGATCTCCTGTTTCTGCTCCTCTGAGATTTTCTGCATTGGAAAATATTAATTCAAAGGACGGAGATCTACAAAGATGTAAATACAAGCTTTGGGGTCAATAGTAATTGGAGGATATTTAAGGCATATAGTTAAAACTAAAAAGTTACTTTTGGCAATCGATTCTCCGGTCCCACTCAGTTTTTTGTAAAACATTTATTTGGGCACAACTTATATGAAGTTCCATAGGTGTAGTTCCTGCAAGTTACCAATGAAATTTTGACACTTGTTCAACTTTATGTCAACATAACTTCAATTTTTTTACCGTTAACGTTAGATGAAAACATGCTCTTCAAGATGACTTTGACTTATTGTGGGTCCACTTGTATGTCTTTACCTAAGAAGTAAACTCAATTAAAATGAGAGAAGGAAACGTGATTAATTACTTGCCTATTTTTCTTTCTTTTGCTCCTCCCATCATGCGCAACCTGAAGCCCTCCTCTGTTCAACCCACTGACGGTCTCATGTTCTACTTAGCGCATCAAAATGCTTGAAATTAAAATACTAAATATATTTAACAGATAATTTAGCCATTACAAGAAAGTAACCCGATATTTTTCATTTTCTGGGTGTCCAATAATCATTTAAGCCTCACATTCAACTCTTACTTCCTTTCGAGGTTTCTTTCCTTCAAGTTGAACTTGTTTCTTACAATCTTTCTTGAAACAACAAAACTTCCGTCATATAATTGTTTCGCCATCTAATTACTATTATTTGACCAATTTTTTTGAACGCTAAAGCCAATACAACCAGCGTACATGTTGTAGTATAGGTATGCCGCTTCCTCTGTTTCAAACTCCATGCCAACATATGGAGTTAAATCATTTTCAACAGATTCAGCTCTTTTCATGACAATCTGTTGGCTCAAGTGTGGCAACATCATCCATATTCTATAAATAAAAAACAAATAAAGAGAGACAAGGTCATGTTTTCTTTGATAACCAGGAAAACTAAAGGAATGTTTGAATATAAAATCTTAAATTATAATAATCACAAATAGCAAAAAAAAAAATTAATGACTAATTAAAAAGTGAAATTTACCAACAAAGTTATAACTTTTCTTCAATTGATTGTTCGAGTAGAATAAAAGAAAGCTTTGAGGGTGAGTGTTAGCTTTGATTTGTTTCTAAAGATGATTTAGGTAGAAACCCATCGTCTACTCGTCTTCCATAAAATTTCTTCTTCTTACTTCTTAGCTGAGTTTCTTTCATGTACAGGTAAAAGGACATTTTAATGGGCCCACAATATACAAAGCTCACGTGTATAGAATCTTGAAGAGCAGGTTTTCTTCTTCTAATGTTAACGGTAAAAATATTGAAGTTAAGTTGACAAAAAAATTGGACAGGTGTCAAACTTTCACTGAAAATTTGTAGGAACTACACCTATAGAACTTCATCTAAATTGTGCCCAATTTCTTTTGCAGCATCTTAGGCATCACCCTTTTACTTAAAAGTAAAACCAAATGGCAATAAGCCGAGAGTTTCACTTTAATAGTATAAGGTTCCGAAAGACCTTATACGTAACCATTGCGAGCTTTAATAAACTTCATCAGCAAATTAAATGAAGCCCTGAATGTAGTGCATGCTCTCACCAAAAAAAAAATTACGGAGTTCACCCTTCTTTGAGTTTCAGTAAGTTTAGGCTTTTCAGTTCCACGATCCAGAACACATAAGGAACTTCCGGAGGAACCCCGGCGGAGGGATTGTTGGAGTTGAAGCTAAAAATGAAGAATCATCTGCTAGAAAATTTGATACAGAATGCAGAGTTTGGTCCAAAAATGTGGCCCACCAAGGATTTTGCAAGTCGGGGGTGAACTCCGTTTGGTTGTGGGCTGGAAGGGTGCGGCCATCCTTACAATGGCTACCAGCAGAATTCGACCTCTGCTGACCTTGGTCTCGACGCTCACAAATAATTCCACCACCACGAAGACGTAACACCAAGTGGAGAACGGATTCCCTTTCGATGTTGTAGTCAGCCAGGGTACGGCCATCCTCGAGTTGCTTATTAGCAAAAATCAGCCTCTGGTCGCATGCACGGCCACCGTTCTTGGCTGCGATCTTAATCTTGACATCGTCAATTTTCTCAGACCTCTCAACTTCCAAGGTCAATATCCCTTTTAATTGCTTCACCAGCAACTTAAGAAGTCGCTTACCAGCAAAGATCAACCTCTGCTGCTTATCAACCTCTACTGCTCTTCCGATGTCAGAGTTTTCCACATGGCTCAGAAGACACTCCAAACCATGCATAAGACAGAGAAGCAAGATAAAGCCATGGTCAAGATGCGCAAAGATGAACATCTGCAGATCATCTGGAGGAATACCCTTGTTATTATCTTGGATCTTGGTCGTTACATTGTCGATATTGTCAGAGTTTTCCACCTCCAAACGACACAGAAGAAGCTGCAAATGACCCAGAAGACTGAGCAAGCCATCCTTAAGTCGCTCACCAGCGGAGATCAACCTCTGCTGATCATGTCGAGGAATACCCTTCTTATCTTGGATCTCGGCCATTATAGCGTTGATGATGGCAGAGTTTTCCCCCTGCAACCAATGCAGAAGACGAAGCAGCAACTTGAGGACGCGCTTCTTTTGGATTTTATAGCAAAGGTGATTGCCATCCTCATTTTGCTTATCAGCACAGAGCGTATCATGTGAAGGACCACCCTCCTTATCTTGGATCTCGGCATTTATATCGTGGATGATGTCTTGGATCTTGGGCATTATACAATGTCCGTCCTCAGAGGCGGTGAGGGTCTTAATGAATATTTGCATCTATTTTAAATCAAAAACAAAATATTTGCATCTATTTTAAATCAAAACAAAATCCAGATAATACTAAAAATTAAATAAGGAAAATGCTAAAGGGTGACATGAGGCACCCGTTAAGCACTAAATTTTAAAACACCTTTTATGGAAAAAAGGTAAAAGTATAATAATGATTAGTGTCTTTTTTTAGAAAGATAAAAATATAATAATAATATCATTTTAATTTTTTATTATGTCTAGAATACCCTTTAATAAAATTTAGTCTCAAATTTAAGAAATATTTAGTCCCAAATTAAAAAAATGTTTAGCCCAAAATAAATTTTTTTATTTAATTTTAAGGGTAAGTTCTAAAATTTAAAATATATTATTGTAAGATTTTAGAAAAAAAAATTTAGTAATTTATCAAAGTTTAGCCACTAATTAAAAAAATGTTTAGCCCCAAATAATTTTTTATTTAATTTTACGAATAAGTTTTAAATTTTAAAATATATTATTGTAGGATTTTAGAAAAAAATCCACTAATTTGTCAAAATTTAGCCACTAATTAAAAATTTTAATTTATGGGATAAGTCTTAATATTTAAAATATTTATTGTTTGTAAGATTTTAGTTTAAATATATATTATAATTACATCACTTTAATTTATATATTTATATTTTATAAAATTTTTAACCTTCATAAAGATATTTTTATTAAATATATATGTAAGGGTATTTTTGTCAAAAAAATTTAATACTTCTAATCATTTTTTAATTTATTATGCAACTAATCACTTTTATCAATATTACACCACTTTTACAAATAATAATTGCTTCTTATCCAGTGTCTATAGACACCCAATAAGAAAACCCATTAAATAAAACAAACATAAATTACTTCCGGCGCAACCAAACATAAATTACTTCCGGCGCAACCAGTGATTAGAGTTGAAAAAGACCAGGATTCCTAGGTGACCTGTAAAACTACGGAATTGGTTCTTTAACAAAATATGTGCATTTTATTTCCCTTTTTGTGGTGACAGACAAAATGTGTGTATTACTCCCTCCTTTTCATAATATCTGTCATTTTTGGAAGATTTTTTTTTTTCAAATTATCTGTCATTTTAAGATTTTTATAAAGTATTAATTACATTATTTATAACTTTATCCTTCTTTTTTTGAATTAATCCTATAAAAGTATTTATTATTAAAAAGAGAGTAATAAAAGGGTAAACTTACCCTTTCATAATATTTTATCTAAATTCTAGGGATCTTTAATGACAACCTTAATTCTTGTGTAAAACCTTAAAACGACAGATATTGTGGAAAGGAGGGAGTAGTTTTTTATTCGAATAGTGCAAGAATAGGTTTAATATTGTTCGGTTGGGCACTTCGATTGGGGATTTTTTTTTCAGAAATTTGAGTCAAAAATATTCATGTCTTTTTATCCTAATTTTAATTTAATAAACATCTTAAATTGTTGTTAAGTTAGCGAAATCTATTCCACAAAAAATTAGTTCGGGAGTTTGAATGACTCATACGAGACGAACCAAGTTCTGTAATCATAGCAGCTCGTTTGAAGTATTAATGTCCGGCTTTGTTCTTGAAATTTTGGAAGTAATCGTTGAATGCAGGAAAAGCATGGCTTCTCAGAGTGTTAGGCAAAAAACAAGGTTCGTTCATACTTCACCTGAATATTACCGCAACTGCACCACCCCAAATCCATCACATGGTAAATATTGGTTTCTATAAAGGCGAAAGATTAAAATAGTTTTGTATTTTCAGCCTTCATACTACCTTCGTCCTTAATTATTTGTCTATTTCACTTTTGCACAAACTTCAAGAAAGTGGATGGAAAAATAATAAGCTTTCATATTCTTATTGTCGTGAGTTCTTGAACTTTGTGTAAGATATAATAGAAAAAAGTTAAAGATAAATTTGAGAATTCAAAAGATTTTATCCGTTTGTTTTAGGTAAAAGACAAACAAATTAGAATTACCTAAAAAAAATAGACAAACAAAAGGGACGAAGGAAGTAAAAAAAAGAAAGTCACCACATTACATTAAGTGATTAATGCACAATTTTTTCAAAAACCAAATACCAGTAAGAGTGCGTTTGATTATGGTGATATTATATTATTTGTGGACATAAGATTACCACCACATTACCTTGTAATGTGATTTCTAGTAATGTATGCATTTTGTATTTGGTTGGAGAAATGAACATCTTAGATTATCATGTTTGGTTAGTGTGAAAATATGACATATAGAAATGATTATTTTACTAGTTTACCCTCACTTATATAAAAAACTTTCTAAACTTGTATTCTAACTAAATCAATACTTTAAGGATGTTAAACAAATTCAATATCAAATAGTAAACATTAATAAAATAAAAAAAATAAATAATTAACATTAAAGTAATAATCTGTTAAATAGAATTTGTAATTGACAAATATATAAATATTTGATAATTAACATTAAAGTAAATAATTTGTTTTGGCCGACTAGTATTTTTGATATTTTGAAATTATCATAAGGGTAGCATGGACAAAAAAATGAAATGAGTAAGGGTAAAATGGGAAGATTGGAACCAAAAAAGTAGGACGTGTAACATTACCTAAGAGAAGGTGGATATTACATTCTCACCTATATTACCATCTCAGTGATAATCATATGCCCATCTGACACTATTCACAGAGTAACCAAACATAGGTATATAACTTGACATAGTACACATTTCTTAGGTAGTTTAATATAACCCTAACCAAACGTCCCTTAAATATAATTTTGAGGTTAAAATGCTGGAAGTATGTCAAATTACCTACTTTTCTTTAAAAAAATTGAAATAATTTTATTTTGTTTATTAAAAATTCAAATATTTTTTAATTTTACGAATATTGCACATCATTAACATGTCATCACTACATCAGTTCCCTATCATCGTTCTGTCAAATCTCATCTCATGAGTCATGACAAGTAAGACCACGATAATTTATATTAATGCACCGTTACTTTGTCGGTTTGTCCTTATTAGTGAAATTTTAAAAGTACATAATAACTAAAATTGACCCGGACTTTGCCTTGAGTATTTTAATAGAAATTTATAAATATTAGCAGTAATTTTTATTTTACAAATTAGAGTTAAATTTTTATGAAAAATTAAAATTAAAATATATTTTAAGATATATATATGTAAAAGATTTAGAGATTTTTTAATTAATATAAAACTAAAAATATGGTATAAATAGAAAATTAAATCTCACATTCAATGTTAATGATATTATATTGAACCGTTCGTAAAACAAATGTTTTTCAATACATAGATAAGAAAAACCTTTATTTACTTTGTAAAAGTAAATTAGTCTCTCATTTTATTAATCTCGTAGTGTTTATTTAGACTTATCAAATATAAATGCAACTCTTAAAATAAAAAATTTACCATTTGATTTTTTTTTATTTCTATCTTTAAAAATATGACCAATGATATTCCAAAAACATCAATTATAACCTCAATTATTAAACTAATTAAAGCAATCACTTAAAAGATTTTCGTACTTGGATTGTTATTTTTTTTTAAATATATAGATATAAGCAATTAATTTTTTTTTAATAATTAGATTGATATTCTCAATTTCTTTTGGAGTTTAAAAAGTTAATACCCAATTAAATTTTATTTATCATCACATTGCTACCAATTAGAAACATGTCAATAAATTATGCCCCCAATCAATTCTTTTCAATTGTGCAAAGAATTACTTTTATAGTATGCATTGATATATGAATGTATTGATGTGTTATATTAATGATATTATTTCAAATTAGTAGACATACGTCCAAAAATTATTAATAAAATTTTCTCAAATTCTCCTAATCAATTGATTATGGGAAACTATTTCTATTGTAAATATTGATAATGGCATATTGGGTATGAAATGTATATTTATGAGTTTATTTGTGCAATTTTTTTAAAGAAAATATCTTATTTGATAATTTAAATAATTTAATTAGGTATAAAGATTTGTTGACATTTAAACCATAGTTGAAAAAATGAAAAATAAAAGGAAGACCAAAGAGATTATGACAAATAGTTAGATAGTTTTTTAAATCCCTTAAAGTCAAAAAAATTTACTGATTTCAATTTAATCCTTAAAAGTAATATCAAAATTTCATAAATACCCGTAACTAATCATCAAATGTCAAAATTATCTTTTAATTTTGGGACACATGTCAATCTCTCATACATTTAATTGTTTAATTCTTGTCAGTTATCCCATGGGGATAACTTTTATAATAAAATATAAATATAAATATAGATATAGATATAGAAGATTTGCCAAAAATGTGGTAAAGGGATTAAACTGCCCATTTTGCCAAAGTAAAGGGACCAATTTGATACTTTTATGAGTCTAAAACTATTAAAACCCAAAATACAGAATCAAAACCCTAAACTCGGCACACAAAGCAAATCACATCATGGAATCTAATTTTATAATAATAAAAATATAAATAAGAACTTCAAATTAAAGAAAAAGGAAATCCTTTTTTTTTGTTGTAAAAATCCATTTATGATACTCACCAAAAAAAAAATCCATTTATGATCTACGAGTGAATTAGAAGAAATCTCAAAACAGAAGGGGAGAATACACTGAATTCAAAGCAAGCAGCTCATGGAATCGAAAAATACAAATTTACACAAAAAATTAAAGAAAAATACTTAATAACTTAATTTGATCAGCACCAGTATTAAAAGGGGAAGAAAAAAAGCAATAGTATTAAAAGAAAGCGATAAATCTGAGAGGGAAAAAGAAAAATTCCTAACCTTAACTCAGAAGATTCGATTCTCGGAACCGAGAGGGAGAATAGACACGGTAAATGACGAAAAAGTGCTTTAACGAACCAATAGAAAGATGCCACGTCTTACGTCCGTGAGCAGAGCCTAAGCAAAGAAATAAAACCGGAGAAGAAAAAAATGTTAAGAGCTAGCTTTGACGAGAAGTGTATCGCGGGAAATTTTTATCTATGATAGTACGTCTTTAGATGCGGGAGGTTACCTCTTTATATAGGCGAGGGTCCTAAATAAAATAAACAAAAACAAATTATTTCTTGGTATTTCAGATTCGGACGATCAGAGATCGTAAGACGAACGAATAAAAGAGACGAACAAATTTACTTGTCTATCTTAACTTCCTTTACCTAGCGCATAAGATTCATTATCTTGAGGGTTACATTGTTTATAAATTTAAAGGTTAAAAATTTTAAAATAAAAGTTAAAACGTCAAAATAACAGTTTTATATAAGTTTATGGACTATTTTATACATCAAATCATAAATATTTACATAATTCATATTTCTTGAACTTTACAATGTGGAGGTGATTATAAATAAATAATCTTAGATTAACATCCCATTCCTCTACAATAGTTCCCCATCAACTAGCATTAGAATGTGGAGGTGCTTATAAGTTATAATCCAGCCTGGAGCCTCTAAATAGCCAACATTTTGTCTCTATAAGTATAATTATTCTGCCTCCCTGGCTACTAGGTCCAAAAGTAGACCTAGCTAGCTAGAAACTTCAAAAACTAGCAGTAACATGATTAATTATATAGTTCTCGCCCTTATGATAGTACATACCAAACGGTCATTTCCTTTGTTATATTGAATGCCATCTTCTTGTTAAAGCACATGAACTGTGATAAAAATGAAAGTACAAAAATGATTTAATTATTTTTTTCGTCAGAAAAAATGATTTAATTATACTCTGTTCTTTAAACCAATAATAGTACTTAATTACTTATACTTCATTTTCCTAAAGAAAAAAATCGAATTTCACAATTCTCTTCCCTAATGAAGTAAAGGGGAGCGAGGCCAAGTAAATGCATTGCATTAGTAGGCACCAACCACGAGGCCAAGTAAAGTTGGTGCAATGCATTAGTTGGCACCAACCACGAGGCCGTGCATTGAGGCCAAGTAAATGCATTAGTTGGCACCAACCGCGTGCAATAGTTCTTTGAATGGGAACAAAATTTAGTGGCTAAGAAGGATGAAAATAAGGCTATGCCCAACAGGCAGCGATTGTGTGCTTTGTTTATTCAATCTTTTTGAGTGCACATGCAGCCATGTGAGCAGATCCTTTGCGGACCTAAACAACTTCTTTATTAACTATTCTTGTCACAAATTCACATTCAACAATTTTTTTCTCTAAAGGCATATATATAATCTTTTGGACTTTATATTAACAACCAATATTATATCCAATGTATATAAACAAGAAGAAAATTACTGACACACGCATGATTCTGCATATATTAGACATGAACATAAATTTTTATTACAAAGTTTTATGTGTATAAAAATGAGTAATTAGATAGGTAGATAGAGAAGAATCTCACATTACTTATAAAAGTTAATTAAGGATAGAGTTGCCTTATTAAATACTCCTTACCATATCCTTACAATTTATTTAAAAGCCTTTTAAGGTTAGAAAGCCTTTTAAAAAAAATTGATAAATAAAAAAGTTAATAAATTTTATTTAAATTTAAATGATTTTTCATGATAATAAATTAGAGTCTTTGACAACTGTAAAACTATTTCGTTGCTAAAATATTTAAGTAATGACATAATGATGTTATGTAAATGTTTTAGTAACATCAAAAGTTGTTGTTAAATATTTTTGACAACAACATTTTATTGTTGTTAAAAAAATAATTTCTTTTGTAACAACAAAATATTATTTCGATAAATATTTGTAGAAGTGACTTTAAACAGTAGAATTATCATTGCATTAACTATTTAATAATGGAGATAATAATATCAAGAAAAAATCGTTACGAAAGTGATTTAAAAAAAAAATAGGATTATATAACTTTTGACGTTGCCAAAGTCCATTTTTCTAGTAGTGAGCAAAGACGCAAGCACAGCAAATTATAGAGAACAAAAACAATAAAAAAGGGTGGTTTATCTTAGCTTGTTGCCAGCGGTCGGGACGAGGAGACAGCTATAAGAACCTCTTAGGCTCCTTTTGTTAATATTACGGGGATGAGTGGCAAGAGAAATTTTGTGTTTTCATGAGTTGTATCTTAATTTTATATGATTTTAAGTGTAATTTATGATGAGGTAAGATTATCTTATTTAAATTAAAGGAAGTTACAATAAACAATTACAAGAGAGAGATTGTGATTAGAGCTGTTTAAGGGTCGGGTTATCCGTCTGAACCCATAAATCCGCTCGATAATTCGGAGGATTTGGATAATAATTTTAAATTTAAGGGTCGAGTTTGGACAAAATTTATAGGCCCGTTTAGAAAACGGGATGGGCTTGGTCATAGGTATAAAAGTCTGAGCCCAACCCGTCCCGTTTTACTATTAATTTAATATAAATATATTTTTATATATTTATTTTATTTGTTAATATGTTGTTCTTTTTTTTTTTATATAATATTGATATTTTCAAATATTATTAGTATTTAGACTTTGTTAGCTTTGTAAAAATTGTCTTAGATAATAATTTCTTAAATGTATTGATTTACTTTTATTTATAATATAAATTAATTTTTAAAATTAGTGTACGAAAAAAATTAAAAACGGGCTTTTGGACGGACCTCGGGCTTTCCTAAATATTTTAGGGCTGGGCTTGGACATAAGAGTAAGCCCGAATTGTCGGGCCTAGCCGGACTTGGACAAGCAAAGTTTTTACAAATTTTTGCTCAAGACCGACCCGACCCAGCCCGAATTCGGCCCATGGACGCCTCTAATTGTGATGAATAATCTCACCATCATTACAAACAATCTTACCATCAACGTAAAAAATAATCATGTTAACAAGGGAACCTTAGGCTATATTTGATACATAAAAATATTTTCTGTTTTTATTCTCTAAAAATACAAAGAAATTATTATCTAAAACATGTATAATTGATAGAAATATATGTATATTTTAGAAAATAAAAATGAAAATAAATCTAAAATTAAGAATAATTTATTTTAAATCTCATTTTTAGGTCTATTTTCATTTTCATTTTTTAAAATATGTATACACTTTCTCTTACAACACATATTTTTACGATACATATTTTATATGATAATTTCTTTATACTTTTTAAAAAATAAAAACAAAAAATATTTTTTCATACCAAATATAACTTTAATTTTATGAAAACTGTACAAGCCTATGAACTGGCACCTCTCTCCCATGGTTGTAAAAACCGGACCGGCCCGGCCGGTCGGACCGATTCAACCGGGACCCGGAGGGTCATCCGGTCCGGAGAAAGGGGTTGACCCGGGTAAGGTTGACCCGGTCAAAACCCGAAAAAAATCGGACCGGTTGACCCGAAAAACCCAAAAAAACCGGGATTTTAAATAAAATTTTTTTTTTGAAATTTTAAACAAATTTGAAAATTTGAACAAAGACTCTAAACTGATTTATAGGCTTATCCAAATGGTGAACTTAAAGTATAGGAGGTGGAGAACAATATACCCCAAAACAGGCACCATCCAACGGTTGGTGACCACTAATCAGATTTTAATAAGTTTCAAATATTTTAGTGGGGAAGGAGATAAGCACGTGAAAGAGAAAAAGAAAAAGAAAAGGAGTTTCAAATAT
This sequence comes from Microcos paniculata, assembly GCA_030664755.1. Classification (NCBI taxonomy): domain Eukaryota; kingdom Viridiplantae; phylum Streptophyta; class Magnoliopsida; order Malvales; family Malvaceae; genus Microcos; species Microcos paniculata. The sequence continues at coordinate 5,338,452 of CP131462.1, read as the reverse complement.
TTTAGTGAATGTTGAAAAGACATCTTCCTTTTGTCCTGCAAGTCTGCAACATTAGGACAGATTTTTCCACAATATGTGTTTGACTATTAGTATTTAATATTTATTGTGTCTGACTATTTGAATGAGCTTATCATATTTGTATGAGAGATGAATGATAAATTGTATTAAATTTCTTGTTAGAAATTATTTTTATCATATATATTAAATTAAAATTATCAAAATGTATATTCCTATATTTAATTAAAAATCCGGTTTTTTAAATCCGATTTTATCCGGTTCAACCGATTAACCCGGTCGAACCGGTGACCCAATACCCTCACCGGTTCAAACACCGGTCCGGTTTTTACAACATTGCTCTCTCCACGTGGGGTCATATCATTCTTTGAGAGCAATGTGCCGGATTACATCTACTTTCTTTTACAGCAAAGATAGAAGTTTCACTTTTCTTTTTCTTTTGGTCACGAATAACAATGAAGCGACCAAACAATTTTTCCAATGAAATTACTCTATTTATCCTTTTTTATTTTTTTAAAATATTTTAATTTAATTATCTCTTATTATAAATAAATAATCATTAAATTTTTATTCTTAATTATACTTTTTTTTCTTTTATTAGTATTATATTATTATATAAAATCTCAAAAATATTTATACACAGTAATGATAATATAGTAATTCAATATAATTTAACCATATTTTTTAAAAATATTTAAAAAATTAAAAAAATAAAAATTACTCCCTCTGTCCCTTATTATCTGTTTCATTTTAAGATTTTTTTGTCCCTTTTTATCTGTTCATTTCTTAGTATTAATTGATAGTTTACCAAATTTACTCTTTTACTCTCTCTCTCTCTCTCCAAATTTCTCTGTCTTTCTTAAATACATTGAGTTTTCTATTTTTCTTCTATAGGCCAAGATGGGAAGAGAGAGGAGGGGATAAAATTTGAAAGTAAAGGTAAAAATATATAAGATTTTGAACCCTAACTAATTTTCTTACCTTGTGTGAAATAGTTAACAGAGACAGATAATAAGGGATGAAAGAAATATAAGATAGAAAGAATATTATTTATCAAAATATACTATTTTATTTTAAAAAAACATTATAACAATCTCACCGTGGCTGTAAAAAACAATCATGTTAGCAACGGAGCCTTCGTTTTATGAAAACTGTCAAGTCCGTGAACTGGCACTTCTCTCTTTTCTTTTGCAGCAAAGATAGAAAAGTCTTGACTTTTCTTTTGGTCACTAATAACGATGGAGCGACCTAACAATGAGCTGGCACTTCTCTCAGCGTGGGTTCGTGTCACTTCTTGCGAACAATGAGCTGGATTTCATCTACTTTTCTTTTGCAGCAAAGATAGAAAAGTCTGACTTTTCTTTTGGTCACGAATAACGATGGAGCGACAGCGACTTAACAATTCTTTCAATGAAATTATTACTTGTCAAAATATACTATTTGTAACCAAGAAAACATGGTGATTAGTAATCATCATGTTTTATTACCAAGTTGATTTGGTCAAGTTGATTTATATGCAGCAAAAGAGAGTACCAAGTCGTCCCTTGTATTGCCTCACTGAATATTCTGTAATTTTTTTCAAACCACTACTTGTTCAGAATCAACCATTATCGTGCGGATTTGTGAAAAATTCATGAGTTTTGAACTGTTAGACCTTTTAATAAAATTATTATTTTAATAAAATTATTATATAAATGTTATTTAGAAAAGTTAAAACAATATTTGATAAATTTAATATAAAAATTCGGTAAGACGTAAAAAGTTGTTTAATATTAATATTATAAAATTATTGTAAAATGTTAAAATTAAAAAAAATGTGTTAATTATTAACTATTATATATATATGGTAATATATATTATTATATATGTGTGAATATATTATTAATTAATATAATTTAATTGATCATTTTATAGAAAAATATTTTTGTATCATTATTTCATAATCTACGAATTATTTATATATTTATTTTTATTAGATTTATGTATAAATTTTTAATCAATTGATTGATGTGTTATATATAATTTATATATAAAATATATATATATATATATATATAAAAGGAAAGGAAAGTATGCTCAATGATTGACACATGATATGTCTATCTTTTCACTATATGTCAATCATTTAATTTATTTTATGATAATACATATTAAATAAAAAGTTAAACATTAATAATAAATTTAAATAAATAACAAAGATGTCAAAATATAATTTGAATTTCAAATCTTTATAGTTTATCTATTAACAAAATTAATTATGAATGATAAGTACTATCACTTTATCAAGTCTGAATTTTTTAAAAAAAAATTATAGATTTATACTTCCTTTTATGGATAATAAAAAAAATGAAAAAGAATATAGTATCTTAAGAAACAAACTAAAAATAAGTAACTGGCTAAAAACATGACCAACATCCATTGGCATAACATCACATAAAGCGTCATCTTCAAGTTTACATCCCATAGTAAATTTCACCAAACATTAAGAAGTAACTGGCACCTCATGTCCTTTCTTTAGCCATCCAATTTTATAAGGATGAGGATGTTTGGTTGTTGGCAACTTCAATTTCTCAACAGCCTTTTTAGAAATAATATTCTCTATGCTTCCTCCATCAATGACAAGATCACACACCTTTTCTTCATAAACAAGACGAGTGCGAAAAATACGATGCCTTCTCCAATCTTTTTCTTCCTCCTTAGTTGTTGCTGTCATTACTCTATGCATTACCGATGATTCTCCATAGGAAGGATAAACATCAACTTCCTCTATTTCCTCTTCATCAAATTCTGGTTCTAATTCTTTCTCAAATTCAGCAAAATTCGCCTTTCGTTATGGCCATGTGAAAGAGGTATGTCCTTTTTCTCCACAAGTGTAGCACTGAATATGGGAATTGCTACTTCCTTTATTTGTAGAAGCACTAGAACTGTCTTTGTTTTCATAAGGCACTATACTCTTGCTTTTATCACTATTTCCAGCTTTACTTGCATTCCTATTGCTTTTACTAGTTGTGGTAGCCCCTCTATTACTCATTTGATAGCTTCGACCACTTCCAGAATCACCTAGCCAACTACTGCTGTAAACTGATTTTCTAGCATCATAGCGTGAAACTCTCTTTTCAGTGGATAATGCATATTGACGAGCATCTTCCAAATTTGATAGACGGACAACTCCTATCTCATCTCGAATGGACAAATTTAGACCAGCAAGATATCGAGCAGTAAGTTGCTCATTAGTTTTAGATAATCCTACATGAATTGACAAGTTGTTGAACTCTGATGTGTACTCCTTAACAGACATGGTATTCTGCTTCAAACAATGGAATTTCTCATACAATTCCGTCACATACTCCGCTGGCAAAAACTGCTTTCGGAGTTTGCCCTTCATGTGCTCCTAAGTACTTATTTTAGGCTTGCCTTGTTAAGCTCGTTGCTCTTCAACTCTCTTCCACCATTGGATTGCAGTTCCCTTCAACTTCAGTTTCACAAATAAGACTTTTCTCTGTTCTGCCATAGTTTTCCACTCAAAATAATTTTCTAAGCTTGCTTCCCGTTCCAGATAATCATCAGCATGTAATTTTCCATGAAAATCTGCTACTTTAATTTTTACTCCTCTTCCATTCAAATCAAGGGCATGCAACAATTTGTCCTTCAATCGACCTCTTATCGTTTGATCAACGGCTCCAGCTTCATGAAAAGGATTAACTTCGTCAATTTCTTCTTCATCCTCAGGATCTTCTAAATGTTGTGGTCACCTTCCGGAATCTCTATTCGGGCTTCCACGGGTTCCTGACGTCGTAAGGCTTGCACAGCCCGGGTCAAATGTTCAATCATTCACCGCATCTCAGCCACCTCGTTTTGTTGGGGCTGATTGCCTCTACCTCTACCTCTGCCACGGCCAACCATAATTTTCTAGGAAAAATTTTAGAAAAACAGGAACGTTTCCTTTGGCTGCTGATACCAATTGATGTAGCGGAAGGGGTTAAGACAATAGGGCTCAACAATTAGGGCTAAATTAGGGTAGATTGTAGATGGAACAAAAAATAATTTAGGTAAAAATACCTTTGAATAATTTTGAAATAATAATAAGATAACAAAGTCTAATACTTGCCTACTAATGCCTATTTATAAGAGCTTAAAACAGTAACCTCTAAAGAGTTTAACCTAATTTAAAAGACTTAAGACACAAGAAACCTTAAAAGACTTGATAACCAAGTAATAAGAGACTTCATAAAACTGATAAATAAATTAAAAATAATTAAGGAAATTATGCGCTGCATCAATTATATTTATATCTATATAAAAGTATGAATATTATAAAATCTTTAAATCGTCTAAAATATTTTTTTTTTCAACATATTTCATAAAATACCATTGATGATTTGAGGTCAATTTGGGTTTTAAAAGTTTTTGATTCATAAAAGTATCAAACTGGTCCCTTTACTTTGGTAAAATGTGCAGTTTAATCCCTTATCTTTTTTTTTGGTTTAAAAGAAGATGGTATTACGCAAAAGCAGGGAGCAGGCCCCTTACATAGTTCGGAACACAGCCCCAATTCTACAACCGATCAAAGAGTTCTACTTACTATTACAAAATCTGGGAAAAGAGATTCCCAATTGATCAGCTAGAATATCTAAGTCTAAACAAGGGAGAGGTTCATTATGAACAACAAAAGGGTCTTCCAGAAAACAACTAGATTTCGCTAACTTGTCCGCACACTGATTTCCTTCTCTAAGAGTGTGTTCTAGCTTGTGCGTTCTGAAGTGGTCCAAAAGGGATCTGCAATCAGACAAAAGAGAAAAATAAGAATGCTTCTCATTAAATAGTTGGCAATCAGATCGATGGCTAACTGAGAATCAGTTTCAATAATAGTGTCTTGTATTCCTTTTTGCAAAGCAATTTGCAAACCATCTCTGATTGCCCAAATCTCGGCAACAGTGCTGGTTGTGTTCCCAATTCTTCGCTGAAAGCCACAAATAAATTTGCCTGTATGATCCTTGAAAATTCCGCTTGCTCCTGCCAAGCCCGGATTTCCTTGAGAGGAACCATCAGTATTCAGTTTAATGATGTCAATACGGGAAGGTAGCCATCGTATATGTTACCACATATATTTTGCAAATCAATGTGAACTTTCAAAATTGCACTAATAGGGATCCACAAAGACAGAGCAGCGGTGTGTTAATATAGTTATCATGGTGCTTACTTGTCATGAGATTTTTGACAGAATGATGATATATGTGGAATTGATGTGGTGATGACATGTTAATGATGTGCAATATTTGTACAATTAAAAAATATTTTTATTTTTAATAATTTTTTTTAAAAAAAATGTGTGTAATTTGACATGCATTTTACTCTCAAAATATACAAGTATTTGGTTTTTGAAAAAATTGTGCATTTTTTTCCTTGTATGAAAGATGTAAAAACAAAATTATTTTGCGTTCACTAAAAATTTTTTTTTCAAGATGAATAGTTTTCTTTAGTAAAATCTTTCACATTGATAGAAAACAATATCTACCACGTGATGGATTGGGCTTTTGTGGGAGAGGGGTGCAACTGCAGTAATATCCGGTGAACCAACGTTTGTTATTGGATGGAAATCACTTGTCCCATTTCTATGTCTCACATTGTGTTTCATATATCAGAACATGTCATGTGTCTTCTTCATTTAACTCTATTTATTTCTTATTTGGTTTTGAAGTTTTTTTAAACAAAAAATATTAAAACTATTTTAGGGAGAAAAAAAAAAACCTCTATAAAAAAGTTTAGCCCCAAATTAAAATTTTTCAATTTTAAGGATAAATTTTTACGCTTATGATATTATTGGGGTATGATTTTAGATTAAATCAAAAAAAATAATGAATTTTTCTTTGTTTTTCTTTTGTTAAAACCAAACAAAAAATAAGAGAAGTTAAGAGAATGGGACACATGACAGACTGTGATAACTGGGGCACAAAATGAGACACCAAAATGGGGTATGGGATTTTTATCATTTGTTATTTACCTAACACTGTACATGAGAAGCCACGCTTTTCACGCATTCAACGATAACTTCCAAAACTTGAAGAACAAAGCCGGACCTTTATACTTCAAACGAGCTGTGATTACAGAACTTGGTTCGTCTCGTATGAGTCAATTCAAACTCGCCAATTTATTTTTTGTTGTATGAGTCTGACAGCTTGAGGAATGAATTCAATTTGGCATACTTGTATCAGTCTATTGTGGCCTCTGGAAATACGTATTTCAGTATTGAATCTCCAGCAGCTTATTGGATTTTGTTCTACATTTTTAACGAATCTCAACTCTTAAAGTATGCTGAAATTGAAAACATTATTGTACTTAATATTACTATTTACTATAATTTAATATAGTGGATTTACTTTTTTTCAGCCAAAATAACTTATTAATGAATTGATAAGATAACTTGTTTTTTTTTTTTGGGCACAAAAGCGACAAGGGAAAACATTTTATAAATTGCTACCTTTCAAACGAAGATGTTGTTATTGAAAATTGCCCCGCTTTTTGATAAGATTAAGATTATGGTTACCGGTAAGACCTAAACTTTAACTGCTTCATTATGGAAATAAAATGATGTTATCCATTGAACCACATTAATAGAAATGCCACCAATCTTTATATTATAAAATATGTAACACATTTTTAAACAACAATTTCTAATAACAACCGTTTACTGCTACCAAAAAGAAAGTGATCAACCATAAACAGGCGCGACCAAATCAACTACGCACGAAAGTCGAAAGTGAACCGCCAAAAAAGAAAGAAAGAGACGGGAAATTCTCGCGATTAGTAGATAGTACTGTATAGTATTTGGACCAGTCTAAAGACTAAACTGCAACGTTGGGGATTGGGTGCATGCACTCCCATCCTCATTGGTGCGTATCATGAATAAGGATGGACTTTAAGAAGTAGAGATCTAGTCTAATAGTCTCCCTATTCTTTATAAAGTTTGTAGTCTGACAAACTGTGCATTCAATCGCCTTTTCAAGAGAAATAATAAATATATATTGTTGAGGCCGAAAAATAAAAAAGGACTAAACTCCAAAGTCAGAATATTAAAATCATTTAAAAAATAACAATAATAAAGAGGCCGCCGTTTGTCGCACGACTGAAGATCCAATGGTTGAAATTGAAAGTAAATTTGCTTTGGCCCCTAATCAAACTGTTCAACACTGCAAAACAGCTTTTCATTTAATTTTTATATTACAAATTTCTTTTCCAAATAACGTCCGATACAAGTTTAGAGAAAAGAAGCCCGCTCGACGTTCGGTGGTCCTATGGTATCTGATCGTTCGAAATACCAAGAAATAAAATAAATCGAAACTCTTCATAATATATTGTCTTTAATTTCTTTTCGTTTATTTTATTTAGGACCCTCTCGTATATATAAAGAGGTAGTCTCCCTCGTTTAAAGACATACCATCATAGATACATTTTCCGACGATACACTTCTTGTCAAAGTCAGCTCTAACATCTTTTTCTCCTCCAGTTTTCTTTCTTTAGGCTCAGGCTCAGCTCACTATCATGCATCTGCAGGCGAGGGCAACACGAGTATAAGACGTGGCATCTTTCTTTCTATTGGTTTCGTTGAAGCCCTTTTTCGTCATTTAACGTGTCTATTCTCGCTTCCGACAACCAAATCTTCTGAGTTAAGGTTAGGATTTTTTTCCCTTCTCAGATTTAGGGCTTTCTTTTAATACTGTTGCTTTTTTTTTCCTTTTAATTCTATTGCTGATCAAATTAATTTATTCTTTTTCTTTAATTTGTTATGTAGATTTGTATTTTTCGATTCCTTGAGCTGCTTTGAATTTAGGGGACGTTTGGTTAAAATAATTTGTAATTACCATATTAATGATTAGTAATATGAAATTAATGGGAATATGAAATGACAGAGAATTAATGTATCTCATGTTTGGTTGTTATAGTGAAAATTTTAAATATTTTTATTTAGTTTGAGAGGATATAATATTTTAAAATAAATTTTTTTATTAAATTACCTTTCTCTTTTTATTTTGATTATATGTTAATATTTTATTATAATTTAACACATTTATTAATATTAACATAAAGTAATTTCAATTGCAATAAAGTAATAAATTTTAAAAATTAATTATTTTAAAATAATATATTTTTGTGACAAAACTAATAATTTTTTTTCAAATAATGCAAACACACAGAGATAGAAATATGCATAAACTTTCATTTATTATATAGAATCAGGTAAATAATATAGAAATAAAAGGGTATTATTGTTCAAAATTTTAGTTTCATAGTGGCATAAAAAGTATAAAAGTTAAATGATTTTGATAATTTTAATATATCTAAGAAATAGTTGGTAATTGAATTCCCACTCCAATTACCAATATGTGATAATTAAGAATTGCCAAGTAATATGAAATCTTTAAAATAAAGAAATCAAATATAGACATTTAATATTACTAATATTCATGAAGAGAATTTCAAATGACTTTCAACCAAACGCCTCCTTAGTGTATTCTACCCCTTATATTTTGGGATTTCTTTCTAATTAAGTAGTAGATCATAAATTGATTTCCTTTTTCTTAAATCTGAAGTTCTTATTTATATTTTTATTATAAATTCAAATTGTATGATACTATGATTTGCTTTGTGTGTCGAATTTTCGGTTTTGACTCTAATTGAGTTAAATTAAAATTATTTATTTATTTGGCTAGAACTCTTTATTTATTTTTTGCTAAATATTTTTAAATATTTATTAAATGATTATAATAATTAACTAATTTTACTTTCATCATAATTAACTTACTCTTATATTATTTTGAAGAAAATAGTTTAATTATCATCTAATTTCACATGATTTAATTTAAAGTTTACAATATAGGTTAATTATCATCAAGTAATGTTTTTTGTTTAAAATATTTTTTATTATTTTTTGTTATTATTAATAACAAGTTGTATATCGTGCAACGCATGTAACAGAGGAGTAATATAAAATCAAGAAAGTTTGCTTAATGCTTAACTTTGATTTAAAACTTCCTACTATCATCCTGCATTGAGAAATTAAAGAGATGAATTTTTAAAAAATTTCTCCCTTTTGGCAAAAAAAAAAACTCCCTTGAATTATTGCATTCTTGCGTTTCTCTTTGGTGCCTTGAGTAAATTTATTGGGCCTAGCTTATCAAAATTGGGTATGCTCCGTTTATGTATTTATTTTGTTTGGGCCAAGCTATTTTCTACATGGGACAGAGAAAATTTTAATTCCATTTTCGGCTTGCGTGGTACAAACCTAATTCATCTGACTTTTCTTTTGGTCCGAATAATACATGGAGGAGGAAACCTAACAATTTTTTTTCCTTTAACAAATATGAAATTATTTGTCAAAATAATTATTTTGTTTCCAAGAACAGGACAAGATGATAGTAGTGAAGTTGACTTGTATATATAATATATGTAGCAAAAGTGAGTACCACTTCGTCGCTTGTATTATCTAATTGAATGCTCTGTAATTATTGTCCTACCACTCACTATCCAGAATTAACTACTGTCCTACGTATTTGTGGAAAACTCATGACTTAGAAGCTCTGCGGGACAGGAAATATGAGGCAGGAGAAGGCCTAAATAAATCTATAAGTAATATGTACTAGAGTCTTATGATTTCAAAGTGTACCTCAATAGATATATTTTCTAGCTATTTGCAGCTTCTAACTGGGAAACTGAGAATCCAACAACAAAACCCAATTCACCGACACGCAGCTGAACAAACAAGTAAGTCTGAATTCTCACGTATGTTTTAGATTATGTTTTAGATTAAAACTGATGACGGTGATTCTCATTGATGGTACATATAGATCTTTGCTGTTAAAATGGTAGTTTTAGTAAATGGGTTGAGACTCTCATATGTTCACCGGCCGTTCAACATAAGATAGATCTAAAGATGGATATTTTTTGCCATCTAAACGTATTAATTTTTTTTTTCTTTTTGAAGAAACATAATGTTTATTTTAATATGTCTTGTGTATTGTAAAAATATCACTTGAGCAAATTAAGTGCATGCTAATTGATCACTAATGGAAATATAAATTATTTCTACTATTGATCTAGTGGTCGGGAGATTGAAGAAGTCATATAAGGACTTGGATTTGAGGGCCCCTCCCTGCTTCCCTCCCCTTGATTCCCTCCTTGTAAACCAAAAAAAAAATTGTTTGCAAGATCAAAGTTTTGAGATGGTCGAGAGGATAAAATGAACTTTTTGCATTATGGTTATATATGTATGTTACAGGAGAATTAAGGTAATGGAGGACCAGGTTTTGATTAGCATAGACCAAAGGCGACAGAATTCACCACCAATGTCACCCGAGGTCTGCATTTTCAGAGTACCTAAGCTTCTTCGTGAGGTAAATGAAAGTGCCTACGAACCGAAAGTACTTGCAATTGGTCCATATCACCGTGGTAAAGATCACCTGAAAGCAGTTGAAGCGCATAAGATTCACTATCTTGAAATGCTTCTTAAAGGGAGGAATAATATTGTCTCTGAATTGGTCGCTGTGATGAGAGAATTAGAACCAAGAGCACGCAAATGTTATGCAGAGCCTATAAGTCTTAGCTCAGATGAATTTGTGGAGATGATGCTGCTGGATGGGTGTTTTATTCTTCAGCTAATTCTTATGGATTCAGAAGTAAAGCTACCAGATCCTAACGATTTCGTCTTTAAGCTGGATCATTTGTTCTCTGCCATCTGTTTGGACTTGTTTTTAGTCGAAAATCAACTTCCGTTCTTTGTTCTTTGGAGGTTACATAGTATGCTTGTGGAAGGCATTGATGAACATAAATTCAAACAAGCAGTTTTGCGGGTCTACAAAGGTGGATTTCCACTCCCAAGAGAAGCTCGGTATAGGTCCATCGAAGAACACAAGCATCTATTAGAGTTCGTTCATCATTGCTTATTGCTTCCTGACGGAAACACATCTGAGCAGTCCCACAATTGGAAATTCATATCTTGTTCCACGACTCTACAAGGCTTTGGAGTCAAATTCGAAGTGGACGAAAAAGCTAGCTTGTTCAATGTAAGGTTTGAGGTCCAGAATGGGACTCTGAAAATCCCTCGCATGAAAGTAGATGACGATATGGAACCTTTCCTCCGAAATCTGGTTGCCTTTGAGCAGCTCTATACCGGCGACCGTACACATCTTGTCACTGATTTTATAATTGTTATGGACTACCTTATCGATTCTGCAAAGGACGTCGAAATGCTTTGTCAGAAGGATATCATAGAGCACATGCGAGGCGACAACGAAGCAGTAGCCTCCATGTTTAATAAACTATTTGTCCACGTAACCTTCAATCCTAAGCGTTTCCTCTACTCTAAATTGTTCAAAGAAATCAACGAGTATTGCGACCGGGTTAGGAAAGAACGCGACCGGGTCAGGAATCAACGTTGGAACAGATTGATTGCGTACTTGAAGCGTAATTTTTTTAACAGTCCATGGGCGCCACTCGTATCCGTTTCAGCTGCTTCAATACTCCTCCTACTTACCGTGCTTCAAACTATATTTACGATTCTCTCTTACACTAAATAAATAAATGCCTACCTTTGTAGCTTGATCTGTGTAATTAGTATCTGTTTTTTGGCCAACGTGTAATTAGTATCTTGTTTGTCTTAAGAATGGACTTGTACTTCCTACTTGCTTCCCGATTTAGATTATCGGGCATGAAAATAATCTTGTTTCATTATGTACTTTAGTTTATAATTCCTTTATCAGTCTACTTTGAAATTTCTTTTGTAGAAATGTGGACTTGTTTAATCTACATGTAGAAAATATACTGTGAATCAATAAAGAGAGAGATCATTTGAACTTGAGACGATTATCTAGATGTATGAATTTTTATATCCATTCTGTAGTAGTATTTATTTTTACTTAAAATAGTATATATCAATATTATTGGGCCTAGGCCTAGCTTATCAAAACTGGGCTTGCTCCGTTAATTTGATTAGGCTTGTATCTATTTCCTCCTTTCTTTGGGCTAATCAGTTTCTAAATTGGGAAAGGAAGAAAATTTTTAATTCCATTTTGCTTTGCGTGGTACAAACCTAACTCATCCGACTTCTCTTCTGGGCCGAATAACACATGAAGGGACCCAACATTTTCCTTTTCTTTTATGAAATTCTTTGTCAAAATAATTTCCAAGAACATGATGATAGTAAGTTGACTTGTATGTAGCAAAAGAGAGTGCACCACCGCCAAGTCGTCAAACACATTTGGTGCAGGGATAATAAGAGTAAATGGCGAAAGGCTTTAATTGGAAAAACGAGAGTTCCTAACGTCACCAACCACTGTCTGGTGATATTAAAGCTCTAGGGCAGGAGATCCAGAGCGTGAATTTCTTCAAAGCAGGACACCCACTTGCAAGGTAGACAAGGAAAATGGCATTGGCAATGGCGAAAGCAAGAATATCCTTTTCATGGCCTTAACCAATTGTTTTTCCACCTCTTAGTTTTCGTTTTATTTCCTTCTAGGATCGGCCTTTATTGGGCTTGTTTTGTATGTTCCTAACCTTTACTTTGAATAAAATTGCCCTTTTTACCAAAAGTAAAACAAAAAAGAGTGGCCGGATGTTTTACCTTATTGGATGTTCTGTAATTATTGTCCAACTACTTAGTACGTACTTTCTATCCAAAAGCAACCCTTATCGTATGTATTTGGCGAAACTGATGGTATATATTGATATACTAATATCTACCTTCAAGCGGATGTATAAACTCTTCTTCTTTCCATCTTTTTCTCCGTTTAAAGCTGGATGAAAATCACCTGTTTCATTTTAGTGCTTCACTTTATGCTTTATGTACCAGAATACGTCACCTATCTCCATCATTTAATTTTATTTATTCTTTGTTTAGTTTTAAGATTTTTTTAAATAAAATTTCTAAAACTATTCTTGAGAGAAAAAAAATCCTTTATAATAGAAATTTAGCCACAAATTAAAAATTTTTAATTTTGACCGTAAGTTTCTACATTTATGATATTATTAGGGTAGAGTCTTAGTTTAAATTAAGAAAAAAATAATTATGTTTTTCTTTGTTTATTTTATTAAAACCAAATAAGGAATAAGAGGAATTAAGCGAATAAAACACATGACGGGCTATGATATATCGAATACAAAGTGGGGTACTGAGGTGGGACATGGGATTTTTATTCTTTAAAGCCCTCTATATTTTGTGTTACTCGCTGTAGAATCTAGCTATATGGTATGAAACCTAAGGTGATTTTGGTGCTAGTTTTATACGTGATTCGCAGTAAAATGAATTAGAATGGAAATATGCATGGTATGGTTAATTTACATCATTTTCATTTAAAAGAATTAAAAAAATAATAAGAAAATAGTTAATTAAGAATGGTTATTGGTAATTAGCTACAAATTTTTTTTAATAGATTAAGTTTTGTTTAGAGGTTTAAATATATTTGTGTAAAGATAAGTAGATAACTCGTTATCAAACATGAAAAAATGGGATTAATTTATCATATTTATTAATATGAAAAAGTACCATATAATTAGCTAATAATTAACTTTGGATTGAAGAAAAAAATATTGATTGGTCCCAAGAAAAAGATTAATACCGTATTATTATTAAGTAAATTATATATGGAAAAGAATTGGCTTCTGCTGATTCGTTTAGTGTATTCTTGCTGGTAAGGGTTATAATCAATGAATAAAAAACCGGATCGGTTGTCGAACCGGTTGGTCATTCGGTCACCGGTTCAACCGGTCCGATTAAATAAATAATTTAATTTTATTATTTTTTTAAAAATATTCAAAAAAATAGAAAAAATTCAAAATATTCCTTAAAAAATAAGAAAAAAATAAAAATATCAATTAAAAAAATTAAATTCGGATTGAACCGGTTCAACCGGTTCAAAGGCGGTTTAATGAAAACACTATTTTATGACCCGGACCGGACCGGACTTGTGACCGGTTCCCGGTCCAACCGGTTGAACCGGCCGATCCGGTCCAGTTTTTTATTCCTTGGTTATAATTACTAGTTTCTTATTATAACCCAAGGTAATGAGTATTCCATTGAATTTAAAAAATCCACCAAGATCTTCCTCAAAAAAAAAAAAAAAATACGACCAAGATAATCCATAATGGCTAAACCAAAAATTCACATAAAATTGAAAAGCTGAAATCTGTCACCCTACTCCCCACTAACCACTTACCTTGTGCCTAGTCAACAAATTATACTCGGGCTGCTCCACAATTTTCCTAGAAAATCAAATTTAAGTTTTTTTTTAAAGAAAAACAAATTTACGTCTACCATATGAAGTGGGATTAAAATGTCTTTAAATAACTCTGATCAATTGCTTCAACTTTCATATAGGATAGTATAGATTACTAAATAAATGAATGGGTTTAGTATGGGTCTATTCATATTTGGGCCAAAAATATAATAATAAAATGGCTTACAAAAAAAAAAAACCCTCTTTCTTTTTTCTCCACAAAGTCACCTAGCTGAAAGGAAGTTGGGAAAATCATTTCTAGATAAGTATTTAATTTAATTTGGTCCATAAAACTCCCTTGAACTATCGCTTTCTTTTCTTGTGTTTCTCTTTGGTGCCTTGGGTAAATTTATTGGGCCTAGCTTATCAAAATTGGGTGTGCTCCCTTTTTGTATTTATTTTCTTTGGGCCAAGCTATTTTCTGATTGGGCCAGAGAAAATTTTAATTCCATTTTTGCTTTGCGTGGTACAAGCCTAGTAGCCTAATTCATCCGACTTTTCTTTCGGTCCTAAATAATGCATGAAGGAACCTAACAAATTTTTTTTTTTTAACAAATATGAAATTATTTGTCAAAATAATTATTTTGTATCCAAGAACAAGATAAAATGGCAGATGAAAATGGTTTTCCCTCTATCCCCCTTTTTTTTTTGGTCCATATTTCCTTTTTTGGATGTCTCAATTTAATTGTCCATTACCATAAATATACAATCACTAAACTTTCATTATCAATTCTATCCTTCTTTTTTTTTTATTACTATCACATCATTACAAAAAATCCCAAAAACACTTACACACATTAAGGATGACAAAGTAATTCAATATAATTCAACAACTTTTTCTTAAAATTTTAAAAAAGTCAAATGTGGCAAATTTTATGGGACGGAGGGAGTAGTAGTTAAGTTGACTAATATGTAGCAAAATGTTCTGTAATTATTGTTCAACTACTTAGTACGTACTTTCTATCCAAAAGCAACTATTATCATATGTATTTGGGGGAAAACTCATGGTATGTACTGATATACTGATATCTACCTTCAAGCGCATGTGTAAGCACTTCTTCTTTCTATCTTTTTCTCCATTTAAAGCTCTTTATATTTCGTGTTACTTGCTCTAGAATCTAGTTATATGGTATGGAACTTAGGTGATTTTGGTGTTAATTTCTTACGACATTCGCATGAATATTAATTAGAATGGAAATATGCATGTGTCATGTATGGTTAATTTACATCATTTTCATTTAAAGGATTTAAAAAAGATAATGAGAAAATAGTGAATTAAGAATGGTTATTGGTAATTAGCTGCAAAATTTTTTGTTTAGAGCCACAATCTAACCCCCCCCCCCCCCCCCCCACTTCTTTCCCTCTCTTCTCAATTTTCTTTTCAAGTTTTTTGTTTTTTTCTCCTCCTCCTCCTTGACTTCTATAGTCAGAGAGGAGGAAGGGCCAGATTTTACTTTTCCTTTTATTTATTTTTTGTTAAAATAAGTCTTTGATCTTTGATTTGGATAATTGAGTCTTAGTTTTATTTGAATTTGTTAGTATTTTGAGTCAATTAGTTTGGTTTTTTAATTTGTTTTATTTTAGTTTACAATAGATTCAAGATTGTTAATCTTAGACTATGATGGATTTGTTTTATGATCTATAGGTAATTCAAAGAAGTTTTCGAATCAATAACTTCTTTTTCGTTGATAAAAGCCTTTGATTGGGGGAAAACGAGATAGTATGATGAACGTATTAGAGACTTATAAAGAAGGTTCGAGATTTTAAATAATCAACAATATAACTCGGGTATGAAACAAAATCCATATCTACAAGTAAATGAGAATAACCTTTTTGAATTTATTGTAATTTTAGCATTAATGAATGGATATAATTTTATTTGAGTAAATGAAAGTTATATTTAAAAAAAATTGTTTAAAGGGTTAAATATATTCGTAAAGGTAAGTAGATAACTCGAATCTTCTTGTGTTTCTCATTGGTGGCTCTCGAATGTATTATTGGGGCTAGTTTATTGGGCTTTCTCAGTTAACTTTTTTTGGGCTGCTTCCGTTTTTACTAATGTGGACCACAGCCACGGGAAATTAAAAATGGGTTTTGTAAATAAACAAAAAAAATAATGACTACTAGGAAAAAACA
Organism: Microcos paniculata; assembly: GCA_030664755.1. NCBI lineage: Eukaryota > Viridiplantae > Streptophyta > Magnoliopsida > Malvales > Malvaceae > Microcos > Microcos paniculata. Next base: position 5,322,037 of record CP131462.1, on the reverse strand, counting down.
GAAAATTGATAGAATTATTAGATATCAGGCATTCACATGATCAATATTTACTCGTCACTGCGGCTGTCACCTTTCTGTCACCTTTCGATCTCAGAAATATAATATTGAAGGCCACTGGAGAAAACGCTGATTGGAGTTTCATTCGTCGTGCCACAAAACTACAAGAGGTCAGAATCAAATTCAAAATGATTAGACAAAAATACAATCAAATTCTGGTTGGAGTTTACCAATGGTTTTATTTATTTATTTAACAAAAGATATTCCTAAGCCTGTTAAATAGAATTTAAGCTATTTCGGATCGGGACCTAAAAGGTAGAGTGCTCGGCAATTTTTATGGTTATATATATATATATATATATAACATTTTATTTTATTTAAAAAAGCTTAGGTGATGATTAATGTTACGAAGTCACGTGAACTTCTATATGTCATGTGCGCATGGGATTTCTACATGAATTCTGCAATTGACAACCAACTAATGGGCTATGGAAAGAGTCAAAGAAATGAAAAAAGCATTGAATAATTTCCAAGACTAATTACATTATTTTATTTTATACTAGTTTGGAAGGAAAAATCCGGTGCCCTATGTTTCAGATAATCATAACGCGTTAAGCCGTCAGTCAACTTTCGTCAACCACTAACTTTTCTTGCTACTTTCCTACTACTGTATAGTTTTCACTGTTAATTATTTCAATTATTGTCTGTATTATACTGTTTCTTATCACATTATCTCTCTTCTACGGGGAAACTTCAGAGGACGCAAAAGCTGGATGTCTCTGACTCCGCTTCGTTTTGCAGAAGTTTTCGTTTAACAACTTCCTTCAGAAAATCCAAGTAACCCCATTCTGAGTGCCCTGGAACAGAAATAGAATGCTTGTAATCTGATTCCTTATTGTTACTGCATTCAGCATCTGGGTGGAGAACAGGGGAGCCATGTTCATACTACTTTTCAACTAGTCTCAATATGTATATGTTTTGCTTGAATTCGCATTTCTGTTACACATACTTCTCTGACATGAATTAATTTTTACTTTTTAGCATCTCTGTGACGGTTTTCTGCAATTAATTTACAGGAGAAAGCGATGGCAATAGAAATAGATGATCCGATTGCTGTTCGCATAGGCAAAAGGCTGCAGGATATTTCCCCAATATCATCTGACTGTTGCATTTTCAAATTCCCAAATTATCGTCGGAAGGTAAATGAAAAGGCTTATGAACCTGAGGTAGTTGCAACCGGTCCTTACCACCATGGTAAAGATCATTTAAAGCCAATGGAGGAGCATAATCTTCGGTTTCTGCAATTGCTTCTTCAAGAAAAAAGGGAGACTGATGTCATCAAATATGTTAACGTAATGAGAGCATTAGAAGGAAGAGCTCGAAGATGCTATGCGGAACCTGTAAGTCTGAACACAGATGATTTTGTGGAAATGATGCTTCTTGACGGTTGCCTTATAATTCAGCTAATCCGCAAGTTTGCTCTGAAAACATTGACGGATGATCATATTTTTAAGATAGGTGGTTTCCATGGTATCTTATGTCGTGATATGTTATTGGTCGAAAACCAACTCCGCTCTTTGTTGTCTGGGAGTTGTTTTGTATGATTGAGAATCTTAATCAAGACATATTCATATACATTGTCAAAAATTTCTTCACCATTATATTACCTGGTAAAGGGTGTATTAGAGATAACTTAAAATCCATCACGGATATTAAGCATCTCCTAGGTCTGATAAATGATTGTTGGCATCCTTCTGCTTTTGAAATGGACGTCTACAGGAAGAAGACCAAAAAGATCGAGTGAAGCTTCATGCATTGTGCCACGGAGCTCCAGGACGCTGGCGTCCGGTTCAAGAAGGCTGAAGGAAACAACATTTTTGATATAAAGTTCAAAGATGGAACAATGAAGATCCCGACCTTAGAAATTGATGACCATACAGAATGCTTACTTCGGAATCTGATTGCCCTTGAGCAGTTTTTTCCAGGGAGAAGTTTAAATCATGTCACTGATTATATGAACTTTATGGACTGCCTCATCAACTCTACGAAAGATGTGGAATTACGCCGTTAATGCGGCATTATTAATAACTGGTTAGGTAACGATGAAGTGATTGCAACCATGTTCAATACCCTTGGTGACTCTGTTAGCATTTCCTGCTACTCCTTTTACTTTGAAGTTTTCAACAATATGAACATTTATTGCACTAGCTGCTGGAACAAGTGGATTGCAAGCTTGAAGCATAACTATTTTAACAGTCCTTGGGCACTTGTTTCCATTCTTGCTGCCGTTATGCTCCTTCAACTTACACTGGTGCAGACTGTATTTTCAGTTCTCTCTTATGCCAAGTAACTGCCAACTCATACTGTTTTCCCTTAATAATTGATTGGCCCCTAAATCAGACCAGAAACTTGGAAGCTTCAAGGGACAAGGTTCCTATGGCTAGCTACAGAAATGAGAAATCTGGCTTCAACACTTGATTCTTAGGCACTCTTTCAATTCTGTTTTCCTTCCAAGACTTGCCTTGGAGGATTCTTAGGCAGTGCAATTTGTTTTCACAAACTGGACAGGAAAGAGTAATTGCACGATTATAACTGAGGCATCTAGAAGCAGCAATTCTTTTTCATCAATCATCACCTTGTAGAAGACATCAAAGCTAGACTTAATTTCTAATCAATTGAGATTGATAAGATAAATTTAAAGCTATATGGTTGGAGGTTATAGTTCATTAAGCTTCGTTTTTGGCTTCTGCTAATTCTTTTAGTAGTATTCTTGCTAGTAAGGCTTATAATTACTAGTTTCTTATTATAACCCAAGATAATGAGTATTGCATTTAATTTAAAAAATCCACCAAGATCTTCCTCAAAAAGAAAAAAAAAATCCACCAAGATAATTCGTAAGTACCAAACAAAAAATTCACATAAAATTGAAAACCTGAAATCTACCTCCCTACTCCCTACTAGTACTAACCACTTACCTTGTGCCTAGTCAACAAATTACACTCAGGCTGCTCCACAATTTTCCTAGAAAGGCAAATTCACGTCTACCATATAAAGTGGGACTAAAATGTCTTTAAATAGCACAAATCAATTGCACTCCCCCTCCTCTAATATGCTTTAACTTTCATATAGGATGGTATGGGTATGGGTCGATTCATGTTTGTTGTTTGTGCTAAAAATATATAACAATAAAATGGGTTTTGCTAGTGGGTTTCAGTGCTGATTAAAGTCCTTGGTTTACCTATAGTCTGTCTCATTGGTCGCTCCGGAGTCCGGAATATATTACTGGGCTTACTTTATCAATTGGGCTTTCTCAGCTAACTTTATTGGGCTACTTCTGTACTTTAATTCCGTACTCGAAAATCTATCAGTGGTGACGTGTGTGCGTTTAAAGCCATTCACAATTTATTAGTTCAGATGATTTGATACTTGTTCGTCTTAAGTAGGTCTCGAATTCGTGTCTTGTGAATGAAAAAAACTATTTTTATGAGAACTCTACTCCTATAATAGACCAACCTGACTCGAAAGAGATTAGATTTGAACCAAAGATTTGAAGATACCTTTGGTCACACACAAGAGAAAAAAAAAACATTTAACACAGCCATCAGCCAAGCTGCTTCAAGTTGGAGTACGATACGCATGGCAATTTGCTTTTGGAAAGGAAAGCTCCATTCAAATTGGTAAAATCATCAACCAAAATGCCTAAGAGAATAGTTTATCACAATGCATACATCGTCTAACGGTTTCTTCAAAACCAACGGAAATACTAGAAAATGGATATATTTGAGTTCTCATCAACACGGCATAAAAACCATATGCATTAACAATCCACTATCAATCATAACCAGTTCCAGACTCGTTCCATCTCCCATTCATTTTTTGGACCCTCTTAACCCAACAATGAGGGTGCCATATACATGGAAATTCCAATGTCTAAACTCTCCAAAGTTCCGAAACAGACAATTAAATAAACATCAATTACATCAAAGATTAACAGAATGTGGCATCACCTAGCTCTAAAACAATCCTATGCCAATGACAATATGCCAATGTGTGGTTCGTCGAGAAGCCAACAAGTATTGAGCTTCTACCTATACGAAACTGGACGCTTTGGCTTGCTTTGAACAACGGCCTCAATCTTCTCCATCACAGCAGGAGTCAGCAATGGGATTACATCAAGTGCTTTCAAGTTCTCTTGAATCTGAATAGGGCAAAAAAGTTACCCTTTAGCTGCATTTAACAACTTTAATATTGGAACCCCAAACAAATAGCTCAGCCAACTCCAACAGGCCTGCCCTTAGGTTACCTATCCATGAATTAAATGTAGCAAGAAATCCAAACATGATTGACAAAAACAGAACAACCACTGTTACCTAAACTAGGGCACAGATGAACAATCAATGCCCAAAAAACATATTTGTTCATAAATTTGGTACCAAAGAAGAAGGAAAGAAAAGGAGTAAAATGCTGAAACATTATATTGAGGCTCCTTGTAACAATAGAAGATAGTGTCTCCATCAACTTATAAGTTTAGACCTGCGTTTTTCCAAACAATTTCTTTGCCTGGTGGCAAAAGATGGCATATAGGTGAGGCTGTGAAACTGACATATTCTTAAAAGATGGCATAAAAGATATTTCCATAAACCTAAAATAATGCATCCCTAGATAGAATATAGGTTGCAATCCATCACCTGCTGTCAAGTATGCAAACTAGCACCATCCCCGATTAATCTATCATTTTTAGCAACGACATTCGCCCGTTTCGAAAATGTATATTTTAATTTCTTTAGCAACGACATTCACTCGTTTTGAAAAATAAATTTATCGAAACAATATTTTGTTGTTGCTAAAGAAATTAATTTTTTTGCAACTACGTTCATGTCATTGTGAATAACTATTTTAGCAACGATATAAATTGGTTATTATATCACTTACGTATTAGTATTTTCTTGTTGCAAAAACTTTTACGTAACGACAATTTTTTTTGTTACAAATCATATTTAAAAACGATTAAATATAGTTGTGAAAGCACTTACGTAGCAAAATAAAATTGGTTACAAAATATTTTTGGCTGCAGTATTTAATTGGTTGCATAATAATTTTTACAATGACATATTATTGGTTGCGAATGCTTGTAAAATTTTTTTGCAACGATATTCATTTGGTTACGTAATAATATTTCCAACGACAAATTGTTGGTTGCGATTTGTTATTAAATTTTTTACAATGACATTTAATTGGTCGTAAATCATATTTAACAGCGATTAAATACCGTTGGCAAAGCATTTACATAACAATAGAATTTTGGTTGCAAATTTTCTAATGACTTGAAGTAATGATAAAATGTCGTTGCCTAAAGTTTTAGGCAATAATATTCTTTAGGATAAATTAATTTAATGCAACAACATTACGTAGTTGGCAAATTTAATTATCAACGAACGTTTTGAGATTGGCAACAACTATTATTATTTTAAAAATAAAAATTTAAAATTATTTTAAATTTTCATAATGAAAATTTTGTCAATGACAATCTTGACACAAAAATAAATGTTCGAAAACCAAATATTTTATTCAATATGCACTAGCATTCTGCACACTGGCAGCACCGTTGGCATCCGAAGTATCCTTTGGTTTATCTTCAGAGCTTTCGATTTCGTTTTCCACTTTTGCCTCAAGGGAAGCACCATTCTTTTCACTTTGATCGGGTTTCCCAGTTGTCTCCATTTTTGTAACTTTTTTTCGAACAAAAGTTTTAACTACAGCACGATCAACAGAAGGCTCTTCCGGCTGACCTGCAGTCTCTGATTTAGCATTATGCTCTCCAACATCTTCATCAACCTTGTCACTTTACTTGCTAGCAGTATTTCACAGACTTCACGGTGCCTATCTTAGCACCAGCAGCTTCTCCCTGTTCCTGCTTGTCAGGACCTCCCCCTACCACTGTTTCACCGCCATCTTTTACCTCAACTTTATTTTCACTCCCACTACCCTTTCCTTGGGCTGTATCTCCTTCAATACAGTTTGCATTTTTCTCTTTCTTGTTAGCAACTACTCCATGTCTGGATGAGGCAGGCTGACTCTTTTTTTCTGACTTGCCTCTTTCAGTGTGTTTTAAAGAGTCCTTTTACTTGTCTAGAAAACATAAACCAAAAATTAAAGAAAAGTGCAAGTTATTACTCCAATTCAAAATTGATTATGACTGTACAATAATGAAGGACCAAATGGAATAACAAATTGACCATAAGGAAATCCAAAAGAAAGGCCGGTTAGAAAAATAAAATAATACCTTTCTTTTCAAAGAAAGCTCTCGCTCTCTCTTAGAAACAACTTTTCGATCAGCTAGCCATTGGGTTCGCCATGTATCACATGAAGGAAGGCATCCTGATAAATCTGGAACAAACAACATAGTGACCTCTTTATGGCTAAACAGTCCATCCTTGCCAACTCGATCATATATGTATCTGCAAATAACTAATGAAAGGTCTGAAACTAGCTTCTTGACGTCAAGAAACATGTTCAAGATAACAAAACAAAAACTGTGGAAACTACGAGAAGAAAAATCAATAAACTCCTAAGCTCATTGATAAAGAAGGATGTGATTGATGTCTCCATAAACAGAGTTCTCATCAAAACCATTAAACTAGACCCCACTCTTATGTAAAACATTAGTTTGGTGAATAGTTCCTGCCATTGACTTCAATTTATATTGTCTTATTGTTTTGCTAGCTGTGGGTCATATTATAGTATAGTATTAAAAAAAATAATTTATGTGTTGCCAAAGTCATAGTTAGTGGTGGATCCCACCATGTGCACTTTGTGAATATATGATAGGCTCTATATCAATGCTATCTACCGATGGAAAAAATGAGTATTCATTTCTGCTTTCCCTTCCTTTCATTTCAGACTTCATTCCCTTCATTTCTGCTTTTGCCTTCGAGGGAATTCCTTTCACTTTAGACTTGAGAATGGATCCATTTCTCTTATCCTTACTTTCTCCCAACAAATTATTTTATTTTCCAGTTTACTTTTTTTGAAGTACTCTTAACGCTCCCTCTTGCACAATGCTTCATCCAATCCAAATGTCAGCTTTTTTATATTCTTCTTTGAGGTCAAGTGGCTGTTTTCTTTCTCTAGTAAGTTTATATTCTCTTTAGTTTGTCACTTGATATTCACCAATTATCCTTTCAAAAAAAATATATTTTTTCCTAAAAAATACAATGCCAAGTGTTTCGGCAAATTATTGAAAAAAAGAAAGGCGCCAAAATGAAAGCTTATTCCCTCCATATTGAATTTCATTTATGCCAATTTCATTTGATTGCATATATATTAATCAATTTTCTGATTTTATTTGATAGTCTTTTCAAATCATAAACCAATTTATCTTTATAATTTGGGTATAAACGGATCTGCACGTATTGTGGGAGAAAGAAAAAACAATCACAAAAATGTCCTCCAGGAATCGTGCAGAAAAGGAAGACATTGGGAGGAAGGATCGTTTCGAAAAGGAATACACTGGGAGGTATGATCTTGACTGAGAAATTGGGAGCTGCTTTGAGAAATTTTGCAAGCAAACCTTTTTTGCTAATTTCATGAGGTTTAATCAATTTTGAAATTCATTTAGACATGTATTAATCTGTTGTTGGTTTCAGAATTATGCAGTAAAATGATTTTAGCATCTAGCTATCTCTTCCAATTGTATTTAGATCAAACAAATCTCTTTTGGATATATCATCATCATCATTATCTTCTCTGAGTCTTGTTTCGTTGGTGCTGCTTGTTCTTGTGAGGCTTTTGGTTTTGCTGTACTGGTATTTTTGGTGCTGAATTTATGGATCAAGACTCATGCTGGGTGGTTCTGCTTTCTTTATTTTTTTCCTTTTGCTGCGATTTTGCTTTGCTAGCAGTTGGTTGTAGTGCTCTACTTATGGCCGTGGCCATTTTTTGCTGATTAATAAAATCATTTCCTTGCCTTTCAAAAAAAGAAAAAAACTTATATCATCATAAGTTATTTAATGTATCGGACAGAAGTAGTTTTTCTAGATCAATTAAGCAATTCTAAGGCAAAACTTGTTAAGATAACTGTTTTTAAAGTGATTTTTTAATTGTTGTTAATAGTATTTTGTAAATTGTTTTGATAAGATGGCAGGACATGGTAAGGGAAAAGGTCTGATTACTAAGGGTAATGGTGCAAAAACAGGGCCTGTATCAAAGGGATTTCAAGGTCATTCTTTAAGGACATCTTCTCGAAATGATGCATTAGAGGGATTAGTAACATTGTCTAGAGCTAATGTGCTTCCGAGACAATTGGGGAGATCCATGAATGATCTAGATTTAGATTCAGACTATGATGATGACGAGATAGAACGTGGTAGAAGGAAAGTCATGATTCCTAAGGATAATAGTGAAAAAACAGGACCTGCATCAAAAGGATTTCAAGGTCGTTCTTTGTACACATCTTCTCGAAATGATGCATTAGAAGAATTAGAGGCTTTGTCTAGTGCTAACTTGCATCTGAGACAATTGGGGAGATCCACGAATGATCTAGATTTAGATCAAGATTATGGCGATGATCAGACAGAACCACCAGATGATTATGAATCAGAGAATAATGGAGATGAAATTGGAGATCATATTATTGCTAGTCGTTCAAGTAAAATTGGTCTATATGATTTTCATTTTTTTAATCATAAATATGATAATTTCTTACATACTCTATGTTTATGAAATAGGAAACAAGAAAGGTCGTGGGAGATATAAAGGCTTGATGGTGGATGCAAAAGGTCAAGGTGGGATATTGAAGTTGACCATCGACATCCCTGTTGGTACGAAACGTGCTGTTGGCCCAAATGCTAGAAACTTTGTTAATTACTGTGGCTACATTGTGAGGACAAAGGCTCTAATAGATAAGATCAGTTGGGAGCAGGTACATAAAGAAGCTGGCGAGCAAATGTGGAATCTGGTAAAGGTAAATAAAAACACATGTACTACTTTTTTTTTTATTAATTTAAGTAATGAATATTTTAAGAGTTAGTTAATGTGCAGGAAAGGTTTGATTATCCTGAAAGTGAGGACAGATTCCAATCTTTATGTGAAGAAACCATGCAATGTCTATACAAAGGATGAAAGAATAGGCTGTATGCGCATTACAAAGCTTTTTCAACTGATGATGAGCGTAAGAAAAACCCACCTAATGATGTGGATAAAGAGAAATGGGAGCATTGCATTGCATATTATGGGTCTGAGAAATTTCAGGTATTTTCCATTTAAATATCTTGTAAAAATATTGGTTTTATTATTCTAATTAATATTTTATTTGCTTAGTAGAAAATTAGTGAAAGAAATTGAAGAAATGCGAAAAAAAGGAAACAAAAGCACACCACGTGTAATGCCTAGTCCTACATTAATTTGCATTGGAGCCATATGCTAATAAATTTACCATTTTACCCTTGTATAGGTTTTAATTGCCAAAATGGGAAAATTATTCCCAATAGCTTAATGATTTAAATACCTTGATAAATTCACTTTATTTCTATAAAATTTTGCCAATTGGTTTTAGTTTTAAAATCCTTTTATTTTATCCCAATTTACATAATTTCTTTTTAGGACACAAAGGGAATTTTTAAAATTTAACGAGAGCATTTTTGTCGTTTGACATAAATCCTTGTCTAGAAGTTTCAAGACAAATTTTTAAGTTTTCTTCCTTTCTTTTTCCATTGCATGGCCGAACACCACCTTGCAATTTTCCCCCACCATTTTCTTGCTTCCAAGCTCCAAAATCTTCTCATCTAAACACTCTCTCTCCAAAATCTCACCGTAATTTTCAAGGAAATTCACTATTTTACCCTCCAAACAACATCTTCATTAAGAAAATTTCAAGGAAAGCTTTAAGGAATTTCATCAAACGTACAAGTCTCCAACTTCCATAAGAGCTTAAGGTGTCTTTATTTCTTTTCACCTTTCTTCAATTCTTTTATAATTTTCATGCAAGAAAATGATGAACACTAGTTCCATGCATGGAGATTTTGCATTTTCTTCAATTCAACATTAGTTTATGGCTCCAGAATCCCCCATGACATGCATGCCTCATAAGACTAAGGTACAAATAGAGAATAGAAAGATTTAAGTGACTTCCTAGAAGTAGGAAAAACTTAGTTGTGTGGAGAAAAACTAAATTCAACGATTAAATGGCCAAAGTCCCATGAAATTGACCTTATGCCACCCTAGAAGAACCCCTATATTTCTGGTCATAGCCATGGAATTTTATTCCATAAATGGTAGTTTGGCAACATTAGAAAACGATATGAATTAAGAAATGGTTAGGAAGAAGCTTAGGAGTAGTAGTTGTAGAATAAACCTACATTATGGCCTAATAGTGGCCACCCTGGGCAAGTACCACCTAGGGGATTCGTTAGATGCCATTCAAGGGTGGAACAAATCATAAATGGGTATAGAAATAGATGTAGGGGGTTAACATTCTTAAACGAATACCATATCCAGTTATAACCCCTCAAAGTGTGAAGAAACGGTGCACTTTTCCCTCCAAAACACAACGTAGGTGTTAAAATGCAACCATTTTTGGTATACAGCATCCCTACGACATGCTTAAACTGTAGGAATTGGAATCACAGAATTCCCTCATCTCTAACTTATTCAGGCCGAAATTCACCTATCCTAGGGGTAAAATCGTCCAACTTTTTCGTTATAAGGAGTTAGCCCGAATGGAAAGTATGCACAGGTGCTGTTTGACGAAACAAACTTGCTCACACCTTGAGAATGCTTATAGGACGACTAGAACTTGATTTGGACCCTTAGGTTCCATGTTGGCACATTTAGTCCATAAACTAGTCAACTTTGGCAAAATAGTTCAAATAGCATTCTATCTTGCTTTAATCCATTGTTTAACCAATTATATAGGTGGTGAACCCTCTCCTAAGGATCAAGAAAAGGAGGATTAGTGGGAGTGCACACCCTCCCTAAACTTGTGAGTGAGACTTCATAGACTAAAAATGTGTTTTCTTGGTTTTCTTGCATTTTCAACCTTGTTTTGAATTCTTACGTGCAAATGAAATGTTTTCTTGAATAAATGACAATGTACCTTTATAGAATGATTGTTTTATCAATTATGAATGTTGGTGGATGATTAGAAGTCACTTCAGTGGCGGCTCTCACGGTCCAAGCTTGTGGAGCCGGTGTGAGTAGGCTTATCACTCCCACAAGGGGTGGATGGTACAGGGGATTAATGTGCGCACTATAATTGTGAAATGCGACCCCTGTGGAAGTACTATGGACATAGCTACGTATCACCCGTAGTGAAGGTTCACGCCAAGGTCGAAAAATGGGCTTTTTCCTACAAAATGACAAAGAAAAATCATCTCGGCGGGTTCGAATCCCATCTTGGCCGGGTGGGATTTGAGCAATGTGATTTGGCAAGCCCCTTTAGAATCCATTTGACCTGTTTTACTCAAAAACTTTGGAAAATTTTCCTTCTATAGAAAATTTCCCTAATTTGGTAGTCAAAGCTGTCTCAACACCCAGTGGGCTGTCGACGGTTAAGGGTTTGTACGTCGACGGATGGGTGAACAACCTTATTGTACTCGAAGTCAGAAACTTCTTGCCTGCATATTGCCTGCATATTGTTCAATTTCAGGGCATTACCATTTGCACAGGCAGAATCACACGTGTTTGTCAACTCTTATTAAAGAATCGAAAGAAGGAATAGTTCAAAGTTTTGTTAATTAATCTTTGGATCATTCAGTAATGCTCTCTTCTTGATATTCTGCAGTATGATGTGTATGATAAATATGTTTAAATATGCAGGCTTAGGATAAACATAAACTATGCTTACCTTCTCTCTCCGTCTCCTCTGTTTTTGTCATATTGTTAGTTTATCACTGGTTAACTTTTCCTTCAGACATGATGAGATTCCTATTTTCACATGCTCTAAAAAATCTGAAACATCTTTAATAAATCATGATCTCTGGACAGTGATTCTTAATTAATATTGCGTGATTGGTGACTTTATCATGGTAGAAACAGATTATTTAATGTTGGCATGATTGGCTCACTGATTTTGGGATTTGAGTGGTTGCTTTAATTTGTATAATTAATTTTATGTTAAGGTAGCTTAGCCATTTGCACAGAATAACTTACCATTGTTTCATCAATATTGCCACGGTTTGCCTATAATACGTGCACATAATTTGAGAAGTTAAATTACGACCACAACACTATATTATTATGTTCTTTTTTCCCTTTTTTGTGAAAAAACAGATATAGATAGATTATTTGATAAGTTAAATTACGACTACAGCACAATATTATATTATTATGTTCTTTTTTCCCTTTTTTATTTGACAATGGTAAGTATATTATTTGATCAAATGATGGTCTTTTAGTTTTCAGTACTTAGCATTTAATTTTAGTACTTAACATTTAATTGAAAAGTAACCTTTAAACTCAACATTTAATTGGAAAGTAACCTTATTTTGTTGTACATTTTATAGGTGAATGCTGAAACTGAAAAGAATTTCTCGACTGATTATATTTGGTATAGACAACATGCTCGGAAAGATGCAGCTGGGAATTATGAATGGGCAGACAATCAATCAAAAGAAATAGGGGTATACTTTTCACTCTGCGTAAATTGTATTATATGTTTGGTTAAATATTATACTTTTATCTAAGTTTTTAATCAAATCATTGTTTTATATGTAAGAAAAGTTAAAAAAAATGGTGGATGAAAGTAAACAAGGGGGGGCTGCCCCAATGACTAAAGAACAAATGTATGACAAAGCCATGGATACTAGATCAGGATATAGGCGAGGATTTGAATATGGCAAGAAGGGAATCAACAAAAGGGAATGTGATTGTGAGATTCTAAAGCAACAGCACCAGCAAAAAATTACAGAAATTCATGGTCAATACGCCCAACTTGAAGAAAAGCTTGAAACTTTAGAGGCAAACCTGGCAGAACATGAGCAAAAGCTGCTGGAGGGTTTAACAAAGGAACTTACAGAGCAAATAACTAAGGATGTCCAAAAGCAACTTAAAAGCCAATTTCAAGAAATGTTTGGCAACCCAGAGAGTTTCCCGAGCTTTCAATTTACTGAAATGCTTAATCATGATTCGGTACGTAACTAATTGTGTGTGATTCTTAATGTCATTCTAATTTATTTTTTAAACTTACATATTCTAATATGTATTAAATTGTTTTTTGTGTTGCAGGGAAAAGCTTAACCAATGAAGATTGTTTTATTGATCATAATTTATTTGTTGGGAAAACACTTTTAGATTATTTCTAGTTATATTTATTAGATTTTATATTATATTTTCATACTGAATATTAAGTAATGGAAGAAGTTGATAATTTGTTCAATTTTATATTTTTTTTTCAATTTTTTCAAGTTTATATATATGTTAGATATATCTATGATTAGAAATATCATAGTGTTGTAAAAGTATGTTAATTAAAATTGACTAAGCAAGAACAAGAAATAAGAATAGGAGAAATTGAGAATTAAAGGAACAAGAGAAAGAGAGAGAGAGAGATGAAATGGAAATAAGATTGAAGGAATTGTAAGTATCATTAGGGAGAATAAATCCCAATTTATAGGCATCAAATGGTAGGCTATACAAGTTGGCAATTTGCACATATTAGCCCCATTATTATCATCACAATAATCATAATTTGGACAATTTGTACAACTTGCATTTGTCCACTTTCATAACCTAATTTGCATAATTTGCATTTGTCCACTTTCATAATAATTTGCACAACTTGCATTTATCCACTTTCATAATACTCCCCCTTGGACAAATGCTACTATTAAAATTGGACGTGTACTGCCTCGTTAAAAACCTTAAGTCGGAAAAACCCAGTGGGAACAAAAACCGAACATAAGGGAAAAAGAGTACAATACAATTAAGTCCGTCTAATATGTCTTCAGGACAATATGTGCTTGTCTTCAAGACAATATAAATGGGCCTACTTCAGTGTCCTGATTGGACGTGCTATTACTGCCTCATTAAAAACCTTAAGCCGGAAAAACCCAGTGGGACAAAAACCGGACAAAAAGAAAAAAGAGTACAGTGCACTTATGTCCATAATCGCTCCCCTTGAGATAAAATAAACTGCTACTTCTGGAGCATCTAAACATTTCCACTTCTGGGGAAATCAATCTTGCATTTTACTGACTCGCCGCATACCAATGCCATAAACTAATTTCTCAAATGTTGATGTTGGCAAAGATTTGGTAAATAAATCTGCAAGATTATCGACGGAGCGAATCTGTTTAACATCAACTTGTCGACTTTCCTGGAGTTCATGAGTATAGAAAAATTTCGGCGAGATGTGCTTGGTCCTATCACCTTTAATATATCCTCCCCTGACTTGTGCAAGACAAGCAGCATTATCCTCATAAATTATAGTGGGAGAATCTATCACCGGTTTGAATCCACTAGCATTGTGAATATGTGATATCATAGATCTTAACCAAACACACTCTCTTCCGGCCTCATAGAAGGAAATAATTTCAGAGTGGTTGGAAGATGTAGCAACTAGTGTTTGCTTAGTGGAACGCCAAGAAATGGCTGTATCATTATAGCAAAATAGATAACCGGTTTGGGAGCGAGCTCTGTGCGGATCAGATTTATATCCTGCATCAGCATAACCTACTAAACCAGAGTTAGTAGTATTCTTAGAATAGAATAACCCCAAATCAATGGTTCCTCGGAGATAACGGAAGATATGTTTAATCCCATTCCAATGTCTCCGGGTTGGCTCAGAACTGAAACGTGCCAACAAATTTACCGCAAAAGCGATATCTGGTCTCGTGCACTGTGCCAAGTACATCAAAGCCCCGATTGCATTGAGGTATGGTACTTCAGGACCAAGTATATCCTCACCAGATTCTTTAGGACGAAACGGGTCCTTTTGGGGGTCAAGAGACCTTACAACCATAGGGGTGCTCAATGGGTGAGCCTTGTCCATGTTAAAACGTCTAAGCAATCTTTCAGTGTATGCTGACTGATGGACAAGTATTCCATTCTTATTGTGCTCAAGCTCTAGACCAAGGCATAGTTTGGTTTTACCCAAATCTTTAACCTCAAACTCCTTTTTCAAATATTCAGCAGTTTCAGATAACTCTTCAGGAGTCCCAATTAAATTCATGTCGTCGACATAAACTGCTATAATAGCAAATCCGGTTTCAGATCTTTTAATAAACACGCATGGGCAGATGGGATCATTTATGTACCCTTCCTTAGTCAGGTATTCACTTAAACGTTGGTACCACATGCGGCCGGATTGCTTTAACCCATATAAAGATCTTTGCAACTTTATTGAGAATAAGTTGCGGGGAGTGCATGCTTCAGGCATTTTGAAACCTTCGGGAATTTTCATATAGATATTGGAATCTAATGAACCATATAAGTATGCCGTCACAACGTCCATAAGACGCATTTCAAAATTTTCTTGGGCAACCCAACTTATAAGGAAACGAAAGGTAACTATATCCACTACTGGTGAATATGTTTCATCATAATCTATCCCAGGCCTCTGCGAGAAACCTTGGGCTACGAGTCGGGCTTTATACCTCACGATCTCGTTTCTCTCATTTCGTTTCCGGACAAAGACCCATTTGTATCCAACAGGTTTTACATTGTCGGGGGTTTTAGTAATAGGCCCAAAAACATTACGTTTGGCAAGGGAAGTCAATTCAGCTTGGATTGCTTCCTCCCATTTAGGCCAATCTCGCCTATGACGGCATTCGGTTATGGACCGAGGTTCATAATCATCATTCATAATCTCATGAGCAACTGAGAGAGCAAATGCATCATCGATGATTATCTCATTTCGATCCCATATCTCATTACAATAACTGATGGAAATTTCAGTATTCCCAAGATTGGTGATCTTTTCATGGGTTTGTACCACTTCAGGGGCAATATGCTCATGAACTTGTGCCACTTCAGGGGCAATATGCTCTCTTTGAATATTATGTTGTGCCACTTCAGGAGCAATTTGGTTTCCTCGAGAAAGATTAATAAGCTCATCTGGAGCAGATTCTAAATTCCTCCCCCTTCTTTTTCGAGGAACAGTGTCTTTTGATCCCATCGGTCTACCACGCTTCAGGCGCGGGCCATTTAGATCCATTTCGGGTGGTTCTACAGGAACATCAATCCTAGCTGGAACATTCGCAGCTGGGATGTGAGACTTTGTAACTTTAGCAGTCTCATTAAATGCATCAGGCATTTGATTTGCAATAGCTTGTAAATGGATCAATCGTTGCACCTCATTTTCACATTCAGGTGTTCTTGGGTCAAAATGAGACAAACTTTTCTCATTCCATGAGAAAATCTCGACATTTTTCTGTTTTCCATTTGTGGAAGCTTTTGGTATCCCAAGTGATGGGAATACTGTCTCATCAAAATGACAATCCGCAAATCTAGCGGTAAATAAATCACCCGTCAATGGTTCAAGGAACCGAATAATGGACGGTGAATCAAACCCAACATAAATGCCCAAACGGCGCTGGGGACCCATTTTGGTCCTTTGCGGTGGTGCTACAGGCACTTGTACCGCGCAACCAAAGGTGCGAAGATATGAAATGTCTGGCTCCTGGCCCAAGACTAACTGAAGGGGGGAATATAAATGAGAAGTAGTGGGGCGCAATCTAATTAAAGATACAGCATGTAAAACAGCATGACCCCACGCTGAGGATGGGAGCTTTGTCCTCATCAATAAAGTTCGAGCAATAATCTGAATGCGCTTAATCATGGATTCTGCTAATCCATTTTGAGTATGAACATGTGGGACAGGATGTTCAACTTCAATTCCTAATGAAGCGCAATAAGCATCAAAACTCTTTGATGTGAACTCACCAGCATTATCCATTCTTATGCTTTTAATTTGATAATCTGGGAAATGAGCTCGAAGCTTTATTATCTGTCCAAGCAAACGTGCAAAGGCGACGTTGCGCGTTGATAATAGGCAAACATGGGACCATCTGCAGGATGCATCCACTAGTACCATGAAATATCTAAATGGTCCACTTGCAGGCTGAATTGGCCCACAGATATCACCCTGGATTCTTTGCAAGAATGAAGGGGATTCATAATCAACCTTTGTCATGAAAGGTTTAGTAATGAGCTTTCCTTGTGAACAAGATTCACAAATGTAATCTTTGGATAACAACACCTTTGTATCTTTTAAAGGGTGTCCTCGAGTATTTTTAAGGATTCTTCGCATCATTGTTGCTCCTGGATGACCAAGGCGATCATGCCAAAGTCCGAACACATCAGGGTTCACTAGTTTCCAGGGCATCGTAGCATATGATTCTATAGCTCGTATTGGGACATAATATAATCCCATACTAGAAGCTTTCAGCTTCTCATGGATGGTCTTCTGGCCCATCTTGTAGGAAGTGATGCAAAGAAATTCCTTATTTTGCTCATTAATTGTTTCTAGATGGTACCCATTACGGCGTACATCTTTGTAGCTAAGTAGATTTCTTTTTGATCTACCGCTCAACAATGCATCTTCAAGATACAATGTTGTGCCATTTGGCAAAATAACTGTGGCAGTCCCATAGCCATCTATAATATTAACAGGACCAGATATTGTCTGAACATTTGCCTTGCGCAATGTCACATTTGAGAAAAAGTGTTTGCCACAAAGTATAGTATGCGTTGTAGCACTATCAAGCAAACATATATCTTCCTTTTTCTCAATGTGTCCCATTTGCATTTATCTTGACAACTTCAGGTGTCAAGTTCCATAAAATTTGACAAATTAATAATATGATGCAAAATATAAACCAACAAATATGGAATAAAACTCATGATTTTATTGACGACCATATTTATTTAATATCTTCCTTGGTAACATAATTATCCAAGGGTATGGCAAAACATAGATGAAAAACCCTCAGAATCTATTTCTGGGGACTTGTTATTTTCATCAACATTATATAAAGAAATCAGAAACCTCAAAAGGTTTTTCATTGCCAAGAATATGACAGTTTTCATTGACCAAAACCTTATTGATTTCAGCATCAGTCTCAGTTAGGTCAATGGCATGGGTCTCAACATGCTTGCTTTTCTCCTTCTGGGATGCTTGGTATAGATCAACCAAATGTTTGGCCGTACGACAGGTACGTGACCAATGACCAGTCATTCCACAACGATGACAGGTACTATCATCATGCTTCTTCATGGGTTTTTTACCTTTAGGGTTGTGTAGGGAGTTATTTATATTACGGTTAAATCTCCCACCACCCTTACGGAAAAAATTCCCATGCCTGCGCTCACGGCCTCTAGGACGGCCAACATTCTTACTTGAGCCGGCATTTGCTTCAGGAAATGCCTTAGAGCCAGCAGGTCTTAAATCATGATTTTTAAGCAGCAACTCATTTGTTTGTTCTGCAGTCAACAGGACTGAGATCAATTCAGAATATGTTTTAAACTGACGCTGCCGGTATTGCTGTTGCAATACAATATTCGAAGCATGAAAGGTGGAGAATGTTTTCTCTAAAAGCTCAACCTCAGTAAGCTTAACACCACAAAGTTCAAGCCGTGACACAATATCATACAAAGCCGAATTATAATCGGACACGGACTTGAAATCCTGCAACCTCAGATGTTGCCAATCATAGTGTGCTTGAGGGAGGATGACAGTTTTGGTGTGATCATACCGCTCTTTCAATCTTGTCCACAAGATCAAGGGATCTCGGACAGATAGATATTGAACTTTTAGGCTATCACTTAGATGCCGACGGATAAAAATCAAAGCATTTGCCTTATCTTTATCATTAGCATTTCCATTTTCACCAATGGTAGCTGCAAGACCTTGGCCTTGGAGATGCAGTTCAATATCGAGACACCATGACAAGTAGTTATTGCCACTTACATCCAAAATTTGGAATTTGGGCTTTTCAATATTTGCCATAATTCTGAAAAGAATGGTCTCAATTAGTTTGACAACTTCTGGTGTCAAAAATGTTTAGAAGGAAATCTTTACACAATGAAAATTAAAATTATCTTGTGTATAGAAAATAAATTTTGTATGAAATCAAACCTTCAGAACTTACCAAACTTCAAACTTGCTTTACTTTAGAACACTCGTGCTGATAACGTGTTGTAAAAGTATGTTAATTAAAATTGACTAAGCAAGAACAAGAAATAAGAATAGGAGAAATTGAGAATTAAAGGAACAAGAGAAAGAGAGAGAGAGAGATGAAATGGAAATAAGATTGAAGGAATTGTAAGTATCATTAGGGAGAATAAATCCCAATTTATAGGCATCAAATGGTAGGTTATACAAGTTGGCAATTTGCACATATTAGCCCCATTATTATCATCACAATAATCATAATTTGGACAATTTGTACAACTTGCATTTGTCCACTTTCATAACCTAATTTGCATAATTTGCATTTGTCCACTTTCATAATAATTTGCACAACTTGCATTTATCCACTTTCATAATACATAGATAAATATGACTATGATAAGAAAAGAAATATTAAGCTATGAATTACATAACTTATTATCATTCAGCTTTTGCATCGGCTCAAATAATAGGAAGTCTTCAAGGTTTTCTTTATTTGACTCCTTTTTTTGGTTAGGAATGAAATCTTAAATTCAAAGGCCTATTCTACAAATTAACTTGAAGAGAAAAAGAAATTGCAGAATTAGTGTGATAATAAAGAACCATTCATCTTAGAAGTTCTCAGGTTCCCACTAGAACCCTCAAAGCTTGTACTGCAGCCATAATTCCTTCCTACCATCTCGCCACATCTATGGGGCTTTTTTTGCTAATACCAAGATGATGCATGTAATATTAATAATTGTGTATCAGAATTTTGGAAATAGAAGTTTTCAACCCCATGAACTCCATATTTTCTGGTTTAGTCCTCCTCTCTCTATTTGTTCAATTAATTTGTTTTTGTCACGCCCCGACCTGAAGGCTCGGCCACGCGACAACCGCCGTACCACCTCGAGATGCGTATCTCGTCAGGCGGGCAACCAAGATGGCACAAGGGTTAAAAATAAAGAATATTCGAGCAATATATGAAAACATACGAAATTATCATAGATAATACAGTTTAAAAATATTTCAAAATAAAATGTCACATCTTACGATGCTCCATGCAGCGGAAAGTATTATTTATAAATACACAAATGTATATGTAAGATGTAATAATATTCCGAGCCAAGATATACCAAGTAAAATGAGGTGGCACCTACAATATAGTGTCCACAGAGACGAATTGGGATCACTGGCCACCAGGACATCCGCCGTCCAAAGTCTGATGATCTGAGAACAAAAGTGAATGGGGTGAGTACATAAACTTGTACCCAGTGAGAGACTCGGTTATAAAGACCGATCACCTCAGGCTGGGGATATGAAATAATCCAAATATCAATTTAATAAATCATTTACTAAAATATAGTAAATCCCAAGCCAAATCAAATATCAAATCCATAATAATATTTACATAAGGGTTGGCATCTGAAATCGTCCCAATAAGGTATACCCGTGCACTGGGGTATCCACTGGACCGTCAAGGGTTACTTTATACTTTTAAAACATTTTTACTTTACTCTCTGGCCCATTCCCTTGACGTTTGCCTTGCTGTGGTGGAACACAACATCTGAAGTCCTGGCGAGTTTCCCTACGCGCCTCTCGCAACCAGGAGCGACTCACCGTGCCCCTCGATAGGTGGTCCACGGCTGAGTAACACGCATGCACTCAACTCGGTCCACGCTCCCACATATTGGAGCCCCGAGGACAATGTTAAATCTCTCATCTCTTAGGGGTATCGTTCCCCATACAATAATCAATAATAATACCAATCTCTCAGGGGTATCGTTCCCAATACAATAATCAATAATAATTTCAATATATATAATTTATTGAAATTCCCACCCTTTAAATCATTTGTAAACTGGGTGTGTGAGGGTGGACAATTCATATCCCAAAACATATATAAACAATTTAATAAAGCATTTATAAATAAATTTGAAAACGGTTAACCCTCAATGGTCAACCAATATAATCCAAGCCACTCACAAGTGAGGGAGGTTTGTATACTCCCAATAAATTCCCACGAACGCCTAGGCTCAAATTGCTACTGGTTCCAACCTCGTACAATCACGTACCTAAATAATCAAATTAAAATCTAATTTGATTAATAAAAGCAATTGACTAAAAATTAAACACCTAGGTAAAATCTAATTAGAGTTTCTAAGGTCTCGGAGTAAAATTGGGCAAGTCCGTAAATTAATTGAAGTTATAATAAGTTAATTGGGACCTAGGGCCGCGAAATGACCATTTTGCACCTTAAGACCCAAATTGGAAATGACCCAATCAGCTGGGTCCAACCCGGATCCAAATGGATCCGGGTTGCACATTTCTTCAGCAACCATAAAATCTGGTTGCACTATTCCTAAATTCAATTCTCCTTCAATTCTCCACCAAAAAGCATGAGAGTTGAAACAAGTAATCTTAGATACATAATCTTTGAACCCATAGCAAAAAAAACGGAATTAAACAATGAATTCAGCAAGAAATTCGAAGCAAAACAGCAAGGTGTGCAGATTTTCTGGGCAGCAGCGAAATTCAAATTCAAATTAGCATAACTTTCAGTTCAGGCCACGAAATGAGGTGTATAAGCTATCAAATTAAAGCTTGATGAGTCTAGAATAACATACCAAAAACCCAGCCAATTGCCACGGTTGAATTGAAAGTTATGAGCTGATGAACAATCTGTCGCCAGTTTGACAGATTTCTAGATTTCAAAAATTCTTCATGAATTTGATGTTTTTGATCTTCAAGGAAGCTAAAGGAGTTATTTGTGATGATTAATAAGGTGTTTGATGAGGGATTAAAGGCTGGAAATTTAAAGGAAATCAAAAGAATTTGAAGGGAAGAAGAACGAAGAAGAAAGAAGAAGAAATGAACGTGAAAAGAAAAAAGAAAGAAGAAATGACATTTAAGGGACCGACCTCCCTTTGTGGTCAGCTGGGCTGAAGTCAACCTTTTTAGGTTGACTTCAGCCAACATGGCCCCAATTGCTTTGGACGACGTGCCCAATTACCCCCAATTCGACTCCGGACTTGATTTTAAACTTCTAGGCTCGAAATTGAGCTAAAGGAAGTTCAAAACGTCTATAAAAAATATAATTTGGTTCCTTGGCTAAATAATTTACATAAATATAATACTTGACACGTGCGGACTAGGTCCGGGCGTGTCAATTTTTCTCTCAAAGGAGCTAGTACATTAATTTCTTATATTTTACTTACAATTTTTTTGATTATTATAAGGATCATAGCCTTGTTAAGTTTTTTGCTTTACTAATCAAGTGATCAAACCCTGCCTACAGGAGAAAAAGAAATAAAAGGTTAAAGTATAGAAATATCATCGATAAATTATCCTATTACTATGATAATTTCTACATTTATATAAATGTTATTTTCTTTCCATGAATACATATTAATTAATTAATTAATTAAAATTATATTTTATTTTTTGTATATATATATATATAATAATAATTAATAAACCAAAAATTGATACTCAAAATAGTTAAAAAAAGCTTTTTAACCAATATAAAGCCCAAAAAGTTATAATCCAATTAAAGGTTTAACAATAATATAAACTATGTAATCCATCTCTCTCTCCTTAATTAGTCTAAAAATCCCATTAACAATGAACAAAAAACCCCTCATTGTATACTTTCATACAACAAAAAGAAAATAATAATATAAGGATTGTGAATTAAACATTTGTTAAAAAAAATGTCTTATAAAAATTATTAGAAAAATTTTTCTAAAAATTTAAAGTGATGACTATAGAAATTCATTAAAAATTTTAAATTTTTTATAAATATTATAATAAGATTTTATAATATTATTTTTTAAAATTTGAAGTAATGACTTTTTAAAGACATTTTTTACTGTTATGAATTTGTGAAGAACAACTAAAAATGTCATTACCTAAATACTTTTCAAACCTAATTTCACAATAATTGTTTTAAGTTATTACCAATACAACGGTAAACATTATCAATGATAAACATTAGTAAAAATTTCGCAAGAACTTTTATTACTCGTTTTAGTATAGCAATAACCATTGCCAACGATAAAAATATTGTTGCTAATATTATAACTTTTCGAAACGACCTTTTTTTATTGTTACGAATATAGAGAACAGTGCCAACTTAAAAAAGGTCGTTGCCTAAGATGTTAACAAAATCTAATTTAGTAACGACTTTTACATACTGTTGCTAATACAATGATATTTCGCAACAACTTTTGAAAGTCGTTGCCAATATTATGACATTTCACAACGACATTTTTTGTTGTTACTAATAATGAAAGTATTGCCAACGACAAAAAATGTCGTTACGAAAATTACTTTCGGAATCAAATTTCACAACGACTTTTACAAGTCGTTGCCAATAAAAAGACATTTCGCAACAATAATTTTGGTTGTTGCGAAAAGTGGTTGCTAAAGCTTATTTTTCTAGTAGTGTCGGTCGGAAGTAGCCCAGTAGATAGCTGCAATGGCGCTGGCATTTCCTCTAGTATTCTAACCCGATCTTGCAAGCTTTCATTTTTCACTTTCAAGCATGTGATCTCCTGTTTTTGCTCCTCTGAGATTTTCTGCATTGGAAAATATTAATTCAAAGGACGGAGATCTACAAAGATGTAAATACAAGCTTTGGGGTCAATAGTAATTGGAGGATATTTAAGGCAGATAGTTAAAACTAAAAAGTTACTTTTGGCAATCGATTCTCCGGTCCCACTCAGTTTTTTGTAAAACATTTCTTTGGACACAACTTAGATGAAGTTCCATAGGTGTAATTCCTGTAAATTACCAATGAAATTTTGACACTTGTTCAACTTTATGTCAACATAACTTCAATTTTTTTACTGTTAACGTTAGATGAAAACATGCTCTTCAAGATGACTTTGACTTGTTGTGGGCCCAATTGTATGTCTTTACCCAAGAAGTAAACTCAATTAAAATGAGATAAGGAAACGTGATTGATTACTTGCCTGTTTTTCTTTCTTTTGCTCCTCCCATCATGCGCAACCTGAAGCCCTCCTCTATTCAACCCACTGACGGTCTCATGTTCTACTTAGCGCATCAAAATGCTTGAAATAAAATACTAAATATATTTAACAGATAATTTAGCCATTACAAGAAAGTAACCCGATATTTTCCATTTTCTGGGTGTCCAATAATCATTTAAGCCTCACAACCAACTCTTACTTCCTTTCGAGGTTTCTTTCCTTCAAGTTGAACTTGTTTCTTACAATCTTCCTTGAAACAACAAAACTTCCGTCATATAATTGTTTCGCCATCTAATTACTATTATTTGACCAATTTTTTTGAACGCTAAAGCCAATACAACCAGCGTACATGTTGTAGTATAGGTATGCCGCTTCCTCTGTTTCAAACTCCATGCCAACATATGGAGTTAAATCATTTTCAACAGATTCAGCTCTTTTCATGACAATATGTTGGCTCAAGTGTGGCAACATCATCCATATTCTATAAATAAAAAACAAATAAAGAAAGACAAGGTCATGTTTTCTTTGATAACCAGGAAAACTAAGGGAATGTTTGAATATAAAATCAGAAATATAAAATCTTAAATTATAATAATCACAAATAGCAAAAAAAAAAAAATTAATGACTAATTAAAAAGTGAAATTTACCAACAAAGTTATAACTTTTCTTCAATTGATTGTCCGAGTCGAATAAAAGAAAGCTTTGAGGGTGAGTGTTAGCTTTGATTTGTTTCTAAAGATGATTTAGGTAGAAACCGATCGTCTACTCGTCTTCCATAAAATTTCTTCTTCTTACTTCTTAGCTGAGTTTCTTTCATGTACAGGTAAAAGGACATTTTAATGGGCCCATAATATGCAAAGCTCACGTGTATAGAATCTTGAAGAGCAGGTTTTCTTCCAAAAATATTGAACTTATGTTGACAAAAAAATTGGACAGATGTCAAACTTTCACTGGAAACTTGTAGGAACTACACCTATAGAACATCTAAATTGTGCCCAATTTCTTTTGCAGCATCTTAGGCATCACCCTTTTACTTAAAAGTAAAACCAAATGGCAATAAGCCGAGAGTTTCACTTTAATAGTATAAGGTTCCGGAAGACCTTATACTTAACCATTGCGAGCTTTAATAAACTTCATCAGCAAATTAAATGAAGCCCTGAATGTAGTGCATGCTCTCACCAAAAAAAAAATACGGAGTTCACCCTTCTTTGAGTTTCAGTAAGTTTAGGCTTTTCAGTTCCACGATCCAGAACACATAAGGAACTTCCGGAGGAACCCCCGCGGAGGGATTGTTGGAGTTGGAGCTGGAACATGAGGAACCTCCGGAGGGATTGTTGGAGTTGAAGCTAAAAATGAAGAATCATCTGCTAGAAAATTTGATACAGAATACAGAGTTTGGTACAAAAATGTGGCCCACCAAGGATTTTGCAAGTCGAGGGTGAACTCCGTTTGGTTGTGGGCTGGAAGGGTGCGGCCATCCTGACAATGGCTACCAGCAATATTCGACCTCTGCTGACCTTGGTCTGGACGCTCACAAATAATTCCACCACCACGAAGACGTAACACCAAGTGGAGAACGAGAACGGATTCCCTTTCGATGTTGTAGTCAGCCAGGGTACGGCCATCCTCGAGTTGCTTACGAGCAAAAATCAGCCTCTGGACGCATACAGGGTCACCTGTCTTGGCTTCGATCTTAATCTTGACATCGTCAATTTTCTCAGACCTCTCAACTTCCAAGGTCAATATCCCTTTTATTTGCTTCACCAGCAACTTAAGAAGTCGCTTACCAGCAAAGATCAACCTCTGCTGCTTATCAACCTCTACTGCTCTTCCGATGGTAGAGTTTTCCACATGGCTCAGAAGACACTCCAAACCATGCATAAGACAGAGAAGCAAGATAAAGCCATGGTCAAGATGCGCAAAGATGAGCATCTGCAGATCATCTGGAGGAATACCCTTCTTATCATCTTGGATCTTGGTCGTTACATTGTCGATAGTGTCAGAGTTTTCCACCTCCAAACGACACAGAAGACGCTGCAAATGACCCAGAAGACTGAGTAAGCCATCCTTAAGTCGCCCACCAGCGGAGATCAACCTCTGCTGATCATGTCGAGGAATACCCTCCTTATCTTGGATCTCGGCCATTATAGCGTTGATGATGGCAGAGTTTTCCCCCTGCAACCAATGCAGAAGACGAAGCAGCAACTTGAGGACGCGCTTCTTTTGGATTTTATAGCAAAGGTGATTGCCATCCTCATTTTGCTTATCAGCACAGAGCGTATCATGTGAAGGACCACCCTCCTTATCTTGGATCTTGGCATTTATATCGTGGATGATGTCTTGGATCTTGGGCATTATACAATCTCCGTCCTCAGAGGCGATCAAGGTCTTAATGAATATTTGCATCTATTTTAAATCAAAACAAAATCCAGATAATACTAAAAATTAAATAAAACAAACATAAATTACTTCCGGCGCAACCACTGATTAGAGTTGAAAAAGACCATGATTCCTAGGTGACCTGTAAAACTACGGAATTGGTTCTTTGACAAAATGTGTGCATTTTTTTTCCCTTATTGTGGTGACAGACAAATTGTGTATATTAGTTTTTTATTCGAATAGTGGAAGAATAGGTTTAATATTGTTCGGTGGGGCACTTCGATTGGGGATTTTTTTTTCAGATATTTGAGTCAAAAATATTCATGTCTTTTTATCCTAATTTTAATTTAATAAACATCTTAAATTGTTGTTAAGTTAGCGAAATCTATTCCACAAAAAATTAGTTCGGGAGTTTGAATGACTCATACGAGACGAACCAAGTTCTGTAATCATAGCAGCTCGTTTGAAGTATTAATGTCCGGCTTTGTTCTTGAAATTTTGGAAGTAATCGTTGAATGCAGGAAAAGCATGGCTTCTCACAGTGTTAGGCAAATAACAAGGTTCGTTCATACTTCACCTGAATATTACTGCAACTGCACCACCCCAAATCCATCACATGGTAAATATTGGTTTCTATAAAGGCGAAAGATTAAAATAGTTTTGTTTTTTCAGCCTTCATACTACCTTCGTCCCTAATTATTTGTCTATTTCACTTTTACACAAACTTCAAGAAAGTGGGTGGGAAAATAATAAGCTTCCATATTCTTAGTGTTGTGAGTTCTTGAATTTTGTGTAAGATATGATAAGAAAAAGTTAAAGATAAATTTGAGAATTCAAAAGATTTTATCGTTTGTTTTAGATAAAAGACAAACAAATTAGAATTACCTAAAAAAAATAGACAAACAAAAGGGACGGAGGAAGTAAAAAAAAGAAAGTCACCACATTACATTAAGTGATTAATGCACAATTTTTTCAAAAACCAAATACCAGTAAGTGTGCGTTTGATTATGGTGATATTATATTATTTATGGACATAAGATTACCATCACATTACCTAGCAATGTGATTTCTAGTAATGTGTGCATTTTGTATTTGGTTGGAGAAATGAACATCTTAGATTATCATGTTTAGTTGGTGTGAAAATATGACATATAGAAATGATTATTTTACCAGTTTACCCTCACTTATATAAAAAACTTTTTAAACTTATATTCTAACTAAATCAATACTTTAAGGATGTTAAACAAATTCAATATCAAATAGTAAACATTAATAAAATAAAAAAATAAATAATTAGCATTAAAGTAATAATCTGTTAAATAGAATTTGTAATTGACAAATATATAAATATTTGATAATTAACATTAAAGTAAATAATTTGTTTTGGCCGACTAGTATTTTTGATATTTTGAAATTATCATAAGGGTAGCATGGACAAAAAAATGAAATGAGTGAGGGTAAAATGGGAAGATTGAAACAAAAAAGGTAGGACGTGTAATATTACCTAAGAGAGGGTGGATATTACATTCTCACCCATATTACCATCTCAGTGATAATCACATGCCCATCTGACACTATTCACAGAGTAACTAAACATAGGTATATAACTTAACATAGTACACATTTCTTAGGTAGTTTAATATAACCGTAACCAAACGCGACTTAAATATAATTTTGAGGTTAAAATGCTGGAAGTATGTCAAATTACCTACTTTTCTTTAAAAAAAATTGAAATAATTTTATTTTGTTTATTAAAAATTCAAATATTTTTTAATTTTACGAATATTGCACATCATTAACATGTCATCACTACATCAGTTCCCTATCATCGTTCTGTCAAATCTCATCTCACGAGTCATGACAAGTAAGACCATGATAATTTATATTAATGCACCGTTACTTTGTCGGTTTGTCCTTATTAGCGAAATTTTAAAAGTACACATTAACTAGAAATTGACCCGGGCTTTTCAATAAGTATTTTAATAGAAATTTATAAATATTAGCAGTAATTTTTATTTTACAAATTAGAGTTAAATTTTTATGAGAAATTAAAATTAAAATATATTTTAAGATATATATATGTAAAAGATTTAGAGATTTTTTAATTAATATAAAACTAAAAATATGGTATAAATAAAAAATTAGATCTCACGTTCAATGTTAATGATATTATATTGAACCGTTCGTAAAACAAATATTTTTCAATACATAGATAAGAAAAGCCTTTATTTACTTTGTAAAAGTAAATTAGTCTCTCATTTTATTAATCTCGTAGTGTTTATTTAGACTTATCAAATATAAATGCAACTCTTAAAATAAAAAATTTACCATTTGATTTTTTTTTATTTCTATCTTTAAAAATATGACCAATGATATTCCAAAAACATCAATTATAACCTCATTTATTAAACTAATTAAAGCAATCACTTAAAAGATTTTCATACTTGGATTGTTAATTTTTTAAAAAAATATATAGATATAAGCAATTAATTTTTTTTAATAATTAGATTGATATTCTCAATTTCTTTTGGAGTTTAAAAAGTTAATACCCAATCAAATTTTATTTATCATCACATTGCTACCAATTAGAAACATGTCAATAAATTATGCCCCCAATCAATTCTTTTCAATTGTGCAAAGAATTACTTTTATAGTATGCATTGATATATAAATGTATTGATGTGTTATATTAATGATATTATTTCAAATTAGTAGACATACGTCCAAAAATTATTAATAAAATTTTCTCAAATTCTCCTAATTAATTGATTATGGGAAACTATTTCTATTGTAAATATTGATAATGGCATTGGGTATGAAATGTATATTTATGAGTTTATTTGTGCAATTTTTTTAAAGAAAAGATCTTATTTGATAATTTAAATAATTTAATTAGGTACAAAGATTTGTTGACATTTAAACCATAGTTGAAAAAATGAAAAATAAAAGGGTGACCAAAGAGATTATGACAAATAGTTAGATAGTTTTTTAAATCCCTTAAAGTAAAAAAAAATTTACTGATTTCAATTTAATCCTTAAAAGTAATATCAAAATCCCATAAATACCCGTAACTAATCATCAAATGTCAAAATTACCTTTTAATTTTGGGACACATGTCAACCTCTCATACATTTAATTGTTTAATTCTTGTCCGTTATCCCATGGGGATAACTTTTATAGTAAAAATATAAATATAAATATAGATATAGATATAGAAGATTTGCCAAAAATGTGGTAAAGGGATTAAACTGCGCATTTTACCAAAGTAAAAGAACCAATTTGATACTTTTATGAGTCTAAAACTATTAAAACCCAAAATATAGAATCAAAACCCTAAACTCGGCACACAAAGCAAATCATATCATGGAATCTAATTTTATAATAATAAAAATATAAATAAGAACTTCAAATTAAAGAAAAAGGAAATCCTTTTTTTTTGTTGTAAAAATCCATTTATGATCCTCACCAAAAAAAAAATCCATTTATGATCTACGAGTGAATTAGAAGAAATCTCAAAACATAAGGGGAGAATACACTGAATTCAAAGCAAGCAGCTCATGGAATCGAAAAATACAAATTTACACAAAAAATTAAAGAAAAATACTTAATAAATTAATTTGATCAGCACCAGTATTAAAAGGGGAAGAAAAAAAGCAATAGTATTAAAAGAAAGCGATAAACCTGAGAGGGAAAAAGAAAAATTCCTAACCTTAACTCAGAAGATTCGATTCTCGGAACCGAGAGGGAGAATAGACACGATAAATGACGAAAAAGTGCTTTAATGAAACCAATAGAAAGATGCCACGTCTTACGTCCGTGAGCGGAGCCTAAGCAAAGAAATAAAACCGGAGAAGAAAAAAATGTTAGAGCTAGCTTTGACGAGAAGTGTATCGCAGGAAATTTTTATCTATGATAGTACGTCTTTAGATGCGGGAGGTTACCTCTTTATACAGGCGAGGATCCTAAATAAAATAAACAAAAACGAATTATTTCTTGGTATTTCAGATTCGGACGATCAGAGATCGTAAGACGAACGAATAAAAGAGACGAACAAATTTACTTGTCTATCTTAACTTCCTTTGCCCAGCGCATAAGATTCATTATCTTGACAAGGGTTACATTGTTTATAAATTTAAGGGTTAAAAATTTTAAAATAAAAATTAAAGCGTCAAAATAATAATTTTATATAAATTTATGAATTATTTTGTACATCAAACCATAAATATTTACATAATTCATATTTCTTGAACTTTACAATGTGGAGGTGATTATAAATAAATAATCTTAGACTAACATCCCATTCCCCTACAATAGTTGCCCATCAACTAGCATTAGAATGTGGAGGTGCTTATAAGTTATAATCCAGCCTGGAGCCTCTAAATAGCCAACATTTTGTCTCTATAAGTATAATTATTCTGCCTCCCTGGCTACTAGGTCCAAAAGTAGACCTAGCTAGCTAGAAACTTCAAAAACTGGCAGTAACATGATTAATTATATAGTTCTCACCCTTATGATAGTACATACCAAACGGTCATTTCCTTTGTTATATTGAATGCCATCTTCTTGTTAAAGCACATGAACTGTGATAAAAATGATTTAATTATACTCTGTTCTTTAAACCAATAATAGTACTTAATTTCTTATACTTCATTTGCCTAAAGAAAAAAATCGAATTTCACAATTCTCTTCCCTAATGAAGTAAAGGGGAGCGAGGCCAAGTAAATGCATTGCATTAGTAGGCACCAACCACGAGGCCAAGTAAAGTTGGTGCAATGCATTAGTTGGCACCAACCACGAGGCCGTGCATTGAGGCCAAGTAAATGCATTAGTTGGCACCA
The DNA here is from genome assembly GCA_030664755.1 of Microcos paniculata. NCBI lineage: Eukaryota > Viridiplantae > Streptophyta > Magnoliopsida > Malvales > Malvaceae > Microcos > Microcos paniculata. The sequence continues at coordinate 5,290,744 of CP131462.1, read as the reverse complement.
ACCGCGTGCAATAGTTCTTTGAATGGGAACAAAATTTAGTGGCTAAGAAGGATGAAAATAAGGCTATGCCCAACAGGCGGCGATTGTGTGCTTTGTTTATTCAATCTTTTTGAGTGCACATGCAGCCATGTGAGCAGATCCTTTGTGGACCTAAACAACTTCTTTATTAACTATTCTTGTCACAAATTCACATTCAGCAATTTTTTTCTCTAAAGGCATATATATAATCTTTTGGACTTTATATTAACAACCAATATTATATCCAATGTATATATAAACAAGTAGAAAATTACTGACACACGCATGATTCTGCATATATTATACATAAACATAAATTTTTATTACAAAGTTTTATGTGTATAAAAATGAGTAATTAGATAGGTAGATAAAGAAGAATCTCACATTACTTATAAAAGTTAGTTAAGGATAGAGTTGCCTTATTAAATACTCCTCACCATATCCTTACAATTTAATTTACTCATGGGTTTAAAAGCCTTGTAAGGTTAGAAAGCCTTTTAAAAAAAATTAAGAGTAAATATCATTGTTGGTCTCTAAAGTTTTGCTCATATTCTATTTTGGTCCCTATAGTTTAAAATGTTTTATTTTGATCCTTATATTTTGAAAGTCAAATTATTTTGGTCATTCCATTAGTATTTTTATTTACTTGACTTTTAAGTGCTAATTTATTACACATTTTCTATTATGATACTACTTTTTTAGATCAAGAAAAAATCGTTACGAAAGTGATTTCACAAAAAAATAGGATTATATAACTTTTGACGTTGCCAAAGTCCATTTTTCTAGTAGTGAGCAAAGACGCAAGCACAGCAAATTATAGAGAACAAAAACAATAAAAAAGGGTGGTTTATCTTAGCCTGTTGCCAGCGGTCGGGACGAGGAGACAGCTATGAAGAACCTCTTAGGCTGCTTTTGTTAATATTACGGCGATAAGTGGTAAGAGGAATTTTATGTTTTCATGAGTTATATCGTAATTTTGTATGATTTTAAGTGTAATTTATGATGAGGTGAGATTATCTTATATAAATTAAAGGAAGTTACAATAAACAATTACAAGAGAGAGATTGTGATGAATAATCTCATCATCATTACAAATAATTTTACCGTCAATGTAAAAAATAGTCGTGTTAACAAGGGAATCTTAGGTTATATTTGATACATGAAAATATTTTTTATTTTTATTTTTTAAAATTATAAAGAATTTATTATATAAGACATGTATAATTTATAGAAATGTATGTATATTTTAAAAAATAAAAATAAAAATAGATCTAAAATTGAGAATAATTTATTTTAAATCTTATTTCTAGGTCTATTTTCATTTTCATTTTCTAAAATATGTATATACTTTCTCTTACAACACATATCTTATATGATAATTTCTTTATATTTTTTAAAAAATAAAAACAAAAAATATTTTTTTTATCCAACATAACCTTAATTTTATGAAAACTGTACAAGCCTATGAACTGGCACACCTCTCCACGTGGGGTCATATCATTCTTTGAGAGCAATGAGCCGGATTACATCTACTTTCTTTTACAGCAAAGATAGAAGTTTCACTTTTCTTTTTCTTTTGGTCACGAATAAGGATGAAGCGACCTAACAATTTTTTCAATGAAATTACTCCATTTGTCATTTTTTTTTATTTTTTTTGAATGTTTTAATTTATTTATCTCTTATTATAAATAAATAATCATTAAATTTTTATTATTAATTATATATTTTTTCTTTTATTAATATTATATCATTACATAAAATCTCAAAAATATTTATACACAGTAATGATAACATAGTAATTCAATATAATTCAACCATATTTTTTAAAAATTTTTAAAAAATTAAAAAATAAAAATTATGAGATAGAGGGAATATTATTTATCAAAATATACTATTTTATTTAAAAAAAACATGATAACAAACTCACCGTCGCTGTAAAAAACAATCATGTTAGCAGGGGAGCCTTCGTTTTACGAAAACTGTCCAAGTCCGTGAACTTGCACTTCTCTCTTTTCTTTTGCAGCAAAGATAGAAAAGTCTGACTTTTCCTTTGGTCACGAATAACGACGGAGCGACCTAACAATGAGCTGGCACTTCTCTCAGCGTGGGGTCGTGTCACTTTCTGCGAACAATGAGCTGGATTTCAACCACTTTTCTTTTGCAGCAAAGATAGAAAAGTCTGACATTTCTTTTGGTCACGAATAACGATTTGGTCAAGTTGATTTGGTTATGTTTTTTTATATGCAGCAAAAGAGAGTACCAAGTCGTCCCTTGTATTGTCTCACTGAATATTCTGTAATTTTTTTCAAACTACCACTTGTTCAGAATCAACCATTATCGTGCGGATTTGTGAAAAATTCATGAGTTTTGGACTGTTAGACCTTTTAGTAAAAATATTATTTTAATAAAATTATTATATAAATGTTATTTAGAAAAGTTAAAATAATATTTGATAAATTTAATATAAAAATTTTGTAAGACGTAAAAAGTTGTTTAATATTAATATTATAAAATTATTGTAAAATGTTAAAATTAAAAAAAATGTGTTAATTATTAACTATTATATATATATATGATAATATATATTATTATATATGTGTGAATATATTATTAATTAAGATAATTTAATTGATCATTTTATAGAAAAATATTTTTGTATCATTATTTCATAATCTACGAATTATTTATAAGTTTATTTTTATTAAATTTATGTATAAATTTTTAATTAATTGATTGATGTACTATATATAATTTGTATATAATTTATTATTATTGTACTATATTGAAATCTTGTATAAAAAATAAAAAAAAAACTATTGAGATAAATATGACAAAAAAATGAAAAAATAAAAAGTGAAAATAAAATTGAATTGTTAAATAGAAGAAAAAATAAAAACATTTAAAGAATAACAAAAAATTCATTAAAAGAAAATTTCTATCTATATAAACTACAAAAAATAATTTTGAGAGAAATTTCAAAATGTAACTTCTTCTAAAAGCTTAAAATTATTTCTGTATAAATTAAAGTTTTTTTTAAAAGAAGGAACAACCAAATATTTAACTTTTTCTCATAGAATAAAAAACTGTTTAATAAGATGGGCCAAACACGGAACACGGTGATCTCATTGATAGTATATATAGATATCTTTGGTGTTAAAATCGTGGTTTGGTAAATAGGTTGAGATTCTCTGACGGATAAAATAGATTTTAAGATGGATAATTTTTGCCATCTCAAAGTGTAGTATATTTGATAGTATATTTTAAGATGGATAAAATATTGAATTTTTTTTTTTTTCTGAAGAAACATAATGTTGACCTAATGGAATATATAAAAATTATTCCTCGTCATTGGTTTGGTGGCTGATAGGTAAAGGAAGGGCACGGGATTGAGCTCCGCCTCCCGCCCATCTCCCTGCCTTAAAATAACGCGGGGGGGCATAACTGCAAACAACTAACTTACAAAAAACATATATCTTTTCTTCTTCCTCCACAAAGTCACCTAGCCGAAGGGAAGTTAGGGAATAATTTCTAAATATGTATTTACTGTTGTGGAAGGTGTATTAATAATAATTGGAACAAGAAGCAAGTAATATCAGAATTAAAAGAACAAGGAAGAGAGAGGAAGAGAGAGAAAAGAAAAAGAAACAAAAAGGAGAGAGAGAGAAATATCAGAAAAGAAACGAAAGATCAAAAGAGAGAGACTTTGTTATTATCTCTTTCATCAGCGCAACGCGCTTTTATAAACGAAAATAATCACTGTGCAAAGTTTGAAAATTTTGCACGTGGACCCTACGGTTTGAATATTTTATACATGAATAGTAATATACACTATTCATCGATAGTGATATGTACTATTCATCAATAATTCATCTGACATAATTAATATATGAATAGTAATATGTACTATTCATCGATAGTGATATGTACTATTCCGTCGGCAGATTTGTCCAGATCTCATAACACTCCCCCTTGGACAAATGCCACTATTAAAATTTGGACGTGTACTGCCTCGTTAAAAACCTTAAGTCGGAAAAACCCAGTGGGAAAAAACCGAACATAAGGGAAAAAGAGTAGAATACAATTAAGTCCGTCTAATATGTCTTCAGGACAACATGTGCTTATCTTCAGGACAATCTATTTGTCTTCAAGACAAAATAGGTAGGCCTACTTCAGTGGCCTAATTGGACGTGCTATTACTGCCTCATTAAAAACCTTAAACCGGAAAAACCCAGTGGGACAAAAACCGGACAGAAGGAAAAAAGAGTACAGTGCACTTATGTCCATAATCGCTCCCCCTGAAATAAAACAAATTGCTACTTCTAGAGCATCTAAACTTTTCCACTTCTGGGGAATTTAATCTTGCATTTTACTGACTCGCCGCATACCAATGCCATAAACTAATTTCTCAAATGTTGATGTTGGCAAAGATTTGGTAAATAAATCTGCAAGATTATCGGTGGAGCGAATCTGTTTAACATCAACTTGTCGACTTTCCTGGAGTTCATGAGTATGGAAAAATTTCGGTGAGATGTGCTTGGTCTTATCACCTTTAATATATCCTCCCCTGACTTGTGCAACACAAGCAGTATTATCTTCATAAATTATAGTGGGAGAATCTATCACCGGTTTGAATCCACTAGCATTATACTGTCTTCAGGACAATATATCATAGATCTTAACCAAACACACTCTCTTCCGGCCTCATAGAGGGAAATAATTTCAGAGTGGTTGGAAGATGTTGCAACAAGTGTTTGCTTAGTGGAACTCCAAGAAATGGCCGTATCATTATAGCAAAATAGATAACCGATTTGGGAGCGAGCTTTGTGCGGATCAGATTTATATCCTGCATCAGCATAACCTACTAAACCAGAGTTAGTAGTATTTTTAGAATAGAATAACCCCAAATCAATGGTTCCTCGGAGATAACGGAAGATATGTTTAATCCCATTCCAATGTCTCCGGGTTGGCTCAGAACTGAAACGTGCCAACAAATTTACCGCAAAAGCGATATCTGGTCTCGTGCACTGTGCCAAGTACATCAAAGCCCCGATTGCATTGAGGTATGGTACTTCAGGACCAAGTATATCCTCACCAGATTCTTTAGGACGAAAACGGGTCCTTTTGGGGTTCAAGAGACCTTATAACCATAGGGGTGCTCAATGGATGAGCCTTGTCCATGTTAAAACGTCTAAGCAATCTTTCAGTGTATGCTGACTGATGGACAAGTATTCCATTCTTTTTGTGCTCAAGCTCTAGACCAAGGCATAGTTTGGTTTTACCCAAATCTTTAACCTCAAACTCCTTTTTCAAATATTCAGCAGTTTCAGATAACTCTTCAGGAGTCCCAATTAAATTCATGTCGTCGACATAAACTGCTATAATAGCAAATCCGGTTTCAGATCTTTTAATAAACACGCATGGGCAGATGGGATCATTTATGTACCCCTCCTTAGTCAGGTATTCATTTAATCGTTGGTACCACATGCGGCCGGATTGCTTTAACCCATATAAAGATCTTTGCAACTTTATTGAGAATAAGTTGCGGGGAGTGTATGCTTCAGGCATTTTTAAACCTTCGGGAATTTTCATATAGATATTGGAATCTAATGAACCATATAAATATGCCGTCACAACGTCCATAAGACGCATTTCAAAATTTTCTTGGGCAACCCAACTTATAAGGAAACGAAAAGTAACTATATCCACTACTGGTGAATATGTTTCATCATAATCTATCCCAGGCCTCTGCAGGAAACCTTGGGCTACGAGTCGGGCTTTATACCTCACGATCTCGTTTTTCTCATTTCGTTTCCGGACAAAGACCCATTTGTATCCAACAGGTTTTACATTGTCAGGGGTTTTAGTAATAGGCCCAAAAACATTACGTTTGGCAAGGGAAGTCAATTCAGCATGGATTGCTTCCTCCCATTTAGGCCAATCTTGTCTATGACGGCATTCGGTTATAGACCGAGGCTCATAATCATCATTCATAATCTCATGAGCAACCGAGAGAGCAAATGCATCATTGATGATTGTCTCATTTCAATCCCATATCTCATTATGATAACTGATGGAAATTTCAGCATTCCCAAGGTTGGTGATCTTTTCATGGGTTTGTACCACTTCAGGGGCAATATGCTCATGAACTTGTGCCACTTCAGGGGCAATATGCTCTCTTTGAATATTATGTTGTGGCACTTCAGGTGCAATTTGCTTTCCTCGAGAAAGATTAATGTGCTCATCTGGAGCAAAATTATACTCATCTGGAGCAGAATTATGCTCATCTGGAGTAGATTCTAAATTCCTCCCCCTTCTTTTTCGAGGAACAGTGTCTTTTGATCCCATCGGTCTACCACGCTTCAGGCGCGGGACATTTAGATCCATTTCGAGTGGTTCTTCAGGAACATCTATCCTAGCTGGAACATTCGCAGCTGGGATATGAGACTTTGTAACTTTAGCAGTCTCATTAAATGCATCAGGCATTTGATTTGCAATAGCTTGTAAATGGATCAATCGTTGCTCCTCATTTTCACATTCAGGTATTCTTGGGTCTAAATTAGACAAACTTTTCTCATTCCATGAGAAAATCTCGACATTTTTCTGCTTTCCATATATGGAAGCTTTTGGTATCCCAAGTGATGGGAATACTGTCTCATCAAAATGACAATCCGCAAATCTAGCGGTAAATAAATCACCCGTCAATGGTTCAAGGAACCGAATAATAGACGGTGAATCAAATCCAACATAAATGCCCAAACGGCGTTGGGGACCCATTTTGGTCCTTTGCGGTGGTGCTACAGGCACTTGTACCGCGCAACCAAAAGTGCGAAGATATGAAATGTCTGGCTTCTGGCCCAAGACTAACTGAAGGGGGGAATACAAATAAGAAGTAGTGGGGTGCAATTTAATTAAAGATGCAGCATGTAAAACAGCATGACCCCATGCTAAGGATGGGAGTTTTGTTCTCATCAGCAAAGTTCACATTGCGCGTTGATAATAGGCAAACATGGGACCATCTGCAGGATGCGTCCACTAGTACCATGAAATATCTAAATGGTCCACTTGCAGGCTGAATCGGCCCACAGATATCACCCTGGATTCTTTGCAAGAATGAAGGGGATTCATAATCAACCTTTGTCATGAAAGGTTTAGTAATGAGCTTTCCTTGTGAACAAGATTCACAAATGTCATCTTTGGACAACAACACCTTTGTATCTTTTAAAGGGTGTCCATGAGTATTTTTAAGGATTCTTCGCATCATTGTAGCTCCTGGATGACCAAGGCGATCATGCCAAAGTCCGAACACATCAGGGTTCATTAGTTTCCAGGGCATCGTAGCATATGATTCTATAACTCGTATTGGGACAGAATATAATCCCATACTAGAAGCTTCCAACTTCTCATGGATGGTCTTCTGGCCCATCTTGTAGGAAGTGATGCAAAGTAATTCCTTATTTTGCTCATTAATTGTTTCTAGATGGTACCCATTACGGCGTACATCTTTGTAGCTAAGTAGATTTCTTTTTGATCTACCGCTCAACAATGCATCTTCAAGATACAATGTTGTGCCATTTGGCAAAATAACTGTGGCAGTCCCATAGCCATTTATAATATTAACAGGACCAGATATTGTCTGAACATTTGCCTTGCGCAATGTCACATTTGAGAAAAAGTGTTTGCCACAAAGTATAGTATGCGTTGTAGCACTATCAAGCAAACATATATCTTCCTTTTTCTCAATGTGTCCCATTTGCATTTATCTTGACAACTTCAGGTGTCAAGTTCCATAAAATTTAATAAATTAGCAATATGATGCAAAATATAAACCAACAAATTTAACAAATATGGAATAAACCAACAAAATATAAATCAACAATTATGATGCAAAATATAATATGATGCAAAATATAAACAGCTTGTGGATACTGTCCGCTTTGGTACTTCAGGACCTCACGGATGTAAAACGACCATATTTATTTAATATCTTCCTTGGTAACATAATTATCCAAGGGTATGGCAAAACATAGATGAAAACCCTCAGGATCTATTTCTGAGGACTTATTATTTTCATCAACATTATAAAAAGAAATCAGAAACCTCAAAAGGTTTTTCATTTCCAAGAATATGACAATTTTCATTGACCAAAACCTTATTGACTTCAGCATCAGTCGCAGTTAGGTCAATGGCATGGGTCTCAACATGCTTGTTTTTCTCCTTCTGGGATGCTTGGTATAGATCAACCAAATGTCTGGCCGTACGACAGGTACGTGACCAATGACCAGTCATTCCACAACGATGACAGGCACTATCATCATGCTTCTTCATGGGCCTTTTACCTTTAGGGTTGTGTGCGGAGTTATTTATATTACGGTTAAATCTCCCACTACCCTTACGGAAAAAATTCCCATGCCTGCGCTCACGGCCTCTAGGACGGCCAACATTCTTACTTGAGCCGGCATTTGCTTCAGGAAATGCCTTAGAGCCAGCAGGTCTTAAATCATGATTTTTAAGCAGCAACTCATTTGTTTGTTCTGCAGTCAACAGGACTGAGATCAATTCAGAGTATGTTTTATACTGGCGCTGCCGGTATTGCTGTTGCAATACAATATTCGAAGCATGAAAAGTGGAGAATGTTTTCTCTAAAAGCTCAGCCTCAGTAAGCTTAACACCACAAAGTTCAAGCCGTGACACAATATCATATAATGCCGAATTATAATCGGACACGGACTTGAAATCCTGCAACCTCAGATGTAGCCAATCATATTGTGCTTGAGGGAGGATGACAGTTTTGGTATGATCATACCGCTCTTTCAATCTTGTCCACAAGATCAAGGGATCTCGGACAGATAGATATTGAACTTTTAGGCTATCACTTAGATGCCGACGGATAAAAATCAAAGCATTTGCTTTATCTTTACCATTAGCATTTCCATTTGCACCAATAGTAGCTGCAAGACCTTGGCCTTGGAGATGCAGTTCAATATCGAGACACCATGACAAATAGTTATTGCCACTTACATCCAAAATTTGGAATTTGGGCTTTTCAATATTTGCCATAATTCTGAAAAAATGGTCTCAATTAGGTTGACAACTTCTGGTGTCAAAATTAGGTTGACAACTTCTGGTGTCAAAATTATTTAGAAGTAAGTCTTTACACAATAAAAATTTAAATTATCTAGTGTAAAGAAAATGTTAAATAAAATAATGGAATCAAATCTTAAGAACTTACCAGGCTTTAAACTTGCTTTACTTTAGAACACTCGTGCTGACAGAGCCTCGTGCTGATAACGTGTTGTGGAAGGTGTATTAATAATAATTGGAACAAGAAGCAAGTAATATCAGAATTAAAAGAACAAGGAAGAGAGAGGAAGAGAGAGAAAAGAAAAAGAAACAAAAAGGAGAGAGAGAGAAATATCAGAAAAGAAACGAAAGATCAAAAGAGAGAGACTTTGTTATTATCTCTTTCATCAGCGCAACGCGCTTTTATAAACGAAAATAATCACTGTGCAAAGTTTGAAAATTTTGCACGTGGACCCTACGGTTTGAATATTTTATACATGAATAGTAATATACACTATTCATCGATAGTGATATGTACTATTCATCAATAATTCATCTGACATAATTAATATATGAATAGTAATATGTACTATTCATCGATAGTGATATGTACTATTCCGTCGGCAGATTTGTCCAGATCTCATAACATTTACTTTAATTTGGTTCATATATCTATAATTTATAATTTATAATCTATATTATTGATGTAGCGGAAGGGGTTAAGACAATAGGGCTTAACAATTAGAGCTAAATTAGGATAGATGGTAGATGGAACAAAAAATAATTTGGGTAAAAATATCTCTGAATAATTCTGAAATAATAATAAGAGAACTGTTGTAAAAAGTATGTTAATTAAAATTGAGGAAGCAAGAAACAAGAACAAGAATATGAGCAAATGAAAAACAAAGGAAACAAGAGAGAAAGAGAAAGAAATTGAATGAAGGAATTGTAAGTGTGTATCATTAGGGAGAATGAATCCCAATTTAGAGGCATCAAATGGTAGGCTATACAAGTTGGTAATTTGCACATATTAGCCCCATTATTATCATCACAATAATCACAATTTGGACAATTTGTACAACTTGCATTTGTCCACTTTCATAACCTAATTTGCATAATTTGCATTTGTCCACTTTCATAATAATTTGCACAACTTGCATTTGTCCACTTTCATAATACTCCCCCTTGGACAAATGCTACTATTAAAATTGGACGTGTACTGCCTTGTTAAAAATCTTAAGTCGGAAAAACCCAGTGGGAACAAAAACCGAACATAAGGGAAAAAGAGTACAATACAATTAAGTCCATCTAATATGTCTTCAGGACAATATGTGCTTGTCTTCAAGACAATATAAGTGGGCCTACTTCAGTGTCCTGATTGGACGTGCTATTACTGCCTCATTAAAAACCTTAAGCCGGAAAAACCCAGTGGGACAAAAACCGGACAGAAGGAAAAAAGAGTACAGTGCACTTATGTCCATAATCGCTCCCCCTGAGATAAAATAAACTGCTACTTCTGGAGCATCTAAACATTTCCACTTCTGGGGAAATCAATCTTGCATTTTACTGACTCGCCGCATACCAATGCCATAAACTAATTTCTCAAATGTTGATGTTGGCAAAGATTTGGTAAATAAATCTGCAAGATTATCGACGGAGCGAATCTGTTTAACATCAACTTGTCGACTTTCCTGGAGTTCATGAGTATAGAAAAATTTCGGCGAGATGTGCTTGGTCCTATCACCTTTAATATATCCTCCCCTGACTTGTGCAACACAAGCAGCATTATCCTCATAAATTATAGTGGGAGAATCTATCACCGGTTTGAATCCACTAGCATTGTGAATATGTGATATCATAGATCTTAACCAAACACACTCTCTTCCGGCCTCATAGAGGGAAATAATTTCAGAGTGGTTGGAAGATGTAGCAACAAGTGTTTGCTTAGTGGAACGCCAAGAAATGGCCGTATCATTATAGCAAAATAGATAACCGGTTTGGGAGCGAGCTCTGTGCGGATCAGATTTATATCCTGCATCAGCATAACGTACTAAACCAGAGTTAGTAGTATTCTTAGAATAGAATAACCCCAAATCAATGGTTCCTCGGAGATAACGGAAGATATGTTTAATCCCATTCCAATGTCTCCGGGTTGGTTCAGAACTGAAACGTGCCAACAAATTTACCGCAAAAGCGATATCTGGTCTCGTGCACTGTTCCAAGTACATCAAAGCCCCGATTGCATTGAGGTATGGTACTTCAGGACCAAGTATATCCTCATCAGATTCTTTAGGACGAAACGGGTCCTTTTGGGGGTCAAGAGACCTTACAACCATAGGGGTGCTCAATGGGTGAGCCTTGTCCATGTTAAAACGTCTAAGCAATCTTTCAGTGTATGCTGACTGATGGACAAGTATTCCATTCTTTTTGTGCTCAAACTCTAGACCAAGGCATAGTTTGGTTTTACCCAAATCTTTAACATCAAACTCCTTTTTCAAATATTCAGCAGTTTTAAATAACTCTTCAGGAGTCCCAATTAAATTCATGTCGTCGACATAAACTGCTATAATAGCAAATCCGGTTTCAGATCTTTTAATAAACACGCATGGGCAGATGGGATCATTTATATACCCTTCCTTAGTCAGGTATTCACATAAACGTTGGTACCACATGCGGCTGGATTGCTTTAACCCATATAAAGATCTTTGCAACTTTATTGAGAATAAGTTGCGGGGAGTGCATGCTTCAGGCATTTTGAAACCTTCGGGAATTTTCATATAGATATTGGAATCTAATGAACCATATAAATATGCCGTCACAACGTCCATAAGACGCATTTCAAAATTTTCTTGGGCAACCCAACTTATAAGGAAACGAAAAGTAACTATATCCACTACTGGTGAATATGTTTCATCATAATCTATCCCAGGCCTCTGCAGGAAACCTTGGGCTACGAGTCGGGCTTTATACCTCACGATCTCGTTTTTCTCATTTCGTTTCCGGACAAAGACCCATTTGTATCCAACAGGTTTTACATTGTCGGGGGTTTTAGTAATAGGCCCAAAAACATTACGTTTGGCAAGGGAAGTCAATTCAGCATGGATTGCTTCCTCCCATTTAGGCCAATCTTGTCTATGACGGCATTCGGTTATAGACCGAGGCTCATAATCATCATTCATAATCTCATGAGCAACCGAGAGAGCAAATGCATCATTGATGATTGTCTCATTTCAATCCCATATCTCATTATGATAACTGATGGAAATTTCAGCATTCCCAAGGTTGGTGATCTTTTCATGGGTTTGTACCACTTAAGGGGCAATATGCTCATGAACTTGTGCCACTTAAGGGGCAATATGCTCTCTTTGAATATTATGTTGTGGCACTTCAGGTGCAATTTGCTTTCCTCGAGAAAGATTAATGTGCTCATGAGCATAATTCTGCTCATCTGGAGCAGATTCTAAATTCCTCCCCCTTCTTTTTCGAGGAACAGTGTCTTTTGATCCCATCGGTCTACCACGCTTCAGGCGCGGGACATTTAGATCCATTTCAGGTGGTTCTACAGGAACATCTATCCTAGCTGGAATATTCGCAGCTGGGATGTGAGACTTTGTAACTTTAGCAGTCTCATTAAATGTATCAGGCATTTGATTTGCAATAGCTTGTAAATGGATCAATCGTTGCACCTCATTTTCACATTCAGGTGTTCTTGGGTCTAAATGAGACAAAATTTTCTCATTCCATGAGAAAATCTCGACATTTTTCTGCTTTCCATATGTGGAAGCTTTTGGTATCCCAAGTGATGGGAATACTGTCTCATCAAAATGACAATCCGCAAATCTAGCGGTAAATAAATCACCCGTCAATGGTTCAAGGAACCGAATAATGGACGGTGAATCAAACCCAACATAAATGCCCAAACGGCGTTGGGGACCCATTTTGGTCCTTTGCGGTGGTGCTACAGGCACTTGTACAGCGCAACCAAAGGTACGAAGATATGAAATGTCTGGCTCCTGGCCCAAGACTAACTGAAGGGGGGAATATAAATGAGAAGTAGTGGGGCGCAATCTAATTAAAGATGCAGCATGTAAAACAGCATGACCCCACGCTGAGGATGGGAGCTTTGTCCTCATCAATAAAGTTCGAGCAATAATCTGAATGCGCTTAATCATGGATTCTGCTAATCCATTTTGAGTATGAACATGTGGGACAGGATGTTCAACTTCAATTCCTAATGAAGCGCAATAAGCATCAAAACTCTTTGATGTGAACTCACCAGCATTATCCATTCTTATGCTTTTAATTTGATAATCTGGGAAATGAGCTCGAAGCTTTATTATCTGTCCAAGCAAACGTGCAAAGGCGACGTTGCGCGTTGATAATAGGCAAACATGGGACCATCTGCAGGATGCATCCACTAGTACCATGAAATATCTAAATGGTCCACTTGCAGGCTGAATTGGCCCACGGATATCACCCTGGATTCTCTGCAAGAATGAAGGGGATTCATAATCAACCTTTGTCATGAAAGGTTTAGTAATGAGCTTTCCTTGTGAACAAGATTCACAAATGTAATCTTTGGACAACAACACCTTTGTATCTTTTAAAGGGTGTCCACGAGTATTTTTAAGGATTCTTCGCATCATTGTTGCTCCTGGATGACCAAGGCGATCATGCCAAAGTCCGAACACATCAGGGTTCACTAGTTTCCAGGGCATCGTAGCATATGATTCTATAGCTCGTATTGGGACATAATATAATCCCATACTAGAAGCTTCCAGCTTCTCATGGATGGTCTTCTGGCCCATCTTGTAGGAAGTAATGCAAAGAAATTCCTTATTTTGCTCATTAATTGTTTCTAGATGGTACCCATTACGACGTACATCTTTGTAGCTAAGTAGATTTCTTTTTGATCTACCGCTCAATAATGCATCTTCAAGATACAATGTTGTGCCATTTGGCAAAATAATTGTGGCAGTCCCATAGCCATCTATAATATTAACAAGACCAGATATTGTCTGAACATTTGCCTTGCGCAATGTCACATTTGAGAAAAAGTGTTTGCCACAAAGTATAGTATGCGTTGTAGCACTATCAAGCAAACATATATCTTTCTTTTTCTCAATGTGTCCCATTTGCATTTATCTTGACAACTTCAGGTGTCAAGTTCCATAAAATTTAACAAATTAATAATATGATGCAAAATATAAATCAACAAATATGGAATAAAACTCATAATTTTATTGACGACCATATTTATTTAATATCTTCCTTGGTAACATAATTATCCAAGGGTATGGCAAAACATAGATGAAAACCCTCAGGATCTATTTCTGGGGACTTATTATTTTTATCAACATTATAAAAAGAAATCAGAAACCTCAAAAGGTTTTTCATTGCCAAGAATATGACAGTTTTCATTGACCAAAACCTTATTGACTTCAGCATCAGTCTCAGTTAGGTCAATGGCATGGGTCTCAACATGCTTGCTTTTCTCCTTCTGGGATGCTTGGTATAGATCAACCAAATGTTTGGCTGTACGACAGGTACGTGACCAATGACCAGTCATTCCACAACGATGACAAGTACTATCATCATGCTTCTTCATGGGCCTTTTACCTTTAGGGTTGTGTGGGGAGTTATTTATATTACGGTTAAATCTCCCACTACCCTTACGGAAAAAATTTCCATGCCTGCGCTCACGGCCTCTAGGACGGCCAACATTCTTACTTGAGCCGGCATTTGCTTCAGGAAATGCCTTATAGCCAGCAGGTCTTAAATCATGATTTTTAAGCAGCAACTCATTTGTTTGTTCTGCAGTCAACAGGACTGAGATCAATTCAGAATATGTTTTAAACTGGCGCTGCCGGTATTGCTGTTGCAATACAATATTCGAAGCATGAAAGGTGGAGAATGTTTTCTCTAAAAGCTCAACCTCAGTAAGCTTAACACCACAAAGTTCAAGCCGTGATACAATATCATACAAAGCCGAATTATAATCGGACACGGACTTGAAATCCTGCAACCTCAGATGGTTCCAATCATATTGTGCTTGAGGGAGGATGACAGTTTTGGTGTGATCATACCGCTCTTTCAATCTTGTCCACAAGATCAAGGGATCTCGGACAGATAGATATTGAACTTTTAGGCTATCACTTAGATGCCGACGGATAAAAATCAAAGCATTTGCCTTATCTTTATCATTAGCATTTCCATTTTCACCAATGGTAGCTGCAAGACCTTGGCCTTGGAGATGCAGTTCAATATCGAGACACCATGACAAGTAGTTATTGCCACTTACATCCAAAATTTGGAATTTTGGCTTTTCAATATTTGCCATAATTCTGAAAAGAATGGTCTCAATTAGTTTGACAACTTCTGGTGTAAAAAATGTTTAAAAGTGAATCTTTACACAATGAAAATTTAAATTATCTCGTGTAAAGAAAATGTTAAATAAAATAAATTTTGTATGGAATCAAACTTTTAGAACTTACCAAACTCCAAACTTGCTTTACTTTAGAACACTCGTGCTGATAACGTGTTGTAAAAAGTATGTTAATTAAAATTGAGGAAGCAAGAAGCAAGAACAAGAATATGAGCAAATGAAAAACAAAGGAAACAAGAGAGAAAGAGAAAGAAATTGAATGAAGGAATTGTAAGTGTGTATCATTAGGGAGAATGAATCCCAATTTATAGGCATCAAATGGTAGGCTATACAAGTTGGCAATTTGCACATATTAGCCCCATTATTATCATCACAATAATCACAATTTGGACAATTTGTACAACTTGCATTTGTCCACTTTCATAACCTAATTTGCATAATTTGCATTTGTCCACTTTCATAATAATTTGCATAACTTGCATTTGTCCGCTTTCATAATAAGAACAAAGTATAATGCTTGCCTACTAATGCCTATTTATAAGAGTTTAATCTAATTTAAAAGACTTAAGACACAAGAAACCTTAAAAAACTTGATAACCAAGTAATAAGAGACTTCATAAAACTGATAAATAAATTAAAAATACTTAAGGAAATTATGCGCTGCATCATTCTCCCTGGGTTTGAAAAAGACTAAACTCCGACGAGTAGGCTTTGGCAAACTCCTTATAAGTTTCTGGATCAATTTGTTTTAGTTCCTCTTCGGCAATCCAAGTACTCTTAGTTGCTGGTTTTCCCAACCACTTCACCAAAAATCTTCTGTATAAGTTTCCTCGCCTAGATTGAACCTCCTTAACATCCAAAATATCTTCCATAACATCTGTTTTTCCCACTGGCAGCTGTTGAATTTGTTCCTTAATACTAGATGCAGACCCATAAAATCCAGCAAAAGGATACAAATATGAAACATTAAATATATGACTGATCTGCAAATCCGATGGCAATTCAATTATGTAGGCATTGGAACCAATTTTCTTCAGAACCTTGCATGGCCCAAACTTCCTGGACTTGAGCTTGTGATAAGAACCTTTAGGAAATCTCTCGCCTCAAATGCACTAGAACTTGATCACTTTCTTCAAATTCTTGCTGTCGATGATGTTTGTTGGCAGCAGAAGAATAAGCTTCATTGCTGGCTTTTAAAGCAGCTTTTACCTCTTCATGAACTCTACGAATTTGCTCAGCAAATGCTTCTCCTCTATCACTCACTCTAGCTTCTTGTGGTAAAGGCACCAAATCAAGGATATGTTGCGGTTTCAAACCATAAGCAGCTTCAAATGACGTCTTTTAATACTTCGATTCACTGAGTTGTTGTAGGCAAATTCAGCTTGTGGAATGACTAAATCCCATTGTTTTGGATTATTTCCAGCGAGACATCTCAACATATTGCCGAAGCTTTTGTTCACAACTTTCTGTTTGTGGATGGCAAGTGCTAGAATACTTCAATTCTGTCCCAAATTTCCTCCACAAAGTTCTTCAAAAATGCCCCATAAATTTCGCATCTCTATCAGAAATAATAGAAGTAGGAACACCATGTAATCTCACAACTTCAGAAAAAAATAATTTAGCAATATGAATTGTATCAGAAGTCTTGAAACAGGGAATAAAATGTGCCATCTTTGAAAACCGATCCACCACAACAAAGATAAAATCAAAAGTCTTGGCTGTTTTTGGTAGCCTCAAAATAAAATCCATACTCAAATGAGTCCATAGAGTTTCTGGTTCAGGTAAAAGTGTATACAAACCTGTATTTTGAACACTTCCTTTGCCAAATAAACATGCTGGACACTTTTGCATCAATCTCTCCATATCTCGACGCATCTTTGGCCAAAAATATTGTTTAGCCACCATTGCTAAAGTTTTATCTCTGCCAAAATGTCCTCCTATGCCATTTCCATGAAGTTCTCTAATAATCTGCTCCCTTAATGATCCTTGAATGCACAATTGATTAGCTTTGAAGAAATAATCATCATGCAATCTATAAGGTAAATTTTTAGCTTGTGATGAACTGCTCAAATCAGTTTTTATTTTGCTGAAATAAGGGTCAGCAATATACTGATTTTTTAACTCCTTAAATCCAGTAACTTGAATGCTTAAGATTGACAAAAGTAAAGTTTTCTGACTAAGTGCATCAGCCACTGTATTGGACTGTCCAGACTTGAACTTCAATGTAAAATTAAACTCATCAAGAAAAGAACTCCACCTTACAAGTTTGTCATTTAGCTTTTTTTGAGAATTTAAATACCTCAAAGCTTGATGGTCAGAATAAACAACAAACTCCCGATAAGCCAAATAATGTTGCCAATGATGAATAGCCCTCACTAAAGCATAAAATTCTAGGTCATAGGTTGAATAACGACGTCTAGAATCAGACAACTTTTCACTGAAAAATTCCACAGGCTTTCCATCTTGACTAAATACTGCTCTAATTCCTGTGTGAGATGCATCACACTCAACAACAAACAATTTGTCAAAGTCAGGTAATGCAAGTATAGGGGCTTCGGTCAGCAAAGTCTTAGTCTTTTCAAAAGCACTTTGAGCTGAATGTGTCCATTCAAATTCACCTTTTTTCAATGATTTAGTTATAGAACTCATAACAAAACTGAAATCTCGAATAAATCTTCTATAAAAAAAATGCTAAACCATGAAAATTTCACGCCTCTTTGATAGATTTACGTTATGGCCACTCGGTTATTGTGCGAACCTTTTCTGGATCTGGTTTCAACCTTCTTCCGACAAAATAAAGCCAAGAAACACAACTTCAGATTGCAAAAAACTGTACTTTTTCAAGTTTACATGGAGCTGCTCCTGTTGAAGAACTTCAAAAACTAGTCGCAAATGTGTCAAGTGCTCTTCCTTTATGCGGGTATATACTAAAATGTCATCAAAGTAAACCACAACAAAAGAATTTAAGAAAGGCTTCAATACCTCTGTCATAACTCACATGAATGTGTTAGGAGCACTAGATAGCCTAAAAGGCATTACCAACCATTCAAATAACCCATCCAGTGTTTTAAAAGCTGTCTTCTATTCATCTCCACTTCTCATTCTGATTTGGTGATATCCACTCTTCAAATCAATTTTTGAGAACACCTTGGAACCAGCCAGTTAATCAAGCATCTCTCCCAATCGTGGAATAGGAAAACGATACTTAACTGTGATTTTATTTATAGCACGGCTATCCACACACATCCTTCATGAACCATCTTTCTTTGGAGCTAATAAGGCTGGACAAGCACAAGGACTTTTACTTTTTTGCTCCAAGCCCTTCTCTAATAGCTCTTGAACTTGCCTCTGAATTTCAGCCCGCTGTGTAGGAGGCATTCTATATGCTTGCAGATTTGGTAAAGATGCTCCCGGCACCAAATCTATAGCATGTTGGATACTTCTTAAATGAGGTAAATTTTTCAGACCATCTTTATCAGTCAACTCACCAAATTCCTTCAAAAGTTGCAATATTTCAGCAGGAAACTGTTGCGAATTCACCTTCTGATCACTCTCTGAAATCGTTTTAACCAAAGCATACATGACTTCTATCTCACTGCTTTCAACTTCAAACTTTTCAGCAGACAAATACTTATTGGCTTTTCTGATTTTGTTATTGTCGGAAGGATTTTCAACAGTAACTTGCTTCACTTCTCCTTGTAGGGGATAAAAGGTATACTTCTTGCTGTCCTTAGTGAAAGAATAGGTGTTAGGCTTCGTTTTATGAACATATCATGATCAAACAGCCACGGTCTTCCAACCAAAATATGACCAACATCCATTGGCATAACATCACATAAAGCTTCATCTTCAAGTTTACCTTCTATAGTAAATTTCACCAAACATTAAGAAGTAACTGGCACCTCATGTCCTTTCTTTAGCCATCCAATTTTATAAGGATGAGGATGTTTGGTTGTTGGCAGCTTCAATTTCTCAACAGCCTCTTTAGAAATAATATTCTCCATGCTTCCTCCATCAATGACAAGATCACACACCTTTCCTTCATAAACAAGACGAGTGCGAAAAATACTATGCCTTCTCCAATCTTTTTCTTCCTCCTTAGCTGTTGCTGTCATTACTCTACGCATTACCGATGATTCTCCTTATGAAGGATAAACATCAACTTCCTCTATTTCCTCTTTATCAAATTTTGGTTCTAATTCTTTCTCAAATTCAACAAAATTCGCCTTTCGTTCTGGCCATGTGAAAGAGGCATGTCCTTTTTCTCCACAAGTGTAGCACTGAATATGGGACTTGCTACTTCCTTTATTTGTAGAAGCACCAGAACTGTCTTTCTTTTCATAAGGCACTATACTCTTACTTTTATTACTATTTCCAGCTTTACTTGCATTCCCATTGCTTTTACTAGTTGTGGCAGCCCCTCTATTACTCATTTGATAGCTTCGTCCACTTCCAGAATCACCTAGCCAACTACTGCTGTAAACTGATTTTCTAGCACCATAGCGTGAAACTCTCTTTTCAGCGGATAATGCATATTGACGAGCATCTTCCAAATTTGATAGACGGACAACTCCTATCTCATCTCGAATGGACAAATTTAGACCAGCAAGATATCGAGCAGTAAGTTGCTCATTAGTTTTAGATAATCCTACATGAATTGACAAGTTGTTGAACTCTGATGTGTACTCCTTAACAGACATGGTATTCTGCTTCAAACAATGGAATTTCTCATACATTTCCGTCACATACTCCGCTGGCAAAAACCGCTTTCGGAGTTTGCCCTTCATGTGCTCCTAGGTACTTATTTTAGGCTTGCCTTGTTGAGCTCGTTGCTCTTCAACTCTCTTCCACCATTGAATTGCAGTTCCCTTCAACTTCAGTTTCACAAATAAGACATTTCTCTGTTCTGCCATAGTCTTCCACTCAAAATAATTTTCTAAGCTTGCTTCCCGTTCCAGATAATCTTCAGCATGTAATTTTCTATGAAAATCTGCTACTTTAATTTTTACTCCTCTTCCATTCAAATCAAGGGCATGCAATAATTTATCCTTCAATCGACCTCTTATCGTTTGATCAACGGCTCCAGCTTCATGAAAATGATTAACTTCGTCAATTTCTTCTTCATCCTCAGGATCTTCTAAATGTTGTGGTCACCTTCCGAAATCTCTATTCGGGCTTCCACGGGTTCCTGACGTCATAAGGTTTGCACAGCCCGGGTCAAATGTTCAATCATTCGCCGCATCTCAGCCATCTCATTTTGTTGGGGTTGATTGCCTCTACCTCTACCTCTGCCACGGCCAACCATAATTTTCTAGGAAAAATTTTAGAAAAACAGGAACGTTTCCTTTGGCTACTGATACCAATTCATGTAGCGAAAGGGGTTAAGACAATAGGGCTCAACAATTAGGGCTAAATTAGGGTAGATTGTAGATGGAACAAAAAATAATTTGGGTAAAAATACCTTTGAATAATTTTGAAATAATAATAAGATAACAAAGTCTAATACTTGCCTACTAATGCCTATTTATAAGAGCTTAATTAAAACAGTAACCTCTAAAGAGTTTAACCTAATTTAAAAGACTTAAGACACAAGAAACCTTAAAAGACTTGATAACCAAGTAATAAGAGACTTCATAAAACTGATAAATAAATTAAAAATAATTAAGGAAATTATGCGCTGCATCAATTATATTTATATCTATATAAAAGTATGAATATTATAAAATCTTTAAATTGTCTAAAATATTTTTTTTGTCAACATATTTCATAAAATACCATTGATGATTTGAGGTCAATTTGGGTTTTAAAAGTTTTTGATTCGTAAAAGTATCAAATTGGTCCCTTTACTTTGGCAAAATGTACAGTTTAATCCCTTATCTTTTTTTTTTGGTTTAAAAGAAGATGGTATCACGCAAAAGTAGGTAGCAGGCCCCTTACATAGTTCGGGACATAGCCCCAATTCTACAACCGATCAAAGAGTTCTGCTTACTATTACAAAATCTGGGAAAAGAGATTCCCAATTGATCAGCTAGAAGATCTAAGTCTAAACAAGGGGGAGGTTCATTATGAACAACAAAAGGGTCCTCCAGAAAAAAGCTAGATTTCGCTAACTTGTCCGCGCACTGATTTCCTTCTCTAAGAGTGTGTTCCAGCTTGTGCGTTCTGAAACGGTCCAAAAGGGATCTGCAATCAGACAAAAGAGAAAAATAAGAATGCTTCTCATTAAAACAGTTGGCAATCAGATCGATGGCTAACTGAGAATCAGTTTCAATAATAATGTCTTGTATTTCTCTTTGCAAAGCAATTTGCAAACCATCTTTGATTGCCCAAATCTCGGCAGTAGTGCTGGTTGTGTTCCCAATTCTTCGCTGAAAGCCACAAATAAATTTGCGTGTATGATCCCTGAAAATCCCGCTTGCTCCTGCCAAGCCCGGATTTCCTTTAGAGGAACCATCAGTATTAATGATGTCAACAGGGAGAGGTAGCCATCGTATATGTTACCACATATATTTTGCAAATCAATGTGAACTTTCAAAATTGCACTAATAGGGAACCACAAAGACAGAGCAGCGGTGTGTTAATATAGTTATCATGGTGCTTACTTGTCATGAGATTTTTGACAGAATGATGATATATGTGGAATTGATGTGGTGATGACATGGTAATGATGTGCAATATTTGTACAATTAAAAAATATTTTTATTTTTAATAATTTTTTTTAAATGTGTGTAATTTGACATGCATTTTACTCTCAAAATATACAAGTATTTAGTTTTTGAAAAAATTGTGTATTTTTTTTCCTTGTATGAAAGATGTAAAAACAAAATTATTTTGTGTTCTCTAAAAATTTTTAAGAAGTAGAGATCTAGTCTAATAGTCTCCCTATTCTTTATAAAGTTTGTAGTCTGACAAACTGTGCATTCAATTGCCTTTTCAAGAGAAATAATAAATATATATTGTTGAGGCCGAAAAATAAAAAAGTACTAAACGCCAAAGTCAGAATATTAAAATCATTTAAAAAATAACAATAATAAAGAGGCCGCCGTTTGTCGCACGACTGAAGATCCAACGGTTGAAATTGAAAGTAAATTTGCTCTGGCCCCTAATCAAACTGTTCAACACTGCAAAACAGCTTTTCATTTAATTTTTATATTACAAATTTCTTTTCCAAATAACGTCCGATACAAGTTTAGAGAAAAGAAGCCCGCTCGACGTTCGGAGGTCCTATGGTATCTGATCGTTCGAAATACCAAGAAATAAAATAAATCGAAATTCTTCATAATATATTGTCTTTAATTTCTTTTCGTTTATTTTGTTTAGGACCCTCTCCTAAATATGAAGAGGTAGTCTCTTCATTTAAAATAGACCTGTTAATTTTAGACACGATACGATGACACGATACGGGAATGACACGAAGTTAACCGTATTAGTGTTTGATTTTAACGTGTTTCGTGTTTTAATCGTGTCTATACGATTAACATTAACGTGTCTCGTGTCTTAAGCGTGTCAAACACGATTAACAGCAATAAAACACGTCTAACACGTTTAACTATTAAAATATCATTTTAACCTTTAATATAATTAAAATATATTAAATTTTAAGTAATTTTTTATTTAGTTTAGGGATAATATAGAAATATTACATTATTTAATTTCTAAATTAATTTTAAAAATAATATTAAATAGTGTAATCGTGTAATCGTGTAATCGTGTCGTATCATAACGTGTTAGTCGTGTTAATCGTGTTAATCGTGTCGTGTCGTGTTATACGTTAATTAAATAATTCTGTGTTCGTGTTTCATACTCTGACACGATTAGTTAATCATGTCGTGTTCGTGTTTAGCTAAATGGGTGTTAATAGTGTATGTTGATACGACACGAATACGACACAAAAACACGAATTGTCAGGTCTAATTTAAAGACATACCGTCATAGATAAATTTTCCGACGATACACTTCTTGTCAAAGTCAGCTCTAACATCTTTTTCTCCTCCAGTTTTCTTTCTTTAGGCTCAGGCTCAGCTCACCATCATGCATCTGCAGGCGAGGGCAACACGAGTATAAGACGTGGCATCTTTCTTTCTATTGGTTTCGCTGAAGCCCTTTTTCGTCATTTAACGTGTCTATTCTCGCTTCCGACCACCAAATCTTCTGAGTTAAGGTTAGGAATTTTTTTCCCTTCTCAGATTTAGGGCTTTCTTTTAATGCTGTTGCTTTTTTTTTTTTTTCTTTTAATTCTATTGTTGATCAAATTAATTTATTCTTTTTCTTTAATTTGTTATGTAGATTTGTATTTTTCGATTCCTTGAGCTGCTTTGAATTTAGGGGACGTTTCGTTAAAATAATTTGTAATTACCATATTAATGATTAGTAATATGAATTTAATGGGAATATGAAATGACAGAGAATTAATGTATCTCATGTTTGGTTGTTATAGTGAAAATTTTAAATATTTTTATTTAGTTTGAGAGGATATAATATTTTAAAATAAATTTTTTTATTAAATTACCTTTCTCTTTTTATTTTGATTATATGTTAATATTTTATTATAATTTAACACATTTATCAATATTAACATAAAATAATTTCAATTGCAATAAAGTAATAAATTTAAAAAATTAATTATTTTAAAATAATATATTTTTGTGACAAAACTAATAATTTTTTTTCAAATAATGCAAACACACAGAGATAGAAATATGCATAAACTTTCATTTATTATATAGAATCAAGTAAATAATACAAAAATAAAAGGGTATTATTGTTCAAAATTTTAGTTTCATAGTGACATAAAAAGTATAAAAGTTAAATGATTTTGATAATTTTAGTATATCTAAGAAATAGTTGGTAATTGAATTCCCACTCCAATTACCAATATGTGATAATTAAGAATTGCCAAGTAATATGAAAATTTTAAAATAAAGAAATCAAATATAGACATTTAATATTACTAACAGTCAATTATGAAGAGAATTTCAAATGACTTTCAACCAAACGGCTCTTTAGTGTATTCTACCCCTTCTATTTTGGGATTTCTTTCTAATTAAGTAGTAGATCATAAATTGATTTCCTTTTTCTTAAATCTGAAGTTCTTATTTATATTTTTATTATAAATTCAAATTGTATGATACTATGATTTGCTTTGTGTGTCGAATTTTCGGTTTTGACTCTAATTGAGTTAAATTAAAATTATTTATTTATTTGGCTAGAACTCTTTATTTATTTTTTGCTAAATATTTTTAAATATTTATTAAATGATTATAATAATTAACTAATTTTACTTTCATCATAATTAACTTACTCTTATATTATTTTGAAGAAAATAGTTTAATTATCATCTAATTTCACATGGTTTAATTTAAAGTTTACAATATAGGTTAATTATCATCAAGTAATGTTTTTTGTTTAAAATATTTTTTATTATTTTTTGTTATTATTAATAACAAGTTGTATCTCGTGCAACACATGTAACAGAGGAGTAATATAAAATCAAGAAAGTTTGCTTAATGCTTAACTTTGATTTAAAATTTCCTACTATCATCCTGCATTGAGAAATTAAAGAGATGAATTTTTTAAAAATTTCTCCCTTTTGGCAAAAAAAAAAAAACTCCCTTGAATTATTGCATTTTTGCGTTTCTCTTTGGTGCCTTGAGTAAATTTATTGGGCCTAGCTTATCAAAATTGGGTATGCTCCGTTTATGTATTTATTTTGTTTGGGCCAAGCTATTTTCTACATGGGACAGAGAAAATTTTAATTCCATTTTCGGTTTGCGTGGTACAAACCTAATTCATCTGACTTTTATTTTGGTCCGAATAATACATGGAGGAGGAAACCTAACAATTTTTTTTCCTTTAACAAATATGAAATTATTTGTCAAAATAATTATTTTGTTTCCAAGAACAGGACAAGATGATAGTAGTGAAGTTGACTTGTATATATAATATATGTAGCAAAAGTGAGTGCCACTTCCTCGCTTGTATTATCTAATTGAATGCTCTGTAATTATTGTCCTACCACTCACTATCCAAAATTAACTACTGTCCTACGCATGGAATTAGATATCGATATCTATATTGATATCGCACCCTTAAAATTACGGATAGATCGACGGATATATCGTAAAAAATATCGATATCGCAAAAAAGTGGTAAAAAATGATATAAAATCATGGATATTTATAGTAAACGTTGAAATTTTGAAATGAAATTTTACCCTATGTTTATTTACATATTTTTACATATTTTACAGTCATAATATCTTAATTAAAGTATATTTAGATGTGTGATTAATGTATTGCTAATTATTTAAATAGGCGAAAATGTATAAAATATAATTAAAAAAGACAACCAAGCATATTTGTGACATATTTATATCCAACAACATCAAATATTACAAAATTTAACTGATAATACAAAGTTTCCAACATCATTTAATACCACATTGAGTTTCTTAGAGGCTCAAAAGTATTAACGTGACTTCCGTCGATAGGCTGAATATAGCAGCAATATTCATACCAAGTCATGGTATTCCTATAATTATTCACATAATTGTGCACATGGGCATAATAATCAGTTGTATTAGCTACCAAAAGATTTTCAAGGAGAGGGAAGTGACCATAATTCACCTGTGGTTGTGCTGATTGATCATCATGAAAAGTTTGTTGTTCATGGGAATAATCTGACGGATACTGACCTGATGAATATGATGCTCCATAATTATATTCTCCATATCTATCATCAGTCCAATTTCCAAAATTTGATTCCATTAGTGCATTATAACCGACTGAACTTGTTCTGTGATTATGCTCATGGAGCCTAAATCATCAGCAAGATTACCCATAGTTTTTTTCCTCCTTTTTCATTTAGCTCCATGCCCAGCTTTGCGAGACCCATGATCCTCATCTTGTGTAGCATGTGTAAAAGTTCCCTCACCGGTAAAAGGACTCAATGGTCTATAATGATCATTGTCATATGAAAAATCATACATTGAAGCATATTATGTACCTCTTTCTCCACCCCCACCCTGAGTCCCTGTTGTTATAGTCCTTTCCCCACTTCTTCCATCATCATCATCTTGATTCATTAAATGACCTTCGAATCCAGGTGGAGGACCGATGGTTTCATCTGATGAAGAATCTAAGCCAACATCTTCGGACATCACTTTATCAACATCAATCCCAAATTCTTAAGCATGACTGTTGATGTCACACCCCAACCTGAAGGTCGAGAATATGACAACCGCCGCGTGCCACGAATTGTGAATGGCGCGCTTCACCCACAACTCGAGGCTCGCAAGGCTTACAGCATCCTGAACCCATTTAATTAATCCATTTAGACTTGTTATGCAAAGTGAAAGATAAGATTTATAAAAGTATTTAGGCAGTTCAAAATTTAAAAGAAACAATCTTTTAAATCAAGAAATATAGGTAACTCATACTTCAACCGTAATCAAATCATGCCAGTGGGTCCAGTAATAACCACACATAGGTCGTATAGACTTACTGTGAGGTGTCCGGAGTCGAGTCTCGACACTCAGCGGTCTACCCTTTTTGTACGGTTAATTATCCTGAAAAAATAAGATTTTAGAAAATGGGGTGAGTATGTCTTCTATACTCAGTGAGTGAGACAAGACCATTAATAAAATTTTAAATAAGAAAATATAAACATGCACTTTGTGTAACCTTGAATTGAAAGTTTATAATGTTTCGAGAGTATTTAATTAGTCGCCTTATTATCGATCAAGAATTATTTATCACAACATAAGGAAACTTCAAGTTGCCATTTAAGAATCTTCATAACACAACAGTAGTCAAAGTAAGCAATCATTTGTCAGAAAACATTTTAGGGCTCGCCAAAACACATTGCTTAAGCCTCACCCGGCCAAGATGAGGTATAAGCCCGCCGAGGTTTCCTCTAGTCTCTTTATTTATGAAACAAAAAGCCCTCTACTCGGCGTTGGCACGGGCCTTCACCACGGGTGGTACGTGGCTATATCCACAGTACTCCCACTGGGGTCGCATAATCACATAGTAGTGTGCACAACAACCCCTGTACCATCCACCCCAAGTGGGAGTGAAAAGCCTACTCACGCCGGCTCCACAAGCTTAAACCGTGGGAGGCGTCACTACAGTGACTAACATCGTATCCACCAAAATCATAACGTAAACAACGTCAAATTCAATCAAATATCATTCGACCAACTGGCCCATTATCGAAGTCCGTTCTACTAACATCCATCCCAATCAATTTCATCACAAAATCCAAATACTTGATTCCACAAATAATAACACAATTCAATCCGTATCAAGAACGTAAATAACCACCATAAATCAATTTGAAGTTTAAGGGAAACAAACCATTGCATTTAGAAATATCATCTAATTAGCAAAACATTTATTTAGGTCAGTAAAGTCCCACTCACAGGTTTGGGGAGGGTATACACTCCCACTATACCATACGCAAATTTTCCTTAAAAGAGGACTCGCCACTCGAAAGGAATGTTGGCTCCGGTCGGGTTTGCTCCTCCTTGATTGTCTACCTCCTATCTACAATCTACCAGCAAGTTAAACTATGAGAGATGGGCCCACAGAGCCTGCTCCAGTCCAGCCAGCCACCCTGGGCCCCGGTCCACTGGGTATCTACTACTCAAAGTATTGTTCCACTTGGCCCAGCCAGTTCGCATCACACATGCCTGCAGCGCTACTCAAACCCTGGCCATCAAGGGTTTTGTCGCTCCTATGAGCATGCCTCTCACCAATTGAGCTGCACCGGGGCCCAGGGTGGCTGGCTGGACTGGAGCGGCTCTGTGGGCCCGTCTCTCACATAAACTAAGAACGAAAATCACACACATACTTGTCGACGTGCAGGCCCTTAGCCGTCGACGGGTAAGCTATTCGATAACTACTACTTTTAAATCCAAACCATCCGTCCACGGATCTGAGGGTGGACGCCCACGGCTAACATTTCCAGGGTATACTTAGTATTAGACGTCGACACCTCCCAATCTAACCGTCGACGGATGGAAATTTCTGACTTTGGTGAACCAAATTATCCATATATCCGTCGATGTCTAAGTATGTACCCGTCGACGGGTAAAAGTTTCTGACTTCCAGTGCCACGAGGTTATTTACCTACCCGTCGACGTATAGCCCTTCAGCTGTCGACGGACCACTAGGTGTTGGGACAATTTTGGCTACCAAATCCGAGAAATTTCCAATAAAAGGAAGGTCTTCTACAGCTTATGAATAAATAGGTCAGATAGATTCTAGTAATTCAATTCTCCACATTAATTCATTTCCAATTCAGCTACCTTTCCATTAAGTCAGCCAAATTACCAACTGCCATTTTTCCTCGGTGAATTCAACACTACATTACAAAATTGAAGGTTTCTTGTTTCATGTAATTCAATCACATTTCCTAGTGTAGTAAATTTTCATGGATCTCATATTCCAACCTCAAGCTTCCTTGAATCCAAATTTAGCCTAAATCTCAAATTCAAGAATTCTCCATGACATTTCTAATTTTCTAGATTCATAAGCATACAATAAAATTCATGCTAAATTAGCTTGATATTCATGATTAGTATATCAAGAACTAATATATAGCATTGAATTTAGGTATACTTACCTTAGAATTGCAATATCCCTCCAAGAACCCTAAACTTTCCAACTGCAATTCCTCCTTACTTAGCTTAAATTTATTGAAATTGATTTAGGAATGTTGATGGGCTAATCAAGAGGTTTAATTTGATAGGTAATTTTAATAGGCTTGCTTGGAGAATTTAGGTCTTGTGTTTTATGGATGGAAGGTTCCAAGCACTCATCAATGGTGATTTTTCTTCTTCAAGTTCTAAGGTTGAAGACAATCATCAATATTGGATGAATTTTCTAGGGAATTCTAAAGTCATTGCCGAATTTTGCATTCCATAAGATGATGAAATTTGTCCTAGATCTTAGCCATCCATTCCTAGGCCAATGACACTTGTCATCATGTGATAGAATCCATAAAAGATAATTTTGTTCTTAGTTCCCATTTTGTCCTCCAAAAATCACTAGGATTCCATATATATCCCAAGTCAGTGTAATGAAATTTTCAGTGTAGAATTCTACTCTTCAGACCGTCTACTTCTGAACCATTTGCAGTGAAATTTTCAAATTCCCTGTCATTTGTTAACAATTTTAATCTAAATTTCCAACCTTACTACTAATTCCTAACTAATCACTTAATCTCATCCATGTCCTTTTCACCACTTAAGTAAAACTTTACCACTCTCTCTTACTAACTGATGCACGCTCTAATTGGCGGAAAGAAACAGGTATTTGGTACGGGTATTACAGCTGATCTCAGGATTAGGCTTCATATCACGGCCATCTAAATGTGCAGGCCTAATCCATTGAAAAAGAGGATATTCATCTTCATCACCAATTTCAACAGTAACATCAAGAAGATTCAATGGGTCTAGCACTGACATCTCATCTTGTGCAGCTTCCATATCTCTAACTCGTAGTTTCATGTTATAGTAATAATACACAAGATTTTGTAGAGTTCTATGGGCTAATCGATTTCGTTGCTTTGTGTGGATTTAAGCAAATGTGCTCCAATTTCTTTCACAAGTTGAAGATGAAACAGTTTGAGATAATATCTGCATAGCCAATTTACGCAGTATTGGTGGACTTTCACCGTATAACTCCCACCAATCAACTACATAAAAAAGCAAAGAATATTTTACATTGAATGAATCGTAGTAATAATAATTTTTCAAGCAAAAATAGAGAATTAATCAACTTTGTAATTGTATCTATACCGGGTTTCATGGTCGCCCTTGAACTTCGTGCACATGCTTCCCCAAAAGATCTTCTAGCTTCTCTAAACAACAATATCTTTACAAAAAGAAAATTTTATTTAGGAAATTATAAATTTTCAAAATATTTAAATAAAGATGAATCTTATCTCACCTCATTTCCAAATTGATTTTGTCTAGTTGACTGAGGATCTAAAACTTGCAAGACTTGATAAATTTTTACTTTGTTAATTCGTGACCATGAACTAAAAGATAAGCCCCAAAACAAATTCACTCAAATATGATGGTGAAGAATGAAAAAAAAAAAAAAAGAAACTAAAAATTTCAATTCTCCTTACATTAAGAATGGTGATTTATAAGAAAACTTCAAGAGTTGTGTAGAACTTTTTGTAAAAATATTAGCATATCAAAAAAATATATACAATAATTTATAAAGTGCTATATTTTTTTTCTGCTTCCCAAGTTACTATTTAAATTTAACGTTGCATTAACTAAGTTTTTGCCATTAAGTAATTACAAGTCAAATACACGATAAAGAGAGATCCCCATTAATATTT
Source organism: Microcos paniculata (assembly GCA_030664755.1). Taxonomy (NCBI): domain Eukaryota; kingdom Viridiplantae; phylum Streptophyta; class Magnoliopsida; order Malvales; family Malvaceae; genus Microcos; species Microcos paniculata. Next base: position 5,259,924 of record CP131462.1, on the reverse strand, counting down.
TAAGAATAAGAAAAATATCCAAGTGTGTAGCACCTTTTTTAGTATTTAGGACATCAACTTTGAATTTTACTTAAGTGAATCCTACAATATAAGAAAGCGATTGAATTTGATACTTAGGCCTGAGCCTTTTGTTTCCACTACAGGCCAAGCAATTTTCCATTTGAGTCGAGCACCTAAGTATTTCAAATTAATTTACCATTTGGACCATATTACAAAATTAAACTAAACATTTTAACGGATATTTTAAATATCGCAATATATATCGCGGATATAAGAATATATCGACGGATATCCGATGGTTTGAGGACCACCGACAAAATATCGCAGTATCCATATCGATTACGGATATATCGATGTATCGACGGATATTGAATTCCATGATCCTACGTATTTGTGGAAAACTCATGACTTAGAAGCTCTGCGGGACAGGAAATATGAGGCAGGAGAAGGCCTAAATAAATCTATAAGTAATATGTACTAGAGTCTTATGATTTCAAAGTGTACCTCAATAGATATATTTTCTAGCTATTTGCAGCTTCTAACTGGGAAACTGAGAATCCAACAACAAAACCCAATTCACCGACACGCAGCTGAACAAACAAGTAAGTCTGAATTCTCACGTATGTTTTAGATTAAAACTGATGACGGTGATTCTCATTGATGGTACATATAGATCTTTGCTGTTAAAATGGTAGTTTTAGTAAATGGGTTGAGACTCTCATATGTTCACCGGCCGTTCAACATAAGATAGATCTAAAGATGGATATTTTTTGCCATCTAAACGTATTAATTTTTTTTTTCTTTTTGAAGAAACATAATGTTTATTTTAATATGTCTTGTGTATTGTAAAAATATCACTTGAGCAAATTAAGTGCATGCTAATTGATCACTAATGGAAATATAAATTATTTCTACTATTGATCTAGTGGTCGGGAGATTGAAGAAGTCATATAAGGACTTGGATTTGAGGGCCCCTCCCTGCTTCCCTCCCCTTGATTCCCTCCTTGTAAACCAAAAAAAAAATTGTTTGCAAGATCAAAGTTTTGAGATGGTCGAGAGGATAAAATGAACTTTTTGCATTATGGTTATATATGTATGTTACAGGAGAATTAAGGTAATGGAGGACCAGGTTTTGATTAGCATAGACCAAAGGCGACAGAATTCACCACCAATGTCACCCGAGGTCTGCATTTTCAGAGTACCTAAGCTTCTTCGTGAGGTAAATGAAAGTGCCTACGAACCGAAAGTACTTGCAATTGGTCCATATCACCGTGGTAAAGATCACCTGAAAGCAGTTGAAGCGCATAAGATTCACTATCTTGAAATGCTTCTTAAAGGGAGGAATAATATTGTCTCTGAATTGGTCGCTGTGATGAGAGAATTAGAACCAAGAGCACGCAAATGTTATGCAGAGCCTATAAGTCTTAGCTCAGATGAATTTGTGGAGATGATGCTGCTGGATGGGTGTTTTATTCTTCAGCTAATTCTTATGGATTCAGAAGTAAAGCTACCAGATCCTAACGATTTCGTCTTTAAGCTGGATCATTTGTTCTCTGCCATCTGTTTGGACTTGTTTTTAGTCGAAAATCAACTTCCGTTCTTTGTTCTTTGGAGGTTACATAGTATGCTTGTGGAAGGCATTGATGAACATAAATTCAAACAAGCAGTTTTGCGGGTCTACAAAGGTGGATTTCCACTCCCAAGAGAAGCTCGGTATAGGTCCATCGAAGAACACAAGCATCTATTAGAGTTCGTTCATCATTGCTTATTGCTTCCTGACGGAAACACATCTGAGCAGTCCCACAATTGGAAATTCATATCTTGTTCCACGACTCTACAAGGCTTTGGAGTCAAATTCGAAGTGGACGAAAAAGCTAGCTTGTTCAATGTAAGGTTTGAGGTCCAGAATGGGACTCTGAAAATCCCTCGCATGAAAGTAGATGACGATATGGAACCTTTCCTCCGAAATCTGGTTGCCTTTGAGCAGCTCTATACCGGCGACCGTACACATCTTGTCACTGATTTTATAATTGTTATGGACTACCTTATCGATTCTGCAAAGGACGTCGAAATGCTTTGTCAGAAGGATATCATAGAGCACATGCGAGGCGACAACGAAGCGGTAGCCTCCATGTTTAATAAACTATTTGTCCACGTAACCTTCAATCCTAAGCGTTTCCTCTACTCTAAATTGTTCAAAGAAATCAACGAGTATTGCGACCGGGTCAGGAAAAACGCGACCGGGTCAGGAATCAACGTTGGAACAGATTGATTGCGTACTTGAAGCGTAATTTTTTTAACAGTCCATGGGCGCCACTCGTATCCGTTTCAGCTGCTTCAATACTCCTCCTACTTACCGTGCTTCAAACTATATTTACGATTCTCTCTTACACTAAATAAATAAATGCCTACCTTTGTAGCTTGATCTGTGTAATTAGTATCTGTTTTTTGGCCAACGTGTAATTAGTATTGTCGAGACGTTTTACCGCTCCGACGATAATTGAAATGGCGTGAAAAATGCTCGGGACTAAACATTTTAAAAATCAAATGGAGTCGCCACTAACCTTTTATTTTTAATAGGTGTGGTTAGTCACCTATTGGTTTAACCCAACATAAATCTAGAAAGATTACATCAAGTTAAGGAAAGAAACTGGTCTATGAAAAAGATTTTAGGTTCGGGAGTCGGTTACGCTCGAGGAAGGATTAGCACCCCCGAGAAGCCCGAAAATCGGTACCACAAAAGTCTTAAAATATTTTACTTGGAAAATGATAATAAAATGTGTTTAAAATCATTTTAGGAAAAACATAATTTTAAATGTCGGAATAAATATTCTTTTTAATACGGGATAAGTGTCCCATTATAAAAGCTAAATTCGAAATTTAAAGACTTAATGTCGGAATGAACATTCCTTTTGATGTGAAAATCCATAGCCCAATTTTGAATTTGAAGAAATTTCCTACTTAGAATGGAGATTCAATTTCTAAATAGGAATAAATATTCTTCAAAAATCAAAGTCAAATTTAAAAATGAGGATAAATATCCTTTTGAAAAACAAGGGTTTAATTTTAATTTTAGAATGTCTCAATTATGAGAATATTAATTGAAACATTCTAGAAAACATTTTACAAAGAGGTTGGGATAAGCATCCTCAAATTCATGTTTTGAAAATCACGTTAAGAGACTTTAATTATGATTTCTCAAATTAAAATCTCTTAGAAAGATTTAATTTTAAAACAATGTCGGAATAAATATTCCTTTTAATTTGATGAAGGGAATAGTTTGACAAAAATTTAGCTTGATAGGAAAATATTTTGAAAAATTAAAAAAGGATAAAAGAAAATAAATATTCCCTTTTATTGAAAAAGAAATAAAAAGAAATAAAAATAAGAAAAAAGATTTTGAAAATGATTTTTTCATAAAATTTGGATTAATTTGAGAGGCCTTAATTATAGTTGGAAAATTAAGATCTCTCCAAAAACCTTTAAAACATGTTTTGAAATTAATGTTGAAATGAACATTCTTTTTAATTTAATTGGGCCTCTTAAACAAGAGATTTTCTTAAAATAAAATGAAAATAAAACATAAAAGTAAAAATAAAATAGGTTTTGGAATAAACATTCCTTTTATAAAAGAAAGTAATAATAAAATTTCTGAGTTCATTTGCCAATTTTAAGAAATTAAAGAAATCATAAACATGATGTATGTTTTTTATGAAAATTTGAATGAAAAATATATTTTATATTTTGAATTGACGAGAAATTTCCTCGGGCCCGATCGGACTCCCGACTAGACACTGAGAAAACTTCTCATCAGAGAAAACCTTTAGAAACCTCGAACTCCCGAGGCACCATCCGGTTACCCCATGCACATGAATTTTTGAAAAAAACGATGCTCTAATTATCAAATGCATGATAAGATTGGATAAGGATCACAAAACATAGATATAGATAAGTATAGACAATAACAAGGATATGTAACAATAAATAAGCATATGAACAAAAATTATACACGATCATAAATAATAATGGATGCATAGACATAGGTATAGATATTTACATATGTAAGGTATAAATGGCATGGATGAACATAGCAATATTTAAAAGAATGACGTGTGTGAATTATAATTATATAGCATGCTAATTACAGATCACTAACGTAAATAAACTAAGACCTATCATGAATATTTACAAATAAAGAGAAATTAAAGATGAAATTAATTAACATGAATATTAACTTAAGATTTCACATAGCGTCAACTTAATTAAATTGAATAAATTAAAGGTCAAAGCTTGCAGACATTTCCTCACTCTTCCACTCCAAAAAAAAAACTTCTACTTTCCGAGCCAATACAACCAACCGCCTGACAGGGCTTTGCTAATGATCACACGTCTTTCCTGATGATCTAGATGTTCTCTTTTCTATATCCTTCCTTCTCCTCTCGTCTTGAATCGAAAGGGAATAGCCGACTACCTCCAAGGAACTGCAAACTTTGGCCTTCAATCTAAGGTATCACACTGTTTGATCCTTCAAAATAAAGTATATTACTTCCCTATTTGTGAGCCTGTCCTTCACCGTTTAGATTTCTAAATAGAATCTTAGATCAAAAGTTCCTATTTTTTTTTTTTGAGGTGAAGAACCCTAACCCTCATTCTATTTTATTTTTTTTTCTAAAAATTACTTCTTTCTTTGCGACCCTTTTTCCTGTTCTTTGTGTGGCTGTGTTTTGTTTTTTTTTTTTTAGTGGCTGAAGCTAACTCCCCTCTCCCTGAAAGCAACAGAAAAAAAAAACTTTAATAAAAATAAAATGACTCCCCCTTCTTTGAAAAACACCTCTTTTGCTGACTGCCTTTTTTTTTGTTCTATTTTTTAGGTCCTTTTAAATTAAAATTCTCTAGGTTCCCATTGAAGGTGGAAAATGCCCATTGTTCATCCGATGGCTTTCAATTTTGCCAATGCTTCATTATTTGTGATTGGTTGGATTCCCACGTCTCTCACTGTCCATTGATTGATTTTGTGCTTGTCTTTTTTGCAGGGGTAGTCCGGTTGTGGTGGGATGGCTGAGCTATTTGAATGTGCTAGCAAAGGAATGCAGGACATGGGCAAGGAGAGAGAGAGGACGTGGGGGAAGAGAGGAATGGGTCTCTCTTTTGCATTCTGTGCATTGTTATTTTCAATAAACATGGGCCAAAGTGATCTTTTAACACGATAGCAACAATCGAATCCGCTGGTATAAAGAGTGGGAGGTAGACATTAGGTGTATATATACATATATATATATATATATACATATAAATACGCATATATATATACACACATATAAATAAATATATATATATATATTTTGTGTGATAACCGTGTTGACTCGGTTGGTTTTTGCATGGGAGCTGATTCAACTCAGCCTTGGCTTTTCGGTTTTGGTCCAAAATTGCCTGCAATGTAATAAAATTAAAATTAATTAAGATGAAATAATAAAAGACTAAACTTTAAAGGATAAGTAAAATAAAATATGAAAACGACAAATCAATTAATTAATTAAAATTAATTAACTAATTGATTAAGATTAAAAATAAGTGTCTACAGCTGCCCCTCTTTGATTATTTCTTAATGATCTAGAAGTGTGAGTTTCTGGATAATTAGGAAATAAGTAAAGATGCAGACACTCTTTACTCCAATGTGCACTAAACAGTACTAATTTTTTGTAAAAAAGATTACTCCTAATAGAAATGATGTCAAAATCAAGGAAGTTGTCCTAAACAGAACCAGTTTTAAGAAATCACTCTTAGCAAAAATGATTTTAAATTTTAATAAATTGTCCTAAACAAAAACAATTTTGACAAAACTATCCTAAACAGAAATGATTTCAAACTTCGAGTAAATTGTTCTAAATAGAGACAATTTTAACAAAACCACCCTAAACAGAAATTATTTTTAAAATTTTGAAGAAATTGTCCTAAACAGAAACAATTTTGAAAAAAACACCCTAAATAGAAATGTTTTTAAAAATTTGAAGAAATTGTGCTAATTTTGAGAAAACTATCCTAAACAGAAGTGATTTTAAATTTGAAGAAATTGTGCTGACTTTGAGAAAACCATTTTAAACAGAAGTGATTTTAAATTTGGAGAAATCGTGCTAATTTTGAGAAAATCATCCTAAACAGGAGTGATTTTAAATTTGAAAAAATCGTGCTAATTTTGAGAAAATCATCCTAAACAGGAGTGATTTTAAATTTGAAAAAATCGTGCTAATTTTGAGAAAATCATCCTAAACAGGAGTGATTTTAAATTTGAAGAAATTGTACTAATTTTGAGAAAACCATCCTAAACAGACGTGATTTTAAATTTCAAGAAATTGTACTGATTTTGAGAAAACCATTCTAAACAGAAGTGATTTTAAATTTGAAGAGATTGCCTTAAAAAGAAACGCTTTTGAGAAAATCATCCTAAACAGGAATGATTTTAATTCAAAAAGAAACTCTTTTTGAGAAAACCATCCTAAACAGGAATGATTTTAAACTTTGAAGAAATTGCTTCAAAAAGAAATGCTTTTGAGAAGACCATCCTAAACAGGAATGATTTTAAATTTGAAGAAATTATCCTCAACAGAAATAATTTTGAGAAAACCATCCTAAACAGAAATGATTTTTGAAGAAATTGTTCTAAACAGAAACAATTTTTAGAAAACCATTCTAAACAGAAATGATTTTTGAGGAAATTGTTCTAAACAGAAACAATTTTAAAAAATGATTTTAAACAAAATGATCTAACATTTTTGAAGAAATTGTTCTAAATAGAAACAATTTTGAGAAAATCACCCTAAACAGAAATGATTTTTGAAGAAATTGTTCTAAACAGAAACAATTTTGAGAAAACCATTCTAAACGGAAATGATTTTTGAGGAAATTGTTCTAAACAGAAACAATTTTGAGAAAATCATTCTAAACAGAAATAATTTTTGAGGAAATTGTCCTAAACAGAAATAGTTTTGAGAAAATCATTCTAAACAGAAATGATTTTTGAGGAAATTGTCCTAAACAGAAACAATTTTGAGAAAACCATTCTAAACAGAAATGATTTTTGAGAAAATTTCCTAAACAGAAACAATTTTAAGAAATCATCTTAAACAGAAATGATTTTTGAGGAAATTGTTCTAAACAGAAACAATTTTGATAAAACCATCCTAAACAGAAATGATTTTTGAGGAAATTGTTCTAAACAGAAACAATTTTGAGAAATCATCTTAAACAAAATGATTTTAAATTTTGAAGAAATTGCTCTAAACAGAAACAATTTTAGAAAACCACCTTAAACAAAATGATTTTTTTAGATTTTGAAGAAATTGCTCTAAACAGAAACAATTTTAGAAAATCATCTTAAACAAAATGATTTTTAATTTTGAAGAAATTGTAGAAACAACTTATGCTAGACTGAACTGAATCACGGATAATTACCTTAAGCATGAAAAGACCTTAGAGGAGTTTTGGAGAGTTACCTGAGGAACTTCTTGTACAAGACTAACCTCACAATCTTGAACTGGGTTTAACCTGTAATCTTTGAACCATGATGCATAATGGATGTTCATGAGGAATGATGCTAGAATGATGCATTTTGCATGCTCATGCTTAGATGATAATGCTTTGTTACTTTGCCTCAAAGTTTTCAAGATAGCCTTTTGTTTTGGCCCAACTTATACTCTTTGAGCTCGAAATTGGAGAATATCCTTTCATCACGCCTTTTCTGGCATCAACATGCCCCAGATCCTCTCTTCAAATCACTCTTGCTTGAACATCCTAGTTCAAGATGATTTTTTGTTCATGTGTCATCACATTTCTGGTATCAACCACAAGCTATTGAACTCATTTTAATCCTATATTTCTTTCCCTTTTTGTGTTGAAAGTGACATCCAATGTCATGGCATTTACTTACCTGTTTGCTTGTCCCTCCATGACAAAGAAAAATTATGCCATTTATATTTAAAGGAAACACATGGATCTTTTAAAGGAAAGTGTGCAAGACATACCTATATATAACAGATAAAATTATAACAAGCTCATTACAAGTTTATAGCAAAGAGTATATAACAAATGAGTTTGTAGCAAAATGAAGAAGAAAGGCACATGACCTCAAAGCGATGAATGCATAAGTAACAACAACTAGTCATCTCGCATCCCACCTTTGATTGAATCACCATTGCTAGAGCGTCGCTTGACAAAGTCTGATGATTTCTGATTACCCCAATCCCCATAACCGAATAAGACCGACTCGTGCAAGTTAGGTGCCCCTTTTTTTGAGCACTTTCTCAACCTTCCTAAACCGCCTTTTCAGGTTTTCAGCTTAGGAACCATCCTAATTGGATTCGAACCGCCCTTTCGGGTTTTCGCCTCAGATCCCTCATTTTCTTCTCTTTTTCGGACTCAAGCCACCTTTTCAGGTTTTCAACTTGAGACGCTCTTTTCATTTTTTTTCATTTTTTCATTCTTTCATCATTTTTTTTATTTTTTAATTTTTTTAATTTTTTAATTTTTTTAATTTTTTTAATTTTTTAATTTTTTTATTTTTCATCATTAATTTTTTTTATCATTTTTTCATCATTTTTTTAATTCTTCAGGTGTAGTACTTCTTCACAGCATCGGCATTGATTGGATGTGGCAATTCATCCCCATCCATTTCGTGCAAGATCAGGGCACCTTCCGAGAATGCTTTCTTCACCACATAAGGACCATCCCAATTTGGAGTCCACTTTCCTCGAAGATCATGTTGAGCGGGTAGAATCTTTTTCAGCACCAATTCTCCTTCCATAAATTCGCGCGGACGCACTTTCTTATCATATGCATGCATCATTCTCTTCTGATGCAATTGACCATGGCAAAGTGCTTTGAGCCGTTTCTCTTCAATTAAGTTTAATTGGTCGAATCTCTCCTGCACCCAATCCGACTCTTCGAGCTTCAACTCTCTGTATATTCTCAAAGATGAGATTTCTACCTCAACTGGTACCACAGCTTCCATTCCATAGACCAGAGAATATGGAGTTGCCCCAGTCGATGTTCTTACAGTAGTGCGATAAGCATGTAAAGCAAAAGGAAGTTTCTCATGCCAGTCTTTGTAGGTCACTGTCATTTTCTGGACAATCTTCTTAATGTTTTTGTTTGCTGCTTCAACCGCTCCATTCATTTTTGGCCGGTAAGGAGTTGAATTGCTGTGTTTGATCTTGAATTGGGAGCACACTGCATTGATCATCTTGTTGTTCAAATTCTTAGCATTGTCAATGATGATTCTTTCTGGTAGCCCGTACCGACAAATGATTTCCTTCTTCACGAACTTGGTGACCACTGACTGTGTTACATTGGCATATGAAGCAACTTCAACCCATTTGGTGAAATAATCGATGGCTACTAAGATGAACTGATGTCCATTAGAAGCCTTTGGTGAGATTGCCCCGATTACATCTATGCCCCACATTGAGAAAGGCCAAGGGGACGAGATGACATACAATGGATTATGAGGTACATGAATTTGATCAGCATAGATCTGACATTTATGGCATTTTTTGGCATGATTAATACAATCGGTCTCCATAGTCGACCAGTAATATCCCAATCTCATAATCTGTTTAGCTATTCTATGTCCACTGGAATGAGTTCCGCAGATTCCACCGTGAACTTCTTCTAGAATCTTCTTTGCTTCCTTTGACTCTACACATCTCAACATTACTTGATCCCTACTTCTTTTGTAAAGGACTTCACCATCTAAGAAGAAATTTGCTGACATTTTTCGGATAACTTTCTTGTCATTCTCAACAGCACGATCTGGATACTTTTGAAATCTGAGGTATTGGACAATGTCATAGTACCAAGGTTTGCCATCATCCTCCTCTTCAACACTCATGCAATGTGCCGAGTGAGTCTTCATGTCCAACTTGATTGCTTCGATTTTAGCTCCTTTATCGACTTTGAACATCGAGGCTAAAGTTGCCAATGCATCAGCCAACTGATTATCTTCTCTAGGGAGATGATGAAAGCTGATTTCTTCAAATTGCTCAATCAACTCCATGATGTACTTATGATAATGGACCAACTTTGAGTCTCGTGTTTCCCATTCACCTTTCAGCTGATATATCACCAAAGCAGAATCACCGTACACTTCCAAAGTCTCGATCTTTCTCTCCATTGCCATCTGGATCCCGAGAATGCAAGCTTCATATTCTGCCATATTGTTTTTGCAGTCGAAGTCAAGTCTTGCTGTTGCCGGGTATTGATCACGGTTTGAGGATATTAGGACAGCTCCTACTCCATGCCCCAGTGCATTTGATGCCCCATCAAAATACATTCTCCATTTCTCTCCTTGCTCTAGCTCAGTATTGAATATCGACATCAAATCCTCATCAGGAAATTCAAACTTCATGGGTTCATAGTCCTCAACTGCTCTGTCAGCTAGAAATTCAACAATGGCACTTCCTTTGATAGCTTTCTGGGAGACATAAACTATATCATATTCTGACAGTAGTATTTGCCATCGAGCCAATCGTCCTGACAATGAAGGTTTCTCAAAGAGGAATCTGATCGGATCTAGTCTTGCTATCAACCATGTGGTATTATACAGCATATACTGTCTTAATCTCTGAGCCGCCCATGCCAATGCACAACACATCTTTTCTATCTGAGAATACTTGGCCTCATACTCTGTGAACTTCTTATTGACATAGTAGATCGCTTGCTCTTTCTTACCAGTTTCATCATGTTGCCCCAAAACATAGCCCATGGAGTGTTCCAACACTGTCAAATACAAGATTAGAGGTCGATCCGGCACAGGAGGTACTAGCACCGGTGGGTTTGACAAAAACCCCTTGACCTTATCAAAGGCTTTCTGACAATCTTGATTCCATTCTCCCGTATTGTTCTTCTTCAAAAGCTTGAAAATCGGGTCACATTTTGCAGTCAACTGGGAAATGAAGCGGGAGATATAGTTTAATCGCCCAAAGAAACCTCTTACTTCCTTTTGAGTTCTCGGAGGTGGCAAGTCCTGAATGGCTTTGATTTTATCTGGGTCCACCTCGATGCCTCTTTGACTAACAATAAAGCCCAATAGCTTCCCTGAAGTAACGCCGAAAGTACATTTGGCCGGATTCAACCTCAACCGATACTTGCGTAGCCTCTCAAACAACTTCCTCAGGCCAGTCATATGCTCTTCTAGATTCCGGCCTTTGGCAATCATATCATCCACATACACCTCGATCTCTTTATGCATCATATCATGAAAAAGGGTCACCATAGCTCTCTGATAAGTTACCCCGGCATTCTTGAGACCAAAGGACATTACATTGTATTGAAACATACCCCACATGGTGGTGAAAGCAGTCTTCTCCTTATCTTCTGAAGCCATTTTAATCTGGTTGTACCCCGAAAACCCATCCATGAAAGAAAATGTTACAAGTTTAGCTGTGTTGCCGACTAAAGTGTCAATGTGGGGTAATGGGAAATTATCTTTCGGGCTGGCGTTGTTGACATCTCGGTAATCCACACACATTCGGACTTTGCCATCTTTCTTCGGGACTGGTACTAGATTTGCGACCCACTCGGGATAAGTAGCTACTTCAAAAAATCCTGCGTCCAGTTGCTTCTTCACTTCTTCTTTGATCTTTAATAACATGGCAGGCCTCATTCTCCTCAACTTTTGCTGTACTGGCTTGAATCCGGGTTTGATTGGCATTCTATGTACCACAATCTCAGTATCCAGACCCGGCATATCCTGGTAGGACCAAGCAAAGACATCAGCATATTCCTTGAGTAATGCCACTAGTTCCTCTTTTTGTTCGGGTGTTAGGGAACTGCCAATTTTAACTTCTCTCTCTTCCTCATCATCACTCAAATTGATCAATTCGGTGATCTCTTTGTGGGGTAAGATTTGTTTGTCTTCCCTTTCAATCAGTCTCATAAGATCAGGGGGATGAGAGTAATCATCATCATCATCGTTTTCGAGGTCATCCGCATTAACGAAACGATCAAAGTCGAGCTCAAAAGGACCATCTTTGTTGTCTTTACATTCATCGTTTGAAGTCCTGGGGTCAAAAGACAATAAAGAGGTGTATATACATATATGCACTTGATCCATGAATAAAGAAAGAAAATGAACAACAAGGATAAACATATAGAGGAAAACGCAATGGTATAATTATGATATGAAATATATACATGGTGCAGAGTCTAATAGTGTGAATATTAATATCATGGATGATGGAGCAAACATGAAAATAAAACCCATAACTTATGAAAGTCAACTGTCCACATTCTTGAGTAGAAGTGTAGGATAAAATGAGTTCTCAAAGCTTAATGATTACATGTTCAGATCTGACAAGTTCATCGGCATCTCAAAAGACTCCCAATTATTCAAATCAGTTCCTGGTGCCAATCATTGAACCAATGTTCCACTACTTGATTCCCCGTGCTCTAGCATGCTGATAGACAATCCCTTTAATAACTGTTCAAGCTCAACAACTGATCTTTTTGGGTTCATCGTTCCAGCAAAAACAAAACTATCTTTCAATGGTGGAATCTTCAACTTCTTAGGTTCAAGTTCCCCTCCTCTCAATGCAGCCATACGCTTGCACTTCTTCTCCTCCCTTGCTTCGGTCTTTTCTCTCCAAGAAGGCTTATATCCAAGTCCAAAAGCGGGCTCCACCTTTGGTAGAACAATAGGCTCACGGATTCCTTGGCCAAACTTTTCGAGTCCTTTTTCGGCCCGACAGCCTCTTCCGACAGTCATGTTGATTTGCATTTTCAAGCAACCAGAGAAATGTGGACTAGGCACCTCGGATCCTTCTCTTACCATGTTACCTCGGCCACCTCAAATGACCTGAAAGAGCAATCCACTGCCTCTTCCGCAGCTTCGATGTAAGGAGTGTTTGGAGGTTGCATTACCATGATGTCCTCTTCTCCGGACACAGAAACTATCTTATTTTCAACTCGAAACTTGATTTTCTGGTGAAGGGAAGAAGGAATAGCACCGGCCATATGGATCCAGGGGCGACCCAGGAGACAGCTATAAGTTGGCGAAATATCCATAATCTGGAAAAGGATCTCAAATTCAACCGGCCCACAATTATCGGAACAGTCATCTCGCCAATAACTTCCCTCCGTGTGCCATCAAATGCCCTAACCACTAACTGACTGGCTTTCATTAAAGATTGGTCTATAGGCAATTTCATCAATGTGTGAAGTGGCATCACATTCAAAGCAGATCCATTGTCAATCAATACTTTGGCGACCATATGATCCTTGCACCGAACAGTGATGTGTAGTGCCTTGTAATTGCCTCTCCCTCTGGAAGGGATCTCTTCATCAGTGAAATAGATATAATCAGTCACTGTGATACCTCCGGCAATATGTTCCAAATTGGCCACGGTAATGTTTTTGGACACATAAAATTGGTTCAAGATTCGGAGGAGAGCATTACGATGTGCCTCGGAGTTCAAAAGCAGGGCTAACAGAGAAATCTTAGCTGGCAATTGATTCAATTGTTCTATGACACTGTACTCACTTTGTTTGCTGAATTTCAAGAATTCACGAGCATCATTTTCATCCACTGTCTTGGTTACTTCTTTTTCAACTTCTTTCTCTGGCCCTCCAACAGATGGTGTAACAACTTCATCATTTTTCTCCATGCTCTTCTCTTTTTGTAGAGTGGCAGTTGGATTTGGGGCATATCATCTCCCACTCCTAGTCATGCCTCCTACTCCAGAAATATTCACTGATTCAGATTCCTGGACATTGGCATTCATCTGTTGCACTGAACTCTCATACCTCCAAGGTACCTCCCTATCACTCCGATAGGGGAACGGTGTTGGCACATTCAAATTCAAGCTTGGTTTCAATGCGGGTGATAAGGCCATATTTAGTGAATATTTTGTGGTTAATTTGATATATATTTTAGCACTTGTTTGGTCTAGATTTATATGAAATTCTTGATATTCTCTCATATTGGATTTATTTGTTTGTAGGTGATGAATTGTAGCTAATATGGCTTAATTTTGAGAGATTTATGGATCGGAACTCTAAAGACAAGGCTTTACAAATTGAAAAATAATAAAAGCTCAAGTCAAAGCATGAAGATGGTCAAAGCATGGAGTTAATGGATTGTATCAGCCATATGTGCCATGCCACGTATGCTAGTGTTGGAAAAAGAAGATCACGTGATGACCAAAAGTAAAGCAAACGGAATAAGCAAGAAAGGATTACTCCCGCGCCGGACCCGATTATGTCCCGCGTGGGAGACTTAGATTTCTAGCCGAATATCAAGTTGGCTGGGCTTTTGTGATGTGGGTCAAAGACTACAAGTTCAATTAGGACTAAACTTATTTTCTAAGCAATTTTATGTAAATTACTAGTATAAATATTCATCCTAGGGTTCTCCTAGGATGTCTTGGATTTTAGATCTTAGACCCTATTATTTTATTTTATTTTGTTCTTATTTTATGAGTAGCTAGTTCCCTAATTAGGGTTAGGGATGTAGCTTGTTTGGATTTTTAATTATCTATGCATATTTTGATTATTTGTTAATTGAATTTATTCTTCTTGTTCTTAATTATGAATTTATGATTGATCACCATAGATTCACTCTTAGGGATTGTATGAAGAACTGGGAGGTGAAGTATGATCCGTGCACTAGAAGAATAAACATCTTAGAGTTAGAGATAGGGATATCCTAAACTAGGGTGATAACCAATAGATTACTTGTTCTTAATGAGTTTGATTAATTAGGTTATACATTGGGAGATGATAATCACTTAATTGAATATACCTGTGTACCTTGGGAGAGGACATAGATACATTAGTGTAATCGTTATTTCAACTTGAATAATTGGATTTGCATGATAATTAATTATTCCATGCAAGTGAACCCCAAAGCCCTAATGTTTTCTTATTTATTAATTTTCTCTTTATTTAATTAGCTGTTTTAATTAGTTAATTCCTTCTTTAATTTAATTTAATTGTTTGTTTTAACTAGAATTAATTAAATCAGTGAATATTAGTCTTCGTGGGAACGATATCTTGGAATACTGCTTTTTCTATACTATCTCGATTCTGTGCACTTGCAGATTAAGGCAACCAGCGGGGATATTCAATGTCGGCCTAGGGGTCATCGGAATTGACAGGCTTGGTTTTGGTGAGGTTATAAGAATGGCGAGGATGGGCTTTTGAATCACAGATAGTTTCAAACTTGGTTTATAATGGGAAGAATCTTCATTTCCATTATTCACCATACAGATGTCGGTACTTTCGTTTCTCTCCACATAAAATTCAATTAGACCGGCATCCACCATAGCTTGCAACTTTCTTCGGAATTCAGTGCAACACTGGATCTCATGACCTTCACACTTCAAAGGAGTAATCATTTGGGCCTTTAGCAAAGCCTGATATATGACCTTCATTGGTGTGATAATCTCTTCAACCTTTCTCTTAACATGTACTGCCCCATCATCAATCATATTCACAGTGTTTCCACCATGATTTGGGAGAGGATTTGTGCCTACACTTGACGGTGCATCGAAAGTCAAACGACCCTCATTAATTATGCCTTGCACTACTTCCTTCAACTGAATACAGTTCTCAATACTATGTCCTTTAGCCCCCGAGTGATAGGCACATGTGGCGTTTTCATCGAACCACCTCGGATAGGGAGGCTGTAAAGGGGTTAAGTATTGGACTGGTTCAATCATTTTGTTGCTTAAGAGTTTGGCATAAAGTTCGGTGTAGGTCATGGGAATAGGGGTAAATTGTTTCCTTTCTCTTGGTGGTCTTGGGTTCCAATTTTGAGTGTTTAGTCTGGGGGCAGTATAACTGGTATTGGATATCGGATATTGATAAGTGTTTTGAGGTTGAGCATAGTTGGGAGGAAGATGTTGGTAGGTGTTTTGAGGTGGTGTTAGTTGGTAGGACGATATTGGGGTTGGTATTGAGATTGGTATGGTCGGTATTGTGGTTGATATGGTCGATATTGGGATTGGTTTGATCGGTATTGCTGTTGGGGGTATTGTTGGTATCCTCCATATCCGGCGGTGTTTACTTCGCCTTCTTTCTTCTTTGGATTCTTCCTAGCCACACTAGATTCCCCACCTTCTAATTTGCCAGTTTTGAGTGCATTCTCCACCATCTCTCCAACCAGAACCATATCGGTAAAGCTTTTAGTAGCACCAGCAAGCATGTGGCTATAGTATGGAGCTTTCAAGATATTAACAAATAACCTTGTGGTCTCTTTCTCGGTTAAAGGACGTTGAATCTGAGCTGCTATATCCCTCCATCTTTGGGCATATTCAGTGAAATATTCAGAAGACTTCTTCTCCATATTCTGCAAGGTCAATCTATCGGGTACCAAATCAGTCATGTGCTTATACTGATCAATGAAAGCCCGGGCTAGATCATTCCAAGAGTGAATACCCCGCCTATCTAGCTTCTTGTACCATCGCGTTGCAGACCCGGTAAGGCTGTCTTGAAAATAGTGAATTAACAACTTATCATCTCTGGAGTATGCCGCCATTTTTCGGCAATACATGGTAATGTGGTCTTTGGGACATGTGGTCCCTTTGTACTTCTCGAATTCAGGCACTTTGAACTTTTGGTGGGATCACCAACCCATCCACCAAGCTCAATTCATAAGCATCAGTAATGCCATAAGCATGAGTGCCCTCCATGGCCTTGAACCGCTCCTCTATCTGGCTCAATACTCTTTGGCTTTCGGCTCCGCCTATCTCTCTCTCAAATTGTTCATTAGGCACAAACACGGGATTGTTTGGGGTGCGTCCTGGGGCAGGAGGTGGCATAGTGTAGGTGGGAGGGGGAATTGGTTGGGTTGTTGGGATTCTTCCACTTGTGGTAAACATTGAGGGTGTAAAAGGGTACACACCAGGTGGAGGTGGTGGGAAGGTGAATGTGTTTGTGGCTGGTTGAGGAATTTGTGTTTGATTTTCTTGCAAAGGTATATTGAGTGCGGGGAGTGAGAAAGAGGCATTCGTAGGCTGAGCTGTGGGGAGTCCGTGTGGGAGCGTACTCTGAGAAGATTGCCTATTGGAATTGTTGCCTGAATTTGCCATGTTTTGCTGTCTCATACTGGCCAACATTTCTGCCATCTGATCCAATTGTTTCTGTAGATCCTCGTTTATCTTCTTTAGCTGTTCAATCTCGGCAGCTTGTTCTTCCATGATGATTCTAGATTGTAATCTAGTGTTAAATCTGTGCGTTGGAGGTGCTATCTTGAAACCTTTATTTAACCATAAGGGCGAATCAGATTCTCTTACCATGAATATGAATGAAATGTATGTATGAATATGCTTGAATGATTATGTAATGTGGAAACCCATCCATAACAAGATTACTATAAAGATAATTAGCATTACGAAAATAGGAAAGTGAGTTTAATAACCCATAATAGAATACCATCCGAATCAAAACATAAGATGATAATATTTTACAAAAGGAACCTCCCGAAAAACAACAAATCTGTCACTCTGCTTGTCTTCTGAACTGCTCCAATTGTGCCCTCATTTTAGCACTTTGGTTTTCAGAAATAGTCAATCTGTTGGCAGCATCGCGAACTTGTTGCTCTAACTCATTGTTTCTCCGGACTAACCCCCCTACTAAACGTTTCTGCTCCGCCAATTCTCTTTTCAGTTCAATCTTTGCTTTTTCTACTTCGTTCTTCTCTTCCTGAACTAGAAAGCATTGTTTTTGGGCAATTTTCCAGCTTTGGGCATGTTCTTGATTGAAGATTTCGATCCTTGCTGCCAACCGGCTCATTTTCGTGGCCTCTTCTCTCTATTCTTTCATCTCCCCTTTCAGTTTGACATTGTTGGCACTCTCTCTTACCCAGTCTTAAACCCATCATTGCATCTCTATCTGGCTATTTCCAAGCTGGTCTCGTAGTTGCCGATTCTGTATCTCCAACTGCTGACATTTCTGGGTCAATTCAACTAGCTGAGCTCCTTTTCTGAACCTTTGATTCTCAATTTCCAGCCTTTCTAATTTGTCCTCCGGTGCCTCAAACAAAGGGTAATTAGGATCCAGGACTGGCGGAACTGAAATCTGTTTCGCCCGTCTACTATGTCACACAACGTATTCAGGAATTGCATCGTCAGTATGATTGCCACGATCCATCTTCTGTGCTTCTTTGTACAAGTTTACCCAAAATTTGGCCTCATTAAATCCCTTTTCGGTGTCATGCTGGAAGTCTAACAAGTTGAGCCCAAAAGTGAGAAGGATAGACTGTTCTGACCCATATTGCCGTCTTACTAGCAATGGGGAGTAACTGATGGTTCCCCAAATGCCTACAAGAGGGATCCATGGTATACTTGCATCCAAATAAGGAGTATTTTTTGTCGTTGTCCACATTGCTTTCCATGTGATGTCTTGGTTCTTCAAATTCGTGAACCACTCGACCCATTCTACCACTGTTCTTGATTGGGATGGCCAAGGATGTGCATTATAAATGGCTATCGTCTCTTCACCTTTGTTATTGAAGACCATTCCCACAAACTTTTTGTATCCGAAATAGCTTTTAAACCATATTGTCAATAACTGTCCACAAGCCTCAAATTTACCACCAGCTTTTCTACATGCATTGAGAGATCGAATGGTTTCCGCCAAGATTGTTAAAGCCGGATCAGACTGATGCTTGATCTCCATGAAAAGAGTTGTTACTGACATATGCACATATCCCTCCTTTCTAGGAAATAGTACTAGGCCATAAATCAAGAGGGCTAGAACATCAATCCCTTTTCTAGAGGTGGTATTCTTTTCTACAATATCCATCATGAAACGGGGTGAAAGGAATTCGCCATCCATGTAGCTTCTTATCTCTTCGGTCTTCATCCCCAACAACTTCACTAGCTTCCTAGGATGATTCTCGGTTGGCCAAAATACTTTATCCGGCTTGCTCCCTACCATCAACAGATCTTGATACTCTTCCACTGTCGGCACCATATCATACTCTCCCATAGAAGATTCATCATGTTTACCGAAAGTAAAGCACCGGTATGAGGGATCCCAAAAGTACAAAGCCGCTTTTAGAAGTTCCTCCTCCACCTCCACATCTAACAGCAATGCTATATCTCCATACAACTGCTTGAATCGACCCTTATCACTGATGCCTTCCCATAACTGCTTCAGTCTTGTCAGATCATTTTGGACGAAACTACAGCTGAGTCTTGCAGGTAACTGGGGTGGAGGACCCTTTGTTGATGCCTCCGTAGCTTTCTGCCTTAGCCAGTACAGAGTTCGTTTCAAAGTCGGACTGGCGGAATCAAAATTTTTAGACTCTTCCATCGAATCTATCTCCATGGGTACTTCTTCACTTTCTTTCGCCATAACCAATTTTCCCTATAGTAAACCTATTATAGATGGGGATGGAATGCGAGAATGAGATGTAGAGATAAAGAAGAAAAAGAAATGGCAAAAAGGTAAAAGGAAATGTATCAGAATAAAATAATAATGTTAAGATGAATGATGCAGAGATGTTTGGCTTGCAACAATTTAACCATAAAAGATAATTAGTCATTTCATCTAAACAAGGTCGGGGGCCCAAATATCTGGTAACCTACAAATTGACCTTGCTTGTCAGCCATGACTAATTTCCCTTTACAGTTCCCCTGTTGCGAATGATTCTACAATGAAATGCATGTCATGTGATGATGGCAAATAGAAGAAATAATCATGGATATTCAAAGCATAAACATGTATGGATAAAGCAAGGAATAAAATTGACATACGATATATCATTGCAAAAGAAAACAGACAACATATATACAGACAAAGTGAAGAAGAGAATAGGAAAAATTATACAAGTAGCATACCAATATGGAATAAGCATATATGTACAGATAAGGTGAAAGAAAACAAACAGTTTATACAAACAACGTGCTATCATAAAAATAGACAGTTTATACAAACAGCATGTCATCACGAAATAATCAGAAAACAGACAAACAGCATGCTATCATGAAATAAGCAGATAAAACGAAAGGGATTGATAAAGGTAAGAAGCCGTCCCCCCTTTGCGTCCTAAGAAACCGGGTTTTCTTGAACGGGTTTGGCTCTATCTAGGTTAGAATTTGGGGTCTTCTTCATGCTGGGTTTAAAGCTCTAGACAAGGGTACCCATCGGAAGAGATGGGGTGGAGGCAACCCCGTCACCCCCTCCTAAATAAAGGTGAAGTTCGGACTCCCGAACTTTTATGTTTTGAATTGTGTCGTGTGTGAGGGAGGGACTTATACCTTTACCAATTGCCTTTCGGTGAAGTAGTGAACATTCGGAGAAGCAGAAGCAGGAAGCATAAAAAATTTCACTATCACATGTCAACACACGATCAATCCAATTCAAAATATAGGATAAATAATTAATATGATGAGATAAGCACACATGGTAAACAAGATAGGCATACATGGCATACACAAGAAATTAAAACATGAAAAATACATACAAGTGACTAAAAGGGCAAAATGGTAAATACAAAAAGCATATTAGCAAATCAAGACATACAAAGGAAATTGGGACATGCAAAATATATACAAGTAATTAAGACATAGGACATGCTAGAGGATCAAGTCATAGGCTAAGAATTAAATCATGCAAAATATAGACGAGTAATTAAACACACAAGGCATACCAGAAAATCAAAACATAAAAACATACATATAAATTGAATGTGATATGAATGCAAGATGCAATTTTAATAAACTTATTTTTTTTGAAAAATCTTCCTTTTTTTCTCTCTTCTTTCTTTTTTTTTTGGAAAAATTTTGAAACAATTATTGGCAACAATTTTAATGCAAATGAATGATGCAATGCATGGAATGAAACTTAAAACATTTTATTATTAAACCCAAGTAAAATAAGACTTAAAAAGTGACTTGACTCTAAAAAACTTATTCCCAGTGGAGTCGCCAAGCTGTCAAGACGTTTTACCGCTCCGACGATAATTGAAATGGCGTGAAAAATGCTCGGGACTAAACAGTTTAAAAATCAAATGGAGTCGCCACTAACCTTTTATTTTTAATAGGTGTGGTTAGTCACCTATTGGTTTAACCCAACATAAATCTAGAAAGATTACATCAAGTTAAGGAAAGAAACTGGTCTATGAAAAAGATTTTAGGTTCGGGAGTCGGTTACGCTCGAGGAAGGATTAGCACCCCCGAGACGCCCGAAAATCGGTACCACAAAAGTCTTAAAATATTTTACTTGGAAAATGATAATAAAATGTGTTTAAAATCATTTTAAGAAAAACATAATTTTAAATGTCGGAATAAATATTCTTTTTAATACGGGATAAGTGTCCCATTATAAAAGCTAAATTCGAAATTTAAAGACTTAATGTCGGAATGAACATTCCTTTTGATGTGAAAATCCATAGCCCAATTTTGAATTTGAAGAAATTTCCTACTTAGAATGGAGATTCAATTTCTAAATAGGAATAAATATTCTTCAAAAATCAAAGTCAAATTTAAAAATGAGGATAAATATCCTTTTGAAAAACAAGGGTTTAATTTTAATTTTAGAATGTCTCAATTATGAGAATATTAATTGAAACATTCTAGAAAACATTTTACAAAGAGGTTGGGATAAGCATCCTCAAATTCATGTTTTGAAAATCACGTTAAGAGACTTTAATTATGATTTCTCAAATTAAAATCTCTTAGAAAGATTTAATTTTAAAACAATGTCGGAATAAATATTCCTTTTAATTTGATGAAGGGAATAGTTTGACAAAAATTTAGCTTGATAGGAAAATATTTTGAAAAATTAAAAAAGGATAAAAGAAAATAAATATTCCCTTTTATTGAAAAAGAAATAAAAAGAAATAAAAATAAGAAAAAAGATTTTGAAAATGATTTTTTCATAAAATTTGGATTAATTTGAGAGGCCTTAATTATAGTTGGAAAATTAAGATCTCTCCAAAAACCTTTAAAACATGTTTTGAAATTAATGTTGAAATGAACATTCCTTTTAATTTAATTGGGCCTCTTAAACAAGAGATTTTCTTAAAATAAAATGAAAATAAAACATAAAAGTAAAAATAAAATAGGTTTTGGAATAAACATTCCTTTTATAAAAGAAAGTAATAATAAAATTTCTGAGTTCATTTGCCAATTTTAAGAAATTAAAGAAATCATAAACATGATGTATGTTTTTTATGAAAATTTGAAAGAAAAATATATTTTATATTTTGAATTGACGAGAAATTTCCTCGGGCCCGATCGGACTCCCGACTAGACACTGAGAAAACTTCTCATCAGAGAAAACCTTTAGAAACCTCGAACTCCCGAGGCACCATCCGGTTACCCCATGCACATGAATTTTTGAAAAAAACGATGCTCTAATTATCAAATGCATGATAAGATTGGATAAGGATCACAAAACATAGATATAGATAAGTATAGACAATAACAAGGATATGTAACAATAAATAAGCATATGAACAAAAATTATACACGATCATAAATAATAATGGATGCATAGACATAGGTATAGATATTTACATATGTAAGGTATAAATGGCATGGATGAACATAGCAATATTTAAAAGAATGACGTGTGTGAATTATAATTATATAGCATGCTAATTACAGATCACTAACGTAAATAAACTAAGACCTATCATGAATATTTACAAATAAAGAGAAATTAAAGATGAAATTAATTAACATGAATATTAACTTAAGATTTCACATAGCGTCAACTTAATTAAATTGAATAAATTACAAATTTCCTAAACAAAATTATGAACACAGCATGCTTTACAAAAAATTTTGAATACAAGCAAAAAGTGGCTTAACTTATGAATATTTAATTGGCTTATTTTGACTAAACACGTATATGTACAAATAAGTGGGACAAGAAAAATAATACCATTACAAATTGATTAAGCTTAAATCAAGTGGCCATGAGCAAACATGCTTAAGCCTGATGTAATAAATACTCAAATAAATAAAGCATACGAAACATGAGTCATTCATATCTAATGAACCTAATTTATAAATTATCCGAATGAACAGCAACAAGAACGCATGAGTATAAATCAAACATCACGAACAATATTCAGGGAATTTAATAATCATGGACATAATCATTGTGCACACATAATGGATCGAACAAATATACAAACGAGGAAAGTAGAAGAATCCTAGTAGACATAGATTAACACATAAATAAGCAAGAAACTAAAGCCAAGATTAAAGATAACAATCAGATTTTGGGCTGAAGATATATTACCAAAAAAAATGGAATCTTTGTGCTGATAAGCCCGTCTATAAGAAAGTGGGCTGTGAGATGA
Organism: Microcos paniculata; assembly: GCA_030664755.1. NCBI lineage: Eukaryota > Viridiplantae > Streptophyta > Magnoliopsida > Malvales > Malvaceae > Microcos > Microcos paniculata. Next base: position 5,236,613 of record CP131462.1, on the reverse strand, counting down.
GATGTTCTAAGACCATTGGATGATTATCCAGGAAGCAAACGGGCTGAACATATTTTCCTTTTGATTGGAAAGCTGTGAGGTGCATTGGGACTTTGAAAAATTGCTGATAGTGATTAAAGGTCAAAGCTTGCAGACATTTCCTCACTCTTCCACTCCAAAAAAAAAACTTCTACTTTCCGAGCCAATACAACCAACCGCCTGACAGGGCTTTGCTAATGATCACACGTCTTTCCTGATGATCTAGATGTTCTCTTTTCTATATCCTTCCTTCTCCTCTCGTCTTGAATCGAAAGGGAATAGCCGACTACCTCCAAGGAACTGCAAACTTTGGCCTTCAATCTAAGGTATCACACTGTTTGATCCTTCAAAATAAAGTATATTACTTCCCTATTTGTGAGCCTGTCCTTCACCGTTTAGATTTCTAAATAGAATCTTAGATCAAAAGTTCCTATTTTTTTTTTTTTGAGGTGAAGAACCCTAACCCTCATTCTATTTTATTTTTTTTTCTAAAAATTACTTCTTTCTTTGCAACCCTTTTTCCTGTTCTTTGTGTGGCTGTGTTTTGTTTTTTGTTTTTTAGTGGCTGAAGCTAACTCCCCTCTCCCTGAAAGCAACAGAAAAAAAAAACTTCAATAAAAATAAAATGACTCCCCCTTCTTTGAAAAACACCTCTTTTGCTGACTGCCTTTTTTTTTGTTCTATTTTTTAGGTCCTTTTAAATTAAAATTCTCTAGGTTCCCATTGAAGGTGGAAAATGCCCATTGTTCATCCGATGGCTTTCAATTTTGCCCATGCTTCATTATTTGTGATTGGTTGGATTCCCACGTCTCTCACTGTCCATTGATTGATTTTGTGCTTGTCTTTTTTGCAGGGGTAATCCGGTTGTGGTGGGATGGCTGAGCTATTTGAATGTGCTAGCAAAGGAATGCAGGACATGGGCAAGGAGAGAGAGAGGACGTGGGGGAAGAGAGGAATGGGTCTCTCTTTTGCATTCTGTGCATTGTTATTTTCAATAAACATGAGCCAAAGTGATCTTTTAACACGATAGCAACAATCGAATCCGCTGGTATAAAGAGTGGGAGGTAGACATTAGGTGTATATATACATATATATATATATATATATATACATATAAATACGCATATATATATACACATATAAATATATATACACATATAAATAAATATATATATATATATATTTTGTGTGATAACCATGTTGACTCAGTTGGTTTTTGCATGGGAGCTGATTCAACTCAGCCTTGGCTTTTCGGTTTTGGTCCAAAATTGCCTGTAATGTAATAAAATTAAAATTAATTAAGATGAAATAATAAAAGACTAAACTTTAAAGGATAAGTAAAATAAAATATGAAAACGATAAATTAATTAATTAATTAAAATTAATTAACTAATTGATTAAGATTAAAAATAAGTGTCTACAAGTATCTTGTTTGTCTTAAGAATGGACTTGTACTTCCTACTTGCTTCCCGATTTAGATTATCGGGCATGAAAATAATCTTGTTTCATTATGTACTTTAGTTTATAATTCCTTTATCAGTCTACTTTGAAATTTCTTTTGTAGAAATGTGGACTTGTTTAATCTACATGTAGAAAATATACTGTGAATCAATAAAGAGAGAGATCATTTGAACTTGAGACGATTATCTAGATGTATGAATTTTTATATCCATTCTGTAGTAGTATTTATTTTTACTTAAAATAGTATATATCAATATTATTGGGCCTAGGCCTAGCTTATCAAAACTGGGCTTGCTCCGTTAATTTGATTAGGCTTGTATCTATTTCCTCCTTTCTTTGGGCTAATCAGTTTCTAAATTGGGAAAGGAAGAAAATTTTTAATTCCATTTTGCTTTGCGTGGTACAAACCTAACTCATCCGACTTCTCTTCTGGGCCGAATAACACATGAAGGGACCCAACATTTTCCTTTTCTTTTATGAAATTCTTTGTCAAAATAATTTCCAAGAACATGATGATAGTAAGTTGACTTGTATGTAGCAAAAGAGAGTGCACCACCGCCAAGTCGTCAAACACATTTGGTGCAGGGATAATAAGAGTAAATGGCGAAAGGCTTTAATTGGAAAAACGAGAGTTCCTAACGTCACCAACCACTGTCTGGTGATATTAAAGCTCTAGGGCAGGAGATCCAGAGCGTGAATTTCTTCAAAGCAGGACACCCACTTGCAAGGTAGACAAGGAAAATGGCATTGGCAATGGCGAAAGCAAGAATATCCTTTTCATGGCCTTAACCAATTGTTTTTCCACCTCTTAGTTTTCGTTTTATTTCCTTCTAGGATCGGCCTTTATTGGGCTTGTTTTGTATGTTCCTAACCTTTACTTTGAATAAAATTGCCCTTTTTACCAAAAGTAAAACAAAAAAGAGTGGCCGGATGTTTTACCTTATTGGATGTTCTGTAATTATTGTCCAACTACTTAGTACGTACTTTCTATCCAAAAGCAACCCTTATCGTATGTATTTGGCGAAACTGATGGTATATATTGATATACTAATATCTACCTTCAAGCGGATATATAAACTCTTCTTCTTTCCATCTTTTTCTTCTTTCCATCTCTTTCTCCGTTTAAAGCTGGATGAAAATCACCTGTTTCATTTTAGTGCTTCACTTTATACTTTATGTACCAGAATACGTCACCTATCTCCATCATTTAACTTTATTTATTCTTTGTTTAGTTTTAAGATTTTTTAAATAAAATTTCTAAAATTATTCTTGAGAGAAAAAAAATCCTTTATAATAAAAATTTAGCCACAAATTAAAAATTTTTAATTTTGACCGTAAGTTTCTACATTTATGATATTATTAGGGTAGAGTCTTAGTTTAAATTAAGAAAAAAATAATTATGTTTTTCTTTGTTTATTTTATTAAAACCAAATAAGGAATAAGAGGAATTAAGCGAATAGAACACATGACGGGCTATGATATATCGAATACAAAGTGGGGTACTGAGGTGGGACATGGGATTTTTATTCTTTAAAGCCCTCTATATTTTGTGTTACTCGCTGTAGAATCTAGCTATATGGTATGAAACCTAAGGTGATTTTGGTGCTAGTTTTATACGTGATTCGCAGTAAAATGAATTAGAATGGAAATATGCATGGTATGGTTAATTTACATCATTTTCATTTAAAAGAATTAAAAAAATAATAAGAAAATAGTTAATTAAGAATGGTTATTGGTAATTAGCTACAAATTTTTTTTAATAGATTAAGTTTTGTTTAGAGGTTTAAATATATTTGTGTAAAGATAAGTAGATAACTCGTTATCAAACATGAAAAAATGGGATTAATTTATCATATTTATTAATATGAAAAAGTACCATATAATTAGCTAATAATTAACTTTGGATTGAAGAAAAAAATATTGATTGGTCCCAAGAAAAAGATTAATACCGTATTATTATTAAGTAAATTATATATGGAAAAGAATTGGCTTCTGCTGATTCGTTTAGTGTATTCTTGCTGGTAAGGGTTATAATTACTAGTTTCTTATTATAACCCAAGGTAATGAGTATTCCATTGAATTTAAAAAATCCACCAAGATCTTCCTCAAAAAAAAAAAAAAATACGACCAAGATAATCCATAATGGCTAAACCAAAAATTCACATAAAATTGAAAAGCTGAAATCTGTCACCCTACTCCCCACTAACCACTTACCTTGTGCCTAGTCAACAAATTATACTCGGGCTGCTCCACAATTTTCCTAGAAAATCAATGCCGGCCAATATGTTAGTGTGGGATGAATGTGAACGATATGACTCAAAGCTATATTATCACACCTATTTTTAAGTTTTTTTTTTTTAAAGAAAAACAAATTTACGTATACCATATGAAGTGGGACTAAAATGTCTTTAAATAACTCAAATCAATTGCAACCCCCCCCCCCCTCCCCTCCTCTTTCCTCTAATGTGCTTCAACTTTCATATATTACAAGTGGTTACTCCCCGCGCTATCACGGCGGGTCTACGTAACGATGTAATATAATCCTTATAAGTGTTGAAACAAAGTTTTATGTATTTTTAAAATTAGGTAGATAATAATGAAATATAAACAACATAATAATGAAATTTGATATTAATTTGTCTATAACATCACATTTAATTATCTTTCAATTATCATGAGTTTATGTTATGTATAAACTGCTAAAATAGTATATATGGAATAAAGGCTTCAGGTACATCAAATATCAGTGCAGTGCAGTGTTATTTATACATAGTATAAATTATAAAAGCTAAAGTTTTGTGGCAAAGGAAATGTTCCTTCCCCTTCTTCTTTACCATGAGAAGTATTTGTGAAATAAGCCATAACACTGATGGGAATAGATAAAAGGAAGCATTGAAAAAATAAATCATTTTTGGTATAGATATACATGTAAAGAAATGTAGATAATCGACCAAAGTTTGTTCTTATAGGAGATCGCCTATAATTCATAATTAAACAAACTTAAACCAAGTAGACATGAGTATTGAAATGTCATTTATCAAACTGCTACCTTAAGAAACTACAAATGTCACAATAACAAAAATTCAAAAAACTCTTAAGGAAGTAATTGCAAGCTTCCAAAAAATCCTTTTTCGACAATCTAGGATTTTCTTCATATGAAAGTTGTTAGTCATTGATTAATATCATTTTTGGGCCTAAAAATGCTCAGCGATAAATCTAATTGTTTTTCAAAGAATAATGGGGAATGGAGTATATTCTATGTATGAGCAAAGCATTCCAAATAATACTTAAATTAAAAGTAAAATTAGCTTAAAAAGATAATGCAACAGACGAATATGAGTTCTACCAAGAAAAGCTTACAAAATTAAACAAAAAAAGGAATAACCTCTAAATAGCTGTCCGGCAATTCTTTGTATTGTTTTCAATCTCTAATATCGACATGTCAACTTGGGTGGAAAAGCTTGGAAGCTGAATTATTCTTGGTTGGTCATTTTACATGCCTAAACCCCAAAACAAAAAACAATGGGTAAAAAGTAGAAACTCTAATGCTTGCAACAATTCATGGTTGCATTCAATCCCCTCTTTGAATAGATGGAGTAGTCTTTGAGTCATTCAAGCTCCTTCTTATCCTTTTTTCTTTTTCCTTTTTCCTTTTTCCTTTTTCCTTTTTCTTAGTAGCATATAACAGTAGTAGATAATTAATAATTATGTAAAACATGTTACTTCTCCAATATTCACTACTACGAATTTCCTCTACTTTAAGTACTCACTTTAGATAGCCGTTTCTTACAGCTCGTAGTTGATATCAAGTTTATGATATATGTAGTAATTCCAATATCCCTTATATTATATCACAGAATATTGACTTCAAATAAACTAAAATCACTCAAGGTATATAAATACGTTCTATCATTCTTAGCAAAATTTGATATTTTACATGAATTTAAGAGTCCATGAGAATCCTTACTTTCAATCTCAAAAACCAAACACGAACAGAGATAAAGAAATCAAAGAAATGGGTATTAACTAATCAATTGATGACTTCAACATATTATATATACTGTATGGCAACCTGATCGAAGTGAATGAAGCTATAGTCGTGCTATATATATGGCCAAGCTCAAAGCTTTAACAAAGGGAAAAGGCATAAACTTGGTTAAAAGCAAGGCATAAATTGAGATACTATCAAAATTAATGGAAGAAAGAAGATTTTGATGAGTGAAGAAGTACAACGATAAGCCTTACAATGAAGATTTTGCTGCAGGAAGAGATTCAGCCGTATCTTACCCATAACATTATTCACCAAGACTTATTCAAACCCAAAGAGAAAAACCTAAAAAAAAAAGGATAAAACAAAAAAACAAACACCTGCGATTATGTGACTATCCGAATCTTGGAAACATGAGGGAATGCGGTACGCCTCCAATGCTCACGTCTATCTCCAATATGACATTCTATTCTGTATTATTCAACCACCGTCTGAAACCTCTTACCTCATGGACTATAATCAATTTTTGAAATAGCCTGAAACATTTTTTGAACTTCTTATTATGTGAAAAAAAAAAGGAAAGCGAAAGAATATTCCATTGTTCTTGTAGCCAGAGAATTTTTGAAACAATCTTGATTAAGTTCAGCCTCTATTATTCCCCTCTCTTATTACAGGAAAGAAGGAAAAAAAAAACTTATAAAGAATGTAGATCAAATGAATGAATTAGTCATAAAAAAATCATCATTGAAAATCCTCAACCCATCAAAAATCCCCAAGCTTATTTATTCAATCCCTACAATACATCAAATTACAGAAAAAGAATATATAAAATAGAGATGGAAAGTAGAAAGAAGGACCATGGAAGTATCTGCCAAAAGGAAGGAGAACAAATGGAGGAAGGATTGGGAGATGACAGTAAAAAAAAGGTTACTGATGTTTATTTAAAATTAGGCAACCCAAAAACTGCTCGTTCAATTCCATTTTTGATTGAATTCAATGTTTACATTGAAATAAGATGTAACTTGTTTAGGAAGAGTAAAATTCTTTTGAAAAAGAATAAAATTCAATTTAAAGAGTAAAAGCATGAGAAATAAATAAAAAAAGAAATGCTGATGTGGATAGTTTAAGGAAGCTCTCTTGGGGATAAAAATAAATGTATGTATAGATATGATAATATAGATTACTAAATGAGTGAATGGGCTTAGTATGGGACTATCCATATTTGGGCCAAAAATATAATAATAAAATGGCTTACAAAAAAAAAACCCTCTTTCTTTTTTCTCCACCAAGTCACCTAGCTGAAGGGAAGTTGGGGAAATCATTTCTAGATAAGTATTTAATTTAATTTGGTCCATATATTATTATAAATTTAAAACCAAGAAAGTATGCTTAATGGTTAACTTTGATTTAAAATTTTAGACCATTGTTTATCCTGCATTGAGAAAATTAAAGAGTTGAATTTTTAAAAAATTTCGCCCTTTTGGCAAAAAAAAAAACTCCCTTGAACTATCGCTTTCTTTTCTTTTTTTTTTGGTAGAAAACGGGGCAAATCGCCCAAACAATACACCTAGATCATCCTGGGATAACTAACTCCCATCCTATCTATCCACAAGATGTTACTAATTCCTTGGGGAGGCCGGCTCATGATGGTCACTCCCTTTCTCTGGAAGCAGCTCCATTTGGCGATCCAGTCAGCAGCCATATTTTTCTCTCTAGGAATGTATTTCAGCGACCAAGTCCAAGAGTCATCTAACATTTTCTGGATGGCTTCAACAAGTGGTTGTAATGGATGGCTTCCATTGACTCCTTTTTGAATGGCAAGAACAGAGTTGTTGGAGTCAGACTCAATCTCCACATAGTTTAAATTTAATTGTCTGGCATATTGGATACCATGAAAAATGGCCCATAATTCCGCAAGGTCAATACTACAATTGCCAATATTATAGCAGAATCCCCCTAACTAGTTGCCATTGTTGTTTCGAAAAAGACCTCCTGCTGCTGCCACTTTTCTAGTTTGGTCCCAGCTACCATCAGTGTTGAGTTTTATCCAGTTTGCAGCAGGTTTGTCCCATTTTAACTGGATAGAAGTTTTCTCCTTGGGGTTGCTCTGTATTCCAAGCTCTTTGTACCACTCTAACATCACCTTTCCAATAGTTTCCAGTTTATTTTCAAAGGGAATTTGGCAGTTTGAAAAAACCCGCATGTTCCTCCATTTCCATATTTCCCAACAGGTGATAGCAAAGAGGGAAGGCCATTCCCAAATTCCAAGTGACTCATTCCTGCATTCAATAATATTAAACATTAGCCAGTCCTCCCTATTCAGGCTCTAACTCACATTGAAATGAGATCCAGTCATCAAGGCTTTCCATAAATCTTGTGCTTCCGGGCAGTCTCTTAAGACGTGGATAACTGATTCTGATCGGGCACCACAGATCATACATGAGCCATCATTTGTCAGATTTCTAATTCTTCTATTTTCATTGCAAAGGATTCTGTTACTGAGAGCTAACCAGAGAAAAGTATGGATTTTAGGTTGGACTCGAAGCTTCCATATGGCTTTAGCAATGTGGCTTTCCTCCAAGTAGTCGGCTATCAGACTATGATAAGCAGAGCTTGTTGTGAAGTTTCCAGTGGGAGATAAGCTCCAGATTAGTTTGTCTGAAGCTTCGGATTGAAGCTTGACCGGAATACAGCAAATTTTTTCAACAAATTCATCAGGGACATAGTCTTTGAGTTTCCTCGTGTTCCACCCTGTGTCATCAATGAAACTACTCACTTTCAAATCTTCGATATCTTTGTTATGCTTAAAGAACAGGATTTCAGCCATGCATGTATCATTGTCCATCCATCGATCATTCCAGAAGTTAATTTTGGAGCCATCACCCACCCTCCATTTGAGTCCTTTATCCAACACAGAGCAGGCACTATTAATGCTCCTCCAAGTGTAGGAACATCTACCAGATGTATTAGTTGGAGTCTCATTTTGTGGCTTGAGGTATTTGTCAATAAGTAGATTCTACCAAATGCCTCCTTCCATATCAAGAAATCTCCATCCCATTTTAGCCAAGAGCGCCATGTTCATATCCCTTGTTTTTTTCAACCCCAATCCTCCTACTTTCTTAGGCTTACAAACAGCGTCCCAATTCATAAGATGGACTTTCCTTTTATTATTAGAGCTACCCCATAAAAAGCTTCAACAAGCTTATCAATTTCTTCACAAACCGTCACGGGAATTTTTGTTGTCTGCATCGTATAATAGGGAATGGGGGCCGCAGCTGCTTGAATGAGGACTGTTCTTCCTGCAAATGAGAGTTGGTTAACTTTCCAGTTTGCTAAACGGGCTTGCACCTTTTCAACTAAATTCCAGTATGTCTTTTTGCTGACTCTTTCATGGATTAAAGGAACCCCTAAATATCTTCCTAAGTTGTCAGTTCTTGAAATTCCTGCCATCCTTACAATGTCGCTGGCAAGCCGTTTTGGGGTATTGGCAATGATGAATAGTTTGGATTTGGCTAAGCTCACTGTCTGTCCAGACCAGTTGCTGAATTCTTCAAGAGTCTGTTTGACTATTTCAATCTGTTCCAATGAAGCTTCAGAAAAGAGAATTAGATCATCGACAAAAAACAAGTGTGACACTCCAGGACCACCTCTTGATGCTTTAATAATCTTCCATTGCTTGTTGGCTGTCTTTTCTTGAATAAGGTGAGATAATTTCTCCATTCCCAGCACAAAGAGGTAGGGAGAGAGTGGGTTTCCCTGCCTCAATCCCCTTGTGGGTTTGAAGTCCCTTGATTTTTCCCCGTTCCATAGAATTTGAAAGGATGTGGTAGTGATGCATTCCATGATGAGAGCAAGCAGGTTGCCTTCTACCCCAATTTCTTGAAGAATTTTTTCTAAAAACTGCCAGTCCATCTTGTCATAAGCCTTTTCTAAGTCAATCTTCCAAATGACAGCCCTCGTTTTCCCTTTTCTCCTTTTGAGTGAATGCAGCATTTCTTGAACAATAACTATATTGTCCACAATTTGTCTTCCTGGCACAAAGCTACTTTGAGTAGGGGCAATGAGTCTTGGAAGCAAAGGCCTAATTCTCGCCACCAAAATTTTCGTAATGATTTTGTAGATGACATTACAAAGACCAATTGGACGAAATTGGTTTATGTTGGTGGGTTGGGGGATTTTAGGAATCACAGTGATAAGAGTCTTGTTGATATTGCAGGGGAGCCTGCCAGTTTCAAAAGCATACCTGACAACATTCAAGATATCATCTCTAATTAGATCCCAATTCTTTTGGAAGAAGCAAGCTTGAAAACCATCAGGGCCTGGGGCCTTAAATGGCCCTATACTGAATACTACTTTCTCAATTTCAACATCCGAGACTTGCCTGTGGAGAAATTCTAATTCCCTGCAAGGGATATCGGGGAAGGTTGTATTAATCTGAGGAGCTTGCCAATCAATTTCAGCTCTGGTAAAAAGTTTCTGGAAATACATCACGGCATGGTTCTTCAGTTTATCTTTATCAATAATCCACATCCCATCTTCATCTTTCAGAGCCACAACTTTGTTTTTGCTTCGTCTGACTAAAGCAATAGTGTGGAAATATCTTGTATTTCTGTCCCCAGAGTTGATCCATCTTGATCTAGATTTTTGGAACCAAATTAGCTCCTCCCTTTTTAGCATTTCTTCATACTCTTTTTGTAATTTTATCTCAAGGTCAAAAAGAAAAGGGTTGGGACTATTCTCTAGCTTTTTTTGTACACCACTAAGTCTTGCTTGAAGCCTCTTTTTTTGTTTAAAGACATTCCCAAATATGCTTCTATTCCATTCAATCAAATCAGCACCTATGATCTCCAATTTCCTCGCAATCTCCATATTATGAGAATTCCATTTGTATTCCAACATCTTTGGAAAGTCAGGGTGATTTTGCCAGGCTGTTTCAAACCGAAAAGGTTTAAGTTCACCTTGAGGTTTGTTGAGTCCCACGTAGTCCAAGAGTAGGGCACAATGATCTGGCTTCACTCTTGGTAGATGGTACACCACTGCTTCCGGGAAAAGTAATTTCCATTCTGAATTACAGAGTACTTTGTCTATTCTTTCCCATATAGTAGCTATACCTCTTCCACTGCGTCTCCAGGTATATTTCTGGCCTGTAAAACCCAAGTCAATAAGATTACACTGGTTTATCACCTTTTGAAATCTTCTGCATTTTCCCACATCGGAATTGGAGAAGTTAGATTTATCTACAGAAGAAGCTATAGAGTTTAAGTCCCCACCTATCACCCATGGCATGTCTCTTTGCTGCCTGAGTTGGGCTGCCATACACTATGGTTAGTCTCCACTGATTATTGTCTTTTTTCATAGAGATTGTCACTGCTTAGAAGAATGAGTCTTCTACAGTTACCTCCACATCTAAGTTTTTCCAGAGCAGCCAAATGCCTCCTGCAAATCCTCTTCCCTCAACAATATGCCATGTAGGAAAGCTTAACTTCTTTATAATAGTTTCAGCTCTAGCTGTATTGACTCTAGTTTCCATTATTCCCACAATAGAAGGTTTATATTGTCTAACCATATCCGTCATTACTCTTACAAAGTCTTCACTACCGGCTCCACGAACATTCCAAAACAGAGTCTTCATTAATGAGATTCAAAGAAATGAGAATCATTCCTGAAGGACTAAGCCTCCATTTGAACTATCATGTGAGGTCACTTGGGTTTCTCCCATCTTCATATCAAGATCTCCATCCTGTATAGAGGCAATAGGAAGATCATGTTCAATTTGCATGTCACTAGAAATATGATCTTGATTTTCAGAAGTCTCAATATCTTTTATAAGAGGAGATGCATTGCTTTCTTCATTATGGGCCAAAGGGAGGTTAGTGGTGATAGGAGGTTTAAGGTTATCTGAAATATGGGAATTATAAGGGGTATGGTTGGGTGGGTCAAGCTGGGTGGTGGGATATGGATGGTTAGGAGAAGAAGAGAAAGGGTTTGGGTAGTCACACAGCAGTGAGAAGGGAATATGTGAGTGAGAGGTGGAGTGGGATGATGAATGCTTCCTTCTACTACTGATTAATTTAATGGAGGGCTCAGGGTAAACTTTGGAGTTGCCAGTAAGGAATTGGCCCATGGTTAGTTGTTTGGGTTTTAGCATAGAATTAGCCTCCACTGGAATTGTTTTAGGGCTAGTAGGAGTAACTTTGTTTTGCATGTTAGTGATCTCTTTAAAGACTTGGGATTTTCCTCTGCTAGTAGTCAACCCTTTGGGATGATTCTTTGTATTTCCTTGGACAATTGATGGGATCACCTTTTTTCCTCTATTCATTTCCAGATTAATTTCAATCCCATTTTCCTTCACTCCTGATGGACTTGCATGTTCAAATTGATTGAAAACAGAGAACCTGGATCCCATCGTCCCAGTTGGGTTAGCATTACCTACCTGGTTTTTCCTTCTTTGGCTGTTCCCCTTTTTCCTTTGCACAACCATCCACGGCCCAAATTGAGAGCTTCCAGAAGAATCCGGTTCCTGTACCTTCTTGGATGGAAGAGCATCATCGACCATCTCTGCATTCTCCTGTAGTGCGCTCTGTTCGGTCACAAAACTGGATTTTAAGCATTGCTTGGAATCTTTTAGATGTCCATAACTGCCACAATCAAAGCAAATATTATCCAAACCTTTATATTCTATGCACTGCTTGATGGGTCCTATAATAACTCCACCAATAAGGGGCTTTTTCAAGTCAACTTCCACGCATATGCGTGCGAATCTCCCTCTTGTCGAATGTTCTGTTGTGGTGTCCACCTTCACTAATCGGCCAATCAGGTTCCCTATTTTCTTTAATATTCCCATGTCAAAGAATTCCACCGGGAGGCCTGGGAGTCTCACCCAAACTGAGGTAGAAGAGATTTCCTCTTCAACAGGATTGAACATGGGTTTCCATTTCCTTACTGTGAGGTAATAGCCCCCTACAACCCAAGGGCCATCATTAAGGATTCTAGCATAGTCTTCGGGACCTGAGACTTTGACTAAGTAGAAATCGTTTCCTAAATCAACCACGGAGAATTCCGTTTTTAGTTGCCACAACTGCTTAAGTTTTGAGTAGAGAAAGTTGAACCCGATAGATTTTCCAAGGACTTTCACAATGAGTGTTTTTCTCCATGGGTCACAAGCTTTTCTGTAGTCCTCATTAGAGATTTGGAGGGTAGGCCAGATGTTTTTCTCTAAATCATCATGAGTAAGATTAATCTCAAAATCATCTTCTACGCTTAAAATATCTTCCCATTTCAAACCCAAGTTCCTCTCATCATTCATGAAAGTATCTCTGAAGGAGCGAGAGTGCTCACCTGCTTGGGGAGTGAAAATTATTCCTGCATTCTCACTATCTGTGCCCATGCTATCATCTTCCATTCTGGACCTTTTTGTTGTAGGCGAGCGTAGGGACCGGTTGCCGTCTGGATCCCCAGGAGGGGGGGCTGGTTCCATCGCCTTGGGATTTTCTATCGTGCGCTTGTAAGGATTCTAATCGTGCGCCTGGAGAGAAAAAAAAGTCTAGTTTTCTTTTCTTGTGTTTCTCTTTGGTGCCTTGGGTAAATTTATTGGGCCTAGCTTATCAAAATTGGGTGTGCTCCTTTTTTGCATTTATTTTCTTTGGGCTAAACTATTTTCTAATTGGGCCAGAGAAAATTTTAATTCCATTTTTGCTTTGCATGGTACAAGCCTAGTAGCCTAATTCATCCGACTTTTCTTTCGGTCCTAATAATGCATGAAGGAACCTAACAAATTTTTTTTTTAACAAATATGAAATTATTTGTCAAAATAATTATTTTGTATCCAAGAACAAGATAAAATGGTAGATGAAAATGGTATTCCCTCTATCCCCCTTTTTTTTTGTCCATATTTCCTTTCTTGGATATCTCAATTTAATTGTCCATTATCATAAATAAACAACCACTAAACTTTCATTATCAATTCTATCCTTCTTTTTCTTTTATTACTATCACATCATTACAAAAAATTTCAAAAACACTTACACACATTAAGGATGATAAAATAATTCAATATAATTCAACCACTTTGTCTTAAAATTTATAAAAAGTCAAATGTAACAAAATTTATGGGACAGAGGAAGTAGTAGTTAAGTTGACTTATATGTTAGCAAAATGTTCTGTAATTATTGTTCAACTACTTAGTACGTACTTTCTATCCAAAAGCAACCATTATCGTACGTATTTGGGGAAAACTCATGGTATGTACTGATATACTGATATCTACCTTCAAGCGCATGTGTAAGCACTTCTTCTCTCTATCTTTTTCTCCATTTAAAGCTCTTTATATTTCATGTTACTTGCTCTAGAATCTAGTTATATGATATGGAACTTAGGTGATTTTGGTGTTAGTTTCTTACGACATTCGCATGAATATTAATTAGAATGGAAATATGCATGTACCATGTATGGTTAATTTACATCATTTTCATTTAAAGGATTTAAAAAAGATAATGAGAAAATAGTGAATTAAGAATGGTTATTGGTAATTAGCTGCAAAATTTTTGTTTAGAGCCACAATCTCACCCCCCCCCCCCCCCCCCACAACTTCTCTCCCTCTCATCTCAATTTTCTTTTCAAGTTTTTTTGTTTTTTTCTCCTCCTCCTCCTTGACTTCTATAGTCAGAGAGGAGGAAAGGCCAGATAGATTTTACTTTTCCTTTTATTTATTTTTTGAAAATAAGTCTTTGATCTTTGATTTGGATAATTGAGTCTTAGTTTTTTCTGAATTTGTCAATATTTTGAGTCAATTAGGTTGGTTTTTTAATTTGTTTTATTTCAGTTTACAATAGATTTAAGATTGTTAATTTTAGACTATGATGGATTTGTTTTATGATCTATGGGTAATTCAAAGAAGTTTTCGAATCAATAACTTCTTTTTCGTTGATAAAAGCCTTTGATTGGGCGAAAACGAGATAGTATGATGAACATATTAGAGACTTATGAAGAAGGTTTGAGATTTTAAACAATCAACAATACAACTCGGCTATGAAACAAAATCCATAACTACAAGTAAATGAGAATAACCTTTTTGAATTTATTGTAATTTTAGCATTAATGAATGGATATAATTTCATTTGAGTAAATGAAAGTTACATTTAAAAAAAAATTTGTTTAGAGGGTTAAATATAATATTCATAAAGGTAAGTAGATAACTCGAATCTTCTTGTGTTTCTCATTGGTGGCTCCGGAATATATTATTAGGGCTAGTTTATCGTTTGGGCTTTCTCAGTTAACTTTTTTTGGGTTGCTTTCGTTTTTACTAGTGTCAAAAACTATGAATTTTTAGATATCAGGCATTCACATGATCAATATTTACTTGTCACTGCGGCTCTCACCTTTCGATCTCAGAAATATAATTGTTGAAGCTATTTCCTTCGGGGTGGTTTGGGAAGACAGTCGACGAGTGTAAGAGAGCCTCCTCGGGGACAATGCCTGCAAGACAAGGGGAGAGGCCGGCGTTTGGCTGGCGATTCCCTCTCCGACGGTCAAGTCAGTAGAGCTCAAGAAAGTATAGTGGAAGAGTGTGGGGAAGAATCTCATCGTTAGGTCTCTATGTAGGCCCTTTTATAATGTGTGGCCCGGGTCTCGAGGTCTGACAAGGTTGGTGAGGTTAGAGTCATCTGCAGGACAGGAGGAGATGGTCGTCCTCAGGGCATGGGGAAGCCAGTCGACTTTAGGCACTTGTAAGATTGTGCTCAACAAGTGCCCCCCAACGGTGATGGGAGCTATAAAGTGGCTCGTCGAACCGTTTCGGTGTTTAGTGATCGTTAGTACAAAATAGATAATCTTTTGGGCGGAGAGGGAGCCGATCATCTATCGTGTGAGGTTTGAATTTTTGAAACCAAAGCGAGGGGAATCGAGGCAATTGTTGTTTGGCGGCAGATGAGGTTGTATCATGACATTCTTTTGTGACCATCAGCTTTTGCGCTTTTTATTTGGTAGGAGCTTGTATTTTGATTTCTTGGAACAATTTGAGCTAAATGTCGTGACCTATCTTTTCGAGAGGTGGTCATCATCTATATGTGTTAATGTAGATATAATCCGACATTGATTATAATTTGATGTAGGTATAATCCAATGTCGATATAATCTGATGTAGATGTAATCTGATGTTGATATAATTTGATGTTGATTATAATTTGATGTCGATATAATTCGATGTCGATATAACTCGATGTCGAAAGGGTTGAGTAGATGGCAAGGTACTTTTATGTTTTTCAACACTTGCATACCTGCCGACCCATGTACAATCTTGACCACCTTGTAGAATGGCGACATACTTTTTGTGTGTTACACACTTTTATACGTGCCCACTTATCGTCTATATGTAGATATACCGACCAAGCCATCATATGGCAAGTAATGCCAAGCAAGCCATTAAAAAGGAAATGTGCTGATTAAGCCATCAAAGGCAAGTGTGTCGAGTAAGCCATCAAAGGACTTTACATGTGACTCTACAATTTGACTTTTGAACATTAAATCATCACTTAACGTGAATGTCGAACATAACACAATAGTTGTAGCAATGGAATAAAAGTCAAATATAAATTGCGAATCAAGCCATACTCATTCATTTGAGCAATTAAAAGGCATTAATTGCCATGAATGTCAACTAAACCATGAATGAAGAAATGTCGACCGAGCACTTAAATAAAAGGCATTAAATGCCATGATTGTCGTCTAAGCTAAATGCCATGATTGTCGTCTAAGCTAAAAGCCATGAATGGGAAATTAATGCCACATTAATGCCAACCATATGTAGTATATATAGTATGCCGACTAAGAACATTGGATGACTATGACAAATTAATACCAAGCAAGCCATAAAAAGGCAAATCGTCTGACTATGATCATATGGCAACTTCATGTCAACTAAGCAGTGGCATCCAAATGTTGATTAAAATATATTAGCATGTAGAATGAATACTTGCCGTCCAAAATAAATAGAATTAATGCTTACTTGTACATAGCATATCAATGTCGACCAAGTGAAGCCATTAATCCGTCTATCCAATCGTTCCATAAGTATATAATCTGTCATCGAGAGAAAAATGAATGGAAAATCATTGCTACTCGGCCATGAAAAGATACAGTCGTCTAACTTTTCAAATGGTCGAACGCTCATGATGTTTTTACTCGGCACCTTTATCAATGAGACCATGCCCCCCAGTCTTAATTTCAAGTTGTCATCTTGCATGATGATCGACTAACAACTTGAAGGGTACTTCATATACGAATGTAAAAAAAGGGAATGTAGAATGACATATCTGAAGAGCACATCTGTGATTAACAAAAGGTGAGAGAACATATTTATGGAATGATGACTTAAATAATGTCGACCACCAACTTGAAGAATAACTCGAAGGATGGTCGTTGCAAGATGACAACCCATACAATGTCGACCACTAAATGGAACAGCTGTCATCACAAAATGACGACCAGTATAATGAAGATCAAATCTAAAGTGTTGTCGTTGTGAAATGACGACCTGAAAATGTCGACCACCAAATAGAGCTGTCATCTCAAAAAGACGACCAGTATAATGATGATCAAATCTGAAGAATGGTCGTAGCGAAATGACGACCATATATTGTCGACCAAAAATCTGACGGATGGTCATCGCGAAATGACGACCAGGGTAATGACGACCAACAACATGAAGAATGGTCGTGTTAAAATGACGAACCAGAGAATGTCGACTGCTAACCTGAAGGATGGTCTTGAAAAATGATGATTAAAATAATGACGATCACCAACTTGAACAATGGTCGTTGTAAAGCGACGACTAGAAAAGTATTGGCCCAACCTAAGGGGCATATTCATGGAATATTGCTTCATCTTCCCCATATTACTTAGGGTTGAACAACCCATTTTCAAGCTTTGTCAAGTTTGAGCTTTGTCTCTCTTTTGCCCAAATTTATGCATTTGCAGGCTATTTCCATGAATTAAAACTAGAAATCATATGCTAAAAGGCTAATTTACATTGCCCAAACATTATTATTAGCCATCTTTGGCTTTGAACAAACAAATCTAAAAGAAAAGTAAGTTTTGAAATACACTTTGCCTTTGAACTCTTTTACTCTCCAAATTTTCAAAATTTTTAGATTCACATTAAGCAATTCTCTGATAAAGATATGTAGAACTTCAAAAGTATGAGAAAATAAGAGAGAGTGAAGCTTTACCAATCTTGGGTTTGAAAATACCTGACTTGCAATCACAAGAGCGTGATTTTTTGTCGATTCCCACAGACGGCGCCAATGTTGAAGCTATTTGCTTCGGGGTGGTTTGGGAAGACAATCGACGAGTGTAAGAGAGCCTCCTCGGGGACAATGCCTGCAAGACAAGGGGAGAGGCCGGCGTTTGGCCGGCGATTCCATCTCTGATGGTCAAGTCAGTAGAGCTCAAGAAAGTATAGTGGAAGAGTGTGGGGAAGAATCTCACTGTTAGGCATCTATCTAGGCCCTTTTATAGTGTGTGGCCCGGGTCTCGAGGTCTGACAAGGTTGGTGAGGTTAGAGTCGTCCGCAGGATAGGAGGAGATGGTCGTCCTCAAGGCATAGGGAAGCCGGTGGACTTTAAGCACTTGTAAGATTGTGCTCAACGATAATATTGAAGGCCACTGGAGAAAACGCTGATTGGAGTTTCATTCGTCGTGCCACAAAACTCCAAGAGGTCAGAATCAAATTCAAAATGATTAGACAAAAATACAATCAAATTCTGGTTGGAGTTTACCAATCGTTTTATTTATTTATTTAACAAAAGATATTCCTAAGCCTGTTAAATAGAATTTAAGCTATTTCGGATCGGGACCTAAAAGGTAGAGTGCTCGGCAATTGTTATGGTTATATATATATATATATGTATGTTGTGGAAGGTGTATTAATAATAATTGGAACAAGAAGCAAGTAATAGTAAAAGAGAATTTAAGAGAGATAGAGAGAGAAAATAAAGAAAGCAAAATGAAGAAGAGCTCATTATATTTTCATCAGCGATTAGCGCTTCAATTTATAGACGAAAGTTTACTATGCAAACTTTGAAAATTTTGCATGTGGACCCCACGGTTTGAATATTTTATACATGAATAGTAATATGCACTATTCATCGATAGTGATATGTACTATTCATCAATAATTCATCCGACAGAATTAATATATGAATAGTAATATGCACTATTCATCGATAGTGATATGTACTATTCATACTGTAGCAATAATTTCAAAACTCCAATTGTGGCGTTTGAAGTCCACTTTCATAACACTCCCCCTTGGACAAAATGCCACTATGAAAAAATTGGACGTGTACTGCCTCGTTAAAAACCTTAAGTCGGAAAAACCCAATGGGAAAAAAAAAACCGAACATAAGGGAAAAAGAGTACAGCACAATTAAGTCCGTCTAATATGTCTTCAGGACAATATGTGCTTGTCTTCAGGACAATGTATTTGTCTTCAGGACAATATAGGTAGGCCTACTTCAGTGACCTGATTGGACGTGCTATTACTGCCTCATTAAAAACCTTAAGCCGGAAAAACCCATTGGGACAAAAACCGGACAGAAGGAAAAAAGAGTACAGTGCACTTTTGTCCATAATCGCACCCCCTGAAATAAAACAAACTGCTACTTCTGGAGCATCTAAAATTTCCACTTCTGGGGAATTTAATCTTGCATCTTACTGACTCGCCGCATACCAATGCCATAAACTAATTTCTCAAATGTTGATGTTGGCAAAGATTTGGTAAATAAATCTGCAAGATTATCGACGGAGCGAATCTGTTTAACATCAACTTGTCGACTTTCCTGGAGTTCATGAGTATAGAAAAATTTCGGCGAGATGTGCTTGGTCTTATCACCTTTAATATATCCTCCCCTGACTTGTGCAATACAAGCAGCATTATCCTCATAAATTATAGTGGGAGAATCTATCACCGGTTTGAATCCACTAGCACTATGAATGTGTGATATCATTGATCTTAACCAAACACACTCTCTTCCGGCCTCATAGAGGGAAATAATTTCAGAGTGGTTGGAAGATGTTGCAACAAGTGTTTGCTTAGTGGAACGCCAAGAAATGGCTGTATCATTATAGCAAAATAGATAACCGGTTTGGGAGCGAGCTCTGTGCGGATCAGATTTATATCCTGCATCAGCATAATCTACTAAACCAGAGTTAGTAGTATTCTTAGAATAGAATAACCCCAAATCAATGGTTCCTCGGAGATAACGGAAGATATGTTTAATCCCATTCCAATGTCTCCGGGTTGGCTCAGAACTGAAACGTGCCAACAAATTTACCGCAAAAGCGATATCTGGTCTCGTGCACTGTGCCAAGTACATCAAAGCCCCGATTGCATTGAGGTATGGTATTTCAGGACCAAGTATATCCTCACCAGATTCTTTAGGACGAAACGGGTCCTTTTGGGGGTCAAGAGACCTTACAACCATAGGGGTGCTCAATGGGTGAGCCTTGTCCATGTTAAAACGTCTAAGCAATCTTTCAGTGTATGCTGACTGATGGACAAGTATTCCATTCTTTTTGTGCTCAAGCTCTAGACCAAGGCATAGTTTGGTTTTACCCAAATCTTTAACCTCAAACTCCTTTTTCAAATATTCAGCAGTTTCAGATAACTCTTCAGGAGTCCCAATTAAATTCATGTCGTCGACATAAACTGCTATAATAGCAAATCCGGTTTCAGATCTTTTAATAAACACGCATGGGCAGATGGGATCATTTATGTACCATTCCTTTGTCAGGTATTCACTCAAACGTTGATACCACATGCGGCCGGATTGCTTTAACCCATATAAAGATCTTTGCAACTTTATTGAGAATAAGTTGCGGGGAGTGTATGCTTCAGGCATTTTTAAACCTTCGGGAATTTTCATATAGATATTGGAATCTAATGAACCATATAAATATGCCGTCACAACGTCCATAAGACGCATTTCAAAATTTTCTTGGGCAACCCAACTTATAAGGAAACAAAAAGTAACTATATCCACTACAGGTGAATATGTTTCATCATAATCTATCCCAGGCCTCTGCAGGAAACCTTGGGCTACGAGTCGTGCTTTATACCTCACGATCTCGTTTTTCTCATTTCGTTTCCGGACAAAGACCCATTTATATCCAACAGGTTTTACATTGTCGGGGGTTTTAGTAATAGGCCCAAAAACATTACGTTTGGCAAGGGAAGTCAATTCAGCTTGGATTCCTTCTTCCCATTTAGGCCAATCTTGCCTATGACGGCATTCGGTTATAGACCGAGGTTCATAATCACCATTCATAATCTCATGAGCAACTGAGAGAGCAAATGCATCATTGATGATTGTCTCATTTCGATCCCATATCTCATTATGATAACTGATGGAAATTTCAGTATTCCCAAGGTTGGTGATCTTTTCATGGGTTTGTACCACTTCAGGGGCAATATGCTCTCTTTGAATATTATGTTGTGGCACTTCAGGTGCAATTTGCTTTCCTCGAGAAAGATTAATGTGCTCATCTGAAGCAGAATTATACTCATCTGGAGCAGAATTATGCTCATCTGGAGCAGATTCTAAATTCCTCCCCCTTCTTTTTCGAGGAACAGTGTCTTTTGATCCCATCGGTCTACCACGCTTCAGGCGCGGGACATTTAGATCTATTTCGGGTGGTTCTACAGGAACATCTATCCTAGCTGGAACATTCGCAGCTGGGATATGAGACTTTGTAACTTTAGTAGTCTCATTAAATGCATCAGGCATTTGATTTGCAATAGCTTGTAAATGGATCAATCGTTGCACCTCATTCTCACATTCAGGTGTTCTTGGGTCTAAATGAGACAAACTTTTCTCATTCCATGAGAAAATCTCGACATTTTTCTGCTTTCCATATATGGAAGCTTTTGGTATCCCAAGTGATGGGAATACTGTCTCATCAAAATGACAATCCGCAAATCTAGCGGTAAATAAATCACCCGTCAATGGTTCAAGAAACCGAATAATAGACGGTGAATCAAACCCAACATAAATGCCCAAACGGCGTTGGGGACCCATTTTGGTCCTTTGCGGTGGTGCTACAGGCACTTGTACCGCGCAACCAAAGGTGCGAAGATATGAAATATCTGGCTTCTGGCCCAAGACTAACTGAAGGGGGGGAATACAAATGAGAAGTAGTGGGGCGCAATTTAATTAAATATACAGCATGTAAAACAGCATGACCCCACGCTAAGGATGGGAGCTTTATTCTCATCAGCAAAGTTCACATTGCGCATTGATAATAGGCAAACATGGGACCATCTGCAGGATGTGTCCACTAGTACCATGAAATATCTAAATGGTCCACTTGCAGGCTGAATCGGCCCACAGATATCACCCTGGATTCTATGCAAGAATGAAGGGGATTCATAATCAACCTTTGTCATGAAAGGTTTAGGAATGAGCTTTCCTTGTGAACAAGATTCACAAATGTAATCTCTGGACAACAATACCTTTGTATCTTTTAAAGGGTGTCCAGGAGTATTTTTAAGGATTCTTCGCATCATTGTAGCTCCTGGATGACCAAGGCGATCATGCCAAAGTCCAAACACATCAGGGTTCATTAGTTTCCAGGGCATCGTAACATATGATTCTATAGCTCGTATTGGGACAACATATAATCCCATACTAGAAGCTTCCAGCTTCTCATGGATGGTCTTCTGGCCCATCTTGTAGGAAGTGATGTAAAGTAATTCCTTATTTTGCTCATTAATTGTTTCTAGATGGTACCCATTACGGCGTACATCTTTGTAGCTAAGTAGATTTCTTTTTGATCTACCGCTCAACAATGCATCTTCAAGATACAAATGTTGTGCCATTTGGCAAAATAACTGTGGCAGTCCCATAGCCATCTATAATATTAACAGGACCAGATATTGTCTGAACATTTGCCTTGCGCAATGTCACATTTGAGAAAAAGTGTTTGCCACAAAGTATAGTATGCGTTGTAGCACTATCAAGCAAACATATATCTTCCTTTTTCTCAATATGTCCCATTTGCATTAATCTTGACAACTTCAGGTGTCAAGTTCCATAAAATTTAACAAATTAATAATATGATGCAAAAAGTAAACCAACAAATATGGAATAAAAGATATAAACCAATAAATTTAACAAATATGGAATAAACCAACAAAATATAAACCAACTGTTATGATGCAAAATATAATATGATGCAAAATATAAACAGTTTGTGGATACTGTCCGCTTTGGTACTTCAGGACCTCACGGATGTAAAACGACCATATTTATTTAATATCTTCCTTGGTAACATAATTATCCAAGGGTATGGCAAAACATAGATGAAAACCCTCAGGATCTATTTCTGGGGACTTATTATTTTCATCAACATTATAAAAAGAAATCAGAAACCTCAAAAGGTTTTTCACTGACCAAAACCTTATTGACTTCAGCATTAGTCTCAGTTAGGTCAATGGCATGGGTCTCAACATGCGTGTTTTTCTCCTTCTGGGATGCTTGGTATAGATCAACCAAATGTCTGGCCGTACGACAGGTACGTGACCAATGACCAGTCATTCCACAACGATGACAAGTACTATCATCATGCTTCTTCATGGGCCTTTTACCTTTAGGGTTGTGTGGGGAGTTATTTATATTACGGTTAAATCTCCCACTACCCTTACGGAAAAAATTCCCATGCCTGCGCTCACGGCCTCTAGGACGGCCAACATTCTTACTTGAGCCGGCATTTGCTTCAGGAAATGCCTTAGAGCCAGCAGGTCTTAAATCATGATTTTTAAGCAGCAACTCATTTGTTTGTTCTGCAGTCAACAGGATTGAGATCAATTCAGAATATGTTTTAAACTGGCGCTGCCGGTATTGCTGTTGCAATACAATATTCGAAGCATGAAAGGTGGAGAATGTTTTCTCTAAAAGCTCAGTGTCAGTAAGCTTAACACCACAAAGTTCAAGCCGTGATACAATATCATATAATGCCGAATTATAATCGGACACGGACTTGAAATCCTGCAACCTCAGATGTAGCCAATCATATTGTGCTTGAGGGAGGATGACAATTTTGGTATGTTCATACCGCTCTTTCAATCTTGTCCACAAGATCAAGGGATCTCGGACAGATAGATATTGAACTTTTAGGCTATCACTTAGATGCCGACGGATAAAAATCAAAGCATTTGCCTTATCTTTATTATTAGCATTTCCATTTGCACCAATGGTAGCTGCAAGACCTTGGCCTTGGAGATGCAGTTCAATATCGAGACACCATGACAAATAGTTATTGCCACTTACATCCAAAATTTGGAATTTGGGCTTTTCAATATTTGCCATAATTCTGAAAAAAAATGGTCTCAATTAGGTTGACAACTTCTGATGTCAAAATTAGGTTGACAACTTCTTGTGTCAAAATTATTTAGAAGTAAATCTTTACACAATAAAAATTTAAATTATCTAGTGTAAAGAAAATGTTAAATAAAATAATGGAATCAAATCTTAAGAACTTACCAGGCTTTAAACTTGCTTTACTTTAGAACACTCGTGCTGACAGAGCCTCGTGCTGATAACGTGTTGTGGAAGGTGTATTAATAATAATTGGAACAAGAAGCAAGTAATAGTAAAAGAGAATTTAAGAGAGATAGAGAGAGAAAATAAAGAAAGCAAAATGAAGAAGAGCTCATTATATTTTCATCAGCGATTAGCGCTTCAATTTATAGACGAAAGTTTACTATGCAAACTTTGAAAATTTTGCATGTGGACCCCACGGTTTGAATATTTTATACATGAATAGTAATATGCACTATTCATCGATAGTGATATGTACTATTCATCAATAATTCATCCGACAAATTAATATATGAATAGTAATATGCATTATTCATCGATAGTGATATGTACTATTCATACTGTAGCAATAATTTCAAAACTCCAATTGTGGCGTTTGAAGTCCACTTTCATAACAATGTAACATTTTATTTTATTTAAAAAAGCTTAGGTGATGATTAATGTTACAAAGTCACGTGAACTTCTATATGTCAGGTGCGCATGGGATTTCTACATGAATTCTGCAATTGCCAACCAACTAATGGGCTATGGAAAGAGTCAAAGAAATGAAAAAAGCATTGAATAATTTCCAACACTAATTACATTATTTTATTTTATACTAGTTTGGAAGGAAAAATCCGGTGCCGACCAGCTATGTTTCAGATAATCATAACGCGTTCAGCCGTCAGTCAACTTTCGTCAACCACCAACTTTTCTTGCTACTTTCCTACTACTGTATAGTTTTCACTGTTAATTATTTCAATTATTGTCTGTATTATACTGTTTCTTATCACATTATCTCTCTTCTACGGGGAAACTTCAGAGGACGCAAAAGCTGGATGGCTCTGACTCCGCTTCGTTTTGCAGAAGTTTTCGTTTAACAGCTTCCTTCAGAAAATCCAAGTAACCCCATTCTGAGTGCCCTGGAACAGAAATAGAATGTTTGTAATCTGATTCCTTATTGCTACTGCATTCAGCATCTGGGTGGAGAACAGGGGAGCCATGTTCATACTACTTTTCAACTAGTCTCAATATGTATATGTTTTGCTTGAATTGGCATTTCTGTTACACATACTTCTCTGACATGAATTAATTTTTAGCATCTCTGTGACAGTTTTCTGCAATTAATTTACAGGAGAAAGCGACGGCAGTAGTAATAGATGATCCGGTTGCTGTTCGCATAGCCAAAAGGCTGCAGGATATTTCCCCAATATCATCTGACTGTTGCATTTTCAAAGTCCCAAATTATCGTCGGAAGGTAAATGAAAAGTCTTATGAACCTGAGGTAGTTGCAATCGGTCCTTACCACCATGGTAAAGATCATTTAAAGCCAATGGAGGAACATAAACTTCGGTTTCTGCAATTGCTTCTTCAAGAAAGAAGGGAGACTGATGTCATCAAATATGTTAAGGTAATGAGAGCATTAGAAGGAAGAGCTCGAAGATGCTATGCGGAACCTGTAAGTCTGAACACGGATGATTTTGTGGAAATGATGCTTCTTGACGGTTGCCTTATAATTCAGCTAATCCGCAAGTTTGCTATGAAAACATTGACGGATGATCCTTGTTTTAAGATAGGTGGTTTCCATGGTATCTTATGTCGTGATATGTTATTGGTCGAAAACCAACTTCCGCTCTTTGTCGTTTGGGAGTTGTTTTGTATGATTGAGAATCCTAATCAAGACATTTTCATATACATTGTCAAAAATTTCTTCACCATTATATTACCTGGTAAAGGGTGTATTAGAGATAACTTAAAATCCATCACGGATATTAAGCATCTCGTAGGCCTGATAAATGATTGTTGGCATCCTTCTGCTTCTGAAATGGAGGCCTATAGGAAGAAGACCAAAAAGATCGAGTGGAGCTTCATGCATTGTGCCGACAATCATTTTTTATATAAAGTTCCGGTTCAAAAAGGCTGAAGGAAACAGCATTTTTGTTATAAAGTTCAAAGATGGAACCATGAAGATCCCGACCTTAGAAATTGATGACCATACAGAATGCTGACTTCGGAATCTGATTGCCTTTGAGTAGTTTTTTCCAGGGAGAAGTTTAAATCATGTCACTGATTATATGAACTTTATGGACTGCCTTATCAACTCTACAAAAGATGTGGAATTACTCCGTCAACGAGGCATTATTAATAACTGGTTAGGTAATGATGAAGTGATTGCAACCATGTTCAATACACTTGGTGAATCTGTTAGCATCTCCCGGTACTCCTTTTACTCTGAAGTTTTCAACAATGTGAACATTTATTGCAGTAGCTGCTGGAACAAGTGGATTGCAAGCTTGAAGCATAACTATTTTAACAGTCCTTGGGCACTTGTTTCCATTCTTGCTGCCGTTGTGCTCCTTCAACTTACACTGGTGCAGACTGTATTTTCAGTTCTCTCTTATGCCAAGTAACTGCCAACTCATACTGTTTTCCCTTAATAATTGATTGGCCCCTAAATCAGACCAGAAACTTGGAAGCTTCAAGGGACAAGGTTCCTATGGCTAGCTACAGAAATGAGAAATCTGGCTTCAACACTTGATTCTTAGGCACTCTTTCGATTCTGTTTTCCTTCCAAGACTTGCCTTGGAGGATTCTTAGGCAGTGCAATTTGTTTTCACAAACTGGACAGGAAAGAATAATTGCACGATTATAACTGAGGCATCTAGAAGCAGCAATTCTTTTTCATCAATCATCACCTTGTAGAAGACATCAAAGCTAGACTTAATTTCTAATCAATTGAGATTGATAAGATAAATTTAAAGCTATATGGTTGGAGGTTATAGTTCATTAAGCTTCGTTTTTGGCTTCTGCTAATTCTTTTAGTAGTATTCTTGCTAGTAAGGCTTATAATTACTAGTTTCTTATTATAACCCAAGATAATGAGTATTGCATTTAATTTAAAAAATCCACCAAGATCTTCCTCAAAAAGAAAAAAAAAAATCCACCAAGATAATTCGTAAGTACCAAACAAAAAATTCACATAAAATTGAAAAGCTGAAATCTACCTCCCTACTCCCTACTAGGTACTAACCACTTACCTTGTGCCTAGTCAACAAATTACACTCAGGCTGCTCCACAATTTTCCTAGAAAGACAAATTCACGTCTACCATATAAAGTGGGATTAAAATGTCTTTAAATAGCACAAATCAATTGCACTTAGGATAGTATGGGTCGATTCATGTTTGGGCTAAAAATATATAACAATAAAATGGGTTTTGCTAGTGGGTTTCAGTGCTGATTAAAGTCCTTGGTTTACCTATCGGCTGTCTCATTGGTCGCTCCGGAGTCCGAAATATATTACTGGGCTTACTTTATCAATTGGGCTTTCTCAGCTAACTTTATTACGCTACTTCTGTATTTTAATTCAATACTCGAAAATCTATGAGTGGTGACGTATGTGTGTGTAAAGCCATTAACAATTTATTAATTCATAAATTCAACTGATTTGATACTTTTTCCTCTTAAGTAGGTCTCGATTTCATGTTTTGTAAATAAAGAAAACTATTGTTACGAGAACTTTACTCCTATTATAGATCAATCCCCTATTATAGATCAATCCGATTCGAAAGAGATTAGATTTGAACTAAAGATTCGAGGATATCCTTAATTACACAAAAAAAAAAACGATTTAACATAGCCATCAGCCAAGCTGCTTCAAGTTGGAGTACGATACGCATGGCAATTCGCTTTTGGAAAGGAAAGCTCCATTCAAATTGGTAAAATCATCAACCAAAATGCCTAAGAGAATAGTTTATCACAATGCATACATCGTCTAACGGTTTCTTCAAAACCAACGGAAATACTAGAAAATGGATATATTTGAGTTCTCATCAACACGGCATAAAAACCATATGCATTAACAATCCACTATCAATCATAACCAGTTCCAGACTCGTTCCATCTCCCATTCATTTTTTGGACCCTCTTAACCCAACAATGAGGGTGCCATATACATGGAAGTTCCAATGTCTAAACTCTCCAAAGTTCCGAAACAGACAATCAAATAAACATCAAGTACATGAAAGATTAACAGAATGTGGCATAACCTAGCTCTAAAACAATGCTATGCCAATGTGTGGTTCGTCGAGAAGCCGACAAGTATTGCGCTTCTACCTATACGAATCTGGACGCTTTGGCTTGCTTTGAACAACGGCCTCAATCTTCTCCATCACAGCAGGAGTCAGCAATGGGATTACATCAAGTGCTTTCAAGTTCTCTTGAATCTGAATAGGGCAAAAAAGTTACTCTTTAGTTGCATTTAACAACTTTAATATTGGAACTTCAAACAAATAGCTCAGCCAACTGCAACAGGCCTGCCCTTAGGTTACCTATCCATGAATTATATGCAGCAAGAAATCCAAACATGATTGACAAAAACAGAACAACCACTGTTACCTAAACTAGGGCACAGATGAACAATCAATGCCCAAAAAACATATTTGTTCATAAATTTGGTACCAAAGAAGAAGGAAAGAAAAGGAGTAAAATGCCGAAACATTATATTGAGGCTCCTTGTAACAATAGAAGATAGTGTCTACATCAACTTATAAGTTTAGACCTGCATTTTTCCAAACAATTTCTTTGCCTGGTGGCAAAAGATGGCATCTAGGTGAGGCTGTGAAACTGACATATTCTTAAAAGATGGCATAAAAGATATTTCCATAAACCTAAAATAATGCATCCCTAGATAGAATATAGGTTGCAATCCATCACCTGCTGTCAAGTATGCAAACTAGCATCATCCCTGATTAATCTATGACGCTCTCATTAGGATACCCATAAAGAATGGGGCAAATTTCGTTATCATTATCATCTTCCTCTTATATCAAACACAAATATAGACACGTCTAAGTAGATGGATGATTACCAAATGGCCAAATTTTTCATGCACTAGGGAAAAGTATGGGTTTGCCATTTCCTTCATGAAGCTTCTTGCAGCAAAGCAAATATGCTGGATCAAGGATCCAGAAAACATAAAACAAAATAGTATGAGATATGTTACATACTAACCTGAGATTCCTTTGTAGCACCAGTAATAACTGATGATACATTTGGGTTCGCAGCACACCATGCAATTGCAAGTTGAGCTAAAGGGACACCAAGTTCATCAGCAATTGGCTTCAGTCCATTGACTTTCTTCAGCACATCATCAACTAGAGATCGACTAGCCAGATTCTACACAAGAAAACAACATAGTTTAGTGGTTTACCCATGACAGACATGGAGGCTAGTTCCAATGAGCTACATAAAGCAGGTTTAAAGAATTTGCAAGGTAAAGTAATCTAGAAAGAAGAATAGAAGCTACATTATCAAATATTATCAGACAATCTTTCAGCTGGTTAAATAGTCAGAATCTCAGAGTCATCACTAAAGGTGCTAAGTGTAAAAGCTAAGTTTGTTTGAGTTTGATATCAGTGGTACGTGCTCCTATCACCGTACACTAAAGGTTTCATTACATGTGCATGTGTCGGCAATTATATTGTTACAAGCATGAATACAAGTTTCATGAAAGCACCAAAAATAACAGAAAATTGCCCAAAATCAATCTTGTTGAAAAGAATGCATCCTTCTAAACAAAAAAAAAAATCCAATCAGCTAGTTTATACTGAAAATCCCACAAATGTGGAAGGCACCCCTATAGCGACAAATGGTTGTCTTCAACACTTTTCATCAAGACAACAGATAGATAAAACAGGCTACTACTGGTTGTCTATGAAATCATAGAGCAACAGTCAGAAATCCAATTTGAAGTAATTCTCACTTTGAAATTTTCCAATGCAAACCGACTGTCAGGTGGTATGGTTCCTTTGCTGTATTTTCCAGTAAGTACTCCAGACGCAAGCGGACTCCATGTGGTAAGACCTAGGCCATAGTTGCTGTACAGCGGAAGGTACTCAGATTCCACCTGTATCCATACAGAAAATCATGAAACAAACTACAGAGTCCACAAAAAATAGGAAACAAAATTATGCCCAGTAAATAGCTGAAAAATATCTTAACCCAACAATTGGAAGTTTAGCCATACAAGGGCTAGTCAAGGAACTTAATTATCAGGTCATGAAGAGTTAAAGTTAACTTTTTGGGTGTTACCAGGCTGCAAAACCATAATTCTGCTTCAACAATTGGTTACTTGTGCAAAAGCTATTCAAACACCCGTTTATAGACTAAGACTGATGAGTTGTTGGGTCTTGAAACATTGAAGTTAATCTTTCTATGTTGTAATAACATTATAGCTTGCAGTGCATCTATAATAGATAATCATTTCTACTTATCTACCTAATATCCTCTTTTCAAGTTTCTTATACCCCAAGATAATGAGTATTCCATTGAATTTGAAATATCCACCAAGATAATCCATAATTGCTAAACAAAATATTCACATAAAATTGAAAAGCTGAAATCTGCCTCCAAGGGCTCCCTACTCCTTAGTAATCACTTACCTTGTGCCTAGTCAACAAATTATACTCAGGCTGCTCCACAATTGGCCCCACCAAGTCCAGCCTCTCTGCTATTCCCCATGCTTCAGTAATCTGTTGTGCAGACCATTCACTTGTCCCCCAATAGAATGCCCAACCCTTATCAATCACATGGTTCATTGCCCTCACAGTCTCCTCAATAGGAGTGTATGAGTCTGGCCTGTAACACAGATCACCTCGATGAAATCCATTACGAGTTTTCCAAGGAATACTACTTGAACTTAAAACTCCACCAAACAAAACCACAGAAATTAACAAGAATTCCATCCATGAAGAGTCATGAAAGAGCCTTAGAGACAATAAATTGTACTCCCCACATATAAAACACAGAACTAATTCAAAGAGTCTATCACCCGAAAAGACCAACTAATAAAATCCATCCACAAAGAAGCTACATTAATAAACACAGCAATTCTCAATATTAGACCTTTTCAACATTATTCAACAGATTCTAAGGCCACTATCTAATAATATAAAATCCCAATATCTTTTTGTGAACAAAAATTCATGAGACTTCAAATCAAAACTAAAATTTCAATCAGAGCCAGGGCAGCAAATCAATGGCAAAAAAGAGAACATTTTCCATATGTAACAAAAGAATGAATTTTCATCTAATAAAAGAACAAATGTAATCAAGCAACAGGAACAAATATCAATATCATGTATCAGACAAGAAAGTAAAATTAAAAATTCGATCTTTAAATGAACCGACCTGTGACAATAGATCACGTCAACATAATCCATATCAAGCCTTTTCAAAGATGCCTTAGTTCCCTCGACAATATGCTTCCTTGACAAACCCTTATCGTTAGGCCCTGGCCCACCCCAAAAGATCTTGGTCGAAACCACGATATCCGACCGTTTCCAACCCAGCTCCCGAATAGCCTGACCCATGATCTCCTCAGCTCGACCGTTGGCATAAACCTCGGCGTTGTCGAAAAAGTTGACCCCATGGTCTTTGCAACACTGAAGGAGTGACTTCGCTTCTTTAACATCGAGTTGATTGCCGAAACTGACCCAAGCTCCGTAGGATAGCTGGCTCACTCTCAAGCCCGATCTGCCGAGGTTCTTGTAATGCATGGCGTTTCTCTTTTTACTATTTTTGAGTTCTTTTGGAAGGAGGAGTGCGGGGAATAAGGCGGTGGAAGTGAAGCTGAAGAAGTCTAACGACTGGCGGAAGAAATGTTGGGGAAGTTGTAGATGCAACAAAGCAAGCCAACGTGGGCGAAGCAGAAACAGGACAACTATAAACTGGTTAAATAAACAAAGCACAGTTGTCTGAGTTTACTTGTCTGTCCTTGTAATATTTTCATTTTGGTCCTTTATTTATTTCCATTTTTCATTTTCTGGCTGCAAAAATGTCTTTGGATAATTCTATATACTTGTTTTATTTTTCCTTTTTGAGATATTTAAATTTTAAAATTTTTTAACAAATAAATATATATAGAGTATGGATTTTTGCCTTATTTTCTAATTGGTACTTTTAATATTTCAAAATCATCTTTTCAATGTCATTTTCGTAAATTTTAATATATATAGAGTCTGACTTGTCAAGTTTGGTTTTTCTTTTCTCAATTTTATTTCTCTTTTTTGGTATACGGATTTTTTACTATATATTTTCTTCCACTATATATTTTCTTCCAATGTTTAATCTTTTTGTCTGAATCTTCAATATTTTTATTAATTTATGTTACCTACCTTAGAGCTATATCAAAATAATTATAATAATAAATACTAACATTTATATATATATATAAAGTAGTTGTAGCTTAAATTAGATGATGATGCAATAAGGAATCAAAACGGTTGTTTTCATTAAATTATTTTAAATTTTCTTCCTTTTATAGAGAAAAATATGAAAAATAAACAATCGGTTGCCATGTATGGTGATTATGAGTTTGACCTTTAGACAGAGGTAATGATGAGTTGGTAATGGATTTCTTCAGGATAACAAACGCAATTAATTGAAATCAAATTATGCGTTAGGTGATTTTGCTGCCATGGAGATGGTGTCATGAGATTGTTGTTAATTATTTCTGGTGACTTTGTATTATAATGGAACCCCAAACAGCATATCCTTCAGATTCACCTGATAATATTCCATCATCTTTTGGAGATGATTAGTTCATTCATTAGCTTCAAATCGTAGCAATGGCTAGCTGTGGTAATCTTCAGATTCTCACATATGACTTGCAAGCACATGCACATGCATGATACAAGTGGTTGATCATACAAGTTTCTGTATGAAGAAATGAAAAAGTTTCTGTATGATGAATTGAAGAAGCAGAAGTGATCTGAAAATGTAACTTGTATAATTCCTTCGCCGGTTGCATGGTCTTCAATCAGTAAACTTGGTGACTTTCTGGCACCTCTTGTCAGGCATTACTCTTATGAGGTTTACAGAAAGCAATGGTAATTATGAACAAGAAGAATGGCATAAACCACCCCGATTTAGCAGATGCAGCAGCATTTTCTTTTGTTTGCGCTTCTTGCTTGGTCCCATTGTTTCCCTGACAGAATAAAGAGGAAAAGGGTTACTGAATATAATGCACAATCATTGATTGTGTAGAAGAATTGTAGCTTTTGAACTTGATGTTGAAGAGGAAAATCACTTTTAAGGATGTAGAATTAGAAGCAGAACACAATTTAGGCTGTCGCACAACATATATTTGATCACCGGGACTATCTTCCTTGTACACATCCTGATTCCTGTGCCAAGTCCACAATGCATATGTTGAATTCACAACCTGCATTCAAGAAATGAAAATGATATGGAAACGATTTATTTATTGTAAATCAAGTTCCCAGGATGAACCTCTTTAACAAAACTAAATCCTGGTCATGAAGGAAATCTGTCTCAAAAAACCAATATAATTTTTATTACGCTTGACTGCATGGAAACTATGGATTCATTCTACAATAAAACTGCTAGTAAGGAGAATATAAACTCATACCTCAAGTATTCCATGTCCAAAGCTGCTTTCTCTAAATGCACTCCACTCTGGTTGCCTGTCCCAACAAAACTTGCCTTTAGCGGGACCAGAAGAGAAATTCAAGTGACACACTCCTCCGATCTCCGGTATATTGTCTCCTTTGGAGGGGCACTTGCCGGGGTCATCTGCATGATCAACATCAACTTTCTCAATGTTTCCGCCGTCTCCAACTATAATGTAGACAGGTCCACATGGATCTAATGTATAGTTATAGACTCTGTTCATCCTCTCATAAGCATGAACCTAAAATAGAAAATAAACATCACATGGATCAATATAAGGGCAAATTTCGCTTAAAAAACAAATTTACTAATGGTTATATTTTAGCTATGTATTCATCTGTTCAATGCATTTAGTACATAGTCATGTTTGGATATATAAGACTAGTCCATTATATAGTTTCTTCACATGGATATTAGTTATGATGAAGGAGAATGTGACAAAAATCGAGTGAAATGTACTCTTGTTGCTTTTGACCAAGCTAAGATTTTTTTTAATCCAAACTTACATGACCGGAAAAAACGATATCAACACCGTATTGATATAAAAGTTCTTCCATTTCCAGCCTCATGCATTCAAATTCCTGATAATGTGAGGAGTAACTGTTATACCATGGTGGATGCCACGCTGCTACTAGCCATGGGGTTACCGTGCGATCTACCTTAGGTAGATCTTCCTTTAGCCAAGCATACTGAGCACCTAGAATTCAGATGAAGAACTTGTGCCATTTTATATCAAAGATTGCAACTAAAAGCATTGAGGTTGCAGCCAAATATATGAATGAAAGCATATTGTTCTTACCAGTAGTATTATAGTCAACATATGCTCCCAGCATAATGAAATGTAACCCTCCAGCATCAAAAGAGTAATAAAAGTTACTGTTAGAGCCAGACTCCTCAGCTGGAACAGCAAATCTCGTCAAGTATGATTGGAAAGTGATCCCAGCTACCTGAGGTTCAATTTCGTGGTTGCCTTCAATGACCATCATAGGAACTCTTGAGATCAGTGGCTCCATGAACCTGAACATGAAATAAGCTTAATTTGTCAATAGAAATACGGTATCAAGTTGAATTACTTCTGAAGACAGATTACCTTCCCCATCCATCCCAGCGAGGTTGATAAGTCTCTCTAATAGGCGCATCTGGAAATGAACATGAGAAACATGGAACCCCTTTTCCACCAGTAGTAAGGTACTGATTTGCGTAGGTCAAGTCTCCAATCATTAAGATCAGTGAAGGATCATTCTTGGTCAGATGATCAATAGTTGTTGATGAATTCCAGGTTAGTCCTAAATCTCCTACAAGAGCTATTCTACTAGGATAGGAATCCGGACCGGGCAATGGTAAAGTTTCAAAGACATGCTCTTCACTCATAGCTGGAAGAGAGCTATCTCCACACTTGTAGTAATACTTTGTTTCTGGTTCCAGACCTGCAGGTCAGAATGCCCTAATTACTTATTCCTTGGCCATAATTTAGTACATTCAAGACAGCCACATCAATATGGAACATTCTTCACATTCAAGAAAATCTACAAATTTAACAAAGTTAATCAGATGGACTATTCCTAAAACATATAGTCGGTTAATCAAATTAATCACAACAAAACAGAAAAGAAACTATACCAGATTAATGGGATAGTCATGTTACCATCAATTCTGACATGGTGAATGATGCCAGAGGTATAATTCAAGAGCCCCTCAAATGGATAGAATTGGCTATAAACAGTTGCATTTCCTCTCTTTTTGCTGCTATACTTTCCACTTTCTTTCCCATACCAAACCTCACTGCCGACCGATGTAGGATCAAGGGCAGTCACATTGGAACCAATCTGTGCATCCCCTAAAATCCAAAAACAAACCATACTAAACATATCAACTACCGAAAACAAGAAACACAGCGAAAACAATAGAAAGAACTTTGCAGAAAAGTACCAGTGACCCAAGAAACCCACATTGAAGTTGGTGTGGAGAGAGCAAGAGCTATTTGTTCTGGAAACATGGAGGTGACATTCTTCTTAAGCCTTGGATCATCCGTCGGTATGTCATCACTGCCTCGACGTAAAGAGGGATCAAAACGGATAGTTACAGGATCAAAGGGGCCTTCTAAAGTTGTCGGTATATGTTTGCCGGTAACCACAATGTTTGTTATGATCGAGTAAAAGATAACAAGCATGCATAGCTTACAATAACCCATTCAAGTTCCTCTGTTTTCTCTGTTTTGGTTATTTTTCTCTTACGTTGTGTTGAGTTTGGATGTTGGTGAATGTAGTATCAAGATTTGCAGGGTGATCATGGAAGGGTACGTAAGCAAGCAATCAAGCAGAAAATTTTGGTATTTTCCCTCGGTCTATCAACTGTTAAGGTTCCTTGGAATCTATGTTATCGATATGGAATATGCCATTTATTTGGCCTTTTCTGCTCTCCCAAAATGAGCAATTTATCTTTATTTTAAACTAAGGTAATCAATTCTGTTTATGATAAAAGTCGTACATATATTATCATGGCTGCAAGAAAGTCAATTGCCATACCAAATTGTCTTTTTTGAAAGAGGAAATATCTGATTGATAAACAGAAATTTGTAATTAATTTATTTTTGAATTTAGTGAGGAAAGTGAATACTGAGTTGAATGCAATTTTCTTAAAAGATCACTAGTGTTTCAACAAAAATAAAAATATGAGAAACGCACCATTTAGGCCATCTCCAACCAAACACCAAAACACTAAAATGATGTTAAAATTTGATGCAAATCACTTTAAGGAACACGGTATTTCACGTGTTCCAAGAGCACCAATTTGGTGTTGGCTGCAGTGCATAATGTAAATTTGTTTTTTTTTTCTTTTTGATAAATATTTAAATTTTAAAGTTAAATTATTATAAAAAAAATCATTAGAAAGATTTCATTAAAATCTTTAAAATGAGATCAATATTAAATATATATATATTTATTTTCATTAATTATTTATAAATAATTATTATAAAATACTTCTTTTATTACCTCAAAACACTCTTAACACCAATTTGGTGTAGATTACATTAAAATGAAAAAATAATTCATGAGATAAATATTTAATATTTAATATTATTATTTAATATTTAATATTTAATATTTAACATATGATTAAATAATTCATGAGAAAAATATTTAATATTATTTAATATTATTATTTTTAATTAATAAAATATATTGTTATAATTACATATAGATTAATTTAATTGTTTAAATAATTATTTAGATAATTATATTAAGTTAAATAGTAGATGTTATATTATAATATGATTGATATAAAAAATAATATAAAAAATGATGTAATATATTGGAGTGGAACAAAATTTAGTGTTAAAATACTCTAAAAATATTCTCTTTTTATATTAAAATAATATAAAATTTAGTGTGATGGGTTGAAGATGCCTTATAAAGTTATAATAGTAAGAAACAACTTTTTTCGTTGCATAGTCTCCCTCCAGAAGGGTTGAAAGTGCGTGTACGTGGCCCGTGGGTTATGATGTGAAGCTTTCTCATGTCCCATCCCATGTTGCAGAATTATTATGGCTTAAAAACGAAGCTAGCGCTACATCTACATGTTCTCTCCTAAAGGTCAAAAAGAAGATGGTGTCATTGCCAAGGGCCCATGCCTTCTTATAGTGGCAGACTGGCAGTTTGGCACCGGGCTCTGTATTTGTACGGGTAGAGAGATGGACCCGACTTTAAGCAGCAGCTTTTTTGGACATTGGATAAGGATTTGACTGTTGCTTGCTAGTGCAGTGGAATCATTCTCAACAGCAAATTAAAGCAAACACCGTAGCCTCTCACTGTTCCATTTTCTCTTACTCTTGTCTTGCCTAAGGTTTTTAGGCTTGGTAATCAGAATTGGGCCAACCACGGAATCATGAGTTGCAGATCCAACCCAAGCCTATTCATAATAATTAACAACGAGCTGGTATTAGCCGAGTTGGGCCATCTTAAGTGTGTATTTAGGCTATTAGCTCTAGAAGATCAGGCCTAAGGCAAATCTTGCAATGGGTCTCCATCCCAACCTCCCTACCTCTTTCAGGCCCTGATACTCATGCCTCAATACATGGTTTTTTTTGGGCCTAATGCCTAGAAACATGTTTATATAGATCAAATTTCTTGAACTTTACAATGTGGAGGTGATTATAAATAAACAATCTTAGACTAACATCCCCTACAATAGTTGCCCCTCAACTAGCATTAGAATGTGGAGGTGCTTATAATTTATAATCCAGCCTAGAGCCTCTAAATAGCCAGTATTTTGTCTCTATAAGGATAATTATTCTGCCTCCCTCTTAGTGGCGGAGCCAGGATTATTATTCAGTGGGGTCAGCATATATATTAATATAATAATATCATTTATAGTGTAAAAAAATATATAATACTGTTATAAATAGTATATATATAATATCATCTCCAAAGGTAAAAAGTAAATTATTTAAAAAAAATGTGTATATGGTTCTATATATTTCATAAAATTAATATTTATATTCTAACTTATACAATTTCTACTAGAATATTTTAATTGACCCTTAATTAATTTATTTGACGTATCTAAAAAAATTATTTCAGTGGGGTTAAATTTTAAATTTTCCCAAAATTTTTCCTAATTTATATAAACATTATAAGGGGTTTTACCATTTCAGTGTGGTCAATTGATCCCACTGAAATGGCTATAGCTCCGCCCCTGCTCCCTCTCCCTGACTGCCATACGTCCAAAAAGTTGACCTAGCTAGCTAGAAACTTCAAAAACTAGCAGTAACATGATTGATTATATAGTCCTCACCCATATGATAATACATACCAAAGGGTCCTTTCCGTGGCAATATTGAATGCCATCTTCTTGTTCAAGCACATGAACTTTGATAAAAATGAAAGTACAAAAATGATTTTATTATACTCTGTTCTCTAGGCCAATAATAGTAGTTATACTTTATTTTCCTAAAAAAAAATCAAATTTCACAATTTTCTTCCTTAATGAAATAAAGGGGAAGCCAAGTAAATGCATGATTTGGCACCAACTACATGCAATAGTTCTTTGAGTGAGAACAAAAATTTAGTGGCTAAGAAGGATGGAAATAAGGCTATACGCCTATACCCAACAGGCAGCAATTGTGTGCTTTGTTTATTCAATCTTTTTGAGTGCACATGCAGCCATGTGAGCAGATACTTTGTGGACCTAACCAACTTCTTTATTAATTATTTTTGTCATAAATTCACATTCAACAATTTTTTTCTCTGAAGGCATATATGTAATATCTTGTGGACTTTATATTAGCAACCAATATTATATCCAATGCATATATAAACAAGTAGAAAAATGCTGACATGAACATAAATTGTTTTTGGCTGCAATTGATTCCATTGCCTGCATGCGTCCATGCAGAAAAGATCATCTTTGAAAGAGAAAGAGAGAAAGAACCAAATGATTTAGGAATGGGCATTATTTTTAGCTTAATTGATTGTTGTTTTTCTCAGTTTCCCTCTGGTTGGTGGGGAATTAATGGTCATTGACCTCATGATTATATATACAGATTTAAGTAAATGGGTTGGAAATTAAAAGACTATTGTTTGTATCGTGTTATTTGATTAGAAATTATCTTAAAGCTTTCGTCGTCTGGTATTATACATGAAGAATTAAGAAGCTTATCTCGAAATGAAAGGTTGCTGAAAATTTCGGCAAATTTTCCATGATTCTGCACGAGCTTATGTTTGGGGATTTTTAAATGTCAAACTCCTCGAACCAAGGGTCCTCAAGCATGTGCAAGAGTATATGATAAGTATGATTACTTTTGATCTCTGTCTGATTAATTTTTGGCTAAGGTCCACTTATTTTTTTTACAATCTTGTCCCGAAACTTTTATTCATTAAATATAAAAATAGTGTTATCCCTCGCTAGAAGGTAATGAATTGGAATCCTTTTCGAGTGCATTTCATTAAATTTCCTCATTAATTTGGATTATATAATTATAATATTAGAACATTTTAAGCTAAACATTGGGAAAGAGAGAGTGTAATCTTTCATTGATGACAAGCCATGAAGTACTTATTAGGTGGACAAAACCATGTAGCTCATAACATGGGCATCCCGGCCTTACTTTAAGGACAAGATTACTGCTGAACTACATATTTAGAAAGGGACTTAATTATTTTTACCTCAAGAAAAAAATGAAGAAAGGGACTTATTATTTTGGACAAACCCTTGGCGGACCTTCCTAAAATTACAACTGCATTAATTGTTTTATTTTTTTTTTTAACATTTTTTCATCTTAACCCTTTCAAACATCCCTGTAGCTGAAAATTCTGTACTGTGTCACTGGAATTTCATCGAAGGTTCAGAAGTGAAGAGAGCAGAGGAACAAACTATGTTGTACAAGGTTGTCTTCGAAATATAGAACTCTATTAATTTTCTGGTTCTCAATGCAACTCACACGAAAAGAATAAAAAATAAACACAAGAAAGTTCTTAGCAGGGGACACATGTACGAGGACCGTTGGGGAGTAACAGAATTTCCATATAAAAATGGATTATGTAAGAAGTTTATCCAATGAGTCTGGCACATAACATGGGATGTCAGGGTGGCAGAAATCTGATCAGTTTGACCTAATTTGTGTATCAGAATTTGCATCCAATCTGATTGCGTATCTGTTTCTTGTTTGCACTTTGTGTTTCTAATCATAAGCTGATTCCATCAAGATATGCCTGGAGATGCTATCAGATCATGTAGTACCGTATAACTAGAGTATTGTTCCTAACTGCAAATCTCTATTGCTCTGTTTGGAATTATTTTAAGTTGGGGTTTTTTTGCTAATTGATGGAATTGCAGAACATTCAACTTACTGCCCATAAAAGAAAATTTGGGTTAATAATAAAGAAATGCAGTTGACTCTGGGACTGGGATGCATGATGACTGATTCTTCAATGATTACTACCTGGGATGAAGTCTTGCCAATAAATGATAAGTATTTGTGCCTTGTTTTTTTGCCTTTGGCAGAATCTTCACAAATCCCATAGGAAACTTTCACAAAAATTTCAAGATTGATGTGGATAATTGACCTCGACAATATGGCTTAATTCATCTCAGAGAAACTGGGAATGATTATTCTGTTCAAAGAAATTGAGAATTGTTGCAGAAAAGAGAAAGCAAACCCATGTTAGAGATGCACATTTGGCCCCCAATTCGAGCCAAACTTGACAATTCAAAATGTGTTCTTACTTCTTAACATTCAAGCAAGTACATTCTCTTCCCTACAATCAAAAACAAAAGTCCCCACATTCCACACGAAAAGTGAGAACAGACACTGCAAAAATGGGATTCATTACATTAATTGAAGGCTTTAACACAGTGAAAGTTAAAGTAAGATTTGAGGCTTTATATGGGTTAAAACCCAATAATGACTGGGTTGATACTTGATAGTGAAAAAGAAAGCAAATATCCCAACTGGCCACTTCTTTTTTCTTACTTTAGTATATTTTTTAAGGTCTTGAATATCATCAAATATGTAATTAAATCATATATGGGTACCTAAGGTAACATATTAAACTTTAAATTTACAGAAAAGTGCAAAAAAATAATATAAATATTTTGCCATATCAGTTGTGCTGGATAGTACTCAGAAATTAGATGTCAACAGCAAAATATTTTACAGAACTATAGTAATCAATAATGATTTATAGTTTGGTCACTTGTCTAAGCTTATTGGAGCCCTTTTCTTTATGTTGTTGATTGATTGATAGTTTACCTGTAAAACTGTCTTGCTGCATTCTGCAATTAGATTACATGATAAGGGATGCCTTTATCCACTTTACATGGATGTCTAAATAAATTTGCATTTGATGTCAACATTTCTTAATTTTAAGGAATCACCCTATTAGAAAGTCATTGAAAAGTTGATTTCTTTTCAAGAAAGAGGATAAGCTTCTGAATTTTTTTTTAATCTAAAAAATGGGATATATAATTTAAACCAAGCAATCAAATATTTCCCTTTTTCTTTCTCTTTTTATTTCGGTTGGTGGAAACAAAGATCAACTATATTTACAAGAATCTTGGGGTTGATAGAGAAAAGGGATTAAGACCCATGTGAATGTGGGGTTAGTTAATTGAAATGAAATTGGATAAGAGAGGACCATTAATCACCAGTTGGATAGCAATCAATCAATCCAGAAATATATTTGCATGTCGAATTCATTCAAGGTTGGGGAATAATTGCTGCTTAATTTTGGCATATCAAATTCTGGCTGAAGACGTTAAGCACCAGAGATCAACCCATATTATCCCCTGCTTAAGCTTTAATCCATTGTCACAGCAGCCAACCTCATCATCACCATTTTTTTCTTCTCAATTTCCAAGCTAAGGTAATTAACAATAATGGCTTGAGTTAGAAGGTTGTAATCATAATCTTTGATTTCATTAAAGTTCATAGCATGAACATAATCAAGCAATTAAACAGGATTCAGAGCAGAGCCTTCAGTTTCACATTAAAGCAAGGTTAAGCCAAATCTTCACATTTTTCTCCCCTAACCTGGCTTATCCTTGCTTAATTTCTTACCTTAAATTCTTGATCCCATTAAGAATATATGTCTGTGATAAGTTAAACGTGCATTAAAAACTTGTAAAGAGGACAACTGTTGTTTATATAAACTTGGGGAAAAATTTTTTCTTATTACTTGAATAATACTAATAGAAAGCGATTGATGGTGCTCGTTTTGGGTGAAGAAGACCCAACTGTCAAATCGGCCACTATTATCTTTAAATAATATAATAATAAAAATAAAATCCCAGCTAGAATACTTTTTCCAACTAATTCTTTCAATTTTTTTAACAAATAATCCAACTATTTCCAGCCAATAAAATGTTTGAATCAAAAGGTTCCTATTTGTGTCTCTTTATTGTTGAAGAAACATCTGAGATAATAACCAACTAAAACAGGATTAATACGAGAAGTTGGGAACTAATTGATGACTTTGGAGTTCGAACAAAGCCATCTACAATCTTTAGTTCATTGTCTTTTCTTTAAAGGACAAGAAATTTTGTTGTCGTAACAATTTATATTTAAATAGCGTTTAAATTACACAATTACTAGATTCTTTTTTTTTTACCAAACGCTAAATCAAACAAAATTTTGTAGAAAAAAGATATCATAATTGTAATGATTTTGGTCTAATCATAAAAATAAGTCTTTCAGCGATTAATCGTAAATCATATAACTTGTTTTGCATAATTTTCAATCGTAACCATAATTAATACTTAACCATACTGCAATTTGAGTACAATTAAACCAAAGAATGGAACTCTTTGGCAAAAACAAAAAAAAACAAAGAATGCAACTCCTTTACGCCAAACATTCGAACATATTAAAAGAAAAACTATCTTATACATTGACAATAAAGTTTTTTAACTCCACAAATAGGGTTAGATGATTGATTGACATTTGTCTCCATTGAGTATATTTTTATAAAATTTTTAATTAATTAATTAAATACTAGAATATGTGTCATTCTCCTAACGTCACTTGTGAAATTAAAAAACTCCACTATCAACGTATGAAAGTTAAACTCATATTAAAAATACTTTTCGAATCTAAACTAATCGTAACTGTAATCGAATCCGATACATATATTCTTTCATACGAAAAGGCTAGGATCAATTAATTTAACTAGTGGGGTACTAAACTACTAATTAATTCCTTAATGTGTGCTTGTAAATCACACAAAAGATATATAGGCCATCCCCAGCTTTACCTCCTTAATCATCGTCATTAAAAGGAATCCCCTTCTTCCCCACTGTAAAAGAAAAAGAATATTTGTAATGAAAAAGAATTACATAAACAAATAAAGACCCTTTTTTCCCTCTCTTATTGTAATATTTTTGTGGATAAGACATCGATCCTTTGTTTCTAGGGAGACAATAAGATTCTTCCGTTAAGATTGTTCGAACCAACCTGGCCGTACAGCTACTTTGAGCATGCAATGTCACATGCCCTCTCGACCCCTTTAGCCATTAATTTAACTAAAATTTTATTTTAAAACAAAAGCGCACATGGAATATTATTTACCAATCCTTAAACATTAATCAACAATATATATTTTTAAAAAAATCAATAAAAATGAGTGGTTTACTGAGTTGTGCGTTCCGCCAATCACTCCGCAAGCAAAGATTAAAGGATAAAAATAAGATGGGAAGTATAAAATTAAGAATAGAGGGAGAAAAGAGGAGAGAAGAAGAATCATAGAAAAAGATGGGGAAAGTTGTGAAACAAGGGAAAATTGGAAAAGTGGGAATATGTAAGGCTTGTTGTTTCTTATACGTGTAAGTTGTTGAGGTCCTTGATGAGCGGGGAGTGGAAGCAAGCAAGGAGAATTGGAAGGAAGGAAGGAAGGGAAGAGCATGTGAGGTACAAGCAAATAACTCTCTTTTGCATGGCCATGG
Organism: Microcos paniculata; assembly: GCA_030664755.1. Lineage (NCBI taxonomy): Eukaryota > Viridiplantae > Streptophyta > Magnoliopsida > Malvales > Malvaceae > Microcos > Microcos paniculata. Next base: position 5,192,665 of record CP131462.1, on the reverse strand, counting down.
CTGGTCGGTGATTGTGGTTGGTGATTTATGATTGGTCTTATGTGAATGGGTCCCTTGTAACCTTGTTTGAGCTGGCTTCATTTACTCTTGCCCCTTCTATCTGGGGGTGCGGCTCAAGTTGGTCCATTTTGGACCACCTTTTTCACACCCAATTCAGTTTGTGAGAAGAGGATTGCCATTTGTGGATTTTGTGGCATAATATGTGCAGAAATCTATACAGAGAAATAGTTTGAAACTCAAAGTTTCGATCATTTGTACGATTTTGACTCTTTATTTTTCCTGAGATATTCATATCCGATCGATGAATATTTATATAAATACGTTACTTAGCCCTCAATCCAATAAATCCGAGTAATTGGGTCGGTATACTGATGAGCAAAAACCCTCCCCTTCCTTGCCCTGCTTCTGTATAAAAAGAGAAAAACAAAACATTTCATGGCTGCAACCTGCAGATAAAAATCATCACGTACGTATCCCACTAATATCACAATATTAAATTAATTAATTAGTTAGAAGAGTTTCTCTAGAGTTTTGTTGACAATTAATGCGGCAGGCAGCTTAGAATTCAAGTGAAGGGTTAGGTCGAGAATGTAAAGAGGTGATTGATTCAGTTATTTACTTAATGAAGATGACTATATCTTAACTAATGAAACTACTCTGATTAGGATAAACTTGGCTTCAACTCTTCTCATCAAGTCAAAGAAAACTTCATCCATATTCCACCCAATTGCCTCCGAATTCAAGCCAAGTTCAAGTCCAATCGATCAGTTTAACTGCCTTCAGACTTCTCATTACCTTTTTTATCCATATCAAGTAAACTGTCAATGCATCGCTCTAGATGGCAGTTGGTGAATAGAATTCGTGGCAACTCCTCCCCTTTCCCCCTATTTTAATTTCTCTTTCATTCTAACTAACTTATGAAATTTAATCCATAGACAAATTTCGGATGCATGAACCCTCACCCAAATACCAAACATATATTCTCTTCATTCTTTTTAACCATACAGCTGACTTTCTGATCTCTTAATTTTATAAAGTTAGAGAAGTTTATGCAGAGGGTCAGAATGCAGATGCAAATATACCATGCATACACCCTTGGTCCTTAGCCATATGCATGTGGAGAAGTTGCTGCCAAATTCTCAGAAGTTAGCTATAATATTGTAGAGACAGGGTCAAAGTCTGACATTTTGATGACATTAACAACCGAAACTCTAATCATTTGGGTATCTTGATCAATTTCAAATTCAATCCTTTGAAAATTTTGGGGTTATGACTGTATGAGAGAGGTATACCCATCACGGTTATTGAAAACACTTGGATCAATAGTCTACCCACAGGTTGAAAAATTCTACAGTTTAGTTAAGTAAAGCTTTCAAATTGTTCTTGATACACAATGTTACTCCTTAATCATATTTCATCAAGGATATAGGTTTGTGTAAATATAAAAAAGTTGATGTTTCAAATAATTAAAGATTGTGAATGGCTTAATATCAAAATTAGTCCCTGAACTATACAAAAAAGGACAGATTGGTCTCTAAACTTTTATTTGAGACAGATTAGTCCCTAAACTTTTATTTTGAGATAAAAAAGTCTTGAATGAAAAAAAATCAAAGAAAACTCAGGGACTAATCTGTCTCAAAATAAAAGTTTAAGGATCAATCTATTCCTAAATAGAAGTTAAGGGATCAATCTATCCTTTTTTGTATAGTTGAATGACCAATCTGTTCCAAAATAAAAGTTGAGGGACTAATCTATTTCAAATAAAAGTTCAGGGACCAATCTGTCCATTTTTGTATAGTTCAGGACTAATTTGGGTATTAAGCTGATTGTGAATTTTATGACAAATATATATATATATATAAGAAATTGAGATGGGTATAAGAAATTTGTACTGAAAAAATGGACAATACAAGAAAGAAAAGTTCTCGAGAATGTCCCAATTCCGTATGTTTTGTATAAGGCATTTAATTAACCGACTGGGGCTACACATGAAAAAAAAAATTAAAAACTTTGGGTTAATGTTACTATCAGGACAAAGTTTTGAATCTGTACGTTGGTACATATCATCTTTCTGGTGACTATGACTCTTGTGAAACTATGAGGAAACTCTGTTACATATACTCTTGTTTTCGGTTTAAACTTTAGAGGCAAAGCCTCCCCAATCTCTGTGAATGAATTCATAAACCACCAGCAATCGAAAGGGGACCGAAATTGACAACTTGGCATACACATATCTCACATTTCTTGAAATGTCTCAAAGATTAACTTTAACTAGCAATTTTTACATGTTACGGATCAAATGTCTCATTGGCATTTCTTTGGTTTGTGTTTACTATCATAACATTATAAACCTTTCACACATTTTCCATATTTGGTGAAGATAATGACCTTTTCTAAATTATGAGGATCTTACTGTTGACCATCACACCATTTTAAGAGCTTCATTTTCAATTTGTAAGCAAGAATCCAAGAATCCCTTTAGTCTTTATAAGATGTGAAATTTATAAACTGATAGAATATGCAATCAGCATTTGGTCCATTTGAAAACATATATCTATGACAAATTATTGCAATGTTTATGTGAACAAAAATGCCAGAAATTTTTACCATCATAACAATTACATCTCATTAATTAATATTCTTCATCAAAACATAAAGCTTTTCATGTATTTTACCATGTATAAATAGGCTTAATACATAAAATAACCCTCGAACTTGTACGAAATTGTCTTTTTGGCTCTTCAATTTTTATTTTGAAACTTGTGGCCCTAGAACTTTTATTTTATGAATAATGTGGCACTTGTTATTGATATGGCCTATCCAAATATTAATATGTGAAATTTTCATGTAATATGTGAAATTTTTTTATTACGCCACATTAGCGTTAAAAGCTACATTGTTCATAAAACAAAAACTCGGAAGCCAAAAGTTTTAAAATAAAAGTTGAAAAGCCAAAATGACATTTTTGTATAATTTCGAGAGTTGTTTTGTGTATTAAGCCTATATAAATATTATTCTTCATCAATCATCTGATGATTATGACCTCTTGTCCGACTGTGTGGAACCATATGGTGAGGATACTATTCCTCATCTTCTTGCGAAGCTCTCCTTTTCCGAACTATAAGCAAGAATACTAAATCTCTTCGGATGAAGAATTGGTGAACTGCTAGCATTTAGTGCGGTAGACCCCAATTGATAACAAAGACATATGACTCATTTTTGCTGTCTCTTTGTTTAGCAGAATTGCTAACTTGATGTATGCTGTTACGCTTATATGCCAACCAATAGGTTAATGGGATATCCATTTTGTCTAATCCAATTCTCATGAGAATTAAAAGAGTGTATATTTCGACTAACCCTAATCAATCGATCTCTTTCCATAAAATAAAAATCTTGAACTAATTACATTTAAGTTTTGATAACGATATTTAGATATATATGCAGGAGAAGTTTGAACTTCGAATCATCATAAGTCTCATACATCGACAACAGAGTTTAAACACTAATAATACTTTGAAAGTAGAAAGGAAAAAGTTGTCGCTTAAAATAGTAGAGAGTAGTGTAGAAAGAGCAATAAGAATTTCTGAAGGGGTGTATAAAGGAAAGATGATGTGATATTACGTGGGAACCCCTATGGTTCCACCATGCACATGGAGCCACACATGCTTGGTCTAAGTCGTTATCCAAAACCCAAATGAACTTTTTCAATTTTTTCGCTGAAATGGAGGATGATCTCATCCTAATCTACATGTATCAACCAATAAGGAACACAGAGATTTTGGGACTGAAACAGTAATTAGAAGTTGGGGCAATTTGTAGTAGGGGAAGGTTATGTGTACCCAAAATTTCATGGATCAAATTGATGATCATGTGGGCAAGTGCATATGGTGGGGGAACAGTTGGGGTCAGCTGATAGTTCCCATGTTCATTATTTCTCAAGCACATACCTAATTGAATTAATACAGATAATGACTCGGTTCATTTTTCATCTTTATATATATGAACTTCTTTTTTCTTTTTGTGTTGCTTATATAAACCAATTGCTTTACGTCTATTTATCTATGCTTTATCTAGCTGTTGATATGGTGAAGGGAACCTCAAAACTTGCTGAATCAATGGGAGATGGAGGACAACTCTTTCCCCAGACAGTTGTGAGAATCTAAAGTTTGGATTCATAGGCTCCTATTACCCCATCAATTTTGGCCAATAAAGAGTCTTTAAGCCGATCGGTACTTTCTTGTTCACTTATGAAGTGGATGTCCAATGGAGAGTTCTAGCATTAAATTTGATTAATTTCAATGACTTTCTTTCTACTCTTCGGTGAAAACCATTCATTATTAGCTACACACACTCACACGATGAGCACGATGAAATTGAGATTACTCACGAAGAAATTGACTCGGTATAACTTCGATTGAGATATAAATACAAATCTCCCATGCTTATTTTACTATCCGTTAAAAACTCAAACGATCTCATACACCAATAATGAAATTTGGAAATTTCATGAAACTTTAAATGAAATATAATAACCTGTCACATGCAACTTGATTCCGGATTAATTGAGATTCAATGTAATTACCAGATATCATGGGTTCGTATCAAAATTTAATCATCTGTCACATGTTCGTCTAGATACGTATGTGTTAACATAATAATTGGGTTTACTTAGTAAGATAGTATGTACATTATGGTACATGAGAAGGGCTTTAACTCTACTCCATCCAATTCATGTCCCTCCCATTCGATTAATTGAGGTCTCTGTTCCTCCAACCTGGCAACTCTCTCTAACTCAGTACATGACATTATTAACTTTCTTAATAAGAGGGAAAGATTTATTTATACATAAAAATATAAGAAAACTAGAAGGGCCAAAAAAAGAAATTGAAAAATTTTCAGCTCATCATGCAAAAGTACATTGATAAATTAATTATCCCAACTACCCAATCTCTATTACTGATTTCTTAAACTTAATAGATTAATGTTTTATCCTCCAAAAGCATTATGTGAAAATAAAACTTTGGGTTTCAATAAAATTAAGTGCTTTATATGCTGTACCCAACCCTTGCCTATGGAGCCACACCCACCCTATTCATCAGGCACAATTACAGGATTGGTTGGGGCAAATCTAGGAACAGGAGGTGCCACGGTGTATATGGGAGGAGGAATTTGTTGAGTTGTAGATGGAGATCCCCTACTAGTAGTAGGCAACAGAGATGCGAAAGAGTATGTTCCAAGTGGTGGTGGGGGTGGTTTTTGATTTTGGGTATCTGATGCAGATGGTGGAATAGGCATGTTGAGGATTGGAGGATTTTGTGCAGCTGAGGGGACTGTACTTGATCCAGAATTTATTGGGTAAACTGGAGATTGAAGATTAGAAGCACTGGCATTCTTTTCCTTGACTATTTGGCTTAACTCCCTGATTTTATCCATGGCATCCCTTAACTGCTTTAACTCCCCGGTGGCATCCCTTAACTGCTTGGCTAAGTCTTCATTCATGCGTCGGAGATTTTCTATTTCTGAGTTCTGTTTAGCCATTTTTCTAGACTGCAATCTGGTGTGGAATCTCTGAATGAGGGATTGGTCGTCTCTCTGCTCTGTTCTCTTCTTTTTTCTCTGTTTGAAGGAAGGCTGAAGCTCTCTCCTTTTCTTCGTTGTGCTCTCTCCTTTCTTTTTTTTTATTTTTTGAGGAAAAATGCTCCAACCTTTACCTTTGTGCTCTCCCTCTGTTTCTTGAAGAGAAAATGCTGAAGCCTTCTCGCTGTGCTCTCCCTTTTCTTTTTTTCTGTTTTCTTTTGAAAGAATGGCTGAAGCCTCTTATTCAAACCAGTCCCTTTTTTTTCTTCTTTTTACCCGTTGGCTTTCTTCTTTTTTTTTTTAATGATAGCTGTTAATTAATTTTAATTTTTTTAACCAGGCTCTCCTTTTCTTGTCTTCCCTTGCTTTTTGTCTTTGTAAAAGTATCCGAGGGGCGCAGCATCCAATAAGTGTAGCTGGCGTGGTCACGGGTGCTCTCTTAGGGTCAGTGGCCAAAGACACGATGTAGACAAGCACGAAAGTGCTAACCATCTCAGCACTCAAAGCAGTTCCCTTGTTGTAGCCATCTGAAAGAGTGTTGGCTCCACCTCCATTCATATTGTAGAATGATTTTTGGAAAGCCTTGACCAGTCCTACCCCACAACTCGCAGATCCCAAACCAGCTGGCCCTTCTCGGTTAATGAGAATTCAACGGTGTGCTTGCTGGCTGGCTTGATTGTTACCTCGGTGACAGCATCAGCAACAGTAAATTCCTGTTCATGAATTCTCCATACACGTTGTAGCAAACAGGATGGCCTCCCAATCAATTTAGGCCTCAGGGCCCAGGACATTTAGCCCGTCAAGGACAGGCCTTAGTTCCACCTGAAAATTTACCGACTGGTTCCTTTGTGAGAGGCCCAAGTAACTATGGTGCTCAAGGGCCTTATAGTCAGGGTCCTCCTCCTCTTTCTGGTGCTCCTAGGATATCTCAAGGTGAACCTCTTGCTGGCCCACCATTTGGTACCCCGCCTCCTGCTGCTTTTGAATCACATGGTGCACCATCACATGCACCTGAGGGTCATTTGCTTCAGCAGCATTCTGCAAACATGGTGAACTATCATGCTGATAATAGACAGCTAGATCCTAGGTTCTCTGGCCCTCGTTCCACATCAACATTCAGCTTGCATGGTGAACGGTTAAAGCCTGGGCAAGATGAGCATTTAAATCCATTCGCTTTGGATCGTGCTCATCGTGGTGGTGACAATCTTTCAACTCTGGCAACTCAAGCAAACTCAAAGTTTTCTTCCAATTAAAATCAGGGTCCTCTATCACTTCCACAGGTACTACCTTTCCATCTTCTGCCATGACTGGTTTCCTTTACCAACCACTTTTCACCACATGATGCTCAACAGAATAGGAAGATAGAGAGGAAAATATTATCAACAAATCAAATAAACGGTTAGTCCAATTCAAAGGAATAAATATATAAACAAAATAAAGAATAGAAAATAGACATGGAATACATACAAGAAATAAAGGGCAGGGAAACAGGCAAGAAGTATATACAAGATACAGGTAATTAAAAGCAACGATTGGCATACAAGATGTACACAATATATACATGAACAAAGAATAGAGAATAATCATGCCAGACATAAACATAGGAAAATTGAAAATCAAACAAAGGATATACAAATATGTACAAGGAAAGCAAGATCATGCTGATATAATATAAATATAATATAAAGCAATGAATCAAATAATATGAGGTCGAGAATGTAAATTTGAAAAGTTTTATTGATGTAATTTAAGATGCAAAGTAAAATTTTGAAAAGTTTTATTGATGCAATTTGGGGTGCAAAATGCAATTTGGAAAAAGTTTAATGGTACAAATGTAAGGTGCAAAATGTAATTTGGAAAAAACTTAGTGATGCATGAAGATGTAAAGAATACAGATGACAGAGAGATATTTAAATTAGTAACAAAACCATGAGTAATGATTAAGGATAGATAATAAATAGACTTTGCACGAATGCCCCATTCTAATTAATTTAAAAAAAAAAGGTTAAGCAAATATGCCCTGGGGCAGGTAGTCATCCTAATATGGCTAAAAATGCTCGACCACTCTACAGCCCTCATTACAAAAGCACGAGTAGTAAAAGGGATAGGAGTCGTTCCTTCATGTGTCCTATTTCAAGGTTGCGCTCATTAAGGGTTTGGCCCTACTTAAATTTGGCTACTTGCAGGTGACCTATATGATGGTTATGGTCATGCCATCTGAAGGTGCCCAGACTGTCCTTATTTGGCCATCTATCATAGGCTAATAAGGCTCCCAATCTTAGCCCATTATAGGCTTATTGGAAAGGATTCAATCTGAGTGGGGGTTTTTCGCTTAGAAACTCACTATGAGGAGTTGCCCCACGCGAGTAAGCTACTTTGCCCCATCCTAAATAGGTGATATCCAATTCTGGACTTATGCGTGTAATGCAAATGTGAGTGTGTGTGAAGGAACATACAAACCTTTCCAATTTACCAATATACCCAAAATGCCACATTAATCAACAAGCAATAAACTTCTATTCACAACAAAAGGCAAAGAGATTAGCAACAACAAGAAAACATGTACATTCATGAGCAAATAAAGCATCAAATTCCTAACATGCAAACTAGGATTCACTTTATTATCTTATATTTATATAAATGAGATGCAAAATCATGCAATCGAAATGTCGAAATAAGAAAAATAAATAATAAAAAAAATTAAGGCCTAAATAATTATTAAATTAATTCCCGGCTTGACTCTCAAGTATTCCCCAGTGGAGTCGCCAAACTGTCGCAACGTTACTCGAGACGACGACGGATTTGGGACTTAAAAGAATTTTACGGAGTCGCCACTAACCATTTTTGTTTAGGTGCGGTTAGTCACCTATTAAAATCTACCTAACTTAGCATTGGCCGTTAGATGGCGTACTTAAGCTGGGTAGGTCCTGGTCTGCGGGACGGAGAACTGGAGTCGGGAGTACGGTTACGTGCGGGGAAGGATGAGCACCCCCACAACGCCCGTCAAGATGACGGTACCGATTAATTTAATAATATTTAGGCCTTAAAATGTCTTTATAATTTTCCTTTTTTGTTTGATTTTTTGTTCTTTTGTATTAAGAGTTTTTTTTATTTTTATTATTCAGGCGAACAAAAACAAATTTCAAGATATTTTCTTTTTTATTTTTTTTTGTCATTAGTGAAAAGTTAAAAGAAAGTTATGTTTCAAAACATTTCTTTTTATTTGGAAGATTTTAAAAAAAAAGGGCAATTTCCAAAACAATTTTTTCTTTTCTTTTTTTTTTAACATTTTGGAAAGAAATGAATTTCGAAACACCTTTTTGATTTCTTTTTTTGTAAATATATGTTCTTGAACAAAGACAAAATTTATTGGTTTTGTTGCTATCATTTTCAAATTAATATTTTAAAAAGAATGTCAGGTAATTTCTTTTGATTTTTTATCTCTTTTTTTTTTAAATTCCAAAGTTCATTTTATTCAGACAAGAAAAGCCTTTTACTTCTTTTAGGAAGTTACATTTTTATTAAAGCCAACAAGTAATGCTTTATTTTCAAAAATACATTTCACCACCCTTTCCTTTTTTTTAATATTTTCCTTTTCATTTTTGCCCTTTTTTAGGATTTTTCGAAATCATTATCTTTATTAGATATTTAAATGTTTGAAGTGCAAAGTGTTACCTTATCAATCTAATAAAAAAAAAAAGCGGTGAGGATTTATCGAGACCTATTATGAATTTCGCCCAATTCTGGGTCTGATTCAAAGTGGGTCTCTTACTTAAAGATCCGGACTAGGTGCGAATTTTCACCCTCCCAAACCGGATCCCATGATTAAATCCTCATAATTTAAACCACTTGTAAGGATTTTGCTAGACATAGATGATCACTCTTTTATTTTTATTATTTAACGTAAAGGTTTTATTGTCCTTATTGGCTTAAGAATTTATCATTATTGGTTTATTTATTATTTTTATTTTTATTTTTTTTAAAAAAAGAAAACTAACACCTATAATTTATTTAGATGCCTAAATGCATGGCATATGAAATGTTATCTCATCAATTTTAAAAATAAGGATAGTAAGGATTTTATCAAGACCCACCGTGAACCTCGCCCAATTCTGGGTCCGATTCAAAATGGATCTCTTACCTAGGAACCCAGGTCGGATGTGAATTTTCACCTTTCCGAACCGGACGCCATGATCGGACCCTCACTATCCCCACATATCATTACTCGCATGGATGACAATAATATGACAATAAAGTATGAGCATGTATATAACTAAATTAATATGGCATGGATTAAATATGCGTAAAGCTAAACTAAAATGATATAGGTTGAGTATGAATGAGACTGGATTAAAATGTCATGAATTAAATATGGATGGATCTAAATTAATATGAGAACAATATATTTAAATAAATTAGATATGCATGAACTAAATTAAATATTTATTAAATTGAAATGGGTCCAAATTAAGCATGTAAAAAAAAAAGAAAAGAGAAAAAAAAAATTAAATTAAATTAATTTCAGAAAATACCAGAAAAATGGAAGGCGGATCACTGCGATCGGGTCGGGTCAGAGGCGCGGACACTGTAGCGGGTACTGTAGCGTAGTATAAAAACCAAAATTTTACTTCATTTTTAAAATTTTGCCATTTTTTCTCTTCTCTTTCTCTCTCTACCCGAATTCTTTCCCCCTCTCTCTCTACAAACACAATTAAACCCAGAAAATCACCCCAAACGGATCAAAACCCTTCTTTTTACATGAACTTCTGAAGAACACCAAGAACACCAAGAACAATATTTCTCCACAAACACAATTAAACCCAGAAAATCAACCCCAAACGGATCAAAACCAACTATTTCACATGAACTTCTGAAGAACACCAAGAACACCAAGAACAATATTTCTCCACAAACACAATTAAACCCAGAAAATCAACCCCAAACGGATCAAAACCAACTATTTCACATGAACTTTTGATGAACACCAAGAACACTGAAGAACACCAAGAACATTTTTCCAGATTTTGTTTTCTAAACCATGAAATTAAACACAATCTTCCTAAACAAACTTCTCTCAGATCACCAAACACAATATCATACACCGATTTACCAAACTCCAAACTAAAAGCCTTAGATCTAGCTTTCAAATTCCAAAAAAAAAAAATTTTTCTTTAGCCAGAAATCTCCTCCTTCCCCCCGAAAATCACTCTTCCCCTTTTTATACTCGTTTTCATCTGAGGATTTTCTTGTTTTTTCTTGTTCTTTTTTCTTGTATGGCATCTTTTAGTGGGAGAGGAGGTGGATGAAATGATGAATGTATGTGCTGGTTTTGGGATTGTTGAAAGGGCATCTTCTGATGAGAGAGGGGGTGGACAAAATGATGAGTGGGCATGTGGATGAAATGATGAGCTGGTTTTTGGTTTTGCTGAAAGGGAATCCCGAAGCTGTGCAATTTCCATTTTTTTTATTTTTTTTTTATTTTTTATTTTTTATTTATTATTTATTTATTTTTAATTTTTAATTTTTATTTATTTATTATTATTATTATTTATTATTTTTATTTTTATATTTTGGAAGAAAAGAAATGAAATGAAATAAAACAAAAAATAAAAATAAAAAGGGTGTCTACAGTTGCCCCTCTTGGAGCGTTTTCTAAGAACCTTGAAGTTTGCTTCAAGATAATTAGGAAATGGTCCAAGACGTAGACACCATGTGTTTTTAGAACTTTTCAAAAGCCAAAACTTTGGTCTCCAAACAAATCAAATGCCATAAATTGGCCTTTAAATGAAACGAAAGCCGTGACTTGGTCTTAAAATGAAATAAATGCCGTGATTCGGTCACTAACTGCAATGAGATCTGTGATTCAGTCTCCCAATGAAATAAATAAACTATGAGAACCTAAACTAGGTCTCGAAACAAAACAAGAGCCATGACTTGGCCTCTTCAATGAAATAAATGCCGTGATTCGGTCACCAAATGAAACGAGAGCCGTGACTCGGTCTCCCACTGAGAAATTAAACTGAGAGAACCTAAATTAGGTCTCAAAATAAAACAAGAGCCATGATTTGGTCTCTTTAATGAAATAAGTGCCGTGATTCGGTCACCAAATGAAACGAGAGCCGTGACTCGGTCTCCCACTGAGAAATTAAACTGAGAGAACCTAAATTAGGTCTCAAAATGAAACAAGAGCCATAATTTGGTCTCTTCAATGAAATAAGTGCCGTGATTCGGTCACCAAATGAAACGAGAGCCGTGACTCGGTCTCCCACTGAGAAATTAAACTGAGAGAACCTAAATTAGGTCTCAAAATGAAACAAGAGCCATGATTTGGTCTCTTCAATGAAATAAGTGCCGTGATTCGGTCACCAAATGAAACGAGAGCCGTGACTCGGTCTCCCACTGAGAAATTGAACTGAGAGAACCTAAATTAGGTCTCAAAATAAAACAAGAGCCATAATTTGGTCTCTTCAATGAAATAAGTGCCGTGATTCGGTCACCAAATGAAACGAGAGCTGTGACTCGGTCTCCCACTGAGAAATTGAACTGAGAGAACCTAAATTAGGTCTCAAAATGAAACAAGAGCCATGATTTGGTCTCTTCAATGAAATAAGTGCCGTGATTCGGTCACCAAATGAAACGAGAGCCGTGACTCGGTCTCCCACTGAGAAATTGAACTGAGAGAACCTAAATTAGGTCTCAAAATGAAACAAGAGCCATGATTTGGTCTCTTCAATGAAATAAGTGCCGTGATTCGGTCACCAAATGAAACGAGAGCCGTGACTCGGTCTCCCACTGAGAAATTAAACTGAGAGAACCTAAATTAGGTCTCAAATAAAACAAGAGCCATGATTTGGTCTCTTCAATGAAATAAGTGCCGTGATTCGGTCACCAAATGAAACGAGAGCCGTGACTCGGTCTCCCACTGAGAAATTGAACTGAGAGAACCTAAATTAGGTCTCAAAATGAAACAAGAGCCATGATTTGGTCTCTTCAATGAAATAAGTGCCGTGATTCGGTCACCAAATGAAACGAGAGCCGTGACTCGGTCTCCCAAAGAACAAAATGAATCTCGAGATCCTACAATGGGTCTCAGAATGAATCAAGAGCCATGATTTGGTCTCTAAATGAAACAATTGTCGTGATCTCAAATGATTGAATTTCCTTTTCAAAGGCTTGTCATTTCCATTCATTCTCCTCATGCCATAATCATCATTTTTCATTAATTTCTTTCTAAGAAAAACATCATGAACTTCTAATGCATGTAAGATGTCACGTGCATGGATGCATGGATGCATGTATGCTTGATTCAAAGTTGAATTTAAAAGTAGAGTGATTCTCATTGGACTTCCCTGTTTTTGCCGTTTGCCCCAACACTCAGTCCTTTTGTTCAGTCAGTAGAGCTTCAGTCTATCTTTGGTCCTGATCGTGACTTTCTTTGGCATTCCCTTTGCCCCATTCACATCTTAAATTTTTCCTGACATAGACATCAATAAAGGTTCAAAATTCATATGTGCATCAAGTCAAATTTCAATTTCACATCTAAATAAATGAACTTGATAATGATCAAAAGTTACTTTACACTTAAGCACTCTTTATTTAAGAAAACATCAAATTGCAAACCATTCAAATATCTATTATTCATCTTTTGAAATTCAGATCTCTTGAAAGTTGGTGATTGCTTTTCAGAATATCCTTGTGGGTGAACAGGCTATTTTAAATTCCTAAATGGGTTTCAACAGCAATGGGTTCCAAAGAGGCTATTTATTGTCTCATGAAAGAGAGAATTTCAATATCTCTTCATCTAGGCTTACAATTAACCCTTTTTTTTTGAAAATCAGAATTTTTTATTAAAATCTGTCTTGAAAAACAAGATCAAGTTGATGCTTGCTTAATCTCTTAAGTTGACAATCTTGATATGAGTCAAAATTTGGACATGAAAGGCTTGAGATTTTGTGAGATTGGTATCAAAGAGAGGTGTGACCCAACTTTCCATATTTAGAGTTCAAAAAGATATCTCATCTTATGGGGTTTATCATTTTGGATGCCCCAAGTGGTATTGCTCATTTCTAAAACTCACTTTGCTGTCTTAGTCAAATCTCGGGTGATCTCATGAATTCTCATTTCTGCTCTAGACTGCCCTTTCGAGTTTTCACCCTAGAGCCACATCATTTCATTTCTTTTTCTTCTTTTTTTTTCTTCTCTTTTTTTCTTTTTTTTTTCTCAATGACTGCCTCATCATGCACATGAAGATTCAAAATTCATTTAAATAGTCTTTTTTTTAAAAAAAATGGTTCAGTGTAAAAGATCCATTCTTCTAAAGAAATGCTCTTCAATTAAAGTATCCACACTTGATCAAAATGGACTTTTCAAGGCACGTAATGTAGGCCATGGTTGAGGGTTCAGAAAGAAAGGATAAACAGGCCCAAAAAGTATTTCAAGGTAACTGAATCAAGGATCACTTTTCGGCCATATGAAGAATTCATTTTTTTATGCTTGATTTCTCATTTGCCTCTATCCCATTAGTCTTTTTATTTCAATTTGCCATTTTTTTTTTCTGTCTCTTTTCTTTTCTTCTTCTTCTTCTGTTTTTTTTTAACAAAATGGGTTCAAGGCTTTTCTCCGTATTTGACTTACCAAGCACTTCTTCATTAATTTGGAGCATCATTTCCTTCGCCTACATACAAGGCTTTTCTTGTTTTTGCTTAAACAAACTCTTTTTTTGCATTTGCCCCCAATGTGAGGGGTGATCCTTGATTGGGTTCATTAGAAAGAAAATTCATTTAGGCTCAAAGGGAACAGCAATGGATAATTTTCTCAAAGTGAAGGGGATATGAAAAATGGCCATTTGTCTTCTCAAGTACGGCTATCTTCATCGAAAAGCAATACCTTAGAAAAACGTAACAATAATTTTTTTTGAAAGCTTTTGAAAACTTTGTTCAAAATCCTAAAACATCACGTGCATGATGATGCAATCAAATTTCTTCTTTTTATTCTTTTTCTCTCTTTTTTTGTTTTGTCATGAGAATTTCACAGAAGATGACATTTCCACCCTAAGGCAATCAATCTGAGCAATTTGTCTCGATAGCAAAGAGGTATCGGGACCTTACAAAGTGACTTTGGTCTTTCTGATCATTTTGTCCCCAAGGGTGGGTGAATGAACACCATGGCAGCAAAGGTTACTTATTTTCAAGAAAATCAAGGTGAGCTCATTTTGAAACAGGAAGGTAATGTGTTCAAAAGTCATTCATTTCAGTCACTTTTGAGTTTCAAGGAAATTGGGAAGCATATGGGCATTATGGATTCAAAGAACATGGTTGATTTCAAGACACGGAAGCAATGAATTCAAAATTCTAGTGCAGTTTTGACACATATCAAAATGTCACTTTTTAGAGTTAAGCAAGCATCTTGTTAAACAATCATTTTTGTTTATTACCCAGATGAAGAATATTGACTCTCTCAAATGGTTTCCAAGGTTTATGCCTTATTTTTACTTCGAGTCTCAATTTATGAGATTTTATTCAAGTGACAATGAATGGCAAGAAAGATGGTTTGAAGGACTTGTTAAGAATTATTTCTAAAAGCAATCACCAACTTTTCATGAAATCCTTTTTTATTTTTCAAAAGAAAAAAAAAAGGTTTCACTTCTTCTCTTCTTTTTTTTTTTAAATGTGACAATGGAAAATGGATAACACAAATCATTTATTCCAAAAGGCATGTAATCCAAAAGATGTCAATATTTACAATGAAAATCCAAGTTAAAACACTATGACATGATTTTCGAAATCTAAAGTTTACCCTTTAAAATTCAAATATCTAAAACTTATTGCTTTCAAGTGACACTATGTACAAGGCTAAGAAAAAGTAACATTATGTACAAGAGTGAAATGGATTAGAAATTGCCCCTGCTTGGCATACTATTTACAGAGTTCCACGATCCATGAAGAGTTATCACGACATGATGACACCTATTGGCAAAGATGTCAATCTTTTCCTTTATTATCAAAAACTCTTGTATACTTGTATGCATGAAATGTCATGTATGAATGGTTGGATGAATGTATGGACATGTAAATTACTAATATGCGTAAGATATAAATGCTATGAAATGCATTTAATGAAATTTTTTTGAATGATGTGATGATGATACCCAGGATTATGGTATGATGATACTGATGACCCCAAATTAGGGCAGAATGTTGATGATGACCCAAGATTAGGGCAGAAATGATACTGATGACCCCAAATTAGGGCAAGATGATGATGATGACCCAAGATTAGGGCAAAAATGACAAATTTGATGACCCTAGATAGAGTGAATGATAAAATGACAAGATTATGATAATATGATAGCACTGATGAGATGACAACGATGATGAGTTAATGACAAAGTAATGACAATGTGATAATGGAATGATGATAATGACAATGTCATGATAGGATGATAATGCTGGAGAGTGTTCAATACATGCTCAGTCTCTTTCTTTCTTAAGGTTCAAGATAGCATCCAAGCTCAATCTGACTTAAGACCTGTGAAACATTTCTTGTAATTGCTTCTTAAACCCATTCTCTGATACATATGTGCTTTGAGTGCCGTTTTGCAAAAATGCATGACATTTAAATCATAAATGATAAGCAAACAGAGAAATTAAGCCCACAACACATGGAGATCAACCACCAACACTCTTAGGCAGAAGTGTGGAATAAAAGACGAAATCGAGGCTCAACACATGTCAAATTCTGTTATCGGCATCCTAAAAGCCTCCAAATTGTTCAGATTGGTCTCTGGTGCTAATTGCCAGACCCATGTTTTGCTTGGACTGCACACCGGTATCAAAAGTCAAATGACCTTCCTTGATCATCTCAAGTACCACTTCTTTCAATCTCGTGCAGTTTTCAGTACTATGCCCTTTGGCTCCTGAGTGATAGGCGCATGTTGCATTCTCATCAAACCATGTAGGATATGGAGGCTGTAAAAGGGTCGAGTACTGAACCGGTTCAATCATCTTGCTATTCAATAGCTCGGTGTATAACTCTGTGTAAGTCATGGGGATGGGAGTAAACTGTTTCCTTTTCTTTGGTGGTCTTGGATTCCGGTTTTTGGTGTTTGGTCTTAGAGCAGTGGAAATGGTGCTGGACACTGGGTATTGGCAAGCATTTTGAGGTTGTGTATAGTTGGGAGGAGGATACTGATAAGTGTTCTGAGGTGGTGTGAAATCGGCGGAATGGTATTGGGGTTGGCATTGTTGGCATTGGGGTTGTTGGTGTTGTTGGTATCCTCCACATCTGCTAGTGCTCGCTTCGCCTTTTTTCTCTTTGGAACTCTCCTTGGCTGCACTGGACTCCCCATCATCTAACTTACCGGTCCTGAGCGAATTCTCCACCATTTCTCCAATTAAGACCGTGTCATTGAAACTCATGATGCCGCCAGCTAGCATACGGAAATAATATGGAGCTTTTAAGGTGTTAATGAATAGCCATGACATCTCTTTCTCAGTTAAAGGAGGCTGAATCTGAGTTGCCATGTCCCTCCATCTTTGGGCATATTCAGTGAATGACTCAGAAGACTTTTTCTCCATATTCTGTAAAGTCAGTCTATCGGGCACTAAATCTGTCATGTGCTTGTACTGATCGATGAAAGCCCGAGCCAAATCATTCCAAGAATGAATACCCCTCCTATCCAACTTGTTATACCACCGTATTGCTGACCCGGTGAGGCTGTGTTGGAAACAATGAATCAATAGTTCATCATTTCGGGAATAAACGGCCATCTTTCGGCAGTACATGGCAACGTGGTCTTTAGGGCATGTAGTCCCTTTGTACTTTTCAAATTCAGGCACTTTGAACTTCTTTGGGATCGCCAATCCATCAACTAAACTCAACTCATATGCATCAGTAGTGCCATAAGTATGAGTGTCCTCCATGGCGTTAAGCCGCTCTTCTATCTGATTCAATATTTTCTGGCTTTCAGCTCCGCCAATCTCTCTTTCAAACTGTTCATCAGGCACAATTACAGGATTGGTTGGGGCAAATCTAGGAACAGGAGGTGCCACGGTGTATATGGGAGGAGGAATTTGTTGAGTTGTAGATGGAGATCCCCTACTAGTAGTAGGCAACAGAGATGCGAAAGAGTATGTTCCAAGTGGTGGTGGGGGTGGTTTTTGATTTTGGGTATCTGATGCAGATGGTGGAATAGGCATGTTGAGGATTGGAGGATTTTGTGCAGCTGAGGGGACTGTACTTGATCCAGAATTTATTGGGTAAACTGGAGATTGAAGATTAGAAGCACTGGCATTCTTTTCCTTGACTATTTGGCTTAACTCCCTGATTTTATCCATGGCATCCCTTAACTGCTTTAACTCCCCGGTGGCATCCCTTAACTGCTTGGCTAAGTCTTCATTCATGCGTCGGAGATTTTCTATTTCTGAGTTCTGTTTAGCCATTTTTCTAGACTGCAATCTGGTGTGGAATCTCTGAATGAGGGATTGGTCGTCTCTCTGCTCTGTTCTCTTCTTTTTTCTCTGTTTGAAGGAAGGCTGAAGCTCTCTCCTTTTCTTCGTTGTGCTCTCTCCTTTCTTTTTTTTTATTTTTTGAGGAAAAATGCTCCAACCTTTACCTTTGTGCTCTCCCTCTGTTTCTTGAAGAGAAAATGCTGAAGCCTTCTCGCTGTGCTCTCCCTTTTCTTTTTTTCTGTTTTCTTTTGAAAGAATGGCTGAAGCCTCTTATTCAAACCAGTCCCTTTTTTTTCTTCTTTTTACCCGTTGGCTTTCTTCTTTTTTTTTTTAATGATAGCTGTTAATTAATTTTAATTTTTTTAACCAGGCTCTCCTTTTCTTGTCTTCCCTTGCTTTTTGTCTTTGTAAAAGTATCCGAGGGGCGCAGCATCCAATAAGTGTAGCTGGCGTGGTCACGGGTGCTCTCTTAGGGTCAGTGGCCAAAGACACGATGTAGACAAGCACGAAAGTGCTAACCATCTCAGCACTCAAAGCAGTTCCCTTGTTGTAGCCATCTGAAAGAGTGTTGGCTCCACCTCCATTCATATTGTAGAATGATTTTTGGAAAGCCTTGACCAGTCCTACCCCACAACTCGCAGATCCCAAACCAGCTGGCCCTTCTCGGTTAATGAGAATTCAACGGTGTGCTTGCTGGCTGGCTTGATTGTTACCTCGGTGACAGCATCAGCAACAGTAAATTCCTGTTCATGAATTCTCCATACACGTTGTAGCAAACAGGATGGCCTCCCAATCAATTTAGGCCTCAGGGCCCAGGACATTTAGCCCGTCAAGGACAGGCCTTAGTTCCACCTGAAAATTTACCGACTGGTTCCTTTGTGAGAGGCCCAAGTAACTATGGTGCTCAAGGGCCTTATAGTCAGGGTCCTCCTCCTCTTTCTGGTGCTCCTAGGATATCTCAAGGTGAACCTCTTGCTGGCCCACCATTTGGTACCCCGCCTCCTGCTGCTTTTGAATCACATGGTGCACCATCACATGCACCTGAGGGTCATTTGCTTCAGCAGCATTCTGCAAACATGGTGAACTATCATGCTGATAATAGACAGCTAGATCCTAGGTTCTCTGGCCCTCGTTCCACATCAACATTCAGCTTGCATGGTGAACGGTTAAAGCCTGGGCAAGATGAGCATTTAAATCCATTCGCTTTGGATCGTGCTCATCGTGGTGGTGACAATCTTTCAACTCTGGCAACTCAAGCAAACTCAAAGTTTTCTTCCAATTAAAATCAGGGTCCTCTATCACTTCCACAGGTACTACCTTTCCATCTTCTGCCATGACTGGTTTCCTTTACCAACCACTTTTCACCACATGATGCTCAACAGAATAGGAAGATAGAGAGGAAAATATTATCAACAAATCAAATAAACGGTTAGTCCAATTCAAAGGAATAAATATATAAACAAAATAAAGAATAGAAAATAGACATGGAATACATACAAGAAATAAAGGGCAGGGAAACAGGCAAGAAGTATATACAAGATACAGGTAATTAAAAGCAACGATTGGCATACAAGATGTACACAATATATACATGAACAAAGAATAGAGAATAATCATGCCAGACATAAACATAGGAAAATTGAAAATCAAACAAAGGATATACAAATATGTACAAGGAAAGCAAGATCATGCTGATATAATATAAATATAATATAAAGCAATGAATCAAATAATATGAGGTCGAGAATGTAAATTTGAAAAGTTTTATTGATGTAATTTAAGATGCAAAGTAAAATTTTGAAAAGTTTTATTGATGCAATTTGGGGTGCAAAATGCAATTTGGAAAAAGTTTAATGGTACAAATGTAAGGTGCAAAATGTAATTTGGAAAAAACTTAGTGATGCATGAAGATGTAAAGAATACAGATGACAGAGAGATATTTAAATTAGTAACAAAACCATGAGTAATGATTAAGGATAGATAATAAATAGACTTTGCACGAATGCCCCATTCTAATTAATTTAAAAAAAAAAGGTTAAGCAAATATGCCCTGGGGCAGGTAGTCATCCTAATATGGCTAAAAATGCTCGACCACTCTACAGCCCTCATTACAAAAGCACGAGTAGTAAAAGGGATAGGAGTCGTTCCTTCATGTGTCCTATTTCAAGGTTGCGCTCATTAAGGGTTTGGCCCTACTTAAATTTGGCTACTTGCAGGTGACCTATATGATGGTTATGGTCATGCCATCTGAAGGTGCCCAGACTGTCCTTATTTGGCCATCTATCATAGGCTAATAAGGCTCCCAATCTTAGCCCATTATAGGCTTATTGGAAAGGATTCAATCTGAG
This sequence comes from Microcos paniculata, assembly GCA_030664755.1. Classification (NCBI taxonomy): domain Eukaryota; kingdom Viridiplantae; phylum Streptophyta; class Magnoliopsida; order Malvales; family Malvaceae; genus Microcos; species Microcos paniculata. The sequence continues at coordinate 5,172,291 of CP131462.1, read as the reverse complement.
TGGGGGTTTTTCGCTTAGAAACTCACTATGAGGAGTTGCCCCACGCGAGTAAGCTACTTTGCCCCATCCTAAATAGGTGATATCCAATTCTGGACTTATGCGTGTAATGCAAATGTGAGTGTGTGTGAAGGAACATACAAACCTTTCCAATTTACCAATATACCCAAAATGCCACATTAATCAACAAGCAATAAACTTCTATTCACAACAAAAGGCAAAGAGATTAGCAACAACAAGAAAACATGTACATTCATGAGCAAATAAAGCATCAAATTCCTAACATGCAAACTAGGATTCACTTTATTATCTTATATTTATATAAATGAGATGCAAAATCATGCAATCGAAATGTCGAAATAAGAAAAATAAATAATAAAAAAAATTAAGGCCTAAATAATTATTAAATTAATTCCCGGCTTGACTCTCAAGTATTCCCCAGTGGAGTCGCCAAACTGTCGCAACGTTACTCGAGACGACGACGGATTTGGGACTTAAAAGAATTTTACGGAGTCGCCACTAACCATTTTTGTTTAGGTGCGGTTAGTCACCTATTAAAATCTACCTAACTTAGCATTGGCCGTTAGATGGCGTACTTAAGCTGGGTAGGTCCTGGTCTGCGGGACGGAGAACTGGAGTCGGGAGTACGGTTACGTGCGGGGAAGGATGAGCACCCCCACAACGCCCGTCAAGATGACGGTACCGATTAATTTAATAATATTTAGGCCTTAAAATGTCTTTATAATTTTCCTTTTTTGTTTGATTTTTTGTTCTTTTGTATTAAGAGTTTTTTTTATTTTTATTATTCAGGCGAACAAAAACAAATTTCAAGATATTTTCTTTTTTATTTTTTTTTGTCATTAGTGAAAAGTTAAAAGAAAGTTATGTTTCAAAACATTTCTTTTTATTTGGAAGATTTTAAAAAAAAAGGGCAATTTCCAAAACAATTTTTTCTTTTCTTTTTTTTTTAACATTTTGGAAAGAAATGAATTTCGAAACACCTTTTTGATTTCTTTTTTTGTAAATATATGTTCTTGAACAAAGACAAAATTTATTGGTTTTGTTGCTATCATTTTCAAATTAATATTTTAAAAAGAATGTCAGGTAATTTCTTTTGATTTTTTATCTCTTTTTTTTTTAAATTCCAAAGTTCATTTTATTCAGACAAGAAAAGCCTTTTACTTCTTTTAGGAAGTTACATTTTTATTAAAGCCAACAAGTAATGCTTTATTTTCAAAAATACATTTCACCACCCTTTCCTTTTTTTTAATATTTTCCTTTTCATTTTTGCCCTTTTTTAGGATTTTTCGAAATCATTATCTTTATTAGATATTTAAATGTTTGAAGTGCAAAGTGTTACCTTATCAATCTAATAAAAAAAAAAAGCGGTGAGGATTTATCGAGACCTATTATGAATTTCGCCCAATTCTGGGTCTGATTCAAAGTGGGTCTCTTACTTAAAGATCCGGACTAGGTGCGAATTTTCACCCTCCCAAACCGGATCCCATGATTAAATCCTCATAATTTAAACCACTTGTAAGGATTTTGCTAGACATAGATGATCACTCTTTTATTTTTATTATTTAACGTAAAGGTTTTATTGTCCTTATTGGCTTAAGAATTTATCATTATTGGTTTATTTATTATTTTTATTTTTATTTTTTTTAAAAAAAGAAAACTAACACCTATAATTTATTTAGATGCCTAAATGCATGGCATATGAAATGTTATCTCATCAATTTTAAAAATAAGGATAGTAAGGATTTTATCAAGACCCACCGTGAACCTCGCCCAATTCTGGGTCCGATTCAAAATGGATCTCTTACCTAGGAACCCAGGTCGGATGTGAATTTTCACCTTTCCGAACCGGACGCCATGATCGGACCCTCACTATCCCCACATATCATTACTCGCATGGATGACAATAATATGACAATAAAGTATGAGCATGTATATAACTAAATTAATATGGCATGGATTAAATATGCGTAAAGCTAAACTAAAATGATATAGGTTGAGTATGAATGAGACTGGATTAAAATGTCATGAATTAAATATGGATGGATCTAAATTAATATGAGAACAATATATTTAAATAAATTAGATATGCATGAACTAAATTAAATATTTATTAAATTGAAATGGGTCCAAATTAAGCATGTAAAAAAAAAAGAAAAGAGAAAAAAAAAATTAAATTAAATTAATTTCAGAAAATACCAGAAAAATGGAAGGCGGATCACTGCGATCGGGTCGGGTCAGAGGCGCGGACACTGTAGCGGGTACTGTAGCGTAGTATAAAAACCAAAATTTTACTTCATTTTTAAAATTTTGCCATTTTTTCTCTTCTCTTTCTCTCTCTACCCGAATTCTTTCCCCCTCTCTCTCTACAAACACAATTAAACCCAGAAAATCACCCCAAACGGATCAAAACCCTTCTTTTTACATGAACTTCTGAAGAACACCAAGAACACCAAGAACAATATTTCTCCACAAACACAATTAAACCCAGAAAATCACCCCAAACGGATCAAAACCCTTCTTTTTACATGAACTTCTGAAGAACACCAAGAACACCAAGAACAATATTTCTCCACAAACACAATTAAACCCAGAAAATCAACCCCAAACGGATCAAAACCAACTATTTCACATGAACTTTTGATGAACACCAAGAACACTGAAGAACACCAAGAACATTTTTCCAGATTTTGTTTTCTAAACCATGAAATTAAACACAATCTTCCTAAACAAACTTCTCTCAGATCACCAAACACAATATCATACACCGATTTACCAAACTCCAAACTAAAAGCCTTAGATCTAGCTTTCAAATTCCAAAAAAAAAATTTTTCTTTAGCCAGAAATCTCCTCCTTCCCCCCGAAAATCACTCTTCCCCTTTTTATACTCGTTTTCATCTGAGGATTTTCTTGTTTTTTCTTGTTCTTTTTTCTTGTATGGCATCTTTTAGTGGGAGAGGAGGTGGATGAAATGATGAATGTATGTGCTGGTTTTGGGATTGTTGAAAGGGCATCTTCTGATGAGAGAGGGGGTGGACAAAATGATGAGTGGGCATGTGGATGAAATGATGAGCTGGTTTTTGGTTTTGCTGAAAGGGAATCCCGAAGCTGTGCAATTTCCATTTTTTTTATTTTTTTTTTATTTTTTATTTTTTATTTATTATTTATTTATTTTTAATTTTTAATTTTTATTTATTTATTATTATTATTATTTATTATTTTTATTTTTATATTTTGGAAGAAAAGAAATGAAATGAAATAAAACAAAAAATAAAAATAAAAAGGGTGTCTACAGTTGCCCCTCTTGGAGCGTTTTCTAAGAACCTTGAAGTTTGCTTCAAGATAATTAGGAAATGGTCCAAGACGTAGACACCATGTGTTTTTAGAACTTTTCAAAAGCCAAAACTTTGGTCTCCAAACAAATCAAATGCCATAAATTGGCCTTTAAATGAAACGAAAGCCGTGACTTGGTCTTAAAATGAAATAAATGCCGTGATTCGGTCACTAACTGTAACGAAATTCGTGATTCAGTCTCCCAATGAAATAAATAAACTATGAGAACCTAAACTAGGTCTCGAAACAAAACAAGAGCCATGACTTGGCCTCTTCAATGAAATAAATGCCGTGATTCGGTCACCAAATGAAACGAGAGCCGTGACTCGGTCTCCCACTGAGAAATTAAACTGAGAGAACCTAAATTAGGTCTCAAAATAAAACAAGAGCCATGATTTGGTCTCTTCAATGAAATAAGTGCCGTGATTCGGTCACCAAATGAAACGAGAGCCATGATTCGGTCTCCCAATGAGAGATTAAACTGAGAGAACCTAAATTAGGTATCAAAATAAAACAAGAGCCATGATTTGGTCTCTTCAATGAAATAAGTGCCGTGATTCGGTCACCAAATGAAACGAGAGCCATGATCCGGTCTCCCAATGAGAAATTAAACTGAGAGAACCTAAATTAGGTCTCAAAATGAAACAAGAGCCATGATTTGGTCTCTTCAATGAAATAAGTGCCGTGATTCGGTCACCAAATGAAACGAGAGCCATGATTCGGTCTCCCAATGAGAAATTAAACCGAGAGAACCTAAATTAGGTCTCAAAATGAATCAAGAGCCATGATTTGGTCTCTAAAATGAAATAAGTGCCGTGATTCGGTCACCAAATGAAACGAGAGCCATGATTCGGTCTCCCAATGAGAAATTAAACCGAGAGAACCTAAATTAGGTCTCAAAATGAATCAAGAGCCATGATTTGGTCTCTAAAATGAAATAAGTGCCGTGATTCGGTCACTAACTGCAACGAGATCTGTGATTCAGTCTCCCAATGAAATAAATGATTCATACCTTGGTTCCCAATAAAATGAATTTCAAAACCTTAAATGGGTCTCAAAAACAAATTGAATGTCATACCTTGGTTGCTTAAAGAAAAATAAAAGTCGTAACCTGGTTTCTTTCGATGAACAATCATATTTGCTGGATTCTTAGAAAAAGATACTTCCATCTTGATCTGGAGTTGATGCATCGAATACCTGATATGTTATCTGAAAATCTGATGCTCTAAAATGATGCAATGATAATGTCATGATGTATGCAATGCTTGATTTGTAATGTCAAATTTAGTATCTTTTTGTACAAAGCCTCATTCTTGTTTGTAACAACATGGAAACCTCTTACTCAATCCCAATCTTCTTGCTCATTCATTCTGATTAACAATTCCAAACTGTATCAGTGCTTTTCCTGACTCAGATTGCTTGTTTCTGTTATCTCTGTACATTCTTGATGATTTGCCACAAACAGCTTCCACTTTCCTTCTGAGTGACTGGCTAGTTGAAACCCTGTCTCTTAAACCTAATCTATGCCTTTGAAAATTAAATGAGTATTTTCATACCTGTATGGTTTCTCGCATGTTTATTCACATTTTGAAATTCATGACAAAATTTAATACGAGCAACAAACCAATTAACAATCGCATTATTAAGGAAAAAAAAAGAAAAATAAAGATCAAAGAAATAAATCAACTTGATTCAATTTTTGCATTTCATAATAAGATTCATACAAACGAAAGGAATTCAAACTTCAATTCTCATTCAAAAATAGGTTTATACAAACAAGAGAGAAAATTCATTGATTCAATACAAGAGAAAGAATAAGGGGTACCTCCCAACAATGAATACTCAAAAACATGTGCGAACAAAACCTGAGTTCTTCCTTTGATCAATTGACGATACCAACGAACTTGACAACTGGGTCTATTGAGTAGTCTGATCTACCCCCAATTAGACCCACTGCATTTGATCTTGCTTCATTCAATAGCTGTGCTTATGCCTTTTTCCTTCTGCTTAAGCCGCCTTTTCAGGTTTTCAACTTAAGTAACCCCTCAATTGATCAAGCTGCCCTTTCGGGTTTTCAACTTGGATCTCTCCTTTTTCTTTTTCATCATTTTTTATTTTTTTATTTTTCATTTTCATTTTCATTTTCATTTTCATTTTTCATCATTTTTACTTCAGGCATAGTATTTCTTTACAGCATCAGCATTGATAGGACTGGAGAATTCTTTCCCATCCATCTCTTGTAATATTAAAGCTCCACCAGAAAAAACCTTCTTGACAACATACGGGCCTTCCCAATTCGGTGCCCACTTGCCCCGAGAATCACGTTGGTTCGGGAGTACTTTCTTTAACACCAACTCCCCTTCTTTGAATTGCCTCGGCTTCACTTTCTTATCATAAGCTCTCATCATTCTTTTCTGGTATAGCTGACCATGACAAAGTGCGGCAAGGCGCTTTTCATCAATCAAATTCAACTGATCATGTCGTTCTTGGATCCAATCAGCTTCATCCAAGTTCACTTCTCTAAGCACTCTGAGAGATGGAATTTCTACCTCGATAGGCACTACTGCTTCTGTCCCATATACCAATGAAAAAGGAGTTGCCCCGGTGGAAGTTCTGATTGCAGTACGGTAAGCAAAAAGAGCAAATGGCAGCTTCTCATGCCAATCTCTATAAGTTTCAGTCATCTTGGCCACGATCTTCTTGATATTCTTGTTTGCTGCTTCCACTGCCCCATTCATCTTAGGCCGATATGGTGTGGAGTTGCTATGAATGATCTTGAAACGAGAACATAGTGATTCTATCATTTTACTATTCAAATTCTGAGCATTATCGGAAATGATTCTCTCCGGAAGGCCATACCTGCAGATGATCTCTTTCTTCAAAAACTTAGCAACTACAGATTGTGTAACACTGGCATATGAGGCTGCTTCAACCCATTTGGTGAAATAATCAATCATAACAAAAATGTATTGATGACCATTTGAAGCTTTTGGAGTAATTGGTCCGATAACATCCATTCCCCACATGGAGAAAGGCCAAGTAGACGCCATAACATGTAGCGGATTTGGTGGAACATGAATTTGATCCGCATATATCTGACATTTATGACATTTTCTTGTGTAATTGATGCAATCTGATTCCATGGTTAACCAGTAATGGCCAGATCTCATAATCTGCCTGGCTAATTTGTGTCCACTAGCATGAGTTCCACAGACTCCTTCATGCACTTCGCTCATAATCATTTGAGCTTCTTTAGCTGCCACACACCTTAACAAGACCTGATCACGGGTTTTCTTGTACAAAATCTCTCCATCCAAATAAAAGTTCATCGACAATCTCCGGATAATCTTCTTGTCATTCTCTGATGCATGATCAGGATATTTTTGGTACTTTAGGAACTGTACAACATCATAGTACCAAGGTTTGCCATCTTCTTCTTCCTCAACATTCATGCAATGTGCCGGTTCACCTCTCAGCTCGATCTTGATCGACGGAATCTCTGTATCTGAATCAACTTTGAACATGGAGGCCAATGTGGCCAAGGCATCGGCAACTTGGTTCTCCTCTCGGGGTAAGTGATGGAAATAGATCTCCTTGAAGTTTTTCGTGAGACCTTTGATATAATCATGGTAAAGGACTAACTTCGAATCTCTTGTCTCCCATTCACCCTTCAACTGATAGATCACAAGTGCAGAATCACCATACACTTTCAAAATCTCAACTCTCCTTTCTATAGCCATTTGAATACCAAGAACACATGCTTCATATTCGGCTACATTATTGGTGCATCTGAAATCTAATCTCGCAGTTGCTGGGAAATGATTTCCATCCGGGGATGTCAGAACTGCCCCAATGCCATGGCCGATTGCATTTGATGCCCCATCAAAATACATTGTCCATGTTTGACTGTCATCTGATTCTTTACCTACATGGAATACTGCCATTAAGTCTTCATCAGGAAAATCAAACTCCATAGGCTCATAATCATCGTTGGCCCTTTCTGCCAAAAATTCTGCTACGGCGCTTCCTTTGATGGCTTTCTGAGAGACATATTGGATATCATATTCAGACAATAACACTTGCCATCGAGCAATTTTCCCTGACAAACCCGGTTTCTCGAATATGTATCTAATGGGATCCAACTTTGCCACTAATAAGGTCGTGTGGTACAACATGTATTGCCTTAATCGGTGAGTGGCCCAAGCCAATGCACAACACATCTTCTCTAATGGGGAATACTTGGTTTCATATTCGGTGAACTTCTTGCTCAAATAGTATACCGCATGCTCCTTCTTCCCATTTTCATCTTGTTGTCCTAATACACATCCCATGGAATTTTCAAGCACGGTAAGGTACAAAATCAATGGTCTCCCAGGTACTGGAGGTACCAATACCGGTGGATTAGTGAGATATTCTTTAATTTTCTCAAAAGCAGCCTGACATTCTTCATCCCACTTACCAGGATCTCTCTTCTTAAGTAATTTGAAAATCGGATCACATTTAGCAGTCAACTGTGATATGAATCGAGCAATGTAATTTAATCTCCCAAGGAAACCTCTGACTTCTTTTGTGGTCTTAGGTGGAGGTAAGTTCTGAATAGCTTTGATCTTGTCTGGATCTACCTCAATCCCCTTTTCACTAACCACAAATCCTAATAACTTTCCAGACGTAGCTCCAAATGTACACTTAGCCGGATTCAACCTGAGCTTATACTTCCGCAGCCTCTCGAACAACTTTTGTAAGTTAACAATATGTTCTTCCGCTGTTCGAGCTTTAGCAATCATATCATCCACATATACCTCAATCTCTTTGTGCATCATATCATGGAACAAGGTCACCATGGCTCTCTGATAAGTAGCACCGGCATTCTTTAAACCAAAAGACATCACTTTGTAGTTGAAAGTTCCCCACACGGTGATGAAAGTTGTTTTCTCCTTGTCTTCAGGTGCCATTTTAATCTGATTATATCCCGAGAAACCATCCATGAATGAGAACATGGAGTAACGGGCAGTGTTATCTACTAGAGTATCAATGTGTGGCAAAGGGAAGTTATCTTTAGGGCTAGCTTGGTTGAGGTCTCGGTAATCTACACACATCCGAACTTTTCCATCCTTCTTGGGCACTGGGACTATGTTAGCAACCCATTCTGGATACTTTGCTACTTCAAGAAAGCCGGCATCTAGTTGCTTCATCACTTCTTCCCTTATCTTTAATAACATTTCAGGTTTCATCCGCCTTAATTTTTGCTGAACTGGCTTGCATTCCGGCCTGATAGGAAGCTTATGCACTACAATTTCCGGATCCAATCCGGGCATGTCTTGGTATGACCATGCAAAGACATCTGAGTACTCTTTCAACAAATCAACTAACTGCTGCCTTTCCTTTTTAGACAAAGTGGTGCCTATCTTTACTTCTTTCTTGTCCTCTTCTGTGCCCAAATTAATCAATTCTATAGTCTCCTTATGAGGCATTATCTGTCTCTCCTCTTGCTCAACTAATCTCAACAAATCGTGGGGCAGATCAGAATCATCAATATCATCATTATCAACCTCATCAGTATCAATCAACTCCCCAAAGTCGAACCCAGGCCCGTCGTTTGTGCTATCTTTGCATTCATTGATGGTGGACCTGCAAGAAAAAATTTGGAACGGATATATGCAAGGTAATGGAATAGAAACATGTTACAAGAAGAAAAAAAAAAAAAAAAAAAAAAAAAAAAAAAAAGGCTAAGTAAAAGATAGGAAAAAGGTAGGGAAACAATAGAAGAAAAATATGGCGAATATGTTGCAATGTAACTTTATTTGTCAAAAATTCATACACGCATCAATTTATCATTGAATTTTCAACTTATCTATAAACAAGAAAGAAAGCCATTAACAATTTCATGAAAATGCTCATCAACACTCTTAGGCATAAGTGTTGGTTTAACAGACAGAAGTTTCAGGTAATTACATTTCTTCTGCAGATGAAAATACAGTCGGTATTTCAACAACAGACCAACTGTCTAAATCTGTACCCACTTCAGTCGCATAGATCAAACTATCTAACTGATCCGATGTCTCATCATCAATTGCATGGATGGCCAAATTATGCATTCTTCTTCGAACAGACTGGATTGGAATCGGTGCTTGCTCATGCTGACCAAGATTAACCCAACCAGCCGATACAAAGGTTTGACTGATCTGTGGAAATTTCATCTCTTTCCCTTCTTCCATACATGCCCCTTCTTTCCTGGCTAATCTCTGAGCTTTTCTCTTCTCCCTCATCTGTTGCTTGTCTTTCCATGTCGGCTTGAAACCCAGACCAAAAGTATTGTCTTGGTGGGGCCAATCTACCAATTTGGGATCCCCTTGTAGGTCCTTACCTAAACCTTTGCCGTCAGACCATCCTTGCTCTTGCATCTGCCTTTTCTGCATTATTAAACCCTCTGAGCTTTGGCTTACTCCTCTTCCTGACATAACTTCTGCTATCTCAAAAGATCGAAATGAACATTCCAAGGCCTCCTCAGCAGATTCAATGTATGGAGAGTCTGAAGATTGAGTCACCATTATATCCTCTTCGCCCCTTACTGTCACTATTGTTCTTTCCACTCGAAATTTGACTTTTTGGTGCAGAGTTGAAGGGATTGCCCCAGCCAAATGGATCCATGGTCGACCAAGGAGGCAAGTATAAGAAGGGTTGATGTCCATAACTTGAAACACTAGCTCAAATGTAACCGGCCCCACCTGAAAAGGAATCTCGATATTACCCAAGACCTCTCTTCGAGAACCATCAAATGCCCGGACTATCAAATTGCTGGACTGCATATAAGACATATCAACTGGTAGCTTTTGTAGGGACCGAAGAGGCATAACATTTAGTGCAGAGCCATTATCTATTAGAACTTTAGCCATGGTATAGCCTTTGCATCTAGCAGTGATGTGGAGGGCCTTGGGTATCCCCCTCATTCCTGTAGGTATTTCTTCGTCCGTAAAGGTAATGTAATCTGTCGCACCAATACTGCCAACAATATAGTCCATATCAGTAACAGAAATATTACGAGACACATATGACTGACTCAGGGCTTTCAGTAACAATTCTCTGTGAGCTTCTGAGTTCAACAGCAATGCAAGCAAAGAAATACGAGCTGGTGTTTTGTTCAATTGATCAACCACACTATATTCGCTTTGCTTAATGATTTTAAGAAATTCCTCAGGTTCATTAATAGAAGTACCCTGGGCATTCTCCTCTCCTGATATCATCTCCTGTGCAGCCATCGGTTCTTCACCTACCTTCACTTTTCTTTTAGAAGATTCAGCATTCTCAGAATAATAAATTCTACCACTGCGGGTAATTCCATCGACATCAGACAATGATGGGACTACTGAACCACAGGTTTTCTCAATAGTGGAAAAACTACACTCATAGTTCCATGGAACTTGATTATCGCTTTGGTAAGGGAATGACTGTGGAGGAACTACTACAATAGGTGCAGCATGTTTGGATTGTGGAGGTTTATCATAATATACCACAAATGGTTCAAGCTTGGTTGGTGCCTCCACAGGTGTAGGAACCAATGGTTTTTGTGTTGGAGGTGAGTCATAGTACACCACAAAAGGTTCCGGCTTTGGTGGTACGTCATAGTATACTACGAACGGTTTGACCATTTCCTTGCCGTTTTCCACCACATTCACCATTGTATTATCTGTTTCCATATAGAATTCGATCAACGACTGATCCATTAACTTCTGGACTTGCCGATGAAAAGTAGTACACTTCTGAATGTCATGATATGAGTCCCCACAATTCCAACAACCCATATTTATCTTTTCAGAGCAGACCATCTGAGCTTTCATCAATGCTTTGAATATTGTAGCCATTGGGGTTTTCACTTCTTGGATAGATCTTTTCACGTATTCACCATTGCCAACTACATTTACTGCGGCTCCATCATGTTTTGGCAAGGGATTCTGTCCCACATTAGGTTGTGCATTTTGAGAAAAACTCAACCTTCCTTCCCTTACCAAATCCTGAACTTTAAGCTTCAATACATAACAGTCTTCGGTTGAATGGCCGGCTGCCCCATGGTGGTAGTCACAATGTTCATTAGGCTTGAACCAGTCCGGATATGGCGGTGTATAGGTCTTGGTCACACGAGGTCTCTCAACCAATTTCTGCTGTAGAAGTTGTGGAAGTAAGGCAGTGTAAGTATATGGAATGGGATCAATCCTGGTGTAGGTTCGAGTTGGCCTTTGGTTATTTTCAGTATGGGTGGTTGTGATATTTGGTCTAGGTGTAAAAGCTTGGGTCATTGGGTAGAAGGTGGACCCGGAAGCAACATAGTTAGCAGCTGGGGGTTGGTATGAGGTAGGGCGCCTATCATATGAGGGTCTTTGGTGAGGGTAGCGATAATTTGGTTGAGAGGCATATCGGTGTGAATAGTTGTCGATGGCAGTGACTTCCCCATCCTTTTTCTTGCCATATTGTCCTTTTTTGGCACTAGATTCACCGACATCCAACCTTCCTGACTTAATAGCCTTCTCTAGTAACTCCCCAGACAGTATAAGATCCGAGAAATCCTTAGGAGCACTGGCAATCAGTCGGTCATAGTACGGGGCTTTTAATGTCTCCAAAAACATATAATTGGCCTCCTTGTCAGTAAGGGCAGGAGTAACTTGCGCGGCCATATCCCTCCATCTCTGTGCATACTCTTTGAAGCTTTCAGTGGATTTCATCGCCATGGTTTGCAAAGTCAGGCGGTCAGGAGCCAAATCGGTCATATGTTTGTACTGGGTAATGAACGCTTTTGCTAAATCAGTCCAGGTTCGAATTCTAGAACTGTCCAACTGATTGTACCACCTCGAAGCTGCCCCAGTCAAACTATCTTGGAAAAAATGGATCATAAGCTTGTCATCATAAGTGTATGCTGCCATTTTTCGGACATAGCTTAACAAATGATCTTGGGGGCACTTCGTGCCATTGAATTTTTCAAACTCTGGTACTTTAAACTTATGCGGAATAACCAACCCGGGTACCAAAGTTGCTTCAGAGGCATTCATCGCCCTATGGTAGCTAAATCCTTCAATTAGCTTCAACCGTTCATCCAACAAACTGAACATTTTGCTACTTTGCATTGAAACATCCTTTTTCTCATCATCTAAAACCACTGGATTAGTGGCATCATGCCCTTGATTGAATAGAGGGATGGCATTTGGGATTGGTGGTGGTACAAAAGTGGGTGCAGGCACAAAAGCAGGTGAAGGCCCAAAGGCTGGTGCAGGCATAGACATTGTAGGATAAGTATTCTCTCCAATGGAGTGTTGTGTAGGATGTGATGGAGCTACCATTGGGGGTATGACCATATTAACAGTATTGCCTCCTACACCCTGAGCTGCGTTTCCCATAAATTCAAAGCCTGGGGCATGAATCGGTGTTTCTTTACCAATATTTCTTCCTTCAGATGTTTCTTCCGCAGACTTCTCCTTGACCAAAGCTCTCATCATTTCCATTAACTCGTCCAACCTTTGGTTTGTCTCTTCGTTTGCCTTTTTCAGTTTCTCAATTTCTGACATTTGTTCATTCTCCATGATTCTAGCTTGCAATCTGGTAAAGTATCTTCTGGGTTGTCGATCTATCTTGAAACCTTTGTTATTACAAACATGAATTAGACTTTGTTATTTATTGAAAAAGCTTAATGAAATCCATCTTTTGTTTGTTTAGTAAAACATGATGCATGCGTGACATGATGAATGCAAAATCTAAAATTTGCCGTACATCAATTAGAAGCAAGTGAATTTATTTATAACTTCCTAATAAGAGTTCAGTACAAAATCATAACTCTCATAATAAGAGTTCATAACATAAACGCCTTCCAAACTACATTGCCTTTTAAGTAAACCTTCCTAACACATATTCATTGAAATCCAGGACACGATTAGCTTTGTCGATGACATCTCGCAGAAGATCAATCAATTCTTGGCCATTCGGGTCTAGTGGTGTTGTGGTTGTCTCCAAAAGCATCGCTTTGGCTTTTATCCTTTCCGCCTCTACCTTCCCACTATTAACATGATGTATCATGAACCCCAATTCTAGACATTTACGCCCATATTCTCCATCCCTTCGTTCTGCAAATTGTTTCAAAGCAAGGTGTTCCTCATTAAGCTGATCTTGATATTGGATTAACCCATCCACTTGTTGTTGTAGCTGAAGGACTTGTTGCTGTAGCTGAAGGTATTGTTGATATAATGGAGTTTGCTGTAGAGATTGCACCTTGTGATTCAGCCTTACTACTTCGTTTTGTAGTCCTTGCCTCTTGGTTTGCTCTTCCACAAAAAGTGCTTTAAAATTGGCACTTTGCTCCAGTTCTTGACTCAACCTTGTTGCTTCAACTTCCAGACTCTGCCTCATTACTTGTTCTGCCTTCACAGTAGACCTCAAACTGTTGTTTTCCTTTTCTAGCTCTGTCATTCTTCGTAAGTCTACACCTTTGAACGAAGTGGAGGTCATCTTCCTTTTCAATTCTTGTTCCAGATTACTACACTGAGCCCGCTGAGCTTCTAAGTTCTTTCTAAGCCTTTGGATTTCAGATGCTTGGCTTTCTAGTTGAACATAGTAGGATGCCGCTTCATTGCTTTCCTGGGTACACTTTCCCTTCCATTCTTGGATCTTTTTTTCTTTGTGCTCCACATTGTGTTTCTCCAAAGAGACATGCAATCCCAAAGTCTGGATTTCTCCTTCCATTGTCAATTTCTGCTTTTTCCATTCTTTCTTTTCATGTTCATGTCTTTTGGTCAATTCCGCTACCTTGGTACCATCTTTGAGAATCCGATTTTCGATGGCTAATTCAGTCATAATATTTCTTCCATCATTTCCCACAGGGTGAGTGGGATCTAGCACTTCAGGTTGTTTATCATCCTTCACCCTCTGCTCATGCCATATCTCATATTCCAATGTTGCAGCTTCGGAGGGCTCACCCCATCCTACCACGTTCTTCTTTTTCCAGATTGCAACATAATCCAACCCTTTTTTGATGTCATCGGCTTCTTGGTAGTCAAGTTCAATGCTGTTCAAGCCGTTGGTTACTGGAATGAACTGTTCCGATCCATATTGCCTCATTGCCAAAAGTGGCAAATAACTGATGACTCCCCAAAGCCCCATAAGTGGCATCCACGGATCTCTTGCAGTTTGGAACCTTATCTTAGTTCTGGGCATCCAAATAGCTTTCCAAACCACTTTTTCACTAGTCAATTCCTTTAGCATGCTGATCCATTCCTCCTTTGTCTTTTCCTCCCATCGAACCTTGCTAGCTTGCTCGAAACGATCTCGATGCCAATATTTGCAATTGAAATACTTCAGATGGCTTATCCCCCAAACTTGCAACAATTGCAGACAAGTTTTGAGCCGAGACTCTTTACGATATCGGGAATAATTCAAAGCACGTAGAGTTTCTGCCACTATTGTTGTAGATGGATCTACCTTGTGCAATAACTGCTCTACTATACTCACTACTTCATAATCCACATACCCGATCGTCTTAGGGAATATAACCAGACCATATATCAACAAAGCAAACACATTGAGGCCTTGATCGTCATTGGGGTGTTGTTCCACAAAGTTGCACAAAGGCTCGGCTTCATAACCATCTGTCTTGCTACTTTTCACTAATTCGTCAGCTTCTTCCGGAGTCACACCCATAATACCACTGAGTTTCTTAGACAGAGATCTTTTATTAAACCTCCTCCAATAGATTTTTCCTCTATGGTCTTTGGGCACATCAATCAACTGTGCATACTCTTCCGGAGTGGGTAGCAAATCAACTTCATTGAAGACAAAACAGCGATAAGAAGGATTCCAAAAATGAACCATAGCTCGGATGAACTCCTTGTCAACTTTAATCTTCATTAGAGAGGCTATATTCCTATACTTCTCATGGAACCTTTGTTGACGCATGGCATCCCAACTTCCCCAAATTCTGAGCAACCGTGATACATCATTGTGTTCTAGGTTGAGTCGAAACCTCGCTGGCAATTTAGGCTTGGAGCTTTCTGGTAGGCGATCCCCCACTTTTCCTTCACTACTGAGGCGAACGAATTGCGCTGGGTCGATCTCTATCTCCACCCCGTTTTGCACTGAAACCTCTTCAGAAGCCATACTTAAATCCATTTGCTTGATAATTGATACACGGCAAATACCTACTTTTGATGCATGAAGATGCAAAGAATGCAGATGACAAAGAAAAAGAGAAATATTTAAATTAGTGACAAAATCATGAATAACGATTAAGGATAGATAATAAATAGACTTTGCATGAATGCCCCATTCTATTTAATTTAAAAACCAAAAGGGTCAAGCAGATATGTATGGGGGTAGGTAGTCATCCTAATATGGCCAAAAATGCTTGACCACTCTACAGTCCTCATTACAAAGGCACAAATAGTAAAAGGGATAGGAGTTGTTCCTTCATGTGTCCTATTTCCAGGTTGCGCTCATTAAGGGTTTGGCCCTACCTAAATTTGGCTACTCGCAGATGACCTATATGATGGTTATGGTCATGCCATCTGAAGGTGCTCAGACTGTCCTTATTTCGCCATCTATCATAGGCTAGTAAGGCTTCCAATCCTAACCCATTATAGGCTCATTGGAAAGGATTCAATCTGAGTGGGGTTTTTCGCTTAGAAACTCACTATGAGGAGTTGCCCCACGCGAGTAAGCTACTTTGCCCCCTCCTAAATAGGTGATATCCAATTCTGGACTTATGCGTGTAATGCAAATGTGAGTGTGTGTGAAGGAACATACAAACCTTTCCAATTTACCAATATACCCAAAATGCCACATTAATCAACAAGCAATAAACTTCTATTCACAACAAAAGGCAAAGAGATTAGCAACAACAAGAAAACATGTACATTCATGAGCAAATAAAGCATCAAATTCCTAACATGCAAACTAGGATCCACTTTATTATCTTATATTTATATAAATGAGATGCAAAATCATGCAATCGAAATGTCGAAATAAGAAAAATAAATAATAAAAAAAAAATTAAGGCCTAAATAATTATTAAATTAATTCCCGGCTTGACTCTCAAGTATTCCCCAGTGGAGTCGCCAAACTGTCGCAACGTTACTCGAGACGACGACGGATTTGGGACTTAAAAGAATTTTACGGAGTCGCCACTAACCATTTTTGTTTAGGTGCGGTTAGTCACCTATTAAAATCTACCTAACTTAGCATTGGCCGTTAGATGGCGTACTTAAGCTGGGTAGGTCCTGGTCTGCGGGACGGAGAACTGGAGTCGGGAGTACGGTTACGTGCGGGGAAGGATGAGCACCCCCACAACGCCCGTCAAGATGACGGTACCGATTAATTTAATAATATTTAGGCCTTAAAATGTCTTTATAATTTTCCTTTTTTGTTTGATTTTTTGTTCTTTTGTATTAAGAGTTTTTTTTATTTTTATTATTCAGGCGAACAAAAACAAATTTCAAGATATTTTCTTTTTTATTTTTTTTTGTCATTAGTGAAAAGTTAAAAGAAAGTTATGTTTCAAAACATTTCTTTTTATTTGGAAGATTTTAAAAAAAAAGGGCAATTTCCAAAACAATTTTTTCTTTTCTTTTTTTTTTAACATTTTGGAAAGAAATGAATTTCGAAACACCTTTTTGATTTCTTTTTTTGTAAATATATGTTCTTGAACAAAGACAAAATTTATTGGTTTTGTTGCTATCATTTTCAAATTAATATTTTAAAAAGAATGTCAGGTAATTTCTTTTGATTTTTTATCTCTTTTTTTTTTAAATTCCAAAGTTCATTTTATTCAGACAAGAAAAGCCTTTTACTTCTTTTAGGAAGTTACATTTTTATTAAAGCCAACAAGTAATGCTTTATTTTCAAAAATACATTTCACCACCCTTTCCTTTTTTTTAATATTTTCCTTTTCATTTTTGCCCTTTTTTAGGATTTTTCGAAATCATTATCTTTATTAGATATTTAAATGTTTGAAGTGCAAAGTGTTACCTTATCAATCTAATAAAAAAAAAAAGCGGTGAGGATTTATCGAGACCTATTATGAATTTCGCCCAATTCTGGGTCTGATTCAAAGTGGGTCTCTTACTTAAAGATCCGGACTAGGTGCGAATTTTCACCCTCCCAAACCGGATCCCATGATTAAATCCTCATAATTTAAACCACTTGTAAGGATTTTGCTAGACATAGATGATCACTCTTTTATTTTTATTATTTAACGTAAAGGTTTTATTGTCCTTATTGGCTTAAGAATTTATCATTATTGGTTTATTTATTATTTTTATTTTTATTTTTTTTAAAAAAAGAAAACTAACACCTATAATTTATTTAGATGCCTAAATGCATGGCATATGAAATGTTATCTCATCAATTTTAAAAATAAGGATAGTAAGGATTTTATCAAGACCCACCGTGAACCTCGCCCAATTCTGGGTCCGATTCAAAATGGATCTCTTACCTAGGAACCCAGGTCGGATGTGAATTTTCACCTTTCCGAACCGGACGCCATGATCGGACCCTCACTATCCCCACATATCATTACTCGCATGGATGACAATAATATGACAATAAAGTATGAGCATGTATATAACTAAATTAATATGGCATGGATTAAATATGCGTAAAGCTAAACTAAAATGATATAGGTTGAGTATGAATGAGACTGGATTAAAATGTCATGAATTAAATATGGATGGATCTAAATTAATATGAGAACAATATATTTAAATAAATTAGATATGCATGAACTAAATTAAATATTTATTAAATTGAAATGGGTCCAAATTAAGCATGTAAAAAAAAAAGAAAAGAGAAAAAAAAAATTAAATTAAATTAATTTCAGAAAATACCAGAAAAATGGAAGGCGGATCACTGCGATCGGGTCGGGTCAGAGGCGCGGACACTGTAGCGGGTACTGTAGCGTAGTATAAAAACCAAAATTTTACTTCATTTTTAAAATTTTGCCATTTTTTCTCTTCTCTTTCTCTCTCTACCCGAATTCTTTCCCCCTCTCTCTCTACAAACACAATTAAACCCAGAAAATCACCCCAAACGGATCAAAACCCTTCTTTTTACATGAACTTCTGAAGAACACCAAGAACACCAAGAACAATATTTCTCCACAAACACAATTAAACCCAGAAAATCACCCCAAACGGATCAAAACCCTTCTTTTTACATGAACTTCTGAAGAACACCAAGAACACCAAGAACAATATTTCTCCACAAACACAATTAAACCCAGAAAATCAACCCCAAACGGATCAAAACCAACTATTTCACATGAACTTTTGATGAACACCAAGAACACTGAAGAACACCAAGAACATTTTTCCAGATTTTGTTTTCTAAACCATGAAATTAAACACAATCTTCCTAAACAAACTTCTCTCAGATCACCAAACACAATATCATACACCGATTTACCAAACTCCAAACTAAAAGCCTTAGATCTAGCTTTCAAATTCCAAAAAAAAAATTTTTCTTTAGCCAGAAATCTCCTCCTTCCCCCCGAAAATCACTCTTCCCCTTTTTATACTCGTTTTCATCTGAGGATTTTCTTGTTTTTTCTTGTTCTTTTTTCTTGTATGGCATCTTTTAGTGGGAGAGGAGGTGGATGAAATGATGAATGTATGTGCTGGTTTTGGGATTGTTGAAAGGGCATCTTCTGATGAGAGAGGGGGTGGACAAAATGATGAGTGGGCATGTGGATGAAATGATGAGCTGGTTTTTGGTTTTGCTGAAAGGGAATCCCGAAGCTGTGCAATTTCCATTTTTTTTATTTTTTTTTTATTTTTTATTTTTTATTTATTATTTATTTATTTTTAATTTTTAATTTTTATTTATTTATTATTATTATTATTTATTATTTTTATTTTTATATTTTGGAAGAAAAGAAATGAAATGAAATAAAACAAAAAATAAAAATAAAAAGGGTGTCTACACCGGATTAATTGAGATTCAATGTAATTACCAGATATCATGGGTTCGTATCAAAATTTAATCATCTGTCACATGTTCGTCTAGATACGTATGTGTTAACATAATAATTGGGTTTACTTAGTAAGATAGTATGTACATTATGGTACATGAGAAGGGCTTTAACTCTACTCCATCCAATTCATGTCCCTCCCATTCGATTAATTGAGGTCTCTGTTCCTCCAACCTGGCAACTCTCTCTAACTCAGTACATGACATTATTAACTTTCTTAATAAGAGGGAAAGATTTATTTATACATAAAAATATAAGAAAACTAGAAGGGCCAAAAAAAGAAATTGAAAAATTTTCAGCTCATCATGCAAAAGTACATTGATAAATTAATTATCCCAACTACCCAATCTCTATTACTGATTTCTTAAACTTAATAGATTAATGTTTTATCCTCCAAAAGCATTATGTGAAAATAAAACTTTGGGTTTCAATAAAATTAAGTGCTTTATATGCTGTACCCAACCCTTGCCTATGGAGCCACACCCACCCTATTCATCCGTTCGGTGCCAATTTATTGTAAGTGGCATCATATTAATTATTAACATTCCTTGTTATTTGCTAAACTTTATTGTAACTGAAATATGAATATAAAGGTAATAAAAGTCAAATTTAAAATCTTACAAATAAGTGCTAGTTTGGTAATAAAATTTCTCTCCGTTTTTAGTCGCATGTAATAGCATTTTGATAGCAACTTACCATTAAATCAAAGGAACTTTAAAAAAGTCAATTGGGAAATGATTTTTTTATTTAGGCCAACAAAAAAAAAAAGAGGCAAACCAAAAGACTTTATGCCTCGGTTGGTGGCCGGGAGTTTTGGTCAATCCGTATGGTCCTCTGAACCACTTTATTAGGGAAATTTGATGGCACAGTTTTGAGAAAGCGAAATGGGAAAGAAGAAGGGGGAGGGAGAGATGAGTTGGTCAAGTCAAGAGACTGATCTGCCCTCTGGCTCTGGGTTGCAAGCAACTCACTTTGGTTAAAGTTTTTTTTTTTTTGAAGAATGGTTAAAGTTAAAGAGAGAGGGGAAATTATAAAGGTAAATTGGAGTTAGACCCGGCGGGGGAGGTTGATTTTTGGTTAACAAACCTTGGCCTACAAAATCTAGCTTTGCCTTTTCAATTATGGAAAAAGTTCTCAATTCAATTAATTATTAGCAGGCAAAAAAGAGTGACAATAACTCTCATTGGCAAAACCCTTTTTCTCCCTTTCTTGCGTATGTTTTAAGGTAGAAATTTGGTTTGTAAATTGATGAGTTCTCGTGGGCCTCCAATCTATTATATTTTTACCCATGATCAGTTTCAACGGAAACAAAATAAAGGCAACAATTGGGTTTTTCTTTTTTTTTTCGTTTAGTTTTGCTCAAAGAACAACCTTATTTAAACCTAACAAGAGTCGTCTAACTTTTCTTTTTTCCGAACTCAAAATATATTTCATTCTTAGTACATATGCCATTTGAAAATTGAAAGAAAGTGTATTTGAATTAAAGGGTAAATAGGAATATTCAATTAATTGTACATCTACCAATTTTATTCCACCATTTTATCTATTCTAACATGGCATAATTATAATATTAGAATCCAATCACAGTAAATACCCTAAAATTTAGAATTTATCGTGTAAATAAATTGTTTTTAAATTTGTAATTAAACTTTGTATCATGTCAGGTGGACAAAACCTTAAAATAATTTAGTGGGTCAAGTAACATTTTTCTTTAGTGAATAATATATCATTATTAACTTGATATAATAAGAAAAGCTTTCCAATTAAAGAAGTATGCGTGCTAAATTACCGAAATGAGTAATCTAGAATTCAAGTGCTAACAAAATGTAAAAACTTGAATTATTAGAGAAACAAAACACAAAAACAATCCATTTTGACTCAAAGGCATGCATATAAGAATAATAAATAACAACTTTATAAATATTTATTTTACATGAGTAATTTGAACATCCATGGGACACTTTTAGTTAACATTTCTCTTATTCACCATGGATTAATTAGGAGGGTTGGCTCATAATAATGGATGGTTCCTTCATCATTGTTTTGTTACTGTGGTAGTAATTATGAATTTTTAACTTCCAAACTCACAAAAGTCAAAACCCAAATAACTAACCCATGAGAGGTTAGCTGGTTGGTCCACACAATCAATGGTCCAAATGCTGGCAAATTTCAATCATGATGAATTGTTTTCACCTTTTTGGGCACATATGCATGATGGTAATGAAGAAGGATGCGGGAAAATGGGCAGATAGAAGAAGGGGATGGTTCACAAAGCGTGGAGAAGTTGCCATGATGGGAGCCACTTGGTTGTTGCATGGGAGCATAATCGTGCCCCTGAAAAGCCAATAGTGAACAACGTCGGCTCGAAATTTTAAGCTAATGTTTAAATCCCAATTTATCCCCTTTTTCTCTTTCGTAATAAAAATACCATATAAACACTTTATCGTCTTGGGTTTAACATTTACATTGCCATGCCAAAGATTTAAAAGTTTCCTTTTGTTCCCGCCTTGTAGTTGAATAAGTTTTGGGGTATAATTGACATTTTCTTTTTTAATGAATTCCCGGCATCCGATAATTATATTGAATTTCAATTAATCCGTCGTCAAATTACATTGGATCTTGACTGGCGAAGAGCATGATCAATTTTAATTTTAATTTTAATTATAAAAATTATAGAACATGAAATGTGTTTGATCACTTTGAAGAAGACATATCCCATAAATCAA
Source organism: Microcos paniculata (assembly GCA_030664755.1). NCBI lineage: Eukaryota > Viridiplantae > Streptophyta > Magnoliopsida > Malvales > Malvaceae > Microcos > Microcos paniculata. The sequence continues at coordinate 5,150,223 of CP131462.1, read as the reverse complement.
TGTTATGAAACAAGTCTTTGCCATTGGACTGATCGACAAAATTTGGGCCGAGTCTTAAACTTTCACGAGATTAATTTGGACTATCATCTCTTTGACTCAATTTTTGGAATATTGTTGAACCAATTCATGTAAAGATGTATTAAATAATCACATGAAACTAAAGAGTGTTATAAGCTTTGAATTTTAATTAATACCGGCTTTAGATAATAATATAATATATACAACTAATTAACTAATAAACTTCACGAATTAATATTTGACTACTTATAATATAACTCATCTTTCTGTTAATGATTTTGTATTTATTAACATGTTTTTATTTGTTTTATTTATATTCAGATACAGCATCAAATCAGTTAGTCCACTGGACTTGACTTGCTAGTTAAAACTAGATTTGTTACTTACTTGGAATTATGAAATTAATTAATCAATGACTTCTTCTACCTTATGGTGGACATGTATAACATATTGCCGAATTTCAGGTCAAGAAATCAACTCCCAACCCGAATATTGTTGAACCTTCTCCCTCGAAGCAAGCATCCAATACATATGATATAATCTTAATCATTTTTTTACCAAATTAAAATTGAATTTGACACTTCACTTAATTAGCTTTTATCTTATTCATCGATTATATGCCAAGAGACAATCGAGGTTTTATGTTTGATTTTGTGATCAAGTTCACATGTTCTACCTATATAGATATACTGTAGGAGTCTTTGTGATTCCCTGTGTTTACTTGAAAAAGATTCAAATTGGGTTTAGAGAATTCGAAGTATCCATTTCCATTTCGGTCCCCAATTTGACTGGCATCACTTTTTGACTCCAACAAAGCCCACAAATATATCACTTCCTTTGCATCGGCTAAAGTCTCCACCAGCACCAAGTCCCTTTACTGTATAAATATATTTAATTTAATTCATATACTCTAATTTGAGTCAATTTAGTCCTTATATTATTGAAAATAGAATAATTCAGTTCTTTCATGTCATATAATCAATTTTAATCGTTAGAATTATTATTATAGGACTAATTTCTACCTTTAGAATTACTAACAGGGTAATAATACGGCAAGTTAAGCCATGAATTGGTATGCCCAATACTAATATGACATTACACGTTAGTTTATGGTCTGTATTATCACATACAAGCAGACAATATTATGATATTTTAATGATATGTTAGTGCCACGTCAATACCAAACGCGCCAGTTAATGTCTTAATTTACTCATCATATTTATATTATTGTCACATTATTAATTTTAATGATAGAAATTAATCTTGTGACATATAAGAACTTAATTGTTTAATTATTTATGATACATGGACTAAATTGACACAAATTTAAATATATGGACTAAATTAAATATATTTACATAATGTAGGGACCTGAAGAGTACTTTTCACCCTTTTGCACACAGGGCAAATCAAAATTTTCTGAAGAATTAAATTGAAGGATGCAGGAGGGAAGAGAAGGAATATTATTTCCTGGGAAATCACATGACACCCTGAACAAATTGGACTCTTGTATTTCATTTCCCAAACGGGAATTCTCCCCGGGGATTTTGTTTTTCTGATTTCTCAAGGAAACGGACATTACATTGGCAGTTTGGCACCATGAACATTATATTCGTATCAAAGTAGAGATTTTATTTTGTTACATTAATATAATTCTTAATGCATTTCTGAATTTTATTTTATTTTTTGTTCCTACTTCAACGCCGACCAAACAAAGTCATAAATATATTCCTTTAAAAAAAATAAACAGCAGCAACGGAAACTCATTATTAAATCGAACAGCTGCGTGTGGGAGAGGAAAGGGCATAAGAATTCCATATCGTACATACTTTTAGTTGAATCTTGTTCGGAGTCAATATTTTTTTTCTCTCTTTCTTAAGGCCGTGATTGGCGCACACCGTCACACGTAATTTTAATACCACCAAAATTTCCGATTAAATTTTTACTTTTCTTTTTTAAAATTAAAATTAACAATAAATAAATTCACTCTGGTATTTATTATGCTTAAGAAACACTTTATTGAATACCGCAAATTCAGCAGGAAACCGTGACATCTGCTCCCCTGGCCTCGCTCCTCACCCGTACGCCCGTAATAGTCTGACGTGGCATTATCCCGCAGTTAAAATAGTAAAAATTGAACTTCTTTTAACCTCAGATGGAATGGCACGTGAGTACCGACTATGTGCACGTGCGAAAGTGAGGAGGAGGAAGGGGCGAAGAGCCCGAGCAGGGGCGGTTAGTGGCAGTTAGGTTAATTGGTTAAAGTAAACCTAACCAAAGAAGGCTAACGCTTAGTTGGGTAACTAACGGCGTCGTCTTTGTCCTTTGGTTGGAGTTTTTTCTCTTCTCGCGGCTCTATAAAAAGCCGTTTCCTTGGAGCTTGTACTCTTGACTCGCCCTGCTTCTTCTTCTTCTCCTCCTTTTTATTCTTTTCTTTGGTCTCTCTTTCCTCTCTCTTAGCTTTTCCTGGTTAGTTTCTTTTATGTTTGGCTGTCTGTTTGGATAGAGAGAAAACGAGAGAGATAGAGAGAAAAAGCCTTTAACTAACGAAGAAGCAGTCGAAAGCTGCAATGGCGGTTTCCAAGAATTGGGTTTTGGCTTCTTTAGCTGTTCTGTTTTTGTTTCTTGTTGGAGCAATGGCCACTGTAGGGAACGACAACGCTTCCAGGTTTCTCTCTAGAACATTTTCTTTTCTCTTCAACTCAAACTCTCAAGTCTCGGCTTTCAAGTTTTCTCTCTCTACATTCTCTCTGTTTTATTTTAGTAAAAGAAACAGAGGAGTCTCTCTTTTGGGGTTTTTGCTCTGGCAGAACTTCAACCTACATTATCTTGCTTCTTCTTTTTTACAGAATTATAATCCAAATTATATAGAATTTTTATTGGCTAGATCTTGATAATATATTCTGGGAAAGTTAGCTGCATTGTTCTTTGGTGATGCCTTAAATTCTCAAAAAGAAATATAGAGTTCTGTTTTTAACGTCTCCATTAATACACCTCTTCAAAACCTTCATTCAACGAGTTGAAATCGGATTTCACTATCCTTTTAATGCAAACTGAAAATGACCCCTCACTACAAAAATACTAAATTAAATCACATTTCAAGTTATTACGTATTTTCTCGAATTTTAATTAATTTTTGTGTATATTTTTACAGTAATGTAAAGACAGAGAAGCTGCAGAGCTCAGAGAACTCAACAATGGCAGCTAGGTAACGCAGAGCTCAAACACCAGCTTTTTGGCCTTTTTTTCCCCCTTTGCCGGTGACCTCACTTTTTGTTATAAACTGATCTCAGCCGTTAGTTGTGTCTTCTTTCGGTTATGTTTGGAGGGTTGGATGACGGGAAAGGGCACTATTATATCCATTTTAACCATAAAATAACGATCCCAGCCATTGAGATCCAGATCCTTAGATCTCAACCGTTTATTCCGTTACTAAGATTCCTTCTTTTCTTTGGTTAGTTAACCAGAATTATCCTCCTACTGCTAATCGGTGAATACAAAAAGAAGCCGTGTAAAATGAAGAAGGGCATTATAGTCCTTCTAATAATTCCCGCCGACGGGTCGCCTCGCCTTTTCTTTCTCTCTTTCTTTCCCTCGAAATGCTTTCCTAACGGTTTTGGGGGTTTTGGGATAGCGGGACACTGGACAGGCTTTGTGAGCAGTGTACTTGCTGTCGTTTACATCTAATTCTTACTCGCTTTCTGAAATCGACACGTGTCCTCAATAAGAAGTATAGTATACTATACCAGTCTGGAGACTGTGGACTAGTATGGATACGGAAGAGAATAAATATTGATAGTAGAATTGTGTTAGTCATATCTGTGTACTGAGTCCACACCAAATATCTGTGCACTGAGTAGGGTTTTTTTTTTTTTTGGTTATTAGAAAATATTTGTCTATGATTTCTCTTTTTGAACGAAAAAGAGAAATTATGACTAAATAATAAGGAAAATTGAATGAGTATGGTTGGATTTTGATGCGTGTCCAGGTCAGAAGAGGTTGAGCCATTGAATGAGCATGCAGTGGCAGACCCAGAGGCGGTGGCAGCCGAGGTCGAGAACATCATTGGCATGTGGGTCTCTCTTTTTCTTCTTTCCTTCCATTGCATCACTTTTTATTAATCTGTTCATTTTGTTAAATTTAATTGCCAGTGAAATGTTAAGAGTTGTGGTTGGGTTACTTGGGTAGGAGTAGGACTCACCAGAAACAGATTTTACCAGAATTTTGATATAGTTGTAAATATTATAAAAAGAAAAAATGAAAAAACAACCCAATTGGTTCATTTTGCCACTTTGTTAGTTAGAGATGAAAAGGGTATCCGAGGGAATCAAAAGCAATCGAAATCTTCATAATATTTGATCTTGACGTTTTTTTTTTATTATTACTATTGATGCATGCAGTTGATTTTAATCCTTCTCTGAAACTCCACCAATGGCAATTGATGGGTGAGATCCGTGTCTCACGGCCTTTCAATTTTATCAAATTTGCACGTACGTGAGGGTACAAGCCATTTTCACACTCTTTGGTGCAATCGAATTTGTCCAAATCAACCCCCCTTTTCACCTCCTAACCTTTTGTTAAAACTCTCATAATTATTTTTATTATACTAATAAAGTTGATTACATCAGATGACTGTAGATGCACGTTTGATTGTCTATTCATCCCCAATTCCAAACAAATTTCTCCTAAAATATCATGACCCCAATTCACATCCCCACTTTTCCTTTCCTTTTTCCAGTCACCATCTTATTTATTTATTTATTTACTATTTGTTTTGTAATGTAAATGTTACGAGTGTGTAACTGCTTTGTAAATATGAAGGAAACAAAAAGGAAGTCATTTTCCCAAATTATAGTTAATTGGCACCTATTTGAGGGAAACCAACACACTGTATAACGGATTTCATTTTCTTCCTCTGAGTTGTGTTTGTGTCTGTGTAATTAAAGTTGCAGATTCTCTGTTTGTTTGTTCCTTCTCTCTTTCACTCACCACGCCCTACTTTCTGTTTTGCATACAAAACAGCCTTTTATCTGTTTCCTGCAAAACGACAAAAAAAAAACGTACAAACTCCTTCTTTTGGTTCTTTTCCAGTTTTCCTTGAAACGAAACTGCACTTCCTCCTAGCCGTTATGTCCTGAAATGACCCTTTTCTCCTCATTCATTGATAGTATTTTCTACTTACTGCCTTTTCTATTCGGATCTCATTATGGGTTGCAAGCAAATGTGGAAAGTGTGGTTACTTTACTCTCCACCGACACTAATTTACTGCCCCTTTCATTCTAAACTCAGAAACAATGTGTTGATAATTTTGTTATAACCTGGAAATTTTTTAGACCATGACAAATTACTGAATTAGAGATTGCAATGCATATGTAGTTGCTGTTAATAGTAACGTTGACTTATGGAATGTACATTTTTATAATGGCAGGAACATTCGCAATTTGACTGAGAGGAGGAAGTTGGGGTTCTTCTCATGTGGAACTGGTAACCCAATTGACGATTGCTGGCGTTGTGACCCCGACTGGCAAAAGAACAGGAAGAGGCTTGCCGACTGTGGCATTGGATTTGGAAGGAATGCTATTGGTGGCCGTGATGGGCGCTTTTATGTTGTCACTGACCCCAACGATGATGACCCTGTTAACCCCAAACCTGGTACCTTGCGTCATGCAGTGATCCAGGACCAACCCCTTTGGATTGTGTTCAAGAGGGATATGGTTATCAAATTGAAGCAGGAGTTGATCATGAACAGTTTTAAGACCATTGATGCCCGTGGGGCCAATGTCCATATTGCTAATGGAGCGTGTATCACAATCCAGTTTGTTACCAATGTGATTATCCATGGTCTTCACGTTCATGACTGTAAGCCCACTGGCAATGCCATGGTGAGAAGCTCACCGTCTCATTTTGGGTGGAGGACCATGGCTGATGGTGATGCAATCTCCATCTTTGGTTCCAGCCACATCTGGGTTGATCACAATTCTCTCTCCAATTGCGCCGATGGTCTTGTTGATGCCGTAATGGGCTCAACTGCCATTACCATCTCCAACAACCACTTCACCCACCACAATGAGGTAACTGTTTGCTGCATATATTACTCTTCTAACTGTAGCACATTCCTTTCCTTATTTTAATGGTAAAGCTAAATGTATTGCATCTATTGATTAAATATAGGTGATGTTGTTGGGTCATAGTGACTCTTACACAAGAGACAAGCAGATGCAAGTGACCATTGCATATAACCATTTCGGAGAGGGACTTATCCAGAGAATGCCAAGGTACTGCAATTAATTCAACCTTTCATTTCAAAGGCCTTTTGCTATCAATTTCAATGGAAAGTTAAAAGTTTGATTTGAGAATTGAATTGGATTATGAACAAATGTGCAGGTGTAGGCATGGGTACTTCCATGTGGTGAACAATGACTACACTCACTGGGAAATGTATGCTATTGGTGGAAGTGCAAGCCCTACCATCAACAGCCAGGGTAACAGATATGCAGCTCCAATGAATCCATTTGCAAAAGAGGTATTGCCGTGGCCTGTCATCTTTTTTGTCTCACAGTGAGATTTACATCCTAAAATATGTATACTGATAATTTTATGATTGATTGGGTTGAGCAGGTGACCAAGAGAGTGGAGACAGCTGAAAACCAGTGGAAGGGCTGGAACTGGAGGTCAGAAGGAGATCTGTTGCTTAATGGTGCCTACTTCACTCCATCTGGAGCAGGAGCCTCAGCCAGCTATGCCAGGGCCTCCAGCTTGGGAGCAAAATCCTCTTCCATGGTTGGAGCCATGACTGCCAATGCTGGTCCTCTTCCCTGCCGCAGAAGCAGGCAATGCTAGTACTAAATCCCCCCAACCAATCAATTATATTGGCTGAACAAACAGCCATAAGCCATTTTTACAATCTGTTTGATTTACCTTTTCCATTATTCTGAAAAAAACAAAAATCCCAAAGCACTACCTACCTACCAAATATCCATTGTTTCATTACCCCATCTACCTGCATCATCACATATTTTGACAAGTGTACATTTTTTACATATTGTCATTATATTGTCCTCCCCACTCTACTCATTCTGTTTGTCAAAATCTGTTTATTTTCTCGACCTCGGCCTGCTTCAACTCAAGATGAAAAAAAAAAAACAAAACCAAATCTGTCTAGGAGCAGGTGCGGAAGCGTTGTCATTTTTCTTCCTTTTACCCTTTCTAAAGTTTTCCCCGGTCTTTGAGTTCCCAGCTTCACCCAATTTCCCCCTCTTTAGTCCACCATTTGGTCCCATCCTTTTGTCCCTCCAGCGTCAATCTTGGGTCTCTACATACTCTTTTGTCTTTTGAGTTTATAGGTCTGAATGATTCGGTGAATTTTTTACTTCTTTTTTTTTTCCTTTTAATTTTTAATCTTCAATTGTGTCTAGTCATACAAGCAATAGTATGGAATGTCAAAACTTCGAGTTATTGGAAAGACTTTATTACAGATGATGCATAGTCAAATAGCAGTGATGTTTCTTTTTTACTACCTTTTACTTTGTCTTTGCTTTTGCTTTCTCAATGGAAACAATCTATTTTTTTCTTTCTTAACTTTTTGGTTCTTGCAATTGTGGCTATCTTCCATATCAGTATTATGTTCTTTCCTCTGCCAGCATCAGTGATTCCTTCATGTGCGCACCCAGCATCCCCACATGTCCAAGCAAAAAGCCATTAAATTCTAATAATATCATCCACCTTTTTTAAGCTTTGGGTCTTTTACCCAAATGATGCAAATGACTGGCCAATTGCTTTTCATAGGAATTAGTTTAAAGGGCTCAACCACCGTCGGTGGCTGGATATGAGTATGACACCAAATAATCCAAGCATCTTGCATGCCTCCCAAGTACTTACACTTTCCTTCGAAAGAAAAGTCTCAAAGTTTTGAATTCCCATTTCCAAATCTTCTAAAACATATACATAAATTGATCATCACCGGCAGTTTCTAGGGAAAATATACCAATCGGGGAATGGTCAAAGGGAATTGGATTGGGGGAATTGAAGAGGATTGATTGGAAAGGTGCTAGAGATGGCAACTAAACTCCCAACTTTGCAAAATCAAAACAGAGGGTTCACTCAATTTGCATGTGAAATACAAATGGAGCAGCTGAATAGTTGCAGAGAGCAAGGAGTAAATGAAGATCGTGCCTTTGTCCCTAACAAGTTGGTTGAGCTTCATTTTTTGTCTTACAAAGTGGCTAAAACATACTAAACGGATGGCTGCAAGGCAGAGAGGAAGTGATGTGATGAGAGGTTCACTACCCTAAACTCACGTGGAAGATGAGGGACTCACCAATTGCTCTGCGTCTGCATGAGGGGGGATCTGGGGGCCCCATAAAGCATGTGAGACGTTCTCTGGCTGCTGCTCTATAAACTCATTTGGATAGAAAAGGGACCATTTCTCTTTCTAATCCCCCCAACTTGCACATGTAGATACACGTTACAACACATGAAAATATCATTCTTCGGTCACTTCAGCAGCGCCTTATACCCTCTCTGCATTTAAGCTCTTTCCAATTGTTTTCTCCCTCTCAACGTCTCTATAACGTTTTCCTCACTAAATGCCCAAAGCCGAACCTTAAATTCTTTCGATATCGTAATTTGTTTTCGCCTTTCCAATTGTCAATATGCCAATGTGGTGACGCTTATGAAATCTCCCACTACAGAATCTATTCAATGAAGGAATAATCTTCCAGAGCAAAAGGGTGATTAGTTTGTTGTGTTTTATGACATTAACCCAGAAATATCGGGGCCAAGATTTGCCAATAGCAGAGTTTTGTTTACCGTGATCTTATCCGCAAACCGGAATCCTATGTTATTCCAAAAAATTCACAATCTATAGAAAGTGAGGACAGAGGATAAACGCAAATAAAGTTAAAAATTATGAGGTCATTTTTCACATGCTAATGGGGGTGATATAACTTGACGGGAGACGCTGAGGCAGTTAAAGTAAAATAAGTATGGAGGAGAAAATTCTGGATATTTTGAGAAGAGGTCAGTGAATTGAGATAAAGAACTACTTGACGGTACAAGTTCAAGAATAATTAACATCTCATTTTTGCTTTCATTCTTCTTGTGCTTTTTTTCATCTAATTCGTCAGACATCTTTTGCAAATTGCAACAGCTAGGTGCTGACTGCTGAGGAATATGACATATGCTGTCTACGAAACTTGGTGAAATATAGCAGCCAACGAACATGGTACCCCAAAACGGGCCTAGAAGTAAGCCCAACCCAGAGTATAACCTGGAGAGCTTGAAATTGAAAAGGAGCCATTCAAGAGAGCCGGCTCCACAATTCAAAGGTCTTTAATAAGAGAGACCCAAAGAAAAATGAAAAATCATGAGTAATAGCACTTTCCACGTCTGCATGTTTTGTCCCCTTTCCTACTTGTTATCACTTTAGTAGGCAGGCAATATGTATTCGAATCCAAGATCTGATCGATGTGAACTTTTAGAAGGCCGCATGGATTTGATTTGAACCCAAGATCTGCCCATCTGGTGCCGCCAAAAAGAAGATATGGTCGGTATGGAGTACCAATCTTCATCAGTCCCATCTTTAAACATACAAAAATATCGAAGATATTAGCATATGGCTGCCACTTGAGTGCAAATGAGACTCAACCCCATAGTTTCTTTGATCAAGTAAGAAATGTTAAAATGTTTTTATGACTTATGAGCCAAAACGGTTAATGCATTATCATATGAAGTATTGCAGTACAGGATAGTCATTGATACAAAAATATCCATTTGTTCATATAGAGAAGAAATAAATTGTTCAAATACGCTTACTTTTGCACTCAATTAGTTTTCAAAGGTATTTTTCACTCACTAAGCACTAGGCAAATAGATTCGTATAAAAATGTAATATTTCAATGTTTTCCTGTTGAGAACAAAGAACTGTAATATTTCACCCTCTCCCGCCTTTCCAAACAGACCTTTCACAGAAACCAGGGGAAGTGATCATGCAGGAGAAAGCTTCCAACTGTATTAGTTTCTACCATGCAACAGCTACAATGGGCATCCGGCTCACTCTTTAAGAGATACTAAAACTGTATCCAGCTTCGGCAAAGTGGGACTTCACCAAAGCAAGAGCCCTGTAACGGTGTGAAATTTTGTTCTTTTCTTCCTTTGGCATTTCCGCATATCTATAGGGGTTAAGATATAATCAAATTAAAACAAAAAAAAAAGGCCTATTCTGACTTGCTGTAATTCACTAAATCATAATAAATCACAAGACACAATGCAGAAGTAAGGAAAAATGAACTTACGTTTGGTTATAGCCATCAGGTTGGAAGATAGGATCCCATCCAAAGTCATTGGGCCCCCTAGCAGGAACTATTTTGCCCTAATAGATCAGCCAAAAAGTAAAGCAAGATATCTCAAAAACTTTAGTAATTTAATAAATTCAAATAAGTCTTAGTTGTTTGACTGCAATATTGACATAACGATCACATATCTACTCAAAATTAGAATATGTGCAAGCAAGAAGTACACCATTTCTGATCGCAACCAGAGTAAGATCTAAAACCAGAGACGACGTAATTCAAATATAAAGCCAGAAACTAATTTAATAGTCCTAGTCACCCTTAAATATGTGCCACAAATCTCTGATCCTATTCCTCACAATTTTATTATATACCATTTTGGTCCTATTCCCTTGACAAGGTACAGTCCAAAACTGAATTGCTTTATTGCTTTGTTATGGTCATATTTGACACCAAATCTTTGTCAAATGATAAGCTAAGCGAGCAAAGGGAAGAAAGCAGAATAATAATCGATGGACTTATACCGGAGTTTTCCCCAGAAAGGTAAGAGGTTCCACATCAGGGCCAAGGGCAAAAGAAAATGCACATAAAGCATTAGCTGACTTATCCTCATATGCCATCAACAAATTGTTCAAACCTAGAAAAAAGTGACAAAAAGTAAACAGATCAGAGAAGAATACTGGAAACAGCTTAAAATTTTCAATGAAAGTAAACATAACAGACAGAAACGAATAAGTGCTTCGTGAGAATAAAACCTTCATGGCCAATCTTCTGCAGAAACCACTTGCTGGAGAATACACAATAGATAGTGACAATTAGCAAACATAAAAACAAGAATGAACACTATGAAAGATGTATATTTAAAAAGAATTGACACTATTAAAATGAGTTTCCACTATGACAAATTATTTAATGTGTGCTTGTATAATAGAAGTTTGAGAAGTCAAATGGATTGATTTGAACCAAACCCTCAAAGACAATAACCAAAAGGTACCAGAAGAAGGCCTGAAAGCTCATAAAAGAAGCTGGCTGAACATGCAAAGAATCTATTTAAAAGGACTAATCACTTGCTATTTCAAGTAGGGCAAATCCCAAACTAGACTTCATGGACTAATTATGATCTCACCAGGTTCAATTCCCCAATAAAATAGAATCACCAAAAATCAGAAGCTTAGTGCATTTCAACCCTATCCATTTTGTCAAACTGAAATGAGAATACAGCTTACCACTTTTGAATTTAGCAAGAATGAAACAGAACTTACATGTATGGCCCTGCAAACAGTTTAACAATGAAAATCATTAACTAAATATTAGAAAAGGGGAAAAAAAACACCCAGAAACAAATAAAAACACGGAAGATCATATATACCTGGAAGCCCCTTTAGAGCATTGAAACAAAGACACGTATCTTCCACCAACACCGGTCCTTTCACCTAGGCAACCAAAACAAAAATATAAAATTTTCAAACAATCAATACATTTTCTTCAGATAAAAAAGTCTGGGTATTTTACAAATACCGAAGTACTATATGAGAACTAAACCTGGAGAGCCGCCAAACGAGCCTTCTCTTTAGATATTTCTTCCGGTTCGCCTTGCAGCTCAGGCACTGAACAATTGAAGCGTAAAAGCAAAAAAAAAAAATTAATAGAAGATAATATCTTCATAATTCAAAAGTAAAAAGGAGAGTGCAAGCGTTGAGCGGAGAAGAAGAGAATACGATCAAGTTTGAGGGACTGAAAGGGGATTGATTGGCCCAATATATCTTTCACTTCCTCCAGCTTCTTGGCATTTCCCGTTACGAACGTCACCGGCCTTGACAACAACACCGCTTTGGCAGCCGCCGCCATCTTCCCGCCCCTTTCCCTTCTTTCTCTCAATCGGAGGAATACAAAATAGAAGATTTTACTTTCCGAAGAGAAGCTGGACTTGGGAGGAGCCCAAAATGTTGCCAAAGCCCACTCAAAATCAGGCTAAATTAGAAAAGCTAGCCCTTTAATATTTCCTACAAGAATAAAACTCGATTCAGCTAAGCCGAATGGCCCCAGAAAAGACATGCTAATATCCAAGATGAGTGATTAGGCACTAAGGTTCTAGAACTATAACTACAAGCAACGTAATAAGGCTTTGGAATTTGCAATGGAGCCCAAGAACTTTTGTGGAACATTCTGTCAAGCCGCAATTCGGGCCCATTTAGGTGGACCTTTTGGGAACTCGTCCTTTCTTCTAATGGCCGGTCATTGTCAATATGATTGATGAATTCTGAGTTCCTAGAGGCCAGGCCCGACAGGATGGGCCCTAGAGCTGTTAAAATAAAAGCAACTAGTCATTCAAATCCGCCATTTATAGGTATAATAATAATAATAATAATAATATATCTGCATTTGATTTGGGTATAAGATATTGTCCTTAATACCAACAAGGTTATTGAGTCAAAAAAGGGTTATGGGTTTTGCTCTTTGTTTTCTTATTATATATATTCTTGTGAAACAGCCTTGTCTATTTGCACATGACAATTCATTAAATTGTCATCCTTGTCACCCTTTGGGGTCACTTTCAAATACTAGCCTACTTCATGTTCCTACATAAATTATTACACTATATTCATATGACACAAGTAATAGATTGAGGAGGGAAAAGAAAGATTATTCCCAATAAAGGTTGTCCTCATAGTAAGAACTTTGAGCTTTCAAAATTGACCATTGGGTTAATTGGATTATGAACATCCCTTTAAGATGATTAGTACTTGAATAGAAACAATCCATGATTTACTTGAATGGATGATTTAAAAATGTATAATTTCAATATAAACTCATAGATATTCAATAAAAATATTGAATTCTGGCTAATCTGGAGTGGAAAATGCATAATTTGGGAGCTTTGCCCTCCTCACCTCAGAGTCTTTCCACTTGACAAAATTAGCATATGTTTGGTTATATATATCCTTTATTAAAAGGCAAAGGTGGGGTGTGAGAGTGATAGGGTTTTAGATTAAGGTTGTAATAATAAGATTGTGACAGAAACAAAACGTGTATAGATTCCAGTGGGGAAACTCCCAAGACCACGACCCTTAGAATAGGGGGGCCTCTGAGGCAGCTGCGCCGTTTAGCTTTATATATTTTTCCCCATTTGGCTCCTTATGGTTCTAAAGTAGTAGTTTAAGGGGAAAACTTAGGGTCTTACATGAAAATTAAATAAATACTCCTACTTTATTCAAATTTACTTTTTATTAATTAGAACATAAAGTTTTTGTCTATATTTTATATTGGGTTTTTGTTTTGGTTGGGTCAATTAGTGGGGCAAAATTTGGATTCCCATCCTCACGTGATATGGCCTCAAAATCTGGGATGTGTTGTTGCTAAAGTTACTATATTTCCAATTCCACTCTCAAAATGATTTCCACTTCATTCCTTCCTTCCTTGCCCAACGTCCAAAATCTTAATTATTTTTTCTCACCTGTTTTGTTTCTTTTTCTTTTGCCCTCTTTTTCATTCTTTTGATGATTATGGAATGTTAGATTGACCCACTTGGGAGAGTTTCCTCTGCCACATGATTGTCATCCTTTTTAGCTTCATTATGATCATAGCCAATGCCAAATACTATATACCCATCAACAATATTAATCTTATAGCTTAGGTTAAGTAGGATGTTATGCTTGAGCCATTGACTTCTTTCACATTTATGACTTAATCACCTTGAGAAGCTACTTGTGAACTGCAATTTGCAACTTTGTTGATTTGTTTATAATTATAGTAAGACTCATCTTAGCATCAATTTTCTTGTAAAAGAGGTGCCCATTTTCCATTTTATGAGTTAGAAAGATGGTTAACCCAAAGAGCAAGATTAATCCATTTTAAATCAGGAGTGCTAAAGATAAAGTATTTCACCAAATGTACTTCCGGAGATCGAACACTATTATAGTACTATATATTATCAGTTCGTTACCTTAGCCCCCTAGTTATTATTCACAAAATGGCTAAAGTAATTTGCCCATAATGTTAATTGAAATGTGCCTTTGATTGATCATTGGCAATCCCCAAACCATAGATCTAAAATACCAAATGAATATTCATAAAACAAATCAACCAAGTTTAAGTGGCCCATTTGGCTATATATTTGTGGAGTACCTAAATTTGTAGGAGAGTAATAGTTATTGCCTAACCAATTTTTAAGAATGAAAATTTGTTGACCATATAATCAAATTTGACTGATCAAAATCCCGAGTGGCCACAATTAAAATTGAAAGTTGTTAGTGAATCCCATAACAAATCTAATATACGTTTGCTCCACATTATTATTGTATTAAAAAATGCCAGTGCAGGCCTTACTCTTATGTCTAGTATATAAAACTAAGTGATGCCCACTTAAAGTCTTAATTCTTCAGAGTTTTATTAATAAAATTATCCCTATAGTTGAGAAATTTTGGAACTTGCTTTGTTATATTAATTAAATTAAAAATAAAAAACACACAAATGCCATTGGATCAACCAGTGATCTGCCCCCCTAGCTAATCTCATTTAGTCATTTTTCGAAGGATGCTCCACCATATGTTTTGTCAGCTCGAAAATACTTAACCAAATTAAAATGTTAATCACACAGGCATAATTCAGCGCGTGTGAGAACACATTAGGGTTATAAAATTAAGCTAAATTTTCTTAATTTTAATGGAGATTATGGAACCATGCTTAAGACGCATGTTGATGCCTTGTGCAAGCTTGCGGAATTGGCAATCTATCATCATCTTGAGCACAAACTCTGTTGCTTGGGATATAAGATAGGGTGAAAGATTCTGATTTGTATAAAAGGTCAGGACTCTGGAGATGTCACAAGTCCTCCTAACAGGCTTCTAATTTTTCCAATAATTTGATGGATTTAGACTTATTTGTGAAGAAAAAAAGTCCACAAGAGGATAAATTATTCAATATTACACCTTATAGGGGGCTGCAACAAGTCAGAAATGGTCTTATAAGTAGTAGACCATTGGTATTTTATGTGGATGGCCGGCATAATTAGAGCTGGGCATGGCATTTCATTTCATTTCCCCTGGTTTCTAGAATTAATCAGATTTTGGGTCATTTTTTCCCCTTTTTTTTTCGTATGTAAAGAGATTGGGATACAAACTTTTTATTCAGAGTTTTTAATAGCTAGACAACCTTTTTGGGTTTTGGACTGTGACCTCCAATAATTGGTGGAAACTCAGATGAAGTGAAACAGACCAAATTCAAGTGGGCAATATTTATAATTTTGCGTTGAAAAGGAAAGGGAAACAAAGGTGTTTTCACTATGTTTGTTCTTGAGCCCACTGTCTCTCCCAAATTTTGCACTTTGCACCCAAAGAAATGGACGAAGGACATTTGTCAATGGTGGCATTCGGTGCTGAACTTTTTGTCTAATGATTTCAAATTATGCACGAAAGATAGAATTATGGTATAGTTTCTTGGCATTAAGAACTAATTTGGGTCTTCATAATCTTAAAAATAATCCGCGAAATAATATTATGCTTAAATCAAGAATATTTAATGTTTGAAAATTTTTTATTAGATCAAAGATGATTTTCCTTTTTCTTTAATTTTTTCCTTCTTTTGGGCATAACTCTTCGTCCAATACCAAAAACTCATGTTCGGCCGTTCGGGCAACGAAGAATAAGATAACATGCAAAATGTACCAAAAAAAGAAAAGATAATATGCAAATATAAATGGTAAGAAAACCTACCATTTGTAATAACCTCCAAATTTGTCTGGTGTGATTTATGGCAAAAAGTTGTTTCTTACCAAAACTGATTCAACAACAATATTTATCTTTTTCATAAGTACCATTTACTTGGTCAAATCAAAAGTCTTCATTCTCACAAGAACATGAGACGAATTCCAGCATAATTAACCCAAAGTAGTGCAAATAATTTGATGACATGCTCATTTTGGAAGTGTTCATGCAGCAGAAGGGTCAAGACTCAAGACGGTTCATGACTCTGGAGGTGGAACAAGATAAATAGGTCCTTAGAGAAGAGGCCAACTCAGTTTTGTAACTGAACCCAGAAAAGCTTCCAAGAGACCAGAATGGGAAAGAGTGAGCCCAATGTCCTTTTCTGGTTTAATAATATAATTTAAAAAATGAAAAAAAAGCAGCAAATGGGTAAGACAGAAAACACTAGTGAAGACTTGAAGTTGGAGCTAACTGCCACAGTTTTCTTTCATTTAATACTGTAATATTGTAATAGAGTCAAAAACTGATGTATGTAGACTGTAGTACTATAATTGTATATGCAACAAAATCTTCAATACATACTATTATAATTTTTTTCTTTTTATTTAAAATTTTTCTCCCTGGAGAGAGCCAGATTAAACTATTTAGAGATACAGAAAGATATGAAGTCATGGGCACAGATGGTGTCTCTCAGTCTCTATATGTGTCCTTGCTGCGCGTGAGAGACCAGCTAGTTAGCACCTCCTCTCTTCCTTATTATAATCTCTTTCACTGTTTAATTAAATCCTTTATAGGAAGAGATCAAGAGAACGAAAGAGAGAAGCATCCTAGGTGTAGGAGAGTGTGGGTGAGTTGGGGTGGAGAAGAAGAGGTTGGGTGGTTGTGGCTTGTGCAGTTTTGTTGATCTCTAGGCTTTGCTTTTGTTTCATTTCTTTTATCTTATTTAGAACTATTTGTTTAGTTTTAAGTGCTTTTCTTAGGATGGTTTTAAAGTATAGAAAATTGTCTAAGCCCCAAATAGAGAGCTTGTGCTTTTGGCTTTGAGTTCAAAGGAAGCAAGAAATATAGTTTGTGTGTGAGAGAGACAGAGACAGAGAGAGAAGTAAGCACACAGAAAGAGAAGAAGCAAAACCCAATGATGCAAACCCGAGAAGAAAGGTTTGGAAATTGAGGCAAATGTCGATGCCCAGCTCGAGGCAATCCTTCTTCTTCTTCTACCACCTCTCTTCTTCATCATTCTTTATCTCATTTCTCTTCTTCTTCTTCTTCTTCTTTTTCACCTCTACCACTTTTGCAGCTCCAAACCATGAAGCTTCCATTCTTTTCTCATGGCTGCACTCTTCTCCAACTCCACATTCCTCTTTCTCTAACTGGAACAATCTTGACCTCAACCCATGCAACTGGACCTACATAGCATGTTCGCCACAAGGTTTTGTCACAGACATCAATATACAGTCAGTCCCTCTCGAGCTTCCTTTACCAGCCAATCTCTCGTCTTTTCAGTCTCTTCAAAAACTAGTCATTTATGATGCGAACCTCACAGGCACTATCCCAGTTGACATTGGTTATTGTACAGAACTTACTATCATTAACCTTAGCTCAAACAGTCTGGTTGGCTCCATCCCTGCAGCCATTGGCTGGCTCCAACATCTTGAGGAATTGATTTTGAATTCTAATCAGCTAACCGGGAAAATCCCAGTTGAGCTAGGTAACTGCAAAAGCCTCAGAAATGTAGAGCTTTTTGATAACCTTCTTGGAGGGGCTATCCCTGCTGAGCTAGGAAAATTGTCCAGTCTTGAAGTTCTTCGAGCTGGAGGGAACAAAGATATTGTTGGGAGAATTCCTGACGAGCTAGGAGACTGCAGCAACTTGACAGTTTTGGGCCTAGCTGATACAAGAGTTTCAGGTTCATTACCAGCCTCACTTGGGAAGCTAAGCAAGCTTCAAACATTGTCTATATATACTACAATGCTCTCCGGTGAGATTCCTCCCGAAATAGGTAACTGCTCTGAGCTTGTAAACTTGTATCTTTATGAAAACAGTCTATCAGGATCGATCCCGCCACAGATTGGTAAACTTAAAAAGCTTGAACAACTGTTCTTGTGGCAAAATAGTCTAGCTGGGAGTATTCCAGAAGAGATTGGCAATTGTAGTAATTTGATAAATATTGATCTTTCTTTGAATTCTTTATCTGGAACCATACCTTTGTCTTTGGGTGGTCTTTCAAACCTTCAGGAATTTATGATAAGCAATAACAATGTGTCTGGTTCAATACCTTCAAGTCTCTCCAGTGCTAGTAATCTCTTGCAGTTGCAACTTGATACAAACCAGATTTCAGGTTTGATCGCGCCTGAGCTAGGAAAGTTGTCAAAGCTTACTGTTTTCTTTGCCTGGCAAAACCAGCTTGAAGGAAGCATTCCTTCAAGTTTGTCTAGCTGTACTGATCTCCAAGCATTGGACTTGTCACACAATTCTCTCACTGGTAGCATTCCTGCCGGTCTGTTTCAACTCCGAAACCTAACAAAGCTTCTACTGATTTCCAACGATATTTCTGGTTCTATACCCCCAGAGATTGGTAATTGCAGCTCCCTTGTGCGCTTAAGGCTTGGTAACAACAGGATCACTGGTGTCATTCCTAGCGAAATCGGAAGCCTCAAGAGCTTAAATTTTCTTGATTTGTCCAGCAACCGGATTTCTGGACCAGTTCCAAATGAGATTGGGGGTTGCGCAGAGTTGCAAATGATAGACCTTAGCAACAACATTCTACAGGGTGCCCTGCCTAATTCATTGTCATCTCTATCCAGCATCCAGGTGTTGGATGTCTCCATAAATCAATTAGATGGTCAAATACCAGCAAGCTTGGGCCGTCTTGTGTCATTAAACAAGCTCATTTTAAGCAAGAATTCACTGTCTGGATCGATACCTTCTGCTCTTGGCCTCTGTTCAAGTCTCCAGTTACTTGACCTTAGCAGCAATGAGCTCACTGGTGGCATCCCAATGGAACTTGGTCGAATAGAAGCCCTTGAGATTGCTCTTAACTTGAGTTGCAATGGACTCACAGGGCAAATTCCTCCTCAACTATCTGCACTTAGCAAGCTTTCTATACTGGACCTTTCCTACAACAAGCTTGACGGGGACTTGGCTCCACTTGCAGGGCTTGCTAATCTCGTTTCTCTCAATATCTCTTACAATAATTTCGCAGGTTATCTGCCTGACAACAAGCTATTTAGACAGTTACCACCAGCGGACCTGGATGGAAATCAAGGCCTTTGTCCTACAGGCCGAGACTCGTGCTTCTTGGGCAGTGATGACAGGGTAGGATTATCAGGAAGTGAAAATGACATGAAGCGATCACGAAGGCTTAAACTGGCAATTGCATTATTGAGCACCCTAACTGTGGCAATGGTTATTATGGGGACAATTGCAATGATTCGGGCTCGAAAAACCATGAGAGATGATGATGATTCTGAGCTGGGTGATTCATGGCCATGGCAATTCATTCCCTTCCAGAAGCTAAATTTTTCAGTAGAGCAAGTTCTGAAATGCCTGGTGGATGCTAATGTGATTGGAAAAGGGTGTTCGGGGGTTGTTTATCGTGCTGACATGGCCAATGGTGAAGTAATTGCTGTGAAGAAGCTTTGGCCAACAACAATGGCAGCATCTGATGGAAGTAATGATGACAAATCTGGTGTTCGTGATTCTTTCTCAGCAGAGGTGAAAACTCTTGGTTCAATCCGTCATAAGAACATCGTTAGGTTTCTAGGTTGTTGCCGGAACCGGAATACTAGATTACTCATGTATGATTATATGCCTAATGGGAGCTTGGGAAGTCTCCTGCATGAGAGAACTGGGAATGCTTTAGAATGGGAACTCAGGTACCAAATATTGTTGGGGGCAGCACAAGGCCTTGCTTACTTGCACCATGATTGTGTCCCTCCAATTGTTCATAGGGACATCAAGGCCAATAACATCTTGATTGGCCTTGAGTTTGAACCTTACATCGCTGACTTTGGCCTTGCCAAGCTTGTAGATGATGGTGACTTCGCTCGCTCCTCCAACACCGTTGCAGGTTCTTATGGATATATTGCTCCTGGTAAGATTTCTTCCATTTAACTACACCTTCATAAATTCAATGTTTTCCTGGACAAAATTAAAGCTTAAGCATTTACATTGTGACTTCTCAATCTAGAAAAGCAAAAATCATTATTCCAGTGCTTGGCTTATTCATGATTCGTCATTTTATAGCAATCTTGAGCTGACTGTTTACTTCTTGGCAGAATATGGTTACATGATGAAGATTACAGAGAAGAGTGATGTTTATAGCTATGGCGTGGTTGTCTTGGAAGTCTTGACCGGGAAGCAACCAATTGATCCAACAATACCAGATGGACTACATGTAGTGGACTGGGTCAGACAAAGGAGGGGAGGAATTGAAGTACTTGATCCTAGCCTACTGTCTCGACCGGAGTCAGAAATTGAGGAAATGATGCAAGTATTAGGTATAGCTCTATTGTGTGTAAATTCAAGCCCTGATGAAAGACCAACCATGAAAGATGTGGCTGCAATGCTTAAGGAGATTAAACACGAAAGAGAAGAGTATGCAAAGGTTGATGTGCTGCTCAAGGGATCACCGGCGATTGATACTAAGGAAAATAAGAACTCAAGTGGAGTTCAGGCAACATCATCATCAAAGCCAGTAACCCAACGCTTGTATCCGAAAAGCAATAATTCCAGCTTCTCTGCATCCTCTTTACTTTATTCATCTTCATCTAATCCCGCAGCGGGGTTAAAGTGATAAAAAAACAAAAAAAATGCTTATAGCTAAGCAGAAGGAAGTTTGTTTTCTTATCTGTTTCTTCAGTTTCAAACCTATTTTGTTTTGTACGTAAAGAAGTAAAGCTTGATAATGATATTGCTATAACAAAATTCAGGAAAAAAATGGGGTCCCAAGAATTGCAGGTTTGACTCTTGGAGCACTGTTGTTAACAGCTACATACAAGCAAAACAACTATTATCTCAGTTTCCTAACTTAACACTTGCAGATACGAGTCTTATGACAAAATTAATGATAACAAATTGGAATACGAGCAAAACGAAGAAATCAAAACTAATCAAATGTGGTTTAGGGGAATTAATAATGTTAGTTTATCTTCTGGGTATTGATCTAAAAAGGGACCAGCAAATGTCATTAAATGTTTCACTTATCTGATTTAGTTTCTATTCTGTCTATATTTTGTTCTTGGTTGCTTATGCTTCATGCTCCTTATTCCTTAACCTTATATATATTGGATAACAATTCTTTCAATCTTGGATGAATACATCCACCAGGGCGGGGCCTTTCGCTGTTCCATTTGACTGGTTTTGAATCAAAAGCAGTAAGCAGGAAAGCATATGTAGGACATATGAAAAGAATCTAAGAATCTAGTGAAAAAGTTCATAAAAAGTTACTCACCAGGTTATTTCAGACTGAAAGATCAAGTCATTGATTTGACCTCCAAATTCTGTTGGATGGGACCCATGATATCGTAAGTTGTGGGCTTTGATGATGCCTTGCATGTGTGGCTGTGTATAATGGAGCCCCGGTGTCTCAGTTTTTTTACTTTTTCTCATTCCCCAGTTAGTAATCAGTAATTAATTCAGTATGAAAGAATTGATTCCTATTATTGCACTTCAGTGTATCTTTCCAAGGACCTTAGACTGCTGTGCTGCTTTTAACCAGGGCAAAGCTTCTGCCCATAAAGGACAGCACTTTCAGCTCTAAAGTTCAGAGTTTGCTGTCTGCACAGCTGTGTCAAAATATAATTAGACAGTAAAAATGTGGTTACAGATGAAGCAGTCAATTTTAGTTTACATTATTTTTATCTAGTTTCTAGGGTAATTTACTTTCTTATTGATCAAGTAAAAGTGAAACAGTTTATATGATTTACTGTTAAGAAATGTGGTAGAGCCATAATAAGCTGGTTTAATGGAGAAAAGTACTGGTTTTTGAGTCTTACAATATAGGTGTCATGCCATAATCATCCCATGTTAGCCTTACAGGCCATGTCGAACTCAAGAATCAGTGATTTTCACTTCAGATGTACCCCTTTCCACTGCTATACGAGGGACGTTGCCCAGAGAAGTGAATCATTCAAAACAATCTGTCGCTGTTTCATTAAGAATTCTTCCACGTACTGATTAAAGAGGACATTTCCCAGTTTCGGCTGTATCTATTTTAGCGCGATAATGCAATTACAACTGCCCAAAATCGCATATCTCAAGAATCAGGTGCCATGGCATTGCATGAAAATCAGCAAAGAATAAGGACAAATAAGTGACTGCCATCCTGCCAAAAACAACTTGCAAAAAGTATAGACCAAGCAAAAGTCAGCTTAGTTACTCAACCAATGCATATATTTATAATTAGTTCAAGTTCATCAAGTGGAAGCCCATGCTTTTGCAGGTAAGAGTAAAACATAGAACAGAATTGTTCCATTCCATCTCATTTTGTAAACATACAATGCACACAGCTTGGCTTCTATATGGCAGTGGCTTTCTGGTGCAATGCAATCTTAAAATTTTGTATGTTTATTGAGTTTAGATGCTTTGTTGCAACGTTTTTATGTGGAGCTTAATCTCATGTTGCATGTTCAAGATAGGAAAATCTTAAATCTCTTTTCTTTGAAGGGCTTTTTCTCTTTTTGTCTGATACTCTGTTTTCACTGATAACTTTCCAGATTACATAATATCTTTAGCACCTTTCTAGGCACCCTACTTTAAACAGAATCAAACCAGGTACCCAGTAACCCCTTTAAAGGGTAAATAGAAGACTAATGAAAACATATAAAAATTTCTTCTATTAGGATGCTGGTAAATAAGTGGTAATAATCAAGTGATCTATATATGAAACAGAGCCTTCTAATCTTAACCAGGAATTGATTTGAATAAACTAAGAAAGGGGCACGCCGGACGCGGATCAAAGAATAGCAAACCCAGGAGGCCCAAAACAAAATTGGGCTCAAATTTCTAGAGCGAATTCCACAGACCAGTACGCAAAGGCTTCTCAGGCAGGCAGCCCAAATGATTATCTTCACCCAGATTAGGTACCTAGATACTTTACCTTAAAATGATGATCACAATTACAGCCAGCCCTTTAGACACAAACCAGTCCTTGACACCTCTAATAGTAACCAAGACAAGGTTTACCTTGGTTTGCCATACAGATTTATTTTTCCCGTTTTAAGTGTTATATACAAAGGAAAAAAATTGGATACCATAATTCCTTAATTAAGAAAAATGAATTATTCAAACAAAATGTACCAAAAAAAGTTTATATTGAAATCAACTGTTCATTGGTATGCAATCTAGTGAGTGTATGTGTCAATCTTCACAATACACAACCAGTTTTTATACAAAAAGAACTAACAATTGTCGTATAGGTTTAATCTAAAGGTTCCGTTGTGAATGAGAGATTGCCGTTATATCAAAAGAATCTACCAAGTGAAAAAAATTTTATTTTTGTCCTCACATCACACACCATGCTCGACTTGTGAGCATGTCTATTTAGAGACCAAATTGTGAAATTCAATGGAGGCCAACGTGGATAATACCATATAGATTGGTGTGAACTGTGACACTAAGCTATGTAACCATATATGAATATTTTCCTTAATAGACTTATGTATTTGTCAATGGCGCCCCAGAAATCTAGTAGTATAAATCAAGCTGGCTCCTTCTTCTCTAACTCTCACCCCAAAACCCTTTTGATCACTCTTATTCTTGCTTGTGTATATCACCCTCACTATGTCTAACTCAGGGAATGAAAACCCTGCTCCTAGTCAGGTAAGACGAAGAAAAATCCTAGTCAGGCCAGCTAGAAATCCTAACGAGGAAAGCCAAAGAACCATTCCTCCCGAAGGAAGTGCCATATTGGCTCTTCCTGCAGTCCAAAATTTACATGATGATGAGGTGATGCTTGAGCTTCAAGAGCGAAGGAAAAATAAGAAGCCTATCATTAGGGTCCAGCCGGTTCTTCGGATGAAACCAACCCGACCACAAGCAGCCGCTGCCCGAGAAGATGATTAATCTATATTCCTCCTGACGAAGGCACTTGGCAACAAAAATGGCGCTCATGATGATGATTGCAAAACCCATGATGTTATTAAGTTTTTATCTTATAATCCATTGATTAAAATGGATATTAATTGAGTCTGTTTTCAATAATGTTGTTTTAATGTTTGGTCATGGCATGTTCCAAATCTTCTTCTGTTGTCTCACATGGAAGAAAAAAAAATCTCTGCAGGTTCATTAATGATATAAATCTTTTGTTTCCTATATTTCCATATTGGCTTGTTGAATAGTCTCCCTAGACCTTCCATCATGATCATTTTCTCTTCTTACTAAACCATAACATGATCTATGGATAAGATAAGTTCTTAATTACGATCTCATAGATTTTTCCATAAAAATTACTCCGCAATATTATTGATAGGTTCAACTCTCCACATATATCATACTGTATATGTTTGTGTCTATCCGTATGTACAGTGAATCCTCATAAATTTCCGATATCTGAGAATCAGAGTCATCTCAATGTTGCTCGATCGATAGATCTCAAATCATTTGCTAAGGTAAATTTTTCTTACAAACATATATTTTTCTCAAACTTCCATGTATTAACTATTAGCATGATGTCGCTAACAATTTTAGCCTCTATTTAATCTTGTTATGTTTGGTCAAAATACTTAAGAAAGAGAAAATGGTGCAATTCTGTAATTGTCGTCATTTTTTGTTCTTGTTGCTCTTCTCCTTCATCTCAGCTTTCTTCTTCACGACCTCTGTGGCAATTGTGGCTGCTCCCAATGACAAGACTTCTTTTGCTTTCTCTTTGAGGACATCAGCTGTTTCACTCACTTTGTCGGACACTTTTTTCACCTGAATTATTAATTCCAATAAAATGTGTCAATATAAACCACTAAAACATAATCTAATCTAATAGTTTGTTTAGTTCATGTTTAATTACGACTAATTAAAAGGGTAAAATGGTCAAAAAAATAAAGGTGAAATTAGTTGGACTTACCTTATACTACAAGGGTTTGTGCTCCAAATTAGGCATTAAAGATTATGGTATGTCTATTCTTGACTAATTAAAAGGTTAAAATGGTCGAATTATCTTTTTAAGGTGTAATTAGTTAAGCTTGCCTTCTATAGGCTATTGCTAGGTTACTTCATTGTTGCTGCCAATTAAGGCATTGAAGATTTATGGTGATTTGATTTCTTTGTTATATATAGTTTTGCTACATGACCCACTTAAATCCATTCTTCCAATATCTCTCATGACATGGCAAATCGCATTTATTTTTCTTTCTAAAACCCTATCATTATAATTGTTAAGATGAGAAAACTTACCCTATACATATGATAACTTTTTAATGTGGGGTTAAACCTTATTAAATGAAGGGCTAAACTTTTGTGATACTCATAAAAAGCTTGACAAATTAAAAAAAGTCACATCAGGAAGGTTGTCAAAAGGGTTAAATATCGGAGGGTTAAGAGGCATTTTTCTTCCATATAAGCATACATATATAAGTTCAGAGAAAGGGAATTCGGACCTGACTCTTTAAATAATGAGATGTATATATTGAATCAAATACTTAGAAGAAACACTATAGTTTTGAATCTTACATTTTCAGAAACGGAATCGGCTGCGTTTTTAACTGATTCCGCAGCTTCTTTCACGTTTTCAGAACTCTCTTCATCCTTCTTGCACTGAGATTTTCATAGAAATTGGCCTTGTTAGAACTTCGAAATTAATGAACCAGTTACAAATTGCAGCCAAAAAATAAAATAAAATCACATTAGAAATAACTTTATCCAAATTAATGACCAAATTATAGGTTAACTTTTAAATCAGGAGTTAACCTTTTTCTTTCTCTAATACAGGAAGCACTCAGTTTGCTTGGCAAATACTACCTTTTACTTACAAATTGTTGACCATAATCCTAAATAACGTGAATAAAACCCCATAATTTGGCTTTTAATGAATTAAGCAAAACATCAAAATTAGGATTCGAAACATGGGACCGATGTCCATTAATGGATGTAAAAGATGCCAGACATGCACACATTTGAAAGAACAAACATATGTGTTTCAGAAAAGAACAAAAATTTAACCAGAAATTATTCTCAAAAAAACAGAAATTAACTTGCCTGAAGAAGGGGTCTTGCAACTGTGACAAAGGCTCTAGGGCTTGCCGCGGTAGGAAGGGATTTAGAGAGCTTTGCAGTGAGTCTCAGGGTTGCCATTTTTACGGAATTCTTATATGTCTCGGGCAAAATTTCGTCAATTTTCTTGTTTCTTTTTGTGGATTGCAGATCTTGGTTTTGTTATATAGAGAGATGGAAGTGGAAGAAACATGGGTTAAACAAATTGCCATCCGTCAAATCTTCAACATTAATTTCTCTGCTTTGTGGCTCTCTGCTAACTGCTTTGTGCATTCCATCTTTTCCGGATCCACTATTTCTGTTAGTGGTTGATATATTTCGTAACTGCCCCTTCCTTGTGCAGGTTTATTTTTCTTTCTTTTTGCAAATTTACTCCGCATCTTTGAAATCAGTTCAAGGAAAAGAGGGAGTAGCAATTAAGGAACTGATACTGGAGAAAGCAAAATATGAGACTGTTTTGGTCTTTCTGATGATCAAAAACATTAATTATTGATTTCTGGTTACAAAATATGTCTTAGTTAATTATTAATCTTGCTGCTAAATAATCTGATAATTAAGTGTTGCTGACACGGTTTACTTGTTACAATTATCTGAATTTCACCCGAGAGCAAAGCAAGCTCGGTTTGGAGCTCCCAACGTTTACGAATCAATGGGACTTTCTTGTTTTCATATGTCTGAATTATATCTTCAATCGATTTTTTGGATTCAATCTGCACAATTGATTTATGGTGTCGCTTCATCTCCAATAACGACTTGTAGAAACTTTCTTTTACTCCAAACTTCGTTAATATATAATTCTTCAATTTCCTGCAGTTCTTAGCTCTAATTCTTTTTTCTTAATTTGTTGCTGATACAGCAAATTGGAACTAGACATATTCTCCTTTGAGTTTTACTAGTATCTTTTCACGTGCGTATTTAATTTTAATATTAAATATTAATTTAATTTAATTTCATATTATCATATAATAAATGAAAGTATAATATATAATGACTTAATACTCAACTTAGTTCATGAACTATACCAAAAATGATAGATTGATGATATATTTTTAAAGGGTAAAAAAATCGATCACTATTTCACTAAAAAAGTTATACTTTTATAATAAAAGATAGAAGATATCCTCGATGTTTCTCACTAAAAATTAAACACCTCATGCTAGTCTGAATTCAACGTAAATTTGCACTAGCTTGAGCTTGGCATCATAAAATCTAAAAGCATTCTTTTTCCTTGACAATTAATTAGTCTATTCATATTTAATGATCATCGAAAAGGCGGCATATATACACAATAGTACATGCAAACAAAATTTCATTGACTAATTAATTAACCCACGAGTTATGCTCCTCGACCCACCATTTTTTTATGTACGTCTGAATTCAATTTTATGTCCGGCCAAATTATCATCGATTTTCTTTTTCTTTTTCTTTTTATGGATTGTTGATCTTGGTTTTTGTTATATCGAGAGATGGAAGGGGAAGATATATGGGTTATTTTACTTCTGCAACATTTCTTTGCTAACTGCTTCATGATTTCCACCTTTTCCGGATCTATTTCTACTTATTTTTTGGGATTTTGATACTTAGTAACTGCCCTTGTCCCGGCCTATTGCGGGTTCATTTTCCTTCTTTGCGCAAATTTGCTCTGCATCTTTGAGATGATCAGTTCAAGAAAAGGAGGGAGTAGCAAGGAACTGACATTAGAGAAAGCAAAATATGAGTCTATTTTGGTCTTTCTGAGTTGGAATTGCAACAACAAAATTGAAAAAGTGGAGGCTCACATGCACCCCCACTAAATCCAAGCCTACGGCAAAACCCATCACAATCAATTCCAGGAGAAACATCCTCACATTTGCTTTGGCAAACTAGTGCAGCCTCTCCCAGTCCCCCTGCATGTTTCAACGACACCATCACACAAAAACATAGTTACTGAGGCAGCATAACGCCAAAGAAATTCTTAAAACACTGCTGACTGCTCTGTGTATATATATATATATATATGTGTGTGTGTGTAATTGAAGTGAATTTAAACTACATACCCATTAGTGAAAAGGGGAGAAGGATAGCAGTTAACATAATCAGAACTCTGGCAAGGCATGAGAGCGAACGAGGAGCCATTTTCCCTTCAAAGTCTTGGAGGCTGAATGCTTTTCTTTCTTTTGATGAAAGTGGTGCAAGGGTTTATAGCATATTATGTGTGTCAGTGTGTGCATAATTTATAGCAAATAAGTAAAGTGAACACAACAAAAATAAAAAGGAAGGTTGTGTTTTGACCTTAATGTGTCGTTCCAACATGGCAACGATCATTTCTGGTTTGCATTTAATTCGGGGCTCCATAAAAGTAACCTGCAAGGGAAGCTGGTTAATGTAGCTTTCAGAGAGACTACTGCCACCAAAAAAGGTATTGGCCATTGAAAAAAATATTGTGGTGTGTGCATAGATTAGCATTAATTAAGCCTTCTCCTATGAGATGGCTTCAAAATGTCAAAGCTTTGAAAGTGAAGCTGAAACAGCAAGCATCGATAACCCAAAACCACAAGTCAGATCAATATCATCCATCGATCAGCACAGGAGTCAAGGCTCAAGCTCGCATGTACAACTATTGTCAGCAGAACTACTGTTATAAACGGTGATTAATAATCCTCTCAAGCAAAGCTAGTCAAAGTAAAGATGCATGAGAGAACTTGTTACATTGGATTGGCCGATTGTAGTTTCCTTAAATTTCTACTTTATTGTCTTCTATTAACAAACTTGGCATAATTAATTTACTACTAGTACCATTAAACTGATCATAAGTTCATAACTCATGACAGTGTCTCTCCATTTGGGATTCGACACGACTTGATTCCAGATTAATTGGGGTCCAATGTGACCATCGGATGAGAGGATTTATATTAAAAAACTAAGGGTCCGGTTAACCAGTGCCTATAGGTAGAGGTGTTCATGGGCCGGGCCGGGCCTAAGCAAGAATTTGTGAAAAAATTCCTTGTCCAAGCCCGACCGGCCCGACTAAACGAGCCTCTTCCTTTGTCCAAGCCCGGCCCTAAAATATTTCTATAAGCCCGAGACCCGTCAAAAAGCCCGTTTTTAAATTTTTTCGTATACTAATTTTAAAAATTAAATTATATTAATTTATAATATAAATAAAAATAAATCAACACATTTTAAAAAAATCATCTAAAATAATTTTTACAAAGTTAATAAAGTCTAAATACTAATAATATTTGAAAATATTAATATCATATACAAAAAAAAAAGAAAACACCACATTAATAAATAAAATAAATATATAAAAATATATTTATATTAAATGAATAGTAATTCGAGCCGGGCCGGGCCGGACCTTGATTTTTTTGCCTATGACCAAGCCCGGCCCGTTTATTAAACAGGCTTTTAAATCTTGTCCAAGCCCGGCCCTTGAAATTAAAAATCTTGTCCAAACCCTCCCAAATATCGGGCGGGCCTACGGGCTTAGGCGGGTAGCCCGGCCCTTGAATAGCTCTACCTATAGGCATTGGTTAAGCTCATTTAATAGAGCTAAAAAATAACTTTGAATTCTGAAATAATAATAATTGTTATCAGAAAAAAATTATATGACAAAACTATCCTTAGATATATAGTGAGAAAAAAATTTTTTATTTGGGGGTTAAATTTTATCAATTTAGGGTTAAACTTTGACAAATTTGTTGAAATTTTTTTTTTAAAACCCTACAATAATATATTTTAAATATTAAAACTTACCCTTACAATTTATTTTTTTATTTGGGATTAAATTTTATAAATTTAGGGCTAAACTTAATTAAGGATATTCTTGTCTTTAGACATTAATAAAAACATAAAATAAATCTTAAACACCTAAAATAAAGCAATTATTGAAACAATAATTGCTGCTTAACGGGTGCCTGTTAGCAATTTCCAAAAACTAATTATAACTCGGCTCGCCGCTCACATGTGATTGGAAAATTTGAAATGTTTACTATAGTTTATAAATCATTATTTCAGATTCTGTTACCCGTGCTGAACTAGCACCGAACCAAATTTTCATACAAGAAAGATTGGTTAATTGAAGGTATAGACACTGGTCACAACAAACGAATCTGGCATTTCTCTTTCCATGACACTACACATGACTTCCTTAAATTTTCTCTTCTTTTCACCCACCTAACTCTCTGATGCCAAATTGAAAGAATTTCCCTTCTCGAGATTGTGAGAGCAAAGTCTCAATTTCATTTATTACAACCCGTTAATTATCCCTCAACCGTCCCCACCTTTCAATCTCCTATATAAGGCAATTCCATGCAAAGAAAACTAAGTCGATGAGTTACTGTCATTTGATCAGGAAAGATCCAGAGGGGGAGAAAGAGAGAGAGAGAGAGAGAGATGGGTAGGTTGTGTGCAATTTTTTTGCTTGTTTTGATAGCTCTGCATGCAAGTCATGCACGTAATGTGCCTGGCGAAGTTGGCCTAGATAGCCGACAAACAATGGTGCCTGATAGCCCAAAGGAGCAAACACTGGAAGCTAATATTGCACCCACGGCAGATTCTCCGCAAGGTAATGGCATTGATGACAAGAAAAATTTTATTTACGGTGGAGTAGGAGGCTTTGCTGGGATGGGTGGCTATGCTGGTATCGCTGGTGGGCTACCTCTTCTTGGTGGCCTTGGTGGAATTGGGAAATTTGGTGGAATTGGTGGTGCGGCTGGAATAGGTGGTTACACTGGCCTTGGTGGCCTAGGTGGTTTAGGTGGAGTCGGAGGTTTAGGCGGTGGAGTTGGTGGAGTTGGAGGTCTAGGTGGTGGTGCCGGTCTTGGTGGTGCAGGTGGTGTAGGCGGTGCTGCTGGAAGTGGACTTGGTGGTTCAACTGGCGGTGGCATTTTGCCATCTCCTTGATTACGTAGTAATTGGCTTTCCTTTGCTAGCTAGCTCGCTAGCTTGTTAGAATGTTTTCTGACGTTTAAATTTCTCCAATGCTTTCTAATTGATTTCTGTTTCTTAGTTAGGCATTTAGATGTCCTTGTTGAGTTTGCTGTTAGATTTGTTAATGTGCCTACTTTTTCTAGTTACAATGGCACAGTGATGATCTCTTTGGAGACAAAGAGGTGGCTGTTATTACTCGTACATGTTGCTGTAGTTTTCCAAGTTTTCCACTGTTCTTTTCGTCGATGCATGTTCCCTAATTGCATCTCTCTCATTCTGTTCAAAATTTGAAATCATTGATGACTCTCATCAAGCCTAAACATTTTCCGCTTGGATTGCCCATTTTCTTAGCGAGTTTTCTTAACCTTTCATAGCAGCCAATATATGCCCAATGCTCACAATAAACTCTTTACGATAATTGTAATCTAAACTGAAGCTCTGCAAGTAATTTACAACATGCAGGAATCTCAGGCATGAGGGATGTAATCACGAGACGAGCTTTTGGTTCTGCACCATTAACCAGACTGATGAAAGTTGAAACTGAATTCTGAAGTGCCACTTTGCATGGCTACCACCTGTACGGCCTTTGGTGCCGCTAAACTACCAGTACACCTTTACGCAGCTAGGTTGCCTTTAATGCCTGACAAACATAAATACCTGAACCTTAACGAAACAGAGAGAAAAACATGCAAAAGCTAACAAGTCTAGAACAGAGAAAGGACTCTATCTGTTAATTAGACTGTCGGGCCATTAAAATTTTCATGCATGCTAAGGGTTTTGTAGTTTGTACACAGGATGAGAAAAGTCTACCAAGTATAGCAAATAACAAAATTTTGTTTCCATTTTATTAAAGAAAGAAAACCATGACAAATTGAGCAAACAGATAAACAAAACCATAAGAAGAAGCGGTAAACTAAAACCAGACATTGGCTAACAAAATCAACCCCATGTTTATTGTAGCATTGTACCATGCATATTTCAACAATAATGCATTTAGGATAATCTTAAAGCACACACTTCCTGTCACTAGAACATGTTTCTGTTAAGGTCCATGACCACCTCCCCAACCAGAACCCTTTCCACCACCGCCGCCGCCACCTCCTCCTCCTCCTCCTCCTCCTCCATTGTTGTTCCCACCTCCATAGCCATAACCTCCACCAAATCCACTGCCGCCACCGCCACCGCCACCGCCTCCTCCTCCACTTTTCCCTCCTACCCCTTTAGAACCACTCCCATAGGCATTCCTTGCACCACTATTGCCACGATCATCACAATCGTCATTACCGCCATCTCCTCCATCACTCGGTTGATTTCCATCATCATAATCTTCGCCACTCGAGCCACTATCAAAATTCGACCCACCACCACCTCCTCCTCCTCCGCCGCCGCCGTAACTTCTACCCATATCTCCACCGTTACCCTCACCCTGCTGACAACATTCTTTTTTCTCGTTCAAACTATTAGGATTGACAGACATTGAGCCATCAACTCTAGCAATAAATGAAACTAAGAAGAGAACAAGAACAATGCTCTTAATTAGCTTCATATTTACTGATAAAGATAAATGCGTGTGAGCTGATTGTAGATGAAGTTTATTTATACAGAAGAGAGAGAAACTGAAGAACGCGCTCTGGATCATTGTTTTTGAATCAAAGTGCATGCATGCATTGGACATGTCACATGTGAATCTGTAAAGAGATATCTGTAACATCTCGTGAAGACAACAGAGCACTCTGTTTTTGCTAATCAGTTCATGCTCTGAAACAGGTACACTAATCTAAGAAAAACATATAAAGACTTTGTTATGGTTCCAAGATAAGTCCATGAATCCAAAATTTTAACTCTACTCCTTTCCAACTTCAAATAAAACTGAGGGATCCACTTTTCAAGGTGGCCATTAGTGTGTATGAAACAAGACGGAGTGGCTCTGTCTCAAGTGAATTTAAAATGGAAGTGTAGAAGTAAATTGGATCCCCAAAAAAAGACCTTGGAATTTTTTTTACTTGTATTTCTTATTTGAGCCATCTGATTAATGTAGTAACATTTTCTGTATAACTACAATAATTAGGGAAAATAACAACCTTTCAATGAAAGACTAATTTAGAATTAGGTCGAATTATTTGAATTGATTCCGTGAATCATCTAGAATCAAATACTATGTAGAATTTTTTTCTGTCGTGCTAGACGGGCACTGGGCAGTGGGCACACAAATGAGAGCAAAACTAATGAAACGTAATAAAGAAAATGGAAGACAATCTTGTTCTAAGGATCTAAGGATGGGTTTTTTTCGTTTGGTCAATGTTCAGAACCTTAAAACTCTCCTTAACAATGTTCTTTTTGTAGAAGAAAGCAAGCGTCAGGTCGGCGCAACGTATGGCTGACGGCCCCGGAATTCTGGTACTATGGATTGGTGATCATTCCGCATGCAGTTCAGCTGCAGCGGCCAGCAGCTGTACAACGAAACATGCATTTGTGTTACGTAAATCATGGGGTTCCCCATCTCTCTGGCCTGTATAAATAGCTCTACATCAGTTCTTAGTCTTTACGCCTTTGTGATTGTTCTGTGGAGTAATCTAGAAATGACTCGTTTGCTTGTGCTATGCCTTTTCTTAGTTTCACTACACTTTGCTCTCCGCGTTGAGTCACAGTCAGCAAGCCCTCCACCGCTTCAGGTTGGGTCGTCCCCATCTCCATCGCCTTCCACCGGCGGTAGCCCGAGTGCTGGAGGCGGAGGTGGAGGAGGAGGTGGTGGAACTACTGGCGGAGGCGGAGGCGGCGGAGGTGGTGGTAGTGGTTCTTGGGGTGGCTCTGGGTATGGATCAGGAAGTGGTACAGGTGGCCCTAGTTGTGGAGGAGGCGGTGGAGGAGGAGGTAGCAGCGGTGGAAGTAGTGGTAGCAGTGGCAGTGGCAGTGGCTTTGGAAGTGGAAGCAGTGGTAGAGGAAGTGTTGGTGCTGCTGCTGGTGGGGATGATGCTAGCAACCTGCCTAGGAAAGTTGGGAAGAACACTACACCAGGCTCTGCCTAGAAACTATAATGTGATCAAATGCCATGGCCCCTCCGTGAGGCATTTGTGCTGCTTTTTCTGGCTGTTTTTAATGTTTAAATGTGTCATGGTCCTTGTGGACTACTAGTTGTTCACTTCTATGTTAACTTATGCGCTTGTTATTTCTTGTCAGGTGTTAAATTAAGGAACTTGTAGCTTGTCTATGCACAAGCATGTCCTGTTTTATCAATAGAGCAATATGGTACTTCTAGTTGTTACCTTGTTAAGTACTAATTTAGTTTCAACATAAATCTACCAGTATTCGATAATTATATTGAGTCTGGATTAATCCGAAATCGAACAATTGTTAAGTATTAATACCAAAAGAAAACATGATAAGTGGTATACACAGTTTGATTTTAAAATCACACAAATATTTAAGCATTTGATTCAATCATGCATATGAGAAATGCAATTTTTTCTTGTCAAAATATGAGAAATACAATTACTACATCACAAACCGAAATCAATTGATAGTAACAGGAAGGCTTCAAAATCTTACAAGAATTCTGAAAGCTTGCTTTCAATTTCAATTTGCAAAGACAAAAGTTTGGAGGAAAAATATGCAAATACAGAATTTTTGAAGGGGCGAAATCCAAATTCATGTTATCCTCTCCAAGGGCGGGAAACGGGAAAATGCTAGAAGTGAAAAAAATATATAGAGGGAAAAATAGAAAAAAAATCCAAACAGTCGTCAACCAAATTCAGAAAAAAAAAAAGGGGGGGAAAAGGAGAAAGAACTGGAGAAAGAGATGGAGAGGGTGAGCTGGAGCAGCGAGTTGCGGAAGCTCGTAGAAGCCATAGAAGTTTCAGAGGTGAGCTTCCTTTTCTCTTTTCCCCTAAACCCACCATCAATTTCGTTACCATTTTTCTTAAAAAAAATTGTTCAGTAATTCATGGAATTAACTATGTTAAATAGGTGAGAAAAAACGCTTGTCATCCTTCGGTTGTTCTCTATCTTTCTTGCAGTCATGGAAATAGTAATGTCTGTTTGGTTGCTGAGAAAATGTTAAATGAAAAAAGTTTAATATTGTACATTACAGGTGGTTGAAGGCCGAGCTGAACTGATTGCTAAATTGGCAGATTTAGATTTGTCCGAGCAATCTGATGTGAAATCGCTTGTTGAATCCCTAATTGTATCCTCTCTATGGCTGTTTATGTTTGTGCTTTTTAATTTTTTTATAAAAGAATTTTATACGGAAATTTCATTTCGCGTTTTAATTATACAAATTTTTCTACGAATATTTGCATCTAGTCATAGAGATATATAATGCTGCTAAGCATTTAAAGTTTGGACGATTTAGATACAGTTCTTCACGAATAAGCTTTGACTTTCTTCTTGGCTTGTTGTTTCTTTCCTTGACAAGAGAATAGACATTTTGGGAAGATTATACTTGCTTGGATGTGTCACAGTGCATGTTAAACAAAACTATTTTGCATGTGGCTACAAAATATCTTGATTCGGATGTTTCTGGGTGTTTATTACAGTTTCTCCTACTTGGAACAAAGGTATCTTTGCTTTGATTTGCTATTTATGTTAGAATTGCAACCATGCTTGCTAGGATT
Organism: Microcos paniculata; assembly: GCA_030664755.1. Taxonomy (NCBI): domain Eukaryota; kingdom Viridiplantae; phylum Streptophyta; class Magnoliopsida; order Malvales; family Malvaceae; genus Microcos; species Microcos paniculata. Next base: position 5,114,487 of record CP131462.1, on the reverse strand, counting down.
CGAATCATATTAATCTCTCAAGTATGTGTTTTAGGCGAGTATATGGTGTGGGAAGCATCTCAAAATGACTGTTATGTCAACTGAAGAATCTCCAGAAGATGAACATTGCAGCCTCTTTTATCAGGTAGATGATAGTTTGAAGCACCATTCTCTTGTGAAGAAACTTTGTTAGTTGTCACTGCATTTTCTTTGTTGTTCTTCTTTATCAAATGATCAATGCTGTCATTTGTTTCGACTTTCTTTCCTATCTTCTCCCAAGAACATTTTTATTATCAAGTTTTGTTAGTCTTGAAGGTTCTTAGGTTTTAATGATTGCTGCTAACTTCCTAAATTCAAAGAAATCATGCTATGTCTCTATAATTTTATTCTGAAGGCAGGTTTGGTGATTTATTATCTGATTGAATAGTTCATGATATAAGGTTGAGCCTGTACAATTGGTCATGCATTCCATGCCTGAATCTGATGGCCTAATAATGTCAAACCACAGTAAAGGTAAAAGGTAACTCTTCTATTCGTTTGCTTGCTACAAGACAGTCAAACCAAGGTAGAGTTTGAATGTAATAATGATGCTTTTAAAACTGCTTTGATGTGCCGGTATATCCTGCCAAGCTACTTCATTGACACTTCTTGAGTTTATCTATCTGTTTCTTGAGAGTTAAAGATTTCTCTCTTTCCATGGAAACCAAAACTCCTTTCGGAGGAAACATTTCAGAGTTTTTCCTCTGCGGTTGACTGTTGAGAAACTTGTGCGGGTCTTCTAATATATAATGATAACTTGTTCTTAGATTCTACAACTTCGAAGACATCTGTCCTCAGTGTGATAATCTCTTCTCTGCAATGACATATCATACTATCCTACTTTGCAGCTCTTGCTGGACTTTTTGAGATTCTCCGCTGCTAGCTTATCAACTATGACAAGATACTCTGTTTTGGTTGATGAGGCATCAATGGTGGTTGTTGAAAAATTCATTCTAGAACAGTTGAATCTAACAAAAGATACAACGTCTGAAATTAAGGTATCTAAGTCCTTCCTTTTTTTATTGATCACATATATTTGGATTTCAATGGGAGAACTTTATCATGAAGGAAAAGATAATTTTGAACCTTTTCCCATTTGGAAAGGTAATTTCAATGTGACATAATTTTGGTATAATATTGCTAGTTCTGCTGCACGCATTACTGGATACTACAAGTTGCTACATATAAGGTAAACTAGGTTGAAGATTGCACAACCTTCAGTTTAGAGTAAAGAGCATCATAGAATGAGTAAACTTTGAGATGCAGCTTTATGCTTATGATTCCTGTTCCCAACAAGTTAAGTTTATTGTGGTTGATGTGGTCCCCTTGGTGAATGTAGGGAGATATATAGAGAAATAAAGCTAGCAGCTTGTTTTTCTGCATGTCATCTCTTTCTACTTGTTATGAATCTTATTATCTTACTAAAAATAGTCCAATCTTATCTCTGATTTCTATCCGTTTCTTTACTAAATTTAATAACATACAGTTAAAGTATTTTGTTAGCAAGAAATGTAATTTGCTTCCTCTCTGTGCTTAATATACCTGAAGAATCTAGTTGGCATCATGGCTGATTAAGTTTTGACATTCTCTCAAACAGAATATCGATTCAATTGGTGCAGAGGTCTTAAAGGCAGCACAAGGAGTCATTGATGCTGTCGTAAGACTCTGCAAGGAGTATTCGCAAGTAACTAATTGGGAGATTTCTGGTGCAGAACTTGAAAGTAATGAACATGATATGAATTCTGATAAGGCATATGTTAGAAATCATATCATGAACATAACAATAGTTACAATAGAAAAGCTATTTGAATTGGGCGTTTTGGCTGCAAAAGGCGGTGGAAGTCTTGTAATCATTCTTAATGTGTCATGGAAAGGTGTTGTTACCTTGCTTCAGCTAGCCAAGGGCAAATTGACAGAACAAGTGAAGGTAGCAGATATTCTTGTGACTTTAGTTTCACTGGTCAATGGTTCTCTCAAATGTGCAGCTGAGGCTTGGTCATCTTCTTTGAAGGATACTGTTTCTGTAACTGAAGCTAGAAGGATATTCGTTCCATTAAAGTTTTACTTGATTAATGCAGTGAAAATATCATCCCTCTATCCATCCCAGGCATGTATGATTTATAGAGACTTAACACTCTGTGTCTTGATGATGTCAACCCTTAAATTATCACTGAGCCATGAAATATTTATGAAAAACATCAGTGAAGTGATGACTGAACTTTTGGAGAAAACATCCTTGGATTTGCTTAGTTCTTTGCTAAATTCAGCTGATGTGAAGCAAGAATTCAAATATCAGCTTCTAGATTGGTTGTTTGTTGATAATTGTTGGTCAGGTGATGTTAATGAAAACCCAGTTAGTAAATGTAGGACGAATTCAATGGATGAGATCTTGTCAGTGACTTGTGAAGCTATGCCTGGTTCAAGAGTATTGTTGCCAGGTCGAGTAGCACTTTTTTCCAGTTTTCTTAGATACTCCTTTGATCTCGAGGAAGAAATAAAACTTCTGATTGCCAGAAAGCTTGATTGGTTTATGAACATAATAGTTGATGAAGAGGTTTATTCTTTCATTCTTGTTTCACAGATTCCAGTATTATATGTTTCTGGTAAAACTGTGGAATTAACTTGGGAGCCCATGTTTTCGTCTCTTCTGCATGCCTTAAAAACTTTCATGATAGTGGCATCTTCAACTTTAGCCTGGGAGGAGTTTCTTTCTTTCCTGATGAAAAATTTCTTGCATCCTCATTGTCTTTGCACAGAAATCACAATGGAACTTTGGTGCTTTTTGGTAAGGCATGCTGAGATAGAGTTGGTGAATAGTATCATTGATGAACTATGTTCATTAATGAAATTAGTAGCATCTCCAGAATCAGTTTTTGTTCCAGATTCTAGTCTCAGAAAAATGGCTCAATCAGTCTGCATGTTTCTCACATTCAGCAACCCCTCTATGGTTGATCATGTTTATAGTTCTGTGATGGGTGATGATAGGTCTCAGTTATCACCAGTTTTATATGCAGCCCTGCTTTTGGAAGGCTTTCCACTAAACTTGCTATCACAGAATATGAGAAGTATTGCTAAAGAAAAAATTGTTACTGATTATTTTGGTTTCATTGATAGTTTTGATGACAAATCATTGGGTATCTTCAGCTCTGAATTCGGGGTTCCAATATTTGTTCTATCTGCTTCTTTGCAGTCACTGTAAGTGCTGGCACTGTGTTTATTTATTAATGATCTGCTGTGTGTTTTATTTAGTCAATAAGAATAGAAGTAACAGTGTCTCTATGGAAGTTCCTAACTCTTTTCGTGCAAACTAAATAAAAGAACATACTTCACTGTAGATAAAGCATACCCTTTTCTTACATGCTTTGGTTGCATGCTAACGTAGTCAAGTTTCATTCTCCCATGAATTTCTGTGCAAACATTGTCTTCATACAGCCTTTTGATTCTATTATTAACGTATTAAGTTGATTCTTGAGTTACAATATTGAGGTACAGTACTATTTCATGCAGCCAGGTCAACATATCTGACATTGACATGAAGACTTTGAAGCTCTTAGTTGCTATTATTTCTGGTTATAGGAATTCTGCAGACAAACTAAAGAAGGCAGCTTTCTGCAAGCTTTTGAGTCAAATTTTGACGATTATTTCAAATTTGAGTCACCTATATGCATCAGATGAAATGGAGGTGGTCATCTTGGAGCTTCAGAATCTGTTTGTTTCAGAGCCAACAGCATCAGATTCACTGTTTAATGAATGCAAACCTGGACTGGCACTTTTCATGGCTGGACTTAGTAACATGGGGTTGTCGGAAAGTGAAAATTGTCCTACAAGTTCTGCTGTGTGGGGGTTGTATCACATGCTTTTGAGAGAGCGGCACTGGGCATTAGTTCATCTAAGCATTGCAGCATTTGGATATTTTGCTGCTCGTACCAGTTGCAATCAACTATGGAAATTTGTGCCACAAGAAGCAGCTCTTTCATTTGACTTAGAGTCCGGAAATGATGCAAATGAAGAAAGATTTATGTCTGAGTTCAAGGCTTTTCTTGAGAAAGCAATGGCTCTTCCCGCAGTTACATCTAGCTCTGAGCAGCAGAGACTACTTCTCGAGGAAGGTTTTGTTCTAAAAGAAAAGGTTCGGAAGATATTAAACACTATCAATTCAGAAGCCAGAACAAGTGACGGCATGGAAATTGATGATGAGAACCAATCAAATAAGAGAAGGAAACTTCCCGATGGAATTAATAAGGGAGTTGAACTGTTGCAAAATGGCTTGAAGGTTATTAATGACAGTCTTACCCGGTGGCAACCAAATCAGGTAGACTCTGCTGAACTTCATGACAAGTTCTTGACTCACTTTGCTAGCCTTGAAAATGTAATTGCTCACTTGGTGAGTCTTAGTGACAGTAATTAAGTCATCATTCAAACCCTCTTCACGGAAATTGTGCTCGGAGATTGACAAGCCTTCGTACTTCTGAATTCGAATTAGTAAGCACAGCAGCGTATGAATGGGAGAGAAATGAGTTATAAGCAGGTCAAACTGTTGCCTCCATTGTTGTCAATTTTAAACTTTTTACAGCATGGTCATTTCTCATGTTGTATAGAACATGAATGTACAATGCTGGTTTTCTAACCTAAATTTTAAACACAATCATCTTAGTGGCAATGAAACTTAGAGGTCAAATTATAAAATATTTTTCGTTTCTTAATGCTGAGGTTAGCATTCTACAATTTATTTATACGAATTCCTTCTCATTTCAGTGGCTGGTAACATGGTTCTATATTAACGATTTAAGAATGTGTGCCACCTTCCACGGAAAGAAAAGATTTGAGAATAAATGTTTTGCCTTTTGAAAAGTTTTTGGGAATGGACGGATATGTTCTCTCCAGCTCCTGTGGGATACTGCGATTCTCTTAATTAGCAAAAATGGAAGAAGCATGACACCTTGAAAACCTTCGGTTTGTTTGTTTCCTATTCGATTTTTAACATAATTGGCTTTGCCAATTGCCAGTTGCCACCAATTTAACCATGAAACGAAGTTTTAGTGCGTCAGCACTTGATTTAACTTGTTGGGTGGTAATTGCCCGTCATGATGAACCATTGAACAACATGATCGGAGCTGTACTTGCCAAAAATCAATGTCTAGATTATTCGTCCTCGTGATTCTGTCGCTAAAGATGGTAACACAGAATGTCGCAATGAGGCAGATATCCGGCACATGTATTCCCCTATTTAATCTCTTCCTGATAAGAAGAATCCGTGTCCCGGAATGGTAGGCTGCCAATTGCAAAACAAGACAATGGGTATTCTTGAATTCTAGAACAGGCCCAGATTCAATGCTTGCGTGGGCTTGAATATCTGGTCTGTTTTGCTTAACGTGACACGTTTTCATGGCAATTTCAAAGAAACAGGTGGTGGGTCCAACGTTTTTTTTTAACGAGGAAAGTCGATTAATTGTAAAGGTGACCAATTGACAATTCATTCACAAACTTAAAGTTGAGCCATTTACCGATATAATTATGGGCACAGAAAGTGAGTTGCATCATCAATAAACCAAGCTATAATTAAAGTTGGATTAATACTTGAAAATGATCGAAAGTTAAACATATAGTATAGTTTATATTGCAGTTTCGTTAGCGATGCTAATGATGATAACTTAAAGTTCTGCAGAAACAATCAAAGATTCAAGGATCAAGCATGAGATACGGGGATTATACATATTTCTGAAATGTTGTTTGTTTGTCTTCTAAAAGTCCTGTTAATTAAATCCCAGTTGGATTGCACCCACAGGCAGGTTCGTACATATATCCGTTTTAAGAATTGCGAGTTGCAAGGTTTGGTCACTTTAGGTATATATAAGCTTGATTTGGTATGTCCATTACCATTCCCAGGAACCACTTGATCTTAATTTAATGCTTCCCTTTTTCCAGGCCCCCATCATTACACTTTGCTGTCATGGGGACAGCATGGGAACAATAGTAACTTCTTAATCAGCATGATGATATATATTATTTCTATAAATCTTCTTCTTTCTGAATCTTACAGTTTCTTCTGCAATTTTCGGAGCTTATAACCTTAAATATGTTTTACACAAGAGGACGAAGAGAAATATGAGGACAAAAGAGAAGGGGAAAAAAGGAAGAAAATTTTATGTGCAAAGTTTTCGGAAACAATACTAAATGGGAAAATCTATGACATTAATACAAGTCATGTAATATGGTGGGGGCGGTCCTCCTTGGAGTCTTGGTGATTTTTTTGATATGGCAGCTAGCTAACCTGGCCATTTGTCTTGAGTCTTGACACAATCTTTGGGTCTCTTGATTTTTTATTTCTTTTTTTCTTTCCATACAGGGGTTGTAGTTAAAAAAGCAATATATCCAAGGTTACCTGATTTTGTGCTGTCATAGAGAATTATATAAATATATATATATATATATATATATATCTTTATTGACTTGCCATATAAAAAGGTCATCTCAGGTTGGTAGAGGACCAAAAGTGTGCCTATATATGGTCTTGCTAGCTGAATGAGGATCCCTATTACTGCTCTTATTGCTTTAGAATTTAGGTTGTTGTGGAAGAAGAAGCTACCGATTAGTATTTGCCAAACATGAAGGTCTCCACAAGGTTTCTGCTAATGTTTTGTGTTGCTTCAGGGATCATTTTCATGTCTGTGTATCAGCCGGAGCACTTTTTCGGCATGGAATACGAAGTTCGGGTGATCAATGGCTTCTCCAACAACTCGTCGCTGCCTTTGGTCATCTGGTGCATATCGCAGCAGGATGGGGATATGGGCGGGCGAGCCCTCCAGGAAGGTGACGATTTCGGATGGAGGCTCAAGACCAACATCTGGGGCAATTCTCATTACTTGTGTACCATGAAATGGGATGCCAAGAGGAGGAGTTTCGAGGCGTTTAAGGTTCCTAGAGACAGTCAGCGGTGTGCTCCTCTTAAGAAATGTTCCTGGCTGGTGAAAGAGGATGGATTCTACTTCAGCAGTGACGAAGTCAACTGGAAGAAAGACTTCTCCTGGTATTAGATATGCATGGCAACCCAACCTATGGGTTTTAGTGAGTAAATGCGTGTCGGATAGATGACTCCATCTTGTCTGTCAATGTAAACAGAGCTTTTGCTTTTGCTTTTGTTATTATGCTATCTAAGCAGGCCCAGTTTTGTCGATTGAAATCTTAACGGTAAGCGTGATCGATCTCGACCAAAAAGAAAAACCAATTGAAGATTAACTCAATCCTTAGCCATGCATATGCCTCATGAAATTACATTCCATTTCCATACATTTTTAATTAAATTTTGGTCATTAAAATTAGTTCGTTGAAAATACAAAAACAAAAGATCATTTCCTAGAATCTTTGAGCCCGTTTGATACTTTATAGTGAAATATATATTGTACTTTAATTGTACTAATAACTTTATTATTGGTTTTCTTTTGGCCTTTGAGCCTTGTGAGGCATGAAACACAACTCCACAGCACATAAAATAAATTTAAAAAATAAGTAAAAAATAGAATCAAGAAAAGGTTAAGGAAGAAAAAAGAAAGAATATAATCTTGGTCCGTCCATGGTGATTAGCAACTTTCCTTAGCATGCTATTAAGTGGAAAGAAAGTAGTATTATAAGACCAAACCATGGCTTAAACAATAATTATGAATCTTATCTTTGAATTTATGCAAGTGTATCAATCATAAGCAGATGAAATAAAATAATGAAAAAATTAGTGAAGATTAGAGGAGGATTAGAATTAAACTACCTTGATGACCAATAACATGTTGGCCGAAGCTTAGATTTGAACTTGACAGGGCACCATGTGTAGTTTTATTAAGGAGAATCATGAAAGCGAAATCCTGCAAGTGCCCAGACCCCAGAGATCAGTACATATTATATTGCAAAGCAACTTTTGTTTGATAGTAAAACTTTTTATCTCCAACTATCTTTTTTATCGTTGCACTGTCACACCAGTTCTTGTGGGTCTATTCTTCCTGATTCGATAAAGATTTTGGATCCACTCATCTCTCAAATGCAAAACACACATCAACAGTTTGCAGCAACAAACAATTGTTTCCACACACAGTTTTATAGAAGGGTCGAATTTTTTATACAAAACTTTTCTAATTGATTGATTGAGAAATGAAGATGGAATTTATTAGGTTAAGAAGTAGAGAGAGAGCACAGGCAAGGAATCGTGGGTTTAACAGCACTCTTCTTAGCACGAGAAGAACCCTACAAATAGGCATATGGAACCATAGATACAGGCATTATTATTCTTATCTAAACCTGCATATGGGAGAATCAGACAAAGCCGACAAGGTACAACCAGAGTGATTGGTCAGCTTCATCGTTGCACTACTTTGGTAATTATTGCCATTAATTAGTGTTGAGAAGACAACTAAATGAGAATGAATTATTGTTTGGATTCATCTTGTTACCTCTAAATTCTATAATTATTTTGTATTACCGAATGATAACGTCACTTTTCGTCTATTCTCATTTGAGATTTACACTTGTAAATATGGTGGTGATCCAACTAAAGAAATCCTGAATAACGGAATGAGCAGTATTATTTTAGGAAAAGACGAGATTAAATATATATGTAGCCGCAAAGTTGATTAGCCTGGCAATGTTGGTTGGCAGTCCAAAACCTATAACAGGGAATTATGATGAGTATTTGATACCACCTTCAACTGCAAATCTCTTTAATTAAAACATATGCGGAAACTTGTCCAAAGTGAACTTGTCTTTTCCACTTGTTTTTCCAAAGGATCACCAACTTTCCATTTTATTTGATACAAGAAAAATGAATGTTTGTTTTACTTTCTACTTCCATCCTGAGTTTAAGACCAATAAACATGTTTGTTTTACTTTCTACTTCCATCTTGAGTTTAAGACCAATAAACCTCCCTTTTCAAATAATTGCTTTGCCCAACTTTCAAAATCAAACTAGGGGCTTGTTTCAAAACCTGTGGGTTAATTAAAATGTCCAATGAAATGCATATCTCAATATGAGTTAATATAATATAAGTTAACGGCTTACCCTAATCTTAAATACAGTAACCTCCCCACTCGTAAACTTTTTATAACCAAAATGTGCCTTGGTTCCAAAACCAAAATGCTTAATCAGTCTACTTTTCTCTCCTGGTATTAATATAATATCTCTAGCTATAACGTGTCCAGATGTCCTAGTCTTTCTGCAAATGATGATTTAGTGGTTATCATCTCAAGCTTGAAAACAAATCCTCATATTGGTAACTCTTTTATCAATATGGAAAGATATATATTCCCAATGAAACGAAAACATGGAGCACTTGTGTAAAGGAAAATCTGTGGAGTTTCTATTGATACACGGGTAGTGGAGTTTCAAGCCTTCTATAATCACTCATGCTAATTTTTTAATGTTGTTAATTATAGCTTGATGAACAGAAGATCAATTCTATGAACATAAAATGACCAAAAAAACTTGAGGATCGATCAGTTTGAGATAACTCACTTGTAATGATATGAGCAGAGAATACTCAAGTTTGAGTAGAGTAGTGGCAGTCAATTGATTTTAAGTCACCAAATTAAAGTAGCATGATGATGATGATTTATCACACAATGTTATGTCACCCATTTCTCTCTGTGCTCTTCTGGATTGCATCCAATCGTTAAAGGAAGCAAAAGCAATATCCAGAAGGGAAATCTCTATCACACCCCTCATCTCATCAAACTCGATATACATCAAAGAAAAAGGCAAGTCAATGAGGAGAACAATTAGATGTGTGTTTGGATGAGACTTTTCAAAAGTTTTAGGAATTTTAAAGGGAAAGCATTTAAAAATTTATCAATTTAGAATGACAATATTTGTCATTACTTTATTTGGTTGAAGATCTTTTAAAATGAAATATTAAGTATTTATCAATTTTAATGAAATTAAAAACTTAATTGCAAAAAATTAATATTAAAAATACAAAAATATGCAATATGGGTATATTGGATTTGTAAAAATATTTAGACATTACTAATAACATAAAAAATGAAAATATATATTTAGAAATAAGTTTTATTATTAAAATTAAAAATATAAAAGTTGCAGTAACTTTAAAAAGGAAGTAAATTAACGTGGATAATTAACCATTTAGGTAAAGAATTTTAGGGAAAAAATGCATGTTTAGGCAGATTTTGAAAGTGAGATTTGAGAGGTTTTAATTAAAAAGTCATAGATTTTATCTATTAAATAACCCAAACAAATTAAGATTTCATCATTTAAAATTTTCAAAATCTGGATAAAAAGATAACCCTCTTTAAAATACTCTATCCGAACACACACTATGTATTGTAGATCATATAGGTCTACCCTTCAAAGATGAAGACAAACCATTTAGAGCACGATTTGCAGCAGTCTCTTTCTGTTCCCATAAACCAAAATGGCCTGCAATAGTATTTCCTTTTCTAATTCCCTGTTTATTCTCTCTTTAGTTTTGCCTGAATATGAACCCACTCTCCATTATTGTAGCCTCCTCCCTGTTATTTTTATTGAATTTGGCCCTTTTTCTTCATAGAGAAAAATAGACATATTATTGTGATTTGTAAAATTTTGTACCAGCTTTCATCAGCTAATGTCTGTCCAGGTATGTTGAGTACTTATTTGGTCACTTCAATTTTTCTCTCTAGTGTTTTCTGACACTCGATATGGCTCACAAGGCTGCATTTGCAAGCTAGCTAGAAGCCGCTCAATGTGTTTGCACACGAAACTGATGACCTCTCAGTCAACCACTCTTTAGTGTTCATACTTCAGATATTTATGGTATATTTTTCTGCGGAGATTCAAAAGTACTCAAAATAATCTTGAACAGGGTCTCTACTCTCTATAAATATCATTTTCAAAGAAAACCATGTACCCTCAATAATTTCACTAAATTTGCAGGCAAATCTCTGCCTTCCAGAATCTGTATCTCTATGTCAGAGATACTGATGAAAAAAAATATCATTCAATACTTCTAACAATCTGAAAGGTATCATTCAAATTCATAGTACCGATCATGCATTGATTAAATCTTGAGGAAGTCTTTCTGTTTGTGGCGTGAAGCATGTGTTTGTTTTGTATATATATAACATGGAATTGAAATGGAAATTTCCATTTGAACAGAAGTAAAAATTTTCTATACTAAAAAGTTAGCAATGGAGGGGGTTCCAAGTGCTGGGTGACATAGTAACAAAAGTGTGGGGGCTCTTGTCAACGTCATATTGCGCCTGCACCAACTTGTAATAGATTCACAATCGTGTACGGAATTTGCTTGGCCCCTCCTCCAAAGTTTGTCGACCCTCTTATTTATCTCTCTATTTTAAAAAAAGTTTTAATTTCAAGTACCTTATAAATTAACCAAGTGTCAGTGCCTAAAGGGTTTTCTCTTAAGAACCAGAATATAAGATTATGTTTGGTACATGAAAATATTTTCTGTTTTCATTCTCTAAAAATATAAAGAAATCACCATCAAAGATATGTATAGTTTATAAGAATATATGCATGTTTTAGAAAATGAAAATGAGAATGGACCTAAAATTCAAAATAATTTTTTTTAATTTTATTTCTAGATCTATTTTCATTTTCATTTTCTAAAACATACATACATTTCTTCTCACTTCATATATTTTATATGATAGTTTCTTTGTATTTTTTAAAAAATAAAAATAAAAAATATTTTCTCATACCAAACGTAGTCTAATTTTCTTTTAAAAAAGAAAAAATAAGTAATACTCCACTTTAATAATCCTTTTTGGGCTCAGTTATCTAATATACTAGTACTTTTTAAACCTCCCCAAAGGCCCAACAACTCCGGCTGAACATCAAAGAGCTAACCCTATAGCAGAAAAGGCCCCAAAGAGCCCGTCCCCACCAGGTAAGTCCAGCCAACCCAAATGGCTGCTTGAAATGGGCTAAGTTAGTTATTTACAGTTATGACCAACGGTCTAAGGATTTAAAGTTAGTAAAATCAAGGGCTTTACACTCACCTCACCTGTGACCTATAAATAGTTTCTGTGATACAATGGAGAACGGGACTCATGCCCATATAGGCAAAATTACAGTCTCAAAACTCCAAAACTGAAGGAGAACACTGAACACGTTAAGAATTTTCAATTTGCATACTGCAAATGCCTGGTCTATACTTCCCTAAGGACCAAAAAAACTGTCATTATCACAACTGCTCCATTAATTGTAATTAATTTCCCCCTTCTTGAGTTCTTCACCCTCCTTTCATTGGCTAGGTTTATAAAGCAGGGTCATTACTCACGGAATCACACATCAAATTTCTCAGAACGAATGGCTGCTTCTAAGATTTTTCCTTTTCTTTTGCTTGCATTTTGTTGCATCTACCCCCTCCCATTGGCAGTAGCCATTGACGCCTCCACTGTTACAATTCACACTATAGTTGACTTGCCTACAAGTTCAGGAATTACCAGGACAGATTGCATTGGAGAGGAGTGGAACTAAAGCCAGGGAAACACTTCGAGATCACCCGGTGGCCACATAGGCGGTATACTTACGAAGCTGAGAATGGCAACAAGCAAGGTTCTTGGCTTGCTTTTGATCCTGTTAGAGAAGTGCTTTGCAGTGATGTCTTCTGGTCTATGAGGAAGGATGGGTTCTATCTTAGCTATGACCAGTCTAATTGGCTGTAAATTAGTGGCTGGGAAAGTTAGCATTGTGATGACTTGTTAGCATTTTACCTTGTGTTTTTCTAAGATAACCTTGAATAAATGATGAGATCATCAAGTTTGATAGTGATTCTCTGTTGTCTATTGGTATTTGCAGATGCAATTGTGAATTGACCTTTTTAAGACTCTTGCCCAAAAGTGTTTTTGGTTATTAAAGCTGTGAAATTGCTTCATAAAGTAGTTTAAAATCGATAAAAAAGCTGATGTGATAGCCAGAAGCTGGGATCTGTATTATTCACCGGTACAATATACGCAATGAGGAATAGAATAAGGCAAGAATCACGACTGCATGCCTGGCTACCGACTAGTCCTGTAGGATCCACTGCCCAATTGCACAATCTCTTAAAAACACTCTAAACCATTCTCTTTTTGGGATCAGAAAGTAAAACCAGCAGATAAGAGAAAGATTTGTAAATTGTATTGAATATGATTGAGGAGCTCTGACTGATATTTTGCACACATCACGCTGATGGATTCTGGTGGGAAATTCCTGCAGGCAGGCCCCATGACCATGGTCATGGCCCCAGAATGAAGCATCTGCTTCTCCCTTTCATTTTTGTTTGATTGATTAAATTGATACTACTTAATTACATCTTTATGCAACTGTACCAAAATCAATAACCTATGCATGCATATGATTACAACTCTATTCTAATAATTTCTGTCTGCCTTTCAGGTATTACTTTTGAGTATATTATACATGGAGCTGATAAAATGATGTTTCACATGAACCAATTTGACTCAATGATAAGTGTATATCATATTTTCTCTCGCACGGGAAATCTTATTTCTCTTAAAATTAACAAAAAAAATTGAAGTATGAGAAGTTTTAAGATCCGTGAAGTAAGACCTTAACACAATTGAAGCCTTTAACCCTTTGTTAGGCTTGGATTTGAAGACTACCCATGGTACACGTCCCCATAATTTTATGTTTTTGTTGAGCTTACAAGTAAAGAAATAAGACGTGGCCCTGAAAAGAGAAAACCGGTGATATTGTCTAATTTCTAACTATAAAATAACTTAGGTTGACTTCATACACAAATTAGCTCATAACTTAAGTTGACTTGATATACAAATTAGCTCTCAAATTTGTATAAAATTATCGTTTTGGTCCTTCAACTTTTATTTTAAAAATTTTGATCTTTAAACTTTTATTTTGTGCACAATATAGCCATTGATGTTGACATGGCCTATCCATATATGGACATGTGAAATTTCTATATGATATGTGGAATTTTCTCATTGCGTCATATTAACATCAAGGGTTATATTGTGCACAAAATAAAAGTTCAACGGTCAAAAATTTCAAAATAAATGTTAGAGTGTTAAAACGGTAATTTTGTATAAGATCGAGGGTCATTTTATCATTTTATGTATTAAACCAATTAAGTTTGGTCAAAATTTCTAGTTCAAGCTTTCCTCCTCCACTTCGGAGAGATTGCTGGTAGTCTGCATTAATTGTAGGCGTTGGTCTCAACAGTCAACTTATAATTTTTTTCGCATACAGGATCACAGGAGATTTTTTTCTCCTTTAGGCCAAGCAATCACTGAAATTCCAAACTTTAGAAAGAATCTTTGATTTTGATCATAACAGAGGATAACATTAAGTTTTTAAAGCTAATCCATTAGTTGGGGGACACTGCTCTATTATATGATTGTTTCAAAGGTAATTAAAGTTGCATTTTCCCTTCTTTTTCGTAATTAAATAGCTAATTTTATGTTCGTCTGCTTATAAAAAGGGTGAGGAGAGGAGGGAAAAGAGAAGTCATTGACAACAAAAGCAACAACAAACTTTTCAGAGCAGACATGGGCGGTCCGAGCCATTTTCTTCTGTTTCTTGTTTCAGTTTTCATCTTCACAAGCGTAGCAGGGCTCAGAGAACTCGTTGAGAACAAGCAACTAGCAACAATTCATGTTTTGAATGCGATGCCAAATGACTCTCAGCCACTGCAACTTCGCTGCAGTTCCAGGTTTACGGACCATGGGATGCAGGAGGTTGGTGTAGGGGATGATTATCAATGTGGGGTTAAAGAAAAAGCCCTGTATTTCTGTGAAGCCTTTATGGGGAGGTACTTCTCATCCTGGCATGCCTTCCAGCCTGGCAGAGATGGAAGTCGCAAGGCAGTTTTCTGGCTGGTGAAGCCCGAGGGGTTCTTCCTCAGTTATGATAACTCTACCTGGGTCAGAAAATCTAGATGGGAAACCGAGTGAAACACTAATTTGGTTTCTTTCTCCTCTCTTTTCTAATTGTACCGAATGTCATATCTCTGAATCAATAGTCCATCCTTTTCTTTCTGTTATCACTTTCTGATGAATTCTGATAGAAATAACATCATCTCTTAATAGTCACATGTTTCTGTCCAAAAGATTCCTTAAATTTGCAAGCTTCGATCATATATAGCAGAGCCGATTTATGGCTATGAAACTGATTCTTTTCTTTCAGTCTTTAATTAACAAATCTGTCTTTTGACTATCCTTAGAATTAGAGCTGTCCAAGGGCCGGCTACCCGCCCGAGCCCCTAAGCCCGTCCGATATTTGGGAGGGTTTGGACAAGAATTTTAAATTTAAGGTCCGAGCTTGGACAAAATTTTTAGGCCCGTTTAGAAAATGGGCCGGGCTTGGTCATAGGCATAAAAGCCCGAACCCGGCCCGTTTTACTATTGATTTAATATAAATATATTTTTATATATTTATTTTATTTGTTAATGTGTTATTTTTCTTATTTTTTTGTATATGATATTGATATTTTCAAATATTATTAGTATTTAGACTTTGTTAACTTTATAAAAGTTGCTTAGATAATAATTTCTTAAATGTATTGATTTATTTTTATTTATAATATAATTTAATTTTTAAAATTAATGTCCGAAAAAAATTAAAAACGGGCTTTTGGACGGGCCTCGGGCTTACATAAATATTTTAGGGCCGAACTTGGACAAAAAAATAGGTCCGAAATACTGGGCCAGACCGGGCTTAGACAAGCAAAGATTTTATAAAATTATACTCAAATCCGACCTGACCCGACCCGAACCCGACCCACGGACACCTCTACTTAGAATTGGAGAAGGAAAAAGCAAGAAAAGAGCAGAAAGGGTAGCTTCTTCGTAAATCATGCAAAATTGTACGTTCCTTCTTTATTACTGACATAGAGTATATTTTTTGTAAATAATTTTCCTCCAAAGTATAATTAGAACATAAATCAAGGTGATGGTCAACCCAGTGATGTGAATTCTAAATCATCGACTTTAATTAAATATAGTTGAATAAGGCATGTGAATTCTCACTCGCCAGGTCCATTTTGGTGGAAAGCCATCCATGTGAAGCTCGTAAATTTGAGAGATCGCTTTCCATAAACAAGGTAGGCGGGGGTAGCCTTTCTTGGGTTGCTGAGGACGAGTTTTAAAGTCTTCGCCCTTTGGGCATTTCTTCTGCTTATAGAAAACCAGGCCGACAAAGAAAAGAATACATTGGAATAGCCGAGGCTTTTCTTGGGCTCGACTTCTGGGCCCATTTGGTTTGCCTCTCTTCGAGCAGCGGGCCTTCGGTTCATATCAGCATCTTCTGTTTCATACGAAATAATTTTTCCTTTTGGGCACTTTTGATGTGAATAAAACCAATTTAGTTGACGAAAATCATGAAGAAATATGAAAAATAGTGATCCCAAGAGTTCGAGAAAGTGGTATAAGGGTTTTCTATACCTAAAATTTGTATTATCATACATATGTTTATTGTTTTTATTTTTAATTTTAGGATTTGGCACCATTTTGCACAACTTATTTGAGAATTTTTATTTTGATTAAAGTACCTTATAAAGCTCTTCCAATACAGGAAATATATAAGTGACCACAATAATTACTAAAATATTACAACTGTCATAGATACTATAGTAAGTAATTAATCTTCCTGCCTTTACAATAAAAAATAAAGAGATATTTATTCTCTTTAAGTAAGATTTTGAATTCGAATATTATAAATGAAAAAAATTATTATTAGGAGAAAATTTTACTATTACAATAGGTCAACCTGATTAAAAAAAAGATTAAGTCTTGAATCAAAGATACGAGAATACCTTTAATTAAACAAAAAAAAAAGTAATAATTTAAAAAAGTAATGAATTTATTGCCCAGGACACCCTAGCACCCTTCTACATATGGAAAGTAATATTGTTCAGAGTTCAATCAATAAATGTAAAAAGTACAGCTTAGTTGTACTATAAGTTTCAGAATCATACTATAAAATTAGATCAGCAACAACGTTGAATTGTTGTCTTACGTCTTCACAAAAATGGCTAATCTCAAGGAGATTTTCTTGCCTGTAGCAGTGGTAGCATTTTGCTTCCTGTTCCCAATGGCATTGGCGGTGGACGAAGACCGTCTGTTTATCAAATACCATATTCACATATACAACGACATGCCCAACGATATGCCTCCTCCTGGGGTCCCTTTCGTTTACCTCCATTGCAGGTCCAAAGACGTCGACCTGGGCTTCAGGACACTGTTCTTGCACGAAGATTACTATTGGGACTCTCGGATAAACTTAATCAGAACCACGCTTTTCTTCTGCAAAGTTGAGTGGGAAGGGAAAAAGTCGAGGCACTTCGATGCTTTCAAGGCCACCAGAGATGAGGGTCGCTGCCTAGTGTATCATAACTCTTGTTTGTGGTCAGTTAGAGAGGACGGGATTTATTTTAGCAATGATAATTCTACCTGGCATAATGAGTACCCATGGTAGTACTTAAAAAAGAGATTATCCAAACTTTTTTCAGCTTTTTCCTGTGAAGATGTAATAACAGTTTGGAATTCTAATAAATCAAATCGCTTCTTCATGTCTTCAGGTGGCTTTTTAAAGATTCAATAAAATGTAGTAAAATATGAATACCTATACCTGTACAAGGGGTGCATTGCTTAATTTGGGGTCTATGGTTTCTCATTTTGTTTGATTTGAGACTCAACCTTATGATTTGGTTAATTGGGTGTTTAACATTACAATTTTGGTTTATTAAGGGGTTTACTGTTAGAATTCTGATTCAATTAAAGACCAGAGTTATAACTTTGGTTTAATTTGTTTCAAAAGTAACAACATTTTTTAGGCACCTTTATTTGAAGTGACCAAAGGCAATTTATAAATTGAGGAAAATCATGAAGAAATATGAAAATTCGTATTATTGTTGTATAAAGGTTTCCTTTATTCCTAAAAATTTATATACCATACACATGCTTCTTGTTTTTATTTTTCGTTATAAACTTATCGTTATTTGGAAGTCAGATTAAACCTGACTAACTTGAAGTTGAATACCCTAATGGGAGAAGTTCTCTCAATTCTAATATTGTGTCTAATATTGTTTTTGTTTCTAGTTTTAGGATTTGGAACAAAAAGTTTAGATTAAATTACCTTATAAAGGCCTTCCAATGCAGGGAATTATATAAGTAACAGCAATGATATTAATAAATCTAATTGTTTCATCGAATCCCATTGTTACTTTGTTCCATGCATGGCTTCATGCCTTCAAGTGGCTTCTAGAAATTTTACTGGAAAATGTAGTGAAAAGTGAATACACATTGGTAATTAAAGACAATCGATGTTAATTATATTTTACTAAATCTTTCCTAGCTTTAATCATTTGCAACAAAAGTAATGAATTTATTGCCTAAGACATCCTATAGTACTATTCATACGGAGACATACTCTTCAATCTATAAATGAAAATGTATAGCTTACTTGTACAATAAGCTTCAAAACCATTTAAAAGGGACCCGACAACCGTAGATTGTCTCATATATTCTTCACACACAAAAAAAGGGGCTAATTATCTCAATTAAAGGATTTTCTTGCCCGCAATGGTAGCACCTTGCCTCTTTTATTACCCATTGGCATTTGCAGTGAAATGATGAAGAACATCCGATCCGTTAGTGAAATACCATATTCACATAACCAACGATTTGCCAATATTCGATACAATTCCCAATGTCCCAGTCCTGTATCTCCATTGCAGGTGCAGAGACTTTGACTTCGGAGAAAGGAAACCGTTGAAGCGTCAAGATTACACTTGAGATTCTCAGATAGACTCTTTCAGAACCACCATTTTCTTCTGCAATGCTTTGAGGGAAGTCAAACAGAGTTTCTTCGAGGCTTTCATGGCCACCAGATATGAACATCGTTGCCGAGTGTATCACAACTCTTGCTTCTGGTCGGCAAGAAAGTACGAGATTTATTTTGGCAATAACAATTCTACCTGGTCTAATGACTAATGAGTATCCATGGTAGGGCAGAAAAGAGATTTCAGTTTTTCAGCTTTCTTCGTGGGGATAGATCGGAATTAATAATAAAATAAATATAATAGTCCCTTAATTGAATCCCATTGTTTGTTTTGTTCTAAACATATGGCTTCATGTCTCCAAATAGCTTCCGGAACTGTTATGGCTCTTCTATTAGCCAAAACAAAGGATACGGTAAATTAATTTATTTTGGGCTACAACTTGCAATATGTGCTCCAGGATACAGGCAAATAGGTAAAACAAGGGAACCGTCAGGACTTTACTTAGAGCTCATTCCCTTGGGCTTAATATGGTTCGTTCCTCTCCGAGAAACGGGCCTTCTATTCATTTTGAATATGAATGGCTTTTCTTATTACTACCATTTATCACAGATTATTTGGGAATTACATTTTGTTTATTAAATTACCTTATGAAGGCCTTACCAGTTACCATATAGGGAAAAATTTCCCTGGTGCTGACCCTAAAAGAGAAAAAAAAATTAATATTAATTAAAACTTAGTAACTTACAACTGTCACATATGTAAATTAATTAGTCTTTCTAGCTTTAATATATGCAAGAAAAGTAATAAATTTATTGCCCAGGACATCCTAGTACTTTTTATATGGAAGGACACACTGTCCCATCCATAAATGTAAAAATAGCTTAGTTGTACAATAATCTTCTAAACATTATAAAATTCACCAACCGTAAATTGTCTTTTGATATCTTTACCAAAATGGCTAACCTCAAAGAAATCTTGTTGCCTGTGGTGGCATTTTGCTTCTTGTACCCATTAGCAATGTTTGCAGTGAATGAAGACCTCCTGTTTATCGACTACCATATTCACATAACCAACGATTTGCCATCGGATTTGCCTCCCAACGTCCCATATCTGTACCTCCATTGCAAGTCCAAAGAGTTTGATCTCGGCGAAAAGGGAATGCTTGCGCATGAAGATTACACTTGGGATGCTGATATAGACCTTTTCAGAACCACACTCTTTTTCTGCAAGGCTTTCTGGGAAGGGAAGCAGACGTCCTTCGACGCTTTCAAGGCCACCAGAGACGAACATCGTTGCCGAAAATATCATAACTCTTGCATGTGGTCGGTCAGAGATGACGGAGTCTATTTTAGCAATGATAATTCTACCTGGTATAATGCATACCCATGGTAGTGCTGAAATAAGATTGTCAAAGCTTCTTTTTTTTTTTTAAGCTTTTTTTCATGAGGATAGCCCGGAATTAATAAATCTAATCCTTTCTTAATCGAAACCCATTGTTTGTTCTGTTCATGGCTGCCTAGCTTTGATGTTTAATTATCCATACTTCAGATTCTTAGAAAGTCTATCAGAGCAACTCTTTCATCAAATTTTATGATCAGTTTATCGATTCAGATTTTCAAAATTAAATTTCATTTGGTCATCAGTTTAATTTACGTCTACTCAACTCCAAAACAAAAACTGCACTGAATTGCCAATATGGTACCCTCACAAGATACCAAGAACAGAGATTACTTTTAATTTATTATTACCAAATTAAATGCGCCTACTTCTTGGAATACCTTTTTTGGCCAGTACAACCGAATGGCTCTGTCGTGTTATGGTCTCAATATAAGAGCACCTCTCACTGCAAATAATTTTGTCGTCTCCTAATCAACGAACAGAAAGAAAAAAAATGTCATTTTACGAGCAAAACATGAATCCTTCAACCAAACCCTTGTTGCTGTTCATGCTGCCTCTAACACTGTTCTTCATCGTGAGCGAAGCTGGTTTCCTGCTACACAAAGCTGATGTAATAATCAACAATGATCTGGAGGCAGGCTTAGACCTCACCATCCATTGCAAATCCAAGAACCACTACCTCGGGGTTCAGCTCATTCCTTTCAGCAAGAACTTCGAGTTCAAGTTCCGCCCAAATGTCTGGGGTGCCACTCTGTATCACTTCAGCATGCAATGGACAGGAGCCTTCCAGCGGTTCGACATTTACGTACGAAACAGGGATAGCCCTTATTGTAATCGTTGCTTGTGGAATGTAGGACCCGACGGTCCGTGCATGTTCAATTATAAAACTTCCGCATATATATGATATTTGCTACCCTTGGGAATGATGCATAATTAATCACTTCTACTGTTTACAATAAAGATATTTACATAAAATAAAGAAACAAATCAGATGGATTGAGTGCTTTTTCTTTAATTTAATTAATTAGTGAAATTATATGCTCCTCTTTTTATCCTTTTCCAAATTAAACTCAATAGAACGATCCTAACATTCATCACTGACATAAATCTTCCTTCCGACAGACAACGAAATGAAAAGGGCCGCACGAGCCGGCCCACAAGTGTCTGTTTTAATAACCCAACTTCAGAAGTCTCTTGTCTCCGACAGGGGCACTTAGCAATTAGTATGGCCATTCTGTCAGCCTGGTGATGAGAAACCAAATGCGGACGTTTGAAAGGGAAAAACTGTATCTAACAACATGTCCATGGATTTTGGGCCTCTGGTTTGGGTCCAAATGGTCTGGGCCCCACATGCACATTACACAATAAACAACAAATTAAGAACAAGAGGCCCGCGTTACGTCAGTATAAGAAAAAAAAAGGAACAGCAGAACTGAAACCAAGCAAGGAAGTCCCCACTAGCTACAGCGCCTAATTAACTTTAGACAATCTGTCAACCAAGCGATTGAACAAAAATGCAAACATTTGAGACAAATAGCTTGGAAGGTATATTAATCGCATGGTTATGTTGTAGGAAATAATTGCTTGGAATTTTCAACTGATGACCTGCCAATATAATAATTTCTTGCATCCTGCTTCAAAAGCAGGTGTTGTTACAATCTATTTTCTACTTCATGCATGTTAACATAGATTTATTCCTTGGTTACATATTCTAGAATAATTAAAGTTGCTAGAAGAGACTGTCTACCATAAAATAGTAGCAGGTGGTAATGCCCATTTCTATGTAATAAAACCAAGCCCGTCTCCAATAAGGATTTATGTATAAAACTGCAACAAAACTCAGCAGAATGATTATATAAGTCACAACAAAACTAACTTTGAAGGGCTTCATGTTGATTATTGAAATATTCTCTGGTGCCAAAACTGGTCCTCCAGTAGCTAAGCATGCTTCTATCGGTGGCAATTGAGGAAGAAGAGGATTTCCTTTATATGGAGAATTTGCAATAAATAAGCTGCATGAATTCATTTTCTTGAAAAAAGGTATGACAGGTAAAGGGCCACTTAAGTTATTGTATGAAAAGTTGAATTTCTCGAGACTCAGCAGGTCTTGAAATGTTGTAGGAATCTTACCGCTCAAATGATTATTATTGAGAAGGAGGACTTCCAGCAATGAAAGTTTACCAAGCTCCGATGGCATATTTCCAGTCAGGTTGTTGTAGCTGAGGTTCATAGCAATCTGCAAGCTTGAAAGAAAACCCAACTCTTGGGGTATCTGGCCTGAAAATAGGTTGCCACCCATCTGCAACTCAGTCAAATGTAAGAGGTTTCCTAAAGCTGCAGGTATATTTCCAGAGAACTTATTTTCTGAAAGTTTCAGAATCTCAAGCTGTGAAAGGGTTCCAATCTCATTTGGTAAAGTATGTGCAAAGCTGTTATGGCTGAGATCGAGTCGCTGAAGCATCTTGCAGTTAACTATCTCAGGTGGAATCCGTCCAGAAAGCAAATTGGACGAGACATTAAAAGTCACAAGTTGAGACAGATTACCTATTTCCTTGGGCAGCTCAAAAGTGAACTGATTGTCAGCAATATGAAGCCTCTGAAGCTTTCGGCATTTTCCGATCTCGGAAGGAACTGGTCCAGTAAAGTTGTTTTGGGCCAATTCAATAGCAGAAAGATTCACCAGTTTGCATAATTCTGAAGGGAAGCTCCCCGTGAGCCTGTTCCCAACCAGAATAAGTTGCATTAATGTCTGGCAGCTCTTGATTCCAGTTGGGATATTTCCATCCAGCTTATTAGCCCCACAGCTTAAGGAAATAAGGTTAGAATGCCGACAAAGATAAGGAGGTATTTTTCCTGTCAGACGGTTGTCTGAAAAATCCACCACCCAAAGTGGACTGTATATTCCAAGTTGCTGAGGGATGGTACC
Source organism: Microcos paniculata (assembly GCA_030664755.1). Lineage (NCBI taxonomy): Eukaryota > Viridiplantae > Streptophyta > Magnoliopsida > Malvales > Malvaceae > Microcos > Microcos paniculata. The sequence continues at coordinate 5,091,408 of CP131462.1, read as the reverse complement.
GCTGAGTGAATTCTCAAAAAGCTGCAACAGGATCATTTCGGTCAAATATTGGAAACCAGAAGGAATAGGACCTGTCAGATAGTTTATGGAAAGGTCAAGCTTTGTCAAATTCCTCAAGCTACTAAGCTCGCTTGGTATCAAACCTGTAAGCTGGTTCTGGAATAGGTATAATAAGAGTAGACCCTTTATCTTACTGAACTCGATTGGGATCTCACCTGTCAAATAATTCTCTGAGAAATCAGTCTCTGTTGCAAGAGATAGATTCCCTATCTCCCTTGGAATGCTTCCATTTAATTCATTCCTATAGAGATATAACTTCTTCAGAAACTTAAGATTCCCGATCTCCATGGGTATCCGCCCCAGAAGACCATTTGTATACAATGCAAGTGTCTCAAGGTTGGAGCAATTTCCAACTTCTGCTGGGATGAACCCTGTTAACTGATTATCCCACAGAACCAAATCAGTCAAGCTTTTAAGCCTTCCAATTTCCTTGGGCAGTTCCCCTCTAATATAGTTTTTGGCAAGGCCAAGAAACTGTAAACTCTGACATCCACTTATTTCTGAAGGAATTTGACCAGAAATGGCATTGTCACTTGCTCTGAATATTCTCAATTTCCGGAGATTCCCAATAGAACGAGGCAACGTGCCAGTCAAATTATTGGAATATGCCAAAAACTTAACAAGAGAAGACAAATTTCCAAGCTCCCCTGGAAGACAACCAGAGAATTGGTTGTTGCATGTATTTAAACTTGCCAAAAGAGAGAGCTTACCTAATTCCTCAGGAATTGAGCCACTAAATTGATTATCGTTCAAATAAAGGAATGTCAGAACAGAACAATTTCCTAACTCGTTGGGTATGTCTCCCTCGAACTCATTGTAAGATAGATCAAGATAAGTCAAGTGACTCAGACCACCGATGTTCGGATTCAAGATGCCAGAAAGACTCATTGAGCTCAAATCAAGAGACCAGACGAGTGGCTGGTAAGGCGAAGCCGTGCAATTGACGCCTGTCCAGTTGCATGGGTTCTCATCCGTGGGTTTCCAATTTCCAAGAAAGTTGAACTCATCGTGAATACTCTTCTTCAACTCCAAAAGTTGTCTCCCCTCAGAATTCAGCCCCTCTGAAACGCTAGCCAGGAGGGTTAGTACTGTTGCTACAACAGGCAATAACCTCTCCACCCAGCCCCAGATTCCAGACAATCTCCCTGGTTCGTAACATTTCAACATTTGACACGTAGGGAGCAAAGAAACTTGATGTGAACACAGTATTTATTTTGTCAGTGTAGCCCTCAGGCCTTAGTTACGAGAGTGAGGAGCCAACAATAAATAGTACTGTGGTAAAGTCATTAGCAAGTGGCAACTAATTAATGAAAGCGAACATGATCAGAGGACTACTACCGTCACTCCAAGGTTAATGATTTTATGCTTTTCCGCGGTGTAATTGTAAAATCTTTCACCTTTGAATTTTTTTCTGCTCCTTTCTGAATTCAAAGTAATTAAAGCCGGCTGTACTCTGCTCATACGTTTGCTTGTGACTCGGCACTTGGCCGTTTATGTAACCTAAAACACGCGATTAGAGAGAAGTCGTAGATTAATTTCAACCTTCTTACCTACTTTTGAAAATCAAAGTTTGAGGACGCAGTTTGTTGACTCATATGAAAAGATGCAAGAAGAATTCCTTCGTCAAGTGTTATGTTTGGTAAGAGTGTAAGAGGAAAAAAGGAAAGGCGAAAGAGACTGCTACTTGCCTACTTCCGTCCATCAACTTTCCACTACACGGAAAAGGGCCATCCGAGCCAGACCAGAACTCAGGAGAGTGGGTTTCAACAACCCAACTCAAAGTCTCCAACAGCGCACTTTAGCTTGGTCATTATGTTACTTCAGCCCAGTGAGTGCAAAAAAATGCACACATTTGGAAGGTTGGGTCTTGGCGAAATGAACTTTAATAAGATCTGGATCCTTCCGGGCCTAGCCTGAGACAAGATTGGCCTTCTTCGGTGAGTATTGGGCTATTGTGTTATTGGCACCGTGCTTAAGAGTAGGTGTGAAACAATCTGTTTGCCACTCTACTCCCAACAACAAACACGGGGAAATCGGAGCCCCAATATAGGATGATATCTTATATAAAGTACAACAAAGTTTCTAGCAGCGTTTGTATGCACAAAATGGTGGAAGGAGCTGATGCCCGTTTCAATCAATGTAACAAGTCGGTCTTGGTTGATAGTGTTCATCAGAATAGGCATGCAAGTCACGACCAATCTCACTTTGAAACTCTTTCATGTCAATTAACGTAAAAATTGCTGCACCATGTTCATAAAATCTAATTTTCATATCAGAATGTTTGGGATACACGTGTATGGAACATCTGTACACTGCTGTTACTCTATTTCTATTGTATTGAGTGAAGAAGAAACTACAGAAACTGAAAGGGATATCAGTTACTCCCATTAGCTATTAACAGAAGCTTTCACTATAACATTTTCTTTATAAAAAAAAATGTACATGCTATTGTAATCTTGCTGTGTAAAATAATTGGCGAAGAATCAACAGCCAAAAAAATATCATCTCAGTCAATGAATACTGGGAGCAGTCACATACTTTCATGAGCATTATCTTTAAGAGGAAGATCAGAAGTTGGAGATGAGACAAAGCTGTCTTCTTGCTCTTTAGATTCTATAAGCATCATCACAACTTCACGCATGGACGGCCGATCAAAAGGAGACATGCTAGTGCAGATTAAAGCAATTTTTAGGACTGCAATCATATGATTGACAACATTACTGTCATCAAGATTTAAGCGACCATCAAGTATCCCGGCAGTCAAGGAGTGGTCGCGAACATAATGTCTCACGTGTGACACAAGATCACCTCCTTGATCCAATGGCTGTACAGGAGTCTTTCCGGTTAACAACTCCAGCAGAACAACCCCAAAGCTGTAGATGTCACATTTCTCAGTAACCTTCATAGTGTATGCATATTCTGTCATAAAGAACAGACATACTGTCAATAGTCTAAAATGATAAAATACCAATACCTCTGTCCACAGAGCATGAGCAAGAAGATAAAAGTTAGACAAACAGATAGATCATAAAGTGCCTCACCCTAATTGGATTGTTAATTTTATATTCACTAGCAGTGAAAATTGTTCTCTATCACTTGGAGACAAACGAAAAATATCTTATTTAGTGAATAACTGCATGAAACAGATAATTAATGGCAGACAAATAATGGAAATCTATGAGAAAGGCAAAGCAAAAGGGAGAAATTCTTTGATTCCTTGGATAGCAGCAACATATCACAGTTAGTGGTGTTTTCAATATGATCTTGTCAAACAATTGTACTAATTTTCTTGAAATTAAAAAGGCCCAAAGATGGAACTTACCAGGAGCAATGTAGCCATATGATCCAGCGACAGCTGACACAGACTTGGATTGGGGCATGTCAATCACTTTTGCCAAACCAAAGTCACCAACATGGGCTTCAAAATTTTCATCAAGTAAGATATTATTGGACTTGATATCACGGTGAACGATCCTTGGTTTGCAATCATGATGTAAATATGCAAGACCTTCAGCAGCTCCTAGGGCAATCATGAACCGAGCAGGCCATTCTAAGCTAGAAGAGGCCCCATGAAGCACTTCACCCAAGCTACCTTTCTCCATATATTCATAAAGAAGCAGATTAGAACCTTGATGATAGCAAAAACCAAAAAGCTTCACAATATTTCGATGCCTAATCTTTCCTAGTGTTCGAATCTCAGCCTGAAAACTATTCTCGATGTTGTTTCCCTCTGCATTTGATGCAAGCCTTTTAACAGCAATGGTTTGTCCAGAATGCATAACTGCTTTGTAAACTGTTCCACAAGCCCCCCTTCCAACAACATAACTCTCATGAAAATTGTTTGTAGCCTCAATCAGATCTTGAAAAGTAAACCCTTCCTTTGGATGGAAGTAAATATCAGAAGCTGGAGATGATACTTCCTTTTCTTCCAAGGATGCAACAGTTTCAGGTGGACGTCTCATTTGATATATAAGAATTACAATCAGGATCAGAGAAACCCCACCTACAACACCTGCAACTACTGTTATGATTCTTCCCCGAGCACCCTTCTTCGCTGGTAGCATAGAAGGAGAAGATGCATCTCCCATGCAATCTTGAAGAGGCCTACCACAAAGCCCTTTATTTTCAATAAAGCTACTTGCAGGCATGTTCCGAAACAATGGGGTGGCAGGTAAAGGGCCAGTTAAGTTATTGTCTGAGAAGTTGCATCCCAATAAACTTGACAGGTTGTCAAATGTGCTGGGAATTACACCACTCAAATGATTATTATTGAGAAGGAGAAACTCCAGCAAATTAAGACGCCCAAGCTCTGGTGGTATATTTCCAGTGAGGTTGTTGTAGCTGAGGTTCATAGCAATCTGCAAGCTTGAAAGAAAACCCAACTCTTCCGGTATCTGACCAGAAAATAGGTTGCCACCCATCTGCAGCTCAGTCAAATGTGAGAGGTTTCCTAAAGTTGCAGGTATATTTCCAGAGAACTTATTTTCTGAAAGTTTCAGAATCTCTAGCTGTGAAAGGGTTCCAATCTCATTTGGTAAAGTATCTACAAAGCTGTTATGGCTGATATCAAGTCGCTGAAGCATCTTGCAGTTAACTATCTCAGATGGAATCAGTCCAGAAAGCAAATTGAACGAGACATTGAAAGTCACAAGTTGAGACAGATTACCTATTTCCTTAGGCAGCTCAAAAATAAACTGATTGTCAGCAATATGAAGCCTTTGAAGTTTTTGGCAAGTTCCAATCTCAGAAGGAATTGGTCCAGTAAAGTTGTTTTGGTCCAATTCAATAGCAGAAAGATTCACCAGTTTGCATAATTCTGAAGGAAAGCTCCCTGTGAGCATGTTACCAACCAGACGAAGTTGCACCAATGTCTCGCAGCTTTTGATCCCAGTTGGGATCTCTCCATACAGCCTATTAGCCCCAAGGTTTAACAAAATAAGGTTAGCATGCCGACAAAGATATGGAGGTATTTTTCCTGTCAGTTGGTTGTCTGAAAAATCCACCACCCAGAGTGGACTATATATTCCAAGTTCCTGAGGGATGGTACCGCTGAGAGAATTATCAAAAAGCTGCAACTGGATCATTTTGGTCAAATATTGGAAACCATAAGGAATGGGACCTGTCAGATAGTTTATGGAAAGGTCAAGTTTTGTCAAGTTCCTCAAGCTACTAAGCTCGCTCGGTATCACGCCAGTAAGCTGGTTTTGGAATAGGTATAATAAGTGTAGACCCTTTATCTTGCTGAACTCAATTGGGATCTCACCTGTCAAATAATTCTCTGAGAAATCAATCTCTGTTGCAAGAGATAGATTCCCTATCTCCCTTGGAATGCTTCCATTTAATTCATTCCTGTAGAGATACAACTTCTTCAGAAACTTAAGGTTCCCAATCTCCATGGGTATCTGCCCGACAAGACCATTTGAATACAATGCAAGGGTCTCAAGGCTTGTACAGTTTCCAAGCTCCTTTGGAATGGACCCAGATAACTGATTCTCCCATAAAATCAGATCAGTCATGCTTCCGAGCATTCCAATTTCCTTAGGCAGTTCTCCTCCAATATGGTTCTGGGCAAGACCAAGCATTTCTAAGCTTTGACATCCACTTATTTCTGCAGGAATGTTACCAGAAATTGCATTCTGCCCTGATCGAAATATTTTCAATTTTTGGAGTTTCCCAATAGAGCGTGGCAATGGACCAGTCAAGTTATTGGTGTATGCAACAAACTCATCAAGTGAGGACAAATCTCCAAGCTCCTCTGGAATAGACCCAGAGATTTTGTTATTGCATATATTCAAACTTCTCAAATAGGAGAGCTTACCCAATTCACCAGGAATTTCACCATTCAACTGATTATTATTCAAATAAAGAAAGACAAGAAGAGAACAATTTCCAATCTCCTTGGGTATGTCTCCAGTCAACCCATTATACGACAGATCAAGAAATGTCAAGTGCGTCAGACCACCAATGCTGGGGCTCAGGGCTCCTGAAAGATTCATTGAACTCAAATCGACAGACCATACCACTGGCTCATAATCTGAAGTACAATTAACACCTATCCACCCGCAAGGAGTCTCATCAGTGGACTTCCAGTTCCCAAGATAGTTATACTCATCATGGAGGCTATTCTTGAGCTCTAGCAGCAATTGGCCTTCAGAATTTAGTCCATCTGCTACAGTAATCAGTAGAGTCCCAAGCAGCAAAATCCTCCAAAATCCTACCTCCAAAAGTCTCCTTGAATCAAAATTCCTCCGCATTTTATATAATTCAATATCTTATATCCTGCACGGGAGCAATTACTGCTATTAGGACCCCAAGAAACCACATAAACACAATAGCATACATCAAAAAAGACATAAAATTTTGTAACCATTCTGAATGGGGAAATTTAAAAGAAGATAAAAGTATACCTCTTTCTTCAGTCCCACAGTCACCTTCTTATCAAACAAAGTGACAACAGAAGCAACAACTACACCATTCCACTGGAACTCCCTAGAAACCACAAAGTGAAGGCCATTGAACTAAGGAATAAAACAGATAAAACCATAGCAAGTTCTTTCAAAAATGATGCATGTCAAAGTGCAATTAACTCAAGAGAGAAGTCAACAAAAATAATGCTGACTGAATAAACAAATTAAGCTCTATGTAGAGGGCAATAAACTATATCACATAAACCAAATCAGTCGCTCATCTGTACCTACTTTCTTCTAAATCTTAATGAATTGCAGTCTTCAAGCAAGCATTTCACTCATGTAACCTCCATAAGTGCATGAAGAACACCACACAGGTAAACTTATAGCGTGACAGTCGCAAAAGATAGAAACAAGTGAAAAAACAATGAATTGCATTTTGGAGAGATGACTCTGGCATGCTATGTTTTTTTCTCTCATCCTATAGAGTTTGAGGACCTAGAAAATAACCAAACAAGCAAAGACTAAATAGAGCACTGCGATAACACAACACTGACATTTAATTTTTTGGCACATAAAATTGTTAAATAAATTCCTTAACTTTCTTTATCAGTCAGAAGGAAAATCTTTTCCGGCCTCGTATAACGTCAAGGCTAAAAGCGTACAGAATCCATCCTAAGGCGGGATAGCATATTCCTACTCCAACATCAACACTCTTAAAGCTAATTCCACATACATACACCTTTCTCCATCAAGAATTATACAAAAACAGCAAGTAACGTTTGAAAGAAAGAAAAAACCTTCTGACAGAAATCTGAACCAATCTCAAACTACCAAAAGAGAACACTTGCTCTGCAACAGCAAAAGAGAACATTTTTGGGGAATTCGATTTGTTTTCTCAAGAACACCAACTTCAAGCTTTGATTTTTTATTACAAAACTATTGCTGAGCTGAGACCTATACACATTAAAGCTTTTAACAAAAGAAAGAAAAAAGTTACCGTTTTCAAAACTTACCAAGAACAAAGCTAACCCCTTTGCTTCCACTTCTATAGCATCCAAATTTGGCAGCAATGTTTGATCCATAAAGCAACAAAAAACAAGAAAGATATGGGATTTTATCAAAGCATTAAAGTAGAAATAGGGAGTAGCAAAAACAAAGTGGAAGCTTGGGGTACAGGAAGCAAAAGGATCAGTGCTCTTTTGTTGAACTTGGGAGGGTTCTTCTAGCAAGCACCCAAAAACCAGGCAACTGTGCCAACATTTTTTAAAGGGAAGGAAGAAAATTTTCTCTGGAAATTTGGGATTTCTATGGGATTTGATTGTGACAGCTTTGTTGTTTCAAGGTAGGTACTCCAAAATAAAAATGGCAGTTTGTTCAAATGAGATAAAAAAATTTTAGCCCAAGTGAGAAAATTTCCTGTTGTAAGTCAAGATTTCAAACTGCTTACAAACGTCTTAATTAATCAGTTAAATTATGGATTACCTTAAAAATAAAAAAGAATGCTACTTTGGTCTTGGGTGATTAAGCAGAATTTATTTTATTTCCTCCTATTTTAACTCCATAAATTCAGTCATGTGATTTATGAAAAGAATGTGCAATTGATTATTAGCAACTTTTAGGTTGGTGGGCTTTTAATTAAGCTTTCTAGATGATGACGTGTCAATCATTGATTGGCTTTTGGAACTCTCAATTAGATCAATGTAAAAAAATGAGAGAAGAAAAAAATTGCAGCGTGCTGCCAACCAGCCAGCCGGCCAAAGTCACCTTTTATTTCGTTTAATAATGTCTTATATCTTTATCCTTGATAATGAAAATGAAATTTAATTAAATTTATAAATATTTTTATTTGCAATTAGATTAACCTTCAGGCTTCAACCAATAAAAAGAATAATATTAGCCTCCTTTTTAAATTAATAAAAAAGGATTGAAAAGGAGAGTAGATTTGCATTTACATGGATGGAAGGAAAAGAAAAGAAAAGCATAAGATGATGGGACTAAGAAGTGGGACCTCTTTATTTTAAGCTCTAAATTCTACTAATTATATATGTGAAAATATTTTAAAAGAAGTTTAAAAAAAAAAAACAAAAGGGACCCACCAATCCCAAGATTTGGACCCACAAAATGGGTGAGATAGCTGCTTAAGCTGTCTTGCCACTTGCTTTATGTCTACATCTTTGTTTGGTTTTTTTTTTTTTTTTGGCCTAATTTATTAGTCTTATAAATAATCATGCAATCTTGAAAGGTGAATTTGGTAGGTCCCCTTTCTTAAAACAAGAATTAAGTTTTTGGGAGATAAATCCTAATTTTAATTTAATTTACTGTAGTAGTAGTGTTTTCAGTCTGGGGTTGGCTCATCTCCACTATAATACAATCTCTATCAAGCTTTGTAGGTAATATTTGACTTTTTTGGTCTTTGGCTGCAGGACAAGGAAAACAAAACCCCTTGATTTCCCATTGCATGCCTTCAAGATCTGGTAGGCAGAGCAGACTCAGCATTTCATTTGATAAATTGGGATTTTGATCTTTTCCCCTAAATCTCTACAAAAGATTGTTTACTTTCTTAAGGAACTTTGATTGTTTAATTGTTTAAGGGATTTACTTACTTTTTCTTGAATAAAAAATTAGCACCTATTTTTGTGCACATTTTTACTATTATTGGAATTTAATTAGTTGAAATGAAAGCTACAAGAACTAAACTATCTATTTGTGAATTGAGAGACCATCATTTCAAAGTTCCCCATTGCATAAAATAACTTTGGTTTTTTTTTTTCATAATTAAATAAAGATACAATGAACTTTTTGCCAGTTAGATTTTCCTCGAACCTTTTTGCATACATATGTAGAATATAGAACGAAGAACATGTTGGAACACTATTAGAGGTCATAAGGTCATTGTTGGAGATGGGTCCATTTTCATTTTTTTAGAGGTTTGATTCTTTTGGGATCTCTCGTCTCAAATATGGGACCCCTGTCCTAAAATTTATTACTACTCGTAATCTTAAATTTGTGACCTTAATTTGATAATCTTCTGAGCTTTGCCAACTTTCCAACTTAAAAAAGTGAAGAATAAGTCATTGATCTATGGCTTAGATTCAACCCCTCTTAGTTATTTCACAAATATTATATATAAGAAGACTAAAAGAACTCGATTATTTTAAATGATTAAATTCGGAAGAAAATGAAGAAGAAAGTTGCCAAGAAAATACCTCAAACTTTCTCAGTTTTTCTTTCTTACTCTCTCTCTCTCTCTCTCTCTCTCTCTCTCTTAAATAAAAAAAATTACAAGTTTAGATTTCAATGTGGAGTTTGCAAATTAAAGGTAACATTGGATCAGTACTTTGGTTTGGTTTGAAGACAACATTATCATCTTAAACTTGTAGTAATTTAGACAAGGTACATAGTTTTTTTAGCATTTTACCGTTGACCCGTTTGTTATAGTATGCCCTTCCTCTGATTTTGTGCCTAAAAGTTTCAGATCTGCCAAGCTTGACCATAGTCAAGCGCTAATTTTTCTTTAATCTTAGAAGAATAATTAAAACAAATTTTTTTTTATTTTTAACCTAATCTCTGAAATCGGGTTGGCAATGCATAGGGTAACGTATTATTATTCCCTTTGCTTGACCACACTCAACGAAGACAAGTGGACATACTTCAAATCCAAAATACTAACTTTAATTAACTAATTAAGTATTTAATTAGGTAATCAAGAGTTTCTCATTAATCTATTCCTTTTTCCTATGATTGAATCCAATATTTTCTATCCAAGAGTGATGACTAATGACCCTTTGAGTTTGAGGTGTCCAAGGAAAATAGTTCAATAATTTCTTAGATATATATAATGACCCTTTGATTTTATTTTATTTTTTTTTCCCTCTTGGCAAGTTAAGATTCTGAGCTCCACATGGCAGTGTAGCTCTCTCTTTAGTCTTTAAGAATGAAAATCAATTTCTTTCTTGGCAAGTTGGTTCTATATATGATCAAATTTTCACGAGTTTGTGGTGTCTCTATAAGCTTCTATGGTTATGGAGATGGACAGCTACAACTTTCTTTAATGGCAAAGATAAATTGAGGTATGGCTTCTCAACTCCAATAGCCGAAGTCAGCAATGGTCCATACAGGTACACCTATAACCCATGCTTTCAATTACAAAATCCTACACCCAATGGTATACATTTTATGACTAAATATGTCTTCTAATAATATAAAGTTTACTTCTCAAAAAAAAGAAAGATTAACTAATTTGTTTATAATATAATAAGATAATTAAAGAATCATATTCCCAAGAAAAAGAAAACACTAATAGTTTGAATGAAGACATGATGTCTTGAGTCAACATGTACAAAGTCCGAAATCAGCCAAGCCCCAATTGAGATCATTTGACTTTGAAAATTTGATCACAATTATTGAAGAGCTAGCCAGTTGATCATAAACTATAGAAATCAGCAAAATCTTGTGAAACTTCCGTTTAAGATTTAGAATTAGGCAGATCGAGTTGGACTTCAATATCCTTTTTACAATTCTAGTTGAATTTTTTATCTTTAATTATCTTTTGGTCCTTTTTCTCTGAAATTTACCAATAATTACCTAATTTCTGAGATTAGGGTTGAATATTTTCACTCAAAATAGAACCCTAGATCATTTTCTCATTTGAATGTACGCAGTCAAATTTACTTATTTGGCTCACCTAACGTTCCAATCGTGTGACATTGTGTAGAGAATTACAAAAGAAAAGAGGACCCGAATGTGTAGAACGATTTGGGGCACAACTTGTGTTTGTGGTTCACAAGAAATTTTGACTTTCCTTCAAGTTATGCTAATAATTAAGCAAAACCCCTTTTTTTTTCTGGGCAACAAAGCAAAACCCAATTTTGATTTTGGATATATAACTGCTCATTGAATGAGATATGGTGTGAGAGATTTGAATCTATCTCTTCTTGAACAATATTAAAAGTAAATAAATGCATGCCTCCAATGCCAATAATGAAGGAAAAGGATTAGATGATAACAACTGAAAAAGTAGCCTCTTCCACCTCCCACTCCCACTCCATACATCAAATTGGTGGCTTTAAGTGGCAGGAAAGTGTGTGTGCTTGTGAAAACATTTCACTTCCATCACAAGCAATCTGCCTTTGACTTCTCCTAGCTCTAGTCTTAATCTGTCTACATTATCTCCATCAAATGCATGAAACCAACTACTATCCATTAATTTATTAATCAAGAACTACAATGAATGAATATTTTAACCTTAGTTATAGAGAAAGTTGGATCCAATTTGTAACAGGAAAGGAAACTCAAACAGGGTCATGAATGGATTACAGATATGACAATTGGAAGTAGAAGTAATTTTTGTCCCAACATTTTGCATTGATATGTTTAGAAGTTGTCCAAAGCCACCAACAAGTGCTTTGTTGGTGGGTGGGGGCTGCCGTCTATAATGCATAATACAGAGAAAAGTGGGAACATGTACTGTTTTCGATTGCAAACACCCACTCCATATCCAAAAGGCAACTCACTTTTCATTGTGTTTCTATTCTTTTTCCTTTATTTATCTGTCTTAGTTGGAAGTGGAAAGCAAAGCCTGAGTCACCTTACAGAATCAGCCAATGAATATGCTGCTCACTACTCGGATTCAAGGTTTGATGACTTGATTGGCTTATTGTTGAATGCAAAAGAAAAAGATTCTCTTTCCCCCTTTGCTCTACCGAGTATATATATGTCAAAGATAAGGTGGCTTGGCGATGTCTATGGTATGGTAATCTGTAAAGAGGAGAGAGCATTTATGCCCCATTTAATTTTTTCCTCTGCTTTTAGTCTCCAGCAGAAATGCTTGTGCTAGTTGGCTATTTGAGGCTATCTCTTCATGGGAAATCTGTGAATCAAAGTTAAAGATCTTCAATTTTGGGTTTTTTTTTGCTTTTCCCAATTTCCATGTTGAAATTATTATAGTAGGAAGAGGAAGAGGAAGAGCATTAGGGCAACCCTTGATTTGTTCTCCTTCACAGAATGGGCCTTGAAGAGCTGGGTTTGAATTTTGAGCCCACTCTAGATCTAATTCAAAAATTTCTGACAGGCCTAAGCCCCCCATATTCTGTAGTCTATCATCATCCCATCCAAGCCCACCTCACAGACCCAAAACCCAGTAAAATTTCCCTTACAGCTACATAAATCATAAATAACCATATCATCATATGCTATAAATCTACATCATTGAAAGGGTCCAAAGAGTTTGCTGTAAATTAAGTCAACTTCTGTTTGGTTTAATGTTTTATATATATATATATATATATATATATATTTACATTTAATATTTATGTCCTTTTTCGAAGAGTCGGATTAGATGAAAAAAAATTTTCTATAATTTTTTCAATTTGACTCATATTTTGGTTAAGTTTTGCTTTGTCGGTCCAATGCAATTTCTTCAGAAAGTGAAATATTATATACATATCCACGTCAGTTATGCTTCAACCACCTTCCAATTCAATCTAATTATAAAAGTACCCAATAAACTAATGCATATATTAAAAATATGGAAATGGAAGTTACATCTCCTTCGTATTCTTAAGCCCTCGTCGAATTCAAACACGCAAGTACGTTTTTTTCTCTCAATTCATTGTCAACTAGGGCCATAAGAACAAGACATAGTCGTTCAATGAATTCTTTACTCTTGTTTGTCAGGTCAGCAACCCCGATAAGACCAGAGAGTAGACTGAGATTTAAGAACTTCGGATTGCAGAATATGGCAATCTGCCACCGTAGTAAGCCTTTAACATTGACTCGAACCCCATGGTTTTCTCTTCTGTCTATAAATCCTGAGCTATTCATTTGTCATTCTCATTCTGCCTAATTCTCCTGCATGCTCTGTTATTATTCAAGCTAAGTACCCACCACCACCAGCTAATTCTTTGCATATTTACATATTTGTAGGTTCCGGTGAATGGGTTTAATTCAGTCCTCGAAAATGAAGATGTTGGTGGTTATCTTAGCTATAATGGTTCTCATGTCATCTGCAGCTGCCGCTGGTGGTATTACCTCTCAGGATTTGATCCTGAAGCCTCCTAACCTGGGTAAGTTTTGCTTTCTCTGTTAGAGGAGCACAGAGGGTTTGTTCTGGTTACGTTGTTATCCTGTTACATATAAAGCATCTTATTTTTAAACATGTTTTGTTGCAGGAAGGAAGCTTCTTGATTATTATTCAACTCCCAGAGCGTATCCACCAAGTGGAGGAGGAGGCAAACCATGCTGTCCTTGAGAAGCCACCACAATTCTGCAAGAGAAGTTGTGAGGAAAAAGAATGATAATAACAAGGGCAAAAGGCATTACAATTAGAGAAAATGTTCTTTCTTTTTATTTTTTTTCCCCATTTCGTTAACCCGCTTCTATGGTTGAGAGGCTATTTTACTATAATACAAACATATTTATTAGACTATAAAATGAATGGACCTGATGACCAAATTACTATACAGTTTGTAATTTGTAATACTTCATTCAATCTAAATTGGTGTGAAGTACAAATAAACTGGGCAACTATTTTTCATTTTGACTCTCTCTACTGTTGCTCGCGAAATACTTTCATGGAGTAGTAAATAAATACAACCCATTTACAATCAATATTGTTCCAAAAAGGAAAATTTTCGGGATTAATGGCAATTACCGGCTAAAATCTGAGACGAAAGAATAATCCTCTCCTCTTTTTGAGGATGGGAGTTTGATCTACTTGCTCTTTTTGTACCAGTTGCACCTTAAAATAGTCAATCCTTTAATGCAAATCAGATGGAGTGTTACCAATTTGTCTTCTCAAATCCTTCAACTATTCACAAAGTGGTCATGTGAATATCGGAATCTATACTCTTGCGGTCAGAGATTAAGTTCATTAAATGGGAACAACTTAAATTTGCAGTAATGCTACATGATCAATCTATTTTTGTCCCATATTCCATCCCGTCTGATGACGTAACTTTCATATTTTTTATCCCACTTTATTTTCTTTTTAAAACCCTATCACGAAACTTACCTTTAATAATCACCCTTATTAAAAGTGGGACTAAACTTTTGATAATTAAGAAAGCCACTTCAAGAGGGACAGAGGCGAAATGAAATAGGCAGGTCAAAAAGCATTTTCCTTAAATTCGTGACAAAAAAAATTAAATTTATAAATATTTATTTTAGGCATTCCGTTGGATATAGTCTATACAAAGAGACAGAAATTATAATTTGCTTCCAATGTAAGGAAACCCAGATAAAAAAAAGTAATCATGCAATTTTGTCAAGGCTGAGAATCGTGCAGATGAGAATTAAGTAAAATCTTCTTAATCTCATGCAATTTTGTCAAGGCTTCCCTCATGGATAGACGGTCTTTGGGTGATTGAGCCGCACAGGATAATCCAACTCTTATCACAGCTCCTAAGCATTTTTCGTATGTGATGAGCCAATGTTCGCTGTCACTATTGACGCTGCTATTGATGCTGCTGCTGCTGCTGTCTATGGCAGAATAAGTGTTGGATGAAATCTCCGATATCCTACTCCCATGAATATCCTTAAGAAGCCTCGGATCAACAGTCTCAAAAATTTGATTACTGTCCAACGCCGAGGCAAATTTATTGAGGTTTAATCCTTCATTAAACATTTCATCTGTTGGCTTCTTTGCTGTGATCGTTTCAAGCAGAAGAATTCCAAAACTATACACATCTCCTCTGGTTGAAGCTTTGCTACCTAGACCATACTCTACAGAAGGAAAAAAAAAAAAAAAGAAGAAAAGAACCAGCAGAAAATTAGATGAACTTTTATGGCCATAACACAAAATCTATCTTAAATGCACAAAGTTTTTACTAACCTGGTGCAATGTAACCAATTGAGCCTTTCACTGCCATTGTGTTACTTTCTACTTGTGATGTTTGAGAAAGAAACCTTGCCAATCCAAAATCCCCTACATGAGCCACCATATCTTCGTCCAGAAGTACATTTGCGGGTTTGAGATCGCAGTGCACAACGGCTGGTTCACAGTCATTGTGCAAATAATCAATTGCAGAAGCTACATCTATGGCAATATTAAGTCTTTTTAGCAAAGTCAAACATAAGCCAGATTCCTCATCTTCCCGGTAAAGCCACTTGTCCAAGTTGCCATTCGGCATGAACTCCATAACCAAGGCCTTGAATTGATCCCCCTTATGATCCACGCTTGAGCATGAGGTGATTATCTTCATAAGGTTTCGGTGCCTCACGTTCCTCAAGGCCTCACATTCAGCAAGAAAACTTTGAATGGCCTTGCCTTGTTGCAAGTCAAGAACTTTCACAGCGAGGGTAGTATTGTTGGTGTAGGCTCCGTTGGCACTCATGCTGAATGTACCTTTATAAACCGTCCCGAAACCCCCCTTTCCAATTAGATTCTCATCTGCAAAGTTGCTTGTAGCAAGCCGGATATCAGAGTAGGATATCATTGGAGGCAACCCCTTCAGTGAAATTGAAGATTTGCTGCGTTTTCCCCACTTTTTCTTCTTTCTGGATATCAATGCCCAAGCAAAACAGAAGCTCAAACATATAAACAAAGCAGATGCAGCAGATGAAGCTAAAATTATGAGCAGGTGATTCCTCTTTCTTCTCCTTGTTTTACATCGAGGGAGCTCCAAATTTCTGGCAATTTCTTGATTACCACTGCACAGCGCATCGTTTCCCTGGATAGAAAATGTGCTGGCGTTCAAGAAGAATCTTCCTGTCGGTACTTCTCCTTCTAGATTATTGAAAGACAAATTTAACAGCTTCAGATCCTTAATGTTTTCCAAGTCTTGGGGAATTGGTCCAGAAATATTATTACAAGAGAGATCCAAAACCTCTAGTGACATTACGTTTCCTAAGGAATCCGGAATTTGACCACTGATATTATTTTGTGACATGTTGAGATATTGTAAACTCGAACAGTCACTGATTGATGGAGCTAAACTACCAAATAACTTATTCTCTGAAACATCAATCACTTGAAGTTGCTTCAAACCACCAACTTCATTGGGGAGAGGACCCCAAAGGTTGTTCTGTAGGAGAATCAAGTAATTTATACCAGAAAGCTTGAAAATCTCTTTTGGTATGCTTCCATTGAGCCTATTCCAAGACAGGTCCAATGTTTGTAGTTGCTGGCAGCCTCCAAGGCTGGTGGGAATTCTACCAGAGAACTGGTTATTGGCCATTATGATTTGAGAAACTCGAGTAAAATTATCAAAGATTTCTGGAATTTCACCGGAGAGCATGTTCTGGTGCACCAAAAAGCTCTGTAAATTCCTAAGTGTAGTTATGCTCTTCGGAATCTCACCTGTAAAAGAGTTCCCCTCAATTGAAAGGGATATGAGATTCTGAAACTTCTCCATCCCCTGAGGGAAGCGACCTGTCAAGAAATTGTCAGAAATGCAAAAATCTTGCATATTGCTTGACAGATTAGCAACTGAGGGAAACTCGCCAGAAAGTCTGTTTGAATTAATCCTCAGATGTTCCAGCTGCGTACAGTTTGAAAGAGAATCAATCAGCTCAAAATTCTGAGCCGTAGTAGAAGACAGAGAATTGGTACCAAGGTCAAGCCCGATGAGTTTCTTCATGTTGCCGAGCAGAGGAATTGGACCATGGAATCTATTTCTAGACAGGTCGAGAAATTCGATGTTTGAAGCATTAGATAAAGAATCAGCAATAATTCCCTCAAACCTGTTTAGTGCCAAGTAGAGTTCCCTGAGATTTGGAAGGGCTTGACCGATATCACTTGGTAGGTTTCCTGAAAGGTTATTTTGTGTTACAGATATATAATCTAAAGAAGAAAGGTTGAAAATAGAATAAGGGATCTGTCCACTGAGATGATTATCAGAAAGTTGAATCTCTTGAAGGTTTCTAAGCTGCCCAAACTCGCTTGGAATCTGACCAACTAAATTGTTTCTTGCAAAACCAAGAACAGTTAAAGAGGAAAGGTTTCCAAATGTACGAGGGAGTGAACCATTGAGGTTATTGATAGAGATTTCAAGGATTCTGAGTCTTTGTAGGTTGCCTAGTTCAGGTGGAAGGTCACCACCTAATCCGTTCCCTGTTAATATAAGTGTTTCGAGGTTATGGCAAACAGAAAGAAGAGCAGGAACAGTTCCAGTAATGGAATTGTTTCTAAGGTCAATGTGCTGAAGAAGTGATAGCCTGCTAAACTCCAGCTGAAATTGACCATGAAAGAAGTTATGGGAAAGGTTAAGCGTATGGAGGAAAGTGAGGTTGGAAAGGGAAGGGTCTATGGTGCCGACAAGGCCAAGTAGAGAAAGTTGAAGGGATTCTACCCGGGATCCATTGCTGCTGCTGCTGCAAGAAACACCATACCAGTTGCAGTGAGAAGAATTCTGTGTCCACCCTGACAGAGCATTCCGAGGATCACTGAGTTGGAGCTTGAAAGATAGCAAGGCTTCTTTGTCAGTATTGGCATCCAAATCTCTCGTCTGGCACAAACCCGAATACAATTGAGTCTGGAACAAGGAGAACAATAGCAACACAAATTGCAGGTGTTCCATGGTCTGAGAATATAGTAGTTGGACTTGCACTCTTTACCATGTAGTTTCAGAATCTAAATGTCTGTATATATAGGAGGTAAGAACATAAACGAAAATGCCCCATGGCTATAAGCCCCAAAGAGGCAAGGACCAACAAGTCAGCTTGAAAAGTCTTTCCTAATTTTGTACCCAAAAACAAATAAGAATAAGTCGAAAGTGACCCTTTACGGCTCCATGCCAAATTTATTCCATTGCCAATCATTTTATAAGTCAAAAGATAACAGAAAGGTTACCAGAATGATTGAGGAAATAATGATCACTAAGGCAAGCTGTAGGAGATAGACAGGAAGTTATTAATTATAGCCTACCAATATTGCCCTGCCATTTTTAATTCTGCCCTTTGGCCCGCTGTGATTGATCCCTTAAGACACTTACTGCTACTGTAAGGTATAGAAGTTCGACAAGTCAGAGACAATTGCAGAAATATAAACAAAGGCCAAATGACAGGGAAAGCATTTTGCTATAAATTTCTATGACAATGAATTTTTGTTTTCCTGTTTTAATGTCAGGTTTAGATACAGCTTGCTAATTCAAGCTACTGCCCAGAACTTGTTATTCTTGTCCTTTTTTGAAAGAGTCAGATTAAGTTTTAAAATTTTAATCACTACTAGCCTTGATTTCAAAGTCAAACTTAATTCTTCATTTTTTTTTTGGGTCAAACAAAACTTAATCTATATGGAATAGCTTCTATTTTTCGCATGCCAAATCTACTTGAATATCTGCTTTTCGGTCCAATCCAATTCGGCAAGTGCTATGTTTTGACATTTCTCATTTGATACAACGTATTTAAAAAAGAAATTGATTTCAAAATCCAATAATTATACATATGGATGATGATGGTTAAAATATAAAATTCCGTGTGTAAAATACAGTATTAAAAATACATAAATGGAAGTTACAAGTTCTTCACATTCTTTACATCCATTTTCCAATTCAAGCACGTATCCATTTTTTCTTCTTTTTTTTTTTTTTGAATAAACGTATCCATGTTTTCTCCATAATCATAGCCAGCAAAACCAATTTACCATACATAATGCAATTGATTTGATAAATCAAGATTATCACCATATTATATTGATTTTTAAATTACGTAAAAAGAAAAAAAGAGTTACCTCTCAAACACGGTATACGAGAAAAGACTGTTAATTTTCCTGACTTCCAATTCAAACATGTACCAAACTTTGTTAATTACCAATCTCAAAGCACGTAGCTAGCAAAGGCAAAGCAGCCATGATTAAGAACAAGTTGTTCATTGAATCCTTAACTCCTGGCGGCCATCCCCGTGGAATAGAGTTAGGCTTGACCTAAAACTTCAAAATGTAGATAATACGCGGGTAATCTGATCTTCAGTCTTTGATTAATAATCTTCATTAACTCGAAAGTTGAAAGTCATGGCTTGATTACTTTCTTTCTATAAATGCTCCTACTATTCATCAGAATCAATGAATCCTTATACCCCATTGCTTTGTTTTATTCTTTGGAGAGATTTTATTTAGTTAGCAGAAAAATTGGCAAAATGGGTTTAAATCAGTCCTCTAAGATGAAGATGGCGGTGGTTTTCTTAGCCCTGATGGTTCTCATTTCATCTGCTGATGCTTCTACTGCTGTTACCCCTCATCAGGATTTGATACTGAAACCTCTTAATCTCGGTGAGTTTTACTTTCTCCATCGGGGGACCACTTGCATTGCTACTTCCTCGAAATTACAGATTAATTATTGACAGCATTTGAATAACTTTGATCATGTTTTGGTGCGCAGGAAGGAAGCTTCTTTATTCTTTTTATGACACTCCCAGTGCCTATCCTCGTAAAGGAGGCGGAGGAGGAGGCAGGCCCTGCTGCAAATAAGAAGCTGTAATACGACCACACTGATTCTGCCAAAGAACTGAGAAGAAAATTAAGAGAATGACAAAGTTAGAGATCTTTTTTCAAAAAATATATATATATATAATTAAGATCTTAATTACTGTTATAAGACCGTAAAACGAATGGGACCATACCTGTCCGGCTGTCCTATTGGTTGATTGTAACCTAATATTATAATAATTATAGCTCTTCTCTGCTCAAATATTAATTGTTTTGTTCATAAAAGTTAGAGAAAAAAAAAAACAAAACTACTTAAATGGATTCTACTATTTTGTTATATTTAAGAGAAAGTAATTTCAACTTAACTCTTTCAATAATGATGATGATTTGCGTTAATCTCAAATGTTCAGATGGTGATTAAGAAACATAATTAAGTGGTGATAAATTTATGAATATTGATATTTTATGAGCACAGAGCACTTGTGGTTGTAGACATTTGAGTGTTTTCCTGGTTAGCAATGATTGACCTTAATAAATCTTAATTAATCATACTCCTAGCTTCTAGTTTCTAGTTTCTACCAGGACTTGTGGCACTAAAAGATGCTCGACGTGTAACGTCGTCGTTTATAAGTTTTCTTACAAAGCTTCCCACTTTATCTTACACACGACACACGTGGCAGCTAATGAAAGCTTCCCGAACCTTACAGAACTGCCATGCCCGAACTACCTAACTGGTTTCTCAATTCAACTCCACCTCAAACTCCAACTGTTCTAATGTTCTTCACTTCGGATTCTTGAAGCCAGAAAAGGCCGCCAAAATATTTAGCTTTACCTCTTCCTATGTTTGGAATTGAAACAGAGAAATGAAAGTGTAACAACCCACATTGGATTCTTTTTATTGGATTTTTTTGGTATTGAAAATGCAGAAATTGATACTTCATAGACCACCAGTCGTTTCAAGAGGGAAAGTTCCCTTGTTGGTCCTTGCGGATTCATTGCCATCTTTTGGTAGCATTTCAAGGTTACCCATTTCTTCTTCATGTAAGTTTTCCTCTTATCTTCTTTTTTTGGTTGGTAATGTAAATTTTACATTTTTGTAGTGGAATTCATAGAAGGACTTATTTTCTAATATTAAGAACACTGCTTATATGAATTAATTTGAATTTAGGCCTGCTGTATTGGAAGAGGTTTGGAGGAAATAGAGCAAAAGTGATGTTATTATACTGAAATTCATTGTCAGAATATAGCAGTTTATGAGCTGATCTTTTAAATTTGAAAAAAGGAATTTTTTTGAAGCAACGGATAATTAGAGTATGGAAATTGTTTGCTTTGTGACCTTTTTTGGGGATAAGGTGACAAAGGTGTCGACGTTTTCAGAGAACCAAAGGGGAAACGGGTTTCAAGGAAAAGGGAGTTTTCTAGTATTGGTTGAATTGATGGAAAAGTGGAAAGGCATTCTGCATTATATATCTTTACTTAGAACTTGGAAGTTACACTGCATTGCATTGCTTGTAGTATTCAGGAATCTGAAGGCTATACCTTGGATTAGTTTGCGTGCTGCTGATTGAAGTTGATGTAGGCCAAGTTTACCATTTTGAGGATAAGATTAGATTTGAGGATCAAAATGCTCTTACTAACTTCTTCTGTATTAGATCTCTGTTAAAGAGAAAAGAAGTAGCCAGCAGCAGTTGAACTTCATAGGGCTTCCACTTTTCTACCTCTTCTTCTTTTCTAAGCATTACTTTTAGCTGAACTTCTTCCTGTTTATTCAGCTTGCTTGAATGGCCGTTCGTATTATTTCTTAGCTTACAAATGTTTCTTTTGCTTCATTTTATGATACATTGAATGGCCGTACTTGTAGCGAACTGTTTGAATTTATGTTTGTACATATAAATTGTTGGTTTTTTTCCTTTTATGTTATGCTCAGCATAATTAACTTGTTGCTTAATAATTTTATAGTACAATGTAGAAAAATATCAAGCTTGAGTTCAAGATGCAGAACATTCAGAGCACAAGCATCCAATGTAGGGATTGGATCTGGGGGATATGATGGCAGGGAGGAGAAACAGGATCATAAAAGCTTTGTGCCATCTGGTGACAGTTCAGAAGT
Organism: Microcos paniculata; assembly: GCA_030664755.1. Lineage (NCBI taxonomy): Eukaryota > Viridiplantae > Streptophyta > Magnoliopsida > Malvales > Malvaceae > Microcos > Microcos paniculata. Next base: position 5,069,468 of record CP131462.1, on the reverse strand, counting down.
GTAAGTGATGTTCAATTAACAAAATCTTCTGAAACTTTTTACAAAACCTTTTGTTATTTGAACAATTTTAGCTGTTAAGACTAAATATTGTTATGTACAGTTTTTTGCCTTCATATGTCATTAAGTCTCATGTAGTTTGTACATATCTTTGATTATTTTGCAGTGTGAAGCGTCCCAGTCAAATTCCTTACCCTATCTCCATTGGTATTGTGCTATTGGGATGTGCTATAGTGTTTTCACTGATTGCCTTTGTGAAAGGCGGACCTTCATCACTCTTAGCAGCAATAGCAAAGTCAGGCCTGACTGCTGCCTTCACGTTAATATTTGTTTCTGAAATTGGAGACAAGGTAAAAGACTCTTAACTGTAGTTGAAATTGTGTTATACCAAGTACACACATCAAATTAGATCCAATAAATTCCTTTAAGCTAAGCTCGCCAGTTGATTATCCAAGGTATTTTTGTCATTAAAAGCTTCAAGTAAGCTAACTAGTGCCACCAGACACTGTACCTGACATTAAGTTATGTTTTCATCTCTTGACCAGACATTTTTTATTGCTGCGCTCTTGGCCATGCAATATGAGAAAGGACTGGTATGTTCTTTCCTAAGTAATCTTCTTTCTGTCTTGCATTAGATTCTCACTTTTTGTTCTAGATATTGCTGTTTGAATTAGTATACTTGATCTATAATTTTTACTGTCTTTTTCTGGAAAACAAAACCTTGAAGATGAGCCTCTGCTGTATAAAATTTTGTAATTTTTACTTCCACAGGTACTCCTCGGTGGTTCATATTGATGAAAGTTTCACCCTTTGAACAACTTAATTGATTACGCTTCATGGACCCATTAACATGCCAAAATACTGTATTATTCTTGAAAAACGTTTTTGCTTCTGTTATTTAGGGTATATATTTCATATTGGGTGGTTCTTGGATTGATAAACGACTAAATGTTTACTTTCTTGGACTGAATAATTTTTTGACATTTTTTAAATCATTGGAAAGGTTCTGTTGGGGTCAATGGCAGCTCTTTCTCTTATGACAATCTTGTCAGTGATAATTGGACGGATCTTTCAATCAGTTCCTGCTCAATTCCAGACGAGTAAGTTCTAGCTCTGACATCTCCCATGTCTTATCCTGAACTTTTTATGGAACTTGCTTCTATTTGATGATTTAAATAGCCTACTACCTATCAGTTGTTACTGATTTTCTATTCCTAAGTTTCTGATGATTCCATTATGCTTTGATTTATTATGTAGCCTTGCCACTCGGAGAATATGCAGCAATAGCCCTTCTTGTGTTCTTTGGCCTAAAATCCATAAAAGATGCATGGGACCTTCCACCAGCTGTAGCACAGGAAGGTGGTGAAAGAGGCCCCGAACTTGGTGAATTCGTCGAAGCTGAGGAACTTGTGAAAGAAAAGGTAATCATCTTTCTTCAATGAAAGGAAGTAAGTGGGCTGGTTCATGTGCCTATTGTTATTAAAAAAAAAAAAGTGATAGAGAATTCTGTTTTGTCATGTATCAGGTGTCAAAACGGCTCTCAAATCCACTTGAAATTTTGTGGAAGTCATTCAGCCTTGTATTCTTTGCTGTAAGCATCTCTATGTCAATGTGCTCTGTATAATTAGTTGTTGAAAGTAGATTTGCATATTTTGTGTATTTCTCTCCTTAAGTGTTATTTAATCATGTGGCCAAAAAGACTAGTGATATTTAACCATAAAATATTGCACTTGCTGCTAGGAATGGGGAGACCGTTCAATGCTGGCAACAATTGCACTTGGTGCCGCACAGGTGCAACTTTGCTAAGTTTATTTCTCTTGATTTTTATTAATCATTACTATCATCATCATCTTGTAATTAACATTAGTTCAAAATTCCTGCTGCTATGCCTCTACAGTCACCATGGGGTGTGGCAATTGGAGCAATTGTGGGACACCTGCTTGCAACTTCTATTGCAATTGTAGGAGGGGCATTTCTTGCCAACTATATTTCTGAGAAACTGGTAAGACTAGAAATATTTATCATTTTGCAAATATGGTTTTCCAAGACCTGCTTTGACTTGTATCCTATTGTTTGATCTTCAATCAGGTTGGTTATTTGGGTGGAGCACTTTTTCTAGTTTTTGCAGCAGCCACATTTTTTGGAGTTTTCTGATAGATTCTAGGGAGTCCAGAGAGAAAAACAGAGGCTAGTTTCCGGCGAAATTGTTGTGATACAGTGCCACCTGTTGAGAGAAAATTTGTCAGAGAAATAAACGAGAGGAAAAAGAAAAAGAGAGATCCAGACTTTCCACTGGGGTTCCTAGGACGCTTGTTAGTTCTTGGGTGCCTTATTGAAACATCTCTCCATTATAAGTGATCCCGTCACTGTAAAATCTGTAACTTGAAACAATCTGATAAAAGGGATTTATGTCAGAGCTTAGACGATTTTCGCCTACTTTAGCCTTATGGGCCATAATTGATTAGTTTCTGAGGAATGAATCTATCCTACCGCACCTTTTTTTCATTTACGTTTCTCTGTCTCCATACATATACAAGACTTCAGAAAGGTTTACACGGTGGGGTTATGTGCTTCTTTTCTGATCACCTTCAGCCAATTTCCGCTTCTTCTTTTCTACAAAACCAGAGGCTATTTGGTCTGGTTCACATAGCCTTTCTTCTTATGATAATTTTTAGTTATTAGGAAATAATTGAATGAAAATTCTTAATTTTTTCCACTTTGAAAAGCAAAGAAACGAAATGTGGGTTTGCATTTGTGGGAAAAAATTTTTGTTTTGACTTTGGAATTTAAAAAACAAAGATTAAAAATACCGAAATGGGGTAAAAATACTTATAATGCTAGCTAGTTTTTGTGAAGTGGACGGTCCAGAAACGGCCACGATAACCAAATCCTTGAGGAAGTTCACCAAAAGCACCAGAGAAGCAAAGGGCTCCAAAAAGAACCAGAAGAAACAAGAAGCCACGCTAATAGTATCAGAGAATCGGCTGGCTTGCCACCATTATCTATCCTGAACAATGATAGCATCATCATCGTCAGCAGTGGCTGCCACTTACCTGTGTGGCCTAATCTCCAATAATCTAAGACCAAGAACCTGGCCAACGCGGGATATGCTACAGCAACAAAGACCAGCGACGAGAAACATAAAAGTTACTAGTCAGAGATCACCATCAGAATCACTATGGAGAGTGAGAGCAGCAGCATCAGGGGGAGCTCCACTTCCGCCATTGGACATGACTGAGGAAAATATTCAACTTGTTTTAGCTGATGCTCGCGTGGAGGCAAGTTTTCTTTTGCTATCAATCTCTCCTCCTCTGTCTGTTTCTTCATCATGAATTACTAGTTAAATAATAGGTATAAATTTGGTGTCGGTTATTGCAGCTTGCTCAGCTTTTTGACACTTCGGTCGGCATAACAGGTGACTTCTCTTAAGGTACATTATGACTTTTATTTTCTGCAGGTAGAAACTCGTTTAATACTTTTCACATTTTTTAAAGTTTTAAACTGGAAATACGTCTAGGACAAGTTGAACTAGCTGAATTGGATGGACCTTTTGTGAAGATTAGTCTCAAAGGCCGATTTTGGCATAAACGTTCCACCGTTCTAGCCAGGGTTGGAAATTACTTGAAGCAGAGAATCCCTGTAAGTCAAAAATTTGTTTGTCACAGTTAGCTTAAGCTTAAAAGCTTGATAGTAATTCATGCCAATTTTCGTTTAATTATTCTTTTCTCAGGAAATCTTGGAGGTTGATATAGAAGATGAGATACAATTGGACGACAGCCCCGAAAACTTTTGAGAAGCTAAGTTCCCCTACCAGAAGGGTGTTCATTTGAATGGCTTTTCTTTGACTGTTCGCCAAATATGGAAGTGAAAGATTTGCTGCAAATTTTTCAGATATTAGTAGGATTGAGATTTCTTGTAACTTTTAGCTTATGAATAAGAATAACAAGTTTAAAGATTGCTCCTTGATTTTACCAAGTTTTTTCTTCCTTAGCATTTATAGCTGCTTAATAGCCCTAGGAAGCCCGCAACAGAGGCTACCTTTCCCAACGTAATGGGAACATGCCCTGCCTTAGGATTATGGGCTCGGCACATTGTGTGATATATACATTATCTATGTCTCGGTCAAAATTAAAAGAAAATGGCTTGGCAAGTTTTCTTTTTTTTTTTGTAAAATATACATTGAAAATGTTCAAAATTCCAAAAATGGGCATAGCACACTGCATTGCACCATATAATTGAATTACGCATCTCGGTAAGCATGGAAATTACATCTCTTCTGCTAATAAACAAACGTCGGGTACAATAACAAATGAATCGTTACTGTACAACAATCATAGCACAACTGGGTGCTTGATAAGAATTTGGTGCTCCTAAAAAGAATGGGAAGGCTAGGGTGTTAACTATAGGAAGTATTGGGCTAATGGAAAGAGAACTCATCACCAGTAGGTTCTTTCTTTTCCCATTCCATGTATCTCCCCTCGTGGTAATCGATTCAGATCATTCTTCTGGACATTGCTGGGATCGAAACCTACCATCTGAAAGTGACTCAACAATATGCTTTTCGAGCCTTCTTGCTCCTGGACCAGGCCTCAAGATATCGGCATCCCCCCAAATTGAACATGCCCCATTTCCAGGCTCACCTAAGCACCATCCACCTGGAACAACTTGGCCAGGGCTGCGTTTCAAAATTTCGCGGTCGATACGATCAAGTGCTCGATCATCAAATCGGAACCATGTTGCAAAGGCAGCTCCACTCTGAATCATGGCTTCAAATTCTGCAGAATTCATTGGGGGAGGCTTCTTTGAAGAGGAATTGTTGAAGGCTATATACTGTAGGTTACTATTTACCACAGTGCTCTTGAACTGAACAGAATTACAAAGAACGGTAGGAAAGTAATTCATGAATGAATAAGGTGTGTTTGCAAAGTACATTAGCAAAGTCCTTGGAAGATTGTCTGTACCCAGAATGCAGAACTCAATGAAACCACGAGTCAACATTGTAAAAGAAGAACCTGCAAAAGATCAAATCTCTGGTTTTACTTTCACAATTTCTTTATGTTGCTTGCACATGCAGGCAAAAAAACTTCTTAGCAAACAAAATGGCTCATACGATATTCTATACAACAAAGGAAGTGACATCATTAGAGCTAATTAGTTGTTGCCAAGGTCAATAAAATGTAAAAGATTGGAAATCTATACTTGGTAATAATGGAAACCAAATACCTCTTGCCATAATGATGAACTTTATACTGTATCGTCTAGGATACCTTGATGATATGTTCTACATGGGCATTTCATCAATAGTGACATTGTCAAAAGGTAAGGGAGGCAGGATTCAAAACCAACTCGTTATACCTATAATTCCATTCAAACGTGAATAACCATATTTAATCTCCTAACAGTCTGATTACATTTCAACAATGTCACAAATGGATAACAATTGATATACAAAGCTTTCTTTTAGAAGTGAGAAGATTGCTCGTATTTTTCATTGATCAGGCCTAATAGATTCACGGAATGTCTCATCTTTTTTGGTCTCTTTTGCCACTTTCCTGTTTACCCAAGCAAATTCCAATCGAGTATTGAAATTTAAAAACTAGAAAATATATTATGGGATTAGTAGGTAAATAGCACGTTAGGCCATTTACCTGTGGATCCATCCTCAAAGATCTACTAACAAAACTGCCTTACTTTATGCACACAGCTCAGACCGCACTAAATAAACATAGAGAGGCCTATGATTTGAGTGCAATTTAAATGGTGAAGAATCTTTTCAATTTATGGACCAGAATGTTGCTTGAAATAATACTTTAGCAGTCTATAATACATTAAAGCGTCAACGAGGACATCTCTAAGTTCACAATCAAAGGCATCAAAACTATCAACTTCCAACTCTTTATCGATTGATCATAGACATTACTAGGGTGGACTAATACTTTCTCCCTGAACAAATCCACCCCACCCCAATGCACCCAAAGAAAAAAGACCTCTGCTTTATCTTTCTCCAAATTACAGACCTTTAAGAAGCTAGATTGAAATTGATTCCATATGGAAACTTAGATCCTGAAATCATCCTCAATGCTGTGAGGAAACCACCATTAACTTACTAGGTGCGATCCATACCCTAACTTAAACACCACAGAAAAATGAAGAAAGGGAACTATCCAGAAACTAAACAAAAAGATGTAAACACATACCTGAAAACAACCTGAAAGAATTAGGGAGTTCCCGCTTCTGAGTAGCATAAAAAATCTCACGCTTTTCCAAACGATAAAGCCCCGTATCAACAATTATTGGTTTCAATCTCTTAGACCTATAATAAGTGAAACCCCAACGCTTAACACTTATATTAATCAACATTGATCAACTTAACCAAGTCAATTTGATAACCACCAAAAAATAAAAAATGTTTGAATAAACACAGGTATAACTCAAAGCACACACTATATAGAGCTCTATTTGATTCGGTTGTTGCTTTTGCTATAAGGATGCTAAGTGAAAGCAAAATCATTAATTAAAAAACTAAACAAATGATTGAACTGAAGCGCCTGTAGAAGAAGTACTATACTTTTGTAGGCAAATGCGCATTTTGCAGAAGTAACAGAAGTTGAGACGAAGTGAACATACTCTTTCCAGCCAATGTAACTGGTGTGATTCACAAAGTTGAGATCTTTTGGCAAGTATGACAAAATATGAAGAAGATCTGCCAATTTCGAAAATAGCCACAGAAGAAAATCCATCAAAAAACAAAACGCAAACACTTAAATGCAAAAATAAAAATCCAATACAAGAAAAGAGAGACCAAAAAAGAAAGCTTTTATGATTACCATCTTGAGTAACAAGCGGATAATCCCCGGCATTGAGAGAAACAAACCAATCCCAATTTGAAGCCAATCGTAGCAAAATGGAGGCACCGTGAAGAGTAGAAGAGATTGTGGAGGATCCTCTTTGGTAAGCATAATTAGCTTTCCCTATAACATCCACATTCTGGGCAGATTTAAAAATGGCCACTGATTGGACTGTGATGGCCAATAGGTCACGCTCGGTCTGCGGAGCAGACAGGTCAAGGTGAAGAAGATAGTGGTTTCTTGGGTGATAGCAAGCGAATAGAAGGCGGAGGATCCGAGTCGAGTCGCCGGCGGATCCAGTTATGAAATAGGCAATGGAAGGAGGAATGGGCCCGGAAGGAATCTCGGTTGGGGATATTGGCCGGTTGGGAAAAAGTGCTGGGTCACGTTGGATTTTAATCAAGGATTGAGAGGACGAGGTGGAAGGGAGGGAGAGGATGAAGATGAGAGAAAAGAAGGAGGTGGCTAAGATAATGTAAAGGGTAGTTTTTGTGTGGTCTTTCTGGAGGGTGGTTGTCACGGTTGTTTTAGGGCTAAATGGCGGCGGCAGAGGCGATTCTTGGTGGTGGTGCATTGTGGTAGCCACTAGCCAAGGATTTGGGCTCGGCAGTTGAGTGGTGGGAATTTATGGTTGTTGGTTCGGTTGGGTGGTTGGGCAGTGTCTTTTTTACCATTAGAAGTAATTGTAGTAAGAGTAACGAATAAGGCCCTGTTTGGCTGGCCGATTTCGTGGGTTAGTAAGTGTTATCTATATTTAAATACTAGGGCACAACTTAGATACAGTTCTCTGCAAGTAGTTCCTATGAGTTTCCAATAAATTTTTGACACCTGCTCATTCCATGTGTCAGGATAATTATTATTTCATATATTATCAGTGTAAAATTTAAATTACAAAAGTTGAATAATTGATACATGTCCCACTATCTAATTAATTAATTAACTAATATATAAAAATATATCCTAAAGAAATACATGTCAACCATCTAATCTTGCTTTTTAGAGTCTAAAAACTCCACTGTCAATGGATGAGATAATTTCTCTAAATTAAATTTGTGATCCAAGTAACAATCAATGAATAAAAAATTGGACCGATCGGTTGAACCGACTATAAGTTCGATCCGATAAAGGTTATGAAACCATTTTGAATCGTTGAACCGAAAATTTAAATTTTTTAAAGCTATGTTTAATTGACTAATCTAAGTTCAAAAGAAGTCCAAATTAATATGAAACCCAAATTCTAATTTTTTCTATTATGTTTGGACTTTTGATTTTGAATTTTTGAACTTAAATTTTTAATTTTATTTGTTCTAATATATTCTCATAATAAAAATTTGATTTGTGATGTAAAATAATTTGTAATATTTATTTATATTATGTGATGTATTAATATTTTATACTTTTTTTATTTTTTAGGAATTTAAAAAAATTTGAATCAAAAATTTGAAATTTAAATATTTTAAGATATTAATAAAATTAAAATATTTATTTTATCGGTTCAAACGGTTCAATCGATTGAATTAGTTGAACCGTTAACCAATAACCTCACCGGTTTTTAATGGCCGACCTGATTTTTTATTCATTGGTAACAATACCATATATTGGCTAAACTCATTACTCGAAAAAAGAAGAAAACAAAACCATGAATTTATCTCCATATAAAAAATTTTTTTTGTTACGACCATATAAATTGTTACGAAGGTGTAATTCATTTTTTTTGTAACAAACAGGGGATAGTGTTTTGATTGGTTTCAATTCTTCTATTGGTTTCTCGAAGCGAAATTAAAGTAACCAAAGGAAATACTAGTAATCTCACCAAAATTCACAAAAAAAAAAAGGAAATACAAGTAACAAAATAATCTAACACTGCAGCCCAAAAAAAAAAACCAAAGTAATCCAACAAAGAGTAACGTAAATGAAGTACTCCTTTGTTGCTAAATTTTTATGCATCATTGACTTGCACAATATTTAAGAAAAAAATGTTAAATGTGTTACTTTATATTATTATCTTTGTGTTTATATTGTTGTTTTGAGATTTTATGTAGAGATGTAACAAAAAGTAACAATAGATTTAAAAGTTTAAATATATTCGTGTTTATTTATGGTAACAGACAAATAAATTAAGATTTTCAAAAAAGAAATTGTGGACAAACAAAAGGAGATGGAGAGTATTATATATAAAATGTCAAATTATGTAATTAGTCTTTCTACTATACGAGAAATATGAATTTAGTCCCTTTATTTCAATTTGATCAAACAAAGTCCTTCTACTTTTATTTATTATCAATTTTAGTTCAATCATTAACATTGTTAAATATATACAGTTAATCATACTGAGGTGGTATTAATTATAGTGACATATGATTTTAAAAAATATTAAAAAAATTTCATGTTACTTTTTTTCTATTATATAAGATATCTTTCGTCTCGAATATATTATTTTTCATCTTTTTTGAAAGTTTAATTTTATATTCTTTTGGTAAGATTTCATAATCAGATCCAGAAAGTATTTAATGTGACAAAAAATATATAAAAAATTTTAAATATTTTTTATAGGTATATGTCATCAAAGTTAACACTATGTCAATATGATCAATGTCATATCAACATAATTAATAATAAAATTTAATACTGTTAGTGATTAAACTAAAATTAATAATAAATAAAAATAGAGAGATTTCATCTAATCAAATAGAAGTAAAGGGAAACTAAATCCACATTTTTAATATAAGAAATCGAGTAAATATAGAATTTGACCTATTAAAAAAAAAATTTCTTGTTTACGTGTTGGGCTAAAATTTTCTTCTTCTGCTTCAAGTGCCGTTCTACTTTTACTACGTGTCCACAAAAAGAATGGAACACAATTCAAGAATATATTCAATGGAAAAGAAAGGTTATTGTATTTGTTTAATGAGAAAAAAGAATCAAGCGGAAAGCCACTCTTTATCAGAGCCAGGTTTCGATCCTGGGACCTGTGGGTTATGGGCCCACCACGCTTCCGCTGCGCCACTCTGATTGTCGATTACTTTGACTCAACATATATATGTTAACCCCTGTTTACGTCACGCTCAGCAGAAAATTAGAATAGACTCGAAGAGACGGCAAAAGTGGGAGTCGAGTCGAAGAAGACAATCGGTCGAAGAGCACCAGAGTGGAGACAGAAATGGAAGCCGAAGAAGGGAGCGAGTGGGGTCCAAAAGCGTGGGCCCATCTAAGTTCAGTGCGCAATCAGTCACCCCTAATCCAGTGCATAACCAACTTCGTCTCCATGGATTTGACGGCCAACACTCTCCTATCCGCGGGGGCATCACCGGCCATGCTTCACTCTGCTAACGAAATCCAAGACTTTACCCCTCAAGTCCATGCACTTTACATCAATGTTGGAACACTTTCGGACAACTGGTTACCGGCCATGAAGCTTGCCGCGGAGTTGGCTTCCAAGTTAAACAAACCATGGGTTCTCGACCCTGTTGCTGTCGGCGCTTCCAGTTTTCGGTTGAAGGCGTGTTTGGATCTTATTTCCCTTAAGCCTACCGTTATCAGAGGCAACGCCTCCGAAATCATCACGCTAGCTAACGCTTCCGTGGGGTCCACCAAAGGCGTAGATAGTTCTCATGACTCAAAAGATGCCATCGAAGACGCGAAGTCCTTAGCCAATTCCAGCGGTGCTATCGTTGCCGTGTCAGGGGCCGTTGATTTCGTTACCGATGGGAATCGGGTCGTTGGAGCTCGAAATGGCGTGCCGATGATGCAGAAGATAACGGCCACCGGATGTGCCGTTACCGCGTTGATTGCGGCTTTCGTCGCTGTTGATCAGTTGCACGCTTTAGAAGCGACTGCTTCGGCGTTAGCCGTGTTTGGCGTCGCCGGTGAGATTGGGATGGAGATGGCGAGAGGTCCCGCTTCGTTGCGGATGCACTTGATTGATTCTCTCTATGGACTTCATCAAACGGCTGTGATTTCTCGTGTCAACATTACCACCTTGTAAAGAGAGAAAAAAAAAAAAAAAACACATTTTGCTCTCTCCCATTTTTACCATTTATGCCCTTCTTTTATTTTAATTTTAGTTTCAATTTCCAAGAGCTAGCAAGGACAAAATTGAGATGTCAGTATAATTTATAACGTAATCAATCCATGTTGCTGTTATCTAATAATATTTGAAGTTTTTTTTGGTGAGATTCAATAATACTATGTGTGTATCTGTTTTTTTCCTATGAGTTTTCATTTTAGCAAAATATAGTTTCTATAATTCAATATTAAGAGCAATATTTAAGCGTTGCCATTTGTATTTATAAATCAAAATAGTAATATTTTGGAACTTGTAATTGATTGTTACATTGAAAGATTGAAGCTGGAAAGCAAAACCAAGACAATCATGTTCACCTTTTTTTCACACCAACAAACATCATGTAATTCTCAAGACAAACATGCAAATTCTAGTATTTGAGATGGACAGTGATCCTCAGCAATGTTTCAGCCCCATCGGTGACATGTTGACCACTTGGGATGAGAGGTCGAACCTCGGCAAGTCCGCAAGCATTCTTAAACCTGCCTGTTCCACCGGTCACTGATATTTGTGACACAGTGCTTCCGATCTTGTACACTCCGTAGAAGTTGAGGTTGTCGTTGTACTCACCGCCTTCGATCATGGCTGTGAATGCCATCATCTGGGTTGTTCCATCTGCGGAGCTAGCAACATAAACTCCCTGTGCTTTGCCGATTGTCTGTGACCCCAAATCAGGGCTGTTAGTTAGTATGTCATCGATGACAGTGATGGTTCCAAAGCCTAGTCCCAAGCCATCTGGTCCTACAGGGATCTGGGGTTGGCCGTTTTGGTTTGGATTGCCAGCAAAAGCTGTACCGGCTAATCCAGTTCCCAACGGTAGGCCATTGACGCCATTGACAGTTGGAATAGCACCATTGGCGTTGGGGATTGCAACTCCATTTTGCGGGGGAAGGAATCCCACTGGTTTGGCAAAAGGTACCTGGCCACTGTAAATGTTTCCTAGTACTCCTGTTATTGGCCTGGCTGTTGGACTACTTCCTCCCAGGATATCATGCATGTAAAATTCAAGAATGGGTTCTTCTGCTGCTCCTGCCGCTGCTGCAGTTCCTCCTGCTCCTGCTCCTGCTCCTGCTGCAGTTGCTCCTGCTCCTGCTGCAGGGTTGACTCCTGCCAAACATGTTGTCAAGTAGACAGCAGCAATTAGTAATGTAATGAAAACTGGGGATACTTGATGGGACATTTCAAAATGTTTGCTCGAGGCTCTTTGGTTTGCTAATGAATTTTGCTGCGGTGAAGTTTTTTGAGATTAGTATGCTAAACATTGTGAAGCTTGCTCCATAAATAGAGAGGATAACATCAGGCTGTGGAGTAGTTGGAAGAATTTGTGTTGGTGAAGTTGTTGGTTTTACATTAGTTATGGAGAATAATCATTCTGTTTCTGTTCTTGGTGTATTAGTTAACATTTTCTACTAAAGAGTATTGGCAGCAGTAGCACCAATCCCATGCCGAATTTTCTATGTGATAGATTTTCCTTGTCATTTTTTGGTGAAGAAATAGTAATAATCTGACTATCTGCTTTTGATTGAAGAGCAGAGGAAAAATTCTTTGTCCAACTTTCATTTTGACTGGCTTTTTAAAGAGATCTGATTGGCAATGCAATACAAAACTTCCCACATAGAGGCAATTCTCATCAATGTACTATTTCTTCAGTTGCAAGAAAACTTTTTGGTGTTTCTAACCAGTGCTTATTGCTCTTCAGATATATCCATCTGGACTGCAAACACAATCTCTTTGACATCTGAATGAAATTTTGCTCCTAGTGTCAATTATGCGGGTCGTTCAATCATGAAGCCATCTTACTAGGATAAGTTTGCTAATTTGAGATCATTTTTTGCACTTAAAGCACCTTAAGTTATGCCAACCTTCTGGCAGTTACTAGCTTTTTTTCCACAGTCAACTCAGGAAGCAAGAGTGAAGCAATTCACCAATTTATGAGGAATCAGGATTACAGGTTGTTGGAAATTCAACTGCACATGATTTAATCCTTGATTGCAGGTTTCATTAGCTTACGTTATCTTTCATCTAATGGATTTGTTGAGGAGAAGGCCCCTAGGTATTGTGGAGTTGTTGGCTATGGCTGAACAAGTGAAGAGAATTCTTCCCCAGAATTCCTAGGTTGGACCCTGTCTCACTTGGCTGGTGCAGGATAGGCTTAGTATGGTGCCCACCCGTTGTGATATAATCATGCTAGATTTCTGAATTCTTGTTTGTAGTTTGCATGGGCTTGAAGCTCAAACTGGATATTGAAGCTCAAATTGGACAAGTATTTAAACCAGCCAATAAAACATGGGGAAAGAATGAGGAAAACAAATTGCGAAAGAAAAGCATGGCGAGGTTGGTTATTTTATCTGATGCATTGTCTACTCAGGGTTGATGACTCGCTAGCAGTACAACAGGAGCAATCAATTTCCACGCTGTATAAAAATCTTTACACAAGCATCGACCTTGCGGGGCCATTAGTTGGAAGTCTTTGTATCAAAATCTTTGCAGAGTCCAGGTGTCAGAATATAAGTAGGCCACTGTGAAGCCCAATCCAACATGTCCAATGCCAAAATCATCGACCACCATATGTCCGAGAACGATTGGTTAAGGCCATATACAACTTATCCAGAGTAGAAAATGGCAGATAAGGTGTCTGCCCAAGAAAAATCTACATCACAAACCTGAATAGCACCATTACATTGAAAACACTAACCCCAACAACAAATTATAATTCCCAACATTTCTATACACAGCTCGGTTACATTGAAAACACTTGGTTGTGGAGATGGCACAAGCAATGGCATCCATGGCTGGCTTACGTGGCTCCTCACAAGCTATTCTTGAAGGCAGCCTCCAACTCAGTGGCCAAACCCGCTTGAACACTGCTGGCAACAGTAGAGTGGCTGTGGCTAGGCCTGGTTTCACCGTCAGAGCTCAACAGGCACAAATCGAGCCTGAGACTGGACGCAGAGCCATGCTGGGTCTTGTTGCTGCTGGCTTAGCCACTGGCTCTTTTGTTCAGGCTGTGCTTGCCGATGTCAAAACCATCAAGGTCGGCCCACCTCCCCCACCATCCGGCGGATTGCGTAAGTCATCAGTTCTTCTCATTTCTCCACACCGTCTAATGAAAATCTCAATTCTGTCTCTTGAGAATGTTAGAAATTTGCAAATTAATCGGCACCAATATGGTTTCCCAAATTTCAACAATATTACTTTGTAGGCGATGGTCCATTTAAGAGAACATGAAAACTGAAATCATAGGTTGAAAATGGAATTCTTTATAGTATTTGATACAGTTCAGTAATTTTGATGGGGACATTTGCATGTGTTGCAGCTGGAACTTTGAACTCTGATGAGCCAAGAGACCTTGAGCTGCCATTAAAAGATAGGTTCTTCATCCAGCCACTTACTCCAGCTCAGGCAGCTCAGAGGGCAAAGGAGTCAGCCAAGGACATTCTTGGTGTCAAGAATTTCATTGACAAAAAGGCCTGGCCCTATGTCCAAATGGATCTCCGTCTCAAGGCTGAGTATCTCCGCTATGACCTTAACACTGTTATTTCTTCCAAGTCCAAAGATGAGAAGAAGTCTCTCAAGGAACTCACTGGGAAGCTTTTTGACACCATCAGCCAGGTAAGTTTTGAACCTTGGTTTGGTTTCTGCTGCATTAGTTGCCTCAAAGTAACTGAAGCTTGAGCCTTTCTATAAAATGGAATCCTGTGATAAGTTTCTGATATGGTTTTTGTTGTTCTTGTTGCAGCTGGACCATGCAGCCAAGATCAAGAGCACCCCTGAAGCAGAGAAGTACTATGCTCAGACTGTATCTACTCTGAACGATGTCCTTGCCAAGCTTGGTTAAGACAATTGTTGTATTTTGATGTAAGCCTTGTTCATGTTTGTAGAGACGTTTGATTTCTATGCAATCCAACAGGAATCTATTTACCCATATCCAAACTTGTTACTAATTTGTAAAACATCATTTTCCATTACCATCAGTTCATGAAAAATATCTCAAAGCAACATCCGGTGAGTCACTTTCCTTGAGGATTGTCACAAAGTCATTGCAGGCATTGCTGCTGTGCTGCTTAGTTCATTATAATATGATATGATATATACTATGATTTAATAAAATAATTATTCCATGTTCACATACTAATTTCTTAGAAGAAAAAAAATTCATGTTCATATAAGGAAAACCCAAATAAATCAGCCCAAGTTTTAACTGAAATTGGGCCTGGTTATAACATGTCCAAAATTTTAAGCAAGGCAATGGGGGCAGAGCCAGAGTCCAGACTTCCTAGTTTTCCACAATCTCGAACCTCACTCGTTGGCCATTATCAACCGTCCATCAATTACAATCAACGGCCAAAGATGACGATCCGTGTGCCTTTATCTCATTGGCTCTCACACCCTCATCCCCCAACTATATATAAATCCGAGACGTCTCTAAACCCTTCTAAAAGCTAAACGGAAGAAGCGTCTTCCAAAAACCGCCTACTCCTTCCTTCCTTATCTTTCCTCTTAGAAACTCACCACCCAATCAGAAAAATCTTCTCTAATTTCGTTCTCAAATATAGTACGTAAAAGGAAAAGTTATACAAAAGAAAGAGATGGCAGGAAGAGGAAAGGCAATTGGAGCAGGAGCCAAAAAGGTGGGCCAATCAAGGAGCCATAAAGCTGGTCTCCAGTTCCCTGTAGGCCGTATAGCTCGTTTCTTGAAAGCTGGAAAGTACGCTGAACGCGTCGGCGCTGGTGCCCCTGTTTACCTCGCTGCGGTCCTTGAATACCTAGCCGCTGAGGTAACTAATCAGCGTGCACTTTGTTCCTCATTTTAATTTGTTGGGTTTTAATCTGGGGTGGTGTTTGATTTGCGAATCGTTTCTTGTGATATCTCAGGTTCTGGAGTTGGCTGGAAATGCCGCAAGAGACAACAAGAAGACAAGGATCGTTCCGAGACACATTCAGTTAGCCGTCAGGAACGACGAGGAGCTTAGCAAGTTGCTCGGAACTGTCACCATTGCCAACGGGGGTGTTTTGCCCAACATTCACAACATGTTGTTACCTAAAAAGACCTCCAGGGCTGGCCCTGTCGATGATGAGTGATGAGTGAAGATAGTTATCAGCCAGGCTTGTTTTGATGCCAATTTGTTAAAATTCAGTATTTTTTTTTATAGGGAGAATCGTTTAGGGAACTTGTGAAGATTTGTAATGGCTTCAATGGACGTTCTCAAATCAATTTCCAATTGCCACATCTGATTTCTTCAGCTTTGTTTTAGCTTGTAAGAGACCTTACGGGAAAATAATTATATCCAAAATATTAGTAATACAAATAATTAAATCACAAATGTCTACTTCTTTACAAAGCTTGGGAAAGTAGGAAATAATAAATCAAGCGGTGGGGCGGCTCGCTCTAGCTTCTCGGGCTGCAGCGGTGGCCGATACATAGTAAGCAACAATGAAGAGGCCATGAATGAAACACAAAATTCCTCCTATAGAGAAAAGACGATGGTGGGATATGCCACAATGTTTCCTTGACTTTGAATTTGACAGTGTTTCGATGATCAGCATTGAGAACCCAACTGCTAATATTATCCTGTTTTTGTCATCAAAATCTAAGTTAGAAACTGTTCCCTGAAAGAATTAAGTATATAAACTAGATGGATGTTTGATCTTTGATCATTTAAATCTGGAAAACCTTAGCATTTCCGGTTAATTCAGAAGAGCAACTTGGGGAGATTTTTGGTTAAAAGATTGACAAATTTGATGCTAATGAAATCCATTAAGAAATTCAAGGATGCCTGGATGATTCTATACATACCATGAAAAAATGAGGGAAGCCACGGCTAATTGTTTGTTAGGAGATGCTCTGTCCAAGTCATCCTTGGTCCAAATGCAAACGCAACCACCAAGTATGTTCCCAATAATATGGGCAAGGCCAAGAAGTACTGCTGCTGCCAATCCTAGCTTGAAAGCTTGGAAGCTGGGATCTCTACACTCAAAAATCCACATCCTCAAATGCTTCACCTGTTTGACAGAAACATACACCATCAAAGATCAACTTCAGACCAGAATTCTCTTTTTATTCTAACAAATTAAAAGTACCTTGTTCTCAGCTATTTCGGCTTCAATGCCAAGTATCCCAGCCGTGATGTCCATAGACATGATCAGGAGACAAATCAGAAAACCGTAATTCCTTGCCATGTCTGTTATACAAATTTGGGTTGAAGAGCACCAATGAAGATGATTGCAAGGAAGGCAGGAGACATTTCTCAGGGAAAGGCTTTCTTTATAAGGGCAAACTTTATGAACTCTGGAGTCTAAATGAAGAAGAGAATACGAATAAAGTAGAGCAGGCATGCAGATTAGTAACAAATACTAGGGAAATTAGCGGTGAGCTGTAGTTTTGGATTAAAAGCTTCTTTTTGTCCTTGGATTTTTCTTTATTCTTCTTTTGCGAATTCTTTTCTTTTTAAATTCGGATTCTTTCCATGGAGAAGAAGAAAAGTAGAGTATCCACCGGACTGGGGGGGGGGGGGGGGGGGGGGGGGGAGGAAAGTATTGATCAATCCCTGAGATTTATGCACAGCAAAGCATAATCTCAACTTAATCTTAATACTAATACTAATAATTAGTAACCTTTAATTCCCAAAAGCCATGCGGAAGACATAGCAGTACTCATATTCAAGATTCTTTTAACTGACCAAAACATTTTGGAATCAAAGGAAAAGTTGGTACCAACGTAACATTGTGAAGCAAATGAGATACGCCAAAGCTGTTGAAAATCTTTTAACAATTCTAGCTCTGCTATTATCTTTCATCTCATGGATTTGTTGGGGAGAAGGCCCTGATGTATTGTGGAGTTGCTGGCTATGGCTGAACAAGTGGGGAAGAGAATACTTCACAAGTTCATGGGTTGGACCCTATCTGACTTGGCTGTTGCAGTATATGTTTAGTATCGTGCCCAACCGTTGTGAATTGTGATATAATCATGCTAGATTTCTGAATTCGATCTTTTGTATTTTACATGGGTTTGAAGCTCTCAAATTGGACTAGTAGTTAAACCAGCCAATAAAAAATGGGGAAAGAATGAAGAATACAACAATGGAGATGTGATACAATCTGAGTTGCCAAACCAAATCATGGCGAGGTCGAGCCATTTATCTGCTGTATAGACTCCTCAGGGTTAATGCCCTTCGGTTGCTTCACAGCGGGAGCAATCAATTTCCACACTGTGTAAAAGAAAAGAAATAAAGGATAAATATAGGTATTTTATGCTTTAAGTCCCAAATTACATAAACTTTTCAAAGGAATAATGGATAAGTATTGGTCTGTGTTATGCATTTCTTACTGTATATGGAGGCTGCAAACCACTCGTTGATGATTTTCACCCATGTACTTGTCCAGCCAACATCAATGCTCCATCTGAGATTGTTGTAAAGTATTAAAGTGAGTATGTGCATGAACATTAGAAGAATAGAATACTCTCAGAAAATTTCTGCAATTAAACTGATCTGACACTCACTTCCTTGCTGAATTTTCCAGGTTCCAACTGATGAATAACATTGCAAAATACATAGCCCCCAAGGAGAATATCATGTGGAAAAATCCATAGTGATAACGGATATCATCGGTTAGTTTCCCCTTATCTTTGCGAAACTGGAAAATCGTAATAGCAGCTCATTATTTCTTATAAAAAAGATAGGTATATCAAAATTAATGCCTAAACTTTTGCCCTATTGCCTGCTTTTGTAAAACATTTAACTAAAATAAACACTGAATAATTTAGTGGCCTTTTTTCAGTAGATACTCTTTGAATCTATAGAAATTCAAAACACCTAGATTTAGAAACTTTTAATGTTGCAACCTTCTCTCTCAGCTACCAACAGAGGGTTGCAAGAATGTTTCATTTCTCCTTTTTGTAATGCCCGATAACTGTGGCTTTATTGATAATATTGTAGATTTTCATACATAGCTGAAACAAACAACTAAGCCTGGCCAGAGTAATACCTGAAATGATTTTGAATCAATCCCTGTAGAAAAGGTTGCCATGACTATGGCACCAATTGCAATCAGGAACCCCTGAAATGAGGAAAAAGACTTCAACACTCAGATAATCATATGATATACAAGCTGATAATTGCGGAAAGCATATATTAGTAGAAGCAAAATAAGAACAGTTGCCTCTAGTAAACGCAGAAGGAATAGTCAAATCTTACAAGTATGTTAGTCCAATCATGTCCACTTTTGGTCCTTTGTATGTTACATTTTTCATCAGCTGGTTCACTGAAAAGCCATGTAGCAAGAAATACAAGGTGACTCATATAGAGTGGTGAACTCCAACTCAATTCATTGCAGCAGGAGAAAAAGGGATCAGATCCTTACCTTCTAATAGCAGACCAACAGAGGAAGATGATATAAGAAGCCATAATTCCTGAAGATAAAAGACCTCTATTAACCTGGATTAAACATAAAAGAAGAATACTCTCTATGTCAAATCATTTTGCATTAATAGAATTTTAGCCTAGAAAAGACAGCTATTAAATGAGTCATGCAACATCACAGCGGAAAAAGGAAGATAATACAAAGTTCCATAGCAATTACATTTTAGCAGAGTTGCATGTTTCATATTGTTACCAACAGTAGAAAATGATCCATACGATAACCATAGTGAATCATAGATTAAAAATAGTCATCCTAGTATTAACATAACCACACTCTTAAATGAGCTATATGGTATAGCTTATCATCTTTATGCCAGTTAATCTTTAATGCTAGTAATTTCTTCCCCTTTCTCAAAAGAGGTTATATCATCTGCATCATTGGAAGAAAGTGCTAAAAATTCTCAGAGTTGGGAATGCATGATATTTCAAAGAAACTGACCCCTTGAAAAGCATACCTTTGAGTGCAAGGACATAGCCATCATTATTATGAGCAGAATGGCAGTCCATGTAATGAAGAATATGTTGAGAGAACATGCCAGTCTTCGGCCATAAAAGTAGTACATAGACGCAATTCCACATATCGAAGCAACGTAAAATACTGTTGAGGTAAATAATGCAATGGAGCAACTGCAGACGGACAAGAAGATAGTAATTTTGTAATACATAAGCAGATACTTATTTGTTTTCAAGAAGATGAAAATGGCTTAAAAGGTTATCTTATCCATAGTGTATTACCATCAATATAATAACTTGATAAGATTAAGCTTTTACAGTCATATGACCTCTATTCATGGTTCAGTCCAATTCATCTTAATTATATAAAGCCTTAGTAAGAAGGGAGAAAATACCTTCGTTTCCTTTGCTCATCAGGTGCCCAGTAGTTATTCCACCATCTGATAAACTCAATCACACTTATAAGTTGCAGAAGGAGAAAAACCCTGTATCACATGAACCAAAAGCTACACATTTAATCTTTTGCTCAGAAGCTAATTTATATTTGCTATTCAGAGCAATATTGAATCCAAAAAACAGGTTGCTAGTGAACA
Organism: Microcos paniculata; assembly: GCA_030664755.1. Taxonomy (NCBI): domain Eukaryota; kingdom Viridiplantae; phylum Streptophyta; class Magnoliopsida; order Malvales; family Malvaceae; genus Microcos; species Microcos paniculata. Next base: position 5,049,094 of record CP131462.1, on the reverse strand, counting down.
CTTTAATGGTTTAGTACGACTATAACACATGTGGCCATGATGTCAATAAATTTATAGTTCAGTATAATGTCCTTTTTTTTTTTGGGTGTACGGTTCAGTATAATTTCATAACATAAAGAGCCGTTAAATTAAAGGTGATAAAGAATACCCTGCACCAATGCGAGCAACTTCTCCTGCAAGAAGAGAAAACAAGCTCCTTACTTTATGGTATCATGAAAAACTGGAAGTTTAATGACAAGGAAAGATCTTTTCTATAGTTTGTAGATTATAGCTCCCTGAACTAAATAATTAACTTAAGCTCTAGCTCATATAGTCATATTAGCATACTTATAGTCATATTAGCATACTTAAAATCTTTTCAAGTTCTTAGATTTTCAAAGCAAACATACCGTATATCTGAATAAACTCTGGAGGTAGAAAGAAGGGAACCACCATAGATACAAGCAATAGGACAAACTTCAGTGCCCACCATCCCGAGTGCCATTTACTGCTAGCTTGATATAGTTTTCTTGTACTAAATGTGGTAAGAAACATGAAAAAGAAAAAAATCTGAACTCTTTGTCAAGGTACCCAATTTACAAATATCTGAAAGTAAACAAGAATATAAGTATAGGAGTAACAGAACACAGGTAGTGTGGTATGCTAATACTCAACAGCATTGGTAAAACTCTGAGGTTTGAATACTTTTAACTATTAAGAAAGACATTCTGTAAGAAGACTAAAATTCAAGTAGGACCTTTTCTGATACTAAAAATGTTTATTGGATTCAAAACATATTCTGGACACCAGAGAGTAGCATTATACCCAAAACACTGTCTAATGCTTCAAGGGAGGAAGAAAAGGAAAGAATTAGATTCTGTTTTCTCTTTCTAAAGGTGAAAACAGAGCCTCCTCATAGAGGAAGCCACATTTAATCGTAGTATTGTCATCATGGACATCTGATGAAATAAAGGTCCAAAGAGTAAGATTCCATCTAATCTCTGAATCCAAAATATAATGCCAAAACAGTTTAGAATCTCTGCTGGAATGGAGTAAACATGAAATATTTTAAGGAAAGGATACAAAGCATCCAAAACTCACACGGAGAACACCTAATGTGTGAAAACAATCACTTCCACTGATTCCACAAGCCTTTTTATCTGTGAAAACATATTTGCCTCATGAAAATATGTAAAAGAAACGTAAAACACGTATGCTAAATATTGTCTAACAATGTTTACATGATGTTTCCTCAACAACAGCATATAACACTAGTGGCTTGGAAATTCTAAGTGCACATCAGGGAGTATATGCTGAAAAAGGGAACCACAAATTTGGGCTTAAAATAGATTAATCCTCAAATTAAAGCTAATAGAGTTATCACTCAACAAAAGGTAAGAACCAAAAGCTAAGTTGTGAGAACATCCTAATAAACCTTTTGGAGTTTGGAAAGAAAAACATGACTTACAATACAGTGGAGGGAAAACACTTTGCCCATAATCGCGAATGAACCAGGCAATAAGATTAGTTATCAAGAAGATTATGCCATAGAAGTATCTGGCTCGGAGTGACTTCTTCCTTTCTGCAGAGCAATCTACAATCATTGGCTCAGTTGGTGCCTTTTCTTGCTGAACAAACTGAGAGTTGCTTGAACTTATATGTACCACTCTAGCTTCAACTGCTGCTGAGGACCCACTCATTCTGCCATTTCAGCATAAAATTGTTGTTAATTAAATAGGCAATAGCACATCACTTCAAGCCATGGTCCTGTAATATTCCATACAAAAATTGAGGGACAAAATGAAACGCAATATCCAGAATGGGGCAAAGTAGAATGCATATATCTTGTAAAGCTTAAAACTTTCTAAACTGGTTTCAAATAACAGAAATATGTGTTGTTTCGGAGTATGGTAGGGAATTGCATTATTCCAGAAGTGCATACAGCAGATTTCAGCTTCTTCCAAGATTCCAGAATGAATTTAATCAAATAACTATATGGAGAAAAAAAAAAGAATATTTAATTTAAATATATTATCTTTTCCATTCCATCACTCTACAGAATTCTTTTCTCTGGAAGACAATGTGGGATCAAAATTGTTAACTTTACATTGGCGATACATACAAGTAATTTCAGACAAAGATCAGAACTTCAAACAAATCCCAGGAAGCGCATTGTGCTATCATCTAACAGTGGACGTAAACGAAGGCCGAGAACCATGAAAGAAGCTGTCTGTGATAGCCATGATGACGATATAATTCAGATGGTGAAGAACACAAGACAAAAAGAAAGAAACATACTATACAGTAAATGAACAGAAAAGCAAAAAAGGTTGAAACTTGAAACCTTTAGCTTCTGGGGCCTGATCCCTGGAGTGCAATTCGAGGCTTGACGACAGTCCCCAGGGAGTCAGAAAAATATAAATGAATCTCCTTGGCCACGCCCACACGTTAAAGGAACTAATAAGAAGAGAGCACCAAACACCCCTGAAGAAACAGTTTAAAAATAAAAACAGCATTGAATATAAAGGCCTACTCCATTACTACTACTACACAGATAGCCGTTGCTTCTTTTCAGCCCTTTTTTCATGTTCACTTTTCAGTCCATATATATCGTATTATATCAAGACAAAATTAACCCAAAGTTTGGACCATAATCCACATTGCTTTTCTTTAATAAAATACATTTGTCAGGCTTTTCTTTTCTTTTTTTCTTTTTCTTTTCTGCTTTAGTTCGATTTCTTCGTGCCAATTTTGACTTTTGCGTATGGATTTATATGTAATCTAACATTGTACATATATACAGGCACAACTCATCAATCTTGAATCTTGTAAAAGTTTCTTTCATTTTCTAACATGTTCCTCAAAAAACAACCAACATGTAGAAATACATAGAATAAGTCATGACAATAACCCAAAAAGAGAATAAAAAAAAAAATAGTTGTAAACGTGTTTCCCTATTAAGCAAAAACATCCAAGGGGACAAGCAAGGAAGCTTCCTCCCCAACATTTTGCTCCTCACTTCCTTCAGATAAAAACCTCTTTGATCTTTTCCACACATGAGAAGCATGTTTCTAGATTTCACACTATAAACCAGCTAAGTAACTTAACTGAAAAGGTTTGTGAATTCCTGCTTATTGTTAACGGCATGAAAACAAATACAAGAAACTTAAAGATCAAAAACATTTTTACCTTGCATGTTGGAAAGCGACAGGCCGAGGGCTTATGGGGGCACGGGTCATCTGACTAATTGAGCACCAGATTACTACTACAATCTATGCTTGATATTGTATTAATATACTATATAGTGTGTGATTAAATTAAATATAATAATAATTAAGGGAAAAGGGTACAGAAGATTAATGATTAATGATGAAGTCTTCTTGTGATTGTCTGATTATGAAGAAAAAAGATACTACTACTGTACCCTATTGATGATTAAGGTTGAGGACAAAGAATGAAGTGACAAAAGGAGTGTTGTTAGGTCCCCATTTAGATTTTAATTTTCCTCCAGATTTTGAGAGAGCGTGTGGACCCTCACTCCTCACTCACTCACTCTCATCAATTCATCTAAAGAGTGACATTGGCTCGTTGCTATACCCATTTTAAATTTCTTCTTTGGTGATCATACAATAAATATTCTTGGAGCTGAAACTAGTAAAATACCCTAAATAATCCCTTAACAAAATTTAAAGGGATATATATATATATATATATATATATATGTCTGAAGACTTAAACATTTAAATTTTAAACAGCCAGTAAATTAACAGCATTAACTGTGGTCAGACCTAAACTTGATCATTTTCATCAAAGTTTTAATTAAGTCTAACCAATGCTTCAATGGCTGCTACCATATTGTAAAGTTAATGACACTTTTCCCCATTTTTTAAGCTTCATGTTGGTACAAATTTCCCTCTTTTTTTCCTGTTGCTTCTGATCAGTTCTGCATTATTATTATTATTATTTATGTTTTGATGATCAATTATTGGTGCTTCCACAAAGAGCTGGACAATTATAAAAATGAAGTCTTCTTCATTACTTAGGAATTAATCCTAATTAACAACAATGGGGGTTAGGTTTGTCTTTGTCAAGAGTTAAGAGTGAGCTGTAAACTTGCAAGAATTGAACATAATGATGTTGTCTTAGAAAGGGGGAGGATTAGGTTGGGTAAAAGTTGGCAAGAATAGTGCGTTTGGGAGAAACAAACAAACCCTTCAATTTCAAGGTTCAGTTTATTCCACGACGGAGTAAAACGCTGACGTTTGGGGAAACTTTGAGTGGCAGGTCATCTTGGTAATTATCTGGCGAATGAAAGGCTAAATACGTCATTCGGCAGATAAGCAAATCAAACCCGATTTGAGCTTCGGGGATTCAAGTTCGTTACCGCAGTGGCGGGAAGATATCAGTGAAAATTTCCCCTCGAAATTCAACTGCGAACCTCAAAAACCCTAACTTCCTAATATGTCCTTCATCGATGAATTTCAAGCCGGTAACATCCCTCTTTTCCAATTCCCTTTATTTTTCTTGGTCGAAATCAATGTCTTTGGGTTCGAATTTTTATAATTCTAAATTCAAAACAAAACCCTAATTTAAGATTTTCCTGCCATGTTCAATAAGATGCTGAATAATTTGAGTTTGAAATTGAGTTTTATTGAAATTGTACAGATTTGGAAGCACTGCCCAATATTCTTCAGAAAAAGTATGCATTGATGCGTGATCTTGACAAAAGTTTACAAGGTATTATCCCCATTAAACTTAATATTCAACTTTTTTTTTTTTCACCTACATTTTATTTGAAATTTATAATTTTGAAGTGTTAGCAATAAGAGAAAAGGATTAAGTTCTAGAATAGTAATTTTAGAACCGATGATTGAAATGAAATGAGATGAAATTCCATTTTCATTCAGTTAATAGTACTATGTTTATGTTGCTCTGTATGAACAGAAATTGTTAGGCAAAATGAACAACGTTGTGAGCGAGAAATAGAGGACATAAAACGAGGTGTCAGGGCTGGAAACATTACACCAGATACTTCACTCATTAGATTCTCAGACGAGGCGCTTGATGAACAAAAGCATAGCATTAGGATTGCCGATGAAAAGGTTGCCTTGGCAAGTCAGGCATATGATTTGGTGCGTGGTTTTTCTCTGAACTTTGATATCTGACTCAATGCACTTCTTTATCTGATTCAAATGCCAGAACTGTGGTTGAGAAATTCAATTGCTTTATGACTCTTGGTTTGAGTTATTGGTATTCTAGGGCATTGCTTCAAGTATAGAAATGTTTTAGTAGACATGCCATTAGGTTCTTTTAGCATGGGCTACCTTATAAGTTAGAAGTGGGGTCTCGAGTTTCAACAATATTTTTAATCGGGTGTGTGCTTTTGAGGTTGGAAAAAGGTCTCCGGTATATGGTTTGTCTTACTATGTCGCATGGAACAGTGACCAAAGAGTTACAAATGCAAAGTCATACCAATGACATGGTGGATATCTCTCTTTTCACTGCTGAATGGAACTTTTCATATTACTTAAACCTGCTTGTGATGTAATAATATTTCAGGTAGATTCACACATACAGCAACTGGATCAATACTTGAAAAGGTCTGATGAAGAGCTACGGCGTGGTATGTTGCTGATTTTCCACTTCCACCACTATTTTAGTGTATCCTTTGTTTGCTTTTAAACCCCTCAACCTGTGTCACAGATTAAAAATCTATACTATTTAATATGTTTTTTAACAGAAAGAGAGATTGCTGCTGCTGCTGCATCACCTTCTCCAAGTCCTGATGGTACCACTAAATCTGGAAGGCCCAGTGAAAGTGGAAGAGGAGGGCGTAAAAAGTATGCGCTTATCATACATAAGCTCATTTATGGTTTCCTTGTAGGTTGTCCAGTTAGCATCCAGCTTTGATTTCTGCTTCTGAAGAAGCTCCTTTTCTAAATATCAATTATACCAACTCTAACTTTGATTGGTTTCCGGCTTTGCGATTACATTTAACAGTATGACTGATTTTACTAATCAAGAGAAACAGATTTGTCTCTTTCTTTTCCTTTTTAAAATGCAGTTTTTTGAAAAAAGGAGCAGAAATTTGAGCTTCGTAATAAACATACTGAGAAAAGAAGTCTCAAATTGCTTCCATTTATGCAAAATATATGTTTCACTAATGAGATACATGATATCATCTGAGGCCACATATTTCCGCAGAACACGTCTGGCAACGGCAGCTGCTGCTGCTGCAGCGGCAACTGAAGTGGCTGCAGTGGCAGCAAATCCAACTGGTATGGAATTAGACTTGCCGGTGGATCCTAATGAGCCAACTTACTGTTTGTGCAACCAAGTTAGCTATGGAGAGATGGTTGCATGTGATAACCCGGATGTATGTAACTAAGTTCTTTATATATTTTGTCATGAAACTATTTTTCTTTGCACCCTCCTTTGATCTGATGAAAGTCTATGCTCCTTTAACAGTGCAAGATAGAGTGGTTTCACTTTGGCTGTGTTGGTCTGAAAGAACAGCCGAAAGGGAAATGGTATTGTTCAGATTGTGCAGCACTGAGAAATCGCCGTAAAGGCAGATCATGATAAATGCCCTTTTTCTTCTGGTAAGCTGTGCTAAGCATTTGAACAGGCTTGATGTGGAAGCTAACCTTTTGTGGCAACATAATCTGCTGTTAACATTATCATTTTCAGGCTTCTTGATTGTATCTCTTCTCGTTTAGGAACCTAGTCTTTTAACAATTCTAGCTTTGCTATACGAATGCTTGTACCGTTTTGTTTAGGAGCATTTTACTGAGATCGAGGTTGTATATAAATTCTTCTAACCATTTAGACGCTGATCATTGGAGCTTTGTAAGTGCAAAGTGCATGTTATTTTTATTGTTGGCCAATTAAAGTCGTTAACTAACATTGTTGTGTTTAGGCCAGTTTCAACACAAGCCATCCCTCTTTGATTTCTTGCAGAGATAAACAATGTTGAGGGTTTAAGTGTTGAGAATTGAGGCCTGGGTTTTGAGTGCAACTGTCGGTACATTAATCACCTTGATGACCTTTTCTTTTTTGTACCCATGAATTCTCCTTTTTGAGTTTTCAGCTTTCAGCTGTAACAATAGTGGCATCAAGTTCTACCTAATTCGGGGTGAATAAACATTCGCATGAAGCTCCTGATTAAATTGCCTTCCATGCAGTGTACAAACCTTATGATTACGTTATCAAGTTCTCCTTTTAACTTGCTCTTGCTATCTCAAGTTATGAATATGTTCCAAGGTCGGACCACTAAGGGCTAGAAGCCTAGAACAGAATCAAACCAGTGAGCATAAGTAAAATAATTCAAGAAACTTATTTAACTTGATAGTTTCCAGCTGCAATTAACTATTTACCAGGTGGCCAGAGATTGCAAGCCAAAAGTCAAGTCACTATTCCTTCTGTGCTTCCAGTATATAGTGGGTATAATAATCATGGCCTATAGCCTCTGTAAACTAAAATCCATTCAATCATCCCAAGCTGGACAAGAAATCACCAAGATAGTATTGGCTTCTTGTTCATTACATGCAAGCGCTCATCATCTACATACCAAATACTGAGTTAGGATGCTCGTCCTCAGATTTACCAATTTGAATCAATCATGTTTATCTATCCAGCCATGAGTTGTCCTGTAATTCACTGAATTGATAATTTATCCACCAAAAATCCAAGGCTATGTACAAAAGTTTACCGGCGGTCCCAGATGATGAATCAATGCATGAAGAAAAACATATGAAGGAACTTTAAGAAAAGCAGTTCTGTCAATTAACCCATTAGATGTTCCAGAGTAAACTTTACAATACTTTCAGTATTTGATACATTCATGAAAACAAAACACTGAACCTAACTTGTGTTACAGCCTTAGAGACGAACTCATCAATAAAACTTTTCTCCTACCATCAAAAGTTAGCTAGAAATGATGAAACATGAGCACAATACAACCCAAATACAGAAGAAATCAACCAAAACCCTTGTTCCTGCAATCCACGTTTTGACCAAATCTAAAAACCAAAATGATTTAAGAATTGGAAATCCAATCAAACACTATTTTTTTCTAGTATTTGGATAACATCAACCAAAACACACTAAAGTCAAAACTTCCCTAATGGATTTTCAACTTCATTAAAAGCCAAAACTAAAATAACTACAATCTAGAGTCCTATTACAACCAAACGCCTAATTCATCCCTAAAGTAACTACACTAACTTAAAAAATTAAAACAAGATACTCAAAATTAAAAAAAGAGAAAAGAAAAGAAAAGAAAAAGGCAGTGTTCGGCTCACCAGAACACTATCCTTTCTCCATAGGCTTCATTGCGGAAAACCTCAACAGCTTCTGCTTCCTCATCTCCAATACCTTCTTGTGGGAATTTGAGTGCAACTCATTCGAAAACGTAGGGCTACTTGCTGGACGATACTCAGGCACCAACCGCCCAGACTTAAACCTGACTCCACAAGCATTGCAGAGCGTTTTAGGCCCAAGCGGCCCTGCCCTCCACTGGGGCGTCTTTTCTGTCCCACAATGATGGCATTTTCTTCCCAAAGTCCTTGAACCCGGCCCCTTCGCTTTGGGATTGACATTCCTCAACGCTTGAACCCACCAGCTGCTTCCCTGGATTTTCAGGTCCCGGCATTTCCGCAAATGCTTGGAACGGGCTTTTACGGGCACTTTAAGGCTTCCATAACAATGTATTACAATAATTTTCCCACTGCTTAAGGCTGTGCCACCGGAACTGTTGCTGTTGCTATTGCTGCTGCTGTTGCTGTTGTCCAACACTGAAACCGGGCTCTGCTGCTTCACCGCATCCCCTGAAATGTTGACGAATGACGTTTCGACTGCTGGAAATGCATCCTTATTCGATAACCATTCCAGTTCTTCCTCTACATTTTCCTGCAAATCATAAAAACCAAACTCTTTAACTCAGCTGGTGGACTCAGGTGACCCGAACGAGTCATAATAATTTGTTTATTCCTTTTTTAAATTTAATTTAATTTTTATTATGGAACACTTGGCCTTGGGAAGGAAAGGAAAAAGACAAAGGTAGGTCTTGTAGGATTCACGTGCGACAAATAGAAACCAGAAAGAATGTCCGAAAGTTGGACAAAATCGACTTTTCGTTAGTGGATGGATTTATAAAAAAAAATTACTAATGATGGAGTGCTCGTTTCAATTTTATTTTAAGGAAAGTGAAAATGGGAACCTCGCTGGACATTTATTAGTACAGCTCTAACCCTGGTGAGCAACAGCTGACATCAATAATGACCTTCGACGCCACAATACCGAAACTACCCACATTCAATTTAGGGGGTAAATTTGTCCCGAAGTAGGAAAATATTGTGGGGCCAACCAATAATAGGCACGCATGAATCGGTTTCCACTAAGCCATCCGTTTCGTAAAATGGACAAAAATTTAAAAATTTTAAAAAAAGGAAATATCATGCGACAAAGTGCCCGTTCAATTCAATGCCGTCCGCTTTGACCCGACCCGGGTCATTATCAATTCCTGACTCGGAAATCGCCCCGAGTCTACTCGGAGCAAAACCCTAACACCCTAACCGAGTTGGGCCGAGTCAGCTCTCCTTCCCCGTTCCCCATGCCTCCAAAACCTAACAAACAGCAAAGACTCGGCCGAGTTAGCACCAAACTCGGCCTCTTTCAGCCCCCTCAACATAAAAAAAAAAACCCCAAATTTTCTCCTCTTCTCTTTTTAAATAAAAAAGCATAAACCCACGAAAGGAAACACTTACAAGCATAGGACGGTTAGGGTTAAGAGAAGGAGGCTTGAGCTTGGAAGACTTCCTGGTTTTCTCCGCATCTTCATCTCCCTCTCCAACGTCGGAGCCAAAGTCCAATAAGTTGTCCTCCAAGCAAGTCGCCATGTCAAAAGCTTCCATTTTTTGAACCACCCAAACCTTCTCTAACAATAAGATTTCTTTTTTCTTTTTTCTTTTTTTAGACAAACGGATAAAGGAAAGGAACTAGAACAAGAAGGAAGAAGAAGCCTTCACTTTTGTTTTAGTGGGAAAACGAGGGGATGTCGATTTTTTAGGGTTCTTTTTTTTATTTTCCTTTGTTTTATATTTTTCAGTTTTTTGCTCTTTTATTTAATTTGACTTTCCCTTATTTTTTTCTTCCATAATAATAACGTATGTTTAACTGAGTAATGCTCATCTGTAAATCTGATCCCTACTCTTTTGACCTTCTCATCAAATCAGGAGCGTTTGATGAACGTTCTAAAAAAGATTGATTGATTTTTATTCTTCTAGATACCTAATAGAAGTGGGGCCCGGTTAACGGTAATCAAGGAGTGGATAGAGGGGACGGGAGGGGGTTCACCGTAATTATGGTGAACGTGACTAAATATATTTCTCCATCAGTTTTTCAGTTAATTATTTCACGTGAGCTTTCCATAATTGGTTTATGAGGGGTATCAATGTAAATATAGGGAAAAGATCGAGCTAATATGGGAAATACAATGAGAATCTTTTTTAAATTGTGAATTTAAAAAGGGTTGGGGCGGGCCGCTTACGCAACGACCTGCCCTAGCTAGGGGACGACTTTAACGATGTTCATTTGCCAATGAACTCCAAAACCCCACGTCATTGAACCAATGGGATTATGACACGTATGTTTTTTTTGGTTGGTGGTGTGGGGGATTTTTTTCGAAATTAAAATTTGAAAAATCTTCGACTCGCACTTGCCCACCCCGACACCGCACGTGGCGGTGATGATCTTGTGAAATGCAATGCCCAACTTATAATAGAGGGAGAAAAGAGACAATGAATAAAAAAAAACCGGATCGATTAATGAATCGGAGAAGTTACCGATTTAATGGTTCAATCGGTCTAATCAGTTGAATATTTGTATCAATATAATAAATATTTTAATTTTATTAATATATTAAAATATTTAAACATTCAATTTTTAATTTAATTTTTTTTAAATTCCTAAAAAATAAGAACAAATATAAAATATTAATACATTACATAATGTAAATAAATATTATAAATTATTTTACATCATAAGTCAAATTTTTATACAAATTATTTTACACCATAAGTCAAATTTTTATTATAAGAATACATTAGAATAAATAAAATAAAAAATTTAAACTCAAAAATTCAAAATAAAAAATCTAAACATAATAAAAAAAATTAAAATTTGAGCTTTTTATTAACTTAGACTTCTTTTGAATTTGTATTAATCAATTAAAAATAGCTTAAAAAATTAAAAAATATTAAATTTCCTACTCAATCGGTCCAATCGATTTAATCGATTCAACAGTTTAAAACGGTTCATGAAAAACCGATTTAACAATACTTATCGGACCAAACTTTATAGCCGATTCAATCGGTTTAACCGATTCAACAGACCAATCCGGTCCGATTTTTTATTCACTAAAAAGAGATTGTTAGCTGAGAATGAGGCTGAGAAGTGAGAGCTGAGTTTGGGAAAGTTGCCGATGAATTTTAAAAAATGGGGGTTGGCATTTGCAAGGTTGCATGTGATGCGGCGTGGCTGGGACCCACCACCAACCATCCATCTTCTCAACTTTACCCTGTTGTGGGGTTGGGAGTGGAGTAGGTGAATTCTGCTCATATTTCTCATAGTAGTAATTTAATCACGTGGGACTGTTTGAGTCACATGCGTGCAGGTATCTATGGCCCCGGCTGAACATGCTCTGGCCTGATCTTGATTGGGTCGAATATAGAAGAATGACTTGGGCCAGTACTGTCCATTAAATTTCATTTGGGCCAGGCCCTATAACAAGATTTGATCTTGTTAGAATTATACTTCTCCTTCGGGCTATGGGCTATGGGCTGCGTAAAAGTAACAAAACAAGTTCTTCGCAAGAATTCATGTCAATCTAAAACTCAATAGTGCAAGGAAGTAATGTTTTTTTCTGTTCCCAAAAAGGATGGTTCCATTCCCATACAAACCAATTTCTTCCTAGCAGCAATCATCAAACAGTTTTGACTCCCTCCTTATGATTACACGGATGCCTTCCAACTCAAACAATGAAAGACTAAGACCCAACTACAATGCCCTGATACTTTTTGTTTTTTTCCCTTTGAGGTGTTGAGGTGAACAATCTAAGACTTAGATGAGGCAATTTCGATCGGTGTATTGTTAGGAATAACCTCAATAATCCATGCCGCCCATACCGCCAGGCATTGCCGGAACATCCTTCTCGTCCTTGGGAAGTTCAGCTACAACGGCTTCAGTTGTTGTCATCAACGATGACACACTGCATCACAAAAGGCAATATCCTCAGATTGTCAGTTTTAGAAAGGAAGGCTGAAACATAATATATAACCTAGAAAGAGATTTACAACTTACCTTGCGGCATCAACCAAGGCGATTCTAATTACTTTTACTGGGTCAATAATACCAGCCTTCACCATATCAACATAGTCACCTGGTTGTTCAACAAAACGAAGTACAAGCCGTGTTAGTTTGATTTGAATGGTAAATATACGCTGCGAAAGAAACTTCTCCGTCATTCACTGACCTTTGGCTGCATCATACCCAAGATCAGGGTTATCCTGCTCCAACAGCTTACCAACAACAACAGCTCCCTCCACTCCTGCATTTGCTGCAATTGTGTGCACTGGCATCTGCAAAAGAGAGATTCATTTATAAGAGTGTAAGTCAAAGTTACCAGCATTGTGAAACTTTTAGAGTGGAAAAATAGCTGTCAGCAACTATTCATAATATAACTAAAATGAATTGTCAGAAGTTAATCCATCTGACACGTGCAGAAAAGATTTACAAACCTTTAGAGCATTCTGAATGATTTGAACACCAATCTTCTGGTCAAAGTTGGCTGTAGGTAGATTGTCCAACTCTTTGGATGCATACAGAAGAGCCACACCACCACCTAGATGGGAGGGAGAACTCCTTAAGTAACGTTCCCACTGATTTCAAGTTTAATTGAAACCTCATGAAAAGAAGACCACTAAGACTTGTATGTTCGTACCTGGCACGATACCCTCTTCTACAGCTGCCTTTGTGGCATTTAATGCATCAGTAACTCTATCCTTCTTCTCACCAACTTCAGCTTCACTAGCTCCCCCAATCTGCAATGTACAGCAAACTCCAAGCTTCATTAACCCCATTCAACCAGCAACAAATAGGAAAAAAGCAGCTATTGCATTTGTATCTAAGTTTAAAAGCTAAATTCCAGTAACTATTAAGGTACTAAGCCAACCTTCAAGACAGCAACACCACCCGAAAGCTTCGCCAGTCTTTCTTGCAACTTATCCTTATCATAGTCAGAGGTGCTCAATTCAATTGCTGACCTTATCTGTCATGTAAAGAACATACATTATAGTTTTGACTTAGAAATTACAAATTGCTCAAGAAGCAAAAATGGCTAAACAACTGTATGTAAGAAGCAATAATACCTGTTCGCATCTCTCTTCAATGGCTTTCTTATCACCATCCCCATCAAGAATAACAGTATCATCCTTTGAGACAGTAACCTATAACAGCCAATGATGCATCAAAAGAGACATCTATACCCGTACAAGAGATTTGAAAGTTCTGTTTTACCAATCAAGAACTTTCTTGCTATAGGAAAAACCGCATCAGCTGGAAAATTTTATGCCTAAACAATAGATATTATACCTTCTTGCAAGTGCCAAGCATTTCCAGATCCACCTTTTCCAGGTTCATGCCAAGTTCTTCAGTTATGACCTACAGTAGAGAAGTAAGACGTATCATCAAGAGTCCTGCAAGTTAAAGTCAATAAGACTACATGCTATGACATGGCAATGAACTATAGCAGATAGCTGCCTCACCTCTCCTCCTGTGAGGATAGCAAGATCCTGCAGATTAGCCTTTCTGTTTTCTCCAAAACCAGGGGCTTTGATGGCACAGACCTGCAAGCATTCATAAAATAGATGAGGACAAATTACATGAAGAAAATGAGAAGGGGTTGGGTTGGGGGTGGGGTGGGTTGTTGTCAGAATTCAAATCAGACTGTAAACACAGACCTTGATTCCAGCACGAAGCTTGTTAAGAATGAGTGTTGCAAGAGCTTCGCTCTCTACATCTTCAGCTACAATCAACAGGGGCCTTTGTCTCTGAGAAATATAGAGTACAACTTATTAATGTTAGAACTTCAAAATAAATAAGAAGTGTAAGACTGTTTACAGAGAGAAACAAGCATCATGAAGATTGATTAACTGAAACATAGTCAGGTAGAATAGTCTGAATGCATGCATTGACCAAAACTCAGCTTACCTTTAAAGCTAACTCTAGTACTTTCACCACAGCATTCAGGCTGGATATTTTCTTCTCATGGATTAGGATTAGAGGATCATCTAATTCCTGCAAAACACAACGAACTGAATCAGCATCATAGCATGGTCAAGAGACATGCTAGTAGTCAATCAAAGGAGAAATGAGATACTCACACATTTCTGGTTTTTAGCATTGGTGATGAAGTATGGCGATATGTAGCCCCTGTCAAGCTTCATACCCTCAACAACTTCCAACTCATTAAATAATGTTTTGCCATCCTGAAAAGGTTCAACCCAAGGTAAGATGTCATATCATATATAAACAAATGCAAAAGACTTAATATATGAAAAACCATGAGCAATCAACAACCTAATTAGAAGAAAAAGGTATATGAACCAGCAAAAATACCAAGAAGGCATCATACCTGAATCGTGATCACCCCCTCTTTTCCAACCTTCTCCATAGCTTTTGCAATCAACTCACCGATTTCCCTCTCTCCATTAGCTGATATTGTTCCAACCTACACAGAATATTTGGGTTGAAGCCTTAGTATATTAAAGTTTACTACCTTTTCAGTTTTGAGTCTACAGTACATCACTCAATCAGCATTAAGCTTTTGACAGAAGAACTTTGACTAAGTAAACCAACCTGAGCTATCTCTTCAGATGTGCTAATCATCCGTGCCTGGCTTTTCAAGTTGGTTACGACAGAATCGACTGCCATTGTTATACCACGTCTTAGGTCCATCGCATTCATTCCTGCAGCAACTGATTTGCATCCTTCTGTAAATATTGCTCGTGTAAGCACCGTTGCACATGTAGTCCCTGCAAATATGCCAAAAGAATTCTCATGATTCGGTTCCCTACATAATAAATACATTCATTCTAACGTGAATTCATAGCTGAACAAGTTAGTACATGTAGTACTCAAAATATTGCTAGAGAGCGATGACTAGACAGAAAGTAACTAAAACAGAGTTGAAACTTGAATACACCTATTAGCTAGACTTAAGAAAGCTTTGTCCCTTACCATCACCAGCTACATCATTGGTGGCATTTGCAACCTGTTTCACAAGGCTAGCACCAACATTCTTGACTTTATCCTTGAATTCAATGCTCTTTGCAACGGTTACACCATCTTTAGTCACTTTTGGAGCACCGTAGCTTTGTTCAATAACCACATTCCGTCCCTTTCAATGGAAAAAGGAGACCATCAACAAGAAACTTTCAAAACAGCACAAATAAATAGCATCATTTCTTTCTTCCTTTCATCATCAATGTTACCACACATGACATAAGTTATAAGTCCTACTTCTTATCAAATGTGTCTATCAATGATTTACTCTGAAACAATACATAAGAGCAAAGAGCCATAGAAGTAAAAATGGGGAATATGGAATTTACCTTAGGACCCATGGTGACTTTAACAGCCTCGGCAAGCTCTTCAACACCTCTAAGCATCAAAGCTCGAGCTTCTACCCCAAATTTAATATCTTTTGCTGCATAGTTCCTACTCCAACTCAATCTACTCCCAATCTAACACACACCCAAAAAAAAAAATCATATTACTATATCAAATCAGAATTAACAACAAAAAGATAGTAACGAGGATTAAATAACTACCTGCTGTGTAGCATTCCTCGCAACCCTGCAAACGAAGAATAAAACAAACAAAAAGAGAAAATTAATCTTTTTTTTTTTGGAAACGATCAAAGAAAACGAAACATGAAAATGATTGATGAACTAATCTCTGTAAAGCAGAAGTACCTAGCTTTGGAAGCGAGGCTTGTAGCAAAACGATACATGATTTGTTGGGGAAGAAAGAAAGTAGATGAAGAAAGCTTTAGAAAGAGACAGAGAGAGCTCTGGGGTAGCAAGAGACAATGGGGAGAGTTTGGGGTTGTGATTTTAAAGGGAGAGAAACTCAGAAAGAGAAGGGAAAGAAGAAGGGTCTAGAAGCTGCAGCCAACCAGCGAGAGTTCTAGTTATTTTAACTTGGCTTTTCTCTCTATCTCTTGTTTAGGGTTTTAGGGTTAGGGTTTTAGTTACGTCTCTTTGAATTTTACTTTTTACTTTTCAACTTGGCGTGGTTTAAGGGGTTTTGACGTTTTGTAATTGTAAATTTCTTGTTCTCCACTCTCCAGACCCCAGGAAGTCCGCTGCCTGCCCGGACCCGACCCACATTTCTTTCGGATTCATACTATTCTCGATTGGCTTCTTTGGGTCGGACCTCAGATGGACTTTAATGGCCTATTTTAATGCCCATTGGACCTTTCACTTACAGAGGTAAAAATGGATGATAGATCCTTTTGAAAAGAAATCTGTTAAGCTTGGGGCTCTGGATCTTATATGCATGTTGACAATTTACCATGTTAAGCATAAGAGTGGTGATGGGAAGCTGGAAGTTTGAGCTCCTTGGCTTGCCCTTGTCCATATATGTGTACAGAGTTTATCACAGCAGTTCTAGATTCAAGCCAGTTCTCCCTTTCCAAATTATCGGTCCAGAGTTACAAAATGTTGCTAAATTTTCACCCTTGTATTGTAACTCCAAAGAACAGGAAAAACAAATACACATATACACAATGCAAATGAATCAATTAAATAATAAAGAGTAAATTAAAAAAAAAAAAAAAACTAGATTGCAGGTTCAACTGCTGGTCCATGGATTGCTTCAGCAGGAGTTTGGCCATTGATTGCTTCAACACAAGTTCCTTTTCTGGCCTGTGCAATTCTGTTGGCATAAATAGTTACCAGACGCAACTGAGTACCATTGAGACCCTGCAAGTATGGCAGGAAGGCCTTCCCTAGCATCACATAAATGTCGACCAGGCAGAAAACAACAGTCTGCTACCAAAAAAGATGGTAGAAAATAGTGAGAATTGATTGATCAATTGATACCAGTCCAGGCGAAACTTAAACAAGCAGTGATCAAGTACTAATTAAATTCCATGAATTGTCAAACTGAAGCCTTGCTGCATCCTTTTATTGCATGAAACTCAAGAATATTTTCTGCCTTTAGATCCCTAAACACTTAATGCAACTATAACATATTTTCCCTGAATGAAAAGTTCAATAAAATTTAACATTCTATGTGTCAGAAACAAATGGAGTGCAACAAGATGGATTCAAAGAAACTTATGGCTAAGTTGTAACCTAATTGGTGATGAGTGGCTATACCACCCCATCTATATGAGCATTCTAAGTTCAAAACCAACGCCTAGAGCTATCCAAAGCAAAGAGCATATCTGCAGCATGTGTCCATACACCAAAAGGGGTTCTAAGTTCAAATTGCAGTGCTAGAGCCATCCGGGAAAACAACATATGTAATAACAAGAACAGAGTTTTACCTTGCGAACTTCAGCACTTTGATTTCTGAATGCATCAAAAAGAACAGGTAAAAATGAAGGTAGCTGAGCCAGTAGTTCCTCTTCAGAAAGCCGGCGCACAAGCTTGTAAAGGAGGGAAAACAAGTCCATCATGTGACATTGAAAACAGTACAACAATCTACTTGGGCTTCAAGACGATGTTATGCATCCAACTTAAAAGTTATTGGCCACAGTTGCAGAATTTAACTTGAGTATAAGGTCACAACTAGATGACATTGCTTATCATTCTTAAATTTTCATTTTATGTTGTTCTTATCTGCTTATATTATGCAGCCAATCCCCCCACCACCACAGAAAGAAGGCCTAATCCTATCTCCAACTTCTTGCACCTTTAGTAGCAGTAAACTACATTTTTACAGTTATATGGTTTTTGGTCATCATCCTTAAAACTGCAGCACATCAAGACATCAGAGGATATAGTCAGCTATGGAATACCTTTGTCAATGTCTTGATGCAAATAATAAGAGTTTTCTCATCTTCAGTGATTAACAGGGGTATAACAGCCTGAAACAAGAAAAGGATACAAAATCAAGTCAGAAAATTTTCAATATTAGTGCAAAAAACCACATCAAAGTTAAGTTAAACATACACTTAGACATCTGAAAGGATTGTATTCTGATATAATTATAGACAAGCATTTCTCTGCTTCGGTTGAAACCTGAACATGGAAAACGAATGCTATTAGGTTGAGGGAAGAGTAACATTCACTCTCAGTCTGTTTAAAAAACTGGTGCAAAAGATGGCACCTTGGAAACTGCATCCTTTACAACATGAAGTAACTTTTCTGTTACAATTTCAATAGAATCTTCCATTGCATCCTTCTAGTACCACAAAACATAGATTAACAAGACATTATAAAATAATAAAGTTTAAAGTTTAAAAGAAAATTTTGGAGAGACTAAGAGCATTCAGGACTTGATTTGTTGGATATAACGTTCGTTCTAGTTCCACGGACCTGTTTGTTCACCATATCAGTTAGTAACTGCAAGGTAACTTCACCAGTTGAAGAATCAGGATCTTCCAATACCTCAATAACCACTTTCAGAATCTGATTAAAATACTGCAAATAAATAATCATCCACCAGCATCAACAAATTGGTGCTAATCATTAAAAAAATAATATCTCTCATATGTGCCATTATAAAAATGTCAATATTGGCATAAATGTTTATGTTAGGCATGCTAGAAGATTTGAAAAGTGATTCTTGCTCAATTTATTAGGAAATTAAATTCCTCATAAACATAAATGGTAATTAACATATTGTGTGCAATGTGTGTGTGTTTCAGTGTTTGTACTCTGTGCTTGCTCTAGGAAGGGAATAAAAGGGTCATGGATTTCAATTATATTATACCTTTGTCCATATGGAATTAGTATCTCTCGAAGCCTCTATAAGTTGCTGAATTGCCTGCTTTCTAACAGTTGCATTCTCATTATTGTTAGAAACCTAGAAAAAGCCAAGAGTAGGAAGGCAATGAGTTTATTGGTTTCTAGATGATAATAGGAAAACAAAATATCAGTTCATAAAGATGTCTTACAAAGTGAGAGGCAAGGGAGGGAGGGGGTGGGAAAGGAGATATTCACAGTTCACCTGGTTAAGAATTTGAGGAATGCTGATTCGTGATTTCAGAGAAGAGCCAAACTTTGTATTCAAGGAGCTCTCATGACTGTGATTGACGTCAACAAAAGTGTCAATACCAAAATTGGAACTACATACTTCAGGATGACTAGAACTTGTCATCTGATTCATGTCAGAGCAAGATGGAGCCACGTAATCATCCATTATATTTTCATAATCAACGCTACCATGGTGGCTTATAGGGGATTCCACATTTTCACCAACACCACTAGTACTGCAAATGACATTGTTAGAGCTGCCTTCAAGATTCTGGCGCAAATGTCCGTGAGCTTCGCTGGATACTTTATGAGAAATTGGTATTTGCACTGGTTCTTGCATGAAGAACAACTTCTTGCTGTTATCAGTATCATTAGAACCAGAAGAATACCTTCCAAAATAATTAGCTTTCTTCAATGCACCTGTATATTCAACATCAGGAGAAAGTCCAACATCAGACGGCTCATAAATGTTTCTAGGACGTGGCCTTTCTCTCTTGTTCTGCAAGAAGTTCAAAAGATCCATTTCAATTCGAGGAGTTTGCTGCCTGAGAACTCGCCTCACAGAATTTTGCTCTTCAACTGACATACACATAATGTAATTTAGGACACCAATTGAGTCATAGTGAGTATGTACAGATATAATGCAAGAAATGGCTGCCTCCTTTAGTTTTGTGTTCTTATCATAGATCAAAGGTATCAATTTAGCAAGCCACAACTTTAGAATGCCACTATTAGCAGCACCTTCAGAATTCATAGCATTCTTCTTGAAGGAAGCTATAGCATATTCTATAACTGCCAGTTTAGCCTTTGGTGATCTTTGTTCATCTAATGCACGAAGCAAAGCCGGTAAAAGAGAATCTATACTGTAGGCTTTGCTCACAACTTCCAAATTCATTAAAGCAAGCTGCCGAACTAACTCCTTGGGATCAATTAACCTTGAAAAGACATGGTGCAAGATTCGGTCCAAGTAGCTTTCAAAAGGTTTTCTACAAGCTGGAATTATATCCGCAAGGGCTGATAGAGCAGCTTGTGCAACTTTATGGTGAGGATCATCTAAGTGTTGGAAAAATAACTTCATGACTTTCTCAAAATTCTGTATAACGTCTTGGATACCTTTTTGGTCCTGCTGCAGCAGAGTTCTCACATAATTAAAAGCAGCAACCCTAGCAGACCAATTAGAACTAGGACTGAGACCCTCTGTCAGAGCCTCCTGGAGTGATGCTGGACCATCCACATAGTTTGACGTTTCACCAAGTAGTATCTGATTATCATCGAGACAGCCTCTACTGTTTCCAGAAACTCGACCAGATATATTCTTTCTTGAAAGAGGCCTCTGGAAGTTAGGAATAATATTGCCCTGAGAGTCCCTCAAATTGGTATCCTTAGAAGATATGTCCACATACTGTCTGTCAATATGCTTATTTCCAGATTTCCTGGCAAACCTGTCATTAGAGTGCTCTTCCATAAAACCACCTCCCGGTTTCTCAAAAGCTTGCTTCGAAGATTGAAAAGCTAAAAACAGATTCAATGGTTAGATTAGAGTGGCTAGAACATGGACTTATCAAATTCTGTTCAAGCTTGAACATGGTCAGAAGAATTGCAAACTGACAGTGAAAATCCTACCTTTGACAGTTGATGCAGTTGAATCAGTGAAAATAACATTTGTAGCAACAGCTGAAGCAGATACGGTATGGGGAAAGGGGAGGCCACAAGCTGGAGGGTCAACTCCTGCACTAGGGACCAGGAAGCAAATTTTCATCCACAATATGACATTAAGGAACATATTTGTCACAAAAGGAAACACGTATTCCATGACTGTGACAGGTATGGAAAACTCTCAATACATTTGTAGAGCTACTTAGCATATACCTATATCCAGGCTAGCCGATCTTTTCTTTTGAGAATTGAGTTTCTCAGATATATCTAAACCAGAAAGCATTATATCTGAACCAGAAAGCATGTTTTGAATTTCAGGCACCCTCTGTTTGTTTGCACGTGCCATGCTATCAAAACTTATTTCAGTACCATTTCCAAGTGACTTTACTTCTGAAGAAAAAAGGCCAGAGGAGAGAGAAGTGCCTACTGGTACAGCCCTACTCCTATCAATTGTGGTAAGTAGAGAAGTCCCAGGTCCAGGAAAACTTGTAGAACTAGGTGCTTGAAAAGCCTTATTGGATTTACGCATTTCCCTTCCTCGAACTGAAGGAGACGGATGGCGTCTTTGCATGCCCCCATCTTCATCATTTATCACCTGGTTGATCACTACATTCTGTTATTTACCAATCCATCAATCAAAAAGTGGAAATCAAGCAGAATAAAAAAGTTTATACCCTTTGGATGACAGAATCAAAGGACAGAAAGAGTTGCTGAGAACGTTCTGGCCAAGTTTTCTTGAACAATCTGTAGCAACGTCTAGCATTTGACCGTACCTGTCATTTTCCCAAATTATTGAAGACAACACATCATTGGGCTCAATGACAGGACAAGAAATATCTAAGCAATACCTCACTTATTGCATCTACTATACAGCATTTTATGAGATCCTCGTAAAGATCAGCTGATCTCTGAATTTCCTGGGCATCCACCCAGTACTCTAGCATCAGAAGTGAGTACTCACAGCATCTGTAATTGTGAACGAGTTGTGAGAGGAACCATAGGAATCATGTGTATGTAATCAAGGAACAAAACAAAAAATACCTAGCACGGAGTATTGCATTATGGTCATGTTTTGCATGATCAACTATTTGAGGAAGCACACGGGAAACTTTGCAATTACGCAGCATCTAGACAGTATAAATATGCATCACTACAAATATTTATGAATAACCCGAAAAGGTTTTCAAAATTTCAATATTGTCAGAACATACTGTTTTTATGCAGGTGTCAGCAGATTCAGCAACTACAATAACAGTTACCACAACCAGCTTGAAAAGAACCTAAGAAACGCATCAAATAAATGTAAGAATTTAAAACCAAGAAGCAACCACAAGGTAAAGAAAGAAAACAGCTAAGCATAGTATTGAGGATGTTATGACAAGCTAAAGCTAGTATTTATAGTACTATTTTTATCAGACGAGAAAACACTCTTACTGGAATGAACATTTCTGCACAGGCCTCAAAATCGCCCAAGAGCTCTTTCGATAAGAAGCTTAAGAGATGACAGGCCTGAAGGCAACAAAATGAGCTGAGAACAAAACTGGTTTGAAGACAAAATCTATTACAGATGGAAAATCTGTTAGCACAACAAGTCGTATATGCTCCAACATACATAATTTTGTTTTTGTAACACTTTTATCTGAAATACCGATATGCATAGTATGATGTTATTAATTTTAGTCTCTTAACTCTATTTATATTTATCGGTACTATCTGATTTGCTAAATGAATGTTGTGTGCATTCAGTAAATTAAATCTGTTTGTATAATAAAGTCGTATATTTGGCTCCAACATAGCATCAGTTTTTCTTTAAAATTTGTCTTATATCTCAATCTGTGCCACAAGAATTTATTGATTAGTCTTAATACCTCTTGTATAATCAACACTAACCGACTACTTTTGTGTTCCATAGGCTATCAAGATGTAGGTAAAAAGCATTCTATGCTTGTCATATTTAGACAAGCAGCAAGGAAACATGAACTGTGAGCTCACACATCGATTTAACTAATTGAAGGATATCAGTTACAATTACAAAACACGAGTCTTGGGCATGAAGAATCTGCTTGCATGATGCAAAATATCATTGAAGGCAAAGAGGGTTTTTTGGCCAGGGGAAGTATAATGACTTAGTAGTTACTAAGTCATCCTTTCATAAACGCAAGTTCAACAAACCTGCTTTACAACATTAGCCCTTCGATCAGATAACTGAGTGCAAAGAGGTGCAACAAGTTGCTTCAACAAGGCATGAAAGCTTGGGTAATCAACAGCGCCTAACAGGAAAAAAATAGAGAATTGAATACTTAACATTCATTTTAAGCCCCACAACATTATTAATAAAGGCTTTTAGCATCTGAATGGATTAGAATTTTCACATAAAGTTCACCACATATCTTTCAAGTTCAAAGATACAGACCATGAAACACCAAAACTCTAATATCAATTTCAAAGTTATCATGCGGTCAGAAACACATTTCAAATTGGCTCTTCGGCATTAAGCCTGGTGAAACATGAAAATGGCTGCAAACTATCAAAAGGGATCTTTTATTCCTTTATTTACTTCCAGATGATATGTTTGCTAATAAAGCAGAATGGCAACAATAGGACATAATAAGGCTTAACTCGTTCTTATTCAGTGTTAATATCTAGGACGTTTTGGCTTTCATAGGCATTTTACTCTAGTCTTCAAGAGAAGACAAGATGTCAAGTATATTATCTCAATTTTAGCTGGTTAACAAGCTTAAGTATCACAACAACCTCAAGATCTCAGTCCATAAGCATCTAATGAACTCAACTTGTGGAAACATACTTATCAAGAACTAGCTCAACAGTGAAGTAAATAAATGAGCTCAACCTTGCAAATTCAAGCTGGAACAGAGCATGATCAACAGATTAAGCTCAAAGAATCTGAACTCAAGTAAGTTTGGAGAAAAGATGAACAAAGTGATAAATAACACGAACCTCCAATGACTAGAGCTTCAACTTGCTGCATGGCAGCTATTCGAAGAGACCAATCATTTTCCGATATAAGCATACTTGCAATCTTCTCCATTTCTCTTATTAGCTCCTTTTCAGAGTATAAAGTAACTGGAACTGGAACTGCTGGCCTATCTGTGAAGTCAATCTCTCCTATATAACACATTAAATAAGCAAATTAGTTAGTCATGCCACTGCTGCCAAATCAATTTAAAGCAAGACAGCACAGTAGGTAAACAAGAATCATAACAATAAACTCATGATAACCTGCACTGGTAACAACATTAAACTTCATGAATCAATTTCAAGGTGGAATTGTAGCCCAAACTACTAATATAAATATAAAATTGATTAAATGGCTCACAAGATTTTGTTTTATTTATTTTTGTTGTATGCTGTTCATCATTAAATTAAATCAAAAGGGAGATAAAAGCCTAACAGCTTTATTTATAATGACATGATCACAATATTAGGGAAATTCTGTATCCAACTTCCAGATGAAATATTATGAACACATTAGAAATCCGTACATAAACATTAGCAGAAAATTCAACAGTCAATAGTATTGTGGTTGTGCATGGGCTAAATTATAAGCATGCTGACCTCCAGAAACAGATTTCTCTTTAACAGAACCTTTTGTCTTTGGACTGCTCTCTGCTTGGGTCACCTTGACCAAGTTAACTTCATTAGGAGATGTACAACACACAAGTTCATCTATACTGCAAACCTTTGGCTCTATCTGCTTCAGTCTGGTGTTAATATCTGCTAACTGCAGTGAGGGATTGCACTTTCTGAGATTGATTTGTGCATGTAAAAGCGGAAAATTACCAATGTATCGAATTCAATCAAAATTTTTAAACAAAAAAAATTACGTTACAGATCCAGAAGCCCCCATGTCAACTTTAGAAAAACACCCAACCAGAGATCAGAACCAAACTTAAAAGTAACCACAAATTTATTGCCATCACCACAAATAGTTCTCAGAAGAAACCAAGAAATATAAGCCAAAAAGCAAGAATGCAGGACATTACTACTGATGAAGGAAGCTTGTGTTGTTGAAGTTCAGTATGAAATTTAGGCCCAAGCTGCAAATACATTTCCTGAAATAAACAATTAATTAATTAATTAGAGTAACTTGCCTCATCTTGTACATCTTATGGTCCTCAAGCACTAGAGAGCTCAAATGTTTTATATATCCATTTCAAAGAAGAAAATATAGACGGCACAAAGTAAAAAGGGACTTATATGAAACATGTGAAATGGAACTTTGGTACCATAGAGAAATGTCCTGTTCATATTACTCACTCCCAGAAACAAGTCTTTCAACTACGCCTTTCTCATCTCTCTTATTTAAAGAAACAAATAATTAATAAAATAAAATCAAACCAAATTAAAAGAGGGAAAGAGAATTTCTGCATTTTGCCAATGAAATGAGCTGGGGCAAAATAACAAGCTGTATAGGTCTTGAAAAAATCATAACACGCA
Organism: Microcos paniculata; assembly: GCA_030664755.1. NCBI lineage: Eukaryota > Viridiplantae > Streptophyta > Magnoliopsida > Malvales > Malvaceae > Microcos > Microcos paniculata. The sequence goes on along the minus strand of CP131462.1, from coordinate 5,023,733 downwards.
CGTGTGAAGACACATAGATGTATGTATAACACACAATCACAAACATAACCACATACATAAGTTAATAAGTGGGGCTATTTAAAAGTGTAGCCAGAGTTTTAGAGAAAGAAAAGAAAAAAGAATCCAATTAGACCTATATTAAAAGGAAAAATGGGCATGGGCATTTATTTTGCATTTGGTATAATAAAAACTATTTGGCCAATAAAACAGAGTTGCCTGAACTCATAATGTCAAGTACCTCAATGCACAAGGTTGCAGCTTCTCTAATGCTCTGAGTTGAGTCATTCAACATCTTTAGAACCTGACAAAACAAGCCAGAATTAGTATAAACAAAACATATTTTCTTGAAAGAACGGTACCCGAGAGTTATCGGTTGCTCAGCCACCAGTCACTATGGACATACAGGAGGAAGAATAGCCTTCATAAACTCTGTAGATGCAAAAACAGCTATAGCAGAAGTGGCAATCCTCACAAACTCTTCACGAACTCTCCAGCTGTTATGCACCCAGGTGAAAGGTCCAGCTTTGTCAACAATGATAGTTGGAGAATAAACCTACAGGAGTAATAGTTACAAGCAATGAGGTTCATCTAGTCGAGTACTAACTGTCTCAATTTAATGAAGCTTTATCAGGGGCGAGGGGAGGGGAAGATAAAAAATAATGCTCCAAGGAGAATCATAAAAACAAATGAAAACGATAAAGGAGAGATAACTGAATTCATAAAATTAAACCCCCATAAAGTCACTTTCGAGAGAAAACAACATAAAACCAGAAACTCATAAGCCAAGGGACTAATTGAAAAAGAAAAAGAAACAAAAGAAGAAAAGGGAAATGACAAAGACTAACATAAAAGTGGTAAAGTAAAAGAAACTAATTGACTAGATTATATATTCATCAACCAGAGAAAAGAAAATCCATAATTCAAAATTAATGAGGAAATGCCACAAAAAATGTGGGGAAATATTCATAAAACCTGCCAAATCAAACCTTTGCAAAGCCAATCTGCCCCGATGAGTCCTTGTCTGAGGTCCCAGTTCAAACACCACGACCCCCTCCCCAACCCCAAAACACACGCACAGAAAGACAGACACCAAAGAAAAACCCCAACATTGGTAAATATCGAAGAAAAAAACAAGACAAGACAAGGTGGTAAAGCATTTACGGGCTAAGAAGAACTGCACTAAGACGAGTCACCACGCAAACACCAGAAAACTCCATAAATTTAGAAAGCTAACAGCATTTTGGATCACTATGTAACAAAAATAAAGAAGAAAGAGTAGTTCAATTCAAAACCAACAAACCTCCATGAAAGTCAGCAATAGTCCTCTTGCGGCATCACGTAAAGGCTGCTTGTCATCCCCTAAACACTCCACAACAGCAGGCAAAACCACATCAAAATGCAGCCTCAAATAGTCAGCAGAGAGCACGGCTGCAGATGCTAGACACTGTAGAGCTCCCAAAGAGGCCTTTAGGTTAGATGGGTCGTTAAGAAGGTCAAGACAAGTTGATACAAGAGATGCCACGTTAGAGGGAGACAACGGTTTGGTGGAAGGCTGGAGAAGAGAATGGAGAAGCTCTGCTCCTGTAGCTCGATCCTTTGGGTCTTTGGAACCTGCTAGCTCAAGAGGTTTCTCCATTGGACTGAAGCTGAAAATGAAAGATCTAGGATTTAAACAGGAGCACCAAAAGTGAGGCTAAAGTAAAGAAGAAGATTGACCATTGGGGGTTGGGAGTTTGGAGACAGTAGGCATTTGGAGTTGAGTGAGGAGTGTGGAGTGAGGATGAGGACAAAGCAAAAGAAAATAAGAAGTAGGAAGTGCTCAACTTGGGCTGTCCAACAAGCTAAAGATACAAACTTTTTCAGCTTTTACAACGTGAGAACGAAGAAAAGAACAACGCCTGCCTCCAACCAATGATATTTCTTCCTATAATGTTGTTCTTGACTTACTGATTAATTGATGCTATAAACTTTAAACTATATTTTTCATGAAAAAGGAAATGTAATTTAATTGCTCTATACATAATTTAGGTGAGCTATAGTAGTATAACACTGTTAATTTTAGTACATTTTACATTAACTTTCCTTTTTTGGTTACAATTTTACATTAAATTTCCAAACTTTTTTGGTAATATTAGAACAAAGATAAAAGATGATAGTTCAAGATTATTCATTAAGGTACGAAAAAAACCTATTTTTCCTCCTTTGCCGTTTGAAATTTTGAAAGGGCAATAATAATTTCACAGGTGGGTGACTGAAGCCAACCCCAGCTCCAAACTAAGTCACCACGTGGCATAGCCCAAAATAAACCCAGCCTCGAACAAGCACCCGACCTCTATAACGCTACCACCACCGTTGGCTCTTTCTGCTTTCTGCAACTTTATCTCTCTCCGATCGGTAACTAAAGAAGAGGAAGAAGGGGAAATGACGGAGGCAGTGATCAGGAAGAAGCCAGGAATGGCAAGCGTGAAGGACATGCCCGTCCTCCAAGATGGGCCTCCACCGGGCGGCTTCGCGCCCGTCCGATACGCCCGCCGGATACCCAACACGGGTCCCAGTGCTATGGCTATCTTTCTCGCTGCTTTTGGTGCCTTCTCTTTTGGGATGTACCAGGTCGGCCAGGGCAACAAAATCCGCAGGTCTTTCCCTTTTCTCTCTCTCTCAAAAAGCCTGTAATTTCTCTTCTTTGCTTAATTTGGGATTCTGGGATTTGTTTATTTTTTAATTCCGGTGATTTCTTTCAGTGGGTTTTATTGGGCGTTGCATGAAATGATTGTTATAACTCAAACTATACTAAATTTGGTTGCTTTTTCTCTTTTACTTGATAAAATTGAATCCTTTTTATTCTACCGGTTAGTCTCCTGGCAATGGGTGTAAAATCATGAATAGTTACTCGATTTTTTTGCATATTTGTTCGAGACTATATCGATTCTTAAAACTTTTTGAGTCACCTTATTGCATCTAGCATAGAGAACTTTAAGGTGAAATTCCAAGTGCACTGCAGTGCTCGTACAGGTAGTCATAATCCCAGGCACTAAAATAAATTGCCAGCTGCAGCTTTAGTGGGGGTTCTGTATCTCCCCTTCTTGGCTTTGACCATCTTAGTCTCACTAGGAAAGAAGCTTTCTGGATTGAAGCATCAACTTTCTCTGTCTCTTCTTCCTTTTGCATTTTTCATTTCAGTTAAGGGGCTGTGAAATGGAAGTTGATGCAATTAGCCTTTAGGTGCAATATCTTATTTGGCTGAAGCTCTTGGCTATTTCAATAGGTGGCGGGCTAGATTGTATATTTATTCCAATTGGTAGCCATATGTTGTTTTTATTTTTTCTCTGTGGAGATGTTTTGGATTTTCTCTGCATCATTAATTTGATTGTTCTTTGTGATATAAAGACCTAATGGAACCAGCATGGGAATAACAGTTGAGTAAGTTAAGTTCTTCTCTGTTTTGAGATTATACTTTCAGTTCACTGGTCTTGATTCATCTGATTAAGATAAATAGTTGAAGATGGAGATAAAACTTGATGCTTAAAGCTGCATTAAGTCTTGTATGCATTTATTATCGTTGATTGATTGGTTCTCTTGCACATAGCAAGCTATGGTCTTGTCGTTGGAAGGTTATAGTGTAGGAGGAGGAAAATTCTTTGTACTTGATCTAGTCTTCTCTCACACTCCCTCTATCCCGCGCCAAAAGAAATTGGTTACTTTTCTCTTCATTTAAAGTAATCTTTTCTGAAGTCATTTCTAGACAAACTGATTGACATTTCTGCAGCTTATTGATTTTGATTGTGGATATCCATACACTGATGCTGCTTGATTTCCATTGTCTTGGCCACGCTTCAGTTTCTGTTATATAAAACTGAATTGAATACATAAGCTATATGCCTCTTTGTTTTCCCCCTCTATTTTTCTTGGACTGAAATACTTGCATTTTGTAGGGCACTGAAAGAAGAAAAGTATGCTGCACGCAGAGCAATATTGCCATTGCTTCAAGCTGAAGAAGATGAAAGGTATACAACTGTTCAGACTACTTATTGATCTACCTAGCTAAAGTGCCGCGATTAATTCCTGTTTGCTTGCTTTCTTTCCTTAGATTTGTGAAAGAGTGGAAGAAGTATCTTGAGTATGAGGCTGAAGTAATGAAGGATGTGCCAGGATGGAAAGTAGGTGAAAGTGTATACAATTCTGGGAGATGGATGCCCCCTGCAACTGGAGAGCTCCGACCTGAAGTGTGGTGATACTTTTCTGCCAGCTCCTTGTGCGGAGTTGGTCGCATTTCTTTTCATGCAAGCTTCTTTGTTGCTTGCTCTTGTTCACTTTAAGTGAAATAAAGAAATTTGGATGTTATTTCTGTATGTGAGAGTATAACCTTTTGGATGATTACTTTTGAGTTGATTTTAACTGTTATAAACTATAGAACGGATCAATTTGTTGTTTATGCGTAATCATGCAAATAGCAAATAAGTTAAATGAATATCTGATTCAAGTTACTCATCATTACATTCCTTGCCCCGCAGACAATGAATTCTGAATATTCCATTGAGTTTGTTGAAATATTATCACGTAGATCTAGTCCCAACCCCAGGGAGTTGAAATTACGACCTTCTACAAATTTTCTCAACTTTGCATGTACTCATTGAATTGAGCTTTGAGATGAAATAATCCTTTTAGAATAAATGGTGGCTTGAGCCTTGGAAATGCAATTAACTGCAAAGCAATGGTATGCTGTTGGGAGAAAAATACAGTGATTTTCAGTTCCATTAATTCAAGCTTAATTTCTGGTGAAGTACCCAGTTTTTAATGTGACTTGATTCATAGATGGAAACAAATAAATGGGGTTGGATGTTTCCATAGATGGTCATTACAAAACCGACAACCACATATGTAATGAGCCCCATAAACCTGTTTATTGGGAGGTCAAAGATGATTGAAGGTGATATATAATTTAATCCGCGCGCACACAAAAAAAAAAAAAAAACTTAAAAGTAAAACGTATATAAAATTAATAGGATTAATTATTACTATAATGTTAATTAATTGATATTTATTAGCACTAAGTAGATCTTTGCACAATTAAATATTGGCTATTAATATATGGGAACATTTTGAAATTTTACAACCTTTACATCCTCCCCCCCCCCCCCCCCCCCCCCCCCAACCCCCCACCAGCACCACCAACAGAGGGTGTGTTCTCCATATCATTCCAATGGCAACGAGCGATCAATGGCTAAGCATTGTCTGAAAGGAAAGGTATGGGGATGTTTGAACCATGCAAAATGCAAGGAAAAGAATGCAAAGAAAACGAAAGAGAGAATGATATGACATTTTAATTTTGATTACTTTCTCTTTTCGGTATGGTAATATGAAGAAGTGTGGACTCGAAAGAAGGAAATATATCTTTATAATATGGCGAGGTAATAAAACTGATCATAGCTGGCTGAGCTAGTGTGTATAATAATTGACGTGACATGAACATCGCTTTGACATTCAAGTTTATTACTATTATACCAATAAATAAATTTTGGTTGAGGTATAGCGCGACCTCTACTGCGACAGAGGTGAGAACTCAATTTCAATCCCCCTCACATGCACTTGTTCAGAGGATTCTGAACAAGAAAATTACTCGTGTATTAATGTTACACACAGATGGTGGATGATACGGTTAATTATCGCAAATGTAGAGAATAAGATACCTGTTAGGGTTTAACAATGGAGAACAATTGAGATTAAAGGCATATTTTATTACTAGGAAAATATCCTTTATATACAAGTACAATATAGTGGTAAAATAAATGATAGTAAATATTTACAATTGATGAGCCTAATTTTAAGGAATTTACATAGCTTAATTCTAGGAGAGAATATATCCTAAGGATATCAAGTATCCTTTACACGCCCCCTCAAGATGGTGCGCTAATGGTGACACCAATCTTGGAGAACAGTTGCTGAAATTTTTGGCGTGGAAGGGGTTTGGTGAGAAGGTCAGCTAGCTGATCTTGAGTTGAGACATGCTTCACTTGTAAGAGACCAGCAGTAACTTTGTCTCGAACAAAGTGAAAATCAATTGAGATGTGCTTCATTTTAGAATGAAGAGCAGGATTCGCAGAGACATATGTAGCACCGATATTATCAGAATAAATGATGGGTGGAGAGGAAACCGTAAGTTGAAGTTCTGATAGAAGGTTCTGAAGCCAAGCTAATTATGCGGCTGTAGTGGCTATTGCTCGGTATTCAGCTTCAGTAGAAGACCTAGCAACCGTCTTCTGTTTATTACACTTCCAAGAAACAAGGTTGCCATTAAAGTAGACCAAGTAAGCAGAGGTAGACTTTCTATCAGTCTTATCTCCAGCCCAATCAGCATCAGTGTAAGCAGTCAAGGAAATAGAGCAAGACTTGGACTTAGCAAGAAAAATTCCAGCCGAAATAGTACCTTTGAGATACCGAAGAACTCGTTTCAAGGCTTGCCAATGAATATCAGTAGGACTATGCATAACTTGTGCCAATTTATTCACAGCAAAGGAGATGTCAGGTCTTGTAATTGATAGATATTGCAAGGCACCAATTACACTTCTGTATTCTGTTGGATCCGGAAGTAGCTTACCATCATGTAAAGTAAAAGACACCGAAGAGGACATTGGCGTTGCTACTGGTTTAGAGTCCATCATGTTGGTGCGGCTTAAGAGGTCTCCAATATATTTCTTTTGCGTTAGAAACATACCCTTGGCTGTGGATATAGTTTCAACGCCAAGAAAGAAACTTAGAGGAACCGGATCTTTCAATGAGAACTTGGAAGACAAGCCATGAACAAATTGTTGGAGAAAACAGTCAGAGTTCCCTGTCAAGATTATATCATCCACATATACGAGAAAATAAGCAAGGATATCACCTTTGGTGTAGAGAAACAAAGAAGAATCTGACTTGGACTGATGAAATCCATACTGAAGTAAAAAATTATTCAGCTCAGTGTACCATGCCCGAGGCGCTTGTTTAAGCCCATAGATTGTCTTACGCAATTTACAAACATGATGTGGATGAGAAGAATCAATATAGCCAGGAGGTTGTTGCATGAAAACTTCCTCGGATAAATGACCATGAAGAAAAGCATTGTTGACGTCCAATTGAGATATTGACCAGTTGTTCTGAATAGCAATGGAAAGAACAATCCTCACTGTTGTTGGCTTGACAACAGGACTAAAAGTTTCTGAGAAATCAATGCCAGGCCGTTGATGAAACCCTTTAGCAACTAACCGAGCCTTATACCGAGAAATTGAACCATCAGGATTTCTCTTAAGTCGAAATACCCATTTGCAGCCTATTAAATTTTGAGATGGAGATGGAGGAACAAGTTCCCACGTACCATTTTGAAGTAAGGCATTTAGTTCATCGGACATGGCTGCCCTCCAATTCGAATCCTTCTTTGCTTGGGAAAAGCAAGTTGGTTCAATGTCACTAATCGGATGCTTAGTAGCCAGAAAATACTTCGGATTCGGTTTGAAAACTTGATTCTTTGCCCTGGTTACCATAGGATGCGGGTGAGGCATCGAAGGGATCTCAGAGGGACTAGAATCATGCTGTGGCAGAGAAATATTAGTACTTGGAGAATGTAAAGTATCCGAGACAGAAGCAGCAGTAGCAGATGAAGAAGAAACCAAATCGTGGCCCAAAGGTAATGTAGGATCAGTCAAAGAAACAGTACCTGATGATAATGATGCGGAAGCAGGCGAAGATGATGTCACAGGCGGAGATGTAGACACTAAAGACTTAGAGTTTTGGAGGACAAATAAACTAGGATTATGTAAAAAGGAATGAAAGACAGACTCAGAATCCAAAGTAGGAGGTGTTTGTGAAAAAGGAAATGTACCTTCAACAAAGATGACATGTCTAGACACATAAAGTTTGGAAGATTCTAATTCAAAGCAGAGATAGGCACTTTTGTTGTTGGAATAGCCAAGAAAGACACATGGTTTGGAGCGAGGCTCAAACTTGTTTTTGTTATAGAGCCGAAGACAGGGGTAACAAAGGCATCCAAACACTCGAAGTTTAGCATAATTACGAGCTTTGTGAAATAAGGCTTGAAAGGGAGAACGAAAATTTAAAGTAGGTGTAGGTAGTCTGTTTATGAGGTAGGCTGCAGTAAGAAAGGCATAGTTCCAAAATTTAAGGGGTAAAGATGCTTGATGTAAGAGGGTAAGGCCAGTTTCAACCAAGTGTCTATGGAGTCGCTCAGCAAAACCATTATGTTCAGAAGTGTGCGGAGGGGTTTGAAGGTGAGTAATGCCATTAGATTCAAGATAGTTTTTCAGTTTCACATATTCACCTCCCCCTTCCGAATATATGGAGAGAATTTGAGTATCAAAAAATTTCTCAACAACTGCTTTGAATTTAGAGAACAAGAGAAATAGATCAGAACGCCTTTTTAAAGGAAAGAGCCAGACATACTTTGTATAATGATCAACAAAAATGACATAATAACGATGACCATCACAAGAGTCAACAGGTGCAGGACCCCAAACATCTGAATAAAGAAGTTCTAAAGGCCTAGAACTAGATAGAGAAGTCACACTAAATGGCAATTTGTGACTCTTATTACAAAGACACGAATTACAAGATTGAAAATCCGTAGATAAGGAGGGAAGAGAATAGTCTTTAAGAGTACGATGCAAGATCAATTTGGAGGGATGACCTAGCCGTTTATGCCAATCCTGTGAAGACACACGAACAGCAGAGAAAACAACAGGTTTGGATGGCTGAAAATCAGAAGGAAATTGGTAGACATCATCCACGTTCAACCCCCGCGTCAAGATCGATCGGGTCTGCACATCCTTAACCAAAAATTGATCAGAATCAAATTTAACAGTAACATTATTGGCCTTACAAAATTTCGAAAGAGAAACTAAATTCTGATCAATTGCAGGAACACACAAGATATCCTTAAGTATAAAGGAATGGTTAGAAGTAACAATCTTAGTGTCACCTGTATGAGAGATCAACAAACCTGAGCCATCGCCTATTTTAATAACATCTGTACCATCATAGTTAGAGGCAATAGTAAGATTTTTCAGATTAGAGGTCACATGATGAGAGGCACCAGAATCAAGACACCAAGATTTGCCATTTGAAGAAGCACTGGCATACTGAGCAATAGGTTTTGAATTGAAAAATGACTTCCCCCGATAGCACTGCTTTGCAACATGCCCGACCTTGTCACAGATTTGACAGATTGGCTTGGATGAGTTGGATGAGTAGGTACGAATAGGTTCAGTGCTTAATTGGCGACCAGCACGCCGATAGTTGGAATTGCGAGAAGAAAAACTCCCAGGGGCTCGCTTGGCCGGATTGGTTGAAGGGACAGCAACATCATAATTCGATGCATCTTGCTTGAGACTAATCTCAAAAGCAATCAATTCGTCATACAGTTCCTCATATGAAATTGGAGACTCATGAGCGCGAATAGCAGTAGCAAATTCCCTAAAGTCGGATCCAAGACCATTGAGAATGTAGAGAATTAAATCATCATCATCAACAGCAGTTCCAACAAGATTCAAGTCATCCACAATTTGCTTCATCCTGGTAAGATACTCTGCGACAGGTTGATTGTTTCGTCGAGTAGATTGAAGAGAATTCTTCAGATCAAGAACACGCGAACGAGTTTTGTTCGCAAAGAGTTTGAGCAACTTTTGCCATGCTTCAAAGGAAGACTTTGATGAAGCAATACAAGGCATCACCAATTCAGAAGTGGAGGCGATAATGGCATGAAGGATCAATTTATCCTGCCTTAGCCAAAAATTGAAAGCAGGATTGGAAACAGTTTTCCCATCCTGCTGGATCTCTTTTGGAGGAGATGTGGTGGTTCCATCCACATAGCCATTGAGATCAAATCCCGTGAGGAGTGCATCAAACTGAGCATGCCAGGAAGAAAAATTTTGAGAGGTGAGTTTCAATGGTAGTTGAGTAGTAGCATTGATGGCAATAGGGGTGGTGGAGGGTGATGAAATTGAGATTGAAGAGGCCATGGGAGAAGAAAGAACCAGGATCAATAGAAGGTATTATCCGTAAGAAAGGCTGATACCATGTAGAAAATAAGATACCTGTTAGGGTTTAACAATGGAGAACAATTGAGATTAAAGGCATATTTTATTACTAGGAAAATATCCTTTATACAAGTACAATATAGTGGTAAAATAAATAATAGTGAATATTTACAATTGATGAGCCTAATTCTAAGGAATTTACATAGCTTAATTCTAGGAGAGAATATATCCTAAGGATATCAAGTATCCTTTACAGCAAATACTATTCCAGGAACATATTTTGTTATAGTGAACATTAATTATCCTGGCTGAAATAAAAACCAACTTAGTAAACGGGTCAAGTTTTGGTTTTAAGCTTTAAAGCGGATTCAACTTGAGCTTGCTCTAGATTTCTTTATTATAATATCATGTTTAAATTTATCATTATTATTTCTAGATATTATGAACTTATTCTGTATTATATCTGATTGTGAAAAAGTTACTTTTTACTTTAAATTCAATGTCAAACAATTTTTACTTTAAGTGAAAAGTTAATTGGAACAGTATAAACCTCCCAAATCTTAAAAGCTGATTGTTAGATGTTTTGCATTAAAACCAAATTTCTTCACAGTAATATCAAAATATTAAAAAATTTCAAACGCACGTTTTCACATAATTTTTAAAAACATTTTTTTTAATTTATTTTTTTTTCAGCCATAATGTCAAAATAGGCCTGCATGGTATAAAATATCTTTAATATTTATATTTATTAAATGTCGCATCTAAGAAGATAACTTTTTACGTTGAGATAAAATCTTAAAAGAGTAGAGAAAGGAGAATGAAACCATGAAGTGAAATTTATTGGGCAACAAAGACGAAGATGTTGTCTCCTTGTATTTCGTTGAAACATCAATGCCAGTCGAACCTTTTCTCCCAGTTTTGATAATTATTGCTAAAATAGAGCCCATCCTCTGTTGCTTTCCAGAAGCAATTCCCTGTAGCTTTGCATGTCTTAGTTTCCTTTCCGATCTTGAAAACAGTGATACCATACAATGTCTTTGATCCCCACTCAAAGTAGCAAACGAAATGAGTGGTACTCAAAAACTTTAAGCCGAATTTGAATCGAAATTCTTGGCCCTGCCAAAGTGTATGCTCCCCCAGATAGTCGTCGTTCGAACGGCAGCGAACCACCAACGGCTTAGCATTGTCCGCAAAGCCATTTACTACGT